>OY728135.1:242584144-252584144 GCA_963277665.1 Viscum album | reverse complement strand
ATAAAAGCCACTAACATATTGATAATTCATATTTTTTACAGATCTATATAGAGTTTTGTTGCTACTTTATTATTTAAATGTGAGGAATTGTTTTCAATAATTAAGATATCATCTAGGAGAATATATTCCAACATTATGAGGGGGTATATATCCTCCCATTATTCATTATATATACCTCCTGTTTTTTCCTTTTCTAACCTGTATCGTTAGAGAAAAAAATCATTTTCAATGAGAATATGTATAAATTTACCTTGTTATTTGAAATATTTCTTCACAAATGTTTTTGATGGATCCCCATTGAACATAATTTATTTATTCTACTCTATTCATATGTATCTCATGATAAAATAAGATACTTATGTCCAATGTTTGAAATATTTATTCTTCCTTTTCAACCAATTTTTAATCATGACCAATCTATATATTTTTTATTTAGCTATCATTAATTTTTTCATCATGATCACATAAAAATATGATGTATCCATTATATGAAACTAATTTTCCATATTATACAAAAAAAATAATCCTTTTCACTGGATTAATTCTTATTTTCCTTCTCTAGAATAAAATTATCATTCAAGAGGTATATTATTAACTTTGGAAAATATTTCAACAAATTAATTAGTTCCCACTAAATCTCATACCATTTCTATTAATCATAATCAGTTCATGATGAGTCAATGAAATTATTATATTTGAGAAACACTATTTCCTCATAGTGTGAGGATATACATATGTTATTGTATTCATTATTTATCATTACATTTATTTTTTTCTCAACTACATCATCTTATTGTTTCACTAATTTTTATTTTTTGATTTATTATCCATCTATGATAAAGACAACGCATTGTCCTATATATTTTAACAATCATAGGTATAGTTTCCAAGGATATTAAAACCCCATGACTTTGGTGATCCTTTAATTTTTACCATCCATGTTCCTTTTTTAAACCTATTTTAATAAAGGTAATAAAATATTTTTGAATTTATCTTAGCATTCTTGATATTTGTAATCACATGGTTTAAAAAACTCTTCTTTATTGACTATTAAATTACTAATGAACTAAATGGTTATTTCATAATTATATTTCCTCAAGAATGTTGGATCTTTCCCCATATCATAATCCAGTATTATTTTATAAAATTTATCAATTGTTAGGTCATCTATTTCATCTAGGGATTTTATTTTTTAATGAAACTAAACTGTAAAATTTCACATCAATTTTTAGCAATGATGGAATCTGAAATCATCTGACTAAATAAATTTGTGTTGGTCATATTAACATTTATCATTATAGTGTAGTGATCAGTAGTATCATGGTTAGCTATCTATATGCCTTCAAATTTGATCCTTAGGTCCTATATATTCAATTAATTGACAATGAAAGTACCCTTATAACTACTTTTTAAATCTCATTTATCATTTTCAATCTCATCTCTATGAACTATAGTATTTTTCTAAAATATACATTAAAATTTCATATTTATATATCTTATATCACTATAATTTTTCTTTTATTCTGTATTTATAATATATCCGTCAGTAATCAGTGGAAAACAATGGTTTCATTATCTCTACCTTACAGGATGAGTGATAAGATATAAGGTAGAATCATTTTCTCTATTTTTTTAATTCAACACATTGAATCAGGAGTCACCTTATATGTTGGTTAAGATAATATTTTCCCTAAATTAGGATTATTCACATAAAATTAGTGGTTTCCTACGATAATATTAATTGTAAAAAGTATTGACCAATTTAGTACTATAATGAATGGAGGAGTGAATGAATAGTATCCAAATATTAAAACCCAATTCTACTGATTTTAACCTATTGAACACTTTAAGTTAAATTATTTATTCAATAGATTCACATAGCCCCATATTTGTTTCATTATAAATGAGATAAATATATATATATATATATTAAAAACGTTTGATAGAAAATCATTCTCCTTTTTTGTATGTTAGTCACCACAACTTGGAATCTTCGTTATAATATTATTATTATATATTAATTTTTAGATTCTGATATATTCAACTCTTATGATATAACTAATTATATACTCTAGTAAGTAACTATACTTCCTCAATTGGTGAGACACCTGATTTTTCTATATTCGCAATGACTAGTTAAACAGCACATCCATGAGCATCTTTAGTAACTGGTCAATGATCCCATTCACAGACTCTTCTTCTCTCACTACGTTGATCCAATAGTAGAGTGATATCATTATAATTCATAATATCATCTTGTATGAGCATGTAGGATCAAACTATATCATGTACACCATTATGGTCTTCTAAAACATATTGGATGAAATTTATTGTACTTGAATCTCCTTCTATTTATGTTGTGATTTTCATTCCCATATTCTTCTTTCAATACTCAATTCTACCTCTTATAGAGACTCTTGGATTTGGATGATAATTATCACTCATCCAAACACTATTTATCAAAATCTTCAAAATCACTTTTGACCATATATGCAGGTTCGCAATTGTTTTAGATGACAAAACATTAATTTTTTTATAAGTTTCATTTATTTATAATGACAGTTTAATATTTCAATTCAAACTATATTCAAAATCTTATAAATCTCCATAATGTTCTATTTTCAACCATTAAAATTGTTCATAAAATTTCCAAATTTATTAGTCATTTTAAGTATCATATGATTTTCCATTCAAGCATATAGAATAATCAATATTCATTCATTCAAACAATATATAAATATCCAAGGATTTATAAAATTTTTAAATAACAATATTTTCAAACAATTAAAGGATGAATGTTTTCATATATTTTTAATAATTTATTATTTTATTTACCTTGGCATATCCACCTAGAATATATCTTATATAAAATCATCTAAGATTTCTATTTTCATGGTCTCATGTATCTATTCTATGTAGATATTTTATTTTCTATAATTTTCATATATAAAAAACATTCACAGTATGTATGGATATAATCCATTATGAAATTTCATCCCCCTATGTGAATTGCAAAAATATATTGATTTCTTCTATGTTGTTCAATTTAGATATGTAAGAACAATATCTTATGATATCCAACACACCCAATTAAATCCCAAATAAAATATCTAATATCATTTGTCTTCATTGATCAGAATATTTTCTATAATTTTATTTATTTGATATAATTTTCTACACTAAAAATTCTACTATATCGAGGAAGCTACTGCATGTAACTAGAGATGTGATAGATGTCCCCTAGGTAACTATTAATAACTCTATAAATAATTAAAAAAATACTAATCTCATATTCAACCAACATGTATGCCTTCTCAATCACTTCAAAACAACTAAAACATTTCTGGGTAGTACTCCTTTATCTATCAAAATTTTCCTTGATTTTTTAATGATCATCACACTAATCATCCCTATCATTAATTTCAATATATCATGAACTAATCCACATTAGTTACTATGTTTTATCCATGATATTAATTTTATATATATAATATATGTTTAATAATAATTTAATTAAATTTCAAGTATTCTATATCAAACATCTCATCTAATTCCATTTCATAAATCCATAAAAATCCCCATAGAATCTACATCAACCCATTAATCAGAAATTGGACTATTGAAAAAAATAGATAGTCACTAGGTACCATCATATTTAATTCGGTATATATTTTTCTAGATGATAGATGATTGTGATCCTTTATCACCCTCTAAATTATTGGTTAATTGTTTAAAACCCATTAGTGTAAAAGGTTACTTGGGTAGTTTCCTTACTCCCTAATGGTAAAAAGGTTATATACTAATCATATATGATTGCATATGTTTTAGCCCAATCCCAAGAGTGTATATAGTTTTTCAGTACATACATAGATGGTATATAGTTAATATAACTGGACTATGAGTATAAATGGGGTTTTAGACAAACCTTAATAAAGTTCATGTTTTTGTATCCCAATCCCACTGTATTATGGGAATAATGTATTAATATGTTATCCAATAGGTTATGATTTACTACTCTTTCAATTATCAAAAAATTATATTCTATATTATAATTTTTTGCTAACATGTATCATATTTATTCCGTCGGGTTTTTAACTATTATGAAATGGTGTATGCTTGATCATTTCAAAAGACAAGTCATTCTATTTTTTAAACACTTATTTTTCCATGATCAATTGAAAAATATATTTCTCCCATTGTCATGATATATCATATCAATATGATCTTACCCATGATGAAATGTTATTTATTTTTCCCCTTGATCAGAATTTGAGCTCTAGATTTTGTTATGTTTTGATTCCCCTGGTTATTAAAATGAGTATATATTATAAATATTATATAAGGTTTTCTTCTGTGTATTTATTATGGGGAAATATTGACAAGTATTATAATATAAGTTCCTTATATAGTTGACACAAAATAAAATAAGTCATTAATTTGTGTTACATTAATATTATTTATGAGAATTCATTTTTAATTTATGTTAATGGACTAACGTAGTGATAGCTTTATCTGTTTTGTTCAAATATAGTGTTTATAGAATGTATTATTAAAAAAAGAAACATGTGTATTGGTCTGGGATGCCTCAATTTCATATCCAGGGGTTATGATGAGATAATTAATATTAGGGTCAAATGAAAAGGTATAAAATATGGAGTTTTATTTTATGGAACCTAAGACTACCATCATAACACCAAAAACCCATTTGGTTTCCTCTTAGTTTAGTTGTGGTAGTTGGGGAACATTTTGGTCCGCACACACAATTCAATGTAGTAGAAATTGGGGTGGGAACATCTTCTAAATAATGGAACCCCAGAAATATAGTCTGGATTTATAGATATTTTTCTAGAACCACTGAGGATACATCTATAATTTCTCAAGGAATAAACAACAATCAATTATTGAATACCCAAACGTAGAATAATCTATAAATCCTAGAGTACATGGATTTAATTAATGTGTTTATACAAATGGAATATGTGGTTGGTTTTGAATTAGTCTACAGGTATATTCTTTCTATAATCAGGTTTACTAAGGGTATATTATTGAAATGGTGTTTATAAATAAAGTACAATATGTATGAGATTGAGTTCTTAAGATACTCACATAGACATCACAATGACATCATTTACTTGGTGATAATGATGTTGACAGTGAATCCATAGGATGGATCATATGATGTTATACCATTAAGGTGTACAAAGATGAGATATTTGGGTGATGAACACTCTATATAATGTGAGGAGGGCATGGAGAAGACTCTTATATAGTGTGAGGAGATCACATGAATAGTGTATTCAGGAGATATCTTCTTTCGAAGTGGTGACTCATAGACCCTATAACATCTATTATATTGTTATTATACCTATGTTAGTTTATAAATTTGTTTAATTTCCAAGGTTTTAGTGGAAATGAGACATTAGATAAGATGTTGAATCATGTAAGGATAATGGTAATACAGTAGTTCATGGTAATCCAAGATGTAGAAATAGTACCCCTAATTAAACGGCCTTGCATGTGGTTTAGAGGGTGTTACATTTAAATGTTTTGGATGTTTCACTAGCCACCAATGATGCAATGGAATAAAGACCCCTTATAATAATAATATAATAATTTTTTATTACATATATACTAATTTTTTTATTCACAATGTAAGTACATAGAAACACTATAGTAATCAAAATATTACAATTCATGTAATAATATTGATTGATACAACTTCGACTAGTATGGATATATAAAAAGTAGTTACCTTCCAATGGTATGCTTCAATGAATCAAACTCCTATAGGATGATTACACCTACCATGAAAACATTATAAATAAAAAGATATGTTTGGAATATAATTGACATTGTCAAATTAATTTTAAAAACCTTTGGGAAAGATATAGTTAATATTTATATTCTATGGTATATATAGATTCTAATAAAAAATGTGACCATTAGGATACAACCCATACATTACTATTACATGAATTTTGGTCAATATGAGCATTTAAAATTATGGACATTCATAATATATTCATTATAATGTAACCATTTGGATTAGTTTAAGTTAAGGTTAAGAAAACAATTTTTTTCATAAAAATGATTGAAATGATGGCCTATGTAAGTATGATGAATCCATTTATATCCCATGTAATACCCCAAAATTAACCAATTGGTTTTCATCGTAGTGCCTCATGATATCACGTGTGCCTAACCATATATAAAAGAATAATGATTCCTGGAAAGGGTTTATTTTGGTGGGATGACTATACCCTTAGTATCAGGTAATCAAAATGGTATAATATACAAATAAAAAAATATATAAACATGAAATGGATAAAGAGTGAAATCCCAAAAGGAAAAAAAACCAAAACCACATAGTAACAATATGGAATATCATATATTTAAACAAAAACTAAAAACATGATTCATGGTACATGTAAATAAATTAAATAAATGTAGTAACTGATGTCCAACATGAACTCATCCAGCAACGTCCATATCCTCCTACTCCACCTACTCAACCATCCACCATATGGCCCTTGGCCTATGCTATATTGCTAGTCAAGAATTATTCAATTTCACTAAAAAAAATTAGACAATGTGAGTAAAATTATCTATAGAACACAACCAATGACAATTAAAATTGATGAATTATACATAAAATTTGAGTCAATGAATGTAAATAGGGTATATATATCTTATAAATATTTAAACCAAGTATAAAACATATGTCGGGTACATAGTGATTGGATCGACTTGTATTGTCACTTTATTGGAGTAAAGCATGATGACCAGTATGCAACATACCCTGCTTAGGATAGTCCTAGAAATTTTTTATGCATCCCATTATTAGAAAATTCCAATGCATAATGGCCATACAACTAACACATCATTCCTAAGGAATTTTCCCATAGACCCTATCATAAGATCATCTGATGAAAATTAAATAACTTCACAAATTATAAAATATGAAAACTATATATTAAAAAATACATCACATCCAGAAATATCATCATTATAAATATCTATATGAAGTAAAACATCAAGAATAGGTCAAGGCTACCCACACATATATTTTGTGTCAAAGAATCAAACATAGGAATATCAATCTTAATAACATAAAAAAATAGATGTCAATATCTTGTATAATACTTGAAATATTGTAAAGGTATTCCTACATCAAGGATACTAACTAAAAAATATGAGGTTATTCTATGATATGTCATCTATATCATATCCATATGTACATCAGCTCTAAATGATCTCCATGGATTCCTAGAACAGAATCCACAAAATTTATTTCCAATATATATATATATAATGGGGTAAAAACATTATATATCCATGAAAATATTCAAAATTAACTTTTTCGTTCATAGGATGTTATTAATATTTTCTTCAAAAACACAATTATAACTTCATGTGTGCTAATATCATATATCTCTAGAATAATGTTAAATATGTTTAATAATTATTCATTTTCAATTGTTAATAATTCACAGTTACTAACATTTATGAAATATTTTCCCATTTTCAAGAATGTTACTAAAATTTAATCTTCATAAATAGATTATGAAAATGTTGAAGTGGAATAAAAATTTTTTGCATTGAGTTATCCTTTTAAAACTATCTACTAAAGAATAGAGGTAAAAGGGTTGTGTTTCTACCATGCATAAAACCCTTGATAATAAATTTTATTGATAAAAGAAATATTAGACTATCAATAATAAAGTAATTAGTTGATATCACTGACTCAATAAAATAATTATAAACTAAGGAGAAGTATTTCAAGTATTTTTCAAGAATGAAATCCATATGATAGTACACAGCATTAAACCCCACAATTTAATATAACCTGTTTATTTATCGTTTACTTGAATCGGGAATTTATTGTGTATAAAACACTTCATAAAATTAGTTATTCCTACAAATGACTCAAAATAATCAATTACTATGATTTAATGCATTTTAAACACATAATACTTGTTATAGATGATAATAATGGGGAATTTAGATACTCGAAGCTTAACGTACATGGACATTACATTACGTTTGCAGAATACTTAATACATAACAAAAACAGACACACAAGGACCGTAATAGTTTAGTGTCTTTGGAAACATGGAACGTAATCTTCTAATCATGGTGAAAGATCTTAAAAATCTCCCATAAAGATCTTACACTTTTTGTTTCCTTACCTAAAACCTTTATTTATATCCTGGGGAAAAGAAAACATAAAAAGGTGAGCTCAAATTCTCAGTAAGGGTAAAAATAAGAAATATCAATCACATCATATTCATAAGAACATAATGATTTGGAAATCTTACCCTGCAAAAGAGATCATAATTTCATAACATGGGATAAATCATGGTAGTGAAATGTAATCCCAATAATCATAACATAAAACATGAAACTTTGTGGAATTCACATATAATCATAGAGAATCATTTCTTATTAGTCAAGACTCATTGCCAAGACTATCTTAGTGGACAAAGTCCATTTCTGAACCGAGTTCACTCCTCGTTTTAGTCCTGTTTCACTAAACCGGTATAACCTACCGTTCCAGCCATGTCTATCTCATGAGATATAAAATCTTTACCCAATGCATTGGAGGGAGATATAGGTCCCACCCATCTCATAATGACACCATTATTATGTGTGCCACAAAATCAAAAATCATACATCATTGCATAACCCATGTAATAAAAATGGGAATTTTAATCATCATGCCATCATAACATAATTCATATAAGATAAAAGGACATCATAAAAATAATTACATCATAACATAATCAAATCAATGTAAAAAAAATAGGTATAGAAACAGAACCCTTTATTATCTTAGATGGAAAATAATTTTGATAAAACACTTGAACTCCATTCTTGGGGAAAATATCATTTCTACCTCAAAAACATTTTTCCTTTCTTAACATGTCATACAATTTTAAACTAAAAGAAATTGATTAAAAATAAACTTGAAAACTTGTAAATGAAGCTTCTTGGAAATAATTTTTCAAAACTCCATTCATTCTGTATAAGTTAAAAAAACATTCTTCTTGTACTTTTTTCGGAAAAGTCAAAAAGTACCTCGTACGAAAAACGACAAAAGATTCCTTTCATATCCTTTACTAAAAACTCACCAAAGGGTAAAATTGGATTTAAAAAATTGTAGGTGGATGGAAACAATATTTCATATTGAGGGAACATGGACATGGATGATAAAATACACCCCAGTAAATACCAAAGTATAAACAATCTCGGATAAAAATGAGATTGTGATATTTTCCCTTACCTTAGGTTTGATTTGCTTCGTAAGTGTCTGAACCTCCTGTATAATGATTTAAATAATTTCATTGACTTATTCCAGAATCACACTCATTGTTATAATATCATATATGGTTCACTTATGACTTTATATTACCCGTTATTTTGTAAATTCCATGTTAAAGAGCGTTTTGGGTAAAATTGTTTCATTTGTTGTCTGTGTTTTGACTTGTAATTATTTATATGATTACTTAGATCATGATTAATTAATTCCAGAATATAAAACATTATTTATATATAATATATATTCAGAATATACATATATATAATAAATCAGTAAATGGAAAGAAATACACCGTTCATGGAGACGGTAGGTCGTACGTACGCATGAACGCTGTTTTCGTTTCCTTAT
Source organism: Viscum album (assembly GCA_963277665.1). Classification (NCBI taxonomy): domain Eukaryota; kingdom Viridiplantae; phylum Streptophyta; class Magnoliopsida; order Santalales; family Viscaceae; genus Viscum; species Viscum album. The sequence continues at coordinate 252,574,477 of OY728135.1, read as the reverse complement.
TGAGTTGAATGGAATTAAGTAGATGACATACATATATATACACATAAATACAGTATAATTATTATGTCATATATTTCATGATTACTTATTATATATACTTTATAATCATTCATGAATGGTTAACGTGGAGAATGAATCTCATCATGTCGTGGAGATGGTAGTTCGTACGTACGCACAAGCGATGATATTGTTCTCATGATCGTGGGACTATATTGTAGTGTATGTATACTATTTCAGAATCAATATAACTTTAAAATAATCATATATAGTTATTATTTACACCATTATACCCATCCAAGTAAGGTGGTGGTGGAAAATAGATTACACCACGTCGTGGAGACGGTATTCCATACGTACGCACGCGCGGTGATTTCGTTTTCCGTAGGATGGATAGATGGTGAAATAGGGTTGTTTCATACTTATAATATCATATCAGTATATTAGTGATACTTATGTTATTACTTCATAATGAAACAACCTATGAAGAAGAAGTGGAAGAAGAAATAAAGTTGAAAGAATCGGTAACGGACATTACCTCTTCTTTGAAGTGGCTCTTTGAGTCCTCTTCTTAGAGCACTACAATTGGTCTTTGAAGAAGACCAGAACCTCTAGGATATTTCTAGGGAAGTGGAGCAGAGAATTTTCCAGGTGTTGGCCGAGCTTGAAGGCTCAAAGTGGTGTGAGGAAGAGAGGGAGGAGGTGCCCTTTTATAAGAAAGGAGAGGGGCTCCTTTGGAAAAACTAAAAATATTATTTTATTATAAATCCAAATTCGGTTTTAAATAGCTCCAAATTGAGTTATTTAGAAGCTAAGGTGGGGATGGGTCTAAATCCTCTCATCCAATAAAATTTATACAAGTTTATGTTCCTATTTTAACCTTATCATTTATATTTAACTTTAAGTTAGATAATTTTACTTTTACCGTGCCTTTTTGTGTTCTTACACTATAAGGTTAATAAAATTACTATAAGAAGAAAAACGAACCCCATGTTGTTTATTATTAATATATATAACCTTATCTAAGTCATTTGTCCGAACCTTAGATTTTTAGGAATAAAATAACAATTAATAATATAATATTTATTTTAAAAACTATTTTATGTCAATTTTGACACTATTTAGTATTTTATTTTTGTAAAAATCATAACAGAATGATTAGTTCGAAAAACGTTAATTAACTAAATACTAACATGTCATATTAACCTATAAAATTAGTGGAATTCATAAAAAGTCTCAAATTACATTTATTTTGGAATTTATAACATCAATTATGTCAATATTTCATTAATAAGATAATTATTACATCATCTTTGTGTCATAAATATATTAAATTATTTAATGTCTAAAAATTACAAATAAACTACCATTATGTAGTAAATATTTTTATCTTTCTAATTAATATTTATAGTAGAATTTATCTTATGTATAACCCTATATTAAAAATGATATACTTATTAAACTTTGATTTTAACTATTTTAACCCTTCTTTAAATAAATTAATAATAAATGTCCTAATCTAATCCAAGTGGGCCTAAATGGACATATTTTATTCCTAAGGTTGTTTTTGGTCGAATTACACTTATCCAATAGAATTAGAACATGTGTTAGGGTAATAATAATAACATTTTACCCTTAATTACCCTATTTACTTTTAACCGTGGTAAAAAAAAGTAAAAAGTTACTATTCACCAAAAATTATTTTTATCTCATTGAACCACATTTTACTTACTGACATCAACCGTGTCTCTCAGATTTTTGAAATTCCATTCACAGAAGCGGTAAAATTATGTTTTATGAAAAATTCATTTTTTTTAACTACCAATTAGTGGTTTCACTATTCATCAAAAAAATGTAAGTTTCCAGAAAAATACCAAAAATTAGGCCTAAGCTATATTTGATATTATGAACTAAAAAATGATTTCTATTTTACCAAATTCAAAACATATCAGTTGCATTAATTAATTTAAAAATTAATTCTCGTCGTCAAAACAAATAGCGTGTTTTTAAAAGATAATAACTATCAAAAGATTGACACTTGTTTATGTCTGGTTTAAATGTGAAATTACATCCAATGAACAACATTGTTTTAAATTGTAAAAAAATATTATAAATATACTTTAAAACCACTCAAATTAATAATTTATCACTATTAATTATTTTGATTGAAAAGGTTGTTTTTAATTAAAATTTAGTAATTTTCACTATTCATCAAAATATGAAAGTTATCCAAAAATTACCAAAATTTTACCCTAAGCTAATTTCGATATTCCGAATCCAAAAATGAAGTCCATTTTGAAAAACAAATATACAAAATTTCAAAAAGTGGTTATTACTATTCATAATGGCTAGTTTTAATAATATTTTAATAGCATATCGTTGTTTAGCGAAACTTGGTGTTGCGTACAACACACGCTATCATGGAAGGTCGTGATTGCGTGTAATTAAAGTCAGGTCAGAGATGCGTGTTGTGAAAGCTCCTTTTGGTGTAGCGTATAACACAAGACATTAATGAAATTAAAAAGAATATATTTCGTAAAATCTTGGGGTGTTACATTCTACCCCCTTTAAAATGAATTTCACCCTCGAAATTCGTCGGGGTTATAAATGGTTTACTATTCAAAAGTTTCTTTAATAGAAACCCACATCGTAAAAAGGAATACCAAAACCAATCTTTAAAAACAAAAGTATGAAACGTAACGGTTACCCAAATAAACTAATCACTGGGTTTCCACATAGGTTAAAATATGTATATGGAAGAGAAATCTAACCATCATGTTCTTTTCTGATGGTATAATCCCCATTGACTTGTTTGATTATCAGGTCTTAATCACCTTTCACCTTTAAGTGATTCACTTGTGCCTGAAGTGCCAACTCCAATCCTGTGATGAGAGCTTGATATTCTGCTTCATTATTTGTACCACCTTCAAACAATAAGAAGAAATTGGGTAGCACTGCCTTTTCTGGGGAAATAAGTACAATTTCTAACCCAACATTGTTGAATTTAGGATCTTCCATTCTCTTCCCTGATGGACTTTTGGAAGCACCATCAAAGTACATTTCCCGTGTTTGAATATTAACTTAAATAGAAAAGACTTCCTCATCAGGAATTTCAGTATCTAAAGATGTATCTTCTACTGAAGGGTGTTCAGCAAGGAAATCAGCCAAAGCTTGTCCCTTTATGGCCTTTTGAGACACATACTAGATATCAAACTGCTGCAAAATAACTACCCACCTTGACAGACGTCCTGTAAGCATGGGACAGATAAGGATGAATTTGAGTAGGTTATTGTGAGATACCAATTGGATTTCATGATGTTGCAGATAGTGTCTCAACTTTTTAACTACAAAGATTAATGCTAGGCAGCACCTTTCAATACTTGAATATCGGGTTTCTGCTTCAATCATAGTCTGACTGAGATAGTAAAGGCTATTTTCATTCCCAACATCATTCTTTTGGGAAAGGAAGGCACCCAATGACCTCTCTAAAGTTGTCACATAAAGAATAAGTGGTATTCTTTCAATAGGTGGAATTAATACCGGTGGACTCAATAGATATTTCTTGAGAATATTGAATGATTCTTGACATTCTTCAGTCCACTGGTAAGTGACTCCCTTCTTCATCAATTTGGTGAAGGGTAAACTTTTTCCTGCCAGATTGGCGATGAAACGCCAAATATAGGCCAAGTTTCCTTGAAGTCCTCTCAATTCTTTCAAATTTCGAGGAGGTGACATACCAAGGATTGATTTTTTCTTCTCAAGATTGACTTCGATACCCCGATGGCATACAACAGAGCCGAGAAATTTTCCAGAGGTTACCCCAAAAGAACATTTTAAAGGGTTTATCTTTAAATTGTGTTGTCAATGTTTTTGGAATATGACTTCCAAATCAGCGAAGTGATTAGAATGTTATTTGGATTTAACCACGCAATAATCCACATAACATTCAAAAAATTTCCCTAAAAATGCTTTGAAGATACGGTGCATGGCACAATGATATGTTGCACCCACATTCTTCAGGACAAAGGGAATTACCCGATAGAAAAACACACCCTGAGGGGATCTGAAGGCTATAGATTCTTCATCTTCTAGAGCCATTTGGATTTGATTATACCCAGAATATCCATCCATGAAGTAAAGTGTTTCATAGCCAGTTGTTGCATCAATTAAGAGTTCTGTGATCGGAACTGGAAAATCATCCTTGGGACAATGCCGATTAAGATCTATGAAATCAATGAAAACACTAATTTTTCCATTCTTCTTTTTCACATGGGAAATATTAGCTAGCCACTTAGGATATTGAACTTCTCTGACGAATTTAGATTTGATAAGCTTATCCACCTCAGCTTGAAATTTGAAAGAATAAGTTGGGTGTGTTCTTCTTGCAGCTTGTTTGAATCCTCGATATTCTTCTGGAAAACCCAAATAATGGGTAGCAACATCAGGATCAAGCCCTGGAATTTCTGTATAATTCCAAGAAAAAATATCTCAATTTTTCGTTAAAAAATGAAATATACATTTCTTTCTCTTCAAGAGTCATGGATGCACTAAATAAAGTGGGGCGTGGATCTTCTTTTGTACCCAGATTTATTTCTCTGAGTTCATCTACAGTATTATAGATACCCTCTTCAAATTCTAGAGGATCATCCCTGAGATATTCTTCTTCTTCTTCAAAATGTGTTATTTCTTCTGTTTCTACTTGCATAGTAGATGATGAAGCAGAGTTTCCATGATTAGAAGAGAAGAAAAAAATTGAAAATCTTGAAGAATAAGCTTCCATTTCTGACCCTATTAATGATGAAGGGTCTTCCATGGGTAATAAAGAGGAGATGATGGATTGAGAATCGAAATCATTATTCACCTTTGACGATGCTATAACTTCTTCTGGCCTGGTTGGCGAAGTATAGAGTTGATGGATTTTAGCGGATAAAATAAAGAAATACCCATTTGAGCTTTCATCATTTCTTGGTGAATCACCAATTTTTCCCATGCTATCTGGCTTGGTTTCCGTAATTGAAATTATAGAATTTCCCATAAGAGTATTTGGATTTGGTTCTATCCTTTCAATTTGACTTATAGGAAACACAAAATTTGTACTCACATGTATGAATGGATTTACAGGAATATTTTCCAAACCATATGGATCATTAACTTTGGTAACCTCCCTTGTTTTGGATTTCTCTTTTCCCTCCATGTGATAGAATTATGCCTCAATGTATTGAGATTCGCATGTTTTGGATGAGGCATTATCACCATACAATGTCCCAATTTTACCATTGAAACAATATTTGAGACATTGATGGTATGATGAAGGGATAACTGCATGTTGATGTAGCCAAGGTCTTCTATGAAAAATATTGAAGGCTGTGTCATGACGAACAACTATGAAATCTGAATTGGATACAAGATCTCCAAACTGAGTTCTGAGTGTGATCTCGCCCAGAGGTTCTTGTTCATTTTTATCATATCCTTGCAACATCAATGTAGAAGGAGATAAATCAAATTTGGTCAGGCCCATTCGACGAAGTGTACGAATGGGGATGGGGTTGACTCCCAAACCATTATCAATGAAAGCTATGCAGATGTCTACATCATTGAACTTGCTAGATAAATACAAAGGTCTAATATGTCCATTCATAATATCATCTTCATCTTCATCTATAAAAGATATCACTGCATGGCATTCTGCAGGATCATTCTCTACATGGTATACTTCAGCTGCAGCAATTTCAGTTGTGAATTCCTGAGGAATTGACAAAGCCTCAATGAGTGCCTCCCGAAGATTCTTTGATAGATTCAATTCATCCAGAATTGATAACTTGGCTGGTACTTGGGCCAAATGTTTCAAGACATCATACTTCTGTTCCAATGGTCTACGTTTCCCAACAAGAACATGTGGTTTTGCAGGTACCTTATAAGTTGATACTTTGGAAGTAGATGCATCTTGTATCAGGGTAGGAGTTGGAAAAACTCCTGTCTTTGGAAAATTAGACCTAATAGGTCTATTTACTTGCTGAGAGGAAGAAGTTGTAACCTCTAATTGATCCTCCAAAATAATTGTTCTAGGACGGAATCTTCCATGCATGGAAGAACTTTCTTGTTCTTGTTGAGCCTGTTGAAGGGATCTACCACGATTTTCTATTGCATACACAGTTCTAGCATGGGTAGAATTGGAATAGTGGCTTCTGGAATATAAATGTCTTTCTATGTATCCTAGAACCCTGGAACTCCCTCTAATTCCTCTATTTGATACAAGGAACTCAGGCTCATCATGATCAAAACTGTGATTGGCATAAAGATTTGTTAAGTGAATCATGTTAACAGAACCAAAGATAAACTCTTCATCTGATGAAGACTCTACCTGATTAGCCAATTTATGATGTAATAATTGGTGGGGCGGTGCCCATTCTTTTGAAGTAGATGGCATAAAATCTACCAGAGTCATATACAACTTGTTCTTTGACACGATCTCATCTTCTTCTGACTGTTCCTCTTTCTTTGAATTATGTCATTTCATTGAGGATTTTTCTTTTGATGAATGAGGTTTTTCTATGGAATTCATAGAAGAAGACACAATTGGTTTCTTCAATTGCATTCGTAAAATGGAATTAGTTCGGTTGATCGTTTTTCTAACCATCTAATCATCATATTTCTGCGCATTTTTGCTTTTGACTTCTTGCCACTCACCTTCTTCCTCTGGATTTTTAGCAGTAACACATGATACCTGAGCTGAAGAACCTTTCAGTCTGACTTGTCCCAAGTCCACCATCTTTTGTAGGAGGTCTTTGAAGACAAAACACTCATGAATGGGATGCCCCAACATCTGATGAAATGGACAATAGTTTGAACGGTATTCATCTCCTTCCTTTTTTGGCTTTTTGGGCCTTGGCAACTGAACCAAATTATTTTCCAGAGATGAAATAAAGTAACCAGAAACTTGTTCATTTTGGAAGGAATAAACTTTGCTCTTTAACTCCTCAAATTTTTTCCGCCTTTGTTCTCTTTGATCATCTTGAAGAAACATCCTCTTTTCTTGATGCTCAAGAGGTGGAGCCCTTCGATAAGATGAAGGTTTTGAAGTAGAAGCAGGTACAGGTGCTTGTTTAAGTGTAACTGTAGCAGTCTCTACTTTACCCATTCTCCTTCCTGGAGTTGATGTAATTACACGAGTTTTATCCTTAGTCTTTATAAGAGAGTCTTCAATCTATTGAGAGATCGAAGTAAGGTCTCAAAACCCTCCTGTGTATTTCACAGGGATCAATGGTGTGCGTAATTCATCATGCAAATTTTCCGCATAGCTTGGAAACAACTCTTCTTGGGAGAGTGCTAAGCTTAGGGAATATGTTAATCCCTTCTAGCGAGCAATGAATTCTGAAACTCTTTCATTCACTCTTTGCTTAAAATTTTTAAGATCAAAAACTATTGTCTTTGGAAACGTTGAGCTGAATTGAAGAAGGAATCGTTAATGGAGATCCTCCCATCCAGTAATTGACCGTGATTTCAAGCTTGTATACCAGAAAAAAGAAGACCCTTGTAATTACTATACAAAACACCTAAGCTTAACTGCTTCTTGTTGCTAAGGAGTTCCCATCATAGGATCGCAACGAGAATCAAAATGTGCTAAGTGTTGTTCTGGGTCTCCCAAACCATTAAAGATTGGGAATTTGTTACTTGCAAAATTTGATGGGGGAGGAATTGCATCAACCCATTCAGGGTAAGATCTCTTTTCTGGTTGAATTTGTGCACTCTTTCCCTCCATAAATTCCAATTGAGCTGTTAATGACTCAATGGTAGTTATTAACTTCTGAGAAAAATCCAGTTGAGCTTGGACCTGAGCAGGTGCAATAACTGGATCTTGGACAGGTGTGGTGGCTGGTATTGCAGCTGATGGTAGCACCATCGATTTTTGTTGTGCATGACCCATAAGATTAGACCTGTGATGGTGTATTGGAAAAGAAGGATATACTTGATCCATCTTAGTAGATAAAATAGATTCCCTTGGCTGACTGACTCTAGCACGCTTAGGAGGAAGACTACCTTGAAGTAGTTCTGCATTCAACCTCCTTAACTCCTTCATTTCTTCCTCTTATTATGTGATCCTTTTCTCTAGTGAGAGTGATTGGCCTTCTATAGAGGAAAGGGGGAATATAACCTGATTATTTCTTTTTCCATTATTGGAAGCCTTTCGGAGAGGTGGAAGTTCGTTATTTGAAGGAATACCTAGATTATGGGTAAGCCTATGATTTCCTGTATGCACACCCTCTTTATTTCTGTATGTGTGTACAAATTCTTGAGAAGGAACTTCCTCATCTAATTCCTTTGAGGGAGCCTCATGTTCTGGAGGATCAACCACAATGTCATTGATGACATTTATTGATGCATAACGCATTGCATCCCTTCTATCGGCATTTCGGCGATATTGTCTTCTTCCATGTCCCTGATGAGACAATGCCCTCTGTTGAGATGATCCCTCAGGAACTTCATGAAGAATCATAATTTGGAGGGAATCTTATGATAATTCAGCTCTTAGTTCCTCTTGTGGCTTCTTCTCTAATCTAGAGAAGACTAACTTTCTTTGAGGAAGAGATTGAGTATTTGAAAAAGTCCCCAGTCTGGTGGACTGGGGCTTTTCTTGTTGTTTCTTCTCAAATACTTGAATCCTATTTGTTGATTCCGAAGGTTGGGTTAAAAGATTCCCCAGTCTAGAAATCTGGATTGGTTCTTGAGATTCTACATCTAATACAATCTTAAAAGCTCTCCTGATCTTGAGGACTATAGTCTGGAAATTTTCTGGAAGCATCAACCTACATCCACTCAAATCACCTGGTTCAAATGACCATTGGATGATTTCTAAAACTTCTATCACCTGATGATGTGCATGCTCTAAACAAGAAGCTTGTTCAATATTCTCATTTTCCTGATATAAGAGTAATTCAACATCCTATTCTCTATATGCTTGAATTTGAGAAGAACTAGTTGAGGTTTATTACTGAGCAAGCCTTTGATTACAAACAAAACCAATTGGTTGTGGCTGACCATGGGAAATAAAATTTCCTGAGACCATTTTTGGTGGGATTTGTTGATTGGAGAGTACAGTGAAATGCAGTGCTCCATGAACACCCCATCCCCTGATATGAATATCAGATGGGCCATTGGAAATTAACTGGCACAATCTTTTTAGTGTGCCAATTCATGAACGTTGAATAGATCTCTTCTGTTTTTCAGCCTTTGGATATCGGGAAACTGAGAGAGATGCCAAATCAATTTGGCGTTGTAACCCTTCTATTATCTTGACATGATTTTAATATTCATCATAAGATAATATTTTCTCTTTCAAGTGACAAAGAGTTTTTCACATGTTTAAATGAATATCATGAATACAATCTTCTTTCAACATTTCTGGAATGTCATATTGAGAGTCAGCCAAAGGAAAAAACATGACTGGTACTTCACCTTTCACCAGTTGTTTTCTCATATTCGGCACTTCCTCATTATAATTCGATGAAGATTATTCTACCTGATTAGACCAGAGCTGGTGCTTCCTTATTGCTTCATCATATTCAAAAAGATTGGTAGAGAATTAATTTATCAAACTAGAAGATGAATGACCTAGGGGTGTTTCGGAGAATGACCTATACCCTGGGCTATCTTCTGGTTGAGAAAGTATTTCACCTTCTAGTGGTAAAGCATCAGATATGATTGGCTTCACATTTTCATGTTCCTCAAAATAAGAGGGATTTCTTTTCACTGCAATTTCCTTTGAATAATTTTCCAGGCAATGCGAATTACTACTGTGGAGAGAACATTCACAGATTAATTCATCATCATGGGGAGGACCATCATGGTGGGTTACAGCAAAAGATGAAATCTTTTGCTTCTTGATCTTATGGCCATGAAGAGGGTTATCGCGACTCTCATCTGAAGATGATACTTCGTGATCGACTAAACTATCATGAAGAAAGCTTTCATGAGGAAGTGTCTGATGGAGACCTTTAGAATTATTGTTCGCACTATTGGGAAATGAGAGAATAGAATCTTGAGTTGCAACAGATAATTGTCTGAGTGCATCAAGAACTCCAGCATCGAGCAAGGCCTTATTACAGATTGGCTCTTGATTACCTAATTATTCTAGATGGGTCTTTTTATTAGATGCCTTCTTACTCTCTTTAGGAACCACTTGTTGACAAAAGTGGTTATTATGGGAAGGTTTATGTGCCTGCTCAGGAGAAATAGTCAGGTTAGGCTGATTATCTCCATTCAAATCAGGGGTATGTGCCTGACTTGATTGTCCGTATGTCATGGGGGAGTATGCCCCCACAACCCTCTTGGACTGGAACAGAGGTGTGTATATTTTCCGAAGTGATATGTTGATGTGTCACTCCACTGGTAGGGACAGATTTGTATTTCTTTCCCTATGAAGTTGCTGAAGCTGTTATAATATTATGACAGACATCCAGAATATGAGCAGGGATTTTCTTCTACTCTTTCATCATCTTCAGAATGTGCTTGGTGACTTCAGCTGCCAGAATAGGAATATACGTTTATTCCATGCTTGGATTAGGTGTGTATTCCTTCTCCTTTCCTCCTTTTCCTATCAGTGAATTCTGACAGTACTCATGTGTGCGGGCAGAGAGTAGAGTCTGGTCCAAATTTTTTATTTGGGCTTTCCGACTGACTTCTTTGGGTGCTACCAAACGAGACTGTTGGTAGGATTGACGAACATTGGAAGGTGTATGTGCTTGCTTTGTATTATTTGTTAAGTATGGATGATGAATTTCATTCAATACTAGCAGATGAGACTGCTGACAGAATTGTTGATTGTAAATAGGTGTATGTCCCTGCTTATCAGTTGCCACTATATTAGATGGGCGAGCTTCTTTAGTTGTAGACAGATGAGCCTGCTGACTAGCTGATGAGTTATAAACAGGTGTATATGCCTGCCTATAATACTCCCCCAAAATTTCCTAGCAGAATTGGCATGTTACTGCCAGACGAGTCTTCTGGGCAGTAACATTAGGACGGATGGGTGTATATGCCCACTCATTATTTGCCATCAAGTTGGATTGATGTACTTTTCTAGAGGGGGGCAGAAGTAAGAACCTATTCCCTATGGACCAGATTTTGCCTCTGGTAGTTCTTCTTGCATGCTCAGGTTTGAGGAACCTGATCTGAACCCCTAAAGGTGATACCCTCATCATGTTGAGGGTGCACTGCCGCACGATTCTGGAGGCGATTGTTGATGGGAGCCCACGAGAAGGACTCTTGCCTCCTTGAATTAAGGCCTTGAGTGACCTTCTCATTCTCCTCATCATAATATGGTAGGGACTTGTGATTTTCATTCCAGGGATAACGACCTGAAATGGTTGGAGACATTGGTTGCCACCACCTTCTTCTTGATCACTGGTCATCGTTGTCCGGACAACCAGGTTGAATTATTGACTTGGAGGGCTCATCGAGCGGCATCCAGAATCAGAATCGTATAGTGTTGACGGTATTCCTTAATCTGTGAATTTGATTCCCAGCATTGCAGACGCTGAGTAGGTGATGTCGTCCTCAGAGCGGATGAGGATCCAGCAGGAGCAGCAGCCGAGGAATTCACAGGAGTGAACTTTAGAGAAGTCATTTCTGTAATGCAGAGATATCTTGGAAACGAGTGCCTGTTTTATATAATAGACATAATCAAGATATGTTTGTACACTACATCTTTTGAATGATCACATATGTTATTGGTTGCTTTATTGGCCCTCGCATTTAATTAAATAGGGTCCTAACAAATAAGTAAAACATCAATTAACTTGGTTAAGGATTCATGTAAGGTTCACCATTTTTTGTTTCCTCTGGAAATAGATATGACCTTGTTTTGTTTAAGGCTCAAACTTTCCAATCACTTTCTAACAGGTTTATTGGTAGAACCGGAAACATCCAATGATTCTATATCCATTTGGACCTAATTTCCAAAGGTACGTGCTCATTAGTTGTGGACCGATGTGGCTTAAGAATTTTCATTGGTCAAGAGGATGGGAGGTCGGAATCATCACACCTTTTTGGGAGGAATTATTTTCTACTCCGGGACTCTCTTTATATATTTGACTTATGTTCTTGAATCCTTATTAAATTATCATGTATGAAAATGATCTTTCCTTTAGATTTTCACAATCAATGATTGATATGTATGATATTTAGAGAATATTTTATATATATTTTAGGTTCTTCATCAACAGAGAATCTTCTATATTTAATAGAGATTCTTAGTCAATGGTATCCTTAAATACATTATCTAGAAATCTCTTGGTCATTATGATAACCATACTGGTTTTAAAGCCACTCAGTGGGGCACTTGAAGTTTATTGTCATTCAGAAGGACAATGATTATTTCAGAGTTGAGATCATACCTGCAGATGGGCTACCTACGTATCCTTGATTAGAAAAGGAATCAAAACCCACGTAGTTCGAGTGAATAAATATAGAGTTTATGCGGGACTGATGGCCCAAAGAAAGATGTCTTAATTACTTTTACGTTCTAAGCTCACGTGAGTCATGCTCGGTGTGAGAAAAAAGTGGTAACAGTAAAACCTGATGATTGTGCCACGAAATATGAAATCATAAGAAATAATGTGGGGCTTATGTATGTACGACTTCCCAAGATTGATGAGGATTTGGATTTACTTCATGTAAGAAACCCGGGAATAAGATACATAAAGGTATATGTGCTTTAAAGAGATTTGGATACTTAACTTAGGACTTAATCCAAAGAAGGATTACCAAATTAGAGGGGACTTGTGATTGGGTTTTATTCCTGAGAAGGAATCCCAAATCAAAATAAATTAATACTGGGGATTACTCCTAAAGAGGAGGCCCAGGTTAAAAGAAATTATGACTGGGGCTTATTCCTAAGAATGAGGCCCAGGTTAAGGGAATTTGGAATTTGGGGCTTAATCTTAAAGAGGATGCCCAGATTTGGGAACTTGGGACTTACTCCTAAGGAGGATGCTCATGTTAAGTAACTTTGAGATTGGGGATTACTCCTGAGGAGGATGCCCATATTAAGGGAACTTGGACTAGGGATTACTCCTGAAAAAGAGGACCGGGTTAGGGGAATTATGACTGGAGATTACTCCTGAAAAGGTGGCCCAGGTTAGTGGACATGTGATCTGGGGATTACTCATGAAAAGGAGGCCCATATCCAAATAATTTAATACATGGGGCTTACTTCTGAGAAGGATGTCCATATTAAGAAAATTTGAGATTGGGGCTTACTCCTGAGGAGGATTCCCAAGTTGAGGAAAATTATGATTTGGGCTTACTCATGAGGAGGATTCCCATATTAAAGATCTTATCATCTTATAGTATGAGGTTGAATGAATGAAATCTCTGACCTTAGTAACATAAAGATTTGTAAATCACTAATATTTGAGAGATTTTCCACATAATTTCTTTCAGATAAAGAATCCAACAAAGGAACCATTCCAAAAGCGGCTTTGAAGAGGGTTTTGAAGGCTAAATCTTGAATAGGAGAGGTGGATTTGAATAAAAGAGTTGAATTGGAAGGAGGGGCACCCAAAAAGAGGCAGGCGCGCAAGTCCTTTTTGGGCGTGCAAGTCCTAGTCGAGCAAGTATACTTGCGTGACACATGTATACTTGGGCAATAGTTAACCCATAAAATAATACTTAGGTGAGGCTGGGCTCAAGCCCTTAGTATTATCCCTAGAGGCTTCCAAAAGGGTGGCGCGCAAGTTCTGTTGAAGGGATAAGGTGGCGTGCAAGTGTCTTCATTTCCATTAAGGGTTAGACACTTAGGTGTGCAAGTGTTGATGAATTCCAACACTTAGGCCTTATTCCTCCTCTTTAGATCTTTCATTCTAGGTAAGAAATTACCTTATAAGTGTTTGGAAGACTTCAAGTAGAGACTAGGGCGTCGAGAGCTTAAAAATGACTTTTGGATTTTTCATCCCCGAAATGGGGGGGCCACGTGGGGTATTTATAGGCCATTGAAGACCTTGGGAAAAAATATAATTGGGCACGCAAGTCACCTGTGCGACCCATGTGTGGGGCGCAAGTATACTTGCATGACCAGCATGGAACATGTGTGACCCATGCTTAAAGAAATCTTTGTTCATGCCTTTGTAAATTTTTTAAGTTTCTTCAATGGATGAATCTCTTTGTGCTTAAGGTATTACCATTTTCATTCGTTATACTCTGTGACGAAAAGGAGCATCAAAAGTGGCCTCTTTCTGCTTTAGAGTTCCCAACATGGGTATACACCTTGAGATGAAGTGTTATTGGCTATTTTAGGGGTCTCCCATGTTGTTTAAGGGGATAAAGGTGGGATTCTAAAATTAAAGGGGTTCTCTCATGTCATCCACCCATGACATATATGGCCTACCATCTAGTGGTATTTCCCTTGACTGCGTCTCCAAGGCCTCAAGGAGAATAGTGATAGTTGCTATCAAATCTTCTTTTAGGGGATTCTTATCTTCATGAGGATTAAATGCCACAAAATATTCTTGGAGGAGAACAGTTATAGTTTCTATCAAATCTTCTTGGATGGGATTATTATTTTGAAAACCCCAGGGTGTTAAATTATCTCCACCTTCTAGAAATTGCATCCTTATAATTTTATTTACTTATTAAACAAGTGGGGTTTCCTTTCCCTCATGGAATTTTCAAACTCCCATGTTTCTTCTTCAACCATGTGGTTTCTCCACAAAACATTTACCAGGTGGATTACCTTATTCCCCAATACTTGTTCTCTTCGATCAAGAATATGAATAGGTTTATCTTCATAAGAAATGTTCTCTTCTAGCTGAACTGATTATGGGATCAAGACATGATATGAGTTTTGAACATACTTTCTCGACATCAAAACATGAAAAACATTGTGTACCTAAGATAAACTCGGAGGCAAAGCTACTTGGTAGGTGACTGGTCAAACATTCTCCAAGATTTCATAAGGTCCAAAAAACTATGTACTTAGCATTCCTTTGTTACCAAAATTCATAAAACTTTTCCATGATTATATTCTAAGAAAAACATGATCACCTACCTCAAAAGAAAAGTCTTTCCTAGTGTTGTATGCATAAAATTTCGGCCTACTCTAAGCTATCATCAAGTGTTGTTGGATCATCTTCACTTTCTCTTCTACTTCCTCTTCTAATTATGGTCCCATCAACTTCCTTTCCCCGAATTCATCCCAGAAATATAAATTTTGACACTACATCCCATAAAATTCATCAAAAGGTACCATTTGTATACTGGAATGAAAACTATTATTATAAGAAAACTCAACTAAAGAAAGATGTTGATCCCAACTTTCCTGGTATTCCATTGATCAAACGTAAAATATCCTCCAAAGACTGAATCGTATGTTCTTACTACCCATATGATTGAGGATGAAAAGCTATATTAAAATTTATTTTTATGCCTAATGAATTTTGAAGGCCCTTCAAAAAATTAGAAGTGAACCTGAGATATCGGTCAGATACAAGGGAAATAGGAAATCCATGTAACCTGAAAATCACTTTTAGGTGCAGTCAAGAAATATAATCCAATGATATTGTATCTAGAATAGAAAGAAAATGTGATATTAGTTATAAGATCAACAATAACAAAAACTGCATTATTACCTCGAGATGTCTTGGGTAGTCCCACCCCAAAGTCTATTGATATATTATATCATTTCCACTATGGAACTAGAAATGGTTGAACCACCCCCTTAGGTAACATTTGATCTTCTTTAAATTATTTATTTGTAAAAAAATTACAATAAATTCTACAATATCCCTTTTTATTCTATCCCACTAATAATACTCTCAATGGTCCTTGTACATCTTATTACTGCCTCAATGAACTGAAAATGGAGAACTATGAACATCACACAATAATTATTTCTTCAATTATAAATCATAAGGCACACACAACCTTTTACCAAATATTAAAACACAATCATTATCAAGGTTAAATTCTAGAAACATACCCATTTTAATCAATTATACCTTTTTCTACAGCTCACGGTCTTCCTTCTGCGCTTTCTTAATTCTGTCTGATAATAACGACTACAGTGAAACCTGAAAAAAAAAGGAATTTACTACACAAATAATTTCTAATAAAAAATTCATAAAATCATTAATCAATGGATTATGTTCCAAACGTATCATGGTTAATTATTCATGATGTTTTTGACTCAAGGAATCCACCACTTTGTTTTCTTTTATCAGATGGTAATTGATCATGAAATTAAAATTCTTTATCAGTTCAATCCATCTTATATGCCTCATGTTTAATTCATTCTGAGTGAAGATATATATTTCAGGCTTTTATGGTTAGTATATATTTGACATTTGGCTCTATATAAATTATGACTCTAAAATTTCAAAGGAAAAAACCATAGCTGCCAATTCCAAATCATGTGTGTGATAATTTAACTCATGAGGTTTCGGTTGTCTTAAAGCATAAGCAACTACTTGATCATTATACATCATAACACAACCATGTCCCTTCAATAAAGCATCGATGTAGATGAAAAACTCACCATTTGTGTAATTTAAGGCCAAAACTGGAGTATTCACAAATCTCTTCCTCAGTTCCAGAAAACATACATCACATTCATCTATCCAAATAAATTTAACCCCTTTTGCGAACTTAGTTAGTAATATAGATAACTATGCAAAGTTTTTAACAAATTATTCGTAATAACCTACTAATCCAATCAAACTATGAATCTCTATAACAATTGTAGGTTTTGGCCATTCATCAACCACATGTGTTTTGGAAAGATCAACTATTATTCCATTCTTATTTACAATGTTCAAAAGAAATGAAATCTATTGAAACCAAAAATTACACTTGTTAGATTTTCCATATAGTTTCTTTTCTTTTAAGTTTTAAAAAACAACCCTTAGATTATTTTCTTGTTTCTCTTTACACTTAGAAAACAGAAGAATGTCTATAATAAACATAACCACAAACTTATCCAAGAACACATGAAATATTCTATTCATAAGATACATGAATACAGTAGGTGTATTAGTTAACCCAAACAGCATAACAAAAACTCATAATTCCCATATATAGTAATAAAATCAATTTTCAAGAAGTCAACCTCCTTCACCAACAGCTGATGGTATCCAGATCTCAAGTCAATATTGGAAGAGTTCTGATCTCACTAGAGCTGATCAAGAAAGTCATCGATGTGAGGCAAATGATGCATGTTTTTAACAATGATGTTATTCTATGCTCTATAATCAATGAAAAGTCTCATGGAACCATATTTATTTTTAATGAAAAAAATAGGACCACCCCATGGTGAAGTGCTAGGATAAATGAAGCCTTTATCAAGAAACTCCTGGAACTGATTTTTCAATTAAACAAGTTCTATTTTTTCTATTCTATATGGGGGTTTTGAAATTATATTTTCATTAGAAACTAAGTCAATTAATAATATTACTTCCCGATCAGGTATGAAACTGGGTAACTCATCATGAAAAACATCAAGGTATTAATTTACCCCTGGCACGTCATTAATCTGAATAGTTCCCTTATTTTCAACAATATGAACTAGATAAAATTCATTTACATATTTCCATAGTTTCTCATCTTCTTGATATATTATCAATTGAATGGGTTTGTTCATGTATAAAATATGAAACTCTTTCTAAAAAAACTTCTTTATCTCTATAGTAAATCTTAGCATGATAAATAGAAATCCAATCCATTCTTAGAATGACATCAAACTCTACTAAGGGAAAAACAACATGGTTTATAGGTAATGCCTTTCCGTAGACCACAATAGAAATATTATTATAATTCCTATTTCCTATAATATTCCCCCTACTATTTTAACAATCAGTTTCGATCTCATATGTTGAGGTGATATTTCTAATTTACCAAAAATTTACTTAGAAATAAAGGAATGTGTAGACCCCATATCAAACAAAACATTAGAAACATATGAGTCGAAAAACAAGTTACCTGATACAGCTTCATTGGATGGCTTGATGTTTGTTGATGTAGTCACAAAGGATCTCACTACACCTTTCTACTTATATTCTATATTCTTTGCATCATTTAGATATCTCATTGGGTAGTCATTTTCATATTGACTCATCTCACAACATTTAAAACACTATACAGTTTTCTTATTGAGATTAGTTTTATTATCATTTTCATTACAATCTTAGGCTATATGTAAAAACTTAAAACATCAAAAGAACTTCCCAATTTTGGTAATGCATTCCCCATGGTGCTTTATGCCTCACTGTTCACAAATTAGAAACTAGAATTTCATACCATCTTTTTTTTATGGTTGAATCTTACCCATTGATTTCCATATAGACCTCTTCTTCTCCTTTTTTTGAAAGTGCACATGATCATCAGAAAACTCCATATCTAACCTCTCAGCACATTAGACAAGTTTCTCATAACATTTGAAATCCTTGGAGTCCAATTCCCTTTGATACATTGTCTTTAATCCTGAGTAAAAGTGGTTGATTTTCCAATCAAGATCCAGAATAAGATTTGGATCATACCTCTATAGTCGAGTGAAGTTTTCGTCATACACAGCCATTGAGTATTTTTCCTTTTTCTTATATTAGATGAATTTCTTATCCATCCTATGTTTCACCACCTTAGGAAAATATTTTTCAAGGAAAAGACTTTTAATTTAATCCCAATATAAGGCATCAATATTCTCTTTATCCATGATATTTTTGACCATTGACAACCACTGATCCAATTAACCTTCAAAATGATTAATGGAAAGACTTACATTTTGATCATATGAACATACCATAACATCAAATATATTTTCAAGGGCTTTAACCCATCCTTTAGTCGCTACTAGGTTTGGATATTCACTAAATGCAGGAGGGTGTTGTCTCACAAAATGTTCCACTATCATAATGTTATGTTATGGTAACTCTGGTTGTTTTCTTGCATAGATATCATCACCATTTATTTCTTGTGTTAGATAATCCATTACTGTAAAAAACATCTCAATTCCAATCCCAACCATTCTGGGTTGTAGATTTAGAAGGATATCATTCGCTCGGTACCTCTCCTCTTCAGCTTCCCTATTTCTTCTGTAGAAACCCATTCTGAACAAACATATCATAATCAAAGAAACATTGTAACATTTAAATTCTATATCATTTAAAATTAACCCTAGACTAAAAATCATTTATGGTATTCTATTAACACCATCTTAACCTTTAACATTATTTGAACTATCCTCTAATACCAACCATAAATTCCCAGCCTTATTACATTAAATAATCTTGAATTTTAGTCAAGAACACATTCTCTTTCATATTGAAAAATAATTTTAAGTTTAGATTTTTATAGATTTGGTATTTAATACATACATAAAATTCAACGTTCATATAGAGTAGATACCAAAAAATGGTATCCATTTCTTCCAAATATAAAACTTTTTAAATAAAACATGTTTTCTTTGAAAAATATTCAGAGCATTTAACTTGGATTCCTTATTTGTATTACACAAATTTATAACCTATGAAAAAAAATTAAAAACATGGGATAATAAAAATATCTCATTACGGGATACAAAAATAAGGAAAGTTACTATTAGTCCGTAAATATTTTTAAACATATGAAAACATTTTCACAATACATACTTCTTATCCATAATGTATCATATAAATACTTTGTGAAAACATAGATAGTATAAAAAACATGTAGGTAACATAGGGAATTAATTACATACAATTGTATACATAGTGGATACCATGTTATTTATAACCCACATGACTACCATACAATTTAACCCTCACATCTACCTTATAATGTAACCCTCAAGACTACCTTATGGTGTATCCATCATAGTTACACATAGAGTAACCATACATCAAACCTACAACATACTCATACCCAATAAATTAGGGGAAAATATAGGTCCCTCCCTTCATAATAAAAAATTCTAAATAATAAGAACATAATCACACAACATAAATAATTTCATAAAAACATTACATCTTAATTTTGAAAAACATAATTTTAAAATAAGATTTTAAAGGAAACCCCCTTATAAATATTATATAATTGAAGAGAGACTTAATAAAGTAGATCAAATATGTATTTAAACTTTATATACACATAATTAAAAATAATATAAACAAATTCATCACAAAAACAATTTTATTACAACATAAGTAAAGAAGTATACGGTTATCCCAAATAATGGAAATTGGGTTAAGAATTCCCTTTCTATGGGTTTGTATTACTTCAAAATTGTTTAAAACTCTTATATACTGGTTAAAAGAGTGTTATTAATATCTTAATGAAACATATTCATGTTTTTAACACCTTATATGATCATTTAATAACATCATTTCACCCTTTAATTATTAGTATTTTGTTCCTTCCATTGTTTTGGATGCATTCATTACATGATTTCCATGGCCAGTTTTTATTTTATTTTCTTGTCATAAGGAAATGAAATTCCCAAAGTTAAAATAACTTGTATTAATATGATTCTAGAATATATAATGATATCATAAATAATTTTCATATCATATTTCTTGATGTATAATTATATAAAACATTAATTATGTTTGTTTAGATCATTTTGGTGGTTCCTTGAAAATCATGAGCTTGTTACATTATATAATTTAATTTCATTCATAGAAGTTCTTTCCAAAACATAAAAAAATTTAAAAAATAAACATTAAATTATTATTCAACCATTAAATGTGTTTTATGATCATATTTTATGGAAATAAAGGAAATTGGAAACACATCATCTACGATTTTGGTAAATCGGCACATCGCAGATGATGTTTGTATTTTTAGAAAAAGAGGGATAGGAGAGGAAGAATGATAATGAATATTTTACATGAATATGATAACATTAATAATATAGAATATTATATAGATTTCATACCTCTTGGATAAGTGGAGTGGAATAAAGTACAATAAAAGAATGAAATTGGAAATAAAACGCATGAAAAAGGAAGAGGATTCTTATTTCTTGATCTCTTCTCCTTCAGATCCTCCTTAAGGCCTTTGGTTTTGGTCTTTGGGTGAGACCAGCAGGTCTTGGACGTGGGAAAGATCCTTGGGGAGCGTATTTGGTTGAACTTAGACAATTCTCAAGGCTTGAGATGTGTGTGAGGAAGAGGGGAATGAGGATGGTATTTATAGTGGGGGGAGGAGGGATTTTACAATATTTTAATCATTAATTTAATATTTTTTCTCAAGAAAATGAATAGTCTTGATTAATGTAAACCCATATAGTAATAAGTTCATGTAATTTTTAACCAAGTGGTATTACAATATCCATGATGTCATAAATATTGTATTTAACTGATAATTTGAATACATGGTATTTTACCGTATTTCACTATTCATAAAAAATTCATGAAATTTAGAAAAATACCGAAATTTCACCATAACAATTTTTTCATGTGTACATTTCCAAAATGGAGTCCATTTTTTGAAAATAATTTTTTAAATTTTATTAATTTAATTTTTCAGTAAAATCATACTTTATTCAAAAATTTACAATTTTAAAACTATAACTTTGTTTATATCACATTGAAAAGTTAATCAAGATGCATTTATCTTAAATCCTTCAGAAAATAAAATAATAATACAATTTACTATTCATTAGAGTCATATTACTATTAATATTACTATTCATTAGGGTATGTTAATATTCATAAAAAATCAAGTTAGTTTTCTTACACTCCAAATAACTTATTGATCAAAATCGTAGATGATCGTTTTTTGAAATTTAAAACATAGAGGAGGAAAAATTATGTTTAAATGTGAGTTATAGCTGTCTAATTAAAACAATGTTTCATTCATTTCAGTTTATTTTTAAATACTTGGGGTGTTTCATATATAGTAATGGGAGAATGAAAATCTAGACAATAATTAGGATCCTAATTATAATAAATAAGACATCTTGAAAAAAATAAAATATTTTAAGGTGGTGTTTCTTAGATGAAATTAGGAACGTGTTTACATTTGGATAGTTGAGACTATTCGTGTCTACTAGATTAAGGTTATAGAGCTCAGACCATAGGGGTGTGCTTGTTTAAGGTCACAGATCATTTACTATAGGAGGATGTACATACATTAAAATCATGTAACATAGACTATATGGTCGATCCCAGATTATGGTCATAGGAAATGGACTACAAGAGGATTTTCAATGTTAAGTTTCATAGATCCCTGGTATTATATTTCTTCAACACATTTTTATATAACATATAACATTGGTGCCTGATAGTCTATATAAAAATAAGGTCACTGTAAATTGAACATGAATTGGGAGATTGATTCTAATATAAACAGTATCAAGGGAGATATCTGGTATAGTATGGTCATTGTGATATGAAAATAGTGGAATGGGGTACAATGTTTCATTTATTTTTTTATATCTATAGATAATAATCACATATTTTTTTTAATCATGAAAATTTATCCAAATAGAGGGGAACTAAATAGCAGGTATAATTTGGTGAATTAAGATATGTGTGACTGAGTGAAAGATGAGAGACCCATGTGTTAATATGTATCCTATAACATTGGAATGTATCCATTAATAGTTTTGTGATATGAATCCTTTTTACATATATATGTATTTTATATAGGATGTTTTAATGGGGAATAATTTGATTTTATTAGTGTGAAAGGTGTACCAACACAAGTCAAATATGTTGAATTAACAGTAGGATGGAATTATATTGGAACATTTATATTATTCAGGGATAAGGCATCCCAATGTTACTACATATCCAACTAAACATAAATAAGGCCATGTGTTTTTCATGTGGGTGGTGAACTAGGTAAATTACACCAATTTAGGGGCTTGGTGAAGTACCAAAACCACTAAAATGGGGATTCCACTTAAGTGATAACCATGTAAACAAAGAGTTAAATGTCATAATATAGGATTATTCAAAAATGATTAATTTCATTTGGATTGATTATGACTATGTATTTTAAAAAATTAAGGTAGCACCTTGGTAATGTAGTTCAACAACATATTAAGAGGATGATGACTATATATTGTAACATAATGCAGTGATGAATATGATAGGAAAATATAAATTATATACTTTATTTATTATGATAAATTTTATTTTTTTCTTGGATTATAGTTATATCTATTCATTTAAATCAATGAATATGCACCATTGGAGTATATCCTATGTGCTATGAACGGTTCCTCCAATCTGGGATCCAAAATTAGAGGTTTTATGCCATGTATCATTACAATCCTCAATTATAGCACCATATAACCATATAGGATTCTGAAAAAGGAATAAAATATTATTGAATATTCAATCCCTTAAATTATAATAGGGTATGAGATTGTGTACTTATAATATACATTCTTCATCAATATAATTAAAATTTTATAACCACATCTGTGAAATCTCATCCTGTATCAAATATCGATAAATGGGTTTATAAAGTGATGGTAGTTAGTACTCTATGGAAAAATATACCAGTACTTTATACACCATAGAGTAAATTGTCACTATACTAGATGTCTGAGTCATGCATTGATATAGAAAATATGCAGTGGAGAGATTATTTTGAAATCAATTTATATTCTAATCCATCATATACTAATAAATATTTTAGCAAAATTTATTGATTCCCACAATATATCCATTCATAGGTTCCTGATAATGGGAAGTATGGTTATATATATTTTGTACTTATTCCTACAACTTCATATACTAAGAGTGTTTTTAATTGGTATTGCTTTTTATGAGAATAGTGTGAGGACCCAAAAAAGATTGATGAGGGAGGATTCTAAAGCATAATCATATATTATGAAATGACATCCTTTATGAGGTTAGACTTTATTAACATTAAAAATTATTCAATAGAAATAAGAATAAAAATAATTTATATGATTTCATAGAACAATATAGATTAATACCCTCAATTCCTCGTATAAAAGAAGGTAAATAGTGTAGTGTGGTTTGGATCATCAATTGAGGATAATGAATGAAGATTACATAGACTATATATTCATGACACCTATAGGGGAAGAACTCTATAGTAATGAATCATGTCGGACCAAAACGAGAAACAAAATCTAGATTTTTTGGAATATTTTCAATCATATCTGATAAAATATACATGGCCCAACAAGTACTTCATCTATGACTTGATTAATTTCATATCAAGTTAGTAAATTTAGAAGGATTATATTAAATTTTTCTTTGTATATGGATTTTTCATAGTTTTGGAAATCACAGTAGTGTAAATTTTATTTCACTTGTATAACTATTATAAATAAACATTTTTTAATGTAACAAAGACATTTTATAATTATTCAACTAAGGTATTCATTCAATGAGATTATTCTCTAATGATATTAAAATATAGGGCCCAACCTGTAGTGATATGTTGTACATTTGGTTAACCAATTGATATTCCCCATTTATAAAAGTAGAGTTAGTCACTCTCAGATGAACTACACGGATGAACATCTCATCCTAGTGTTTGATTCCAAATTCCACCACCAATGTCAAGATCACCCAATAAATCATTAAATTCTGATGGTAAATGAAATAAAATTATGTCATATTTATGTCTAGTAATCAGTTATCATGTGTTCTTAAGAAGCAACATAAACTTTTCTTTATAGATGATATAACAATATTTCAATTTCATATTGAAAATCTTATAATAAACCCACATGTACATCTGGTTAACTTGGATATCAAATAAAAATTTGTGTATTTTAATGAGGGATTATTATATTATTCTCATTTTATTAAAACCCTATAAAATAATTAATAATCATTGAATGTGAGACATCAAGTTATAGATTCAAAAATCTACATCGAGTACCATATAATAATTAGAATTTTTAATTATCTTAGATGTCGGTATTTGAGAGACATCGTTAAATTGATCCTTATAGAATGTATCTTCTTCATTAATAGATGGAATGGACTTGTTGTAAAAATGAAATTAAGGGAAAACTCCTACAAGGTTGGGTGTAGTGAATGAAAATATTCCAATACATACCTCTTAACATACTTAAAATGAATGAACCTTATTTCAAATTACTGAATAATCACTACCAATCATTCTGAACTTCTATTGATCATGAGATGATTTAAAATATAATTCAATGGTTCCAAATATGAGATCAACTAGATAATATGATGTCATAGATAAATATGTATCCATTGTACAACAAAATCCATGTTAATTACTGACTTCTTGATGGGATAATATCATACATTAGTGGATATCAACATATGATTGAGGTAGTATACACTATTATTATTACCCTCAAAAATTTTATATTCTAAATTGGAATGAAGATCTCATTATAGGGAGGATGGAATGATGATTGTGTGATTCCTCTATGTATAATTAAATAGGATGAAAGGGAGAAATAAATACATCTTGATATAAATTAATGGACACAGTTATTACTTATCAAATTTATAGGTAGTTCCTTTTATCATTAATTTTAATAAATTGTTATAATTTCTAATAATGAATACAATGAAACATAAAATTTCAGTCATACTCCCCTAGATTCCTCTCATATTCTATAAATTTATTTGTTAGTTTATCCAAATGATGTGTTTCATCTCTTTTAACCCAATATCAGGGCAACTATATTGGAAAATAGACCTATACAATTTATTACAGGTGACCCCAAAAATACACTTAAAGGGTATATCATTAATTTTTAATATGATATAAATTATAAAACCATATTAGGATTTAACAAAATGATTTTTTTTATAAAATAAATTTTCAAATAATTTGATTTATTTGATATCTTGTATTGTAATCAACAACAATTATAGATGAACCATGACATATTATATGTCCATTATAACCTAGTTATAATTCCCCGGCCCTAGTTACCCAGATTTTTTTCATTATTACATAAACATTACATGATCACAAAGGATTAAATCCCAAAATACCGATCAGTTCAGTATCCTTGGAAGTACTAGATACATACAAAAGTTTTATATAACATTATGAAATAAAAACAACAACATTGTGTATCCTTTGAACACACTCATATCCCTTAGCTTATCCCTATGAGTCATTCATAATATACTTCTTCACATCCTGGGAAAAATAAAACATAAAAAGGGGTAAGCTCAGATGATCAGTAAGGATAACAATATAGTGGAAACTTTCAAAAAAAGAATAAAAATTTAAGTAAATGTATAAGACTAAAACACAAGCCTTGTAAACTTAAACTTCAGCATAATATGGAAAATATAAATCAAACAATTCCATTTACTTATTTAAGTGCATATTCTACTAGTCAAATAATCACATATAATATAAATAGCTAATTTCATAATGATGTAATGCATAATTCTAGACATCATAACCACATAGTCAAGGCCTTGTGCTATGACTACAAATAATATTTTATCAAGACCCTGTTCCAAGACACTAGTTTGTATCATGAGACCTATTGATGCATCTAGGAGTTATAGAAGGATCCACCCATCACTTTTTCAGTCCAATACATTCCTCGTATGAACGTTTTGAAACATAACATAAAAATTATTATTAAAAATATCATACGAAATGTTAATACTTTAACCATAAACCATGAATGGTATAAAAATAACACATCCACAGTCAAACATATAACAAAACCTTCAATACAATATGGACGATTTTGTTATAATAAATAAACTTCAAAAAATTGTAAAATCCATCAAAGGATGTTGAAATAGATGAAATGAAAACTATTTGAGAGAAATATCACTTTCTATTTTGAAATCATTTAAAAGTCACATAATTATAAAAGAACATATTTATTTTGAAAATATTCTTATAAGCTTGTAAGAGAATATTCAAAGGTGTTATAATGGTGGAAAATAGCCATACATTCCATATAAGTTAAAAAAAGCATTCAGACCTTAATTTTTCGAAAAGGACATAAATTACCTTGTTTGGAAAATGACAGAAATATTTCTTTCAAAACATTTTATAAAATGTCAAACAAGGGTATAATGACTTTAACCCGTATTCCAGAAAATAGTAAAAGTGTTTTGAAATACATTTTTAAGAAATACAGATGTGGATGATAAATAAGTACCAATAGATACTTTCCTAAAAACAACCTTAGATAATAAAGAGATTTTACAATTAACCCTTACCTTGTACTCTTCCTCAGTCGAGGGTACGTTAACCTCCTCTCCATCGGGTTCTTCCTTTTGATTTGATCAAAAGGTATCCTTAGGATGGATTTCTGATCAAAGTAAGGCCTCTAGGTTTAATTTAGGGTAGTTGGGAGGATATTTTAGTAGGGGTTGGCTGATTCAAATGGATTTGGTGGTGTGAAATTAAGATAAGGGGAAGTACCCTTTTATAAGAGAGGTGAGAGTCACTTTAGGAAAAGCTTGAAATATTATTTTATTATAAAATCATTTTCGGTTTCTAATGGCTATAAATAAATTTATTTCAAGGAAAATGTGAGGATGGGTATAAATATTCTCAACCAATAGTTTTTAGATAAGTTTAGGTCACCATATTATCCTTATCTTTTAGATTTAACACTTAGTTAAATAGTTTAACTTTTACCAATTCTTTTTCTATTTTTATATGACGTGGTTAATAAACTTACTATAAAATGACAAGAGAACCTCAAGTGGTTCCTTAATGACATATCTATCATTATATAACTCATTTGGCCAAACCTTATATTTTTAGGAATATTATATCATTTAATAATATAGTTTTTTTTAACACATTTAGGTCAATTTTGACACTATTTAGTATTTGGTTTTTTGTGAAAGTCAAAAAAACTTTATTACATAAACAATTTGCATTAAATAAACCCTAAAACATAATCTTAACCAAAAAGGTTATTGGAATCCATCGAAAGTATAAATTTAAATTTATTTTGATATTTATAATATCAATTATTTTAATCTTTCATTAATAAGGTAATTATTGCTACATCATTGTGTTATAAATAAAATTAATTATTTAAACTATAAAAATTATAAATAAAATACCATGATGTAGGAAATATTTTTATCTTTTTAATGAATATTTAATGTCTAAATTATCTTATGTATAACCCTACATTAAAAATTATTTAGTTATTAAAATTTGAATTTAACACTTTTAACTCTTCTTTAAATAAAATAATAATAAATGTACTAATCTAATCCAAGTGGATAAAAAAGGGTCATATTTTATTCCTATGGTTTATTTTGGTCGAATAAAAAATTATCCAATAGAATTAGGACATGTTTTGGGTAATTATAATATCATTCTTACCTTTAATTACCCTATATACTTTTAATCGTGGTAAATAAAATTCAAAAGTTACTATTCATAGAAAATTATTTTCATCCTATTGAACCACATTTTACATACTGATGTCAAACATGTCTCTTGGAGTTTTGAAATCCAATTCACATAAGCGGTAAAATTGTATTTTATGCAAATTTGCAAATGTGCCTAGAAGGTGGGTAAAAGACATTACAAAGTTCAATAAAAATTTATATATCAAATCTTATTATAAAATGAATCCAATGAATTACATTGAACTAATATAGGTATTATGTATCTATGTTGATTTTAAAATTAATTTAATTAAAAAAATTATTTAAATAAAAGTCGGTTTTAAACAATAATGCAATATTTTTCACTATTCATCGAAAATTGAAAGTTTTCAGAAAAATACCAAAAAATCACCCTAAGATAATTTAGATATTCCAAATCCAAAAATTTAGTTCATTTTGAAAAATAAAATTTATAAAATTTCAAAAATTGGGTATTACTATTCATAACTACTTTTAAAATGTCTAGTTTTATTTGTCGTGGTGTGTTAGAAATTGACGTTGTGTATAGTGAAAGCTATTGTATTATTCAAATGGAAACGTATTGTAGAAACATGGGGCATTACATTCTTCCCTCCTTCAAATAAAGTTTCCCTTGAAATTTATAGAATATTACTACATAAAAAGATTCAGGTGGTTCTTCATCATAAGTTCCTCAGGTTCCCTGGTTGCCTCATCCATTTTATGGTTTCTCCAAAGAACTTTTACAAGGCAGGTCATCCGGTTTCTCATCACTTGTTCTCTGGTATCAATAATCTTGATAGGATCTTCTCAATAAGTTAGATCGGGTTCCAATTCTAATTCTTCATCGGTGAGTACATGTGTTGGGTCAGACATGTATTTTCTCAGCAGTGATACGTGGAATACATCATGAACTTTGGAGAGACTTGGTGGAATTTCTAAACGAAAAGCTACAGATCCAATTCATTCTAGAATTTCGAAAGGTTCGATGTACCTGGGACTCAATCTACCCATCTTACTGAATTGTATAACACCCTTCCATGGAGGTAGCTTCAAGAAAATATAATCTCCTACTTGAAATTCCAAATCCTTTATATGGTTATCGACATAGCTCTTTTTCCTACATTGAGATACTTTGACGTGGGTTTGGATGATCTTAACATTTTCCATTGTTTCCTCAGCAAGTTCCAGGCCTATGATTTTTCTTTCACTAACAGCATCCCCACAAGTTGGTGT
This sequence comes from Viscum album, assembly GCA_963277665.1. NCBI lineage: Eukaryota > Viridiplantae > Streptophyta > Magnoliopsida > Santalales > Viscaceae > Viscum > Viscum album. Next base: position 252,544,946 of record OY728135.1, on the reverse strand, counting down.
GCGACATCTCTTTATATATAACGCTTCATATGGTGTCATTTAAATACATGAATGGTTGTTGTAGGAAAATTCTACCCGAGGTAAATACTAATCCCACATAACTTGAAATTCAAGTGAGAAAGATCTCAAAATGTCTTCTAAGGTTTGAATAGTCTGTTATGATTGTCCATCATTTTGACGGTGGTAGGCAGTGCTCAAACAAAGTTCATTATCTAGGTCTTTCTAAAGACTTTTCCAGAATCTTCATGTAAAATGGGGATCACAGTCATAAAAAATCGATATAGGTACACCATGAAGTCTTAAAACATCCTTAATATATATTATTTTTAAACATTCAAGTGTTAAATATTCCCTTATAGAACGAAAATGTGCAAACTTGGTAAGACCATCAATAATCACCCGTATTGCATCATTATTTATATGATTCTTTGGTAGCCCCATGACAAATTCCATTGTAACATCATCCCATTTCTACTCAGGTATGGGAAGGGGTTGCATGACTCCTCCAGGATGTTGCCTTCCAGCTTCCACTTATTGACAAACCACACATCTTAACACATAATCTGTAATCTCCCTCTTTATGTTGTCCCACCAAAAATGTTCCTTCAAATATCTATACATATTAGTGATACCAGGGTGTACAGAGAAATTAGAGCTATGATCAACATCCAACAATTCCCTATTTAGATCAGGTATATAGGGGACACAAATCCTCTATCCAATTTTCAAAATTCCATCTTTATATATGAAGTCAGTCAATATCCCATCATTCACAGCATTAATTTTCTGTTGAAACTCCTCATCATCCGTCTGGAATTTTTTTATCCTTTCTAGTAAAGATGGTTTGGAAACCATTTGAAAACGTATTCATGTTTCGCATTCCATGATTATTCCTATATTCATCTTTACTAGATCCATTAACATAGGATCCCTTTCAAATCTCATCTTGTTTAGAACTCCATGATCCTTTATGCTCAAAGCATCTACCACTTTATTTTCCTTACCCGGTGGTAGTGTATAGTGCAATCATAATCCTTGAGTAGTTCAAGCCATCACCTTTGCCTAATGTTGAGTTCTTTTTGTGAGAAAGTATACTTCAAACTATTATGATTAGTATATATCTCACATTTTTTCACCATAGATATAGTGTCTCCATAACATCAAAGAAAATATCATAGCTACTAATTTAAGATCATGAGTAGGATAGTTTTGTTCGTGAATTTTTAGTTATCATGATGCATAGGAAATAACTCTATCATTCTGTATAAGGACACAACCAAGTTATTTCTTTAAATCATCACTCTAAATAACAAACTCATCATTCCTCGATGGTAGAGTCAAGATAAGTGAATTAAATAATCTTCTATTCAGTTCTTAAAAACATTATTCACACTATTGTTTCAAACAAATTTAACCCCTTTACATGTGATCTTGGTTAATAGGTTAGCCAATCGGGCAAAATCTTGTATGAAACGCTGATAATAACCTGTTAAACAAATAAAATTGTGTGCCTGAGTTATACTCATCGGTGCTGGAAATTCTTGGATTGCCTTTGTCTTTGAAGGATCAACAGATATTCCATCCTTAGAGACAATATATCCAAGAAAAAGAATCTCCTGAATCCAGAATTCACACTTGCTAAACTTCCTATATAATTAATTTCTTTTATGAGTCTTTAGAATAGTGAGAAAGTGATTTTCATTATCTTTGTAGCTTTTGGATTATACCAAGATATCATCAATAAATACCACTACGAATTCACTAAGATATTCCTTGAAAACTCTATTCATTCGATCAATGAAAATAGATGGTGTATTAGTTCATCCAAAAGGCATTAATGTAAACTTGTAATGCACATACCCGGTTCTAAATGCTATGTTTATAATGTATTCATTTTTCACACACAACTGATGGTATCCATATCGAAGTTGAATCTTTGAAAAATATTGAGCTCCATGTAGTTGATCAAATAAATAATCAATGCGAGGTTAGGGATACTTGTTATTTATTGTTATAGCATTGATCTCCTGGTAGTCAATGCACAACCTCATAGATCCATCTTTCTTCTCATCAAAATGAATAGGGACTCTCTATGGAGAAATACTAGGGATAATAAATCCCTTATTAATCAATTAACTTATTTGTTTCATTATCTCCACTAATTCCACAATGACCATTCTATAAGGGGTCTTTGATATGGGCCTTTAACCGGGAACTAAATCAATGGAAAACTCAATTTCTTGTTCTGGAGGATGTCCAGGTAAATCCTCTGGAAACACATCAACATATTATTTCACAATAGGTATATCCTCTATTTGAACATTCTTTTCCTCACCCGTAGTTATTTCAATCCCTTCCTCCCTAATAATTGAATTTAGTAGAGCTATTGGGGGTGGATCTAGATGAGAATCAGATGGTGATGTTTCTTCTCTAAAGATAAGGTATTCCGTATCATCATCAAAAAAATGTAACCTCCTTCTTATTATAATATTTTTACATCATGGTCTGAAAGCCAATCCATATCAAGGATTTTATTAAATTCAATCATGGTTATAATGATGAGATCAGTATATAAATCAGGCTTATATTCCATAATGGTAACTGATTCACAAAACATTGTTGCAATGATACTTCCCTTAGGAGTTTTGACTGATAACTCCCTTGATAAATCAAATTGGAAATATCTAATTTTATTAGAAAACTGGGAAGATATGAAAGAATACGATTATCTAGAATCAAATAAAGTATTTGATAAATTTGAGGAAACAATTAACGTACCTACCACCACCTCATTCAGAACTTTAACCTTTTCAGTTGTGATCGCATAAGCTTGGCCTTGCTCCCATTGGCTTTTGTGGTAGGTTTTTTTGATGCTTAGGACATTAATTTTCCTAATTCCCCATTTATTTATAACTTTAGCATTCAACATTGACAACCACTTTCTTCCCCTTGAAATCATGAGCTTGGTGGCCTTTTTCACCACACATGTAACAAACTACCATTCCCATCAGGAAGGTACTATGGTCTTTCTTCCCACATTTATAGTAGGATGGAAATTCAACTTTTTCCTTCTTCCCCTTATTTCAATTTTCAGAGTGTTCAGAAGATCTCTTCTTCTCTTTCTTTTCTTTAAAGTCGTAAGACTTATAGAATTCATTTTTTATCTTGATAGAACATGATACTATATCTTCATACAACGAGAAGGATTGTGATACTAATTCTCAATGGAGAAATGGTTTTAACCCATCAATTAATTGATAAATCTTACTCATTGGGTTATTTATATAATCCACATCATGCCTTCAAAACCTTGTAAAGTTATCGACATACTTTTCGACATTCTCATCCTCCTTTTACCTCATACTCAGAAATTGCCTTTCCATATCTTCTTGGTGTTCATGAGGAAAGTATTTTTCTAATAAAAGATCTTTAAACTCCCTCCATTCCATATTTGATACTTCATCATCTTCCTTTCTGTTTTGAATCAATTACCACCATTTATATACATATCCTATGAGGCGATACACTTCCATGAAAACTTTTCTGTTTCGCTACTCCCTAAAGCATGAAATATTTTCTCTAAGGAGATTATCTATTAATCAACTGTAAATGGATTTGTAGTCCCATTTAATGTTGGTGGTAGTTTACTCATAAAGTGATCTAACATTGATCCCCCACATTGTGTATTAGGGTTCTAAATATGGGTAAGATTATTATTCATAACCTGAGTGAGTTGTCTCAGTATGGTTATAAGCTGTTCATCACCAGTTGCATCACCATCTCCACTATAATAATCTTGAGTAGGAGGGAAATCCCTACATGGATTACATTCGATGATACAGTTTTCATTCCTTCCACAAGGCTCTATTTCTAAACAATGTCATACACTATATTTGTTTATGAATCGCAATACATAATTCCAAACTAGTAAAATACCAAACATAAATTAAATAGTCTATGCATATAATCTGTAACCAAAAAAATGTTTTCATTAAGGAAGTATTTACTCATAAATACTTCATAATGGTTTTCAAAGAAAATGTGAATTATCCTAGGCATATCCTCCCAGAAGTGTCATAACCAAGAGTACGGCAAGGCTCATTGTCGTGCACCCGTTCTCATTCGAGTCTAGCTCAAAGTAGTGTTTTTGGGTTTTACCCCTAGATACAGATGTGTTAGAGCTGCCTATACCTACTCGTATCCAGACAGGGATGTATTGCATGGAAAATACAAAAAATCTCTACATTACCAAGATTCTTGGATGTTCTTCTATACTAATCCTCAATGTTTTTCTTTGGTTAATGTTCTCTAAATAGAGTATTTCTAAATCTAGTTTCATATGTTTGTACTAAACTTCCTATAATATCAACTGTAACACCTGAACCCTAGTTACCCAGAGTCGGTGCATTGTTACATAACATTGGCATGATCACAAAGGATCAAATCCTGAAATACCGATGAGTTTATTATCCTTGTAAGTACAAGATATATATATAAGTATTACATTGCATTATGAAATGAAAAACAACAACATTTTGTCTCCTTTGAACACACTCATATCCCTTAGTTTATCCATGCAAGTCATTCATAATATACTTCTTCACATCCAGGAAAATATAAAACATAGAAAGTGGGGAGATCAGATGCTCAGTAAGGATAACAATATAGAGGAAACTTTCATAAATAAGCATAATCATTTAAGGAAACGTATTAGACTCAAACACAAGCCTTTTAAATATAAACTTCATAATAATATGGAAAATATAAATCAAATAATTCTATTTACTTATTTGAATGGATATTCTACTAGTAAAATAATCACATGTAATATCAATAGCTAATTTCATAATGATGGAATGTATAATGCTAGACATCATAACCACATAGTCAAGGCCTCATTCCAAGACTACAAATTAGATTTTTTCAAGGCCTTGTTCCAAATACTTATTTGTCTCGTGAGGCCAACCGATGCATCGAGAAGTTATAGCAGGCTCCACCCATCACTTACTAAGTTAAATGCATTCCCCTTATGAAAAGGTTGAAACATGACATAAACATTCATATTGAAACTAGAATATGAAATGTTATTACTTTAACCATAAACCATGAATGTTATAAAAATAACACATCCATAGTCAAACATATCACAAAACCTTCAATACAATATGTAATATTGTATCATAATAAATCAAATTCAAATAAGTGTAAAATCTATCAAAGGATGTTGACATAGATGAAATAAAAACTATTTGAGATAAATATCTCTTTCTATTTTGAAATCATTTAAAAGTCACATAATTATAAAAGAAAACATTTATATTGAAAATATTCTTATAAGCCTGTAAGGGAGGATTTGAATGTGTTATAATGGTGGAAAATAGCCTTACCCACCGTATAAGTTAAAAAAACATTGTTTCCTTAATTTCTCGAAAAGGTCATAAAGTACCTTGTTTGGAAAATGATGGAAATATTCCTTTCAAAACATTTTATAAAAATTCAGACAAGGGTATAAATGACTTTAACCCATATTCTAGAAAATGGTAAAAAAACTGAAATACATTTTTAAGAAACATGGATGTAAATTATAAATAAGTCCCAATAGATATTTTCATAAAAGTAACCTTGGATAATAAATAGATTGTAAAATTAACCCTTGCCTTGTACTTTTCTTTAGTCGGGGGAAAGTTAACCTTCTCGCCTTCAGGTGCTTTATTTTAATTTGAAAGAAAGGGCTCCTAAGGTTGGTTTTCTGACCAAAGTAAGGCCTCTAGGTTGAAGTGAGAGTAATTAATAGGATATTTGAGTAGGTTTTGGCCGAGCCAAATGGCTTTGGAGGTGTGAAATTAAGAGAAGGAGAAGTACCCTTTTACAAGAGAGGTGAGGGTCACTTTAGGAAAAGCATGAAATATTATTTTATTATAAAATCATTTTTGGTTTATAATGGATCCAAATGGATTTATTTTGAGGATATGGTGGGGATAGGTTGAAATCCTCTCTTGCAATAGGTTTTAGACAAGTTTCGGTCAGCATATCAACCTTATCTTTTAGATTTATCTCTTAGTTAAATAGTTTAACTTTTACCATGTCTTCTTGTATTTTTATATTACATGGTTAATAAACTTACTATAAAATGCCAAGAGAACCTCAAGTGGTCCATTAATGAAATATATATCATTATATATAAGTCCTTTGTCTGAACCTTATATTTTTAGGAATATTATATCATTTAATAATATAGTATTTGTTTTAAAAACTCATTTATGTCAATTTTGACAATATTTATTATTTGGTTTTTTTTAAAGTAAAAAAAATTATTGCTTAAAAAATACATTAAATAAACCCTAACATTTCATAATAATCTATAAAATTCTTGTAATTCATCAAAAGTATAAATTTACATTTATTTTGATATTTATAATACCAATTATTTTAATATTTCATTAATAAGGTAATTACTACTTCTTCATTGTGACATAAATAAATTTAAATATCTAATGTATAAAAAATATAAATAAAATACCATGGTGTAGGAAATATTTTTATGTTTTTAATGAATATTTATAGTCGAAATTATTTTCTATATAACCCTATATTAAAAATATTTTAGTTATTAAAATTTGAATTTAACACTTTTAACTCTTAAATAAAATAATAATAAATGTCCTAATCTAATCCAAGTGGATAAAAAAGGATCATATTTTATTACTAAGGTTTATTTTGGTCGAAATACACTTATCCTAAAAATTTAGTACATGTGTTAGGGTAATTATAATATCATTTTTAACTTTAATTACCCTATTTACTTTTAACCGTGGTAAATAAAATTCAAAAGTTACTATTCACCAAAATTTATTTTCATCCTATTGAACCACATTTTACTTATTGATTTAAACCATGTCTCTCAAATTTTTAAAATTTAATTCATAGAAGTGGTAAAATTTCATTTTATGCGAATTTGAAAATGTGCCCAGAATGTGGGTAAAAGACGTTATAAAGTTTAATAAAATTTTAAATATCTAATCTTATTATAAAACGACTTCAATTAATTACATTGGGCTAATATAGGTATTATGTATTAATTTTGACTTTAAAATAAATTTGAACAAAAATAATATTTATTTATTTAAAAGTCTGTTTTAAACAATAACGTAGTGTTTTTCACTATTCATCAAAAATTGAAAGTTTTCAGAAAAATACCAAAAATTCACCTGAAGCTAATTTTGATATTCTAAATCCAAAAATGAAGACCATTTTGAAAAATAAAATTTATAAAATTTCAAAAATTGAGCATTATAATTCATAACTACTTTTAAAATGGCAAGTTTGATTTTTTGTGGGGTGCTAGAACTCGAAGTTACTTATAGCGCAAGCTATTGTATTATATAAAGGGAAATGTACCATGGAAGCTTTCAGTGTTACACTAGTTGTAAAAATTTTAGTAATTAATATGAATGACTAATTCATGAGATAAATATAAAGGTCCTACTAAATATGAATTTACTTGTGTGTTCTTATAAAATGATCGTATATTTTTTTAGTAAAGTTATTTAATTATATAAAAAAATGTTTTCATTAGAAATGATTTTTTATTGATTTTATTTGGTGATTATTAATTTATGGAAAATTATGAAAAAAAAATCATAAATAATATCATTTCTTATTCATCCTGTTAAAATATTCTTAAGATGATTTTATTATGAATGTTTTGAAAATTATGATTTCTAAATTATTTGTGAAATAAAGTAGTTTTAATTGAAAAATGTAATTTATTTACAGGGTCAAATGATACTTTTTATTGTTTTTAAATTTTTATTAGTTAATTTTTATTTACGTTAATCCAATATTTTCTTTTTAATAGGTTTTTTACATGAATTTAAAATATAATCATTTTATATTTTAAATCTAAATTTATTTAGTATTTTTTTCTTTGTGTTTTCTGGTTTAATTTTAAAAACAATTCTTGATATTTTGTGTTTTGAATACTTAAAAATTGATTATATATTTTGAATCATTAGGTTCAAATTTATTAAATTGTTCTCTTTTGTATTTGGAAAATATGAATAGTAAACATATAAATTTTTATTACCTGAGTAAATGGTAAAACAAGTTAATAGAGATTAAAAATAATATATATGGTCATACCATTTCAAGATATTTCTTATTAGACGAAATTAATTCTCCCATAAACAACTATAGTTCTATATTGTGTTATTTAATAGACAAATGTTAACAGAAATAACTTAGATATTATTATAATCAAAGAATGTGACAAAATTTCACACTCTGCTTTTTAATAAGTATGATATTTTTAATACGGATATTAACTGATGAAATTTTCAACTATAATTATTATTTGGAAAAATAAAATACATTTTTACATAATCTCAATTTATTTATAATTTATAATTTTAAATAATAACCAAAATACTTACACAATGTTGATTTTGTAATTTTTCAATTGAGTGTAAAATCAAATAAATGATATTAAAAAAATTAGAAGAAATAAAATTAGAATTAAATAAAGTTCCCTAATAATTTTCAATATTATTAAGATAAATAAAGGGTGTATTAAATTAAATTTTTACAAGATATCTTGTTGATTTAATTTTCATGAAGTCAATGTAATTAATAGTTTAAAAATTAACAATAATGTTATTTTATGAAAATAATATTTTATTATATTATTTGGAAATAATAAAAACATTAAATAATAAAAAATTGGATAAGGTATGGAAGAAAATATCATAAATTATACATTTATGGTCCAATTTATACTTTATAATTAAAAATTACAACCATTTATTTTTAAAAAAAATATTATCATCGTAAAATTAAAATTACATAATTAAGGGTTTTAAAATGACAAAGTTTCAACTAACAAAAAGACATTTATAAAAGTATATTTTTCAATAAAATTTAAAAAATTATATTATATTATCTTAAAATCCATTTCCATTTGGTTGTTTATGGATAGAAAATGAATTTATTATAATTTCATCATTTAAAAAATTTCAAAAGTTCCCCACAAAGAAATTATAAAAGGGGAACCACCTCCCTCACATCATTATAAAACATTGAGAATTATATATCAACTATAAAATGAAATTTCCCATTATAAAATTCTCAATAAACCATTTAGATGTTGTGGTATTCTCCGAAGTCCCTCCCCGAAGTCTTTTAGAGGCTATTAAAAGGAGGCATTTTGAAGAAGAGGTAATCACTCTAACGGATCAATGCTTTTTTATACTCTAAATTAACTCATATAAGTCTATGTTGATTATTATAATATAATAACATATGTATCCTCAATATCAGTAATTGTTATTATGAATATGAAAACATCATTATAAACCATTTTTTCCATTAAACAAAAAGGTTAAAGTATCGCTTGTGTAGACGTGCGACTTACTATCTCCACGTAGGTATATAATTCATTTTTAACCACTATATTTTATGGATGCAAATTATGATGGTTTTATGGAAATTATTTTATAGATATGATATAATAATGATTCTATAAATTTTAATTATTATTTACCTATATTTCATTACATAAAAAACAATGTATTTGGACCAAGACTGCCCAAAAAACATGCATGGAAAATGAACCAGTTATAAAACCGAATAGCTATTGAAATAAAACAAATATTAATAAATAGGTAATATGATGTTATAAATAAATAATACATGATATTTTATTAATTTTATCAAATAATTTTATAATAAATCCAAATTTATTATAAAGGAGAATTTAACATTAAAATAATATTCAAATGCTTGAGAAAATATAATTATTAACTCAATTTCTATTAATTGTGTTAAGATTCTACATCATTGATTATGTCATAAAATGATTATGTATGAATTTTATTTTTATTATCTTATATAGAATTTCAACTTCATTTTTTTGGAGTTATAGATGATTTAAATAATATATTTTTAACATTCATATAAATGTTATTTATAAAGGACATTCTGTTAAAAATCATCCTTTAATGATTATTTTTACAAATGTCCAACGGAGTGTATTTTTTATCTTATATGGAATCAAATGATTTTCTTGATTTGAATATTAGTTAATTTTTTTAAGATTAATATTATTCCTTAAAGGGTTTTTTCAATAAAAAGGTATTCCATTATAATTTAATAGCTTTTAAGAAAAAAATCAAAAATGAAATGATATTTTCCTCAAGAATTACTTCAAGTGATATTTCAAAATTATTTTACATCTAAGAAAGTACTATATTATGTTATTTATTATGTAATGGGGATATGATCCAAGGATATCTTCCTTATTATTTCTCTAAATTTCTTATGATTATGATGTTAGGATGTTAATGAATCATATTACTTTTCCATCAATTATGAAAAGATGAAATGTTTATGAAACCCATTGACCATCATGGGTTCTAATATGATAAATGATTAAGGTTTTGTAGAACACATATGTCTGGTTTAAATTATTTAATGTTTGATACCTATATATCCCTCAAATTCATTGGGTAAATATTTATATCTCATGTGATAGAGGACTGAAATGAGAAGTGAACTCAGTTTAGTAATACAATGAATGAATGTAAAGTAAACCTTGTTTTGTAATACAGGTCTATAATGGGAGGTAAACTAAGTTCAGTAATATAGTTATATAATGGGAGTAAAACACGGTATAGTAATATAGGAATGGAATGTGATGTGAATCTTGTTCAGTAATACATTGATAGAATGTGGAGGGAACCCAATCCATAAATGGACTCTGTTCACTATGATGGTATTAGTGGTGAGCCTTGACTAATATGGAAATTATTTTCTATTCTTATGGGTATGCTACAAATTCCATGTCTTATGAAAATAATATGTTGTCATAGATCATATTAATTGATTTCATTATGATTCATGTATTATAAGATGGAATGATTTAGTAGATCATTCATGAATATGATATTTGATATGCAGTGTATGATTTCTAAATATATTTTTCTTGTTCTTATCCCCTTATGATCATATTATGCTTATTAAATCATTTTTATCTCCCTTTTATACGTTTACTTAGAAACTAATCTCACCATTTTTGTTTTTATTTTTAGTTAGGTTATGATGAAATGTATTAAGTATGATATTTCAAAATGGTTTCCTATTATAAATGAATAAATTAGATATGTGGTTCATATTTTATTAACAAGTTGTATATGTTTTTGATTTTCCAATGACACTATAAATATATGGTACTTCCATGGATTTTTTATAAGGAATATTCATCTAAAATGATTTAATATTTATGTATGAGATTTTTTTGGCTATTATAGTTGGTATCAAAAAAAATATTTAACCATTGGAAACTAGGATAAGAAAACCTAAAACAGACCCCTATGGATAAGAAAAGTTATTTGATAAATTCCGAATTTTTTTATAATGATAATTATTAACCTAGGTAATACATAAGGTTTCAATTATTAAAAATAATGAAAAATTATTTTTATGACATGTATCATTATTATGTGCTTTCCCATATGAATATTGTTTTTCAAACTATAATTGTTGTGTCTTATATAATAGATAGAACCAGGATGATTCATGTTATTGGTGAATGTGATGGAAAATGGAATGATCTTACTCATCTAAAAAAATGAAACTAGAGTTGTAAGTTAAAACCTTGTTATTATGCCTAATAAAAAATTTCATAATACTACTAATAATATCAACATTGTTGATTTTCTTGACCCACATAATAAGAGAAAGATTGAGTTTCATGGTGACCATATAGGAATGTAAGTTCAATTTTACTCATTTAAAGAATGAGGGAATAATCATTAAGGAGAATTTAAATAGAACTATAATATTATTTTGTTGTGGAAAATATGGACATAATGTAAGTAATAGAAAAGGAAAAGTTTTAGGTTTAGTTAACACAGTGTAAAATTATAATGTTATTCCTATGGAGTCATCGACAGTTAAATTTTTTAAATGTTGAATGTATTGGGGATTATGAAAATCGATGCCCTAGGGGTAAATCTTATGAATATAGTCTATAATTTTAAAGATTAATGGTTATTTTTCTAATAATTAATATACTATGAATTAGTTAATAGATAAAATAAGTGTCAAGGAACAAAATTATAAGGCATTGTAAACGGTTTTAAAAGTTAGTGTAATGATTAAGTGTTTATGTGTTGGAATTAAATAATAATGTTGTAAATTATTTTTATTTTATTATGGAATAATAAAAAATATAAGGATTAGATCACTTAATATGTTCCATAAGGATATAAAATAATATGTTGTAGGGTACCAGTAACCATAAAATGTGATTGAGGTGGTAATGTGACATTTTTGGAGAACACATGATTAGGGAATGATATCACTTAACATGTCCATTATGATAAAAATAGGTGTATAGTCAAATAAAATTAATCAGATACTAATTATTACCTTGGAACTAATTTTTAATTTGTTGATAAGGTGGTTAATGATATCTTGTATTGATTTTGTAAAATTTTTTGATTTATTTTAGGAGGAAAGAGTAAATTTTTGAATTATTTCATGTTTTCACTATGGTATTATGTTAAATCATTTTATTACCATGTTTTTAAAGAATAAATGAAAATAGTCTTCACATATTTGCGGTGTAAAAATTAAAAGCTACGTAAAGTTTGTATGGTATTAATGAAATGTTAATTTTGGAAATTTATTTACCTTATTTCAAAAGTTCTTGATTTTAATATTTCAAAAGGGTTCATAAGGGTAACCATTTATGAATTTGTTTAAATTTAATTTTGGATGAGGATTTTGAGATTAATGCATTATTCCAATATATAATTATTTGTGCATATTGGATAACCTGTCACATACATTTTTTTATGTTCATAACTAGATATATAAAAATTGACTTATCATCCAATTATAGATCTTATGATCCATTAGTTCTTGAGGAATAATAATTTCATCTTCATTTATTCAAGTAATTGATGAATGGAAATTGAAAAATGCACAACCATAGAGTGAGATTGTACTTATAAAATGAAGTCATAAATTTATATCACATCATAGGATTTTGAAATAAAATTTTATCCTACAATCATTATTTTTGTTGATATCAATGAAATTTTTATACATATTTGGTCTATGGTTTTGTGGTCATTAACCTTATATTGACTATGTTATATATCACTATTTATTTGTTACTTAGGATTAGTTTCCCTTTGTATATCCATATTTTAATTTTCCACCAATGATTTCCTTATGTGGAAACCTATTTATCTGTTACATCTGGTAACCTTCATGTTTCCAACATTACATTTTAAGGGGTATTTTATTATGCATTTGTACGATGTGGTTTTTTATGAATGATTTATAAAATATAAAAACATTGAAGAGAAAGATTAATTTTGAGTTCTAAATTTATTTAAATGTTTGGTAGAATGTAACACCACGATTTTTTTTATGATATAAATTATTAAATAATTTCATATTTTTGTCAGCGTCCATTGTACATAACAACGTGATTTGAAGAACCATGTACTATTATCAAAATATGATATATCTATTATATCCTAGACATTAAATTAGCATTAATTTATAGGAGTAAATAGTTTGTGAAATTAATATAATGGTACCACTAAATATTAATGTTTCGGTGAGTTCTTAGAAAATGATCACACATTTTTTAGTAAAGTAATTTTATTCTTAAAAATATGTTTTCTTCTAAATTGAATTTTATATTGATTATTATTCGTGACTAAAAATTTATAGAAATTTTAGAAAATTTTTATTTCAAAAATTAATTTCTTTTTTGAATTCATCTTGTCAAAATCATATTAAGATGAAATGTTTGTAATTTTTAGTAAATATTTATTCTTCAATGAATAATGAGAAATATAGGTTTTTATTGAGAAACATATTTCATTTAGAAGGTAAAATTATTATTTTTATTAGTTTTAAATTTTAAATAGTTCATTTTTATTTATATTAATCCAATTTTATTTTTTAAGAGGTTTTAAAGTTGGATTTATTATAGAAACATTTTATATTTAAAAATTGAATTTTTCAATAAAAATGTTTTATATTGAATTTTTCTGGTGAAATTCTAAACTAAGTTACTCCACTTATTTATATTAAATTAAAAAAAATGGCTTCTATATTTGCAATCAATGGGTCAAAATATAGTAAATAGGTCCGTTTTTGGAAATATGATTAATAAACTTAGTAATTTTTATTTACTCAGTAATTGGTAAAATGGGTTAATATGGATTAATAATAATTTATAAGGACATTAATTTTCATACTATTTGTTATTGGTAAAATGTAATTATACCCTAAGCACCTAAGATTATTGTAACACCCCAAGATTTCATAGTGTGTTATTTTTCAAAATAATTCAATAACTTGCACTACAAGCAACACCGAGTTCAATTGCACCATGACTTACCAAAAAAAAGCCATTAAAAGAGGTCATTAATAGCATTAACTACATTTTTAACTTTATATAATCCTTATAATTTTAGAATCCATATTATGAGTTTCTTAGTCATAATGCAAGAACAGATTCATTTTCAGTATTGCACTTTTATCAAATTTTGATAGTGAAACCTTTTTAAATACAATATTTTAAACTTTTTGACTAAATGGAGACATCAAAAAATTTAAAATGAAACATCCCAAGCTTCCACGGTACGCTTTCCTTTGAATAAAACAGAAGTGTGTGTTGTACGCAACGTCGAGTTTTAACACACACCACAACCGATCAAACTAGCCGTTATGAATAGTAATACCTACTTTTTGAAATTATATATATTTTATATTTGAAAATGGACTTCATTTTTGGATTCGGAATATCGAATTTAGCCTAAGGTGAAATTATGGTACATTTCGGATAACTTTCATATTTTGATGAATAGTGAAAATTACTAAATTTTAATTAAAAACAACTTTTTTAATCAGAATAATTAATAGTGATAAATTATGAATTTGAGTGGTTTTAAAGTATATTTAGAATATATTTTTACCATTTAATATAATTTTGGTCATTAGAAATAATTTTACAATTAAACCGAACATAAACAAGTGTCAATCTTTTGATAGTTATTATCTCTTAAAAACACGCTTTTTGTTTTGACAGCGGGAATTAATTTTAAATTAATTTCTGCCACTTCTGTGTTTTGAATTTAGGAAAATGGATTCCATATTTGGAATCAGGATGTTCAAATTGTGTAAATGGGTAACTTTTATTTTTAGACATTTTGAATAATTACTGCGGTAAATATTTTATTTACCATGGTTAAGGGTAAATCTGGTAAATAAGGGTTAAAAAAATAATATTATAATAATACAAAATTACCCTAAAACGTGTCCTAACCTTATTGGTGGACACATACCCGACCATGGGCATCCTTGGGTCAATTTGGGGACCCCTTGGAGCCACTTGTATGTGGTAGGGACACATTATATTAATAAAGTTAAAATAAAAATAAAAATGGCATAAGCTTACATCTTTTAGAAGAACAATTTTTACATAGGGTTATACATGTTGGATTTTCGATTATAAATATTCATTAGAAAGCTAAAAAGATTTCCTACATAATGATATTTTATTTATAATTTTTAGACATTAAATAATTTATTTTATTTATGACACAATGATGATGTAGTAATTACTAAAATAGTAAACAATTAACATAAGTGATATTATAAATACCCAAATAAATATAATATGAAACTTTTAATGAATTACACTAATTTTCTAGGATAATATGATATATTAGGATTGATTTAATTGACTTTGTTCGAAGTAATCAATCTGTTATGAGTTTCACAAAAATCAACTATTGAATAGTGTCAAAATTGACATAAAAGAGTTCTTAAAACAAATATTATATTATTAATTGATATTAAATTCCTAAAAATCTAAGGTTCGGCCAAGAGACTTATATTATGATAGGTTAATCATTAATGGACCACTTGGGGGTCTCTTGGATGTATATAGTAAGTTTATTAACCATATTATAAAAAAATACAAAGAGACATTGTAAAAGTGAAACTAATTAACTTAGAGTTAATACTTAATGATAAGGTTAATATAAGTACCCAAACCTGTCTAAATTCTATTGGATGAGTTGTTTTCGACCTATCCCCACCTCATCCTTTGAATAGTCAACTTTGGAGCCTTTGGAAACCGAATATGAATTTATTATAAATTAATATTTCTAGCTTTTCCAAAAGTGCCCCTCACCCCTCTTATAAAAGGGCACTCCTCCTTCTCTTTTCTTCACACCTCTCAAGCCACTTGGCTCGTCCAAACTCTGCCCAAATAATCTCCCCA
Organism: Viscum album; assembly: GCA_963277665.1. NCBI lineage: Eukaryota > Viridiplantae > Streptophyta > Magnoliopsida > Santalales > Viscaceae > Viscum > Viscum album. Next base: position 252,528,634 of record OY728135.1, on the reverse strand, counting down.
AATCCCTCTCCTCCTCCTTGAAGCTTCCCCTTAGGCAGAAAGCATTTCAAGAAGTCCTTTGGTTCCAACCAAAGTGAGTTACCTAGATTAAAGGAGGTTAACCTACCCCAACCAAGGAAAAGTACAAGGTAAGGGGTTTTCATCTAACTCCATATTTTCGTGAGATTCATGCCATATTGCCACCATCACCTTTTGTGTGGTGTATGTACTGCCCATAATTATATTCTTTGTGTAATACACTCTAATTTATGTGTATTTACATATTCATTGTATGATACCTCTTTCATGGGTTGTATGTTTCATAAGTTACCAAATTGGTAAGGGTTATTTCACAATCTCTTCATTATCCGAGGTTGTTTATATGTAATAATCTACTGGGATCTCGTTATCATCCACATCCATGTGTCTTCGAAATGTATTTCAAAACATTTTTATTATTTACAAGAATATGGGTTAAATTCATTTACACCCTTGTTTGACTTTTTTTAAGAGGTTTATAAAGGAATCTTTCCGTCGTTTTCAAAACAAGGTCCTTTTTAACCTTTTCGACAGAATTAAGATAAGAATGTTTTTTTTACTTATACGGCGGGTGCGGTTATTTTCCGCCGTTAAAAATCGTCAAAGCTTTCCTTACAATCTTACAATAATATTTTCAAGTAAATGTTTTATTTTATATGGCTCTTAAATGATTTCAAAAATAGAAAGAGATATTTCTCTAAAAAGCGTTTTGATTTCATCTATGTCAACATCCTTTAATGGATTTTACGCTTATTTGAAGTTGATTTATTATAATACAAAACTTCTATATTGTATTGAAAGTTTTGTGATATGTTTGACTGTGGATGTGCTATTTTATACCATTCATAGTTTATGGTGAAACTATTGACATTTCGTATGCTAGTTTTAATCCGAATGATTATGTTATATTTCAAACTTTTCTTCAGATGAATGTGCTAAACAAGTATGTTCCGGGTTGGGGACCGGTAAAAGTAAGCCCTCTAGGTTGGGGACTGGTAAAAGTAAGCCCTCCAGGTTGGGGACTGGTTAAAGTAAGCCCTCCAGGTTAGGGACTGGTAAAAGTATGCCCTCCGGGTTGGTGTCCGGTTATTAGAGGCACTCCGGGTTGGTGTCCGGTTATTAGAGGCACTCCGGGTTGGTGTCCGGTTATTAGAGGCACTCCGGGTTGGGTTCCGGTTAGAAGTAACCCCTAGGTCTTGGGATGAGGCCTAGACAAAGAAATTAACGTTTAGCATTATGCATTCCAACATTATGAAAGTGGTTATTGATATTGCATGTGATTATTCGATTAGTAGAATATCCATGTGAATAAGTAAATGGCATTATTTCATTTTACTTTTGCCATACTATGTTGAAGTTCAATTTTAAAAGGCTTTTCTTTTAGTAATTCATTGCCTTAAACGTTTATGATTATTTTGAATGTTCCGCTATATTATTATCCTTACTGGGCATTTGAGCTCACCCCTTTTTTATGTTTTATTTTTCCCAGGTAGTGAAGAAGTAAATTATGAATGACTTGCAGGGATATTATGAGGGGTTAATAGTGTGGATATGAAGACTTTGTTGTTGTAGTAGTTTTTCACTTTGAAATGTAATGTAAAACTTTATGATTATATCTAGTGTTTCCAAGGCTACTAAACCAATCGGTCTTTCGGGATTTGATCTTTCTTGTGATCATTCCAATGTTACGAAGTAATGCACCGACTCTGGGTAGCTGGGGTCGGGGCGTTACAGTTGGTATCAGAGGAAGTTTAGTACAAACCTTGGAAACTAGATTTAGATAAACTCTGATTAGAGCACGTAGACCTAAGATGAACTTTGAGGATTAGTATAGAAGAACTTCCTAGAATTTTGGTATTGTAGAGATTTTGTGAGTTTTCCGAGCAATACATCCCTGTCTGGATACGAGCAGGTAGAGGCGGCTCTGGCACAGATGTACCTAGGGGTAAAACCCGAAAACACCGCTTTGAGCTAGACTCGAACGGGAACTGGTGCACGACAACGGGCCTTGCTGCACTCTTGGTTACGACACTCCCGGGGGATATGCTTAGGATAACTCTCATTTTCTTTACAAATCATTTTGAAGGGATTATGAGTATATACTTCCTCAAAGAAAACATTCTTATGATTATGGATTATATCCATAAATAGTTCAATTTATATTAAGTGTTTTATAAGTATGGGATTATGTATTTTGATTCATAAACTAATCTAGTGTATGCCATTGTTTAGAAATGGCGCCCAGTAGAAGAAATGAGAACTCCAGAAATTCACATGATCCAAAGAGAAGGAAGGATCATATCTTTCATGGTCTTAAGCTAGAATTTATAAGAGGAATAGTCTACCATGTATTATCATCATGTGAAGAAATAATATCATGTGTTGATAAGATAAGTAAAGAGTTTACTGAGTCATATGGATTTGAAGGGAAGCAAGAGAAGAAAAGGATGGAAGAGAGAAAGATGGATAAAGGGAAGAGGGAAAAGAAGAATTTCCCCATATGTGGTAACTGTGGAAAGAAACACCCTGGAACTTGCCTGAAAGGAATGGGAGTTTGTTATAAGTGTGGAGGAAAAGGGCACAATGTACGTGACTGCAAGGGTAAGAAAATGGTTTCAAATGTACAATGCTTCATTTGCAAGGAGTTTGTACACTACGCGAACCTATGTCCCAGTCATCAGACTTTGCCGCAAATGATGTTATTGGATAATAATCATGTTATGATACTACCACAGATGAAGAGGGATAATTAGAGTTCTTATGTTGATTATGTCAATTGAGTGTTGTATCAACAATGTACTTGTTACAATAATCATGGAGTATATAAGGACTGTACTGCAGTACTATTTCATTAAGGACTTGAGATTGTGTGGAACAAAGAAAAGTGACTCAATAGCAGGATAAATTTTTGGAAAATATATGGTTGAGAGAATGATAAATCATAATATAGTTCTGATACTGAGGTAGTGATTTTGGAATAATATGTGATTGTTTTGGATAAATTATATTGGATATTCTTGACTACCCTGGAACTGATTAATGATTTGTATATTTCATCATTGTTGGGGTTTAAAACATTTTTGGAGTAATGAAGTATATCCAGCTTTCTATATGGAATAAGGGAGCATGAATGTAATCAATAAGGAATATGGTAATTCAGGATGTTTCGGTGTATTAAAAGAATACATGATGAAGGTATTCATATGCTATTACGGGGTAAAAAGGTTCTACATTATGTTTACCTTACTTATAAATGTTGGACTGTGAGCATGGATAGAAGTATTTTGGATAGTTTTAGTTTGGATTATTTTGGATTTCCATAAAAGGACAACCTGGAGGTCGGGCGGCAACCCGTCGCGTCCGGCAAGGCTGCGAGACTTGAACCCACAACCGAAGGGCGACAAGGGTGTATCACCTACCACTGGCCCACGAGATGTCCTAGATTAAATAATGTAGTTTTTATTAAAAGATCTTGTAGATGAATTATAAATTCGTTTATTTTGGAACCCTATACGAATAGTGTAAATAGAATTTTTTTTTTACATTTTATTATCTTTTAGAGTGAAAGATGAGTTTGTGGTAGAAATTTATTAATGGATAAAACTCTAATTATAAAGTAAGTATATCTCCTTATGATCTTAGCCAATCTCATAAATAAATTCCTCAATATTAAGAAAAACAACTTAGAACAAAAATGTTTTCCTAGATGGTACCTTAAATCATCACTAATTTATGGCTTTTGGATTGTTGGCCTTTTCATAGCCATGTTCTCTACCACTCTCCATCAGACAATTGATGGTTAGATTTTTCTTCCATATCCATATTTTCTTACATGGAACCCTAGTATGTGTTATTTTCGGTAATCTTCATACTTTCGACTCTTTATTTTAAATAGAGGCCTCGTTAATTCATTTTTCGATGTGGGATTTCAACTAAGATATTTTGAAACGTCAAAAATGTGTTATCCCAATACCCTATATTTTGTTGAACTGATGGTACTTCAAATCATCATAGATTGATGAGTTTAAGGACCTCAATTATACACTTGTTTGTGATTGATGACCTCAATCACTACCTATAAATATTTACGTTTTTCCTCCAATTATATATCTCTAATTGCCACCAATGTTCTCCTAATAGAGATCATAATTTGGTGGTGACCCTTTCATTTCTCTTTTCCTCATATTAAGACTAAATTTTAGTAACCCAATTTCCGATGTGGATTTTCCCACAAATATATTATCTATTTTAAACCTTTTATTTTTGAAGAACAATTTCAAATTGCGAGGACGCAATTTATTGAAGGACGGGAGAATGTAACACCCCAAGATTTCATAGTGTGTTATTTCTTCAAAATAATTCAATAACTTGCACTACAAGCAACACCGAGTTCAATTGCACCATGACTTACCAAAAAAAAAGCCATTAAAAGAGGTCATGAATAGCATTAACTACATTTTTAACTTTATATAATCCTTATAATTTTAGAATCCATATTATGAGTTTCTTAGTCATAATGCAAGAACAGATTCATTTTCAGTATTGCACTTTTATCAAATTTTGATAGTGAAACCTTTTTAAATAAAATATTTTAAACTTTTTGACTAAATGGAGACATCAAAAAATTTAAAATGAAACATCCCAAGCTTCCACGGTACGCTTTCCTTTGAATAAAACAGAAGTGTGTGTTGTACGCAACGTCGAGTTTTAACACACACCACAACCGATCAAACTAGCCGTTATGAATAGTAATACCTACTTTTTGAAATTATATATATTTTATATTTGAAAATGGACTTCATTTTTGGATTCGGAATATCGAATTTAGCCTAAGGTGAAATTATGGTACATTTCGGATAACTTTCATATTTTGATGAATAGTGAAAATTACTAAATTTTAATTAAAAACAACTTTTTTAATCAGAATAATTAATAGTGATAAATTATGAATTTGAGTGGTTTTAAAGTATATTTAGAATATATTTTTACCATTTAATATAATGTTGGTCATTATACATAATTTTACAATTAAACCGAACATAAACAAGTGTCAATCTTTTGATAGTTATTATCTCATAAAAACACGCTTTTTGTTTTGACAGCGGGAATTAATTTTAAATTAATTTCTGCCACTTCTGTGTTTTGAATTTAGGAAAATGGATTCCATATTTGGAATCAGGATGTTCAAATTGTGTAAATGGGTAACTTTTATTTTTAGACATTTTGAATAATTACTGCGGTAAATATTTTATTTACCATGGTTAAGGGTAAATCTGGTAAATAAGGGTTAAAAAAATAATATTATAATAATACAAAATTACCCTAAAACGTGTCCTAACCTTATTGGTGGACACATACCCGACCATGGGCATCCTTGGGTCAATTTGGGGACCCCTTGGAGCCACTTGTATGTGGTAGGGACACATTATATTAATAAAGTTAAAATAAAAATAAAAATGGCATAAGCTTACATCTTTTAGAAGAACAATTTTTACATAGGGTTATACATGTTGGATTTTCGATTATAAATATTCATTAGAAATCTAAAAAGATTTCCTACATAATGATGTTTTATTTATAATTTTTAGACATTAAATAATTTATTTTATTTATGACACAATGATGATGTAGTAATTACTAAAATAGTAAACAATTAACATAAGTGATATTATAAATACCCAAATAAATATAATATGAAACTTTTAATGAATTACACTAATTTTCTAGGATAATATGATATATTAGGATTGATTTAATTGACTTTGTTTGAAGTAATCAATCTGTTATGAGTTTCACAAATATCAACTATTGAATAGTGTCAAAATTGACATAAAAGATTTCTTAAAACAAATATTATATTATTAATTGATATTAAATTCCTAAAAATCTAAGGATCGGCCAAGAGACTTATATTATGATAGGTTAATCATTAATGGACCACTTGGGGGTCTCTTGGATGTATATAGTAAGTTTATTAACAATATTATATAAAAATACAAAGAGACATTTTAAAAGTGAAACTAATTAACTTAGAGTTAATACTTAAAGATAATGTTAATATAAGTACCCAAACCTGTCTAAATTCTATTTGATGAGTTGTTTTCGACCTATCCCCACCTCATCCTTTGAATAGTCAACTTTGGAGCCTTTGGAAACCGAATATGAATTTATTATAAATTAATATTTCTAGCTTTTCCAAAAGTGCCCCTCACCCCTCTTATAAAAGGGCACTCCTCCTTCTCTTTTCTTCACACCTCTCAAGCCACTTGGCTCATCCAAACTCTGCCCAAATAATCTCCCCAAATCCCTCTCCTCCTCCTTGAAGCTTCCCCTTAGGCAGAAAGCATTTCAAGAAGTCCTTTGGTTCCAACCAAAGTGAGTTACCTAGATTAAAGGAGGTTAACCTACCCCAACCAAGGAAAAGTACAAGGTAAGGGGTTTTCATCTCACTCCATATTTTCGTGAGATTCATGCCATATTGCCACCATCACCTTTTGTGTGGTGTATGTACTGCCCATAATTATATTCTTTGTGTAATACACTCTAATTTATGTGTATTTACATATTCATTGTATGATACCTCTTTCATGGGTTGTATGTTTCATAAGTTACCAAATTGGTAAGGGTTATTTCACAATCTCTTCATTATCCGAGGTTGTTTATACGTAATAATCTACTGGGATCTCGTTATCATCCACATCCATGTGTCTTCGAAATGTATTTCAAAACATTTTTATTATTTACAAGAATATGGGTTAAATTCATTTATACCCTTGTTTGACTTTTTTTAAGAGGTTTATAAAGGAATCTTTCCGTCGTTTTCAAAACAAGGTCCTTTTTAACCTTTTCGACAGAATTAAGATAAGAATGTTTTTTTTACTTATACGGCGGGTGCGGTTATTTTCCGCCGTTATAAAATCGTCAAAGCTTTCCTTACAATCTTACAATAATATTTTCAAGAAAATGTTTTATTTTATATGGCTCTTAAATGATTTCAAAAATAGAAAGAGATATTTCTCTAAAAAGTGTTTTGATTTCATCTATGTCAATATCCTTTAATGGATTTTACGCTTATTTGAAGTTGATTTATTATAATACAAAACTTCTATATTGTATTGAAGGTTTTGTGATATGTTTGACTGTGGATGTGCTATTTTATACCATTCATAGTTTATGGTGAAACTATTGACATTTCATATGCTAGTTTTAATCCGAATGATTATGTTATATTTCAAACTTTTCTTCAGATGAATGTGCTAAACAAGTATGTTCCGGGTTGGGGACCGGTAAAAGTAAGCCCTCCAGGTTGGGGACTGGTAAAAGTAAGCCCTCCAGGTTGGGGACTGGTTAAAGTAAGCCCTCCAGGTTAGGGACTGGTAAAAGTATGCCCTCCGGGTTGGTGTCCGGTTATTAGAGGCACTCCGGGTTGGTGTCCGGTAATTAGAGGCACTCCGGGTTGTGTCCGGTTATTAGAGGCACTCCGGGTTGGGTTCCGGTTAGAAGTAACCCCTAGGTCTTGGGATGAGGCCTAGACAAAGAAATTAACGTTTAGCATTATGCATTCCAACATTATGAAAGTGGTTATTGATATTGCATGTGATTATTCGATTAGTAGAATATCCATGTGAATAAGTAAATGGCATTATTTCATTTTACTTTTGCCATACTATGTTGAAGTTCAATTTTAAAAGGCTTTTGTTTTAGTAATTCATTGCCTTAAACGTTTATGATTATTTTGAATGTTCCGCTATATTATTATCCTTACTGGGCATTTGAGCTCACCCCTTTTTTATGTTTTATTTTTCCCAGGTAGTGAAGAAGTAAATTATGAATGACTTGCAGGGATATTATGAGGGGTTAATAGTGTGGATATGAAGACTTTGTTGTTGTAGTAGTTTTTCACTTTGAAATGTAATGTAAATCTTTATTATTATATCTAGTGTTTCCAAGGCTACTAAACCAATCGGTCTTTCGGGATTTGATCTTTCTTGTGATCATGCCAATGTTACGAAGTAATGCACCGACTCTGGGTAGCTGGGGTCGGGGCGTTACAATTATAAATTGAGTAATTTATTTGAAAATATTCCATGAAATGTTATATATATGATTCAAATCAAAGAAATGGACAAAATTTTATACTATTATTTTTTATAAGTATATTATTTTTAATATGGTGTTTGTGTGATGATATTCTCAACTATAAATCTTATTTAAAAATTAATATTTATTTAAATACAGTAAATTTATTTAATGAATTTATAAATTAAATATTTACCCTAAATTCTTACACAACATTGATGCAGTAATTATTCAATTACAAGAATAATTAAACAAATGATATTAAAAAAATTAAATAAGTTATATTTTTAATTTATTATGGTTATCTATAAATTTTCTAGATTAGTATGAAATATTAGGGGAGTATTAAATTATCTGTTACAAATATATCTTAATGTATTTATTTTTAAAAAGTCAATATAATGAATTGTGTGAAAATTAACACTAATGATATTTTATAAAAATATTATTTTCTAAAATATTTAAAATAATTAAAAATATTAAATAATGAAAATGGGATAATTTATGGTCCGTAATATCAGAAATGTACTATTTCTGTTTTAATTTACACTTTATATATAAAAACGTATGCCTTTTCATATTGAAAAATGTTTTTACCATATTAAAATTATAATTGGTTATCTAAGGGTAAAATAAAATAATAAGGTTTCAAATAACACCAAAACATTTCTAAATTATAACGGTCGATGAGATTACAATATTTTATTATCTTATATTCTATTCCATTTTCATTTGGTAGTACATGGATATAAAATAAATTTATTATAAATTAATATTTTAAGAAATTCCCCAAGTTCCCCTCACCTCAATTATAAAAGGGGAACCTCCTCCCTCACTTATTTACATAACCTTGATTTTTCTATCTCTAATATACTCTACTTGATTCCCTTATAAAATTTCTTTTAACCATTCTTTTGTTTTTGATCATCTCAAAATATAAACCCTAATTCTCTTTAGAGGAGATCCAAATGAGACATATCGAACAACAAGTAATTGCTCTAATCGGTCACTTTTTTTCTATACTTCATTACCTCTTATAAATATAATGTGTTTATAATAAAATAAAAAATAGAATCATAAATATTCTTAAATTTTATTATGATTATGAAAATATCATTATAAACCCTCTTTCCCATCAAATAATAAGTGAATGTATCGCTCGTGCGTACGTACGACTTACTATCTTTGTGTAGAGATACAATTCATTAGTCATCACAAAATATTATGGATTGGTATTATGATGGGTTTGTTGAATATATATGACATATATATTATATTGTAATTATTCATGAAATATGAATTATTAGTCACATTTCTGTCATTCCATAAGTCAAAAAAATGAAAACAGTGTTTATGCGTACGTATGGCCTACCATTTCCATTAACGATATAATTAATTTTTCTATTTATATTTAATGTGAATGATTATAAATATATATATGATTATAATATATATTTTTTATTTTCATGACCCCCTCTGACCAAACATACCACAATAAAGGGATAGAGATATTGACCCCCTGAGTCCCACCTCTAGTAGACCCCAGGTTGGCGACTATCATCGAGGGTATGAAACATCTCACAGTATGGGAGGAATTTCCCTCTATAAGAAAACAATATTTGAAGATATAATGAATCAACCACAATGAAATAGATGACATAAATATAATAATTCCAAAACCATACCACAATTAATATTTGAAAAAAATGGATACAGATAAAAAGTATCCAAATTATATACCCAAAAATAAAAACTAGAGCAGTGAAACAACAATTATCCAAGGGTCCATGATAGTAAAGTCCAACATGATCCACGATGTCCTCATGAAATCTAGAAAATATTTTTATATATGTATGGTGAAAATACATGTATACTCATAAGGGAAATCCAATGTCTCTCATGAATATGTGAAAAGAGTAAACTAATGCACCCGTGTGAAATCATTATAATCAAACAACACCTAAAGAACTGTACTAACAAAAAACCCAACCATACCAAGGATATATCATCAAATAATACATCCAATTCTATTATATATTAAGAAGTAAATCAATGATAGGGTACCTCATAAAAATTTCTTATATATTATTTTCTCTCACACTACAAATTAATACATCCGGGAACTCCCACCTCTTCCAAAAAACATCACCAGACATCACATCCTTCCCAAACATACATATGCTATCACGTCACATTTCGCCTAAACATGATCGGGTAATAAAATCTCATCGAATAAAAACTTGACAAAGATACTTTTTACTTCTGGTAATAACATCCCATGAATATCCTTCTCATCTCATGGAAGAGGGGGTAGGGAAGAATGAGTATCTAGCCATCCTTCCTCCCATTTGGATGTTGGTAATAACACCACACATGTTACTTTACAGGTGTCATCACATAGTTCTTGACAAGGGTAGGGTGTGTATAGAAATAACAAGATAAAACATTGAATATAAATATAGATAAAAATCATAGAATCCCCATCTAAATGGTTCAAGAACAAGCTATAAAACATTTCATAGAATACAACACTATTGTTTCAGAATCTAAAAGATCAAACCCCTAGAAGTGAATCATAATCCACAGTTGATATTTTAATCTTTTATTATCATTAAACCAATTTCAAAATTCTCCATTACCAAAAAAATCCATTAAATATTAACTTTTACTTATCATACAACTATAAGTATAATATTTAATCATTAAACATGCCCAATGTTATTGTTAATTCCACAATCCATTATAAACTGTGAAACTAACACAACATAGCACAAAGTAAAAGACCAATATCCACATCATGTTCCACATTATATCATTGACCTGATGTATAACCACATCACAAATCCCCACACACACCACAACACATACCTAAATGTAACACATTTTTAGATATAGTAGAGGTGTCACTTATTCAATTTGACTTTGTTGATTTAGGGTTTTATCACAAAAGTAATTAGATCCTAGGGAAACCATTACATTATCCGGATATACATGGTTAGACAATTATTTATTATGATATAAAAAATTACAAAAATAGAGGATTCAAAATAAAGTCTATGAAGAATATTCAACCCACCAATAGAAATGATTTGTTTAAATGAAATACACCCATACAATCATAATTAAAATCAATTCAAATGAAAATAATAAAAATATATAAAATCATTCTTCACTTTCCCTTACCCCTTTAAATTCAATTTAAACGGATACATTATCTTTTTTAATCAGGATGAAACCATGTTCAACAGATATAGAAATTATAAAACCATCCCACACGATTCACATAATTAGAAACTAAGAAAAACCTATTTGGATGAAATAACTTCTTCAGAAACTCATTGCGCTAAAATTGGGGGTATGCGTACGAGAGGGGTCTTCTTTGAGGAAAACACAAACGAACTATGGAAACCTGTTCTAAAACTCCCTTATAAGAATGGTTAGGGTCATCTCATATCAATAGAAAGTAATCTTGAATGAGTGATTTAAAGGTCTCCTCTTCTAAATAGACAAATCAGAAACTAGGGGGATTGGTTATAGTTTTAACAAAACATTAAATTTAGATCACATGAATCAATGGAATTTAAGAATTTTAAAGGCCTCCAAACATTTTAGAAATTATTTTATATGATTAATATCTTTGTAAAGATATTTAAACCTCTATAATTAAATCATTAAATTGATTATTCATCATAAATGATGTCAAAATGGAAATTCTTTAATTTTTTGGGGAAAATTTAAAATTATATAAAAATGGAAAACTATTTGAATGTATTTCACTTTAAAATGTCTCACCAATGGAAATTTCTCAACATTAGAAATGCTTCACCATTTTAAAATTCTCTCTATTGTAAATGTATCACTGTTATAAATTTCGCACTGATGGGAATGTCTCAGCATTAGAATGTATCACAATTGAAAATGTATCACCATTTTAAATGTCTCATAGCTAGTAATATCTTACTATTGGAATGTATGAAAATTTTAAATTACTCAACATTGGAAATGTCTCACTATTTGAAATGTATCACCATTGGAAATGTATCACCATTATAATTTCTCACCACTCTAAATATCTCACTATTAGAAATGCCTCACCATTGGAAATGACTCGCCATTGGAAATGTGTCACTATTCGAAATGTACCATCATTGTAATGTCTCATACTTGGAAATGTCTCCCTATTGGAATTTTAGAAATTTGGAAAACTCTTGGAATGCGTTATTGTTAGAATTTATCAAAACTGGAATTCTATAAATTTTGCAAACTATTGGAATGTCTCACCATTATAATGTCTCAAATGTCCCAAAAAACCTGGATATCCCACTAAAAACCTCAATTATATGATTTTTTCAATTTAATGGGTCATATGGATCGATCCATTATATCTTTTACCTCTCAAATAATTATCTCCCTCAAAAATTTAAAAATGACCCAGAATGAAGGAGAAAATTGTCTGATCAAAAAAACCTTGAGATACCTCTCACGGATCCTAATAGAACTAAAACACTCCCAAAAACTACTCCTTATATACCAATCTCACAAATAAACTGAACAAACACAATTCCTATAATATAGGAATCAATGAATTCCATCCCCCATTTTATGATTATAATCGCTCTAGGTTGAACTAACTTTCCTTCATGGGTTTAATAAAATTATTGAAAAATACTTCTTGATTTGGAATCATGTCTTCCCTTTTTCTCATGTTGGAACATTATCTCACATCACACAGAATATATCACATTAAGGGTAAACAACATATCTCATTAAACACCAAGGTCTAAACAAAACATCATAACGAAATCATATAAGGGAAAACTCAAAACAACTCAAGTAGTCAGATCAAATCTATATCTCTCACTCCTAATTACTCTCCACTAGGACACCATGACTCCATAGCACACGAACCCAAGGAATAGAACATATTTGGATCACCTTTTATCAAAACTCTTAAATATCAACTAGATTCTTCATAAGGTCATTCCATCCTTGACATCCAACTCTCTCCCATCAATGAAATTGGAGTCATTGTGAAGATACCTACAGAGTTGAGAGATTTGGATAATATCATGAATCTAGTCCAATTGAGGTAGAAGTTCCAACCAACATTCCACCTCACCAATGCGCCCCAACACATCGAAGGTCCCAAAAAATAGGGGCGAGAGAATACATTATTTTCCAATCCTACATTGCCTACGTCAAGGGGAAACCTTCAAGAACACAAAGCCCCCAATGTAAAATTCCATGGAAATCCTACTACAACTGACATAAGACTTTTTCCGGTAATGGGATGCTTTCATCCTCTCTCGAACCAACTAAACCTTCTCTATCGTGAAATGCACCACATCATGGCCAAGAACTACTACATCCCCATCATCCCTCCAACACAATGGGGAAGTACATGACCTCCTATACAAAGCCTTAAATAGATCCATGCCAATGGAAGAGTGATAGTTATTGTTATAATAAATCTCATAAAATTGTATTTTTTGTCCACATGATATGTTAATGTCTAATACACATCCCTGCAACAAATCCCCTGGTGTCTAGATAGTTCATTTTTTCTGACCATTTGTCTAAGGGTGGAAAGCAGTGCTAAGGTGAAACCGAGTGCCAAAAGTATATTGAAATACATTATAGATATGTGAGGTAAAACATACCTTCGATCCAACACAAATTACCTAGTAACTCTATGTAGTCGCACCACATCATCCACATACATTATTGAAAAAATATTCATTTTTCATAAGTCCTTGATTACTAGGAATTGATCCGATTTTGTTACCTGATCCATTATCACCAAGATTTCATCATTTCCTCCCTTAGATATGTGTAACACTATGAAAACATCCATCAATATTTTATCCCATTTCCACTTAAAAACATCTAGGGGATGCAACATTCCTCCAGGTAAATGATGATTATCCTTTTCCTTATAGAAAACAAGACACTGAGCCACAGTCTCTACCACTTCCCATTTAATTTTTTGCAATCAAAACTATGTCCTCGGTCATTGGTACATCTTGGAAATTCCTATGTATACCTCCAATGGTGAGCTATGAAACTCACTAAGGACACCATCACACATGGATATCAGAACAAACAACCTTCCATGAAACAACATCTGGTTCTAACCATCCTCTAATTACCCCTCTGGAGCATCATCATGGCCAACACGATCACACAACACTCTTCATATTAGTCTCCCTATTGAGACTCCTCTACCAAATTCATTAGATATGATTGAAATGTCATCTAAAAAAACATCTTATATAACCATCCACACTAGAATTTATGTGTAGGTATTGAAACTCCTCCATCACACTCTATAAATCTGCAGACCCATGAACAACATCCTTATATGACATTCAACTCAATTAATTATCCATGACATTCCCCTATCATAAGGTGTACTAGATCACAAAATCATAGTACTAAAGAAACTCTGACCACCTTCGATTCTAAAAATTTAGAACATTATGAAAAAATAAATAACGCAATTTAGTGTGATTCTTGAAGACCACAAAGCACTCCCCAATGAGTTAATGTTATCATAGCTTTAGTGAACAAACAACTACTGCTAGCTCTATACCATGGGTGTAATATTTACGTGTTTGAAAGTGTAACATCCTAATATAATAAGAGATCAATAAATTCTTTTTCATCATGATTCAACCTAATTCAAGATGGAACTCGTGAGAGAAAATGTCAAAAAACACACCCTCCTTAGGCAGTTGAAGCACTGGATAAATGAACAACATCCACTTCAGGTAAAAGAATGCTATCAAGGACTAATCGTTTAAAACAAAATCATGTTACTTCATGGTTAATATTATCAATAGAGATGGAACTCAAGATAAATGGAGTAGAAACCTCCCACAATACCCTATGAGACCAAGGATGATAAAAACCTCAACCACATTATTATGTTCTTTCTAAGAAAAAATTGCCTCAACTTTTACTAGTCCACTACCACACCATATCAAGACACGACATTCCCTAGGAACTGAACATTTCAAGTCCAATACATGATATTGGACAACATTCCATATTTTTCTTGGTGAAAAATAACATGAAAATAGCTCTGATATTTTTGGAATGATCCTCCACTAACATTGAGTATATCAGTATATCATCAATGAAAACAATGAAAATATGGTCTAGGAACTCATGGAATTCAGATTTCATTAACTCCATGAATATGGTTGATGTGTTTGTAACACCAAAAGGAATGACCAAAAACTCAATGTGTACATACCTACATTTGAAGGATGTCTTCTAGATATCTCCATCCTTTACCCTTAGCTAGTGATATCCAGACTATAGATCATTTTTTGGAGAACTAACTATCTCCTCTCAAGTAATTTAAAAGACCATAGATCCTTTTAATAGAATATATATTCTTGAACATCACTTGGTTAAACCTTTGGTAGTCTATGTACAACCTGGGACTATAATACACATTCATAGAGAATAACATCGGGGAACCCCATGGGAGAATAGTTGGCTAGATAAACCCCTCTACATCATATCATCTATCTAAACCCTCAATTATCACAATTCATAGGGCTACATTTGGTAAGGATCCATCAAAATAGGTGATGAGACAGGATGAAGTTCTATTACAAAATCAACATCTCATCAATAGAGTAGTGTAAGAACATCTTCATGGAAAACATCTATGAATCCACTAATAATCATGGGAGATTCATCTATCACTATGTAAACTGCTTCCATAGAGAACTCGATAACCAAATAATTAAGGGGTTACAAACACCAACTTCCCCTAGAAACCCTTATCTCTGATGAAAACCACACACCAGTCATCTATACCAGAGAACACAACTCTACTCCGAAAATAATCTATAAAATCATGCAAAAAATTCAACTATTAAATGACCTGGATGACATCATATGACTTTATCTAAAGTAAGATAAGATAAAAAGATGATTTATTTTCCCCCATCATAAGTGGAAATCCCCGATCGACATCATGAAAGCTGGCATGTCCTTCGATTGGTGTAGTCAACACCAAGGTCATGGGAAAATATTCTATGTCCAATCCTAAAGAATAGTCTAGAGAGGTTTTAAACAAGTAGTTGAAGCTACTAAATCAAACAAGGAACAAACAAGGGTGCATGATATACTATGTGTAATTCAAATATTCTTTGGCCCCTCTATTGATGTTTCCACCCCTATCAAAAAATGTCCATGCCAAACTCATATTCACCTTACTGATGACCACCAACACAACCCTGATTGGGTATATGTCCCTGAAGGTGAGGTACATCCTTATGTCATCCTATACCTTCCCCGCCCGCTCTGACTAGAGAATAGGACTGTTCCACTTGTAGGTGGAACGAACTCACTAGTAACTATTGTTGAGGTAGACACTGAACCTAACCATCTCTACCATGATGGTCTTGATCAACCACATGGAACTAAAAACAAATATTTCCATGAGCCCTATATAAGAGAAACATTAGTATGAAGTCCTCAGGATGAGTATGAAATCCACTAGTCCTAGGAAGCTGGAAGGGGAGCTTCTAAAGTCATCTCCCAGTTGGTCAAAACTCCAAAGACCATGTAACTTAAGAGCTACCACTGAAAACTCTACCCCTTAAAGAACCCAACTTGTTCCCTTCTCACAGTAACCCTCCTCATGAGTGCATCCCGTCTATAAATTCTACCATATTTAGAACTCTAGATACATTGAAAATGTAAAATGAGTGACTACAAACTGGATCGATGGACATAGCGCCTCCCTAAGATACCTCACTTGGGACTCATCAAATAGAAAAATATTAGGGGTAAATTCTAGAAGGTCCTTGAACATAATCCCAATCCCCCACATAGACATGCTTCCTTGATGAAGGGATAATACCTCCTAACTTTTCACAGTCAATGTGGTTCATGAAAGGAAATATACACAGATCCCCTTATGGATGTAGAACCATGAAACATCCTCCTCCTTAAACTCACCAATGTACAATGTCCACCATAGGCATGAAGCTCGTCAAATCTGAAAAATTATAAGGGGGTACAATACTCCATAGGGGCCTAGATCAAATTGAATATGATCTCCAGCTCCTCCAGCCATCCCTCTTCACCACATAAGAAATTCTAACCTTTTACATTTGAAATCATACTGCTGAAAATTTCACAATTTCCTCTTTCACCGATCATTTTCCTTAACTAGATCAACCCTCCTTCTGTAAAATGGGTTGACCTACTGAGCATTCACTGTCTGAGACACATGAAAATGATGACCTGAAGCCATAAAAAAAATTGAAACAATACATTCCTAGAACCGATAGTATGTATTTTAATTATGATATATTTTAAATAAATTTTACCCATTTTATTAATTTGATCCATTTTAACTTTCCAAAAATAACACAATTTAAACAAGAATACAAATCATTATAATGCATATACCACTCCATGATCTCTACCATGAAAGCAGTTCAATCTCACTTGGTCACTCAATAAACTCATAGACCATGCACTGGATCAGGGGGGGCCTAAAATCCCATGTCTTAGCCGGTCTCCCTAGCCTATGTCATAAAACAAGGAAAACTAACACTATATATATACCAAACCATGAATCCCTCACTTTTCCTAGCTCTGAAATCACTCTACCTCTCAACCATCATCTTTATTCCCACCCTGTCATGATCCCCCCCCACCCAAAGATACCTCAATGAAGAGAGAGATATAATGACCCATTATTCTCTTTTCCAGTAGGCCCTAGGATGGAAACTGAACCAAGGGTATAAAAATCTCACAATATGGGAGTCATTTCCCTCTATAAGAAAATATGATCAGGTGATAGAATTAATCAAACACAATAAGATCCGTGACTTAAATATAAGAAATAAAAAACATAAAACAACAAACGTGTGAATAAAACAGATAGAGAAAGAAATCATACAAAGTAAATAATCAAAATAAAAACTAGTATAGTGACACAACAACTGTTAAAGGGTCTCGACTAGTAATGTCCAGCATAGTCCATGATGTCCTCCAGGAATCTTATAAATAGTTTTATATATGTATGTTGAGCGTAAACATATGCTCAATAGAAAAAATGTCTCCTATGAACATGTGAAAATAGTAAACTAAATCACATGTGTGAAAGTAGTTGAACTAAACAACACTGAAATGTGTGTTTTTTACAAAAAAAAACATCCTCACCAAGGATTTCGCACTAAATAATGCATCCAAGGATATAATATAATATGAACCACATTGATGATAGGGTACCCTACACCGAATCAAAAATACCCACACAAACTACGTCACATGTCATAGAGAAACATATTTTTAGATTCAGAAAAAGGGGACTCTTATTCAATTTCACTTTGTTAATTATTAGAGTTATCACAGAAGACATTAGATCCATGGGAATCCATTAAATTATCTGAAAATATGGGGTTATCCAGTTATTTATAAGATTAACAAACAATCACAATAACTAAGGATTTAAAATAAAGTCACTGAAGCATAATAAAGCCACAAAAAGATAATATTTTCTTTAAGGAAATACACCCATACAATCATAATAAAAAATCAATTAAATTCAAAATAGTAAAAATAAATAAGATTGTACTTCACATTCCCTCCCACTTTAATTTCAATTTAAACTAATTCATCATCTTTACTAATATATATGAAACTAGGTTGATAAAGAAAAAACAATAATAAAACCATCCCGCATGATACACATAAGGATTAATGATGGTAAAATCTACTTAGAAGAAATAATTTTTTACCAAAATTCACTACACCAAAATAGAGGGTGCATATACAAGAGGGATATTATTTTGTAAAAATTCAAACATAAAGTACGAAATAGTTCAACAACTCCCATGGAAGAATAATTTTGGGATTCTTTTATTAATATAATGTATTCCAAAAGGGAATAATGAATAGTCTCCCATTTAGAAAGAATAAATCTTATACTAGGAGATTGGTTACTATTTTAACTAGCCAATAAAATCGGATCCCATCAATATGCATGGTTAATGTGTTTACACATTATACATAATTTTTAGTAATTAAAGATATTATTAATCTCTTTTTAAATAGAATTAAAACAAATTAATTATGTAATTAAATGCATTATTCATCTTAAAATACATCAAATTTGAAATTCTATAATTTTTTTGGAAAATGGAAAATTATGGAAATGTGGAAAAATCTGGAAATGTATAACCATTGTAATTGTATCACCATTGGAAATGAATCACAATTGGGAATGTATTACCATTATAAATGTATCATAGTTGAAAATTTATCACTATTGGAAATGTCTCATCATTGGAAATGACACACTAATTGAAATGTCCCTCTTTTGTAATGTCTCACAATTGGAAATGTCTCACCATTTAAAATGTATCTCCATTGGAAATGTTTCAACATTGGAATGTTTGACTATTGGAAATGTATCACCATTGGAAATGTATCACCATTAGAAATGTATAACCATTGGAAGTTCCTCTCTATTGGAATGTATCACCATTGGAAATGTCACACCATTGGAAATGTGTCACCGTTGGATATGTATCATTATTGGAAACATATCACCACTGGAAATGTCTCACGTTGGAAATGTATCACCATTGGAAATGTATCACTATTAGAAATGTCTACCGATTGGAAATGTCTCACCATTAGAATGTCTTACTGTCTGAAATGTCTCACCATTTTAATTCTTGAAACTTGGAAAACTATTGGAATTTATCACCATTAGAAAGTATTGCATGTCCCAAAACAAACCTGGGCATCCCCCTAAAAACCTAAATTATCATATTTTTTGAAAATTAATAGTCCAGAATACTTGGGCCATTAAATTTATACCATGATTATAATTCTTTAAATTTTGATACCATGATCAAAGTATATTGAACAAGACTACGAAACCAAAACATTCTTAGAAAATGATGTAGTTACCACCCAAAATAGATATTTTAATAAATAATTATTAATAAAATGGTGATTAAATTTTGTAAATTAATAAAACACGATATGATAAAACTAAGGATATGGAATAAATGTGTAATAAATTTTTATTTGTTATACAATAGGTTTGATTGTGATAAATAAAAGGAATGAATTTTGGTATGAGAATTCTTACCTCAATTTCATTTCATTTAGTTAAACATATTCTTCAATGACTATTTCATACTAATATTATGATTGAAATAAATTTTGATTGTATTCTATATTATTTCCACTAATTTATGTGGATTTATAGTAGATACACATAATAAATTTTTAACATTCAATTCAATATTAATTTCTAGGGACATTATTTTAACAATCCTCATTTGGTGTCTATTTTTATTGAATTCATTATTAATGTTTTTTACATATTGGGCATGAGAAGACTTTCCTTATTTCATGAAGGATTAATGTTTTTAATCCAACTATATAATCTTAAGAGGCCATTTTCAAATAAATAGTTTTCCATTTTAATTTCATTTTTTTAACAAATCTTTTCAAAATAGAAAGGATATTTTCCCCATGAATTATTTCATGTGGTTTCTGAAAAATATTTTCCATCTAAAAACATTATTTTATGTAATTTATGCTTTGATACTGATATGAAATAAGGATACCATCTTTATTCTATCATGGTTTTTTTGTTTATGATTGAATGGGGTGTATAAATCCTATTACTTTTCCATCAGTTATGATTGGATGAAATGTTTATGAAACCCATTTTTTCATGGGTTGCAATTTGATAAATGATTTATTTTTTTCATAAATATAAATGTAATTCATTACATAATAGGTTTTACCTATAACTACATCCAACTCATTTTTTGAAGATACATATCTCATGAGAAAGTTATGACTGGAAATATGAGTGAACTCGGTTTTGTAATATAGGGTTGGAATGGAAATTCAAATGAGTTTAATAATTCATGGCTAGAATGTGAAGTAAACTTGGTTAAGTAATATAAGGATGGAATAATGTGTAATCCTGATTTAGTAATATAGAGCTAGAGTGGTAATGGAACCCATATTATTAATATAGAGATGAAATGGGGAGGGAATCTAGTTCAGTAATGGAATTTTTATGATATGATGATCTTTCAAGTGAGACTTTAATAATATAAAATGACTATAGATTCATATGTTTATTCAACAAATTCCATGTCTTATGAAAATATTATTCTTTCAAGGATCATGTTCTTTTTTTTCCTTATGATTATTTTCTTATGAACTACAAAGATTTATTCCATCATTCATGATTATGATCTTTAATATGCAGAGTATAATTTCTAAATGTTGAGTTGATGTTCTTATATCCCAATGACAACATTATGATTATGAGATCCTTGTTAACTCCCATGCTTACCCTTTATATTAATTTGATCTCACCCTTATGTGTATTTTTCCCTAGGATGTGAATAAAGGTATTGTGTATGATATGTCAAAAAGGTGTTTGTTTATGAGTTTATAAGTAAGATATGGTGTATATATTTTATGAAAAAGTTGTTAATGATTCTATTTTTTCAAATCCACTAGACCTATATGGTTTTGGAGTAGATTGTAATGTTATGTAATTAATATTAATCTAAGAAGATGTAACATCTATGTATGTAAATACTGGGATGTTATATAGGATCATCATAGAGTTTCTTGATTTTTACTCCCAGCTCATCCATGTTGTACTACACTATCATTCCAAAAAGGATATTTATATCGTTATGCATATCTCACTAGTAGGTATCGTTGGGATTTTTTTTGATATATATAATATATTCATTAATAATTGATATGTTTTAGAAGATGGTATATGCATTACTCAGTATTAAGGATATTGGGATAGGGGATTCATCCTCGGGATAGGTGTGGATGATATCTGATATGTTGATATAAGCTCCAAATTCTCCAAAAATATTATACTTAAATGGATATTGTTCACTAACAATATGGGGTTTAGTATTTTTTTCAATTTTATATTCGAATCAAAAAAATCCTAAACTATAAAAATATTGGAAGGGTTCGTTATTTAGAGTTTTAGATTATATTTACAGCACATAAAAAGAAGAAACATACTCGGATGCTGATATAATGATCCATCCTTAGAATATACATATGATTAAATGAGAAGACACCATAGTGTTCATATAGGAATATAATATACTAACACAACTCATTAGGGGGAATTTTGATAATAATTAGTTTCCGCATTGGTTTATCCTTAGCCATTATATTTAATTATATTAACACATTGATAGTGTTGGAAACACCATCAGGAATAGTATGATGGATTTTGTCTAACGTTGCAAAAAATATATAATGTTTTATTGATGTTCAATTCAACTCAAAGGAAAAATGTGGTTTTCATTTTTAATAAAAATGTTTTATTGGTTTAGAATCAATATATGTAATAATTTGATCTTCTCGATCTGTGGAAACCATATTGGGGGTAACTTGTTTCCCTATCTCCAAAGAATTCCCTTATATATACTACCTAACATGTTGAAACATAGTGGATAAATAAATCACTAGTTATATTATATGAATATAAGATTCAATGTTTTATTGATATTTATATGTTTATGAAATTATTTTCCAATATTGATTATCATTTTCCCATACTATAATAATTATTTTATCGAGGAGAAATAATTTGCCTCTAGATTGATGATGTTATATATGTTGTCTACATACGATACATATATATGGTGGATAGTTAAAATAGAATTACTCTTCATGTCAGTCAAAAGATTTATCAAGCTGGGCATAAACTCATTTGGTTCATTGAGGTCTTAGATACTTTAACATTGGGATGATTTCCACATCATCTTTAACACTCGACATTAATGTAATGGGTTTAAAATAATTCAAATGGTGAAGCATTACCCTAAAGAATAAATAATAGACAATAAATATTGTAATTTATGACCTGGTTCTAAGATGAATGTATAATTTTATGTAGCTTTTTCCAATTCCTCATTGAAAATGAATTGAACATAGTGCCTTATGAGACTACCATGAACTATGTATTGGATAATAAATCACTTAATTGAGTTCAAATTAGATCTTTTCATGTATCATGTTATCAAAAAATTTATATCATAGAATATTGTTGTTTGTTGAGGTATGATCATTCTATATATGGACCAACTTATAGAGTACCCTGGATTGGGTAAATTTTTTCCCAACTCTATGATCTACTATTTATAAGCATACATCATCACTGTTGATCCTTACTAGGATGTGGATAGGGAATAAGGGGCCCTTTTTTACTACTAAAACATATTCCCTGGATAAAGATATTATTATAAAGATCTTTTTATGATATATTTCAGTTTTAGGGAAAAATTACTTTTCAACCACATGAACTCTGAAATAGGGGTGTTTTATGGACTCAATAAGTTATTCAGGAACTCCACTGAAGAGGGATATTCATCAAATCTTCGAAGCTAGTCTAAGATAATGGAGAGGTTATTAAGAAGAAAATAAATCCATGACAATCAAATAAATCCTCCCTCGTGGGTAATTTATATCACTATAAGTTTATTTGTTGTAACTATAAAGGATAAAGGTGGTTTGCTGGAACCCATAAAATTTATTTATTTTCTCTTAGATTTCAATGAACCTAGATATCAATTAGTAATTTGGGACACATAGTTATACCGGTGAATGATACCATAGATAAATACTCTTTCTAATCATGAAAAAATATTAACTTCTGTTCTAATAGGCATAAATATACTTTTTAGTTATAGATCCACAATATCTATGCATGCACAAACAACATCTTCCTTTATCTAGGGAGCATTTTTCATGGGAATTGGTAAGATCTGTTAGGTGTGCCTCATTTGGGTTCCATCATAGTATTCTATCAATATGATGGATTTGATAGTTAAATTATATTGTTCTATATAAAATTATCAACTAAAAATAGAGAGGAACTAGAATTCAGCTTGAATTGTGTGGCCATGAAATTCATGAAATTACAAAATGACTTTAGTATCATTAGAGGATCCTTGTCAATATTGTGATGTAAGAGTGGGGTCCATCATCATCTAGTGGGTCAATAATCTGATTTTTTATTAGATATGGTAATCAATAATATGGTGGTGTTAGATTATTTTTTGAAACATGATTTATCTCATGGGCTTGAGTGGATTTGTATTAGGTAAGTTAGTCATTGAAATATTTTTCTTCTAAAATAAAATCATATTACAAGTCCCCCATTTATTTTTCATCATTAAAGGACAATTAAATGCTTAGGAAATGTGAATGAGGATCTCCACATTATACTCTACCATGATATATCACCATATGTAGCTAGTACATGAAAATAGAACTATCTTCATTTGTTTATCAAAAGAACCAGTAATGGGTGAAATGCGAGGAATTGTTATTCAAAAAAGATTTATGGAGACTGTAGATGTTAAAATTCATGGTAATGTCCTTCTTCCATTGAATATATGAAAAAGAATTGAACATTATCTTCACTGTAGGTGTCGGACCATATTATTACAATCATCATATGTTCATATTTTTTAGCCTTTATAGGATCCCAAAGAATAATTCTTAATGAATTTTATTTTTTGTTATGTATTTTTTTTGGCCACCTAGAAGTATATTGATTGTGGGCACCATTTCTAGACAATGATAATATTTTCTAGCCTTCCATAATTTAATGAACATAAGGTAAGTATAATGTGATATATATTTTGGTCAACTACAATGCATCCACTTCAAACAATTCCCTCTCAAAGAACTCTAAAAATATATCAAGGTACTTCAGTGAAACCTATGTTATGACCATATTATCTCAAAATTTCATCATGTATATACATTAATACTAATAATTTTGTAGTTAATATTAAAATTATCATGTTAATCCCAAAAATTGATAGATTTGGTTAGTGATGTGTCCATTATATAATTCTCTACACTTAGAGAGGTACCCTATACACCCCTAAATTTTATAGTAAGAACCATTTATTAGATAGTGTTCATGACACGGAACACCAAGTGTGTAAGGGGATATAATACCATAATACATTAAAATATAATTACAATTTTAAATAGATTTGATATATTATATATTTTTAAATTCATAAAACAATAAGTTATATTGTTTTACATGCAAAAGATACTTCCTTCAAAATGTTACATTATACGCAAGACCATGTCTTAACTGAAAAATAATATATTATTAAATATTATTATTTAGTATAAAAATAAATAACCTAGAAATTAACTAAGATTTTATGAATATAACTAAATGTATTATCAAATTTGACGGTCTAAAAAATATAAAATGTATTCATTGATTACAAATTAATTAGAAATGAATATAAAAACTAATTGAGTATAAAGGAAAATATTATTATTTTGATGCTCACAAAAATGTTTTAGCAAAATAAATTATATACATTACAATTACTGAGTGATATTAATGTGATATATATATATATTATATATCCAATCAAATGTTTTTTATTTTCGTCTAATAGATTTGATAGGCTTGACATAAAAACAAACCCGATTTCATGCATAATATACTATATATTTTTAAAGCATTTTTACCATATTTTAATGGTGAACCCATTTTAAATAAAATTTTGGAAACATATATAAATTTAAGGTATTTAAATAAACTTTTTTTTGGAAGAGAAAAAAAAATCATATAGTGGTTTTTTGGTATTTATCTATGAATATATGTATTTATTGAATAGTGAAAATATTGAATTTTAGTTCAAAACTTCATTTCCATAAAATATATTTAAAAGGATAAATTTTGTATTTTATTTTTTTAAAAGTTTAATTTCATCATATTTTTATTAAATAAACCAATTTTGGTCATTTGGATCAATATCACTTTGAATTTGTCTATAAAAACATAGTAAACATTTTGGTATTTTTACTGTAAAACTCAACATTGTCATCCCGACTACGGGATTATGTTTAAATTAATTTTTTCCACTTCTATAATTGGAATTTGGAAAAATTTATTCCATGTTTTTAATAATATTAATTTATAATTTCTGAGAAGTACAACATAGTTTTCTACCTAAAAATTAGAGAAATTTAATAACACTAATAAAAATTATTAAGGTATAATTGAGCCTAATAAGGGATTAAGCCTCATTCTCATAGTCTCAAATGACATAAAAAAATTTCCAAAAGCCATTGGATGGGAAAATTTTGACCCTATCCCCATATTTCTTTAATTGGGTCCATTATTGGATCCATTTTTAGTGTGAAAACGTGTATAGAATTCCTTTGTGAAAATATTACAAGAGTTCCACTCCTCATCCACTATAATAGGGTTTCCTATCCCACTACTTAATGACACCTATAAAGACACTTTGGCTTGACTAATATTTAAAAAAATAGATCCTCAACATCCCTCACCTAATCTTGTAAGCCTTCCCTTGGGTAGAAAATAAATCTAATGGAGAATTTGGTTCAAATTAGAACGAGTTACCTGATTAAGAGGTAACAAATTTCCTCAAGATTTTTGATTTATTTCCATTCACTACCCCTCCCCCCACATAATCTTATTATATGATTTTATAAAATCAAAATTATAAAAAATATAGTATAATTTTTATTATTCTGAGGTTTAAACTTACACTTACACACACTTCCATCTAATGGATAACAAAAATATGGTTTCTATGTACGGCGAACTACAACCTCATGAAAGGTTAATTGTTCCTTTTTCACTTTACAACTTCTCATGATGGAAATTATGATGGACATCCTATTTATATATTAGATATATGATATTTATAATTTCTTTATACTTCTACACTTTTTATTTAAAATATACCTTTAAACAATCTATCTTTTGTAAGTATGATAATTTTGTTTGAGTTAGTGTGGACGTTGCCCCCTCAAAGCAATATGACTTGTTCATGACATACCTGGAATATATTAAAGAATATTTTAATAATACTTCATAAAATATATATCATATATTCAATACTAGAATAATAATACACATATGTATCATTTACTTATCATCTATTAATACAACAATGAAATTAATGTAACATTAATGCGTACTTCTGTCTGCCGTCTACATGAACGGAGCATTTCATTTCTTATCTCAAAACATTATAGATTATTATAAATACATTTGTAATGAAGAAATAAGAGAATTAATTCATGGTTAGTATTCTTTAGATTATTAAATAATTATCTATGTAATAGGAGAATCAAATAACAAGTCAGAAGATGCTTGTGTAAACTAGGCAGATAACACCCAAAATAGTGAAAATAATGCATAATTGTTAAAAGAAAAGTAATAAGATATTATAAGAATGTGATATATGATATTATAAAAAATAATATGGCATTTTTATAAGTTATTAATATATTTAAAACCACTATACATAAGTATAATGACCACACAAACAAAAATTAAGGTTATGGTAAGGGATTTCGTCTCAATTTGATTTTCATTGAAACTTATTTGTTGTTATAAACCAATTAACATTTATATGTGTTAATACTACCATTTAAAATTTTATATCATGAATATACTTAATATCATGCTAAAATATGTTTTAATTTATTTATTTATGGGTATTATTATTTAAATGTTTCAAGGTGGTATGGAAATCTTTGGAATGTTTAATGATTATTTTCCTCCATAATTTTCTTAATGATTATCTTTGAAATCTCTTATACTTAGTGATTGTCAAATCTCTCTATAAACAAACATTTTATGGTAAAGTATTTTTACTTATAAATTTCTTTTAATATGAATATTATCATAATATGGATATTATTATTTATCTAAACTATATATCATTTCTCATATGGTGTTTACTTTGATAGTTATTTGATTAACTAGAGAAGAATTAATAAATCTGTATCTTTCATTCAATACAGATAATTGATAAGGCACATTCTTTATTACATAAATTTATTTAAGATATGAGGAATGATTTGGACTTTTATGAAATGCGTGGATCCCAGTTATAGATATCCCATCGATGCATCGGTAGTCTCATGGAATGAAATAGTTGTCCAAATAGATGTTTTTTAATTAATAACTAAACCATCTTGTAAATGGTCTTTACAGTACTTGCACCAAGTACGTATAAATCATGGTATCTAATAATTATCTATTTCCCTCATTTATTTTTAATTATTATTCATCCAGGATATTTTTCATCGACATATCAACGGATAAAGTTTTTTATCATTATATTAATTTAGATGGAATGATATTCATTTTCTTACCAAGACATATTGATATTGACTTGTCTATTTAATTGAATGGCATGTGTTATCAGTTATTTACCATTACATGTAAATTTTTTCGTATAGATTCATTAATCATTACCCTTTACATGCCCTTACTGATCATTTGAGCTCACCCGTATTAGGTTTTCTTTTCCTAGGTTATATAGAAGAAATTTTGAATAAGAGTTCAAGGATGCAGTTTAATACATTTTATTATATATCATGTTTTTTATTTCCTATTTTCCAATGTATTATTGGTATCATGTCTGTAATTTGGATTTCCAAGACATATAAATTGATCAGTCTTTTGGGATTTTATTTCTTGTAATCAATGAGAATTAAATAAAAAAAATTACCATCTTCGGGCTTCTAGGGTTGGGGAATTACAATTGGTATCAAATGGGGTTTTAGCAGCATCATTGGAAAAATTGAAATAGAAAACATATATTAGGGAACATAACCATAATATATAATTTTAGGATGATTGTAGTAGAACATCCTAAAATTTTGTTATGATATATACTATGTGGGTATTCATAGAAATATATCCATATCTGGATACTACAAGTGGATGTGGTTCTAGAACAAATATACCTAGGAGTAATAACTCTAACAATATGTTCTAATCCTAACTCGGGTTAACCTTTTATATTATAACACGACTTACTTTCCACCTGCTTGTACACCCCTGAGGAATACTCTTAGTATAGTTCATATTTTCATTACCTACCATTATGAAGGATTTAGAAGCAAAGATATCGCTAAAGAATTCATGTTTTTTATGAGATCATCTATGCATAAATTTAATAATTTATGTTATAAAATATTTATATTTATACAAATTTTATTACTTTATGATCTAATATAGTATATTACATTTTTTTGAAATTGAGGGTGGAAGTAAGAATGGTATCAGTACTCATATAAAATATAATAATTTCCCTATATATGAAAGAAATATCACTAGTATTGGGATTGAGAATGTCATGGAAATAGTTGGGAATCTTAATCAGATTATGATACATAACCTTTCCCATATGGAGAAAACTATTCAATAGCATTATTATTTGATTTTGGATCACTTTATGTGATAATGGCCTCCATCATATAGTGGGAAACTTCTACGATGACAGTTGAGCAATGGATTTTGTCTTTGGAGAACATATTCATGGCATTACGAAGTGGTAGAAAGGAAAATACAACAATTATAATCTATTATCCATAAGGTGATGTTGATTAGTGGTAGTATCTAATCCAAAATACAAGTTAGTAAGATGAAATTTAACTAAAGGATTATAGAAATTTTAAGGATAAATTCCTAGATAAATTCTTCCCTCATGATCAAAAAATTTAGATGAAGAAATTATTCCTTATCTTATGGAAAAAAGAAGAAGGGAGTGTTGTGAATTATGAAGCTACATTTTCAAGTTTTTCTAGGTTTGATAGAGATTATATAAGAAAAAACAAGGGAAATATTGACCACTTCATTGAAGTTATTAAGAAAAATATCTAAAGGGCACTAGTTTCTAAAGAAGTTTTTATCAAACAAAGAAATAGTTTTACATTCCATCAAGATGGAGAAGGAATTATCAAAATGATATGAATTAAAAGGAAACTATGTGAAGAAGAGGTCTTCTAAGAACCACGATAAAGGGAATGCAAAAAATAAGAAGGAAAAGTTTGAGAAATTATCATTTTCTGAGAACTATAGAAAGAATCACTATGGGAAATGTATAAAAGGAATCATAGTTTGTTATATGTGTAGAGAAAAGGGATTTCAATAAAAAGAATGAAAATAGAATAATAAGAAGGATATTTTTCAGTGAAACAACTTCAAAGAGATGGGTCACTATGTAGACGAATTCCAAAAACGTCAAGAGAATATGCCTTCTATGAATCTATGGGATGAAGGTCAAGCATGTATTATTAGCAAAACAAAATTGGAATGATTAAAGAACCTTTGTATTTTGATCTAAGAAATATGTTTCCAAATTATTTTGTTTATGATTCTCTTATCATATAATTTATAAAATATGTAAGGATTGTATTATAGTAATTTTTCATTAAGGATTTTAAAAACATATTGTGAATAGTACATAGAAAAGATATTACATAGAATGTTAAACTTTTAAGAAAATGTAAAATTGAGTGAAAGGTAACCGTTAACATGTTCTTTATGTTCAGATAATGATAAGGAAGTGATTTATTTGGATAATTTTTTATTACCTTAATTACATTTTGATAGGTGGTATATTCTATCATTGCTGGAAATTAAAATACTATTGTATTTATTTAATTTATCCAATAACATTTTTCTTACATTATAAATAAGGAATAACTCATGTTTCCAATAAGTTTTTATAATGATTTAAGTTATTACCATGTTCTAAGAGGATACTTGATGAAGATATTCACATGTTTGGAATGTGAAAATTTAAAGGTGCTTTATGGTGACTAAAGGATAATGATAATTTTATTTTGTAAATTCGATGAAATTATTTCTAAATTATTTGATCATAATATTTTGGAAATATTAACCATTTATAAAATGGTTTCTTGTGATCTTTCGATTGGGTTTTATAGATTTGTTTACATCACCGTATAAGAATAATAGTAAAAATTGTTCAAGGAAAAACAAATGGATAATATTTTATTTACAGATATGTATATTTAATTATATTCAGATAGATTGATATAAGTATACATGTATTGAAAAAAAAGTGTCTTGAGACAAAAATGTTTCCCAATTATCATCATTTTTTATGATATCGATGACCTTTATTCATACCTATGATTTATGGTTTTGTGACCAAAAACTTTCATCTTAACATGTTCTATAAAACCCTCTATAAAAACATGTTTTTTTGAATTTTTTTCATCTATATTCAGGTTTCCATTTTCCACCTCTGTTCTCCAACTAGGGAACCTAGTGATGTGACTGTTGTGTTTTCTTTTATCTCATATTAAGAATATATGATATTTATCCTTTTTACGATGTGGTTCATTCAAAAAAAGTTTATTTTGAATACCTATATCACTAAGATCATGTTTAAATTGTGAGGATGAAATTAATTTAATGTGGTGAGAATATAACACCCCAAAATTATAAAGTAACAACCTTATATTCGATAGAGTGAATGACACGCGGCACCAAGCATGTAATGCGATATAATACCCTGATACTTTAAAATAAATTTACTATTTTGAATATATTTGATATATTCTATATATTTTAATACTTGAAAGACTAATTTATCTTTTTTTTCATGCAATAGATACCTTCTTCGAAAGCATACATTACAGGTAATACCATGTTTTAACCAAACAATAATAAATTATTAAAATATAATTATTTAATATAATAGGAAATAACCTAGACATTAAGTTATTGTTTATGAATATAAAAAACTATATAATGAGAACATAAAGTTTACACAAATATAAATTTAATTTATACCTTAAAAATTAATTAGAAATGAATATAAGAACTGATTGAGTATAAAGAAAAATATTGTTTTTTATGCTCGCAAGGAAATTTTACCTTAATATATTAAATTAATTATAATTAGGAAGTGATATTAATGTGATATATATGTTGTATATATAATCAAATATTTTTTATATTTATCAAAAATACTTGATATGGTTAAGATAAAAACAAACCCAATTTTATGCATAAAATACTATATTTTTATTAAGGCATTTATATAACCTTTTAATAGAGAATCCATATTAAATCCACTATTTAACACTTTTATGAACATAATATTTCTAAATATAATTATTTTTTTTATTATGATAATAAAAAATATCTTAGGGTGAATTTTTGGCATTTTTCTATGAAGATTCATTTTTTAATGAATAGTGAAACTATGGAATTTTAGTTCAAAACTAATTTTTCATCTAATTTAATTATAAGGATAAATTACATATTATATTAGTTTTAATATTTAATAACTACATATTATTATAAATTAATCCAATTTTGGTCATTGGGATCAATTTATCTTTTAAATTGACTATAAAACATTACAAACATTTGTACATGTTTACTTTAAAAATCTACATTGTCATCCCGACTGCGGGATTAACTTTATATTAATTTTTTCCACTTTTGTTATTGTAATTTTGAAATTTTTATTTCATATTTTAATTAGTATTATTTATAAATTATAATAAATTTAAGATATTTTTTTTACCAAAATTATTGTTTAAAGTAATTAAAATTAATTACAATTATTAAGGTAAAATTAAGCCTAATGAGGGACTAAACATCATTCCTAAGGGACCAAATGACATAAAAACTTGTCCAAAATCTATTTTATGGACATATATCGACCCTATACTCCCTTTTATAGATTTGGATCCATTATTGGAGCCACATTCAAATTTAAAAAAATGTGTATGGTATTCCTTTGTGAAAATATTACAAGAGTGTCACTCCACCATAAAATGGCCTCCTCTCCTCCTACTTCCTCACACCTCTCAAAAAAAATTGGTTAAAAAATTGAAATCCCAAATATCTATTAAAAATACCTCCCCTAATCCTATAATAATTCCTTTGTGATGAATGAAATCCATGTAATTTTTTGGTTCAAACCAAAAGGAGTTGCCTGATTAAGAGGTGGAAAATTTCCTTATGCTTTTTAGTTTTATTTTCTTTCAAAAATCAGAAAACAATTATTGTTATATTATTATATAAAAACAACTATATAATGAAAATAATAGTACGTTTTAATGTTAATTATTAAACCTAAACTTACACACACATACCTAATGTTCAAGGAGCATATTGTCTATATTTACAGCGAACTATTGCCTCACGAAATGGTGATTGTTCATTTTTCCTTTACCAACTCCCATGGTTGATATTATGATGGAAACTATATTTCTATATGAAATATAATGTATTTATAATGTATTTATTTGTATGTAATTATTATTTAAAAGATACCTTTATGATTTCCATCTTGTGTAAATACTATGTTTTTGTATGAGGAAGTGTGGACTATCGCCCTCTCAAAGTAATATAACGCATTCATGCAATACATGGAATGTTTTAAGGATGACTTTAATAAACCTATTTAAAATATATAAAATATATATGATAATGTAATTATAATATATATATGTATGATTTAATTTTAATTATTTTAATACAAAAAATAAATGAAAGTATTGTCCATGCATACTAAGACCTACCGTCTCCTCGAATAGTAAATTTGATTTCTTATCTCCATAAATTATAGATTATTATCAATAAATATGTACTGAAAAAATAAAATAATTAATACATGGTTTACATTCTATACATTATGAAATAATTATCTAAGTAATAGGATAATCAAATAAAGTGCCAAAACATAAATGAGTAAACTAGGAAAATAACACCCGAAATAGTGAAAATAATGAAATATTGTTAACAAACGAGTAAAAAGATATTATAAGAATATGATATACGATATTATAAACATGATTATGGTTATGTTATAATTAGTAACATATATTAAGAAACTATACAGGAGGATAGATAACACACAACCAAAAAATGAAGGTTAAGGTAAGCGATTTCATCTCAATTTGCATTCTATTGAGACTTATTTGATGTTATGCAGCAACTCGTATTTATATGCTATTTATACAACCATTTGAATTGTAATATCATGAATCTCCTTAATCTCAAGATAATTTATGTTTTATTTTATTCCTTTATGGGGATAATTATTTAAATGTTTCAAAGTGTTATGGGATACTTTGGAATGTTTAAAGATTATTTTCCTCAATAATGTTCATAATGATTATCTTTGAAATCTTACTTCTTTATTTATTTTTAACTCTCTCTTGAAACAAAAACAATATGGTAAAAAAATTCAAAATAAATTTCCTTTAATATTTTTTTTATATGATTAATCTTATTATTTTCCAAACCCGTAAATTACTTCTCATATGATGTTTACATTGATAGTTATTTTATTAACTGGGGAAAAATTTATAAATATGTATCCTTCATTCAATACTGATGTTTTACCATGATCATTTTTTATTATTTAAATTCATTATTAGATACTATGAATTATTTTGTAATGTATCACATGGTTGGGCCTCAGCTATAGATATCCCCTCAAAGAACTGGGAGTCTCATGAGAAGAAATAGTGGGCTAAATAGATGGGTTTTTACCTGATAGCTAACCTACCTTGTGGAAGGACTTAACAGTACTAGTTATAGATACCTATGAAACATGGTTTCCAATAATAAAGCTTTTACCTAATTTATTTTTAGTTATTATTCGTCTAATTGGTATCGTATTGACATGTCTATGGATACATTTCCTTCTCAGTGTATTTATTTAGATGGCATGAGTTTCAGTTTCTTACCTTGACATATTGATATTGCCTTATCTAGTTATTTGGATGGAATGTGTTATCATCTATTTACCATACCATGTTAATTTATTCCAATTGAGTCATTATTTATTCCACATTGCATACCCTTACTGAGCATTTGAGATCACACTTATTATGTTTCCGTTCCCCATGATTTTAAGAAGAAATTTTGAAAAGGCATTCAAGGATATAGCTTATTAAATTTTATTATGTATCCTATTTATATTTCCTATTTTACACTTTATTATGTCTATCATGCATGTAATATTTCATTCCAAGAATTATAAACTAATTTGTACTTTGGGATTTTATTCCTTATAATTATTCCAATGTAATAAAATAATGCACTGGGTTTGGGATTCAAGGGTCAAGAAATTGCATCCCTACCATCTATCTGGTTCATTGTGGAGTTAAACTAGTGTTGGAATTCTATATAGAGGTAATCCCCACTATAAATATTCAGATTTTATAATTTTTTGTAAAAAAATGTAGGACCTGTATATTAGTAAAGAAATGGATGAATGATACCTCATGTTTTACAAGGGTCTTAAGTATATGGATACATTGATCGGAAAAGTGGACTAGGTTTTTCTCAATTCCTATTATTCAATTAAATTATAAAGAGATAAATATACTAAAAAATTTCATTGTGGTTTCTTGGAAACCCTATCATGGTACATGACAAACAAATTTTTTTATTTTTTATTTTTTTATAAAAAATAGATGGACTTCATTGGTGTTAACATGTTTAGGAATAACTTAAAGAAAAGTTAAGCCTTTGATGCTAAAATATGATGGTTATCTTGAACTAATAATTGTAACATGATTATGAATATGAAATTTATTGTATAATATAATTCATAAAATGTATGTTCTTGTTTATTTTGATAACAATTCTTAGATGGATAGATCATTTTTCAAGTAGGAAGATGTAGGCAGTGAAGACTCTGCAGTTTATATACCACACTGTTAAAATGAAGGAGAAAGGTGGATCATGATTATTCCCATTATAAATACCCTACATATATTATATTAACTTATGGTTTAGAAAATTGTATATTAGTTCTCCCACCATATTTTTAGTGATCATAATTTAATGTAGGCTCACTCAGATTTCTCCACAATTCAATGAAATTGGTTGCATTGTAACTAGATTGAAAGGGAAGTTATATAGACTTTATAATTATACTAAGTGGTAGTTAAGGACGTGGATTAATTTTTTTCCCAATAAATTTTAGGTCCTACATGTTATACGAGAAGACATATTCTTATATGGATTCAAATATGAGGTATTATTCCCCAAAAGTGGGATCGAGTTGTAAGAGAGTTCTTAGAATATTTTAATTCTAATAGACATTAGAATACCACCGTATCATAGTCTATGTACCACACCACAAATTCCCATGATATTTGATAAGAAAATACTAACATCTATTAGGATACACCACACTAATATTCATTACACAAAAGTGCCACTCCTTCTCATCGGTGCAGGGGTAGGGGCAGTACTGACGAGGCCACCCCACGTGGTCCCTCCTTTTCTACAGTTGCTTCAACTCCAACTGTTGCGACTACCGGGCACTCACGCCCCCTCTCCCCATCAGTGATCATCCAATGAAGGGTGATCAATGACCTGGTTCTTAGGTACGAGGAGGAAGGGGTCATCCCCACCAGGGGCATGGCCCGTTTGGATCTAGAGGTAGCTGCCCCTCACCACCATCGCTGCCCATGAGGTCTGCACAGGGAGCCATTTCTTCCCACTCCGACGTCCAACCGTTTCGTGAGCCTATCCTCAGAGCACCTTGACACCTCCCTCCCATACGCCGATGACGTGGGGGATGTCCTGGTCCGCCCGATCGGAGACCCGTCCAAGGGGTTCACAGCAAGAGCCCCCACCAGGTTGCATCGACGCCGCCGCCCGACTCCCGGGACTAAGGAGCAGGCAATCGTCGTGCCCGCACCACCGGCTCCAACCCATCAGACCTGAAGCCAGTGTCGGGTGCGAGCGAAAGAGAATGCCCACCCTAGGGAACCAACATCAGCAACCACTGTGGCTCGAGCCACTGCTGAAGGATGTCTTCTAGATATATCCATCCCTTACCCTTAGCTAGTGATATCCAGACTATAGATCATTTTTTGGAGAACTAACTATCTCCCCTCAAGTAATTTAAAATACCATAGATCCTTGTAATAGAATATATATTCTTGAACATCACTTGGTTAAACCTTTGGTAGTCTATGTACAACCTGGGACTATAATACACATTCATAGAGAATAACATCGGGGAACCCCATGGGGGAATAGTTGGCTAGATAAACCCCTCTACATAATATCATCTATCTAAACCCTCAATTATCACAATTCATAGGGATACATTTAGTAAGGATCCATCAAAATAGGTGATGAGACAGGATGAAGTTCTATTACAAACTCAAAATCTCATCAATGGAGTAGTGGAAGAACATCTTCATGGAAAACATCCATGAATCCACTAATACTCATGGGAGATTCATCTATCACTGTGTAAACTGCTTCCATAGAGAACTCGATAACCAAATAATTAAGGGGTTACAAACACCAACTTCCCCTAAAAAACCCTTATCTCTGATGAAAACCACACACCAGTATCTATACCTGAGAACACAACTCTAATCCGAAAATAATCTATAAAATCATGCAAAAAATACAACTATTAAATGACATGGATGACATCATATGACTTTATCTAAAGTAAGATAAGATAAAAAGATGATTTATTTTCCCCCATCATAAGTGGAAATCCTCGATCGACATCATGAAAGCTGGCATGGCCTTAGATTGGTGTAGTCAACACCAAGGTCATGGGAAAATATTCTATGTCCAATCCTAAAGAATAGTCTAGAGAGGTTTTAAACAAGTAGTGTGAAGCTGCTAAATCAAACAAGGAACAAACAAGGGTGCATGATATACTATGTGTAATTCAAATATTCTTTGGCCCCTCTACTGATGTTTCCACCCCTATCAAAAAATGTCCATGCCAAACTCATATTCCCCTTACTGTTGACCACCAACACAACCCTGATTGGGTATATGTCCCTGAAGGTGAGGTACATCCTTATGTCATCCTATACCTTCCCCGCCCGCTCTGACTAGAGAATAGGACTGTTCCTCTTGTAGGTGGAATGAACTCACTAGTAACTATTGTTGCGGTAGACACTGAACCTAACCATCTCTACCATGATGGTCTTGATCAACCACATGGAACTAAAAACAAATATTTCCATGAGCCCTATATAAGAGACACATTAGTATGAAGTCCTCGGGATGAGTATGAAATCCACTAGTCCTATGAAGCTGGAAGGGGAGCTTCTAAAGTCATCTCCCAGTTGGTCAAAACTCCAATGACCATGTAACTTAAGACCTACCACTGAAAACTCTACCCATTAAAGAA
Organism: Viscum album; assembly: GCA_963277665.1. Taxonomy (NCBI): domain Eukaryota; kingdom Viridiplantae; phylum Streptophyta; class Magnoliopsida; order Santalales; family Viscaceae; genus Viscum; species Viscum album. The sequence continues at coordinate 252,490,478 of OY728135.1, read as the reverse complement.
CCCAACTTGTTCCCTTATCATAGTAACCCTTCTCATGAGTGCATCCCGTCTATAAATTCTACCTTATTTAGAACTCTAGATACATTGAAAATGTAAAATGAGTGACTACAAACTGGATCGATGGACATAGTGCCTCCCTAAGATACCTCACTTGGGACTCATCAAATAGAAAAATATTAGGGGTAAATTCTAGAAGGTCCTTGAACATAATCCCAATCTCCCACATAGACATGCTTCCTTGCTGAAGGGATAATACCTCCTAACTTTTCACAGTCAATGTGGTTCATGAAAGGAAATCTACACAGACCCCCTTATGGATGTCGAACCATGAAACATCCTCCTCCTTAAACTCACCAATGTACAATGTCCACCATAGGCATGAAGCTCCTCACATCTGAAAAATTTCTAAGGGGGTCCAATACTCCATAGGGGCCTAGATCAAATTGAATATGATCTCCAGCTCCTCCAGCCATCCCTCTTCACCACATAAGAAATTCTAACCTTTTACATTTGAAATCTTACTGCTGAAAATTTCACAATTTCCTCTTTCACAGATCATTTTCCTTAACTGGATCAACCCTCCTTCTGTAAAATGGTTTGACCTACTGAGCATTCACTGTCTGAGACACATGAAAATGATGACCTGAAGCCATAAAAAAAATTGAAACAATACATTCCCTGGACCGATAGTATGTATTTTAATTATGATATATTTTAAATAAATTTTACCCATTTTATTCATTTGATCCATTTTAACTTTACAAAAATAACCCAATTTAAACAAGAATACAAATCATTATAATGCATATACCACTCCATGATCTCTACCATGAAAGCAGTTCAATCTCACTTGGTCACTCAATAAACTCATAGACCATGCACTCGATCAGGGGGGGACCTAAAATCCCATGTCATAGCCGGTCTCCCTAGCCTATGTCACGAAACAAGGAAAACTAACACTATTTATATACCAAACCATGAATCCCTCACTTTTCCTAGCTCTAAAATCACTCTACCTCTCAACCATCATCTCTATTCCCACCATGTCATGATCCCCCCCCACCCAAAGATACCTCAATGAAGGGAGAGATATAATGACCCATTATTATCTTTTCCAGTAGGCCCTAGGATGGAAACAGAACCAAGGGTATAAAAATCTCACAATTTGGGATTCATTTCCCTCTATAAGAAAATATGATCAGGTGATAGAATTAATCAAACACAATAAAATCCGTGACTTAAATATAAGAAATCCAAAACATCAAACAACAAACATGTGAATAAAACAGATAGAGAAAGAAATCCTACAAAGTAAATAATCAAAATAAAAACTAGATAGTGACACAACAACTGTTAAAGGGTCTAGACTAGTAATGTTCAGCATAGTCCATGATGTCCTCCAGGAATCTTAAAAATAGTTTTATATATGTATGTTGAGCATAAACATATGCTCAATAGAAAAAATGTCTCTTGTGAACATGTGAAAATAGTAAACTAAATCACATGTGTGAAAGTAGTTGAACTAAACAACACCGAAACGTGTGTTTTTTACAAAAAAAAACATCCTCACCAAGGATTTTGCACTAAATAATGCATCCAAGGATATAATATAATATGAACCACATTGATGATAGGGTACCCTGCACCGAATCAAAAATCCCCACACAAACTACGTCACATGTCATAGAGAAACATATTTTTAGATTTAGAAAAAGGGGACTCTTATTCCATTTCACTTTGTTAATTATTAGAGTTATCACACAAGACATTAGATCCATGGGAATCCATTAAATTATCTGAAAATATGGGGTTATCCAGTTATTTATAAGATTAACAAACAATCACAATAACTAAGGATTTAAAATAAAGTCACTGAAGCATAATAAAGCCACAAAAAGATAATATTTTCTTCAAGGAAATACACCCATACAATCATAATAAAAAATCAATTAAAATCAAAATAGTAAAAATAAATAAGACTGCACTTCACATTCCCTCCCACATTAATTTCAATTTAAACTAATTCATCATATTTACTAATATATATGAAACTAGGTTGATAAAGAGAAAACAATAATAAAACCATCTCGCATGATACACATAAGGATTAATGATCATAAAATCTACTTAGAAGAAATAATTTTTTACCAAAATTCACTACACCAAAATAGGGGGTGCATATACAAGAGGGATATTATTTTGTGAAAACTCAAACATACAGTATGAAATAGTTCAACAACTCCCATGGAAGAATAATTTTGGGACTCTTTTATTAATATAATGTATTCCAAAAGGGAAGAATGAATAGTCTCCCATTTAGAAAGAATAAATCTTATACTAGGAGATTGGTTACTATTTTAACTGGCCAATAAAATCGGATCCCATCAATATGCATGGTTAATGTGTTTACATATTATACATAATTTTTAGTAATTAAATATATTATTAATCTATTTTTAAATAGAATTAAAACAAATTAATTATGTAATTAAATGCATTATTCATCTTAAAATACATCAAATTTGAAATTCTATAATTTTTTTGGAAAATGGAAAATTATGGAAATGTGGAAAAATCTGGAAATGTATAACCATTGTAATTGTATCACCATTGGAAATGAATCACAATTGGGAATGTATTACCATTATAAATGTATCATAGTTGAAAATTTATCACTGTTGGAAATGTCTCATCATTGGAAATGACACGCTAATGGAAATGTCTATCTTTTGTAATGTCTCACAATTGGAAATGTCTCTCCATTTAAAATGTATCTCCATTGGAAATGTTTCACCATTGGAATGTTTGACTATTGGAAATGTATGACCATTGGAAATGTATCACCATTGGAAATGTATAACCATTGGAAGTTCCTCTCTATTGGAATGTATCACCATTGGAAATGTATCACTGTTGGAAATGTCTACCCATTGGAAATGTCTCACCATTAGAATGTCTCACTGTCTGAAATGTCTCACCATTGTAATTCTTGAAACTTGGAAAACTATTGGAATTTATCACCATTAGAAAGCATCGCATGTCCCAAAACAAACCTGGGCATCCCCCTAAAAACCTAAATTATCATATTTTTTGAAAATTAATAGTCCAGAATACTTGGGCCATTACATTTATACCATGATTATAATTCATTAAATTTTGATACCATGATCAAATTATATTGAACAAGACTACAAAACCAAAACATTCTTAGAAAATAATGTAGTTACCACCCAGAATAGATATTTTAATAAATAATTATTAATAAAACGGTGATTAAATTTTGTAAATTAATAAAACACGATATGATAAAACTATGGATATGGAATAAATGTGTAATAAATTCTTATTTGTTATACAATAGGTTTGAATGTGAAAAATAAAAGGAATGAATTTTGGTATGAGAATTCTTACCTCAATTTCATTTCATTTAGTTAAACATATTCTTTAATGACTATTTCATACTAGTATTATGATTGAAATAAATTTTGATTGTATTCTATATTATTTCCACTAATTTATGTGGATTTATTGTAGATACACATAATAAATGTTTAACATTCAATTCAATATTAATTTCAAGGGACATTATGTTAACAATCCTCATTTGGTGTCTATTTTTATTGAATTCATTATTAATGTTTTTTTACATATTGGACATGAGAAGAATTTTCTTATTTCATGAAGGTTTAATGTTTTTAATCCACCTATATAATCTTAAGAGTCCATTTTCAAATAAATAGTTTTCCATTTTAATTTCATTTTTTTAACAAATCTTTTCAAAATAGAAAGGATATTTTCCCCATGAATTATTTCATGTGGTTTCTGAAAAATATTTTCCATCTAAAAACATTATTTTATGTAATTTATGCTTTGATACTGATATGAAATAAGGATACCATCTTTATTCTATCACGGTTTTTTTGTTTATGATTGAATGGTGTGTATAAATCCTATTACTTTTCCATCAGTTATGATTGGATGAAATGTTTATGAAACCCATTTTTTCATGGGTTGCAATTTCATAAATGATATATTTTTTTCACAAATATAAATGTAATTCATTACATAATAGGTGTGACCTATAACTACATCCAACTCATTTTTTTAAGATACATATCTCATGAGAAAGTTATGACTGGAAATATGAGTGAACTCGGTTTTGTAATATAGGGTTGGAATGGAAATTCAAATGAGTTTAATAATTCATGGCTAGAATTTGAAGTAAACTTGGTTCAGTAATACAAGGATGGAATAATGTGTAATCCTGATTTAGTAATATAGAGCTAGAGTGGTAATGGAACCCATATTATTAATATAGAGATGAAAGGGGGAGGGAATCTAGTTCAGTAATGGAATTTTTATGATATGATGATCTTTCAAGTGAGACTTTAATAATATAAAATGACTATAGATTCATATGTTTATGCCACAAATTCCATGTCTTATGAAAATATTATTCTTTCAAGGATCATGTTCTTTGATTTACTTATGATTATTTTCTTATGAACTACAAAGATTTATTCCATCATTCATGATTATGATCTTCAATATGCAGAGTATAATTTCTAAATGTTGAGTTGATGTTCTTATATCCCAATGACAACATTATGATTATGAGATCCTTGTTAACTCCCATGTTTACCCTTTATATTAATTTGATCTCACCCTTATGTTTATTTTTCCCTAGGATGTGAATAAAGGTATTGTGTATGATATGTCAAAAAGGTGTTTGTTTATGAGTTTATAAGTAAGATATGGTGTATATATTTTATGAAAAAGTTGTTAATGATTCGATTTTTTCAAATCCACTAGACCTATATGGTTTTGGAGTAGATTGTAATGTTATGTAATTAATATTAATCTAAGAAGATGTAACATCTATGTATGTAAATACTAGGATGTTATATAGGATCATCATAGAGTTTCTTGATTTTTACTCCCAACTCATCCATGTTGTACTACACTATCTTTCCAAAAAGGATGTTTATATCGTTATGCATATCTCACTAGTAGGTATCGTTGGGATTTTTTTTGATATATATAATATATTCATTAATAATTGATACGTTTTAGAAGATGGTATATGCATTACTCAGTATTAAGGATATTGGGATAGGGGATTCATCCTCGGGATAGGTGTGGATGATATCTGATATGTTGATATAAGCTCCAAATTCTCCAAAAATATTATGCTTACATGGATATTGTTCACTAACAATATGGGGTATAGTATTTTTTTCAATTTTATATTTGAATCAAAAAAATCCTAAACTATAAAAATATTGGAAGGGTTCGTTATTTAGAGTTTTAGATTATATTTACAGCACATAATAAGAAGAAACAAACTCGGATGGTGATATAATGATTCGTCCTTAGAATATACTTATGATTAAATGAGAAGACACCATAGTGTTAATATAGGAATATAATATACTAACACAACTCATTAGGGGGAATTTTGATAATAATTAGTTTCCGCATTGGTTTATCCTTAGCCATTATATTTAATTATATTAACACATTGATAGTGTTGGAAACACCATCAGGAATAGTATGATGGATTTTGTCTAACTTTGCAAAAAAATATAATGTCTTATTGATGTTCAATTCAACTCAAAGGAAAAATGTGGTTTTCATTTTTAATAAAAATGTTTTATTGGATTAGAATCAATATATGTAATAATTTGATCTTGTCGATCTGTGGAAACCATATTGGGGGTATCTTGTTTCCCTATCTCCAAAGAATTCCCTTATATATACTACCTAACATGTTGAAACATAGTGGATAAATAAATCACTAGTTATATTATATGAATATAAGATTCAATGTTTTATTGATATTTATATGTTTATGAAATGATTTTCCAAGATTGATTATCATTTTCCCATACTATAATAATTATTTTATCGAGGAGAAATAATTTGCCTCTAGATTGATGATGTTATATATGTTGTCTACATACGATACATATATATGGTGGATAGTTAAAATATAATTACTCTTCTTGTCAGTCAAAAGATTTATCAAGCTGGGCATAAACTCATTAGGTTCATTGAGGTCTTAGATACCTTAACATTGGGATGCTTTCCACGTCATCTTTAACACTCGACATTAATGAAATGGGTTTCAAATAATTCAAATGGTGAAGCATTACCCTAAAGAATCCATAATAGACAATAAATATTGTAATTTATGACCTGGTTATAAGATGAATGTATAATTTTATGTAGATTTTTCCAATTCCTCATTGAAAATTAATTGAACATAGTGCCTTATGAGACTACCATGAACTATGTATTGGATAATAAATCACTTAATTGAGTTCAAATTAGATCTTTTCATGTATAATGTTATCAAAAAATTTATATCATAGAATATTGTTGTTTGTTGAGGTATGATCATTCTATATATGGACCAACTTATAGAGTACCATGGATTGGGTAAATTTTTTCCCAACTCTATGATCTATTATTTATAAGCATACATCATCACTATTGATCCTTACTAGGATGTGGATAGGGAATAAGGGGACCTTTTTTACTACTACCACATATTCCCTGGATAAAGATATTATTATAAAGATATTTTTATGATATATTTCAGTTTTAAGTAAAAATTACTTGTCAACCACATCAACCCTGAAATAGGGGTGTTTTTAGGGACTCAATAAGTTATTCAGGAACTCCATTGAGGAGGGATATTCATCAAATCTTCGAAGCTAGTCTATGATAATGGAGAGGTGATTAGGAAGAACATAAATCCATGACAATCAAATAAATCCTCCCTCATGGGTAATTTATATCACTATAAGTTTATTTGTTGTAACTATAAAGGATAAAGGTGGTTTGCTGAAACCCATAAAATTTATTTATTTTCTCTTAGATTTCAATGAACCCAGATATCAATTAGTAATTTGGGACACATAGTTATACCGGTGAATGATACTATAGATAAATTCTCTTTCCAATCATGAAAAAAAATTAACTTCTGTTCTAATAGGCATAAATATAATTTTTAGTTATAGATCCACTATATCTATGCATGCACAAACAACATCTTCCTTTATCTAGGGAGCATTGTTCATGGGCATTGGTAAGATCTGTTAGGTGTGCCTTATTTGGGTTCCATCATAGTATTCTATCAATATGATGGATTTTATAGTTAAATTATATTGTTCTATATAAAATTATCAACTAAAAATAGATAGGAACTAGAATTCATCTTGAATTGTGTGGCCATGAAATTCATGAAATTAAAAAATGACTTTAGTATCGTTAGAGGATCCTTGTCAATATTGTGATGTAAGAGTGGGGTCCATCATCATCTAGTGGGTAAATAATCTGATTTTTATATTAGATATGGTGATCAATAATATGGTGGTGTTAGATTATTTTTTGAAACATGATTTATCTCATGGGCTTTAGTGGATTTCTATTAGGTAAGTTAGTCATTGAAATATTTTTCTTCTAAAATAAAATCATATTACAACTCCCCTATTTATTTTTCATCATTAAAGGACAATTAAATTCTTAGGAAATGTGAATGAGGATCTCCACATTATACTCTACCATGATATATCACCATATGTAGCTAGTACATGAAAATAGAACTATCTTTATTTGTTTATCAAAAGAACCAGTAATGGGTGAAATACGAGGAATTGTTATTCAAAAAAGATTTATGGAGATTGTAGATGTTAAAATTCATGGTAATGTCCTTCTTCCATTGAATATATGAATAAGCATTGAACATTATCTCCACTGTAGGTTTCAGACCATATTATTACAATCATCATATGTTTATATTTTTTAGCCTTTATAGGATCCCAAAGAATAATTCTTAATGAATTTCATTCGTTGTTATGTATTTTTTTAGGCCACCTAGAAGTATATTGATTGTGGGCACCATTTCTAGACAATGATAATATTTTCTAGCCTTCCATAATTTAATGAACATAAGGTAAGTATAATGTGATATATATTTTTGTCAACTACAATGCATCCACTTCAGACAATTCCCTCTCAAAGAACTCTAAAAATATATCGAGTTACTTCAGTGAAACCTATGTTATGAACATATTATCTCAAAATTTCATCATGTATATACATTAATACTAATAATATTGTAGTTAATATTAAAAGTATCATGTTAATCTCAAAAATTGATAGATTTGGTTAGTGATGTGTCCATTATATAATTCTCTACACTTAGAGAGGTCCCCTATACACCCCTAAACTTTATAGTAAGACCCATTTATTTGATAGTGTTCATGACACGCAACACCAAGTGTGTAAGAGGATATAATACCATAATACATTAAAATATATTTACTATTTTAAATAGATTTGATATATTATATATTTTTAAATTCAGAAAACAATAATTTATATTGTTTTACATGCAAAAGATACTTCCTTCAAAATGTTACATTATACGCAAGACCATATCTTAACTGAAAAATAATATATTATTAAATATTATTATTTAGTATAAAAATAAATAACCTAGAAATTAACTTAGATTTTATGAATATAACTAAATGTATTATCAAATTTGACGGTCTAAAAAAATATAAAATTTATTCATTGTTTACAAATTAATTAGAAATTAATATAAAAACTAATTTAGTATAAAGGAAAATATTATTATTTTGATTCTCACAAAGATGTTTTAGCAAAATAAATTATATAAATTACAATTACTGAGTGATATTAATGTGATATATATATATTATATATCCAATAAAATTTTTTTTATATTCATCTAATAGATTTGATAGGCTTGACATAAAAACAAACCCGATTTCATGCATAATATACTATATATTTTTAAAGCATTTTTACCATATTTTAATGGTGAACCCATTTTAAATAAAATTTTGGAAACATATATAAATTTAAGTTATTTAAATAAACTTTTTTTTGGAAGAGAAAAAAAATCATATAGTGATTTTTTGGTATTTATCTATGAATATATGTATTTATTGAATAGTGAAAATATTGAATTTTAGTTCAAAACTTCATTTCCATAAAATATAATTAAAAGGATAAATTTTGTTTATTATTTTTTTTAAAAGTTTAATTTCATCATATTTTTATTAAATAAACCAATTTGGGTCATTTGGATCAATATCACTTTGAATTTGTCTATAAAAACATAGTAAACATTTTGGTATTTTTACCGTAAAACTCAACATTGTCATCCCGACTACGGGATTATGTTTAAATTAATTTTTTCCACTTCTATAACTGGAATTTGGAAAAATTTATTCCATGTTTTTAATAATATTAATTTATAATTTCTGAGAAGTACAACATAGTTTTCTACCTAAAAATTAGAGAAATTTAATAACACTAATAAAAATAATTAAGGTATAATTGAGCCTAATAAGGGATTAAGCCTCATTCTTATAGTCTTAAATGACATAAAAAATTTTCCAAAGGCCATTGGATGGGAAAATTTTGACCCTATCCCCATATTTCTTTAATTGGGTCCATTATTGGATCCATTTTTAGTGTGAAAACGTGTATAGAATTCCTTTGTGAAAATATTACAAGAGTTCCACTCCTCATCCACTATAATAGGGTTTCCTATCCCACTACTTAATGACACCTATAAAGACACTTTGGCTTGACTAATATATTAAAAAATAGATCCTCAACATCCATCACCTAATCTTGTAAGCCTTCCCTTGGGTAGAAAATAAATCTAATGGAGAATTTGGTTCAAATCAGAACGAGTTACCTGATTAAGAGTTAACAAATTTCCTCAAGATTTTTGATTTATTTACATTCACTACCCCTCCCCCCACATAATCTTATTATATGATTTTATAAAATCAAAATTATAAAAAATATAGTATAATTTTTATTATTCTGAGGTTTAAACCTACACTTACACACACTTCCATCTAATGGATAACAAACATATGGTTTCTATGTACGGCGAACTACAACCTCATGAAAGGTTAATTGTTCCTTTTTCCCTTTACAACTTCTCATGATGGATATTATGATGGACATCCTATTTATATATTAGATATATGATATTTATAATTTCTTTATACTTCTACACTTTTTATTTAAAATATACCTTTAAACAATCTGTCTTTTGTAAGTATGATAATTTTGTTTGAGTTAGTGTGGACGTTGCCCCCTCAAAGCAATATGACCTGTTCATGACATACCTGGAATATATTAAAGAATATTTTAATAATCCTTCATAACATATATATCATATATTCAATACTAGAATAATAATACACATATGTATCATTTATTTATCATCTATTAATACAAAAATGAAATTAATGTAACATTCATGCGTACTTCTGTCTGCCGTCTACATGAACGGAGCATTTCATTTCTTATCTCAAAACATTATAGATTATTATAAATACATTTGTAATGAAGAAATAAGATAATTAATTCATGGTTAGTATTCTTTAGATTATTAAATAATTATCTATGTAATAGGAGAATCAAATAACAAGTCAGAAGATACTTGTGTAAACTAGGCAGATAACACCCAAAATAGAGAAAATAATGCATAATTGTTAACAGAAAAGTAATAAGACATTATAAGAAGGTGATATATGATATTATAAAAAATAATATGGAATTGTTATAAGTTATTAATATATTTAAAACCACTATACATAAGTATAATGACCACAAAAACAAAAATTAGGGTTATGGTAAGGGATTTCGTCTCAATTTTCTTTTCATTGAAACTTATTTATTGTTATAAACCAATTAACATTTATATGTGTTAATACTACCATTTGAAATTTTATATCATGAATATACTTAATATCATGCTAAAATATGTTTTAATTTATTTATTTATAGGAATTATTATTTAAATGTTTCAAGGTGGTATGGAAAACTTTGGAATGTTTAATGATTATTTTCCTCAATAATTTTCTTAAGGATTATCTTTGAAATCTCTTATACTTAGTGATTGTCAAATCTCTCTATAAAAAAACATTTTATGGTAAAGTATTTTTACTTATAAATTTCTTTTAATATGAATATTATCATAAGATGAATATTATTATTTATCTAAACTATATATCATTTCTCATATGGTGTTTACTTTGATAGTTATTTGATTAACTAGAGAAGAATTAATAAATCTGTATCTTTCATTCAATACAGATAATTGATAAGGCACATTCTTTATTACATAAATTTATTTAAGATATGAGGAATGATTTGGACTTTTATGAAATGCGTGGATCCCAGTTATAGATATCCCATCGATGCATCGGTAGTCTCATGGAAGAAATAGTTGTCCAAATAGATGTTTTTTAATCAATAACTAAACCATCTTGTGAATGGTCTTGACAGTACTTGCACCAAGTACCTAGAAATCATGGTATATAATAATTATCTATTTCCCTCATTTATTTTTAATTATTATTCATCCAGGATATTTTTCATCGACATAACTACGGATAAAGTTTTTAATCATTATATTAATTTAGATGGCATGATATTCATTTTCTTACCAAGACATATTGATATTGACTTGTCTATTTAATTGAATGGCATGTGTTATCAGTTATTTACCATTACATGTAAATTTTTTCGTATAGATTCATTAATGTTTCCCCTTTACATTCCCTTACTGATCATTTGAACTTACCCGTATTAGGTTTCCTTTTCCTAGGGTATATAGAAGAAATTTTGAATAAGAGTTCAAGGATGCAGTTTAATACATTTTATTATATATCATGTTTTTTATTTCCTATTTCCCAATGTATTATTGGTATCATGTGTTTAATTTGGATTTCCAAGACATCTAAATTGATCAGTCTTTTGGGATTTTATTTCTTATAATCAATGAGAATTAAATAAAAAAATTTACCATCTTCGGGCTTCTAGGGTTGGGGAATTACAATTGGTATCAAATGGGGTTTTAGCAGCATCATTGGAAAAATTGAAATAGAAAACATATATTAGGGAACATAACCATAATATATAATTTTAGGATGATTGTAGTAGAACATCCTAAAATTTTGGTATGGTATATATTATGTGGGTATTCATAGAAATATATCCATATCTGGATACTACAAGTGGATGTGGTTCTAGAACAAATATACCTAGGAGTAATAACTCTAATAATATGTTCTAATCCTAACTCGGGGTAACCTTTTATATGAAAACACGCCTTACTTTCCACCTGCTTGTACACCCCTGAGGAATACTCTTAGTATAGTTCATACTTTCATTACCTACCATTATGAAGGATTTAGAAGCAAAGATATCGCTAAAGAATTCATGTTTTTTATGAGATTATCTATGCATAAATTTAATAATTTATGTTATAAAATATATATATTTATACAAATTTTATTACTTTATGATCTAATATAGTATATTCCATTTTTTTGAAATTGAGGGTAGAAGTAAGAATGGTATCAGTACTCATATAAAATATAATAATTTCCCTATAGATGAAAGAAATATCACTAGTATTGGGATTGAGAATGTCATGGAAATAGTTGGGAATCTTAATCAGATTTTGATACATAACCTTTCCCATATGGAGAAAACTATTCAATAGCGTTATTATTTGATTTTGGATCACTTTATGTGATAATGGCCTCCATCATATAGTGGGAAACTGCTACGATGACAGCTGAGCAATGGATTTTGTCTTTGGAGAACATATTCATGGAATTACGAAGTGGTAGAAAGGAAAATACAACAATTATAGTCTATTATCCATAAGGTGATGTTGATTAGTGGTATTATCTAATCCAAAATACAAGTTAGTAAGATGAAATTTAACTAAAGGATTATAGAAATTTTAAGGATAAATTCCTAGATAAATTCTTCCCTCATGATCAAAAAATTTAGATGAAGAAATTATTCCTTATCTTATGGAAAAAAGAAGAAGGGAGTGTTGTGAATTATGAAGCTACATTTTTAAGTTTTTCTAGGTTTGATAGAGATTATATAAGAAAAAACAAGTGAAATATTGACCACTTCATTGAAGTTATTAAGAAAAATATCAAAAGGGCACTAGTTTCTAAAGAAGTTTTTATCATACAAAGAAATAGTTTTACATTCCATCAAGATGGAGAAGGAATTATCAAAATTATATGAATTAAAAGGAAACTATGTGAAGAAGAGGTCTTCTAAGAACCAAGATAAAGGGAATTCAAAAAATAAGAAGGAAAAGTTTGAGAAATTATCATTTTCTGAGAACTATAGAAAGAATCACTATGGGAAACGTATAAAAGGAATCATAGTTTCTTATATGTGTAGAGAAAAGGGATTTCAAGAAAAAGAATGAAAATAGATTAATAAGAAGGATATTTTTCAGTGAAACAACTTCAAAGAGATGGGTCACTATGTAGACGAATTCCCCAAACGTCAAGAGAATATACCTTCTATGAATCTATGGGATGAAGGTCAAGCATGTATTATTAGCAAAACCAAATTGGAATGATTAAAGAACCTTTGTATTTTGATCTATGAAATATGTTTCCAAATTATTTTGTTTATGATTCTCTAATCATATAATTTATAAAATATGTAAGGATTGTATTATAGTAATTTTTCATTAAGGATTTTAAAAACATATTGTGAATAGTACATAGAAAAGATATTACATATAATGTTAAACTTTTATGAAAATGTAAAATTGAGTGAAAGGTAACCGTTAACATGTTCTTGATGTTCAGATAATGATAAGGAAGTGATTTATTTGGATAATTTTTTATTACCTTAATTACATTTTGATAGGTGCTATATTCTATCATTGCTGGAAATTAAAATACTATTGTATTTATTTAATTTATCCAATAACATTTTTCTTACATTATAAATAAGGAAGAACGCATGTTTCCAATATGTTTTTATAATGATTTAAGTTATTACCATCTTTCAAGAGGATACTTGATGAAGATATTCACATGTTTGGAATGTGAAAATTTAAAGGTGCTTTATGGTGACTAAAGGATAATGATAGTTTTATTTTGTAAATTCGATGAAATTATTTCTAAATTATTTGATCATAATATTTTGGAAATATTAACCATTTATAAAATGGTTTCTTGTGATCTTTGTATTGGGTTTTATAGATTTTTTTACATCACCGTATAAGAATAATAGTAAAAATTGTTCAAGGAAAAACAAATGGATAATATTTTATTTACAGATATGTATATTTAATTATATTCAGATAGATTGATATAAGTATACATGTATTGAAAAAAAAGTCTCTTGAGACAAAAATGTTTCCCAATTATCATCATTTTTTATGATATCGATGACCTTTATTCATACCTATGATTTATGGTTTTGTGACCAAAAACTTTCATCTTAACATGTTCTATAAAACTATCTATAAAAACATGTTTTTTTGAATTTTTTTCATCTATATTCAGGTTTCCATTTTCCACCTCTGTTCTCCAACTAGGGAACCTAGTGATGTGACTGTTGTGTTTTCTTTTATCTCATATTAAGAATATATGATATTTATCCTTTTTACGATGCGGTTCATTCAAAAAAAGTTTATTTTGAATCCCTATATCACTAAGATCAAGTTTAAATTGTGAGGATGAAATTAATTTAATGTGGTGAGAATATAACACCCCAAAATTATAAAGTAACAACCTTATATTCGATAGAGTGAATGAAACGCGACACCAAGCATGTAATGCGATATAATACCCTGATACTTTAAAATAAATTTACTATTTTGAATATATTCAATATATTCTATATATTTTAATACTTGAAAGACTAATTTATCTTTTGTTTCATGCAATAGATACCTTCTTCGAAAGCATACATTACAGGTAATACCATGTTTTAACCAAACAATAATAAATTATTAAAATATAATTATTTAATATAATAGGAAATAACCTAGACATTAAGTTATTTTTTATGAATATAAAAAACTTTATAATGAGAACTTAATGTTTACACAAATATAAATTTAATTTATACCTTACAAATTAATTAGAAATGAATATAAGAACTGATTGAGTATAAAGAAAAATATTTTTTTTTATGCTCGCAAGGCAATTTTACCTTAATAGATTAAATTAATTATAATTAGGAAGTGATATTAATGTGATATATATGTTGTATATATAATCAAATATTTTTTATATTTATCCAAAATACTTGACATGGTTAAGATAAAAACAAACCCAATTTTATGCATAAAATACTATATTTTTATTAAGGCATTTATATAACCTTTTAATAGAGAATCCATATTAAATCCACTATTTAACACTTTTATGAACATAATATTTCTAAATATAATTATTTTTTTATTATGATAATAAAAAATATCTTAGGGTGAATTTTTGGCATTTTTCTATGAAGATTCATTTTTTAATGAATAGTAAAACTATTGAATTTTAGTTCAAAACTAATTTTTCATCTAATTTAATTATAAGGATAAATTACATATTATATTAGTTTTAATATTTAATAACTACATATTATTATAAATTAATCCAATTTTGGTCATTGGGATCAATTTATCTTTGAAATTGACTATAAAAACATTACAAACATTTGTACATGTGTACTTTAAAAAACTACATTGTCATCCCGACTGCGGGATTAACTTTATATTAATTTTTGTCACTTTTGTTATTGTAATTTTGAAATTTTTATTTCATATTTTAATTAGTATTATTTATAAATTATAATAAATTTAAGATAGTTTTTTTACCAAAATTATTGTTTAAAGTAATTAAAATTAATTACAATTATTAAGGTAAAATTAAGCCTAATGAGGGACTAAACATCATTCCTAAGGGACCAAATGACATAAAAACTTGTCCAAAGTCTATTTTATGGACATATATCGACCCTATACTCCCTTTTATAGATTTGGATCCATTATTGGAGCCAAATTCAAATTTAAAAAAATGTGTATGGTATTCCTTTGTGAAAATATTACAAGAGTGTCACTCCACCATAAAATGGCCTCCTCTCCTCCTACTTCCTCACACCTCTCAAAAAAAATTGGTTAAAAAATTGAAATCCCAAATATCTATTAAAAATACCTCCCCTAATCCTATAATAATTCCTTTGTGATGAATGAAATCCATGTAATTTTTTGGTTCAAACCAAAAGGAGTTGCCTGATTAAGAGGTGGAAAATTTCCTTATGCTTTTTAGTTTTATTTTCTTTCAAAAATCAGAAAACAATTATTGTTATATTATTATATAAAAACAACTATATAATGAAAATAATAGTACGTTTTAATGTTAATTATTCAACCTAAACTTACACACACATACCTAATGTTCAAGGAGCATATTGTCTATATGTACAGCGAACTATTGCCTCACGAAATGGAGATTGTTCATTTTTCCTTTACCAACTCCCATGGTTGATATTATGATGGAAACTATATTTCTATATGAAATATAATGTATTTATAATGTATTTATTTGTATGTAATTATTATTTAAAAGATACCTTTATGATTTCCATCTTGTGTAAATACTATGTTTTTGTATGAGGAAGTGTGGACTATCGCCCTCTCAAAGTAATATAACGCATTCATGCAATACATGGAATGTTTTAAGGATGACTTTAATAACCTATTTAAAATATATAAAATATATATGATAATGTAATTATAATATATATATGTATGATTTAATTTTAATTATTTTAATACAAAAAATAAATGAAAGTATTGTCCATGCATACTAAGACCTACCGTCTCCTCGAATAGTAAATTTGATTTCTTATCTCCATAAATTATAGATTATTATCAATAAATATGTACTGAAAAAATAAAATAATTAATACATGGTTTACATTCTATACATTATGAAATAATTATCTAAGTAATAGGATAATCAAATAAAGTGCCAAAACATAAATGAGTAAACTAGGAAAATAACACCCGAAATAGTGAAAATAATGAAATATTGTTAACAAACGAGTAAAAAGATATTATAAGAATATGATATACGATATTATAAACATGATTATGGTTATGTTATAATTAGTAACATATATTAAGAAACTATACAGGAGGATAGATAACACACAACCAAAAAATGAAGGTTAAGGTAAGCGATTTCATCTCAATTTGCATTCTATTGAGACTTATTTGATGTTATGCAGCAACTCGTATTTATATGCTATTTATACAGCAATTTGAATTGTAATATCATGAATCTCCTTAATCTCAAGATAATTTATGTTTTATTTTATTCCTTTATGGGGATAATTATTTAAATGTTTCAATGTGTTATGGGATACTTTGGAATGTTTAAAGATTATTTTCCTCAATAATGTTCATAATGATTATCTTTGAAATCTTACTTCTTTATTTATTTTTAACTCTCTCTTGAAAAAAAAACAATATGGTAAAAAAATTCAAAATAAATTTCCTTCAATATATTTTTTTATATGATGAATCTTATTATTTTCCAAACCCGTAAATTACTTCTCATATGATGTTTACATTGATAGTTATTTTATTAACTGGGGAAGAATTTATAAATATGTATCCTTCATTCAATACTGTTGTTTTACCGTGATCATTTTTTATTATTTAAATTCATTATTAGATACTATGAATTCTTTCGTAATGTATTACACGGTTGGGCCTCAGCTATAGATATCCCCCCAAAGAATCGGGAGTCTCATGAGAAGAAATAGTGGGCTAAATAGATGGGTTTTTACCTGATAGCTAACCTACCTTGTGGAAGGACTTAACAGTACTAGTTATAGATACCTATGAAACACGGTTTCCAATAATAAAGCTTTTACCTAATTTATTTTTAGTTATTATTCATCTAAGTGGTTTCTTATTGACATGTCTATGGATACATTTCCTTCTCACTGTATTTATTTAGATGGCATGAGTTTCAGTTTCTTACCTTGACATATTGATATTGCCTTATCTAGTTATTTGGATGGAATGTGTTATCATCTATTTACCATACCATGTTAATTTATTCCAATTGATTCATTATTTATTCCACATTACATACCCTTACTGAGCATTTGAGCTCACACTTATTATGTTTCCGTTCCCCATGATTTTAAGAAGAAATTTTGAAAAGGCATTCAAGGATATAGCTTATTAAATTTTATTATGTATCCTATTTATATTTCCTATTTTACACTTTATTATGTCTATCATGCATGTAATATTTCATTCCACGAATTATAAACTAATTGGTACTTTGGGATTTTATTCCTTATAATTATTCCAATGTAATAAAATAATGCACCGGGTTTGGGATTCAAGGGTCAAGAAATTGCATCCCTACCATCTATCTGGTTCATTGTGGAGTTAAACTAGTGTTGGAATTATATATAGAGGTAATCCCCACTATAAATATTCATATTTTATAATTTTTTCTAAAAAATGTAGGACCTGTATATTTGTAAAGAAATGGATGAATGATACCTCATGTTTTACAAGGGTCCTAAGTATATGGATACATTGATTGGAAAAGTGGACTAGGTTTTTCTCAATTCCTATTATTCAATTAAATTATAAAGAGATAAATATACTAAAAAATTTCATTGTGGTTTCTTGGAAACCCTCTCATGGTACATGAAAAACAAATTTTTTTATTTTTTATTTTTTTATAAAAAATAGATGGACTTCATTGGTGTTAACATGTTTAAGAAGAACTTAAAGAAAAGTTAAGCCTTTGATGCTAAAATATGATGGTTATCTTGAACTAATAATTGTAACATGATTATGAATATGAAATTTATTGTATAATATAATTCATAAAATATATGTTCTTGTTTGTTTTGATAACATTTCTTAGATGGATAGATCATTTTTCAAGTAGGAGGATTTAGGTAGTGAAGACTCTGTAGTTTATATACCACACTGTTAAAATGAAGGAGAAAGGTGGATCATGTTTATTTCCATTATAAATACCCTACATATATTAAATTAACTTATGGTTTAGAAAATTTTATATTAGTCCTCCCACCATATTTTTAGTGATCATAATGTAATGTAGGCTCACTCAGATTTCTCCACAATTCAATGAAATTGGTTGCATTGTAACTAGATTGAAAGGGAAGTTATATAGACTTTATAATTATACTAAGTGGTAGTTAAGGATGTGGATTAATTTTTTTCCCAATAAATTTTAGGTCCTCCATGCTATAAGAGAAGACATATTCTTATATGGATTCAAATATGAGGTATTATTCCCCAAAAGTGGGATCGAGTTGTAAGAGAGTTCTTAGAATATTTTAATTCTAATATACATTAGAATACCACCGTATCATAGTCTATGTACCACACCACAAATTCACATGATATTTGAGAAGAAAATACTAACATCTATATGGATTATTTTAAGTGATGTTTTGGTCATTACTAACTATAATAACTATAAAATCAAATTAAATAGTGATTATGAATTGATATATGTTCTGTGGGATCATAAATAATTGTTTTTAGGATGTTTCCCTATTGAATGTGAATTTGAAATTCAAATTCAATGATGTATTATTGTAAATATTAGAGGATTATTATAAAAGTATCACAAGTTATAATCCATATATTAATATATTTTATAATATAAGATCTTATAAGAAGATAGAGTTGAATCTGAATCCATGGAATCATTTTTCAAAATAGAAGATAAATTAACATATTATTTAGAGTGTTGAGGATCATTATTTTTTAGAATATGGTTGAAGTTTCAAGATGAGGTGTTTGAGAACTGTAATAAACTATTTATGATTATTCAATAATACATTTGTATGGTTTTATATCCATATAATCTTATAGGAATATTATATTCCAATGTGGTCTTAGAGAAACTAATGATACGAACTTTCATTGTTGGATTATAATTTTTGTAGAGAGTTATATATTCTAGCGTACATTGGTAGTGGTGGAACACATTGGTTCCTAATTGTAAAATGTTCATTGGAAATTGTAGAGTATTTTTATTATATGTAATAACTAGAATAAAAAAAGTGGGGAATTTGGAATAGAACCTTATAAATATCAATGTTCTTACATTTCTACACATCTTTGTATAAGGTGAAACTCAGAGAAAAATTAGGTATTATAAACAATAATTGGTTATACTGTAATGATTAAGAAGAAAAATTAATAAAAATAATATTACCATTAATTCACCCTCTCCCAACCACCTCTCAGTAATATAAAAATATCATTGTAAACTAAAATTGATATCAAACCCAAAATTTCTTCTATGTATCTAAAATAAGTTTTCATGGAGATAGATAATAATAATTTTATAAAAAATTATAAAATTAAAACATTTGGTGGAATAATATATAATAGTTTTAGTAATATAATTTTTCTCATATATTCAATCACATTCTCTTGATTCCATAAATAGACCTACAATCGTATTCTAACCCATTATTGAAAATAATCTTATGATAGATGATTATAAAAGAAATTTGGAGATATATGTAAAGTGATAATATAAAATTTTGATGTATTCGTCTGAGAATACTATGAAAAAATAGGTGGGTATTCCAACTATAATAGATATATGGAACAAATTGAGAATCATCATGGAGGAAAAGGGTAATATTGAGGAAGATAAGCTATAAGTATTGTAGTGTCACTTTGAATATATTAAAATGGGAAATAATGATAATATATATGATAATTTTACTTTGGTGAAAGATATAGTAATAAATATATGAGGATTTAAATATATTTAAGATAAATCCAATGTTATCAAAAAAAATATGAGGATTTTATAATATAAATTTTACCTCAATGTTTCAACATTTGAATATCGGTTATTTTTATTTGGTTCATCTTCATAAAATTCTAACCACTTATAAAATTCAAAACACTATAATTATTATGATAATATTAAGAGATTCTATTGAATTTGAATCCATGAGAAAATGGAAATTTAAAGTGATTAATGATTTAATTTATTCATATATTGAAGATAATTAAGATCACAAGAATATTATTTTACACTTTATAAAAATATTCATATATGGAAAATTCAATGGAAAGTGTAATAAATTTAAAATATTTTTCAATTTCCATGAAATGGTTCATATTGAAATTTATTTTCTAAATATGCTTAGTGACGAATTTGAATTATATGAGGAACAAGAATAACACTGAATAATGAAAATACATAGTTAGAGGAATAAATTCATATCCAAAAGAATACTTTTGGTAATAAAAAATTATTACTCATCTTGGTTGTTAGATAATGAAGTATGACACTTTTTCAATAATACAAAGACATTAATTCATATTTAAAAAAAATTATAGAGAATAGAGAATATCAAAAATGTTCTAACTAAGTGGTAAGTTAGAATATTATATTAAGAAGGTATTACAACTCAATTAATGTAAGAAAAATATTTTTTAATATAAAATGAAAAATTTTACAAAATTGAAAGAGTAAAAATTGTGTGGTGATATAAAAAGGAAGAGTCATATAAGAATGATTTATAATATATAGGTGATTTCATGAAACACATATTGAATAATATTTAACAATAAAAGATAATATGTAATATTGATGAAACAATTACTATTGTAGAAGAGGAGTTATTCAAAAAATAATCTCTATGTGATTGAGTGTAACCTAAAAGGAACTATCATTGAATAACATATAATCATGGGTTTTATTTAATAAATTATTTCTCTTACATTAGAGAATATTTTTAGGTTAATATTTATGGAAGACAAAGTAATAACTCATATATTATAAAACCATATATATATATATACAAATAGGACACTTCTGATCAATTTCTATTTTTTAAATAATATAATAATTTTGAAATAAATCATGATTTCATATCATGAAAATCTTTAAAACATTAAATATTACCTCTTCTTTTACCATAAAATCCTTAAATACTTTGAGAAAAATTTAATACACAGGTTAAGAACAAAAATATCAGTAAGGAACATAAAGAGCATAATATCATTAGCCCATTGAAACACATGAAAACCCAATAAATGCTTACCTTTATCTCTTATTTCTTTGATCAAAATTCAAGAAATAATTTTACCATTAAATTTAAAGAAATATGAATTAAATCATTTAAAATCACATGGAAATAACATATAAAGCATGTATGTTATATGGTACATCAACATTTAAATAACCCTTTCAAATGGAATGACCAATATGATTAACTTCCATATCTAGATTACTAAAAAATGGTGTATAAAATACCCACCCTTTCTTGGTTTATCATGTAACCACCCATCCTTGGTTTATCACGGAACCACCCATCAATGTATTATAATGTAAGCACCTATCATAGGTATATAATAGACCCACAAATCATCATAAAAAATGGGTAACATAATCAAAATTCATGAAATCTTTCATTTTAAACATAAAACGCTTTAATAAATCTTTTAATAATGTATTAAAAAGTCTATGGCATATCAAAATACTAATTTATTAAAAAACCACATTTTTAATTCCAAAATACAATTTTCATTAAAAAACCCATTTTCAATACCAATATGACCATAAAGGGGGAAATAGGGACCTTATATAAAGTGATCATAAAGTCTTGTAATGTTATCCAAACATAATTTAATGGTTATATTGGTGGTTAAAGTCTTTTCCTTCGTACATGTTAACATATAAAATTTCTTTTGTCGTTTGTAAAGAAAGTAAACAAAATACATACAATGATTAGTATTTATTAAAAAAGTTTAAAGAAATAAAATTAATTCCTTTTTAATTATTTTAAATTCTATATATTTACATTAACTAAATTATTTTAAAATCATAGACTTTTAATTAAAATATATTTTCAAGGAAAACATTAAAAGTGTATGGTTTCAAGAACATACCCTTACCACTTTAAAAACACTTTAATCATAGGTGGAATCGAAAAAAATAACTTTTTAGAAAATATTAAATATCAAGAGAATATATAAATTCATAATATAATATAACAAATAGGTTGTATATACACCTTATAAATGAGTATAGGTTCATAACATCAAAATATTCCTTAACAAAAAAGGAAATCAAGATGAAGTCCCTTACATTGAGTTCGATTCATCATGGACATTTTTTAAATTCATAAATAATAACATGATATTAATTATTTTGAATATTAAGAACCTTTTTCATTTTTATTATTCCTTTTATTTTACTTATTTCCATGTTTTATACAATTAGTTAATCGGTTACTCTTACAAAATATGTTTTGATGACATTGGGATTATGGGTCCAAAATGGAATCGGTGGGTTGACTATGGATAGAGAGGTAAATATTTCAATAAATTTGGAATAATAATCAATAAATAATTATAATATTTATATATCAATTATATTTTTCTTAACCCATAGTTAATTATGGTTATGAAAAATCAAAGAAATTACGATCTTTGAGACAGTAGGTTGTACGTAAACATGAGTAACATTTATATTTTTTAATGATCATTATGGAAATATGGTATATATTATTTGATATATATATATATAGTTATAAAAATATAATAACTAACCTATTATTTATTAAAAGATACTTATATATCATCCATGTGAATTAGTGATGATGAAATAGTCACATCACTTTGTGGAGGTGGTTGTCCACACTTACGTAAAAACAACATTTTCATTTTATATTGTATGAAATAAAATGATATATTTTCACTTAATAATGGTAAATATGTAATTAATATCATTATAATTCCATTTATATAAAATTTATTCATTAAAATTATTCATATTACCATACATGTAAATTGTTAGTGAAAATTGAATCACATCGGTTCGTGAGGAGGTAGTCTTACATATATATGAGTGACATCAATGTATCCACAATGGAATAGAAATTAAGAAGTTATATATGATATCATAACTCCAAAGTTATAAATAGGTTTCAAATATCATATAAATACTTTAAATATATTATTATAACAATCTATGAGAGTTCATGATTGAAAATGAATGACATCGATTTATGAGGCGGTAGTCTATCGTACACAAAAATGATGATTCCATATCCCATTTGATATAAGAGGAGAGGGATTTAGATTATTCAATTAAAATAATAAAATTTCATTATATGGTAGATAATGGTGTTATTATATAATAATTATTTTACAACATTTTAATGATTTTTAATAATAAGAAAATAAAAAACACATAGTTAAACATTATACCTCTTCTTTGGACAACCACCTTTGGTAAGGAAAAAAATTATTCATAAAATAGATTTATGATAAATAAAACTAGGATATAGGTTATAGGGTGGGATTTTATAATGATATTTTAGATTTTATTTTCTGGTATAAATTGATTTGAATGTGTGAATATGATAGGAGAGTGGGTCTTCTTTTATAAGAGTGGTCAGTTGTAAACTTGTAAATTTTGAAAAGAAAAGGAAGTACCCACATTTTACACATGAAAACATATCAAAACTTTACCATTATAGATAAGGTGACATGATAGGTTCAAAATTTATCCATCGTAGGTGTTTTAGAAATGTTTCTTGGTCATTTTAATTCTTATCTTTTTATTATAACCAACGGTAAACCTGTTATCACCCTAAATATAGTGATTAAATTTTACTATTATCACTATTTATTATGGTGAAATTTTATTTTTATTAAAAAACATTAATCCATTTTCACAAATTTAATTCACAAAATTGAAAAAATGTAACTAAAAATTAAACATGCAGGTAAGACAAAAAATCAAATTTTCATCAAGTGTATTTTTCAAGTAAAAGATGATTTTTGTTTATCAATATTAATAATAATAATAATTTTACAAGTACCAATTAATTTTTAATGATATATAATCTTAAAATTAAATTTAAACCATTAGATATTGGGTATTATCAAAATTAATTATGATGAAGGAACATTATGAACTTTTAAGCGGTTTTGAGATATACCTTTTTTTAAACCCAAAAGCTAACTTAAAAAAAATATAACGTTGATTCAAGAATATTTATATTTATTAAATAAAAATAAATATTTATAATGTAAATTGATAATATAATAAAAAGAAAATGGTATTTTTAAATTACTTTATATGCTGAAATGAAATTACATTTTTACAAAAAAAATGTATTTCTTACTATTCGTAGAAAAATAAAAATTTCCTAAATAATACCAACATATAACCCTCTGATAAAAAAGATATTATGATTCAAAAAATGAAATTAAATTTTTATATTTCAAATTAAAAAATATATAAATTAATATTTTAAATAAAAATCTTATAATAATGGATTTTCATTAAAACCAATTTATTTTTATCAAAAAATTTAACAATATATTCTTAATCAATGTCACTATATTATTAAAGAAAATGATTTATTATTTGATTAACAAAGTTGTTACATTATTCCCCCTTCTGAAAATTACATCCTCAAAATTTTATTCAATTATTAAATAGGTTGTGATATCTTTCCCACATAGGATATTTAGATTCCCATGTTTCTTCTTGAACTATATGGTTTTTCCATAAAACTATAACCTATTGAATCATGTTATTCATCATCACAATATATATATGGTAATGTATTTTAATAGTTTATTCCTCACATGAAATATACTCTTTCTTCTAAAAAAATTAGGGCTCAAAACATGTGATGAATTCAAAACATTTTTTCTTAATATAAAACATGAAAAATATTGTGTAACTGGGATAAAATCAAGATGGAATACACTTGATCCAGAATTTTTGAAGATATCATAAGGTCCAATGAAATTAAATCATAGCTTCCAATGTTAAAAAATGAATAGACATTTTACATAGTGATGCTTTATGATATAAATTATCACTTACCATAAACAAAAAAACATTACTATGGTTTTCTACTTAACATTTATGCCTACTCTAAACAGTCCTCAGATGTTTTTTAATCAAATTTAGCTTCTCATCAATTTCCTTCATAAACTCTCGTTCTATCACCGTTTATTCCACTACATCATCCCAAAAATATGGCTTTCTAAACCACTCCTATATAATTCCAAAATTGGTGTAATCTATATACTGTAATGAAAGATATTACTATAACAATACTCAACCAAGTAAATATTTTCATCCCAAATTAAATTGAAATCCATTGAAAAATAACAAATCATATCTTCCAGGGTTGTAATTTTTTGATCAAATTGATCGTATGTTTAGGGATAAAAAGTTGTACTCAAATTTAATTTAGTTCCAAATGAAATCACCAAGAATTATATGTGAATCTGGGATCATATTCTTATACAATGGAGATAGTAATATCATGTAACAATACTATATTCTTTTTATATAGTCAAAAAATAATATTATAAGATATGGTTTCTTTAATGATAAAGAAATTTATATATTTTTTTAATCAATCAACCTTAATCCAAATTTCATTATTACCTAATGAAGTTTTTGGTAATCTTCTAAATAAATCCATTGATAAATTTTCCCATTTCTAGTCCGATACTACAAAAAGGTTTAAAAATTACATCCGACAATTTTTATTCTAATTTAAGTTGAGGAAAATTCAATCACATCATGGAAAATTTGGGAATATCTATTTTCCTTTCATCCCATTATTAATATTCTTAAATATTACTATACATCATAGTGCTTCCTAGATGATTGTAAAATAGAGATCCATAAGATTCACTCAATAACTCTTTCTTTATATAAAAATCACAAGGAACACATATATATTTTTTAAATTGTTAAACACCTTCATTATCAATATTTAAATAATCAAAACTACCTTAATTAATATATTATAATCCTTCTTAAAATTCATGATCCACCTTAGGATCTTGGTTATTTATTTCTAAAAAAATTACTATACTAAAACCTAAATCAAAACAAAGGATGTCACTATCTCCATAACATCTAGTACGTAATTCACCAAACCATTAACCAAATGGTCATGTTCTATACATAACATGGTTACAATGGAATCATTTTTCTAACTCAAATCATCAAAAACATTGATTGTTTTTCCTATATTATAATGAATTTATAGTCATAATCCATGTTTAGTTTCATCGATCTTCCCAGTCCAATCCTCAATTCATTATGATTTAATAAATACATCTAAATATTATTATCAATATATATTTCACAACTAACTCTATAAAAATGACGCCCCAAAATTTTTAGTGAAAAAATAACTAATTAAATATATAATTTATGTTAATTTAACTCATGAGTATTTACTAAAACGAAGCATAAAATTTTACCTGACAATTTTATATTAGGAAAAACAGTGTCCCATCATTGAAGAATCATTAAAGATAACAAACTCACCATTTCAAGAAGGATGTTCTTAAAATTTATAATTCACCAAAAATATTTATAGTCCCTAAATATTGTCATCAATTTATTTTATATAGGTGAATTTAACTTCTTTACGAGTTAACATAATAAACAGACTATACAACCAAATAATGTTTTCAATAAATTGCTTGTTTTATCCCTCTAAAATGAAGATAATATGAATCTCTATGACATTGGTTATCTTTTACATTTTCATCAACTTTTTTAGCAAGGCCATTATTTATTCCATATTTTAAAATAATATTTTCATGGAATTAATTTTGATGAAACTAATATTCATAATTACTAAATTTATCATAACATTTCTTATGTATTTCGGTTTCAAATAAAATCATTAGGTGTCTCTCATGTTTCCATTTATATTTAGAATAATTAAACATTTCATAATTAAATTCAAACATTAGTTATCTATGAACTTATTAAAACTCTATTTATATTGTCCATAAATATAGAAGGTGAAATAAAAAACACTATGGGAATTACTAAAAACTCATAATGCTGATATCTGGTCTTAAAGGTAGACTTTGGTATTTTTACTTCCATCACATTCAACATATTATACCTGAACCTGATATCAATATTATAAAAAAATTGTTCACCATGTAGATGATTAAACAAATAATTGATATGAGTAAAAGTAAAATTGTTGTTAATGGTGATGTCATTCAAAACCCTATAGTTAATGTAATTCCTCATTATACTATCATTTTTTTAGAAATAAGAAAAAGAGAACCCCATTATAAATTTCTAGGGAAAATGAAAAATTTATTAAGAAACTCAACTAGTTTTTTTTCAATTATAAACATTCCACTTGATTCATTAAACAAGGGGGTTTTAAAATTGGCTTATTATCAAGAACTAATTCATTAGTAAATTCAACCTTCTAATTAGGAAAAACGCCATGATAATAATTAAAAATTACATCCATGTATTTATTCACTACTAAAACATCACTAATTTGAATAGTTTTGTTATTTTTAGAAATATGTTCTATGTAACAGTCACTTCCTTCTCTAATGAATTTCATAGAATTAGGTTAAGTTATTGAAGTTATAAAATCATTAAAAATGACATTCATAGATCTAAAATCTATGTTTTAATGAAAAACTTATATTCGATTAATACCCAGAAAGGTATAAAACTATATAATGTCTGGTTCAACAATATTTGTTGAAAAGACAATCCCACTCATGATAATTGGAATATTCCAATAAATCTTGGTTTCTTTAATACTCCCCCTATAGTTTTCATTGAATGTTTATCTTACTTTTATGAGGTGAAATTCACAATTTACGTTCAAATTTCTCAGAAGTGAATGAATAAAAAGATACAAATTCAAATATGGTATTGGTATAACTTGAATAAATTATTAATGTACCTATCACAACTTCACTTGATAGCCCAAAATCAATCATAGTAGTATAAAATATTTTTACAAAACATTATGTTTTCATTCATGACGAACCCCTTGAGTGACTATCGCTGGACACAAGTTTTTATAATTCCATAACTCATTGAAACTGAATCATATTACTATAATATTTCCATTATTCATCAATTCATTTTCCTTTCCTTCACTAGTCATATATACAAACTTAACACATCTACAGTGCTTCCCAATCATTTTAATAAATTTAATAACATGATTTATACCACACTTATAACAATATGGGAACATTTTTCTTACAGTAATATCTATATGATGGAAGATCCCTATTTTGTTATGTCTAGATGATTTCTTACTCTTATTATCTTGAGTAACATAAGTGTTGTAAAATTCCATATCCACTATCTTACTACAACAAAAACACATTCTCATTTATATTGAATAACCACATGGCCAAATATCTTTATAATCATTTTTTAACTATTATTAAAATCTATACATTTTACTATAAATGTTTTGAATAATATCTGATAAGTATCTGGACAATCTAGTAAAATTTTATTCATATTCATCCATAGTATCATCAAATATATACCTTGTTTCTAAGAATTTATTTTTTATACAATGTCGAAAATAATTATTGAAATATTTCACAAGGAAAATATCCTTACATGTTTCCCATTCCAGGGAATGAAAATCATATTTCTATCTGGAATTCATAACGATATACCACCATCAATTAGCTTCAACTTCAAAATAATAAATGTAATGAGTTACTATTTGATGTTCTGACTATCCCTTGATATCAAATATCTTCTCCAGACCATTGATCCACCCATTAGCTACCATAAAGTCAGATTATCCACTAAATTATGCGGGATGTTGTCACATAAAATTATCCACTATAGACATGTTCCTTTGTGGTGGATTGGGTCTCTATATAGCATTGATATAACCACCATTTATATATAGTCCAATTAAGTCATCACTAAAAAAAACTTTTCCAATTCCATTTATATCATGAGGCTGATTTGGAAAGATATTTTCCTCAGGGTTCCTTACCAATATAGATTCCCTATCAACTTTTTATAAAACCATTTTGAACTGACATTATTTATGTGATGAAACATTATAATATTTAAATGAAATATCATTTAAACACAACCAAAGGTAAAATCATTAAATCATACACTACTACCATTATCTTATTCTATTAGGTTATCTAAAATGACCTATGATAATAACAATAATGACCCAACATTAAACATTACCCAATCATGTATTTTCTATTAAGAATTCATTCTATTACATTTGTGGATCCTTTCTGGTTTAGTGTCTTAAATAATTAGGTATTATCTTAAACATTATAAAACTATATAAATACAATTTGGAAACTTTAAATATTTATCATATTTCCCATATTATAAAACCTTTTAAATAAATCTTGATTTATTCTCATGAAAAATCATCATGAAATTCAAAAAGACCTATTCCTTTCCCTTATCAATTTTTAACCCTATTAAAAATATTTTAAAATATTTGATGAGAACCAAAATCTTAGTTAGGAAAATAAAAATAAGTTTGTCATCTTTCTAATGAATAACCTGAATAATTTTGATATATTTTTTTTATCTCAATGTTAATTGAGATGAATTAAATAAATTAGTTTAATGTAAAATAAAACACATTTTTTCATAAATAAATCATTTATAAACTGTGGAAAGAAGATATATATCATGTAGGTATCTTGGGACATCAACACTCATATCACTCTTACAAATGGAATAACTAATAAGGCCAACTTCCATATCTAGAGTACCCAATTCATGTTAGTGATACCAATTACCCACCTATAAATGGTTATTAGGGAACCCCTCATCCTTGGATTATTAGGGAACTGCCCATGCTTTGTTAATAATATAACCACCAATATTTGGTTTATGACAAAACCACACATCATTGGTTTATAATTTAACCATCTATTCTTAGATTATAATAGATCCACCCATCATCATAAAAAATGACTATGAACCATTACATAATAATAAATCATCAAATGATCCATTATAAGCATAAAAACATTTAAAAAATCATTTAATTTTGTATGTAAAATAGTTTTAGATATAAAAACAAGCATTCTTTTCAAAACCCGATTTCCAATAACTAAATATAATTTTTTTAAAACCATTTTAAATACCAAAATTCATAGAAAAAGGAAAATTTTGATTTATTTTAAGATAAAATTAATACATTTAAAGTAACATAATCATCAAATAATGGTTATATTGGTGAGAGAATACATTATCTTCATACACATTAAAATATAACATTACGTTTTTAATTTTTAGGAATGTCAAAAATTCCGTAAAAATATTTATTTTTTTAACATAGAAAAAAGAATGAAATCCCCTTTAGAAAATTATAATGTCCATATAATTACATTCATAAAATCATTTTAAAAACTTGTACATGGAAAATAAAGAGAGTTTAAAGGAAATATTTAATAAAGGATTATTTAAAAAATACCTTACAATACTTGAATCATTTGAGTCATAATAATCATGAAAGAATAATATTAAAAACATTAGATATCATAATAATACTAAAATTCAGGATATAAAATGTCTCAGGGTATTTATATAAACCCACCAAGAAAATATATGTTCATAACATCATAATATTCCTCCAAAAAAATAATGAAAATGTCTCTTACATTGAGTGTGATTCATCATACTCATTCATTATCTTACTAAATAATAAAATTAAGTTAATTTTTTAAATGGAAAGGAAACCTATTCATTTTAATTATTATATTTATTTCAATAATTACAATCTTATATATAATTAATTAATAAAAGAGGCATAAATTATATGTTTTGATGACATTTGGATTATGTTTCCATAATGACATCAGTATGTTGATGATGGTCAAATAGAAAAAAATTCAATATCTTCATAATATTAATAATCAAATTATTATTATATTTATATAAAAAGTAATATTTTTAAAACTAATCAATATTGATTTTTATGAAAGTATGGACTATTTTATTCTCATGGTGATGGTAGGCCATAAGTACTCATGAGTAATGTTTACTTTTTTCACTGGTTATTATAAAAAGACTATGTATTATTTTACCTCAAATAATGCTTTGATATCATAAATTTCATATTATATTTTTTAGTATAATTATATATATCATACATTTTATTTTTTGATGAAAAAATATTTACGTCACTTCGTTGAGGCGGTAGTCTACACGTATGTACAAATAATGTTAGCATTCATTAGTGTAAGAAATAATATTATATTTTATATTTTCATAAAGGTACATATATAAAAAAAATATAATTATATAAATTAAATGAAATATATTCATTAAAAGTATCCAAATTACCTTCAATATAACTTGTTAGTGAAAAGATAATCCCATTACTTCGCGAGTAAACTGCGTGTTTTACACGCAAGTGCCATTATCATATCCCCAATAAAATGAAATTAATAAGTTATATAAGATATAATAACTCCATTAGTGTGGATATGATTAAAATTTCATATATATATATATATATATACTTTAAATTAATCGATATAGTAATACTTAATAAGAGATTATGTAAAATGACTAGCATTAGTCCGTGAGGCGATAGTCTATGGTACACACGATAAGTGATTTTGTATCCCATTTCATAGAATAGGATATATATTTAGGTAATTATGTTAAAATAGTAACATATCAATATATGGAAGATACTATTTTAATTATCTAATAATCAATTAATAATAATTTAATTATGTGGATTAAGATATTAATTAAAAATGCACGGTTAAACATGATACTTCTTCCTTAGACAACCTAAATAGATAAACACGAAAATCCTTCCTATTATTGAGTGATGATAAATATAATGGATTTAGTTCCCTGTTTGTAAATTTATGAAGATCTCTTTATATTAAATTTCCAAGATAATTGTATTTTAAGGTGTGGGGTAGAGAAGATAGGGGTGGTCTATTATAATAGAAGCGGCTCAAACACTTTTATTTTTTGAAAAGAAAGATATATAACGTCATTTATCATAGAAAAAAGGCTCAAATTGGAAAATTATTCATACATAGAAGTTATAAATTATACATATTTAAATATAAAAAAAATTTGGAATTATTTTAGGTTATTTTAACCCATATAATATTAATTTATCCCTCTGTAAACTAGTTTTCACCTTAACCATGACACTTAATTTTTAATTGTTTAGTATAACTTATAGAAAAAATAAGTTTAAATTATTAGAAGATATAAATAATGGTGATCCAAAATATGTAATACATTTTTCAAAAGTCAATTCACAAAATTAGGAAAAATAAATTTAAAATTAACCCTATATATGGGATGAAAAAATGTTTTCAAAATGTGTATTTCTCAAGAAAAAAAAACTTTTATATTAACTCTATGACTAATAATTATAATTATAAAAATCCAAATTCATATTTATAAATATATAATATATAATTTTAATTTAAATCGTTCCTCATTTTAGATTATGTTAATTAATTAAAATGATGAACTATTATGCATTTTAAAACAGTTTTCAAAAACAAATCTGTTCTTAAACAAAAATATTAACTTATAATAAATAAAATATAAAGTTTTTTGTAAAGTAATTAATAGGATAAAATAAAAACAAAATAATACTTCTTATACATTTAGTTATGTTAATAATATAATGGGACTTTTAATTTAAATTTTTTTGATAAGAAATGGATTTTCTTACAAAAATGGAAATTTTCACTATTCGAAGACAAATAAATATTTTTTAAAAAATAAAATTAATCACCCTATTTTAATTTTGATATAATGATATAAAAAATTGAATCAATTTTTTCTGAATCAAAGTCTAAAATTTAAAATCATGTTTTTAAATAAATATACATATAATGAATGATTTTAATTAAACATGTTTATTTTTTATGTAAAAATAACGTAGTATTCATATGATGAATACAAGTATTTAATTAATGAAAATAATTTTTCCTATAATTGCCTTAATTATTTTAAAAACTAAATTGAAAATTTAAATAGAATAATTCAACAAATAAATTCTCTTTAATAGTGATTCTTCTCAAGAATGTGATATGAATGGTTCCAACAATCAAGTAAATTTGAGCACAAATAAATCTCCAAACAGATCTCCCATTATAGACAGTACATGTATGAAAAAGAAACTAGAAAATTTATTTAACATAATGATTTTTTAGATCCATTAAACAATATTATGTAAACATATTAATCCATTTTTACCATTTACCCTATCAAATAACATGACTTGTAATCCACACAAACATTGATAATATCATTCTGAACAAAAAAATTGAATTAAGGAAGAAGATCAATTATATATTAATGTACGTTGTACCAAAATAAATATAAAATTTTATTGAGAAGGATTCTATAGGTGATGTGTTGAACACCTAAATGTCCTTGAAATGATATGGGTTATATTGACATGATTAAATGGATTGAAAAATTATACTACATTCTTGAGAAGAAATAATTAAAAAGATTGTGTATGTATATTACACTAATATTAATGAGTTGAAGAAAATTGAATCATAGAATAATAAAATTCAATTGAATAATGAAGATAAAAAACATGCTAAGAATTATGATCCGAGAAACGGTGTTGTGATTGGAAGAAAATATTAGCCCCATGTGGGAGGTATCTATCAGTCTGAGTATTCATGATGAGAAATAAAGATGTTCCATCTATATTCATTTATTATATTATATATTTTGTGTATATATTCAGGTAATTAAATAATGTGATTTAAATAGTCATGTATATACAGAAATGATGAGTATTTCTACATAGAGTACAACTCTGTGATGAATAAAAAAGAGTGAATTTCTATAATGGGAGAAAATGTTATGAAGAATTTTCTCTGTAGAGAGTCGTAAAAATATATACATCTCTGTGAAATATTTAATTTTATTTATGATAACCACAGTAAAACTATTATGTTATTAATATATTCAAAATAATTCTCAAAGAGAAGTGATGGTTGATCAAAGGATGATATAAATGGGGGTTAGTGTATTTCACATTAAATATTTTGATATGTTTTTAATGAATTTTCAGGTTCATTACTATATTTATAAATATTATTGTAATATAACCTTTTGTTAAGAATCTATTATTGTTATCATATGATAGGTTTTTGTGGACATATTAGATTACGAAGTGTATATATCACATAATTTCTATACTAGATCATCCAATGTATACTTAGAGTGGATTAATCAAGGGATATTTTGTAAGGAACCTTGTGACATCATCCCCCTCTTTAAAATATCAAACTGTTGGAGGAGAAATAAGAGGTGATATGTTTCCCCATATTTCCACTTTGTATTGATTTTTAGTTATGAAGAGAATAGTTTATCTTTTATGCATTAAGATTGAAATATTTTTATATGGGTAATTATAAAAAATAAAAAGGGAAATATTGTTGATACCACTTTGTGATGTTTATTAATTTACAATTAAATAATGTCTTCAATCATGTAAATATTTTGAATAATAACTTGCAAAAAAATATAGGTTGTTTAATGATGATTCATAAGCTAAATTATTGATTATAATATTATTAATAATATGATCTTATTGTTATATGAAAATTCATTTCATTCTGGAAGTTGTTTGTAGGGATACCATTTGAAGGAATGATAGGAAATGATTATAGTTGGTAGATGGAGGATGAGATTAGGTTAAATTTTCATGGAATTAAATGTATGGGGTTTATGAATGGGTTAAAGTTTCATGGTACAATAAATCTTATTTCATTTACACTATAAGTAATGTGCATCACCACAGTGGATGGAGAAACAAGCTATAATACCATTGAGTGAGGATCATGTTGCAAGATACCTCTAACCATATTTTTATGCTATTTATCTTTTCAATACCTTTATTCCATTGACTATGGACCACAACAAAATGAATAATAAATTATTAGAATAAAATATTTCAAAAAACATATACCTACATTTTAGTGATATTCCTCACTCCATGTTATAAATCCACACACACAAAAATAGGTTAACATGCCATACAAGTTGATTTATATGAATATATTGGGTATTTTGAAGAGTCACGATGACTTGATTTCATTTAAGGAATTTTGTGGTTATTATTGGTTATTCTATCATAAAATTTTAATTATATGATGGTGAAGACTTTTTAAATGATCCAAGGGATTATAATAAATTGGCTATAAAATGTTAACTATTTGAATTTGAATTTGAAAAAAACATTCAAGTGGGGATTATTAAAAAAAATCAAGATAGATATAAAAGGTGATATAAGTTAGAAAACTATTATGAACACATTTTATAAAAGAAGTGATTAGTATAAGTTATAACTGATTGTAAATCCATGAGATCATTTATCAAGGGAGAACATCTATTGCATGATAATTCAGTAGAATGGGGATCTCGATCATTCAAAATATAGATAAAGTATCAATGAATATAGGGTAATCATTGTATTCAATTACTTACTATCTTTAAGGATTAATCAAATAGGTATTATTTACCCATATATTCTATGAGGAAGATTATATTTTCAAATGGATCAAGAGAAACCAAGGAGAATAATAATATATTTTTTCCAAGAATCATTTTTGTTGAAAATTGTATCTTCTACTAAATTATGTAAATGGGTTAACAAATTGGATTCAATGATTTAAAATGTTATTTTTTATATGCTAATAAAATCAATTTTTGGGGGAGGGTAACCAGCATTGAAGGAGTAGTATTTAAGATTAACATTTTCAACTTTAGTGTGCCTAACTTTAATAAATTTTAGAACCTAAGGTGGATGTGAGACTCTTTAAAATTGATCACTAAATTTAAAACATTTTATAGGTTTTATATTAAGGATAAATGATAAGAAAATATAACCACTGATCACCCTCTAATAAAGGTAACAAATAGGTCCCCTAAAACCATAGTATGGATTTCTTTCATGATGTATTAAATCATTTTGTGATTTGGTGGCCTATATATGAGTGGAGAGGCAACCGTTTAGTTCATTTAAAGAGTAATTTAATCCCCATTATTATTGGATCAATCCTGAATTGGATCATTTGTAGTCTAAATGAGTTAATTAAAATTGATTCACTAAAATGGGGAGATAAAGGGATGTCTATAATCTAAAACATGTTTATGTAATCATCTATGACACTACAGATT
Organism: Viscum album; assembly: GCA_963277665.1. Classification (NCBI taxonomy): domain Eukaryota; kingdom Viridiplantae; phylum Streptophyta; class Magnoliopsida; order Santalales; family Viscaceae; genus Viscum; species Viscum album. The sequence goes on along the minus strand of OY728135.1, from coordinate 252,453,555 downwards.
GACTAATTCAGAGTCATTATTTAATAATAATCCATTGGAGGAATTATTTTTTCTATATTGACATTCTACCATTCAGTAAATAATTCTTAGTGGACATTTGGAATTATATGTTGATAATTCTAAGCATCCTAGATAATGGAATCATTAAAGGAACCCATGTAGATTTTATTATATGTTTTAGAAATTATGAATGGGTTGGCCACACCAATAAATCTATCAAATCCCATTTTTTCATATATAATAATATTAATTGTCAAATTTTAAGACCCGTGAATTGCCTCTATTGATGGGTGTGAACACCTCCCATTAGGTTAACCTATTAAAAATTGTCATATATAGGAAAATCATCCTAAAAACCTTGATTAAATGGGTCATTATATTGATTATATCGGGGGACTAAATAACATGAAATTCATAATAAAGGATTTTAATGGTGAATGTACACTCACACCAATGAAGGACATAAATTGAGAGCCAGTAATCGGCATCAAAGATAAATAATTTGTAAGGTATAATACTACCCAATTACCTAGACAAGAAAATTCCCATATTTCTCCTCAATGTTCATGTTTCATATAAGTGGATATTAATTACATTTTTTCTAAAAATTATCTTGAAATACATTATAAATATTTTTTATACAATAGGATGTACAATGAGGAGGTCATATCAACACTACTTCTCGAGGATATGAAGGCTCTTTGAGATTATGTGGTTCAAAAACATTCATCAATGAATAATATTGTATTTCATCAGTAAATTTTTATAAAGTAAGGAAACATAGTTTTCATTAATAATATATGTGATGGAGAAGTGATGTGTTGCATTTGGACAAGGAATTATGAAATTTTATTTAAATCTTTAGGCCTCTCAGATGTTCTCATTATACTACCCATATTTTTTGGAAGGATAGTAATTTTATCCACCACTGTGAACTTTTGTATGGGGATTATATTAGTCTATAAGAGAGAGAAATATAGACATCCATTAGTTAAATAATTTATGTGAATATCCATCTAGAACATTATATCCTAATTGAAAAATATGCCTTATTATGATAAATCATGATTCATTAACATCCCATTAAAGGATGTTAACCTATGATCCTAATGAAGAGGGAACATTTGCGGTACTATTTTCTATGGAGAGTGATGTTATTAATCTAAAAATTATGGTACAAACACAATTTTCCCCCCTCCAACTATAATTTATAGGTGAATGTAAACATTGCTAATTTATACTAAACTGAATCTATAAATGACTATAAAATGATGAAAGATCAAATTTTTTGTATAGGATATTTTTTAGGGAATTTCATCATATTCAACTAATTATATAGAATAAGAATAATCATTAAATATATTTATTCTCTTGAGAGATATTGTGGATCCAAAAAACCAATCATGAATCCTAAATAGAATATGATTTGAAAGATAGGGAGCAATTCATAATTGAAGATCATTACCTGAAATATCATGCAAATGCGGATGATCCCAAAGAATAGGCTTCTCCACCTCATTGGGGCCTTTAAATAGATGTTTGTTTTTTATATGGAAGGAACACAATAATATAGATTGTCATGTGAAAATGGGGAGGAACAACATGTTAATATATTTCAGTATCATTAGAAGTACTTCTATGATGGTTGTATGTAGTTATAGTATCTTTGATAGTTGATCTAACCCATGTGGTTGAATAATAGGGTCTTAATTTTATAAATAAATAAATTTTAACCCTCCATGTCATTGGGATGATGGTAAATATGAAATAAACTAGGGATAATAAAATTTATATTGGAGAAACCAGATATATGTGAGAATCTATTCATTGAGAGGGATAATGGATTGATCATAGTGTGGGAAATATGAAACATAAACCAAGGAAACCTTACTGTGAGAAATAAAAAACAAATTATATGTTTTATGGGTGTATATGTATTCATAGTGACATTAATTATTAGGACCCCTCTATTGGGACTCCTCTTTATTAGTTGGGATAATAACATCTTAAATGTATCATACTTCTTTATACTAGGTGCATGTAGAAATTTTATTCTTTTCGGATAGTTCCCCAAAGTAGTTGGAAATGGGGATTAGATTTTCCTTCCCCTTACAGGATCAATCCTATTGGGGGAATCATTATGGTAATGTGGCCTAAATATACTCTTAATACATCAATCAAGTAGGTATTATTAACCATTAATTATATATATAGAAGATTTTATTAATGAAACTCTATTTTAAAACCTCGGTTGTATAAAATTGTTGAGGATTATAATAAGGAATGGGAGATTCTATTTTAATTGCATGGGAATAAGTGTCAGGAATCCCTGAATGTGAAAATCATTTGTAGTAAGAATCAATCAAGCAATCCATCTTATCTCCTATCATATTACTTATGGTAAGGGTGTAACAGCCCGAGATTTTATGAAAAATATTCTTTTTTATTTTACTAATGTCTTGTGTTATACGCTACACCAAAAGGAGCTTGCACAACACGCATCCTTGACTTGCCTTGCATTACACACAATCGCAACCTTGCTCGATAGCGTGTGTGGTACGTAATCCTGAGTTTCACGAAACAATGATATGCTATTAAAATATTATTAAAACTAGCCGTTATGAATAGTAATAACCACTTTTTAAATTTTAGAAATTTTAACTCTCAAAATGGACTTCATTTTTGGATTCGGAGTATCGAATTTAGCCTAAGGTGAAATTTTGGTACTTTTCGGATAACTTTCATATTCTGATGAATAGTGAAAATTACTAAATTATAATTAAAAACAACTTTTTTAATCGAAATAATTAATAGTGATAATTCATTAATATGAGTGGTTTTAAAGTATATTTAGAATATATTTTTACAATTTAATACAATGTTGGTCATTGGATGTAATTTCACATTTAAACTAGACATAAACAAGTGTCAATCTTTTGATAGATATTGTTTCTTAAAAACACGCTATTTGTTTTAACAGCGGGATTTAATTATAAAATTAATTAATGCAACTTTTATGTTATGAATTTGGTAAAATAGACTTCATTTTTGAATTCGGAATATGAAATATAGCTTGGGATGAAATTTTGGCATTGTTCTGAAAAACATCAATTTTTGATGAATAGTGAAACTACTAAGTGGTAGGTTAAAAACTGAATTTTGCATAAAACTTAATTTTACCGCTTCTGTGAATGGAATTTCGAAAATCTGAGAGACACGGTTAATATCAAGGACTAAAATGTGGTTCAATGAGATGAAAATAAATTTTTGGTGAATAGTAACTTTTTACTTTTTTTACCACGGTTAATAGTAAATATGGTAACTAAGGGTAAATATGATATTAATATTACCCTAACACATGTCCTAATTCTATTGGACAAGTGTAATTCGACCAAAAACAAACTTAGGAATAAAATATTACCATTTAGGCCCACTTGGATTAGATTAGGACATTTATTATTAATTTATTTAAAGAAGGGTTAAAATAGTTAAAATCAAAGTTTAATAAGTAAATCATTTCTAATATGGGGTTATACATAAGATAAATTCGATTGTAAATATTCATTAGAAAGCTAATAAGATTTACTACATGATGGTATTTTATTTGTAATTTTTAGACATCAAATAATTTAATTTATTTATGACACAAAGATGATGCAGTAATTATCTTGTTAGTGAAATATTGACATAATTGATGTTATAAACACCAAAATAAATGTAATTTGAGACTTTTTATGAATTCCACTAATTTTATAGGTTACTATGATATATTAGTGTTGATTTAATAAACTTGGTTAGAACATATAATTCTGTTATGACTTTCACAAAAATCATATATCAAATAGTGTTAAAATTGACACAACATAGTTTTTAAAATCAAATATTATATTATTAATTGTTATTTTATTCCTAAAAATCTAAGGTTCGACCAAATGACTTAGATAAAGATATATGTGTTAATAATATACAATTTGGGGTTCGTTTGGCTTGTTATAGTAAGTTTATTAACCATATAGTGAAAGAAAACAAAAAGACACGGTAAAAGTTAAATTATTTAACTTAGAGTTAAATATAATTGATAAGGTTACAATAATACCCTAAACTTGTCTAAATCCTATTGGTTGATAGGATTTCGACCCATCCCCACTTTAGCTTCGAAATAAGACCCTTTGGAACCATTATAAACCGATTTTGACTTTAAAATAAAATAATATTTTGAGATATTCCTAAGGTGCCCCTCTCCTCCCCTATAAAAGGACACCTCCTCCCCCTCCCCCTCACACCAATTTGAGCACTCAAGCTCGGCCAACCCCTGCCAATTTCTCCTCTCCACTTCCCTAGCAACATCCTAGAGGTTCTGGTCTTCCTCCAAGACCAATTTTAGTGCCCTAAGAGGAGGTCTCAAAGAGGCACTTCAAAGAAGAGGTAATTACCGTTACCAATTCTTTCATCTTTATTTCTTCTTCCACTACTTCTTCTTAGGTTGTTTCATTATGAAGTAATAACATCAGTATCACTCATATAATTATATGTTATTATAAGTATGAAACAATGCTATTTCACCATCTATCCATCCTACGGAAAAAGAAATCACCGCGCGTGCGTACGTACGGAATACCGTCTCCACGCCGTGGTGTAATCTATTTTCCACCACCACCTTACATGGATGGGTATAATGGTGTAAAGAATAACTATACATAGTTATTACAACATCATATTGATTCTGATATATTGTATAATCCACTCCAATTCAATTCAATATTTATAGATATGATATCATCGCTCGTGCGTACGTACGGAATACCGTCTCCACGACGCGATGAGATTCATTCTCCATGTTAACCATTTAAGAATGATTATAATGTATATATAAGAAATAATAATGAAATATATGACATTATAAAGCTACTGGATTTATGTATATATATACATATGTATGTCATCTACTTACTTCCATTTCAAGACAATAAGGAAAGGAAAACAGCGTTCATGCGTACGTACGGACTACCGTCTCCATGAACGGTGTTTTTCATTTTATTTATCTACCTATTATATATATATATATACTGAATATATATGATATATAAATCATATTTTATATTCTGGAAGTAAGTAAATCATGATATAAGTAATAATGATGTCAAGAACAACAAGTCAAACCACCTACGATAAATGAAACGATTTTACCCAAAACGCTTCTTTAACATGGAATTTACAAAAGAACGGGTAACATAATGTCATAAGTGAACAATATATGATATCATAACAATTAATATGATTCTGTAATAAGTCAATGACATTATTTAAATCATTATACAGGAGGTTCGGACACATACGAAGCAAATCGGACCTAAGGTAAGGGAAATATCACAATCTCATTTTTATCCGAGATTGTTTATTCGTAAGTATTTACTGGGGTGTATTTTATCATCCACATCCATGTTTCATCAATATGTAATATTATTTCCATCCACCTACAATTGTTTAAATTTATTTTACCCTTCGGTGAGTTTTTAGTAAAGAATATGAAAGGAATCTTTTGTCGCTTTTTCGTACGAGGTGATTTTTTTTGACTTTTCCGACAAAAGTACGAAGAATGTTTTTTTTAACGTATACGGCATGAATGGATTTTTAAAACATTATTTCCAAGAATCTTACTTTACATGTTTTCAAGTTTATTTTTAATCAACTTCTTTTAGTTTAAAGTTTTATGACATGTTAAGAAAGGAAAAATGTTTTTGAAGTAGAAAGGATATTTTCCTCAAGAATGAAGTTCAAGTATTTTATCAAAATTAGTTTCCATATAAGATAATAAAAGGGTTCTGTTTTTATCCCTATTATTACATGGATTTGATTATGTTGTGATGGAAATATTTCTTATGAATTCCTTTATATTATATGAATTGTTTTATGATGTCACGATGTTTAAGATTACCATATTTATTACATGGGTTATGAAATGATGTATGATTTATGATTTTGTGGCACACATAAGAATGGTATCATTATGAGAAGGGTGGGACCTATATCTCCCTCCAATGCATTGGGTAAAGATTTTATATCTCATGAGATAGACATGGCTGGAATGGTAGGTTATACCGGTTCAGTGAAACAGGACTGAAACGAGGATTACTCGATTCAGAAAGGGACTTTGTCCACTAAGATAGTCTTGGCAATGAGTCTTGACTAACAAGAAATGATTCTCTATGATTATGTGTGTATGCCACAATGAGTAATGTTTTAAGTTATGATTTCATTTTCAATTCTATGATTTATCCCATGTTATGATATTATGAGCTCTTTTGCAGGTCAAGATTTCCAAAAGCAACGTTCTTATGTATATGATGTGATTGATATTTCTTTTGTTTACCCTTACTGAGAATTTGAGCTCACCCTTTTTTTTTTTGTTTTTCTTTCCCCAGGATATAAAGAAAGGTTTTAGGTAAAAAAAAGGGGAAGATCTTTATGGGAGATATTGAAGATCTTTCACCACGTTTAGAAGATTACGTTCCGAGTTTCCAAAGACACTAAACTATTACGATCCTTGTGTGTGTGTTTTTATTATGTACTAAGTATTCCGCAAAAGTAATGTAATTTCCATGTACGATATGCTTCGGGTCTCTACAGTTGGTATCAGAGGAAAGGTTTAGTCAACCTTTGGAAACTAGGATGCGAAAACGTTAGTGAGATCCCTAGAGATATTTCTAAGGTATGTCTTGGGATGCCCCTAAGGATAAGTATACGTATAGGATATAGTTCTAGAACAATGGTAACGATATTGGATTAAACCAATGATGATAGATATTTAAGTTACTCCCCCTTTATTATGATTTTTCCATCTAACACTATTCTGTTTGGGTTTTAGAAAATGGCTGGAAACAAGATGATTCACAATAATGGAGGATATGATGGACAATGGAATGATATTCTTCATGAGAAACCAAATGAAATGGGATTTGGATGTCCAAACATCATTATTATGCCGAATCAGCAATCTCACAACATGATCAATAAAGTAAAATTTGGTAAGTTTCCTGACTCGACTAATAAGAGAAAGATGGAGCTCCATGATGATCATAGAGGAAAGAAAGTTCAATTTCCCCTATGTAAATCATGTGGGAAGAGGCATCAAGGAGAATGTTTCAAGGGAACTGGAAGATGCTTTGGGTGTGGAATAGAAGGACACAAAGCAAGTAAGTGCAAAGGAAAAGGGTCGGTTAACACCATGGATGAGGATAATGGTATTGCTACGACATCAAAAATGGTTAAGTGTTTTAAATGTGGAATGTATGGGCATTATGCAAACAAATGCCCTAAGGGAAAGACTCATGAAGAGAATAAGTATGGTCATATGGGTAGTATTTATGTGGATGATGATGAAGAGACTACAAATGATATGTGAGATGAAAGAATTTTTGAAGCTCGGTCAATGGTTTGAGAATGTAGTGGAATGATTACATGTTTATCATGTGTAATTTTGGAATAAAGAGACATCTATGGATTGTTACACTGTTGTCTTTCCTTGTGTTTTGAAAGTGTATGATTAATGTTACCAGTATCCATGAAAGGTTATTCAGATATTTTTGGAATGTAGATGATATGCGCATAATGAAGGGATAATGAGAAAATTAAATGTTTGATAGTATTCATGAGCTCATGCTTGATATAAGGACTAAGTGATATCATGGTCCGAGTATATAGAATTTTGAGGATTTTGGTATGTGGAAAGTGTTAACTTTTAACTGCACTCATGTTTTCACTAAGGTATTCAAGAGAATACACGATTAAGGACTTTGAATGTTTGGAATGTGACCAACAAGACATATCTTATGATATGTGGGGATCAACGACAGTATTAAATCTCTGGTAATCGTTTTCACTATGTTATGAGAATGGACTGCAGTATTATGGATAGGACTAAAGATTGGAATGGATTATGTTGGACATAAGTTAGTATTGTTTAAGGATAGAAGATTTTCGATATTATTGATGGGATGTTATAGTAATGTAGTTTTAGAAAAAGGACAACCTGCAGGACGGGCGACAACCCATCGCTTCGGACAAGGCTGTAGGAATCGAACCCACAACCGAAGTGTAACTGGCCTTTATCGCCTACCACTGACCTACAGGAAGTCCCTGTTTAGTAGAAACTAGTTTTATTATATTAAGCAGTAGGATATATGAAGTATAAGTCCATTTTAGGAACCATATGTGATTAATCTCACTATAGATCGACTTATGTATATAATTTTTGCTAACCTTTTGTTTGAGACAGATGGAATGACCCGTCATTCTATCACATGATCTGCTAACACTTCACGAATAACAAATTCAACTTCATTTATTTAAGAGATGAAGTGGAAATTGTTAAAGGCACGAACAACAGCGAGATTGTACCAAAATAAAGTAAGTATTTATTCTAATTCAAATTCTTTAACTTTAGGGAAATGATCTTGAAAACCAAAAAATGTTGTCCTAGTTCTCTTATACCTGATGAATCAGATGGTACCTTAGATCGTCACAAATTTATGGATTTGTGATTACTGGCTTTTCCATAGCCATGTTCTCTACCACTCTCCATCAGAACATGATGGTTAGATTTCTCTTCCATATCCATATTTTCACCTATGTGGAAACCCAGTGATTAGTTAATTTGGGTAATCGTTACATTTCATACTTTAGTTTTTAAAGCCAAGTTTTGGTATTCCCTTTTACGATGTGGGTTTCTATTAAAGAAACTTTCGAATAGTAAACCATTTATAACCCCGACGAATTTCGAGGGCGAAATTCATTTTAAGGGGGGTAGAATGTAACAGCCCGAGATTTTATGAAAAATATTCTTTTTTATTTTACTAATGTCTTGTGTTATACGCTACACCAAAAGGAGCTTGCACAACACGCATCCTTGACTTGCCTTGCATTACACACAATCGCAACCTTGCTCGATAGCGTGTGTGGTACGTAATCCTGAGTTTCACGAAACAATGATATGCTATTAAAATATTATTAAAACTAGCCGTTATGAATAATAATAACCACTTTTTAAATTTTAGAAATTTTAACTCTCAAAATGGACTTCATTTTTGGATTCGGAGTATCGAATTTAGCCTAAGGTGAAATTTTGGTACTTTTCGGATAACTTTCATATTCTGATGAATAGTGAAAATTACTAAATTATAATTAAAAACAACTTTTTTAATCGAAATAATTAATAGTGATAATTCATTAATTTGAGTGGTTTTAAAGTATATTTAGAATATATTTTTACAATTTAATACAATGTTGGTCATTGGATGTAATTTCACATTTAAACTAGACATAAACAAGTGTCAATCTTTTGATAGATATTGTTTCTTAAAAACACGCTATTTGTTTTAACAGCGGGATTTAATTATAAAATTAATTAATGCAACTTTTATGTTATGAATTTGGTAAAATAGACTTCATTTTTGAATTCTGAATATGAAATATAGCTTGGGATGAAATTTTGGCATTGTTCTGAAAAACATCAATTTTTGATGAATAGTGAAACTACTAAGTGGTAGGTTAAAAACTGAATTTTGCATAAAACTTAATTTTACCGCTTCTGTGAATGGAATTTCGAAAATCCGAGAGACACGGTTAATATCAAGGACTAAAATGTGGTTCAATGAGATGAAAATAAATTTTTGGTGAATAGTAACTTTTTACTTTTTTTACCACGGTTAATAGTAAATATGGTAACTAAGGGTAAATATGATATTAATATTACCCTAACACATGTCCTAATACTATTGGACAAGTGTAATTCGACCAAAAACAAACTTAGGAATAAAATATTACCATTTAGGCCCACTTGGATTAGATTAGGACATTTATTATTAATTTATTTAAAGAAGGGTTAAAATAGTTAAAATCAAAGTTTAATAAGTAAATCATTTCTACTATGGGGTTATACATAAGATAAATTCGATTGTAAATATTCATTAGAAAGCTAAGAAGATTTACTACATGATGGTATTTTATTTGTAATTTTTAGAGATCAAATAATTTAATTTATTTATGACACAAAGATGATGCAGTAATTATCTTGTTAATGAAATATTGACATAATTGATGTTATAAACACCAAAATAAATGTAATTTGAGACTTTTTATGAATTCCACTAATTTTATAGGTTACTATGATATATTAGTGTTGATTTAATAAACTTGGTTAGAACATATAATTCTGTTATGACTTTCACAAAAATCATATATCAAATAGTGTCAAAATTGACACAAACTAGTTTTTAAAATCAAATATTATATTATTAATTGTTATTTTATTCCTAAAAATCTAAGGTTCGTCCAAATGACTTAGATAAGGATATATGTGTTAATAATATACAATTTGGGGTTCGTTTGGCTTGTTATAGTAAGTTTATTAACCATATAGTGAAAGAAAACAAAAAGACACGGTAAAAGTTAAATTATTTAACTTAGAGTTAAATATAATTGATAAGGTTACAATAATACCCTAAACTTGTTTAAATCCTATTGGTTGATAGGATTTCTACCCATCCCCACTTTAGCTTCGAAATAAGACCCTTTGGAACCATTATAAACCGATTTTGACTTTAAAATAAAATAATATTTTGAGATATTCCTAAGGTGCCCCTCTCCTCCCCTATAAAAGGACACCTCCTCCCCCTCCCCCTCACACCAATTTGAGCACTCAAGCTCGGCCAACCCCTGCCAATTTCTCCTCTCCACTTCCCTAGCAACATCCTAGAGGTTCTGGTCTTCCTCCAAGACCAATTTTAGTGCCCTAAGAGGAGGTCTCAAAGAGGCACTTCAAAGAAGAGGTAATTACCGTTACCAATTCTTTCATCTTTATTTCTTCTTCCACTTCTTCTTCTTAGGTTGTTTCATTATGAAGTAATAACATCAGTATCACTCATATAATTATATGTTATTATAAGTATGAAACAATGCTATTTCACCATCTATCCATCCTACGGAAAAAGAAATCACCGCGCGTGCGTACGTACGGAATACCGTCTCCACGCCGTGGTGTAATCTATTTTCCACCACCACCTTACATGGATGGGTATAATGGTGTAAAGAATAACTATACATAGTTATTACAACATCATATTGATTCTGATATATTGTATAATCCACTCCAATTCAATTCAATATTTATAGATATGATATCATCGCTCGTGCGTACGTACGGAATACCGTCTCCACGACACGATGAGATTCATTCTCGATGTTAACCATTTAAGAATGATTATAATGTATATATAAGAAATAATAATGAAATATATGACATTATAAAGCTACTGGATTTATGTATATATATACATATGTATGTCATCTACTTACTTCCATTTCAAGACAATAAGGAAAGGAAAACAGCGTTCATGCGTACGTACGGACTACCGTCTCCATGAACGGTGTTTTTCATTTTATTTATCTACCTATTATATATATATATATACTGAATATATATGATATATAAATCATATTTTATATTCTGGAAGTAAGTAAATCATGATATAAGTAATAATGATGTCAAGAAAAACAAGTCAAAACACCTACGATAAATGAAACGATTTTACCCAAAACGCTTCTTTAACATGGAATTTACAAAAGAACGGGTAACATAATGTCATAAGTGAACAATATATGATATCATAACAATGAATATGATTCTGTAATAAGTCAATTACATTATTTAAATCATTATACAGGAGGTTCGGACACATACGAAGCAAATCAGACCTAAGGTAAGGGAAATATCACAATCTCATTTTTATCCGAGATTGTTTATTCGTAAGTATTTACTGGGGTGTATTTTATCATCCACATCCATGTTTCATCAATATGTAATATTATTTCCATCCACCTACAATTGTTTAAATTCATTTTACCCTTCGGTGAGTTTTTAGTAAAGAATATGAAAGGAATCTTTTGTCGCTTTTTCGTACGAGGTGATTTTTTTTGACTTTTCCGACAAAAGTACGAAGACTGTTTTTTTTAACGTATACGGCATGAATGGATTTTTAAAACATTATTTCCAAGAATCTTACTTTACATGTTTTCAAGTTTATTTTTAATCAACTTCTTTTAGTTTAATGTTTTATGACATGTTAAGAAAGGAAAAATGTTTTTGAAGTAGAAAGGATATTTTCCTCAAGAATGAAGTTCAAGTATTTTATCTAAATTAGTTTCCATCTAAGATAATAAAAGGGTTCTGTTTTTTTCCCTATTATTACATGGATTTGATTATGTTGTGATGGAAATATTTCTTATGAATTCCTTTATATTATATGAATTGTTTTATGATGTCACGATGTTTAAGATTACCATATTTATTACATGGGTTATGAAATGATGTATGATTTATGATTTTGTGGCACACATAAGAATGGTATCATTATGAGAAGGGTGGGACCTATATCTCCCTCCAATGCATTGGGTAAAGATTTTATATCTCATGAGATAGACATGGCTGGAATGGTAGGTTATACCGGTTCAGTGAAACAGGACTGAAACGAGGATTACTCGATTCAGAAAGGGACTTTGTCCACTAAGATAGTCTTGGCAATGAGTCTTGACTAACAAGAAATGATTCTCTATGATTATGTGTGTATTCCACAATGAGTAATGTTTTAAGTTATGATTTCATTTTCAATTCTATGATTTATCCCATGTTATGATATTATGAGCTCTTTTGCAGGTCAAGATTTCCAAAAGCAACGTTCTTATGTATATGATGTGATTGATATTTCTTTTGTATACCCTTACTGAGCATTTGAGCTCACCCTTTTTTTTTGTTTTTCTTTCCCCAGGATATAAAGAAAGGTTTTAGGTAAAAAAAAAGGGGAAGATCTTTATGGGAGATATTGAAGATCTTTCACCACGTTTAGAAGATTACGTTCCGAGTTTCCAAAGACACTAAACTATTACGATCCTTGTGTGTGTGTTTTTATTATGTACTAAGTATTCCGCAAAAGTAATGTAATTTCCATGTACGATATGCTTCGGGTCTCTACAAAGGGAACCAATCTTGTAAATATTATTGGTCAAAATTATATAGGTAGTTGAAGACACCATTTAAATGATGTCTAATATTATTAGTACCCAAAATTGCTCATCATGTATTCATTGAACGAGAGGGGATTCCCATCTGGTTCACCACTTCTGTTTCTAGTACTATATTTCAATAGGTTTTTGGATGCTAGTTGATTATCATGATCCAAGTCCTACATTGCATCTTTTTAAATTTTTACATCCATTAATCGTCAATATGATTAAAATAGCATGATTTATCTAAAAAATAGGATGAGATATTTTATTATTCATCTAATAATAAAATTATCTAGTCTGATACTCTCATATAGATGTAATAAATACTCATGAAACCATTATCAATTTTATAATTATGAACATAGGTTAATTAAATCACATGATACATTATCAGGGTGAAGACCTTATGGTCTGATGGGTATGTGTGTTTGGTATGCTAGATACTGAATTTTCCATAATCAATATCGGGCACATGGGTTATTATTTTTATTACATAATTTGAAATATGAAACATATTTTTATTACATAAGTGGATGTTGTTATCCTATTCTTGTTAAATATGTTGAGGTTTTTATTTTGTAATCATCACATATTGATATATTTCTACCTTATGTTCATTACAAAAAAATATGGGTATGCATGATTAATTTCTTATAAGAAGGAACTCAAAATATAGATTCCCTTGAGGATTCATATAGTTTGAAGCCTAGTGGTTAAGCTCTTGGTTTAAAGTTCATGGAAGATTCACATAGTTTAGAATAAAATGTGTTTTCTCACATTTTATAGTTCATTTTGGAAGCTCATGGTTTAGATTCCAATAAGGATACTCAGGTATTAAAGTAATGTTGTGATACTCAATTATTATTTTCTTATAGGAATGAACAATGTTTATATTAATGTTTCCATTACAAATTTTTATAGGTTAGTAAGTATATATAGGATTTAGAGTATAATGGAGACACTTATGGTTTTAATTCTAGTTGAGAATCCCTATGGAATTAATTCTCATAGGAGGCTATTTATATATGTGTTATTTTCTAAAATATAGTGATCTAATTTTCAAATTCAACCTATCAAGGATGGATAAGATTGTTATATGGTTTTTATTGATCATCAAGGAAGTTTTTATTTTGTCTTCTTGAAATAAGAATACATAATCATAGAGTTCTTATTGTAATATTAAGGCCATGTGATAGGACTAGTCCGTAAAATTTAACATAATGAGATATGGATTCTTGTTCGATGAAAGGGATGACAACAATGATTTATAAGTGAGTATACAGTGGGTTTCCCATATCTTTCTATGAAGTATAAAGGATATTTGTGGGGTTATATATATGTTCCACAGATAAAAAACTATTCTATAGTGTTCAGACATTGATTTTTACAATTTTTCTTAATTATATAGGGTTTTCATGAGTGAACCTATATTGGGTGGTTTGGGTCCAATGTTCCATCACTTCGCACTAAATATTTCTTTATAATTGAGGTTTAAAATGTATTATTGAATAAATCTCTCTTGATTGAATTGGGTTTCATATGAATTTAGATTCCATAATAAGTTTTTAAATTGTGTGATATGTTTTCTTTATGCAGATTGAGTTACATAGAATAATATAAAAATTTTAAAAAAGAATTGAAGGGATTACATGAAGAAATTCACATAAAATATTTCATGTGTAGGATCCATAGTAGTATCTTGGATCTACACGCATATAGGATAGATAGAAAAGGATTCTTAAGATGTGAAACTTACACATCATGAATAGATACAATATCCTTAAAATTGTGTGATAAGGGGTGTTGTTTTTCACTTTTTCACATGGAAGTATAATCATTTCAATGTGGTTAATGCACACAAGAAAATTATTTTTCCCAAAACCTCAAAATAAATACTCACACAAATTGTATTCCATGATACTCTATCCATATCAGATAATTTGTGTTCTTTTGGTCATTATTCTTCAATAATCCATCATGAAAGCAGTTTTTATATTTAAAAAATTTATAAAAAATATAAATAGTAGAAGAACCATCATACAACTAGATGTGTTTCCACCAAAGATGGATTGATTTTTATGGTTAATATGCAGATAAAATTTTGATGTGTTGTGGGTAAAATAAAGTGATTATTGAGTTGTTTTACATTAACTATTTATACATTTTAACATCTATAATAATGAAACCTTTTTGGTACCCTAGTTTTAGGGTGACAAATGAGAAATAAGAATATGATCCATGATTCCTTATAATCGATTAATTGGTTTACAATATTAATGAATTTTAATTTTTTGATAATTTGTTTTATCAATTCCATGTGTTTAGAGACATTGTCTTCTTATTTTTTTCCAAAAAAAATTGAAGCACTAAAAAATAAAGGATTTATTTTATTTTCTATTCCAAGGTACCACCAGATAAATTAATTAAATCATTAAAAATTCTAATGGACCATCATTTAATTTAGAGAACTACATTTTTAATGTCAAATTTTAAAATCCTAGGGTCACATAGGGCTCCAAATTTTCTAATACTATATATTTATTACCTCTAGAGTGTTCAATACTCATATGTTTAGATATTATTCATATGATGTTAATGTTATAGGAATGTATCATTAGTAGCATGTGGTTAATGTGATGATATATCATAGAGTTGAGTATGTTTATCCTAGTGTAATTTGAAAGACTATCCAATCATTTCATTATATCTATTTTTTATATTTTTTGTACCAACTCTAGAGTTTATAATTTTTCATTAATTCATTTATGGATGTATGAAATATTTACATATTTTTTCTATATTATTTTTATTTGTTAATATTTTTTCACATTGTTTATCACTTCTTATATACATTGTGATTTTAAATTGGTACCTTGTTGTGTTAGACCATTAAATACTAAAATGATTCCAGAGAAATTTCCTTAATCCAATAATGTTAGCCAATAGAATGGGAATATTAACTAAATAAAATGAAGATATGTGAATTTTCAGACCTGATATATATATTCATGAATACATTTTATACTATAAAATTTTATTGATTTTGTATCTTTTATTATTTCTTTATTGTTGAGAAATTATACATTACTGATAACGATTGTGGAATTGGTATAAAAAGTTAGGTTTTTTTATTTTATAAATATAGTAAAATTAAATGTTATATATGGGATATTCAATTTCATATATTCTAATTATAAATTCCTTTTCAATTATAATTCACCCTTAGTTGGTTGTGTGTGTAACAGTTCTTCATGAATATTATTTTCATGTATCAACATGATATATGTATGTATGATTCTTTTTAATTGTACTATGACTGAAATTATTGTTAAATAATTTAATTATATTTTAATAATATATGTTCCTTCTAATAGGTTATTAATATTATAATAATGAGGTAAAATTTATGAAATAAATTTAATTATGTAATTCATTAATTTTTATAAATATTTACATTCTATATTTAGTAAATAAAGTGGTGGTTGAGGGGTTTTTTTAATAAATTTTATATTTTTTGTTTATCAATGTCTTTTACATTTATAGAATCATGGAATAAAAAAGAGTTATTAATACTTTTTAGAAATAGGTTTAGTAAGAGTGTTATGTTGAGGGACAAATGGATGGATAATCTTAGGGTGTTCTAAATTCTAGTGAATAATAGATTCTTATATAGAAGATGATCTTTGAATTTTGAATGAAGTTGATTCATAATATAAAAGTGTTAAATATCTTGGAGGTCACAGTGATGTCATTTTCAAATTGTGATTTTTGATAGAAATATACTCATATTTTTAGATAAAAATGATTTATTATTTAATTATTGGAAAGATGTAATATATTTGATTATCTATACGATTGAAACTTATTAATGGGATGAATTTAAATCATATATTAATTATGCTTGAAAGAGTGGCTAACCATTACTATGTTAATATGGTCTTGGAAAAAAGGATTTATTGATTGATGTATAATTCATTTCATGAAAACTTTATAAATTTTTATTCACACAAATTTTGATAATGGGAAATGGTAAATAGATTATAGGGGTAATGTATATTAATATGTCCATTTTTGATTATCCCCCTTTGTTTTAGGACATAATTTATTTTTTATACCATTAGGATTAAATAATAATTCAAAATATAATTTATTCAATTATCAAATGAATTTTAAAATAAAATTGGTTGTTTTTATCTTATAATTACCCAATATTATAGAATTTTGTGATTTAGGATCTCTAAGGAGAGTATTATCATGTGTAAGATAAGAAAGATGTAGTGAGAGAAGGTAGATTTTTTGTGGTAAGGTGATACATGAGGATAATTTTCATAGGCATAGTGATATATCAAGAATTAAATATTTTTCATCTTCTTATCTATCATATCAGAGTGATACATTATTGGAGTTCTACCAATGTTTCAAAAAAATCAAAAATTTGTAATTAGATTAAATTGGAACTATTATGGTTAAACATTCAAATAGTTAGTAATTATATTCAATGGATTGTTATAGGGGTAAAATTATGGTTTTAAGTCCATGAAAGAATATCATTAATGGGAAGTGAACAACAATATAGTACTTGTCATATATCATCTAGGAGTTCTAATATAGGAGAAATAAATTTTTCTATGATATATGATTACGAATGATATTTTTAGGTATAGTAAGGGACCTATGTGTGGGGTCTAGGTGTATGGACTTGTTAGTTGTTTTTTATTATGCATGATCGACATGATATTTCAATGGGTTTAATGATGATCAGTGGTAAAATGATAGTAACCTCTATCATGGCCAATTTTTAAAAAAAATTATGATTCTCATTATCCAACATTGACTTAAATAGTTTCTAAAATAGTTTTGGATGGTATATTTTTCTTTTGAGTTTATTTTATGAGTTCATCATTGGAAATATATTCATATCTATTTAAATATTTTCATCATATTATAAATATATATCAATATATATAAATCATGTTTATTCCTCTATTCATAGGGAAATGACCATTAGTTTTATCATTTGGAAAAACTATTTTTTACATTTTTTAGAAAGTATTAATTGATAAAAAGGTGACTCAAATTCAATTCTACTAGTGATAAATCGTATATTTTTCTTGAAACATTGGAAAATCATGCTTGTACTTCCAGATACAATTTAAGGAAACTATAGTGGATTTCTTATTAAATTTTAAGGATGATTCCCATATCTTTTGAAGGTGTTTAACATGATATATTACATCCTATTATCGATCATAGATAAGAAATATTTTCTAAATAATGTATATGGTTTATGTTAGAGAGGGATATTAATTTCATAAGTTAAATTCTTTCATGTAACGGTCATATAATTAAATATCCTTATCGTGTTTCACTAGATGAGAATAGTGAGATAAATTCTTTGTTATAATATTCTTAATTCAAAATATATGTTTGGAAATGGGTACTTTCATTGGTCACTCCTATATTTTTTATATAAATGTCGATGAAAGTTATTGATTATGTGTTGAATATTGTAGGATGAATTATGTTATCATTATGTATTAGTATCATCAATCATAATTTAATGAACTATTTGACTATTTGAGTGGAGATCAATGTTTTTCAATGATTTACCTCTGATTGGGTAATCATTAATTTATTGTGTGGGTTAAATGTTATTGTAATAGAAATTTTCAGATACTATATGGCCATTTTAAATTTTTTGTGATGTCATTCTAGGTGACTAAAACATTTACATTATTCATGGGTATTATAAACCATGTTTTATCTTGTTATTTGTATGCCATTATGATGTTTTTATTGATATAGTATTGATATACAAATAAATATATTAATATAGTGGTGCATATTTTTCTATCAAATCGGATAATTTGAGATCATGTTGGTTATATACTATGATGATAATGTGTCAGTTATAGATATCAGAGATAAAATTTTTTGGTCATGTTATAATTAAATCTTTTATAAAGTGGATCATGATAAGGTGGTAATCATAATTTCATTCTAAATTTCTGAAAACTCCCTCAAATAAAATTCTTTTTTGGAAAATCTAGTTTTTATAATTGATTTGGTTAGGAATATTTGATCTCAGCAATGTTGTTGAACAAACTAATTACATAGGTCTTAATACATCAGTGGGACAATAAATAAATTGAATAATTTCAAAAGATGATGATGATATTAACATATGTACAAAACCAAATCTTATATCTACTATAAATGCATTATGATATATATTATTATTCTTCTGTTGTTGGTTTTGGATATGTATTTTTGTTGGAATAAATACTAGTTTACTAAGAATCATTGCATCTTATATTGAATGATAACTATTACCTTACTATTAATCTTAAGTTATCTGATGTGATGTATTTGATTAAAATTTTGGAACATAATTTGATTGCAAAAAAATCATTTTATTTACTGAAAAATGAAATATTGATGTACATATTTTCTTACAAGCATATAAATATATGATTTTTTATTATTGTTCAATATAATAATTAGTTTTATTTTAATATTATATAGACTCATATTATATTATTGGATTCTATTGGTGATTTATATAGGAAGAATTATGTGGATTTTTATTATGATTTGAAGGAGTAGAATCTTATATTTTTTTTTTATAGTTACATATTGACGTATCTGAGGTAAAATGTCATATTGTTGTTCTTCCTTTGACTATTATATTATCCAAGATGAAATTCATGAAAAAATAATTTAACATTATGATATATATGTTTATAAATGAATAATAAATTATTTTTGAAATTTTACTAGATTAAAACATGATAATGATTTTGTCTTTTATTTCCTTGTTTAGCAGTATATTCTAGTGTCCCCACAAGAGGATGTGAATAGGGATTTCTAAATTGAAGTATAGGAAATTCTTCGAAGTTTGATTAATATTTTTCATGTTGTTTGATGATACTGGTTATATCTATGTATAAAACTAGACATTGAATGTTTTCCATGATACATCTCTTATAAGTGGGAGACATATAAACATCAATGACCAGCAAGAAATAAATATTCATTACTTATTTTTTAATGTATATGGGACAATTTTCACTGGGATATTGTAATCAAAATCTATAGATCATAAAAATGGATGAATGTTGTTTTTATCTTTTATAATCATTTGATAAATGATGTAAATTTTTTTCCAGTAAGTGAATTTCTAATGGATGAGTATAAAAATGTTTTTTTGGAAAAATGATCAGACATCATGGGATACCCAATATAATTTTTTCTGATCAATATACAAGATATACATATTTGTTATAGTGATATTTAATAAATATTTTGGTTCACTAATGATTCTAAGAATAACATATCATCTATAATTATGTTACCAACTGGGGAGTATTATTCATATTATTGAGGATATTATTCAATCATGTATTATTTATTTTGGTTTTGTATAGGAATATAATTTTGACATGGCTTAGTTAATTTAATCAATTATTACCATGCATTAGTTTTTACTACTATGGTTTATGAATTATTTAGGTTGGGTTATTTTTTATAATTTTATTGGATGGAAGATGGTGTGGAACAATTGATTCTTCCAACCATGGTGAAAAAGACATTGAATCATGTAAAAATGATATAAAAGTGGTTAGTTATTTCATATATCAGTATAAAATAACAAGTTGACCATATACATCACTTTTCTGAGTTTAATACCATAAATTGTGTCTCTCTCTATGTTCCACCAATGTTAGGACATCAGATCATATGGATGAAAGTGATTCCCTCCTAGTGATTTATTATTGCATTAGATACATTCAATATGATCATGGAAGTTGTTTATCACTTGGTGTTACTGTCTATATATAATTTCATGAATGATTTTATTAATTTCTTAGTAAAGGATATATAAAATGGATCCATGTATGTTTCTATATGTCATAATGGTTCCCTAGAACCTAATGTGTATTTGATTGAATGAGTGGTGTGTACAGATGATCATTATGAGAATATTTTTCACAAAAGTTGAATTCTATTTGTATGTGACTTTTAACTATATAAAATTTTATGAGGTTAAATTAGGATTAATGGATAAAATGTGGTCTCTGTTTTTAGATTTATTAATTGGTGATGCTCAATAATGCATCCTGGATAATGGAATCCATATGTCATAGAGTATTTAATATCTAATCATTTTTAAGAGTGTTTTAATAATTATGTTTGATGAATTTAAATTTTTTAGATATATTTTTGGAGAATGTTTTAGAGTTCATAATTAAGGATATAATTTTTATGGGGATTATAAGTGGATTAAGATATAATTTTCCCACAAGGAAACACTAGGTACCTCATGTGTTGTATAAAGTAACTGATGGATGAGACCTTGGAAGATGGTCCATAGCTATGTTAATTTTAATTTAATGTCTTCCAATAAAAATAAATCAATTTTTAATAGGTTTTAGTTTAACAGTTTTTCATTATCATGTTCCAAAATGATAGAATCATATACTGATCTACTAGTTAGTGATGGAAATTAAAATATAGATTATGAAATAGGAGATTTTATTTGGCATGCATTTGCCCACGCATCAAAGTTTCTATTTGATTTTCTAATGTCACATATATATATATATTTGTTGTTTTGGAAAACATAATCTACTATTTTTGATTGGAACTACACTAACACTGACCAATAGAGTTATGGTGTTCTATTTTTTCCCTTTTAAAAACCTTATGGTCATTTTTATTATTGAAAATTATATTATTAAATCATTTAATGGTTCATATTGATTTGTTTTTATAAAATTATCAAATCTATAATTTTCTTGGTGTATCAGTTGTTTTTACAAAGGATTTATTCTTACTCCATGTACTAACAAATCTCATGTCCATATATGTTATAGTTATATTTTTTAATGTATGGAAAAAAAAGACTATATACAATGGTAGATCATGATATGAGTTATCATGAAATTAAATAAGATGCATCAGGATTTTCATTAGTTCTATTTTTATTATAGTGTCAAAAATCTTGTGTTTATTATTTAACATTTAGTTATATTTAAATTAATTAATTATGTGGGAATTTATTGGATATTGTATTATTTTATTAGTTAGTATTACATTGGATTTAATTATTTATTTACATTGTTATATTTTTTTTTAATATCTTTTTCTGATAGTCTATTAAAGGGTAAATAAAAACAAGGGTGAATCCATTAAATAATTGGAACTAGTTTTCATTCTATACTAACTAGGAGGGACATAAGATACCAGATAACATTTAACCATAGTTTCATGGTCATCATATGGCTTGATGTTACACTCTCCACAATTATATCCAACATATGAATTTTAATATTGAGAAAAAGTTTATAATATATTCAATTATATCATATATAAATCCTTTTTCATTCTTATTTTCAACTCCTTCACTAGGGTGTGTGCATCTTCATGGTGACACACTGACTGTTGCCATGCATTTATGCTTTCCAAATCTAGGCAGTTTTCATCACTTCTTCAGAGATGTCTACTCCTTGATCGAAATTGGATGATGGGGTGGCGATCCCTCCTTCTCTTGATTCCTCTTTGTAATTCTCTTCCTAGTCTATGTCTCTATTATATATTAATATTTTGTTCATAAAACTCATTTTCAGTGTCATCTCTTTGTGGATTTCGATTAATTAGGTTTCTTCTATCCAAAAAATCCAAATGGTCATGTCAAGGAAGCATCTTTCAGTCCAGAGGGTAGTCATTCTAGGAATCAGTGGCATGTATGGATGTAGAAACATGGGAACACATGTATTCATCCTCATCATAAGTATTATTAAGGGCATAGAAACCTGAGTCCTCCCACTTCGAATTTAGGGTATCTTATGTGAGAGGCGTGTATTGAGTTTTTTCTCATCATCCCATGCTTAGCTGCTAATGTCGCCAATTTATCATCTAGAGAAGATGGATTTGCATAAGAAGGTGGATAAGATAGGAACATCTCTAAGAGGGAGCATTTATAAGGTTTACTAGATGGATAGATCAGAAAATCCTATGTGGATAGACCCATGTGTGGTGTGTCCCATGAAGGAAAGGTTTCACACCATGAAGGCTGATCTTGAAACTATTTTAGACAGATCAATAATGGTGTACTCAAATGAGGGGGAACCAAGGATTATCACTGGCTAGGATTTAACCTCAAAGAGGCTTCCTATGTACTCTATATAGATGATAGGGATCAAAAACCTGTGTAGTTCACAGGGGTGATTTCGGGATTACACAATGCTAGCTGCCCATCACAGGAGGGAAACTCTTAGTTGAATGAATATGGATTTTGTAGGGATTATGCATGGTTAGTGTCATGAATAGATGAAATCATCCCACTGTGATGTTGATGCCTTAATATGAATCTGGATGGATAATAAAGGATTTTATATAGTGGGTGGAATGAATTAGATGGAACCAATGTGAAGATGATAGTGTTAGGCATGAACCTCGGGTAGGTTTCCTACATATCTAGTTAGTTAGGAATAAAAACCCGTGTATTTATGATGGGTTATTGGGGATTTCACATGGTTAGCTACATCATCAATATGGTACATGTTTTTGGGAATTACACTCGGTTAGCCGCCTAGGTAGAGCCAAAAAAAGGCATGACCTTCGTGTGAGGCATTATCTTCCAGAGGTATAGTTGATCAAGGTAAATAACAAGATGTGAATGGATAATGGTGGTTACTAAGATCCAAGAGGTTCTCCCCTAAGAGGATGGAACCAAGTTCTACCATTGATTGGTATTAAACCTCACGGAGGCTTCCCACATACCCAGTTTTGATGAAAGGAATAAAACCGGCATATTTTGGTGGTTTAGGGCTTACACATGTCTAGGGGAACATGAAGGTGGAATATGGTGATTAATCCAGGATGGATGCCTGAAATAAGGGTTTCATGGTCATTACAAACCTTTAATCCCACATGATTCTTGCTTGGTGTGAGAAACAAGAGAAATCAGTGCACCCAATGGTCACGTCGTGAAATATGCATCAGTGTGGGATGGTGTTGGGATTATACATGGATACAGTCCATGAAGAAAATCCTAAAGGGATAGGGAAGGTTTGTTGAGGGTACTATGTTCCCATCCCCCCTCTACTCTTTGAGTCCAGTGGAGGCAAGGAAGATCAATTGTGTTACCTCCTATAAGAAAGGTTGTTGGTCTTACACTAGAATGGTTTCCCTTACCTATGGAAATATGGCATTCTTTGTAAAGAGGATCTCATAAAATATGAAGAAAATATCACTCCCTTGAAGGCTAGTGGATGTAGAATATTCCCAAGGTGGGGAAACCCAAGTGAATTGTATGGGGTGAAACTATTTTTTAACATCATGTGCTGAGGATGATGGTTCTTGGTAGTTTAACATCATCCACCTCGAATGATGAGGACTCTCTCCTCACCCCTTGGACATACATGACTGGTACTTTATAATCCATGGTGAAGGGAAGGAACTTGAAGTGTTGGTTTGTAGAGAGTTGGAGGAGTGATCACTCGAGTGGTCCACATTAGTGAAGCTATTCGGAGAAGAAATACCTATTACCATACATATGAGAAGAAGAATTTAGTATATCAATGAAACATCAGACACAACATGAGGAACCCTGAAATCACTTTTCAAAATCATGGAGGGCTATATAGGGGATGATCTCATAAATCCAGGGGAGTACCAAGAAGAGATTCATTAAGGTAAGGTGATTTGTGAAGTTAATACCCTCATGGAACATGGGTCCCTTTCTTTAATATAGATCTTATTTGAAGTGTACTCCGTGAAGAAATAATGCTATGTGGAGCCTCAAGAAACCCAAAGGGGATACCTCCTTCATGAAGCGTAGAGGCCTTCACAGAGGGAATCCCTACCATAAGTGGGGCTATGATGAACAAAGGAAATCATGTCTCGTGATGGTCAACTACCTTGGGAGATCCATTTTTTGGGTCAAGCTCACAATGCTCGTGAGCTTCGTGAAATGGGTATTTAGAAGTTGAGTGGTCTGGTTCATGATAAATTTGAGGTGAGTGCATATGAGTATTTATAGATAATGGGAATCATGATTCTCGTGGTGAGGGATGTGAATAAAAAGTACCCCATGAAGTGGAATGTCTCCGTT
The DNA here is from genome assembly GCA_963277665.1 of Viscum album. Taxonomy (NCBI): domain Eukaryota; kingdom Viridiplantae; phylum Streptophyta; class Magnoliopsida; order Santalales; family Viscaceae; genus Viscum; species Viscum album. The sequence continues at coordinate 252,428,378 of OY728135.1, read as the reverse complement.
AGACACATGGAGGTACCAAAAAATATGTGTATGCAGTTGTGGTGCTTGTCAGACTCATAGAGGTACCATCAAAGATGATTGAGGTCATAGTGCTCGTTGTACTCTTGAACATACCATCTATGACGTTCATGGTCATAGTACTCATTGGACAAGTGTCGGTACCATGAAAGACACTCATGGTCGCAGTTCTCATTGAACTCGCGTAGGTACCTTCAAATACGGCCATGGTGGTGAGGGGTCTCCTTAAAGGGAATTTTCAAAACAGACTCCATTGAAAAAGTTTGGGGATGTGTGAGTCTATATTAGCATCGAACTAGCCATTACCTTGTTCACATCTTTAGTAGAATGATTTTCAGATCCAAAAATCCCCCCCCCGTCACAATGGTATACGATGGGAAAATAGGTTTGGATTTTGAGGATCCATTACCGAAAAATTCATTTCATCACAAAATATGATCGCGAGGCATATTGGGCATGATGAACGATGATGATCAGGTATGAAAAGGTCACCATGAAGCTCATGTAGTTGATTTTTACTTCACATATCAAGAAGGTGTCGTGTATAAGTAGTGTGGGAGGGTCCCATTGTCCGTATTGGATCTCAAAGAACAATTTCACTGAATCTCTCCTTTTGCGAAGTGAATCACCCCGTGAATGCATCTCTGCGAATTTGTTTCCAAAAATCCTATTCTGCATGAATTATTTCTAGAGAATTGTGCATCATAATCCACTATTTCTTTGTGAAGATGTAAAGTACAAGTCTATTCTAAGAAATAATTCTTTTCTATCAAGCTTCGTGACTGATCATCATGAGAAGAATCAAAAAATTTCCTAAGTCCTGGATCACTGATTGCTCATGAAACTCCTCAAGATTATCATTCTAATTCCACCAGGAGGGATACAATGGAGAAAAACATCCTCATTGGGGAGTACATTAAGATTAATTCTAATCATATGTTGTTCGTGAATCTATTGTGATATGTCCATAAATATTACAAGTTGTACAAAACGTTTTTGATAGATGGATTCATCTTGTAGGATGATGACTTCATCCTAAAAGAAAGAATATATTGCATGTAATATGGGTTAAGAGGCATACCAGTACAAAACAAATGGAATAGGGTTGCTTATGTCCATATCGGGATGGATCGTACCCCTATTTTAGTATACATCCTTTACAATCATCTCAAAAGAGTTAATAGAAAGTTTTTGGAGAAAGAATAATCCCCACCATAGTATAAAAAATCATTAAGGAATGACTTGGGAACCCATAAAAGGTGTGTATAGATGGTTGGGATCTATGCCATGGTGGAAATTTCTTGGAAGAGTGGGCTTGGGCTTACTGGGTGTGTGCATCTTAAATAGAGTTAGAGATAGTTTTGAGTAGAGTTGGTTTTTATAAAGATTTATGGGATTCCAAATTCTATATCTCTCATCCATAGGATATTATACCATATCTGTTAAGTTGGAGGTCACCAAATACCAATATCTTCCATCTAAATATTGGGTAGGTTTGCATTGTCATCATGGATCTTTATCATATTTCCATAATCTTGATTCTATGGGTAATGTTTGATGATTTCATCCCCATTAAAAATACATGGGAGGATGAAGAACATATTCCACATCTATAAAGGGGATTTTTGGACATATTTTTTGGTTCATACAAAGACAAGAAGATGCCAAGGGATGTCTACTTCAAGCAATGGTTTGCTTATTTTATGAACCTTCCAATGAAAAAGCTGACCGAGGGAGGGGAGGCACCAATGAAATTGCCAATGAGGCCCTAGACCTATCCAAAGTGAGCCCGACGAGGTAGTTATGACTCTTATTAGAGGTTCTTGGAGGATATCTAATGGGAGATATGGGGATACAGTGTCATGGATTAGAAGAAAATGATGGTCAGACTTGGAAGTTTCATTTTGGAGCTCATTTGTGTATGGATACTTCTAGTGAGAGATGGTCATATTGGAGTATGGCTGAGAACTTTCAACATGGAGATAGTGTTGGACATTGGGCAGCACATAAATCTGGGGATCCCAGTGCTGGAGAGGATGTATAAGGTACTTTGGAATATTAGTGATGGGTGGAAGCCACTACACGTGTGAGGGATATTTATTTTTTTACAGCTGGGTTACAGCACATATGGGAAATTATAAATACCCCAATCCCATATATATTCTCAAACAATATTTCAACAAGAAATCCTAAACATCACAAGGAGTTTTCCACTCATTCTAGTTCCAATGGTCATGATGAGATAGATGAGTTGAGTAGACCAGTTCCTCTTTCAATTGTTCCCTCTACTAATGGAGATATTTTTTGACGATGGTACATACACCATAGAGAAGAAATCATAAATTTTGGCCTTATGAGGTATTCTAGTGGTGCGGGTGGATTTAAAGATGATCTTTGAAATGTAAAACCTGCCCCGATTCACATGGAACATTAGGTGTCTACAAAGGCTGACACTTAGGGTGTACCTGGTATTGTGTCATGAAGACCACTCGTACATGATGTGGAAATTTTGGATCATGTTTACGCAGGAATACGGGAAGCTACAAAATGATTTTCCTCCATCCACTACTTCAATCGGGCTAGTTCATGAATATGCATAGAGCTCGTAAGCTGTTTATCTAGGTAAGATGTTGATGTAGATGATGGTCCTGGATAGTAAAAGAGTAGGCCCTCCGTCACAAGGTTGAGGTCGAGCAGTAGCAATAGAGCATCATGAGTTCAGTGTTGACACACATCATGTTGAAAAGGATTAAATACTAGGGGTAACATACTAGGGACCAGTTCCAACTGGAGATGAGGAGAGAGGATAAATAGTACCAGATCTAGTGGACCTAGACGAGCAGACCCCAGAGGAAGTAGAGCCATCAAGGGGGTTTCGCTGGATTCCCCCCTCAAGCTCCTAGGAAGTAATTATGACGTGTGGTTCTTCCTTGAGATGTGGTCTATATTGAGGCATGAAAATCCTATGACACCTACGGATGGTTCCTTAGTATCAACAACCGGTTGGATCATCTTAATATGTATGGGATAGAATTGGAAGAATTATGATTTTTGAATGATAGATTCAACATGTCCTAGGATGAAGGGAGTAAATTAAATATGAAATTATAAGACTTAGTGAACTCTTGAGGTACCATCCATCCCATGAAAAAAAATGAGTGATGATCCTATTGAACATGAATTCTCCCCAAATTGTTTTAGCAACTCAGTTGGAAGAAGGCTTCCACTTTCCTAAAAACTCAAATGAATCTTGGGGGAATATTTCAATGAAGAAAACCATCTGAGGATACTAAGGTAGTAGCCTCAAAGGAAACCTCTTTGGTGGAATACAAGATAGTATCCTTGAAGGGTACTCCCAAGGAATGGTTCACTGAAATCATTGAAGTAAGGGTTGTATCGCCCCCCTATACTATCCTCACTCTTATGCTTTTCTTGGATTCTCAGATGATATCTATTTTGTGTAAGAGAATATTATGGCAGTAGCCACCTCTCATGGGGATGAGGATGAAACCAATATAGAGGGGAAAGTCACAAGGTTTGTGCCTAGTATAAGGGAAGCTAGTAGTCCACCTAGAGATAAGGTGGTGGAAAATTTAGACCTAGTGTCCTTATAGCCCTTTTTATATATGGGGGACTATTCCCTGACATCTCAGTGATAAAAAATAAATGTTGCGAGCAATCATCACTTTACCTTATAAGTTTCCTACCTTTAAAAGTTACATCTGGTGTTTTCTCAATCAAATTGACTAATATAACCCTTTTCTGGGTAGTCCTCATAATAGTGGGTGTTTTATGGTGATAATTATTAGAGGACCTAGGGTGCTCTTCCTGATAGTAGCATTAGTTGATACACCCATAGGTATCCAAGTCAATTAGGCCATGGTTTCCTACGAGCAATCAATTTTGATTGTGGGTGACGCCACTAGTTTGGTGTGACCTAGGGTGGTTCAAGAAAATAATACAAAGATAGATTCAAGTGATGACAACCCACATAAAAATATGGATCGTTAACTATTGGGAATTATTCTAGAGGAAGATCTTGTCACTGAACTCTTAGATGCATTTCTAGAATATGAACCTACTAATCTGGTAGAGCTGGATGAATCTAATTCAGATGCGGTTGAGGACAGTCGAAATACATGATGCTAAGCATGGAAGTCAATAAAATTCATCATAGTAAAACTCTATAATGAGAGTGGATAAGAAAAATTGGATCATTAATCCATTGGATGTTCATTCTATTCATTGGAGTGGCGGATGCGCTATGTCTGCACCCACCGATCCAAGACTACCTCAGTGAGAAAATACAGTAATGAAGCCATCATTTGGATATTTCTTGATTCTATATGGAATATAAAAGAATCATGAATATCTAAGAGGTCAAAAAAGTGATCCATCACTAGAAGTACATGTGAAAGATCATTCTATCTTTTCTACCAATCAATAATCACTCATTCGGTGATTATAGACCCAATTGGGGAGGACCAATAGAAACTAAAGCAGGAGAGCTGGCAAGTAGATGACCTCTTATCCTAACATGATCAGGTTTAGATCATGGATAATGAGGCTATATCTATATATACCAATGAGGAGAGGGATATTAGGAATCATAAGAGACTCTAGAAGCTACACTCTAGAAAGTGGCGGTGTTGAAGCGTTCCATTGAAGGGGTCGATCCCTAAGGGTTGTATTTTGTCCCAACATAGGAAACAAAATTTCCTCCTTACTTACCTAAATTGAAATACGTTTATAGAAATAATTCATTCATTCTTTAATTGCATCACCTCAATTGAATCTATGAAGTAACTAATGATCATTCCCTAAGATCATGTGGGTCATTCTGGGAGTGAAAAACAAGGGATGAACCTATAATCATTCACTTTTTATAAGAGTGAAAACTAATCATTGAATATATTGGGACTTATAGTTTTGACAAACAAACCAGTGTATTTAGGATAAGGGAGGCTGTGACTAGAGAATAGGTCTTGTAGAGTAGACAACTATCCTTTCCTAATGTGCTTTAGTGCACGAACAAGATAATGCTAGGGGAATTAGAATAATTCTAAACAAAGGGGGATAAAAATGTGAATCAAATTGGCTAGAATTGAGAACACAATATTAATGGAATGAAAATAAAAGATAATTTCTGACCATATCTGAAACACAATATATGTACCACTATACTAAAATGGGGATAAATAAATAAGTTTCAATCACCTATCATATTAAAAATATACGACCAAAATAAAAATTTCTCCCAAAGTCCTATAGGGTGTTGGCCTATAATGGTAGGTGATCCATAACAACATGGGACCAGACCGTTAAGGGGGTCCCTTCATATGCAAAAGAGGATGAGTATCTGAATAAGGGGTATACAAAATGTGGAAGTGGAGTGGTGGAATGTTCGAAAGGATTCCAACACTCCTGAAATTACACCATTATGGATTGGGGAACATTGGTGTATGAGTATTGGTCTGAAAAAAGGTAAAACATATCTTCTAGGGGAGTGTTATCTCATATGTAAAGTGACAGTATGAAAATGAGAGCAATTCATTAAATAAATACTATTGTGGGAGAGGACCTCTTAGATGTGGTCCTGAGATGCATTGCAATTTTTTGTCACGTAAGTGAGGACGAAGCATGGTATAGTTTAATGTTAGGTCATTATGAAATCCCATAGTTTAATTTCATGTAATTAGGATGTTTTCACATAGATTAAGGTCATACTTCTTAGACACTAGATAGTAGTTTAATGTTCTTTCATGTGGACTATGATGTCTATTCATTGGATGTTTACATGGCATGGAGAAGATGAATAAGACATGAATGAGCCAAAGGAGGCCTACACACCATAGAAATACCCTGGAAAAAATGGAACATAGGTATATGTGATGTGGTAAGGGACAAAAACAGACATGAACAAAGGTCATGGAGACCCACTGTCACACCACATACACCTATGGTACTCCTAGTTTATGGTCATAGAGTTTGGACCGCAATTGGGGACAAAGGCCCAAAGGGTTAATGAACCTTTGGATGAGCTCGAGACAAAATATCTGAGCATCACTATGTATCCTATAAGGATGGTAATCAAGAAATACGTAGTTCTTGAAGATAATTTAGGAAGTGAACAATACTGGTGGGGGAATTCCTCTCATGTGAGAAAGATGAAACATCTCGTAATGATCCTGGAAGATCCTGAACATTTTAAAGGTATGGTTTCATTTTAACATCATGCATTTAGGATGATATGTTCTTTGTTTAAAGTCATATATTTCATACCATAGGGTTCCTAGTTTAAGTTCATATATTTTGGACCATAAGTTTTGTGGTTTCACACAAAGAAAAAAGTCTCTTGGTGTCACTATATATCCTACAATGAGGGGATTCAAGCCACATGTATTTCTTAAATCCTGTGTAGTTTAACATCATGTGTAAGGATAAAGAGGGTTAGACATTAAAAGGCGAAATAATGTTGTATTTGGAACTGATATTGATGATCTAGGCATTACTAAATATCCCAAATGGATTGGAATCAAGACACGTGTAGTTCTTAAGGGGAAATTTTTCCTTGCGGTTCTGACCCATGCACAGAGAGAATATTAATTAAACATTTCTTTTTTTCTTGTTTAATTCTTTCTACTTTTTATTAGTTGTAAAAGGATAAAAATTTTGGGTGTCACTATAGGAATCAAGCCAATAGTAGGTCTTTACAGGTGGCATAGTGGATAACCAGTGAAAATGGTGATACCATATCAAGTGATAACACCATAATGTTGGGCCATTTTTTCATGTGTCTTGAATGATGATTCCACAGTTTGAATTTGTATGACATGATTGGTTCATGCATGTTAATGTGATGCGATAATGAATTTAGAGGAGGTGTTTCAAAATGAATGTGTGTGTAATTACTGTGGGAAACCTAATGTGATTAGGGAATAAAGGAATCCACATTACAACAAACACTCATGATAAAACCATGGAGGAGCCCTTTAGTTTAAGTTTATATATATCATACCATAAGGATACTTAGCTTCTCTATGTGCCCACAAACCTAAAAAGACCCCTAATTCCATGTAATCCATGATCTTGTGGGAAAAAAGGTGTGATGTTAGGATTTCTCCCTCCATATAGGAGTGAACAACAATGGAAAGGAAATATCAGGTGGGAATATCCCAACCACACCAACATTCCTACCAAATGCATGCAGATATATAGAGGGACCACTAGAACACCAGGATTTGGAAAGGATGTAAATTTAAATTCTAAGTTCTAAACTATGGAAACGGTGAATGATGGGAAGGACCACTATTTAACATGTTTGAAACATAGGTTTGACCATTTCACTAGTCAAGAAAGGGGCATAAAAATGCAGAATCAGCTGCTGACCATATTCAAAACACAAGATCCACCACATGTTTTTGGAATCTATTATGGAGTTAGACTAGGAAGGGAAGTGAGATGAAGTGGCATGATACCATCACCATTAGGGGGTCATTTTGGATGTAAAATATGGTGTAAATATAAGCTTGTAAAGACTCAAACTATGAAGATAGGTTTGGGATATATCTGCATGGAACTCAACACCTTCAGTCTCATTCCCCAGCACATTAGGTCATGTTAGTGGTAAGACCCAACTGAACCCTGGATGAAATAACCTTGTATTGATAATAGTTTAAGTCCACATTTTGTAGACCAAGATTCCCAGTTTAACAACGTTTGCATGGGACATACCCATGCAATTTAACACCATGTACTGAGGAAGAAGGTGTTGTGTTGTTTATCATTGTGCGACTAAGACATGTTCATCCGAAAGGGGAAATGTGTGTTGTAGTAAATAACTCGATGTGAATGAGGACCAAATAAATATTAACCACAAGACCCACTTTCAAAGGGGAACATATGCCAAAATGGCCAAAAAGTTGATTTTTCCATTTTGAAGATGGTCTTTGGGACAAGATGCATGGGCATCGATACTTATCCTATGAGGGTATGAATCAATCCACACATAGTTCATGAAGATGGAATGGAAATTGGGTGGTGCCAAAAGGGGTGATATATTCTCAATTGAGAAAATTGTGGTTGTTATGTTGTTTACTATCATGGAAACTAGGTCACTGAGGATCTTAGTTTCAGGTCGTAGAGTTCAGATCATAGTGGGAAGAGATGTGATGTGTGGCACTAGGAGGAAACCCAACATGAATGGGGACAAGAGCATTACAAACTGAAAAACACACTCCAAAATGATACTTATCACAAGGGTACAAAGGGATAAAATTACATCTAGGCCTAAATACTAAATGTTAGGGTGCTCCAATGTATCCCATAAGGATTGGAATCAATCCATAAATAGTTTTCTAATTCCATGCTGTTTAATTTCATGTGGAAAGGTCACAGGAGGGTTTTATTAAAAGGACGATGCATGGGGTGACTACTATAAACCGATTTCAATGAGGAGGAAAGAGATCCACACCAGACCACACATTCCAAATAAAGGAACCTAGATGAAGAAAAGGTGAAATGGTTCGTGATTATATGGTTGTGCTTGGGGGAAAGATGTTTGGGTGTTGCTACATATCCTATAATGATGGGAATCAAGACACACATAGTTCTGGAGATGGCATGGTAGATGATCAGTGCCAATGGGAAACATATTCTCATGTGAAGACATTGTAGTGTTGTTTAGTTTACGATCATACAGATTAAATTAAGGATGTGTAATATAATGATATACAATAAGGAATAGGGCTATTATGCATACTATAATCATTCAATAAGGATGTTGGGAATGTTATTTTATGGTCATAGAGATTAGACCATAGGATAAGGATTCCAAAGAAAAAATGTGTAGTGTGAAACCATGAAGTATCCTAACATGAATGAGGTCCAAGAATATCCAAACCACATGAAATGTTCATTAATTAAATACCATGCATAGTTTGAAGTCCTATGGCTTGGTATTGGATGCTCTGTTTAAAATCATGATTTTTGGATGTAAACTTTTAGTTTAAGGTCATAGAATTTGGACCATAAGATGATTTGACACTTCCATGCAGGTACAAACCCTACCAAGACCCATAAGCCCATGTGATCCATTCTTGGTGTGGGATAAAAATGGAGGAGAGTAATATTACGACACATGGAGACACACAATAGGGGGATGTGGATATCAGGTTAAGGATTCCCCAATGATGTTGATTTGTCTGCTCAATGTAGAAAGGTGCGTGGAGGGGTAATACTGAGTGTGATTAAGTTATTCCTAAACATAAGGATGTGGAAATGTATTTGAATCATATAATCTGATATATTGAAGACGGTTGGGGTTGAATATAATAGAGTATAACCACTTCCCATATTTGAAATAAAAAATCCATATCATATATCCTGAGATGGGAACAGACAAATAACGGTTGGCCACTGACCATATTCCAAATGTGGAACCTCTATCAAAATTTCATTCAAAATTCTCTGAAGCATTGTCATAGAGTGGTAGGTGATCAATATGGCCAGACACCCTACTATTAGAAGGTCCCTTCAGACATTAATGATGATAGAGACCCATATAAAGTGACATGTGAATCATGGAGATGGAGTTAGATAATGTCCATGTAGAATCCAACACTCTTGGTACTCTACCACATAATGAGGCATAACATGTATAGGGATCCATACCCCTTCTTAAGGGTAAAAACATCGAGAGGCCTCTTTGATATGGAATGGAGGTGGACCAATTTCAATTAAATAGGACAATGATGGATAAAAGAGGGTTAATTAACCAGGGGATGGACCCAAAGAAAAAACTTTCTGGGTATCCATACATATACCATAAGTATGGGAATCAAGGCACGTGTATTTTGTGAATATCATGTTGTTTAATTTCATGTGATATGGACAAATGTGTTACATGGTTTATCGACATGCGATGAAGAAGCTAGGGGGAGAAGATATCCCAAGGAGGTACATATGAGGTGGTCACTATAACAAGATGAAAAAAAATTCCATGGAGGCTCACAACACCATATAGTTATAGGTAATGCATAGTTTAATGTCATAATGACTGTATTTGGCCTTCTGGTTTAAGGTTGTGGAGTTGGAACTTAAGGATGAGGCCTTTATAATGGATATACATAGCATGGATAAGTGATGAACCCAACATGAATGAGGGACAAAGAGGCCTATCTCCATACCATATATTCTTAAGAAAAGGGTTTTTTAACCTGGGATGGTCCTGAATAAAAAATGTTTGTGCATTTTAACATATCCAATAAGGATGGGAATCATTCCATACCTAGTTATATATTTACATGCATTTTAACGTCATGTGATAAAGGTGAAGTTTTTGATGTAGTTTATTTTCATCCAGGTTGGGCATTGGAGGGAAATGGTATCGCCAATGGGATGATCATGGTGTGGAAAAATAAACTTGACGTAAAAGAGGACTGTAGAAATCCACATCAAACCACACGCTCCTAAGAGAGATCTTTGGCCGAGGGGGCAAAAAAATGAAATTAAGGATTATCCCAAAGTCTAAATTTCTAGGATTTCCCATGTATACCTTAAATATGGGAATCAATCCATACATAGTTCTTGGGTTCTATACAGTTTAATGTCATGCGGTGAGAATGTTGGTCAATAGGAATATTCCTGAGGGAGGTACATGGTGTTACTGTTACAACCTGATGTGAATGAGGAACAATGAATTCCATCTCACCACACACTCTTAGGAGAAACCTAGGCCAATAGTTTAATGGAATTTTCTTCTATAACATAGATTAAACATCTAAGAATTTGTACATATCCTGTATGGATGGGAATCAATCCACATGTAGTTCTGTAATTCCAAATAGTTAAACATCACGTGGTGAGGTTGTAGGTCATGGATAACGTCATAAAGGAAGGGTAATTTTAGAATCATGTTGGAAAATATGGTACTTTCCATTTACGTTCATGAAAAATGGACCATAAATGCTATATAGTTTAACATCTTGTTGGTAGGATGCAACAGTTTAACTTCATGTGGAATGGGGCGTCACAATTTAACATCATGTTTTTTAGATGAAAGAGATATTAGTTTAAGGTTGTAAAACACATACCATAGGATGAAGTTACCAAAATATGGATATTTAGTGTGGTACCATGAATCATCCTAACATGAATAGGACCAAGTAAGAATCAATACTACACCACACACTCCCTCATAAAAATCAGGCAGTAGGGCCTAAAAGTTGAATTTGTAGGTGGACCCAAATTAATAATATTTGGGAATTCCAATTTATCCCACAAGCGTGAGAATCAAGACAGACATATTTATAGAAATTCCATTCATTTTAATGTCATATGGTAAGGATGATGCATCATATATTTTAATCTCATGTGATTAGGACAATGGTGTCATGCAGTTTTATGTCCTACAACTCAGATGAAAGGGGTCATAGTTTATGTTCGTAAAAATAAGACCATATGGTTGACTAGGTAATTTATTATCATTCAGGATGATTTGGAAGTTACACTTAGCTTAACAGCATGAGGTAGTATTATGGTTCTTATGCAAAGTACTTCTTGAAGACATTTGAATTGGTGGTAGGAGTAATTCTCTTGCCATCTATGGTAACCAAAGAGTGTGCACTGTTAGGGTAAGCCTTTTGAATGATGTAGGTTCCTTTACATTTGGTCTCTGACTTTAGTGGATTCCTTATAGGTATCATCAGCTTCCTTAGAAACTATTCCATTTCACCCTAAATAAATGATAGGAGATGAAAATTCTTGTTGAAAACTTTAGATATCTTATTTTGGTGCCTCTCCAAATTTTTCAAGGCTCGGACCATGCTCTCATCGAGGGATTCCAACTTAGTTAAGCTAAATTCTACTACACTATATGATGCATTCTAGTTGTATACAGATTTAAGGAATGATGTAAACTAAATCTTGATGGGAAGGACTACCTATGTTCTTTACACAACGGCATATGGAGTCACCCAGGTGGAATTACGAGTTATAATCTGATAATCCTAAAGAATGTTGGAGATATTGTCCAGTAAACTATTCTTTTTTTCCCAATATATTATAAAAAATGTTATAGGGGTCTTATTGAACACTTATATCTATCTATTTTCATCTGCATGGTAATGAGAAGTGTGGTTAGTTTGGATGTTGTACTTAGTGTACAATTTCATTAGCTCAACTACTCAGAAATTGGTGATATCATTGGTGAGAGCAATTTGAGGGACTCTAAATGGAAGTGTGATGTTGGAGCTCACAAAGTCAAAAATTGAATGGGCCTTGAACTCCTTGATCATAATATCCTCTTCCTACATGGAAAATAAATCAATTTTGGTAAAAATAAACCTGCACTAGCGAGTTGTTGCTGGCGGATATGGTCCCACAGTGTCGAGTCCCGAAACTATAAAGGGATAAGAATATATGGTAGTATGGAGGGGCTCTATAATTAGATGAAAAATGTTGTAATGGATTTTATGTGCATGTCATATCTTCGAAAAATAAATATAGTCATATACCATGGTGGGATAAAAGTATCCCAACCTTTGAATCTGATGAGAGAGTTTCTCCCCTACCTAATGAGATCCACATAATCTACCATGAACATCCTTCATAACATATAGAATCTCATATCCTTGATTTCAATGGAGGATAATTCTATAAAAACCCATGTTTTTATCTGATCTTTTCAGGGTTGGACTATTATGGTGGGAGAACTGCACTACACATCGATGGACTCTCTCACGTTAGGAACTGTCTGTCAGGATATTTTCATTTTAGAGATACTCAATGAAAGGAGTTGTCCAATCAAAGGTTTATTATACTAATTAAGGGGGATCTTGTGGTCCTAATGTGGATTCACCAGTGGTAATGTTTTTTACCTGCTATTTTTCATCATTTTATACACTAACATGGGTGATGACCCCTCGATGTTCCACTGCAATGAATAGATCTTCCTGTTTAAGATCTGAAAGAGAAGTGTATAAATATTTCAGGGTATCATCATTACCATTTTATGACTGGGGAACATTAGTGACCTCTAGTTGAGAAGGTAACTAGGTCATCAGCTCGTGGGTGGACTCTAATAGGGGTATGAGTTGCATCTTCCTGACAATATAGTCATCATTGATCTTCTTGATAACTGGTTTAGAGTACCCATTCACATCTTGGTGGGGAATATCAATCTCATGATCTAGCTCGAGACCAATGATGATATCCTAATACTAAACCTCATTATTTGTGCATCATTTTGAAAACATGAGTAAATAGGGAAAACAATGTGTGTATTGATGATGAATATAATCCCCAAGCCTACTTTGTTGAGCCCAAGATCATTGAGACTCATGCCAGTGGAACTTTTGGAGGCACCATCAAAATGAATTGGCCAACACAGTATATCCTAATCCCCTAAGATGATGGCCTCATATAGAAAATCAATATTCAGGAAATTACATTTGGGGGATGGGTGGGTGGCCAGCAAGTCTGCCAGTGCCTGACCCGTGATTACCTTCTGCAGGACGAACCTGATATCGAGCTGCTGAATGACCACTACCCAACAAGCTAGATAGACTATCAACATAGGGTGTTTTAAAATATTATTTAGAATATCTATACATGATAATAGCTATGTCTCCTGATGTTGCAGAAAATGATGCAACTTCTGCACTACAAAAACCAGTATGAGGCAGCTCTTCTCGATTGAAGAATATATAGCTTCTATATCAATGAGCATGTAACTAAGATAATATAAACTCTTCTTTGTCCCATAGTTTTTCCTCTAGGTGATATGTGTGCCGAGGGAGCCTTTCATAATGGGTATGTAAAATGGATTACACTTTCCATCTAGATTCATGATGAATCGGTGTATATAGGGAAGTGGTCTTGAAAGCCTTAGAGCTCCTAGAGGATTCTAGAAGGAGGCATCTGACTAATAGATTTAATCTTCTCTGGGCTGTTCTCAATACCTCTCTATATAACAATGAAACCAATTAACTTCCATGAGGTAACCCCGAAGACACACATTAAGGGGTTTATTTTCATATGGAAGGAGAAAATAAAGCCAAACACTTTCTCAAGATCTATGAGATGGTCCTGAAGTTGTTGAGATATAACCACCAAATAATCTATGTACCATTCCAATAGTGTCCTGGGGATTGGTTTTAATATATAGTGCATTGAATGTTGATTATTGTTCCCTTCATTCTTCAACATTGAATGGAATTACCAGATATAAGAAGGTACCATACGACGCACTGAAGGTGGTGGACTCCTCGTCTTTGGGGGGAAATACGAATATGATTATACCTAGAATATCCATCCATGAAGGTGTGACCATGGAACCAAATGGTGGAATCTATCAACATCTATGTCATCGAAAGGGGAAATCATACTTCAGGAAGTGGTTGTTGAGATTCCAAAAGTCGATACAAACTCTGATATTCCATTATTCTTTCTAATAGTGATGATGTTGGCTAACCGCCTGGGAGAATGAACTTCCTTAACATTGATGGATTTGATGATCTTATCAAATTTATCCTCGACCATGGAACCCTGATATGGGTTCATTTTCCCAGGAGGCTATTTGAACATGTGATGACTCTCTAGGAGACCAAGGCAGTGGATAGAGATCTGAGCGTCTAGACCTGGAGTCTCTTTATAATTCCCAGAAAATACATCGTGATTCTACTTCATGAAATCCACATACTAATGTTGTTACTCAATAGTCATATCTCCTCTCTTCAATGATTTCCTCGGGTCTGCCTCAATACTGAGATTCACCTATACCAACTCATCAACGGTGATGGAGACGCCCTCTTCAAATTTGGGGGGTATCATTTTCCAGATCCTATTTATCATTGAATACAAGGGGAGTGATGGGAGGCAATGGTACATAAAATACAACAAATTTATAGGGAACACGAGTGTCCACTTGATAGGAAGCAGAGTCTTCATTGGGAGAATCGTGCTCTATTGAAACCAGGGTAACAAAGGTCATCGACCCAATTCCATTGGACCTTTGACCAAGGGACCCATGCTTAATGATATCAATGTGGTGGTAGTGATTCTATCTCTTTCAACATAGCCTATATCGTTGAAACAAGTAGGTGTGGTGTATTATCATAGCCATGGGGAAAACATATCGATACATAATAGGGGTAAGAGTCTCTGTTATAACTATATCATGTCCTATATAAGGGTATGAGGTAACATTATAACATTCCACATATATGGGAGTCTATCTTATCCTTATCTCAATGACAAAAAATTAATGTCCTAATTCTAGAATGGTAGCCTCCAATGGGTGAATCAAGAGAATGAAGGCATCACCCAAATGTTCCCATGAGTTGGTCACAACAGCAATGTTCTCATCCTTTTTGGTTTGAACCTGTTTTTCCTTACTATTGTAATATTCATCATCAAAAAAGTGGGATTGACAAGAGGCAAATGTAAATGCATCACCTTGGAGTATAACCACTCGATCGTTGAGGGGGTACTTAAGGCATTGGTGATATATTGAGGGAAATGCTGCATGAAGATGAAGCTAGGTTCTACCCATCCATGAATCATAGGAAGTATCCTATGATATCCCATGTATTTAGTGCTGAAAATCATCCAATCAAACTAGGTATTTCGGAAGTTTCTTCTACATGGTTTCTTCTCGGTCTTATCATATCCCTAGATCTTTATATCATAGGGACTCGGGACTTCATAAGTCAGTCTTAGCTAGGAAAGCATCTAGGTCGGGATGCGATTGATCCCAAAACCTATGTAAACGTGACAATGATGGTTTTCAACACCATTGAGTTGGATTGTGATGTAAAGTGGGTGAATCTTCCCCAGTACGGGAGAGCCTTCATCTTATCTTGAGAATGGGATGATATCTAGTCACTCTAATCACTCGACTTCCTCAGCACGAATGGTCTATGTAGTTGCTAGCACTATCTTAAACTGGAGGGGGTTACTAAAGCCTCCATGAGGGCCTCAAAATTTCTTCTGATAGGTAGGAAACATCCATTATATAGATCTTTTTGTGTATGTTTTCAATATTCTTAATATCATCGCACTTTAGTGTTAAGTTCACATTTCTGGCAGCTGAAGGCATGACAGGTGTTTTTGGTAGAACCGAATGATTCTGGAAGGTTCTAGGGTTGTCCAATTGCTCAATAGCTAAACCACAAAAAATTACTGCTGGAATACTAGAATATGACTGAGTGATGGAAAAAAATGGACGTAATTGATCATGATGCAGTTGAAAAGTATCTACCTTTCCAAGTAGCATGAATGGCTGTGGAAGTGAATCTTATAAGATGGGTTGAGATGACTATTTGTACTAAGCTCTATATTGAGCCTGATGTGTAGTATTGAAAACATGTACGTCTTGGTTAGAATTGTTATCTTGATCATTCCAATTATTCTCATATCCATGACCTCATTGATGATTGTGATGACCAGAAACATTTGGAAGACCTTCCTGACGTTCCTCTTCATCAGGAACCATATAGGGGTCCACCAGCTCAACAGTATTCATTGAGGCATACTTTTGATCATCACTTGAGTAATCCTACAATACTTGGTGAATTATAGGGGTAACTCCCATATCTAGTGTCATGAAATAGATGTGTTTATGAGATGGTATTGGCACCAGTTTGGGGCTCTTCTTTCCATTACGTCGTTGGTGCCTGCTCTTATGAGAAGTATAAGGCTTGGATGTGGATATATAAGAGAAAGCTGAAGGATGTGAGATGACTTCGAGAGGATTGATCTAATTAAATGGGAATGAATGAAACCATGGGTGTGAGTGAATTCTCTACAAGATAACCAATCATCATACTTCTGAGACCTGGCATTAGAGACTTGTTGTCATTCACCTTCATTTTTACTATTGGTATTTACAGTGATACACACCACCTATACTGGGGTAGGACCCAAACTAACTATATTGTTATAAATTTGTTCATGGATCCAATCCTCTGAAACATATCATCAATTTATGTTATGTACAAGGAATGTGTGATAAGGACAGTAGTTAAGGAGATTAGTGAGATCAACCTCATGGGGCCTCTGACATTCTAGAAACTTCATGATTCTCTGATCTAGGGCACTTTAGAAATAAATATGGAATTGAGATTCATCACATGATTATATCCAAATTATCTTATCAGGGAAAGAAATTATAGGATGTACTCCCTAATGAGGGGATGGAGCTTGATAGTGGATACAACCTAATTTCCTCACCAAGGAAGCAGTGCTTGATGGGGTGGTGTCAACCGATTCTGCGGAAAGCGATGTTAAGCATGAGGCTAGGCCTAAGGTTTTTGTCCTCAGTAAGGCTATGGGTGAGGCTCTTCTAGTAATAGTTCTTTTAGAGAAGCCTCTTCTTATGCTATGACAGTAGTCTCAACCTTAGCAGATCATCTCGTAAAATTTGTGGAAGGCAATGAGTGCACTTTTTTAGCTTGCTGCAAAGCCTTCTCTTGGTGATGAGCCTTTTTAGTGACATCATGAAATCCACCTGGGAAATTATGAGGGATGATGGAGGGAACCAATTCATTATTAACATTCCACACACACATTTTCAGCAGTTTTTATTGAGTCAGTGTCATATCGAGTGCATACTTTATGCCCATACATATAAAGAAAAAGTATGTGACTCGCTCATCTAGTCATTATGAGAACATGAAGAGGTCGGAAATAATGGTCTTGAATTTGGTGGAGATGAACTGATAATTAAACTGCATGTAAAGATCTTTTGAACCATCTATGGACCTGATAGGTACCTATCTATACCAGAAGAATGCAGACCTTTCTAATGTGTGTACGAAACATTGGAGCTTGGAAGATTTATGTTGTGCTTGAGTTCCCATCATGGGTCCACACATTGAAATAAATTGGGCTTGATGCTGAAGCAGGTCACCCATCCTATTTAAGGGGGAAAATGTAGGATTCTTGAAATTGGGGGTGTCATTATATCATCCACCCATTCTGGATATGGCTTTCCATCAGGTGGGATCGCCACCTATCATGTTTCAAGGGCCTCTAGATAGGAAATGAAAGTGTCCATACTTTTGATGTGGAATACTATATTGGAGAGGACTTTTATCTACCAGTGCTTTAGAATGTTATTTGACATGGTATGAAGGCTCAAACACTCATGGAGAAGCTGATAGAACCACCACAGGAATAGCCTAAGGAACTACCAGATGGATGACCTGAGCTAAGTCTTGAGGATGATTATTATGTTACTCGGGTAGATTTGGAGATACATACCACATTTGCTTAATATAAGATCTAATATCTAATCAATCATGGTGAATGAGATTGTCGAGATTAACCGGATGAAACTCACCAAGGGGGGCCTATGGATACCCCTACTTCCCTAGTGGAAGACAGATGAGAACTTACTGAGGATCCCTGTAGTCTGGACACCGTTATTCAAGGCACTTGGCAAGGATCTCATTAATGAGATTTTTTATGCTCCTTACGATGTTGGAGAAACAAATCCCTATCAGTATCAACCTTCATATTTTTCAATGAACTAGATGTGTCATAGGGCTTAAACGTCACAGTTGACACTTTAAATTTTTTGGTGTTCTGGCCAATGGTAAATGATTAAGAGGGGTCTACAAGGACAATGAAATGTATCTGATGATGATTATGGACACCTTTAGGGTCTACCAAGTGTTCTGCTTCCCAAGTGGGTGGATCACCCTCTTCGGATCCCTGCCCAACACCTCCTTCCGGATATATCTTGGGAATGGCCATTTTTACCAAAATAGTGCCTAGAGGCATATCTTCAATATCACCAGGTATATCTGGATATCATAGGATTGGGATGAAATAGAGAGTAGCATACTTCCCCCAACCATGGTTATGCATGTGTGTAGACTATACTTTGATAATTCTATGGAGCATAGGGAATATTTGAATGCATATCTTCTAAAGATTCTAATGATAGCTAGGTGTTGCAGGGTGCTAAGCCACATTAAGTGTTTCTTGGTCAACCATGTGACACTGATGGTTGATGTCATCATAATGCTCCTATCATTTTATATAATCCAAATGTTGACCTCGAATGTGGAGATGCATTGACTAGAGGGTTTTCCAGAACCACATGACTATGTCCTAGGTAAAGGACTCCAAAATGTCAATGTATGAAGCCACATTCATCCAAAACATCTTAGATAACTGGTTCTCTAGAAGAGTGTCCCATATTTTTCTTCATTTTTAAGAGGTATTTAGTTATTATTTTTCTTATTATTCTACTGGGTTTGGATGATGAACTATAAATGAAACTAATGTAGAATGTTGTGGTAGTGGTATGGCTAGTGGAGGTAACATTGTACGAGCTCACAAGTCCCTGCCGACTAGGTTGTCTCTCGGGGGCAGCACTAATAACATCATCATGTCCTTGTATGATGGGATGTCTAACACTTCTTCATGCACAAGGGTGTAATTTTTTGGTGGTGAGTCTGGTGATTGGTAATCATCTACCATACCACAAAATATCTCTCTATGATTTCATGTCAAGGTAGATATTGAGTTTGGTGATAGTAGAGAAGACTGTATGACAAGACCTAGGAAGGGAGACCAATATTCCTCCTCTTGAATGTACCTACTGTTGGTTTCGGGGATTTAGTACATCTCACATTTAGGGAGGAATAAAATCACACTCCAGGTTCCTTCCCCAGACTCTGAGGCAGATTATTTGGGTAAAGGATAAATCATAAAATCACATTCTTCTTTATAATATATGAAACAGACATGATTGATAATGATCTACCACTTTTTTGAGTTCTTCATTTAGTGGTTATGGTTCTTCCTTTTTCCCCAAGAAAGTTCATCTGGGCATGGAAAATTATAGGCATGGGGAGGAACTTTGTGGGAATTTTTCTAGAGTGGGGAGGGCCTCTTCTTGATCTAGTTGTGACATGAGGAAGGTCTTCATATCCATTTTCATGGGAGTGGGGAGGACTTATATTTTGGGGAGTTGTGGTGTGAGGATCACCTAAGAATATGTCAAATGAAACATAGGGAGGACCTCTGTACCAACTGATGGATGTGCATGGAGGATCTCTACTGTTGGGAGTGCTAGTGTGGGGAAGACCTCTGTTAGATCTAGTGAGAACATGGGGAAGACCTGCATGTCTGTTTTTAGTGGTAGCATGAGGAAGGCCATTTACTGATCAAATTTAACATGGGGATGACCTCTACAATAGTTTTTGATGAAGCAGGGAGGTCCTCCCCTTTGATAGTGGCTGGAGTGGGGAGGGCCCTTGCTGGAGATGGTGAGAACATGGGGAGGACCTCCATGTTTGTTACCAGTGACTGAGTGAGGAAACCTTCACTTTGGACGATGATGTTGTGGGGATGACCTCATCTTGATATGGGAATGATGTAAGGATAACCTTCACATCGATGATCTAATACTTGGGGATGACATTCATATCTAGAATCATAGGTATAGGGAGGACCTCCTTTTGGGTTGTTAATAAGACAGGGAGAACCTCCTCTTTGACCAATGCTTGTTGCATGGGAGTACCTACATGTTGAGTAAGAGAGTGGGGAGGACCTCAACTCTGTATGGAGATAGAACAGGGAGGACCTTCATATGGTATCTTATCATCATAGGTCAGTCCGCTATGGATTCTTATCTTGCATGAGACTGAAAGACTCAACCCAGCCTACCCATGGGGTGGATGAGGTCTCGATCCTGATCGTGCAAAAGTGGGTATGTGATTTTTAGTAGTAGGGGCATGATATAATGCATCAAGGGTGGAATGGACCATTGAATCTATGGAATATGATGCCCCCACACTGGCATCTTTCTGATCTTGCACCCGATGTTTACATCGGGTTATCCGAAATGGGTTTAGTGGATCAGGGGAATAAACGTAGGTTCTTTGTCTTGAGGGGCTGGTAATTGGTTTCGTTGATGTGTCCTAGTGTGATACCTCCTTGGAAGCTCTCGGTTGGTAGTCATATCCAGGATGACTCGAACATCCCTCACTATATCAGCATAGGGGAGTGATTTGTTGGAATGTTCTGGGGAGAGGCTCTCGAAATGGTTAAATTTTGGAGTGGGGAGAAGTTGATCTATGTACATTTGTTGGGGTTGATAGTCACTATGATTCACATAATCCTATAGGTCATTTCGGTCCATATCTCTCATGGGGATGATACCCTCCTACTCGCATCATCAGAAATGAACATTAATCTCTCTAATCTAAACAATTTTTGATAGCGATACGAGTTATGGGTGCTGGGTAGACATGGTCATGGATGGGGATGTATTGGAGGTGGATCTTTACAATATTTCCTCATTATCATTCCTCTTACCCCTGCATCTGTGAGCGGGGGTGATTGGTTTCATGTAGCTTGGGTCCTACAAGGTAGGAAGGTTCATCTGTCAGTTTGGATATTAGAAAAGAAATGCCCAATTCCACTTCACTATTCAGTCTCCCACTATTGGTGTGTGAGTGATCCATGCTAATAGTTCCACATAACAAAATTCCCAATGATTAACTACCCCAAATTCTAGTGAGTTTCACACTGGGCCCACTATTTTCTTGGTGGGACTTGGCACCGGATAGCTGGATCCCGTGACATGCTCATCTATCAATGTCTCAAGTGCCACTAATCACCACAATTTACGGACAACTAATTCATGTTAGGTTCTCCATTTTCTATTTT
This sequence comes from Viscum album, assembly GCA_963277665.1. NCBI lineage: Eukaryota > Viridiplantae > Streptophyta > Magnoliopsida > Santalales > Viscaceae > Viscum > Viscum album. The sequence continues at coordinate 252,406,673 of OY728135.1, read as the reverse complement.
TGATTCTTTCCACTAGCGTGTGCACATTATCATGGAAACGTACTAATAGTTTCCCCTCATTCCCTCTTTCTGAAGGTGGGCATATTTCATCAATTCCTCATAGAATTCCTCTCCTTAATCTAAATCATATGATGGGATATCGTTACCTCCTACCATGGATTCCCCTTGGAATTCATCACCTAGTCTGGGTTTCACTTATATATTAATATTTTGTTCATGAATCTTGTTCTCAGATCTATCTCATTTTGGATTATGGTTAATTACACTGCATCTATTAGGAAATTCCAAAGGTTCAAGTTAGGGAAGCAAACTTTGGTCAGGATGGTAGTCCCGCAAGGCATTGATAGCATGTCTAAGTGATAAATCATTTGGAGACCTATATTCTTCCTGAACATAGGGATTTTATAGGGAGTATAAAATTGATACATCCCACATCGATCACTAGGTATCTTATTCCATAGGCATGTCTCTGAGATTTTCCACAACACTCAATGTTTAACATGGGGCATTACATGAGTTTATCATCTAGTAGATAATGATTGGATTAATATGAACACTTATGAAGGTTGGCTAGATAGTAACATCACTAGGAGGGATCGCCTAGACGGTTTACCTGATGGAAGGATCATAATTTCCTATGACGACAGACCTGAGAGTGGTGTGTCCAATGAAGTTAAGGTTTCACATCATTAAGGATAATCTGAAAACCACTATAGGAGGATCAAGGATGGTATACCCAAATAAGGGGGTACCAAGGATTTCCATTAGCAGGGATTTAACCTCAAAGATGCTTCCTATGTAACTTGTGCAAAGGACAAGGATCAAAACCCATGTAGTTCATTGGGGTGATTTGGGTCTTACACAAGGTTAGTTGGTCGTCCCAAGAGGGGCACTCTTGGTTAAATGAATATTGATTTTGAAGATCATCTGCATGGTTAGAATCCTATATGAATATCATTATCCAATCATGATTTTGTATCCTAGATAATAATCAATATGAATATTGGAGGGCTGGATAAATTGGTTGGAATGAATAAGATGGAACTGGGGTGAAGATGATGGTATTGGGCTTGATCCTTGGGGAGGATTCCTATATATCCTAGCTGGTTGGGAATCAAAGACCACATAGTTTTGATGGGGTATTGGGGAATACTCATGGTTAGCTACCAAGATCAAATATTACAAATGTTTGGGGGTTATTCATGGTTATCCTTCCAGGTAGACATAAAGAAGATGTGACCCTCGGGTGGGGTATGATCCTCTTGAGGTATAGTGGCTCACAGGAAAGATCGGGATGAGAATATATGATAGTGGATACTAAGATCCATGAGGTGTTCCCCTAGGATAGGGGCACCATGTTTTACCAATGATTAGGATTGAACCTTTTTGAGGATTTATATGTACCATGTTTAGAATAAAGGGATCAAAACTCACATAGTTCGGTGGTTTGGAGATTATACATGTCTCGAATCTCCTGAAGGTGGATGCTAGGGATTAATCTTGGATGGATGCCTTAAATAAGGGTTTCATAGTCACTTCTAACCTATAAGACCATCTGAGACATGATCAGTGTGTGAAACAATAGGAAGTAGTGAACCATACGGACGCGTCGCGAAATATGTGTCAATGAGGGATGGTGTGAGGATTACACATGGAAGAGGACCATGGAGAAAAATCCCAAAGTGAGAAGTATTGGGTATTGAGAGTTCTATGTCCCATCCCCCATCTATTCTATGAATCCAAAGGTGGCAAAGAGGAGTAGGGGTTTTACCTCATACAATAAATGATAGGGTCTTACACTAGGATGGTTTCACTTCCCCACAGGCATATGTTGTTCTATGCAAGGAGGATATCATTCCATGGGAGGAATATCTCACTCTTATAGAAGATAGTGGGTGTGGAAAAGTTTTCGAAGGGCACCCCATTTGAATTGCACTGGGTGAGGCTATAGGTTAATGTCATGTCATGCAGACGATGGATCATGGCAGCTTAATTTTCTATATCTTGTATGATACGGACTCACTTCTCACCCCTTGGACTTACATTACTAGAAATATTTTACCATTTGTGAAGGGAAGGCAATAGAAATTACAATTAGGATTGAGGTGGAGGAGTGGTCACTTGAGGGGTCTTCATTAGCATAGATTTGTGAGGAAGCAATAGCTATTAGTATACCTATGTGAATAAGAATTTGGTAGAGAAACAAAAAATTATACATCACATGAAGAACCATGAAATTACCTTGCACATTCTTGGCAGGACACACGGGAGAGAAGCTTGAAAAGACATGGGTCTCACCATGTGGGTTTTCACAAAGGGAAGGTACTTCATGAAGAAAATGTGCTTAGTGAAGGGAAGGTTCTTCATGAAGAAATGATCCTCACAAAGTGTGGGTACCATTTCTTAACATATAGCTTATTAAAAGAGTAATTCATGATGGATCAATTCTTCATGGTGCCTTGAGAACCCAAAGGGTCTCCCTCCTCCATGAATGGAGGACATGTTTGCAAAGGGACACCCTACAATATATAAGGGATATAAAGAATAATGGAAGGAATAATTTGTGATTCTCAAGTACCTTGGTAGATCCATTTTTTGGTCATGATTATAGTTCTTGGGACCTTCACGAAATGGGAGACTAGAAGTTGAAAGGTCTCGGTTATGATGCATTTAAGCTGGGTGAAGCTGAGTATTTTAGGAAAGGCAGTTCATGATGCTCACCTGGAAATCTGAAAAAAAATTATCGCAATGAAGAAAGGCTCTTTCAGACTCGTAGAGGTAATGTTAAATATTCTCACGTGGTTGTAGTGCTTTTCATACTCAGAGAGGTTCCATCAATGATGCTCGGTATCATGGTGCTCATCACAGTCACAGAGGTACAATCAAAGATTCTCAAGTTTGTGGTGCTCATTGGACTCACATAAGTACCGTCAAAGATGCTCACGATCATGGTGATGAGGGGTCTCCATGAAGAGGCTACATGAAATAGCCTCCTTTGTAAAAATTTTGGGCCGTTTGAGTCTGGATTAGCTTTGAAATAGCCATGACCTTGTACACATCTTTATAATCATGATTTTCAACACCAACCATTCTCTAATGGGAAATAGTAGAATTATTTCTTTTACTATAGTGTAGATGAAAATCATTATCACTATAGACCATTGTAAGTTTAGATTCTACTTTCACGATTATACATACCACTTTCTTATTAGTTGGTAATATTATATAACGAACCTTAATTAATTAACATGTGTTAGAAAAACTTCAAGCCTCCATGATATTTGTCTCTCAGCCGTTATGATCATCAGATAATATCATACAAGTTCATTCAATTTTAAGGGATAATTCATGAGTATCTGATTCATTTATAAAAATTATTAAAATTCTATAAACACTGAATGTTTCAACTCCATTAGAAATTATTAGTAAATAAATTCCTTTTGAATTAAATTCATATCAGTATACTCTTGACGTTTAAGTCCATCACCATATCCCTCTACATTTAACCTAGTGTATCTACAAAATTGGATGTGAATTAATCCTTTGATTCCTATGGAATCCATAGAAATAAAAATATATTATTAATATTTTATAGAAATTATATTTCAAATTTGGTCAAATATTTAATTTGAATAATATAGTATTATTCTTCTAAAACTATGATTTCTAATAAAAATCTCAAACATGTTCACCATCCAACACTTAAATAGTCTAATGAATTATTATTATTATTTAGGAGGCACATGATAATGTTCTAATACATCACCTTTTCATATATGATGAATCATGGAGCTATTTATCTAAAGTCCCCAATTAATATCTTTATTAAAAACTAAACATTGGTATATTCCTAGATATATCTTATTGGATCACTATAATAATGTTTTATATAGTAAAAAATGAACTGATAATATATTTTATAATTGTTAAAAAGTCATTTAAAATCTATAATTATATATTATTTTTATTTCCATTTACCAAAATACATTTCAAAAACATTTTTATGTGATGAATTTACATTATATATAAAATGTTAATTATGTATTTTTTAATGTACATTCTGAGTCCACACCATCCTATCCAGCATGCCTATGAAATTTCCATGTGAATAGCCACATGTTGATTCCATTCATCAATGACATGAATTTAGTAATCAAATACCTAACCTAGAACAAAATTTCTACAAATATTTAACCATACCCATAAATCTTCAATGGTTAGAAACTAGAATTGAGGAATAAAAATAATTGAATTAAAATTTACTTTCACCCAAAACACATTAACCTCATATTATTGTAAATGTGAAAATAATTTTTACAAAAATATAATAATATTAAATCATGAAAAAAATATTTATTCAATATAGAGTAATGTTAACAAGTTAAAAAATTAATATAATATAAACATGACTCTAATTTATATGATATTAATCCTTTCCTTTTATATCATCACCATGGCTCTATTTATCAAAAATATTAAAAAAATGGGTCTTTTATCTTCAAAAGCCTTGTCTTGAATCATTTAGGTGTAATTCATGGTGAATATATAGATGTTGAGTATAAATTAAATAGTACTTCAATGATTCTCTAAAATAACAATATGCATCAATAATCAAAACAATTCATTCTAATGTAAATATTATAAAACAATTAATAAATAATTTACAAAAATAAATTTAATCTGCACATCTCTTTAAATAAGAATTATGGTACCATTATTAGAGGCCTTCGTATAATGAATCGGAATACAAAAAACCCATATATAAGATATATTAACAAATTCTAGACAATAAAACTATCTACAATATATAATTCATGGGAAAAATTCTATGGTCCGAAAATTAGTATATATTATTAATCCATAATGTAATAAGGGTTAAAATACAAACACAACAAATATATTTGATAATAAACCTATTGAAAATTGGATGATGGATAATTTAAAATGAACTATATCCAAATACAATTTTCTTTTGATACAGTCACCAATGGGAACCACAATTATCCTTATCTACAAACACTGAGATCACCATGGTCACTAGAAAAATATATTTTAACATCAGAAGCCCTAAAAATGTTGTAAAAACACCAATACAGGGGTGAGCATATACATAAACTGTATAAAACTAAATAAACCACATGAAATTATATTGACTAATGTGTAGTTATCTTAGATATATAATGGTAAATGAAAACTCACTAATGGAAGAAATATATAGTGATCTAAATAAATCTAGTTATGCTTTAAGATAGGGAACACATGGTGCTAATTCTATATCATTAATAACCAAACTTCACCTGAAAAAATACAGTAACCTGTAAATATTAGGAATCCATGTAACCCAGATTAAAAATCCCATGTCATTGGTTAATTTATATATTCAATTAACCACTCCTAAATATGGTCCAAATTTTAGTAAAGGGAGTACAATTTTTATTAGAGGACTTATTCCCCATTGAGCTATGTACCTCATATAAGGGAGTACTTACCTACATGAATAGTAGACCCAAAACCCTTGTATGTGGGGGAGTACCAAAATCTATATCCTATATGTGTGTGTTCTAAACCATTTCAGGTTCCATGGGATTTCCAAGTCCATTATGATCTAGAGGTCTCATACCTCACATTGTAGGGGGAGTAACAACTCATCGATGAATATGGGGAAACATTTCTTGTCATCCAAATTTTGGAATGGGGTACCATAACTCTTATATCCATCAATAATCCTTCCCAAACCTATTCATATATCTGAGAAATCTAAAATCCATGATCTTCTTTATTTTCTCACACCTCAACTTCGATAAAAAACATAGATATATAAGTTCTCTCAATGATAAAAATTTTCAATTATGAGATTCCTCTTCTTAATTATCTGAAATATGGTATAAATGAATATAAATTCCTATGAAAGTCACATGTTAGTCCATTACATTTATGGTTTGATATATTTTATATGAGATAAATGTTTTCATGAAATAATTCCTATACTCTAATTTTTACACCATAGTAAAATTTATCAAAATATGACTATTCTAGGAGTTATTTTCAACTTGCTACAATCACGCCATTCATGGTGCAACTATCACCTCCAAGACACATCTAAAACATTGAAATCATTTCCCACCCCCAAAATAATTATCTTAAGAAATATGGATCTTTATTTAAGATTAATATCATTCTATTCATATATAACACTAGGAAACTATGGTTACAAGACAATATAGGGTGTTTCTCTATGATCATACAATAAAGGATATAGAGAAATTCATTAAATCATGTGTCTACATGTCACCTAAAATCTCATAGAACAATATATTCATATATATCATTGATTTTATGCTATCATTGTTCTAACAGATGTAATCATATTAATTTTGTGTCTCTACTACAGAACAACCAATGATGCAATCATGTAACACCCGAGACATTTATGTGAAATATTTTTTTTATGTTATATAAATCATCAAAGTAATCTTTCACTACAGACAACACTAGCTTGGATTGCTTTACATGCAACTGCGGCCTTCCTCGATTGCTTGCGTCGTACGCAATACCGAGTTTCACTAAACAATGATATGCTATTAAAATATTATTAAAACTAGCCGTTATGAATAGTAATAACCACTTTTTGAAATTTTACAAATTTTATTTTTCAAAATAGACTTCATTTTTGGATTTGGAATATCGAAATTAGTCTAGGGTGATATTTTTGTATTTTTCTGAAAACTTTCAATTTTTGATGAATAGTGAAACCACTAAGTGGTAGTTAAAAAACTGAATTTTTCATAAAACTTAATTTTACCGCTTCTGTGAGTGGAATTTTGAAATTCCGAGAGACATGGTTGATGTCAATAAGTAAAATTTGGTTCAATGAGATGAAAATAATTTTTTGGTGGATAGTAACTTTTTACTTTTTTTACCACGGTTAAAAGTAATAGGGTAATTAAGGGTAAAAATGATATTATTATTACCCTAACACATGTCCTAATTCTATTGGACAAGTGTAATTCGACCATAAACAACCTTAGGAATAAAATATGACCATTTAATCCCACTTGGATTAGATTAGGACATTTATTATTAATTTATTTAAAAAAGGGTTAAAATAGTTAAAATCAAATTTTAATAAGTAAATCATTTTTAATATGGGGTTATACATAAGATAAATTCGACTATAAATATTAATTAGAAAGATAAAAAGCTTTCCTACATAATGGTATTTTATTTGTAATTTTTAGACATTAAATAATTTAATTTATTTATGACACAATGATGATGCAGTAATTATCTTATTAATGAAATATTGACATAATAGATGTTATAAATACCCAAATAAATGTAATTTGAGACTTTTTATGAATTAAACTAATTTTATAGGTTAATATGACATGTTAGTATTGATTTAAGTAACTTGGTTAGAACTAATCATTCTGTTATGATTTTCACAAAAATCAATTACTAAATAGTGTCAAAATTGAAAAAATTGTTTTTTAAAAACATATTATATTATTAATTGTTATTTTATTCCTAAAAATCTAAGGTTCGGCCAAATGACTTAGATAAGGTTATCTATTTTAATAATAAACAACTTGGGGTTCGTTTGTCTTGATATAGTAAGTTTATTAACCTTATAGTGTAAGAAAACAAGAAGACACGGTAAAAGTTAAATTATCTAACTTAAAGTTAAATCTAAATGATAAGGTTAAAATTGATACCTAAACTTGTTTAAATTCTATTGGATGAGAGGATTTGTACCCCTACCCACCTTATCTTCGACATATATCAATTTGGAGATATTAAAAACCTAATTTGACTTTATAATAAAATAATATTTTTAGTTATTCCAAAGGTTCCCCTCTCCTCCCTTATAAAAGGGCACCTCCTCCCCCTCTTCCTCACACCACTTTGAGCCTTCAGGCTCGGCAAAAACCTTCCAATTTCTCCTCTCCACTTCCCTAGAAACATCCTAGAGGTTCTGGTCTTCTTCAAAGACCTATTTCAGTGCCCTAAAAGGAGGTCTCAAAGAAGCACTTCAAAGAAGAGGTAATGTCTGTTACCGATTCTTTCATCTTTATTTCTTCTTCCACTTCTTCTTATTTAGTTGTTTCATTATGAAGTAATAACATCAGTATCACTAATATACTGATATGTTATTATAAGTTTGAAACAACCCTATTTCAACATCTATCCATCCTACGGAAAAAGAAATCACCGCACGTGCGTACGTACGGAATACCGTCTCCACGCCGTGGTGTAATCTATTTTCCACCACCACCTTACTTGAATGGGTATAATGGTGTAAATAATGACTATATATGACTATTATAAAGTTATATTGATTCTGAAATAGTATAAATACACTCCAATACAATTCCACGATCATAGGAACGATATCATCACTCGTGCGTACGTACGGAATACCGTCTCCACGATGTGATGCGACTCATTCTACATGATCTTCATTTCATAATGATTATATAAATGAATTTAATGAATTAATATGATATATATTAAAATAATACCATTATGGAAATGAGGTATCTATAACCTAAAGAGAAGAATAAGAATTTATTCGACAAACACGCATAAAAACAAAAAGTAATAAACACCCGAATAACAAGTAGTAATCAAATATTACTAATAAGAAGCAAATAATATGAACATATATGATATCATAAAATTAAGTATGATTCTGGAATAAGTCAATAACATTATTTAAATCATTATACAGTAGGTTCAGACACATACGAAGCAAATTGGACCTAAGGTAAGGAAAATATCACAATCTAATTTTTATCCGAGATTGTTTATACTTTGGAATTTACTAGGGTGTATTTTATCATCCACATACATGTTTCCTCAATATGTAATATTTATATCCTTCTAAAATATTTTATATCCAATTTTACCCTTCGGTGAGTTTTTTGTAAAAGATATGAAAGGAATCTTTTGTCGTTTTTCGTACGAGGTACTTTTTGACTTTTCCGACAAAAGTACGAGAAGAATGTTTTCTTTTAACTTATACTACATGAATGGATTTTTAAAACATTATTTCCAAGAATATTCCCTTACAAGTTTTCAGGTTTATTTTTAATCAACTTCTTTTAGTTTAAAATTTTATAACATGTTAAAGAACGGAATGTGTTTCTGAAATAGAAAGGATATTTTCCTCAAGAATGGAGTTCAAGTGTTTTATCAAAATTATTTTCTATATAAGATAATAAAAGGTTTTTTTTCTATCCCTATTATTACATTGATTTGATTATGTTGTGATGGAATTATTTTTATGAATTCCTTTATCTTATATGAGTTGTTTTATGATGTCACGATGTTTAAGATTCCCATTTTTACTACATGGTTTATGCAATGATGTATGATTTATGATTTTGTGGCACACATAAGAATGGTATCATTATGAGATGGGTGGGACCTATATCTCCCTCCAATGCATTGGGTAAAGATTTTATATCTCATGAGATAGACATGGCTGGAACGGTAGGTTATACCGGTTCAGTAAAACAGGACTGAAACGAGGAGTGAACTCGGTTCAGAAATGGAATTTTTCCACTAAGATAGTCTTGGAAATGAGTCTTGACTAATAAGAAATGATTCTCTATGATTATGTGTGTATGCCACAAAGTTTCATGTTTTATGTTATGATAATTGGGATTCCATTTCACTACTATGATTTATCCCATGTTATGAAATTATGATCTCTTTTGCAGGTTAAGATTTCCAAAAGTTATGTTCTTATGAATATGATGTGATTGATATTTCTTTTTTTTACCCTTACTGAGCATTTGAGCTCACCCTTTTGTATGTTTTCTTTCCCTAGGTCAGGAAGAAGGTTATTAAGTAAGATATGCCAAAAGGGACTATAGATATGATGAAATAAATGGGAGACAGTGTAGACACTTTATGAACCAGTTGTTTATGTTTCCCAATTTCTAAAGACACTATACCTATACGGTCCTTTAGTGGTTTTGTTATATGTTGTAATAAGTATGCTTCAATTCTGATGTAATAACAATGTATGTAAAGTATGGTTCGTTATAGTTGGTATCAGAGGAAAGGTATAGTCAACCATTGGAAACTAGGATTTGAAAGCCTTAGTAAGAATCCTAAGGATATGTCTAAGCATAGAACACAATCTTAGTGTTTTAGAAATGGACATGAATAACCTAGGATAAGACCTTAAGTGTGAAATTTTATTCTTGATTATGTGGTTTTCCTGTTATAATTAGTGTTGCTCGCACTATTCTTCTTGGTTTTAGTCAATGGCTGGAACCCGAAGGAACCGTGTTAATGCGGAATGCGACGGGCAATGCAATGATTGTCCCCCTGAGCAACCAAACGTTATGGGAGCTGGAATGAAAAATCTTCTAGCCATGATCACACAACTTTCTCAATCTATGAATCATGCAGGACTTCCAAATGATCAAAGGAAGGAGAAACATTCCGTTGAATCCTTCATGAGACAGCGTCCACCTTCATTCAGCGGGTCTACTGATCCATTAGTTGCTGAATAATGGATTAGTACACCTGAAAATATATTTTCAGTTCTTCAATGTTCTGAGCATGATAAAGTCATCTTAGCAGTGTATCATTTGGAAGGTGATGCTGATCAATGGTGGAATCTTATTAAGAATACGAGGCAAAGGGATGAAATTGAGTCCATGGAATGGGATGAGTTCAAGAACTTATTTTTCAATACGTACTTCCCTCGTATTCTCCGAACAAAGATGGAGAAAGAGTTTCTTGAACTGAAGAAAAAGGAAGATGAATCTGTTGGTACCTATGAAGCAAATTTTACCAGACTTGCAAGGTACGCTTCTGCTATTATTATCCAACCTGAGAGTAAGATCGATCGATTCTTTAGTGGCTTAAAACCAAGTCTTCGAAGGGCCTTATCCATAAGGGACTTCAATAGCTACGAGGAAATCGTTCGATGTGCTCTCAAAGTTGAGATGGAGATTGGAGTAACCCATCAGTCATATGGTTTTGATAAGAAGAGGAAAATGGAATTCAAAGGAAAATCTAAAGATCACACTAAAAAGAAGATGATCTTTCCCTTATGCTCAAAGTGTGGAATGAAACATGGAGGGAGTTGTCTTAAAGGGACAAGTAAATGTTTCAAATGTGTAAAGGAAGGTCATCGGGCATTTGAATGCCGCGATGATGGGAAGAAGATGTCTAATGATGCAAATAAAGAAGGGATACACAGAATGAACCTACTACAGTTCAATGTTTCAAGTGCAAGGAGATGGGACATTATGCCAATAAATGCCCTAAACCAAGGGTTGATGATGATGGTCTAAGTCAACAAACTCTTAAGGCTATAGACAAAGGAAAGTCACATGCAATTTCTATCAGCGATGTGGGGTACGATAACGATGTGGTGAAAGGTACACTTACCATCCACTCTAAAGTAGCAAATGTTTTATTTGATTCTGGATCCACCCACTCTTTTATTTCTGAAGATTTTTTTAATGTTATCACCGTATTACCTCAACAATTAGATGTTGAGTTTGCTGTGACAACACCTAATGGCACAACAGCCGCATAAAAATTTTATAATTCTTCCCCGATTGAAGTTTGTGGGAAAGTGCTTCCTACAAATCTTGTGATCCTTCCTATAGTGGAATTTGATGTGATTCTTGGCATGGATTGGCTTTCTTTATATGGATCTCATATCAATTTCCAAATAAGGGAAGTCACATTTCATATTCCAGATCAATCTATGATCGTCTATCGAAGCAAGGATGAACATAACCTTCCAGTGGAAATTTCATCCATTTTATGGGTCTTGATTCCACTAAATGAGGGTTATTTATCTCAAATGGTTGGTGAGAGACTCACAATTAAGAATATGCCCATTGTACGGGAGTTTGATGATGTCTTCCCGGAGGAATTGTCGGGTCTTCCACCAAATCGTGAAGTTGAGTTTTCAATAGAACTCATACCGGGTGTTTTGCCTATTTCAAAGACACCTTATAGAATGGCCCCAATTGAGTTGCAGGAATTGAAGAAGCAACTCCAAGATAATCTTGATAAGGGATCCATACGCCCTAGTGCGTCACCTTGGGGAGCACCTGTTCTATTTGTTAAGAAGAAAGATGGATCAATGAGACTCTGCATTGATTATCGAGAACTTAACAAGATCACTATCAAGAACAAATATCCTCTCCCACGCATTGATGACTTATTTGACCAACTACGCGGAGCTCAATACTTTTCCAAGATTGATATTCGTTCAGGGTATCATCAATTAAGGGTCAAAAGGGAGGATATACCAAAGACAGCTTTCCGTACAAGGTATGGACACTATGAATTTATAGTGATGCCATTTGGTCTTACTAATGCCCCTGCTATCTTCATGGATCTGATGAATAGAGTCTTTAGAGACTATCTTGACCAATTTGTGGTAGTCTTTATAGACGATATTCTTTTCTATTCAAAGAGCAAGGAAGAACATGAAGATCACTTGAGAATTATATTGAATACCCTGAGAAAGGAGAATCTTTATGCCAAATTTACCATGTGTGAATTTTGGCTTCAAAAAGTTTCATTTTTGGGTCACATAATCTCAAAAGTGGGGATATCTGTGGATCCAGCAAAAACAGAGGTTATCAAAAGATGGTCGAGACCAACAATAGTAACTTAGATCCGAAGTTTTCTTGGTTTGGCGGGATATTATCAACGTTTTGTGAAATATTTTTCACGATTATCTAATACACTCACCAAGTTGACTCGGAAAGGAGTTAAGTTTGTTTGGACGGAAGAATGTGAAGAGGATTTCAAGGAGTTGAAAAGAAGGTTATCCAGTGCACCTGTGCTCTCACTGCCTTGTAGTGGAGAAAGGTTTGTGATCTATCGTGATGCATCCAAGAAGGGATTGGGGTGTGTTATTATGCAAAATGATATGGTGATAGCTTATGCCTCATGACAGTTGAAAATCCATGAGAAAAATTACCCAACACATGATTTGGAGTTAGCTTCGGTAATCTTTGCATTAAAGATTTAGAGGCATTATCTTTATGGAGAAAGGTGTGACATTTATACTGATCATAAAAGTTTAAAGTATATTTTCACACAAAAGGAGCTGAATATGCGTCAAAGAATATGGTTGGAGCTGATTAAGGATTATGACTGCTCAATCCATTACCACCCTGGGAATGCAAACAAGGTGGTGGATGCATTAAGTCGACAAGACCATGCCAGTTTATCCATGATGAGGATCACAAAAGATCCAATATTTATGGATTTACAAAGGATGGATCATGGAATTATAATGGAAGGAGGAAAATCGTATCTTTCTCAAATGAATGTTCAACCATCTATACATGTGAAGATTAAAGAGGCACAAAAAGAAGATGTAGAGTTACAAAAGAAGGTGAGAAATGTTCTGGAATTCAACCTTGATTGTGATGGGATAATAAAGTTCAGGAATCGAGTTTGTGTTCCTCCCATCCCCGAATTAAAGAAGGAGCTGCTGGATGAGGCTCATGGTTCTTCATTCTCTATTAATCCTGGAAGCACGAAGATATATAGGGACCTGAAAGAGTACTTCTGGTGGGATGGCATGAAAAGATATGTTGCTGAATATGTCTCTCAAAGCTTGGTTTGTCAGCAAGTTAAAGCTGAGAGACAGAAGTCTAAGGGGATGTTACAACCATTACCCATACCCGAATGGAAATGGGAAAATATCACTATGGACTTTGTCACAGGACTTCCTAGAACATCCAAAGGCAGTAATTCTATCTGGGTCATAGTTGATCGCCTTACCAAGTTTGCACACTTCATTGCTATTAGAGAGGATTTCTCTCTGGATCAGCTTGCCAGGATATATGTAAAGGAAGTGGTAAGATTGCATGGAGTACCACTTTCTGTTATATCTGATCGGGATCTGAGATTTACCTCGAAGTTTTGGCGAAGTCTTTAGAATACTCTGGATACAGAGTCGAGTTTCAGCACTGCTTATCATCCTCAGATAGACGGTCAATCTGAGAGAATAATTCAAACTCTGGAATATATGTTGAGAGCTTGCTCTATGGATTTCAAAGGTGGTTGGGATCAACACCTACCTTTGGTGGAATTTTCTTATAATAATAGCTTTCACTCCAGTATTCAGATGGCTCCTTATGAAGCTCTCTATGGAAAGAAATGCAGGACTCCAACTTGTTGGGATGAAGTTGGGGAAAGAAAGCTATTAGGACCTGATCATGTTGATGAAATGGCAGAAAAGGTCAGATCTATTCAACAACACATAACAGCAGCTCAGAGTCGATAGAAAAGTTATGCCGACAACCGAAGAAAAGACCTAGAGTTTGAAGTGGGTGATAAAGTGTTCTTATGAATATCTCCCTGGAAGAGAGTCATGAGATTTGGAAAGAAGGGGAAGTTGAGCCCTAGATATATCGGTCCTTTCGAAATACTGGATCGTGTTGTGAAGGTAGCTTACCGATTGGCACTTCCACCGAATCTCTCTCAAGTTCACGATGTGTTCCATGTATCTCTCTTGAGAAAGTACATACCTGATCCTTCACATGTACTTAGCTCAGAAGTTGTACCGCTGGAGAAAGATCTTTCTTATGAAGAACAGCCGATAGAGATTCTGGATCGTAGAGAAAAATTCCTACGAAGCCAGACCACTCGATTGGTGAAAGTTTTATGGAGAAAACACCAATTAGAAGAAGCTACATGGGAGCTTGAGGATATGATGAGGGAGAGGTATCCTCATCTGTTTGTTACAAAGTGACGAATTTCGAGGGAGAAATTCATTTTAAGGGGGGGTAGAATGTAACACCCGAGACTTTTATGTGAAATATTTTGTTTTTATGTTATATAAATCATCAAAGGAATCTTTCAATACACACAACACTAGTTTGGCATGCTTTACACGCAACCGCGGCCTTCCTTGATAGCTTGTGTTGTACACAATACCGAGTTTCACTAAACAATGATATGCTATTAAAATATTATTAAAACTAGCCGTTACGAATAGTAATAACCACTTTTTGAAATTTTATAAATTTTATTTTTCAAAATAGACTTCATTTTTGGATTCAGAATATCGAAATTAGCCTATGGTGAAATTTTGGTATTTTTCTGAAAACTTTCAATTTTTGATGAATAGTGAAACCACTAAGTGGTAGTTAAAAAAATGAATTTTTCATAAAACTTAATTTTACCGCTTCTGTGAGTGAAATTTAGAAAATCCGAGAGACACGGTTGATGTCAATAAGTAAAATGTTGTTCAATGAGATGAAAATAATTTTTGGTGAATAGTAATTTTTTACTTTTTTTTACCACGGTTAAAAGTAAATAGGGTAATTAAGGGTAAAAATGATATTATTATTACCCTAACACATGTCCTAATTCTATTGGAAAAGTGTAATTCGACCATAAACAACCTTAGGAATAAAATATGACCATTTAGTCCCACTTGGATTAGATTAGGTCATTTATTATTAATTTATTTAAAGAAGGGTTAAAATAGTTAAAATCAAAGTTTAATAAGTAAATTATTTTTAATATGGGGTTATACATAAGATAAATTCGAATATAAATATTCATTAGAAAGATAAAAATATTTCCTACATAATGGTATTTTATTTGTAATTTTTAGACATTAAATAATTTAATTTATTTATGACACAATAATGATGCATTAATTATATTATTAATGAAATATTGACATAATTGATGTTATAAATACCCAAATAAATGTAATTTGAGACTTTTTATGAATTAAACTAATTTTATAGGTTAATATGACATGTTAGTATTGATTTAAGTAACTTGGTGCGAACTAATCATTCTATTATGATTTTCACAAAAATCAATTACTAAATAGTGTCAAAATTGACAAAAATAGTTTTTAAAACAAATATTATATTATTAATTGTTATTTTATTCCTAAAAATCTGAGGTTCAGCAAAATGACTTAGATAAGGTTATATATTTTAATAATAAACAACTTGGGTTTCTTTTATCTTGATATAGTAAGTTTATTAACCTTATAGTGCAAGAAAACATGAAGACACGGTAAAAGTTAAATTATCTAACTTAATGTTAAATCTAAATGATAAGGTTAAAATTGATACCTAAACTTGTCTAAATTATATTGGATGAGAGTATTTAGACCCCTAACCACCTTATCTTAGAAATATATCAATTTGGAGCTATTAAAAACCGAATTTGACTTTATAATAAAATAATATTTTTAGTTATTCCAAAGGTGCCCCTCTCCTCCCTTATAAAAGGGCACCTCCTCCCCCTCTTCCTCACACCACATTGAGCCTTCAATATCAGCAAAACCCTGCCAATTTCTCCTCTCCAATTCCCTAGAAACATCCTAGAGGTTTTGGTCTTCTTCAATGACCTATTTTAGTGCCCTAAAAGGAGGTCTCAAAGAAGCACTTCAAAGAAGAGGTAATGTCCGTTACCGATTCTTTCATCTTTATTTCTTCTTCAACTTCTTCTTATTTAGTTGTTTCATTATGAAGTATTAAAATCAGTATCACTCATATACTGATATGTTATTATAAGTATGAAACAACCCTATTTCACAATCTATCCATCCTACGGAAAAAGAAATCACCGCACGCGCGTACGTACGGAATACCGTCTCCACGCCGTGGTGTAATCTATTTTACACCACCACCTTACTTGAATGGGTATAATGGTTTAAATAATGACTATATATGACTATTATAAAGTGATATTGATTCTGAAATAGTTTACATACACTCCAATACAATTCCACGATCATAGGAATGATATCATCACTCGTGCGTACGTACGGAATACCGTCTCCACGATGTGATGCGACTTGTTCTACATGATCTTCATTTAATAATGATTATATAAATGAATTTAATTAATTAATATGATATATATTACACTAATACCATTCTGGAAATGAGGTATCTATAACCTAAAGAGAAGAATAATAATTTATTCGACAAACACACATAAAAACAAAAAGTAATAAACACCCGAATAACAAGTAGTAATGAAATATTACTAATAAGAAGCTAAGAATATGACCATATATGATATCATAAAAATAATTATGATTCTGGAATAATTCAATAACATTATTTAAATCATTATACAGGAGTTTCGGACACACACGAAGCAAATTGGACCTAAGGTAAGGGAAATATCACAATCTAATTTTTATCCGAGATTGTTTATACATTGGAATTTACTAGGGTGTATTTTATCATCCACATCCATGTTTGCTCAATATGTAATATTTATATCCTTCTAAAATATTTTATATCCAATTTTACCCTTCGGTGAGTTTTTTGTAAAAGATAAGAAAGGAATCTTTTGTTGTTTTTCGTACGAGGTACTTTTTAACTTTTTCGAAAAAAGTAAGAGAAGAATGTTTTCTTTTAACTTATACTACATGAATGGATTTTTAAAACATTATTTCCAAGAAGATTCCCTTACAAGTTTTCAGTTTTATTTTTAATCAACTTCATTTAGTTTAAAATTTTATAACATGTTAAAGAAAGGAAAGTGTTTCTGAAATAGAAAGGACATTTTCCTCAAGAATGGAGTTCAAGTGTTTTATCAAAATTATTTTCCATCTAAGATAATAAAAGGTTTTGTTTCTATCCCTATTATTACATTGATTTGATTATGTTGTGATGGAATTATTTTTATGAATTCTTTTATCTTATATGAGTTGTTTTATGATGTCAGGATGTTTAAGATTCCCATTTTTACTACATGGGTTATACAATGATGTATGATTTATGATTTTGTGGAACACATAAGAATGGTATCATTATGAGATGGGTGGGACCTATATCTCCCTCCAATGCATTGGGTAAATATTTTATATCTCATGAGATAGACATGGCTGGAACGGTAGGTTATACCGGTTCAGTAAAACAGGACTTAAATGAGGAGTGAACTCGGTTCAGAAATGGACTTTGTCCACTAAGATAGTCTTGGCAATGAGTCTTGACTAATAAGAAATGATTCTCTATGATTATGTGTGTATGCCACAAATTTTCATGTTTTATGTTATGATTATTGGGATTCCATTTCACTACTATGATTTATCCCATGTTATGAAATTATGCTCTCTTTTGCAGGTTAAGATTTCCAAAAGTTATGTTCTTATGAATATGATGTGATTGATATTTCTTTTGTTTACCCTTACTAAGCATTTGAGCTCACCCTTTTGTATGTTTTCTTTCCCCAGGTCAGGAAGAAGGTTATTAAGTAAGATATGCCAAAAGGGACTATAGATATGATGAAATAAATGGGAGACAGTGTAGACGCTTTATGAACCAGTTGTTTATGTTTTCTAGTTTCTAAAGACACTATACCTATGCGGTCCTTTCGTGGTTTTGTTATATGTTGTAATAAGTATGCTTCAATTCTGATGTAATAACAATGTATGTAAAGTATGGGTCGTTATAATTCCACTGTTATAATGGTTTATGGCCTCTTCTTAATCAAACCTTAAGTTGAATTGGGGTATTTTAATGAAATGATCAACATTGAGATATTGAATATTGAATAACTAATCATCAAGAGTTTCATTCATGAAAAAAGGTAAGATTCACAATAAATACTGGAATGGGATTCATAGTAGTAATATCATATTAGAAATGATGAGTAAGAGTACATTGATTCATAATAGAAATCATGTGACAATTGTGTATTATAAGACAAAATAGTTCTATCTTAAATAACTTTTAATACCAAAACATGAGTCTTTACTACATATTTTCCAAATGATTAACACATTATAATCTCTAATTTACATTTTCCCCAATATTAATGGAGCCCTATAAGAACTAAACTAATGTTTTAATGGTCATGGGGAGAAATAATAATTCGTGATAGAGGGGGGACAAATATATTTATAAAAAACATAGATCACCCTATTCATGAAGGATATCCCAATAACATGATAGATGAAATTAAATTCATGACCATAACCATAGTGTAATAGGCTCCAATATGAATTAATGTCCACCAATTAGTTCTAGATATTAAAAAATGCCTCAAACAATTCCCTTTATAGCTCTCAAGAAATCATAGTCAAATATAATAACTCTAAATATAATACGTCGTATTTCTATGTAAAAAATGATTTCCAAAAAATGTCTTCATTTATTAATTAACCATGATTTACAAATTGTTTTTTTCAATTAGTATTATCAATATGAAAACCCCAAACAAGATGGTTAATGGATTGAGTATACACCCACCAAAGAAGTGTTTCTTCCCAAATATTGTGTAATGTATAAAAGGGGATTTTTATTCCACTTAATACATATCTGGAAAGATTCATGTGAATGTAATTTGATACATAATCCAATTTATGAGATATAAATCATTGATAAATCATTAAATATGTCTAGGGAATGATTCCAACCTTATCTATAATAGTATGAAATGATTATATATCTAGATAAAGTGATAGTAATGAGAGAGTTGTTGTTTTCAATAAGAAAATATATCTTAATGTTAGATTTATGTGAAGTATCCATGGAAAATCCTTCTCTATTTTCCTATTCATAAATTTTACTAAAGTTACTAGATAAAAACATTAAATTAAAGATAAAAAGAAACTGATGTGGTAAGTGAAATGTGTGGTATTTAAAAACTTAAATAGGTGGTTTTTTATATTATTCCGAATATATTGGGAATATATTATAGTGGTTTAGGTTTTTTTGATATTCCTATATGTTTTTTTTGTGTAATGGAATGGTTGAGATCCGATGAAGATAAACTTGATCTTACTTTGTTAAAAATTATAGAAATGTAGAAATTATATTTTTGAAATATGTGAATTCCAATATCATAGGAATACCCAGAGAGCCAAAGATACCATATATTAAAATTATTACATATGTGAAGATCAAAATATGGGTGATCATTGATATAGATGAGTGACCCATGTAAGCATTCCATGTCACCAAAATCTAATATATATCCTAATTCCAAAACATTTCTTGTGAATAAAGATCCGTATAGACGAATATATAATCATATCCAAATTATATTTAGAATTTACCATTAAATATTATATGAATCAGGATATTTAATAGTGATCCATATGTAAAAAAGTTTTATGTTAAGAATTGTGTAAGGGAATAGATATTAAATTTGTGTCTCTGAATGAAAACATGAATCTTATGTAACATAATTTCAAATACACACTTGATGTAAATTATAGAACATTATATTTATTGATTCCAAATAATAAAACCAAATTATTTCATGATTACATTGTGTATTTAAGATAAAACCATCCTGAATATTATTGAAGAAAATATATTATTCTATTACAATGATTAAAATTGGTGAAAGACTACTACATGTATTATTTGATGTTAGAAATAGATTTACCCAATTTTAATTAATAACACGGGTAAAGGACCATCAAAGAATGACTATACATAAATGTATAATTTTTTTGAGTATTTTTAGATGATATTAAATCTAAGGTGTTACTGCTGTGTATATAATTGAGATTAAGGTTGTACTATTCTTATTTAAAATCTATCCTTGTATATAGATATCCATTAAAAATTTATAGATCTATATATTTTATCAGTTTTTAGAAAATGACATGATTATATTATATAAAGTTATTTTAAGTAATAATCATCTAAAATTTTAGGGTATTTAATCTAATTATTTCATATGTAGATCCAAGGAACATGAGAAAAATATAAATAATATGAATGGCCAAAATTTGGAGGAGTAAAAACATTGAAACAAATATCCTCAAAAGAAATGTATTTTACCTATTAATGGTTATTTTCGTGAATTTACAATGAAATTTACATTATTATAAATATTATGAGATAGAAACCAAAATCTCACAACCACCTAGATGAAAATAGAGTTTGTTGGACAACCCCCCATATAGGTTGTTGAGAATTGGGAAAACATGGTCGATGAAATTTGAAGATAGGTTTTATTTTTTTTATCAGATAATGTAAATTTTCTTGAACTATATATCAATATAAAGATATGTAGAGGAATTTTTTCTCTTCAAAATCGATTACTAAAACCTGTTTTGTTGTGATGTGAGATTTATTTTGAAACATATCTCTTCTAGAATATAGATTATTTAATATGTACCTTGTTTAAGAATAATAAATAGGATTCAACCAATATTTAGAGATATATATGAGGTATATTAAGTAGTGAGTAATCTAGGAGAACATATTATGTTAATTCATGTTGAGGATTCATTGCATTTGGAGACCGAGTTTATATAGTCTATCATTAAGACTGGAAATCATTTAAAACTAAATTATGATATTATAGAGGTCTATTCTATTAATACAAACAAATTATTTTTTTGTTTGGATATTAAATTAAAAGTTGGTGATATAAATAAAATATTGTACTTATAGGATGTGAATACAAGGAACCTTTGGGAATCATTTTTTTAAAGAATACCATTATGAAAGTCATTTATTATAATTTGAAACTGGAGAAGGTTATACTTGGGAAGTGGAAATGATAATTTATGTGAGATTTTGTCATAGTGGTTGGTGTGACTCTAGTAAAGAAAAAATCAAGGATATTATGATATGGTTATGTTGTTTGTGCACCCTCCACTTATTATTGATTGATATTTTCTATATTGGATAATATATAATTGTGGATATTAACCAACCATGAAAATTAGTATTTTTTATAGAAAACCATTTATAAATAATTTTTAATGTGTCTTTACATGTGTGATTATCTAGATAAATATGTGAGAAAAAAGGAGAGGATTTTGTATGAACAAATTTGATAGGTTGATTAAATCTTGAATAATTCATAAAAGTTTTATGAAACAAATGATTCACCCCTGCCAACATACTAGTTCATCGGTCCTATAGGGTCAACATGTGGTATAAGATAATTTTTACCTTTGGAAAAATCTAGTTAATTTATTTATTAGAGATTATTTATGAAGACCATTGTTCAAAAATTATTTATCTACACCTACTAAAGAAGAATATGATTTTCCTCAAACACGACACATTATATATAACGAATGAATTTTTTTAAAGAAAAAACAAACCATGATAAATGTGAGAAAAATAAATACATTAGAATAGTTGAATATTTTTATTCACTTGTCAAAAATTATTTGGAAAAGGTTCATGTAGTTCTTTTTACCTATTTTCTAAATTTCATCAATGACCTATTTGATAAAAAATCATTTCTTGAAGGAGAAAATAATTTTTTTTAAAGAAGGTGGAACTTTGGTCAAAAGACCAAAGAAAAATTTATTAAAAAAGAAGATTTTACAAGAGTCTAAAAGACAGGATCATATTACAATATTTCACATGATGAGGAAGCAAGTTGCTCGGGAGGTCCTCCATCCAAGTTATGTCCTGTGAAACCCCTTTATTGGCGAGTCCATAATCCACCATATTCGCATCACGATAAGTATGAGTTGCAATGAAATTTATGCCTTGAAGGGAACGAAGACAATTCATCCAGCTCGTAGTAATCTGCCAAGCTAGATGAGTCATTCCATTCCAAATGGCCCGCACCATAGTAGTAGAGTCACTTTAAATCCAAAAATTATTCCAATTGCATTTCATGGCAAAGGAAATGGAATGAATCACACTCAACATTTCATCTTCCAGAGAGGTTATATAATCACAACCTCCAAAAAGCACCCTATGATCTGACTAAGATGATTTTTGAAGATGGCACCACATCCTGCAGGGCCTGGATTTCCTTTGGAGGCTCCGTCCACATTTATTTTAATCCACTCTAGGAACGGAGGCCTCCAGAAGACCTCAATCAAGAGTCTCATCTGGATGTAATTGTCAACCACCCAAAGACGACGCAGAATCATAAAATATGCCACAGAGTTGTCACATAACCCTTTCTGAATTATTGCAGCTTCCCGAATAGCGATGAGAATTTTCATTCTACCTGAATTAATGTTAGGTGAGAAATTTTTATGTAGAATTTCATTTTTGTCATACCAAATTACATGAATAAGCTCTGCCACCCCAGTAAGAAACAAGTTTTTGATTTATTGGGAGTTCTCCACACTCACACAATGTTTTATCTGTGCATTTATAGAGTCAAGAATCGTCCATCTGCAATCAGAAATGTCAAATATATAGTTCCAAAGAGTATTAGAAGTAGCACAAGATAGAAATAAATGGTTAGTATCTTCTCTATTTTGGTTACAAAGGCGACATTTTGAGGAAATCTAGATCCCAAAAAAATTCAAACAAGAATCAGTGGGGACCATGTTATAGGAAAGACGCCAAATTAGAGTGATTCTTGAAGGTTTAATCCAAGACTTATCAAAAACCTTAATCCACTTAAATTCATATTTAGAGTTATAAAAGGAATAATTGTAGAATTTTTTGGAATTTAGCAAACCATTGTGAGCAAGTTCCCATATTAGAAAATCCTTTGAGGTAGCAAAGTGGTTATTATCGATGATGTGAATGACATTATCAGGGAGAGTATCAATATGGGAATTTAGAACATTGCTGATAGTGTTATTGATAGATTCAACGGAATGATCCAGAGGAAATAAAGAAATAATAGGATCACTAGTCCAGTTATCTTACCAGAATTTCATATAGAAGTTTCTAGTGACCATCCATCTAGAATTGTTCGTAATGTTGACGAAAAATATTTCTAAAAGAGTGAAAAATGGAAGAGTTTATGAAGTTCTTGTTAACTTTCTTCAATCTATCCAGAAACCTATTTTTGATGAAAGCAATCAAGGGGGTGTCATTATGAATCAGGTTCCAAGTGAGTCTGGCTTAAAGGGATTCATTAAAGAGTTTTAAATTTTTTATACCAAGGCCAACCTTGTCTAAAGGATTATAGCAAGTAGCCCAGGGGATAGTCACAAGTTTCCCATCCAAAATGATGCCAGTCCAAACAAATTTTTTAATATGCACGTTCAATACATTATATATTTTCAATGAATTTTTTTTGAGAATGACATGTTTATGTTTATTTTTAGCGAGGTATTTTTTCGATTACATTTATTTTGTAATGTTACAGTGAATTTAAAAAGGGAATCAAAGGGATGTGAAATGGAGAATAATTAATTACCTTGAGAGCTAAATATTCATTAAATATTAATATCAATATAATATGTCAAAGACAGATTGGGAAGAAAGATTAATGTTTTTTTATAATGAGAAACATTTACTCCAAATTAAATTATTAGTACTGGTAATCACACTGGACAATCTAGAGTTAAGGTAAACTGGACCTTCCCATGGTGTTTATTTTAGAAATTTTATCCATAATCTTGTATGGAATAATTTTCCTTTAATAGGGACTCCAAATAGTATCAATGTGTTCCGGATATTATTTATATAATCATCCATCACTAAAATATGGATAAAGGTAACTCATTTCCCCCAAAAAATTATGTTTGTACTAATTATTCCTTGTATATATGTTCAGTAAATAAATTAAATTTTTTCCAAAAATGAAAATCTAAAAATAATTATAATCCAACCAATAATATAAGGATTTATTTCAATAATTCCCATAGGAGCATCTCTTTATACTATTAAAAAATATTGATAAAATTGTCTAGAAATAGAAATATAATAAATTTAGAATTATTGATCCAATAAGAGAAACCATTTGGCCACAGTTAGTTATACTATATTATCAAAGGCAAGGAAGTAGTTTTTTGGAAAAAAAATCAACTTATAAATTTTATATAAGAACCATTGGAATGGATAATAAAGAAAAATGTGGGAACAATCCAATATTTAGAAAATATATTTTTCAAAAATAATAAAATTCTATCATCGATTAATAGATATGAAAATATGGAGAGGTTATGTGGATATTCATACAAATAAAGATACACTTATTATGAACTACATTATGGTTTAACAAGATTTACCACTTGGGATGAGGAAATAAAGAGTCCACAGAAATACATGAGAAAAAAAGTCTTGGGAAAGAATTTAACTCCCTATAAGTCAATGAAGGATAATGAGGATTTGAAAACATATATATATAAATCATTAATAAATGAATCTAAAACACCTAAAAGGGGGATAACTACTGTCATGTCCTGAACCCAAACAACCACCTGAACAGTGATAAATGGGTTGGGTGTTACTACCTTAAGCGCTCCTCCCTGAATGCCAAAGGATACTGACTAGCAGTGTGAGTCTTAATATGTTTAGTGGGGAGGCTATACCCTCTCAGAGGATAATAATGGTACTGGTCTGAGTAATAATATATAACATGAAACAAAAATAAATGACTTGGAATAATTGAACCAGACCCACACAGCAGAAGCACAATCAATAGCAGTTAAACAACGGAAGCAAAATAGAAACAATGGTAGTGAGAAGTGAACAGAGCGACATGCCACTAGTCAATTGCAACAACTAATAAACAACAAGAAAGAATCCATATTAGGTCATAAATGTCTATATATATATAAATGGAATAAATGTCTAACCAACAATTTCTACATATTAAATTAATCATGATGATACAGAAAAATAGTAACCAAACAAAGTAAACTCTAGCTAGGCATGACCTAAAGGTCCATACTAGTCTCCATGTCAAACATCACTATAGTCCAGCTCCTTAGGCTAACCCTTTTCCTACACACAAGTTCATAAAGTCTATACATGTCCCGAAGGGACTGTGTAGGTTGTGTGATAAATCTAAATAGGATACCACCCAATGGTTCATGCCTAATATAAGTGTTAAGCATACATGAATTTATAAGGAAAGCAGTAAATAGTATGATGCACAAATAAACATAAACTTCATTGGTGCTTAGTAGCCACCATGGAGTGTCACCTTTTTTGGCTAATGCCAGAATCTATGTCATGTAACCTATCGCCATTTGCCTCTTGAAACCTCATGTCCCAAGTACTAACATCCTGAAGGCATGACCAAATAATAATAACCCTATTTGAAATCCCACTCATGCCGATGGAACAACAACCGAAGGACCAGCGATTTCTGTCCTCAAATAAGAATCGGAGGGACAGCGATGTATTCCCTCAAATTAGTAACCAAAGGGACAATGATGTCTTCCCTCAAATCAGTAACTAGAGGGATAGTGATGTCTGCCCTCAAATCATGGTGAGCCTCTTCCCCCAACCTGATAGCCACAATGTTATCCCTTAAAGGTTCCTCACCTTCCATGTGTCTTCCTATAGAAAGCACCCCCAAACCAATTGTACCTAATTTCATCTATTGGGGGCCCTTACCCAATGAGTGGTCAAAACCACATCATCACGGAGTCTAGTTGTGTGCACACTACTCAAATTTATTGGTGAGTGATAATCACCAAAATAATTTCCCAAGCCACAACACCTTCGACACCTCATGTCCCTATGACCATGTGGCTCAAGTCTAACGGTCTCGCCATCCCAGTAACCCAGTCTATGCCCAACCTGATAGTCACATTTCCTCAATCCAACATCCATGATGCCCAATCCCATGGTAATAACCACACAATGTAATTTGGGCCAAGCCCATCCTATGATCAATATCACTCAACAATACCCAGGCCATGCCCAACACAAACTAAAGGTTCCAGCATATGAAATATCATACATCACATATATATAATCAAAATAAATACTTCCAACAGAAAAAAAACTAAATAGTGGAATTACAGTAGCCATCTATTGTCCTATTCTAGCACTGAGGTCTTGAAAGCCTCTAAAAAAATTAATCATGCTTAACAATTCAAACTCAATAGTTTAATTAAAAGAAATTCAATTATAACCATTTTGGAAACCCAACCTAAATCCCCCAAATGAGCAGTAGCCTCTAACCCATCCTTACTCAAGAATAACAGGATAAGGGAATACCCAACAACATCCCACAATGCATACGATCATTTCAATATAATTAAACGAGGGTCTTGATCAATACCCGATGTCGCACTAAAAATCATAAACATCCAAATGACCACGAATACATGGAAGAAGTTATCCACCACCTACCTTACACTTGTATGATGAACCTCCTCCGGTATAAGCATCCAATTCAGCCTAAAACATGGTAGATCTACAAAACGGTCAAAAACTAATCCCTTGATAACTTGGTTGAGAGGAGGAATCAAATAAAATGGATCAAGAGGAATTAAGGTCTTACCGTTGGGGTTCCAATGGATTGTACGACGTTTGAAATGAACTTCAAACAAATATCGAGAAGAAAAATGAGCTCTGGTTACCTCTCCTCACTCAAACCCATTGAGGGTTTGGGTTTCGGCCTCAAAATGAGGCTACTGCCCATTTTAGAAAAAAACATAAATACACAGCATGTATATATGAGTACACTCTGTGTGTATCATTTTACTATTCCTAAGCTGGCTGGAATTTCCCCAAGGGCCTACCGACCTGACTACATGGCGTGTGCGAGGCCGTACCCAGCGTGTCCTTGATTTTTCCCCTCTAACTTTCTAACATACCCACACACCATGTATATGCCCCATAAACAGCTCAGACTATATGACTTGTATGATGTTTACATGGAATGTACATGGTTATTTATCTCCACCCATCCAACATTCTCACATGTCATGTATGGCCTTCACACACGGCAATAGTACACAACATGTACTGAAGGAACACGGCGTGTAATCTATAATTTTCCAGAAACTTCCCAATTTCTCTAGTTTACTCAAAAGAATTAGAAAATACATTTCAAACCAACAAAAATATTAAAAATTAAAACCGGGTCAGAAATTTGACATGTTCTGAAAACCCGGGTTCTTACAATCTCCCCACCTTAACATAGCTCTTCCCCGAGCTATCAAACAAAACCCAGAGATAGCGCTGAACATACCCATCCTAGTCAAAGAAACCAAGGCTACCCCTGTCTTAATGGTTATGGCTAAATTCTTGAAGTAGCTCCCCACCTTAGGAATTTCCTAACTCAGTCTCAACCAGACCAAAATTTAAATCAAGAAAAGTTCCAACGACCTATTTCCTAGACCAATGGTCCTCCAGTGACACATTGTCACCCATGCACCTCATTGGTGCTTCTGTGTCATTTCTAACTCCCAATCGTATACCACACTACATGGTGTCCACCTCCATGAAGTCCTGCATCCCATGGATGCTCAAAGAAAAATAAAAAAAAAACCTAGTGCCATGCGGCTCAAGTAACCCACATCATTAATGACCTAATTCCCACAACACCTCAAGTAACATGCATCCTTGATTCTCCTGATGATGTGAATCTCACATATATATAATCACATCACACACCAGAAATGGTGTCAATCCAACTGACCAACATCTAGTCAGTCCACATGTATCATGTTCACCTCATGCACTCAAAACGGGCATGCCTCAATAGGTCATGCCAAAAAAAACAAGGAAGTCACAACTACACTGACGGTGTACCTCTAACCGTCGTTGGCTCACTAGCCTGCTCAACCCCTAGCAGCTCCATGGCGTCCACCTGGACTGACACACGAGTGGCTAAAGCCTTTCCTCCCTGCAGTGATGCTCCAGTCACCGGTTACTGACCCCTCAGCTAGGTCCTGATGTCTCTATTGTGTCCCCCATGTGCAGTTGAAACTCAGATACCCTCTCCAAGTACCGAACATAAATGAAACCTAGATGCCACAGTCTATCATGGTCCTTATTTACCAGTCATTTGATAAGGTTTCCTGGAGAATCTGTTGAGATGCCCAACCTTTCCACGTGCTCGACACTCTATGGCATATCGCACTGAGTCCGGACATGCCCGGGATGCCCACACTGAAAGAAAACCACAACTAAACTTCCATGAGGTGGTCTAGTTGATTCCTTGGCCTTATTTGCCTAATGGAACTCATCCTGATCTCACTTCCTACTATCTGAACTGTCACCTGAAGCTACTTCCCAGCTCAAAAAAGACCTATCCATCATGTTTCCCTCGGCTATGAGTGCCTAATTCACCACCTATGAGAATGAGGTCATCCTAAATATGTTTAATTGCACCCAGATGGCGTGTCTTAAGCCATATTCCAAGAACCTCACCCTCAAGGTGTCATCGCTTACTATACCTGGTGCAAAGAGAGATAGCTCAGTGAAGGTAGCTTCATAGTCCATGATGGACATGTCACCCTACTCGAGGCTCAATAACTCCCGAGCTCTCTCTACCCTCAGCATATCTGGGAAGAAGTGCTTAAAAAACCTATCCTCGAAGTCCTTCCATGCCAGTCCTTCATGTCTGTGATCTTGAACCTGCACATCCCACCAACTCTTCGCCGATCTTCTCAGCATGTACATCGCCAGATAGACCCTCTTCCTTGGAGGCATCTCGAGCTTCTCGAAGATCATATGCATGATCTCTATCAAGTTCTCAACCGCCTCTGGACCACCTTCACACAAGAAAAGATGTGGGTGCTGTGATAGGAACTCCCTCGTCAGATATGACATAGTAGGATATATATCCTACGCACCTCTATTGATCCCATGCAAGACACGTACCAGACTAGACTAGAGATACTTGTCGAGCCACGGCCCAAACGCGGCCAAACCTGGTTGTTGCTCTGCCTGCACTAGATCCTAGACCTAATCCTATCCCTGAGCCTATACCTGCAGCTCATTCTCTGCATGTCCCTTAGCTATCCGAATCTGATCATGCTCCTGCAGCACTTATACCATCACCCACCTTACGTTCAATCGAGCCGTCTAGGAGGGACCCGCTGAATACCATAAATGGTCAGACAACCCACATATATAACAATATATATATATATTTATACATGATTCATATAAGGAAAGCAGTAAAGAGGTAGTGCATAACAACTACACTTACTCTTCCCCCACCATAACCATGCCCCATGGAATCCCGACCTCATGGCCTCCTTACCTTCTCTCAACAAAGCCAAGCATCAAAAATATCTCGGGCATTTCCCATCCCGACAACCATCGTTACCTCAAACTGATGACTGAGTCACTCAATCCTGATAGCCACACTACCTCAAACTGACGTTTATGATGCCCAATCCTGGTTATCAGCATCACCTCAGTCATAGTACCTTTCTATTCACATACTAGATAGGCCCAAATTTCATGCCACTTGCAATTTTACATAATTTAAATCATTGCATATTACTTTGAAATGAACAAGAAATTCTATCAGGAATTTAACCTTTCTCATTTCTAAAGCACATATAGCATGGAAATTGATATTATTAACTTGGTATTATCACTTCACAAAGCATACGTGTAGTTATGAAATTTAAATACCCTAAAAAATGTGCCTACCAAAAGCCAAAAAATCACGTCTTTCTATATTGGGTGAAGGTCCAATTTCTTTGTCCCCTAACTCACTGGGTTAAGGGTCACATATTACAATCAATAACATCATATACCAAGTGAGCCACCAAGGTGGAAATAATATAAAATAAAATCTGAGCAAAAGAAAAATAGAAATTCCCATCCAAGGCAACTTGGTCTATCATGCGTACCTGGGGCTGTAGGCACCCAAGCATAATCTAGAAACCCAGTTCCAATTACAAACTATCTCTAGTATACCATATCTCAAATAGTAAACAAACATAATTAAAAATATAAATCTCAATCTCATTAGTAGCTATCAAGAACTCATTTGATACCACTTTGTAATGTCCCGGACCCAAACATCTACCCGAACTGTGCTAAACGGGTCGAGTGTTACTACCTTAAGCGCACCTCCCCAAATGCCGAAGGCTGACAACTAGTAGCGGGGTTATGAATAGGTATAGTGGGGATACTATACCCTTTCATAGGATAATAATGGTACTGGTCTGAGTAATAATATATAACATGTAGCAGAAATAAACAACTTGGCATAATCGAACGAGACCCGCAGAGTGGAAGCACAATCAATAGCAGTTTAACAATAGAAGAAAAATAGAAACAACAGTAGCAGAATGTAAATAGAACAGCATGCCAACATTCAATTGAAACAACTACTAAACAACAAGCATGCATCCATAGTAGGTCATACATGTATATATATATATAAATGGTGCCAATGGATAACTAACAGTTGCTACATATTAAAGTAAGAATGCTAATATAGAAAAATGGAAACTAAACAATGTAAAGTCCATCTAAGCATGACCTCAAGGTCCATACTAGTCTCCATACCAAACATCACTATTTTCTAGCTCTTGAGACTAACTCATTTCCTGCACGCAAGTTCATAAAGTCTACACGCATCTCGAAAGTCCCGTGTAGGGTGTGAGACGAATCTCAATAGGATACCACCCAATGGTACGTACCTAATATAAGGGTTAAGAAGGAATTAATTTATAAGGAAAGTAGTAAACATTACGATTCACAAATAAGCATAAACTCAACTAGTGCTCAACAACCACCATGGAGTGTCACCTGCTTTGGACAACGTCAGAATCTCTATCATGTCACCTAGTACCATGTGCCTCCTGACACCTTGTGTCTCAAGTAATGATGTCCTAAAGGCATGCCCAAACAATAATAACCATTCTCGAAAGCACACACCTACCCATGGCACAACAACCTGAGGAGAAGTGATGTCTATCCTCAAATAGGAACTAGAGGGACAACGATGTCTTCCCTTAAATCAGTAACCAGAGGGACAATGGTGTCTTCCCTCAAATTAGTAATCGGAGGGATAATTATGTCTACCCTCAAATCATGGTAAGCCTATACCCCCAACCTGATAGCATCAATGAAATCCTCTAAAGTCTCTTCACCTTCCACATGGATTCCTATGGAAATCTCCCCCAAAACAATTGAACCTAACTATATCTATCGAGGACCTCTACCCAACGAGTGGTCAAAACTACCTCATCATGAAGTCATCCTGTGTTCACGTTAATCAATGTTTCGGGTGAGCAGTAATCACCAAAATAAGTTCTTAAGACACAACACCTCTGACACATCGTGTCCTTACGACCATGTCACTCAAGTCTGACGGTCTCACCATCAAAGTAACTCAGGCCATGCCCAACCTAATAGTCACATTGCCTCAAGCTGGTGTCCCTGACACCCAATCCTGTGGTCAAAACCGTCCAATGTAATCCCGGCCAAGTCCAACCTTTGATCAGTATCACTCAACAATACCTAGTCCATGCCTAACACAACCTGAAGGTTCCAGTATATGAAATATCACACATCACATATATATAATCAAAATAAATGCTTCAAATATGATAAAAATAAATAGTTGAATTTCACTATCCATGGTTGTCCCATACCAGCACTGAGGTCTTGAAAGCCTCTAACAAATTTAATCATGCTTAAAAATTCAAACTCAGTATTCTAAATCAAAGAAATTCAATTATAACCATTTTGGAACCCCTGACCAAAATGCACCAAATGAGCAGTGGCCTCTAACCCCGCCTCGCTCAAGCATAACAGGATAAGGGAATACCCAACAACATCCCACAATTCATACAGTCATTTCAATATAATTAAACAATGGTCTCGCTCAATACATGACATCTCTCTGAAAATATACAACCCCCAAATGACCATGAAAACATAGAAGAAGGTATGCACTACCTACCTCATACTCGTACGCTGAACCTCCTTCGGTATTAGCCTCCAATTCTTCCTAAAATGTGGTAGACCTACAAAACGGTCAAAAATTCCCAACCCTCGATAACTTGGTCAAGAGGAGGAATAAAATTAAATGGCTCAAGAGAAATCAAGTCCTTACCGTTGGGGTTCCAATGGATTAGACGACGTTTGAAACGGACTTCGAACGAAGATCCGGAAGCAAAATGAGCTCTTATCGGCTCTCGTCGCTAAAACACGTTAAGGGTTTGGGTTTCTACCTAAAAATGAGGCTACTACCTGTTTTAGTGAGAAAAAAACATAAATACACGATGTGTATATATGAGTACACGTCGTTTGTATCATTTTACTATTCCTAAGATGGCTGGAATTTTGTTGAGGGTCTACCGACATGACTACACGGTGTGAACAAGGCCATAAACGGCGTGTCCTTGGTTTTTCCCCTCTAACTCGCTGGCATACCCACATGCCATGTATATACCCCATACATGTCTCAAACTACTTGGTGTGTATGAAGTGTGCATGGTGTATAGTTGGTTATTTATCTTTACCCAGCCAACATGCTCACACACCATGTATGGCCTTCACACAAGGGAAAGAGTACACGGCGTGTAATCTGGAATTTTCCAAAAATAGCCCAGTCTCTCTTGTTTACTCAAAATAAGTTTAAAATACATTTCAAACCAATAGAAAGCATAAAAATTCAAACTGGGGTGGAATTTTGACCTGTTTCAAAGACCCTGGTTCTTACAACTAGGATTTACAAAAAATATATATGAATATTATAATACTTTATTAAGAGGAGGAACATCATGTATTATTGAATATAGGTAATGGAATATAAAATAAAAATTGAATTATGAAAATAGATTGGATGTAAATCAAATATATGAATATATAAATTTTCACAGCGGAAGAACTCACTAAAGGTGAGTGGGAGAAGCTATACATGAAAGGAAGATATAATTATAATAGTGTTATGTATAGATAATTCAAGAAGGAAAGACAAAAATATTTTAATTGTATAACATGTATTTCTCAACTAGAGATGTTATTGAGGATCAAAAGGAATGAACATATTGGCTCATGTTCAAAAAATATTCTAAATAGAATAACTCCACAACCTAATGGAATTAGGAAATAATGCATAACTGTGTAAATAATAGGAAATAAAAGGGTATAAACATAAATGGAAACTGAGAAGAAAACCACGCTAAGGAAAATCTATCTCAATCCTCTTGCTCAAGATTAGAATCTATTTAGTGATCCACATTATTCCCTTCTGTGAAATTTGGTATTACGAATTTCATTTATTTTCATATTAAAATTTCATATTCTTTTTTTATCCTATTTTTTTCTTTCTATTCACGCTATAGTTTTATTTAATATACTCATCTATTTTACACAATGGAAATCCCATTGTATTTTTTTCCCTTGATCTCTTTACCGCCAAAGTTATCTTGGTCATCCGCTTGTTTTGAATGGCCTGGCTTCGTGGAAGTCTCCCTATTGCTTGGGTTGTTACGCAGTTAGGTATTAGCAGGGGGTTTATTCACCCCTGCGCCGCCCTCTAGTTTACACAAGATAGACATATTCAATTTGGTTTCTCAGTGATTCCTCAACACTGGTGGTTTTCATTCACTCAAACCAGATCCAGATGACTCTCACAGCTTCTTTCATCCTCAGCAGAGGATATATATCTTGGCCTGCTGATCTCTACGCCACACACAGTTCGTGGTGGAGCATCTACGGCATCCTTCGTGTAATGATGTGTGGTCAAGCTTTGGATCCAAAGACCAGATGTTAAGATCTGGTGAGTTCATCCTTCGTTGAGTTCTAACAGGGCAACCGCGTCCGATTCCAGCAACTTAAAGAGAACAGGATAGTCGTACATAGTCAGGCTTTGTAAGTTTTTCTTTTCATTCCAATTTCTTGGGTTATTACATCGATTCATTAGATTGTTTACTGATGTTACGTTATCACCATTTCCAGTACACCTATGTTTTTCCATGTTGGTCTGCTGTATCTTTTAATATGGTTCATTTTCTTTTGAGCATTAATAATAAAAGTGTGCGTAGGGTGGTGTTCTTGTCGTGCAGTAGGTTCCTAAGGGGCTGAAGTACATAAATCATTGTGTTCATTTTATTTTTCTACATAGTTTTAGTTTATGTTTAGTTCTTTCTTTGTCTGTGCACAACAGCAGTGATCCTACGCCTCCATTGTGGTTGTTTGTCATTTCATTCCTACTGCCTATCAACCACTGCATGTGGTATCAGGGGGAACTTGGCTATTGTGCCTTGTGATTTGTTTCTTTGATTAAATTTAGTTCGTGGAACTTTGTACTTATGTGACTTCTTTGGTGTATTTTGTGTTCACAACTGTTCGTTACCAAGAAAATTGCATTCTGCCATCATTTTAATAATCTACCTATTTGTTGCCTTTCATTACATCTTATTTTACGGTTGTTTCTTGTTCCTGACATACCTGTGCAGCAGTTTTATTATTTTCTTATACTCGTTTATGCCTCTTGGTGCCAATATTCTGTTGACAAACTCGTTGTACCCTGTTTACAACATATTCATAAACTTCCAAGTTGTATTTTTCTTACTATTTATAGTACTTAGTTTTCAATTCATTAATTTGGGTTTTCTTTATTTGATTTCTGCATTTAAACCTTGTTTAAATTTAGCCTGTATATTGTTGTTGTTTTTCTCTTTCTTCTCGAGTGAAATCATTGTATTCACCGAATTATTTTGCCTTCATATCTCACGGTACACGTTTACCCATAGAGATTGGTCGATTTTTGGGGGCGTACGCTTATCGTTTTCCCTAATCATTCGACATCTACTCATCTAGATATACATGTCTACAATGCGATATGAAATCGAAATGTTTGATGGAGACAACGACTTCAATTTATGGAGAATAAAAATGAGGTCATTATTAGTCCAACAAGGCCTTATTGATGCCCTATCTGGGCCTACTAAACCCATTTCAATTGTTAATGAAACTGTTCAAACTGTTACAGAATACCAACCTGTCCCCCCCCCCCGAAACTCTTGTTAAAGCCCATAGTTCTCTCTTACTTTCCTTATGAGATAAGGTTCTTATGAAGTGGAATATGAGTCTACTGTTGTTGGAATATGGATAAAACTTGAAAAGTAATACATGATCGCTTCCTTAGTAGGAAGACTTTATAAGAAGCACATCATGTTCACCTTTAGGATGAAACTTGGTGCTTCTATAATTTCTCATCTAGATGAATTCAACAAAATCGTGTTGGACTTATCCAACATTGATGTTTTTTTAGATGATGAGGATCAGGCCATTATTCTTCTGATCTCTCTTCACCATATTTATAGCACCCTGGTTGAGACCATGATGTATGGTCGAGACTCCTTGACTCTAGAAGAAGTCAAGTTTTCCCTTCTGTCAAAAGAACTTCACTCTAAACCTAAAGTTAAAGCTGATGCCGAGAGTTTGTTTACTAGGGGGAGGCCTCAGAGTAAAGGTAAAAAGAAACAGTTTAATAGGGACAAAAGTAAAGGTAGCAAATAACCTAGGAAAGAATCAAAGCTAAAGGGTAATCCCAAAGATAGAAAAGTCACCGGTTTCCACTACGGGAAGCCTAGGCACACTAAACCCGAGTGTAGAAAGCTTAAGCATGAATTAGAATGCACACAACCCACTGACCAGTCTCTTCTTGTTGACTTTGGGTATGACACTGCCAAATTCTTGAATGTTTCCAGCCATACACTTGATCGTGAGTGGGTCTTAGACTCTGGTTGTTCCTTCCACATGTCTCCGTATAAAGAGTCTTTCTTAGAGCTGGTTGAGAAATTGGAAGGGGATGTCCTATTAGGAAACAACAAAAAATGAAAGGTTGAGGGTAGAGGGTCTGTCCTGATAGAATTGGATGATCGATCAGTCATTACCCTACTTGATGTGAGGTGGATTCCCAACCTGCAACGAAATTTGATTTCCTTAGGAGTCCTTGATCAAAAGGGGTACACATTTAGATTAGAATCTAGTTATATTAAAGTCTCTAAGGGATCTAGAACCATCTTAAAAGGGTACCTTTTGAATAGGTTGTATGTCCTAAATGGAAAGACCCATTCGAGACAGTTGGGTAGTGTTTACAATACAAACACTGACAAAACTATGCTCTGGCATAGATGGTTGGGGCATGTAAACTCTAAGGGTCTAGAAGAACTCAACAAGCAAGGGCTGTTGAGTGACATCACACCTTTGAACCTTCCATTTTGTGAAGATTGTGTGATGGGTAAGGCCAAAAGGGTGAGTTTCAATAGGTCCTCCTTCAAGGATGCTGCCCCACTTGATTATATCCATTCGGATTTATGGGGGCCATCTAGGACCACCTCGTATGGTGGAGGATCCTATTTCATCACCTTTATAGATGATTACTCCAGGAAGGTTTGGGTTTACATCTTCAAGAATAAATTGGATGTTTTCCAGACTTTCAAAACCTGGAAAGCTTCAGTTGAAAATCAAACTGAAAAGAAGATTAAGACCATGAGAACGAACAATGGGCTTGAGTACCTGTCCACTGAGTTCATTCAATATTGTGAGTTTGATGGAATTAAAAGGCATAGAACTATTAAGGAGAATCCCCAAAAAAATGGACTTGCAGATAGGATGAATCAGACTATACTTGAAAGAGTCCGTAGTATGCTTGCATACTCGGGCCTCCCCAAATCCTTTTGGGCCGAGGCCACTAGCACTGATGTGTACCTGATCAACAGGTATCCCTCTTCTACAAATCAATTCAAAACTTCTGAAGAACTCTGGACCGGTAATCCCCCTCAATATTCCTACTTAAGGGTTTTCAGTTCTACAACCTATGCTCACGTCAAGACTGGTAAACTAGAACCTAGAGCCCTCAAGTGCATTTTCTTTGGTTATCCCGAGGGAGTTAAGTGATACAAACTCTGGGTAGATAAGTCGAGATACCAAAAGTGCATTATTAGTAGAGATGTGGTCTTTCATGAGTCATATGCCCCTAAGACCAGGAGTATTACACCTAGTAGTAGTGAACCAGACCTTCATAAGTCTGATGAACATGAGCCGCCAGCTCATGTTGAGACCGATATCCAGCCTACTCTACCTCCTCCTCAGCCCACTGTTGCGGCTGATTTTGAGTTTAGTTCTGGTTCAGATTCTGATTTTGGATCTTCTACCACTCATAAGGATTATCAATTAACCCGAGATAGACAAAGGAGGGTTCCAAGACCTCCATATCGGTATAGCCAATATGATATGGCTTCATATGCCTTTCACGTGGCCCATGATCTAATTGATGATGATCCGCAATCATATAATCAAGCTTTAAAAGACAAAGATTCAAAACATTGGATCTTTTCCATGAATGAAGATATGCAATCTCTAAAGAAAAACCACATGTGGACTATTTTCAATAATCCTCCTAATGCTATGGTGATTGGGTCCAAGTGGATCTATAAGAGAAAGGAAGACAACACCGTGGGAAATAAAGTTATGTTTAAAGAAAGGCTAGTCGCCAAAGGATTCCTTCAAAGAGAAGTAATTGACTATTCTAAAAACATTTCCCCTGTTGTCAAGAACTCTTCTATTAGGATTTTATTAGCCTTTTCTTTTTATCTCGATCTGCACATTGAACAACTAGATGTTAAGACTCCTTTTTTACATGGGGATTTGAATGAAAAACTCTATATGAAGCCTCTTGATGGTTATTCTAAAGAATTCAAGCCGAACCAAGTTTGCCTAATAAATAAGTCCTTGTATGGTTTAAAGCTAGCATCTAGGCAATGATATAAAAAATTTGATTCCTTCGCGTTAAATAACCAATTCACCAAGAGTCAATATGATGCATGTGTTTACTTCAAATCAATCAAAAGTTGTATGATTTACCTTCTGCTCTATGTAGATGACATGCTAATCATATGTAGAAATATGAGTTTTATCACTTATATTAAATCCCAATTAAAAGGAAATTTTGAGATGAAAGACATAGGTGCAGGTAAGCAGATATTGGGTGTTGAAATCATTAGAGATAGACCAAAAAAATTGTTATACTTGTCTCAGCGTGCATATCTTTTAAAGATCCTAAAGAGATACATGTTTGAATCTCTCAAACCTATTAATGTACCTCTTTCTCAACACTTTAAGTTATCTTTAACACAAGAACCCACTGTTGATGATGACGTGCAATTTATGTCTAAAATTCCATATGCTAACATTGTTGGTAGCATTATGCACTCTATGATTTTCCCCAGACTTGACATTGCCTTTGCAATATGCACTTTAAGCATATTTATGGCGGCACCTTGGAAGCCACATTGGCATGCCCTTAAGTGGCTCCTTAGATATCTCTCATCTACATCTAATTTATCTTTGCGCTATGGTAAAAATATTGATGTTTCTGATATTTTGGTGGGCTTTGTAGATTCTGATTATGCAGGTAATATTGACACTAGAAAATCATGGAGTGGATATGTGTTCACTGCTTGTGGTGGGTCTGTCTCTTGGAAGTGCAACATGCAATCTGTGGTTTCTCTTTCAACCACAGAGTCCGAGTACATTGCGCTTACCGAGGCGGTAAAGGAAGCCTTATGGGTTAAAGGCTTGTCTTTTGAACTCAAATTTTATAATTCAGTCATTAATGTTTTTTCTGATAGTCAATCTGCAATCCCTTTATCTAAAAATTTAGTTTTCCATGGAAAATCAAAGCACATAGATATTAGATTACATTTTATTAGAGATGTTATAGAACAAGGAACTGTATGTGTCAACAAGATACATACTGATAAAAACCCAGCTGATAGTTTGACTAAAGTTGTGGCTTTATCTAAGTTCAAGTTTTGTTTAGATAGAATGAAATTGGTTCCTATTCAATAACCTTAGGTGCAAGAACATCACCAATTTTAATTGAAAATGGTGGAGATTTGTGAAATTTGGTATTATGAATTTCATTTATTTTCATATTAAAATTTCATATTCTTTTTTTATCCCGTTTTTTTCTTTCTATTCACGTTGTAGTTTTATTTAATACGCTCATCTGTATTACACACTGGCAATCCCGTTGTATTTTCGGCCCTTGATCTCTTTACCGCCAATGTTATCTTGGTCGTCCGCTTGTTTTGAAGGGCCTGGCATCGTGGCAGCCTCCATGTTGCTCGGGTTGTTATGCGGTTAGGGATTAGCAGGGGGTTTCTTCACCCCTGCGCCGCCCTCTAGTTTACACATGATACACAGATTCAGTTTTGCTTCTCAGTGATTCCTCAATGCTGGTGGTTTTAATTCGCTCAAACCAAATCCAGACGACTCCTGCGGCTTCTTTCATCCTCAACGGAGGATAGATCCCTTGGCCTGCCGATCTCCACGCCGCACACATTTCCTGGTGGAGCGTCTACGACATCCTTCGTGTGAAGATGTGTGGTCAAGATTTGGATCTGAAGACCGGAAGTTCAAATCTGGTGAGTCCATCCTTCGTTGAGTTCTAACAGGGCAACCGCGTCCGATTCCAGCAACTTAATGAGAACATGACAACCAGACAGTCCGGCTCTGTATGTTTTTCTTTTCGTTCCAGTTTCTTGGGTTATTACACCGGTTCGTTGGATTGATTAGTGTTTTTCCGTTATCACCATTTGCAGTAGACCTGTGTTGTTCTATGTTGGTTTGTTGTATTTTGTAATCTGGTTCATTTTATTTTGAGCATTAATAATCAAAGTGTGTGTAGTGTGGTGTTCTTGGCGTGCAGTAGGTCCCCAAGGGGCCGAAGCACGTAAATCACTATGTTCCTTTTATTTTTCTGCACAGTCTATCAACCACTACACCTACAAAATAAGACGTTTCTAGAACATTTGGTGGGAGGGAAACCAAAATAACCCACCACTACACCTACACAATAAGATGTTTCTAGAATATTTGCTGGGAGGGAAACCAAAATAACCCAATCATCACTAGATATATGCATTCTATAAATATAGAATTCTAGATAGATTTCACAAAAATTGAAGTATCCAATATGATTTTAATTGGGTGTCCTCCCCCATGCGTGCCACCTAGGGTTTCCTCTCCGTTTCTTATCCTCCCCTCTATCAACTTGGCTCGGATGGCTCGGCGCTGGCTGCCTCTTCCTCGGGTTGTAAATGTCTCGGAAATGACTGTCTCATCCTCTGCTCGGCAATGGCTATCTCTTCCTCGTGTCGGCAACGGCTTGGCTCGGATGGCTTGGTGACGACTGTCCATGAGTGAATTTGCTGGATGGGTTTTTTTTTATTTTATTTTAATGGGTCAAATATTGAAATATTTAGTTAAATGGGTCCCTTGAGCGCCAGACCATGTGGCGCTCAAGGGTTTTCGAATTGGAGCGCCACTTCAAGTGGCGCTCCACCAATTTGGCGGAAGAAGCGTTCAGCGCCACTTGAAGTGGAGCTGGAAACATAAATACAAAGGGTGCAGCGCCACTTCAAGTGGCGCTGCACCCTTCTTCCCAATAAATTCGGCGCCACTTGAAGTGGCGCCGAAACACACCCCCATCCTATAAATAGGACCCTCCCCCCACCCCATTTCCTCACTTCCTACCTCACCCACCCCCATTCCTCCCTCCCTCCCTTCCTCTCTCTCTCTCAAAATTTTTCCTTGCGTTCTTCGGTTGCGGTGAAGCCTTGCCTCTTCGGTTGCTCTGCCGGTGTACCTACATCCTCACAAATTTGAGGTAAATCTTTCTTTAAATTTATTTAATAGTTTTATTTAATAATTTAGTTGTTTAATTTATAGAATTAGTATATAATGTTTGTATTTTATAAATAGTATGGTTTTTTTAAATGTAATTAGATAATGAAATGATTAGTTAGTTAAATAATTAATCATAATTAGTTGATTAATCAATGATAATTAAGTTATTAATTAATCATAATTAGGTAAATAGTTAAATGTAATTAGATTATTAATTAATGATTATTAGCTAATTAATTAATCATAATTAGCAAATTAGTTAATCATAATTATTTAATTAATGAATCATAATTAGTTAATTAATTCATTATAATTAGGTTATTAATTAATGGTAAGTATGTAATAAATAATCATAATTAGTTAATTAAATAATCATAATTAGTTAATATCATAACTAATTAATTAATTAATCATAACTAGTTAATTAATTAATCATAATTAGTTAATTAATTAATCATAATTAGTGAAGTAATTAATCGTAATTAGTTAATTAATTAATCATCGTAATTAGTTAATTAATTAATCATAATTAGTTATGTAATTAATCATTATTAGTAAATTAATTAATCATAATTAGTTAAGTAATTAATCATAATTAGTTAAGTAATTAATCATAATTAGGTTATTAATAAATCATAATTAGGTTATTAATAAATCATAATTAGGTTATTAATCAATCATAATTAGTTAATTAATTAATCATTAGTAGTTAATTAATTAATCATTAGTAGTTAATTAATTAATCATAATTAGGTTATTAATTAACCTTAATTAGGTTATTAATTAATCCTAATTAGTTAATTAATTAATCATAATTAGGTAATTAATTAATCATAATTAGGTAATTAATTAATCCTAATTAGGCTATTAATTAATCGTAATTAGGTTATGAATTAATCATAATTAGGTTATTAATTAGTCATAATTAGGTAATTAATTAATCCTAATTAGGTTATTAATTAATCATAA
Organism: Viscum album; assembly: GCA_963277665.1. Lineage (NCBI taxonomy): Eukaryota > Viridiplantae > Streptophyta > Magnoliopsida > Santalales > Viscaceae > Viscum > Viscum album. The sequence goes on along the minus strand of OY728135.1, from coordinate 252,364,440 downwards.
TTAGGTTATTAATTAATCATAATTAGGTAATTAATTAATCCTAATTAGGTAATTAATGAAACATAATAGGTTATTAATTAATCATAATTCGCTAATTAATTAATCATCATTAGGTAATTAATGAAACATAATTAGTTAATTAATCAATCATAATTAGGTAATTAATTAATCATAATTAGGTAATTAAATAATCGTAATTAGGTAATTAATTAAGCATAATTAGTTAATTAAGTAATCATAATTAGGTAATTAAGTAATCATAATTAGTTAATTAATTAATCATAATTAGTTAATTAATTAAGCATTAGTAGTTAATTAATTAATCATAATTAGGATATTAATTAATCCTATTTAGGTTATTAATTAATCATAATTAGTTAATTAATTAATCATAATTAGGTTATTAGTTAATCATAATTAGGTTATTAATTAATCATAATTAGGTTATTAATTAATCATAATTAGGTTATTAATTAATCATAATTAGGTTATTAATTAATCATAATTAGGTTATTAATTAATCCTAATTAGGTAATTAATTAATCATAATTAGGTTATTAATGAAACATAATAGGTTATTAATTAATCATAATTAGCTAATTAATTAATCATAATTAGGTAATTAATGAAACATAATTAGTTAGTTAATTAATCATAATTAGGTAATTAATGAAACATAATTAGTTAGTTAATTAATCATAATTAGGTAATTAATTAATCATAATTAGGTAATTAAATAATTGTAATTAGGTTATTAATCAATCATTACTTGCTAATTAATCAATCATCATTTGCTAATTAATTAATCCTAATTAGTTAATTAATCAATCATAATTAGTTAATTAAGTAATCATAATTAGCTAATTATGTAATCATAATTAGCTAATTAAGTAATCATAATTAGTTAATTAATTAAGCATAATTAGTTAATTAATTAATCATAATTAGTTAATTAATTAATCATAATTAGTTAATTAAGTAATCATAATTAGGTAATTAGTTAACCATAATTAGGTAATTAGTTAACCATAATTAGGTAATTAGTTAACCATAATTAGGTAATTAGTTAACCATAATTAGATAATTAGTTAACCATAGCGAAGTAGTTATATTAATTAGCGAAGTAGTTATATTAATTAGCGAAGTAGTTATATTAATTAGCCAAGTAGTAGTAAATTGCCTATGGAATATACCTTTGCATTACATTTTAGGAATGATAATGAATTTAGTTTTCAATCTACCTTGACCTCGGTTTGTAATTGAAGTTATGAACTTGAATTTAGTAGTTCAATATATTTTTTTCATATTAAGTGTTAGAGTTATCATGAAATGATTGCTCTCTTAAGTAAAGTATCCCCGGGTAGAGGGGCTTTGGGTCGGACCACCTACTTTCCTGGAGGCTTGCCTTGTCTAGGAAAGTGAATGGGGTTGGCTATCTGTCGCTCCGGGCTTACTCATGTGGAGACTTTCAATTTCATATAACTCTATGCTTTTACATGACATGTTCGTGTACCTCATGCATATAATGCATGTGGATATGTATAAATATATTTGACTTCTATTTTTGGGTAAGTAACACAAACTTGTGGGTTGTGTAAATAGTTACACATCAATATGGTTTGAACATATTGATTTGGTGGAGGGATTAGGATTCCAACCTAAATTACTAGAAGCATGCATACATAAATTGATTCTTTAATCAGATTTAATTAATAACAATGGTTTCTTTTAGATAAAAAAGATTGTCGCCGCTTATATTTATTGCAACGGTCAAATAATTGAGACAGAACAAGGATGCAGTTATAGTATACATCCAGAAGCTGTTGTGATGCTTGGAGGATGTACTACTTTGGAAGCTGTGCAAAGGAAAATCCATCGGAGGTTAAAACTCGCGAGGAATCACGTAATAGAGTCCATTACATTCAGACATTTTCAATTTATAGATAGGTTTTGGCATGTGCCCTATCCGGTAAATGATGATGATGATTGGGAATATATACTTTCATTGGTTAAGTATATACCTGAGAATCAAATGATGGAGTTTTATGTCACTATAGCTACAATAGAGGTTCCATCGACATTGGAAGTTGACCCATCTCAAATTCATGAAACTATGTCATATGCTCCTTCACATCAAGACGTTCCATCAGTATCAGTAGTTATTCCATCATTTCCATCAGCCACAGTTTCAATGGATAGTCCTCCACATACTTTAGATGCATTGGTTGATGAATTTGAGGATGATGAAAATTTTGAACAAGATGAAGAGGAAGTTGAAGAAGAAGAAGAGCATGCGGAAGATCAGTCTGTACCAACTCATGCGAGGTTCAACCGACCATTGAACCATCCTCCACTATTGGCTTCCTGGTCGACTGAAGGCATGAATCGCTTGCCAGAATTTGATTATTCAGTTATCACTCCCAGTTCAGAATTTCCAGGAATCATTGGTGGTATAAATCGAGTGTCGGATAACGATGTTCTGTATATTGGCAGAGAGTTTGAGAGCAAAGAAGCAATGAAAAATGTGATAAAACAATATCACATTGAAAGACATTACTCATATGTTGTAGAAGAGTCAAAGAGATCTTATTATTTGATCCGTTGTGACAAATCTGAATCGAACTGTCAAATGCGTCTGCGAGCTATTATTGATAACACTTTTCATAGCCGGCGCATCACTAGATTTACTCCACACACATGTGTAAACCCAAGCTTGGCACAGGAACACTCTTCATTAGATGTTGAGTTTGTTTCAACTATTATTGTTGAAATGATTAGAGAATGTCAAGATGTCCCCGTGGTTCTGGTCATTGAGCGAATCAAACAGCTTTTTGGGTATCGAATCTCTTACTGGAAGGCATGGGCAGCATGACAAAAGGCTATTGTGAAAGTGTATGGTGATTGGGATGACTCTTATCGAGTTCTACCACAACTGTTGGAGCTTCTACGCCACAATAATTAAATAGTCTATCGGTTACATACAGTTGAATATGTTAACCAACAGAACCAACTTGACCGCTCAATGGTTGTGTTTGATAGATTATTTTGGACATTTTTACCATGTGTGGCGGCTTTCAGACATTGCAAGCAGTTCATACAAATTGATGGCACATTTCTGTATGGAAAGTATACCGGAACTTTATTGATTGCCGCCACACAAGATGGAAATCGAGCCCCTCTGCCTATAGCATTTGCAATTGTGGAGAAAGAGAACTTCTCATCATGGAGCTGGTTTCTGGCATGTCTCCGAGAGTTTGTTACGGATGCAGAAGGGATTTGTCTTATTTCTGATCGCCACCGTGCAATCAAGGAGGCGATACAGTCTGAGGGTCTTTCGTGGAGACCACCATATGCCCATCATCGATACTGTATTCGACACATTGCCAGCAATTTGCGAAAGAAGTTCAAGAATGAGTCGATGAAAAAGGCAATCTTAAAAATTGGTATGAACATCCTTTTCTGTTTAAAATGTTTTTGTCATAGTTATTTTCATAACTGTTCAGATGACTATTTGTATGATAGCATATGAGCCTCAACAACAAAGGATGGAGGAGCGTCTTCAAGATATCCACAGAGTGAATCCAGAAGTGTATGATTACATTAAGGGGTATTTCAGTGAACATGAGATTAGTAGTTTTCCTTGCAAAATTATGATTTTATATGTTCATGGTAATGTGCATATTCAAAGGAATGAGGTTTTACTTCCCCATAAAGTAAACAAATTGGTTGAAGTGTTTGACATTAATCCATGGAAGACATAAGGCTATGTGAAACTTATGGTGGATTATCTCCAGCCTGAAAATTTTGAAGAAACATGCACATCTAGTGGGGAACTGACACATTTCATCTAAAGGTTTGTCATAACATTGCACATTTCTAGAATCTCTCTTCCTGATGGTATAATACCTCCCTTCTCATCTCACCTTACCAAGAAAAATTATCTAGAGCTTTTGAGGTTGATTTATACTCAGGGGCATGACAAAATTGCAAAGATGTTTCTATTGTTACTAGACACATAGGGCAATCATCTAATGGTTAAAATGAATCACGTACTCTATCAGTTACTGTAAAACTTTGTACATGTAATTATTTTTATCATTTCACCATTTTTAATCATATTTGTTGTACTTGTAAATAGGGTAATTTTTGGAAAATGTACCACGATTTCACGTGACATTTTTTGTCGAACGATCAACATTACATGAGTAGCTTTAAACAAACAACACCAACTCAAAAAAAGGAATGTACCTGTATAAGAAACCAAAACCATTTGAACTATTAAATGAAAATGTCATCAGTTTTTTATAATGAAAGATGAACTTATAGTGACTACAAAACAGAAAACGGGGAAACTCTGAACGTCTTCACCCCAACACCCCAACACGGGAGACAACAACTAAACCAATGTGTTTATGCTTCTTTCAAATTTATATGCTAAATTACATATCTTACATGATAAAAGTCATAACTTACATGAAATTAATGTTTTATTGTTTGCACATTCAGATGGAGCAGCCACTTTTATCTTGCCAGGAGACGCACGTGTCGCGCGATGTGTTGGCGCGACGACCTGTTAGACATCTTCATGTTCGGAGAGCGCACCGTTTCCATCATGAGGCACCGTCGGCAGCTATTTGTCCATACCTTAGACGTGCAGGCTTTTATGGAGTCGCTATGTGTGACTTCAAGACCATCGACCATCATTTGATAGCTGCATTGGTTGAGAGATGGCGGCCAGAGACACACACATTTCATCTCCCAGAGGGGGAGATGACTATTACATTAGAGGACGTCGCCTACATGCTGGGGTTACCTATCCATGGAGATGCAGTTACGGGGGCCAATACCGGCGATTGGGTTGCAGTCATACAGAGGCTGATAGGCATTGACATCATCGGCGCACGAGGTGTCCTCCAGGGTTCGCGCTTGCGAATGAGGTGGCTCGATCAGCATTTCGACGTCATTCCAGATGATGCAGACCAGGAGACGCTTCTTCAGCACACACGTGCATATATTTTGCGGCTGCTCGGAGGCATGTTGTACGTCGACTACTCCACCGCTTTGGTACACATGATGTACCTCCCATTACTTGAGGATCTGGATCAGACTGCTACATACAGTTGGGGATCCGCTGTATTAGCACATCTGTACAGATCTCTCTGCACCAGTTGTCAGGCCGATTCACATCAGATTGCAGGTTGCATGGTGTTAGTACAGATGTGGGCCTGGGAGCGTTTTCCACGCATCGCTCCTCGAGTTGTCGCACCGCTTGCACCAGAGCTACTTCAGGACTGTCCTCGGTGACGATGGTATGTCTACGTCATTACTTTCGGTTATTTAGTACTTTTGTTATTGTTTTTTATAAACTTACCGTAGGTTACTCTTTTTTCACCAGGTGGAGTCAGTCTCAGAAGTTTTCACATACTCCGAGACATAGTGTGCACAGCTTCAGACAGATATTCGATGCTCTAGTGCCGGCTGATGTAAGTTAAACAGTACTTTTTTGTAGGATAATTTGTTTTGTTATCACTATTTTAAGTTATTTCAATATAATCTCAGTAAAATTATCATGCTACTATATGACTTATTTTTTGAGTTTACATTTCAGGTTTCATGGACTACTTATACAGGTTATGTCTACGCATCACTTCCACTATACTGCACATCTTTGGCTGGAGATCGTGCTGCAGTAGTACCACTCATTCACTTCCACATCGTTGAGTGGCACCAGCCAGACCGGGTCATGCGCCAGTTCGGTTTTATACAGCATATCCCCTTGGCCCCACGACAGACTACCGAGCTACATTCGATTGTGCTTATAGGTAGACAGACGACAGACTGGCGACGACATCATGCATCTTATATCCAGCTTTGGGACAGGCGTGCACGATTCAATATCTTTCCACAGGGATATATCACATCACACTCTGATTTATCTGATCAGGGGGATTATGCACACTGGTATCGACGACATACCATCATGTACCTTACACGTCAGGGGATTGGCATTCAGCGATTGGTATGTTTACTAAGATTTATTAATTTTGTTTAACTCATTTTTGATATTAATTTGATTGTCATTTCATTTGCAGGCAGACGCCATTGGTCAGCTTGCACATTCCACGCAGCCTCAGGAACATGCATATATTCTGCGGGAGGTAGTTCATCGGGATGTGGTGGCTCTATTGGATCATCTCCGGTTTATACGTGACAGTTTTTTTGATGAGGAGCCACAGATATATCCTGATCCATATCTTCAGGAAGAAGCACCTGAGGATGACGATGTCCCTGCTATGCCTGCTGAGGAGGATGCACCGCCACCGTCGCCGCCAGCTGGACGACAGAGACGAGCACATCCGGGGGGGGCAGAGGCGACCACATCGACATCCGAGAGCGGCTCCTACAGATGTCGTCGCACCACAGACAGACGATCACGCCCAGCCGACTGATGATTTTGCACAGCAGGGAGACATTTATATACCGCATATGGCGTCTCCGCAGACTACTATGGACTTCGATCTGGGTGCAGTCACACAGCTTATGGCGGCCCCCTCTCCTCCCGACGAGGCCTTCTTCAGTACCCCATTTCTACCATTTATAGGGGCTTCAGAGCCATATGTCACCCCATATGGTTTTGGGGCATCCTCACATGATTTTGGGGCGTCCTCACATGATTTTGGTCAGTCCTCTACACAGCATCATGAGGAGGCACCAGAAGCACCGGAAGAGGAGGAACCTGCAGAGAGGACACCGGAGCGACATGGACGTCGGACGCGGAGAGGACGTGACATTCAGACACCGCGTTGTGGTACCGGAGGGCATCGTCGTTGATGTTTTTGGATGTGATGTTGTATATATTAAAAAACTTATTCACTATGATAAGTAATTGTTGTTTAAGTCAAACAAGAAAATCAAAAATCTATTAAATACAAACTTATTTCAATTAACTATTAAATTATAAAGTACAGGTACAATATAAACAAAATTTGTCACAGCGAGTTAACCATTAATAATTAATAATTATAATGACAAATAATAATTAATAATTATATTACTAACTAATTAATTATTGTATATAAAATAATAATATTTTATAGACGTTCAAAGTCACATAGTTGAAACGTTTTTAAGTTACAACTAGGTGGTTTTGAAAGCCTATAAAATATTTTCTATCGACATTTTTTACGTAATTTTTTTATTTTCATCTATTCAGTATATTTTTAATCCACGTTTCAAGTTTCATTCATATTGGTCATATAAATTATGTTTTATAGACGTTTAAAGTCACATAGTTGAAACATTTTTAAGTTACAACTAGGTGGTTTTGAAAGCCTATAAAATATTTTCTATCGACATTTTTTACGTATTTTTTTTATTTTCATCTATTTAGTATATGTTTAATCCAAGTTTCAAGTTTCATTCATATTAGTCATATGGATTATGTTTTATAGACGTTCAAAGTCACATAGTTGAAACATTTTTAAGTTACAACTTGGTGGTTTTGAAAGCCTATAAAATATTTTCTATCGACATTTTTTACGTAATTTTTTTATTTTCATCTATTCAGTATATGTTTAATCCAAGTTTTAAGTTTCATTCATATTGGTCATATGAATTATGTTTTATAGACGTTCAAAGTCACATAGTTGAAACATTTTTAAGTTACAACTAGGTGGTTTTAAAAGCCTATAAAATATTTTCTATCGACATTTTTTACGTAATTTTTTTATTTTTATCTATTTAGTATATTTTTAATACATGTTTTAAGTTTCATTCATATTGGTCATTTAGATTATATTTTATAGGCTTTCAAAGTCACATACTTGAAACATTTTTAAGTTTCAATTAGGTGGTATTAAAAGACTATATGTTTAACAATATTTCAATTTTTTTTTAAATAGTTACTTATAACTATGTAAATATATACATGTATAAATATATAATTATATATATACAAGTATAACTATAATTACAATATAATTCTAAATATAATTATAAATATAATTCTACACACACACACATACACACACACATATATATATATATTTATATATGAATATTAAATATATTTATAAATAAATTTTAGATATATATGTAACAATATTTTCATAATTATATATTTTAAATATATTCATATTCATATAATTATAAATATTTATATTTAAAGATTAGTTTTTAATTATATAATTACAAATATATTTTTTATTTAAAAAATATATATAAATAGATTTATATTTATAAATATTTATTTTTAATTATATATATACATAATTATATTTATACACACACATATAATTATATATATACATAAATATAATTTCATAATTATATAATTATAAATATAATAATAATTAATTTAGCATTTTTAAAATTTTATTTATTTATTTTGAAATTATTTATTAAAAAGAGATGAGGTGAAAAACAATTTAAAAAAAAAGAAATAAAACAAAACCAGAAAAAAAAAAAACCAGAAAAAAAAAGGGTGGAGCGCCACTTGAAGTGGCGCTAGCCACCCGAATTGTTGAGCGCCACTTCAGGTGGCGCTCAACAAACCCCTTTACCTAATTAATTCTAACCTAGACCCATTTTAATAAAATAAAAAATAACCCATCCGGCCAAAAATGCCACTGTCCATCCTCGGCTTGGCAATGGCTATCTCGACCTCAGCTCGATGGAAGATCCGGCATAGATCTCGGATCGGTGACAGATGTGGCGTTGATCTCGGCTCAACAATGGATCTGGCACCCAAGGAGTGCTTCCAGTTTCGGGACCGCTCGGTGACTTCTCCGACGTGGTTTCGGCTTCATGATATCAGGTCGGCGTCAGCGCAGGCCGACGACGGCTCCGGCATGCTTCATCGTCCCGGAGTGGCTCGGAGTTGGCTACAGAGCAGCTCCGAGGGGGGGGAGGGGGGGATCTGTTTTTTGCTTTCGGCGGTGGTTTTTCAGATAGAGGGTTTATGGTTCATTTTTATGGTGTTGATTTTGGAGGATTGGATGACTACTTTGTGGTGTTAACAAGCATATTTGATTTGTGAAAGTCCCCTTGGTAGGAAGAATCACTTTTTTGTTGGTTTTTTTTATTTGGTTAATGGATTGTTCTAGGCATTCTACAAAGAAGCTTCATATGAGGATTCCGGGCAGGTATCTTTCACCATGGAGTATTCAGATTTTGAAGATTGAGAGGGTATAATACAATTAATACTAGGCTCTTGCTTTTTTGCATGGTACAGCTTGCTGAGCACCCATGCAATGGTGGATCACCCATGCAATGGTGGAGACTTTTCATAATGATGTTGATGCAGGGGAGGGTTTTTTTTCCTAGTCTTGTTATGGGTTGATCAGTCTCTACGTCTGTGAAGTCAATTGTGGTTTCCCCTTTTTCCCTTGAAAGGAGTTTATACTTAAAAAAAAGAAATTTAGGCCTTCGGGCCATTCAGTCAGTCAATATGATTTTAATTATCTAATTACTTTTTAACATATATTTAGTATTTTAGTGACGTGTGAGTGGTTATTTAACCAATTGGGGAATAAGATACAATCACATGTTGCCTTTGGATTTTTCTATTTAATTAAAATGTTGCTTCTAGAATTATATTAAAAAAATCCAATTAGCCCCTATTTAATGAATTATTTTAGTTCGTATCACATAGTGAGAATTTATGGATAATTTTTTTTCTAAATTAATAAATCATGGTTTCCATAATTGATGTCCCCTTTTTGAATTTTATTTCGTTAATTGATGGAACAATACAATGGAAAATTTCATATAACATTAATTATGATGATACTTCGTTGATCATAATTTTTTATTTTTACTCAAAATTTGAAAGATGTGACATAAGATAGATTCCTTCTCTCATAGAAATATTGGAGATATTGGAAAAATACGGATGGTTATACCAAGTTCTCTAATGGAATTTTCTCACAAATGATGTAGGGAATAATAAATTTCAATTCTATCTTTAAAAGGCCACCATTTTCTCAATTAGATTGTGTTAGGATCTATAAAGAGACAATGTGATTTTGAAACCCCCCAATGGTATCATAGAACATAAAAGAATTTAATAATGATCATACCCATGTAATTAAATTGGTATGAATTTATATCTTCGCTATTTTTTAATGTGGTACCATATTTCAATTGGAATCATATACCATGTTATATCAAACATTTTTTTGGGAGAAAAAAGATGAATGTTCAGGAAGTCTTGATATATCCATTATGTAAACTATGTGGAGAGGAAATAGAACATCTAATTTTGGGACAAACGAATTTCCTCCACTTTTTAGGCATTGTAAATTTGGGAGAGAGTAATTATATTGACTTTTATGGTCTTTCTAAAATTGAAAAGAAACAAAATGTGAAATATTAAAGTACCCAATGTTGATTTTTTTGTATATTTTTTTTCAAATACACTTGTCAATGTAATAAAAAACGATGTTGGGTGATGGATTTAGTATATTTATAATGATGTACATTTGATTACCACATAGTGATTAATTTTGAAAACTGGAGTTGGCTTCCCTTGAACACCTTGTTAAAATCATTCATATATGTATCCCCTAATACAGCAGATGATAGATAGGATGTAATTTATTGATAAATCTTGAAATACTAGAAAGGAATGATACTATCATTGAAAACAATAGACTGAAATTATAAAAAATTGGGTACAACCGCGAAAGTGGCACACGACGCAAGGAATAAAATTACATTAAATTGCAAGCCCGGGGACTTGACCCCGCGACCTGCCCCTTACCCCCCCAAACCCTTACCACCCCACCACCAACAGTGTGGCACAATAGACTGAAATTATATGCTAAATGTAAATCATGAACAATACAATGGAGTTGTTATTTCATATATAAAAATATAGACGAGTGATAGGTTAATTCACTTGATTCATGTCAAATCCAACCACATGTACCTATGAATAGAGGATACTAAAATCAATGAAAAAACATGTATGATTACTAAAATTAACATGATGTAATTTTTTTATGGGTATGACATTTAAGAACTCAAAGAAGACAGTTTCAATATACTACCCAAGATCATTGGAATAATATTGAAGTGTTAAAGACGTTTATAAAAATTTTCAACAGCGTTATATTGTAATTTTGAGTGTTTTGAGGTCAGCTAGAGACAAACTAGAAGATCCATGGTTCAAATGGAATGAAGTCTAGAAATTTTAGGTTATACACATATGAATTCAACTAACATCAGATAATAAACATAAACGAGATATCAATGTATGAAAATTCATTCATACATGAAGATAAATGTATTTGAACTCAGTGATGTAGTTGAATGATCCATGTATGCATTCAATTTATCCAAAATTAACTATGTATCATAATTTATAAATTTTATACATGAAGGATGCACTATGTAGACAACTCTAGAATGGTAGGTGAATACTTTGTAGCTAACACCATATATGCTAATTTGGACCTTGTAAGTGAATGGATCACCACATATCAAACTTTTGATTTATAAAGTATCACATATGTTAATCCATCACATTTATTAGTCTTCCTAGGAAAAATGAATCTCATCTAACTAAATTTCCCAATAGTTATTGTTAAAATCTACATAACTCTATATTTACTGATTTAGATGAATAATATAATATAATATTATTCTCATATTTAAATTCAATATGAAAACATAATTAACCATATTTTGGACATGACTCAAGCCACTTTGAGAAATTTAAAATGCAATAAACATCTAGATATATTAATTTATTCTAAAAATGGGTTTATTAAAATTTAAATAATAATGATAATGAAGAACCATCAAATCCCCACGATTCATCGAATCTAAAAATCATTGGGTCCTGAGGCCATCTATATAATTTTGAATCTAAGATGATTTTTTTATTTACACAATTTATATTATAGTTATATTGTTAAAATTTAAAGCCTCATGTTGCATATTATCCTCCACAATACATCTGAATTATTGTATATTTTATACAACCATGGGAAATTCAATAAGTAGATTTTATAAAGATATTATAAGTGATAGGAGGCCAAGAAAATTGGTGATATAATAATATGATATATTAGTTCAATCCATGGAATATGAGAAGAAAATTATGATGAGGGAAATGGTTACCTTTTGATGAGGATAAATGTTGTTAAAGAAAAATTTGAATGTGACAATTGACGGGTGTCACATGTGTTTATTTTTTTCTTACAATAATTTATTGTAACATTTGTATTCATTGAAATATTATGAGACACTGACCAATGTCATGCATCCAACTGGTCAAAAATGGAGATCAAGTTATAATCCTACATATAGACCAATATGATCTAAGAAAACATCAGCCACCTTATTTTATAAATTTTCAATATTCTATGATAGATAATAAATCATTGGGCCTATGTATAACAAAACAAAATTGAGGGATAAATTTTTGCATGAACATAGAGTGATGAATATGAGATCTATTGTGTTTCATTATGCTGAATATTGATTAACAACTATAGAATATGTTCAAGTAGTATCAACTATATGCTAAAACAATGAAGAAAAACATGAATTCATACATCATTATGAGATCAGTTTGAGAGATCCAACATAGTAAGGAATCAATTTATGAAAATATGATTGATGAAATATGAAGTTAATATTTATTTATAGACCAACCTATATAAATTTTATTATGAAAACTTGTTAACATTCCAAGGTAGATTCTTGATAAGAATTGGATCTATTTACTGTATGAAAATAAATCATTTTGTTGATTCGTGAGTGACACCAATGATGAAGATATGAAGAAAATATTATTTATATGTGGTGAAAATATTTCATATGTGTAGGATTTAGAGTATATAATAAGACTAACATGTTACATATGGATAATAGTGTGAAGATATTGAAGGGGTCCAATGGGGAGATGGAAAGAGAAGTCAAGTGAGAGGCAGGTAAAGTAGGTGGTGTTACTCTAACCAAGAGATTATCAATGAGACATTGATACGGTTAGAGTATAAATATAACCCTCTATATATAATTAATTATCATTATTATATTAGATAATACATTATTAGGGTGAATAGATAGTCACTATAAGGAATATATATTAGTACCCAATCTTCTAAAAATATGTTTTTTTCTTTTTCTTTTACATATTTCATTATTAAGGTAAGGTTTTGTGACCCATGGATTGGATAGAGAATAAAAATGTCATGGAGGATTAATTAAAAATGTAATAATTCATAACGGATTTATGTTACCATATATTCATGCCTCCTGACATGGTGATCTATTAGTTCTCTAGGAACCTCATAAAAAATCCATCATTTCTATCCTGCAGCAACACCAACTATTATGATGAAAAACCTTCAATTTAACTTTAATAAAAATATATGACAACTCTGATCACCACAACATAACACAACACAATGAAATTTAAAAAGTCACGATGAAAAATTAAATAAACATATCATAACCATGGTATGCAACTCGACGATTTGACAGAGGTTTCAAGAGATTAAAATACATATTGTTACACATATCATTTAACCTTTATTCATTATTTATTCATAAGCCCACAACCCAAAAAAATGATATATAGAAAACATTAGTGAGAAAATAGAATATAGATGATTTATTTATACAAACATAGAGAGACCCATCTCAATACAATTCACCCACTATTGACTTTAAAATAGGCATAAAATTTGTCACAAAATTATATCCATTTCATAATTTTTATCCCACCCCTTCCTTCATCTCACCTCCTTTATTCCATTTTTATTATTTCACATGGTGGACCATTAGTAATTCAATTATTCAACAATATTTATGATAATAATATATTTTTCCACTCTATAGATGGTTAATTTTAAAATATACTCATAATTAATTAATTTGACATTACTCTAAAAAATAATAATTTATATATATTCTCTATAGTAAATATATTAATCTACTAAATAAATAAATGAAAAAAATATCCTTATTAATTTTAATAATTTATTTCCACAAAATAATAAGTTATTCGACTCTCAAAATCATGTGACAACAATAGTAATATTCCATATTAAAAAATTTAAATTAATCAACACCCATGCTACTAATGTTTCATTTAATAAAAGCGATCAATAGTCTCTATTATTAAACAAATTAATACTTCATCATTATGAAATCTATATAAGTTATAAATTATATAATATTAATAATAAAACCTCCCTAACATATTGACCCTATTTTACTTAACCGATAATAATAATCGACCAAAATATCAAAACACATCAAGAATATTCTATTCATTCCATTTCTAAAATTACTTCAAGAAATTGAAAACAGTGAAGAAATAAAAATTTCGGTCATTAAACATAATCTATGTCTTCTTTTTATAATGGTATATCACGTGCCATATCCTACACCAAAACTATAAAGAAAAATCATTTTTTATAAATCTCTCAAAACAGATAATAAATCCTCTATCAAAACCTTCTATAGAATAAAATAAAATAAGTGAAGCTACACATATAGTGAGATTCATATGATGTGTATAAATAAATAACTCAATAGGCTACCAAAAAAGTCGTCATAGAAAAATACACTATATATACATGTTCAAGAATTAAAATAATTTTTTTGTGATATATATATATATATATTATAAAAAGCATACAATAAAGAAAATAAATATATATTAGTAATGTAATTAATAGATAATTCATGAACTACCTAGAGGATCTAAACATACTAAATCCATTTTTCAAAAATATAATATAGTAGTTAATATAATATATATATATATACATCAATGATTCCTACTAATCCTAGAATTACATGTTACACAATGAACTATAATATCCTCTATTGAATATCACGCCCACTAAAATTAATCCCTTTTATAAATGTTGTCAAAGAAATTTCATGATCCTATCCAAATAAATTCTCATATAAAAATAAATTTAAAATTACGACATGCACTATTCTAGAAAGAAATATGAAATGAGATTCATAATTATAAGTTGGTAAAATTATGGAAAATATGAATTTATTCATAGAGTAGGGGATATTTTTATAATTAGGTTTTGGATAGGAATTTATAGTATATCAAAAACTCTATGAGATGATTTTGGATATGAACAAATATATATGAGTCTCATCAGGTGCTCATGTGGGTGTCAAATCATTATCAGTGCAATGGCTCAAGGGGGTGGAATTGTTAATTTGGAATATATCATGAATCAACCATGTAAAACAAGATATTGTCAAGGTGTCAGGAGATTCAGTATAGGTTTAGAAACATATTTTAGTATCTATTAGGTAAGGGTATATCAATCTATTTATTGATGATGGAAGAAGGGTTTTTTTCATTTTTTGTTGTTCAATGTAATTTGAGAGGTGTTTAGGGAATTTAGTGATGTTTTTTATGAATGTTTGGTGAAATAATGATTTGGAAAAAATTATAGTCTAGTTATAATTATTAATGTTACCAAAGGAAATACATATAGGTTCTCTAGTGCATGTGTAATGGATTCATTTTCATAAAACATACATATTACATAGGGGAAATAGATATTTAATATAGGGTTTTATGAAAATAAGAAAATCCGTAGATATGAAAATATCATACTTGTGAAAAAAATAACATATATTTTCTTAATAATAAAGGTAAATCCTTTCCTAGGGAAAAAATATTACATATTAAGAATATATTATATAGAGGACTTCTCGAAAAGGATAAAACCATATGTACTCTGAATATGTTTTGTATTAGTTTTCTTGATAAAGGAAAAATAATTTATATATATATAATTTCCTACAAATTATGAATTTTATAATGTAATAATTTGTATGTTTTATAAGGGATAAAAAATATATTGAATAAATTATTGGAATAGAAAATGCATTACATATTGAAAGAATATATTATGTATTGAATAATATTTAATTGAATTATATAAAAAATGATTGAATTATAATGCATATTTTGATATCTAATTATTAATTCTTGGATATGTAAGGAACATCCTTTACACATACAGGTTAGAAAATGGAAATGTATTAAATTTAATGTTATTATATTATGCATGGTTAATTCAATATGTAAGTTTGTTTTCATATATATTATATTTCTCAAAAATAAAAATATGTGTAAATTTTTATCTATATTATAATAACTAATGTATTTATATATTAAAATTTTCTATATTAATATCCTAAAAATAAATAATATACTAGTAAATGATATTTTTTAAATGTAACAATTATCATGCTTATAATTTTTATTGGTTAGTCCAAATAATGGTAATGTACTCAATATGTAAGGATTTATTTCTGATACATATGGGTTCTAAACATTGCTAAAATTCAGTTAGATAGTCATCAAAGGAAATAATTATATGATTCAGGGAGTCATTGTAACGCCCCGACCCTAGTTTCCTAGAGTCGGTGCATTATTACATAACATTGGCATGATCACAAGAAAGATCAAATCTCGAAAGACCGATTGGTTTAGTAGCCTTGGAAACACTAGATATATTCATAAGTTTTACATTACATCATAAAATCAAAAACTACTACAACAACATAATGTTTCCACAGTCCACACTACAATCCCCTCATAATATCCCTGCAGGTCATTCATAACTTACATCTTCACTTCCTGGGAAAAATAAAACATAGAAAAGGGGTGAGCTCAAATGCCCAGTAAGGATAACAATATAGCGGAAACTTTCATCAATAAGAATAAACATTTAAGGCAATGTATAACTAAAACAAAAGCCTTTTAAACATGAACTTTCAACATGGTATGGCATAAATAAAATGAAATAATGCCATTTACTTATTCACATGGATATTCCACTAATCGAATAATCACATGCAAAAATAAATAACAACTTTCATAATGTTGGAATGCATAATGCCAGACTATCATAACCACATAGCCAAGGCCTCGTGCCAAGACTACAAATAAGATTTTGTCAAGGCCTTGTGCCAAGACACTAGTTTGTCTCATGAGACCTACCGATGCATCGAGGAGCTATAGCGGGCTCCACCCGTCACTTATTAAGTCCAATGCATTCCCATATGAAAAGGTTTAAACATAACATAAACATTCGTATTAAAACTAGCATACGAAATGTCAATACTTTCACAATAAACTATGAATGGTATAAAAATAGCACATCCACAGTCAAACATATCACAAAACCTTCAATACAATATATAAGTTTTGTATCATAATAAATCAACTTCAAATAATCTTAAAATCCATCAAAGGATGTTGACATAGATGAAATCAAAATTCTTTTTAAAGAAATATCTCCTTTTATTTTGAAATCATTTAAGATCCATATAAAATAAAACATTTTCTTTGAAAATATTCTTATAAGCTTGTATGGAAAGCTTCGACGATTTTATAATGGCGGAAAATAACCGCACCCGCCGTATAAGTTAAAAAAAACATTCTTACCTCAATTCTGTCGAAAAGGTTAAAAAGGACCTTGTTTTGAAAACGACGGAAAGATTCCTTTATAAACCTCTTATAAAAAGTCAAACAAGGGTATAAATGACTTTAACCCATATTCTTGTAAATAGTAAAAATGTTTTGAAATACATTTTTAAGAAACATGGATGTGGATGATAAAGATATCCCAGTAGATTATTACGTATAAACAACCTCGGATAATGAAGAGATTGTGAAATAACCCTTACCTTGTACTTTTCCTTGGTTGGGGTAGGTTAACCTCCTGTATAATGGTGAAATAATTGTTATTAAATTATACAATAATCATATATATTAATATGATATCATATATGATCTTTTAACATTGATTTGTTAATAATATCTTAGAATTATCGTCGTTTCGGGTGTTAACTTACTTGTTTTCTTTTATATGTTTTGTTACGTAAGACATGTTTGTAAAGGATAGGTTTTATATTATTCATATCCAGAATGATATCAAGTCCTTAAACATCATTTTTAAATCATCAAATGATAATTATACTTGAATGGATATGATGGAGAATGAATCTTATCGCGTTCGTGGAGACGGTAGTCCGTACGTACGCACGAACGCTACTTCCATTTGATTTTCATTTTAAATGAATCAAATCCAAATGATACATAGGTATATTACTATTACAGTATAATATAATATTTTATATATGTTACTTAAGTTCATTAACACCATCCTTTATACGTTCCATGTGTGGTATGAATGAGTCATATCATTTTAAGGGGGCGGTAGTCCGCACTTCCTCAAATGAAATTATCATATGTATATACAACATGAAACGAATAATGGTATGAAATAAAATGGAATTACAGAAGCTTATATATAAAATATATATCATTAATATCATATTTAATTACAGTGCCATCATAATGGCCACCATGAAAGTTGGTAAGATGTATTTGAACAATCATCGTTTCGTGAGGCGTTAGTTTGCCATCCACAGAAACATTATGTTCATCATCCATTAGATGGCGTTGTGTGTATGTGTAGTTTTAATACTTCTTATAACAACATCCTAGTATATTTTGGATACTGGTGTTGTTACCAAAGAAAGGAAATAAAAAGAGTTTGGGGGTTGGAGAAGCAAAATAAATGAAAATAATTTAAGAGAAATCGTTACCTTTAATCTAGGTAACTCACTTTGGTTGGAACCAAAGGACTTCTTAAAATGCTTTCTGCCTAAGGGGAAGCTTCAAGGAGGAGGAGAGGGATGTGGGGAGCTTAGTTGGGCAGAGTTTGGACGAGCCAAGTGGCTTGAGAGGTGTTAGGAAATGAGAAGGAGGAGTGCCCTTTTATAAGAGGGGTGAGGGGCACCTTTGGAAAAGCTAGAAATATTAATTTATAATAAATTCATATTCGGTTTCTAATGGCTCCAAAGTTGAATATTCAAAGGTTGAGGTGGGGATGGGTCGAAAAAAACTCATCCAATAGAATTTAGACAGGTTTGGGTACTTATATTAACCTTATCTTTAAGTATTAACTCTAAGTTAATTAGTTTCACTTTTACAATGTCTCTTTGTATTTTTATATTATATGCTTAATAAACTTACCATATACATCCAAGAGACCCCCAAGTGGTCCATTAATGATTAACCTATCATGATATAAGTCTCTCGGCCGAACCTTAGATTTTTAGGAATTTAATATCAATTAATAATATAATATTTGTTTTAAGAACTCTTTTATGTCAATTTTGAAACTATTCATTAGTTGATTTTTGTGAAACTCATAACAGATTGATTACTTCGAAAAAAGTCAATTAAATCAATCATAATATATCATAGTATCCTAGAAAATTATTGTAATTAATTAAAAGTTTCATATTATATTTATTTGGGTATTTATAATATCACTTATTTTAATTTTTCACTATTATAGTAATTACTGCATCATCATTGTGTCATAAATAAAATAACTTATTTAATGTCTAAAAATTATAAATAAAATATCATTATGTAGGAAATCGTTTTAGCTTTCTAATGAATATTTATAATCAAAAATACAACATGTATAACCTTATGTAAAAATTCTTCTTCTAAAAGATGTAATCTTATGCCATTTTTGTATTCATTTTAACTTAATTAAAATAAAGTGTCATTATCACTCACAAGTGGATCCATGGGGTCCCAAAATAGACCCAAAGATTCCCATGGTCGACCATGTATCAACCAATAGGGTTAAGGCACGTTTTAGGGTAATTTAGTATTATTATAATATTATCTTTTAACCCTTATTTACCGTATTTACCCTTAACCATGGTAAATAAAATATTTACCGCAGTAATTATTCAAAATGTCTAAAAATAAAAGTTACCTATTTACACAATTTGAACATCCTGATTTAAAATATGGAATCCATTTTTCTAAATTCAAAACACAGAAGTGGCAGAAATTAATTTAAAATTAATTCCCGCTGTCAAAACAAAAAAACGTGTTTTTAAGAGGTAATAACTATCAAAAGATTGACACTTGTTTATGTTCAGTTTAATTGTAAAATTATGTCCAATGACCAACATTATATTAAATGGTAAAAATATATTCTAAATATACTTTAAAACTACTAAAATTCATAATTTATCACTATTAATTATTTTGATTAAAAAAGTTGTTTTTAATTAAAATTTAGTAATTTTCACTATTCATCAAAATATGAAAGTTATCCGAAAAGTACCAAAATTTCACCTTAGGCTAAATTCGATATTCCGAATCCAAAAATGAAGTCCATTTTAAAATATAAAATATATATAATTTCAAAAATTAGGTATTACTATTCATAACGGCTAGTTTGATCGGTTGTGGTGTGTGTTAAAACTCGAAGTTGCGTACAACACACGCTACTGTTTTATTCAAAGGAAAGCATACCGTGTAAGCTTGGGGTGTTTCATTTTAAATTTTTGATGTCCCCATTTAGTCAAAATGTTTAAAATATTTTATTTAAAAAGGTTTCACTATTAAAAGTTGATAAAAGTGTAATACTGAAAATGAATCTGTTCTTGCATTATGACTAAGAAACTCATAATATGGATTCTAAAATTATAAGGATTATATAAAGTTTAAAATGTAGTTAATTCTATTCATGACCTCTTTTAATGGCTTTTTTATTTGTAATTCATGGTGTGATTGAACTCGGTGTTGCGTGTAATGCAAGTTATTGAATTATTTTGAAGAAATAACATACTATGAAATCTTGGGGTGTTACATTCTCCCCTCCTTCAATAAATTGCGTCCTCGCAATTTGAAATTGTTCTTCGAAAATAGAAAATATATTTGTGGGAAAACCCGCATAGGAAATTGGTTTACTAATATTTAGTCTTAATATGAGGAAAAGAGAAATGAAAGGGTCACCACCAAATTATGATCTCGATTAGGAGAACATTGGTGGCAATTAGAGACATATAATTGTAGGAAAAACGTAAATATTTATAGGTAGTGATTGAGGTCATCAATCACAAACAAGTATAAAATTGAGGTTCTTAAACTCATCAATCTATGATGATTTGAAATACTATCGGTTCAACAAAACATAGGGTATTGGGATAACACATTTTTGACGTTTCAAAATATCTTAGTTGAAATCCCACATCGAAAAATGAATTAATGAGGCCTCTATTTTAAACAAAGAGCGGAAAGTATGAAGATTACCGAACATAACACATACTAGGGTTCCATGTAGGAAAATATGGATATGGAGGATAAATCTAACCATCAATTATCTGATGGAGAGTGGTAGAGAACATGGCTATGAAAAGGCCAAAAATCCGAAAGCCATAAATTAGTGATGATTTAAGGTACCATCTAGGACAACATTTTTGTTCTAAGTTCCTTTTATTAATGTTGAGGAATTTATTTATGAGATTGGCTAAGATCATAAGGAGATATACTTACTTTATAATTAGATTTTTATCCATTAATAAATTTCTACCACAAACTCATCTTTCACTCTAAAAGATAATAGAATGTAAAAAAAATTCTATTTACACTATTCGTATAGGGTTCCAAAATAAACTAATTTATAATTCATCTACAATATCTTTTAATAAAAACTGCATTATTTAATCCAGGACATCTCGTGGGCCAGTGGTAGGTGATACACCCTTGTCGCCCTTCGGTTGCGGGTTCAAGTCTCGCAGCCTTGCCGGACGCGACGGGTCGCCGCCCGACCTCCGGGTTGTCCTTTTATGGCAATACAAAATTAATCTCAAACTTAGAATTTATCCAAAATACTTCTGTCCAAACTCACAGTCCAACATTTATAAGGAAGGTAGACATAATGTATATCCTTTTTACCCTGTAATAGAATATTAATACCTTCATCATGTATTCATTTAAAACACTGAAACATCCTGAATTACCATAATCTTTATTGATTATATTCATGCTCCCTTATTCCATATAGAATGCTGGATATACCTCATCAATCCAAAAATGTTTTAAACCCCAAAAATGATGGAATATACAAATCATTAATCAGTTCCAAGGTAGTCAAGAATATCCAATATAATTTATCCCAAACAATCACATATTATTCCAAAATCACTACCTCAGTATCAGAACTATATTATGATTTATCATTCTCTCAACCATATATTTTCCAAAAATTTATCCTGCTATTGAGTCACTTTTCGTTGTTCCACACAATCTCAAGTCCTTAATGAAATAGTACTGCAGTACAATCCTTACATACTCCATAATTATTATAACAAGTAAATTGTTGATACACACTCAATTGACATAATCAACATAATAACTCTAATCATTCCTCTTCATCTATGGTAGTATCATAACTTGATTATTATCCAATAACATCATTTGCGGCATAGTTTGATGACTGGGACATAGGTTCGCGTAGTGTCCAAACTCCTTGAAAATGAAGCATTGTACATTTGAAACCATTTTCTTACCCTTGCAGTTACGTACTTGGTGCCCTTTTTCTCCACACTTATAACAAACTCCCATTCCTTTCAGGAAAGTTCCAGGGTGTTTCTTTCTACAGTTACCACATATGGGAAAATTCTTCTTTTTCCTCTTCCCTTTATCCATCTTTCTCTCTTCCATCCTTTTCTTCTCTTGCTTCCCTTCAAATCCATAGGACTCAGTAAAATCTTTACTTATCTTATCAACACATGATATTATTTCTTCATATAATGATAATACATGGGAGACTATTTCTCTTATAAATTCTAGCTTAAGACCATGAAAGATATGATCCTTCCTTCTCTTTGGATCATGTGCATTGCTAGAGTTCTCATTCCTTCTACTGGGCGCCATTTCTAAACAATGGCATACACTAGATCAGTTTATGAATCAAAATACATAATCCCATACTTATAAAACACTTAACATAAATTGAACTATTTATGGATATAATCCATAATCATAAAAATGTTTTCTTTGAGGAAGTATATACTCATAAACCCTTCATAATGATTTGTAAAGAAAATGAGAGTTATCCTAAGCATATCCCCCGGGAGTGTCGTAACCAAAAGTGCAGCAAGGCCCGTTGTCGTGCACCAGTTCCCGTTCGAGTCTAGCTCAAAGCGGTGTTTTCGGGTTTTACCCCTAGGTACATCTGTGCCAGAGCCGCCTCTACCTGCTCGTATCCAGACAGGGATGTATTGCTCGGAAAACTCACAAAATCTCTACAATACCAAAATTCTAGGAAGTTCTTCTACACTAATCCTCAATGTTCATCTTAGGTCTACGTGTTCTAATCAGAGTTTATCTAAATCTAGCTTCCAAGGTTTGTACTAAACTTCCTCTGATACCAACTGTAACGCCCCGACCCTAGTTTCCTAGAGTCGGTGCATTATTACATAACATTGGCATGATCACAAGAAAGATCAAATCTCGAAAGACCGATTGGTTTAGTAGCCTTGGAAACACTAGATATATTCATAAGTTTTACATTACATCATAAAATCAAAAACTACTACAACAACATAATGTTTCCACAGTCCACACTACAATCCCCTCACAATATCCCTGCAGGTCATTCATAACTTACATCTTCACTTCCTGGGACAAATAAAACATAGAAAAGGGGTGAGCTCAAATGCCCAGTAAGGATAACAATATAGCGGAAACTTTCATCAATAAGAATAAACATTTAAGGCAATGTATAACTAAAACAAAAGCCTTTTAAACATGAACTTTCAACATGGTATGGCATAAATAAAATGAAATAATTCCATTTACTTATTAACATGGATATTCCACTAATCGAATAATCACATGCAAAAATAAATAACCACTTTCATAATGTTGGAATGCATAATGCCAGACTATCATAACCACATAGCCAAGGCCTCGTGCCAAGACTACAAATAAGATTTTGTCAAGGCCTTGTGCCAAGACACTAGTTTGTCTCATGAGACCTACCGATGCATCGAGGAGCTATAGCGGGCTCCACCCGTCACTTATTAAGTCCAATGCATTCCCATATGAAAAGGTTTAAACATAACATAAACATTCGTATTAAAACTAGCATACGAAATGTCAATACTTTCACAATAAACTATGAATGGTATAAAAATAGCACATCCACAGTCAAACATATCACAAAACCTTCAATACAATATAGAAGTTTTGTATCATAATAAATCAACTTCAAATAATCTTAAAATCCATCAAAGGATGTTGACATAGATGAAATCAAAATTCTTTTTAAAGAAATATCTCCTTTTATTTTGAAATCATTTAAGATCCATATAAAATAAAACATTTTCTTTGAAAATATTCTTATAAGCTTGTATGGAAAGCTTCGACGATTTTATAACGCCGGAAAATAACCGCACCCGCCGTATAAGTTAAAAAAACATTCTTACCTCAATTCTGTCGAAAAGGTTAAAAAGGACCTTGTTTTGAAAACGACGGAAAGATTCCTTTATAAACCTCTTATAAAAAGTCAAACAAGGGTATAAATGACTTTAACCCATATTCTTGTAAATAGTAAAAATGTTTTGAAATACATTTTTAAGAAACATGGATGTGGATGATAAAGATATCCCAGTAGATTATTACGTATAAACAACCTCGGATAATGAAGAGATTGTGAAATAACCCTTACCTTGTACTTTTCCTTGGTTGGGGTAGGTTAACCTCCTGTATAATGGTGAAATAATTGTTATTAAATTATACAATAATCATATATATTAATATGATATCATATATGATCTTTTAACATTGATTTGTTAATAATATCTTAGAATTATCGTCGTTTCGGGTGTTAACTTACTTGTTTTCTTTTATATGTTTTGTTACGTAAGACATGTTTGTAAAGGATAGGTTTTATATTATTCATATCCAGAATGATATCAAGTCCTTAAACATCATTTTTAAATCATCAAATGATAATTATACTTGAATGGATATGATGGAGAATGAATCTTATCGCGTTCGTGGAGACGGTAGTCCGTACGTACGCACGAACGCTACTTCCATTTGATTTTCATTTTAAATGAATCAAATCCAAATGATACATAGGTATATTACTATTACAGTATAATATAATATTTTATATATGTTACTTAAGTTCATTAACACCATCCTTTATACGTTCCATGTGTGGTATGAATGAGTCATATCATTTTAAGGGGGCGGTAGTCCGCACTTTCTCAAATGAAATTATCGTATGTATATACAACATGAAACGAATAATGGTATGAAATAAAATGGAATTACAGAAGCTTATATATAAAATATATATCATTAATATCATATTTAATTACAGTGCCATCATAATGGCCACCATGAAAGGTGGTAAGATGTATTTGAACAATCATCGTTTCGTGAGGCGTTAGTTTGCCATCCACAGAAACATTATGTTCATCATCCATTAGATGGCGTTGTGTGTATGTGTAGTTTGAATACTTCTTATAACAACATCCTAGTATATTTTGGATACTGGTGTTGTTACCAAAGAAAGGAAATAAAAAGAGTTTGGGGGTTGGAGAAGCAAAATAAATGAAAATAATTTAAGAGAAATCGTTACCTTTAATCTAGGTAACTCACTTTGGTTGGAACCAAAGGACTTCTTAAAATGCTTTCTGCCTAAGGGGAAGCTTCAAGGAGGAGGAGAGGGATGTGGGGAGCTTATTTGGGCAGAGTTTGGACGAGCCAAGTGTCTTGAGAGGTGTGAGGAAATGAGAAGGAGGAGTGCCCTTTTATAAGAGGGGTGAGGGGCACCTTTGGAAAAGCTAGAAATATTAATTTATAATAAATTCATATTCGGTTTCTAATGGCTCCAAAGTTGACTATTCAAAGGTTGAGGTGGGGATGGGTCGAAAAAAACTCATCCAATAGAATTTAGACAGGTTTGGGTACTTATATTAACCTTATCTTTAAGTATTAACTCTAAGTTAATTAGTTTCACTTTTACAATGTCTCTTTGTATTTTTATATTATATGCTTAATAAACTTACCATATACATCCAAGAGACCCCCAAGTGGTCCATTAATGATTAACCTATCATGATATAAGTCTCTTGGCCGAACCTTAGATTTTTAGGAATTTAATATCAATTAATAATATAATATTTGTTTTAAGAACTCTTTTATGTCAATTTTGAAACTATTCATTAGTTGATTTTTGTGAAACTCATAACAGATTGATTACTTCGAAAAAAGTCAATTAAATCAATCATAATATATCATAGTATCCTATAAAATTATTTTAATTAATTAAAAGTTTCATATTATATTTATTTGGGTATTTATAATATCACTTATTTTAATTTTTCACTATTATAGTAATTACTGCATCATCATTGTGTCATAAATAAAATAAATTATTTAATGTCTAAAAATTATAAATAAAATATCATTATGTAGGAAATCTTTTTAGCTTTCTAATGAATATTTATAATCAAAAATACAACATGTATAACCTTATGTAAAAATTCTTCTTCTAAAAGATGTAATCTTATGCCATTTTTGTATTCATTTTAACTTAATTAAAATAAAGTGTCATTATCACTCACAAGTGGATCCATGGGGTCCCAAAATAGACCCAAATATTCCCATGGTCGACCATGTATCAACCAATAGGGTTAAGACACGTTTTAGGGTAATTTAGTATTATTATAATATTATCTTTTAACCCTTATTTACCGTATTTACCCTTAACCATGGTAAATAAAATATTTACCGCAGTAATTATTCAAAATGTCTAAAAATAAAAGTTACCTATTTACACAATTTGAACATCCTGATTCCAAATATGGAATCCATTTTTCTAAATTCAAAACACAGAAGTGGCAGAAATTAGTTTAAAATTAATTCCCGCTGTCAAAACAAAAAAGCGTGTTTTTAAGAGGTAATAACTATCAAAAGATTGACACTTGTTTATGTTCAGTTTAATTGTAAAATTATGTCCAATGACCAACATTATATTAAATGGTAAAAATATATTCTAAATATACTTTAAAACTACTAAAATTCATAATTTATCACTATTAATTATTTTGATTAAAAAAGTTGTTTTTAATTAAAATTTAGTAATTTTCACTATTCATCAAAATATGAAAGTTATCCGAAAAGTACCAAAATTTCTCCTTAGGCTAAATTCGATATTCCGAATCCAAAAATGAAGTCCATTTTAAAATATAAAATATATATAATTTCATAAATTAGGTATTACTATTCATAACGGCTAGTTTGATCGGTTGTGGTGTGTGTTAAAACTCGAAGTTGCGTACAACACACGCTACTGTTTTATTCAAAGGAAAGCATACCGTGTAAGCTTGGGATGTTTCATTTTAAATTTTTGATGTCCCCATTTAGTCAAAAAGTTTAAAATATTTTATTTAAAAAGGTTTCACTATTAAAAGTTGATAAAAGTGTAATACTGAAAATGAATCTGTTCTTGCATTATGACTAAGAAACTCATAATATGGATTCTAAAATTATAAGGATTATATAAAGTTTAAAATGTAGTTAATTCTATTCATGACCTCTTTTAATGGCTTTTTTATTTGTAATTCATGGTGTGATTGAACTCGGTGTTGCGTGTAATGCAAGTTATTGAATTATTTTGAAGAAATAACATACTATGAAATCTTGGGGTGTTACAGTCATATCATTATGTGTTTGGAGGGGGATTCATAATGGGAGGGTAGGGTCATTCCCTAGGGTTCTATATCTATTTTTATTTTTATTTTTCCTTAATTTTTTAAATAAAATATAAAAGGGTGTTATTTAAAGATTATTTAAAAATACAAGGAACATTCCCTAGTTATATTATCTCTTATGTTTCTCATTCCCCTTAAGATATTTTCATCAACTATTTTAAAAAATTCCATATATTTCATTTTAAATAGTATTCATGGGTAAGGACAATAGTCATTTGGTGATTATTTCAATTTTCACCCTATGATTCCCTCTTTTCTATCTGCATTTCAAAAAATCATGGAATATTTTAGATTATAGTATTTTATTTGAATGAACCTAATTGAGTAGATTTGTTCACCATGTGGAGTCATGATAACTCTAAATAGGGTAAGTAGATATTGTATTAATGAATGTATATGAATTTGGGGATTTGGTTTTCATATTCTATCAATAAGTTATTATTACAAAATTTTCCAAATTTTTATGTTATTAACCTATAAATTAGTTTGTTCAAATGTTTTCATAATATCTTAAAAGGACTTTATTTATCTATAAATGGTTTTTTGATGGATGATTGGTTCATTGAGTCTAATAGAACATTATTATGAATAATATAGTGAAATGAGTTGAATTCTAAATGAATACGGGTTTCCCATTTATATACGGATTAAAAAAATGGTTTATAATAACGACATATTTCTATTGGAAATTATTTATGAATGGAAATCAAGGGAAAAGTGTGATTTAAAATAATATCCTTCAAATTGAATCAATTTTTTTAATGTTTTATAAATAACAATATAATTTTTATTTGGTTAAGAGTTTAGAATGAGTAAGACCACAAGTGAATCATTTTCCTTGTGGTTTCTTCTCTAGTTTACTTATGAGACTTCCTACCTATAAATCATGAATGATACACTATAAGAGTTAACTAGATTGTATGGGTGAAGACACATTTCAAAGCCCTAAAAAATGATGCGATCAATGGTTTTTCATCTCTTACGAGATAATAGAGATGTTTTGAAAATATATTAAACTTGAGAAAAAGAAATATCCTATAAGGATGGATCATAATACTACATGTCTGGATCTTAGAAACTCATGAATCACCTTATTCAATATTAGAGGTGACCTAGTGAAACATCTTCCCCACTTCACCTTTCGATGTGGCCCAATGATTCAAATTATTGATAAAACAGAGGTTTCTAGGTCCTAGTTTTTTGTATAGACTATAAATTGAATTAACTATTTTTTGTAGAACCACTAGAACAAGAATACATCACCATATTTTGGGATCCCCATTAGTAATTCCTTTATTGGTATCGATGTACCATGTATAGGTAGAGAATCACTCACATATCTATGTGCAAGAATCATGACAATGAATGTTTTAATAACATAATTTTTTTGTAGTGGTTTACTTACACCCTCAATGACCTACTTCTTCGGGAATAGTTATTGGTAATGTGCATGGACAGTATCGAGGATGATTTTTTTTCCAAATCTAATCTACCTAAAATATCCATCCAAATTCTAGTAATTTGCTAAGAGATCTTAGTATCTTAAGGAGCCCATACATTTTTTCATGTAAAGATCTTATACATTACCTAAAACATGAGCTCCTACGTGTAAGACAAAGTTAGTGGAAATCATTATTTTCATTTAAATCCCATCACCTCTTCTAATTCATCTTTAGGTGCCCCTATATTGTATGCATCCCTAATAGAATCCTTGAAATGATAATATTTCATAGGGCCATCATCTAGGTTAAGAACCTTGGATTCAATTCAAGTAATTAATGAGCATGGTATAATGATTTTTTATAGTGACCCAATCCATTTTATACATATTAATACATAATTTTTTATAGTAATTTTCATTAAATACAACCTATTGATTGAGAGGCCTAGTGTCTTTTGAATACTACCAATATAAAACAAAAAATATGAAATTAAAACACAAAATCACCATTATATTCTTGATATTGAGATCCTAAATCCTGTTAATCTACTAAAACTACATAGGATAAACCCAGGAATAAATAAATGAGAGGGGTGATCTATAAATACTACGATGGGAATAAATATAACAAATAAACATAACATGTGTTTTGAAGGATTAACATTGTATCAAAAAAATAAGGATCAAAAGTAATCACAAAGTAGAATAACATAAGTAATATGGTATCATAATATCACTAAATGATAGGAAATGTGGTATAAAAATAAAACAATAGATAAGAATATGTTAAACCTAATATACAATATGAATAACATTGTGGTCATAGTCCCATAATGGATTAAGATTACCCCTTAATACCAAACATAACATCTCATGGGAAAAAACATTCGACAATGAATTGGATCACAATATAGGCACACTCATAGAAAATTGATCCCGATTAGGTGTGCATCAGAAGGAAATAAATTATAAAGAATAAGCTTAGGAATTGACCATGGAAGGAAGGAGTTGCATAATTGTTCCACATAGCGTAATCAATGTAAAATTCAAAAAGATTCCAATTAGAAAAATAATTAAACATTACATAGGTTTATATCTGACTATAAAATCACATGTCTCAAAATAAGGTGTTATTTTAATATAATAAATTTAAATTACAATTACATAAATGGATTAATGAATATATAAGTTCACCTTAATCAGGTTTTAATTTAAAGAAGGAATTTCAAAAATGAATTTATTCAATGTATTACCCATTAAAAGGAAATTAGAATAATCTAGGTATATATATAAGAGTTACATATAAAGATTGTAGATGGAAACCATAAGATAAAATGTAATAAACATACATTTTAAAAAAACAATATGTTTGATAGAGTATTCAAGATGAAAAACTGAGTTTAAATGAAACATTATGTAATATTACAATATTATTATATAAACATGATTGATTTAACCAAGAAATTAAAAATGGTGTCCATTTATTTTATTTACTTGTTTATAAAATATAAATAAAATCCCCATATAAATTCATTAATAAATGATAGATAAGAACTCAATTTTTAAAAATATATTTTATTCTAAAAAAATATGATTCCTTAAAAAAATTATTTTTATATTTTTTTTAGAAAAAATTATAATAATTTTTTTATCTTTTAGAGTTATTATTTTATAAAATTATTATATTTTTTGAAATCAGTATATCATTAATAACTTATTATAGAATTTGGGTATGTTTCAAAAAATATTTATTTTTCTCTAAGTAGTAAAAAATACAATATTTTATAAAATTTCCATTTAAAATTCCCCTAATTAATTTAATTTTATTTCAAATTAACATAAGTATTATAAGGACCTTGGATTAAACATTACAAAATATAGTTAATTCAACTAAAATACACTTTATTACATTATCAATGATCTTTTCAGTTTAGAGTTATGGAGAATTAAGTTATAAAAAATACATGACAACGCACCATCATACAAAGTGGATACTACTAAAATATTATCCATTTCATAAAAAATAAAAAAGTTTTTAATATAACATGAATTCTTCATAACATTTATCTTAGCTTATTCTTTTCTCTTACCCATCCCTAAACCCCGTGAAAAACATTTTAAAACATGGGATGAGTCAGTAAGGGACATAAAAAGAAGAAGAGAAACCATTAGTCGAGGAATTATTATATACATATGAACTCATTTCCACAAAGACATACTTCTCACCCATTAATTATAATATAGTTAATTTGTGAAAACATGAGATTTACATAAAACATAGAAAACATAAATAAACATTAGGTAACATGGGGAATTACTTACATAATATTGTAACCCTCATATATACCATACAATTTTTAACCCTCATGGTTGTCTTAAAATGTTACCCTTGTGGCTACCTTACAATGTAACCCCCACGGCTACCTTATAGTGTAGCCATTATAGCTAAACATGGAGTAACTATATGGTTGACCTCTAAGATAAACATACACAATGCGTTCGATGGAGATATAGGTCCTGGACATCAGTATAAGAAATTTCCATGAAGTAAGAAATTATCATAAAACATCTATGATTTCATCATAAAAACATTCCTTTTTAATTTTGATAAATATAAATTAAAAAGATGAGTTTTAAAGGAAACCTCATTACCTCACATCGTTCATACTTCAAATGACTTCAAACCTCATGTAGAATAGTTTAAATAGTGTTATTACTATATTAGAGAACTATTTTCATTTTTATACTACCTTTTATGACCATATTATGATAAATTTCCACCCATTTATTAATAATATTTTGTTATTTCCATTTTTTAGTTGCATTCTTTTCAGGGTTTCTATGATCATTCCGTAATGGATTTTCTTGTTGAATGGAATAAATACTAAAAAAGTGGAAATAAATTGTATTAATATTTTTCTTTAATTTTAGATGATATAATATATCATTTTTTTCTATTATGAGGATGATTCATTAGATAAAAAATTAATAAAAGTGATTTAATTTATTTCGGTGGTTTTTATAATCATCACGAACTTATTTTATTATATTTAATATCATTTTTTATATTTTTGTTCCATAACATTATATAACTTAGTAAATGTATAATAAAATATAATTTTACCATAATAATGGTTTTATGACTAGCCATGAAGGTTGTAATAGAAAATGAATGTGTATCATCCATGATGGCAATAAATCAACACATTACAGATGATATAATCATGTTTAGAATAAAAAATAGAGGAGAAAGAGTTTGATGATGAATTTTTCCATAAACATGATAAAATTATAATATATAAAAGATTCATGAGTTTTCATACCACTTATATATGGGGAGTAAAAGAGATAATAATAAAAGAAAATAAATTAAAAAGAAAATAAAAGAAAATAAAAGGGGATTTTACCTATTGAATTCTTATCACTGAGAACCTCTTTAAGGACCTTGGTTTTGGCCTTTTGGTAACACCATAAGGACATGTACGTGGGTATGAGTTTTGGGAAGGTAATGGGGTAGATATTAAACATGATACAATTTTTTAGGGAGTGATGAGAAGAGGTGTTGAGAGGTGGAATTTATAAGGTCGGAGATGAGTATTTTTTGATTATTTTATTCATTAGTTTTAAATTTTGACTCAATACTATGAATAGTTTGAGAATTATATCTAAATATATTACAATAATGATGGATAGTTTGATATTATGGTACCTGAATAATGCCTGATTTTTTTAATTCATGTATTTGAATTATTATTTAAATACCCTCAATTATCATATTTCACTATTCACCAAAAAATCAACTATTTTAGAAAAATCCCAAAAACATCACCCTAACCATTTTTTGACCAGTATAATTTAAAAAGGAACTCCTTTTTTGAAAATAATTTTCTAAATAAGATAAATTTTATTTTTTATTAAAATCTAAATTTATTCAAAAAATACCATTTTTAAAACTGTATTTTATTTTAAAGTAGTTAAAAAATAGATTAAGGCCTCATAAAATTATCTTATAATCACAATAAAATAAAAAATCAATTTATAAATATATTTTATGAAAATAATTTTTCTTTTAAATCATTAAATTGATTATAAATTTATAAATAAACATTTATGTTTCACCAAAATACCAACACTTAATTTAATAGTTTTAATTAATTAATTAATTTATTCCATGATATAAATATATCAAATTTTCAAATTTAAGATACTTGGATTTTATTTTTACATTAATAGGTGAGGTTACTACTCTATTAGTATAGATTTCATAATTTCTATAAATATTACTTATTTCACTATAAATTTCAGAATGAATTTTTTGATTTAATTTCAGAATGAAAACAAATTGTTTTATATATACATGGTTTGTCACATTCTCCTCCCCCCAACTTCTAGAAATTTCATCCAAATAATTTTTTCCACTTACGAAAAAATTGAGGATACCTTTCCCTCATAACATTTTTAGATTCCCATTTTGCTTCTTCAACAATGTGGTTTCTCTACAAAACCTTAACCTGGTTAATTACATTATCCCACAATACATTTTCTATATGATTAAGAATATGAAAAAGTTTTTATTAATAAGATAGGTTCTCTTCCAACTAAACTAATTCTGTATAGAAAATGTTAGATGTCTATGGAACATACTTTCTCAACATCAAAACCTAAAAAATAATTTATACCTGAGATAAACTCGATAGAAAAGATAATGATAGGAAACTATTCCAACCATATCTATAATTTCAAAAGGTCCTATGAATCATGGAAATAGATTTCAATTATTACCAAAATGGATAAAACTTTTCCAATGAGTCATTTTAAAGAAAAAATGACCACCTTCCTCAAAAGAATGGTATTTCCTCCTATTATTTAAATAACTTCTTTGTCTACTCTGATTAGTCCTCATCTATTACTGGATCATCTTCACATTATATTCACTTCTAATTCTGGTCCCATCAACATCCTTTAATTGAATTCATCTCAATAAAATGTATTTCGATGTCGCTTTCTTTATAATGTCCCAAAAAGTAAAATATGTGTACTGGAATGAAAATAGTTATTATAAGAAAACTCAACTAAATAAAGATGTCTATACCAACTTTCCTAGTAATACATTCAAAAATATCGAAGAATATCATCTAATGTCTTCATTTTTCATTTTAAATATCCATATTATTGAGGATGAAAGGTTATTCTAAAATTTAATTCTATTTCCAATAACTTCTAAAGGCCTTTCCAAAAGTTAGAAGTGAACCTGTGATCTTAATCAGATACAATGGAGAGTGGAACTCCAAGTAACATGACATTATCTTTGAGGTATAGTCGAGAAATATGATCTAAATAAAGAATATCGGTAATAGAAATAAAATTTGAAGATTTAGTTAGTTTGTCAATAATAAAATAAATTGCATTGTTACCTCAATAAATATTGGGTAGTCCCACCACGATGTCCATGGGGTGCTCTTATTTTTTTCATTAAAAAGAAACATGGTTCCAGGAGACATCGCATTGATTATAGATCTTTGAATAACATTACTTTTAAAAATAAGTATCCATTGCCTCATGTTGATGACTTGTTTGAATATCACCAGGTAGCTCAGTATTTTTCCAAGATTGACTTGAGATATGGGTACCATATACTAAAGGTGATGGAGGATAACATTATGAAACCAATGTTCCAAACTAGATATGGGCATTATAAGTTTGTTGTTATGACCTTCAGTTTGAAACACTACCCTATAATATTCATGGCTCTTATGAATAGAATATTCCATGAATACTTTTATATGTTTGATGTTGTTTTTAATTTTGAAATTTTAGTTTTTTCAAAAATCTATAAATATCAGGAAAAATAGTTAATGGTTTTCCACCGAACATTTAGAGAAAATATGTTATACAAGGAATTTAGAAAAGGTTATTTTTTGCAACAAATTTAAATTCTTGGGTACATTGTAAATTAGGATGGCATAATAGTTAATCCCGTAAAAAAGGTTGATGAATTGAAAATACCTAAAAATGTTAATGTGATTTTTAGTTTTTTGAATAATACTTTATTTCTAAGATTTTTTAAAAATCTTTCACGATTCTCTATTCCATTAAAAAAGTAAACAGGAAAAGGGGTTGTATTTTTTGGACATTATACTATGATTTTTGTTTTCAGGATCTGATAATAATATCAGTTAATTCTCTAGTTTTGACCATGGCTTCCAAAAATTGTGATTTTTTCATCTACATTTATTTCTTCATTGAAGGGACTTGGTTGTGTTCAGATGAATAATTATCAAGTAATTATATATGATTAAAGAAAACTAAAACCTCATGAGTTAAATTATCACACCCATGATTCAGAATTATCAGTTGTGGTTCTACCTTAAAATTTTGTAGGAATAATTTATATAGAGCCAAATGAGAAATAAATTATGACCATAATAGTTTGAAATATAAATTTCATCATAAGGAACTTAACATGACTCAAATAATATTACTTGAACTAATAAAGGATTATGATTGCATTCACCATTACCATCTTGGAAAAAATACAATGTTGCAGATTCCATGAGACAAAAACATCATGCTCTTCTAACCATGTTATGTTCAGAACATGACCTCTTGGTTAATTATTTTATGAATTTTTTATTGGCTGTTGTTGGTGTTGGAAATTAATCTATTTTGTTTCAAGTATCAACGTAGTCATCTCTCTTAGAAAAAAATATCCATGCACAGAAGGAAGACCATGAGTTTTAGAAAAATATAGAATTGTTGAAAAGGGTACGTTTCCAAAATTTAATGTTAATAAATATTAAATATTTATATTTTTATAATATATTATGAATTCTTTGTGATTTAATATTAAATAAATATTTATTATGTGAAACTTATAGTTCTCTGTTTCTAGTTCATCCTGGCAGCACTAAGATGTTTCGAGACCTTAGGGTGTATTACTTGTGAGATATAGTGTAAAGAGGTATTTATGATTTTACCATGAAATTTTTAGCATTTAAATACATTAAAGTAGATGAAAAAACTACCAAATGGGAAGTTTTATCCATTGCTAGTTCTAGAGTGGAAGTGGGGAAAATTATCCATGGACTTTGTGGTGGGACTTCCAAAGGATTTTGAGGTAATAATGCGATTTGGGTTATTATTGATCGAGTGAATAAATCTATAAATTCCATTTATATATGAGACATTATTTCTCTAGATAATATTTTTTTGACAGTACTATAAATATATTTGCAGGTTATATGGAGTTCCTCTCTCCATTATATCTACTCATGATCCCAAGTTCAGCTCTATCTTTTGGAAAGGTCATGAGATGTCATTGCAAACTAATGTAAATTTCAACACATCCTTTAATTATCAATATTATGGATAGACCGAGTATATAATTTAGAAATTGTAGGATATGATTCAAGCATGTTCAATTAATTAACAAGGAAATTGGGATCATCATCGCTCTTTAGTTGAGATTTATATAATAATATTCCTCATTACAGTATACAGATGCCACCTTTTGAGGCATTGTATTGAAGAAAGTATTGAAATACATCATTTTGGAATGAATTTGGGGAAAGGGAGTTGATGAGACTGTAATTAGCAGAGTAAGTTCTTGAAAAAGTAACGATGATACAACAAAACATGAGGACAACTCAGAGTAGGAAGAAAAGTTATGTAGATCAAAGGTTCGAGGTAGGTGATCATATTTTCCATAAAATCTACCAATAGAAAAAAGTTTTGTGTTTTTGTAAGAATGGAATGTTATGTCTATAGTTCATTGGACATTTTCAAATATTGGAGAAAGTTAGACTATTTTCCTATAGAGTATCTTTTCCTCTGAGTTTATCTCAAGTACAAAATTTTTTCAATGTTTTGTTGTTGAGAAATTATGTGCCAGATTCATCTCATGTTTTGAGCCCAGAAGTAGTTCAGCCAGAATATTACCTCTCTTATGAAGAGAAACATGTTCATATTTTTGATGGAATAGAGAATTTATTGAAGAATAATTTAATTCTATATGTTATGGTTTTGTGGAGAAACCACATGGTAGAAGAAGGAACATTAGAATATAAAAATTCTATGATTGAAATTTGTCCTAACATGTATGATTGGTGAATGAAAATTATGAGGATTATATTTCCAGATGGTGGGGAAATGTTACAACCCACGTACTTATAAAATATTTTGTTCTTATTCTAAACTTAAATAGTAAAATTCATCATAAATGTATAATGAATTTAGTTTTATTTTAAGGAATCTATACTTCTAAAATATTAGCTTGATTTTAAGAATAATAACATGACCCTTAGAACTTTTGATTTGGCCAATAGAATAGTAACCTCACATATGAAAGAATAAATAAAATTATTGTATCTTAAAATTGAAAATATGATAAATTTGTATCATGGAATAAGTAAATATATGTTTTGAAAATGATAAATTAAGTATTTTTATATTTTTGATACAAAAATTTTTATTTACAATTTTATAATTAATTTAATGATTTAAAAGAATTTTTTTTCATAAAAAATTCATAAATCAATATTTGATTCTCTTATAAATATATGAAAATTTTATGAGAACTTAATTAAGTTTTCAATGTGTTTTAAAATATAATATAATTTTAAAATTTGTAATTTTAGAAAAAATTATGTTTTTAATTGAAAATTAAATTTCTTAGAATTAGAATATTATTTTGATAAACTAGAGTTCATTTTTGAATTCTACACATCAAAAATGATAAGGGAATAAATTTAATTTGGTTCTAAACCTATCAATTTATGTATGGGAGAGACTTATTTTTATCAAACTATGTTTAATTTATAAATATATATGCATATATATATATATGTTTATGTATATATATATCTTTCAATATATTCATATGCATTTTTAGTACTTATAACATAAGTGGAATTGTTTACCCTTATTTACCAAATTATTTTTATTTTTTAGAAAGAGGTTGATCACGATTTCAATCTTTAATTTTGCATTTAATTTACAAATAATTATATATTTTTGTGTGTGTGTATATATATATATGAATTTACCAATTTCTATTTTTAAAAAAATTAAAGGGTTTAATAATTTATTTTTAAATATATATGTAAGGTTTTGAATTTTTTTACATTATCATTTTATGATTTATTTAGAAAGATAAATACATATATATATATATATATATATCATTTTATATTATAAGTGGTTTTAAATTTTATTTTCTTTTCAACAATGAGAAATCATTTTTTTATTGTTTACTTTAAATTGATTACATTAGATTTTTTATTTTAAATTCATTTCATAAATATATAATCTCAATGAGAGTAAAGAAACTTTTTTTGTAATCATTTTTTGGGTCTCTTTCCATTATAAATGTTTAATTTTTTCATTTTATATGAAAAATTGAAATAAAATTAATTATTTCATGTGCACAAAGGTCTCTACTCATTCATTAATTTCATTCATAAATTAGATATAGACATAATATAAGTTATCAATGACATACCATGCATTTTTATCCAATTATTCATTTACTTTATTATGAATTTACATTTATGACTTTTAAATAATAAATGTTATTTATATTCATGTATTTCTCCTAAATATGGTTTTAAAAATTATCTAAAAATGTTTAAGGAATGTTAAGATGTATGTAAGAGTATTTTAATTTAAAGTGAATAATTTATGTATGTATTATTTTGATATGTTTTCAGGTGATGATTCACTAAGGCAGGACCATTAAATTATTTTCATTAAATTGAGACTAGAGTATAGAATGTTAAGTTATGGTATGGGGAGTGAATCCATGAAACTAAGGGGACATTGTCCCATATGAGATATGTCTAAGTGTCCTTATAGTTTTCTTACAGTCTTCTATGTATCATAAGTAATCCATCAAATTTTTTTATTTTCAAATGGATAGATACCTTGATTTATTTCCAAATATTATTACTTCTCAAATTTATGGTTTTCAAAATTAAATTAACTTGTTACATTTTAATAATTTATAAAGTTATTTTTAAGTAATTAATTATTAAAAATTATTATTTTAAAATTACGTAACAGTTATTTTTAAAGCCCCTTATTAGGAAAAATGATTTCTCACCATTTTTTAAAATTTATTTTTCATAGGTTTAGTGGATTTACTTTGTGATGTGTATTTTTTATTAGGAGGAACTGCAGAAGATAATTTTTTGAAAAATTTTATTTTGATTAGTTTTGTTAGGTTGTAAGACATGTATCTAATTATCCAAAACCTAGACCGGTAAAAGGTCACAAAATGTTTTAAATGTTGTGTATTTATTCAATTTTTTTATAAAAAAATAAACATCAATTATATGTGCTAAACCCAGAAACACGGGTTTGGGTCATTATAACATCTTGGGAACTTTTCATTCCAAAGGTCATGAAAACAAACCCATAGTTCCCACATCTAGTTTGAAACACGTTTTTTAGAATGTCATCCTTCTACACCTTTAGCTAATGGTACCCAAATGTCAAGTCATTAGTGAAAAAATACTAAGCTCTCTATAGTTGATCAAACCATTTGTCGATATGAAGCAATAGATTCAAATTAATAAGAGTTACTTTTTCAAATATCTATAATCAATGAAAAGCCTCATGGAACACTATTTATTTTTATCAAATAAAATAGGAGAAAACTATAGTGAAGTTCTAGGATGAATGAAAACTTTATCATGAAACTCATGAAATTGCTTTTTCAATTCAAGAAATTCCACTTGATCTTTTTGATAAGAGGGTTTTAAAATTGGATTATCATCAGGAAATAATTCATTTCTAAATTAAACTTATCAATCAGATATAACACAAGGAATATTATAAGGAAAAACAATCAGGTAATCATTTAACATTGCAAAATCAGTAATCTGAATATTTCTCTTGTTTTAATGATATATTTAAGATAACTTTCATTTCAACCTTTTTACAGTTTATCATCTTCCTAAAATATTATCAATGGTATGGATTAATTTTTGTATAAAAACAAAAAAAAAATACAAAAAAACTTTTTTTGGATAAAAAATCATTCTTTTCATGTTAAACAGATTTCCAATCCATACCCAGAATAACATCAAACTCTACTAAGGTTAAAACAACAATGTTTGTAGGTAATGTATTTCCACAGAAAATAGTAGGATGATTCATAAAATTATGTTTTTCCTTAATATTTCCCATGGTGTTTTAACTATAAGTTTTAATTTCATTTCTTGAGGTGAAATTTCAAACATACCATAAAATTATTCAGAAATAAAGGAATGTGTAGAACTCATATCGATCATCACATTAGAAAAATACAAGTAAATAAAAAAGTACCTGATACTACTTCATTGGATGGACCAACATCTTCTGAATGAGTTGAAAATGATTTGAATACACCTTTTATCTTATATTCTAGCTCTTTACCATCATCCAAACCTTGTTTTGGGTAGGTATTTTGCCTAATGAACCAACTAACCACATTTGAAAGACGTTACAATTTTCTTTTTATAATTATACATACCAACACTAAGATAATTTTCATTTAAATCTCAGGAAATATTTCCAAACTTACCACATTAGAAACTCCTCCCATATTTATTAATTCATTCCCAGAGATTATTTTTACCACACATCCCACAAACTAGAAAATGACTTTTCTTAAATTCATATTACATTGATTGACTATTACCCATTGATTTCTATATAGACCTATTCTTATATATGATTTCAAAGTGCAATTAAACATCTTATAACTCCATTTATACCCTCTCATCACATCGAAAATGTTTCTCATATCTTAGGAGACTAAATCCCTTCAGTATCATGGCTTCAATCCAGAGTAAAAAAATGATTGATTCTACTATCAAGTTCCCGAATACGATTCAGTGTTTACACTGAAAAATGGGTGATGTTTTCTTCATACATGGCCACTTTATATTCCTTCTTTTTTATATTCAAGGAATTTATTTTCCATCATAATTCTAGCAAACATAAGAAAATATTTTCCAAGGAAATGATTCATAAATCCATCCAATCCTGTTGAATTTATCTCATCTCTATCTTTGATATACATGACCATTAACCTCCAATAGTCAAATTCACCTTCAAAATTATAAATAGAAAGAATAGTATTTTTTATCTTAATACTCGATTACTTTAAATATATTTTCAAGAGATTTGATCCACTATTCAACCGCCACTGAGTCATAAGATCCACTAAAAGCAAGTGGGTGTCTCATTATAAAATGTTCCACAATATCCATGTTCCATTTTGGTATCTCTGGATATACACTTACATGGATGTCACAACCATTTGTATCCTACATCAACTAATCCATCACTGTAACAAAATAATTAAATCCAATTCCAACTTATCTAGCATCTAAATTTGGAAACATATCACCCCCATGAACCTTTCTACTTTAGGTTCCATGTTTCTTCTGTGTAAAACCATTCTAAAGAGACATATATTATATGAAGAAACATGGTAATATTAAAATGGAATGTCATATAAATATAACCATAGATTAAATATCTTTTATGGTAATATATTAACATTATCCTAACCCCTAATGTTATCTAAATAGTTCTCTGATACCAACTGTAAGGATCTAGCTTTAAACATTACATAATATAGTTAATTCAACTTGAATACCCTTATTATATTCTCAAAGATATTTTATCTTTATATTTTTAGAGAATTATTTCATGAAACATAAATGAAAACCCAAAATCATATAAATTTGATATTACTAAAATGATATCCTTTTCTTTTATAATAATTTTTTTAATATAACATGAATTATTCCTGACATCTAACGTTTCTTCTTCTTTTATCATACCGATACTTAATCCTTTCAAAAAACATTTTTAAAAATTAAATGAAAATAAAAAGATATTTTAGGGAAATAAAAAAGAGATAAACCATTATTCCATGAGTAATTATAAAAAAATAATATCATTTCCATAGTTTCATACTTCTTACCCATTAAGTATCATATAGTTACTTTGTGAAAACATGATATTTCTATAATACACAAAAAAACATAAATAAACATTTATGTAACTTGGGGGGATTACATAATTAATATTTTAACCCTCATATATACTGTAACATAAATGACTTATTTTAATGTTAAATTTAATTTAATTTCTATTTATTCTTTGTTTTTGGGGGGTTTCTCAAGCTTTTATGGTGGAATAAGTGAGTTTTCATGAATTGGGCCAAACCGTGAGCCCAATTCCAGATTTAAAAATAAATTTTGTTTCTTCTATAACCTTTTCATTTTTTAATATTTTTCACCCATTCCAATTAATAAATGGCCTCCCCTGACATATTAACACAACAATTTTAGTTTTGACCCATTAAGAATCCATAACAATGGGGTATTTGTGTTTTTATTTTAGAATTGGGCTAACCCGAAAGCCCATTTTCTAGTTTTAAAGTGTTTTTTTAATTTTTTTAATATCTTATTCATTATAATGATTTTTTCGGTGATTCTACCTCCCTTTCGGCGCTAAGAAGGCTAGACGTTCTCCCATTTCCTTTCCACCTTACTTGGAGCTCTTTGAAATCGCGAATTAGGGAAGAACTTCATAGGGTGTCTCAAATCGGCCAGAATTGAAGAGATAACTTCATCCCTTCTTAACTCCTTCAATTCTTACTATTTTCCCTCCATTACAGTTCCTAAATGACCTCCAAAATCTTGTTCGAACAACCCATTAATATTTGGCTGTTTTCAAATTCAACTACTGGTGTATGTGAGACGATTTCTACAAGATCTCTCAAGTAAGTTGGTCTTCTTCATTATTCTTTCAATTTTCTTAGGGTTACATTCAATGTGATTAGGGTTTCATAACTTATCCATAAGTTTACTAATGTACATAAGTTAGGGTTCAATCCTAGGGTTTGATATCTTGTATTTTGTGTGAAATCTTCTGGTTTTAGGTTGGATTTCACTTCCTTGAGGTGCGGCGGTGGTGCGGTTTATGTTTCGCACCATGTTTTGAGTGTTTCGACATAAAAGGTAGGTGACTCCATGTATGACCATTTTATTATGAGTTATCCTGCTTGGTTTATTAATTTAGTATGTTTCAAATCTGTTTTGTGTGGTGGGAAAACTATTTTTTGATGGATTCGGTTAAGTGTTTAATTTTGTAGTTTCATTTTTTATTGGAATTGGGTGTTTTTCATGCGTGGCTCTTGGG
This sequence comes from Viscum album, assembly GCA_963277665.1. Lineage (NCBI taxonomy): Eukaryota > Viridiplantae > Streptophyta > Magnoliopsida > Santalales > Viscaceae > Viscum > Viscum album. The sequence goes on along the minus strand of OY728135.1, from coordinate 252,321,176 downwards.
GAAATGCTTGGGTGTATTTTATAACATATGAAAGTGATTTATTAGTGTTTAAAGGGGCTGAAAATTCTGGGTTTTTAATGCCTTAATGTCATGTGGTCCTTTTAATGGGGTTTTTGAAGGGTTTTAATGTGTGAAACCATGTTGTACTTCTTGAACGTGATTTGTGAAAACATGTGTTTTTCATGTGTACCTTTTTTGGTATTGTTTGAGGTATTTGTATAGAACTTGGGGGTGTTTTAATAAATGTTTTTAGGGCTTAAAATTCTACTTTTTATTGTTATTGGAATTGTTTTGGTGTTGAATTAGGGTTTTGAAATGGGTTTTGTATGCAAACCATTGTTGCACCTCTTGGGTTGGTTTTATGGAAATTGTAAATGATTTAATGAGTTACACAAAGTGTGAAATGGTTGATTATGTATTGTTTTGGTGATAGTATGTTCCTAAAATGAGTTTTTGAATCATAAAGTGGTCAGTTATGTTGTAAAACATTTTGGTAATGTTTTGTAAGTTGTCGAGGTGATTTATGAAATTGGGATATGGGTGTGAAACATGTTTTCGAGCTATTTTGAATGAGTGTGATGTGAAAAATGGACTTTGTTTATGAAAAGGGTATTATGTAACATGTGAGTGGGCTGTTATGTGATGTTTAGAATCTTGGGAAAGATTTTATAAAATTGTTAATGGATTTGTTGAATTGTGAAAGATGTGAAAAATGTGTTGTGGGCTATTTTTTGTGTGAGTATGATTTCAAAGTGAATTTCAATGAAAAAGTGGATTTTTAGACTTGTGTGGAATACATGTGGGATTTTTGGTGAACATGTGATGTGAAAATGATATTTTCATGTGCAAAGTATATTTATTGACTTATTGAACTTGTCTGAGCACAAGAGGAAAACCTGAGTATCTAAGTGGGTGGACGTGTACTAGTATGCTAGTGAATCCGTGGGGTTTGGCCTCAGTTTCACATAGAAATATTGATGCTTACAACACTAACTAAACTATGATGATGATGATTAAGGACCACTAGGTTATGGGTATGTTCCCTACTAGTGGCTCGTGCACGAGAACAGATATTGTGATGGTTACTCTCACCGAGATTCGAGGTACCTGGGACCCACAATGAGCTAGTGCCTAGGGGTTATTTCCTATTGCTTGTGATCATTAGTTACTTTGTGATTACCATCGACATACGAAATGGTTGGCTAGAAAATTCAGTAGTGTTGACATTATTTTTTTAAAGTGTTGATTCTTAATGATAACCCACTTGAAAACTATTTTAATTTTTTTAATATTTTAGAAATTGAAACTAGCATTTTCTATTTATGAAAACCTGAATGCTTTTTGTCTTTGAATGTTTATCACATGGAATCTCTTAGTGGTGGTATCTTACCAGGAATTTTCTCACACCCTACTTACACCCTTGGGTGTAAGTAGACTTGGTTATTTTTTTGTTGCAGGTTTGGATACAGTTTTTAGTTCTAGTGGTTTGGGTTTCTAGCAGGTCCTTGGTGTTGAAGTCTTGTGGAGATGGCTTGAGGGCGGAGCCCCTTTCCATGAGGGTTCTTGGGATGTTTTATTTTGATTTTGTACCTTTTTATAGTCTTGATGAGTTGTTTTAAAACATGTAATTCAATTCTGAATTTTGTAAAAGATGGTTTTAGTTGAAAAATACAGATTCATTTTATTGAGTTTGTTTGTTGTTTAATGTTTATAAACTCAGGTAAATCATTCCCAAACATCATTTCATGATACCTGGGAACTTGTGCCAGACCGTGGGGATCAAGAATGCCCTTTGGGAATTGTCGCGGGCTGGGTCGGGTGCCAGTTTTGATGGCAACCAAGTTTGTTTCGTGACAAAATGGTATCAAAGGAGGTTCACTCTCTTTGGGTCACGTTATTTGGGGAACAGTTGGGATAGTCTGGAGTTAAGATTTTCAGGACTTGGCATTCTAGTTATGAGTAATGTGACTGATCACCACAACTCATGATGGTATTCAAGTAGCCAGGGGATGTCGTTAATTATATGATTCCTTTGGATTTCTTGGATTGATGATGATTAGGAGAAATGAAAAGAGAGTTGGGTTACTGGTCTCGATGAGCTCACAGGGTTTGGAAAGCCATGTGGAGATGGGGATATTTACCTAGAACACTCTCTGTGATGGTGAAATCATGGAACTTTGGTTTTAAAGTGACTTGGTTTTAAGAAGCGAAAAGTTTTTGTGAAATGATTTTAAAATAAAGAGATAATGGTTTGATTTATGAAATGGTGGAACTAAATTTTCAGAATTTGTTTGAAATGAAAAATGGTGGGCTTATACCTCTTTTAAAATTAGAAACTATATTTAAGTTGGTTTTGAAAAAGTGTTTCCAATAGTGTTTTCTAAATAATCAAATGGTGTTTTAATGGGATAAGATGTTTTGAAATTTATGTGAATAACATTAAAGTGTGTTCTTTTCTAAATGTTTTTGTATTTTTGAAAAGTTTTGTAAGATGTGAATTGGTATTTGGATATTGTGGTTAGAGGTTTTGAGAAAAAGGATGTGTTGGTTAACCGTTTTGGTTTTGAAAAGTGGAATGAATTTTTATTTTAACCTTTTGTATTTTCATGAGAGACCACATGCATGGGGTTATATGGGATGATGGATGGTTGATGGCATGACTGGATGAGTGCCATGATGGATATGAGGAGGGTTCTCGGTGTGGCACAGAAACATGCATGTGTGAGGCCCATGGGGTACCATTGGTGGATACGCTAACCGCTAAACAGTTTGTTTTCAAAGATATGTTTTTAAAAGAAAAACATGATGTCTTGTTAAATTGTTTGGGATGGTGTATATTATGTGTTTTTGGAAAATTTTGATGATGTGGGATGTTTTGAGTCCATGATCCCATCTTGTTCGAACCATATTTTGGGTTTGTGTTTGGACGACAAGTTGGGTATAAGGATCGGTTAGTAGTCTCTTCTGTTCTATATTATGGGAAACCTTTATGGTGGTTCCCTTAATGTTTCTGGATACGGTTTGTGGCATGTTTTGAACAATGTAACAGCTTGGTTGGGTCCTTGGGTTCTCTCATTGGATAAGGTACGCCCCCATTAAGGGTTAATGCACAACTGAAGTGCAACCCGTATTGTTTCTCCATTGGAAAATCCTCCAGTTGATCAATATGAGGAATATTTTATCAATCTTTGTTGATTGAATCTACACCCATTCATTTCATTGATTTTTGGATCCTCTTCTAGTGGGATAGTGCTTGTGTAAGGTTGAAAGAGACCTTAGTTTCTTAAGTTATCTGATTCATCGAAGGTGGAAGTGTTCTGGGGTTGTTAGTGTGGATGAGTGTCTCGATGGTGTCTAAGAGGGCCTCTGGGTTCTTCATAGTTTATTTGAAGCAAGGGTTCGTGTTAAACCACCAATTTTGAAATTTTGGTCATGAGAGGCTATTGTGTCCACTTTTTGGACTTGTCTGTTGTTAAGGGACTTGGCATAAGGTCCCGTTACATGTATTGTTTCTATCAATCACAAAGGTCATGTTCGGTGATGCATTGTGATGTTGTGTGCGCATTTGACTATAAAGGTGGAGGTCACGCAATCCTATGAGGTTCTATGTTATGTTTGGAGTATGTCTCCCTTGGAAAAAACATAAAATCCCCTATCTTAGAGGAAGGTGTTTATATGTGTCTTGTCCTTCTATTGTTTCGCACCCAAAGAAACAAGGTGCGATGTGTGTGCATCTTCTGATCCCTTGTTTTAGTCAAATGTCAGGTTTTGGTAAAGTGAGTTATGGAGTGTGTTATGTCTTGGTGAACCCATCGGGGTATACAGTGTAGTTGTTTGTGGCACAAAAAGAAGAAGTTCCACATAGGGGTTTCCACAACCTAACTGCGAGGCCGAAGATGCTTCAATATTTTGAACTCTAGACATAGGTCCCGGAGAGAAGATGGCGCGTAGTCAGGGGAAACGCCAGTGTCGTTTAAACCCGTGTACAAAGTCCTATCCTCAGTATGAAAGATAGGAGGATTTTAAACCTATGGTGTCATCATCTTTCTTTTGTTGTTCTCATTCAGTGGAAATAGGTGGAGGGCCTTGTACCCATGTCATTACCCAATATATTTCCCCGCCTTTTATTTCCATTGCATCTTTGGAGAATGGATTGAAATTTGGCTAGACAAGCTGAGCACGCGGTTTGTACATGATTAGTAGTGACCATGTGCCAGGAAGCCATGAAGAAAGAATGATCTTTACAGTTAGTGCATGGTTTCCCAAACCATGTGGACTAATTGTGAAGCCTTCCCAAATCATTAAAATTTTGGGGTCTTTTTGTGTCGACCCATGCCAGTCGGTTAAGATGGTTGGTTCTTGTGGTTGGGAGACCCACCATGGGTATCATGCATATTATTTTGGAAATTTCTAATGGATATATACCCCTTGTACTAGGGAGTCTGTTCGGGCCTCCCCCTGTTAGTGTCCTGATTCTATCTCAAGGAAAAATTTAAGTTGTATTTTATGGTGGGGAGCCCATTTGCGTCTTTTCATACGAGTAAATCAGATTTTTTTCCTTGGTATTGTCTTGTAAGTAGGTATTATCATTTGGATATATCTAAATACCTACATCTTCCTTGGTTAAACATTGATATTGGAGAGTTCCCAATGATTTATTTATAGTAGGGTAAGTGTAACTTTGTTCGATGTTGTTGTTTGTTTTGGTAAATTGATTGAGTTTTGTTCAGATTGTGTTTGATGAGTTTTCATTTGGGATAAAGCCTGAATGTGCTTGATTGTTTTAGGAAAGTGGTGTAAGTTTTGTATGTGAGAGTAATCCTTCCTTAAATGATCACTGGAGGTGTTTTGTCCCTTGGGGGTGAAGCTTGTCAAAGTACATATTGGTTTATCGGTTGGGTTTGGATTTGGTATCTGGCCTTGTTGTAGCTTTCCGGGGATGGAAAGTTTTCATGGTGGGGAAAATTGTAACATACATGACTTATTTTAATGTTAAATTTAATTTAATTTCTATTTGTTCTTTGTTTTTGGGGTTTCTCAAGCTTTTATGGTGGAATGGGTGAGTTTTCGTGAATTGGGCCAAACTGTGAGCCCAATTCCAGATTTAAAAATAAATTTTGTTTCTTCTATAACTTTCTCATTTTTAAATATTTTTAACCCATTAAAATTCATAAATGGTCTCCCCTATCATATTAACACCACCATTTTAGTTTTGACCCTTTAAAAATCCATAACAATGGGGTATTTGGGTTTTTATTTAAGGATTGGGCCAACCCGAAATCCCATTTTCAAGTTTTAAATTGTTTTTTTTTTAATTTTTTAATATCTTATTAATTATAATGATTTTTTCGGTTCTTCCACCTCCCTTTTGACCCTAAGAATCCTAAGCGCGTTCCCATTGCCTTTCCCCCTTCCTTGGAGCAATTTGAAATCAAAAATTAGGGCAGAACTTCATATGGTGTCTCAAATCGTCCATAATTGAAGAGGTAACTTCATACCTTCTTAACTCTCTCAATTCTTACTCTTTTCCCTCCATTCTAGTTCCTAAATTACCTCCTAAATCTTGTTCGAACAAAACCTAAATTTTTGGCTTTTTTCAAATTCAGCTACTAGTGTATGTGAGACGATTTCTACAAGATCCCTCAAGTAAGTTGGTCTTCTTCATTCTTCTTTCAATTTTCTTAGGATTACATTCAATGTGATTAGGGTTTCATGCCTTATCCATAAGGTTCCTAATTTCCAGAAGTTAGGGTTCAATCCTAGGGTTTGATATCTTGTCTTTTGTGTGAAATATTCTAGTTTTAGGTTGGATTTCACTTCCTTGAGGTGCAACGGTGGTGCAGTTTATGTTTCGCACCATCTTTTGAGTGTTTCGACATAAAAGGTAGGTGATTACATGTATAACCATTTTATGATGAGTTATATTGCTTGGTTTATTAATTTATCATGTTTCAAATCTGTTTTTTTTGTGGTGTGAAAACTATTTTTTGATGGATTTGGTTAAGTGTTTAATTTTGTAGTTTCATTTTTGCATGGAATTGGGTTCTTTTCATGCGTGGCTCTTAGGGAAATGCTTGGGTGTATTTTATAACACATAAAAGTGATTTATTAGTTTTTAAAGGGGCTGAAAATTTTGGTTTGTTAATTCCTTAATGTCATGTGGGAATTTTAATGGGGTTTTTGAAGGGTTTTAATGTGTGAAACCATGTTGTACTTCTTGAACGTGATTTGTGAAAACATGTGTTTTTCATGTGTACCTTTTGTGGTATTGTTTGAGATATTTGTATAGAACTTGGGGGTGGTTTAATAAATGATTTTAGGGCTGACAATTCTGCTTTGTTTTGTTATTGTAATTTTTTGGTCTTGAATTAGGGGTTTGAAATGGGTTTTGTATGCAAACCATGGTTTCACCTCTTGGGTTGGTTTTATGAAAATTGTAAATGATTTAATGAGTTACACAAAGTGTGAAATGGTTTCTTATGTACTGGTTTGGTGATAGTATGTTCCTAAAATGAGTTTTTGAAACATAAAGTGGTCATTTATGTTGTAAAACATTTTGGTAATGTTTAGTAAGTTGTCGAGGTGATTTATGAAATTGGGATATGGGTGCGAAACGTGTTTTCTGGCTGTTTTGCATGAGTGTGATGTGGAAAATGGACTTTGTTTATGAAAAGGGTATTATGAAACATGTGAGTGGGATGTTATGTGATTTTTATAATCTTGGGAAAGATTTTATAAAATTGTAAATGGTTTTGTTGAATTGTGAAAGATGTGAAAAATGTGTTGTGGGCTATTTTTTGTGTGAGTATGATTTCAAAATGCATTTCAATGAAAAAGTGGATTTTTAGAATTCTGTGGAATACATGTGGGATTTTTGGTGAACATGTGATGTGAAAATGATATTTGAATGTGAAAAGTATATTTATTGACTTATTGAACTTGTCTAAGCACAAGGGTAAAACCCGGGGATCTAGGTGGGTGGACGTGTACTAGTATACTAGTGAATCCGTGGGGTTTGGCCTCAGTTTCACATAGCAATATTGACTCATACAACTATAACTAAACTATGATGATGTTGATTGGGGACCACTAGGTTATGTGTGTGTTCCCTAATAGTGGCTCGTGCATGAGAATAGATATTGTGATGGTTAATCTCACCGAGATATGAGGTACCTGGGACCCACAATGAGCTTGTGCCTAGGGGTTATTTTCTATTGCTTGTGCTCATTAGTTACTTTGTGATTACCGTCGGCATATGGAATGGTTGGCTGAAAAATTCAGTAGTGTTGACATTATTTTTTTAAAGTGTTGATTCTTAATGACAACCCACTTGAAAACTATTTTAAATTTTTTAATCTTATAGAAATTGTAACTAGCATTTTCTGTTTGTGAAAACTTGAATGCTTTTTTTCTTTGAATATTTATCACATGGAATCTCTTAGTTGTGGTATCCTACTGGGCATTGGATCACACCATAATTACACCCTTGGGTGTAAGTAGACTTGGTTATTTTTTTGTTGCAGGTTTGGATACAGCTTTTATTTCTAGTGGTTCGGGTTTCTAGCAGGTCCTTGGTGGTGAAGTCTTGTGAAGATGGATTGAGGGAGGTTCCCCTTTCCATGAGGGTTCTTGGGCCGTTTCATTTTGATTTTGTACCTTTTTATAGTCTTGATGAGTTGTTTTAAAACATGTAATTCAGTTCTGAACTTTGTAAAAGATGGCTTTAGTTGAAAAATCCAGATTCATTTTATTGATTTTGTTTGTTGTTTAATGTTTATAAACTCGGGTAAATCGTTCCCAAACTTCATTTTATGATACCTGGGCACTTATGCCAGCCAGTGGGGATCAGGAATGCCCTTCGGGCCTTTTCGCGGGCCGGGTCGAGTGTCGATTTTGATGGCAACTAGATTCGGTTTTTGACAGCTACCATATGCTTTGTAACCCTCACTTCCACCTTACAGTTCAACCCTCACTTCTATCTTACAATGTAACCTACACGGCTACCTTATGGTGTAACCATTATAGTTACACTTGGGGTAACCATAAGGTCAACCTAAAATATATAAATACCCAATGAATTGGAGGGAGAGATAGGTCCCACCCTCCATCAAAAATAATTCCCAAGAACATGAATACTTTGATCATAAAAACATTCCTCTTAAATATTGTAAAGTAGAAATTTAAAAGAGGAATTTTAATGAAAAGTCCCTTACTTGGGGTTCGTATTATATTAAACGAGTTCAAACCTCTAGTATGATGGTTTAAAGAGTGTTATTAATATATTATAGAACTATACACCTATTTATACTACCTTAAATTACCATATTATAATAACCTCACACCCTTATATTAATAATAATTAGTTATTTCCATTGTTTCATGTGCGTTCTTTTCATGGTTTCCATGATGAGTTTGAAATGGATTATCATGTCGAATGAAAGAAAACTACAAATGTTGAAGTAAATGGTAATAATATGTTACCATAATTTTAAAAGGTACCATATATCATTTTTTTAAATTAGGGTGATTCATTACATAAATCATTAATGAAAATGAGTACATTTATTTGGGCAGTTTTATGATCATTGAGAACATATATCATTTTCTTTAATATGATTTTTATATATTGGTTTCGGAACATTATATAACTTATAATATATATAATAAAATCTAATTTAACCATAATAATGGTTTTATTACCATCCATGAAGGTTATCATGGAAAATGAATATGTATCTTCAGCAATGGCTGTAAATTGACACATCACGAATGATGTTATCATTTTTAGAATAATTGGGAGAGGAGAAAGGGTTTGATGATAAATGATTCCACCAATATAATAACATTACAGTATATATACAATAATTTTTTTCATGACACTAGGATAAGGGTAGGTGAAAATATATATAAAAAAATAAATTAAAACGAAAATGAAATAAAATGAATGAGGATTTTACGTCTTGAATTCTTCTCATTGAGAACCTCCTTAAGGCCCTTGTATTTGGAATTTTGGTGAGAAACAAAGTTTATGGGCATGGGTAAGAGTCTTGGGAAGGTAATTAGATATAAATTAAAAAATAAAAATTCTTTTTGGAGTGAGTAGAAGAGTTAATGAGGGGTGGTATTTATAGTGGAGGAGAGAAGTGATTTTTTGATTATTTTATTTATTAGTTTATTATTTTAAATCAAGACTATGAATAGTTTGATCATTATCACTACATATATTTAAATAAAGAAGTTTAATTCGAGATTATGGTGCTTACGTCATGTGTTTTGTTTTTAATTCATGTATTTTTATTATTAATAAAATAATGTAAATTACCGTATTTCACTATTCACAAAAAATAAACTATTTTAGAAGAATACAAAAAATTCACCCTACCCATTTTTTAACATGTAAAATTCAAATATTATCTCCATTTTATCACAATAGGTTTTTAAATATTATAAATTAAAATTTTATTTAAAATCATAATTTATTCGAAAAATACCAATTTTATAACTATATCATATATTATGACACATTGAAAATTAATTAAGGTCTCATAATTTTTTTATAATTATAATAAAATAAAATATTAATTTATGAATCACTTCTATGAAATACATTTTATTCTAAATCATTAAAATAATTATTAAATTACAAATAAAAATTTATGTTTTCTAAAAATACCAACACTTAATTTATCACATTCAAAAAATTTATTTACATAATCCATAATATAAATATATCATATTTTCACTTTTAAAAAACTTCAATTTATTTATAAATTTATAGGTGAGGTTACTATTCTATAAGTATAGCCAAATAAATTTTTTATTTTCATAAAAACCACTTTAGGGAAAAGTGGGAACCATAAGACCGATACCCCATTAAAGTTCAAAATTCAAACAAAAGGCACCGCCAAAGAAACCTAATCCTGCACAAGACCGATACACCATAAAGTAGGAAATTGTGATGAATACCAAATCAAAATTTGAACAAAAGGCACCGCTGAGGGAACTTAATCCTGAAAATCATGCAACCTATAGTAAAAACTTTAAAGTCATCATCATCACAACACATTAGCCATCATCACGCCAATGCCATTCTATAACACCCCAAGCTTCCACGGTACGTTTCCCTTCGAATAATGCGATAGCGTGTGTTGTACGCAACCTCGAGTTCTAACACACACCACAACTAATTAAACTAGCCGTTGTGAATAGTAATACCTACTTTTTGAAATCATATATATTTTATATTTCAAAATGGACTTAATTTTTGGATTCGGAATATCGAAATTAGCCTAGGGTGAAATTTTGGTACTTTTCAGATAACTTTTATATTTTGATGAATAGTGAAAATTACTAAATTTTAATTAAAAACAACTTTTTTAATCAAAATATTTAATAATGATAAATTATGAATTTTAGTAGTTTTAAAGTATATTTAGAATATATTTTTACCATTTAATATAATGTTGGTCATTGCACATAATTTTACAATTAAACCGAACATAAACAAGTGTCAATCTTTTGATAGTTATTATCTCTTAAAAACACGCTTTTTGTTTTGACAGCGGGAATTAATTTTAAAGTAATTTCTGCCACTTCTGTGTTTTGAATTTAGGAAAATGGATTCCATATTTGGAATCAGGATGTCCAAATTATGTAAATAGGTAACTTTTATTTTTACACATTTTGAATAATTACTGCGGTAAATATTTTATTTACCATGGTTAAAGGGTAAATCCGGTAAATAAGGGTTAAAAAAATAATATTATAATAATACAAAATTACCCTAAAACGTGTCCTAACCTTATTGGTGGACACATACCCGACCATGGGCATCCTTGGGTCGATTTGAAGACCCCTTGGAGCCACTTGTATGTGGTAGGGACACATTATATTAATAAAGTTAAAATAAAAATAAAAATGGCATAAGCTTACATCTTTTAGAAGAACAATTTTTACATAGGGTTATACATGTTGGATTTTCGATTATAAATATCCATTAAAAATCTAAAAAGATTTCATACATAATGATATTTTATTTATAATTTTTAGACTTCAAATAATTTAAATTATTAATGACACAATAATGATGCAATGTTTACCTCATTAATAAATCAATTAAATAAATAAGATTATAATGATTAAAATATTATCTAAAACCTGTCCAATTCTTATTGGTTGATGTTATTTAGAATATGAGTCATCTTATCTTCGACCTCAATGATTTTTGGACCATTATAAACCGAATATAATTATATTATAAAGTAATACTTTCACTCTTTCCTAAAGATCCCCTCCTCTCCCTTATAAAAGGAGACCACTTCTACTCATTCCTCACACCTCTCAAGACACTTGGCTCGTCCAAACCCTGCCCAAATAATCTCCCCACATCCCTCTCCTCCTCCTTGAAGCTTCCCCTTAGGCAGAAAGCATTTCAAGAAGTCCTTTGGTTCCAACCAAAGTGAGTTACCTAAATTAAAGGTAACGATTTCTCTTAAATTATTTTCATTTATTTTGCTTCTCCAACCCCCAAACTCTTTTTATTTCCATTCTTTTGTAACAACACCAGTATCCACAATATACTAGGATGTTGTTATAAGAAGGATTCAAACTACACATACACACAACTCCATCTAATGGATGATGAACATAATGTTTCTGTGGATGGCAAACTAACGCCTCACGAAACGATGATTGTTCAAATACATCTTACCGCCTCTCATGGTGGCCATTATGATGGCACTGTAATTAAATATGATATTAATGATATATATTTTATATATAAGCTTCTGTAATTCCATTTTATTTCATACCATTATTCGTTTCATGTTGTATATACATACGATAATTTCATTTGAGGAAGTGCGGACTACCGCCCCCTTAAAATGATATGACTCGTTCATACCAGACATGGAACGTATAAAGGATGGTGTTAATGAACTTAAGTAACATATATAAAATATTATATTATACTGAAATAGTAATATACCTATGTATCATTTGGATTCGATTCTTTTAAAATAAAAATTAAATGGAAGTAGCGTTCGTGCGTACGTACGGACTACCGTCTCCACGAACTCGATGAGATTCATTCTCCATCGTATCCATTCAAGTCTTATTCTCATTTTAGGGTTAAAAATAATGTTAATATCATTCTGATTATGAATAAGATATATTATATCCATTACAAACATGTCTTACGTAACCAAACATTTAAGAAGAACGAATCGATTATCACCCGAAACAACGATAATACTAAGATATTATTAATAAAGCAATGTTAAAAGATCATATATGATATCATATTAATGTATATGATTCTTGTATAATTTAATAACAATTATTTAACCATTATACAGGAGGTTAACCTACCCCAACAAAGGAAAAGTACAAGGTAAGGGTTATTTCACAATCTATTCATTATCCGAGGTTGTTTATACGTAATAATCTACTGGGATCCCTTTATCATCCACATCCATGTTTTCTTCAAAATGTATCTCAAAACATATTTATTATTTACAAGAATATGGGTTAAAGTCATTTATACCCTTGTTTGACTTTTTATAAGAGGTTTATAAAGGAATCTTTCCGTCGTTTTCAAAACAAGGTCCTTTTTAACCGTTTCGACAGAATTAAGATAAGAATGTTTTTTTAACTTATACGGCGGGTGCGGTTATTTTCCGCCGTTATAAAATCGTCAAAGCTTCCCTTACAAGCTTATAAGAATATTTTCAAGAAAATGTTTTATTTTATATGGCTCTTAAATGATTTCAAAAATATAAAGAGATATTTCTCTAAAAAGTGTTTTGATATCATCTATCTCAACATCCTTTAAAGGATTTTACGCTTATTTGAAGTTGATTTATTATGATACAAAACTTCTATATTGTATTGAAGGTTTTGTGATATGTTTGACTGTGGATGTGCTATTTTTATACCATTCATAGTTTATGGTGAAATTATTGACATTTCGTATGCTAGTTTTAATACGAATGTTTATGTTATGTTTAAACCTTTTCATATGGGAATGCATCGGACTTAGTAAGTGACGGGTGGAGCCCGTTATAGCTCCTTGATGCATCGGTAGGTCTCATGAGACAAAATAGTGTCTTGGCACAAGGCCTTGGCAAAATCTTATTTGTAGTCTTGGCACGAGGCCTTGGCTATGTGGTTATGATAGTCTGGCATTATGCATTCCAAAATTATGAAAGTGGTTATTGATTTTTGCATGTGATTATTCGATTAGTAGAATATCCATGTGAATAAGTAAATGGCATTATTTCATTTTACTTTTTCCATACTATGTTGAAGTTCAAGTTTAAAAGGCTTTTGTTTTCGTAATTCATTGCCTTAAATGTTTATGCTTATTTTTGAATGTTCCGCTATATTGTTATCCTTACTGGGCATTTGAGCTTACCCCTTTTCTATGTTTTATTTTTCCCAGGATGTGAAGATGTAAGTTATGAATGACCTGCAGGGATATTATGAGGGGATTATAGTGTGGACTGTGGAAACATTTTGTTGTTGTAGTAGTTTTTCATTTTATGATGTAATATAAAACTTATGAATATATCTAGTGTTTCCAAGGCAACTAAACCAATCGGTCTTTCGAGATTTGATCTTTCTTGTGATCATGCCAATGTTATGTAATAACGCACCGACTCTGGGTAACTGGGGTCGGGGCGTTACAGTTGGTATCAGAGGAAGTTTAGTACAAACCTTGGAAGCTAGATTTAGATAAACTCTGATTAGAGCACGTAGACCTAAGATGAACTTTGAGGATTAGTATAGAAGAACTTCCTAGAATTTTGGTATTGTAGAGATTTTGTGAGTTTTCCGAGAAATACATCCCTGTCTGGATACGATCAGGTAGAGGCGGCTCTGGCACAGATGTACCTAGGGGTAAAACCCGAAAACACCGCTTTGAGCTTGACTCGAACGGGAACTGGTGCACGACAACGGGCCTTGCTGCACTCTTGGTTACGACACTCCCGGGGGATATGCTTAGGATAACTCTCATTTTATTTATAAATCATTATGAAGGGTTTATGAGTATATACTTTCTCAAAGAAAACATTTTTATGATTATGGATTATATCCATAAATAGTTCAATTTATGTTAAGTGTTTTATAAGTATGGGATTATGTATTTTGATTCAGAAACTGATCTAGTTTATGCCATTGTTTAGAAATGGCGCCTAGTGGAAGAAATGGAAACCGTATCAATGCACGTACTCCATGTAGGGATTTCCATCCTGCTCTAGATAATTATAGTGGGGCTGGTGATGCAACTGGTGCCGATCAGCTAATAACCATACTGGGACAACTTACTCAGGTTATGAATAATAACCTTACCCGTATGGAGCACCCTGATCCGCAGCGTGGAGGATCAATGTTAGATCGATTCATGAGGCAACAACCACCAACGTTCAATGGGAGTACAAATACCTTAGTAGCTGAGCAATGGATAAATTCCCTAGAGAAAATATTTCAGGCTTTGGGGAGCAGTGAAAGGGAAAAAGTTATCATGGCAGTTTACCGCCTCACTGGAGATGCTGATCAATGGTGGTCATTGATTCAAAACATGAAGGAAGATGATGAAGTATCAAATATGGAATGGAGGGAGTTCAAAGATATGTTTTTATAAAAATACTTTCCTCATGACCATCGAGCGGATATGGAAAGACAATTTCTGAGTCTGAGACAAAAGGAGGATGAGAATGTCACAAAGTATGAGGCTAACTTTATAAGGTTAGCGAGGTATGCTGGAGATTATATTCGCAACCCAAGAAGTAAGATTGATCGTTTCTTTGATGGGTTAAAACCATTTCTTCGTCGAGCATTAGTCTCACAATCCTTTTCATCGTACGAAGACATTGTCTCATGTGCTATCAAGACCGAAAAGGAATTATCTAAGTCTTATGACATTAAAGCAAAGCAAGAGAAGAAGAGACCTGCTGATCAATCTGGGAATGGAAATAAGGGGAAGAAGGGAAAGGTTGAATATCCATCTTGTGGTAAATGCGGGAAGAAACATCCTGGTACTTGCTTGAACGGAATGGGAGTCTGTTACAAGTGTGGTGAAAAAGGCCACCAAGCTCATGATTGCAAGGGGAAGAAGGAAGCTACCAACGTTCAGTGCTACAATTGCAGGGAGATGGGACATTATGCAAATTCATGTCCTAAGCGTCAGGAGAACATACCTCAGAAAAGGCCAAGGGATCAAGGCCAGGCTTATGCTATCACTACTGCTGAGGTAGAAGCTCCGAAAGATGTGGTGGCAGGTAATTTAATGGTTTCCTCAAGCTTAGCAAATGCATTATTTGACTCTGGATCGTCACATTGTTTCATATCTTCCCAGTTTGATAAGAAAATTAGATATTTCCAATTTGATTTAATAAGGGAGTTGTCAGTTAAAACTCCTAAGGGAAGTATCATTGCAACAAAGTTTTGTGAATCAGTCCCCATTAGAGCACATAAATTTTCTTTATCTGCTGATCTCATCGTCATACCTATGATTGAGTTTGATATAATCCTTGGTATGGACTGGCTTTCAGACTATGATGTGAAGATTTATTGTAAGAAGAAAGAGGTTACGATTCTTGATGATAATGATAAGGAACACCTTATTTTTAGAGCAGAATCGTCACCACTTAATTCTTATTTAGATCCACCCCCAGTATCTCAACTTAATTCAATTATTGGGGAGGAAGAGAATGAAATAACTGTCGGTGAGGAAAGGAATGTTCAAATAGAGGATGTACCTGTTGTGAAAGAATTTGTAGATGTATTTCCGGAAGATTTACCTGGACATCCTCCAGAATGAGAAGTTGAGTTTTCTATTGATTTGATTCCTGGATCAAGGCCTATATCGAAGACCCCTTATAGAATGGACACTGTATAATTAGTCGAACTAAAGAAACAACTATAGGAATTGAGTAATAAGGGATTTATTCGCCCTAGTGTTTCTCCAAGGGGAGCCCCTGTTCTTTTTGTTAAAAAGAAAGATGGATCTATGAGGTTATGTATCGACTACAGGGAGATCAATGCTATAACGATAAAGAACAAGTATCCCCTACCTCGTATTGATGATTTATTTGACCAACTGCATGGAGCTCAATACTTTTCAAATATTGACCTTCGATCTGGATACCATCAGTTGTGTGTGAAGAAGGAAGACATTCCGAAAACAGCATTTCGAACCAGGTACGGGCATTACGAGTTTACCGTAATGCCGTTTGGATTGACTAATGCACCATCTGTATTCATGGATCTGATGAATAGAATTTTCAAGGAGTATCTCGATGAATTTGTGGTGGTATTTATTGATGATATATTGGTATACTCCAAAACCTACGAAGATCATGAAAATCACTTGCGCATTATCTTGAAGACTCAGAGGAGGCATGAATTATATGGGAAGTTTAGCAAGTGTGAATTCTGGCTTCAGGAGATTTCTTTTCTTGGACATATTGTCTCTAAAGATGGAATCTCTGTTGATCCTTCTAAGACCAAGACAATCCAAGAATGGCCAGCACCTACGAGTATAACTGAGGTACGCAGTTTTATTGGTTTGGCAGGTTATTATCGACGTTTCGTCTAGAATTTTGCCCGATTGGCTAACCCATTAACGAAGCTCACACGTAAAGGGGTTAAATTTATTTGGACAAAAGAGTGTGAAGAATGTTTTGAAGAACTGAAGAAAAGATTAGTCAATGCTCCTATATTGACTCTACCATCGGGGAATGATGGGTTCGTTATTTATAGTGATGCATCAAAGAAAGGACTTGGTTGTGTCCTTATGCAGAATGATAGAGTTATTGCCTATGCATCACGACAGTTGAAAATTCATGAACAAAACTATCCTACTCATGATCTTGAGTTAGAAGCTGTGATCTTTGCTTTGAAGATATGGAGGCACTACCTCTATGGTGAAAAATGTGAGATTTATACTGATCACAAGAGTTTGAAGTATATTTTCTCACAAAAAGAACACAACATGAGGCAAAGGAGATGGCTTGAATTACTCAAGGATTATGATTGCACGATACACTACCACCCGGGGAAAGCAAACAAGGTGGCAGATGCTTTGAGCAGAAAAGACCATGGCGTTTTGAACAATATGAGAATTGAAAGGGATCCAATTTTCATGGATCTAGTGAAGATGGACATGGGAATAACCAGGGAAGGCGAAACATCATTTCTTTTTCAAATGGTTGCCAAACCATCTTTAATAGAAAGGATTAAGAGTTCTTAGACCGATGATGAAGAATTCCAAAAGAAGATTAAAGCTGTGAATGATGGGAGATTGAGAGACTTTGTGTATGAAGATGGAATTTTGAAATTCGGGAAGAGACTTTGTGTTCCCGATTTACCTGATCTGAAAAGGAAATTGCTGGATGATGCTCATAGTTCCAATTTCTCTATACACCCTGGGAGCACCAAAATGTATAGAGATTTGAAGGAACATTTTTGGTGGGACAACATGAAGAGGGAGATTGCTGATTTTGTGTCAAGATGTATGGTTTTTCAACAAGTGAAAGCTGGAAGGCAACAGCATGGAGGAGTCATGCAACCTCTTCCCATACCGGAGTGGAAATGGGACAATATTAAGATGGACTTTGTCATGGGGCTACCAAAGACTCCTAGAAGGAACGATGCAATATGGGTTATTGTTGATCGTCTTACCAAGTCAGCACATTTTCTTGCTATAAGAGAAGATCTACCCCTGGAACGTCTAGAAAGACTATATATTAATGAAGTTGTGAGACTTCATGGAGTACCCTTATCGATTGTTTCTGATCGTGATCCCCGTTTTACTTCAAGATTTTGGAAAAGTCTTCAGAAATCCCTAGATACTGAACTTCATTTGAGCACTGCTTACCACCCTCAGACAGATGGACAATCAGAACGGACTATTCAGACCTTAGAAGACATGTTGAGATCTTGCTCACTTGATTTTCAGGGTATGTGGGATCAATATTTACCTCTGGTAGAATTTTCCTATAACAATAGCTTCCATTCCAGTATTCAGATGGCACCATATGAAGCGTTATACGGAAAGAGATGTCGTACACCAACCTGTTGGGATGACGTTGGTGAAAGAAAACTTGTAGGCCCAGAACTGGTGGAGGAAACGGTGGAAAAGGTGAAAGTGATCCAAAATCACATCAAAGCAGCTCAAAGTAGGCAGAAGAGCTATACCGATAATCGAAGGAAGGATTTGGAATTTCAAGTGGGTGATCATGTTTTTCTGAAGGTATCTCCGTGGAATGGAGTCATACGTTTTGGTAAGAAAGGTAAATTGAGTCCCAGGTACATCGGACCTTTCGAAATTCTAGAACGAATTGGGGTTGTAGCTTACCGATTGGCAATGCCGCCAAGTCTCTCCAAAGTTCACAATGTGTTCCACATATCTCTGTTGAGGAAATACATGCCTGACCCAACGCATGTACTCACCTATGAAGAATTAGAACTGGAACCCGATCTGTCTTATTGCGAAGAGCCCGTTAAGATTCTTGATACGAGAGAACAAGTGCTGAGAAACCGGACGACGCGTCTGGTAAAAGTTCTGTGGAGAAACCATAAGATGGAAGAGGCAACGTGGGAACCCGAGGAACTTATTATGAAGAACCACCCGAGTCTTTTTATGCAGTAATACCCTGGAAATTGCGAGGATGCAATTATTTGAAGGAGGGGGGAATGTAACACCCCAAGCTTCCACGGTACGTTTCCCTTCGAATAATGCGATAACGTGTGTTGTACGCAACCTCGAGTTCTAACACACACCACAACTAATTAAACTAGCTGTTGTGAATAGTAATACCTACTTTTTGAAATCATATATATTTTATATTTCAAAATGGACTTCATTTTTGGATTCGGAATATCAAAATTAGCCTAGGGTGAAATTTTGGTACTTTTCGGATAACTTTTATATTTTGATGAATAGTGAAAATTACTAAATTTTAATTAAAAACAACTTTTTTAATCAAAATATTTAATAATGATAAATTATGAATTTTAGTAGTTTTAAAGTATATTTAGAATATATTTTTACCATTTAATATAATGTTGTTCATTGGACATATTTTTACAATTAAACCGAACATAAACAAGTGTCAATCTTTTGATAGTTATTATCTCTTAAAAACACGCTTTTTGTTTTGACAGCGGGAATTAATTTTAAATTAATTTCTGCCACTTCTGTGTTTTGAATTTTGGAAAATGGATTCCATATTTGGAATCAGGATGTCCAAATTATGTAAATAGGTAACTTTTATTTTTACACATTTTGAATAATTACTGCGGTAAATATTTTATTTACCATGGTTAAAGGGTAAATCCGGTAAATAAGGGTTAAAAAAATAATATTATAATAATACAAAATTACCCTAAAACGTGTCCTAACCTAATTGGTGGACACATAACCGACCATGGGCATCCTTGGGTCGATTTGGGTACCCCTTGCAGCCACTTGTATGTGGTAGGGACACATTATATTAATAAAGTTAAAATAAAAATAAAAATGGCATAAGCTTACATCTTTTAGAAGAACAATTTTTACATAGGGTTATATATGTTGGATTTTCGATTATAAATATCCATTAAGAAGATAAAAAGATTTCCTACATAATGATATTTTATTTATAATTTTTAGACATCAAATAATTTAAATTATTAATGACACAATAATGATGCAATGTTTACCTCATTAATAAATCATTTAAATAAATAAGATTATAATGATTAAAATATTATCTAAAACCTGTCCAATTATTATTGGTTGATGTTATTTAGAATATGAGTCATCTTATCTTCGATCTCAATGATTTTTGGACCATTATAAACCGAATATAATTATATTATAAAGTAATACTTTCACTCTTTCCTAAAGAGCCCCTCCTCTCCCTTATAAAAGGAGACCACTTCTACTCATTCCTCACACCTCTCAAGCCACTTGGCTCGTCCAAACCCTGCCCAAATAAACTCCCCACATCCCTCTCCTCCTCCTTGAAGCTTCCCTTTAGGCAGAAAGCATTTCAATAAGTCCTTTGGTTCCAACCAAAGTGAGTTACCTAAATTAAAGGTAACGATTTCTCTTAAATTATTTTCATTTATTTTGCTTCTCCAACCCCCAAACTCTTTTTATTTCCTTTCTTTTGTAACAACACCAGTATCCACAATATACTAGGATGTTTTTATAAGAAGTATTCAAACTACACATACACACAACTCCATCTAATGGATGATGAACATAATGTTTCTGTGGATGGCAAACTAACGCCTCACGAAACGATGATTGTTCAAATACATCTTACCGCCTCTAATGGTGGCCATTATGATGGAACTGTAATTAAATATGATATTAATGATATATATTTTATATATAAGCTTCTGTAATTCCATTTTATTTCATACCATTATTCGTTTCATGTTGTATATACATACGATAATTTCATTTGAGGAAGTGCGGACTACCGCCCCCTTAAAATGATATGACTCGTTCATACCAGACATGGAACATATATAGGATGGTGTTAATGAACTTAAGTAACATATATAAAATATTATATTATACTGGAATAGTAATATACCTATGTATCATTTGGATTCTATTCTTTTAAAATAAAAATTAAATGGAAGTAGCGTTCGTGCGTACGTACGGACTACCGTCTCCACGAACGCGATGAGATTCATTCTCCATCGTATCCATTCAAGTCTTATTCTCATTTTAGGGTTAAAAATAATGTTAATATAATTCTGATTATGAATAAGATATAATCTATCCATTACAAACATGTCTTACGTAACCAAACATTTAAGAAGAACGAATCGATTATCACCCGAAACGACGATAATACTAAGATATTATTAATAAAGCAATGTTAAAAGATCATATATGATATCATATTAATGTATATGATTCTTGTATAATTTAATAAAAATTATTTCACCATTATACAGGAGGTTAACCTACCCCAACAAAGGAAAAGTACAAGGTAAGGGTTATTTCACAATCTCTTCATTATCCGAGGTTGTTTATACGTAATAATCTACTGGGATCCCTTTATCATCCACATCCATGTTTTCTTCAAAATGTATTTCAAAACATATTTATTATTTACAAGAATATGGGTTAAATTCATTTATACCCTTGTTTGACTTTTTATAAGAGGTTTATAAAGGAATCTTTCCGTCGTTTTCAAAACAAGGTCCTTTTTAACCTTTTCGACAGAATTAAGATAAGAATGTTTTTTTAACTTATACGGCGGGTGCGGTTATTTTCCGCAGTTATAAAATCGTCAAAGCTTCCCTTACAAGTTTATAAGAATATTTTCAAGAAAATGTTTTATTTTATATGGCTCTTAAATGATTTCAAAAATAGAAAGAGATATTTCTCTAAAAAGTGTTTTGATATCATCTATATCAACATCCTTTGACGGATTTTACGCTTATTTGAAGTTGATTTATTATGATACAAAACTTCTATATTGTATTGAAGGTTTTGTGATATGTTTGACTGTGGATGTGCTATTTTTATACCATTCATAGTTTATGGTGAAATTATTGACATTTCGTATGCTAGTTTTAATACGAATGTTTATGTTATGTTTAAACCTTTTCATATGGGAATGAATTGGACTTAGTAAGTGACAGGTGGAGCCCGCTATAGCTCCTCGATGCATCGGTAGGTCTCATGAGACAAACTAGTGTCTTAGCACAAGGCCTTGGCAAAATCTTATTTGTAGTCTTGGCACGAGGCCTTGGCTATGTGGTTATGATAGTCTGGCATTATGCATTCCAACATTATGAAAGTGGTTATTGATTTTTGCATGTGATTATTCGATTAATAGAATATACATGTGAATAAGTAAATGGAATTATTTCATTTTACTTTTGCCATACTATGTTGAAGTTCAAGTTTAAAAGGCTTTTGTTTTAGTAATTCATTGCCTTAAATGTTTATGCTTATTTTTGAATGTTCCGCTATATTGTTATCCTTACTGGGCATTTGAGCTCACCCATTTTCTATGTTTTATTTTTCCCAGGATGTGAAGATGTAAGTTATGAATGACCTGCAGGGATATTATGAGGGGATTATAGTGTGGACTGTGGAAACATTATGTTGTTGTAGTAGTTTTTCATTTTATGATGTAATATAAAACTTATGAATATATCTAGTGTTTCCAAGGCTACTAAACCAATCGGTCTTTCAAGATTTGATCTTTCTTGTGATCATGCCAATGTTATGTAATAACGCACCGACTCTGGGTAACTGGGGTCGGGGCGTTACACATTCCATCACCTCCCGAGTCCTCCGATTAGAGCAAACTATTGAAACATCCCACCACCACTATACCTGCTCCGTCGTCATAAAACACTCATCATCACCACACCAGAAAATTTGGGAAACACAGAAACATCGATCACAAAACACAAAATGTATTCAACATGATAGAGCAACAATAGAGATGTCGTCGAAAGGAACAACACGTCGTCTTCATCACACGATCACCACCGGTGTTGAAAGTCAGAAAAAAGAACCAAAACCGATGAGGACGAGATGCCTTGAACTCCGATGGACACTTGAGAATCAAATTCCAAATATTCCTGAAAACCACCCATCTAGATCGACTGGGAGAGGAGTAGTGGAATATTGAATCCATGGTGGATTTGAAGGACCGAGACTCCCACAACGATCCATAACCATGCTAGAAACCCAATCCAAACCAGGAATCATGAGATAAAACCAAAATATTTTGAATACAGTAATAAAAAAACATCACTACAGCCTGATATAAAGTCATTATAGGATTCGACTCATGGAGAACCATTACCTGATCTGTACATCCCAAATCCACTGTGAAACCACCGCCATGAACCAACTAGGAGAGCAGCGCCGGAACCGGAAGCCAAAGCAGCAATAATTGGGGAGGGTCGAAATAGAAAAGCACTTCTGTAACTGAGCCACTATCATAGGACGAAAAATCCACTGCCTTGGAAATCCATACCTGAAACAACAACAGAGGAGAAACACTGCCACGAAGAAACCACCAAGTGAGGAAACCAGAAGGAGGGAGGGAAGGGGGAGATAAAGCCGAAGACAGCGTGCCGACCTCCCCCCACTGAGGCACCACCGAGGGAACCCTAGAGGAGAGAATCATGGGAGAATGAAAATTATTATTTATTATGATTTAAACCAACATATTATATTTAAATCACAATTATACTTTATTTTATTAAAATTTCAGCCCTCGGTTCAATAACTCATTTTTTAAAAACGATTTTACATTGTATAATGTTTCTTAATTATAATTCATTAAAATAATCCAAAAAGATTAATGATTTAATTAAAATTTTGGGAATATAAATCTATATTTATGAATTGAAATTTATATAGTGATTATTTTTATTCATAGAGTTAATGACAAACCATTTTCTCCTGGACAAACGCATTTTTTTGGAATGCTGATTTTCATCACCCTTATGGGTTTTAGTTAAAAATAAATTCTATGACTTATATACATTTAATTTGATAAAATTTATTCAATATTAAAAATATTTATAATTTATATTATACAATATGTTGAACTTAGTTTTTGTCTATATTTATGTTGGTCGGAGTGGACACTCAAGAGGGGGGTGAATTGAGTTCCAATTAAAATATCTGTTTAAAATCCTTTATTAAAATCCACCTAATTAATATACTAATTGAATTGTAGTGAATTTGAACTAAATAAAACTTTCAATTAGGTTCTCAAGGGATTGATTAATTCCCTGTTAATCTGATCATAAGATCAGATTAGCTTTTGAAACTAACCTAATGATTTACAAAAAATGCAAACACTAGCTAATTCATTTTTCAGAGTGACTTTGAAAATCAGTTTAAATTTTAAAGCACTTAGCAGTGGAATAAAAAGGATTTAGATAAAACTAAACAAAGCACAGCAGATATAACCAAGAGGTTCAGTCCCAAGCTGAGACTTAGTCCTCTCAACAATTTATAAATTTGATCCACACCCTGGATCAGGGTTCACAATAGTTTACAACTGTCCAGGTCAAAGACCTCTACCACAGTTCTACATGGGGAACAAAAAAACATCAAATACAGCTGTCCAGGTCACACATGACCTCTACCACAGTTCTACGTGGGAAACAAAAACAAAAGCTAATACAGTTGTCCAGGTCACACACGACCTCTACCACAGTTCTACATGAAGAAAAAACAACAGTAAATACAGCTGTCCAGATCACACACGACCTCTAACACTATCCATAGTGGGAAATAGAAGATGTAAGGAGTTTGAATGAGGATTTAAAGATCCTCCAGTTAAGGTTCAGGTGACAGTGTGTGTGTAAATGAAAACTGATGACACACACTGCTCATAATGTAAATAATAAATCACTGAGCAAGAGATAGAGTTTATAATGGCTCTAGTGATTGCAGTGTAGCTCTTGACTCATTCGAATTGATCAAAAATGGTTCTGAGTCCTCTTCTGGTATTTGTCTGGAAAACAGAGTGTCGTTTGCTTGACATCCAGGTTCAGAGATAGTGAAAATGTAGTCGATGAAGTTCTTCAAAATCCTCATGAATGTACAGAGCTCTTCTTGAGTATGCGTGAGTGTGTATGATCTTCTGTGTCTTCTTGGTCATGCATGTATATCTGTAGGATCTCTTATTGTGTATGTCACTTGTAGATCACTTGTGTATTTTTCTTGTATCTCTTGCAGCAATGGGGACTTCTTATATTTATGGCACGAGCTCCGGCAAAATAAATGGTTTCTTTTTGCAGGTACGAGGTATGGTTCCCTGACATCCAACAAACTTCATTAAATAAATGACAGAGAATTAAAATATACCTAATATGACTGTTGGTTAGATTAACCAAAGATAAATAAATTAAGGCAACGTCAGATTCTCTGGAATGGTAGCTTTGGATATCGGTAGCCTTGTGTCACGATAGGTCTTTGTATTAGTAACCTCTTGTATCAGTAACCTCTTGTGTAACGGTGGCCTTTCTATCGGTAGACTTCATGTCTGTCGGTAGACTTGATCAGTAACGGTAGACTTAATGTACCGGTGACCTTTCGTGTAACGGTAGCCTTCATGTACAGGTAGCTTCCTTGGTGTATCAGTAGACTTCCTTCGGTAACTTGTCTGTAATGGTAGGCTTGAATAACAGTGACTTGTCTGTATCAGTAGGCTTGAATAACGGTGACTTGTCTGTATCGGTGACCTTCATGTAATGGTAGACTTGTTGTACCGGTGGACTTGATGTATCGGTGGATGTGATTTATCGGTGACCTTATACATAACGGTGGTATTTTCAAATTGGTAGCTTTGTTCGGTAATGGTGACCACTTTTTTCTTCTTAAGCATTCTATTGGCAGAATGGGTTAAGTTAGAATATATATCCATCCAATAACCGAATTCTCTAAAGATAATGTAAATATTATAATATATGAATATGTGCATGGTGTATAGAAATAATAAAATAAGTAATTAATCATTAATCAATATAGGGATTATCAAACTATAATTGAGCATAATTGGGATTATCAAAATATGAGTTCAACTAATTTTCCAGAAGGTTCAACAATATCCCCCTTTTTTATAATCACAACTTATGCCAAAGTATTAAGAAAAATAAAATGGTTCCAGAGGAAGAATTTCCTTAAAAAAACTATAAAACAAAGTTCTCATTTTTCTCCCCCTTTCAATTGCACTCCCAGTTCTCTCCCCCTTTAAATTTCACTCCCAGTTCTCATTAGTTTAATTTTCTCCCCCTTTGTGATTAACAAAAAGAAGGGTAGAATCAGAGAAATGTAGAGACTAAAAGAGAACATATGTCAAAGAACCAGAAACAGAGTAAATTTCCATTAAATCACAGAAGGTACAAACTGATAAATTCAGTATTTCAAAAATACAAGTGAATCCTATCAAAAACATCCAGAATCACTCAATCTTCCTTTTGAACAGGAGTCTTTCCCTTAGGATCAGAAGAGGGTGCAGGTTCAGATTGAGTAGATGGATTGGGAATAGCTGAAAGAACAACTGGAGGGTCAGCCACTGAAACTGTACCAGATCTGAAATTTGTGCTCCTCTGTGGGATCATAAGTGTCAAGCTTCAAATAGCTTGAACTGGAGTCAACTGAGGTGTACTCCTAGAGGCAGAGGCAGGAAGAGCAGGAGGTACAATCACAGGTCTGGCATCCACATGCAAGAATGGTAGCAATAGGTTCCTGAAATCCATAATAATACTACCTCCTCTCTCCATTGCTGACCCAAAATAATCTCAATTTTCAATGAATTTATCCTAGGCAGGAGTAAGCTCCATGAGCTTACTAACCTGTTCTTTGAAAGCTTGAGTGACTGGAGGAAACATCATATTTTCTATCAAGAGCTTGAAATGGTTGGCCATTTGATGCTTGGTATAGAACTTCTCAAAGTAAGCATCCACCTTCTTATTAATGGCCTCTTGAGAAGCAGTAGCTACCCGTAGGTGATCACAAACAAAACTTCTAACTTCCCTAGTCCTAGCAAGGATCTGAGTATCCGAGGTGCCACTGGTACTGGCTTTAGCCAACTCTTCCTGGATCACAGTTATGATCTAGTCAATGTTCACAGTGGAGCTGGATGAGGGAAGGGGTTTTACCGAGAAAGCTACTGTCTCTTTGAAAGACTGTGTCAAATTACTAACCACCTTCTGAATAAGTGCATCTTGACTGTTCAAATGTTCTTTGACTGATGTCTTAAAAGCCTCAAATACTTACACAAACTACTTGACTACTTCTTTGATATATCTGATATCAGTATTCACTTGGGTTTGAGAACTGTTCATGGTAGTCAATGAAGCAATCGATTGTCTTAGAGCAACCACAGCTCCTGTCCAACTCTCAATTTGAGTATGGAATACTTTAACTTCATCCATCATTTCCTTCAATGGACTAGACACAACACATCCCAGAGATAGCTCCAGGGATTGCTCCACACTCCTCATTTCATCAATCAGGCTTTTTCTTCAAATCTGCCACTGATTCTCTCAGTGCTTCTTTCATTTCATCCTTTAAGGACTCAAGGTCCTCCTTGGTTTCCAAATTTTCAGCCACAACAGGTAGGATAACTGAATCCATTTGGGGCTGGTCTTCCTCATCAGAATCTCCATAATTGATTCCAAGTACCATATATCCTATATTTTATGACCAACCTTTGTTGTCATACAACACAGAAACTGAACCAAGAGGCTCCCCCTCACTTAGAGCATTCTCCTTAGGAATCTCCTCTAACTGTTCTGCTCGAGGTAATTCTATAACCTCCTCTGAAACTTCAGCAGATGCAACAACCATTTGCTCTGATAGTTCAACAGTAGGGTTAGTCCTATCCTTTTCTAAGTCATCAATGACTCTCTCATAAATGGAAGTAGATTCCACTTCTGCTTCTTGATTAGGCACTATAAAGTCTGTATTATAAATCAGAGGGCTCAAACTGAGATCTTATTCTTCATTTTTCTCATCATCTGCTTCAGCAGCATCCTCCTTTTCTCCATGAACAAAATGATCGGATTCGGTTGCCTCATCCTCTTCAGAGGTGTCCTTGAAAACATTCTAATATGCTTCTTCTTCTTCTTCTTCAGTGGACTCAGTATCACTGTCCTTCAGAACAGTTTCTCTTCTAGGTAGTTCTTTTGGAGGGCTAGCTACTCCATAAGAAATATTTTGATGCACATGACTAGGAGGTAAATCCGGGTCTCCTCCTTCCTCAGCTGACATCTCTTCCTCCTTAGTTTCAGCCTCATTATCACTGTAGACCTGTTCTGGCTCATCTGGTCTAAGACCAGAATCCCTCACATCCTTTGGTCTAGAAGGATGGTCCACAAGAGTGTACTTGTCATATACTTTACCTTCATCATTAACCCATGATTTCTTTCAAGGGTTCCAGCTAACTTTCATAAACTTACAAACAATCCTGGTGATGCAAAAATTATCCTTGACCACAACAGTTTCATCCTGAGGTCTAGCTACCTCCTTTTCCTTCAACAGAATAAAAATAAACTTAGAAAAGAATAGTTCATTGGACTTAGACTTCGGTCTAGTCATATCCTCAATTTGAATCATTAGAAATCTGCAAAAATTCACCTTTACTCCATGCTTTAACAGATACAACAAATAAATATCCTGAAATCTGAGGGTAGCAAAATCTGCTCTCCTTGGACTAATCACATGCTGAATGAACTTAAAAAGTAGTTTATCCTCCCCTGCCATCTCTGTAGCAATGATCTTTCTAGGAGTTCCATTTCCTGTCAATTCTGATAAGGAATCCTCATATTTGAAAAATTCACTAGAAGTTGGTATGGATTTTGAATAAAATCCATAATCACCTCTATGTGGAACTCTAAGGTTCTCATCCCATTCAACATATGCAAATGAAAACTTTTGACCATTCACAAAAGAAATCATCCTATTATCCTCTTTTGAAGTCTCAAAACAGACAAACTCATAGAACTCCTTTACCAGTACTAGATAATACAGTCCATTATTGTTCATGAAGCATTCGAGCCATCCTTGCTCTTGTAAAATCTTCAGAATCAAGGACTTACTTTCCAACATCCATTCTGCACATAAATCCTTTTCCACTACAATTTCTCTCTTCAATAAATGCGGATTCACAGGATTCCTTCAAACAACACCTCTACTGCTTCCACTAGCACCATCATTGGTTACTTTCTCCTTCTTAGCTTGAGGCTCATTACTCCCTTCATCCACTGTGGGTCTCCTTACACGGGCCATTTCGGATTCTGAGGCTTAGGGTTTTGCGAGCTTGAGGGGTTTAGGTAGGAGGGATTCGAACAGATGGGTTCATGGTGATTGAGTGATGTCTAGAGTCGGGTTTAATATCATTTAGGAATCACATATAAAATAAATCTCATATTAAAAATGGTTCGAAGTCTCGACCTTAATACGAAAAATTTAAAACAGCGCGAGAGATGTACCGATGAGGTGTCCTTAAACGGTGAGGTCTATCCTAATGGTGAGGTTTATCTTAACGGTGAGGTTTATCCTAACGGTGAGGTTTATCCTAACAGTTTTAAGAGTAAGTTATCATTCCTAATTCATGTCTAATGAAGCTTAGTCTTTCTGAACTTAATGGATTAGTGAAAATATCAGCTAATTGGAGTTCGGTGCCTATAAATTTAAGAGTTATATCACCTCTTTGATAATGATCTCTTAGAAAGTGGTGTCTAACATCAATGTGTTTGGTTCTAGAGTGAGACACAGGGTTCTTTGAGATGTTGATCGCACTAGTGTTATCACAGTTAATTGAAACATGTTTAAAATCAAATCCATA
Organism: Viscum album; assembly: GCA_963277665.1. Classification (NCBI taxonomy): domain Eukaryota; kingdom Viridiplantae; phylum Streptophyta; class Magnoliopsida; order Santalales; family Viscaceae; genus Viscum; species Viscum album. The sequence continues at coordinate 252,291,828 of OY728135.1, read as the reverse complement.
GTCCAATTAAGTGTGTTTCATCCACAGAATCTGTGCACAACAACTACCAGCAGCTATATACTCTGCTTCAACAGTAGATAATGCAATCGAGTTCTGTTTCTTAATACAACCATGATACTAGGGACTTTCCAAGTAAATGACATGCTCCAGATGTGCTCTTTCTATCTAAATTGCATCCAGAAAATTCAGCATCTGAATAAATTATTAAATCAAATGATTTTCCTTTTGGGTAAAAAAGTCCCAAATTAGAAGTATATTTAAGATATTTGAAAATCCTTTTAACATCAAGTAAGTGTGACTCTTTAGGGTTAGATTTAAATATAGCACACATACATACACTAAACATAATATCAGGTCGACTAGCAGTAAGATAAAGTAAACTCCCAATCATACCTCTATAATTAGTTTGATCTACTGGTTTCCCAGTTTCATTAATATCTAATTTACAGGTGGTACTCATAGGTGTATAACTCCCCTTAATACTATCCAAACCAAAACGTTTTAATAAATACTTAGTATATTTACTTTGATTTAAAATAATACCATCTTTAGTTTGAAAGATTTGAAATCCAAGAAAGTACTTAAGCTCTCCCATTAAGCTCATTTCAAACTCATATTTCATAACCTTTGAAAATTTATTACATAGAGAATTTTTAGAAGATCCAAAATTAATATCATCAACATATATCTATACTATTAAAACATCTTTTGAAATTATTTTTATAAAAAGAGTGGGATCAACAATTCCTTTTGTAAATCCTTTTGAAATAAGAAAATTTGTAAGTCTTTCATACCAAGCTCTTGGAGCTTATTTTAAACCATATAAAGCTTTAGAAAGTTTAAAAACATGATTTTGAAAGTGAAGATTTGAGAAACCAGGTGGTTGTTCTACAAAAACATCTTCAATAATAAAACTGTTTAGAAAATCACTTTTCACATCCATTTGATATAACCTGAAATTCAGATGTGATGCAAAGGCAAGTAAGATCCTAATTGCCTCTAATCTAGCTACATGTGCAATGGTTTCCTCAAAGTCAATTCCTTTTTCTTTATTGTAACCTTGTGCAACTAGTCTAGCTTTGTTTCTAATAATGTTTCCAGATTCATCAAATTTGTTTCTAAACACCCACTTTGTGCCTATGGTTAAAGTGTCTTTAGGTCTTTCTATTAATTCCCAGACTTTATTTCTTTCAAATTTATTTAGTTCTCCTTGCATATCCATTACCCAAAATTCATCATTGATAGCATCATTGATATTTTTAGGTTCTAACTGTGAAAGAAAGGCTTGATGTTCAACCTGATTTCTTAGAGAAGCTCTAGTATGTGTTCCTCTATCTAGATTACCTACAACAGTATCTAAAGGATAGTTCTTTAGAGTCCTAGTTAGTTTCGAAAAGGTAGGGCTAGAGATTTCAGGTTCATCAATAGGTTGGGAATCAACAGAAGTAAGTTCTGGAAAATTTCCAGAACTGGATGTTTTAAATATAGGTCCACTGTCTTTATCATCAAGGTTCAAAACAGAGAGATCATCTTCAAGATTTTCAAGAGAGGTCTTAGGTTCATGTGGATCAGTTTCATCAAATTTGATGTGAACAGATTCCTCCACACATTTGGTTCTCTTATTGAAAACTCTATAGGATTTACTAGAAATAGAGTAACCTAGGAAAATTCTTTCATCACTCTTGGATGAAAACTTGTCAAGATTATCTTTGGTATTAAGAATAAACAATTTGTGACCAAAAACTCTGAAGTAGTTAACCTTAGGTTTCCTATGGTCCCACAACTCATAAGTGTACTTCTTAAGAACAGGTCTGATCAAGAATCTATTGATAATATAACAAGCTGTATTGACAGCTTCAACCCAAAAATAAATAGGTAGGTCATACTCATTGAGCATGGTTCTGGAAATTTCCTGAAGGGTTCTATTCCTCCTTTCTACTACACCATTTTGCTGAGGTGTCCTAGGGGCAGAGAAATTGTGTCTATAGCCATTGTGTGAGCAGTATGATTCAAACTCATGATTTTCAAACTCACGACCATGATCACTTCTCAAAGTTTTAATCTTAAGTCCACTAAGGTTCTCTACAGACTTGGAATATTTAACAAAGTAAGAACAAGCTTCACTTTTGTGAGCTAGAAAATATACCCAAGTATACCTAGAATAGTCATCTACTAGAACATAGACATAGTGCTTCCCATTTAAACTAGAAACTCTAGAAGGTCCAAACAAATCCATGTGAACCAACTTGAGAGGTTGAGAAGTTGATACTTCTTTCTTTGATTTAAAAGAAACTTTATGTTGCATTCCCTTTTGACAGGGATTACAAACTTTATCTGCTGGGAATTCAAGTTTTGGTAGGTCTCTAACTAAGTTCTTCCTAGTAAGTTTTCTAAGTGAATGTACATTGCAGTATCCTAATATTCTGTTCCAAAGAAAAGAATCTATGAAGAACATTTAAACAAGTAATATTTTGCTTAGCTAAAGAATTTAAATCAACAGCATAGTCATTTTCATTTCGCAAGGAAGAAAATAATAAAGCATTTTTAGAATTAAAAACATTGCAAGAATCATTTTCAAATTTAACATTAAAACCATCATCACATAACTGAGAAATACTTAGTAAATTATACTTAAGTCCATCAACAAATAGAACTTTAGAAATTAAAACTGAGTCAGTGTTACCAATCTGGCCTAAGCCGATGATTTTCCCTTTAGAATTATCACCAAAGGTGAAAAAACCTCCATCAACTCTGAATAAGGTTTTAAAGCACGATAATTCTCTTGAAATATGTCTTGAACATCCACTGTCTAAGTACCAAGTCTTTCTACAGGAGCTCTTTAAGCAGGTTCTCTACAAAACAAATTTAGATAGGAAATGATTTTGGTACCCAGATTTTCTTAGGTCCAGACAGTGTTGAGTCAATAAGATTTTCCTTATGACTTTTTCATTCCTTCTTATTTTGAAAATAACAAACCCCTTATACTTAAGCAAATGTATGTTTTACCTCCATAAGGAAAATTTACTTCTTCAAGGAAATTTACCCTAACATAGATTTTCTTATACATATCCATTTTTTCCTTAAGTACAAAAAACGGATTCATACCCAAAATCCCGGAGCCATAAAATGTAAATATTTGGAGCATTCTATTTTTACAATCCTAATTATGGACTCCGAACTCTTATGATGTTCGACTCCAAACTCTTAAGTAGTTCGGCTCCAAACTCTTAAGAAGTTCGACTCCGAACTCTTAAGCAGTTTGACTCCGAACTCTTAAATAGTTCAACTCTGAACTCTTAAGAAGTTTGAATCTGAACTCTTAAACAGTTGCACTCTGAACTCTTATAAAGCTCAACTTCGAACTCTAAAGTAGTTCGACTCCGAACTCTTAAGCAGTTCGACTCCGAACTCTTAAGTATTTCGACTCCTAACTCTTAAGCAGTTCGACTCCGAACTCTTAAGTAGTTCGACTCCGAACTCTGCAAGTTCAGATTCCGATCTCTGGTGAAACCAGACTCCGAATTCCTATAAAATAGAATCCGAACATTTCTTAACATAGACTTTAAATTTCTTTTTGATTAAACTCGGAACTTTTGACTTGCTTACACTCCGAAATATTGATTAGCTTTTACTTACATATGCTTCACTTCAAAACGATGTCGTGCATTCAGTTATACATGGTTTGTTATAAAACGATGTCTTCTATTCTGTTTCTAATTAACCGTTGGTTGAGTTACACATGTATAGGTCCCTCCGAATTTCATGGAAAATATGACCGTTGGAAGAGGGAGCCGACCGTTGGAAGTTTGCCTATAAATAGGAGCTCATTTGAAAGAGCTCAAAAAGGAGAAAGAAGTTGATCAATCTAGAGACCACACACTGTTAAGGTGATTTCTAGAGAGAGAATATTTTCATGCCTTGTGCATACTGAACCGCTCGTTCAGATTGCTTTGAGAGACTCCGAATGTTGGTGAATACATTCGAGGACTTCCGGGGATAGGAAGATAGAGGTGCCGACTACCTTGAATTTCGAGGGCTTCCTAGCTGAGGAAGACAGAGGTTCCAACTACCTTGAAGTTGAGGGCTTGCGGGGATAGCAAGACAGAGATTCCGATCTTCGTATCGAGGGCTTACCCTAGTGTGGGTAAGACAGACTTGTTTGAAATTATAAATCAAGAGACCTTTATCCAAGGTTGTTGGATACTATAGCATCCTTCCTCTTTATCACATAAACTTTCATTACATTTTATAAAACCGAGGATCTTTAAGGTTTAGTGTCTTGGAAACCAGGAACTTTAAACATGAAAACATAAAACATTCTTCTAAAACACTTGAAAGGCTTCTCCTCATGTTCATCCTAGGTTCCTTACTGCATCACATAACCTGGGGACATACATCAAAATAAAGGGTGAGAAAAAATCCCAGTAAGAGAAACAAGAGAAACATTTTACATGTGAACTTGAGATACTTCAATATGGTCATGAAAAAAACTTTAAGGCATGAGAATGAAATAATGAGGCATATCATAATAAAAATAACATTTTCATAACATGAAGATGTGGCTACATAATTTAACATAGACAATCATGATCATATCACCAAGGTCCATCCCCAAGGTGTCATTTGAAAATTACCAAGGTTATTCACCAAGGTATCGTGAAAATTGTAATCTCTAGTGGTTACATCATTACCCAATGCATTGGAGCGCTATCAGGGCGCACCCTTAAATTTGCCTTTATTATCATGTGAGCCACATATATAATCATCAAACATTTCATAAATAACCCATATAGCAAAAAAATAAATGGGTTTCATTTCATAATCATAACGTTTTAAAAACTGCATTAAAGACATGATCTTTACGTCACTTTAAACCCACATAAGGGGAGAGCGGGTTTCATGTATGTAAATCCCAGAATTTAAAATAGAACATTTTTGTATATATGTGAATAACCCTTTAGAAATAATAGCTTTGAGTATTCACTTAATAACATTAAGTAATTTTTAGAAAAAGAGAGGCATTTTGAGACGAAAATTCTGCAGCACAACGTCTACGTTACAGGGTTTTAGAAAACGTTGAAAAGAGAGGGGACATGGGTCAAACAATCATAAATGACCCATAAAACAGTATAGGGACAGAATATAAGGGATTTAAGAACATGGTAATGAAATTTGAAAATATACCATATGAAATGAAGAACATGAAAGGAAGACAAAAATAAGATTTCTCTTATGAAAATTCGACAGCCTAACAGTGTTACATAATCTTCAACCAAAAATGAATTGATGATGTCAAATAGGGTCTCTCATCATATGAACATAAAAGATCAGTATGATAGATATAGAGATCATAACCCAACCTAATAAAAAGTAACTTGCAAGAATTGACATTGAATTAGAACTTTGAAAAGGAGAAGGGTGAAAGAATCCCTTAAAAATTCGGCAGCCTAACGGCGTCACTTAAACTTCAACAAAAAATGAATTGATGAGATCAAATAGGGACTCTCATAATATGAACATAAGAGTTCAGTATGATAGATATAGAGATCATACCCCAACATAACAAAAATAAACTTGAAAGAATTGACATGAAAGTAGAACTTCAAAACGAGAAGGGTGAAGAACCACTTAAAAATTCGGCATCCTAACGACGCCACTTAAAACTTCAAAATACTGAATTGAAGAGATCAAATGGGGTCTCTCATCATATTATAATAAAAGATCAGTATGATAAATTTAGAGATCATACCCCAACATAATAAAAATGAACTTGAAAGAAATGACATGAAAGTAAAACTTAAAAACGAGAAGGGTGAAGAACCACTTAAAAATTCGGCAGCCTAACGATGCCGCTTAAAACATCAAAATACTGAATTGAAGAGATCAAATGGGGTTTCTCATCATATGATTATAAAATATCAGTATGATAAATTTAGAGATCATACCCCAACATAATAAAAAGGAACTTGAAAGAATTGACATGAAAGTAGAACTTCAAAACGAGAAGGGTGAAGAACCACTTAAAAATTCGGCAGCCTAACGACGCCACTTAAAACTTCAAAATACTGAATTGAAGAGATCAAATGGGGTATCTCATCATATGATAATTAAAGACCAGTATGATAAATTTAGAGATCATACCCCAACATAATAAAAAGGAACTTGAAATACTTTACATGATAATAGATCTTGAAAAATGAGAAGGGAGAAAGAATCTGTTACAAAAATTTCGGCAGCCTAACGGCGCCACTTAAAACTTCATAAAACGAAATAATGAGAGTAAGAGAGGATATCTCATTATGTGAACATAAAAAGGGAAGTAAGAGGAGTATAAAAGAACACCCTTTAACATAAGAACATGGAGCATAAAAGAAATTACATAAAAGAGATTTCTTGAAAAGAAAGAGAGAGATCAGATCCCTTACCTTAAAATGTAACTCTTAAAACTCAAAGGTTGGGACCTTGAGGGCTTGGGGGAACCTTGGGAGGACTCCTTGGGAGGTAATGAGACCAGAACATCGTTGGGGGAGAGTGGGGAGTCGAATGGATGAGAGGATGGCTTGGAATTTATAGGGAAAGTGAGGGGACAAGGCATTAATGGCCAAGGGACACCTCATTAGTGGTTTTGGAAAAACCATGGGCTTGCCCATGGTATTTGCCCATGGTATGGGCCACTTGGGACACCTCAGACCTTATCTTACTATTCATATGTCAAACATATTGATTACAAACTTAATACATCATTTAATGATGTCATTAAACACCCGTAACTTAAAAACTGTATTTTCACTATTCATCGAAAATTCAACTTTCTCAGAAAAATCCCAAAATTTCACCTTAACCAAATATCAATGCTCTGATTTCAAAAATGAACTCCATTTTATAAAAATAATTTTATAAATAATTTTAATTTTTTTTAAATAAATACACTATTCACCGAAAATTCAATTTTTCAGAAAAAACCCCAAAAATTACCATAACATAATATTGGTGATCTGAGTTCAAAAATGAAATCCATTTTATAAAAATAAATTTTTTAAATATTTTTAATTTAATTTTTAATTAAAAAACACTATTCAGTTGAAAAAACTAATACTTGAATAATAATTTATGAAACTGTTATTTAACCATTTTATTGAATCACATTACTTAATCAAGGTGCCTAGATTATATTAATACTTTCTTTAAGTGAGATTACTAATCCATTTGGAAACATTACTAATCCTAATCATAAAATCACTATTCATAATTTACTATTCATCAAAAATCAAGTTGATCTTATTAGACTCTAAATTTTGTACTGAACATAATTGTAGAAAACCATTTTTTGAAAATCATTACACAATTTTAATTATTTAAGTTTTACATAAACATTTTTAAAATATCCTATTTCTAAAATTCATCAAAAATATGCATACTATATTTATCCGGTCATTTAAAAATTCATAAACTTCATCATAAAAAGTAATCCCAATTTTTATTTAAAACAAAGTATTACACAAGGTAGTTACGGTCTCCTTACATAGCCCCTTATCACACCAGCATAGGACCTAAGTGTAAGGTGTGCTAAGGTGAGAGAATCTGAGGGAGGCTTGACTAACATCGCACGAGTAGTAATTTCTATCAGTTTGAACTTCTCGCAAAGGCGATTCCGTTCTAGCTTCACACGATGAAGTTCGGCTTGGGTTTGGTCCAGAGCAAAGCCCAGTGGTGCTACCTCCTTCCCAAGTTCTGTTAGATGGGCTTCGATCGGTCCAAGACTACTGGGTGAGGCCACTGAATCTTATTTCTATAATAATTAACCAAGATTACTTGTATTTAGAGACTATAATCAAAACGTTTAGTTTCCAGCGGTCATATTGACCAATGGTCATATAACCGTCTAAACCCAACGGTCTCATTTTAATTATAATCATGTTATCAAATGAAACATTTTTGTTGAGTATAAAAATAAAATAAAATAACACATCAAATTCAGAAACAAGATTTATTAAAAATTTTGGGTCGTTACATTCTTCCCCCCTTAAGAAATTGCGTCCTCGCAATTTTTAAAATTGGCTTTTGAAATTTCATTAAAAGTCCCACATCAGAAAAGGAGTCAGTAAAATTATTACTTTAAAATAAAGAAAGGGAAGTACAAAGGTCACCCGAGTTAACCCACACTAGGATTCCTTGTAGGAAAACATGGACATGGAAGAAAAACAAAGGGTCAGGTTCTGGGGGAGAGTGATAGAGAACATGATTAGGAGAAAGTTAACCATAAGAAAATCCCAAACTTATGATGTGTGTAAACGGTCTTTGATTACCTAGTAGGAAACATAAACCAACAACGTTTTTTTACGTTCCTTTTCATAATTTTGAGGAATTCATTTACAACATAAAACAAAAACATAAGAAAATATACCTATCTTCATGTAGAGTTTCATCCTTTAATAAGTTTCTACCCAAAACTAATCTTTTCTCCAAACTATGAGCATTAAAAACTATTTGGTCTCATCAAAACACAAGAATAATCTCCATAATCCACAAAATATTAACTATCTATTTCTTCTATCTTTAAACATTATCCCAAAAACAGAAAGGGTAGGGTAAACACCTCTTCAAAAAGAAAGAATATCATATGAATGGAAACTACATTTAAATCTTCAAAGTTACATGGTACTACCCATAGTTTATCATTGACCATTCCATAAACAACGGTCATTAAGATTCCTCAAAATAAACCAAGCTAATATTAAGACCCAAATACAAGAAAGATTTGATAACATAGTCTTCCAAAATAAACTTCATTGTTCATCTCCAAACTACATCAACCACTCCTAACATCTTATAACAAAAGTAGCTAACCTAAACATATTTTAACCAAGATAGGTTAATCATTTCCATAAGTAACGTAAATTACTATAAGTCCACCTTAAATTCATCGATTCTTCAAAATATAAGTCAACCTTACCGCTCAATGAAAATACCGTAGTAATCTATTTACCTCGATCATATAGGGTCCCCAAAATAGTGAACGTCTTCCAAAATAATAATCATATTTTAATCCCCTAATCATCCCTGTCATATTAATATGAAAATCGTCTCATTTCCTATCTCATTTGTTGTTGGGACACGTTCTTCCATTTCCCGCCATTAACTAAGAAAAGAAACCATAATTAGGGGCTTAAATACTTAGCCAATAATCATGAAAAGGAACCGAAAGCATATAAGGATAACTTGTAGAAGAAAAGTATACCCTAACTTGTGATCCCCTAGGTTCCCATCTAGGTTATCCATGATCATATATTCTTATGTGAATCTTAATTTTATTTTATCTTTGTTCCTTTAACAATGTTTCATACTAAGCTTATGAATTTACCAAAGCATATCCCCCGGGAGTGTCGTAACCAAGAGTGCAGCAAGGCCCGTTGTCATGTACCAGTTCTCATTCAAGTCTAGCTCAAAGCGGTGTTTTTGGGTTTTACCCCTATGTACATCTGTGCCAGAGCCACCTCTACCTGCTCGTATCTAGATAGGGACGTATTTTCTTGGCAACCCCTTACTCAATACTCACCAAAATACCAGGAAGATTTCCTATTTTTTAACTTTTATATAGGCTTATTCCTAAAGTTTTCATACCCTAATTTCCACAAATAACTAAACCATCCTTTGATACCAACTATAGCATCCCTCCTCTTTGTCACATAAACTTTCATTACATTTTACAAAACTGAGGATCTTTAAGGTTTAGTGTCTTGGAAACCAGGAACTTTAAACATGAAAACATAAAACATTCTTCTAAAACACTTGAAAGGCTTCTCCTCATGTTAATCCTTGGTTCATTACTGCATCACATAACCTGGGTACATACATCAAAATAAAGGGTGAGAAAAAAGCCCAGTAAGGGAAACAAGAGAAACATTTTACATGTGAACTTGAGATACTTCAATAAGGCCATGAAAAGAACTTTAAGGCATGAGAATGAAATCATGAGGCATATCATAATAAAAATAACATTTTCATAACTTTAAGATGTGGCTACATCATTTAACATAGACAATCATGAACATATCACCAAGGTCCATCCCCATGGTGTCATTTGAAAATTACCAAGGTTATTCACCAAGGTATCGTGAAAATTGTAATCTCTAGTGGATACATCATTACCCAATGCATTGAAGCGCTATCTGGGTGCACCCTTAAATTTGCCTTTATTATCATGTGAGCCACATATATCATCATCAAACATTTTATAAATAACTCATATAGCAAAAAAATAAACGGGTTTCATTTAATAATCATAACGTTTTAAAAACTGCTTTAAAGACATGATCTTTACGTCACTTTAAACCCCCGGAAGGGGAGAGCGGGTTTCATGTATGTAAATCCCAGAATTTAAAATAGAATTATTTTGTATATATGTGAATAACCCTGTAGAAATAAGATCTTTGAGTATTCACTTAATAACATTAAGTAATTTTTAGAAAAAGAGAGAGGCATTTTGAGATGAAAATTCTGCAGCACAACGTCTACGTTATAGGGTTTTAGAAAATGTTGAAAAGAGAGGGGACATGGGTCAAACAATCATAAATGACCCATAAAACAGTAGAGGGACATAATATAAGGGATTTAAGAACATGGTAATGAAATTTTAAAATATACCATATGAAATGAAGAACATGAAAGGAAGACAAAAATAAGATTTCTCTTATGAAAATTCGGCAGCCTAACAATGTTACATAAACTTCAACCAAAAATGAATTGATGATGTCAAATAGGGTCTCTCATCATATGAACATAAAAGATCAGTATGATAGATATAGAGATCATACCCCAACATAATAAAAAGGAACTTGCAAGAATTGAAATTGAATTAGAACTTTGAAAAGGAGAAGGGTGAAAGAATCCCTTAAAAATTCGGCAGCCTAACGACATCACTTAAACTTCAACAAAAAATGAATTGATGAGATAAAATAGGTTCTCTCATCATATGAACATAAGAGTCTAGTATGATAGATATAGAGATCATACCCCAAAATAACAAAAAGAAACTTGAAAGAATTGACATGAAAGTAGAACTTCAAAACGAGAAGGGTGAAGAACCACTTAAAAATTCGGCAGCCTAACGACGCCACTTAAAACTTCAAAATACTGAATTGAAGAGATAAAATGGGGTCTCTCATAATATTATAATAAAATATCAGTATGATAAATTTAGAGATCATACCCCAACATAATAAAAATTAACTTGAAATAATTGACATGAAAGTATAACTTCAAAACGAGAAGGGTGAAGAACCACTTAAAAATTCTGCAGCCTAACGACGCCACTTAAAACATCAAAATACTGAATTGAAGAGATCAAATGGGGTCTCTCATCATATGATCATAAAATATCAATATGATAAATTTAGAGATCATACCCCAACATAATAAAAAGGAACTTGAAAGAATTGACATGAAAGTAGAACTTCAAAACGAGAATGGTGAAGAACCACTTAAAAATTCGGTAGACTAACGGCGCCACTTAAAACTTCAAAATACTGAATTGAAGAGATCAAATGAGGTCTTTAATCATATGATCATAAAAGATCATTATGATAAATTTATAGATCATACCCAAACATAATAAAAAGGAACTTGAAATACTTTACATGATAATAGATCTTGAAAAATGAGAAGGGAGAAAGAATCCGTTACAAAAATTTCGGCAGCCTAACGGCGCCACTTAAAACTTCATAAAACGAAATAATGAGAGTAAGAGAGGATCTCTCATTATGTGAACATGAAAAGGGAAGTAAGAGGAGTATAAAATAACACCCTTTAACATAAGAACATGGAGCATACAAGAAATTACATAAAAGAGATTTCTTGAAAAGAAAGAGAGAGATCAGATCCCTTACCTTAAAACGTAACTCTTAAAACTCAAAGGTTGGGACCTTGAGGGCTTGGGGGCACCTTGGGAGGACTCCTTGGGAGGTAATGAGACTAGAACATAGTTGGGGGAGAGTGGGGAGTCGAATGGATGAGAGGATGGCTTGGTATTTATAGGGAAAGTGAGGGGACAAGACATTAATGGCCAAGGGACATCTCATTAGTGGTTTTGGAAAAACCATGGGCTTGCCCATGGTATTTGCCCATGGTATTGGCCACTTGGGACAACTCAGACCTTATCTTACTATTCATAAGTCGAACATATTGATTACAAACTTAATACATCATTTAATGATGTCATTAAAAACCTGAAACTTAAAAACTGTATTTTCACTATTCATCGAAAATTCAACTTTCTCAGAATAATCCCAAAATTTCACCTTAACCAAATATCAATGCTATGATTTCAAAAATGAACTCCATTTTATAAAAATAATTTTCTAAATATTTTTAATTTATTTTTGAAATAAATACACTATTCACCAAAAATTCAATTTTTCAGAAAAAACCCCAAAAATTACCATAACATAATACCGGTGCTCTGAGTTCAAAAATGAAATCCATTTTATAAAAATATTTTTTTTAAATTTTTTTAATTTAATTTTTAATTAAAAAACACTATTCACTCGAAAAAACTAATACTTGAATAATAATTTATGAAACTGTTATTTAACCATTTTATTGAATCACATTACTTAATCAAGGTGCCTAGATTATATTAATACTTTCTTTAAGTGAGATTACTAATCCATTTGGATACATTACTAATCCTAATCATAAAATCACTATTCATAATTTACTATTCATCAAAAATCAAGTTGATCTTATTAGACTCTAAATTTCGTACTGAACATAATTGTAGAAAACCATTTTTTGAAAATCATTACACATTTTTAATTATTTAAGTTTTACATAAACATTTTTAAAATATCCTTTTTCTAAAATTCATCAAAAATATGCATACTATATTTATCCGGTCATTTAAAAATTCATAAACTTCATCATAAGAAGAAATCCCAATTTTTATTTAAAACAAAGGATTACACAAGGCAGTTACGGTCTCCTTACATAGCCCCTTATCACACCCGCATAGGACCTAAGTATAAGGTGTGCTAAGGTGAGAGAATCTGAGAGAGGCTCGGCTAACATCGCACGAGTAGTAATTTCTATCAGTTTGAACTTCTCGCAAAGGCGATTCCGTTCTAGCTTCACACGATGATGTTCAGCTTTGGTTTGGTCCAGAGCAAAGCCCAGTGGTGCTACCTCCTTCCCAAGTTCTGTTATATGGGCTTCAATCGGTCCAAGACTACTGGGTGAGGCCATTGAATCTTCTTTCTATAATAATTAACAAAGATTACTTGTATTTAGAGACAATAATCAAAACGTTTAGTTTCCAGCGGTCATATTGACCAATGGTCATATAACTGTCTAAACCCAACAGTCTCATTTTAATTATAATCATGTTATCAAATGAAACATTTTTGTTGAGTATAAAAATAAAATAAAATAACACATCAAATTAGGAAACAAGATTTATTCAAAATTTTGGGTCGTTACATTCTTCCGCCCTTAAGAAACTGCGTCCTCGCAATTTTTAAAATTGGGTTTTGAAATTTCATTGAAAGTCCCACATCGAAAAAGGAGTCAGTAAAATTATTACTTTAAAAGAAAGAAAGGGAAGTACAAAGGTCACCCGAGTTAACCCACACTAGGATTCCATGTAGGAAAACATGGACATGGAAGAAAAAAAAGGGTCAAGTTCTGGGGGAGAGTGATAGAGAAGATGATTAGGAGAAAGTTAACCATAATAAAATCCCAAACTTATGATGTGTGTAAACGGTCTTTGATTAGCTAGTAGGAAACTTAAACCAACAACGTTTTTTTTACGTTCCTTTTCATAATTTTGAGGAATTCATTTACAAAATAAAACAAAAACATAAGAAAATATACCTATCTTCTTGTAGAGTTTCATCCTTTAATAAGTTTCTACCCAAAACTAATCTTTTCTCCAAACTATGAGCATTAAAAACTACTTGGTCTCATCAAAACACAAGAATCATCTTCATAATCCACAAAAGATTAACTATCTATTTCTTATATCTTTAAACATTATCCCAAAAACAGAAAGGGTAAGGTAAAACACCTATTCAAAAAGAAAGAATCCCATAGGAATGGAAACTACTTTTAAATCTTCAAAGTTCCATGGTACTACCCATAGTTTATCATTGACCATTCCATAAATAACGGTCATTAAGATTCCTCAAAATAAACCAAGATAATATTAAAACCCAAATACAAGAAAGATTTGATAACATAGTCTTCCAAAATAAACTTCACTGTTCATCTCCAAACAACATCAACCACTCCTAACATCTTATAACAAAAGTATCTTACCTAAACATATTTTACCCAAGATAGGTTAATCATTTCCATAAGTAACCTAAATTACTATAAGTCCACCTTAAATTAACCGATTCTTCAAAATATAAGTCAACCTTACCCCTCAATGAAAATACCGTAGTAATCTATTTACCTCGATCATATAGGGTCCCCAAAATAGTGAACGTCTTCCAAAATAATAATCATATTTTAATCCCCTAATCATCCCTATCACATTAATACAAAAATCATCTCATTTCCTATCACATTGGTTGTTGGGACACATTCTTCCATTTCCCGCCATTAACTAAGAAAAGAAACCATAATTAGGGGCTTAAATACTTAGCCAATAATCATGAAAAGGAACCGAAAGCATATAAGGATAACTTGTAGAAGAAAAGTATACCCTAAATTGTGATCCCCTAGGTTCCCATCTAGGTTATCCATGATCATATATTCTAATGTTAATCTTTATTTTCTTTTATCTTTGTTCCTTTAACAATGGTTCATACTAAGCTTATGAATTTACCAAAGCATATCCCCCGGGAGTGTCGTAACCAAGAGTGCAGCAAGGCCCGTTGTCATGTACCAGTTCTCATTCGAGTCTAGCTCAAAGCGGTGTTTTTGGGTTTTACCCCTATGTACATCTATACTAGAGCCACCTCTACCTGCTCGTATCCAGATAGGGACGTATTTTCTTGGCAACCCCTTACTCAATACTCACCAAAATACCAGGAAGATTTCCTATTTTTTAACTTTTCCATAGGCTTCTTCCTAAAGTTTTCATACCCTATTTTCCACAAATAACTAAACCATCCTTTGATACCAACTATAGCATCCCTCCTCTTTATCACATAAACTTTCATTACATTTTACAAAACCGAGGATCTTTAAGGTTTAGTGTCTTGGAAACCAGGAACTTTAAACATGAAAACATAAAACATTCTTCTAAAACACTTGAAAGGCTTCTCCTCATGTTAATCCTAGGTTCATTACTGCATCACATAACCTGGGTACATACATCAA
The DNA here is from genome assembly GCA_963277665.1 of Viscum album. Lineage (NCBI taxonomy): Eukaryota > Viridiplantae > Streptophyta > Magnoliopsida > Santalales > Viscaceae > Viscum > Viscum album. Next base: position 252,276,507 of record OY728135.1, on the reverse strand, counting down.
AAGAAAGGGTGAGAAAAAAGCCCAATAAGGGAAACAAGAGAAACATTTTTCATGTGAACTTGAGATACTTCAATAAGGTCATGAAAAGAACTTTAAGGCATGAGAATGAAATCATGAGGCATATCATAATAAAAATAACATTTTCATAACTTTAAGATGTGGCTACATCATTTAACATAGAAAATCATGAACATATCACCAAGGTCCATCCCCAAGGTGTCATTTGAAAATTACCAAGGTTATTCACCAAGGTATCGTGAAAATTATAATCTCTAGTGGTTACATCATGACCCAATGCATTGGAGCGCTATCAGGGCGCACCCTTAAATTTTCCTTTATTATCATGTGAGCCACATATATCATCATCAAAAATTTCATAAATAACCCATATAGCAAAAAAAATAAATGGGTTTCATTTCATAATCATAACGTTTTAAAAACTGCTTTAAAGACATGATCTTTACGTCACTTTAAACCCACGGAAGGGGAGAGTGGGTTTCATGTATGTAAATCCCAGAATTTAAAATAGAAATTTTTTGTATATATGTGAATAACCCTGTAGAAATAAGAGCTTTGAGTATTCACTTAATAACATTAAGTAATTTTTAGAAAAAGAGAGAGGCATTTTGAGAATAAAATTCTGCAGCACAACGTCTACGTTACAGGGTTTTAGAAAACGTTGAAAAGAGAGGGGACATGGGTCAAACAATCATAAATGACCCATAAAATAGTAGAGGGACATTATATAAGGGATTTAAGAACATGGTAATGAAATTTGAAAATATACCACATGAAATGAATAACATGAAAGGAAGACAAAAATAAGATTTCTCTTATGAAAATTCGGCAGCCTAACAATGTTACATAAACTTCAACCAAAAATGAATTGATGATGTCAAATAGGGTCTATCATCATATGAACATAAAAGATCAGTATGATAGATATAGAGATAATACCCCAACATAATAAAAAGGAACTTTCAAGAATTGACATTGAATTAGAACTTTGAAAAGGAGAAGGGTGAAAGAATCCCTTAAAAATTCGACAGCCTAACGACGTCACTTAAACTTCAACAAAAAATGAATTGATGAGATAAAATAGGGTCTCTCATCATATGAACATAAGAGTCTAGTATGATAGATATAGATATCATACCCCAACATAACAAAAAGAAACTTGAAAGAATTGACATGAAAGTAGAACTTCAAAACGAGAAGGGTGAAGAACCACTTAAAAATTCGGCAGCCTAACGACGCCACTTAAAACTTCAAAATACTGAATTGAAGAGATCAAATGGGGTCTCTCATCATATTATAATAAAATATCAGTATGATAAATTTAGAGATCATAACCCAACATAATAAAAAGGAACTTGAAAGAATTGACATGAAAGTAGAACTTCAAAACGAGAAGGGTGAAGAACCACTTAAAAATTCTGCAGCCTAACGACGCCACTTAAAACTTCAAAATACTGAATTGAAGAGATCAAATGGGGTCTCTCATCATATGATCATAAAAGATAAATATGAAAAATTTAGAGATCATACCCCAACATAATAAAAAGGAACTTGAAAGAATTGACATGAAAGTAGAACTTCAAAACGAGAATGGTGAAGAACCACTTAAAAATTCGGCAGCCTAACGGCGCCACTTAAAACTTCAAAATACTGAATTGAAGAGATCAAATGGGGTATTTCATCATATGATCATAAAAGATCAGTATGATAAATTTAGATATCATACCCCAACATAATAAAAAGGAACTTGAAATACTTTACATGATAATAGATCTTGAAAAATGAGAAGGGAGAAAGAATCCGTTACAAAAATTTCGGCAGCCTAACAGCGCCACTTAAAACTTCATAAAACGAAATAATGAGAGTAAGAGAGGATCTCTCATTATGTGAAAATGAAAAGGGAAGTAAGAGGAGTATAAAAGAACACCCTTTAACATAAGAACATGGAGCATAAAAGAAATTACATAAAAGAGATTTCTTGAAAAGAAAGAGAGAGATCAGATCCCTTACCTTAAAACGTAACTCTTAAAACTCAAAGGTTGGGACCTTGAGGTCTTGGGGGCACCTTGGGAGGACTCCTTGGGAGGTAATGAGACCAGAACATAGTTGGGGGAGAGTGGGGAGTCGAATGGATGAGAGGATGGCTTGGTATTTATAGGGAAAGTGAGGGGACAAGACATTAATGGCCAAGGGACACCTCATTAGTGGTTTTGGAAAAACCATGGGTTTGCCCATGGTATTTGCCCATGGTATTGGCCACATGGGACACCTCAGACCTTATCTTACTATTCATAAGTCGAACATATTGATTAAAAACTTAATACATCATTTAATGATGTCATTAAACACCTGTAACTTAAAAACTGTATTTTCACTATTCATCAAAAATTCAACTTTCTCAGAATAATCCCAAAATTTCACCTTAACCAAATATCAATGCTCTGATTTCAAAAATGAACGCCATTTTATAAAAAAAAATTTCTAAATATTTTTAATTTATTTTTTAAATAAATACACTATTCACCGAAAATTCAATTTTTTAGAAAAAAACCCCAAAAATTACCATAACATAATACCGATGCTCTGAGTTCAAAAATGAAATCCATTTTATAAAAATAATTTTTTTTAAATTTTTTTAATTTAATTTTTAATTAAAAAACACTATTCACTCGAAAAAACTAATACTTGAATAATAATTTATGAAACTGTTATTTAACCATTTTATTGAATCACATTACTTAATCAAGGTGCCTAGATTATATTAATACTTTCTTTAAGTGAGATTACTAATCCATTTGGACACATTACTAATCCTAATCATAAAATCACTATTCATAATTTACTATTCATCAAAAATCAAGTTGATCTTATTAGACTCTAAATTTCGTACTGAACATAATTGTAGAAAACCATTTTTTGAAAATCATTACACATTTTTAATTATTTAAGTTTTACATAAACATTTTTAAAATATCCATTTTCTAAAATTCATCAAAAATATGCATACTATATTTATCCGGTCATTTAAAAATTCATAAACTTCATCATAAGAAGAAATCCCAATTTTTATTTAAAACAAAGGATTACACAAGGCAGTTACGGTCTCCTTACATAGCCCCTTATCACACCAGCATAGGACCTAAGTATAAGGTGTGCTAAGGTGAGAGAATATGAGGGAGGCTCGGCAAACATCGCACGAGTAGTAATTTCTATCAGTTTGAACTTCTCGCAAAGGTGATTCCGTTCTAGCTTCACACGATGATGTTTGGCTTGGGTTTGGTCCAGAGCAAAGCCCAGTGGTGCTACCTCCTTCCCAAGTTCTGTTAGATGGGCTTCGATCGGTCCAAGACTACTGGGTGAGGCCATTGAATCTTCTTTCTATAATAATTAACCAAGATTACTTGTATTTAGAGACAATAATCAAAACGTTTAGTTTCCATCAGTCATATTGACCAATGGTAATATAACTGTCTAAACCCAACAGTCTCATTTTAATTATAATCATGTTATCAAATGAAACATTTTTGTTGAGTATAAAAATAAAATAAAATAACACATCAAATTAGGAAACAAGATTTATTCAAAATTTTGGGTCGTTACATTCTTCCCCCCTTAAGAAACTGCGTCCTCGCAATTTTTAAAATTGGGTTTTGAAATTTCATTGAAAGTCCCACATCGAAAAATGAGTCAGTAAAATTATTACTTTAAAAGAAAGAAAGGGAAGTACAAAGGTCACCCGAGTTAACCCACACTAGGATTCCATGTAGAAAAACATGGACATGGAAGAAAAAAAAGGGTCAAGTTCTGGGGGAGAGTGATAGAGAACATGATTAGGAGAAAGTTAACCATAAGAAAATCCCAAACTTATGATGTGTGTAAACGGTCTTTGATTACCTAGTAGGAAACATAAACCAACAACGTTTTTTTACGTTCCTTTTCATAATTTTGAGGAATTCATTTACAAAATAAAACAAAAACATAAGAAAATATACCTATCTTCATGTAGAGTTTCATCCTTTAATAAGTTTCTACCCAAAACTAATCTTTTCTCCAAACTATGAGCATTAAAAACTACTTGGTCTCATAAAAACACAAGAATCATCTTCATAATACACAAAAGATTAACTATCTATTTCTTCTATCTTTAAACATTATCCCAAAAACAGAAAGGGTAAGGTAAAACACCTCTTTAAAAAGAAAGAATCCCATAGGAATGGAAACTACTTTTAAATCTTCAAAGTTCCATGGTACTACCCATAGTTTATCATTGACCATTCTATAAATAACGGTCATTAAGATTCCTCAAAATAAACCAAGATAATATTAAAACCCAAATACAAGAAGATTTGATAACATAGTCTTCCAAAATAAACTTCATTGTTCATCTCCAAACAACATCAACCACTCCTTACATCTTATAACAAAAGTAGCTAACCTAAACATATTTTACCCAAGATAGGTTAATCATTTCCATAAGTAACCTAAATTAGTATAAGTACACCTTAAATTCATCGATTCTTCAAAATATAAGTCAACCTTACCCCTCAATGAAAATACCGTAGTAATCTATTTACCTCGATCATATAGGGTCCCCAAAATAGTGAACGTCTTCCAAAATAATAATCATATTTTAATCCCCTAATCATCCCTGTCATATTAATACGAAAATAGTCTCATTTCCTATCACATTGGTTGTTGGGACATGTCTTCCATTTCCCGCCATTAACTAAGAAAAGAAACCATAATTAGGGGCTTAAATACTTAGCCAATAATCAAGAAAAGGAACCGAAAGCATATAAGGATAACTTGTAGAAGAAAAGTATACCCTAACTTGTGATCCCCTAGGTTCCCATCTAGGTTATCCATGATAATATATTCTTATGTGAATATTTATTTTATTTTATCTTTGTTCCTTTAACAATGGTTCATACTAAGCTTATGAATTTACCAAAGCATATCCCCCGGGAGTGTCGTAACCAAGAGTACAGCAAGGCCCGTTGTCGTGTACCAGTTCTCATTTGAGTCTAGCTCAAAGCAGTGTTTTCGGGTTTTACCCCTATGTACATCTGTGCCAGAGCCACCTCTACCTGCTCTTATCCAGATAGGGACGTATTTTCTTGGCAACCCCTTACTCAATACTCACCAAAATACCAGGAAGATTTCCTATTTTTTAACTTTTTTATAGGCTTCTTCCTAAAGTTTTCATACCCTAATTCCCACAAATAACTAAACCATCCTTTGATACCAACTATAGCATCCCGCCTCTTTATCACATAAACTTTCATTACATTTTACAAAACCGAGGATCTTTAAGGTTTAGTGTCTTGGAAACCAGGAACTTTAAACATGAAAACATAAAACATTCTTCTAAAACACTTGAAAGGCTTCTCCTCATGTTCATCCTTGGTTCATTACTGCATCACATAACCTAGGGACATACATCAAAAGAAAGGGTGAGAAAAAAGCCCAGTAATGGAAACAAGAGAAACATTTTACATGTGAACATGAGATACTTCAATAAGGTCATGAAAAGAACTTTAAGGCATGAGAATGAAATCATGAGGCATATCATAATAAAAATAACATTTTCATAACTTGAAGATGTGGCTACATCATTTAACATAGACAATCATGAACATATCACCAAGGTCCATCCCCAAGGTGTTATTTGAAAATTACCAAGGTTATTCACCAAGGTATCGTGAAAATTGTAATCTCTAGTGGTTACATCATTACCCAATGCATTGGATCGCTATCAGGGCGCACCCTTAAATTTGGATTTATTATCATGTGAGACACATATATCATCATCATAAATTTCATAAATAACCCATATAGCAAAAATATAAATGGGTTTCATTTCATAATCATAGCGTTTTAAAAACTGCTTTAAAGACATGATCTTTACGTCACTTTAAACCCACGGAAGGGGAGAGCGGGTTTCATGTATGTAAATCCCAGAATTTAAAATAGAACATTTTTGTATATATGTGGATAACCCTGTAGAAATAAGATATTTGAGTACTCACTTAATAACATGAAGTAATTTTGAGAAAAAGAGAGAGGCATTTTGAGACGAAAATTCTACAGCACAACGTCTACGTTACAGGGTTTTAGAAAACGTTGAAAAGAGAGGGGACATGGGTCAAACAATCATAAATGACCCATAAAACAGTAGAGGGACATAATATAAGAGATTTAAGAACATGTTAATGAAATTTGAAAATATACCATATGAAATGAAGAACATGAAAGGAAGACAAAAATAAGATTTCTCTTATGAACATTCGGCAGCCTAACAGCGTTACATAAACTTCAACCAAAAATGAATTGATGATGTCAAATAGGGTATCTCATCATATGAAAATAAAAGATCAGTATTATAGATATAGAGATCATACCCCAACATAATAAAAAGGAACTTGCAAGACTTGACATTGAATTATAACTTTGAAAAGGAGAAAGGTGAAAGAATCCCTTAAAAATTCGGCACCCTAACGGTGTCACTTAAACTTCAACAAAAAATGAATTGATGAGATCAAATAGGGTCTATCATCATATTAAAATAAGAGTCCAGTATGATAGATATAGAGGTCATATCCCAACATAACAAAAAGGAACTTGAACGAATTGACATGAAAGTAGTACTTCAAAACGAGAAGGGTGAAGAACCACTTAAAAATTCGGCAGCCTAACGGCGCCACTTAAAACTTCAAAATACTGAATTGAAGAGATAAAATGGGGTCTCTCATCATATGATAATAAAATATCAGTATGATAAATTTAGAGATCATACCCCAACATAATATAAAGTAACTTGAAATAATTGACATGAAATTAGAACTTCAAAACGAGAAGGGTGAAGAACCACTTAAAAATTCGGCAGCCTAACGACGCCACTTAAAACATAAAAATACTGAATTGAATAGATCAAATGGGATATCTCATCATATGATAATAAAAGATAAGTATGATAAATTTAGAGATCATACCCCAACATAATAAAAAGGAACTTGAAAGAATTTACATGAAAGTAGAACTTCAAAATGAGAAGGGTGAAGAACCACTTAAAAATTCGGCAGCCTAACGGCGCCACTTAAAACTCCAAAATACTGAATTGAAGAGATCAAATGGAGTCTCTCATCATATGATCATAAAAGACAAGTATGATAAATTTAGATATCATAACCCAATATAATAAAAAGTAACTTGAAATACTTTACATGATAATAGATCTTGAAAAATGAGAAGGGAGAAAGAATCTGTTACAAAACTTTCGGCAGCCTAACGACACCACTTAAAACTTCATAAAACGAAATAATGAGAGTAAGAGGGGATCTATAATTATGTGAACATGAAAAGGGAAGTAAGAGGACTATAAAACAACACCCTTTAACATAAGAACATGGAGCATAAAAGAAATTACATAAAAGATATTTCTTGAAAAGAAAGAGAGAGATCAGATCCCTTACCTTAAAACGTAACTCTTAAAACTCAAAGGTTGGGACCTTGAGGGCTTGGAGGCACCTTGGTAGGACTCCTTGTGAGGTAATGAGACCATAACATCATTGGGGGAGAGTGGGGAGTCGAATGGATGAGAGGATGGCTTGGTATTTATAGGGAAAGTGAGGGGACAAGGCATTAATGGCCAAAGGACACCTCATTAATTGTTTGGGAAAAACCATGGGCTTGCCCATGGTATTTGCCCATGGTATTGGCCACTTGGGACACCTCATACCTTATCTTACTATTCATAAGTCGAACATATTGATTACAAACTTAATACATCATTTAATGATGTCATTAAACACCCATAACTTAAAAACTGTATTTTCACTATTCATCGAAAATTCAACTTTCTCAGAATAATCCCAAAATTTCACCTTAACCAAATATCAATGCTCTGATTTCAAAAATGAACTCCAATTTATAAAAATAATTTTCTAAATATTTTTAATTTATTTTTTAAATAAATACACTATTCACCGAAAATTCAATTTTTCAGAAAAAACCTCAAAAATTACCATAACATAATATCGGTGCTCTGAGTTCAAAAATGAAATCCATTTTATAAAAATAATTTTTTTAAATATTTTTAATTTAATTTTTAATTAAAAACACTATTCACTCGAAAAAACTAATACTTGAATAATAATTTATGAAACCGTTATTTAACCATTTTATTGAATCACATTACTTAATCAAGGTGCTTAGATTATATTAATACTTTCTTTAAGTGAGATTACTAGTCCATTTGGACACATTACTAATCCAAATCATAAAATCACTATTCATAATTTTCTATTCATCAAAAATCAAGTTGATCTTATTAGACTCTAAATTTCGTACTGAACATAATTGTAGAAGATCATTTTTTGAAAATCATTACACATTTTTAATTATTTAAGGTTTACATAAACATTTTTAAAATATCCTTTTTCTAAAATTCATCAAAAATATGCATACTATATTTATCCGGTCATTTAAAAATTCATAAACTTCATCATAAGAAGAAATCCCGATTTTTATTTAAAACAAAGGATTACACAAGGCGGTTACGGTCTCCTTACATAGCCCCTTATCACACCAGCATAGGACCTAAGTGTAAGGTGTGCTAAGGTGAGAGAATCTGAGGGAGGCTCGGCTAACATCGCACGAGTAGTAATTTCTATCAGTTTGAACTTCTCGGAAAGGCGATTCCGTTCTAGCTTCACACGGTGAAGTTCGGCTTGGGTTTGGTCCAGAGCAAAGCCCAGTGGTGCTACCTCCTTCCCAAGTTCTGTTAGATGGGCTTCGATCGGTCCAAGACTACTGGGTGAGGCCATCAAATCTTCTTTCTATAATAATTAACCAAGATTACTTGTATTTGGAGACAATAATCAAAACGTTTAGTTTCCAGCGGTCATATTGACCAATGGTCATATAACCGTCTAAACCCAATGGTCTCATTTTAATTATAATCATGTTATCAAATGAAACATTTTTGTTGAGTATAAAAATAAAATAAAATAACACAGAAAATTAGGAAACAATATTTATTCAAAATTTTGGGTCGTTACAGATACCCTTCTCTTTGGGTTAAAAGACTTATATCTTGTTACTTGTAGTTTTACTACTAGTTTTTCCACTGCATATTGTATTGTAAGGAAAATATGAACTTCTTATATTTCCTTACACTTGTACCCTGATAAGTTTAGATTCTATACGCTTTAAGGTACAATCTCATATTGTAAACCTTAGTTCCATTTCTCCAATTGGTGTTAGAGGTGTAAAACATTGTTATCAGTAACCAACATTAAAGGTTACAAAGGAAGTTTTAAAGTGTACAATTTACCCCCCTCTTGTATATTGAGCATCTACATTGTTATTTCGATCCTACAATTGGTATCAGAGGAGGTCTTTTAAATACTTATACTCATATATAAGTTTTTCTTGCTCACTTTTTCATCGTTCTTCTGCTTTGTCATTCCAAAATTTGTCATTCCGAACTTTGTCATTCTGAACTTTGTCATTCTGAACTTTGTGGTGACAAACTTTATCTACTAAAATGTTCTGTTGCCAAGTTTTTTTAGAATGTTAGGAGTCAATGTTGGTTCTATTGACAATCTAAATCCTACAAGACCACCAATCTTTGATGGTAATGACTATGAGTACTGGAGAGATCAAATGAAGACTTTTGTTATCAACACTAGAGTGGACAACTTCGTTATGCTTACTGGTGATTATAAAATTTCTGATATGGAAGTTATAACATTAACTAACCAGGAAAAGAAAGTGTATCAAATCAATTATAAGGTACACAATACTTTACTATGTTCAATGACTATAAATATATATAGCCAAATTTCTTCTTGTGAAGTAGTTAATTTTATCTGGAAGAAGTTAGAAGTTTCACACTTTGGCACTTCTAAAGTGATTGAGACTAGGAGAGCTATGCTTAGAGCTGAATACCATGGATTCAATTTTCCGTATGGAAAACCAATCTGTAAAGTTCAACAGAGATTTATGACAATAGTCAACAGCTTATAATCTATGGGAGAAAAAGGGTTAGATGATTAATCCCTTGTGGATAAGATAATTGATATTATGCCTAATGAGTCGGAATCAAAGAGAATAGCTATAGACGAGAACATGAAGGTCACAAAAATTTCTCTTGATGAGCTATTTGGAACTCTTCTCCAACATGAAAAAAGAATGAAGAGAGATGATGACAATATCAAGAAGAAGAATGGGAATGGTACTGTCGCTTTTACAACATCATCAAATCATATGAAAACTAAGACTCCTGAGAGAGTAACCAGATCCTAGTCTAAGAAGGTGGTTATTCAATCAGATTATAGTGAGAGTGAAGTCTCTAAGAATGAGTTAGCAAATCTTTCTCGAAGAATGAACAAGATAGCTGGCCAGAGAAATTTCCAATCCAAGTATAAGAAAAAGGAAAGGAAAGATAGGAAATATGGAGAAGTTACTTGTTATGAATGCAAGAGAGCTGGACATATTAGACAAGATTTCCCCTTACTCAAAAAAAAGAAAGGAAAGAAAGAAATTGTGAGAGGAATAGAAAGAAGTATTACAAAACCAAATCTATGAATGTTCTGAAAGAAAATGACACCTAGAGTTCCAGTAGTGGTGACTCTTCAGATGAATCTTCTGATTATGAATCTTCATGAAAAAAGAATCTTGGTCTTATAGCCAGATTACCTATTGACAATCATTGCTTTATGGATAAGGTACGAAATGCTGAATATTTGACCAATGTTTCTTTAAATTCTAATGATAGTAAGTATTATAACTTTTCAGATGAAGAATCCTCTTCTGATGAAGAAAATACTTCACCTACCTATGAAGAAGTTTCTAGGTTTGCTGAACTTCTTGAAATTGAGAATTCTAAACTCAATAAAAAACATGATAAAGCAAACTCTAGTAATTCTATTCTTACAAAAGAAATATCAGATCTTACCAAAGATCTTGATAAGAATAATGCTGATTTTATAAATATTTCAAAAAATATTGAGGAAGTAAGTTCCGAGAGGAACAAGCTTTCTAAAGAGTTAAAAAAAGTAATTTCTAAGATAAGTATCTTTGAGCCTAGCTCTAGTTCTAAATCTTATGATTTTGAAGATAAAAACTTGGTTATAAAACTCAAGTCCGAAATTTTTTCCTTAAAGAAGTGTTTATCAAACTTTACCCATGGTAAAGAAAATTTTGATAAAATGTATTCTCAAATACAACCTTTGAGAAACAAATCTGGATTTGGTTATACCCATGCAAAACCAATTTTTAGTAACAACTACTTTGTTCAAAAAATTGCCCCATTTTGTACCAAGTGTCAATGTGGTGGTCACTGGGTGAAGAATTGTTCTTTAAATAAATCCCAATCTCTAGGTTTTCATAAAGCCTATTTTTCTAAGAAAGTGTGGGTTCCGAAAATTTTGTTGTCTGGAAGTCTCAGATCCAAGCAAGTTTGGATTCCGAAAGTCTAATTATTTTATTGTTTTCAGGAAGATAGAGGAAGTACGAACAACAATACGTGGTACATAGATAGTGGATGTTCCCGACACATGACTGGTAACAAAAGATATTTTGAAAAGATTATCAAAACGAACAGAGGAAAGGTAACTTTTGGAGATAATGCACAGGGAGAAATTGTTGGTATTGGTAATATTGTTCTTCTGGGTAAAACTTTGATTTCAAATGTTTTATTTGTTAAGGGTATTAAGCACAACCTCATAAGTATATGTCAGTTATGTGATGAAGGGTACCTTGTGAATTTTAGGAATGATAAGTGCTTAGTACACAATTCCAAGGAAGAATTTATTCTCTCAGCCAATAGGCAAGAGAATGTTTACACTTTGAACGTAGAAGACCTAAGGAGCCAAGATTTACCTTGCCTAAGTGCAATGGAAGATCATTCCTGGCTATGGAATAGAATACTAGGTCACTGTAACCTTAGAAACTTGTGTAAACTCTCTAAGAAGAAACTAGTTAAGGATCTACCAGAGCTTAGATTTGATTCTTCTAAAGTTTGTGATCTTTGTCAATATGGAAAGCATCATAAATCTAGTTTTAAATCAATTGGTGAAGTCTCAAAGACTGATTCATTACAGTTAGTGCACATGGATCTTTTTGGTCCAACACAAACTGGAAGTATTGGAGGCAAATACTATGTGTTTGTTCTAGTTGATGATTACACCGGATTTACTTGGGCCTATTTTCTAGCAAAGAAGTATGAAGCCTTTTCTTATTTCAAAAGTCTTATATCACAAGTTAAAAATGAGAAAAATATTCCATTGAAAACTATTCATAGTGATCATGGAGGAGAATTTCAAAATTCTGATTTTGAAACTTTTTGTAGTAGAAAAGGTATTACTCACAATTTTTCAGCACCTAGAACTCCTCAACAAAATGGAGTAGTCGAAAGAAGAAATAGAATTCTTCAAGAAATAACTAGAACCATGTTGAGTGAATATTCTATAGCTAGACATTTCTGTGCTGAAGCTGTAAGTACTGCTTTTTATACTATAAATCGAGTTTTAATTATACTTTTTCTTAATAAAACTCTTTATGAATTATGGAATGGTAGAAAACAAAGACTTTTTTATTTCAAGGTTTTCGGTTGCAAAGTATTCATTCTGAATACTAAATATAATCTACATAAATTCGCACCAAAATATGTTGAAGGAATTTTCTTAGGCTACTCCACAACTTCAAAGGCATATAGAGTTCTCAATAAAAATACTTGTACTGTTGAAGAAACAGTGCATGTAAAATTTGATGAGTCTGACCCTTTTATTTTCAAACTATTCCAATCTACATCCCCGGATGTGTTTTCAAAAACTGATTGTCAACCTTTGATAGAAAATTCTTCTGATAAGGAAAATGTTCAAGAAGATACTTCTGAAACATTTACCCCAGAAGACTTTCTACCCTATGTTGATGAACAGGTTTTACAAAACCCAAATCAGGTGTTTCTTAAGAATCATCCTAGTGGTAGCATCATTGGTGATGTAAATCAACCTATAAGGACTAGAAGTTCCTTGAGAAATGAAGTACAACATCTAGCATTTCTTTCCCAATTAGAACCAAAAATCACTGATGAAGCTTTAGGTGTTGATGATTGGATCAAAGCCATGCAATATGAACTAAATGAATTTGAAAGGAATATAGTTTGGACTTTGGTTGAAATACCTTAATAAACTTCTGTTATTGGAGTGAAATGGGTTTTCAGAAACAAGTGTGACGAAAATGGATTCATAGTAAGGAATAAATCTAGACTTGTTGCTAAAGGCTATAATCAGCAAGAGGGAATAGACTATGAAGAAACCTATGCTCTAGTAGCTAGACTTGAATCTATTCGTATTCTACTTTCCTTTGTAGAATTCTTCAATTTTAAACTTTTTCAAATGGATGTGAAATGTGCTTTTCTTAACGGTTATGTTCACGAGGAAGTGTTTGTTGAACAACCTCCTGGCTTTGAAGATACAAAACATCCTGATCATGTTTTTAGACTTACCAAAGCTTTTTCTGGTATAAAGCAAGCCCCACGAGCCTGGTATGATAGACTCACATGAATTTTGCTTCAAAATAACTATGTTAAGGGAAATGCAGATCCAACCCTTTTTATAAAGAAAGATAAGAAATTTTTTTTAATTGTACAAATGTATACTGATGACATCATATTTGGTTCAACTCAGCAATCTTTAACTAATTCTTTTACAAGTCTAATGAAATCTGAGTTTGAAATGAGTATGATGGGTGAGTTAACTATTTTTCTTGGTTTTTAAATTAATCAAAAACCAGAAGGAACCTATAATTCTCAACATAAGTATATTAAAGATCTTCTCAAAAAGTATGGTTATGACAATACTAAAAGTATAAGTACTCCCATTGGTACCTCATACTCTTTAGATCTTGATGAAGCTGGGAAACGAGTAGATCAAACATATTTTAGAGGTATGATAGGAAGTATACTTTACTTAACAGCTAGTCAACCAGTCTTAATGTTCTCATTATGCTTATGTGAAAGATATCAATCCAATCCTAAGGAATCTCACTTAAAGGTAGTAAAAAGAATTTTTCGCTACCTAAAGGGAACCATGGATCTAGGATTATTTTATACTTCTGAAAATGATTTTGTTCTAAAAATCTTTTCTGATGCTGACTTTGGTGGATGTAGGATGGATAGAAAGAGTAAATCCAGAACTTGTCATTTCTTAGGAGATTCTTTAGTTTCTTGGTCATGCAAGAAGCAATATTCTGTAGCACTTTCCACTGCTGAAGCTGAATATGTGGCAGCTGGAAGTTGTTGTGCTCAAGTGTTGTGGATGCAACACACACTCACAGACTATGGCCTGAGTTTTACTAAGACTCAAATATTGTGTGATAACACAAGTTCCATTTCCCTAAGTAAGAAACTTGCACATCACTCTCGTGCAAAACACATAGACATTAGGTATCACTTTCTTAGGGATCACACACTTAAAAGAGATATCATTCTTCAGTTTATCGGAACGCAAGATCAACTTGCTGATATTTTCACAAAATCTTTACCCTCCGATATATTTGAATACATTAAACAAAAGTTAGGAATGACAACTGTAAGGTAATCATTATTCATTAACTTATTATTGAACAATTATCCTAATAGTAATAAACGCCTTCTCATAGGGGGAGTAAATTTGAATGTTAGTGTAACTAAATTTTTTCGGAATCTTTTTTTCAAAATTAGTTTAAATAATTTTTTTTGTTAGTTTTTCAAACCTTTTAGAACTAAAGTTTTTGGAATGGAAATTTCTGAAACTAAAATTTCGGGAATGGGAATTTTCGGAACTGAAATTTTCCAGAATGGAGATTTTCGTACTGATGTTTTCGTAACGAGATTTTCGTAATGGAACTTTTCGTAATGAGTTTTTTTTAAATTCATTTCATCAAGAAGAATATTACCAATTACGAACAATATTTTTAGCCAGTCTGAGAGTTATGATTTTCTTACTTATAGTTTCGTAATCATATTTTGATTGTTGGTATTTTCCTAAGTTTTTAGAAGATTGGATTCTAGATTTCTTCAAATCCGAATGTTTTCTTTAAAAACATAAAAAGATCGGAGTCAAGTTCTTCTTGCGGGATTGTTTTCAACCGTCGGATCAGGTCAAAACCTTTTCAACCGTCAGATGGTTTTTGGAAGACCAACGGTCACAACCATTTCCTATATAAAGAGGACCCCGAGACTCATCCCACATCGGTTTTTCAAGCTTTTGCATCTCAAAGCCCTGCTGCTCTTCTTAAGGCCGGTTCCAAACTTTGCAAAGCCGATATGAATCTTTCAGATTTCTTCACTCTGAATGTCTGTTGAAGCAACATCTCAAGATATGTCGACTGCGAAACCAATCTCTAAGTGGTTAGTCTTTAGGGAAAGGTTAGTTCATACGGATTTCTATAAGCTTGATTCCCTTATTTCCAAGAATATAAAGCTGAATGGATGGGAAGATGTCTGCGTAGCAAAGTCAAAAAAACAGGATCCGGTTTATACTGATTTGCTGACTATGTTCTACGAGTCTGTTTCCTTCCTGATGGAAGATGGCAGAGAGTGGTTTTCTTTCAATTTTTATGGGAAGACTTATAAGATTTCTTACACCAAGGCCACGAGCTTGGTTGGTTTTTCATACGAAGGAGAAGCTGAGTTCTTCTCACACAAACTTCCCGATGTACAAGGAAGTTTCAATAAGGAGAAGGCACTGAAGTGTCTTGGGCTTAAGGATGATTCAACTATCAAGATTTCTCATCTCACTCCGAACAATAAAATTCTTCAGCTTTGGGTGCAAGGATTTCTGGTTCCAAGAAGAGGTGATAAAGACAATCTGAAGAAAAGCAATATATATGTCTTAGATTTTTTTGGTAAATCTAAGAATGATAAATCTGATGAGCCATGTCTTGGTTACGATCAAGAATATCAAAGAAGGAAATTTGAGAGCTCAGATTATCATGTTTCCTGCCTTACTATCTAAGCTGATAGTTCGGTGCTTAGAATCCTTCAAGGTTTCCTACAAATCAATGATTCGGAATTGCAAGCTCATGCTAGTCAATGATGATACTCTCAAGAGGATGAAGATGAGTTTTTCCAGTGAATCCGGAGAATTTTACCCTCTATCCGTGGAAGAGTTTGAAGCAGCTCAGAAAAAATCACAGAATCCGGAACCATCCAAAAAGCAAAGGAGGAAGATAAAGGCTAAGGAAGTGGTTGCTGATGAAGAAATTCCTCAGGATAAGGAAACTCAATCTGCTTCCCCCAAGTCGAAGAAGCAGAAAACATATACAGATGAAGTGGCATCCAAGTGGAGGGGAGATAAAGAAATGAGGAAGGAAGGGGATCCAAAATTCGTATTGGACCCTGCAGAGGCTAAAGCCTTAAAGGAAAAAGCTGCTGAGGAGCTAGAGAGACAAGCGAATGAAAAGAAAATGAAAAAGAAGATGTCTGAAGCTGAAGTGGTGCAATCTTTGCTGAAAGCTACAAATTTGGCTTCCAGAATGATTCCCCTTCTGGAAACTTTTGCTGCTGAACCTTCTTTACCAGAAACTCCAGCCAAGAACTATGTCTCTCCGAATAGATCCAAGGATAAAGAAATAGTTGAAGAAGCTGAGAAAGAAGTTTCTGAAGACGTTTATGAAGAAGAAGAAGAAGAAGAATAAGAGGAGAGTGAAGATTTGGATACCCTAATCAAGCAAGTACAGGACTATAAAGATAAGGCTGAAATCGCTAAGTTAGTTACTCCAGGAAAGGGAGATGTGGAAGCTAGCAAGCAACAACAACAGCAAGAAGAAGAGAATGTCTTGTATGATGAGGAAGAATCTTATGAAAGGAATTTTCTTGAGGAAGGACAAGAAAAAAAAATACCAGACAAAGACCAGATCGTTCAAGTATCTGAATCCGAGAAAGTATCCCTTAATAAGGAACTTGTTCCAAGAGATGATAAGGGGAACAAAACTCTCATGAAGAAACCTATAAAAGATGTCATCAGGAAGAAAGAGGTTGGTGGCACCTCTAGAAGAAAGTTGGTGCAAGCTGAAGAAGACCAGTCTCGAAGAAAAGTTTCTGATTTGGAATCATCATCTCATGGGAATGATTTTGTGGTTCAGTCTCTGAGGAAGTTGGTGGACAGAATTTCAATTCTTCCAACAATAGATTCTAGATTCCAGATGCTGCAAAAAACTATGAATCAGAAATCGGATTCTTTATCCATGGTCATGGATAAGTTTTTGAAGTTGGAAGCTGAACAAAAAAGTTTTCTTATCGATTATGATGTGCATAGAAAGTCCTGCAGTAAGGTAACCAAGTGGTCTAAGAGAGTTGATGAAGATTTAGTTCACTTTGAGAATTTTCAGGCTGAAGTTCAAAATGCTTTTGAAATGGAGGATAAAAAGGTTAATGAGATTTATGAGAAGTTGAACCAGGATAAAAATTCTCGGAATCAACAGGTCAGGGATCTGAATGGGAAACTTAACTCAGTAACTCAGAATTGGAAAACTGAAAGTGATTTCCGGATTGAGTTTCAGCAGAAGATGGAAAAGCAAGATGAGATAATAAAGTTGCAGAAAGAAGCCTTGGAGGCTCAGGCAGAAGCTTTAAAATTCCAAGAAGAAAAGGTAAAAGCCTTGGAGAGGAAGTATGAGGAAGATCAAAGGGACTTGAAGAAACTCAAAACCTTGTTAAAGAAGCTCATTCCAAAGGAAAAGGAAGACAAATGAACCGACTATGATCTTTTTTTGTAATTGTATTTCTTTGTAAAATTTTCCAACTATAATGAAATGATTATTTGGTTGGTTGTATCTTGTCATATACTTATGTTTCAGGTACCATATTTTGTTTTCCATTCCCGTAAATTCTTTTTGAAAATCAAAAAGGGGTAGAAGGAAAAAAACTACTCTTAAAAGGAAGAGAAAGTAAAATTTCTAAGAGAAATATTCTTAAACAAAGGGGGAGTTTCCCACTACGAAGTTCTTCATTCTTACAATAATGAAAACCTCACTCCGAAAATTCAGAATACAATCCTTAGTGTTTCAATGCCTAAGGGGGAGTTAGTTTTATTCACTTTAATCCATGAACAAAGAGAGATAAGTGTTTAATTTCAAAGCCTAATGAAAATTTTCAAAGTCCTTATATTCTTTTTCGTAAGGATGTTTGTGCTTTCCAAAAAGGGAGAGATTGTTGAGTCAATAAGATTTTCCTTATGACTTTTTCATTCCTTCTTATTTTGAAAATCACAAACACCTTATACTTAAGAAAATGTATGTTTTACCTCCATAAGGAAAATTTACTTCTTCAAGGAAATTTACCCTAACATATATTTTCTTATACATATCCATTTTTTCCTTAAGTACAAAAAATAGATTCATACCCAAAATCTCGGAGCCATATAATTTAAAGATTTGGAGCACTCTATTTTTACAATCTGAATTATGGACTCCGAACTCTTATGATGTTCGACTCCGAACTCTTAAGTAGTTTGACTCCGAACTCTTAACCAGTTCGACTCCGAACTCTTAAGCATTTTGACTCCGAACTCTTAAATAGTTTGAATCCGAACTCTTAAGAAGTTCGACTCCGAACTCTTAAAAAGTTCGACTCCAAACTCTTATGAAGCTCGACTCCGAACTCTTAAGTAGTTTGACTCTGAACTCTTAAGTAGTTCGACTCCGAACTCTTAAGCAGTTTGACTCCGAACTCTTAAGTAGTTTGACTCTGAACTCTTAAGCAGTTCGACTCCGAACTCTGCAAGTTCAGATTCCGATCTCTTGTGAAACCAGACTCCGAATTCCTATAAAACAGAATCTGAACATTTCTTAACATAGACTCCAAATTTCATTTTGATTAGACTCCTAACTTTTGACTTGATTACACTTCGAAATAATGATTATATTTTACTTACATATGCTTCATTTCAAAAATATGTCATGCATTCAGTTATACATGGTTTGTTATAAAACAATGTCGTCTATTCTGTTTCTAATTAACCGTTGGTTGAGTTACACGTGTACATAACCCTTCGAATTTCATGGAAAATATGACTGTTGGAAGAGGGAACCGACCATTGGATGTTTTCCTATAGATAGGAGCTCATTTGAAAGAGCTCAAAAAGGAAAAAAAAGTTGATCAATCTAGATACCACACACTGTTAAGGTGATTTCTAGAGAGAGAAGCTTTTCATGCCTTGTGCGTACTGAACTGATCGTTCAGATTTCTTTGTGCGACTCCGAATGTTGGTGATTACATTCGAGGAATTTCGGGGATAGGAAGACAGAGGTGCTGACAACCTTGAAGTTTGAGGGCTTCCTAGTTGAGGAAGGCAGAGGTTCCAACTACCTTGAAGTTGAGGAATTGCGGGGATAGAAAGACAATGATTCCGATATTCGTATCGAGGGCTTACCCTAGTGTGGGTAAGACAGACTTGCTTGAAAGTATAAATCAAGAGACCTTTATCCAAGGTTGTTGGATACCCTTCTCTTTGGGTTAAAAGACTTATATCTTTTTACTTGTAGTTTTACTACTAGTTTTTCTACTGCATATTGTATTGTAAGGAAAGTATAAACTTCTTATATTTCCTTACACTTGTACCCTGATAACACTACTGGAAAAATACCCTATACCAATGGTTTGGAACTGTTGGTATAGGACCTCAAAACGTTGGTATAGGCTATACCAACGGTTTGGAGGACCGTTGGCAAGTAAGCCGTGACAATAGACTTATACCAGCGGTTTTGGGAAAACCATTGGTATAGACCTATACCAACGGTTTTGAAAACCGTTGGTATAAGTAATATGAAAACCTATACCAACGGTTCTCAAAACCATTGGTATATGTATTTCAAAAAAAAAACATTCGGTGGGATTTGATCCCAATACCTCTAGTTTATAATTGAATGACTTAACCACTAACCTAACATGACTTTTGTGAACATAATTTCATAAATATATATATGTATTGTTATAATAATTTTAAATTTTGATTTATATAATGTCTCGATAAGAATATTCGATTAAAAATCGAAGGACCTATACCAATGGTTTTGAGAACCGTTGGTATAGGTCCTTTGATTTTAGAACCTATACCAACGGTTTTGGACAAACCGTTGGTATAGGGGGGACCTATACCAACGGTTTGGCCAAAACCGTTGGTATAGGTCCTATAGGTCCCCCCCTATACCAAAGGTTTGTCCAAAACCGTTGGTATAGGTCCATATAAGTGACCAATACCAACGGTTTTGGCCAAACCGTTGGTATAGGTCCAAATTAATGAACTATACCAACGGTTTGGCCAAAACGTTGGTAAAAGTCATATTTCCAGTAGTGTAAGTTTAGATTCTATACACTTTAAGGTAGAATCTCATATTGTAAACCTTAGTTCCATTTCTCCAATTGGTGTTAGAGGTGTAAAACATTGTTATCAGTAACCAACTTTAAAGGTTCCAAAGGAAGTTTTAAAGTGTACAATTCACCCCCCTCTTGTATATTGAGCATCTACATCGTTATTTCTATCCTACAGACAGGTTAGCCAATAAAACATTAGGTACCCAAATTTGTCTTATGGGTCTCATAAGATTTTCAGAATCAACAGATTTAGACAGATAAACCTTATTAGATCTGTAACTATGAATATAACTTGTTGAAGCATATGAAATTCCAGAACTAGAACTATTTACATTCTATCCAGATTTAGGATTAAATCTTGTTTTGGTAATTTTTCTTTGTCCAGGTTGGTATCTTATACCAGTAGTATATCTAGGTGAAATCTGCTTACCTAGCATTTGAGTAAGAGTATCTTTGCCATTTGTGAACTTTTCTAAATCCTTCCTAAGTTGCTCATTTGACAATTTCAGTTCAGTGTTTTCTTTAAGAAACTAAGCATTCTTTTCCATTTCTATGTCAAGATCAGATTTATGTTTAACAGTTAACGCACACTGTTTCTTTAAACCTTTGTATTTGTCTTTTAGCTCATTACAGAATTCTTCCAACATATCACAGTATTGAAACAGTTAAGATTTTGTCATATTTTCAGAATCAGAATCATCTCCAGAATAATATGAATTTAAATCAGGAGTTTCAGATGTTACCTCAGAAGTTTTTTTCATAAAACACATGTTTTCCTTATTTCTGTTTTCAGTCTCAAAAGCTTCAGATTCACTGGAGCTATCCTCAGAACCACTCCACGTAGCCTTCATGGATTTCTTATACTTATTATCCTTATACTCATATTTCTTCTTGTATTTCAGCTTTGGACAGTCTGCTTTTATATGTCCTTTTCTTTTGCATTCAAAACAGACAACTTCATCAGATTTGTCAGATTTCTTCCAGTCCTTTTTCCAGTGTCCCTTGTTGTCATACTTAGCATTATAATTTGATTTTCTGAAAAACTTCTTCTTCCTATAAAACTTCTTAAATCTTCTGGCTATGTGAGCCATTTCTGCATCACTTTCAGATGCACTTTCACTTTCTTCACAACTTGAGCCATCACTTACAGCTTGAAGTTTTTCCTTATCCTTATTCTTTGAAGTAGATGTCTTGAAGGAAACTGACTTCCTTTTTGGTTCATCATCTTCTTCTTTTTTTACCTTAAGTTCTTCTTCATACATCATCAACTTACCTATAAGTTCCTTGACTGACAGTTCACCAATATCACAAGATTCTCTGATTGAAACAGAAGTGCCCCTCCATCTTTCAGGTAGGCATCTCAAAATTCTCATGATCTTCTCCTTTGATGGAACATCCTTTCCCAGTGAGATCATTGTATTGACAATTTCGTTAAACCTGAGATACATATCAAGAATGGGTTCATCAGGCTTCATCTTAAAATTATCATATTTAATAGTATAAGTGTTCAATATTATTTCCTTAACATTAGTCGTTCCTTCATGAGAAACATGTAATGTATCCCAAATTTCATATACAGTCTTACAAGAAGATATTCTATTAAATTCCTCATCTTTTAAAGCACAATACAGAGCATTCATAGCTTTTCAATTATTATTGTAAGCTGTCTTAGTAGCTTCACTCCAAGTAGATCTAACAGTAGTGAGAATTTTATATTCTGATTCTATGGCAGTCCAAATATCAAAACCCATGCTTTCTAAATGAATTTTCATCTTAATCTTCCACTGAGCATAGTTGTTTCCATTGAAAAATGGTGGTCTATTAGTAGTAACACCTTCAAGTCTGTTATCCATGATAATTAGGTTAAATTTTTTTTTTAAAGAGATAAAAATTTAGCAATAACATAAATTTTAAGAACTTTAAAATACAACTAAAATCATAGTTGAAAAAGAGAGTACATCAGAAAATATTTTCTTCCTCTGATACCAAATGTTGGTCGGAGTGGACACTCAAGAGGGGGGGGGGGTGAATTGGGTTCCAATTAAAATTTCTGTTTAAAATCATTTATTAAAATCCCCCAAATTATTATATTAATTGAATTGTAGTGAATTTGAACTAAATAAAACTTTCAATTAGGTTATCAAGGGATTGATTAATTCCCAGTTAATCTGATCAGAAGATCATATTAGATTTTGAAACTAACCTAATGATTTATAAAAATGCAAACACTTGCTAATTTAATTATCAGAGTAACTTTTAAAATCAGTTTAAATTTTAAAGCACTTAGCAGCGGAATAAAAAGGTTTTAGATAAAACTAAACAAAGCAAAATAGATATAACCAAGAGGTTCAGTCCCAATCTGAGACTTAGTCCTCTCAACAATTTATAAATTTGATCCACACCCTGGATCGGGGTTCACAATAGTTTACAACTGTCCAGGTCAAAGACCTCTACCACAATTCTATGTGGGGAAGAAAAACAACAACAAATACAGCTGTCCAGGTCACACACGACCTCTACCACAGTTCTACGCGGGAAACAAAAAAAACAGCAAATACAGCTGTCCAGGTCACACACGACCTCTACCACAATTCTACGTGGGAAACAAAAACAATATAAAATAAAGATGTCTAGGTCACACATGACCTCTACCACTATCCATAGTGGGAAATAGAAGATGTAAGGAGTTTGAATGAGGATTTACAGATCCTCCAGTTAAGGTTCAAGAGACTATGTGTGTGTAAATTAAAACTGATGACACACATTTCTCGTAATGTAAATAATAAATCATTGAGAAAGATATAGAGTTTAGAATGGATCTAGTGATTGCAGTATATCTCTGGAATCATTCGAATTGATCAGAAATGGTTCTGAGTCCTCTTCTGGTTTTTTTATGGAAAACAGAGTGTCGTCTGATTGAAATCCTGGTTCAGAGATAGTGAAAATGTAGTCGATAAAGTTCTTCAAAATCCTCGTGAATTTACAGAGCTCTTCTTGAGTACGCATGAGTGTGTATGAGCTTCTGTGTCTTCTTAGTCATGAATGTATATCTGTAGGAGCTCTTCTTGTGTACGTCACTTATAGATCACTTCTGTATTTTTCTTATATCTCTTGCAGCAACAGGGACATCTTATATTTATGATATGAGCTCCGGTAAAAGAAATGATTTCTTTTTGAAGGTACGAGGTACGGTTCCATGACATCCAACAACCTTTATTAAATAAATGATAGAGAATTAAAATATACCTAATATGACTGTTGGTTAGATTAAACAAAGATAAAGAAATTAAGATAGCGTCAGATTCTCTGGAACGGTATCTTTAGATATCGGTAGCCTTGTGTCACAGTAGGTCTTTGTATCGGTAACCTCTTGTATCGGTAACCACTTGTGTAATGGTAGCCTTTCTATCAGTAGACTTCATGTATGTCAGTAGACATGATCGGTAGCGGTAGACTTAATGTACCGATGAACTTTTGTGTAACGGTAGCCTTCATGTACAGGTAGTTTCCTTGGTGTATCAGTAGACTTCCTTCGGTAACTTGTCTGTAACAGTAGGCTTGCATAACAGTGACTTGTCTGTATCGATAGGCTTGAATAATGGTGACTTGTCTGTATCGGTGACCTTTACGTAACTGTAGACTTGTTGTACCGGTGGACTTGATGTATCAGTGGACTTGATGTATCGGTGACCTTATACATAACTGTGGTATTTTCAAATCGGTAGCTTTGTTCTATAACGGTGACCACTTTGTTCTGCTTAAGAATTCTATTGGCAGAATGGGTTAAGTTAGAATATATATCTATCCAGTAACCGAATTCTCTGAAGATAATGCAAATATTATAATATATGAATATGTGCATGGTGTACATAAATATTGAAATAAGTAATTAATCATTAATCAATATAGGTATTATCAAACTATAATTTAGAATAATTGGTATTATCAAAATATGAGTTCAACTAATTTTCTAGAAGGTTCAACAATTTAATATTATAAATATTTAAAAATATTTAGTGGGAAAACAATTAAAGGTGAAAACGTGAGTAACCTTACTAGTAAACAAGGTAAATTGTTTTAAAAAATATTTATTTGAATATTTTAGGTTTCTATATTATCATATATCTACCACTCTTTTAGTTATAAATTTATTAGGATCATTTCTTGAGATTCACTTCCCATTATTAAATAGTTTTGGTATTTAAAAAATGTATCTTTTACCTATTATAGGGGAACCACCTCTCCTCTCATTTTCACACCTCTGAACCCATTTTTTTCTCAAATACACAACATAATATCCTAATTATGAATATAAATATTTTCTAGAAGCCATAAATTTGTTATAATTCCCATCTATAGTGGCTTTAGTTACAATTATAAAGAGGTGTTCCAATGATGATTTGTCGTTCTTAATGATGTATCTTTATTCTATTTCTTCTTACACCACCATAAAATCCAAACCATTCATGGTGATATAATAACATCATTATAATATATATATTAAAATTTCATTATGTTAATGTAATTACATAATTCCATCCCCACTTCCATTGATTAGGAAATGTAACAATTGTTTATCTGTATGGTGGGATATCAAATCGAGAATCGATGTTTGTTCACATCATCACCTATTAAGTATATTAATGAAGATGAATTTAATGTACATTTTTGATATTAACAAAATTTAAAACATTATATAAATTTAATATAATTTATACCCTCTTACCTTACCATTCTTTGAATATTGATAATATTTCCCATGTGTACAGTGGACTACCACCACACGAAGCGATTTGAATCATTTTTTATTACTACATCATATGTAATGATATTTAATGACATAATATTATATTTATATTATAATTAACATTATTTAAAAATAAAACAACTCATAACTTTATTCCAAAATGATCATTGAAAAATGAAAACATTACTTATGCGTACCTATGACCTTCCATCTCCATGATTGTAATGTAGTTTGTTTTTTTATATCCATATTTCATGGTTGATTTTTAAAATGTATAATTTATTCATAAAAATTACACTTATTTCATTATGATCATATTGTATATAATGGAAAAATGAAAAAAATTTCCACAGTCAACACACCGACAACATTTTGAAAAAATGATATCAGATTCCTCAAAACACAAAACATGGACATAAATGACTAGGTACATAAATAAATAAATAAGATAAACGAAGTAAATGGTTTATGTGTAAGTTATTAAAACAATATTTTTTTAAAAAAATTGACATTATATTATTATACAAGAAATAAAAAACATACAAGCTAATGTTTGGACTCGAGGTAATATTTTTCATCCCAAAACATCCCTCTTTATGATACATGTTTTTATGCACCTAATTACATTTATATGGTGTAAAAACACCCCCTTACTATATTATATCATGAATTATTAATATATAATGTTATTTAATATTAAAATTCAATTAATAAATTTATTTGGTTTATTTTTGAAAAGATAACAAGACAGTAAGGTTTTTTCCATGATTCTTATTTTAATAAGGATTATTTATGATTGATATTACATTGAAGTAAATTATTGATCATTTTACAATAAACCAAATAAATTTAATTACCTTATGGTTATTCACTATATTATCATGTAACATTACAATTTTCTTTTCTTTGATATTTAAAATGATTGACTAATAGATTTTATGGAAAATTGACATTATTTCTCTCTTTGATAAAAAACACTTTATCATCCATGTCCATGTTATGTTAAAAATATCTTCAAAAATATTTTAAAATTATAATTTAGTTGAATTTAATTTATAATAATTTTAAATTTTAAATAATTGGTTTAAATTAAATATTCTTTTCATTTTCTAAATGAGTACATTTTTATCCTTTTTATGATCATTTGAAAGATAGTTTCTTTTAGCTTGTACCGCTTGTACAGAATTACATACAATCATGACCACTCAACCATTTTAATATTAAATTACATTTATCCATATATATTTTGAAATAAAATTTTTTTATGTAATTTTTTTTGATATTTTATATTTTAAATAAGTGATTTAAAAATTTAAAGTGGATCTTCTTTTGAAGAAGTAATCCACATAATCTATTAATGATATTTTCAACAACGATGAAAACCTTTAATGTTACATACCAATTTTAAATTATGTATATATATATATATCTTAAATATATACCTATATTATTATACCTAAATTTGATGAGGAAATTCATTCCATATGTTCATCTCTCAAATAAATTAATTATGAAATTTCATTTGATTATGAGGTGATATAGGATTATTCAACCCATTTCCTTCCATGGGTAGCTCTTACGTTTATGACGTATTAATGATTTACTTAATGTCATGAATAATAATGAATATGTTATGATTGGTCAACCTAGATAACTTATAGTGATCCCAATATAGATTTTATGATGGGTGCACCCTGATAGTGATTCAATACATTGGGTAATGTTTTTAGTATCACGAGGATTCATATATGGAATTATGGAGTCAACATAATCCATTATGGAACTTTTTCTAGCATATTCTATTGTCTAATAATTTATCATTGACACTTTTTATATCATGTTATATGTTTATACCACATTTCTTATGATTACATGTTCTTATTAAACCATTTTTTATATGTTATGCCGTTGACACAAATGTTATTATTTTTTATATGTTTTATTCAATTACAAAAACATTTTAGCTGAATATTTTTTTTCTAATTGATTTCCCTGTTCTTTTTATGCATTTTTATGATCTCAAAGGTATTTATGATCTCAGTAAGGAGAATAAAAATATAAATAAATCTATTATGTTTTACTTTCTTTTTACTTTTTATGTACCTAGTCTTCTAAATGCAGTAGGAGAGTAACTCAATGAGTTTTTATGAATTATTGTTTCCAATAAATTAAATTTATTTGATAAATTGCACCAAATTAAACTATATTTTAGGTTGTGTTACATTCTAAAATATGTTTTAATAAACCATAATATATTATTAATATTTTTATTTAAACTTTACTATTATAACCTATATATTAAATATTTATATATTACTATAAATGAAGAAATTATATATTAATCATAATGGTTTTATATATAAAAAATATATTGAAAAAATACTTAATATTAGATAATGTCTTTATATGTTTGTAAATTTATATATTCTCAAAATTGATTCTATTAATTTTTTAGAAATATAATATTTTAACTCTTAGAAAATTAATTTTTAAAAATAATAATAAAATTTAAATAAAAATTACAAATTTATATTAGGGTGATTTTTTTGTAATGTTTTTGAGAATATTAATTTTTTAATAAAGAATAAAAAATACAAGTTTTTGTTGAAAAATGAATTTTATATTAAAGAATTTATAAGATTAATTTTTATTTTAAGAATGATTAAAATTTATATTAGTTAAATTATATATATATATATAAATATATATATCAATACATCATAGGTAACCCAAATCTATTTTATATTTAATTCTTACATAAAATCATTTTAATCTCTCAATTATTTTATCTTCATAAAATATCATTTATATCACATGCTCAAGATTAATTTTAAATTAAATTTTTTACACTTCATTGAATGATGATTGAAAAATGGATTACTTATTTAGTATGAGCATAATTTTTTTATCTAATAATGTGAAAATATTATTTGGAATAATTAATAATAATGAAAGAAAAAAAATTAATTATTGGGGTTAAGTTAAAAATTGATTTATTGAGGTTAAACAGAAAAGATAAGAGTTAAAAAAGATAAAAAAGATATAAAACATACATTATATATCAATATTGTGAGCCCATATATTATAGGTTTGACAATTTCCCATTTTGGAGACTTTTGGAATGTTACAAATGTATGTATGCCTTGTTATTTTTAAAAATTACAAGTGTTTCACTCACCTTATTTATAATATACCACCCACTATCCTATAATATTCACACATCTAAAAAAATTTATTTCTACTTTTACCTTTCCAAGTACCTTCCCTGAGTCCTTCTTCTCATCCTTGAATAATTAATTTCTTCATATATCCATCCTAAGAATCCTTTTGCTGAAAACCAAAAGAAGTTGTCCGAAGCTGAGGTGATGTCCCTAATTGAGTGTTTTTTTATTTATTACTCCATCTCTATAAATTAATATTAAACAAATATTTTATAATATAATTAGTGTATTACCAATAAAATTTTATTTTTATGTTAATGTAATGGGTCACAACCATATGCACTTCCCTCAAATGGGATATGAAATCATCATTTGTGTGTATGGCGGACTAAATCCTTACAAATTGATGTTATTCGTTTTTCCTAACCACCTATCAAAACTAGATATAATTAAATTTAAATGATTATATAATATTTATTTGATATTATTATACTTATAGAGTTGTTATAACACATATAATTCTACACTTTCCATTCTATGGGAATACAATAACATTGCTCATGCGTACGACAGACAACCACCATGTGAAGTGATACGAATCATTCATCAATTACACGGAAGGTAATAAGTATGTATTTAATTAAAATATACGATAAATATTGAATATAAATTATTTTTTAATTATATTATTTTATGTACCTTTATTTCATTCAACCCGTCATGAAAATGAAAACAACATTCATGCGTACACACAACTTACCATTTCCATTAATATTTTATTTTATTTTATGTATCTAATATTAATGGATTAATATAAATTCATATATAAGGAATATATATGATATCTATATCATATTTAACATCCTAGACATGATGTAACCATGATCAATTTAAGATATCCAAAAATAATGAATCCACATATACATGAAAAAAATCTGTTATTACCCAAAGTGTTACTGTTGCAAAAGAATTGTTAATAAATGTGTAATATACGGTCAAAGTAAATCATATATATTAATATATATATATATATGAATTTTTATATTATAAATGATTAATAAATCCATTTTTATTATATAGGAGTATTGAACATGCACAAAGGAAGTCAGGATTTAAGGTAAAGGGCTTTTTTCTCAAATTGTTTTCATTGGGACCTAATAAATGTTATGAACATATCTTCTTATATGAGGTTTATAAATGGATAATTTGACATGTTATATCATAAATATAATTATTTTAATGACATTTATTATTTCATCTGTTTTTTATTTAATGGGTCATTTGATTCAATTATACCAAAGTGGTATGGGTTTTATGATGTAATGTCATCATTAATTGTGATTGTTTTTGTTTATGCTTCTGATGATGTAATATTATGATAAATATCTCTTGAAACTCATGATTTTTATTCTCCTATGGTTATTTCATAAAAATAAATTATTTCTTTTCATTTTTCACTATTTATTCACTTATGATTCTAAAAAATGTTTTTATGGAATATCGAATAAATTTATCTCTTCGGTTGAAACCCATTTTTCATCAAAAAAAATTCTAAAAAGGTTTTATAAGATTATTTAACATTATAAAAAGGATTTATTAATGTGATTTTGATCAATTTTTAATTTTAAAAAATTGATGGACTCATTTTTTCATTTTCCATGCACACCAATTTGGATTCTAACAAAATTGTGAAAGGAATATTTATCGTAATGATTATTAAATGAATTTAATTTACCTCTATCATGAACAATATTTTAATTGAATCTTACTTTATAATTTTACAATTTTGTTTTCAAAGTAAATTATTTTGATTTTTTTATTTTAAATTTTTTTTAGTAGAAATGCATTTTCCTCATGAAATTATCCTCATAATTTTTTGTTTAAAATAATTATCAATCAATGAAGACTTCCATTAATTTTAAATAAAATTGATAATGGATTTGATATAATGAAACCATATTTATTATTTATTTGTATTTTTTTCTATTTATGCGGAAAATATATTTAAGAAATTAGTTTCTCTTCCTCAGTTATACCATGATAAAATTATGATGAAAACTAATTTTTTTTCATTGGTTATGAAATGATGAATTGATGAATTAATTATGAAACCTATTTATCTCCTAAATTTTATTCTTTGATAAAATGTTTATGAAACCTATTTATTTTCATGGGTTCTCATATGATGCATATTTTATGATCTTATATAGATCATTTAGGTATCATTTTAATTTTGTGATGGGTGGGACCAATGTATCTCTATAGTGATTTGGGTAAATTATTAATTTTGATATTAGGTAAAATGGTACCCATGAGGTTATCCTAATCCCAAAAGAGTGTACAAGATAAGTTATATGTGAAAACCCATAGTTTATAAATGTTATTAGTTTCTTGAAATGAATACGTATTGTATTATGTTATATAATATTATAAAAATACACCACATATAGAAACCAACACCATATAATTTCATTAATATATTTATTATTTCTGTAACATCCCTATATTTTAAGCGGATATTCTATATTTGTTATCATACAAGATATGCGACACCAAGATTTTAAAAATAAATAGAATCATATTATTTAAATGAGACCATTATTACCTAGACATAAAATTTGTGTAAATAAGTTGTATTTAATATATTATGAAAAATAGAATACTCTAAATTATTTACAATGTATTAAATAATTATTTTTGAATAATTACTTGTTTTTTATTAAAAACTTTTATTATTCATACCATATTTTTTCTCTAAAAATGAATTTTTTCTTTTTATGTGTGAATATTATATTTAATTTATTGAAATTTCAGAAAAAATATTTTAAATAATTAATTTATTTTTTTTAATTCTACATGTCAAAAATAAAATTGGATGAAGTTTTTATAGTTATCATAAAATATTTATTTTTCATGTAATAATGAAAACTACTAATTTTTATTTAAAATTATAATTTATTTTAAATTATTTAAATGGTAAAATTATATTTCATCTTAGTTTTAAAATTTTAATAGTCATTAGATTTAAAATAATTAAATTTTGGTTTTTAAAATTTATTATTTACTTTAATTTAGTTTTAAAACATTATATATATAGATGATTTTTTTTGAAAAAAACTGTCTTTCATTTTGTTTTTTCAATTTAGTTTTAAATTAAATTCTGAATAATATGTTTTTTGAATTTTAAAAAATGGATTATATATTTTTAATCATTGGTAAAAAAAATTACTGAGTAAATATTTTTAATTTTTGGCCAATATGAATAATACCTTTAGTAATTTTGATTACAACCGTAAAGGCTAAATCAAGTAATTAAAGTTAAACATAAAATTAAAATCACCCGAAAATTACCCAAATAATAACCTAAATATGATTGGAAGAGTATATATCAACCATAGTCATCTAAGTTTCTAATTTCTGAACTTTTTGGGTCACTTGGATACGATTATGACCCTTATAGTATTTTATATAAAGAAATCTCAAATATTCACTCTTTTTTTAATAACTACAATATTACTAATATAGTCTTATATATAAGATTTGTTTGAAAATAAATATTATTTATAAATATAAAATATTTATATTCATTATGGAAATTTAATTTTAATTTCTATGAAATAATTATTTACTCCAAATGCTTTCACAACGTCGATGCAATAATTATTCCACTAAGAAAAATATCAAATAATTCTTATTAAAAATATTAAAATAAATATATATAGATATAATTAATGTGATACCAAAACATAATCCCTGAACATGACATGTTAGGTATATAATGAAATGGTTTTTAACTATTAGTATGGTTTTTATATTATTAAATTCAACACAATGAATAGTTCTAAAAATTGACATTATTTATCTTTTATACTAATTAATAATTTACTAATTGATATAAAATTCCAAAAAATCTTAAATTCATAATTTTTATTATCGTTTAATTATGTGTCCTTTGGAATTTTATTGAATCTATATTAACCATAAAACTGTGAAAATCAATTTTATCTTGGTTAGAGTTATAGGGGGAAGTAAAGGATAATAACGATAAGGGTAGAAATATAGTAAAAAAATATCGAATTTTTGTTATATAAGGGGATATAAAACTATAATAATATTATATTTTTAAAAAATAATCTTGGATTCAATTTTTATCAAATATTGTTTTTATTAATTTATTATTTGGAGAAGTTCCAAGAGTTCCCCTCTACTCTCTTATAAAAGAGTACTTATTATTATAATATCTCCACAAAAAAATAATTTTCATTAAATAATACCTACCCAAATCCATTTATATAATCCATACCATCATTATTATGGTATTTTTTAGGTAGAACAATAACCTTATATATCATTATGTGTTATGAAAATGATATTTTCCAGATAAAAGGTATTATTTTTAATTGACTGTTTTAGTTTAGTCAATTTTTAAAAATCCATCAATCCATATTAAACCATTAAAAAATTATATATCATGTATAAAAAATATACTGAGATATTTTTATGTTTGTTTCATGACCTATATCCATTTCCACATCTATTAAATGTGAAATTAATTTATTTTTCATGTGCATGGTAGACTACTGCCTCGCGAACCTATATAGTTTGTTTTCCATTATCATCTCTCAAAAAATTTTATAATTATGGAATTACTTATTATATGTGATATTAATGAAATATTTTTTATTATGAGTTGATAATATATCATTAATTTTCTTTTATTTCCATAGAAAATAAAATTATAATTTCATTCTTACGTATGTGTGGACTACCACTAGCCCGAAGAGATATGATTCATTTTTCATCACTGCATCACATTGATGAAATATAGAAGTATATTTAAATAATTATAATGATATATATGATATTATGATCATTCAATAAAGTTAAAATAATAATCCCATTTTTTCTATAATGGTCAGTACAAAATGGAAAATTTACTCATGTGTATGAACGATCTACTAGATCCATGATTATAACATAGTTCATTTTTCATAATAATATATAATGGATTAATTTAAAATAATAATTTAAATATTAAAATTTTCATTAATTCATTATTATTTTTCTAGATATGATGGAATAACAGCATCCTTTTACCATAGTATGATGAACAAATTCATTTTGAACTGATATACAAAATATCATCAAAATATCTGAAGTGAACTTAATTTATTAAGTAATTTGATAACATTTAAATAAATGATATAAAAGGACTAATATTCATTAAAATGAATTTATGAAAGTATAAATTTTACTATTATTAATTTTTTGCATTATAAAAATCCTACATGATAATTTTAGCTAAAGGTAGGTGAATTTCTTTTTTTTTTAATTTTTCCCTTCTAACTCCATTTGTATTCCCTGTAATGGTTTTATAAAAATGGATCAAAAATGTTTTTAATATTCCCAAAATATATTTTAAATTCATTTTTACTATGTATAAATTTTCACAAAATGGTTTTAAAGGAATCTTTTTGTCATTTTCTAGAAAAGGAACTTTTTTAATTTACCGAAAAAAGCATGGAAGTAATGATTTTATTACTTAAATAGAAGTATCATATTTTCATTTCATCATGAAAAATATTTTCATTTAATATTCATTTAAATTATTAATTGGATATTTTTTAAAAAAATTATATAAATTTTATGTGAAAGCTTTTGTTTTTAAGTAATTGATTTTCCTCAAGGAATGTTTTCCTAATGCAAGAATTCATGGTATAATTTATATTATTTTTATTTGGGATTTTTATTATGATGGTTTGTTATGTTATAAACAAAATATGGATGGTTCCATGATACACCTCTAATAAATTAGGTATGTTTGAAGTAGAACATTATGGTTATTCAAAATATTACTACGATGGTTACTCCATGTATTACCATGAGGGTAATTTCAAGAATAACAGTGAGGGTTATTTCATGTACATCCATGAGGGTTACTCTATATGTAAGTATTTTGGGAAAATTATTTCCTAATATAACTATATAATTTATTTTTTATTGATATTTTTTTACAAAAATATCCTGTTTTTATAAGGTAACTTATTGTGTTTATGTTAAAAGAAATATATATTTACATTTAGTGGTAAAAACTATAACTTTGTGAAAAAATTTTACGAGTTTAACTTCTTTTCAAAAAAAAGCCAATATGGATTATATTTGAAATTTTATATATCACATCAAATTTTTAATGTAATTAATGTGGTTGATAAGTTATTTCTCAAATAAGAAAAATCTTATTTGAGACCAATGTATACATTGAAAAAAGGAAACGTTTTATAGGCATTCATGGACTAGCGGTTTAATTATTTCTTTGCATGTTGTAAACAAAAATCTTCTTTACCATACCATGTTTTAGAAAATATTTCAAAGGGATTAATCATGGGTAATAGAAAATAAGAATTCCATTTGATTGTTTTGAATATTTTTCATGAAAATTAATAGTGTTTAATTTTAGAGGATTTTGTTTTATGGAAAAAATGGATAATTTATAGAAGTGTTTACATGTAATGTTTGGATTTAAAATTTAAAATTTTATTCTATTTCTATATAAATTTTTAAAAAATATCTTCGTGATTTTATTAATTTTAATTCTAGTTTAAAATCACTAGAATATCTAAATATTTTGGTCGGATATAAGAAACTCGTATCAATAGAGGGTTTAGAAAACATTTGATATTATGATGCTTTCATGAAGGTTTTTCATAATAGTTATGGATACCATCATGGGTTAATATGTTTTTGTTTATTATAAGTTCATGTATTAGAATCCACATTTGAGGATTTATGTTACGAAAGTTTACGGTGAGAAATGACATTTTTAGAGACATTTATTTTTTATTTTAATTACCACATTTCTAAAATTTTAAAAATATTATCAAAAAATAAATTTATGAAAATGAAAACCCAGGGGATGGGTGAAATCACATAATTTCTAGAAAGGTCATAGAGAATGAACCCACAACTGAAGGTGGACATGGGTGTATCCCTAACCTCGGCCTACATGTTGTCTAAGTTAGTATGAATTTTCTCATTATTTTAATAATATGAAGGATAAAGGATCAATTAATTTTGGTAACATTAATTTTATTTAATAGAAAACCATGGTCTGGGAAAATTATTTTGTGATTAATTGGTTGATTTTATTTTATAAGATGTTCACTATTTTGGGAACCCATGATTATTATGGAATCCTAATAACGTGGTATTTTTTATAAAATAATGGTTGAATTATGTTTTTAAAGAATATATGATATTATGGTGGATTTATGATGATTTATGTAAATAGTTATCATATCTTGGATATTATTAGATTGAGTAAAGTGCATTTTTTGTATGATACATTGAGAGTTGTTTATTTAATTTATAGATAAATGTAAAAATTATTCTTGGAAGACTACATGATAAATTCATTCTAATTTTTGGGTTTCAATCTTAATTTGAATTTTTTAAGGACTTTTTTAGATATTTATTTTTCAAATGATCTAAGTTGAAAAAAATTTATTACTATTTTATTTTTGAGATTAAATTGTTTTTTTTCATTTGATGGTTTATTAATTTTTGACATTATCTCAGAATGTTCTAAAAAATTTGGTTTTGGTTAATGATGAAATATAGGAGGAATATATTTTTATTCTTTTGTGTATTTTTTTGTTCCACAAAATTTTGTTCTAGTTATTCACATAGAAAAAATTCATCTTCAATACACAACGTATGGAGTAAAATATGTGTTTATGGTTGAAATGTTTTTAAGGATGAAACTATAATTTTTATGTCAGTATATTTCCTTATATTATTTGTTTGTATAGAAAACTAATTCATCAATTGTAAGAAAATTATTCTCAAATAAAAAAATTATTTGTTTACCTTCTTTACGGATAAATTAATGACCTTTTATCCCATCACTAATTTATGATTTATTCTATAATAAATTTCTAAGGACCATGTTTTCTAGTACTCTCTATTTGTCCATGTGAGTTAGTATTATCTTTTATAAATGTGTTTTCACTTCCACATATGGTCCTCTACATGTAAACTGAGTAGTTTTTACTCTATATAACCTTCATTCATACCTTTTATCTCTTATCAAGTGTATGTTTTATTAAACCTTTTTAATGATGTGGGCTTCCAACAAGGTTATTTTTAAAATAAAATCAATATGTTATCGAGACCAAGTTCTGTTTTTGAAGAGAATTTTATTAAATTTAGTAGTGTATAGATAATGTTACATCCTTAAATTTTACAAGGAATGACTATGATCATTATCACATAACATATGCAACAAAGAACTGAAAAGAACAGCCAAAATATTATTATTTAAATATAATAATTTAAACCTGGCCATTAAATATGAGGAAATGAATAGCAGTAATGAAATTATGAAATATAACAAGTGTAATAATTTCTAATGTATTAATATTTTCTTTTTCACTAAGTACTATATTTTTAGTAATGTTATTTTATTCTTCACACACATATGTTTTACATCAAAAATTATTTTTTTTTCTTTTTATGGGTGAATATTATTATTAATTTCTATAAATTTTATTAAAAAGTATTTAGTAAAATAATTTTATTTTTGAATTTATCATTTCAAAAATATATTAGGATGAATTTTTTATAATTTCTTAAAAATATTTTTTTTTTCACGAAATAATGAAAATTACAAATTTTTATTACGAATTGTATTGTATTTTAATTTATTTTAAATGGGATTATCCTATTTTGGATTTGTTTTTATTAGTTAATTTTGATTTAAAATAATCCTATTATGGTTAAAAAAAATACTTTTATACTTTAATTTAGTATAAAAACATTTTATGTTTAAAATGGAATTTTACTAAAAAATGTTTTTGTTGCATTTTCAATGTTTAATTTTAAATTAAATTCATAAAAATGCAATTTATATTTTAAAATAGATTATATATTCTGAATTATTGGGCCTAATTTTAGTAAATAGACCTCTTTTATTTTTAGCAAATATGAATAGTAACTTTAGTAATTTTTGTTGCCACAGTAAATGGTAAATTTGGTATTTTGAGTTAAAAATAAAATAACGATAACTATAAAATGACCCGAACACATACCTAAATAATAATGGATGAATATAAATTTGGAAAATATTCATTAAAGGGTCTAACTAATGACTTTTTGGAGCCATATGGATAAGATAATGACCTTTGTAGTATTTTATAAAAAGAAATGTCAAAACATGTCACACTCTTGTTTTTAATAAGGGAAATATTATTAGTATAGTTTTATCTAGGAGATATATTCTACTATAAATATTTGTGCTAAAAAATAATATTTATCTTCATCGTGGTATTATATGTTTAATTTTTAGAGAATAAATTATTACCATAAATTCTTGAGCAACATATAAGTAATAATTATTTAGTTAATTAAAATATGAAAGAAAAAGTATTTAAAAAATTAAAACAAATAAAATTATAGATAATTAATTGGATCCACGAATTTTATTGGAAAAACTGAAATTTTATGGATATAATAAAATACTGGTTCTAATTATATGTGTTATATTGATATTAATAAAGTTAATGTAATGAATAGTTCTAAAATTTTACATTGTATATATTTTGTAGTAACTATTATTTTATTAAAAGATATAAAATTCCCCAAAAAAATAAACTAGGCCACATAATTATGGTTTGACTTAAAAAATAATACATGGTAAAATTATTGGTGTTCTGTGATATTATAGATATTATATTAACCAAACAAGTGTAAAAAATCATGTTTTTATAGTAATAGTTAACAGGGCTAAATAAGGGTTAAAACCAAATGAAAAGTGTATAAATATAGTCAAAACATATATAATTTTAATTGGATTAAGGTATTTCTAAAAATAATCATATTTTATTCTTAATTAAAATTTTTGGAACCATTTGGTATTAAATATCATTTTATATTAATATAATATTTTATGATTTTTCAAAAAGTGCCCCTCATATCGATTATAAAAGGGAATATGTAATCATTAATTCACACATAAAACCCTTTGTATCATCCAATACATACTCAAATACCATCTTATAAACCCAAACCTCATTCTAGAGGACTTTTTTTAATCATAAAACCAACCTTAGGGGCCCTATTATGTAATAAAAAAGGATATTTTCTGAATAAGAGGTATCATTTTTATCGAGCGAATCTATTTTTTATTATTATAAATCCATCAAACATTATTCAACTATTAAAAAATAATAATTATATAATCATAAATTTATTTATATTTTTTAACGTTGTTGAAATTAACTATATCAATTTCCATTCCTATAAAATTGGAATGTAATTCAGCATTCATGTGTACAATGAGCTACTGCATCACAAATGAATTTAATTCATTTTACATCACAAATTATGAATAAATGTTGTAATTATTGAATTAATGTTTAAATATTATATTAATTACATATTAATAATTTTTAAGAGATAATATATCAATAAAGATATTATATTTCAATGCACAGAAAAATGATAACATCGTTTGTGCGTACATGTGGACTATCACCTCCACGAAGCGATGTGGTTTCCTTTTCATCACGAAATCCAATGGATGATATATATATATTTATATTTAATTAAGTAATATGATATATATATATATATAATTATAACTATTGAATTTTA
Organism: Viscum album; assembly: GCA_963277665.1. Lineage (NCBI taxonomy): Eukaryota > Viridiplantae > Streptophyta > Magnoliopsida > Santalales > Viscaceae > Viscum > Viscum album. The sequence continues at coordinate 252,237,569 of OY728135.1, read as the reverse complement.
AAATATTATCGACCTTTTTCCATAATGATCGTAGAAAATTGGAAACCTTACTCATGCCTATGTACGATCTACCATCTCCATGATTATAAAATAGTTAATTTTTAATTACTATTTGCAATGGTTGTATTTAAAATGAAACTAAAGGTGTAAAAATCATAATAATTTCATGATTATTATTCTTTATGCGATGAAATAATGTCCTCTTTAGCCACAGTCAACTGAGTGAAGTCATTTTGAACATAAGTATTGAATATCAAAAAAATAACTGAAGTGAATAAAATTGATTATGTAATTGACTATATAATTGAAATAACGGATATAAAAGGAATAATGAACATAGAAAAGGTTCTTAATCAATTTTAAATCAACATATTTTCTATTATTTAGGATGATAAAGAACGTACGTGATGAGTCAGACCCAAGGTAAGGGACTTTATTTTAAAAATTGTATTTTTAATGTTTCCTTTAACACACTATTTTCCTTAATGTCTATTTTTTTCTAAAAAATGTATAATTTTTTTTAAAATTATCTTATAATTTTTTAAATTTAATTTTAGTTTTATTCAGTTTTTTTATTAAATTGGTGACATGATTTGGACACCCAATTCATTCCCAAAAATATTTATTAAAATAAATTATTATAATACAAACACGAGGTGTAAATAGATTACACTAATAGGGGATTGAGGGGAATAAAATCTGAGATTTCTAGGAAAAAAAAAGACCAGATTGCATTAGACATGTCCGAGATGAACTGTAATTGATCTGTCAAAGATTTCCTCCATGAAGGTAAGTGGGAGCACTACCCAGTACATTCCACCAAAGAATGTGAATCCCCTTTAGAGTAATCTCATCCATGAGGTATAATAATTATGGTTTCTACAAAAATCATTCCTCAAAATCTTTCTCAGAAACAAAAAATGTAGCTGAAAACATTAGAAATTTCCGGTTCCTAAGAAGAAACTGAATCAGTTTCCTTACCATAGGTTAAAATGGTTTTAAAGGAATCATATTTTTGTTTTAAAAAACAATATAATTTGGGAATTTTCCAAAAAAAAATATGAATGAAATGGTTTTATCTTATAAATATTGAGATATTTTTACTTCTTCTATTACTAAAATAATCATTAATGGTTACTTAAAATTTTTAAAGGGTTATTTTCAATGAATTTTTCTTTATTTCATGTGTGGTGGATTCTTTTTAAATATACTATTTTCCTCAATGAATTTTTTTATGTTGCGAGCATTCATATTTTATGATTCTGTTATGAATCTTTGTAATTATTTATGATGACTTGTGGATCCATTATAAAGAAATTATAGGTTTTTCCATAATATACCTCGAATTATATAGATAGGTTGGAAGTTGATCGTGATGGATATTTCAAATAAAAATGTGATGATTACTCTAAGTATAACTGCGAGGGTTATACCAATTATAACAGTGAGGGTTATTTCATTTGTAGTTGTCAAGGATACTCTGTAGGTATGTATGATAATAAAATTCTATCATAGGTAACCTGTATGATTTATTTATTGTTTTTTTTCTTATATAAATATCATGTCTTCACAAGTTATGTTATTAATTTTACTTTTAAAGAAAATAATGTGTCACTTTTTAAAGGTGAAAATTATTACTATATTTATATTTTTTTATGAGATTCTCATATTAAAAAAAACCTATATTGAATATAATTTTCTATTATGATTTCTTATGAATTTTTATGGAATAATTTGGGAAGAAAAATTTATTTCTTAAGTAAAACATATCTATTTTTATCCCAAATTTTATTTAGTAAAAGGAAAATTTTTATAATTATTCATGGACTATTTATTTCTTTTTCTGATTTCATACACCATAAAATATTTTTTTCATTCAATGTTTTTATATGAATTCATATGTTTTAATGATTGGTAAGAGAAAATAATAACTCAAGTTGAATTTTGTGAGGATTTATAATGAATTAAAATATTGTTTAACATGAAATATTTTTTATTGGAAAAAATGGATACTATTTAGAATTTTACACATTTATGGTATGAGTTTACTATGTAAGAGTTCTTCATAATTCTATAAAACCATAAAAAAAATATCCTTTGGAATATAATAATATTAATTCTAGTTTAAAATCACTATAATATGTAATTATTAAGGTAGGGTCATGGAATATAGTAAATGAATAAACCCATTAAAATGTTAATTATAAAATGGGAAAAATAGAAAAAATGAAATGGTAAAATTTGGATCACCCAAATCTATTATGATAATCCCTTCCACAAACAACTCTATAAAAAATAAAACAAATATTATTAAACTAATCAGCATCTTATAAAATGGAAATATAAAACCTCAGGAGTAATTTTAGTGAATATTTAGGGAATTAATGAATTGGTATTTATAGGAGGTAATGTCACTACTATAATAGTAATGTAACCATTCACTATTAATGTTATTGTTAGGATAGTAACATGACCATTGTTAATAGTAACTTGCCCATTGGTAATAGTAACCTGACTATTTGTGCACCCTAAAATCAATCTTCATTTATCCACAAGGTGCCTTCAAACTCATCTAGTGTGAAACAAAATTACAGATATTTTGAAATCATCAGTATCTCTTACTTTTACTAATTTTGGCTCTCATTTTCCAAGAAGGATTATAAAAAAGGGCCAGGTCTCACATGTGATTTCCCAGAAGGAATCAGTTGAAGAGAGAATCGATCTCTTTAATTTTTCTATCATTTCACATGTATTGACACCAAAGGGTGAAAAAAATTGTAGATTTAATGACCTCATCTAGAGAATTCCAATGATATGTGGTTTTGAGGACTAGAAGATTAATTATATGAGAAAGGGAGACATCCATGTGGTCTTCACATTGGATGAGATTAGGTAGTGAGCCTAGAGTTTTGGGTCCATTCTTCTGAGACCTGGAATCTTGTAAATTCAAGAATGGGATCGTAATTTTTACCCCTACAATGTAAGAAATATACATAAAAATGTATAGATTTTCATTTATAGACTCAACTGGTTATACTAGAATCCTCATATATTGTGTTATATTGTCTCATCAGTTGGAAATCCAATTAAAATTGATTGTAAAATAGATAATCTAATATTTGGACACTTTTCCAGAGTTTTTGTGGAGGTGGACGTGGAACTAAGCATGGTTGAACAGGTGGTTATTACTATGTGGGATGATAGTATCAAACTGGAAATTGTACATGAAAGAATAACAAAATTAAAGGGAAAGTAATTTTTTTGGTCACATTTTTTAGTATTGTAGGACATCCATGTCTTCTAGTCTTTGCAACATGAAGGGGAATGTTGAGTCCTCCTGTAAAAGAACCTATAACAATTTGAAGGAGAAAGTGATCCCCTCTAACTACCAAAACTATCTTAGAGATACATCCCATTTGAAGGATCCAAGGAAAATTGAGGGTCCCCCTAGATTTATAGGTTATAAGGATAGAAATCTACTTCTTGTGGGGGATTATGATTTAAAAGAGGATGTGTTTTCTCTTACTGGACTTGTGTGTATTTAGGATTCTGCCGAAGTATTTAATATTTAGTAGCTTGGAACAACTATACAGATAGTTGACATTAATTTCTCATGAATTTTCTTTGATGATGTTCCCGACTCACATATATTAGCACAAATATTTGAGGATGACAAGGGAGACCAAAGGGATGCCCCTTCCATCACTTCACCCATGTTGGGTAATGAAGCTAAACCTACCTCATATGGACATGGTATGATTCATCATGCTCTAGATCTTGTTACTCTAGGTGATTCTAAATCATCAAAAATATTGATGATGTGCAGTTTGATGGTCTATCTCCCTTTGTGGATCATTAACAAGGTCCTTATAATATCATTATTGCGATTTAAATCCATACAACTCGGCATACTGATTGAATCCAGCATGAGAATACCTATCTAATTCATCCCTCCTCTATGAAGTCTCTGTCTAATAATGATAAATATGTGGAGGGATATTTATCCCCTAGGATGGATATCTCTTTGGACAAGGATACATTTTAAGATTATCAACCTCCTCAATAATTTAGGTAAACATTCTTGAACTCTTAATTTGAGGGAGTGTATGCCCATGTCATAGAGGATACCTTCACTTAGGTCCCTTTAGGAAAATCATCTAGGAGAAGAAGCCATCAATAAAATCATGATAATTACAAGTTATCCCAATAAATTTATACCTCTCAATGAAAAATTATAGGCTAAGGATAGTGATATACCCATATCTAAGGCCCTTCCACATCCCCCTAAGAAGGTTGATGAGTGACATGATGGGAAGTTCCTTAAGGAAAAGGCCAAAGGAAAGGGTATAAAAAATAAATTGGATACCGTGATGAATGGGGGACCTCATACCTAATGAAAATTATCTTCAAATAAATTAATATATTGTTTTTGGAATTTCTATGGTCTTGGGAATCCTCCCACAGTCAAACCAATTAGGATTTTTTTACGACCAACAAACCATTATAGATTGGTATTTCTAAACCAAAAATGATGATTGGAAATTGGAAGGATTTAAAATGTGATTCAATTGGATACTCACTTATCTCATAGTATGTTAATGAAAATGGGGCTAATGATATTTGGGTTCTCAAGCATGAGGTTTTTCATATCCAATCCATCACTACCCACCATCAAAGTGTATTGGTTTATATGGGAATTTAAGGTGTTGTAATATCCTTTTACATTGTTTATGCCTCTAAATACTATCTCAAAAGAATATATCTATGGTATTACTTGATTGGTATTTTTTAGCAAACATCTTATAGCCAGATCGATTTGGGTGAATTTCACACCGTTCTTCAATGAGAGGAAAAATTGGGAGATTAATTCAATAGATTGGTAGCTTCTGATTTCTATTACTATATAGATAAATTTAGGTTGGTTTTAGTTCCCATTTTAGGGGGTGATCACACATGGGGTAGGTACACCATTAATGGGAGGTAAGCAAGTAAACTTGATAGATTCTTGGTCCACATTGATGAAGGGAATGGACCCATGAGTATCTCTAGACTCATCTTACCAAAGTGAAACTCTAACCATAATCATATTTGGATTGACATATGAACTAGAAATATAATGTCTTCTCCCATGTCTTATAGATTTAACAACTCATGTATTGTTGTTCTTGGATGTAGAGAGGTCATTTAAAATTATTGTAAAGTTGATTTCTTTGGGATCCCACTATTTTTTCTTTCCAACAATCTCAATAATGTTAAAAAAATGGTTACATGTTGGAGAAATTCATTCATCTACAGCCTGGAAAATGGTATTAGAGGTGCTGAGAAATGACTTATTAAATGCTAAAATTAAAACTAATATCATGATACTCCCACAAGTGATGAGATAAAATCCATTTCTAATCATCATTACACTTTGAATATTTAGGAATGGTTGGACCAAAGTCACTACAATTTCAGATAGTTGTAAGAGGGAGATAGGAACTTCAAATTTGTTCAATGCCTACATAAGGAGAGAAGGATATGAAAAGGATTCACATTTCTTGAAATTAATAGAGCTATTTTTAACTCATAGTAGCTAATCTAAAATTCAACAGTCATATACATTGAAATTTTATACTAAAGGGTAGATGAGGACTTCACATACAAAATTCTTGAAAATATTACTCCTATAGTTGATGATAAAAAAACAGGATGTTGGTAGAGGTACATCTTTAGGGTGAAATCAATGTTTCTCCCTTTTCTATTAACCTTCAATGTGTGTTAGGTACTGATGGGTTTATCGACATGTTTTTTATGTTCAATTGGTATATTGTGTGCTAGGATATCATTAGTGTTTTCATAGAGTTTTTCTTTCATGCTTGATGACTTAAGGTGTAAATGAAAGATTAATTTCCTTTATTGATCATGAACTTTATTTGGATTAGATCCATTTATAAGAGAAAACTCATCAATATGGATTGGAAAGAATAAAATGAACCCACTAACATGGGGAGAATGGGAATAAAATACCTTAAAATCTTCAATGATTCTCTACTCATTAAATTCACCTATAATTTATTGACATCTAATGACACTAATATGGAGTTTCTATCTTGTATATTTCTTGGAAAGCTATAAAATGGTTATTCCATGCATGTTATCTCTTCCATTTGTCTAGCACTAAGACACTCTTATTCGGAGATTATGTTTTGTTCAAAATGGATGGTCTGTAAGTAGTCCAACCTGAATCTTTGGTGTACACATTGGCTTGGTAGACCTCTTAGTGAAGTAATGTTTATTCCCCCATAAATAGAGTATATCTCTATTGTTAATGTAATTTAATATTTTCATTTTCATGGGTGTCTCCCTACTGATATAAAATTGAAACTTTATAGTTACATACACATTGATTATGGTACCTTAGCATGGAATCCCAATTCTAATGGCTAATTTTCATCTAGGGAGTTCTATATGAATATGTGTGATTCGAATTCAACTTCACCTATATGGTTAAAAATTTTCAGAACCAACTACATGTCCCCCTCTTGATACATATAATTATTTAGTTTTTTGAAATGAATACATCTTATTCATAGTCTGTTACAAAAAATCTAGAATTCACATGGCCTTTACTTGTTGATTATGATTTTGGGATGAGGAATATATTAATCACATTTTCATGATTTTCATATTATCATATAGGTTTTTTCTACACTTAAAAACCATCATTTGAATTCATCTATACATGAGTGGATTTTATTATCACATGGCCTCTATCCAGCAAACTCATTTGAATTAATAGGTTGGGGCCATGATCATTACAACAGTCACTGTTTTCATCAAGTTCAAATGGAAAACATAAAATGACACTTTCTTTGAGGGTCAATGGCCTTCCTTCTAGGATAGAATATATTTTGTGTATAGGAATGTTTTAATGACTTCTAGACTACATACATTCATAATGATTAATGTATCATCTAACATGGTTATTATCAATACTTTTGGTGCTATAGGGAGAATCAGGAAGCCTCTGGTTCTTAAATTTATTAGATGGATACCACTGATTTTAAGGTGGATGGAATTAAAGGTGGATGGGGTGGTGGATGGGGTGGATATAGGTGAAACATTTCCTTCAGGATGTGTTGGTGTCTTCAACACTCATCAGGGGTTCGTTAAAGGTTTATTCTATCCCTACATTGTAAATAGAATGACAATTGAAGTGGAGTTATGGTCTATGCTCAATATAATGAGGTATACCACTCATCATGGATGGAGACATCTTTGGGTGGAATATGACACCACCACTATTGTTTGAATCCTAAAGACACGTTCTATATTGGTTTCATAAATAATACTCCCTTCATGTATTGAATTCCTTTAGATGATTGGACATATTCATCTGGATGTCACCCATTTTTACAAAGAGGTCAATAAGTTTGTGGATGCTCTATAAAAGAGGGACATTTTAGAGGCTTCCTCAGGAAGGTCTTTTTTTTTGTTCTAGAGTAATATTATCATCTTTTTTATTTGGATTCACATGGTGTTTTTTTATTTCCATCTTTTTAAACACCCTATTACTTTTACATTCTATATTTTTAAAAAATAGGAACGAGATTTCCTGAATCCCAAACCTATTTGATAACAGTAACATGACAATTGGAATATAAATTTGACCTAAAAATAATGAAATCCGATATAAATAATATTTATCATTATTAATTTATGTAAATATAAATATTATAATGATAAAAAATATACTGATAAAAAACTCAAATAAAATATAAGAAGATTTTTAGTAATGTGTATTTTAAAGTAAGTTAAAAAAACCATATTTTTTTATTAAAAATAAAAAATTAACTATTTTAGATATTATTTTTATTAATATAATATAATATTTGAAATCATAACATAAAAAAGTATCAAATGATGATTTTTTTACTTTTCTGAAAGACATCAATTTTCAAGTGAATAGTAAAAATATTGTTTTCCTCGTAACCGGTGCATCAAAAATCACATATTTCGTAGTGTAATGATGACCATATAATTTAAAGAATATGGTTTTTTGAAAAATATATATTTAATTTCATTAATGAATCAATAACATAAAATAAACCTCAATTGAAAACCTAAAAAGCATTAATCAAAACGTAAAGTCAAAAGTGATCCCATAAATTATCAATTTTTATTTTATTTGTCACGACCCGTCCTCGGGGCCCGTGCCGTGACTATCCCAAGCCCGCATTCCATAGGCCAGGGGCTGGCGACTAGAACCAAAGGCATAAATCCCGATAACTGGGAAGGCATTGCCTTTATAAAAGTAAACAAAACACCACAGAGTACAAGCGGAAGTAAAACACTAAGTACAAAGAGAAGTGCTGAAAAGTAAATGGGCCAGAATACAAACCCAACTGAAGTACAACTACAACTGAACAAAGTACAACTAAAAAAGACAACAACTGGAAGAAAGGAAGCAGCTCCTAGGTCGTCCTCCTCGGATCCTACCTGAAGGGTAGGTACAGAAAGCACAACTCCTGGGTCGTCCACCATGGATCCTACCGGAAGGGTTGGTACAGTTAGCCTCCACAACGCTCTCGCCCGTCAACCTCCTCCGTGTGTCGTCTCGTCGTGTGGTCCACCTCTGGGTACTGACTCGTCGTGTGGTCCACCTCCGGGTACCATCCAGTCCTCGATCACTCGGCCTCCGTCAGCACTGCCCGTCGTCTACAACCAACACAATGAGGTGCGGGCATAGCCCATGCAGGGGTGAGTATAATGATACTCAGTAGGGACCCTGAGACCCTCAAGGTCTCACTAAAACCAACATGGATAACCACAAAGAGATCTCAACAGATAACCTATACTTAGGTATATGACCATGCATATACCTAAATTATCAATTAACCCATCTCAATCATGAGGAAAACACAAAGATCATGAAATCAACGGATAAACACAACCCAGGTATATGCCCATACATATACCTAAGTTATCAAGTTACCCATCTCAATCATGAGGTAAACACAAGGGTCAAAAGTCTCAGCTCAAACCATGATTTTCATTATCGAAACCGTAACTGCTGAAGAGCCCCATCTCTGGAGTGTACAGTGGTCCTGTCATGACTCTGAGGTACTGCTCACTAACCTAAGACTGCTGAGGTACTCCTCCTGTCGAGTACAACGGGTCAGCCACCCAAACACAATATTGCTTCCCGCCGGGGTATGCCACCCAAACACAGTAGTGCACACCCCCTAGTAGCCTGCTGAGGTACTCTCCGGATAAGTACCGCGGGTCTGCACTATCACACAGTTAGTGCTTCGTCCGCCATGGGTCTGCACCTCACAAAGTAGTGCTCCGTCCACTGGGTTAGTCGACTCACCCCCAAGTCGAGTCGGTCAAGCAGTCGTCAGGTCTTAGCCGGCTACACGGTCTCCGTACTCCGTACGCTCATCTCCGAGAGGGTCCGCTCCACGAGCTACAGGTTGATACTCCAAGTATCTCAAAGTCCCACGAAGAAGTATCTCAAAGAACCACCTCGTCATAAGGGTCTCAACGCAACAGACGACGCGTCAATCGGATGCCCGGTCTGTGAGTTATTAGCCTTTTCGTCCCCGGGGCCCGGTTGGTTTCGTGAGCGAACCAACCTAGATGTATCTCAAATGTACCCCGAACTCTTATAGGGTATACTCATAGGGACCGTTTCTCAACGTGATCACCAACTCCACTGACGGTTCATCAAACGAACGTCCGGTCTGAAAGATATCAGCTTTTCCGTTCCAAGAGCCTTGTTGAATTTCGGGTACAATCCAACCCGGCCACTGTCCAACAACAGTCAAAACTCAGGCGAAGTATGCCTAAAGTTCTGTCTCATTAGGAGTAATTCAACGAGATAGACGGCGCGTCAATCGGACGCCCGGTCTGTGAGTTATTGGCCTTTTCATTCTAGGGGCCCGGTTGGTTTCGTGAGCGAACCAACCCGACCGCAGTCCGACGGCATAAAAACCTCGAGCAGAGTAATCCAAAAGATCCGTCTCACTTAGAGGAATCCATCAAAGTCGACGACAAGTCAATCGGACGTCCGGAGCTCAAGATATAAGCGTTTCCGCTCCGAGGGCCCGGTTGGTTTCGTATCAGAACCAACCCGTCCGAACCGAAAGTATTCCGATACCTTGACTACGATATAAAAAAACGGCCGTCTCATTCCAAGGATCTCTACGCAACTGACGGTGTGTCGATTGGAGGTCCGTAACCCAAGATATTTGCAAAAGACCAAAGAGGGTCCGAAAACGGGGGGTCTGGGCCCGGACCGACCCGGCCCGACCCCCCCATGGGTTTGCCCGAACCGGGGCGACCCGACCCGGATCCCACCGGGTGTGACCCGGCCCAGCCGGCTTGGTCCGGCCCGACCGGCCAGCCGCGGCTCGGCCAGCGCGGCCGAGCGGAAGCCGCAGACGGGGTGCGCAGTCCCCCCCCCCCCCCCTCGACGCTAATTGAAGCCGGCGGTGCACCGCCGCTGCCGCGCCGGCGTGGCGCGCCGCCACCACCTTTCGCGGACCACCGGACGCGCTCCAGTGGTCCTTTTCTCCTGCCGTCTTCACCAACGGTCCTCCCAGGACCCGACCTTCACTGCGAAGGGATTCAAACGCCATAGTGGCCTTCTTCGTCGTCGTCCATTGATCCGCACATCGATAAACAAGCTGCGGAGGGTTGTCGGGCCGTGTTTGTTAGGCCCGCGTCCTCCGCGTTAGGTGTTATCAATTGGAAAATAATAAACACATGGTTTTAATCATTGATGAGGGTATAATTTATCCAAAATAAATTATAGGAACACCTTGAAATCAAATACCCACGCACGAGAGTTTAAAATTTGAATGCGCGGCGTGACGATGTCGCGCATACTTGCCGCTCGATCCCACGCGGCGTTACGATGTCGCGCATCCTTGCCGCTTGATCCCATGCGATGCGATGTCACCGCGTCAATTTCATTCAATCCGCAACAACAACAAAAACAATAAGGTAGGGGGATGGCCGTGTCTGTGTGGTCCGGACTCCTCCCGTTAACTGATATCATGCGGTCCAAATATCGTGGAAAAAAGACGGAAGAGACTCACGTAAGGAAAAATCACGTAAACCCCCTACCTTGGTTTCAAGAGCAGAGTCGCGGAAAGAGGATTTGAAGATGACATCGGGGTGCGTCTGAGAAGGAAGAAGCATCTCCTCACGTGTTGTGGTGAAGAGGAAGGAAGGCACGTCGTCATTCTTCGTGGAAGGATGGTGTTCTTCGTTGGAGACCGATTCGTTCTTCACGTTCTTCGTCGATGAAGAAGATGTTCTTAAAGCCTCCCAAATCCTCCCAAGTCCTCTCCAGCAACAAAGGAACTAACCCAAAATAAATTAAGTCACACTTAATTTATTAACTCAACATGGCTTTTGAAATTCAAGTGTTTGAATTTCAAAAACTCACATTAAACTCACTACATTAATGTCATAAGTTATTAACTTAAGTTAACAATATTAATGGTGAGTTGAGGGGGTTAGAGGATATGAAGGGGTGGGGTTCGTGTGGGCCCCACCACCCTCATAACCTCCCAAGGGAGGTTGAGTAGTTACCCAACTTCCATCCAAAGGATTTAAACACTTAGAGTAAATAAAAATTGTAGTTAAATTTTTATTTTTAACTTCACAATTATTATCAACTTCTCTCATGTAAATGAAACTCTGGAAAAGGTGTTCCTAATCAATTACTGGCGCTGCGGTTTCATCGGTGCCCTCAAATTTGATTCCGAGCACCGATTCAAAAGTTAGAATTTCCCGCTCGTTCGTTCACTGAACGTACCCGAGCTAAACTTCATATAGAAATTCCGGACACATCGGGCCTCGGAATCCAGTGCCGTCAGAAACTGCGTTCTTGTAAAATCCCAAAAAAAATTAAGAAAAAATTTCCCTTGAATTTTACGAGTCTTTAAATTACTCCCTCCTCAGGGCTTTACGTCCCCGTAAAGCTTTAACACTAACTAGGGATACAAAAGCGGTACTGAGCACACATCTGAGCCTTCTGCTCCCATGTGCTTACCTGGAGATTCCCGTACTACCAAAGAAAGTGCACCTGAGGAATCAACCATACTCATAGGATCCGCTCCTATCGATCCTCAATCCCCACTGGAACCTCCGTGAAAGTCACCCCATCGCCATCGTCCAACTCCCCGTGGTCGATGATATGCGAAGGGTCGAGCATGTATCTCCTCAGTTGAGATACGTGGAAGTCGTCGTGCACCTGGTGCAACTGAGGTGGATGGGTCAAGCGGTAAACCACCACGCCTACCCAGCTGAGGACCTAATAAGGTCCACTGAAACTCGGAGATAACTTTCCGCTTTGGCCACATCTCCGTAAACCTCGTCGAGGTGAGACCTGTATAAGGACGTGATCGTCATCCTCGAACTCTAGAGGTCTCCAATTCCTATTATAACTGAAACTCAAATGACTGCTGCCATGTGGGTAAGGTTGACCGACTCAATAGTGATCAGTTGCACCCTCCTGTGCATGAGTTTATCCTGTGCTACCTGGGGTTTCCTTTTCGCCGACCAAGGAAAACCCATCCCGACGTCATAGTTAAACCACAACCTTTTTTGCCTAATACCGTCAATCTGTGTATGAACTGTGATTGCCCAGTCCATACTCAAACCAACGTCGTAAGGCCTCGACGCTGCCATCAAGATATTCCCACCGAAACTCTCGCCTTGAGGGTCTGACCACACCGTCGGCGTAAGTGTGATTATCGAGTCTCCTCCCAAGGTATCTCCAGACATGAGGGTCAACTCCACGGCATACCGGAAACTCTAGGTCTGGAACAAGATTTGTGAAAGGAAGGAATGATTCGTATCGACGTCCGTTACTACAACAGCTAGTAGTGGACACAGACTGTCCCTTGAATCATTTTTAGAGCTATTGGGTCACTCTCCCTGACCGCAAGCAGTTACTCTCTTTCCCCGCCCTCCAGCTCCCTGAGCCTGGCGGGGACAACTAAGGAAGGTGGTTATAGCATGTTAAAATGTACACCACCTCATGATGCTCTCCTACCTATGCCTCCACGTCTGCTGCTTTGCAGACTCATCTATCATTAAAAGATTCCTCTTCTTGAAACTCTTAACACGCTCGAGTCTCTAAGACTGGCGCCAGTTTCATGTTTCTTATTGCACTGTACAGTCTTCATCCACTCCTGGATGATCTGAACCTTCTTTGCCTACGATCTGAAAGAGCTGCAAAAATTTCTCCTTTGCCGAAAAGAGAAACTCGGTCTCATCCCCTGGACGAACCACTCCCATTGCCTAATACAGTCAATCCTAACATGAATGATACATTCATGCCATGGATGACGTCGTAAGGCCTCGACGTAACTACTAAGAGATACAACTTTCACTCTCGCCTCCAAGGGTCGAGTCACACTGTCGGCATCAGTGTGAGGTCACTGGGTCTCCTCCTGTAGAAATCTCGAAAGTGAGGGTCAAGTCAACAGTTTTAACCGGGACCTCTCAGTATCAACCAAACAAAGAGACAGAAAAGCAAACATCACAAAGATAAGTGTCTTTTTATTATTGCAGCTCATATTACAAAGACACGAATACAACAACAACATGGAACTATAAGTACAAGGGACGTATCCACTAGTTCCGCTCCTGTCCACCTGCTCCCGGAGCTCTACTGCCTTGTCCACTGCTCGACTATTGCTCAAGCACTCGTTGCTGCTTCTTCTTCGGTGGCTCCTCCAACGCCTGCGGATCAACCGTACGAGGAGTCGGACAGTCACGTGCCAGGTGACCCTTTCCGCCGTATGAGTAACACTGTCTGTTTCTGGAACGCCTGGCTCTGACCCCACCCCGGGTGCCCCGCACCACCGGTCCTAAAACCCGAGATCGTCCAACTACTAGTCTGGTCCTCCTGGACCTCTGCATCATCTGTCTACTGCCCACAGATGACTCGGCTACTGATCGAAAAACACGTGGAAAAGGCATCAGATCCTGAACACGCTCTGGGTGTAGAGCTACTGGAACAAGCTCCACCCTGAAGAAGGTCTCGAAGTCTTCCCATGTGAAGGTCATCCCGTCGCAAAACTGGAACAAGTTGCTCCACCACCTGCCTGCTGCTGCCTGAAGAAGGCTGGCAGCAAAGATCACCATGAAGTCTGCAGGCGTTCCTACTAACCTGCAGACTCTCACCACAGCCTCCAGCCAAACCTCAGCCGCCTGCGGGTCCGTCTCTCCCCGGAACCTGGGTGGCCTCTGGCGCTGGAACTCGTGCAGCACACTCAAGTGGCGTGCATCGCCTACTGCTGGGGCTGGTGGCATCGGTGGCCCAACATATGGTAGTACCGCTGGTGCCTCAACTGCAAGAGGGCCCTGTACCGAAGCCTCGTCGCTCAGCAGGCTGTCAGTACGCACATCCCTCTAGGCTCTAGCTGGTCATCCGTGAAAAGGCATCCTGAAAGAAACATCGTGACATGATCAAATGATTATACCTAGTGAGATGACCTGGTTTGAGCTGATATTTAATTAAAACTTCTAGAAACACACACACAATCAGTGTTTTCGTGCACAAAGTCCGAATTCAGTTTTTAGGGTCCTGGTGTATGGATACGTCGGCCGCCCGCACCAACACTGGACTCTCTGAACTGAAAACCACACTCGGTACTCTTAACACTATTGCTTCACAGAAAGAAAATTTCAGAGTTATAAGTTCTGCGGTAGAACCGATTCCTCTGATACCAATTTTTCATGACCCATCCTCGGGGCCCATGCTGTGACTACCCCAAGCCCGCCTTCCATAGGCCAGGGGCTGGCGACTAGCACCAAAGGCGTAAATCCCGATAACTGGGAAGGCATTGCATTTATAAAAGTAAACAAAACACCACAGAGTATAAGCGGAAGTAAAACACTAAGTACAAAGAGAAGTGTTGAAAAGTAAATGGGCTAGAATACAAACCCAACTGAAGTGTAACTACAACTGAACAAAGTACAACAGAAAAAGACAACAACTGGAAGAAAGGAAGCAGCTCCTGGGTCATCGTCCTCGGATCCTACCTGAAGGGTAGGTACAGACAACGCAACTCCTGGGTCGTCCACCATGGATCCTACCTGAAGGGTAGGTACAGATAGCCTCCACAATTCTCTCGCCCGTCAACCTCCTCCGTGTGTCGTCTCGTCGTGTGGTCCACCTCTGGGTACTGACTCGTCGTGTGGTCCACCTCCGGGTACCGTCCAGTCCTCGATCACTCGGCCTCCGTCAGCACTGCTCGTCGTCTGCAACCAACACAACGAGGTGCAGGCATATCCCGTACAGGGGTGAGTATAACGATACTCAGTAGGGACCCCGAGACCCTCAAGGTCTCACTAAAACCAACATGGATAACCATAAAGAGATCTCAACAGATAACCTCTACTTAGATATATGCCCATACATATACCTAAGTTATCAAGTAACCCATCTCAATCATGAGGAAAACACCAAGATCATGAAATCAACGGATAACCACTACCTAGGTATATGCCCTTACATATACCTAAGTTATCAACTGACCCATCTCAATCATGAGGTAAAAACAAGGGTCTAAAGTCTCGGCTCAAACTAGGATTTTCATTATCGAAACCGTAACTGCTGAAGAGCCCTGTCTCTGGAGTGTACAGTGGTCCTGTCACGACTCCGAGGTACTGCTCACTAACCTAAGACTGCTGAGGTACTCCTCCTGTCGAGTACCGCGGGTCAGCCACCCAAACACTGTAGTGCTTCCCGCCGGGGTATGCCACCCAAACACAGTAGTGCACACCCCCTAGTAGCCTGCTGAGGTACTCTCCGGACGAGTACCGCAGGTCTGCACTATCACATAGGTAGTGATTCGTCTGCCATGGGTCTGCACCTCATAAAGTAGTGCTTCGTCCACTGGGCTAGTCGACTCACCCCCCAAGTCGAGTCGGTCAAGCAGTCGTCAGGTCTCAGCCGGCTACACAGTCTCTGAACTCTGTATGCTCGTCTCCGGGAGGGTCCGCTCCACGAGCTAGAGGTCGATACTCCAAGTATCTCAAAGTACCACGAAGAAGTATCTCAAAGAACCGCCTCGTCATAAGGGTCTCAACGCAACAGACGACGCGTCAATCGGATGCCCGGTCTGTGAGTTATTAGCCTTTTCGTCACCGGGGCCCGGTTGGTTTCGTGAGCGAACCAACCTGGATGTATCTCAACTGTACCCCGAACTCTCATAGGGTATACTCATAGGGACCGTTTTCCAACGTGATCACCAATGCCGCTGACGGTTCGTCAAACGAACGTTCGGTCTGAAAGATATCAGCTTTTCCGTTCCAAGAGCCCGGTTGGATTTCGGGTAAAATCCAACCCGAACACTATCCAATAGCAACCAAAACTCAGGAGAAGTATGCCAAAAGTTCCGTCTCATCAAGAGGAATTCAACGTGACATACGGCGCGTCAATCGGACGCCCGGTCTGTGAGTTATTAGCCTTTTCGTTCCAGGGGCCCGCTTTGTTTCGTGAGTGAACCAACCCGACCGCACTCCGACGGCATCCAAACCTCAAGCGGAGTAAGACAAAAGATCCGTCTCACTTAGAGGAATCCATCAAATTTGACGGCACGTCAATCGGACGTCCGGAGCTCAAGATATAAGCGTTTCTGCTCCGAGAGCCCGGTTGGTTTCGTATCCGAACCAACCTGGTCGAACCCAAAGTATTCCGATACATTGACTGTGATATACCAAAACGACCATATCTTTCCAAGGATCGCTACGCAACTGACGGTGTGTCGATCGGAGATCCGTAGCCCAAGATATGAGAAAAAGACCAAAGAGGGTCCGAAGGCCCGAACCGGGTCGACCCGACCCGGGTCCCACCGGGCTGGGCCCGGCCCGGCCGGCTCGGTCCGGCCCGACCGGCCAGCCGCGGCTCGGCCAGCGCGGCCGAGCGGAAGCCGCGGGTGGGGTGAACGGTCCCCCCCCCCCTTGCCGCTAATTGAAGCCGTCGGCGAACCGTCGCCGCCAGCCTTCCGGCGGCACGCCGACGCCGCCGGTCGTCGGCGCCGCCGCGCCGGCGTGGCGTGCCGCCACCGCCTTCCGCGGACCACCGGACACGCTCCGTTGGTCCGTTTCTCCTGCCGTCTTCACCAACGGTCCTCCTGGGACCCGACCTTCACTGCTAAGGGATTCAAACGCCATAGCGGCCTGCTTCGTCGTCGTCCGTTGATCCGCATATCGATAAACAAGCTGCGGAGGGTTGTCGGGCCGTGTTTGTTCGGCCCGCGTCCTCCGCATTAGGTGTTATCAATTGGAAAATAATAAACACATGGTTTTAATCATTGTCGAGGGTATAATTTATCCAAAAAAAATTATACGAACACCTTGCAATCAAATACCCACGCACGAGAGTTTAAAATTTGAATGCGCGGCGTGACGATGTCGCGCATACTTGCCGCTCGATCCCGCGCGGCATGACGATGTCGCGCATCCTTGCCGCTTGATCCCGTGCGGTGCGATGACACCGCGTCAATTTCATTCGATCCGCAACAACAAGAAAAACAATAAGGGAGGGGGACGACCGTGTTTGTGCGGTCCGGCCTCCTCCCGTTAACTGATATCATGCGGTCCAAATATCGCAGATAAAAGACGGAAGAGAATAACATAAGGAAAAATCACGTAAACCCCCTACCTTGGTTTCAAGATCGGAGTCGAAGAAAGATGATTTGAAGACGACGTCGGGGTGCGTCGGAGGAGGAATCGGTGTCTCCTCACGTGTTGCGGTGAAGAGGAAGGAAGACACGTCGTCGTTCTTCGTGGAAGGATGGTGTTCTTCGTCGGAGACCAATTCGTTCTTCACGTTCTTCTTCGATGAAGAAGATGTTTTTCAAGCCTCCAAAATCCTCCCAAGTCCTCTCCAGCAACAAAGGAACTAACCCAAAATAAATTAAGTCACACTTAATTTATTAAATCAACATGGCTTTTGAAATTCAAGTGTTTGAATTTCAAAAACTCACATTAAACCCACTACATTAATGTCATATTTATTAACTTATGTTAACAATATTAATGGTGAGTTGAGGGGGATAAAGGATATGAAGGGGTGGGGTTCGTGTGGGCCCCACCACCCTCATAACCTCCCAAGGGAGGTTGGGTAGTTACCCAACTACCATCCAAAGGATTTAAACACTTAGAGTAAATAAAAATTGTAGTTAAATTTTTATTTTTAACTTCACAATTATTATCAACTTCCCTTGTGTAAACACAACTCTGGAAAAGGTGTTCCTAAGCAATTACTGGCACTGCGGTTTCATCGGTGCCCTCAGAATTCGATTCCGAGCACCGGTTCAAAAGTTAGAATTTCCCGCTCATTCATTCACTGAACGTACCCGAGCTAAACTTCGGATAGAAATTCCGAACACACCGGGCCTCGGAATCCAGTGCCATCAGAAACTGCGTTCTTGTAAAATCCCAAAAACAAATTAAGAAAAAATTTCCCTTGAATTTTACGGGTCTTTAAATTATTTCTCCATCCTTTTAAATAAAATAATTAATTAAAATTATAAAGATGGTTAACTTCCTAAATATCATTATATTATATTTATATAGGATTTATATTTTCAAAAAGTTACTATTACATGTTTTACTTTTGATATAACAATTTATTTAATATTTTATTCTAAAATTACCCCTCTCATCAAGTATAAATAATCCCTCTCCCTCCCATTAAAAAGAAAATTCCCTCATATCCCAAGGACAAATTTTATCCTAATTGATACCTATCAATACCCTAAGAATACCTAGATAATATATGTAGTGAAAAAACTCCAAACATCAAGGGTGTTTTAGTGTCATATAAGAGAAGCTACGTCGGAGAAATAATAAGTTTTTTTTCAAACTCTTGTCTCTCTTTTTTATTCTTCTCATACTTTTCCAACTTAAATTCAAAATCATATCAACTAGATTTCAATCAAATAAATTTTAACATTATATTATTTATTTTTACATATAGAAAATGTTTTATTTTTTATGCAATTAAATTTTATAACTCTTTTTATCCATATTTAGATAATATTTCCGTTAATAGTTGGTAAACCAAAACTGAGGACATTCCCAGTTATTTTCATAAATACAACTATATTTGAAGTTATTATATATTATTTATGAAATATAAATCTATAAATTTATGTATTTTAGCATTCTGAAATTTATTTTACTAATTTATAAATAACATTGAACAAAATAGTCAAATTAATGAAAAATGGAGAATTTTTAAGGAAATGATAACAAAAAAATGTCTTCCCATTATATATAGAAGTTATGAAATATAATCAAAAAATAAAAAATATAAATAGTATTAAAAATGAAAACTATTCTATTATAGATCAATTATTTAATAAATATATGATTATTATTTAGGAGGCGTAGAAAAGAGGAAATTTACCAAGAAATAAAGAAAGGGGATGCCTAAACACAACTCATTTTCTTTAGGATAGCCCTCTTTCATGTAAATTTTAAGGTTGATATTCCTATAATGTTTCTTAAATATAATTTCACTATTCATACCATTTCTTTTTTGGATATAAGTTTTACCACATTTATTTATAAGCCAAGTATAAATATTTTCCAAAAAGACTTTTCATTTCACAATACATCTTTTACTCCTATTTGGTGATTTTTAATCACTAAAAAATGAAGATGTTTATTCCAAATACATATTCATTATTTATTTTTGAATCAAATTTTAATTATGAAACTTTGGTTGATTAAATCCTTATCAATACAATTCCATTCTGTGAGTTTTTTCCCGACTACGATTGTTATACGTTCGATGTGGAATGCATGATTTTTTAAATATTATGATGTGATGAGTGAGGGAAGAATTATATAGCCTAAAAATTCATTGGGTAATTTGATTAATATCATGAGATAATTTTAATTATTTATGAACATAATTCTTCATTTGTTCACAAGGTTGGTTTTATGATTATGCTCATATGCTAGGCATGAACATGATGAAATCTTTGTTCAAAACTATGTGTGGAATTTGAAAACTATAACATGATGTTTAATTTTTATTCATTAAAACACTCCATTCATTTATAAAATGATTCCCCCATGAATATGATGACTTTATTGTGCTTATGATTTTATAATGATTATTATTCTCACCAATGTATTATTGATTCATCTCATGTATTCCTCCTCTTACTAGGATATTAGATGAGAAATTTCATTGATGTATATCCTTAGGTGACTACATATACTAAGAATAAATCAAAATATTTTATGTTGATAAATAATAATTTTTTTAGTAATGTTTATGTTTTACTACTTATATGTGATGTATGATCCTATTTTTTCAAGGATATTAATCTTTTAGGTCCTTAAATGTTTTAATATTTTGTTTTTTATCATTAAATTTGTATTATAATCATATAATAAGATGCATGGTCACTACTGATTGTATCAGATACATGGTTTGGTTAATTTTTTATTTGATTTAGAAATCATTAGTTAATACTATATGAATAAGAATATGTATGGTAAAACATAAATTTATTTTGTGAAGTATAAAAGCTTGTGGTGTCATAAAAATTACATCTTTTTATAGATACCAAAAGTGGATGTGGATATGGAATAGATGTACCTTGTGGTAACAACCCTAAAAGCACTATATTGAGCTAGACTTGATTATGAACTAGTTCACGAAAAAAAGCCTTACTATACACCTAGTTTGAAACTCTCAAGAGATATGCTTCAATAGGACCCAAAATCCTATAAAATCATTATTAAGGATATATTGGTAATGTAATTATTCCTTTTAATGTTAGATAATAATTCAAGTATATGATCATATAAGTATCATTTAAGGAAAATGATATGGCTAGGGATCCCATAGGGTGTGAATTTGGAATTAATTTTCTCTTAATAATAAATTAATAATTCATAGAATATTGAATTATGTTTGTTTGAATGTTTTAAATTTTATAAAATAGTGGGAACCAGAAGAATCTTGACCAAAAACATGTTTGAGGGATAGTGAAATGATTTTATAAACAACACTCCCAATGCAATGATAGGTTGATTTCAAAACATCATGGTTATTCTTTCCCAACTATATAATGCTATGAACAAAAACCTGAACAATGAAGAATGTATTCATTCACCTAAGAAGTATCAACAATCTATCAAATCCATTATGTGGAAACAAAAACCAATGTTTAATAGATATTTTTTTATAATTGACATGAAACAGATGGATAATTCATTATAGAAGATCTTTTCTATGCACAACTATTCCTAGAAGGATAATGTTACTTTAGAAATCTATCATCGAGATGGAGAGGCTGATAAATGGTGGTAACTAATAATTAATTTTTATCATAAGTATGAAATGGATGACATTGAGGGGGATGACTTTAAGAAGTTTCTTTATAGCATTCATTTCTCATGAAATCTTTAAAAAAGAAAAAGAGTGACTTCTCAAAGCTTATTAAACAAGGATGGAGAATCATTCAATGCTTAGAATATAAATTTCACAAGGACTTTAAGATTTTCATCTAGTTTTGGTAAAAATAAAGAAAAAAATTGATAGATTCTTTAGTGGATTAAAATCTCACATTCAAAAGTCTCTATCTATTAGAGACTTTTTGGATTATGAAGAGGGTTTTTTATGTGTTCTTAAATAGAGATGGAGTTTTGAGATTATTAGAATTGTTATATAGATAAGAAATTAAATATTGATCTTCAAATTGGAGGATTAAATGAATTTTTTTGAAAGAGGGACCACCCATTGGGCTATCAAAAAAAGTGGTAGGAGTGTCATGGGAACTACCTCATAGGGATAGAGAAATTATACATGTGTGGTAGATAAAGACATCAAGACCATTAATTTTTAAGATACAAGAATAATTCGAATAGCATGATGGAGGAATTAGAGGAACCACCCATGGTTCAATGATTCAAATATTAGAAAAAATAGAACAATTAAATCCATTGCACAAAACCACTGATCCTTAGGGTTAATTAGTTTCAGAAACCACTAAATCTAATGGAGCATGGGAAATTATTTTCCACTACTACTGCTGATGTGTATTGTGAAATTTTTTTCATACAATGTAAACTTTATATTCACTCAAAAAATTAATATTGTATTATTTGATTCTCGTTCTAGGAATTCATTCATATCATGCATGTTAGTTAGAAATTTTGAATTAAATCCTTGAAACTATGAACTATAGATATCAGAAAAATCACAGAGTTGTTCAATTATTGTAACCTAAGTGCTAGACTCTTATACTTTTAGAATATGTGGTTAGATTATTCCTTTGATTATCAGAATCATTCATATGGTTTCATTCGACACTATATTTTTTATGTATTGGAACTCATTATATTAAGCACACATCAAATTATTGGAAAAGTAAACATCTTTTCATATTGGAAACCATCCCATACTCCCATATAATGCATTAAAGGTCATGAATATCTATTGGAAAGTTTCCCAACATTATTGGTGTTGATACCCTGTGAAGAATACAACCTCACCCAAATTGTTCTGTTAACAGATGGTATCAACATGGTGAAGATTCCCATTTTACGGGAATAAACTGATGTATTTATTGAAGTGTTAACTAGACTTCCACCATATCATGATGCATAATTCTCAAAATAACTCATAACCTGATGCGTTCATATATCTAAATGACCCAACATGATGACCATGATTGCAATGGTGTATTTAAAGAAGTATCAGAAAGAGAATACTCAAAAGGAATTAATACATCCTAATTAATTACCTTAGGGTGCACCAGTGATATTTTTAAGGTAGAGGGATGGATAAATGTGGTTGTGTATTGATTTATATGATCTTAACAAGTTCTCCATAAAGAACATGTGCCCTCTACAAAGGATTTTGGACTTGTTCGATTAACTATGGGGATCTCATCACTTCTCAATGGTGGATCATCATTCTAGATATCATCAACTTAATGCGATTAAGGAAGATATTTAAATGACTATATTCCATACAAGGACAAGAAAATATAAGTTCCTAGTGATTCCATTCGAACATACTAATTCCCTGTCAATCATCATGAGCTTGATGAACATATAATATAGTGACTACCTAAACAAGTTTTTGGATTCATTTATCAATGATATTCTCATTTAATATAAGAGTAAGTAGGAACATGAAGTGCTCCTTTGAATTGAGATGTGAAATTACGGAATGATAAAATGTATGATAAGATCATAAAGTGTTTCTTTTTTATAAAATAAGTCACATTATTGGAGAATTTGATCACAAATGTGGTAATTTCTATTGACCCTTAAATGTTGAAGAAAAATCATGAATGAACCAAACCTACTAGTGTCACATAAATCCATTGTATACTTACCTTATAAATTTACTTATGATGTTTTATGTGAAATTTCTCACGATTTCCAATTAGGGTAATCAAATTTTCATGAAAATGGGTAACATATGTATGGATGGTAGAATGTGAGGAATGAATTATGGTGCTCAAGATAACGATAATCACTATAATTGTACTTATAATACCGATAATTAGAGAGGGTTTTTTAAATATAGAAATGCTTCAACATAAGGATTGGGTTTTCCTCTCATTTATAATCAATTAATAGTGGAATATTCCACAAGATATTTTATGGTCCATCAAAAAAACTACCTACCACATGATCTATAGTTTCCATCTATGATATTTTCTTCAATGATTTCGAGGAACTATATCTATGATGATACGTGTGGTATATATTACAATCATAAGAGTGTAATATATATATTCATGGATAGAATTATAAAAAATAATCAAATAAGATGGTTAGATATAATCAACAACTACAATACCTTTATCTGCTACCTTTTGGGAAAGAAAAAAATTTAGAAAACCATGAATGAACACTAGAATGGACTCTCTGTCAAAGAACATTCCCCACACACCCTGTGGTTTTCAAATTTTTATGCCTGTTTCTATGGAAGATGAAAATGCTCCAGCGGAGACCCCAACCTCATAGTCATTTGATCCAGCTCATGCTCCATTTGAAGTCAGGCCTAGGTGCTCTCGATCAGAACTATCTTTCAGGGGTGTGCTTTGCGGACCGTCTCAGGCTTCTCAGGCCTTCATTCCTGAATTCAGTCCGATATCTCCGATGATGTCACAGGAGGGTTCTTTTATTTCTCTAGAGGTCTCTTCAGTAGTGTTTTATAAGGCGACGGGGTACCTTAGGTGGACCCTTGTGGCTCGTTTTGGTGGAACAAAGCCATCCCTTCCGATCTTTAGGCGTTTTGCGGACTCATGAGGTTTGCAGGATCGAGTGCGGATCTCATCTATTCACCAGAACTCTTTCTGCCTACTATTTTCTTCAGAAAGGGACTTTGTCTTCACTTGGTTTATGGAGCCTTAGTTATTTGTCTGTTGGTATTTTAGTTTTCCCCACTGGTCACTGGATGCTCATAGAGTTAAGGAGAGCCCCCGAGCTATAGGTTGGGTCTGCCTCCCCACCCTCCCTTTTCCTTTCCAGAATAGGACTTCTATAAAGGTTTTTGGGGATTCCCATAGAGAATTACTTTGTGTGGGTGAACACACCCTTTTCAGAAAGGATATGACGGTGGATCGAAACTTTTCAGAGATGGAATTCTCTGTCCATCTCTTGGACAACATCTCCTTGAAGGTGTAATGCTCGGTGGTGTGTTGGTAGGATATTATCTTCTTGGAGTTACCCAGGTTCTGCATCTCTTGTTCTCTCTAGGGAAAATCTTTCTAGGTTTGTAGGAATTGAAGGCATGGTGGTCAGAGTCATTCCCTTTGGGCCCATTCTAGCATCTCAGCCTCTCTTTCATATGGTCCAGATTTTTGCCTAGTACTGGTTTCTTCTCCAGTTTCGGATGAGGCTCAGCTAGCTCCCATTGGTCAAGAGGACATACTTCAACCCCTACCATCTCTTCCACTAGAGATCCTCCCTGTTCAGATCTAGTGCCTTTTTATCTTTGGGAATCCTCTCAGTTGGCCCTGTTTTTTTTTGAGTACTTCGTTAATCAATCCAATTTCTCTCAGGTGGGTGTTTTCTGGAAAGAGCCTTAGGGAGACCTATATGGCTTCCAGTATATAATGTGTTTCCCCCCTCTAGTTTATGTTTCCTCATGTGTCTGTGGGAGGAGGAACGATATTGAGATGGTGCACTACCCTCCCTCTTTGGATGATGTCAGTTTGCATGTTTCTTCCAGTGTAGCCCTAGATGGTGCTATTGAGGCCTCAATATTTGATCAATTAAACTATTAATTTCTATCCCCTCCCAGTGTTGTGTGAGTCAAGTCTCTAATATTGGTTTCTTCAGTGGCCCAAATAGAATATTATCACCCTACTTCTATTTATGGTATGTTTACTCAACCAAAATTAAAACAGTTGAGAGAGATTTATTCTTCCCTACATAGAGAGACCAGGAATCCTTGTTCCAAAACCAGGCCAATGATTTTTTAAATGTTACCTATGATCATTTGGAACTCCCGTGGCCTAGGAGAACAGGTGAAATCAGACTTCATTGTCTCATAGATAAAAAAGAACATGGTTCTTTTGGTGCCTTTCCTTGAACTCAAATAGAATCCTGAAAATATTAAGACTTTCCGCCACACTCTCAAAATGCAACCCGGTTAACAGGTATAATTGGATTTTCTGGAATATGGAGATATCAGTTGACTTAATTTCCTCAGGGGACTAGTTCATTACTATGAGGGTGTAGAAGGGGGGGGGGATAGTGTGTTGGTCTCTTTTGTGTGTGGGAGTTGTGGTGATAATTGTAGAGACTGATTGTGGAAATACTTGACTTATTTTGATCTAATGGGCTCTCTTTGGCTCATGGTGGGAGACCTTAATGTTATTGTGGATCCAGAGGAGAAAAAGGTCTATGGAATTTTACCAAGGATGGATAGCTTGGATTTTTCTCATTTCATGGTAGAGAACGACCTGATGGATTTTGGGTTCTCTAGAGATCCATTCACATGGTGTAATAACGAGAGAGGCAGAAGACAACACTGGAGACGACTTGACTGGGGCCTTGGAAAAGTGAATGTTATAACCAAATTTACTAATTCCAATGTCAAGAACTTAGTCTGTGGTATCTCTGACCACTCCCATTTACTAATTTACCTATTTACTAGGAAGGATACTTTGGATGGTTTTAGGTTTTATCACCATTTGAAAAAATATACCTTGATATAAACAGGTCATTGTTGAGCTGCGGGGTGGACCGATTTAGGGGAAATCGTGGGTTGCAATTTATAAAAAACTGAGGCAACTGAAGATGGGGATGCAGGAGTGGGAAATAGATCTTCTCATCTTAGATGAAGACATGGAGGATTTAAAATAGAGTATTGAAAGTATGGAAACTAGCTTAGAGGAGACTTGGAGTGACTTACTGTTTGAGGATCTATCGAGCAGGACAAACATATTGGGTGGAGTTGATTCTCAAGAAGGAATGTGTGGCTCGTGAAAGATCCAGAATTAAGTGGTTGCATGAAGGTGATAAGAACTCATCCTTTTTCCATGATTTTTTGAAATAAAGAAGGCATTTTAGTAAACCGAATATATTTCTTGATGATGGTACATACATGGATGATAGAGACATCATGGGAATTATGAAACATTATTTATTTAGGGATCTTATGGATGGTCCTAACCTGAGGATGGCCATGGGATACCCATATGGAAATGCGACTATATGGGAAGTAGTGGCACCCTCTGTGTCTATCAGAGACAATGAATTATTAGAGATGATTTATGATGGAGAGGAGATTCACTTAGCCATGATGAATCTCAATCCACAGAGTTCTCCCGACCATAATGGAATCCTTGGATCATTCTATAGGGATGCCTGGGAGGTGGTTAGAGATGAAATCATTGATGCAGTTCAAGACTTCATTCAAGGTGGTAGACTTTGTAGGGGTTTCAGGACCACCACTTTAGTGCTCATTCTGAAAGTTAAAGATCCCTCCTCTCTCTCTAATTACAGACCGTTGAGTATGTGTAATTTCCCTTATAAAATTCTAGCAAGGTTCATCAACATGAGGATTTACATGTTTCTACCTCGGTGGAATTCTATTAAACAACATGGGTTTGTTAAGGGGTGGTCATTTCAGGGGGATATCGGTCTAGAACAAGATATTATGAGGGATATTAATACCAAGACCCACGGATCGAACCTAGAAATCAAAGTGGATATGAATAAGTCTTCTGATAGGATCGAGTGGGGTTTTATTAATAGAGTGTTGTCTGCTATGGGGTTCTCTCATAGGGCTATGGACATCATCTTCAGATGCTTTAGTTCCTCGTGGATGGCTATCTCATTCATGGGGAGGACCCATGTCTTCTTCAAAGAAACCTGTGGGCTCTGCCAGGGAGACCCAATTTCTCCCAGTATATTCATCCTTGCATAGGATATCCTTAGTTTCCTCATCAATAAAAGTCTTTCCAATGGATATTTACTTCCATACCGCAGGAAATGGAACTGTCCTCCTATTTCCCATTTTATGTTCATGGTTGATACTATTATCTTCCTTAATAGTGGAAGGAGTTCTATTATAGGCATCAAGAAAATCATGGAGGAATACTATTATTGGAGTGGGAAGGTAATTAATAGTGCTAAAATTAATCTTTACATCTCTAATAAATGTTTCCCAATAAGGTCTCTTCTCTTTGTAGCAGGATGGGTATGCAATGTGGGACCTTCCCCATGGAGTATATCAGAACCCCCATATATTCAAGGAGACTAAGGGTGTGGTACTTTGATTATTTTATGAGAAACATCGAAGGTCGGGTTCTCAACTGGAAGAACTATTACCTTTCTTTCGAGGGGAGGATTGCTTTGGTGAACAGTGTCCTTTCAGCCATTCCCATCCATGACATGGATTCAAAAAACGCTCCCAAAGGTGTCATCAGTGCTATTGATAGGATCCTGGATTATTTCACGTGGGATGATCTTTTTGAAGGGAAGATTCATTGGGTCTCATGGGATAAAATGGAAAATACCATACGGGGGGGGGGGTGGGTGGGTGGGTGGGGGTTAATGGGAGAAGTTTATCTTATATGCTTCACTGTATACATTCCAGCTTGCATGGGAAGTGATTGAAGGGAAAAACCATTAGAGGAAGTCCATGTCTTGCAGCTGGGTGGGTGATTAAGTGAAGGATGATGGTCATGCGTATCCCTTCTGGTCTAAAATTTTTCTGCTCATCAATAACCTCAAACTGAATTCTCGTTGGATTGTTGGGGAGAGTGATATCCTTTTTTGGTACCACAATGGGTCAGGTTCGGTACTGGGTTTTCCTGGTTGCCCCGTACCTTTGATCTCATTCAAGGAAGCCAGCCGCCACCCTAAATTTATTAAATTAGTTCTGGAAACTAAACATAAGGTAATTTGGGAGTCTATTTTCATCAATTAAGACCTGAACAAATGTGTTTTCATAGCTTCCTCCTCAGGGAAATTCTCTACGAAGTATTACCAAAGGCTCCTGGATCTCCAATATCCTAGATCTAACTAGGATTTCATGGTTTGGTGTAACAAAATCCCCTCTAAATATAATTTTTTAACCTAGAGAATCATAAATAATGTAGTGTCCATGGATGAGCAGATCAAAAATCTGGGTATCAGTATGAAATCCCAATGCCATTGCTATAGTCGACACCAGGTGGAGAGCATTGTTCACATATTTTTTGCGAGCGACTGGGCCCATGGGTTATGGTTCTTCTTCGGGGGATCTATGGTGTTCTCCTCTAGTGCAAACTATGATGAGCCATTCTTGGAAAGTTTGTTCTACGGTACAGGTATCTCAGGCATGGTGAACATAGTGAGGTCAATTTTCCTCAGTGCAGGGTGTTGGTGTTTGGGGCCTACCAGAAATCAAGCCCGATTAGAAGGGGTTATGCCTACAGTGAAGGCCATTATTGTGCGTACATGGCTTATACTGGTGAATCTAGTCACGCTCATCCCCAAATGACATGAGGATATCTCTCTTAGCTTGCTACAGGTTAGTGCTCCTCCTGTAACCTCTTTCAGTACTAGAACTCAGGGGAA
This sequence comes from Viscum album, assembly GCA_963277665.1. Lineage (NCBI taxonomy): Eukaryota > Viridiplantae > Streptophyta > Magnoliopsida > Santalales > Viscaceae > Viscum > Viscum album. The sequence continues at coordinate 252,208,493 of OY728135.1, read as the reverse complement.
ATGGATTTATTGGTGCCCCCCGATCTCCAGCTACAATATTAACTCGGACGGATCCTATGTATTGGGAGAGATGAGAGGAGGGGGTGGTTTAAGACTTGTGTGAGAGTGTGGTGCTGGCCTTTAATACATTTTTTGGGTATGGTACTTCACTTCAGGCAGAGGCAAGAGCTATTCTTACCGGATTATTGCTTTGACATCGTAGGAATATTGCTATTTATGAGGATAATATAGATTCTATAATCCTTTATGATTCTTTTCATGGTAAAGGATTCATCCCTTGGTCAATATCCTACACGATTAGGAAATGTTGTACCCTTCTTGATAATGTTAGTGTGATGTATACTTGGTGTGAGAGGAACAAAGTTGTGGATCACCTTGCTTCTATAGCGCAGTCGGGCTCCAATGCCACTTGCCTCTCGTCGATCAATTTTATGAAGCCCGAGGGGGTTATTTTATTCAGAAGGGATGCCTTGGGATTACATTACTTCAGGCCTCCCTAGGTCATGTGCGCTCTTGCTGTTCTGGTTGTTTTGGTGTGTTTCTTGTTTTTTTTGTTTATTGGTGCCTATTTTCTTAACATTACCTTTAATAAAAATTTGATGTTGTATGGGAAAGACAAAATAGGTAGATGATGCACTTATTAGAAATGATCTTTATAAATTATCTATGATGAGAATTCAGAAAGACCCTATATTCGTGGATATACAAAGGATGGATCTGGAAATCATAACAGTAGAGAATACATCCTCAATGGCCCAATGGAGTTTTCAACCATCTATCCAAGAGAGGATGAAGGAGATTCAAATTCATGATCTAGATATTCAAATGAAGGTAAATGTAGTAATGGAATGAAATCAGCATGAGTTCCATATCAATTAGGATGGTGTGATTCAGTTTGGAACTAGTATGTGTGATCTTTCACCACCTACAATAAATATAGATTTATTGGATAATGAACATAGATCACCTTTCTTCGTCGGTCATATAAGTACCAAGATGTACTGTGATCTTCAAGGGGACTTCTTTCGAGACAACATGAAGAAGGATATTGTGGCGTATATATCAAGGTTATTGGAATGTTAGCATGTTAAAGTAGAGTGACATAAGTCCAAAGGGATTATGAAACCTTTTACTATAAAAAATGAAAATGGGATAGTTTCATTATGGACATTGTCATTAGTCTCTTTAATCCACCAAAAAGAAAATAATGAAATATTGGTTGTGGTCAATCGACTCACCCAGACAGCCCACTTTATCACTATTCAGGAATATTTATCACATGAAAAATGTTCCAATATATATTTAAATGAAATGGTGAGGATTCATGGGGTTCCAATTTCAATAGTCTCTTACCAAGATCAATGGTTTAATTCTAAATAATAGATAACTATTCTAAATTATTTGAATACTGAAAGGAATTTCAATATGGACTTTCAACTTGAAGCCAACTATAAGGCCCCGACATTAAACATTACATAATCTTGAGTTTTGATCAAGAATTTAATTTCTTTCACACTGTAGATATTTTCAGGTTTATAGTTTTAGAGAATTAGGGAATAATTATTACATTACATCTCAAAGATACAAAGTATACACTTCTACTCTGTCTAATCTTTTCACAATAATAAAACTCCTTAAATAAAACGATAATTATTTTCTTGATAAAAATATTTTTGAATTCTTATTTTCTATTATCCTTCCTTATACTTTGTAAAAAACAATTCAAAAACATGGGATGAGAATAAGAATATCAATAAGTAATATAAAATTAGAAATAAAACCGTTAGTCCATGAATATTTAAAAACTATGATTTTTTTCACAAAATCATAATTTTCACCCTTAAAACATAAACTCTTTAACATACTTTATGAAATCATAAGATTCTTAAATAAACTCATAGAAACCAGAAATCATAAATATAACTCGTGGCATTAATAACATACTTACATTGTAGCTTTCATAGATACCTAGGGAAAAACCTTAAAGGTTACATTTGAAATACCCATCATAGTATATTCACTAAATCTCTTCATAGAAACATTATCATTTACCTCCATCACATTACCCAATGAATTGGAGAGCTATCACGGGGTCACCCTCCCTATGTTTATCACGGAACCACCCATATTTGGTTTATCATGTAACCACCCATTAAATTTCCAAGTACCATTACATAATAATAACACATAAAAGATTGAAATTATCAACATTGCACTCATAAATCACAAGAAATCAATTCAAGATGTTGAAATATTTAATCTATTTCCAAAATAATTTAAAATATTTAATGAAGATATTTTTGAATCAAAGTGTCCCATACCACATTAAAACTGTTAAAAAAATTCAATAATTAAAATATTAAAACATATATGTCCATATAAATAAATCCTTAAACCCATTTTGAAAGCATGGAAATTAATGAGAAATATTTAGAAGAATAAATCTTTAAAAAATTTAAAACGATATTTTAGTTAAAGAGTCTCATAACACCTAAGAAACACTTGAATAAAAATAATAAAATAATAACATCCAATGAAACATTAAATACCATGATAATATAGATATTAATGATATAAAATGTCAAAAGGGTTGTATATACACCTTATAGGATATTAAAGGTGCACAATATTGAGATATGCCTCAATGAAATGAGATTGAGATGAAATCCCATACAAAGATCGTATCCATAGATTAAGGATAAATAAATGGAATAATTATGAGTGAAAAATATAAATAAACCCAATTTAATCAGATATTCAGTGTAAAAAAATCAAAGTCCATTCACACAAATTCTTGTAAAAACAAAACCAAAGACATGGATATTTAACTCAATGAATAGAGATTGAGTTAAGATTTCCTTTACAATGTTTGTATAAATGACATAAGAATTTATCAATGAGGTGATTATGTGTATAAATAGTATATCTACACAAAGGTAATTGTAAATTATAACATAAATAAATAAAAATTTATTCCACGCATAATTCTGGCATAATATATTCCAGAAAGTATGCGTAAAACCCAATAAGTAGATATTTAGTTTAGAAATTTCGTTTCAATGATAATTTTGTAAATAAAATAGATTGATTATTTGTATTCACTATAAATCCACATAAATCAAGTATAAACACTATATAATATATCAAAATTATTTTATCACATAATCATAGAATGAAATATTCAAGAAGTAGAAGATCAACCCAACGAATGGAAATTGGGTTAAGAAGTTCCCTTACCTTGAATCTAACTTTCCCCATTAATTCTTTAATTCAATGGATAATAAACTTAAGCCAATTTATAATTTCTTCATAACCTTTTTAAAGTTTATTCTTCATTTTATATCACTCATTATCATGTTATAACTATTAGTTAATTTTTTGAGTTCATACTGGACGTTTTGTTGATGTTTGGTACATGAGTCAAAAATGAACTTGTTTTGATTAAAATTGTTCATGTGGTCATAATTAAATCATATCTAGAATGATACTCATGATTTAAAAATCAGATATATCAAGTATATATTTATTTATAATAGTTCCCAACATATGTAGATAATAAATGAAATGCACCGTTCGTGGAGACGGTAGGTAGTATATACGCACGAACGCTTCTTTTATTTATTTTTCATATTAAAAAAATAATAAAATGATATAAATGTATATTATAAAACCATCATTATATTTATTTCATGTATGTATTATAGTTCAAATGAAACCATCCTTTATAAGTTCCATTTATAACATGAACAAGTCATATCAGTTTGAGGGGGTAATAGTCTACACTTCCTCAAATGAAATTATCATATTTACACAACATGGAAAGCACAAAGGTATGTTGTAAATAAAAATTACAGAAGAATAGAGACAATATAAATATAACATATATCATATATAAATAAATTTCCATCATAATTTCTCCCATTAGAGTTTGTAGGAGAAAGTTTATTTCATCATTTGGTGAGGCAGTAGTTCACCGTACACCGAAACTATATGTTCACATCCATTAGATGAAGGTGCGTGTAAGTGTAGTTTGAATCATTATCATAAAAAATCCTAGTATATTGAGAGAAATGGTGTTGTTATGTAATCAAATAATAAGAAGAGAATTGTGAGGGGAGAAGGAAAATGAAAGAAAGGAACTTGAGAGAATACATTACCTCTAAATCGGGTAACTTCTTTTTGATTTGAGCCAAAAGGTTTTCTTGAATTGTTTTTTGAACATGGTAAGGCATCTAGGATTAAGGGAGGAATGTTAGGAGCTTATTTGGGTATAATTGGGACTATCCAAGGGGATTTAGATGTGTGAGTTATGTGGGTATAGGTGGTGGCCTTTTATAAGAGGGAGGAGGGTATCTTTAGGAAAGTATAGAAATATTAATTTATTATAAATTCAATTTTGATTGAAAATGGTCAGAAAATCATTTACATCGAATATAAGATAATTTTGGTTCAAATAACTATCATCCAATAATTTTTATACATGTTATGAATATTTTTTAACCTTATCATTTTGGTTTAACTCTTATTTTACCCTTTTTAATCATATAGTGATATCATGTTATTCAGACATTGTGGGTTAATGTAATTACCATATCATGTAAAATGACCAAAAGAAGTAATTTATGAAATATTTGAATTTTTAATTACCATTTGGAAAAATATTAGATTTTTATGAATTTAATATCATTTAATAAGCTATTTTATGTTTTACGTTATGAATTATGTCACTTTTGGACACTATTCATATTTAACTTTTTAACAAATTCATAACAACCTAATTCCTTAAAAACAAAGGCATTAACACAACTATAATATGTAAATATCATCCATAAAATTATTGAATGGCAAAAAATTAATCATATTACATTTATTATAATATTTATAATATCATTTATTTGAATTCTTTTCTAAAGAAGCAATCACTGCATCATTATTGTGTCATAATTAAAATTATTTATTTAATGTCTAAAAATTATAAATAATATACTATGATGTATGAAATATTTTTTATTTCTAATGACTATTTATAGTAAAATAGATCAGTTATATACCCCTATACTAAAATTGTTTTAGTAAAAGATACATGTTTATGTTATATTTCTCTTTACATTAAATTAATTCTTATAAAATGTCATTTTGACACCCAAGTGGATCCATGAGGCCCTAAATTACACCCAAGGATGAAAATGGTTGGAAATTTCTCATAAAATAGGAATATTACATGTGTTATGTTAGGTTAATATCATTGTAATATTATTTGTTACCCTTATTTACCAGATTTTTCCTTTAACCATGGTAAACAAAATAATTATAGAATCTACTATTCATAATGTCCAAAAATAAAAAGTACCTATTCAAAAAATTTGGACATCATGATTACAAATATGTAATCCATTTTTACAAATTCAAAACACATATTTGGTAGAAATTAATTTAAAATTAATTCCCATTTTCAAAAACCAAAAAGTGGGCTTTTAAGAAGTAAAAACTATCAAAAGATTGACACGTGTTTATGTCCAATTTCAATGGGAAATTACTTTCAACGACCAAAATTTGATTAAATGATAAAAATATATTCTATTTATACTTTAAAACCATTAAATAATATGATTTTACAATATAAATTATCTCTATTGAAAAAGTTGTTCTCAATTAAAATTTATCGTATTTTTACTATTCATCAAAACATGATAGTTATCAGAAAAATATAAAAAATACATCTAAAAAAAAATTTTATGTCTTGATTATAAATAATAAGTTTATTTTGTAAAAAATAACATATAAAAGTGACAATAACTATATTTAAAAAGAGTTTTCCATCAAAAGGCGGTAAAACGACATTTTTAGAAAAATACTTCTTTTATCCGAAAATTTAAATTTGTGCTTATATAATATCTTGAAAACATATAACAAGAATTTAGAACATTATATTGAATATATAACATATATTTTTTATTAAATAAAAACCCTTAAAGAGTGATATGATTTTATAAACACAATTATTCTCTTTTAAATAGGATTTTATAAAATCACATCCTTTATATTCAATTAGTTTTTACTTCCATTTATAAAAAATTTGGTAACCAATTGAGTCATTATTTAAACATGTATTAACCATATTTCAAAATTCATTTCATACTATTCATTCCCTCCATTCCAACTACTAGGTGTTAACTGCCATTTAAAATAATAATAATAATAATATATTATTTTTTGTTACAACTCAATGTTGTGTGAAATGTAAGATTTTAGAGAAACCTGTTGTTGTGTGTTGAGTATGATATCAGAAAAAGCACCCCCTTTAATGTAAAATTAATATCTCATTCATAAATATTAATATAAAATAAAATGTATCATTCTATAAATACTTGAGTCATTACATCATTCCTACCTTTGGGAAATTGTGTCCTCACAATTTTAAACTTGGGATCCGAAACTTCATTGAAAATCCCACATCATAAAAAAAGTAAATTAAACTATCACTTTAAAAGAATAAAATAGAAGTTCAATGGTCACCCTAGATATCACATACTAGGGTTGCATGTAGAAAAACATGGAAATGGAAGAAAAACTAAGTTTCATGTTATGACGGAGAGCGATAGAAAACATGATCAGGAGAAATTTAACTACCACAAAACCATAAACTTCTGATGGGTTAAATGGTCATTGATTTCATGGTAGGAAAAGTAAACATAAAATTTTTTTGTTTTAAGATCCATTTAAAAAATAGGGGGAATTTATTTATGATCTTTACTAAGAACATAAGGAAGCATACTTACTTGTCCAGTAGAGTTTCATCCTTTAATAAATTTCTACCACAAACACATATTTTCTCCAAAAGATGAGTATTCAAGATGGCTTGGTCACACTTGAAGCACTAGAATCAACTTATTTAGAATCAAACAATCCTCAAAATATAAACCATATATTTCCCATGTATTTAGACATTAACAAAAACCAAAATGATTAGTACAATATTAGACAATCTCAAAAAGGGTAATCCTTTATAGAACAAAACAATACTCTTAATCTCTAAAATTCAAAAAACAATATCAAAAGTTCCACAAATACCATTAATTAACCAATTGTCCTTAAAATTCTTCAAAATAATCCAAAATGAGTTTGAAACCCAAAATTCAGAAGTATTTGATCACATAATCTTTCATGATAAATCTTAACATTTATCTCCAAATAACATCAACTACTCTTAAAGTCTCATACCAAAAAGTAATTAACCTAATCACATGTTCTCTATGATATGTTAATATTTTCCATAAATAACCCAAATCTTCATATGTCCAAAATAAAAACATAGATTCTTCCAAAATAATAGTTCAACTGTTACTCTACAAATGAAATACCAAAGTATTCTATTTTCCATAGGCATATAGTGTAACCCAAAGAGATAATGTCTTCCAAAATAATATTTATCACATAATCACCAAATCATTTTCATATACTAAGAATATCCATTTGATGAAACATAAGTTCCTAGAATCAACTTATTATTTATTTATAAAATCATTTAACTAAATATAATAAGCCATACTAATCAGGGACTTCACATAGGACAATGGTATGCGATAAATCACAACCTCACTTCAATTGTGGGTTCGATTCCTGTAGCATTGTCCGATGTGATGGGTTGTCACACAATCTGTGTGTGTTTTTCTTTTTCAAAAACTATATAATTTTTTAAATTTACCAAAAATAAGATAAAATCCTCAAAAATAACCATAACATGTTTTAACCTCAAAGGTTATTTCATACCTCATATTTTTAATCCCAAAAACTAATAACCCAAAATTTATTCAAAGGTGAATGTTTACAAAATACTGTTAATCATCTTGAAATAACATAATCCTCAAAATGGGTTTCTAAGTTATTGAATATATAATATAGCTAAAAATTATAAACCCATTATCATATCCCTAAACCTTAATAAAACATCTTAATCTTCAAAGTTGTATAAACCTTTCCTCTGGTACAAACTATATAGCCCCAACCTTAAACATTACATAATCTTGAGTTTTGATAAAAAAATTTGTTTCTCTCACATTGAGGATCCATTTAGGATTATATTTTTAGATAATGACGACATAACTATTATATTACATCTAAAAAAATACAAGGTAGACACTTTTACTCTATCCAATTTTTTCACAATAATAAATCTCCTTAAATAATACAAGAATTATTTTCTTGATAAAAATCTTCTTGAATTATTCCTTTCTATTATATTTCCTTATACCCTTTGAAAAACATTTCAAAAACATAGGATGAGTAAAAAAAGATCTCTAAGGAATATAAAATAATGAATAAAACAGTTATTCCATGAATATTTAAAAACCATAAAAACATTTTCACAAAATCATACTTTTCACCCTTAAAATATAAACTCGTTAACATACCTTATGAAATCATAAGATTCTTAAATTTACTCATAGAAACCAGAAATCATAAAGGTAACTTGTGGAATTCATAACATATTTACATTATATCTTTCAAAGCTACATATGGATTAACCTTCTAGGTTACGTTTGGAATACCCATAACAATATATTCCCTAAATCGCCTAGGAGAAACATGATTGTTTACCTCCATCACATTGTCGAATGCATTGGAGAGCTATCATGGGCTCACCTGCCCTAGTTTTATCACAGAACCACCTGTATTTGGTTTATCATGTAACCACTCATCAAATTTACAAGTAAAATTACATTATTATAACATATAAAATATTGAAATTATCAATATTTCACTCATCAATAATAAGAAATCAATTTAAGATATTGAAATATTGAATCCTATTCCAAAACCATTTAAAATATTTTAGATTTTTGAATCAAAGTTTCCCATTCCATTTTGAAAATTTTAAAATAAATTCAATAATTAAAATTTTAAAACATATATGTCCATATACATAAATCCCTAAAACCATTTTGGAAACATGGAAATTAATGAGAATGCTTTAGAAGAATAAATATTTAAAACATTTAAAATGATAGTTTAGTTAAAGAGTCTTGTAACACTTGAGATACACATGAATAAAAATAATCAAAGAATTACATCAAATGAAACTTTAAATATAATGAGAATATAGAAATTCATGATATAAAATGTCAAAAGGGTTGCATATACACTATATAAAATATTAAAGGTGCAGAATATCGAGATATCACTAGTGCTGAAAATGTTTTTTAAGGCAGTTATTTTCTATTTTTTATATTGGATTTTGGAAAACATTATTATAGGAGATGTTATAAATATTGTTTTTTACATCAGTTATTTTAAAACCGATGTAAAAACCATAAATCCGAAGCATTTTTCACATCAGTTCCTAAAAAACCGACGTGGAAAATACTTCAGAGTCATGATTTATTATGTCAGTTTTTAAATAACCGATGTGGTATATACTTTATTACGTCATTTATTATATAACTGATGTAATAAACTGCACCTCCGAATCATTTATCACATTGGTTATGAATAACCGACGTGATAAACCAGCCTACCAAGCATTTTTTTCACATCGGTTAAATAATAACTGATGTGAAAACATATATACAACATCAGTTATAAAATAATTGACGTAAAAAACTATAACATTACATTTATTATATCGGTTATGAAACAAACGACCAAAAAACCCATTCCCACACATTTGTTACGTTGGATTTCAAATAACCAACGTTAAAACCAATTTTTTTAATAAAACCATTCAACCACAACTATTCCCTACCAAAGAAGACCTGAAACAGACCAAAAATAGACCAAAACTAGACCAAAACCAGACCAAAACCAGACCAAAACCAGAACAAACCTCCACCCCACTGGACAACCCTCCCACACCACTGAAACCCCCCACCCCACTGGACACCCCACACACCCTGGACACCCCCTGGACAACCCCCACCCTCCTGGACAACCCCAACACCTCTGGAAAACCCTACAACCCTATTGGACACCCTCCCACCCCCATGGAAACCCTGAACACCCCACCCAATTAGAAATCCCTACCACACCCCCAGAAACCCCACCACCCCTGGACCCCCACCCCCACACCCCTAGACACCCCCTGGACAGCCCCCACCCTCCTGGAAATCCCCCACTGCCCTGGATAACCCTACCACCCTCCTGGACACCCTAACAGCCCCATAGATACCCTAGACACCCCCACCCCACTGGACATTCCTCCCACACCCCTGAAACCCCCACCCCACTGAACACCCCTCCCCACACCCCTAGACACCCCCTAGACAGCCCCCACCCTCTTGGACAACTCACACCCCCTGGACAGTCCTCCAACCCTCCTGGACACCCTACTACTCCCATGGACACCCTGGACACCCCACCTCACTGGACATCCCTCCCACACCCCTGGAAACCCCCACCCCTGGATACCCCCACACCCCTGGACACCCTTGGATAGCCCCCACCCTCCGGGACAACCCCCACTCCCTTGGACAACCCTCCCACCCTCTTGGACACCGTCCCACCCCCATAGACACCCTGGACACCCCCACCCCACTGGAAAACCCTCCCACACCCATGGAAACTACCCACCCTACTAAACACCCCCACACTCCTAGACACCCCTTGGATATCCCCCCACCCTTCTGGAGAGACCCCACTCCCCTGGACTGCCCTCCCACCCTCCCACCCTCCTAGACACCCTCTAACCCCCATGGACACCCTAGACATCCCCCACCTCACTAGATAACCCTCCCACTCCCTTAAAACCTCCCACCCCATTGGAAACCCACCCAAACCCCTGGACACCCTCTAGACATCCCCCACCCTCCTAGACAACCCCACCCCCTAAATAGCCTTACCACCCTCCTAGACACCCTCCCACCCCATGGAAAGCCTGGACAACCCCCACCCCACTGGAAAACCCTCCCACACCCATGAAACCCCCCGCCACATTGGACACACCCACACCCATGGACACCCTTGGACAACCCCCCACCCTCCTGGATAGCCCCCACTCTCTTGGACAACCCTCCCACCCTCCTGGACACCCTCCCACCCCCATGGACACCCTGGACACCCCCAACCACTAGACAAACCTCCCACACACTTGGAAACCCCCACCCCACTAGACACCCCCACACCCCTAGATACCCCCTGGACAACCCCACCCCCATGGACATCCTTCCACCCCCATGGACATCCTGGACACCCCCACCCCACTGGAAAACCCTCCCACACCCCTAGAAACCCCCCACCCCACTGGACACCACCACAACCCTATACACCCCCTGGATATCCCCCACCCTCCTGGACAGCTCCCCCACCCCCTAGACAGCCCTCCCACCTTATTGGACACCCTCCCACCTCCATGGACACCCTGGACACACCCACCCCACTAGAAAACACTCCCACACCCCTATAAACCGACACCCCACTGGAAACCTCCCACACCCCTAGATACCCCCTGGACAGCCCCCACCCCTTGATAGCCCCCCACTCTCCTGAACAACCCTCTCACCCTCTTGGACACCCTCCCACCCCCATGGACACCCTAGACACCCCCACCTCATTGGAAATCCCTCCCACACCCCTGGAAACCTCCCACCCTAATGGACACCCCCACACCCCTAGAAACCCCCTGAATAAATTTCCATCCTCTTAGACAACCCCCACCCCCTGGAGAACCCTCCCACCCTTCAGGACACCCTCCCACCCCATGGACACCCTTGACACCCCACCCCATTGGACAAACCTACCACAACCCTAGAATCCCTTCACCCCACTAGAGACCCTCACACCCTTGGATACCCCCTGGACATCCCCCACTCCCCTAGATAGACCTCCCACCCTCCTGGACACCCTCCCACCCCCATGGACACCTTGGACACCACCACCCCACTGGACCGCCCTCCCGCACCCCTAGAACCCCCATCCCATTAGACACCCCCACACCCCTAGATAGCCCCCACCCTCCTAGACATCCCCCACTCCCCTGAACAACCCTCCCACCCATCTGGACACCACCACCCCACTGGACACCCCTCCCACAACCCTGGAAACCCCACACCAAACTAGACACCCCCACACCCCTGGACACCCCTGGAAATCCCCCACCCTCTTGGATATCCTCCACCCCTGGACATCCCTCCCACCCTCTTGGACACCCTCCCACCCCATGGACACCCCCATTCCACTGGACATCCCTCCCACACCCCCACACCCCTGGAACCTCCCTATGACCAGAATCCATACTAGAAAAACCATCAGAACATGACTAAAACAAGAAGCAGTAAAAAAATGAAACATTCACATATATAACATTCAAAACATAAAATGTCAACTAAAAAAACCTAAATCCAACCTAAACTACTACCAAATACACAATTATAATGAAAATATTCAAAATCACATTTTACACTATAAACAAAATAAAATCCAATCAAACCAGTATAATAATTTGACCATTCCATTTGCAAGTGTTTAAACTCTTGAGCACTATAGGGTTGTGGGTCATCAAATAGATACAAATTAAAAGGATAGTAGTTAATATGTATAATGAATAAATCAAATGAAATATTATGGCAAAGTTTAAAAGGAAATATTACCAGGTCAAAGTTCACAAGTGTTCCAGTTGTAATTATATCATACATAAGTCTTAACATATAATATCTATATTTGATGACGCCTTGTTGTTCATGAAAATTATGTTTCAATGAGTGTAAATTAAAAATATTATTTTTATGTAATACATCAAAAAGTATAAATTATAAATGGATATTTACCTTTACTTTTACATATTTGATCTTGGCAATCATTTTCTTAGTGTTTTTTCGAAAGTAGACCCATCCCCTATTATAAAATAATACGAATGGGATAAATTTAAAATTCATTATAATATATACAAATATTAAGAAATTGAAACTTAATTTTCCAACATATTCTTAAAACTTTCCCACACATTTCCATGGATAGAGAATATCCAATAAAGTGTTTTCTCCCTTGGGCCAAAAAAACCTAACATCCAATTATCACTGATAAAAGAAAATTTAAGGTTAGTGGTTTTTTATGTTAAAATATAATGAACTCTTTGCCAGTTATATTTTTCATGCCTCTCACAAAAAGGCATTATCCAACACTATGTGATTATATTCTGTTCAAATCTTTCAGCAATATAAAGCATTCTTTTTTCATCATCCAATACATGTGCTTTAGGGGAAATCAAATGCGGGTCCATGAATCCATATAAATCTATCCTCTCATTCTTCTCATACTTTTCATAAAGATACCTAATACAAAATAGACATAAGTATAAATTTTTAATAAATATAACGCAGGGAAAAGTTGTTAAGACTTACATGGAAAAAATTTTCACCACGTTGATGCCCAACTTATCTCTAGTAACAAGCTCCATGATATCTTTTTTTACAATACACACATTTATTGCATGTATACAAACTTGAGTTTCCATTATAAACTCATAATGATCCACCAAAAAATTTGAATATCTTTACAATCTGTTAAGACTACTAGAATCTGTATCTGATGTCATAACCATTTGTCTTTGTTGTTGTCTATACAATATTTCTTTACCTTTAAAGTATTTTTATAAAAATAAATAGAAAAATATATTAGTTTTAAAATGTTAAAACAAATTTAATAAAAAATAAAATAGTATATATAACACATATACCTCCATGGTAATGAGTTGCAGAAGTCTGGATGGCCAAATTAAAAAATGGCTGATACTATGTCCAACTATCATCACCCCATCTGTAGGTATTGGTACTCGAGCTGATCTATCTATAATATCTTGTACAATAACCCCATGATGCTCTACCTATAACTGTTAATGATGAACTGTATCTCATATAAAATATGCTAATCCATATGAAATTATATGATGGTGAGGATCATTAACATACAACTCGCAATAAGTAGGAAGTTGAAGCAGAGGTGTAGGATAAAAAATGGGGTCCACAGGTTGAGGTGGGGGAGTGGGAGCTATTGGAGGAGGTGGAGGATAAATAATGGGGTCTACAGGGTGAAGTGGAGGAGTGGGAGTTGCAGTCTGAAATTGTCTTTGCATGTATGCAAACATAGACTATACCTATGCTCTAATCTTTTACTCCATTGTCGTATTAATATTTTGAACTTCAGACTCCAGGGATTCTATTTTTTATAAACACCCTCAATGGAATAAGTTGAAGAAAGTGGAAACACTTTTTTTATGGATACAGCCGTCAGATATCCTCACACACGACCAGGATATTCTGGCTTTACCAATGCTGTAGATAAAATATCTTACCTCTGAGTAGCTGTAAATACCCCCTGTGAGCTCTGCTCCTCAAGATAATCCTATATTAATTAATTTAACATTTCCATAATGATTAAAATTATATAAAGAATATAGTTAACTTAAATAAATAAAATAAATATCTTATAACCCTCTCAGCTACGATTCTCGATTCTTCCGAAAGATATTGCCCCTTTTTTACCATCCGAGCTCTCTTCCATTTTTCATGTCTAGATGGAGGGGATGGAGGGGAAACCTCTCCAGGGATTGAAGACTCAACTCTTAGTTTTTGTAATTTTTCACCATTATTTGTTCTTCCAATAATGTATACCCTCCTTGAGATAAACTATGAGGGTATACATTTTTAGATTGGATCTCCTAAAAATATGTCCTTGTTTACTAGAAATTAAGAATAAGAAATCATTAAAAAAACATTAATAAGATCATTTATATAAGAAATATTATAAAAGTTTACATTTCCCTTACCAAAAATGAATCTTTTCTTCTAATTTCAACAAACTGTCTCCATGTGTCTTCATCTATGAATGGATATATATGACATGGATTATCATGACTCCTATGACCAAAAATGAAATCAGATGTGAGGATTGATTTGAAATCCCTCTATCTCCTAACAACCATTGATAAGAATTTCTTCCTGACTTCTCCAGTGTTAGGAGTATCAAATGTCATCTGATAAAGAAGAGGTAAAACATATTATACTAGAAACATTTAAAGAATAGGAAAACAATAAAAAAATATCTTACCAAAATCTTCTCCTACAACTGAGATATTATCACTTTGTCCACACTTCTCCAACCATCATACAAAATGATTACTTTTCTCTTACCCTGAGTTGATACAAAAAACTTAAAATATTTTTCATTTGGACCTCTAGGAATATCATTATCATCATACTCAATGAGTATCCTCTAGTCCTACATACGGGCAAGTGATAATTTTGGTAAACATGTGCACCAACATTTACCAACTCTTGAAATAGTTTTTGTTGTTATGGTAGCACATAAGGAAGATTGGGGAACATCAAGAGGAGCATATGAATATTCCTCCCTAGAAGTATGATCATTATGATCATCTACAAAATCATGTGGTTGATAAACTGATTGATCTTTCATTATCCTTGAAATCAAAAAAGAAACAGACATTAGTTCAAAAATATACAAATTCAAATATTAAAATACTAATGTAAACAGAAAATGGAAAATTTAACTAAGTTATGTAATAGTGAACATGGTTAATATAGTAAGAATGTTAAACAATGGTAAATATGGTAAAAATGGTAAACATGGTAGTGTAATTTTCATTCAACAAAATTAATAAATATATAAGTTACCTAAAGGTAAACTATGGTAAACTATGGTAAACTATGGTAAAAATGGTAAACATGGTAAACAAGGTAAACATGGTAAACATTGTAAACATGTTAAACATGGTAAACATGGTAAACATGGTAAACATGGTAAACATGGTAAACATGGTAGACATGCTAAACATGGTAGACATGGTAAACATGGTAGACATGGTAAACATGGTAGATATGGTAAACATGGTAAACATGGTAAACATCGTAAAGTAATTGTCTTTCAAAAAAATAATAGATATATAATTTATATAATGGTAAACATGATAAACTAAACTAAACAAAATTAAAATAAACAAAAACTTCTACATATTTATTTTAATATGTGTTTTAATATAAAAAAAATCACAATATCTAAAATTTTATGAAAATAATAAATGTAAACAAGAAATAAACATATAATACCTATAATATTAGGAATGTTAAAAGGGATTGTTTTCAAAAATTCCTTCTTCATGATCGTTCATTATGGCACAAACCATGTCTTCAGCATGCTCACCATTATGTTCTGCTAATATTTCTATGGAAGTAAGGATCTCATATAAATCAGCATCTTCATCAAGTTGATACTCACCAACATATTGTTTTTTACATTTTAAAACAACAGACCACTGCATATCTGATTGATCAACTTCATAGAAAATCTATTTTTTATGTGTTTCTATTATAAAAGAATCTTCCGTGTCTTCCAATCTATTTAGATTAACAACTGTCATTCCAAATTGATCATGCATGACACTGTTGTTTCTGATAAACCATTTGTAGTTAAAAGAAAGAACATTAATTTTAATGTAATAAACCTCCCATAATTCTTCAATGACTCCATAATATGTACCTGATGCAGAAATTGGGGTTTTTTCTTTAAAAGTCAAAAAATTCATTGCTTCTACAAACCCCAATATACCACTATTCTGAACCGCACTTATGTTGTCCTCATCTTGCATATGAAATGTATAGCTATTAATGTCGTACTTGGACCATGTTATCACATTTAAACTTGGACCAACCACTAACCATATTAATGTCTCTGATACATCTGATCTACAAAGTAAGGTCTTTTTAAACCATGACAAAAATGTTTTATTGTGCTCATTCAAAATCCACATTTCTTTCTTCTTTGGATGACATTGTTTCAACTCATTAATATGAAATGTGATATACGGCTGAGCATCAGCTATGTTATTCAAGATGTATAATTATAACTTCTTCATCTGTTCAGCTAACAATAATTTGACTTTCAAGCCACAAATCCCCTTTCCCTCATTATTAACTCATTCATGGTGAAATGGAGGCAAACCTATGTTCTCCGCTGCATCGAAGTAGCTCGTACAAAACTCCACAAACTCCTCATAAATATACTTTCCAATAATGGAGTCTTTAGGTCGATATGGATTCTTAACATAACCCTTCAATATTTTCATATACCTTTCAAAAGGATACATCTAATGAAGATATACAGGTCCAAAATGATTTATTTCTCGAACCAGATGAATCATTAAATGCACCATTATATCAAAAATAGATGGAGGAAAATACATTTCCAATTGAAAAGGTATTGAAATTGTATCATTTTCTAAAATGGTCAAAGCATTCACATCAATCACCATATTTCAAAAATTGAATTTAAAAAATAAAAAAACTTTATTATAGTCTTTCTAACATGGATGTGAAATATTCAACGCATTGCAACTGGTAGAAGTTGTTGCATCATGACGTGACAATAATTAGATTTCATACCTATCAACATCAAATCCTTCAAAGAGTTAAAATTTTTTACATATGAAGAATTACCTTGAGGCACTTTGATATCATGAATACACTGACAAAAGCTAATTTTCTCCCTCTTGGTAATGTATGACAAGTTGGGGGAATAAGTGTTCGTCTACCATTAGGAGTGAGAGCTAACTCCAAACGTATTCCCATTGATAGTAAGTCTAATCTTACATTCCATCCATATTTTTTCTTTCCTTTAATATCTAACAATGTTCCAATCAAACTGTCACAGATATTCTTCTCTATGTGCATGACATCAATATTATGTTTCACTTCATGATATCTCCAATATGGTAGCTCAAAAAAATCAACCTTTTCTTCCAAATATGTCTATCGTTAATAGATATCTGTGTCTTTCCCAATGTCACATCAAGGTTTTCCACCCTCTCAAAATACACATCAAGGGATAAAGGTTTTGGAGCAATATGAAATTCTTGTGAGCCATTGAATTCCTTTTTTAGTCTTCTATAAGTGTTATCCATAGGCAAAAACTTTCAATGACCCATGTATACTATTTTACTCCCATGATGCAATTGACAATATGAAGTCTGTTGTTCACAAATTAGACTTGCTTTATGCCCCTTAAAACTGTATCTATACAAATTTCCATATGTTGGGAAGTCATTTATAGTGAACATAAGAACTGCATAGAGTTGAAAATATTCCATTTGATAAGAATTATACACCCTAATACCATCCTCCGATAAAAGTTTCAAATCATCCATCAATGGTGACAAGAAAATATCAATATCATTATCGGGTTGCTTCGGACCAAAGATCATTATACTCAACATGACATATTTTCTCTTCATACAAACTTTAAAAGATAGGTTGTAAATTTCCAATAAAATAGTACATGAACTATGTGTGCAACTAAGGGTTAGGTATGGATTCATTCCAGCTGTGCACAACCCTCGTATGAGATTTATAATTTCATTTCCTAATGTAGGATACTACTCATCAATTTTCATTCATTGTGGACAATCAACTGGATGACGTATTTTCCCATCACATATCCACTCATTAGCATTCTATCTTAACCCTTTTCCATTATATGAATTAGAAAATAAATGTTTCAAATGATGAATTATAGGAAGATACCAAAATACCTTGGAAGGGATCTTTGTAATCTCTACATCAACCTATGATTTTTCTTTCAAATTATACTGTGATGTCCCACATTTAGGAAACTCTAACATAAATTCATATTCCTTCATATATATCATAAAATCATTTGGGTAGGCATGTATTTTCTTGTATCCCAATCCCATAGGGCATAATATTTTCTTGTCCTTATAATGTGAATTTGGAAGATTGTTGTCTTTTGGAAGAATGTCTTTCAACAATTGTAGCAGCTCTGTAAAACTTCTATCACACCATCCATGTTTTTCCTTCAGGTTAATAAATATTAAGACCACTAAAAAAATGTAAAATCTTTACAACTAGGTTACAATAGTTTTTCAGCATCACCATATAGACGCATAACTGTCAGTTCTATCTCAATTTGTTCTGCTGCAATATAAAGAATCATTTCTTCAATTCCATCAGCGTTACCATCTTTTAAATCATAATCATCAGTAGATCTAACATTCTATCTAGTTTCACCATGACAAACCAAAGGGTTTTAACTCAGATTAAAACCATAAAAAATCAAATGATCTTTGATCTCTCTACTTTTTAACTTCTTTATATTCAAACAATTCGGGCATGGACAGAAAACAATGTCATTGCTTGGAACATTTAATTTAGAAAATTCCAAAAATTCATTAACACCTTCCTCATATTCATTACTCATTCGATGTTCCATAATACAAATTCGACTCATTATTACCTATAAAAAATATCAAAATTATACATCTTGATAAGATAAGATAAATATATATTTATATGAAAAATATGATAATTTTAATGTAATTTTTTTGAAACATAAAACAAATCTATGAATATTTGATAAATATATGCATGAAAATGATTATAAAAATAAAATATAGTTAGATATAACAATTTCAAATTCATCATGGATCCATTCTTTTTAAGGTACACAAAGAATACATCCGGGTGCAACTGGATACTAAATTCACCCTTCCGTAAAAAAGAAATATGAAGTATAAATATTAAAATATGTATAAATTCACTAATAAAAATTACACATATCCCAACAATTTGAAACCATTGGGATTTCCCTTGAAACCATTGGGATATAATACCCCAATGGTTTCATACACCGTTGGCATGATGGTCGTTGCAATTGCCCTATACCAACGATTCTATAGGAACTGTTGGTATAGAATACCTGAAGTTAAAATATGACAACAGTTTCAATGAAACTGTTGGGATATATATATATACCAAGGGGGTTTCCAAGGGGGTAAGGGATGTCCAAGGGGGTGGTAGGGGCTATCAAAGGGGGTAGGGGCTGTCCATGGGGGTAGGGGCTGTCCTAGGTGTCCAAGGGGGTAGGGGTGTCCAAGGGGTGGGGGCCTATCCAGGGGGGGTGTCAATGGGGGTAGGTGGTGTCCAGGGGGTGGGGGAGTGGTGTACAGGGGGGTGAGGGGGCTGTCCACCCCCCTACCCCATTGGACACCACCCCCACCCCCTTGGACATGCCCTAGACACCACCACCCCCTGGACACCCCACCCCCTAAATAGCACCCACCCCTCTGGACACCCCACCCCTAGACACCCCACCCCCTAGATACCCCTACCCCTTGGACAACCCACTCACCCCCCTTGGACACCACCCCCATCCCCCTGGACACCCCACCCCCTGGACACCACCCCCCACCGCCTACCCCCTTGGACACCCACTGGACTCCCTACCCCCCTGGACATACCCCTCACCACTGGACACCACCCCCACCCCCTGGACACCCATACCCCCTTGGAAAACCACCTCACCTCCTAAACACCACCCCACCACATACCCTATTAGACACCCCTAGACACCCCACACCCCCTAGACACCACTCCCACACCTAGACACCCCACCCGCTTGGAAATCCCCCTCACCCCTTGGACACCACCCCTACCCCCGTTGGAAACCCCCTAGACACCACCACCCCCTTGGACAACCCCCACCCCCTAGAAAGCTCCCAAACCCTCCAGACATCCCCCACCCCTGGACACCCCCACCCCTTAGACCGCCCCCTCACCCTCTGGACACCACCCCCACCCTCTGGACACCCCCACCCCCTTAGAAATCCCCCCACCCATGGACACCACCACAAACCCCTTGGACTCCCCCTGGACACCACCACCCCCTTGGACAGCCCCCACCCCCTAGACAGCCCCACAACCCCTATGAACACCCCCACCCCCTGGACACCCCCACCCCCTGGACACCCCATACCCCCTTGGATATCCCAATCACCCCCCACTGGACACCACCCCCACCCCCTGGACACCCCCACCCCTATACACCACCCCCACCCCACCCCCTTGGACACCCCCTGGACACCCCCACCCCCTGGACAACCCCCTCACCCCCCTCAACACCACCCCCACCCCTGGACACCCCTACCCCCTTGGAAAGCCCCCTCACCCCCTAGACACCACCCCACCCCTTAGAAACCCCCCGATACACCACCAACCCCTTGGACAACCCCCCACCCCTGGACATCCCCCACCCCCTGGACATCCCCCACCCCCTAGACAGCCCCCAACCCCTCGACAGATCCCACCCCCTGGACAACCCCCACCCCCGGGACAACCCCACCCCCTGGACAACCCCCAACCCTCTGCACAACCCCCACCCCCTAAACAACCCCCACCCCTATGGACAACCCCCACCCCATGGACATCCCCCGACCCTCTGGACAGCCCCACCACTGGATATCCCCCACTCCTCTAGAGATCCCCACCCCCTAGACAACCCCAACCCTCTAAACAGCCCCCACCCCCTTGACAGCCCCCACCCCTCTAGACAACCCCCACCCCCTGGACACACCCCACCCACTTGGACACCCATACCCCCTTGAACAAACCACTCACCCCCTTGGACACCACCCCCACCCTCTAGACACCCCTACCCCCTTGGACAACCCCCTCACCCCCTAGACACCACCCCCACCCCTTGGACACCCCCAACCCCTTGGACATCCCCCTCAACCCTTGGACACCACCCCACCCCCTTTGACGGCCCCTGGACACCCCCACCCCCTGGGTAACCCCCACCCCCTAGACACCCCCACCCACTTAGACAACCCCCATCCCCCTGGACACCCCATGTACGTGCACACACACATGATAGAACACAAAAATTCCATAATCTTGCGTGATATCACTTCCATGGTTTATTTTACTAGAAAAGAATTTATCATGGTATAAATTAACACTATGAAACTTACCATGACAATAGAAACATGGATAAAAAAATTACATCTCAAAAAATTAGTTTAGGGCATCATGAAAAATAAAAAATGAAACCGAGCCCTATAAGGCTTACTTGAGTGTTGCGAGTTGACCTGATAGATCTGGTGATAATAATGATGACGAATGATGTTGAAAAAATGAGCCTGGAGGGCATGAATTCGAAGAATCCTTTCTAGGTTTTCCATGCGATAGATACGAGTCGAAGGCTGCCTGATAGAAGAAAATAGAATGACTAAATTGAGGGCGTGATAAATCATTTAAAGTATTTATCACGTTGGTTATTTAATAACTGATGTGATAAACTATTTTTTTATTTTTATAACATTGGTTATTTAATAACCGACGTAGAAAATTATTTATAACATCGGTTATTTTATAACTGACATTATAAATGGTGCTTTATCACGTCGATTATTTTATAACCGATGTGATAAATTTATGATATTTTCTTTATAACGTCAGTTATAAAATAACTGACGTTATAAAGCACCCATATTCGATATGTCACATCGGTTATAAAATAACCGCCGTGATAAAGCTAATCTCAGTTTTTATTACATCGGTTATAAAATAACCGACATAAAAAATTGATTCTCATTGATTTATCATCTCAGTTATTGTATAACTGAGATGATAAATTGATTTTTACAGCTTCACACATCAGGTATATAGAACCAATGTGAAAATTTCCGACGTGTTAAATGTTTTTTCCACTAGTGTATGCCTCAATGAAAGAGATTGTGACGAAATCCATTACAAAGATCGTATCCTTAGATTTAAGATAAATAAATGACATAATTATATGTGATAAATATAAATACACCCAATATAATTGTATATTAGTGTAAAAAAAATCATATTTCATTCACACATATTATTGAAAAAACAAAACCCATGACATGGATATTTAAGTCAATGAATGGAGATTGAGTTAGGATTTACCTTACAAAGTTCATATAAATGACTTAAGAATTTGTAAATGGGTGATTATGTGTATATATAGTATATCCACACAAAGGGAAGTGGAAATTACAAAATAAAAAAATAAATGGTTATTCCATACTTAATCTTGGCATAATATAATCAACAAAGTATGCATAAAACCCAATGAGTGGAAATTGGGTTTAGAAATTCCCATACAATAATCATTTTGTTAATAAAATAGATTGATTAGTTTTATTCATAATAAATCCAAATAAATCAATTTTAAATACTAGATAAGATATCAAAATTCATTTCTCACATAATCATATAATGACATAGTCAATAAGTATAATATCAACCCAAAGAATGGAAATTGGGTTAAGAAGTTCCCATACCTTGAATCATAATTTTTCCATTCATTCTTTAATTTCTTGAATAATGAACTTAGGTTAATTCATAATTTCTTCATAACCTTTTTAAATTTTTTTATTCATTTTATATCCCTTATTATCATGTTATAAAAATAAGTGAATTATTTGAGTTCATATCAGACTTTTTGTTGATATTTGGTACTTGAGTAAAAAATAAACTTGTTTTGATTAAAATTGTCCATGTGGTAATAAGTCCATCATCTCCAGAATGATAATAATTATTTAAATATCACATATATCTAGTGTATATGTATTTATCATAGTTCATAACATATGGATATAAGAAATGAAATTCACCGTTCATGGAGATGGTAGGCCGTACGTATGCATGAACTCTATTTTCATTTCTTTGTCATAATAAATAATAATAATCAAATGATATAAATGTATATTATAATACCATTATTATATTTTATCATGTATTTATCCTAGTATTAATAAAACCATCCTTTTTACATTCCATGTATAACATGAATGAGTCAAATCACTTTCAAGGGGCAGTAGTCCACACTTCCTTAAATGAAATTATCATATTTACACATCACAAAAAGAAAAAAGGTATGTTGTAAATAAAAAATAAAGAAGCATAGAGATAATATAAATATAATATATATCATATATAAATATATTTCCATTATAATGGCCTCCATGATAGGTGGTAGGAGGAAATTGAACGATCATCGTTTCGTGAGGCAGTAGTTTGCCATACACAGAAACAATATGTTCAAATCCATTAGATGGGGGTGTGTGTAAGTTTATTTTGAATACTTATCATAATAAAATCCAAGTATATTTAGGATAATGTTGTTGTTATGTAATAAAATAATAATAATATCATAGGGTGTGGAGAAGGAAAATACATGAAAGGAACTTGAGAGAAGACGTTACCTCTAAATTGGGTAACTTATTTTGATTTTAGCCAAAAGGCTTTCTTGAATTTCTTTATTCCTAAGGAATTTATTCTAAGAGAGAGTTAGGAATGTTGGGAGATTATTTGGGTAGAATTTGGATGAGACAATAGGATTGAGAGGTGTGATTTATACAGGTAGAGGTGGTGACCTTATATAAGAGGGAGGAGGGGCACTTTAGGAATGTCTAGAAATAATAATTTATTATAAATTCAATTTCGATTAAAAATGATAAAAAAACTCTTTTAATTAGAATATAAGATTATTTTGGTTTGAATACCCATCATAAAATAATTTTAAGATATGTTTTTGATATTTTTTATCCTCATCTTTTTTGTTTTACCCTTGTTTTACCCTTTTTAATCCTAGAGTGATATCTTTTTATTTATATGTTGTGGGTTTATTTAATAATAATATCATGTAAAACACCCAACAAAAGTGATTTATGACATTTGTGTAATTTTATTAATCATTTTTTCCGAATCTTATATTTTTATGAATTTAATATCATTTAATAAACTATTTTATATTTTAAGTTATGAATTATGTCAATTTTGGACACTAATCATACTTGAATTTTTTACAAATTCATAACAACCTGATTCTTTAAAACCAAAGGAATTAACTCAAATATAATATGTAAAAATTATAAATAATTTTTTTATGGTATCAAAGTAATAAAATTAAATTTAGTTTAATATTTATAATATCATTTATTTGAATCCTTTATTAATGAAGCTATCACTACATCATCATTGTGTCATAATTGAAATTATTTGTTTTAATGTCTAAAATTTATAAATAAAATACCATGATGTAGTGATTTTTTTAGATTTATAATGAATATTTTTAGTCAATAATATTAGTAATATATCCCTATATTAATTTTTTTAGTAAAAGATACATATTTATATTATATTTCTCTTTACTTTAAATTAATTCTTATAAAATGTCCTTTTCACACCCAAGTGGCTCCATGGGGTACTAAAATATACCCATGGATGACCATGGTCAGATATATCTCATCCAATAGGATTAAAACATGTGTTAGTGTAGTTTAATATTATTATAATATTATTCTCAACCCTTATTTACCGGATTTACCCATTAACCATGGTAAATAAAATAATTACAGAAGTTACTATTCATAATGTCCAAAACTAAAAGGCACCTATTATAAAAATTTGGAACTTATGATTATAAATACGGAATCCGTTTCTTCAAATTCAAAACACAGAATTGGCAGAAATTAATTTAAAATTAATTCTTGTTGTCAAAAATAAAAAGCAGATTTTTAATAAGTAAAAACTATAAAAAATTTGACACGTGTTTATGTCCAATTTCAATGGGAAGATACTTATAATGACCAAAATTGGATTAAATGATTAAAATATACTCCATTTATAATTTAAAACCACTAATTAATATGATTTATCTATATAAATTATCTCATTGGAAAAATTTGTTTTCAGTTAAAATTTAGCGTATTTTTACTATTCATCAAAACATGATATTTATTATAAAAATATAAAAAATTAATCCAAAGTAAATTTTTATGTCCCAATTCTAAATAAGAAGTTTATTTTGTCAAATAGAAAATATAAAAGTAATAAAAAATAGATTTAAAAAGGGTTCTCCATCAAAATTCGGTAAAACTGTAGATTTAGAAAAACACTTCTTTTATTTGAAAATTTGAATTTGTTCTTATATCATATTTAGAAAACATCTAATATGAATTTAAAACATTATATTTAATATATGATACATATTTTTCATTAATTAAAAATCCATAAATAGTGATATGAATTTATAAAAAAAATTATTCTATTTTAGAAAGGTTTTCATAAAAACACATCTTTTATATTCAATTTGTTTTTATTTACATTTCTAATAAATTTGGTTTGCAATTGAATAATTATTTAGACTTGTGTAAAAAATATTTCAAAATTCAGTTGATATTATTCATTCTCTCCATTCTGACGGCTAGGAATTAACTACCATTTAAAATAATAATAATTATAATATATTATTTTTCAGTATACTCAATTTTGTGTGCAACGTAAGATTTCAGAGAAACCCATTGCTGCGTGTCAAGTATTCTATCAAAAAAATCATCCCTTTTAATGTAAAATTAATATCTCATTTATAAATATTAATATAAAATAAAAAGTATTATTCTATAAATTCCTGATTCATTACTCTGACAGACAATATGAAACGACTATTCCGACAGTTGAGGACATTCTGGGGTCATTCTTGAAGGAATTTAAAGGATTATGGGATCAAATTCTACCATTAGTTTAGTTCTCTTACAACAAGGTATACTCAGGTAATCAAATGGATCTATATGAATCTCTACATAATAATTGATGTATAACTCCCACTTGTTTGTATGAAGTTAGAAAAAAAATATACTTGAACATGACTTTGTGCTAGAGGTGAAAAAGAAGTTTCAAGCCATAAAAAAACATATATAATCTTCTTAAATTTGTAAAAATATATATTCATAAAACCATAAAAGGGACGTAGAGTTTGATGTTGGAGAAAACTTTTTCCATCGAATATCACCATGTAAGAAAGAAAAGCGGGTTTTTAGAAAGAAATGGAATCCTAGACCAATTTAACTTGGCCCCTTTGAGATCCTTGATCACATAGGATTTGTGGAATATCAGCATGCACTTACAAAAAATATGGATCAAGTTCATTATGTGTTCTATATATCTCTCTTGAGTAAGTACATACCTGATCCCCCACATAAACTAAAGTTGTATGTGGTACAACTATAGAATCACCTCCCATACTAGGTGAATCCAGTGATGATATTTGACTTTATTAGATATTTTATATACAACAAGTTAATTATACTTTTCTAAGTGTTGGGGAGGAACAACAAGTATGAAGAGACAACGTGAGAACCATAGAAAATGATGAAATAGATGCACCCTGACCTATTTTTAACCGAAAATATGATTTAAAATTTTGGGGATGAAATTTTTAAAGAGGGGAAGAATGTAACAACCTAGTTTTTATATATGATACTATTTTCATAAAATTGATATTAATTACATTATAATATACATTATTATATACATACAACACATAAAGAGACAAAAAATGCATTATTTCATTAATAGAAATCATTACATTAATCAATGAATAAACTAATTAAAAAGTCAATTATTACATGTGAAAAAATAGAACACATAAAAACAACAATGGGATAATATAGATCAAAATAATATTCTGTAATAATATTTCCTTTAAACAAAACTATAAAAAAGAAACAAAATATTACTAAACCAATCAACATATTCAAAAAATTAATATTTATTACCTTTGAAAAAATTATAGTGAATATTGAGTGAATGGATGAATAGGTATTAATAATAGGTAATGTGACCTTTATAATAGTAATGTAATCATTTTAATAGTAATGCGATTGTTGGTATAGTTACTTGACCATTGAGAATAACAACCTAATCGTTGCGAATAGTCACCTGACCGATGAATTATTGATTTACCCTCAAAATAATAAATCATGATATAAATAATATTTATCATGAATAATTTAAGTATATATAAATATTATAATTCCAAAAATATATATCATGATAGAAAAATAATATAAAATATGAACAAATTTTTAATAAAATATATTTTAAAGTATTTGAAAATAAAAACAAATTCTTATATTAAAATTTAAAACATTCAGTGATAAAAATTTATTTTGGTAAGATTAATTTCAATTTTGAAATCATAACGCAAAAATAATCCATTGGTTATTATTTGGTTTTTTCTAAAATACATCAATCTTTAAGTGAATAGTAAAAATACAGTTTTTCATGTAACTGACGTATCTTAAATTACATCATTCATGAAATAATAAAGAACTAAAAATTTATAGAATATGAAGTTGGGACAAAACATATTTAATTTCATAAATTATTCATTCAAATAATATAAAATTAAATTCCAACCCAAAAAAATAATTTTCCAAAATCTAAATTCAAAAATTGATCCCATAAAAAATTTATTTTTTCCACATTCATTTTTAATAAACTAATGAATTTGATTTTAAAAGAGTATTAGTTTCATAAAACCCATTATATTATATTTATATATGATAAATGTTATCCAAAATTCACTATTAAATATTTTACCTTTGATATATTATTTTATTAAGTATTTTTTTCATAAAATGATGCTCTTCCAAGTCTAAATAAACTCTCCCCATCACCTTAAAAAACCACTAATACATCAATTTAAAATGAAAAATTTCTATCAAAATAATCCATCAAAATATCCATATAATACCTATATATGTTATATAGTAAAAAAACTCCAAACATCAAGGGTGTTTTTTCCATACATGAGAAGCTATATCGAGGAGAGAATAAGGTTTTCTTTAAACCCTTCTCTTATTTTCTTCTTATTATCCCACATTTCCCAATTAAATACAAAATAAAATATTATAAGGTTTAATAATATATACTTTTTAACATTATATTAGTTATTTTAAATTCTTGAACAAGTTTTTTAATTTATATTTTATAAAGATTTTTATTATTATTGGGAAAGTGTTTATGTTAATAACTAGTTTACCACCAAAGAGTACATTGCCAATTGTTTTTTATGCCAAAAAATGTGACTAGTTATTAAAAATTATTTATGATATATGAATGTATTAATATATTTATTTTATTCTTTTGTAATTAATTTTACTAATGTATAAATTATAATGATAAAAGTAGTGAAATAAAATAAAGATTTTAAATATTTTAAGGAAATAATGATTATAAATTTCTTCCATTTTACCATGAAAATTAGGAAACATAATAAAATGAAAATAATTCATAAATATTGGTAAATATTTGAAAAATTAAATTCTACATTAATTATTTAACAAATCATTTTTATTATTCACGAGCTGTAATGAAGATAAAATAAACCAAGAATTAAGATAAGTGGATTCTCAAACCCAAATCATTTTCTTTGGATTATCTTTCTTTTACATCAATTTCATAATAGATATTCTTATAAGGTTTTATATATTTTATTTTATTATTTTTTCCCTTTATTTTAATAATTTTTTTACTAAATTTATTTATAATCCAAATACAATTATCTTCTATAAAGAATTTTCTTTCCAAAACACACCTTTTACTACACTTTAGTTGTTTCATATTTATTCAATAATGATGATGTTGTTTCAACATATATCTTCCCTTATTGTTTTTGGAATCCAAATTTTATTAATGCAATTATGATTTATGAAATCCTTTTTAAACCCATTACATTCAATGAGTTATTTCATGACTATGATTGTTATATGTTATATATGGATTGTAGGATTATATAAATATTATGATTTTATGGGTGGGATGGGAATTATATAGCCATATTATGATGTTAATTCACAAAATTGTGTGGTATTTGACCACTATGACGTGATGTTTCATTTTTATGTATTTAAAAATTTCATGAATTTATAAAATATTTACCACATTATTATGATGATAATACTATACTTATGATGTGATGGTGATGATTATTCTCACCAATGTTATGTTTATTCATGTCCCTTATGCCTCCTCTTATTGGGATTTTTGTTTACCACTTTCATCAATGTATATCCTTAAGAGACTAAATGAAATAAGGAGAACTTGAGAGATTTTAATTTGATAATGATGAATTATTTTATTAATGTTTATATTTTATTATACATATGGGATGTGTGATCATATTTTTTCCAAGATATTAAATCTTTAAATCCTTGAATTTTTAAGTATTATCCGATTTACTATAAAAAATGATTTAATAATAATGTAAGAATAATTATGGTTATCATATTATCCCAAATCCAAAATATGTTATATGGTAGGTTACCTTAAGCTTAAATAATGCACATGGGTTAATACCACAAACCTCTAATTCTATTAATTTCATGGTGGGTATCCGTGACATATGGTTTAATATGATTATGTATAGAACACAAATATATGTATCTTTCCAATTTTATGAACTCATTGGTTATGTTCATTAATTATATTATGATTCATGAGTTATAAACATCCATGAAATATTCCATGAATCATTTTTATTATGTATGACTTGTAGGGTCTAGGTTTGATATGTTATCTTATTTTTCTCATACCCATATTGTCATGTTATATTTATGTCTTCCTTGTTTACCATTGATAATAATCTAATTTCACACTTTATTAGGTTTTCATTCCCTAGGATATAAAGAAATGTATTATATATAATATTTATAATTAGTTCTATAGTTATTAATAACACAGTGGGATATGACATAGATCACATATAAACCATGAATTCATGTGTATATGTATCCAATGGCACTAAACCTAAGTGATTCGTATGTGTATCATTATGTTATGTACTGAATATTCTTCTACTAAGATGTGATATTTATGTTTGAGTAGTTGGGACATTACAATTGGTATCTGAAAAATTAATAGTATACTGTTAGAAACTATGATTTGAAAAAATTAGTGATATCCCTTAGGATATGTCTATGCATATATATAGGGATGATTCAAATTATAGGAAAATATCTAAGAATTTTATAAAATGATGTATCATGTGGTTTCAAAGAAACTACATCCCAATATAGATTATACAAGTGTATGTTTCTATTGAAAAAAGGCATATAGGTGTAATAATTCATAAAAGGGTTCATTGGTGAGGACTCTATTATCTACTGGTGCATTGAAATGGTCCTTACTATGCACCTATTTTGAAATGTTAAAGGGATATTCGTTGTAAATTCAGAAACCCTTTATAAACAATCATAGAGGAAATAAATATACGATGACCGTGAATGACCTTGTATAATCCTAAGGTGTTATAGATTAAAAATATTTTGTTATGATTTAGAGATCATATAATTTATTTTTTATGATTTTATGCTTCCCCAATATGATTATTACTTCATACACTGGTTTTTTAGTTAATGTATATGACCTAAAGGAACAAAGTTAATACTTAGTGGGATATATAATTAAATTATTTTGAGCCTAACTATCCAAATATTAATTTATATGGAAATAAAAATATCCTTTCTTGGATTAGGAATCATTCACAAGCCATGAATCATGATGAACAACAAATTGATCAATTGATGGAACAACATTATTTTGATTTATTCCTCAGGAAAATTTGACCTTACATCAATCAATCTACTAATCCTCAATTTTATATTCAATGGACCAATACCACTTAAAGTATATTTTCAATTCACTAGTGTTTAAAACATCAAAGTTTCATTTTAAATGTCTATCATTTATAAGGTGATTCATATCAATGGTGTAATCTCATCATGATTTCAAGGGAACATGATTAAATTGGATCCATAGAGTGAGATGAAATTATAAGTATATTTTTAACATAATTAATTCCATAGAATTATTCATAAAAAAATAGAGAAGTAATTTTTTGAGTTAAACTAGAGGTATAATGAATCTATTGGTACATATGAGGAAAATTTTACAAGATATACATGATATGCATCTTGCATTATCATACATTCTAAAAGTAAGGATGATGGATTTTTTATTAACTTAAATCTATGTCTATGAAGGTTTTTAGATATAAGGGACTCTATTATCATTTAATAAATCATTAATTGTTATATTAAGGATGAAATGGATATTTGAGTGACCTATCAATCACAATGTTGTGATAAAAAAAGAATGAAAAAATTCATGGGATTTTAAAAAACCTTAGAGAAAATAATATGAGATTTCCATCATGCTCATAGTGTGAAAGGAAACATTGTGGAAATTTTATTAAGGTGATAGTAAATGTTTTAGGTATGGAAATGAATTACCTCAAGTAGAAAAATATATAGATAATAGGAAGAACTTAGCTAACAATATGAATAATTATAATTATCTATAGATCCAATCTCCCACAATTCAGTTTTTCATTTGTAAGGAGCTTGGGAATTATAATAATAGGTTCCCAAATATGAGGGATGATGATAATGATTGATACTGAAACCTTTTAAGATGAAGGAAAATGTGAAGTCTCATGAAATATCTATTTCATATGAGGGGTGAATATAAAAATATGGTGAAAGGTACACATACCATCCACTCTAGAACTTAAAAAGTATTATTTTACTCTAGACCAATCAATTATTTTATATCTGATGAACTTTCTATGGGTATTACGATTCCACCTAAATTATGTTATGTATATTTATAACTAAAAACCCTTAATGGTATGGTGATATCCTCTTATTAACATGATTCCTCTCTCATTGAATTTTGTGGGAATGTTCATCCTTAAAATCTTTCCATTATCCCTATGCTTGAGTTTGATGTTATCAATGTGGTGGATTATATTTATCTATATAAGCCCCACATTAAATGTTGGGTAAGGGATGTCATGTTTGATATCCCGAACCAACCTATGATCATCTATTAGTGAGATGATATAGACGAGCATCTATAAAAAATACATCCATTGTATGAGTCATGATTCCCATTCAAAATGAATATTTTCTTGAATAGTGGGGAGAAACTCCACATCGATGATATGCCTATCCTAAGATAGATTTTTGATACCTTTATGGTAGAGTCTCCTTACCTTCCACCAAATTTTGATGTGGATTTCTCAATAAAAAACATAAATGGTGTCACTCAAATTTAAATGATCCCCTATAGAATGAACCTAATTATGTTGAGGGAATTAAAGAAGAAACTCTAGAAGAATATTGATAAATAATTCATTCATCCATGTGTGTCACCATGGGGTACACAAGTTTTATTTTTTAGGAATAATGATGGATCAATGATACTATTAAATGATTTTTTTGGGGACAAAAAATATCACAAAAAAGAATAAGTATCCTCTACTGTGTATTGCTGAATATGTTAATCTACTATGTGGAGTACACTAATTTTACAATTCTAAACATCATTATAAAAATTATCTATCAAGGGTAAAGAAGGGGGATTTACATAATAAAACAATACATACAAGGATTTAACACTATTAATATATAGTGATTCCATTTTTCCATAAAGATTCTTGCACTGTCATTATGCATTTCCTTAATAGTTAATTTATAGATTACCTTGATCAATTTTTGGTAGAGTTTATAGAGGAAATTTTCATATATATAAAGAGAAATGAAGATCATTCAGATCATTTGATTTTTTTTGAAGAACCTTAGGATGGAGAATCTATAGAAAAAATATAATAAGTGTTAACATTTATGGTAAAATATTAATGGTTTGTGCCATATAATCTCAAAAGAGGGTATATTAGTGGAACTATTAATGAAGGAGGTCATTCAATTTTTTTCCAAAACAACCATTGTGATTGAGATCCATATTTTTCATGGTTTTGATGGATATTTATGATATGTTTTGAGAAATTCTCATGAATATCTAATCTACTAAACAAGTTATCTTATAAGGGAGATACATTCTTATGGATGAATGAATTTGAGGAAAATTTCAATGAACTAAATAAAATATTAATCAATACACCTATTATTACATTAAAATTTAGTAAAGAAGGATTTATAATCTATAGTAATGTATCCATGAAGGTATTATGATTCATTATACAAAAAAATTACATGTTTATAGATTATTAATTATGAAAATTTAATATTCATGAGAAAAATTGAAAACTCATTATTTAGAGATTTCTAAAGTAATTTTTTCACCAAATACATGGATTCATTATTTTTAGGGATAAGTGTTTGAAATATATACTGATCTTTGATATTTAATGTGTATATTCACATAGGAGGAGTTGGATATTCTCTAGAGAAGATTTTTGGGGGTGATTAAGGATTATGACTACTCAATACATTACCACCATGTGAAATCGAAAAAGGTGGAATATTATTTGATTAATAAGGATTAGTCTAGCTTATCCTTGATGAGGATCAGTGGAGATACAATATTTATTGATTTTCAAAGGATTATACTGGAAATTCAGAATGAATGAGGAAATATTATATTTAACAAAGGACTATTCAACCATTAGATCAAGTAATGATTAAAATGATGTAAAAGGAAGATGTAAAACTGGAAAATAATGTTAGAAATTTAAATGAGTTTAACCTTGATCATGAATGAACGATAAGGTTCAATAACACATCACGTGATCAATTGATAATATATTTGAATAATTAGTTATTTGAGTAATCTCAAAGTGTGTTATTATCTATTCATAAATGATGTACGAAGATGTATGGATATTTAAAATATTATTTTTTTGGGATTGAATGAAGAGAGATTTCATAATGTTTGTATCAAATTTCTTGGTACGTCAAGATTTTGGGGCTAAGAGAAAAAATTGTAAGGGGATTAAAAATTCATTACCACTAACAGAATGAAAATGGGAAAACATCACTATTGATTTTTTCATTATAACCCCTAAAATATATAAAAGGAAAAAATTTTATATGTGTTGTAGTTGATCGCCTAAAAAATATAAAATAATTCATAATGATAAAATATTATTAACAACTAGATAATATTTCCATGGTATATATTAATGAATTGGTAATGTTTTATAGAATACCACATTCCATTATGTCTAATCGGAATCTGAGATTTAGCTTCAAATTCAATAATTATCTTAAAAAATCTCTAGATATGGAGTAAATTTTAGCACATTGCAATATCAATAAAAATATGTTTATCTATAGAGAAAAATTAAAACCCTATATAATATGATGGGATATTGGTATATTGATTAATACCTAGTTGATAACAACATCAACCTCTAGTTGAGTTCTCATACAATAATATCTTCCACTCAAGAATTTATAAGTCTCGTAATAAATCCATTAATGTATTGTATTTTAGAACACCAACATAGTGGGATAAATATAGATAAAGAATGATATTGGGACCCAAGATACATTAATAAGTCGAAGAGAAGTCTATATCCATTTAGTAACACATCCTGGTAGCTCAGAATAGGCAGAAATGTTATGCTGACAATCATAGATGTGATGTAAAATATTTTGTTAGTGGCTAGTTGTTTCTATGAATTTATCCCTGGGAAAAGGTAATGATATTTGAAAAAAATGTTAAAATAATACATTTATATATATGTACCTTTGAAATTATTGATCACATCTAGATGGAATCCTATCATTTTGTTCTTACACAAATCCACTTTCATGTTAATGATGAGTTTTATTTTTCT
Source organism: Viscum album (assembly GCA_963277665.1). Lineage (NCBI taxonomy): Eukaryota > Viridiplantae > Streptophyta > Magnoliopsida > Santalales > Viscaceae > Viscum > Viscum album. Next base: position 252,173,231 of record OY728135.1, on the reverse strand, counting down.
CTCATGAGGAAGTAAATACCCGATCCTTCATACGTACATACTAAGAAGTGATTATATTGGAGCATCATATTTCATATGAGAAATATGTAGTGGAGATTTGAGATCATAGAAAAAATGTCCTATGAATCAATACTACTCACATGTTCAGTGATTTGTGGTGAAACCACTACTTTTAGGATGCGACATGGGAACCTTAGGAAATGATGAGGTAGAAGTATCATAATTTTCATATATTTAACTGATTAACTTTAATAGAGATATTCATTTTATGGAATTTAGAATTTATTAACATGATGTATTATGAATTATTATTAATTTTAATGAATTTATTTTCTCTGATAGTTTGTGTTACACTCAACACAGAATTTAGCTTATATTATGTGTCACAATGAGTTTTAAAAAACTGTAATATTTTATTTATATTATAATATAAACATGAAAATTAAAAAATAGTTATTAAAATTACTGGTAGAATATGAACTAAAATTTTTTATATATTAATATGAACTGTTTTATATAAAAAACATATTGATAAAAAGTACTTAATTTTCAGTATGTCCTAATGTGTTTTGAAATTATTATTTTCTCGAAAATATTTTTAATTTTTTTGAGAAATGATAAAATTATTTTTATATTATTTTAGATGATTCATTTTAAAAAATATATTAATTTTTTAAATGATCATGTGAAAATTATCAAAGATTTATTTGTTTGGGATTTTCATAAATAGAGTATTTTTCAATGAATAGTAAAAAATAGTGGTTTTATTGACAAATGAATTTTATTATAAGGAAATTATATGGATTTTTTTATTTAAAACTAGATAAAAAGTAAAACTAGATAAATTATATATATATATTTATATATATTAATACAATTTTTTTCATTGGAATCAATTTCATATCAAATTTAGACATAAACACTTTTTAAACTTTTGATCATTTTCCCATCAAAAAACCACTTTTTCGTCGAGTCTATTGGATTATTTTTAAATTTAAAATTTCTTATTATATTTATGGAATATGGATATATTGTTTATATATTTATATTCAGAATAATTTATATTATCTAATACATTCAAATTATTTTTTCCCATACCGAATAGTAAAAACAGTAAAAATTAATTGCAACTGTTAAGGATAAAATGGGATTAAGAGGTTACCTAAAATGATAAGGGTTAATATTGATCCAAAAAATGTTCAAAACTAATTTTATTTAAATAATAGGGCCAATATAATATTATTTCTATAATGGACCATTTTGGTGCCTTTGAAATTTGACAAAAAGGGGTAAAACCTTTTTAAAAAATTATATGTGTACCACTCACCTAACTTATAATAGTATATCCCCACTCCTCTCATATTCACATAACCTAGAACCAATGGTTATACCAATATCTAAATAAATAACATAATTTACTATATCTTATAATCCTAAAAGACATAATTTATTAAAAACTACATCATATGATTTCTTATGGTTCAAACCAGTTGTTGTCCGCAGATGATGCAATGTCCCTAACCGAGCATTTTATTTCATTTCTTCATCCACATCATTCAATTATTATTAAACCATGGTGATAGTGTAGCCTATATACATTTCCCATAATAATATTTTTTAATGTTAAAATAATTTTCTACAACCACCACCACATCCATATAATTGGATATGAAATCATTATTTGTGTGCATGGTAGACCAGTGCCTTGGGAGCCAATTTTATTCGTTTTCAATTGACACCACTCAAAGATAAATATAATGATGGATTAAATATATATATAGGATATATATAATATTATTATAATTCATGACTTATTTTATTACCTGTACCTAATTACTATCCATTCTGTGAGAATATGATAAGGTTGCTCATTTGTACATTGGACTACCACCTCATGAAGCGATAAGATTCATTCACGTTTGACATGAATTGTAACAATGATTTCATTAATGTAAATTTTTGATATATTTTTAATATTTATTTTTAATTAATTATAATTTATTAATTTCCTATTATTCTTTCAACCAATTAAGAATATGTAAATAACTTTGATGCTTACGTATGGCCAACCATCTCATTGAACTGTGTATTTCATTATCTATCTCTATATTTTATGGATTACTCTAAATACATATATACATAATATATATGAAATTTAAATAAATATTAAAATTATTTATGTGATTTAACAATGATAAATATAATAGGAACACAAATAAAAAAGAAAACCATGCATGAAAAATAAAGCAGTTATTACTCAAAATGTGGCTGTAACAAAGGAATTATTAATAAAAGTGAAATAAAAGGTTAATTTAATTATTATATGATATTATATATATAATTATGGAAATGTAAAATATTTATAATAAACCAATATATATTATTCATAATGTTATAATGTGTATGGAGGAATTAAATACTTAAGGTAAAGTATTTTGTCTCAAATTTCCTTATTTGGGACATAAGTTTTGTGATGTACCTATCTTCCTATATGAGATGTATATATGTACCCTTTGACTTATTGTTTTATTATTCTCATAATAATGATGATATTAATTTTTTTATTCTATTTTTCTTTAATGGGGTTTTCAATTCAATGTTACCAAAGTGGTATGGGTTTTACGATATAATGTCATCATTTATCTGGATTATTTATATTTATGATTATAATGATTAAATATTATGATACATATCTTTAGAAACTCATGAATTTTATTATCCTATGGTTATTTGTTTTATAATAAATGTTTTTTATTAATTTTCCTCTCTCAAAATGTATTTAAGTGACAAATTGTTTTTAGATCATCATTATTTCCCTCTTTATTCAAAAACAATTTTTATTTATATAAATTCTAAAAATTTGTTCAATTATGTTTTTACAATATACAATTAATTTATTAATGAAATTTTTAATCATTTTTTAGTTGTAAAAAAATGTTTTGGAAGGAATATTATTTTTATTTTCCAAACAATTCAATTTTGGATTTTATAGAAAATGTGAAAGGAATCATTATTTAATTGTATATAGTATGGATATAATTTACATCCGTCATGAAAATTATTTTAAGTTAAGTTTTTTATATGTTTCAAATGTATATTGTAATGAAATTTATTGTAAAATATTTTTATGTTCTAAATAGTTTATTTCAATTAAAAGGTTATTATCCTCAAGAAATGTTCTAAGTGATTTTTCATTCAAATCATTTTGTATATAAGATGACATTATTTGGTGTTATTGAACCATTATAAGGGATAAGTTTTAATGATACCATATTTATTATTTCTATGTATGGTTTATTATTTTGATTAAAAGTTCTGTATGAAACCCATTTGACTTCCATGAGTTATATCATGATAAAATTATTTTACAACCCGCTTCTTTTACCATTAGTTATTCTATAAAGAAATTATGAAATGATTTTGGAAATTTTAATTTTTCATAGGATATGATATGATAAAATGTTTTTGAATCCCATTTATTTTCATGTATTCCAATATGATGAGTGTTTTATTATCTTGTAACATATGTAAGTTTTATTTTCATTTTTTATGGGTGGGACCTATATCTCCCTCTCATGCATTGGGTAATACTTAATTTTATTTGAGGTCCAAGGGTACAATGGAGGTCATACAAATCCCAAAATTCAATACATGGGATGTTATAAAAAGATCATAATTTTCTACACAAGACATTATACCATTCCCAAAGAAAGCACATACGTTTTTATCCCAATACAAGAAGGTTATGAATGTCTTAGTGTGTATCCTTTAGATATGATTTTCCATGATTATGAATATAGAAAAAATATAACTTATTGAAATTTTATGCTCTCCAAGACCATGTAATTTAATTCCATTATGATTCATGTATTATGATCTTCCATGCTTTATTCCATAAATCATGCTTTTGATCTATGTTATTTATCCCCATATTACCAAAAAAGTATCCTCATGTTATATTTATATATCCCTTTTTTACTATTACTGAGAATATAATATCACCCATAATTATGGTTCTCCAACCCAGGATAAAAATATTTTTATTACGAATTATATGTCTAATAAAGGTTCTAGTTATTAACAACTTTGTGGGAGATGACATATCTCACAAACGGTATAGGTGTTTATGTGTTTGTGTTTCCAAATGAACAATTTATAATCAATTTTAGTGTGGATTATATTTTTAAGTCATTAATATTAATAAAATAAGATGTAATATTAATTAATGAGGTATTTGGGTCATTATAAGTCCTCACAATAATTGGGTTGTAATTATTGTTTGTTTATGTTAAAATTTTTGTAATAATATGTGTAAAAGGCTTGGGTTGTTTTAGATTCTATCAGTGAATGTTTTTTTTAATTTTGGGAATTAGGATAAGAATAATTTTCTAAGAACACTACATATATGTATAAGGATAATACTAAGTATATGAAAATATCAAGGAATTTTGGTAATGTTTACAGTGAGTGGTTTCACACCATTTACATCCCAATTTGGATAATACAAGTGGATTTTGATCTATAATAGTTAAACTTAGATTTAATAACTAAAAAAGGGTTTAGTTGGATTTAACTCCATCATTACCTATTGAAAGACAATGGGCCTTAGTGCATAGTTAGATTAACACTCCCATGGTATATGATTTCAAAATTCAATAAAATGTTATGAACCATTATAGTGTACTTGAAAATATTGGTAGGTTAGAAAACCTAATAGGAAACATTAACATGGATAACCTATATTTAAACCAAGAGACTTATAAGTTGGATATACATATCATTTATAATTTATTACTCTCATGTTTGGAAGTCTATTTTTTTTAGATAATGTGTTATAATTTTTTATTTCTAGATAATGGAGGTAAAAAGGATAAATCATTACAATAGACATTATGACTAAAAATGTAATAGTTTTGTTAATGATATGCCAATCCTAATGGTAATGGTAGTTAAACATATTTTTGTTATGAAAAATAAGATATCTCTAATTATTATTAATAATTAGAAAAAAATTATTTATAAACACATAAAGGAAGATGAGTATAGACCATCAAGGAAGTTCAAGTGTTCAAGATAATAAAGAAAAGGATATTCTGTTTCAATCTTTTCAAATATGTTGGAATATACAGTATGAAAAATGACTTTATGGAATTTTATGATTCACTATCTGTGGTAATGGAGGCCAAAAATCTCCTAGTTGATGAATAAAAATAAAATGTCTAGTTAACAAGACGTATATAAATAATGTTTAAACTAATGAACCAAAAAAAGTTCATTGTAATATATTGGGTGAAAAGTCATTCTCTGAATCAATTCTAAAATAAAATTATTAATAAATAAGGGTATAAGTTGTGATAATCAATGATGTGTAATGGTTTAAGTGTATAGGTATTGGAACTCAAGAATCATTTTCTTCAATCACTTTATTATCAATGGTCTTTTAGTTACAAGAATCGAGAATCTTCTAAGGATTAATTTGAAGTAGTTTTTCTTTTTGATTTTGGAAGAATTAGTTGAATGGTATAAATGTACTAGAATGATTATTTAATTGTAATGTTATATTTTATGGAGAACAAATGATTGAGGAATGGATAATCATTGGTATGTACATGATGTTGATCTAATCATAGTTAACTAAGAATGTTTGATTTTTTGGTGGAAAATAATAAATAAAGAAAAATTTAGTGGTTAAAAACTAATTTAACGATTATTTTTGTTTTATGGATTTAAATCATCATACTAGTTATGTTATAGGAAATATATAAAAAAAGTTTTAGAAAATGGAGGTCTTGCATGTTGGGTAAAATTCATCATATATGAAATGTATGTGGGGGTTGAACCCACAACTGAAGGATGACAAGGGTGTAGTTCCAACCCATATCCTATTTATTTTCATATATAATATTCCATTTTTGTTCATAATAGATTTGGTGGGTAAATACTATGCTTATTTTTGTGAAAAAATATTTCTCTTTGAATTTTTAGTATTTTTAGGTAATTTTTTATATTTTGGGGATTATTTTATAAGGTTATGATATATATATATATATATATATATAATTTTGGTTTAACATAGAGGATTATTTGGGAATAATGTTCTTATGTGTTTGGAGATGTTTGTTGAATTATATATGATACACATTGATGTCAAAGCCATCTTTTATGCTAGAATTGTTATGGTTATTTGGGAAATATGTATTTTTATTTATAGAATGATCTATGTTAAAACATTGGTTTTATTGTTGAATTATGGATATTAATATATTAATATTAATTTTTTTTAATATATTACTTTTTGATAACCTTTTTCTAATAATGATAGGAGGAATAACTTGTTACTCTTTTTTGGACAATAAAATCCATGAAATATTAATTTTACTAATTTAGGTATAAAATTAATATTTTTTATTCATTTGTTTCTGTAAGAGTTTATGTGGAGATTGATCGAAGCATGATAAAATAATGAAATAGTTTTAATGAAATGAATAGTTATCATGGTTTTCAATTTTCTTGAGTTCTCTATAGTCATAGTAATTGAATCCCTTACCTCTAGGAAAATATTCTTGAAACATAAATTTTATCCTATTACCTTAATTTACAATGAATTTTTTTTCATTTAACTAATCCTAGATTATGCTTTTTTTGTTAAATTTCTCTTGATCAGTCAAATTCATAATATCATATATATTTATCACTCTATGTAATTATTTATTCTTACTTCCACATCTATATTTTCACTTCCCACTGATGTCCTCTGACCTAGAATCCTTTTCATCTGTTATTCAAAAGGACCTTCATATTTCCCTTTCTGTCATTAAAGATAATTCTTTATTAACCCTTTTACATTGTGGTTTTAAAAAAAATATTCAGTGAATATCAATCCCTTGATTACAAAGAACACATTCAAATTAGGAGGTTAGAATTTCTTTAAATATGTATAGAATGTAAAACCCCAAAATTATAATTTGAACAGTATGTTTGATATCACATTCAAGACACAATAATGAGTTTAAATAAAATATGATATAATATAAAAATATTTTTATATAAACATGGATAATTTTACTAAGGAATTAAATTTAGAATTTATGAATATTACTAATTACTTTTTGAAATATACATAAAAGGAAAAAAATTATTGATAAAAACTAAGAATCACTAAAATTTTAATAATGATATTTTTTACATAAAGTAACTTTCTCCAAAAATGAATTTTATTTATTTTTTGAGACAATATTATAATTAATTTTTTCATATATTATAAATTTAATTTTATAAAATTATCTTGATTGTTTAAATTATCATATTGATATTAACTAATGGTGGTGTTTTTGGATTTTCAGGGAAAAATAAATTTTCAGTGAATACTGAAAAATACCATTTTTTTAAAATTCCCTGATAAAATTGTAATTATTCATTTCATTTGACCTCAAATTAACATAAATATTATTCCATTATATTTAATTAAACTAATTTCATTTAAAACATATTGGTTATGAGATTTAGTTATAACAACCCATTTCATGAAAGAATAAATATTTTTTATATTTATTAATTTGAATTAAATATTTATATCAGTTATTAAAATATTAAATAATTTTTAATCAAAAAGGAAATAGTTTCAACTTAAATATTTTTTATATGGTTTTATTTAAAATTTTTATTTATAAATTTTAAAATTTTTAGTATAAAAAATAAATATAAAATAATAAATCATGATATCAAATTTTAATTTGGGTGAAAATATTAGATTTTTCAAAAAATATTTTTTCTTGAACAAAGTGACCCATGGATTGGAAAAAACCAAATCCATGGACCGAGAAAATTTTATTTAAAAAGAAAATGCACACAGCCCCAAAGTCAAGGATTTCAAGACACAAAGTTCCTAAATAGAGAACAAGCTTCCTGAAATATCAGTAAAATTCAAGATCAGTAAATAAGAAAACTAAAAAAACATGGGTCATCTAGACATCAGTTTTCCACCAGCTAACCATCCAGTCTTTAATGATCATGATATCTAAGTCAAAGCCATCAAACACTAAATTATGTTTCAAACTCTTCCATGAGGTGCTCCCCCCACTTAGATACTAACTTTAGGTCTACACTGGAATTATCTCTCGCCTTTTCAATAGATCATGAGCCGCAAATGTAAAATGGATCCCTTCTATTTAGACTCATCATCAACTTTGACAACATCCCAGATGAAATAGAATCTAAATTTACCACATTAGTGTACAGAGTGTAAACATGTTATTTCGAAACATTAACCTTATTTAGCTTAGATTCATAAGTTTCAACACCCTTTGTATCATAAATTCTACTAAACAATCTAGTATAAGTGAACAAATATCCCGCTACATCAGAGATAATAGAAGAATCCTGTAAAAACAAATCCATAACGACCCCCTTATTAGTAGAAAAGTCACAGTTCCATGAGAACTAGAATCCAAAAAAGGATCAATTTTAGGGGTCACATAAATCTTAGAAAAATCCAAAATAGGAACTTACAGACTGGTTTCAAAAGGTACCGATGACATCAAATTTATCACATTATATCCATAAACCAACAACTACCATTTTAAAGGATGATCACTATCAGGGAAACAAGTCGAACCAGTCTAAAAGAAGGAAAACAACATTTATCCTCTTGAAAAATAGAGATAACATCCTCTGGGATTTGATCAGACCAAGAAAGGTTCCCCCATATACTCCTTTATTATCCATACTATCAGCCACAACATTACCCTCCCTAAAAACAAGGGTAATAATGAAGTTAATAGATGAGAGGAACTGTAAAAAATTAATCCATCTATTTATAAGCTTCTAAAGGATATGAATATAAGAGGTTTTGATTTCATGAATGACCGTGGTGGAGTCACACTCCATCCAAATCTTTTTCAAACCCCTATTTTTAGCAAGAACAATGGAAGAAATGACACTATGCATCCCATCCTCAAGAGAGGAGGCAATACCACAAGAGTTGAAGGAGCAACCCAAAACATCACCAAAGTTGTTACAGAAAACTAAACCATAACCTAAAGGACCCGGATTTCCACTGGAAGAGCCATCAGTATTAATTTTAATCAAACCCAAAAAAGAGGATTCCAATAAACTTCCATAGTACCCAACGTAAGACAAGAATTACCTTTAACCTTGATATGCGTAAGAAATGAAAAATCATGCACTGAGTTGTGATAATAAGCTTTATGAGGAAGCTTTACATGTTTCATGACTACAAAATACCAGCAAAGCAGGATTGAGGATTGAAACCAACTCCATCATGAAGTCCCTTATTTCTCGGCATCCATAGTGAATGAACATGTTTAGCAGTAATAACTTGGAAAATAATCAACAAAATAGGAGATAAAGGAAGGCATAAAAAACCTTCAAGAATGTCTTAAATATTATAAAAATTCTTCATTTTATCCTAAAAATATCATAAAGTTCCTTCCACATAGAGTATGTTGTAGCACAACTCAAAAAAAGGTTATTCAAGTCCTCCCTGTGCTGATGACAGAGAATAAAAATAGAACAAAGAGAAATACCACAAACCTGTAGATATGAATCAATAGGGACTTTTCCATGAGACAGTCTCCAGAAAAACGTGTGTTGAGAGGGGGGAACTATTCTCCTATTAAACTTCCCAAACAAATCTAAACCTAACACAAAAGTATTTTCATGAGATTATAAGTATATATAAGTGAGAATACTAGAGGGATGCAGTTTCCAAATCCATAAATCAACAACATAGGAAAAATAATAATTATTAATAATATGTTTAACATGATCCGAAACAGAATAAATATAATTTAATTGATCCTTAATAGAAACATCAAGGTCCATGTTTGAAATGTCATGACTAAGAGTATCAATAAGAGAAACACCAGTCCAATTATCTTTTCAAAACTTGAGAGAAGAATCTTGAGAGACATACCATCTAGAATCAACATCAATAAGATAAGAAACAGATTTAAAAGAAGACCAAATAGAAGAATACATATAATTAATGTTGCCACTTTTGATTTTAGTAAGGAATATAGGCCTCAGGAAAGTATTAGCTTCTGAGTTGTCATTAATTAGATTCCAAAAAAAAGAAGCCTGAAGGGATTGATTAAAAAGACTAAGATTTTTGATACCAAGACCCCCTTTCTCAAAAGATTTGCAATAGGTGTTCCAAGACACAGTTACCAATCTTTTTTCCAAAATATTACTGATACAAACAATGTTTTTTATGGCCACATTAATTGATTTTATAAGAGAAGTAGTCTATTTGTAAACTATAAAGGAATAAACAAATTTAGAAACAATAACATCTTTAACTAGACAAACACTACCAGCCATCGAAAGGGACTTACCTTTCCAAGAAGTAAGCTGATTCCTGATATTACTAATAATCCCAGAAAAATAACAAGCCTTTGATCGACCCCAGAACATGGGAACACCAAGATAAGTAAAAGGGAGTAAACCTTCCATAATACCCAAATCAGTGATGAAATGTGATTTCCTAATTTGTGAAATATTTCTACTAAAGTAGAAAAAGAACTTATTATGACTAACCTGTTGCCCATAAACTTTCTCATAATGTAGAAGAGCTTTCTTGATATTCTTGATATTTCTTTTATCCCCTCGAGTAAAGAGGATAATATCAACAGCATAAAGGAGATGGGTAGGAGCAAAGAGACCACGACCAGCACCAATAGCCTTCATCTTTCCATTCTTGGCCATGATTGAAAACAATCTACTAAGATAATCTTCTGAAAGAGAAAAAATAATAGAAAAAAGAGGATTAACTTTCCTAACTCCTCTAAAAAAAGAGAAATATCCCTCTGGGGATACATTCACAAGAACCGAGATACGAGTAGAATCCAAATTAATCATAATCCAATTAATGAAAGTATCCTCAAAATCAAACATTGAAATAATTTTAAATATAAAACCCCAATACATTATGTCAAAAGCCTTTTCAATATCTAATTTCAGGGAAATATTCCCACCATGAACAAGTTTTTTAAGGAGATTGATACACTCTAAAGCCATGAAAAGAAAATATTGAATGGACCTTCCTTTGATGAAACCAAATTGATTAGAAGAAACAATTTTATTAGAAATGGGAGAAAGTCTATTGGCAAGGATCTTAGTGATAACTTTGTATAAAGTGTTGATAAGATAAATATTCCTGAATAAATGTATCTCGTTAGAATTTTCCATCTTTGGAATAAGAGAAAGGAATTGAGAATTTAAACCTTGGAAAAGATGCCCAAATTGAAAAAATGACGAACAAGGTTAAAAAAATCATCTCCAATGATCTCCCAATAATTCAGAAAAAAGAAATTACTAAAGCCATCAGGACCCGGGGAGCTGTCCGACCAAAGACTGAAAACCGTAGCATTGATTTTAGGTTCCAAAGGAATGGAGATAAGTCTAGTATTATCCTCTATTTTTACCAATTTGGGTATAATACCATCTGTAGAGGGGAAATGGTAGATGATCCATTAAATATATCTTCATAATAAGAAATAATGTGCTCTGAAAGATCCTATCTATTATCCAGAATTTGATCTCCTCTTTTTAGAAATACAAGAGGCCTAGAAATTTTTGATTCTCTTTGAATATTGTTAAAGAATTTGGTTTTTCTATCCCCATCCTTTAGACAATTTTCTTTTAAAGAAGAATTTTTTATATAATCTTTAATATTGATCAAATTATTAAGTTTAAGAGTCATCTCAAATTGAAAAGAAACATCACCAGAGAAATCAACATGGGTACATTTCTCGTGGAAAGACCAAAGAGAGGATTCAAGATTGGAAATGTCCAAGTCAAGATGACCGAACCTATCCTTACTCCAGTGTTTAATATTTCCATTGAGAATCTTATGTTTAAGAATACAAGAAAGGACATTTGTTTTTCTCCCTACCGAACAACAAACTTCCCAAACAAGCTTATCACATTCCGGATGAAGAACCCAAGATTTATTAAATCTAAAGGGGAATGGAGATTTAATACCCTTGAATTAGAAGTCTATCATAATAGGATGATGATAAAAATTAAACCAGGATAAATAAATACAAGAAATAGAATCCCAAGAACATAATGAAAAGTCATTAACAAAACCCATATCAGTTTTACCAGCCACCATACCATTAAGGTGTTGTCTATACCAAGTAAACATTTCCATAACAAAATTTACTTTAATAAACTCATTTGGTTCAATACAACCATTAAATTCTCTAGAATAAATTGAACAAGTCATATGAACCATTTTTTCCTCAAAATTAAGAATCAAGTTAAAATCCCCAATAATGATCCATGGATCATTAATAATACTTTTGAGAGAACCAATTTCAGTACAAAGAGATCTTCGATCCTGATAACTATTACTAGAATAAAATAAAGAAAAAAATGCTTGATTCCCAAATCAAAAAAAGAGAAAGTAACATGTTGATTACTTGATCCGACCAGGATAGGATTAAATAGAGAAGAATGAGTCAAGAACCACAGATTATTGACCTCTGAAAAACTATTGTTCAAACCTAGTAAATTGAAACCCATATTTTCCAATATAGAAAGACAATTATAGTAAATAGTTTTGGGATTAGCAATCCCAATTAAAACATGTTTTTTCTGCCTAATATAAAGCTTAAGAGACCTGATTGTGGCTTCATTAGCCAGGCCTTGGCAATTCCAAAAAAGAATCCTCATTTGAAGCCTGTTTTGGGGTGAACCCCCTCTTATTCCTATCCCCCAAATTCTTTTTAGTAATTTTAGGAGGTCACCCTAATTTTATCTTAGGTGAGTTAGGAGTTTGAATTAGACTAGTAATATCTACAACTGATTTGGAATTATTTTCCTACTATTCAGCAGAATCCAAATCCACCTTGACCATGTTTTGAGAAGTAGAAATAGAATAATCTTTTATTTCAGGTTCAGATTCCCTAGGAACAAAGATTTTTTGATATTGAGTTGCAGGAAAATCAATCTTTTCCTTTCCAAATTCACTAAAACCAACATGTAATTGTTGGGGGGGGGGTATGATTAAAGAAGTAGAATTTATTGAGGAAATGAAATCCTTTTCTCTAGATGAGTCTAATAGGGCCTTATCAGTTATAAGAGTAGGAACGACATCTATAATTCTGAAAAAAAAAATAATGTTTTCAAGAGGGTAATTCTTCTCCAAAGGGGGGCTTACAGAGGACCTATTAGGCTGAAGTCTCAAAAAAAAATCTATAATATCCTTAGAAAAAGAGGTAAAGATTGATTCTTCTTCCAAATTCTATTGAATACTATAGAAAAGTTCAGTTATTCTTTGAGAGATCTCTAAAGAAACTAAACTATCATACATGTCACCACTAGATTCCGGGGGAAGAGTGTGAGGGCAGGGATCAGAATGAAAAATATTTTCTTCCTCACAAATATCATCCCAAGATATATCTAGGGTGACTTTCAAAGGGGAAGGAAGAGAATGTGTATATTTCCTCATGGAATATCTATCTATAACCAACTCAGGGGCATGCCCAATATTATTACAGAGGATGATATCATCCTTTAAATAATTTCCTTTAGAAGGACCCCTGACTTTCTTTTGAATCACCCTACAAGATTCAACAGAATGTCCTACAATTTTTCAGAAATCACAGAAGGGGGGAATTCTTCAAACTCAAAATTAACTTCAATTTTACATTCATTTTCAAGTAGGAAAATGGAATTTGGCCACTCAGAAGAGAAATTAACGTCCACTAAAATAATAGAATAAAGACCCAAATCCCCTTCCAAATTTCTTTGATCCATCTTTAAAAGAGAGACAAAACAAGAAGCAAGATCATTTAAAAATTTCATATGCCAATACACCATATTTAAACCATGAATCCTAATACAAATTTGGGAAATGGACTAATTTTGATTAAAAGGATCAAAATTATAATCCCATTCAATGATATGAAATAGACCTGGTTCAAGATGAAGGTTACCTGTAGACCTGGCCATTCACATATCATCTTCATTTTGAAAAACCAAATGAAAACAACCCTTACCAATTGGAATGAGTTTCCATGTGCTTAAACCCCAACAGATGGAAATTTGATGTTTAATGTTATCATACGACCAAGTCTTATCCCCAATGGAAAGTATCATTTTACCTTAAAGCGAGAATTTTTAAAGATTGAATCGCTGTTGCAATGCATCCGGATCTGCCACCACCGAGAAAGAACTATCTTCTAATTTTTTGATAGAAGTGGTATTTGTAATATTTTTAAAATGGATAATATTTCACCAATTTAATTAGTCAATATAATCCTTAATGGGGATTTTTTTAAATAAAATTTATAAAATAAATATTGAAAAATATTAATTTATTTCAAAAAATGATTATTATTAGGAATATAGTTAATAGAGAATAATCTTTGCCTGAAAAAATACTCTTCTAAAAAACTCGATATCTCGCCACATCTGTGGGATTAATAAAAAATAAAATTTTCCAATTCTAGAAATTTAATTAGAAATAATTGATTCAATATTTGGTACAAAAAAACTATAATGTCTAATAATTCCAACTTAATGGTTTTCAAAAGTGTATAGTGAAAATCGTAAAAAGGTAAAAATTGATTTACCAATTGGATAAAATAAAAGATATGGGTAAAATAATTTATAAACTTCTATAAAACCTTTTTTATGGACATATATGGATTTTTATACCTATAAGTATCTAAAATAGTCTATTTTAAGACCTTTTTACCTATAAAAACTCAGGAGCGTTCAATTATTTTGAAACAATTAAGTCGTTCTTATCCCCCAATATAAAAATCCACCCCCTATCTTCTTCATTTCAAACATTAAATCATATCGAGAATATACAATAACTAATGAAATCACATTACAAATTCCATTCCTCATCCTTGAATCCTTAGATAGTGTATAAATACTTACTAGGATTTCTATTAGTGCAAACCCAAGGTGGATACCCGAAAAAGATGTAATGTTCTTTAATGAGAATAATTATTTTATTTATTTCTCCACCTAATTAAATTATTATCAAAAAATTCTCATATAATATCCTCTTTATCTTCCATATAATTTAATATTTTATTAATATAATCATGTATTAATCATTTCTCTATTCCATAAAATGGGTAATGAAATCATCATTCATATATACGATAGACTACCACCTCACGAAATAATGTCATTCATTTTTCCAATACCAACACTCATAGTTGGTTATGATGAAGGATGTAAAGTTTATATAAGATATTTATAACATAATTACACATTTGGAGTCATTATATAATATATAAATTATTAAATTTTATACTGTTTGGGATATGATAACATTGTTTGTGTGTATGGCAGACCACCACCTAATGAAACGATGTGATTTTTTTTCACTAACATCTTACATAGAAGGTAATAACGGAAATGATAACAAATATATGTGATATGAAAAGCATAATTATGATATTCATGATATATTATTTACTTTTAAATTTAATATATAATTTTATTTTTTACCTTTTCATTCACTGAAAAACTGATATCGTCGTTCGTGGACGTGAAGACGACCGCTTCCCCAAAGAGATGTGATTATATTATTCATCAACCTATAAAAATAATAATATATAAAAGTATATATAATAAAATATTATGAAATTTATCATATAATTTTAATTCTTTAATGATGCAATATTACTTACCTACTTTCCGTAATGACCATTTAAAAATTAAAATGATGCTCATGTGTACGTACAATTATCATCTCCATCATTGTATCATTAGTTAATTTTTGATATAAATAATTAATGATTTATTTGAAAACTATAACTGATGTATAAATATTAAAATTATGTCATTATAACTAGTCTTTACTTTTTTTGAAATAATTATCTCTTTTACCATATCAACATACCGAAGTCCTTTTTTGACACAACCAAATATCATCGAAACATCTGATGTAAAAATAATTGACTAAGTAATCATTTATAACATGGAAATAATTGAAATTATATTAATACTAAGAAATTTTTTTTCTCAATCAATGAAGTATTTTACATATATTTATTATTTATAATTATAATATAAAATCTCGACCTTAAATATTACGTATTATAGTTATTTCAACTAAATTTCACTTCTTTACATTACCAAAGATCTTTTCAGTTTAGTGTTTTAGAAAGTTAGACATAACTAATACATATCAACCCACAAGCATACAAAGTGGGTACCATTAAAATAGTATCCAATTCTAATAAATATATAAAATTTTGAATAGAAAACAACAACATGATTTCTATGACAAAACATCATAAAAATTAACTTTCCATTCTTCTTTCTCTTAAACATACTTTTAACCTATGAAAAACATTTTAAAATATGGGATGGGAATAAAAATATCATTAAAGGATATAAAATAAGTGAATAAACCATTATCCCATGAATACATATAAACATATGAAATCATATTCATAATCACATACTTCTCACCCATAAAGAATCATATACTTACTTTGGGAAGAATGAGATTCACATAATTCAAAGACAATATAAATAGAGAATAAGGGTATCTTGGGTAATTACAAACTTAAATTTTTTAACAGTCATGGATACCTTATGATTTGTAACCCTCATGGATAACTTATAATGTAACCCTCATGACTACCTTTTGGTGTAACCATCATAGTTACACACGAAGTAAACATATGGAAGACCTCCAATTTACACATACCTAGTGCATTTTAGGGAGATATAGGTCCCACCCTTCATCATAAAAAATTTAAAATAACTAGAACGTAATCATAAAACATGAATAATTGCATAAAACATTACTTTTTAATTTCTTAAAATATAATTTTAAAAGATGATTTTAAAAGAGAGTCCCTTACAAATATCATATAATTAAAATGAGAGTTAATAAAATGAAAGGATTATATGTATATACTATAAATACATATAATACATCATAATATAAACTAAATTCATTACAAAAAATATTCTTATTAGCACATAATTAATAAAGTAGAAGGTGAACCCAAAGAATGGAAGTTGGGTTATGAATTCCCTTACCTCAGGTTTTTCATACTTGATACTTCTTTAAACCTCTAGTATAATGGTTAAAATAGTGTTATTATTATTTTAAAAATACATATTGATGTTTATAACACCATATATGATCATGTTATAATACCATTCCACCAATTAATTAATAAATTTTGTTCCTTCCATTGTTTTAGGTGCGTTCTATACATGATTTCCAAGTTTAGTTCATAAAGGATTTTCTTTTTGAATGGAATCAAAACTCTAGAAGTGGAATGAAATGGTATTAATATGTTTTCATAATATTAAATTATGCTATAAATCATTTTTGTTATATGGTATGAGGATGAATAATTAGATAAATAATTAGTGATATCTGTTTGGATCATTTTGGTGGTTCTTTGATAATCATGAAATATTTTCTATATATAACATAATATTATGTATATATGTTAACTTGATAAAATGAAAGATTATATATCATAAAACATTATTTTTTTCAACAATTAAATTTGTTTTATAACCATTTTTTAATGATTTAATGGAAATTGAAAATGCAACGTCCATTATTTTGGTAAATCGGCACATCATGGATAGTGTTTTTATTTTTAGGATAATAGAAAGGGGAGAGGAATAATGGAGTTGATTTTTTTTTCATAAACATGATAACATCTAGAATATATATGATTTTTAAGCTTTAATTTCTCTTGGATAAGGGGAGGGGAAGGGAGTACATGAAAAGAAAATGGATTGAAATGAAAACACAAGAAAATGAAAGAAGATTATTACCTCTTGATCTCTTCTCCTTAAGATCCTTCTTAAGTACTTTGGTTTTGGCATATTTGTCAGACCAGTAGGGATTGAAAGTTGTAAGGGCCTTTGGAATTGGATTTAGAGTAATTTATAAAATTTTCAATGCTTAAGAGGTGTGATAGGAATAGGGGGTGAGGGTGGTATTTAAAGTGGGGTAGAGGAGAGGTTGTCCATTATTTTAATCATTTGTTTAATATTTTTGTTCAAGACTATGAATATTCATGATTCATGTGACCCTAAATTGTAAATAGAGCATGTGAGTTCAAACCAATGGTGCTTACAAAATCCATGATACTCGGAATATTGTATTTAATTGATAATGTGTATATACGGTATATTACTGTGTTTTACTATTCATCACAATTTAAAGAATTTCTAGGAAATACCAAAAATTCACCTAAAACAATTTTAAACACATTGAATTAAAAAATTAACTACATTTTGAAAATTATTTTATAAATATGATTAATTTAATTTTTAAATAAAATCATATTTTATTACAAAAATAAAAATTTTGAAATGATAACTGATTTTATATCACTTTGAAAAATTAATTAAGTTCTCATTATCATACAACCTTATGAAAATAAAATAATAATATGATTTATTATTCATAAGGGTCATATTACTATTTATATTACTATTTATAAGGGTATGTTACTATTCCCCCAAAAAATCATGTTGGTTCTATCAGCCTCCAAATAAATTACTGATCACAACTTTAGATGCCAGTTTTTCGAAATTCAAATCATAGAAGTAAAACAATTATTTTTAATGATTTTTTTAATATTTATAAAAGAAAAAGTTTCATTTTGTATAGATTTAGTGTTTTAATAATTAAAATTTATTTTTAAAACCTTGGGGTGTTACATTCTATCCACCTTCTGGAAATTTGGCCTTCATAGTTTTTTTGTAATTTTTGAATATGTGAGGGTACCTTCCCCCCATATCATTTTCGAATTCCCATGTTACTTCTTCAACTAAGTGGGTTTTCCCAAAAAAAACCTTTACCTAGTGTATTAACTTATTCGGTAATAATTATTCTCTTCGATCAAGATTATAAACATGTTTCTCTTCATAAGAAATGATCTCTTCTAACTAAACATATTCAGGGTTCAAAACATTAGATGACTATACCACACACTTTCTCAAAAACGAAACATGAAAAACATTATACACCTGAGATAAACTCAGAGGTAAAGCTACTCGATAGAAAAATGATCCAAATTTCTTGAGGATTTCATAAGTTCGAATGAACTGTGTACTTATATTTCCTTTATTAACAAAATCCATAACACTTTTCCTTTGTGATATTCTAAGAAAAATGAGATCAACCACATCAAAAGAAAAGTCTTTCCTCCTATTATCTGTAAAACTATTTTTCCTGATCTGAGCTATCCTTATGTGTTCCTAGATCATGTTCACTTTCTTAGAAACTTTCTCTACTAATTCTGGTCCCATCAGCTTCCATTCACTGACTTCATCCTAAAATTATTGAGTTTGAAACTGCTTCCCATATAATTCCTAAAAATGTTCCATAAGTATACTGTAATGAAAATTATTATTATAAGAAAAATTAAACTAATTAAATATGTTGATCCCAACTTCCTTGGTAATCCATTGAACAAGCTTAAAGCATATTCTCTAAATTTTGAATTGTTTGTTCTAACTTCCCATCTGGTTGAGGATGAAATGCTATACTGAAATTTAATTCTTTTACCAATGACTTATGAAGTCCTTCCAAAATATAGAAGTAAACCTAGGATCATAGTTAGATATAATTAAAAGAGGAATCCCATGTAACCTGACAATCTCTTTTTGGTATATTCAAGAAAGTTGGTCTAGAGACATAATATCTTGAATAGGAAGGAAATAAGAAGATTCATTCAATTGATAAAAAATAACCTATAATTCATTGTTACCACGAGAAGTCTTTGGAAACCTTGCAATGAAGTCCATGGATATATTTTCTCATTTCCACTCTGACACTGATAAAGGATGAAGCATCCCCTTCGGTAACTGCATCTCTTCTTTAACCTGTTCACATGTCAAACATTTCATAGAAAAATAAACAATATCTCTATTTATTCCATCCCACCTATAATACTCTTGATGGTCTATATAAATCTTCGTGCTTCCAGGATGAATTGAAAATAGAGAACTATGAGTTTTTTACAACATCTCTTTCTTTAGATGAGAATCACAAGGTACACACAATATTTTTTTAAAATCTAAATACACAATCTTTATCAGTGTTAAATCTAATAAACTTACCCATTTTAACCAAGTATACCTTTTTCTATTACTCCATGTCTTACTTCTGCACTATCTTAATTATTTCTAAAAAAGAAGAATACATTGAAACCTGAAACAAAACATAGGAATTTTCTACACCAATAAATTATAATCCAAAATTCATAAAATCATTATTCAAGGAGTCATGTTCCAATCATAACATTCTTAATGATACATGATGTTATAGACTCAAGGAAACCACCACTTTGTTTTTTCAGATGGCAATTAATCGTGAAATCATAATCCTTTATCAATTCATGCCATCTTCTCTACCTCGTGTATAGTTCCTTTTGAGTGATTATATACTTCATAATTTTATGGTCAGTATATATTTCACATTAGGATCCATATAAATGATGTATCAAAATTTTCAAATAAGAAACCATAGATGCTAATTATAAATCATTTTTGGGATAATTTAAGTCATGAGGTTTTAGTTTTCTTAAAGCATAATCAATTAACTGGTCATTTTTCATTAGAACAAAACAAATTCCATTCAGTGAATCATCACTATAGATGACAAACTTAACATTTCTGGAGGGAAAGATAAAAAACGGAGCATTCACCAATCTCTTATTTAGTTCCTAAAAACAAACATCACATTCTTTAGTCCAAACAAATTTGACCCTTTTTCTGTTAACTTAATTATCGGGCTAGATAACCGTTCAAATTTTTTAACAAATTTTTGGTAATAACCAACTGGTCTAAGAAAACTATAAATATCTGTAATAGTTTTAGGTATTGGCCATTCATTAATCACTTTTATTTTTGAAGGATCGTCTATTATTCCATCCTTATTTACAATATTCCCATGAAAAGAAATCTATTTCAACCTAAAACCACACTTGTTGAATTTTCTATAAATTTCTTTTCTTTTATGGTTTGAAAAAAACCCATAGATGTTTATCTCGATCCTAATTAATTTTAGAAAATACAAGAATGTCATAAATATAAAAAGCCACAATATTTTCCAAGAACTCATGAAATATTTTATTTATAATATCCATGAATATAGTAGGTGAATTAGTTAATGCAAATGGTATGATAAAAAATTCATAATGCTCGTATCTAGTACAGAACCCAATCATCAGGATGTCTATTTTATTTACTTTCAACTGATGGTACCCTAACCTATAGTCAACCTTTGAAAAATATTGGGCTCCCTAGAGCTGATAAAACAAATCCTTAATATGAGGCAATGGATATAAGTTTTCAAAAGTGATGTTATTCAAGGATCTATAATCAATGAAATGTATCATTGAACCATATTTATTTTTAATGGATAAAAATATATCTCCCCATAGTGAAGTGATAGGATGAATAAATACTTTATCAAGAAACTCCTGCAACTGATTTTTCAATTCAAGAAGTTCCATTTATGCTATTCAATATGGGGGTTTTGAAATTGTCTTTGTATTAGGATGTAATTCGATTGTGAATTAATCTTCCTGGTCATGTATAACACTAGGTAACTCATTAGAAAAAACATCAAGGTATTAATTTACCACTGGCACATCATTAATCTGAACAATTCCATTATTTTCAACAATATGTGCAAGATTAATTTTATTTACATATTTTAATAGTTTATTAGCATCTTGATATGTTATCAATTATGCGAGTTTATTCTTGTTTAAAAACTAAAACACTTTCTAAAAACAAATTCTTTACCTCTATAATAAATCTTATCATGATAAACAAAAATAAAATTCATACCCAGAATGACATCAAACTATACTAAGGAAAAAACAACAAGTTTTGTAGGTAAATTATCTTCCATAGACCATAATAAATAGATTATTATAATTCCACTTTTCTGTAATATTTACCCCTTTTGGTTTAACAAATTTTCCAGTCTTATTTGTAGAGGTGATATTTCCAATTTAATAGAAAATTTCTCAGGAATAGAGAAATATGTATACCTTATATCATATAAAACATTTGAAAAATATGAATAAACATACAAGGTACCAGATACAACTTTATTGGATTTCCCGATGTCTGCTGATGTAGTTGCAACGGATCTAACTACACATTTCTGCATAATTTCTATCTTCTTTGCATCATTCGGATCTATCTTTGGGTTTGAATTTACATAATGAAACATACCACCAAATTTAAAACTCATCATAGTTTTATTATCAAGAATATGATTATGATAATTTAAATTACAATATCAGGCCATATTTCCAAACTTACCACATGAAAAACACTTACCGGTTTTGGTAAGGTATTCCTTAGGGTGATTTTTCTACACTTTTCACAAACTAGTAACTGAACTTTCTTACCATCAAAATTATTTGATTGATTCTTATCCATATATTTCCATCTAGAACTCTTCTTCTTGTTGTTTTAAAGGTACATGTGGTCATCAAAAAACTCCATTTCTACTGTCTCCACACATCAAAAACGTTTCTCAAAACTATTCAAATCATATGAAGCCAATTCCCTTCTATATCATGGATTCAATCCTGTGTAAAAATGGTTGATTTGTCTACCAATATCCAGAATAAGATTTGGAGAATAACTCCCCAGTCAGGTGAAGTTCTCTTCATACACATCCACTGAATATTCCTCCATCTACTTCAATTAAAGGAATTTATTCTCCATCCTAAGTCGAACCACCTTTGGAAAATATTTTTTAAGGAAAATACATATAAATTCTTCCCACTCCAAGGAATCAATCTTATATATATCCTTGATATTCTGGACCATTGACCACCACGGATCAGCTTCACCTTCAACATGATAAATGGAATGAATTACCTATTATTATCTGAACATCACATAACATTGAATATATTTTCAATGGATTTAATCCATCCTTATGCCATTACTAGGTTAGAAGATCCACTAAAAGTAGAAGGGTGTTTCCTCATAAAATTTTCCACTATCACCATTTTCCTTTGTAGTAACTCTGGTTTTTCTCTTTAATAGATTTCACCAAAATTTATTTACTATTTAAATTAATCCATTACTATCACAAATTTCTCAGTTTCAATTCCCACCCTTCCTGATTGCGGATTCAGAAAGATATCAACCTCTCAGTTCCATACAAATTCAGCTTCCCTGTTGCTTTTGAAAAAAACATTCTGAATAGACATATCTCAAATGAAGCTACATGGAAATATTTAAATTATATATCATTTCAGCATAAAAATAAGGAAATAATCATTTATGGTGTTCTATTAACATCATCTTAACCATTAATGTTATCTAAATTTTTCTCTGATACCAACTATAAGGTATCATTCTTAAATATTACATATTCTAGTTATTTCAACTAAATTTTACTTCATTAAATTCACAAAGATATTTTTTATTTACATATTTAGAAAGTTAGTACATAACTCATACATATCAACCCACTAGCATACAAAGTCGGTACCATTAAAATAGTATCCATTTTTTCTAAAACATAATATTTTAAATAAAAATAAACAACATGATTTCTTTGACAAAACATCATAACATTTAATTGAATTACTTATTTCTCTTAAACATTCTTATAACCCGTGAAAAACATTTAAAAACATGGCATGATCATAAAAACTTTAGTAAGGGATATAAAAATACGAGAATAAACCACTAGCCCATGAATACTTATACACATATGAAATAATTTTCGCAGACATATACTTCTGACCCATAAATAATCATATACATACTTTATGAAATATGATATTTCCATAATCATAGATAACACAAATAAAGTATAAGGGTATATTTGGAATTTCTTACTTAATTTTTTAAATCTCACATCTACCTTAGGATTTCTAACCCTCACAGCTACCTTACAATGTATCCATCACAACTACCTTATAATGTATCCATCACAATTATGCTTGGAATAACCATACGGTCTAAATACAACATTAAAATACCGAATGTATTGGAGGGATATATAGGTACCAACCTTCATCATAAAAAATTGCAAAGAAACAGAACATAATCATAAAACATGAATAATTTCACAAAAATATTTCTTTTGAATTTTGTAAAATAGAATTTTAAAAGATTATTTTAAAGGAAAGTCCCTTAAAATATCATATAATTAAAGTGATAATTAATTAAATGATAAGATTATGTATATACACTATTAATACAAATAATAAATCCAAATATAAACGAAATTAATTACACAAATAATCTTAGTATCACATAATTAATGAAGTATATGGTTAACCCAAAGAATGGATATTGGGTAAAAAATTCCTTTACCTCTAGTTTTTCTTAATTTAAACTTGAATAAAAATATTGTATAATGGTTATAATAATATTTTTAAAATTTTAAAGAAACATATTTATGTTTTTAATACCTTATATGATCATTTTATAACCTCATTCCACCCATTAATTAATAATATTTTGTTCTTTGCATTGTTTCAGGTGCATTCTTTACATGATTTCCAATGTCGGTTCATAAAGTATTTCTTTATAAAATGGAAGTGAAACTCCGTAAGTGGAATGAAATGGTATTAATATGTTTCCATAATATTTAATGATGATATAAATCATTTGTATTATTTTTATGAGGATGAATCATTAGTGATATCTATTTAGATCATTTTGTTGGTTCTTTGATAATCACGAACTAGTTTCACTATATAACATAATATTATTTATATATGTTAACTATAGAATATGAAAGGGGATATATAATACACATTAAAATATTTTTCAACCACTAAAATGGTTTTATAACCAGTTTTGAAGGAAGTAATGGAACTTGAAAAAACATCATCCATGATTTTTGAAAGTTGGTACATTACGTACAATTTTTTTATATTTAAAATAAGAGGAGGAGGAGAGAAAGAATGATGATGAATTTTTTCCATAAACATGATAAAATCTGAAATATATAAGATTATTTATCTTTAATGACTCTTTGATAAGGTGATGGGAAATGAGTATATGAAAATAAAATGAATTGAAAAGAAAACATAAGAAAATGAAAGACGATTCTTACCACTTGATCTATTCTCTTTAAGATCATCCTTAAGGCCATTGGTTTTGGATTTTTTTGTGATAATAGAAGGTATTATATGTGGTAAAGGCCTTGTTAATGTGATTTAGAAGAATTTAGACAATTCTCAAAGCATGAGAGATGTGAGAGGAAGGGGGGGTGAGGGTGGTATTTATAGTGGAGGAGAGGAGGGGTTTCCATTATGTTAATCATTAGTTTAATATTTTTACTCAAGACTACGAATAGTCTTGATTCATGTTACCCTAAATAGTATATAAAGAATTTTAGTCCCCAAAAAGGGTGATTAAATCATTCATTATGCTAGGAATAGTTTTTTTAACTAATAATATATATATATATATATGTTATATTACCATATTTTATTATTCATCAAAAATTCAAGAATTTCAGAAAACTCCCAAAAATTCACCCTAACAATTTTTCAAATTGTAGAATTCAAAAATGATCCCTATTTGGAAAATACTTTTTCAAATATTATTAATTTAATTTTTATATAAAATCATATTTTATTCCAAAAATAACAATTTTAAAACTATAACTGATTTTATATCACCTTGAAAAATTTATCAAGATCTCATTATCTTATAACATTAAGAGAATAATATAATAATAATATTTTATATTCATAAGGCTCATATTCCTGTTCATATTACTATTTGTAAGGGTATGTTACTATTCTACAAAAAATCACGTTGGTTCTATATGACCCCAAACAACTTTCTGATCATAACTGTAGATATTCATTTTTCAGCATTCAAATCATAGAAGCTGCAAAATTATGTTTAAAAACTAGTTTATAACTATCTCATTAAAAAAAGTTTCATTACATAGATATTAAATGATTTAAGAATTTCAATATATTTTTAAAACCATGTGGTGTTTCAAATAAATATACATGTGATGAATCAGACTCAAGATAAGGGACTTCATCTCAATTTCCATTAATTAAGGCATATTATGATGTTATGCTCTATTATTCATCTATAAGGTGTATATGAAGCCTGTATGACAATATATATGATGAATTTATATATTCTCATTGTATTTAGTGTTATTAATTAAATTTTCTAAAGGGGATTCCAATTTAAATAATAATAAAGTGTTAAGATAATTTTCTTCTAAATAAATCCATTTTTATAGTTTTCCATAAAACCATCTATCTCTCTATTCAGTATTAATATATTTTATAAAATTAAAAGTCCTAATGGAAAATCTACTAAAAATAAATAAATAAACTACAACAATATAACGGAATGAATTATAAAAAAATATCTACAAGATAGAGGCACCAAAGTATTTTCCAACACATTATACAACATAAGTCCTTCACTAATTACCCCTTTGTTTAAAGAAGAATTAATTGGTAAATTATACAAAAAAAATGTGTTTGATGAAGTAATTCATTTTTAAAATAGTGTCTATGCATTTAATCCACTGTGTCATCACCTTCAATGATAATTGAATCTTATCAAATATAACTTCATTCATAATAATGGTACGATCACACTCAAACCATCAATTATGCTAGCCTATTTATCTTACATATCCAATTACATGATAAATACCTAAATTATATCTTCCAAATAAGACACAATTCCACATGTTTTATAAATAAAATTATTGATTGTACAATTATGGTATCTAAAATCCACACCAAAACTAACAAGACATGGGTTCCCTCTTGAAGCACAATTATTGTTTCATTTGATCCATCCACTAGGTGGGGATATCCCAATGAATTCCGTAGTAACTATATCAAGGAAGAATTTTCCTAAAATATCAAATCCTTTTTTTATAGAAAAATAATCAATGTAGTTTTTAAAATAACCATTTTTAATTTTGTTTTAATATTTTACTTCCAATATAATTCAAGAGATGGATGACTGATTGTTGAATTTCAATTGATAATGTCTGCTCTCGACTCTACTATACCAAATAATGTAAATCAACTCTACACTTGCTACCATAATAAGTTTCATCATCTTATATGAGGTTGTTAGGTTGCAATAATCATTAATAAATCTTAAATAGAGTCGTCAAGTCGAATGAGAACTTAAAAATGTTAAAAACTAAGTTTCAAAGAGCCAATGTTGTGTAAAATATTAAGAATAAGTGATTTATTTCCTCTTTATAATGATTTCATTAGTTTTACTAGGATCATAATAAAATTCCCTATTATTTAATGAAATCATCAACAATGTGATTTAAGTGATCCAATATACAGGACAACATGAATCTATAATTCTTAAAATAATTTTTATTCTAATTATATATCTAGTTACCCTCTTGTTCCTGAAAAACAATTTTTTTGAAAACTTTATAGGTAAGAATACTATTCATACAAGATTCCAGGATTAAAATGTCATCCTTATTTATAAAATTTTAGTTTATAAGAACATTTTTAATTTCCTTGGGGAGACTATCCAGGTTATTTATTTTCTCATTGATATCAAAACTGATATCAACATTATTTTCAATAAAATATAACACATCAGTGAGAGTCATAATTTTCAATTGTTGAGACAAATGTTTTATGAGTAATCCATGTTAACCGTTCATTGATCATTCAACTGTATTATAGAAATAATTTTTGTATGAATATCCAATCCAGGGATCACCCATAATTCTTGTTTCTAGATTTTAATTATCATAGAAATATCTATTTTAGGAATTCAAGAGAACCAATGTTTTCATTTGTCAGTCTCCAAATAATAAGGGCTTATTTTGATTAACTAAAATTTCACATATTTTTTATTCTAATACAACCAATAATAATAGGTTTTAATCATTGTTTCCAAGACATAGTGATAATTTTATTTTTTAGAATAGAACCAATCCATGAAAAGTTTCTAATAAAAGTGTTAATATTTTTAAACAAAGATTCATTACCTTAATAAACCATAATATAATAAAGAAGTTTATCCACAATGATGTGATTAATAAAAATAACTCTCCCATATATTTATAGAGACACACATTTTCATGATATAAAAATCCTCTTAAGCTGTCCCAAAGATATGACTAAATTGAAACACTCTTGGTTTTCACTAGAATAATGGAACTCCAATATAATTGAAAGGTTAGGGCCCCTCTCGGATGCCCATTTCATTTATGATTCTACATTTTATAGAAGCTGAAATATTACCTACAATTTAAGAAAATTATTTATTCCAGCTGATCTTTTTTCCCAAAACATTTTTAAAGGAAATATAATTCGATTTCTAGGAAATATGTTTTTTATGAAAATTTTATTCATGGGGAAAATTTTTTGCTAAAATAATTGATTTATTATTTTTATGTCCCATACATAGATTTTTTTTCAACAAACCATGTTATAAAAATTATTTCCATTGTATTATGTTATTGTAAAGGTAAATAAATAGGTAATGTTGAAATTCATAAAGATATTTCATGAAATTAAATCATGTTTTTAAAAAAAAATAAGGAAAAAATGGATACTAGTTGAAAGTGACAACTTTGTACTATATGGTTTTGTTATATCTGAGTTATGACATAATTATCTAAAACTCTAAATCCAAAATGTAAATAAAACTAAAAATCATGACTTAAACTCATGATAATTTAATTTTTAATGAAGGTTCCATAAAGATGTTATCAATAAATGGTTTAGATAAAATTATAGGTTAGAATAATGATAATCACATTCTGTTGAAATATTGTACCATGTGGTTAAGTTAAAATGATATATAATTTGAAGATTACCATATTGATTTGTCCAAACTAAGCCTATTGAATGTGGTTATCCATAGAGGAAAATGGAATGATGTAGTGGGAAGGATTAAAGAGGGAAATATATTTCTAAATTATCATCTCGATATGGTTGGGATTGGAATAGAGTAGATTATTGTAACGATGGATCAGATGATAGAAGATATGAATCATTGTGGTATCCATTATAGAGTGGAACTTGATCAACCATGATGGATCATGTATATAGTGGAACATTTCATGCTGAAAAATCCTCTATCATTTAGTATGAAATATAAACTTATGGTAGCCAAAGGATGGATAAATGATCTAGAGAATATATTTGATTTCATAGTATGTTTTGAAGGTGTAATGGTAAATATTTCCATTTATCTTATTTAAGGTGAAGATGATCAATGGTGGTATTTGGTTAATAATACCATCAGAAAATATGATATTGATTCCATGGAATGGGAAATATTTATGGATCTTTTCATTGGGATATATTTCTTGAAGACTATTAGAATATAGATTAATCGTAATCCTAGAGTTGAGGAAAAATGATGAAGATTATGTGGCTTCATATGAAGAAAACATCCCAATATTGGATTAGTAAGTTTGGGATTTAATTTGGGACACATATAGAATAATTAATTGGGTTTAGTCAGTATTTCAATTAAGTTTATAAGTATATTTAGCCGAAAACAGATTTAAAATCGATGAGAAAGTTTTTTTTATGTTAAAAAAGACGAGATAGAGTTTTATGGATCTTACATGCCTCATGATGATGAAATAATGAAGCATTCAGGATGAAAGGCTACACAAAAACACAAAAAAAAATTTAGAGGTATAAGAATGAATATATCATTATTTGGTATGTTTGGTAAAAATCACATTATAGAATGGTGTATAAAGTAAGAAAAGTGTTACTGATTTGTACTGTTTGTCTATATGGCCCAAAAATGCAAGGAAAATAATCCCAATGATTCAAATGAGGGGTAAATGAAATATAACCAATGGTAATGATCATTATTTCTAGTGAGTGGGGTTTTTATGCTAATGCACGTCTGATGTTAAGTGAAAACAATGGAAATCATCATGATTGTAAACATAATGGTGTATCAAAGATATTTTCTACTACTAAAATTGATGTTGTTCCTTAAAATAAATTGCTCATTTGTATGTTATGTTTTTATTAAAATTATTCAAAAACACTTTCTCTAGATCTTAAAAATATTTTATTTCTAATAAATTTATAAATAACTTAGTAATATAAAATAACTGATGTAAGATTAAACTTTTTGTGAAAATTCTACATGGAATTATTAAAGAAAATAAGTTTAAATGAATCTTCATATTATTTTAGGTGGGATGGTCTTTCATAAAAAATATGTTTAACTAGACTTAATAGAGTTCTATATCATTTGGGGTATGGATTAGCTTTTAGTTTATTAGGATAAGATTTATTCATGGCTTTGAAGTTTTGTTTAATGATTTAATGGAATATCTAAAATACCAATAAGCTGAGAAATTGATTAGAGATTGTAGTTAATTTTATCTACCTCATAATTTTGAAAAGAAAAAAACTAATAAAATTAGTGATTTAATAGTAGTGAATGAATATATGATTTTTTAGGGATGATTTCCCTCCAGTTATTCGTATTAAAGAGGTTAAGTTTACTGTTTTCTTAGTTCCTGATGCTCAGACTAGTTATCAAACCCCTTATCAAATGGTACAAGTGGGACTTTTATAATTGAAAACTAAATTGCAGGAGTCGTAAAATAATGATTTTATCTGACCTAACAATTCACCATTGGGTTATCCAATTTTTTTATTAAAAATAATGATTGTCTAATTAGACATTTCATTAAATATAGATCTTTTAATAATGAACTGTTAAGAACAAGTATGCTTTTCCTTATATGGATTAATTTCTTATCAGATCAAGGGATCATAGTATTTTTTTATATTTGATCAATGTTCGAGGTATAATCAGCTAAAGGTGAATGAAGATGATAATATGAAGACTTCATTTCAGAATGTTATAGTAACTATGTGTTTTTATGAAAATTGTTTTGTTAATTTAATGAAACTTATGTATTTAAGGACCTTATGAATAGTGTTTTTAATGAGTTGTTGGACACATTTATGGGTTTTTGTGGTGGAATGTTGATTTATTCTAAAATGTAGGAGGAATATGAAATACACCTTTGTATTTTTGTCAAACATTAAAATAAAATAATCAATATGGGAAATTTAGAAAGTGTGATTTATGGTTACAAACAATTTCATTCCATGGACATATTGTTTTCTAAGATGGCATAATAGTTGATGCTGAAAAAATAAAAGATACTGAAGAATGGATAAGGCCAAAAAAAATCACATATATTTATAGTTTTTTTGTAATAGTTGGTTACTTTCAGCAGTTTGTTGAAACTTTTCATCATTTATCTAGACCACTATCTAAGTTAACATGAAAAAGAGTTAAATTCATCACAATAACATAATGTGAAGATTGTATTTAGGATATAAAAAATGAAAATTTTAGAATGCTCTAGTTTTGTCACAACCTTCTAAAATGGTGATTTTTCATATATTGTGATGTATCATTAAACAGACTTAGTTGTTTCCTAATGAAGAATGAGAAAACAGCTTTTTATCCTTCAAGTTAGTTGAATCCTGATGAGTTAAATTTCAATACACTTGATTTTGATATAGAAATTGTGATTTTTTTTCAAAATTTGGAGGAATTATTTTTTAAATATATTATAGTCATAAAATTTTGTTGTATATATTCACATATAATGAATTAAACATGGCTCATAAAAGTTGTTTTTAATTGATCAAGGATTACGATTACACGATTCATTACCATCCTAGAAAATAAAACAATGTAGTCGATGCTTTAGGTCGAAAATTTAATTCTTAATTAACCATGATACATTTGGTATGTGACCCTTTGGTTAATGATTTAATGAAATTTATCCTAGAATCTATGGATATATGGATATCCTCTGTTTTCTTATAGGTTTCATTATAGTATACATTATCATAAAAATTATGCAATTTCAGAATGAAGATTAATATTCATATGAAAAGGTATAATCCATTAATAAGGTTATGTTTTAGGATGATAATATTTATGAATAAGGTGTTTTATAATTTGGAAAAAGATAATTTTGGACTTAAGTGACAAGAAATTAAATAAGAAGTCATTAAAATTAGGAAAATAGGTAAAGATAAAATAGTTGTTGTGACTATCCATGATTATTTCATTAATCATACTATTATGGTAATGAAGTATTTTATAACTTTTCCTTAAGAATATGTCAGTACTACATAGTGATTTATCTACTTACCTATAAATATATTTTAATAGGTTTCACTAAAAAAGAATATTATAATGATTCCTTATTCCAAAAATATTCCATTGAAATGGGACCACTAAGAGAGGGCGGCACTTTTAAGATATTCTTAAAAGATTAGTGAACACGACACTGGCCCATTGTTGTGATCTTGTGTAATTTTAAGTATTAGCTACATAAGTACACTCACTAGATTGTGGGGATGGGTATCAACTAATGGAAACATAACTGGGTGGGTTACGAAATCATTTTCCCTTACTTCCCTATCTCAAATTTTACTTTCAGGGAGGCATGTTCTCATTTGGACTTCATGTATGTAATATTGGATAAAGAAGAATAGATCATTTTTTATAGAATTTTATTGAACTCAGAATAAGACATATCTGTGTTTATGGTATCTAGTTTGGGGGCCTTCTTATCCATGGACATTAAGTAGATACATAGAGAGAACCATGATTATGATGAATGAAGTGATGTTATCTGGTGGAAATAGGTTCCAATTGAGATTAAGTTTATGGTTTGTAGGATCTAGAATAATTCACTACCTACTGATGAAAACATAAAACGAATGGGAGTGTACCTAGTTTCAAAATTCTCTATCTATAGGGATCCGTGGACTAAATATACCAAAAACGTATTCTTTGAAGGTGATTGGGAAACAACTTGGTTTCATGACTTCAGAATATTTATGGGGCAGTCATCCACTATGAAGTAGAATACCACCTTCTTTCATCAATGGTTCTAGAGAGCGGGGATCTATGGACCTGAGAAAAATGTATGTGCAATCATTCTTACGATTGACTGTTGGTCTATATGGGATGAGAAAAATAAATCTGAGCATAAAGGCACCACATGAACCAACATGTGTCTAATATTTAGAACCATAAATATACTTGTTGTTCACATCTAGGTATATAATTATTATGTGATCACCCCTTAATCTACTTGATCAATGTTTTCTCCCACATGAACACTAAACATAGTAATATTCCAAAAAACTGGATATATTGTTAACCCTCCCTTGTGGGTCTCAAAATTAACACTAAGGGTTTTTGTATCATAGGAGTGATGCGTGGTGGTGGGGTGATTCAAAACACTATAGGATTGGTGGTCATTGATTTTAGTTATTTCCTAAAAAGTGGGGATTCCCTTATATCAGAGGTGCTAGAAGTCCTCAAAGGTCTTAGACTCTACACTCGGAATAATATTATTGTTATAGTGATTGAAACTGAATCGATTATGGTTTATAATAATCTTTGTGGCATCAGATCTACCCTGTAGGCCAACGAATACACTAT
Organism: Viscum album; assembly: GCA_963277665.1. Lineage (NCBI taxonomy): Eukaryota > Viridiplantae > Streptophyta > Magnoliopsida > Santalales > Viscaceae > Viscum > Viscum album. The sequence goes on along the minus strand of OY728135.1, from coordinate 252,139,745 downwards.
TTGGAGGTGAAAAGGGTTGATGCACAATTTCCTGGAGGTGAGTCATTCATGTCATGAAGGGAATACTGTTTGAAATTTATTGGAATCAAGGACAATACAGGAGTTCAACTCTCCAATTTATTAGGCCTTGAATAACTCCCCCCGGAGAGATCCAAGATTTTTTAGGGGGCATGTTGGTACTTAATTATTTTAGACCACTATGATCCCAAAAAATTATACCTCTCTTACTGATGAGTTTTATCATGGACTTATAAAATCTATAAAAAAAATTATTTCCAATATTTTAAATGATTATATTTTATTAGGTATGATTTATACTTGTCTCCCTAACTGAAGGGAGATCAACACCATTTTCTTAATAATTAATTGTAAATTTTTTCAACATATAGTAAAACATTTTACGCCCCTACAAATATGAAGTAAATGACAATTTCATAGGGGATGAATTTTCCATCTCAAATGTTATATGTAATAGAATAGAATTTATAAATGTAATGGATAAAAATATTAAACTAAACATAGTGGTGTAAGTGTAATGGATGAATAACATAGTTAGAATTAAATAATAAAATCATGAAGGATTTCATAGTGGTTAAACTAAATCCACGCACCACTCTTCACACCCTTAAACATAGATGAGTATTTATATACACTATAGAATAACATTTTAATGGATTCATAACCCTTTATAATAACCTCCATTTTTAACACCCAAATGTATTACCCAAAAATCTCTATTTAAATGGTAATCCAAAACCACATTACATCTATTTTTATGTGGTAATCTAAATAATTCATATCCTCTTAATTATATGAGGTATAACAGGGTGTATGAAATATTTTTATAGGTAATCATAACCAAGAATTCGTATTGATTGGAGGCATAATAAGTGTACTAATTGAGTGATAAAAATCTATAAAACAATTATAGAATGTAAAAATATAAAAAATGATATAAATAGAGACTGTATATATATAATGATTCCATGATCAAATAAAGAAGCTCGTCTATAAAGAACCATCAAATCAGAAAACATTGTGGTAATAATAGATATTTTTTCATAATCATTTCTAGAAAACTAGAATATCAACAATTAAGTACAAACAATATGGAATGTTTATGTTAGAGATGAACCTTTTTTTATCTCTTTCCCCTTATCTTGGGTATTATTTCATGGTAGAGAACCCATAAGAATGATGTTCATGTTATCAATTAATACAAAAAAACATTTTTGATGATTTTTAAAACTATTCCCTATACATTGAAATCATTCAAACACTATATATGATAAATTAAAAGTATATCACATGCCTCTTCTTCATTGTTTATTACATTATTAAGGATAGTGAAACCAAAGTTCACACACCTATGTTATCCATTCATTTATGGATATCATTTAAATTTCCTTATTAACATTATCATATGTGGAAATATCATTCATGTTATAGTATGCATCAATTCCTTATATAGAAAATTAACAAGATGTTTTATCAATTAATTTTTTGATACAATATTATTTTTTAAACAATATAAATTAGATATTTATACCAAAAATTATATCTTTATACTTTTCTTAGTTCTCACACTAGAAGCATTATATTTTTCATCAACAACATTTCATTTTTTCCTAGAACAATCCTTAAGTCATTACTTCCAAAGAAATGATTTGTATAACCAATAAAACACACTCTAAAATGACCATATGGTGAATAAAAGGATAAAAAAGAGTGTTATAATGATCAAAAAAATGATGCGAATACTTTAATAATGAAAAATAGAGTAACATATAATGGTAACTTATTTCCTTTACATGGTTAGCATTATATTATTTTAATTTTATAGTAGTTATAGGGTAGTTTCTATAGGAATATTTTTGAATGAGTAATTGATGGATTCATTTTTTGGTACCATTGAATAATATTATGTAATTATATAATAACTTGAATTTAATAAATATCAATTTAAATAGAATTTTTATTAAAATATATTATAAATAAAGATAAAGAAAAGGAAATAAAGAATTTTAAAAATGTAACAGAAAATTTTATTTTTCTAGGATGACATTTAAACATAAAAACAGTCTATTAAGACTTCCTCATAGTTAAATAAATTTTATTGGTGTGTCTTTTATGTTAGTTCTATAAGAATAAATCAATTTATTTTTGTGTATCAGGATATATGGTTAAAATAAAGAATATTTTAAAACCTCAAATTCCAAAATTTATAGAAAATTAACTATTAACACGAGATACAATATGATTTGAGATGAATAAAACTCCATTTCATTGTATGAATTTAAATTTTCCAAAAAAATTAAATTTTATAATGATAATATAAATCCGTAAAATTGTATATAAGTCTAGGGGTTGATCATAAATGATATATAAGATGATGAAACAAATGTACACATTAATATTCATGCTAATCAATACAACATAAATCAAGATAATCTTCAATATAAATATAATAAAAACAAAAATGGATAAATATTTAATAAAACATTAGGTAAAAATATTAAAATATTAATTATCATTAATGATGAACACAAATTTAATTAACTATTAAAACAATATTAAAAATGGGGAAATTAAACACTAATTATTCATCCACTTTTTGATAATTATAAAAAACCCAACAATTTACATTATTTTTTTGAATTAATAAAACAAGGTTAAAAACATAAATAAAAAATATATAATTATAAAAAAATAATGAAATTATTTATGGGAATTAAAGAATAAAATTAATGCATCTCCCACATACTGAAATAATTAACCATAATTCTCAACAAATATAAAATTAATTGAAATAATTTATTCTAAATAGAATATAAATCCCTCTTAAAATATAACATCCCTTTAAAATGAATGGAACACAACCATTAGATAATAAAATTAACTCTATGGAATAATATGAGATAATAACTCTTTGAAATAATATAATCACATGATCAATTAACTCCCCCTAATTTAAATCAACTAAAAAAAGGAGCCACAAAACATTAAAATAATTTATAAATGACATTCATTAACATAAATAGAAATTTTTTTTATAATATATAATATGTATTATGATTACCCAAAAGGAAGCATAAAAACTTTGAGATATTCATCCAACATACAAATTAATTTAACCATTAATGATATGAAAATAAACACCCTAAACCTAGTAGACTAGAGTTGGTGGTTACTTTATTACATGGACACTAGATATAAGTGATTGCATCCCAACGAAACTAATAGTTTAGTAGCCTTGGATATCTAGATACATACTTGAATTCTACATTACATTTTAAAACTTATAATACCACAATTATTTTATTTGATAACAACACTATTCCCAATAATATATCTTAATATCAATCATAATACACTTATTGGTATCACAGGAAAAGGAAACATAAGAAAGGGGTGATCTTAGATGCTTAGTAACAGTATTCATATAGTGGAAGATATAATGAATAAAAAATATATAATAAATATGTAATGATAAATATATACAAATACCTACTATTTCATCATTAAATTGATAATTTTGAATAATATGATATGAATATATGATAATAAAATAATGCCATATAAATAGTCAAATGATATTGAAACTTATCCAAGAATATCATAACTAATAAAATAATCACATGGAAATCAATAACTAATCTCTTAATGTGGTAATTCATAACGTTGGACATTTTAAATATACTATCAAGGCATTTTTCAAAGTCATCCTTTAAAAATGGGTAATGCCTCATCTAAATACACAAGCTAGTTTGTCTCATGAGATCTATCGATTCATTGAGGGGTTATAATGGGCCCCACCCATCAATTAATAAGTACAATGAATTAATCTTATGAAAGGGGAGAAATATAATCAATATAATGAATTATAATGAAAAACTAGTATACAAAATGTTAAGAATTTCCCCAATCAACTAACTTAATTAATAACCATCCTATGTAATATGGGGAATCATATCAAAATAGAACAACCCCAGTCAAACTGATCAAAACAATACTAGAGAAATAATAAGTATTTTATTATTAAAATATATCCCTACTGGATCATTTCTAAAATATCATTTTCTTTCATTGATAAATAAAAATACAATAGAAATGTAATTGAAAACATTCCTAAGAAAAATATCATTTTCACATTGAAAATCACTTTAAAAAACTAAAAATTTACAGAGTATTAGGAAAAATATTCATTGAAAATAATCATTGAAAAATGTAATTAAATAATTAAATTAATAAAGTTTAATAATAATTGTAATAATATGTATATGGATAGTAGGTCAAAAAAAAGATTCCTTTTAGATTTTCAATAAAAAAAGTCAGAAAATAACATATACAGAAAAACGATAGAAATATTCCTTTCAATTTTTTATTATATTATATCATGGGAAATATTACATTAGAAACTAATATACGAATATTAAAATATTTCTTCAAAATATTTTTATAAAATAGGGACATGGAATAAAAATATTCCTAACTTAGTAGGAAATAATGTTTATTTTTCGTAAAAACATTTCTTTTAATATTTTGAGTACTTACAAGATAAAAATGAAAGTAAAACTTATAATTTTAAAAAATAACTATAAGAGAAGAAAATATATTGTTTTCAGGATATAAATATTATATAATTCCTCAAGTAGAGACTTAAACGTAAACAACCTCTTATAATGGTGACATTGTGAAATAAAACCTTATCTCTTTGGAAACTATTTATTTATAAGTCCCATGAATGAAAGAGAATTTTATGGATTTTTATATCCTATAATCTTAATGATAAGATATATAAAACTCATTCTTTGGTAGTATTAAAACTATGCAAAATAAATAAGTGGTGAATGTGGTATAGGTCTCACGAAAGTAAAAGTGAGACAAGAAACCCTTACCTCCGGTCTAATTTTCTTCATACTTTCTTCAAACTCATGTAAAATAAATATAGATTTATTATAAATATTTTAATGAATAATAATAATATATATCATTCCATATATTATTTACTTATAACATTTTATCACCAGTTTATTGATTTTTTTATTAAAATCACTATTCTATGTGACAACTGCTTTGTTTTTCATGTGTGTTTTGGTTCGGTGATTTTTCTCCTTGTATATTGATCATGGTTAAATAATAGACATAATTTTAACTATTATTTAAATAAAATATATATTAATTATATAAAAATTTATAGTCATCCATATAAGTTAGAGATAGAATAATGACTTACACCATTCACGGAGTTAGTAGGTCGTACGTATGCATGATCACTATTTTAATTTTTCCAATAGATAACAATAATGAAAGGTAAAGAATAATTAACCTTTATAAAGTAATTTTTATTTTATGTATATCATATATATTAATTAAATATATCCTTATTACCATCCATGTCAAACAAAAATGAAAAATGTGTCACATCGCTTCAAGGAGGTCGTAGTCCACACGCATGCATGAGTGCCAGTACCATTTTCCAACAGATTGGAAGGTAAGATGGTATATGTGATATTATAATAAGAAAAGAATGATAATTTCATAAATATAATACATATAAGTTATACAAATCATTATATCCATCTGTGAGAGGTGGTGAAGGAAAAAAAATTACATCGGTTCACAAGGTCGTAATCTATCATACACATGATCGATGGTTTTGTTTCCAATTTTATGAATGAGGGGATGATTATGGGTTATAAAATTAACATAATAAAATATAATTATATTTATAATAATGGTGTAATATTTGAATCACATTTTTAGAATATTTTAATAGGATAGAGGAATAAATAAAATAAAAACAAAAGGTTAGAAACATTACCTCTTCTTTGGAGAACCGCTTTAGGATTATACCTAAAGCCCTCATAGGAAGTTTTTTTGATAAAAAAAGTCTATATGATTTTTTTAGGAATTTAATAAAGGTTTTTATAAAATTATTCACAAACAAATGTTCCTTGAGGTTTGTATATTAGAGGAGAGGTGGTGTCCCTTTATAAGTGGGAGAGAGAACCCACTTGGAATCAAAATGGAAATTTACCAAAAGAATAAAACATGATAAAGTAATTACTAAGAAAAATGATACCAAATGAAATTATATTAGATTATTGGGAAACATAAGATTTTAATATGGTCCAAAAAATAATATTTTGAAAATTTAAATTGGATGACTTTCCATTATCTTTTGACTTATCCCCAGATAAACCTATTTTAACCTTAAGCGCATTAATTAATTTTTTAATATTTTCACTATTAATTATGATAAAAAAATAATTTGATAATATTAAATAATATTAATAATGATTATTAATTAAATATAATCTATTTTATGAAATTAAATTCACTTAAATTGAATAATTTAACATATAACTAAACTCATAAAAAAAAGTTTTTCCAAAGGAAAAGTTTTATTAAGAAAAAAATGTTTTTATATAAAAACTAATAAAAAATCATTCCAATGACCTAAATTTTATTGTATATAATACAATATAACTAATTTAACATTTATTTTTCAAAAATAAATTTAACTTTATAAATTTACTAAAAGAAAAGGCAGTTATCAACAAAAATAATTATTTTTAATTATTCATAAAACAAGGTAATATTTTCATTAAATTTATTAGAAATTATATCTAATATAATTTCTATACACTGATTTCAAAAAATAAGTTCATTTTTAAAAAAATAAATAATAAAATTTGTAAAAATAAATTTTAAAATTAGTGAATAAAATGTGATAAAACAACTTTTAATAAAAATAATGTTTTCAAGCATAAAATGAAAATTATTCTAATACCATAAATAGAAAAAATATTAGATGAATGGTGAAACATTTGGATGAATAAATATTTATATATTTCCTTAAAATAATTCATCAATAGTGATTAATTTAATTTTATCTAATAAAAACACATTTCACACATTAAAATAGTTTTTTTGATGAAAAAAATAGTTTACTTTCAAATGATTTTTTTTCATCCCTAATCGATTGAAAACCAAAGAATTTATTTTATACATGTGTAAATGATATAATTATCACAGTCTAGTTATTCTTATTTATACCCACCAATTTAAAGGATGTGTTATAATGGTATATGGTTCATTTAGACTCTGGGTTGCGTGTATCACATGCTATCACAAAGATATTAAATTAACTTATAAATTAATATATCATAAAGTGTTGAGGTGTTATATTATTCCCTTATACAAAAAAAACACCCTTTAAATTTATATAATTTTACCTCATCTACAAGTTTGGGTACCTTCATCATAATTTCTTTAAGTCCCCGGGTCACCTCTTATATTTTATGATTCCCCTAAGTACCTTTACCAACCGATTCTTCCACTTCCTCAATTATTTTTCTCTAGGGTCCAGAATCTTGATAGGCTCTTCAAAGTAATATATACCAAGTTTCAATTATATTTATTTATATATGATCACATTAATTATGTTAGGAATTTACTTCCTCAATAATGATATATGGAACACATCAAATACTTTTGAGAGAATTGGTGGAAATTACAAATAGTAATCTAGAACTCCAATTATGTCCATGATTTGAAAAGGTCGGATGCATATTGGGATAAATTTACCTTTATTAATGAAACTTGTAACACCCAATGTTGAACTTATTCTATTCCACAATTTTTTAACCTTAAGACCATTCTAAAATAAATCTGACCAAATTCAAAATCCAAAACATTAGGAATGGGGTCACTTAATCAACTTAATGTTAGTTCTCCAAAAAATATAAAATAATTATTTCTACCACGTACCAAATATTGTAATACGTAGATTATATATTATATTCTAAACTTGTAATGACCTAAATGACAATAAAACCACAATGAAAACACACATTCTTCCAAAAACTAAGTATTTTTGCATTCATTAAATAAAATCATATATTATCTAATAAATTCTATATATCTAAAAAATCTATAAATCCATAAAAATGAAAAATAACACTTTTTCATCAAATCATGAACCATTTTCAAGGTCACCATTACTATCCCATTTACTTATTCAATTTCAATATTCTATTTATCCCAATGAAACATTATTTATACTACATCTGGAACATATTAGGTGTTATCATTCCTTTATTCATGTATTCACTAAAAATATAACCATACCACTAAATCACTTTTCTTGGTTTTAATTACCATTCAAAAATATACTTTCAAATACTTATAAAAAAATTAATAAATTAAAATCCTTATATATTTAATTATTCATATAACTAGAATATAATTTATTAAATACTACAACAACATAATTCATGAATTGAAATACAAAAGAACTTTATTCAAATTTATCTTTAGTAGTATCATAAGATTCAACTTGATCACTTATCTTCTTCTGAGGTATATTACCTTCATGATTGGTCTTCCTCTCCACACTTGAAGAAAACTCACATTCCGTTAATGAAAGTAACTGGGTGTATCTTTCCTTAATTATTATATGTGGGAAAATCCTTTTTTATATTATTCAGCATAAACATTTTTGTTCTTCCATTCTCTTCTTATCTTTCTTTAATTAAGATCTATTAGAATATGATAGTTTTTTATCCATCTTGATAGCATATGATATTATATCCTCATATAATGATAATGTTTATAGATTAGATCCCTTTAGAGGATTGGATTTATACAATAAATGAAGTTGTCAAAATTAATCTTTATATTACACATATACTCCATAGCATTCCTTGTTATCCTTGTAAAGATGGATTTGTACTTTGAAAAAATTTAAAATTCCTTTTATCTTAGACCAAGGAATTGTCTCTCCATATCCTCTTATTTTTCATGAGTAAAATATTTTTCCAAGAAAAATACTTTAAAATAATTCCATCCCATTCTCAATATTTTCCCCTTATCTATAGTGATTTTAATTAGTGACTACCACCGATCTGCATCTCCCTAGAGATGATAAACTATAGAGAAAACCTTATCCCCTTCATTACTTCCAAGACTGAGAATTATATTCCCTATAGAACATATCCATTACTCGAATACAACTTGATTTTACATCCCAGTATGTGATAGAGGTTTCTATCATGTGAATAGGTATAAAAACTTTTCACCGCATTGTGAACTGGCAGGATGTTTTATACATGAATTGTTATTAGTCAAAACCTAATTCAGATTCCATGATTTAGTTATAATTTATTTATCTTCATCTAAAACATCAGTATGTTTCCTAGTAGGGAAATACCTATATAGATTATACACATTGGTATGACTTCCATTCCATCCACAAGACACTGTTCCTCAACAAAGGCATATAAAATATTTGATCATAACATTATGAATCATTATATGAAATTTAAAAACAAGTAAAACAATTAATACAAATTGAAAAATTTATGAAAAGATAATTTCAAAATCATAAAGTTATTTTCTTTAGTAATTTTTTTAAAAAATAAATTTTTATTGAAATCCTTCATAATTGTTTGTGAGGAAATGTGATTGATCCAAATCATATCTCTTAGGAGTGTCAAACCATGTGTGTAGTAAGACACTTAATATATACTAGGTGACGATAAATTCAATGAAACATACATACTTTTGGAGTTACTATCCCTAGGTTTAACTATTCCAGAGCCACATCCATTTATAGTATCTATATAGAATAGTATTTCTAGGAAAACCACATAATATACACCTTACCAAAAAATATGGATATTATCATATACTTATACTTGTCCTCAAAGTCAGTCATAGGGCTATATTCCCTTAGATATAATTTCTTAAATATTTTTCCAAAGGATTCTACTAACTATTATCTAATACCAACTATAAATACTTCTACCCAAGTAGCATAGAGTTAGTAGTTACTTTATTACATTGGAACTAGATTCTAGAAATCACAACCGAAACCACCTTATTGTTTTGTACTGTAGAGAAACTAGATACATACATAAATTTCAAATTAAATTTGAAAACATAAAACAAAACATATTGTTTTCTTTGAGAATACCACTATTACTTGTATCATATCCCGAAATATCAATCATAATAAACTTATAGGCATCCTGTGGAAGGGAAAATAAGATAGGGGTGAGCTCAGATTATGAGTAAGGTTATCCATACAATTTAATATTTCATTAATAAATATAACACAATTAATATGTAAAGGTAAATATATTAAAAAACAATTCAATTTATCATAAAATTGAACATGAATAACAGTATGGAAGGATTAAATAATAGAAAAAGTAATTCCACATAAATAATCACATGATATTGAAAATTATCCATACATATCATAACTAATCAAATAATCACATGGACAATAATAGATAATCTCATATTTAATGAATGCATAATTCTAAACATCATAAACATATCATCAAGGCCTTGTTCCATGAAATATTACATAAATGGGTAAAGTATCATATAAATAACCATTCTAGTTTGTCTGATGATACCTACCAATGTGTTGAGCAACTATAGATGGCAGTATCCACCACTTACTAAGTCCAATTAATTTCTCTTATGTAAGGGGTAAAACATAATATTTTTAAACATATGTATTGAAAATCTATAATAAAAAATGTTAATAATTTCCCCAATCGATAACATAATCATAACCCATCCTATGTTATATGGAAAATGATATCAAATTAGTACATCCCTGGTCAAACTGATCATAAAATATCTAGAGAAATAGTATAGATGGTATCATTAGAACATATCTCCATTGAATCATAAGTAAAATAAGGTTTTTTTTATTTTATAATTAAAAATACCATAAAAATGTCAACAAATACATTATTCATGAAAATACACTTTTCCATTTGAAAATAATTTTTATAAAAACAAAAAATTTATAGAATGTTAGGAATACAGTTTAGGAATTAGGGATCTTATAAATTAATCTTCAACTGAATGAGAAATCATGATGGTTGTAATATTCTATATGTTTAAAGTATGATAAAACAATTATTTGTTTCACATTTCAGTAAAAATTCAAAAAGTACCATGTATGGGAAAACAATGGAAGTTTATTTAAAAAAAAATTAAAATAGAATATCTTGTGAAAAATGAATTTTTATAATCATGGAATAATATTACAAATATTATTTAAAACATTTTTATAAAATATGGACAAAGAATAAAAATATTATCGACTAAATTGGAAATAAAGTATGCTATTCTTAACAACATTTCTTATGATCTTGAATGCATAAAAGTGTAAAATTAATGGAAAAATTATAATTTTAATCAATAACCATAAGAGAATAAAATATTTTTGTTTTATGATAGAAATATAATATAGTTTCCTCAAAGGAGACTTAAACATAAACAATCTTAAATAATGATGAGATTATGAAATAAACCCGTATCACTTTGGTAAAATTTTAATTGTAAATCCCATAAAATAAAGAGACTTATATTGATATGTATATCCCAAATTTTTCATGATAATAATCATAAAATAAATTCATGGGTAGTATGTACAAAACACAATAAAAAATAGTGGTGAATATGAAATATGTCTTATAGAAGTAAAAGTGAGATGACAAACTCTTACCTCATATTCGATTTCCTTTTTAGATGTTCAAAACTCATATATAATAAATATAAATTTATTATATATCACTGATGTATACATGATAATATATATCATACCAAATATTATTTAATTATATTTTTTATTAACATTTTGTTAGTAATTCTTTATTAATTTCACTATTCTGTGGGAGAATTTATTTGTTTCTCATGTATGTTTTCGTTTGGCAGTATTGTTACTTTTAAATTGATCATAGTTACATTATATAAAGAATATTAATTTTTATTCAAATATCATATATTCATTAAATAAATATTTATATTCATCCATAAAATTTACAGATAGAAAAATGAATTACACTGTTCATGGAGATGGTAGATCGCACATATACATGTATGTTGGTTCCATTTTTCTTAAATATGGAACGAAAGAAATGTATATATTAATTAAAATTTATAGATTAATTATTCTGTCAAATATATTATATATATTCATGAAATATAAACTTATTTTCAACCATGTCAAACTAAAATGAAACATGTATCACATCGCTTCATAGAGACTGTTGTCCACATGTATACCCGAGGGACGTTATCATATTCCAAATGATTGGATGTTAAGAAGTTTGAAATGATATTATAATTAAATAAGTATAATTATTAAATAATTATAATATATATACATTATAAACATCATTATATCCATCCATGAGATACGGTGATGGAAAATGAATTATATATGTTCTTGAGGCGGTAGACCTCTCTATGCACAATCGATCATTTCCATTCCCATTAGATGGAAGAAAGGATGGATATAGGTTATTAAATTAACATTATAACATATAATTATATGTCATAAAATTTTTATTAGTTTTTAAAAGTTTGATATGTTTTTAGGTGGGTATAAGAATAAATTAAACAAAAAAACATGGTTAAAAACTCAACGTCTTCTTTAGAGAACCTATATCGGTTAATACCTATATCCTTCATAGGATTTTTTTGATCAATTGAAGGTTTCTATGATATAGGGAAATATTTAAGTAAGGTATTTGGGGACTTATTGGCCAAACCAAGGGCACATTGAGGTGAATATAGGGGAGGAGAGGAGTGTTCTTTTATAAGTGGGGGAGATGACCCACCTGGAAACCACATGAAAATTTCCCAAAAATAGTACAAAATGAAAAAGTAAAGCTAGAGAAAAAATATTATAAATTACATTATATTTGTTTTTATTAAAGGATAAGGTTGAAATATAGAAATAAAATATAAATTTTACATGTCAAATTATAAAAAAACTACCACTATCTTTTGGTTTAACCCCCTATAAACTCGTTTTATCTTTAAATACTATATTTTTTTTACTATTTTCACAATTGATAATGATCAAAAATTAAATTTAAATTATGAAATAATAATTATTGAGATTATTAAAAATATTTAATCAATTTTAACAAATTATATTAAATATGTGGGAAAATTTAATTCAAAATTAAACCCACAAACCTATTGAAAAAAGTTTTTCCAAAAGAAAAGTTTTATTAAGTTTAAATGTTTTTTATATAAAAAATATAAATAAAATTTATTAAAATGTCATAAATTGGTTTAATTATATTATTATTGAACTAATATTAATATTAAATTAATTTTAAAATACATATTAATTTTTTATATTCATTAAATGGAAATGAAGGTTCAACTAAAAATCAATATTTCTTACTATTTATCCAAAAAATCCACATTTCTAAAAAATTTAAAAAAAGGAATATTAAAATGTTTTGAAATGATAAATTTTACAAATTAAATAATTTTTTAAAATAAATTTCTAAAATTGGTGAAAATTAATTTTTATATAATTATGAAAAATGCTAAGAAATCGTTTTGTAGAAAAATATAGTTTTTATGATAAAACATGATTAATAATTATACTATGATTTGAAAAAATATTATATGAATGATAAAAAATTTATTATATACATATATATTTCATTAAAATAATTCACTAATAGTGATTTATTTAATTTATTAAGAAAAAAACACATTTCACGCATAAAAATAATTTTTTTTCAAAAAAACATTTCTTTTAAATTAAAATGATTTAAAATTTCATTCCTAATCAATTGATAACCGAAGAATTTATTTGATACAAGTTTAAGCGATATTATTTTTGAAATTTATTTAGTCTTATACATACCTTCTAATTTATAGACTATGTTATATCAATATACGGTTCATTTAGACATAGGTTTACGTGTATTTCAGCAATAGAAGTGATTTAATTTATATAAAAAATATATATAATAGAGTCTCTAGGTGTTAAAATGGTTGAAAACGATTTTAGAGCATAATAGAAAAACATTAAAATTTCCTTAAGTCTATCTAGATTCAACACTAATCCTTTAGAAACCCAAAATAATAAATTTTTAGTTATATTTAAATTTAAATATTTTTTCTTGATAAAAATATCATGTGACTAAGTGACATTGTAAATAAATATTACAATTAGAATCATTATCAATGTAAATGAAACATTTAAAAAAATTCACCTTAGATATACATTTACCAAATCCCATCAAAAATATATTTCTATAATTTTTGGATATTTACCATTATATCTGATGAAATTAATTTATTATATAATCCATTCCAATTTTATTAGCATGTATTGTTTTTCCCTCCCAACTATGAACTTATAAAAAGATTCATTTAGTCTATAAATCCAAATTTTAAGCTTCTCATTCCCCTTCATAATAACATTAAACTCATTATAAAACTATTCATTACTCTAGGAAATAATATTTCTTAACTTGTCAGTAACTTATCTTATATTTTATATATCATTCATAAAAAACATTTGAGAATTTATAAGCTTGTCATTATTTTAGTGTGTTTATTAAGCTTATTACACACATCATCAAACATTAATTGAAATTTATTATTTTATAATAATTATCAAAATATTCTATAGTTGAATAATATAAAAAAGATACATCATCAAATTTTGTAATAAATAACATGTATACTCCCCCATTATCTGATACATATATGAATTCATCCTCAAAATAATTACCTATAACACTAAAATCATTCTTTTTATCCTTTTGTGAATTATTTTTTTCTTATTTTTTATTCAATCAAAATGTATCTTTTTGGTTTATTACAACCATAAAAATTAGATATTAAAATTTTAGTTATATTATATTTATAGTGATTAATTATCCCATTTGTCTTTTTCCTCTCTTTATTTCATTTATTAATAATTTATAAATACTATATCATTAATTATATCTCCTACTTATCATTAGTTGAAGATTTTTTTTATAATTTTAAGTGAAACTAGACTTGGAAAAAATAGTTTAAAAATAAACAGTCTTCAATTTTTTATTTGAATACTCATCCATATTTTATAATTCAACATAATACTCTATAATATATCTAATTTAATCCTATCTATAATATTTAGGAAAAACATTTCAAACCCCATTGGAAACTTTTACAAAATCCCACATTTTATGAAGATCTCAAAAAATACTTCCTAGTAGTGTAAAATTATCTATTATTTATCAATGTGAAGTTATTATATTTGAAATATTAGTGAAGTGTGGTACATTTAATCAACATTTAATTTTTTATCACTATAAAACTTGATGTTATTACTTGTATAAGAGATGTTAAAGCTGGAATAGGCCTTATAATAAAAAATAAAATTTTTAGAGGCCCTAAAATATAGCTAGGTAAGTTGATCGAGGGTATTTATACTAAGTAAAGGTTTACTTAAATGCTTTTCTCATAGCTATACTAATATAGAAATATTTAGTTTTTAAATATTAAAAACTTAAGATGTAAATATAATTAACAATTCATATATGGATGAAATCCCAAATGAATGGCACGTATAAAAAAAGTATGTCCAAACCTTGTATTATTATCCAAATCCAATATCTCATTACCTATCATAAATAAATTCACTCCCCTATGAAATAAAAATAATTAAATCAGGAACTTGAGCCACACACACTCTCTTAAGCGTGTTCGTCTTGGAAGTGAAATAAATGACCAGTTCCATGCTTCTTTCACCCACCTACAATAATTATGAACCCAAAATCATTCCTCAATCACCACTCAATCCTTTTTAACTTATTATAAATGAAATTATATTGAGGTGGTGTTATATGAAAACTAAAATAATACGAGAGAAAGAGAGGTAATACATATATTCCTTTTAATGCCTTGGGTTTTTTAGAGGGTAGAAAATTCATTAACCTTTTTAAATTTCTTTGTTTGGTGGTAGGGTTAACTATTATATTGATATTTTAAACTTAATTTTGAAACTTTTATTGGAACAAGGACCTTTTTGATTTTTTACGAATTTCTATGTTCCTCGGGTGGTTGGATGGGTTTCGGGTGCATCTGGGATCAAAACCCTATTTACTATAACGTCAAAACATGGGAACATGGATTGATTTTATAGTGTTGCCTATATGAGGAAGTCATATGGGTGTCTTAATCCATTTTAAGAGGGTGAACATGGTCTGTACATACTTTTTCAAACCACTTGGAATATACCTCACAATTAGTTCCAAACAGGTTGTAGGTTTTCATGATTAGTGGACAGTCTGGCCAAAACATGCGGTGAAACCATGTGACCTATTTTAAAGGGGTGACAATTCGGGAAGTGAGTGCACATAGTTATCACACCTTTAGCCAAAATGTGAATTTTAAACATGCGCCTATTTAAAAACTGACCAATGAATGATTTTACCCTACCATTTAGGTGTCCTATTATCCTCCTTTCTCCTCTATTTCATGTATGTAGCACCTCAAGGTACTGGGGAGATCTCTTTTCTTTGATCTTCCTAGTATTTGAGCCTCCTCCAAAAATTAGACACCAATTCACGATCTATCAATCTTGTCAGAAGAGAATCTGTAATTCCTCGAATCCACTTAATTTCATTCTTTTAACATCTCACAATCTATAATTCTAAATCTATTGGAGCTCTTTTCCCCAATTTTCTAGGGATTTTATAAAATCCCAATTTCTTTCATTTTGTCTCGAGTTATAGGCTGATGTTAGATGAGTGAGTTAATATGATTACACGGTAAGTGGTACATATATTTTTCCTTCAGTTTAAGGGTGTTTTGGGAGTGTCTATCTATATATGTACATTGGGTAGTCATATAGAGACCCCTAGTTAATTAATGCTTGTTTTTAAACTTATTAATAAATTACATGTCATGTCATTAGGTATGCCTTAGTTATTTTATACATTATATGTTTAGTAAGGGGATTGTGACTAATAGGGTGTGATAGGATGGTCTTGAGTCTTTAAATTAATTAATTTTTATATATTTATTTCTTGGGTTCCATGGGAATGTGACGGAAAATGCCAGAGGGTAAAGGTGATGTTGATCAATTGGACTAAGGTGACATGGTTATTAGGCTGAGGGTCTGTCCTGAGACACATGAGGCGGTGATGATCACTAGGTTGGGGTGACATTATCATCAGGATTATAGGTGATGAGATCTTAAATATATGGGAATCTCTCAGGACATAGGATAATGTTGATCATCCATAATTAGAATCACGGTCACATGGGTACAGTGTACCATATGATGTGGCTCGGGTTGTTGTTTAGTGATTTACACTCACTATTGTTGGCCAACGCACCATTGGATTCATTTGAACAGAAAAAGGATGCAGATGGGGTGGTGTTGAGAAATAATTGTGGGTGGAAGACTTCATTGATTTTCTATCTTAGGGGATGGTGTTGACCATCAATTATATTTGAACCATTCACCATAAATTTACACATTCATGGTGATGTCCCATCGAGAGATGGTGTTGAGACCATCAATTGGGGGTTGAGGCTCGCTATTGTACTTGAGTCTAATAGCCCATGATTAATAGAGGATGTGTATCATTGTGCCTCAGGATGTCATGTATTGAGATTATAATGATTCATTATATATAGAAGGACAAATATATCCATGCTTCAAGACATTGGGTTGTTGAGACAACTTAGAAATACTAATAGGATGATTGGGGGAACTAGTAGTTAATGGTTTGGAGTTCCATTAGGAAACCAAATACTTGTTTGGTGACACATGAGGTGTCAGATGACACAAGATTTTAGGTGATGTATTTACAGGTGGAACTTGTGGGTTCAATAGATATTTTATTCATTAGGGGATGCTTGGGAACTAATCCATGGGTCCTCGCCACTAAAAATATATATACATACATGTACTATATGAAAAATATATATTTTTGGGCACACAGTTAGGGATATAATATAATTCACTAAAATAGTAAAATGCTTCCTTGATGATATTGAGAAAAAGGAAAGTGGGGTTAAATATTAGACATGAGTTTGTTTCATTTGAATTATATTTTTCATACACCTTCATAATTATGGATATAAGATAATAACACATTAGTGGTGGCCTACTAAGTTCATACTCACACACTACAGGTTCCTTTTAGGTGGTGTGTAGAATTTATGGTTTTGAGATCAGGTACAAATTAAGGCTTGGGAGCTAGACCATAGTGGTCATCGATTTACCTTTTTCATGGGATGGCTGGAATGAAACATGGTGTTTCTTGTTTAGAGCTATAGTTTCCTTTTTTGTGATTTTTCATGATTTATATATATAATTATGTGGTTGGATATGGGTGAACCTGATTATCTATCTATTATGAACTACCATGATAGGTTTATTATCTATGTATGTTATTATTCCTTTGGCATTGATGATGATTATATTGATAGTTTTTATTATGATTCTATTGTTTTCTATTCTATTTATTTCACTACTTTTTGGTATTTATTTTTATATATAAATTTATGGACTACTAATATTATCACCACTATAGGGTATATTCTCCTCACTATCACCTCATCAGACCCTTGCTGTAATTCTAAAACATTTTTCATATGGGAAGGTGTTCCTAAGGACCACTGTGAAATCATCCTAGATCACTGTTTGGGGTGAAAACTTTGTTGGGATTATAAAAATAGTATCAGAGATGTTTTATTTTCTTTTTTGGTCTTACTATTTTGAAAATGGTTGACCAGAGACTATGATATAGTCATAACTGGGTAAAGATCTAATGTTTGGGTGCTTCAAGACCCATGCATGGGGGATAGTCCATGTTTCCAGGGTTAGAAAATTTATGTTCTACTATGTGATTTTATAATTGACTCATTTCCACATCATGTGTTAGAATTGGGATTGATTTTTATCTATTATGTGGCTTTTGACCATTAGCTTAATATGACAAGGGAGGATTTTTTATGCATAATTATTGGAACTTAAGCTCATATGATGTTTTTTATTGTGATTATCACTGGTAAAATGGAATGTGCTAAAAGAGATTAATATATTAAATGTGTTAATAAAGAATCTAAACATTTTTCCTTCTTAGACTTTTTAGTGGAATTCTACTCAGCCATCCCAGGTTTTTGGCTTGTGATGAGATATTATGGGATTTTATGTGTTTATAATATGTATGGGTTTGATCCTGGTAAGGGAAGGTAGGGATGATAAAAGGGAGTGTGTTGTTTAAAGTGTCAACAATAAAGCCAATTAATGTTTTCATACATAGCCATTTTGGTGGCATTCTACTCAACACCCCCAGATTGAGATACAAGATACATTATTCTGGACACTGTTATGGGTAGTAAAGGGTCCATAATGTTGGATCATATATGATATATGCGATTCCATACTCTGATATGGGTAGGCAAGGGTCTATGAGGCTAGATGGTACTTGATAACTGAATCTAATATGGCTAGGTAAGGGTACTTAATTCTAGATTTCATGTGACCTGGGTAAAGTAGGGGAGTTTAAGGATAGTGAGATGTGCTTCCTATTACACTTTTCCCTATCTATAGTCTATATATATATATATTTATGATATTATGGGTATTTTAACATGTTATTGGTATTCAATGTCATTCCACCTAGATAGATTTTAGTGGAGTGTCAGGAGAGTAGAGATATGGTGCCTCATGATCATGTATAGGATAAGGCCCCTAAGGATGAAGATGAGGCCCTGGAGGTTCTGTTTGATCCTAATATATAGGTACAAGCTCTTGTACAGGCGATCAAGCCTTGAAATATGGTAGATTTTGGACTACATCTTGATATAAAGCTTAAGGTAAATCTTGGCGTGTTTCATATAAGGCATCAATTGGGGAGCTTTGGGAGCTAATCTGTCAATGGAATCTCTATCTTGGGAGTTACAATCTCAGCAATAGCCTTTGTTATAGGGTGAGGGTGGACTAAATGTAGTAGAGAACTTGATAGAGTTGTTCCATAATATCTTCAATCATCTTGATACACCCCTAGGCAAGAGGGTGAATATGGTTATGTACATGATTATAGGACCAACAATGATCTTGTGGTATATACAAGATTAGGATGAAATACACAAGGGACTGGCATAGAGAGTTTACAAGACTTGTTTCTTCACGAACATATTCCCTGAGTCATTAATGGATGAAATATCCCATGAGTTCATGAATATATAGTAGAGAGATACATCTATCTAGGATTATGTGTAAACATTCATATATATTTCCCATTTTTTCACCTTATATTATTGGAAACGACATCCCTAGGGTGAGGTATTTTGAGGATAGATAACAGAATTCCATTAGAGTGTAGGAGAAAATTTTATGGCTGACTAAATTTTTATAGGTGGTTAATCGAGTTTTGATAGATGAGGGTAACTTGACGAAACATTATTACTCAAGAAGAGTTATGGTGTGAGGAGATCCAAGTGGCAATTCTCTATGTAGTAGGAAGCAAGAACATGAGGAATCTCAATAGGGCAGTCAAACCAAAGATTTAGGTAGACCACCAAGGAGTTGGTCTTTTATATTTTGCTTCCAGTTTGGGAAACTAGGAAATGTTTGGACCTAGTGAGATCAAGATCCAATGGAGTACTTGATATATGGTTAAATGGTAAATCTTGATATCTTTTATAAAAAAACATCTTCAAAAACTGAGATCTAGAGACCAGGTCAGACATATATACTTAAGTTTGGACCTGGGTAAATACTAGGAGCTAATAGAAGGGATTATGCAACATGTGGAGGTTTTAGTAGAGACAGAGATACCCATTAGTGTGGTCATTAGTTTTTAGTTACTATGTCACCATAGGGATTCCATGCCTCAGGTATTTGGGCTTCAGTATAGTGGTATGGAGTTGAATTTCTAGGGATAGAGTGGGTTGGGAAGATAATGATTAGTTAGAGGTGTATTGTGGGAATGAAAAAATTTTAAATTATTTTGGCATGGCCATCATTGGTGTGTGAGGTGATCCTGTGTTGCTTCTAATGTTATGAGGTGCTGGTTAGTAGGCTGAAATTGGTTATGATCAATGGATTGGATGAGGTGCATAGGCACCCAGACTTATTAAGGGAATATATATGATAAATTTTTTATATGAGGTGTATAGGAATTAGAACAATTATGGGTATATATATATATGATGTGGTAATTTTTGAGATTTTTTTGTGTTGTAGGACTTATGGGAATCTGATGAGATGTCGACCCTAATGTGTGTTGTGTATGGCACATGTATGAGATGAGGATATGATGGTATGTAGGACTTGATGGGTTTCAGGTATCACATGGGAATTATTTGAGCACCTGATGAGGTGAAGGAATGATATTTTCTCATGGGATGACTTTTGAGTCTAGGGATGGATAGTTGACCATCGGGATGTTTAAATTTTGGGCTGTGAAGTGATCGGGAAGTTAATTTATAAGGTGGGGAGGGACACAAGAAGAATTTTCATGTAGCTATGTACTATGGTCGACTGGGGTGATTTTTATAAGATTTTTATTTTAGGTACCATATCTTGGTAAATTTTGATTACTCAAGGATGAAATATTATAACCTAGGGAGACCGTAACGTCTTGAGTTTTTTGTCAGGTTGAAAATTCCAAAACCTTTTGGAATGTTTGATTTCAGTGTTCGACCAAACTCTTCCCTTGGACTTAAAAAACTAATTCCAAGAGTTTTATTGACCCAAGGCTATTTTTATGTATTTTAAGTCTCTTTATGTGACATGATAGTTTATATGGGTATCATGTGGTTCCAAGATTAAAAACACACTTTTTAGAAGGTGTAGACACGGGCACATTGTTAGATTTAATTATATATCATGCAAGGGGATACCATGAGAGTGTATACAACCTTTATGAGAGGCTGTTCATGGGATGCAAATAGTTTTTCATAGTATAAATCTAGGCCTTCACACATGTTACACATAGGTATATGGTGCATACTATTGGCACACAGTGTGGCTAAATAGTGCAATCTCTTTCAAAGGGGTTACCCTTTGACATTGAGTGCACACGATTGACACATGTTTAGACAAAGCATGCAAATTAACCTCGTTCTTACTTAAAAAGTATAAAATTATAGAATTTCACCACCCTTCTATTTGTCATTTTCTCCTCCTTTATCCTCTATTTCAGGCTGGAACATCCAGGTAGTGGGAAGCTCTTCTTTTATCCCTTCATCTAGGATTTGTTTATCCTCATCTAATAAAAATATAATACTTGATGCATTGGTCAGTATGGAATAAAATAGGCAAGGACTTCATTCCCATATCTTATCTTATTTTTATATCTTTCCACATAGAAGATAAATCCAGGTGAACTATTTTTTCCTATTTTTAGGGTGTTTTCCTAGAAGCCCAATTTCTATCCTTTCAACTCAACTAAGAGGCTGACATCAGACGAGAAATATATCTTGTATATAATTTTGTTGGTTCCTAAATTTATCCTTAATTTTATGGGTGTTTTGAGTTACATACCTATATATAAGTGTTATGTAGTTCGAGAGAGTCCCTTAGTTTATTATTTCTTGCTATTAAATTGATTAATAAATTCCCAAAGATTCTGTTAGGTATTACCTAGTTATTTTATACGTTCTATGTTGGGTATGTGGCCTATGAAAAACTAGTTAATATATGATAGGTGTTCATATTTAATTTAATTATGTTTTATATATTTATTTATTGAGTTCCAATGGAATGTGATTGGTGAGGCCTGAGGATTGAGGTGATGTTTATCACCTGGATGGAGGTGACACATTCATCAAGTTGAGGGTGTGGCCCAAGATACATGGGTTGATGATGATAACCAGGATGAGGTGAATTGGTAATTAGTATTTAAGGTGATTAGGTATTTGGGATGAGGGTACGAATATAAGGACTTTTGATGGTGTTAACATCAGGATTTAATGACATAGTCACATGGAAATTTGGTATAGAATAATATAGATAAGGTTATTTTATGTGATTTATACTCACTCTTCTTGGTCGACGCACCATTGGATTCATGTGCACACATATAAGACTATAATAATATGGTTTTGACCACTCATTGTGGGAGGATTCCTTCATAGATATTGTCAAATTGGGGATGGTGTTGACAAAAAGTTATGTTGGAGGTGGTCATCATAGGAATCCACATGGATGGTGATGTACCCTTGAGAGATGTTTTTAAGACCATTAGTTGGAGAGATAAATCTCTCCATTTTACATGAGGAATATAGGGAAATATTATAAGAGGACATGTATTGTTGTGCCTCAGGACATTCGCAGTTGAGATGTAGGTGATTGATTATATATTGGAGGATGGATATCATCGTGCCTTAGGATGTTGAACTATTGAGAAGATGCAGATTTTTAGAGAGTAGGTCTAGGGGACCAGGGGATTAACATTTGGAAATACCATTAGGAAATTATATACTTGTTTCATGACACAAGATGTTTCATATTTCATGAGGTTATGGGTGATGTACTTATAGGTGGTACTTAAGGGTTCACCTATGATACTATTCATTAGGGGATTCCTAAGAACTAATCCATGTGTCATCAGTAATATATATATATATGGAGACATGTTTTTTATTCCATATATATTATGGGACACATATTCCAAGACACAATGTTTTTTGTCAATGTATATAAACACATCCTTATGGTTGTTTATTACAAGGGACGTGAGATTAAATATTAAATGTGTGTGTGTGTTTATTTTTATTTATATTTTCATAAACCCCCATAATTATGGATGTAAGATAGTAACACATTGGTGATGGCCTACTGAATTTATACTCACACCCTACACAGTCCCTTCAGTATGTGTCTAGACATTATGGTTTTGAGATCAGGTAAGGATTTGGGATTTGAATCTAGACCTTAGTAATTGTGGATGTACCTCTATCATGGTATTGATGGATATGAACCATGGTTATTCTTTAATTGAACAAGAGTTTCATTTTTAAAATTTCTTTGTTTTATATATGTACCTATGTGGTAGTCCATGAGAGACCCTGATTATCTATATGATATGTATTTCTATGACATGTTTATTATTATTTTATGGTGTTATGTTTTTAGGATTTTTGATGATTATAATGATTCTATTTAATTTTCTTCTATTGTGTTCTATTATGTTTCTTCAACTAATTTATGCCCACTCTTATTTTATTTATATATTTATGTTTGTGTGTGTGTTTATGTGTCTTTGTGTGTGTGTGTATGGACCATTAATATTATCACCAATAGAGTGTATATTCTACCCACTATCACCGCATCAGACCCTTACTGCTAGGTGGTATCCTTTATCATATGGGGATGAATTCCTAAGGACCAGTGGCCAACCAGACTGAAAACATTTTTGTGTGGAAAAAATGGGTTGATACACTATAGACATTGATTACCATATAATATCTTTGTGAAACTCTAAAATCTTATGAAAATCAAGCAATGAAAATGAAAAAAATGAATTCATTTAAATTAAAGGGTTGGGATGGGGGAGTCTCTCCTTAGTAATTATATAACGTCCTATAATTCCATAATAAGAATATAAAAAATGAAAATAGTAAAATACCAATTTTATCTATTATACATTCTATGTGAAATAGATATCCCTTCTCCAGTGTTCTTATTTTTCTTTATAATGATTTATAGAAACTTCTAGAATCACATTATATTTCAATTTGTAGGTTTTTTATATATCTATTTCACAAGATTCTAAATTTTTCTATCTCTAGTATTTTCTTGTCCCACTTTTCCTACTTGTCACATGAAACTTGGCTCCCTTATCGAATGGATGCACACTACATGGAAATTAAAAATAAACCTTACCTAATTTTTCCATGAATACTGAATGAGGATATTTATTTCATAAGAAGTATTTATACATATAGGACATCTTTAAAAATATGGGATCGGTGCCCTTGGGTTTTCCTCTCTTACAGTAGAGATATGTACTCTCACCCACACCTGATGTTTCTACATATTATAAAAGTCTATAATTCATATGATAGAAGTATTAAAATACTCATTGGGGAAAATAATAATGATCTAGCTGCTGTAGTTGAACTTATTAAAGAATTATGCTGAGTTGATGACATCTTCTAGACTTCAAATTCATATCTATAACACAAGGATAAATTCAGGCCCCATCAATTTCAATCCTCTAATGGAAATAAATCACTAAACACATTTTCTCTGCTCTGATTTGGATTTCATCATCATAAGTGAGCCTTCTTCATTAGAGGTTTGTCAAGCTCAAGTTGATCAATTGAGTAGCCTTGGTCATGTGTAAAGGAATATGGGGCTAGCTTGGTGTGAGGTTAGTACTATGAGAGGGATAAAATTTAAATGGGATAACCCTTATGCAACATATTATAAATTATGATGACCATTATATAGCTCTTGAATCTCATTTATTACCCATAAATAGTTCACGTTACCATTTGAAAACCTCGTGAGCATGAGAGGTACTATTACATATCATATAGAATATGGATTCTACCATATTATTGAAATATTTCATAGTGATTTACCTTAATGTAGTGCATGTTACCCTTATATGAGTTTAATTTTACATTTACACAATAGAAGTGACATGTGGATGGCCTTTATGTAGTAGTTATGTTACCTATTGATGAAACATATGTAATGATGTAGACACATATGTTAGGGATCCAAAAAACATATGCTGGATAGGGAATGAAACATACTTTGATCATCAAATGACTCATATAAGGTTTTAATTTCCCATTTTTTAGCTTCAACCAACACATCAAATAAAAAAAATGATTTAATGTAGGCTTATTATAGATTTTTCCTGAATAGATTAATATAATTAATATTTTATTAAAAATACTTTAAACCATGAAATAATATACTTTAAAATCAGTGTATGGATTATTTTATTATTCTTATAAAATGAATAGAATTACGAAAAAAAGTTTAAATAAATTAATCAAAATAATTAAATATTTCCAAAAGTAATAAAAAAGAATTTGTTACCCATGTTTTATCAAGATTAGTTGGTTAATTTCCAATGAAAAATATATAAAATATATGAAAATATTTCTCATATCACTCTATCAAGCTTACATTATTTCACTCTAAGATACTATAAAGAATTCAATTTATTTAAAAAAACATGTCATGCCTAGGTTCAAATACACATACCAAAAAATAATAAAATAAAAGATCCATTCATTAATAAAATATTTATACTTCCAATGTAAATTAATCCCCCAGTCATTATTGAATTCAAGTAAATGTTCTTTTTGTAAGAGTGAAATAAATCTTATTTTAGTATAATTAAAATATTGTTGGGGTTAACTTTAATTAACACATTCTCCAAAGTTCATTAACCTAGATACTTATTTTCCATATCCTTGATACAAATCAAATGATATTTTTATATGTTAATTTTCCCTATATTCATTTTGTTTTAATAAATCCCCCACCTTAATCCATTCATCTTTTATATTTTGGTAGGTATTGAAATTTTATTAGTTTTTTGTGTGAAATATACTTATTGAATTTCATGAGGGAATTTATTACTCACATAATCAATTCTTAAATATCTCAGAATTGCATTATGGGGTCCCAATTTTCCATTTTACTCTTATATCAAGGATATATTTAACTATCTTTTGAGTTGGATATCTAAGCTGTTTTTTCAAAAAAGATATATTTACCTTGATTTATGTTAAAAAATCTATTTTCCACAAGTTATTATTCAAAAACCACTCCTATTTTTAGAATAGTATTTTTGTGAACACATAAGATATATTCACTTAGAAAAAACCTGATTTTGGAAGTCATGAAATACTAAAAGTAAGTATACATTCATCACAAGGTTGGACATTAATTAAAGATAAATTTTCCTAAAATAAATACACACTATAAAGAAAAAAACATGATTAAATTATTTATGGATTCTTAAAAATAGGCCCACAAAATATTTTAAACTATATCCTAAACAAGATTCAAACCTTCCCCAAACTTATCCCACATTACCACTTAAAATACCAACCAAATTTAATAAGATTAAAATTATTTAAAATGGTTAAAAAAAGTTATACAACTTTTTTATTTACAATAGGTTTGATATAACCTTTACCATGACTTGTTTTAGATATACTTAACTAATATATTTGGTTTCTATCCACTTTAAAATCTATATAATAATTCATAAATGGCATGGGAATTTTATTAAAAATTGAAAAATAAAAAAGTGATGGAAATAGTCTTGGGATTTCCTTCCCAATATGGTTTATTATTTTTCATATCCATAGCTGGAAAACCTTCTAATTATCACCAAAATTTTATTGGATATTATTTTATGTTATGAAAACCTCTACATAATCTTCCTTTAGCAGATACTTAACTTCAATTTAATTTAGTACCCCTTTACAATATGGTGTTTTTATATCCCCTTAGCATTAACAATTATATTTCAAGGTGATATAGAAATTTAATAGATGGTATCTCTTCAACTAAAATAGTTATGGATTCCCCTACTAGTATTTACTTCACTTGTATAACTTGAAAATTTTTATCCAAGGTAAAATCATCAAATAATTCAAATTTAATAGAATTAAAACAATTAGATTTCAATTTATTATTCTCACCCTCAAGTGTAGAATATTGTTCTTCTGTTCCATTATGAGATAATATTGTGAACTTCTTCTACAATTTTATTCCCTCCATATATTCTTCCTTGTAATTTTTATGGGGAACTTAATTGGATGGAACTAAAACTACTTCCATGTCTACCACTTAAAAAAATTTGGTCTCTCCTTCAAATCCCACGTGAGTAGCCTTCAACAAATCATTGAAGTAGTCTTCATAAAACTCCTCTTAATCTCATGACACACATGGATATCCCACTAAGTAAACCTTATCTCAACAAACATAAAATATCTTTTCATAAAATATATCTATCATCACCCTCATTGAATCGTTAGTAGAATCCTTCATCTCTTGTGCTTAATATGTTTTTTCTACAAACTCAATAGAGGGAAAATCATTGTACAATTGATTATTAATAAAATATAAATAAAATGAGTTCAAAGGTGATGTATCTAACTCATTTTTTATATCATGTAGATCATTACCTATGAAAAATATCCTGGGAAGTCATTTAAAATGAATTTATGATGGGGTCTTTAAATATGTCATCAAAACAAAATCCATTTTTCTAATCATATTCATTATCAAATATGGGCATAAATTAAGATGAATATGTAAAATTAAATCTATGGAGTTTAATGGAATCCTTCGTTAGTGAAATATAAAAATAAAAATATGCAAGTAAAGTTGTATCTGGCTGTATGGACACATCATGTATTTCATTTATAATTGAACTTCCTCTTTATCATTATTATTTATTTTTATTAAAAGAGAGTGTATAAAACTAAAAAAAATACATAAAATAAAAATAAATATACTACAGAAAAATATGGAGGCATGGCATGGTGATGTTCAAGTGCAACCCCTCTTACAAGATTCTCCCTTTCAATAGAGAGGAAATGCAATTCCCAGTGAAGAATAATAGTAAGACCCTACAAATCAATTGAAGCAGGGTGATCAACAGCTCTATTTACCTACCTCCATGTGTGCAGAATGTTTGTGACATCACTTATAAAAGTCTAACACCTTCTCAAAATATACTACATAGACAAGGGAGTATTACATTTTACATTTCGAGAGCCCCAACTAGGAGGGAGTGACCAATACCAATGTGTGTTGAAAAAGAAAATTAAACCCGACCCTTGGAATTTCGAATTAGAACACCACCTTTACTGTCATTCATAGATAATTAAACTTTAATATTAATATTGAGTCCAAGGGGATGATGGAACTATATAACCTAGTAACCATGATTATTCAAATAGTTGGCAAAGTAACCTAGAGCTTGTAAGAATTTTTCATACTTTTCATTATCAAATTAAGGGAGATTTGATGGTAGTTTTATTCTAGTAAAATTAGATAATGTAAATTTCAATATATATGATTCACCCTCCGTGGTATCCACCTTTAATTATTATTCTTAGTACAAGTCCACTGAGAAATTACTTTCTAGAGAAAATAGTTGTGGGTTTTCTTCATCATGATCATACACCACCACTATAGTTGATACTATCAAGGGATTTAATTTAGGTTAAAACCCCATTATTACCTATTAATCATAAACTTATTATTATTACTTTTGGTTTTGATTAGTATATGTAACATCATTGAGTGGTTTCCTCAATTAATCCATTCTATGAGATTTTTTCTATATTTTTTTCAACACTTTGAGACATAACTGTCGATCAGTATAAGTATTTTTAATAATGATTTTTAACATGGATTTGATCTCATAATATTAGTTTAATTGGTAATTTAAATAGTAATCCATTGTGAATTTAATAGACTAATTTTTTCTTAATGTAGTAATAGAACGAATGTAGTAAAGAAAAGTGCAATAATAACAAGGAGAAAACGAATTCACAATATATGAAAAAAATGAAATGAGGTACCGATCATCATCAGATACAATGCTGGTGATTCAAAGGCTACAACATTACTTCCAATCAATAATGAAATTTTTAAATACCAAAAAATATATCTAGGGAATCTGAGCAAGGGTAATTCTCCCAATTAAGGGAATTATCACACATGCTTCTCACACCCAAATAATCTAGTAATATTTAATTCTAAAATAATAAAACAATGAATATGGAATTAGATAAAACTATTCATGTATATAAGAAATTAAGAATAAAAAAAGGTGATTATAAGCATGGAAAAGCCTCATATAATTCTCTCAAACACCATCACAATATATCTTATAAATAAATACACTCTCATGCCCAATATCAATAAGTAACCCACGACATTGCGCCACCCACAAACTCTTAACTGTGTTCTTCTAAGAAGTGCATGAAATGATCACATCCAAAACGTTTTAACCTACCCATAGTAATTAATAACACTTGATATCTCCCCAATCACCTCTCACTGTATAATATCATAGGGGAAATTAACATAGATTAACAATGGATTATATGAAAAATAAATTAAGAGAAGACAATTATAGGGAATAAATGATGATATTGATGACCATCTACTCTCCTTGAACAACACATAGTTTTCATAAAAATAAAATAGGGAAGATAAAAATATAAATTCATTGAAATTTAATATTTTTTAATAGGTATTCTCACCTATCCTATGCTATAACATCCTACAACACTATCACTAGAAATAAGAAATGAAGCTACAAAAACTAGTGTATGCTATTATACATTAGGTGTAAGTATGATCTCACTTTTGCATCATTATTCTTATTCCATTTACTTATTTAAAATATGTTCCAAAATTAAATTATATATCCTCGAATATTTTCTGATTTAGACCCCATCAATAGCTTCCAGGATGTTCCATATTGACAATTTTATTCTTCCACTTCTCAATTAGTTTATATGACCTGTGTCTCCCTTCTTGATTAGATGTGCACTATATAAAAATATCAAAAAATACTTAACTAATTTTTAAGTTAATAATTAATGAGTATATTCATTTAATTTAATAGTTTCATTTATAGAGGTCATATGGAATAATATCATATCAATGAACTTATGGTTTTCCATCTTTTAGAGGTACTGGGTACTCTTAGCCACACTTGATCTTCTCCTATATTAGAAAAGTCTGGAATTCATATTATGGAAGTCATATGATCTTAATTAGGAAAAATTATTATGATTTTTATTGTTTATATTACCCTATTAAGGAATTTTCCAAAAATATAATTTCTATTAGCCTTCTTACTCACATTCGTAACACTATGAGAAATCAATTACCCCTCTATTTCAATCCTACATAGTTAAAAAACAAAAAACACAATTTATTTATTTTGTTTTAGATTTCATCATCTTCGATGATGATTATTAATTTATAGTTAGCCTATGCTCAGGTTCACATATAAACCAACCATGACCTGGAATATAGGAAATTGAGGCTAGCTTTGAGCAAGGTATGAACTTTTAGAGGGATCAATTTTAAAATGAAATGAATCTTATGCATCAGATTCTCAATATCTAAAAACTTTATCAAGATCTTGAATCAATTTAATTACCCTTAAGCCGTGAAATTTACCTTTACATATTAGTATCTTAAGAGAACTCTTTAACTTTACATAGAATGCATGATGCAGATTCTACTTTAAGGTGATATTGTTGCATATTGACTACAATAATTCAATTTTTATTAAACATAAATAAGTTTAATCTAAAAATTATACACAATTGGGGATGAGGGGATGTAATTTATGTAGTGGATATATTTCATTTCTATGAAAAATACACCGAGAATATGACACTTATAAAGGGGTTCCATGACATATAAACAGGCTAGGGAATGACACCTACATTGACCATAAAATGACTCATATGTTTGTAGTCCTTTTCTGTTTTTAGCTACAACGTGTACATCAAATAAAAAACCCTAATTTGAATTTTTACTTGTTCTGGATCTTTCTTTATTCAAATAAAACATCTAACACCATATTATAAATAATTTAAACCATGAAATTATATAATTTAAAATCAATGTATGGATTGTTAAATTAATCTAAAAAATGAGTAAAAACACTAAAATACATATTTATATCCATTTATAGAAATAATTATAGATTCCAAAAAATATATAAATTATTTACCCAGGTTTTATCAAGATTATGGGGTTAATTTTCAATGAAAACAGGTAAAATATATGAAATGTTTTCTACATGTTAACATGGTAGGATTTTCATTGAAATTTATTGGTACCATGATTAGTGAATTGTATATTATTCCATATATCATAAATTTTATTAGAAGAGGATATATGACCATAAATAATTTCTTCCAAGTTAATAATAAATAAAATTTATAACATTATAATTCATAATGTATTTAGTAACATTATTACAAACCATTTTGTTAAGATCACATTCTAGGGACATATATGTATTGAACAATATATCCCAAAACTCATACTTCTTAATTTTTAATAATACCTTCTTATTATATTTCTAGTAATAATAATCATATCCATTGAATAATAATGGTGATAATGGATTTACCAAATTGATTATATCCTAAATACACATCATAATAAATGAATCATACAATTATAAAATTGAAGGACCATTTTATAATTAATGTAAAAAAATAATAGAACCTGGTAAGAAAAATAAATAAATTATCATCGTACGAAACTAAATTTTAGACCTCACAAAAATTATAGAAAATAAAAAATAGAGTGACTTTTCAATATCATATAATCAAAGTAATAAAATATAATTATATAATTTAGGGGATAAAATGATTGAAACAAAAAATACTAACATGTATATGTATAGTGGTTGAATATTTTAAACAGAGTGGGATAAGAGGTTAATAAAAGACTTTTTAATAGTTCATTATCACACTAAAAATCATAGATTATGGATATTTACAATATCATGACTTATGAATGAAATCACAGCCCGTTATAATAACTATAATTTTTTATACCTAAACACACAACTGCAAAAAAATTCTTAAATGGTAAGAATAAACAACATACAACACCCCCACATTGCTAAGTTGAATGCTTAACACATACTATTCCTTTTAAATTGGATGAGGTATAATAGGGTGTACATGGCTTTTTTTGTAAACATAACCTTGCTTGTCCAAGTTGATTAATATATCATGATATAATAATAATTTAATTTTAATAGTATTCATAGTGAAATAATATATAAATTGAATCAATAAAAATATATAGATGATGACGCTTTGATTAAGTAATGTTACTTAACCACTATGAAATCTATAAATAGAAAGAAAATTACTAAAAATAAGATTTTTTTCTTTCTCAAAATGATAACATTAATATATAAATAATATAGTATTGTTGTAATTTAGTATATATTTAGTTTTATAATTATTGAAAATTCTTAATGATATTTTTCATTCGAATATTTATAGAAAAGTGGTCCAATCCCTATAATATATATTTATTTTCATATGAATGATTCCCTCAAAGGAATATGGTTTTCATAATCTTTATTGGAAACTTTTAATATCAAAGGTTATATATAAATAATATGAAAATTATATGTTAGTGATAGACTGTAAAATTTTATTATTCTTATTGTCATATGGTTTTTCTATGGTAGAGAACTTATATGAATCTAGTTCACATTGACTCATTATATAATGGAATATTTTTTATTGTTATTGTTATTTCCCATGATGGAAAAATCATCACAACACTATCTAAATTAACATGGAAGTATGGTATTTGATTATTTTTCGCTATCTATGTCATTATTTAGAGTATAAAAATCTAGTTCACACTACTTATATTATTCCTTTACAAAACAAAACATTTATAATGTTTTCCATAATTATCTCTTTATTAAATGATATCCTATTAATTCTATTTTCATCCATATTAAATCTGGTGATATTCTTATTATTATAATATCAATTGATTCCTCATAAAATGAATTTTTATAATGTTTCATGATATAACTTGTTAAAATATATGTATATTCCCTATTATTATTTTGGATATGGTTTATTTATGATTTCCACTAAATTATAGTGGAAATCATCCTACTTCATTGTGATTTTTACCGATGTGGATAAAGGAGGTCTTGAGACAATGATTTCAAGTCATTTCTCACCATTTATTCTATGGTATATTTCTGGGTGAATTAATTTATGGTTATTGATTAAATTAGATGATTTAAGAAATTTATTTGTTTCCCCATGATAAGGTTTGTAAATTGGGATGATATAGTATCATGCCATGGTTTTTTGGTATGTCGTTTGTCCTGGTTTGGTTGCAACATGAACATCTTGTGAGTTTCTTAGGGTTACACCTAATGGAATTAAAAATTATAATTAATTATAAATTAAAAATTGAATTGATTAATTAAATAATTTTTTGTGTAATTAACTATTTGTTGTGTTATCATGAGTCAAGTCCTCTAGTGATTTGGATGATGGATGTTATACTTGGATTGGTCTTGGTGAGTATGAGCAAGTGTTGTTTTAAAAAGGGTTTAACTATTTTTTTTGAGTTAGGTGGAAACTCATAAAAAACCAACTTGGAATTGTATATTGTTATTATATGGAATGTGACGTGTTATCATTACACTAGTCTGATCGAAAAATTATTTTTTAATGAATTAACTTAATTTAATGAATTTACTAGACTAAAAGAAGTGCCAAGGGCCACGATAGACCCTTGTGCACTGGCTTTATTTCACGAACCTCTAATGGATGAGAACATGATTGTATTAGTTTCAATTGAGACATTTAGACCCTAAGGGGTGTTAAAGAAATGGAATAATATGAACAATTTGTATTGTCCCTAGTGAGAGGTTTCTTAGAGACCTCTAATTAAATGCGTGTGATGAGTTTTCATGGATTTCCAAGGGATTGGCCATGTGGGAAACATGAACTTCCATATATACTTTAGGATAGTGAGAAGAGTTTTGGGTGATAATTATATTCCCTCTATTTTATGATCTATCTTAAGATGAACCTTATGTATACTGATTGTAACACCCCAAGATTTCGTAGTATATTTCACTTTAAATAAACATTGTATTGATTATTTGTTTCACATACAACATCGATTAAATTAGTCCTTTCATATTATGTTAATATTATTATGAAAAATATAAATAATAAAAACATTTTTAAATAAAAACATTGTAATCAATTGGAAATGTATATAAAATAAAATTAAGAATACTTAATGTTTGAAAATATCATTTTATAGTAAAATTATATTATCTTAATATATTATAATTTTCATTTAAACTATAAATATATAAATTTTAGAATAAAATTTTGTAAAATAAAGTATTTTTTAATTTAGAATTTCAAAATTATCATTGGGTGAAACATTGAGATATTTTCTAAAACATGTTATTTTTAGGTGTATAGTAAAACAAAATACAGTTTTACTAATACTTTATTGTTTAAAACATTATCAGGAAGTAATTATAACTTAAAAATTTATAATAATTTTTTCATTATTAAAAAAATATTTATTGTGTCCAATTATAAATTAAAAAAAATACTATTTTATATTTATTAAAACTATGTTAAACATTTTTTAGACTTATTAAATATATTTAAAATTTGTTTTATTATCTAATATAAAAAATTATTTTTCATTGATTATAGAAATTAAATATTAAAAACTGGATTTTATATTTTACATCAGAATTTTCATAATATGTAATAATTAAAATTTCATTTTTTGGACTAAATATATTATCAAAAGGAATGAAGTTAATTATCAAGATGAAGATAGAAAATTATTTTCAAATAATTGTTTTTTCAACATTATGTAATTTATATCAAATAAAATAAATTTATATAGTTCCCAAAAAATAATATAATATAATATTTGAACCTATATATGAATATATTAACACTTATTCAATTGGTAATCAATACTAAATAATATTAATAATAATTAATGATAAAAACAACATTTCTTTATAAAATTGTTTTTCAATATATTAAAAGTTTTTATTTAAAAGTAAATTTATAATTATTTATAAATAGAATTAGATTATTTGAATAATAGATTTATTTTAATAACATAATTTTGTTAGTACTGGTTACATTATATTTTTAATATAATATAGATTAGTTATGTAAATATAGCTTCCACTATAAAATAAAAAATGGTAAAATGTAAAAATAAATTGGTAAAATGATTGATACATGTATAAAACATGTATGAAAATGAGTATTAAAGAAAATATCAAACATACCCCATTGAACAATTCTATATTTTCCACATTTTTTTCCATCATCCCTTGAATAGTGTTATGCCATCATTGAAAATGTAATGGGTATTTCGAAAAGTTCCTTTTTCTTTACATATAAAAAAGGTCACTTCTACCTCATTTATTCTCAAATTACAAAGACTTAGATCTGCAAAAAATTTACCAAATTATATATTAAAATCCCTACTCACTTCTTATAAAACTTGGTCTTTCTAAAAGATGAATATAGAGAGCCTTAAGGTTTTATCTATGGGAGAACATGAAATAGAAGAGGTAACAGTCTCAAATGAGATATCTTAATTCGTTCATTATATTAATATACCAAATATTTTATATACATGGAATTATGTTAAAATAAGTATCATTATTAATATGATTTGTTATTATAATAATGGAATATAACTTTTCTTCTTTCCTCTAAATCCATTCTACAAATGAAGATGTCCCCATTCATTTGTCTAGACTACCATCACCTTGAACAATATGTTATATTGTTAAAATCCACCTTTCATGGGTGAT
This sequence comes from Viscum album, assembly GCA_963277665.1. Lineage (NCBI taxonomy): Eukaryota > Viridiplantae > Streptophyta > Magnoliopsida > Santalales > Viscaceae > Viscum > Viscum album. Next base: position 252,103,533 of record OY728135.1, on the reverse strand, counting down.
ACAAAAGAATAATTTAATGAAAAAATATAATTTTTATAAAATAGTTCATATTATGAAATGATAATTCGATTATTTTTCCAACCCTTCCCATTATTTGAATATTTTGGACATTATCTTTGTGTACGTGCAAATCACCACCTCTTGAAAACAACAAATATAGTTTTCCATAATTGCCAAACATGGATGAAATTAGAAATTCCAGTCATATATATAAATGATATTTATTAAACAATTAATATTTTTTAATTATAATATTGTACATTCTATATATGATATCAATAATAAGAAGTCATAGTAAACTAAAACACCTTAAATGAATATATCAAGACACCTTCCTTATTTTTATACCATTTTGGTAAAAATTATGAATTGTATAAATTTTGTTCTAATAAAATAATAAAAGGAATAAAACTATATAATTATGGATATTATGAATCTATATTATAGTACTTTGGACCATGGTTAATGTATCAAAAAGGTTTCAGATAAATTCACAAAACCACTACAAGTAACTGCCATTAGAGAAAACAATTAAATAAATATACAAAATATGATAAAAATTTTAATTAGAAAAATGTTATATATATGAAAAAATTTATTAATAGTTTTTTATAAAACTAAATTTTATTATTCAAGATGATTGGATAACACACATGTAGAATTAGGAATGAGGTAAGGGTTTTTGCATCTCAATTTTTTTTCATTGAGATATGATTTCTATTAGCCACATTTTCCCCTTTTTATAATGTAAATATTACCCTTGGATTCATTGTTAACAAATTTTTTTATAAATATAAGAAGGTGAAATATCCTTCTCATGTTTCTACATTATGGGTTTTCAGTTTGAAATATAAATAATTTATAAGAGGTTTTATGGATCAATTTTTCATTTCATTAGAGTCTTGAGCTATCTTTCATGGATATTAATTAATATGTTCTATTATTTTTTCATTTATAAATTATATATTGTAAATATCATTTCATAATTATGGGAAATACTTCTTGAAAATAAAAAATTCATCATTGGTTGATTTATTACAAAAAATTATGACATTAATAGGATTAATACATGAATTTGTAATATAATTTTCTCCTCAATGACTATATTTTCCCATCCCACTAGCGTTATCACTTCTTAAAAGGGAACCCAATTTTTTTTATTTCTTATAATCATAAAATTTCACCTTTAACCATTTAAAAATATAGTTTTAGTAATTCTTATAAGTTTTAGGTTTCAACCAAAGTATTTTAAGATATTAATATGGTTTCCCTTCCTATATCATTTGTTTTACCTTCTACTCTACATTTTTTCATGATTATCTTGGTATCTTTTTTCAGTGCCCTATTATAGAGGATTCTTTTTAAAAGTAAATATTTTTAGAAAATTCCAATCACTATTTCATCAAATTTCATTGTAATGTGACCCATAACTTAATCTGTTATGATAATATTACCAATTATTTATAAAAACTCTTTTAGGGTTCACTTAAAGTTTCCTCTTTATCAAAAATGGGTTTTATTTATTCAGAAATTAATTTTAATAAATTACCAATTAAATTTTCTTATATTATTTTTAAGGGATTAAACTCAGAGAAATATATTACTGCTTTTTTATTTCCTAATATCCCAAAATTTATAAGATTATTTAATTTTAATTCCTTTTATACGAGAAAACTATATATTTCCTCTATTTTATTGAAGGGAATTCACTTAGATGTAAAATATTTATAAATTCGGGAAATTATTGACTTAAACATATAAAATATTTATCCTATATACTTCTCATAATCTTAATTGAAAAGTATTTACCTATAATGTTGTTGAATATATTTGAATACATATTAATATTATATGGGTTTATCATGTCATTTTTATTAATGTAATTATAAATTATTTCCTCACACGAGTCCATTTGAAAATGATATAAAAACAATTTTCAATCCACGGGTTATATATATTATAATCAATGATTTATTTCAAGTGGAACATATAAGTATGAATGAATGTTGGGTGGGTTCCTATATCTACCACCAATGCATTGGTTAAAATCTCACATCATATAAGACATATACACATGGGCACTATTTATTTTTCTCATAATCATGGCTGCTAGTGTGTGACTCATGAAAGTGACGTTCCCAATTTAATTATTGTAAAAATTTAAAAGGTATCATGATATTACCATCTCATGGAATTTTTTTTGAATAATATTTTTAAACTCTTTTGATTAATTTAATTTACCTTATTCGATGAAACATTATTTATGATCTATCATTTTTTGTGTATTGTTCCCTTATGTTATGTCCATGTGCCTGGATAATACCAATATGAACATCTTATGATTTTAAATTGTTATCTATTATGTCTAGCCTTATTTATATTTCAATATCACCCCTTTCACATGCCTAGATTTACTCAGGTTATGAAGATGAGTGTAAATTATGATAAGAATAAAAGATAGTCTAATATGAATCAATTTTGGAGAAGTGTCGACAAGTATCATAAAATATGTTGATTATGTTGATGATACTCAAATAGACCAAACCTTTTATCCTAGGGATTGTTTGATTATTTGAGATATATAATGTTGAAATAGAGTAAATGGTGTAAAATATAGACATGCTTACATTGGTCCATCACACCTTGTATTAATATTTTTTTTAAAAGTGTTTTTAGCACCAGATTTGGGAGCAGAGGTTTGGGACACCTTAGTTGGCATCACATAATGGTTTAGATGACTTTATTGGTTAGGAAGTTAGTTTAGGATAATTTAATTGTTGATAATTGATTTTATACAATAATATCAAAGTTATATATAACCCTTCAGTCTATTTGACGTAATATTGAAAATTTTATATCAGTTCGAGATTAGGATTATTTAAATTTAGTGAAGACCCTAGGAATAAGTATAATGGATAAATCAATGAATAGGATAACATTATTAAATTGGCGTGCTGTTTTGAGCATGTGGTTTTATTAGATATTAAATAATGATCTATATGATTCTAAATGGATGCGGTTGTAGCATAGATGCACCTAATGAAAATTATCCTAAAAAGGATAATTGAGTAATAAATCAATCTTAAATCAAAGAAAAATGAATGATCCAAAGTATTTACTATTATATAGAAACTCTAAAGGGATATTATTTGGTTAATAAAAATATCTTAATTATCCATTAGGTTAAATTTATTCTAATAAGGAATTAGGTTAATGATTATAAGAGAGCCAAACCCCAAGGAAACTAGATTGATCCAAGAGAGAATTAGGATGACCTGTGAGCTACTGTGATGGTTTTGAAGAATAAGGCATTTTGATGTTTGATTTTTCATGCAACTATTTCATAATAATTCTATAATGGTGTACATTTTTCATCACTCATGAATAAATCCTTTTGTAAAAGGTTAAAGCCGAAAATAACCAATTTAACACTAGGTTATATAGAAAATACAATGATTATCCATAAAAGAAACCTAATGGGATAAAATATGGAGAACTAAATATTTTCATTTTTCCAAATCAACATCAAAAAATTATTATTAACGACACAAACTTATTAAATTTAAAAAATAGGCCAATGAAGATAGGGATAGAGTCTCATTGATGTTTAGGTGATGAATATTAAATAAAGGAGAATTAATTTCTTTCTAGTAAAAAATGTGGGACGTGGAACCCATGCGAATGTATTAAAGGATCTAGAAGGTGTTTTATATGTGTTGAAAGATGGAATATAGAATCATTTTTCCAATGAATGTTGAAGAAATTAGTTAACACAATTAATTGAAAATACATTCTTCCTAGTCATACCTAAAATAATAGGGTAGACACATCAATTCAAATTTTACCTTGATCCATGATTATCTTTTAGATAACATAAGATATTTATATTAGTATGTGAGAATTAAGAGTTTTTTGACATAATTTATTTATTATAGGGTTGGGGTGGAGAATATAAAACCCTAAGATTTCAGAATATGATTTCCATTAAGAATACATTTTATCAATTTCTTGTATTACACTTAATAATGGGCTAAAATGATCCATGAAACATTATATTAATATTATTAATTTTTAGCAAATATAAATAATTCATTAAATAAAAATATTGCAATCAATTAGTTATCCAAAAAAATGTGGATTAAGAGAATGTAAAATTTTAAAAGGTCATTTTTCAAAAAAGGAATATTTTATTTATGTATTGTATTTTTTTAAAGTATAATTTTTGTTTTTTAAAATAAAATTATCTTTTTAATTCACCCTGTAAAAATTATCATATATTTATTTTTTCAGGTTTTCTAAAATAATTTATTTTTAGGTGAATATTAAAAAAATACCATTTTTACTGATACTATAGTGTTTATAAATTTACAAGGAAGCAAATATAACATAAAAATTTCTAATTCTTTTTAGTATTTAATAATTATTTTTGGATTGAAATTAAAATTTCAATAAAAAATACATTGAATTTATAAGACCCATGTATAACATTTCAGAAGCTAATGTAATAGTTTATTTTAAATATTATTTTTATTTGGTTATATTAAAAAATTAGTTTTTATCTCCTATTTAAATATAAATATAAATAAATTAAATTAATATTTTATATCATCATATTCATATTATTTAATAATTTCAATTTGACTTTTTGGAATTAAAAAATGTTAACTAGTATTAATGTTAATTTGCACGATAGTGGTAAAACACTTAACTTCAAAGAATTATTTTGTTGAAATTAAGTAACTTTTATCTAATAAAATAAATTAATATCTCAAAAACAATGAATAAAATATAAATTTAAATCACATATATAAATATATTAAATCTTATTTCATTAGTAATCAATACTAAATAATATTAAGAACACTTAATGGTAATAACTACATTTTTCTATAAAATTTCTTTTTTTATGTATTAAATGTTTCAATTTAAAAGTTCAATATTTATTATTTATAAATTTAATTAGTTTATATGGAGTGTAAATTAATTTTAATAACATTAGTATTTGGTAATAAGGGTTATATTATTTGTTTATAAAATTTAGTGTACTTGGGGAAAAACTATTAACCATAGTAAAAACCAAAATGGTAAAATATAAAAAATAAGTGGTAAAATGCTTTAATTTTTTTAAGAAATTTTTTGGAAATGAGAGGTAGAGGATTTAACGACCTTATATCTCCTCAAAAATCATTATTTCAATTTTTTGGACCCTTTATCCTTTAATATTGTCATACCATAATTGAAAAAGTAATGGTAAATTACAAGAGTTCCATTTTCTTCACTTATAAATGTTTGTCACTTACACTACATTTCTATAGCTAATAAAAAAACATATATCTAGAAATAAAATCATCCATAGTCCATCCTCAACTCCCTAACCACATATTTTATTCCTTTTTCTTACAAAAATAGAAAGATAAATGGCTTTAAGGTGTTACCCAAGGGATAATATGCAAAGGGAGAGGGAATGCTCTCAACCAAGATCTCTTAATTATTTTTTTCCTTTTACCCCTAAAATATTTTATATACATGGAAGTATAATAACATAAAAAATATTTATATGATGAAATTATGATATACTATTGAAATATCAATTTTTTACCTCTCTCCAAAACCATTCAAAAAATGAAGAGGTCGTCATTCATTTGAGCAGATTATCACCTCCATGAACGATGGGTTATATTTTTAAAAACCACCTTTAATGGATGATCCAAAGAGTTATTTAATCAAAATATATATATATATATTTATAACATGGATGATATTAAAAAATTATAATTACATTATGTTTTCACATTCCACCCATTCTATGAAAAATGAGAATGTTGTTCGTTTGTACAGGTGAACTACCGCCTCCACAGAATAACATATTTCATTTTCAAGTTACACAAAAAATGGAAGAATTTTTAAATTAATTTAATATTTCTAATTAATTTATTACATTTTTAATATTTTATAAATATATTATTTTACATTATATATGTCATATTAGCAAAAAAAGATCACAATAAACATAACCACTTTAAACAAACATATCAATGTACCTATCTTGATTTGAGACCATTTTTGAAAAAAATATAATTTTTATAATTATTTACTAATGGAATAAAATAATGTATAATCCTACACAATTATGGATATTATGACTCTATTTTACAAAACTTTTGAGTATTTTCAATGTAAATTGAATATTTCAGACAAATCGACCAAACCACTTTCAGTAATCCATAAAATAGAATACTATTTAACAAATAAATAAAATATGATAATAAATAAACCTTATAAAATTAAATATTCATGGAATAGTTTCTTAACAATGTTTTTATTGTTAGAAATTGTATTATTTATTATTTTAGTCACACACAAAGAAAAAATCAGTACCTAAGATAATGGGTTTTCCATCTTAATTTTTCTTTTTTGTGATATGATTTTTATTCACATATTTTTCCATTTATGTGATGTAATTATTTCCTGTGGACATATACATATCATATTTTTAATTAAATATAATGGATTTAAAAATCTATCTCATTTTATACCTTTATGGTTTTTTTATTTGAATAAAAAATAATTCATAAGTGGTATTTTACTTAATTTTTCATTCTATTTTGGTCTTGATCTATCTTTCCAAACTATTTATTTCTAACTTCCCATATTTTTATATTTATTTGTTATACATGGTATATATTCTTTTAAAATTTTGGGAATTACATATTTAAATAAAAAATATCTTCATTGGTTTATTTCTTCCTATAAGTTATCAGATTTTTAGAAGTAATACTCATATTTTAATGCATTTTTTACTATATGTCTATATTTTTCATCCCCTCCAATGTTATACTTTTTTACTTGGGAACCCATATATGTTTTACCTCTAGTGATCCTTATGTATATCCTTACACCTTTTCAAAATAATTATTTTTGAACCTTTTTTTTGTTTTAGTATTCAACAAATGTATTCTGAAAAATTAAAATGGGTTTCCTTACATGATCATTTTATTTATCTTATACCCTACATTTCATTAGGATAAGCTTTATTGTTTTTAGGGATCTAATTTTTTTATTACATTTAAATTTAAAAAATTTCATAAAATTTCATCTCACCTTTTAAAAAATATTTCTTTCGAAAGTAACCCCTAACTTCTTTAGTTATTAAAAAATAGAAAACATTTTCCAAAATATATATTATTATTTGCTCAAATATACCTTTTTAGGGAAAAATTGTTTTATTTATTTAAAAATTATTTTTCCTTACTTAACCTCTAAATTATATTATATTATTTTGGGGAATTAAACTCATGAGAATCCATTATTTCTTTTGTATTTTTAATCATCAAAATTGTGTGGCATGTTTTGTTTCCAATGTTCATCCTCTATAAACACTTTATATTTCGTTCCATTAATTTAAAGGTGTTCACCTAGATGACATACATCAATTGATTTGGGAAATTATTAACTAAATAATATAACCTTGATATAGATGTAGTGTAAATACCATATATGAAAAAAATCATAATTTTAGATTATTTAACTTTAAATTTAACAATTATTATTATTTACCAATTTATTTAACATGGTTTTATCATGTTATGATTATAGATGGAAATAGGAATGATTTCTTTACATGGATCGATTTAAAAAGGATATGAAACCCATTTTATTATTATGGTTTGTTTATTTTTGATGAATTATTGATTTTAGGTGGTGCATGTATGTATAAATGAATGAAATGTGGGGTCATGAATCTCCTAAAATGCATTGATTAAATGTTTATATCTCACGAGACATGTATACGTGGGAACCATTTAGTTATCTAGAAATAATGGGTGTATGTGTGTGACTCATGAAGGTGATGTTTTCCAATGATAATGTATGTGACAAATTTCTAAGGAATAATGATGGTATGATTTCATGTCACATGGTTATTGACTAAAACTTGCACACTCATTCGATTCATGTCATTTTCCATATCCAAGGACTCATGAATTGTGATATATACATTTTTGGGTATGATTATATTATTATTTGTCCATGTGACTTTATTATACCCATATTCTCATCTTATTCTCATTTTATTAACTTTATTTGTCATCGATTATGTTTACACTTATTGATCATTTGAGCTCACCCCCTTTATTATATATCCATTTCCGTAGGATTTAAAGTTCAATGTAATTTTTGAGAAGTCTATAAGGGTGTATAGTGTGGATAAATTATGGGTAAATATTTATAAGTATCCTAAAAAATATTCCAATGTTTCTTATCTTCAATGAAATGAAACCTCCAGCTCTTAGTGGATCGAGACCTCCCATTGATAAAACATTGGAACATCCTGACCTAGATGCCTCTAAACCGATTCTTCGAGATTGTTTGTTATGTGGCATCAATCATAAAAATCTATACACTAAAGGATTTAAATTAGAAATAAGGGACAATGGTTTGTTTTTGGAGAGGGTATTCCCTCATATTAGTGTAAAAATGGTGAAAATAACAGGATACATTCCAAGAAGTAAATAAGAAGAGTAAAAACATATTAAATAAAATGAATAGAAAATTATAAAAATAAAAAATGAAATTATATATATTCTTGAACAGACATTTCATACATAAAAAACTGGTAACCCCCTCATCCTACCATACATATAGAAAATAAATGTAAAGAGATATTCTACTAACTCCGAGCGACACCAATAACCTGGTATTTGGACACTATCAAGAAACATTAGCTTGATCATAATAATCCACACAAGAATTTATCCTCAATCATACAACCCTAGTATAACGCCTAATCCATTATGAAATTATTCTTAACCTGAAAAGAATAAACAGGTTCAGTACAAACACTTAGGTTCATTTGTAGGGGTGAGAAATAATCTCAATAGGCCACCCCAATGATGAACCTATAATATTGTACAATAAGTGAATGATTATGAAATATTCTCAACCAATATGATAAAACTGTAAAGGATAGAAAAAATATATAAATAACCAAAACAAGTACAAAGAATATATTTAGACCCAATAAACGATCAATTATACATCATGTAATATGATAATTGATTAAGATATCATACCACTTAATCCATGTATATTTAAGTTGATATCTAGGTCCATAATCCCAATCGCTAATACCTTCTTTGTCCAATGCTGGAAATGTCTCGAAGAAAGTTATATCACCACATAGAGATACATGTCCTAACCCTCAGTTTACCCATAATTTCCTCTAATAAAAATAAATAAGGATACTCTATACTGAAGAACAAAACTGTAAATGTGGCATTGATCTAGAAGTCATACTACTCAATCAAAGTGTTGTACAGTCCATTTTATAATTTATAGGTCCCATTATATAATAAATCACAATAATACAACCCATACGTGAAGGGGCTCACCCTAAGGAAGTCTATATGTAATTCTCTTTATAACCAAGTAGATTCTCGTCATCCATTCACATAAATGGGTCGACAAACCCATCCCCAGAATGTACCTATGGGTAAAGTAGTCATGGTGCATCCAACCAACCCTAGGGATAATCTTATGAATCACTCAAGAAGAGTTTCACTATAACACCACAATATCTTATGGTTTGTATATTTTTATATTTACTATTTTTGAAATCTTGAGTTGCATGCAACAATGAGCTTAAATGGACAACTAAATATTATTATTTAAATATTACCATTATAAACAAGCCGTTAGAATATCAGGAATAAATAGTATTATCTAAATTATAAAAATATGTCTTAAAAATTATATATAATGAATTATTTGGTGACCAATTAATTATAAATATAAATAAAACCCTTTTTAAATATAAAATGAACTATTTTTCTAAAAAAATATTTAAATATTCACAAGTTTTTTATACTAATAAATAAATAAAAAATATATCTTAAAATATATATGATATATTAAATCCCTTATTTAAAATTCATCTTATGAGTTTTTATACATGATATTGGAATAAATCCAATTTTATGCTTAAAATAAGTATTTTTCTAAAATGGTAGTTTTACCGCCATTTAATGAAAAAACTATTTTAAATTCATGTTTTGAGACTTCTATATAATACATTTAGAAAAAATAAATTTCTAATTTTATATTAAAATATAAAAATTTTCTTTGTTTGATATTTTTTGTATTTGTCTGATAAGTGTCATGTTTTTATTAATTGTAATAAAATATTTTATTTTAATTGAAAATATATTTTTCATCCAAATAAATTATAGTGTCAAAATATATTTTCGATTATTTTTAAATTATAATTACATCAAAAAATTATTATTTAATATAATATAGGTCATTAGAATCAATTTTAAATTTCATATGGATATAGAAACATTTCATTCCCTTGAACGTTTTCACTTTAAAAACACGCTTTCAGCCCCCATCTATGCGATTAATTTGAATTTATTTTTAGCCACTTATGTGTTTTGAATTTTGAAAAATGGATTCAATATTTGGAATCAGAAGTTCGAAATTTATTATTTTAGTTCTATTTATTTTTTTACAAAATATGAATTGTAAACAATGGTAATATTTATTACCACAATAAAGGGTAAGTCAGATAATTAAGGGTAAAAGTTATATTATAAAATTACACTAACACTTGTCCTAACTTTATTGGATGTGTATTTTTTGGACACAAATCATCAAGGAGACGATTTTTTGTTCTCTTGGATCCTCTTTCAATCTTTTATAGATTTTATAGTATTTTGTTCTAAGAAAAGTCATGTTTGTCATACTTTTGTTATAAACAAGTTACATATTTTTAATATGGGCATATATAGGTGATATGTTTGACTAGAAATATTATATGTTTATATTAATCATGCTATATTATTTTTAATTTTTATGTAAGTAGTAATTAAATTAAAGGCTTTCACAATGATGATGCAGTAATTGTTTAATGAATGGAATTATCAAATAAATTATATTAAAAAACATCAAAAGAAATATAATTTGAGATAATTAGTGTCATCCAAGATTTCTTTTAGATTTACTATGCATATTTTGGATTCACAAGGGTTTTATTTTACATATTAATGGATTTATTTTGTTATCATCTTACTGATTAAATGACATGTGATTCACCTAGTTACCTTTCCATATTTTTTATTCTTTATCATGTTATTTTAATGAATTTTTTTATTCTAGTTATTGAAATTTCTATATAGATTAATTATCATTGGTTAATTATTTATTCTGATGTACATACCCTTACTAATCATTTGAGATCACCCTTATTTTATTTCATTCCCTGAGAATCTATGAAGTGTATTAGGAGAGACATTCAACGATACACTAGATGTAACAATGTTATCCTCAAAAGAAAAAAATTGTGTTTTAATTAGTGTATTAAATTTTAATATAAAACTAACATATTTTTCTAGTTTACCAAGACTACTAAACAGATTGGTCCTTTGGGATGTGATTTAATTGTATCTATGACAATGTAATAATGTAAGTCACCAGCTCTAGGATTCAAGGACCATGGTCATTATAGTTTGTATTAGAGAAAGTTTAGTAGAAACCTTGGAAATTGTATTTAGAAAAAAATAGATCAGGGAACACAACCCATTAGATTAGTATTTGTGGAAATGTTAGTTAAGAAATTATGACTTCTCATTTTATAGACATATGTTTAAAGGTAATGATAATCATTAGTAATTATGACTTTTCATCTTTGAATTTATAGTAATTATGCATATCTATTTTATTGGGAATGCATAATAAATATTATGAGAAAACCAATATGATTAAAACATTTATTTGATGATTAATATATATAGGTCATTTTTGAGGATGCTTATCATATTTTTCGATAATATTAATTTTTTTTATAAAACATACTACATGTAAGATAGGAAATAACCAATCTTGTTCATCAAGGCCCCATGATTTATACCTACAAATGAAGGGAAATAAGGTTTCAACACCTACCCCTAGCCTATGTGAAGTCCTGGTTAGCATGGAATTTTATTAGATAAAATAACTAATTTATAAAAGTTTATATTTATTTTTCGGACATTTTTTTATCAAATAGATAACATTGGGATTGGAAAATGATATGTTGATTAAGTGATTAATGTTATTTCAGAAGATGTTCTCTGTTTTGGGAATCTAATAAGATTAAGGTAAAAATAATATTATGAGGAATAGCGGTTGAATTATCTTTTGGTGTCAAATATAATTTTACCATGTACTTATAACAATTCAGGTTATTTATTTAAATGGTTATCATATCTTAGAGATTATGTAATATCGGTAATAATTTTTTTTATAAGACATTAGGAGTGATTAATCTTATTTGGAAGATTATATAATCAAATCCATCTGATTTTTAGCCCTAAATCTTAGTGTTGAATATTTTTTTGGAAGGATGGCTATTTTCTAAATGATCTATTTGGATCTTCGAGTTTGACTTCTAAATTTTGGAGATTGAATTTTTTTCATCATATAAAGGGTTATTATTTTTTAAGAATTATCCTATCTTACCTAACCATTATTCTTTTGGTTAATGTCTATATATAATAAGAATAAATAGTTATACTTTTTTGAATTTTTTTCCATCAGTATTAATTTATTTTAGTGATTTAGGTGTGAATAATTCATCTTAAATACTTACCATTTAGAGAAAAAGATGAGTTTTTTCTAGACAAATATTAATGGATGAAACTATACTTATCATGTAAGTATATATTTTTTTTATTATCTTAGTCTAGGGGGTAATTTAATTCCTCAACTCTAGGGAAAAAAATTTTAGGGAAAAAATTTTATCTGTTTAATTTTATTTATAAGAAATTAATGGTGTTTTATCTAATCACAGGATATATGGTTTTATGAGGACTAACTTTCTAATGCGGGTTTCCCAGAAAATAATATTGAAGTATCATCATTTTATTTTCAATGTGAAATTTCAAACTATGAGGACACAATTTATTGAAGGGGAAAATGTAACTGATAGAGATAATATTTTTATAATTTTTATATCTATTTCGAATATTTAAATCCTACTAATTTACCAATTTGATCATACTTACAACAATTTTAGATTTATGGGTTGTTTTGGGATAAAATATGAAATGTTCTTAATTCTAGATATTTAATATATTTTAATCTCAAGGGTTTTTATGGAATAATTTCTAAAATATTAATCCAATTTGAGTTATTATTATTATTATTATTTGAATCCATAATTAATTTTATTAAAAATTTTCTTCAGGACCAAAAGCTGATTCGAACAACATGAGGGCCGAAAAAGTCAATCATTTTGGAAAATTGTTCGGGAAGACAGTGTGGACCCCACCTCTGTAACGAAAGCATATGTCATGACAAACAACTCCAATTGAGGTGATTCAAAATTTATTTTATATTGGACACATAATTTTTTCTCTAAGGAATTTTATGAAGTTTTTCACTCAGTAATGGGTCCATTGGATGTTATACATTTAAGGAAGAATTTTGGAATTCGAGGCCAGAAAAATTCAATCTCAATATTTATTATATAACCCATTCATATTCTGGAAAATTATACTTAAAATTTGTAGTAAAATGAATATGAAATTTTTGAACATCTTTTATGAAGGTAGAAAAGTGTAAATCGTCCATTGAAAGGGTCACAACTGACCAAACATGCAGATAATAGATTCTAGACATTGAAAAGAGGAATGATTATCCTTCCCAAATCATTCCATTCCATTCCATCTGATTCTATAAAGAGGATATATTCAACGAGGTAGACTAGATGAAAATATCCCCCTATTATTTTTCTTAATTTATTTTTTTCATATTTTTTTAGTTTTCAATTATAATTTATATTTAAAATAATTTCATGCATTGTTTTTATTTTTATGTCCATATTCTTTACCCTTATTTTTCATCCATTATTATTATTCTTTTCTTTTATTCTTCTCATAATACCATATTTAACTCTAATAATCATGATCTGGAGTAACTAACCTGAGGAATATCTAGTGGGATTAATTATTCTCTAGAACTTGAGACAATGTTTTTATATTCTTTGAGTTAATTCTAATGATAATTTATAGTTGGTGTAATCCTCACTGTGGTTGTCGAGTGTTTTAATTATTAATCTGTAACCATTTTCCCTTCATTGAAGAGGTTAATTGAGGTTGTTCTTGGAGATATATAAGTATACTTTTCATTCATAACTAGGTTATATTTAGGTTTTTTAGATATGATGGAGTGTGTTCACTGAAGAGATTTGAATCTAGTCAATGATGGTGCTCCCTGAAAATTATCTCGAAGAAACTTCCTTTCTTATTTAATTACATTCTATTTAGCATTGCATGTTATTCAGAATTTGATTTTTCATTTCATTTATTTTTTAAATTATATTTATTACATAAAACATAAAACAATAAAAAATTAGTTTTGAGATGAATTAGATTAAGAAGTTGAAGAAACTAAGAAATATCCTCAAGATAGATGAACCTTGTTAGCTGCTGTGTTGCACAAGGAAAACATTAAAAAATTTCATTTTCCAAACCCTATGATATTTATGTGTTTATAACACACCAATATTTTATGTTATTTATCTTTTTAAATTTAATATCTTTGAAATATTTTGTTGCACGCAACGCTGGACATAAACAAATGAATAAATATCATTATTTAAATGTTTCAATTGTAACCTAGTTGTTAGAATGGATATATTGAACAATATTAACTAAATTATGAAACTATTTTTAACACATTATATATAATTAATGCTTTGGTGACCAATTAATTAAAAATAAAAATAAAACCTTTTTAAAATTAAAAGCAATTGTTTTTAGAAAAAAAAACTATTTAATTATGTACAAGTGTGTTTTATGAAAAAAAATAATCAAATATCCCATATTGGATTATATATATATATAAATTATTCAATATAATGTTTAACATTAATCCTATTAGTTTTCTATTAATGATATATGAACAAATCCAATTTCAAACATAAAAGATGTACTTCTCTAAAAAGGGAGTTCTACCTCCTTCCAATAAAGAACCTATTTTAAATCCAATATTTGAAACTTTTATATATATAATTGGAAAAAATAAACTTATTCGTTTAAACAATAATATAAAAATTATCTTTGTATGAGATTTTGTTTTTTTTTCTGATAAGAGTCTTGTTTTTATGAAAAATTATAAAATATTGTATTTCAATTTAAAATAGAATTTTCATCTAAATAAATTATATTATTAAAATATATTTTGGATTGGTTTCAAGTTATAATTATATCAAGTTTGAATCATTTAATCTAATTTAGGTCATTGGAATCAATTTCACGTTGAATAAGGATATAAAAACATTTCAATATTTTGAACGTTTTAACTTTAAAAACCCACTTTCACGCCCCATCTACAAGATTAATTTTAAATTAATTTAATCCACTTCATTGTTTTTAATTTTAAAAAATTTATTACATAATTGGAATCTAAAGGTCTAAATTTATTAACTATTCCCCTTTTATTTTTTGGAAAAAATATGAATAGTAAACATTGGTAATTGTTGTTACCATGGTTAAGGGAAAATCAGTTAATTAAGGGTGAAAATAATATTATTAAATAACAATAAAACATGTCCTAATTTTATTGGATGAGTATTTTTTTAATAAAATTATCCTTGAGACAATTTTATGGATTTTGGAGCAACTTTTTTGACTTTATGTATTTTATAGTTTTTATTATATAAAAATTCAATTTTTTCATACTTATGTTTTTGACAAGATAAATATTTCTATTATGGGGATATATAGGTGATATGTTCATCTATAAATATTCATTAAAAAGATAAAATGGTTTTATTAATCATTTTATTTTTTCATTTTTAGGGAATTAGTAATTTAATTAAAGTCTTGCACAATGATGATAATGTAATTATTTAATGATTGAAAATATCAAATAAATGATATAAAAAATATTAAAATAAATATAATTTGAAATATTTAGTGTCATAAAAAAATTAAATGATTTCTTTTACATATTATGGATATGTAAAAAGTGTTTTATCGAATATACCTTGTATTTAATATATTATTAAAAATCCAAGTAATGAATAGTGTCACAATTGACATTAAAGTTATTTTAAAATTTATAATATTTAATTATGTGATATAAAATTCATAAAAATATAAACATCATCCCAATTATATGAATATTTCTAAAACATTCATAAATTTTCCATTTATTATTATTTTTAAATTTTATAGTTACTATATTATCCCCTACATAGTGAAAATCCAAGTTCATGGTAAGAGTTAAATGGTTTAACTAAGGGTTAAATCCAAAAAAATAAGGGTAATAATGTGAACTAAACATGTCTTAAATTTTTTGGTTGAGTGGATTTAGAACCATACTCATATTAAATTATAAATAAATTTATTTTTATCCATTTGGAATTGATAATTAATTTTTATTAATATAATATTTTAAGTGTTTTTAATAGTACTGATAACCTCAACTATAAAAGGTCATCTCCTCCCTCACTTCAGCACAACAAATTTATCCTTATAGCTCGAAAAACCCACTTCCCCTCAAAAATTATATATCTTCATCCTAGAATAATAAATTTGGATAAAAATTCAATCAAGGATGGCTCTTACTATAAACCAAAATAAGCTACCTGAAAAAGAGGCAACGTTTTCTCAACGATAATTTTCATCTTATTTATTTCTCTACCCATTAAATTATTTTTATTTTACAATTATATAATAAACTCAGTATCCAAAATAAATTTAGTTTTTTATTCTATGTTGTTGACCTACACTCACTCACTTCTATATAATGGGTAACGAACATACCGCTTGTGTACGGAGAACTACCGCCTCATGAAATGATGTCATTTGTTTTTCCCATACCACCTCTATAGGTTATAAATTATGGGTTAGATGATGTTTATATATGATATTTTTTATTCCCATTTTTTCCATAATTATTACACAACTCATACCTTTATAATTTAATTTTTTTTAAATTTGATAACATCTTTGTTGATATGTGGACTGCTTCCTCCTCAAAGCTATGCGATACCTTCACACTATACATGTTATGTAAACATTATGGTTTTAGAAAATAAATGTTAAATGAATGACATAAATATGATACATTAATATCAATATACATATCAATCATTTAATTTTAATTCTTTTAAAAACAAAAAAGAAATGGATGCAGCGTTCATGCGTATGCACGACCTACCATCTCCATGAATGGTAAATTTCATTTCTTATCTCCAGATATTATGGATTATTATAAACACATATATAATGGATATATATGATATTTAAATAACATTTTTAAATTCTATATATGATTAAATTATTATCTAATTAATATTAAAAACAAATAACATGTCAAAAACTTACTCTAGAAAGTATGCAATTAACACCCAAAATAGTGAAAATAATGAAATATTTCTAAGAAAGTGGTAATGATAAGTTATAAGAGAGAAATTTATGATACCATAAATATTAATACGATTTTGGAATAAGATAATGACATTATTACAACCATTATACATGATTCAAATGTATGTTGACCTGAAAGGAAATTCAAGGCAATGGATTAACTAATTTTAAATAATTCTATTAATTAAGTCAAAATGACATTGGGAGTATAAAAATATTTTCTTTATAGTAAAATGGTATATATATTTTTATTTCTAATTAAATGGAGACTAATGAATTCATAATGTAAACCATATATTATCATAACGTAGTTAATAATATTAAATAATGAAAATTTAATGGTTAGTTTATATCTTTTTATATTGAATAATAATGTTTTAAAAATATAATGTTGTTTGATAACATATAGTCTTGCATGTAACAGAGGATATCAAAATAACTTGAAATGGTATATATAAAACAAGCTAAGCTTAGTGTTCCTAATACTGTAATCTAATCTAAATGTTGTGTGTAGCACAACCTTGACATGGTTGTGCATATAATACAATCCAAACATAGTGTTTTTTGTATAACAAAATCCATATTTAGTACTGTGTGAAACAAAAAATATTGAAAAGATTAAATTCATTTGAAAAAATTATTTCACAAAATATCAGGGTGTTGCATTCTACCCCCTTATATTGAATTTTTCCTCAAAATTTTTTGTTTTGAAATTTTTTTAATACTTTAATGTTTCTTTCATAGAAACCCACATTTTAAAAATGAATTAAAAAAAATCCTTCAAAAAAATGAAATGATGGGAAATAATGGTTACCCGAAGTAAATCATAATTAGGTTTCTACATAATAGAAAATAGATAATGATTTTTGTATAAATAAATATAGTAAATAAACATAGAGATTGATTAAGATCACTAACCATAAAAAAGTCAGTGATCTATAGGATGTTTAAAATCACAAAACCATAAAATAATGAAGAATAAAGGTGTTCATTGATATAATCAATAATGATGAAAACTGGAAAAAAATTCACTACCATTTTCCACAAGTTGAATAATTTTCATGAGAATATATACTCATTTGGTTTCAGGATAACCTCACCCTCTATTGTTCCTTGATAAACTTCCACTTCATCTCTTATTCCAAGAAATGAAGTTTAATTTTTCATTCCTAAAGCATTATCATATCATGAGATCTATAAATAGAATAATAAGTCATTCCATCTGTCTATATCAAAACAAAAAGGTTAGCACAAGTTATAAAATATGCATAAATCCTTAAATGGGAAGATAATACTTTAATCTCTAAAACCTCATCATATGTTTATCATAAAGCATTTTATAAATGGTTAACCCTAGAATCCATCCAAATTTTGAAAATAAAAAACTTTAGAAATAATTTTATTAAATTATCTTAACATTTTTCTACCATATATGATAAGGTAGATCTTGTTTGTCACATTTCAAACACGTGAATACCTTCATCATATATTCTCTTAGGTCATAGTAATTACCTGAATTACCTTACATCCTTATTGAAAACATGTTTCTTTCCTTATTCCACAAATTATTGGATTTATTCCTTATGTACCAAAAAATTGTAAACTCCTTGAATTCTAGTATTACCCACTTTTCAAAAAAAAAACATTTACACTATTCCATGGAAATCAGTACCATCCAATATACTAATTCATATCCAACATATCTTTATCCAGACCAAATTATCTTAACATAAGAAGCATATTTAGGGTTATCTTACATTAGTCAAATGTCACCTTTCTATTAAATCACCCTTCCAGTCTATTTGAAATATTAAACATAAACATGTAAATACTACGCGAGCAATATAAACTGAGCAATCCTAGTATATTTCACCATTAATATAACATACTTCTTGAATCAAAATACATAAAACTTAGATTATTCCAATTCATCTTTAATCCATAAGAAGGATACCTCATTTTATTATTTAAAACATCTTTCCTTTCACATTTAATCTTTAGTCTCATCATCAATAGCATATTAAAATAACACATATGACCTTTTTATTCACATCAGGATATTTCCACTTAGGAAATCGATTTTATTAATGGTCATTCATTCCAAACTTAATTAATTTAACCTTTGATGGTTTTTTTGGGAAGAAAATATTCCCATCCATTTAATTAATGAAACCATTCATTTTTCTGTTGTAGTAACATGCTTTGTATCATTCTTTTCAACATTCAAAAAATCTTATTATTCCCCTAATATATTCACTTAGGTGATTATTTACTCATTTAAAACAAGAAATTAACTGAATCTTATTTTTTCTATAGTCTCCATTACCCAAAATCATAGAAAACTCCTTACTTCTATTCTTTGGTCAGTTTAATAGTTGGTTAAGGTACCTATTATTAATCCTGTTCTACAATAACTGACTGAGAATGATTACACCATCCTTCACTTTAGTAACCATCCCATTTGACTTCTCATCAAAAAATATTCTATCACATTCAATGGTAACCCAGTTTCTTTTTGTTCCGCCATTGACTAAAACCATAAAACATATAGTAATAAACAATTAACATGGTGTAAAGTACATAATCATGAAATGTAACATATAAGAGGTCAAAATAATGATAGACACTTTTACATCTATGACGCCATAGGGTTATCCTTAGAGACATCCATATACATATCTTTATAAATACCACTAGGTATCTTGGTATGTTTTATCATCCTAGCTTCCAAAGGTTGACTAAACCTTCACTCTAATACCAACTATAATGACCCTATATTACCATATATGGAAAATACATCAAATTTTCAGAATAATTAAAACATTACAAAAACATACATCGAAACACCATATTTTTTAGTGCCTTTAGATAAGTGGAAGCCAAATGTCTATTCTAGTGGAAGATCATCAATTTTTTCAACCATGCTCTTTCCCTTTCGTACTCCTACTTAAAACCATTCCTTATAATCTAAGGAAAAGAAAACATATGAAAAGATTGAGAAAAGATACTCAGTAAGGGTAAACAAGAAAGATATGCAAGCATAATAAGAATATAAGAGTACGAACACATAAGCATAATATTTGAATATCATACCCTACATATTAAAATATCATATGCATGAGTCATGGAATAAATATTGGTAGTTCAGGAACAATAAGGATATAAATAATATGATCCATAATATCATTACATAGGAATAAAACCTGGAAATTTAGAAGACACATAAGTATATATTAATGTTTTATATAATATTTAAGGCATCACTTCCAAGCCCATCTTGTTAGTATGGGTTCACTTCCGATTCCATCTTCATAGCCATGGTTCATATCCATAACTGTCTTGGTAGTCATGGTTCACTCCTATAACCATCTTAGTAGCCATGGTTCTCTCCCACAACCATCTTGGTAGACAAGGTCCATTACGTATATCTGTTGAGATATAAAGCTTGAACCAATTCATTGTAGGTAGATATAGGTCGCATTCATCTCATAATGAAATAATACATATGTGTTCTATAGTAACATAAATTTTTTCTCATATCCAAACTGATGGAATGAAATGGGTTTCATAAACATCATAAAATCATAACATAACCCACAAAAAAGAAATGGGTTTCTTTAATATCATTCCCTAATATATATAATCATTCATATAAATAATAAGAATAGAAACATTGAAGCATATCCCTAGTAAAATATAAGTAACACAAAACAATATTATCTTATTTGGAAAATAATTTTTAGATAACTCAAGAAAAAAATTATTTATGAAAATATCCATTTTTCTTTAAAAATAGTTTATTTACTTAAAATTCCATGAAATTTTAAAATAAATCAATTTATTTGAAAATAAACTCTTAATATTGTAAGTGATGATTCAAGGAAATAAGGAATCATAAAAGTATAAAAATAAATTCATGTATTATAAGTTAAAAAATTCTTCCCGTGATTTTTCCAAAAAAGTCAAAAAATACACAGTTATTAAAACTATAAAATACTCCATTAAACCATTTAATTAAAATGCATAAATGGGTGAAAATTTATTTAAAATTTTTTATAAGGATAGTAAAATATTTTGGAATTATTTTAAGAAGTGTGAACATAGATCAAAAATACACACCAGTAAATGATTATGTATAATGAATCTCAAAATGTAATGAGATTGTGAAATTAAAAAAATTTATTTGAAAAACACTTTTGAGAACAATTTTAAAAAAAAATAATTTTCTTGGAAATGATCTATAAAGATATTTTAAAAACAATTATTGAGGAAATTAATCTTAAAACATTTCAAAGTGTCCCATACAACATTGAGACATTTGAATGATAATCCCCATAAAATTATAATATTAAATGAACCTTAAAATATCATTATAAGAAGAATATTCTGGATATAAAATGTCCAACAGAAGTATATACACCTCATAAAAGAAGATATATTCAAAACAAAACACATGTCTCGTAAAAGGAAAATTGAGACAAAACTACCTTACTCATTTGGAAATTTTTGAACTGCATAACCCCATGAAATATAGATCATAAAATTCATATTTGAATACCCATAAATTAATTTATAGAAGTTATAGATTAAATTAATGGGTAGTATGTACACAACATAAAAGAAATGTGTGTTGAATATGGCATGTATCTCAGGGAAATAAAAAGTTAGATGAAATTCCCTTACCTTATGTCTTTAATCTATTCAAACTCATTCAAACCTTTTGTATAATAATTAATTTTTCTTTTTAAAATATAAAAAACGATATAAATAAGTATAATACCATATATTATTTAAATAAGAAATTATATTACTTTTTTATTATTAACTCTATGTTTAGGTTACATTACATGTGATTTGTTCATTGTTAATCATACGTGTTTTGACTTTTTATAATTGATTCTAAAGATTTAATTATTTACAAAATATAAAACATTATATAAATATATACATATTCAATATATATGTATTTATAAAAATATTTAAATATAAATTAAAAACACCATTCATGGTGATGGTAGGTCGTATGTACGTGTGAATGTTATTTTAGTTTTATTATCATATTGAAAGAACAAAATTAAGTGAAATTTATGTAAATATGAATATATATATATATATAATATAATTAAATTATAATAAATATTACATGAATATAATATATGTTTAATAAAACAATCTTTAATACATTCCATGTAAGTGTGAACGAATCACATAACTTTGAGGAGGCAGTAGTCCACACATCCACAAACAAAGTTATCAAATATCCACAATAGAGAAATCATGAAGGTATGATCAATAAAATAATTATAGAATATGAAATTAGATATAATATAAATATTAAAATAGTATTTTAAAAAAATAATAGTTTAAGATAACCCATGAATATAGTTATAGAAAAAGAATAAAAACACTATTCACAGAGGTGATTAGCTGGCATAACTTGAACAATAATTTTGTATCTTTGAATAAGTGAGATGAGAAATGAAATGGATATGAGGTATATAATTCAAAATACAAAAAATATAGTATGTAAATTATTATAGATCTATCTTTCTATTATGGACGAAGGAGGTGAGGATAAAGTAGAAAAGAAAATATATTAAGAGAGGTACTTTGGGAAAATTTCCTCAAGAATATCACCTCTTTAATAGACCCTTTAGGACATTGGATTTGGTATTTTAGTATCACCATAATAATTTGGATGTTGTTATATTGAGGATTATAAGATTGGGTAGATATTTGAGTAGCTACTTGGATTTTTTATCGATATGGGGTGGTATTTAAACTTTAAGTGAAGTGGTTTTAAGTGAATAAATAATGAATATTTTATATTTAAAGTCATTCATTTTGAGGTAGCATTAAATACAATGACTTTGGATGGAAATTAATATTTTTTATGCTTTCTAGAGTCAATCCAAGTCACAAAAAGTCTATAAAATTTCTAGTATTTTGTTATTTTATTCCTTTACCCTTTTTCATTTTAACATGTTGAATTTTTTACCTATACGACGGTAAATAATGTTTTTACCAAGGTAATTTTTTATATCGAAAAATTAAGATCAAATTAAAACATAATATTTAAATTTTTATTCCACAAATAGAATTAATTTTACCTAATTCAATTCACAAAATTGGAAAAATTATATTTACAAATAATCCCACTGACAAAAGGAAAAAGAGGGTTTTTAAAGTGAAACACTTAAAAGGTTAAAATGTTTTTATATCAAATTTCTATTTTAAATTGATTCCAATGTCCTAAAATGGTTTTAATTATTTAAATTTAACTAATTATACTTTAAAAAAATTAAAATTATAATTTAACTATATAAATAAAGTTGATCAAAATGTAATTTTGAACTAAAATGCATTATTTTTAACTATTCATCCAAAAATGAAGTTTCTCAGAAAAAAATTCATCCAAAGTAAATTTTTATATCCAAAATTAAAATAAGAAATTTAATTGGTAATATAATCATTCTTAAAGTTTCAAAATTTACATTTAAAATGTGTTCTCCATTGAAAGGCAGTAAAATTTCTCTTTTTAAGAATATAGGGTATTACGCATAAAACATGGTTTACTCTTATCTTATGCCTATAATAATCTATTGGATGAATATAAAAAATATTTTATTGAATGCATAACATATATATTTCATTAATATCATTCACGAATTGTAATTAATTCAATTTATTAATTGAAAATGAATTTGGGAGAAAAAAATGATTTTCTTTATTATCAAATGGTATATATATGTATATTTATAATAATTTAGTAACCAATAAATTGATATTATAAACCACATATTCTCATAAGTTAGTTAATAATGTTAATACATTCTAATTTAACTACTAAGTTATATATTATTATATTAAATAATATTATGTTAATTGTAACGCCCCGACCCCAGTTACCTAGATTCGGTGCATTATTACATATCATTGGCATGATCACAAGAAAGATCAAGTCTCGAAAGACCGATTAGTTTAGTAGCCTTGGAATAACTAGATACATTCATAAAGTTTACATTACATCATAACGTGAAAACTACTACAAAAACATCTTATCTTCATATCCCCTCATATTATCCCTACAGGTCATTCATAAATTACTTCTTCACATCTTGGAAAAAATAAAACATTGAAAGGGGTGAGCTCAGATGCTCAGTAAGGATAACAATATAGCGGAAACATTCATAAATAAATAGAAACATTTAAGGAAATTTATAGCTAAAACAAAATCCTTTTAAACTTGAACTTCAGCATAATATGGCAAAGATAAAATGAAATAATTCCATTTACTTATTAACATTGATATTCTACTAGTCGAATAATCACATGCAATATTAATAACCACTTTCATAATGATGGAATGCATAATTCCAGACTATCATAACCACATAGCCAAGGCCTCATGACAAGACTACAAATAAGATTTTGTCAAAGCCTTGTTCCAAGACACTAGTTTGTCTCATGATAC
The DNA here is from genome assembly GCA_963277665.1 of Viscum album. NCBI lineage: Eukaryota > Viridiplantae > Streptophyta > Magnoliopsida > Santalales > Viscaceae > Viscum > Viscum album. The sequence goes on along the minus strand of OY728135.1, from coordinate 252,078,645 downwards.
CTACCGATGCATCGAGAAGCTATAGCGGGATCCACCTGTCACTTATTAAGTCCAATGCATTCCTCATATGAACAGGTTTAAACATAACATAAACATTCATATTAAAACAAGCATAAAAATTGTCAATAATTTCTCCATAAACCATGAATGGTATAAAAATAACACATCCACAGTCAAACATATCACAACAACTTCAATACAATATGGAAATTTTGTTTCATAATAAATCAACTTCAAATAAGCTTAAAATCCATCAAAGGATGTTGACATAGATGAAATCAAAACCATTTGAGAGAATTATCTATTTTTTTTAAATCATTTAAAAGTCAAATAATTATAAAATAAGACATTTACTTTTAAAATACTCTTATAATCTTGTAATGGAAGCTTCAACGATTTTATAACGGCAGAAAATAGCCACACCTGCCGTATAAGTTAAGAAAAACATTATTACCTTAATTCTGTTGAAAAGGTTAAAAAGGACCTTGTTTTGAAAACGATAGAAACATTCCTTTATAAACTTATTATAAAAAGTCAACAAGGGTATAAATGTCTGTATCCCATATTCTTTAAAATAATAAGAATGATTTGAAATACATTTTTAAGAAACATGGATGTGGATGATAGAGAGGTCCCAGTAGATAATCACGTATAAACATACTCGGATAATGAAGAGATTGTGAAATAAACCCTTACCTTGTACTTTTTCTTAGTCGATGGTATGTTAACCTCCTGTATAATAGTTAAAACAGTGTTATTAAATTATACAAGAACCATATACATAATTATGATATCATATATGATCATTTAACATTGATTTGTTAATAATATCTTAGTATTATCATTGTTTCGGGTGTTAACTTACTCATTTTATTTTATATTTTTTTGTTACATAAGTCATGTTTGTTATGGATAGGTTGTACCTTATTCATATCCATAATTATTTAAAGTTCTAAAACATTACTTTTAATCATAAAATGATAATTAGTTTTGAATGGATACGATGGGGAATGAATCTCATCGCGTTCGTGGAGACGGTAGTCCGTACGTACGCACAAGCGACAATATCATTCTTTTGATATTAAAATAATATATAATTGGATGGTATATCATATATAAAGAATCATTATAATGTTATATTTATTATTTACATGAATTACACATCATTATTATACCCATCCAAATAATAATATATTGAATAACAATTACACCACGACGTGGAGACGGTAAGCCGTACGCACGCACGTACGGTGACATGTAATTCAAAGGATGGATAGAATAATGAATATGGTTGTACCATATTTATAATAATATCACGGTATATAGGAGATACTGGATTTATTATTTTAGAATGAGAATAACAAAGAAAAAAGATGTTGAAGAATAAATGAATTTGAAAAATAGCGGTGAAAACATTACTTCTTATTCGGGTTCTTCATTTTTATTTGATCAAAAGGGCTCCTTAGGTTGGCTTTATGATAAAACTAAGGCCTCTAGGATATATTTAGAGAAGTTGAGAGAGTATTTGGGTAGGGGTTGGCCGATCCAAGAGGCTTTTAATGTGTCACTTAGTGAGAAGGGGGAGTGCCCTTTTATAAGAGGGGTGAGGGGCACCTTTGGAAAAGCTAGAAATACTATTTTATAATAAATTTATATACGGTTTATAATGGCTCCAAAGTGTATTATTTAAAGTTTAATGTGGGTATGGGTCAAAAACCACTCAACCAATAGAATTTAGACAGGTTTGGGTCATTATATAAACCTTATGTTTTAGATTTAACTCTTTGTTAATTAGTTTGACACTTACCATGTCACTTTGTATTTTTATATTCTATAGTAAATAAACTTACAATATACCTCCAAGAGATCCCAAAGTGGTCCATTAATGATACAACTATCATGATATAAGTCACTTGGCCGAATCTTAGATTTTTATGAATTTAATATCAATTACTAATATAATATATGTTTTAAAAAATCTTATATGTCAATTTTAACACTGTTGAGTATTTTGTTTTTGATAATCTCATAATAGCATTATTACTTCGAAAAAAATTTATATAACCAATTATAATATGTCATATTAATCTATAAAATTATTGTAATTCATAAAAAGTCTCAAATTACATTTACTTTGATATTAATAATATCAATTATGTTAATATTTCATTAATTAGGTAATTACTGCATCACCATTGTGTCATAAATAAATTACATTATTTAATGTCTAAAAATTATAAATAAAATACCATTATTTAGTAAATATTTTTATCTTTCTAATGAATATTTACAATCGAATTTATCTTATGTATAACCCTATATTAAAAATGTTTTAGTACATAAACTTTGATTTTAACTTTTTTAACTCTTCTTTGAATTAAATAATAATAAATGTCCTAATCTAAACCAAGTGGACCTAAATGATAATACTTTCTTCCTGAGGTTGTGTTTGGTCGAGATACACTTTTCCAATAGAATTATGACATGTTTTAGGGTAATATTAATATCATTTTTACCCTTAGTTACGTTATTTACTTTTAACCGTGGTAAATAAAAGTAAACAGTTACTATTCACCAAAAATTATTTTCATCTCATTGAACCAAATTTTAATCCTTGATATTAACCGCGTCTCTTGGATTTTCAAAATTCCACTCACAGAAGAGGTAAAATTAAGTTTTATGTGAATTTCCAAATTTCCCAAGGAGGTGGGTAAAAGACGGTGAAAAGTTCAATAAAATTTTTATATATCTAAAATTATTCTAAACTAAATCCAATGAATTACATTGAACTTATATAGGTATTATTTATCTATTCTGACCTTAATTAAATTTAAATAAAATAAATAATTATATAAATAAAAATTCTGTTTTAAACTATAACTCAGTGTTTTTTCACTATTCATCAAAAATTGAAAGTTTTCAGAAAAATACCAAAATTTCCCCCTAGGCTAATTTCAATATTCTGAATCCAAAAATGAATTCCATTTTGAAAGATAAAATTTATAAAATTTTAAAATGTGGGTATTACTATTCATAACGGCTAGTTTGATTGGTTGTGGTGTGTGTGTTAGAACTCGAAGTTGCGTACAACACACGCTACTGTATTATTGAAAGGGAAGCGTACCGTGGAAACGTGGGGTGTTACATTAATTATATACTATTTTTTGCTAAAACATAGTCTTGTGTGTAATGCAATCTTCTGAAAGAACTCAATATTCTGTATAACAAAAGAGAAGAATAGTGATTGCTATACCATAAGCTAATATAAGTGTTTCATGTACTGAAACCTTGACTGGGTTTTTTTGTATAATACAGGACAAACATAGTGTTTTTCATATAACGAAATCTATATTCAATATTATATGGAATGTGAAATATTAAGAAGATTAAGATAATTTGATGAAATTATTTTGTAAAACATAGGGGTGTTAAATTTTGGAAGGGAAATGAGTAAACCCAAACTATAGTGTACATATAATGGGTTGGAAGAATTATAATAGAGAAATTATATAATATAAATAAAATAACCCCTTGAGAAGATGATGTGGAGATTCATTATAGATACTATTCTTTGATCACATCAATGGAGGATGATGAAGATGCTAAAGATCTCCAGTTATCACAATAGAATAGTGGATATTAAAGAAGATTCTTGATGAATTCGTGCGTGGTAGGAAAATAATTATCGTATCCCTTGTCAAATGATTCATCTACACTAGTACATGACTTTTATTATAGAAGACATATCATGATGCATTAAAATAGATATCTAATGGAGTGTTTCTATATCTAATCTATTCGGAACACATGTTAGTGTTTAATAATAAAATAAGGTCACCATAACCGCATTTTGTTGAAGATACTCTTAAAACAAAATACAATAAGAATTATATATATTCATTAAATATTAAAAGGAATATATAATATATGAAGATTAAAATTTATTAAAAAATCACAATTGAAATTTAATTCAAATAACATAATAAATATAAAAATTATAAATCAAGCAGAATATTTTGAGTAATATAGCATTGTATAAAAATAATATTCCTTATAAAATGTCAATGAAAAAAATTCTATAATTATTATTTAAAAAATGTTTCAATTTTACTTTAACGTAGAATAATAAACATGAGTAAATGTAATTTTTATTTAAAACATTATCTTAAAACAAGAATAAAAATTTTGAAAATAAATTTTAACTAATTCTGTGACATTACTCACCATTGAATATAGAGACAGGTGAGAAATTAATCGCCAATGGAAATGTCCAATAGTTGAATTTTTTTGACTTACCATTTAAAATTTTATAAAAAAAAGATTTAAAAGTAACTAAAAAAATTTACATGCATCTAAATATATAAATACTTTATGAAATCAATAAAAAATTACTCACCATTGGGTTCCAGCGGTGACTCATGACTCACCATTGGGTTCCAGGAGTTATTTTTTGAGAAATTTACCAAATTATTATAATGAAATTGAATGTGAATAACATTACTTATTTTTATCGAAGAAGCATGAATTAAAGAAAACCATATAATGAGTTAAAATAATAAATAATTCCCAAATTTAAAGCATCTAGATGAATAAAGTGATAACAAAGTTGGCGATGAACATGATTTAAGAATATATGTATGTTTTCTAATAAAATTAATATAAAAGATTAAAAATAATTCAAACCCTTAAGAAGATAATATTTAATTTCAACAGAATAGGGAATATCACCATTGGGAGCATGATACTTTGATTGTTATGAATTAAAGCATAAAATAAAAATCAATCAATTATATAGAGAGAAAAATAAATAAAAAACAACTATTTAAGAGTAATAGAGATTAAATTTAATCACTGTTGATGTCCTAGAAGTGATTTGGTGACTTACTGTTGTAATTTTTTAAATGGTTATAAATAACACACCATTGGTTTTTTATCAATAGTAATAATATTACTCAAAATTGGTTTCAACCAATGGTGAAATTTATCACCCAATTAGATATTTCCTAATGATGACTTAAATCACTTATCAATAGTTTCTTCTAAAGATTAGACCAATATAAAAAATCAAACCAAAAGAAAGAAGAAACAATAAAAAACTATGAAGGAGAAGATGAGATGTTGAAGAACTTTAGGTCGATCCACTGCTCAAGAGAAGACAAAAATATAAGATAATAAATAAAATAAATTTTAAGAAGAAATAAATTTATGTGTGAACATTATTAGTGGGAAGATATGAAGGAAGCTAGATAATAATTATGACACTAGTTGGTCTGCTATATAGGATGATGAAAAACATGAGGAAAAAATCACACAGGAGGGAAAATAAATATGGGAATTTAAAATATATGCACACAAGATATAAGGATATATCAATTGATCGATGGATGAAATTAAACTAGAGGATCATAGTGTACACTACAATGTTGTATACCCATATACAAAGAATGAGACAGTGTAGACCCACCAGAACAAAACACAACATATACATAAAGTGTGCGACCAATGCCTAAATCACATGGGAAGAATATCATGCCTTTTATATGGTTATGCACTCATGTAGTGTGCACTATTATCCAACAATCTCTATGAGGTCCATGAGTGCTATACCTCCATGTCCTCTTAGATGTGGTTGAAGTTCATCTTGAGTGGCCTGAGCAGTAGGCCAATTTGTTTTTACAAAAAACAAAATAACATAGAGTAAAGTAAAAAATAACTAGATATCATGAAAATAAACCATGTTATTAATAAATAATATTTTCAGGAAAAATATAATTAAGTGTTATGAAATTTTGAATTATCGAAATATAAAGATATTTGAAATAGTTAATACCCAATTATAAACACAACTTACTAGAGAGGGGTCAGGTCTTCCATAGGCACCTAGATTCATCAAAAGAGAGTGATTGATGATCCATTATTACTTCTAGGTTGCTTCTATACCCTATAAATCATAATATGTTTATGTGGGAAGGTTAGGCACTTAAACCAAGGGGTTTAATATTTTTAGAAAATAGAATAAAATAAAATGGAATGCATGCATTCCAAAAAAGGGTCACATGGTTAGAAAAACTATATACCCTAATCCTATTACCCCTCTAAACTCACTATCTAAGGTGAATACTTTACCCTATGTGGAAACACGGTTTGGGAAACCCTATACCAACCTTGCATTCCCCCCACTAATAGAGGATTCACAACTTTTACTGGGGTGCCCAGTTTGGGTGAACCATGCACCATCCGTGCACAACCAGAATAGCCTCTAAATTTTTCCAAAATTCACCTGAAGCATACCTACACAAGAAAAAATCAAAAGGATATAAATCTATGGTTGAATACTACCTAAAAACAAGTAATGGGATGTAACACAAAGTATGAACCATGTATCATATGTATTTATCACTTTAAATTTCATAATATTCCATTTATATTCAATTTTACTATCTATCTGGAACCTTGGAGCATCAGTCCATGTACTATTATCTTGAGTTCATGGACCGTCAATCTAATACCGATTCACATAGGAAATTAGATCATCAATCCAATCCCTATTTCATAGTACTTAGAGCATCAGTTTTTCACCAACTCACATGCATACAATAGGAACCTAGAGCATCATTTTAGCCAACCATGGATGAGGAGCATCAGTCCAATACACACATCTCATTATCCATATCTATATATATCAAGGTTCTTTATTGGTGAACTCTTTATCAACCATTAAAAACATGGCGCACCATTTCATTTATCACCATAACCATGGTTCTTTACATTCAATATACACTTCAACATGATGAATAATTATTTAATCACTTAACCAATTTACCATCACACATTTCACAACTCATTAAAAATTCGATGTTACGCCAAAAAACCATTTAAACCCCATTACTAGACCATAAATATAAGGCCCCAACCTTAAACCTTGCTTAATCTTGAGTTATTACAAGATTACACATTGAGGATCTTTTCAGGTTTAGAGTTTTAGAGAATTAGATCATGAAACTTGCATTACATTCCACATTTATACAAAGTGGTTACATAAAAGACAATATTCATTCTTCCCATCAATGGAAACATATTTAAAATAAAACACGGATTCTTTCTTGACACATCCTTGACACTATCATCACATCATGTACCTTTCCCTTGACTTGTGAAAAACATTTCAAAAACTTGGGATGAGCATAAAAAGCTCAGTAAGGGTTATAAAAATATGGAAAGGAAACCTGAGTTCATATATACATAATAATGAAATCATACTTTACCCATAAAACATAGGCACTTTAACACACCTCATCAAACCATGAATGAATCAAAGAAATCATAAGACATAAAGGTAACTTGAGGAATTCATAACTTTCTTACGTAGGGAGTAACCCTCTTGGTTACGTTTGGAATACCCATCACAGTATATTCCCTAAATCTCTTCAGAGAAACCTTAATGTTTCACTCCTTCGCGTTACCCAATGCATTGGAGAGATATATCGGGCTCACCCGCCCTTAGTTTATCACGGAACCACCCATTTACATAACAATGCCCAAGAACCATAACATAAACGTATCACATAAACCATGCGTAAAGGAAACATAACATTTCCACATTTCAATCACAATATAACATTTTAGTATATTGAAATAATGAATCCATTAAAAAAGAAACAATTTCCAAAACCATTTAAAACATTTAATAAAGAGATTTTTGAATCAAAGTGTCCCATACCACCTTGAAGCTTTTAAAATTTCAAACCATTAATATCTATATAAATAAATCCTTAAAACCATTTTGAAAACATGGATATTAATGGGAACCATTTATAAGAATAAATCATTAAAACATTAAAAACGATATTATATTTAAAGTGTTTTTAACAAAATGAGAGACACAATAATTGAGGAACAAAATTTAGTCAGAACATTATAATATCATGAGAATAAATGGATTCATGATATAATATCCCAAAGGAAAGTATATACACCATATAAGAGTGAATTGGTGCATAACAACAATGAAGTCTCAATAGAAATGTCAAATGTGATGAATTCCCTTATAAAGAAGGTATCCTTAAATTAAGGATAATTAAATCTCAAAATTATGTGTGACAAACATAAATACACCCAATATAAGTGGATATTAAGTGTAAAACAATAGAAGGTCATTCACACATATTCAAAAGATGTCATATTCAATAACTACATGTTGAACCCAAAGAAATCAAAATTGAGTTAAGAAGTTCCCTTGACAGCCTAACGGTGTCACATCAAAATGAGTTGATGAGAGATAAAAAGTGTATCTCATCACTTGGACATAAAATTTACATCAATAAGGATATATGAGAACATATCCCAACATAACAATATTTAAATTAAAAGACCAAACAAAAGAAGTCTTTTAAAAAAAGAGGAGGGTGAAACGTTCCCTTACCGACTTGGGTATCTTTCAAAACATACACCCCATGAAAGAAGGACAATAAATCATTGATGTAAATACTCATAAACGAAAGTATATTACACAAAGAGGATAATAATGGGCAGTACATACAATACTCAAAGGAAATTGTGGCAAATGTATCATAAATCTCATGGGAATAAAATGGAGATGAAAAATCCCTTACGAAAACTCGACAACCTAACGGCGCCACATAAAACATACAAAAATGGATTGATGAGATCAAATAGGGTATCTCATAACATTACAATAGAATTTAAATAAATAGGAATATAAAATAACATCCCCCATCATAACAAATAGGAGCTTAAAAGAAGTGACATAAATGAGAGTACTTAGAAAGAAAGAGAGGTGTAGGATCCCTTACCTCGGGTCCGACTTGACTCGATCATTCTTTAACGTCCTGAATAATAAACTTGAGTTAATTTAAAATTAATTAAGAAACATTTTCTAGTTCATTATTCCTTTTATATCACTTATTGTCATGTTATAAACATTATGTAATCATTTAAGTTAATAATGTTTTTTTTGTCGATATTTGGTTCTTAAGTCGAAAGTGGACTTCTTACGATTACATGTTGTTCGTGTAGTCAAAGGTTCTTTATTTCCAGAATGAAATTCCTGATTTGGATAGAATATATATCATATATATACAGCATATACATGTATTTATAATATTACATAATCATTTTGAGGTAAGAAATGAAATGCACCGTTCATGGAGACGGTAAGCCGTACGTACGCATGAACGCTACTTTCATTTCTTTGTCATATTAATGGAATTAAAACTAAATGATAGGTATGTATATTTTAATTCCAGAATTATATTCATAATTTAGATGTATCATTCATCATATATATCCATTATATACATGTACTTATAATATTACATTACATTTGGGGATAAGAATTGAAATGCACCGTTCATGGAGACGGTAAGCCGTACGTACGCATGAACGCTACTTTCATTTCTAAATCATACTTTAATGGAAATAAATAATAATGATATATAGGTATATTATAATTCCAGTATAACATCATATATAATAACATTAAATCCATCCTTTATACGTCCCACGTATGGCATTAATGAATCACATCACTTTGAGGGGGCGGTAGTCCTCATTTCCTAAAATGAAAATATCGTGTATACCCATAATGGAAACAAATATGGTATGACATAAATGAAAAATACAGAAGCTTAAGGAAATAATAAACATATTATATATCATATATAAAAATAGTGACATCATAATGGACACCTTTGAAGGTGTTAAATGAGTATTGAACAATCATCATTTCGGGAGGCAGAATTTCGCCATCCACGGAAACTGTATGTTCTTTAACCATTTTATGTAGTTTTGTGAGATTGTAGCTAGAATAAATCTTATAAAAACATCCTAGTATATTGAATATACTGGTTTTGTTACAAAATAAGTAAATAAAAAGAGTTTAGGGGGTTGGAGAAGCAAAATAAAACAAATGAACATGAGAGAATGAATTACCTTTAAAAGTGTAACTCCTTTTGATTTGAGCCTAAAGGATTCCTTTGAAAGGATTCTGACCAAAGGGAATCCTCTAGGATGAGGGGAGGGATGTGGAGAGAGTAAATGGTCAGGGGATGTCCGAGCCAAAGGCTTGAGGAGTGTGTGAAATGAGGTAGAGGTGGGGGCCTTTTATAAGAGGAGAGGAGGGGCACTTTTGGAAATCATGAAAATATTATTTTATTTTCAAAAGTGTTTCGAATTTATAAGGTCCCACATTGATATATTTATAACATAGGATGATAAGGCTTCGAAATATTCCTATAAAATAGTTTTTGGACAAGTGTAGGTCTTAGATTTTATATTATCGTTTCATTTTATTTAAACTGTTCATTAATGAGGTCATCGTTGCATCATCATGATGTCATAATGAAATTAATTTATTTAATGTCTAAAAATTATAACAAAAATATCCTGATGTAGGAAAACTTTTTATATTTCCAAAGAGTATTTATAGACAAAAATATGATTAGTATAACCCCTTATAAAAATTGTTTTAGTAAAACAATTTATGTTAGTGTCATTTTCACCTTTATTTAAAAAAAGGCATTAAAGTCATTATCTCACCCAAGAGGCTCCATAGGGTCCCCTAAATCGACCCATGGGTTGTCGTGGTCGGCCATGACTCATCCAATAGGGTTAGGACAAGTTTCATGGTGTTTTCATATTTTTATAATATCATTTTTACCTTAAATTACACTAATTACCTCTAATCGCGATTAATGAAAAAAGTTACTATTCACCAAAAAATTATTTTCATCCTATTGAACCACATTTTACATACTAATGACAAACATGTATGTCGTATTTTCAAAATTCAATAGACATTAGTGGTAAACTTTCATTTAACTGAATAATCAGTTTCCTTGATTACCACTTAGTGGTTTCACTATTCATCAAAAATTGGAGTTTTTCAGAAAATTACCAAAAATTCACTCTAAGCTATATTCGATATTCCGAATTCAAAAATGATGTTTATATTACCTAATTCAAATAATATAAGTAGAATTAATTAATTTAAAAATTAACTCCCGCTGTCAAAACAAATAGCGTGTTTTTAAGAAACAATATATATCAAAAGATTGATATTTGTTTATGTCGAATTTCAAAGTGAAATTAATTCCAAAGTCCACCATTGAATCAAATGGTAAAAATATTATATTGTTTCAATTTAAAACCAATTAAAAATATAATATAATCATATAAATAAATTATATTAAAAAGAGGTTTTGAATTAAAATACAACATTTTACACTATTCATTAAAAAAATGAACTTTATCGGAAAGATACCAAAAATTTACACAAAGTAAATTTTGATGTCCCGATTATTAAGAAGAGTTTTATTTGGTCCAATAGAATGTATAAGAGTGAACAAAAATATATTTAATGACGGTTTTCCATCAAAAGGTGATAAGTGAACCTTTAGTGAAAACTAGGGCATATACGCCTAAAATTCAATTCTTTCCGTATTTTAAGCCTTTATCTTTTATTGGATAAATGTAAAAACATTTAAAAACATATATAATCATAGTTTAGTTATTTCTATCCATTCTCGTCAATACAATGGCTACATGTTAACTGCCATTTAAAATAACATTATTTTATTATTAGAGTGCAACTTAAGATTCCCAAGAAACTCGTTGTTGCGTGTTGGGTACGCCATCGAGCATAGCATCCCCTTTAAAGTCATATTAATATTTTATTCACAAATATGGATAAATATGAAAATTTCATATTCTTTATTTACCTGGGGTGTTACATCCTTCCCCCCTTTTGGGAATTGCGTCCTCGCAATTTTAAAATTGGGCTTGGAAACATCCTTGAAAGTCCCACATCGGAAGAAGAGTGGGTAAAAAAATCACTTTAAAATAAAGAAAGATAAGTACAAAGGTCACCCGAGTTAACCCATACTAGGATTCCAAGTATGAAAACATGGACCTGGAGGAGAAAACATAGGGTCATTTTCTGATGAAGAGTGATAGAAAACATGTTTAGGAGAAAGTTAACCATGAGAAAATCACAAACTTGTGATGGGTTAAACGGTATTCGATTCCCCAGCTGGAAAAGTTAATAGACAACATTTTTGTTTTAAGATACTTTTTATTGGGGAATTTATTCATAAGGAAACATAATCACTTATCATGTTGACTTTCAACTTTTATTAGATTCCTTACACAAACTCATATTTTCTCCAAAAGGCGAGTATTTAGGAAGACTTGTTCACATTAAGAATACTATAATCAACTTTTAGAGAATCACCTATTCCACAAAAGAGAACTATATACTTCCCATGTCTTTAGTCTTTAACCAAAACCAAAACCAAAAAGGCTAGTACAAGACCAGATAATCCAGAAAAGGATAACCCTTTATAAAAAGAAAATCTATTCTTAACCTCCAAAATTTGTCCAACAAAACCCAAAGTTCAACGAGGATCATTAGATAAACAATTTGTCCATAAAATTCTTCAAAGTAAACCAATCTAAGATTGAAACCCAAATATTTGAAGGATTTAGTCGCATAGTCTTCCATGTTAAATCGTAACATTTATCTCCAAACAACATTAGTTGCTCCTAAAGTCTCGTATTGAAAAGTAATTAACCTAATCACCTATCCTCCATGATAGGTTAATCATTTTCATAAATAACCCAAAATCAATTTCCTCTTAATTCATAAAATCATATAACTAGAAAGAATCAGTCAAACTAACCAGGGACTTCACGTAGTCCAGTGGTAGGCGATAAATACCAGTCGCACTTTGGTTGTGGGTTCGATTCCCGTAGCATTGTCCGACGCAACGGGTTGTCACACGGTCTGTGTGTTGTCCTTTTTCCAAAACTATATAATTCTCAAAACATTTCCCAAAACGAGATAAAATCTTCAAAAACAAACATAAAATATTTTAACCTCAAGTTTATCTCATGCCTTTCATTTTCCATCATAACATATAATAACCCATAATTACCTCAAAAGTAAGGATCATATAAACCCTAATGGTTACCTTTTTAATTATCACCTGAACTTCCACATCGATTGGTCATCTCATACATGATGCATTATAGAACATACCAAGGTTCACATGGTTGATCATGACTCCTTGATAGTTGGTTTAGAACAACCACGAGTTTCCTCATTGAATACCCCATTTCATCGAGTCTCTTAATCAGAGAACCACCACAGTTTTCTTCAAACCAATTGTCACATTGGTGCCTGCGAGATCCAGCCATTCACTAAAAACAGAAATGTCAGTGTGAGTATATCAACAAAACCATCATGTACTAATGAGGAAGGTAAACACTAAGATATACTTACTCATTCACTTTATCTAAAACTAGGACTCTTTCTGAAATCCTAACCATTATGGTAATGTCACTTATGCTTAGAGAATACCCTAACCTCTAAAGTTATCTAAACCGACCTTTGATACCAACTATAAGGCCCCAGACTTAAACCTTACTTAATCTTGATTTATTACAAGATTACACATTGAGGATCTTTTCAGGTTTAGAGTTTTAGAGAATTAGATCATGAAACTTGCATTACATTCCACATTTAAACAAAGTGGTTACATAAAAGACAATATTCATTCTTCCCATCAACGGAAACATATTTAAAATAAAACACGGATTCTTTCTTGACACATCCTTGACACTATAAACACATCATGTACCTTTCCCTTGACCTGTGAAAAACATTTCAAAAACTTGGGATGAGCATAAAAAGCTCAGTAAAGGTTATAAAAATATGGAAAGGAAACATGAGTACATATGTACATAAGAATGAAATCATACTTTACCCATAAAACATAGGCACTTTAACATACCTCATCAAACCATGAATGAATCAAAGAAATCATAAGACATAAAGGTAACTTGAGCCATTCACAACTTTCTTACGTAGGGAGTAACCCTCTTGGTTACGTTTGGAATACCCATCACAGTATATTCCCTAAAGCTCTTCGGAGAAACCTTAACGTTTCACTCCTTCACGTTACCCAATGCATTGGAGAGCTATATGGGGCTCACCCGCCCTTAGTTTATCACGGAACCACCCGTTTACATAAAAATTCCCAAGAACCATAACATAAACGTATCACATAAACCATGCGTAAAGGAAACATAACATTTCCACATTTCAATCACAATATAACATTTTAGTATATTGAAATAATGAATCCATTAAAAAAGAAACCATTTCCAAAACCATTTAAAACATTTAATAAAGAGATTTTTGAATCAAAGTGTCCCATACCACCTTGAAGCTTTTAACATTTCAAACCATTAATATCTATATAAATAAATCCTTAAAACCATTTTGAAAACATGGATATTAATGGGAACCATTTATAAGAATAAATCATTAAAACATTTAAAACGATATTATATTTAAAGTGTTTTTAACAAAATGAGAGACACAATAATTGAGGAACAACATTTAGTCAGAACTTTATAATATCATGAGAATAAATGGATTCATGATATAATATCCCAAAGGACAGTATATACACCATATAAGAGTGAATTGGTGCATAACAACAATGAAGTCTCAATAGAAATGTCAAGTGTGATGAATTCCCTTATAAAGAAGGTATCCTTAAATTAAGGATAATTCAATCTCAAAATTATGTGTGACAAACATAAATACACCCAATATAAGTGGATATTAAGTGTAAAACAATAAAATTTCATTCACACATATTCAAAATATGACATATTCAATAACTATATGTTGAACCCAAAGAAATCGAAATTGGGTTAAGAAGTTCCCTTGACAGCCAACAGCGTCACATCAAAATGAGTTGATGAGAGATAAAAAGTGTATCTCATCACTTGGACATAAAATTTACATCAATAAGGATATATGAGAACATATCCCAACATAAAAATATGTAAATTAAAAGACCCAACAAAAGAAGTCTTTTAATAAAAGAGGAGGGGGAAAGGTTCCCTTACCGACTTGGGTATCTTTCAAAACATACACCCCATGAAAGAAGGACAATAAATCATTGATGTAAATACTCATAAACGAAAGTATATTACACAAAGAGTAGAATAATGGTAAGTAGATACACCACTCAAAGGAAATTGTGGAAAATGTAGCATAAATCTCACAGGAATAAAAGGGAGATGAAAAATCCCTTACGAAAACTCGGCAGCCTAACGGCACCACATAAAACTTACAAAAATGGATTGATGAGATCAAATAGCGTATCTCATCACATTAAAATAGAATTTACAGCAAGAGGAATATAAAATAACATCCCCCATCATAACAAATAGGAGCTTAAAATAAGTGAAATAAATGAGAGTACTTAAAAAGAAAGAGAGGTGTAGGATCCCTTACCCCGGGTCCGACTTGACTCGATCATTCTTTAACGTCCTGAATAATAAACATGAGTTAATTTACAATTTATTAAGAACCTTTTTATAGTTCATTATTCCTTTTAGATCACTTATTTTCATGTTATAAATATTATGTAATCATTTAAGTTAATAATGTTTTTTTGTCGATATTTGGTTCTTAAGTCGAAAGTGGACTTCTTACGATTACATGTTGTTCATGTGGTCAAAGGTTATTTATATCCAGAATGACATTCATGATTTGGATAGAATATATATCATATATATCCAGCATATACATGTATTTATAATATTACATAATCATTTAGAGGTAAGAAATGAAATGCACCGTTCTTGGAGACGGTAAGCCGTACGTACGCATGAACGCTACTTTCATTTCTTTGTCATATTAATGGAATTAAAACTAAATGATAGGTATGTATATTTTAATTCCAGAATTATATTCATCATTTATATGTATCATTCATCATATATATCCATTATATACATGTACTTATAATAGTACATTACATTTGGGGATAAGAAATGAAATGCACCGTTCATGGAGACGGTAAGCCGTACGTACGCATGAACGCTACTTTCATTTCTATCTCATACTTTAATGGAAAGAAATAATAATGATATATAGGTATATTATAATTCCAGTATAACATCATATATAATAACATTAAATCCATCCTTTATACATCCCACATATGGCATTAACGAATCACATCACTTTGAGGGGGCGGTAGTCCGCACTTCCTAAAATGAAGATATCGTGTATACCCATAATGGAAACAATAATGGTATGACATAAATGAAAAATACAGAAGCTTAAGGAAAGAATAAACATATTATATATCATATATAAAAATAGTGACATAATAATGTCCACCTTTGAAGGTGTTAAATGAGTATTGAACAATCATCGTTTCGGGAGGCAGAATTTCGCCATCCACGGAAACCGTATGTTCTTTAACCATTTGATGTAGTTGTGTGAAGTTGTAGCCCGAATAAATCTTATAACAACATACTAGTATATTGAAGATACTGGTGTTGTTACAAAAGAATTAAATAAAAAGAGTTTAGGGGGTTGGAGAAGCAAAATAAAACAAATGAACATGAGAGAATGAATTACCTTTAAAAGTGTAACCCCTTTTGATTTGAGCCTAAAGGCTTCCTTTGAAAGGATTCTGTCCAAAGGGAATCCTCTAGGATGAAGAGAGGGATGTGGAGAGAGTAAATGGGCAGGGGACGGCCGATCCAAAGGCTTGAGGAGTGTGTGAAATGAGGTAGAGGTGGGGGCATTTTATAAGAGGAGAGGAGGGGCACTTTTGGAAATCATGAAACTATTATTTTATTTTCAAAAGTGTTTCGAATTTCTAAGGTCCCACATTGATATATTTCGAAGATAAGATGATAAGGCTTCGAAATCTTCCTATCCAATAGTTTTTGGACAAGTGTAGGTCTTAGATTTTATATTATCGTTTCATTTTATTTAAATTGTTCATTAATGAGGTCATCGCTGCATCATCATGATGTCATAATTAAATTAATCTATTTAATGTCTAAAAATTATAACAAAAATATCCTGATGTAGGAAATATTTTTATCTTTCCAAATAGTATTTATAGACAAAAATATGATTAGTATAACCCCTTCTAAAAATTGTTTTAGTAAAATAATTTATTTTAGTGTCATTTTCACCTTTATTTAAAAAAAGGCATTAAAGTCATTATCTCACCCAAGAGGCTCCATAGGGTCCCCTAAATCGACCCATGGGTTGTCTTGTTCGGCCATGACTCATCCAATAGGGGTAGGACAAGTGTCATGGTGTTTTAATATTTTTATAATATCATTTTTACCTTAAATTACACTAATTACCTCTAATCGCGATTAATGAAAAAAAGTTACTATTCACCAAAAAAAATTCATCCCATTGAACCACATTTTACATACTAATGACAACCATGTATGTCGAATTTTCAAAATTCAATACACATTAGTGGTAAAATTTCATTTAACTGAAAAATCAGTTTGCTTGATTACCACTTAGTGGTTTCACTATTCATAAAAAATTGGAGTTTTTCAGAAAATTACCAAAAATTCACTCTAAGCTATATTCGATATTCCGAATTCAAAAATGATGTTTAAATTACCTAATTCAAAGAATATAAGTAGAATTAATTAATTTAATAATTAACTCCCGCTGTCAAAACAAATAGTGTGTTTTTAAGAAACAATATATATCAAAAGATTGATATTTGTTTATGTCGAATTTCAAAGTGAAATTAATTCCAAAGTCCACCATTGAATCAAATGGTAAAAATATTTTATGGTTTCACTTTAAAACCAATTCAAAAGATAATATAATCATATAAATAAATTAGATTAAAAAGAGGTTTTGAATTAAAATACAACATTTTACACTATTCATTAAAAAAATGAACTTTATCGGAAAGATACCAAAAATTTACACAAAGTAAATTTTGATGTCCCAATTCTTAAGAAGTTTTTTATTTGGTCCAATAGAATGTATAAGAGTGAACAAAAATATATTTAATGACGGTTTTCCATTAAAAGGCGATAAGTGAACCTTTAGTGAAAACTAGGGCATATACGCCAAAATTTGAATTCTTTCCGTATTTTAAGCCTTTATCTTTTATTGGATAAATGTAAAAACATTTAAAAACATATATAATCATATTTTAGTTATTTCTATCCATTCTCTCCAATACAATGGCTACATGTTAACTGCCATTTAAAATAAAATTATTTTATTATTAGAGTGCAACGTAAGATTCCCAAGAAACTCGTTGTTGCGTGTTGGGTACGCCATCGAGCATAGTGTCCCCTTTAAAGTCATATTAATATTTTATTCACAAATATTGATAAATATGAAAATGTCATATTCTTTATTTACTTGGGGTGTTACAATAAAGTGATAAAATATTTCAAAATTATAACCATCCATTTCCCCTATTTTAATTCACATTCAACATTCTAGAGGTATTGTAACACACCATGGTTATACTTCAAGCCCTATCTCGTAATATATAACAAATCCTTCAAGAATCCATGAAGGGTCACACAAATACAGAAAAATTCAATTAAATTTTATAAATAAAATAGAAAATTGAAAAATATGTAAGTGTTATAATACAAATAAAAACATTATATCATCATAAAGAATATGGAAAATTGATTTTAGACCACATAACATAGATTCATTGATGAATGATTTCCCAGTGTTATACTTTAATTTGAGGTAGAATAGTTGAAAATTTCCCAAAGAAGAAGATATAGAACCATGTACTAGAATCAAGATCCAACACAAAAAGATTCATTAAAACAATAATCTTTATCATCAAAAGTGTGAGGATTTGTCACTCTCTAAAGGGGGATAAAGACAAGAGGGAGTGAGGCAAAATTAAAAAAGAGAGAATATATGACAATGGAGTTGATTTCGTTCACTGGATAGTTGATTCATAAGATAAGTAGTTCAATGAGACCTAGAATCATTTAAGATCCTCCAAGAGAAAAACAAACCCTACTAGGATGAGTTGAAGTGATTAAGGATTAAATCCATGGGCACATGAATTTTTAATCTAATTTTCAGTGTTTTAAAATCCCACAAGAACAATTTCATGGATGGGCCACAAGGTTTTTCAAAAACATACACCCCTAAAATGTGCCCCTACTATATGGGGTGCATAGATTTCACTATAAGGAACCCCAATTTGTAATACCATGCACTAACCATGAAAACACCCTCTCTTAAAGGGTTCATGGTTTGGGTGTGGCTGAATGGTTTGGGAAATCCGTGCACCCACCTCCAGTGGCTTAGAAATGGGGAACATGTTTTACTAGGGAAGACTTAATTGTTTTCCATAACTATGTTCTAACCATAAACAACCCTTAGGAATTAAAAATCTTTGAAAAACATTAAAAATGTCTCCTAAGAAATAACCCACAAAATAATTATAAAATGGTAAAATATACCTAAAAATTAGTTTGGGATGTCTCTATAAGATCCAGGATCTTACAACCTCCCCACCTTAAAAAAGTTCATTCTTGATCTGTACTCCCAACCACCACTAAAACTACTAAGAAAATAGGTTAATAAACTAGTCCCAAACATCTTATTAATACTCCAAAGTTTCCTCTTGAATATGGACATGGAACCATTACACTCGAACTAATGATGTTGTCTTTATCTATATCACTTTTTCACTAATATTTCACAATAGGAATCTGATGCTCTTCAGTGGATGCATATTCTTCAATCTCAACATCATCAACATCGATCACATAAAAAGGATCAGGGTGATACTCTTGAAGTTTTGATACATGGAGGAAAACATGCATTTCATAACACCTATATGTAAGAGACAACTGATATATGATTGGTCTGATATTCTACACAATCTCAAATGATCAAAAAAAACATGGGTTCCTACTTACCCTTCTTATGATTATTATGGTGACACAATCTTGGTGAAAACTTAATAAATAAATGGTTACCCACTGAAAAATCAATGGTATGACTTTACAAATCATCATATGACTTATACCTACATTTTTAATATCCATATGTGTCTATATAAATTAATCTTATTCCATGTATTCTACACAAAACTCAGTCCGAACAACTCAAACTCACCCACTTCTAGCCAACAAAAGGGTGATCTACATGGCATTACACAAATCACCTCATATGGTTCCATCTGAATCGTCTCCTAATAATTTTTTATAGGCATACTCAATTATTTTTATCTTCTTCTCCAAATATGAATCAAATTATACAATTAATTCCCTCAAGATATTCTATAATACCTAAATAGTACGCTCTAATTTACCATCTATCTATGGGTAAAATGATGTACTGAATGGAACTTGAGTACCTAGTGCCTTTGGTAAGACTTGATGGAAACATAAGGTAAATGTTGTACTATAATATGAAACTATACTATAAGGAACCCCATTCTAACACACTAACTCCTGAGCATACATGTCACCAAAAAAAATAAACCATGAAATTTACCTGGATTAGAAAGAAAAGAGACACTTTTCTCAACAGGTACACAATCTCCCATATCATTTCATTCTTTTGAGGTGACCTTGGATGTCCTACCAGAAATGTCATTGTGAAATCATCCCACTTCTACTCGAGAATGGGATATAGCTCTAACAAACCTTCATATCACTAATGCTTAGCCTTCACCTATTAATAGGTGTACCATCACATCACAAAACCTACAATTACTTTCTACATTCTATGACACCAGTACTATCTATTTATTTTATAGTAAGTTTTTTTCAAACCAGGATGTACTAAAATATTTGAGGAATGAAATTAAAGAATCATTTCCTCTCATATTCATGTAGGATCAATGAAACTTGCATGAACATAAATGGTCTCATCATCATCTACAATGCTATAGGGAGGCCGCTATCTGCTTTTAAAACTATCCCTTAACACAATACACTTAGGAACCTCATACTTCCTTTCCTTGATATTGGTTATGTGTGTAGGATTAATGAAAAATGAAACAAGTGTCACCTGTTCCCACTCATCCTGAACATCTATGTGCATCTTTTCCAGTAAATACATTATCCTCCACTCGTAGCTGGATTCCTAGACCGCCTAAGTCAGAATCATTATACTCAAAGAATATACAACATTGTTTCCTTTCACAAGAGTATAATCCATCTCATAATCAAAATATTGCATAAAAAGTAACCATATCTACTTGTCGATATTTAAATACATATGATAAAAGATACACTTCATTATTTTTTTGGCTGTTAAATAAAATAAACCTTTCACCTATAAGGTAATACTTCTATCACTTTAATGAACAAACCATAACATCCAAATCAAGATTGTTTTCAGGATAATTTTTTTTGTGGACTCAAATTTCGTGATCCATATTACATGACTCAATATCTCTAAATCAATACTTCCCTAAGTCTAATTCTAGATGAATCACAAAATTGAGTGTACTCTTTACCCATATATGGTAATATCACAATTGGTGTAGTGGTTGAATGATTATTTAACAAATAAAAGGCATCCTCACATTCCATGGAATATTGAATATTTATATGCTTCGTATTCAAAATCATGTTTGGAATAAACAAGAGAGAAAAGTACTTGAGGAATCTCTGATAATAACCAGTTAAACCTAAAAATATTTGGATATAAAAAAATTATTTTTCTTCTCCCAAGAAAAAACTACTTGTAAATTTATGGGGTAAAAAAATACATTCCTGTGAGATAATGTGTCCAAATAATGGTAATTATTTAGTTTATAAATCAAACATAGTTATCTTTTAATATATTCTTTGCTCTCTTAGTGTATTATGGATTATGTCAAGATGTTTGGAATAATCATCATGATTGTTAGATTACACTAATATTTCAATTAAAAATACAGCCAATTTTTTTTACAAACAATAGGTGAATGATTTGGTTCATCAATGTCATAAACATTTCATGTGTATTCGTCAACCTAAAGGACATCACAATAAATTCATATAGGACATACCTACTTCAGAAATAATTCTATGGTTTATCATAAGGACTCACTCTCACCTGATTATATCCATATCTCTTGTAAAATTTGGAGAACACATAAGAACCCATTAGCTGATAGAAAATATCATTGATATGTGGAAGTCTATACTGGTTCTTGATTATATTCTTTTTCAACATTGGATAATTGACGACAAACCATGGAATCCAATTAGCCTTATTTGAAAAAAATGGAGATCCTCATGGTGATGTACTCGAACAGATGAATCCCTTGTTATCTAACTTCTCTAACTAAGTATTTGGATTTTAAAGATTATATGGTGACATTATATAAGGTGGAATGTAAACTGGCTCCATTCTAAGAATTAGTTCAATTATGAACTCAAAATATATCCAAGGGGAAGCCCTGATAATTCATTATGAAACACTTCCTAAAAATGATCCACTATACAATGAATGAAACCATTCTCCCTTTTCCCATTATCCAAAAAAATAATTGCAACCTAAGAATTTTTCTCTCTTTATTGATGAATAATTGGGCCTTCATGGCCTACTTAGATACCCCATTCCCCATAAGGAATGTAACTTTAATTCTTAA
This sequence comes from Viscum album, assembly GCA_963277665.1. Classification (NCBI taxonomy): domain Eukaryota; kingdom Viridiplantae; phylum Streptophyta; class Magnoliopsida; order Santalales; family Viscaceae; genus Viscum; species Viscum album. The sequence goes on along the minus strand of OY728135.1, from coordinate 252,056,179 downwards.
GAAACATGAATGTCACTCTACTATGGTAAAAATTGATACGGGGTCAATACGAAACCAACCATAGCATACCCAAAATCAAGAAAAAACCTTAAATATTAATCACATAATGATCCCAAAGGAAATTTTACTCACCAACTTTGAGGTAGCACTCTTTACAAAGACATATTTTCATTGATTTCACCCCCAATGGTGTGTCAGCCATCAAACTCCCTCATATGAACTCCACCATAAAAATATATCAATTCACAAGATGATATGATATAATATAATGAGAGGATCCAATTTTAAATTGAGTGATAGAAATTTTAGAAGATAATAGAGTCGTACCATGGGTAGTTGATGGTTTAGCCTCATAATCGATAAGTGCGGGCTGGACAACATGAAACTGACCTGTCCCTCTCCAAGATTCTCTAATTTTAGTTCCTTTCATTTCACCAGCCTACTGAAATAAAAATTTTTTCCAAATGCATCATGCCTACTTCTCCAACCATTATGGCCAGTGGAACTCCAACTACCTAACCGATACGGGGTCAAAGACCTCCTCCCATTGGTCTTTGTCAGCATAATTCCTCTATCACATCCTATCTGTTGAGGGTTCCTGCAAAACCTATATAAGTGTACAATCATAAAAAATGCTTGACACTCCACTAGTGGTTGGTTCAGTATCTAATAATGTGACCTGACTTACTACACTAATGGATAATCACTCGATCACTACACTAAGTGACTGATCCTCTTTGCTAATTACTCTTTCTTCCACAACCCTAGTGAAAACTATCATTATGATTATTCCTACCCATAGTGGATGTACCACTTGGTCGTCTAGATGAAACCAAAAATCCAACGATGGAATACTCATTTAGGTTACCCTTAAAAATGATAATATGATTCTCCTCCTCATAAAACTTCTTCATGTGGAATATATTATCCTGATATTTTATCTCACATTTAAGCTCATCCTGAAAATGTTTCACCGTCCTTTCATAATCCCATACAAACACCGGAATAATGTACTAGTGATTTTTGAGGTGTCCAACATATTCCATTGTTGAAATAATCCCATGAGTCAACTATATAAACTCTGAAACTCCCTCTTGATTTAGTGTTTCTGGTTAAAAGTGTTTGAGAAAATTTTCCTACAAGTTGTTCCACACCATACCCTCTAACTTCTCATCATGATACTAAATATCCAACTAGTGCTTTTCTATTCATCAAAATATATAAGATACTAATTTGAACCTTCTCTCTAGTGAAGTCTCTAAATGATATAGGATTTTCTAGAATTGATCAATCCAGTACTCAACCACCTTTGATCTACCCTATCCAGTGAACTTTGGAGGGTGATGAAGCTATAACTCCTATGTCAGATCAATCATGCTCTATATCACCCATCCTAGGTCTCTTTCCATGAACTCTATAAAGAAAGAAAAGTTCTTATGGAACTTCTCTTCAGTAACCTTTCCCGAAACTATTGTGTCCTCTTTCCCCACTACAGAAGGAATATTTCTAGTAATGTACTCATGTTTCCTTACCAAAAACATATCGAAATAGGAATTTATATACAATTTCAAACACATATCTCAAGAGAAATAACACACCACTTAACATCCACAAAAAAGTGGTTCACAAATAGGCATACAAATACCTCCCACATACACTATCCCAATGGATAAAATCACATACTATGACTACACTCAACATTCCTGACCTTGGGCCATGGCTAACATGAGGTAAAAAAACTTTTCATAATTATAATGCTTTCATTTAAAACCATTTTAACCATTAAGAATACCACATTTTAACAAAATTAATAGTTATAAATATTTTACTAGGAACCATTACTTTTAAAACACATAAGATAAAAAAATAATTGTCATTTCTGAAAACTCACTCATAATCATATTTTCCATGTATACTTAATATGTCACATGTCACATATATTACTATGTTATTATAATTATGAATACATACTTGAATCTCTTTCCTTACCGATCAATGAGTAAAATCCTATAAAACACTAAGTACACCCAACAAGTGAATCAATAAATGTGAAATAACATCCAAACCTAATAATAAAAAAATTTAAACAAAAATCACACCATAAGAACTTTGGTTTTCCCTCATACATGGTCTAAATACTCCCATAAACAAGCTCACTTCGAAGGTCTGACACATCCTTGTATCATATATATATTTTCCCAAATAGTAATATGATTAAAATGAAAAAATAAATAATCTTATGATACCACATTGTAACATCTTGACCCAGATTCCACATAATAGTGCCCTGATCCAATTTTCCACATGACCCCAAGAGCTCCCCCCCATATGCCAAAGGTTCCCATAAAATAGTGAGGGTCTAAAAAAGATATGTAGTGAGACATTACACTATTTATCAAATAAATAAAACGTCAATAATAAAAATATCATTATAGATTATTGTAATAAAAAATAAACAAAAAATACCAAGCATCACATAACAAAATCCAAAAAGTAGGGGATATGACCATAACCCAAATAAGTAAACATGTCATTCCATATGAATGTTAAGTGTCAAATGATAATCTGAAAATATATACACCCTAAAAAACACCAAACAAGTCCCAACACCATGTCTCATCCCCTCACCTCTGCTCCATCCCAAATCCCTACTCAACCATCTAACATAGGGCCCTTTCTCTTATCCTACACAACAAACCTGAAGCATACTTAGGTATCAATCAACAGTCCAAATAAGAGGTGAGTAAAAATCAAAAGGCCATCACCAATGAAATATAGATAAATATATAATAGATAATTGTTTATATAGTTTTATAAGGAATAAAAAAGAGAAAAATAAAGGTAAATATAATCCATAGTTTATTATTAGTCAGATAACCACATTAGTCCTTGGGTTTGTGGTGACACACATTGAAAACATACATTATTTGGCCCATGTTAGTGTTTGAAACATGTATCATAGAGATTTATTAATTTAACATTATTGAGATTTTATTTATATTCAATTTCATTATCAATCAGGTACCTTGGGGAATCTGTCTATGTACCATTATCATGAGTTATTGGAGCGTTAGTCCATAACCAATTCTCATGGGTTCTTAGAGCATAATTCCAGTCATAATTCCATAGAAATTAGATAATTAGTGTAGAACTAATTCATATACATGTGTTAGGGGACTAGAGTGTCATTCTATTCACTCAAGAATGAGGCTAATTACTCCCACACCCACTTCTCATTATCCACATATATATATTTCAAGGGTCATTATGAATGGACTCATTATCAACCATTAAAACATGGTGAATATTTTTATTTATCATATATAACCATGGTTCATTAGTTTAATTATAAAAATTAACATGATCAAGACATATTTAATCATTTAAACCTTTTAACATCACACGTTTCACAACTCATTGAGTATTCCATGTCAAAAAATAACCATTTAAACCCCATTACCATACAATACATGGATATATTGTTTCCAAACCATAAATATATATTTCCCATTTTTCAATTAAAATTAAAAATTATAGAGGTATTGGAACATCCCATATATATCCACCAAGACTGGTATCTGAATCTCTAATGAACCCATCATAATTCATGAAGGGTCATAAAAATAAAAGGGAATTCAACAAACTTTTGTAAATAAAAAAGGAAATTGTGCACCATGGAATTTTAATGATACAACTAAAAACATGATAACATCATCAAGAATACGGGAAAACATATAGAGAACATACCAAAGGGTCTTTTATAAATTCTTTCACAATTTTATCCTTAATTCAAGGTGGAATGGTTGAAAATTGCAGCAATGAAGATGATATAGGATCACAACCTAGGATCAATATCCAACATAATAAGCTCTATTAAAACATAGATCTATACCATAAATAATAGGAATAATCCCTCTCTAATAGTATATAATTAAGGGAGATATAAATCTTATCAGGTAAGATAACACATACCGGAAAAGGCTCGATTTCTTATACTAGATCTTCTATTCTTAAGAGAAGAGGTTTGATAAGCCAAGGAATTCTCTTGAGAGACTCCAAGAGAAAAGAAAACTATATTATGTTAAATGTGGGAGATTAGGGAATAAATTCATATGTATGAGAATTTTTAATCTAATTTTTTGTGGTTTAAAATCTCATTTGTATGGTTTCTTGGGTGCACCGTGTGTTTTTTCAAAACTATAAACCCTGGATATATGTTGTGAAAATGGTTCCCTAGGAGGAATCATGATTTGAAAAACCATGCTCTAACCATGAAAATTTCCTCCATCCAACGGTTCATGGTTGGGGGGAGGTATGGCCGCATTCTTTGGAAAAATAATGTCCCCCCCTCTAATGGCTCAAAAAATGGAGATCATGGTTTGTTGGGGAAAACCGCATGGTTTTCCCAAACCATGCATTGACTATGCACAACCCCTTAAAATTCCAAAATCATTGAAAAATTAAAAAAATTCCCAATGAAATACCCCCCTAAAGAATGATAAAAACAAGGGTAAAATATAATTGAAAATTAGTAATGGATATCTCTATAATGTTTGATATCTTATAGAGAGTAAAGGTAAGCAATTAATGTCAAATTTCCATCTTTGTAACATGTTTTAAATTAAGAACTTATTATTATTTATATAGTTTATATACTACATAATTGATGTATTATATAATTAATCTATCTTTAATCATGGTATGAAATTTTTCATTTGATGTTTTATATTCAAATATATTTTTAATGAAATGTTATAAAAGTTATAAGGAATTTTAATAACCCAATCACATTCCATGAGTTATAATGTTTCATCTAGAACTACTTTCTCTAATAATTGGTTCATGCAACCTCATGATTTTTATTATATTGTTATGTATAATTTTCTCTATGTAAAAGTAAATTTGAATAAAAATATTCTTCCAGAAAGAGATTCTTTCTCATAAAAGTATAGTGTTGTGAAGTATAAATCTAATCTTCTAGACTATTCCATTTTATTTAATGTATATATTCTGTCCAATGTTATTTTTATTTTTTAGAATCCCAATTTGGTATTATTTAATATGACCATTATATTTAAATTTATCTATTTTTAAGTTTAATTTACATTATACCTTTTATGATGTGAATTTTCAACAAAGATATATTATTTGTTTTAAAAATCCCTTACTTTCATGATCGTATGTTTTATCTTCCACTCTACATTTCTAATTTATAAACATTATTCATTTTCAAGGTTCCATTATTGAATATTTTTTAAAAGTAAAAGTTTTCATTAGTTTTCACTTCATCTTTTGAAATATACTTTTGAAAATTATATGTAATGTATTCTTTTATGAAAACATTAAAATGTTTTCTAAAAACTCATTTGGGGTTTTTTCTTCAAACATCGTCTTTGTCTCAAAGTGATTTATCTCAAAGGGATTTATTTCCTTGGAAATTTATTTTAATGATTTACTATATAGATTCTATAATATTATATTTCTTTTTGGAGGATTAAACTCACAATATCAAATGAACTTATTCTTTATACATCCCAATGTTGTACTATTCTATTTTTTCTTATTTTTATGTTTTTTGAATCTATAGAAACATAATTTAATGTTTTAGGCTTAATTGAATATATGTCCTTTTGCTACCATCAACGTTATTTCTCTGGATGTCTAATGTAATTTTCTAGGGAGGTTTTTCTTGAAATTTATCTCTTCTTCATTGGAAAATTAAGTGATGTTTTGTGTATGAATGTTTTCATGTTCTAATGACACAAATATTTATGGTTGATGATTATTATGAATGTTTCCGATAAATACCCCCTTCAACACATTGGTTAAGTATTTTTATGTCATTATATAATTACTTTGTGTGTGTGCGTAAGTGTGGTTAGATATTTTCAAAACGATACTTAGTGAGTATAAGTGTGATCATCTCTAATCATAGAGATTGAGCATGATTATAATTGTAGTTAGCTACGATCCCAAGGTTTTTGTGTCAGTATATGTGTTGTTAACTATTCTCACAATGATTATGTTTGAGTATACATAAGACCCCCTGATTTTGAAAATAAATTTAATATTTAATGCATGAAACCCTAAGTCTCTACAAAACACCACTATGTTATAACCTAGCTAGTAAATGAAATATTTCTACCTATGTGATATGTAATTCAAAAAACTGACATACTCAGTTGCGTTCAGTAAGATATTTAGAGTCTGATAAGACAAAATTAATTTTTGGTGAATAGTAACATAAACTTATGAATAGTAATATAACCCTTATGAATAGTAAATAGTATTATTATTTTTTTCATTAAGTTTATAAGATAATGGTATATTGATTAATTTTTCAATATGATATAAAATGAATTGTATTATTAAAATTTTTATCATTCAAATAAATTTTGATTTTATTTAAAAATTAAATTATTAATATTTAAAAAATTATTTTCATAATATGGAGTTCATTTTTGAATTCTACATGTTGAAAAATGGTTAGGGTGAATTTTTGGTATTTATCTGAAATACACAAATTTTTCATGAATAGTAAAATACTATAATTTACCGTATATATACATTAACACTTAAATTAACTATTCCTAGAATCATGGATGATTTAAGCACACTTGGTTCAAACTCACATGAAATTATTAGTCTTATAGGTCACATAAATAAATACTATTGGTTTTCTTTAGGGAAATAATAAAATAATGTATAAGATATTCACAAATCACCCCTCTCCTCCACTATACCCCCTCACTCCATCTTCTATTCACTCCTATAAATACTTTTTCTTTGTCTACGTTTTTCTTAAATATCCCATCAAGCTCCTACCCTAGGTCTAGTATCCCTTGGTCACATTAAAAGACCAAAACCTCTCCTTTAAAGAGGATCTCAAGGAAGATTACTTCAAGAGGTAAATACCTCTTTTCATTTCTTTTATTTCAAGTTCCTTTCTTTTATTTTTATTTATGCACATAATTTCATACAAATGTTGTGATGAATCTAGTACCTTACATGTACTGGAATGTATTTATGATAACATAATATTCATTCATCATCTCTTCGTTCACATTATTTTATACTAGAAATGAAAACACCATCTGATATGTGTTAATTTATGACATTCAAGGACAACAAGTTTTCAATTTCTATTATCATCATAAATTATGATAATGAAACCATTTTAATGGTAGAAATAGAAAATAATATATATATTATAACTTACTTATGGTTCTATAATCTTTTTTTACAAATGTTGTTAATTCATAAATCAAAATGATTTTGTTCTAATCAAAAACCACCAATTAACTCCAAAAATTGTCATTAAAGTTTTATATAAAGATTCATCTTCACTACCAATAACGAAATAAATTTTATAACCATGTAATATTATATTTGTTTATAATAAAATAAAACTTTTATTCTGTACAACCATTATCATTCAACATGTTTATCTGTACAAGTATATATGTAAACCGACCATGAAAACCAAGGAAGAAAACGCTCCCAAAAATGAAATTGAATATTTGAACCCATCAAAAGGACATGAATGAAACTAATAAGTTTATAATAAATACATTTAATGTATGTTAGTATCTATAATTACGAATTTATGAACCTAAATATGATTATTCAGTTCATTAATATAAAGTGAATGACACCTTCGGACTTAAGGTAAGGGTTTCATACCCAAACTCCATTTTCCTTTGAGTTACACCTGGTCTCAATTTATCACAATTAATTTCTTAATTATTATTATTTACTCCTCATAAATTTTGTGAAAAGGTTATATTTATGTTTACAAACCAGAATCCTTCTTTAATTTATGGTTGTTACATGTTTGAACATGAAATTTCAAAATTGTTTCTGAAATACAAGCCTGATTCAAGGGAATTTCTCAAATTCTTACCTATTTTCAAGGGAACTATATAATATGTTTTTATCAAAAATTATATTTATATAATACTCAATTTTATTATTAAAATACTATCTTACTTCACTTATATTTTTATACTAATATTTTTCCAAAATAACTCTTCTTTTCAAAGTAAAAGATTATTTATCTCAAGAATTACTCAATGATTTTATAAGTGTATTCACAAATATCACAACAATCTTGTTTATTCTTATGTATTATTGGGAATAATATTTTATGATATCATATACCATATTATATTGAATGGTTTATATAAAATTGACTAGGGATGTTCTTATTCATCTAACTACACAGAATGGTTAGTGATTATGTTATAGATTAGGGAACTTATTTACATATCATGAGGATATGTAGTTTATGTTTATCCAATTTCATATGAGGAATTAATTGTACTTAGTAAGTGATGTGTGAGACCCGCTATAATACCTTGATTCATCATTAGGTCCCATGAGAAAAATGGATATGGACATGGTCGAGGCCTTTCCCACATTTTGATATGGTTTTGGCTAAGGTCTTAATCATTTTTAGATGTCTAGGTCGAGGCCTTAACAGTATGATCCAGAATTTCCGACATATGAATTTACTTCATTATAAATCTAGAAATTCATATTTTATGAGTTTATTTGACAAGTATAATACCCTTTATTTTGTTTTATTATGGAAATATTTACTCAGTTCATATTCCTACCCCAATGTGTTCATGTTTACTTTTAAAGGAATGTGTTTTCAATTATTCACCATGCCTAATGTTTATGTTATATTTTACTATAATTTTTACCCTTACTGAGCATATGATCTCACCCCTTCTTATGTATCATTTTTTTCTAGAACATGAATAGGTATACTATGATTGAATTTCAGGGATAATCTTCACGTGGTGGATGTTCCCAATAGAAATTTTATATATTTTTTAATTTCAAGTTATAATGTTCAACTTATACATGTATCTAGTTTTACAAGTCTACTAAACTATTCATTCCTTCAGGATATGACTTTATTGTAATAATTCCAATGTAATGTAAAAAGGCACTATCTTCGTGAAATTTGGGATGAGTCTAAAAATCTTGTATCAAAGGAACTTTAGTAGAAAACATGGAAACTAGATTTAGAAAACATAGATTAGGGGAAAAAATACCTAAGATATTATTTGAGGATAAACATACAAGAACATCCAGGAATATTGGAAAAGAATAGATTATGTGGATCTTTCTAGAAAATAAATTCTTTTCTTGATACTACATGTGGGTGTGGTTCTGGCACAGATGTACCTAAGAGTAAAAACTCTGATAAGGAGTTTCAGGCTTGACTCGGGGTACCCTAGTACACAACAACAAGCCTTATTGCGCACCTGGTTTGATAATCCTAGGGGAAATTCTTAGGATAACTCAAATTTTCTTTATATTCCATTATTAATGATTTAAATATAAAATATTTATCAAAGAAACCATGTTTATGATTATGGTATTATCCATGCATAGGATTTCAATTTATGTTATTTATTTTTATAATTTGAGATAGTACATTATGTTTCATAACCTAATGTAGTGTATTCCATTATTTAGAAATGGTTCCTAGTGGAAGGAATTGAAACCACATGAATGTGTGTATCCCATGTAAGGAATACCCTCATATGAAATATAATGATGTTGGATCTGGAGCTACAACCAGTGCAGAGCAACTTATAACTATACTAGAACAACTTACTCAGGTTATGAACAATAACAGTACCGAAATAGAGAATCTAGATCCATAATTTGTAGGATCTATGTTAGATATTTTATGGGATAACAGCCTCCATTATTTAATGGGACTATAAACACATTCATAGTAGAGCGATGGATAAGTTCCTTATAGAATATATTTCACACTTTGGGAAGTAATGAAAGGGAGAAGGTTCTCATACCAATTTATCATCTTTAGGGATATTCTAATCGATGGTGGTCAGTAATTCAAACCACAAAGGAGGTGGAAGAAATAGAAAACATGGAATGGAGTGAATTTTAAGTACTTTTCTTAGAGAAATACTTTCCTCATGAACAAAGAGCAGATATATAAATATAGTTTAGTAATTTGAGGCAATAGGAGGATGATAATGTTAAAAAGTACGAAGTTAACTTCACAAGTTTATCAAGGCATGTTTTGGACTATATACATTATTTAAGGAGAAAGATTGATCGATTATTTGATGTCCTAAATCCATTCATATGACGGGCACTATTCTACCAAACATTCTCATCATATGAAGACATAGACTCATGTGCTATCATGAAAAAAAGGAGCTCTCTATGTCTTATAATTTTAAAGGAAATAAATAGAAGAATAGAGCCATTGAAAACTCTAGAAAATAAAGTTAGGAAATGGAGAAGAAGTTAAGAGTTTACTTTCCACCCTGTCATAATTGTGGAAGTAAACACCCCGTTGCCTACTTAAAAAGAAAAGGGGTGTGCTACAAGTGTGGACAAAAAGGCCAATATGTTGGTGATTGTAAGGGAAAAAGTTTCCATTAATGTTCAATTCTATAATTTATGGGAGATTGAAAACTATGCTAAAGATATTCCAAATCATCAAGGAAATGATCCTCATTAAAGGACAAGAGAGTAGGGATAAGCTCATATGATCACAACAACTGATATTGAAGTTCATAATGATGTGGTAGTGGGTACTTTAATCATTTCCTAAAACTTATCGAATGATTTATTTGATTCTGGATCATCACATTCTTTTATATCTTCCTATTTTTTCAATAAAATTAGACATGTTCAATTGGATTTAATAAAGGAGTTTTCAATCAAAACTCTTAGGGGATGTATCATTGCAACAAAGATGTGTCGATTAGTCCCACTCATGACACATAAACATGCTTTAGTTTCAATCCTTATCATCATACCCATGATTGAATTTTATATAATACTTGGTATGAGTTTTCATTCACGTTATGATGTGAATATTTATTTCAAGAATATAGATGTTATAGTTTTTGGAAATGGTATTGAATCCCTTATCTTTAGAGCAGAAACCTCACCTGCAAGTTCTAATCTAGATCTATCCTCATTAGCTCTACTGAATTCTATTATTGGGGAGTAAGGGAATGAAATTTCTATGGGTGATGAAAGAAATGTTCATATATAGGACATTCTTATTATGCAAGAATATGTTGATGTGTTTCCAGAGGATTTACGTGCACATCCTCTAGAGCAGGAAATTGAGTTTTCAATTAATTTAATTCCAAGTTCAAGGCCTATATTAATGACTTATTATAGAATTTACACTATGGAATTAGTATAACAAAAAAATTAGAGGAATTGTGTGATAAAGATCTTATTTACACTAGTTTCTCTCCATGGGGATCCCCATTTCTTTTTTTTAAGAAGAAAGATGGATATAGATCAATTCTATAACAATTAATAACTAGTATCCCCTACCTTGCATTGATGATTTATCGGGTCAACTTAATGGATCCCAATATTTTTGGAAGATTGACCTTGAATCTGGATATCAACAGTTTCAAGTAAGGAATCAATATATTCCAAAACACCATTTCGAACCAGGTATGAGTATTATGAGTTTATAGTTATACCTTTTGGAAATACTAATACACCCTTTGTCTTCATATATCTAATGAATAGGGTTTTCAAGGAAAAACATGATGACTTTGTGGTGGTATTTATTGATGGTATCTAAGTATAATCCAAAATCTATGAAGATAATGAAAATTAATTATGAAATATTATGAATAATATTAAAAGAAATGAAATATATGGGATGTTTTTCAAGTGTGAATGTTGGCTTCAATGAATTTCCTTTCTTGGCCACGTTGTCAATAACGATGGAATGTCTATTGATCATGGGAATACAATTTCTCTTCAAGAATATCCTACTCTAATGAACATAAATGAGGTACATAGTTTTATTGGTTTAGTAGGTTATTATAGGTGTTTCGTTCAGAACTTCACCAGTTTAGCCAACCTAATGACCAAGATTACAACTAAAGAGGTTAATTTTGTATGGAAAAAAGAATGTGAGGACTTTTTCAAAGAAATGAAGAGAAGATCAATGAATTCTATGATACTAACTCTACCATTTAGGAATGATGTGTTTGTGATCTATATTGATACATCAATGAAAGTAATTGGTTGTGTCCTTATGCAGAATGATAAAATTATTACCTATGCATTAGGGCAGTTAAAAATTCATGAAAAAAACTATCTTACTCATGATCTTGAGTTAGCTGCTATGATATTGTCTCTAAAAATATGTAGACACTATCTCTATAGTGAAATATGTGAGATATATACGGATAACAAGAGTCTAATGTATATCTTCTCACAGAAAGAACTCAACTTGAGGAAAAGGTTATGCCTCGAACTACTCAAGGATTATGATTGTCCCATACACTACCACCCAAAAAAGGAAAATATGGTAGCTGATGCATTGAGCCAGAAGGATCATTAAGTTTTAAAAAAAATGAGGATTTAAAGGGATCCTATATCTATGTATCCAATAATAATGGAAATGGTAATTATCAAAAAAGGTGAAACATAATTACTTTTTCAATTGTTTTCCCAACCATCTTTATTAGAAAAGATTAAAAACTATCAACTTGATGACGAGAACCTTCAAATGAAAATTAATGATGTAAAAGATGGGAAGTTGGATGACTTCATATTTGAATATGGAATTATAAAATTTGGCAAGAGGTTATCTGTTACCTCTATACCCAAGATGGAAAGAGAGTTATTGGATGATTCCCATAGCTCGAATTTCTCTATACACCCTTGTAGAAATAAAATGTATAGAGATTTGAAAGAACATTTTTGGTGGAATAACATGAAGAGGAAAATTGATAATTATGTATCAATATGTCAATTATGTCAACACGTAAAGGCTAAACAACAAAATCCTATAGGATTCATGCAACCTCAACCTATTCCTACATGGAAATTGGATGACATCATCATGAATTTTGTCACTAGATTACCCAAAAATATGAGAAAGAATTATGAAATATGGTTAATTGTTGATCGACTTAAGAAATATTCACATTTATTTTTTATAAGTGATAATTTTACACTGGAGTGTCTTGCATGAATCTATATAAATGAGGCTATGAGACTTCATAGAGAACCTCTCTCAATTGTGTCTGATCATGAACCATGATTTACATTGAAATTCTAGAAAATTATTTAGAAATCATGGAATACTGAGCTTCAATTGATTACTCCTTATCACCAAAAAACTGGTGGGAAATCATAAAGGATGATCCAAACCTTATAGGACAAGTTGAGATCATGTTCACATTACTTTCAAGGTATGGTGGATCAACATTTACCTTTTGTGGAGTTTTCCTACAATAATATTTTCTATTCAAGTATTAAAATGGAACCATATGAAGCATTGTTTGGAAAGAGATTTCTTATACTAATTTATAGGGATGAAGTTGGAGAAAGGAAGTTTATGGGCCCATAGCTTATGGAGAAAACAAAAGCAAAGGTAAAGACTATTCGAACCCATATTAAAGAATCTCAAAGAAGGAAAAATAGCCATACTGATAATTGAAGGAAGGATTTGAAATATCAAGTGGAAGATCATGTTTTCGTTAACATATCTCTATGGGAGGGAATTATAAGATTTATGACGAAAGGTAAACTCAGCCCTAGGTACATTGGACCTTTTTAAATCCTAGAGAGAATTGGAGTTGTTTCATATCAATTGTCTATGTCACCCAGCCTATCTAAAGTATACAATGTGTTCCATGTCTCATTGTTGAGGAAGTACATGCCAAACCCAACACAAGTCCTCACTTATGAAAGAATAGAATTGGAACCTAACCTATTATACTCTGAACAACCTATTCAAAATATGGACACTGAAGAATAGGTGTTGAGGAATTGTACATATATACCGGTAAATATAATTTGGAAAAATCATAAAATTGAAGAGGAAAAATGGGGGCCTGAGGCACTTATGATGAAGACCTACCAAAATCTTTTTATGAGGTTACAGCCTGTGAATTTTGAGGATGAACTTTTTGTAAGGAGAGGAGAATGTAACACCCAAAAATTTTTCAAATAAATTTAAAACATAATGCATGAAACATTGAGTCACTAAAAAACACCACTATGTTATAACCAAGTCAGTAAACATAATTTTTTCACCACTATGCTTTAAATTTTCATAAAATGACATACACGATTACGTTCAGTAAAATATTTAGAGTCTGATAAGAAAGACATAATTTTTTGTGAATATTAACATACCCTTATGAATAGTAATATGAATAGTAATTTGACGTTTCTGAATTGAAAATCATATTATTATTTTATTTTATTATGTTTATAAGATAATGAGATATTGATTAATTTTTAAATGTGATATAAAACAAATTATAGTTTTAATATTGTTATTTTTTGAATAAATTGTGATTTTATTTAAATATTAAATCAAATCTATTTAGAAAATTCTTTTTTAAAAAATGGAGTTCATTTTTGAATTTTACACATCGAGAATTGGTTAGGGTGAATTTTTGGTATTTTTCTGAAATACACATATTTTTTATGAATAGAAAAATATGGTACTTTACCATATATACACATTACCTGTTAAATTCACTATTCCATGCATCATGGATAATTTAAGAACATGTGTTTCAAAATCACATGAACTTATTACTATTATGGGTCACATGAATCAACACTGTTGGTTTTCTTTAGGGAAATAAGAAAATAATGAATAAGATATTCAAAAATCACTCTTCTCCCCCACTATAACCCCACTCCCTCTTCTCTTAACTCCTCTCAAACCTTGTTCCTTGTCTATTTTCAACTCAAATACCCTCCCAAACTCCTTACCCACTTCCATCAGCCCTTTGTCTCAAAAAAAGGCCTAAACCTCTCCCCTAAACAGGCTCTCAAGGGAGATTACTTCAAGAGGTAAATTCCTATTTTAATATCTTTTATTTCATGTTCCTTTTTATTCTTTTTCTTTTCTTACCTCCATTAATTGACATGTTGTGATTACTCCAATACATTAAATTTTAAAAAAAAAATTCTGATAAATGATTAATTATTCATCATCTCTCCTTTCCCCTTATTTTATACAAGAAATGAAAACACCATATGAGATTTGTTAATTTATTATATTCAAGGATGATGGGTTTTCAATTTACATTAATGTCTTCAATTATGGTCATGAAACCATTTTTATGGTTTAAAAAAACTATAATATATTTATTGTAAATTATTTAAGGTTTTTGAATCCTTTTTTACAAATTATATTAATTTATAAATCTAAATGAGTTCGTTGTGATAAAAAAACCACTACTTAACCCAAACAATTGTCATTAATGTTTTATATAATGATTCAACTTCACTTACAATAACCAAATGAATTTTATAACCCTGTAATGTTATGGTTATTCAATAATAAAATAAAACTTCACTTTTAGAAATCCATTATCATTTTACATGTTTATCCATACATGAATATAAGTAAACTGATCTTGAAAACCAAGGAAGAAGATGCTCCAAAACAATGAAATTGAATCTCTTAACACATCAAAAGGCCATGAATGAACCTAATAATGTTATAATAAAAAAAATTAATTATAGGATAGGTTCTGGAATTATTAATTTATTAACCTAAATTTTATTATTCAGATCATTAAGATCAATTGAGGAACACATTTGGACTTAAGGTAAAGGTTTCCTACCCAAACCTCTATTTTCCATCAGGTTAATCTTTGTCTCTATTTATCAAAAATTTATTTCTTAATTATTATTATGTACTCCTCATAAATTTTGTTTGATTTTATATTTATTTTCACAAACCAAAATCCATATTTCTTTTATGGGAGTTACATGTTTTAAAAGGAACATTCACAAATCTTTCTGATATACAAGCCCGATTTAAGGGAATTTATCACATTATTACCTATTTTCAAGGGAACTATATAATATATTTTTAGAAACTATTTTTACCTAAAATAAATAATTTTATTATGAAAATACAATCTTACTTAACTTTTGGTTTTAATGTTTTTTTAAAAGAACTATTCTTTTCAAATTAAAAGGATATTTATCTCAAGAATTAATCTATGGTTTTATTAGTGTATTTTTATCTATTTCAACATTATTGTTGATTATTCTGTATTGTTTGGAATATTATTTTATGATATCATATAACATATTATATTGAATGTTTTATGATCAATTTGACTAAGGATTTTCTGTTCATCTTACTACTTAGAATGGTTAGTGATTATGTTTCTGATTGGGGAAAGTTATTTACATATCATGTGTATATGTTGTTTATGTTTATAACCATTTATATGAGAAATGAATTGGACTTAGTAAGTGATGTGTGGGGCCCAATACAGCCCCTAGATTAATTTTTTGGCCTGATGAGACAAATATATATGGACTTGGTTGAGGCCTTGCCCATTTTTAGATATAGTTTTGGACAAGGCCATAATCATATTTAGATGTCTTGGATGAGATCTTGACAGTATGTTCCAGAATTTCTGACATATGCATTTCTCTCATTATGAAGCTATAAATTTATAGTTCATGAGGCTATTAAACTAGTAGAATACCCATGATTATGTTTTATTATGGCAATATTTTCTCATCTCCTTTTCCTACCATAATGTGTTCATGTTTACTTTTAAAGGCACGTTTTTTCAATTATTCAGCATGAATAATGTTTATGTCATCTTTTGTTGTAATGTTAACCATTAATAAGCATCTAAGATCACCCCTTTTCCAATTTCATTTTTTCCTAGGACATGAAGAGGTATATTATGATTTACTTATAGTGATAATATTAGAGTGGTTGATGTTCCTAATGGAACTTGTTTTTTGTTTTTCATTTCAATTTGTACTGTTGAACTAATGTATAAATATAGATTTAAAAATCAACAAAACTATTAATTATTTCTGGATAAGAATTTCCTGTAACATTTCCAATGTAATTTAATAAGAAACCACAGCTAAGAAACTATGTTAGGGTCTTTACAATATAAGCGAGGATATCAATAATCATAAGGACTATACATGACTATAGGTGCGGTTGGTTATTCTCATAAGGGTTGTGTGTGAGTGTATGTGTAGTTATTTATGATCATAAATACTATGTGTGAGAATAATAAAAATTAGTTATACTCAAAATTATTATCATTTGATATATTTCTGAATGGATATGTCTATAATTTTATAATTTCCTATGCTGTCGTGTACAATGAATTTCTATATATATTCATTGGTTCTGAGAAATGGTTAATTTTTATTATTTATTTTATATTATATCACACAATTATTCTATGGTACATGTTTTTTTATTGGATATTACATTTTATTATATCACGTTTTATGGAAAACTTATATTGATTTATGTTTTTAATAATACATTTCTCCCATTATTATGTTTTATCACAAGTAAATGATCTACCCCTTTAATAAAATATTGATTAGTTTTTCCCTTACTAATAATTTTATTTCTCCCATTTATTATGTTTCCATTCCCTAGGATAAGAAGATAAGTATAATTTATTCTAATTATTGAAGGGAGCCTAATGTGACTCAATTATGGAGAAATTTTCACATGTATTGTAAAATAATTTTCTTATATAGCAGTCCTCAAAGACACTAATCCATTGGTACATAGGATTATGAGGTTATTTGTGAGTTGAAATGTTTAACTTATGGAAATAGTTTGAAATAAATATATGTTTACCTTAGGTTTATTATATTGGTATCAAAGATGGAATTTAATTTTTTTTAGCATCGACCCAGGAGGGTGTGTATGGGGTTCCACGTGACCGCAGCTAAAAATTCCCAATTCTTCATGATTGGAAAATATTTTAGATAGAAGGAGGATCAGTGTTATTAAATGGTAGTGAAAATAAGAAATGAAATCTAATATTCTTTTTTAATACTCAACTAAATCATCAAGGTGGAAGCTCACATCCATGTTTTCATCTAAGCTAATGACAAAATAATTCCAGGATAATGATATCTAGGAAGCGTAAAATCTCATAGGGGGTATTCAAATTAAAATATGGTAGAATATTTTAAAAATAAAATGGGAAGTTAATGATTTTTTTAAGGTGTAGGAAGGTGAATTGAAGTTGATGGATTAGATTGATGTTTGATTTTTTGGATGATGCATTCTTTTAAGATATTACCTTTTGAGGCATGTAACATCTTTCATAGAGGTGTAAATATTTTTATTGATTGGAATAAGGTAAAAGAAGAACCTTTTTCAAGTACTATGTGTTATTTTAATTGAATAATGTTCTTCATATTCTTATTTTATATATTTATTTCCATATTCAGTGGTAGGGTATTATTTTTAATGTGATTGTATTTATTTTGTTATTAATTTGAATTTCTTAATCATTGGAATGATAATCCTAGTTTTCATGACTCAACTCACCAGGGACCAACATAGAAAGGTGGTCACCCAATATTAATACCCCAAGCACAACTCTAATATTTCATGGGTTGGAGACAAGCACGAAGTAGCCTTATCACAAAAACTGGAGGCCATAGCCTAAAGAACCTGTGGACCCACCCAACCCTAAAAGTACATCTCAACTACCAAAGATAAATAAAATTTCACTAATACAAGAGTAATAAGATTCATGTTATGAAACCATGAACAACTAGAGTGTAGAAATATAAAATATACCCAAAGTATGAAGGGGAAAAATAAACACAGAACCGCTAATAAAATGAGTGCCATCCTAAAATCTAACGAGGAGGAAAGTTCTACTCATGAACAGCGAATCCAACCACCTCATAATCTCACTATCACCTAGTACCATTATGATGAACCAACATCATACCCTCCAAAGTCAACTTTTAACTATCTATCATTTTGATAAGACAAAACACATATAGTAAAATACCATGCATGGGTGAGTATATAAATACCCAGTAAGATGCACTGAAAATAAAAGAGGAAGAAATAAAAAATATATAGTCATTTAAAACCATGAGATAAATAGGGGAGAATAAATACATCAACATATATCCCTATAGAAGTAACTGAATTAAGAGATAGAGGATTCTCTCAATTTTCAAAACCAAGTAAGGATGAGTATGTTTATATCTCCAAGAGTCAATGGTATCCCTATTATAGTACCCTAATGTAATATATCTATATTTATAGTAGGGGACCCATGCATCACTAAAGGAACATCATGGTTGAGGTGATATTAACTATATTGGAGAGACCAAGTTTCTCATAAGCTCAAATGGATGGGGGTATCATGACTCAGAGTAGGATACTGACACCCTATATAGGTACAAGGTCGAAGGGTGCTGACCATATATTTACAAAGGATTTCATGGGATTATAACATGAAATATAAATGTTGTTAGGGTTTTTCCAACCCCGATTCCACTCTGAGGATCACACTCATGTATTAATGTACCTATAAAAAATCACCAGATAGTGACACTTTTTTTGATTTGGGGTGGATTTAAACTGCCATTGTAGGGTTCTATGATGGTTTTAGAAAACTGATGCTAATGTTGGAGTCGACATCCAACTAACATCAGTTATATCCATTTAGTAGTTATTTATGGGAATCATCACAGAACATTTGTTTAGTGGCAGGTTTTCCCCTGCCAAAAAATTTGGAGGATATAGATGTGGTTCAAACCGGTACAATATCCTTGACATTTTTTGGAAGGAGAAATCGCTCCTAAAAACAAAAAACCAATGGTAAATAAATATCAAACATAAATAAATGAAGTTTTAACTTTATCTAAACAGTAATTTGGCATATATAGTTGTAGTTTAAACTGCCACTATATATCACTTTTATAAAAAAATATAAATACAGAATCTGAAGCCCTAGAACTACTGAACAAAATTCCATACATATAAAATAAATAAATTTCAAAAATAACCAAAAAATTATAATATTAGTTCAATAAAAAGGAAATTAAAAATAAATAATAATTATAAGTGATAAACCTCAATATCAAGGTTATTTATACATGTATTATATGAGTTGATCCTTGACTCAAAATTAGAAATGATAACCCCAGGATAACGCCTATGGGAGGAAATATGATTATCGTTTTGAGTAACCCACAAATGCACACATATTGACACACTAATTTGAATTGATGTTTTAAACGAATTCTGGGTCCTAGTTCCCAATTTAGGTATGAAAATTATTCCAAACAATAAGGAAACTCTTTCAACCCAAATTAGGAAATATAGGAATTCATATAATATGTCAGGTAAATCTTATGTCCCATCTAATGTATATAGATTTTGAGTATTTTCAGCTCATCCTACACCATCAATCTATATGATACTAACTTGAAAACCTACTTATGATTTCTATAATAACAAAGTATAGTACCTAATAAATACATATAATATCTATCAAAGAAACAACCATTCTATAAAATAAGATATAGAAATGATTAATGAAATATTAATAACCATATCAACCAATATGATCATTATATCAAAGTAACAACATACATGATACAGAAAATAAAAAACATGTTTAAACTATGGAATATTAGTGGAATAGTTAAAAACCACATGGTAATGACATAAATTATTCAAGAGGCACATGTTTTTGAATGGTTACTTATTACCACCATAGTTTCAAAGTCTCACACCAAAGGGTTTATAAGTGAAACTTTATACGAATTAACTTTTATTTAATAAATTAAGCTTCATAATGGGTAAAAGTGATTTCCAATAAAAACATAATTTTTTAAGACATTTTAAAAATTAAATTAAAGAAGGAAGATAAGAATCTAGGGTAGATAATTTTTTTAAAATAGTCATTTACATATAACATTATAAACTTTAAAGTCCTATAAAAATCATTTATGTTATCTACTTTTCAGTTTACTTAAATTTATTAAACCTTTAGGATCCTGATGTTGAATCAATTGTTCCCATATTGTAAACCCATTCCCCAAATCACCCATTGAATTATAGGTTATTCATGTTTATTTCTAAAAAATGGATTCCCAATATTTAATATAGGTGAGACTCATAGAAGTATACTAAAGTTTAGAATTTAAAAAAACAAGTAGGTTTAAGCTATAAAAAGTCTATATGGTTAAAAGATATCTAAAACTTTGTTTATGGCTAATGGTATTTCAAGGATTCCCCTTTCACCACATAATAGACACCAAGGAAAAATTTAAATCTACTAAAATGATAGGATATAGTGTTATGCATTCAGATCAAACTGTTTAACTCATATGTCAAGGGAACCTCATCAACATGGATCCAAACATGTAAAGTCTTTACAAAGAATAAATTAATTTAATTATATTTTACAATAAAATAAAAATGGGGTGTGTTTTGTACATAGTTCCAAACAAGACACTTAGAAAACATTTAATCCATTGTATAAAAGTATATTTAAATTCTATCTAATTATATGTTTAAAATATAAATTGGTTTCATTATAAATTTAGGAAATTTAATGGTTGGAATCATATAAGAATAATCAAGCAGTCACTCAGTGAGTTGACACCACCTCACAAAAACATAGGCAATACTAATCAATCCAATGATCTCCAAGAAGTACATAAGAAAAAATCAAAAAAAAATCATAGAAAATGGAACCCAATATATAATCACTATAAATCCTAAAGAAAAAAAATACATTAGAAACTAATTCTATAAATGCTATAAATTAACTTAAAAAAATTGGAGAAATATATTCTTTATTATCTCTCAGAAATCAAGAGTATATTTTATCCAAATCCATTTAAATCACTAAAGTAAACCTACATTAGTAGAAATTAATTAAAACCATGATGGATGATAATCAATCATCCCATAAGAGCCTCCATATAAAAAAAGTAGATGCATCCCCAAGATCCTGGGTGAATACAACCATGCTCGGGTGGAATTCCTCTAAATATACCTTATTTAATAAGAGGGATTATAAATAAGGCTACTAAATGGGAATATAAGAACGAATATGTAATTACCTTACACTTTTGTGTGACAAAGGACAATGAATCTTACATGAATCAAGGAATATTAAGATAGGAGAATAGGGATCTTCAATACCAATTCTGAAATTATAGTCACATAAAAGAAAAATGATAGCAACATCCTGGACTATATGTCCCATGTTCATGTAAGTGATTTCATTCATGAATCACTGATGTTAAGGTTTTCCACTAACCTATCACCTAGATAAATTTTAGTTAATACATCACAACCATATTTATCATGATCTATAATATACCATCCTAGAATTATTTACTGATATAGGACATGTGAAGAAAAAACAAGGATCTAGAAATAACCCCCTAAACACAGATGTTACCCATTGAAAAAATACTCTAAAATAACCAAGCATATATATTTTCAAAGTTTATTTACACATCATATATGAATCCAAAGGGAACCCAAATCACTACCTAATTAACTTTGACTAACACACTCTCTATATCCATCACTACATCCCATTACTGTTATCTATATAAATAATTTACTGAAAATTAAATGGTTTTTTATATTCAAATACAAAAAATAACCAATAAAATTTTGTGTAGTAAATGATTTTGAAGATATGTGATTTACCTTATCACTAACATCAATCAATGTAATATCACTAGGATAGATCTAGTCATCTTATGATATAATTCAATCAATGCTTTCTATAGAATTAAAACCTATGCATCTTTCATATTTATATAATCCCCATGTTCTTGAATTGTAATTTGAATTGAAACAAACTCCCTCTGCTCATCTCTATGTACATAGTAAATGTAACTAGGAGTAGATGCTTCAATAATACTCAGTGGCCTATAAAATTCCTTAGATGTAAAGTGTACCAAACCAATCCTAACCACTAAACCTGGATGATCCTTTCCAAGGACATGACTAACTAGATCATTCTGGGAGACTGAGAAGGACTGTGTGGGATTTGAATCCCATATTTCTTTTATTTTTTACCTATAAATAAAATATCAGACATATTTAAAGCAATACATATTAATATAATTAAAATGGAAATTATGTTATTACAATGAAATTCAAATTCATACCGGAACATATTTGGTAGGATTATTAACATAACTCCCATCAAAGTTTTTTTTAACATCCAACAACCGTTCTATTTGGGAGACATGGTTCTCTAAATTATGTGACTACTTTAAGAAAATATAAATCAATAATTTAATATATGAAATAAATAATTTTACCTTATAAATATTAAAAATAATGGAAGTATTGCAAGATTCGTTCTATTTTTGGAATAACACTTTGACCTAAAATTGTATTGGGTGATTTGTTTAGCTCGACTTGATGTATTTTTTCATGAAATATCCTAAAATATATAACATTTAATGTAATAATGATTTATGAAATTTCATCTACTCGTCCTATGAATTTATATATGAAATAAATTAAATTAATTTAATTATATATATTTCAATACCACATGCTTCTCGTGATGATGTCTATCAAAAAAATCATTCCATTACTCTCTAGGTACCAATTAGGGTGCCTTATCATATGACTTCTATGTGATCAATGAAGTATCTTGAATTAATTCCATAATATCTATTTAAAATCCTTCCATTTCTTACCCAAATTTGTTAACGTCCACTTTCGTGATATAATATTAGCAATGGTATAGTAGAATAACATATATATAAGGAGATTAATTTCTAAAATATTATAATTTAATAACATAATTATATTTAATTACTCCATACTTTTTAAAAATACCATTATCTATGAATCAAATACTTTATTTTTCTAAGACTAAGACACATTCCTTAAATCATTATATTTAATTGGAAGGGTAACTGAATCTACCTGTAGAGACCCGAAGCCTGACGTACATGGACATTGCATTACTTTTGCGGAATACTTAGTACATAACAAAAACACACACACAAGGACCGTAATAGTTTAGTGTCTTTGGAAACTCGGAATATAATCTTCTAATCGTGGTGAAAGATCTTCAACATCTCCCATAAAGATCTCCTTTTTTTAAAACCTAATTCTTTTCTTTATGTCCTTAGGTCCGTTTTGCTTCGTAAGTGTCCGAACCTCCTCTTCTTTCAAGTGATTCTTTGAGACCTCCTTTTAGGGCACTAAAATGGGTCTTTGAAGAAGCCCAGAACCTCTAGGATGTTTCTAGGGAAGTGGAGAAGAGATTTTGGCAGGGGTTGGGCGATCTTTAAGGCTCAAAGTGGTGTGAGGAAGAGGGGGAGGAGGTGCCTTTTTATAAGGGAGGAGAGGGGCACCTTAGGAAAATCTCAAAATATTATTTTATATTAAGGTCAAATAAGGTATATAATGGTTCCAAAGGGTCTTATTTCGAAGATAAAGTGGGGATGGGTCAAAACACTCTCATCCAATAGGATTTATACAAGTTTAGGTTATTATTTTAACCTTATCAATTAGATTTTACTCTAAGTTAAATAATTTAACTTTTACCGTGTCGTTTTGTTTTCTTACACTATACGATTAATAAACTTACCATAACAAGCCAAACGAACCCCAAGTTGTTTATTATTAATATATCTATCCTTATCTAAGTCATTTGGCCGAACCTTAGATTTTTAGGAATTATATAACAATTAATAATATAATATTTGTTTTAAAAACTAATTTATGTCAATTTTGACACTATTTGGTACATGATTTTTATGAAATTCATAACAGAATGATAAGTTCGAAAAAAGTTACTTATATCAACAATAACATGTCATAGTAACCTATAAAATTAATTTAAGTCATAAAAAGTCTCAAATTACATTTATTTGGTCATTTATAACATCAATTATGTCAATATTTCATTAATAACACAATTACTGCATCATCTTTGTGTCATAATAAATGATAATTATTTAATCCCTAAAAATTCTAAATAAATTCCTATGATGTAGATAATTGTATTATATTTCTGGATACTATTAATGTTATAAGTTTCATGAAGTTTATCACTAAAATAAAATTATTATACTTATAAGATTTAAAAAGGTGACATGTTGTCACATTCTTTGGTTTTAATAATAATTAAATTATTTTCATGGACAAAAGTCCATAAAATGAATCTAATCCAACCCTTAGGTTATATGGGTATACTTTTATCCATCCAATATGATTTTTCCAAGTTTTGGGGTAATTTTATAATCTTATATTTACCCTTAATTACCCGATTTACCTTTAACTATAGTAAACAAAATTTACCGTAGTTACTATTCACAATGCCCAAAAATAAAAAGTAGTTTATTTACATAATTTGGACCCACTGATTCCAAATATGGAATCCATTTTTCCAAATTCAATACAAAAAATATGCAGAAATTAAATTAAAATTAACCCCGTTGTCGAATGAAAACGGGTTTTTCATTAAAACATTGCAAAAGATTGAATTGATTTAACCTACGAATTCAAGGTAAAATCAATGATAATGACATACATTATATTAAATGGTAAAAATATATTCTATTTATACTTTAAAACCATTAAATATTATAATTTAACCACATAAGATATTACGATGAAAAAAGTTATTTTTAATTAAAATATAGCGTGTTTTTACTATTCATTAAAATATGAAAGTTATCGGAAAAATATCAAAACTTTATCTAATGTAAATTTTTATATCCTAATTCAAAAGGAGAATTTTATTTTGTAAAATTGAACATATAAACATGTCAAAAACTATATTTAAAGTGGGTGCGCCATCAAATGGCGGCAAAACTGCATTTTTTTGAAAAATACTTATTTTACCCAAAATATTTATTTTGTTCTTATACCATGTTCTAGAAAATGTGTAAGATGAATAATAATGTTATAAAATTCAAAATTTAGTTAATACTATTCACAACGGCTAGTTCATGACAATATTATAATAATATATCGTTGTTTATTAAAACCCGGTATTGCGTACAGCACACGCTATCGAGGAAGGTCGCGATTGCGTGTAATGCAAGCCAAGTCAGGGTTGCGTGTTGTAAAAGAATCCTTCATTGTTTTGTATAACAGAATCCAACCATATTTCATTTATACATTGAATATATATATATATACTCAATGTTGCGTAGAATAACTATTATCAAAATTGTGTAACACGATCCAAGAATAGTGTTGCGTATACTGCAAGCTAATACGGTGTTGTGTATATGGCAAGGTAATCTTGGTGTAAAATACAGCACAAGACATTAATGAAATTAAAAGAATATTTTTCATAAAATCTCAGGGTGTTACATTCTACCACCCTTAAAATGAATTTCTCCCTCGAAATTCGTCAGGGTTATAAATGGTTTACTATTCGAAAGTTTCTTTAATAGAAACCCACATCGTAAAAAGGAATACCAAAACCAATCTTTAAAAACAAAATTATGAAATGTAATGGTTACCCAAATAAACTAATCACTGGGTTTCCACATTGGTGAAAATATGGATATGGAAGAGAAATCTAACCATCATGTTCTGATGGAGAGTGGTAGAGAACATGGATATGGAAAAGCCAGAAATCAAAAAGCCATAAATTTGTGACAATCTAAGGTACCATCTGATTCATCAGATATAAGGGCACTAGGACAACATTTTTGATTTTCAAGATCATTTCCTTAAAGTTGATGAAATTGGAATTAGAAGAAATACTTTCGTGATTTTGGTATAGTCTCACCGTTTGTCGTTCTTTGGACAATTTCCACTTTATCTCTAAAAGAAATGAAGTTGAATTTGTCATTCGTGATGTGCTAGTAGATCATGTGATAGAATGATGGGTCATTCCATCTGTCTCAAATAAATGGTTAGAAAAGTTATCAAAAAATACATAAGTCCATTAATCATATATGGTTCCTAAAATTGACATATACTTCATATATCATACTACATAATATAATAAAACTAGTTTCTACTAAAAAGGGACTTCCTGTAGGCCAGTGGTAGGCGATAAAGGCCAGTCGCACTTCGGTTGTGGGTTCGATTCGCACAGCCTTGTCCGACGCGATGGGCTGTTTCCCGTCCTGTAGGTTTTCCTTTTTCTAAAACTACATTAATATAACATCCCATCAATAATATCGGAAAAAAAGTTCTATCCTTAAACAATACAAACTTATGTCCAACATAATCCATTCCAATATTTAGGCTTATCCATAATACTACAGTCCACTCTCATAATATAGTGAAAACGATTACTAGAGATTTAATACCATCGTTGATCCCCATATATTATAAGATATGTCTTGTTGGTCACATTCCAAACATTCAAAGGCCATAATCATGTATTCTCTTGAATACCCATTGAACCTTAGTGAAAACATGAATGCAGTTAAAAGTTAACACTTTCCACATACCAAAATCCTCAAAATTCTATATACTCAAACCATGATATCACTTAGTCCTTATATCAATCATGAGCTCATGAATACTGTTAAACATTTCATTTTCTCGTTTTCCCTTCATTATGCGCATATCATCTTATTTCCAAAAATATCTCAATCACTTTGAATACCACATTAGACCAATACATAAATATTCCAATACTCCATGATACAACATTATTTTGGAATCCCATTACATAAACACTTAATCATTCCACCACATCATTGTTATATTCAACATCGCCAATAGTGATCGCATGTGACTTCCCTTTGTCCTTTTCCTTAAGCGGTTGCTCATGTCGATCATCACTAACCCTTGGATTAGGGCATTTATTAGCATAATGCCCCATTTCCTTGCACTTGAAGCATTGAAGTGTTGGTGGTGCGTTCTCTGTAGTGTTTTCTTTATTCACATCATTAAAAACCCTTTTTCCATTACTTCGACACTCAGCTACTCGATGACCTTCTTTTCCACACTTAAAACATTTTCTAGTCCCTTTAAGACAATCTCAACCATGCTTCTTTCCACACTTTGTGCATAAGGAAACATTCATCTTCTTTTCACCATTATTCTGAGATTTATCCTTGAACTCCATCTTTTGTTTCTTGTCAAAACCATGAGATGTATATGTAACACCAACTTCCATTTCTACCTTGATAGCACAACACAAAATTTCTTCATAGCTACGGAAGTCTCTTATAGCTAATGCCCTTAGAAGACTTGGTTTTAAACCACTGAAAAATCGATCAACTTTACTTTCAGGTTGGATGATAATGCCAGATGCATACCTTGCAAGTCTTGTAAAATTTGCTTCGTATATACCAACAGATTCATCATCCTTCTGCTTCAGCTCAAGAAATTCCTTTTCCATCTTTATTCAATGAATACGAGGGAAGTACTTACTGAAAAACAAGTTCTTGAGCTCCTCCCATTCCATGGACTCAATTTCATCTCTTGGCCTCGTATTATTGATAAGATTCCACCATTGATCAGCTTCACCTTCCAAACGATATACTGCTAAGATGACTTTATCATGTTCAGAACATTGAAGAACTGAAAATATATTTTCAGTGGTACTGATCCATTGTTTAGCAACAAGTGGATCGGAAGACCCACTGAAAGAAGGTGGACGTTGCCTCATGAAGGACTCAATAGAATATTGTTCCCTTCTCTGCTCATTTGGAAGTCCAGAATGATTCATAGCTTATGTAAGTATAGCAATAAGATTTTGCACTCCATCTCCCATAACATTTGTTTGTTCAGGAGGACAATCATTGCATTGTCCATTACAGTGATCAACACGGTTCCTTCGGGTCCCAGCCATCGTCTAAAACCCAAAAAGAATAGTGTGAGAGGCAAAAATCATGCTAGGTAAAACAACATAGTAAAGGGGGAGCACCCTCAATATCTAACATCTTAGGTTAAATTCTATGATCGTTACCGTAGTTCTAAGACTATATCCTATACGTATACTTATCCTTAGGGACATCCCTAGACATAACTTAGAAATATCTCTAGGGATCTCACTAACGTTTTCGCATCCTAGTTTCCAAAGGTTGACTAAACCTTTCCTTTGATACCAACTGTAGAGACCCGAAGCCTGACGTACATGGACATTACATTACTTTTGCGGAATACTTAGTACATAACAAAAACACACACACAAGGACCGTAATAGTTTAGTGTCTTTGGAAACTTGGAATATAATCTTCTAATCGTGGTGAAAGATCTTCAACATCTCCCATAAAGATCTCCTTTTTTTAAAACCTAATTCCTTTCTTTATGTCCTTAGGTCCGTTTTGCTTCGTAAGTGTCTGAACCTCCTCTTCTTTGAAGTGATTCTTTGAGACCTCCTTTTAGGGCAATAAAATGGGTCTTTGAAGAAGACCAGAACCTCTAGGATGTTTCTAGGGAAGCGGAGAAGAGATTTTGGCAGGGGTTTGGAGAGCTTGAAGGCTCAAAGTGGTGTGATGAAGAGGGGGAGGAGGTGCCCTTTTATAAGGGAGGAGAGAGGCACCTTAGGAAAATCTCAAAATATTATTTTATATTAAAGTCAAATTCGGTTTATAATGGTTACAAAGGGTCTTATTTAGAAGATAAAGCGGGGATGGGTCGCAATCCTCTCATCCAATAGGATTTAGAAAAGTTTAGGTTATTATTTTAACCTTATCAATTAGATTTAACTCTAAGTTAAATAATTTAACTTTTATCGTGTCTTTTTGTTTTCTTACACTATATGGTTAATAAACTTACCATAACAAGCCAAACGAACCCCAAGTTGTTTATTATTAATATATATATATCCTTATATAAGTAATTTTTCTGATCCTTAGATTTTTCGGAATTAAATAACAATTAATAATATAATATTTTTTTTAAAAACTAATTTATGTCAATTTTGACACTATTTGGTACATGATTTTTATGAAATTCATAACAAAATGATAAGTTCGAACCAAGTTACTTATATCAAAAATAACATGTCATATTGACCTAGAAAATTAATTTAATTCATAAAACGTCTCAAATTACATTTATTTGGGCATTTATAACATCAATTATGTCAATATTTCATTAATAAGACAATTACTGCATCATCTTTGTGTCATAATAAATGATAATTATTTAATCCCTAAAAATTCTAAATAAATTCCTATGATGTATATAATTGTATTATATTTCTGGATACTATTCATGTTAGATGTTTCATGAAGTTTATCACTAAATTAAAATTATTATACTTATAAGATTTAAGAAAGTGACATGTTGTCACATTCTTTGGTTTTAATAATAATTAAATTATTTTCATAGACAAAAGTCCTTAAAATGAATATAATCCGACCCTTAGGTTATATGGGTCTACTTTTTGCCATCCAATAGGATTTTTCCAAGTGTTAGGGTAATTTTATAATCTTATATTTACCCTTAATTACCCGATTTACCTTTAACTATAGTAAATAAAATTTACCGTAGTTACAATTCACAATGCCCAAAAATAAAAATTATCTTATTAACATAATTTGGACCCACTGATTCCAAATATGGAATCCATTTTTCCAAATTCAATACAAAAAAGATTCAGAAATTAAATTAAAATTAATCCCGTTGTCGAAAGAAAACGGGTTTTTCTTTAAAACATTGCAAAAGATTGAATTGATTTAACCTACGAATTCAAGGTAAAATCAATGCTAATGACATACATTATATTAAATGGTAAAAATATATTCTATTTATACTTTAAAACCATTCAATATTATAATTTAACCACATAAGATATTACGATGAAAAAAGTTGTTTTTAATTAAAATATAGCGTGTTTTTACTATTCATTAAAATATGACAGTTATCGGAAAAATATCAAAAGTTTATCTAATGTAAATTTTTATATCCTGATTCAAAAGAAGAATTTTATTTTGTCAAATTGAACATATAAACATGTCAAAAACTATATTTAAAGTGGTTGTGCCTTCAAAAGGCGGCAAAACTGCATTTTTTGAAAAATACTTATTTTACCCGAAAAATTTATTTTGTTCTTATACCATGTTCTAGAAAATGTGTAAGATGAATAATAATGTTATAAAATTTTAAATTTAGTTAAAACTATTCATAACGGCTAGTTCATGACAATATTATAATAATATATCGTTGTTTATTAAAACCCGGTATTGCGTACAACACACGCTATCGAGGAAGGTCGCGATTGTGTGTAATGCAAGCCAAGTAAGGGTTCCATGTTGTAAAAGAATCCTTCGTTGTTTCGTATAACCGAATCCAACCATATTTCATTTATACGTTTAATATATATATATATATACTCAATGTTGCGTAGAATAACTATTATCAAAATTGTGTGTAACACGATCCAAGAATAGTGTTGCGTATACTGCAAGCTAATACGGTGTTGCGTATAGCGCAAGGTAATCTTGGTGTAGAATACAACACAAGACATTAATGAAATTAAAAGAATATTTTTCATAAAATCTCGAGGTGTTACAGTACCTCTCAATTGAATATCATCTAGTTATATAATCTAATGAAAACATCCATTGAGACTCCATAACAGTAAAGTGGGGCAACTATCTTCGATCCATTCAGATTCTAGAAATATGAACTGTTCATATTTGTCTCCATAGTAACATTGTTTTTGTATTTTATAAAAAACATTTATTAGAATAAAAAAGTGAAAAACCATTATTCACATTATAAAATATAACTACAACTATCACTTGCAATTATCCTCATGAATAAATAGGAGTAAAGAAGGGTGTGCTAAACACAAATGTAATAGAGGGTTTGGGAGACACTAATGGAATGGAGGGTGTGAGAGTCAGTGAAGGGGGCAGATAGAGGGCGTCTTAAATGATTTGAGGGGGGATATAGGTGGATCATCACCTATCAGTGTGGTTGAGGGAATGTTGACAGGGAGTCAACTGGGATTAGTGGAACGCTTCCTCCTGGTCATTTCTTTCATTTAATAAGATAAAATTAACTTCAGAAAATATATATAAAAAATTTCATGTGTAAAAAATATTATAATTGATAACAAATTCATTATTTTGAAAATAAAAATTAACGTATCTTTGGTAATGAATGGTTGCACATATGTTTTATAAATTAATGGATGACTGTACATACATACATTTAATCCTTCCATATTTGTGTTTTCCTTCTCCATCATTATATCATCTACATCATCCTCCCTTATAAGACTATTATTTTAAATATCATGATGAACTAATAATTTTTTTTCTTAGTATTGATGGGATTCAATTTCATAGGTATAATATTCCACTTCATTGTCCATATCATACAAGATTCTTTATTTTATATGAAAAACTGCACTCTACCGTACATACATGTCATCTTGTACATAATATACCATTTTCTCTTATAATGATCAAATATATGGGTAATGCACTCCACAGTCACTAACATCTATCAAGAATGAGACGTTTAAATAATTAAATTTAAAGGAATATCTTTTAATACCCCCGGTAATATTGACCAACTTTCATTTGAATAAAACAAATGATAAATGACTGTGGTAGTTTAATTAAAGAATATTTGTAAACGTTCCATAGTATCCCAATTCAGAAAACAAAAAATACCACTATTCTGTGTTTTTAAAACCTCTTCCCAATTGACTATATGAAATGTAAATCCATTCAAATTTTAAGTGTCAGACATTTTCGCCTGTTTTAGAGGACCTCAATCCAAAAACATGAAATCTTCTAAAAACTCATCATAGGTATCAGTATTCGTGATCTATAAAAATTAATATACATTATTTTATTTAAAAAATATATGTTTCAACCTCATATATGTATTGATTAAAATATTTATAAACTTACATGATGTTCAAACAATTCTAGAAGCTCTTTATTAATAAATTTTTTTATATCTTTTTCATTTCATGTTTGACCTCTCATTTATCTCTTTGTTTTTATCCTGAGCTCTACAATAAATGTATCTATACTTTCCCTATTAATAATCACATATCTATGTTTCTATAATAATTTTATTTCTATTAGTATTACATTTTATCTCTTCTCAACTGATCTTCCAAAATGATGAAATATTTTTATTTTCTAATTTAGTTGAGATTGATTCGATGTGTCATCAACACATCTAACTCAATTGAATGTTGTCTTAATATCAACCAAGTATCAAGGACAAAAGGTAAGACCGAACTATACCAAATATCCTTCATAAATATATCCTTCAAATTGAGCTTTATTTTTCATTAATAATTTCAAATGACCAATATATCTATGAAAAAAATAAATAAAATATAATTATTTATGTAATGAAGTACTATGATTTTTTTATATAAGAAAAAAAGCATATAAATAATGTACCTCTCAATTGGATACATCCATCAATAATGTATGGGGCCTCCAAATTTAGTTTCCTCAACCAAATTCATAGTTAAATTCAGAATGATAGTAAAAAATGATGGGGGAAATAACATCTCCATTACAAAAAGTGTCAATAAAAACCTATA
The DNA here is from genome assembly GCA_963277665.1 of Viscum album. Classification (NCBI taxonomy): domain Eukaryota; kingdom Viridiplantae; phylum Streptophyta; class Magnoliopsida; order Santalales; family Viscaceae; genus Viscum; species Viscum album. The sequence goes on along the minus strand of OY728135.1, from coordinate 252,022,886 downwards.
CAAAAGGTTCTAAAGATCATATGGTTTTAGGGTTTTCTCACATGGTTGTCTGAAGAATTTGTAACTTTTGAGTGCAACATTAGTAACCTTTTTAGGTAAAAATGTACGTAATTTCAATGGTAGTAACTCCTATAAAAAATATGTGAATCATGAATTTTCAATCCATGTTACCTATAATTATGTAATCCATCACACCATGATATGTTGCTGGAATACATATCACATACCTTTGGATGTTTTAAAATTCGAAAAAAAATGTATCTTTATCCCTATTTTTTATTGAAAAATTTTTCAATCCATACATTCCATTCTGATATGGCCAGATATCACGCTTTATGTTCATTGTTTGTAAGACCTTTCCAGATTTAAGATGGTCCATCGATTTTATATTATAATTAAACATTTTAAAGATAATTTTTTTTTGAAAAAACACTTCTCAATAAGAATAAAATAAATATTATTCCATGATAAATTAAATTCCCAATATATAATTTTTACTAATATAATTTTTCATCCATTATTTAATTCTTATTTCACATGACGGTACACTTTGAAATCATTTCCCTCTGTCATTCAAATATTCTTCCTTCCAAAAAAAATTCAACATTTCCTTATTGTTCCAATATTTCAAAACCCATCAAAAACATTGGAGGTGTACCATGTCCAATAGAAATATTAAATTTTTAGTTGTTTAATAAACATTTATGAGATACATCAATAAATTTTAAATGAAATAAGAAGCAACATTTTTTACCATAAGGTTTCCATTTGGGGTCAAAATAAATGTTACAAATAGTACAATCCAAACCTGTGAAATTGTTCCAACTAGATTAGTTTTGAAGTTCTTGGAAGTCAATAATGGTTCATATTAGAGCAGTGTGAATTTTGAACATTATTCTATAAGATGCATCATATTTTTCAACACTGTTACTCTATAACTCATGTTAGTATTCGGTAAGAGGATGAAAGTGACCATCAATATCATTTCCAGGAATGTTTTCCCAAAACAATCATCAAAATGATAAAATACATTTATTTCACACACATCAATAGAAGCAGAGTGTAAGGGATCAAAACTACTATCCAAATGATATAATTGGTGCTCAAAGTTTAAAATGGATTGAATACATTTTCATCCAATACCAATCACATATTACTAGATTCTGATGGGAAATATGGATGTAATGAATCAAATTTCTTCCATTATTTTGAATCTATTGGATGTCTCAATAACCCATCACTGTTATTATCTATAAAATTCCACTTCATGTGCTCAATGGTTTTTGATGACATGAATAATATTGGAAATCGATGATTTAAGTGGAAGCAATGTGGAACTTTTGTATATGTTTTTTTATTCCTTTTATTATTATTCAAAGTATTACATTTATTTTGACTTCCAACAATGCACATTTAATTCCAACTAGAAGAATAATATTTTTTTCAATCTTGTGTTCTTGAATCGTCTCCCCAATAAAGCATACAATCATGAGGAAAAGAGTGTATTTTTTAATGTAGAAAAATCTTGTAAAAATATTCTTCACATAATAAAAAGACTTAGGGATTTTAGCTTCAAAAAATGCTTCATGAAACAATTCCAGTATCATGTACATCGCCTTTTTTAAATTCTGTATATAAATTTGATGTGATATAACTTTAGTAGAAAAGAAATTTTTGAATATTTCAAACATCAACCTTAAAAATCTTGATTTCCATCATCAACTAAATCATGAAATACATTTTACTACTTTTTAAATTGCTCTCTAGAATTATGCCCAATATAATAAAGAGGATTATCTAATAATATTATACAATATTGATCTAGTTATCCTATAGTACAAAAAACATCACCTGTCAAGATACTATTCATAGCACCCTGAACTAGTTGTTCTAATTTGTTTTTATGTTTATTTTATTTTCTTAAAATTCCAAAATCATTATTTATAATCCTTTTTATTTAATTTTCAATTGTCAATGAATTTTGGATCTCATTCTATTTATTGACATCAGTTCTCAATCATTCTTCAATATTCAATTCTCTATAAAAAATCCAACATGAATTTTGGGGAGGGAATTGCTTCAATATCAAGTGTTCATAAACATCATATCTTGTCAATGAACATCGAACTTTAAATTTAGGAAATAGACATGTTATTGTCACATCAACAAGTTGATTGGAAATTTAAAAATCTACAAACTCCTCCAAATCCTTAGCATATATAGTTGTTTTTCTTAGTAATAAGATATACCTTTTATCCTTATATATCATAAAATGTCTAGACTTTATTAAAAAAAATATCAAAAACATAAGTATTACTGAGTAGGGAAATTGATATATAGAAGTGAAAAAAACCCCAAGTTTTTATAAGAAGAGTCATTTAAGTACTAAAAAGTCAACATAAAAAAAGGAAATCAATGATTTACATTATTATGTAAAATAAAAGAAAGATAAAAATAAAAAAAATCATTAACATCCTAAAATAATAGAAATGAAATTATTTATATTTTAGGTTGGAATATTTATATCCTAATTCATTATACTACAACTCATCCCCCATTAGATATATTAATACCATTTATCCTTAGGAGTGTAAGGGATAATATCCAATTCATAATTTTAATTAGTATCAAATCCATATCTCAATTTAAAACTATGTTATCAAAGACTTAAAAAAATGAGAATATATAACTAATTTGAAGAAAAAAAATCACAAATTCATTTTCACGACCCAACCCATGTCGGGGCTCAAGCCGAAACTACCCCAAACCCACCACTATAGACTAGGGGGTGGGTAAAATCCCCATGTTCACAATAAACTGAGGAATTTATTTTTTTTATGGATACATACACATGTACATTTCCAACTCAGTGAAAAAGTGTATGAGGAAATTAGTAAAAGATTATACACTGCTATAAATAAACCAAACATGCAAGGACATCTCAATAGTTTAAGTGTAGTAATGTAAACTGAAAGGAAAAGGGGAAAATACATGCCCAGCCTGAAAAGTTTCCCAACCTAATAAAAATTAAAAAAGTAAAATAGCTAAGAGAGTCATGCTCAGGGATCCCAAGCTATGACCACTATACATGGTCCAAGGGTCTGTATCCCTAATATCCTCTGAATTCACGATCAACATGTCTGTCATCTGCATAAGGACTGATACATGCGGGAAATGCCTATACATGGGTGAGTATAAACATACCAAGTAGGACACCCTGAAAGTTAAAGGGGGTGCAGTAATAGATACAATAGGAAAGGAATAAAATAAATAGAAACATGTACATTGAAAGAGTATAGGTCAACCCAATAAGAGAGTGACGTAAACTCATCCAAACACAAAGAGATAGAAACAATGATAAGATGAAATTCTCATTGAGTCTTCTCTACCAATAGTATAAGAGTATACTCATACAACCATAATAATATAGACATAAAAATCATGTGGCATACCCACACACATCTTCGCCTCTCCTGGAAGGATAGTAACCAAAACCCAAGGATAGGTTACTAGAATAGGATAGACACACATAGACACACACATTTCTAGTCAAAATAAACCCAAATGTATAAGGCCACAGCATTAAACCTTACTTAATCTTGAGTTATTACAATATTACACATTGAGAATATTTTCAGGTTTAGAGTTTTAGATAATTAGATCATAAAACTATCATTACATTCCACATTTAACAAAGTGGTTACGTAAAAGATAGTATTCATTTTTTCCCATCAATGGAAACATATTTAAAAATAAAGCATAGATTCTTTCTTGACACTTCCTTGACACTATCATCATATCATGTACCTTTCTCTTGACCTGTGAAAAAAATTTTAAAAAAACTTGGGATGAGCATAAAAAACTCAGTAAGGGTTATAAAAATATGGAAAGGAAACATGAGTTCATATATACATAATAATGAAATAATACTTTACCCATAAAACATAGGCATATCAAATCATGAATAAATCATAGAATTCATAATACAAAAAGGTAACTTGAGGCATTCATAACATTCTTACGTAGGGATTAACCCTCTTGGTTACGTTTGGAATACCCACCACAGTATATTCCATAAATATCTTCGGAGAAACCTTAACGTTTCACTCCTTCGCGTTACCCAATGCATTGGAGAGCTATATCGGACTCACCCGCCCTTATTTTATCATGGAACCACACGTCTTCATAACAATACCCAAGAACCATAATATAATCTTTTCACATAAAACATGCATAAAGGAAACATAACATTTCCACCTTTCAATAACAAGATATCAATACAAAACATTGATATAAAAACATTATGAAAACCATTTTCAATACCAAAATAAAAGAAAAGTAAAACATGGTATTTATTTTTCTTTTAAAAAGAAGGTATGGCTTGTAGAGGAAGCCGAAACTCAAATTATGGTCACGGCGGCGGAGAAGTCGTTGTCGCCGCATACGTATGACAAAAACATTCCCTTTTGTCCTTTAGTAAACGCTTCGTAGAAAAAAGATTCCTTTTGAATAAACGAAAAAGTCAAAGGGGTTTATACACCGTATAAAATAATGTTGTGTATAAAACAAAATATGGATCAATGAAAGGAGATTGAGAAAAAGTCCCTTACAAAGACGGTATCCTTGGATTAAAGATAAATCAATTACATAATTATGTGTGCCAAACGAATACATCAAATAAAAGTGGATATTAAGTGTAAAACAATCAGAATACATTCACACATATTCATAGAACGACTTATTCAAGGTGTACAAGTTTATCCCAATGAATCAAAATTGGGTTAAGAAGTTCCCTTGCAAAAATTTGACAGCCAAACGACATCACTTCAAAATTTATAAAAAGAGTTGATGAGAGATAAAAAGGGTATCTCATCACTTGGACATAAAATTTACATCAATAAGGATATAGAAGAACATATACCAACATAATAGTATGTTAATTAAAAGACATAACAAAATAATTCTTTTAAAAAGAGGAGGGTGAAAGGTTCCCTTACCGACTTGGGTTACTTTCGAAACGTACACCCCATTGAAGAAGGGTCATACAATGAATATGTAAATACCCATAAATGAAATTGTATTACACAAAGAGTATAATAATGGTAAGTAAATACACCACTCAAAGGAAATTGTGGAAAATGTAGCATAAATCTCACGGGATTAAAAGTGAGATGAAAAAACCCCTTACGAAAACTCGGCAGCCTAACAGCGCCACTTAAAACTTCCAAAATGGATTGATGAGAGAAAATGGGGTCTCTCATCATATGAACCTAAAAAGTACAGTAGGAGTAATATAAAAGAACATCACAATCATAATAAAGATGATCTTAAAAGTAATGACATAAAAGAGTGTACTTAAAAAGAAAGAGAGGAGTAGGATCCCTTACCTCGGGTCCGACTTGACTCGATCATTCTTTAACGTCATGAATAATATACTTGAGTTAATTTATACATTCTTAAGAACCTTTTTAAAGTTAATTATTCCTTTTATATCACTTATTTCTATGTTATAAACATTATGTAATCATTTAAGTTAATAATGTTTGTTTTATCGATATTTGGTTCTTAAGTCGAAAGTGGACTTCTCACAATTACATGTTGTTCATGTGGTAAAAGGTTCATTATATCCAGAATGATATTCATGATTTGGATATCATATATATCATATATATCCAGAATATACATGTATTTATAATATTAAAAAATCATTTAGAGGTAAGAAATGAAATGCATCGTTCATTGAGACGGTAAGACGTATGTACGCATGAACACTACTTTCATTTCTATGTCATATTAATGGAATTAAAACCAAATCAGAGGTATGTATATTTTAATTCCATAATTATATTCATCATTTATATGTAACATACATCATATATAATAACTTTAAATCCGTCCTTTATACATTCCACATATGGCATTAATGAATCAAATCACTTTGAGGGGGCGGTAGTCCGCACTTCCTAAAATGAAATTATCGTGTTTTACCCACAATGGAAACCATAAAAGTATGCCACAAAAGAAAAATAAATAAGATTAAGTAAACCATAAACATATTATATATCATATATAAATACAGTGACATCTTAATTTCCACCTTTGAAGTGTTATATGAGTTTTGCACAATCATCATTTCGTGAGGCAGAAATTCGCCATCCACAGAAACAATATGTTCATTAACCATTAGATGTAGGTGTGTGTAAGTGTAGCTCTAATACTTCTTATAAAAAAATCCTAGTATATTGAAGATACTGGAGTTGTTACAAATGAAATGAATAAAAAGAGTTTAGGGGGTTGGAGAAGCAAAATAAAACAAAAGGACTCAAAAGAAGACATTACCTTAAAATCGGGTAACTCCCTTTGGTTTGAGATCAAAGGATTCCTTGGGAAGACTTCTGCCCAAAGTGAGGCTTAAAGGAGTAATAGAGGGATGTGGAGAGAAAAAATGGGCAGGGTTTTGCCGATCCAAAGGCTTTTGATGTGTGTGTAAAGAGGTAGAGGTGGGGGCCTTTTATAAGAGGAGAGGAGGGGCACTCTTGGAAAGTAAAGAAAAGATACTTTATTTTAAAATGAGATTCGGATTTAAGAGGTACCACATTGATATAATTCGATGATAAGGTGATAAGGGTTCGAAATATACCCATCCAATATGTTTTGGACATGTTTAGGTCATATATTTTACATTATCTTTTCATTTTATTTAAATCCTTTATTAATGAGGTAATCACTGGATCATCATGATGTCATAAATAATTTAATATATTTAATGTCTAAAAATTATAAAAAAATTATCATGATGTAGGAAATCATTTTATATTTCTAATTAATATTTATAGTCAAAAATATGACTTGTATAACCCCATGTAACAACTGTTTTAGTAAAACATCTCATGTTTGTGTCATTTTTACTTTAACATTAAATAAAAAGTTATTTATGTCATTTCCCAACCAAAGTGGCTCCATGGGGTCCCCAAGTTGACCCATGGATTGCCTTAGTCGTCCATGACACATCCAATGAGGGTAGGACATGTGTCAAGAACATCTCATATTATTAAAACATTATTTTTACCTTAAACTACACTAATTACCTCTATTCGCGATTAAGAACTTAAAAGTTACTATTCAGAAAAAAATTATTTTAATCTCATTGAACCACATTTTACTTCTTAATGAAAACCATTTATGTTGTATTTTTGAAATTCAAAACACAAAGGTGGAAAAAATTCATTTAAACGGAAAATCAGTTTTTATAAGTACCACTTAATGCTTTCACTATTCATCAAAAATTGAAGTTTTTCAGAAAATTACCAAAAATTAACCCTAGGATATATTTGATATTCCGAATTCAAAAATGATGTCTATTTTAAATATTTAAAAACATATATGTTTCATTTATTAATTTAATAATTAATTCCCGCTGTCAGAACAAATAGCGTGTTTTTATGAAACAATATATATCAAAAGATTGACACTAGTTTAAGTCAAATTTCAAAGTGAAATTAATTCCAATGACCACTATTTGATTAAATGGTAAATATATATTATAATTTCACTTTAAAACCAATTCAAAAGATAATCTAATCATATAAATAAATTAGATTAAAAAGAGGTTTTGAATTAAAATACATCATTTTTCACTATTCATTAAAAATTGAACTTTTCCGGAAAAATACCAAAAATTTACACAAAGTAAATTTTGACGTCCCGATTCTAAAGAATAATTTTATTTTGTCAAATATAACACATAAAATTGTCAAAAGTGGATTTAAAAGAGGTTCTCCATCAATAGGTGGTTAATCGACCTTTTAAAGAATATTAGAATGTTTACGCTTAAAATTGGATTCATTCGCATTTTTAATCCTCTAACATTTATTGTAAAAAGTAAAAATATTTGACAAACATATATAATCATTGTATAGTTAGTTATATTCATTCCCGCCATCACAAAAACTAGGCGTTAACTACCATTTAAAATAATATTATTTTATTATTAGAGTACAAAGTAAGATTCCCATGAAACTCGTTGTTGTGTGTTGGGTATGCCGTCGAGCATAGAGTCCCCTTTAAAGTTATATTAATATTTTATTCACAAATATGGATAAATGTGAAAATTTCATACTCTTTATTTACCTGGGGTGTTACATCCTTCCCCCCTTTTGGGAATTGCATCCTCGCAATTTTAAAATTGGGCTTGGAAACTTCATTGAAAATCCCACATCGGAACATGAGTCAGTAAAACAATCACTTTAAAATAAAGAAAGATAAGTACAAAGGCCACTCGAGTTAACCCATACTAGGATTCCAAGTATGAAAATATGGACATAGAGGAAAAAACAAAGGGTCATGTTCTGATGGAGAGTGATAGTAAACATGTCTAGGAGAAAGTTAACCATAAGAAAATCACAAACTTGTGATGGGTTAAACGGTATTTGATTCACCAGTAGGAAAAGTTAACAGAAAACCCTTTTTTTAAGTTAATATTCATTCAGGAATTTATTTTTTATCTTAAGGAAACATACTTACTAGTCATGTTGACTTTCAAATTTTACTAGATTTCTTACACAAACTCATACTTTCCCCAAAAGACGAGTATTTAGGAAGACTTGTTCACATTAAGAGTACTATAATCAACTTCTAGAGAATCAACTAATCCACAAAAGAGAACTATATACTTCTCATATCTTTAGACCTTAACCAAAACCAAAACTAAAAAGGTAGTACAAGATCAGATAATCCAGAAAAGGATAACCCTTTATAAAAAGAAAATCTATTCTTATTCTCCAAAATTTGTCCAACAAAACCCAAAGTTCAACGAGGACCATTCGATAAAAAATTTGTCCATAAAATTATTCAATGTAAACCAAACTGAGATTGAAACCCAAATATTTGAAAGATTTAGTCACATATTCTTCCAAGTTAAATCGTAACATTTATCTCCAAACAACATCAGTTGCTCCTAAAGTCTCGTATTGAAAAGTAATTAACCTAATCACATATCCTCCATGATAGGTTAATCATTTTCATAAATAACCCCAAATCAAATTACTCTTAATTCATTAAGTCACCTAACTAAAAAGAATAAGTCATACTAACCAGGGACTTCACGTAGTCCAGTGGTAGGCAATAAATACCAGTTGCACTTTAGTTGTGGGTTCGATTCCCACAGCTTTGTCTGGCGCGATGGGTTGTCACACGGTCTGCGTGTTTTCCTTTTTCCAAAACTATATAATTCTCAAATCATTCCCCAAAAAGAGATAAAATCATCAAAAATAACCATAACATAATTTAACCTCAATTTTATCTCATGCCTTTCACTTCCATCATAACATATAGTAACCCATAATTACTTCAAAAGTAAGGATCATATAAACCCAAATAGTTCTTTATAACTATGTCCACAAAAGAACAGATAACTATTCCTTGAATAAAATTTTCATATATTAAACATCAGGGTTACACATACTATAAAAAGTCTTCTAATGTAACCCCATCATCAAAAGAGACTAAATACTCTTAAGAATTTCACCATAACTCTTGAAGCCCTTATATGTTGACTTCTTACTCATTCAACATTCTTCATGATCCATTAACCATTCCTTTCCAACTTATTCTGAAATACTTCTTTCCTGCAAACAAAATCATAAATCATATCCTAAGATTCCAAAATAGGAAAACAAAAGTTATGAAATAATCCATACCTTTGATTGGTCATTGTTAGTTTCTTAATCCTCAATTGGAATGGAATTAGGTATTGGTAAACGAATATTTGTACGATCTTGGTGATCCCATTCACGAAACTTCTTCATAGGACATGTGTTTGCATAATGACCATGCACACCACATTTAAAACATTCAATTGATCCCTCAGAAAGAACTTCTTTCCCTTTCCTCAAGTCAACTGGATGCTTCCTTTTTCCATGGAAGGTTCTTGCTTTATGACCTTCATTTCCACATCTATAGCATATTTCTGTCCCTTTAAAACATTTTCCTAGGTGTTTCTTTCCACATCTTTGACACATAGGTTTCTTAACACACTTACCTTTATGATTGTTACCTATAGTTCCATAGGGACTTGTTTCTCTCATATATTATGCCTTAGAGAAATCACCAAGGTTTAGGTGGTGAATCATGACTCCAGATAGTTGGTTGAGGATAAACACAAGAGTTCTCATTGCAGCTCCCATATCATTCAGTTGCTTGCTCAAAAAACTGTCACAGTTTTCTTCACATCCACTATTACATTGGTGCCTGCTAGATCCATCCATTTACTAAAACCAAAAAGGTCAGTGTGAGTATATCAACAAAACCATCATGTACTAATGAGGAAGATAAACACTAAGATATACTTACTCATTCACATTATCTAAAACTAGGACTCTTTCTGAAATCCTAACTATTATGGTAATGTCACGTATGCTTAAAGAATAACCTAACCTCTAAAGTTATCTAAACCGACCTCTGATACCAACTATAAGGCCTCAGACTTAAACCTTACTTAATCTTGTGTTATTACAAGATTACACATTGAGGATATTTTCAGGTTTAGAGTTTTAGAGAATTAGATCATAAAACTTGCATTACATTCCACATTTAACAAAGTGGTTACATAAAAGATAGTATTAATTTTTTCCCATCAACGGAAACATATTTAAAAATAATGCATGTATTCTTTCTTGACACTTCCTTGACACTATCATCATATCATGTTCCTTTCCCTTAACCTATGAAAAACATTTCAAAAAAAAACTTGCGATGAGCATAAAAAGCTCAGTAAGGGTTATAAAAATATGGAAAGGAAACATCAGTTCATATATGCATAAGAATGAAATCATACTTTACTCATAAAACATAGGCATATCAAATCATGAATAAATCATAGAATTCATAAGACAAAAGGTAACTTGAGGCATTCATAACATTCTTACGTAGGGAGTAACCCTCTTGGTTACGTTTGGAATACCCAGCACAGTATATTCCCTAAATATCTTCAGAGAAACATTAACGTTTCACTCCTTCGCGTTACCCAATGCATTGGAGAGCTATATCGGGCTCACCCGCCCTTAGTTTATCACGGAACCACCTGTCTTCATAACAATGCCCAATAACCATAATATAATCTTATCACATAAAACATGCATAAAGGAAACATAAAATTTCCACCTTTCAATAACAAGATATCAATACAACACATTGATATAAAAAAATTATGAAAACCATTTTCAATACTAAAATAAAATAAAAGTGAAACATGGTATTTATTTTTCTTTTAAAAAGAAGGTATGGCTTGTAGAGGAAGCCGAAACTCAAATAATGGTCACGGCAGCAGAGAAGTTGTTGTCGCCGCATACGTATGACAAAAACATTCCCTTTTGTCGTTTAGTAAACGCTTCGTAGAAAAAAGATTCCTTTTGAATAAACGTAAAAGTCAAAGGGGTTTATACACCGTATAAAAGAAAGTTGTGTATAAAACAAAATATGCCTCAATGAAAGGAGATTGAGACGAAGTCCCTTACAAAGATGATATCCTTGGATTAAGGATAAATCAATTACATAATTATGTGTGACAAACGAATACACCAAATAAAAGTGAATATTAAGTGTAAAACAATCCGAATACATTCACACATATTCATAGAATGACTTATTCAAGGGGTACAAGTTTATCCCAAAGAATCAAAATTTGGTTAAGAAGTTCCCTTGCAAAAATTCGACAGCCTAACGGCGTCACTTCAAAATTCAGAAAAAGAGTTGATGAGAGATAAAAAGGGTATCTCATCAGTTGGATGTAAAATTTACATCAATAAGGATATAGAAGAACATATACCAACATAATAGTATGTGAATTAAAAGACATAACAAAAGAAGTCTTTTCAAAAGAGGAGGGTGAAAGGTTTCTTTACCGACTTGGGTTACTTTCTAAACGTACACCCCATTGAAGAAGGGTCATACAATGAATATGTAAATACCCATAAATGAAATTATATTAAAAAAATAGTATAATAATGGGAAGTACTAACACCACTCAAAGGAAATGGTGGAAAATGTAGCATAAATCTCACGGGATTAAAAGTGAGATGAAAAACCCCTTACGAAAACACGGCAGCCTAACGGCGCCACTTAAAACTTCCAGAATGGATTGATGAGAGAAAATAGGGTCTCTCATCATATGAACATAAAAAGTTCAGTAGGAGTAATATAAAGGAACATCACAATCATAAGAAAGATGAGCTTAAAAGTAATGACATAAAATAGTGTACTTAAAAAGAAAGAGAGGAGTAGGATCCCTTACCTCGGGTCCGACTTGACTCGATCGTTCTTTAACGTCCTGAATAATAAACTTGAGTTAATTTCTACTTGCTTGAGAACCTTTTTCAAGTTAATTATTCCTTTTATATCACTTATTGCCATGTTATAAACATTATGTAATCATTTAAGTTAATAATGTTTGTTTTGTCGATATTTGGTTCTTAAGTCGAAAGTGGACTTCTCACAATTACATGTTATTCGTGTGGTAAAAGGTTCATTATATCAAGAATGATATTCATGATTTGGATATCATATATATCATATATATCCAGAATATACATGTATTTATAATATTACATAATCATTTAGAGGTAAGAAATGAAATGAACCGTTCATGGAGACGGTAAGCCGTACGTACGCATGAACACTACTTTCATTTCTATGTCATATTAATGGAATTAAAACAAAATGAGGGGTATGTATATTTTAATTCCAGAATTATATTCATCATTTATATGTAAAATAAACCATATATAATAACTTTAAATCCATCCTTTATACATCCCACATATGGAATTAACGAATCTAATCACTTTGAGGGGGCGGTAGTCCGCACTTCCTAAAATGAAATTATCGGGTTTTACCCATAATGGAAACCATAAAGGTATGCCACAAAAGAAAAATACAGAAGCTTAAGTAAAACATATAAATATTATATATCATATATAAATATAGTGACATCTTAATGGACACCTTTGAAGGTGTTATATGAGTGTTGAACAATCATCGTTTCGTGAGGCAGAAATTCTCCGTCCACAGAAACAGTATGTTCTTTAACCATTAGATGTAGGTGTGTGTAAGTGTAGCTCGAATGATTCTTATAACAACATCCTAGTATATTGAAGATATTGTAGTTGTTACAAAATAAATGAATAAAAAGAGTTTAGGGGGTTGGAGAAGCAAAATAAAACAAAAGGACTCAAAAGAAGACATTACCTTAAAATCGGGTAACTCCCTTTGGTTTGAGCTCAAAGGCTTCCTTGGGAAGACTTCTGCCCAAAGTGAGGTATCAAGGAGTAAGAGAGGGATGTGGAGAGATAAAATGGTCAGGTTTTGTCCGAGCCAAAGGCTTTGGAAGTGTGGGTAAAGAGGTAGAGGTTGGGGCCTTTTATAAGAGGAGAGGAGGGTCACTCTTGGAAAGTAAAGAAAAGTTACTTTATTTTAAAATGAGATTCGGATTTAAGAGGTCCGAAATTGATATCAATCGAGGATAAGGTGATTAGGGTTCGAAATATACCCATCCAATAGGTTTTGTACATGTGTAGGTCATAGATTTTACATTATCTTTTCATTTTATTGAAATCCTTTATTAATGAGGTAATCGCTGGATCATCATGATGTCATAAATAATTTAATATATTTAATGTCTAAAAATTATTAAAAAAATATCATGATGTATGATTTTTGTTTAGATTTATAATGAATATTTATAGTCAAAAGCTGACTTGTATATCCCCATGTAAAAATTGTTTTAGTAAAACATATCATGTTTGTGTCATTTTTACTTTAACATTAAATAAAAGTTATTTATGTCATTTCCCAACCAAAGTGTCTCCATGGGGTCCCCAAGTTGACCCATGTATTGTCTTGGTCTTCCATGACACATCCAATGATGGTAGGACATTTTTCAAGCTCATCTCATATTATTAAAACATTATTTTTACCTTAAACTACACTAATTACCTCTAATCGCGATTAAGAACTTAAAAGTTACTATTCACCAAAAAATATTTTAATCTCATTGAACCACATTTTAATTCTTAATGACAACCATGTATGTCGGATTTTTTAAATTCAAAACACAAAGGTGGAAAATTTTTCTTTAAACGGAAAATCAGTTTTTATAAGCACCACTTAGTGGTTTCACTATTCATCAAAAATTGAAGTTTTTTAGAAAATTACCAAAAATTCAACCTAGGATATATTTGATATTCCGAATTCAAATATGATGTCTATTTTACAAAATTGAAAACATATATGTTGCATTAATTAATTTAATAATTAATTCCCACTGTCAGAACAAATAGCGTGTTTTTATGAAACAATATATATCAAAAGATTGACACTAGTTTAAGTCAAATTTCATAGTGAAATTAATTCCAACGACCACAATTTGATTAAATGGTAAAAATATATTCTAATTTATCTTTAAAACCAATTCAAAAGATAATCTAATCATATAAATAAATTAGATTAAAAAGAGGTTTTGAATTAAAATACAACAGTTTTCACTATTCATTAAAAATTGAACTTTTCCGGAAAAATACCAAAAATTTACACAAAGTGATTTTTGATGTCCCGATTCTAAAGAAGAATTTTATTTTGTCAAATATAACACATAAAATTGTCAAAAAGTGTATTTAAAAGAAGTTCTCCATCAAAAGGCAGTTAATCGACCTTTTAAAGTATATTAGAATGTTTACACTTAAAATTGGATTCATTCGCATTTTTAATCCTCTAACATTTATTGTAAAAAGTAAGAATATTTGACAAACATATATAATCATTTTTTAGTTAGTTATATTCATTCCCGCCATCACAACAGTTAGGCGTTAACTACCATTTAAAATAATATTATTTTATTATTAGAGTGAAACGTAAGATTCCAATGAAACTCGTTGTTGCGTGTTGGGTACGCCATCGAGCATAGCGTCCCCTTTAAAGTTATATTAATATTTTATTCACAAATATGGATAAATGTGAAAATGTCATACTCTTTATTTACCTGGGGTGTTACAAAATGAGAGGGTAAGGGGATCTCCATAACATATATTAGCCCAAGAATAAGAGTTTCCAATAGTTCCAGGGGTATCCATCAATGATGCACTACATCCCACATGACTACTTTGAACAAGAAAGTCGGAGGGGCTCAATCACTACACCTTGATACTATCTGCTTTGGGTATCTCTAACTTGACCACATGGGTTTAGGTTGGGTCACAAGGATGAGTCTCAGTGGGGAAAGTGTTCCTCATTCTCGTGAGTCCAATGGTACGTAAAACTATGTCTTTCTACTGATCCATATAGCCGGATGGTGAAAACTCGAAGTAGATGACCCACTCCCTATTGAATTAGGGGGTTCCACTCTAACGGTAGTCGCAGAGGACTTGTTCCTAAGTGTTTCAGGGGCGTTCCACTATAATTGTAGTCGTAGAGGACCCAAAACATGGTATCACATGGGGTTCCACTCTAGGTCATCGAGGACCTGTGTCATGGCCAGTAGGGGGATTCCAATCAGGAGTAATTGAAGAGTACATGTACCATACATTAATTGGGGGTCAACACTCTGGTCATCAGAGATCCCCTCCCTACTATGTCAGGGGGATCATCACCTAGAAAAAAGCCTCTAACAACTAGCCTAAACACTTCTATTAGCAAAGACCACCTGAATAAGAATCATGCTCAGAAAATGTCATACCTTAACTCTAATATTGCATCATAGGTCACCATCATGATATATATAGGAAAACATGCAGGATAGTCTTTTTTACTTGCCCGAATCGGGTAACTAGTGAAAAGGGAACTCTTCACTAAAACAATCCCAAATGGGGCCTCCTCATTCCCATGCCTCAGTACCAAATTTTAAATTACCAAACTAGCCAAAAAAGTTTTATCATGAAGAGGAAAACATTTCCACTAGCGAAAAATAATATTGGAGACTCCATTTAGAAGTTATGGCTATTTGAAGTCACTACATAAAGACCAGTCAGGGATCACGATTGACCGACCATTAACTGATCTCCATGGTTCATCTACCTTCTCCCGTGGTGAATCGACCATAGTGTGGCCATCCATGGACCAACCTTCATACTCGTTCACCATTCTGTGCTGACCGGATGGTGTGGTCGACCTCCCAAGACTGGCTGGGGTCATTAACCCCACAACATCTCGAGCTTCCACAACCTTATGGTCAACTGTGGCCGGGCTCCCCTCCCGTCGACCCAAGTCCGACTCAGATCCGACCCACATGGTTGGGGTTATCACAGTTGGTTGGCCCCAACCCACCTGGTTGGGCTAGGCCCACCTAACCATCCCGCTCACTTGTGGCCCACCTTGCCCACTAGTTCACATCCCATCTATCACCGTTACACCCACGCATTCACCTACCTCATCCATGTAGCCACCTATCATGATCTATGATACTTGCTTCCACCTTTGGTCACAATCGGTGGCACCACCCCTGATTGTCCATGCCCCGCTCGCCAACCGTCGTTACACATGGTTTTGCCACCACCATGACATCGTCGCCCCACTGGTGTTCCTTTTCGTGAACCAGCGTGCCTCCTATGATGCCCCAAAATTGAATAAAATGTAGATTTGGAATCCTTAGACCTAGATATATATAAATATATTCCCCACTTCATGACTGATTTATGTTTTGATAGGTCAAAATGTTAATGATGAAATCCATGATAAACAGATGAATGCAACAAAAATATGGGTTTTGGAAAATTAAACATCAATGGAAATTTTAGTTTGGACATTAAAAGTTTAATTTAAAGAATTATAATCCAAATATGATTAAATTTCACTCATGAATTGAAATCAGGGATGCGTGATTTAAGAATCCTACCTCTTTTTTATATGTTCTTCATCGACAATGTGTTTTCCACGGTTCTGCTATGATTCTTTGAAGCTTCATCGAAGATTAAACAGAGGGGGAAGGAGAGATATTTTTCATCAGTTGTGGGAGGATTATGGGCCAAACCTTATGAAGAACCTATAATCACCTACTTATAATAAGTGATTAAATCAATAGTATCTTCTTAACTGCACTTGTGAACAGTCACGAGATCTAAACATCCCACGCCCTCTGGATTTATGCCGCACATAGGTAAAACACCCCCTTATGAACTCAATGGTGGTCACAGATATCCCATTAGATTCCCCATTAAGTGGTTATTTGAAAAAATGTCCAAAATAAAATAAAATAATTAAATTATTTAATTTATAGTTATATCCTCAATGAATTTTTCCACAGAAGACCCACACTGAAAAATGTAATTTCTCACATAGGGTAAATGCCACAATCCAGACTCAATCATGGCCTCATATTTCTTATTTGAGTTCCCATTTAAGATTTTTAACATTTTATTTATGTGAATAGTCTAAAATATACATAATAGTTTAATACAATTTATTCTGGGAATAACATGCATCATATTGACATGTCATCTCAGTGCTTAGCTCTTGAAATATATATAGAAATATTTCAAAGTACTAAAAGAAAAAAACTGGGTCTCTACCTCATTCCCTCCTTCAATATTTTCATCTGTCAAAATAAAATCTAGGAAAAAACTTAGGATATTGAGCCCACATCTAGATATCTTACTCCCAAGAAATCTCGTTCATGTTTCAGTGCTTCCACTATACATGAACCAAAGAGATTTTCCATCCACATAAGGTCCACTCATGCAGATCCTCAATCACCACTGGGTGCTCTATAAATGTGGCTCCATTATCAATGTATATCTCACCCCATTCAATGAAGTACATAGAATCATGCACATATATCCTCATCTATGACATGTCGAAGACGTTATACACCCTCTTCAGCTGTGGAGGTAGGTCAAGGCGTATGAAACCTCACCATCCCTCTACACGATCTTGACCATCCTGATAAAAATTTGGGATATACTACCTCCCTGACTAAACCTTCACATTCCTCATCATGGGAATAATCTCATGAAGATGTTGTCTTTCTGATTGAACTATAAGGGCCTATGATAATGATCAACATTGGATTTATGTCTACTCTGGGTCATCTTCATCTATTCATGGACGACCTGCACTTTCTATGTCCTTATTTTCACAAACTCTAGGCTCACAAGGGATGACTCCCCAACCTCCTTCCATCACAAAGGGGACCTGCAGGACCTCCCATATAGAGCCTCAAAGGGTTCCATTCAAATTGTAGAGTTGTATCTACTATTGTACGCAAACTCTTCCAAATAACGGATATCCTTCTAGATCAATAAAAAATCATCATGAAATCCCTCAACATATCCTCCAACACCTTGAAATTTTGCTCAGTCTGCCCATCAATTTGGGGGAAAATGGTTTTACCCATCTAAATCTGGGTCCTGAATTCATCCTAAATGCCTCCCCATAATCATGACATATACACATCATAATCAGAGGCAATCCTCATAGGTATCCTATGAGTGTAGATGATCTCTTATATGTACAACTTCCCCAAACACTCCACTGAAATATGTTCCCTGAGAGAAAGGAAGTGCATCGACATTGTGAGTCAATATGGTATCACCCAGATGGAATCATGAACCTTTTTAATGTGTGGAATCCGTATAATAAAGTCCGTGGATATATCATATGATTTCCACTCCACGATATTAATAGGTTGTAACAGACCTATCAGAACCCGGTGCTCATCTTTCACCTAATGAAAGGTAAGGCATCATGTGATGAAATCAGCTACAGTTTGTCTCATGTCAGACCACCAAAAAAGATTTTATTTTTTTTATAAATCATACCAATCTTGAAAAAACTTTTTCCATATCATAAAAAGACTCTGAGATTTTATATTTAACAAATGAATCACACAAAAATTCTAGTATCATGTACATCCCTTTATTTCTAGTTCTACGTAGACATTTGATATGATATAACTTCAGTATAATTTTTTTAATATTGAAAAACATCCACCATAAAAATCATGATTTCCATAATCAAATAAATTTGGAAACACATTTTCTTACTTAGGGAAGTACCCTCTTAAATTATTCTCCATATAATAAAGAGTATAATCCAATAATATGTTACAATATTGATCTAGTTGTCCAATAGTACCAAAAATATCACCTATAAAGATACTATTCACATCACCCTTAGTCCCAAATATTAAATTACTTAACTGACACCAAAAGCTCCATCTCTGAAAGAGGAAAACATTTCCTCTGATAGAACATCAATTGGATTCTCTGTTTGGATGTTATGGTTGTTTAAAGCCACAACACCTAGACCAGCTAGTGTACGTGACTGACCAGATATGGACCGACCACTATGGTCGGTGCACCTTCTACGGTGGTTAACCACCTATAGTGTGGACATCCATGGACTAACCTCCATAGTCTTTCAACTTGTCATGCCGACTGGCTAGTGGGGTGGACCTCCTGGGACCAACTGGGGTTAGTGGCCCCAAAATAGATTGAGATACCTAAGCCTCACAATCAACTATGGTTGCACTACAGTCGACCTAGGTCCAACATGGGGTCCAACCCACTTGGTTGGACCTAACCCACTTGGCTATACCTGAATCACCTGGTTGGGCTAGGCCCATGTTATTGGCATGTTCGCACATGGACCACCTAGCCCACCAAGTCTTGGCCTGTTTGTCACCTCCACGTCCAGATGGTCACCCTCCACAACCACACACCCACCTACCATGGTCCATTATACCTATTTCCACCATTGGTCACACCAAGAGGCACCCCCACTGATCGATTGTACCCCGATCGCTGGACACCATTCCACATGGGTCCACCACCCCATGGAACCCCCACCCCACATGTTGTCCCTTCCGCAAACTACTGTGCCTCCTTTGATGACCCAAACACGAGGAAAACCTAGATCTGGAATCCTTAGACCAAGATCTATATAAATCTATTCCCCACTCGATTATTGATTTATGATTTGATGGGTAAAAAAGTTAACGATTAAATCCACAAATAATGGATGAAAACACAAAAATATGGGTTCTAGAAAATATACCATCAATGGCCAAGTTAGTTTTTCCATTGAAGATGATAGTCAAAGCAGCAAGATCAAAAAATGATCAAATTTAACTTAATAATTGAAATCGGGGATGCATAATTTTTGAATCCGAACTCTTTTTTATTCATTCTTCGTAGACAATTCATTCTCCATGGTTCTACTGCAATCATCCAAACCTTCATTGAAGATTCTATAAAGGGGGAAGGAGAGAGATTCATCATCAGTGGTTGGAGGATTATGGGTGAACCCTAATGAAGAACCTATAATCACATACTTATAATAATTAATCTGGTAAAGTCCATCTGCTTAAACTTAACTAACGAAAAATTGTGGGATCTGAACATACCACAACCTCTTTCTTTAGGTCACACTTAGGTAAAACACCTCATTAAGAACTCAAAGGCGGTCTCAGATTTCCAATATGAGTCCTTATTTTGGGGTTATTTGAAACAATGTCTAAAATAAAATAAAAAATAATTATTATTCTATTTACAGTTACATCCACGATGACTTTTTCCATATAATACCCACAATAACAAAAGTAATTTATCATATAGGGTAAACGCCACGTTCGAGAATCAAACGTTGCATCATATTTATAATTCAAGTTTCCATTTAATATTTTTTCAATTTCCTTTGTGTGTATAGTATAAAATATAAATAACATTTTAATAAAAAAAATTACAGGAACAACGGGCCTTGGAATCTCATGTTGTCTCTATGCCTCGCTTGGAAAATATATATATAAATATTTTAAATGCTTATATGAAAAAAACGAGGTCACTACGTGATTCCCTCCTATAATATTTTTATCCCTGATAAGAAAAACTTGGAAAAAACATAGGATATAGAGACCAAATTTGGATCTCTGGTTCCCAATAACTTGCATGCATGTTTCTGTGCTACAACTATAATGAAAATAATGGATGGTCCATCCATGTATGGTTCGCTTATGTGGATCCTCAATCACTGCAGGGTGCTCTACAAAGGTGGATCCATTCTCAATGTCCAACTCACTCTATTCGATGGGGTGCATAGGATCATGAACATATATCCACATTAATGAAATGTGGAAGACAATATGCACCCTCTGTAGCTGTGGGGGTAGGGAAAGGCATAATTCTCTGCATTATCTTGAACGACTTGATAAACATCCTAGATAGCTTGCCTCCCTAACCGAACCTTCACATTCTTCATCATGGGAAGAATCTCAGGAAGACGGGTCTCCCTACTCGAACTCCATAATCCTACGATAGCGATCGACAAAGTATTTCTATCTGCTCTGGGACATCTTGATCTGTTCATGGATGACCAACACTTTTCTATCATCACTTGCACCAACTTTGGGCCCATGAGGGATGACTCTCCAACCTCCTTCCATCACAAAGGGGACATATATGACCTCCCATATAAGGTCCTCAAAGGATTACATGCCAATGGCAGAGTAGTAACTATTTTTTATGCAAACTCTACTGAAGATATTTGATCCTTCCAGCTCCGGATGAAATCCATCACGCAATACCTCATAGTATCCGACAAAACCTTGATTGTTTACTTTGTCATCCCATTAGTTTATGGGTGAAGGATTGTACTCATCTACAGTTGGGTCCTAAATTCCTTCTAAAGTTTTCTCCACAATCGTGAGGTAAACAAAATATCACGGTCATAGACAATCATCGATGGTATCTTGTGAAGGTGGAAAATATCTCATAATTACAACTACTAAAATCTCTCCCCAAAACTCTATTCCCTTGTAGCAAGGTAGTGCATTGACTTTGTGAGTTGGACCACTATATCCCAGATGGAATCATTGACCTTTTCTTTGTGTGGGATCCATGTGATGAAGTCTATGGATATACCATCCCATTTCCACTCCAAGGTCTTAAAAGGTTATAACAAAACCATCAGAACCTAGTGCTCATCTTTCACCTAAAGACAGGTAACACACCATGAGACGAACTCAGCTACACTTCGTCTCATTCCAAAACAAAAAAAAAGAGTATATTTTTTTATAATTAATAACAATCTTGTAAAAATAATTTTTATATCACAAAATGACTCAAGGAGTTTAGATTTAATAAATGCATCACGCAACAATTCTAGTATCATGTACATCACCTTATTTTTAATTCTGTGTAGACATTTGATATGTTACAACTTCAGTAGAAATTAATTTTTGGAATATTTCAAACATCCACCATAAAAATATTTATTTACATCATCAACTAAATCATGAAATAGTTTATCTTAATTAGTGAAGTACCCTCCTATATTATTCTCCATATAATAAATGGGATTATCCAATAATATTTTACAATATTGATCTGGTTATCCTATAGTACCAAAAATATCACCTATAGAGATAATATTTATAGCACCCTCATTCGACAATTTTAAATTTCCAAACTGGCCCCCAAAACATTCATCTCAAAAAGAGGAAAACATTTCCACTGAAGGCATATCAATTGGACGCTCCTTTTAGAATTTATGACTATTTAAAGACACTACATGAAAACAAACTAGGGTTGGTGACTGATTGTATATGGACCAACTGCCGCGGTTGGCCCACCTTATACTGCAGTCAACTGCCCATAGTGTGACCATCCATGGACTGACGTCCACAGTCGGTCAACTTTTCATGTCAACCATCCAGTGCGGCCGACTTCCTAGGACCAGAAGTTGTCAGTGGATCCATAATAGCTTGAACTACTATAGCCTCACGATCGACTGTGGCCACACTCCACTTCGGTCATCCCAGGTCTACCTTGGTTCGGACCCACATGGATGGGCCTATCTCACTTGGCTGGTCTAGACCCACCAGGATGGGCTAGGCACACCTAACTAGCCATATTGTACGTGGAACACCTAGCCCACCTGGTCCCGGCCTGTCCGCCACCACCACATCCACGCAGCCACCCACCGTATCCACGTAGACACCTAACATGATCTGTGATACCTGTTTGCACCTTTGGTTTTACCCGATGGAACCACCATTGATCGGGCATGCCCTGTTTTCCAACCACCGTTCCACACGGGTGTTCCACCCCACGACACTATCGGCCGACTGGTGGTCCCATCCATGGACCACCATTCCTCCTTTTATTCCCCAAACATGATGAAAAAGTAGTTCTGGAATCCTCAAACCAAGATATACACAAGTCTAATCCCCTCTCAATGATTGATTTATGTTTCGACGGGTTGAAAAGATAACAACGAAATCCATAAAGAACAGATGAAGAACAAAACAATAGGGGATCCAGAAAAGAAATCATCAATGGTCATGTTAGTTTGGCCATTTAAGATGATATTAAATGTAATACGATCAAAACATTACCAAATTTTACTCAAGAGTTGAAATCGGGGATGTGGAATTTAAGAGTCCTACCTCTTTTTGATCCATTCTTCATTGACAATTGATTCTCTATGGTTCTACTGCGATCCACCAAAGCTTCATCAAAGATTCAACAAAAGGGTTATGAGAGAGCTTCATCATCAGTGGTGGGAGGATTAGGGCCCTACCCTAACAAATAACCCATAATCACTTACATATAATAAGTGATTAGGTTAAGGGTATTTGCTTAACCACACTCACAAACAGTTCCATGATCCGAACATCCTGCGCCCTATGACGTTAGGTCATGCTTTGGTAAAAAAAAACCCATTATGAACTCAATGGTTGTCTTGGATTTCCAATATCAGTCCCCATTCAGATGTTGTTTCAAGAAAATTTCAAAATAAAATAAAATTATTTAATTATTTTATTTACAGTTACATCCTTAGTGACCTTTTTCAAAAAAGACACATGCCGACAAAAGTACCTTCTCACATATGGTAAAATCCACGTTCCAAACTCAAATTTGGCCTCATATTTCTAATAAAATCTCTTATTTAAGATTTTCCCATTTCATTTTCATGCATATTATAAACTATACATAATATTTTAATAAATTTATTCCAGGAACAATGGGCCTCAGAATTGCATGTCATCTCACTGCATATCTCTGGAAATATATATAAAAATAATTTAACCTATTATCAGAAAAAAAGCTGGGTCTCTACGTCATTACCTCCTTCATGATTTTCATCCTTGAAAAGAAAAACTAAGAAAAAACTTGGGATACTGAGACCGCATCTGGATCTCTTATTCCCATAAACTCTACTGCACATTTTTTTTCTACCTCTATACATGAACCAAAGTGATGGTCCATCCATGTAATGTTCACTCATGTCGATCTACAATTGAAATTGGGTGATCTACAAAGGTGGTTCCATCCTCAATTTCCAAATCACCCCAATCAATGGCATGCATAAGATCATGAACGTATATCCTCATCTATGACATGTGGAATATTTTATGAACCTTCTCCAGTTGTGGGGATAGGGAAAGGTGTATACAACCTCTCCAACCCTCTACATAATCTTGAACGGCCAAATGAACATCAAATATAGCTTGCCTCCCTGACCAAACCTTCACATTCCTCATTATGGGAAGACTGTCAAGAAAATGTGGTCTCCCTACTCACTCCAAGGGCCTATGATAAAAATTGGTGTAGGATTTCTATCTACTCTAGGCTATCTTCATCCCTTCATGGATGACCTGCACTTTCTCTATCATCGCTTGCACTAACTCGTGGCCCACAAGGGGTGACTCCCCAACCTCCTTCCATCATAAATGGGACCTAAATGACCTCCCATATAGGGAGTCAAAGGGTTCCATGCCAATGGTAGAGTGGTAACTATTTTTGTACACAAACTCTACAAAGTATTAGTGATCATTCAAGATTTGGATGAAATCCATCACTCAATCCATCAACATATCCTCCATCACCTTGATAGTTAACTCAGTCTACCCATCGATCTGGGAGTGAAAGGTTATACTCATCTACAGATGGGTCCTGAATTCCTCATGTAGGTTTGTCCACAATTGTGACATAATCTAAACATCACGATCATAGATAATCACTAAGTGTATCCATGGAAGTCCGACGATCTCTCTAATGTACAACGACCCAATAATCTCCACCAAAATATGTTACCTGATAGCAAGTAAGTGCATAGACTTATTGAGTCATTTCACTATCCCCCGGATGGCATCATGACCCTTTTCTATATGTGGAATCCCTATGATGATGTTTGTGGATATGTCATCCCATTTCCACTCTGGGATCATAAAAGGCTATTATAAACCTGTCAGAACCTGGTGCTCATATTTCACCAAATGATAGGTAGGGGACCGTGAGACAAAATCATTTACACTTCGTCTCATTCCAGACCACCAAAATTATAGCTGAAGATCCCTATACATCATCCCCACACTGGTATATATAGATAAGGGGTAATTTTTGAACTCCCGTATCACCTCCTCCCATATCATGATCGAAACCACTGTTTTCCCCTAGAATAAGATGTTGTGATTACCACCTTTAGAATACACATATAGTGTGTTGAATATGGATATCTTATCACGCATAACTTTGTAGTCAATGTCTCCCAGTTTGGACTTATTCACATGCCCAAGGAGCGAATGAGTCATCACCATCGACTGTAGAAAAACTGTACCCTCCTGGTTCACCAGGGTCAGCTGTAGGGAACCTAACTTCTTTAAAATTCTAGTACCAGGTGAGCTTGGGAATTTCTTCTAAGGAAATCTACTACAATATTTCTTTTTCATGCAGTATATATCATCTCAAAGTTGTTTTCCTATAGGAACTCCAACCGGTGTCGCTACCTTTGGATCAAGTCTCTCAGGGTGAATATGTGCCTGATTCTCTGATGAGTAAACCAAAAAACACTCTAACAAAATGTAGTTCCACCACATCCTTAGGTAAAATAGGTTCACTTGTTGCTCCAATTCATTAGTCGCAAAGTTTTTCTCATGGGGTCTTAACTGCCTCGACCCGTATGCGATGACTGCCTTTCACTGCATTAACACACAAACAATCTCAACTCATGTGGCATCACAATACACTATGAACTGAACACTTTCATCTTGTAGTCTCAAAATAGTTTCGCATTTTAGACTCTACCTAAAATCCTTGAAGTCCATTGGAAATTTCTAAAATTAGTTAAACGGTTGTCCCTTTTGTATCAGAGCGGTCAAGGGGGCTTGGATTCTAGAGAAGTCTTCCATAAATCTTCTATATTACCCTTCCAAACAAAGAATTCTCTGTACCTCTATTACATTCTGTGGTGGATCCCAATAAAGAATTACTTTGATCTTCACTATATTCACACCTAAACCTTGATCAGATATGAAATTCCACAATAATTGAACATCATGTATCCAGAACTGGCACTTTGATAGCTTTCTATAAAGCTGGTTCTCTCGAAGTAAATCAAGATCCATCCTCATGTGCTTGGCGTGCTCCTCCTATGAAGTAGAGTAGATGACCATGTCATCGATGAAGACAAAAAAAATATATTCCATGTATTTCTAGAATATCTAGTTCATAAGATCTATAAAAACAGTGGGGGAATTTGTCACACCAAAGGGAATCACTATGAACTCTGAGTGACAATACCAACATCGAAAAGCCAAAATCAGGATGTCAACCTCACAGACCTATAATTAGTGGTAGCCAGAGCTGAGATCATTCTTGGAGAACATATCACACATCATAAGTAGTCAAAGTGGTCATCGATCCTCGGAAAGGGGTACTTGTTCTTTATTGTGGCATGGATCAGGTGACAATAATCCATGAAAAGATGTAAGATCCCATACCTTTTTTAATAATGGAACTGATGTTTCCTAGGGGGAAACATTGGGTCTGATGAAACCATTTTTGTGAAGGTCCTCCAACTATATCTGTAGATATTGGAGCTTATTGGGTGCCATTTGATATGACACAAAAGATATAAGGGCGGTCCCTGGGTTTAAGTCAATGAAAAACTCCAACTCCCACCTTGAAGATCATTCTAGAACATATTCGGGGAAGGAATGCATATAATCCTCCAAAACTAAAGGAACCTAGATTCTTGAAGAGTCTGATACACCAAGGATTGTGCTGTCTAACTAATGGGTGAAAGGTTGTAGCCTCCTACTCATATCACATGTCTTCCCTTCTATGAGGTCTCTTTCACTGAGAAAAGAAATCATCATCCCATTATTATGTAGGCATACGAATTTACTAGGGTGATAATCACTCTGGTATAGAACTATGGAAATCCAATCCATTCCCAAGATGATGTATTAGAGTTCCATCGTGATGGAGTAGGTCCCATGTGAACCCCTATCCTTGAAGAGATAACTCACACTTCTGGTAGACTAAAGAAAAATAAGAAGTGCTCCATATAGAAACCTTGAGACAAAGCTATTGTGGTAGGGACTCTACTGGGAGCTCCCACTCCCATACTAGGAATAAAGATATAAAACAATGACTTTCACCTATGTATACTAATAATAAAATAAGTCTAGAATAAACATAGATCGTACCTCAGATCAT
Organism: Viscum album; assembly: GCA_963277665.1. Classification (NCBI taxonomy): domain Eukaryota; kingdom Viridiplantae; phylum Streptophyta; class Magnoliopsida; order Santalales; family Viscaceae; genus Viscum; species Viscum album. The sequence goes on along the minus strand of OY728135.1, from coordinate 251,995,404 downwards.
CTTGTGCGTTGTGGGATCATGGACATCCATAGCAAACAACTATCTGCGGCCCTAACCGCCAGATCCTTAAGCCTAACATGGGTTTTTCGGTGGTGGGGTGGTGGTGGAATAACCACATTGCATCATCCACCACCTGAAGCTCCTCCTACCCCTTTTCTAGAACCACCTCCCCAGGGACCACCCTATCCTCACTTGAGGGATCGTTGATCATGGTGGTGACTCTGCCGCGGTGGTCCACCTGCTATCTTCCTGGGTTGCTCAGCATGTACGGTAAGGTAGTCCCATGCCATGTGAACTTTCCCATAATAAACATAGCACCGACCCTCTCCAAGATGATTCAGTGCTTTGCACTTCCCCAATGATGCCTGAACATATGCTTGAGTCTGATCATGGGGAGTCCCCCCACATCATGATCATGTAAACTTACGTCTTCCATCTTTCGCATACGACTTTTCTCTATAGAATCGAATGAAAATCCCAATAAATTGTAACCCCTCAAACAGAAATCTACCTGTCACTAGTTCCCACTCCCTCACCCCGACATAGGTGGGGATACACAAGGGTTCTATGCTGGAATCAATCTCTATATGGATTACTTACTTAAACTTTTTGCTTAAAAGAACCCATAATAGATCATTTCCAGAGGGTACTGAGTCAGGAATGTTAACCTAGCCAAGTAATTTGTCACTATCATCCCTACCTACTAAATCTTCTAAAGCTTCCTAATGGATCATAAGTAATAGGGGTAGAACTCCTCATGGAATAGTTACTAGAAGTCATCCTATGAGAGTGCCGACTCATTTTGCATCTGAGAAACAAAACTACGCCAAAATATAGTCACTATATTGAAAATAATTGCTAAAAAATACACCATCTGATCCATTTATATTTGAAAAATCCTAAATAGGAGGAACACCAACTCCATCCAATCCTATACTACCCGAGGATTTGGCTCACCAAACAACCTCAATGGCCTCTAAACCAAGAACTCATAGAGTACGCTCATCCCGTGAACATCCTTATACTTCTCTACTAGAACTATATTTCTACTCAATAGGTGGAGGTGATTCTACCTACCCACCCTAGAGGAAGGGGATCACATGATGGACCCTGAAATGAGGCCTCTTCACATAATGGGTCATCATTATGAACCAGATCTGGTATCCTGGAATTCTGTCATCGTAGAGGAATCTAGAAACTTATCAAGGAGTTACAAAATCAGATGAGTATATATATATATATATCAACAAAAATGGGGATATTAATCCAGAAGGATAGTTAGAGACTCAATATTATATGATTACTACACCATTGTTCCCTGAAAAAATTGTGTCAGGGTAGTGAGTCGACAAGCGATTAATCATGGTCCTAGTGAATGGATATGTTAGCCACCTATACCATAACTAGACTCCTAGTATTAGAGACTCACTCAAGATACTTTAACATTATTTCCCTAAACACATCTAAGACCTTTTTATGGAAACATCTGAACAACATCCCAAAGGCTGAACCTCACTCTGATACCAATTTTTCATGACATGACCCATGCTGGGGCTTGAGCTGCAAATACCCCATGCCCACCTCCATAGGGAAGGGGGTGGAAACAAGTACCAATGGTAAAACAAAATCAATGAAAATGATTATAGGGAAAGAAGTAAAAGATGCAACACTACTATAAATAAACCAAACATGCATGGACCTCTAAAAAATACAAGTAAAAAATGTAAAATGAAACGAAAATGGGAAAAAATACATGCTCAACAAGAAACTTTTCCCATACTAATAGAAATTAGAAATTAATAATAAAAGATAGATCCACTTAGATAGATCTTAATCTATGTCCACCAGACACAATCTAGGTTCCTGTATCCCTATGCTCCTCTAAAGTCACGATCATCCTATCTGTCGTTTTAATAATGCACAATACATGAGGGAAAATCCCATGTAGGGGTGAGGATAAAATTACATATTATGATGCCCCAAAATCATGAAGGGGATAAGGAAGAGATGTAATTGAAAAGGAATACAATAGATAGAACAAGGTACAGTTAAAGAGTGTATCTCAACCTTGCAAGAAAGTGAAGTAAAATCATCCAGACACAGGGATCTAGAAACGGTGAGTAGATGAACATCTCATCAAGTCTTTACTACCTATAGTAAGAGACTAGAATCATCCAACAATGAGAATCTACACATGGAAAAAACGTGGCATACCCTGCACGTCTCCGCCTCTCCGGTAAGGAGAGTAACCAAAACCCAAAGAGTGGGTACTGAAAAGGATATATATGTGTGCGTGTGTGTGTGTGCTTAGTCAAAAGAAACTGTAATGATATATTAAGGGGATCTCCATCTCACAGCTCAGCCCAAAAATAAGAGTTGCCAAAATGTTTAGGAGTGTCCATAAACAATGACTGGTATCCCACATGATTACTTTGAACACACTAGTCAAAGGAGCTCAATCATCAAACCTTGATATTTTCCTCTTTGCGTAGCTCTAACTCACCCAAATGTTTTTAAGTCAGGTCATAAGGACATGTCTTGATAGAAAAATCAACCCTCTTTTTTGTGAGTCCAAAGGTATGTAAAACCACGTCTCTCCACTGATATGTATGTTCGAATGGTGCAAACACGAAGTAGAGGACCCACACCCTAGTGCGTCAGAGGAGTTCCACTCTAATGGTAGTCATATAGGAATAAAACCCAAGTGAGTCTGGGGGTTCTACTCTAATAGTAGTCATAGAGGACCTAGGCCTTGGTATAACAAAGGGGTTACACTCTAGGTCATCAAGGACATGTTCCCAAGCTGGTAGTTCGATTCTATTTCGGAGTAACTATGGAGGACCTTTTATATATATCGATGGGGGGGGGTCAACACTCTAGTCATCGAGGATCTTTTCCTTAGTATGTCAGGGGGATCATCACCTAGAAAGAAGCCTTTGAAAACCTTCCCAAACACTATTTTTATTGAACACTGCATTAATAAGAGCCGTTTTTGGAAAACCTCATATCATAACTCAAACTCCACATTTGAGGTCACCATCACAATCTACGTAGAAAACACCCAGGATATCTGATTACTTTCCCAAATTGGGTTACTTTTGAAATGGTCACTTTCACAGCAACAAGACCAAATAGGACCTCATGGTTCCCATATCTCAGTATCGAAGTTTAAATTCCCAATATAGACTCAAATGGTTCATATCGAATAGAAGAACACATTTCCATAGATATCATGCCAATTGGATTCCCCATTTTGATGTTATGGCTATTTGAAGTCACTGTACGAAGACCCTCCTGGATTGTGACTAACCGATCATGGACCGACCACCACCATCAATCCACCTACTACCGTGATTGACCACTACGGTCAACCAACCATGGTGTGGTTGTTCATTGAATGACCACCATATTCAGTTCACTTGCTACGCTGACCAGCCGGTGTGGTTGACCGCCCGAGACCGGCCACGGTCAGTGGCTCGCAGCATCTTGAGCTACTATAGCCTCTTGGTCGACCGTAGTCGCACTCTGCTCCAGCTGACTCAGGTCTAACCCACTTGGCTTTTCCAATCCCACCTATATGGGAATGTCCCACCTAGCGATCCCATTCACGCGTGGGCCACCTGGCCCGCCAAGGCCCATTCCATCTACGATCACCATGTTTATTCATCCACCCACCAAATCCATGTGGTGTAATATTGGTATCTGCATCACCTATCGCTACATTGAGTCTCACCTCATGACACCTCTGCCGAAAATCCATGCCCTTCTCACCGACAACCACTCCACATGGCATCTCCACTGGCATTTCCCCACTGATTTTCCCTTCTGTGGACCATCATTCCTTCCCCAATGCTTAAAACACGAAGAATATGTTGATCTAGAATCCTCAAACCACGGTCTACATATATCTATGCCTAGCTCGATGAATGGTTGATGTTTCGACATTTCAAAAAGTTAACAGTTAAATCCCCAAATAATGGATGAACAACACAAAAATATGGGTTCTATAAAATAGATCGGTCGATGGCTAGGTTATTTTAACCTTTGATGATGATATTCAAATCAACAAAAATTAAAAAAAATCAAATTTAACTCAAGAATTGAAATCAGGGATGAAAAAATTAAGAATCATACTTCGTTTTGATCTGTTCATCACTGAAATCACATTCGGGACATGTCCACTGCGATCTGCCAAAGCTTCGTCAAATATTAACCAAATGGGTAAGGAGAGAGATTAATCATTGGTGGTGGGAGAATAAGAGTCCAACTTTAATGTGTAAATTATAATAACCTATTTATAAAAAGTGATTAGGTCAAGGTTATCTCCTTAACCACACCGTCCAATGGTCACATGATTAAAACATCTCATTCCCCCTCACTTTTGGGTGTGCTTAGGTAAAAAACCCCATTAAAAACTCAACTGAAGACTCATATTTCGAATCCGAGTCACTATTCAAGAGTTATTTGAGACAACATCCAAAATTAATTAATTAATTTTAATTATTTTATTTACAGTTATTTCCTTGGTGAATTTATCCACAGAATACCCGCACCGACCAGAGTAATGTATCGCCTAGGGTAAATGCCATGTTTTAGACTCAATCGGGGCATCAGATTTCTGATCAGAGCTTCTATTGAAGAGTAATCCTATTTCCTTCACATGAATAGTATAAAATATACATACTATTTTTATAAAATTTATCCCGGATACAAAATGCCTCAAAATCACACACTGTCTCAGTGCCTAGCTCTGTAAATATATATATAAATATTTCAACGTCTAACAAGGAAAAAACCTGGTCTATAAAATCATGATATCATTTCTAATAAAACCCCTTGTAAATCCCACATTTTACTTCATTTCACCTATTACAATAAATCCCATTTAATTAATGATGTTAAATAATAATTCATTTGTATAACATAACCTCCATATGTAAAAATTTCAAAGACAAACATCAAACCACCTCATTATTATTGATTTACGTGATGAAAACACCATTTTTTTAAAAAAAATGGGATTTTTGATTTATAAAATGTGTTGAATTCAAAAAAAAATTATTCTATATATGTATAGAACTGTAAAATCATAGAAATACTTATTTTAAACAATATAAAGTTTATTTAAATTATCAATGTCTCTAAATTATAATCACAATCCATAAATATAATTTCTATTATGACAAGATACTCCTAGAAAGCACTAATATAAGGAAGGAAAAATGATAAAATATAAGAAACCCACCTTTTTAAATAATGTTTTGTCTAAAAAATTTTCAAGAGTAATTTCTTTTAAAGGAAACCCCTATGGAAATTTTATAAAACATATTGTGTATTTCAATTTATTATTAAAGTAAAAATGTAATTAAATTATGAAATTTCCCTTTTAGTAAAAAGGAAAATAATGGAAAATATTGAATTCCATTGATAAAATAATCATAGATATATTATATTACCTTTATTTTTCAAATAAACTTATTCTAAATTACAAGAACATAAAAAAATAGAAAATAAAAGGAATTGGAAGGAAATCCTAACCTCAATCAATGGAACCAAGTCATATTCAATGAATAATGGAAAATAAGGTCATAAGAGATACTTTAAAATCCCTAGAAGTCAAAAACATACCCAAAATGAGAAATTGATTTTATAATCTATGGTCACTAGGATTATAGGAGGGGGGACTTAATAGAATAATATAAGAGAAGAATAAGAAGGGAAATGCATGTAATTTAAGGGAGTATATAGTAAGGAATATTCATTGAGTCAAGGAATGATCTACACAATTGAAAATAATTATATATAATAGCATCTATCCTAACATACAATGTATATTTAATTAATTACCCACCTCTAATGGCCAATCAAACCTAAACCACATGAAATGTTCAATAAAATACATTAACCTAAACTAAAACATAAATATTACCCTTATACATTGAAACTAGGGTGATGTAGACATGTATGTGACTGCACAATCTAGACAAAAAGAAATATCATATACCTAGACAATAAATTCCACATCATTAGGTCTTCCCAAAACCATATTCCAAAACCAAAAAATTGGTTGGAGTTAGTAGGAGTAATAAAAATTGATATAGGGGGAAAGGGGTGAATGGATAATAAAGCAATATGTAAGGATTACCACAGGGGAGTTGGGGGAGAAGGGGGAGAAGGGGGATTGTTAGGGATAGCTCATGGGAGATGTTTAGGATGATAGATCGAGGAGATCAGGGGTGACCACAACTCTAAAAAGGGCTCGAGAAAGGGATATGATTCTGGGGTGGTTGAAGGTGAGGGAAAGGGTGATGAAACAGGTGAGGGAGAGGTTAGGGGCGATGTCTTTATGGGATCAGGGGTGATCGTAACAGATGCGGGGGCTCGGGGGGCTTAGGCTATAAGGGCTTGGGGGATACCAGAGCATCTACAAGGTGGAAAACAGTGGGGGATAGAGATTAGTGTTGGTGGGGGGTGGGGAACTCACATGAGATGGGAGGGAATTGAGGTAGAAGTGTTTTTTAATAAATAGTTAATATTTACTAGATATTTTTAAAAACCTTCAACAAAGTCATTTTTTCGTGCGGCTTTACTAAACAACCACTAATAAACTGTCACTAAACAATGAATTTGGTGTAGTGTGTTTTCCAATTTTACTAGGAGTGATCAAATTTCTCAACCACAAATCATATCTATGATGTTAAAACAATGTTCACCATACCATCTTAAGATTAATTATACCCAAGGACTACTTTTGAGCCCGATTTTGAGTGATAGGGAGGGAGATATGAGAGGTAGATCATTGAAATACGGGTACATGATGTGTACCATGGTGTACATGAGGTTTAATCCCATGTTGAGTCTTGTTCATCTCCTTCTACCCAATATGGAATGTTTAAACCATATAATTGATTCGTGGGACAACCTAAGATCCTAGAAGTGTAATCCATGTACATGGATCAACTGTCCAGGTAGTGTCACATGACATATTGGCCTTTCACATGGATGTGTGATATTTAATATTGTAGGAAACCCTATTAACCAAACAAAATAATATTATATTGTGTCGGTTCTTTTGAAACGCATGATATATAGAGGAGAATTTGAACTAAGCTATCTCTTTCACTAGACCTTCCTAATCCCATTGTCTCATCCTTCAATCTAACCTAAATTTCCATCTAAGGCCCCAATCAAAAATTTATTTCTTCTAGTCATTGAATCTAATCCTCAATAAATAAAAAAAAGGAACCTATACCATTCCACACATTTTCCATCATTCCACACATGCTTCCCAAGGTGTGCACATTTCCCCCCAACTCTCATGATCTCACCATTAATCAAAAGTATTCCCACACTCATCATCACTACCATGATCAAACCTAAAATCAAGAATCTAAGGTTTATTATCTATTGGAAATATATCCATAGAAAAATCACTAGCCTACCATTGTTCAATGATAAATTTTAAGAGCGAGGTTTGAAATACATGACAAAAAAACATTAGGTCTTTGATGGACATTGTGAACTTGACCATCAATCACAATAATGGAACAAATATCACATTGAAACACTCTAGTGCAACAGATTAAATCTACGGTCAAGATAGGATTAAATTTATTAGGAAATTATTTGAAATAGTAGAAGAAGAATTATGATGATAATAAATAATACATCATCAAATTTATATTTAATGGGGAATAAGTTCAGTAATAAAAAAGTCCCTACCTCAATTTTGGGTAAATAATTACTCAATAATGGATCATGTTCTCTTCTATTGGTTATAAAAATTGATTCTATTCCTTGATCCATGAATTCTTATTTAGTCAAACATCACTGTTTCTCCCAATAGTGTCCCTCTAAATTCATATAATTATAAGGAAAACTCTGGTAGATTTCTATAAGAGAGTCTAAATAGAATAATTTCTTATATATAAATTAGAATAAAATGTATAATTAATTAGTCACTTAATTAATTAATTATTAAATTTTTTCCATCATATTCCCACCCCTGTGAACTTCTATGGGACCCAATAAAAATGAAATTTATGTCATGGGTGGGGTAAAAACATTTTTAGAATTAAATAGTTGTCTTAGTTTTCCCATCTATGAATTAATTCTAGATAATTTCAATTTTTTTTGAAAAGATGATTTATAGATTTTAATATATTTAATATTCTTAATATATAAATTTGGGGTCCCTATAAAACTATAATACCACCCATATTCTGAGTAAAAATAAAGAATAATATATATAAATATCCAAAGGGTATACAAATATGAATTATACTCATTAAATAATACCCACAATCAAGGATTTTCTCCCCAAAAGGAAAAAAATTACTCATAATGGTGAGGGTGCTGAGCCATTATTTGGATCTCACACTTACATTAAATCACTTGGATGTTTCCATGATGCTAAATAACTCATACTAGTGGGATGGATTGTAGGACCCTGGGACACCCTGAGAGGTGAGGGGTGAATCAGGGTGTCAACTTTTCATTTAAATAGATGGATCTTATTCCCATGTTGGTAGGAACTAGTCAAACATGTATGATGGATATGACGAGAAATCAAACATTCACATGCAAGGAGATGAAACAACACTTTTTACTTGGTTCACCACTAAGGGCTATGTTCAAGGATCATACACCGACAGGTTTTCGGTCGTACTTAATTCCACTATTCTTCACTAGTTGTGGATTACAATGGTTAGGGAATCGTCACTCTGTCCCAGGCTCACTGCCTTTAAAAATGTTCTGGGATAGCCCACTGCGTCCCCTGGGTCACTCCCGTTGAATTTCCCTGGCTCAATGCCTTCGGTGAAGTCTCAGTTAGTTTATAGACCTGAAGGTCTCTTCAATAGATTCACATTGGGGTCTTTGCCTCTACTTAGCATGAGACTACCATAATTGATGCACTTGAACACACTGAACCACTGAACCAGATAATCTGAAATGCGCAAACAGGTTATACTGAAGATTTTGCACAACTCCTACCCTTTGCACGAAATATCTCACTTTTGCGTGTAATGCTTGATTTTTTATTGGAAAATATTTCGCACACCAACCTCCTTTATGTGTAGCTTTTCACGCAACACCTTTTTCATGTAGCTTTCCCTTTTCACGCAGCTCAGATTTTTTCACGCAACTCGACCTTTTTTGCGCAACTCAACCTTTTTTGCGCAACCAATCCTTTTTCGTGCAACTCCCTTTTCACAAAACTTTTATGCACATCAGCACTCGGATCTTATCTAAGTCTTAAACCATACAGAATGAGGGGGTTCACCTCTTATTTATAGGCGTCTCAGACCCCCACGTGAAAAACCCACTATGGCATGAAAAACCTCTGATTTAGCACAAAATATTTCATGCACATACCGTTTTTCGTGCACATCTCCAGGTTTTTTCGCGTAGCCCATGCCTTTGACATTTTTCGGCGTTCTGATTCTGAAAGACCACTTGTGCAAAAAATCTCGCCACTATTTCGCACACCACAATTTTTTTCACCCACGCAACTATTTTTTGTGCATGCTGCTATTTTTCACGCACAACGTTATTTTTCGTGCACACTACTCTTTTTCACGTGCGCCACTATTTTTTCACGCACGCTTCTGTTTTTTGCGCACACCTCCCTTATTTCTGGCACCTCCACTTTCCAACAACCTATGTCTTCATTTTCCAATTTTCAGGTCCAAAAAATTGGAAAAAATTGGAAAATAGCACCACCTTCAATACTGTTGTTTGCTTAAACAGTTTGATCACTTCACTGGCACACATTCTGAACTTCCAATGAGGATTTACAACAAACAAAAACCATACTCCAATTCATGCATAGAACGACCATGGTTCCAATAATATCCCGCTTTGGGTTTGTTAGAAATCAGTAAATAAATTCAATAGAAAACCAGCCACATGCAAACCAAAAACACAAGAATCAACTCAGCCAACACTCTAAGTCTACGTGCGTTATTCTTGGTGTAGAAAACAAGAGGGGAAGCGTGAATTAGGATCCCGTGTTTTGGAATACCCAATGATGCCCAATCAATTCTCTTAAATTTTCCCAGAAGCATTACATGTTCAATGTATTCCTTCTTATCCTATCACAAAATTATCATCGTGATACCAAACATATACTGAATTTATTCCTTCTCCCCCATTGGAAAAAAACCAAAAGATCAGTATTTTTTCATTGAACTTCTCAATTCACCCCTGGATAGTATCTCCCCTATAAGCCTTCTTCATATCCACAAAAATATTAAAAACAGTTAACATAACTAGGGAGAGGGGTATTTCGTAACCTCCTTATGCACTGGGAGGCGGCTGAACACTGAGGTTCAACCGATGTTTCTCAAACACAGCCGCTGACAGTGGCTTGGTCAAGATATCAGCCACTTGCTCATCAGTTCCCACATGATCCATTCTAATCACGCCTTCCTCAAATTTTTCTTTTAAAAAGTGGTACCTGATTTCAATATTTTTTGATCGAGAATGCTGAATAGGATTCTTCATAAGATCAATTGTGCTCTTTTTATCACAGTAAAACACCATTGGTTTCTTTACCTCTTCACCAATATCTATTAGTTGTTTCTTCATCCATAGTAGTTTAGTGCATGCCTCTGTGGCAGAGATATACTCAGCTTCAGCCGTACTAAGAGAAGTAATTTCTTGTTTCTTTCTTAACCAGCCAACACATTTATTCCCAATGTAGAATGCTCCACCACTGGTGGAATTTTTGTCCACTACATCACCAGCCCAGTCAGCATCAGAAAATGCTGATAATTCACTATCCCTTCCTACAGAAAGGTATAACCCAAAGTTATGAGTACCTTGAATTTACCTCATGATTATTTTAACTACTTACATATGTTCCTCCTATGAATTACTCTTAAAGTGGGATGCTAGACATGTTGCCAAGACAATATCTAGTAGTGTCGTTGTCAGGTACAGTAGGCTCCCAATGATCCTTCGGTACATAGTGTGATCTACAGAGGTCCCATCCTCATGCTTTTCAAGTTTGGTTCCAACTAAATTCAGTGTTGACATTGATTTGGAGTCATGCATATTATATTTCTTCAGAAACACTCTTGCATACTTTTCCTGAGAGATGAGCATGTAATCTTTATTTTGAGTCACCTGCAACCCCAAAAAATATGTGAGCTCCCCAATCATTGAAATTTCAAATTCTGATTTCATGTGATTGGAAAATTTGTCCACTAATTTCTACCTGCTTCCATCAAATATAATTTCATCAATGTAAACTAGAACCATTAACTAATATTTCAGGGAATTCATCAGATAGAGATTTTGATCTACTCCTCCTTGTGTGAATTATGGTTTCTTGAGATAAGAGTCCAGCCGAGAATACCACGCTCATGGTTCCTGTTTCAAGCCATAGTGTTCTTTCTTTATTTTTCAAGCCTTTGTTTCATCAATACCAAGATGAAAACCCACTGGTTGTTATATATAGATTTTTTCTTTGAGTACAACATTCAAGAATTCTATCTTGACATCCATTTGATATACTTTATATCCTTTTTGGAGTGCCATGGTAAGAAAAAGCCTGATTTACTCTAGTCTAGCCACTTGTGGAAAGGTTCATTCAATATCAACACCTTCAATCTACGAATATTCTTTACAAACTAATCGTGCCTGGTTTCTAATAACACTTCCATGCTCATAAAACATGTTCTTAAAGATCCATTTTGTACCAATCACATTTTGACCTTTAGGTCTCTTGACTAGATCCCATGTATGGTTCTTATCAATTTGATCTAACTCTTCATTCATGGATTTCACCCAAGATTCATCCTTTATAGCTTCTTCAAATGAGGATAGTTCCAAAACTGATAGAAATGCAGATTGTGTGTTATTCATAATTCTTCTTGTTTGGGTTGGTGAAATCCTATTCCCAATTATGTTAGATGGATCAATCTCAGCTCTTAAATTTCTCCTGTGAGGTTTAGTCGCATTCTCTCCAGCCAAGATTTCCTCTTCAGATTCTTCTTCAGAGTCAACATAATGATGTGACTCCTGAGTGTTTTTTACACCTTCTTCTATTTTTATATTTTTATTTACTCCATGTTCACATTCATTCTCATCTTCTATCTCATCAGCATAAGAATTATTTGAAGCATTTGGGGTTTTTACAGGAATTATCCTAACATCACTGATTTCCACAATCCTCCCCAAGAATTTATTGAAACACTTGTAGGCATTTCTGTTCATTGGATAGCCAAGAAAAATTCCTTCATCAACACTTTCACCAAACATCCCTTTATTTTCTGCTTTATTTCAGATGAAACATTTTCTTACGAAAACATGAAAATATTTCCACAAAGGCTTCCTTCCATGTCACAATTCATATGGTGTATTCATTTCTCCCATGTAAGGCCCCGTTCTATTATGATTGTGCAATGAAGCTTCAAAATATTCTTTCTAGTAATGGCAAGAGATAAAACTCTCAATTAGCATTTTCCTAGCCATATTGTTGACCTATCGATTCTGACGCTCAAAAACTCCATTTTGCTGTGGAGTTCTCATAACAGCTACCTCATGATGTATTACATGTTTTTCTAGGTAATTATAAAACTCAATGGATGTGTATTCCCCTCCAATTTCAGATCGCAGGACTTTTATTGTCCGTCCAGTATCATTCTTGGCAATCCGGCGATAAGTTTTCATGCAATCAAGTACTTGTTGATTCCTGTGAATAACCATTACACAAGCAATTCTACTATAATCATCAATGAAAAGGATGAATTACCTCTCTCCATGAGTTCCGGAAACATTTATTGGGCCACATACGTCTGTATGGATGAGATCAAGAAGGTGTGATGCCCTTTTATTCTTTGGTCGATATAATTAAATACTAGCTTCACCCGAATGCAAGCATCACAAGTCTTTTCCTGTTCACATTTCAGAATGGGGATATCCATAACAATATTCATCTTAGATATCTTTTCCATGTCTTGTTGGTTAATGTGCCCCAACCTTCTATGTCGTAGGTTGTTTTCTTCTTCAATAGACAAATAGCAAGTGTTTACTTTGCTGTCAACCTGATATAAGTTTCCATCTGTTCTACAGACTTTCATAAGAGAATTCCCTATTTTTTAATTTATAGTGCAGCCATTTTGATTGAATGTTACTATGAGCCTTGAGTCACAGAGTTGACTCACACTGAGGAGATTGTGGCGTAGACTGTCCATATAATGAAATTCAGTCTTCTTCAGCTCTCCATTGGTGAGAGCAATATTCCCACGACCTTTTATCTTCAAAGCAGCCTCATTACCAAACCTCACTGTTCCATCAACCTTCTTTTTAATGTTCTTCAAAAGGTAATCATTTCCTGTCATATGTGAAGAGCATCCACTATCAAGAGTCATGGTGCTGCTACTCTTTGTATCTTTGAAGGCAACTTCTGCAAGATTGTATTTCTTGATCTTCTTCTTTTCTTTCCAAGAGATATTTGATTGAGTATAATATATTGATGGCCTTCTAATTATTTATTCCACATAATTAGATTCTTCATACCCATAATCTTCTTCCAGAGGAGAAAACCTATTTGTGAAATCAACACCATCCGGAGGGTGAATATTGACCCGTCTCAAAGAGTTGTATGAATCTATCCAATCGAAGCTCTACCTACAATACGTAGCTTTATGTCCAAAGTTAGAACAATGAAAACAGTATCTATAGAAACTATTTATTCTATAAGATGGAGGATATGAAGTCAAACTCCTTTGATGATGTCCCAAATCTTCCCCATTCAAGTAACTCCTTGCCTCTTCGCAATATGACATGATATGGCCCAGATAGCCACATAACTAACACTTCATGAGAGGAAATGTCTTCTCACTTGAATTTATCCTCATTCCTTCTTCCTTGGGAGAATAGTTGGACTGCCTGTCATTTCTAAAAATTTGAGGATAATTTTCATTTCTTCTTTTAGTTTGGATTTAGGGTTTCTTTTTCAGCACTTCAGGAAACATTTCAACATGTCCAACTTTCATCTTGTATTTCTTTTGGATCTATTCACTTCCAGTAGTTGATGTCTTAGCTTCATAGCGAATTCCACTCTTTCCCATGAAAGTGGGTCTTTGATCACTCAAGATTTTTCGAACCCCATTTTAACCACACTTAGATCTTGCTAGTAATTATGCATCTAAGAATCTTCCAAAATGAATTTTCATCTTACCATCATTTTTGGTTGATTGAAATTCAATTTTACTCCTAAGAGTAACAACTTCTTCCTCAAGACCCTCAAAATTCTTGGGCTTCTCTTCCAGTCTGGATGAAAGGTCATTTATGTCCTTTTCTTGTTCTTCAATTATAAGCTTTATATCCATAACGTCATCTGTGATTTCAAGGATTGAAGACTGAACTCTCACTAGTTCTTCTAGTCATTCAATTTCTACTCCAAGATCATCAACATATTCTAATGATTATTCCAGCATTTCCTTCCATTTATTTCATCTCTTAAATTTATTCTCAAGCTTGGAAAAGGCATCCTTAATTTGAATATTTGGATCACCATTTGGAGTAATCTGATTATCTATGCCTTTACCGATCAAGGGTTCTAAATTTTCAATGGTAGCCATCAGGGAAGCTTAGTTCCCTTTTTTAAATTTTGGTTCTTCTTCTTCACAAAATTCAACATCATCATCTTCCTCTTCATAGAAGAAACACTTCCTTGGTATTTTCTTTCAATATTTGAAGTCTCCCTTTTTGAAAAACCTTTTCTGAGGCTTCTTGATGTCTTCTTCTTTTCTCTCATCATCATCAAACTTTCATTGGAACTAAGAGGCAATGTTCCCAACTCTTCTACAACGAAAACATGCCAGAGGTATCTTACCTTTAAATTTACCTTTTCCCGTATTCAGCTTCTTGGTGATGAGAGAAATAATTTCTTTTTGCTCATCATCTTCACCACCACTATCTTCTAAAATTTTCAGTTTGTTAATGGCTTTGAATTCCATTTCCTTTCTTACATGAGTCATGGAATCTTCGGGTTTGACTCTCATATCATATGCCACTAGACTACTTAATAGATCATCCAGAGATAGTTTGGATAGATCTCTTTCTTCAAGGTCTGACACCTTTGAATTGTACAAAGGCGGAAGTCTTCTCAAGATTTTCTTTACGATATCAATGCCTTTGATTTCTTCTCCAATACCTCAAATTTCTCCCACTACATTAGTAATTCTATTGAATAATGAATCTGCATTCTCATTAAGATGCATCTTTAGATTTTCAAACCTGTTCTGTAAGACTTGAAGTTTCACCTCCTTCACTTTGATGTCTCCTTCATAAATGTTTTCAATTTTATCCCACATAGACTTTGTTGAGGTGCAACTCATCACCCTTAGATAGATATGATATGAAAGAACCACAGTGATAACATTCTGAGTTTTAGCATCTATGTCAAAAACTTTCCTATCTGTATCAGTCATAGCAAGCCCTATTGGATCAGTAACTGGAACTCCTTGCACAGTAGCAAAGAGGACTTCTATTCTAAGGGATATTAAATGAGATTTCATTCTGTTCTTCCAAATATGAAAATTAATTCCATCGAAGACAGGTATTCCCCTAGCATTGACTGCATTCTCCATGATGGCAAAGGAAAGATCTAACACCATAAACCTTTATTCTC
Organism: Viscum album; assembly: GCA_963277665.1. Lineage (NCBI taxonomy): Eukaryota > Viridiplantae > Streptophyta > Magnoliopsida > Santalales > Viscaceae > Viscum > Viscum album. The sequence continues at coordinate 251,979,758 of OY728135.1, read as the reverse complement.
TGATACCACTTGTAGGACCCCGAGACACCTTGAGGGCAGAGGGGTGAATCATGGTGTCAAAGTATCTTTTAAACAGATGTATCTTGTTACTAAGTTGGTAGGAACTAGTCAAACCTACATGATGGATATGATCAAAAATCAAACATTCACATGAAAAGAGATGACACATCACTTTTTACTTGTTCACCACTAAGGGATACATCCAAGGAGCATACGCCGACAGGTTATCGGTCGTACCTAATTCCACTATTCTTCACTAGTTGTGGATTACAATGGTTCGGGAATAGTCACTTTGTCCCAGGTTCAAATCCTTTACAAATGTTCAGGGATAGCCCACTGCATCCCTCGGGTCACTCCCATTGAATCCCCCTGGCTCACTACCTTCGGTGAAGTCTCAGTCAGTTTATAGACGCGAAGGTCTCTTCAATAGATTCACATTGAAGTCTTTGCCTCTGCTTAGAATGAGACTATGCTCGCATTTAAGAACAGAATTGATGCACTTGAACACACTGAACCAATAGACCAGATAATCAGAAATGCGCAAACTGGTTATACTGAAGATTTCGCGCAACTCCTACCTTTTTCGCCAAATATCTCACTTTTGCGCGAAATACTTGATTTTCGCGTGGAAAATATTTCACGCAACAAACTCCTTTATACGTAGCTTTTCAAACAACACATTTTTTTCACAAATAGGCCTTTTTCATGTAACTCTGAGTTTTTCATGCAACTCGACCTTTTTCACGCAACTCGGCCTTTTTCGCGCAACCTAGCCTTTTTCACACAACTCCCTTTACACGAACATTTTACGTGCATCGACACTCGGATCTTCTCTAAGTCTTTAACCATACGGAATGAGGGGGGTCACCTCTTATTTATAGGTGTCTTAGACCCCCACGTGCAAAACCCATTATGGCACAGAAAACCTCTCATTCAGCGCAAAATATTTCGCGCAGGTACCGTTTTTCACGCACATCTCCCGGTTTTTCACGTAGCCCATGCCTTTTCCATTTTTCGACGTTCTGATTCCAAAAAACCTCTTGCACAAAAAATCTCACCACTATTTATCACACCATGCTATTTTTCGCACACACTGTTGTTTTTCGCACACGCCACTGTTTTTCACGCATGCCACTATTTTTCACGCACGCCGATGTTTTTGACGCATGCTGGTATTTTTTGTGAACTCCTCCCTTATTTCGCACACCTCCACTTGCCAAAAATCTATGTCTTCATTTTCTGATTTTCAGGTCCAAAAATTTGGCAAACACTGGAGAACAACGCCACCTTCAGTACTGCTGTCTGCTTGAACTGTATGATCACTTTACTAGCACACATTCTAAACTTCCACTGAGGATTGACAACAAACACAAACCATACTCCAATTAATGCATAGAATGACCATGGTTCCAGCATGGCTAACCCATAAAGGATTTTATCCTATATATCCTTAATCACTTCCAAGTATGCTGAAAAGGTGGATCTATCCATGACAACCATCTCTACATAATTAATAGAATAAAAGAATATCATGAATTTATTCATTATCAATTATATATGGAATCCTTCATGTATTCAGTCCAAATATGGGGGTAAATCCAAGCAGGGAAAAGCTTTTCCAACCATACAAATTATCTAGAATGGATTGATAAACCTCAGGGATAACTTCTTACACTGACCAAACCTCAAAAACAAATTTGTGTGGACACCTTCAAGAACACACGACCTCCCTAGTTGAAATCCAAAATTATATGATATTGTTTTGCATAATATTTCTACTAACTCTTAGCAGTCTTCATTTTCTCCAGAATCACTTATGTATTTTCTCAATTTTCCTTTACACCAACTTGGCCCTAGATGTGATGACTCACCTATTTATATCCAATATATCGATGACTTGTATGGTCTCTTATATAGATCATTATGTAGTGTTATGCTGATAGTTGATTGATAACTATTATTATAATAAAACTCCACAAAAGGCAGGTGATCCTCTCAACTGTAGCCAAAGTCTAACACACAGGCTCACATTGTATCCTCCAAACCTAGATAGTTCATTCATCATAGCCATCTATATGTGGGTGGAATGCAATTTTTCTCAATAACTATGTATTGGGAAGATCCTAAAAACCTCTCTAGAACCATGACATGATTCGAGAATTGTAGTTAGAGGCAATCATTGAGGGTACCCAATGAAGTAAAATGATTTCTCATACATACAATAACTCTAAACTATCCACCAGACTCTACTCCCATCTAATAATAAAAAATCACCCAGATAGTCTTATGGACATTCAATTTCCATGAAAGTCTTGTTAAAAATCCATAAATATTCCATCCCACTTTTATCTGGATATCTCAAGAGGCTAAGTCCAACCTACTTGAACATGATTCTCTATATTCACCAATTGATATATGAGACATTAAGAAATTAAATTAACAACTTTATACAGATTTCATTCCCACCAAAACCTTCATCAATGGTCCTAGTATATCACTGATACCCTAGGCTATAACACCATGGTAGAGGTACAAAACAATATCTACTCCTCCCCATGAAACATGATGGTTTTTACAATCTATCCTTCGAAAAGGAAAATAAGCTCCCCACCATCAAAAAATATATAGGGTTAATCATCATAGGATATCTGTTTTTGTGGTAATTCCCAATTAATGTCACTCAATTAAGCTACGGTCAAACCCAATAATAGTGTTGGTTCCAATACAATATACTTGAGATAGTCATCCCCTTTTTCTTCAACTAAGATCATCAAGAAAGATACCAACTGCTCCAATGCCTCTTCCACCAACAAATATTAGGATTTCCTACTAATGTAATTTCTACCACTTTAAACTTCCTTAGAGTATATACTATCTTGAAGTCATCTTCCCATTGTAACTATTTACAATTTTTTAGTCTTAGGCTATGAAATCTTGAGGAAAACATACACCTAAGACTCTAGTTGACTGAGTTAACTACAAACCTCTCACATAGGCGATAATGCCTCTACATATTTAGGGATAAGAACATTGCTTCTATCTCCAAGTCAGAGGACATGTATTTCTTCTTATGGGGTCTTATCTACCTAGACCTATAAATAATGAACATATTCCTCTATATCAACACACACCCAATAGAAAATATAAATCCATTACAGAACACCATGTACTCAAAACCCTCTTCTAGAATCCTAAAAATAGGAGAAATTTTCAACCACTATCTCATATCCTCAAAGTATTTCTGATAGTGTTTGGTCAAGGAAAACAATCTCCCTTTTCTTATCATGAAATTCATAGGTTCCACAATATTGGAATAGTTTACAAAAAATCTCTAATATTACCAAGCCAAAACAATAAAACTCTAAAACTCATATATGATCTTATGTCATTTTCAAGATAGCATGGCCTATTTCTCTATAGGGTCTATAGCTACACCATGTTCATAGATGATATTACCTAGAAATTGAACCTCACTAACCTAAAACTAACACTTCAAGAGTTTAGTATATAATTAGTACTTCTAGATTATGTCAAGGATCTTCTATAAGTTCTTTATATTTTCATAATCTAATGAAGAGTAAATTATAATGTCAATAATAAATAAAAACATTAAATGATCTAGGAAAGGATAGATGATCCAGGTCATGAGTCCTGTGATTATAGAGAGGAAATTCTCTACACCAAAGGAAATCACCAAGAACACAAAATTCTCATATTGACATAAGAATTTAATCTCTAATATATAGTCATAAAAACCAACAACTAGTAGTATCAAAACTAGAGGTAAATATTAGAGAATAATCACATGCCTTTTAGTTATTTAATGATGTCATTGATACTTGGGAATGATTTTTTATTCTTGACCATCAATTGATTCTAGTGATGATAACAAAAATAGATCCCAATATCCCATCCAAATTTTTAATGAAAAACACTGGAGCTACCTAGGGTGACGCACAAGTTCTTATGAGACCATTCCCTTGAATTACCTCTAATTGAACCCTCATCTCCCAGATCACAGCATGGGCTCCCTGATATTCCATAAAATAAATCATTTTAGTCTTGGTGTGAAATTCAATGTAAAATTAAATCTTCTCACTTTAATTAAAACACATAACATTCATAGGGAAGATGACCATGTATTCATACAATACTACTTGAAGAGATGTTTATAAATATCCTACTATACCATGGGTCAAATTCATCTACTGATGGGGGATCAGTTTCATCTTCTTTCTCACAGCCCCACTAATTGTACCAGTAGGACCTTTTTCCCACAAAGGACAGTCTCATCCCATCTACCAATAGGATCCTAACTATCTTATAGTGAATATCTATTTGATCACATAACATGGATATCTAGTCTATACCTAGAATTATTTCATACATCTTCATCAAAACTACCTAGAGGTTCTACATTAAGCTATCTCCACCAAGATTCATCTCACACTATCGACAGATGTGTGAGATAGTGGAATCACTTCCCTTAGAAATCTATATCCATAATATACCAGATAAAGGACACAAATGAATATCAATATTTGGAACAATGTATAATATGAGGAATTAATTATTTATTCCCATGTCAATAAGTAATGGTGCTAATGTAAAAAATAAATATATCACAACTTGAATCATCTCATTCAAAACTTGACCATATCACTCAATATCCCACAACTAACAATGTCTTTGTACACTAAACCTATAAGCCTGTTATGGAACACCCAAGGTGGTGGGGGATGTAGGTCATAATTCTTTACTCCACCATTAGATCCTCCTCTGGTGGCTCTGCTATCCCTTCTATCAGTACCGCCTCCATAGGGTCCACCAAGAACACCCATGTGAGATCCCTAATTTCAATGATGCCTCTTCCAAAGAGGTTCATAAAATACCTATCCAACATATTCAATGTTTGGGGTCAATCAATCCCATTCCATGTAAAAATTACCATCTCTAACATATCACCTCTTACCTATCTACTGACTGAGTCCTTAGAGGCATCCATGTGATGCTAACCCCATAGGATGAACACACTTGTGTAAAGACCTCCTATACCATGAACCTGAATTTAGACATCTACTAGTTGTAGCATATGTCTTTTCTCCACATTATAGACTCTATATATATCTTCTAAGTATTCCTCTAATTTGAATATCACTAACCCCAAGGCATGATCTAGTACCTTGACATAGGATGGGATGCATAGAGAGGCTACACAAGCTTGGATGTCTCAAAAGAGTCATTTTTCAAACATCCATGATCAGAAATATCCATCTCACAACATATCTCGAGAGTATAACATGAGGTAAGTAAACCTAAATTCTACTTTACAATAGTCATATAACCCTATAACAACTATAGAAACTCCTGAATCTGCAAATATCATAAGGATAAGGGATATTAATCTTCATAGAACAAGTGATCAAACTCCTTCTTTGTGAGTTTCTTCTCATTATAGGTCTGAGATACAATACCCCAAAAGTTTCTTGATTCTCTATAAAGATTTTTGGTGAGAAGAACAACCATCTAATCGGTTAGGGTGTGAATTTTTTTGAAAACTTGGATGAAAGAATTAATCCAATCATCAAATGCTTGAGGGTCTAGCTCACTACAAAACCTGAGTGGTCTCTACCACTAAAATTGACACCATTCTCTCTGAATTCTTGTATCATAGTCCCATCTTACTAGAAAAAATAGATACAAAATATATAGATAAAAATCATCTTGAATTGCTGGATTAGGGTCTCTGTATCATTCAATTAATTGAATTATTTCTCCCTGCTTTCCTAGAGGGAACATGTAAGATCCCATATTTTTTAGGTATGTATTTATATCTCAAGGTTTTTTATTAATATTGTTTTAGTTATGTTTTAACTCACCTTTAAACAATGGTACTCATTTTTTTTCATGGATATCATTTTTTTTAAATAAATGCAGTCTTGTGTTGTGAGGAAACTTGAGAAAAATAGATAGTATCCATACGGAGAGACATTGTTGGGGAAAATGGATTAAAGTCTAGAGTTGTATGTTTACATAAGTTAATTGAGTATTTGTACAAATGGGTTAATTGTTACCAATGGTTCTTGGTAAGTTGGAAATCCTTAAAAGGAATATAGGTTTTTGTAAGGAAAATGGGATGAAAACTATATGCTGGACATTTACATGCTATATAAATCGGTTGCATGATGTGTAAAAGATCCTAGACTCATGTCATGAACTAATTCATAGCATGAAGTGAATAAATATCATGAAGACATTACATGTCATGTAATGTTATAGTGTATTAAATATTCATCCATAGTGATGGGATTTTTGGTGTATCCCTCTAAAAAGAAATACATGACATGTAACTGAATTACATGCTGTGTAATTTCTTCAGAAACATTTTTAAAGGGTGGCATGAAATTAGTTTTTCATTCATATCGAGTGAATCCTTATCATCATGACCCTAGGTCAGCTTCCATGAAATATTAGAGAACCTCTAAGGATTCGTTATGTCCCAATCATGCATATGATCCTAGATTTATGGATTTAGTTTGGTTTTTCATTCTTTCTACTTTGTTCTCCAACCATTGCAGAGAAATATATTGACCATTTGATTTTCTAGTTTTCATATTGACCAGGTTTGATCAAGGGTATTCTTGAGATCATCTTCACCTTCATATTTGTTGGAATGTTTCGTTGGAAGTGTAGCATTATTTACCATTTAAAGGTAGGGGTCTAAATCTTAACCCTATGTTATGAGTTTCAAATTGATATGTATATAAAATATTTTTATTTCTCTAATGCATGAACAAAATAATTATTTAATTGAATTGAATCTTGATAATCCTATGTTTGATTCTTCATTGGATCCTTTAGTATTCAATTGATGAAGTGACCTAGATTTTGGAAACCTATAGGGTGAGTGAACCATTGAAAATAATGACTTGGAAATGGATTACTTATTATTTTATCATAACATGTGATTCAAGTGATTTATTATCACATATTCAACTTAAAAATGGATTTTTTTGAATAATTAAAGTAAATGGAAGACTAGAAGAGAAATCATAATTAGTGAAATTCAAATTTTTCCATTATGTGTTCATATTATGATATGTTTTCTATTATGATATTCACTTCTGAAAAATAATGGCATCCTGGACTCAAAAAGTTACTATGAGCATAATTTCATAAACACTGACTCCAACTTTGAATGGTTGGTCTATTTTAACAAAACATGGATTAAACCCTCAAGATTTAAACTTATTTGGAGAATTGCACATTATATAATTCCTACTGAAGTTTTCATACAATCTCTTGGTATTCAGCTATGCTCAAAATGTCACTTCTGCAACCAACACAGGGAAGATGCGAATCATCTCTTTCTGTCTTGTGCTCAGCATCTGCTCTTTGGAATTATACTCTTGACTTATTTGGCTGTAGATGGATTATTTATAATACTATTGGATCTCAATTAAAAAGATGTGTTCAGCAAGAGGAATCACAAAAAAACCAAGAATCTCTTCCTCTCTTCCATTGCTGAGATTCTTCATGTGATCTGGTATGATAGAAACAATATGATTCATAATAACTCTTCATCAAATCTTAATGCAGGTAAAGACCATGTCCTCCTTGTGACGCGTGAGGCTGCCTCTATCCAAAAGGCTCACTGCATTAATACTATTAGAGACTTTGAGATACTTCGGAGACTTCACATTGAAGGCATATTCAAGCAACCCAAATGCACCTTTGATGTATTCTGGAAGGCTCCGCTTCCAGGATGGATAAAGGTGAACATTGATGGTGCCTCGAAGGGAAACCCAGGCCCTGCCAGTTATGGAGCGATCTTCAGAGACCATCTTGGTATATGCCATGGATGTTTTTTCACTGGCTGTGGCACTGTCTCTTCATTGGAAGCTGAAATGATGGGTGTGATCCATGCTGTCAACTATGCCCTCCAAAAAGGATGGAGGAAGATTTGGATTGAAAGTGACTTGACCACTGTCATTCAAGCAATCTGGAAGGGGATGACTCACCTTGCCTAGCCTCTCACTACTCGCTGGATGAATTGCCTCGACACTCTTCTGCAGTTCAATCTTATTTCCACACATGTTTTTAGAGAAGCTAACAAAGTTGCTGATGCACTTGCAAACATGGGAGTTAATCAGGAGATGACATGGATTGATGCACTCCCTCTTGATCTTTTTCAGCTTTATGACAATGATTGTAGGAAACTTCCATCCTTTAGACTCTTGTAACCTTTTTTTCTATCCTAAATAAATTGTGCCTCGGTCTTTGACCGAAGCACTACCTTTTAAAAAACAATATTCACTTATGAAACATGTTGAATTGCTTATATATCAGGTTCTAACCCAAAAAAAATATAGTAATTCTTATATATCGATTTATGACCCTGTAACATGTTGTAATGATTATATATTGGGTTTTAACCCTGACACATTCTATAATTGTTATATAATAGGTTCTAATCCGGGAAAATGTTGTAATGATTATATAATAGGATTTTTCCCTATAAAATGTTGTAATGCTTATATATTAGGCTTTTTCCCTAGCACATGTTGAAATTCTTATATACCGAGATATGTGTCGACTCATGATGATATTCTTATATAGAGGGATTTTCCCAATGATTTTTTATACTATGTGATTATGGTTCTGGTTGGCATGGTTGTGAGACATGCTCAAAGACATTCTGACATGGTGTTGAGGGAGGTTTTGTTTTACCATGGTTATATGGCCGTGGTTTGCATGGTTCTGTGACATGCTCAGAAATATTTCAACATTGTGCCAATGTAGGTTATTCTTATAATTTATTAATTTTTGAATTAATAAAAAAACCTGTGTATCACATTATTTCATACACTTCTTATCATACTAGTTTTTTATATACGGTGGTGTCGACCTACTATGTTTTACTCACACCCTATTTGGCTCACCATTTGGCATCTGAGTAGATTTTATGCATTTATGTTTGGAAAAGGGAAGGGGGCCTTATTGATAACTTACTTCTAACTAGATGGGCTAGAGTTAGGAGATGAGTCTAATATGGGATTCGAGACCAGAGTCTTTTGGGTTTATCTGGCGTTAGAAGACTCTTTTATTTTATTTTTTTCACTTTATCATATAGATACATTGCATCATGTCATTAAATAATTCATCATTTTTTGGTATACTAGTTTTTCCTTTATTTTCCCATTTCTGTTATACGGTTTCCACTATGTCTATTACTATGATTAATTTTGTTTATATGGATTATTTACACTGTTATGAAACTTCATATGAGGGGTATATTCTCCCTAATATACATATCACACCCCCGATTCTAGTTAGAAGCCTCTGGCTTACAAGGAGGATCACATGAGGTTTCATAACTAATACTTTTCATCCAAGTAATAGAGTTTCATATTGGAGGATGTTATAGAACACCTCATGAATGTGCCACTACAAAAAAACATCATCACACAACCACTCTCCATCATAACCCTATCTCACTATCCTAATTATATATCATCACATAGGCACCTTGAAGGTTAGCAAGAGATACCATGGTTAGTTTAGAATACTAGGGGAACTGACTGAAGAAGGACATGAAAATCAAAGGAAAATTCCAATATGATGCATGTAGCATTGGTTTTCCTGCAACTAGTGTCCCAGTATACTAATTCCCATGTATGTTTTCAGTGTTCTGGTGTATGGTTACATTGACCACCACTCCATCATTGGGTTCCTTTACCAGAAATCCAAAATCCTAAAATCTTAATACTATTGCCTTATGTTCCCAAAAAATTATTGACAACACATCTAAATCTAGAAACGATCATAGGATATAACTATTTGATACCACCCTATCAAGATCTGACCCACTTTGGCCCGACATAGACTAGGGGTATGACATGATTTAAAACCCAATCCCACATACAATAGGCTAAAGACTATTGAATATCACCTGGTAGTCATATCACACACATATGAGGCTTTATAATTAAAAACCTATACACATGCACACCTCTATGTAATTCAAAACCATACATGATAAATAAATTAGTGTTACTGCAGGAGGAATAAAATGAAGTAATAACCTCTAGAACAACCTATGTGAAACAATATAACATATACCCTGTGAATGAAGGAAAAAAATACATTTATGACCAGAAATAAAGGGTGTCACAACCTAACCACTGATGAAGCGTAATGTAATTCTCATGAAAATTGAATTCAACCACCACATGGTCTCATTATCACCTGATATAACTAAGATGCACCAAAACTGGACCCTTAAAAGTTACTATAAGGCCCCATCCTTAAACCTTACTTAATCTTGAGTTATTACAAGATTACACATTGAGGATCTTTTCAGGTTTAGAGTTTTAGAGAATTAGATCATGAAACTTTCATTACATTCCACATTTAGACAAAGTAGTTTCATAAAAGACAATATTCATTCTTCCCATCAACGGAAACATATTTAAAATAAAACATGGATTCTTTCTTGACACATCCTTGACACTATCATCACATCATGTACCTTTCCCTTGACATGTGAAAAACATTTCAAAAACTTGGGATGATCATAAAAAGCTCAGTAAGGGTTATAAAAATATGGAAAGGAAACATGAGTTCATATATACATAAGAATGAAATCATACTTTACCCATAAAACATAGGAACCTTAACATACCTCATCAAACCATGAATGAATCAAAGAAATCATAATACATAAAGGTAACTTGAGGCATTCATAACTTTCTTACGTAGGGAGTAACCCTATTGGTTACGTTTGGAATAGCCATCACAGTATATTCCCTAAATCTCTTCGGAGAAACCTTAACGTTTCACTCCTTCGCATTACCCAATGCATTGGAGAGCTATATCGGGCTCACCCGCCCTTAGTTTATCACGGAACCACCTGTTTACATAACAATGCCCAAGAACCATAACATAAATGTATCACATAAACCATGCGTAAAGGAAACATAACATTTCCACATTTCAATCACAATATAAGATTTTAGTATATTGAAATAATGAATCCATTCAAAAAGAAACCATTTCCAAAACCATTTAAAACATTTAATAAAGAGATTTTTGAATCAAAGTGTCCCATACCACCTTGAAGCTTTTAACATTTCAAACCATTAATATCCATATAAATAAATCCTTAAAACCATTTTGAAAACATGGATATTAATGGGAACCATTTATAAGAATAAATCATTAAAACATTTAAAACGATATTATATTTAAAGTGTTTTTAACCAAATGAGAGACACAATAATTGAGGAACAACATTTAGTCAGAACTTTATAATATCGTGAGAATAAATGGATTCATGATATAATATCCCAAAGGACAGTATATACACCATATAAGAGTGAATTGGTGCATACCAACAATGAAGTCTCAATAGAAATGTCAAATGTGATGAATTCCCTTATAAAGAAGGTATCATTAAATTAAAGATAATTCAATCTCAAAATTATGTGTGACAAACATAAATACACCAAATATAAGTGGATTTTAAGTTTAAAACAATAGAAGGTCATTCACACATATTCAAAAGATGACATATTCAATAACAACATGTTGAACCCAAAGAAATCGAAATTGGGTTAAGAAGTTCCCTTGACAGCCTAACGGCGTCACCTCAAAATGAGTTGATGAGAGATAAAAAGTGTATATCATCACTTGGACATAAAATTTACATCAATAAGGATATAGGATAACATATCCCAACATAACAATATGTAAATTAAAAGACCCAACAAAAGAAGTCTTTTAAAAAAAGAGGAGGGTGAAAGGTTCCCTTACCGACTTAGGTATCTTTCAAAACATACACCCCATGAAAGAAGGACAATAAATCATTGATGTAAATACTCATAAACGAAAGTATATTAAACAAAGATTAGAATAATGGGAAGTACATACACCACTCAAAGGAAATTGTGGCAAATGTAGCATAAATCTCACGGGAATAAAAGTGAGATGAAAAATCCCTTTCGAAAACTCGGCAGCCTAACGGCGCCACATAAAACTTACAAAAATGGATTGATGAGATAAAATAGGGTATCTCATCACATTAAAATATAATTTACAGCAAGATTAATATAAAATAACATCCCCCATCATAACAAAGAGGAGCTTAAAATAAGTGACATAAAGGAGAGTACTTAAAAAGAAAGAGAGGTGTAGGATCCCTTACCTCAGGTCTGACTTGACTCGATCATTCTTTAACGCCCTGAATAATAAACTTGAGTTAATTTCCAATTTATTAAGAACCTTTTTATAGTTCATTATTACTTTTAGATCACTTATTGTCATGTTATAAACATTATGTAATCATTTAAGTTAATAATGTTTGTTTTATCGATATTTGGTTCTTAAGTCGAAAGTGGACTTCTTATGATTACATGTTGTTCGTGTGGTCAAAGGTTCTTTATATCCAGAATGAAATTCCTGATTTGGATAGCATATATATCATAAATATCCATAATATACATGTATTTATAATATTACATAATCATTTAGAGGTAAGAAATGAAATGCACCGTTCATGGAGACGGTAAGCTGTACGTACACATGAACGCTACTTTCATTTCTTTGTCATATTAATGGAATTAAAACTAAATGAGAGGTATGTATATTTTAATTCCATAATTATATTCATCATTTATATGTATCATTCATCATATATATCCATTATATACATGTACTTATAATAGTACATTACATTTGGGGATAAGAAATGAAATGCACCGTTCATGGAGACGGTAAGCCGTACGTACGCATGAACGCTACTTTCATTTCTATCTCATACTTTAATGGAATTAAATAATAATGATATATAGGTATATTATAATTCCAGTATAACATCATATATAATAACATTAAATCCATCCTTTATACGTCCCACGTATGGCATTAACGAATCACATCAATTTGAGGGGGCGGTAGTCCGCACTTCCTAAAATGAAGATATCGTGTATACCCATAATGGAAACAATAATGGTATGACATAAATGAAAAATACAGAAGCTTAAGGAAATAATAAATATATTATATATCATATATAAAAATAGTGACATCATAATGGCCACCTTTGAAGGTGTTAAATGAGTATTGAACAATCATCATTTCGGGAGGCAGAATTTCGCCATCCACAGAAACCGTATGTTCTTTAACCATTTGATATAGTTGTGTGAGAGTTTAGCTCGAATAAATCTTATAAAAACATCCTAGTATATTTAAGATACTGGTTTTGTTACAAAAGAAGTAAATAAAAAGAGTTTAGTGGGTTGGAGAAGCAAAATAAAACAAATGAACATGAGAGAATGAATTACCTTTAAAAGTGTAACTCCTTTTGATTTGAGACTAAAGGCTTACTTTGAAAAGATTCTGCCCACATGGAATCCCCTAGGATGAGGAGAGGGATGTGGAGAGAGTAAATGGGAAGGGGATGGCCGAGCCAAAGGCTTGAGGTGTGTGTGAAATGAGGTAGAGGTGGGGGCCTTTTATAAGAGGAGAGGAGGGGCACTTTTGGAAATCATGAAACTATTATTTTATTTTCAAAAGTGTTTCGAATTTCTAAGGTCTCAAATTGATATATTTCGAAGATAAGATGATAAGGCTTAGAAATATTCCTATCCAGTAGTTTTTGGACAAGTTTAGGTCTTAGATTTTATATTATCGTTTCATTTTATTTAAACTGTTCATTAATGAGGTCATCATTGCATCATCATGATGTCATAATTAAATTAATTTATTTAATGTCTAAAAATTATAACAAAAATATCCTGATGTAGGAAATCTTTTTATCTTTCCAAATAGTATTTATATACAAAAATATTATTAGTATAACCCCTTCTAAAAATTGTTTTAGTAAAACAATTTATGTTAGTGTCAATTTCACCTTTATTTAAAAAAGGCATTAAAGTCATTATCTCACCCAAGAGGCTCCATAGGGTCCCCTAAATCTACCCATGTGTTGTCTTGGTCAGCCAGGAATCATCCAATAGGGGTAGGACAAGTTTCATGGTGTTTTCATATTTTTATAATATCATTTTTATCTTAAATTACACTAATTACCTCTAATCGCGAATAATGAAAAAAAGTTACTATTCACCAAAAAATTATTTTCATCCCATTGAACCACATTTTAATACTAATGACAACCATGTATGTCATATTTTCAAAATTCAATACACATTAGTGGTAAACTTTCATTTAACTGAAAAATCAGTTTGCTTGATTACCACTTAGTGGTTTCACTATTCATCAAAAATTGGAGTTTTTCAGAAAATTACCAAAAATTCACTCTAAGCTATATTCGATATTCCAAATTAAAAAATGATGTTTATATTACCTAATTCAAATAATATAAGTATAATTAATTAATTTAATAATTAACTCCCGCTGTCAAAACAAATAGCGTGTTTTTAAGAAACAATATGTATCAAAAGATTGATATTTGTTTATATCGAATTTCAAGGTGAAATTAATTCCAAAGTCCACCATTGAATCAAATGGTAAAAATATTTTATGGTTTCACTTTAAAACCAATTCAAAAGATAATCTAATCATATAAATAAATTAGGTTAAAAAGAGGTTTTGAATTAAAATACAACATTTTACACTATTCATTAAAAAATGAACTTTATCGGAAAGATACCAAAAATTTTCACAAAGTAAATTTTGATGTCCCGATTCCTAAGAAGAGTTTTATTTGGTCCAATAGAATGTATAAGAGTGAACAAAAATATATTTAACGACGGTTTTTCATCAAAAGGCGATAAATGAACCTTTAGTGAAAACTAGGGCATATACGCCTAAATTTGAATTCTTTCCGTATTTTAAGCCTTTATCTTTTATTGGATAAATGTAAAAACATTTAAAAACATATATAATCATATTTTAGTTATTTCTATCCATTCTCACCAATACAATGGCTACATGTTAACTGCCATTTAAAATAACATTATTTTAATTATTAGAGTGCAACGTAAGATTCCTAAGAAACTCGTTGTTGCGTGTTGGGTACGCCATCGAGCATAGAATCCCCTTTAAAGTCATATTAATATTTTATTCACAAATATGGATAAATATGAAAATTTCATATTCTTTATTTACCTGGGGTGTTACATCCTTCCCCCCTTTTGGGAATTGTGTCCTCGCAATTTTAAAATTGGTCTTGGAAACATCCTTGAAAGTCCCACATCGGAAGAAGAGTCGGTAAAACAATCACTTTAAAATAAACAAAGATAAGTACAAAGGTCACCCGAGTTAACCCATACTAGGATTCCAAGTATGAAAACATGGACATGGAGGAGAAGACATAGGGTCATGTTCTGATGAAGAGTGATAGAAAACATGTTTAGGAGAAAGTTAACCATGAGAAAATCACAAACTTGTGATGGGTTAAACGGTATTCGATTCCCCAGCAGGAAAAGTTAATAGACAAAATTTTTTTTTTAAGATACTTTTTATTGGGGAATTTATTCATAAGGAAACATAATCACTTATCATGTTGACTTTCAACATTTATTAGATTCCTTACACAAACTCATATTTTCTCCAAAAGGCGATTATTTAGGAAGACATGTTCACATTAAGAATACTATAATCAACTTTTAGAGAATCACCTAATCCACAAAAGAGAACTATATACTTCCCATGTCTTTAGTCTTTAACCAAAACCAAAACCAAAAAGGCTATCACAAGACCAGATAATCCAGAAAAGGATAACCCTTTATAAAAATAAAATATATTCTTAACCTCCAAAATTTGTCCAACAAAACCCAAAGTTCAACGAGGATCATTAGATAAACAATTTTTCCATAAAATTATTCAAAGTAAACCAATCTAAGATTGAAACCAAAATATTTGAAGGATTTAGTCACATAGTCTTCCAAGTTAAATCGTAACATTTATCTCCAAACAACATCAGTTGCTCCTAAAGTCTCGTATTGAAAAGTAATTAACCTAATCACATATCCGCCATGATAGGTTAATCATTTTCATAAATAACCCAAAATCAACTTAATCTTAATTCATAAAATCATATTACTAGAAAGAATCAGTCAAACTAACCAGGGAATTCACGTAGTCCAGTGGTTTGCGATAAATACCAGTCGCACTTTGGATGTGGGTTCGATTCCCGCAGCATTGTCCGACGCGACGGGTTGTCACACGGTCTGTGTGTTTTCCTTTTTCCAAAACTGTATAATTCTCAAAACATTTCCCAAAATGAGATAAAATCTTCAGAAATAAACATAACATATTTTAACCTCAAGTTTATCTCATGCCTTTCATTTTCCATCATAACATATAATAACCCATAATTACCTCAAAAGTAAGGATCATATAAACCCTAATGGTTACCTTTTTAATTATTACCTCAACTTCTACATCGATTGGTCATCTCGTACATGATGCATTATAGAACATACCAAGGTTCACGTGGTTGATCATGACTCCTTGATAGTTGGTTTAGAACAACCATGAGT
This sequence comes from Viscum album, assembly GCA_963277665.1. NCBI lineage: Eukaryota > Viridiplantae > Streptophyta > Magnoliopsida > Santalales > Viscaceae > Viscum > Viscum album. The sequence goes on along the minus strand of OY728135.1, from coordinate 251,963,253 downwards.
TTCCTCATTGAATACCCCATTTCATCGAGTCTCTTAATCAGAGAACCACCACAGTTTCCTTCAAACCAATTGTCACTTTGGTGCCTGCGAGATCCAGCCATTCACTAAAAACAGAAATGTCAGTGTGATTATATCAACAAAACCATCATGTACTAATGAGGAAGGTAAACACTAAGATATACTTACTCATTCACTTTATCTAAAACTAGGACTCTTTCTGAAATCCTAACCATTATGGTAATGTCACTTATACTTAGAAAATACCCTAACCTCTAAAGTTATCTAAACCGACCTTTGATACCAACTATAAGGCCCCAGCCTTAAACCTTACTTAATCTTGAGTTATTACAAGATTACACATTGAGGATCTTTTCAGGTTTAGAGTTTTAGAGAATTAGATCATGAAACTTTCATTACATTCCACATTTAAACAAAGTGGTTACATAAAAGACAATATTCATTCTTCCCATCAACGGAAACATATTTAAAATAAAACGTGGATTCTTTCTTGAAACATCCTTGACACTTTCATCACATCATGTACCTTTCCCTTGACCTGTGAAAAACATTTCAAAAACATGGGATGAGCATAAAAAGCTCAGTAAGGGTTATAAAAATATGGAAAGGAAACATGAGTTCATATATACATAATAATGAAATCATACATTACCCATAAAACATAGGCACTTTAACATACCTCATAAAACCATGAATGAATCAAAGAAATCATAAGACATAAAGGTAACTTGAGGCATTCATAACTTTCTTACGTAGGGAGTAACCCTGTTGGTTACGTTTGGAATACCCATCAAAGTATATTCCCTAAATCTCTTAGGAGAAACCTTAACGTTTCACTCCTTCGCGTTACCCAATGCATTGGAGAGCTATATCGGGCTCACCCGCCCTTAGTTTATCATGGAACCACCCGTTTACATAACAATGCCCAAGAACCATAACATAAACGTATCACATAAACCATGCATAAAGGAAACATAACATTTCCACATTTCAATCACAATATAACATTTTAGTATATTAAAATAATGAATCCATTCAAAAAGAAAACATTTCCAAAACCATTTAAAACATTTAATAAAGAGATTTTTTAATCAAAGTGTCCCATACCACCTTGAAGCTTTTAACATTTCAAACCATTAATATCAATATAAATAAATCCTTAAAACCATTTTGAAAACATGGATATTAATGGGAACCATTTATAAGAATAAATAATTAAAACATTTAAAACGATATTATATTTAAAGTGTTTTTAACAAAATGAGAGACACAATAATTGAGGAACAACATTTAGTTAGAACATTATAATATCATGAGAATAAATGGATTCATGATATAATATCCAAAATGACAGTATATACACTATATAAGAGTGAATTGGTTCATAACAACAATGAAGACTCAATAGAAATGTCAAATGTGATGAATTCCCTTATAAAGAAGGTATCCTTAAATTAAGTATAATTCAATCTCAAAAATATGTGTGACAAACATAAATACACCCAATATAAGTGGATATTAAGTGTAAAACAATATAAGGTCATTCAAACATATTCAAAAGATGACATATTCAATAACTACATGTTGAACCCAAATAAATCGAAATTGGGTTAAGAAGTTCCCTTGACAGCCTAACGACATCACATCAAAATGAGTTGATGAGAGATAAAAAGTGTATCCCATCAATTGGACATAAAATTTACATCAATAAGGATATATGAGAACATATCCCAACATAACAATATGTAAATTAAAAGACCCAACAATAGAAGTCTTTTAAAAAAAGAGGAGGGTGAAAGGTTCCCTTACCGACTTGGGTATCTTTCAAAACATACACCCCAGGAAAGAAGGACAATAAATCATTGATGTAAATACTCATAAACGAAATTATATTACACAAAGAGTAGAATAATGGGAAGTACATACACCACTCAAAGGAAATTGTGGCAAATGTAGCATAAATGTCACGGGAATAAAAGTGAGATGAAAAATCCCTTACGAAAACTCGGCAGCCTAACAGCGCCACATAAAACTTACAAAAATGGATTGATGAGATGAAATAGGGTATCTCATCACATTAAAATAGAATTTACAGCAAGAGGAATATAAAATAACATCCCCCATCATAACAAAGCGGAGCTTAAAAGAAGTGACATAAAGGAGAGTACTTAAAAAGAAAGAGAGGTGTAGGATCCCTTACCTCGGGTCCGACTTGACTCGATCATTCTTTAACGTACTGAATAATAAACTTGAGTTAATTTCCAATTTATGAAGAACCTTTTTCTAGTTCATTATTTCTTTTTAGATAACTTATTGTAATGTTATAAACATTGTGTAATCATTTAAGTTAATAATGTTTGTTTTGTCGATATTTGGTTCTTAAGTCGAAAGTGGACTTCTTACGATTACATGTTGTTCGTGTGGTCAAAGGTTATTTATATCCAGAATGAAATTACTGATTTGGATAGCATATATATCATATATATCCAGAATATACATGTATTTATAATATTACATAATCATTTATAGGTAAGAAATGAAATGCACCGTTCATGGAGACGGTAAGCCGTACGTACGCATGAACGCTACTTTCATTTCTTTGTCATATTAATGGAATTAAAACTAAATGAGAGGTATGTATATTTTAATTCAAGAATTATATTCATCATTTAGATGTATCATTCATCATATATATCCATTATATACATGTACTTATAATAGTACATTACATTTGGGGATAAGAAATGAAATGCACCGTTCATGGAGACGGTAAGCCGTACGTACGCATGAACGATACTTTCATTTCTATATCATACTTTAATGGAACGAAATAACAATGATATATAGGTATATTATAATTCCATTATAAAATTATATATAATAACATTAAATCCATCCTTTATACGTCCCACATATGGCATTAACGAATCACATCACTTTGAGGGGGTGGTAGTCCGCACTTCCTAAAATGAAAATATCGTGTATACTCATAATGGAAACAATAACGGTATGACATAAATGAAAAATACAGAAGCTTAAGGAAATAATAAAAATATTATATATCATATATAAAAATAGTGACATCATAATGGCCACCTTTGAAGGTGTTAAATGAGTATTGAACAATCATCGTTTTGGGAGGCAGAATTTCGCCATCCACGGAAACCGTATGTTCTTTAACCTTTTAATGTAGTTGTGTGAGAGTGTAGCTCGAATAAATCTTATAACAACATCATAGTATATTTAAGATACTGGTGTTGTTACAAAATAAGTAAATAAAAAGAGTTTAGAGGGTTGGAGAAGCAAAATAAAACAAATTAACATGAGAGAATGAATTACCTTTAAAAGTGTAACTCCTTTTGATTTGAGCCTAAAGGCTTCCTTTGAAAGGATTATGCCCAAAGGTAATCCTCTAGGATGAGTAGAGGGATGTGGAGAGAGTAAATGGGCAGGGTATGGCTGAGCCAAAGGCTTGAGGAGTGTGTGAAATGAGGTAGAGGTGGGGGCCTTTTATAAGAGGAGAGGAGGGGCACTTTTGGAAATCATGAAACTATTATTTTATTTTCAAAAGTGTTTCGAATTTATAAGGTCCCACATTGATATATTTCAAAGATAAGATGATAAGGCTTCTACATATTCCTATACAATAGTTTTTGGACAAGTTTAGGTCTTATATTTTATATTATCGTTTCATTTTATTTAAACTGTTCATTAATGAGGTCATCGTTGCATCATCATGATGTCATAATTAAATTAATTTATTTAATGTCTAAAAATTATAACAAAAATATCCTGATGTATTAAATCTTTTTATCTTTACAAAGAGTATTTATAGATAAAAATATTATTAGTATAACACCTTCTAAATTTTTTTTAGTAAAACAATTTATGTTAGTGTCATTTTCACCTTTATTTAAAAAAAAGGCATTAAAGTCATTATCTCACCCAAGAGGCTCCATAGGGTCCGCTAAATAGACCCATGGGTTTTCTTGATCGGCCATGACTCATCCAATAGGGTTAGGACAAGTGTCATGGTGTTTTCATATTTTTATAATATCATTTTTACCTTAAATTACACTAATTACCTCTAATCGCGATTAATGAAAAAAAGTTACTATTCACCAAAAAAATTATTTTCATCCCATTGAACCACATTTTACATACTAATGACAACCATGTATGTCGGATTTTCAAAATTCAATACACATTAGTGGTAAACTTTCATTTAACTGAAAAATCAGTTTGCTTGATTACCACTTAGTGGTTTCACTATTCATCAAAAATTGGAGTTTTTCAGAAAATTACCAAAAATTCACTCTAAGCTATATTCGATATTCGAAATTCAAAAATGATGTTTATATTACCTAATTCAAATAATATAAGTAGAATTAATTAATTTAATAATTAACTCCCGCTGTCAAAACAAATAGCGTGTTTTTAAGAAACAATATATATCAAAAGATCGATATTTGTTTATGTCGAATTTCAAAGTGAAATTAATTCCAATGTCCACCATTGAATCAAATGGTGAAAAAATATTTTATGGTTTAACTTTAAAAACAATTCAAAAGATAATCTAATCATATAAATAAATTAGATTAAAAAGAGGTTTTGAAATAAAATACAACATTTTACTCTATTCATTCAAAAAACGAGCTTTATCAGAAAGATATCAAAAATTTACACAAAGTAAATTTTGATGTCCTGATTCTTAAGAAGAGTTTTATTTGGTCCAATAGAATGTATACGAGTGAACCAAAATATATTTAATGACGGTTTTCCATCAAAAGGCGATAAGTGAACCTTTAGTGGAAACTAGGGCATATACGCCTAAATTTGAATTCATTCCGTATTTTAAGCCTTTATCTTTTATTGGATAAATGTAAAAACATTTAAAAACATATATAATCATATTTTAGTTATTTATATCCATTCTCGCCAATACAACGACTACATGTTAACTGCCATTTAAAATAACATTATTTTATTATTAGAGTGCAACGTAAGATTCCCAATAAACTCGTTGTTGCGTGTTGGGTACGCCATTGAGAATAGCGTCCCCTTTGAAGTAATATTAATATTTTATTCACAAATATGGATAAATATGAAAATGTCATATTCTTTATTTACCTGGGGTGTTACAGTTACAATTAAGATCTTTTCATCTTCATAATACACATCCAATGGGGTTAAATCCCATCGAGTGGTGGTATAAACACACCATGTATGAATCCTCTAAAACCAAAGGATAATTAATACAAACATGAATATTCATCTCAACCCATGAGATAAATAGGGGAAAAGAAACCCAACAAAAATATGATCACATAAGAATCTAAATAAAGAGAGATAAGAAGCTTATGATTTTTACAACTGGATATGTGTGAGGAGTCTATGTATACCTCTAAGATTTAGTGTTGTATCGAATCTAGTAGTCCAACATTACCTCTCTAGATCTATAGAAGGAAACTCATGAATCACAGAACAAACATCATGGTCAAGGGGGTACTAAACCTATGGTAATACCCCATTCATTTGCAGAGATTTGATGAGTGGATATGAACTCTATATATTGAAAACCCATGCCCAGAGTGGGTATGGGGGCATCTACCATATCTCTACCAATGATATGGGGGAGACATGACATTATATATATATATATATGTCATTAAGGGGTTTTACAACTTTGATTCCACTCTAAATATCACAATTTAGTCTCAACACCATCTAATAATTCTGAGAATAGTGATCTGATCATTCCACCTTATGTTATATATCTGATGTCGATAAAAAGGTCACAATAAAATCCTACATTGAATTTCACATAGAAAGGACTACTTGTGGGTCCAATTATGAGTCTTATAGAAGGATATGTGAGATTTAGATCATTCAAAGAAGGGTATATAGTGTGTTCCTTGAGGTAAACATGGTGTACTCCCAAGTTGAGTCATGACCGTATCTCACTGCCTAACATATCATGTTGAAACTATGTGCAGGATGTGTGAATTAAGGAACATGAAGTATATAACCCACCGAGGTCCCAAACATGTACTACCTATACATGGATGGACTAAACATGTTGGGTTACATGACATGTAGTCCAACCACATGGTCATATGATATTTAAGTTGGCTGGAAATCCGAGACATTATATAAAGAAAACTACCAGCAGTGTGATCTTTTGGAACACACAACTATTGTCCGAAATTTCGAATCAAAAGTTATCCATCACAATATATTCCCAATCCCATTTTTTATGCCTTTAATATCTCAAGAATATTTATCCAAGTCCTCAATATTAATGGTATTTCCACCATCCATTGATTATTTTCTTCAATCATTGAAAAAGGAACCAACATCATTCTACACAACAACCATTACACCACACAGACCACATGAGGTTCTTCTAGTATTTTCTATCTCCATAAATCTTTTTGTTGATCATCAGTACCTCCATAGTCATCATTTCCACCTTCATCAAACCAAACAACAATAATCTTGTATTTTATGGTAATTTTGAAATAGATCAATAGTCAAATCCCTAGCCTATTGTAGGCCAACAATGAACATGAAGAATGAGGAGTGGGAGGAATAATCAACAAGGAAATTCCAGAGATGGATTTTTTGAAACTTAACATCAATGAAAACCATTGAAAAATTTGAAATAGGAAAAATATTTTGTAATATATTAAATCCATGGTCCAAGAAAGTATTAAATTAATGGGACCATGTGTTGAATAGGTAGAATAATGATTCAAAAGAAGAAAAATAATCCATTAATGAAGTCATAAATAATGAGGAATAAATTATAAAATAAAATAGACCTACAACTATTGTATTTATTGTAACTAAATAACAAATATATTTATCTACTATTGGTGATTCAAGTGAATTCCATTTATCGATCCAAGGATTCCACATTCTCCACAAATCTAAGTTGCTCCCAATATTGTCCCTCTCAAATCATAAGGTTATATAGATAAACATGGTATATTTATATTAGATATTTTAATTAGATGGATTTCTAAGTCAACAATTAGATTATAATAAATTTTTAATAATTTTTTAATTAATTAATTATTCAATTTATCTCTATTATACATGCTAGTTTACTAACCACTAGGGGACTTGATTTGAATAATCCTTCTATTTCACCTGGGATAAAACCCACATAGAAGATTCAATGGATCTCTTGGCTTTTCTAGAAATGACTATATTCGAAAGGAATTATATTATTTCTATAAATATGAGAGTAAATAGTATAATATTTTTAACATTTCTAATATATTTATTCTAGGACACTGAAAAATTTCAATATCTCTTCATCTCTAAAGAAAAACCTAGAATAATATAGATAAATATCCAAAGGGTCCAAAAATTAAAATTGAAATCTCTAAAATAGTTCAACCACAATTTTATTTTTCTTATATGTGATTGAATTGGATTTATTGTGTTGTTAGTATCTAGAAATTTTTTATGATTGTGAGGAAGTTGATGAACTATTTCTCAATTACATGGGAGTATCATAAACTGATTGGGGTTTTTGTGAGTAGTTTATAGTTATTATACTATTTATATTTTACTTAATATCTTCCCACACACATAATAATTAGGGTTTAGAAGTAGTGATCACTAATTTATCACCTGTTATTTTTTTCTCAACCTATGATGAAGGATTAGGGATTCGTTATTATATTATGGTTTCCTATAGGTGTGCTTTTTTTATCATGGATATGTCTTTTATGGTTTTATTTATATTATAATTATATATTCTTTGTGATGAAGTGATATATATATATAATTATCTTTATATTATTCTATATTATTTTCATGATGGTACTATAGTGTATAATCCCCCAACATATTTATGGGACCCTATCTACAAGTTAGTAGCATATGGAATACCTATAGGAGTTAATAACGTCACGTTGTACCATTTTCCAAGTAATATTTAGATAGTCTCAATTGTAGAAGATTACCTTAGTAGATTTCTTACATGCCTTGTTGATCATAACAAGGTTAATCCTATTCGTGATTCTAGAAACTTAAATGTTCCCACACATCTCCTCTATGTTAATGATATTATCCCCTTCTTACAAGATGATAAAAAGAACATTCAAAGTTTCAAAAATTCCCATTATCATTATGAATAAATCTTTGGTAAAAAAGTTAGCTGAAAAAAATCCTTTGTTTTCTTTGGGGAAAATTTTCCCTATACTAGAAAAAGTATCATTATCAATCATCTAGATATCAAAGAATGTTCCTTCCCCTTCACTTATCTTGGAGTACACATTTTTTTGGAAGACCTAAAGCTAGTTAATTTTCCAACACTGTAGACCAAATTCTCAATCAGATCTCATCCTATAAGGGTAATTCCCCCTCCTAGTCTAGAAGAATCTATCTGGTGAAATCCACAGTTGTCTCTAAAATGGTATATTCTTTGATGGTATAGAAATGGCCTACTATTATCCTAAAAAAATTAAAGTCTACATTAATAATTTTGATTGGGCCTGGAGCACGCTTGAATGGAAACTTGTGACCATCCCCTGGAATACTTATTGTAAGAATTTGGATAAAGGTGGCCTTGTCATTGAAAACCTTAATCATTTCAATAAGGCATTACAAGCCAAACTAACATCGAACCTCCTTCACAATGACGTGGACTCCATTTCCTTTCTCAAAGAAAGATTCCATGAAATGTTAAATAATGGAAATTCAAACTATATTTTCTCTTTTATTCGGAAATACATTAGAAAGGCCTTTTCCAATATCCTGATTAAATCGAGATGGATAGTTAGCAATAAATCTTCCATTAATTTTTGGTTGGACAACTGGACTGGTGCCCCTTTAATCTCCATGTTCCCTCCAAATAATTTAATCAAAAACATTAATTGTACAATCAGGGAGGTATTAAATTCACATCCCTTTAACCTTCCGGATAACATTATTCATGTCATTTATAATTATCCTTATTAAAACTTGGATAACTTCCTTATTTGGTAATCTTATCAAAATGGTTTTCTTGAATCCAAATTTTTTTACAATCACAACTATCAAAATTTAGATAAAAATTTCAGTTGGTTATTTTTTTTGATAATCCATGGATTAAGTCCTCATGGTTTACTCTTGTATTCCATATTGTGCATAATAGATTCCCCACTGATGTTTTTCTTCAATATTATAGGATTTAACTTTTATCTAAATTTAACTTATGTAACCAACATATAGATGATACTAACCATATATTTTGTCTTATGATACAACTTATTCTCGGTGGAACTATATTTTTGATAGTTTTAATAGAAGATGGATTCTTCTTGACTCTCTCAGCCAAAAAAAGAAATGTTCAGAAATTGAAACCTCTCAAAAAATCAAAAATAATTTCTTCCCTACTACTATTGAGCTTATCCATGTGATCTGGTATGATAGAAATTCTGGCATTCATAACAATTCACCGTTCATTATAAATGTAGGCCAGATGTAGATCCTCATTGGCATTAGAGAATTTCCCTCAATTCATAAGGATTTTTGGGACAACTCTATCAAATACTTTGAGGTTATTTGATGTCTTCATAATAACAGAATAAATCGTCGACCTAGGCATACATTTAATGTGTTCTGAAAATCCCTATTCCCAGGATGGATTAAATTGAATGTGGGCGGTGCATCTGAGGGCAATCCGGGTCCCTCGGGTTGTGGTGCTATCTTCAGAGACCACCTTAGAAAATTCCTTAGTTGTTTCTATGGCAGCTGTGGAATTAATTCTTCCCTATAATCTGAAATTATGAGTGTGATCCACACCGTTTCCTTTTCTAATAAATATGGTTGGAATAATATTTGGATTGGAAGTGATTCGACCACTATTTTTTAGACCATTTGGAATGGGGTGGTGTATCTTTCTTGGCCGCTTAAAACCTAATGGATGAACTGTCTTCATTAACTCCTATAGATCAGTTACATTTTCAGTTATACCTTCCACGAAGCCAATAGGGTGGTATATGGTCTTGATAATAAGGGAGTTAACCCGGACATAACATCTCTAGTTGACCTTCCTGGTGATCTTCTTATGATTTATGATAATGATTGTAAAATGATTCCATCATTTAGAATTTTTTAATCCACTCATTTTTTAATATAATAAATTTTGTCTTGTTCATTAACCAAGGCATCACCTCTAAATTTTTTTACTGACTCTCCAAATCAACCTCTTTCATTCAATTAATTATAACATAGAGGTTAAATATCCTATGAATTTTTTTTGTGTAGGACACTATCAAATTACATAGTGTACTCTCTTTGAATAATTTCATACTAAGATCCGCAGTTCACCTCTTGATGTTGGAGATCCCTTCAAAGGTATATTATAAAATAGGTGAACCTTATAATATATTATCATCTACAAATTGATGGGAAAATAGAGAGAATAATCCAAATCATAAAAGATATTCTTAAAAAATGTTCAATATACTATGGGGGATCATGGGATGATAATATATGAGTGGTTTAATTTTTATATATTAAATCATATCAATATTTCAGTAGGATTATTCAATTTTATGTGTCGTATGGTTAACTTTAATGAATCATCTTGAGATAACCTATTTGGTATCCTAACCGTCTCCTCCACTAGGACCTAATGGCATTCTCAATTCCCACCAATACGAAACTAGTTAATGGTTATCAAGAATGTACACATTGGTAATGATGTCACCATCATATAATGATATAGATATAAAGTGAAAAATATAAAAATAATTAAACATTTTCCATCCTTGTATTTTAATCCCATGTATATAAATAAAATGCCTTAATTAAAATAAAATATACAACTAGAAAAATATTAAATAAAAAAATATAAACCAAGAAATTCCCTAATTTAAAATATAGATTCAACCAAAACCAAATACATGATAACCTAAATGAATGGTATTGGATTATATGGTCGATACATAACCATCCAAAAACAAACAAAAAAATAAAAACACACCACTACAATCCATATCCATGAGATTCAAAATCACATGAAACATCATAATATCATCCATCATTGAAAAATAAGAACATCAAACCTCAAATGATACCATATATTTGGAACTCAAAATAAAACATGATTTTCATACACCCATTGGAATATGTAGGTTGTGATCTAAACATGATCAATGGGATTTCAGTACCGAGTTTGTCAAATTCCATTCAAAGTAAATTTCATTAATTCTAGTTTTAAATAAAAGTGGAAAATAGGTTTTTGTCTTATGATAAAAACAAAACCATGTATTATTCCATAATAGATTTTATAAAAAAATTATATTTAAGAATAATTAATGGAAGAAAAAACACCATTTTACAAAATGCTTTAAAACCCATGGAAGAATACCCTTTATCGCATTTATAAAAAACAAGTTCAAATCCCTTTTTTCATTCCAACAATACTTATCAGATTTATTTTGATAAAATATAATCCACATTAATTTTAAAATTTCACTTTCCAGACCACTTTACAAATCATTTTTAATGATAACTATAACCATAAGTGAAATGAATAGAACAACATACATAGACCCCAAGCTATCAGGAGGGAATAAAATAACAAAGTAAATACTGATGGAATTAAATCCAATCAATATATAATATATATAACTAAACATAAAATTGGATACCCTAAATAATTGTCTTTATAGATAATTCATTGAAGTTTCTATCATTTTATGATGATATATTTTATTTTATATAAATAATTTCAACAAAACTAAATGAGTAACCCATTGATTGTTGAAGCTATTATATGGGAAGACTGAAGATTTTAATAGAGAGTTCGAAGGATAAATATTCACTATATGATTTGAAAGGAGATATTTTCATAAAAATATTCATAATAATATCTATATAAGATGTAATACAAAAGTTAATACCATTATAATATAACAAGTGAAGTAATAAAAACCATGATGATCAGAAGGACCACCCACATTGATGAATTTTAAAATCCATATGATTAATTTATATGGAATATAATGTTACTTCCACCTTACAAAGAGATTTTATGTGGTAGATATGGAAAAAGGACAGAGTGAATCCCAAATATATGATATTCATAACATAATGATCAATATAATATTATGTGTTAGAGTATATTGAGAAACTCGAACTACTGATGTGTTTTGAGATCTAGAAAGATACATTAGAAGGTGAGATTGGAAGGAGGTATATATAACAACCTAGTTTTTGACTCAGTCATGTATCCTTTAAATTTTGGTCTAATTATATTTTATGGACCTAATTTGGATGCCTAATCAGTTCAAAAAGGTCTCAGGGGTGTCTGGGGTGTTAGGGGCTTGTTTTGATCCTAGAAGTCATATTTTTGGGAGAAAAAGGCATGTTGCACAGTTTGAATAAACATATAGGGAAGGTCGTGTAGTTAGTTTTAATCATATGAGGGTGGAAAGTGGGCTAGTATATGATGCATATTTTACCTTAACCATGTGTTTGGGGATGAAAATACATGAAAAATACATCAAGCATGTTGTAGAGGGGTTTTTCATGGCTGGCACACAGTTTCCCAAACTGTGTGGCCCAACCATATGAGATTCTCATTTATACAGCTGAATGTTCATGGTTGGTACACAATTTGACGAACCATATGGCCAAACCATATGAATTCCAAATTTGGTTGATTTTTCAATTTTTACCTTATAAATATAATTAAATCAAACCAATCATCCTTTGTCTATTTCTAGTGGAACAAATCCCCCAAATTATTCTCTATTGACAATTTTTTAATCCTAAACTCGATTTTGAGATCTATCATCCATCTGAATCCCAAATCGATTGATTTTTTTCTCATTTGGTCTACATTGGTACGTTCTCCATTCCTTTTTAATCTTTCATTATTCTTTTTTCTATCAATGATGCTCTTTAGATGTTGTCTCATATAGCCCATGCTCTGGTCATTGATCTATTCTTTAGATCTCTTCCAATCCAGGGAAAACCAGAGGCTGATATAAGATGAGGAGATTCATATGAGCCTAAGGTATGCGTTCTATAACCCATCCCTCAAGTTTCATAATTTTATAAATTTCCATGCCATTGCGTCGATTTCATCAGATGTCATTTGTTGAATTTATAGGCCTTTCATGTAGTTGTTAGAACCGTGTTTCATAACCCATTCCATATATACTTATCCTCAATGGTGGTTTCATCCATAATGTCATCCAACCCTTGTGGGGTGACTTACCATGACTAGTTTTTTAGTGTTTTGACACATTTGAGCCACTGTTTGCGTGTTCCTTAGCTTAAACATCCTAATAGAAGGACACTCTATACTAAATGGATATTGAATTTGTAGGATTCAATTACTATGTTGATTCACAATTGAGCCACCTAATGAATATGGTTCACTTAATCAATCAATCTCAATTATACTAGAAATTATTCCAATTATATCACTTGGCCTTATTAAATATAATTTAATGTTTTAGTTTCATGACATATCACCCCTTTCTAGTTGAGATGGAACGTAGTAGTATAAACCAAGTGAAATGAGTATGAATTATATAAATCATCAAATGGTTTTATGCTCAATTGGACTTTTCAAACAAATGAAAGGTAATTACATTAACCTTATGAAATGTTAAATTTAATAATTATAATATGGCCTTAATTATAAATTGAATTAAATATAAGGTTATGAAATTCATATGAACCTGGACATCATTAAAGGATTGGTCATACTTGAGTTAGTTTTTGGATTCTTGGGGGAATAACATGAGCACTCGTGGAAACTAATCACTTTCAAGGATTCTAGTTTCCTTGGTTTAGACCCACCTTATAATCCAATCTTCATCTATTAGTGGATTCCTAGAATGAACCATAGGGTCCCTCATTTACTATTAAATGATTCATTGGATACACTCCATATATCGAGGGTGGATTCTATGGACATGAGGTTCCATGGTAATTCCCTTCTGTCTAGCCATTTCATTTCCCATTTTACCTTAGATGTATTCCTTGGACTCGCTTAAGTCATCACAACTGCAGAATTGTTTGGAAGAATCTCCTTGGATTAAACTCTTTCCATAGAGCTAGGATATAGTTACAACTGAGTTGGAAACACTTGAGGTATTAGATACAATGGTTATTAACTTGTATCCCTTCATATGTTATTAATGCTACTAGTTTCCTTGTTACATATTAGAGCCTAAACTATTACCATCACGAGGTGATGTTAGTGATGGCCATGCCTCATGTGACATAAATATATAAACTGGACCCTAATTAATAAATGAACATGTTACATTTTTAGACACCAACCAAAGTCTAATGTCGGTACTTGGGTATTTATATTACTGTACTACATTACATTTATATATGCATTCTTTCACACTATTTCTGATTATATTACTTGAACAAGATGTCATAGACACTGTTGGTGGTGGACTACATAAATTTATATGACACCCTATCTAGGTGAAATTGGTACTCGGGTAGACTAAATGCATATAGGTGTCAAAAAAGGGGAGATTATTACTTCGGGCACTTGATTAATTTCTATTTCAGCATGAATCTTGTAGAAAATGAATGAGATGGAGCTCAGGATGTTCTGGATTGTGTTTTTCGTTCCCTTTTTTCTAATTTTTTATAGTGTTTTATTACTGCTTCAATATTTTCATATTTTATATCTTTATAGACACATAACATATCACCATTAGATTTAGTATATTTATATCAGTTGCTTTAGTTTTTTATATCTTTTATATGGTTCTGTTGTGTCATATGTTTATAACATTGCTTCTAGAAATTATATCAAATTATATTATATTCATATATTGTGCTAAACTATGGTAATGAGGGCATAGAATACCCATAGAAAGACCTCAAGACCTCACTTCTAGTCGGTAGCCTCTGGTGTTCAGGGAGATGAACTTGAGGCCAAGTGTCCAACCAGGCTTGGTGTCCTTTTAGTGGCATTTGGATCTGGGATGTTACAAAGTGGTATCAGAGTGGTTCCTTTATTTATTTACTATTTGGAGAAAATAGATTGGAGATTAAGAACACATGTAAAATTTTCGTAATTTTAGCATGGGCATCACAAACCCATTGTTTCTGATGCTTTCGTCGGGGCGCATGTGTCTGTCTCGTTCGGGGACGGGGGACACAACTTTTTGTACCCCACATTCCCGCTTTACAAAGGTGGGCAGAATCCGCTCCTTATTCAGGGACATCTGATCCTTGATCGAAACGGGATGATGGGATGTCGGTTCTTCCTTCCATGGATTCCTCCTTGTAACTCGTCACCTAGTCTGGGTCTCCCTCATAGATTTAAGACATTGTTCATGAAACTCTTCCTGGCGCTATATCTTCATGGAAACCAGTTAATTATTCTGCTTTTATCATGACATTCCAAGGGGTTGGGTCCAGGCAGCAACCTTCGGTTAGAGGAGTTGTCATGTTGGGGAATCACTGGCATATCTGGACGCTGGGGGATTAGCATGTTTGTCTTATGTCCCTTATTATAGGGCTTCTCGAGGGCGTAGAAGCCTGTGGAATCCCACATCGAACGTGGGGAATCATATTCAATAGGCATGTATCTGTGGTATTCTCAGCTTCCCATGTTTAACACAGGTTATGCCACAAGTTTAACGTCCAACGAAGATGGATCAAGCTGATCAGAACACTGACTAGAGTGGATCACATGGAGGGACCCCCCCCCCATGGAGGGAACACCGATATTGGGGCCAACATGTGGGTGGCTTTCCCGAATGCTGTTTAGAGTGAGCGGGGAATGGGGTGGCATGATTCCACCCGGATGTGGCTTCCCGGGTAAGAATCATGATGGATGATAGAAGGTTCTATGAATTGGATGGTAAATGGGATGGAACCATCATGGGGTGACAATGGTTTTGGGATTAATCCTCAAAGAGGTTCCTACATATCACCACAGCAGGGAATCAATTTCCATGTAGTTCATATGATGACAGCATGCCACTGATTGGGGGATTTCAACGGCTTACCGCTGGATTGGGTTTCAACGGCTTACAGCTAGATTGGATCGCAACGTCTTACCACTGGATGGGATGATAACAGATTACCGCTGGATGGGATCACAACGGCTTACTGCTGGATGGGATGACAACGGCTTACCGCTGAATGGGATCACAATGGCTTACAACTGGATGGGATGACAACAGCTTACCGCTGAATGGGATCGCAGTTTGACATCATGAGGGATGGGGGTGAACTGGCGTAAATGAGGTCGGAACGACCAGGTGGTGGGCTTGAACCTCGTGGAGGCTTCCTACATACCATGCCTTGACATGGATCAAAGTCCCCATAGTTCGGGTGGAAAGGGGGTGGGGGATTGGTACACTAACAAGGAGACAGTGTGGGACAATGATTTTTGGGCTTGAACCTCAGGGAGGCTTCCTACGTACCATGCCTTGACATGGATCAAAGTCCTCGTAGTTGGGATGGGCTGGGGCTTACACTCTTAGGCGGCCCAAGGTGTTGGTGAACCCACGTGAAGGAGGTCGAAATGATCGGGGTGGTGGACTTGAACCTCGTGGAGGCTTCCTACGTACCACGCCTTAACATGGATCAATGTCCTCGTAGTTCAAAAGGGTTGGGGCTTACACTCTGAGGTGGCCCAGGGTGTTTTGTGAACCGACGTGAAGGAGGTCAGAATGACCAAGTGGTGGGCTTGAACCTCATGGAGGATTCCTATGTACCATGCCTTGGCATAGATCAAAGACCACATTGTTCATAAGGGTTGGGTCTTACACTCTTTGGTGGCCCAAGGTGTTGGTGAACCGACGAGAAGATGTTCGGAATGACCGAGTGGTGGGCTTGAACCTCATGGAGGCTTCCTACGTACCATGCCTTGACATGGATCAAATTCCCCATAGTTCGGGTAGGTTGGGGATTACACTCTAAGGTGGCCCAAGTTGTTGGTAAACCAACGTTAAGATAGTTGGAATGACCGGGTGGTGGGATTGAACCTCGTGGAGGCTTCCTACATACCATGCCTTGACATGGATCAAAGTCCCCGTAGTTCTGGTAGTGTGGAGTTGGTGAACTGACGTGAATAGGGATCGGGGTCCAGGTGGATGGTGGGCTTGAAACTCGGGGAGGCTTCCTACGTACCATGCCTTGACATGGATCAAATACCACATAGTTCAGATGGGGGGGGGATACAGTTTAACATCACGTGGGACAGGGGCGAAATGATGTGGAGATGGTCAGGATGACTGGGTGGTGGGATTGAACCTCGTGGAGGCTTCCTACGTACCATGCCTTGACATGGATCAAAATCCACATAGTTTGGGTGGGGTGCAGTTTAATGTCATGCGGGACAGGGGAAATTTCCTAGTCGATGCTTACTCTAATCCCACATGAGTGATGCTCGGTGTGAGAAACAAGAGGTAGCAAAGGCCTAACAACCACGTCACGAAAGGTGCGTCCATGGGGAGTGAAGAGGGGATTACGCGCAGAGCGTCCCAAGAGGTCGGGGCTTACTCCAGGATGGAGCCCCGATGGTAACAAATCATAGCGGGAGAGGTATTTTTGACCGAAGAAAGGAGGAGCCCCGTTCCCTACCACTCCCTTCGCTAGCCCTGGGGGCCAAAGATGAAAGGAGGAGCAGGGATGCTGCCTCCCACAAGAATATTAGGGGCTTACACCGAGATGCTCTCCCTTCCCCCACAGACAAACACCACCCCAATGAGGAGGATATCATCCCCTGTGGAGACCAGGGGGGCATGGAGAATGTCCAAAAAGGGGGCACCCTGTGTGTGAGGCACGGGACCAGGTCACAGTTTAATGTCATGTGCTGAGGAGGACGGTGCTTTGCAGTTTAACGTCTTGTATCTCGGATGAGTTGGGTTTTCTCTGCACCCCTAGGACTTACATAACCGGTACCCTCTTCTACTTATGGGAGGAAATGAATCGAAAACGCTGTGATGAGGGGGTGTCACGGAGCAAACCATCGATGGGTCCACATTAGTGTGGCCTTGCGAAGAAGAAATATCCATTAGAGTGCCTATGTGAAGAAGCATTAATAAAAGAAACTCAATGGCTAGTATCATCTAGGGGACATTGAATTTACATCCTGCAAACCTAGAGGGTCACACATGAAAAGGAATTTCCAAGCAGAGGGGTCCATATGGAAGGGTCTTGTGATGCTCTGTTGCTCTGCGTGGCGGAGGACAGTTGTGAAGGGGTGTGCTTTGTGAAGTGGGGTGACTTAGCCTAGGAAAAGGGAAAAGGTGGTCATGGGGGGTGCTTCGCGAAATGGAAGGGAATTTGCGGAGCACTGCTTCGCAAAGCAAGGGTGCCTCGTGAAGAAAGGTGTCATGAATCAATGTGCTTCGTGACGTATAGTTACCCTGCCTTATCATGTGGATCATTTTTACATGAAGGGTGTTTCGCGAAGCATAAATGCTCCACGATGACCCGGGTCCCCTTGGGGATCCCCTTTCTTCACAAAGACCCTTAGGCTTCATGAAATGCATCCCTCTCGAAATAGGGGATCAAAACGGGACAAAGGGGAGGCACTTCGCAGAGAAGAAGTACCTCGCACAGCTCATGGTTCACAGTGCAGAAGGATGATTCGTGATTCGTGAGATGGGAAGTCGAAAGGTGCGATTTTTTTTCCTTTGGGCTCAGGGGGTGCCTGGTATTTATAGGAAAGAGGCTCCACGGAGTTGAGCTGACGCGACACGAAGAGGACCTTGGTTGCTTCGTGGTGGGATCACGAACGTCAAATGCTGTCACGGAGCATCCTGCCTCCTTACTTCATGGTGGGCAAGCAGACGTCAATTGTGGTCGTTGTGCTTCCTGCCTCCTTGCTTCACGGCAGGCTCGCAAACGTCAATTATGGTTGTGGATCATCCCGCCTCCTTACTTCATGGTGGGCATGCGAACGTCAAATGTGGTCATGGTGCATCCTGCATCCTTGCTTCGCAGCGGGCTCGCGAACATCAAATGTGGTCACGGTGTGTCCCACCTACTTGCTTCGTGGAGGCCGTGGTGCTAGGGAACTTTGCGAAGTGGCTTCGTGAGGCAGTCCATGGGGCCTTCTTTGGGCATCTTCTCTATCCTGAATTTTGGTGCCAAAAAATTCTCCCCTCATTCTTGGAGCCACGGAGAGATAAAGGGTCGAAGTATGATGGAAATTTCCAAAATCCTCAGCTGTTCGTGATACTGACCCACGAAGAGGGCTCGCGAGGCTGATATGGAATGCGAGGGCCAAGCGCGCTGCGAAGCTCGGGGAGAACTGGATGTGCCACGAAGCTCCGAAGGTCGTCGCCTATAAATAGAAGGGGTGCCCTCTCTTTTGTCCTTTATCTTCTCCAAAAAAATTTCTTCTTGCACTCTATATTTGTGAATCTCTGTTTAATCCGTGAGTGTTCTCTGCGAATCAAGGCTTCACAACGCACAACGAGTCCTCGACTCCACGTTTGCGCTCTCCGATCTGGATTTGAAGGCCTAGGCAGTGCTCTGTGAACAGGCTTTGTGAGTGGACTTCACGAATGCACCTTGTGAAAGATCTTTGAAAGCCAACCAAAAAACATCCAAGTTCTAGAACTAAATGGCCCACCAAGAATCCGTCCCAAGGGGTCCTTCCGGATGTCGCCCAGAGGGATGAAATGGTGAATAGTCTGGGGCTAGGAGAGTTAGTCTGGAGCCACTCGGACCATAGTTCATTGGTGGAGCTGCTGTCGGAGAGCTAGAAGAACTACCCATAATGTAGGAGGTTTCCTTTGTATGGATTTGGGCTGAGGGATGACATCTTTATCCCTGAAGCAGGTAGAGACGAGCCAACTTACTAGTTCTAGAGCACGCCATGTCAGCACCGATGGTTTTGGGCACCTGATGGTCATGCCCGGGAGGACTTCATGCCTGTCATTGCTGGCTTCTTATACAATCATCTGAACAATGTTGATGGAAAGGCATTGCAGCCGGAGACATCCCCTCCCTTGTACCGATCTATCCTCAAGGTGGCATTGGGGAACCTAAAGAAGGGGTGGTCCAAGGAATGGGACCTGCGCCAGGGTGGAAACTTCACGGATGATTGGGCCTGGGCCTGCTTGGTAGTTGCCTCGTGTGAGGAATTTGGAGTGGATCTGAGAAGAGTGGGACTGTATGAGGCAACTTGGGCTTCCCAATTTCACATCTACTGGCCAAAGCAGCTAATGCTAGAGCTGTTGAGCCGATGGTCACCGGGGACCAATACCTTCCACCTGCATCACGGGGAGGTGGGCATCAGTTTATGGGATGTGCATTAGATCTCAGGGGTCCCAATACTGGGGGCGATGTATGATTAATTCCTCCCGGCTATGGGTGCGTGGGAGGATCCAGAGCAGATGTCGCGTCTGGCAATGGCATTGAAGGAGCTTGTGCCTGGGGAGGACAAGGAGGCCATGAGGGATGTCCACTTTAGGCGGTGGTTCAAGGAATTCCTAAATTTCCAGTAAAATAGTAAGTTATCAGCGAGGCCTCGAACTTTCCAAAAGGGGGCCCAGAGTAAGGAGCACTCATACTGGAAGCTATTGGAGAATAGCCAGTGGACGACCTGGGTGTTCAACGTCAGCACAGAGCAACAGCCAATAGTCAGGCTAGCGACATTCATCACAGCTCTCATCTGTGGTCGGATTCTACCGGTGAGGGATACAAACATGGGAGTGCGACCAAAATTTTTTATCATGGAGTCCACATTGGCGACAGGAGGGCGGGTCAACCTAGGGATCCCGATGCTTACCAAGTTGTAAAAAATGTTGTGGCACATAAGCGAGGGGAAAAGGCCATAGAGGGTATGTGGGTAGTTCCATCTCCTGTACGGATGGATGACGATGCACATCAAGGGGATTATGAGTATCCAAACCCCATATCACCTCCAGGTTCGAACTTCCGCCCATCGATCTTGAATGTCGGAGGGAGATTTCCGACTAAGTTGACCACACCATCGGTTCTGAACCGGGTGTGGAGGGCGGAGGAATTCAATTTCCACCCGTTCCCATTGTCGACGGGGGCCTTCACAGATGATTTTCAGGGAACGTAAGAGCACTTGGCCTACCTCCTGGTCTTTCTAGGTAGAGTCTTGGTGGCCAGGGTGGACCACAAGCTTCTCTGTGAGACATACACCTCACACCGATTTGCGAGGCAATTTCGGTGACTACAACGACTGACCCCGCATGTTTACTTGTAGGTGCATCATGAGGAGAACCCATGTGTGATGAGGCAGATGTGGCTCAGGTTCACATGGGAAGTTGGGAAGATACGGAATGTACTGCCTCCACCGACCGTCGTCCTTGGGCTGGTAAAAGAATATGCCCAGATCTGGGCGGTGGCCTACCCAGGGGACATGCTGAAGTGACCAACCATCCTGGTCAGTGAGGGTGAGATTCTTCGATCTCGGGGCCATGGCCGGAAGCCGGTAAGGTAATCCTGCACTAGCGGGGATCCTATAGCGGTGAAACCCGCACTAGTTGAGGGGGAGAAGTGGTGGAAGATCCGGTAGTGGCAGCGGAGCCGGTGGTCCCAGGAGAACATAGTCATCAAGAGGGGCAGCCACAGAGGGGATTCCACAAGATTTCTACTCAGGCCCCGGGGAAACAGATGTACCATATCGACCTGCAAGAGAATGTTGTCTTCCCGAAGGCCGGGGACATCTGGGAATTCAATCAGAAATTCCTTAGCCCATCTGAGTTATGGTAGCACCTTAACCGCATCAGGAAGGACCTGCCAGGGATTGGCCCCATTAGAGCCGGTTTTTTAGTATCCCAAGTGGAGGCAGAGAAATATATAACTGAGTTTGAAGACTTTATCCACTCCCAGGGTTCCATACACTCAATGAAAAACCAGGTCAGGGTGTTGTTGGGTCATACGGTCCCTACGCAACTATTGGCTACTGACCTGAGGGAGCGCTTCCCTCTGCCGGAGGAATCAGACGAGTCCTCCTGGGGAGACGAGGCCAGTAGAGAGAGTCTTCCAGATGAGGGTGAAGTTGGCAATCAGTCCTCGGACCGTGAAGATTTTGGAGAGGCACTCGAGGTAAAATCTCAAGTTCCTTCTTCAGGGTCTTCTCTTAGGTTACTCTGGATTCCTTATCGGAATTCGTACTATATAGGAGGACCTTGTCCATAAACATCATTCTCGCCCTCTAGTGGGTGAAGACATAGGACCTTTAGGATCTGCACCAGTGGCTTCATCAGCATCTATGTCTGGTGGGGCTTGGACACTTCAGGGGACTCCCCCGAAGTCTCCAGACCTACCAACCATATACGAGGGGGGGGGGGGCACGTCTCGGGGTTTCGATGACATCATCCCAAGAGAGAGACCATGGATTTGACCTTTGTAAGTCGCCTCTACCGAATTTACGAATTCCATCCCTTGACCAAGTTAACTGACATTCATGTCCCCCTTTTCTAGCGTGTACAGTCCTTCAATTATCCTAGGCCACTGCGGTGAAGTTGGTTGGGACTTATGGTAGCGGCTTTCCCATAGGCATGCCAATGATTGTGGAGGTGGAAATCTGGCATCACCGAACTGCAGCACTCCCGATCGCTAACAGGGACTCCTGTGGGGCCGTGCCTGAGATTATCGAGGTGGGATCCGATGATGAGGATCAAACAGATAGTCTAGTCCCCTCCACGCCGGATCCAATGCCAGATGTGGACCTGGATGAGGAGTTCCTAGGTTAATTCCCTACATACGAGCCTTCCAACCGCGCTGACTGGTACGAGACGGCCTCTGACGAGGAGGACAACAAAATAGTCCGTTGCTGATTGTGGAAGCTAATCACGTGCTTCATCAATAACACCCCCAAGCACTATGGTTGGATGAGATGGAAAGACTTTGCTCATGACTACACGAACTGTGTGCTGGGGGAGTGGATGCCTAGTTCCCTCACATGCTTGTCCGAGATCTTATGGCAGAGAAGATTCAGGAGTATGACCGTGGCCTCAGAGTGGGCTGGCAGCAGAGGAAGGTGGTAAACATTAAGCATCTCCAGGAGGCTGAAGACGAGGTCTTGCGGCTACAGAATCGGGCGGACAAGCACTCGAACTCCCTCAATGTGCAATATAATCTAATATTGCGACTGAAGGCCTAGTTGGCAGAAGCTGAAGAGGGCCTGAAGAGATCTTATGAGGAGATGATCGCTATCCAGGCTAATGTGGAGCGGGCCCAGGTTGCGGGCAACGGATTGTGCCCTCTCGCTGCCGAGGAGGAGCGGGAGCTGAACAAGTGGTACCAACTCCTGGAAGCCACCAAACAGAGGGTGGAAGAGCTTCTACACTCTTTTAACAAGGTCAACCCATCCATGGGGGGAGTCGACCCTCGGGTACTTAATGATTACAAACCCTCAAACATACTTTCATCTTTTGATTTTTTGAATGTCGTAGCATGCATGAGTTCCATTGTTTACATTGGTTTACTACATCCTTGTGATGTTTGCAGAGTGTTCAATGATCATACCCTAAGCTCATGTGGGTCGGGCCCGATGTGAGAAAAAAGGGGTGACCACCTTATCAACCAAACATAGGAGTGAAAACCAATATTCGGGTATCCATGGTCTGAACAACTGGTCTAGATTTCCGGGAGGAAATGGGAGAGGCCTGACTAGAGAATAAAGCTATCAGAATAGCCGAAATACCATTTTCCTAGTATGCTCTTTTGCACGAATGAGGTAACTCTAGGGGCATTGAAATCGATATGAACAGATGGGAATGGGAGGTGTGAATCATGATACCCAGGATCCTTAACATTGTGGTGGTGGTGACTACGTTGTCATGACACGTCAAATTGATTATGTTTTTAAGGTTGATTTATAGTCTAGGTCTAGGTCCTCTCTCAAGGAGCGTTGGTAGGTTTAGAGTGTGTATTTTTAATAAAAATGACTAAGAGAGGGGGTGGTTTTGAAAAGAGTTTAAAACAATGACTTAGTTGAAATAGCTTAAAAGTTGAGTGACCTAGTGGATTTTGAAAAATATGAGATAAAATAGTCGATGTGATTTCATTACACACATATCAAGTTCATTTTTCATAGAGATTCATATTAGGTTTAGAGTAATTCTTTGGTTGGAGTTAATTGGAATCCTGATTAATTCCTAAGCTTTTATTTCAATGCATTAAGGACCCAACCTTGACGTAACAATCGTATTGTCAAGGTCCAGTACATATTCATGGAATAATAGCTTCCGATACATATTGAAATATAAAAAATGTGGGTATGAAAAGGATTCTTGTGATGTCCAATCGGAAGAACACAAGTCATGCACTCAAAACCTCACACCAATCGGTTAGAAATTAAGAGCATAACACTCACATGCATCAAATCAAGAATTCAAAACTGAAATAAAATATGATAGATGGAATGAAATGTTTAAAAACCTAAATTACTACAAACCTGTAGCTAGTGTATGCATCAGAACTCTCTTGACATGTGTGTAGCTCCCTCACAACGAACACCCAACTTTTAGCTCAACATCAGGAGGAGGAGGAAGCTCGGGTGGAACTCCTTCTTCATCCTTGATTCCCCTATGAGTATAGGGTCCTCTAGAACTTCTTGGATGGTGAGAGGACTCATTTGGGTCTCCAAAATGGCAGAGTTTGGCTCCTGGTTCGAACTTGAAAATGAGTTTCCCTTGGTGCCCTTTTATAGGAAAATTGGAAGGTGGTTTTAGGCACACAGATTTCATCAATCCAATTGTACCACGCGTTTCGGTCTTCATACAGCCTTATCTCGCTTTGGAAAAAATAGAAAAGTTGTAGCCCTACCTCTTGAATGTCTCCACCGAAATTTTGGCACCATTTTGACAATTACAGCTCATGATATTGATAAAATACAGAACACCGTATTTGACTTGGTTCCAATTTTGTGGCTTGTACAGATCAGTTCAGATGGGCCCTATAGAAGCCGAATCAGAATTGGGTTCCTTAATATGAAATTTAACCTATTAAATTTTGTACAGGACCACTAAATTTCATCCCATTTGGATCCACAGATTTCTTGTACTATTCAAAACAGTGGACAGATGTCCATGGATCCATGCAATTTTGGCCCATTTTTCTTCCACTTCATCAAGGGCCCTCCAAATCACCTCCACCTACATTGAAATAATAAAAACAAGTAACATTTACCATTATAATGTTGAATAAAATTAATTAAATGATTCAAACGTAAAGTGTAATTTATTATTATATTTGTAATATTCATTACAAAACTAGTTTAAAACAGCGGTGTAAGGGTGGAATAAAACTATGAATCATGGTATGATCACATCCCCACACCTAAACATTTTCACTCCTGGGAAAAGTCACATATCAAAATAAAATGATGCATATATATATATATATTTCCAACATCTTGAATATTTATCATTTGAGGAAATTTTATTTAAAGTAAAGTGATCAATGCACGAACCACACCAAGGAGTTCTTCCTAGTAAAAATAGAAAAAGATGTCTCATAAATCATATCATAGCGAAATTCAAAAAGATTCACGATACCCAATTGATAAAGGAATTCAGAAGTAAACCATGACACTAACTCTCTATGTCTGTGTGTGAGAACCATTACATGTTATTCTTTCCTCTTGCTATCTAATAAATATATGTTATTTTAACATTTTTCAGCTTAAATGATTTTGTCACCGAACCTGTCCTACATCCTTTGCAATCATATTTCAAGACCCACTCATTTAAGCATTCCCAGAAGTCAAACCATAAGCTCCTGACCTACATATCCCCATATGTTTCACATTTCATCACTCCCCTCATTTATTATATTTTTTTGAAGTTGCAATTGGAACAAATCTCACAATCATCTCTCAACCCTTGTTTGATCTCCTCACGACACTAATTGCAATAGTTATAACAATATCAAAGGTTGAGGTTGAGTGGTTTTTGACCTTCCCAAGACACAAAAATTTTGTTTTGAGTTTGTACAACAGTCATACATTAGGTACACACATATAGGTCAATCTGGTACAGTAATGAAGCCGATCAGATAAGGAACGAACGTATGGAAATATCAATTAAAGATGAAAAATATTAACCCAACATATATTTACTTTATATTAAGTATGAAATATTCACACTTTTTGGTTTGGTGTAAAAATGTATGGAGATATTAGTGACATAGTTTTCCCAAAACTACTAACATAAGGGGCATCAATCATCTCAAATGTTTCATAGTGATACAACCATTTATATCATTGACATAAATCAAAGTAACTAAAAAAAATCACTCCCTGATGGTAAACTCATACACGAATTCTTTTTATCCTTCGTTATGGTATTTTTACTTTCCCCACTTTATGGTCGCCAAATCATGGAACTTCGAAATTGTTGATGGGGAAAAATGAAAATACCATAAAGAATGCCAAAAAGAGAAAACAAAAGGAGAAAACGATGAAAATTCCTAACTAACCCAAGAATGAATCTACCCCCCACACCTAGAGTTTGCAGTGTCCTCACTGTAGTAAAAGAGAATGTGGGAAGGAAGGATAAAACCTGGTGGATGTCAATCATAGTTTGCTTCTTGAACTTGGATTTCCTCCATCGGGGACTCCAGAACGGGTTCATGAAAGTGCTTCAGCCGCATCCCATTGACAGTGAAGGTTTGCGTGGTTTCTTCATTTTGAACCTGAACAACACCAAATGGAGAGACATTAGTAACAATGTATGGTCCAAACCAGCGGGAACGAAGCTTACCGGGATGAAATTTCAACCTTGCATTGTAGAAGAGGACCTTCTTCCCAATATGGAACTGACGATGAAGGATAAGAAGGTCATGGGAATCCTTGGTTCTCTCCTTATAAATCCTGGAGTTTTCATAT
Source organism: Viscum album (assembly GCA_963277665.1). Lineage (NCBI taxonomy): Eukaryota > Viridiplantae > Streptophyta > Magnoliopsida > Santalales > Viscaceae > Viscum > Viscum album. The sequence continues at coordinate 251,936,402 of OY728135.1, read as the reverse complement.
GCATCTCTTCTCATTTCCTCTAGCTCCTGAATCTGCAACTTCCTTTGATCACCTGCACCAGAATGATTAGAATTGCATTTTTTGATGGCCCAGTAGGCCCGGTGCTCAATCTCAACAGGGATGGGAAAACTCTTTCCAAAAACAAGCCTATAAGGTGACATTCCAATGGGAGTTTTAAAGCAGTACGGTATGACCATAATGAATCATCGAGCCTAAGACTCCAATCTTTCCTGTTGGGTTGGACCGTTTTTTCAAGAATTTGTTTTACCTCTCTATTTGACACCTCGGCTTGACCATTAGTCTATGGGTGATACGCAGTAGATACTCGATGACTAACCCCATACCGACGCAAAAGTGATTGCATTGTTCGGTTGTAGAAATGAGAACCCTGGTCACTGATGATGAACCTAGGTAATCCAAACCTACAAAAGATCTGAGTTCTCAAAAATTCTACAACTATTTTGGAATCATCTATCCTTGTGGCCCGTGCCTCTACCCATTTTGATACGTAATCAATGGCCAAAAGAATGTACAAGTTGCCAAAAGAATTGGAAAATGTCCCCATAAAGTCAATACCCCAAACATAAAAAATTTCATGAAAGAGCAAGTGTTTTTGTGGCATTTCATTCCTTTTAGAGACATTCCCCATTCTTTGACAACAAGGAAAAGATTTACAAAATTCATGGGCATCCTGAAAAAGTGTTGGCAAAAAGAGACCAGAATCAAGAACTTTACGAGCAGTCTGTTGGGGACCAAAGTAGCCCCCATAAGCACGAGTGTGGAAGAATATAAGGGCAGATTGAAACTCGCTATCGGAAACACAACGCCTAAGGACCTGATCACTACATGTGCACCAAAGGTAGGGGTCATCCCAAATGTACCAACGAGACTCATGTTTTAGATGACTAGCTTGGTTTTTGTTGAAATCAGTAGGAATTCAAGATTCTACCAAATAATTTACAATTTCAGCATACCAGGGAATAACAACTTGCACTTTGTACAATTACTCATCACGAAACATGTCATTAATGGGAATATAGGGGGATGAGACAGTGTCCAAGGATGGGGGGATCCTACTGATATGGTCTGCCACCACATTCTCTGCTCCTTTTTTTATCTCTAATTTCTAGATCGAATTCCTGAAGGAGGAGAATCCAATGAATGAGACATGGTTTGGATTCCGGTTTCTTTAGGAGATACCAGAGGGTTGCATGGTCTGAGAACACAATGACTTTGGACCCTAAAAGGTATGACCTGAATTTATCCAAGGCAAACACAATAGAAAGAAATTATTTTTCAGTAGTGGTGTAGTTTTCTTATTCAGGGTCCAAAGTATGTGAGGCATAGGCAATGGCATGTGGAGCTCGATCGACTCTTTGTGATAAGACTGCCCCAACTGCATAGTCAGAGGCGTCACACATGAGCTCAAATGGTAAATCCCACCGAGGTGGTTGGATTACTGGGGGTGATGTGAGACTCCATTTTAATTTATTAAAATCTTCTTTACATTCTTTATCAAAAACAAAATCTTTTTCTTTTTGGAGTAAGCGGGAGAGGGGAAGTGAAACCTTACTAAAATCACGAATTAAACGACGGTAAAATCCAACATGACCTAGGAAAGACCACACATCACATACATTTTTAGGTAATGGTAGGGAAGAAATGACATCCACTTTCGATTTATCTACTTAGATACCATCCCCAGAAATGAAATGCCCCAAAACATTACCTTGTCGGACCATGAAGTGGAATTTCATATAATTTAATACAAGATTATTTTCAATACAGTGACGTAGGACAGAACCAAGACTACTTAAACATTCATCAAAAGAGGATCCATAAACATTAAAATCATCCATGAAAACTTCCATACAATTCTCCAGGTAATTCGAAAAAATACTAACCATACATCGCTGGAAAGTACCCGTAGCATTGCACAGGCCAAATGACATCCTTCTATAGGAAAATGTGCCAAAGGGGCAAGTGAAGGTTGCCTTTTCTTGATCCTCGGGGGAAATAAGCATCTAAAAGTATCCAAAATACCCATCAAGAAAACAGTAATGGGACTTCCCTACTAGCCTCTCTAGAATTTGGTCAATGAATGGCAATGGGAAATGGTCCTTCCTAGTGTGTTGGTTTAGTCAGTGATAATCTATAAAGACACGGCAACTATTCTGCACACGAGTTGGAACCAATTCATTGTTTTCATTTTCAATTACCATTAGGCAAGTTTTTTAGGAACTACTTGAATGGTACTGACCCATTGGCTGTCAGAGATAGGTTAAATGATTCCAGCAGCCAATAATTTTGTTACTTCCTTTTTAACTACTTCTAAGAGGTTTGGGTTCAGTTGACGTAGTGCCTGCCTCACTGGTTTAGCCTCATCAGTTAAAATATGATTTGTACAAATTGATGGGCTAATACCAGGAATGTCTGCAAGTGTCCATCCCAATGCTTGTTTATACTCCCTCAAAAGTTCAAGCAGTCGCAATTCATGCTCAGTAGGGAGTGAACTAGCAATGATGACGGGAAACTTGTTTCCATTCTCTAGATATGAATATTTTAAATATTGAGGCAGTTTCATTGGTTCCAATTATGGTGGACTTTGGATTTATGGGAGTGTGTGTGAAAGTGAGAAGTCACTAATCTCATCTAACTGCTCAATGGTATCATCCTCAGATGTGGAATTAGCTTTTATAAGTGTATCAGTATCATCGATGGTCATGTGATCCTCTGTGTTCAAGAAATTATCAATTAATAAACATGCATGACACTTTTCTAGACCAATACAACAATCAACACATGATTCATTTCCAAGAATTTCAATCAAAGAGGAAAATTTAGAAAGGGGGTCAGAGGAAACAAATGAAGTGATTTTAGGGGAAGGGGGTACATCAGTTGAATTTTCCGAGAGAGAGGAATGTTCTTCTAAGGGGTGCTTCATGGAATCAAGGATGTTGAAATTGACTATGTCACCACCAAATTCCATAGATAATGTACCATTATAGACATTAATTATGGCTTTGGAGGTTTTCAAGAAAGGGATCCCTAATATAATTGGGGCATGTCCATTCATCCTATCATCTTCCATTTTTAGCACATAAAAATCTGTAGGAAATATTAAATTTTGAACCCTCACAAGAACATCCTCTAACACAACAGAAGGGTGTTCCATACTCCGATTTTCTAGTTGAACAGCTATTCCTGTGCGATTTATTTCACATACCTACAAAGAATAGTATATAGATTGAGGAATCACATTAATAGAGGCACCCAAATATAGCATAGCATTAGAAAAAGAATACTCCCCTATGGTACATGGAATTGAGAATGTTCCAGGATCATTGCACTTGGTGGGAAGCGATGGTTGTATCAATACTAAGACATTCCTCCCCAAACTTAACTTATCATCACCATGAAGTCTCCTTCGATGTGTACACATATCCTTTAGAAACTTAGCATAACGTGGAATTTGCTTCACGACATCAATCAATGGAATGTTAACCTACACTTTTTTGAAAGCCTCCAAGATTTCTTTATCAAGTTCAGATTCCTTTTGTTTCTTTGGTTGGGTGGATCTTTGGGGAAATGCAAGAGGAATGCTTGGGCTTGGTAACTCATCAATAGACACACTCTTTCCTTTGGTAGGACTTCTCTCAAGACAATGTTCCATCTCATTTGAACCTTTTTCAGTGGCTGGGATGGTGGTTCCCTTAGGAGAGGATGACTATAATGGAGGTGTTATTTGGCTTTTAAGTTGAGTTCCACTCCTAAGGGTGATGGCACTAAAATTTCCCTTATCTCTAGGGTTGACAAGTGGTTGAGAGGGTAGCTTAATAGACCCATGGATTTGGATTTCACCAACCAAGTTAGCTAGTTTTCCTAATTGGATTTTGAGGTCTTGTATGGCTGCCTGAGTGGTTTGCTGGAATTGGAGATTATTGGCAGCCATTTGTTTCATCATATCTTTTAGTATAGGCTCGTGTTTTGGAGGGGGTTGTTGGAAAGGCCTTTTGGGTGGTTGAAAATTTCTGGGTGGTGGTGGCTGATGACTACTTTGCCCTGGTTGGTTCCATGGTTGATGAGGCTAGTTTGAATACCCACTTGCCTATAGGCTTGGTTGTCTTTCCACCCACGGTTGGATGGATAGTAAGGTTCTTTCCTAATGGGTTGGTTATAGGGGTGTCCTGGGAACATTGCCTCACAACTCTCAGAAGTTTCTCTCAATTGGGGGCATTAGTCAGAATAGTGGGTATCAGAAGAGCATATACCACAATGTATGGGAGGAGGAGATTTTAATTTCCCTTGGGAAAGAGAAAGTTGTCTTAGAAGGGTACTTACCTCTTCAAACTTTGGGTGCACCTTCTTCTAGAATTCAGTACTTTGCACCTCATAGACACCTCGAATGGGTACACTGGACCTTGAACTTGATTATTGAGTGTTCTGTGCCATGTTCTCAATTAGGGTCCTTACAGCGATTGGGGTTTTATCCACTAGTGAACCACCTGCAGCAGCATCAATCATGATACGGTCTATTGGAATTATACCTTCATAAAAATATTGTATTAAAAGTTGATCTCTTATTTAGTGGTGTGGACAACTTAAACATAATATTTTAAAGTGTTCCCAATATTCATGAAGGATTTCTCCTTCAGATTGTCGTATCCCACATATTTCTTTCCTTATTGTTGCAGTTTGAGAGGCTGGGAAGTATTTTTCAAGAAAAAGTCATTTCATGTCTGCCCAACCTCTAATAGGAGAATTAACATAATACAACCAATCTTTAGCCGTGTCTTCTAATGAAAATGGAAATGCCCTAAGTTTTACTTGTTCTTTATCCACATTACCAGGTTTTAATGTTGAACACACAGTATGAAATTCTTTTAAAAGCTTATGTGGATATTCTCCAGGCAGTCCATGAAATCTTGGTAATAAATGAATTAAACAGGATTTTAGTTTAAAATTGGGTGCATCACCTTGTAATTGAATGTAAGTGGGTCGGATATCAAAATTAGGTGAGGTTAGTTATTTTAGTGTCCTATTATTTTCAGCCATGTTATACAAGTTATGTTCAGTTTTAACTTTGGTTTAATAAGAATAAGAAGGATCAAGAAGAATTTTAAGATTTGATGTTTCCTCCTTCAAAGTGTTGTCTTGTGTGTCTCGGTTTCGTTGATGTAGGATCCTCTCCGGTTTTGGTTCGGAAGTTTGTAGGTCTCCTGGAGTAGAACACATCATACATAGAACCTACACAATAAATAAATTATAACACAAAAATAAATGAAAAGGTAGAAGATAAAACAAACAAATATTCACAAAAATTACAAAATTTTTATCTAAAACACGTACAAAAAACCAAAGCACTCCCCAACAATGATTCCAAAATTTGACCGCGTTGTCATGAAACTTAAAATTGATTATGTTTTTAAGGTTTATTTATAGTCTAGGGTAGACCCTAGGTCATCTCTCAAGGAGCGTTGGAAGGTTTAGAGTGTGTATTTTTAATAAAAATGACTAAGAGAGGGGTGGTTTTGAAAAGAGTTTAAAACAATAACTTAGTTGAAATAGCTTAAAAGTTGAGTGACCTAGTGGATTTTGAAAAATATGAGATAAAAGGTTCGATGTGATTTCACTACACACATATCAAGTTCATTGTTCATAGAGATTCATATTAGGTTTAGAGTAATTCTTTGGTTGGAGTTAATTTGAATCCGGATTAATTCCTAAGCTTTTATTTCAATGCTTTAAGGACCCAACCCTGACGTAACAATCGTATTGTCAAGGTCCAGTACTTATGCATCGAATAAGAGATTCAAAAACAGATTGAAATCTCAAAAAGGTGGGTATGAAAATGATTCTTGTGATGTCCAATCAGAACAACACAAGTCACGCACTCAAAAGCTCACACCGATCGGTTAGAAATTAAGAGCATAACACTCACATGCATCAAATCAAGCATTCAAATCTGAAATAAAATAAGATACATGGAATGAAATAATTAAACACCCAAATTACTCCAAACCAGTAGCTGGTGTATGCATCAGAACCCGCTTGAAATGTGTGTAGCTCCCTCACAACAATCACCCAACTTTCAGCTCAACATCGGGAGGAGGAGGAAGCCCGGGTGGAACTCCTACTTCATCCTTGATTCCCCTATGAGGATAGGGTCCTCCAGAACTTATTGGATGGTGGGAGGAATCCTTTGGGTCTCAAAAATGGCAGAGTGTGGCTCCTGGTTCTAACTTGAAAATGAGGTTCCCTTCGTGCCATTTTATAGGAAAATTGGAAGGTGGTTTTAGGCACACAGATTTCATCAATCCACTTGTACCACGCGTTTCGGTCTTCAGACAGCCTTATCTCGCTTTGGAGAAAATAGAAACATTGTATCCCTACTTCTTTACTGTCTCCACCGAACGTTTGGCACCATTTGGATGACTATAGCTCAAGATATTGAAAAAATACAGAACACCGCATTTGACTTGGTCCAAATTCAGTGTCTTGGACAGATCAATTCAGATGGGCCCCATATAAGCCTAATCAGGATTGAGTTCCTTAATAAGAAATGTAGCCTATTCAATTCTGGACAGGTCCACAAAATTGCAGCCCATTTGGATGACGTATTTTGTGTACTATGCAAAAAAGGGGACCGATTTCCATGGATCCATGCAATTTTCGCCCATTTTTCTTCCACTTCATCAATGGCCCTCCAAATTACCTCCACCTACATTGAAATAATAAAAACAAGCAACATTTCCCAATATAATGTTGATTAAAATTAATTAAATTATTCAAACATAAAATGAAATTTATTATTATATTTGGAATATTCATTACAAAACTAGTTTAAAAAAGCGGTATAAGGGTGGAATAAAACAGTGAATCGTGGTACGATCAAGTGGCGTGACAATAAAGAATAACTGTTAATTGCATTCGAAACACAATATTCTTATTGTATTAGCCTGGAGTGGGGATAAAAAATGAGGGCCAACCACTGACCATGTTCGAAACATGGGGCCTGACTCAAAATTTCATCTGTTAGTCTTCCGAAACGTTGGCCCAGGACAATAGATGGTCCATAGGTTGAGCATCCATATTGTTAGGGGTTCCTCCATAAGTGAAAGAGGACGAGGGTCCGAATAAGGGGCATGAAAATAATGGAACGTGGAGTGATGGTTTGTTCGAACAGAATACAACACTCTCGAAATTACGCCACCGTGGTGGGAGCACAGTAGATGGGTGCATCAGTATGATCATGGATCATTTATTATTTTTGGCGGGACATGTAACGACCCAAATTTTTTCAATGGAAAATTCCCTTCTTATATTTATTTCATAAAAACACAAAATAATGAACTACTAGGTGATAAGTGACCTTTAAACATAATTTTGTCACCCCTATGTTTGGAATTTTAAAAATCTGACATACACGGTTGTGTTCAAGATTGTTTTTGGAGTCTAATGAATCAAAAATAATGTTTGGTAAATAGTAACCTACCCTTATGAATAGTAACCTACCCTTATGAATTGTAACATGACCCTTATGAAATGTAAATAAGAGGAACATTAACTATGAATAATAAAATAAAATTTAGACATCATAGAAAGTGGTAATTTGACCTTAGTAAACGTTTTTGGTATTTTATAAGTCATAAACAATTAATTATAATTAATTAATTAATTTAAAAGAATATTTATTTCCCTGAAATGTATTCATAAATTATTGAATCAATTCCTAATAGTTTTTAGATAATTTTATAAGACCGTACATATTTTTTGAAAGAACTGCAAAATCAGTTTTAATTTTAAAAACTGTTTTTTTAAGTAAATTATGATTTTAATTAATTATTAAAATAATAATATTTAGATAAATATTTTTGAAAATGGAATTAATTTTTGGATTCTACACATCGAAAAATGGTTGGGGTAAATTTTTGGGAATTTTCTGAGATACTTGAATTTTTGATGAATAGTGGAATCCTATAATTCACAATAAATGCTAAATAATGTATTAATTGAGTCACCGATGATGTTCTACTGATGTAAGCCCACTTGGTTCAGGATTACATTATAAAATTACTATTATTGGTCATCCCAGACTCACTATTCCTGGTCTTAGGTGAAATTAATAAACTAATCAATTTTATATTAAGGAAACCCCTCTCCCCTCCACTATAAAAGCCACCCTTCACTCCCTCTTTTCCTCACACCTCTCAAGCTCTAAGAATTATCTAAACTCGGCCCAAACATCTTCCCTAGCACCTCCCCCATGCCCAAAATCTTCTGGTCTCATCAAAAGACCAAGCCTATCTTCCTTAAGGAGGATCTCAAGAGGAAGTTTCTAGAGGTAATTTCTCTCTCTCTTCTCCTTTAATTTCCATTCAAGTTCAAGTTCCTTTCTTGATCTCTCCCCACCTATACTCATCCAATTTGTTTTGTAACTCCATTATTATACATATACTGTATTTTTATGATTCTAATGGGATATTATATCACCCACCCCCTTTCCCTCTTCCTTTTATTTTATTTAAGAGAACGTTGTTCATGAGGTGTTAATTTATCACCTTCAAAAACGACATGCTCTCTTTTTCCATTTCTACCTTCAGATATGGTCATGAAACTATTTTTATGTTTGAAACAGAATATTTTATATTTATTATGTTCTATTTTAATTTCTCTAAATAACCTATGGCCATATTACTAAGTGAAAAGTTAAAACGAGTTCGTTGTGATCCAAAAACCGCTCAAATTAACCCAAATAATCTTCATTTAATTCTTATCTAATGATTCGTCCACATGGATCTAATATAAATCATGATAAAATCATTCAAGCTTATTTAATATCATTAATGACATGTAATATCAGTTCTGGATGTTTACCCATGATCTACCCAAACATCAATTTAAGAATACAAGTGGACCGCTCAAGAAAACCATGAAAACGAACATCCCCGGTCAATGTTTTTGAACTTTATATGTCATCCAAAAGAACATAATATGAAATAATGAAACTAGAATGAACTCTATTAATGTATAAAAGGTTCTGGAATTTCTAATTAATGAATATAATGTCATTATACAGGACATTAAAGAGAAGGAGGCATTCGAGTACAAGGTAAGGGGAAATCTCGAACCCAATTTTTCTTCTTTCGGGTTCTCCCTCTTTCACTCCATTTTTGATATGTTTACTCCTCAAAGATCATTTGTTCATGATTTAATTTAATTTTCTGGGATATACATGTTTTTACTGGTTTTTATGTCCATCAAAATGTTTTCCAAAAGAACTCTTCTTTCAAGATCTCACCTTTTACCTCTTATTCAAGGTTGATGGTTCTTGTATCAAGTATGTTGTTCCCTCTTTCTTTTGGGAACCCAAATCATATTAATGTGATATTATGAGATGAAACCCATTCCTTTCCATGGGTTATTTATTTACATGTTTTATTTGTGTTCTATGTGGAAATCATGATAATGATAATGTTACGATGTGACGGGTGCACCCGGAATTATATAGCGCAATATGAATGTTTAAATGTGACGGGTGCGCACGGAATTATATAGCGCTCCAATGCATTGGGTAAAGTAATGAATCTCATGAGTAAAAGTGAAATGATGTGTGAACAAGATTCTAGAATTTTTCACAAGTATGTGTGGTAGTTAACCACTAAGACATGATGTTTCATTTTTATGCATTGCCACATTTCAAGTTTATTGTTTATGCTCCTCTCATGTTCATGATCTTTTGCCTATGTCATGATTATGCTCACCCCATACTATATTGTTCTTATCTATCCTCTTACTGGGCTTCTAGCTCACCCTTTTTGATGTATATCCTCAGGTGGATACATGTACTAAGGAGAGGACAAGTGCCACTAAGAAGCATGTGAAGAAGAAATTAAATAAATGTTTATGGTTGATGTTGTATTTGTTATGTATGGTCCTAGTTTTCCCAAGAAACTAAACCTCTGGATCCTCTATGTGTAATACTATTGTGTTGTTTATCTTTGAAATGATGTAACAGTAATGTAAGAAAAGGCCGGGTCGCTATAGTTGGTATAAGAGGAAAGGTTTAGTTAATTTGGGAATTAGGATTAGTAAACCCTAGAGAAAACCTCTAGCATAATAATAAGTACAAACACATACACAAGAATATTTACCTAGGGATCCCATATGTTATGTTTTTGGTATAATTGTTTAAATGAATAAGTTATTCATGAATTTTTTACTTATGTTTTGTTCTAACCTTTTCTATTTTAGAAAATGGTGGGAACCAGGAGAAATCAGGCCAACAACTCTTCTGAGGGCCAATGCAACGATTGCCCGAACAACATCCACAATGATTTGGGTGGTGGAGTTCAAAACATCATGGAGATTCTTACCCAATTATCTCAGGTTATGAATAATAACCATAATAATGGGGAAAGTCCTCCTTCACCAAAGAGAGAGAAACTAGCAATCGAATGTTTTATGCAGCAACGACCACCGACGTTTTGTGGATCTTCCGATCCACTAGTTGCGGAACAGTGGGTCAACTCCATGGAGAAGATATTTTCTATTCTTCACTATTATGAGACGAAGAAGGTGACTCTAGCCGTTTATCGTCTAGATGGAGAAGCTGATCAATGGTGGGCTTTGATTAAGAACAACAAGCCAAGGGAGGAAATTGAAGAGATGTAATGAGAAGACTTTAAGATAATGTTTCTTAATAAGTACTTCCCAAGAACTCTTCGCACGAAGATGGAGAGAGAATTCATAGAGCTCAAGAAAAAAGAAGTAAAATCTGTCACAACCTATGAATAAAATTTTACAAGGCTCACAAGGTATGCTTCGGGTTTTGTTATCAACAATGATAGAAAAATTCATAGATTTTTTAGTGGATTAAAACCACATCTTCAAAAGGCTCTTGCAATTAGAGACTTTGGGAGTTATGAAGAAGTTGTTCGGGGTGCTCTCAAAGTGGAGATGGAGTTTGAAGAATGGTCCCATGGCTGTGGTGATAAGAAAAGAAATATGGAGTTTCAAGCTGGTGGATCTAATGACAAAGGTGGGAAGAAAACACAACGACCCACATGCCAAAAATGTGGGAAGTTGCACCATGGGAACTGCCTCAAAGGTATGGGGAAATGCTTTAACTGTGGTAAAGAAGGACACCAAGCTCAAGAGTGTCGAAAAGACATGAAAATGAAGGATAATGTAGCTGATGAAAGGAGAGAACCACTCGTGGTTCAATGCTACAACTGTAGGGAGCTAGGGCACTATTCAAACCAGTGCACTAAACCTCGAGCTCTCGAGGGTAATCAGCTCCAACAACCACTAAAGCCAAAGGAACAAGGGAAGGATTATGCCATCACTACTGCGGAGGTGGAACATGATAATGAAGTCGTACAAGGTACACTTCCTATTCACTCATGAATGGAAAAAGTCTTGTTTGATTCTGGTTCTACGCATTCCTTTATATCTTGCAAGTTTACTAGAACTATAGAATCGAAGCCCCGAAACCTTGAAGTAGAGATATCTGTAAAAACGCCAAGTGGTGCAATCATTGCAACCTAAGTGTTTGACTCTTCTCCTGTTGACATATGTGGGAATATTCTTCTGGAAAATATCGTAATACTTCCCTTGGTGGAATTCGATGCTATGATGGGAATGGATTGGCTCTCGTTATATAGAGCACATATCAACTGTCGGGAAAAGGAAATATATTCTCATATTCTGAACCATCCCATGCTCCTCTACAAATGCAAGGAAGATCATAAATCTCCTTTGAGAAATCCTTCAATGGTTCGGGTGTTGATTCCCTATGAAGAGGCATTCCTTGCCAAAATGGTTGAGTCGAAGGAAAGTTCCAACCTTGAGGAAATGCACATCGTAAGGGAATACAGCGATGTATTTCCCGAAGAGTTACCCGGAATTCCCCCAGATCGTGACGTAGAGTTCTCAGTTGAACTCAGACCCGGAGCTACTCCTATCTCGAAGTGCCCCTATAGGATGACTCCTATCGAACTGGAGGAGTTAAAGAAGCAGCTGCAAGAGCATCTGGACAAAGGGTTCATATGCCCTAGGGCATCACCTCCGGGTGCGCCAGTGCTCTTTGTAAAGAAGAAGGATAGAACCATGCGGCTGTGTATCGATTATCGAGAACTCAACAAGATCACCATAAAGAATAAGTATCCTCTCCCAAGGATTGATGACTTGTTCGATCATTTAAGAGGAGCTCAATACTTCTCAAAGGTGGATCATCATTCTGGATATCATCAGGTAAAGGTGAAGAAGGAAGATATTCAGAAGACTGCCTTCCATATGAGGTATGTGCACTATGAGTTTTTGGTGATGCCCTTTGGACTTAATAATGCCCCTGCAATCTTCATGGATTTGATGAATAGAGTCTTTAGACATTACCTCGACAAATTTGTGGTAGTGTTTATTGATGATATTCTCATCTACTCCAAGAGCAAGTAGGAACATGAAGAACATCAAAGACTTGTGTTGGCGACATTGAGAAAGGAGAATTTGTACGCCAAGTTCAGCAAGTGTGACTTTTTGATGAATCAAGTCACGTTCTTGGGACATGTGATCACAAGCGAGGGAATTTCTGTGGACCCTTCAAATACAAAGGCGATTGAGGAATGGCCCAGGCCCACTAGTGTCACAGAAATCCATAGTTTTCTTGGATTAGCTGGGTACTATCGACGTTTTGTGAGAAACTTCTCACGATTGTCAAGCCCGCTAACTAAGTTAACAAGGAAAGGGGTAAAGTATGTATGGGCGGAAGAATGTGAGGTAAGCTTTAAGGAGCTAAAGAGAAGGCTGATCACTGCACCTGTACTCACACTACAGAAAAGTGGAGAAATTTTTGTGATATACAGTGATGCTTCAAAGAAATGCTTGGGTTGTGTACTCATTCAAAATGATAATGTGATAGCCTACGCCTCACGACAGTTGAAGATCCATGAGCAGAACTACCCGACGCATAATCTAGAGCTGGAAGCTGTGATTTTTTCCTTGAAAATATGCCGGCACTACCTTTATGGCGAGAAGTGTGACATATACACCGACCACAAGAGCCTAAAGTATATATTCACACAAAAGGAGCTCAACATGCATCAAAGGAGATGGTTAGAGCTAATCAAGGATTACGATTGCTCTATTCACTATCATCCTGGAAAGGCAAACAAGGTAGTTGATGCTCTAAGCAGGAAAGAACCTGCTACTCTATCCATGTTGAGGATTGAGAAAGACCCTATCTTCTTGGATATGCAAAGGATGGACTTGGGAATCGTAAGGGCAGGGGATACATCCTACCTTGCCCAAATGATTGCGCAACCATCCATCCAACAGAAGATTAAGGAAGCACAAAGGGATGATATAGAGATACAAAAGAGGGTGAATTCATTAATGGAAGGGATGTTGCAAGAGTTCCATATCGACGATGATGGTGTGATTCGGTTTGGAACGCGGCTTTGTGTTCCTTCATCACCCGGGATAAAGAAGGATCTATTGGATAATGCTCATAGCTCAACTTTCTCTATCCATTCTGGGAGTACCAAGATGTACCGGGATCTCCAAGAACACTTCTGGTGGGATAACATGAAGAAGGAGATTGCGGAATATATATCAAGGTGCTTCGTATGTCAGCAAGTTAGAGCTGAGCGGCAAAAGTCCAAAGGTATGATGCAGCCATTGCCTATACCCATGTGGAAATGGGAAAATATTACTATCGACTTTTTCACGGGTCTCTCGAAGACGTCAAAGGGGAATAATGCGATATGGGTTGTGGTTGAACGACTCACCAAGACTGCACATTTTATCACAATTCGGGAAGACCTATCGCTTGAACAACTTGCAAGGATATATGTGAAGGAAGTAGTGAGATTGCACGGTGTTCCACTCTCGATTGTCTCTGACCGTGATCCAAGGTTCAAATCTAAATTCCGGAGGAGCCTTCAACATGCTTTGAGTACTGAATTAAATTTCAGCACGGCCTATCACCCCCCAAACTGATGGCCAGCCTGAAAGGACTATTCAGACGCTTGAAGATATGCTAAGAGCCTGATCTCTTGAATTCAAAGGTGGCTGGGATCAGCATCTCCCATTGGTTGAGTTCTCATACAACAATAGCTTCCACTCGAGTATTCAGATGGCTCCGTATGAATCTCTTTATGGGAAGCGATGTAGAACTCCAACCTGGTGGGATGAAGTTGGAGAATGAAAACTACTTGGTCTCAATCTTGTTCAAGAGATGACAAAGAAGGTTCAAGTAATCCAGAAACACATCAAAGCTACTCAAAGTCTGCAAAAGAGCTATGCTGACAACCGCCGAAGGGACTTGGAGTTCGATATTGGAGATAAAGTCTTCCTTTGAATATCTCCATGGAAGAGAGTCATGAGATTCGGGAAGAAAGGGAAGCTAAGCCCAAGGTACATTGGCACCTTTCAGATCCTTGACCGTATAGGAGCCGTGGCCTATCGTCTGGAACTTCCACCGAATATGGCTCAAGTTCATGATGTGTTTCATGTATCACTACTGAGGGAGTACATACCAGACCCCTCACATGTGCTAAACTCAGAGGTGGTACAGCTGGAAGATGATCTCTCCTATGAGGAGCAGCCGGTAAAAATTATGGACCGAAGTGATAAGGTTCTACGCAACAAGACAACCCGCCTTGTCAAAGTGTTGTGGAGGAACCAAAAGTTTGAGGAAGCAACTTGGGAACCAGAAGAGGCAATGAAGGATAAGTACCCTCACCTGTTTGTGTAAAGTGAAATTTCAGGGGTGAAATTTCTTAAAGGGGGAAGAATGTAACGACCCAAAGTTTTTCAATGGAAAATTCCCTTCTTATATTTATTTCATAAAAACACAAAATAATGAACTACTAAGTGATAAGTGACCTTTAAACATAATTTTTTCACCCCTATGTTTGGAATTTTAAAAATCTGACATACACAGTTGTGTTCAAGATAGTTATTGGAGTCTAATGAAACAAAAATAATTTTTTTGTGAATATTAACCTACCCTTAGGAATAGTAACCTAACCTTATGAATAGTAACATGACCCTTATGAATAGTAAATAAGAGTAACATTAACTATGAATAATAAAATAAAATTTAGACATCATAGAAAGTGGTAATTTGACCTTAGTAAACGTTTTTGGTATTTTATAAGTCATAAATAATTAATTATAATTAATTAATTAATTTAAAAGAATATTTATTTCCCTGAAATGTATTCATAAATTATTTAATCAATTCCTAATAGTTTTTAGATAATTTTATAAGACCCTACATAATTTTTGAATGAACTGCAAAATCAGTTTTAATTTTAAAAACTGTTTTTTAAGAAAATTATGATTTTAATTAATTATTCAAATAATAATATTTAGAAAATTATTTTTGAAAAATGGACTTCATTTTTGGATTCTACACGTCGAAAAATGGTTGGGGTAAATTTTTGGGAATTTTTTGAGATACTTGAATTTTTGATGAATAGTGGAATCCGATAATTCACAATAAATGATAAATAATGTATTAATTGAGTCACCGATGATGTTCTGCTAATGTAAGCTCACTTGGTTCGGGATTATATTAGAAAATTACTATTATTGGTCATCCAAGACTCACTATTCTTTGTCTTAGGTTAAATTAATAAACTAATCAATTTTATATTAAGGAAACCCCTCTCCCCTCCACTATAAAAGCCAACCTTCAGTCCCTCTTTTCCTTACACCTCTCAATCTCCAAGCCTTCTCTAAACTCTGCCCAAACATCTTCCCTAGCACCTCCCCCACTTCCAAAAGCTTCTGGTCTCATCAAAAGACCAAGCCTATGTAACACCCCGAGATTTTATGAAAAATATTCTTTTTAATTTCACTAATGTCTTGTGTTGTACGCTACACCAAAAGGAGCTTGCACAACACGCATCCTTGATTTGCCTTGCATTACACGCAATCGCGACCTTCCTCGATAGCGTGTGCAGTACGCAATAACGAGTTTAACTAAACAACAATATGCTATTAAAATATTATTAAAACTAGCCGTTATGAATAGTAATAACCACCTTTTGAAATTTTGAAATTTTATTTTTCAAAATGGAAGTCATTTTTGGATTCATAATATCGAAATTATCTTAGGGTGAAATTTTGGTGATTTTCGGATAACATTCATATTTTGATGAATAGTGAAAATTACTAAATTTTAATTAAAAACAACTTTTTCAATCGAAATATTTAATAGTGATAAATTAATAATTTGAGTGGTTTTAAAGTATATTTAGAATATATTTTTACAATTTAATACAATGTTGGTCATTGGATGTAATTTCACTTTTAAACCAGACATAAACAAATGTCAATCTTTTGATAGTTATTATCTCTTAAGAACACACTATTTGTTTTGACGACGGGAATTAATTTTTAAATTAATAAATGAAACTGATATGTTTTGAATTTGGTAAAATAGAAATCATTTTTGAGTTCATAATATCAAATATATCTTAGGCCTAATTTTTGGTATTTTTCTGAAAACTTTAAATTTTTGATGAATAGTGAAACCACTAAGTGGTAGTTAAAAAAACTGAATTTTTCATAAAACTTAATTTTACCGCTTCTATGAGTGGAATTTCAAATATCCAAGAGACACAGTTGATTTCAGTAAGTAAAATGTGGTTCAATGAGATGAAAATAATTTTTGGTGAATAGTAACTTTTTACTTTTATTTACCACGGTTAAAAGTAAATAGGGTAATTAAGGGTAGAAATGATATTATTAATACCCTAACACATGTCCTAATTCTATTTGACAAGTGTAATTCGACCAAAAACAAACTTAGGAATAAAATATGACCATTTAGGCCCACTTGGATTAGATTAGGACATTTATTATTAATTTAATTAAAGAAGGGTTAAAAGAGTTAAAATTAAAGTTTATTTACTAAAAACATTTTTAATATAGGGTTATACATAAGATAAATTAAATTTTAAATATTCATTAGAAAGCTAAAAATATTTCCTACATAATGGTATTTTATTTGTAATTTTTAGACATCATATAATTTAATTTATTTATGACACAAAGATGGTGCAATAATTATCTTATTAATGAAATATTGACATAATTGATGTTATAAATACCAAAATAAATGTAATGTAAGACTCTTTATGAATTAAACTAATTTTTCTAGGTTACTATGACATGTTAGTATTGATTTAAGTAACTTTTTTCGAACTTATCATTCTGTTATGAATTTCATAAAAATCATGTGCCAAATAGTGTCAAAATTGACATAAAATAGTTTTTAAAACAAATATTATATTATTAATTGTTATTTTATTCCTAAAAATATAAGGTTCATCCAAATGACTTAGATAAGATTATATATATTAATAATAAACAACTTGGGGTTCTTTTGGATTTATATAGTAAGTTTATTAACCATATAGTGTAAGAAAACAAAAAGACACGGTAAAAGTTAAATTATTTAACTTAGAGTTAAATCTAATTGATAAGGTTAAAATAATAACCTAAACTTGCCTAAATCCTATTGGATGAGAGTATTTCGACCCATCCCCACCTTAGCCTCGAAATAAATAAATTTGGAGCTATTTAAAACTGAACTTTACTTTATAATAAAATAATATTTTTAGTTATTCCAAAGGTGCCCCTCTCCTCCGTTATAAAAGGGCACCTCCTCCCTCTCTTCCTCACACAACTTTGAGCCTTAATGCTCGGCCAACCCCTGAAACATTCTCCTCTACACTTCCCTAGCAACATCCTAGAGGTTCTGGTCTTCATCAAAGAGCAAATTTAGTGCCCTAAGAGGAGGTCTCAAAGAGGCGCTTCAAAGAAGAGATAATTTCCGTTACTGATTCTTTCAACTTTATTTCTTCTTACACTTCTTCTTCTTAGGTTGTTTCATTATGAAGTAATAACATAAGTATCACTCATATACTGATATGTTATTATAAGTATGAAACAACCCTATTTCACCATCTATCCATCCTACGGAAAACAAAATCACCGCGCGTGCGTATGTACGGAATACCGTCTCCACGCTGTGGTGTAATCTGTTTTTCCACCAACACCTTACATGGATGGATATTATGGTGTAAAGAATAACTATACATAGTTATTATAACATCATAATTATTATAATATATTGTATCATCCACTCCAATTCAATTCAATAATTATGGAAATGATATCATCGCTCGTGCGTACGTACGGACTACCGTCTCCACGACGTGATGAGATTCATTCTCCATGTTAACCATTTAAGAATGATTATAAATTATATATAAGCAATAATAATTAACTATATGAAATTATAAAGATAGTGGATTTATGTGTATATATATGTATGTCATCTACTTAATTCCACTCAATTCAATATGGAAACAAAAACAGCGTTCATGCGTACGTACAGCCTACCGTCTCCATGAACGGTGTATTTCTATCCATTTATCGATCAATTATATATATGTATATTCTGAATATATATTATATATAAATCATGTTTTATATTCTATAATTAAGTAATAATGATCTATGTAATCATATGAATAATTACATGTTAAAACACGAACGACAAATGAGACGATTTTACCCAAAACGCTACTTTAACATGAATTTACAAAAGAACAGGTAATATAAAGCCATAAGTGAACCATATATGATATAATAACAATGAATATGATTCTGTAATAAGTCAATGACATTATTTAAATCATTATACAGGAGGTTCGGACACTTACGAAGCAAATCAGACCTAAGGTAAGGGAAATATCACAATCTCATTTTTATCCGAGATTGTTTATACTTTAGTATTTACTGGGGTGTATTTTATCATCCACATCCATGTTTCCTCAATATGTAATATTATTTTCCTCCACCTAAAATTGTTTAAATCCAATTTTACCCTTCGGTGATTTTTTAGTAAAGGATATGAAAGGAATCATTTGTCATTTTTCGTACGAGGTACTTTTTGACTTTTCCGACAAAAGTACGAAGAATGTTTTTTAACTTATATGGCATGAATGGATTTTTAAAACATTATTTCCAAGAAGCTTCCTTTACAAGTTTTCAAGTTTATTTTTAGTCAACTTCTTTTAGTTTAAAGTTGTATTACATGTTAAGAAAGGAAAAATTATTTTGAAGAAGAAAGGATATTTTCCTCAAGAATGGAGTTCAAGAGTTTTATCAAAATTATTTTACATCTAAGATAATATAGGGTTCTGTTTCTATCCCTATTATTACATTGATTTGATTATGTTGGGATGGAAATATTTTTATGAATTCCTTTATCTTATATGAATTGTTTTATGATGTCATGTTGTTTAAGATTCCCATTTGTATTACATGGGTTATGCAATGATGTATGATTAATGATTTTGTGGCACACATAAGAATGGTATCATTATGAGATGGGTGGGACCTATATCTCCCTCCAATGCATTGGGTAAAGATTTTATATCTCATGAGATAGACATGGCTGGAATGGTAGGTTATACCGGTTTAGTGAAACAGGACTGAAACGAGGGTGACTCGGTTCAGAAAGGGACTTTGTCCACTAAGATAGTCTTGGCAATGAGTCTTGACTAACAAGAAATGATTCTCTATGATTATGTGTGTATTCCACAAAGTTTCATGTTTTCAGTTATGATAATTATGATTACATTTCACTGCCATGATTTATCCCATGTTATTAAATTATGATCTCTTTTACAGGTTAAGATTTCCAAAAGTTATGTGCTTGTGTATACGATGTGATTGATATTTCTTTTGTTTACCCTTACTGAGAATTTGAGCTCAACCTTTTATGTTTACTTTTCCCTTGGATATAAAGAAAGGTTTTAGGTATAAAAAAAGGAAGATCTTTATGGGAGATGTTGAAGATCTTTCACCAGAATTAGAAGATTATATTCCGAGTTTCGAAAGACACTAAACTATTACGATCCTTGTGTGTGTGTTTTTGTTATGTACTAAGTATTCCGCAAATGTAATGTAATGTCAATGTAGGTCAAGCTTCGGGTCTCTAAAGATGGTATCAGAGGAAAGTTTTAGTCACCCTTTGGAAACTAGGATGCAAAAGCGTTAGTGAGATCCCTAGAGATATTTCTAAGGTTTGTCTAGGGATGTCCCTAAGGATAATTATACGTATAAGATACAGTCCTAGAACTACGATAATGATCATAGAATTTAACCTAAGAAGTTAGATATTGAGGATACTCCCCCTTTATAATGTTGTTTTCCCTAGCATGATTTTTGCCTCTCACACTATTCTTTTTGGGTTTTAGACGATGGCTGGAACCCGAAGGAACCGTGTTAATCAATGCAATGGACAATGCAATGATTGTCCTCATGAACAAACAAATGTTATGGGAGATGGAGTGCAAAATCTTATTGCTATACTTACACAAGCTATGAATCATTCTAGACTTCCAAATGAGCAGATAAGGGAACAATATTCTATTGAATCCTTCATGAGGCAACGTCCACCTTCTTTCAGTGGGACTTCCGATCCACTTGTTGCTGAACAATGGATCAGTACCACTGAAAAGATATTTTCAGTTCTTCAATGTTCTGAACATGATAAAGTCAACTTAGCAGTATATCGTTTGGAAGGTGAAGATGATCAATGGTGGAATCTTATCAAGAATACGAGGCCAAGAGATGAAATTGAGTCCATGGAATGGGACGAGTCCAAGAACTTGTTTTTCAGTAAGTACTTCCCTCGTATTCTTAGAACAAATATGGAAAAGGAGTTTCTTGAGCTGAAGCATAAGGATGATGAATCTGTTGGTATATACGAAGCGAATTTTACAAGACTTTCAAGGTATGAATCTGCCATTATCATCCAACCTGAAAGTAAAGTTGATTGATTTTTCAGTGGCTTAAAACCAAGTCTTCAAAGGGAATTAGCTATAAGAGACTTCAGTAGCTATGAAGAAATTGTGCGTTGTGCTATCAAGGTAGAAATGGAAGTTGGTGTTACATATCCATCTCATGGTTTTGACAAGAAACGAAAGATGGAGTTCAAGGAGAATTCTCAGAATAATGGTGAAAAGAAGATGAATGTTTCCTTATGCACAAAGTGTGGAAAGAAGCATGGTGGAGATTGTCTTAAAGGGACTAGAAAATGTTTTAAGTGTAGAAAAGAAGGTCATCGAGCAACTGAGTGTCGAAGTAATGGAAAAAGGGTTTCTAATGATGTGAATAAAGCAAACACTACAGAGAACGCACCACCAACACTTCAATGCTTCAAGTGCAAGGAAATGGGGCATTATGCTAATAAATGCCCTAATCCAAGGGCTAGTGATGATCGACATGAGCAACTGCTTAAGGCAAAGGACAAAGGGAAGTCACATGCGATCACTATTGGAAATGTTGAATATGAAAACGATGTGGTGGAATGATTAAGTGTTTATGTAATGGGATTCCAAAATAATGTTGTATCATGGAGTATTGGAATATTTATGTATTGGTCTATTGTGGTTTTCAATAATTTTATGGTACTAGTAACCATGGAAAGTGATTGAGATATTTTTGGAAAGCATATGATATGCGCATCATGAAGGGATAAGGAGAAAATGAAATGTTTGACAGTATTCATGAGCTCATGATTGATATAAGGACTAAGTGATATCATGGTTTGAGTATATAGAATTTTGAGGATTTTGGTATGTGGAAAGTGTTAACTTTTAACTGCATTCATGTTTTCACTAAGGTTCAATGGGTAATCATTCTTCAAGAGAATACATGATTAAGGTATTCACATGCTTGTAAGTTGACCAGAAAGATATATCTTATGATATATGGGGGATAAATGATGGCATTCACGTGATTGTTCTGTGACATTTCAAGTAACCATTTTCTTTATACTATGAGCTTGGACCGAAGTATTTTAGATAATCTTAGAATGGATTATGTTGGACATAAGTTAGGATAAAACGTTTTTCAATATTATAGATGGGATGTTATAGTAATATAGCTTTAGAAAAAGGACAACCTGCAGGATGGGCGACAGCCCATCGCGTCGGACAAGGCTGTGGGAATCGAACCCACAACCGAAGTGCGACTGGCCTTTATCGCCTACCACTGGCCTACAGGAAGTTCCTGTTTAGTAGAAACTAGTTTTATTATATTAAGCAATATGATATATGAAGTATAAGTCCATTTTAGGAACCATATATGATTAATCTCACTATAGAATGACTTATGTATATTTAATAACTTTTTCTAACCTATTGTTTGAGATAGATGGAATGACCCGTCATTCTATCACATGATCTGCTAACACTTCACAAATAACAAATTCAACTTCATTTATTTAAGATATTAAGTGGAAATTGTTCAAGGCACGAACAACAGTGAGATTGTACCAAAATAAAGTAAGTATTTATTCTAATTCAAATTCTTCAACTTTAGGGAAACGATCTTGAAAACCAAAAATGTTGTCCTAGTGCTCTTATATATAATTAATCAGATGGTACCTTAGATCGTCACAAATTTATGGATTTGTGATTGTTGGCTTTTCCATAGCCATGTTCTCTACCACTCTCTATCAGAACATGATGGTTAGATTTTTCTTCCATATCCATATTTTCACCTATGTGGAAACCCAGTGATTAGTTTATTTGGGTAACCATTACGTTTCATACTTATGTTTTTAAAGATTGGTTTTGGTATTCCTTTTTATGATGTGGGTTTCTATTAAAGAAACTTTCGAATAGTAAACCATTTATAACCCCGACGAATTTCGAGGGCGAAATTCATTTTAAGGGGGGTAGAATGTAACACCCCGAGATTTTATGAAAAATATTATTTTTAATTTCACTAATGTCTTGTGTTTTACGCTACACCAAAAGGAGCTTGCACAACACGCATACTTGATTTTCCTTGCATTACACGTAATCGTGACCTTCCTCGATAGCGTGTGCAATACGCAATAACGAGTTTCACTAAACAACAATATGCTATTAAAATATTATTAAAACTAGCCGTTATGAATAGTAATAACCACCTTTTGTAATTTTGTAATTTTATTTTTCAAAATGGAATTCATTTTTGGATTCGTAATATCGAAATTAGCTTAGGGTGAAATTTTGGTGATTTTCGGATAACTTTCATATTTTGATGAATAGTGAAAATTACTAAATTTTAATTAAAAACAACTTTTTCAATAGAAATAATTAATAGTGATAAATTATTAATTTGAGTGGTTTTAAAGTATATTTAGAATATATTTTTACAATTTAATACAATGTTGGTCATTGGATGTAATTTCACATTTAAATCAGACATAAACAAATGTCAATCTTTAATAGTTATTATCCCTTAAAAACACGCTATTTGTTTTGACGACGTGAATTAATTTTGAAATTAATTAATGCAACGGATATGTTTTGAATTTGGTAAAATAGAAATCATTTTTGAGTTCATAATATCAAATATATCTTAGGCCTAATTTTTGGTATTTTTCTGAAAACTTTCAATTTTTGATGAATAGTGAAACCACTAAGTGGTAGTTAAAAAAACTGAATTTTTCATAAAACTTAATTTTACCACTTCTATGAGTGGAATTTCAAAAATCCGAGAGACACGGTTGATGTCAGTAAGTAAAATGTGGTTCAATGAGATGAAAATAATTTTTGGTGAATAGTAACTTTTTACTTTTATTTACCACGGTTAAAAGTAAATAGGGTAATTAAGGGTAGAAATGATATTATCAATACCCTAACACATGTCCTAATTCTATTGGACAAGTTTAATTCGACCAAAAACAAACTTAGGAATAAAATATGACCATTTAGGCCCACTTGGATTAGATTAGGACATTTATTATTAATTTATTTAAAGAAAGGTTAAAAGAGTTAAAATTAAAGTTTATTTACTAAAAACATTGTTAATATAGGGTTATACATAAGATAAATTCGATTGTAAATATTCATTAGAAAGCTAAAAATATTTTCTACATAAGGGTATTTTATTTGTAATTTTTAGACATCAAATAATTTAATTTATTTATGACACAAAGATGATGCAGTAATTATCTTATTAATGAAATATTGACATAATTGATGTTATAAATACCAAAATAAATTTAATTTAAGACTTTTTATGAATTACACTACTTTTTAAGGGTAATATTACATGTTAGTATTGATTTAAGTAACTTTGTTCTAATTTATCATTCTGTTATGAATTTTATAAAAATCATGTACCAAATAGTGTCAAAATTGACATAAAATAGTTTTTAAAACAAATATTATATTATTAATTGTTATTTTATTCCTAAAAATCTAAGGTTCGTCCAAATGACTTAGATAAGATTATATATATTAATAATAAACAACTTGGGGTTCTTTTGGCTTGATATAGTATGTTTATTATCCATATAGTGTAAGAAAACAAAAAGACACGGTAAAAGTTAAATTATTTAACTTAGAGCTAAATCTAATTGATAAGGTTAAAATAATAACCTAAGCTTGTATAAATCCTATTGGATGAGAGGCTTTCGACCCATCCCCACCTTAGCCTCGAAATAAATCAATTTGGAGCTATTTAAACCCGAATTGACTTTATAATAAAATAATATTTTTAGTTATTCCAAAGGTGCCCCTCTCCTCCCTTATAAAAGGGAACCTCCTCCCTCTCTTCCTCACACAACTTTGAGCCTTAAATCTCGGCCAAACCCTTCCAAATTCTCCTCTCCACTTCCCTAGAAACAACCTAGAGGTTCTGGTCTTCCTCAAAGACAAATTTTAGTGCCCTAAGAGGAGGTCTCAAAGAGGCGCTTCAAAGAAGAGGTAATTTCCGTTACCGATTCTTTCAACTTTATTTCTTCTTACACTTCTTCTTCTTAGGTTGTTTCATTATGAAGTAATAACATCAGTATCAAAAATATACTGATATGTTATTATAATTATGAAACAACCCTATTTCACCATCTATCCATCCTACGGAAAACACAATCACCGCGCGTGCGTACGTACGGAATACTGTCTCCATGCTGTGGTGTAATCTGTTTTTCCACCAACACCTTACATGGATGGGTATTATGGTGTAAAGAATAACTATACATAGTTATTATAACATCATAATGATTCTGATATATTGTATCATCCACTCCAATTCAATTCAATAATTATGGAAATGATATCATCGCTCGTGCGTACGTACGGACTACCGTCTCCACGACGCGATGAGATTCATTCTCCATGTTAACCATTTAAGAATGATTATAAAGTATATATAAGCAATAATAATGAAATATATGACATTATAAAGCTACTGTATTTATGTGTATATATATGTATGTCATCTACTTAATTCCACTCAATTCAATAAGGAAACAAAAACAGCGTTCATGCGTACGTACGGCCTACCGTCTCCATGAACGGTGTATTTCTTTCCATTTATCGATCCATTATATATATGTATATTCTGAAAATATATTATATATAAATCATGTTTTATATTCTATAATTAAGTAATAATGATCTTTGTAATCATATGAATAATTACAAGTTAAAACACGAACGACAAATGAGACGATTTTACCCAAAACGCTCCTTTAACATGAATTTACAAAAGAACGGGTAATATAAAGTCATAAGTGAACCATATATGATATAATAACAATGAATACGATTCTTTAATAAGTCAATGACATTATTTAAATCATTATACCCGAGGTTCGGACACTTACGATGCAAATCGGACCTAAGGTAAGGGAAATATCACAATCTCATTTTTATCCGAGATTCTTTATACTTTAGTATTTACTGGGGTGTATTTTACCATCCACATCCATGTTTCCTCAATATGTAATATTATTTCCATCCCCCAACAATTGTTTAAATCCAATTTTACCCTTCGGTGAGTTTTTAGTAAAGGATATGAAAGGAACCATTTGTCGTTTTTCGTACGAGGTACTTTTTGACTTTTCCGACAAAAGTACAAAGAATGTTTTTTAACTTATACGGAATGAATGGATTTTTTAAAAATTATTTCCAAGAAGCTTCCTTTACAAGTTTTCAAGTTTATTTTTAGTCAACTTATTTTAGTTTAAATTTGTATGACATGTTAAGAAAGGAAAAATGATTTTGAAGAAGAAAGGATATTTTCCTCAAGAATGGAGTTCAAGAGTTTTATCAAAATTATTTTACATCTATGATAATATAGGGTTATGTTTCTATCCCTATTATTACATTGATTTGATTCTGTTGTGATGGAAATATTTTTATGAATTCCTTTATCTTATATGAATTGTTTTATGATGTCATGATGTTTAAGATTCCCATTTGTATTACATGGGTTATGCAATGATGTATGATTTATGATTTTGTGGCACACATAATAATGGTATCATTATGAGATGGGTGGGACATATATATCCCTCCAATGCATTGGGTAAAGATTTTATATCTCATGAGATAGACAAGGCTGGAATGGTAGGTTATACCGGTTCAGTGAAACAGGACTGAAACGAGGGTGACTCGGTTCAGAAAGGGACTTTGTCCACTAAGATAGTCTTGGCAACGAGTCTTGACTAATAAGAAATGATTCTCTATGATTATGTGTGTATGCCACAAAGTTTCGTGTTTTATTTTATGAATATTGTGATTACATTTCACTGCCATGATTTATCCCATGTTATGAAATTATGATCTCTTTTGCAGGTTAAGATTTCCAAAAGTTATGTGCTTGTGTATACGATGTGATTGATATTTCTTTTGTTTACCCTTACTGAGCATTTGAGCTCACCCTTTTATGTTTACTTTTCCCCAGGATATAAAGAAAGGTTTTAGGTATAAAGAAAGGATGATCTTTATGGGAGATGTTAAAGATTTTCACCAGGATTAGAAGATTATATTCCGAGTTTCCAAAGACACTAAACTATTACGATCCTTGTGTGTGTGTTTTTGTTATGTACTAAGTATTCCGCAAATGTAATTTAATGTCAATGTACGTCAAGCTTCGGGTCTCTACATCCTATCTTCCTTAAGGAGGATCTCAAGAGGATGATTCGAGAGGTAATTTCTCTCTCTCTTCTCCTTTAATTTCCTTTCACGTTCAAGTTCCTTTCTTGATCTCTCCCCACCTATACTCATCCAAATTGTTTTGTAACTACAGTATTATACATATAATGTATTTTTATGATTCTAATGGGATATTATATCACCCCACCCCCTTTACCTATTCCTTTTATTTTATTTAAGAGAACGTTGTTCATGAGGTGTTAATTTATCACCTTCAAAAACAACATGCTCTCTTTTTCCATTTCTACCTTCAGATCTGGTCATGAAACCATTTTTATGGTTGAAAGAGAATATTTTATATGTATTATGTTCTATTTTAATTTCTGGAAATAACCTATGTCCATATTACTAAGTGAAAAGTTAAAACGAGTTCGTTGTGATCCAAAAACCGCTCAAATTAACCCAAATAATCTTCATTTAATTCTTATCTAATGATTCGTCCACATGGATCTAATAAAACTCATTATAAAATCATTAAAGCTTCTGTAATATCATTAATAACATGTAATATCAGTTCTGGATGTTTACCCACGATCTACCCAAACAACAATTTAAGAATACAAGTGGACCGCTCAAGAAAACCATGAAAACGAACATCCTCGATCAATGTTTTTAAACTCTATAAGTCATCCAAAGGAACATAATATGAAATAATGAAACCAGAATGAACCCTATTAATGTATAAAAGGTTCTGTAATTTCTAATTAATTAATATAATGTCATTATACAGGACATTAAAGAGAAGGAGGCTTTCGAGTACAAGGTAAGGGGAAATCTCGAACCCAATTTTTCTTCCTTCGGGTTCTCCCTATTTCACTCCATTTTTGATATGGTTACTCCTCAAAGATCATTTATTTATCATTTAATTTAATTTTCTGGGATATAAATGTTTGTCACTGGTTTTTATGTCCATCAAAATGTTTTCCAAAAGAACTCTTCTTTCAAGATCTCACCTTTTACCTCTTATTCAAGGTTGATGGTTCTTGTATCAAGTATGTTGTTCCCTCTTTCTTTTGGGAACCCAAAGCTTATGAATGTGTTATTATGAGATGAAACCCATTCCTTTCCATGGGTTATTTATATACATTTTTGATATGTGTTCTATGTGGAAAGCATGATAATGATAATGTTATGATGTGACTGGTGCGCCCGGAATTATATAGGGCAATATGAATGTTTAAATGTGATAGGTGTGCCCAGAATTATATAGTGCTACGATGCATTGGGTAAAGTGATGAATCTTATGAGTAAATGTGAAATGATGTGTGAACAAGATTCTAGCTTTTTTCACAATTATGTGTGGTAGTTAGCCACTAATACAAGATGTTTCATTTTTATGCATTGCCACATTTCAAGTTTATTGTTTATGCTCCTCTCATGTTCATGATCTTTTGCCTATGTCGTGATTATGCTCACCTCGTACTATATTATTCTTATCTATCCTCTTACTGGGATTCTAGCTCACCCCTTTTGATGTATATCCTCAGGTGGATACATGTACTAAGGAGATGACAAGTACCACTATGAAGCTAGTGAATAAGAAATTAAATAAATGTTTATGGTTGATGTTGTATTTGTTATGTATGGTCCTAGATTTCCCAAGACACTAAACATATGGATCCTCTATGTGTAATACTATTGTGTTGTTTATCTTTGAAATGATGTAATAGTAATGTAAGAAAAGGTCGGGTCACTATAGGACATCTATGGTGAGGGAGGAGTTTGTTCCGAATGTCATAATGGGGCATCCCAAACTTGTTCAGGGAAAATTTTCAGTTACACGGTCCCCACAAGGGGTCAGGCCAGTGGCTGAAAATGAGGAGAAATATGATTTATGATTCCTGGGGCTGGACCCTAGGTGAAATACCGGGGTGTCTCTACATATCCTATAAGGATTAGAATCAAGCCATACGTAGTTCTTAAAGCACAGTTTAACATCATGCGGGACGATGAGAAGCCTGGTTGCACTAGTGCACATCCTACCAAAACTACTAAGCCCACGTGAGTCATGCTTGATGTGGGAAAAAAGAAGTAATGGGGGAATTTCCCGACACAGGAAGGAACATGTTAGGGAAAAGGGACACTCGGTGAATGCCGGACTAATGATGCTAACCCATCCATGTAGCGCACCTAGATGCACGAAGAGATAAAGCCGAGTATGTCAGAATTCCACTTGAACATGAAGAAGTGGAAATGTATGAATCATGATACTTGAAATCTGGACCACAATGATGGAGACATGATGATGGAGGATAACTATTGACCATGGCGGAAATGCAGCATCCACATTGCATTATCCTGGAATGGGGATAGAAAAATGAGGGTCAACTTTTGACCATGTTTGAAACATGGTACTTGTCGCAAATGTCGTCCGAGATCTTTAGCGACGTTGGCCTGAAATGGTAGGAGAGCCCTTAGGCCTATCATCGATGCCATATAGGGGTCCTTTTGGATGTGGAAGAGGATGGGGATCTAAATAGTGGGCTCATGAAGATTGGAAATGGAATGAGGGGAATGTACCCATGAAAATTCCACACTTAGGTCTCTTTGTCAAATGCATCTAAATACAACAACTAGACATATTAGAAGAGGGAGTCAAGTCCCTTCCCATATGGAGATTGTAGTTTAGGGTCATATAACTCAGAACATAGATTGTAGGAAACATGGGAGACACATAGTCGGGTAATTACAAAAACCTGACGCGAATGGGAACCTGGGGTTCTGACCACCATGTGTTCCTTGGGAAGGTTCTAGGTCAAGGGACAGAAAACGAGAGTTAAGCTGGGCCCGAGGCAAAGTGAACAGGAGTTCCTATGTACCCCATGATGATAGGGATCAAGATTCACATATTTCTTGAGGTGTCACAGTAAGGTACTAGTTCCAGGGGTAAAAGGGGCATGCAGGTGTGACCCTCGCACCAAAAGAAGCGAATTTTGATAAATCTTGTTTTTCCTTTAAAGTGGGTGATGATTTCTTTTTTGTGAAGCAACATGCCTAGGATGGTAGGTCTTGACATCTCCACAAGAATCAAGCTATAGCAGGCATTGACAAATGATATGGCATGTCCCCAATACCTAACATGGTGTCCCATTGAGTGTGGACTTCATGATGTAGTGCCGTTTTTTGTCGTGCGGCCAGGATGATAATGTCACAGTTTAGGGTCATGTGATAGGACTAGGAAGCATAGTTTGAAGTCGTATGGCTTGGACATGAAGGAATGCTCACAACGTGATACAACATACATGACATGGATGATGACATAATTTTACACCACACCATACACAATTCTTAGAAAGGAGCCTTAGGCCATGGGGCCTACATAGAGGCAAGACGACAAGGGGAAGGAGAAACTAGCTCCCAACTGATCTGGACCCGAAAACTAGACGTATGGGTGATCCTACGTATACCATAAGCATGGGAATCAAGCTATATGTAGTTCTAAAAAGGGGAAATATGAAGAAATATTAGTTTTAGGGTCTTAGAACTCGGATCGTAGAGGAGAAAAAAACCTCCAAGTAAGTGAAAAACTCAACCTGATCCCTAATCCCACACGAGTCCGACTAGGTGTGGGAAACAAGGGAGAATGATGTTTATTGCAATACCGAGAACACACACTAGAGGGAAATCTGTTCGGAGCCCCGAATGATGTCCTTATCACAGATTTTGTCCTCCTAATGTGCATATGCTCACTAAGGAATAGTACCAAGAGTTTCGAAGTTCTACTTGCACATGATGAGGTGGAAAATGATGTGAATCATGTAACTGACATTTTGGGCTTAATGGGGTTTGTGTGGCGATGGAGGATAACTGTTGACTATGTTAAAAACACAGTATCCATATCGTGTTAGCCTGAAGTGGGAACAAAAAATGATCATCGACCGCTGACCATATTTGAAACGTAGGATTTGTATCGGCTTATTGTCCATGACCCTCGAGGATGTTCGCCCGTAATGGTAGGAGAGCCATTAGGCCTAGCATCCATGCCACTTAGGGGTCCCTTCGGGTGTGAAAGGTGATGGAATCCCTAATGAAGAGGAACACAAATCCTGAAAGGAGGGTGGAAGCATGTCCAAGATTAGTCCAACATTCCAGGTACTAAACCAGAGTACCCTTAGGCACAACGATGAACCGCTGAAGAGGGTCGATGAGGGTGGTCAACTTGAGAGTAACCGATTTGAAGGGATGGGTATAGAGTGAGGGGATACAAAACCCCAAGGAGGGAGAGGTTCATGGTGTGGTCATTACAAGCCTAACATGAATGAAGACATAATCTCATGCCATGACATATACGCACCTCCCTGGGGAAGGGTAGGCCAAGGGGCCAAGGTGAAATGGAGATTTATGGAACGTGGGACTGGACCCAAAGTCTAGAAATTCGGGTGGTCCTAAGTATCCCATAAAGATGGAAATCAAGCCTCAGGTAGTTATTGAAGGAACCTGGGGGTAAGATACCCTAATGAGGGGGGTGTACGGCATGACGAGTAACCCGACATGAAGGAGGTCATAGTCCCATACCACACCATACAATCCCATAAAAGAGAACCTGGGACGGGGGCCCAAAAGGCCAAGGGGCCTGAGGCTAGGCCTCAGATGGAAGGCCTTACCAGTTTGCAGTTTAACGTCATATAGTGAGGACGAGGAAGGGATCTCATCCGGGGATGTGTATGGCATGACGAGAAACTCGACGTGAAGGAGGAAATAATCCCATACCACACCATAAAATCCCATAAAAGAGAACCAGGGTCGGTGGCTCGAAAGGCCAAGGGGCATGAGGTTGGGCCTCATATGGAAGGCTATGCACCCTCTTGTACGGTTACTGCCACATCACAGCTCTTAAGCCTACGTGAGCAGTGCTCGGTGTGGGAAACAAGGAGCCGGTCTCAGCTCTCCCCATCAAACGGGGCCTGATAGCAGGCATCACCCAAAGGGAGTTCTTCTCTTGGAGATTCAATGGGGCAGAACGAACCACTACACTCAATGTTTGGGACATATTGGGGTTGTCCTAACGATCCAGGACATCTTTTGACCATGATCAAAAAACAGCATCCCTATAGTGACCTGAAATGGGAGTAACAAATGAGCATCCACCGCTGACCACATTCGAAATACGGGACTTGTATCGGCTTGTTGATGAACATCCTCGAGGGCGTTGGCCCAAAGTGGTAAGAGATCCCTTAGGCCTAGAATCTATACCATTCAGGGGCCCTTTTATATGGGGAAGATGATGGAGTCCCAATCAAGGAGTGGGTGAAGCATAGCTGTACCCATCTCTAAAAGAGGTCAACACCTCCATGGAGCAGGACGTACGACCAGATCAAGGTTATCTACACGTGAATTGGGGTGAATTTTTGAACCTATTCCATCTATCTTTACCTGAGGGGAAGATTCTGGCATTTGGGCTGGTCCAACAGACGAAATGTCTGGGCGTTCCTATGTATCCCATAAGGATGGGAATCAATCCACACATAGTTCTTGAAGGCCATGTAGTTTAACGTCGTGAAGTGAGGACGTGGGAGGATAGAAGAATGGTAGTGGGCACATGGTGCGACCATTACAGTCGTTTTATGAGTGGGGATAAGGAAGCCTACACCATATCGTGCAAGGATCCTCTGAGAAAACTATACCCAGGGGGGATAGTCAAAGAGAAGAGTTCGGGGCTGGGCTCAAGACGAGGCATCTGAGCGTTCCTACATATCCCATGCGGATGGGAATCAAGGCATACGTAGTTCTGAAAATGCAGTTTAACATCATGCATGACGATGTGCAGTTTAAAGTCATGCAGGACCAGACAGTTTAAGGTCATGCGGGACCAGCATGCAGTTTAGGGTCATACGGGACCGTCCAGTTTAAGGTCGTACATGACCATCCAGTTTATGGTCATTCAGGACCATTATGATCAGGCAAATTATTGGTTGAGGAACTTGGCATTGGTGGGAGGAGTTATACGCTACTCATCCATGGACACCAAAGAGTATGCTCAATTGGGGTAAACCCAGTGGACTATGTATGGTCCTTCCCATTTGCGATCCAACTTGGTTGGTTTCCTTCCAGGGATACTTGGCGCTTGGAGTTCTAATACGAGTTTTCCTTGAAGAAAAGAGCGTAGGTGAACCTTCTTGTTGAAGGCTTTAGCTATCTTATTCTGTTTCCTTTCCAGATTGTATAGGGCACGAAGCCTATTCTAATCAAGTGCTTCCAATTCAGATAGACGAATTTCGGCCACCTTATCTGGTGCCTGCTAGTCATAGACCATGGTGCATAAAAAAGGCATATGGATCTCGATGGGTAGGACGACCTCAGTCCTATATAGAATAGAATATGGGGTCACCTAGGTTGAATTGCGAGTCATCGTCCGATAGGCCCAGAGGGTGTTGGGTAGCTTGTCCGGCCAACTCTTCTAATTCTGGCCAACCATTTTCTGCAAAATGTTAGAGAGGGGTTTGTTGAATGCATTGATCTTCCCATTTTCTTGTGCATGATAGAAAGAGGTACGGTTCGAATAGATATTGTACTTGGCGTACAATTTCTTCAGCTCGTTTGCTCGGATGTTTGTGCTGTTGTCGGTGAGGATTGCGTGAGAGACCCCAAACAGGTGGATGATGTTGGAGCACATGAAGTCAAAGATAGATTAGGCCTTGACCTCCTTGAGAAGAACTACCTCTGCCCACTTGGAAAAGAAATCCCTGGCGGTCAGGATGAACCTGCACTGGCGAGATGTTGCCAGTGGATATGGTCCCATGACATCGTGTCCCCACACCATAAACAACCAAGAGTAATCGGTGGATTGGATAGGTTATAGCGGCTGATGAATGATGTTATCATGGATTTTTCATATGTGACACATCTTTCCGAACTCGATACAATCATGGATCATAGAGGGCCGTAAGTACCCCAGTCTCCGGATCTGATAGGACAGACTCGACCCAGCCTGATGGGCACCATAGGAACCGGCATTAACTTCCTGCATGACCTGAGAAATCTCGACTCCTTGGATGCAATGGAGGAGAACAACATCGAATCCGTGCTTGTAGAGGATATTCTCAAGACTGGGACCACTCTAGAAGGTAAACTGCACCATGCATCGTCAGATTTTCTCACGGCCAGCCCGATCAGCTAGGAGGAAACCATTTTAGAGATACTCGACAAAAGGGGCTCTCCAGTCGGGAGTCGCTTCAACCACTACATCTAAAGAACCTAGGAGTCTAGTCCATCGTCATCCTCTGGGGTGACGGGGTAAATGAATCTCTAGTGTTCCACCTGTATAATCAGATCATCCTACTCAGGCTCTACAAGTGAGGAGGCTAAGCTGGCCAAAGCGTCTACTTAACCATTATGTGACCGAGGGACATGGGCAACCTCTGCTCGAGAAGGGAACTGGGCCATTAGCTGGAGGGTGTGCTCTAAAAAAGGTATGATCTCTGGATTTCTGACAACGTAGTCACCATTGATCTGCTTGATGACTAGTTCAGAATTCCCTTTTCACATGTAAATGGGTCACATCGATCTCAAGGGCCAGCTCATGGCCAATAATGAGGGCCTGATACTCTACCTCATTGTTGGTGCAGCCTTCCGAAAATAGGAATGAGTATAGTAAAACGACTTGCACTGGGGTAATGAAGACAATACCCAAGCCCACTCTTTTGAGTCGAGGATCATTGAGCCTCCTACTGGTGGGGCTCTGGGAGGCACCGTCGAAGTTCATATGCCAACATGGGATGACATGCTCAACTGAGAGGATTGCCACGTCAGGAAAATCCAAGTCCAGGGACTGGTCCGCGGAGGTTGGATGGACAGCTAGAAAGTCTGCCAATGCTTGTACCTTGATGGCCTTCTAGGGGAAAACATGATTTTGAACTGCTGGGGAATTACCGCCCACCATTCTAGACGGACAGTCAAAATGGGGCGGTTCAGAATGTACTTCAGTGGGTCTACCCAAGTGACCAACTGTACCTCATGGTACTACAGGTAGTGTCACAAATTCTGTAATGTGAATACTAGCGCAAGAAAGCTCTTCTTGATAGGGGAGTATCTGGTCTCCGTATCAAGGAGCATGTGGTTGAGGTAGTAGAGACTGTTTTCTTTCCCCTCATTGTTCTTCTAGGCGAGAAGGGCGCTGAGAGATCATTCCAGGGTAGTCACGTACAAGATCAGCGGCTTTCCAGAGACGGGTGGCATCAAGACCAGAGGCTGGAGTAGATATTTCTTAATTCTCTGGAATGTGGTCTGTCACTCCTTGTCCCATTCATTGGGAGATCCTTTCTTCATTAGTCGAGAAAAGGGCTTACACTTTCAAGTCCGATTCCCAATGAATCGGCGTATATAGGCGAAGTGTCCTTGAAAACGTTGAAGCTATCGGATATTGCTCGGTAGAGGAAACTGGATGATTGCATTGATCTTATCTAGGTTGATCTCGATGCCCTGGTATATGACAAGAATGTCAATAAACTTCCTAGATGTGACCCCATAGTCACACTTCAACGGGTTCATCTTCAAGTGGCAGGAATAGAGTAAGCTGAACACTTTCTCAAGGTCCATGAGATAGAACTGAAGCTGGTGATATTTAACCACCAGATCATCCACATAGAATTCTTCTAATGTCCCGAGTATTGTCTTGAATATGTGGTTCATGGCACACTGATAGGTGGCACCTGCATTTTTAGGCGGAAGGGAATAACCTGGTAACAGAATGTACCTTGGGGTGCCCTGAAAGGTGTGGACCCTTCATCCTTGGGGGCCATCCGAATCTGATTATATCCAGAGTAAACATCCATGAAGGAGAGGGGTTGGAACCCAGTCGTAGCATCAATCAACAATTCTATCACTAGATGGGGAAAATCATACTTCAGACAGTGACGGTTGAGATCATGGAAGTCTATGCAGACTCTGATCTATCCTTTCTTCTTCTTGACCGACACGATGTTGGATAACCACTTGGGGTACTGGACCTCTTTGATGAAGTTGGCTTTGATGAGCTTGTCATCTTCGGCCTTGACCATGGCACCGTGAGAAGGGTGCGTCTTTCTAGGAGGTTTCTTGAACCCGTGATGGTTTTTCGGGAGACCGAGGCAGTGGAAGGCTACCTGAGGATCTATTCCTGGCATCTCATCGTAACTCCAGGAAAACACGTCACGTTTCTGTTTACGGAAATCCACGTACCGTTGCTACTCCTCGAGGGACATGGCAGAATTGATCAATGTGGGTCTCAGATCTACCTCTCTACCAAGTTTCACCTATACCAGTTCATTGACCATGGTAGAGACGCCTTCTTCAAAGGTAGGGGGAGCATCCTTCAGATCTTCTTCTTCACTTGCGGAGGAGGGATTCCCAGCAGGTGAGGCTTCCCTTGGGTCAGAATAACCTGACGGAAGGCTGGTACCATCCGGGATAGTAGTGGACAACATATCAGAAGATTCATGTGCCGTTGAGACCGTGGCGATGAAGATCGTTGATCCAATCCTATCTGGTCTTCAGCCCAAGGGTCCATGTTGATGATATTAAAGCAATAGTGGTTTGTCGACATGAGCCGGTTACTTCCATCTCAGCGAAATAGACACGTATGATGTACTTCCATTGCCATGGGGAGGACATCCCGATATCGTATAGGGGGAAGAGGTTCCGAGATCACCTAATCCTGGTTTGTGTAGGAGTTCAAGGTGATTTTCCACCGTCACTTGGACTTGGGAATATGCCTTCCTCTTGTATCAAAAACAAAAAATCATTTCCCCATGTCAGGGGTTGTGGCCTCCAATCAATGGATCGGGAAGACATAGGCGTCATCCAGACCTGCCCAGGGGTCTCTTGTGACTGGGGCAAGCTCAACCTCACTTTCTAGAATCTTTTTATCCTTTCTCTTGTAATAGTCAGCATCCAGATAACGGGCTTCACAAGAGGTGAAAGGAGAGGTATCACCTTGAAGTACACCAACTCAACCATTCAAGGAGTACTTGAGGCACTGGTGATATGAAGAGAGGACCACAACGTGCAGATGGAGCCATGGTCTGCCCATCAATGCATTATACATAGTATCCTGGGAGACAACCATAAAATCGGTACTGACAACTAGGCCACTGAACTGGTTCTTCAGATGGATCTTGCTGACCAGGCTCTGTTCTATCCTCTCATACCCCTGGATCCCTAAATCCGAGGGAGTCAGGTCATCTTTGGCTAACCCCATCTTTCGGAACATCTGCGTTGGGATATGGTTGATCCCAGAGCCGGTGTCAACGAGACAGTGGCGAACCTCCAAACCGTTAAACTGGCCGGTGATGTACAGCGGGCGGATGTTCCCCTGTATGGGAGAGCCTTTATCCTCTCCTAAGAATGAAATGATGTCTTGAAATTTGGAATTCTCAACTGCTTCAGAAAGGAAAGCTTCTGAAACTGTGTTTCCGATGGTTTTTCCAGGGTGCGCGCGCATCCGTCACGTAGGGGAGGATGCACACCTCGTGGCCCCGCATTCTCGCTTTCCAAAGGCGGGCGTCATCTATTCCTTATTCAGGGACGTCTGCTCCTTGATCGGAACCAGTATGATGGGATGTCGGTTCTTACTTACGTGGATTCCTCCTCAGAGCTCGTCACCTTGTACAGGTCTCCCTCATAGATTTAAGACGTATTCGTGAATATCGTTCCCGATGTCATATCTTCAGGGAAACTAGTTAATTACACTGCTTCCGTAGAGACGGTCCAAGGGGTCTGGTCAGGGAAGCAACCTTCGGTTAAGAGAATGGTCATGCTGAGGCGTCATTGGCGTGTCTTGATGCTAGGGAATTGGAATTTTAGTCTTCTGTCCCTTATTATAGGGCTTCTCGAGGGCGCAGAAGCCCGAGGAATCCCACATCGAACGCGGGGAATCGCATGCCATAGGAATGTATCTGTGGTTTTCCTCATCTTCCCATGTTTAACATGGGGTGTTCCACGAGTTTAACATCCAGTGGAGACGGATCAGACTGATCAGAACACTAAGTGTGGATCAGATTGAAGAACCCCCTAGAGGGAACACTGATGTTGGGGCCAACACGTGTGTGGCTTTCCCGAATATGTGGAGTGGAATGAAGTGGTATGATCCCACTAGGATGCGGCAGACCTTGTAAGAATCAAGATGGGTGATGAAGTGAAGAGGGGATTGAACCTCATAGAGGCTTCCTACGTATCCCCATGGATGGGAATCAAAGTCCTTGTAGTTCGATGATATGGTGGGACACCTGAAAAGGTGAGCCGTGAGGATGAATGCATGAATGGAACCCAGAGGGAGTAAGGCCTCTGGGATAGGGCATGAGCTTCCCGAGGTGCATGTGATCTAGGGAGAGGTCAGGATGAGATGTGGGTGTTGGTATTGAACCTCGTGGAGGCTTCTTATGTACCATGCCTTAGCATGGATCAAAGTCCCCGTAGTTCGGGTATACAGTTTAACGTCATGCGGGACGGGGGAATTTGGGGATTACGCTCTGAGGCGGCCCAAGGTGGATATGGGGATTT
Organism: Viscum album; assembly: GCA_963277665.1. Taxonomy (NCBI): domain Eukaryota; kingdom Viridiplantae; phylum Streptophyta; class Magnoliopsida; order Santalales; family Viscaceae; genus Viscum; species Viscum album. The sequence continues at coordinate 251,897,895 of OY728135.1, read as the reverse complement.
CCCTCTGAGGTGGCCCAAGGTGGATATGGGGCATACGCTCTGGGGTGGCCCAAGGTGGATATGGGGATTATGCACTAAGGCGGCCCATAATGGTTGGTGAACCGACGCGATGGGGTCGGAACGACCGGGTGATGGGCTTGAACCTCGGGGAGGCTTCCTATGTACCCTCGTGAGAGGGGATCAAAGACCACGTAGTTCAGGTGGTGCAGTTTAATGTCATGCGGGACAGAGGTATACAGTTTAACGTCATGCTGGAAGGGGCATAAAGTTTAACGTCATGCTGGATGAAGCATATTGTTTAATGTTATGTTGGATGGGGCATATAGTTTAACGTCATGCTGGACAGGGCATACAGTTTAATGTCATGCTGGATGGGGCATCTAGGGATTATGCTCTGAGGCAGCCCAAGGTTCTAGAGAACTGACGTGAAGAGGTAGGAACGACCAGATGATGGGATTGAACCTCGTGGAGGCTTCCTACGTAACATGCGTTAGCACGGATCAAAGTCCTCGTAGTTCGTTGAAGGTGGGGTCAGGGCCGGTGCTCACTCTAAGCTCACGTGAGTCATGCTCGGTGTGAGAAACTAGAGGTTGCAGGGACCTAATGATCACGTCGCAAAGGGTTCATCAGTGAGAGGCGAAGAGGGGTTTACGCGTTGAGTGGCCCATGGTTCCGGGACATACTCCAGTGATGGAGGCCCGAAGTGCGAAAAAGCAGAGAGGGAGTGGGATTTGGGACCGAACAAAGGAGATGCCTCGTTCCCTATCATGCCCTCCACTGGCCTTGGAAGTGGGGAAGTATGGAGGTACATGGGTGATAACTTCCGCAAGAGAGGCTAGGGTCTTACACCTGGGTGGGTGCCCTTACCCCGTCGACAAACACCACTCTGAGAGGGAGGATATCATCCCATGGAAGGGTGATCCCATTCCTGTGGAGACGAGCGGCATAAATAATGTTCGAGCTGGGGGGGACCCTGCGTGTGAGGCACGGGGCCAGATCACAGTTTAACGTTATGTGTTGAGGATGAGGTGCTTGGAGGTTTAATGTTCTGTAGCTCGGACGAGGTGGGTTCTCTCCACACCCCTAGGACTTACATAACTGGTACCCTCTACCCCTTGGGGAAGGGAAGGCACCAGCAAGGCCATGGTGAAGGGGGGTCATAGAGCAAACCATCAAGGGGTCCACGTTAGCGTGGCTATGAAAAGAAGAAATAGCCGCTAGGGTGCCTATGCGAAGAAGCATGAGGCAAAGCAACGCAACGGGAAACACCACCCAAGGGACCTTGAGGTTACTTCGTACGAGCCTGGAAGGCCGTATGGGAAAACAGCACATGTCGTGCATGCACGGTATGGAGGACATCAGGCACCTATACAGAGAGGAACCCATGGGGAATCAAGGTAAGGGGTCCTGGGGATTGCACGCAAAGAAATGGTTTGCATGCAAAACACCAGGATGGCGCGCAATTGGGGCAGAGGAATTGCGTGCTGCTAGGGAAATTGCGCGCAAGGGGGGTGAATTGCGCGTGAGTGGCAAAGGCCAAACCCTAATGCAAGGCCACACCCAACGAAGGGATTGCGTGAACTTGAACCTTTTTGCGTACAACAGAAGAAATTGTGCACAAGAGAGGAACCTTGAAGGGTTTGGAATTTTATTTAAGCCAGTGGGATTGCGTGCAAAGGCGGATCCCGGGGTGAGGTTGCACGAAAAGGGTCAGTACCTGAAGGCCATCTTGCGTGTGCGGAAGTCCTATTTCATGCACGAGAGCCGATTCAAATTCTGCAACCCCAAAATGGAAGGGGTCCCCTTATATTTATAGGCCTCCGGTGTCGTGGAATCCAGGCGGTGCACGGAATTTTGTGCACTAGAGATGACGACACGAAAATTTAACCGTGCGGGAGCAGGCACGCAAATATTTCATGCCAGCTCTAGGGTCCTTTCGCGAGTCCCAGACACCTTTCACATGACCCACATTTTTCCACGCACATCCTCCTTTATTTTGCGCAGCACTTCCGGGCCCTCCGGACTGGGCCTTCGGGTCTGAATATGACTTCGCTTTGTCATTTAGAAACTTCCTTTAGTAGTTACGGACTTTTCAGCATCAAACAATTCCCGCCCTCAGAATTGGATCAGCAAGAGGTTGTAATGATTGGATTCCGAGGAAAATTCTGAAACGCCGAAGTGTTGGACTTCGTGGGCCCTCTGTGTGAAAAAACTATCACGGTGCACAAAATGAGGGTTCGGCGTGGAATCTACTTTATCGCGCGACGCAGAACCCTCATCTTCGCCTATAAAAGGGTCCATGGCTCCCCTGCTCCATACACAACTTTCTCATGTGATAAGCTCCAAGCTCTCATGTGCGAAATTTTCTCTGCAGCTGCCCATAAAACATGCATTGGAAGCGCGCAATTCCTTCCGAGTTTCGGCCGTATTTTATGCGCAAACCCGGGATATTCTGCGCCGACCCTCTGATTTCGAACTCAACTTCTGAATTTCGCGCAACCGATATGAATTTCATGGAACTCATCCTGATTCTGCACAAATTATCCGGACATCCCGGAACTCTCTCAAAGAACTTGAGATGGCCGAAAACCAAGTTGATGAGGGGGAAGATGCCGCTCGCAGAGCAGAAATGGCAGCAAACGAGGAAGTTTATGGTGCCAGGGTGGTTGTTTCCAACAACCATACCATGTTCAACCTGCTAACCCCTGCCCAGAAGGAGTATCCTCTATCCAAAAACCTCCTGCTATGGAACTTATGCATTTTAGAGGAGGTTCCGCTGCCGGGCTTCATGGTCGACACACCACGGCCATGGGTGACCCAGGAGGATGACCTTCCCTGATACAATATCACCAAAAATGGTCATCCTGCCAGAGAGACCAGACACATGGATGTGTATGTCCTGATCCCGAGGACTAGGACCATTGCTGGGGGTGATCTTGTTGCGGAGAGCTCTCTGGCCCTCTACGCAAGCACGTTCCGTCAGAGCATCACAGATGATACTAAGGGCTGGCTACAAGATTGGGACTTGCGGTCTGGAGGAAACTTCACCAGCGAGTGGGCCTAGGAATAATGGGTTCGCCATACGTGTGAAAATTTTTGGGGTCGAGCTGTGGCACATTGGTCTGTTCGAGGTGGTGTGGACGTCGCAGTTCCACTTCTACCGCCAACCTGAACTCAGGCTGGAGCTGTTCACCCGATGGTCCCCTGACACCAACACATTCCATCTTCATCATGGGAAGTTGATATTAGTCTCTGGGACGTCCAATGTATCGGAGGTATCCCACTGGAGGGCTACCAATACGATGAGTTCCATCCCACAATGGACACCTGGGAGGACGGATCACGGACCCCAATGTTGACATGGCACCTGCTGGATCTGGCCAAAGAGAGGCTGAAGGTCAAGGACTTCCAGAAGGACATCGCCTACAAGGACTGGTTTAGCCTGTTCCTGGAGAAGGACCTGACGGTCAAGATACCGGGACGGGGAAAACGGTGTGCAACCGTGGCTCAGAAGAGCAAGAATGGATCATACTAGAAGACCCTGGAGGCGGGGCAATACCAATCATGGGGCTACCGTGTTATCGAGGTCTAGGACCTGAATGTCTGATATACCGGGTTCCTCACCACCTTCCTAAGCGGGTGGCTCCTGTCGGTGCGGGATGCAAGGATGGGCGTCTTTCCAGCAACTCTAGTGATGGCGGGCACCATGGCCGCCAAAAAAACGTTCAATCTGGGGTTCCCACTACTGGATAGGTTGTATGCCATTCTGGGACGCATCTCAAGAGGGGGTCGCCTCTGAGGGTGTGTGGCCCCTTCCAGATCTTCCATGGCTGGGTGGCGGCTCATCATTGTGGGTACACTTTCCCAAACGTCATTCGTCCTCCGGGAAATGGCCTGCTGCCATCTCTACTGAATATTGCCAGGGTTGCGCCAATGACGCTCAACGAGGAGGGGGTAAGGATCAGAATTGGTAACCAAGCCAACTTTAAATACTTCCCATTCCTCACCTTAATCGGCCAGATGATATACAATGGGAAAAGATTGTTGGAGTAGCAAGAATACTTCCAGAGCATCCGAGGAGGGGTGCTTGTGGCTCAGATTGACGGGAAGATCATCTGTGAGCCTTACGTGCCGTCTCAATTCGCCAGGTAGTTCGGGTGCCTCCAGCGAATGCTGTAGAGGGTATTCAAGGATGTCTGGGAGGAGAGGAATCCCTCTGTCCTTCTCCATATTTGGTTAATGTTTACCACTTATGGCTTAGGAGATGTCTTTACGCTTCCTCCCACCGGGGTCGATGCTGGCCTATCAACTAAGTATACCGAGCATTGAGCTATCGCGTACCCTGAGGGGATTTTACGCAAGCGAGTTCGGAAACTCGAGACTACCCGCGTGGAACCTGGGCGACGTTAGAGCATGCAAGGTGCTGATAGAAGGGGGGGACCAGGGGCATGCCAGGCAGCGAGGTCTATGCAAGCCAGGACCTCAGTAGGAGGGACATCACATGGTGTTGTTGCGACCTCGTTGCCCGGAAGGGGGTCATACAGGGTGGCCAGAGAAATTCCTGGGAAGCAGATAAAATACCTGCTCAAACCTTCCCATGATGCAATCTTCCCAGCATTTTGGTCGGCCTGGATGACCCTGTGACAATCAATGAGGATTCAAGCCCTCTGGCATAAGACAATGCATGATGTGATCCATCTGCGAGAATTCGGGCTCATTCGGGATACCGACTAGGTAAACTTCCATCAGCAGCATGCTTATCGAACAACCATGGACACATATGCGCACCAATGGGGTTGGCGTGTGGAGCCACCTTTCCTAGTGAAAGTGATGCTCGACCAAGAGCATGATCCGAAAGTGATGCCGCTGGGAGAAGGCGATAGTGATGAGGAGTCAGAGGGAGAGGAGGAAATAGGAGAAGACGAAGGTGAGGGAGAAGATGAAGGAGAAGGTGAAGGATAACCCGAAGGTGAGGGGTCATAGGGGGCGACCTACCAAGGGAGTCTCCAAGAGAGCGGCGATATTGTCAGCTCTGATCTTGACAAAACCGAGATACTCAAGGTCTATCTCTATCCCCATTAATCCTCCTTCATCTATCCTCTCCTACAATTTCTAATCCATTTCTCTATCTCACTCAGGATCATATAGGCACTGATCAGTCGTCCCGAATAGAGGAAGGATAAGAGGCACCGGTGGGACAGGGTGGGGGTCCGATGCCAATTATTGAACTGAAAAGAGCTGAGGGGTCTCCTACCACGATAGCTCCTATAGCGGCCAGAACACCGGAGGCTGATGCTCTGGGTTCTTGTAAGTCCCTTGCTTCGCTACTGGTGATTACTTTCAGATAACTCAACTAATCAGGATGTTCCTTGTACAATGATCTCGGTGTTGGAGGATCATCGAGCTGATGAGCCCAGGCCATCTGTGAGAGAACCAGTGGCAGATGTACCACCTCCTCCAAAACATACTTCCCAAACTGAGTCGGCCCAGGCAATTGGTGAGCAGGGCATAGCAGACATCAGTGGTGTTGACATTGGAGCGAGGCTGGAAGCTGACGAAAGCACTGCCACTGATGGGGTGAGAGAGGAAGGTCACCCAGATGTCAAGAATCCTATTCCACATGATGGCATCCTTGAGGCAGATCCTGCTACTGAGCTGCTAACTGCCTTCCCTATATACCGGCCCGCTGATCCCGAAGAAATAGATGATTCGGATTCAGAAGTGACTGAGGAAAGCTAGATGACATGACGCAAAGGGTGGAAGTGCATCCATCATTTTCTCAGGAAACCCCAGATGGATTGGATGAGGTGGATGGGATCCCTCTAGACCTGGCTGCATTTCCTGTGTGTCGGAGGGGCTGACGCTCAATGCCTTCATCTGGCGGTCCGTGATTACATGGCCGAGAAGATACACGAGAGCATCCAGTGCACCGACATTGCCCAGTGTCGGGAAAGATCGGTGAGCACTCAAGCATTCCTGAGGGCGGATCAGGAAGTCCGATTCCTCGAAGAGTAGGTGACAGAGAAGGAGGACTTCATTGCAACATGCTCTAAGCTCGTGGAGCAACTGACGGCCCTGCTGGCTGATGCCCAAGAACAGGTGATGGAGGCGAGTCACCAGATGACCGTAATTCAAACTGAACGGGCGCGGGCACAAGCTAGGATTGGAAAACTACGGTCTGCAGCTACTGATGAAGATAGAGTCTTCAGGGAGGAAGAATTAGTCCTGGAGGCTACCAGCCAAGGGGTAGTGGCGTTGTAAAGATCAATCCAAAATACTGATCCTTAAGGGACATGTTTTGTCCATATCATGTCCCTTTTTGCTTTTACTGCTCACCATTTCGAACCAATGTATGGACAAATCTATTTATCTGTACCTTTGGTATAATACGCTCAACCATAATTCTGAAATAGATAAAAATTCACCCCTGATCTCATGTGGTCTGTTCCCAATGTGGGAAACAAAGGATACACACATTATCATTTCATTTTACCGTGGGGCATCAACCAAGCTTGAGGCATCCAAAATCGGGCCCGGATTTCTGAGGAGGAGAGGGAGGTCCAGCCAAAGGGAGGGGACCTCAGACTGATCGATGTATCGTCTCCTAAAAGTGCTCTAACACACGAGCGGGGCAATTTCGGGGGCATTGGAATCAATCCGAACCTAGGGAGATGAAAAAGCTGAATCATGTTACCCAAATTTGGAACACTATGTGGGCATAACAATGGAGGATATCTGTTGACCATAGCGGAAATGCAGCATCCACATCGTATTGGCCTGAAGTGGGGACAATAAATGAGGGATAACTGCTGACCATGTTTGCAACTTGGGTCCTAACTCAAATATCGTCGATCAGTCTTCTGGAACATTGGTCCAGGACAGCAGGCAGACCATTGGTCAATCATCCATACTATTACAACAGGTGGACCAAAGGTCTATCATACATATTGTTATAGCAGTCGGACCATAGGGAAAGCATCCATACTATTAGGGGTCCCATGAAACAAGACCAGTCTTCCGGAACGTTGGCCCAGGACAGTAGGCGGACCAAAGTTCGATCATCCATACTGTTACAACAGGTGGACCAAAGGTCTATCATCCATATTGTTATAGCAGGCGGACCACAGGTCGAGCATCCATACTGGTAGGGGGTCCCATCAAACATGAAAGAGGATGAAGATCCAAATAAAGGGGCACAAAAAGCATGGAAATTTAAGTGGTGGTTAGTTCAAACAAAATCCAACACTCCCAAAATTATGCCACCGTAGTGAAGTCACACTAGGCAGACGTATTAATCTAGTCCCGGATCATCCCTACTTTTAGACAGGACCTCTCTGGTGAGAGAACTGCCACTTCCCAACATCATTATGGGGCATCTCGAACTCATTCAGGGCAGATGGTGCAGGTACACCACTCCCCAAGAAGTCATGCCAAGGGGCCGAAAGTGAGGAGGGATGAGATTTGGTTATCCCTGGGGCTGGACCCAAGATAGAATGTCTGGGCATTCCTACATATCTAATAAGGATGAGAATCAAGCCACACATAGTTCTAGAAAGGGTCTTAGTTAAATGTCTTAGAACTCGGACCAAGGATTGGTAAGGATGGCTGGAGACACATGGTAAAGTGATTACAAAACCCTACTTGGATGAGGACGAGGTCCTACTTACCAAGTGTTCCTTGGAAAAGTGTTCCAGTCAAGGGACTGAACACGAAAGTTAGGCTGGGCCCGTGGGTAAGTGCCCAGGCGCTCCTACGTATCCCATAAGGATGGGAATCAAGCCATACATATTTCTTGGAGGTGCCTTTTAATGTCGTGCAGGACAGGAAATAGGAAGGATAATTCTTATAATGGGGTGCACGCGGGGTGGATATTACAAACCCGATGTGAATGAGTACATGATCCCATACCACACCACGCAGTCTTGTAGTCAAGGTCCCAAAGGCTGGAAAAACATCATGAATTAGTAGACCTCAAGCTAGACCCTAAGACAAGAGGTCTGGGAATTCCTACATACCCCATAAGAATGGGGATCAAGCCATACATAGTTCTTGGAGGTGCCTTTTAATGTCGTGCAGGACAGGAAACAGGAGGGATAATTCTTATAACAGGGTGCATGTAGGGTTTCTATTGCAAACCCGGCGTGAATGAGGACATGATCCCATAACACGCCACGCGATCCCGTAGTCAAGTTACCAAAGGCGGGACAGACATGATGAATTAGCAGACCGCAAGCTAGAACCTAAGATAAGAGGTCTGGGCGTTCCTACGTACCCCATAAGAATAGGGATCAATCCATACGTAGTTCTTGGAAATGGTGGTATAGCATGACATGGTACCTATGAAAAGGATGAAAGGGGCGTGTGGGTCTATCCCTCACACCAAAAGAAGCTGCATTTGATGTATATTGTTTTTCCTTGAAGGTGAATGGTTTTTCTTCTGTGGAACGACCAACCTAGGGTAGAAACTCCTGGTATCGCCACAATAATCAAGCCGTATATATCCATTGACAAATGGTATGGTAATTGACCAATACCCAATGTGATGTCCCCTGTGGAGAGGTCATCACAATGTCATTCCGTTTTTCATCGTGTGGCCGGGACGATATCATCACAGTTTATGATCATGTGGTAGGACCAAACAACACAGTTTAAGTTCATATGGCTTAGACCTGGGGGGATGCGCATGATGCGATAAGGCATAACTGATGTAGATTAGGACATAATCCCATACCATCTTCGTGCGCGATCCTAGGAGAGGAGCCTTGGGCCAAAGGGCCGGAGAGGGTTTAAAGATCAAGGGGAAGGAGACACTAGCTTCCAGCTGAGCTGGGCCCGAAACACAATGTTTGGGTGACCCCTCGTATCCCATGGGGATGAGGGTCAAGCTGTGCATGGCTCTTAGAGAATACCCAAGCCTATAATTGTAGCGCTCGGATCACAGGAGCCCCAAGAGACGCCGTAACACATATTTGTCTGCCTGACGTGTGGAAGTGCACTGAGGGTTAGTGCAAGGAGTGCTGAGATTCCACCTTGACACGATGGGGTGGAATATAATGTGAATCATGCAACCAACATTTCGGGCCTGAAGAAGTCGGCGTGACGACGGAGGATTACTGCTGACCATGTTCGCAACACAGCATCCTGTCGTGTTAGCCTAAAATAGGGACACAAAAATGAGCATCGACCGCTAACCATATATGAAATGAGGGATTTGTATCAATTTGTTGTGCAAAACCCTCAGGGGCATTGGCCTATGATGGTAGGAGAGCCCGTAGGCATTGTATCTAGGCCGTTCTTAGGGGTCCCTCGGGGTGTGAAGGATAATGGGGGCCCGAATGAAGGGGAGCACGAAGCATGACAAGTGAACGAAACATTCCTAAGTTGAATCTGGCACTCCAGGTCCTAGACCAGAGTACTCTAAAAAAATTAGCGGACCACTGAAAAGGGTCGAAGGGATCAGTTTTATAGCGGCCAAAAGATGTTTAATTCTTGGGAGAAGGGGGCATGGTGCCAAAAAAACCATGTACCACAACTATATATCCCCCCCGTGGAGAGGGATAGACCGAGAGGCTGAGGTGACCGGGAGATCATGGGATCTCTTAAGAGATGGGGATGGACCTTAAATCTAGGTGTTCATGCGGTCTTACGTATCCCATAAGGATAGGAATCGAGCCACACGTAGTTCTAAAAGCACAATTTAATTTCATGTAGGACGATTAGAGGCATTTCATCCGAGAATGTGTACGACACATAGAATAATCCAACGTGAATGAGGACATAACCCCACACCACACCATACACTCTGGGTAAGAACTTGGTCTTAGGGGCCCGAGAAGGCCAAGGGGCCTGAGGATGGGCCTCATTCAGGAAGGCATGACTAGCTTGTAGTTTAGCGTCTTGTAGTGAGGACGAGCGTGGGGGGAATAGGATTCCCTAGACAGGGGAGGTGTACGACACAGTGAGTAACCTGATGTGAATAAGGAAATAATCCCACACCGCACCACACGCTCTGGGTAAGGACTTGGGCTAAGGGGCCTGAGAAGGCCAAGGGGCCTAAGGCTGGGCCTCGGTTAGGATGGCCTGACCAGCTTGCAGTTTAACGTCTTTCATTGAGGAAGAGCGTGAAGTTTAAGTTCATGCAGGACTGTGGGCTAGTTTAATGTCATGGGGGTCCAAAGGGGCCCAAATGTAGGTCCAAATGCAGTTTAAGGTCATGTTGGAATAGATGCAGTTTAGGGTTATGCGGGACCTAAATCCTGTTTAAGGTCTTGGGGGACCCCGTAGGGTCAGGCAAAATACTGCTTAAGAAAATTGGCATTGGTGGGAGGATTACACGCTCACCATCCATGGTCACCAGGGAGTACGCACCATTGGGATAGACCTTATGGACAATGAAAGGTCCTTCCCATTTGGGCTCCAACTTGGTTGGTTTCCTGCCGGGGATCATTGGAACCCTGAGGGATAACACCAGGTCACCTTGCAGGAAGAAGCAGAGGCGAACCCTCTTGTTGAAATCTCGAGCCATCCTGCTCTGATGCCTTTCCATTTTGTGCAAAGCACGAAGCCTATTCTTTTCTATCGCTTCCAATTATGCCAAACAGATTTCGGCAACTCTATCTAGCGCTTGCTGGTCATAGACCGGTGTGCGCAATGAGGGAAAATTAATCTTGACGGGCAGGACAGCCTTAGTCCCATACACCTGGGAGTACGGGGTCACCTGGGTGGAATTACGAGTCGTCGTCCGATAAGCCCGGAGGGCGTTGGGAAGTTTATCTGACCAACTCTTCTTGTTTTGACGAACCATCTTTTGTAGAATGTTAGAGAGGGTTTTGTTAAATTCCTCGATCTGCCCATTTTCCTGCAAATGATAGCATGAGGTATGGTTAGAGCGAATGTTCTACTTGGAGAACAATTTATTCAACTTGGCCACTCAGAAGTTGGTTCCATTATCAGTGAGGATCACGTGAGGTACTCCAAATCGATAGATGATTTTGGAACTCATGAAGTCGGCAACAGAATGGGCTTTGACTTCCTAGAGTGGAATTTCCTCTGCCCACTTGGAAAAGAAATCCGTAGCGGTCAGAATGAACCAGCACTGGCGAGCCATTTCCTGTGGGTAAGGTCTGATGACATCCAACCCCTAGACTGCAAAGGGCCAAGAATACTTGGTAGTGTGGAGAGGCTTTGGTGGCCGATGCATGAAGTTAGCATGAAATTGGAATGCATAGAACCTCTGGGAGAACATGATGTAGTCATGGATCATGGAGGGCCAGAAGTATCCCAGTCTCTGTATCTGGTGAGACAACTTTGACCCAGCCTAATGGGCTCCATAGAAACCATCATGAACCTATTGCATGACCTGTGGAATCTTGAATCCTTGAAGGCAACGGAGGAGACCACCATCAAATCCGCATTTATAAAGGATTTTCTCAAGGCTGGGACCGCTCTGAAGGGTAAACTGTAGCACGCGACGTCAGATTCGATCACGCTCGGCGCGGTCTACCGGAATATTACCTTGTTGTAGGTATTCAACTAAGGGTTTACTCTAATTGTGAACTATTTCAATCACCGTATCTGAAGTACCCGGGGCTCCTAACGTAGGAGCACTAGTTGTAAGGTGGTTTACCCGCGGGCCACGATCGTCCTTCGGGGTAACGAGAGTAATGAATCTCCGATGTTCCATGTGGATAATCAGGTTATCTTATTTGGGCTTTGCAAGTGACACGGCCAAGCTGGCCAAAGCATCTGCTCGACCATTCTGTGACCGAGGAATATGAACGACCTTCGGCCGAGAAGGGATCTGGGCCATTAGATGGAGGGTGGAATCCAACAATGGCACGAGTTCTGGATTTCTGACAAGATAGTCGCCATTGACCTGCTTGATGACCAGCTCAGATTCCCCCTTCACATGCAGATGGGGCACGTCGATCTTGAGGGCCAACTCGAGGCCAGTAATGAGGGAATGATACTCTACCTCGTTGTTGGTCCAGCCCTCCGACAACAGGAATGAGTACGGCAGAATGACCTACTCCAGGGTGATGAAGACGATACCTAGGCCCACTCTATTTAGCCTAGGACCATTGAGTCTCCTATAGGTGTGGCATCGGGAGGCACTATCAAAGTACATTTTCCAACATGGGATGACATGGTCAACTGAGAGGATTGCCTCATCATGAAAACCTAAGTCTAGCGGCTGATCCATGGTGGTTGGGTGGGTAGATAGAAAGTCTGCCAATGCCTGTCCTTTGATATCCTTATGAGGCATGAACCTGATGTCGAACTGCTGGAGGATCATCGCCCACCACGCTAGTCGGCCTGTCAACATAGGTCGGTTCAGGATGTACTTCAACGGGTCTACCTGAGAGACCAGCTATACCTCGTGGTGCTGCAAGTAGTGACACAATTTCTGTACAGAAAATACGAGCACCAGATAGCTCTTCTCGATGGGAGAATATCTAATTTCTGTATAGAGGAGGATGCTGCTGAGGTAGTAGAGGCTGTTCTCTGTTCCCTCGTTGTTCTTCTGGGTGAAAAGTGCGCCAAGGGACCATTCCAGGGTGGTCACGTAAAGGAACAACGGATTCCCGAAGACGAGTGGCATCAAGACTGGAGGCTGGAGCAAATATTTCTTGATTTCCTCGAAGGCAGTCTGAAACTCTTCATCCCATTCATAGGTGGAGATTTTATTCATGAGCCAAGAAAAGGGATTACACTTGCCAACCAGATTCGCAATGAATCGGCGTATGTCAGCTAAGTGGCCTTAGAGACCTATAAGCTCCCAAATATTGCTCGGGGGAGGCATCTATCTAATGGCCTTGATCTTCTCCGGGTCTATCTCGATACCTCTGTACCTGATGAAAAAGCCAAGTAACTTTCCAAAGGTAACATTGAAAGCACACTTCAATGGGTTCATCTTCAGGTGACAGGATCAGAGGAAGCCGAACACCTTTTCAAGGTCCTTGAGATGGTCCTGGCGCTAGCGAGATTTGACCACCAGATCGTCCACGTAGCATTCCACCAATGTTCCTAGAATCAGCTTGAATATACGCTGCATGGCCTACTGATAGGTGGCACCCACATTCTTCAGGCCGAAGGGCATAACCTCGTAACAGAAAGTACCTTGGGGTTCCCTGAAGGCAGTGGACTCCTCCTCCTCGGGGGACATCTGGATCTAGTTGTACCCGGAATATCTATCCATGAAAGAGAGGGCTTGGAACCTAGCAGCGACATCAATAAATAATTCTGTCACTGGAAGGAGAAAATCATCCATCGAATAGTGGTGATTGAGATCGCGGAAGTCGATATAGACACTGATCTGTCCGTTTTCTTTCAGACTGGAAAAATGTTGGCTAGCCACTAGGGGTACTGAACTTCCTTGATGAAGTTCTCCTTGATAAGCTTGTCAACTTTGGCCTCAACCATGGAACCATGAGAAGGGTGCATCTTTCGGGGAGGCTGCTTGATCCCACGATGGTTTTCCAAGAGACCAAGGCGGTGGAAGGCTACCTGAGGATCTAGTCCTGGCATCTCATCGTAACTCCAAGAGAACACATCATGGTGCTGTATGAGGAATTCCACATATCGCTGCTTCTCCTCGGGGGGCATGGCAACGCTGACCAATGTGTTTCTTGGGTCCTCCTCGCTACCAAGGTTCACCTATACCAACTCGTCGACCGTGGTGGAGATGTCCTCTTCAATGGCGGGGGAGCATCTTCCATGTCCTCCTCTCCAATTGTGGAGGGATCATCTGCTGGGGGATATGCTTCTGAGCTATCAAACCTTGATGGGTGGCTGGTGCCAGCTTGAGCAGCAGTAGTCGTCATATCAGGAGATTCATGCACAACTGAGACCATAACGATGAAGGTCATCGATACGATTCCATCTGTCCTTCAGCCCAAGGGGCCACGCTTGATAACATCAAAGCAGTAATGGCGCGTTAGATTGAGCCAGTCAATTCCATCCCGGAGAAACAGACATGTATGGCGGACCGCCATTTCCATGATCCTGACATCCCGATACCGTATGAGGGTAGGAGGTTCCGGGATCACCTGAGCCTAGTTGGTGTAGGAGTACGAGGTGATTTTACACCGTTTCTTGGACTTGGGAATATTCCTTCCTCTTGTACCCAAAATGATAAAGAATTTCCCAATGTCAGGGGTCGTGGCCTCCAATCGATGGATCAGAAAGACGTAAGCATCATTCAGACCTGCCCTGGGATCACTTGTGACTGTGGCGGGCTCAATATCACCTGCCCAAATCTGTTTATCCTTGCTCTTGTAATAGTCGGCGTCCATATAACGGGCTTCACAAGATGCAAAAGGAGATGCATCTCCTTGTAGAACGCCTAATCGACCATTAAGGGAGTATTTGAGGCATTGGTGATACGATGAGGAGACCCGTTGCATGAAGGTGGAGCCACATCCTGCCCATCAAAGCGTTGTACGCGGTGTCCTGAGAGACAACCATGAATTCAGTGCTGTAATTAGGCCACCGAACTGGGTCTTCAAGTGGATCTTGACGACTAGAGTTTGCTTGGTCCTGTCATACCCCTAGATTCTGAGGTCAGAGAGAGTTAAATCATCCTCAGACAAACCCAGCTTTTGCAGTGTTTGAGTCGGTATTAGGTTAATCCCAGAACCTGTGTCAACAAGAAAATAGTGGACTTTCGAGCCATTGAACTGGCTAGTGATGTACAATGGGAGAATGTGCCCCGGTATGGGAGGGTCTTCATCTTCACTAGAGAATGAGATAACTGCCTGGAATTCGGTGTTCTCAATTGCCTCGGCGTGGAGGTCTTCTGCAGTAGCTACCTCCGTCTCGAACTAGAGGGGGATACTTAGGGCCTCAACGAGCACCTCACGCATTTTAGATGATAGGATAAGATCATAAAGGATAGAAATACTTGTTGGAATTCCATCAAGGTGCTTTATAACATCATACTTTCGGGCCAGACATGAGCTTCTGCTTACAGGAGGCCACTCTGCGATTGGGGGTATGACGGGTCCTGCTGGCTGGGCTGGCGGCTGACTGGTACTAGGCATATCTCGATGTTCACTAGCCAAGGCCTGGATAGTGGATGCTAGATGAGGACAAGAAGGCTAGGGTCAGTTGGTTGAAGGGCGGAGCTGGTTGCGACATGACCGATGTGGTTCCTCCCAATCCAACAACACAAACGGCAGTGGATGCGAACCCGTCGACACCAGATGAAGGGGTCGCGTGTGCTGAGCTCTGCACTGGGCTTGCTGTCTGGTCTTAGCAGCATGCACGGCCTGGCTGGAGGTGCCAACTGTCGTGCCCCGTCGATTCATGTAACCTTGGATCTGATGACGCTGGCGATGGCTGGGGACATTGGGAAGGTCTACCTGGCCTTCCTCATCGTTGGGATTCAAAAAGGGATTTACCAACTCTATGGTGTTAACCAAAGCGTACCCCTGAATATCACTTGAGGAGTAATATAATACCAGGTGGATTCTTGGAAGGATCCCCATTTCCAGGGGCATAAAGTTTCCAAGAGTGAGAGATGATGACGACATTGGTGGAGCACGTTGCTTCTTCTTGTGCCACCACTGCTTGCTCTTTTGGGAAGAGGCTGGCTGAGACAACGATGCCGAAGTAATAACCGCAACTTCTGAAGGCACTGGCTGATTCATGCAGGCACAAATGATGCCATGGGTGCAGGAGAACATCTTGCGGGCCATCCAGTCGTTATACTTCTGGGACCCACGGTCGGGAGCCTGCTGCCATCCACCTTCATCGCCACTACTACCATCCGATCTCACAAAGACACCTGCCACTTGTGCCGGGGCTAGGCCCAACCTGACTATATTGTTTTCAATTTGGTCTTGGAGCCAGTACTTGAACACGTAGCATTGTTGGATGGTGTTCCCCAGGGTCCAGTGATAAGGGCAGTAGTTGGGGTGATCAGTGAGATGCACCTATTCTAGTTTCTGTCACTCAGGAAACCGTACAATTCTCTTCTTCAAGGCACTGCGGAAGTAACCAGGGACTTGAGCCTCATCAAACGAGTAGGTCTGTTTCCTTCTGTCCAGAAAGGGGGATCTAGGAGGCTGACCCTGACGGGGGGCCGGGGGAGCATGCTGAGAGGGAATAACATGATTATATATCCTAGGTGGTGGCGGTGCATTACGCGGAGGCGCTTTCCAATTTTGAGGCAGTCACTGCTGGGCTAGAGGTTGTGCCCGTGGGGGTGGACCCCTATGGGGATGTGGAGCTGGCCTCGCTGGCAGCAATTATAGCTGCCTGGGGGCCTCTATCTGGGCCACAATAGGGGGCTCGGCTCTGGAGGCTCTTCTTGCAGGGATTACAGGAGGGAGCGGGCGTGCCTGACTATCCTATTCCATGGCTTCTTCGAGTCGCTGAGCCTTTTCTGAGAAGTCCCGGAACCCTCTAGGGTAATTCTGAGTGATCAGAGAAGGAAGCATCTCTGCCTTGATGTTCCCTACACTCATTTTTAGTAATTTCTCCTGACTTAGTGGCATGTAAAGGGAGTATGTGATCCCTTTCCACTAGGCGATGAAGTCTACGACTCGATCATCAGGCCTTTTCTTGCTTCTAAAGAGGTCAGCGATGTTCGTCTTCCGGGTTGTGGAACTGAACTAGTAGAGGAATTTCATTCGAAGGTCCTCCTAGCTAGTTACGGATCTGACAAGGAGCTGGCTATACCAGAAGAACACTGGCCCTTCCAGTGTCTGAACAAAGCAACAGATCTTGGCAGCCTCCTACCGTGCTATAGTCCCTAATATAGGCCCACACCTTGAGTTGAAGTGGGCCAGGTGATTTGGCGGGTCTCTTGTCCCGTTAAAGGGGGAGAAATTGGGATTACCAAATCCCGGAGGTTCTGGCATATCATCCACCCATGCTGGGTACAGCTTGCCGTCTGGTGGGATTTCCACCTACCGAGTTTCCAAAGCCTCTATGCGGGTGATGAGTGCTGCTATCAGATCGTCTGACCACAGATTCCTATCCTGATGGGGATCCCTAACCACAAGCGCATTTTCAGGCTCTTCAATTTGGTAGACGAGCTCAGCAGCTCGTGGATCAGCTGGTGAAGCGACCCTTGGTGGAGCGGGAGGAACCCTAGCGGGGTCTCTTGGGTGATCACGCCGCTCATGAGGGTTTGGAGAAACGTATCGTGCCCTCTTTCCGTGAGCTCCGACCTCTCCTCTGTCACCAAACACATCATGATCGAGGTTTCCTAGGAGAATCTCACCGAGGGGTAGTTGTTCCTGTCCCTGCTACCCCGGCCTAGGATCACCATAATGGGGTTTCCGCCCTGCAATGTGTTCAGCCAGAAGCTCATTGACAAACCTCTTCTACTTAGCAAGTTGTTGGCGCAACGTGGCTTTCTCAGGATCTTCCTCCGCCTTCCACACTGCGGCAGATGGGTCAGAGATCTTGACAGCCCCAACGTGCTCTTTACCCTTACCGATATTCCGGCTTAGTGTTAATGCCTCAGTGGGTGCGGGGAGACCTGGGAGGTTCCTCTGTTAACGAGTAATCCTCCCTTATGGGTCTAGTAGCGGTTTCTAATCAGGGGGTGAGTCCCCATCAAGAAGGTCCAGACCATTCCCCTCTCCCGACAGATCGGCCATGTTGACCGCCACTACCCTCGGGGGAATTTCCTCAAAGCTACCCAGTGAGTCGGGCTACTGGAGAATCCCACTAAAGAGAAGGGAAGCATACTTCCCCCATCCACAGACGTGCCCGTGGGGGGTGTTATCCTCGATAACTTTGTGGAGTACTTGAAAACTCTGAACGCATTGTTGTTGGAGGGTCCTGTAGTGACCAAGTGATTCGGTGTGCCGAACCGTGGGGAGCATGGCCAGGTCGACCTGACGACATTGGTCGTCGATATCCTCGAGGTGTACTTGTGTCCTGGGATAGGTCACTTGCTGGTGGCACACACAAGAGTGAGTCACCCGGAGGGTCTGGCGGAAACATTCAAACTCTCCCGGGGTGAGCGATTCTGGTGTATCAAAATCCGACCCTGCGACTGGCCAAAACATCTCGGGGAGGTGGCCTACTGCGAGGATGATCTAGAACCTCCACGGATCAGGTTCAGGATCCGGCCCTTGATAGCCCCGCTCATCAACTAGGAGTGATTTGGGAACTGGCAGTGGTACCGAGACAGGCTGGTGGGCCGGTGGGCTAGCCGGCAGAGAATATGGCGAGCAGGCCGATTGGCCGCCGAATCCTAAGTCGTCCTCCAGGGGTTGCAGTGTCATGGGTGCCACATAACGATAGGATGGACCGATGAATAGGCCTACTGTCACAGTGTCGGTGCCTTCCAGCAGTGTGCCATGTCGCGGCTCCTACTCCATCGAATCCCAAAAACGTTCTCTGTCATCTCTGACTGAGGCTAAAGGTGCTTCTAGAGAGGCCGATGGTGACAGAAAGTTTTATCCCTAGGGGTACGCCATGTCCTCGTCCTCCTTGATATACCTTCAGAGGGAGGCAGGGATCGTATGGATCTCAAGTTCGGGGAGTACGGGGCAAACACACTACATCCTTATCCTAGCCCTTGACTCAAAGGACTGAGGAGAGGGCTCCATCACCGAGTTGTACTCTACCTAAGAGTCTGAGAAACGGACTGGTCTAATTTCCATCCGGCCTTCCCTGCCATTTCTCTTACGGCGACGATGTCCCACCTTCCTTCCCCTGGGTGGCTCCTCGGGGCAAGGCTGATTTCCGTCGTGGAGTCCTCTGGCCGCACTGGTGCTGGGGCAGAGAGGATTGAAGGCCAGGGTTCAAGGGGCACCAGGGCAGATGCCGAAAGGGACATGGGGAGGACCTCCATGTGGTTGAGTGACCAGATATGCAGTGGATCCATACTCACAGTCAGCGGTAGGGGAAGTGAAACCATACCCATCATAGTGAGCACTGGAAAGAGACCGACTCGGAGCATAGCTGTAATGGGGAAGCCCCTTACCTGTGGCGACGGTGGTTCTAGGCAGGCCTCTGGGCCAAGGTTGGAAGCAGGGAGGACCCATACCTTCCAGAATGGTGGCACGGAGTAGGCATTCATTCTGGATGGAACTACCACGAATTGGTCCGCGGCGGCCATTGCCTTTGCCAGCGACCGGGAGAGTCAACCCAACCTGCCCGTGGGGCGGTCGAGGCCTTGATTCGGGTTAGGCATGTAACTTCTCCTGCTCAATTTGTGTGGTGGTTTTATGAAAGGAGTCAGTAGTGGCTCGGGCTACAGTGGCTACTGACGTCGATGCACCGGGGCGAGCATCCTCTTCCGCTCATGCCCGACGCTGGCATCAGGTCAGGTGGGTTGGAGCTGGTGGTATGGGCACATGGATTGCCTGCTCCTTGGCATGAGGAGTCAGGCGGTGGCATCGACGCAGCCTGGCGGGGTCCCTTGCCATGAACCCTTGAAGCGGGTCTCCGAGTGGGCCATCCCAGACATCCCTTACCTAATCGGCGTAGGGAAGGGAGGCGTCGAGGTGTTTCAGGGATAAATTTCTGAAACGGTTGAACGTCAGGGTGGGGAACTGCGGTTCCCTGCGTGGCCCTCAGGGGCGGTGTCGACAGTGAGGAGCAGCTTCCTCACGATCCAATTGGGCCATGTCTTTAGTGGGGATGATCCCTTCCTCATCGTACCTACGTATGAGGTCGCTGATCACCCTTCATTGGATAATCTCTAATGGGGAGAGGGGTGTGAGCACCCGATATTCGCAGTGGTTAGAGCAGCTGTGGAAAAGGCAGAATCGCGTGGGGTGGCCACGTCAGTACTGCCCCTACCCCTGCGCCGGTGGTCAAGTGGTGATCGAGCTCGGGATACAACGATCTGATTCCTGAAAGCAAGGAGATGAAACCATTAACACTTATAGGAAAAGAAATTCACAACCAGTAGCCCATCACCATTCTTTCATCTGTGGTCGGTAAGATGGATCCATGCTGGAAAAGTCGCAGAACGGAGTGCTCAACATCCTGACTGCCCCATCCCCTGGCGGGTTTCACGTCCTAGTGCTGGGTGCCTGGACCTGGTGACATGGTAATCTTCCGAACCCCCGAACTCTACCAGTCTCTATATTGAGGAGAAGAGATTCATGTCGGGTTCACTATTTTCTATTTCTGACAGTTTCACTGGGGCGCGCGCGCATCCGTCACGCAGGGGAGGACGTGCGGATCGTGGCCCCACATTCCCACTTTCTAAAGGCTAGCAACATCCGTTCCTTGTTCAGGAAGTCTCCTCCTTAATTGAAACCGGGATTATGGGATTCGGTTCTTCCTTCTGTGGATTCCTCCTCAGAGCTCATCACCTAGTCCGGGTCTCCCTCATAGATTTAATACGTATTTGTGAATCTCATTCCTGGTGTCATATATTCATGGACACTAGTTAATTACACTACATCAATCGAGATTCTCCAGGGGGTCTGGTCGGGGAAGCAACCTTCGGTTAGGAGAATTTTCACGCTGAGGTGTCGTTGGCATGTCTTGACACTGGGGAATTGGCATGTCAGTCTTCTATCCCTTATTATAGGGCTTCTTGAGGGTGTGGAAGCCAGAGGCATCCCACATCGAACACGGGGAATTACATACCATAGGCATGTATCTGAGGTTTTCCTCAGTTTCCCATGTTTAACACGGGGTGTGCCATGAGTTTAATGTCCAGTGGAGACAGATCAGACTGATCGGAATGCTGAGAGTGGATCAGATTAAAGAACCCCCTAGAGGGAACACTGATGTTGGGGCCAGCGCATGGGCGGATTCCCAGAAGCTGTGGAGTGGAATGAAGTGGCATGATCCCACCAGGATGTGGTGTCCTGGGTAAGAATCAAGATGGTTGATGTATTGAAGAGGGGCTTGAAACTCATGGAGGCTTCCTACGTATCCACGTGGCAGGGAATCAATGTCTGTGTAGTTCGATGATACGGTGGGACACCTGAAAAGGTGACCCGTGAGGATGAACGCATGGATGAAACCTAGAGGGAGTAAGGCCTCTGGGATAGGGAATGAGCTTCCCAAGTCACGTGGGCTCGAGGGAGAGGTCAGGACGAGACGTGGGTGTTGGGGTTGAATCTCGTGGAAGCTTCCTACGTACCATGTCTTAGCACAGATCAAAGTCCCCATAGTTCGGGTATATAGTTTAACGTCATGCGGGACGAGGTAATTTGGGGCTTATGCTCTAAGGCGGCCCAAGGTGGATATGGGACTTATTCTATGAGGAGTCCCAAAGAGAATATGGGGCTTACGCTCTGGGGTGGCCCATGGTGAATATGAGGCTTACACTCTATGGCGGCCCATAATGGTTGGGGAACTGACGTGATGGGGTCGGAAAGACCTGGTGATGGGCTTGAACCTCGTGGAGGCTTCCTACGTACCCCGTGACAGGGTATCAAAGTCCACGTAGTTTGTGTGGTGAAGTTTAAAGTCATGCAGGACAGAGGCCTACAATTTAACATCATGAAGGACGGATGCATACAGTTTAACGTCTTGCTGGACGGGGCATAGAGTTTAATGTCAATCTAGACGGGTCATATAGTTTAACGTCATGCAGGACGGGGTATATAGTTTAACGTCATGCTGGACGGGGCATACAGTTTAACGTCATGCTGGACGGGGCATCTAGGGCTTATTCTCTAAGGCGGCTCAAGGTGCTGGAGAACCAATGTGAAGAGGTCGGAACGACCAGATGATGTGCTTGAACCTTATGGAGGCTTCCTATGTACCATGACTTAGCACGGATCAAATTCCTCATAGTTCCCTGGAGGTGGGGTCAGGGTCGTTGCTCACTCTAAGCTCACGTGAGTCATGCTCGGTGTGAGAAAGAAGAGGTTGTAGGGACCTGACTATCACGTCGCAAAGGGTGTGTACTTGAGAGGTGAATAGGGGCTTACGCGTTGAGCGGCCCATGGTTCCAGGGATTACTCTAGTGATGGAGGCCCGAAGTGCGACAAAGAATAGAGGGAGAGGGATTTGGGACCGAACAAAGGAGATACCTCATTCCCTATCATGCCCTCCACAGGCCTTGGCAGTGGGGAAGTACGGAGGTGCATGGGTGCCACCTTTTACAATAGAGGCGGGGGATTACACCAAGGTGGTTTCCCTTAACCCATGGAAAAACACCACTCCTAGAGGGAGGATATCATCCCATGTTAGGGTGATCCCATTCCCATTGATACGAGTTGTGTAAAGAATGTCTGAGCTGGGGGGACCCTGCGTGTGAGGCACAGGGCCAGATCACAGTTTAACGTCATGTGTTGAGGATGAGGTGCTTGGTAGTTTAACTTCCTACAGCTCGGATGAGGTGGGTTCGCTCCACACCCCTAGGACTTACATAACCGGTACGCTCTTCCCCTTGGGAAAGGGAAGGCACCGACAAGGCCGTGGTGAAGGGGGGTTGTAGAGCGAACCATCGAGGGGTCCACGTTAGCTTGTTTATGAGAAGAACCAATAGCCGTTAGTGTTCCTATTAGAAGAAGAATGAGGCAGAGCAACGCAATAGGAAACACCACCCAAGGGACCTTGAGGTTACTTCATACGAGCCTCGAAAGGCCGTACGGGAAAACAACACATGGCATGCATGCCCAGTATGGAGGACATCAAGTGCCTACACAGAGAGGAACTCGGGGGTCATCAAGGTAAGGGGTCCTGGGGATTGCACTGAAAGAAATGGTTTGCGCACAAAACACCAGGATGGCGTGCAATTGGGGTATAGGGATTGCGCACAGCTAGGGAAATTGCGCGCAAAGGGGGTGAATTGCGTGCGAGTGGCAAAGACCGAACCCTATGGCAAGGCCACACCCAACAAAGGGATTGCGCGCACTTGAACCTTTTTGTGCACAATGGAAGAAATTTCACACAAGGTAGGAAACCTAAAGGGTTTGGAATTTTATTTAAGCCAGTGGGATTGGGTACAAAGGCGGATCCCGGGGCAAGGTTGCGCGAAAATGGTCAGTAACGGAAAGCCATATTGCGCGCACGGAAGTCCTATTTCACACATGAGAGCTGGTTAAAATTCTGAAACACGGAAATGGAAGCGGTCCCTTTCTATTTAAAGGCCTCCGGCGTCATGGAATCTAGGTGGAGCACAGAATTTTGTGTGCCAGATACGGCGACACAAAAATTTAACCGCGCGGGCGCGGGCGTGCAAATATTGTGCATCGGCACCGGTGTTCTTTCGTGAATCTCAGACTCCTTTCATGCAGCCCACATTTTTTCACGCGCATCCTCCTTTATTTCACACAACACTTCTGGGCCTTCTGGACCGAGCCTCAGGGTCCGAATATGACTTCTCTTTATCATTTCAAAACTTCCTTCAGTAGTTACAGACATTTCGGTGTCTACAAACTACAATCTCCATCTCAAACTGGAGGGGGCTTCTTAAAGCCTCAGTGAGGGCCTCACGCATATCTGAAGATAGGCGGAGGGCTTCGAGGATGGGAAAACTCACTGGGATGCCGACGAGGTGATTGAGGACATCATACTTCCGCATCAGGCGTGAACTTATGCTTTTAGGAGTCCGTTCTGTGATTGGAGGCATGGCGGGCCCTGCCATCTAGACCGGCGACTGACTGGTACTAGGAATATCTCGCCGCTCACTAGTCAAAGCCCAGAGAGTCTCTACCGGATGAGGACCGGACGACTGAGATCAGCCTAGAGTGGGGCGAATCTGGTCACAATACGGTCGAAGTGGTTCTGCCTGATCCAGTAGCACAAACAGTGGTGGAGGCGGTCCTGACGACACCAGATGAAGAGGCTGTGCGTGCTGAGCTCTGCGCTGGGCCTGTTGTCTGGTCTTGGTGGCATTCATGGCCTGGATGGAGGTGCCAACTGATGTGCCTCGATGACCCATATAGCCATGGCTCTGTCGACAATGGCATCAGCTGGGGAAATTGGGGAGGTTCACCTGGAGCTCCCCCTAATCGAGAGTCATATTGGGGTTTACCAACTCAATGGTGTTAACCGAAGCATACCCTTGACTGTCACTCGAAGAATCATCCACCACTGGGAAAATTCTGGGAGGGATCTCCATCTTAGTAGGCATGAAGTCACCGAGTGTACGGGACGATGACGACATTGGTGCGACGTGTTGCTTCTTCTTTCACTGCCGATGCTTGCTATTATAGAAAAATTCCGGTTGAGATGATGATGCAGAAGTGGTGGCCGCAGCTTTTGAAGGCTTCAGCTGATTCAGGCATGACTGAATGATGCTATGGGAACATGAAACAGTCTTACGAGCCATCCACTCATCGTACATCTGGGATCCACGATTGGAAACCTGTTGCAACTCACCTTCACTGTCTCTATGGTTGTCTAACCCTACAAAGACACCCGCCACTTATGCCAGGGTCGGGCCCAACCTACCTAGTCTTGGATCCAGTCTTTAAACACACTGTACTACTGGAGGGTGTGCCCTAGAATCCAATGACAGGGTTAGTATTTGGGGCGATCAGTTGGATTCGCCTCTTCCGGCCTTTTACACTCGAGAAAGCGTACAATCCCCTGCTCTAAGGTGCTACAGAAGTAACCGGGGACCTAATTCATGCTAAACGAGTAAGTCCGGTGTCTACTTTCTAGATAGGGGGCCCTTGGATCCTAGCCCTGATGAGGAACCGGAGGGTCTTGTCGAGGAGGTGGAACTTGATTGTCCCACCTTGGTAGTGGCAGCGCATTACGTGGAGGCGCCCGCTGATTCTGAGGGCGTTGTGGAGCTGGAGGTTATGCCGGAGGTGGAGGGCCTCTGCAAGGATGTGGGTCCAGTGGTATTGGTAGCAAGTCTAGCTGTCTGGGGGACTCTATTTGGGCCACTACGGCAGGCTCGGCTCTGGAAGCTCTCTTTGCTGGGATTACTGGGGGCAACTGACGTGCCTGCCTGGCCTATTGCAGGGCTTCCTCAAGGCACTGGGCCTTGTCGGATAAGTCTCGGAATCCTCCGGGGTAGTTCTGGGTGATTAGAGAGGGAACCAGTTCCATCTTGACATTTCCCACACACATCATCTGTAATTTATCCTGAGTCAGTGGCATGTCTAGGGAGTATGTGAGCCCCTTGCACCGGGCGATGAAGTCCACGACTCACTAATCAGGCCTTTGTTTGCACTTGAAGAGGTATGTGATGCTGGTCTTCTAGGTGGTAGAGCTGAACTGGTAGAGGAACTGCCTGCGAAGGTCCTTCCAGCTGGCCATGGATTCGATGGGGACCTGGTTGTACCAGAAAAATGTCATCCCCTCCAGTGTCTGAACAAAACAGCAGAGCTTGGCAACCTCTTGCTGTGTTGGAGTCCCCAAATGGCCCCACACCTTGAATTGAAGTGGGATAAGTGCTGCGTCGGGTGCCCTGTCCCATTAAAGGGGGAGAAGGTGGGATTCCCGAAGCGTGGAGGCCCCGACATATCATCTACCCAAGCCAGGTATGGCTTAGGATCTGGTGGGATTTCCACATACCACATTTTCAATGCCTCAAGGCGAGCTATGAGTGCCGCTATAGGATCATCTGGGTAGGGGTCCCTGTCTTGACGGGGATCCCTAACCACAAATGCGTCGTCGTGTTCTTCAACATGGTATACAGGCTCAGCAGCTTGTGGAACGACTGGTGGAGCGGCCTGCGGGGTATCTGGGGGTACCCGGGCCAGATTCCTCATGTTTCTACGCCGTTCGGGAGGGTTTGGTGAGACATACCGCTCCCTCTTTCCATGACATACGACTTCAGCCCTGTCCGAAGGAGCGACGTGATCGAGGTTGCCTGGGGGAATCTCTCTGAGGGGGAGTTGTTTCTGTCCCTCTTGCCCTGGCCTAGGATCACCATAATCAGGTCGTCACTCTATGGTGCATTTAGTTAGGAGTTCTTTGACCAACCTCTTTTTCTTAGCAAGTTAATGGCGCAACGTGGCCTTCTTGGGGTCCTCCTCCGTCTTCTGTACTGAGGCGGATGGGTCAGAGTGCTTGACTGCTCCAACGTGTTCTTTTCCCTTACTGGTGTTTCTACTGAGTACCAATGACTCGGTGGGCACAGGGAGACCTAAGAGGTTCCTTTACTGATGTGTAATCCTCCCCGATGGGTCCAATAGTGGTGGCACAACCTCAAGGGGTAGGTCCCCATCGAGAATCTCCAGATCATCATCCTTGTCCATTATGTTGGCCATGTTTACCGTAACCCATCCTGGGGGAATGTCCTCAATATCACATAGCGAGTCGGGATTCCGTTGGATAGGGATGAAGAGTAGGGAAGAATAATGCCCCCATTCATGGATTTTCAAATGGGGGGTAGCCTCCCTGATAATTCTGTGGAGTACCTTGATACACTGAACGCATTACTACTGGAGATCCTCACGACGACCTGGTGACTCGGGGCGCTGGGCCACATGGAGCGCGACCAGATCGACTAGACGACACTGCTCACTAATGTCTTTGAAATGAATTTGGATCTTTGTATAAACCACATTCTGATGATAGATACTGAAATGTGTCACCCAGAGGGTGTAGCGGAAACACTCAACCTACTCTGGGGTGAGAGACTCGGGTATGCAGAAATCCAGCTCTGCCACGGCCCAAAACTCCTTGGGGAAGTGGTCTACCGAAATGATGCTATAGAAGCTCCTTGACTCAAATTTAGGGTCTGGCCCTTGATTTCCCCACTCTCCAACTAGGGGTGGTTGAGTAATTGGCAGCACTGCTGAGGCAGACCGCTGGGATAGCAGGTCGGCGCGAATAGGCTGACTGCCCGCCGATTCTCGGACTGTCCTCCGAAGAGTGCAGCGACCTAGCCGCTATGTCATTATAGGAGGGGATGACAACCATCGTTCCTGGCTCAGGGGCCAGGTCTACTAGTGATAGGTCGCGATGTTACTCTCCTACCATTGGTCCCCAAAATAGCTCTCTATGATCTCTTGTGGAGGTAGAAAGTGCTTTCGGCGACGATGGTGGTGACTTCATGACTGTAACCTGCGGGGTCGCTAGGTTTTCATCCTCTCGGATAAACCTATAGAGGGAAGTGAGAATCTTGTGGAATTTGAATTTCGGGAGCACCAGGCTGATGCGCCTCATCCCTGCCCTGACCCTTGACTCAGATGAGCGGGGGGAGGGTTCCAGAGCTGAGTGTTACTCCACTTCATCTTCTGAGAAGTGGACCAGTCTGATCTCCATCCGGGCCTTCCTAGGATTCAATTTGTGGTGGAGATGACCCACCTTCCTGCCCCTGGGTGGATCCTTGGGACAAGAATGATTTATGACATGGGTTCCTTCAGCCGCACCGGTGCTAGGGCAAAGAGGGTTTCCACCCATGAAAGCTGAGGCGCGAAGAGAACCGGGACAAATGTCGAAGAGGACATGGGGAGGAACTCCATGAACAAAACCATAGAGGGAAAAACCTCTGATAGAATCAGCGGGAGCATGGGGAGGACCTTCATTATTGATGTGGGTGGAGAGAGGTTTGCCTTCACCGCTATGGTTGCCGAGGCGAGGAGGACCTTCACCAGCTGCGGAGAGGACGTAGGGAGGATCCCCACGTTGGAGAGAGACCGGATGGGCGGTGCCCCCACATCGGCGGTTGGGGGCCGGAGGAAGGACTCCATATCTAGGGTAATGGGAACGTGAGAGGCTTCGGTGCCGGGCATCACTACTGCGGGGGTAGACCTTCATTCAGAATTTGGGTAGCACGAGGCAGACCTCCATGCCGAGACTCAGAGCGGGGAAGGCCCACCCTCTGTGTGGTAGTGGTACGGGAAGGACCTCTATATGGGGTGGCCTCCTTGTGGGTTGGTTCACGGCGACCACCGCTCATGCCCGAAACCTGGAGAGTCGACCCAGCCTGCCCATGGGGCGGTTGGGGCCCCGATCCCAGTTAGAGGTATAAGCACCCCTACTCAGTGTATCCATGGACTTGATGATATGCGTCGACAGTGGATCGGGCCACCGTAGTCTTCGACATTGATGGCCCTTGATGGGAATCCTCCTCAGCTCCTGCCCAATGCTGGCGTCAGGTTGTACGAGTCGGGGCTAGTCGTGTAAGGGAATAGCTTACCTGCTCCTCTAGAAAGACTAGGCGGTGGTGCTGATGCGGCTGGGTGGGAGCCCTTACTGGGAGCCCCCAGATTGGGACTCTGACCTGGCTGGGCCAGGCTTCACCCACCTCATCAGCGTTAGGTAGGGATTCGTCAAGGCATTTCAGGGACAAGCTCCCAAAATGATTGAATGTTGGGGTGGGGACCAGTGGCTCCTGACACGGACCTTAGGGGTGGCATTGAGGGCAAGGCGTGACCACCTCGAGATCTAGGTGGGCCATATCCCGGGTGGGGATAATCCCACCTCCTCGTACCTGTGTATAAGGTCATTAATTACCCATCGCTGGATAATTTCAGTTGGGGAGAGGGGGCGTGGGTGCCCAACAGTCATGGAGGTCGAGGCCGTCATGGGAGAGGCAGAACCATGCAGAGTAGCCATTTCGGTATTTCCCCTGCCCCTGCGCCGATGGGTAGGTGATCAAGCTCCGGATGCAAAAACATGGTTGCTGAAAGCAGGGGGATGAAATCAGTAATACTGCTAGGAAAATAAATCGGCAACCAATTCCCCAGCACCATTCCATATTTCGTGGCTAGTAAGAGGGATCCACGCTTATAATGTCACAGAACGGGATGTCCAACATTTTATAGCCCCAACTTCTGTTGAGCTTCACTCCAGGACCGCTATTTGTTTGGCGGGAACCGACACCGGATAACTGAATCCAGTGACACGTCAATCTATTGATGCCCTAAATTCTACTAATCTCTATATTGAGGAGAATACCTTCACTTTGGGTTCATAATTTCCGTTTCTGATTCATTCACTGGGGCGCGCGCTTCCGTCTAGTTCAGGGATGGGAGACATGGCTTTTTGTTACCCCGCATTCCCGCTTTCCAAAGGCGGGTGACATCCACTCCTTATTCAGGGATGTCTGCTCCTTGATCAAAACGGTATGATGGGATGTCAATTCTTCCTTCCATGTATTCTTCCCCAGAACTCGTCTCCTAGTCCGGGTCACCCTCTTAGATTTAAGACATTGTTCGTGAAATTCTTCCTGGATCCATATATCTTCATGGACACCAGTTAATTACGATGCTTCTGTCAGGACATTCCAAGGTGTCCAATCAGGGCAGCAAACATTGGATAGGGGATTAGTCACGTTGGGGCATCACTGGCATATTTGGACATTGGGGGATTGGTGTGTCTGTGTTCTATCCCTTATTATAGGGCTTCTCAAGGGCACAGAAGCCCGAGGAATCCCACATCGAATGCGGGGAATCATATGCCATGGTCATGTTTTTGAGGTTTTCCTCAGTTTCCCATGTTTAACAAGGGGTAGGTCGCATGTTTAGCATCTAGTAGAGATGGATCAGGCTGATCAAAACACTGACTAGAGTGGATTATATGGAGGGACCCCCCTTGGAGGGAACACCGATATTGGGGCCAACACATGGGTGGCTTTCCCGAATGCTGTTTAGTGGAAGCGGGGAATGGGGTGGCATGATTCCACCGGGATGTGATGGCCCGGGTAAGAATCATGATGGATGGTGGAAGGTTCTGTGAATTGGATGGTGAATGGGATGGAACAGTCATGGGGTGACAATGGTTTTGGGATTGAGCCTCGAAGAGGTTTCCTATGTATCCCCGTGGTAGGGAATCAAAGTCCACATAGTTCATCTGACGATGGATTGCCGCCGATTGGGGGGTTTCAATGGATTACTGCTAGATTTGATTTCAATGGATTACTGGTGGATTGGGCCACAACGGCTTACCGCTAGATGGGATGACAACGCCTTACCACTGGATGGGATCACAACGGCTTACCGCTGGATGGGATGACAACGACTTACTACTGAATGGGATGACAATGGATTACCACTGGATGGGATGACAACGGCTTACCGCTGAATGGGATCACAGTTTGATGTCATGCGGGACCGGGGTGAACAGATGTAAAGGAGGTCGGAACGACCAGGTGGTGGGCTTGAACCTCGTGGAGGATTCCTACGTACCATGCCTTGACATGGATCAAAGTCCTCATAGTTCAGGTGGAAAGGGGGGGATTAGAACACCGACACAGAGACTGTGTGGGCCAATGATTGTTGGGATTGAACCTCAGGGAGGCTTCCTACATACCATGTCTTGACATGGATCAAAGTCCTTGTAGTTCGTATGGGTTGGGGCTTACACTCTGAGGCGGCCCAATGTGTTGGTGAAACGACGTGAAGAAGTTCAGAATGACTGGGGTGGTGGGATTGAACCTCATGGAGGATTCTTACGTACCATGACTTGACATGGATCAATATCCTCGTAGTTCAGAAGGGTTGGGGCTTATACTCTGAGGCAGCCCAGGGTGTTTGGTGAACCGACATGAAGGAGGTCGGAACGATCGGGTGGTGGGATTGAACCTTGTGGAGGATTCCTACGAACCATGCCTTGGCATGGATCAAAGACCATGTAGTTCATAAGGTTTGAGGCTTACACTCTGAGGTAGCCCAAGGTGTTGGTGAACCGACGTGAATATGGTCGGAATGATCCGGTGGTGGGCTTGAACCTCGTGGAGGCTTCCTACATAACCATGCCTTGACATGGATCAAAGTCCCCGTAGTTTGGGTAGGTTGGGGATTACACTCTGAGGAGGCCCAAGGTGTTGTTGAACTGATGTGAAGATGGTCGGAACGACCGGGTGGTGGTCTTAAACCTCGTGGAGGCTTTTTACGTACCATGCTTTGACATGGATCAAAGTCCCCATAGTTTGGGTGGTGTGGAGTTGGTGAACCAATATGAATAGGGACCGCGGTCTAGGTGGATGGTGGGATTGAACCTCAGGGAGGCTTCCTACGTACCATGCCTTGACATGGATCAAAGACCATGCAGTTCGGATGGGGGGAATACAGTTTAACAACATGCGGGATGGGGGCGATCCAACGTGAAGATGGTCTGGACGACATGGTGGTGGGCTTGAACCTCGTGGAGGTTTCCTACGTACCATGCCTTGACATGGATCAAAGTCATCGTAGTTCAAGTGGGGTGCAGTTTAACGTCATGTGAGATGGGGGCGATGTCATGGTCAATGCTTACTCTATGCCCATGTGAGTCATGCTCGGTGTAGAAAACAAGAGGCAACAAAGGCCAGATGACCACGTCGCGAAAGGTGCGTTCGTGGGAAGTGAATAGGGGCTTATGGGTAGAGAGGCCCAAGAATTTAGGGCATACTCTAGGATGGAGGCCTGATGGTGACAAAGTGCAGTAGGAGGGATTTGGGACTGAAGAAAGGAGGAGCCCTGTTCCCTACCACGCCCTTCACTGGCCCTGGGGACCGAAGATGAAAGGAGGAGCAGTGATGCTGCCTCCCACAAGAAGGTTAGGGCCTTACACTGAGATGGTCACCCTTCCCCCATGGACAAACACCACCCCTGTGAAGAGGATATCATCCCCTGTGGAGACTAGGGGGCGTGGATAATGTTCAAGGTTGGGGAACCCCACGTGTGAGGCACGGGGCCAGGTCATAGTTTAACATCATGTGCTAAGGATGATGGTGCTTGGCAGTTTAACGTCCTATAGCTCGGATGAGGTGGGTTTGCTCCACACCCCTAGGACTTACATAACTGATACCCTCTTCTCCTTGTGGGAGGAAAGGCGTCGGTAATGCCTTGATGAGGGGGTGTCATGGTGCGAACCATCGAGGGGTCCACGTTAGTGTGGCTATGCGAAGAAGCAATAGCCATTAGCGTGCCTATGCGAAGAAGCATTAGGCAAAGCCACACAATGGGAAGTATCGTCTAGGGGACTTTTAAGTCACATCGTGCAAACCTGGAGGGTTGCATGGGAAAATGAATTTCCAAGCAGAGGGGTCCATAGGCAAGGGCCTTGTGAAGATCTGTTGCTCCGTGTGGTGGAGGACACTTACGAAGGGCTGTGCTTCGCGAAGTGGGGTGCCTTAGCCTAGGCATAGGGAAAAGGTGCACATGGGGGGTGCTTTGCGAAATGGAAGGGAATTCGAGGAGCACTGCTTCATGGAGAAATGGTGCCTCGCAAAGTAAGATGTCGTGAAGCAATGTGCTTCGTGAAGTACAGTGACCCTGCCTTAACATGTAGATCATGTGTACATGAAGGGTGTTTTTCAAAGCATAAAAACTTCACAGTGACCCGGGTCCCCTTGGGGATCCCCTTCCTTCGCGAAGGCCCTTAGGCTTCACGAAAGGTATCCCTCTAGGAAGAGGGGATCAAAACAGGACAAAGGGGAGGCACTTCGCACAACAGAAGTAGCTCGCACAGCTCATGGTTCGCAGATCAGAAGGATCCTTTATGATTCGGGAGCTGGGAAGTTGAAAGGTTCGATTGTCTTTCCTTTAGGATCAGGGGTAGCCCGGTATTTATAGTCATGAGGTGTCATAGAGCGAATATGACGTGACATGAAGAGGACCGTGGTTTCTTCACGGTAGGCTCAAAAATGTCAAATGTTGTCGCTGAGCATCCCGCCTCCTTGCTTCGTGGTGGGCATGTGAACGTCAAATGTGGTCGCAGTGTGTCCCGCATCCTTGCTTCACGGCGGGCTCGTGAATGTCAAATGCGGTCGTGGTGCGTCCCGCCTCCTTGCTTCTCGGCGGCCACGGTGCTGGGGAACTCTGCGAAGTGGCTTCACGAGGCATTACATGGGGCCTTATTTGGGCCTCTTCTCTATCCTCAATTTTGGCACCAACACCCATGTTCATGGTAAATTCCATGTTTCCAGAAATATAATAGATGTTATGTTTTTTCATATTACATTTGATATCATTTCACCATATTGTGACACGCATGCTATGTTGTGGTTATTATTACACATCTGATTATGAATCTTATTTCATCCTTGGAACAATCATATGAAGTAAAGGATCGTTGTTACATGCACCATCATAGGCACCTAGAATCTACATTGCTTGTATAATTACATTCCATATAGGTTCATTTCACTCTTTTCACTGCATGAAATGACTGTGATTATTAATTGAGACTTATTTCTATTGATATGATGTGCTAATTATTTTCTATGATTCAGGGATTAATGGTTTCAATTCATTAGTTGTTATGGGACATTAGGGGTTGTAATTGGTAAATTATCAAGTTGATCCACTAGCTTAAAAGAAAATGGGAATTGTTTTCAATTATAAGTAGTATGGGCCCTAATTACCTACGAATTATGATCCATTATATAAGAAAATTGATATTCGTAAATAATAAAATGTAATAGTGAAGTGAAACATGACTTCTAAAATAAAATGGTTGGATATCTTTATCATGTCTTATTAAGTTTATGGAAGGTGAAGGAGTAAACCTAGTAATTAAATATTTAAAAAAGAAAAAATTTACAACAAATGATGAGGAAAGGTTTGGGTTCCCTTCATCTACTGGAACCCCTAAAATATATACTTGAGAACTTACCAATACCTGGACTTCTAATAGGGTAGTTGGGTTAGTATACCATGGGTAGTGAGCCTTTATTATGTTTAGATTCTTCTATTTTTTCTATCTATATACTTATATATTGTTTTAAGGAAACTGTTTGTCATTTGTAGGTCAATGATTCCATAAAGTCCTCTTGTTGTGCACCAGGAAAGTGGAGAGGACTCTGCTCTATATGTGGTGGGCCCTGAGCTACTAGTTTTCCCTCTAGGAGGGACACCTGAGGAATAGCATGTTTTATATGATCTGGGCACAAACGATCATGTCCGTGATAGTTTTCTATGTTTGATATAGTCTAGAATAGGTACTCCAGGACCTACACCTGTGATGGCTGATCTGAATTGTGAGTTCCATTAGTAGCATCCCCTCACCTTCTCTAGGGATGGTAGTCAACATGATACTAAGTCCTGCCTAGAGGACACCCTTCCTATCTTTGATCATATAGAAACACCTTTAAATCATTGGGTAAATCTTGATACTAACATGATGTGTGATTTGGCCAAGCACTGTTGGGCTGTAATTACCCAGGCTGGTCACCATGAGGACATGGTATGGGATGACATACAAACATTCTTCTGTGAGTAATTATTTCCTAAAATTCTAAGAGCTAACAAATCCATATATTTTATGCATCTTGATTAGGTTTCTAGGTAATTTGTGGAGTATTCAAGGTTTTTTATTCAGTTATAGGGATTTTCACTACTTCTAGTTGGTGATCATATTTCTCATGTTATACACTTTGTGGATGAGATTTATTTTTCCATATGTACTCAGGTGAATTTCTTTTGCCTACATACTTTCTTTGAAATAGTTAATAAAGATCTTATCAATGAGCACAACCTAAGGGAAAAAAGAGTACTGAGCATAAATGACTAGTGTTGCAGCATGCCACTTATTCCTCCAATAGCAGAAAGTGATCTCTCATGGTTTCTCATTAAGACATTGGTAGCCAGAGTACTCATTCTGGTTGATTTGTGGTGTTCCATAAGTGTGGATGATAGGGGCACTTGAAGCCTTGTCGTGATAGACACCCACTAAAGTGTGAGGCTTGTAGATGTATTGGAAAACATTGTAGATTCTATTAGACCATTCCATAATATTCTAGTGGAATAGGTTCAACCTAATATCCACCTTCAGGGGAAGGTAAATTTACACCACATTAGGTAGAGAGATAGAGTATCACCGACAGGATTGTCTGAGGAGACATTCATGGTTGTGGTAGCCAGAATCTTGATCACCAGAAGTGCCAATAGAGGAGTTTATATCATGGTAGTCCAAATATAGAATAGGGCCATGGATCAGGCTAGTTACATGCATTACATTTGATACCCAAGGATTAGGCTGAAGGAACATCTATAATTCCATGTTCAATTCTATTATCCTCCACTATAGTTACTTCTTTATTTTACATAGGTGCTTCACACACTTTCATCTCCATATGTATCGCTGAAAGCCTTGGGCAAGAAATAAATTATTCCTATTGTGTAATGACCTAGTATACACTATTGGGAGTATGGTCGGAGGGAATATGACAATTCAATATTTTTTCCCTTGAGGTAGGAAGTTACATTTTCTTGTGGGACCAATTTGTTCTCAAGATGATGGGATTATATGTCATTCATGGGATGGATTGGTCGAATCTATATCAAACATTTATGCAATACAATAACTAAAGGGTGTAGTTTACATCACCAGAGGGTAGAACATATATACACAAGGGTGAAAGGTATATCTAGGATAGTAGGGTTATAGAAGAGCATCAGGGGATTAGTGGAGTGACCGCCTAGATTGGTAATCTCTTCATGGATCTAACGACCCAGGTTTGACATACATGGGCATTAAATTTATTCTACAGAATACATAATACATTACAAAACATATATGACCAAATAATATATTATATTAGTGTATTTGGAAACTTGGAACATAATCTTCTAACTTGGTGAACGCTCTTCAACATCTCCCATAAAGAGCTTCCCCTTTTTTGTTTCCCAACCTAAAACCTTTCTTTATATCATGGGGAGAAGAAAACATTAAAAAGTGAGCTCAAATGCTCAATAAGGGTAAACATGGAGAACATAAATCAAACCATAAACATAATAATGTAAAAACAAGATCATAAAAATTAAATATTAGAATCTGGAGTCATGAAATAAATATTGGCAGTTCATAATGCATAGATGATAAAGGAACATTAACTATAATAAAATAGAAATAACATAAAAAATGGAATTATGGAAAATAATTAAGAACATAATATGATTTCCAAAATAGACAATACATTTCTATGAAGACCATCATAGTAGAAAAAGTCCATTACTGAACCAGTTTTACCTGCCATTCCAGCCAGGTATTACTGAACCTGATTTACTTGTCATTCCAACCCTATCTTACTGAATTAGATTCACTTTCTATTCTAGTAATGTCTGTGTAATGAGATATAAATCTTCACCCAATGATTTGGATGGAGATATAGGTCTGACCAATATCATAATAAAATCATCCTAACATGTCCCACAAAAACATATTTCATTTATCATATTATAATCTATGAATTAAAATGGGTTTCTTAAATATCATTTTGTCATATCATAATCCATATAAAATATCATTCCATCATTAACAAACTCAAATCATAGTAATAACAGGGATAGATACATAACCCTATTTAAACAGAATCATCTTAGATGGAAAATAATTTTGTTAACACAGTTGAACTTAATTCCTGAGGAAAATATCCTTTCTTTTTCCAAAACATTTTATTTTCTCAAAATTTCCAAAAATTTTAAAAGAAAACAATTTTATTATAAATACACTTGAAATATTGTGAAGCAATATTAATTGAAATAAGGAATCATGAAACCGTAAAATCCATTCATAACGTATAATTTAAAAAACATTCTCATCGTGATTTTATCATAGAAGTCAAAAAGTAACTCGTACGATAAACAAAAGAATGATTCCTTCCCAACCATGTAGTAAAAGTCAAAAAAGGGTAAAAATGTATTTAAAAATACATATATGAATAGTAAACATTTTATGAACATATTATTGTAAAATATGGACATGGATGATAGAGATACCTCCAAAAAATACTTACAAATAAACAATCTCGGAAAAAAACAAGATTTGAAAAGTTATCCCTTACCTTATGTTTGATTTTTTCTGTATGTGTCTAAAATTCCTGTATAATGGGTTTAAAAATATTATAAAATTTTAATATAACCACAATGATATTTATGATATCATATATTATTTACTTATGACTCTATATTACCCGTTCATTTTTCAATTCCATGTTAACGCAATGTTTTGGGTAATAATCAATTTATTTATCGTATGTGTTTGGGCTTGTTATTCTTGATATTTTTACTTAGATCATGATTTAGTTAATTCCATAATGTAAAATATGATTTATATATCATATATATTCATTATATAAATAAATAAATATATATAATAGATAGAAAAATGAAATGGAAGACACTGTTCTTGGAGACGGTAGGCCGTTCTTACACATGAACATTGATTCTGTTTCCATATTAAATTGATTGGAAGTAAGTAAATGACACACACACACACACACACATATATACATATATAAATCTAGTATAATTATAATTTCATATATTTTATGATTATTTATTATATATTATTTATAATAATTCTTGAATGGTTAACATGGGGAATGAATCTCATCGGGTCGTAGAGACAGTAATATGTACGTATGCACGAGCGATGATATCATTCCAATAATTGTTGAATGTTATTGAATTGGATGGTGTATAATATCTCAGAATTTGTATCATGTTATAATAATAATATATAGTTATTACTTCCACCATTATACCCTTCCAAATAAGGTGGTGGTGAAAAACAGATTACACCACGATGTGGAGACGGTAAGTCGTACGTACGCACGAGCGGTGATTTAATTTTTCATAGGAAGGATAGAAGGTGAAATAGTGTTGTTTCATATTTATAATAACATCTATTCATATGAGTGGTACCAATTATATTAATTTATAATGAAAAAACTAATGAAGAGGATGTAGAAGAAGAATGGAATTTGAAAGAATCAGTAGAAGAGATTACCTCTTCCTCAACATGAATCCTCTAAATTACCTCTTAGGGAACTAGAGTTGGTCTTTGGAGAAGACAAGAACCTCTATAATCTGACTTGGGAAGTAGAGACGATAAATAGGCAGGGTTTGGATGACATTTAGGGCTCAAAATGGAGTGAATAGGAGAGGGAGGAGGTGCCCTTTTATAAGAGAGGAGAGGGGCACTTTGGAAAAACCTCCAAATAATAATTTATTATAAATTAAATTTCGATTAAAAATGGTCCAAAATTAGTTTAATTAAAATATTGGATGATATTGGTTCTAATACCCATCATCTAATAATTTTTATAAATGTTTTTAATATTTTTTCAACCATATCATTTTGGTTTAACCCTTATTTTACCCTTTTTAATCTTATAGTGATATCATGTTATTTACACATTGTGGTTTAATGTAATTACCATATCATGTAAAACAAACCAAAAAAATTATTTATGACATACATGGACTTCTATTAACCATTTTGAAAAATATTATATTTTTATGAATTTGAAATCTTTTAATAAACTATTTTATGTTTTAACTTATGAATTATGTCAATTTTGGACACTATTCATAATTGTCCTTTTTACAAATTTATAAAAAATTTATTCCTTCTAAACAATGGAATTAACTAAAATCTAATATGTCTATATAATCCATAAAATTCTTGTATGTCATAAAAAAATCAAATTACTTTTATTTTAATATTTATAATATCATTTATTTGAATCCTTTGTTAATGAAGCAATCACTTCATCAAAATTGTGTCATAATTAAATTTCATTATTCAAAGTATAAAAATTATAAATAAAATACCATGATATCGGAAATAATTTTAGATTTCTAATGAATATTTATTGTCTAATATATCAATTATATAACCCCATATAAAAATTTACTTAGTAAAAGATGAATGATTTTGTTATATATTTCTTTACATTAAATTAATTCTTATAAAATGTATTTTTCCCATCCATATAGATTCATGGGGTCCCAAAATCGACTCAAGGATTCCCATGGTCAGAAATATCTCATAAAATAGGATTAGGATACATTTTAGGGTATTTTTATATTATTAACTAATTTTTTACCCTTATTTACCAGATATACCCTTTAACTGTGGTAAAAAAAAATAATTACTGAAGATACTATTGATAATGTCCAAAAATAAAAGGTACCTATTTAAACAATTTCATACCTTTTATTCCAAATATGTAATCCATTTTTTCAAATTCAAAACATAGAATTTTTGGTAAATAAATTAAAATTAATTCTTGTTGTCAAAACCAAAAATCAGGTTGTTTAGAAGTAAAAAACATCAAAAGATTGACATGCGTTTATGTCCAATTTCAATGGGAAATTACTTACAATGAACAAAATCAGATTAAATGATAAAAACAGAATCTAATTACACTTTAAACCAAATTAAAAAGATAATATTATTATATAAATAAATTAGATTAAAATGTATTTTTGAATTAAATTCAGTATTTTTCACAATTCATTAAAATTTTAATTTTATTAGAAAAATAACAAAAAAATCAACAAAAGTAAATTTTTATGTCCCTATTACAAATAAGAAGACTTTTTTGTCAAATATAATATATAAAATTTTTAAAAATAGAATTAAAATGGGTGCTCCATCAAAAGGTGAGAAAATGTCATTTATATGAAAAATTACATTTAACCAAAAAATTGATTTTGTTCTGATATCATGTTATATAAGATATATAAGATGAATTTTAATGTTATATAAAATTATAAATGTGGTTAATATTATTTATAACTTCTAGTTTATATCCCATAACAATATTTTAACCATATGTCATTATTTAGTGAAACTCGGTATTGCGTAAAACGCAACCTGTCGAAGAAGGTCACTCTTGCACAAGCCATGAATAGTGTTGCATATAATGCAACATAATACGCTGTTGTGTATAGCTCAAGATAATATTGGTGTAGTGTACAACATAATACATCAATGAAATTGAAAAGAATCAATCTCATAAAATCTCAAGGTGTCACAACGGTGGATCAGTGCTTACATGGGGCTAAATTACCTCCAGTAGTATATTATTTCAGGGACATATTTCCCAATGATTCTTCTATCATACCTATTGAGAGAGAGGTAGAGATTAAGATCGATCTTATTCCAAGGCCATCTTAAGTGTCCATTCGTCTATACAATATGGCTCTTACTAAGCTACAGGAGCTCTAGCAACAGTTAGAGGACTTAGAGGCCAAAGGTTTTGTACAACCTATAACTCTCTATTGCGGTTCACCCATGATTTTCTCCAAGAAGGAATACGGGAACCTCCATCTATGCATGGAATAAATATAATTTAACATAATTACTATGAATAACTTGTATCCACTTACTTGAATCAATGATATTTTTGACTAGCTATGAGGAGCTAGTGAGTTCTCTATGATCAATCTGATATTGGGTTATCATCAAGTGCAAGCCAGGACATCTGACATAAATTATAAAAATTTATGTAAATGGTATGGTCTGTATGAGTACCTCATTATATCTTTTAGTATCATGAATTCACCCATCATTTTCATGGATTTGATGAATAGGGTGTTCCACCCCTATCTTGATTATTTTTTTAGTATTTTTTATAACATCTTGGTGTATACTCACAATTGTAGAAGAAATGATATGCACCTTGAGATCATTTTGAGTATGATTATATGGAATTATATTTATGAAAATAATAATAAGTTACACTTTTGGATCAACAAAGTTCACTTCTTGGGTCATATGATTTCATAATTAGGAGTATCTATTTACCCAAAGATGGTGAGCATTGTGGTGTCCTGGGAGAAGCCCAAGAACATGTTTTATATATATAGTTTCTTGGGGATAGTTGTATAATACAACTATTTCATAAAATAATTCTCACGCCTTTATTCTAATATAACTCTTCTTAAAAATAATATTTCAATGTTCTATTGGATAGAATCATGTGAGAAATCCTTTCAAGAACTAAAATAGAGGCTTGTCTAAACACATATTCTGATTCTTACAGAGCATTGAAAAGGTTATATTGTGTTATATGATGTATCATGGATTGGCCTAGAATAATTACTGATATAAGAGGACATATCAATTGTGTATAGATCATGGAAGTGATGTACGAAAGGGAAAAATTATACAACACTCCACCTTGATCTCCTAGAAGTTCTACATTCCTTACATTATTGGACACAATATTTGTTAGATGATCATTTTGTGGTGTATACAGACCAAAAAATCCTCAAATATATCTTTACATAGCATAAATTGAATCTCAGACAATCAATATGGGTCAAATATCTTTATTACATCATTTTTTTTGATATCTTAAATACCTTGAAAGAGAAATGTAGTTGCTAATGAACTGAGTTAGAAAACTCAGGAATAGGTCATACGTGCCTAGTGGCTATAGTTATTCATAGAAAATATTTCGACACCAATGGTAGGTGAACACAAGGACATGTTCATTTAAGGGGGAAGATTGTAAGAACCTGGTTTTTGGATCAGGTATATATGATTTAAATTTTTATCTAATAGTCTTTTATAGACCTAATATGGATGCCTAATGAGTTCACGAAGGATTACAGAGTTTCTAGGTATTTTTCAGTGGCTTGAACCAAGATTTTTGGGTGAAAAATGTCCTACTTCATGGTTAGAATAAACCTCTATGAGAAGGCTTCATGGTTTGTTTAAACCATGTTAGGCTGGAAAGAAATCTTGTATAGGGAACACGAGTTTTGTTAACTGTGCGGATAGGGCTGCACAAACCACCCAAAAACTACAGACATGTTAAAGATGGGGTTTTCATGGCTGGGACACGACATCCCTAATCATGTGGTCAAACCATACAAGATGCCCCTTACTACAACTTATAATTCATGGTTGGTGCAATATTTGACTAACCGTGTGTTCAAACCGTGTGAAGTACAAATTTGGGTTATTTATGGTTGTCCATTAAAATTTAATTAAAACCAAAACTACCTAACTTTTCAATTTCTAGTTGATGGTAGCCTCAAAATTATCCCCTTTGAGCCTTTTTTAATCCTAAAATATCTTTTGAGGTCTAGCTCCCATCCGTAGATCGAATTGATCAATATTTAACTCATTGGATTGGTATCAGTACGTTATCAACTCCTTTTTAATATTTTTTCATTCTTGAAACATTCAAAGACACTATTTAGATGCAGGATCATATGCCCCAATTTCAAGGTGTTGATCTATTCTTCAAATACATTCCAATCCATGATGAACTAGTGGAAGGTACTGGATAAGGAGAGTTGTATGAGCCTATGGTATGTGGTATAGAACTCATCCCTTATGTTTTTTCATTTTATAAATTGTCATTTCATCATGAAATTTTCATTGGGCATTGTTTTTTGAATTTATATAGCTTCACTGTAGTCATTAGAACCATGTTCCAAGACCCATTCCATATATTTTTATCTTCATTGGTGGATACATCCAAAATATCATCCATTCCATGTTTGGGGGTTTACAATAATTAGATTTTTAGTGTTTTGGCTCATTTGAGACATCATTCAGGTGAGCCTCATCTCGAACCTTCTAGTGGTAATCCTCTGTATACTAAATAACTATTTTATTGTTAAATGGAAGGTGTTAGGTTGATTCACACTTGGACTGCCAAAGGTAAATTCTTCACTTAATCAATCAATATCAATATCAATTATAAATTATACTATATATAAGGATTGGCCTTATTAAATATAATTTAAAGTTTTGGTTTCATTCCATAGAACCCATTTCCACTAGATATGGAATGTAGAAGTAAAAAAAATGTGAAATTATTATGAATTATATAAATCATCCAATTGTTTCATTCTTAACTAGCCTTTCCAAACTAATTAAAGTCAATGGATTGAACCTTATGAAATATTAAAAGGAATAATTATAATATGTAATTAATTGTTAAATGAATTAAATGTAAGTTTTATAATAGAATACCGAATATGAGATCATTATATCATTGGTCAAACTCAAGTTAGATTTTGGATTCTTGAGGGAATTCTTTGACCACTCATGGATGCCATTCAGATACAAGGATTTCAGTTGACTTAGTTGAGAACCACCTTTGAACTTGATCATCATCTATCAGTGGATTCATAATATGAAACTTTAGGATACCTACCTTACTATTTACAAGATTCCTTCGATAAACTCCTTGAATCTAGAAAGGATTATATGGACACAAGGTGCCTTGGTTACGTCCTTGGTACAATCCATTCCTTATCCAATTATACATCGGATTTATTCCTTGGACTCAGTTAGATCATCACTATTATAGAATGCCTTAGACGATGCTCCATAGAATAAACTCTTACCGCAGAGCCATGATGTATTTACTAATGAGTTGGAAACCCTTGAGGTTATGGATGCCTTAGTTATAACCCTAGATCCATTCTTATATTATTAATGATACAAGATTCCTTAATACATCTTTTAAACATTACTATTACTATCGTGAGGTGATGTCGGTGTAGGCCATGCCCCATGTGACTTAAATAATTAAATTGGACCTTAATTAATAAATGAACTAGTTACATGTTTAGATACCAGATGAAGGTTGAAGCAGGTACTTGGGTATTTATGTTACTTTACTAATTTAAATTTATGTATGCATTCCTACACACTATTTCAGTATAATTTACATGGATATGATGTTATAGACAGAATTGGTGGTTTCCAATTGAGATTTATATGACACTGTATCCAGGTTCCATTTGTACATGGGCATACTACATGTTTTTAGGTATTCAAAAAGGATATTTTACTACTTTTTAAACTTGATTCCTTGATACTTTTTGATGGACCTTGAAACATGTGAATGAGATGGAGCTCAAGATGCTGTGGATAATTTTTCATTCCATTTTACAACTTTTTTATAGCATGTTACGCTTGCTGGATTGTTTCC
The DNA here is from genome assembly GCA_963277665.1 of Viscum album. NCBI lineage: Eukaryota > Viridiplantae > Streptophyta > Magnoliopsida > Santalales > Viscaceae > Viscum > Viscum album. The sequence goes on along the minus strand of OY728135.1, from coordinate 251,854,424 downwards.
ATATTTTCTAGATTAATTGACACATAACATATCTTCATCTACTTTTTTTATTTATATTAGTTTCTTCATTAGTTTATATCTTTTATCTACTTCTTTAGTACCATCTGTTTTTTACATTATTACCACTACCTATCTTTAATTATATTATATTCATCCATAGTGCTACATTCTGATAATGAGGGCATATAATCTCCATGAAAAGACAGCATGACCTCACTACAAGTCGGAATCCTCTGTTGTGATAGGATATGTGCATGAGGCCATGTGGCAAACCGAGCTTGGCATACCTCCAAGGAAACCCTGGTATGTGACATCACATTTTATAAGATAAACGTTGTAGTAAGTCTTTCATAAATTCTAATGTATCTATAATAAGAAGATGAGAAACCCAAAACATAAAAGGTTTTAGATGAACTAGCTCAAAATGACTATGAGTGGGAGTGATGGTAAAAGAATTATCAGCCAAGACAGTCTGTTATGATGATAAAAATTGGTTGGTATAATTCGAAAGTATTAGAGGTAATGTAATTTCAAGAGGCTAGACTAAATTATTTTTTGAGGAATATAAAATGTATGGATTTTTAAAGTATCATATTAAATATTCTAAGATGATCATTAGATATGATGATCAGAATATGATTTGATTCCATATAAGTGGATGTTAAGAACATTGAAATATAGAAGAAGAAGTTGATTCGATGAGGATAAAAAGCTACATGCCAAAGATTGAACTAAATTAAGGTTTATTAGATGGATACCACCCAAATAACATGAATTGTGATGGATAATTATTGATTTAATAAATTTTATAGAATATTGAGTTTAATAAGTGCATAAATAGAAGGATCCTTTTAACTATTATGGATTTTTATTTCCCAAAATATTTCAAATTAACATTTCATTACTATAAAGTCAAACATTATGATGAGTATGGGCTGGAAATTCAAGTGAAACATTAATATAATGAATGTTAATTATTTAATCCAAAATATGAGGAGGTTTTGAGTATTTTTCGAACAATTTTTTAAAGAATTCTGAATATGTCATAACCCAATATCCTTAGAGGATAGAAAATGTGGAAAATTAAATGGATGAGATGGAATGATTTAAAATAGAATCATGTGAATTCCCCATATCTATATAAGGATTATTTCCTATAAAAAGTGGAATATCACTTGGTTTGAGTATGAAATAAAAAGATAATACATTGATTTATTTTCTGATTATTCAGAGAGGGAGAAACAAACCAAGAACTTCTATAGGAATAAGATAATTTCCATTGTTTGAAAATATGAAACATGATGTTCTGATGAACTGAGTGATTTATTAAGACCCGTAAGATCAAAAGAGGAAAATCTAGATTGATGTCAAGAAATGACTTATGGATGTTTGATATACAGATGTTAATGGATGTGAGATATTGGAATGTTTAGTATAATATAAGGATGATAGTGACGCCATGAAAGTTGAATAAAACATAAGATATAAGACATTAAAAGATCCATCCATGAAGAAGTTCAGGGATAACCCTTAAATACTTTTGGTTCTTATAAAAACAATGCCACATTCATACCCAATGGTATAAGGATCTCTTCGGGACATAGCTTAACTAGTGGGATACTAGTATAATGTGGGTCAAGGTTACTAATTTCCCACACCTTTTATAATTGTAGAAAAATTATTAGTAGGAGAAAGGATGACTCGATTAGAGTTAACATGAAAAGTAGTCAGTTCTTATATTGAGGTAAAATCTTGTATAAATTCTTATGTTCAATTTATTTTACATTTCATTCATAGAATAAGGGATAATCTTTGGGGGTGAATTATTAAACATCCATACATCCTTGAAAATTATCGAGGTTCGATAAACATAAATAAAGAAATAATTCATGTTGAAACTATTAGTAAAAGTTAGCCACCCCTTACTAAAACCTTCTCTCAGGGTGGATACATGATCCCCTAGAAATACCAATTTTTATTATATCGTAGGTTCCCTCCATTTGGATCTACATTTTTATTTATATTGGACTTTTAAATTTATTATTTAAAGTGAATATTATTGAAATATATAGAGATACCTCCACCATAAGATAATCCAAAGCTGAATAATAATGAGGATATTATTGGTGGAAGAAACATGGAGGTTTCAGTCAAAATTTTGAAAAAAAAGAGAAAAGAAAGAATCTCGGAATTAGTGTAATTCAACCTCTCAAATAGACCAGAAGAAGAATTCAACACTACAATAAGTTAAATTTATTGGAAAAATTATTGAGAAATACCATATAATTAATCATCCTAAATAAAAAAAATTCTTTAGTGTTGGTATGTATGATATTTTGAGTTTATTGAATACTTATTATCAGATTTAAAAGGCTACATGAAAAATTTATGTGATCAATTTGTTACATACATAATCTAATATATTATGGGATAATATGAGTAAAAATTACACATAGAATCAGTACTTGATGAAATAAAAGATGAATTGGGGAAAAAGTTATGGAAGTGGAAAACCCTCATAGATCTTATAGAAGAAAATGAAAAATATTTTCAACTCTATAATGAAAGATTCATCTATGTTAGTGAAGAATTCGAAATAATCCTCTATGACAAGAATATAAATTGGGATGTTATTTAAGAAGTACTATAAAAATTAAAGAAATAGTATATGTCAAAAACTATCTATTGGAATTAAAGGTGATAAGAAGAAAATATATTTATAGATCTCTAAAAAGGAAAGTAATATTCATGAATAAAATATTCAAAAGTTAAAAGAAAATTTTAAGAGAAAGTGATGTTATTTTAATATTATAAGAACAATTTCAATATAAAGTACCTTGTGAAGGATATATAATTGAAAAATTTGGATCGTGATAAAGTTGAATATTCACCTAAAGCTTTTAAAATAATCACTTAAAAAGTATCTAAGGAAATTATTTCTTCTTGAGAGACTCTATAGAGCATAGTGTATGTAATAAAAAATCAAATTTATCCACTTATAATAATTGAAATAAAAATATAAACCCATGTTTTGATGAATCCATATGAACTAATTTATATAAACTTAATAGTCTAGGTTATAATTATATACAATTATGGGTAAAGAAAAGTGAGAAACCCACCTCTAATATGATGTTGTATGTATGATTATGGACTTCCTATCAAGATTTTGAAATGAATAAAGATAATATCTGAAATAAAGAAGTTTCAAAAAAGTATCAATTATCCAAAATTCAACACAATAGAATAAACCAAGACTTATTATCTGCTTACGGGGGTTTTGAATGTTCAATAACATGAATATAAACCTTTGGAATAATCTACCCAGGTATAAGAAATTGAGAAGGCCAACATTTAGGGGGAGCATAAAGAAAGGTATAGAAAAATCAACTATCTACAGTCAACCCTCGTAGAAAAAGGATTTTTTTGAACAATTAACAAATTAAAATATATAAAAATTTATGTGGATGTTATAGAAGAGGTTTTCATGGATATGAATAATATTTTCTTACTTCTACCATGAATATATAAATAAATACTAAGAGATTTATTCAAAGTAATTGATTTAATATATAAGTATGATATAATGTAAGTATTCCTTGATGTATAAACAATCAAAATCTACAATGATGTTTTCACCCCAGAATAATTTTTCAAAATATCTCATTCCCACAAAAGGATGAAAATTTTGTGGAATAGAAGGACACATCATTGATAGTTTTAAACTAATAATAAAATTCCACGTTAATAGAGGAATCCTAGATAATAAAAGTTATTCAATCTGAGAAAGACACAAATGGATTGGAAAGTTGGAATATATCTCCACTGTATAATTTGAAGTTTAATAGAAGTTACATCTCATATGTTACATACCAAAAGATAAGAATCTATGTATAAGGTGTATAATGGTTGGAGACACTCCTAAAAATTACCTGAAAATGTTACCTACATATGAGATGTTTTTAAATAAAAAATAAATATCTATTAGAAGAAAAAATGTTTGATATGAAATAAAAATCATAGATGAATAAGAAAGTTAAAATTATTCTGAAGGATTAAATGATCATATGGATAGAATAATTAGAGCAGGTTATATGGATGGATGTTGAATAAAAGAAAAATACATATACCTTGTGTGCTAGATTCAAAAATAATTATCCACATAAATTAAATATTAAAATAAAGGTGAATAAATCAATGAAAATTGTGATGATAAATGTTTGGAAAATAAAGGAAAAAATCATGAATAATAATAAACCTAAAATGAAGGGATCATCTATGTTGAGAAAACATTCTAAGATATTTTATTGTATCTCGCGAGTAATGAATGATTAACCATATTCCCAATTGATTCAAATGTTTTTATTGGAAAAGGAAATTTAAGGTGACGTATTTTAGGGGGTTTCCTGAAGCGAATTTAAAGAGGTAATTATTTCATATTAATGAGTTGAAGACAAAATTCATATTATGTAACACCAAGGTGTTTCAAAATCAGATTCTGAAAAATCTATTGGAATGAAAATTAAGTATATGAAAGCATGAGCTAAAAATGATGATAATTAATATTTCTAAAATGAAAATATGGAGAACCAAATATTATGTCATGTTTGAGGTGAGTTGTCTATACTCTACCTTACTCATATGAAAAATAAGTATAAATTAAGTGGGAGAAAATTTATCTGTTGGGGACAGCGTAAGAATTATCTTCCCAATGGGATGACATATAAGAATTTTTATACTTAAAAATTATTTACCTAATGTACTTACCTCTAAAAGAAGATTTATAATTGTTTTAATCACCTAATAATGTTTATGGAAAAGTTTAATGTCTAAGTTAATCACAATAATTTTATATTCCAAGAATATCTTAAATAGAATGAGTGTTGGTTTAGTTGTGAATTATTTATTTTAGAAATGGGATGTTATCATTCTCTTAAGAAATACAAGGTTTATATTCACCTCAAATTGATGTTGGGGGGGAGATGAGAATGTGTGATGAAAATTCCTCGCTCAACCAAAAATTTCACTAAAGGGAGATTAAAATTTAGAATATTAGGGGGGAAATTGGTCCCACACTTAATGTTCTCGGAAGATGAAGAAAAATATAAATTGTTAATCTATTTTTAATAAGGTAGAGAAATATCATTGAATTTAGTACATTGAATGTGTTTAAAAAACAAATCCAATGATAGAGATTGAAGTGACCACCGGTTGATGATGATTGTATAATGAATTTTTTATCAATAGTTTTAATTGTATGAAAAAAATTAAGATGTTCCATTTTTAATATCAGTTATTTTTAACTGATCTTATAAATTATTTTACACACTGTTTATTTGATAAATGATGTGAATAATATAAGAAATTTCTTTCAAATGTCATTTATTTAATAATAAACATTGCAAATAAGGTTTTCCACATTATTAATTTAATAAACAATAATAAAAATCATTATTTTTTTACAAAATTTCATGATGATTCATTTTGTGTTCAATAATTCACATGGAAGCCAACATTTTTGTTTATAATGCAATAATCCCTAACTCTTTATTCTTTGACCTGATGGCCTCAAATCTCTTTCAGTAGGTATTAACCACCATCATCCACCATCATCGATCCTCATCCACCACTTTTGATATCTCTATGCTATATATCCACTTTTTTCACGTTTTTATCAATCCCCCTCTTGATATAAATTTGGTTTTATGTTTATTTTTTTATGATTTTTCATGAATCCAATGTATTTTTATTGTATTTTCAGTTTATATTTTCCATTCAATTAACTATTTCCTTAAACTGGTATTCACTATTTGTATTTTAAGTTCCTATTATTCATGAATAAAGGGTATTTTTAAGTGATGAGTTATTTTTTGAGGATAAGGTTTTATTAATTGATTACATGATCAATTTATTTTATAAAAAATTTTATTTTACTGAATTATGTGTCTATAAGGTATTTTTATCTTTCTATATGGTGAAGAGGTATTTAAAAGGTATAATGGAGTATGGAGTTTAAATACATAGTATAGATAATATATATTTAGACAATCATGGTAATTTCAGGATACCTTATGGATTTTTAGGAATAAATAAAAATTAATTATATTTAAAATGAAACTTTTGTTTATTACATATGTGTGATTGTTTTATTTGCAATTTTTTATATTTTTTCAATAAAATTAAATTTTAAATTAAATTTCCAAATATAAAAAAATATTATCAATTCAGGGTTTTTTATAAAATATAATGCGTTAAAGTTGGATTGTCGCACTATGAAGAAGTGATGAATATAAAGAAGGTATTGATGATTTTATTGGAATTTGGTAAATGAAACATTCCTAACAATGAACTATTTTTTATCCATTATTGAAATGTTTAAACAAGGGGAATTTGAATAGAATAAAAATAAGTGATCATTTAATTTGTAATGGTTTTAATCCGAGTTACATCACTCATATTTGGAATTGTGAAACTTGTAAGAATTAATGATATATTGATATTGATGATTTTTAATATGATAAGTTTAATCAAATTAGGGAAATGATTATTGATATTAAATTGGAAGAAATAAGGACAAAACTAATAATTGAACATCCATATGGTGATATTAAATGCCATTATATCGAGTTTATAAAGAATTTACATTTTTTAACAACATTGATATGATTGATAAAGTTGACATTGAAAAATGGTTTTAGTGATTATAGTTTTATAGAGTTGTTATAGCGGTTGAAAGACATAATCCATAAAGAGAAAAATCTTCCAAATTTACATTATAATGTGAATAAAATATAATTTACTATAGTTTGCAAGTATAAAAAGATATAAACCTTATTGAATAATTTTTACCTTATATGAAGGAATAAAAATGTTTATCAAAGCTTTCTAAATGTGGGACATCATTATATAAGTTTAAAGAAAAATCATAGGCTGATTTAGCAGCTACATAGACACTTACAAATGAAATTTTGAATATTCTGATAATTACAAATTTAAAATATTTATTTTCAAATTGAAATGATGTAAAAAGGTTAATATGGAATATAGATTAGTAGATATCTGTTGGAAAATTATGTCATCTAGTTGATTGTCCAAAGTGGATGAAAATTTATTAGCAGTTATATTAAAAAATATCATTTGAAATATCAGACATGAACTCTGCATAGATGGAATAAACACATATTAAATCATTATTAGAAAACATGTTTTATAGTATATTTTAATGTTAATTTATAACTTATATATTTAATTTTGTTAAGAATAACCTCAAAATGATATTGATGTTTTTTATAACCATTAATTGATGATTTGATTATTTTATATGTGGAAGGTATTATACAATATTATTCTTATAAAATGTTACATTTTGAACTGCATGAAATGATTATGTTCACTATAAATGACTTCACAAAATTTGAAAACTTATCTTGATACAATGTTAGGGGGGAAAGATTATCTTATTTTTGGAAAAGTTACTCCATATTATAAACTAAAATATGGAAGAAATACAATATACATGGGTCATAATAGGTATTAGTCATTGGATCACTCTAATAAAATAATAAAATAGGCATTAAATGACTTAGAATAATTTCATATTTCTTCACTATGTTTGTCCACTGATCAGTATTATGAGAGGTTGAAGAAAATTGATGTCACATTCAGATTGAAACATAAATATTTAATATATAGAAATATACTGAAGGAATGATAAATATTTTTTGAGCATCCACAATATATATATCATGAGGCCAAATATAAAATCGATTTATTTCATGTGGAGAAGAATATCTATGACTGTTTTATTAGAACATTATTATATATTAAATAAATTCTAAATATGGGTTGAATGCTATATTTGACTTACTCTCAATGTGAATAACATTGGAGTTATTTCCCACCCCTAATAAAAGATAAAAATTCCTATCTTCAGATTATCATACATTACTTGGGTGGGATAAAATTAGTTTCTTTAAGTATCTCCATGGTATGAAAGTGATAAAGGGTTGTTATTAAAATGTAAAAAATAGGCACTAGATAATTTTAAGTTGATAGGAATAAAATACCATGATTTTTATGTCATGATACAACAACTAATAGAAGGTCCATCGTGTGGAATATTTCTCATCCTTTTTAGAAAGACTATCATGAAGGTTCATTATTTTTTAATTTATATTTTGGAAAAGTTATTTGTCTTAAATCATTAAACAATTTGTATAATATTGAAGTTTCTATAAATTTTCAACTCTAAATTTATCATCATCCATATTTTTTTTGATATTATGGTAAATTTAATTGTTAATTTCATGAAATAAATAAATAATTATGTTTTTTATATCAACATTGGATGTATCATTTTCAAATATATATTAGGATATTGAAGGGATATATTAAGAATCCATATCAATTTAAAGCATCCATTATTGATAGGTATATTTCTAAAGAGGTTTCAATGTTTTCTAGAAGCTACATGTATACATTAGAGCACATAAGTTTTCCTATATCTCACCATGATCAAGTCTATTATGGGGCATTGGGGATCAATATATTGAAAGTAAAATGATTGATAATTGAATAGATAAAGATGTTATATTAATACATCTTGAATAACATAGATTCTCCTCATACATATATAACATTATATAATAATGTGTGAAAACAATGTTAACCAATGAAGGAATATAGGTGGATTTTGAATGATCATAACAAAAAACATTTTCCATAGTCTAAAGAGACATTTCTTGGAAGACAATATACATAAAAACATTGAGTTGTTTAGAAGGTGGATCAAGATTAAATTTAATTACATGGTTTGGGTATAACATTAATGTTTATACATTTCATATGATGGATCTGGACAAAAAAATTTGTAGATCAGAATTATAGTGTATTTGTGTTTTCAGAATCAACACAATTTTCTTCTTCCAAAGATAAACACCCAATCTCAGCTTTAGGTTCATATTACATGGCCATTTTTCAAATATGAGAGGTTGATTATATTAAATTTCATGTTTTAGTGTTTAACTATAAATGGGTTATTAGTAACAATAGTATTATTTATGATAAAATAAATATTAATCTAGTTAATATTAATGTATTTGAATACACATCTAATCCTCTTATCATGAAAACAAATGTAATTTTTTTTATTTTCTTGATCAATTAAATTTGTAGTAGTTTACCCATTCACCTAGGAAAAAAATAGTATATAGGTGATTAAAAAATTTCAGATGATTCAGATTTATATATGATCCCTAATTCCATATAAATAATATCAAATAATATTAATTACCATGATTTAGACATGGTTTGTGCCATACAAAACAATCATTATAAATGAATATGGGAAGAAAATACTTTAGTAATTTCTTAATATTATAGGTAACATATAATTATTTATTGTTTAATTTTTTAAATTTCATAAAATTTTATTAAAAATAGTTTTTTTAATTAAAACACATATTATAAATAATATTTTACTTTTTTTGTTTTGATTAGATTGCTTTTTTTTTTGTTTTTTTATTATTCTACATTATATGTAACTGGGGTGTTTTTATTAATTTTTACATAGGATTTTTTTCTTTTTTTCTATATAATGTTATGCTTCATAAGTATTTCCAGTATTCTTTTGACATTGTAAACAAAAAAAATAAGATAATGAATATTGTGAGTATTCTTTTTAACATTGTTGTTACCTACTCCATCATTATCTCTAAGACACACCATTTTGGCGTGATGTTTAACTTGAACAATCACCATTCCCAACACCAATTTGGTGTTTAGTACAATGCAATGCCAAATCATTTGTTTCATTGTATAGGTTCTATTTTTTTATTTTAAACATAATTTTATATATTTTTATTTTTATTTATTTATTTGTTATATTTAACCCTATATTTGATAATGGTTATTTTAATAATTAATAAATAATAGTTATTCATCTTTTATTTAAAAAATTATAATTATCTAAATAAATTTTATATTCATAATTATTATATTTACTATGTTTTTAATATATATATATATATATATATATATAATTTTATATAATAATTAACATATAATTAATAAAATAATCATATATCATGAATATTTATACTAATAATAATATAATAATATTTAATGATGCTTGGTAATTAAATGAACTAAAAAATAAATCTGATTATATCAAATATTTATATAAATAATGTTGGAGTTAAAATAGAACCTATAAATTATATATATGTGTGTGCTTATAACAAATTCATTTTAGAAAAAACATATCAAAGTACACACATATGTGATCACAACAAGCCATCATATGAGTTAAAATATTATTCAAACATTATAGTTGATATGTATTTATGTTCATATTAAATAAATATATTTACAACAACAATAATAATTGTTTTTATTAATAAAAGGGGTGTCAAAATCCAAACAGAGAAAATATTAAGGAGGTCTTAAATATCGAATTCCAAGGGCATCCCCTCTTACCAAGTCCATTCCATCTGGGGGAAATCATCCATGTTGGAGAAATTTGTGATAGAAGAACTGGGAAGTGCCCTAGTTGCAAGAAATTCAGCCACTTCGTTACCTTCACTCCCAGTATGAAGCACTTCCATGCTGTCGAGTAAGATGCCCTTACACTAAGAAATGGGATAGATAATATCACAAGGAGTGTCGCACTGGCCTGTTAGGAAGGAGTGGATAATCTTAGAGTCTAGCTCAATAATACCAAGATCAAGGTTGTGGAAGTTGAATTACTTGAGACCAGTGAGATCCTCCCTTGCCTTGGCTTGAAGAGAATCCCCTACTCCGTAAAAATCCAGTTTGGAAAGAATGACATTGCCTCTCGTATCACGGACTACCCCACCTCTGTGAATGCTACCCATAACGCATGACATGTCTGAATTTAATTTGAGGTCATGACCTTGTTGATGCCACCACACTCATTACCCATTTGATAAAATAGAAAGAGATTCAGGGTACACCTAGGCATGAGACAGTGAAAAAATGAGTGTCCAACCATTCCTAGGAAAGCTATCCTGATGTATTCCGTCAAAGGACCAAAAGTAAGACAATGGAAATCTTTCCCTATGAAAGCGTCAGACGACGAACCAGAAAAGTCACATTTTGCATCCTTATTATTTGTTACAATAAGATCTAAAATTTCACATTTCTATTTGTTAATGATATGTGGGAAAATGAAGGTTGTTCCTAGGCATGAATGAATGACATATTTGGGACCAGGCACCCAGGGAAGCCCACCAAGCTACCTTCCCAGTTCTGGGATATGAAATTAACTTCCCCTCTACCGAAGATCCATATTGGGTGTGTTGGGGTGCATCGGAGGTGCGTGAAACCAAAAACACACCAAAATTGAATCAAAATGGATCAACACATGGATTTTACGTTATTCAGTTTTGAATCCTAAATCCACGGGAGAAACAGGGCCGATCTCTTTTATCTCTCTGGATCTCGTCAGAGGAACACCAAAATTACACACCCATTATAAACACACACAAAGAAAGGTATTTGATCAAATTTAAATAGAAGAAGAAAAAACCATGAGTTTATCTAGTGGATGGGGTGGTTCAGCTACCCAAGTGAATTCCTCCCACCACTTGGTACAGTCTATGAAAGCTACTGTCGGCTGGGTTGGCTTCCAACCAAGGAATTCTGTTGCAGCCCGTTTCTCCTCCCGCTTAAAACTCCACCCCATATTGGTAGTGGCCCCCAAAAATCTCCCCCTCAAAAAAAATTTGGGGTAGAATCTTGACCTGAAGTCTCCTTTAAGGTGTTAAAAACTTCATCAGTAAATTGAACACACTTCATCACACCAGATATCGTGGCACTTCCACTTTCTTCAATCAATCATGGGATGACTGCAGTCCCCATCAAATGATACAAACCATGGGACTCTTTCCCAGTAATATTTTCTGCATCCCCACATGATACGTCCAAAACTCCACCTACTATGGAAATATTGAACCCTTTCACATCGAGCCTACTTAATAATACCAGGATTCATCTCATCCTCAGAACAAATTTCACGTCGGCCAGTTTATGAACTGCTCCATCGGGTGTATTCAATTTCACTGTCTGAACTCCTCAAACCTCACATGTTGACCCATCACCATGTCTCACCAAGTATTGCACCTACTGAAAGGTGTGAAACACACCTTTGGTTGTGCATATGTGTGCTAATCTTCCCGAAACCAAAACCCACCCAAGTTCTTTTGGATTTTTAGCCAGCTCGTTCTTCCTACTTAGAAATCGACATTCCCATTTCATGTACCTATATCTTTTATAGTTATGACACTACATTTCTCCCCATTCAACTCCCTCGTCTAAGTGCAAGTTTCCCGTAGTCAGGCAGACTTCATCATCTGCTGATAATCTTGTGATTTTTCCATCTTTCTCTTCAACTTTCTATTTCTCACCAATGTACCATTTGCGTTCTCCACAATAACTTTTTTAGTGACCCTTTTTCTTGAACCAAAAACACGTGAGTTCACTAGGATCATGTCCCTTTGATTTTGGCCACCATTCATTACCTTCTAACTTTCGATGTCGGCTCCTCCCACGTTGATCATCACACATCACCATGATTTGCTCTCATGAATGCGTCATAGGTCTTCGAAATGACTCTAAATCTTGAAGTGACGCAATCAACTCATCCAACTTCAATGTTTTCATCTCCATGAGCAATGAATTCACAATTCCATCAAATGAAATTGGTAGTGACGGAAAATGAAAAAGTGCTTTGTCTTCCTCTCTAACCTTTACACCGAGCCCCAATAAAAATGTCTAGATTTTGTTGAAGTTTTTGGTGTGATCAAACAAATCCATTCCCTCATCCATGTGAAACTGGTACAATTTCCTCTTTAGAAATAATATTTGGTAAGCAACTTCTCCATATACCACTTCTACATCTTATTCCAGATATCCTTCGGTGAGGTCTCATCCAACACCGAGTACTTTACCTCATTCGCTAGACATAGTCAAATTGTGCTGACGACCCAAATCTTGAGATCTTCCCAATCATCAACAATGATTGTCTTAGAATTTTCTCTACTCAATGGTATGATCAGGCCCTACTACAACAAAATATCTTTCACCATGCTTTTCCAAAATCCGAAATTGTTATTACCATCGAACTTATCGATCTCAAATCGTGGTAGTGATCCGCCACCAGCCATCATCGTTGTCGTGAACATGATCACCACCGTCGATGTCGCACCTCTTTTTCACCACCTTATGAAGTGAGAATTCTGTTAAAACAACCACATATATGTGTCTTTAATGGTCGAAATAGTTGGAATCAACTCTTGGATCGTCAAAATCAGACACCGATTAACTGAGATATCGCCAAAACAAGTTCAACGGTCCAGACCGCTTGCTGAAGTGGCACTGACCTGGCATGCTAGAGCACCTACCGGAAACTCACCAGAATTTTCACCAGAGGTTTGAATAGTATAATCTTCTCCAACATGGTCATACTGTTCACCCCACTGGTTTGACCAATCATATCTCTTTCATTTCAGCTCCATTTTCAACGCTGCTTACACTGTTGAAATCCTCTCGTCATCCACTTCACAAATCTGGCCTCATAAAAATTTTCCAACCAACATCAATTTTCTGGTCACCGGAAAATTTCCGTCGCCTCGCTGTGTCATATCCTCTTGCTCCGACTCACCTCTGATACCACTTATTGGGGTGTAGCGAAGGTGTGTGACACAAACAACACACAAAAACAGAATCAATACGGATCAACACATGGATTTTACGTGGTTCATCTTTGTAGCCTATATCCACAAGAGAAATAAGGCCGATCTCTATTTTCTCTCCGGATCTCATCAGAGGAACACAAAAATTACACACCCATTACAACCACACACAATGAAAGGTATTCATTCCCATTAAATAGAATAAGGAAAAACCATGAGTTTCTCCAATGGTTTGGGTGGTTCATCTACCCATGTGAATTCCTACCGCCGCCTATTGCACTCCACGAAAGTTTCTATCAGCTAGGTTTCTAGCCAACCAAGGAATACTTCTACATCTTGTTTCTACTCCTTCTAAAAACTCCACCCCATATTGGGAGTGTCCCTCATAGGATAGTCCTATAGGAACACTTTGTGCTGAATAATATCATTCCATAGAGGGTAAGGATAAATTCAAGAGGTCGTAACATTAATCCCATATCTAGAGCACATGGGTTTTCCCCACAATGACCAAACCTCCAAAACATCCCATGTAAGCTTGCAGTGCAAACCTTCCACCTCCCTGGATATGTTCCTCATGTGAATACCTCCTTCCCAGACAAGACTGTCTATCCCACTCTACGAAACCCAATGGTTCTTCCCTTCAGAGTGATAATCCCCAATGAATTCATCCATGGCTCTTTCCATATGAGAAATAACACCTTTGGGAATCATGATAGTGGAGAGGGTGTGAATATGTATGGATGTGAGGATAATTTTGACCAGAGTTATTCAGCCACTATGGGATAAAAAGTGGGTTTTCTAGTTATAGATGCGACTCATGATCTTTTCCAAAAACCTATTGATGTGATGAACCCAGATCCTTGATGGTGGAAGAGGAGCACCATTATTGTCTATCGTTAAAGAGTGCTTTGACATCCCTAGAGTTCTTTCACAAAGTTTCACTCACCTTTTAGAACAACGAGAAGGAAAATAAATACTACATTTTTCTGAATTGATCAGCTCTCCACTCCATTTGTAGTAATCCTCAAGGATTATGTTAATATTGTGAGTAGAGGTCTTTATTCTATTTAGAAAAACAATCATGTCATCCGCATACATTATGTGAATGATCGAACAACCAATATTCTAGCACTGTTAAGCACCATCTTTTTCATCACAAACATTTTTTTTGAGATAATGGCTATGGGTATCCTGGATTATAATGAACATGGTTGGGGAAAGAGGGTCTCCATGACTAAGACCTCAGACAGATTTGAAAAAACCATAATTTTTTCCAACAATGAAACACTAAACCAAGGAGAATAGATGCTCTTGAAGAGGAGGTCAGAAGCCTATGAGGAGAAACCATGGCACCCAAGAACTCTTAGCATGAAATTCCATTCGAGTATATCGTAATCCATATCCATTTGAGGCTTGATAACCACATTCGAATATATTTATTTAAGATTAATGTCCCTTAATGTTTTGTGATCCTGACTGATAGCCCCTTGGATCGACCTTTCAGATATAAAACTGTGTTGTTTTTATGAAACCCATGCCAAGAACAGCTAAGAAAGCCTCCTATTGAGAACACATACTAACACTTTATTAGAGAAGTTGAACATGTTGATGGGGTGGTAGTGTTTAAAGAATAATGGATCTTTAATATTAGGAATAAAAACAAGTGCAGTAGAGTATGCGACTCACATGAGATTCCGACCAAGAAAAAAAATCATGAACCACATATGATAAATCCCTGTGAACAATGCTCCAAGCACCAACATAGAAGGACCTAGGAAACCCATCGGGACATGGGGATCTATCGGGGTTGTGGATCTTCACTTCCTCTAATATCTCAGTGTAGACCAGAACTGATTCCATGTACAAATTATCTTTCATCGAGACCAGGTGTGGGATCTTTCGAAGAGAACAGTGGATCATATATGATGCCCCACTTCCATTTGAGGATTTGGGTCCACTAGAAAAGCCCTATACTGAGCATCGTCCATGGTTCCCACAACAACACAGTCAAAAGTGAAAGATCCATCCTTCAACTGAATATTCAGACTGATATAGTTTATCCTTACATAAATTATGTCTTCCCTTATATAACTTTAGTTTACCTTTCCATAATTATTTTACCATTAACTTCTATTTACCCTTACATAACTTTAGTTTACCCTTACTTACCTATTTCTAACCTTACATAACATTTTTTACCCTTATATAATCTATATAAGTTTACCTTTACCCTTACATAACATTTTTTACCATTAAATAAATTCCATTCACCCTTATATTACTCCAGTTCACCCTTATATAACATTGTTTTACCCTTACATAAAATTTGTTTACCATTACCTAAATTTAGTTTACTAGTAATTAATTTTGTTTTAAACTTAATAAACTCTCTTTACTCTTATATGACCTATAAAAAAATTAACCCTTATATAATTTTTTTACCATTTAGTTAACTTATGTTTAACCTTAAATAACAAATTTTTACCCTTATATAACATTGTTGTACACTTACTTAACTTTTTTTTACCACTACATACTTTAGTTTACCCTGAAATAACTTTATCTTACCCTTAAATAACATTAGTTTAACTTTACAAGACCAATAAAAGTTTCTATTTAGCAGTACATAACATTGTTTTTCCACTACCTGACTTTTTTTACCCTTATATAAATTATTTTACCCTTACATAACTTTGTTTTACACTTAACTTATGTTTACCAAAACACCACATTAGTTCACTATTAACTTTTTTTACCCTTACATAACATTATTTTACACTTAATTGACATGTAAAAATTTTATTTTACCCATTCATAACTTTAGTTTACCATTTTTAAATATATTGTTTAATATTTTAATGGTAAATATTATTTGACTGATTTTTTATATTTTTTTACTTAATTAATTAAATCATAAAATGATATTTAAGTATATTTATATATATATATGTATATATAATTTAATATAATTTATTCTAATTACTGACATTATTAAACAAATATATATATTGGATTTGTTGATTTCATGGGAAAATAAATAATTTTAATTTAAAATTTAAAAAAAAATAAAAAAATGTATAAAATAAAATTTTTAAAGTATGTAATTTTTTATATAAAAAATGGTGTAATAAGTTGTAGAATTTTTACTATTAAAAAACCATTTTGGAGTACTCTACTCTCAAATGGTGTCTTACATTTTAGGTGTAACGGCCTGACCCTAGTTACCCAGAGTCGGTGAATTATTACATAACATTAGCATGATCACAAGAGATCAAGTCTCGAAAGACCGATTAGTTTAGAAGCCTTGGAAGTACTAGATACATACATAAGTTTTACATTACATTATGAAACAAGAAAAAAATCATTGTGTTTCATTTTAAAATAATCATATCATTTGTCCTATCTCAGTAGGTCAATCATAATAAACTTCTTCACATCATAGGAAAAATAAAACATAAGAAAGGGGTGAGCTCAGATGTTCGGTAAGGATATCAATATAGTAGAAACTATCATAAATAAGAATAAACATTTAAGGAAATATATAAGACTAAAAAATAGGGATTTTAAACTTATAATTCAGTATAATATGGAAAAGATATATCAAATAACTCTATTTACTTATTCACATTGATATTCTAATAGTCGAATAATCACATGTAATATCAATAGCAAATTTCATAATAATGGAATGCATAATGCCGGACATAATAACCACATAGTCAAGGCCTCGTGTCAAGACTAAAAATAAGATTTAGTCAAAGCCTTATGCCAAGACACTAGTTTGTCTCATGAGACCTACCGATGCATCGAGGAGCTATAGCGGGCTCCACCTATCACTTACAGAGTCCAATGCATTCCTCATATGAAAATATTGAAACATAACATAAAAATTTATATTAAAACTAACCTAAAAAATTTTAATACTTTAACTATAAACCATGAATGGTATAAATATAACACATCCACATTCAAACATATCACAAAACCTTCAATACAATATGGAATATTTTATCATAATAAATCAACTTCAAACAAGTGTAAAATCCACCAAAGGATGTTGACATAGATGAAATCAAAACTATTTGAGAGAAATATCTCTTTCTATTTTTAAATCATTTAAAAGTCATGTAATTATAAAAGAAGACATTTATTTTTAAAATATCTTTATAATATTTTAAGGTAATCTTCTAAGGTGTTATAATGGCCGAAAATAGCCGCACCCATTGTATAAGTTAAAAAAAAACATTTTTACCTTAATTTGTCGAAAAATTCATAAAGTACCTTATTTGGAAAATGACGGGAAGATACATTTCAATTTTTTTTATAAAAAGTAAAAAAAGGGTGTAAATGAATTTAACCCATGTTCTATGAAATAGTAAAACATGTTTTGGAATACATTTTTAAGAAACACAGATGTGGATGATAAAGAAGTCCCAGTAGATACTTACGTATAAACAACCTCGAATAAATAAAGAGATTGTAAAATTAACCCTTAACTCATAATTTTACTTAGTCAAGGATACGTTAAAATCTCATATAATAGTTAAATAATTGTTATTAAATTATAAAATGATGGCATACATAATTATGATATCATATATTATCTTCTAATATTGCTTTGATAACAATATTTCAGTAGTATCATTGTTTCAGGTGTTAACTAATTCATTTTCCTTTATATGTTTTGTAACATAAGTCATGTTTGTTAAGGATAGGATGAATTTGATTCATATAGAGAATTATATTATGTTCTTAACCATTATTTTTAATCATAAAATTAAAATTATTCTTGAATGGTTATGATGGGGAATGAATCTCATCGCCTTCATGGAGACGGTAATCTGTACATACGCATGGGTGACACTATCATTATATTGATGGTGAAATAATATGTAATTGGATGGTATATTACATATAAATAATAATTAACAAGTTATATTTGTTATTTACATAATCTATACTCATTATTATACCCATCCAAATAATGAAGTTTTGAATAACAAACTATACGATGATGTAGAGACGGTATGACGTACGTACACACGTATGGTGACCTTGTCATTCATAGGATGGATAGAATAATGAATATGGTTGTACCATATTTATAATAGCATAAATATATGTATAATGTACTTGAGTTATTATTTTGGTATGGAAACAATGAAGAAAGAGGAAGTGGAAGAAGAAAATAATTTCGAAAGAGGTGATGAAATTATAACCTCTTCTTTGGGTGCTTCATTTTTGATTTGATCAAAATGGATCCTTAGGTTGGATTTATAATCAAATTAAGGACTATAGGTTTTAGTGAGGTTAGTTAGGAATATATTTTAGTAGGGTTTTTCTGAGCCAAATGCATTTGGTGGCGTGATTCTGAGAGAATGGGAAGTACCCTTTTAAAAGAGAGGTGAGGGCCACTTTAAGAAAAGCTTGAAATATTAACTAATTATAAAATCATTTTCTATTTATAATGGCTCCAAATGATTTTATTTCGAGGATAAGGTGGGAATGGGTTGAAATACTATCAACTAATAGGTTTTAGACAATTTTAGGTCACCATATTAACCTTATCTTTTAGATTTAACTCTATGTTAAATAGTTTATCTTTTACAATGTCTTCTTGTATTTTTTTACATGGTTAATAAACATACTATAAAAAGTCAAGAGAAGCTCAAGTGGTTAATTAATGACATATATATCATTATATAATTCCTTTTGACGAACAATTGATTTTTAATAATTTTATATCCTTTAATAATATCGTATTTGTTTTAAAAATTCATTTATGTCAATTTTGACACTATTTAGTATTTGTTTTTTTTAAAGTAAAAAAAACTTTATTAGTTAGAAAAAATACATTACATAAATCCTAAAATGTCATATTAACCTATAAAATTATTTTAATGCTTAAAAAGTCTCAATTTACATTTTTTTTGGATATTTATAATATCAATTATTTTAATCTTTCATTAATAAGGAAATTACAACATCATCATTGTGTCATAAATAAATATAATTATTTAATGTCTAAAAATTATAAATAATATACCATGATGTATGAAATCATTTTATATTTCTAATCAATATTTATATTCTAAATTATCTTATGTATAACTCTATATTAGAAAATGTTTTATTTATTAAAAATTGAATTTAACACTTTTAATGCTTTTTAAATAAAATAATAATAAATGTCCTAATCTAATCCAAGTGGATCAAAATGATAAAATTTTATTCTTAAGGTTTATTTTGGTTGAAATACACTTATTCAATAGAATGGGTACATGTGTTAGTGTTATTATTATATCATTTTTCCTTTAATTACCCAATTTACTTTTAACTGTGGTAAATAAAATTCAAAAGTTACAATTCACCAAAAATTATTTTATATATCTAATCTTATAATAAAATGAATCCAATGAATTACAGTTTAAAAATATTGGTATTATGTATCTATTTTTACTTTAAAATAAATTATAATAAAAATAAGAATTATTTAAAAAAAATCTGGTTTTTATATACTATGTAGTATTTTTCACTATTCATCAAAAATTGAACGTTTTCAGAGGAATACAAAAAATTCACCCTAAGATAATTTTGATATTCTGAATCTAAAAAATGAAATATATTTTACCAAATTCAATTTTTAGGAGGTTCTAATATTAATTTTATTATTTTTTATAAAAGGATATAAAATTATTTATTTTAAGAAAATAGTTTTTCAAAATATATAACTTTTTTAACAAAACATATAAATTTAATTATAAACATGTTTTATTTATGTGAAAAAATTATAAATAACAATAAATATTTATTTTTTTACTATTCATATCACAATACATAATTGATAAATAAATAGATTGTTTAAATAAATATAATACTAATGTGTTATTTTGTAGAAACTCAATCTTACGTATAATGCAAGCCAATTCGGTGTTGTGTGTAATATAAGATATTGACTTACTTAAAAGATATAACTTACTTTGAAATCTTGGGGTGTTATATTAAGTTCTCTAATAAATATGATAAATAGTGTTTTTAGTATTACATAGTTTTGTTAGCTTCATTTTAAAATTGTTAATTAATTTTTATATAATAATTGTATTTTTTTCTTTCATTTATGTCATTTCATCTCTCATTAACTTTTTTAAAAATTTAGATAACTAATTTCAAAAATATTAACAAATTTGTTTGTATCTTACTTTAATTTTTGTAGTATCATTTTTAGTTTTTTAATTAATGTTATATGTAATTGTTGGATTTGATACATGGGTACCAACTGTTTGCTACTTTGATTTGTATGAAAATTTTAGATCAAACATCTGAGACACCTCATTATTTTTGTGATGAATTTACACATACCTCTTCCTAAGAGTATCCATATCTTTATGCACATTATCCATCTACTTACATAGGAACATAGAAGACTTCTATGGTTGGTAAACATGAATACACATGTTTACTAAAATTATATGCTACATGTAGCCGGGACTAGAGGATACTAGTTGAGTTTGATGATAATTATATTCCTTGTAGTTTAAATTAATAAAAATTTATGACTTTTATTATAGTTAAATCATGTTCCAAATTTAGTATTCGGATTTTTGATATCATAAGTGTTTAAAAAGTGATAATATCTCAATTATAGGAGATAATTTCTGTAAGATCATTTTTTATAACTGTACATATCATGATTTTGCTTAATAATATTGGTTTTCCCCTTATTATATGAAGAAATATTATTTACCTTCCATGAGATAAATAGGGAAAAAATTTTATCTTTCGATATTAGGAGATGGATGGATTTTAAATCAACTTTCACATCAGATATCATTTTGCGAAAAGGAGAAAATAAAAATCCATGTGATATATATCCTTGTATAGATGAAGATACATGGAAGCGATTTGTTAAAAGTGGATGGGAAAATAAAATTTCAAAATGTGTAATGATATAATTTGTAAGTTTTTTATATTAATGATCATATTAATGTTTTATTTATTCTTAATTTAAATTAAATGAAGTGGACTCATCCGGAGATCCTATAAAACCATGAGATTTTTTAAAATATATATGTTTAAATAAATTTAATTTTTTGATATCTTTTATTACATTTAAAAATTATTTTATCTTGTGTCACACACAACACCCACATTAGATTTTGTTACATTTGCACCATGTCTAAATAAAACACAACATACTTTTATCATATTAGTATTCAATATGTTAGTTATTTTATTGAAATTTGATTATGATTATGTATATGATTAATTAAATAATGAAATTATATGTTTTATACGTGTATATAAAATTAATTCTTTGGTGACCAATTAATTAAAAATTAAAATGAGAATCGATTGAAAATAAAGGAAATATTTTTCTGAAAAACCATTTTTATACACCCAAAAATATTATATCTCAATAAATTCAATAAATAACTCCTAGTGAATTATTTTAAAGATATTTATAAATTATATTTTCAATCAATCATTTAACATTCATCGTATATGTTTTCCATGCATGAGGTAAGAATAAATCCAATTATTTTCTTAAAACTGTATTTCTTTAAAATCTATTTTGTCTCCTATTTTGAACTCATTTTAAAATTATTTTTTCCACTCGTATATAATGTTAATTTTAAAAAAAACTTTATTTTTTAAATGAGAATTTCAAAATTAACCTGAATTTTTTTTTTGATTGTTTTTTTAAAACATAATTTTTTTATGAATAGTGACAAATACATATTTTTATTAAAATAATTAATTTTCATTAAAATAATATACAAGGTACATTGTAATCTAATATTGGTATAAAAGTAAAATTAGTGAAATTATATATATACTAATATTACTTTGCTTGCTGTAACGTCCTGGTTCTAGGTGCTACCAAGAGGTGATCTGTACCCGGTCGGTCACATGGCCTCAAACACATTTTCCCGAATGCCAGAGGTTTTCGACTAGTATCGAGGGACTTGGGCCTAATATTGGGGAAACTATGACCTCGTTAGAAGAGTAACACAATGGAAACTTACAGATAACAGTAGTGGAAGAAGTAATAATACTATACAACAGTGAACAACGTAAGACTGCAAGTAAATAAACAACTGGAGCACATATATAAATTATGCATGATATATATGTCTAGGAAATCATCCAAACAAGTCACAATGCTAAAATAAAGTACTGAACCAAAATAGAAAGGAAAATGAGTAAACAACTCCAACAACATCTCAAGCCTTATCTTGGTCTCATGCACTCGAGCTCCACAACAATCAAGTACCTGAAGTAGAAGGGTGCTTGCCCTTATCTATACCTACATCAATATAATATCTTTGGGCCCAAAAGCGTGACCCAAAATGGTGTGAGAAGAATCCTAGTAGGCTTCCACCCAAATATCTATGCCTAACTATAAGTGAATATTTATATAGCAGGAAATATGTAAAATGAAGTAATAAACAAGGAAGTACTCAAAGTAAACAATCCAACAGTTTCAACTACATTCATTTACATTTATCAATTATTCAACCAACAAATACAAGTAATCCTATATGAAAGTTCTCACAGCCTAACCCCTCTGGTTCAATCAATCAATACATATATAACTACCCTTTGGGTAAGCTCACATAGTGCCACCTGTTTGGTCTCATGAAAAGAAAGACTCTCTGAGGAAGCACTCACTGTCAATTCCCCCTATAGTCATTTAACAATAAACTACCAACTCTATGAGGAAGTAATCAACATCAATTCTACATGTGGTATCATAATGGTATCTATATACTCTCGGAGGGGGAACTCAACGTCAATCCCCCTCTGGTCTCACAATGTGAAAAGTATAACAAACACTCTGGGGAATCACTCTACGTCAATTCCCCCTATGGCCTCACTACACCTGGTTCTTATAGACCTGTGTAAAGTAATCATGAAAAAACGATATTCAACACCCAAAGAAAATCAAAAATCCTACTTGGATAAATGGATACAATGCATGGAATAAGCAAGCAAGATAATATCACTCCATCCTAATATCACTATGCATTGAAAACATACCAACCTAAAATAAAATTCAAGACCCAACATCCAATATTCGTCCAAACATGGGAAAGCACATC
Source organism: Viscum album (assembly GCA_963277665.1). NCBI lineage: Eukaryota > Viridiplantae > Streptophyta > Magnoliopsida > Santalales > Viscaceae > Viscum > Viscum album. Next base: position 251,830,609 of record OY728135.1, on the reverse strand, counting down.
TATAGGAAGGTAATTAACCCTATTTACAATAAAAAAAATACCCATACTAATGCACACAAGGCATAACAAGCATTAATAGGGTTAAATTCCCTAAACACACAATACCCTAAACTAGTGTATTGGACACTTTTGCATATATAATCTAAATACAATCTATGGAAAGGCACAAACCACCTACCTCGACGTTGTACGATCGATATAGTTGAACCTTAGCCTTTGAATCATCTTAGAATTTCGTAGATCTATAAAAACATTAAAACTATTCAACCTTGAATAACTCACATAAGAGGAGAAATCGAGATAATCGGCTGAAGAAGAAGGAAGAAATCACCGATGTGATTCCAATGCAATTGACGACATTCGATTCAGACCACAGACGATGGTTTGGGGGCTCAGAGAGGAATCAGTGATCTTCGGTCGCTCCTGGACGAGGTGGAGCCAAAAGAAGATGTTTATGTAAATGAGACATGACCCCAGTCTGATATAACAAATAAAAATAAAAATACATGGTGTGTTCCCTCAGGATACATGGAGTGTATAGGCCTTTACTAGGCTTCGCATTGGGTGGTCTCTAGGTCAGCCCACATAACCATGTATTGGTCATTACATGGCTACCCGTGACAACCGGGTACACGACAAGTAATCCTAAGTACACGACGAGTAATCCTAAAATTCAAGAAACTCAACTTTTGTCAAAAACTATAGAAATAAAGATCCATACATGAAAAGAAGATCTGGGTTCTTACAAACTTCCCCCCTTACAGAAATTCATCTATGAATTTCCCTAATGAGGAGGTGAAAAAGAATAATCCTCATACATCTCCAACCACTGCGATCATACATCGGTCTACCTCTCTTAAGTCTTATACTGTACTCAACTATGCTACCATAGAACCTGTTACAGAAGAACAGACCAACCACAGAGAACCTTCTCACTGCGATCCAAAATCTAGAAAAGATGTTGCTCGAACGATGCATCCACCTCCAACACAATCTCCTCAGGTTGAAAAAACATGAGATGGGTCTGAGAAGTAATGCCTTAACTGAGAAACATGGAAGACGTTGTGCATATCCTGGCACCTATAAGGTAACTAAAAATGATAGGAAACCAGTCTAACTCTCTCCAAAACCTCAAAAAACCTGACGTATGTCAGTTAAAGCTTAATTTTTCTCTTAATACTCCTATGTCCCAACCTCGGTGTTACACATAGGAAAACCTGATCTCTGACCTCAAACTCTAGAGTTCATTTCTTTTTATCAGCATAAGACTTCTTCTGTGATTGTGCAGTAGCCATCCCCTTACGAATCAATTCCACCTTCTCTGTGGTCTCCTGGACAAGACGAGGCCCGAACATAGCTGCCTATCCTACTTCCATCCAACATAGGGGTGATTGGCATGGCCTAACATACAAATCCACATAAGGTTCCATCTAAATAGTTTCTTGAAAATTATTATTGTTGGTAAAATCCACCATAGGTATGTGCTTCTCCCACGAACCTACAAAATATTGGACACATGGTCGAAGCATGTCCTCTAGAACCTGAATCGTACACTTGGACAAGCCATCTGTCTGGGGATGGTAAGTTGTAATTAGAAGTACATGTGTACCCAAATCCCTGTATAGTTCCTGCCAGACCCGAGATGTAAAATGAGAATCCCAGTCTGAAATGATGGAGTGAGGAACCCCATTAAAATTTATAATCTCTCAGATGTAAAACCTTCCCATCTCATCAAAAATGAATGTCTTATTGATTTTTAAGAAGTGTGAAACCATTGTGAGTCTGTCAGTGACAACAAAAAATGCATCATTCCCATGAGACGACCACAGTAAACATGTCACAAAGTCCACCGTTAAATCATTCCAATTCAACTCGGAAATGGGTTACTACTATAAAAGCCCTGCTGGTTGTTGATTCTCCGTCTTCACCTGCTAACTGGTGGAACACCTCATCAAAAAACCAGAAACATCTTTCATCATACCGACCACCAATACTAATGGTGGACATCTCGATTCATCTTAGTGAACCCAAGATGAACATCCAAGATTGAAGAATAAAAATCCCACCTCAGCTCCTCACGTATATCTACCGACACCAATATGAGCCCATAAAAATGAAAGATATCATCCTTGCCTATGGTCCATCCAAGAATAGGGTCTTCTCCTAACACACTCTCTTATAGAACTAGGCCTTCAGAATCTGATAGCTTCTTCACTCAAACATGATCAAGTAGAGTAGAGGTAATATCTATAGAATAAATAAAGGTCTGCCCATGTCTATCATGCATCTCCAAATGCATATCAAAGAACAGAGCCATAAGCTGCCACTCACTACTGGCCTCCGGAACTGCCTCTATATGATCCCTCCTACTCAACACATAAGCCACTGCATTGCCTTTCCCAGGCGTGTAGGAAAACTCAATGTCAAAGGACTGAAGGTACTCAACCCAATTATGCTATCTCAAATTCATATCCCGATGATTGAAGATATACTTGAGACTTTTTTGGTTGGTGAAAACCACACAATTCTCTCCCAACGGATAATGTCTCCAATAACATGAAGCAGGAATAACTACAGCCAACTCACGATCGTGCATTGGGTAATTATTCTCATGTGTCCTAATCTTCTGAGACCCATACACGAAGTCTCCTTCCCCTATAATAAGCACTGACCCTAGCCCAATACTTGATGCATCATAGTAAACAGTATAGCTCTTTCCTTGTTCTAAAAAACTAGTATCAATGCCAAATTCAACCTTCCTTTCAGCTCATGAAGGGATGAATCATAGGAATCTGTCCACATGTACTTCTCACCCTTTTTAGTTAGTCCCTTAAATGGAACTGCTAAGCATGAAAAGTCTTGTATGAAACGTCTGTAGTAACCAACCATCCGGAAAAAAATTCTCACCTCAAAGACATTCTTCAGATGATCCTAGGAAACTACTACTCTCACCTTCTCGAGGTCTACTGATACGCATGTCTCAGAGATAACATTACTCGAGATGTTAATTTGGTCATCCAAAAGTTGAATTTTATGATATTAGCATATAACTGATGCTCACTCTGTGTACTCAAAACAATCTCAAGATAGGTAGTATAGTCGCGTTGAGTGTGAGAGTACACCAAGATATCGTCCACAAAAACCACCACAAATGTATCCATGTATGGATGGAACACTTGGTTTCTCAGCACCATATAAACTGGATGTGTGTTCGTGAGACCAAACGGCATAACCACTTACCAGTATAGACCATACATTCTCCGAAAGGCTGTAAGAGGTATATCAAATTGTATAACATGAAAATGATGAAAACCTGATCTCAAGTCAATCTTCAAGAACACCCGGGCTCCTCGAAGATTATTAAATATATCATCAATCCTAGACAAGGGATAATGTTTCTTGACTATAAATTGGTTCAAATTCTGATAATGCACACAAAGTTGAAGGGTATATTTTTCCTTCTTTGCAAACAGGACATGCGAATGCCAAAGAGAAGTACTGGATCGGATAAAACCATTCACCTGTAACTCCTATAACTGCTTCTTGAGCTCTTGTAACTCTGGTGTAACAATCTTATAGGGAGTAATGGACACTGGTGCTGCTCTTGGAACTAGATGAATAGGAAAGTCTACCTCTCACTTTGGAGGCAAACCTGAAAATTCATCTGTAAAGACATCCCAGGAGCGATCAACCACTGGAGAAAATTCCATCTGTGAAGTCCCCTGGTCATCCAGATATAGACTAGAAATTTGGACTGTAACTCCTCCCTACCCATGTTTATCAGGTGCTACTATACTCGCCTGGATATCCCATTCACCCTTCTGTAGAAATGATCCACCCTCTGGGGACGTGAAACTCACCCTACGACGATAGAAATCGACAACTGCTTAGAAGGTAACTAACCAGTCCATTACAAGAATGACATCATAGCCCATCATCTCTGAGAAGTAAAGGTCCAATGAAAAGTGACACCCACCAACTTCAAGAGGTTACTCCTTGCACTAAAATACAGTAGCTGTTCTATTCCCCAACAATGTGTCCAGTGTCAAGACATTAGTAGAAGTAAAGACACAAATCCCCAGGCTCTCAACAATAGCAACATATATTAAACTATGGTAAGCCCCTGTATTGAAAAGTGTGGAAGCTAAAACTGAGGAAAATAGAATCGTACCACTAACTGTAGAGGGTCCGGGATCCTAGTCCTGTTGGGTCTGCTCCACTGGAAATGTCTGACCTATACCGCAGCCCTATGACCCTGCCTGAATACCCTGAGCTGATCCATATTGTTGTCTCTCAAATCCTAGAAATTGGATACCACAACCATGACCTATACCTCGGCCTGAATGGCTGGACGAACAATAGTTCCCAAACTAATGAGAAACTAGAGGTCCTAATCTTGAATGAGGACTCATAAAAAAACCACTATCACAAGATGATGGTGGGAAAAACTGACAAAAACGCTGAAGATGACCCATCTTACCATAATATCGGCACTCAACCGGGTCTCTCGGGAAATGTGGCCTCATATTACTATCCATCCAACACTGGTATCATACCACATGGCTACCTAAAGGTGTATCACGCTTAATTGGATCTCCTCGTATGGACTCCCTGCGTCACTTCCTACTATCAGTCGGAGAAGCACCAACACTGGATGTTGAACGGCCTTGGAACGCAGCTCCAGAATCCCTCAGGTTGGTCTTTGTGATCAACACCTGGTTGAATATGGAAGATATGTTCATTAACCCAAAGATGTTCAACTGATATCAGATGTCATGCCTGATACCATCCTCAAACTTCCTCGCAAGTAATAACTCATCACCCCTAGAATGTGTGTGAAGATATGCAACTCTCTGAAGAGATAAGAATACTCCATTACCGAGAGAGTAACCTACTCGTAACTCATGAAATATCAGCTTGATCAACCGTCAAAGTCTCTGGGTAGAAGTATTCATAGAATGTATGCTGGAACTCATCCCAATCCATAACCTGTTGATGCCCCATCTTTGATATCACATCCAACCATCTCTTGGTAGAATCCCGAAGCATGTAAGTAGTGAGATTCATCCTCCTTTCTAGAGGCATCTCCGGATACTCGAATATCAACAGCATGGATTTTAACCATGACTCTCTAGCCTGATGTCTTCTATCCCTAGATAAAGTGGAAGGATTCTGCAACTAAAAAATCCAATTCAACTCTATGATAGACAGGGTAGGGTGCGGTGCCCCCTAGAAGGTATGCATAAACCTCATGAAGCCTTCTCAGAACTGTGCATCAACACCTGTGTCTGGTATAACTGCTGCTACTAAGACGAGCATGATGGGAGGATCAACCGATAGTCCTTGGTCTACCATTTCTGGTGTCTGATTGTTGCCCTATATCTGACTTACAACTAGAGGACGTCTTGGTGGAATGACTCTACATGTTCAATCACACACCTTAGTTTAAGATTATAAAGGACTAAAAATTAGATGTTCATGAATGAAACAGGAGAATTAAAACATCATGTTTTACAAAATAGGGTTACACGGTAGGTATACCCTCCACATGACGTGTTCCCTTATGTTTTTAACATGGCGTGTACCTCTTCCCAACCTGGTCGTGTAACACCCATACACATGGTGTGTTATCCTTGAGACACGATGTGTAATTGAATCATTTCAACCCTACCCAAGTTCTTCTACATAGCTAAACACATGGATCCTACCTGGTTAACACTACATGGAATGTGCGCCCTGGACACGGTGTGTACCCCTTATGTTTTAACCGTCTGTGTCATTAGTCACACGGACGGTGACATGGTCGAATCTACATAACATGTAATAACTGAACACGACATGTACAACCTGACTTTCATCCACCTGGGTCGTTGGTCACAGAGTTTGATATACTTCTCCTACAATACAGAGTGTACTCGAAGTACACGGCGTGTTCCACCAAACATTTTCCAACCTCGTGTCTCTACACACATAGATCATTACACGATTAAGAACTACACGACGTGTACATATAGTACAAAACATGTAAATAATAATAGTTGTTCTTTATAGAACAGAAGGATACATGGCATGTATTCCTTATTACACACCATGTATTCTTGGTTTTTATGGACAATAATCCTCAGAAACTACTCTAGAACTCATAAAAACACTAAAACGAACATTTAAGTGCCAAATTTTGATCTGTGGGATCCCATACTCCCCGTGAGTCAATTCTTGGCATCATATTCATGTCATAATAGAAGGAATAACAGTAAAATAAATCACATGATTCACCAAATTTCGATCCATGAAGGTCCATAACACCCCAATGACCAAAGTTTGGCGTTCATTAAAAATAAAATTTACATTTTACCAATACCATATCAAATAGAAAGTATTCTTTCAAGGAATCTATCACTACATCATTCATATCTAGCATAATATATATCACAGCAACATGCAATCAATAATGCACCCTAAATGGAATGAAAAGAATGCAAGAATGCCTAACATGTGATCTCTAGAAAGTGCCTATATAATGCATGAGATGGCATACCCTCATCTCATCAGGTTGAAATAGTAATTGAACCTCAATGATATAAATCATAACAGAACATATCATGTGAATCACCCAACTATGAAATAAAATAAACCGTAATAATTACAAAAGAAGAAAAATTTCAATAATCAAGGTAAATTGGATTTTCCCCGTACATGGGTTAGCTACTCCCAGGAAAAACTTATTACCAACTATCTATTCTTTCCTATACCTATCTATAGGCTCCAAATAGTAAGACAAAGCAGAAAATAACATTCCTATGATACCACTTTGTAACGTCTCGGTTTCGAGTACCACCCAGAGGTTCCTCATACCCTGTTGGTCACATAGCCTCCAGTGATTTTCTCAGAACACCAAAGGATACCAACTAGCAGCGAGGGCCTTGGGTATGATAGTGGGGAAACTATGCCCTAATTAGCAGAGTAACATAGCAGTAACAAAAAAATACCAATAGTGGAAGCAATAATAATACCATACTATAGTGAACATCAAAAGTCTACAGGTAAATAAACAACCAGAGCACATATTTAAATGACGAATGATACATATATCTAAGAAAGAAACCAAACAAGTCAAAATGCTAAAATATTGTACTAAACATAAGTACAATGGAAGACAAGTAAATAACTACAACAACTTCGCAAGCCTCAGCTGGGTCCCATGCTCTCCATCTCTATAGCAATCAAGTACCTGAAGTAGAAGGGCACGTTACCTTATCTATAACTGTAGCAATATAATCTTTCTGGGCCCAAAAGCATGACCCAAATAGAGAGTGAGATGAATCCCAATAGGCAACCACCCAAATATCTGTGCCTAACTATCAGTGAATATTAATATATCAGAAATTATGAAAATGAATTAATAAAAAATTAAGTACTAAAAGTATAAAATCCTATATTTTAAATTACATTCATTTTCATTTATAAATTATTCAACCAATGAATACCAGTAACCCTCTATGAAAGTTCTCACAACCTTACCCCTTTAGTTCAACCAATCAATACAGATATAACAACCATCTGGGTAAGCTCACACAGTCCCACCTATTTGGTCTCATGAAAAAAAGACTCTTTGAGGAAGAACTCACTATCAATTCCCCCTATTGCCTTTTAATGATAAACTACAGACTCTATGGGGAAGCACCCAATGTTAATTCCTCATGTGCTCTCATAACAGTAACTATAGACTCTATGAGGGAGCACTCAACGTCAATCCCCCTATGGTCTCACAATTTTAAAAGTATAAATGACACTATGGGGAATCCCTCAATTTCAATTCCCCCTATGGTCTCAGTACACCAGGTTCCCACATCCCTTTGCAAATCCATCATTCACAAACAATATTCATCAGCAAAAGAAAATCACAAATACTACTTAGATAAAAGGCTACTAATCATGGAATAAGAAAGAAAGATAATATCACTATATCCTAGCAACACTAGGCAAGAAAAACAGAGCATCCTAACTAGAAATTCTCGACCCAACAACCAATATCAGTTCAAACATGGGTAATAACATCCATTAAAATGTAATTAACCCACTTTAAAATAAAAAATACCTATACTCAAGAACAAAAGGAATAACAAGAATTAACAGGATTAAATTCCATAAATACCCAATACTATAAACTAGGTTATTGTGATATTTTGTATATATAATCCAAATAAATTCTACAGAAAGGAACAAACCACCTACCATGATGTTGTATGATGGATATAGTTGAACCTCAACGTTTGAATCAACTTAGAATGTTATAGACCCACAAAAGCATCAAAAAAATTCAACTTTGAATAAATCACGTAAGAGGAGAAATCAACAGAAGTGGCTCTAGAAGAAGGTAGAAATCATAGATGCGATTCCAATGCAATTGTTGGTGTTCGATTCAGATAATGGACAGTGGTTCGGGGGCTTGAAGAAGAGTCGGCGATCTTTGGTCACTCTTGGATGAGACAAATCCAAAAGAATATGTTTCTATAAATGAGACATGACCCCGTTCCGATATAACAAATAAAAATAAAAATACATTGTGTGTTACCTAAGGATATAGAACATGTATAAGCCTTTACTAGGATCCTCTTTAGGCGGTCTCCAGGTCACCCCACACGAACATGTGCTATTAATTACACGTCCAGTACATGGATACCCGTGACAACCGGGTACAAGGCGTGTACTCCAAAGTACATGACGTGTACTCCTAAAACTTCCAGAAAATAATTTTTTCTCAAAGACACTAGAAATAAATATCTGTACCTAAAAAGAAGATCTAGGTTCTTACAGTCACTATATGCAATTTAATATTGAATTTTTATATAACTTTTTAAAACATTTGATGATTCTTTGTTTGGAAGACCGCATTTTCATCGCCTCTACATGTTTAATTTTAAATAAATGTTTTCTACTTATATAAATAGAATTTGGATAAATGGATACCATAGTTTGAATAATATAAATTAATATTATATAATGAGGTCAAATTTATTTTTTACCATAATCAAAATTAAAAATAATAAAACATTATTTACCGTCGTTGATGTGAAAACTGATTTACTGCGGGTTAAAGTAAAATCATAGGGGTTAAAATTTCCTAAAACCTTTCCTAAAATATATTTTTTCAACGTATTTATAACTTATAACCTCTAAGGTTTTCTAATATTCATTTTTTGCCTTTTGGAATGTAAAAATTGTAGCTACATGTTTTCCTTTCAAATATTACATGTGAGCCACGCAACACACTTATTAAAGGCCAATCCCAATCACCTTATATTCACAATTAAAAAACCCTTTGGTTGGGGAAAGACCTAAAAAAATTATTCCTTAATCACTTCCCCACATTCTATTAGATTTTTTATATCACAAATCTAATCATGTAATGCTTTAGGATAAACCAAAATGTTTTTTCCAATAAGAGGTAAACTTTTTAGCTATACGTTTTTTACATCTTCTTCAAACTCCTTTAAATAATATTAAACTATTATTATATAATAAAACCATAATCTCCCATATACTCATATTCTATTATGGTAATGTAATAACCTATATCCATCTCATCTTCTATCAAATGGTATATTAAATCATTATAATGGTGTACGATGGACTACCACCTCATGAACGTATGTTATTCATTTTCCATCACCACCTCTCATGACTATATATAATAATGGATTTAATGTTTATATATGTTATTTAATATACTACTATAAATTTGTAATTATATTACTATATCTACCTTCTTACCACTCAATGCATTGGAAAAATATAACTTCGCTCGTGTATATGGTGGACTACCACCTCACAAACCAATGTGATGGGTTTTTCTTTTATATATTACATATATTGTAATAAAAATTCATTTATTGGGACCGATGTTTCATTTTTTTCAACAACATTTCTATATTTTTATGAGTTTTAATGAAGTGGTGATTCTTTGAGAATTTTGATGGATTCATGAAATGACATTGGATGTTATGATTGGAAAATTATCCATGTGAAATGTGTCAATTATTGAATTGATCTCAAATGGTAATGACATATGATAAGGATATGGAAAATTATATTCAAAAAGTTATAGTCATGAAATATTTTATATCATGAAGTGAGGAAGATGAAAATAGAATGATTTGGGCATATAAATGTATTTAAGAATGTGAAAAATATTATTTTTCATATGAGGACATTATTGGTGGTAATTTTGCTGTGAATGGCTTCAAGATATTATATACATAGATAATTTATATGTATAATGGAAGCCACATTAAAAATATATCTATCCCACAAAACTTTTTAGGATAGGCTTTACTAAGGGCTCATGTGAGACTAAGGTCAACCATGCTCAACAGAACCAGCCTAGGTAGTCCCGTAGGTGGAGGAGGTGTAGTTTAGTGTATAAGGCCTACCTGAGGACAACCACAAGGAGAGCATGTGAGCATTGGTGGTGCCACTATGTGGGGTGGCATGGCCGCATGGTGATTCAACTCGAGGAGGTACCAATGGGGGTTTGGGATTTTTCTAGCTGATCATGCGCTTTTATTGGTAAAACACACCCCATATGTATGGAAGATTCGATGTTGTATAGAGGGTTCATCACAACTATTCCTCCATCGTTAAAAAATCGAATAAGAGATGGTTCATCGGATGACTTGATATCAACCATCTGATTATTTGAGGGAGATCAACTTTTTTCCTTCCTCTCTTGAGGGATCTATATAGTGTGGGTATTCTTCCATTAATGGGTCGTGAGTAAGAGACCTCAGATAAAATCAAGTATATAAACATATTTTTGGTGGATGCATCGATTTCCTATGATCTAGGCGAGATCAAAGCACGCATTATGTTAAATATTAATTCTTGAATAGAAGGTACCTGATTATCTAATGATGCTACGACCTAGAATATGTGAACATCGAATTTAAAGAACATGTATTGAATGAGATAATATATTCATGTATTTTCACTTTCTAGAATATAATCTTAATGAATAAGTTTTGCAATGAAAAGGCACAAAATTTTCTTCTACTGCATGAGGAAAAATAAAAAGGAACCACTAGATATTTGTTTTACTTGTGAAAATAGAGAACCCATATAAATGGGAATTTACTTAGGTGCATGAAAATTCATAAATAAAATTTCTATTGTTGATGATAATAAATTGAACACTCAGGTATTCAAAGGTTAATACCCATCATGATGTAATTTTAAGATTAGTATTTCAAGTCTTTATATTCAGTTATAGAGGATTTCAGATGCTTGAGAAGATGATACTAGTGTCTATTGTGTATTTAAAAAAGATGAGATACTTGCATGCATTCATTATGGGTGATCAATGACTATTTCATACGCCGCATAATAAGAAGTAGCCGTAAATCCATAGTTTGAATGAATAAGTATGAATGAATAAGAAAACCCCCCAATATTCAATTAATGGAGACAAATTACACCCCCATTAGGTATTTTTAGATAATTCAATTAAACTGGTTGTTTTTGTACTTGTATGATAGGGGAGTTGTGGGTGGTCACTTACCCATGTGAAGAAGATGATAATAATACCCATTCCCGTATTTCTATGTGATTACATAGTGAAATTAATACCCATTGTCAATGGGGGTATTTAAGATTAATAAATAATTATAATATCCACAATGGGGTGTTAATACTTGAATGGAGAATAAAATTGAATGTGTTTAATTCTTTACAGATTTAATTGAGGATTTAAGAAAAGGAATTTAAATCCTAGAATTATTTAGACCTCATACACCATTATATGTTTCTGTATAAATATATTCATAAAGGTGATGAGAAATATATTGAATTACAATATCATTTTGAGATTACTTATATCCATTATGAAAGATTGATTTTGAGATTTTTCCAAAGCTGAGTAATTCTTGAAGTAATCAATTTTAGGAACTTGAAATTTTGAATAAGAGAATCCAGATTCCACCAAATCAAGAATGAGCCTCAAGACCCGCCTTGTTAATGCTCTTGAGGAAGTACACAAGAAATTTTGATCCTACAAGATCGTGGAGTAAGATATAAGAACAACGTATAGTGGATCAAATCCCTCAACAAAGGTGAATCCTTCCCATTTGGGCCTGGAGCAATTTTAGTATTCTAGTTAGAAATAAGAGTAGAAGGAGTCTCTCAGTTGGAGCAGGACCAAGATGTATCTTGGATTGAGCCAAATGTAAATGAAGTATCTTGATTGGATGCATGAAAGAACTCTCTTAGTTTGAGTTGGGAGAAAATTTATTCAATTGTTTGATTATGAAGAATATATGGTGGAGTGTCTAACCAACATGGAAATGGGCAGGCCTTTCATTGTGAAACCCTAAAAATTTCATGTGATGAAGTATTTTATTTTATTAATGAACACAATGTGATATTTATAGATAATTATAGCCCAGTTAGATAACCATTATAATTTTAAGAGGATGAATTAGAAGTAGAAAAATGAGAATTTGTAAAAACGAATCTTCCATTAATTCACCCCTCCCACTCAGTGGAACCTAATCTAGCATGTGGCTCTATATGTCGTATTATTGTATAGGTCACCTCTAAAGATCTAATATTTTATATATGAAGTGAATATTTAAAGAACTATTTGAGCTACATAAAATGTATATTTATTCCCAGATTCATATAAATAGAAAGAAAATACATAATATGATGTTTAAAACTAATAGTAATGTAAATTCAAAGACACCTCCAAATGAAGGTAATATAAAAGGAACATAATGTAATAATTCATTAAATTATTAATCTTCTAATAAATCTTACTGAAGTTGTGATGATGATTTATCAAATTTTGATAATCTTTCTAAATATAAATAACATTTTAATAGTCTTCAAAAAAAAATGATGTAATTTTTTTTAGGGTTTCAAGTATCTTCAAAATGAAAAAATATAGTTGGAAGAAGAAATTTAATCTATGGAAGAGGAATTAGTTAAAATGTTTTCAATATCCAACAATCTTACCAAACCTATGAAATAAACTGGTGAAATTATCTATCTTTTCAATTGAAGATATAATAAATAAATTAAATAAATGAAAATAAATGTTTGTGAGAAGGACTTCTACAAGATTGAATTTGTTTATGGTTTCCATGAATTTAAATAATTTGAAAAAAATTATATGACAGTAAAATATTCTCAAATAAAAAGAAAAAGAAAACAAAAGAAAGGATCATGAAAATAGATTATAAGAGTTAATAAAAATTCACAAAGAAAGAAAATGAAAAAACTAAAGGAGGATTGGGACGACAAGATAAGATCATTAAAGAAGGATAATAATTCTATCCAAATGACTTTTTTAGAGTGGGAGGTGAAATTGAGAAATTATAAATCACCACAAGCTAGAACATTCAACGCTTTTAGAATAATTAATGTTGTAACACAAATCTACTTTAATTATAAAGACTTCACAAATATTTTAAGATTATTCTCTAATCAGATGTAAAGATCCTCTAAGAAGATAATATCGATATCAAAATCCTCGATGGAATATAATTGGAATTAGACATGAAATTGCATCATGAACATCATCTTATAACATTTTGGATATATATAAGTACAAATAAGTTCACACATTAAGCCAAGGACATGAAATCATGCCCTTATATAAACTTATGGGCTTGAAACCAAGACCTCACATAACATTGTGAACATGTCATCAGGCTCACACATTACTTTAAAAACATGTAATCAGTTTCATGCATAACATTGGTAACACGTAATAAGGTCCAATAATAACATTGTGAAAATGTAATCAGGTTTGTGCATAAAATTATGGACATGAAATCAAGTAAACACATAATGTTGGGAATGTATAATCATGTTCATGCATAACATTATAAACATTGTAAACATGAAATCAAGTAATCAAGTCAACACCATGTCCGTGCATAATAATATGAAAATGAAATCATGTTCATGCAAAAAATTGGTAACACATAATAATGTTCACTCATAACATTGTGAAAATGTTATCAGGTTCGTGCATAAAGTTATGGACATGAAATCAGGTCAATGGATAATGTTGTGAACATATAATCAAGTTCACACATAAAATTATAATCATGTAATCAGGTTCAGGCATAACATTTGGAACATTTAATCAGGCCCACCCACTCACGAGTCATCCATAGTGACCTAATGCATTGGAGGGAGACAAAGGTCCCACCCATCACATAATACATGTTCCACACTATTATAAAAAATCATAAAATAAATCCCATGAAATGAAATGGGAATCAAAATAATTTCATCATATAATTATATATTAAAATGGGATAGGTCTTCTAATAATTTAATCAATGAATAACCCATGAAAATATGTATATTTCAAAACTATATAACTCATGAGAGAGAGATGGAGTTCATAAAAATCAATCCATAAAAACATAAGGTATTCATGAATGAATTTAGAAGGTATTCTTAAATCATATATATAATAAAAAATAAACTATAACAATGTATTTTATATTATTTGGAGAAGTATTTTGAAAGATCACATGAATAATTTCTTAAGGAAAACAGTCAATCATTGATTTTTTTTCATAAAACCATTTCAAAAATACTTTTTCTTATAAATATGGCTTTACAATTTCATTTAAAACATCTTCTTAAGAAAATATATTTTCTTATTTAAAAAACACTACTTAAAATTGAAATAATTTTGAAAAAAAAATTCCTTTAAAATAAAATGAAAAATAATTAGGAAATCTTCAGAATATTTTTAAAACCTGTTTCGTTGAAAATAATTTAAAATATTAAAAGGAAGGCTTGAAATAATTTTACAAACCCTTTTTAGGAAAATGGATTTAAAAACTAATAAAAAAAGATGAAAACTATTGAAATCAATTTCATTGAGAATATACCTTTTAAAACATATATATGAAGCTTTTCAAATCAATGAAAAAACATTTTATACAAAATTATATTTTGAAAACCCTTTTTTATAGAACACATGGTTTTGAATGAAAACATATTTCGGACTGAAGATATGGAAAAATTGATTTTCCTAAAAACACATTATTAATAATCATATATACCATTGAGTATAAAAATGATACCAATACATTAATATATAATAAATAACTAGAAGGGAAGAAAATTCATGATTTTTCTCGACATATGGATTATAATATTTCAACAATGGAAGCAGAACATTACAAAATCTCGATAAACAATGAGATTGTAGAAATAAACTATTATCACTTTGTTAAATTTAACTCATCATCCACATGAGATAAATAAATTAAATGAAACATAAAATATAATAAAATAATTATATTCATGATATAAAATTTTAAATGGATATATATACATCCCATAGAAAATTATAGTTTCATAACGTGGAATGTATCTCAAAGAATGAAATATTAATAGAAAAATTAATTTACCACGTTGATAACTTTTGAAAAATAAAACCCATGAATGTATGATCATAAATGGAAATGTAAATAATCATAAATTTAATTATAATAATCATAAAATTCATTAATGGATAGTATATATAACACATAAAAGAAATTATTGGCGAATAAGGAATAAGTCTCACCAAAATAAAAGTGAGATGAGAAAATCCTTTCCTTAAGTATTCACTTTCTTCATACACATTAAAACCTCTTTTATAATAAATATAATTTTATTATAAATATTAAAAATATATATTCTATTATATCTAATACCGGATATGATTTTATATGACTTTATATTACCCTTTTATTAAAATCTCCATGTTAATGTTACATTTTCGGTAATATATACTTTGTTATTCATATATTTTTGGATTTTTATTCTTGATCCTATTACATAGAAAAAAATTTAATTATTTAAATAATTTAAAACATGGAATCAATATAATATATATTCTGTATATATTGATATATAATAATCTATAAAATATAGAAATATTAAATGTAATAAACTGTTCATGGAGACGGTAGGTTTTACATATGCATGAACGGTGTCTCCGTTTTATTGACATATTGAAAAAATATTAAATATATATACATATATATAACATAGTTAAAGTAGTAGTATTATTTCATATATATCATATATTTTCACTAAACACAACCTTAATACATTACATGTAGAGTGTGAGCGAATTACATTGCTTTGAGGAGGTGGTAGTCTACACGTCGACAAAAAAGTTATGATATTTAAAAAAATGAATGAATGAAATTTTGTTTTATATATTAATTAAATAATAATAAATAAGTAATAAATATAATATATATCATATAAAAAAATATTTTCTGTCATAATGCCCAACTATGGGAGGAGTTAAAGGAAAAATGAACAACAACATTGTGTGAGGTTGTAGTTCATCAGACATGAGAACAATAAGTTTGTTACCCATTAGATGGATCTGGGGGTAAGTGTAGGTATAAACCTTATAATAAAACAAGATCATTATATTTAGGATAAAAATAATATTATATATTCTTGTATTAAGAATATGTGCGGGGTTATAGAATCAAAATAAAATAAATGATATTATGGAAGGATGTTACCACTCCATTGGGTAACTCCTGTTGGTTTTCACCAAAGGGTTTCGTTGGTTAGATTTATTAAAAAAAGAAGTATTATAGGATTAATTTATGGCATTTTTGATGATAAATGGGAAGATTTTATCTGAGATTATATGCTTGATATTTGTGAATACGTGGGAGGGATAAGTGCCTTTTTATAGTGGAGGAGGAGTGATATTCTTCTAAATTTTTGAAAAGGGAAACCCACCCACATTATTGCCATGTAAAGTGTATAAAATAATGGTAAAGATCATATAAAATAATTTAAATGTTATAAATGGGAAAATAAAATGGATTTTTGAGAAGTTCATAGGTTATTTTGGGTCTTAAGATTAAGTTTTAGTCCATTGTTAAGCTAATTTTTATGCTAACCACCGTAATTAATTTTAATCACATTAAATCATATTTCTGGTAAAAACATATTTTTAAATTATTATAAATTATAAATTATTATGATTAAAAATATTAAATCCACTTTTCCAAATTCCAAACACAAAAATTTCAAGAAATTAATTTAAATTTAATCCCATAGACAAGATAACAAAGCAAGGTTTTAAAGTCAAAATGTTCAAAAGTATGAAATGTTTGTATACCCAATTACAATGAAAAATTGATTAAAATCAATTAAATTTGAATAATTGATGTATTCATTTTATGATTATACTTTAAAACAAATTAAAATATAATTGAACTATATAAATAAATTATATGAAAAGGCTATTTTGAATTAAAATTTTTATTTTTCACTATTCATTCAAAAATGATGTTGTTTTGAAAAATAACTAAAATGCACCCTAATATAGTTTAAAATTATGAATTCAATAATAAATTTTATATTATCAAATTAAATTTCCAATAGTTTCCAAAAATAATTTTATTATTGTTCACAGACAGACATAAAAAATCTCTTCTTTTGAGAAAATAGTTTGTTCAACTATGTAAGGGTAGTAAAGAAAATTATATGTTTTATTATATATATGTATAATTGATATAAATAAATTATAAATAATATTTAAAAATAATTAATATTTATTCAAACTTATAATTTTAATAGATATTTCATAATAATATCATTTAAATAATTATAATAATGAGATGTTGTTTCATAGAAACTCAGTTTTTCATGTAACGCAAGACAACTCAATGTTTCTTATAGTGAAATATTATCCTTTTTTATCTTATAATGAATGATTAATTTTATGTATTTTATAATTAAATACATCACATAAATTAAATTATTAAAAAAGGTTCATAAAAACTTGGGCTGTAACATTTTACCCCCCTTAAAATGAATTTCACCCTCAAAATTCATCTCGGTAATAAATGGTCTATCTCTTGAAAGTTGCATTCATTTAAACCGACATCACAAATATGAATACAAAAAGATTATTAAAAAGAGAGAGTTAGAACCATAATGGTTACCCAAGGTTACACTTAACTAGGTCTCAACATAATATAACACAATCTCTGAGTGAAAACATGGACATGGTAAGGAAATCTAACTATCAGGTTCTGATGGAGAGTGAGAGAGAACATGGTTGGTGGAACGATAATGATCACAATTAAATAACCCAAATAGGATTTAAAATGTTCATTAATATAATAAAAAAATATGATAATATGAAGAAATTTTATTGACAGACCATTTTTCCTAGAGTTAAAGAATTTTTATGAGAAGATATAATTACTTGATTTTAGGACAACCATACCCATTGTTGTTCCTTGATAAATTTACATGTCATATCTTATTCCACGAAATGAAGGTGAGTTCATCATTACTAAGGTATTAGTAGTTCATGGGATCCTTAAATAGAATGATAGGTCATTCCATTTCTCTTTATCAAAACAAAAAGTTTATCACAGGTCATACAATATACATAAATCCTCATATGGAGAGCTAACATCTTAAATCTATAACAACTCATCTGAAGATTATCATATACCATTCCATAAATGGTTTTCCTTATTACACATATAAAATATAATTCATTGTTTATTCCTTAAATACACACTTATCTTATATGACAAAAATTATTGGAAACTTATTTTCATTCTTACACTAACAGAATATTAATTGTGATTTTATTATTCCAAAATCCATATAGAGGGATAAAATAAAATGAAAAAAAGTAAATCTTGGAAAATAATATTTTCAAAATTTTTATTCATAAAAAGATAAAACATGTACATTCAATATTATGGTTGGGGGGGGATAATTGTACCCTAATTATCTTAATTCACTTCATCCATTTGATTTTGTAGGATAATCCTTCATCCCTCAGCTTAAGAGACTGCTGATATTGATCATCATCAATAGATTTTGGTTTTAATCACTTTACATAATAATACCTATAATCCTTATGTAACACCCTGTGATTTTGTGAAATATTTATTTTGAATTTATTTATCTTTGTGATATTTTTCATTTCACATGACAATGAAAATAGTTCTTTATATATATATATATACACACACACACTAAGTCAAAAAATCATTTCACACGAAATACAAACTTGGCTTGGACTATAGGAAATACAAACCTGGATTGTGCTACACACAATCCAGTCTTGTCTTGCACTACACACAATACCAACTTGGCTTGTGCTACACGCAATACCAATATGGCTTGCGCTACCCGTAACATCTACTTGGTATTCATTTCATGCAACACCAACGTTTCTATGAAACATCATTTTAATATTATATTTTTTTAAATATAACATAGCCTTTTAAATTAGTATAATGAATAGTAATAAGTAATTTTCAAACCTTATTTATAATTTTTTTATTTTGATAAAACATATTGATAATGAAATTAAATACTTTTTTGTAAAGCCCTTCTATGTTTAAAAATATTTTTTTTATCAAATAAACAAATTTTAATAATAAATTTTCTTTTAAACAAATTTAGAAATTTAATTTTATAAATTAGGATCCATTATGGAATTTATAGTTCTGAAATTATCTTATGGTGATATTTTTTGAATTTTTCTGAGAAACATCATTTTTTATGAATATTGAAAAATACTATGTTTTAGTTTATAAATTTCTTTTAGTTTAAGTAATTATTAATGCTAAATTATAAATTAAATTTGTTTTAGGGTCAAATTTTTCATCTATTAATACAATTTAGGTAATTATAATCTATTTCACTATGAAATTGAATAATAAAACTTAATAAAAATTTGAAATTATTTATACTTTAAAGGCTCGTAATTTATTTTCCGTCTGCAGGATTAGAATTAATCTTAATTTTATCGCTTCTATGTACTGAATTTTGAAAAATAGACATACACCATTTTAATTAGTATAATATATTCATTCTAATTATATCATGTTTATTTTTGACCAAAATTATTAGAAAATGTGATTGAAATTAATCACATCGATTAAGGTCTAATTAAGCTTAGTTAGGGACTAAACCGTAATCTTAGGGGGACAAATGACCTAGCCACTTGTCCAAACCCTACTGTATGGCCATATTTCGGCCATAAACCGTCCATTATTTATTTAGGATTGTTTTTTATGACTTTTTTAGGTAATAACATTTGTACACCTAACTTGTTTTCTAAAATTCCAAGTGAGTCATTTTCCTTCCCTATAAAAGGCCATCACCTCTCCCACTTATTATCACCTCTCAAAACTATTTGGCTCATTAATAATCTATCCAATTAATTTTAAAACCTCACCAATTCCTCTTAGAATCCTTAACTTGTGAATAAGGAAATCCAAATAAGTCTTTTGGCATAAACCAGAAGGAGTTACCTGATTAAGAGGTATCATCTTCTCCCAAGTCCTTTCTTTTATTTTTCTTTGTTCCCCCTCTGACTCTATTTATTATATTAGTATATTAAAAAATTATCCAAAATATAATATGATGTTGTTATGTAAATGGTTCAACCTACATTTATGCACACCTCTATCTAATGGGTAACAAACATATTGTTTCTATGTATGGTGAAATACTGGCTCGTGAAATGATGATTGTTAATTTTTCCAATAACCCCTACCATGGTTAACATTATGATGGAAACTATATTTATATATGTCATATATTTTATTTATCATGTATTTAATCTTCTTTATTCATTTTACAAAACATAACTTTTTTACATTTCATTTGGTTTTAATATGATAATTTTGTTTGAGGAATTTGGACAACCGCCCCCTCAAAGGGATATGATTTAGTCATACACTACAAGGATTGTATTAAGGATTGTTTTAGTGAATATATAAGATATATATGATATCATAAATATAATTTAATAACTATATATACATATAAATTCATATATTCCTTTTACATTCTTTTTTTCAATATGACAATTAAACAGAAATAGTGTTCATGCATACATATGGCCTACACACTCCATGAATGGTGTATTACATTTCATAATTATATATTATATATATTATTATAATACAAATATAATGTATAAAAATGATATTTATATCATTTTTTACATTCTGGAAATCATGATATAAAGTATAAGTACCAAAGATACAACAAATAAAGACACATGCGAAGAATAAAGTGAATATTACACGAAGTGAATCCTTAACATAGGATTGTTAACAAGAGGATAATATAAGGTATTAATAAAACATTATATGGTAATATATATAAAACTATTTTTCTTTAAAATATGTATAATAAACTTATATTTATTATACAGTTGGATTTAATGAGTATGACGAGAGTCAAGACACAAGGTAAGCGAATTTCATCTCACTCTTTATTTCTTTGAGATACATTCATTATTCACCACCCATTTCTATTATGTGGTGAATATAGTAAAAATGGACATAAAATAATATTATTATATATAAATTTATGGGTAATTACATATCCATTATATGATCTTTTTTCATTGGGTTAATGTTTTAAAAGATACCAAATTGGTAAACTAGTTTTGACTCAAATTTCATTCTTTGAGACACATGTATTGTTATAATCCTATGTTATTTAACAAGGTTTATATGATTCCAATTGAAATTTTATATAATGAATCACTTTATTTTCATCTTATTTTAAGCTTCATGTAATTTCATTTTCTTATATTAAGAGTGTGATCCAAATAAAAAATGTTGTAAGTGTTTATTGAAACAATATCCTCGCTTTTCGATATTGTTAATGATTATGAATATTTTGATGAAATATTATGATCCATATCTTAAGAACACTCATGATATTCCTTTTAATATTTTTATTCAAGATATATAAACATGTTGTTAACATTTACACTCTTTTTCACTTAATATATTTAATAAAATGTTTTTAATAAAAATCTCATTGTATCTCTCTCTTCAAACATAAATCTATTTTATTTCGGAAACATATTTTCTAAAATGTTTTAAAAAACATTTTCAAATGATATTTTATGATCATTTTCAATGAAAAATAGAGTTTAAAATTTTTATGGTTTAAAATCTATCTTTATAATATTTCAAATTTATTTTCAAATAAAATGTTTTCAAAACATTTTCAAGCCTTATTTATAAGATCTCAAAGTATTCTCGAAGAAATGGTTTTTAAAAAAATTCAAGATTATTTCATATGTTTTCATGTAAAAATGCTTTCAAAACATTTTCATGTTTTCATTATATGTTTTCAACGCGATTTCAAAGAAAAATGTCTTTAAAATTTTTTTAAACTTATTTTATATGTTTTCAAGGTAAAAGGTTTTCAAAAATATTTCTTGTCATATTTTTTATTTTTTCAAGGTATTTTCTAGGAAAATTATTTTTAAACAGTTTTACATATTAAAAAAGATTCTTCAAATTAGAAAGGATATTTTACACAGAAAATGTTTCAAATTTAATTTCCATCAAGATGATATCAATTGATGTTACTCACTACCTTATAGGAAATGATCTAAAGGTTTCATTCATATCCTTTATATGAATGGATTTATGCTTAGTTTCATTTTATTTATGAAACCTGATTACCTTCCCTGGGTTATATGTTTATGAAATTAGTTTCCTTTCCATGGGTTATATTCTTTTGAAACCCACTTATTTTCATGGGTTATGTTTAGGTGAAATGATTATAAACCCTATTTATTTTCCATAGGTTATTATGTTATGAAATGTTATTGATTACCATATAATTTCATGGGTTATTATTTGATGTTTTAATAACCCATATATTTTCATGGGTCATTATATTATAACTATTTTAGGGAACACGCATGTTTGATTTCAATATGTGATGGGTGGGACTTATATCTACCTCCAATGTAATTGGTAATTATAAGTGTTTTATAAGATTTAAGGATACATGAGAGGTTATCCCAATCCCAAAATAACAGGGTAAATGATAGGAAATTACAAGCCTGAAACAAGTGGGTAAATTTGATTAAATACCATGCCTAAATCAAGTGGTTAAATGAGAGGGAATTCCATGACTGCAATAAGAGGGTAAAATGAGGAAATCTCATGCCCAAAAAATACGGTAAATAGGCGGACATCCTAATCCTGAAACAAGAGGGTACATGGGAGGACATCCCATGCCCAAAATAGGAGGGTACACGAAAGGAAATTCCATGCCTAAAGAAGATACATGGGTGATTAAACCAATCCTAACTTGTTACGAAGGTCTTTTCAAGATTCCTTGACTTTGAGTTTTACTAGGTGTTTCCCATATTTCCATATTTTATTCCTATGTCCTGCATTCATGGATTATTTTCTTTGTTTCATTATGATTCTTGTATTATGAACTACCAATATTTATAATGATCTCTAATATGTAGTGTACAATCTTTAAATATTATTCTCAAGTTCTATACCCTTTTTTCCATGTTATGCTTACCCATTTCCTTTATTTTCCCTTATTGAGCATCTGAGCTCACCCCATTCTTATGTTTCCATTCCCTTGGTTATGAAGAAAGGATTTAGGTATAAGTAATAAAGGTGTAGATCATTATGAGAGATATTTAAGATCTTGTACCTGAATAAAAGATTTTGTTTCCATATTTCCAAAGACACTAAACTATTAAAGACCTCAGGCATGTATTTTTTTATTAATGTACGGAATATTAAACTAAAATGATGTAATATCCATTTATGTGAATATTGAGTTGATATAGTTGGTATCAAAGTAAAGGATTAGTCATCCTTTAGAAAATATAATTAGAAACATTTTGTGATATCCCTCGATATATTTCTAAGGATATATCTAGGTATGTCTCTATGGATAAGTATAAGGATGAGTTAAAATTTAGGATAATGCACTGGAATTGTGGTGAAGGATAGAGTGAGTGGTTCTCAAGAAATAAATCTTTTCCTGGATAATACAAGTTGGTGTTGTTATGGAATAAATGTAACTAGGGGTAACAAATCTGACAAGATGTTTTGGGCCTAACTCAGGGAAATATGGTACATGTAAATAGGCCTTACTGCCCACCTAGTTTGACACTCTTAGAGGATATGCTTCGTGAATTCACAAACTCTTCATGAACTATCATAAAAAATTCAAATAGAATATGGATATAAATAACCTAGGATAAACATAAGGCGCCATAGAATAAAAAAGGTGTCATTATTTTGTCATTGTACATGTAAATATTTTCCTGACAATGTGGTTTTCTACTATGATAAGAAATAGACAGACTATACTTATGGTTTTAGTCAATGGTGGGAACCGGAAGGAACTGGATTAGTGTTGAATGTGATGGATGATTTTCTGATGAGAAATCCAGTTGTATGATCACTAGAGTGAGATATGATCATATCGCGTATAATCAATTTTAAATATACATGGTCAATAATGTGTACCTTAACCGAATCTTCGACTCACTAAGGAAGAGAAAGAAGAAGTTCACTGAGAGTTCTAGTAATGGAGTCCATAGAGGAAAGAAGATTTCTTTTCCTCTATGTTAAAAAGGTGGAAAGAATCACCTAAGTGAATACCTTATAGGAACAAGAATATTTCTTGATAGTGGTAAGGAATGAAAAAAATTCAGTGACTGTAAGGGAAAAATGATGTGTTTGGTTACTCAAATGGATGAGAATATTGGCCTCTCAATGTCTCCATCAAAGTTTATGTATTTTAGGTGTGGAATAAATGGTCATTATATAACTCAATGTCCCCAAAGGAAATCTCTTGATGAGGATAAACAAGGTGATACATGTAATGGTTACATTTCTAATGATGAAGAGACTATATATTAAATGTGAAAGGAAATAGGTAATATGATAAGGTAGCATTTTCAATATCTTAAGGATGATATAATCATTGTTATTATGTATTTGGAGTCAAGAATAGTGGTATATGAAAGGTGAAATATATAATTATTGTATAGTTTATGTTTTTATCTATGGGTTTACAAGGATACATTGTATGGTTTTGATGGAATAGAAAAGTTATATAATGGCAAGGTGATGTGAATGAAAACACATTATTAAGGTATATTTAGCCCTTAATTTGTTCCTTATGTCATGATAAGGTTTTTTTGGATAATGATATGTCGGATATGAATAATTAAAGTTGATGGTATTGATTACCTTGGAAGTAATTGTGTACTTGTTGAAAAGTAGTTTTTTTATCATGGGTGGAGTTAAAAGCTTATTTGATATATAGAATATATCTTATAATCTTTGGAATAAATAATCATGCATGTTTTCCAAAAGGATTTATGGTAATTCACATTTTTGGAATGTGAAAACCAAGAGACACTTTGTGATATATTAGGGAATCAATGTTAAGTTGATTTTATGACTCTCTTTCTAATGTTTTGGATATTCATCTTTTAGAAGGGTTATAAGGTTAACCATTCAAGAAAAGTTTACATTAATCTTCAGAGGAAGTATTTATGCCCTGAGGTTTTATTGAAAACCTCGGATAAAAGGCTATTTTGTGATTAACCCTATTTTAAGGATGTATATATTATATATTTTGAAATTATATTACTATGGTTTTAGAAAAGGAATTCATGTGCATCAAGTGACAACCAATCATGTCTGGTAAGGCCGTAGGTCTTGAACCCATGCCCAAATGATGATAAGGGTTTCATTCCTACACTGGCCTACACAATTTCATGGATATTGTGTAATTATTTTTTATGAATAATTATTTATGACGAAACAATGTTGTTTCTTTTTATAATTAGTGATTAATGTATTAACCATGATGATTTTTATGAATAGTTATAGATAAATAGTTATGTTTTTAACTCCTTTATGGGCCATAAGATCTGCAAAAATTGTATTTAGCACTTCAGGAATCAATGTTAATTTCTATACATCCATTACATAAAGTAATGGATGAATTAGAAATTGATAAAAGAAAAAATAAATAATAACTTCTTTGTATAAATATTTAATGAATGTATATTTCCTTATATTCTTGGTCAAAAAATAACTACTCAACGTTTGTATAATGATCAAAATAAAATTTTTCGTGCTTATACCTTATTTTTTGTTGAACCATGGCCATATAAATCATCAAAGTTTTATGAATTTGAGGCCCTAAAGTTTTCATTTATCATTCACTGGTTTGGTATTGATGACCTCAATCTCTCCCTGTAAATATTTACGCTTTTACCCCATGTCCATTCATCACCTTCAACCAATGTTATTATATGTGTAAACATAGTAATAGATTACTTTGGGTAACTCTTATGGTTTCAACTTTCCCTTTTAAGGTAATTCTTAGTATTCATTTTTATGATGTGGGTTTCTAGGAACAAAACTTATAAGCATTAAACCATTGATAACCCAGATGAATTTCAAGGGATAAAATCAATTTAAGGGGGGTACAATGTAACATCCTGAGATTTGGTGAAATATATTTTTTGAAATTAATTTATCTTTTTTATATGTTAGGATTTCACATGACACTAGAAGTATATATATATATATATATATATATATATATATATATATTAAAACACTAAGTGAATCATTCATTTCAAACACAATATTTACTTGGCTTGCACTACACATTATACCAACTTTGATTTCTCTACACACAATACTTACATATATTGGGCAACATGAAATACTGACTTGGCTTGTGCTACATGTAATACAGACTTGGCTTTCACTACCGGAAATCCCAAGTTGGCGTATGTTGCACGCAACACTGATGTTTCTATGAAACATCATTTTATTTTTATATATTTTTTAATTATAAACATGCCATTAAAATAGATATATGAATAGTAATAAATAATTTTTAAATATTAAATATAATTTTTTATATAGATAAAAAATATTGATAATGAAATATATGATTTTTGGTAATGCTCTTCTATGTTTAAAAATAATGTTTTCTCAAATAAACCACATTCAATAATAATTTTAATTTTAAACACATTTAAAAATTTAAAATGATAAAATAACATTTATTTTAGAATTGAAAATGTAGAAATTAGCTTCGTGTGAATGTTCAGGATTTCTCTATAAAACATCGTTTTTATGATGAATAGTGAAAAATACTACGGTTTAGTTAATAACATCCTTTTAATTTAAATTATTATTATTATTATATTTTATGTTAAATTATTTTAGTGTAAATTAGATCAATTCTAAATCAATTAATTAAATTTATATCAGGAGAATATATTTAACTATGAAAATGAATATAAAAACGTAATAATCATTAGAACATCTTTCTACTTTAAAGGCCCGTAATTTCGACCTATCTGCAGGATTAACATTAATCTTAATTTTGCCGATTTTGTGGACAAAATTTCAAAAAAAAAATTACATAAACCATTAAAATCATTATAATATTTATATTCTAATTAGATCATGTTGACATTTGACCAAAATGATTAGTAAAAGTGATTAATATTAAACAAAGTGGTTAAGCTCAAATTAAGCTTAGTTAAGGAGTAAGATTTAATATTTGGGGCCCAAACAACCTATATTTTTGTCCAAACCCCATTTTATAGACATATTTCGACCATATACCTTCCATTATTGATTTATGTTTGTTTGGTATGACATTTTTTATGTTAGAACATGTGTACAAATAAGATGTCTTTAAAAATTCCAAGTGAGTTATTTTCCTTCTCTATAAAAGGCCACCAACTCTCCCACTACTTCACACATCTCAAACCACTTATGCTTTTCTATGATCTACTCAAGACACTTCCAAACATCCCTAACTTCGTCCTAGAATCATTCTCTTGGGCATAAGGAAATCTATGTAAGATTTTGGCACAATGAAAAATGAGTTACTCGATTAAGAGGTAACATATTCTCTCAAGTCCTTTAGTTTATTTTCCATCTCCACCCCCTCCAAATATCTTTATTATATGATTATATAAAAAAACATGTATCTCAAATATATGAGGATATTTTCATATAAATGGTTCTACCTACACTTACACACACCTTTATATAATAGATTACAAACATACAATTTCTGTGTACGGTGAACTACTTCCTCACAAAACAATGATTGTTCATTTTTACATTACCACCTGCCATGGTGGCCATTATGATGGAACATGTAATATCCCCAACCCATGATTCACTAAACTGGTGCCCTAATCTGCATTTTTAGATTACCTCAAGCATGCCTCCCCATATGCTAGAGGTTACCGACTAGAATCAAGGGTCTAATAAGACACGTGGGGAGAATATACCCTCTTTACCAGAGTAAGCCACAATAGAAAGCAATTTAAACAGTGGAAAGAAGGAAAAAATCAATAACATGCATAAATAACCAACCCCAAAACTGGGTACAAACCATATCCAATAGTAAACATCTCATGCCATGTTGTAGTTCCAAGTTAACAAAACCCAGAAGAAAGACAAACAACGGAATCCCCAAAATGTTCTTGGCTCCATGTCCTAGACCTCATCCATGCACATACCAAACTAACCCACTTCCCATGAATGGGGACCTTACCCTTTTCTGAACTACAACCTTGAAATCTACTCTGGTACCCAATGGCGGCTTGAGCAGGGTGTGAGTATAACTCAATAGTCCACACCCACTAGTTTTTAGAAAATAACCAATAAAAGTAAATAGTGCATACAAGTGATAAATAATTTAAAGTAAAGGTAAATAGTTCAATATGTCATTCTAGATCATGTTCCATTAAATTATAATACGATTAAATATAGGTATACTACATAGGCATCCCATGGTTTAATCAACCTTTTTCATACGGTCAATGAATTAGGTATATTCAATATTCACAAGTATATGGTAATAAAAACAAGACCTATCTCACTTGGAATCACATTATAATAACCTCATAATCCTCAAATCGAAGCCTCTATCTAGGTGGGATGCAACTGTTATGAGAATAAAAAATTTTCCCCTTCCCTAAACCGTTAATTTAGGGATGGAGATAAAACCTCAGTACAACTCGACCTGTGGGTGTAGAACCTCAAGTCTATACCCCACTCTACCAAGCCATGTGCGGATTCTTATTTATCATTCACCAGAACTAAACACAAGTCATAACCAACACCATTAACAATATTAAAACAATTACATCAAGGGAATTAATATCATTACACAATCCATTAACACATTTAACATTTATATTTCATACCATTTAACCTAATTCCCTTTCCCCTATACCTATCTCATTAAGTATGATCAAATGTTAAAATATTACCTTATCATATTCACATTAACCCCATTTACATAGTACCCAACAAATCCCTTAGCCCTAAACCATTTTAGACATAATTACCCCCAATTACCTCCTATATCATTACATAACCATCTAACATATTATCTAGGGATCTACCTCATCATGGGTCAATTTCACGCCTTACAATACCGTTAGTCCAATCGAGAGGGCCGACGCACCCCATGGGTGGCCCTAATTTTCTCAAGTCTTCCTCCTTGCATCCTACGGGGATCCTGAGGGGTTCAATTGTTTTATTTGAAACACACTAGGTTAAAATTTTAAAAGGAACTGAGAACACAATAAGGGAAAATCATGAACTTAACCCTACATGCACAAATGTATAATAAAACCAAGGGATATAAATTGTATACCACCTATCTTAAATCCCTTGGAGAATGCACTCCTAATCGAGGCCTTAGATCCTGATTCAACCACCCTTTGAAGCCTTAAACTAAAACTCACAATAAAATTAAGGTTTTAGAGTTTTATATATAGAGAAGGAAGAGGTATAATCCCTATCCAAAAAAGAGAGGAAAGATGTAGATTAGACTCACCCAGATCTTTGATCCGAAAAAAAGGCACTAAAAATGGATTCAGATTAGGTGGAAGAACCATTGGGAGCCATTTTTTTCCTTGGATTATCACCATGGATGAAGGAGGAAGAAGGGGGAGAAATATTGGGTTGGTATAAGAAATCCCATAATGGCATTGTTTTAATTTTCTCAAAAATACTAGCCCGTATAGTTTACCCGCACAATCTGTCAAACCGGGTGAAAATTGTGCAAATGCTACTATCCTAAGACACCCCATTGCATGATTACCTATGATTTCTACACGATTTTCACTAACCATGAACAAACTGCGCAACATTCCCTAAAGTTACTTTTTCTTCCTCTTTCATGCCATGAACCCTAGGAACACCCCCGAGTCTTCACATGAACTTGGGGAAACACTTTTTTTTTAAAAAAAATAAAGAATTTAAAATGAAACATAAATGAAAAAAATACCTTAAGGGAGATCTTGGATATTAAAACCTCCCCACCTTATAATAGATCATCCTTGATCCACACTTTATGAACATCAATCAGTTTTTAATGAAAAGAGATTAGGACACTAGGCCTGCATATCTGATTCCTGCACCAATGATTCCTCCTAAATTTTACCATGCTTCCATTGAACATGAACAAAAGGCTCATGATTTCCTCTCAAGACATTTTTCACTATGATACAAAATACAAATTGTATGATATTCCAAGTACACATCAAACTCAAGCTCTACATCATCGACATTTATCACATGAGATGGATCAAGGTGATACTGTCGAAGTTGTGAAACATGGAAAACATCATGCATCCCACTATACAGTTATGGAAGAGCTAATCAGTAAGCCATTGGTCCAATCCTCTCCATAATCTCAAATAGACCCACACTCCTAGGTGCCAACTTTCCCTTTTTCTGGATACAATGATGACCCAACCTAGGAGACACCCAAAGAAATGTACTATCACCCACTATAAACTCAATGGGTCTATGATGTCGAACAACATATGAATTTTGTCTACTCTGAGCCTTTTTCATACAATTCTGAATAAATAAAACCTTCTCCAATGTCTCATGCATGAGACTCAGTCCTAATAGCTCAGACTCCCGAATCTTTAACCGACATAGAGGGGATCTACACTCCCTCCCATAGAGTGCCTCTAATAGAGCCATATGAACTATAGCCTAAAAACTATTGTTGTAATAAAACCTAATGAGCGACAAGTTCCTTTCCCAAAAAACATCGAAATCCAGAAAACTAGCTCTAAACATGTCTTATAAGACATAGATTTTCATTAATATTTCCCATCAATCTATGGGTGAAATGTTGTACTAAAAACACTTGGGTGCCAAGCACTTTTTGTAGTCCATTCCCGAAGAATGAGGTGAAACATGGGTTGTGATATGAAACTATGGTTATCAACAAACCATGAAACCAAAACATCACTCGAACATATAAATACCCCAACTGGTCTACTTTACAGGTCTCCTGGAATGGAATGAAATGAGATGCTTTCATCAATAAGTACACAACAACCCAGATTGCATCATTATTCCAATGAATCCCCAGATGACCAACTATGAAGTCCATCCTTATGTCATTACACTTCCACTTTTTAATAGGAAATGGATACAACAACCCACCTAGATGTTGATGTTTGGCCTTCACCTGTTGAATGGTAAGGAATCATGCCACAAAACTAGCAACTTCTTTCTTCATTCCCAGCCACCAGTACTTCCTATAGAGATCACTTTACATCTTTGTCAAACCAAGATGCACCACCCACATTGATAAATGGAACTCAAACATCATCTCCTCCCATACACCTAACGATACTATAACATGACCATGAACAAAAGAAAATCCATCAACACCAAAATCCCAATCGGAATGTGATCCCCCATTTTTAAGTATTTCCTTCTTAGACAAACAGTCCGGATCCACCTACTGACTCTCCTTAACATGGAACAAAATTGAAAATTAAACATCCATAGATGTGTGATTCATTCAAATGTACCCATACTATACCTCAAAACACATCTCATCAAACAAGGTCATCATCTTCCACTCTGAACTAGATTCATAAACCACCTGGTTTGGAGTCATCCGACACAACGCATCAGCAAAACTATTGTAATTCCCTAGTGTATAGACCAACTCAAAATCAAAGTATTGTAGGTACTCAAACCACCTTTATTGTTGAAGATTCAAATCCCATAGAGAGAATATGTACTTAATACTTATGTTGTCAGTAAAAACCGTGAAGGTTTCACCCAATAAGTAATGCATCCAACACATCAAGGCATTAACCATAACAACAAGTTCAAGGTCAGGCGTAGGGAAATTTATTTCTTGTGGTCTCAACTGCCCTGAACCATAAGCTTCAACCTGATCATCCAGCATTAACAATACCCCAAGTCCAACACCAGATGCATCATAGAATAAGGTGTACTTCTTACAAGGTTCAGGTTTGATCAAAACTGGTGCAGTAGTCAACTGCTTCTTCAGCTCCTGAAAAGAATTATCACAAGACTCTTACCATTAAAACATAACCCCTTCTTGGTTAATCCTATGAGCGGTGCTTCTAAATGATATAAATCTCTATAAACCTTTAGTAATAAACAAGAAAACCCATAAAACTATGAACATCATAAATGTTCTTGGGCTGCTCCAAAGACACCATAGGTTGCACCTTCTCCGGATCCACCAAATCACCTGATTCAGAAATGATGTGTCCTAGAAAGTACACGTCACCGATCTAAAAATAACATTTTTATAGATTGGAGTAAATACTATTATATCTTAGTACACTCAAGATGATGTCAAGATGTTGGACATGATAATCATGAGTTCTTGAGTACACCAAGATGTCATCAATGAAAACTACTAAAAACTGATCCATATATGGGTGGAATATCCTGTTCATCAAATCAATAAACCCATCTGGAACATTGGTTAATCCGAATGGAATCACCAAAAATTCATACAACCCTTACCTACTTCGGAACACAACCTGGGGTATGTTAGAAGGTATCACCATTAATTGACGGTATTCTGAACTCAAATCCATCTTAGAGAACACTAAGTCACCTATGAGCTGGCCAAATAGGTCATCGATTCTCAGAAGAGGGTATCAGCTCTTAACCATCATTTGGTTCAACATTCTATAATCAACACATAGCCTCATTGATCCATCATACTTCATAGAAAACAGTACATGAGATCCCCATGGTTACATAATAGGATGGATAAACCCCATTTTGTTCCAACTCCTCAAGCTGAACTTTGAGTTCTTGGAGATCTTCCAGTGCCATTTGGTATGGTGTAAAGGAAACTATATCCTCCCCATGAAACAATTAAATTGTGAACTCAACATATCTATTTGGTGGTAACCCAATTATGTCCTCAAGAAACACATCTTGAAACTGGTCCATAACAAGAGGGAAAACCCGCCACTCTTTCTCCCCATCATCTAATGTAAGGCAAGCCACATGAGCTGTGAGTTCTACCAACTTCTGCCATAACAACACTACATGTCCTACTTGAGTATCCCACTCACCATAGAGGACATGAGTATCCCCATCAAGAGATGTGAATGTTACCCGACATCGGTGACAATCAATATGTTCTTAATACAACACCAACCAATCCATCCCCAAGATTATGTCAAAACCTAAAATATCTAGAACAAAAAAATCCCATTGAAAATGATATCCACCAACATCTAGATAAAAACCCTTACACTACCTGATATCCTCAATTATTTCCCTTAATGGAGAATCATGTGACATTACTCCACAATCTCTCTCCACGGTTAAGCCCAACACAACAACAAACAAAGAAGAAATAAAATAATGTGTAGCACCTGTATCAAATAAAGCACTAGCGAGCATATAAGCTATAAGAATCATACCTCAAAAAGTATAGGGTCTCGGATCACCACCTTTATTTGTAGTCTAAACTTCTTGGTGATTCCCATCCCCTCTACCCTAAGCTCCAAATTGAGTATCCTACATCACGCTTCCCTATTGGTGTGGATGATTTCTCCCCAGAGTTCCACATCCACTACCTCTACTAGTTTAACCCATCAAGACCCAACTACCACTTTGATATGGGGTAATGGACCCCCTTCCCACACTCAGTATGTACCTTTGACATCTATCTTTGCCTAACTGTAATAGGTTTTTGTGAACCTCTACAAGTGGCCTAGCCTACCGTACGCTTGATAATCGACCGGTGGGTGGGGACACGGATCATGCTTGTTCCCTATCCTACCACAATAATAACAAAATACCTAGTCACCACCCTGATATGGTGATCCCATCCTCTGACTGCTCTGTGTGCTTCTACCCTACTGAAAATTTCCAAAATTGTGCTTCCTACTCTTAGAAGACACACCACACGTCTGCCCATCTGGCACCACCAGTTCACTACCTAAATCTCCCTTCAGGTTCCCCTATGATATAAGGGCTTACTCCATCACTTCATAAAACCTTTCAGATGGAAGATATTTACCAAATACTTGATCTCATGTCTATTCCCATCATGGATATGTTCATCCATAGATGCCTCATCGCCTATCAATGTCGGAATAAAGCGTCACAAATTGGTGAAATGACTAGCATATTCCATTACTGACAATGTTCCCTAGGCCAACCTCATAAAATATTTAACCTTATCTTTTATGAATGTTTCGGGGAATAATTGTCTAAGAAACTTCTCTTGGAAATTTTTCCACATCTTTCCTTCGGCCTGCTCTGTCTGAACCGTGATGTCCCACCAACACTTTTATTGACCTCTCAGTACATAGTCTGCTAACCTGACTCACTTATATATATAAGTCTCTAGATGGTCAATAATAGTTTGCATAGACTCTATATATAACTTCACTACTTTTGGAAATCCCTCTCTAGTAATGTTTAGAGGGAGATGTATGTTAAACTCCCTGGTCAGCTCAAACATACTTGGTGCAACCCACCCTGAGTCTCATTCCATCATCTTCATAAAATAAGAAAAGTTCTCACATAACTTCTCTTCCCTATGCTCTTGGATCACCACATTCTATTAATCCACTACTGGAGGTGTGTTCTCAGCAAAGTCTTCATGTCTCCAAACTGGAACACGTCTTCAAGGTGGGATTTCTCTATAATTCCAATCATTATATTTAGAATGCAACCGTAAGGTTTTTTATTGAAAGGAAAATGATATATTCAAGATCACCACTAGTTATAACCAAAACAGTTCGCATACATGACGCAAATGATCCTGCTCACAACTATAACACTACCCTTGGTTTTCCCTCCTATGTAAATGGATAACACATGTATCTAATTCACACAGTTGAAAACCATATATTTTACACCAACTCAAAACAATTTCCATTTTCCAATTTACTCTAACTACTTGTTAATGCACCTTTACTTATTAATTGAGGACCATTATATAATTAATATTTAACATTTTAACTTCCCTTTTACCCATTTATGTAATATCATTGGGCACAATTTCATTATTTTTATGAGAAGCATATGCATCTAAACCTTTATATCCCACACACCCATCACGTGTGTGTGCCTACCATGATGCATGACAGTTAACAAAATAGCTTCCTAGAATGATTCATGAATGCACAACTGATGAAGATATAATTTTCATATATTATATACTTTATTTCAATGTTATAATACCCACCATAGTGTTATTTTGTGTGAAATTGTCATATTTGTAGGTTTTAGTGGTATTTTGAGCTCAAATGCAAAAATGTCTTAATTTCGGTGTTTAACTGTTTTATTTAACTTCATTATTTCGGATATATCATTTTCTAAACTGAAACAAATTATGAAATTCCTTTTTTTATGTTTACTTACATCGTTGGACGAATTCCATTCTTCTGGAGGCCCAACTCAATCAATCATTTGGTGGCCCAAAATCTGCTCATAATCCGGACCTCGAAAACAGTGCCCATATTTAGAATGTTTTAAAGATGAGATTTTATTTCGAATCTGACCAATAAAATGGAGCTGATATTAAACATGGATCTGGAAGAATAATTAATGAACATCTTGCATTAAGGAGTCTATGATATAATAGACTGGTTTCATGGACTTAAATTCATGAGAAGTTGGAGTTGTGGAATACGAATAGTCACTTTGGCACATTCAATGTTCTGCACTAAAACTTTAATACGTTTTTCATACGTGGGCCCATTAGGCTAATATTTTGTGGAGGGACGCGGGAGAAGAAACAGAACAAGTTTCTAGAAGGGACCATGTACCAATTCGGTCATTTACTATGTCTAACAGTCGATTCAATCCGGAGGATAGTATTTGAGCAAGATTCCTTCACCATTTCACCTATAAATATGTGTCTCATCTCCTTTTTACAAGGATATACATTTCAAGGGGGTTAAGGTGGAGTTTTTATTATGTAATTGTTCTTTATAGTTATAATATATATTAGTGTAGATTTCTTCTTCTTCTGTTCGTTTCTCCTTTTCATTCATTTCTTTTATTTTATGTGTTTCTACCACCATGCTTCTTTCTAACTCCATGCCCGTGGAGAGCTAACCCTGGCTATTGTTCGAGGGAGGAAGTGGTGGTATTTGAGTTTATTATGCTTTATTGTTTTATCATGTTTTATTTTAAGGATTTAATAGTGGTTAAATTTTTGTCGTGATCAGTCGCCCCACTTTCTCTACTATTGTCTTCTTCCTCCTTGTTCATTACTTTTCCTTCCCATCAATATCTAATTAATTCAAACGGTGGAGTTTGGATTAGGTATTGATGTGGAAGAGATTAATTCTACACGTACATTTATCATTGTATGGGAATACATTTCAAATGAGATGGTGTGGAGTGACAGTTCTTGATCTCCACATCGAATAATTCGTTGATAAATATTTTGAATAACGGTGATAATTCCACAATGAGACCCTAAGAACAATGGTTTTCTTTAACTAAATTATTTGTGTCTTATCTTCCTTTTCTTTGTATTTTTTATTATTATACATTTATATATTTATATTTTTTGAATTCAATTATTTGCCCTCATTTATATTAATATTATATTTTATATTAGTTTATAAATAGTGACAATAGAAAGATAGTGTGCATGAGCGGCCTCCTTGTGATCGACCCTAGAATGTGACATTATGGTACATTATTAGGTTAATAAGAATTTAATTTAATTGTGGTTCGCGACAAAACCAATCTCATTAATTTGGAACCATTTCCGGGGAGTCCAAACACTTTCACACTCTATTTTTCATAGAAACAAAAAAATTAAAAAATTTCATAAACTAAAAAAAGTGCTTCTTTGAATATCATTATTTTTTTGGTCGAGATGGATTATTTTTGTGATGTTTCATATGCTTGGCCTAGTAATTAATTTTCAAGTAGGGAATAGTCTATTATACTACATATTGATGAAGGT
This sequence comes from Viscum album, assembly GCA_963277665.1. Classification (NCBI taxonomy): domain Eukaryota; kingdom Viridiplantae; phylum Streptophyta; class Magnoliopsida; order Santalales; family Viscaceae; genus Viscum; species Viscum album. Next base: position 251,793,460 of record OY728135.1, on the reverse strand, counting down.
GCTACGTTGATTGAGAACAATTTCAAAATCCTTGAACAAGCATGCAAGATGGTGGCATCGCTGGCGGCTGAAGTTGATGAAGTTAAAACTCTATGGATGGAACGAAAACAAAAAAATAACCAAGCTGAAGAAGAAAATTTAAATGTTTTTCCACCTAAATTTGTAGTTGAATAACCCAAGGAGGACTTGAAGATTCAATTGGAAGATGCAATCGTCTCTCCTTGGCCATTGCTTGAAGAGGTTCCTAAAGACAAAACCCCAACTGATACAACTGTGGGAGATCAACATTCTTTGTATGAACATTGGTATGGTTTTGTTGAGGAATATAAGGTAAGTGACCCTCCAATATTTTTCAAAGAAGAATAAGTACCTCTATACCCCTCTCCTACTTTGGAAGAAGACAAAGAAGTCTCTGCTGAAAAAGAATTCCCATTGGCCTTGCCTGAAGAGATCGTGTTTCAAGCTGTCCTAGACGAAAGGGAAGATTTTTATATTAAATGTTCATGTTTTAATCATATACAAGTGGAAGTATTTCCTAACTTCCGTTCTGAATTTTTTGACCCAACATCACATTTTCAAGCCCGGGACATTGAAGTCTAAGTGGCCAAAGGAGTTGTGGCTGGAGAAGTGGAGGACCCATTCTTCCTCCTTCCCCCATCATTCCAGTTGTACCATAATGATATAGTGAAGGAGCTGTTTTACTCTATTTATGGGTCTCTATATGGATGTTTTAGGCTGAAGATAATTGGAAGAAATATGTTTGTGTGGTTTCTGAGAAAGAAACCCTACCCATCATCAGATTGGGGTTAAACTGCTGCAATTGCTGGATAGGGGTAGTAAAAACCTAGCACCCGCTTGGGGGTCAAACCAAGCATTATCCTCTTTCTTCTCCATTCCTCTTTATTTTTATTTATTTTTCTCATATTTTATTTATTTCATGACTTTTAGGTAACGTGGTAGTAGCTAGGTGCTTAACTCAAAGCTTCCATTAAAAAATAAAGTTAGGTTGTATCTTTCCTTCCCTTTATTTTTCTTCCCTTATATTGATTTTGTGTTGAGCTACAATGAGGGGTATTGAAATCTAGGTGGGGGAGTGTGAACCTGTTTAGTTGTTTTGTGAGAATTATTTTTATTTCATTTTCATCTTTTTTGGATTATTGAGCTTTAATGAATATTCTGATAATTTTTCACACACTAATTGATTTTGAGAAAGTTGAGATATTTTTTAGTAAAATGGATTTTATATGATTGTTGATGTGAGAAACTATTTTCTTGAATTGGATTTTCAAGCATTCTTATGAGTTTGAATGATTTTTGAAATCCATGCCCATGAAACCCTAACTCAATATATTTTTCCTATCCTGTGAGGTATTCTGAACCACTTTGAAATATTCTTTCTAATACCCACACTTTCTTGAGAGAATCTTGGATTTTGTGTGAGAACCTGAACTTTTGATTTTTCTCATTCGAAGCTTTGGATTTCATGGAATATTTTTGATATGATTGAGGCATTTTTTTGGCTAGCCATATTTTATCTTGAGACCTACCTTTACATCTATCCTTCATTAGCCCATAGATACCATTAAGTTCCTTATAGGTTTAAGCCACATTACAAGCCGCATTTTCCACACCTACCCGCACTCTTGGTATATTTGCGTGGATATTTCAAGTTTGAGTGTAGGAGAAGGGCCTTTCGTGTGTGTTCTTGGGATATGATTCATTTATGGGCGATGTTAAGTGTGTGTAATCATTTTGGGCAGTGGTTGATAAAGTACAAATTGGGCATGGGAAATCCTTTCATTGTGATTTATTTGTTTCATCTAGTTCCCCTTCAAAAAATGAAAAAATATAAAAAAATAGAGATGAGTTTGAATTTCTCATTGTGAATCCTTTTATGACTCCTTTCCCTATCTAACTTTAAGGGAATTATTTTCATTAATTCATTGTATTTAATTATCATCTCATTCTCCATGAAAAAAAATCAAAAAACAAAACAAAATAAAGTTGTGCCTTTCTAGAGCTTTAAAAAAGAAAGAAAAAAAATGAAAAATTGGGAGAACATTGATGCAATAATTCCATGGAATCATTTCCTGGATCATGTCCCATGTCATATAAAAAAGGGGCGGTGTTGAGTGAGAAATTCCGGTGTTTTCATTTGAATATTCATGCATTGTACTTAAGAGTCTAACCTCTTCTTTCTAGCCTTAATTTGTCAATCATTTTCCCACTAACCCTAAGCCATAGAATTCACCTGGAAAAAGTCCTCATGATTGAATTAATTTTCATGTTTCGTGCTGTGAAGAGATGAGAATTGTCACAAGCCTATGGTGATACATTCACTTTCCAAGTATGAGCATAACTCCAGATACAATTTCTCTTGAGTGAAGAGTGACACAAAATTTCAAGGTGAGGTAGGTTTTGATTGGGCCATGGATGGATTTATGAGGTTGAATAAATTTAAATATAAGGAATTAAAATTATTGTTAATTGTTTTTCATAGAGGATACATGATGGAATTTCATTTTGTAAGAGATCATTGATGTTTTCTCATTGTTGACTTTTGTGTGATTTTTGATTTGGATATATGATGATTGCTCAGGAGTGAAATGATTAAGTGTGGGGGAGTGATGAAGCTAAAATTTTCATATATTATATAATTTATTTAAATTTTATAATACACACCATAGTGTTATTTTATGTGAAATTGTCATATTTTTAGGGTTTAGTGGTATTTTGAGCTCAAATGCAAAAATGGATTAATTTCGGTGTTTAACTGTTTTATTTAACTTCATTATTTCGGCCATATCATTTTCTACACTGACCCAAATTGTGAAATTTCTTTTTTTAGGTTTACTTAAAACATTGTCTGAATTTCATCCTTATGGAGTCCCAACAAAATCATTCATTTGGAGGCCCAAAATCAGCTCATAATCCAGACATCAAAAACAGTGTGTAGATTTGGAATGTTTTAAAGATGAGCTTTTATTTCGAATCTGACCGATCCAATGGAGCTGATATTAAATATTTATATGGAAGAATAATTAATGAACATCTTTCATTAAGGATTCCACGTTTGAGTCAGCTGGTTTCAAGGACTTAAATGCATGGGAAGTTGGAGTTGTGGAATACGAAGAGTCACTTTGGAAGATTAAATATTCCACACTAAAACTTCAATAACGCTTTCATACATAGACCAATTAGGATAATACTTTGTGGATGTACGAGAGATAAGAAAGGGAACAATATTTAATAAGGGACCACTTACAAATTCAGTCATTTATTGGGTCTAACAGTCAATGCAATCTGGAGGACAGAATTTGAGCGAGATTCCATTACCCATTTCACCTATTAATATGTGTCTCATCTCATTTTTACAAGGATAGACATTTCAAGGGGGATAAGGTGGAGTTTTTATTATGTAATTGTTCTTTATAGTTATAATATATATTGGTGTATATTTCTTCTTCTTCTTTTCATTTCTCCTTTTCATTCATTTCTTTTATTTTATGTGTTTCTCCCACCGTACTTCTTTCTAACTCCATGCTTGTGTAGAGCTAACCCTCACTATTGTTCGAGGGGGGAAGTGGTGGTATTTGAGTTTATTATGCTTTATTATTTTATTGTGTTTTTTTCTAAGGATTCAGTAGTGGTTAAATTATTGTGGTGGGCAGTCTCCCCACTTTCTCTACTATTTTCTTCTTCCTCCTTGTTCATTACTTTTACTTCCCATCAATATCTAATTCATTCTAACAGTGGAGTTTGGATTGGGTATTGATGTGAAAGAGATTACTCCTACATGAAGAGGTCTCGGTGTAGGAGAATACATTTCAAACGAGAGGGTGTGGAGTGACTGGTCTTGATCTCCACATTGAATAATTTGTTGATAAATATTTTGAATAGTAGTGATAATTCCACAATGAAACCCTAAGAACAATGCTTTTCTTTTACTAAATTCTTTGTGTCTTTTCACCCTTTTCTTTTTATTTTTTGTTATTATATATTTATATATTTATATTTTTCACATTTCAATTATTTTCCCCCATTTCTATTAATATTATATTTTATATTAGTTTATAAATAATCACAATAGAAAGATAGTGTGCATGACCGGCCTCCTTGAGATCAATCCTAGGGTGTGCCACTATGGTACATTATTAGGTTAATAAGAATTTAATTGAATTGTGGTTTGTGACAAAACCAATCTCATCAACAACCTCATACCATTCCAACCACTAGATAAATACCAAAAAAATCATCAAATTACACAACAAGTGCAACACCCGATGGTGAAATATCATCAAATTTAACAACATAAAACCAGAACAACAATCCCCTCCAAGGATGACTTGGGGGTTTCCCTCATACGTGGAGTATATAGTCTTAAGAATGATCTCATTACCAAGGACTAACACTTTCTTAACCTCCTTTATACCATACCCAAATAGTAAGAAAGAGAAAAGAACTCCACTGATACCACTTTGTAATGTCCCTGACCCAGGAGCCTCTAAACCAGTTCCCTGAGTTGGGTTTCCACATAACCTCAAGCACACCTCCCCATACTCTAGAGGATTCCAACTATAAGTAAGGGTATAATTGGATATGCGGGGATACTATACCCTCTTTACAAAATTAATCCATAGTGTAAAACAATTTAAATAGAAGAAACAATAGGAAAGAATCCAAATCATGCATAAATAACAAACCCAAAAACTATTTACAAAAAAATCCAATAGTAAACATGTTATTCCATGCTATAGTGCCAAGTAAAATAAACTCAGAAGAAAGAAAATTACTGTAATATAAAAAACGGTTCTAGTTCCAAGTCTTGAACCTCATCTGTGCACATACCGAACCGACTCACTTCCCAAGAATGGGGGCCTTTCCCTTTTCTTGACCAACATCCATGAAATTGTCTTGGGTACCCAACAGAGGCCCGAGTAGGGTGTGAGTATAAGTCAATGGTCCACCAAGAATGATGTTTGAAAAATATCCATTAAAAGTAAAGGAGCATGAAACTGATAAATAATGGTATGTAATGGTAAAAAGTTAAATATTCCATTCTAGATTATGTTCCCTTAAATTATACTTCCATTGAATTCATGTATTATACACAGGCATCCCATGGTTTAATCTACCCTATTAATCTGTTTAGTGGATTTGAAAAGTTAAATATTCTCAATAATATGGCAATAAAATCAAGTCCTATTTCACTAGGCATCACATTATAATAACATCATAATCCTCACCTCAAAGCCTCAGTCTGGGTGGAATGAAACTGTAATGGGAATAGAAATTTATCCCCTTCCCTAAACTATGCATTTAGGGGTGGAGCTAGAACCTCAGTCCAACTCGACTCGTGGGCATGAAACCTCAAGTATACACCTCACACTACCAAGTTATGTGCACATTCTTATTTATCATTCCCCACAACTAACAAAAAAGAATAGAAAAAAATTAACAATATTCAAAAAATAACTTTAGGGAAATTGATATCTTTCTACAATACACTAACACATTCAGAATTCTTATTAAATACCATTTAACCCAATTTTCCTTTCCCCATGCCTATCTCACTAAGTATGATCAAATGTAAACATATTACCTTATCATATTAACATTAACCCCATTTACATTCCACCCAAACAATCCCTTATATTTTAACCATATTATATATAACTACCCACAATTCCCATCTAGCTCATTATATAAACAATTTACACATTATCTAGAGCTCTACCACATCATGTGTCAATTTCAAACCTTATAATATCATTAGCCCAATTGGGATGGACAGCGAACCCCATGGGTTGCCCTAATTTTGTCAAGTCATCTCCCATGCATCCCACAAGGATCATGAGGGGTTCAATTTGTTGATTTGACACTGACTATGTTAATCCATTCAAAGGAAACCAAGAAAAAAACAAGGGAAATCAAGAATATAAACCTACGTGAAAAAATATATAATAAAAATAAGGGATATAAGTTGTAGACCACCTACCTTGAATCCATTGGATAACACACTCTTAATCAAGGCCTTAGATTTGTATCCAACCTCTCTTTGAAGCATCAACATAAATATCACCAACAAAGAAAGGTTTTAGGGTTTTGGATGGAGATAAGGAAGATATGTTAACCCTAAACCAAAAATTTAATCAAGAGGGAGATCAGAATCACCTAAATCTTCGATCAGCAACTGACCACACTCTAAATGGCCTTCAAATGAGGGGTAAACACTCTTGGGAGTCCTTGGACACCATGGCTCGTCACTAGGGTTGATGGATGAAGAAGGGGGATAAATCCTGAGTTGGTATAAGAAATCCCATAATGGATTTTTTGTAATTTTTTCCAAAATACTATGCCTCACAATTTACCTGCATAGTTTTCCAAACCATGCGCCAACCATGTGGATGCTATTGTCCAAAAACACCCCCTCCCGCAATTACTTGGGATTTCTGTACGGTTTTCACTAACCATGCGCAAACTATGAATCTTTCCATGAAACTCATTTTCTTCCTCTTTCATTTCCCGAACATAGGGAACACCCCCCGAGTCTTCACCTAAACATGGGGAAACACTTATTTAACCAAAATAAAGAACATAAACTAAAACTTAAACCAAAAAAAATACCTTAGGAGAGATTAGGATCTTCTAGAACATCTATTTATATATTTAAAATAGTCTATTTATTATTTATTTAATCTTCTTTTATCCTTTTGTAACACATATCTTTTTACTTTCCATTTGATGTAAATAATATAATTCCATTTGAGGAATTGTAGATTACCTCTCACACAAAGTGACATGATTCATTAAAACAATACATAGATTATATTAAGGATTGTTTTAGTGAAAATGTAATATCTATATATATGATATCATAAATGTACTTTAATAATGATATAGATGTATACATAAGTTACTTTTACTTTCATTCTTTCAATACGATAGTTAAACTGAAATAACATTTATGCATATGTACGACCTACTGTCTCTATGAATGGTTTATTTCATTTCATAATTATATATTCAATTGTTTATTATAATAAAGAAATAAAGTATATAAATCATATTTGTACCTTGGTTTACATTTCATGATAGAAAGTATAAACACCAAAGATATAACATATTAAGAAACATACGATTAATAAAGGGAATATTACCCGAAGAGAAACAGCAAAATAGGATTGTTAACAAGTGGGTAATATATGGTCCTAACAAAACCATATATGGTATTAGATATAATAATATGGTTTTGTAAAAGATTTAAAAAAAATTATCTTTATTATTCTGGTGGATCGAATGAGTACGATGAGAGTTATGACACAAGGTAAGGGAATTTCATCTCACTCTTTATTACTGTGAGATACATGCTTTATTCACCACTCATTCCTTTTGTGTGGTGTGTATACTGCCCGTGGATGTAGTCTATGATTATTATACATAAGTTTATGGTTATTTAAATATATATTCTTTGTTTTTTATTTCATGGGGTTAATGTTTCAAAAACATACCAAATCTATAAAGTAGTTTTGTCTCAAATTTATTTCTTTGAGACACATGTTTTGTTATGAACCTATATTCTTTAACGAGGTGTATATGATTACAATTGAAATGTTATATAATGAATCTTATTATTTTCATTATATTTTATGCTTCATGTAATTTTATTTTTTTACATGAAGATCATGATCCCAATTAACCATGTGGTAAGAGTTTATTGAAACAATCCTATCAGTTTTTGATATTGTTAATGATAATGCTTCTTTTGATGAAATATTGTGATCTATTTATCAAAAACACTCATTACCTTCCTTGTAATATGTTTATTCAAGATATATCCATGTATCAGTACCATTTACAACTCTTTTTTTATTTAAGATAATTACTAGAATGTTTTTAATCAAAATCTAATTGTTTCCCTCCCTTCGGATGAAAATATGTTTTATTTCAAAAACATATTTTCAAAAATGATTTCAAAAACGTTTTCGAATTATCTTTGAATATCATTTTCCAAGAAAAGGTATTTTTAAATTTTTTTATTGTTTAAAATATTTCTTTATAAGTTTTCATAGTTATTTTGAACTAAAATATTATGAAAACATTTTCAAGATTTATTTCAAAGTTCTCAAAGTATTTTCAAAAAAATGGGTTTTAAAATTGTTTTCAAGATTATTGCAAATGTTTTAATATAAAAAGGTTTTTAAAATATTTCCATGATTTTATTATATGTTTTCAATGTTTTTTCAAATAAATAGGTTTTTAAAATGTTTTAATGCTTATATTATTTGTTTTCAAGGAAAAAGGGTTTTAAAAATATTTGATGTCATATTTTTATGTTTTTCAAGGTATTAACTATGAAAATTAATTTTAAATGGTTTTCTGTATTAAAAACCCTTATCTAAAGAAACAAGGATATTTTCCTCAAGAAATGCTTTTGAAAGATGTTTTAAAATTATTTTCCATATAAGATGTTATCCATTTGTGGTTCTCATGCCCTTATAGGAAATGATCTAAAGGTTCCATTCATATCCTTTATGTGAATGGGTTATGCTTAATGTCATGGTATTTATAAAACCCATTTATCTTCCCAGGGTTATATGTTTATTTAATACTTTTCTCTGCCACAGGTTATATACTTTTGAAATCCACATCTTTTCACAGGTTATTCTTCAATGAAAAAACTATGAAATCTATCTCTTTTATATAGTTAGTGATGTGGTCAAATGTTTTTTATTTCCATTTCATTTCATGGGTTATGATTTTAAGTTAACAGAACCCATATCTTTTCATGGTTCATGATATGATAATTTTTTTTGTGGAATATGCATGTATGATTTCATTATGTGATTTGTGGGACCTATATCTCCCTCAAATTGATTGGGTAATGATAATTGTTTTGAGGTCAAAGGGTACATGGGACAACATCGAAATACTAAAACAAGAAGGTAAATAGGATGAAATATCATACCCAAAACAAGAGGGTAATGGGGAGGAAATCCCAAGCCCGAAATAAGGGGGTAGATGAATAGAAATATGAAGCCTGAAGCAAGAGGGTAAACTAGAGGACATCCCAAGCTCAAAACAAGAGGGTGTAGAGAGGAAATCCCAATCCCGAAATAAGAGGGTGCATGGGAGGGAATTCCAAGCCTAAAGTAGGTATGTGAGTAATTATCCCAATACTATCATGTTACAAAGGCCTTGGTAGGCTACCATGACTTATGGTTTTTATATGTGTTTTCTACAATTAAATGTATTATTAATATTTCATGCTTCCATAGATTATGATTTTTATTTCCCTATGATTCATGTCTTATGAACTTCAAATATTTTTTATGATCTCTAATTTGCAGCATATGATCTTCCAATGTTATTCTCAAGTTCTACACACTTTTGTTTTCAGGTCATGCTTACACATTTCCTTTATTTTACCTTACCAAGCATTTAACATCCCCCCTATATTTTGTTTCATTTTACTAGGTTATGAATAATGGTTTTACCTAGATGTACTAAAGGAGGTGATATTTGTGGGAGTGGTTGAAGATCTTACACCTGGATATAAGATTTGGTTTCCATGTTTCGAAAGATGCTAAACTATTACGGTCCTCAGACATGTATTTTTGGTAATGTAATAAATATTTATCTAAATTGATGTAATATCCAAGTATTTCAATGATAAGTCTCTATAAATCACTTTTTAGACACTTAATTGAGGGTAGTACACTCATTAGAGCTTTATCATTATCCCTATTATATCAGAATTCAGCCGCTTGATGACTTTTCTTCCCACACATGAAACATTTAGCAGTTCCACTAAGATAATTTCCTCAATGTTCTCTTTCTCACTTTGAGAATAAAGTAAATATAATCTTCCTCCCACTATACCTGTAGAGTTTCATTGAAATTATATCATTCATTTTCTTATCATATCCATGGTATTTATAGTCATCATCAATCTCTTTATTTTTTATAAGAATAATACAAGTAATGTACTTACTAAAAAAAGTTCTTAAACTCTCCCTAATCCATAGAAAAATATTTATCATTTTCTCTCATATAATTTATAAAGTTACAAAACCTATTCAATTCACCTTCTAAGAGATAAGTGACCAACATAACTTTTTCACGTTTTGAATAGTTGATAATGGAAAATATATGATAAATGGTACATATCCATTTCTCAGCAACTAGTGGATCAATTTTGCCAGTAAAATAAGGGTGATGTTTCCTTAAAAATGGTTCAATAAAATGTTGTTCCCTAATTTAGGCATTTTTAAACTATTCATGATTCATGGATTTATAATTATGTTTGTTCATATCAAAGATTTTTTTCAGTCAATCATCAAAAAACATTCGTTTTCTTATGAGCAACATCATTGAAATATCTATTTCATTCCTCATTAATATCATTTCTTTGGGTTCTATCCATTGATAGAAACCATAAATCATAGTGTTAGCAACAATTATCATAGAGGAAAACCATATAATCATGAAAATTCACTCAATGTATTCCAAAATCATGACGCTTACATTTAAATCTTTTAAACTATAGGCTTACCCACAAAGACATCACTAGAAAAATCTTTATAAACATCCCTAGAGATTTGACTAATGTTTTATCATTATAGTCTTCAACAGTTAACTAAACCATTGCATTCCTACCAACTATAGTGACCCAAACATAACATAAATGGATATTACATAATTTTAGATTAATATTTAGCATATTATAGAAATATGTATTCAAGGACCATAATAGTTTAGTTTATTTGTAAAATTGGATAACATTCTTTTAATTTGGGGGAAAATATTCAAAATATCTATAAAGATATTCCCCTTTAGAAATCCTATATAAAAAAAATTCCTCATAACTCGAGGAAAGGAAGCAAAAGAAATGGGTGAGATCATATGGTCATTAAGGGAAAACACGGAGATAAGTAAGAATAATCATTTTCATAAGGGTGCGAGAATATGATTGTGTCTTTAAAAGATCATACCTTTCATATCAATTAACATAATCAAGAGTCATGGAATAAAGATTTAATTTTCATAAAACATAAATGATAAGGTAATCAAGGGAATATGACATGAAAGTATAAAATTGGAATAATACATGGAATTACCACATAGACACGAGATTATAACATTGTGAACATGTAAAAGTAGAAAAAGTTTCATCCATTATGTTAAGGACATGAAATCATTCCCTCACATGAACTTATGTGCATGAAACTAGTTCTACGCATATCATTGTGAACATGTAATCAGGTTCGAGAAAAATGTTTTGAACATTTATTCAGGTTCACACATAAACATATGGTTTGAATGGCCTTCAGTCCATCACTTTTTTATTTATTTTTGCTAATCTGCCTCTCAAGGGTGAGGGGGAACCGTTAAAAGGTCCGAAGGCTTAAGTAAAAATTACATAACCTATAGGACTTAGAGGAAATCACCCAAACAAGACAACTTGGAACTACCCCTCCCTAGAAAATGTTGTAATATCATCAATCCACCTTCATAAGGCTAGTTAGAATGATATATTGTGAAAAGATTCACGGGCCTGGTACTAATGGAAATTCTAAACCCTTTCAATCTTCCGATTTTTTTTAGCTCTGTTCTAGTGGATGTGTCTGCTCTGAATCCTCATGTGGAGACATTTCCCTTGTAATTTGATTGGTTTTATATTCATTTTCATGTGGATCGAAGGCCATGGGGTGGCCTGAAGGCCTTATTGTGGCTTAGAGGCCTTGAGAAACAACTTGCCCAAAGGCCTTGGGTGGTACGAAGGCCATCCAGGACCTGAGGACCAAACTGATGGCCCAAATGCCCAGATGGACGAATAGTTCCAGCTACCACAGTACTGAACAGTACCTGCTACATTACATGCTAATGTACCTACTACAGTAACCCAGAAATATGCATCCTCTCATATTTGATCTTGGGTCTCTAAGAATCACTTTTCGAGTCCTCACCATCTAGGATGAGACTCATGTTCCACGCATAAACTTATGGAAATGCATCTAGTTCCATGCTTGTAATTGTGAACAGATAATCAGGTTCATGCATAACATTGTGAAAACGTAAAAAGGTTCACTCATAACATTGTGAACATATAATTAGGTTCATGCATAATCTTATGGATATTCAGACAGGTCCATATATAACATTGTGAACATGTAATCTGGATCATGTATAACATTATGAACATGTAATAAGAATCATTTATAACATTATGAATATTTAATCTAGTTCATGCATTACATTAATATTCAGGAGTCATCCATCGTTGCCCATTAAAGGGAGATTTTGGACACACCCATCACATAATACGTGTTCCACAAGATTATAAACAATCATCAAATCATAACCCATGAAATTAATTGGGTATCATAAACATTTAATCATATCTCTACATATGGAAAATATATAGGTTTTATAATCACATCATCACAGAATAACCCATGAAAAGAACAGATTTATAAAATCATATAACTAATGGAAGAGAAATGGGTTTCATAACCATTATTCAATCAAAACATAGTCCATTAATGAAAGAATATGAATCATATTTTTTATCATATCCTTAGTAAAGCATAAAATATAAATAAATATTTCTTCATAGTTGGAGAATGATTTTGAAAGATCACATGGAACATTTCTTATGAAAAATATCATTTTTTTAAAATCCATTTCATATAACCATTTCAAAAATCCATTTTCCTATAAAAAATTCATTATAATTTCATTTAAAAAATTCCATGAGGAAACTATGTTTTACAATTTTAATTTTTTTTAATCATAAATCTTTTTATAAAACTTTTTGTTTTGAAATACCTTAAAAATTCATTGAGAAAGCATGAGAATATTTTGAGAAAATTTTTATTTGAACATAATTTTAAAACTTTATTATAATTCTTAAAATTATTTTGTGAACCCTTTTCTGGTAATTGGATTTGAGAACTTATAATGAAATATTGAAATCATTGAAATACTCTTCTATTAAAGTAACCAATTGAATACATATAAATAAGAATTAAATATAATTTCAAGAAATTTTTAAACATAAATCTTTTTTAAAACCATTTTTAGAAATCATGGTTTTAAAAGAATGAAAAGTTATGACTAAAGAGAGATATGATGTCAGATTTTCGTAAAAATGCAGTCTTAATTATCTTAACAACTAGAGAGTGTAAAAATGGAACAAATACATGATGATTTCATAAATAACCAGAATAGAAGAACATTTGTTGGTGTTTTTGATATATAGATCATATTATTTCAATAATATAAGTATAACTGTAATGAATCCTGATAAAGGATGAGATTATAGCAATAAACTATTATCACTTCGGTAATATTGACTCATAATCCACAAGAGAGAATAACATTAAATGAAATATAAAATTTCATGAAGGAAATATATTCATTATATAACATGTAAAATCACAATATACAAATCCCATATAAAAATGTAGTTGGATAAGATTTCATTTATCTCAAATAAGGAAAATTAAGACAAAATTACTTTACTGATTTGGTAACTTTTCATCCATAAAACCCATGAATGAAAGTTCATAAAATGGGCATATAAATAATCATAAATTTATTTATATTTACCATGGAATACATTAATGGTTATTATATACACTAAAAAATAAAAACGAGTGTTGAATGAAGTATAAGTCTCACAGAAATATAAGTAAGATGAGAAAACGCTTAGCATAAGTATTGAATTTCTTCGTACACATTCAAAACACTTATATAATAAAAATAATTTAATTATAAATCCCCAAAAGAACCATATTATTATTTATAATACCATATATTATTTGGTTATAACTTTATATCACCCATTTATTATCAAATCCTTATTTATGTTGCGTTTTGGGTAATATATGCATTGTTTTTTTGTATATGTTTTGGCTTATCAATCTTGATCCTATTACTAAGATCGTGATTTATTTATTTAAAGAATGTAAAAATTGATATAAATATATTATATATTCATTATATATGTATTTATAATAATATATAAATTATATATATATGAAATGGTTTAAACTGTTTATGGAGATGGTCGGTCGTACGTATGCATGAACGATGTTTCCATTTTATTGTCATATTGAAAAAAGTAAATCAAATAAATGTATGTAAATATATTTATATAATATAATTTAATTATAAAAATTATTTCATATATATCATATAATTTTACTAAAATCATCCTTAACACATTCCATGCATAGTGTGAATGAATCACATTACTTTGAGGAGGTGCTAGTCCACACGTCCACAAATGAAGTTATTGTAATTAGAAAAAATTGAAATTATAAAGGTATATTTTATATAGTAATTAAAATAACATAAATATTTCATAAATATCATATATATCATATAAAAATATAGTTATCATCCTAATTCCCAACCATAAGAGGTTATAAATGAAAAATAAACAACATCATCTTGTTAGGCAGTAGTTCAACACACACAAGAACGGTAAGTTCGTTACCATTTATTTGGAGGTTTTTGGTTCTGTAAGTAGATAAATTATAATAAAAACATATAAGTATGTTTAGGATACTCGTATTTTAATATAATCTTATAATAATAACAGTTTTGGGGGATGAGAATGAAAATATAATAAAGGAGCTTGAGGAAGGATGTTACCTATTCTTTCAGTAACTCCTATTGGTTATCATGAAAGGGATTATTTGGTTAGATTTAAAAAAAATAGGATTTTAGGATGAATGGATTAATTTTGGTAGGATATTTTGGTTGATTTTTGGTCGATCCAAAGGTCTTGAGAGGTGTGAATAAGTGGTAGGGGTGAATGCCTTTTTATAGCGGAGGAGTGGAATTCCTATTAATTTTTGAAAAGGGAATTCCATGCACATTTTTCCCATGTGAAGTGGATCCAATAATGGTAATAAATTAAAAACATGGAGTATAAGATTGATATATGAATATTACATGGCTTTTGGACATGTATATAGGTCATTTTGAGCCTTAAATATAAGGTTTAGTCCATTGTTAAGATATTTTTTTCTCTTAATCGCTGTAATTAATTTTAATCACCTTCACTAATATTTTTGGTAAAAAAATAAGTTGACCTTATTATATATTATAAATTATACTAATTTCAAATATTTAATCCTTTTTTATAATTTCGAATCAAATAATTGGCATATATTATTTTAAATTTAATCCAACAAACTAGATGATAAAACATGATTTTAAAGTAATACTTTTCAAAAGTTTGAATTTTTTTATATCAAATTTATATGTAAAATTGATTCAAATGACCTAAGTTGGATTAATTAATGTTTATTTGATTAAATTATACTTTTTAAACCAAATTAATATATAATTTTTCTATTTAAATAAATTATATGGAAATACAAATTTGAATTAATATTCCGTATTTTCACTATTCATTCAAAAATAATGTTTTTTTCAGAAAAAATACATATATTTAAACATAAGATAATTTTGAAATTATTGATTAAAAAATTATTTTATTTTATCAAATTAAATTTCTAAATGTGTATAAAATTAATTTTATTATTTTTCACATATAGACATAAAAAGAAGTTCATTTGGGAAAATAATATTTTCAAACATATAGAACTTTACCAAAAATTATATTTTTTATTATCTTTAATTTTAATTTATATAAATAAATTATAAATAATATTTAAAAATTAATTATTATTAGTCTTATGAATAATTTTAACATATATATTATTACTATCTCTTTAAAATAATTATAATAATAAGATTTTGTTTCATAGAATCTCATTATTGTGTGTAATGCAAGCTAGGTCGGTATTTCATGTTGTGGAAGATTATACTAGTGTAGAGTATAATGAAATATTAACTTGGTGTAGTTTTCAATTTATGAAATAAAAAAAATTAATAAAAAAAGGTTAATTATAAGTTGGGGTGATACCGTTGAAGTGTTCTTGTTGGATCCAGGAGTAGATGGATTCCCTTAGTCAGATCTAGAAAAAGAAGACTTTTGGTTAGATAAAAAAGAAAATAGAGTATCTTGGTTAGAGATAGATCCGTATTCTATCAGTTGGATCAAGGATAAATTGTATTCAGTTTTTTGATAGTTAATAATCTATATTGGGGTTTCTAACCAACATGGAAAGGAGAAGGCCTTTCATTACAAAACCTTGTAAATTTCACATCATTCCCTCTATTATTTTATTTCTACACACAAAGTGATATTTATAGATAATTACACAGTGGATAGAGAACTATAACATGTTCAATTGGTCGAATTCAAGGTATAAAAAATGGAATTTGTAAAAATGAGTGTTCTACGGATTCACCCCCCTCTATGTAGAACCTTATATAGCATGAATATCTGCAATATTAAATGAATATATATGTTATTTGTAACATAAAAATACTTATCTAATGAAGATATCACTTATACCTTCTTACTTCCCATTCCGTGGGGGATAAGATAACATTGTTCGTGTGTACAGTGGACTAGTGCATCGTGAAATGATGCAATTCGTTTTTCAAAAACATATATCATTGAAGGTACTATAGGTAAATTTAATGAATATATGTTATATTTTTGACATAAAAATTATATTTCCAAATTAAGATATTTTTTACATTTCATTCATTTCAACTATAGAGAAAATAGAAATAATAATCATGTGTACATACAACATACCATCTCCACGAATGGTGTATTTAATTTTCTATCTCTAAATTTTATGGATTATTATAAATATATATAATAAATATATATTGTATTTATATAATTCATAATACTCTAGATATGATGTATCCCTATTCAAATTAATAGGGAAAAAATAACAAATCAAATCACACACTAAATACAAATAAGTTATTTCACAAAACACGATTTTAACAATGAATTATAAATAAAAAGGTAGTAAAAAGTCATAAGTAAATCATATATGGTATGATATATACAATTATGGTTATATATTATATTTAAAATAAAATAAAATTTAATATATATGAGGTTTGAACATGTATGCAGGAAGTCAATACTTAAGGTGTGGTATTTCCATCTAAATTTTTACTTCTGTGAGACACATGTCATATTCACCACCCATTTATTTCATTTTTTTTATATCCTTTCCAAGCATTTTTTTATTATTCTCCTAAAAATTAGTGATTATAATATCAATTTGAGTGTCTCCATTTCATGGGAATTAAGATTCGATTTTACCAACGTGGCAAGTGATTTTCATCCCAATTTGTATTCTTTGGGACATACGTTACGTTATGGAACTATATTCTTTTTTGATGTGTATATAAAACTAATTTGATAGGAAATATCATGAATTTATTTATTCTTAGGATATTATAAATTTTGTTTAATGTTATTTGGTGTACCTTTTTTATAAATTATTTTTAAAAATGTTTTTTTATTTGCTGACAACTAACTTTTTTAAATAATATTTTTTTGTTATCCGGGAAGAATGAAGTGGATGAGAAAGAAGTTTCTCATGAAATAAGTTTTGGAATGAAGAAGATTTTTTACTGAATATTTATGAAAGAATATGTTGTTGAAGAGTGAAAAGTCAAATGTTTTAAATTTTATCAAAAATTATAAACAAAATTAGATGATGTTGTGATAATCAACAAGTTTTCCCAAATCATGAAAACATTCATGATAAATGCTTTTGAATAAATGGTGTAAAAGTTTTAAATAATCTTAATCACTTAAAGGAAGATGAAAAACAGATCTAATATCATTGTTCTGAAAAATAGAACCACAATTCCATGAAAACCAGAACCGATTTCCTAATAAAATAGGAGCCACTTTAATAAGAAATTTGGAACCTAATTTATGAAAAATTTAGAATATGATTTCTGAGAAAATAAAAATCACATTTCTGAAAAATTCAGAACCTGATTTTTGATCAAATTAGAACCTGGTGTCTGAGTAAATCCGAATAAATTTTCTGAGAAACTCAGAACCTGATATATTAGTAATTCTAGAACTTGATAGCGGAGAAAATTAGAACCCTTTTTCTGAGGAATTCTGAACCTAATTTTGAGAAAATATGAACCACTTTTCTAAGAAATTTGGAATCTCATTTCTATGAAATTCAGGAACTTATTTATGAGAAAATAAAAACCACTTTTTTTAAAAATTCATAACTAATTTTCTATAAAAATTGGAACCTAATATTTGAGAAAATTGGAACCTATTTTCTAAAGAAATCAGAACCACAATTCTAAGAAAATTTGAACAAAACTTCTGGCCATGTTTTTGAAAAATCTAGAACCATGATTGTATATTATTATACTGATAAATATTTAAAGAGTTAAATAAGTAAAATATGATGTTAAATCTTGTATAAATATTAGAGAAATTTAAAGAGTATTGATGAAGTCAAAGTTGATGTTTTAATATGAGTTATTTCTAGAGTTCTTGAGAATTGAGGAAGCCAGAAATTTTTTCCAATTTCCCACCTTTGTTTTTTGAGTTTCCTATAAATATTTGATCGAATAATTTAGACATTTTCAATTTTAACACACATGAAAAATAAGTATCACTGGAGAATTAAAAGTGAAAATTTCCCACCAGATTGAATAATTTTTCATTGAATATTTGAGTATAAGAAAATTAGAACCATCTTCACTGTTTTGAGAAGATATGAATTAGCTAAACCAGACTGAGGTTTTAGAATGAGCATTTATAGAGTAGATTCAACAAGGTTTTTATTCTTTTTTTGGCTCAATTAATTTGTAAAAAACATTTTCAACTGATTAGATTCTATAATCGTTCCTATCTAGAGTTATATGGTGTCTAATGGGAGTTGGAACAAGTTGTAATCACTTATTCATATTAGTAGATTTCCATTGACCCATGAGAGTGTCTGTGGAATGGATATAGGATCACACACTATGAATGAAACTTGTAAATCTACTATGCTTTACTTTCTATACTTTTCTTGGTTTCATTTTTACATGATAAAAGTAGATGAGAAAATAAATCTTAACAGGTTATAGGGGTTAAGTTTCTTAATGTTTTGAAACATAGAAAAAGTGATCAACTGATTTAACCCCCACCCTTCTCAGTTTTTATTCGATCCTTGGAACATCAATTGGTATTAGATGGAGGTTACCTTGTTGAATCATTATCATGGATAATATTAATTGTTTCAATAATAGAGGAATTCCAACATTCTATGGAAATGATCATTATGGAAGGAAGAATAGGATGATTCTTTATCTCCTATCTATTAGCCTTGAAGTTGTTGATACTGATACTATTAGTTTTCCACCTATTGAGAAATATGGTCCTATGACATTTTATTATAAAAGAGAAATATATTTTTTTTAAAGGTAAAAAATGAAATCCTTATGTCATTATTAAATATTGTTTTTCAGAAGGTGATGGGTCTCAAAACAATAAAAGTCATACGAGAGAAGCTGTAAAGTGTTATTTAAGTGAATAATAATGTCATGGAAGAAAAGAAACAAATCATGAAAAGTGAGTAGGAATACATCAAAATGAGGGATGAAGAAACAAATAATGAATAATTCACTAGATTAAATGAAATTGTTTTCAACCTCAAAGGATTCAAAGATATATTATAAGAATGTACAATTGTGAAAACAATATGAAAAACCATCTAGATAGGTTCCATTCGTAAATTTATTCTTTAGAATATAAGGTTGATTTATCTCTTGATGAATTTCATAAAATTATTATTACATATAAAATAAAGAATGATCTGATCATGAAGATGAATATTAAAGATAAAATGGATTTTGAATCTGTGAGAAAGATGAAAATTCGTGAAGTTGATGAAGCTGATCCTTATGAGTATGATGATAAGAAAGATGAAGAGTTTAAAGATAAAATCATGTCAGTCATATCAAAAAACTATCATAGAATAAGAGCTATGTATAGAGGAAAAATTGTTCTCAAATGATTTGTGTTTTGTGGAATCAGAAACATTCCTATGAATTTCCCCGAGAAGAATGTTGGGGAATATCAAGAGAATTCTGATGAAAACCCCTAATGGAAGAACTGGAACAAAAATGATAAAGAATATAATACTTCAAATAGATTCATGAAGTTGTTTTCCAAATAGAAAAGAATTATGTTTATTTAGAAGGTTGAATCAAACTCAGTAGATAGTGAATATTATATAGTTGAATGTTCAAAAAAATATAGAACATTCATTGCAAAAGTTGAGAAAACAAAAGACTCATCGAAGAGTGATTAAGGTGGTGAAAATCTTATAAAGGGTATCATCTCAGAACCAAATTTCTTGCTTTTATTTAGAAAAAAATATCTCAAGAATGAAATTAGAGTAATGAACTATGATCTTGAAGATGTTTTTGATGAAAAAAATATGTCATCAATCAGGAGGATGAATACATTCAAGTGACTATAAGCTATAAACATAGAAATGATAAATTGTGAAAGGTAATTTATGATCTTAGTAAGAAGATAGAAAATATGGAAGAAGAGGTTGAAAATTTGCAACCAAAACATATTGATTTTGAAAATTCCCAGAGTAAAATGAATGAAAACTTCAAAAAATACAAAAAAGTAAAATATGAGGCTTCTAAAATTGATGAGAAGTCTCATTATTAGAATAATGTGAAATATTCTCTTACAAAAAAATAATGTTTCATCTGATTCTTATAATATTTCAGGTTCAAGATAAATTGTTGGAAAATATTGGGTGGAGAAAGGATGTGAGAAACCTATCCACTCTATAAAAGTTAAGAAAACACTCAAAATAAAAGATGGTTTCCAACTTGAGTATATTAGGGTAGAAATAAGTTACCGACCTCACCAATGTTTCTATAGAGAAAGATCATTATTGAATATAAAATCAATATTTTAAGGCTATTTTTGGTGATGCAGAATCTATGGTCATAGAGTATATAATTTCTAGAACAACTTATCTCTACGCGATAGAAGGTTTGAACAAAGATGAAGAAATAGTGAAAGAAGAATGAGAAACTCTCCTAACACAAAGATAATAACAAAGGTGAATTCTCAATATGTTATAAAACTTCCACGAAAGAATCAATTTGGATCCCTGGAATTTTTTTTGGAACATGGGATTAGTCTATTCATTATAATAAAAGTGGCATAACACTCCTTTTGGATCAAATTCTGTATGATAGAAAGGAAAAAGGAACTAAAAATAAGAAAGTTAATGAAAAAGATTTCATCATTGAGACATCATTAAAAGAAATAAAAATGAACAAACCATGGATACTTGAAATTGTTTGTTCTTCAAAAATGTCCAATGATATAAAAAATTTCAAGCATCTTGAAAGACATGATGGGGGAGCAGTTACTTTTGGTATTGGTGGTTCCTTAAAAATTAGAGGAATAAAAATGGCAGAGATTGAATTAGAAAAATTTAAATCCAAAGAAGTTTTACTTATTTATGGTTTAGAAAATAACATAATTAGTGTAAGTCAACTATGCGATGATTAAAATGAAGTAATATTAAGAAAGAATTCTGGTATTACCAAATTTGTGAAAGATAGAAACGTTATTACAAAGGAAGAAAGAACCAGTGGGAATCTAATCCAAATTAAAGATCACAATAACTCCTATTACTTGAGTGCAGAAGATGAAAACAAATTGGTCCACTGATGACTTGATCACAATAGTCAGAAAAGTATAAAATAACATTCTAAAGTTGATTTCATTCATAATTTTCTAGAGCTAAAAATAAGAGATTGGGATTTTTTTCAATACTTGTTAGAAATGGATGATAACTAAAAAAAATCATAAAATAGTTAAAATTCAATCTTGCAGACCACTTGATATTATTATTTCCAATCTTTGTGGGCTGATGAAGAATCAATCAATAAATGTGGGTTTTCATTTTATCAATTTTATTGATGATTTCACTCGGATGATAGACATCATGTTCATGAATCATTTTTCAAAGTCTATAGAAATGTTCAAATTATTTAGCAATGATATTAAGAAAGAAAAGGTGTTTCCCTAAAAAAGCTGAGAACAGATAATCATATCGAATTCACAAACAATGATTTTTAAACTTATATGAGAAAGCATGTTATCAAACATCAATATAGTTCTCCCTATACTCCATAAAAAAATGGAGTAGAAGATTGGAAGAATAGAATCTTGGTGGAAATAGGAAGAAGTATGTTAGTGGAATAAAATATTTCAAAATTCATTTTGAGAGAATTTATTAGTGCTATTGTACATGCTCAATATAGATACTTGTTGATATCAAAAACCAACATGACTCCGTACGAAATGTGGTATAACAAAAAAACCTCATGGAAATACTTTATTTTTTTTAGAATTCCATGTTTTCTCAGGGACAAAAATATGGATTTTGTAATGTTTGATGAGAATTCTAAGGAAAGAACTTTCATGGGTTGATCACCAAATGAGGGAAGTTACAAATGTTGGAACAAACATTTACAAAAGTTGGTGGAATCATATGATGTGAAGGTAATTGAAAATCAAATATCTTTAACAAATATAGTTAAGAATTCTATGGAGGATAAATTAGAGATTTCCAAAATTATTAAAATTAATTTAAAACATTATTATTTGGATTCAAAAGAATCATGTTATGTGGAAATTCTAGTAGAGAAAGAAACATTGAAATTCCATACCTTATAAAAACATGGTTAATCTAAAAATATAACGGGGAATCAGAAGGCTCTAGTTCAGACCAGAAGAAAGTTGAGATAAGAAAAATTAGACTTCAATTATCTCAAACGTTGAACCAGAATCAGTTTCAGAGGCTATTCAACAAAAAGAATGGTTTGATTCTATGAATGAAGAGTTGGATCAGATTGAGAAGAATGAAAAATGGAAACTTGTTCCAAGGACTAAAAATAAAAATTTCATCAAAACCAAGTGGGTGTATATTAAAAAATTGAATGAGCATAGAGAAGATTCAAGAAATGAAGAAAGACTATTTGGAAAAGGATATTCACAGGTGGAAGGAGTAGATTTTGATGAAACCTTTTCCCCTTTTCAAAGGCTAGAAACTATTCTAATGTTTTTTTCATTAGCTTCTCATCTGAATTAAAAAGTTTATCAGATGGATGTAAAGTCAACTTTCATAAATGGTGAGGTTAATGAAGAAATTTACATTGAGAAACCTTGTGGGATTATACTAGATGAGTATGATAAAATATTTTTCAAATAGAAGAAATATTCATTTGTTTTGAAACAAGATCCATGTGATTGGTACTTGAAGTTTTAAATTTTTTGGAGAGTGATAAAATTTTCTAAAAGAAAAGTTGATAACAACTTGTATGTGAAATATTTTGTCTCTGGATATTTAATTGTAATTGTTTATGTGGATGATATAATTTTTTATGGGGATGGAGAAAATGTTTGGGAAGATTTTACCAAATAAATGAAGATGAATTTGGAAATGCTAATGTTAGGAGAATTAAATTTCTTCATTAAATTACAAGTTCAAAAAAAATTAAAAATATATTTTATTATCTCATGAAATATATGTTAAAGAATTGTTTAATAACTTTGGGATGGCTGAATCCAATTAATCCTCAACTCCAATTTCAGTGAGCATAAAGTTGAGTAAAGATAAATCTAGAATAAGTGTAAATCAGAAAGACTTTCAGAAGCAGATATGAAGTCTTCTTTACCTTACAACTTCAAGGCTTAATATTATTTATGTTTTAAATTTTTTGGACATGTATTAAAGTAATCCAAAAGAATCACATATTATGGATGCAAATAGGATTTTGATATATGCCAAAGAAACAAATTCACATGGGTTGTTATACAAAAGAAACAGTGAGATGAAGTTTCTTGGTTATACTGATGCTAATTGGGCTAGAGATTGTAATGGTAGAAATTTATCCTCAGGAGGGACTTTTTTTCTGGTTGAATGTTGTATGAGATGGTGTAATAGGAAACAAAATTCAGTAAATTTTATCACAAAAAAATCTGAATATGTTTTAGCCACTCAGGCTGGTATTAAAATGTTGTAGATGAAAGTTCTATAAGAAGATTTTAAATTAAACGTTTCTAAACCATTGAAGATACTTTGTGAGAATCAGAGTGAAATTGATCTTTCTAAGAATCCTATCCAACATTCAAGATTGAAACAAATTGATATAATGTTTCACTTTATAAAAGTTAAAGATTAACCTGGAGTTGTTTATTTAGAATACATTTCAACAAAGTTTCAAATTGCTGATATATTTATAAAAGAAATGTCAAAGGAAAGGTTTTTGGAATTGAGGTGGAATCTTCATGTTCATCCCCCTCCCATGTCTTCCTAAACCTCATAAGGAAGAACCCCCATTATCCTTTGGATTATGTTGATAAAGGGGGAGAGAATGTTTCAACGTTATTCTATGTAATATGTTTTTCTTATCTTCTTTTTTTAATCAGAATCTTTGGTTATCATATAATTGGGGAATGAAAAAGAAAAATGAGAAAAAAAAGTTAATATTGAGAGAATAAGAAAAGAGACAAGGATTTATCTTTACATGGACTCAAATTTTTCATTCACTGAGGGATGGAATTCCCTAAAAAACATTACTTTATCCAGTAGTATTGTGTCTGGACACTCCCTTTTGAGAATGTCTATGTTTTCATAAAATTTAAAAAACATGATTATCTTGCAAAAGATAAGTTTTGAAAAAATCGGAGAGTTGGAAATGTAAAGACATGGAAATTTCAAGGAATTGTTTTTTTTAATTCTTTCGAAATTTACGAGTCTTCTGTTTCTGATGGTGCCTAATTCCGAGGCCCAGTGTGCCCGGAATCAATTTCGGAAGTTTTGTTCGGGTACGTTCAGTAAAAGAACATGTGGGTTTTTCTATCTTATGAACAGGTGCTTGGAATTAATATTTGAGGGCACTGATGAACTCGCAGCACCGGTATTCGCTTAAGGGGACCTTTACCATAGTTGCGTTTTCTCGGGAGAAGTTAATTTTTGGAGATTTATAATAAATTAAATAAAATTGTTGTACACAATTTTATTGTTTAAGAGTTGGTTATTTTCTACAAGGGGGAGTTAGAGGTGTGGCCCACACCCACATAACCTCCCATGAGAGGATAAAGTGTTATGGGGCCCACACGATCCCCTAACCCTTCAACTTCCCTTAAAATCCTCGTTAACACCCCTTCATTTAATTTGATAACTCCAATATTTTAATGTGAACTCTCCACCTCCTCTCTTTTGAATTTTAAACTCTTCACCTCCTCTTAATTAATGCCAACAACAAGGATTAATTAAATGCCACATTTAATTAATCTTTGAGTTCATTTTAAACAATTTTAATTGCATGGAAATTCTATTAAAGTTGGATAGCTTTTATAATAATTTCTTGAAAAATATTTCAGTGGAGAAACCTTTAGAGAATTAGAAGAAGGTGTTCCTCTCTCAACGAAGAACAATTACTCTATCCAATGAAGAACTTAAGACCTGTGACCGTCGTCTTCTTCATTCTTCTCCCTCTGCTTCAAGGAAGAAGACTCTGCCCACGAGGAACGTCGACTACGCTTCCTCCTCAGATGCATCCTGATGTCAACGAATTGACATCATCTTCGAATCCTCTTCCTGCGACACGGCAAGAGAGCATCAGAATCAAGGTAGGGGGTTTGATATAATTTTTTAAGTGAATGAAATTATATTCCGTCCTTGGTGAATGCTTGTATTGTCTTCATATAATTGATATTTCCTAACGCAGAGGGCACGGGTCGAATGAACACGGCCCGACGACCATCCGATGGTTCTTGAATTTTTTGGCGGTGACAACAGGAGGTGATAGCGACCAGAGGAGGCAGCGAACGGAGGCGGTGAAGACCGGAGGCGGTGACTGCGCACCGGGTGCGTGAAAGAAACCGTGACCCACATCCGCGGGCCACTCGGTAGATGAACTGAACCGTCCGGCTGTAGGCGGCCGTGCTGGAGAACCGTGGCCCGCGCTCCGCGGGCCTCTTCGGCGGTGAACTGGTCGTCGCCTGCCTGCTGGGTTGAAGGAGGCCGCGACACCTGCAGTTGCCGTGCGGGAGAACCACAACCCGCCCCTATGAGCCGCTCATGCCAGGAAGACCGGTCGGCTTCGGCCGGCTGGACAGGAGGGGTGGCGCTGCTCGGCGCCGCTGGTTCGGGAAATCGAGGGGCCGCACGACCCCGCACCGCTCGGCCAGCCGTGGGTTGGGCTGCGCCATGCCAAGACCGGCCGCACCCCATCGGGCCAGGCCGAGCCCCACTGGACCGGACCATGCTCCACCATGCCGGGCCGACCCCCTTACTGGGTCGGACCCGCCAAACCTGGTCGGGCCGACTCGCCAGCCCACTGGGCTTGACAGTCCGGGCCGGTTTGACTTAAACATGAATAACTTTAAGACCGCACGTCCGATCGATGCGCCGTCAGCGAAACTAAGATATTCATGATGAGACAATATTTTTGCAATAATATAAGTGACTTTTGGATGACTTTGGAAAATGGCCGGGTTTGGAACGAGCGTAATTCCAACCGGGCCCCTCGAATGGAAAAGCCAATATCTCTTAGACCGGGCGTCCGATTGACGCGCCGGCTGTCGCGTTGGGTTTCTTTTGACGAGACGGAACTTCAGGATACATCAACTCTAGACTTTTTGAGAGTTTATTTATCGACCCCTTTGCTCGAGGAGCGGACCCTCCCGGAATCGAGCATGCTGTGTGCGGGAACCCTAGAGTTGGCTACGACTGCCGTACTGAAATCCTCCGTGGGTTCGACGAACACGAAAACTGTACTAGAATCCTCTATGGGTTCAACAGCGATGACTACTATACTTGTATCCTAAGTGGGTCCGACAATTTTACTTCTGTACTAGTATCTTGAGTGGGTCTGACAGAGTAGCTGGTTTAGTATCCTACGTGGGTCTGACAGCTTAGATGAATCAGTGGCTACATCTGATCAACTCTATCACTATACGAAATATGTATACCTGTGTGACATGAGTCTTGACTTTCAATCATTATCATCGATGCGATTGACTTGCTTTCCAATGTGGACTAGGTTGTGCTTGGGCTCGAGAGTTAGATTCAAACTGTGATTGATAACTTAGGTATATGTATGGGCATATACCTAAGTAGAGTTGGTTGATACTTTGTGATTGTATATTTCTTCTATGTTTTACCCTTCGTGGATTCTAGGAGACCTTCGGGGTTCTTAGGGTCCCTACTGAGTATCATATACTCACCCCTGCACAGGCTATCCCCGCACTACGTTGTGTTGGATGCAGACGACGGAAAACACTGATTGAGGTGGAGGCTTGTGGAGCTGGACAGTAACTGGAGGTGGACCACTTGGCGAGATTTACACGGAGCATACGGCCGAACCCGAGATGCTGAGGAGGCCATCTGTACCCACCCTTCAGGTGGAATACCCGGAGGACGACTCAGTGGTTTCTGTTTTACTTTACTGCAGTTGTACTAGCTTTTCAGTTGTATTGTAACTACTATTGGTATTGTATTTTCGGCCGCTTTTCTTTCAACACCTACTTTTGTATTCAGTATTACTTAGTGCATTCTTATGTTGCATACTTTGTTGTGTTTGTTTTCTTTTATAAAGGCAATGCCTTCCCTTTTTATTGGGATTTACGCCTTTGGTGCCATTCGCCAACCCCTGGCCTATGGAAGGTGGGCTTGTGGTAGACACGACACGGGCCCTGAGGATGGGTCGTGAGAGGAAAAGTTTTTAATGCGGGTTTTCATCAAATCCAATGAGGGGGGATTGAAGTACCTTTATGATAAATTATTTTTAACAAACTTTTTGTATTATTTTTAAATATAATTTATTTTATAAGAATGTATCTGTTATCTAGTAAAAATTAAGTTGATGAGAAATAATATACTTAAGAAAGAATTTTTGGAATGAAGAATAATTTTTTTTGCTGAAATTTTTTTTAAGTGGATTTTGTTGAATAATAAAAAGTCAGAAGTTAGAAAGTGTCTAAAAATTTATAAAAAAATCAGATGATAAATTTTTTATCAAGAAGTTCTCACAAATCATTAAAACATTAATTATAAAATAATTTAAAAAAATGGTGGAGAAGTTTTAATGAATCAAAATTACTTGAAGGAAGCCAAAAATTGGTTCCAAAATCATTGTTTTGAAAAAAAGAACCACAATTCTACGAAAAATAGGAACCAGTTTTTTAAGAAAATAAAAACAAATTTTTTGAGCAATTTAGAACCTAATTTCTACGTAGTTCAGAATCTAATTTCTTAGAAAATGAGTACCAATTTTTTGAGAAATTTGAAACATGATTTCTGAGAAATTCGGAACCTGGTTTCTAAGAAAACTTGAACCACCTCTTTGAGAAATTTAGAACCTGATTTTTGAGAAATTCAGAACTGGATTTCCTATAAAATCAAAACCAATTTTTTGAGAAATTCACAACCTTATTTATAAGTAAATTGGAACCAATTTTCTATGTAATTCTAAATATAATTTTTGAGTTATTCGGAACCTAAACTCTGAGAAAATCAGAACCACATTTTTGATCAACTTGGAACCTAGTTTCTAGGCAAATGAGAACCAATTTTCATTGAAAAACAGAACATTTTTTTTGAAGAAATCGAGACCGTATTTCTAAGAATGTTTTTGAGAAAGTATGAACAACATTTCTGAGCATGATTCAATAGAACCAGAATCAATATTCATTATTATCATTATGAGAAATGTTTAAAGAGTTGAAGAAGCCCAAATTGAAACTAAATATTTTGTAAATATTAGAGAAATTTAAGGAGGTTTTATGAAGTCAAAGTTGATGTTTTATTATGATATACTTTCAATGTTTTTTGGATTTGAGGAAGTAGGAAAGTTTTTCACGTTTCCTACCTTTTTTCCAAGTTTACAATAAATACTTTCTCAGATCATTTGTCCATTTCAAACTGTAACACACACATAAAAGGCAGAGTACTGGAGAATTCAATGTGAAATGATCCAACCATATTGATTAATTTTTCTTTGAGTGTTTGAGTAGAGGATAATCGAAATTATCTTTACTATTTTGAGAAGATCAGTCTCATCTAAATAGGACTAAGGATTCAGACAGGTCATTTGAAGAGTAAATTCACCAAAGTTATTATTTGTTTCTTTACCTCAGTTTTTTTATAAGCAAACATTGTAAACATATGAAATTCGGTATAATATTTTCTATCGAGAGATAAAAAGTGTCTAATGGGAGTTGTAAAAAGTTGTATTCACTTCTTCATATTAGTTGATTTCCATAGACCCATGGTAGTGGCTACAACAATGACATGGGTTCTCACATTGAGGATGGACCTTGTAAATCCAATGTTTATTACTTGCTATAATTTTCTTACTTGAATGAGTACTTTCTAAAAGTAGATAAGGAAATAAATAATTTCACAATATAGAGGTTAAGTTACTTAATATATTTACACTTATAAAAAGTTTAAAATTAATTTAATCCCCCTTATTAGTTTATTTGATCCTTGGAACTTCATTATCCTTCCATGGGGCTTGCAATTCAAAGTTACCAATGTCATATGGTTTCTTTGTTACAATCACATTGTTTATTTGGATTTTTTATAATTATACTTGAAATGATGAACTATTATAATCTATAACTCAATAAAATAATGTTTTTTATTCTTATTTTGTTATTTATATAGGTTACATTTTTTTCATTCATTTTCCTCCCTTAAAGGATTAATTAGAACAATATTTTTTTGAGTAAAATTAACTTTATTTCTCTCCTTGTATGATGACCCTTTTTCCTCCACATCCATTTTTTTAAAATGTTTTCAAAAAAAATTTAACACTCTTCAAAGTATTTATTAAATAATGTTTTATCCATTTTTGAATTTTTTTCCAAAGTCTTTTAAAAGGAATCTTAATGTCCATTTCCAAACAGGGTCCTTTTAGATTTTACTGAAAATGTGAATGAAATAATTGTTTTAAAGTTCTCAACTTGATTGTTTTTTTTAATTTCTAGTACCACTCATTATATTAAAGATTAATCTATAAGTATCCAATGATATTTTAAAAGAAAATTATTTTAATATTATTTATATAATATTTTAATTTTAAAAATTTTTATTTCAAAGGAATTTTTTTAATCAAGAAATGTTTTAAATGATTTTTAAATATTCATTTATAAGTTTCCAATGTAATTTTCAGTGAAAATAATTTTAGAAATGTTTTATGTTTTAAAATGTTTCTTCTATATTGGAAAGTAGATTTCATTAAAAAATGTTTTAAATGATTTTAAAAGCATCCTTTATAAGTTAACAATATTATCATCAACGAAAATTATTTTAAAAATGTTTAATATTTTAAAATTATTTTTTAAAATACGGAAGGCTATTTTTATCCATAAATGTTTCAATTGATCTTTCAAAAAAATATATCTATGATGGTATCCATTAATTTAAATTATAATTTACTAGGGATATTATCCAAGGATATAATAATTATTATTTTCTTAAATGGGTTATATTTATGATGATTTTTTTACGAAACCCATTCCTTTATTCCTTGGGATATGTTATGATAAACTATTAAAATGAATATGAAATCCGTTTCTTTTACATGGGTTATGTTATGATGAACTGTTTTAAGAAACCAATTTACTTTCAAGGGTTATGATATGTTGAATGTTTTATGATTTTTTGGAACACTTATGTATGGTTAACATTATGTGGTGGTGGTTATGTTATGAAAAAGGACATTGGTTATGTTATCACCAAAGATATATGGGACCTATATATTACTTCATAGAATTGGATAAAGATTAATATTTAATGAGATAAATAGAACTAGAATGGGGATTGAACCAAGCTCAGTAAAAGAAATTTCATCAAAAATAGTTTTGTTAGTGAACCTCAACCACTATGATTGTTTGGGGCTTGAATCAAATCTGCTATAATATATTTGGAAATGATCCTTGACTGCTAAGGAAATGATTTTTCATGTTTATGTGTATTTTACAATTCCTGGTCTAATAACAATGTTATTCTCTCATGGATCATGTTCTTTGATTATATTATGATTCATATCATATGAACTACTGATATTTATTCCATGAAACAAGATAATGATCTTTGATATGAAGGGTATGGTTTTCAAATATTATGCTCATTTTATCATACCCTTATCTTCATATTATATTTACAAATTTCCCTTTTTTAACCTTACTGAGCATATGCAATCCAAATTTATTATGTTTATTTTCACTAAGTTCTGATGATAGGTATTATATGTTATATTTCTATAAAGTGTGATAGTTATGATGATCTTAGTGGGAGATAATGTAGAGCTCTTATAAACCTGTTTTTTATGTTTCCACCTTTCCAAAGGTGTTAAACCTTTATGATCCTAATGCATGTGTTTGTGAATTGTAATGAATATTCATCTAAAAATATATAATATCTATATATGAGAAGTTTGGGTCTTTATATTTGTCATCAAATTATTATTTTATTTATCCTTTAAAAACTAGGATGAGAAAACTTTTGTGAGATCCCTTGTGACATGTCTAAGGATGATTCTAAGTATAATTCATAATTTAGGAAAGTATCCATGAATATTTGTGAAGGGTAGAGTGATTGGTTTCCTCAAAATAAATTTTATTCTACATAATGAAAGTGGGCATGTCTCTATTATAGTTTTACATTGGGGTATTAAATATATCAAGGGAATATTGAGCTGGTTCAATCGTCACATAGTGTAAGACAACGAGCTTTGCCGCACACATGGTTTGAGACTCCCTGGTAATATTCTTACGAAATTCTAAAACACTTTATGAATCATAAAAAAGTATTAAAATAGATGGTGACCATGAATGAAATTTGTTAAACATAAGGTACCATATAATTTATAGCCCTTTTCATGGTTTTGAAATATTATTAATTATTTTTCATGATTATGTGGTTTTCCACTAGGAATATTACTTCTCACACTATGACCTTTGGTTTTATATAATGTTTTATTGAGAAAACTAATTAGATTATCATTGGAGTGAAGGATATTTTGAATATTACCAATCATTTATCATGATATATGATTAAAAACATCAACCTTAACCAACTTGTAGACTCAATATATAAGAAAAGGATAGATCTTGTTGAGAGATCAGGTCGTGGAAACCATGTATGAAAGAAGATTTTATTTCCTTTATCTCAATAATGTTGGAAGAATAACTCCCAATAATGCATCAATGGGTAGAAAAGTTGTTTTATATTTGGATAAGAAGGACACAAAGTAATATATTTCTGAGGACAATTGAAATGTTCAATTAACATAATGGATGAGAATAATGTTTTCCCTAAGAAATCAAAATTGGTTGAATGTTATAAAGGTAGAAATTTTGAGAATTATAAAAATCAATATCCTAGGGGAATATATCAAGAATATGACCCGAAGAGTGTTATAAGTAATGTTTTTCTATTTGATGATAAATAGAATACAAATGACAAGTGAAAGGAAGTAGGTATTAATGAATAGGACGATGAAACCTAGTTAATGGTTTAATAATGATGTCAAATAATTTAAGTTTGTATGTATTTATTACCTCATAACTCATTAATGTTTTTATTAAAAAGTTTTATATGTTATAATTGATGGATTTTAAATTTTTTTTAAATTTATGGAATATATGAAATAATCTATGGTTTTATTTAAGGAATGAGGAGGCATGCATGTTTTCATTGTACTTTATGGTGATTCTATTTATTACTATGCTTCTGGAGAATGAATTTCCATGTTATTAAAATATTGTTCTTTTGACCATTAATAAATACTTAATGATATTTGGGGGATTAATTTTAAGTTAGTTTGGGTAAATTTAGAGCATTTTGTCACAATTTTTTAATTTTTGAAGGGTTATATGGTTAACCATCAATATAATTGTTTAAGTTGAACATTAGATGAGGTTATAAAGATTAATTTTTTATTTCACTATAAAAATATTTATTCATATTAGATAATATTTGATAACTATTTTTTAATAATTAATGATATATAGAATGAATTATCATGATTTTATGGATCTTATTATATGTTAGTGCTTTATGCTTGATGAATTCATCTCTTAGAGTAATAGATGAATTGAAAATTGATTGATTCACTAATAAATGATAGTATTGGACAATGAAATGGAATTAAATAAAGTTAATATATCATCTTATTAAAATTTCAAAACTTTAGGAAAAATATATTGAAATAAGTTTTTATACATTTAACTTCATTTTTTATTAATGAATGGTCTTTTCAACTGTAAGTCTCTGACCTTAAACATTACATATCGTAGTATTTCTTAACTAGAATTCATATTCAAGGATCTTTTCACTTTAGGGATTTATGGAATTATAAAAAACTCTAACAAAGGAACCCATACATATAAAATGGACTCTTATACTCTGTATCTATTTTTTCACCAAAAGAAACACTTTTAAAATAAAACATGATTTCATTTCAAGAATAATATCCAAAACATCCAACATGAAATATTCTTTGTCATTAGAAATATTATGACCTTTGAAGAACATTTTAAAACATGGGATGAGCACAAAAAGGTCAATGAGTGATAAAAGTAAATAAAATTTTTTGTTCTGAAAAAACATGAAAACTCATTTAATGTTTAACATTATCTTAAATTTTCATTTAAAATCTAAAATAATACATTTACACATGAAAAAAAAAATTATTTTACTCCATGAAATTACTTAAAACCCATACCATGTAATTAAAACCACTTTAGGTTATTAGAGGATCGTATACATAAAACCCTTTCAAACCCTTTGAATTAGAAGAACCAAAAGGATGAACTCGAATTAAGCTATTATGGGATTACCCAGTGCTATTTGGGCCACCCCATGTTCAGCTATAACAGTGTTTCCCAACAATATCTAGGCCCCCCATATTAAGCTATAATGGTCTCCCTAAAGGCTCTCTAGGACACCCTATGTATAAGCTATATTAAGATCACCCATTTTGTATAATTATAAAGTAACATATTATTATTAAGACACTATCATTATAAAACCCTTTGAAAAAATCTTTTAATATCATATGAAAATCACATTCATACGAAAATGCTATTTTCCTTTAAGAACCCATTTTCAGTACAAAAACTTCATATCCAATGAAAATGCATTTTCAATAACAAAATACCCAAAATAATAAATATGGTTTTTAATTTAAGGAGACATAAAATAAAATAAATTAAGATGAAAAAATAATGGTCACAATAGAAAAAAATTCATTGTCGAAATATATAAAAAGAACTGAACATTCTTTTGACCGTTTGTCCAAACATTCCATATAAATACACATAAAAAAGATCTAGTTTTGAAATAAATTGTGAGAAATTAAAAATAAACCTAAATATTAAATTATAATACTTTTATTTCCATATAGATAGATATGT
Source organism: Viscum album (assembly GCA_963277665.1). Taxonomy (NCBI): domain Eukaryota; kingdom Viridiplantae; phylum Streptophyta; class Magnoliopsida; order Santalales; family Viscaceae; genus Viscum; species Viscum album. Next base: position 251,759,055 of record OY728135.1, on the reverse strand, counting down.
AAAATAATATCAGGAATATTGACATGGAAAATAATAATTGAAAATTAAATCCTTAAACATTCCAAGTATACCATACTACTTTGAAAATTTATAATATAACATTTAGGAAATAAATTTATTTACAAGAAATTAAATAAAATTATTATAGGTAAAACATGGAATGAAATTTAATACTATCTATATATACACCATATAAAATAATAAAGGTGCATATAATCTTGAAATTTCTCAATGAAAGGAGATTGAGAAGAAATACCTTACCTTAAGTCTGAAACAACACGTACATTCTTTATCTTATTGACTAATAAACATAGAATACATCTTTAATTTCATAAGAAAAATTTTAGTTTTATTATTCCTTTTATATCACTTATTATTATTTTATAAAAATTACTTAATTATTTATGTTCACGTTAGAGTTGTAACGATATTCAGTACAAGAATCCAAATGACTTTTATATGAGTCAATATTTCAAGTGGTCATTAGTCTATAATATAAAAAATAATATTCAAGACATAGTAATAATTTTTATATAGAAATTATACTTTTAAATACCATAATTAAATATGGGTATGAAAAATGAACTGTGAATAAATCATGGAGACAGTAACTCATACATATGCATGAGCAACGTTTCCATTTTTTCATGGTCGTTATGAATATATGTTTAGTGTTATTTTATCTTTACATAATGATAAAAATGTCATTAATATCATATTAAATATTTAAATATACTTCTATATATATATCATACATTTTATTTGTTTGATGAAAAATTAATCACATCAATTTGTGGAGGTGATAGTACAGACGTATGCATGCATGACATAATTGTTTTTATGTGTAAATAAGGGTAATAATGTATATGATATATTATTATTTAATAATTATAAATATTGAAATAATATAACATATAAACATTAATTCCATCATTATTGTAAAAAACCAAGGATTTATAAATAATTTTAATATTGAATTCATGAAGTAATGAGTCTCTACAAAACACAACTTTGTTATAACCTAGAAAGTAAACATAATTTTCCACCTCTGTATTCTAAATTTCGAAAGACAAACATACATGGTTGTGTTTAGTAAGATATCTAGAGTCTGATACGACAAACATAATTTTTGGTGAATAGTAACATTCCCTTATGAATAGTAATATGACCCTTATGAATAGTAAATCATATTATTATTTTATTGTCTCAAGGTTATAAGATAATGAGATCTTGATTAATTTTTCTTGGTGATATAAAATGAATTGTAGTTTTAAAGCTGTTATTTTTTGAATAAATTATGATTTTATTTAAAATTAAAATTAACAATATTTAGATAATTATTTTCAAAAAATTGAGTTCATTTTTGAATTCTACACATCAAAAAAAATTTTGGGTGAATATTTGGTATTTTTCGGAAATACTCGTGTTTTTGAAGAACAGTAAAATACGGTAATTTATCATATATATACATTATTAGTTAAATTCACAATTCCTATAATCATGGATGAGGTAGTAACACTTGGTTAGAAATCACATGCACTTATTACTATTATGGGTCACATGAATCAACACTATTGGTTGTCTTGAGTGAAATAATAAAACATTGAATAAAATATTCAAAAATCACCCCTCTCCTCCACCACAACCCCCCTCACTCCCTCTTATCTTCAGTCCTCTAAAGACTTATGTATTGTCTAAATTATACTAAAATCTCCTATAATGCTCATCCCCCATGTCCATCAGTCATTGTTCTCATAAAAAGACCAAAAACACTCCCCTGAAGAGTCTCTCAAAGAAGATAACTCCATGTGGTGAATTCATATTTTCATTTATTTTGAGTTCCTTTATTTTTCTTTCATCACCTCATTTCATCCAAATGTTATGATAACTCTAGTACCTTACATATAATGAAATTTTGTTATGATAATGGAATAATTAATCATCATCTCTCATTTCCCCTTCTCTTATACTATAATTGAAAACACCTTCTGAGATGTGTTAATTTATCACATTTAAGGATGACGGGTTTTAAATATCTTTTACCATCTTCAATTATGGTTATGAAACCAAACCATATTATAATATATGTATTATAAATTATGAAAGTTTATGGAATATTTTTTTACAAAAGATATTAATTTATAAATAAAAATGAGTTCATTGTGATCAAAAACCACCAATTAACCCAAACAATTATCATTAAACTTTTATATAATGATTTGTCTTCACTCCCAATGACCAAATTAATTTAATAACCATGTAATATTATGGATGTTAACATATAAAATAATACTTATCTTCTAGGAAACAATTCTCATATTACATTGTTATCTTTATATATATATATATGTATACCGATCATGAATACCAAGGAATGCAATGATCTCAAACAATAAAATTGAACCTCTTAAACCCATAAATAAGGCCATAATTGAACTTAATAAGGCTATAATAAATCAATTAAATAAATAAGAGGTTATTTAAATATTAATTAATGAGTTTATTTTTGTTATATAGGACAATAAGATCAAGTGAAGAACACCATCATACTTAAGGTAAGGGTTTCCTAATCTCACTTTATTTTTTTGTGAGATATTCAATATTCACCACTATTTATTGTATATGGTGTATGTATACTTCTCATTGATGAATCATATAATTAATCTCTTTATTTTAATTTTATTAAATTTTTCATGTTATGATTATTAATTTTGGGGCATATGAATCGATTGATTACAAACTGGTATGGGTTTTCTACACGAACCACTAATTTCATTCGGGTTACTGTTATTCACTACTTAAATCAATTAAATTATTATTTATTCATATTTAATCCTAATAAATTCTGTGTGAATGTTCTATATATATGTACTAACCATAATACTAGTTTAATGTTTTTGGAGTTATATGTTTTAAAAGTATCTTTCAAAAATTCTTCTCGAAATACATGCTCGATTCAAGGGAATTTCTCGAATTTCTACATATTTTCAATGGAACTCTATAATATATTTTTATCAACCATTATATTTATAAAAGCACTAATTTTATTATAAAAATACTATCTTACTTCACTTATGGTTTTATACAAAAACTTTTCCAAAATAACTCTTCTTCTTAAAGTAAAAAAGTATTTATCTCAGGAATTACTCGATAATCTTATAAGAGTATATTTATCTATTTCAACACTCTTGTTTATTCTTATGTATTATTGGGATTAATATTTTATTATATCAATGAACATATTTAATTGAATTTTTTATTATTAGTGTTACAAGGGATTTTATATCTTAAAACAAGTCACCAATTTACTCTGAATGGTTAGTGTTTATGCTTATTGTTCCTAGAAAGTTATTTACATTTCATATGTTAGTTTTGATATGAATGTATATGTTTTTTATGTCTATCCCCATTAATATGAGAAATTAATTGGACATAATAAGTGATGGGTGGGAACCTCTATAAACCCTATATGCATCATTAAGTCAAATGAGATGAACTACGATCTTGGCATGGGCCCTGGGCAAAATACTTATTTATGGATTTGGTGTGAGGACATGACAGTATGGTTATGATGTATGAAATTATGAATTTCATAATTATGAAACTTGTAATTGAAATTTCATGAGTTTATTCAACTAGTAGAGTACCAATGATTATTTTTTACTGTGGAATTAATTATTCTATTATTATTCCTACCATAATGTGTTAATGTTTATTTTTAAAGGCATGTGTTTTTGAGTTATTCACTATGGAAAATGATTATGTTTATGATATCTTCCCATTTATTATTTACTCTTACTGATCATTTGATCTCACCCCTTTCTTATGTTTAATTTTACCAGGACAAGAAGGTGTATATTATGAATGTCAAGTAGGGATAACCTAGGAATTATGGATGTTGTCAAAGGATTTTCTATATTATATTTCCTTTCATGTTTTAATGTTGAACTTATTTATATATCTAGTTTTCCACAACTACTAAACTATTGATTATTTCAAGATAAAAATTTATTGTAATAATTAAAATATAATGAATTATGTCACTGGCTATAGGAAACTAGTGTCAAAGTATTTACAATTATAACCATTCTTGAAAGATGGTGATAGAGAAACAATTATATTGGTTTGTGTAGATGATATTTCACATGTACGCACAGACGATTAATTATTTTCCCATTTTATAAAAGTGAATATGGATATAGGTTATGAAATTTCATTATATTTTTAATATTTTAGTTATTTTTTCCTCATGGTAAAAGGAGATTCGAAGGCATAGGAAGAATAAATAACATTGAAACACTTAATTAAAAACGAAACCTCTTATTCAGATGACCTCCTTTGATTAATAGCTCAACACCTCTAAAGAGGGCATTATGCCTGATCTAATGACCCTAGATTGTTGTGAGGTATTATAGGAAGTGATTTGTGTATATATTTTCTAGACCAAAAAGGTTTTAAACTATGAATAAAATAGAATAATGGGTTTCCTTTTGTAGGATAGGGGAGGGGACTCTAAGAATTATTCAAATTATTACAATAATATAAATTATTTTTTATTATTCCAAATGAATGAAATCTGATTTATTTTGAATTTACTATGATTTTTCGTAGAATATAATTCATCTAATGATAATTAGATAAGTTTTAACTATATTTTTATCTTTATCTTTTTGTTTTAACACCTTTTAAAACTTATCGTGATATAATGTAATTTACACATTGAGGGTAAATATAATTAATATAAAATTCCAAACAACCAAAAATGAGTCATGATTGAAATATTTTGACATACCAATAATTTGAATGAATTTTAGATTTTTATAAATTTTATATCATTAAATAATATATTATTTATTTTAAAATATAATTAATGTCAATTTTTACATTATTCTTTATTTGACTTTTTAAAAATATCATATCAATATTATATATTCAAAAAATACTCTATAAACTCAACCATAACATATAAAAGTCATTCGTAAATTTTTTGAAAGACATTAACTATATCAAATTGTATTTATTTTGAAAATTTTAATATCATTTATTTGATTCTTCCATTAATTAAACAATTACTGCAACTTCATTGTGTCACCATATAAGCTTATTTCATTAACATGATAAATAATAAATAAATTAACAAAATTTGAATATGAAAATTTATTTATAAAGGCCATTTAGATTCAAACCTATATATTATATAACACCATATTTAAAAATGTTTCACTTGTTAATACCAAAAGTTTTAAAATTGACTTTTCTTTGAATAAAATACTATAAATGTCTTAAAGTCTTCCAAGTGGCTCCAAGAGCTCCAAAAAAACCCAAGGATGGGTTTGGTCAAAAGAACTCATCTGATATAATTTATACAAGTAATAGGGAAATTTTCAAATATTTCATATAACTATTTCTACCCTAAATTACTCGATTTACCCTTAACCATCATCATAAAAATATTTTCTAAAGTTACTATTCATATTTTACAAAAATTAAGTTGTTCCTATTTGATCATAAATGTCAGACATATTATAGATGTGTATATCCATTTTTAGAAATTAAATACAAAAAATGGTTAAAATTAATTTAAAATTAATCATGTTGACGGATTGAAAATGACTATTTTAAGTAAAAATGTTCAAAAGTTCATAAAATTTTCATATTCAATTTCAATGTGACATTGATTACAATTAAATTCAATGTAATAACTAATAATAAAATTATTTAACTATTATTTAAACCATTAAAAATATAATTTAACAATATAAATAAATTTGATGAAAAATAGTTTTCAATTAAAATTCATTATTTTTTCACTATTCATCAAAAAATGAATCTTACAAGTAAAAGGCCAAAAAAATCAACTTAAGTAAATTTTTATACTAAAATTTCTAAAAATAACTATTTTTTCATATAAAATATTTAAAAGTTTAAAAAACATGATTTAATACAAGTGTTCCATCAAAAGGAGGCAAAACTACCTTTCCTGAAAATACTTTTTTTATTTGTAAAATTTGACTTGACCAAATTTTTTTCTAGAAAACACATAGGTTTAATGTAAATAATTAAATTAAATATTATATATATATATATATGTATTTCATTAATATAATCAAACAAAATTTATTTATTAATTTATTAGTATAAAACACACTTTTTCACATTTATATAGTTTTTTTCAGAAAAACATTTCCTTTTTTAAAAAAAGGGTTTTACATTAATTTATAATTAATTTCTCACAAATAATTAATTATATTTACATGTGTCATACATATTTTAATAATTAAAATAATAATCTCCATTTCCTAATTTCTAATGGATAGGTTATAATTGTAACATTTAAATAATAATATTTTGTTTTGAACTTAATCTCTATGTGGAAAATCATTTATGATATAAAACATAGTGTTTTATTTTAAAAACATAGGATATTACATCACCTAAAATATATTTATATATTTTTATACACTAACTTTCTATTTCACATGTTCTCTATCACTATCTATTAGTATTTGGGCATTAATGTTCTCTTCTATTACTATGTTTTTGCTCACCACAAATGTTATCCAATATGGAAACATAATTATTTCTCATTCCTAGTGGAATTAACAATTAAATTTATATCTTTTCAAAATTAATCACTATTAATAATTTTTATGATGTGGGAATCTATCAAAGTGAGCTTAAAATTTTAAGCAATTTATTTCCATGAAAAAGTTCAAATTTGTGGATTCAATTTATATAAGGGGTAGAATATAACAACCAAATATTTATTGAATTATATTTTTTATAACAGATTTAATTTTTGTTTATAGATTTACTTATACTTAATTTCTATTTTATCTTATGTTACACACAATATAGATTTTAGTTTTTGTTGCACTCAACACTAAGTTTAAATGAAAAGTGGTATACTATAAAAATATCATTGTTTAATATGATTTTTATCGCATATCAGTTAGAATGGTCTGTATGAATAATATTTACTAAATTATGAAAATATATAGTTTAAACATATACATAAAATTCATTATTTGGTGACTGATAAATTATAAATGGAAATAAGAAATATTTTATAATAAATGAAATTTTATTTTGAAAAAACTATTTTTTGGCACACAAACATGTTTTATTTCAATAAATTAAAAAATTAACTATTGGTGAATTATGTAATGAAATATATATATTTTTATATTAAATATGTTTTTTAACATTCATCTTATGTGTTTTCTATGAATGTGATAAGAACTAATCAAATTTTATGCTTAAAAAATTCTTTTCTCTAAAAAACATTTTTGTCAGCATTTGTGTTCTTATTTTAAAAATAATTTTCTACACTTTTAGAAGAAGAATTTAAATAAATAAAATTATATTTTCAGATCAGAATGTTGAAATTTTCTTAGAGTTAATTTTTATAATTTTATGAAAAGAATAAATTTTCAATGAATAGAAAATAATATTGTTTTTTATTTAAAAACTACCTTTTCATTCATTTCATTAACAAGAAAAAATTAATTTGAATAAAAAATTTAAAAAAATAGTTTAAATATATATATATATATATATTAATCTAATTTATGTATTTTAATCCATTTAATATTTAATTTTGATATAATTGTTTTTAAACTTTAGAATATTTTGTCTTTAGAAAACCGTATTTTGGTCGCATCTATGGCTTTAATTTTAAATTAAAAATTTTCACAATTGTGAATGAAATTTAGAAAAATGGATTAATTTTTTTGAATCAGAATAAATATTTTTTTTATAATGAGTTAAAAATATTTTTTTCCAAAATTAATATTAAAAATAGTAAAAATATTTTAATATGGTTAAGGTAAAAATAGATTTACCTGGGGTTAACTAAAGTGACAAGGATTAAAATAAACTAAAAAACATATCTAAAATCTATTTTATTGGTATATTTTTAACTTATATCCTATAAGGATATAAAATGGACCATTTTAATCCTTTTGGCATTTGAAATTTTGGTTACACCTTTTTCTTTTCAAAACGTATCAGTGTACCAGTCACATCACTTATAAAAGGCCACCCCTACCCTGTCCTCTTCCCATGTCCAATAACATTATGTTTGAGCAATACCTACCAAAATTTATTTCTTATTTATGTACCCACATCCTAGTTTACTTTTTGAGATTATAAATCTATTCCATGAAGGATTTTGGGAAATCCTAAAAAGGATCTCTGAAGAAGAGGTAATGTTTTTTACTACGCATTTTTTTTACTTTTCATCTAAATCCTTTAAATATTATTAAAATATAATAAAAAATAATATAAAAAATATTTATATGTTATTATGTTAATATAAAAACCTAAATCCATCTCCACTTCTATTTAATGGGATACAAAATGATCATCCTTGTTTTTGGTGGACTACATCTTTTGGAACTAATTATAGTCACTTCCATCACCAAATATCTAGGATTTATATGTTGATATATTTAATTTTTATATATGATATTTATTTTAATGTTATACATCTATAATTATAATACCACTTATTCCCTTTTTCCACAAAATCTGTTGGAACAAAATAACATCACTCATGTGTACTGCAGATTACTCCCTCACAAACTGATGGGATGTGTTTTTAATTTATGCGTTTCATGTATGGTAATGAGGATAAAATAATTTAATATATAATAAATTTTTAACATAATTATATATTTTTAATTATTATATCACATATTCGTTCATATTTTCTATTTTTTGGGGGATACGTTAAAGTTGTTCATGTGTACGGTGTACTACCGCATCGTGAAGCGATGTGATTCCTTTTTAAATAATAATTATCATGGATAATAATAATGTTAAATTGAATTAATATATATGATATATAAAATATTATTGAAAATAAATATATTATATACCTTTCTTTAATTTCATCCATTGAACGATGTATATAATTTTTTCTCTATAAAATTAAAAGATTACTATAAATAAATATATTATATTTATATCATTTTCAATTTTATAGATATGATTTAACCATGTTCAAAGTAATAATAATAAAAATAAAAAATCAAAACATACATAAAAATGAAAAAGTTATTACGCAAAACATGATTTTACAAGGAATTGTTAATAAATGGTTGATAAAAAGTAATTCGTAGATCAGAAATAGTATGTTTTATATAATTATGTTTCATTAATACATTTATAATAAAATAATATTTATTATAATATAGGTTTGAAAATGTATGAATAGTGTGTAGAATTATGGTAAGTGATATCTTTCTGACTTTTTACTTTTGTGAGACACATGAATTATTCACCACTTATTTATTTTATATAGTGTATATACTGCACAAGAATTTTTTTATGATTATTATCTATAATTTGTTTAAATATCCATTTTAGTAGCTCTATTTAATGTGACTTATTATTCAATGTCACTAAATTGGTAGGGTATTTTTGTCTCAATTATTCTTCTTGGGGATATATGTTATTTTATGCACCTATATTATTCTTAGAGGTGTATACATAGAACATTGACCTGAAATATCATGAATTTATTTATTATAATGATATTATATGTTTCATTCAATTTTATTCTTTAATGGGACTTACAAATCAATTTTCCAAAGTGGTAAGGGTTCCATGTTACCATCTCGTCATTTATCAAGATTGTTTTTTGTTATGACTAAAACTATGAAATATTATGATCTATCTCTCATGAAACTCATTTATTTTAATTTTCTTTGGTAAATTCTATAGGATTACATGTTTTCTGTTTATTATACTCTCTCAAAATATTAAATATATCAAAATATTAAATTTAAGTAAAATATTTTTTATTTTTCTCTTTAGTTAAAAATGATTTTCTTCCATATCTATTTCTGTTAAGAATTGTTTTCAATTTTTTTTAACATTATACAAAGGATTTATTACAGAATTTTTATATATGTTTTACTTTTTACAAATTCATTTAGAATTAATATTCATGACATTTTTAAAGAATTCCAATTTTAACTTTACTAAAAATTTGAAAAGTAATATTAATTTTAAAGTGGATGACATAAATGGTATTTTTAGTCAGCATGACTACTCATTATTTTAAATATTCCTCTATATGTTTCCAAGTATATTTTAAAATGAAAATATTTTTAAAATATTTTATGAATTTATAATTTTAAAAAGATGATTTTAAAATAATTCTTATTTCCTTCAGGAAATATTTTAAATGGTTTGTCATTATTCCATTATTAGTTTTGAATGATATTTTAAAAGAAATAGATTTTGAAAATGTTTTATATTTCAAAAATAATTTTTCAAAGTAGAAATTATATTTTACACATAAATGTTTTAAATTATTTTTAAATAATCCTTCATAAATTTCTAATTTTATTTTCAAAGCAAAGTATTTTTGAAATATTTTATGTTTCAAATGTGTTTTTTCGATTTGGAAACGCTATTTTCCAAGAGAAATTTTCTAAGTGATATTTTAAAAATAATTTTCCATCTAAAAATAAATCCTTTAATGTAACATATTATTTTATAGGGATATGATGCAATGATTATAATTTATTTTTTCCGTGAATGATTTATGTTTATATAGAAAGGATATTTATGAAACCTGCTCCTTTTTCTATGTTTTTTTATAATGATATAATGAAATGATTATGAAGCTCATATCTTTTTCATGGGATATTCTATGTTCAAATATTTTTTTAAACCCATTACTTTTCATTTAATCTGATTTGATGAATGTTTTATGATCTTGTAGCACACTTATATATGGTTTTCATTATGTTATGGTGGTTACTTTATAACCATGTATGGTGGTTTTAATGACCCTCCAATTCTCATTGGATTGAGAGTACAACAAGTCATTACTAGGCCTAAATAGACATCCCCAAAACTCCAAAGTCTGGAAATAAATGCTGAAGGGTTTCAAATAAAAGTGGGGGACAATTTAACCTTCAAGAAATAAACCAATAAACCTACCAACCATAACAAACATTCACTATCTGATGCATGAACAAATGAAAGACAACTCAAAAACTTCATGTATCTCAAAACCACATCAAAGTAAGAAACAACGGAAGAATAACTATGTATCAAAGTACATAGCTGATAGAATATACAAGATTCTCCAAAGACCTCAAGACTCCATGCTCTACAAGATCCAATATCCAAAATCACCAAACAGCCCAAACATCAAGAGGTAGTGCTAAATAGGTGTGAAAAATTAACTTTACCATTGTCATGAAAGATAACATCTACAAAAGCACCAAAGTGCCAAAGCAGGGGTGAGTATAAAACTCAATAGGTTTTCCCCAATGACTTCCCTACTCATTCCAATAGGATAGAAGAGTTAGAAACAATTATATAAAATTGTTTATATAAAACAACTTCTCAAAAATAGTTTGTAACAAAATATAAACAAGTTTCCAAAATCATTCATTACCAAAAACATACAAGTGCAATTGAAACTAATTTTCCTAGAAAGGTATTTTTCCAGAGGAATAATTAAACAATCTTTACAACCATTTCAAAATATCCCTTTATTAGCATACCCAACCATTCCTCAAACCCATGAAACCGACCATGTATGCTATGTTATGATAGTTACATACTCATGAGTGATTTGTTGTCGATCTACCAAGTCGTCACAAGGTAATTCTTTCCCATGTGCCATTAACCCTTTGGCACTGCGCACAAGGTCAAATTTCAACCAAGCCCCGTATATGAAATTTCCATGTGCCATTAACCCTTTGGAACTAAGCACAATGTCATATTTCAACCAATCCTTGTATATTAAACATGAACACACACCTCATATTCCCAATTATCAAGCCAAAACAAACCTTTCAATAAAAACACATTTTTATTGAAACCCATTTCTGTCAAAACCATTTCAATGCCAAAACATTTCAATTCCAAACCATTTCAATAAATCTCAATTTCTATTAAAAAAATATTTCTATTGAAAACCCTTTTTTCTTCAACCATTTATTAATTTTATAATATCCATAATTTACAATAATTATTTTAAATACATGAAATAAAACCCCTTTGCACAACTATTCACCAATATCACGCAATTTCAAAAAAACCATAAATCATCACTAATGAATATTTCTATATGTATTTCAAAATAATAAAACTATTTGAATATAATTCAATAAATTCTAGAAAGAGGAGTTGAGAGAGAAGCCACATACCTCGAAGGTTTTGACGAAACTTTGACAACAGACGAAGAATGCACAAGAAAGCAGGTCAATTCTCCAAGAACGACCTTATTTCTCTTATCCTAGAAATATCATGACTGAAAATTGAATTATTTGGCCTCCAAAAACATTGATCTACCCACTATAGTTTCATATCTAAGAAGGAATAGAGATTGGAGAAGTAGATCTATACAGATCTAAGAAGACATGACAAATCCAGAAAGAATGGTGACATACCTCAAGAATCAGAATCGAAATCACCAAGGGAAGGTGGTAGGATGGATTCAAATCATGTAGGGAGGGTTCTATAGCCTTATACGGAGAGTAATCTCAAAATAGGGGCGTTTTTAATGAAAACGGAAATATATAGAACAAAAACGAGTAAGCTTCTAGAAAATTGGATCTAGATTTGACCTCTATGCAAGGTTTGACCACATGGTTTGGGCCAACTGTGTATGGATGATTCAACCTTCCTTTTGGTCCCAAAAAACCTTATAAAACCTCAAATGTCTCCCATCCTTCACCTTTACCCTTTTTATAGAAACACATTTTTTCTAGAAATGTCTCACTTTATGGAAACACCCCACTTTATTGAAACAACTCACTTTATGGAAACACACCACTTTATAGAAACAAACCCCTTTATGGAAACAACCAACATTATGGGAACACCCAAATTTATGGAAACTCTCTATATTTTGTAAACTCTATATTTTATGGAAACTCTCTATTTTCTGGAAACTCTCTATTTTATGGAAAATCTCTATTTTATAGAAAATATCTATTTTATACACACCAAATTAAAAAAAATGCGAGGAAAGGGGTTATGTACCCAAAACCAGGGGACTACATTTGGTTTTCAATAAAAATGGAGTTTTATTGAAAAGGTTTGGAGTTTAAATGTTTTGGCATTGAAATGGTTTTGACGAAAATGGTATCCAATAAAAAGGTGTTTTTATTGAAAGGATTGTTTTTTCATGATTGCTGGGAATATGTGGTGTGTGTTCGTATTGAATATAGTGGGTTTGTTTAAAATATGAACTTGTTCTCAGTGCCAAAGGGTTAATATCATATGGAAATTACATATAATGGGCTTGGTTTAAATATGACATTGTGCTCGGTGCCAAAGGGTTAATGGTATGTGGGAAACAAATACCTTGTTACGAGTTGGTAGATCAATGAGAAATCACTCATGAGTATGGAACTATCATAACATATCATGAATGGTTGGTTTCATGGGTTTGAGGAATGGTTGGGTATACTGATAAAACGATATAGTGAAATGGTTGAAAATATTTTTTAGTTATTCTTTTGAAAAAACAACTTATAGATAAAATTGGTTTCAATTGCACTTGTAAGCTTTTGGTAATGAATGGTTTTGGAAACTTGTTTATATTTAGTTATAAACTATTTTAGAGATGTTGTTTTATATAAAAAGTTTTATATAATTGTTTCTAAATCTTCAATCCTAGTGGCATGAGTAGGAGAGTCATTGGGGAAAACCTTCTGAGTTTTATACTCACCTCTGCTTTGTCACTTTGGTACTTTTGCAGACGTTATATTCTAGGAAAAGGGAAAAGGTAATGTTTCACACGTGTTTAGCACTACCTCGTGATGTTTTGTTTGTTCAGAGATTTTGGAGCTTGGAGCTTGTGGAGCATGGAGTCTTGAGGTCTTTGGAGAGTCTTTTATAGTCTATCTACTATGTACTTTGATACTTAGTTATTCTTCTATTGTTTCTTACATTGATTTGGTTTTGAGATTCAAGAAGTTGTTGAGTTGTCTTTCATTTTCTCATGCATCATATAGTGAATGTTGGTTATTGTTGGTAGGTTTATTGGTTTATTTCATAAGGGGTAAATTGTCCCCAACTTGTATTTGAAAACCTTTGGCATTTATTGCCAGCCTTTGGTGTCTTGGAGATGTCGCTTAAGGCATAGTAATGACTCATTGTACTATCAAGCCAATGAGAATTGGCGGGTCGTTAAAAATGGTATCAGCTTGTTCGGTCCTTTCCTAACAATTAGTCATCGATGTTCCTAGTTTTGTAGATGAAATACCTTCTTGTCTATTCCTTAGGTGGGAATCTTAGAAAGGAGTAGGATTTTAGGAACTTGAAATGTATAGCATAAAAGGACATAGCTAACCATTTGATGTTGAACTTCATGTTACCAGGGATTTGGTAAATAAGTGTTTCGAGACACTTCAAGGATTTTGAAATATAATTGTCATGGATTTATCCAATTAGATGAGTATGAAATGAATTGTAGAGGAATGGTTTCCCACTAGAAGTGCATACATAATTTCGAGTAATGATTCACTTTTTCAAAAAAGTGTTAATGTTTTATGAAGTATAGAAATGGTTTTCAAATGAAAGATTTTGACAAAGTGAATTATTATCATATTTTAAAAATGGTTTAATTTTCAAAAGCATGTGAAGTGGTTTTAACAAATGGTTGAACATGGGAAAACGGATGTTTTGGAAAACAATGCTGTGATAGTTGATGTGATAGAATTTGAAATACTAATCCATCGGTTGCTAGACAGTGAGAATTATAGAGTGTTTTGTTGGTTTAGAAAATGGAACCCAATTGGCATCATAATAACTATTCAGAAGAGGTTGTTGAGAATTTAGTTGCACCCGAGGCACATGTGAACCAATAGTTGGTCTGAAGCATCACTTAGGCTTTTCAAACTGTTGAGTTGGGACTATAACTGGATACTCCATTAACGATATATGTCACTTCTGAAAATCCAAGTGGAGGAAGTACAATTGTCTTTACTATATGGGATGAGAACTCTACCACTAATATGGAGAGGAAGTGGGGCACATATTAGATATGTAAAAAACCTAAAATGATGCCTTCTATGAATGAAAACTCCTATTGGTCAAAGAGAATGTCATGCCTTTGTGTGTAGAGTATGTGCCATAATTGTGGATGGAGATGAGCATAAATGGGACTTATTGATGTTGGAGATGTATTTCTATGTTGTAATCCTGGGTATGGATTGGATGACAATGTTTAAGGCTCAAATTGACTATTCAAGGAGAGCAATTAGTTTCATGACTGAGGACAACATCAAATATCTATTTAAAGGAGAGAGGATTCTAAAGAAGGGGGAAAAGTGCATGTTGGCACCAATGGTGGGAAAAATCTCTTACAAATTGGCAACATTGACTTTGGAATCAATAGAAGAGATTGAGAAAAATAGTTTTCCAGCTGTTGTGGATCAATTTCTAGATGTCGTTCCCAAGAACTTCCCAGGGTTACCTCCTCTAAGGGATGTGGAATTTATGATTAATACTCTTCTAGGGACCAGTACTATTCCCTTCCTGACTTATAGGATGAGACCAACAGAGTTATCAGAATTGGATGTCTAGTAAGAGGAGCTGGAAAGAAAGGGTTTCATTGGAACAAGTATGTCTCTATGGGAGCACCAGTTTTTTTCCTGAAGAGGGAAGATGGGACTCTTTGGCTGTGTGTTGATTATTGTAAGATTAACCAAGATATGATAAAGAACATATATCTACTTCCATGCATTGATGATATGTTCGATCAATTAAGGGGAGCTCAGTGGTTCTCCAAGATTGAATTGTGATCTGGATATCACCAATTGAGAGTTCAGAAAAAGGATATTTTAAAGACATCTTTCAGAAGTATATATGGCCACTATGAATATATAGTAATTCCTTTCAGTATAATGAATGCACCAGTGGTCTTCATGGAGTTGATGAATCAGATATTTCAACAATATCTGAATTCATTAGTTATAGTTTTTATGGATGAAATTTTGGACTATTCAAAGAAAATGACTCATCATGAGGTGCACTTGGGAATAATGTTACAGATCCCGAGAGATCATTGTTTGTATTCCAAATTATCAAATTGTGATTTTCGTATAGAAGAAGTACGTTTTCTTATCTGTGTCATTTTAGAGAAAGGAATTTCTATTGATATTGAAAATATAGAAGTTGTTATCTCTTGGAAACCACTGAAGACTGTTTTCGAGATACAAAGTTTTCTTGGTCGATCTGGTTACTACCAATTCTTTGTGCATTAATTCTCACAACTAGCTTCACCAATGACAACACTGACAAAGAAGAATTCTCCAATACAATGAATGGAGGAATGTCAGAAGTCTTTCCAGGTACTAAAAGTTAGGCTTAAATCGACACCTATCTTTATCTTTCCAGAATCTAGATAGGGGTATGTGGGGTATTGTGATGATTCAAGATTAGGGTTGGGTTGTGTTCTCATGCAAATAGATCATGTGGTTTCTTATGATTCAAGGCAGTTAAGGGTGCATGAGATGAATTACCCAACACATGATTTGAAGTTAGCTTCTGTAATGACCTGCCAATTCTCATTGGCTTGAGAGCTCAATGAGTCATTACTAGGCCTTAAGAGACATCCCCAAGGTGCCAAAGGTTGGCAATAAATGATGAAGGGTTTCAAAATACGTGAGGGACGATTTACCCTTTAAATGGAAACAACCAACAACCAAATGAAACTAGATAAACATCTCCATGAAACCACTATATGATGCATGATTTAAAACCAAAAAAACTCAACCATTATTTTCAAAATAACCCAACCAAGAGAAAAAATGGAGTAAAAAACCAAATCATAGTAAACAAGGGAAAGAAAACGACAAGACTTCAGGACGACAACCCAACTCTATGCTCCACAAGCTCCAAGCTCCAAAATCACGAACCATCCCAAGAGTCACAAAGTAGTGCTATAAACATGTGACACTTTACCTTTGCCATCATCCTTATATATTACATCTAAAAAAGCACCATCATTCCAATGCAGGTGGTGAGTAATGAAACTCAATAGGTTTTCCCCGATGACTTCCTAACCCATGACTCTAGGATAAAACATGTTATCACATTTACATAAAAAATTTATATAAAACAATTCCAAAATAGTTCACAATATAGAACGTTCCACGTCATTGCAATTTTACAACAAAAACCATTTTCCAACAAAAAAACCATGAAACTTTTCCCAATCAATTTCACATTTCCATTTTGGAACTTTCATTCCAGTTTACAAATCCATACAACCAACCATTTCACAACCCGTGAAAATCCGCTATGCATGCATCATTATGACAGTTCCATACTCATGGGCGGTCTCTTGTCTATCTACCAAGTCATCACAAGGTAATTATTCCCCATGTTCCATTACACTTTTGGAACCACGCACAAGGTCATATTTCGACTAAGCCTCATAAATGCAATATGAACACACACACTAAGTATGCCCAAAAATCACACCATTTCAACCATGCCAAAACCATTTCAATAAAAAACCATTTTATTGAAAACATTATTCCCACAAAACATTTTCCAAATACCAAAAATCCATATTTTAAAATCACCATTTTAAAATCATGAAACCAAAACACTTTTCACAAACCATTCTTTCAATTTCCACAATTTCATCAAAACCCATAAATCATCACTAAAGAAGATATATAACATGCTTTGCACCAAAATTTCAAAATCAAAACCAAGCAATTAAATCAATTTGAACAAAGCCTTAAATTATTAAGAAAGAGTAATCGAGAGTGAAGCCACCTACGTCAACAAATTGGGCGAAACCAAGCCACGGATGAAGAACGCTCAAGGACACCGGGTCAAAACTCCAAAAATCCTCTTTAGATCTCTTCTCATAACACAAAAAAGACCTAATTTTGTCATATTTGGCATACACACCTTTATATCTACCCATAACGGGCATATATCTAAGAAAACGAGAGAAGAGGAGAAGTATATCTAAGTAGATTTAAGAAACCGATCAAGAATGGTCACATAACTTAAGAATCCGGCTTCGATTCGTCAAGAGAAGCCTTCGGATCACCTTCGTAATGCTTGGGAGAGGACTTCTAACCTTAAAGGGAGATTAATCCTGAGTTAGGTCTACTTAGGAGCTTTAAACAAAGAAATTTAAGGAAAAATGAGTTAGATCCACAATTTTAGGATCTTATTTTAAGTGATCGCACTGTTAGTCCGCACGATTTGACAAACCGTGCGCTAACCGTGCGTTAGCTTTTTCCTCAAACATCCTTCATGCACGAACTCATCGCACAGTTTCCCTTAACCATGTGTTGACTGTGAGGAAGCCACCGCCTCCCCTGTTAGACACGCACGGTTCGGCTGCATGGTTTGACAAACCTTGTTCCACCCTTGGGTGTTCCCCTTTGGTTCAACTTCACTCCAGGATCTCCCGATTCTCCAAAACATCACCCTTAACTTTTAAAACCAAGAAAAGCATAAATTAAGGGTTACATACCAGAAACTAGGGGTAATACATTCTCCCCACTATTGGCCTTTCCGTCCTCAGAATGTAGAAAACCAATGCTTGTCTGAAAGAGTTCTGGACACTGCTCCTTCATTTCTTTCTCGCGTTCCCAAGTATCTTCCTGAATCTGACCATGTTGCCACAAAACCCGCACTAGGCAGATGCTTTTTCCATGCAAGACTT
This sequence comes from Viscum album, assembly GCA_963277665.1. Taxonomy (NCBI): domain Eukaryota; kingdom Viridiplantae; phylum Streptophyta; class Magnoliopsida; order Santalales; family Viscaceae; genus Viscum; species Viscum album. The sequence continues at coordinate 251,740,376 of OY728135.1, read as the reverse complement.
TATCCTACCTATCCACAATCTGCACTGGGATATGTACCAATGAAGCATCCAGATCTAGGTCAACGTGATCCCATCTGATCACATGGTCAGGATCGGGTTGATACTTCTTCAACTGGGATACATGGAACACATTACGCACTGCACTGGACCATGGTGGTAATTCCAACCAATACGCCACCTCACCAACCTATTCCAGTATCTCAGAAGTGACTATATATCAAGGTTATAATTTTCCCTGCTTCCCAAAATGACATTGTCCAAGACTTGGAGAAATTATCAAAAAGACATGATCACTCACCACAAAAGACAACGGTCTTCGGCGATGATCAACATAATATTTCTGACGACTCTGAGCCGTCTCCATCCTCTTACTAATCAAATGAATCTTCTATGTTGTTTCTTGGACAAGGCCTATCCTCACTAGTGAAGTTTCACTAGTTTCCACCCAGCATAGTGGATAGTGACAAGGGCGCCCATATAATGCTTCAAACGGAGCCATGCATATCGAGGATTGATAACTGTTATTGTATGAGAACTCCACTAAGGGTATATGATCGTCCCATGAGCCACACAAATCCATTACACAAGCCTGAAACATGTCTTCCAACGTCTGTATCGTCCGGTCGGATTGCCCATCCGTCTGAGGATGATACACCGTGCTCAAAGTCAACTGAGTCCCATGGGCTTGTTGTAAGGATTTCTAGAAACAAGATGTAAAGCACAGATATCTATCTAAGACGATAGACACTGGTACACCATGTCTCTTTACCACTTGCCGGATATAGATTTTTGAAAGATCTTCCACCGTATGAGTTTCAAGAATTGGGATGAAATGGGCCGACTTAGTTAGATGATCCACTATCACCCAAATGGAATCGTGTTTACGGACTGTTCTTGGAAGTCCTGTAACAAAATCCATTGCTATTTTCTCCCATTTCCACACTGGGATAGGTAATGAATATAACATACCAGATGGTTTCTGATGCTCTGCTTTAACCTGCTGACATGTTAAGCATCGCAAGACGAATTCGGCCACCTTCCATTTCTTGTCGCTCCACGAAAACTACGCCTTTAGTGCCTTATACATCTTCTGTGTACCTGGATGTACAACCCATCCTGAATGGTTGTAAGAATTAAGTAGTTTTTCCTGAAAAAATATTGGTACAACCATCCGATCTCTGAAACAAAAAACTGAACCCGCTTCCAGTTTCCACCCATCAATGGTCTCCCCACCATTGAGTTTTGAACTCATTATCAGACATTCCGCATCATATTTTTGTGCCTATTTGACCACTTTTACCAGTTCATGAACAAGCGTAGATGAATAGAAAACCACAATATAACCTCGGTTTTCACATTCCACAATCATGCCGGCTAAGACTAACATCAACTACCATTCATCTGAAGCTTCTTTTGCCAACTGAGCATATGAATTTCTGCTTAATGCATCGACCACCGAACTGCCCTTACCCGGTGTATAAATCAAGTCAAAGTCAAACATTTGAAGGTAATCCATCCATCTCCTCTGCCTCAGATTCAAATATCATTGTGAGAAAATGTGTTTCATGCTTTTGTGATTTGTAAACACAGTGAACTTCTCACCAAAGAGATAATGACTCCAAGTCTTCAAGGCATGGACAACTGCAGCTAACTCCAAATCGTGTGTTGGTTAATTCTTCTCATTTACCCTCAACTGACTTGAACTATAAGAATCAACAAGGTATCCTTGCATCAGAACACATCCTAACTCTATTCCCAAAGCATCACAATACACCACATACCCCTATCCTGATTCAGGAAAGATCAATATGGGTGCTGATGTAAGGCAATGTTTCAACTCTTGAAAAGATCTCTGACATTCTTAAGTCCATTGAATTGCAATGTTTTTCTTTGTCAATGATGTCATAGGCTATTCTAGTCATGATAATTCATGCACAAAGCATCGGTAATAACCACCTAGACTAAGAAAACTTCGTATTTCAAAGACATTCTTTGGCGGTTGCCAAGAAAGAACAGCTTCCATCTTTTATGGATCCACTGAAACACCTTTCTCAGAAAAGACATGGCCCAAAAAACGTACTTCTTGTATCCGAAAATCACACTTTGATAATTTGACATACAACTGATGGTCTTTCAAGATTTCCAACACTATAATTAAGTGTTTCTCATGCTCATAACTTGTTCTTTAATACACCAATATGTCATCCACAAACACCACAACAAAAGAATCTAGATATGGATGAAATATCTGATTCATCGAATCCATGAAGACCACTGGTGAATTCATAAGACCAAAAGGCATGACTACATATTCGTAGTGGCCATATTCTTTTCTAAAGGATGTATTAGGATTATCCTCCTTCCGAAATCGCAACTGGTGATATCCTGACCGTAAGTCAATTTTGGAGAACCATTGAGATCCCCTTAATTGATCAAACAGTTCATCAATGCGTGGAAGTGGATATCTATTATTTATCGTAACTTGGTTAAGTTTAAAATAATACACACATACCCTCAAAGTTCCATCTTCTTTCTTTAAAAACAAAACTGGTGCTTCCCACGGAGACACGCTTGGCCGAATAAAACCTTTTCTTTACAGCTCCTCTAACTGCACCTTCAATTCCTTTAACTCATTTGGTTCCATCCTATAAGATGGAAGTGAGATAGGAATGGTCCCTGGAAGGATATCAATCGTAAACTCCACTTGTCTTACATGTAGTAATCTTGAGAAGTTTTCATGAAAAACATCTGGAAATTGATCCACCACAGCTAGAAAACAGTTTTCTGCGATCTATTCCAATGATGCCAATGTCAACACTGCCAATTGGTAAAAGATAATTCCCACCATTAGTGCCAACAAGCTCTTTTCACATTTCTTTACCATTCATTCTACTCTGAAGAGATGGTTGATTCCGTCCTCCGTTATGAAACTAACCATTCTACCATAACAGCCGATGTGAGCCTTAAACGTTGTCAACCAATCCATACCCAGGATTATATCATAGACATCCATCTCCAGCACAGAGGAATCCCATTTCAGCTCATCTCCATCAATAGTTATAGCACATGCTTTAAAAATGAAGGCTTTGCATTCCATTTCACTAAGAGGAGTTTGCAGTTTTAACACAGAAGGAATCATTTCATGTTTTATGTTTAAATAATCAGCAATCCGAGAAGCAAGAAAAGAATGGGATGCGCCAGTATCGAACAACAGCTACATGATGGTAGAATTCAAAATAATCGTACCTCTCACCATAGACGGTCCAGACTGGTCATCCATAATCACCTGTTCGACTCCATACAATTGCTTTGTTGCTGCACTTTGATCCTTATTGCCTTGTTGAGATTGCCCTACCTGAGGTGTCATGGTATTCCTAGAATCACCATAACTAACTTTGTTCTACTGGTGAGGCTGATTTTGTTGTCCTCACCCTATCGAAGCATAAGATGCTTGCGACACCTGGGATGTGTCACGCGCACCCGACCATGGGGTGCTGCGACAATATCACTGAAGATGACACATTTTGTTGCAATTTTGACATGATTTCTATGGTGATGTACATTATCGTTTCATGTGGTCAATCACGCCAAATTGAAAACACCCAGCTTCCACCATGGGTCGTGGAGGAAGATTCACCGATCTAGCCTTCTGATTCTGATTTGCACTCCGAACATGGAAGTAGGTGTCCCTCCTCCGCTTGTTCCCAGCATTAGAGTTCCCACCCGTTCTTGTGTGTATCATCATAATTCCTCCTCCCATAACTCCTGAGATGTCTCTTTCAGCTACTGTTTCTCTATTTACCATCTCCGTATAATATGTAATACAGATCACATCTATCTTCGAACGAATCTCCTGTCGCAAACCTGATTCAAAGATGCGTTCCTTCAGTGACGCACTTGCAGAAACTTTCTGTGTAAAGCATACTAAATTCATGAATTTAGCCACATACTATGTGACAGAGATATTTTCCTGCTTCAGGCTGAAAAAGTCAGTTGTCCTCTGGATCTTGAGCATGTGAGGATAGAATTATTTATTAAACAATTACTAAAATTCTTCCCTGCCCATCCCTTGATCCACCTTAGCATGGACAACTATCTCCCACCACTGTCATGAAAGATCCTCTAATATATACGTCACCAACTTCACTTTCAGTTCTGCTGGTGTGCGGATGAAATCAAAGAAATGATTCATCCTACTGAGCCACACCTTCGCTCTTTCTAGTTCAGAATCACATCGAATGATGGGTGGATTATGCTTCTAGAATTGGATGGAATGGTCTTCATTCCTTGACTCATCCCTCCGATTCCCCGTGTCCACTGCCTAAAATGTTTGGACTATACTCTGAACTATCTCTTAGTTCACACGTGGTTCAGGTGAAACCACATTCTCCATAGCTTCTTCTGTTTGGTTTCTACGACGTCTAACATGTGCCATTTTCTATACATACAACACACGCTGTTAGTCTCACTTCCTAGCAACTGAAGGCTTAGTATTTCAATCTCTATTACACCACTATGACAACATCGATTTCCAACAATTTCTAAAGCAGATCTTTTCTTTCTTTTTAAAATCAATCTATTTTCAAAATACATCAACCATTATCTTTTCAAAATCTTTCATTTGAAAATGTGCTTAAAATCTTCAGAAATCACGCATTTGCATCAAACCATAATCCATTTCTCAAAATTATTTATGAAATCCTAGTGGGAAGTCATTCCTCTACAATGCATGTCATGCTCATCTCATTGGATAAACCCACGACAATGAGATTTCTAACATTCTAGAAGTGTATCCAAAACACTTATGTACCCAACACCATGGTAACTTGAAGTTCAGCATAAAAGGGTTAGCTACGTCCATTTATGCTATACATTTCAAGTTCCGACAATCCTACTCCTGTATAAGATGACCACCCAAGGAAGAGACAAGAAGGAATTTTAACTCCAAGACCGAGAACATTGATGACCACCTGTTAGGAAATGACCGAACAAGATGATACCATTTGTAATAACCCTCAAATTCTCATTGGTTTGAGAGACCAACGAGTCATTACTAGGCCTTAAGCGACATCCCCAAGGTGCCAAAGGCTGAAATAAATGCTGAAGGGTTTGAAAATACATGGGGGATGATTTACCCTTTAAATGGAAATAACCAACAACCAAAGAGAACTAGATAAACATCTCAATGAAACCACTATATGATGCATGATTTAAAACCAAAACAACTCAAACATTATTTTCAAAATATCCCAACCTAGTGCAAAAACAGACTACAAAACCAAATCAGAGTAAACAGCAGAAACACAACTATAAGACTTCAGGACGACAACCCAACTTCATGCTCCACAAACTCCAAGCTCCAACATCACGAACCAGCCCAAGAGTCACGAAGTAGTGATATAAACGTGTGACACATTACCTTTTCCAACATCCCGGTATATTACATCTGCAAAAGCACCATCATGCCAAAGTAGGGGGTGAGTAATGAAACTTAGTAGGTTTTCCCTGATGACTTCCTAACCCATGCCTCTAGGATAAAACATGTTAGCACATTTACATAAAAAAATTTATATAAAACAATTCCAAAACAGTTCACAATATAGCAAGTTCCATGTCAAAGACATTTTCCAACAAAAACCATTTTTTTAACAAAAACAATAAAGAAAAGTTTCCCAATCAAATTCACATTTCCATTTTGGAACTTTCATTCCATTTCACAAATCCACACTACCAACCATTTCACAACCCGTGAAAATCCACTATGCATGCATCGTTATGACAGTTCCATACTCATGAGTGGTCTCTCATCGATCTACCAAGTCATTACAAGGTAATTATTCCCCATGTTCCATTACACTTTTGGCACCGATCACAAGGTCATATTTCAACCAAGCCTCATAAATTCAATATGAACACACACAAAAATTATTCCCAAAAACCACACCATTTCAACCTTGCCAAAACCATTTCAATAAAAAACCCTTTTATTGAAAACCTTTTTCCCACAAAACACTTTCCAAATCCTGCAAACCCATATTTTAAAATCACTATTTTAAAATCAAGAAACCAAAACACTTTTCACAAACCATTCTTTCAATTTCCACAATTTCATAAAAACCCATAAATCATCACTAAAGAAGATTTATAACAGGATTTGCACCAAAATTTCACAATAAAAACCAAGAGATTAAATAAAATTGAACTAAGAATTTAAGTTCTAAGAAAGAGGAATCGAGAGTGAATCCACCTACCTCAAAAAATTGGGTGAAACCAAGCCACAGACGAAGAACGCTCAAGAACATCGGTTCAAAACTCAAAAAACCCTACTTAGATCTCTTCTCCTGACACAACCAAGACCAAATTTTTCCATATTTGGCATTCAAACCCTTAGATATACCCATAATAGGAGTAGATCTAAGAAAAAAAGAGAAGAGGAGAAGTAGATCTAAGTAGATTTAAGAAACCGATCAAGAACGGTCACATACCTCAAGAATCCCGCTTCGATTCTCCATGAGAAGCCTTCAGATCACCTCCAGAACACTTGGGAGAGGTCTTCCAACCTTTAAGGGAGAGTAATCCCAAGTTAAGGCCACTTAAAATCTTTAAACAAGGAAATTAATGGAAAAAATATTTAGATCCACAATTTTAGGATCTACTTTTATGTGGCCGCATGGTTAGTCTGCACAGTTTGACAAACCGTGTGCTAACCATGTGTTAGCTTCTGCCTTGGCCATCCTTCATGCATGGCCTCATCACATGGTTTCCCATAACCATGCAATGACCGTGTGGAAGCCACTACCTCCCCAATCAGACCCACACGGTTTGGCCCCACGGATTGACAAACTGTGCGCCGCCCGTGCGCCTTCCCCTTTGCTTCAACTTCACTCCAAGATCTCCTAATTCTCCCAAACATCACCCTTAATTTTTAAAACCAAGAAAAGAATCAAGTAAGGGTTACATACGATAAACTTGGGTACTACAGCTTCAATCTTCCTTTCTTTGAAAAAACAGATACATTATATATTTTGGTAGAAATATACAGTGTTTATGTATCACAAAAGCCTGAAACACATATTCTCATAGTGAGATTTAAATATTAGGCAAAGAAGATGAATGTAGTATCTCCAAATGTTTGAATTTTACTTGATGTACACACTGTGGAAAGGAAATTCTGTGGCAGATGCATTGAGTAGACATTCACATGGCCAGTTGGTGAAAGAAGCTTTAGATGAATGGTAGTTGATGTTGGTCTTAGATGACATGCATGTCGAATGTGAATACTGAGGTGATGTTTCAGTTTTCTTTTCAACTACACTTATTCCTGATTTAGTAAAAATGATCAAAGAGGCACAAACATCTGATGTAGAATGTCTAGTTATAAGTTCAAAACTCAATGGTGGGGAGACTATTGAGGGATGGAAAATTCATGGGGGTTTATTTATGTGTTTAAGAGATTGGATGGTTGTACCTATAGTTTTTCAGGAACAACACCTTCATTCTTACCACTATTCAAGATGGGCTGTACATCGAGGCACACAAAAGATGTATAAGGCGTTGAAAACGTAGTTTTGGTGGAGCGGTATGAAAAGGATGGTGGCTGAGTTCATCTCATAGTGCTTAACTTGTCATCAGGTTGAAGAAGAGCATCAAATACCAACTAGTATGTTAAAATATTTTCCAATCCCATTGTGGAAATGAGATCAGATAGAAATGGATTGTTTTATAGGTCTTCCAAGAACGGTCCAGAAACACGATGCCATTTGGGTGATAGTGGATTGTTTAACCAAGTTATCCCATTTCATCCCTATTTGTGAAACACATATAGTGGAGGATCTTTCAAAAATATATATCCAAGACGTTGTAAAGATTAATGGTGTATAAGTGTCAATAGTCCTAGATTGAGATTCGAGGTTCACATCTCATTTCTGGAAATCCATACAGCAAGCCCCGATGACTTAGTTGACTATGAGAATGGTGTATCATCCATAGACGGATGGGAAATCTGAGCGGATGATACAAACATTGGAAGACTTGTTGCGGGCTTGTGTAATGGATTTTGGTTGATCATGGGAGGAGCATATACCCTTAGTTGAGTTCTCTTACAATAACAGCAAACAATCCTCGATACACATGGCTCTATTTGAAGCATTGTATGGGCATCTTTGTCATTCTCCACTATGTTGGGTGGAAACAGGAGAAACATCACTAGTCGGGCCAAGCCTTGTCCAATTAAAAACAGGGAAGATCCAATTGATTATAAAGAGGATGGAGATGGCTCAGATTCATCAGAAATCTTATACAGATCACCATCGAATACCGTTGTCATTCGTTGTGGGTGATCATGTCTTCTTAAAGATATCTCCAAGGCTTGGACATCATTGCTTCGGGAAGCATGGAATGTTATCTCCTAGATACATTGGCCCTTTTTAGATACTAGAACGGGTTGGATAGGGGGAATATTAGTTGGAATTACCACAATGATTTAGTTCTATGCATAATGTGTTCCATGTATCCCAGTTGAAAAATTATTACCATGATCCTGATCATGTGATCAGATGGGATCACATTGAGTTAGAACCGAATGCATCACTGATACATATCCTAGTGCGGATCATGGATAGATAAGAGAAAGTCTGTCGTGGGAAATGCATCGGCCTAGTGTGGGTTTTATTGCAACATGGACAGATTCAGAAAGATACTTAGCAGTGTGATAAGGAAATGAAAGAGTAGTGGTCAGAAATATTTTTGGCCAGTGAGGGTTTTCTACTTTCTGATGACAGAAAGACCAATGATGGGGAGAATATAGTACCCCCCGGTTTCATGTACACAACTCCTTTCCTCACATTTTTTTAATTTGGCGTGTATAAAATACAGAGTTTCCATAAAATAGAGAGTTTCCCTAAAATAGAGAGTTTACATAATATAGAGAGTTTCCATAAATTTGGGTGCTTCTTTAATGTTGGTTGTTTCCATAAAGGGGGTTGTTTCCATAAAGTTGGTGTTTCCATAAAGTGGCTTGTTTCTATAAAGTGGTGTGTTTCCAAAAAGTGGGACGTTTCTATAAATAATGTGTTTCCATAAAAAGGGTAAAGGTGAAATATGGGAGAGTTTGGGTGTTTTATAAGGTGTGTTGGGACCAAAAGGAAGGTCGCACGATCCATACACGGTTTATAACGACCCATACTTTACATACATTGTTAATACATCAAAATTGAAGCATACTTATTACATCATATAACAAAACCATGAAAGGACCATATAGGTATAGTGTCTCTAGAAACTGGGAAACATAAACAACTGGTTCATAAATCATCTACGTTGTCTCCAATTTATTTCATCATATCTAGAGTCCTTTTTTGGCATATCCTACTTAATAAACTTCTTCATGACCTGGGGAAAAGAAAACATACAAAAGGGTGAGCTCAAATGCTCAGTAATGGTAAACAAAAGAAATATCAATCACATCATATTCATAAGAACATATCATTTTGGAAATCTTAACCTGAAAAAGAGATCATAATTTTATAACATGGGATAAATCATAGTAGTGAAATGTAATCCCAATAATCATAACATAAAACATTAAACATTGTGTAATACACACATAATCATAGATAATCATTTCTTATTAGTTAAGACTCATTGCCAAGACTATCTTTGCGGACAAAGTCCATTTCTGAACTGAGTTCACTCCTCGTTTCAGTCCCGTTTCACTGAACCGGTTTAACCTGCCGTTCCAGCCATGTCTATCTCATGAGATATAAATCTTTACCCAATGCATTGGAGGGAGATATAGGTCCCACCCATCTCATAATTATACCATTCTTATGTGTGCCACAAACTCATAAATCATACATCATTTCATAACCCATGTAATAAAAATGGGATTCTTAAACATCATGACATCATAATAAAATTCATATAAGATAAAGGGATTCATAAAAACAATTCCACCACAACATAATCAAATCAATTTAATAATAGGTATATAAACAGAACCCTATAATATCTTAGAGGGAACATAATTTTGGTAAAACACTTGAACTCCATTCTTGAGGAAAATATCCTTTCTACTTCAAAAACATTTTTCCTTTCTTAACATGTCATACAATTTTAAACTAAAAGAAGTTTATTAAAAATAAACTTGAAAACTTGTAAAGGAAGATTCTTGTAAATAATGTTTTAAAAATACATTCATTCCATATAAGTTAAAAAAACATTCTTCTCATACTTTTGTCGGAAAAGTCAAAAAATACCTCGTATGAAAAATGACAAAAGATTCCTTTCATATCTTTTACTAAAAACTCACAGAAGGGTAAAATTGGATTTAAAAAATTGTAGGTGAATATAAATAATATTAAATATTGAGTAAACATGGATGTGGATGATAAAATACACCCTAGTAAATACCAAAGTATAAACAATCATGGATAAAAATGAGATTGTGATATTTTCCCTTACCTTAGGTCTGATTTTCTTCGTAAGTGTCCTAACCTCCTGTAAAATGATTTAAATAATGTCATTGACTTATTACATAATCATACTTATTTTTATGATATCATATATGGTCATATTCTTAGCTTCTTATTAATATTTCATTGCTACTTGTTATTCGGGTGTTTATTACTTTTTGTTCTTATGCGTGTTTTGTCGAATAAATTCTTATTCTTATTTTTAGGTTATAGATACCTCATTTCCAGAATTTTATTAGTGTAATACATATCATATTTATTCATTCAATTCATTTATGTAATCATTATGCAATGAAAATCATGTAGAACGAGTCGCATCACATCGTGGAGACGGTATTCCGTACGTACGCACGAGCGATGATGTCGTTCCCATGATCATGGAATTGTATTGGAGTGTATGTACACTATTTCAGAATCAATATCACTTTACAATAATCATATATAGTTATTATTTACACCATTATAACCATCCAAGTAAGGTGGTGGTGGAAAATAGATTACACCACGGCGTGGAGACAGTATTCTGTATGTACGCATGCGCGGTGATTTAGTTTTCCGTATGATAGATAGATGGTGAAATAGGGATGTTTCATACTTATAATAACATATCATTATATGATTGATACTGATGTTATTACTTTATAATTAAACAACTAAATAAGAAGAAGTGGAAGAAGAAATAAAGTTGAAAGAATCGGTAACGGACATTACCTCTTCTTTGAAGCGCCTCTTTGAGACCTCCTTTTAGGGCACTAAAATTGGTCTTTGAAGATGACCAGGATGTCTAGGATGTTTCTAGGGAAGTGGAGAAGAGAATTTTCCAGGGTTTGTCCGAGATTGAAGGCTCATGTTGGTGTGAGGAAGAGAGAGAGGATGTGCCCTTTTATAAGGGAGGAGAGGGGCACCTTTGGAAAAACTAAAAATATTATTTTATTATAAAGTCATATTCAGTTTTTAATATCTCTAAATTAATTTATTTAGAAGCTAAGGTGGGGATGAGTCGATATTCTCTCATACAATAGAATTTAGACAAGTTTAGGTTTCTATTTTAACCTTATCATTTAGATTTAACTTTATGTTAGATAATTTAACTTTTACCGTGTCTTCTTGTTTTCTTACACTACATGGTTAATAAACCTACTATAACAAGCCAAACGGACCCCAAGTTGTTTATTATTAATATATATAACCTTATATAAGTAATTTGGCCTAACCATAGATTTTTAATAATAAAATAACAATTAATAATATAATATTTGTTTTAAAAACTATTTTATGTCAATTTTGACACTATTTGGTAATTGATTTTTGTGAAACTCATAAAAGAAATATTAGTTCAAAAAAAGTCAATTAAATAATCACTAATATGTAATATTAACCTAGAAAATTATTGTAATTCATAAAAAGTATCCAATTAAATTTATTTGGGTATTTATAACATCAATTATGTCAATATTTTATTAATAAGATAATTACTACATCATCATTGTGTCATACATAAATTAAATTATACAATGTCTAAAAATTAAAAATAAAATACCATTATGTAGGAAATATTTTTAGCTTTCTAATTAATATTTATAGTCGAATTTATCTTATGTATAACCCTTTATTAAAAATTATTTACTTATTAAACTTTGATTTTAACTATTTTAACCCTTCTTTAATTAAATTAATAATAAATGTCCTAATCTAATCCAAGTGGGCCTAAATGGTCATATTTTATTCCTAAGGTTGTTTTTGGTCGAATTACACTTATACAATTTAATTAGGACATGTGTTAGGGTAATAATAATAAAATATTTACCCTTAAATACCCTATTTACTTTTAACCATGGTAAAAAAAAGTAAAAAGTTACTATTCACCAAAAATTATTTTATCTCATTGAACCACATTTTAGTCCTTGATATTAACCGTGTCTCTTGGATTTTCGAAATTCCACTCACAGAAGCGGTAAAATTATGTTTTATGTGAATTTGGAAATTCTCCTAGGAGGTGGGTAAAAGACGGTGAAAAGTTCAATAAACATTTTATATATCTAAAATTATTATAAAATGACTCCAATGAATTTCATTGAACTTATATAGGTATTATGTATCAATTTTGACCTAAAATAAATTTAAATAAAATAAATAATACTTGAAATAAAATGTTGGTTTTTAAATAGTAACCCAGTGTTTTCACTATTCATCAAAAAATTGAAAGTTTTCAGAAAAATACCATAAATTCACCCTAGGATAATTTCGATATTTGGAATCCATAAATTAAGTCCATTTTGAAAAATAAAATTTACAAAATTTCAAAAAGTAGGTATTACTATTCATAACGGGTAGTTTTAATAATATTTTAATAGCATATCGTTGTTTAGTGAAACTCGGTATTGCTTACGACGCAAGCTATTGAGAAAGGTCGCGATTACATGTAAAGAAAGCCAAGCTAGTGTTGTGTGTAGTGAAAGATTCCTTTGATGATTTATATAACATAAAAACAAAATATTTCTCATAAAAGTCTCAGGTGTTACATTCTACCCCCCTTAAAATGAATTTCACCCTCAAAATTCGTCACTTTGTATCAAACAGATTAGGATACCTCTCCCTCATCATATCCTCAAGCTCCCATGTAGCTTCTTCAAATTGGTGGTTCCCCAATAAAACTTTCAGCAAGCGAGTGGTCTTGTTCCGTAAGACTTTTTCTCTACGATCCAGAATCTCCATCGACTGTTCTTAATAAGAAAGATCTTGCTCCAGCGGTACAACTTCTGAGTTGAGTACATGTGAAGGATTATGTGTTTACTTTCTCAGGAGAGATACATGGAACACATCGTGAACTTGAGAGATATTCGGTGGAAGCGCCAATCGGTAAGAAACCTTCCCAACATGATCCAGTATTTCGAAAGGACTGATATATCTAGGGCTCAGATTTCCCTTCTTTCCAAATCTCATTACTCTCTTCCAAGGAGATATTCGTAAGAACACTTTATCACCCTCTTCAAACTATAGGTCTTTTCTTCGGTTGTCGGCATAACTTTCTTGTCGACTCTGAGCTACTCTAATGTGTTGTTGAATAGATCTGACCTTTTCTGCCATCTCATTACCAAGATGGGGTCCTAATAGTTTTTTTCCCTAACTTCATCCCAACAAGTTGGAGTCCTGCATTTCTTTCCATAGAGAGCTTCATAAGGAGCCATCTTAATACTGGAGTGAAACCTATTATAATAAGAACATTCCACCAAAGGTAGGTATTGATCCCAAACACCTTTGAAATCCATAGAGCATTCTCTCAACATTTCTTCTAGAGTTTGAATTGTCTTCTCAGACTGACCGTCTGTCTGAGGATGATAAGAAGTGATGAGACTGAAATCTGTATCTAGAGTATGCTGAAGACTTAGCCAAAAACATTGAGGTGATCCTTCGATCCCAATCAAATATAATAGAAAGTGGTAGTCCATGAAATCTTACCAGTTCCTTTACACATATCCTGGAAAGCTGATCCAGAGAGAAATCCTCTCTAATAGCGATGAAGTGTGCCAACTTTTTAAGATGATCAGCTATGACCTAGATAACATTATTGTCTTTGGATGTTTTAGGAAGTCCAGTGACAAAGTCCATAGTGATGTTTTCCCATTTCCATTCTGGTATGGGTAATGGTTGTAACATCCCCTTAGTCTTCTTTCTCTCAGCTTTAACTTGCTGACAAACCAAGCATCGAGAGACATATTTATCAACATCTCTTTTCATGCCATCCCACCAGAAGTAATCTTTCAGGTCCCTATACATCTTCGTGATTCCAAGATGAATAGACAATGAAGAAATATGAGCCTCATCCAGAAAATCCTTCTTTAATTCTGGGATGGGAGGAACACAAACCTGATTCCTGAACTTTATTATCCCATCAAAATCAAGGTTGAATTCAGGAACATTTCTCAACTTCTTTTGTAACTCTACATCTTCTTTCTGTGCCTCTTTAATCTTCACATGTATAGATGGTTGAACATTCATTCGAGAAAGATACAATTTTTCCCCTTCCATTATAATTCCAAGATCCATCCTTTGTAAATCCATAAATATTGGATCTTTTGTGATCCTCATCATGGATAAGCTAGCATGGTCTTGTCGACTTAATGCATCTGCCACCTTGTTTGCTTTCCCAGGGTGGTAATGAATTGAGTATTCGTAATCCTTAATCAGCTCCAACCATATTCTTTGGCGCATATTCAGCTCCTTTTTTTGTGAAAATATACTTTAAACATTTATGATTAGTATAAATATCACACCTTTCTCCATAAAGATAATTTCTCCAAATCTTTAATGCAAAGATTACCGCAAATAACTCCAAATCATTAGTTCGGTAATTTTGATCATAGATTTTCAACTGTCGTGAGGCATAAGCTATCACCATATCATTTTGTATAAGAACACAGCCCATCCCCTTCTTGGATGCATCACTGTAGATCACAAACCTATCTCCACTACAAGGAAGTGTGATTACAGGTGCACTAGATAAACTTCTTTTCAACTCCTTGAAATTCTATTCCCATTCCCCCGTCCACACGAACTTAACTCCTTTTCGTGTCATCCTGGTGAGTGGATTAGATAATCGTGAAAAATCTTTCACAAAACGTCAATAATATCCAGCCAAACCAAGAAAACATCGGATCTCATTTACTTTTGTTGGTCTCAACCATCTTTTGATAACCTCTGTTTTTTCTGGATCCACATATATCCCCTCTTTGGAGATTATGTGACCCAAAAATGGAACTTTTTGAAGCCAAAATTCACACATGGTAAATTTGGAATAAAGATTATCCTTTCTCAGGGTCTTCAATATATTTCTCAAGTGATCTTCATGTTCTTCCTTGCTCATTGAATAGACAAGAATATCATCTATAAAGACTACCAAAAACTAATCAAGATAGTCTCTAAAGACTGTATTCATCAGATCCATGAAGATAGCAGGGGTATTAGTAAGACCAAATGGCATCACTATAAATTCATAGTGTCCATACCTTGTATGGAAAGCCGTCTTTGTTATATCCTCCCTTTTAACCCTTAATTGATGATACCCTGAACGAAGATCAATCTTGGAAAAGTATTGAGCTCCGCGTAGTTGGTCAAATAAGTCATCAATGCATGGGAGAGGATATTTGTTCTTGATAGTGATCTTGTTAAGTTCTCTATAATCAATGCAGAGTGTCATTGATCCATATTTCTTCTTAACAAACAGAATTGGTGCTCCCCAAGGTGATGCACTAGGGCGTATGAATAATTTATCAAGATTCTCTTGTATTTTCTTCTTCAATTCCTACAACTCAATTGGGGCCATTCTATAAGGTGTATTTGAAATAGGCAAAGCACTCGGTACGAGTTCTATTGGAAAATCTACTTCACGATTTGGTGGAAGACCCGCCAATTCCTCCGGAAAGACATCGTCAAACTCCCTTACAATGGGCATATTATTAATCGTGAGTTTCTCACCAACCATTTGAGATAAATAACCTTCATTTTGTGGATTTAAGACCCATAAGATGGAAGAAATTTCCACTAGAAGGTTATGTTCAACCTTGCATCGATAGACGATCATAGATTGATATAGAATATGAAATGTGACTTCCCTTCTTTGGAAAATGATATGATCTCGATATAGAGAAATCCAATCCATTCCAATAATCACATAAAATTCCACTATAGGAAGGATCACAAGATTTGAAGGAAGAAATTTCCCACAAACATCAATCGGAGAAGAATTATAAACTTTTGATGCGACTGTTGTGCCATTAGGGGTTGTCACAGCTAACTAAACATCTAATTGTTGAGGTAATATGGCAATACCCTTAGAAGAATCTTCAGAAATAAAAGAGTGGGTGGATCTAGAATCAAATAAAACATTTTCTACTTTAGAGTGGATGGTTAGTGTACCTTTCACCACTTCATTATCATACTCCACATCGCTGATAGAAATTACATGTGACTTTCCTTTTTCTTTAGCCTTAAGAGTTTGTTGATGTCGATCATCATCAAAAACCCTTAGATTAGGGCATTGATTGGCATAATGCCCCATTTTCTTGCATTTGTAACATTGACGAGTAGGAGGTTCACTCTGTGTAGCCTTTTCTTTGTTCGCATCACTAGACATCTTTTTCCCATCATTGCGGCATTCAAATACCCGATGACCTTCCTTTCCACATTTGAAAAATTTACTTGTCCCTTTAAGACAATTCCCTCCATGTTTCTTTCCACACTTTGAGCATAATGGAAAACTCATTTTCTTTTCAGTGTGCTCATTAGATTTTCCTATGAATTCCATTTTCCTCTTCTTATCAAACCCATATGACTGATGGGTTACTCCAATATCCATCTCAACCTTGAGAGCACATCGAACAATTTCCTCGTAGCTATTGAAGTCCCTTATGGGTAACGCCCTTCAAACACATAGTTTTAAGCCACTAAAGAATCGATCGATCTTACTCTCGGGTTGGATAATAATCCCAGAAGCGTACCTTGCAAGTCTTGTAAAATTTGCTTCATAGCTACCAACAGATTAATCATCCTTTTTCTTTAGTTCAAGAAACTCCTTCTCCATCTTTGTTCGAAGAATATGAGGGAAGTACTTCTTGAAAAATAAGTTCATGACCTCGTCCCATTCCATGGACTCAATTTCATCCATTTGCCACATATTCTAAATAATATTCCACCATTGAACAACATCTCCTTCCAAACGATATACTGCTAAGATGGTTTTATCATGTTCAGAACATTGACGAACTGAAAGTATCTTTTCAGTGGTACTGATCCATTGTTCATCCACTAATGGATCAGAAGACCCGCTGAAAATAGGTGGACACTGCCTCATGAAGGATTCAACAGAATGTTGCTCCTTCCTTTGCTCATTTGGAAGTCCTGCATGATTCATAGCTTGAGAAAGTTGTGTGAGCATGGCTACAATATTTTTCATTCCAGCTCCAATAACGTTTGGTTGCTCAGGAGGACAATCATTGCATTGCCCGTCGCATTCCGCATTAACACGGTTCCTTCCGGTTCCATCCATTGACTAAAACCAAGAAGAATAGTGTGAGAAACACTAATTATAATAGGAAAACCACATAATCAAGAATAAAATTTTACACTTAAGGTCTTATCATAGGTTGTTCTTGTCCATTTCTGAAAAACTAAGATTGTGTTCTATGCTTAGGCATATCCTTAGGGTTCTTACTAAGGCTTTCACTTCCTAGTTTCCAAAGGTTGACTATACCTTTCCTATGATACCAACTATAATGACCCATAATTTACATACATTGTTAAGACTTCAAAATTGAATCATACTTATTACAACACATAACAAAACCATGAAAGGACCATATAGGTATAGTGTCTTTAGACACTGGGAAACATAAACAACTGGTTCATAAATCATCTACGTTGTCTCCCATTTATTTCATCATATATAGAGTCCCTTTTTGGAATATCCTACTTAATAACCTTCTTCATGTCCTGGGGAAAGAAAACATACAAAAGGGTGAGCTCAAATGCTCAGTAAGGGTAAACAAAAGAAATATCAATCACATCATATTCATAAGAACATGTCATTTTGGAAATCTTAACCTGCAAAAGAGATCATAATTTCATAACATGGGATAAATCATAGTAGTGAAATGTAATCCAAAAAATCCTAACAAAAAACTGAAACTTTTTGGCATACAGACATAATCATAGAGAATCATTTATTATTAGTCAAGACTCATTTCCAAGACTATCTTAGCGGACAAAGTCCATTTCTGAACCGAGTTCACTCCTTGTTTCAGTCATGTTTCACTGAACCTGTTTAACCTACCGTTCCAGCCATGTCTATCTCATGAGATATAAATCATTACCCAATGCATTGGAGGGAGATATAGGTCCCACCCATATCATAATGATACCATTCTTATGTGTGCCACAAAATCATAAATCATACATCATTTCATAACCCATGTAATAAAAACGGGATTCTTAAACATTGTGACATCATAAAAAAATGCATATAAGATAAAGGAATTCATAAAAATAATTCCATCAGAACATAATCAAATCAATCTAATAATAGGGATATAAATAGAACCCTATATTATCTTAGATGGAAAATAATTTTGATAAAACACTTGAACTCCATTCTTGAAGAAAATATCCTTTCAACTTCGAAAACATTTTTCCTTTCTTAACATGTCATGCAATTTTAAACTAAAAGAATTTGATTAAAAATAAAATTGAAAACTTGTAAAGGAATATTCTTAGAAATATTTTTTAAAAAATCCATTCATTCCGTATAAGTTAAAAAAACATTCTTCTCGTACTTTTGTCGGAAAAGTCAAAAAGTACCTCGTACGAAAAATGACAAAAGATTCCTTTCATATATTTTACTAAAAACTCACCGAAGGGTAAAATTGGATTTAAACAATTGTAGGTGGATGGAAATAATATTAAATATTGAGGAATCATGGATGTGGATGATAAAATACACCCCAGTAAATACCGAAATATAAACAATCTCAGATAAAAATGAGATTGTGATATTTTCCCTTACATTAGGTCTGATTTCCTTCGTAAGTGTCTGAACCTCCTGTATAAGGATTTAAATAATGTCATTGACTTATTCCAGAATCATACTTATTTTTATGATATCATATATGGTCATATTCTTATCTTCTTATTAATATTTCATTGCTACTTGTTATTCAGGTGTTTATTACTTTTTGTTCTTATGCGTGTTTTGTCGAATAAATTCTTATTATTCTTTTTATGTTATAGATACCTCATTTACATAATGGTATTAGTGTAATACATATCATATTTATTCACTCAATTCATTTATTTAATCATTATGCAATGAAAATAATGTAGAACGAGTCGCATCACATCGTGGAGACGGTATTCCGTACGTACGCATGAACGATGATATCATTCCCATGATCATGGAATTGTATTGGAGTGTATGTATACTATTTCAGAATCAATATCACTTTACAATAATCATATATAGTTATTATTTACACAATTATACCCATCCAAGTAAGGTGGTGGTGGAAAATAGATTACACCACGGTGTGGAGATGGTATTCCGTACGTACGCACGCGCGGTGATTTAATTTTCCACAGGATGGATAGATGGTGAAATAGGGTTGTTTCATACTTATAATAACATATCATTATATGAGTGATACTGATGTTATTACTTCATAATGAAACAACTAATTAAGAAGAAGTGGAAGAAGAAATAAAGTTGAAAGAATCGGTAACAGACATTACCTCTTCTTTGAAGCACCTCTTTGAGAACTTCTTTTAGGGCACAAAAATTGGTCATTGAAGAAGACCAGGACCTCTAAGATGTTTCTAGGGAAGTGGAGAAGAAAATTTGTCAGGGGTTGGCCGAGCATGAAGGCTCAAGGTGGTGTGAGGAAGAGAGGGAGGAGGTGGCCTTTTATAAGGGAGGAGAGGGGCACCTTTGGAAAAACAAAAACAATTATTTTATTATAAAGTCATATTTGGTTTTTAATAGCTCCAAATTTATTTCTTTCTAAGCTAAGGTTGGGATGGGTCAAAATAATCTCATCCAATATAATTTAGAGAAGTTTAGGTTTTTATTTTAACCTTATCATTTAGATTTAAATTTAAGTTAGATAATTTAACTTTTACCGCATCTTCTTGTTTTCTTACACTATAAGGTTAATAAACTTACAATAACAAGCCAAACGAACCCCAAGATGTTTATTATTAATTTATATAACCTTATCTAATTCATTTGGCCGAAACATATATTTTTATAAATAAAATAACAATTAATAATATAATACTTGTTTTAAAAACTATTTTATGTCAATTTTGACACTATTTGGTAATTGATTTTTTTGAAAATCATAAAAGAAAGATTAGTTCAGATAAAGTTAATTAAATCAGTACTAATATGTAATATTAACCTATAAAAGTATTTTAATTCATAAAAATTCTCAAATTACATTTATTTGGGTATTTATAACATCAATTATGTCAATATTTCATTAATAAGATAATTACTGCATCATCATTGTGTCATACATAAATTAAATTATTCAACGTCTAAAAATTACAAATAAAATACCATTATGTAGGAAATATTTTTATAATTATAATTAATATTTATAGTCGAATTTATCTTCTGTATAACCCTTTATTAAAAATGATTTACTTATTAAACATTGATTTTAACTATTTTAACTCTTCTTTAAATAAATTAATAATAAATGTCCTAATCTAATACAAGTGGGACTAAATGGTCATATTTTATTCCTAAGGTTGTTTTTGGTCGAATTAAACTTATCCAAAAGAATTATCACACGTGTTAGGGTAATAATAATTACATTTTTACCCTTAATTACCCTATTTACTTTTAACTGTGGTAAAAAAAGTAAAAAGTTACTATTCACCAAAAAATATTTTCATCTCATTAAACCACATTTTAGTCCTTGATATTAACCATGTCTCTAGGATTTTAGAAATTCCACTCACAGAAGTGGTATAATTAAGTTTTATGTAAATTTGGAAATTCTCCAAGGAGGTGGGTAAATGACGGTAAAAAGTTCAATATATTTTAATATATCTAAAATTATTATAAAATGACTCCAATTAATTTTATTGAACTTATATAGGTATTATGTATCAATTTTGACCTAAAATAAATTTAAATAAAATAAATAATTCTTTAAATAAAAAGTCGGTTTTTAAATAGTAACCCATTGTTTTCACTATTCATCAAAAAATTGAAAGTTTTCAGAAAAATACCAAAATTTCACCCTAGGCTAATTTCGATATTCCGAATCCAAAAATGAAGTCCATTTTGAAAAATAAAATTTAAAAAATTTCAAAAAGTGGGTATTACTATTCATAACAGCTAGTTTTAATAATATTTTAATAGCATATTGTTGTTTAGTGAAACTCGGTATTGCGTACGACGCAAGCTATCGAGGAAGGTCGCAATTGCGTGTAAATAAAGACAAGCAAGTGTTGTGTGTAGTGAAATATTACTTTGATGATTTATATAACATAAAAAAAATATTTCTCATAAAAGTCTCAGGTGTTACACAGTTGTCCCAAAACGTGTGGTCAAACCTTGAGCAGAGGTCAAATCTAGATTCTATTTTATAGGAGTTTACTCGTTTTTGCTCTATATATTTCGGTTTGGCTTCTAAACGCCCCTATTTCTAGATTACTCTCCCTAGAAGGCTGGAGAACCCTCTCCACATGATTTGGAGTCGTCCCATTGCCTTCCCTTCGTGATTTCGAGTCCGATTCTTGAGGTATGTAACCATTCTGTCCATTTTTGTCAGGTTTTCTTAGATCTGCATAGATCTACTTCTATGATCTCCATTATTTCATGGATATGAACCTATAGTGTGTATATCTGCATTTTTGGATGCCAAATAATTCAATGTTGAGTCATTATCTTTCTAGGATAATAGAACTAAGTCTGTTCTGGGATAATCGACCCGCTTTCTTGTGCGTTATTCATCTTTTGTCAAAGTTTCATCAAAACTTTTGAGGTAGGAAGATTCTATATCGACTCATCTTGCTAGAATTTATTGTATTATATTCAAATTTTTTTTATTTTAAAATTCCTGGAAAAATATTCATTAGTGATGATTTATTGTTTTTTTGAAACTTTGTGATCTTTGTGAATAGTTTTTCAAAGGGGGTTTAGTTTCTTGAATTTAAAATGATGATTTTAAATTATAGATTTTATGGAATAATAAATGGTTGATGAAAAGGGGGTTTTCAATAGAAATGGTTTTCAATAATTATTTTTATTTAAATGGTTTGGAATTGAAATGGTTTGGCATTTAAATGGTTTTGACGGAAATTGTTTTCAATAAAAGGACTTTTTATTGAAGGGTTTGTTTTGGGATGATCGTTGGGAATTTTTGGTGTGTGTTCATGTTGAATATATAGGGGTTGGATGAAATATGACATTGTGATTGGTTCCAAAGGGTTAATGGTACATGTGAATTGCATATACGGTGGTTGGTTGAGATATGACCTTGTACTCAGTGCCAAAGGGTTAATGGCACATGGGAAACAATTACCTTGTGATAACTTTGTATATCGACGACAAACCACTCATGAGTATGGAACTATCATAACATAGCATTCATGGTTGGTTGCATGGGTTTGAGGAATGGTTGGTTATAATGATAAAGGGATATTGTGAAATTATTGTAAATATTTTTTAGTTATATTTCTGGAAAAATAACATGCTGGGAAAATTGGTTTCAATTGCACATGTATACTTTTGGTAATGAATGGTTTTGGAAACTTGTTTATATTTAGTTATAAACTAGTTTTGAGAAGTTGTTTTATATAACCTGTTTATATAATTGTTGTTAACTATTCTATCCTAGTGGCGTGAGTAGGGAAGTCATTGGTGTAAAACATACAATGTTTTATACACACCCCTGCTTTGGAATATTGGTTCTTTTGCAGATGCTATCTTCCGGGACAAGGGAAAAGGTATTGTGTCACACATTTTTAGCACTACCTCATGATTTTTGTGTTGTTCGGAGATTTTTGAGCTTGGAGCCTATGGATCATAAAGTCTTGAGGTCTTTGGAGAGTCTTGTGTAGTCTATCTGTTGTGTACATTGGTACTTGGTTATTCTTCTATTGTTTCTTACTTTGATGTGGTTTTGAGATACCTGAACTTGATGATTTGTATTTCGTTTGTTCATGCATCATATAGTGAATTTTGGTGATGGTTGGTAGGTTTATTGGTTTATTTCTTAAAGGTTAAATCATCCCCCACTTTAATTTGAAACCCTTCGGCATTTACTTCCAGCCCTTGGCGTCTTGGGGATATTGCTTAAGGCCTCGTAATGACTCGTTGTAGTCTCAAGCTAATGAGAATTGGTGGGTCATTAAAGTGGTTATGTTATAACTGAAGGTGGGTGGGACCTATATCTTCCTCTAATTAATTGATGAAATATTGATATATCATGAGAAAAATTTTAATGGAATGTAGAGTGAACCCAGTTCAGCAAAGAAAATTGTCTACCATGATAGTCTTGGGAGTGTACTGAAACTACTATAATGGTTAGGGGAGTGAACCCATTATACTATGATATCCCTATCAATTATCCTTTAATAACAAGGAAATTATTTTTTTTATTCTTATATGTATGACAAGATTCCATGTCTTATGGAAATGTTATGCTCTTATAGCTCATGTTATTTGATTCCCTTATGATTCATGTCTTAGGAACTAATAATATTTATGCCATGAATTATGATTATGATCTTTAATATGAATGGTATGGTTTTAAAATATTATTCCCCTTCCCTCATACAGTTATTCCCATATTATGTTTACATATTTCCCTAGTCTACCCTTACTGAGCATCTGAGGTCACCCCTTTTAAAATTTATTTTCCCTAGGTTGTGATGATTGTTATTACTTGTGATATTTCTAGGAAAGATGATTTTTATGGGGAACTAAGTAGGAGATGATGTAGAACTCATATGAACCGGTTTTAATGTATCCAAAGGCACAATGCCTTTATGATCCTCAAGCACAAGTTTTGTTAATATAATTAATATTTATATAAAATGAATATATATATATATATTTATGTATGATAAGTTTGGTTCTTTACAGATCCATTCCAATAATATTTACCCACATACTCTATCTCATAAAGGGTATACATTATTTTAAAGAAAAATGATAACCAAAAATATGAAAATTATGAGAATTTATTCTTCAATATATGTAGAGGTTAACACTCACACTAGATAAACATGAAAAATAGAAGGGTCTTTGAATGATAAAAGTGGGCAATATCGTATGAAATATTCAAGGTCTTTAGCTGATAGGTTGGTAAAATGATATTTAATTCATTTATGTTATTTATGATAATTCAAATCCTTATATATTATGACTCACTAAGGAATTTTTCAAATATTATATACTGGAATCCTTTGAGGAGAAGAGAACACAAGGGACATCAGATACTACTTCTTATAGACATGATATATTATGAACATATTAATCTTTTTTTTGAATGTTTATGAGAATAAAATGTTTTATTTATATTTGTGGGGGTGAACTAAATTGATGATTTTAAAGCTTTATATCAAGGATCTTATAGTTATAGATTTGTTCCACATCAAAATTATGCACGTCTTTTCCATGTATGTCCATTATCATATATCTTAAAGGTATTTTTATTGAATATTAATAATTAATTTAATTTTTTATATGTATCTTTATACTTTTTCTATTCTATATGATGTGGCATAAATATATTTATTTTTGGACCCCTAATAAATTTCACACATAATGATAAAAATGAAAGATAAAGAAATAACAATATATAATACTGAAAGACACTACTATAAAAATGGTCTTTAATGACGTTTTTTTAATTTTGACTTCGGTTTTTACCCGACGTTGAAGCCGCTGGCATAAAAAAATATGACTTTTTACATTATTTTTTGTAAACTGATGCCAAAACTGAATTATATTTATTTTTTCTCATAGATTTTATAAAAAAACGATGCCAAAAAATCCATATGTATCATTTTTTGAGTCAATTTCCATAAAAACCGATGCCAAAAAGTTTTAAAAAAATAGTTTCGGCCTCCGTTTAAAAAAAACCGACACAATAAATGAAAATAAAATATTTTTGGTGTAGGTTTTTAAACTAATCGTTTCTAAAAAGTAACATTTTATTCTTCCATGTTTTAGAGCATTTCGTAAGCTTCGATTTGACAGGTCATGGAGAAAAAACAGAGTTATAAATAAAAAGTTAGGGACATCAGAAGTTGAACTTGTCAAAGTTTCGATTGGTACAACTCGTTTCAAATAAATTTTGATAAACATAAATTAAAATCACATACACTAAATGAAAATCGTGATTGATAATTAAATTTACACCATAGTTGGTAAATCTCATTTGAATGTTTTATATTTGTAACTCGATAATAATAATAAATCATCTCTATAAGAAGGCTAATCGAGCTGTTTTGAAATGAAGATAAATAATAACAAAGCAAATAAATGATTATAATAGATATATTGTTCGAATTAAAAATTGACGCCATGTTGTAAACATGATTGAATTGGAGAGGTTTAAATTGTTTAATGAAGGATAAAATGGATTTATATATAGCAAAAAAAATATTTTCGATTACGTTGTATGGAAATGTAGGCGAGATTTTAAAAAGTTAAATGCGTATTGTGAAAAAATTGAAATTTTGATACCATGTATTAGTGAATAATTTTTGGCATCAGCTTTATTTGAAACTGATGTGAAAGAGGATTTCCATTGGTCTTTTGGCATCGGTTTTGTAGAAAACTGACACAAAAAATGCCAATCGATATCCTTTTTGGAATCCATTTTTAAAAAAATCGATGCTCAAATGTAAAAAAGAAATTATTTTTTGCGTCATTTTTTCTAAAAAACAATGCCAAAAAGTAAAAAAAAATATTTTTGGAATCATTTTTTAAATAAAATTATGCTAATTTGTTTTAAAAAAAAATTTCATGTTAGTTTTTTTAAAAACTGATGCCCAAAACTAAAAAAAATGTTATGGCATCGGGTTTTAAGAAAACGGACCTGAAAAATTTTAAAAAAAATATTTTTGGCGTCGGTTTATATGAAAACCGACACCCAAAATGATAAAAAAAACTACATTGTTTTAGATAATTTCATAAGCTTCTATTTTACTGGTCTTGGATCTAAAACTTGTTACAGATTAAAAGTTATGGTCTTTGAAACATAGAATTCTTTAAGGCTTCTATTAGAGAATATCAACTATCAACAACCATAACTTTTAATCTGTAACTCTATTTTTGTCCATGAATAGTCAAATTGAAGCTTAGGAAATAATCTAAAACATTGAAAAGTATATATTTTTTGGCATCATTTTTGTAAAAACCAACACCCAGACTAATTTGTTTTTCTTTTGGGCATCCATTTTTAAATTATCTGTTGTAGAAAATTCTCCAGAAACAAATATTACATCAGCTTATATGAAACTGATGTCAAACTAACGATGTTAAAAACCATTTTTCGACCAGTGAGATTTAAAAATAATAAAATTAATTGTTATATGGTTCCTTATCATGAAGGGTCTATAACAAATATTTAATAAATTATTATTTATTTTAACTTAATAACCACTCACATTGTAATACATCTATATTTGGAATAACATTGTTTTTTATAGCAAACACAACACACAACATTGTGTCTAAACGAACCCCAATATACTATTAAAATATTATTGTCTCATTATTAATTAATTGGAGAGTATTAATAGTGATTATTGTATTAAGAAATATATATAAATTATGTACTAAAAAATCATTTATTAATTCATAATATATTATTACCCAAATTTCAAAAAGGTTATTTTATATTTCATGAATAAGTTTTCCTAAAAAATGATTTTTATTTATTTTTAAGAAAAAACTATTATAATAAATTTCTCAAAATTCTAAAAATTTTATTTTATAAAAATAATTTCATTTCTCAAAATATTATTTAAAAATTATATTTGGCTGAAATTTTCAAATTTCTCTGAAAAGTTTGATTTTTTAGTGAATAATGAAGAATATATATTTTTATTAAAACTGTATTTTTG
This sequence comes from Viscum album, assembly GCA_963277665.1. NCBI lineage: Eukaryota > Viridiplantae > Streptophyta > Magnoliopsida > Santalales > Viscaceae > Viscum > Viscum album. The sequence goes on along the minus strand of OY728135.1, from coordinate 251,713,260 downwards.
TATCAAGGATTTTGAAATTTCAATTTTTTAAATGATTTAAAAAAAATGATAGTTGTCATATATTATGAATCATTAAATAATTCTTAATATAATAAATTTTATGATTTAATTTGGTATAAAAGTTTTTTCTTATATAAAAGGATTTTTCTAAAAAACTACTTATATTTTCATTTTATTTAATGAATTTAAATTAATTACTGATACTGATAGAAATTGAATCTTAAAAAAATTATTTAATATTTAGAATAGGGGGATTAATTTTTTTTAGATATTTTAATTTTATTCTTAGTCAATACGAATAGTAACCACGATAAGATTTATCAACTTAGTAATGTGTAAATTTGGTTAATCATGGTTGAAACTAAACGATAAGGTTATAAATTTTTTTCATCCTATTTTTTATTATATGAATTTAATTTTACCATTATCACCTTATTCTTGAACATTTTCCATTAAATGGACATGTGGCCATGAAAATGACCTATATAATATTTAAATCAATGAATGATGCGAAACATCACTCACTTATCTTTAAATATATATTTTGTTGTCACAAAGAGATAAAGTATTGTGTTAGATGATTTTTTTGCTAATTTTTTAATAATGAAATTATATTCACTATGGTAATTTATTTATAATTTTTAGTGATTAAATATTTACCTTCACTACTTCTGCAATGGTGATTAAATATTCTTTCAGTTAACACAAAAATAATATAAACGAATTTAAAAATACTAAGTGTGTTATAATCTAAATGATTTATTGTGTCCAAATTATATTATATATCTATATAACATAATTTTAATGTTTTAAAACATTATATTATAATTAACCATTTGTCTTGATGTATTTAATGTCAAATAATTGAATAGTGTTAAAAATGACATTAATGATATTTTATAATAAATTAAATGCTACTAAATCATTTAATATTTTTTAAAATATTACATTCCAAAACAATTAATCAAAAATGGTTTAAAAATCAATTATTTTACATTTATTGTTCATCATTAATTTTATAGTTAAATCATTAACACATAATGTGTAGAAAATGTTATTATCAGGGTAATTGTTGAAAGGGTTCAAAGGGGGTAAAAACTATAAGATAAGGGTGAAAAATACCAAAAAAACTATCAAAATTTTATTATATGAGATTATTTATCACTATACTCATATTAGTTTCTAACTATATTTATTTGTATCTACATTGGAATATAAAATAATTTATATTTATTTAATACTTTAAAAATTCAAGTGTGACCCTTCCCTAAATTATAAAAGCACACCACTTCCTTAACTTATTTACAATAAATTGATCCATATATCTCAAAAAACAATAAACATTACTCTTATAAACATCCTTAGAAAATTTAATTAGGTTATATTTCTTCCAAAATATCTACCCTAGACCCTTTAATAAGAGATATAAAGTAAGTCTACTGTGGAATAGTTAATTATATTTAACGAGTCGTTCAAGTTTATTTATTCTTATAATTTATATTAAAGTTTTTACACATACTAAGATAATATCTCTAATATCATAAACATAATTATATGTTTCTATTTTTCTAGGGAAATCATATCCCATCTATGTTATATCCTACCAAAAGTGAAACGAACGCTTATGTGTATGTAGAACTTACCGTCTTCAAGTAGTGGTTTATTTCATTTTTCGTTACCATTTCAACTGGATGGTTATAAATACGGAGATAATGAATTAATATATATTATATAAATATTCTTCTACAATTTAAATATCATATATTTCTTCTTACCTTCAAATTTATGGGAAAATGATAATGTTGCTCAAGCGTAAGTGTGGACTACCACCTCCACAAAGGGATGTGGTATATTTTCATTTACAATTTACATCGATCGTAATATAGGTAAATCTAATGAATATATAATATATATATGAAATAAGAATGATTCTGAATTTTTTTATTTTTATTTTTATTTATTTCGTTCCATCAATCAAATATTGAAAAAAATGTTCATGCATATATATTACCTACCATCTCCACGAATGGTGTAATTCATTTTTATTTGCATATATTATACGGATGGATATGAAAATCAACATATTTAATATATATTGTACTTAAACATGAATAAATGTTTTGAGATGATGGAAATATAATTAATATATAAGAACTTGAACTACTGAATCAAAACACACTTGAAAAACAAAGCAGTTAACAGTCAAAATAATTATAATAATTAAATATTAGTAACAAATATATGAAAAAATGTTATAAGTGGGTAATATATGATATTATACATACAGATATGGTTTTTGAGTATAATTATAATAAATTAAATTCTATAATATAGATAATTAGAGGAACTATGAGGCAATTTGAACATTGGGTAAGGGATATCGTCTCAATTTCCACTCGATTGAGACTTATTTAGTAATATATAGCTATTTAATTTTATATATAGTATATAATATCAATTTTAAGTATTCAAAATGAATATATATTTATTAATTATTATTATACTTCAAATAAATTTTACTCTTTAAAAAAATTTCCATATTTTCTTCTACCTTTTCCCCTCTTTGGAACATGAATTAAGAAAAGAAAAGTTTAAATGAAAACCTAATCTTATTTCGCTTTGGATTAGATATATTTTTCTTTACTGTTTATATTTTATTCAAAATTATTTCAAAAAATATTAAACTTATAAAAATAATTATAAAAGTACATTTTATCTATGTTTTACATTTTTTAAAGAATAGTAAAAAAGGAATGTTCCTATTATTTTAGGAATGACGTACTTTTCTTATAAAAGTATGAAAATAATGATTTATTTTAACTTGTAAATCATTGAAAAAAATTCTTACTATAATAACCATTCAATGTTATGAATATTTCTTTACAATTTTACATGTTTTTTTCCATGAAATTTTATTCCCAAATTTTTGTGAAATTTTTTAGTTTTTAAAAGTGAATTTATAAATGAATATGATATTTTAATCAGATATGTTTTTAATGATGTTATAATAGTAATTTTATTCCTCAATGAAAAAAAATTATTTTATATATTCAACAATGAATATAATTTCTAATGATACCATTATATGAAACATTCACTTAATTTTGATAATTAGATATAAAATTTGTATAAATATCTGTATTCTCTGTATCATTTGTATGATTATTACCAAAACTATATATCATTTATTCATTAATTTTTATACTGTGAAAGTATTTTATACACTAGGAAATTATTGAGAAATCCATATTCTTTACTCAATGTGGATATTTGTTGATAAGGAATATTTTTCAGGAATTAGATCAATCATTAGATATTTGGGGAATGCATTGGACATGCACTGATGGATGGGTACAATAATTATAAAACACCTGACTGCATCAACATGTATCACAGAACAAATCAAAAATAGAGAATTAAATGGGGTTTTTGGTCTATGGATACCCATAGTTTTATACTATTTTATCATAAGTCCTTGATGGTATAGATACCATGGTTTCTGAGGTCGTGGTGTCCAATATTAAAAAATTCCCTCCTTGAGAATTTATTTCTTATTATCCATGATATTACTACATTGATATTATCTATGGATTTAATTTTCAATCATGTTTTAAATTAAATGACATGTGTTTCATATAATTTAACTTTCTATATTGATTATTCATTATTTATTCATTATAAAAGTTTTTGAACATAACCCTTTCTGAGTATCTAAACTCACACTTTTATTTGTCTTGTTTTCTCAAATATTAGAAGAGGAATATTAAGAAAAATATTATGGTTACAATATTGTTTTGATGCTATGTATCTTATATTTCCAATTTGATATTGGAATCATGTATATATCATTTTCTTCACGACAGCTAAACCATTTGGTTATTTGGTATTAGATTACTTGTATCTATTGGTTATTTAATAAAGAAGACATCAGGTTTTGGTAACTGGTGTTGGGATTTATACACACATTATTTATTTTATATTATTACCCATTGCATGTTGTCTATTTTTTTACAAGAGAGAGTAAAACATACTAGTTATTATCTATACATTGTGGCATATGATAAAATTCTTGCAATGTATTGAACCTGTAAGTTTGATTAATTTGATACCTAAATATTATAACAAAATTTATTCTTATTTCATTAAAATATATTTAAAATAGGGAATAGAATTGCTTTAGAGTGATGATAGGAACGAAGAGTAAAATTATCAAAAATGTAAATAGAAAGGTGACTTTTTATTTATAATTTCTACATTTTTGGAGAAAGTACATAAGATGTTGTTTTGAATTGAAAAAATGTTTCAAAAAATAATTTCCATCTTCAAGAAGGAGGAAAAAATGTTGATAATATGGTATGAGATATATGTTTGAAATAATTTCAATCGGTATGGTAACAAAATTCCACAATGTCAGATTTTATTACAGAATTTCCCTTAATTAATCATATAATGATGTTGATAATACATGTTAAATGCTTTATTTTTAATTTATATCTTTTTATGACCATATCCATTATACTAAACAAGATCCACTTATAAAGATAATGGGGGAAAATTTTCATAGATTTTATTTTTTAGTTCATTTTAATATATATTTTAATGATTAACTTTTTTTGAAGTTAAAAATATTTGAATTAATGATTCTATTTTAAAATTGTTCTGTTATTGTTTCTTGTGGTTTATTTAATATATTACTAGGAGAATATATTAAGAATTTATTTTTTAAAAATATATCTCTCATATTTGTTATTGTATAACTGATGTGGAAAATTTAATATAGTGGGTTTTCTAGTTGTTTTTTTATATAATTGATGGGATAAAAGATTTTCCACCTTGTTATTTTAAATAACTGACAAGATCAAGGGTTTTTTACCTCAGTTATATAAAAACAATCTTGAATACCACTTCTAATTATGTAGTTTTATGTTATATTCTATGAATAGTTTTTGAAAACTGATATTAAAAACATTTATCACATTGTTTAAAAATAATTGATAAGAAAAAACTATTTACAACGTCTCCTACAACAACACCGTGATGTAACTGTTGTTAACCCCCTAAAATTAATGTGAAAAAACATATTTTACACTAGTGTTTATAGAAAACTCAATTGTAATGTTGAAGGAAAATTTTCTTATAGATGTTACTGAACAAATCCAATAGAAGAAAATAATTTAAATAGAGGAACCATCAGAAACATGAACCCTATATATGAAATATCAACTTCCAAAAGATAAAAAGAAATAATAAATAAAATAAAATTATGTTTTGATGATTGATAATGGATAAATACAAGGAAATGTGAATATATTGAAGAAATCACCAAAATAAAATATAGTGGAACAAATATTAATTTTATTGGGGACTAGTTATTAAGGATCAAGAAGCATTATGAACCTCATATTGAAATTGAATAAGTATGATTCTGAAATATAGTGATCTGGAAGATTTAAGTACCAACGTAATGGTAAATTTTAATGAACCTAATGTTGGGGAAGAAAAAACATGTAGAAATTGAATACCCAAATGAATATTATTATGGAGATATTTTCATTAGATTATTTAATAGAAGATTGGTTCATGAAAAGATTCAATTTTTTTGAATAATATAATCCCAACTGTAGAACCACTAGAGGAAAATCAATGAATTAATAAGAAACATAGATGATTTGAAGGATAATCTACATTAAACAATTGAAAACATACCTATAATTAATTAATAAGGAATTTAATCCAACTATACAATTATAAAGAGGGTTTATACCATATATTTGGGAAAGGAATAATGTTTAACAAAACCATAGTATTTGACCGAAATAATTGTCTGTTAAATATTATGCTGTAGTTGGTAAAACTAAACTACAGTTGTGTTCAGAAATTCTAAAGGATATTATATAAGGGAATTCTAACATATTTATTAGACAAAAACTGATGTTGGTGTAGTATAATTTCTAATGTATCAAGAATCACATGTCGATAACTTTGAACTACTGGAGGTTTTGGGAGAACTAATTCATATTGAATCTGAGTGGGACTAAAGGTTAAAGTAACTAAAGTCATGATATCTTGTAGTGTTGATTAACTATGGTTGATGTAAATCAAAAGTATTAGAGGTAAGGAAAGTACGTTTTACTGATCTAAATTAAATATCCAAGGAATCCTAGATGTATGAAAACTTAAATAATCATATGCTATAGGTGGAGATGATCAAAAGATATTATGATGGGAATATGAGTTGAGTCCAGATATGAATATGTTCAAAACACCGAAAGTTGTAACCTGAATATGATTCGATGAAATGAAAAACATTTATTACTTTGTTTAAATTAAATGAAGTTGAATCTGAAGAATATATCATAAATAACATGAATTACAATACAAAATGTTTAAATTACTAAAGGTTTTAGAAAATTTAGTTTAAAAAGTGGAAGAAACTGAATGATCCAGGGGATTTATATGGAAATTAATTTTCCCAAAGATTCTAAATAAACATCAAATTATCATAACATAATGAAATTTAATAATTATGAGGTGGATGTTCATATAAAATATTTATCGAAATAATTTTCATGATTGAATCTAATATATGAGTAAGAGTTGAAGACTGTTGACACCATGCTTTTTGAGAGTTATGATGAATTTAAATGCCAATATATTTAGATGATATAAAAGGTGATCAATTCAAGATACGATATGGTGTGAATTTCAAATAGAGTCTTATGCATTCCCCACTTATAGAATAGCATGATTTCTGATATAATGGGGAATAACACGTGAGTTGAGTATGATATAAAAAGTTAATACATTGAGAGAACTATTGATTATTAATAGAGGAAGAAGATGGAAAAACAGAACCATCAAATGAATAGAATGGTTGATGTTTGAAAATACCATAATATGAAGTTCTAAATAATTGAGTGAGTTATTTATATCTATAAATCTGGAATGAGAAATCCATATCAATGTCATGTAAAAACTGTCGAATGTTTTATATGATGAATTTTATGTCTATGAGAGCTCTAAAAGTTAAATCTAATAAAATTAGGATAAATATGATGTGAATGATGAGTACAATAGAATATACAATGTAGTCAAAGATCCATCCATGAGAAATTTCTAGGGGAATACATGAATAATGGTGGTTCTAGTATAAATAATGTCTCATTTCAACTAGGAGGTAGTATGAAATTTCCAGAGATAACTCATATGGCAGGGTGGATGTATAATGTGGGTTAATGATATTAATTTCACACACAACTTGTAATTATATAAATGATATTTTGTGTAAGAATTTATGACTTTATGGGAACCAACATAGAAAGGAGTTGGTTATAAAATTTAGGTTAAACCTTGTAAAAATACATGACAACTTTTTTACTTTAAATCAACTTCATAGTAAATGGGATAAGTGGCGAGGGATTATTATTTAAGATATACACATCCTATATGATAAAAGTTTTTTGATCAACATAATGGATGAAGGAATTTAATTTTAAATTATCATTAAATGTTTGTCATCATAAATTCACCCACTTAAGGTGGATGCACGACCCCCCATGGATTCTCACGCATCTTGGGAAACTCCTTGGGATATGATTAATATAGAACTGAAGTGGGGAGTAGAACCTTAGGCCTAACCTCCAAACCTATCCTGACCATATAATCCATTCTAGGGGAAATAAAGATACAAAAATATCATAATATATCAAGTTATATGTCAATATATCTTACTTGGAAGCATTCCCAAGTTATAAAACAATATACATAGGGGATTTCACACTTTTTGTTATCTACAAACATCCTAGGAATATCATGATTGAGATCAAATAGAGGTGATCATATAATCGAAACAAATAATCAACACATGATCAGTAATAAAACATAATAAATCTCATATCTCATATCCAAAAATCTTTCATCAAACAACCCCTTTTCACATAGATAAGTATTACTAATGATATAATAATATAGAACTTCCAAAATGGGGGAATAATCCACAACGGGATAAATTATATAAGGGTCTCAATCTAAGGTCTCATATATATTGAATATAACTTATTTAAGGGTTTCAAATAGGAAATTCCTTATCCATGATCTTAGAATACCAATCCACTTTCCTTTATTTTAAGACATTAGTTTGAAAAATTCATTATGGAAAAATTATATATGGACATGCATAAAACCATATAGAATTAAAAACTCCCATTTTGTAAAACCATTGATGAAATATAACTAATTCCTATTGAAAACAATTTTAAAACATCCATGTTAAAATTATTTTATATAAAACAATTCTAAAAATCAGTCAATGTCACAATTCCCCTTTCAATTAAAATACTATGGAAAACCACAACAATGCCTAATATTTTAAGAATTCCTTAATAAAAATGAATTTAATTATTTAATATACCTAAATGGGGTCAAATATATCAAATCACACTAAAACCATTAAAATAAGGACTATAATTATTTTACAAACACTTAGCACAAAAAATTCATTTTAAATATTGGAAAATAATATAATTATTACTATTTCAAGTGATGAAGCAATGTAAAAATTCAGAAAATTAAATATTTCTAGAACATTTATGTTTAATATTATTAAAAATATGTGTATAACACAAAATAAATAACGAAATTTCAATAAAAAAATTAACAAAAACAACTATCTTAATCTAGGAAGAAAAATATATCAAGACATATCCTTTAATGGTGAATACCCAAAAAAGGAACATCCTCTACAAGCCCTAAAAACCCAAAATCAGCATTTTGAACGACCCCAAACCCTAATGTTGACCACAAAATCCACAAGGGTTAATGGTAGAAATAAAAATGAAGAGAGAATGTGTGTAAGTAAGATGGGATATGTTTAAAAAGTTAAAAAAATGATTACTATAAGAATACCACTTGGAATTGATGGAAGAAAGCTATAAAATAAAGAAGGAATGGAAGGATCTACCTTCATGATCCCTAGGTTCATTAAAATGAGGATGGGAAGATTGATAAGTCCTAAAAAGTGAAAAGTGAAATGGAAAAAGTACTTTTAAATAAAAATTAGTAATCTTTAATAGTTTGGATGCACTGTCTTGTAAATCATACACAATCTATGAAATTGGAACAAGAAAAATACAATAGACTATCATTCATTAATGGGACTATATCCTAAACCATGAACCATATGTAAAAAACCCTAGTACTAACAACTTAAAATCTTTCACAAATTCAATCACATGGTTTCTTCTTTAAGAGTTTACTTTTTTAGTCGTGTTTTTTCAATGATTTTCAGTAGTTTTTAGTATAATAGGAAGTTATAATGAATAATTTAATGGAATGTCTGGCAGTCTTATCCATACTTGGTAACAATATTGATATAGCTTTCATGAATGAATGGAGAAGGAAGGAATCTATTAAGTATTATTATCTCAGTAAAGGTGAACATTCTTTTGAAACATTGAGTTCATTTATGATGTTTGATGAGATGATCTTAATGTCTCAAACATGTGATGAATGAATGGAGGATCATTTTTTATCAACATTACAAAAGTTTCCTTAAGGAGTTACAATAAGATGTTTTTCAATCCAAATATATGGATATTGTGAAGAAGATCATACTAAGTCCACTAAAATATGGTGATTAGGTAGAGTCGGTTGTACTATGGTGATCAGATAAAGCTGATCATGTTGAGGTAATCCGATGAGACTTTCTAGGTAGGTCCAAAGATAGAGTTCCCAATGGGAATATTTTTATAAAGTCATCATTGAATCTATCAGATGAAAAACTCTAAAGTCATCTAACATATTCCATAAGATATAACGATATGTAAATTCCAATCAAATAGAGCAAAGATAAAAAACTATATCATTTGATACTTAGTGATGTTTTATTCATTAATAAAATATCACAATTTCTTATGTTTTTCCATTCAAAGTGAATTTTAAATGATTTGAAAAGTCTCTAAAATAGAGTTCAATTATCTTATTTCCAAATTATATTGCGTAGAATTTCTGAAATATTTATGTTATGAATATATTAAAGTTGGGGAAGAACATAGTGGAAGTATAGTTCATGAACATTATGTAGTGCCGATTAAAGCTAAATGAAGATATTCACAAATTCCATTAGATATAATTACATAAATATTGATATGTGAAGTGATGAATTTGTTACAAAAAAACTAAGTAAGTGATGATGAGGTTATATATGATGAAAGAAATGATGGAGTCTATCATATGAATTTGGTGAGTCATCAAATTGAACCTACCATATAGGATTTCTTGAAGGATCAAACACATGTTTCATAATTATGTCAAAAGTTTTAAGACCCGTGTGATAATCATAAAATGAAGAAGTAAATGTTTGAATTCGTTGTGTAAAGGTTTCTAAGTGATGTTCATCAGACCGAAGTTTTCATGTATAATCATTAGATATAGGGTATTTAATAGTTGAATCAGACTGAGGTCTCTTAGATATTTCATCTAAAAAAGTGTTACTACGAAATTAGGATTCTTATTACAATGAAATATAAAAAAGTTATATGAATTCATAATATATAAGGAGTATAACAGACATATTAGGGTTAATCAGATGGAGGAAAACACATGAACATATAAGAAGATATTAGATGAATCATGAAACCAATTAATGTATCCTCAATAAGATTTTAAAGGAAATATTTAATGGAGTTTTTAGATAAAGTAGATATCATATAAAATATTTTTTATTCATGTTAATTGTCATAAGAAGTGTATTATGAAATATTTTTGGGATGTTTCTAAAATTTGGTAATGGAACACTGAATGAATTTCACCAGATGAAAGATGTGGTATAATGTTTTAATGAATGTAATGTTCAAAAAAATAAAGATATTTTTTAAAACATATTAAGGATATGTTGAGTTGTAAATTAAACAAATAGACAATAAATAAGGAAACTATGATTCAAGAAGATATTTGTGGAGGATAAAAGAAATTCATTGATACAGAGATCTATGTATGTTTCTTACAAGGATTGGTTCACTCTAGTTTTTTAGTAATCTTGAAGGAATTTATATGAAAATATTTTTGAGTGGGAGTATCAAACCATTATTAGGAAGTCTGAATTTGAAGTACGTGACTCACTCTAAAATTAAAAAGAATCACTTATTATATAAAGGGTGGTTGTAACATTTTGAAACATGTTTAGATATAAATTTGAGTGTCTATACATCATATTGATGAATTGATGTTCCATAAGAAAGTTCTAACCATAAATCATGATAGAAATTATCATTTGGGAATATTTTTGGATAGTAGAGGTAATTGATGGAGTAGGTGTACCATATAGAGCTAAAGTACCATATAAAGAAACCACACAGTGAATAATTAATGGTAGAAGTGATCATACATATAGGTACAAGATTACCAAAATTAATAAGAAGGTGTTACCTAGATAATATACATCGTTTTACTATTAATTTTGGTTAAAATAATAGAAAGAATAAGATGGTTTAAGATGCCCTTACACCATAAAAACACCCAACATATGCAAAGTACAAGTTGAACATGTGTTTCAAGAAGAAGGCCAAGGAGGATTGGTCAAAGTATTACTAGAAAAATATTTATTATAAGAAAAGGACTAGGTAGATAGGTTCCAGATGAAGGGATAAGTAGAATACTTTTTTTTCCTATTTTTGTGAATATAACAGGTGGATAAAAAGTTACTATAGAACAACATAACACTGTGACATCGATTAAAAGACTCAATAGGAGGATTACATAATTTGAGTTACAATGTAACTACAAAATTTTATAGAATATATACACATGAAGCATAAAGATCTACAATGGATTTGTATATTTTCAAAGGTTATTACCAGTACAAGAATTTAATATTTCTCTTTTATCAGCCTCATAAAGTGTAGGTAACCATACTTAGTCTAGGGATTGTTATTTAACCAAAATACTACAACATGTATGTTATTATAATGGAGAATACACATACTGGTCATCACCATATACAAAAAAATACTAATTGTGCTTATTGAGTAGTGATCCTTGTAAAATTACCATGTTCAATCCTTTACATTCTTTCATATACTTTAATATAAAAAATAAATGAGAATAGAAGAGTAAAGAACCTAATAAGTCTAAGAGGTAAATTGATAGAAACTTATAATTGGTTAGAAAGCTACCTACACTGATCTAAACTCTCTCAATGTTGAGTATATCACAATGGGGTCCTTTAAATTACTATCAGATCCTTGGTTCACCTCTATTTTATTCTCTACATTGATGTTATTTTATTTTTATTATTTTAATTTTATTACTGTATTCATAATAAATTACATTTTTGGTGAATATTTAGTTATCTCTAAGAATATTTCAATCTGCTCCAATACCATGATGAATAGTTCAATGAAATAGAAGAGAAATATAAAGAATATTACACTATTTAGTAAATATTCATGAGTATAAATTTTATTATTCTATGATAATGAATAATAAAAATCTATCTTGTAAATTTAATAAAAGTTATCTCAAGTTTCATCACGAAGAAGGACAAAATTCCTGCCTCAAGTGAATCATGAAGATTAAGTGATAATGAGGTATGTGAAAATTCTTTTATAAACCACCCTCAAGAAGAAGATCCTAGACTAATTGGTGATGATGACTTATATATTATATCAAAATATATATTTCAATTATCAGATTAAATTATATTCTGGAATTCATTCTGGAAGAAACAATCATTATTTTTTTGGAGTATTTCAATTTATGAAGGAATAGATTGTAATAGACTAAGATTTTGAGAATTTTATTTTTCTAAAATATTTAATCTTTTTGATATTTTATTTTACAAGAAACATTGAGTTTATTTTTCATTAAAAAATTATGTTTGTCTTGTGTTATAAAAAATACAAAGTTTAGCTTCTATTCCATGCAATATCGAGTTTAAACAAAAAGTGTCATACAATTAAAATAATATTATATGATGGTTATCACCTAACCATTGGAATTAAAGGAACAAATAGGATTATAAAAATTATAATAATATGGTTTACACATTTTTATATAATGAATTAATTGGTGACCAATTAATTAGAAATGAAAATAAAACCCTTTTGAAAATAAAATTGAATTTTTTCCAAATAAAATATTTTTATAGAATAGAAGTGTACATTATATCTATAAATTAACCAAATGATTTTTTAAATTGTTTTAATGAAATTTATATATTAAATCAATTGTTTTACATTCATCATATATGATTTCTAGAAAATATATAAGAATGAAGGAAAATTTACTGTTAAAAAATGTATTTTTCTAAAATGATGGTATATCTTTAAAACTAAATTTATTAACTATTAGAAAATTAATTTGATAAAATAAAAACAATTTCTGAAATTATAATATTTAATTTATATTTGGGTGAATTTTTTGTCTTTTTTTGAAAAGTTTCATTTTGATGAGTATTAAAATATACTAAATTTTAATTGAAAACTCTCTTTTCACATAAATAATTTACAAAAGATAAATTATATTTTAAATAATTTTGAAAATATAATTAGTTAAATTATACATACATTAATACAATTTAGTTCATTTTATTAAATTTCATATTGAAATTGGATATAAAATCTTAGTAATCGTTTGAGCATTTTTACTTTTAAAACCTGCTTTCTCGTCACACTTGTAGGATTAATATTAAATTAAAATCCATTAAATTTGTGAGTTGAATTTGGAAAAAATTAATTCAATATTTGGAATCATCACAATTTATATTTTATAATAATGGTAATTTAATTTTTTAGCATAATTAATAGTGAAAACATTTAATATTAATTAATTTAATTAAGGTTAAAATGTTTTTTTTGTGTTACATCCACTTGTGTTAAAATTAAAATTTCACATAGAAATTATTTTTTTTCTTATTAATTAAATTTTATATTTAGGATCATCAAATCCAAATTATATAATAAATATATTTTAATCTTAGTCTTAAAGGTTAAATTACCTAAGTAAATATAAAGATACAAGTTACCTTGTTAAAAACAATAAGGATAAAATTGAGTAAATATAAAGACTGAGGATTATCTTGATAAAAAAAATTTATTTTATATGTTATAGGTTTGTATCCTTAAATAAATCCCAAAAATTTTTTATTAATCAACTTTTTAGCCACATGAGGTAAGGGAGACCTCCCAATAGTGAATAATTTTTGGCATTTATGAAAATACCACCCCTACTCAACTATAAAAGGGACCTCATTCTCTCCACTTATTTAAACTTCTCAATACATTTGGATAGACCATTATATACCCAAATTACTTCAAAAATTACTTCATTTTATACTATAATCCTTATTTTGGACATAAATTCAACCCAGAAAGGCTTTAGTGCAAACCTAAGGAAAAAACACGAAGAATATGTAACACTAATCAATGATAATTTAGAATTTATTTCTTCCACTACACCGATAAATTAATATTAATAATGATTATATAAAAATAAAAATATATTAAATATAACTAGATGTTGTTATGTTAAGGTTACAACCTTTAACCTCACACTCTTCCATCAAATGGGTTACGAAATCATCATTCTTGTGTACGATGGACTACCGCCTTGCAAGCTGATGATGTTCATTTTTTCATTACCACCATTGAATGTTGAAAATAATTATGTATTTATTGTTTATATATGATATTTATTATATTTATGATGTTATTATTATTTTTTAATTTTTATATCACACATACCTTCATGATTTCCATTTTGTGGGTATACGAAAACGTTGTTTGTGTGTACGGCAGACTACTGCCTCGCGAAGTGAGGTGATTAGTTTACACTTCAAATGTAATATATTTTGTATTGGTTTAATTAAAATTATATATATATTAAATAACAATAATTATGTAATTCTAATATATCAATTAATTTTATTTCATTTAATTTGATAATAAAATGAAAAATAGTGTTCATGTGTACGTACTGCCTACCATCTCCATGATCGATGCATTTAATTTCCTATCACTTTGTTTTATATCTTACTCTAAATAAATATATAATTAATATATATGATATTTACATAATGGTTTAATTATGGATATGATGAAAAAATGATGAAATCAATTGGACCAAACATTTAACAAATAAAAACATAAATGAGAAACAAAGGGGTTATTACCTAAAACGTTACTTTAACTTAGAATTGTTAACAAATTGGAAATAAAAGGGTAATAATAAAATCATTTATGTTATGATATATATGAATATGTTTATATAATATATGTATAATAATCTAATATTTATTATATGGGGGTTTTAATGAGTACGATGGAAGTCAAGACTTAAGGTAAGCGATTTCCATCTCACGTTTATTTTCTTTTAGAAAAATTTCATATTCACTACATGTTTATTTTATATGGTATATATAATAACACAAAATTTATTTTATTATTATTATAATTTAATTTATTTTTATTTACATATAAATTTTAGTATCTCTCTTTCATGGTGTTTATGGTTCTAAATATAACAATTCAGTAAGAGATTTTTACCTCAATTTTCCTTATTTTGGACACACATTATGTTTCGCACCCATATTTTTTCATGAGGTGTATATAAAACCACTTCTGCATGTGATATAATTAATGTATTTATTCTCATGATATTTTTAGTTCCTTTTTAGTATATTTTTTCATGGGACTCATGATTCAATGTCACCAAAGTTGTATTGATTTTATGTTAAAATATCATCATATATTGAGATGGTTTATGATTATGCATCCAATGATAAAATATTATAATCATTCTCTCAAGACTTATTAGGAACTTTCTTATCCACTAGTGTTTCATGATATATTCATGTTTTGGTAGCATTTTCCACTCTCTTGTACTTAATATAAAAAATGGTTTTATAAAAATATTACATTATTTCTCTCTTTATATGGAAATATGTTTCCCTTAAAACCCATGTTTTCAAAATTTTCATTGAAAAATGTTTTATTATCATATTATTATATTTTAAAAGACATTGTTTACCCATGTTTTATTTTTAATTTTTTTAAAGGAATATTAATGTCATTATTATAACGACCCATACTTTACATACATTATTAATACTTCAAAATTGATGCACACTTATTACAACATATGACAAAACCACAAAGGACCGTATAGGTATAGTGTCTTTAGAAACTGGGAAACATAAACAACTGGTTCATAAAGCATCAACTTTCCTCCCACTTATTTCATCATATCTAGGGTCCCTTTTTGGCATATCCTACTTAATAACCTTCTTCCTGACCTGGGGAACATAAAACATACAAAAAAGGGTGAGCTCAAATGCTCAGCAAGGGAAAATAAAGGAAATAAAAATCATATCATATCTTTTTGAAAATCATAACCTTCAAAAGAGATCATAATATCTTAACATGGAATAAATCATAGAAGTGAAAATGAGATCCCCATAATCATAACATTAAACTTAAAACTTTGTGGCATGCACACATAATCATGGAAATTCATTTCTTGTTAGTCATGACTCATTTCCAAGACTATCTTAGCGGACAAAGTCCATTTCTGAACGAAGTTCACTCCTCATTTCAGTTCTGTATCACTGAACTGAAATAACCTTCTGTTCCAGCCATGTCTATCTCATGAGATATAAATCTTTACCCAATGCACTGGAGGGAGATATAGGTCCCACCCACCTTATAATGAATCCTTTCTTATGTGTGCCACATAATCATAAATCATACATCATCGCATAACACATGTAACAAAAATGGGATTCTTGAAACATCATGAAATCATAAAACAAATCATATACGGTAAATGAATTGATAAAAATAATTCCCTCACAACATAATCAAATCAATGTAATAATAGGGATAAAAACAGAACCCTATATTATCTTAGATGGAAAATAATTTTGATAAAACATTTGAACTCCATTCTTGAGGAAAATATCCTTTCTTCTTCAAAAACATTTTTCCTTTCTTAACATGTCATACAAATTTAAACTAAAAGAAGTTGATTAAAAATAAACTTGAAAACTTGTAAAGGATGCTTCTTGGAAATAATGTTTTAAAAATACATTCATGTCGTATAAGTAAAAAAATACATTCTTCGTACTTTTGTCGGAAAAGTCAAAAAGTACCTCGTAAAAATGACAAAAGATTCCATTCATATCCTTTACTAAAAACTCACCGAAGGGTAAAATTGGATTTAAACAATTGTAGGTGAATGGAAATAAAATTACATATTGAGTAAACATGGATGTGGATGATAAAATACACCCCAGTAAATACCAAAGTATAAACAATCTCGGATAAAAATGAGATTGTGATATTTCCCTTACCTTAGGTCCGATTTTCTTTGTACGTGTCCAAAGCTCCTGTATAATGGTTTAAATAATGTTATTCACTTATTCCAGAATCATATATATTGATATGATATCATATATGGTCATATTTATAGCTTCTTATTAGTAATATTTCATTGTTACTTGTTACTCGGGTCTTTATTGCCTTTTGTTCTTATGCGTGTTTTGCCGAATAAATTCTTATTCTTATTTTAAGGTTATAGATACCTTATATACAGAATGGTATTAGTGTAAAATATATCATATTTATTCATTCAATTCATTTATATAATTACTATGTAATGATGATCATGTAGAACAAGTCGCATCACATCGTGGAGACGGTATTCCGTACGTACGCACGAGCGATGATATTGTTCTCATGATTGTGGAATTGTATTTAAGTGTATTTATACTATTTCAGTATCAATATCACTTTATAATAATCATATATAGTTACTCATTACACCATTATACCCATCCTTGTAAGGTGATGGTGGAAAATAGATTACACCACGGCATGGAGACGGTATTCCGTACGTACGCACGCGCGGTGATTTCATTTTTACGTAGGATGGATAGAAGGTGAATTAGGGTTGTTTCATATTTATAATAACATATCAGTATGTAAGTAATACTTATGTTATTACTTTATCATGAAACAACTAAAGAAGAAGAAGTTGAAGAAGAAAGAAATTGAAAAGATCGGTAATGGATATTACCTCTTCTTTGAAACGCCTCTTTGAATCCTCCGCTTAGGGAACTAATATTGGTCATTGAAGAAAACCAGGACCTATAGGATTATTCTAGGGATGTGGATAAGGGATTTTGGCAGGGGTTGGCCGAGCTTGAGTGCTCAAATTGGTGTGAGGAGGAGGGGGAGGAGGTGCCCTTTTATAAGGGAGGAGAGGGGCACCTTAGGAATATCTCAAAATATTATTTTATATTAAAGTCAAAATCGGTTTATAATGGTTCCAAAGGGTCTTATTTTGATGGTAAAGTGGGTATGGGTCGAAATCCTATCAACCAATAGGATTTAGACAAGTTTATGTTATTATTTTAACCTTATCAATTAGATTTAACTCTAAGTTAAATAATTTAACTTTTACCGTGTCTTTTTGTTTTCTTACATTATATGGTTAATACACTTACTATAACATTCCAAACGAACCCCAAGTTGTTTATTATTAATATATATATCCTTATCTAAGTCATTTGTCCGAACCATAGATTTTTAGGAATAAAATAACAATTAATAATATAATATTTTATTTAAAAACTATTTTGTGTCGATTTTGACACTATTTGATATATGATTTTTGTGAAAGTCATAACAGAATTATATGTTCGAACCAAGTTGCTTAAATCAACACTAATATATCATAGTAACCTAGAAAATTAGTGTAATTCATAAAAAGTCTCAAATTACATTTATTTGAGCATTTATAACATCAATTATGATAACATTTCCTTAAAAGGGTAATTACTGCATCATCGTTGTGTCATAAATAAATTAATTTATTTAAAGTCTAAAAATTATAAATAAAATATCATTATGTAGGAAATAGTTTTATCTTACTAATGAATATTTATAGTCGAATTTATCTCATTTATAACCCCATATTAAAAATGTTTTATTTATTAAACATTGATTTTAACTATTTTAACTATTCAGTAAATAAAATAATATTAAATGTCATAATCTAATCCAAGTGGACCTAAATGGTCATATTATATTCATAAGATTGTTTTTGGTCGAATTACACTTATCCAATAGAATTAGGACATGTGTTAGGGTAATAGTAATATCATATTTACCCTTAGTTACCCTATTTACTATTAACCGCGGTAAAAAAAGTAAAAAGTTACTATTCACCAAAAAATTATTTTTATCTCATTGAACCACATTTTACTTACTGATATCAACCGTGTCTGTCGGATTTTTGAAATTCCATTCACAGAAGTGGTAAAATTAAGTTTTATGCAAAATTCAGTTTTTAACCTACTACTTAGTGGTTTCACTATTCATCAAAAATTGAAAGTTTTCAGAAAAATACCAAAATTTCACCCTAGGCTAATTTCGATATTCCAAATCCAAAAATGAAGTCCATTTTGAAAAATAAAATTTATAAAATTTCAAAAAGTGGTTATTACTATTCATAACGGCTAGTTTTAATAATATTTTAATAGCATATCGTTGTTTAGTGAAACTCGGTGTTGCGTACAACGCAAGCTATCGAGGAAAGTCGTGATTTCGTGTAATGCAAGCCAAGCAAGTGTTGTGTATAAAAAGATTCCTTTGATGATTTATATAACATAAAAGTCTCGGGTGTTACATTCTACCCCCCTTAAAATGAATTTCGCCCTCGAAATTCGTCACTTTGTAACAAACAGATGAGGATACCTCTCCCTCATCATATCCTCATGCTCCCATTTAGCTTCTTCTAATTGGTGGTTCCTCCATAAAACTTTCACCAATCGAGTGGTCTTGTTTCGTAGGAATTTTTCGCTACGATCCAGAATCTCTATCGGTTGTTCTTCATAAGAAAGATCTTGCTCCAGTGGTACAACTTCTGAGCTGAGTACATGTGAAGGATCAGGTATGTACTTTCTCAGGAGAGATACATGGAACACATCGTGTACTTGAGAGAGATTCGGTGGAAGCGCCAATCGGTAAGCTACCTTCCCAACACGATCCAGTATTTCGAAAGGACTGATATATCTAGGGCTCAACTTTCCCTTCTTTCCAAATCTCATAACCCTCTTCCAGGGAGATATTCGTAAGAACACTTTATCACCCACTTCAAACTCTGGGTCTTTTCTTCGGTTGTCGGCATAACTTTTCTGTCGACTCTGAGCTGCTCTTATGTGTTGTTTAATAGATCTGACCTTTTCTGCCATTTCATCAACGAGATCAGGTCCTAATAGCTTTCTTTCCCCAACTTCATCCCAGCAAGTTGGAGTCCTGCATTTCTTTCCATAGAGAGCTTCATAAGGAGCCATCTGAATACTGGAGTGAAAGCTATTATTATAAGAAAATTCCACCAAAGGTAGGTGTTGATCCCAACCTCCTTTGAAATCCATAGAGCAAGCTCTCAACATATCTTCTAGGGTTTGAATTGTTCTCTCAGACTGACCGTCTGTCTGAGGATGATAAGCAGTGTTGAAACTCAACTCTGTATCCAGAGTATGCTGAAGACTTCGCCAGAACTTCGAGGTAAATCTCGGATCCCGATCAGAGATAATAGAAAGTGGTACTCCATGCAATCTTACCACTTCCTTTACATATATCCTGGAAAGATGATCCAGAGATAAATCCTCTCTAATAGCAATGAAATGTGCAGACTTTGTAAGACGATCAACTATGACCCAGATAGCATTATTGCCTTTGGATGTTTTAGGAAGTCCTGTGACAAAGTCCATAGTGATGTTTTCCCATTTCCATTCGGGTATGGGTAATTGTTGTAACATCTCCTTAGACTTCTGTCTCTCAGCTTTAACTTGTTGACAAACCAAGCATCGAGAGACATATTCAGCAACATCTCTTTTCATGCCATCCCACCAGAAGTACTCTTTCAGGTCCCTATACATCCTCGTGCTTCTAGGATGAATAGAGAATGAAGAACTATGAGCTTCATCCAGCAGTTCCTTCTTTAATTCAGGGATGGGAGGAACACAAACCCGATTCCTGAACTTTATTATCCCATCACAATCAAGGTTGAATTCAGGAACATTTCTCACCTTCTTTTGTAACTCGACATCTTCTTTCTGTGCCTCTTTAATCTTCACATGTATAGATGGTTGAACATTAATTTGAGAAAGATAAGATTTTTCCCCTTCCATTATAATTCCAAGATCCATCCTTTGTAAATCCATAAATATTGGATCTTTTGTGATCCTCAACATGGATAAACTAGCATGGTCTTGTCGACTTAATGCATCTGCCACCTTGTTTGCTTTCCTAGGGTGGTAATGGATTGAGCAGTCATAATCCTTAATCAGCTCCAGCCATCTTCTTTGACGCATATTCAGCTCCTTTTGTGTGAAAATATACTTTAAACTTTTATGATCAGTATAAATATCACACCTTTCACCATAAAGGTAATGCCTCCAAATCTTTAATGCAAAGATTACTGCAGCTAACTCCAAATCATGAGTTGGGTAATTTTGCTCATGGATTTTCAACTGTCGTGAGGCATAAGCTATCACCATATCATTTTTCATAAGAACACACCCCAATCCCTTCTTGGATGCATCACTGTAGATCACAAACCTTTCTCCACTACAAGGCAGTGTGAGCACAGGTGCACTAGATAACCTTCTTTTCAACTCCTTGAAATTCTCTTCACATTCCTCTGTCCAAACAAACTTAACTCCTTTCCGAGCCAACTTGTTGAGTCGAGTAGATAATCGTGAAAAATCTTTTACAAAATGTCGATAATATCCATCCAAACCAAGAAAACTTCGGATCTCAGTTACTGTTGTTGGTCTCGACCATCATTCGATAACCTCTGTTTTTGCTGGATCCACAGATATCCCCTCTTTTGAGATTATGTGACCCAAAAATGCAACTTTTTGAAGCCAAAATTCACACTTGGTAAATTTGGCATAAAGCTTCTCCTTTCTCAGGGTCTTCAATAAAATTCTCACGTGATCATCATGCTCTTCCTTTCTCTTTGAATAGACAAGAATATCGTCTATAAAGACTACCACAAATTGATCAAGATAGTCTCTAAAGACTCTATTCATTAGATCCATGAAGATAGCAGGGGCATTAGTAAGACCAAATGGCATCACTATAAATTCATAGTGTCCATACCTTGTACAGAAAGCCGTCTTTGGTATATCCTCCCTTTTGACCCTTAATTTATGATACCCTGAACGAAGATTAATCTTGGAAAAGTATTGAGCTCCGCGTAGTTGGTCAAATAAGTCATCAATGCGTGGGAGAGGATATTTGTTCTTGATAGTGATCTTGTTATGTTCTCGATAATCAATGCAGAGTCTCATTGATCCATCTTTCTTCTTAACAAATAGAACATGCGCTCCCCAAGGTGACGCACTAGGGAGTATGAATCCCTTATCAATATTCTCTTGGAGTTGCTTCTTCAATTCCTGCAACTCAATTGGGGTCATTCTATAAGGTGTCTTTGAAATAGGCAAAGCACCCGGTACGAGTTCTATTGAAAACTCAACTTCACGATTTGGTGGAAGACCCGGTAATTCCTCCGGAAAGACATCATCAAACTCCAGTATGATGGGCATATTCTTAATCGGGAGTTTCTCACCAACCATTTGAGATAAATAACCTTCATTTAGTGGAATCAATACCCATAAAATGGAAGAAATTTCCACTGGAAGGTTATGTTCATCCTTGCATTGATAGACGATCATAGATTGATCTGGAATATGAAATGTGACTTCCCTTCTTTGGAAATTGATATGAGCTCCGTATAAAGAAATCCAATCCATGCCAAGAATCACATCGAATTCCACTATAGGAAGGATCACCAGATTTGCAGGAAGCACATTCCCACAAACTTCGATCGGAGAAGAATTATAAACTTTTGATGCGATTGATGTGCCATTAGGTGTTGTCACTAATAACTCAACATCTAATTGTTGAGGTAATACGGTGATACCCTTAAAAAATTCTTCAGAAATAAAAGAGTGGGTGGATCCAGAATCAAATAAAACATTTGCTACTTTAGAGTGGATGGTAAGTGTACCTTTCACCACTTCGTTATCGTACTCCACATCGCTGATAGAAATTGCATGTGACTTTCCTTTGTATTTAGCCTTAAGAGTTTGTTCACGTCAACCATCATCATCAACCCTTGGTTTTGGGCATTGATTGGCATAATGCCCCATCTCCTTGCACTTGAAACATTGAAGTGTAGTAGGTTCATTCTGTGTATCCCTTATTTTATTTGCATCATTAGACATCTTCTTCCCATTATCACGACATTCAAATGCCCGATGACCTTCCTTTCCACATTTGAAACATTTACTTGTCCCTTTAAGACAACTCCCTCCATGTTTCTTTCCACACTTTGAGCATAAGGGAAAGCTCATCTTCTTTTCAGTGTGCTCTTTAGATTTTCCTTTGAATTCCATTTTCCTCTTCTTATCAAACCCATATGACTGATGGGTTACTCAAATCTCCATCTCGACTTTGAGAGCACATCGAACGATTTCCTCGTAGCTATTGAAGTCCCTTATGGCTAACGCCCTTCAAAGACTTGGTTTTAAGCCACTAAAGAATCGATCGATCTTACTCTCATGTTGGATAATAATACCAGAAGTGTACCTTACAAGTCTTGTAAAATTTTCTTCATAGGTACCAACAGATTCATCATCCCTTTGCTTCAGTTCAAGAAACTATTTCTCCATCTTTGTTCGGATAATACGAGGGAAGTACTTATTGAAAAATAAGTTCTTGAACTCGTCCCATTCCATGGACTCAATTTAATTCCTTTGCCTCGTATTCTTAATAAGATTCCACCATTGATCAGCATCTCTTTCCAAACGACACACTGTTAGGATGACTTTATCATGTTCAGAACATTGAAGAACTGAAAATATCTTTTCAGTAGTACTAATCCATTGTTCAGCAACTAATGGATCAGTAGACCCACTGAAAGAAGGTGGACGCTGCCTCATGAAGGATTCAACAGAATATTGCTCCTTCCTTTGCTCGTTTGGAAGTCCTGCATGATTCATAGCTTGAGAAAGTTGTGTGAGCATGGCTACAAGATTTTTCATTCTAGCTTCCATAACGTTTGGTTGCTCAGGGGGACAATCATTGCATTTCCCGTCGCATTCCTTATTAACACGATTCCTTCGGGTTCTAGCCATTGACTAAAACCAAGAAGAATAGTGTGAGCAACACTAATTATAATAGGAAAACCACATACTCAAGAATAAAATTTCACACTTAAGGTCTTATCCTAGGTTATTCATGGCCATTTATAAAACACTAATATTGTGTTCTATGCTTAGACTTATCCTTAGGGTTCTTACTAAGGCTTTCACATCCTAGTTTCCAAAGGTTGACTATAACTTTCCTCTGATACCAACTATAACGACCCATACTTTACATACATTGTTAATACTTCAAAATTGAAGCACACTTATTACAACATATGACAAAACCACAAAGGACCGAATAGGTATAGTGTCTTCAGAAACTGGGAAACATAAACAACTGGTTTATAAAGCATCAACTTTGCCTCCCACTTATTTCATCATATCGAGGGTCCCTTTTTGGCATATCCTACTTAATAACCTTCTTCCTAACCTGGGGAAAAGAAAATTTACAAAAAAGGGTGAGCTCAAATGCTCAGCAAGGGCAAATAAAGGAAATAAAAATCATATCATATCTTTTTGAAAATCATAACCTGCAAAAGAGATCATAATATCTTAACATGGAATAAATCATAGAAGTGAAAATGAGATCCCCATAATCATAACATAAAACTTGAAACTTTGTGGCATGCACACATAATCATGGAAAATCATTTCTTGTTAGTCATGACTCATTGCCAAAACTATCTTAGCGGACAAAGTCCATTTCTGAACCGAGTTCACTCCTCGTTTCAGTCCTGTATCACTGAACCGAAATAACCTTTCGTTCCAGCCATGTCTATCTCATGAGATATAAATATTTACCCAATTCATTGGAGGGAGATATAGGTCCCACCCATCTTAAAATGAATCCTTTCTTATGTGTTCCACATAATCATAAATCATACATCATCGCATAACACAAGTAACAAAAATGGTATTCTTGAAACATCATGACATCATAAAAAAATCATATAAGTTAAATGACTTCATAATAATAATTCCCTCACAACATAATCAAATCAATGTAATAATAGGGATAAAAACAGAACCCTATATTATCTTAGATGGAAAATAATTTTGATAAAACATTTGAACTCCATTCTTGAGGAAAATAACCTTTCTTCTTCAAAAACATTTTTCCTTTCTTAACATGTCATACAACTTTAAACTAAAAGAAGTTGATTAAAAATAAACTTGAAAACTTGTAAAGGATGCTTCTTGGAAATAATGTTTTAAAAATCCATTCATGTCGTATACGTAAAAAAAATACATTCTTCGTACTTTTGTCGGAAAAGTCAAAAAGTACCTCGTAAAAACGACAAAATATTCCTTTCATATCCTTTACTAAAAACTCACCCAAGGGTAAAATTGGATTTAATCAATTGTAGGTGAATGGAAATAATATTACATATTGAGTAAACATGGATGTGGATGATGAAATACACCCCAGTAAATACCAAGTGTAAACAATCTCGGATAAAAATGAGATTGTGATATTTCCCTTACCTTAGGTCTGATTTGCTTTGTACGTGTCCGAAGCTCCTGTATAATGGTTTAAATAATGTTATTGAATTATTCCATAATCATACATATTGATATGATATCATATATGGTCATATTATTAGCTTCTTATTAGTAATATTTCACTGTTACTTGTTACTCAGGTCTTTATTGCCTTTTGTTCTTATGCGTGTTTTGCCGAATAAATTCTTATTCTTATTTTAAGGTTATAGATACCTTATATCCAGAATGGTATTAGTGTAACATATATCATATGTATTCATTAAATTCATTTATATAATTACTATGTAATGATGATCATGTAGAACAAGTCGCATCACATCGTGGAGACGGTATTCCGTACGTACGCACGAGCGATGGTATTGTTCCCATGATCGTGGAATTGTATTTAAGTGTATTTATACTATTTCAGTATCAATATCACTTTATAATAATCATATATAGTTACTCATTACACCATTATACCAATCCTTGTAAGGTGATGGTGGAAAATAGATTACACCACGGCGTGGAGACGGTATTCCGTACATACGCACAGGCGGTGATTTCATTTTTCCGTAGGATGGATAGAAGGTGAATTAGGGTTGGTTCATATTTATAATAACATATCAGTATGTAAGTAATAATTATGTTATTACTTTATCATGAAACAACTAAAGAAGAATAATTTTAAGAAGAAAGAAATTGAAAAGATCGGTAATGGATATTACCTCTTCTTTGAAACGCCTCTTTGAATCCTCCACTTAGGGAACTAATATTGGTCTTTGAAGAAGACCAGGACCTCTAGGACTATTCTAGGGAAGTGGAGAAGGGATTTTGGCAGGGGTTGTCTGAGCTTGAGTGCTCAAATTGGTGTGAGGAGGATGGGGAGGAGGTTCCCTTTTATAAGGGAGCAGAGGGGCACCTTAGGAATATCTCAAAATATTATTTTATATTAAAGTCAAAATCGGTTTATAATGGTTCCAAAGGGTCTTATTTAGAAGTTAAAGTGGGGATGGGTCGAAATCGTATCAACCAATAGGATTTAAACAAGTTTAGGTTATTATTTTAACCTTGTCAATTAGATTTAACTCTAAGTTAAATAATTTAACTTTTACCGTGTCTTTTTATTTTCTTACACTATATGGTTAATACACTTACTATAACATGCAAAACGAACCCCAAGTTGTTTACTATTAATATATATATCCTTATCTAAGTCATTTCTCCGAACCTTAGATTTTTAAGAATAAAATAACAATTAATAATATAATATTTGATTTAAAAACTATTTTGTGTCAATTTTGACACTATTTGATATATGATTTTTGTGAAAGTCATAACAGAATTATATGTTCGAAAAAAGTTGATTAAATCAACAATAATATATCATAGTAACCTAGAAAATTAGTGGAATTCATAAAAAGTCTCAAATTACATTTATTTGAGCATTTATAACATCAATTATGATAACATTTCCTTAAAAGGGTAATTACTGCATCATCGTTGTGTCATAAATAAATTAATTTATTTAAAGTCTAAAAATTATAAATAAAATATCATTATTTAGGAAATATTTTTATATTTCTAATGAATATATATAGTCGAATTTATCTCATTTATAACCCCATATTAAAAATGTTTTAGTTATTAAACTTTGATTTTAACTATTTTAACTATTCATTAAATAAAATAATATTAAATGTCATAATCTAATCCAAGTGGACCTAAATGGTCATATTATATTCATAAGGTTGTTTTTGGTCGAATTCCACTTATCCAATTGAATTAGGACATGTGTTAGGGTAATAGTAATATCATATTTACCCTTAGTTACCCTATTTGCTATTAACCGCGGTAAAAAAAGTAAAAAGTTACTATTCACCAAAACTTATTTTTATCTCATTGAACCACATTTTACTTACTGATATCAACCGTGTCTATCAGATTTTCGAAATTCCATTCACAGAAGCAGTAAAATTATGTTTTATGCAAAATTCAGTTTTTAACCTACCACTTAGTGGTTTCACTATTCATCAAAAATTGAAAGTTTTAAAAAAAATACCAAAATTTCACCCTAGGCTAATTTCGATATTCCGAATCCGAAAATGAAGTCCTTTTTGAAAAATAAAATTTATAAAATTTCAAAAAGTGGTTATTACTATTCATAACGGCTAGTTTTAATAATATTTTAATAGCATATCGTTGTTTAGTGAAACTCGGTGTTGCGTACAACGCAAGCTATCGAGGAAGGTCGCGATTTCGTGTAAAGCAAGCCAAGCAAGTGTTGTGTAGAAAAAGATTCCTTTGATGATTTATATAACATAAAAGTCTCGGGTGTAACAATTCTCTAAAAAATTATTGTTTAGATTTTATCGTATATGTAAACAGAATCTTTTTTTTTGCATGTATAGTCTGATGAAATTTTTTCGATGCCATGAACAATAATTTTTTTGAAGCTTCATTTATAGGATTTTAAATTTTTTCAAATAAAAATGTTTTGAAAAATTAATATTCATTAAAAATTATTTTCAATTATTAATTTATATATTTCAAAAGTTATTTTTAAAGAAAATAATTTTCAAAATTTTTTATGTTTTCAAATGTTTTTTGAATAATTTTCAAAGCTTAATTTATAAGTATAAAAGTTTATTTTAAAATAAAATTAATTTGAAAATATTTTATGTTTTAAAAAGTGTATTAAATGATTTTCAATGATTACTTTATAAGTTTTAATAGTTTTTTTCCAATAAACTTTCTAAAAATGATTTATGTTATAAAAAGTGTATTAAATAATTTTAAAATATTAACTTATATATTACAAATTTTATTTCCAAATAAAAGGATTTATATAATTTTTATGTATTAAAATATTTTTAAAATTATTTCTGAAAAATATTTTATATGTTTCAATATTTATTTTCTAAGAAATGGATTTCAAATATAATTTTTATTTCAAAAGTGTTTTAAATGATTTTTAAAGCTTGGTATGTTTGTTTTCAATGTTATTTTAAAAAAAATAATGTTTTCAATATTTTTTTATGTTTTAAAAATTGTTTTAAATGATTTTTAAAGATTCCTTTATATGTTATCAAGTATATTTTAAATAAATAATTTTTTTAAAAGGTTTTATGTTTTTAAAAATGTTTTTAAAAGTGGAAAGGGTCTTTTCCTCAATAAAAGACTGAAATTATCTTTCAAAATTATTTTCCATCTAAGATGACATCCTTCAGTGTTGATTGTGCCTTAAGAGGGACATGATCCATGTATAGCATTACTATTCCTTCTCTAAATGGTTTATTTTTTGATGTAATGATGTTTATGAAACCCATTTATATTCCATGAGTTAACCTATTAAAAATTGTTTATGAAAACCATTTCTCTTCCATTGGTTATACAATGAGGAAATGTTTTTGAAAATTGTATCTTTTCTATGTGTCATACCATGATGAAATGTTTATGAAAAAACACTCTTTTACAGGTTATTCTATACCAAATTTGTTGTGAAACCACTCTCTTTTCCATAGGTTATGATATTTGGAAATGTTTATGATACCCATTTCATTTCATGGGTTATGATATGATGAAAGGTTATGATATTTTTGAACAAATAAATATTGTTTTCATTATGATATGGGTTGGACCTATATCTCCCTCCAATGAATTGGGTAATGATTTATATATCTCATGAGATATACATGGCTAGAATGGACAGGGAACCCAACACAGTAAGAAAGGGAAGGAATAGGAAGTGAAACCGATACAATAATACACGACTAGAATTAGGAGTGAACTCAATTTAGTAAAGGACATTTTATTATTTAATGGCCTCAAAATTGATCCTTTAACAATATGGAAATTATTTTCTATACTAATGTGTATTGAAAAAATTCCGTACCATATGCCAATGTTATGATCTTATGGATGATGTTCTTTGATCTCCTTATGATTTGTATGGGATTTTGTTTCCTTGAACCAAATTATATATTATTTATGATATCTTATATTCATTGTTTTTGAATATCAATAAACTCTTTATCAAATCATGATTTTTCTTCTATATAACATTATGTGGGATAATGTCCAAAGAGTAGTTATCACACTAAAAGTATATAGCAGTTCTCCATAAAGATGAGAACCTGGAAGTGCTATGACACTATTCTTATATATATGTTCTATGGCTAGATGATATCATTTTAGGGACACAAATTATATAAGATATCATGGGTGGAGACTCATAGGACTTGGAGGCACCTTGTCATGGTGTATAACCTTGGTGATATCCAGTAGGATATTATAAGAATGAGACCCGACAGAAAGAAATCCACATTTATTGGTGTCATTGGATGTTCCTATATATAGATGTGTGTATTAGCCCATAGAACATAAGATTATTATTAATGTATATTATTAGTAATATACATCGATTTATTATAAAAAACCATGACGACAGATGTTCATGGTGAGGTAGGATACACTGGGTGTATCACGAGTAATATTTCACTATTGAATAATACAAGAAATGATTTATCCATTTTGATCACTAAGGTAATTTAATATCTTACGACCTTTGATGGAAATTATATAGCCTAAAAAATACATGGAAATGGCATTCTATAGGAAAACTCTATTTATGTAAAATCAAAGAAAGAGATATCAAGCATACAAGTTGATGGAACAAGCGTACTACCTATTTGATTGGAGATATTATAATAAAGGGATTAATTTACACGATAAACATTTGTATGAGGTGTCATGATATTGTGGCATTAAATTCTTTTTCAACGCGTGCCTTGGAATATTTCAATATGCTAACATTGGACTTTATGATGCTCCACCTAATTCCACTAAGAAAGAGGCATAGAGGGTTACATAATAAGTGTATCCACAATCTGAGTTAAATAATTTATTATTTAACAAGTTTAATAAATATTATTCTTAGTTATGGTTTAATAATTATTCATATATGCCTAATCACATATATTTAATCTCTAGTTATTAGATAGATCATATTGTGGGAGGAATAATTAATTAATATTGAGGAGTATTGGCGGACCGAGATTAATGGTCTAGTGAGAAATAACAATATTTAATATTATTTTTATTAAATAATATTTAATTAAAACTCTCATGTTATGTTACTTTTAAAAAATAATAATATTGTTATTATTATTTGACATGGGGGTTTTTCTAGGATATATGAAATAATTAAAGGCACTTATGCAGATTATTTATTATTACCCTAGTGAAATAAATTATATGTTATATTATTCTCTTATTAAACAAGGGAAAGCTAAGAGACACCGATTGTGTTGTGCACAACATCTGGAGAAACCCCCTTGATCCTAGAGAGTTCTTCCCACTCCAAGAACACTGTCAAGAAAAAGATGGATCCTCTCTATCAGATCAATGAGAACGCCTTGGAAGTGGTTCTCAAGGACATCAAATACAAACGATGTAAGAGAAAGGATATTCCCTATTAGAACTCAGAGACTCCTTTAGCGACATCCAAAGATTCATGGAGCACGTGCAGATTGCCTCTAGAAGAGATACACACTTCATATCTACAATGCAATAAAGGCACATCGTAGGTCTATGGTTGGATACATTAATGAAAAAAATTAAACCTTGGAGGAAATTCTTACTTAATTTAATTAATTATAAAAATTATATGTCGATCCTATCTATTGTTTAGGGGTTTCTAAACCTTTTTCTTATTTATTTGATTCAATTTCGTGGATCACATCATTCACCATCGCATAGATCCCAGATTGTTCATTGAATATGGAAATAATCAAAGTCGAAAAATGACCCTTCCGTGCTTCTATTGCACCCAGAACCTATAACTAGTATCAGAGCATTCATATTATTGTTTATAATTATTTAATAATATTTGGTGATTTTTGAATTTATAATTTATGTTTTAAATTCATGTTTAATCATTCCTTTTAATCTGAATGATGAGATCTATTTGTTCCTCAATGTTTTCTCACATATCTAAGATAAATGATTAATTTTATGATTAAAATTATATCTAGGATCTCATCTAGAGGTGCCAAGGATTTTGTCCAGGTAACACAACATTACAAACCATGTAGTTGTGTTCAATTCATTAAGAGTAGTTCACCAATTACTCAAAATGTGTGAATTAAAGACAAGAGGTGTCGTTGATTATTACACCACATGTTAACCAGGATATACTAGTTCATGGTCAACAAGAATATACACTATGTGGCCCACTTGAAACGGTGTGTAGTTCCTTTCATGTCAGAGACAGGCTGTGTATCTCGTACACAATATAGCCAATTGATGACCATTTGACATGAGTCAACATGACATGTGGCCAACTGGACACACCGTATACTCCAAGAATTTTTAAGTACGTCGTACACGAAGAGTCCCTAAGAGTGTACTTTAGATAGATGTTGAATGTAATACACACCATTTAGATCAGATCTACACACCATGTACTATTACAAAATTACACAGAATTAAAACTTTAATATATGCAAAATGTTTAGCCCTTCATATCTTGTATAATTTGTATTACAGTTATTATTGGACATGCATTAAAGCATGACATGTTAACAAAAAGTCACATAATTCGTGTAATGATTCATAATGTTCACATCATGAAAGTACGTGATAATTCATTCATGCTATATGTCTCAAAGAATAAGGTTTATTCAAGTATAACACATGTTATGTCAATTTGGATGGGTATTCCCTGGGTTACATCAAAGGTATATTTATGTACAAGTTAATTTTAAATTAATTTTAATTTTTTTATAATTATAAAAGATGGGAATCTCCAGTAAATTGGGAAAACCATTATGATAAAAGGATTTATTAATTAAAGATAATAATTAATCAATTCGAGCATGATTTATCAAAAATAATATTGATTAATGAATTGAATTATTGTTTTATTAAATGTGTAATTTTTTTCATGAATGTGGATGATCATGTGCTAGACCATACCTTTGCATGTGATTGTCTTCCTTTTTAATTTATTATTATATTAAATTATTAGTATGTGTGCCTTCTATCCATATTAATATATTGGGCATTCATTCCCATGCTTTCTTTTATAGAAAAATACCTTTTACCCGTCACCTGCATGTGAGTAAAAGAATATATAATGGGCGAAGATCCCAACCTAGTGGAGGTAGTTCAAGTTAGGTTCGAAGGTGAAACTAATCTAATAAGATACAAAGGTGGAAAGGTGGAAATCTATACACACCATCCTTAAATGTTTCAAGGTGTGTCTCCCCAAGGATAGTAATTAGTTTATTGACTTCTAGAGAAACTAATCATTAGAAAAAGCTTGTGATCATACCCTTTATTTTATTTCTATTAGTTTCACGGTTATTCATTATTGATGTTTTTTGAGATCAAATAATAAATTAATTAAAGGGCGTGGAAGAAGGAACTAAGATATAACCTGCTTATGCGTAAATACTATCTAAAGACATGGTTAATAACATAATTATTCCCACTTAAAATTAAAATGAATGTGGTAAAGATATTAATTAGAAGTTTAATCATAAATGATAAAATCCCTCAAAAAACATTAAGTCAGTATATCCTTCCATTACATCAGTTATAATTGAACTATAGTTCAATGTGCTTGACCAGCCAAAGTTGGGGTTCTTTCAATTATCATGAAATTATAATTTGATATTTTTAGTTGAATTAACTTGGTTGAAATCAAGGGTTTACTATCAAAGTAGGACTTGGTGCAATTGGGAGGAAAAGGTTGAGGAAATATAAATTAATGATTTTAGGATTTGGGAGCCCAATCAACAGATCAAGGAACTATGAGTTAATGTAGTTGAAATTTAGAATGCCTACGTAAAAACATTTAAGTTTCTTGACCAGCCATAGAATGGGTAATGGAAATGGAATATGGATCCTTGCTACTTTAATGTTCAAGAAACAAGATATTATGAATCCAATGGTGAGGGTGATAGGGTTTCGATAAAATAGTGTGTGACTAATAAATTTAATTTTATTTATTTGTATAACTTTTAACAGATGAATCATTAAATCTAGGCTTATATTATTTGTAGAAACAACATTAAAAATGGAATCAAACATATCAATGTGACCAATAATCTAGAATGAAACCCTTCTCACCATCATGAATTTCCAAGAGTGGAAAATGCACCTACGGGTCATCCATCACCATGAAATGAAATTGTACATGCTGGAAGAGCCTTTACCATTTGTGCCTAGAAATGAGGCGAGTGATGAAGATATCTCTCTATATGAGAAAAATATGAATGATTCTACAGATGTTCAGTGCTTCATGCTATCATCCTAGTCCGATGATCTCTTGATGCAACATGAGAAAATATATTTTTATAGCATTTTGTCTCACCTTGTGATCTATATCAAGAGAAGGAGAGACAATATAGGTATGAGTTCTCCAACTCTTTGTTAACCACTAATATTGGAAAGTCTATTCCAGTTGGGCCTCATGTAGTCAAGATTATTGGCTACATTGGACACTCAGACATCTTAGGGACTAAATTTCCTAGATGAATTGTGTACATATATCATAATTTCATCATTTTCTAAGCCCTTATCTAGTTTTATTGTGAATTATAATATGATAAATAATGAGAAGATTCTATCAGAACTTATGACCCTGATTCGCAAAGTGGATAAGGACATATGGTGTGACAAACCTATAGTCCTTGTGGTGAATATGAAGAAGAAGGAATGGGAAAATGGGAATACAACCTATAAATAATATAATTCCCTAACCAATGTTCATCTAAGAAGAAGAAGACATGAAGGTTGGGCATGGAAAATGAGGTAGTGTGTCTTTTATGTGGAATTTCAGGCTATTGGAATATTAACTGCACTTAAAAGCAATTGGAAGCCAAAGGTATATTCATTATCGAGTGTAATCTTCATATTTCAACATTTTGTGTTTTAGATATCGCTTGTGGTTCTCATATCTATATCCAAAAATAGGAACCAAGTAAATTTTTAAAAATTTCCAAATGAGAAGTGGATCTGCGAGTTTCCAATAGTTTCAGGCTGGTGGCACTTTCTATTGGTGACTACCACCTTTCATTGCCAACCTGGAAGATTTGGGTTTTACGTGACTGTTATTATTTACTAACTATTACCAATAACATAATTTCTATATCAATTTTAGATACATATAGGGTTATCATAAATATTGAAAATAATATTTTTTTCTTTTATAAGGCCAACATATGTTTTGGTATGGAATATTTAAATAAAGGTATTTATGTATTAAATTATGAAAAAAAGTGTTGGAAATCGATAACAAATAATGTTCACACAAATCATATAACATATAGTTATGGAATCACCTTCATGGTCACATAAACAAGAATTATTTGAAAAAGATCTATCAAGATGGTTATTTAGACTCTTCTATGATAAATCCACTTGACATATGGCACACTTTTTTACAAGGGAAAATGAAAAAACCACCATTCAGTGGATAGGGTGAAAGTGGCATAATGGTTCTAGGATTTCTACACACTGACATGTGAGGACCATTTCTAGTAGAAGCTAGAGGTGGATAACCTTACTACATAAATTTTTCGGATGACTTGAGTAGATATGGCTATATTTACTTGATGAGGTATATGTCTGAGTGCTTTAAAAATTGAAGGAATTCAAGAATGAAGTAGAGAATATTCTTGGTAAGAAGATAAATAAGATTTCATTGGATTGAGGTAGGGAATATCTTAACCCAGAGTTTATTGACATTCTACAGGATTATGGGATTCTATATCAACTCACTCCACCTTATTCACCACATTGAAATGGTGTTAGTGAAAGAAGGAATCATACCTTGTGGGATATGATAAGGTTGATGATGAGTCATGAAAATATTTTGTTATCCTTTTTGGGGATATGAATTAAAAATGTGGAATACACATTAAATTGAGTACCAACTAAAATGTTAAAAGGAATTACCTTTGAGCTATGGAGTAGAAAAAACCCGGTTTTGTTACAAACACGTGTATGGGGATGTGAGGAATTTGTTAACGTTTTCTCATGAAAAAAACTAGAACCCCAGGGTATGAAGTGTATATTTATAGGGAATTCTATGGAAACAAATGGATACTACCTATACAACCCCTTAGGCATGACCAAGTGCATAAGACGTTTTCCCAATTGTTTTTTTTATTATTTTTCATATCGGCTTTTAGGTGACGTGGTTATATTGAGAATAGTAAATAAATTTTTTCACATCGGTTACCGAAAATTGACATTATTAAAAAACATTCCATTGGGTTTTCATGTTGGTTATTGGATAACTAATGTTAAAAACACATTACATACCATTTATCCTGTTGTTTATTCAATAACTAATGTGAAAAAACATGTGTAATTCTTTTCACATCGGTTATCGAATAACCGATGTGAAAACCCAATGATACACCTTTTATCAAGGTGGTTATTTATACAACTGACTTGAAAAACAGTGTGACTAGATTTTTCATTCCAATTATCTAATAAATGACATGAGAAATAGGATTTAAAAAATAATCACTCATTCATCTCTTCCACCAGAAGTAGCTCTAACATAAGAGGCAGAAATTTGAAAAGGCATTCACCAGCAGCAGCCAAAAATAGAATAAGAGCCAGAAAATGAAAAAGGTAAAAAAAAATGCATCATAAAATCCAGAAAAATACACATACCATGAAACCCTTTAATAAGCTAAAAACCTATATACATTGATTTATCCCCTCGACCAATAGTATCCAAAAACAGCATAAGAGCCAGCTGAAAAGGCATTAAAAATCCATAAAAATACACATACAATTGAACATTAAAATAAAATAAAATATAATAAAACCTATAAAACGATTTTCCTATTAAATTTTTAAATTTATCAACTCCTCCGAAGCATATGACAATTCATCATAAAAAATATAAAAAAATAATTTAGGAATAATTTGACATTAATTTTCAATAAAACATATTAAATATTTCAGAAATCAATATAAATAAATCTAACCATATGAAAATTGGTTAATGTCCTAGTTGAAATTATTTCATACTTTAATTGTAAATCATAATATCCACATTCAGTTCCACATTTTTATGAGACTTTTCCAAATAGATATTAATTCAAAAAAGGATTTTTAATTAATATATCCACAATTTAGTGATTGTAAATGAAAATTCAACATAGTTTTTACAAATTTGTTCTTGGCACGCTTCTTATATGTTGCCTCTCTAAATAAATTTCACACAATGTTTGGAAATAATATTTATATAATAAATTTTATTCACTATAATATAAAAAGTTATTAAAATAAGAAAACTTATGAGCATAATACATTCTTAAACTTTTCTATCACTACACTATGGATAGAGCATATCCAATACAATGTATTCTTTCTTAAAAAAATACCGAAAATCCATTGAACAATGATATAAAAGAACATTTAATATGAGTATTTAATATGTTAAGTGATATATAACACATTATGAGAATAAATATTTCACACCTTTCAAGATTTGGACACATCAAACA
Organism: Viscum album; assembly: GCA_963277665.1. Lineage (NCBI taxonomy): Eukaryota > Viridiplantae > Streptophyta > Magnoliopsida > Santalales > Viscaceae > Viscum > Viscum album. The sequence goes on along the minus strand of OY728135.1, from coordinate 251,676,024 downwards.
CTAAATGGTGACATTTTTCTAGAAACATTTTGCTATATAAACTGTTCTTTCACATCTATCATTATCAAAGCCATAAGAGAAATAAATTGGGGGTCCATAAATCCATATACACATTTATTGTCTTTCTCTTTAAACATTTTATATAGATACCTAATAAAAAGTAGATATAATTATAAATTTTCAATAAATTAATTGAACAGGAAAATTTGTTAACAGAATTAAATGGAAAAAACATTCATTGTGTTGATGCCCAACTAATCTCATACTACAAGACCCATGTTATAATTTTTCAAAATCCTTACAGTCATTACACACCCAAAAATTATAGCATCAAATGGAATTTCATATACTCCCAATGAAACATTTTATTATGTTGATAATCAAACAAGACCAGTAGAATCTATATATGAAGTCATGTGAAAATGAATTTTTTGTTTTATATATATTATTTATTAAACTTTATAGTATTCCTATAAAAAAATTAGGGAAATTTATAAACTTTAAAATGAAAAAATACTAACAAAATGAAATAAAATATAACACATATACATACCTCTATTTTAATATGTTGAAGCAGTCTAGATGGACAAACTAAAAAAATGACTAATACATTGTCCAACTATACTCACTTCATCTATAAAACATGGTATTTTTTATGATCTATCGATAATATCATGTACAATGAACCTTTTGTTCTCCATATCAATAAGAAGATAATGAACTGTATCACTGATTTAATATATCATCCCATAAACAAATATATGTTGAGGATCATCAAAATATAACTCACTCTAACATGGCAGCTGTGGAGGACGTGTTGTTGGGGTAGGATAAGAAGGAGTGGAATCTAGAATCACATATGTGTGAGTAGTATATGGAGGAGGAGTGGGATCTGCCAGTGGAGATGGAGGAGTCAGATCTGTAGGCTGAAATTTTCCTTGCACGCCTGAAAACATCACATGTATCGATACTTTGATCTTTCCCCCAATCATCGCTTGAAAATATGAAACTCTATCTTCAAAATATTAATTTTTTTTAAACAGTCTCCTTTAAAGAATATTCTAAATGTGGATACACTTTTCTTACTGATACACCTGTTGGATATCCTCATACACGACCCGGGTGTTCAGATTTAACCAATGTTGCAGCTAAATTATCATGTCTACCGTCAACAATAAAGACCCCCTATGTGCTATGCTCCTCAAGAGAATACTATATGTAATATATGGAAAAATATATAATGATACACATTATATATAATTGATTTAACATAAATAAATAAATAAATACCTTACAATCTTATTATCTACAACTCTTGAATCTTCTGTAAGATATTGTACTTTTTTCTCATTCTAATCCTCTTACATTTTTCATGTCTTGTAGGGGATGGAGTGGAAACCTCTCCAGATCCTAATGGATCAGCTCTCAGATTTTTATGTTTTTCATCATGCATGTGTTCTTATAATAATGTATACACTCCCAAATATAACTTATGAGGGTACACATTTATAGATTGAAACTCAGGATCTAATCTCCATGATTACTGTAAATTAAGAATAAAGAAATTATCAACATGGTCATTGATATAAAAAAGAATATAAAAGGTAACATTTCACTTAATGAAAATTATTCTCATCGTATGCTTTCAGAAAATTGATTCCATGCATCATCATCGATAAATGGATATATATCACATCGATTTTGATGCTGTCTATTCCCAAATATGAACAGTGATGTGAGGGACGATTTAAAACTCCTTTATCTCTTAGCTACGAATGATAAATAGGTCCTCATGAATCCTCCAGTGCCAGATATATCACATTTCAATAGATAATAATGAAGAAACATATATTACTATAAACATGTCAAGATAATTAAAATAATAATAAACAAGATTACCAAATGGGTCTACCACAATAGTGATAATATCGCTTTGTCAACACTTCGCCAATCTTCAAATAAAATACTAACTTTACTTTTAGCTTGTAATGATACAAAAAAACATGATTTTTTTTATTTTATACCTATTGGGATATCATTATCATTAATTTAAAATGGTATCCTCTATTCCTAGGTGTGGAAACCTAAGAATTTCGGAAAACGTATTGTGCCACATTTTCCAGGCCTTAAACTCCCTTTCCCCTGTATAAGTATTTGTCTCCTATAGAGAAGGATGAAGAATATCATCAATAGGGGAATGTATAAGTTACTCCCAAAATGTATGAGTGTTATCGTATCTAAATTTTTTTAGTGGATTAGAGGATTGGTCTGAATTATCCTAAAAATCAAAGAATCATCAATTAGAACAAAAATAGATAAATCCAACAATTACATTCAAATGTAAATTAAAAATTATGAATTATCAAACAAAAAGAAAAGGGAACTAAACAGAACACATTTTTATTCACATTTTTTATAGTTTAATAAAATTATAAAAATATTAATGAGAGATGAAATTACTTAAATGAATGAAAACTACAAAATATTAATGAGATGAAATGACATAGTAAAAATTCACCAACCTGATAAACCATTTAAAAAAAATTATTTTATAATATAATCTTATATAATATATTTGGTTTTTATTTAATATTATAAATTTAAAATAATTGGTTTTTAATGAAATCAATTAAAAGATAAGTTACATAAATGTAAACAAAGGAAACTAGACAAAATGAAACTAATAAAACAAACTATTTTACCTAATAGTTATAATATGTGTTTTAAAAAGAAAATCAAATTAAAATATCTAACTTATGAAATTTTAAAAAGTAAAAGATAATTACACATATGTTACCTATAATATTACGAATGTACTAAATCCACCATGTTAGACACTATTGTTACCGATAAACCCTTTGCACATAAAAACTGGAACTTAAAATTTAATGTAATCAACCTCCTATATTTATTTAATAAATCCATAATATGTTGTTAAAGTAGAGATTGAGTTTTTTTCTTTTTCACTTGAAAAACGCATTACTTCTATAAACACCAAAATACTACTATTCTGAACTGCACTTTTATGGTCCTGATCATTCGTATGAAAATTATAGCCATTAATGACACACCCAAACCATGTTATCAATCTTAAAAATGGACCGCCCACTAACCATCTCAATGTTTCTAATGCATCTAGTTTCTTGGTGACTTTAAACCATGGAAATTTATTTTATGCTCATTCAAAATCAACATATCTTTCTTTTTTTTGGATAACTTTCTTTCAACTAATTAGTATGAAATGTTATATATTGTTGATCAGCATATATGACATTCAAGATGTATAAATAAATGTTCATTATTTATTTACTTTTCAACAATTTGACTTTCAGTCCACAAATCCCCTTTCCCCTAAAATTAACTTATTCATGGTGAGATGTAGTAAAACCGATGTGCTCCATGTCAGAGAAATAACTTGTACAAAACTATATAACCTCCTCAGTAATATACTTTTCAAAAATTGATCCTTCATGTCAGTATTGATTTTTAACATACCCCTTAAATATCTTCATATAAATTTCAAAAGGTTACATCCAAAATAGATCTACATATATGAAAATATTTATTTCTCACAACAAATAAACCATTAAATACACCATGCCATAAAAAAAGATGGGGGAAAATACATTTCCAATTGATAAAGTATAGAAACCACTTCATTCTCTAAAATTTTCAAAGAATTCAAATCAATCATCTTATTACAAATAGAATTAAAAAATAACACAACTTTGTGATAGTCATTCTGACATGGGTGGGTGATATTACATGCAACGAAACTGGTAGGATCTATTTCATCATTACATGACAGTCATGAAATTTCATACCTATCAATATAAAATTCATTAAAGACACAAATTTTTTTACATTTTGTGAATAGCCATGTTGAACTTTGATATCATGAAGACATTGAAAAATCTGGTTTTCTCCCTCTTTGATATGGTATGAAAATCCATAAATAGGAATGTTTTCCTTCCATCAGGGGTGGGATCCAACTCCAAACTTATTCCTATTAACAGTAAATCCATTCTTTCATTCAACCCATCCTTAGTATTTCCTTTAATATCAAAAAATGTTCCAATAAAACATTATCACATATTCTTATACACATTTATTAAAACAATGTTATATTTAACCTCATGATATCTCCAACATTTTATCTAAAAAACTATTGAATGTATCTTCCTAATTTTACTATCATTTCTAGATTTATGTGTCTTTCCAAATGTCACGTCAATGTTCTTCACCATCTCAAAATACTGATCAATGGATAAAGGTTTTGGAGAAATATAAAATCTTTTTGAGCCATTGAAATCCTTTTTCAATATTCTATAATAGTGATCCATAGGCAAAAACATTCAATAACCCATGTATACTATTTTTCTCCTCTGAAGGAATTGAAAAAAATGAAGTTTGGTGTTCAAAAATTGGAAAGGCTTTATACCCCTTAACATTGTCTCCATAAAAATTCCCATATGTTGGGAAGTCATTTATAGGTGACATAAAAATTGCATGTAATTGAAAATATATCATTTTATATGAATCATACACGCTTATATCTTCCTCCCATAACAATTTCAAATCATCAATTAATGGTGATAAGAAAACATTAATATCATTTATGGGATGTTTAGGTGCACAAATCCTTAAACTAAACATTACATATTTTCACTTCATAAAAAATTTAGGAGATAAGTTTTAAATTACCAATAAAACATTCCATGAAGTATGTGTGAAACTAAGGCTTTGATATTGATTCATTCTATATGTGTACAATCCATGTATGATATTTCAAACATTATTTCTAAATATAGGAAACTAGTGATCAATTTTCTTCAACCATGGACAATGAGCTAGATAACATATTTTTCATCACATATCCACTCATCAACATGAAATCATAACCTTTTTGAATCATGTTAATTAGAAAATAAACATTTCAAATGAGAAATTATAAAAAGATGAAATTATAAAAAGATACCAAAATACTTTGGCAGGGGCCTCTAAATATTCTAAATCGGCATGTGATTTTTATTTCAACTTATATCTTTATGTCCTACATTTTGGACACTCTAAAATAAATTCATATTATTTCCTATATAGAACACATTCATTCAGGCTGAAATGTATTTTTTTTATAACCCAAACTCATCAGGCATGATATTTTCTTGGCCTTATAATTTAAATTTGGAAGAGAGTTGTCTTTAAGAATAATGTCTTTCAAATATTGTAGTAGCTCTGTAAAACTTGTGTCACTCAATCCATGTTTCACCATAGGGTTTATCAGTCATAACACTGTTGATAAAACCACATATTCTGTATAACTCTAATAAAATGGTTTCTTTCCATCACCATATAATCACTGGATTGTCAGTTCTTCTTCAATTTATTCTACATAAATATTTCAAATCATTTAATCTATTTTATCATATTTATCACCTTGCAAAGCTCAGTCATAAATAGATCTGGAATTTTGTCTGTTTTCACCATGCCAGATACAAGGGTTGTAACTCGAATTAAAACCATGAAAAATTAAATGATATTTGACCTCTCTACTTCTTAACTTCTTCATATTTAAACATTTCATGGATGGATAGAAAAACATGTTGTTGTTTGGAACATTTCATTTATCAAACACAAAAAAGCATTGATATCTTCCTCATATTCAGCACCTATTGAGGTGAATTAATCTAACTTGGATTCATTATCTATAAAAAAATAAGAAATAAATATAAAAAACAAAGGTAGTAATTTATAAAATATTGATATTATAAATTAAATAAAAAAATATAGATAACCATGAATATAAAAATTTGATGGAAAATAGAAATTTTGATGAGAAAATTCACTCGAGCAGAAGGAATCACAAAATAGAATCCTTTAAAAAAAATTCTCAATTAAAAATAAATTAATATAAAATTATAAAATTATTAAAAAATATGTACTGTGATATCCATAAAACAATATCCATAAAATAATATATAGAATAACAAATTCATAGTTGATTATTTATGAAAATAATAAAAAAATTATATATTGTAATTAACAATATAATCTAATCATAAATTGAGTCTTAGTATAAAAAATTCAGTTAAAATAAAATTAAGAACTTATTAACACAAAATAAAATTAGAATTATAATATAAAGTTTCAATCAGGTAAGGCGTGCACTGATAATTTGACTATAACTTCTTCCAAAAATCTACAAACCTAAAATACAACTATCACATTTTATTTTCTTATTATGTTACTTTATTGTAATTTAATAAATAACATGGGAAAAGGAAAAGGGTAATATAATTTAAAATATAAGTTATATTCCACTATCAATAATTTAGAGGATAAACTATTATACGGAAACTTTAAAGACATCTGAAATCAAAAGATTTTGACCCCAAACCATGATATAAATTTGTAACCTAAATTTATTTATAAGTATTTATCATGTCAGATTCACAAAATGAAAGAATGAAAATATGGTAACTATTCCATAATAATAGAAAGGGAAAACTATTGTCCTATTTGGTTCCTAAAATAGAATTGCCTAAAATAAAAATTATTTTGTGCACCCATGTCAAAGGTATTAACCCATTTATGAAACATTATCATTTAAAAAAATTAAGTTCCATGAAATAGATAGTCCACTATAAATAAAAATTAATTCCATTTAATGTTAAACTAAAAACACCATTATATTTTTCAACAATCATTAAAACCAAACCATCATCAAGTGAAAACCCGTTATTACTTCTAAATTGCACATGAATGTAGAGGGTTGTGAATTTTTCCTATAATAATGTTGTAAAATTGGGCTAAATTTACAAAAAAAGAAAAATAAAGTAAACAATCAGTAATTTAGAGTTATTTGGACAAAAAATACAATAATTTTGGAAGCCGCAACATGAAAAAACCACTAAACAGTACAACCTTATATTTTTAAAACAATAAAATTATCACCCAAGGACAGATAAATAAATCTATTTCATACAACATATAAAAAATTTTCCATATCATTCTAAATAAATATTTATCAATCCCTAAAAAAATAAGGCACTTCAGGAACAACTAATTAACACAATGTGAAATATATTCAAACCTTCAGTTAAGTAAGTTGGAGATGAGAAGATATATAATATAATGGGAAACAATAAAGATGATAAAACATGAATGTTGGAATATGGTAATGCAATAATTAATAACACCTAATTGATGAATTATCGGTTAGAGATTCGAATATAAATAATGACTGAAAAGAAATAAATGAAAATATTTATGGCTTACTTGAGATGTGTAACATGAGGTCAAAAAAACCCTATGGCTTGATTGAGATCTTAAGGGGAGATTTGTTCCACCAGATCGAAGAAACCAGAATGTTAGGGCATCATCTATAGGGAAATGAGATCTCTGTTGTGACAGTAGAAGCCTGTATAAGGAAACCCTCGATTGATACATATTTTTTAAAAGGTTTTAATATTTTTTATACTATAACTAACATGAAAATGGATAGTCTAAGGTATTTAATGTCAGTTATAGCATAAACGATGTAAAACCCAATTCTTTCATGTGTGTTAAATTATATAACCGACATGGAAGGGAAGAAAATATCCACTTTTTCATGTTGGTTTTCATATAACTGAAATGAAAAATTAATATTCCAAAATTTTCACATCGATTTTAAATAACGGGCATAAAAATGCACCAAATAAATAGTTATAATACTAGTGAATAAATTAATTGTCGCTCGATAAGCCATATTTATAGAGAGGGAAAACATCCTAAAAAGGATAGTGGGAGAAATATTGACTGTGTTGAAGTTAATTCTTAAGATAAATTGGAGTTGTTTAAGGAACAGGTTCCTAAGTTCCATGCGAATAAAGTAGTTCCTAAAACACAAGTACTATGTAGGAGTGTTATACAGGTAAGGGAACCATATAGATATGGTTATTTTGTAACTAAGGATGCTGAATCATTATTATTAGACAACGATGAACTTATCTCCTATGCGGAGCTAGTAGAGAGCTCAGAAACTACACGATGCTTATCGTCTTAGAATTCAGAGATGGATTCCACATATCAAAACAATTTTTGGGTTTTGGTCAATGCGCTAGTTCATGTAAAGTCTATTTGGTATAAATTAGAATTCAAAAATAAAATGAACATATATGGTAATGTATGTACCTATAAAGCAATGCTAGTGGTTAATGGTTTTATACAACATCAAGGAATTTACTTTGATGAAACCATATCACCGGTTTCCTTGTTTAAATCCATCTGAATATTACTTTCCAAATCATCTTACCATGACTATGAGATTGGGAAGATGGATTTTAAAACTTTTTTCTTTAATGGGAACCTTTAGGAAGATGTCTATATGACACAACCAGAAGGGTTTGTGACACCAAGTGATGCCAAAAGGGCTTTCAAGTTGCATAGATCCATTTATGGATTGAAATAAGCATCCCGGTGAGGGAACATTTGATTCTATAAAGCCATACTAAAATTTTTATTCATTAAAAAAGAATGTGAGCAAAGTGTTTACAAAAGGTTTAGTGGGAATGAGTCATTTATCCTAGTAGTATATGTTGACGACATATTATATATTGTAAATGACATACCAGTATTAGAGTTAGTTAATGAATGGTTGAACAAATGTTTCTCCCTGAAAGACTCAGGTGAAGCATCCTACATTCCAAAGATCAAGATCATTGATGATATATCCAAGACGCTCCTTGGAATATGTCAAAGCACAATTATTTCCCATATACTAATGATATTTTGTATGGAACAATCCAAGAGTGGATTTAGTTCGGTGTTACATGGATTACATATTTCAAAGAAAATGTGTCCCCAGACATAATAAAAGAAAGAGATAATGAGTATTATCCCACACACATTGAAAATAGGATCAATCAATCATGAAATGTTATGTACTATAAATGATTTTTCCAATTCCTTAATCATGGTAATAATATATCAAGAAGATAAAGGAGAACATAAATGGACTGCAAATAATGTTATCCATAAGTATCTGAGAAGAAATAAGGATATGATTCAAGTGTATGGAGGAGATGAGGATATTATCATCCAAGGTTATGATAATTATAGTTTTCAGATAGCTCTGAATGACCTAAAGTCACAATTAGGAAATGTTTTCTATGTCAATGGAGGAGCTCTAATCAAGAAGTGTTCAAGGTAGCTCATTGTTGCTGATTATAAAGTGGATCCCGAGTATATAGAGGCTTTTTATGTATCCATGGATGTATTTTGGATTTGGAACCTTTTCTAGGATCTTGATGTGGTTCCAAGTAGTAAAGACTCTATCACATTGTATTGTGATAATACTGTAATGGTGGATCTTGTAAAAGAGCCAAGGTCGCATCAAAGGAAAAAAGAACATACTCCAAATGTATCACCTATTGATGGATTTTCTTTAGAGGGGTGATTTTTTAGTGAGAAGAGTATCCATTGAAGATAACATGGATGTCCCCCCTGACTAATGACCTATCTCCATAGCATCTTGAGAATTATGTGAGAGATAACAGATTTATGGTTGTTAGCAATTGGCTCTAGTGAATGTAGGAGTTTTATGGAGTTTTTCCCTAGAACCAACTTCTATATACATTATGATAACATATATTCAAGGATTTTTAAAATAAATAAACTTCATATCACATCATGATTATTTTTCTTATATAACATTGCATGTGATAATTTCCCAAGAGTAATTTTCAAAAAAAATGGTCATAGTAGTTCCCCTATGTGATGAGAACCTAGAAGTTCTATGAAATATTCTTAGATATATATTCTATGGCCCGATGATATCATTTGACAAAAAAAATGTTATAGGATATCTAGGGTGGATACAAACTGGACTATGGGACACCTTTTCATGGTGTGTGCCCTTGGTAATATCCAGTAGGATATTATGTGAACAAGACCCAACAATAGGAAATCTGCATTTATAGGCGTTATTGGATATTCCTATCTATGGACTTGTGTATTGGTCATTATACTTTAAGATTATTATTTATAGATATTTTGAGTCACTTACTTTCATGTATTGATGAAAATTGTGATGACAAATGTTCGTCGAGGGGTAGGATGTGTTGGGTATGTCAAGAGTAATATTGCATTAATGAATAATGGGAGAAATTATTTATCCCTTCGATTAATTATTGAAAGTTAATATATTATTCCATTTGATGGAAATGATGTAGCATAAATAAATTGATGGCCATATTGTTCTATATACTAGTTCTATTTCTAGAAAGTCAAAGAAAGATATATCGAGCATAAAGGATTATGGTACTGGCATGAAACCTACACGATTAGATATATTTTGATAAAGATGTTATATTACATGGTAAAAATGTGTATGATGTGACATGTCATTATGGAATTAACTTATTTTTCTATGGGTGCCTTGGCAGGTTGCTAGATTCTAAAATTGGACTTTAGGTTTCTCTACCTAATTCCACTGAGAAAGAGGCCCAAGGGTCACACATAAAATGCATAATAAGTGTTATTAATGTAAAAAGTTTTTTCGAGTATCATAGGTAAATAATTGATTATTTAAAAATTTGAATAAATATTATTCCTGATCCTGCTTTAATAATTATTCATCTATGCAAGATATAATTTATTCTTCACTAGTTATTCAAGAGAACATATTGTGTGGTAAATAATGTTTAAATATTGAGGAGTATTGGTGAACCTATTTAATGTTCCATTGAGAAACAATAATATTTAATATTATTTGATTAAATAATATTTAATTATAACCCATAATTTAAGCGCATGTTAGGAAAAAATAATATTGATGTTATTATATGATATGGGGTTTTTTCTATGATTAATGAAATAATTAAAGGCACTTGTGAAGATTATTTATTATTACCCTAGTGAAATAAACGCTCAATTATATTATTCTCTCATTATTCAAGGGAAATATAAGCAATACCGATTGTGTTGTGCACAATATTTGGTGAAAAACTCTTGAGCCTAGAGTGTTCTTCCTCCTCCAAAAATTCTATCAAGAATGAGAGTGATCCTCCTCTACCAGATCAAGGAGAATGGTTTGGAAGCGGTTCTCAAGATGATTGAATGTGGACGACACAAGCATACATATCTTATGTGATAGAGTATAGAGACTCCTTCATTGACATCCAGATATTCATGAAGCATGTGTGGATCATTGCTAGAGGAGATCTACCCTTGTTCTTTATAATAAATTGAAGGTGCACTGATGATCTGTGGTCAAATGCAGCAATGAAGAAAGAATAAACCATGGAGGTAATTATTATTTAATTAAATTAATTATAAAAAATAAATGTTGATCCTATCTCTTGGTTCGAAGTTTCTATTCATTTGTATAATTTCATTGATTCAGTTCTATAGATAACCACATTCATCGTCACTTAGATCCTAGATTGCTCATTGAATATGGGAAAAAAAGTTAGGAAATGACCCTTCTGTATGTCTGCTGCGCCCAGAACCAACAAGTGGTATCAAAGAGATCATATTATTATTTATAATTATTTAATAATCATTGGTAATTTTTTCATTTATAATTTAGTTTTTCAATTCATGTTAAATCATTCATTTTAATCTGAATAGTGAGATCTTTTTCTTCCTCTATTGTTCCTCGCATATCTTACCTAAATGATCAAATTTAAGATTAAAATTGTATTGGGGATCTCATATAGAGGATCCTAGGATTCTGTCCAGGTAACACAATAGTACACACAATGTAATATGAATTACACATCAAGTAGTTGTGTTCAATGGATCAGTATTAGTTCGGCAATTACTCAAACTGTGTGCATTAAATACATGCGGTGTAGTTAATTCTTACACCGCATGTTGACCAGGAAAGAATGGTGAATATTCAGCTTGACTACATGCCATGTGTCTCACTAGAAATGTTATGTAGTTATTTTTCAGTCTGGGTCTTGTCGTGTATCCCATACAAAACTTAGGCGACTGGTGACTATGTAAGGTTGAGTTAACATGGCATGTGCGCCACTAGGAATGCTATGAACACCAAGAATTATGAACTACGCCTCACACACCAAGTCCATAAGCATGTACCACAGATAGATGGTGAAGGTAGTACACGCCATGTAGACCAGATCTACACAATGTGTATTGTTACCAAATTACACATAATTAAAACATTAATATCTTTATAATGTTCAGATCTGCATATCATGTATAAGTTGTATTACATTTATTATTCTATGTTCATTAAATCATGACACATTACCAAAAAGTCATGTAATTATTGTAATCATATATGAAGTACATGTCATTAAAGTATGTGATAATTTTTTCATGTTATATGTCACAAAAGATAAACTGTATAAAAGTATAATACATTTTTAGTTTATTTGGATGGGTATTCACTAGGTTCCCTACATGGAACATTTATGTACATGGATAATTTTAACTAAATTTTAATTTGATTAAAATTATAATGGATGAGAATATCAAGGAAATTCAGAAAAAGATTAAGATAAAAGAATTGATTAATTAAAGATAATAATTAATCAATTCGAGAGAGATTTATCTTAATAAAGAAGGATTAAATAATTTAATACTAGTTTTATTAAATTTGTAATTTTTTAATGCATGTGGATTATCATGAGCTATAAAAAACTTATGTATGTGATTGGTTTCCTTTTAATTTGTTATTAAATTAAATTGTAGGCATGCATGCCTTTTATCCTCATTAATATGTAGGGCATGTGTTCCCATGGTTTCTTTTATGTAAAACCCCTTTTACCCCTCACCTGTGTGTGAGTAAAAGCATATTTAATGGATGAAAATACAAATCTAGTGGATTAGGTTCAAGTTATTAGCTAAGGAGAAACCAATCCAAGGATATACAAATGTGGATCAGTGGAAATATGTAAACACGATCCGTAAATGGTTCAATGTGTTTCTCTCCTTGGCCAGTGGTTAGTTTATCAACTGCTGGATAAACTAACCATTAGAACAAGATCATGATCATACCCTTCTTTTTATTTCTATCAGTTGCATGGCTATTCATTATGGATGTTTTGTGGAAATCACATAATTAATGAATTAACAAGAACACAATATGGAACTAAAATAAAACTACCGTATGCATAACTATTAACTAAAGAAACTCTTAACCAGTTATTTAATACCACTTAATATTAAAAAACATGTGACAAAGATAATAAATGGAAATTTATCTATAAATGATAAAATTCCTCAATAAAATATTATATTGGTATAACCTTCCATTGCATCGGTTAGAATCAAACTGTAGTTCAAAGTTCTTGACCAGCAAATTTTTGGGTGATTTCAATTATCTGGGAACTATAATTTTAATTTTGGGTTAACATAACTTAGTTGACATCAAAGGTTGACTTTTAAAGTAGGACATGGAGTAACTAAAAGGAAAAGGTTGAGAAAATATAAATTAATGATTTTAGGATTGGGGAGTCCACTCAACCAATCAAGGAACTGTGAGTAAATGTTGTTGGAATTTGGAATACATACCTAAAATCATTTGTGTTTCTTGATCAGCCAATATTGGAATAATGATAATGGAGTATAGATGTTTTCCACTTGAATGTCTAAGAAACATGATATTTTGATGCCAATGGTGAGTGTTATAGGGTTCTGAAAAAATAGTGGGAGAAAAATAAATATAATTTTATTTATTTTTTCAAAAAATTTCAGATAATGTACCAAATATCTAGTATTCTTATCTGTAGAAAAATTTTTAAAAATGACATCAAAAATATCATTATGATCCATACTCGATAATGAAACCTTATCACCTGTAATAATTTCTAAGAGTGAAAAAATAATATACAGGTCATCCTTCGCCATCAACGAAAAATGTACATGATGGAAGACCCTTTTCCAGTTGTGCTTGGAAATTGAGGTGAGTGATGAAGATATCTTCATATATGAGAAACATCTGAATGATGTTATTGATGTCCAGTGCTTCATGCTATCATCCAAGTCCAATTATCTATTGAAGAAATATGAGGAAATGGATACTTATGGAATATTCTCTCACCTTCGAGATCTCTATCAAGAGAAGGTATGAAAAGAAAGGTATGAGATCTATAATGATTTGTCTAAGACTAGTCAAAGAGAGCCTGTGATTTATGGGCCTCATGTAATCAATCTTACTGGTTATATAAAACTCTTAAAATATTACTGTTTAAATTCATGGATTATTTGCATACAGATCTCATACTTTCATCGCTCTCTAAATCCTTCTCTAGCTTTATTGTGAATTATAATATGAGAAATAATGAGAAGAGTCTATCAACACTTTTCACCGTGATTTTTAAAGAGGATAAACACATTGGGCATTAAAAATACATACTCCTTATTATGAATAGGAATAAAAAGAACAAGGGAAAGGGGCATAAGACTTATAAATAGTCTAAATACCCCAAGCTCTATCTGAACAAGAAGAAGATGATCCAAGGGTAGGGCAAGGAAAAATATGCAGTGTCTTTTGCATGTGTAAGGTCAGACTATTTGAAGAGGAACTACACTAAGAGGCATGTAGAAGCTAACAATGCATTCATTTTCGAGTGAAATCATTCCATTTCTACACATTTGGTATTAGATACATCTTGGGGTACCCACATTTATTTCCAAATATAGGAAACAAGTATATTTTAAAAAAATTATATAGTAAAGGTGGATATATGAGCTTCTTAATGGTATGAGGATGGGTGCTCTTTCCATTGGTGATTACTAGCTTTTGTTCCCAACTATGAGGATTTTTGTTTTACATGACTGTTATTATGTACCAACAGTTACCAAAAACAAAATTGTTGTATCAATTTTAGATACAAATGGGTTTGTATTCATGTTTATAAATAAAAATTGTTTCTTTTATATGGATAATATATGTTATGGTATGTAACATTTAAATAATGATCTGTATGTATTAAATTATGAAAACCAAGTGTTGGAAATCGATAATGAATCATGTTCACATGACTCATATAATACCTAGTTGTGGCATCACTTTCATGGTCATGTAAACAAGGATAATTTGACAAATATATTTCAAGATAGTTATTTAGACTCTTTTGAGCTAAAAACACTTGATAAATGTCATGCAATTTTATAAGGGATAATGGCCAAACCACAATTCATTGGATAGGGTGAAAGGGACATAGAGATTCTAGGATTGGTACACACTAATGCAAGTGGATTATTTATAGTAGAAGTTAGAGGTATATATTTAAATTTCATGAATTTTACTGATGACCTGAGTAGATATGGTAATATTTACTTGATGAGGGTCCTTTGCGAAATTCAAGGAATTAAATAATGATGTAGAGAATCATCTTGGCAAGAAGATAAAGAAGCTTCAATCAGATCGAGGTAGTTAATTATAAACCAATAGTTATTCGAATTTCTATGGGAGTTTGGGATTCTATCTCAACTCACTCCTCCTTATACACTATAGTGGAATGGTGTTAGTGAATAAAGGAACCGTACCTTGTTGGACATGGTAAGGTTGATGATGAGTCATGGAGATCATCCATTATTGGGTATATGAATTACAAAATGTGGAATACACATTAATCCATGTAACAAAAAAGGTAAAATAGGAATTCACTTCGATATATGGTGTGTAAAGAAACCTGTTTTGTCACACACACATGTATGAGGTTGAAAATCATTTTTTTGGCTTTCTCAGGAAACAAACTAGCAAACCGGGGCTCGAAGTGTATCTATATAGTGTATCATAAAGAAATAAAGGGATACTATCTATAAAAACCATGCACACAAGAATGTTATTGTCAATAGACAAGTCGTCTTTCTTGAGAGGGAGCACATAATACAAAAGAATAGTGGGAGAAATATTGACTTTGATGAAGTTAATTCTCAAGAATCATAAGATTTGGTATATGTAAAAGTTCAATTGGTCTCTATAGAAGATGTATTTCTAGAAATACAAGTACGGTGTAGGAGGGTAATCGAGGTAAGGTAACCATAGAGATATAATTTTCTTATCACTGAGGATGGTGACTCATAATAGTTGGACAATGATGAAACTCTCTCCTATAAAGAGGTAGTAGAGATATCAGAAGCTACAAGATGGATTGAAGCTTTTAATTATGATATGGATTCCATATATGAGAACCATGCATGGGTTCTGGTCAATGTGCCAATGTATTTAAACCCTGTTGGGTGGAAATGGGTATTGAAAAGTAAACTGGACATGGAAGGCAATGTATATAACTTTAAAGCAAGGATTGTGGCTAATGGTTTTAAACAATGTCAAGGAATTGACTATGATGAAACCTTTTTCCAGTTTCCATGTTAAAATCCATCAGAATCATAATGTCCCTATCTTCTTAACATGACTATGATATTTTCAATATGGATGTCAAAACCACATTCCTTACTGGGAACCTTCAAGAAGATTTGTATATGACACAATTTGAAGGGTTTGTGACACCAGGTGATTCCAATAGGGTTTTCAAGTTATAGAGATGAATTTCTAGATTTAATCAAGAATCCATGTCAGGGAAAATTTTATTTGATGAATTCGTAAGAGAATTTATTTTCATTTAAAATGAATATGAGCCGTGTAATTACAAAAGGTTTAGTGGGAATGATATCATTATCCTAATAGTATATGTTGACGACATATTACTTCTTGGAAACAACAATCTAGTCTTACAGTAAATTAAGGACTTGTTAGAAAAATGTTTATCCATGAAAGACTTAGGAAAATAATCCTATATTCTTGGGATCAAGATCATTCCTGATATATGCAAGAGAATAAATAGACTAATTCAAAGTATATATTGACCAGATACTAAAGATATTTATTATTGAACAATCCAAGAAGGTATTGGTTATAGTGTCATATGGCATACATCATTCTAAAAAAAATGTGTCCCTATACACAACAATAGAAAGAGAGAATGAGTAAGATATCATAAGCTTCAGTGATAGGATCAATCTTGTATTCCATGTTATGTATTAGACTTGATGATTCCTATGCAATAATCACGGTAAAAATATATCAAGCAGATCAAGGAGAACAACATTATACTATTGTTATGGCTATCCTTAAGTATCTAAGAAGAACTAAGGATATGTTTCCGGTGTTTGGACGAGATGAGGAGCTTTTCATTAGAGAATATTATAATGTTGGTTTT
This sequence comes from Viscum album, assembly GCA_963277665.1. Classification (NCBI taxonomy): domain Eukaryota; kingdom Viridiplantae; phylum Streptophyta; class Magnoliopsida; order Santalales; family Viscaceae; genus Viscum; species Viscum album. The sequence continues at coordinate 251,658,841 of OY728135.1, read as the reverse complement.
TAGAAATATCAGAATGACCTAAAGTCACAATTAGGATTTTTTCTGTCTCAACGGAGGAGCTATGTGCTGAAAGATTTCAAAGCAGCCAGTTTTCACTAATTATATAGTAGAGTCTGAGTATATAGAGACTTCTGATGCAGCCAAGGAAGTCATTTACATTTGGAACTTTTTCTAGGATCTTGATGTGGGATCTAGGAAAAAGACCCTATCAAATATTATTTTGATAATATTATAGTGGTGGCTCTTAAAAAGAGTCAAGGTCACATCGACGGATAAAGAACATACTCCAAAAGTATCACCACTTGATTGATTTTCATCAGAGGGGTGAATTTTTAGTAAGTATATTATCCAAAAAAGAAAACTTTTTGGACCCCTTGACTAAAGACCTATCTCATCCAAAGCATGAGTATCATGTGATAGCTAGCAGACTGAATTTTGTAAGTATTTGGCTCTAGTGAATGTGTGAGTTTGTTGGAGTTGGATCCCTAGAACCAACTTCTATGTACATTATGATAAATTATATTCATGTTTTTTTAATACTAATAAAATCTTTAACAGATCATGATTATGCTTATATATAACATTGCTTGTAATAATGTACCAAGAGTAACTATCGTACTAAAAATCATATCAATTCCCTACTCTGACGAGAACCAAGAAGTGATATGAAACTATTCTTAGATATATTTCATATGGCCGCATGATATCATTTGAGGAACAAAAATGATACAGGATACCAGGGGTAGAGACTTATAGGAATTTGATCCACCTTCTCTTGGTATACGATCATTGTTATATACAGTATGGTATTTTGAGAACGAGACTGAAAGTAGGAAACCCACATTTATAAGTGTCATTGGATGTTCCTATATGTGGACATGTGTGTTGGTCCTTAGACATTAAGATTAATATCAATGGATATTATGGGTTGTGTACTTTGATGTATTGATGAAAACAGTGGTGAAAGATGTTTGCAGTGAGATAGGATATGTTTGGTCTGTCATGATTAATATTGCATTAATGGATAATGTGAGAAAGCATTTATACATTATATTCACTAATGGAAGTTGATATCTGAGGATATTGGATGGAAATGATATATCCTAAATAAATATGTGGCCATAGTGTTCTATAGGCAAGTTCTATTTCCAGAATGTTGAAAGATATATTGAGTATATAGGTTGATAGAATTGTCATGAAACCTTCTCGATAAGAGATATTGTGATAAATATATTATAACAAATGATAAATTTTCATATGAGGTGAAATTTCATTCTGACAATAACATCTTTCTCTATGGGTGAATTGGCTTGTTGCTAGAGGCATACCTTGTACTTTAGGCTGCTCCACCTAATGTCACTGAGAAAGAGAACTAAAGGGCTACACACATATGTATCAAGAATCTTAGTTAAATAATTAATTATTTAACATGTTTAATAAATATTATTCCCAGTTGGGGTTTAATAAGTATTCATGTATTCCTGACTGAATTTATTATGTTACTAGTTAATCAAGAGAACATGTTGTTGGTGGAGTAATTAATAAATAATTAGAAGGATTAGTGGACCAAGATAAATGGTCCAGTGAGAAATAATAATATTGAATATTATTTTTTAAAATAATATTTAATTATGGCTCGCAAGTTAAGATCATTTCATGATATAATAATATTGATATTATTATTTTACATGGGGGTTTCACTAGGATTAATGAAATAATTAAAGGCACTTGTGAAGATTGTTTATTATTAAACTAGTGAAATAAATATCCAGTTATATTATTCTCGCATTAGCCAAGGGAAATTTAGGAGACACCAATTATGTTGTGCACAAAATTTTGAGAATACCTCTTGAGACTAGAGATTTCTTCCCTCTCCAAGAATTATATCAAGAAAGAGAGTGATCCTTTACCACTAGATCAAGGAGACTGTTTTGGAAGTGGTTATCAAGGCAATTGAAGTCAAATGATACAAGAATAAGGATATCCATGCTAGCACTTGGCTTCTCCTTCTGCTCAGTGCACTCGTGGTTCGTGGGATATTCCAGCGGTGGTGGCCTTCCATTTCTAGTGAACATCCTTGCTTCGGCACAAGGCTACTATCCATTTATCTGGCTAGGGCTTCCCATGGCACTACAATGTTGTCCCAGGGTCATTTCAGATGCTTCGGTCTGGGGGTTTCCATTGAGATTCGTGTCGTCTGTGGGTGTGATGGGTAGATCTAGCTCCAGGTGCGGTTTTGAAGGCGACGATGGGATTTGTGGCATAGTCTTGCGGAGGGGTCCCCTACTAGTGAGATTTGGCCTATTTTAGGTTTTTTCATTTTTTTCTATGCGTTTTTCTTAGTTTAGTGGTGCGATGGTTTTTCAGTGCACGGTGTGGACTCAGATTCGATTCCAGTGACTGGTGATGCACGCTTGGTGAACAAAATCTTGGTTTTGGGTGATGTGTGGCGTTTTGTGATGGATTCACGGTGGAAGAACAATTTTGAAAGGACTTGCTGTGGCGGTTTTACAGCAAGTTGGATGAATATGTGATTTTGGTTTTGTTTTTTGTTTGTTTTTTGTGAATTTATGGAATGATGAATGACTGTCTAGTTTGTCATCCGCAGTGATGGGTGTTCCTGATGATGACAACAGCGGTGGTAAATGTCGATGATGAGATCGAGAGGTGGAAGGGATTGGAAACCGGTGATGAAAATGGTGTTCTGTCTTATATTTTGTAGGTTCTCACTAACCCAAAAAGTGACTTATTTCAAAATAAAAAAAATTAGTTTCATTCAGTCAAATTAATTATAAACCATATATATTGACCCTCTCTCTTGGTTCTGGGTTTTTATTCATTTTTAATATTTCATTAATTCGATTCTATGGATCACGGTATTCAACACCACATAGATCCTTGATTTTTCCTTATATGTAAAAAAATCAATGTTGGGAAATGATACTTCCATGCTTCAACTACGCCCGGAACCTACAATTCATGTATTATAAACATTAAATATTTATTCCATGATTAAATTTTATGATATTTGAATGAAGGGTATGGTTTTCCAATGTTATATTCATTTTCTCACACCCTTATGCTCAATTTATGCTTATGTGTCTTCCTTTTCTACCCTTACTGAGTATTTGACTTCATCATTTCTTATGTTTCATTTTCATAGGTTATGAAGAATGGTTTTTAGTAGGGTATTTTTTGTTAAGAGAAATAAATGGGTAGATATTTATGGAATATTTTGAAAACCATTCACCATGTTAGAAGATCGCATACCAAGTCTCTAATGACAGTAAACTATTATGTCCCTTAGACATGTAATTTTTTAATGTATTGAATATTCATCTAAAAAGATGAAATATTTATGTTTGAGAAGCCTTAGTACCTATAGTTTGTATAAAAGGAAAGTATTAGTTATCATTTGGAAACTAGGAATAGAAAAAATTAGTGAGATACCTAGATATATTTCTAATTATTTTTCTAGGAATGTATCAAAATAAAAGTATAAGGTTGAGTTAAACTATAGGAAAATGACTTAGAATTTTGGAAATGGATAGAGTGAGTGGTTTCAAAGAAATTAAATCCCTATCTGGATACAATAAGTGGATGTGGCTCTAAAACAAATATGGATTAGGGTAAAAAACATGAAAGCACCATATTGATCAAGATTTTATCAATAACTAGTTTATGACTATCGTCCTTACTGTAGACAAGGTTTGAAACTGCTTGAGGAAATGATTTATAAATCCAGAAACTCTTTATGAAATTTCATCAAGGTTTTAAATAGAATACATATTTTAATAACCTAGGATAAAATAATGGTTTCATTTATTAACGAATAAGGTTTCATGATTTAGATATACTATAAGTGATTTATCATAATTATGGGGTTTTAGACATTGATTATTGTTTTCCACACTATGATTTTTATTTTTTTCAATTAAGGTAACCAAAAGGTACGAGGGTAACATTGAATGTGAGAAATGATTTATTAAGACTAAGCAAAATGATATGATGACCGGAGTAAATGATGTTGGGATTATGATTAATTAGTTTTCAAGGAACATTATTAATACCATGTAAATTAAACAACTCTTATACTCACCAAATTAGACAAGTAAATAGTTTTTATAGAGTTTATATAATGGTAACCATGGAGGAAATAATATTCAATTTCCTATGTGTTGATAAAGTGTGATGAGACACCCAAGTATATGTCTTAGAGGAACAAGAATATAGTTTTATTGTGGAAATTAAGGACATAGAAAAGGTGAAATAATAGGATAAATGAAGAGTTCTGTTAACAAAATAGATGGTAATATTATTATCCCTAATATATAATCTACTATCGAATACTTTAAATTTGGAAAGTATGTGCACGATGAAAATTAATGTCTTAATGGGAAATCTCTTGAATGAAATAATAATGGTTGTGTGAGTAATGTGTATATTACTGATTATGAAGAGACTACATATGACATAAGAAAGGAATGTCCTATTAAGAAATAATATGATGATGCCTAGTTAATAGTTTGATAAATATGTGGTATTATTGAAGTAATTTTGTATTGGGATTGAATAATTATGAAATATATAAGGACTGTTTAGTATTTTTTTTGTTAAGTATTTTAATGAATATGATGAGTGTTTCTTATGACCAAAAAACTTATTTAATGGAAAGGTTATTGAGGGAATATAACCCTTAACATGTTCCTAAGGGTGATAAAATGGTGTTTATTTTAGATAATTAGATGATTGATAAAGATAATTTAAATTATATATTGTTGATGACCTTAGAACTAATGAAGGACTTTTCGAAAAAGTGGTTCATGTTATAATTGATGGAGTTTATAACATTACTAGATAACTTGTATATATTCAATAATTTGTGTTTTTATTCAAGGAATGAGAAAGAATGACTATTCTCATTAAGGTTATATGGTAATTCAGGTTTCAAGAGAATCAATGATGAAGGCCTTCACATGTTTGGTATAAGTATTTCATGTTGTTTGGAAGATTAATGAAAAATTCAATTTGTAAATTTTGAGACCTTATTTCAAAATATTTATATTTTAATTATTCAAGAGAGTTAAAAAGATAAAAATTTGTGAAATAATTTGTTTTTAACATTCAATTTTGTTATATATATTATTTTATTATTTACTCATATGAATATTTTTTCATAAATCGTGCTAACCATTTTTCTTTGATGATAACTAATGATAGAAATAATGACATATAATGGATCTTATGATCAATTTGTACTTTAGAAATAACAAATCAACCTTTATTTCATGGAGTAATCAATTGAGTCTAAATCGATCAAGGAAAAACCAAAGGGTCTGATTGTTCTTATGAAATGGAAAAAATCAAGAAATAATATCTTTTGGTGAAAATTCTTTAACTTTTGGAAAAGGATCTTGAAACAAAAATTTCATCCTAGAACATTAATTTCCAATGAATCAAATGATCCCTTAAATCATCACAAATTAATGGTTTTTTGAATGTTAACATTCACTATATCTCCCACTTTCTAATGATCAGTGATATTTATCACTCACTATAATTATTTAAGCTTTTATTTCATGTGAACATTTTCATTTTTCACCTATGTTCTCTTATATGGAAACCTAGTTATGAGTTACTTTGGGATAATATTACATTTCCAACATTCCATTTTTAATGGAAGTTTTATTATTTATTTTTTATGTGGGTTTATATTATGTAATTCTCAAATGCTTAAACATTCAAGACCATGATGAATTTTGATGGATAAATTCATTTTAATGGGGTAGAATGTAACACCCTAATATTAGGTGAAATATGTTTTCCCAAAAATATTTTATATTTTTGATATTTTACTTTACACTCAATAATTAGTTTAACTTTGGTTAAATTAAATACAATGTTTTGATTTTTTACACACAATACTGAGTTTAGATTCCACCACACACTAATCTAAATCTAAAAGAAGCATGTCAAATAATTAAAATATTATTATATGATTGTTTTCACCAAACAGTTAGAACATTGGATATCAATAGGATTAAATAAATTATTAAAAAATAGTTTTCACATATTTATATAATGAATTATTTAGTAACCAAAAAATATAAATGAAAATAAAAACCATTTGAAAAAATAGTTAATATTTCAATAAAAAACTATTTTTTGGCATATAACTGTTTCTTATATCATTAAATTAAACAAATCACATTTAGTTATTGAATTTAATTATATTTATCTATTTCATAAATTTTTTTACATCCATCTTATTTTTTACTAGATAATAGATAAGAATAAATTTAGTTTTATTCTTAAGAACTATATTTTATTAAAAAAAAGAAGTATTAGTTCCATTTTAAGGCACACTTATTTTAGAAACAAAGTTTAACACATTTAAAAAATTAACTTTATAAAAAATCATAATTTTTAAATTGAAATGTAATAATTATCTTTGGGTTATTTCTGGGGTTTTCTTGAAAAGCTTTATTTTTTGATGAATAGTGAACAATATTGTATTTTTACTGAAAAATGTCATTTCGCTCAAATTATTTACAAAGTTAATTTAAATTTTAATGAATAATTAGTTCAATTATACATATATTAATAAGATTTATTTCATTTTAGTCAACTTCATATTGAAATTGTTCATAAAAACTTTGTAATATTTTGACTATTTTTAGTCTAAAGAAACTCGATTTCTCATTAAATCTGTGAGATTAATTTAAAATTAAATTCCTCTACTTATGTGAGTTGAATGTTGATAAATGTATTCTATACATTGAATAAACTTAATTAATATTATATAATAACGTTAACAGAATTTTTAATGATAATTATTAGTGAAAGAGGTTTAAATAAATTAAAGTACTTGAGGTTAAAATGGGGTTTTGCACTATACATGCACATTGGAAAAAATTAAATTTTCACACACATAATTTTGGTATTTAATAATTTGGATATAAAATCCAGAATCATTATGAATCAATTATACAATAATAATATTTTAATCTTAGTCTTAATGTAAAAATTATCAAGGAAAATAAAAAGGTACCAGTTACCTTAGTAAAAACTATATGGATAAAATTGAGAAAACGTAAATGAGAATGAATAACATGATAAAAAATGAGTTCATTTTATGTTTTTGAGGGGTTTCTTGACCAATTAATCCCTCCTGTAAGTTATTAATCATCTTTTTATCCACATAATATAGCAACCCAGACATAACATACATGGATATTACATAATTCTTTATGAATATTCAGCACATTACATAACAACAAACTTGAGGATCATAATAGTTTAGTTTATTCAGGAATTGGGAACACATGATTCTAATATTGATGGAAGAACTTAAATATATCACATAAATATCTTACCCTTTAGTTCTCCTACTCCAAACCTTTATTTATAACTTGGAAGAAGAAAACATAAAAAGGGTGATCTTAGATACTTATTAATGGTAAACAAAAGAGATATTCATTCATAACATGACAATAAGGGTATGAAAACATGAGAATATAATTTGAAAACCATACCCTATATATCAATTATCATAATATTGAATCATTGAAAAAGTACTAGTAGTTCATACCATATTAATCCAAATATAATCAAATAACATGGTCCGTGAAAACATAATATTGGCATAATACATAGAATTGTTTAGAACACATAATCATATAAATTGTTTTCCATAATAGTTAAGGATTAATTACAAGGAAATCTTATTAGTATTTGTTCACTCCCCAAACCATATTTGTATTCATGGTTCACTCCCAAGGACATATTTCTAGTCAATTTTTACTTACAAGCCCAACTTAGTAGTTAGGGTTCACTCCATAGACCATATTAGTAGAAAAATCGTAGAATTTATATCTCATGAGATTTAAATCCTTACCCAGTGCATTGGAGTCAAATATAGGTATCACCCATATCATAATTAAATCATACATACGTATTCCATAAGATAATAAAACATCCATCCTATCATGACCCATTAAATAAGATGGGTACCATAGAAATCATATAATAAACCATGAAATGAAATGTGTATCATGAACATTTTGTCATATATTAACCTATGGAAAATAGGTAGTTTTCATAATAATTTCTTTATGGCATAACCCCTAAAAAGAAACATGTTTCAAAAGCACAAAACCCATGGATGATAAATAGATTTCATAAACAACTTGTTATAAAAAGTATGAACTATTCAAAGAAAGAATAAGAATAGTGAACTTGGATCATATCCCTTGTGAATCATAAAATATATTAAACGAATAAAATCATAGATATAGAAGGATTTTTAAATATCCATTGGAACATTTATTCAGTAAAATATTCTTTCTTTGAAAATCCCTTTTTAAAACCTAAAACATTTTCAAAATCCATTTTATTGAAAACCACTTTGAAAAATTATAAAGGTATCTCAGAGAATTAATTTAAAACACTTTTTTAAAAATAATTTTTCTTTTAATAAATTTATTTGAAAATTATTTAAAAATATCATTTGAAATTTTTTTAGTATAACATTGTTTTTAAAGAACACATATTTTTCACTGAAGTGATAAATAAAGTCAGATTATTAAAAAAAACAATGTTTTTTAAGTATCGTGAGTACCAAATATTGGGAAAATGGTAAAATTACATAAATATATCATTATTTACAATAGGGTAATAAAATTAATGAAATTTATTGAGATTTGTATAATAATATTCCATCAATGTATGGATAATCATAAACAATCCCAATAATCAATGAGATTGTAGCAATGAACACTTACCACATTGGTAACTTTGAATCAAAATAAAAAAGAATGAATAAGATTACATGAAGAATAAAATATCATGAAAATAAGTATATTTATTAAATAATATTTATAATATATGTGTATGAACCTTGTAAAAGAATATTGGTTCATAAAATAATATGTGTCTCAAAGAGGGAAAATTGAGACAAAATTACCTAGCAGATTTGCTATCATTTTAACCATAAACCCCGTGGGAGCGAGGTAATCAAATGAAAATTTAAATATAAATAAATATAATGATAATAATCAAATAAATAATTAATTTTCATTATATATACAACATAAAAGAAACAAGTGGGGAATATGGCATAAGTTATATAGAAATAAAAGTGGGATAAGAAAACACTTACAGAAAGTCTTGAATCTCGTCGTACTTGTTAAAAGCTTCTGTATAATAAATATAATTTTATTATAAAAATATAATGGAACTATATTAATATATATAATATATTATATTATGTAATTCTGACTTTATATTACCCTATTATTAACAATCTCATGTTATTGTTGTGTTTCGGATAATAACTGCATTTGTTTTTTGTACATGTTTTGACTTGTCATTTTTAGTCCTCTTACAAAAATCATGATTTATTTATTTCTAGAATATATACCATGGTATTAATATCACATATATTTTTTTATATATTTATTTATAACAATCTATAAAATACATAAATATAAATGTAATTCATTGTTTATGGAGATGGTATGATGTACATACTCATGATCATTGTTTCCATTTTCTAGTTTCACGGAATGAAGTAAATGATATATATATATATATTAATATTATAGTATAATTATTATTTAATAAATATAAAATATGTTTTAAAAATACCTACTTAATATATTTCATGTAATGTGTGAATAAATCACATCGTTTTGAGTATACAGTAGTTCTTATGTCGACAAACGATGTTATCATCTTCCCAAAAAATGGGAAGCATGAAAGTATGTTTTATATAATAATTAAATAAGAATAAATACATCATAAATATCATATATGTCATATAAAAATATTTATTAAATCATTATTCCCAACCTTGAGAGTTGGTAATGGAAGAAAGACCGACATCAGTTTGTCAGGCGGTAGTTTGTCGTACACTCGAAAGATGACTACGTGTCCAATTTGACAGAAGTCTGTAAGGTAATAGGTCATAACCACAAAATAAAAACATATCAAAATATTTAATAAATATATTTCATTATATAATCATTATATCAAAATAATTTTATGGACCTAGAAAGAAATAAAACAAAAGTTCTCTTTAGAAGAACAATACTTCTTTTTTGAGTTATTCCTTTTGGTTTGCATCAAAGGGATTACATGGTTTGATTTATGACCAAATTGAGGCTTATAGGTTTGTAGGAGTGAATTTACGTGCTTATTTTTTCAGGTTTTTAACTATCAAAAGGGCTTGATAGGTGTGATGAAGTGAGGGGTGTGAGTGTCCTTTTATAGTTGTGGAGGAGTGGTATTCTAGTAAAAAAAAGGTAAACATTATTGGGAGGTATCCCTTGAATCTTGTGCCTCCAATAATGATACAAATTCTATAAAAGTATATATATGGTCTAAATATGTCAATAAAATGGGTTTTTACATGTTTATTTGTCATTTTTCTTCTTAAGTTAAAGCTTAGTCCCTTGGTAAACTTTTTTCTCCCAATCTCTATAATTAATGTTAATAGTTTTCGCTAATAGTTTTTGCAAAAAATTAATTTGACATTGTTAGAAATTATTAAAAAAATTATTCCAAATATTAAATCCATTTTTACAAATTATAAACTCATAATTTTTAGAAATTAAATTAAAATTAATCCTGCGGATGCATGAGAAGAGAAAACTAGTTTTCAATGTGAAAATGTTCAAAAGTTTGAAGTACTTTTATATAAACTTTTAATGTGAAATTTATTTAAATGAAATAAATTGGATTTATTGATGTATAATTAACCTAATTACTCATTTAAAATAAATTAAAATATAATTTAACTATATAAATAAATTGGAATGAAATGTTATTTTCAATTAAAGTTCAGAGTTTTCACTATTAATTAAAAAAATGAAAATTCTCAAAACAGGTACAAAAAATTTATCAAAAAGAAATTTTTATATTAACATTTCAAGTATTAAGTTTATTTTTTCAAATATAAATTATAAAAGATTAAAAAATTGTTTTAAAACAAGGGAACCATTAAATGGTTGTAAAACATGCTTTTGTAATAATACAACTTTGTATACCTAAAACCAGATTTTTTCTTCATGTTCCTATCAAAATTATTGGGAGAATTTAAATTTTTTTAACTAATAATATATAAATTTATTTAATATATCTCAATAATATTGATTGATTTAATTTATTAAGATAAAATTCCAATGTGGTCATAAAATAGTTTTTTTCATAAAAACACGTCCTTTATATTCAATTAGTTTTAATTTACATATTTAATTTATTGATACCCAAATAATTAATTTTATAATCATTTTAAACTATTTCATCATAATTTAGTTAATATTATTGATATAATACATTCTAATTTCCATGTCATAACTATAACAATATTTTAATGATAATATTAATATTATATTGTAGTTTGATAAAACACAGTCTTACGTGTGACGTAAGCTGTCAAAGGAACACAAAATTGTGTTTAAAACAATCCAATTATAGTGTTACCTATACTGAAAAAAATCTAAGTGTTTTATATATCACAATATTTCATAAATAAAGCTTAACTTGGAGTATATTACAATGAATTATAATAATGAATTTTAATTTATCTGAAAGTATTATTTCAAAAAAAACTCTGGCTGGTACATTCTATCCACGTAAAATGATTTTTTCCCATAAATATTCATCTATGGTAACAAAATATTAGTAATTGAATGTTCCATTCATAGAAACCCACATCATAAAAATGAATATTAAAAATTCATTTAAAAATAAAATTTAAAAACATAATAGTTACACAAAGAAACTCATAAATAGGGTTTTTATAGGAGAACATAGGTTGAAAGTGAATACATAGACAAGAAAGAAAAGTATAAATAATTATAGAGATTGATAAAGATCTCAATTCAAAAGAAACTAGGTGATATAAAGAAGTTTAGTAATAATAAATCTATAACCTAATTAGGCTTGAATATCTCATTACTCCAACATCTTTTTAATTATTATCCAAAAATCAATTTTAAGGATTGAAGAGGTAATTTATATCCTAGAAATGATAATAGCAAGAAAACATTTTTTTCAAGATCGTTTTCCTAAATTTTAAGTATTTTCACAAGGAGACATACTTACTTGTCTTCATTCCATTTAATATGTACAATATTTCCCTTTGGTTGTTCGTTTATCAATTACAACACCATCTCTAACTCTATGTAATAAATTTGAATTGTTTATCCCCGAAGTGATAATAGATCATAAGACCCATAGATACATCCCTAATTCATTATTTTTATCTTTAGGTATCATAAAAAAATTATTTTCACATATCATTCAATATGAATAAATATTTATATGGTAATATAATACATTAAACTCAAAAACCTAATCTAATGTTCAACTTAAACCATTCCATCAATGTTTAACATCATAATCCTTCCAAGATATAATTCACCCTTTATTGCTTAAATAATCTCTTATATTATACAAAATAAATAAATTGAAACTTTTTTCCATCCTTGTACTAATAAAATATCAAAAGTTATTTTCGTATTCTAGAAGACATGGCGTGGGAGATAATCATATGAAATTTCCCACAAGGATAAAAAATAATATTTTATAGGTCTTATTCATTAAAAATAAAAAAATGATATTCCCAATGAAGGAGATGATGATATGTGTTCCTTAATTATCATTATTAACTTCACTAAATATAATTTTACAACATTTTTACTTTTCCTTTTTCTTTATAAGTTTTTTTGTATTTTAATAAATAATATCCCTTTAATTGGTGCATTGATATTTGTAATTTACAAACTCCTTTAACATAAAACACTGAAGTGTGGGAGGTACATCTATGTACCTTTCTCTATAGTTGTATCATTAGCTAAATTTTTTCCTCCACTTTGGATGTCAAAATCATAATGGCCACCCTTTCCACACTTAACGTTTTCTATTCCCTTGAAGATAATTTCCTCCATGATTCTTTCCACACAATGAACATAACAGAAAGATCATATCCTATTATACCGGTTCTTATATTTCCCGTTGAATTCAATATTTCTCTTCTTATCAAACCAATGAGAATGATGTGTAACAAAAACCACCATTTCAACCATAATAGAACATCAAAAAACTTATTCATACATAATGAAGTCTCTTTTGTATAACACCATTTATATAATTGGTTTTATGCCACCTCAGAATCGATAAACCTTACTTTCAAGTTGGATGATAATACATGAATTGTATCTCTCAATCCTTGTAAAATTTTCTTCATGGGAACCGATATATGTTTCAATAACTATCCTGGGTTGAACGAAAATTGGTCACTTCATCCCATCCATGACATGGCACGAAGGGCATTATCAATCCCAATGGGCATCCAACTAGTGTGGGGAATCAATAGAGAAAAAAGAGGGAATGATTTCATCTAATATAAATAAATAAAAATAATAATAACAAACAAATCATCCCAATGCAAATAAATATTCAAACTGGAGATTATATTACGTAAGCTGAAAATACAACAAAGCTATAAAAAACAAAAACTATACCTGATTACTATAACGACTCCATGTGAACCTGAGGGTCACTCTCTAATACCAAAACCAAATATCACCCACGATGATCAAAACCAAGATGGAACCTTCACGTGAAGCTAAAAACAAGAATGAACTATAGTTATGTGTATTAAAAATCGATTGGCATGCTCAAACAAAAGTATTACCATTGATATTACTTTATATAAAAGAAAAATTAACTTCAGTTCTGAAATATAATATATAAAGGTAATATTTTATAAAAAAATTCTTACAAATAAAACTAAACATAGTCCATTTCCATTTTTTCCATTAAAAACCATACTCTTTTCCAAGAATGAATCATATGAACTTTAAAAGAGAAAGGTGACATTTAATTTATAAAAAAGAGAAAGAGTATAAGACATTTCTATAACCTTTTTACCTAAACACTTGAATACACATTATCATTCGTGGAATAAATTCACACCGTTCAAGAAGTAAACACAACAATCATACAATAAGGGAAAATGGAAAATATCATAGAAGAGCATCTGACCATAAATACATTACAATCATTCACCATAGACAACTAAGTTCCAATAAACATGCGAGAACCTTGGATCTCCTGAATAATCCATAACATACTAATACATGTTGACTCATCCTAGAATACATGCCTCACTCAATGACATCAACAAAACCCTCACACACTCGGTCCTACCCTACATGGTACAAGATGAGGGGTACTATCACATATCAATAAAAATAAATATATTATCCATTTATGGACCACTAACCAAAGCATAATCCTAGCTAGTGTAGCGATCATTCTCAGAAAAATCTCTCACTATGTCTGGTTCCCTTGTCAAGACGTATAAAGAGGGTGACCCAACCAATTCCAACTGAGAATCCAATAACATGAAAGTATTTAATAATCATTCACACATCATGAAACACCCGATTAACCCAAAGGACCAAACTATTTCATTATAACTCAAATATCATGATAGATTCCACCAAGGGTCTACCATTCCGCACAAAGAAAATGGGTTACGAGGACTCCACGGTGAGGACTTCCCACCCATTCACATAACCAGAAAATTAGGATCCCAGAGTGAGTAAATCCTATCCATTTTATATAAAAAATTAAATAATATCACCCAAGGAAATTTTTCATGATAAACACATTCACCATTTTCACAAAAGTTCAAAACGGGCCTCAAACATCCTTTCACAAAACCACCATTTTTAAGGAACCAAATATACCATTCCGAAAAGGTAAAAATACACAATTTATCATGTCACGCTCATTATAAAATTCTATTTAAACATTTACATCATATTTTTTAGCTGAATTCACTTTCATAAAATTTTTCAAATGGGCCCTGTGCCACCAACCCATGCCAAACATTTTTTCAAAAGAAAACACACTTCATTTAAATCCAAAAACACATGGAAACTATTTCAGTAAACCCATACCATCAATTCATATTCCAATACACATTTACAAATCCAAACCATGCTTTACATACAAAAAGTTTTTCAAAAAATTCAATAGGAAATTTTATCGAACACTTGGTCTGTAACATTTAACTAAAAAATCCATTTACAAAAAAACATCAAAAAATATTACCACTTTTGAAACCAAAAAAAATTACAAAGATCACCCATTTATATTTAACATATAAAGTAAGTGTGAAAATATTCAAACCAATTATTCTAAAATTTAATGGAAAGTGAAAACGGAAACGTACCTTATTGTCATGGTGCTTCAACAACACACACCTTAAACAACCTCATGAAGGATCCAAGTTCCAAGATCGACTAAGATAAACCTTAAACAAACAAAAAAACCCCAGATAAATCAAGGGGGAACATGAAACCTAGATCTACAAGGCCATAAGAGAAGAAGATCACAATAGAAAAATGGGAGGAGAGGGAATATGGAGAAGAGGAAAGTATATTACCATGATATCACCCCAACAACATGATGAACTACTTAGATCCATGCTAATGGGGGAAGGAGGAGTCTTGAAGAACCATGGAGTGGGTCCTCTAGGGTTGTATAAACTAGGAGAAGAAATAAATGGTCAGATTGAGTCTAAAAATCATAAGAGGGAAAAAGGGACATTTCACATTTTTAATGAATTAGGCATTGTGCAGAGTTTGGCCACACGGTTTACCAAACCATGCATTGATCATGCAACCATTACTAGACACACAAGGCACCCTTCATGGTTTCTCCACTCGGTTTAACAATTATATTCAAACTAGGAAAAATGGTTTTTTCCCAAAATAGAGCCTCCCTCCATGCTTTCTATGTGGTTTGAAAAACTATTTGCAAGTTGTGCATTTTTCCCAAGAAACCAAACTAGAGCTACATTCCTTCATGGGATAATGCACATGGTTTCCTATAACCACGCATCAAATCCCAAAAATATGAGAAAAACACTCCAAAACACATAAATTTAATCTTTTAACACCTAAAACACAAGGTAAATACCAAATTCCAAAATATAAACCATAAGAGAGGTCAAAATGGAAAATATGGGTCTGAAAATTCTCCCCATTATTATGATTTCTGCCTCTATAAAGCCACACAATTATCCATTTGATTAATCAAAGACTAATTATTTCCACAACCGAAGGATCTAGCCTCTAAAAAAAAGAAAATACCAACCACTACCATGTAGCACTTACGCCTCTTTCCCAAAATAATTTAGAAAATGAAACCAAATCATTAACACAAGAGACCAGAAAGGACTCCCCACCATTAGGAAACAACTAGCATTGATAAATTCTATGATAATTCCCAATGAGACTTTAAGGTTATCCCCATAACTAAGAACCAAATAGATTGAACTAATAACATATGTCAACATGAATAACCCAACATTATCCAACATAAGAACTTTCCCACATGGTACAATCGCCCCACCACAAGGGACCTTACTAAAATAAACTTTATCCAAACATTACCCACCAACAATAAGAAAATGCTACAATAAGAGAATTGAGACTTCCAACCCCCCAATAGGGGAGTTAAGAACTATGAAAAACTTCCCCACACCCCTGGTATTTTCCTGACTATGTGAAAACCTTTATTTTAAGACCTATTTCTAGAGCTCTAATGTCTTGAAGTATCTGTTGTCCCACATTCTGGAGGTAACGATCACTAATTGGGACTCCTTCTTTTGGTGGAAAAATTACCCACACAGTACCCTAGATGGAAGCAGGACATCCCAACACACCATGAAACTAACTTGATTCAACAAATCACTCTCCCCCAAATAGTGACTTATAAGATGCATGTGCTGAACACACCACTACTTAAAAGAGAAAGATTCATAGTTTCAAAAAGAAAAACACACTTTCATTAAAATAGGATTTATAAATATATTCCACTACATCCCCATATATTTCAAAAAAAAATATAACACCACTAGGCACAATTGATATAATAGAAATATATACCACAATATAAGGGACTTTAAATGGAATCCAAGAATGCACCCCACTCCTTACTAGATTTCCCCTAACCACTTCAATAGAATGAAGTAGGGATAACAAACATAGGAACTCCTACTAATATAACTTCAACATGAATAGCTTGCCTCACTTCCTCATCAAAAGAAGATATAATTAACTCAGACACCAACGATTAAAGATCGTGATGAAGCCCAAACAAAAAATTTTGAGCCATCAAATAATCATGTGTGGACCACTATAGAGTGTAAGTAAGAAGATCCATGAAATTTTAGAAGTACTCCAACATCAATCCATCACCTTCATACAAAATTATCATCTCCATCCACTTTCTCAACATCACTATTTCATAGATATACTACTGAATGAATGAAACCTTGGAGAACTCCAAATTATGATATCCTCGAGTATTTTTTCTGAAAGACTAACTTCCACCACATCTCGGTCAGTCTTTCATGCATAAAGGTTGTTAAAATAACCATTAAAGACTTAGGAAATGTAATGAGGCTGAATATATTTTAAATTTTTTGCATCCACTCTTCTGCTTCAAGGGGATCTTCTTGACCATAAATGATAGGTAGAATAAATATCTCAATCAAAAGAATGAAATCCTAAGGTGGACCGACTATAAGGCCTACTAATGGGGAATCACCCACAGTTGCACCATGAATATTCATCGAATTATTATGGGGGAATACACTAGGAAAAAATAAAACCAAGAGCTCAATCAAAACCAACTTATCAACAATATTTCTCAATCTCAAAAACACCACATAAAAAATACTCCATAGATCATGGGAAAACAAACCACATAACTACTAGTTATTCCAAACATCACAATTTTTTTCTTGAAATCACTTTGAAAAGAACATAAACACGGTAGATTTCACACTTTCCCATGGTATTCCTTTGAGTCTCACTCACATGTACACTCCTGTTCCACCCTAGGCTCCAATCTTCTCATTTCAATTTGGGTATTCATCCACTCAAGCCAATCAAGTCACTCATCCACATTTACACACATAACTATGCATGTGAGGTCCCTTGAGAACACTAAAGGACCAAACAAAACATTCCATTTAAATGTTCACAAAACTTTTCAAAAGATCACTCACCACCATGTCAAAAAATCACATTCAAATCCCACACAAATTTCCATTTGTTTTCTTCTTCAAGATTAAATCCCTGAGATTTCATTCAATAATCCATTTAATCTTAATCAAAACATTTTTCAACAGCTCATAAAATCTCATTTCATGAAATACCATTTTATTAAAAACCCGTTTATTCTCATTGAAAAAACTTCTAAAACTCCTTTAAAATAAATATTTTCTTCCAAAAAAAACATTGATAAACCAAAAGTTTTGATTAATAAAATTTTATATCAATAAAGAACTCCATATTTAAAACAAAACCCATATTATAAAAATAAATTTTCCAAAGAATCCTTCAAAATGATTCTAAAGAGTGAGTTTCCATCTTCCCAAAACAAAACCATTTTCATTTTAACTCTAGTTTTAACAATTTATAAAACAAGGGTTCTCAATATAGTTTTCATAATAAAGTAAGACAAAAAAAATCACTAGGGGGAACTAGTGTTTGTGGGTGACTTAGCCATATTGTTGGAGGACATATACCAATCTCACCATCATTAAAGAGGGTATAATTGGACCTTGACCGTGGATTCACATGGCTTGTGAGGACCTAAGAGCTCACTAAGACCTTCACCCAACTCCATTTCCATTTCCCCACCACAAAAAAAACATCAAGATCTAATGAAACCAAAATAAACAACACTTCCCATTGATAAACAAGGATTTTTCCAGATATTGTTGTCCATACAATCATCTAGAATTGGACCCCAATCTCTGACAGTCCTACACCATCTACCTTAACATCTCAGAAAAATTGGGTTCTCTAAAAGAAAGGTCCTATATGGGAAACATGGCTCTAATACCATTTTTTCATGAACTTTCATTGATCGACCTCAAACTAGTCACCTGAGCCAATCTGCGAAATGGCACGAAGGGCATTCCCGATTCCCATGGGCTGACATCGACTTCCAAGCATAAACAGAGAAATATGAGGGACCAATTTAACTGAATATAACTTAATAAACATAGAAGAAACAAACAGAGTTTCATAATATAAATAAATATTCAAAATAAAATTATATTACATAAGATCAAAATACAAAAAACCAAATTGGACTTGGTGACTACAACGCCTCCATGTGACATTGAGGGTCACACTCTAATACCAAAACCAACCATAACCCAAGGGGATTAAAACCATGCTGGAAGCTACATCCCTAGCTAAAAACAAGAATAAAATATCGGCATGAGTATTAAAACACAATAGGAATTCACTTATAAAACTATTCCCAATAAACATCCTTTAAATAAAAGAAGCATCAACTTCTGGTTTAAAATATAATATATAAAAGTATGATTTTAAATAAATTTACATCTAAATAAAACCATTCATGATCCATTTGCTTTTACAATTTAAAACCACACTCTTCTACAAGAAATAAACATATGCATTTTAAAATAGAATACTTCCATTTCATTTATAAAGGAGAGAAATATTATAATACATTTTCAAAAACTTCTTTCGTAAACACTTGAAAACACTTTATCATTCTCGGCATAAATCCAAAATTCTCAATAAGTAAGCACCACAATCATTCAAAAAGGGTAATGGGAAAATATCACCCTATAGTCTCTAACTATAAATTTGTCACAATCATTTTCCATAGAAAACAAGGTACCAATAGACTTGAGTAAACCTAGGATCTTGTGAATAATTCCAAACATACTTATACATGTTGACTAATCTCATTAATAATACCTCACTTGATGGCATCAAAAAACCGTCACATGATCGACCCTATCCAATATGGTATAGGATGATGGGAACTCTCTTATGGAAATAGAACTCTATATAACCCCTACTATGCACCACTAGACATACTGTAATCCAAGCTAGTATATCAATCATTCTCATAAAATTCCCTCACTATGAAAGCTTCTCATGTCCTGATGTATAAAGAGGGAGATCCAAATGATGAAATCTGATCAATGAATCGCATTACCATATATAATAATAATCCATACAATAGGTATCACTCTAGTCACCCCAAGGACTAATATCTTTCCTTAATACTCATAGATCTTAGAGGATTCCATTGAGGGTCTCCCATTCTGCACAAAGTAAATGGTTCATAAGGACTCCATAGTGTGGAGGTCCTACATATTCATATAAATAGATCATGGGGATTCCACAGTGAGAAAATACCATTAATTTAATATAAATAATAAAATAATAATCTCTAATGAGTGTTTTCCTTATAAACAATTTCACCATTTCATCAAAAGTGTAAAACAGACCTCAAAAATCCTTTTAGAAAACCAAAATTTCAAGAAACCAAATATGCCTCTCCAAAAACGTATAAATACATCATTTTTAATTTCACAGTCATTTTTAAAATATAAACACTCACATCACATTTTAAACACAAATTCACTTTTATAAAAATTTCCAAACGGGCCATGCGTCACCAACCCATTCAAAACAATTTTTAAAATGAAAATACACACTTCATTGAAATCTAAAATGACTTCGAAACTCCTTCAAGAAGCCCAAAAAGTCAATTCATATTCCACTACACATTTACAAAACTGGACCATTCTTTACACACAACAAATGACTCTCAAAATTAAGCTGGGTATTTCATTAAACACTTAGTGTGCATCATTTAACAAAATAATTCCATTTATCACAAAATAAGGAAAAAGATTATCACTTTTTAAACCAAAAAAATATTCTAAATTAAAAACAATAATATTTAATATATTAAAGATATTTCAAAATA
This sequence comes from Viscum album, assembly GCA_963277665.1. Classification (NCBI taxonomy): domain Eukaryota; kingdom Viridiplantae; phylum Streptophyta; class Magnoliopsida; order Santalales; family Viscaceae; genus Viscum; species Viscum album. Next base: position 251,637,982 of record OY728135.1, on the reverse strand, counting down.
ATGAAACCAATGATTCTTAAATTTAAAGGCAATTGAAAAGAGAAGCCTACCTTAATCTCATGATGCTTCAACAACAGACACCTGATGAAAACTCATGAAGGATCCAAGGTCCAGTATTGGCCAAGTGAAACCTTAAAAAAATAAACAACCCAACATAAATCTGGGGGATACATGAACCCTAGGTCCAAAAGACCATGGGAGAAGAAAAACTCCTGATAAAAATGGAATCATAGGGAAGAGGGATAAGAGGAGACAAGATTAAGTTGATATATCCCCCTCCCAAACATGATTAAATCCCTAGATCTACACCAATAGAGGAAAGAAGAGTATTGAATAACAAAGTAGGGGATCCTATAAGGTTGTACGGACTTTAAGGAAGGAGAAATGAGTATATTGGGGCAAAAAATATTGAGAGGAAAAAATATAAATTTAACATTATTAATGACATGGGCACAACGCATGGTTTGGTCTCATAGTTTACCAAACTGTGTGCTGACCATGAGCCCCTTAATTGACATACAAGGCACCAATCATGGTTAGAACACATGGTTTTTAAACCACGTGCTAACCATGTGAAATGCTTTTTTTCTGGACACAAATCCACCCCGCACACTTATCGCACAGTTTGACAAACTCTGCACAAGTAGTGCACCATGCGCAAGACACCAAACCAGAGTTGTATGGTTTCCTAGGATGATCTTCACAGTTTCCACTAAAAATAAAGTCAAACCATAAAAAATTATAAAAACACTTCAAAACTAAAAATTGACACTCATCACAGCTGAAACTCAAGAGAAAACCCAAAGTCCCAAAGATATACTAAAACATAGGTAAAAATTAAAAATTCGGGTGTGACAAGATTCATAATCCTTCTACCTAAGCTCTAGGAATCCCATATCCATTTTCATGGAATGAATGTGAGGAAAATAATTTTTGAAAAATAAGCTCATGAACTCATCCCAATACATGGAGCCAATTTATCGCTATTTCCTCATATTCTTAATGAGATTATTCCATTGATCCACCTCACGTTCTAGACGATAGAGATCCAGAGTGAATCATTCATGCTCTAAACTCTTGAGATTGAAAAAATAAGTTTTTAGTGGTATAAATCCATTTTTAGTAACTAATGGGTTAGTTGAACCACTAAATGGAGGTGGTAATTACTTCAGAAAAGACACAACTAATCATTGTTCCCTAATTTTTTTATTTGGATGTTCACCATGATTCATAGATTGACACAGTTTTGTGATTCTAGAAATGATATTATTCATTCCATCACCCATAACATTCAATTCCTAATTAGTAAAATCATTTAATTGTCCTTTATATTCCTCATTAACTCGGTTCCTTTAGGTTCCTACCATTAACTAAAACTAAAAACATAGTGTGAGTAACACTAATCATAAGGGAAACCCATGTAACCATGAAAAAACTATTATATGATGTCAAAATAATAAAAATTATTTTTAATGATGTATTTAAATACTTCATGATGGTTCATAAATAATTTATTAATTTATAAAGAATATCCTCTATGAGTGTCAAACTAGGTGGGAAACAAGGCCCATTTTCTCACACTAGTTCCCAATCAAGTCTAGCTCAATATAGTGTTTTTGGAGTTGTTACCACTATGAACATTTGTTCCAGATCCACACCCACTTTTTGTATCTTGACATGGATGTAAATTATCAAAAACAAATCATTAAATCCTTTTCCAAAGTTCTAGTACATTTTCTAAAACATTGAATTATCCTCATACATATCCTTAATGACGTCCCTAGATATATCCTTATAAATATCCCAATGGGTATCACTAAAGTTTTATCATCATATTTTTCAATGTTTTAATAAAATTTCCTTTGATATCAAATATAGTGACCCAGATATAACATTTATGGATATTTCATCATTTCTTATGAATATTCAACATGTTACAAAAGTACATGCTCAAGGACCATAATAGTTTAGTGACTTTGGAAATAATGAACACATTATTCTAACACTGGTGAAATATCTTTAACATATATCATAAATATCATCCAATTTAGTACTCTTACAAAAAATATTAATTCATAATCTAGGGAAATAAAGAGTAAGAATGGGTGAGTTGAGATGCTCAATAAGGGTAATCAAAGGAGATGCATATGTATAAAATGAACATAAGGGTATGAAATAATGAGCATAACACTTGAAAACCATGCCCTGTATATCAAATATCATAATATTGAATCATGGAATAAATATTAGTAGTTCAAAAGATATGAATCATAATATAATTAATGAATAAGGTCCATGAGAGTATAGAATTAGAATAATACATAGAATTGTGGAAAACAAATAAACATATAAAATGATTTCTATAGAATTATAGGCATACTGCCAAGGTTTGTTTGGTAAATGGGTTTACTCCCCAAACAATATTAGTTCTCAAGGTTCAATCTTAAGACAATATTTGTATTCAAGGTTCACTCCCAAGACCATATTAGTAGTCTATTTCACTCGCAAGACCATCTTAATTGTTAATGGCCCCTCCCAAATCCATCTTATCAGTCAAGGTTCACTCCCTTCACTCCCTACACCATCTTAACATAAAAAGTACCTTACTAAACCGAGTTCACTCCCCATTACACACATGTTGATATCATGAGATATAAATCATTACCCATTGAATAGGATAGATATATTGGTCCCACCCATCTCATAACAAAATCATACATATGTGTACCAAAAGATAATGAAACATACATCCTATCATGACCCATAAAAATAGATGGGTTTCATATGCATCATATCATATCCCATGAAATGAAATTGGTATAAAAAAATTTCATCTTATATTAACCTATGGAAAAGTTATTGTTTCCATAATCAATTATTCATATAATAAACCATGTAAATAAATGGGTTTCATAAGAATATAACACATAGAAGAGAAAAAGAATTCATAAACATCTAGAAATCATAAATATAAACCATTCGTAGAGGCATTAAGAATGGTGACCTTGGAAAATATCCCCAATAAAAACACTAGTACAAAAAAAGTTTTTTACGTCGGTTATTTTTTCTTTTTTACATCGGTTTTGAACCGACGTGTTTGAGAGCGATGATGAAAATATTTTTTTTAACTTTGGTTATTTATTAACCAACGTTATAAATATTGTTTCATGATTTTTCACATTGGTTATTTAAAAACCGACGTGAAAGAGCGTCTATTTTTTTAAAAAAAGACATTGAAACTATATTTTTCACGTCGGTTTTTAAATAACCGACGTGAAAGACAATTCGTTTTAAAAAAAATTATGATTGAACTCTATTTTTCATGTCAGTTTTTAAACAACTATCAGTAAAAGGAATTTTTGACGTTGATTATTTAATAACCTATGTGAAAAACATTAAATATATTGTAGTTAATTTCTATAGCATTGATTTGATAGGTCGTAGAGCTACAATGAGGTTACTGTTCAAAAGTTATGACTATCAGAAGATTCATATTTGTTTCCGAGGAAACATCGAATGAGCCAACAAAAGCTTCATCTTAGAAGGATTTTTTTTAATCTGATGGAGGATTTGAAGTTGTACCCTGATAAGAAACATTATTATTCATTATAATAAAATAATAATCATAAATCGTATATTAATTAAGAAAAATAGTCATAAAAAACATAAATCATGGAATAATAATAATGAATGCCTTGATGAGATCGTAGAGTAAAGAACTTCATCTTAAAATAATTTTTTGAATCTGAATGATGAACTGTAGTTTTTCCATGATACGAAACATTATTATTCGTTATAATAAAATAAGAATCATTAAATGGTATAATAATTAAGAAAAAAATCATAAAAAACATAAATCATGGATAAATAATAACAAATACCTTGATAAATCGCAAAAAAATAATGGATTCATGTTGAAGATCAAATGAGTTGATTCGGTTGGATGGTGATGGTTGATAGAAATGATCGTAAAAAATGTTAACCATATGTGCATAATGAAAACATATAAATGATATGGTAAAAGAAAACACAATATTAAATGTATTAGGAGGAAATCAAATGTTTTGATATCATGTTGTAAAATATTTAAATTCTGCGTTGGTGGGATATAAAACATATCATTCACGTCAGTTATAAAAAAACCTACGTGAAAGTTAAAATTTCGAATCGCGCAAATAATGAGATCAATTTTTTACAACACAGTATTGAAATTTTCAATTTCTGCCTAATATTTCATATACTTTGAATTTATTTTCAAGTGATTTTCACTGATTTTTCACATCGGTTATTATATAACTGACCTGAAAAATAAATTCTTATGACTTTTTCAAGTCGGTTATATAAGAACGGACGTGAAAAAGAAATTTTTATGACTTTTTCACGTCGTTTATTAAAGAATTGATGTAAAAAATCAATAAAAAAATAGCAGTTAATTTCCTAATATTCTAGTTCACTAGTCCTAGAGCTCAAATGGAGTTACAGATCAAAAGTTTTAGCAATCGAAATTTGATCACCTATAAACAAGGTTTTAAAGAATGTCAACTTCTGATGACCATAACTCTTGATCCATAACTCCTTTTGAGCTCCGCAACCACTCAAAATGAAGCATAAAAAATTATCTAGATATTTTTAGACAATGTTCACATCGGTTCTTTAATAACTAATGTGAAAAATTACTTTTAACATCATTTTTTAATAACTGACATGAAATATCCACTTTCATTCGATTTTTCACGTTGGTTATTAAATAACTGACGTTAAAAGTAATTTTTCACGTCGGTTATTAAATAACCGACGTGAAAAAAGTTTACATACATATAGATAATTTTCCAAGCTTCGTATTGAATGGTCGCAGAGCTTAAACGGAGTTACGGATCAAAAGTTATTGCCATCGGAAGTTGATATTCTTTAAGACTTCGTTTAGAGGTGATAAAATTTCGATTGCTATAACTTTTGATACGCAACTCCGTTTGAGCTCCGGGACCTATCAAATAGAAGATTAGGAAATTAAATACATGGTTTTTATCGAATTTTCAAATCGGTTATTTAATAACCGATGTGAAAAAGTCATAAAAATTTATTTTTAATGTCGGTTTTTATATAACCGACGTGAAAAAGTCATAAGAATTTATTTTCCATGTCAGTTATATAATAACCGATGTGAAAAATCAGCGAAAATTGCTTGAAAATAAATTCTCAATATACAAAATATTATGCGGGAATTCAAAATTTCAATGCCGCGTTGTAAAAAAATTGATCTCATTATTGGCGCGATTCGAAATTTTATCTTTCACGTTGGTTTTTTTAAAACTGACGTGATAAATTCATTTATTATGTTGGTTATTATATAACCGACTTAAAAAATTGGCTTTATCACATCGGTTATTTTATGACCAACGTGATAAAGAAAGATCATGTATTTATCATGTCGGTTATCTTATAACCGATGTGATAAAGTGATATATTTGATTTATCACGTTGGTTATAACCGATGTTGTAAATCAACATAATGCATTTTTAACATCGGTTATATTATAACCGATTATAAATAACTGCCGTAAAAGATGACGACGTAAAAATTGTTTTTTGTACTAGTGAAAATAAACTATATGAAATTCTGAAATACTAGATGGATAAGGACTTTTAAAGATTGCATGGAACATTTCTTAAGAAAAATAATATTTCATTAAAGATAACCTTTTAAAACATGAAAAATTCTCACAATCCTTTTCTTTGAAAACCGTATTGAGACATTATAAAGGAATATTTTAAAAATAATTTAATATTTTTTAAACATAATATTTTTTTTGAAATATGTTACTTTAAAAATGTTATGAAAATATCATTTGAAAATATTTTGAAATCATTTATAGAAAATGTTGTATTGAAGGAACAAAGATTTTCTCCCGAAATAAGAAATAAAGTCAGATTTTCTTAAAAACATGATCTTAAGTATATTAAGTACAAAAGAGTGATAAAATGGAACAATTACCTAAATATATCTAAATAATTATATGATAATATAATTCATGATATTTATTGAGAGATTTATCATAATATTTCATGAGTGGAATCCAAATCATACCATAATCCCGATAAATGAAGAAATTTTAAAAATAAAATCTTACTACTTTGGTAACTTTGAATCAAAATACCCATAAAATAATAACATTAAATGGAATAAAAAATATTATGAAAATAATTATAATCATGATATAAAATTTCAAATGGATTTATATACACCCCATAGGAAAATATTGGTTCATAACATAACAAGTGTCTCAAAGAAGGAAAATTGAGACAAAATTACCTTACTGATTAGGTAACTTTTGAAACATAAACCCCATGAGAGAGATATCATAAAATGGATATTTATATACCCCAATAAATATAAGGATAATAATTATATAATACATTCATGGGAATTATATACAGCATCCAAATGAAATGAGTGATGAGTATTGCATAAGTCTCTCAAAAATAAAAGTGAGATTAGGAAACCCTTACCAAAAGTCTTAATTCTTGTTGTACATGTTCAAAAATCATGTACAAAAAACATATGTTTATTATAAATTTACCACATAATTATATTAATATATATAATATGATATCTTTTTTTACTTTTGACTTCATATTACCTGTTTATTAACCATTCTATTTTAATGTTGTGTTTGGGTAATAACCACTCGGTTTTTCATAAATGTTTTCACATGCCATTCTTAGTCCTCTTAGTTAGATAATGATTTAATGATTTAACAAATATAATCAAAGATATTAATATCATATATATTCATTATATATTTATTTTTAACAATCTATAAAATATATTAATGGGAAATGAAATAAATCGTTCATGGAGACGGTAGGTCGTACGTACGCATGAACATTGTTTCCATTTTTTTATCATATAGAAAGAAAGAAAAGTAAATGATATATATATGTATATATATTCATTATAGTAGAATTATTATGTTATAAATATCACATATTTTAATAAACACATCCTTAATAAATTCTATGTAAAGCATGAACGGATCACTTTGCTTTAAGGAGGCGGCCGACCACACGTCGACAAACGATGTTATTTTATTTCGAAAAAATGGAAATGATGAAGTTATTTTTTATGTAATAATAAAATAATCATAATGAAATCATTTATATAATATATAAAATATAAAATCACTAATTCCATCATTTTTACCAACTGTGATAGGAGGTAATGGATAACGAACGACATTGGTTCACAAGGTTGTAGTCTATCATACACATGAACAATGATTGCATATCTCATTTGATGGAACTGTGTGAAGGGGTATTTCATAACATTAACAAAATAAAATAACAGAAAATCTAATATATTTAGGTAATAAAATAATCATGATATAAATATAATTTATGGGGTGTACAAAGAAATAAATCAAATGTGCTTGTTATAAGAACGTTTCGTCTAATTTGGGTAACCCCTTTTGGTTTACACTAAAGGACCTCCTTGGTTTTCTTTCTTCCCTAAGTGATGATTACATGTTGAGATAAAGAAGTTTGGAAACTTATTTGGGATTTTTTTTGAAGAATGAAATGGCCTAAGAGGTTTGTATAAGTGAGGTCGGTGAGTGCCCTTTTATAGTGGGGGACGAGTGGCATGCTTGTAACACTACGAGAAAAAAAACCTTTTGCGACAGGTTATTTGCGATGGAATAATATCCCATTGAAAATAGTCCAGTCCAGAGATTATTTGTGACGGGGGAGTCGCCACATCGTAAATACTTTGTTATTTGTTATGGGTTTTGGTGGCCCATCACAAAACGTAATGTGCGGTTTGGCGTAGATTGCACGCTAAACCGCAGGAAGATTATTTGCGACAGAAGGAAAATTCCCACCGCAAATAGTTCATCGCTCGGAGGTATTATCGACGGGTCCCGTCAGAAATACCCGGTGGCGGTAAATGGGTTTTTGCGATGGGATGACGCCCCATCGCAAAACATGTGTCGGCAAATACCTCTTGTGACGGGCCCCATCGCAAATACCCTTTTAACCGCCTACAACAACTAATGCGGGCAAAGGTATTTCCGACGAGCCCCATTGCAAAAGGTATATGTTGCGATGGGAATACCATCACAAAAGGTCCCGTCGTAACTAATCTAACCTATATATATATCCCCATCCGTTTTTTCAAATCGTCCTCTCAATGCTCACCTCCTCTCTCTCCCAACCCTATTTTCAGAGTGAGAATTTGATTGAGTTAGTTTATTTTTTGACGAAAAAGTTTTCAAGTCGTCTACATGAATAGAAGATCATGTCTAAAGGTATTTCTATTATATTATATTTAATATTTATTTCATTTTTATGATAATTTTAATTATTTTTGATTAGTTTTAATTTAGTTAGATTTAAATTGTTTTGTTAATAGTAGTTATTTGTAATAATAAATTGAAAGTTTTAGTACTAATTTTTAATAAATAGGAATAATTCAAAATAAATATGAATAATTAGTAATAAATAGTAATAATTAGCAACTATTAAGAATAATTAGAAATAATTAGAAATAATTAGGAACAAAGATTTATAATTAGCAATAAATAGGAATAAGATGTAATTATAAGGAATAATTAGAAATAATTAGGAACAAATATTTATAATTATCAATAAATAGGGATAATTTGCAATAATTAGAAATAAATAGTAATTATTAAGAATAAATAGTAATAAATAGTAATAAATAGTAATAAATAGCAATAAATAGACATAATTAGTAATAAATAGGAATAAATAGTAATAAATAAGAATAATTATGAAAAATTAGGAATAAATGGGATTAATTAGTAATAAATAGAAATAATTAGTAATAAATAGTAATAAATGGGAATAAATAGTAATAAATAGAAATAAATAGGAATAAATAGGAATAAATATTAATAAATAGTAATAAATAGTAAGAATTAGTAATAAATACAAATAATTAGTTATAATAGGAATAATTAATAATAATTAAGAATAATTAATAATAAATATAAATAATTACTAATAAATAGGAATAATTAATAATAAATACTAATAAATAGGAATAGATAAATATAAATACTAATAAATAGGAATAATTAGTAATAAATAAGAATAATTGGTAATAAATAGAAATAATAAGTAATAAATAGGAATAAATAGTAATAAATAGGGATAATTAGAAATAAATAGGAATAATTAGCAATAAATACGAATAATTAACAATAAATAGGAATAATTAGAATTAAGTAGGAATAATTAGCAAAAAAAGGAATAATTACCAATAAATAGGAATAATTAGAAATAAATAGTAATAAATAGAAATAATTAGTAATAAATAGGAATAATTACGAATAAATTGGAATAAATAGTAATAAATAGAAATAATTAATAATAATTAGGAATTTTAGTAATAATTAAAAATAATTAGGTATAATTAGGAATAGTTAGGAATATTTAGGAATAATTAAGAATAAATAGTTATAATTAGCAATAAATAGGAATAATTAGAAATAAATAGTAATAATTAGAAATAAATAGTAGCAAATAGAAATAATTAGTAATAAATATGAATAAATAATAATAAATACTAATAAATAGGTATAATTATGAATAATTAGTAATAAATAAGAATAATTAGAAATAAATAGTAATAAATAAGAATAATTAGTAATAAATAGGAATAATTAGTAATAAATATGAATAATTTGTAATAAATAGAAATAATAAGTAATAAATATTAATAATTAACAATATATAGGAATAATTTCTAATAAATAAGAATAAATAATAATAAATACCAATAAATAGGAATAAATAATAACAAATACTAATAAATAGGAATAATTAGTAATAAAAAGAAATAATTAATAATAATTAATAATAATTAATAATAAATAGGAATAATTACTAATAAATAGTAATAATTAGCAATAAATAGGAATAATTAGCAATAAATAGGAATAATTAACAACAAATATGAATAATTAGAAATAAATAGGAATAATTAGCTATTGGGACCACTTTGTGTCTAAAGATGGTATTTGTTGTCAACAGTTGTCATTGTCGGCCAAAATGAATAAGGATACGACGAAGGCCTCCAAAGTTATTGGAGATTGTATGAAGTGGGGATGCCTGGAGAATTGTTATGAAATTATAGCATTGAATGTCATACTTGGGAAATTCTCTATGAAGCAGACATAGATGATTGTTGAGCTGATCCTAAGTTCAAAGCACATATATCAAAGGTGATACATTGTCTACAATAATGAAGAATGATGATCAAACCAGATGATGCTTTGCTGATAAGTATTTCACAAATATCATAATTCAAGAGAACTTATGATCCAATCCTTATAAAAGAAATGGGGAGAAAGGATGATACTAGACATATATAGTTTTGATTAGAAGGAATGATGCTGCTGGAAGATTGGGAAGTTTTCGTACTTTCCATTGTAATTCTAACGATGCTAAATCTGGTCTATCAAAGGATATATATCACGATAGTGGATTTCGTGAAATAAGATGAGGAATGTTTATGAGAAGTAGTGAAGCGAGAAATGAAAAAGCAACGAACAATCTGGAGGCGACACAAAAACACGGTTTAAGGTGGCACTATTTTCCAGTGTTTGCCAAATTTTAGGGCCTGAAAATCGGGAGATGAACAAATGTGTTTTTGACAATGGATTTTGCGTCCAAGATTGAATATGGTTTAGATTTTTGCGCGCAAGGCATGAATTAAGGTCAGAACATCGATGAATGGAAAAGGCATGGAGTGCATGGAAATTTAGGCATGTTTCGTGAAAAAATGAAGTGGTGCGTGAAATAGTAGTGGGATGGGTGAAAAATAAAGCGGTGTGTGAAATATTGGTGTGACGCGAAATAGAGGTATGAAGTTTTTCATGAAAGAGGTTTTTTGAGATCAGAACATCGAAATTTGGAAAAGGTATTCAGTGTGAGAAAAACTGGGTAAAGTGTGTGAAACATGAGGTTGCATGAAAGGTGATTTTGCGTGCAATATGGAACAAGGTTTATAATTTTGTGCGCAAGTGGAGTTCCATGTCCGATACCAGAAAATATGGCAATGGCATGGACTAACTGAAAAAGTTGTCCAAGTGCACCAAAAAGAGGTTGCGCGAAATATTGGTTTTGCGCGCAATGTGGAACGCATTGTGAAATTTTTCGCGCAATTGGTGCATTGTGATTAGAAAGTCGAAAAATGACAAAGTCAAGAGGTGCGAAAAAAATCGGAGATGTTTGTGCAAGGTGTGAGGAACATTAGACTTTTGTGCGTAAAAATTGGTTGTGTGAAAAATAAGGGTTTGATGTTTTACGCACAAGAGTGGCTTTATGTTTAGAATGATGAAAAATGGAAAAGTCACGAGGTGCGTGAAAAATCCATGAAGGTGCATGTAATATAAAGAAGTGAGAGATAGTTTTATGTGTAGGAAGGGGTTTTACGTGCAGGCTCAAAAATGCCTATAAATATGAGGTGAACCCCTCTCATTTGTTAAGCCTCGACACTTAGACAAATCCCATGTTCTGACACACAAAAAAATTAAAGTACTGAGTAGTACGTGAAAAGAAAAAGTGCTGCTCAAAAAAAGAAAGTGTTGTGTGAAAAAAAGAGTGTGCTGCCCAAAAAGAAGTGTGGTGTGCGAAAAAGTGTAGCGCTGAGCGAAAAAGAAGTGCTACGCGAAAAAGTGAAGTGCTGCATGAAAAACCAGTGTTGCGTGAAAAAGACGAGTTGCGCGAAATATTTTTTCGCTCTAAAAGGTGTTTTTTTCGTGCAAGGTTTGGATTTTACACGCAAGCTACCTAGAAGGCTGCGTGAAAAATTTGGGGTCTTCGCACGTATTCAGTTGTGAGTATGAGAGCTCCTACAAACTTTTTGGTACGTAAGTAAAGAGTGCGCGAAAAGATATTTTCGTGCCAAAAGGTGTTTTTACGCCCAAGGTTCAAATTTTACGTGCAAGCCACCTAGAAGGGTGCTCGAAAAATTTAAGGATACAACAGGCCTTTAACTAGTGCTATGAACTATTGATGTGTTTTGCGAAGAAGGAAGTACTGTGAACCATTCGGTATCATGAAGAGAAGTAGAACTGCACTCACACAACCGATATTTAACATTCTCGTTGTGCTTTGTGAAGTGAAGAAGAACTAGACGTGCAACTGAATTCATATCTGCACGAAAGAGGAAGGTTGTATACCAATACACTCCTATGTTGGTATTTAGAATTGAAGAAAGAGGTTAAGACACTACAGTACTATTCCATATTACACTATGTCAAAGAGAAAGAAGATAAGAAGAAGAAAAACAGAGTATGCCCAACTGAAGGCTAACAATTATTCAGGGCAGTTTAATTCAGATGATACTACATGAGCGGATCCTTAGTGTTTGAATAATCACATTGGTGTATGCGATTCTAGCCCCGAAGAGAGAAGAAGTTTTAGTGCAGTTGGTTGTTGCACTAAGAATAAGAAAAAAGAAGTCTAGTGTAGTTGGTGTTGCACTAGAAAAGAAGAGAACGAAAGAAGGAAGGATTTTTTGCCTACTACTTTGCCAGTAATCAAGTGAAGAGTACAAAAGAAGACCAAGAGCAGAACCTACCTAATCAAGAAGGAAGAAGACTGTCTCCATAGGCAGTATAAAGAACTAGTTATAGGTTGCAAGTTGGACTAGGCTATTACCAATCAAGGGAAGTGGATTGTTTCCCACCCCCTCTAAAGTGTAGGGACTCACACTGGCTAGAGGATTATTTTCCTAGCCACTCTGTTGTAACAACATATTACATTATATTGGAGAATCCAGGCACTGGTCATATCCAGACATGACAAGGACGTAGCTACTCTTATTGAGTGGTGGACCTTATAAAAATATCATGTGCATATTTTTACTGCTTTCTATTATTGCATGCGACCGAGAAAAGGGATTAAGAGAATCAAGATCCTAATAGGTCAAGAGGTACAGAGATAAAAGTTGGAATTGGTTTAAAAATTCCCCAACACTGATTCACCCCCTCCCCTCTCAGTGTTAGGTTTAGCCCAAACCGGTCCTCTCATTAGCAATAAATAGGAATAATTAGCAATAATTAGCAATAATTAGCAATAAATAGTAATAAATATGAATAATTAGTAATAAATAGGAATAATTACGAATAAATAGGAATAAATAGGAATAAGTAGTAATAAATAGATATAATTAATAATTATTAGGAATAATTAGTAATAATTAAGAATAGTTAGGAATAATTAGGAATAATTAGGAATAATTAAAAATAATTAGGAATGATTAGGAATAATTAGGATAAATATTTATAATTAGCTATAAATAAGAATAATTATAAATAAATAGTAATAATCAGAAATAAATAGTAATAAATAGAAATAATTAGGAATCATTAGGAATACAAAATAATAAATACTAATAAATTGGAATAATTAGGATTAATTAGTAATAAATAAGAATAATTAGAAATAATTGGTAATTATTACTAATAATTACTAATAATTAGTAATAACTAGTAATAATTAAGAATAATTAGGAATAATTAGGAATAAATATTTATAATAAGAAATAAATATTTATAATTAGGAATAAATAGTAATATTTATCGATAAATAGGAATAATTATAAATAAATAGTAATAATTAGAAATAAATAGTAATAAATAGAAATATTTAGTAATAAAGAGGAATAAATAATAATAAATACTAATAAATAGGAATAATTAGGAATAATTAGTAATAAATAGGAATAATTAGAAATAAATAGTAATAAATAGTAATAATTATGAATGATTAGTAATAATTAGTAATAATTAGGAATAATTAAGAATAATTAAGAATAATTAGGAATAATTAGAAATAAATAGGAATGAATAGAAATAATTAAGAATAATTAGTAATAAATATGAATAATTAGTAATAAATAGGAATAAATGGTAATAAATACAAATACTAATAAATTGTAATAAACAGTAATAAGTACAAATAATTAATAATAAACAGTAATAAATAGAAATAAATAAGAATAAATAGGAATAATTATGATTAAATATCAATAATTAAGATCAATTAGTAGTAATTATGATTAATTAGTAGTAAATACTGATAATTATAAATAAATAGTAATAATTAGAATTTAATAGTAATAATTAGTGATAAATCAGAATAATTACTAATAAATATGAATAATTAGTAATAAATAGGAATAATTAGAAATAAATATTAATAAATATGAATAAATATGAATTGATAGGAATTATTTGTAGCAAATATGAATAAATTCTTATAACCTTTAATAACTGGGCACAATTGCTAGTGGATCTACAACACTCCTTTTGCTCGATGACTCTTTTGCTTTCAACATTCACCGACTCAAAAAATTATGAAAAGTATGCTTTTATGTATGCATATCCAATCTCGTATGCACGAGTTTGAATATGTATTTGTAAGACGACTTTTTTTTAATATGTTTAGGTGGTGACAGTTGAAAGAAGGTGATTCATCGACGAAAAGGGGTCTCTTTTGTCCGAAGGCACATTTACTTGTATCTTTATCACACTGAAATCACAATGACAAAACTGCTCGGAGGTACACTTATACATTCTCGTATGCATGAGAATGAATAAGCGTACCTCCAAGAAGATTTTTCATTGTGACTTTAGTGTGAGAAAGATGCAAGTAAATGAGCCATCAGACAAAAGAGTAGCCGTCAATCCACTAGAAATTGTGTCTCCTAAATTTAATGGTAATTATTAAGAAGTAGTTGTAATTATTTATCTTCTTTTTTCAGATAGTGTTTTTATAATTTCAAATTATTCAAAAACTGTAATGATTCATATTTTTTAGATTAATATGGTGTAAGGAAATAGACATCAGTCATTATTAGATGATCACACTTAGATAAATCAAAGTAGAAATCGAAATGGTTCTAGTTTAAATCCTGTATATATTGAGGGTGTGGAAGCTTTATTATAATTTGCGTCATCAAATACAGAATATGTTTCAGATGGAAAAATTAAGTTTCCTTGTAAAAAATGTGCTCTGAGAACGTTTGACACATTTGACATGGTTGGGGGGACATCTCTTGCGGTTTGGTTTTCAACCAAATTATGTTTTTTGGTATCAAAACGGTGAACGCAGTTCCAGAGAAGATACAAATAACTTGATTCCGGATCCATCACAGTTTCAAAATTTAGTACATGATGTTGCAGGTCCATCTATTCAACAAACTGAAATGCCAGATGATAGTGATTTAACTCCTGAGTTGGCACCATCCAAATTTTATAAGTTGTTGAGGTCTGTTGAGGATGCATTATATCCAGGTTGCAAGATAAGAAAATTTGAAGCGGTTGAAAAATTTATGGCTCTTAAATCAGATAATGCAATGTTAAACAACTGTTTTGATCAGATATTTTCTTTGGTTAAAACACTGTTACTTGAAGGAAATGTGTTACCTACAAATTACTATGGGGGCAAGAGGCTAGTTCGTAATCTGGGCCTTAGTTATCAAAAGATTAATGCATGTCCAAATGATTGTATCTTATATTCTGGTAAAAATGATTCATTGGATAATTGGCCCACATGTGGAAAATCAAGGTATAAAGAAGCTCAACCAGGGACGTCTAGATCAATTTTAGTAAAAAAGTTTGAGATATTTCCCCCTTATACCCAGGTTTTTTCATTTATTTATGTCTCAGAACACAACGTCAATGATGTCATGGCACAAAACCAAGATTTCAACTGATAAAAGATTGAATCTTCCATCTGATGGTGATTCATGGAAAAATTTTGACTGTCTGCATCCGTCTTTTACTTTAAAAGGACTAAACGTGCGATTGGGTCATTCTACTTGCGGTTTTTGTCTGTTTGGTTCTTATGGTAGTCAGTATTCAAGTTGGACTATCTTTATAACACTATACAATTTACCTCTATGGATGTTGATGAAGGAGCCCTATATCTTTTTAACTCTATTGATCCCAAGACATCCGAAAAAGAATATTGATGTTTATTTGAAGCCATTTATTTATGACTAAAATGCATTGTGGAGAGATGGTGTTCGTACATATGTTGTTGCTGCGAAACAAAATTTCATATTAAAAGCTGCATTGATGTGGAAGATTAGTGACATTCTGGCATATGACATGTTATATGGCTAGAGTACACATGGTCTGAAATCATGTCCTTACTGTATGAAATAAAACAAATCCTTTATGCTCATCAATGTAAAAAAAACCATGATATTATGTCTATCACCACAGATTTTTTCCAACCAATCATCCTTTTCCAAGGAACAAATCTCATTTCAGAAAAGGTACAATTGAAAGGGATGAAACTTCAAAGATGATCTCAGGTACAGAGTTAAAATCACTTGTATTTTTATTACCTCCCATTAAATTTGGGCCAACTGTAAACCAACAGAAAATAGATGGATTTAGGAAATAACATAATTGGATAAACAAATCATTTTTTGGGATCTTCCATATTGGTCTGATTTGTTGGTCCCCCACATGTTGGATGTTATACATATTGAGAAAAAATGTTTTGATAATTTATTTTATACAGTTTTGAATTCACCAGGTAAGACCAAAGATACTTTAAAGGCACAATTAGATATTGCCCAAATTTACATGCGACCAAAACTTGAACTATTTGAAAATGTTAGATCAAAAAGGTTAATAAATCCAAATGAAGCTTATACACTATCTAAAAAGACTCACTTGTTATTTTTTCACTAGATTGTAGATTTGAGACTTCCAGATGGTTGTGCTTCGAATTTGGGAAGATGTGTTAAGAATGGTTATATTACCAGGTTAAAAAGTCATGATTGTCCTATTATAATAGAAATACTTATACCGATTGGATTCAGAGGTTTTTTGAATTCCATGATTCGGTATTCGATAACATACATGTCATATTTTTTTCGAGACATTTGTGCAGCGACAACATACTACGATGCCCTAAGAAAACTAGAAGAAGATGTTGTTGTAATTATATTTATACTGGAAAAAATCTTTCCACCGGCTTTCTTTTACTCAATGAAACATCTGATATTACATTTTCCATATGAAGCTAAATGTGGAGGTCCCATACAGTTTCGATGGATGTACCCATTTGAGAGATGCATACAGAAATTGATGAAAAAATTACGCAAAAAAGCATCAGTTGAAGGCTCAATTGATGAAGCTTATTTTCAAGAGGAAATTTTGTTTCTATGCTCTCATAATTTTGATTCTCAATATCCCTAAAAACACAATTGCATGGGATGAAATGCGGGTAATGTTAATGAGGAAATGGACAATCAATTATCAGTTTTTAATCAGCCAAATCATGGTTTCGGTGGAGTTCATGAATAGTGGCTTTCAGATGATGAACATCAAAAAGCTCATACATATGTTCTGCTCAACTGTGAAGAAATTACATCAATTGCACTGTGAGTGAGTCTATCACTTATTCTATAATTTATGTTGTAGTATGTAAACTTATTTTATTTGTAGGTTATATGATTATCATATCAAGAAACAACTTCTACAAATTACAGAAACTGCTCTTGAAGAACGAAGACAAAAAAAAAATTCTCAATGGTTTCAAAAACTGGTAACATAAATTATTGACGGTTTAATATCAATTCAATTTATTATTTATCATATTGATAATTGTTTGAAAAATTTTTAGGTGTCTTAACATACTGATAAAATTGATAAGCGACTGTGTATATTGAGTAACCCACCATCCAAAATGGTTAAATCTTATAATGCATATGTGGTGAATAGTTTTCGATTTCATACACGTGCATATGGAGAATCCAAAAAAATAGTGAATAGTGGGGTTTTCATGAGAGGATCGCATCATAGAGAAACTGAAGTTGACTTTTATGGCATTTTGGATGAAATTATCAAGCTGTGTTATTTAGGGCAGAATTACATTACGATGTTTAATTGTTGGTGGTTGGATAATGAGATTGGCTTGCATGTTCATTCGACTCATGGAGTCGTCGATATTAATTAAAAAAATCTTCTTGCAGTAAATGAACCATTTTTACTGTCTCAACAGGCACATCAGATTTATTATGTAAAGTACTATGCTACTTAATGAGACTTTAGTGATTGGTAGAGCATAATAAAAATGAAATCTCGGGAAAATTAGTTTACTCATACTGAATGTGGTTCCGCTGAAGTGGAAGGAATTGAAATTTTTCAAGAGACTGCTCAAAATCCATCTTTTTGACAAAGAGAAGTGAATATCCATGATGACACCCCACAATTAAGGATTGATGATGATGAAGATGTTAATGATGTTACAAATGAATTTGAAATGACAAGAAATGAAGAAACTGAGACTCATATGGATATTGATGATGCTGAGGAGGAAGATCAAGGAATTGACATGGACAACTATGAAGATGAGGATGAAGATGGACATTGACACATTTAAATGATGGTTTTAATCATAACTAATATATATCTATATATAGTGGTTATTTTCAACTATCTTCTAACAACAATAATTTTATGTTTCACATCGATCCGGATATATTTCGTGAGTTACAGGAAGCTGATCTACCTTTGGATGAGGTGGATTTTGGATCATCTAACCCTTAGCCTTCTGGCGGTTCAGGGGGTATGTGGAGGGGGCACGGTCTTGCGTGACTGGTGATTCTTGACCCTATCCCAGAGCGATGTCAACGTGTTGGATTCCATCCATGTACACGGAGGTATGATAACCTGTATATTTTAGTTATCTTTCATTAATTTATTTATATATATACTAATTGTTTCATCATTTATTCCTTTTTCGTAGTTTTGTGCATGTAGCTATTGGACAGGGGAGTTCTATCTTGCGCAATTATTTTTCTCAGCCATGGATCACATGGGAATAGATTCCCGTTGATATGTGGCGTGACATGTTCGATCATTAGCTGGTACGTAAATAAAGAATATTTATTTTGAAATTTATTTTATTAATAACTTTATAATATAAATTATTTGTATGGTTTACGGTATCCCATCGAGGATAGCATGGACGATGATATCCACGCGGCATAACAGGTGTCTATGTGTGAATGTTTCCGTCAGTTTTTGTACAATTTTAGAAGAAAAATCATTAATAAATCAGAAGTGAAAAAATTTGATGAGTCATGTAGAACCCACTGACTAGAGTACATTTCATCTGATGTTTGGGATGGATTATGTTTACACTGGTTAGGTTGTGGATTTCAGATGAGATCTTTAGTGAGAAAACAGAATCAGGGGAGACATGAGGTGACACATCGAGCTAGTAGTCATACATTTAGTATGCATAGAGAGAATCTGGTAAGTATATTTTTTAAATATTTTATATAAATTTAAATATAAACAGTTTATTTTATATTTATGTAGGCAGTAGAGCATCCCGATATTACAGAGTTTAGTGTTTATCAGAGGATGTATAGTGATCCATCCACTGGAGATATTAGAGGTGATCTCCCGCATCAGATTGTGGTTAGTATTATTGTTTCTATTTTTTATTAACTATATATAATATTTTCACCATTTTAATTTTAAATTGGAATTGAAGGAGTTATATGAGGTTGTGACCTCTCATACACAGACTGAGAGTTAGGACGAGACGACAGAGCAAACCAGTGACCACCAAATCGATGAGGCGACATGGATGCAGGTGACTCAGTATGGCTTTGAGAAGGGCAGAGTAGTTGGTATTGGATCTCATATGAATCCTGGTACTTATTATGGTATTTTTTCGATGTCGGCGTCCAGCTCGAGAGGAGCTCATGGAGAGACATCATCTTCTGCCTCATAGTATCATAAGAAGTTTCGAACTCATACTGAGCTTATAGAGAGTTTGTAGAAGCAACATGAAGAGATGTGACAGTGGCAGTAGCAGCACAAGGAGGAGATGCGTTGATGGGAGCAGTAGTGGCAGTAGCAACATCACGAGCAGATGGAGTACATGCGCCGTCTGACTCGTAGTTTAGGGATGGAGTTTTTCTCCACCATCTCCTCCACCTCCTCCAATAGATGACCCCCCTGTGATTTGCTTTTTATGTTAAAAACCATTGAATTCAAGATTTGTAGTAATATGAACTATTTACAGTTTCTGTGTTTTATATTGGTGCAAATATTACATAATTTAATTTTTTATTTAATTTTAATAATTTTTTATTTATATTTAGTAATATATTTTTTTATTTTCTTTATTTTACTAATAATAATATTTTATAATTTTTTTATATTTTTTTGTAAATATTGAGAATTTTAATATTTTTTATTTTTTTATTTTAATAATATTAATATTAATTTCTTATTAATCATAATTTTATTAAATATATTTTTTAGTATTATATTTTTTAATGTTAATTTATTTTACTAATAATAATATTTTTTATTATTTATTATTTTAATAATAATAATATAATTTTTTCATTAATCAAAATTTTATTATATTTTTATTATAAATAGTATTTGCGACAAGACCTTTTGTGACGGGATCCCGTCGCAAATATTCTAAGTATAATTTTTTATAAATAATATTTGCAACGGGGCGGCAGGTCCGTTGCAAATACTATTTGTGACGGACCCATCACAAAATGTTTATATATATATATATATAATGTATATAATCAGACGGTTATTTGCGATGGGAAAATTTCCTGTCTGAAATGGTTGATTCATAAATAATGTATATAATCGCAGGCTTATTTGAGACATAATTTTTTTCCATCGCAAATACCATTTTTTGCGACGGGCCCATCACAAATAATTGTATTTGCGATGCTTCTTTCTGCAATGGGATATTTGTGACAGGCCCCCATCGCTAAATCCTATTTGCGATAGGATCTCGTCACAAATAGGCCGTCGCAAATATATATAATTCTAGTAGTGTAAATACAAAAAGGTAAACACTATTGGGAGGTCTTCCTTACATAATGTTCCTCTAATGATTCAAATTTGATGAAAGTAGTAATAGGGTCAAAATATTTTTATTAAATGGTTTTTTACATGTTACTAGGTCAGTTGGCCCCACAAGTTAATGTTTAGTCCCTTGTTAAACTATATTTTCTCTTAATTATTGTAATTAATTTAAATAGTTTCCACTAATATTTTTCATGAAAAAATAATTTTATCTTATTATATATTATTAATTATTATTATTCAAAATAACTAATCAATTTTTCCAATTTCTAAACATATTATTAGCATAAATTTAATTAAAATTAATCTCTCAGATGGGACGAGACAGTAAGTTTTTAAAGTGAGAGTGTTCAAAAGTTTGAAATGTTTATATATCAAATTCCAATGTGAAATTGATTCTAATGACCCAAATTGAATTTATTTATATATAATTGAACTAATTTAACTTTAAAAAATATGATTTTTCTGTTTAAATAAATTAGAATAAGATAGAGTTTTCAATTAAAAATTAGAGTTTTCATTATTCATCAAGAAATGAAACATTACAAAAAAGTACCAAAAATTTAATCAAAGTAAATTTTAATATTATGCTTTCAAAAAATAAAGTTTATTTTTTCAAATAGTAATTATAAAATTTTAAAATTAGTTTTAAAACATTCCTTCCATTAAAAGGTGGTAAAACTACAAATTAGAATAATGAAGATTTTTATACTTAAAACTGGATTTGTTCTTGTTTTATGCCTATCAACCTTATTAGATGAAGGAAAAAACATTCTTTTTGAAATTTATAATATATAAATTTCACTAATATCTCTCAATAATAGTAATTAATTTAATTTACAAAGATAAAATTCTAGTCTTGGCATAAAATAGTTTTCTCATAAAAACACATCCTTTATATTCAATTAGATTTTAGTTTTATATTTAATTAATTAATAACCAAAGAAATAATTTTGTAAACATTTTTAAACCATAGTTTGATAATTTTTTTATTCGTATTCATAACATCCATTCTTATGGTTGATTTATATATTTAAAAATATTTTAAAAATTATATTAACAATATATTATAGTTTAGTAGAACTCAGTCTTACATGTAATGTGTGATATCAAAAGAACACATCATTGTGTGTAACATAATCCAAACTGATTTTTTTGTGTACCTTAGGATTATTAAAGTGGTTTGTATAGTGTTATATTGTGTAAATAAATTTTTACACCGTGTTTCTTGAAATTCAAGCCATCAATTAATTTTAACTTACCAAAAAGATTAATTCACAAAAACT
Organism: Viscum album; assembly: GCA_963277665.1. Lineage (NCBI taxonomy): Eukaryota > Viridiplantae > Streptophyta > Magnoliopsida > Santalales > Viscaceae > Viscum > Viscum album. The sequence goes on along the minus strand of OY728135.1, from coordinate 251,615,784 downwards.
CATGGTGTTACACATGAGGCAAGAGAGAACTCCCAAAAATTAATACTTTTAGGTATTTATAAAAATTCCTCCCCTCCCCAACTATAAAAGGAAACTCAATATCTCCACTTATTTAAACCTATAAATCCATTTTAATTGACCAAGATTTACCTAGATAAATTCCCAACATATCCTGGAAGCCTTTTTTGGACATAAATAAAACCAAGCATGGATTTAGTAAAAACCTTAGAGGGATACTCTATGAATAGGTAACATTCATCAATGATAAATTTTATTATATTTCTCCTCCACCACATTAAATTGTTATTATACCTTGATTATATAAAAAATTTAACATATTTCATGTACTGATATTTTTTTTACATTAATGGTAAAACCTAAAACCATACACACTTCTGAATGACATGATCCTAGAAGATAATGAGCTCCCGAGACGAACATACGGCGCCAAATGAATTCTACGCTCGATGAGTATGATCTCTGAAAGAATACACAACTGCCCGAATGACTGTATACTATTTCCCAAGGACCACAAATCAGTTAATGAATTCCCAAAGTGTAGTGATTATCGATACAAGAAAGATGAATCCAGCCCTACTAATGTTGTTTGGAACATTCCAATCATTCCAAGGTTTAGGTGCCTATATGGAAGTTAAGATATTGCAAGACAATTGACCTTGTATGCATATACAATAATTAAATATGGGATACTATGTCTCCCAGTAGACTCTCCTCAATGGAATAGAATTGAAAATGAGTATCCTGAATTTGGAAACGATTCGAGAAACCATCGTCATGCATTATCTACAGATGTAGTGAATCCTTTTGGTTATCAAAAAAATAGTCACAGTACATGGCCGATTATGTTGGTAAATTATAAATTACAATTGTGGTTATCCATGAAACGAAAATACATCATGTTATCTATTCTTATATTAGGACTAAAACAACCAGGTAATGACATTGATGTTTATTTAGCTCCATTTATTGAATATTATAAATTATTTTGGGATTCAGGTGTTACATTGTATGATGCTTACAAAAATGAAGATTTCACTTTGAGATCAATGTTGTACATGAAGATAAATGACTTCCCTACTTATGGAAATTTTTCAGGATATAGAATTAAAGGAACTCAAGGGTGTCCCGTTTGCGAACAAGGTACACAATAAATTAGGTTGAAACATTCATCGAAACCCGTGTTTCTAGGACATCGCAGATTTATACCCTGATGACATAAGTACCAATCTTGGATGGCATCATTCGATGTAATTTCAAAAGAACACACAACACCATCTCCACTAACAGGCAATCAATATTTTGAGAAAGTTAAAAATGTGGACACTAATTTTGGTAAACCGGCTTCAAAAAACCTTACAAAAATCGGTTGAAAAAATATATCAGTTTTTCTAATTACAATACCAAAATTGTCTATATGTCATAAATTTTATTGATGTAAAGCATGTAGAAAAAAAATGTATTTGATAGTTTCATCGACACCTTGATAAATACACCTGGTAAAACAAAAGATGGAATTAAGGCTAGGTTGGACATGGTTGAGATGGGAAAACGAGAAGAGTTGGCACCAGTGAAGGGTGAAAAATGAACATTTCTTCCTACTGCTGCTTACAATCTTTCTAGGATAGAGAGATATCAGTTTTTCAACTTCTTGAATGACGTAAAGGTTCCATAGGGGTATTCGTCAAAATTTAGGAACCTTGTGTCAATGAGAAATTTGAAGTTAGAAGGTCTGAAATCACTTGACTATCATGTTTTGATGCAAGACCTCATTCATATAGCTTTAAGTTGCATTTTTTCCAATAATTTCCACCATAAATTAACAAAATTGTGTTTCTTCTTCAATACTATATGTAGTAAAGTTATAGACTTGGTGAAATTGCTAACTATGGAAAGAGAAATTACTGTCATATTATGTGAATTAGAAATGTTCTTTCCACCTTCATTTTTTGATATGATGGTTTATTAGATGGTCCACTTATTTAAATAGATTCAACTATGTGGTCCTGTACATTACAGATGGTTGTACCCCATTGAACGGTATTTGGAGATTTTGAAAGGTTATGTCCAAAATCAAAGTCGGTCAGAGGGTTGTATTGTGGAGCGATATATTGTTGAGGAAGCCGTTGAATTCTGTACCAAATACCTGTCTGGTGTGGAAAGCATTGGCCTACCGAAATCTCGTCACACTGGGCGGCTTGAAGGTGAATGAATTTATGGAAGACTGGTTGTCACAATCAATATTACAGATCTAGAGCAGGCCCACCTTTATGTTTTGCATAACAGTTTCGACGTTGACCCATATGTTGAAACCCACAAAGAAATTATTAGGAATTTTAATCCATCTAGGGCTGAAAAAGGGATATCAAATACACATAATCGATAATTTATGGGATAGTTTCAAGATTATATTTTTAAGAAGTCAGATGAAAATCTATAGTCAATTTTAGAACGACTTCGATGGCTAGCCGGAGGACCAAGTGTGTATGTATTATCTTACAATGATTATGTAGTTAATGGTTATACATTTTTATACTAATGAACATGATGAAGACAGTACCATGCAGAATAGTGGGGTTAAACTTGTGGCTGAAGCGATGCATGTATCTAGTGCAAAGGACAGAAATCCAATTTATGTGAATATGTCATACTTTGGCATCATCAAAACAATATGGGAGTTGGATTAGACGAAATTATATGTTCTGATTTTTCAATGAAAATGGGTTGATAATAGTAGTGCTGTTAAAATATATGAATTGGGATTCGTGAAAGTTGATTTCAGTAAGGAATGGGAGAAAGATAAACCGTTTATAATGGCATCACAGGCAGTACAAGTATTTTATGTTCCAGATCCCATAAACCGAAACTGGTCAATTGTTTGTTATCGACCAAAATAACTGAATGGTCAAATGAAAATTCATTGAAGGATGGCCCTTTCATTGGGACTTCTCAATCATTTCTCAGTGGTCCCAATGTAGATGACGTTTTGTATGTCAGAGGAGACCACAATGAAGGGATATGGATAGTCGATAGAGGGGTCAAATCCCTTCAGCCTTAAAAACAAGAGAGTTCAATAATCAGGTTATTTTTTATTGTAATATAGATTGTGTAACATTATATTAATATATATTTTTCTACTGCTTTTATGTGATATAAATTTAATGTTAAACCACTTCTGCAGATAATGACTTATGCACCTGTTGATGCACCCAATCCCGAGACATAATAGATTTCTCAACCTATTGCAGGTGGTCCCACAGTTGAGGTACAACAGGTCTCTTCAACCTATTGCAGTTTTTCCCACTGCTGAGGTACAACAAGTTTCTAAACCTGTTGCTACTGGTCCCACTGCTGAGGTATAACAGGTTTCTCAACCTGTTGTTTTTGGTCTTAGTGTTGATGCTAGCGCTTCAGAGGAACATAATAATGATGCCGAAACTAATGAAATGGTAGGCAATGAAACCACGGCGACACAAAAAAATAGTTTCACCGTAGTTTCACAGTTTTAGCCAATATCCTTAAGTAAAAACCAAAAGTCATAAAATATGAGGTGAGATGGAATATGCGATGCCAACATGTAAACCCCCAACAAAGCCATGTTTTGTAGCTACATTGGAATCATCACTCGACAACACGTGCCAATTGATGTAGAGTCATGGCACCATGTTTTCAGTGGGCAGAAAACATTAATGTGGGAAGAGATTACAGTAACATTACAATATCCTTTATTTAATTTATTAAAATAAAATAAAATAAAATTCTGAAATATTGACTAACTCTTCATCATATCTTGCAGATTTCATTTATAGTAGATGTCTCGCAAAAAGAATATGTATTAAGACTGGAAAGAAGAGTTCATAGAGGCTTTGTCACCATTTTAACAAAATGTCATTGGAATTATGCTGAAGGAAAAATCAAGACGCACCCGCCTCATCTTTATGCGCACTGGATATCCCAAGGAGTGTGGGATGCGTTTTGCAACCATCGTGCGGAGCAGAGTTTTCAGGTACATTGTGTTTGGTAACACTTAATTTAACGTTTCTTGCATCCATCACATTGATTGAAAATTTTTTATTTATGAATCATCAACTGAGTGTTGAAAATAAGGAAAGGGTAGCAAAACCAATGTACCCCTACTGTAAAGCAAGGCTAGGGTACGCTTCAATTGAAAAACAATTGGTACGTATTTTCAAAGTACTGTAATACTTTTATGTGATATAAAACAATAATGTAACCATTTTTCTCTGTTTATATGTATATTAAAGAAAAATCCCAATCCACTTCCATCCCACGCCATGTGCTATGGAAGAAGGATCGTGTTAATAAAGAGGGGAAACTAGTCGATGAAAACACACAAAAAGTGTGGGAAATATGTGCATCTATAACATAAGATAAATTTGTTTTGCTTTAAATAACTATTAAAAAATGATGATTACTTATTTACACATATTTTCAATTTGACATAGTTACAGGAATCAACAACACCCACACGGATGCAGACATACTTTCAGCGGCCTTGAAACAGCTAGAACAGTATGTCCACGTCAGAGGTGCAGTTTTTGGGGTGACACCCCAGACATATTTTTACAAACACAACAAGAGGTGAAACAAACTAATGAAATAAAAATGATGAGAGATATACTAGATACACTAGAAGAAAAATTTCAAAGTCAGGGAGAGTTTTCTAGAAACATTGATGGGGGAGAGGCGAAGAGAAGAAACAACTTAAGAACAACCCATGCCAGAAGATCCCGCCCCACCCCCACCAGCTTTGAGGCATGCCATTCCCCTCAAAGACCTAACTTAACCGAGGTAATCAATGTTTTACTATTTGTTTCTGTGAAATTTGAATTATATAGACCCTGATTCCTTTCATGTAATGATATTCTATAGGGTGAAAATGATTGTGATTTATATCTTTCAACTCCCATCCATCGCCTTGTTGCGAGGGATACAGTGTTCAATATGCAGAATGACATGATACACTCTAGACCACTTTCAACCAATCATGTCAAAGTGTCGATTAAATTATCTCATGAGCTAAGAACCGAGCTACCCGTGCCAAATGATGATGACGATATTCATACAGTGGAAAAAGCTGTTGAAACATTCATTACATGGCTGTCGAATCTTGTAAAAAAACATGTCGACCAGGAGGTATTCATTTCCAATTCATTTTTTAAGAATAACCGTTAACATTTAATTAGAAAAGGTCTGAACCGATGATTGTTATTACAGAAGGATGAAAGAAAGCAGCTAAAATGAAAGAGCGGCTCAAATGATCAACCAACCGATCAGAACGATCTACTGAGAGCACTGTCACCCCGCCTGTTCTATATCCACATTTAATATCATTGCAAGCTCATGTGCATATGAAAATGAAAGGCGACAATAATCAATTTTTTTTTTGAAAATGATATGTACAGAGAAGAAACATTAGATTTTGTTAGTGCTGACGCTGTAGCTGAAATCATCACATGCGACTGGCTAGGTGCCTCAGTTATAAATGTATACATGAGGTATGTTTTCATGATTTGATTTTACAGAAGCTGATATACTACGATAATTATTGATAAATACATTTTATATTTTTTGCAGGTGTATATATGAAAAACAATTGAAGGGATTTTCCCATGAACACAAATTTTAACTTGTTAGTCCTCACACCATGTCTACACAACGAAAAGGAATAGATTTTGTTTTTCAGGCTTAATTAATGTCAAACCTGCTCAGAATGTTTCAATGAAAAATTATGACGTATAGGCTCTTTTTAATACCAATGTTTCAGGGGTAAAACTCTACATTTTAATCATATCAATTATATTTTCATTTCTATCATTACTTTTTCCTTTTTGTTTTCTTAAGCAGCATTGGATACTCATTGCATTCAATTTGGATACTCCAAAGATTTATTTTCTGGATTCACTACATGGATATCCAACAAACCGACCACAAATGATGGAAATTGTCAATTTTTAATACATTGGATCCTACATTTTATAACTAAATATCTAGTTATATAATTATTATTATCTTTTAATGGGGATTCTGATATGATAGGGCGGTGTATGAATATCTTCTAAAGGCTCGAATGAATCCAGCGCCTAGGGATGACAAGGTTCATGAGATATAAAAATGGAAAGTATCAGGGTATATATAATTATATTTCACTATCCAAATTCATATCAAAATAGATTACTTATTTTTCTCGATGTTTCTACGGTGTACGAAACAAACAAACAGAAAGGATTGCGGTTATTATGTTTGTAAATTTATGAAAGAGATCATATTTCATGAACAAACTAGCATCCCTGAAGAAGAATTTTTGAAAATAATTACTAGTTCATTTAAAATAATTATTAATCCTCTGTTTATTTATATTTTTTCAGTAATACTATGACTGTCTCAAAAACTCCTATTCACAAGATGATATAGATCTGTTTAGAAACGAATGGGCAGTGTACCTAATGGAAGAATGTAAACAAACAGGACAAGGAAGGTGAATTCCTACTACTTATGTTATCTTTATATGATCATTAATATCTCACTTGTTTACAATTATTGAGCATAAATGATCACCCTTTCTTATGTTTCATATTCATAGATTATGAAGAACGATTTTAGAAATGATTTGAGTTTCTAGTAAAGAATAACTTAATGAGAGACTCTTATGAACTACTAACATATGAAATACTGAGAAAACGTGTTTGGATTGTTTGATACTTTAGGACAACGATCCATGAGTCAATTGGGATGTGTAAAAATAAAATGAACCTTAATATGATGCACGGTGTGACCGGTATGGCTAAAAGTGTCAGATATCAGTTTCAAATTGACATTAACTTTAGAAAACAATACAACTGACATACAAAATACCAAGAAAACACGTTTGGATTGTTTTAATACTTTAGGATAATGATACATGAGTAATTTTTTATGTGTAAGAATCAACCGCACCTCAATCCGATGCACTATGTGACCAGTATGGCTAAAATTTTATAATATCAGTTTGAAATTGATATTAACTTTATAAAACAACACAAGTGACTTATGGAAAACAGATCAAAAACATTCGGATTGTTTTTATACTTTAGGACAACGATCCATGAGTCATTTGTGACAGGTACAAATCAACTACACCTCAATCCGACCCACAGTGTACCGGTATGGCTAAAAGTGTTTGATATCAGTTTGAAATTGACATTATCTTTAGAAAACAACACAAGTGACTTACGAAAAACGGAGCAAATGCATTCGGATTGTTTTTGATACTTTAGGAAAATGATCCATGAATCATTTATGATGTGTAAGAATCAACCACACCTCAATCCAATGTACGGTGTGACCGGTATGGATAAAAGTGTCTTATATCGGTGTGAAATTGACATTAACTTTAGAAAACAACACAAGTGACTTACGGAAAACTGAGCAAACAAGTTCTGATTGTTTTGATACTTTAGTACAATGATCCATAGGTCATTTTTGATGTGTATAAATCAACCTCACCTCAATCCGCTGCACAATGTGACCAGTATGGCTAAAAGTTTCTGATATCAGTTTGAAATTGACATTAACATTAGAAAACAACATAAGTGACATACGAAAAACATAGCAAACACATTAGGATTGTTTTGATACTTTAGGACAACGATCCATGAGTCATTATTGATGTGTTAAAATCAAACTCACCTCAATATGACGCACGATGTGACCGGTCTGGCTAAAAGTGTCTGATATTAGTTTCAAATTGACGTTAACTTTAGAAAACAACACAAGTGACATACATCAAACCGAGAAAACGCATTTGGATTGTTTTGATACTTCAGGAAAATGATCTATGAGTCATTTTTGATGTTTAAGAATCAACTATACTTCAATCTGGTGCATGGTGTGACCGGTATGGATAAAAGTGGCTGATATCAGTTTCAAATTGACATTAACTTTAGAAAACAACACCAATGACATAAGGAAAACTGAACAAATGTATTCATATTGTTTTGATACTTTAGGCCAACAATCCATGAGTCATTTTTGATGTGTAGGAATCAACCACACCACAATCCGATGCCCAGTGGGACCTGTATGGCTAAAAGTGTCTTATGTCAGTTTCAAATTGACATTAACTTTATAAAACAACACAAGTGACTTACAAAAAACCGAGAAAAAGAGTTCGGATTGTTTTGATACGTCAGTAAAACGATCCATGAGACATTTTTGACGTGTTTGATTCAAGATCACCTTAATATAACACACGGTGTGACTAGTATGGATAAAAGTGTCTGATATCAGTTTCAAACTGACATTAACTTTAGAAAACAACACAAGTGACATACGGTAAACCGAGAAAACACATTCGGACTGTTTTAATACTTTAAGAAAATGATCCATTAGTCATTTTTGATGTGTATGAATCAACTACACCTCAATATGACGCATGGTGTGACTGGTATGTCTAAAAGTGTCTGATATCAGTTTTAAATTGACATTAACGTTAGAAAACAACACAAGTGACATGTGGGAAACTGATAAAACATGTTTGTATACTTTTGATACTTTAGGAAAAAAATCCATGAGTCATTTTTAACATGTACAAATCAACCACACCTCAATCAGATGCACTGTGTGACCGGTATAGCTAAAATTGTCTGATATCAGTTTCAAATTGACATTAACATTAGAAAACAACACAAGTGACATATGAAAAACTGAGAAAATGTGTTCGGATTTTTTTGATACTTTACTAAAATGATCCATGAGTCATTTGTGACGTGTAAGAATCAACTGCACCTAAATCTGATTCATGGTGTTACCGATATGGCTAAAAGTGTTTGATATAAGTTTGAAATTGACATTAACTATAGAAAACAACATAAGTGACACACCGCAAACTGAGCAAAAAGGTTTGGATTGTTTTTACAATTTAGGAAAATGACCCACTAGTTATTTGTGATGTGTAAAAATATATCACACCTCAATCTGACGCATGGTGTGACAGGTATGGATAAAAGTGTTTGATATCAGTTTCAAATTGACATTAACATTAGAAAACAACACAAGTGACATAGGGAAAACCAAGGAAACACGTTATGATTGTTTTGATACTTTAGGAAAATGATCCATGAGTCATTTTTGACGTGTACGAATCAACCTCACCTCAATCAGATGCATGGTGTGGCTGGTATGGCTAAAAGTGTCTGATATCAGTTTCAAATTGACATTAACTTTAGAGAACAACAAAAGTGACATACGGAAAACTAAGAAAATACATTTGGATTGTTTTGATAAATTAATAAAATGATCCATGAGTCGTTTGTGACGTGTAAGAATCAACCACACCTCAATCGGACGCATGGTGTGACCGGTATGGCTAAAAGTGTCTGATATCAGTTTCAAATTGACATTAACTTTAGAAAACAACAAAAGTAACATACGGAAAACCGATAAAACGCATTCAGATTATTTTGATACATTAGGAAAATGATACATGAGTCATTTTTGATGTTTAAGAATCAACCACACCTCAATCCGACGCACGATGTGACTGGTATGGCTAAAAGTGTCTGATATCAGTTTCAAATTGACATTAACTTTAAAAAACAACATAAGTGCCATACAGAAACCCGGTCAAACGTGTTCGAATTGTTTTGATACATTAGGAAAACAATCCATGAGTCATTTGTAACGAGTACGAATCAACTGCACCTCAATCCGACACACAGTGTGACCGGTATGGCTAAAAGTGTCTGATGTCAGTTTCAAATTGACATTAACTTTAGAAAACAACACATGTGACATAAGGAATACCAAGAAAACGCGTTCAGATTGTTTTGATACTTTAGGATAATGATCCATGAGTCATTTGTGATGTGTACAAATCAACCGAACCTCAATCCGATGCAAGGAGTGACCGATAAAGCTTTTCATTAGATAAAGAATCAGTATTTATTAAATGAGATAAATCATCCAAAAACATATTGATTTAATATTATTCCCTTTCATTGTTATCAAATTGAAAACATTTCAGTTTATCATTTCCATATTCTAGCTTCACATTTCCATATTAATGAATTATTTCATATTAATGTTTTAATTTATTTCATTATTGTATTACTAACATAATATTTGTTTTCTTATATAGGTGAATGTTTTTCCTTGAGTTCAGATTCGTTGTTCGGCAACAAATACCATGGATGACAATTTTTGAGAGGGGATCATGAATATTAATGGATGAAACATTAGTTTTTATAACAGTTTTTGGATAATTGTAATTGTAACCATGTAAAAAAATGTTTGAAATATATATAGTAGTCTGTTTTTTTGTATTCATGATGTTAAGAAAATGTATATAGAATTGTTTGTCAAAATATTGTCAACGATGTGCCTTCTTTATTTTCTTGGTTCATGTGCAAGTGCTATTTTGTGCAGATGTGCAGGTGTGTAGGTGCAGGGGTGGGTGCCTTTATCAGCGCTTTTTTGAGCACTAATAATGGATTATATTAACAGTGCTAAAAGAGCGCTGATAAAGGGCCCCATTATCAGCGCTCAAGATAGCATTGATAAAGTCCCCCTTTATCAAAGCTAAAAAAGCACTGATAAAGGACCCCCTTTATCTTTGATTTTCGGAATGCTGATAAAGGGGACCCCCCTTTATCTACGTCGGCATTAACAGTGCTTTTCTAGCGCTGTTAATGTCAGTTTTTAGTGCTGATAAAAGGCCAAGTTGTATTATTGTTTATTACAGTTGGTATCAGAGGATATGGTAAGAAATTTTTGGGATTAGTATTATAAAACCTTAGTTAAATCCTTAGGGATAAGATTAAGTATAATAAAAAAATCCCTAAGTTTTGTTGAGTATAGATTAAGTGGTTTATTAAAAAAATACGTCATTGACTGGATACAAACAAGTAGAGGTGGAACTAGCATAAATGTATCTACTCGTAAAACATGAAAACACTGATTTTAGCTAGAATCGAATTGGAACTGGTGAATGATAATGGGCCATGTTTCACTCTTGGTTTGACACTTCCAGGGAATATTCTTTGATAAATTCATAAATTTAGTATGGACCATTATTAATGGAATAAAAAAAATTCTGTAAGAAAATATGTTGGGAATTAGATCATGGATAACATATATTGAAGCCTATAAATTCATAATTTATGGAAATAAATGTAATTTATAAGTTATCCCTTTTTTCATTGGATTAAACATTATGTGTTACCCCTAACGTTACTTTTATTACATCCATTGGACGATAATAGAAGGACTTGGGCTAACAACTGATTCAAAAATAAATGTGACGACTATTCTAATGAGATGCCCAATCCGATGGGAGTGGGATTCACAAACTTTTTCACAATAATCTCTCAGTTAACTGATGTTATTAATTGAAACATGCATTAATAGGATCGTCCACCACCCCCAAATAAATAAAAATCCATAATTGAGAGCTTCATGAGACAAAGATCTATTAATTTTAATGAATCATCTGATCCCTCAATAACTGAACAATAGATCAACTCTATTGGAAAGATATTCTCAATCATAAATATTACGAACTAGAGAAGGTTCCTATAGATACTTATCATATAGAGGGTGAATCTGATCATTGATGGACATTAATAAAAAATATGAACCCTAAGAAAGAGATCGAGGTGTTGGAATGGAAGGATTTATGGGAAAAAAATTTATAAATATTTTCCTCGCATCCTCTAACATAAGATACAAATGGACTTCCTTATCCTCAAGAAAAAAAGATGACGAATCCATCAGAGCGTATGAGGAAAAATTTATAAGTCATTCATGATATGCCTCCATCTTTATCGTTACCCTTGAATGCGAGGATGATCACTTCTTTGGTGGGATAAAACCTTTCCTACAGAAATCCACAACGATCCATGACTTTGATAGTTATGAGGAAATTGTCCAATGTTCCCTCAAAGTCGAAATGGAGATCATCAAACATTTGGGGTATCATGGGGATAAGAAGTGGAAAATAGACTTTAATTCTGGTGGTCCGATGGATAAATCCAACGATGCTATGAAATTCCAGCACCCCACTTTCCAAATGGGTGGAAAGAAGCACCCTGAAAATCGCCTTCATGGGACGAAGAAATGGTTTTGGTATGGAAGTTAAGGGATTTAGAAATTAATTTCCTATAAAAAAATGCATTACTACGATAGAGGAGAGAAACAATCTTCTAAACCCTCAACGAAACATTCATTACTTCATCTAAAAATAACCGGGACACATTGCAAACCAGTGCCTTAAGCCAGGGGTTTTATGAGGCAACCAACAACCTCCATGGCCGTAAGGATGAGATTTTTCCATCGCTACTGCAATAGATAACCTCAATAACTAAGTGGTGATAGTTTTACTAGTTATTCATTCAAAAATAGCGAACATAATTTTTTTCTGGTTCTACATATTCTTTTATTTTCCGAATGTTTAGTAGAACAATCCGAACACCACCACAAATCATGGAAGTAGAGTTATCAGTGAGAATAGAAAATGGGGCATTCTTTGCATCCCATGAATATAACTCCTACCATTTCAAAATATGTGGATTGAACATCTTGATCAACCTGGTCATACTCCCCCAGGTGGAATTTGATGCAATTATTGGCATGGATTGGCTTTCCCTATATTGAGCCAATATAAATTGTCGTGAGAGGGAAATCACTCTCTATATTGAAAATTGACACCAGATAATATATAAGTGCAAGGATGAGGATTAATCTTCTTTAGAAACATCATTTCAAGTGTGGATATTACTGCCCTATGAAAATTCATATCTTTATCAGATGATTGAGTCTATGGAATAAACCTTCCTTTAAGACATTCCAATTATGAGGGAATTCGCTAAAGTGTTTTTGGGGGAATTTCCTTGTCTTCCTCCTAGAAGAGATGTTGAATTATATATTGATATTATACCTTGGAATTTTCCTATATCCAACACTCCATATAGAATGTCTATTGTTGAGATTGAGGAGCTAAAGAAAAAACTATAGGAGAATTTCGATAAAGGGTTTATATGCCCAAGTTCTTCAACATGGGGTGCACCAGTCCTCTTCGTTAAGAAGAAGGATGGGTTAATGAGCCTTCAAATTGATTATTGTGAATTCAACATAATCACAATGATGAAAAAGTATCCTCTTCCGGGAATTGATGACTTGTTAGATCAACAACATGGAGAATAATACTTCTCCAAGATGGATCTGCAGTTGGGATATTACCATATATGGGTGAAGAAGGAGGATATCCCCAATAAAACTTTTTGTACAAGGTACGAGCACTATGAATTAATATTAATGCCTTTTGGACTCACTAATTCTTTAGATAACATCATGGAATTTATAAATAGAGTCTTTAGAGATTACATTAACAGATTTTTGGTAGTCTTTATAGACGATATTATAATATACTTCAAAAACAAGGAGAATCATGAGGAGCATCTAAGCACTATACTATAGACCTTGTGAAAGAATAAGCTCTATAAAAAGTATAGAAAGTGTGAGTTCTGGTTGTAGGAAGTCTCATTCTTGGGTCTTATCATCATAAGCAATGGGATATTTCTGAAATATTTCATTTTTTAATGAATAGGTAATAATTTTGAATTTTTATTAAAAAATGTATTTTCATTTAAATTATTTATAAAGAAAAATTATATATTAAATTTAATCAAAAGTAAATTGAGTTAAATTATATATAAACTAACCCAATTTATATTTTTATAATAATTTTCATATTTAATATTTTTGTTAAAACTTTGTAAACTCTTGAACATCTTCTCTTTGAAAGCCCGCATTCTAATCACACCTACAAGAAATATTTTAAAATAAATATTTAAAACTATTTAAATTTAATTTGAAAAAATATATTTTATATTTATAATCAAAATAATTAATAATCTACAAAAAGTTCAACTAAACCTCTGACTAAATTTAATAGTGAAATAGTAAAAATTATTTACTATAGTTAAGGTGAAAACGGATTTGTCAGGGGTTAAACTAAGAAGATAAGGATTAAAATGACCTAAACACCTTTTAAACACCCATTATCTAGCCATATTGTAAACTTATATCTTAAAGGTTCTAGAATTTTACATTTTTTGGAATTAGTTATGATAAAAACATTGTCATGATTGAATATTTTCAAAATATTACAAGTGTTCCACTCACCTCGCTTATAAAAGGCCACCACCTATCCTCTCTTCTTCATGAAATTAAACAATTTGTTTCTAATACCAACAAAAATAACATCCCAAGTACCCCCAATATTATCCTAAAATATATAGTTTTGGAATAATTCCAACCAATGAATGCTTTGGTGTGAACAAATGGAGGATTGTCGAAGAAGAGGTAACATTTTTCAATGAGCTTTTTTTATTTTATTTCTTCAACAAACTGTAAAAATTATTATTAAACCATAATGATATAATAAATTATGTATATTAAATATACAGATATGTTTTATAGTAATTTCATTAAAAAACCCACCTCCACTTCCATATAATGGGTTATGAAATTGTCATTTTTGTATAGGGAGGACTACCACCTCGTGAATCGATGTCTTTTTTTCCATTACCACCTATAACGGTTGGGTATGATGATGGATATAATGTGTATATAATGTATTTATAACTAAATTATATGTTTTAATTCATTTTATTTATTATAAAACATTTACTTTCCATACTATTTGATATATGATAATGTCGCTCATGCGTACGATGGACTACCTCCTTACGAAGCGATGTTATTTGTCCTTCAGTAAATATTTACATAGAAGGTGATAAGAATGAAGTTAATGATTAAATGATAAATACATGAAATTATTATCATATTAATGAAATATATATCATTTTTTAAAGATAATATATCATTTTACCTTTTCACTCACATTAATATGATAACATTGTTTATGTACATGTGGACTACCGCCTTCACAAAATGATGTCACTCTCTTTTCATCACGACACCAATTGGATTATATATATAAGTATATTTGAAGGAATAAAATGGTTTATATCATATTATGATAATTTTGGAATGATATTATATCACTTACAACCTTTCCTTGATGATCATTGAAACATGGAAACATTACTCATGTGTAGGTACGACCTATAGTTTCCATGATTGTAACATAGTCCATTATTTCGTAACCATATTAAATAATTGTTTTTAATATTATAATGGATTTAAAAATATGATTATTATTTAATTATTATTATTCTGTATATTATTACTCTATATAATCTATTCAAGAACTAGATCTTTCATAACAAAACCTGCATGAGAAAACAAGGAAATTAATACTTGAAATAATGAAAATATTGATAGATTAATAACGAACTTGTGGTCAAATGTTATTGAAGGATAATATATGATATTATAGATATTAATATGGTTCTATAATAATTGTAAAAAAAATTGAATCCCAATACAAAATAGGTTAAATAATTTTCAACCAAAAGGAATCATGCGGTAAAGTATTTAATCTCAATTTCATTTCATTAAAGAATACTGTAAAGTAATGCATTTAATTTATTTTATATGGTGTATATACTTCCACATTGACCTGTTATTTCAGGATTCATTAATAATTCAGGAAATTTAAATTTAAATTTTATCTATTTAATCCATGTGTATTTTACTTCAAAATTACTAAGTGGTAAAGAATATCATAACTCAATTTCTCCTCATTGGGTGATATTACTTCTTCATGCAAATCATTTTTTTTTATTTTCAAATGGCCGGTTTGAGGGTAGCCGGTTCCCTTGCAGCCTGGTTTGAGGAAAACCGGAAACCTCACAACATTCCAGATTCAAACTAGTGGAAAACACAACCAGAGAAACAAATTCAAAAACAAACACAAAACAAACCACGCGCCTCCTCGAGCCGCACGCCACCTCGAGCCGCACGCCATCTCGAGAAAACCGTCGACGAAAATCCATATGTCTCCATACATGTCGCCGGCGAAGATTCCGACCATCAGCCTCCATCGACGTCGTTGAAAATGACGGATCAACACCATCCGGCAGCTACATCATCACCGGCGACCAATGTGAATGTCACCGGTGAGAGAACACGGCCATCAACAACCATCGGCGTCGTCGGAAAACAACAGATCAACACTTCACACCAATCGTCCCAACAGCAGGACGCCGGTGAACTTCACCGACGTCCATCATCACACACTCATCCGCGTCGGCGACGAGAAGCAGCGCGTCACCCCTGGTGAAACTCATCACCGAAAAGAACAAGGCAGAAACTCTCGTCAATGAACCAGCGAGGAAGAAACCCTCGACAACGAAACAGCAGACCCAACCACCAAAATGTAAAACAGAAAAATCAAAAAGAAAACAGCAACAGAGCCCGTCGCCACCTTCAACCCCGTTGGAGAAGACCCCGAAAACCCCCAAATCACACACATCCACCCCAGATCGAAGCAGCAAACCCGAAATCTCAACCTAGGACCGGCTCTGCAACACGAGGACCAAGAACCCACAAACCCGCTCATGGCGTATGCCGGAAATTCTAGCAACCTCGTCGCAACACAGTCTTAAGCTCATGGGTCCAGATCCGACAGCGTCGCGGAGTCACGGGACCTAGAGGAGGAGCCCAAGCCTGACCTAGCCGCGGAGGAGCCAAAAAGGGGAAGCGAAGCCGTCTCTCCACGGGGAGAGGAAGGCGACGACGGGAGGAGAAGACCTCGCCGCTCAGAGCCCCTTACGGGCGCATCCTCATCAAGAGTCTTTCTCCTTAGGTGATATTACTTCTTCATTGTCATTGACAATCAAATATTATGTGTATAATGAATATTGATCATCTTTTGTTTTATTTCCAATTGATTCATGTGGATTTAAATTGTATATATATATAATTGATTCATTGATTAATTCTCACCTCATTTTCATGATCATTTTAAGGATTCATTTCACAATTTAATTCTAATCGAGACTGTTTACTCTTAGATTTTAGTTGAAGGAAATTATTTCATAATTATCTAATAAACCCATTTCATTTTATTATCAATTTTTTATGAATGATATTTTCAATTAATAGTACCAATATTCCACTCTAAGAAACATTAAACGTTTTAGATGTTTTTTTTTGAAAAATCATACATCATTTCTCAATTCTGTCAAAAATTTATTAACTTTCAAAACCATGTTTTCTAATAATATTTCGAATTTTTTTAACATTTTAAAAATTATTTGTTAAAGTAATTTTTACCCATTTCTTCTTTTTATAAAATATTTTTAAAGGAATATTCTTATAAAATTTCAAAACAATCCACTTTCATAACCTTTTTACACACTAGTACAAATATTCCCATTTATAGCGCACAAAAAGGATTTTAACAGCACTAAAAAAGAACTGTTGCACACAACGTTGATTAAGGCCCCCCTTTATCAGTCCTATTTTACCATTGATAAATTCAATCCTATATCATTATTATTTTTAGTATTGATAAAGCCCCCACCCCTTTATCAGTGCTTTAAATAGAACTAATAAAGGAGGGCCTTTATCAGTGCTTGAAATATAACTAAGAAATGATTAACTTGTTGTAGTGTGATATTAATATAATAGAACACCCAAAAAACTATAGATTTTCAAAGAAAAATATATAATTTAATTGAAATAATTCAACATCATGAATACAATAAAAAATAATATATACATTTCAAAACATGTTTTAAATCATTAGATTTAAAATTATCCCAAAAAACATTTAAAAAAATTAATGTTTCATCTTTCGATGCTTGTGATCCCCAAGAAAAATATTTCCACACATGAAATCAGTTTCCAAAAAAATAATCTAAAATAAAAAAAGATTCTATCTATATAAGAAAACCAATATTAAGTCAGTAATACTCTAATGAAATAAATTAAAAGTTAATATAAAAGAATACATTAATAAAATGTCAATTTTTAATAAAAAAGTCTCATTTGGAGTTATACCAAACACCCTAGGAATTGAATTCAGTTGGGTTTGATTTATACACATGATAAATGAGTTATGGTATGTTTTCCAAAATAATCAAAGCAATATGAATTTTTTACATTGTTTTGAGTGTGTCACTTGTTATTTTACTAAAATAAATGTTAATTTCAAATAATGAAACATTTGGAGTTATTAAGATCACACCGTGCATGAGATTGAAATGAGTCTTTTTATATTCTATCACAAATTACTAATGGATCATTTTTCTATAGTATCAAAACAATCTGAATGCATTTTCTCAGTTTTCTATATGCCAGTTTTGTTTAAAAAAATATCATTTCAAAATGAAAGCACCTATTTTGAGTCATACCGGTCGCATAGTGCATTATATTGACATGAGACTGCTTGATACATGTCACAAATGAATTAAGAATCATTTTCCTATATTATCAAGATAATTTGATAACATTTTCTTTTTTTATAATGAGTGAAATATTTTGCATTAAAATGTCAATTTTAAACTAATAATGGACACTGTTAGTCATACTGGTGGCACTGTGTGTCAGATTATGATGTTATTGATTATTAAATGTCAAAAATGACTCATGAATAATTTTCCTAAAGTATCAAAACAATATGAATTCAACATATCCATTTACAGTATGTCACATATTCTTTTTTAATTAAATCAATGTCAATTTTAAATAAAAATTCACACTTTGAGTCATAGCGGTCACATTGTGCATTAGACTGAGGTGTAGTTGACTCGTACACATCCAAAATTACTCATGGATCATTTTCATAAATTATAAAAAATATAATTGCATTTGAACATGTTTTAGTATGTCACTTGTTCTTTTTACTAAAATTGATGTCAATTTTAAATAAAAAGAGACAGTTTTAGTTGTACTGGCCAAATTGTACATAATATTGAGTAGAAATTGATTCCAACATTTCAAAAATGACTTATAGATAATGAAATAAAGTATAAAAATAATCTTAATGAATTTTCATAGTTTTTAGTATGCCATTTGTTTTACTAAATAGCCATTTCAAACTAGAAACATGCATTTTGAGTCATACTGATCGCATCATGTATCGGTTTGATATGAGACTACATTATACATGTCAAAAATGACTTATACATATCTTTCATAAATTATCACAACAATCAAACCATTTTTTCATGGTTTTCAGTGAGTGACACATTTTGAACTAAAATGTCAATTTTAAACTCATAAAAGATACTTTTAGTCATACCGGTCACATTGTGCATTGAATTGAGGTGTAGTTGACTCAAACCTATCACAAATTACTCATTGATAATTTTCCAAATGTATGAATATAATTAGTATCTATTTTCTCAATTTTCAATATGTAACTATCCCTTTTAACTTAAATTAATGTCAATTTTAAATAAAAAGACTCACCTATCACAGTCAGACTATGTATCAGATTGAGGTGTGATTTACTCCTACACATCAAAAATGAATCATGGATTTTTTTTCTAAAATTATCAAAATAATTTGAATTTGTTTTCTTAGTTTTCAGTATGTCACTTATTCTTTTTAGCAAAAATAATGTCAATTTGAAATAAAAAGAGTCACTTTGAGTTATATCGGCCACACCGTGAATCATATTGAGGATTGGTTAATTCATACATGTCAAAAATGACATATGTATCATTTTCATAAAGTATTAAAATTAATAGAATGTTTTTACTTTGTTTTTCAGTATGATAGTTGTCTTTTTTTACTAAAATTTCATTTTACACTAAAAAAACACATTTTTTGAGTCATGAGAGTTGCATATGGCTTAATTTTGATGTGAGAATACTTCATAAACTTCAAAAATTACTTATGAATCACTTTCCTAAATTATAAAGGAAATCAATGAACATTTTCATGGTTTTCTGTGAGTGACACATTTTGAACTGAAATGTCAATTTTAAACAAATAATGGAAAATTGTAGTCATATTGGTCACATCATGCATTAGATTGAGGTGTGGTTGATTTCTACACATCAAAAATGGAACTTGGATCATTTTTATAAAGTATCAAAATAATATAAATTCCTAATTTTGGTTTCTAGTATGCCACTTTTTCTTTTTTCTAAAATCAATGTCAATTTTAAATAAAAAGACACTATTGGAGTCAAAAAAGACACAACATGAATCAGATTGAGGTGATACTGACTCCTACAAAAAAAAATTACTCATGAATAATTTTATGAAATTATCAAAACAATTTGAATGTTTTTGATGAGTTTTAAGTATGTCCCTTGTTATTTTAACAAAAATTAATGACAATTTTAAATAAAAACAAACACTTTTACTGATAACAGTCACACCATACATCATATTGAGGTTTGGTTGATTCCTACATGTCACAAATGACTTATAGATCAATTTCCTATGGTATCAAAACAATCCAAATGATTTTTCATATTTTTCAGTATGATACATATTCTTTTTACAAAAATTCATGTCAATTTTAATAAAAAGTCACAATTAGAGTTATAAAGGCCACACAATGATTCAGATTGAGTTTATTTTGTTTCCAAAACATTAAAAATAAACAATGGATTGTTTTCCTAAAGAATTTAAACAGTCTAAATGAATTTTATCAATTTTCAGTACGTCACATGATATTTTTACTATAATTATTGTCAATTTTAAATAAATAAACAAACATTGAATTATACCAGTCACACCATGCATTATATTTTAGTGTGCTTGATTCTTACACATCAAAAATTCTATATGGATAATTTTCCTAAAGTATAAGAATAATATGAATGTGTTTTCTTGGTTTTCAGTATATTAGTAGTTCTTTTTACTAAAATTAATGTAAATTTAAAATAAAAAGATGCACTTAGAGTTATAGTGGTCAAAAAATACCTTAGAATAAGGTGAGGTTTATTACTTGATGTCACAAAACACATATGGATCTTTGTTGTAAATTATTAATATAATATTAATGTGTTATCTTAGTTTTCTATTTGTAACCTGTTCTTTTAAGTAAAATTAAAGTCAATTTTAAATAAATAGACACACATGGAGTTATATTGGTTACAAAGTTCATCATATTTAGATTATTTTGATTCCTACACATCAATAATTTATTATAGATCATTTTCCTACACTATCAATACAATATAAATGTGTTTCCTTGGATTTCAATATGCCACTTGTTCTTTCTAATAACATTAATCTCAATTTTAAACAAATTGACACACTTAGAGTTATAAAGGTCACACTATGTATATGATTGATGATTGGTTGATTCTTACATGTAAAAAATGACTTATAGATAATTTTTCTAAAGTATCAAAACAATTTGATTTCAGCTTCTTGGTTTTTAGTATTTCGGTTTTTCTTTTAAATAAAATTAATGTCTTTTTTAAGTAAATAGACACAATTTTAGTCATACCGGTCACACCGTGTATCATATTGAGGTTTCTTTGACTCATATACATCAAAAATGAATTTTGGATATTTTTCATAAAGTATCAAAACAATCTAAAATTATTTTCTTGGTTTTCAGTACGTCACTTGTTCTTTTTACTAAAATTAATATCAAATTTAAATAAAAAGTGACACTTTGAGTCATACCTGGAACATTGTGTATTATATTGAGGTGTGGATGATTCATACATGTCACAAATGAAAAATGGACTACTTTATTGAAGTATTAAAACAATATTAATAGGTTTTCATGGATTTGAGTATGCCAGTTGTCTTTTTAACAAATATTTATGTCAATTTTGAAAAAAAAGAAGCACTTGGAGTCATACCCATCACACCATTTGTCAGATTGAGGACCAGCAGATTCCCACACTTCCCAATATCTCAATAAAAACTTAACTTCCAATTTTATCATGATTTCCATTACCTTTATTTTTAAAACTATCATCATTTCATATTGACTCAAGGTACTTACCTAAAAAACATTTCTCATTGTCGAAAGTCTGAAAAGTAGAAGAAGCTCATGTGCCAATTATATCATGAAATTCACCACAATGAGCACATGTGCTTCTTCCAATATTCTAGTTTTCAATGAAAAGTGTTTTTATACAAATAACACCCATTTTATGATGTGTTTCTAGCTCAACAAATAGAATAAATAGAACGCATACAAATCTATGAAAAAAATTAAATAAGTGTTAGATAAAAATGATAAGGAAATTAACTTATAAATAATAGATAAATTGAATGAAAATTAATTAAATAATAATTATTAAATCTCCTTTTCATGATTGTTTTATAAATTCTTGACCCATTGATCTGTTGTCATTATCTATGTTGCATCCTCGAATCCTAATCTCTCATGGGCATGAGAAACATCAAACAAACCAACCAAACCCGAACAATTAAATCTACCTATACAAGAAAAAAATTCTTATGTGATTAATACTAAAATTAATTAAAATAAACATAAATATGAAATAGTCCACTACTTCTATAGAAGTCAAATATTTTCGATATTTTGGTACATTCGTTTGTCAGGTATCCTTCCCATTCATTTTTTAGAAAATATGAATCATCTTCTAAATATTTTTATTTTTGAAAATTATAGTAGTATTTAAAAAATATAAATACACAAATTTTTAAAAAAATATTTTAAATAATATAGTAATTATCTTCGAAAATTCCTCTCTAGATATGCTAGTTTGTTCATGGAATGTGATCTCTCTCATACATTTATAAAAAAACCAAAATATTTTCCATTTTATTATTTCAAAAACATTAAAAACATTGAGGAGAATAAGTGGTCTATTTTTATATGTTTTTGGATAGTGAAATATTATTATATATACCCTGATACATATCAAGTTGTAGAACTTTCTAGGGTCCTTATGCTTATCCATTGGCCTCATTCTTCGTTTTTTACGATATTGATGCATCACCATATGATAAATGAATCCTCATTAAAAGAGTATATTAATTATATAAATAGATGTTTAGTTCTAAAACATTGGATGTAGTGTATTAAAAATTCACAAACACCATAATCTTTAGTCATATTTTTGGGTATCCATTTATTGGATCTAGGAAATAAATCATTGGAGTATGAAAATTGACTATAATGAGCATCCAATGATTGATAAAAACAGAAAATTGAATAAGTAATGAAATAAATGATAATATATGTGATATGATTAAATTATATATTTTTACCCCTATATTATTTTTATTAATAATATTCTATGTTCTAAAATTTTGATGTCAAATGATTTGACTAGGCTTTCCAGTATTTCATCCATTCTTTAGGATTCTATTTTATTTGTTATTTAGAGGTTGTGTGAGGACTAATGAGTCTAAATTTTTTCCTGGGTAAATTACATAAATTAATTTTGATATATAATCCTGAAAAATATATGAAATGTATTTATTATTAATTAATATAGTATATCAAATTTGGGAAAATAAAATCATGAAAAAATTGTTCATGAATACATTTACAATTGAGGCACCTAGACAATAATATATAACGATTTCATTTACATTATCAACAAAAATGTAGTCTTCACCTTCATCTCTATACATATTTTCTCCAAGACAAACTATGTGACTACCACCATAGCTTTATATCAATATGAACCTTTAATATTAGTAAATATGAATATGGAATAGGCTATGTAAAGGTTCTGTCGAAAGATATTTTCGATCAGTTGGTCTCTCATTTATAAAGTTTTGAGTCGGTATTTCGTTTCAACCTCTTACCTTTTTCCATATATGACTATATTCAATGAATGTTCTAAATTCTTAGTCGATATTATGAATATTTTCACCATAAATTAGAACAAGTATCTTAGTACTCGACTCATGAGATATACTAATCACCACTCTCACATGACCAGTTGCAAGTGGATTGTTGTGTTTATTTTCATCTATGTTATTGGACATTATACCCCTCTCTATGAGGTGATGAGTGGGTTTTAATAGATATAAATCATAGTAATTTTCACCCTATTGAATATTAAAAAATGAAAGGTATAAATTATTTTCTTATTCACATTTCACAGAAACAATTATTATAATATTGATAACCTTGACTAAGACAACCCTATTGGGGGAATGAATCACCTCAATGCTAGTGGAGGGTGGGGTGGGATCATCATGCAATGGTTTTTATGAAGTTGTTTCTTCTTTTTGATTCCACCCCATAAAGTTTTCTAGAAACTATCTCTTTTAATGGAATTTTTATTCAAGGGTATCTAGTATTTCTTTCATCTGTTTCATTTATTTATCATTATACTTCTTATTTTTTTTCAAAATATGTTCAGGGTGTCACCCAAAAACCCACACCTCTAACGCAAGCATACTGTTTTGGCCACTTCAAGGCCACCGAATGTAGGTTTTCATATTTTATTGGGGTTTCTTATTCTTATGACTATTCCATATAATAAATATATGAAAATATGTAGTCATTATTATGTAATATAAATTTACAGTAAAAAATTATTATGTAATGCTTAAACATTTTTCTAAAACTTTTTATGTCTTTTATTATATTAATATCCCATATTTTTTTACATGTGCCTCCTTACATAGCACATAGTATGGTATGGAAGTGGATATGGATTTGGAAGCATCAATGGGAATATATATTGAAGAACATAATTCTGTTGTTGTTTCATGTCACATAAATGTATTATGGTAGATTTGAAATACCTACCAATTATTTCAAGTAAAGCATACCTCATACCTACTTTATGATAGGGGTACATTGGTTTTTCTTCCCGTTCCATATTTTAAACACTCAATTTATATTTCATAAACAAAAATATTTCAATCAATGTGATGAATACATGTATCATCAAAAAACATATTACTTTCCACAATGTACCTCAATGAACAATAAATTCATCCCATGTTTCTTTGGTTATCAAGTGTACATAGATAAGCGGTGGGTGCGGGTTTATTTTCCCTTCAGTATTTTTAAGATTATGTCTCATTATAATTGGGTGAAAACCTCTATGAATCCTTCCAACAAGCATTAATACATATTTATTGTGGGATTTCTCTACTAAAAATTCATTCTATAAGGGTCTCAAGAAGAGTGAGTCAATGTTTTATTATTTTATTTTTTGTAATAGAAAGAAATGATATCATAATGTTAGCATAATGTCTTCCCACATTAGTGTCGTAAATGTGGTAACAACATGGTTTCATGAATCTACATCAATCAACACATGTTTCTTAGTGAAAATTCTTATACAACTACGGAACATGGCCTTGTTAGGGTTAACATGCAGGTCCTTCCCATTCCAACTGAACTCATATTTGATGCCTTTGATTTTCTCCATAAATAAATTTTCTAACACTATAAAACTAAAGTTATTTTGATTCTTATGCATCATCACTACATCATTTCCTACTATTTCCTTGGATTCAATATTCTCAATATGTTGTTCCTCTATAGTGGTAGTGTCAACATTTTTAGATTTTCATTTCACCTATCCACTGGAAGAAGCAATAGGTTTAGAAACAAGTAGTTCCTTATGATTGGGAGCACAATCACAAGCATAAGGTCTTTGTTCCTCTACACTAAAAGTAGCAATAGGTTGAGAGACCTATTATTCCTCAAGATTGGGAGCACCAAAACATGTAAAAGACATTATCTACAGATGTTGTTTAACATTTAATTTTGATTACATAATTGTAGAAAAGAACAGATAATAACATGAGGTAACACAATGTATATTACAAAAAAATATAATTATTCAATTCACTTTTTTCAAGGATAAAGGGATTTGAACCCTCTATGAACAACCAAAATCCATTCATTATGGTATTCTAAAAAATACAATAAACCATATACATTGGAACCACTATGCAATGATTGTGATGTACTAATAAAAGGGTCAACCTCAGTTGAATTTTCATATTACCATTTAGTAGTTTTGTTTGATAATAGAATAATTGAATAATTATTATTTATGGGATCTGGATCAAAAAATACATGTCACTTCCTATTATTCCATTATAAATGGGTTTTCATTGTACCCTTCCATACTGAAAAAAACAATCATGAAACCCAACTCATCTATCTTAATATCCCTCCAATTATCAAACCCCTTGCATTCAAAAATCTACACTTAGAATGTTGTATAGTCTAACTTCCATATTTTTTTGATGATGACAAATTATAACATATTTTTGTAGATTGGATTTATTTATTTAGTACTAAAAATATGAATCACTTCTACCACAATTGTAACTCCACTATTTTGCATGTTATTGTCTCCATTATGTTCATTTGTATAGAATGCATCACCATTAATTAAATAACCATTGTAATATAAAACATACAGACTTGGTCCTTTGACTACCTATCAAAGTCATGCTGAAATTGAATCCTACTTTTCATCTAACTCTTTAATAATATGGTACCAAAACTATCCTATAATATATTAATTATCTGTATTGTATATCAAAATTTCATCCCTTGATGGATTCAAATTCCTAAGAATTTTTTTTCAATCTAAACATTTTGGAAAACCTTCAAAATTTTATAAAAAATGAAAAAGTTGGGACTAATTTAAATCTGTAATATTGATTGTGACATCATCTCTTAAAGAAATTCCTACACCCTCAATCCTCCTAGCGTGACAAGAATTAAGTAGAAATTTTTTTCTACACTGAATATATATTCAGTACAAAATTTAAAAGCATCCTCAAAAATAAATTACTCCTCAATAAAACCCTCCAACCGAGTTCCATTTTTGACATAACTTTCAAAATATTCATATATTGTTAAATGGGGTACATCCGTCTATATTGTATAAAACCACATATTCAAATCTATCTCACCAATTGAGTCGTCAAATGATCCATCATATCAAAGAATATTAGTGGGAATAACATTTCAAATTAACATAATATGATAACAATTTATCTTTCCATAGTCAGAAAAATTCTTAGGTCTATAAATTTTCTATAGATTTTTTTGAAGAAGAAACAGAGCTTGGTTACTATATTATGGACATTCATAGAAAAAAATTCAATGTGAAGATTTAGGAATTATGTCATGCATCAAAAAATGGATGTTATGTGATTTCAGATCCATTAACATTAAATTTATCCTTGAAACAATATTTTTGATATTCAATTAATATTCCTCTAAAATATTTAAATCATACAAGAAGTTTCAAAACTAATATCTCTCCATATTAGAAAGAGTGTAAGATGTTGGTGAAAGAAAAGTTATTTTTTCACCCTTTACTGGCGCCAAATCTTATCGTATTCATATGTCAACCATGTCCTATCTAACCATAATTCCCTTTTTTTTGTGGGTTGTTATTTCAATTTTCCAAGGACATTATCACATACATTTATTTCTACATGCCTAACATCTAGAAAATTAATGAAATATAGGCAATTCTAGAATGATGTTTCAAATAAAACTGATATATTTTTTCAAACGGTTTTCATTTGGTTTTTCGAAAATGGTTTACCAAAATAATTGTCCTCATATTTTACATTCTCAAATAGTTAATCTCATATTATTGGAGACAGTGTCGTATGTTCTTCTGAACATCCATTGAATGATTTCATTCAAGATGAGATCATTTTTCATTGTTGTAGAAATATGAGATGTCCAAGAAACACAGTTTTCAATGAATGTTTCATCTTAATTAGATGTTTACCTTTTCCAAAAATGGTACATCCTTGAGTTCCTTTAATTATATATACTAAAAAAATTATATAAGTATGATGATCATTTACCTTCCCATACAACATGGATCTCAATGTAAAATATTCATTTTTGTTAGCATCATACAACGTATAACCTGAATACCAAAATAATTTCAAACCCTTCACCAGTGGAGCCAAATAAACATCAATATCATTACCCATTTGTTTTGGTACTAATATAAGATTAGATAATAGGATTTATTTTCATGTCATACATAAACACGGGGTCATGTTATGATTTACCTAAATAACCAACCATGTACTTTGATGATACTTTGAAAACAAAAAGGATTCACTCCATTGGTAGATAATAGAAGAAAAAGGTTTCTCATCTTCTTTCCAAATCTTGGATACTCATGATCAATTCTCTTACCCTATGGAATTTCTATCAGGTGACATAGTTTCCCATCTTTATTTCTTATATCTAAAAACCACATTAATTGGATTCCAGTCTCCTCACTTCAATTTAGGCACATAAACCATGGAATAATTGGAAAGTACTATACAACTTTCACTGGACAAGATTAAAATTTCTTTTATCAAGAATATCCACACTTTGGGATTTATATTATTTATTAGAGGTCCTTAATAAATAGTATAAAATCATTCAGATAGGCATGTGTTCTACTAGAGATAATACCCATCAAGCGTCGCATTATTTTGGCATCATCTTTTCATCTTGGGAGATCATTATATTCTAGGATCATGTCATTCAAGAGAGCACATATTTCTTTTAAATTGGTATTACTATATTTTTTTCTATCTTTTAAATTATATAGCTTAAGTACGGCTGATAATGTTGTATATTTAATGAAACCAGAATACAATGGCATCTTTGTGATACTCTATAACTTCTCAAACAATTTTAAATAATCATGAAATTCATCTTCAATGACCTTGTCAATTCCTCAAAATTATCTTCATTATAATCCACATATGCAATCACATCCTTATTATGATCTTCTTCATTTTCCACAATTTTAATCCAATCATATGATCCATAAAAGGTAAAAATATCCCATCCAGTAGCTACATTGTCTTTTTTAACATGTTTATTCCAACATTTATAACTTCAATCAATTCTATGACATATCAAGTGTTCTTCCAACTCTTCTAGACTAATTATCCTTGAATAAAAATATCATAAACACAGACAAAGGTTTTGATATGGTTCATATGTATGATATTTATCAATCATGATGAAATCTTTCCTTCCTCATCAAACTCTTTTGTCATACGATAGGCATTCATCATTTCTCTATTCATATCCATCATATTTTATTTTTTAATATTAATATATAACAAAATAAATACATAAAAGATATTCAACTAGGGTCACTAAACAACTATATATCCTAATTAGAAGAACCAAAGGAGGAAAAATAACCTAGAATAAAACTAAACCTATAAAATAAAGGTGTGATCTTAAAATCAAGTAGGTTAATCTAACCTACCAAATCTAAGGGATCACTTTTGTATTACATTCGAATTTTTTTTTGAAATACACTAGAAAAATGAACATTTTCTATAATGTTTTAATAAATAAGTAGTAACACATAAAAGTGCGTCGAAACCCATTTTCTAAGATTTTCATTAAATGTGAATAGTTACTTGGAAAACATTTTTCCTCAACCAATCCCTCTAATTCAAATAATATTTTCAAAATCTAACCTTAAATGATTTCATAAACACCCAATATTGAAATACACATTTCAAAACTCAATGTGGTTTCCAACTATCATATAGTTTTCTAAAACATGTTTGAAAACTAACCATTTCCATAAAACTATCTGTATTGCCCAAAAACCCCCTTTTCAAAACTCAAAAATTATTAAAGTTTCAAATAAAATGTATTATAACTTTTACCCTTTGAATTTTTCTTAAAATCCTTATTAAAATATTTTTAAAACACTTTAAAATCCTGATTTCCTTTTTTCCTTCTTTAAAAACCTTCTACAATCCCATTTCAAAAAATTTGAATTGAAAACCATAAAAATATGTAAGAAAGAACATGGTCAAGCACCATTTTTTCAAATCAGACAACCTTTGGAAAATGAAAAGAAAATATGTTCCAAAAAATAATATAATTATCAGGGGATACTATAGAAACAGACATATAAAACCCCTAAATGTTCCTAAAAATGGTTCTAGTTTAATGAACATCATCACTAGGTTTTACTAACAAAATTAATTGGACTAGAGATAAGGAAACTAGGTCATCACTACTAAATATATCCACACCCCTAGAAGTCCCATCAAACAAGGTATCCAATAATAATTATCCCCAAATGTGATCAAAAGCTATAATGGTCATGCAGAATCAAAGGGGATTAAGAAGGTATCACACAATTTATGAAAAATCATTTTTAATAAAATTTAAAATGGGCCATATCATTTCAAAGCCTTCTTCAAATTTCAAGTCATTTTATCATTTATAAACTCCATCCCCATCTACTCTTCAAACCAATTTTATCCTATCATCATTGAAACTCGAATTGAAATATCCTCTACCCTTTAAACAACTGTTGAAAAACAGTCAAAGACAGAATAAGTTTCAAAATTCAATTCACATGGGAAAATACACCCTTTTAAAATAATCCATCTCAATTGGAAATCATAAAATATTTAAAAGCCAAAAAATTTCAGTATAAAAATTTAAAAAGTCTAAAGAATTGGGTTTAAAGGTAGATCGCAAGGTTTAACTCGCATATTTAAAAATAAATCAACATTTTCCAACCTTTTTTACACTTTTAAATAACCCAAACTCCTGGTTTGAGATATAATTAACATTAGAATAATTTTTAGAACATTAATACAGTGATTACCACATATTTTGAAAAGAAAACAATTATTTTTAAAAAATCCTTTTATGCATTATCACAAACACTTATCATCGAATATCATTCCATAATAAGTGATAAAACCAGTTGAAAAATTACATTTATCCCTCACAATAACTCGTATAGGAATAAGTTTAATAAGAAAACAATTTGAAACCCAAATTATTTAAAGATAAATAAAATATGAAGGAAAAAAACAAAGGGAACATGGTATATAAAAAAACTAGTAAAAATAAGATGATGTATCAAGGACTGATAAGGACACAACAAATATAACTAATGTATATCCATAAATAATGCAAAATCAATTTATAAAGAGGATGATCCATGGATTGTATTTAGAGAAATCTAAAAATTGAAAGGAAATGTTCAAGAAATTGTATATAAACATCCCATTCACCATTGAAATCTAAAAAATTCAATTATGCACAACGTTCCTTAAGGTACTCACTTATAATAAAAATAAATTTGAAGGTTTAGGAGTGATGTTTCTAAGATATGATTTCTTAGTTATTGTCCAATAAAATCCTACACTAAAACATCAAGATCCTTATAGCTTTTCTATTTCATGAAATATCTGTGCTTGAACATTCTAGAATTCCCTTTTAGATTAATAAGGGTCTATCTGGCCTACGGTAATAAATATTTTCAAGAAGATTAATCAAAATACAATAGATGTTATCATTTAACTATTGGACCAATCCATCAAGTACATCATTGGAATTTAGTATTATGTCCTGGTATTTGTCGAGAAATTAATTATTCATTTTAATATTATCATTATGTAAATTATGGAATAATTATAATTACTAATAATTATTGGATGAAATTTCACATCCATGGGGAATTTGTTCATTAATATTAATCTAGGATATTATTTAAATTGTAGATGAGAAAGACCAATTTTTTTTCTTTAAATATCTTAATGAAGTATATGAATTGGAATATTATCATATCTTTATCACCCCTAATGAAGATTATAGAGATTTAAATATAAAATTCATTGAAGATAAAGGTATGATGTACTGGATTGATGCAAAATAAAAAATTAATACTATGTAAAGTCCTGATAATATGAAATAGGAAAATAGATTCTCTAAAAAAGAACTAAATCCGATGGCTCCCTTTAATAAATTAATTATCTAATTTTTCTTTCCACCCATGTTATAGCTATGGAAATTCTTGATAAACATGATGTAGTAATTCATAGGAATAATAGAAAATAGAATATGGATATCCAAGTTGAATTTAGTATTATTGGAGGAATAGTGAAGTGAGGGAATGACTCATGGGGAGTTTAACCCATTAAGGTTATGAGTTTTTATGATGGGTTTGATAGGGGGAATGAACCAATGAAGATATGAGTTTGAGTTTTATAGGGAATGTATCACAGTGTGGGTGATATGGATTTTATACTCAAAAGTAATATAACCCTCTCATTCGTTCTTATTTTTATTTTGACGTTTGTATGGGGAATTTATAGGGAAAACCTTAGATAACTACTTTATGAAATAGATGACCATGTAGAAACGAGGCGGCCATGTAGTACATGCTTGATCGTAAAGGAGTATAACATAAACATAGAGATATTGCGAATACATAGGGTGTCAATGTTGGATACTCATATCACAGAAGTGCTATGCGGATGGTTAAAACCTTTCATGAACAACTACTTTAGGAATGGGGTGATGTTTCACAGACAAAAACCATAACATCACATAATTTTATAATTTCAATATTAATTAATATCATAATTAATCCAAACACGACTAATTATAAAAACACATCAGGTTCTCACATAAAATGAAAACCACATCCAAACACCAATGGGAGGCCTAAGACATTATCCCATCACTATTTTATGCATACGACCTAACTACCAACAATTATTTGATCATAAATTTTATTAAATTCAGGGAAAAAAATACTGAAAAAAACAAACATTGACATACCTTATTCGAATCAACATGAATCAACATGAATACATCATCTCAGGTCCCCCTTTACACAAGATGAGAAAAATCCCAAGGGACATGGATGATTTCCTCCATGATCTAATAGAAATCATCAAGAAAAGAAAATGAAAATCGAACTGAAAACAACTCAAAATTATGGTGATGGTGAGTGATGAGATATCAAAGGGGATTAACTTTCACAGAGTCAAGGTGGTAAAGAGAGACGGTGGTAGGTATTAACCCTAGTAGGGAGAGGCACTATCTTGGAGGGATGGATGGAGTGCAGGGAGTGACTGTGGTATGAGATATGGGGGTAGGGTAGGGAGAAATGGTGGTGGAAACTTTTAAGTGTAAGGAGAAGGCGGTGATGAAGGAGAGGGAAATGGAGTAGGGAGAGATGTTAGCAGGATATGAGGATTGTTCCACCAATGCATTAGATGTGCTATGGAAGCAAACTGTTATGTGTATTTTTATAACATCGACAGAAGACTTTTATCATCACTTTAAAAAAAGCGCAGATAAAGGTATGACATGAATGAATCATATACTTAGTAAGGTATAGATCATAAAAAACGAGTAAGAATTTATGGACTATGTTGGATATTATGTCATCTAAAGATATATTATTACCTTTACCTTGTGATTAGAGTCCCTATTAAGTTGGGAAAAGATACTGAGCTTGATCTTTTTGGACACTATGATTGGTGTTTGTTTGAGGTAGATTTTGGTTCGACCATGGTTGATAAAATATTTCTTCACTAAATTTGATGAATTTGATATAAATGTTGAATATGAGAATGTTCCAATGTTCTTTTTGAACTGTAAAATAATTTTCAATGATTTACTAAATTTTAGAAAATCTATTATTTTCGCTAATTGTTTATCTCATGGGAATGACGAGAGTCATTACATAAAAAAGGTTTAGTCTGTGAAAGACCCTTCTTGTGATAGAAGATAATCACCAAGTGATAAAGTACTAGTAGGGAGGGTTATGTTGGGATAATTTTCTCATGCTCCACAGCATGGTGGTTCCAAGAAACATGAATCCTCTATTCTGGAAGGGGCTATAGATGATGCTTCCATGACCTAAAATCATTTTTTAATGTTGTGAATGTCTATTTTTCACCAATAGAAAAGAAATAATGGGATGATATTTCTATAGATTTGCAGGCCATTCCATTGCAGAAAAACGAGTATTTAGCTGCTGAGAAGGAGGTTGATTCATAGGATGATATAAGAGAGCATTATATTGATCATGATGTGCATTCGGATTATTTCAAGAAAACTAACATTGAAAATTCAATTAAAAATTAAGTGGATAGGGAATTTACACAAGAAACATCTTTGAGCTCCTCTAAGAGGATAGGTAAATCCAAGATAGTACTGGCTTCCCCTCTTCATACCAATAAGTTCACAATGAGTAACTCCAGTTTTTACGTAGTTATTTGGAAGGCTTCAAAAGGTAAGTATGCATCTCCGTCAAAGGTAGTTGATATGGATGGGTTTTAACTTGTGCCATCTTGGAAGTCTAGGTTGACTTCTTCTGAACCAGGACAGTCCCATTTTCGAACCCTGTGACCTTTATAGATGGAACCTCCATACAGGTATCTTGGGTGAATCCCATAGGATGATTTGGATGGTCTTGATATCACTCTGAAGGATATGCAGGGTAGGAATATGGATGTGTGAAGGTTCATACCTCAAATACCTTTGATTTCTTTCCCCACTTCATGAAATGAATGGTGCAGTTCTTCTACAGCAGAGGGATGTGGTTGTGGAAGAATCCCTCGCATCTTCCACAATAGTTACTAATGTGCAAGAAGCATATGATTTTACAGGAAGAAGCAATGATGTAGACATTCTTTCTGTGAATAAGGAGCAGCCTCTCATGGAGAATGTATCTGATTTTGAAAGGGGAAAACATGAAGTAACTTGGCAACAAGTTAAAACATGGAGATAAGGCCATTATCCAAAAAACTATAGTCATGGAAGTGGTCAGGAAGATTGGGTTAATGCTCAAGGTCATGGATGACATGTGTATACCAGGACTTCTACCACGACATATAAGATATTTTTAACTCTGGAGCAGGAAAACATAAAAGAGAAGTACTCTATGATCTTTAATAAAATGAACTC
This sequence comes from Viscum album, assembly GCA_963277665.1. Classification (NCBI taxonomy): domain Eukaryota; kingdom Viridiplantae; phylum Streptophyta; class Magnoliopsida; order Santalales; family Viscaceae; genus Viscum; species Viscum album. The sequence continues at coordinate 251,581,178 of OY728135.1, read as the reverse complement.
ATAGTCAGAGTGGGAAATGGTTGATGACGATGATGATTCTGATCATGATTATATGAATGAACCTACTCTTGTTTTACATTTCTTACATTTTGGATGGTGGAATGCCTCTGTGTATAACCTTATCATTCCTTATTTCATTTTTTAACTATTTTTTTATAATAAATATTTAGGAACTGGATCGCCTGTCTCTGGAACCTTATGAGTAAAAATGAACATTCATGATGAATATATAACATATTCATATCAATTACCCTCACACATAAATATATTTTTTGAACAAATTCATTGGAAACACATATTTATTTATTATTAATATTCATTATAATTATATATTTATTTAAAAGGTATTTATAAAAATTTAAAAATATATAATTATAAGACATTAATTATAAATATATAATTATAAATATATAAATATAAATATATAATAATAATTATAAAAAATTTATTTATTATTTACTAAAAATTATTATAATATTATTATTATTTAAATACAAATTTATTTTTTTATAATCTTATAAATACTTTTTTTAAAATATTATATATATATATATTAAATATTAAAAAATTTATGTTAATTATAAAAATATTTTTTTTATTTAAATTATATAAATAATCATTATTTTTGAATATAAAAATAAAAATTTTATATAAATTAATAATAGTTTTTATTAAAAACATTTAACAATGCTAATAATTGTGATGATAAATCAACCATTTATCAGTTCCTACAAAAGTATTGATAATGGGTTCACCATTATCAATGTTTTTTTAGTGATGATAAAGGGTTAATTTATCAATCTTTTTTGCAGGCACATATAAAGTCCCCCTTTTATCAATGTGTTTTTCTTAGCATTGATTATATTTGGTGCTTCCCTTAAGCTGATTTGTGGTAGTGATAGTGTAAATGGAATGTTATTTTCAACATATACAATAGGTACAAAATTACCCTCTGACCTGAACTTCATTTATTTTAATATTACATTGAATGTTCAGAAGATTATTTTTAAATAATTTTTTCCCTAATATTCTTGAAATTAATTTTTAAAGGAATTTCAATGAAAATGATTTTCAAAACGTTCAACACTTTAATAAGTGTTTTTCAAAATGAAATGGGTATTTTCCTTAACATTTTTTTATATATATTTCTGTAAGGTATTTATATTCGTTAAAAACAACATCCCATTATTCTTACTCTAATGTGTATTAGTTGTATTGATATATTCCTTATTTGTTTCTATAGATGGTTTTGGATCATTTGGAAAAGGAATTTATTGACATTCACTTTCTTGATTCATCTTTGTGGTCATTAACTTCCTCTCGAAATATTCACATTCCCACCATCATGGGACATTAAATTCTCCATAAATATCCATATTATTTATCATAAATAAGTTAATTTCTTAAGCTATATATTATTTTTTAAATATGTTGTTCGACATTAAAAGTAATTTTTTTATATGGGGAAATATTTTAAAATCTATATTCCTTAATAAATACATATATTTGACTATAAGAAACATTAATCCTAAATTAAATTCATTATTTTAAATATGAGGAATTCTTTGGACCTGCAGTGATAGGTGGGACAGAATATTATATATCTCCTTGATGTATTGGTAGGTCTCATGAGACAAATAAAAAAGCTTTCAATGAACAAGTTTATACCGATACTTTTAAACCATCTTGTAAAAGGTATTAAAGGTAGAGGTATCAGGATTCATACGATCTTGGTGTCCAATAATTAAACATTTACTTCATTAAGAATTCAGTTATTATTCTCCTTTTCATGTTCAAAATGATATTATCTCAGGATGCATTTTAGTCTCATCTTATTTATTAGATGGAATTTTTTAAGCTATTTACATTTACATATTGATTATTAATTAACTAGTTATTTAATTAGAATATAGTTCAGTTATTTACCTTTCCGTGTGGATTATTTTCATTAATTCAAGATAACTATTGGAACCTCATTATTTTAATGGTCACAAATCATTAATATTATGTTTCTAACATGTTCAATGTTTTATGATAGTCAATCATATTCTAAGTCATTCTGTGATCAAATTTCATAAGTTATTGATCTACTATTTTTTCGAGAGACCTACTATTAGATGTAGTGATCTACTGTTACATCAATCAATCTACCATTATTTTTTATGTTATACTTATAATTATATTTGTTGTTAGTTGAAGTTATCCACCGAAGGACTGCCTCTACCGCCAGGCTCTATCACTTATGGATCTACCATTGATTAAATCTACTATTAGTTCAATATAATATATTGGTGAACTATATCTAAAACTATAGAATAAACCATTCACTGATCTACCATCATATTTGTTATATCTATTTAATAGATCTACCACTAGAATAGATCTACCACCAGAACGAGACTATATCCAAAAAATTCATTACTAGTTTATGATACCTTAAAATGTGATTTATCGTTAGGTTAATATACCTCTATAGATTATCAAATTCCAGTATTCTACCATTATTGTTATTTATTTCATTCAGATTTAATTCCTATAATAGATATTCTATGGAATTTATTACATTCAGGATTCACATTGATTTATTAATAATTATTCCTAAACTACTCCACTGATTAATTGAAGACTATGTCAGACCTTTCTGATTTATTTCTTAGTATCAAGATCCAATAATTTATTCATTATTATTCATAAATGGATAACAAGAGTTGGATAGTTATATATTCTGGATAACTCTCTCATGTGAGTACGACTAATGTGATGTGAGGTGTGCCAAAAATAGAGAAAACATTAGTAATCCAAAAGTGATACATGCAAAAATATTTCAGTCTTCAATTGCTGAATAAAGTATATACATTAAAAATTGAAAACATAAGGACTCATCAGATATCCATGATACTCAAAATTCTCACACATTCAATGCAACCTATCTAAGCTCTTGAAAATGAAAAACTTGAGGACCTTTAAACATGTGAAGCTATTCAGACTAAGTATCACCACTCTTTTTAATCATTAATAATATTCTCTTTTTATTTATTCATTAAATTTGAGTAGTCAATTGGGTTACTCTATTTATCTATAAATATTCTCTAATGTACCAAAATGGAGTGTTCTTAACACACATTCTCACCTTTCACTTATTTATACCCACAAAAACATTTAAAGAGGTCATGTGTGACCTCTTTATTATTTAATTATCACGTATAACTATTGAACAAGATTTGTACTTGGAAATCTATGTGTACTGTTGATTGTAAAACACAATATAGGTATTTGATCAAGTTTATTATTTTGTAATCTTCATTGGTAGTATGTTATTTCCACGTTCATGGGATTAAGTATCAGCTTGATTTTGAACCCCTTGTTTCATTCCGCTGTGAATTTTTTTAGTTTTTTTCATTATTTCAAAGTTAATACTATATCTGTTGTTAAAATGTAAAACAAAACATTAATTTAATATTTATTTTTAATTTGTGTTTATATAAAGTTTATTTGAGTAATTTTATATTAAAATTTAAATCTGTTTCAAATATAATTTTAATTGAGCCTTATTCTTACTATGAGATGTTATTTGACTAATCAAACTCATATAATTATACTATTTAGATTAATTGGTCTTATATATTAATTTGGGGGATTTATTTTTTATTTTTTTAAAATATAAATTTTTATCAAGGAACTTAATTCACCACCATCTTGAGTTACTAACATTGAAAATAATTTGGTATAAATGGGGTTTTAAATAACTTTTCCATAGTGATTTAGTTCTCTTTTATAGGTCTTCAATTTATCTTATTTCTAAACTTAATTCTTTATTGACAGTAATAGATAAGAAAAAACATCACAACTAAGCCTCCCTATTTTAATGGAACTAACTATTTTTAGAGTGTGATTAAAATTAATATACATATTGAAATTATGGGGTTTTTAATTTGTACTGTAATTGAAGACAAATACAAACTACCCAAAACATCTAAAGTTGAATGGAGTGATCTTACTAAAAAATATATACTAATAACTATAAATATATGACTTCATTACACTGTTTTTAAGGATATGAATAAAGTTTTATAATTTTTATGTGTAATGCTTCATTTGAAATTTCAGATACTTTAGCAATTTATCAGGAAGGAACTTATAATGACAATGAAATACATTTGAATACTTATACTATTAAATATTATACATCTATGAGGAACCTTGAAAACCCAATTTCTGATATGTATCATATTTTTAATGATATTTGGAACAAAATTCATTCACTAGGAATACCAAATTTTGACAATTATCAAGTGATGCACCTATTGTGATGTTTACCAGACAGATAGAGGGGAACTTCAGTTTCAATTCAAGATTCATGTTATGTAAGAATTGTATAGACCCACAATTTCCCTAGATGTTTTTTTCTTAAATACATGTGAATTGTAATAGTCCGTGAAAACTCACGGCACGTGATTCTGAGGTGCATTGTGCACGGAATAAATTTATGAAGTTTTGTTCAGGTTCGTTCAGTAAACGTTCGAGCGGGGTTTTATAACTTTTGAACTGCTACTCGGAATCAAAATCTGAGGATACTGTTGAACTTACAGCGCCGATATTTGCTTAGGGAGAATTTCAATTCGATGGTTGTGGGTTGAGTATAAAAGTTAGTTTTTGGGTATTCGTGGAAAATAATAAAATAAAGTGAGCTTCACATTATTTTTTTTATTGGAGCCACCATGTGGGTGTTTGGAGGTGGGTCCCATAGGATCTATAACCTCTTATGGAAGTTAGAAGTGGGGACCACCAGGACATAACCTCCCATGAGAGGTTATGGTAGTGGGGACCACCACACCTCAACCTCCCATGTGGGGTTAATATGGTGGGGACCACCTGAGACAACATAACCTCCTATTTTGAATAATAGGGGTGGGGACCACCTGACCACTATTAATGGGAGGAGGGGAAAATCTCTCAAATACCTTCATTAATAAGGTGGATCCCCTTGACCTCCTCTACCATTTATGGTGCCACCACCTCCACTTTAATTGTTTGAGCCATTGAATAATTTGTTATGCCAAATCCTTCTCATTAATTAGGTGGATCCAATTAAAATAATTCATCCAATTTGAATACTGTGCCTATAAATTAATAATATATCACAATCTCTTATTATTTTTGTTGGAATTGGTCTTTTGGTGGAACTTGGGAGAAGGGATAAAATCTCCCAACGAAGGACGATGAACGAAGAATGAAGAACACCGGTGATGAGTGACTTCGACTTCCTTCCTTGGATCCTACCGACGTGGAGCGTCTTCCCCAACTGATGTGTGAGCTCGGTATTGGAAGTGTGTGGCGGACGCGAAAAATGGTGACCAAACCTTCTTCTTCTCTGTGACTCCGTCGATGAATGACGAACAAAGGTAGGGGGTTAATTTGTGTATTACTACTTTCCTTTCTTTTTCCAGTTCTTCAGTTGGAAAGGAATCTTTGTGGAGGTTGTAGAATAAATTAAGTTCATCTTTCTTACTTCATGATGATCCAAGTGTTACAACCATAAATTCAGAGGGTGCGGGCCAAAACAACATGGCCCAACCCCTTCGTCATTCTTGTTTGGGATGATCTTCGGCATGGCGACGTAACAATGAAGCAGTGTTGAAGGCGACGAAGGCAACAGGTAAAGGATGCGCTTCCAGTGGCCTCCGCGAACCGCACTACACCATGGTTACGCATCGCTCCAGACCGAACCACGACCCTCCAACCAAGCCACCTTGGTCGTGTCGTCCGTTGGCCAAGCCACCCCAGCTCGCACCACCGCCGGGTTCCACGGCCACCCGCCGGCCTGCCCACGCCACTCGGCTCCTGGCTGCCGCCAGACTCCCGAGTACCCCTGCCGAACCCCACTGCCCGTGATTTCTCAAGACGCACCGAACCACGCGACCCGGCCTCCCATCCGCCCGCTGGGCCGCCTCCCGGCCACCCGCTGGCCCACCTGCCGGCCTGCTCAGCCGCCTCCCGGCCTGCCCAGCCGCCCCTGGCCATTCGCTGGCCCGCCAACCGTCCTGCCCGACCGCCCATACTATCAAGCCACCACCCAACTGAAGCGACGCCCTGAATGCGCCGACCTCTCGAGCCAGCCCGCGACCCCCCTCGCAGAAACCTATCCGAACTGGCATGGATGAGCAGCGCTGGGTTGTACCCTCGTGGCGCCCCGTGTCGAATCGACCCTGAGCCATGGCCGAACCGCCCACGCGGACTGCTGGGATGGACCCAGTGTATCGAGCCGAACCTAACAGTCTGGCCACCCAATGGGCTAGGCCATACCTAACTGGTCTTACCGGGATGACCCAGACCGGGTTCACTCAGACGGGGTCGGACTGGGTCTGTCCGACCGGGTCGGACTAGACCCGGGTCCACTGCCGATCCTTTACTTTCATTGGCCATATCTTCGGCACCAGATGAATGTTTGACGAACCGTCAGCGGCGCTGGTAATTTTGGAGCGTGACACTACCTTTGAGTATACCCCACTAGAGTTCGGGGTATAGTTGATTAATTTTTAGGTTGGATCATGCAAGAATCCAATCGGGGCCCCCGATACTAAAAGGATAATAACTCACAGAACGGGCGTCTGATTGATGCGTTGTCTATTGAGTTGAGGCCTCTATGATGTGGTAGACCATTGAGATACTTATATGTGGTACCTAGTGACAATTGGAGTATTGAACTATAGCTCATGGAGCGGATCCTCCCGGAGAAGAGTAATCTTAGTGTGGAGACCCAGTAGCTGGCTGAGACCTGACGACTACTAACTGATTCGACTCGGAGTGATTTGACTTGCCCAGTGGGGAGTGCCTTGGAGTCACGGAAGACCCACAATGGCGAGTTCCTTGATGTCACGACAGACCCACGGTACTCGACAAAAGGAGTACCTCTACAGGCTATGAGGGGAGCACTTTGGTGACGCGGTAGAGCCACAGTGGGGAGTACCTTGGTGATGCAGCAGACCCATGATACTCGACATGAGTAGTACCTCAGTAGTACAAGGTTAGTGGGAAGAACATTTGTGACACAACATGCCCACTGTACTCAATAGAGGAGGAGTTCTCCAACAGTCAAGGTTTAGATAGTGTGATTGGGGATGTTACTTGATACTACCCGAAGAATAAAATCTTGGTTTGAGACGAGTATGTAACTTTTGTGTTTACCTCATGGTTGAGATGGATTACTTGATAACTTAAGTATTTGTATGGGCATATACCTAAGTGGGGTTATATGTTGATTTCATACTTTGTGGTTTATCCTTGTTGGTTTTATGAGACCTAAAGGGTCTCAGGGTCCCTACTGAGTATCGTTATACTCACCCCTGCAAGGTCAATGCCTGCACCTCATTGTGTTGGATGTAGACGAAGGACAACGCTGACTGAGGCTGAGTGTACCACGACTAGACGGTACCCAGAGGTGGACCACACGATGTGACAGTACACAGAGGAGACGGACGAACGTGGAGTGCTGTGGAGGCTATCTGTACCTACCCTTCAGGTAGGATTTCCTGGTGGATGATCCAGGAGCCATTTTCCCATTTTCCAGTAATTTTAATTTCAGTTTCCTTGTACATTACAATTGGGCTTGTATTTACGACCCCCCTTTTTCTTTTCTGCACTCCTTTTCTATACAGTTTTATTTAGTGTTTTGTTTCCAGCTCATAATCTATTGTGTGTGTTTTCCAGTTATAAAGGCAATGCCTTCCCAGTTTAGGGATTTACGCCTTTGGTGCTAGTCTCTAGCCCCTGGCCTATGGAAGGCGGGCTTGGGGTAGTCACAACATGGGCCCCGGGGGATGGGTCATGACAAGCATATTTCCTATTAATGAAATAATTGTAAAATATAAGATAAATGAAGAGGAATTAAATGTTTATAGATAATAAGAGGACGAACCAAAGATAAAATCTATTTCTTTTAAAACTATTGTCTCAAAAAAATCCAAGATGAAATCTCAAATATTAAATAGTGATATGTTGATAGTGATGAAGAAATAGATCACTATGATAATAGATATAAGACGTTTTACAAAAGGATGAAGTTATTTAAGAAATATATTTATAAATTAATGTATGCTAATATTTTTAATTAGAGAACGTACTATAAAAGGATGATACTAAAATGAGACAGTCTACTATGAATGTAAGATAAGTGGTAATGTCAAAGAAGACTGTCATAAATTAAAATTTAAGAAGAAATATGAGGATAAAGATAAGTAGTATAATTTGTATATAAATAAAAATTAGAGTGATTCCTAGTATAACTCCAGTAAATTAGACTCAAGTAGATAAGACAACCAAGATTGATCAAATATGAATTTTATGACAAACCTATATGAGGAATCTATTATATTTCAGGCATCTCGTATTAATATTTCTAATTGTTCTTGAGATTAAAAAATGAAGAAAAAATGGATAATAAAGAAATATTTGAATACTAAAATATTTTTTAGGACACTTTTAATTAACATAAAGATAAATATAAAATTTTAAAGAATCATCATGCTCTAACTGCTAGTTTCAAAACTATTCTTACTATATAGAAGGATAAAAATTGCCAATTTATAAAAGAAAAAAATGGGCAGAAATTATCTAATGATAAATTAAAAAAATATTTGGAAATATTTAAAAATGGAAGGAATTCCTTTACATATATTTTTTGGATGAAAACTGGCCAAACATATACTATTGAAATAGGCTATTAGCCAGGGTAGAGAAGGATTATTAAAAATAAATTTATTCCAAGAACTAGTTCTACTAATCCTATTAGAAGTATTTATTTTTCTAGAACAAATGGAGTTTATATTACTAAAATTATAAAATATAATTATAGGAATCATTTTATGAATTTATAGTTCTTAATTATTATTTTACTAAAATTTATAGAACAAATTAGATTTGGTTACCAAATACTTTTTTACTTTAAAATCAATTTTATAGGAAACCTGCTTGAAAAGTTCCATTAAGAACTTATGGTATCTAGAAATTGTCTCTTGTAGACACACCACTACGGAATATCCATATTAATTATCGATTATGGACTAGTAGTAGGTGGTCAATGCCTTTTTTAATATGTTTTTTTGTTTAATATACCACTTTTCCATCATCCCACATGTAAGAAATTCCTTTGTTTTCCAAAAAATTAAGTAGTTTTTTAAATTGGATGAAATGTGTAATGACCCGACCCTAGTTGACCAGAGCTAGTTACTTAATTGATTACATTGGCATGATTACAAGAAATTCATATTCCAAAAAAATGAATAGTTTAGTAGTTTTGGAAAACCATATATATACATAAGTTCAACATTACAACTTGAAATAAAATACAATATACAAATTCCATTGAAAACATCCATAACTCCTAGGTTTTCCCTATATGACATTCATAATATACCTCTTCATGTCCTGTTAAAATGAAACATAAGAAAGGGGTGAGAACAAATGATCAGTTATGGTAACTAATACAACAAGAGATATCATAAACATAAGAATTTGGAATGGTGAATAACTAAAAACACAACCCTTAAAAAATAAACTTGAACACATTATGGCAGGAATAAGAGGTGAATAAATAATTCCATAATAAAGCATAACCATGGGTATTATACTAGACTAAAAATCTCATGAACATTTAATTATGGGTTTCATAATGGGGGAATTCATAATACTAGACATCATAACAATACCATCAAGTCCTCATGTTAAGGCAAAAAATAACCATTTTGTCAAGGCCTTATGTCAAGACCATAGTTTGTCTCATGAGACCAACAGATGCTCAAGGGGATATAAAGGTCCCCACCCATCACATACTATGTTCAATTCATTCCTCATATGAATGGGGATAAACATAAAAAAAATATATACACTCATATTTATAATATCATATGAAATGTAAATAACTTTTTCCAATCATAAAGTATAGGCACTAACCATTAAGATTCAATTGGTGAATGATTTTAAGATAGCACATCAATAATAAAACTAATCATAAACCAGTCAATAAAATATTTTAGCTAATATCAGAAAATATTATTCCCAATAATACATAATCATCAACAAGATTATTGAAACAGATAAAGATACTCTTAAAAAATTGTCAAGTAATTCTTTAGAAAAATACTCTTTTACTTTGAAAAGAATTATTTTGGAAAAATCCTTGTATAAAACCAGATGTGAATTAATATAGTATATTTATAATAAGATTATTTATTTTAGGAAGATAATGTTTTCGAAAAATATATTCTAGAGTGCCCTTGAAAATAGGAATGAATTTGGGAAATTCCCCTGAATTCGGATTGTATTTTGAGAAGATTTTTTGAAAGATAGTTTTAAGATATATAGATCCCCATATATTAAAGTAGTATTATGGTCTATACACATATAGAGTAAATTCAATCAGAATTTATGAGGAGTACATATGAATAAATAATAATTTAATTGAGGTGTGTAGAGATTAAGAGTAACCTGAATGAAGATGGAGGTTCGGGTAGAAAACCATTACTAGTTTGAAATAAGTCGATTCGTATGTTGAAAAATTAAAAATCATAAAATGATAAATTTAATACCATGAGAATAAATATATTCATTATATGAAAAATCAATGCTAATTATAAATACACCATACACAATAAATAGTGGTGAATAATGAATATCTCACAAAAAATGGAAGTGAGATGTGGAAACCCTTACCTTAAGTCTGATGGTGTTCTTTATTGGATTTTAGTGTCATGGATAACCAAATTAAATTCCATAATTATTATTTATAGAACCTATTATTTATATAATTGATTTATTTTTGTATTATTAAGTTCATTTTTTGTCTTCTTGATGGGTTTAAGAGGTTAAATTCTATTGTTTGGGAGCGTTTTCTTCCTCGGTATTCCTGACCGGTTTACTTATATACATTTAAAGAAAACATGTAAGATGGGAATGGTTGTACAAAATATAAGTTTTATTTTATTTTTCAACATTGATAATATTACATGGTTTAAAAAACCATTTGGTTATTGGGGGTGAAGATGAATTATTATATTCAACTTTAAGGATAATTGTTTGGGTAAATTGGTGGTTTTTTATCACAAAGAACTCATTTTTATTTATAAATTAATGTCATTTGTAAAAAAATATTAAAAAACCTTAAATAAGTTACAATAAATATATTATATTCTCTTTCAACCATCAAAATGGTTTCATGACTTTTATTGAATACAATGATAGAAATTGAAATCTTTTCATCCTTGAATGTGGTAAATTAACACATATGGGATGGTGTTTTCAATTCTAGTATAAAATATAGGTATAGGAAATATGAAGATGAATTTTTCCATCATCATAAAAAATTAAATTACATTTATGTTACTGGATTTATCATAAAATTTGGATGAAAGGAGGTGAGAAAGGAAAAAGAAATTCAAAGAACTCGAGATTAATGAAAAGTGGAATTTAACTCTTGATGTTATCTTCCTTGAGACCTCTTTAGGTGGGAGATTTTGGTCTTTTTATGAGACCAAGGAATTCTGGACATGGGGGAGGATATTTTAATGATAATTTCTTAGAATTTAGACAAGGAATAAGGCTCTAGAGGATTGAAGAGAAGAGCGGGTGAGGGGTTTTTATAGTGGGGGAGATGGGTCATTTTTCAATATCTTATTCATTATTTTATTATTTCCATCAATTCAACCAATTGTGTTGATTCATGTGACCCATAATAGTAAAAAGTTCATGTCAGTTCAAGCCAAGAGTTCGTACATCATCCAGAATGCTAGGAATAGTGAATTTCATTTATAATGTAAATATATGGTAAATTACCATATTTTATTTTTCATAAAAAAATCATGTATTTTAGAAAAATCCCAAAAATTTACCCAACCCATTTTTTGATGTTTAGAATTAAAAAATTAACTCAATTTTGCTTAAATAATTTTCAAAATCAGATAAATTTAATATCTAAATAAAATCATAATTTATTCGAAAAATAACAATTCTAGAACTATAATTTATTTTTTTCAACTTGAAAAATTATTCAAGATCTCGTTATCTTATAACCTTAAGAAGATAAAATAATAATATGATTTACTATTTATAAGGTTCATATTACAATTCATATTACTATTCATAAAGATATGTTACAATTCACCAAAAATTAATTTTGTCTTATCAGACTCTAAATATCTTTCTAAAGGCAACTATGTATATTAGTTATTCGCAATTAAAATTAGAGGGGTGGAAAAATTATGTTTACTAAAAAAGCTATTAAAAAGTGGTGTTTTTTATAGACTCAGTGTATCATGAATTCAATATTAAATTTATTTATAAATCATTAGGGTGTTACATCCCTTCCCCTTATAAAAATTTCATCCTCAAAATGACCATAATTTTACCTCACAAAAAGATTTTGTAGTTCTTCATCATAATATTTTTGGTTCCCATTTTTCTTTTTCAATTCAATGATTTTTCCAAAGTACCTTTAGCATTATTTTCAACCGATTCCTCAAAACTTGTTCCTTAATATCTAGACTTCAGATAGGATCTTCATAGTATGATAAATCAGGTTCCATTTCTATACCTTCATAAGTGAGGGCATGTGTTGGGTCTGGAATGTAATTTCTCTACAATGAGACGTAAAACATATTATTTTACCTTAGATAGGATAGGTAGCATTTCCAAATGATAATCCCAAGCTCCAAATCTCTCTATAATTTCAAATTAACAAATATACTTAGGTCTTAGTTTCCCTTTCCTTCCAAATCTTATAACACCCTTCTACGGAGATACTTTTAAGAAAACATGATCTCCCACTTGAAATTAGAAAACATTCCTTTAATTATTAGTATATCTCTTTTTTATGATTTCAGCTTCTTTGATATGGTTTTCAATAGTATTTACCTTCGATTTTGTTTCCTCTATAACATATTGACCAACAATCTTCCTTTCACAGACTTCATCCCAATATGATGGTGTACAACATCTCTTTCTATACAATTCCCCATATGGTGTCATTAGAAATCTAGAATGGAAACTATTATTTAGGAAAACTCCAAAAAAAGGTAAATACTAATCCCACATACATTGAAATTCACGTGACCATGAGCTCAACATGTCTTTTAAAGTTTGGTTCGCCCTTTCTAATTTCCCATCAGTTTGAGGGGGACAAACAGTACACAATCGAAAGTCAGTTTACAAGGATTTCTGAAGAAATTTCCAAAATTTCGATTTAAATTGATGATCACGGCTAGACATTGTTAAAATAGGTGCTCCATGAAGTCTAAAACTTCATTTATATAGAGTATTTCATGGCAATCCAATGGAAAATCCTCCCTTATAGCAAGGAAATGTGCAGATTTCATAAGTTGATCCATAATTACCAATATGAAATCATTCTTTCTTGTAGGTTTGGGTAATCCAGGTTCAAAATCCCACATGATTTCATCCCATTTCTATGTAGGAATAGGTATAGGTTGTATGACTCCTCTAGGATTTTGTCTTTTGTCCTTCACTTTTTAATAGAATAAACATCTTGATAAATAATTAGCAACTTCCCATTTCATGTTGTCCCACAAAAAATGTTCCTTCAAATATATATAAATATTTATACTACCATGTTGTATAGAGAATTTAGAGATATGGGAATCATCCAATAACACCTTGTTCAGCTCAGATATAGAGGTAAAATATAAACTCTTCCCAAATTTCATAATTATATCTTCACACATGAAGTCAACCAACTTCCCATATTTCACTACATTAATTTTATATTGAAGATTCACATCATCTGGATAAGAACTTTTAATAAATTCCAATAATGATATTTGGTAAACCAATTGAAAACATAATTATGTTTCATATTATTTTATAATTTCAAGGTCCATACATACTAGATCCATGAATACAATGTCCCTTTCAATCCTCATTTTGTTTAAAACTACATGATCCTTACTGCTCAATGCATCAGCTACGTTATTTTCCTTTTATGGGTTGTAGGGTATGGAACAATCGTAATCCTTGAGTAGATCAAGCCCTTTCATTCTCCTCATGTTGAGTTATTTGTATTAAAAGATGTATTTTAGGCTCTTGTGATTCTTATATATCTCACATCATTCACACTAGAGAGTGTGTTCATATTTTTCGAGTAAATATCACAAAAACTAAATCAAGATCATGAGTAGGATAGTTATGTTCATGAATTTTTAATTTCCTTGATGGTTATGAAATAACTCTACCATTAAACATAAGGATACAACCAATTACATTCTTTGATGCATCATTGTAGATCACAAACCCATCATTCCATAATGGTTGAGTGAGGATCTGATCATTCACTAATCTCCTCTTCAATTCTTCAAAACATTCCTCTTATTATTTTTTCCATAATAACCTAACCCCTTTGTGTGTGAGATTGTCAATTGTGTTGGCCAAATGGGAGAAGTTATGGACAAATCACTGATAATAACCTAATAAACCAATAAACTTATGTACCTCACTTATGTTTGTTGGAGTAGGCCATTAATGAACAGATTCTATCTTCACATGATCAGTAGATATTCCATCCTTAGAGACAATATGGAAAAGAAAGGAAACTGATTGAAGCTAAGATTTACACTTTCTAAACGTCCAATTTAAATCATTTCTTCTAATAGTATTTATAATAGTGCGCATGTTATTTTCATGATCTTCATAGATTTTGGAGTATACCAAGATATCATCAATAAATAACACCAATGATTCATCAAGATGTTCCTAGAAAAATCTATTCATTTGATCCATGAAAACATAGGTTGCATTAGTCTGTTCAAAAGTAATTAATATAAACTCATAATACCCATACCTAGTTCAAAAATACTATCTTTTTAATATCTTCCTTCCTCACTTGCAACGGATGACATCCAGTTTGAAGGTCAACCTTTAAAAATATTATGCTCAATGAAGTAGATCAAATAAATCATCAATGTGTGGGAGGGGATAATAGTTATTTGTTTTTATAGAATTTATCTCTTTGTAATCAATGAACAACCTCATAGATCCATCTTTCTTCTTAATGAAAAGAACAGGGGATCCCAATAGAGAGAAACTATGGAGAATAAATCCTTTATCACTCAATTCGTCTAGTTTTTTCATCAGTTCAAATAATTCCATAGTGACCATTCTACAAATAGTATTTGATATAGGCCTTTATCTATTAATTAAATCAATAAGGAACACAACTTACCACTTTGGAGGATGTCCAACTAAATACAATAGAAAAACATCGATATATTCTTTTATAATAGCTACATCCACAATTTGAATATTCCTTACCTCGATCATAGATATTGAGTTCTAATATTCCCCAAAAAAATTTATTCAGTAGAGCTATTGGGGGTTGATCTAGATAAGAATTAGATGGTGATGTTTCTGATCTAAAGATAAGGGATTCTACATCGTTCTCAAAAATTGTGACCTCCTTCTTATAATATATTTTCACATCATGATTTAAAATCCAATCCATACAGATGATTATATCAAATTATATCATGGTTATGATAATAAAATCAGCATATATATCATGTTTATATGCCATAATGGGTACTTCCACGCACATATTTGTTATAATGATACTCTCCTTAGGATTTTCGATGGAAAACTACCTTATTAATTAAACTTGTAAATATCTAATTTTCTTGTAAAACTAGGAATATATGAAATAATGTGATGATCCATAATCAAATAAATAATTGGATATGTTTTAGAAAATAATTAAAGTACCTACCACCACATCATTGGGTACTTCAATATTAGCAGTTGTTATCAAATTAGCTTGTACTTTTTCCGTATGCCTTCTTTAGTGAACATTTCCTTGACACCTAGGATAATAATTTACATAATGTCCCCTCCCCATTTAATTGTAGCCTTGAATAATAGTAGATTATTTATTCCCCTTAAAATCATGGGATATGTGGTCTTTTACTCCACACATGTAACAGAAACCCATACCCTTCAGGAAAGTACAAGTGTGTATCTTCCAACAATTATCATAGGGTGGAGGGTAAACTCTTCCTTTATTCCCCATTTCCTTATTTCCTTTTAATGAGTTCTCAGAATCCCTATTCTCCTCTTGTTTTCTCTTAAAATCACAATATGTAGAGAATTATGTTTCCATCTTGATATCACATCAGACTATATCTTCATATGATGAGAAACATTGAGAGAATAGAGGCCTTTAGTCGAATGGTTTTAAACCATCAATTAATCGATCAGTCTTTCTCCTTGGATTATGTATGTTGTCCATGGAATGTCTTGTAGACCTTGTAAATGTAGATTCGTAGTTTTCAATATTCTCATCCTCTTTTTTCCATAGATTCAGAAACTTTTGTTCTATAACTGATAAATGTTCACAAGTGAGGTATTTTTCGAATATTATTTACTTAAAATCCACCCATTCCATTTCTTCTATTTCTTCATCATCATTTTGTTTTTTCATTAAATACCAACACCAATCTGAACCTCCTAATAGACGATGAAACTCCACGACAACCTTCTCTCTTTCGTTAAATACCAAATAGGTAAATATATTCTCTAATAACTTATCCACAAACCCATTACGAATGGGTTTGTAACCCCATTAAATGATGTAGTTTTTTTCTAAAGTGGTATAACATAGCTCCTCCACGTCATGGATCTGCATAATCCAAATGGTTATGGTTATTATTCATAACTTGAGTCATCAGTCCCAATATAGTTATATGTTTCTCATCACGAGTTGTGGAACCAGAGTCAACATCATTATATTGCATTAGAGGGAAATCTCTACATGGAATATGAGTGTTCATTCATTTTACATTACTTCCACTAGGTTCCATTTCAATATAATGGTATACACTATATTAGGTTATTAATCCTAATGTATAAACTCAATGTAGAAAAATACTTAGCATAAATTGAAATCTTATACACAGATTATCTCATAAACATAAACATGGCTTTTTTGAGGAAAAATTCACATTTAAATACTTCATAATTTATTGAAAATAAAATGTGCATTATCCTATGTATATCCCCCACGAGTGTCAAACTAGGTGCGAAGTAAGGCTCGTTGTCATGTACTAGGATACCCTGAGTCAAGCCCAAAACTCTTTGTCAGAGTTGTTACTCCTAGGTACATATGTCCTATAGCCTCATCCACTTATAGTATCCAGATAGGGATGTATTTTCTAAAAATATACATATAATCTATTCTTTACCAAAATTCATGTATGTTCATTTATGTTTATCTACAAAGTCTATCTTAGGTTTTTATTCCATAATCTATATTTTATAAATCTAATTTACATGATTTCTTATAAACTTCCTATGATACCAAGTATAATGCCCTAGCCCCAATTTCTTGGAGTCAGTTCCTTATTTCATTACATTATCATGATAATAAGAAATCCATTTTCTGAAGGAACGAATTGTTTAGTATTTTTTGAAAATTAGAAACTAACATAAGTTCAACATTACAACTTGAAAGGAAATAAAATAAATAAATTCCATTGAAAACATCCATAACTACTAGGTTATCCATGCATTTCATTCATAATATTCCACTTCATGTCTTGATAAAATGAACCATAATAATGGGGTGAGCTCAAATTCACAAAAAGGATAAGAAATAAAATAGAAGATATCCTAAAAAATAATCATAAGGCTTGGTGAATAACTAAAAACACATTCCTTTAAAAATAAACTTGAACACGTTATTGCACGAATAAGAGCTGAGTAAATAATTCCATATTAAAGCATAACCATAGGTATTCTACTAAATAAACCTCATGAAAATTCAATTAAAAATATCATAAAGATGGAATTATTAATGGTGGAAATCATAACCATACTGTCAAGGCCTTGTGCCAAGACCATAAATAACCATTTGGTCAAGGCCTTGTACCAAGACTGTAGTTTGTCTTATTAGACCTACCGATGCATCGAGGGGATATAGTAGTCCCCACCCATCACATACTATGTCCAATGAATTTCTCAGATGAATGGGGATAAAAAAAATAACATATAAATTCATATTGAAACTAATATATGAATGATAAATAACTTTACCCAAACATTAATCACAAACACTAACCATTCAGAGTAAATTGGTGAATGGTTTTGAGAAAGCACATCTATAATAAAACTAATCATAAAACATTAAATGAAATATGTTATTTGATATCATAAAATATCAATCCCAATAATACATATTAATCAACACTATTGTTGAAATTTATGGAGATACTCTTATAAAATCATCGAGTAATTATTAAGATAAATACTCTTTTACTTTGAAAAGAAGAGTTATTTTGGTCAAGTCTATATATAAAAATATAATCAAAGTAAAATAGTATTTTTAATAATAAAACAAGAAATTTTATAAAGATAATGGTTTCTAAAAATAGATCATAGAGTGCCCTTGAAAATAGGAAAAAATTTGAGAAATTCCCTCGAACCGGGCTACTGTTTTGGCAATAATTTTTGAAGGATCCTTATAAAACATATAAATATCTATAAATTAAAGTAAGACTCTGGTTGGTAAATGTATATAAAATTAAACAGAATTTATTAGGGGTAAATTTTAATAAATAATAATTTAATTTAGGTAAGTAGAGACTAAGAGTGACCCAAATGAAAATGGAGGTTCATGTAGAAAACCCTTACCAGTTTGTAATCAATCGATTCATATGACCCAAAATTAATAATCCTCAAATCATAAATTTAATAACATTAAAATAAATATATTCATGAAATGATATATCAATTGATAGTATACACACACCATACAAAATAAATAGTGGTGACTAATGAATATCTCACAAAAATAGAAGTGAGATGAGGAAACCCTTACCATAAGTATGATGTTGTTATTCACTTTATCTTAATGGCCTGGATAACCAAATTAAATTCATTAATTAATATTCCTAGAACTATTATTTTTTAATTGATTTATTTTAGCATTATTAAGTTCATTCATGGCTTTATTGATGGGTTTAAGAGGTTTAATTTTATGGTTTGGGATCATTTTCTTCCTTGGTATTCATGACCTGTTTACTTATATACATGTATGGATGAATATGTAAGATGAGAATGGTTCTATAGATTTGAAGATTTATTTTATTTTTTAAAATCCATAATATTATATAGTTATAAAATTCATTTAGTTAAATGTAGTGAAGATGATTCACTATATAAAACATTAATGTTAATTGTTAGGGTTATTTGGCGGTTTTTCATCACAATGAACTCATTTTTATTTATAAATTAATATCATTTGTAGAAAAAGATTCCAGAACCTTAAAAATGTTATAATACATATATTATAGTCTCTTGAACCATAAAAATGGTTTTATGACCAGAATTGATGGTGATAAAAGAAACTGAAAACCTGTCGTGCTTGAATGTGATAAATTAACCCATCTTGGATAGTGTATTCATTTCTGGTGTCAAATAATGGGACAGGAGAGATGATGATGAATTCTTCCATTATAATAAAACTATTATAGTACATATAATGTACTAAATTTATCATAACATTTAGATTAAATTAGGTGAGGAAAGAGAATGAAATGGTGGGAACTTGAAATAAATTAAAAGAGAGATTTACCTCTTGAAGTTATCTTCCTTGAGATCATCTTTAGGAGATAGGTTTTGGTATTTTTATGTGACCAAGGGAATCTTTAAATTGGGGAGAAGATTGGTAGGATATTTGATCAAAATTTAGACAGGTCTCAAGGTTTTATATGTGTGAATATAAGAAGTGGTGAGGGGGGATTATACTAGAGAAGAGAGGTGATTTTTGACTATCTTATTCATTAATTTATTATTTCACTCAAGACAATCATTAGTGTTGATTCATGTGACACGTAATAGTAATAAGTACATGTGAGTTCTATCCAAGAGTGCTTAAATCATCCATGATGCTAGGAATAGTGAATTTAAGTGATAAAGTATATATACGATAAATTGTCGTATTTTATGATTCATCAAAAACTTGAGTATTTCCGAAAACCCCACAAATTCACCAACACCATTTTTTCCACGTGGAAATAAAAAATGTGCTCCAATTTTTTTAAATAATTTTATAAATATAATTAATTTAATTTATATATAAAATCATAATTTATTTTAAAAATAAAAATATTAAAACTATAGTTCATTTTATATCACCTGGAAAAATAAACAAGATCTCATTATCTTATAACCTAAAAACAATAAAATAATAAAATGATTTACTATCCATAAGGGTCATATTACTATTCATATTGCTATTCATATTTCTATACATATTACTATTCATAAGGGTATGTTACTATTCACCAAAAATTAACTTCGTCTTATCAAACTCTTAATATATTATTCAACATAATCGTGTATGTCAGTTTTTTGGAAATTCAAATAATATAGGTGGAAAAATTATGTTCATTGTCTAGGTTGTAACAAAGTGTTGTTTTATAGAGACTTAATGTTTCATGCATCCAATATTAAATTCATTTATAAGTCCATGGGGTGTTACCAAATAGAACTTGTTAGATTTCCCCTTGAGTACCATTTTATGGTTGGAGGTCATTTACACTTAACCTAGACATCCCATGGGGTGTATGCTTTCTTTTTCTTTATGTTGCACCAACCCAATGGGTGTGTGTGATCTTCAAACTATTTTTGGTATCATTGACTAAATGATTTTAATTGAATTAAATTGTTAGGATAAGGGTATTCCTATACTACATGTGATTAAATGATTATTAATTGGTTAATTGTTTAAATTGATTTTATAAAAATTGTAGAAATAATTTAGAAGAAATCATGGAATTTAAATTGTTCTAAAAAGATGAATTAATGATATGTAAAATTTATTGTGGTAGTGGATTCCTCAGACAAACACCTTGGATCGTGATTCCGTATGACTCCATGGATAGTTCTACTCCATGGGACTTGATTACTCTTGTGGATGCCTTAGACCTGTTAACTTCTTCGATCCTGATTCCATAGAATGAATCAGGACATGCAATCCCTTGGATCTGATTTCATGGACACACATTGGACATGATTTGTTGATATATTCCTTGAACACAACCCACTTCTTTACTGATTTTTCCTCAATATGCTCCTGGGACCAGATGTGGATACCTTGGACTTATGTACCTTGGATCTGACACGTCATGGTATGACACTTTTGATCACAAGGATAAATTAATCTATAATGAACATTGATTACACTAAGAGGCCAATATGGATGACTTATGAATACTTGGTGAGGATGTTGTGGGTGACTTTTCATAACATGGAATAGTATGTTGTGGATGACTTCATTATACAATATGGTTGAGGTGGATATTTTTCTATGCTTACTATGATCCCTAGTATCAGTATCAGTATATTGTTCTTATATTAAATAGTATCACCTATTTATTTCTACTATACAGCTTCCCCTATTTATGGTATCTTGAATATTGTTTATAGAGAGGTATGTTTTGATAGAAATTATCACACTTTACTTTTATTAATTTTATACCTTTGATATATTTCCCACTACTTGTATTTATATAACACAGGATGGATTATTATTGAAACCATTCTTGGTAGCCTACTATGTGTTATTTGACACCCTATTTGGGCCACTATTGGGTTCGTAGAAATAATTCTTAGATGAATATAGGGATTAAGACAAGCGGCCATTGTATGATTCATGATGTTATTATTTCTTAAGAGAAGGAGCGTGCACAAGCCTGAGCTAGGATCGTGATTCTAGCTAGGATAATACCTTTTTGGTTTTTGGTATTTTGATTCATATATTATACAATATTCTTGTATACCAATTTTACTTCTTTGTAGAGACATGAAATAACACATCATGTGTATATGAGACTACCTTTGGAATTGTTCATTCATTAATGTCTTCAATGTTTATCTTTTATGTTGATGAATTAATACTTCAGCCATTGACTATTATGTTTACTACCAATGTCCTACACTGTAACTTTATACCATGTTATCCCCACTGATACACCCTAGAATCTCATTTCTAGTCTATAGACTTTGATGTATGAGGAGATGGGAGGGACTTTTTTCACCCACCAGGTCGAGGAAATCGATTACGGCTTCTGGGTGAGTATTCTACAAAGTGGTATCAAAGAAGTTGTATTTTTCAAGATTTACTATTTTGAAACAGTAGATATGGATAGGAAGTTTTGGAATTTAGAAATTAGTTGTGCCAGGGAGTATCTAACTCTTGTATAGATAAAATAAAAATTTCAATGAATGGAAATTGTTGTTCTTGGATTTTTCCTATTACAGTTGATTTTATTCCATCATTGGGTGACACATTTTCGATTTTATGTTCCTTATGATTATGGATTTCATTATTTCCTAATGAGATGATTTTATAAAACTCATAAATCATTTTAGGAACCTTTTAGAATTCACATTCCATGAAATATTCCATGCCATATAGGGTGAATTACTTAACTTCGAGAAAATTATTATATTTGACTTACTTGATATGATTATCATTTGATAAATGATTTTTATACTGATTTGAGAAAAATAGTTTTTACATAGAGTGCATGACATAATATAAAAAGGGTTTTTTTGTTAGGCTATAACATACACCCTAAGAAGTCAACTATGAAATGATGAGTAATGGAAAATTGGTCTCATGGACTACAATGTGTTATGGTTCAGATTAGTTGGGTGCCACACTTCGGCTTATAAGGTGTATGTTCCCTTATGGATAGTAAGTAGTGTACTATTTGGTTCAACCATTAAAAGATAATTTTTAAATAAGTATGAATTGCAATGAAAATGGAATTATATAATAGAGAACTGGACCTAGACCAAACTTTAGAGTGAGATTTAGGATGGGTCTCTATTATATTTTACAGTTTTTCTTTTTTACTTGGTCCAAAATTTAAGAGTATGCAGAAGGGTTGGAATCAATTATTGGATGTTTTTAACATATCCTACATTTTAAAAGTGTGATATTTTTCATTATTGACATTTTCTGAGGCATTTGTTTTTAATAATAGATACATTCCACCACGAAGACCTCTAGTTATATTCCAGGAGGGTGGAGAGGACCATGCTCCAAATATTGTGGGACCTAGGCTCCAAATATATCCTCATATAGTCCATGGTAAAGAACCATTGGTTATATCAAATATGGGTGAAAAATAACAGTTCTATGGGAGTTTTATTATCCATATGAATATGTTTCAGAGAGAACAATAGCATTTATTTTCTATAGTAGTGCTAACATATGTGTTCTAGTAGTAGAATCCACCAATTTCTTTGAGGGATGGAGTTATAAAGGCTTATTATTTGTGGCTTGAGACTATTTTTTGATCTTTGAGTGTCTAGATACATAGATTTATTGGATAGTAAAGATTTTTACTTATATGTTTTGGCGATCATCTAAGTGTTGGTGTGTTTTTTAACTAGGTTGATGCTCTATGAGATATGGTTTGGATGGATTTATAATCTATGTTTTATAGTTACTTTTTTCTGAATACCATGAGAGCTAAAAGAGACAGTGATTTTACATATCTAGAGTAGGTAATGATGACTATTATCGAATATTTAGCACGATTTACATAGCTTCCACAATTTACAATGATTTATCTTGATAATGAGCTATCAGGGGAGAGATACTTCGAGGAAGGTATTAGAAATATTGTTTGATTGCAGGTCAACATGTTTTAGTTGACTACTATTGTAAATATTGTGAATCATATACTTATTAATGAGTGTAAACTGAGGGATGTTGGGGGCATAGAGCATATCAGTTCATCCTCTAACCAAGTTGCTCAACATATTACAGTAGGAATCTCCCTTTTGGGGATTCTAGTGAGGGGAGTAATAGACATGTTGTTATTGTGGGTAATTCCATCTTTTTTCACCTGTGTGGGAGATGGGGTCATATGAAAAATTAGTGTGATCAATAAATATTCAAGTATTGATGTGGTGGTAGGATGGAAAATGTAAAAAAATTATGCAGGACCATCCCTTGGGAAGTTAGTGGAAGGGGATCAAATCTAACTCCATGTTCAATAGAAATACTCATAACTTCATGTCAGGATGGGAACTGGAATAATGTTGATCATTTCTTATGAGAAATTGGTTGTGAGTGAGGTAGATAGGGATTTGGTGTGCCTATAGAGTAGTATGGGACTACTCTAGGTAGTGAGGATGTTTCACAGGTCCATGGTACAATACATATATATTCTATACAACCTATATTAGAGGATCATAGAATCCAGACATCTATGGCAAGAGGTACGATATTATTTGCCTCTAATCTTGTATCTACCCATTTTGATACAATTGCATCACATTGGTTCATATTTATACTGGTTGTGGAAAAACTTGGGATAATGGTTTATTTTTATAATGTGGTTATACTATGGATACTCCATTGGGGATCATAAAAAAGGGTGTATGCCAGTGCATGATGTTCCCCCATGAGGCTAGTGGGTGTAACTTTGAATGGGATCATTTTTCCCTAGATATATTAGGGTTTGATTTCATACACAATATTGACTGTCTAGTTTATTATCAATCCGTGTTCACTATTATCACCATATGGTGAATTTTACATCATTAAAGGGTGGATTTTTATTCACATTAGTGAATGGGATGTCTATGAAATGTGAGTGGGACTAGATCATAATGTGCTTGGTGGGATAACATGTTAGATTTCTAGTTTGTATTTGGATGATTAGGGAATGTATTTAGTGGACTTTACTCCTATGGTTGATAGTTTCATGTATGATTTCTTAGATGAATTTTCTAGTTTTCCTCTTAATATTGATGTGTATTTCTCTATCGAGATAGTTCTTGAAGATTCACTGATATCCATTACTCCTTATAGGATGGATACTATCGAGTTGAAGGAGATAAAGAGGCATCTAGAGGACTTAGAGGAAGAGGGATTTATACAACCTAGTGCTTCTCTAT
This sequence comes from Viscum album, assembly GCA_963277665.1. NCBI lineage: Eukaryota > Viridiplantae > Streptophyta > Magnoliopsida > Santalales > Viscaceae > Viscum > Viscum album. The sequence continues at coordinate 251,556,206 of OY728135.1, read as the reverse complement.
GGGGTTGTTCAGTCCTTTTTTGAAAATGTTTGACAGTACCTAAAGGCTATTTATGGATTATAAAAGTTGAACTGGTTGACGATTAAGAACTAATATCCTTTTCCACTAATAGATTATCTTATTGGCCAACTTTTTGGTACTATGATTTTCTAGAAGCATGATATTATATTAGATTATCACCAAGTATGTGTTTGACTTATATAAATACATCATAATGATTTTCAAAGTAGGTATGGTCAATATGAATATGTGGTAATGTCGTTTGGTCTCATGAACATTCCATTGGTTTTCATGGTGCTAATGAGCCTTATTTTGCATCCTTATCCTGAATATCATTTAATGGTATTCATGGATGATAACTTTTTGTATTCTCAAAATCGATACGACCAAAAAAACAGTTGAGATCATTTTGGATACATTGAGAGAGAATCATTTAAATGCTAAGCTCACACGGTCTCATTTTTGGGTGGACAAGATTCACTTATTGGGACATATTATCATAGATACAAGACTATCAATTGACCCATGAATATTGAGAGTTATAGTTTCTTAGGAGACATACAATAATATATTTGAAATATAGAGTTCCTTAGGGATAACTGTATATTTCAAGTGTTTCATACAGGACTTATCGTGAATATAATCACCTCTTATTGGCTCTATTAAGAGGGTTGTGAAGTTTATATGGTCAGATACCTTTGAGACAACCTTTTAAGACATGAAAGGAAGTCTAATTTTGGCATCGGTCCTAATTTTTCTATGGTATGTCAGGATCAATACTATGTATTGTGATGCATCAAGTTTTTAGATAAGAGAAGTTTGGATGTTGGAGGAGTGAGTTGTAGCATATAGGTCTCATCCACTAAGGCCACACGGTTGAAACTACCTGACACAAGATCTTGATTTATCCAATGTGGTCCATGCCTTCCACTTTTGGAGGCATTATTTACATGGATATATTTTGTGGTGTATATAGAACATAAATATTCAAGTATAAATTTAAACATTGTGACTTAAATTTAATGAAATTAAGTTGGGTAAAACACCTACAATCTTCTAACTTCGAGTTTACCTATACACCTGGAATGTGAAACATAGTTGTTGATTCATTGAGCATGAGGAATCAAATATGGAATGTTCTAGAGGCTAGTAGTGAGTGACAGTTTAAGGTTTCTTTTTATGATATGCACTTGAAGGTTCTGGATAGACAAGGAAAAAAAATTCAATTATCAATAGTGGTGAATTTTTCTCTTCTAGATAGAGTGATCATGAGATATTGATTAGATTCTAAGGTCCTAGTCCTATGGGAGACTTTGAGAGGTGAGGGTCTTCCTCCTTGATGGACTGTTGGAATGGATGAAATTATAAATATCCATAGTCACATTATAGTTCTATTAGTCATATGTGAGAATATGATTTGAGAGTTTCATGACTTGGTTTCAGAAGTAAACCCTATTGTCACAAAGTTTTAGCATGGCTTACATCGTCAATACTGGTGTCTAGGTATGAAACAATTGGTATATGGTTTTATCATGATATGTTCCATCGATCATCATGTGAAGGTGGAGAACTAGAGAAAAAAAGGAAATTCTATAGTTGTTAGCCATTATTGAGTGAAAATGGGAAGATGTTGGCATGGGTTTTGTAACCAGGTTGTCAAGGTCTTGTAGAGGTATATATGTTTTATGGGTTGTGGTGGAATGTCTCACGAAGGTCTCTTATTTCCTACCGATCAAGGAAAAATTCTCATTAGATGAGATTAAGAGATTATTTATCCATGAGATCATGTAAATTCACTGTGTTCCTCATACCATTGTATTAGATATGGATTCTTAGTTTACATCTCGATTCTGGTACATTTTTCAGAGGCATTTGGGTACACTAGTTCTTTTGAGCATATCATACCACCATCAAACTAATGGTTATTCGAAGTATATGATGCAAGTTCTTGAGAACATTCTGAGAGCATGCTTACTTGATTTTAGGGACTTTTGGGGGAGGCATATACCCCTTTCGAAGTTCTACTACAACGATAGATATTAGGGAACTATATAGATGACACATTATGGGTAATTTTATGGTAGATCTCCCTTGTGTTAGTTAGTGGAAGGTGAGGTAGTGTTTCTTGGACCGCATCTCATTCAAGAGACTTTGGAGTAGGTACAGTTGATACAAAAATGGATGTCTACTGCACAGTTGAGGTAGAAATCATATATCAGTCACCGGTAATGTCCTATAGAGTTTGAAGTTGGGGATTAAGTATTTTTACATATATCATAGTGGATGGAACCGAGAAGGATTAGTATAAAGGGTAAGTTTTCACTATGATATATTGGGATGTTTGAGATTCTATAGATATTTGGGCCGGTAATCTATCAGTTGTAGTTACCATAGAGGTATTGAGCCATGCATAATGACTTCCATGTATCTCAGCTCCACTGTTATAACTCAGGCCCAAATCACACTTTTTAGACGGATGAGGTGGAGTTATAGGTAGATTCACCCTTTGAGGAGCATCCTAATTGTATTTTTTTTATAGTAGAACAAAGGTTATTTGAGGTTGGTCAGTTCCTATAGTATAGGTGCTATGGTAATATGACAGTTTACATGAAGTGACATAGGAGTGGAAGGATGACATACATGCTCAGTGGCCAAAGTTATTCTGAGGTGATTCCTAACCACCCTTGGAAAGGAAATTCTCATAGAAATATGTTTATAGGGGGGTATTGTAAGATACTATACTTTACTAATAACTAAATATCATTTTAATTTTGGTTTAGCTCCATGGTTTTAAACTAATGTGAGTTCCTAATTAGATAATGGGATTTTTAGGAGTGTGTAGTGAATGATTGGATCCCACAAGATTAGTTTTTAGAAATGGGAACTAGGATGCATGTTTAGTAGAAATCAGGAGGCCATGGATGAATGATTTAATTATTCCATGTAGGGTTAGATAGAGTAATGTAGGAGGGTGCAAGGTTTGAGTAAACCATACAATGAAAGTTTCACACCCATGTAACAGCTCTTCATGTTTTGACAAAGGCTTAATTATTGGTTGAAACACTATTTGACTAATCGTGCACCATGACCATATGAGATCCCCATTGAAAGAAATAATGTCACATTATTGGCACATTGTTTGGGAAATCATGTGGAAAAACCATAAAACACCTAAATTTTGTGCTGAAAACACTATTACGACATTAATGAAATATATTTTGAAACCCCTTCTTCTTCTTTTCAATCCAATGGATAGAGGAGATTTTTTTCTTCATGTTGAGACATTTTCAATACAAAACCTATGATTATCTCACTTTTCATGATCCAGACTCGCATTCAAGCACCGTTAGTGTCAATAGATCTATTCCAGCAAGTTCATCACTCTTGTTGTGTTGTTATTAATTTGACATCATATCGATGGAGTTATTTTCATGTGAGATAATATTCCCTGTTTCAAGTATTTTCATCCATTCTACATTTTTCTCTAAATCTGGACAAAATAAATGATTAATACTAAATGACTGTTCTATTACAAACTTACACCTGGTGTTCTATACATTTTACCTTATAGTTTGGTGTTTTATAATCCATTTTTAACACTATTCCACACAATATAATTTCATACATTGCACAAGAAATTATTTAAATGCGTAATTTTGATGAATCAGAACCTTTTAATATTCCCCTTGAGTTCCATTTTATTGTTGTGGGATATTTGGTGTTAAACTATGCCACTTATGGGGTGGTTCCTTTTGTTTTCCCAATGTTTTACATCCCCCGTTAGGTGTGTGTGCGCTTTCCACTATTTTAGGGAGCCTTGATTAGTTGATTTCAATTGAATTGAATTGTTATGATAGGGTCATTCCACTATTACTTGTTATTACAATATTTTTTATTTGTTTATTATGTAAAATTATTTTATAGAAATTCTAGAAATGTGTTGGAAAAACACAGGGAATGTAAATGGTTTTGTAATGATTAATTTATTGAGATAATAAATTGTTTATAGTAGTAGATTCCTTAGACAAGGTCCTTGGAACCTGATTCCATAGGATTCCATAGACATTTCTATTCCATGGGTCTTGATTATGGTAGTGGATTCATTGAAATAGTTTACTCCTTAGATCCTGATTTTGTAGGATTCCCCAGGCATTGATACCCCTAGGATATATCTTTCATAGACTCTCAATGAACATTCCCTATTGAAAATATCCTTGGACTCTAGCTAAGTATTTAACAAGTTTCCATTGATTTGATCTTGGGACTTGATGTGCATGTCTTGGTATTCTATAGATTCTATTTATCTTTTCATAGAATATAAAACTTGATCACATGGTGAGGCCAATGTGGATGACTATTGATTACACGACGATGTTGATGTGGCAAACATCTAATTTCACTAAGAGGCCTATTTGGATGACTTTTTATTGCACGATATAGGTTGTTTTGGATGACTTGATTATACAACATGGTCATAGTGGATATTTTTCTATGGTTACAAATAGCCTCAATATGGGTATTAGTATATAGTTGTCTGGATAGAAATTATAACTTGTTTATTTCAAAATTATAGTTTCCCTTATTGATGGGATCTTGAGTGATGTTTATAGGGAGTCATGTTTATCTAGACAGGATCACACATAATTTTTCTTACTATTATATTTGTGATATATTGAACTTTACTTTTTTTTTATTACACAGGCTAGATTTTTATAGACATCATTAGTGGTTTCCTACTAAGTGTTACGTCAAACCCTATTCGTTCCACCATTGGGTACCTGTACAAACTTCTTGGATTTTGGTAGGGACTAGGGAATGATCCCATTATAGGATCATTTATTTTCATGTCTCTTAGGATATGGATAGTGCATGACTGATCTAGGATAGTGAGGCTAACTGGAATTGTCCATTGGTTCTTTTTGGTATTTGGATACATGTATTGTATTGGATACTTGTATACCTGTTTTCTTAAATTTTAGATACATGATATGAAACATCATTTGAATATGATATTTCCTCTACAATTTTTTATTCATTAATATTTGTATGTTTATCTTATGTCTGGATGATTTAATACTTCCTTTTTTGACTATTATGTTTAGTACCACTTTGTTACACTCTATATTGAGGGAATAGTCTACCAACAGATAAACCCTAGTCCATCATAGCTAGTCAGTAGCCTCTAATGTATAGTGAGGTTCTCATGAGGCCATGTGACCCACCGAATTCAGGCATTGGATAATAGATTATATGTGGGATGTTAAAATTTTAGTGATTTAATCAGATTCATATTTTGGTAGTTAAACGTTATATAGAATAAAGAACCTTTGGAACATGTCACTTTTGGGGGATGTTTCTAGTTTCATATTGAAGTAAAAAAATATTTGGCTTCACTATATACTACTAAGGCTGGATATATAGCTTTAAGAAGTTGATATACACAAATTCTAGGGATGAAAAACACTTTACATGATTATGGATACCAATTTATACATTTAACTATAAATTGTGACAATAAAATTTGATAAATATTTCTAAGAATCATGTATCCCATTATTGGAAAAAACAAATTTATATGAGAAATACCTTTTTGAGAGATCTTTTCCAAAAAGGTGATATGACTCATGAAACCATTTAAAGAGAACAAAAAATTGTTGAAATATGTACAATGCCTTTTAATTTTGAGATATTAAACAACAAAAAGTATGAATTGGGAATGATAAATGTCAATTAATCATTTATATTCAAATTTCCACCATTACAAGATCCACCATTTGATGATCCACAATTGGATGATCCACCATTAGTAATCCACTATTCATAGAAAATTGTTAGTGATCCACAATTTCATGATCCATTTTTTGTTATCCACCATTGGAAATCCACCATTCGGTGATCTACCATTAGGTGATTCACTATTAGAGATCCACCATTTGGTGATATAACATTGATAGATCCACTGCTTGAAGATCTATTAGTCCAATGTCTATTTTTTTTTATTGGTTATATTTTATATTTTTAAATTATTCTTATATTTATTTATGTATATTTTTCATTATTTTAGAGTTTGAAATCCGTAAATTTTAAAATCAATCATTAAATTTGTTTTTTGGAAAAAATCTCACTCATGCCACCTTTTGTATCTTTTGATGTCTCTTCTGCCCTAACCTTCATCCTCCCTCACACTCATCATCCTCATTTTGATTTTGATCAATGGTGAGAGTGAATCATGCCTCTGTTTCATATCCTAGAGTATCACATCCAATAATTCTTGAGAATAATCTAGTCACGATGCCTTTTTCAAAAAAAACTCAAAAATCATGACTCTAGTAATTGTGGATGAGAATGAAATAGACGCATAATTGATTATCTTGAGAAACTATTTAGTGATGAAGGTGATTCATGACTAGGGATGGATTTAATAGTTCTCAATGAATGATAGACCATTTTTTTCTTGGATGGTTCTCTAATTCTACCAGTATAAAGAGTATAGTTTTTTGAAGAATAAATACATGATTATAACTGTGATCGATGGAAAAGAATAATCCTTTTAGTCAAATAAATATGACATATGCATCAATTTACCTCATAGAGTCATATCATATTACATTCAGTGATATATTCCCATAAATAGTGAATTCTTAATTTATGAGAATGCTCTTATGATGTTGATAGAAAGTGGTATAGTGAAAAGAACTACTATTATAGAACCTTATGGGAAGTATAGATTTATGTTCGGATTCATACATCTCATTATTTGTCCCATGAAATGAGACTTTTTTCTCAATGTGGCATTAATATTTTTTTCTTTATTTCCATATGAAAAGTTGGAATAATGTAAACATGTTAATATATTAAATACTACATATGATAGAGATGATAAAGACAACAAACATGTTCAAATATTTAATAGAACATATGATGAAGATAGAAAAGAACTTATCTAGATTAAACTCTTTGATCTATCCAAAGTGGATATCATCCATGTTATAATCCTTAGTCTCGGTAGATAAAAATTTGGAATAAGTAAAGTTTGGTATTTTTTATTTAATCTAGTTTACTTGTATGTGGATAAATGTAAATTGGAATCAATTTTTAAAGAAATGGGTGAAGGAAAATGATAAGATATATGGGGATTTAAATCCTATAAAGCACCCTATAGTAACTAAATATTTAGTTGATCCTGGATTATATATAGATGAATTTGTGATTTATTTTGATGAGTAATTTGAAGAAGAATAATCTGAAATAAAAGAATATTAAGTAGTTATTTTGGTTGAGGAATGGAGGAACCAGATTTAGTCAAGAAGCCCTATAATTTCTATAGTACTGCTAGCCCCATTATTTATCTCCCTCATAGAGAGATATTATTAAGTGATGTTGAAGAAGAGAAGACTGAAGTCTCTGGAGTTGAACATGTTGGGAGTTCTTCTAAATGTACAAGGGAAGTAGTTGATGTTTTAGATTTTTATTATGGATGTGAAAATATGAATGGTGATTCACATTAGGGCTCTAAGGGTTATGATGTTGATGAAGATTATGATGATGATGATGATGATTATGATGATGATTATTATTATTGGAGAGATCATTCGGAATCATCTCTAATTGTTTCTATTTTAGGTAGGTTCATATATGAGGAAAGACCTGGTTTTGTTCATCTTTCTAGCAACGAATCTTCTCTTAGAGATGAGTCTATAGTATTTTTAGGGGGACTAATATAGATAATCTTCTATTAAAACATCGATTCATAAATATGATCCATATATTTCCTCTACCACTAAGAATGATGAACCATCTAAGGGGGATCCATTTCTTAGTTTCATGTTGCTAGGCATCACCAACCCTAATTCAGAGAGTGATAGTGATGATGATTACCATGGATGTCCACCTAATCATGGGGGAATTTCCATCCCTATTTATGGAAAATATCCTAAGGTATATATGATGGAAAAAACTGAAAATGTGGACAAGTTGGAAGTTTTTTTCCATATGTTCCTACTGCTAGATCTTGGAATAAGGATGCTGCCATTCCTAGTTTTGAGAGGATTACATAACCTCATCCGACTAGTCGTCTACCATATGATTTATCTTCAAAAGTATTATTTGGATTATTTTAGAGTGATTATTCATTACAATATTAGAGAGATTATTAAATCAAAAAATCCTAAGGATACCAAATTGAGTGGATCTAACACAATATGGATTTGTATGCTATTCATTTGACACATTCAGCCTAATATGATTCTGAAAATTCAAGAAGGGTAGATTTAGAGTAGGATGATGTATAATGGTATAGAAGTAGTGAAGTACATAATATAGGATATGAGAGCCATATTTGTTTTATCTTAGGATTATTTTATGGAGAGGTTGGAAACCTTAACTACGTACTTCCATTTCCCCACCTACTACATCTTCTGTTGATATAGAGATGATCAATGATATTTTGAGGGAGGATTTTCATGATATAATGTGTGATCTCATATATTCTTATTATAAAGAGGTTTGGAAAATCCGGTAACATGGTGATAACATCTATAAATTAGTTACATAGTGTTTGAACAATTCTTGAAGTCATAAGAAGACTATCGTTAAATACGTAAAATAATACCTTTCTAAAATTGATACCATGAATGAGATAATTAACATTTTAAATTTATTTCTAATAATCTAAGGAATATTCATATAAAAAGGTCCTCTAAAGAGAAATTGAACCAACCTAATGTTTTAACTCCTCTACTCAGGATTTTATGTACGAGATGAATGACATCTTCACAGTAATGAAGTTTGGTTGAAACATCATTATTGATTTTTGGAAGTTGATGAATCCCATTTTGTATGTATTTAGGGATGTAGTAGCGGAACTTGAATCTTGACATATGAATTTATTCAATTTTTCACCTTTTTATGCACCTCTTTCTCCACATTTTCATCCATTTGGAATGTTTCATGTTCAAGTGGTTCGACACCTTGGGCTCACCAATGAGTTTCCTTAGACTACCTCTACACCCACATCATCTAACTCTATGTCTCATGTCAAGGGAAAAGGAAAATACCATGTTGATACTTCATCTCATCAAGCTAAGAGTGATTATAATTTGTGTTCGTCTTTGATTAGGGTTTTATTTTCTATTGTATTACTTTTTGAAATTAAATCATTTGAATTTCGTATCTAATTATGATTCCTTGTCATACATATTTAGTTATTTATTTATATTTTATCTTATAATTTCATCCTTTTCATAATAGAAAAAATGAGGTATTCTAGGAATGTAATTTAATATTGTAATTATGTTTTATGTATTAATAAATTAATTAGTTTAGAAAAATATATTTTATATTTATCTTTCCTATTTTTGTTTTTATAAACATGGTTATAAAATTCATTGATATTTGATCATTAAAAATACAGAGATTATTGGAACCTCCTTATTTCAATGCTCATAAATCATGAATATTATTTTTCTAATAGTTTCAATGTTATAATGATATTTGGTCATATTTTATGAAACTTTGTTATCAAATTTGGTAAAGTACTGATCTACCATTATTTTAAGAGACCTAAAATTATATGTAATGATCTACCACGATTTCAAGAAATATACTGTAAGTTTTGAAGTTCTAGATCTGATCATATATACCATTAGTTCAAGATATTTGTCAGTTGACAACATCTATCATCAGTATCTACTTATAATAGATCTACCATAGGTATCATCTTCCTATTGTGAAATATAATCTACCAGTAAACTATATCTACCACTGGTGAATCTACTACTGAATGATATATCATCAGAGTTGTGCTTCTACCAGACTAGATGTACCTCAAGATAGGATCTATTAGTATAATGGATCTACCATCAACACATCCACCAATTGTTTATTATACCGTTATATATAGTAAACCGTTAAGCTAATATACTTCCAATGATAATCTACTGCCAATATGCTTCCATTACTCTTCTTTATCTCATTTAATTTTCAATCTTCTAATGGATACATTATTTAATTTAATTCATTTAATATGAACATGGAATTATAAATTATTATTCTTATACCAATCCATGGATACATTAATGATTAATTCAACTGTTCTTGATTTAGTTCCCAATAAAATTATCCAAAAAATTTATTTATAAGTATATTTCAATGTATAATTAGATATTGAGACGTATATATTCTACATAACTCTCTCATACATGTGTGATTAATGTGATGTGAGGAGTGTGGAAAACTAAGGCACTATCAGAAAAAAAAAAGTGACACATTTATAAATATTATATTATTCTCATGTTGAATCAACTATAGACATTAAAATACTAAAAACAGAACACATATGATATCCATGATACTATTTCTTCTAGAACCATTATAGAAACCAATCTGATCTCCTCAAAAATAAAAATAGAAGGACCTTTGAAGATATAAATATATTCATTCTAAAAAGAGCCACTTCTTCTAATATATAATCAATTCATCTTTTTTGTTTATGATTTACATTTGATTTATGTGTTTCATTACTCTGTTTATCTATACACATTTTCTCCTCTACAAAACTAGAGTTTGCATGACACAGTTTCCCAACATTTTTTCTTTTCTAAAACCATGAAAGAAAGGAAGAGTTCATGTGTGACATGTTTATTATTTCTATATCATGTATAACTTTGAAAGATTCTTTGATCCTAGACAAACATGTGAATAATTGATTGTGAAACATTATCCAAACAGTGGATTACAAATCTTTTTTAATAGAATGCTTGGTAGCAAGTGATTTCTAAGTGGAAGGGATTATTTAATAGCTGGATACTGGACCCCTTTTTTATTTTGATATGTGTTTTTATTTTATTATTCCTTTATATGATATTTAAAATGTATCTATTTTTAAAAATTGAAATAAAAGTTTACATTGATTTTTAGAATTAATTAGTGTTTATATAAAGTGTCTGGTTAAGTAATTTAATTTAAAAATCTAATGTGATTTAAAATATTATTTTAACTGAAACTTGATCCCTCTTTGATAAATTATTCAAAATATAAAAAATATATAATTATAAATATTTGATTAACATGATTTTTTAAATAATTTAAGTGATTTGGTTTTAAATTTATTTATACAGAAATGTTTTAGGGAACTCAATTCACCCCCTCTTGAGTTAATCACTCCAACAAATAATATAATTCAATGTACTTAACCATTAATGATCACTTGATCTCACCCTTATTTTTTTCCATTCCCTAGGACTCTGTGTAGTGTATTATGATTGATGTAAAAGGTTATTCAAGAGACCAAAATTATATTATCGAAAAAATTATGATGTAATTTGTGTATTCAAATATAATAGGGTAATTGTGTTTAAATTTAGTTTACCATGACTACTAAACTATTTGGTATTTGAGGATATGATTCCTTTTATATTATTAAAATGTAATGATGAAAACATTATATCCTATTTGTTGGGGTTGGGGTTACTACAAATATGGTTATAACCTTGGGTCACAAAGATGAATCAATGTCTAACTCATAGTTGGGATCATGGAACACCATCTCATAGTGATCATAATAGAAAAACTAAACATGTTTACTCTCCCAACATAACTGGAAATGACTAAAAACCCTTATTAACCTTTTATATATGCTTAATTACCCATGTTATATCTATAAAAGTGTAATTTCACCTTAAAACTAGCATCACATATCTATAACATGTGGAATAGTGAGAATAAAGGCTCATGAAAATAACTAAAATAGAAAATTTGCACAAGGTGAAAACTAAAAAGGGAACCTAAGTAACTTGGTAATTGAATTCCATAAAAAAACCAAAACTTCTCTAAACTATATGAAAAAGTCTCAACATATGTCCTCGTGAAAATCTAGAAAACATTAAAATATCATCCTATATAATTTCCTTTTGTAACTGTTAATGGTGGACAAATCATCCACCTCTGACAAAAACATAGATATCATAACAATTGGGGACTAAAATGCATTAGATTACACTAAAGAACATGTAATATATATGTGTTCCAAATGAGGATATCCACTAAAGGATCAAGACAAAAACACCATATAACTACATTAATCACCCACCCAAAAAGGGGGCTAAAGAACTCAGTAGATTCTCATTCTACATGATCCATGGATAATTACATTGAATAAACACCAACTTGAATAATTCTCTAAGATACAGTAGAACATGAAGAAATAGATCAATAAAATCTTCTATTGTATTATGAGATTGGGTAGTGATAAGATTTAAGAGGGATATAACAAGTAAACATATAGATTCACCCAAAAATGGTAATACTTATAGATAATTTTTCTACCTTCCATCAACATATTTTAAAAAACTGTGCATCAAACAATTGAAAAAATGAATCTAACCCATTAAATTTTCCTAAAAAATTCTTCCAATCGCATCACACCAAGGGAAAAAATCCAAAATCCAAAATCCATTATAGTATTAGAAATAAAAAAAAATCGTTTTTTAAATTTTAAAATATCCATATTCGGAGACTCATCATACCCATTTGTCTAAATTTTGTTCTAAACTATGATTCCTTTGACCCTTACTCTTAGAACATGTGATAAAAATTTCATATTTACATAATATATTTAAAAAACAAACAAGATAAAATTTAAAAATAAAAACCATAATTACAATATCAAAAAAATAATTGGGTTGGTTACATTTCCAAGATCTTTTTTGATTTAATGATTTATAGATTTAGTAAAAGTATTACCTAAAAACCCATATATTCCTCAATTGATGGTTATTTTTACCATTATAACCATATTTTTTATTCATTAATAATTCTTGAATATCTTCCAAAAAACTCTTCACACATGATTCCCTTCTGGATATATCATAATTATAACTCTAATTTATTACCCATGAAGATAGAAATATAATAATGGTAAGCTCAAATTATCATCAAGGGTAGTGTACATTGGAAACTATCATAGAAAAATAAACATTCAATAACATGGAAGAGTAAATAATAAATAAATATGATATATAATCCATTAATTTAGCATGGTATATATCCATTGTTAACATAGAAATTTTAATAACCACATGGGTATTAATAACTACGTTTATAGTGAATAAATGTAAAATTTTAGACATCTTACCATCAATACATTGGCTAAAAAACCATTAATTGTCTAAACCATTTTTGTTAAATCCCAATAAAATAAATTATAAATAATTAAATACTTAATTTAAAGGCCTTGAAAAAAAACATTTTTATTTTATGGGTGTGTATAAATCCATAAAAATCCATTCTGATTTGTCTCATAAGACATACCCAATTCATTGAGAGGGAATATAATTTCGATCACCACCCATCACCTTAACAAACCCAATGTATTCATTAAATATTTAATAAACAATACATCATAAGTACATGTTAGTAATAAATATCTATCAATGTTGAATCAATTATATATAATTTCAATGTTTTCATAGTATATAATCAACCACCTTCATATTTCAATAACCATCTATATGGTATTAACAAAATATACTCATCATAAATATTTTCCCAGTCAATAACTGAACTATCTATCTTGATAAACACCTTCCATTATGATTCATGTATGATAGGGTATTGAAAAAATATAGAGTATTGATGGTATGGAAAAATAAATAATAAAAGTTATTTAGTATATATCCATGATAATAAATAATATTTACATGAAGGAGAAAAATAATGTCAAATTGAATGTAAATAGTGATTAATAAAATAATCACAAGGATATGAATGAATTAATAACAATCCTTGTTAACAAATTAAATTATAAAATAGAAATTATAATGTAATTTAATGAGATAATAAATTCATTTGAAATGATGGTTTTTTAATAAAGACAAGTATTTTGGGAGATGAAGATGAAAATGGACAAAAAGTTTAAAAAATAATTTTACACAAAAAATTTAGAACTTAACTGGAAAAATATATATATAACTTATAAATATATTTTCATAAATTGTTGAATAATTATTTAAAAAATTATTTTTAAAATATTTTAGAATAATATAATCTTAAAAAAATATGCAAAAATAACAAAATGCGGAGCAACCAAAAATATACATGAGTAGAATGAAAGCCCTTTTTAAAATGTTTAAGTAAATAATATAATTTTCTTTTGACATAATATTGAAAATATCACAACATATCTATAAAATATATTAAAATTTTAAAAAATAAAAACATTTAATGGAATCTAAATTATGAAGAACGTTCATTAGAAAAGGATAAACCATTTATGTTGAAAATAGTAAAAATATATTCTTTTCATTGATTTCAAAATAAATTTAAATTGTTTTTACAGAAAACACTAAAAGATTCATTTTGAAAATTTAAATTTAATGTAATAATTTATTTGAGATGATTTTAAGAAATTATTTATATATAGAAACTAATTTTTTTAAAAAAACATTGAATATAAATATGGTAGAGAAATTTTCAGGACCAAAAATAGAATTATGGTCGGATTTTGATATATTCATTTTTTTATTGGAGTACCAAAGAGAGGGACAATGGAATAAATAATTTTTAAAACTAGAAGTAACCATTATATAATAAAATATATGGGTTTTAGGAGATTAGAATCATATATTCCCCTCAATGAAAACTGAAACATAAATAACATCGATTTATAGTGAGACTGTGAAAAACCTCGATATGGTTTTGGTAAATTTTGACTAAAAATAAATTAAAATCTAGAAAATTATATGGTTATATATATACCAAGAATTAAATGATATAATATGAAAAATATATTCTTATGGTAGTTATTAAACCATAGAAAAAACATACACCCCCTTGGATGTGGCCTCGAAGCAGCATGTCTCTTCCCAACGTGGTGGCTAGGGTTTTTCCTTTGCGGTTTCTTCCTCCCCTCCTCTAGTGTTACCAAAAGATGCGGAATCATCACCCTAATTTCAATCTCAGTGCAGAACATCATCATCTCAGGAGCCCCACTCTGGTGGTGTTTCCTCCGACTTCAGCTGTTCCAGTTCTCGGATGGCCCGATAGTGGAACGTTGCTACTGGCTCTATCATCAGGCATAGTCTATGACTTTTTTCATTCATGACCATGGATGTCTCGGGGGTGGAGTGCTGATGCTGGACTCACCGTCTGGAGGTGTCTATAACTGTGGATGGTTTGGATCTCAGGTGGTTCGCCGGAAAAACTTCGGTGTAGTTGTAGGCTAGATATTAGTCTTCATGGGGTTGATGTTTCGGTTAAGGGTTGGTATCTGATGGCATCTCCTGCTACAGGCTTCCTGGTTCTTGAATGTCTTGAGGGAGGAGCGTCTCAGAGAAAAACTATCCATCTTCTAAAGTTGTTGGATGTCACCTCTGGCAAGGATTATAGGGGGGAGGTATCCTGGTTCGGGTTTGTTGGTGATATTTTCCTTGTGTGGTTTGTTCGCATTGTCTTCTAGTTTGGATTTGTGTTTCATTGTTGTTGGTTTTCTGTGATGGATATCTTGGCGTAAACATTTCCCAGAATACCATGCTCTCGGTTCGTTCAGCTTCCCCTCACCCCTAATCTCATGAGTTCATTTGACACGACATTCGGTGTAAGTTCTTCCTCTGTCATGATCTACCCAGTTTCTGCCAGAGTAGCGCTTCTGGGCTAGGTCGACTTAGTTTCCCTTTATGGTGGAAATACTCTAGTTTATTATCTTAGTCTTCTATCCCTTGGTGGAATTAGCCTGACATCTCACATCTTGGAGCTCTTTCCCCTCCGAGTTTCTAGCTGATGCGGAGAAGAAGGATGACTAGTGGGATCGTTGTGGCGGGGCATTTTCTAGTGTTTTCAGGCTTCCAATATGAGATCCTCCGTGGTGATTTGTTTTCTGAAGGTGATCATGGGATGACGGTGAATGTTTCCATAGTGATTCAGCTTGTTTTTACTTATACAAATGGAATAGACCCCATAAGAGGATTCATGGTTGGTGACTCATCATTGTAGAGCTTGACAGATTTGGATGTTCGAGAGGGTATGGCGCCATCCATCGGATCATGCTTGTTCTTTGAGATAGGACAATTTCTTGTCGAATATCCTTGCAACAGTGGAGAGTTTCATCAAGATCACATCCTAGAGAGGGACAGTTTCATGTTGTCAGGATAATTTTTCTCGCATTGGCCTTTGAGTCGTGGTTAGTCTTATGTACATGATGTCTTTTGGGTTTTTCCCTTCTTCCCTTAAAAGGTGGTTTATTTATATTAGAAACATTTAAGGCCTTCGGGCCGTTGGATGGGTATAAAAAATCATACTACATAACATAAAACACGTCTCAAGATACTGAAATTGTGATATATAACCATACAGATGTTATGACATAGAATAAAACCCTCCTAAAATGTAGTGAATAAAATAGAACATTAATTACCTTAAAATATTAGTATCATGATATAATAATTCAAATATGTATCATATACACCATAAAATTGAAATTGGTGTGTAATTAAAAACATGTCTCAAGGAAAGATGTTAGGGATGAGAAATCCTTACAATGAGTTACTTTATTATAGAGATATATCTAACATTATGTATTATAATTTTAGATTTATTATTCTTATATATATATTAGTTATATTTATCTTACTATATACTATTCAATATAAATTTTTCTTTCCTCATTTGTTAATAATTCAACTTTAAAATCAATAATTTTGTGTTAACTGTTTTGTTTTCCACCCATGGTTTAGTTTATTGATTTCCATACATGAAACATGGTAATGGTTTCATAATATGTATAATTTTTAGAAATGTTTTTTTTGTCATTCTATTATAATTTTTTATTAGTTTAATTGGTTTTCAAAAACCGATCCAAATTAAGAAAAGTGTCTCAATATGATCGTTTTAGCCAATTACATTTTATAATGACCATTTATTGTTAATATTATTTATAGAATGGATAAATTAGTTTTATTGAAATATAATCATCTAAAAATATATTATTTATATACAAAATCTATTTTTATAACCAACCATGTAATGAAGTGATGAAAAATTAAATACATTGTTCAGGGAGGTGGTAGTCAGCAGTTAATACGGGAAAGATACTCATTCTCTAATGGATATGAGGGAAAGAAGGATGATAATGATTTATTTTTAAAAAATAATAATTTTTCATAGTTTTGATATTTAATCACTAAATAACTATTTATAACCAACCATCCTATGTGATGATGAAAAATGAAACATTTCATTCCTGGTGGTGGTAGTCTGCACATAAAAATGAACAAAATTTCCATTTTCCTAATGAAGATGGTAATGTTAATATTCATTGATCAATCAAATAAATATAAATTTTATATAAAAATAATAATCATTTAATAATACAATAATTGTTAAAATATATTTTTAGGATTTTGAATAAAAAATAAACTTGAATGAACTCAGTTAAGAATATTTTCTCTTCTTGCGTATTATCCATCTGATCTCTCCATAAGCCTTATTGGGAAGATCTTTGTGTGATAAGAGAACACATAGGTCATTGAAAAGGTTTTTTATAAGTTATTTGGGAAGATATTGTTTTAGTTATTATTATCATAGTGGGTGTATAAGTGAGGGGTTGAGGGGATACTTTTATAGGTGAAGGAGGGGTATCTTTATAAATACTTAAAAATTTAAAATATTATAAATGTATTTATTAAGTTTAAGTGGCACCAAGGAAAACCAAATATGAATATATTATATTTTATGTTTAAATATACTCATCCAATCAAATTAGAGGTAGTATTTTAGATATTTTTACCTTATCACATATTGTAAACCATATTTACCAATTAAACCCTTACAATTGTGCCTATCTTTTACTATGGTAAATTAAATTTATGACTACAAAATACAAGTATCTTATTGAATAATTTAATTATTATGTTTCCAAATATTTTATCCATTTTATAATATTCATTTCATATATGGGTGAAATTTTTATTTTAATATATGTATGTGTAACTCAATGGAACAAAATTTAGAAAAAATATTTTTAAAGTATAAAAATTAATATACAACTAAACCATATATAAAAATGACGCTTGTGACAATATCAATTTATTATTAAAAAAAATTTGTTATGAGATAGTAAAAGTTATCCACAACTTAATATTAACTAGAAAATAATTAATTAATGAAAATGTCATAAAATAGTTCTTTTTTAATAAAAAAACATCACAATGATTTTAAAATGTAAAAATAGTATTTAAAATTCAACAAAATATATATAATTATTTTATATTAATCCTTAAATAAATATTTTTTTCCAAAATTTTTCTTGAACTTTTAATTCATTTTTATATCCTAATTTTGGCATAAAATTAACTATATTTATAGTAAGGTATTTTTAATATTTACAAAAATAAACCATTTTTTAAAAATAATTTAAATTCAAACTATGAAAATTTTGACATGGTTATTTCAGAAATGAAGTTAATTTTATCAATTTAAAATTTTTATATTCTAAAATTTATCTTTTAAATGAAAATATGAAATATGAAAAACATGTTATTTAATAGAAAAATGATCGTTTTAAACATTATGTGTTTTTAATATTATTTCATATCAATAAATAATTAAATAAATGGTAACACTTAATGTATTACATATTTTTCTAATCATCTTTTAATGTGATCGATTAATTTTATTTGAATAAATTACGCAACATAAAAAAAATATCTTATAAAAATAACCTTTTTTGACATTTAATGATTTTAATCATATAAAATTAATTATTTATCCTATAATAATTAAATTTAATTAATTCATTGTTATTAGAAAATATCAAAAAAAATTAAATAATAATAATAATAATATGTGAGGAATGAAAATAATTTTTTTTATAATAAATATTTTTAATATCTATTTATTTACATGAGATTTTAATTCTTATTATAATTTTTTTTATAATGTTTTTAATTTTTTGAAATTAATATATTAATTTTTATCATGCATTGTGGTAAAAAAATAATTCATGGTTTTATTTAGTTCAATGTTTCGTACAAAAAAAAATCTATTCAATAAAGTAATTATTTAATAAAAGATACATACTAAAATATAAGGATAATACACATTCCATATAAAATCAAAAATCATTTCAATGAAACAAATGTTTCTTTTAAAACACCATAAAACATGAAAACATTCAACTTAATTTAAAAATAAAATCACCCAAGGTAATTTCAAAACTTTAATCTAAGCAACAAAAACTATGAAACCCATTTTTAAAATAAGAAACCAATGAGAAGATTATAAATAATTCCTTTATTTAAAAATGTTTTTTTAATTTACCTTCCATTCAAATCAATTTAAATTTCAAATTTCAAAACCACCCACTCTTGAAAAAAACCCTCCAATAATTTTAAAATTCCATCAAAATGAACTAACAAAATAGTTTTAAACCGAAAAATACATTCCATGAAAACCTAGTTCCTTTATAATCAAACCCTAAGGATTCATTTCAAAATAAAAAAAATCAATTCATGAAATCATCATTTTTATACTCCAATGGCCCGAAGGCCTTCATTTTTTATTGATTTTGATAATCCACCTTTCAAGGGGTGAGGTGGAACCCTTACCAGGCCCGTAGGTGTAAGTATTACATTGACCATAGGCCTTAGAGGAATTCACTACCCTAAGGATTCAAATCATACATATAACCCAGACTAACCACTTCGAACTGCTCCTCCCCAACATCATCATCATGAAATCAGCTCTCCACCTTCACAAGGCTAGTCAGCTAGGCTTTTCCTGTGCATGTACAGTCTTGTCCCGATGACAGGTTCCATACCCTCTCATTCTTGAAATCCGTTTAGCTTTTTCTATGGTGAATGTTCCTTGTTCCTCCTCTTTCTGAATATTTTTATTTTTAGGTTTTCCAGTTTGCATCTATACTTAAGGTGTCCTGATGGCCTTAAGGTGGCCCAAAGGCCTTACTGACCTGATGGAATGGATGGAACGAAGGTCTTAAAGGACTTGTGGAACAAATCAGGGGCCTGAAGGCCCAAAAGAGGGAATATTCTCAGCTGCTACAGTGCCAAATAGTTCCTGCTACATTTCCCACTATAGTGCCTACTATAGTACATACTACAGTACTGCTATAGTGTCGGAATTTAGCCTCCGCCTGGATTTGATCCTGGGTCTCCTGGATGCACATAAGGAGCCCAAATCAACTAGGCTGAGGCTCATGTGCAATCATCATTTTTATACACAAAACCAATTTCAAAACTATAAAAATAAAAACAACACCACAATTCGAAAAACAATTCCATACAAAAGTTTTGAAATATAAAAATACCCACCTTGATTCATTATCTATTTCCGATAGTTAAATGAAATTTATTAATAATAGAGGTCTAAAAAACAAATTGGATTTGAAAATATACTTTACTCGACCAGATAGTTTGACATTTCATGTTCTAAACATGAAATTTTCCTGCAAACTTTTCCAAATTCAACTGCTTTGTCCCTATATTATTTTATAGTCTATGTAATATTAACTCAATACTTATATTCCTTTAACATTTTCATCCCAAAACCCAAGATCTACCCTCAAGGGAACTCATTAAATTCCAATGAGGATAATAGACCACCAACTAAACATCAATCACAAAAATCTAAACAGTATCCAAATTCATTCTACTAGTGGAATCTCAGGAATTTCCCTGAATGGTTGCAGTCATGAACATACACATCACTATCCTCCCATGAACCAATTAAAATCCTAATATCCAATCTACCATGAAACACCCAAATAAAATGATATTGTGCTTCCAAAACACAAACCCTATTCAGAATCATTTCTCTAATTCAATTTATAATGAACCCTCTTAGGCTAACCATCGTGTCACCCGACCTAGTCCTACACTAGTAACAAGAGGCATTGCTGACACATTCATGTAGTTAAATAGTTCTTTGGTTGTCAATATCATACATTTGGGAATGCTTTTAACACCATAGAATGATATAAATAATCTATAGAACCTATATAATGAATCTTTCATAACACCTCCATGTATGAGATTCCCATACATAAAAAATCACCCTCAAGGAAAATAAAACTTCTATTCAGAGAAATATGAAGAAATAATTATAAGTAAACTCATAAACAAAACCATTACATGACATAACATATAATGGATACCAACTTCACCTATATAAAATAGTCAAATAGAAACCTTGAGTAGTAAGAATGATATATAATCAACCCAAAAGACCAAAAATATACTGAAACCACTAAAATCCATCTATATATGACCCAAGATCGTACACCAGATCTCTCGAAATTCCATCATTAGAAAATCTAAATATAAATACCAAAAGGATACCATAGCTTGGGAACTTGAAATAAAACGAGAGCTACTAAAACCCATTTATATATGTAGTATGTGAACTGAACATAAACGATAGGATTTCCCCAAAGAGTTTTTGAAATTTAATTTTAAAAAATATATTTTAAATTATAGTTTGAACAATAAATATTAAATAATTTTTTGAAATATATAAAAAATAAAACCACCTATAATTTTATAATCAATTTTATAAATCATCCTCTCTCTTAAAGTGATAAAGATAAGAAAAAACCATTTTACAAAACATGTTTAAATTGTTAGAGGTGTATCCATTATTATGTTTGTGAAAAAAATCACCAACTCTATTTCCTCTTTTTAAATACACTTATCAAATTCCTTTTTATAAAATTCACTAAACATTCCTTTTTATATTCCACTTTCCAAACCATTTTACAAATCAATTTGAAAGAAAAATACAACCAAAAATGAAATGAAAAGAATATAACACATAAAAGACTATGTATAAATAGGGAATAACAAAAGAAAAAAAATTATGGTTTTAAGAAATCAACTCACAAACTATTGGATAAAAAAATCATAGAACGTGATAACATAAATAATCCATACTTGGAACATGGAATCATGGGAAACTCCTTCATACACAAGTAATATATTTTTGAACTGGCCTCTAGAACACAAGACTGATTCAAAATAATCATTCAATTTCCTAGTAGTCTTTCAAAGTGACCTAGGCTATATAATCAATCTTAGAAGCACTCAAAATATCACATGAAGCATAATAAATCCATTTAGAACTCATCATTTTTAACCGAGAAACAATCTCTAGTTAGTTCATAATATACACTGGGGATTTCACCCATAAATTTATACCAACATTTTATGAATCTCATGATATAATTTAGAAGGATCATAGAATATAATCAAGAAAAAGATCACCAAATGGTCAATAATAAAGAAAAATAAATAAATCTCAGATATCACCTTTGAAACCCTCACACAAAAAACCCATCTCTCCAATAATAAGAATCACTAAATATATATCAATAAAGAACTAAACTGATGGGGGAGAATCTAAAATATATTAAAATATTATAGGGGACTCAATTAATAGACTCATGTGTTTTTAAAAAAATCATAAGAAGTTATAAATAGGCATTTCCTTAACCACCGACTTGGATGTAAATCAATATTCCATAATTTTAAGAAATTTTCTAAACAAATTTATTATGGAAAATTAATTTAACGAAACAATTAAAACAATTTAGAAATAAATCCCTATTTTTACAAACATTTGAGAAATTCAACATATTCCCCAAAAAACCACTTTTAAAACATAATTTTTAAATGAAAAACATATAAATAAAATATCAAAAATGATCAAAGGATTTATTTCCCTATTTATTCAAATATTTTGAAAAATAGAATAATATGTTATATTTAAAACCTTCCTGAAAATAATTATTTTACCCCTTTAGTCCCAAACATGGTCAAATTCATCTTATCACATTAAATTCTTTTAAAACAAGGTATAAAATTATTTTACAAAAAAACAACAACCAACTATCACATTATAAATCATAAAGAAATTTAGAAATTTCAATTTCATGTGAAAAAACATGGGAAAATTTAATAATAAAACATTATAGCTTACATATCTATGTTTAATTTGAAGAAACAAACTAGTATGAAACACCAGGAACAAAATAAAATGAGAATTAATGAAAATGCGCAAAAACTCCAACCTAAAATAAAGAAGAGAAATATTAAAATTTTCATATTCTATGAAGAATTAATAACTAAGAAAATGGACACCATATGAAAGTAGTAAATTCCTAAAATTCCGAATTTAAAACCACTAAAAACCTTAATCTCAACCATAAAAACCCATGGGTTCACAAGTGAGTGAAACCCCATGATAGAATAGGTGTAGCTGGAAGGGGGAAGGTGAAGAACATGGGAAAAATGAAGGTATAAATTAATAAAACCAATTCCGAATCAAATGAAAATGTCTAAAGATAAAATAATAAAGGGAGGAGATCAATTAGTTTTCACTAGGCTCAAACGAGTGAGGTGGGGGGGAGGGAGGGTCAAAATACCTAAAAACTAATAGGAAAAGATTATAAAAAAACTGTTAAATTAAAAATAGGTCACTCATATGGTTTCTTAAATAGTGAACCAACCAATCTATTATAATTTTAAAAACACAACACACATTCACAATTTGTCCAGACACTTTAAAAAATTGTGTGCCTATCATACCAAAACCCAAAGATAAAAATTCTCACACTGTCATATAGTCCCTCGCATAGTTTCATTTAACCATGAACAAGCCAGGCACCAACACCAAAAGATAAAAATGGAATTTTGTGATTTAAATATGATTTCTTATGATTTATACCCAACCATACTCTACCCATAAACACAACTATGAAGGAAAAAATGGACTAGAAATTCCCTAGTGAGGA
The DNA here is from genome assembly GCA_963277665.1 of Viscum album. NCBI lineage: Eukaryota > Viridiplantae > Streptophyta > Magnoliopsida > Santalales > Viscaceae > Viscum > Viscum album. The sequence continues at coordinate 251,532,409 of OY728135.1, read as the reverse complement.
CTTCTTACATGATTTCCCCTCATCTGTGTGTATTGTAACATGAAATACATGAATGTTTCTTGAAAATTCATTATTTGAAATATAAAATATCTAAAATTTAGATCACCCTAAAATAATATAAAATATAAAAAATCATCCCATGAACATGTAACATTAACCGTTCCTATCATCACTCTTTTGGGATGAGGCTGGTGAAACTCTTTTAATGGGACTGAACATGGTGGACGAGATGTCATAAATGATTCAACTAAATTATAAACATCTGGTTTTATTACATGATAAAAAATCATATAAAGATCATCTTTATACGACTTTTGATTTTTCATTTGGAGATTAGGTATTCTTAAGAGTATAACCTTTTTAGGTGAAAAAAACTTTTTGTTTAATGGTTGTATATTACGATGTAAGTCAAAACTTTTGAAGTTATTAAATGTACCAAAAATCGTGAATATCATTTGTATTTTCCACCTCAAATGATATCAATCCATAATATTTTTATGTATCCCATTTGAAGAAGAATTATAAAAATGATTTTCATATCCCAAATTAGTATTTCATATAGATTAATATCAATTATTAATGAGTTAGTAACAATTATAGATTATTGATTTAACAAGTAAAGTATTGAGAGGAAAAACATTCCTATAGTTTGAGTATTATGATTTCATATACACGATTCTGATGAAAAATAGGTGTACAAATCACATATAAGGGATTAATAAACTCATCTTATATTAGATGATTAATTATCATAAAGAAATTATCATTGAAGAATGTTATATTATGTGAAGAATTATAAAACCCAGGATTTAATTTTCCGGCATTTTTTTCTAAATTATTTGTTTTATTATTAAAATTTTAAATTTAGAGTTAGAAATATGAATTTTAGAGAAGTTTCCCTAACTTCATAGTGAGGGTTCAAAATCCCCTAAATTTGAAAAAAATGGAATAATTTTTGGGAGAAAAAGGATCTACATAGACTATGAATGGTCGAGCTAATTATGAAAGAAAACAATGAATACCTTTAAATTTTAAAAAATAATTCTATTTATTAATACAAATTCACAGGGGGAGATTTAATTTTCATCCACAAATTCTCTCTAATACTCAAGGTCTCTACCCCTCCTCATTTCTCATTCTTAACCCCTTATATTGTCTTCAAGGATAGGATTTATTCATCTAAACTTAAGGAATTCTTCATGAAGGTGACTCCAATATCTCATCTTCATCCCCTTTTCCCTCTTTATCTATTTCTTTATCTTAAGTTTACATGGTGTCCTGGGGTTATGATTTGAATGATATTATTATGTGGAATCTTATTATTATTCTTTCCACATGGATTCAAATGATTCTTCATTTACTTTATTGGTTGAAAGGTATAATTTTCATGAATATCCTATGTTTTATAGTAAGTGGGCCAATTTAAACCCTTTTAATTTATAAACCATGAGTGATTTATTTATTTAAATGATGTTTAGAGTGATAAAAAGTATAAATTGATGATTTTAACTTCATTTTTCAATTATGAACTTTTCAGGTTTCTATTTTCAGTAGTGATAGAAATTTATATTTTAAAATTTTCATTAATGTATTTTTTTTATCATTAATGTCCACATGGTGTTTCATGAAATTAAAAACCTAGTTTTTCATGTGATAAATAAAATTGTTTTCTAGTAATGTTAAATATTGTTTTCATTGATTTATTGAAGTATTTTATATTAAATAATTCCATGTTTCCATTAATAGGTGGTATCTTTGGAAGGATTCTCTTACGAATTACTCTTTCCTTTAGTATTTTCAATTAAATTAAAAAGATGTTTACTAGATATTACATCTTTAATAAATTAAAAATATTGATTAAAGGGGTGAATTCATGTGTGTAAATGGAAATTCAATATATAGTAAAAAAATTCATATATTGGTTTTTTATTGAAATGGAATTAGGGAATGTGGTGGAGTCTTTCTTGTCATGTTATGCTCAAATCCTAAATTCACCCATTGAGTGTATGTAGACCTTTTTTTTGAAATTGGTGAAGAAAAATTGTAAATAAATGATAAAGGAATCATGATTGGTTTTGGTCAGAATTTTAATGGATGTGAAAAAGTTGGAGATATTATAACATAGTGATATTTTTAAAGAAGACTACGTTGGATATCATACAGGATATGCAACACTGATTTTAAGAGAACCATGATATATTATTAAAATATTATTATTTAAAGTAACAATTATCTCTCAACCAATGAATTAATTTGTATAAATAGTATTTAATAAATTATGAAATATATATAAAGGAACTACTCTATAGTTTCCCATGCCTTTCACAGATATTATTACCTGATTCTTAATATTAGAAACCATTAATTAGAACCTAGAGATCATGAGGCCTAGTGTCATTTGAAGACAAGGTACAAAAAATCAAAAGTAAATAATATATAAAAAATTTAATTTTATTCTACATAGTGAGATATTAAGTCTATTTGAGATCTAAAAACATAGGATACCTAGGGAATACATAACAGAAAGGGGTGGGTTAAAAACCTATTAAGGGAATAAAAATGTTAAGGAAACATAACATGTGTGTCAAATGTATAAAATAACATCATAAAAGTGGAGGTTCCTGAGTAATCACATTGAAGAATAGCATAAAAACATGGTATCATAAGAACATAGAAACATGTGAAATGTGGATATAATATATAACATGACATAGATGTGAATAATGTCCAACAACATAGAAAATATCCAAGGTTGGATAATGTCCAATAATGGATTGTGTTTACCCCCAAATCACATATGTATCATCGTATGAGACTAAAGGATTATCCAATGCATTAAATCACTATATGGTCGCACACATATAACATCCTCACCTAGGTGCCACACATTAGTGCCCTAAGCTTCTTGATTGCATAACCTCATTCACACCTCCCCATATGCTATAGGTTAAAGAATATCAGCGAGGGTATAATTCTGATCATGGGGAGACTACACTCTCTTTATCAAAGTATTACAAAAAAATATACATAAATAAGATCCAACAAAATAACTAAAACCAGAATTATACTAGTATCACAAGATGGACGAAATAAGAATACAATATCCAAAACTAAAGAATTAGATATTCCTTTCTAAGTACGTGTTAATTGTCAAATTAAAGACTAAAAGGTGGACACCATAACACTCCCAAGAGGTTCTCGAAACCATGTCTGGTTCCCTCATCCATGCTTCATCCTAACTCATCCATCTAACATGGGACACTTCCCCCTATCCTATCTTGAAAAAATGATGTCTATTTGAGTATAAATTTGTCAAACAATGTTGGGTGTGTGCATAACTCAGTAGGCATCCACTAACGGTATCAAAAAAATATCCAATCAATAATCATATATGCAGTTTTATAAAGAATAAAATAGAAGTAATAAAGTAAACAGTTTAAATTTATTCAATTCTTCATTATTTATCCACATAAACCCTTTTGTTCCAGAGAACACTTGAACCATGATACCTACTTTGTCCCATGTCAAATCCTGAACCAGATCACAATACCATGTTAATCAAATATAATTTCATTTCAATTCATATTTTGGCCAATTGGAACCATAGTCCAATATCAACATTTTGGGCCTAGAACACGATGCCTAGAACCCTATAGGACTTTGAAGCAGCAATCTATGTACCATAACTCATTTATCAAACCATAAAAAGTTGTATTTTGAATCATAATTCCTCATCACACACACATAAAAGAGTTTATAATAATGGGATTTTGAAGTAGAAGTCAATGTCCCATACACATTTATCAACTTATGAATATGGGGTTTTAAGAAGTAGTCCATGTCCCACACACATTTATCAATCAATAACACAAATCACATATATCACATCAATAAAAATTAATCAAAATTACTCATATTACCAAAAATCAACATCATGTTACTATATCAATTCATCACAAAAAAATCATGATTCAATACGTTAATATAATGAAATAACATATGCAATTCACCATTAACAATTTGGAAATATTAAATTCATAAAAACTGTTAACCCAATAAGGTTAATTCAACTCTTTTAAAATCCCCATTGTCAAATAATTCATATCATAATATTTATCTAATTTCCCAATACCAATTTTCTATCAATTTCAAAATCATAATATTATATTAATTAATTAATTGACTTGTTAATTAATCCAAATTCTACAAAATTTTAATTTCCCAAATTTAAACTCATATCCTTATCACATGGAAATTAAATTAAATAAGTTTAATCATAAATTAAATTTCCCAATCATTGAAATTCCTAATTTCACAATTAAACACACGTAATTAATCAAGACAAAGTGATTTAGAATTTATACCACCTACCTTAATATAGAAAATGGAAACTCGCCAACGGAAATCCTAAATTGAAGCGTAATGATTAAGATCACAACAAAGAACAAGAACCAGATACATAACCATGATCCGAGATGAAATTGATTATATCTATCAAAACCTAGATCTAAATACACTACCAATAGTAGAAAAATCCCTTTTAGGTTGAGAGAAATATGGGGGGGATAGGGAGATAGAGTAAACCACACGAGATGATAATCTCATACCAGGGAGGTGCATATCTTTAATATGAGCTTTATATCATCAAAAATAGTGGTTAGAGGTATTTTAATCTATACAAAAAACTAAAAAAGTGGGATAAATAGGATTAGGGATGATTTAGGGATTTTGGGATATAATAAGGGGGTTCAAGAATATTTTTAATGATTTTTTGGGGTATTAGAGTCCCATACACATGGTTTCCTCATGAGGGTGTACAATTTCCCCTAACGGGAGACTAAACATGACCCTCCTCCCTTGGGGCACATTGTTACCTCTGTGAGGGCTCATGGTTTTCCACACTGTACACATACCATGAAATCCCCCTCTACTTGGGGTTGGATAGTTTTTTGTGAAGGGTGCACTGTATGGAGAAAACAAGTACCAACCATGAACTACCCAAAACCCCTAAAAGAGTTCAATATTTAACTCAAAAACACCCAAGATAAAACCCAAAAAAAATTCAATAAAAAAAGGGAAAATAATACCTCAATAAATATCAATACATCCCTAGAAAATATTATAATATTTCAATCTCCTCAGCTTATAAAAGCGCATCTTCAAGTTGTACTCCTAAGAAACTCTAAGATTACAAGGTAAAAATATTGGGCCACTAATCCCAGAAATCCACTTCAACTTACCAAATTTCCTCATGAACATGAACATTTCTTCATAATGATGGAACTATCAGCACAGCATTTCCCCATAAAAATTTCTCATTGCAATCAAACACATGTATCAGATGATCCCCAAAGGACGCATAGTTCTTAAGTTGAATATAATCCACATAGATCGCATGAGTATGGTTAGGGTGATACCTAGAAAGTTTTGACACATGAAAAACATCCTGTATAGTGTTATACCTCTATGGAAAATCAAATTGGTGCACCACTATCCCGAATCTCTCTAAAAACTCAAATAGTCTAACAAACTTGGGGAAAACATGCCTTGTCTATGTATCCTACGGTGACCCAATCTATGAAACACTCAAAGGAAAATACTATCACCCTATATAACCTTAAATGGTCTTCCAAACTTATCATCAAATGACTTTTGTCTACCCTAAGTTGTATCCATACACATATGAATCAACTAAACCAACTCTGACTTCTTCTAGACGAGACTCGGTCCCAAAACCACTAACTCACCTTCCTCCATCCTGAATAGAGTTGATCTGTATGGAAAACCTCAAAGTGGCTCATATGGTTCCATATGTATAGTTTCATAATAACTGTTATTATAGGATAACTCCATAAGTTCAAGTTACATCTCCCAATACCCACCAAATTCCAGAACACACACTCATAGCATATCCTCAAGCACCTAAATAGTTTGTTCTAGTTGTCCATCTGTCTATGGGTGGAATGTTGTACTCAATAAAACCTATGAACCATGTACATTATGAAAGAACTTCTAGAAGCATGATGTAATGAGTGATTCATGGTCCGAAACTATGGCTTGTGGTAACCCATGATGAAGGGATATCTCTTGAATATACAAGTCCCCCAAATGCTCCATTGTGAAAGTCTCTCGTATATGCAAGAAATGTGATTCCTTATTTAGTCAATATTCAATCACCCCAATAGTTTCATTATTTTGATACATCCTCAGGATACCAACCACAAATTCCATAGTAACGTCATCCCACTTTCATTCTGAAATTGGAAATGGTTGTAGTAAACCACCGGGTCCTTGATGCTCAGCCTTCACCTACTGGGATGTGTATCATAATTTCATGAACCCAAATATCCCCTTTTTCATGCTCTTCCACCAATAATATCGACATATTTCATGGTAAATATTGGTCAAACCTAAATTCACCACCCACTTTGAGGCACAATATTTACGCATCAACACCTCCCTTATACAGGTATGAAAAACAACACATACACAGACATTGGTGATACAAACCTCAACAATTGTCCGGTCAGAAGGTAGATCCCTACCTTCAGGGATTTCCATAAAGGGAAAACATTCCACATCCACATACTGTCTATCTATAATCTATATCAAAAGTGTAAAATCCACTAAAACTAATATGACTGTTTTCTTCCCCTGGATCTCTTGAACCGTAACAAGCATCTCATCCAGAAAATTAATCATCATCCACTCAACACTATACTCCTGAATATCCTTAGTCTGAGTTTTCAAACTTAATGATTTACCAGAACTATTTTCCTTCCCCAGTGTATATTCTTGATCAAAATAAAATGAATTCATATACTCAACCCACCTCCACTTCTATTGATCGAAATCTCACCGTGAAAAGATATAATTTAAACTCTAGATATTATTATAACTAATAAACATTTTTCCCAATAGATAATGCATCCAACACATCAAATTATAAACCACTATCTCTAACGTGAGTCCATGTGTAGGTTAATTACATTAATGTGGCCTCAAAATTCAAGACCCATATTCCACAACTCAATCTCCCTACATAAAAAGTTTTCCAATCCCAATCCTAAATATATCCAAAATCATTTTATACTCCTCACCTCTCTTAGGTAGGATTAATATTGGTACCATTTTCAAGCACTTCATTAGAAAATTGGAAATTATTATCACATGATTTAGACCATTAAAACATTATCCCCTTCTTGTTCATGCCTGAATGTTGTTTTTCCAAATGCGAAAAGTCTTATATTAAACTTTATAATAGCCTGATAACCCTAAAAAATTGCAAATATCGAAGATATTTTTCAGATTCTCCCAAGAATAAAATATTTTCAATTTTATTGGGTCCACTGACTCACATTACTATGATATTATGTGACCCATGAGGTGTACTTGATCTATCTAAAATTAATAATTACATATCTTGGTGAATAGATTATGAAGTCTCAGTGCACTCATGAAAATATCCAATTGTTAATAATGATTATTATGAGTTTTTAGTACCCCAAGATGTCACCCAAAAACATCACAAAAAACTGATCCTGAAATGGGTAAACTATTCAATTCATTAGCACCATAGACACCGTAGGAGCATTGGTCAACCTGAACGACAATATGATGAACACAGACAAGCCATGCCATCATCTGAATTTAGTTCGAGGTATGTTAGAAGGTAAAAATCTCAAATGATGATGACATGATTAAAATAAAATCTTTGAAAAGACATAAGATCCCCACAATTGGTCAATGATGTCATCGATACATGGAAGGGGATACCAGTTCTTCACAGACATCCAGTTCAACATCTTGTTATCAAAACACAAGTGCAAGCTCCCATCCACCATCTTCTCAAACAAAATTAAAGACCCCCAAGGTGATGTACATGGATAGATAAACCCCTTCTCCAATAACTCTTCCATTTTTGTTTTATAATATTGAATCTATTTCAGATCCATTAATTTTGGTGGAATATAAACTGGCTCATCCCCCAACAAGATCTTAATTATAAATTATATATCTCTCTTAGGTGGCTTCCCTGAGAAGTCTTAAGGAAATACATCCTAGAATTCACCCACTATGTATGGAATGATATCAATCTTAGAACCTCCTTCATCTATAAGTATAATAGTTGCAATGACTCCTATAAGTCCTTAACTTGTTATCTCTCACACATAAATATATGGTCAAAACTGAGGTACTATAACTTATCTTAACCATCCTATAGCTAGGTGATGGTTACAAAAGGGTAAAACATTATCGTTATTTAATATTATCATTAGACACACATTTATTCTCAATTATAATCATTTTATAACTTTTAACACATTTTGACACCTTTTATATTTCAATTACACAAGAAAGGGAAAAATTTAAATTTCCAAAACTTAATTAAATCCCATTTTCCCTATGCATGCCTATAATTATGCATGCCAAAAAACAATCTTGAGTTCTTAGAATGATTCATTATTACTCTACTCTTTTTTCATTTTGAGCCACAAGTCAAATCTCAAAGAAAAACAAAAAAAATCACATATCATGCAATAAGTGAATCAGTATACCATGGTTTTCAATTATCATTTCATTTCAATTCATATTATGGCCAATTGGAACCGTAGTCCAATGCCAGAATTTTTTTCTAAGAACATCATATCTAGAACTCCCGTGGGTATTTGAGGTAGCAGTCCATGTCCCACAACATGTTTATCAAACAATCACACATGTGGTCTTTTGAAGCAGTAGTCCTTATCCCGCAATCTTATATTACTTTACAACAATGGTATTTTAAAGTAAAAATCCTTATAGCACACATTTTTATCAGTTTATCAATTGGGTATATTGAGGCATAAGTCCATGTTCCATACACTTATATCAACCAATCCCACAAATAACATATATCACATTAATCATGATTATACAACATTTATACTTTTATCAACATTCCACATCATGGTACTATTTCAATTCATCACAAAAAAAACATTATTAAATAATTTAATCACATAAAATAATATGTTCAATTAACTATTCACCCTTTGGAAGTATTCAACTCATGTAACCCATAACTCATTATAGTCAATTAAACCCTCTTAAAATCCATATTTTCAAATAATTCATATTGCAATAATTAACCAATTTGATAATCCCAATTTCACATTAATTTCACAATCAAAATATTCCATTAATTAATTAATTGACCAGTTAATTACTCCAAATAAAATTAATATCAATTACACTAATTTAAAAACAAATAATTAGTACATAGAAATTAAATTTAATCAATTCATTAATCAATGTTATTTTCTAATCATGGAAATCCATAATCTCACAATTACATACACATAATTAAATTAAGATTGTGGTATTTTCAATTTGGACCACCTATCTCAATATTGACAGTGAATTCTAGAGAATGGAAATCCCCAATTGAAGTGGAACGATTAAGATCATGACAATGAATGATATCTAGATCCATAACCTAGATCTAGGATAAAATATATTAGATCAATAAAAAAAGATCTAGATCTAATTCCACTGGAGGAAAACATCCCTTCAAAGGATGATAGAAATATGGGGGAGAGAGAGGGAGAGATAAAACCTTACAATATGATAATATCTTTTAGGTGGAGGTGTAGATATTCAGTCCAGGATTTGATTCATCAAAAAAAGGAGTTCAGAGGGACTGGGAATCTATTTAATAACCTCCAAAATAATAATAATAGGTCTATGGTCAATTTATAGTGTTTTGGAATATTATATGGGGGGTTGGGAATATTTTTAATGAATTTTATAGGGATTAATATCCTACATGCATGGTTTCTTACTCGGGGCACATGGTTTTCCCTAACTATGCACCTAGTAATGCACCTCCTCCCAGGGGGCTACACGGTTACTACTATGATGTTGCATGATATTCCAAAATGTGTGTCAACTATGTAATTCCCCATTTCATAGGATTTCATAGTTTATGGGGTAGAGAATATGGTTTGGAAAAACCATACGCCAACATTTTAACTACCCAAAACCCTTCTAAAAACATCCAACTTTCACCCAAATTCCCCCAGGATTTAACCTAAAAAAAGTACACTCAAAACAAAGAAAACAAGTGCCTGGAAACAAGATCAAGACATCTCTAGAAAACAGAGGGATCTTAAAACCCATCCTAACTTTATCATTATTATGTGTTAAAAAATTAAATCAATCATAAGGCATAAACCTAAAAATTACCCATGGAAAGAAAATGCGTTTAAAAATGATTCCCCATATCATAATCAAAGGAAATTTTATAATGAAGGTGTTTGAGAGATGAAAACAAGGAATGTATAACCTCATTAAAGAAAATACTAATAATATTGAGACATATGTGAGAGAAATATATACTTAATTCAGAAGTAATACATAACATCAAAGGTTGTTTTCATTGATGGAAATGTATTTAAAATATTTCTTGGGATCGTTCTTAATGAAAATATCCCTTTCAATTTGTAATTAATTCATTAAAATCTAAATTTTTTCCCCAAAAGAATTATAAAAAAAATTATTTAAAAACCCCATTTAGAATATTAATGGATACATCAAATAATTTAAAAAACATGATGGATGAATATTCTATTCAACTTGTTTAAGTTAAAAAAATCATTCCCTTTAAACTTTTTAAAAAAATGTCAAAAGGAACCTTGTTCAGAAGACAACCTAAAGATTTGTTTAAAACTATCCTATAAAAAATTTTAAACCGATAAAAAAAATGTCTTTAATAATTAATTATATAATAGTAAAAACATTATTTAGAGGATTTTAATGAAAATAAAGAGATGAAAGAGAAATATTTCAGATCTAAAAGAGGATACAAGATTAGTATTACTTCCAAACAACTTTTTTATTGTTTATTTATTGTATAAGGGTGGAAATAAAAACGAAACATGTAAAAAAAATGAATTTAGGAGAATTAAGTATATGTGGTTCAAGAAATTTATTATTTATTATCTCTTCTAAGGGACCTTGAACATAAAAAATCTTGAAATGAAATTATATTGTAATATAAATCTTTTACCACATTGGTTACATTCAAATCAAATACACATGAATGAAATAAAATGAATTGTAAATAAAAATAATATTAATTATGATGTATTCATGATTAAACATGTAGAAGTGGTATTATATATACAATATAAAAAAACTGGTGTATAATATTTAAATATCTCTCAATTAAAGGAGAATGATACAAAATCTCTTACATAGATCATATCATTTAAATGAGGAAAAAAATGATGTTATTATGTGATTAAATTTTAAATCCACATAAAAATGTTTAAATACAACATAAAATAATCAAATTTCATTACTCACAGAATTTTAGCCTATCAATTACATCAAATAATCAATTTAACCTAATGAAAAGGAATTGTGTTTTAAAATCCATTACCATGTTTTCGATTTGTCACGTACACACTTTTTCTTCTCTACTAAAAATATATTAATTAATTATTTGACCAGGGAACATTTTCCATTTTAATATTCCTTTTATTTTATTTATTATAATTTTATATTAAATTACTTAATTATTAAGGTTGAAGTCATATGTTTTGATGACATTTAGCTTTTATGTCCAAAATCACATTAGAATGTTGACTAAGTTCCCAGAGATTATTATTTCATCATCTCAAGAATAATAATCCAGGAATAATTATAATTTTTTTTATTATAAATTATATCTTTAAAACTGACAATGAAAGACGGTTATGAAAAATGAACTATCTTACAATCATAGAGACAGTAAGTTGTACATGCGAATGTGTGATGTTTCCATATTTGAATGATCATGAAAGAAAGAAGGTAAGTGTAATTTTATGTTTAAAAATGATAATTATATTGTAATATCATATTACTTCTTTAAATATTATAATATATACCATCCATGTGATGCAGTTCTGAAAAAGGAATCACATTGCTTCATGGAGGTGGTAATCAACACATATACATGAACAAACTTGTCATTTATCAATGAATAAAATGTTAATGAAATATATGATATAATAATTTTTAATAATGATAAATATATAATTAAAATTGTATATATAATAAATCCATCATCATAAAAAACATTGAGCAGTGATGAAGGAATATGAATTACATCAGTTCGTGAGGCAGTAGTCTGTCGTACACATGAACGATGGTCTAGTTTCCCATTTGATGGAAGAGGAGATAGATGTAGGTTATTATATATACATAAAAAATATTTATATGGGATATATTTTTGTTATTATATAATCATGGATTAATAATATTTAAAGGAGTTGGAAGGAGAAATAAAAGAAAAATGGTCTGTTAAGCATGATGCATCTTCTTCAGACAACCTCCTCAGGTATACACCAAAAGCTTCTCTAGGTTGGTTTTATGACAAAAAAGGCCCCTATAAAGTTTTTAAGTGAGAAAGGAAATTATTTGAGTTTTTATTGGATGAAAAGGGATCTTTATGTGTAGAGAGGAGAGTAGAGGGTGTTTCCTTTTATAAGTGTGGGATGGAACCCACTTAGAATTTTCCTAGAAGAATACAAAATAATAAATTCATTCTCAATATGAATTCTAAAAATGGACATATATTCATTTTTTGGATAGGATAATGTTAAAATCTTACATAAAATATTATTTATACAAGTTTAAATGGTAGACTTACTCTTATCTTTTGGTTTGACCCCTAGGTAAACCCATTTAACCTTAACCGCTGTAATTGATTTTTATTATTCTTACTATCCATTATGAAAAAAATGACCCTATTAGATAATATTGATTATTATAATTTAAAATATAGAATCCATTTTACCGGATCAAATAAACACAAGTTGAATAAATTAGTTTAAAATTATACCCTCAATGGTCATGAAATAGAGGTTTTCCAATGAAAATGTTTTCAAACGTGTAAAAGTTTTTAATATAACAAATTCACATAAAAATGATTAAAATTAACTATATTTTATTAATAATAATATAAAAATATAATTTTACTTTTAAACCACTTTAATACAATATTTAACTTTTGAAATTCTTTAAAACAAAAGGCAATTTTTAATACAAATCAGTATTTTTCACTAATCATCAAAAAATTAATATTTTTAAAAAATTGTAAAAAATTAACTCAAAGATGATATTTATTGTTTAATTCCTAAATTGAAGTTATTTTTTAAAAATAAATTTTCTAAACGTGGAAAAATAATTTTAAATGTGTAAAAAGTGATGAAAAACATTTTTTAGGAAAATGATTTATTTAATGAAAATACGATTTTACATCAACTCATGGACTATGTCACGAACCGTCCTCGGGGCCCGTGCCGTGACTATCCAAAGCCCACCTTCCATAGGCCAGAGGCTAGTGACTAGCACCAAAGGCGTAAATCCCAGTAAAAGGGAAGTCATTGCGTTTATAAAAGTAAACAAACACAACAGAGTACGCATGTGAAGTAAGCACTATGTAAAACTGAGTACAAAAGTAAGTGTTGAAAAGTAAATGGGCCAGTATAGAACCCAACTTATAGTACAATACAACTGAAAAGAAATTACAATAGCAATAATGTAAAGCAGCAACCACTGTGTCTTCCTCCGGATATCCCACCTGAAGGGTGGGTACAGATGATCTCCTCAGCTCCTCATGTCCGGCCGTCCACCCCGTGTACGTCCCGCCAAGTGGTCCACCTCCGGGTATCATCCAGATCCACAAACCTCTACCCCAATCAGTGTTGTCTGTCTTCTGCATCCAACACAATGTAGTTCGGCCATATCCCATGCCGGGGTGAGTATACGATACTCAGTAAGGACCCCGAGACCCCTGAAGGTCTCCCAGAATCCACAAAGGATAAACTACAAAGGAAAGATACAATCATGAAGTATCAACCGACCCTAATAAGGTATATGACCATACATATACCTAAGTCATCAATTCCAGTTCGGCTCCAACTCTCTAGCCCAAGAACAACCGAGTCCACAAAAGAAAGAAGTCAATCACACCGTTGGTAATGATTGCAAGTCAAGACTCAGCTCACACAGGTATACTACTCACGAAGAAGGGTGGAGATGATTAGATGTAGCCTTGAAATCATCTCCTCTGCCGAACCCACATAGGATCGTAGTACAGAAGTCGTTGCTGCCGAACCTACATAGGATACAAGTACAGTAACCATCGCTACCGAACCCATGTAGGATCCAAGTATAATCGTCCTCACTGCCGAACCCACAGAGGATCCAAGTACAATCGTCATTGTGGTCGAACCCACGGAGGATCCCAGCACGGTAGTCGTCGTAGTCGCAGCCAGCTCTTGGTTTCCACACATAACACGCTCGATTTCGGGAGGGTCTGCTCCACGAGTCAAGGGGTTCGATACATCAACTAGCTCAAAGTCCTAAGTTGATGTATCCTGAAGTTTTGTCTCATCAGAAGGATCCCGACGCGACAGACAGCGCGTCAATCAGACGCCTGGTCTGAATGTTATTGGCTTTTCCATTTCAGGGGCCCGGTTGGAAATATTCTCATTCCAAAGCCGGTCGTTTTTTCCAAAGTTGTCCAAAACTCACTTAGAGTATCGCAAAAGGACCGCCTCGTCAAAAGGGTCCCATTTCCACAGATGGCATGTTGTTCGGACGCGCGGTCTTCTAGATATGCAACTTTATGTGAAACGGGCCCGGCCCGTTAAGCCCTGTAACACCCCGAGATTTTATGAAAAATATTCTTTTTAATTTAACTAATGTCTTGTGTTGTATGCTACACCAAAAGTATCTTGCACAACACGCATCCTTGATTTGCCTTGCATTACACGCAATCGCGACCTTCCTCGATAGCGTGTGCAGTACGCAATAACGAGTTTCACTAAACAACAATATGCTATTCAAATATTATTAAAACTAGCCGTTATAAATAGTAATAACCACCTTTTGAAATTTTGTAATTTTATTTTTCAAAATGGAATTCATTTTTGGATTCGTAATATCGAAATTAGCTTAAGGTGAAATTTTGGTGATTTTCGGATAACTTTCATATTTTGATGAATAGTGAAAATTACTAAATTTTAATTAAAAACAACTTTTTCAATCGAAATAATTAATAGTAATAAATTATTAATTTGAGTGGTTTTAAAGTATATTTAGAATATATTTTTACAATTTAATACAATGTTGGTCATTGGATGTAATTTCACATTTAAACCAGACATAAACAAATGTCAATCTTTTGATAGTTATTATCTCTTAAGAACACGCTATTTGTTTTGATGACGGGAATTAATTTTTAAATTAATTAATTCAACTGATATGTTTTGAATTTGGTAAAATAGAAATCATTTTTGAGTTCATAATATCAAATATATCTTAGGCCTAATTTTTGGTATTTTTCTGAAAACTTTCAATTCTTGATGAATAGTGAAACCACTAAGTGGTAGTTAAAAAAACTGAATTTTTCATAAAACTTACTTTTACCACTTCTATGAGTGGAATTTCAAAAATCCGAGAGCCACGGTTGATGTAAGTAAGTAAAATGTGGTTCAATGAGATGAAAATAATTTTTGGTGAATAGTAACTTTTTATTTTTATTTGCCATGGGTAAAAGTAAATAGTGTAATTAAGGGTAGAAATGATATTATTAATACCCTAACACATTTCCTAATTCGATTGGACAAGTGTAATTCGACCAAAAACAAACTTAGGAATAAAATATGACCATTTAGGCCCACTTGGATTAGATTAGGACATTTATTATTAATTTATTTAAAGAAGGGTTAAAAGAGTTAAAATTAAATTTTATTTACTAAAAATATTTTTAATATAGGGTTATACATAAGATAAATTAAATTGTAAATATTCCTTATAAATCTAAAAGGATTACCTACATAATGGTATTTTATTTGTAATTTTTAGACATCAAATAATTTAATTTATTTATGACACAAAGATGATGCAGTAATTATCTTATTAATGAAATATTGACATAATTGATGTTATAAATACCAAAATAAATGTAATTTAAGACTTTTTATGAATTACACTAATTTTATAGGTTAATATGACATGTTAGTATTGATTTAAGTAACTTTTTTCGAACTTATAATTCTGTTATGAATTTCCTAAAAATCATGTACCAAATAGTGTCAAAATTGACATAAAATAGTTTTTAAAACAAATATTATATTATTAATTGTTATTTTATTCCTAAAAATCTAAGGTTCGGCCAAATGACTTAGATAAGATTATATATATTAATAATAAACAACTTGGGGTTCTTTTGTCTTGATATAGTATGTTTATTAACCATATAGTGTAAGAAAACAAAAAGACACGGTAAAAGTTAAATTATTTAACTTAGAGTTAAATCTAATTGATAAGGTTAAAATAATAACCTAAACTTGTCTAAATCCTATTGGATGAGAGTATTTCGACCCATCCCCACCTTAGCCTCGAAATAAATCAATTTGGAGCTATTTAAAACCGAACATGACTTTATAATAAAATAATATTTTTAGTTATTCCAAAGGTGCCCCTCTCCTCCCTTATAAAAGGGCACCTCCTCCCTCTCTTCGTCACACAACTTTGAGCCTTAAAGCTCGGCCAACCCCTGAAAAATTCTCCTCTCCACTTCCCTAGAAACATCCTAGAGGTTCTGGTCTTCCTCAAAGACCAATTTTAGTGCCCTAAGAGGAGGTCTCAAAGAGGCGCTTCAAAGAAGAGGTAATTTCCGTTACCGATTCTTTCAACTTTATTTCTTCTTACACTTCTTCTTCTTAGGTTGTTTCATTATTATGTAATAACATCAGTATCACTCATATACTGATATGTTATTATAAGTATGAAACAACCCTATTTCACCATCTATCCATCCTACGGAAAACAAAATCACCGCGCGTGCGTACGTACGGAATACCGTCTCCACGCCGTGGTGTAATCTGTTTTTCCACCAACACCTTACATGGATGGGTATTATGGTGTAAATAATAACTATAAATAGTTATTATAACATCAATATTATTATGATATATTTTATCATCCACTCCAATTCAATTCAATAATTATGGAAATGATATCATCACTCATGCGTACGTACGGACTACCGTCTCCACGACGCGATGAGATTCATTCTCCATGTTAACCATTTAATAATGATTATAAAGTATATTTAATAAATAATAATGAAATATATGACATTATAAAGCTACTGTATTTATGTCTATATATATGTATGTCATCTACTTAATTCCACTCAATTCAATAAGGAAACAAAAACAGCGTTCATGCGTACGTACGACCTACCGTCTCCATGAATGGTGTATTTCTTTCCATCTATCGATCCATTATATATATGTATATTCTGAATATATATTATATATAAATCATGTTTTATATTATATAATTAAGTAATAATGATCTATGTAATCATATGAATAATTACAAGTTAAAACACGAACGACAAATGAGATGATTTTACCCAAAACGCTACTTTAACATGAATTTACAAAAGAACGGGTAATATAAAGTCATAAGTGAACCATATATGATATAATAACAATGAATATGATTTTTTAATAAGTCAATGAAATTATTTAAATCATTATACAGGAGTGTTTCGGTGCGGATGTGCGTCGGGTTACGCTGTTCCGCCAGGACGCGTTCGCGCGTGCACCCGTCAACCCGAGGGGATGGGCGCGCGGCTTGTGGTCCCGCAGTCCCGCTTTCCAAGGGCGGGCGGCATTCGTCCCTTATTCAGGGGCGTCTGCTCCTTGATCGAAACCGGGATGATGGGATGTCGGCTCCTCCTTCCTTGGACGTCTCCTTGGAACTCGTCGCCTAATCCGGGTCTCCCTCATAGACTTAAGAATGTTCGTGAATCTCGTTCCCGGCGCCATATCTTCATGGACACCGGTTAATTACGCTGCTTCCGCCCGGACGCTCCAAGGAGTCTGGGCGGGGCAGCAACCTGCGGTGAGAAGGCCGGGTGGCTCTGGGTGCTGGGGGCGTGTCGTAGCACTGCGGCTCTGCACGTCTGTCTTCCGTTCCTAATAGGGCTTCTCGAAGGCATGATGGCCTGAGGCATCCCGTACTAGGTGCGGGGAACTGTGTCACCTGAGGTTTTCCTCAGCTTCCCATGTTTAACACGGGGTATGCCGCGAGTTTAACGTCCAGCGGGGACGGCATCGGACCGATCAACACGAAAAGTGGATCAGATGACAGAACCCCTTGTGG
This sequence comes from Viscum album, assembly GCA_963277665.1. Lineage (NCBI taxonomy): Eukaryota > Viridiplantae > Streptophyta > Magnoliopsida > Santalales > Viscaceae > Viscum > Viscum album. The sequence goes on along the minus strand of OY728135.1, from coordinate 251,514,196 downwards.
GGAACCTCCGACGCTGGGGCCAGCACATGGGCGGCTTCCCAAATGATGTGGAGTGGAGTGAAGTGGCATGACCCCACCGGGATGTGGCGGCCCGGGTAAGGATCAGGATGGATGATGGAGTGAAGAGCTTGGACCCCGTAGAGGCTTCCTACGTACCGCGCGTTAACACGGATCAAAGTCAACGTAGTTCGGGTATACAGTTTAACGTCATGCTGGACGTCAGCAAGCCGACTCACGAAGAGGTCTAGGCCGCCGGGCGGAGGATTGAACCGAACCACCTCGCACATAGGGGGATGGAACGGCCGGGTGGATCACAGTTTCACGTCATGCTGGACGATAAAAAGAGAAATGGAAAAAGGGGCTGTGGGGAGGCACAGTGGAGATACACACGGGCAGTCTCCCACAGGGGCGGATTCATAGGTGAATCGACGCAAGCGTGAACCCTGGAGGGGTCCACTGATGGACGAACCGACGTAAATACGACCGGGACGACCAGGTGGCGGGCTTGGACCTCAGGGAGGCTTCCTACGTACCCTGTATAGAAGACAGGGATCAAAGTCCACGTAGTTCATTCTGTCAGGACTTACGCACTTGAGGCAGCCCGGATGCGGCAAAACTCAGTTGGAAGGGACTTGGACCGAAAGCAGAAGACACCTCGATCCCAGTCACACCCTCTACTGGCTTCGGCAGTGGGGAGGCGCAATGGAGACACACATGTGCAGCCTCCCACGAGAAACTAGGGGTTTGTAATACCCTGCCCCCGTAGGGAAAAGCCACTCCCATTAAATCGTCCCAAAAGGGGGACAATCCCGACATCCCTGCAGAGACGAGCGGGTGGGGGCCACGTCCAAACCGGGGGAGACCCTGCGTGCGAAGCACGGGATCGAATGATGCGGACGGTTTAACGTCTTGCCGGACGAAGTACAGTTTAACGTCGTGTGTTGAGGACGAAGCGGACGGTTTAACGTCTTGCCGGACGAAGTACAGTTTAACGTCGTGTGTTGAGGACGAAACACTTGGCAGTTTAACGTCTTGCAGCGCGGACGATGGGGGCTAGGCAGTTTAACGTCGTGCAGCCTGGACGTATACAGTTTAACGTCGTGCAGGACGTGGTGCAGTTTAGCGTCATGCTGGACGAATATGCAGTTTAACGTCATGCTGGACGATAAAGTCGCCGGTAGGTCCGTGTCACTTCGCGCGAGCCTGGGGGGGGGGGGGGGCCGCACGGAAAGACGACGCACAACGCGGGCACCTGCGATGAAGACCATCGGGCGCCATGCAGGCGGGTACCCAAAGGGGGTCAAGGGAGGCGACCCTGGCGGATTGCGCGCAAAAGAGGAGCTTTGCGCGCAAAACCGCGGATCGGCGCGCAAAATGGCGGGCTGGCGCGCAATTGGGCCAGCGCTTCGCGCGCGGATGATTGGGATTGCGCGCACCGGGCTTCGGGTAGCGCGCGGGGGCAACGGCTCATTCTCTAACGAATGGCCACTTTGAAAATGGGGGGTGCGCGCAATCGGGTTGGATTGCGCGCACCCGGGGGCAATTGCGCGCAAGAGGCTTCTTTTGCGCGCAAAGGCCTTCGGGTTGAAATTTATTCAAAGGGAAGGAGCCAAGGGGATTGCGCGCGAAGGCGGACCCCAAGGCTCTGTTGCGCGAAAGAAAGGAGGTTACTTGAAGATCGGCATTGCGCGCGGAAGGGGTTGAATTGCGCGCGCGGGAGACCGTTCGACTTCCAGCAACCTTTGAAACGTTGGGGGTCGCCTAGTATTTATAGGCAACCCCGGGCGCGGAATCCAAGGCGCGAGCGCGGAATTCTCCTCGCGGGCGCGGAATCGGGCACGGCGCGCAAGGGAGTTGCGCGCATCCCGGGGGTTTTGCGCGCGGATCATCATCTTTGCGCGCAGACCTCTGAAATTCCGCGCAAGGCCTCCGGGCCCTCCGAAACATTCTTCCGATTCCGAATATGACCTCTCTTTCCGCATCCGGAGCTTCGTTTGGGAACAACGGACTTTTCCGGCGTCTACAAAAGCCCCCCCTCGGAATCTGATCGGCGAGAGGTCGCAACGATCGGGTTCCGAGGGAGACGCCGGAATGCCGAAGTCCTGGGCGGCGCGGGACTTAGGCGCGCAAAAAGGGGTGCCGGTCGCGAAATTCACCGCTGTGGTCGGCCTGGATGACCCTGCGGCAGTCACTGGGGACCGACGCCATCTGGCGAAAGATTCTCAGAGAAGGAATCCATCTGCCAGAGGTCGGGCGCCTCCACATTGCCGACATGGTGGACTTCAACCGGCAGTATGCGTATCTGACGGCCATGGACGAGTACGCGCGCCAACGTGGTCAGCGCGCGGAGCCATCCCTTTTGGTGAAGGTGATGCTCGGTCTCGAGCCCGCTCCGGAACAGATGCCGCCGGAAGAAGACGACAGTAGCAACAACTCCGAAGAAGAGGAGGAAATGGGGGAGGATGAAGGCTCCGAGGGAAGATCCCATCAGGGGAGCCCACGGGAGAGCGGCGAGGTGGCCGGCTCTGACAACGTTGATGTCACTGAGCTCCTCGAGGTCCGCTTCTATCCCTACTCAATCTGCTTCATCCACTCTCTTATGCAGCTTCTAACCCATTTCTCCATCTTTCTCAGGAGCGCACGGATGTTGGTCAGGCATCCTCAGCGGGAGTAGGAGGGGCGCCAGCAGGACAAGGCGGGGGCCAGACAGCCATCATCGAATTGACAAGCGCTAAGGGGTCCCCTGCTGCAACTGTTCCTGCGGCGACCGGGGTAGCGGAAGATGACACTCTGACCTCCGGTAAGTCTCCTTACTTTACTGCTGGTGCCTGCCGTTGACGATCCGTGACTACCCATGGCATGCCCTGCGCAGTGATCTCAACACTGGAGGCTCATCGGGTTGCCGAACCCGGGCCATCTACGAGTGGACCAGTGGTGGACATGCCGCCTGCTCCGGAACAGACTTCCCAAACCGAGCCGGCCCCACCAACTGCTGATCAAGGGGCTCCGGACATCGGCGGTGCTGACATCGGAGAGAGGTTGGGGGCTGACGAGGGTGTCAGCGCCGCTGGGGAGAGAGAAGAAGGTTGCCCGGATGTTGGGGAACCTATCCCTCGTGAGGACCTCCCAGGGGCGGACCCTGCAGCAGACCTGCTGGCTGCCTTCCCTGCCTACCGGCCTGCTGATCCCGAGGAGATGGACGACTCGGACGCGGAGGCGGTCGAGGAGAGCCGGATAACGCGCCGCATGGGGTGGAAGTGCATCCAGCGCTTCCTCAAGCGAGACCCGTAGGAGTGGCTGGGGCGCATGGGATCACTTCAAACCTGGCTGCGCTTTCTGTGTGCCGGGGGAGCTGATGCTCAACGCCTCCATCTAACGGTCCGTGATTTCATGGCCGAAAAGATGCGCGAGAGCTGCCGGCGTGCCGACATCACACAAAGTCGGGACATGTCGGAGAGCACGCGGGCGCTCCTCGCGGCGGAGCAGGAAGTCCGGCGCCTCGAAGGGCAGGCGGCAGAGAAGGAGGCCTTCGTCGCGACGTGTACCGAGCTTGTGGAGCAACTAGCAGCTCAGCTGGTTGACGCCCAAGTACAGCTGACGGAGGCGAGCCAACAGATGGTTACAATTCAAGTCGAGCGGGAGCGTGCACAGGCCAGAATCGACGAACTGCGTGCTGCGACCGCCGACGAAGAGAGGGCACGCAGAGAGCGAGAAGCAGCTCTGGAGGCCACCAGCCAAAGGGTAGCGGCATTAGAAAGACTCATTCAGCACGCTAAACCCTAAGGGCTTTGTTTTGCCATTCCCAAAACATTTGCTTCCGCTACTTTGATCCATCTGTATGAATCAATATATTTATCTGCATCTTTTGGTTTAATATGCTCAACCACAATTCACTGTCTTGCGGGAGTGTTAACCAAGCATCAGGCATCCATAATTGGGCCTGGATTTCTGGAGAAAATAGGGAGGTCATTCCTAGGAAAGGAGACCTCAGACCTAATCAATGTACCATTCCCCCAACCTGTTCCAACACACGAGCGGGACAATGCTAGGGGCGTTGAGATTTTATCCGAACATAGGGAAATGAGAAAGGGTGAATCGCGTGTCCCGAATCCAGACATCCACAACGGTCGGCCTTCCAGGAAATGCCCAAGACGGTAGGCGGACAGTGGATCGACCATAACAACTGCAATAGACGGACCGAAAAAGGCCATCATTCATATTGCAGGAGGCGGACCACATGTCATCATGAATACCGCTTTGGGGTTCCTTCAGACACAAGGGTGGAAAATCCAGATCAACAGGGCATGCGAAGCGTGGGGCGAAGTGACGATTTGTTCGGACAGAATCCAACGCTCTCAAAATTGCGCCACCGTGGGGAAAACGTATTAGGCGGATGCACTAATCTGGTCGTGAGTCACCTCAATTCTCAGACAGCACCTCTCTGACGAGGAAACTGTCGCTTCCCATCCTTGCGATGGGGCATCCCGAGCTGAATCGGGGAGAATATCACAACTGCACCACTCTACCCGAAGTCAGGCCAGACGGCCGGCGACGAGGAGGGGCGGGACTTAACGATCCCTGAGGCTGGACCCGAGTTGAGACGCCCGGGCGTTCCTACGTACTCCATCAGGCTGGAGATCAAGCCACACGTAGTTCTGTGAGTGCAGTTTAACGTCATGCAGGACGTAGAATCCCGTTTAGGGGAGATCTTAGTTTAAGGTCTTAGAGCTCGGACCATAAGGGTAGATCTTAGTTTAAGGTCTTAGAGCTCGGACCATAAGGGTAGATCTTAGTTTAAGGTCTTAGAGCTCGTACCATAAGGGGAGATCTTAGTTTAAGGTCTTAGAGCTCGGACCATAAGGAGAGATCTTAGTTTAAGGTCTTAGAGCTCGGACCATAAGGAGAGATCTTAGTTTAAGGTCTTAGAGCTCGGACCATAAGGACCTCAAAGTACGCCGCATCTGGTCATATCCCCTGGATATGCGAAGATGCACTGAGGAATAGTGTCAAGAGTGTCGAGTTTTCGCCTGGTCAGAATGGGAGGTGGGAAATGTGAATCATGCGGCCATTCACTCGAGGACCGGGAGCACCGGCGTGACGATATGAGAGTACTGCCGACCGTGGCGGAAAAGCAGCATCAACATCGCACTAACCGTTGGTGGAATGAGGCAGCAAACGAGCATCGACCGCTCAATCGCAGGATTCATATCGATTTGCTGCCCGAGGCCATTGGGGGTACCGGCCCGAGTCGGTGGGAGAGCACTGAGGCATTGTGTCCGAACCGTTCACGGGGGCTCCACCCAGGGCGTAGACGATGGGTCCGAATAAAAGGGAGCACGAAGCCTGAAAAGCGGAGGAAACCTGACCAAGCGGATCCTGACCCTCCTGGCAATAAACCAGAGTACTCTTGACACCGGTGGACCACTGCAAGGGGTCGGGGAACACGCCTTGAGGGTGACCTGAAGGCGGCGGATTCCCCAGAGAAGGGGGAATCTCTAAGAGGTGGGGGGCTGGACCCGAAGTTTCAAACATCCGGGCATTCCTACGTATCCCATAAGGATGGGAATCAAGCCGCACGTAGTTCTTGAAGCGCGGCGCAACACAATCGGGCACCAGCGCGGGGAAGAGTGCGGGTCTGACCCTCACACACAGAAGGAGCGGCATTTGATATTTCTTGTTTGTCCTTAAAGATGAATGGTTTTTCTTTGTGCGGCGACATGCCTGTGATTGAAAAATCTCTGGCGTCGCCACAATAATCAAGCCACGGAAGGCATTGATGAATGGCGTGGTTATTAACCAGCGCCCAACATGAGTGTCCCCTGAGGGGAACATCACGATGCAGTGCCGTTTTCTCGTCGGGCGGCCAAGACGATCACAGTTTACGGTCGTGTGGTAGGACCAGACAACACAGTTTAAGGTCGTGTGGTTCGGACCATGGAGGAATCCGCTTACCGCGGTACGGCGGACACAGCGGAGGTGGGAGCATACCCAGCCCTGCGGTCACGCACGATTCCAGGAGAAGAGTCTTGGGATGGGGGTCTGCGTATGTCCATCACCCGAGGGGCAGAGATGCTAGCCTCCAGGCATACTGGGCTCAGAACGCGATTGTTCGAGCGACTCCTCCCTCCTTATGGGGACGAGGGTCCAGCTACGCATGGCCCTTGGGGAGAACATCCGCATATATCCTTGGTGCTCAGATCATGGGAGCCTCGAACGACATCATTACCTTGGTTGGTCTGCCTAACGTGTAAAGGTGTACTGAAGGTCAGTATGAAAAGAGTGTCCAGATTCCACTACAACGCATAAAGGCGGAGTGTGATGAGGACTGCACAACCAATGTTCAGAGCCTGAAGGAGCTGACATGGCGATCAAGGATGTTGCTGACGCATTCGCAACACAACATCCGATCGCGTCAGCCTAAGACGGGGCAAGCAAACGAGCATCAACCGCTCAATCGCAGGATTCATATCGATTTGCGGCCCAAGACCCGCCGGTAAATCGACCCGGAGCGGTGGGAGAGCACTGAGGCATCGTACCCAAACCGCTAACGAGGATCCCTTTGAGTGAAGGCTCGAATAAGAGGAAGCGTGAGGCCTGACAAGCAACACAGGACTTGTCGGGATTGAATCTGACACTACGAGTCATAGACCGAAGTACCCAAAACATGTCAACAGATCTCCGGAAAGGGTTGGAGGACTCACCCTGAGAGCAACCAAAAGAGGGCAGATCCTCGTGATCAACCAAGAGACGGGGCTGGACCTGAAACACAAGCGTCCAGGCGGTCCTACGTATCCCATAAGGATGGGAATCAAGCCATACGTAGTTCTTGAGAGGCAGTATAACGTCATGCAGGACGATGAGGGGTGTGAGGTAGTCCCACACACGGGGGAGGCGTACGGCGCGGCCAGTAGACCGACGTGAATGAGGACATAATCCCCCGCTCACGCGATACGCCTCGCACAAAAAAGGAGGGGAACTGGGGCCAGAGGCCCAACGCGGGATAGAGATTCCCGGGAAATGGGGCTGGGCCTGAAACATGAATGTCCAGGCGGTCCTACGTATCCCATAAGGATGGGAATCAAGCCATACGTAGTTCTTGAAGTGCAGTTTAACGTCATGCAGGACGATGAGGAAAAAAGAAGGGGGGAGCAGAAGGCATCCCCAAACGTGGGGGGGGCGTACAGCGTGACGAGCAAACCGACGTGAATGAGGGCATAGCCCCGCACTCACACCATACGCCGCACACCCGGGGGCAACTAGACCAAGGGCCCAGGATGAGATGGAAATTCCCGAAGGATGGGGCTGGGCCTGAAACATGAATGTTCAGGCGGTCCTACGTATCCCATAAGGATGGGAATCAAGCCGCACGTAGTTCTTGAGGGGCAGTTTTACGTCATGCAGGACGAATGCTGAACAGTTTAACGTCTTGTAGCTCGGACGTAGTGCAGTTTAGCGTCATGCGGGACGAAGCACTTGGCAGTTTAACGTCTTGCAGCGCGGACGAATGCTGAACAGTTTAATGTCTTGTAGCCTGGACGAATGCAGTTTAACGTCGTGCAGGACGTGGTGCAGTTTAACGTCATGCAGGACGAAGTGCAGTTTAGCGTCATGCGGGACGAATGTGCAGTTTAACGTCATGCTAGACAAATGTGCAGTTTAACGTCATGCTGGACGTAGTGCAGTTTAGCGTCATGCGGGACGAATGTGCAGTTTAACGTCATGCTGGACGTAGTGCAGTTTAGCGTCATGCGGGACGAATGTGCAGTTTAACGTCATGCTGGACGTAGTGCAGTTTAGCGTCATGCGGGACGAATGTGCAGTTTAACGTCATGCTGGACGTCGGCACACTCAGACAAAGTACTGCTTGAGGAACCTAGCGTTGGTGGGAGGAGTAACACGCTCACCATCCATAGTCGCTAGGGAGTACGCGCCATTGGGATAGACCTTGTGGACAACAAAAGGTCCCTCCCACTTGGGCTCCAACTTGGGCGGCTTCCTGCCGGGGATCATTGGTGCTCTTAGGGCTAGCACTAGATCACCCTGCAGGAAGGAGCGGAGGCGAACCTTCTTATTGAAAGCTCGAGCCATTCTGCTTTGATGCCTCTCCAAGTTGTGCAAAGCGCGAAGTCTATTCTCATCCAGTGCTTCCAACTCGACTAGACGGGCTTCAGCAACTCTGTCCGGCGCTTGCTGGTCGTAGACCGCAGTGCGCAAGGACGGTAACTGGATCTCGATGGGCAGGACGGCCTCAGCTCCATACACCAGGGAATAAGGGGTCATCTGGGTGGAATTGCGAGTCGTCGTCCGATAAGCCCAGAGGGCGTTGGGGAGCTTGTCCGGCCAACTCTTCTTGTTCTGACCAACCATCTTTTGCAGAATGTTAGAGAGGGTTTTGTTAAACGCCTCGATCTGTCCATTCGCCTGCGCATGATAGCGAGATGTATGGTTCGAGCGAATGTTATACTTGGCGTACAACTTCTTCAACTCGGCTGCTCGGAAATTGGTTCCGTTATCCGTGAGGATAGCGTGAGGCACTCCAAATCGATAGATGATGTTGGAGGTCACGAAGTCAGCGATCGAACAGGATTTGACCTCTCTGAGCGGAATCGCTTCTGCCCATTTGGAGAAGAAGTCCGTAGCGGTCAGAATGAACCGGCACTGGCGAGCTGTCGCCGGTGGGTAAGGTCCCACAACGTCCAGTCCCCAGACTGCAAAGGGCCAGGAATACCTTGTGGTATGGAGAGGCTCCGGCGGCCGATGCACAAAGTTCGCATGAACCTGGCACGCATGGCACCTCCTGGCATACTCGATGCAGTCATGGATCATAGAGGGCCAGAAGTATCCCAACCTCCGAATCTAGTGGGACAGCTTCGGCCCAGTCTGGTGGGCGCCGCATGAACCAGCATGAACCTCTTGCATGACTCGTGCGATCTCAACTCCCTGAAGGCAACGGAGGAGAACACCAGCAAATCCGCGTTTGTAGAGGATCTGCCCCAGGCCGGGACTGCTCTGGAGGACGAAATGCGATGCGCGGCGTCGAACTCGCTCGCGCTCGGCCCGATCCGATGGAAGAATGCCATGTTGGAGGTACTCAACCAAAGGCGTCCTCCAATCAGGGGCTGATCCGACTGTCATATCTGGGGTACTCGGGGCTCCGGGCATAGGGGCAACCGTGGTGAGGTTACTTACCAACGGGCCGCGATCTTCTTCCGGGATAACGGGAGCGATGAGCCTGCGGCGCGTCACGCGGACGATCAGGTTGTCCTGTTCAGGCTCCGCAAGTGACGCAGCGAGGCTGGCCAAAGCATCTGCTCGACCGTTCTGCGACCGGGGAACATGGACAATTTCCGGCCGAGAAGGGAACCGGGCCATCAGAAGGAGGGTGCACTCCAACAATGGCACAAGTTCCGGCTTCCTGACAACGTAGTCGCCATTGATCTGCTTAACGACCAGCTCGGAGTCCCCTTTCACGCACAGACGGGGCACGTCGATCTCGAGAGCCAACTCGAGGCCGGTGATGAGGGCATGGTATTCCGCCTCATTGTTGGTACAGCCCTCTGACAACAGGAAAGAGTATGGCAGCACGGCTCGCTCCGGGGTAATGAAGACGATACCCAAGCCCACTCTGTTGAGCTTAGGATTATCGAGTCTTCTACCGGTGGGGCTCCGGGAGGCACCGTCAAAGTGCATCTGCCAGCATGGATCGGCTCGATCAACCGAGAGAATGGTCTCATCAGGAAAGCCTAGATCCAGCGGCTGATCCGCGGAGGTTGGGTGAGCAGCCAGAAAGTCTGCCAATGCTTGCCCTTTGATGGCCTTCTGAGACACATACCTGATGTCGAACTGCTGGAGAATCACAGCCCACCGCGCTAGGCGGCCAGTCAACATAGGTCGGCTCAGGATATATTTCAACGGGTCTACCCGAGAAACCAACTGTACCTCATGGTGTTGCAAGTAGTGCCGTAATTTCTGTACGGCAAATACGAGCGCCAGGTAGCTCTTCTGGATGGGGGAATACCTAACTTCCGCATCGAGGAGCATGCGACTGAGGTAATAGAGGCTATTCTCCGTTCCCTCGTTGTTCTTCTGGGCGAGAAGGGCACCCAGGGACCGTTCCAGGGCGGTCACAAAGAGGACCAGCGGCTTCCCGGATACAGGCGGCATCAGAACCGGAGGTTGAAGCAGGTACTGCTTGATTTCCTCGAAAGCGGTCTGACACTCTTTATCCCATACATAGGTGGCACCTTTCTTCATGAGCCGAGAAAAGGGCTTACACTTGCCGGCCAGATTCGCGATGAATCGGCGTATATAGGCTAAGTGGCCTTGGAACCCTTGCAGTTCCCGGACGGTACCTGGGGGAGGCATCTGGATAATCGCCCTGATTTTCTCTGGGTCGATCTCAATACCCCGGTATCTTACCACAAATCCAAGGAACTTTCCGGAGGTGACCCCAAAGGCACACTTCAACGGGTTCATCTTCAGGCAGCGAGACCGGAGGAAGCTGAACACTTTCTCAAGATCTTTGAGATGGTCCTGACGCTGGCGCGATTTGACAACCAAGTCGTCGACGTAGCATTCCACCAGTGTGCCGAGGATTGGCTTGAATATGCGGTGCATCGCCCGTTGATAGGTGGCACCTGCATTCTTCAGGCCGAAGGGCATGACCCGGTAGCAAAAGGTACCTTGGGGGGCCCTGAAGGCAGTGAACTCCTCATCCTCAGGGGCCATCCGAATTTGGTTGTATCCGGAGTATCCATCCATGAAGGAGAGGGTTTGGAACCCTGCCGTGGCATCAATCAACATCTCTGTCACTGGAAGGGGAAAATCATCCTTCGGGCAGTGGCGGTTGAGATCGCGGAAGTCGATGCAGACTCTGATCTGCCCGTTCTTCTTCCTGACCGGCACAATGTTGGCCAGCCATTTGGGGTACTGAACTTCCCTCACGAAGTTGGCTTTGATAAGCTTGTCAACTTCGGCCTCAACCATGGCACCGTGGGATGGGTGCATCTTCCTGGGAGGCTGCTTGAACCCGCGATGGTTCGCCGGGAGACCAAGGCAGTGGACGGCTACCTGAGGATCCAGCCCCGGCATCTCGTCATAGCCCCAAGCGAATACATCACGGTGCTGCCTGAGAAAGTCCACGTACTGCTGCCGCTCCTCAGAGGGCATGGCGGCACTAACCAATGTGGGTCTTGGATCGGCCTCGGTTCCAAGGTTCACCTGTATTAACTCATCGACCGTGGCGGGGACACCCTCCTCAAAGGCTGGGGGTGCGTCTTCCATATCCTCTCCACTCGGGGAGGGATCGTCCACGGGAGAGACTGCGTTGGCAACTGCATTGGGGCTACCAGATCCTGCTGGGCCACTGGTGCTGGCGCGGGCGGTCGCGGCCATCTCATCAGGAGACTCGCGGACCGTCAAGACCATGGCGACGTCCAATCGTTGAATCGGGAGGACGTAAGCGTCATCCAGACTTGCCCAGGGATTACTTGCAACAGCGACAGGCTCAACCTCACCTGCCAGGATCTGCTTATCCTTGCTCTTGTAATAGTCCGCATCCAGATAGCGGGCTTCACACGAGGAAAAAGGAGAGGCATCTCCTTGAAGCACGCCCACTCGACCATTAAGGGAGTATTTGAGGCACTGGTGGTATGACGAGGGAACCGCCGCGTGAAGATGGATCCATGGCCTGCCCATCAATGCGTTGTACGCGGTGTCCTGAGAGACTACCATGAATTCGGTGTTGGAAACCAAGTCACCGAACTGGGTCTTCAAACGTATCTTGCCGACCGGGGTTTGCTCGGTGCGATCGTACCCCTGGATCCTGAGGTCGGAGGGAATCAAGTCATCCTCAGACAACCCCAATCTCCGGAGCGTCCGAGTTGGAATCAGGTTAATCCCGGACCCCGTGTCGACAAGACAGCGCCAGACTTCAAGGCCATTGAACTGGCCAGTGACATACAGCGGACGAATGTGTCCCTGTATAGGAGGGTCTTCATCCTTACCAGAGAACGAGATAACTGCCTGACATTCGGCGTCCTCGATCGTTTCGGCGTGAAAGGCCTCTGCAGCCGCAACCTCTGTCTCAAACTGGAGGGGGCTTTTCAGGGCTTCAGCGAGTGCCTCGCGCATCTCAGATGACATGCGCAGAGCCTCAAGGATGGAGAGCCTTGCTGGGAAGTCGGCCAAGTGCTTCAGGACATCATACTTTTTGGCCAAGCGCGAGCCCCTGGTTGCAGGAGGTTGCTCTGCGGTTGGTGGCATGACGGGCCTTGCCGGTTGGATCGGCGGCCGACTGGTACTTGGCGCATCTCGCTGTTCACCGGCTACAGTCCGAGAAATGATCACCGTACTGGAGTCAGGAGGCCGGGATGGACTTGTGGCAGGGCGGAGCTGGTCGCGACGCGGCTGAGGCGGTTCTGCCTGGTCCCACACCACAAACAGTGGCGGAGGCGAATCCGTCATCCCCGGATGGGGGGGCTGCGCGCGCTGAGCTCGGTTTTGAGCCTGCTGCCTGGTCTCAGTGGCGTGCACGGCCTGGCTGGAGGTACCAACGGCTGTGCCCCGGTGACTCCTGTTGCTGCGGTTCTTCCGACGGTGGCGACGACCGGGGACACTAGGGAGGTCCACCTGGTGTTCTTCAACGTCGGGAACCGAAAAGGGATTTACCAGCTCAAAGGTATTAACCGAAGCGTACCCAATACCGTCATCGGACGAATCATCCATCACCGGGCGGATCCGAGGAGGGACCCCCATCTCCGGGGGCATGAAATCGCCGAGAGTGCGGGATAGTGGCGGAACTGGCGGGGCGCGCTCTTCCTTCTTGCGCTGCCGCCGTTTGCTCCTCTTGGAAGAGGCAGGCTGGGACGACGATGCCGAAGCAGCACCCGCGGATTCTGGGGGATCAGGCTGATTCAAGCGCGCACGGATGATTCCATGGGCGCGAATGGTCGTCTTGCGGGCCATCCAGTTATTATACTTCTGGGATCCGCGGTTGGAGACCAGCTGCCATTCGTCCTCGTTGCCACTATCGTCATCTGATCCCACGAACACGCCCGCCACTTGTGCTGGAGCTGGGCCCAACCTGATTACATTGTTGTTAATCAGGTCTTGGAGCCAATCCTTAAACACATAGCACCGCTGGATGGTGTGCCCTAGGGCCCGATGGTAGGGGCAGTAGCGGGGGTTATTCGTAAGATGTGCCTCCTCTGGCTTCCAACACTCAGGCAGTCGCACAATCCTCTGCTCCAGGGCGCTCCGGAAATAACCGGGGACCTGATCCTCATGGAATGAGTAAGTCAGGTGTCGCGGGCCCCTGGGAGCGTGGTCTTGACGAGGGGCTGGAGGGGCCTGCCGAGGAGGTGGACCCTGATTATCTCGCCTGGGTTGCGGCGGTACATTACGTGGAGGGGCCGGCCGGTTCTGAGGCTGCCGCTGCTGGGCCGGGAACTGAGCCCGTGGAGGCGGATTCCTGTGGGGCTGTGGAGCTGGCCTCACCGGCAGCAGCTCCAACGGCCTGGGGGCCTCTATCTGGGCAACAGCAGCGGGCTCAGCCCTACTGACTCTCCTTGCAGGAATCATAGGAGGCAGCGGGTGTGCCTGGCTGGCCTGTTGCAGGGCTTCCTCAAGACGTTGAGCTTTGTCTGAGAAGTCCCTGAACCCTCCGGGGTAATTTTGAGTAATCAGGGAAGGGACCAGCTCGGTCTTGACGTTCCCGACGCACATTGTCAGCAACTGCTCCTGAGTCAATGGCATGTCAAGGGAATACGTGAGACCCTTCCATCGGGCGACGAAGTCCGCGACTCGCTCATCAGGCCTCTGCTTGCACTTGAAGAGGTCTGCGATACTTGTCTTCCGGGTCGTGGAACTGAACTGGTAGAGGAACTGTCTACGGAGGTCCTCCCAGCTGGTTACCGACCCGACGGGGAGCTGGCTGTACCAGACAAATGCTGGCCCTTCCAGTGTCTGAACAAAGCAGCGAAGCTTAGCGGCCTCCTGCTGCGCCGGAGTCCCCAACATAGGCCCGCACCTCGAGTTGAAGTGGGCTAAATGCTGTGGCGGATCTCCCGTCCCGTTGAAGGGGGCGAAAGTGGGATTCCCGAATCCCGGAGGCGCCGGCATGTCATCCACCCATGCTGGGTAGGGCTTGCCGTCCGGTGGGATCGCCACCTGCCGAGTCTCCAAGGCTTCCAAGCGAGCGATTAGTGCCGCCATCGGATCATCCGGACATGGGTTCCAGTCCTGGTGAGGATCTCTAACCACGAGCGCATTGCATGGCCCTTCAATCGGGTCGTCGACCGGGTCGTCGAACTCGGCAGCTCGTGGGATGGCGGGCGGAGCGGCCCTTGGGGCAGCGGGAGGAATCCGAGCGGGATCTCTCAGGTAGTCACGCCGCTCGGGAGGGTGTGGCGAAACATACCACGCCCTCTTGCCATAGGCAATGGCCTCTCTCCTGTCGGCGAACACGGCGTAATCACGGTTGCCCGGGAGAGTCTCATCGAGGGGCGGTTGTTCCGGTCCCTGCTGTCCTGGCCTAGGATCACCGTAGTCAGGCCGCCGTTCTGCAGCGCGCTCGGCGAGGAGCTGGTCAACCAGCCTCTTCTGTTCGGCGAGCTGCTGACGTAGCGTAGCCTTCTCGGGATCCTCCTCTGCCCTCTGCATGGAGGCAGATGGGTCGGCGGGCTTTATAGCCTCGCTGTGCCCTTTTCCTTTGCTGACGTTTCGGCTTAACGTCACTGCTTCAGTGGGTGCGGGGAGCCCCAGGAGGTTCCTCTGATGACGAGTAACTCTCACCGATGGATTTGACGACGGCTTGTCTTCGGGGGGGAAGCCCCCGTCGAGAAGTTCCAAGTCGTTCCCCTCTCCCGACAGGTCAGCCATATTGACCGTTCCTGTCCCTGGGGATATACCCTCAGGGCCACCCAGCGAATCGGGCTGTCGGCGGATCACACTGAAGCGTAGGGCAGCGTACTACCCCCATCCACGGATATACACGTGGGGAGTGGCTTCCTCGATAACTTTGCGGAGTACTTGAAAACACTCAACGCATCGTTGTCGGAGGGCCTCGTGGTGCCCAAATGACCCGGGGTGCCGAACCGCGGGGAGCATGGCCAGGTCAATTTGACGGCACTGCTCACCAATATCCTCCAGGTGCGCTTGACTCCCGGGGTATGGCATTTGTAGGCAGTGAAGACGGGAGTGAGTCTCCCGGAGAGTTCGGCGGAAGCATTCGAACTCATCCGGGGTGAGCGATTCGGGTGCATCAAAGCCCGGTCCTGCGACTGGCCAAAACTTCTCAGGGAAGTGGCCCTCTGCAAGGACGGTCCAGAAGCTCCACGACTCAAACTCGGGACCCAGATCTCCTTGGTCCTCTTCCATGGCTGGGAACGGATGGGGAACTGGTAGTGGTGCCAAGGCGGGCCGCCGGGCTGACGGGCTGGCCGGCGGTGAATACGGCGAACAGGACGATTGGCCTCCGTATCCCGGGCCGCCCTCTGAGGGTGGCGGTGCCCTGGCTACCACATCACGATAGGACGGGCCGGCGAGCGAACATCCTGCCGTAGCATCGGTGCTCGCCGAGGGTGCACCAGATCGTGGTTCGACCGTCGATCCCCAGAAAGAGTCTCCGGCTTCTCCGATCGAGGCGGAAGGCACTTCCGGAGGGGCCGGTACCAACCGCAAGCTTGATCCTTGGGGGTCTACCAGGCCCTCGTTACTCTGGATATACCTTCGGAGAGAAGCGGGGATCACATCGATCTCGCTCTCGGGGAGCACGAGGCTGACGTGCCGCATTCCTACCTCTGCCCTTGACTGGCGGGATTGGGGAAGGGGCTCTGTCGCCGAATCGTACTCCGCCTCTGAGTCAGAGAAGCAAACCGGTCGGATCTCCGTCCGGAATTCCGTAACATTCTTCCCTCGGCGTCGACGCCTTGCCTTCCTGCCCCTGGGTGGTTCTTCGGGGCAGGGCTGATCTCTGTCCTGGCGTCCTCCGGCCGCACTGGTGCTGGGGCCAAGAGGACTGGGAACCAAGGTGCGAGGGGCACCGGGACAGATATCAAAGGGGACGCGGGGAGAGATGATTCCGGGCAGGACTCCGGGCCGGGATCGGAAGGTGGGATGACCCATGCCTCCTGGATCGGCCACACAGAGTAGATCCTGCCGGTGAATAGCGCTACCGCGAGGTGGTCCGCGGTGGCTACTGCCAGTGCCAGCAACCGGGAGAGTCGACCCAACCTGCCTTTGGGGCGGTCGGGGCCTCGATCCAGGTCGGGCATAGGAGTTCCCCTGCTCAGGATGCGCAGAGGCCTGGCGACTGGAGCCAGCAGTGGCTTGGGCCAATGCGGCCGCTGTTGCTAGAGCCCCAAGGTGGGCATCCTCTTCCGCTCGTGCCCGACGTTGGCGTCGAGACAGATGAGTCGGGATGAGCAGCGCGGGCAGGTGGAGAGTCCGCTCTTCGACTGGAGAGGCCTGGCGGCGGTGTCGCCGTGGCCTGGCGGGAGCCCTTACCGTAGATCCCTGGAGCGAATCCCGGATAGGATGATCCCGGGCCTCTTCCACCTCATCCGCGTAGGGAAGGGAACTGTCAGAGCGCTCCGGGGATAAGCTCCCGAAGCGATTGGACGTTGAGGTAGGCAGCGGTGCCTCCCTGCGCGGCCCTCGGGGGCGGCGGTGGTGGCGAGGCGCAGCCTCCTCAAGGTCTAGGCGAGCCATTTCCCTAGTGGGGATGACTCCCTCTTCCTCGTATCTCCGCACCAGGGTGTTGATCACCCTTCTCTGGATGACCTCCGAGGGGGAGAGAGGGCGTGGTCTTCCCGCAATTGCGGCTGCTGGGACGGCTGTGGAACGGGCGGGACCGCGCGGAGTAGCCGCGTCGGTGTTTCCCCTGTCCCTGCGCCAGTGGGCGGGTGGCGATCGGGCACTGGATCGGGCGACCTGATTTCTGAAAGCAGGGAGAATGACCCATTACCACTGATAGGAAAAAGGAATCGACAACCAACCATTAGCGCCACGACGCCTTCCGTGGGGGGAACCCAGGCCCTCGACGTTGCGAGACGGAGTGCCCGATGTCCCTTCCCCAGCCCCTGGCGGGTAAGACTGAATGCTTGGCCGGGCAACACGCCGGTCTTCCAACACCTCTGAAAGCCATCGGTCTTCGTATCGAGGAGAAGAGATTCACGTCGGGTTCACCATTTTTCTGTTTCGTTGCGGATGTGCGTCGGGTTACGCTGTTCCGCCAGGACGCGTTCGCGCGTGCACCCGTCAACCCGAGGGGATGGGCGCGCGGCTTGTGGTCCCGCAGTCCCGCTTTCCAAGGGCGGGCGGCATTCGTCCCTTATTCAGGGGCGTCTGCTCCTTGATCGAAACCGGGATGATGGGATGTCGGCTCCTCCTTCCTTGGACGTCTCCTTGGAACTCGTCGCCTAATCCGGGTCTCCCTCATAGACTTAAGAATGTTCGTGAATCTCGTTCCCGGCGCCATATCTTCATGGACACCGGTTAATTACGCTGCTTCCGCCCGGACGCTCCAAGGAGTCTGGGCGGGGCAGCAACCTGCGGTGAGAAGGCCGGGTGGCTCTGGGTGCTGGGGGCGTGTCGTAGCACTGCGGCTCTGCACGTCTGTCTTCCGTTCCTAATAGGGCTTCTCGAAGGCATGATGGCCTGAGGCATCCCGTACTAGGTGCGGGGAACTGTGTCACCTGAGGTTTTCCTCAGCTTCCCATGTTTAACACGGGGTATGCCGCGAGTTTAACGTCCAGCGGGGACGGCATCGGACCGATCAACACGAAAAGTGGATCAGATGACAGAACCCCTTGCGGGGAACCTCCGACGCTGGGGCCAGCACATGGGCGGCTTCCCAAATGATGTGGAGTGGAGTGAAGTGGCATGACCCCACCGGGATGTGGCGGCCCGGGTAAGGATCAGGATGGATGATGGAGTGAAGAGCTTGGACCCCGTAGAGGATTCCTACGTACCGCGCGTTAGCACGGATCAAAGTCAACGTAGTTCGGGTATACAGTTTAACGTCATGCTGGACGTCGGCAAGCCGACTCACGAAGAGGTCTAGGCCGCCGGGCGGAGGATTGAACCGAACCACCTCGCACAGAGGGGGATGGAACGGCCGGGTGGATCACAGTTTCACGTCATGCTGGACGATAAAAAGAGAAATGGAAAAAGGGGCTGTGGGGAGGCACAGTGGAGATACACACGGGCAGTCTCCCACAGGGGCGGATTCATAGGTGAATCGACGCAAGCGTGAACCCTGGAGGGGTCCACTGATGGACGAACCGACGTAAATACGACCGGGACGACCAGGTGGCGGGCTTGGACCTCAGGGAGGCTTCCTACGTACCCTGTATAGAAGACAGGTATCAAAGTCCACGTAGTTCATTCTGTCAGGACTTACGCACTTGAGGCAGCCCGGATGCGGCAAAACTCAGTTGGAAGGGACTTGGACCGAAAGCAGAAGACACCTCGATCCCAGTCACACCCTCTACTGGCTTCGGCAGTGGGGAGGCGCAATGGAGATACACATGTGCAGCCTCCCACGAGAAACTAGGGGTTTGTAATACCCTGCCCCCGTAGGGAAAAGCCACTCCCATTAAATCGTCCCAAAAGGGGGACAATCCCGACATCCCTGCAGAGACGAGCGGGTGGGGGCCACGTCCAAACCGGGGGAGACCCTGCGTGCGAAGCACGGGATCGAATGATGCGGACGGTTTAAGGTCTTGCCGGACGAAGTACAGTTTAACGTCGTGTGTTGAGGACGAAGCGGACGGTTTAACGTCTTGCCGGACGAAGTACAGTTTAACGTCGTGTGTTGAGGACGAAACACTTGGCAGTTTAACGTCTTGCAGCGCGGACGATGGGGGCTAGGCAGTTTAACGTCGTGCAGCCTGGACGTATACAGTTTAACGTCGTGCAGGACGTGGTGCAGTTTAGCGTCATGCTGGACGAATATGCAGTTTAACGTCATGCTGGACGATAAAGCCGCCGGTAGGTCCGTGTCACTTCGCGTGAGCCTAGGGGGGGGGCCGCACGGAAAGACGACGCACAACGCGGGCACCTGCGATGAAGACCATCGGGCGCCACGCAGGCGGGTACCCAAAGGGGGTCAAGGGAGGCGACCCTGGCGGATTGCGCGCAAAAGAGGAGCTTTGCGCGCAAAACCACGGATCGGCGCACAAAATGGCGGGCTGGCGCGCAATTGGGCTAGCGCTTCGCGCGCGGATGATTGGGATTGCGCGCACCGGGCTTCGGGTAGCGCGCGGGGGCAACGGCTCATTCTCTAACGAATGGCCACTTTGAAAATGGGGGGTGCGCGTAATCGGGTTGGATTGCGCGCACCCGGGGGCAATTGCGCGCAAGAGGCTTCTTTTGCGCGCAAAGGCCTTCGGGTTGAAATTTATTCAAAGGGAAGGAGCCAAGGGGATTGCGCGCGAAGGCGGACCCCAAGGCTCTGTTGCGCGAAAGAAAGGAGGTTACCTGAAGATCGGCATTGCGCGCGGAAGGGGTTGAATTGCGCGCGCGGGAGACCGTTCGACTTCCAGCAACCTTTGAAACGTTGGGGGTCGCCTAGTATTTATAGGCAACCCCGGGCGCGGAATCCAAGGCGCGAGCGCGGAATTCTCCTCGCGGGCGCGGAATCGGGCACGGCGCGCAAGGGAGTTGCGCGCATCCCGGGGGTTTTGCGCGCGGATCATCATCTTTGCGCGCAGACCTCTGAAATTCCGCGCAAGGCCTCCGAGCCCTCCGAAACATTCTTCCGATTCCGAATATGACCTCGCTTTCCGCATCCGGAGCTTCGTTTGGGAACAACGGACTTTTCCGGCGTCTACAAGGAGGTTCGGACACTTACGAAGCAAATCGGACCTAAGGTAAGGGAAATATCACAATCTCATTTTTATCCGAGATTGTTTATACTTTAGTATTTACTGGGGTGTATTTTATCATCCACATCCATGTTTCCTGAATTTGTAATATTACTTCCATCCACCTAAAATTGTTTAAATCCAATTTTACCCTTCAGTGAGTTTTTAGTAAAGGATATGAAAGGAATCTTTTGTCATTTTTCGTACGAGGTACTTTTTGACTTTTCCGACAAAAGTACGAAGAATGTTTTTTAACTTATACGGCATGAATGGATTTTTAAAACATTATTTCCAAGAAGCTTCCTTTACATGTTTTCAAGTTTATTTTTAGTCAACTTATTTTAGTTTAAAGTTGTATCACATGTTAAGAAAGGAAAAATGATTTTGAAGAAGAAAGGATATTTTCCTCAAGAATGGAGTTCAAGAGTTTTATCAAAATTATTTTACATCTAAGATAATATAGGGTTCTGTTTCTATCCCTATTATTACATTGATTTGATTATGTTGTGATGGAAATATTTTTATGAATTCCTTTATCATATATGAATTGTTTTATGATGTCATGATGTTTAAGATTCCCATTTGTATTACATGGGTTATGCAATGATGTATGAATTATGATTTTGTGGCACACATAAGAATGGTATCATTATGAGATGGGTGGGACCTATATCTCCCTCCAATGGATTGGGTAAAGATTTTATATCTCATGAGATAGACATGGCTGGAATGGTAGGTTATACCGGTTCAGTGAAACAGGACTGAAACGAGGGTGACTCAGTTCAGAAAGGGACTTTGTCCACTAAGATAGTCTTGGCAATGAGTCTTGACTAACAAGAAATGATTCTCTATGATTATGTGTGTATGCCACAATTTTTCATGTTTTTTGTTATGATTATTGTGATTACATTTCACTGCCATGATTTATCCCATGTTATGAAATTATGATCTCTTTTGCAGGTTAAGATTTCCAAAAGTTATGTGCTTGTGTATACGATGTGATTGATATTTCTTTTGTTTACCCTAACTGAGCATTTGGGAACACCCTTTTATGTTTACTTTTCCCTAGGATATAAAGAAAGGTTTTAGGTATAAAAAAAGGTAGATCTTTATGGGATATGTTGAAAATCTTTCACCAGGATTAGAAGATTATATTCCGAGTTTCCAAAGACACTAAACTATTACGATCCTTGTGTGTGTGTTTTTTTTATGTACTAAGTATTCCACAAATGTAATGTAATGTCAATGTACGTCAAGCTTCGGGTCTCTATAGTTGGTATCAGAGGAAAGGTTTAGTCAACCTTTGGAAACTAGGATGCGAAAGCGTTAGTGAGATCCCTAGAGATATTTCTAAGGTATGTCTAGGGATGTCCCCAAGGATAATTATACGTATAAGATATAGTCCTAGAACTACGGTAACGATCATAGAATTTAACCTAAGATGTTAGATATTGAGGATACTTCCCCTTTATAATTTTGTTTTCCCTAGCATGATTTTTGCCTCTCACACTATTCTTTTTGGGTTTTAGACGATGGCTGGAACCCGAAGGAACCGTGTTGATCAATGCAATGGACAATGCAATGATTGTCCTCCTGAACAAACAAATGTTATGGGAGATGGAGTGAAAAATCTTATTTCTATACTTACACAAGCTAGGAATCATTCTGGACTTTCAAATGAGCAGATAAGGGAACAATATTCTATTGAGTCCTTCATGAGGCAACGTCCACCTTCTTTCAGTGGGACTTCCGATCCACTTGTTGCTGAACAATGGATCAGTACCACTGAAAAGATATTTTCAGTTCTTCAATGTTTTGAACATGATAGAGTCATCTTATCAGTATATCGTTTGGAAGGTGAAGCTGATCAATGGTGGAATCTTATCAAGAATACGAGGCCAAGAGATGAAATTGAGTCCATGGAATGGGACGAGTTCAAGAACTTGTTTTTTAGTAAGTACTTCCCTCGTATTCTTCGAACAAAGATGGAAAAGGAGTTTCATGAGATAAAGCAGAAGGATGATGAATCTGTTGGTATATACGAAGAGAATTTTACAAGACTTGCAAGGTATGCATCTGGCATTATCATCCAACCTGAAAGTAAAGTTGATCGATATTTCAGTGGCTTAAAATCAAGTCTTCAAAGGGAATTAGCTATAAGAGACTTAGGTAGCTATAAAGAAATTGTGCGTTGTGATATCAAGGTGGAAATGGAAGTTGGTGTTACATATCCATCTCATGGTTTTGACAAGAAACGAAAGATGGAGTTCAAGGAGAAATCTCAGAATAATGGTGAAAAGAAGATGAATGTTTCCTTATGCACAAAGTGTGGAAAGAAGCATGATGGAGATTGTCTTAAAGGGACTAGAAAAGGTTTTATGCGTGGAAAAGAAGGTCATCGAGCAACTGAGTGTCGAAGTAATGGAAAAAGGGTTTCTAATGATATGAATAAAGCAAACACTGCAGAGAACGCACCACCAACACTTCAATGCTTCATGTGCAAGGAAATGGGGCATTATGCTAATAAATACCCTAATCCAAGGGTTAGTGATGATCTACATGAGCAACCGCTTAAGGAAAAGGACAAAGGGAAGTCACATGCGATCACTATTGGCGATGTTGAATATGACAACGATGTGGTGGAATGATTAAGTGTTTATGTAATGGGATTCCAAAATAATGTTGTATCATGGAGTATTGGAATATTTATGTATTGGTCTATTGTGGTTTTCAATAATTTTATGGTACCAGTAACCATGGAAAGTGATTGAGATATTTTTGGAAAGCAGATGATATGTGCATCATGAAGGGATAAGGAGAAAATGAAATGTTTGACAGTATTCATGAGCTCATGATTGATATAAGGACTAAGTGATATCATGGTTTGAGTATATAGAATTTTGAGGATTTTGGTATGTGGAAAGTGTTAACTTTTAACTGCATTCATGTTTTCACTAAGGTTCAATGGGTAATCATTCTTCAAGAGAAT
The DNA here is from genome assembly GCA_963277665.1 of Viscum album. Lineage (NCBI taxonomy): Eukaryota > Viridiplantae > Streptophyta > Magnoliopsida > Santalales > Viscaceae > Viscum > Viscum album. The sequence goes on along the minus strand of OY728135.1, from coordinate 251,491,339 downwards.
ACATGATTAAGGTATTCACATGTTTGTAATTTGACCAGCAAGATATATCTTATGATATATGGGGGATAAATGATGGCATTCACGTGATTGTTCTGTGACATTTCAAGTAACCATTTTCTTTATACTATGATCTTGGACCGATGTATTTTAGATAAGCTTAGAATGGATTATGTTGGACATAAGTTAGGATAAAACGTTTTTCGATATTATAGATGGGATGTTATAGTAATATAGATTTAGAAAAAGGACAACCTGCAGGACGGGCGACAGCCCATCGCGTCGGACAAGGCTGTGTGAATCGAACCCACAACCGAAGTGTGACTGGCCTTTATCGCCCACCACTGGCCTACAGGAAGTCCCTGTTTAGTGTAAACTAGTTTTATTATATTAAGCAGTATGATATATGAAGTATAAGTCCATTTTAGGAACCATATATGATTAATCTCACTATAGAATGACTTATGTATATTTAATAACATTTTCTAACCTTTTGTTTGAGACAGATGGAATGACCCGTCATTCTATCACATGATCTGTTAACACTTCACGAATAACAAATTCAACTTCATTTATTTAAGAGATGAAGTGGAAATTGTTCAAGGCACAAACAACAGTGAGATTGTACCAAAATAAATTAAGTATTTATTCTAATTCAAATTCTTCAACTTTAGGGAAACGATCTTGAAAACCAAAAATGTTGTCCTAGTGCTCTTATATCTAATTAATCAGATGGTACCTTAGATCATCACAAATTTATGGATTTGTGATTGTTGGCTTTTCCATATCCATGTTCTCTACCACTCTCCATCAGAACATGATGGTTAGATTTTTCTTCCATATCCATATTTTCACCTATGTGGAAACCCAGTGATTAGTTTATTTGGGTAACCGTTACGTTTCATACTTATGTTTTTAAAGATTGGTTTTGATATTCCTTTTTACGATGTGGGTTTCTATTAAAGAAAATTTCCAATAGTAAACCATTTATAACCCCGACGAATTTTGACGGCGAAATTCATTTTAAGGGGAGTAGAATGTAACACCCCGAGATTTTATGAAAAATATTCTTTTTAATTTCACTAATGTCTTGTGTTGTACGCTACACCAAAAGGAGCTTTCACAACACGCATCCTTGATTTGCCTTGCATTACACGCAATCGCGACCTTCCTCGATTGCGTGTGCAGTACGCAATAATGAGTTTCACTAAACAACAATATGCTATTAAAATATTATTAAAACTAGCCGTTATGAATGGTAATAACCACCTTTTGAAATTTTGTAATTTTATTTTTCAAAATGGAATTCATTTTTGGATTCGTAATATCGAAATTAGCTTAGGGTGAAATTTTGGCGATTTTCGGATAACTTTCATATTTTGATGAATAGTGAAAATTACTAAATTTTAATTTAAAACAACTTTTTCAATCAAAATAATTAATAGTGATAAATTATTAATTTGAGTGGTTTTAAAGTATATTTAGAATATATTTTTACAATTTAATACAATTTTGGTCATTGGATGTAATTTCACATTTAAACCAGACATAAACAAATGTCAATCTTTTGATAGTTATTATCTCTTAAGAACACGCTATTTGTTTTGACGACGGGAATTAATTTTTAAATTAATTAATTCGACTGATATGTTTTGAATTTTGTAAAATTGAAATCATTTTTGAGTTCATAATATCAAATATATCTTAGGCCTATTTTTTGGTATTTTTCTGAAAACTTTCAATTTTTGATGAATAATGAAACCACTAAGTGGTAGTTAAAAAAACTGAATTTTTCATAAAACTTCATTTTACCGCTTCTATGAGTGGAATTTCAAAATTCCAAGAGACATGGTTGATGTCAGTAATTAATATATGGTTCAATGAGATGAAAATAATTTTTGGTGAATAGTAACTTTTTACTTTTATTTACCACGGTTAAAAGTAAATAGGGTAATTAAGGGTAGAAATGATATTATTAATACCCTAACACATGTCCTAATTCTATTGGACAAATGTAATTCGACCAAAAACAAACTTAGGAATAAAATATGACCATTTAGGCCCACTTGGATTAGATTAGGACATTTATTATTAATTTATTTAAAGAAGGGTTAAAAGAGTTAAAATTAAGGTTTATTTACTAAAAACATTTTTAATATAGGGTTATTTATAAGATAAATTTGATTGTAAATATTCATTATAAAGATAAAAAGATTTCCTAAATAATGGTATTTTATTTGTAATTTTTAGACATCAAATAATGTAATTTATTTATGACACAAAGATGATGCAGTAATTATCTTATTAATGAAATATTGACATAATTGATGTTATAAAAACCAAAATAAATGTAATTTAATACTTTTTATGAATTACACTAATTTTATAGGTTAATATGACATGTTAGTATTGATTTAAGTAACTTTTTTCGAACTTATCATTCTGTTATGAATTTCATAAAAATCATGTACCAAATAGTGTCAAAATTGACATAAAATAGTTTTTAAAACAAATATTATATTATTAATTGTTATTTTATTCTTAAAAATCTAAGGTTCGGCCAAATGACTTAGATAAGATTATATATATTAATAATAAACAACTTTGGGTTCTTTTGGGTTGATATAGTAAGTTTATTAACCATATAGTGTAAGAAAACAAAAAGACACGGTAAAAGTTAAATTATTTAACTTAGAGTTAAATCTAATTGATAAGGTTAAAATAGTAACCTAAACTTGTCTAAATCCTATTGGATGAGAGGATTTCGACCCATCCCCACCTTAGACTCAAAATAAATCAATTTGGATCTATTTAAAACCGAAATTGACATTATAATAAAATAATATTTTTAGTTATTCCAAAGGTGCCCCTCTCCTCCCTTATAAAAGGGCACCTCCTCCCTCTCTTCCTCACACAACTTTGAGCCTTAAAGCTCGGCCAACCCCTGACAAATTCTCCTATCCACTTCCCTAGAAACATCCTAGAGGTTCTGGTCTTCCTCAAAGACCAATTTTAGTGCCCTAAGAGGAGGTCTCAAAGAGGCGCTTCAAAGAAGAGGTAATTTCCGTTACCGATTCTTTCAACTTTATTTCTTCTTACACTTCTTCTTCTTAGGTTGTTTCATTATGAAGTAATAACATCAGTATCTCTCATATACTGATATGTTGTTATAAGTATGAAACAACCCTATTTCACCATCTATCCATCCTATGGAAAACAAAATCACCGCGCGTGCGTACGTACGGAATACCGTCTCCACGCCGTGGTGTAATCTGTTTTTCCACAAACACCTTACATGGATGGGTATTATGGTGTAAATAATAACTATACATAGTTATTATAACATCATAATGATTCTGATATATTGTATCATCCACTCCAATTCAATTCATTAATTATGGAAATGATATCATCGCTCGTGCGTACGTACGGTCTACCGTCTCCACGACGCGATGAGATTCATTCTCCATGTTAACCATTTAAGAATGATTATAAAGTATATATAAGCAATAATAATGAAATATATGAAATTATAAAGCTACTGTATTTATGTGTATATATATGTATGTCATCTACTTAATTCCACTCAATTCAATAAGGAAACAAAAACAGCGTTCATGCGTACGTACGGCCTACCGTCTCCATGAACGGTGTATTTCTTTCCATTTATCGATCCATTATATATATGTATATTCTGAATATATATTATATATAAATCATGTTTTATATTCTATAATTAAGTAATAATGATCTATGTAATCATATGAATAATTACAAGTTAAAACACGAACGACAAATGAGACGATTTTACCCAAAACGCTACTTTAACATGAATTTACAAAAGAACGGGTAATATAAAGTCATAAGTGAACCATATATGATATAATAAAAATGAATATTATTCTGTAATAAGTCAATGAAATTATTTAAATCATTATACAGGAGGTTCAGACACTTACGAAGCAAATCGGACCTAAGGTAAGGGAAATATCACAATCTCATTTTTATCAAAGATTGTTTATACTTTAGTATTTACTGGGGTGTATTTTATCATCCACATCCATGTTTCCTCAATATGTAATATTATTTCCATCCACCTAAAATTGTTTAAATCCAATTTTACCCTTCGTTGAGTTTTTAGTAAAGGATATGAAAGGAATCTTTTGTCGTTTTTCGTACGAGGTACTTTTTTACTTTTCCGACAAAAGTACGAAGAATGTTTTTTAAATTATACGGCATGAATGGACTTTTAAAAAATTATTTCCAAGAAGCTTCCTTTACAAGTTTTCAAGGTTATTTTTAGTCAAATTCTTTTAGTTTAAAGTTGTATGACATGTTAAGAAAGGAAAAATGATTTTGAAGAAGAAAGGATATTTTCCTCAAGAATGGAGTTCAAGAGTTTTATCAAAATTATTTTACATCTAAGATAATATAGGGTTCTGTTTATATCACTATTATTACATTGATTTGATTATGTTGTTATGGAAATATTTTTATGAATTCCTTTATCTTATATGAATTGTTTTATGATGTCATGATGTTTAAGATTCCCATTTGTATTACATGGGTTATGCAATGATGTATGATTTATGATTTTGTGGCACACATAAGAATGGTATCATTATGAGATGGGTGGGACCTATATCTCCCTCCAATGCATTGGGTAAAGATTTTATATCTCATGAGATAGACATGGCTGGAATGGTAGGTTATACCGGTTCAGTGAAACAGGACTGAAACGAGGGTGACTCGGTTCAGAAAGGGACTTTGTCCACTAAGATAGTCTTGGAAATGAGTCTTGACTAACAAGAAATGATTCTCTATGATTATGTGTTTATGCCACAAAGTTTCATGTTTTAAGTTATAATTATTGTGATTACATTTCAATGCCATGATTTATCCAATGTTATGAAATTATGATCTCTTTTTCAGGTTAAGATTTCCAAAAGTTATGTGCTTGTGTATACGATGTGATTGATATTTATTTTGTCTACCCTTACTGAGAATTTGAGCTCACCATTTTATGTTTACTTTTCCCCAGGATATAAAGAAAGGTTTTAGGTATAAAAAAAAGGAAGATCTTTATGGGAGATGTTGAAAATATTTCACCAGGATTAGAAGATTATATTCCGAGTTTCCAAAGACACTAAACTATTACGATCCTTGTGTGTGTGTTTTTGTTATGTACTAAGTATTCCGCAAATGTAATTTAATGTCAATGTACGTCAAGCTTCGGGTCTCTACAAGCCCAGTGGCCTGGCGGGTCCGGTTAACCATGTTTTGGCGGGTCTCACCCGGCAGGGGTGTGGGACCAGCCCGAAGAATCGCACGGCCCAGCCCGAGGGGCGCGACTCGGCTTGAAGAGGGCGCGGGCCAGCCCAAAGATGGCACAGCCCGGCCCGAAGAGGTGCGACTGGGCCCTGCGGGCCCAACCCGGTATGGCGCGACCTCGCTGGCTCGGCCCAAAGGCCGAGCAGTCCGGGGGGGCAGCCCCCCGGCTACCTGAACCGGTGGCATCAAGCGGTGCTTTCCTCCCTGACCGGCCGACCTCTTGGCGCAAGCGGGCCGCTCGGGCGGGCCTCGGTTCGTCCGACGCAGCGCCCTTCTAGAAATTTAATTTAACTTCTTAATTTTACCCGAATTTTAACTTTCATCCCGCATAAAATGCAACTGCGGTAAAGGTCCCCTTATGCAAAAACCGGCACTACGAGTTCATCGGTGCCCTCAGATTTCAATTCCGAGCACCGCTTGAAAAGATAGAAAAACCTACTCATTCATTCACTGAACTTACCCAAGAAAAACTTCATAAAATTATTCCAGGCACATCGTTCCTCGGAATCTGGTGCCGTCATAAACTGTGTACTCATATAATTGCAAAGAATTTAAGAAAAAAAATTCATTTAAATTTCCGGGTATTTACATTACCCCCACATCAGGGATTTACGTCCCTATGAAGCTACAACAAAGACTAGGGGAACAAATGAGGGTACTGGGCACACATCTGAGCCTCTCACTCCCATGTGCTCTCTTAGAGGTTCCCCTACTACCAGCAATTGCGCACCTGAGGAATCAACCGTCCATGTAGGACCCGCTCCTGTCGATCCTCGATCTCCACCGAGACCTCCGCAAATGTCACCCGGTCATCGATGTCCATATCCCCGTGATCAATGATGTTTGATGGGTCGTTCATGTTTCTCCTCTACTGAGATATGTGGAAGACATCACGCACCCGGTGCAACTGAGGTGGAAGGATCAGGCGATTAGCCACCTTGCCTACCCTGCTGAGGTCCTGGAATGGTCCGATGAAGTGTAGAGATAACTTACTGCCCCAGAAAAATCACCGTAGACCATGTCTAGATGAGACCCGTAGAAATATGTAGTCACCATCCTCGAACTCCAGTGGTCTATGCCTTTTATCAGCATAGGACTTCTATCTACTCTGTGTAGTCTTCATCCATTCCAGGATGATCTGCACCTTCTCCGTTGAAGCCCGAACCATCTCTGGTCCTACAAGTGCTGACTCCCTAGGGTTAGTCCAGCACATAGGTGATCTGCATGGTTGGTCGTACAATGCCTCGTAAGGTTCCATCCTGATGGTGGAGTGGTAGCTATTGTTGTACGCAAACTCCACCAAGGGTAGGTGATCCTCCCAGCTATGACCAAAGTCAAGTACACGGGCACAGAGCATGTCCTCAAGATTCTGAATGGTCCTCTCCATCTGGCCATCCGTATGAGGATGAAAGGTGGTGATCAGGCGTAGCTGCGTCCCAAATGCCTCCTGAAACCCCTTCCAAAGCTGGGATGTAAAGCGAGCATCTCGATCGGAGATGATAGAAAATGGCACACCATGCAGTCGTACGATCTTCTGAACGTAGAGGCATCCCAATATCTCCACTAGGCCCTGCTCTCTGATCGGTAAGAAGTGGGCTGACTTGGTGATTCGTTCGACGATCACCCAGATAGAGTCGTGTCCCCTGGATATACATAGAAGCCCTGTCATGAAATCCATGGATATCCCGTCCCACTTCCACTCCAGAACCTCTAAGGGCTGTATCAAGCCTTCTTGTACCTAGTGCTCCACCTTCACTTGATGGAAAGTGAGGCATTGTGAAACGAACTCTACTATAACCTTCTTCATACCAGGCCACTAGTGTTGTTGTCTGAGGTCCTGGTACATTTTCGCCACTCCAGGATGTACCGGTAGAGGGGAAGTGTGAAACTCCCTCAACACTTCCTCCTGTAGTGCAACTGGTACCATGGTACGTCCCCTGAATAGGATGTCGTTCTCTCCTCCATCATAAAATTCATCAGGCATCTGCCCTGTGAAAATCTGAGCATGTCGTGTCTCACAATCAACATCCCCACGCTATGCCTCTTTGACCCGTTGAAGTAGTGGAGGAGTGACTGTGAGAGACTGTAGAAAGGCTGGTCCATCTCTATCCATGAAGGATATCTGAAAAGTGGATAACTGATCAATCACCTCCCCTAGCAGTTGTATTCCCGATCTTCTGCTAAGAGCAACAGCTACTACGTTCCCCTTACCAGGAGTATAGACTATCTCAAAGTCATAGTCCTGGAGGAACTCAAGCCATCGCCACTGTCTCAGGTTCATGTCCTTCTGCGAGAAGATGTACCTGAGACTCTGGTGGTCAGAGTAGACTATAAAGTGCTCGCCCATAAGATAGTGTCTCCACATCTTCAAGGCGAATACCACTACTGCTAAATCCAGGTCATGGGTAGCAGAGTTCTTCTCGTTCTCTTTCAACTATCGTGAACCGTAAGTGATCACTGCTCGCTCCTACATCAAGACACACCTGAGTCCGGTCCCTGATGCATCGTAGTAAACAATGTACCCTACTCCCTCCTGCAGAAGCCTCAAGATGGGAGCAATGGTCAATCTCTGTCTCATCTCCTGAAATCTCTGCTGACATATATTTGACCACACGAAGGGTTTCCCCTTCTTTTTCAAAGCTGAAAGCGGCGCTGCAACTCTGGAGAAGTCTGCCACAAATCTCAGATAGTACTCAGATAGACCTAGGAAACTTTGTACCTCCGTCACGCTCTTGGGTAGATCCCAAGAAAGTTCTTCCTCGATCTTCACTGGGTCTACTGCAACCCCAGCCTTCGAGATGACGTGTCCCAAGAAATGTACCTCTCAAATACAGAACTGACACTTCGAGAGCTAACCATAAATATGGTGCTCTCAGAGTGTATCCAGTACGACCTGCAAGTGGTAGGTGTGGTCCTCCTTAATAGTCGAGTATATCAGTATGTCATCATTGAAGACTACAAAAAAAAATCAAGGTAAGGCTGGAAAATCCTGTTCATGAGACTCATGAACAATTCTGGTGCATTGGTTATGCCGAAGGGCATAACCAAGAACTCGTAGTGGACATACCGACACCTGAAGGCCATATTCTGCACATCCTCATCTCGAACTCTGAGCTGATGATATCCTGACTCGAGGTCTATCTTCGAGAACCATCGTGCTCCCTTAAGATGCTCAAAGAGGTCGTCAATCATCAGGAGTGGGTACTTATTCTTTACGGTCACCTGATTTAGGCAACGTTAGTCAACATATAGTCATAAGATCCCACCCACCTTCTTGGCAAATAAAATTGGAGAAGCCAAGGGTGAAACACTGGGTCGGATGAATCACTTTCCCTGCAAGTCTTCTAGCTGTACCTGCAGCTCACGAAGCTCGACGGGAGCCATCTGATATGCTGGAGTAGATATCGGTGTTGTCACGGGGTGCAGGTCAATGTTGAAGTCTACCTCTCTTTGAGGAGGTACTCCTGGAACGTTGTCAAGAAAAACATCCGCATACTGATCCACCACAATAGGAAAACTCGGACTCTTCACATGAACCGCTCCTAGGATGAGAATAGCCAACTGATGTGTGATCAGCTGCCCTCTCCTCTGCGTAAGTCCATCCTATGCTGTAAAGTCTCCCTTCACACCAGTGAAGGTGAACCTGGTCCCATCTGAGCAGACACACTACACTTTGCGCCTAATACAGTCGATATGGGCATGGATTGTAGATAACCAGTCCATACCCAAGATGATGTCGTAAGGTCTCGACGCCTCTACAAGAATATCCCAGCTGAAGCTCTCACCTCCTAGAGTAATCTCACCCTTCTGGTACCAGTGTCTAATCATTGATTTTGCTCCCATAGGAGTCTCTAGACCAAAGGATTGAGCCAACGGCTCTGTAAGAATCTCTGATCTCCGAACAAGGGCAGCAACAATAAAAGAATGACTCGCTCCAGTGTCTATAAGAACTGCAGAAAGGGTGGAATAGACACAGATAGTACCTCGAATCATATCAGGTGAACCGTGGTCCTATGCCTCGACTTCCTGGAGCTGAGTCTGCCCCTGTCTGCCAACTCCCTATGGTCGGGGTGGTCCTCCTGGTGGTGGTGGTGGTGGTAGAGCCTCGAAGTGTCTTCCACCACCTGCTTCTCGTCCAGCTTCTCTACTTTGTCTGCCTACTCCCTGCGGATCACCACGGTCAAACCTCCGCCTCTTCCTGGGAGGTCCCTCTACTTTCTACTGCTTGTTTTCATGGCGGTTCGGGTAGTCACGAGCCATGTGGACCTGCCCGCCGCATGCGTAGCACTGCCTGCCCCTCGTATAGCTAGCTCTGCTTCGTGTGCCCCGCACATCCGAACCAGTATCCTGAGGTCTCCCATCAGATGACCTGGTCCGCTTGGACCTCTGTGACATCTGTCTACTACCATCTACAGAAGACTCTTCTACGTGTCGCCCTACGGTGGGTCTCACTGCTGGTTTCAGTTCAGCAAGAAATCTCCCCACATGAAGGGCTCGCTCCAGAACTCCCGCCTACGTCGGACTGCTAAGGGAGATCATCGAATCCCTGATATCATGCCTCAATCCCTGCTCAAAGGTCCGAGCCCGGAAGAATGGGTCTCGTACCATGTCCGTGGAGTAGTGCGAGAGGTCGTTAAATCTCGCCATGTACTGAGCTACTGTCATACTTCCCTGCCGTAGATGTAATAACTCCTGTATGCGCACCGCATGGAGAGTGGTTGGAACAAACTCCAAGCGGAAGAGACTATCAAAGTCTTTCCGAAGTAGAGATTCCTCATTGTTCACCTGGAGAATCAGGCTCCACCATCTACCTGCTGCTGCGTTCAGTAGACTCGCATCAAAGATCACCATAAGATCAGCTGATGTCCCTACTAATCTGAAGACTCTGAAGACAGCCTCCAGCCAATCCTCGGCTGCCTAAGGGTCTGTATCTCCGCGTAACCTGGGCGGCCTCTGTCGCTAAAAATCTTGCAATGCACTCAGGCGGCATGCACTCTCTGCTACTGGGGCTAGTGGTATCGGTGGCCCAGCAGGTAGTGGTACCGCAGGTGCCTTCGCTGTAATGGGGCCCTGCAATGAGGCCTCGTCACTCGGTGGGCTGCCATCTCGCACGTAACTTGGAACCCTAGATGGCTGCCTTCGTGGGGACATCCTGAAAAGAAACAGGTGCGCCACGGTCAAGAAGTATACCTGGTGATCTGACACAAAGTAATCACAAATAAAACTTTTGAAACACAAATGCAATCAGTGTTTTCGTGCACTAAGTCGAAAATTAGAGGTCAGGGTCCTGGTGTTTGGATACGTCGGTCGCCGTACCAACACTGGAATCCCTGGACAGAAAACCACACTCAATACTCTTAACACTATTTCTTCACAGAAAAGAAATTATCAGAGTCCTGAGTTATGCGGTAGAACCGACTCCTCTGATACCAATTTTTCACGACTCATCCTTGGGGCCCGTGCCCTGACTACCCCTAGCCCGCCTTCCATAGGCCAGGGGCTAGCGACTACCACTAAAGGCGTAAATCCCGGTAAAATGGAATGCATTACCTTTATAAAAGTAAACAAACACAACATATTACGCAAGTGAAGTAACCACTAAGTACTAATGAGTACAAAAGTAAGCAGTAAATGGGCCAGTATACAAACCCAACTGATAGTACAGTACAACTGAAAAGAAAGTACAACATCAGTAAAGTAAACCGACAACCATTGTGTCATCCTCCAGATATCCCACCTGATGTGTGGGTATAGATGACTCCTCATCTCCTCAGGTCTGGTCGTCCGCCCCGTGTACGTCCCGCCAAGTGGTCCACCTCCGAGTACCATCCAGCTCCACAAACCTCTACCCCGATCAGTGCTGTCTGTCATCTGCATCCAACACAAAGTTGTGCGGGCGTAGCCCATGAAGGGGTAAGTATAAAATACTCAGTAAGGACCCCGAGACCCCCGAAGGTCTCCCCAAATCCACGAAGGATAAACCACAAAGGAAAGATACAATCACGAAGTATCAACCGACCCTACTTAGGTATATGCCCATACATATACCTAAGTCATCAATTCCAGTTTGGATTCAACTCTCGAGCCCAAGAATAACCCAGTCCACACAGGAAAGAAGTAAATCACATCATTGGTAATGATTTCATTTCAAGACTCAGCTCACACAGGTATACTACTCACAAAGAAGGGTGGAGATGATTAGATGTTGCCTCTGAATCATCTCCTCTGCCAAACCCACGTAGGATCCTAGTATAGAAGTCATCGTTGACGAACCCACGTAAGATCCAAGTACAGTAACCATCGCTACTGAAACCATGTATGATCCATGTACAGTTATCCTCACTGCCGAACCCATGGAGGATCCAATTACAATCGTCATCATCATCGAACCCATGGAGGATCCCAGCACAGTAGTCGTCATAGTTGCAGCTTGCTCTAGGGATCCCGCACACAGCACACTCGATTCTGGGAGGGTCCGCTTCCCGAGTCAAGGGGATTCGATACATAAACTAGCTCAGAGTCTTGAGTTTATGTATCCTAAAGTTCTGTCTCGTCAAAAAGAACATGACGCGATAGATGGTGCGTTAATCAGACGCCTAGTCTGAAAGTTATTGTCTTTTCCATTTCAGGGGCCCGGTTGTAAATATGCTTGTTCCAAACCTGTCCGTTTTTTCAAAGTTGTCAAAAAATCACTTAGATTATCACAAAAGGACCGCCTTGTCGAAAGGGTCCAAGTTCTGAAAACGGCGTGTCGTTCGGACGCGCAATCTTCGAGATATTAACCTTTATGTGAAAGCGGGCATGACTCGTTAAGCCCAGTGGGCTGGCGGGTCGGGTTAAGCCAGTTTTGGTGGGTCTGACCCGGCAGGGGTGTTGGACCGGCTCGAAGAATCATGCGGCCCTACCCGAGGGGTGCGGCCCAGTCCGAAGAGGGCGAGGCCCAGCCCGAAGAAGGCGTGGACCGGCCCGAAGAGGTGCAACCCAGCCCGGTGGGGCCTGGCCTGGTAGTGCCCGGCTGGGCGCGGCCCCGTTGGCTCGGCGAGCCGGCCGAGCGGTCCAAGGGGGGAGGGGCTGCCCCCCAACTTCCTGAACCGGCGGCGCCAATCAGCGCCACCCCTCCCTAACCGGCCGGCCGAAACCGGCCTGCCTCTTGGTGCAAGTGGCCTGCTTAGGCGGCCCGCGGTTCGTCCTGCGCGGCGCCCTCCTGGCGCTGCGGCATTCCTCCACCCATCCGGCAGATGGGCCGGCCGGTTCTTCTGCCCAAGCGGTCAGTGAAGTGGGCCACGATTCCTTCCGCACAGCCTGTGCGATGGCACCGGCTTCCTCCGACACAGCCTGTCCTGGCCGCAGCTCCACATCCCCAGCACGGCGTGACGGCGCCATGCTTCCTCCGCCGCGACCCTCTTGGCCGCGGCTTTTCTTTGCGTTTGTGACGGCGGCCCTTGCACCGCCGACCTCTTTTGTGTTCCGCCTCCGGTCACCGATTCCAAAACTAAACAAGATCCAGTGGAGGGTAGTTGGTCCGCGTTCGTCCCGCCCGTGACCTCCATGTTAGGCGATAGTAATAGGCCAGGAGAAACAAAGATTTTCAACGACAAACGAGGCACAATTTTAATCCATTAAAATTGAACATAATCCCCCTACCTCGAATATGGTTTGTTCGTCGTAGACACGGAAAGCGATGTCTCTCCATCAATGCCGGGAAAGAACCATCGTCGTTGTCGCGCTTCCCGCGTCATTGTCTCCTCCCCTGACGCGGAGGAAGAAGAGGATAGAGAATCGTGGAGCGTTCTTCGCCGAGTCGTACTTCATTGAAGGTGGGTGTTCTTCATCAAAGAAGAAAATCGTTCTTCTTTGAGGAGAGGAATACTTTTCTCCCTTTCTCAAGAGCTCTCTCCCAACTCTCCTTAACACAATTAATTCCCCAATAATAAAATAATAGGCTAATTATATTATTTTATTAACACATGCAATTTAAAATTCACAATTCAAATCAATTAATTAATTAATTGAAGAGGTTCAATTCATTAATTAAGGTATGTTGGAAAACATTAAATAGGGAGAGAGGGAGAGGAAAAGTCCTCATAATTAAGGGGGGTTGTCATGAATTAAACATGGGAGTTTAAAGGGGGTTTGAGAAGAGTTATGGGAGGTGAAAGGTTGGGGCTCGTGTGGGCCCCACCACTCAATTATCCACACATGGGAAGTTGGGTGGGTGTGGGCCCCACCAATAACTTTCCATTAGAGAAATTAACTTCCATAGATATAAATAAAATTTTTCTAACAATTTTATTAAACTTCTTAATTTAACCCCAATTTTAACTTTCAACACGCATAAAAATCAACTGCGGTAAAGGTCCCTTTAAGCAAAAACCAGCGTTGCTAGTTCATCAGTGCCCTCAGATTTCAATTCCGAGCACCGATTCAAAAGATAAAAAAACTCGCTCATTCGTTCACTAAACGTACCCGATATAAACTTTAGAAAATTATTTCGGGCACAACGGGCCTCGGAATCAGGTGCCGTCAGAAACTACGTACTCGTAAAATTCAAAGAATTTAAGGAAAAAATTTCCTTCTAATTTCCAGGTCTTTACAGACTACTACTCATCATTATTTTAATTTAAATTAATATATATATAATATAAGTTTAATTGAAATAATTCCCCAATATGGGTAATTCAGTCAATTAAATTGGAAAAACATTATGCACCTAAAATGGGTTAAGAAGAAATTTTTTTTAAGCATAAATATATATATTTAACAAAATCATGAAAATATATAATTAAAATTAAATTAATTTAAATAAAATAGATCTTTTGTAACTTTTAGTATAAATCAAAAATATAATCAGAATTAAATTACATTATTTAAGGAAAATAAATGATAGTTTTACAAAAATTAGTACTTTCACTATTCACTAAAAAAGAATATTTTCTGAAAAATCCAAAAATTTCACCCTATGTTATATTTGACATGTTGATCTCATAAATGAATTTATTTTTATAAAATAAATTTACTAAATGTATTTGAAAAAAAATTATAATATTTTCTCATAGAAAGAAATGAAAACTATTTTTAAGAAAACATATTTTTATTGAATAAAATCTCATTATTAAAAATTGTGTAGTTATTTCATAAGAATTTATCAATAAATTTATATTGAGTATTACACATATATATATATATATCATAAATTAGATAATAATACTCATACACAATAATTTAATGGATATATTATAAAGTTCATATTAAAATAAACATGGTTCATTTGGCATTAGTGGTGCATGTTGCATACACTATAGAACATAATTTTCTTTTAAAAAAATTAGGGTATGACACTTATCAATCCATTAATAATTTTTCACCTAGTAATTTTACCATTATCTTAGTAATCAAATGTTTAGATATAAAATTACCTTTTTTGAAACCCAACAATATAAAAAGGGTTAAAAATTTCCACATCATTAGATACGAAGTGAAGTATGATGGTCATCTAGAATAACTCATAACTATGTTTCCAAACAGAAAAACTATAGTGGGAAGTTAAAATAAAGGCATTTTACAGAAGTGTAATGGCTAAATAATTATGATAATTTAAAAATATAATTTATCAAAATAATGTGAATGATCACGAGGAAAGGTATCAACCACAAAACAATAAATCTATGATTAGTGAAAAGTCTATGTATTAATCAGAAATAATTTTAATAGGATAAAATTTGGTTTCCAAGAACCATTTCATATAGTTTAATAATTCATTTACCATATAGATAAATAACATAAAGAAATATTATAACATGACATCTTTATATTTCCTAAGCATTAATTTATCCACTTTTTATTCTATTAAAAATTTTCACTTCTTATATTACTCCTTGGAATGAATATCCATTAAGAATTTTTTATTCCTTAAGAACTAAAATTAACTTTTAATGGATCATTATATCGATAAAATAATAATAATATATTCCTCATGTCTTTTAATTTTGACAAAAACTGAAATGGTTTTCATAAGGTAAGATACTTTTTAAAATGAATAAAACTTTTTATGATGAAATAAAAAATATATATAAAGCCTCAATAATTATACAAAAATCATAAAATAGATAATTTTATAAATAAATAAACCTAAAATTACTAGAAATATTATTTAATATTGTTGAAATAAAATTACTTGAATTATTAGATCACATATTCATCTAAGATAAATATAACACTTATCTCCACACACAAAATCACAATTAATGTATCATAAGAAAATGTATATTTCCTAATCATAGTAGATAATAATTTCTATAAATAACATGAATCCCAATAAATAAATATATAAAAATTATGAATCAATAAATTAACATAGTAAATTGATTTTATATGATTCTTATAACCAAAATACCATTGATAAAAAAATACTTCTACAATATAATTATCTAATCCCCATATAAAAACACTTTCACCTAAATGATTGATATGTCAAAGGTCCTTCCCTAGTCTAGGTGTTTACCTTTAGAAGAGGGAATTTACCTAGATAATTCCCATGTTTCCCACACTTAAGACAACAAAATATAAATAGATCTCTATTATTAAAAAAAATTCTCCATTGAACACATCATTTTCCTCAAAAATTCATTTCTCCATAACATTATTTTCCACACCGAATACATTTTACAATTCATTTGGGACATTATTGTTATTTTCTCTTCCTATATTCCTGACATTCAGGATATAAAGCCTTCTTTTCTCTATGTTCACATTTACCTAATCTCTTAGAGGTATCCATACTTCTCTCCTTTGGTAAGTCTGAGATTTTGTTAATGTAAATATTGTTAACAATATATTGTGATAAATAATTGGAAATAATAACCACATATTTCACCTAACTCATCATCTTATTTAGTTTCTCAATATATTTACATGATCTATCCCATTCAGTTTTAACTAAATTCTACCTTGTTCCAACCATTGACTAAAACCAAAAATCATAGTGTGATCTATAATAATCATAATCCATAAAATCATTAATAGGATGTCAAAATCAAGGAATATTATTTTTAATCATTGAAACATTATGTTTAACCAAGTTAATCAATGATTATAATATATTCAAAACATTCAAGATGATTTATAATTTGTTTATGAATTTTTAAAAACTATCATCTATGTGTTTCAAACTAGGTGTGTAGAAAGGTCTATTTTTGTGAACTCGGTAATGATCAAGTCAAAACCCAATGCGCCATTTTATAATTAATTAACCCTATGTAGAATTGTTCTTGATATATATCAACATTTATTATCCTAATAGGGATATAATTTCCTAGAAACCAATCAATCCATCCTTCACAAAAATTATATTATATTTTCCCATATTTAGATTTATCCTTAGGGTTCTCAATTAAGTTTTCTAGTCCTAATACTCAAAATAAATAAATATTTCTCTAATTACAACTATAGTGACCCATTACATTTACACATATTGTTAACTGAATTTTACCATTAACATCCATTAATTTAATCCCAATGATCAATAGGCCTACTGTCTTTGGAAGACTAGGTACATAAAAAATCAAATGAATTTAAAACATAACATCATTATTATTATTTTCCTTAGTGAGCTCAAAAATATCAATTAGCTCATGAATGTTTATAAGATAACCTAGGGAATAAATTAAATAAAGGATAGAGATAAAAAAACCCAGTAATTGAATAAACATGATATGGAAATATAACATGTGATTCAAATGTATAACATAAAAAAAGAAAAGATAAGGACCTTGAGTAATCAAATACAATCATAGCATAAATAAAATGGTATCATAATATCATAGTGAAATAGTAAATATAGAAACAATATATAACATGACATAGAAATGAGCTCTGGATAATAGCAATGAAAATATAACATGGTGTACAAAGTCTCATGATGGATAAGGTTTAATCCCTAATACAATTTGTACATCTCCTGAGAATGATGTCTTACCCAATGCATTGGAATGATATTCGATCACACCAATCATAACATGTTCATTATTTTGTGTTCCATAAAAAAGAAATCATTCAAAAGGTATAAATATAATTATCACCCATAGAAAGAAAATGATTTTGAAAATCTTTCCTCATATCCTAATCAAAGGAAATTTAATAATCCAGATATTATAAAGATGAACATAAGGCATATATTACCCCATACAATAAATTAATAATAAGCTAGGTATATACATGATTTAAATATAATCTTAAGTTATAATTAATCAATAATATTAAAATATTACTTTTTGGATGAATATTACTTTAAAATATTATACGGATTATTTCTTGAGGAAAATTCCCTTTTCATTTTGAAATCAATTCCTTAAATATAATGAAAATTTATATATTATTATATAAAGAATTTCCATAAAAAATTACAATAGAATCTTTTAAAGGACTATCCAATGAATTGAATGGTTATGACAATAGAATAGTCCATTCTTTCTACATAATTTAAAATAAAACATTCCATATAAATATATGTAAAAGAAAGTGAAAACGTACCTTGTTTGGAAAATGATTAGAAAATTCCTTTAAAACCATTTTGTAAATAAAGAAAATCATGGATAAAATTTTATTTAATAAATCATTTTAAAACACTAAAAAATTAATTTAATGTACTTTAAGTAAAATTTATACATTAAAGTGAAATATTCAAGATATAAAAGATTATACAAGATCGATATTACAGAAAAACAACTTTCATGTTGTTTCTTTATTCATTAATGGGGGAAATGAAAAAAACATGTAAAACACATTCCTATACGTATGAGAATGAATGAATTATGGTTCAAAAAAATAATTGTCTTTATTACTTTCCTAAAGTAACATTGAACATAAATAATCACCAAAAATAAGTAGACTATAATATAAAGCCTTTACCACTTTGGTAACATTAAAATCAAATCCAATTGGATGAAGTAAAAATGAATTTTAAATTTAGATACCATTATAAAAGAGGGATAATTGATATAAATTATAAAATGGGGTTTTAAAAAATTCATAAAAAAGAAATTGGTCCATAACATTGAAATATTCATCAATGAAAGTATATTGAAACAAAATCACTTACAAATATTATATAACTGAAGTGATAATAAATAAATGAATTTATCATGTTTATAAAATGTAAATCGACATAAAACAATAAAAAATAAATTATAAAATAATTAAATGACATCATACACATAATCCTCACATATCAAGGACAATGAAGAAGTAATTTAACCCAATGAAAAGGATTTGAGTTATAAAATCACTTACCTTAAGTTCAATCCACCACGTACATACTTTATATTCCTAAATAATAAATATATATTAATTATTTACTTGGTTAATAAATTTTTTAATGACTATTATTATTTTAATTTTATTTATAATCATTTTATATTCAATTACTTTATTATTTTGGATCAATTCAAGCGTTTGGAATATATTTTGATCATATGTTAAAAAAATAAATTTATAAAGTTGAATAAGATCATCATTTCATCATCTCAAAATTAATAATAATGAAATAATTATAATTTTTATAGGTTAATTACAATTTTAAAAACAATAATGTGTGAGGGTTATGAAAAATTAACCATGTTATAGTCAGGGAGACGGTATGTTGTATGTACAAGTTAAGAACATTTCCATTTCTCAACAATCATGATGGAAAAAATGTAAGAGTTATTTATTTAATTAGAATTATATATACCATCCTTGTGATGTGGTTATGAAAAATGAATAACATTTCTTCTTGGGGTGGTTATCTTCACGTATGCATGAATGATGTTAGCATTTTCTAATGAATGAAATGTTATGAAAATATATAAACGATGGTTTCATTTCTCATATGATGGAAGAGGAGATGGATGTAGGATATCATATTAACATAATCAAATAAAATTATATGAGATATATTTATTTTATTCTATAACCATGTTTTAATAATATTTTAATGATATAGAATGATAAATAATATCTAAATTCTCAGTTAATCATGATACCTCTTCGTCAAACAACCACCCTAGGTTAAAAGAAGTTTACTGAGGTTTATTTTATGATAAAAAAAAGTCCAATGCGATTTTTTTAGTGTATTAGGGAAGTTATTTGGGAAATTATATGATGAATCGAAAGGCTAATTAACTTTGTATAAAAGAGGAGACGGGGTTTCCTTCTATAAGTGGGCGTGGGAACCCACATGGAAATCTCCTAAAATAATACCAAATGATATGGTCATCCACAAGATAAATGATTCTAAATGTCCATATATTATAATTTTAATTAGTTTAAGGTTTAAATAGTTCTATCCAATAGGGTTTATAGATGTTTAATTGACCATATTACCCTTATATTATGGTTTAACCCTTAATAAACCATTTTTAACCTAAAATATGGTTATTATTTTCTTTTCATTTACTATTCGAAATGAACAAAATATAAGTGGAAATTATTAAATTATATTTATTATTATTATTGAAATTTTTTAATTGATTTTCAAAAATTAAATTCAAATAAGTGGTATAGTTTAATTTAAAATTCTACCAGCACACGAGACAAAAAAGTGGTTTTCTAATAAAAACATTTCCCTGTGTATAAAACGTTTTTATATAAAAATAAAAATAAAAATTAATTAAAATGAACTAAATTGGATTAATAAAAATATTATTTAACCAATTTTACATTTAAACAATTATAAAACAAAATTTATACTTATAAATGTCATAAAAGGAATGAAATTTTCAAAAAAATTAGTATTTTCACTATTTATTGAAAAATTAATCAATTCAGAAATTATAAAAAACTGACTGTTGACACCGAAAAAAGTCTGTAACTATCGGAGGAAGTTTCAGAATGACGAAGCAAAGTCATATTTGGAATCAGAGGCCCGATCCGGAGGCCCGGGATGTGGTGCGCGAAATAAAGGAGGCTCCGTGTGAAAAATTGTTCGGCGCGCGTAGAATCACTGGGTTTCGCGGAATTGAGCCATTGAGGCACGCAATCTTTGCGTGCCCCGGTTCTGCGCGGCGAGCTTTTGTGCGCCGGCTGCGCTCGCGTGCGAAGAATTTCGCGCGCCGCCTGGATTCCGCACCGGAGGTCACCTACAAATTGAAGGTGACCCCGAACGGTTTGGGGGTTGAGGAATCTGAAGCGACTCTCGTGCGCGCATTTCGGCTCCCCCCGTGCGCAATATGACTTCCAGGTAAAACCCTCATTTCACGCAACCTTTCCCCGGAGTTCTCCTTTGCGCGCAACTCCACCAGCTTCAGTGAATTTTCCCCCTCCCCAGTGTTCCAGCCTTGCACGCAATTCGTGTCTCGTGCGTGCAATACCCTTCCATGCGCACAATACCCTGCGCGTTGTTCCCTCTCCGTGCGCAATTCCTTTGCTCCAATTGCGCGCCATCCCGGTCTTTTGCACGCAAACCTTCCCTTTTGCGCGTAAAGCTCAGGACCCCTCACCTTGACGCCCCTTGGATGCCCCCTGCACCGGCACCTGATGTCTCCCCTGCCGGGCATGCGTGCCATGCGTTGTTTTTTCATACGGCCTTCCAGGCTCGTGCGAAGTAACCTCAAGGTCCCTTGGGTCGTGTTTCCCATTGCATTTCTTTTCCCTATGCTTCTCTGCATAGGCACGCTAACGGCTATTGCTTATTCACATAGCCACGCTAACGTGGACCCCCCGGTGGTTCGCCCTGCGGCCCCCCTTCATTATGGCCTTGTCGATGCCTTCCCTCCCACAAGGGGTAGAGGGAGTTGGGTATGTAAGCCCTAGGGGTGTGGAGCGAACCCACCTCGTGCAAGCTGCAGGACGTTAAACTGCTAAACACCTCGTCCTTAACACATGAAGTTAAACTGTGGTCCGACCCCGTGCTTCGCACGCAGGGTCCCCCCAGCTCAGACATTTTTTTACGCCACTCGTCTCCACGGGAATGGACTCTTCCTCACATGGAATGAGATCCTCCTTGTTAGAGCGGCGTTTTTCCGCGGGGGAAGGGCTGCCTCAGAGCGTAAGACCCTAGCCTTTCTTGCGGATGATTGCACCCATTCATCTCCGTACTTCCCCCCTGCCAAGGCCAGTGGAGTCCTTTTCCGACGGCGCTTTGTCGCACCATGGGCCTCCATCATGGAGTATGCCCCGACACCAAGGGCCGATAACCACGCGTAAGCCCCTATTTCCTCTTTGGGCTGCTCAACGCGGAAGCCCCATTCTGTTTCTCACAGACGCACCCTTTGCGACGTGATCGTCTGGTCCCTACTGCCTCTTGTTTCCCACACCGAGTATGACTCATGTGGGCTTAGAGTGCACATCGATCATGACATCCTCTTATGGGCCGCCTCAGAGCGTAAGCCCCATCCCAGGGAACTACGTGTACTTTGATCCATGCTAACGCATGGTATGTAGGAATTCTCAATGAGGTTCAAGCCCACCACCCAGTCGTCCCGACCTCTCCATGTTGGTTCCCCGACCACCTTGGGCTGCCTCAGAGCGTAAGCCCCAAATATCGCATCTCGCATGACGTTAAACTGTATTCCATCCCGCATGACGTTAAACTGTATCGCGTCCCGCATGACGTTAAACTGTATTCTGTCCTGCATGACGTTAAACTGTATTGCGTCCCACATGAAGTTAAACTGTATTCCGTCCCGCATGATGTTAAACTGTATCCCCCATCTTGGGTCGTCTCAGAACGTAAGCCCCATGTCTCACTCCACCATCCATCCTGATCCTTACACAGGCCTCCACATCCCGGTGAGATCATGCCACCCTATCCCACTCCATGATATATGGGAAGCCGCCCACGTGTTGGCCCCAACATCTGTGATTCCCCCTAGGGATCCTTCAACCCGATCCGTCTCTGCAAGACGCTAAACTCGTGACATACCCCGTGTTAAACATGGGAATCTGAGGAAAACCTCAGATGGTACATATTCCCCGAGTTCGATGTGGGATGCCTCGGGCTTCCGCGCCCTCGAGAAGCCCTGTGATGAGGGACCGAAGACAGACATGCCGACGACGCCCCAACGTGACCATTCTTTTCACCAAAGGTTGCTGTCCAGATAAGACCCATTGGAGCATCTTGACGGAAGCAACGTAATTAACTGGCATCCATGTAGATATGGCATCGGGAATGAGCTTCACGAACTCTTCTTAAATCTATGAGGGAGACCCGGACTAGGTAATGAGCTCCGAGGAGGAATCCACGGAAGTAATAACTGACATCCCATCATCCCGGTTTCGATCAAGGAGAAGACGCCCCTGAATAAGGAACGGATGTCGCCCACCTTTGGAAAGCGGTAGTGCGGGGCAACAAGCTGCGCGTCCTCCTCCACAGACGGATGTGCGCGCCCCGGCGAAAGCGTCGGAAAAAAAGGTGAACCCGACGTGAAGCTATTCTCCTCAACACGGGGAATGGTAGCTGTTGGGGCGTCGGATCCAAAAAAATTGGTGAACCCAACGTGAAGCTCTTCTCCTCAACACGGGGAATGGTAGCCGTTGGGGCGTCGGATCCACAAAAATGGTGAACCTGACGTGAAGACTCTTCTCCACAACACGGGGAATGGTAGTCATCGGGGCGTCGGAAGAATAGCATGTCACCAGGTCTGGGTAACCCTCACCGGGACATGAACCCGCCAGGGGTCGAAGAGGTCAGTATGTTGACTACTCCGTTCTGTGACGTCATCAGCGTGGATCCCTCTCACCGACCATGGAAGACGGAATGACACTGGGCCTTGGTTGTTGATCTCCTTTCATGTTGATACTAATGGGTTCATCTCCCTGTTTCCAGGAATCAGATCACTGCATTCGGAGCTTGATCGCCACCTTCCCACCAGCGCAGGGGCAGGGGCAGTTCCGACGTGGCTACCCTGCACGGTCCCACCTATTCGGCAGTCGCTCCGGCTTCGACCGTCGTAGCAGTCGGGTGCTTGCGCCCCCTCTCCCCATCAGAAATCATCCAGCGGAGGGTGATCAATAACCAGGATTGTAGGTATGACGAGGAAGGGGTCATCCCCACCAGGGGCATGGCCCGCTTGGATCTAGAGGTAGCCGTGCCTCACTACCATCGCCGCCCTCGAGGGTCGTGCAGGGAGCCACCACTCCTCACACCGACGTTCAACCGCTTCGAGAGCCTATCCCTAGAGCGCATTGACACATCCCTCCTCTACGCCAATGAGGTGGGGGATGTCCAGGTCCACCCGATCGGCGATCCATCCCAGGGGTTAATAGAAAGAACCCCCGCCAGGCTGCGTCAACGCCACCGCCCGACTCCCCGAGCCGAGGAGCAGGCAATCTTCATGCCCGCACCGCCGATTCCGGCCCATCTGAGTCGACACCAGCGTCGAGCACGAGTGGGAGAGAATGCCCGTCCTGGGGCATTAACATCAGCAACCATTGTGGCCCGAGCCACTGTTGACTCCTGTTCCCAGATCCCCACGCATGTTGAGTAGGGGAAGCTGCGTGCCCGACTTGGATCGAAACCCCGACCGCCCTATAGGTAGGTTGGGTCGAATCTCCCGGTCGCGGACAATGGCAATGGACACTGCGGAGCAATCCGCGGTAGTGCCGCTCACCATGAGGGCTCATTCCGTGCCACCGATCTGGGAAGCCGAAAGCTTCTTCACGACGGCTATGCTCCGGGTATGACTCCTTCCAGCGCCCACTTCATGGGGTATGAGGTCACTCCCCCTACTGCTGGTCGCGAGCTTGGATCCATTGTGTATCTCGTTGCTCACTCACATGGAGGTCCTCCCCATGTCCCTTTCGACGTCTGTCCCGGTGCTTCTCACACCCCGGCCTTCTGTCCCCTCAGCCCCAGCTCTATTGTGGCCGAGGGACCCCATGAGGGAAGTCACCCTTACCCTGAGGAGCTACCCAGGGGCAGGAAGGTCGGGCGTCCTCTTCGTAGGAGGAATGTCAGGGGAGTCCGGACGAGAATCAGACCGGTCCGTTTCTCAGATTCGGAGGTAGAGTACGACTCGATGATGGAACCTCCCCCCCAACCCTTCGAGTTGAGGGCAGGGTTGGGGACGCGGTGCGTCAGTCTCGTACTCCCCGAATGCGAGATCCGTATGATTCCCTCCTCCCTTCGAAGGTATATCCTGGAGGACGAGGACTTGGCATACCGCTAGGGATCAAGCCCGCAGTTGCCGCTGACCTCCTCAGAAGCACCTCCCGCCCCTGTTAGGTAGGGTGAGGAACTTTTCTGAGGACCGATGGAAGAATCGCGAGATGATGCACCCTCGGATAGCACTGACGCTGTGACAGGAGGCCCATTCGCTGGCCCATCCTATCACGACGTGGCAGCCAGGGCACTGCAACCCCTGGAGGATGACCCAGGGATCTGTGGCCAATCGGCATGTTCACCGTATCCCCCACCGGCCAGCCCACCGCCCGAACGGCCTGCCTCGATGCCATTTCCAATTCCCTGACATTCCTCAGTGGACGAGCAGGGATAGAATGTTCTGGACCCCGAACTGGAGCCGTGGAGCTTCTGGACCGTTCTTGCAGCGGGCCACTTCCCTGAGAAGTTTTGGTCGGTCGCAGAATCGGGTTTTGATGTGCCAGAGTAACTCACCCTGGGAGAGTTTGAATGCTTCCGCCATGTTCTTTGGGTGACTCACTCCGGCCTCCGCCATCAGCTAGCGCCTTATCCCGGGAGCTAAGCGCATCTAGAGGAGATTGGACAAAAGTGTCGTCGGGTCGACCTAGCAGCACTCCCCGTGGTCCGGCACCCCAAGTCGCGGGGCCACCACAAGGCCCTTCCGCAACAATGCGTCCAGAGTTTTCAAGTACTCCGCAGAGTTATTGAGGAGGCCACCCCCCACACGCACGTCCACAGGTGGGGGAAGTACGCTGCTCTCCTCTTCTGTGCGATCCGCCGGTAGCCCGATCCACTGGGCGGCCCTGAGGGAACATCGCCAAGGGCAGTAGAAGTCAACATGGATGAACCTTCAGATGAGGGAAACATTGTGGAGCCCCTTGACGGGGACTCACCCGCCGAGGACAGGCCGCTACTGGACCCATATGGGAGGATTACTCGCCAACAGAGGAGCCTCCTAGGCCTTCATGTACCCACGGAGGCACTGGCGCTGGGCCGAAGCATCGGCAAGGGTAAAGAGCCCGTCGGGTCTATCAAACTCGCCGACCCATCTGCCTCAGTGCAGAAGGTAGAGGAAGATCCCGAGAAGGCCACGCTGCTCCAACAGCTAGCCGAGAAAAAGGGGCTGGTTGATGAGCTCCTAGCCGAATGGATTGCAGAGCGGCGGCCTGACTACGGCAACCCTAGACCAGGACAGCAGGGGTAGGAGCATCTACCCCTTGCTGAGATCCCCCCGGGCGACTGTGACCGTGTCGTGTTCGCCGACAGGGGAGACACTGGAGCCCATGTCAAGAGGGCGTGATATGTTTCGCCGAACCCTCCCGATCGGCGAGACAACCTGGGGGACCCTGCTCAATTTCCTCCCGCCGCTCTGAGAGTTGCTCCGCCAGCTGCCCCCTGAGCCGCTGAGCGCGACTATCGTATCGAAGAGCCTGACAATGCACTTGTGGTTAGAGATCCCCATTAGGACAGGAATCCACATCCGGATGATCTGATGGAAGTACTCATAGCTCTCTTGGAGGCCCTGGAAACATGGCAGGTGGCGATCCCACCGGATGGCAAGCCATACCTCGCATGGGTGGATGACATGCCGGCCCCGCCGGTATTTGGGAACCCAACTTTTTCCCCCTTTAACGGGACCGGAGACCCACCAAAACACTTGGCCCACTTCAACTCGAGGTGCGGGTCTATGTTAGGGAATCCGGCGCAGCAGGAGGCTGCCAAGCTCCGGTGCTTCGTTCAGACACTGGAAGGACCTGCATTCATCTGGTACAGCTAGCTCCCTGTTGGATCAGTGACTAGATGGGAGGACCTTCGCTGACAATTCCTCTACCAGTTCCGTTCCACAACCCGGAAGATGAACATTGCAGACCTATTCAGGTGAAAGAAAAGGCCCGACGAGCGAGTCGCCGACTTCGTCGCCCGGTGGAAGGGGCTCACATACTCCTTTGACATGCCACTGACTTAGGATCAATTACTGACGATGTGTGTGGGGAACATCAAGGCGGAGTTGGTTCCTTCCCTGATCACGCAGAATTACCCTGGAGGGTTCCCGGACTTCTCGGATAAGGCTCAGCGCCTCGAAGAAGCCCTGCAACAGGCCAGTCAGGCACGCCCACTGCCTCCTGTGATCTCTGTAAGGAGAGCCGCCAGAGCTAAGCCCACTGTTGTGGCGTAGATAGAGGCCCCTGGACACCTAGAGTTGCTTCCGGTGAGGCCATATCAGCAGGCTCATAGGGGTCCACCCCCACAGCCTCCGGCCCAGCAGCGACCGCCTCAAAATCGGCAGGCGCCTCTGCGTAACGCACCGCCACCACCTAGGCGAGGTAATCCGGCTCCGCCTCCTCGGCCTGCTCCTCTGGCCCCTGGCCATGGTAAGCCCCCAAGAGTCCCCTTTCCAGACAGAAGGAATCAGGCTTACTCGTTTGGCGAGGCCCAGGTCCCCTGTTATTTCCGTAGCGCCTTGGAGTAGAGGATCGTGCGACTTCCTGAGTGCCGGAAGCCAGAAGAGGTGTGTCTCACGGAACACCCTAACTACTGCCCTTATCACCGGTTCCTGTGACATACCATCCAACAATGCTATGTGTTCAAGGACTGGCTCCAAGACTAGATTGACAACAACATAGTCAGGTTAGGCCCAGCCCCGGCACAGGTGGCAGGTATCTTCGTGGGATTAGATGGCAGTAGTGACGGCGGGGATGGGTGGGAACAGGTTTCCGACTGTGGTTCCCGAAAGTATAATGACTGGATGGCCCGCAAGACAGTCTCCCGTTCCCATGGAATCATTTGTGCCTGCCTGGATCATCCAGAGCCCTCGGAGTCTACGAGCGCTTCTTTGGCATAGTCGTCCCAGCCTACTTCTTCCCAGAAGAGCAGGCGGCGGCGCAAGAAGAAAGAATGTGCCCTGCTATTGTCGCCATGTTCTCGCACGCTTGGCGATTTCATGCCCCCGGAAATGGGGATCCCTCCGATACCCTGACCGATAATGGATGACTCCACGAGTGAGAGCCCGTGGTACGCTTCGGTTAACACCGTAGAGTTTGTAAATCCGTTTGTGGCTCCCAACGAGGAGGAGTGCTAGGTGGGCCTCCTCGAGAGCCCGGGGTACGCTTCGGTTAACACTGTAGAGTTGGTAAATCCCTTTGTGGCTCTCGACGACGAGGAGCGCCAGGTGGACCTCCCCGAGAGCCCGGGGTACGCTTCGGTTAACACCGTAGAGTTGGTAAATCCCTTTGTGGGTCCCGATGACGAGGAGTGCCAGGTGGAGCTCCCCGAGAGCTCGGGGTACGCTTCGGTTAACACCGTAGAGTTGGTAAATCCATTTGTGGCTCCTGACGACGAGGAGCACCAGGTGGACCTCCCCGAGAGCCCGGGGTACGCTTCGGTTAACACCGTAGAGTTGGTAAATCCCTTTGTGGCTCCCGATGAAGAGGAGCGCCAGGTGGACCTCCCCGAGAGACTGGGGTACTCTTCGGTTAACACCGTAGAGTTGGTAAATCCCTTTGTGGCTCCTGACGAAGAGGAGTGCCAGGTGGACCTCGCCAATGTCCCCAACCGTCGCCAACGTCGACGGAGCCGTGGATACGTGAACCACCGGGGCACGACAGTCATCACCTCCAGTCAGGTCGTGCACACTACCGAGACCAGGCGGCAATCCCGGTATAGAGAGTAGCACTCGCGGCTCCCTCACCCGGTGACAGTAGGTTCGCTTCCACCACCGTTTGTGTTGCTGGATCGGGCGGAACCGCCTTGCCTGCGTCGCAACCAGACCAGCCCTGCCACTGGCCGACTACGGCCTTCCGATCCTAGCATGGCTGCCACCTCCTGGGCTTCAGCTAGTGAATAGCGGGACGTGTCTAGTACCAGTCAGTCACCGGTCCCGCCAGTAGGGCCCGTCATGCCCCCAATCGCGGAGCGACCTCCTGTAAGAAGAATCTCGTGTTTGGCGCGAAAGTATGATGTCCTGAAGCATCTGGATGGCATTTCTGAAAGGCTTTCCATCATTGAGGCCCTCCACCTATCGTCCGAAATGCGTGAGGCGCTCGCTGAGGCTCTAAGGAGACCCCTCCAGTTTGAAGCGGAGGTCGCGGCCGCAGAAGCCTTCCACACCGAGGTGATTGAGGATGATGAATGTCAGGCAGTTATCTCATTCTCCGGTGAAGATGAAGACCCTCCCATACAGGGGCACATCCGCCCGCTGTATATCATCGGCCAGTTCAATGGCGTGGAGGTCCGTCGCTGTATTGTAGACATGGGTTCTGTGATTAACATGATCTCAACTCGGACACTGCGATAACTGGGGTTGTCCAAGGATGATTTAACTGCCTCTGACCTCAGAATCCAGGGGTATGACAGGACCGAGAAAACTCCACTCGGAAAGATTCGTCTGAAGACCCAGTTCGGCGGCTTAATTGGCAATACGGAATTCATGGTTGTCTCTCAGGACACTGCCTACAACGCAATGATGGGAAGTTTGTGGCTCCATCTTCACACAGCGGTTCCCTCATCTTACCATCAGTGCCTCAAATACCCCCTTAAGGGTCGAGTGGGTGTTCTCCAAAGAGATGTGTCTCCGTTTTCCTCTTGTGAAGCTCGTTACTTGGACGCTGACTATTACAAGAGCAAGGACAAGCAAATCCTAGCAGGTGAGGTTGAGCCCGCCGCTGTTGCAGGTGATCCCTGGGCGGGTTTGGATGACGCATATGTCTTCCTAATCCATCGGTTGGAGGCCACGACTCCCGATATGTGAGAGTGCTTTTTTGTCTCAGGTACCAGAGGAATGCATATTTCTGGGTCTAAGAGACGATGGGAAATTACCTCATACTCTTACACCAACTAGGCCCGGGTGATCCCCGAGCCTCCTACCCCCGTACGATATCGGGACGTTGGGCTCATGGTAACGGAAGTACGTCATACGTGCCTGTTTCGCCGAGCCGGGATCGACCGGCTCAAGCCAACGCGTCACCACTACTTTGATGTCGTAAAGCATGGCCCCTTGGGCCGCAGGCCGGATGGGATTGGATCAACCGCCTTTGTTGCTACGGTCTCCCCGTTGCATGAGTCTCCCGTCGTGACGACCTCTGCTGCCCAAGCCGGTGCTAGCTCCCCATCAGGGTCGAGCAGCCCCGAAACGGCTCCCCCCATGGATGATCCTTCCACAAGCGGAGAAGAAGACATGGAAGATGATCCTCCTGCCTTTGAGGAGGGCGTCTCTGCCACGGTCGACGAGCTAGTACAGGTGAACCTCAGTAGTGAGGCGGACCCGAGACCCACCTTGGTCAGCGCCGCTATGCCTCCCGAGGAATGGAAACGGTACATAGACTTCCTCAGACAGCACCGTGATGTGTTTTCCTGGAGTTATGACGAGATGCCGGGACTAGATCCCCAGGTAGCCGTCCACCGCCTTGGCCTCCTAGCAAACCATCGCGGGATCAAGCAGCCTCCCAGAAAAATGCCCCCCTTTGATGGTGACATGGTTGAGGCCGAAGTTGATAAGCTCATTAAGTCCAAATTCGTCAGGGAAGTCCAGTACCCCAGGTGGCTAGCCAACATTGTGCCCGTCAGGAAGAAGAACGGGCAGATCAGGGTCTGCATCGACTTCCGCGATCTTAATCGCCACTGTCCAAAGGATGACTTTCCCCTTCCCGTGACAGAGCTGTTGATCGAAGCAACAGTCGGGTTCCAAGCCCTCTCATTCATGGATGGGTACTTCGGGTACAACCAGATCCGGATGGCCCCCGAGGATGAAGAGTTCACTGCCTTCAGGGCCCCCCATGGCACTTTCTGCTATCAGGTTATTCCCTTCGTCCTGAAGAACGCGGGTTCCACCTATCAACAGGCTATGCACCGCATATTCAAGCCGATCCTCGTGACGTTGATGGAGTTCTATGTAGATGACCTGGTGGTTAAATCTCTTCAGCGCCAGGACCATCTCAAAGACCTTGAGAAAGTGTTCGGTTTGCTCCGTTCTCGCCACTTGAAGATGAACCCGTTGAAGTGTGCCTTCGGGGTCACCTCCGGAAAGTTTCTTGGCTTCATCATCAGGTATCGAGGTATCGAGATAGACCCCGAGAAGATCAAGGCCATCAGTAAAATGCCTCCCCCGAGTAATATTCGGGAGCTTCGAGGCCTCCAAGGCCACTTAGCCTATATACGCCGATTCATTGCGAATCTGGTCGGAAAGTGTAAGCCCTTTTCTCGGCTCATGAAGAATGGCGCCGCCTATGGGTGGGATGAAGAGTGTTAGACCACTTTTTAGGAAATCAAGCAGTATATGCATCAATTTTCGGTCCTGATGCCACCCGTTCCTGAAAATCCTCTGGTCCTTTACGTGACCGCCCTGGAGCGATCCCTCGGCACCCTTCTCGCCCAGAAGAACAACGAGGGAACGGAGAATATCCTCTACTACCTCAGCCACATGCTCCTCAATGCTGAAGTTAGATACTCTCCCATCAAGAAGAGATGCTTGGCGCTCGTATTCGCCGTACAGAAATTACGGCACTACTTGCAGCACCACGAGGTACAGCTGGTCTCTCGGGTAGACCCGTTTAAATACATCTTGAGCCAGCCTATGTTGACCGGCCGATTAGTACGCTGGGCGGTGATTCTCCAGCATTTTGACATTAGGTTTGTACCACAGAATTCCATCAAAGGACAGGCGTTGGCAGAATTCTTAGCTGCCCACCCAACCTCCATGGACTAGCCACTGGATTTGGGATTTCCTGATGAGGCAATTCTCTCAGTCAATCATGCTACCCCATGCTGGCAGATGCACTTTGATGGCGCCTCCCGAAGCCCTACCGGTAGAAGGCTCAACGATCCTAGGATTAACAGAGTGGGCCTGCGTATCGTCTTCATCACCCCGGAGCAAGCCGTTCTGCCATATTCTTTCTTGTTGTCAGAAGGCTGCAACAACAATGATGCAGAATATCATGCCCCCATTACTGGTCTCAAGTTGGCTCTGGAGGTTAATGTACCCCACCTGTATGTCAAAGGGGACTCTGAGCTAGTCATCAAGTAGGTTAACGGTGACTACGCTGTCAGGAAGCCGGAACTCATGCCGTTGCTGGAATGCACTCTCCATATAATGGCTAAGTTCCCCTCCCGACCAGATGTCGTTCACGTTCCTCGGTCGCAGAACAGTCGAGCTGATGATTTGGCCAGCCTGCCCGCATCACTCGCGGAGCCCGAACATGATGACCTAATCATCCACGTGGCGCACCGAAGATTGATTGCTCCTGTTATCCCGGAGGGCGATCATGGCCCTCGAGTGAACCATCTCACCGCTGGTGCCCCCACGTCAGGACCCCCCGGGGCTTCAGGCATGGTGATGGAGACAGTTCCTGACTGGAGAACACCCTTGGTTGAATATCTCTGGCACGACAGTCTTCCGATGGACCGAGAAGAGCCGGAACGAATCTAGAGCCGTGCGCTGCAGTTCACCCTTCAATGTTTTCCCAGCCGTGAGCAGCTCCATTATAGGCTTGGGTTTGACGGTGTTCTCCTCCGTTGTCTTAAAGGAGTGGAGATCCCATAGGTCATGCAGGAAGTGCACGCTGGCTCCTGTGGCGCCCACCAGGCCGGGTCGAAGTTCTCCCACCAGTTTCGGAGACTGGGATACTTCTGACCCTCCATGATCCACGACGGCATCGAGTACGCCAAGAGGTGTCATGCGTGCCAAGTTCATGCTAAATTTGTGCATCGGCCACCGGAGCCTCTCCATACTACTAAGTATTCTTGGCCCTTTGCGGTCTGGGGTTTGGATGTCGTAGGGACTTACCCGCCGGCGACGGCCCGCCAGTGCCGGTTCATCTTTACCGCCACAGATTTCTTCTCAAAGTGGGCAGAGGCAGCCCTGCTCAGGGAAGTCAAGGCTGGTTCTATCGCGGACTTTGTGAGCTCCAATATCATTCACCAGTTTGGAATACCTCACGCTATCCTCACGAATAATGGAACCAACATCCGAGTGGCCGAGCTGAAGAGATTGTACGCCAAGTACAACATCCGCTCTAACCACACCTCCCGCTATCATGCACAGGCGAATGGACAGATTGATGAGTTTAACAAAACCCTCTCTAACATTCTGCAAAAAATGGTTGGTCAGAACAAGAAAAGTTGGCTGGACAAGCTCCCCAACTCCCTCTGGGCTTATAGGATGACGACTCGCAATTCCACCCAGGTGACCCTGTATTCCCTTGTATATGGAGCTAAGGTCGTCCTTCCCATCGAGGTCCAGCTGCCCTCATTGCGCACGGCGGTCTACGACCAGCAAGCGCCGGACAGAGTTGCCGAGATCCGTCTAATCGAATTGGAAGCGCTGGACGGAAGTAGGTTTCACGCTTTACATAACTTGGAAAGGCATCAGAGCAGGATGGATTGAGCTTTCGATAAGAAGGTTCGCCTCCGCTCCTTCCTGCAAGGTGACTTGGTGCTGGCTCTTAGAGCGCCAATGATTCCCGGCAGGAAACCACCCATGTTGGAACCCAAGTGGGAGGGGCCTTTTATTGTCCATAAGGTCTATCCCAATGGACCGTACTCCCTGGTGACTATGGATGGTGAGCCTATCACTCCTCCCACCAACGCCAGGTTCCTCAAGAAGTACTTGGCCTAAACTCCATGGTCCAGCACGACCTTAAACTACACTCTGCCCTACATCTGGGCTCCATGGTCCGAGATCTAAGACCTAAAACTAAGATCCTCTTTTGGGTTCTGCCCTCTCCATGGTCCAAGCTCTAAGACCTAAAACTAAGATCCTCTTTTGGGTTCTGCCCTCTCCATAGTCCGATCTCTAAGACCTAAAACTAAGATCCTATTTTGGGTTCTGCCCTCTCCATGGTCCGAGCTCTAAGACCTAAAACTAAGATCCTCTTTTGGGTTCTGCCCTCTCTATGGTCCGAGCTCTAAGAACTAAAACTAAGATCCTCTTTTGGTACTGCCCTCTCCAGGGTCCGAGCTCTAAGACCTAAAACCAATATACTCTTTCGGTTCTGCCCTCTCCACGGTCCAATCTCTAAGACCTAAAAATAAGATCCTCACGGTCCGAGCTCTATGACCTAAAACTAAGATCCATATTTCGTCCAACATGACATTAAACTGTATTGCTAGAACTACGTCTAGCTTGAATTCCATCCTAATGGGGTACGTAGGAATTCCCAGACCTTTCGTCTTTGGGTCCAGCTTGGGGTATGCTGTCACGTCTGTTTCACCTTTGGGACTTTGACCACAGGGTCGCGTGGTGTGGTGTGAGATTATGTCCCCATTCACATCGGGTTTGCAATGGTTGCACCATGCGCACCCTGTTCTCAAGGTTCTTCCCTCCTCTGTCCAATGGCATTTAAAGAAGCATATCAAGAACTACGTGTGGCTTGATTCCCATCCTTATGGGATACGTAGGACCACCTGAGCACCTAGATGTCAGGTCCAGTCCCATCTCTTAGGAGATCCCACGATCTCCCGGTGCCCAGGGTGTTTGGCATTATGCCCCCTCTTTTGCCCAGGGATCAGCCATCTTTTGGCCGCTCTCGAACTGAGCCCTCTGACGCTTTCCAGTGGTCTGCTGATGTGCTCAAGGCACTCTGGTCTAGAACTTGGAGTGCCAGATTCGACTTAGGAAAGTTCCATCCACTTTCCGAGCTTCGTGTTCCCCATCATTCGGGCCCCCATCATCCTTCATACCCGGAGGGACCCCCAAGAACGGCCTGGATACAACGCCCAAGGGCTCTCCTACCATCATGGTTCAACACCCTTGAGGGTTTCAGACAACAAATTGATACAAATCCCGCGTTGCGAACATGGTCAGCGGTGGATGGTCATTTGTTTGTCCCCGTGGCTCAAACGATGGGATGCTGCGTTGCGAACATGGTCAGCAGTAATCCTCAGTCGTCACGCCGGCTTCCCCAGGCCCTAAATTTTGGTGGCATGGTTCATGTCATGTTCAGCCCCACTGTGTCAAGGTGGAATCTCGACACTCCTTGTACTAACCCTCAGTACACCCCCGCACATCAGACAGACCGAGCTGTGTAACGGTGTCTCTCGGGTCTCCCGCGATCTGAGCGCTAGAGTATGTGCTTGGGTCTCTTCTTTACGGGTTGTGTGCGGCTTGAAAGTCATCCCCTTGGGGATTGAGGAGTCTCCCAGACATTGCGTTTCGGGCCCAGCATAGCTGGGAGCTAGCATCTCCTGCCCCTCCCTGATTGTGGAACCCTCGTAGGCCCCTTTGCCCGAGGCTCCTCTCTCGGTTGGTCCAAACCATATGACCTTAAACTATGTTGTTGGTCCAAAACATATGACCTTAAACTATGTTGTTGGTCCAAACCATATGACCTTAAACTGTGTTGTTGGTCCAAACCATATGACCTTAAACTGTGTTGTTGGTCCAAACCATATGACCTTAAACTCTGTTGTTGGTCCAAACCATATGACCTTAAACTGTGTTGTTGGTCCAAACCATATGACCTTAAACTGTGTTGTTGGTCCAAACCACGTGACCTTAAACTGTGTTGTTGGTCCAAACCATGTGACCTTAAACTGTGTTGTTGGTCCAAACCATTTGACCTTAAACTGTGTTGTTGGTCCAAACCCTATGACCTTAAACTGTGTTGTTGGTCCAAACCATATGACCTTAAACTGTGTTGTTGGTCCAAACCATATGACCTTAAACTGTGTTGTTGGTCCAAACCATATGACCTTAAACAGTGTTCTTGGTCCAAACCATATGACCATAAACAGTGTTGTTGGTCCAAACCACATGACCTTAAACTGTGTTGTTGGTCCAAACCATATGACCTTAAACGGTGTTGTTGGTCCAAACCATGTGACCTTAAACTGTGTTGTTGGTCCAAACCATCTGACCTTAAACCATGTTGTTGGTCCAAACCATATGACCTTAAACTGTGTTTTAGGTCCAAACCATACGACCTTAAACTGTGTTGCTGGTCCTATCACATGACCCTAAATCGTGACATTATCGTCCTGGCCGCACGACGAAAAACGGAACTGCATTGTGGTGACCTCGTTGTAGAGGCCATCACGTTGGGTATTGGTCTTGTGCCATGCCATTTGTCAACGCCTATCACGGCTTGATGCTTATGGTGACACCGTGGCCTACTACTCTAGGTCTGTTGCATCACAACAACAAAAACCACTCACCTTAAAGGACAAACAAGATTTATCAAATTCCACTTCTTTTAGTGCAAGGTCCACGCCCGCACTCTCCTTTTCCCTTGGCACTGGTATCTTACCATGTCACCTTCCATAACTACGTGTGGCTTGATTCTCGTCCTTATGAGATACGTAGGAACGCCTGGGGAACTTCCCCACAGGTCCAGCCTACCTTCGTGTTCGGTCCCTCGACTCGAACATTTCCCCGGAGAGCACATGGTAATTAGGGCTTAGGTCCTCATTCACGTCGGATTTTGTAACTGTCGTGCCATGTGTACATTTCTCCCTTTTCCCACCTCACGTTCCGAGCTCTAAGACCTAAAACTAAGATCCTCACGGTCCGAGCTCTAAGACCTAAAACTAAGATCCATATTCCGTTCCGCATGACGTTAAACTATATTTTGTCTCGCATGACGTTAAACTGTTTTTTCAAGAACTATGTGTGGCTTGGTTCTCATCCTTATGAGATACGTAGGACCGCCCGGATGTTTCGCCTTGGTTCCAGCCCCAGGGATTACTAAACCCCGTCCTTCCTTATTGTCGGCCACTCGGCCCGACTTCATGGGAAGTGGTGTAATCGGGATATCTACCCCGAGCATGTTCAGGATGCCCCATGGTAATAATGGGAAGCGAATGTTATCTCGCCAAAGAGGTCCTGACTGGAAATTGGGACGACCCGTGATCAGGTCGGTACATCCGCCTAATGTGCCTTCGCCATGGTGGCGCAATTTCTGGAGTGTTGGACTCTGTTCGAACAAACCACCACTCCACCTTCCCTGCCTTGCGTCCCCCCTTATTTGGATCCTCATTTCCTTTTGTGTTTGATGGGACCCCCTAACAGTATGGATGCTCGACCTATGGTCTGCCTACTGTCCTCGGCCAACGTTCTGGAGAACTGGTCATGTTTGATGGGACCCCCTAACAGTATGGATTCTCGACCTATGGTATGCCTACTGTCCTAGGCCAACGTTCCGGAGAACTGGTCATGTTTGACGGGACCCCCTAACAGTATGGATGCTCGACCTATGGTCCGCCTACTATCCTGGGCCAATGTTCCGGAAGACTAACCCATGATATTTGAGTTAGGCCCCGTGTTGAGAACATGGTCAATGGTCAACCCTCATTTTATTTTCCCCCATTCCAGGCCAACGTGATGTGGATGTTGTGTGTCCACCACGGTTGACAGTTATCCTCCATGGTTGCGCCCCATTGGGTTCTGAATTTGGGCAGCGTGATTCACCCTTCCTCTCCATTCCCCTGTGTTCGGATGGATTTCAATGCCCCCGGCATTGCCCCGCTTGTGTGTAAGAGCACATTGAGAAGTCGACACATCAATCGGCTCAGGGGTCTCCTCAGAAGTCCAGGCCCAATTTTGGACGCATGAAGCTTGGTCAATGCCCCACAGTTGTATGAAATGATGGTACGAGCATCTTCTGCTACTTGCGTTGGGCATGACCCACAGAAGCCTAGGGATGAGTTGTTATTCGTTTTGGGAATATGGTTGAGCGCATGAAACCGAGGGTACAAATGAGTGGATTTGACCACATATTGGGTTGAGACGATGAGAAGTACAACCAGAAAGTTCATGAGATGGAAAAAACAAAGCCCTTAGGGATTAACTTGCTGAAGAGATCTTTCCAGCGCTGCTACCCTCTAGCTGGTAGCCTCCAGGACCGCTTCTCGCTCTTTGAAGACTCTCTCCTCATCGGCCACCATAGAGCGCAGCTCGCCAGCCCTAGCTTGTGCATGCGCCCACTCAGTTTGAAGTACGGTCATCTGGTGACTCGCCTCCACTAGTTGATCCTGCGTATCATCCAGCTGAGCCGTCAGTTGCTCCACGAGCTCAGAGCATGTTGCGATGAAGGCCTCCTTATCTGCCACCTGCCCTTCGAGGTGCCGGACTTCCTGCTCCACCCTCAGCAGCGCTTGAGCGCTCGCCGATCCTTCTCGGTACTGGGAAATGTCGGTGCGCCGGCTGCTCTCACGTATCTTCTCGTCCATGTAATCATTGACCTTCAGATGAAGGCGCTGAGCGTCAGCCCCATCGGCGCACAGGAAGCACAGCCAGGTCTGAAGTGATCCCATCCGCCTCAGCCAATCCGACTGGGGCTGCCTGAGGAAGCGCTGGATACACTTCCACCCTTTGCGCCGTGTCATCCGGCTCTCCTCGGCGGCCTCTGAGTATGAGTCATCTATCTCCTCAGGGTCAGCGGGTCGGTATACGGGGAAGACCGCCAACAAATCGGCAGCATGATCCACCCCAGGGATGTCTTAGTGAGGAATAGAATCTTCGACATCCGGGTGACCTTCTCTCGCCCCAACAGCAATGACGCCTCCACCAGCTTCTGACCGCGTTTCATGAACAGCGCCGCTGATGTCCACCACCCCCTTTTCATCAATTGTTGGGGCCGACTCAGTGCAGAGAGCATGTTCCAACCGAGGTGGTATGTCCGCCGCTGGTCCACTCTCGGATGGCCCGGGCTCCGCAGCCTGACGTGCCTCTAGTGTTGAGATCACTGCGTGAGGCATACGTTGTTCAGATGGGATCTTTCGAAACCAAGCACCAGTAGTGAAGAGGGAGACTTACAGGAATCCAGAGTGTCGGCCCCCAGTGCTTCGGCCGCTGTAGGAGCCGCCATAAGGGGAGACCCCTCTGCGCTGGTTAATTCAATGATGGGTGTCGGATCCCCATCATGTCCCACTGGTTCCTCTCCACCCTCCTCCGGTGGGGATGCCCGTCCACCGCTTAAGTGCTCCTGAGTAGTATGGAGAAGTGAGTTAGAAGTTGGAAAGTAGAATGGATGAATGAGGGAAATGAATGAGGATAGAGACAAACCTCGAGAATCTTGGTTATGTCGAGATCAGAGTCGGCAATCTCACCGCTCTCTCGGAGACTCCCTTGGTAGGTCGCCCCTTGCGAGCCCTCACCTTCGGGCTCCTCTTCTTCATCTTCTCCCGCGCCTTCGCCCTCTCTGGTTTTCTCCTCCCCCTCCGGCTCCTCGTCACTGTGGCCTTCTCCCGGCGGCATCGCTTCCGGATCATGCTCCTGGCCGAGCATCACTTTCACTAGGAATGTTGGATCCGCACGCCGCCCCCTTTGGCGTGTGTATGCGTCCATGGCCGTTAGATAAGCATTCTGCCGATGGAAGTTCACTCGGTCGGTAATTCGAACGAGCCCGAACTCCGGTAGTTTGATCCCGTTTTTCATTATCTTCTTCCAGATGGCTTCGACGCTCAGCAATTGCCATAGGGTCATCCAGGCTGACCACAGTGCAGGGAGGATTGCATCTTGGGAAGGTTCGAGCAGATATCTTATCTGCTTCCCGGGCAGTTCCATGGCTGCCTCATGTGACCCCCCTGCATGTAACGAGGACGTGGAACCACCATGTGATGGTCCAGCTGCCGAAGTCCCGGCCTACGCAGGCCTCGCTGCCTGACGCGCCCTTGGTCCCCCCCTTCCGACGGAACCGTGCCATCTTTCCCGTCGCCCGGTTTCCGCGCGAGTAACCTCGAGTTGCCAGACGCGCTTGCATAATATCCCCACAAGGTACGCAATGGTCCAGTTTTCTGCATATTTGGTTGCTAGGCCGACATCGACCCCGGTGGGAGGAAGAGTAACGACGTCACCAGAGCCAAAAGTGGTAAACATCAACCACATCTGGCACATGACGCATGGATTCTTCTCCTGCCAGACAGTCGTGAATACCTTCTTCGGCATTCGTTTGAGGCACCCAAATTGCCTGGCGAATTGGGATGGCACGTAAGGCTCGCAGATCACCTTCCCGTCGATCCGAGCAACGAGCACCCTGCCCCGAATGCTCTGGAAGTATTCCTGCTGTTCCAGAGAGCCTCGCCCGTTGTCCACTAGTTGGCCGACTGGGGTGGGGAACGGGCTGAAGTTAAAGTTGGCATGGTTGCCGATGCGGATCCTCACTCCCTCCTCATTGAGCATCATCAGTGCCACCCCTCTGATGTTTAGAAAGGACGGTCGCAGACCGTTTCCTGGAGGACGGATGGCGTTTGAGAAAGTATACCCTCCGAGATGAGCCGCTACCCAGCCATGGAAGATCTGGAAGGGACCACAGACTCTCTGAGGTGACCCCCCTCATGAGATGCGCCCCATGATGGTATACAGCTTGGCCAGCATGGGGACTCCCATGTTGAACCATTTGTTGGCGGCCATGGAGCCCGCCATCACCAAATTCACTGGACGGACACCCATCCTTGCGTCCCGCACCGGCAGGAGCCACCCGCTCAGGAAGGCGGCAAAGAACCCGGCATACTGGACGTTTGGGTATCGGGCCTCAATAACACGGTAGCCCCATGATTGGTATTTCCTGGCCTCCAGGGTCTTCCAATAGGACCCTTCCTTGCTCCTCTGAGTGGCGGTTGGGCACCGTTTGCCCCGTCCCGGCATCTTGATGGCGGGATCCCTCTCAAGGAACAGGCTGAACCAGCCCTTGTAGGCGATGTCCTTCAGGAAGTCCTTGACCCCCAGCCTCTCCTTGGCCAGCTGCAGTAGGTGCCACATTAGCATAGGGGTCTGCGACCTGTCTCCGCGCGACCAGAGCGTTATTACGCACAGCAGCGGAAGCGATTTCGCGCACGAGAGCGATAGGCTTATCGCACGGAAAAATCGGAAGTATGGATTTGGGACCCAGCGCCCCTTTTTATAGGCGAGGCCAGGTTTCCGCGCCGCGAGGAAAGAGGATTTCGCACGCATCCGTAGGTTTTCCGCGCCCCATAGGAATTTTGCGAGCAACTTGATCAAGAGACTTGGCTTTACGGTGTTTCGGCGTTTCCCTTGGAATCTGATCGTTGCGACCTCTCGCCGATCGAATTCCAAGGGGGGGAATTTGTTGACGACGAAAAAAGTCCGTAACTCTCGGAGGAAGTTTCGGAATGACGAAGTGAAGTCATAATCAGAATCAGAGGCCCGATCCGGAGGCCCGGGATGTGGTGTGCGAAATAAAGGAGGCTCTGCACAAAAAATTGTTCGGCGCGCGTAGAATCACCAGGTTTCGCGGAATTGAGTCGTTGAGGCGCGCAATCTTTGCGTGCACCGGTTCTGCACGGCGAGCTTTTGCGTGCCGGCTGTGCTCACGCACGAAGAATTTCGCGCGCCGCCTGGATTCCGCACCGGAGGTCGCCTATAAATAGAAGGTGACCCTGAACGGTTTGGGGGTTGAGGAATCTGAAGTGACTCCCGTGCGCGCAATTCAGCTCCCCCCGCGTGCAAGATGACTTCCAGGTAAAACCCTCATTTCGCGCAACCTTTCCCCGGAGTTCGCCTTTGCACGCAACTCCACCGACTTCAGTGAAGTTGCCCCCTCCCCAGTGTTCCAGCCTTGTGCGCAATCCGTGTCTCGTGCGTGCAATACCCTACCATGCACGCAATACCCTGCGCGTAGTTCCCTCTCCGTGCGCAATTCCTTTGCTCCAATTGCGCGCCATCTCGGTCTTTTGTGCGCAAACCTTCCCTTTTGCATGCAAAGCCCAGGACCCCTCACCTTGACGTCCCTTAGCTTCCCCCTGCACCGGCACCTGATGTCTCCCCTGCCGGACATGTGCTCCATGCATTGTTTTTCCGTACGGCCTTCCAGGCTCGTGCGAAGTAACCTCAAGGTCCCTTGGGCCGTGTTTCCTGTTGCGTTGCTTTTCCCTATGCTTCTCCGCATAGGCATGCTAACGGCTATTGATTCTTCACATATCCACGCTAACGTGGACCCCCCGGTGGTTCGCCCTGTGGCCCCCCTTCATTATGGCCTTTCTGATGCCTTCCCTTCCACAACGGGTAGAGGGTGTTGGGGATGTAAGCCCTAGGGGTGTGGAGCGAACCCACCTCGTCCAAGCTGCAAGACGTTAAACTACTAAGCACCTCATCCTTAACACAAGACGTTAAACTGTGGTCCGACCCCGTGCTTCGCATGCAGGGTCCCCCCAGCTCGGACATTTTTTATGCCACTCTTCTCCACGGGAATGAACTCTTCCTCAAATGGAATGAGATCCTCCTTGGTGGAGCGGCGTTTGTCCGCAGGGGAAGGGCTGCCTTAGAGCCTAAGCCCCTAGCCTTTCTTGCGGATGATTGCACCCATGCATCTCCGTACTTCCCCCCTGCCAAGGCCAGTGGAGTCCTTTTCCCACTGCGATTTGTCGCACCACAGGCCTCCACCCTGGAGTAAGCCCCGACACCAAGGGCCACTAACCACGCGTAAGCCCCTGTTTCCTCTTTGGGCCGCTCAACGCGTAAGCCCCATTCCGCTTCTCACGGATTCACCCTTTGCGACGTGATTGTCTGGTCCCTGCTGCCTCTTGTTTCCCACACCGAGTATGACTCACGTGGGCTTAGAGCGTGCATCGACCATGACATCCTCTTATGGGCCGCCTCAGAGCGTAAGCCCCATCCCAGCAAACTACATGGAGTTTGATCCCTGCTAACGCACGGTACGTAGGAAGCCTCCACGAGGTTCAAGCCCACCACCCGGTCGTCCCGACCTCTCCATATCGGTTCCCCGATGACCTTGGGCTGCCTCAGAGCATAAGCCCCAAATATCGCGTCTCGCATGACGTTAAACTGTATTCCGTCCCGCATGACGTTAAACTGTATCACGTCCCGCATGACGTTAAACTGTATTCTGTCCCGCATGACGTTAAAATGTATCGTGTCCCGCATGACGTTAAACTGTATTACGTCCCGCATGACGTTAAACTGTATCCCCCCTCTTGGAACATCTCAGAACGTAAGCCCCATGTCTCACTCCACCATCCATCCTGATCCTCACCCGGGCCGCCACATCCCGGTGAGATCATGCCACCCTATCCCACTCCATGATATATGGGAAGCCGCCCACGTGCTGGCCCCAACATCGGTGTTTCCCCCTAGGGATCCTTCAACCCGATCTGTCTCCGCAAGACGTTAAACTCGCGACATACCCCATGTTAAACATGGGAAGATTAGGAAAACCTCAGATGGTACATATTCCCCGCGTTCGATGTGGGATGCCTCGGGCTTCCGCGCCCTCGAGAAGCATTGTGATGAGGGACCGAAGACAGACATGCCGACGACGCCCCAACGTGACCGTTCTCCTCACCGAAGGTTGCTGTCCCGATAATACCCCTTAGAGCGTCTTGACGGAAGCAGCGTAATTAACTGGCGTCCAAGTAGATATGGCACTGGGAATGAGCTTCACGAACCCGTCTTAAATCTATGAGGGAGACCCGGACTATGTAATGAGCTCCGAGGAGGAATCCACGGAAGGAAGAACCGACAT
The DNA here is from genome assembly GCA_963277665.1 of Viscum album. Lineage (NCBI taxonomy): Eukaryota > Viridiplantae > Streptophyta > Magnoliopsida > Santalales > Viscaceae > Viscum > Viscum album. Next base: position 251,448,469 of record OY728135.1, on the reverse strand, counting down.
CCCATCACCCCGGCTTCGATCAAGGAGCAGACGTCCCTTAACAAGGAATGGATGCCGCCCGCCTTTGGAAAGCGGGAATGCAGGGCAACAAGCAGCGCGTCCTCCTCCACAAACGGATGCGCGCGCCCCAGCGAAAGCGTCGGAAACACTTAATCTATGAGAATTTTTACATATTGATTCAAAAAAATAATTTTATTTTTTAAAATAAATTTTCTTTCATTTAAATAAATTAATTTTAAAATAATTTTTCAAAACTTGATGAAAACAGTTTTCACGAAAATGCAATCTTAAAGGAAAAGATAATTTTACAATATATATATATATGATTAGTACTATTAATTATTTAAATAGAAATTTATATAGATACATATATAATCATTAAATTATATTTTAATCATTCAGAATTATTTTTTAATTTATTTAATTAAAATGGAAAACATTATTCACCTAAACACATTTTTACGAAGAAATTTTTTTTAAGGCCCAAAATATATTTTAACAAAATATTGAAAATATCTATTTAAAATTAAATTATACTAAGTAAAATATATTATATATATAATAACTACCAAATGAAAATTATAATCAAACTTTGAATAAATTTATTTAATGAAAAAAATTGAAACTTAAAAAAAGTCAGTGTTTTTCAATATTCCCAGAAAAATTCTATATATTTTTGAAAAATCTCAAAATTTCACCGAAGTAAATTTTAATGTACTAAGTTTAAATATGAATTTTATTTTATCAAATAAATATTCTAATATTTCTATAAATTAATTATTAAATTTTATCACAAAAATAAATAAAAACATTTTTGAAGAAAACATATTTTTACATAATAAAATGTTTATTACAAATTGAATACTTATTCCATAATAACATATCAATAGATTTATATTGAGTTTGAATTATATATATATATATATATATATATATATCATCAATCAATTAATTATATTCATACCCGCCAATTTTTTGGGTAGGTTATAATGATCATATTTAAATATTCATAGATCGTATAGGCATGATGTTGTGTGTTGCATATGCTATTAAACATAGTGTTATAATTTAAATCATAGTATGTTGCATAATCAATAAAAATTAATTAATTAATTCTTAGAAAATGAGTACTCAATCTTTAGTAAAGTTATTTTATTCTTCAAAAATTATTTTTATTATATTTTTGTTAGAAAATAAAATAATTAATTTTTTGGAACAATAATATTTTTTATTTAAATCATAATATCCAAATTATCTTACAGTGAAATTGTTTATTTTCTTTTTTAAAATAATTTACTGTCTAATGAATTGTAAAAAAACACCAAATATTATTGAAAATTTTATTTTTGTTTCAAAAATTTACAAATTTTTTTTAAATGATTTAAAACTAAAATGAGTTCTATTATAATATTAATAATAAAATTATGTTCATTAGAATCAATTTCTTAGTTGAATTTTGTATAAAAACAGTTTCATACATAAAAGGCACTTTTAAGAAAAATTGATCTTCATTATGTTTTTCATTATGGTTAGGGTACAGAGGGTACTTATGGTTAATAATATTCTGATAAAGGATAGAAAATATCTCAAAACATACCTAAACATCATTGTATAAACCCATATCATCCATAATCATCTGTTGTTTTAATATATGATAATTTTATTTTATTTATATTTGATTTTGACCATTATATTATTTAAATAAAATTCAAAATTTTCATTCGTTTTTATTTAATAAATTTAATGTTTTAACATAAGGATAAACAAAGGCTATTTATTTTCTAAATATTGAATGAAAAATAAATTTTATCATGATAATTAATTTAATCATTTTAGTGATGAAATATTTACCCTAAATTCTTATAAAACACTGACATAGTACTTACACAATTAATAGAAAAATGAAATAAAATATTTTAAAAATATTAAAAATGATATAATTTGAGTGGATTAATGTTTCCCAAAAAATTTCAAGATGTATATGAAGTGTTAGGGAAGTGGGTAAGGATTATATTCAACTCCCACCATTTTCCTATTTTACTTAAAGTCATATGCAATGATTAGTGTCAATAATTTTATTTATAACATTTTTTTAAATGATTTAAAATTAATAAAAATCTAAAATTTGGCCAAATAAATATTATATGGTTTTCAATATAAAAAACTTCCATTTTTTCTTTTTTCTTTTTATAATGACATTTGGGACCCTGAAATGATAAAAACAATAATAGTATTGTAATTATCGAAAGTTTTAATGGGGGGGGGGGGGTAAAACTAAAAGATAAGTGTGAAAATGTAACTAAAACATGAAAAAACAAATTGAAGATTATATTTTGACTTATAATAATATTATATTACAATTTTATAAATTTGGATCCATTCGAACATAAAATATAATTTATTTTAATTTAATACTTTATGAAATTTCATGAATCCCCCTCCCCTTATCTATAAAAGGGCACTCATTATCTCAACTATTCACGAAATGTTGATCCATCTAGATCAACCAAATACAATATAATTATTTTATAAAAATCCTTAATTATTTCTTTGTGGTGATGGTCTTCCTGAAAGACCAATTCTATGCCCCTTAAGAGAACTTCTAGAGGATCTCTTTCAACAAAGTGGTCATTGTGTTCAATTAATCTTTCTAATATATTTATTCTTGAAATTTCACTAAATTTATTATAAAAATAATTGAATATTAAATAAAATGTCATAAAAATGATGATATTATATTATGATTATGGTACAACCATTTCCAATCTATTTTCCATTTTATTTAAAGTGAAAACAGTCCTCGATCGTATCTATGACTTATCGTCTCCACGTAGCGGTGTAATGTATTTTCCGTCATCACATTATATGGACGATAATAAATATATTACTAATGAATATAATTAATATTTATTACATAAATATGCATCTATAATTTTAATATCATATACACCGTATTACCAACCAATCCAATAAAAATTGATAACGTCGTCCATACGTACGTGTGGACTACCATCTCCACAAAGCAATGTGATCTATTTTTCATTTCCACTTTGCATGTAAGGAAATAAGGATAGATTTAATATATATATATATATATGTGTGTGTGTGATATTTATAAAATTATTAAAATTTTGGGTATTATTGAACAATAATAAAGGTAAAATGAATGTAACTTCCCTAAAAAAATATACAGCATAAAATAATGTTTTTAACATCAAAAAAATGATAATATTTAAAGACTATTCACAAACATGTGATAAAATGTTATAAGAGGATCATATATGATATCTTAAATTTTTATATGATTATAATATCATTAATAACATTTTTAAAATTATTATACAATAGGTTAAATAATGATCAAATAAGAGAAAATGCGAGGTAAGGGATTTCATCACATTGTCCACTCCATTGAGATATAATTGTTAATATGAACCTATTTACATTTAAGTGGTGAATATATTGACCCTTTGAGTCATTTAACCTGAATATCTATTTGTTCCTGATTATTAATGTTTTAATTCAAGTTAATATATCAAGATAAATGTTTAAAATAAAATATATTTTTCATTCACTTCTTGTTCGGGGGTATTTTTCTTCAATGTCAACAATTTTTAATTTTTTTATGAAAATCATTTTTATTTATAAATAATATTTGTAAATGAGATTTTATGTTATCCTTGACCTTTTTAATTTTATAAAAGTAATCTGTCTAATTTTTAGCTAAAAGGAGTCATTTTTAACATCCTTTAAAAATATCAAGGTAATGTTTTTTTAAGTTATAAGTCTTTAACATGCCTACCCAACACCACAACCATTTTACACTCTTTAGAATCTCCTATAATATTTTACATTTTTTACAAAGGAAACTATTTTGAAATTTTTTTCTAATCCAATTTCATTTTTAATCCAAAAAACTAAATTTATTTACAAACCTGTATTTCTCATGAAATTATTGACATCCTATATTGTTTATTAATTGTATAGTTATTAACATTCTCTTTAAATATTAACATTTTTATTATTATTGAACATTAAATTTCCACTAAACATTAACATGGATATGATTATATCCTAACCCATATACAATTTCTATATATTTTTTACTTTGAATATTATTTGATTAACTAGGGGAATATTGATATTCAATATTATTTTCAGAATAAATATATTTTTTTATAATAAATACTGTTCATGAATATAATTTATCATTTGATATAGATGAATACATTGGACATTTAGTGATGGGTGGGGCCTAAAATTATATATCCCCTTGAGTAATCTACAAGTCTCATGAGACAAATCAGTTGGCTATATTAAATGAGTCATTACCCATTGTTTTAAAATTTCATAGCACATGGTCTTGATGGAAGAGATATAATGATTTTTGAGATTGTGGTTTCCATTAGAATATAATTAATTCATTGAGAATTAAGTTTCTATTACTCATGAGATTACTATATTTATATTATCTATGGATTAATTTTAGCACAAGTTGTTGATTAAGATCTATGTTTTTTAGTTATTCACTTTTCTGTATTCATTATACCTTATTTACTTATGATAGATTCCACTATACATAACTCTTTCTAAGAAATATTTTTTCACAATTTAATTTTACTTACATTATATAGGATATGAATAAGGATATTACAATTAATATAATGATTTAATGTGTACCTCTTATGCTATATATTTAATATTTCCAATGTTATGTGGGAAGCATATAGGTATCTATTTCTCAAAGACAACTGAACTGATAGATCCTGAATAGTAACATCCATTGTACCTATGCTAATATAATAAAGTATCCACCATATTTGGGTTACTAGAGTCAAATTTTTACAATTTTTATTAGAGAATGATTTTTAGAAACCATGGAAACTAGATTTTAGAAAATATATATTATAGATATTAACCGTATGTCATACCATGATAAGATTAGCAATTAAAATTTGATTATGATTTTATATTATTTATTCATAAATTTTCAATTTATGTTATCTGTTTTACTAGTTTTGAAATTATACATTATGATTCATAATGTTATAATCTATTCTAGTGTATTCAATTGTTTAGAAATGACAGCTAGTAGAACGAATTAAAACCTTATCAATGCTGGTAATAAATGGATGTCTTTCCTTCATAGGAAATATAATTGATATATATATATATGGATATATAGCTGGAGTTGAATAAATTTTAATAATATTGGTGAAACTAACTCAAGTGATAACTAGTAACCTTTCAGGTATGGAGAAATGCTCTGATCAACAATGTAGTGAAATAATATTAGACCACTTTATGTGCCAGTATCCCCAATCATTCAATTGGACAACAAATCCATTTATAGATGACCAATGGATAAGTTTCCTAGAAAAGATATTTATTAATTTTATATGTAATAAAATTGAGATGATTTTCATGGAATTTTATTATCTATTATGGGATGCAAGGTAATGGTGTTCACTGATTCAAAACACTATGGATGATGAGGAAATATTGAGCACATAATAGATGTATTTTAAGAAACATACCATTGAAAAATATTTTTTTCCTAAACAACGAGTGAATATAGAGTGAAAATTATTGAATCTAAGACATAGTGAAAATGAAATATTTTTATGTATGAAGACAACTCTTCAACTTTATCAACACATATTATAGACTATATACATAATACAAAGTGATAGATTAGTAGTTTTATTCATAGGATTAAGACAATCCTTAAAAGGGAGAGAGTCTCCTAAATATTATCATCACATGAATATATAATATTTTGTCCTATAAAGAATGATAATTAATTCTACAAGTCTTATGATTTTGAATGAAATCAAGAGAATAATATTACAATAAAGAAAAAAGATGATAATTGTAATAAGATAATGAAGAATTTTCTAACATGTAAAAATAGTGGAAAGAAACTCCCTAGTACATTCATGAAGGGAATTGGAGATTTCATAAAATATGGAAAAAATTACAATAGGAATGTGAATAAAGGGGTGATAATGAAATCTCAAATTTTTAGTGTTTCAATAGTATGTATTTGTTGAACTATAAAAACAAAATTCAGTTTTAATGGAATATACCTCCAAAAAAGCTAACAGATCAAGATAAAAAATTATGTTATTACTATTTCTGAAGATAAATGATTAAATTTATTGTGTATTTGAATTAAATAATTTTATTTTAGAAGTATTTAATCAATGATATTCTAGTTATAAGAATCATGAAAAGTATAATGATTATACTAAAGTAGTTTATATTTAATGATTTTAAAAAATATATTGAAGGTACTAATAAAAAAGAAATGTGATTTAGTTGTAAGGTGATATTTTTAGAGAATTCATGAAAATGAAGTGATAAATATTAATATGTTCTTGATGCTTAGTTAATAATTTTTGGTTAGGATTAAGATATGATTTACATTGAATATTTAAATGGTATAATATTGGTTACCTTGAAAATGTTTGGTGATTTTATGAAAAAGTGCTTTATTCTATCATTAATAGAGTTACAACATTTATAGTTTTATGGAATGTATTTTATAATTAATTTTTTATTTAATAAATGATAAAGGACTTGAATTTTGTAAGAGAATATATTTCCATTGAGTTTTTATGGTAATTTAGGTTGTTACCATGTTTTAGGAGAATATGTGATCAAGGTATTCATATATTTTTTATGTGATAATTAAGACCTAAAATATGTAATTTGGATGATTGATGATATTTTGATTTAGTGACCCTATTTATAATTTTTTTTTATTTTCAATTAGGTTAGATATATTTTTTTGGGGGGTTAAGGTTAATGATATATAAAATGGATTAAGTTTAATTTTGGGTGTTATTATAGAGGTTTTAGAGATTAAAAAAATATTGGAGGACTTGTGCTACTTGTTTTTGTTTTGGGGAATATCTTAATAATGGAGGAATTATCTTTCATTATTTTATAGATGTTATAATTCATTAAAAGTTAATTTTAGTGATTCAGGCATAAAAAATCATCTTGAATACTAATTTCTTATGGTAAGAGGTGAAGTGTAAATTCATTGAAGTATTACCCTTGGTTGTAATTTCTTTCATGTAAATTTATTTTCTCAAGTAATTTATCTTGATAGTAAATTAGTCCTTGAACATTTGGAAATTAATTTGGAAATAATTTATTTTACCCATTTACCTTTATTTCTGATGAATTGATTATGTCTTCACCCCTAACTAATATAGGGATTCTTGGTCATCAAATTTATCTTAGATATATTCTCTATATTTTTTATAAGTCCTTTTATGTTAGTAATATCATAAATCTATATATTTTAACATCCCATCAATGTTGTCCAAATCTTAGAACCTGAATATGCGATATTTTGGGTATCTGTTATGCATCATACTTTTCTTTTTTAAAAGATATTTTATTATCACTTTGTACAATGCAGGTTTTCAATAATGGTTAAATAATTTATAACAAAGATAAATTTACAAGGGAATAATTTATTTATTTGGGTTAAAATTTAATATCCATATATTTTAAAATAATATTATGTTCAATATTATATAGGATACATAACACTGAGTTTATGAAAACCACTATATACTATTAAAATATTTTTATTTAAGCTAATAGTTATCGCCTAGTCATTGAATTGTAGGGTATGAATATTATTGAAAAATTATGAAATATATTTAAGGTAAATACTAAATATAAATTCATTAATTAATTCTTAGGAATAAGTACTCAATTTTTACCAATGTTATTTTATGCTTCAAAAAACGTTTTTTTAAATTGATTTTAATTATTTTTTTTGATAAAATATTTCTGTTAATTTATGGATTTTTTATAAATATTAATTTATAAAAATAATTTCATTTTCTAAATCATCATATCAATATTATCATAGGGTGTATTATTACTATTTTTTTCAAACCAATTAATTTTCTAGTAAATAATGAAAAAAAAATAATTTTTATTGAGAACTAATTTTTTTCATAAATAAAAAAATTTAACATTTATTAAGATGATTTAATGATAAAATTATTTATATTATATTTTTAATAATCTAATTGAGTTAAATGGAATCAACTTCATGATTTAATTTGTTATAAAAACACTTAAATACATAAAAGATATTTTTTCTAAAAAATGGTTTCTCATTACATTTTGGGTTTTGATTTTAAATTAATTATTGGAAATTATTATAAATAAATAATTAAAAATTGAATCTATATTTGGAATCAGGGACCTTAAATTTTTTAAATATTCCCCTTTTATTTTGGTTATTATGAATAGTAATCACAGTAATAATTGTCGCCATGGTAAGGGTAAATTGGGTAATTAATGTTAAAAATAATGTGATAAATATTATAAATTTACTCTTGAATTAAATTTATTTTTTAAAAATATTTCATCCATATTAATCTAATATTCAAATATATTATTTTTTTGGCATTTGGTTGTGATTTTGACCATTATAGTATTTATATAATTGTAAAAAATCCAGTCTCTTTATTTTATTAACTTGAATTTATTTACCTAATGAAAAAATGTTGTTATGATTGGTTATAAATAGTTATTTTGAAGATAAATAATTTTTTATCAAATTTATTTCTTTTTATTTCTTACTGGTGGTATAATTCCCATAATTATTTATGAAACACCAACACAGTATTTTTTAAATTAATAGATAAATGAAATAAATGATTTTAAAATTTTTAAAAAATATATAATTTGAATAGTTTAAACTATTCCATGAATTTTATAGATCTATATGAAATTTTAGGGAAGTTTTAATGTATTTTTTTTAATTCAACTTTTTAAAATGTATTTAATTTCATATTAAATGAATGGTGTCAAAGATCATATTTTTAATATTTTGTACAAAAAAATATGTTATGTAAAGACTCGGAATTTCCATTTAATGTTTTTTAATTAAATGGGAATTTTACGAGTCCACGAAAATTGACGGCGCGTGATTCCGAGGCCTGGAGTGCCCAACATGAATTTCTGAACTTTTTTCAGCTACGTTCAATAAACGTTCGAGTGGGTTTTTGTAACTTTTGAACTGGTGCTCAGAATTGAAATCTGAGGGCACCATTGAACTCGCAGAACCGGTGTTCGCTTAAGGAGACCTTCACCTCGACCACAGTAGGTCGAGGGTGGAAGTTATTTTTTCACTTATTTGTGAAAGAATAAAAATAAAATAAAATATTGTAATGTTTTATTTTTCTTATATTTTGAAACTCCCATGTGGATGTTTCATAGTAGGGGACCACCTGAACTAAACCTCCCTTGAGAGGTTATGGTGGTGGGGACCACCTGAGTATAAACCCCGATTAAACTCCACTTTAATTGGAGAAACCCTCAAAATTCCTATTAAATGTAGGGGTTGAAATTGAGTATGATTTATATTCCCATGTTCTTTACTTCTACAATAATGAACGTGGAGCAACTCACTATCATGTTAATCCGCGGATGTTTTCTTTTAAGGGTTGGGAATAATTATTGCCGAAGGTTCTAGGGGGTGTTTGAATTAATTTCCTTTACCCGTTCTTGATAGTCTTCTTCTTGTTAAGGTGCTTGATACCGCTCTAACACAGAGGGTGCGGGCCAAAAAAACATGGCCCGACCCCTCCGACATTCTTCTTAAATGGTGTATCCTTCGTGATAAAAGATTGTGACTATGGTGACGGCGACCGGTGCCAACGATTGGCACCAGTGGAACTCGAGTACCGTCGATGAAGGCATGACACCCCTCCGCCCCTCGGCTTCTGCACCCCACGGTGCTCTGCCGTCCATGGCCATCGCCACCATGTGGCACCCACGGCCTCTGCCCTCCCAGCCGAGCCGCCTCGGCTGCGTCGTCCCGCGGCCCCTGCGGCATCGCCGTGCTGGCCGACCGACCTGCCCCATGGCACCCGCGACCTCCACCCTCCCGGCTAAGATGCTCTGGCCGAGCCGCCCTGCAGCCTTGTTCCCTCATGGTTTCCCCAAGGGTGAGTCGCTCCACGCCATCATAGCACCCCCACTTCCGAGCTGCCCAGTGCCCTCACAGCACCCCCGCGGTAGAGCCGCCCCGTGCCTGCGCAACACCCCCGCGGCCAAGCTACCCTGCGTCCTCGCGGCACCCTTGTGGCCTCACATCCCTCACGGCCTGCCGGGCCACCCAGCGGGCCGGGCTGGACCAAGCTGTCCAGGCTTGACCCAACGGGTCGGGCTGGGTCGACCCAAACTGGGTTGACCCCGGCCGGGTCGTTCTGACCGAGTCGGACCGGACCCGGACCAAATATGAACCTATACTTTTCTTGGGTCATAGCTTTGGCACCGGATGTCCATTTGACAATCCGTCAGAGGGACCAGAAACCTTGGAGCGAGAAAGTCCCTTTGATATACCCCATTGGAGTTTAAGATAATGTAGGGGAATGGTCTGGTTGGATCGAGCACGAATCCAACAGGGCCCTCGGGACAGAAAGGCAATAACTCACAGATCGGGCGTCCGAATGATGCGTTGTTTATTGCGTTGATACCCCTATGATGTGGATGTACTTTGAGAAACTTCTTATTGGGAGTTCTTGGTGGTTTGAGTATTAACCAGTATCTTGTGGAACGGATCCTTCCGAAGACGAGCGAGCATAGTGTGGGAACCTAGTAGCATGTTGTGACGTGAAGATTGTAGGGAGATCCTGGGTGGGTCATCAATTAGAGAGATCCTATGTAGGTTAGTACCAAGAAATCATGTGTGGGTTATCACCTAGAGCGATCATGTGTGGGTCCGCACTTAGAGCGATCCTGTGTGGGTCAGCACCAAGCGATCTTGTGTGGGTCAGCACATAGAGCGAACCTATGTGGGTCAGCACTTAGAGCGATCCTGTGTGGGTCAGCACCTAGAGATCCTGTGTGGTTCAGCACCTTGTGATCCTGTGTGGGTCACCACTTAGCGATCCTGTGTGGGTCAGCACTTTGTGACCCTATGTGGGTCAGCACTTAGTGATCCTATGTGGGTCAGCACCGAGCAATCCTATGTGGGTCAGCACCTGGCGATCCTGTGTGGGTCTGACTCTTAACAAAGTAAGATGATTCAGTAGTTACATCTAATCATTTCAACTTATATACTTAAAATATACCTGGTCTCAGCTGAGTTTGTACCAGAGAGGTACATTCCATTGTGGTAATACCTTTGTGGTATACTCTTATGGGGTGTGCCTGTGTGGTACTTACCTTCGTGGTATTCCATCGTTTGTGGAATAGTTGAGCTTTGGGATTTGAGTTGGACTCTGTGTTTTCCTCATGATTGAGTTGGGATTACTTGATAACTTAGGTATATGTATGGTCATATACCTAAGTAGGGTTATCAGTTTTTTCATTTATTTTTGGTTTATCCTTTGTGTATTTTGTGAGACCTTGAGGATCTCAGGGTCCCTACTGAGTATCATTATACTCACCCCTACATGGGATATGCCCGCACCTTATTGTGTTTGGTGCAGATGACAGACAACGCTGATTGAGGACGAGGGTACCAGTACTGGAGGTAGCTCAGAGGTAGAAATTAGATGAGGCATACCCTAGGGATGGTCATTCATGAGTTGTACCTACCCTTCAGGTAGGATTTGTGGTGGACAATTCTAGAGCTGCTTTTCACCTATCAGTCGTCTTGTACTTTCATTTTCTTGTACTCTACCATTGGGCATGTATTCCATCCCCCTTTTTACATTCAACACTCTTTTGTTATATAGTTTACTTGTTGTTTGTGTCTTACTATGTGCTTGGTTGTGTGTATTTATAGGTTATAAATGCAATGACTTCCCAGTTTTATGGAATACGCCTTTCAGTGCTAGTCGCCAGCCCCTGGCCTATGGAAGGTCAGCTTGGGCTAGTCACAGAACGGGCCCCGGGGGGATGGGTCGTGACAAATTTTTATCAAAGGAGTCAGTTCTACCATAGAACATAGGACTATGTTCTTCCTTTTAATGGTAATAGTGTTATTTGTAGTGAGTGTGGTTATCAGTTTAGGAAATCCAGTGTTGGTATGGTGGTCGATGTATCCATACATTAGGACCCTGACTTCTGATCTCTAACTCAGTGCACGAAAACACTGATTGCATGTGTGTTTTCAAGAGTTTTATTTGTGATATCAATGAGTGAGTTCACTAGGTATAACTATTTCACTGTGGAACACCTGTTTCTTTTCAGAATGCCTCCACGAAGATAGCTAGCTAGGGTTCTGAGAGTTGTACGCACTGATAGCCCACAGAGCGATGAGGCCTCGGTGCAGGGCCCTCTTTTAGTAGAGGCACTAGCAGAGGCACTAGCGGTACCATTACCCATTGGGCCACTGATTCCACTATCCCCAGCAGTAGAGAGTGCACTCCACTTGGGCACATTGCATGACTTCTAGCACTAGAGGCCACCCAGGTTCAGGGGAGATATGGACCCATAGGAGGCTGAGGATTGGTTGGAGGCTGTAGTGAGAGTCTTCCAACTAGTAGGGACCCAAGGTGATCTCATTGTGACCCTTGTTTCTAGCCTTCTATAGGCAGCAGCAGGCAGATGGTAGAGCTTGATGATCCAAGTTCACGACGAGGTGACGCTTCTCTGGGCAGACTTCGAGAGCCTGTTTCGGGAAGGGTTTGTCCAAGTGACTCTTCGCGCAGTGCGCATACATGAGCTACTTCTTCTGTAGCTGGGCAGCATGAATACATCTTAGTACTCATCGAGGTTCACTGGCCACTCACGCTTCTCTACAGATACGGTGTGGGACCCATTCCTTAGGGCCTGGACCTTCGAGCAGGTCTTGGGCGAGAAATCGGAACATTGATGATCTCACTCAACATCCCGACGTAGGAGGGGGTGTTAGAGAGAGCCCTCCTAGTAGAGAGTTTCATTGATGACCATTCACCAGCAGTGAGACCCACCACCATTCGTCATGTAGTGGAGTCTTCTGCAGTTGGCAGCAGACAGATGTCTCAGAGGTCTAAGAGGACCAGACATACAGGTGGACGACTGCAGGATTCAAGGTCGGTTATGCGGGGCACCTGAGACAGAGCTAGCCATGCCAGGAGTGGGTAGTGTAACACAAGCGGTGGGCAGGGTAACATGGCTTGTGACTGTCCAACCCACCGTAAGGATGATCCGCAGACAGTCGATGGACCACCCAGGCAGAGATAGAGGTTCAACCGAGGAGGTCCGTAGGGAGCAGTCGGACGTGACAGAGGAGCTGATCGTGCAACTGGTAGTGGTCGATGATTCGAGAAGTTACCGCCACCACCACTAGGAGGACCATCCTGATCCGGTGGATAGGGGAGAGCCCAGCTACTGGCTGCTGAGGCCTACGATCACGACACTCTGGAGATGATATGAGGTAAGATCTGTGTCTATCCCACCTTAGCTCCAGTACTTATAGACACAGGTGCCAGTCATTCTTTTATTTCCACTTCCCTCGTTCGGAGCTCGGAGATTCCAATGGAACCATTTGATCAATCCTTATGGCTAGAGACTCATAAAAGAGTGGATTCGACCATTATACACGGGTGTGGGAATTGTGATCTTACTCTAAAAGGCAAGAGATTTTTTTTGGGATCTCCTTGTAGTGACATTGAGGCCTTAAGACGTCATCTATGGAATGGACTGGTTATCTACATTCCATGCACAGATTGACTGTATTTGGCATAAAGTGTGGGGTTTCCTCATAGATGGGACCAGGTTTACCTTCACCGGTGAGAAGGGAGACTTTGCTGCATGGGAAGGACTTACCCAGAAGAGAGTGCAGCCGATCACTCATCAGTTGACTATCCTTACCCTCAGAGTAGTTAATGTGGAGAGTCGAAGTTATCCTGTAGTGGTGGACCAGTATGCGGATGTCATCCCTGAAGATGTTTTGGGTCTAACTCCTCATAGAGAGGTGTACTTTTACATTGAATTGTTTCCCGGGACGACACTGATATCTACACCAGTGTATCGGATGGCTCCTGTGGAGCTTCGTGAGATGCGGGTATAGTTGGAGGACTTATAGGGGAAAGGGTTCATTCGGCCTAGGGTTTCTCCTTAGGAAACCCCGATTTTGTTCGCCAAGAAGGAAGATGTGATCTTGAGACTTTGTGTTAACTATCGGCGCATGAACCAGGTGACCGTGAAGAACAAGTACCCACTTCCAAGGATTGATGACCTGTTTGATCAGCTGAAGGGAGCATGATGGTTCTCAAAGATAGACATCAGATTAGGCTATCAACAGCTTAGAGTACGAGACAAGGATGTGCAGAAGACGACTTTTAGATGTTTGTACGACCATGTTGAGTTTTTGGTTATGCCTTTTAGCGTGACCAATGCTCCAATAGTATTCATGGGACTCAAGAAAAGAATCTTTTAGCCATACCTTGATCACTTTTTATTAGTCTTCATCGAAAACATTATGATCTACTTATCTACTGAGGAGGAGCATGCCTATCATTTATAGGTAGTACATGACACACTCCGAGAGCACTAGCTTTATGGTAAGCTCTCGAAGTGCCAGTTCTGGATCCGAGAGGTTCACTTTCTCGGACAAGTCATCTCATAGGCTAGAGTTGCAATTGATCCCGCAAAGATTGATGTGATAATTTCTTGGGATCCACCCAAGAGTGTGATAGAGGTATAAAGTTTCTTGGGTTGGGATGGATATTACCGAAGGTTTGTGCCAGATTTCTCCAGTGTTGCAGCACCACTATAAGCCTTGACAAAAAAGGGGAAACCCATCAGATGGTCGGAGACATGCCAGTAGAGTTTTCAGGAGCAGAGGCAGAGGCTAACTAGTGCCCCCCATCTTGAGGCTTCCAGAGGAGGGTGTAGGGTATATAGTCTACTGCGATGAATCAGGGACCAGACTCAGATGTGTCCTAATGCAGAAGTGAGAATTTATCACTTATGGTTCTCGAAAGATGAGACAAAATGAGAACAACTATGCTACCCATGACCTAGAGTTAGCCGCAATGGTCTTTTCCTTGAAGATGTGGTGACATTACTTGATGGGAAAGCATTTTAAAGTGTACTCTGATCAAAAGAGTCTCAGTTATATCTTCACTCAAAAGGACAAAAACTTGAGACAACGACATTGGATTAAGTTCCTCCAGGACTATAAATTTTAGGTAGTTTATACTCCTAGGAATGGGAACATGGTGGTAGATTCACTCAGCAGGAGATATGGTATACAACATCTAGGTGAGGCGACAGAGCAGTTGGCTGCTTTGCAGATATCCTTTGTGGATAGAGATGGAGCATCTTTTCATCGGTCTCTTACAGTCACACCCCCACTTCTTCAGCGAGTCAGGGAGGCACATCATGGGGAAGAAGACTGCGAGGCTCGACGTGCTTAGATATCCACAGGGCATGCACCTGGTGAATTTCTTGAAGGTGGGGAGCACGTCATCCATTTTTGAGGACGTACCATGGTACCTGTGTTACTTTGGGAGAAAGCATTGAGGGATTTCCACACATCCCCTCTAGAGGTACATCCATGAGTGGTGAAGATGTACCAGGATCTCTGAAGACCACACTGGAGGTCAGGAATGAAGAAAGAAATATCAGATTTAGTCTCTCAATGCCTCACTTGTCAGTAAGTGAAGGTAGAGCATCAGGTACCTGCTGGCTTGGTTCAGCCTCTAGAGGTCCCAGAGTGGAATTGGGACAGGATATCCATGGAATTCATGACCGGACATCCACGTACATCTAGGGGTCATGATTCTATCTGGGTGATTGTCGACCGACTCACCAAGTCGGCCCACTTCCTACCGATCATATAGTAGGGTTCAGTAGAGAGCATGGGACTCCTCTATGTGTAAGAGATTGTGCGGCTACATGGATTAACCTTGATGATTGTCTCCGATCATGATGCACGTTTTACTTCCTAGCTATGGAATTGTTTGTTGGAGGCTTTCGGGATGCAACTTCGTTTGAGCACCGCCTTCCATCCTAAGATGGATGGCCAGAATGAGCGGACCATTCATACCATCAAGGACATGTTGTGTACTTGTGTCCTTGACTTTGGTCACAGTTGGGAGGATCACTTGCCTTTGGTGGAGTTTTCATACAATAACAGCTATCACTCCACCATTGGGATGAAACCTTTCGAGGTGTTTTACGGGTGACCTTACTGATCAGCTTTGTGATGGACTGACCAAGGGGAGTCTACACTCGTGTGACCATAGATGGTATGGGATACCACATAGAAAGAGCAGATCATCCAGGATAGGATGAAGACAGCACAGAGCAGGCAGAATTCGTATGCCGACATGAGATTTGGCTGAGGCTGCAAGTTATCTTCAAGGTTCATCAGTCCTTTTCATGTCCTCAATAGAGTTAGTGAGGTGGATTACCGCTTTTCTCTTCCACCTCCGTTGCACTGGGTGCATGACATCTTCCACACATCTCATTTGACGAGATACGTTGATGACCCTTCTTATATCATCAACCATGGTGATCTAGATGTCGATGATGGGGAAACTTTTACAGAGGTTCCTGTAGAGATTGATGATCGATAGGAGTGGGTCCTTCATGGATGATTGATACCTCTGGTGCCCATTCACTGGTAGCTCGGGAACCTCCAGGGGAGAACATGGGAGCGGGAGGCTCAGATGCGTTCTCATTACCCCCACTTGTTCCCCTAGATTGAGTTGTGGTTTACAGGGACATAAAGACATGAGGTGGGGAGAAAATAAAGACCCAAAATACCCATGTAATTTTTTTAATTAAATGGGAATTTTACGAGTAAGCGAAAATTAACGACACGTGATTCTAAGGCCTGGAGTGGCTAGAAACAATTTCTGAACTTTTTTCAGGTAGGTTCAGTAAACATGACAGTGTATTTTTGTAACATTTGAACTGGTGCTCTGAATTGAAATCTGAGGGTACCGTTGAACTCGCAACACCGATATTCACTTAAGGATACCTTTACCTCAGCCACAGTAGGACGAGAGTGGAAATTAGTTTTTCACTTATTTGTAAAAGAATAAAAATAAAATAAAATGGTGTAACATTTTATTTATATTTTATTTTGAAACTCCCATGTGGATGTTTCACAGGTGGGTACCACCTAAACTAAACCTCCCTTCAGAGGTTATGGTGGTGGGGGTCACTCGAGTATAAACCCCCCCTTTAACTCCCCTTTAATGGGAGAAACCCTCAAACATCATATTAAATGTAGGGGATTAAATTGAGTATGATTTATAATCCCATGTTCTTTCCTTCTAAAATAAATAATGCAGATCAACTCACTATCATGTTGATCCGTGGATGTTTTCTTTTGTGGGTTGGGAATTATTATTGTGGAAGGTTGTAGGGGGGTGTTTGAATTACTTTCATTTACCGGTTCTGGATATTATTGTTCTTGCTAAGATGCTTTCTACCGCTCCAATGTGGAGGGTGCAGGCCAAACAAACATGGCCTGACCCCTCCGTCATTCTTCTTAAATGGTGTATCCTTCGTGATGAAAGATGGCGACTTTGGTGATGGCGACCGGTGCTGGTGATTGGGACTAATGGAAATCAAGAACCGCCGATGAAGGCACGATGCCCCACCACCCCACGGCCTCGCCACGCTGCCCTGCAACCTCACCGTGCCGCCCCGACCGAGTCACCCCGCGGCACCCGCGGCACCAGCGGCCTCAGCCCTCCCGGTCGAGCCACCCCGGAGGAGCCACCCCGCGGCCCCAACGACCTCACCGCACTGCCCCGACCGAGCTTATAAGGCCCCAGCCTTAAACCTTACTTAATATTGAGTTATTACAAGATTAAACATTGAGGATCTTTTCAGGTTTAGAGTTTTAGAGAATTAGATCATGAAACTTGCATTACATTCCACATTTAAACAAAGTGGTTACATAAAAGACAATATTCATTCTTCCCATCAACGGAAACATATTTAAAATAAAACACGGATTCTTTATTGACACATCCTTGACACTATCATCACATCATGTACCTTTCCCTTGACCTGTGAAAAACATTTCAAAAACTTGGGATGAGCATAAAAAGCACAGTAAGGGTTATAAAAATATGGAAAGGAAACATGAGTTCATATATACATAATAATGAAATCATACTTTACCCATAAAACATAGGCACTTTAACATACCTCATCAAACCATGAATGAATAAAGAAATCATAAGACATAAAGGTAACTTGAGGCATTCATAACTTTCTTACATAGGGAGTAACCCTCTTGGTTACATTTGGAATACCCATCACAGTATATTCCCTAAATATCTTCGGAGAAACCTTAACATTTCACTCCTTCGCGTTACCCAATGCATTGGAGAGCTATATCGGGCTCACCCGCCCTTAGTTTATCATGGAACCACCTGTTTACATAACAATGCCCAAGAACCATAACATAAACGTATCACATAAACCATGCGTAAAGGAAACATAACATTTCCACATTTCAATCACAATATAACATTTTAGTATATTGAAATAATGAATCAATTCAAAAAGAAACCATTTAAAACATTTAATAAAGAGATTTTTGAATCAAAGTGTCCCATACCACCTTGAAGCTTTTAACATTTCAAACCATTAATATCCATATAAATAAATCTGTAAAACCATTTTGAAAACATGGATATTAATGGGAACCAATTATAAGAATAAATCATTAAAACATTTAAAACGATATTATATTTAAAGTGTTTTTAACAAAATGAGAGACACAATAATTGAGGAACAACATTTAGTCAGAACTTTATAATATCATGAGAATAAATGGATTCATGATATTATATCCCAAAGGATATTATATACACCATATAAGAGTGAATTGGTGCATAACAACAATGAAGTCTCAATAGAAATGTCAAATGTGATGAATTCCCTTATAAAGAAGGTATCCTTAAATTAAGGATAATTCAATCTCAAAATTATGTGTGACAAACATAAATACACCCAATATAAGTGGATATTAAGTGTAAAACAATAGAAGTTCATTCACACATATTCAAAAGATGACATATTCAATAACTACATGTTGAACCCAAAGAAATCGAAATTGGGTTAAGAAGTTCCCTTGACAGCCTAACGACGTCACATAAAAATGAGTTGATGAGAGATAAAAAGTGTATCTCATCACTTGGACATAAAATTTACATCAATAAGGATATATGAGAACATATCCCAACATAACAATATTTAAATTAAAAGACCCAACAAAAGAAGTCTTTTAAAAAAAGAGGAGGGTGAAAGGTTCCCTTACCGACTTGAGTATCTTTCAAAACATACACCCCATGAAAGAAGGAAAATAAATCATTGATGTAAATACTCATAAATGAAATTATATTACACAAAGAGTAGAATAATTGGTAGTACATACACCACTCAAAGTAAATTGTGGCAAATGTAGCATAAATCTCACGGGAATAAAATTGAGATGAAAAATCCCTTACGAAAACTCGGCAGCCTAACGGCGCCACATAAAACTTACAAAAATAGATTGATGAGATAAAATAGGGTATCTCATCACATTACAATATAATTTACAGAAATAGGAATATAAAATAACATCCCCCATCATAACAAAGAGGAGCTTAAAAGAAGTGACATAAAGGAGAGTACTTAAACAGAAAGAGAGGTGTAGGATCCCTTACCTCGGGTCCGACTTGACTCAATCATTATTTAACGTCCTGAATAATAAACTTGAGTTAATTTCCAATTTATGAAGAACCTTTTTCTAGTTCATTATTACTTTTAGATCACTTATTTTCATGTTATAAACATTATGTAATCATTTATGTTAATAATGTTTGGTTTGTGGATATTTGGTTCTTAAGTCGAAAGTAGACTTCTTACGATTACATGTTGTTCGTGTGGTCAAAGGTTCTTTATATCTATAATGACATTCCTGATTTGGATAGCATATATAATATATATCCATCATATACATGTATTTATAATATTACATAATCATTTAGAGGTAAGAAATGAAACCCACCGTTCATGGAGACGGTAAGCCGTACGTACGCATGAACGCTACTTTCATTTCTTTGTCATATTAATGGAATTAAAACTAAATGAGAGGTATTTATATTTTAATTCCAGAATTATATTCATCATTTATATGTATAATTCATCATATATATCCATTATATACATGTACTTATAATAGTGCATTACATTTGGGGATAAGAAATGAAATGCACCGTTCATGGAGACGGTAAGCCGTACGTACGCATGAACGCTACTTTCATTTCTATCTCATACTTTAATGGAAAGAAATAATAATTATATATAGGTATATTATAATTCCAGTATAACATCATATATAATAACATTAAATCCATCCTTTATACGTCCCACGTATGGCATTAACGAATCACATCACTTTGAGGGGGTGGTAGTCCGCACTTCCTAAAATGAAGATATCATGTATACCCATAATGGAAACAATAATGGTATGAAATAAATGAAAAATACAGAAGCTTAAAGAAATAATAAACATATTATATATCATATATAAAAATAGTTACATAATAATGGCCACCATTGAAGGTGTTAAATGAGTATTGAAAAATCATCGTTTCGGGAGGCAGAATTTCTCCATCCACGGAAACCGTATGTTCATTAAACATTTGATGTAGTTGTGTGAGAGTGTAGCTTCAATAAATCTTATAAAAACATCCTAGTATATTGAATATACTGTTTTTGTTACAAAATAATTAAATAAAAATAGTTTAGGGGGTTGGAGAAGCAAAATAAAACAAATGAACATGAGAGAATGAATTACCTTTAAAAGCGTAACTCCTTTTAATTTGAGCCTAAAGGCTTCCTTTGAAAGGATTCTGCCCAAAGGGAATCCTCTAGAATGAGGATAGGGATGTGTAGAGAGTAAATGGGTAGGTTATGGCCGAGCCAAAGGCTTGAGGAGTGTGTGAAATGAGGTAGAGGTGGGGGCCTTTTATAAGAGGAGATGAGGGGCACTTTTGGAAATCATGAAACTATTATTTTATTTTCAAAAGTGTTTCGAATTTATATGGTCCCAAATTGATATATTTCTAAGATAAGATGATAAGGCTTCGAACTATTCAAATCCAATAGTTTTTGGACAAGTTTAGGTCTTAGATTTTATATTATCGTTTCATTTTATTTAAACTGTTCATTAATGAGGTCATCGTTGCATCATCATGATGTCATAATTAAATTAATTTATTTAATGTCTAAAAATTATAAAAAAAATATCCTGATGTATGAAATCTTTTTATCTTTCCAAAGAGTATTTATAGACAAAAATATGATTAGTATAACCCCTTCTAAAAATTGTTTTATTAAAACAATTTATGTTAGTGTCATTTTCACCTTTATTTAAAAAAAGGCATTAAAGTCATTATCTCACCCATGAGGCTCCATAGGGTCCCCTAAATCTACCCATGGGTTGTCTTGTTCGGCCATGACTCATCCAATAGGGGTAGGACAAGTTTCATGGTGTTTTCATATTTTTATAATATCATTTTTACCTTAAATTACACTAATTACCTCTAATCGCGATTAATGAAAAAACGTTACTATTCACCAAAAAATTATTTTCATCCCATTAAACCACATCTTACATACTAATGACAACCATGTATGTAGGATTTTTAAAATTCAATACACATTAGTGGTAAACTTTCATTTAACTGAAATATCAGTTTGCTTGATTACCACTTAGTGGTTTCACTATTCATCAAAAATTGGAGTTTTTCAGAAAATTACCAAAAAATCACTCTAAGCTATATTCGATATTCCAAATTCAAAAATGATGTTTATATTACCTAATTCAAAGAATATAAGTATAATTAATTAATTTAATAATTAACTCCCGCTGTCAAAACAAATAGCGTGTTTTTAAGAAACAATATATATCAAAAGATTGATATTAGTTTATGTCGAATTTCAAAGTGAAATTAATTCCAAAGTCCACCATTGAATCAAATGGTAAAAATATTTTATGGTTTCACTTTGAAACCAATTCAAAAGATAATCTAATCATATAAATAAATTAGATTAAAAAGAGTTTTTGAATTAAAATACAACATTTTACACTATTCATTAAAAAAATGAACTTTATCGGAAAGATACCAAAACTTTACACAAAGTAAATTTTGATGTCCCGATTCTTAAGAAGAGTTTTATTTGGTCCAATAGAATGTATAAGAGTGAACAAAAATATATTTAATGGCGGTTTTCCATCAAAAGGCGATAAGTGAACCTTTAGTGAGAACTAGGTCATATACACCTAAATTTGAATTCTTTCCGTATTTTAAGCCTTTATCTTTTATTGGATAAATGTAAAAACATTTAAAAACATATATAATCATATTTTAGTTATTTCTATCCATTCTCGCCAATAAATCGGCTACATGTTAACTGCCATTTAAAATAAAATTATTTTATTATTAGAGTGCAACGTAAGATTCCCAAGAAACTTGTTGTTGCATGTTGGGTACGCCATCGAGCATAGCGTCCCCTTTAAAGTCATATTAATATTTTATTCACAAATATGGATAAATATGAAAATGCCATATTCTTTATTTACCTGTGGTGTTACAGAGCTTCCCCATGGAACCCGCAGCCTCGCCAGGACACTGTTGCTGAGCTACCCCGCGACACCCGCTGCCTCCGCTCTCCCGGCCGGGCCGCTCTTGCCGAGTCGTCCAGCGGCCTCGTGCCCCCGCAGCACCCCCCGCGGCCGAGCTTCCCTGCGCCCTCACGGCACCCCCGTGGCTGAGCCACCCTCCTCCCCCATGGATCCCCCATGGCTCTCGCTTCTCTCATAGCCTACCGGGATGGGTCGGTTCGACCGAGTCGGACCGGACCCGGACCAGATATGACCCTATACTTTTCTTGGGCCATAACTTTGGCACCAGACATCCGTTTGACAAACTGTCAGCGGCGCAAGAAACCTTGGAGTTAGACGGTCCCTTTGGTATACCCCACTGGTGTTTTGGATAATGTTGGGTAACGGTCGGGTTGGATTGATCACAAATCCAAACGTGCCCTCGGGAAAAAAAGTCTAATAACTCACAGACCGGGTGTCTGAATGACACGCCATCTATTTCGTTGAGACTCCTATGACGTGGTGGTCCTTTGAGATACTTATTCATGGTAATTCTTGAAAGTTGGAGTATCGACCAGTAGCTTGTGGAGCAGATCCTCCTGAAGACGAGCGAGCATAGTGGGGGAACCCAGTAGCTGGATGTGACATGAAGAATGTAGAGCGATCCTGTGTAGGTCAGCATTTAGAGCGATTCTATGTGGGTTAGCACTGAGTGATCCTATGTGGGTCATCACCTAGAGCGATCCTGTGTGGGTCAACACTTAGAGAGATCTAGTATGGGTCATCTCCGAGCGATCCTGTGTGGTTTAGCACCTAGAATGATCCTGTGTGGGTCAGCACTTAGAGCGATCCTGTGTGGGTCAGCACCTAGCGATCCTGTGTGGGTCAGCACATTGTAATCCAGTCTGGGTTAGCACTTAGTGATCCTATGTGGGTCAGCACCTTACGATCCTATGTGGGTTAGAACTTAGTGATCCTGTGTGGGTCAGCACCAAGCGATCTGGTGTGGATCAGCACCTGGAGATCCTATATGGGTCTTCCTCTTAACAGTGTAAGATCATTCAGTAGTTACATCTAATCATCTCTATATATGTACTGAAGATATTACTGGTGTTAGATGATTTCGTACATGAGCGGTACATTCATTTGTGGTAAAACCTTGGTGGTATTATCTTATGTGGAGTACCTGTGTGGTACTTACCTTCGTGGTATTCTATCCTTTGTGGAACAGTTGAGCTTTGGGCTTTGAGTTGGACTCTGTTTTTTCCTCATGGTTGAGTTGGGTTTACTTGATAACTTGGGTATATGTATGGTCATATACCAAAGTAGGTTTATCAGTTGTTTCCTTTCTTTGTGGTTTATCCTTAGTGGATTTTGTGAGACCTTGAGTGTCTCGGGGTCCCTATTGAGTATCATTATACTCAACCCTGCATGGGCTATGCATGCACCATGTTGTGTTTGGTGTAGATGACAAACACTGCAGACTGAGGCCCAGGGTACCTGGACTGTAGGTAGCTTGGAGGTGGACATTGGATGAGGCATACCATAGAGACGGTTGTTCGTGAGTTCTACCTACCCTTCATGTAGGATTCGTGGTGGACAATCTTGGTTCCACACTTCACCTATCAATGGTTTTGTACTTTTAGTTTCCTGTACTCTACTGTTGGGCTTGTATTTCGACCCCCTATTTACTTTCAACACTCTTTTGTTATACAGTTTACATGTCGTTCGTATAATTTTGTAAGCTTGGTTGTGTGTGTTTACAGGTTATAAATGAAATTCCTTCCCAGTTTTAGGGAATATGCCTTTCGGTGCTACTCGCCAGCACCTAGCCTATGGAAGGCGGGCTTGGGTTAGTCACGGCATGGGCCCCGGGGGACGAGTCGTGACATGTTATTAAATTATTTAAAAATTATAAAACACTTAAATTTCAAAAAAATAATGGGTAATGGTTGGAAGCATCAACAATGATTTATTTAGGGTCTATTTGTGTTTTTATGGTAATATTCTTGACTCTTAATGAATAGAAAACCTTAATAGTACGGTAATTTTCAAAAGGGTCAATGGGTGTTGAAAATAAAACATAAGGGTGAAAATATAACTAAAACTGGTCCAAATTTTATTGGATGAATGTATTTAGACTTATCCAAATATTATATTCTAATTATATAAGTATTGATACATTTTAACATAAAATTAATTTATATTAAATAAGTATAAAATTTCCAAGAAATCTGCTCCCCCACTTATAAATGGACACTCCTTATCTCAATTATTCCAATCCCAGTGAGTCATATACCTTGAAAAAACCCTATAACTTTCTGTTCTAAACCTTTTTATTAACAATATTGAGGTACTGGTCTTCATAAATTACCAATCCCAGTTCCCTTAAGAAATGAACTAATGGGGATTCTTTGAAGAAGAGGTAATCATTTTTACCAACTCATTCAAATTTAGTTTTTCTTCAAATTACTCTAAATATTTTGTAACCATCATAAAAAATACTATTGTATCATGAACAAACTATGATGATATTATAATTATGGTACAACCATTTGTATATCTTTTCAATCCTATGGAATGTAAAAACATCCCCCGTGTATATGTTTGGCTTACCATCTGCATGATACAATATAATTCATTTTCATCACCACTTTATATGAGTGGTTATAAAAATGGATGTTCTTAATATATATGATATTTATTGAATTGATATTCCTTGATAACTTTAATATCATGTATACCATCATACCTTCCAATATGTTGGAAAATGATAACATCTCTCATCTGTCTATGTGGACTTCAACCTCCATGAAGTGACGTGATCCATTTTTCATTTCCACTATACATGAGAGATAATTGAGAAACATTTAATATGTATATATGTTATTTATATATTTATTAAAACTATATAGATTATAGAACCATAATTAGATTACAAGGATTATAACATCCATGAATAACAATAATGATGATATAAATTAGTTAACACCCAAAATAATGACAATAATGAAAGATTATCGACAAATGGGTGATAATATGTTATAAGAGAATCATATATGAAATTATAAGAATTAATATTATATTCATATAAATTACAAAATTGTTTAAAATTATTATATAAGTGGTTAGTCCATGATCAACATAGAGTAAATGTGAGGTTTAGAATTTCATCTCAACTTATACTCCTTTGAGACCGATTTGGTAATATACACCTATTTTCTTTTATGTAGTGTATATACTATATCATTTATTTATTTGACATAAATATCTATTTATTCATGATGATAAATAATTCAATTCATGTTACTCTTTCAATTTTAATTTTTTAAAAAAAAATTGATCTTATTTGTCTTCTTGAACTGGGATATTTTTCTTCCATATCCATATTTTTCAAAACAAATTAATGAAAAAATTTATATTTATAGAATGATTTGTAAAGGTTAATTTTTTTTGACTTACCTATAGTATAAATATATTATACTAATTATATTATCCTAAAATATTTATAAAAAAATCAGAGAAAACTTTTTAGAGAATATTTTTTCTCATCCATTGCCTTTTATTTTGTAAAAGATAGGAATTTATTTCAAATATTGTATTTATAATGAATTGAAGGTCATCTGGTATATCTTATTAATTTTTTGGATATTAAATTTTTATTTCAATGTTAAATTTCATAAGGAAATTTAATATTAATAATATCTTAAATATTTGATATGGATATGATTATTTCATGAACAGTATACCATTTTTACATACAGTATTTTACTTGGAAATTTATTTAACAGACTAGGGGTATATTGACATTCCATATTATTTACTCAATAGAGATATTTTTTATAAGTAATATTTCCCATAAATTAAATTGATCATTTATATGTGATGAATGGATTTTAAATATACTAACAGGTGGGGGACATGAATTATATATCCCCATCGATGTATTGATAGGTCACATGAGAAAAATATGTAAGATAAATTAAATTGGAATTTACCCATAGTATTAAACTACTATAGTGAAAGGTATTTATGGTAGAGATATCAGGATGGTTGAGATCATTCTGTCCAATTTTATAAAGTTTTTTCATTGAGAACTCATTTATTATTATCCATGATATTAATGTAATGATATTATCTAGGGATGCATTTTTTTGATTAAATGGAATGTGTTTTTAGTTATTTACCTTTCCATATTGATTGTGATTTATTTTCTCATGATATATGTTATTGTACATAACTCTTACTAATAAATAGGTTTTGAAAATAGATAGTTGCAATCATTTCCACACAACAGGTAGTGAACATGGCTTATCAAAATCAAGTCCATGAAATAGGATGTCAACATAGCCAATCACAATCATGTCCACATATTATATTATTAATATTTCTAATTTTAATCATTTATATGTAATTATTTTTGATTATAGCTAATTGTAATTGTGTTCACACATTATGGTATAAACATAAATAATTGCAATCATGCCCACTCAATTGGTTGTGAACATAACATATCATAGTCTTGTCCATGGAATAGATTGTGTACATAGTTTATCACAATAATTTCCACAAAATAGGTTGTGAACATAGATAATCATAATAATTTATAATCAATAGGTTTTTAATGAAGTTATTCTCAATCATTTCCATTTATTTTTTTTAGTGAAATTTCTAGTTGTAGTCATGTTCATGAATTGTCTTATGAGATATAAAAATTTACATAATGAATTGGAGGGATATATTTGTCCCACCCATACCATAACGATTAACCAACATATATGTGCAAAATTAAATCAATCATACATTATATCATAAAATAAAACTCATGGGAATAAAATGGGTTATATAGAATTTTCAAATGTTATCATATAATATGAAATAAAGAATTTATTTAGTCAATAAAAACTCATGATAAACCAAAAAAGTATATTATAAGAGAATTAAGGGGTTATTTATGATGTATAAATCAATATGATATTGAAATTTTAGAGATAGATAATAAAAATGAAGTAAATTCTTAGAAAGTGTATTCATGATACAATTTTAACATTACCCAAAAAACCAAAATTAAGAGTTATATTGAATAAATAATTTTTGGGAAGATGATAAGGTGAATTTTTTTAAAACAAATTTAAAATAATCCTCAGATATGTAATATTTAAAATAAATATTTTTATTTAAATAAATTTTTATTTGAAGATAATAAGTATATGAATATATAAATAAATTCATTTTATTCTTTTTAGGAATTCATATAGAAAACCCTCATTAGTAAAATATTTAAAAACCCCATTTTGAAAAACCATAATGAGAGATATGAAGTGTAAATAAGATAATAAATGTTTGTATTCCCATATAATAAAATAAATTTTTTTTTGTAAGAAATAATATGAAATCAATGAGAAAATGATAATAGTGAACATAATTAGTATACTTAACAATGTCATATTTTTATAAAGTCATAATTCCAAGAAAAAAGGATATTACAAAATTAAAATGTTTTTATTCAAATATAAATAAGAAAATACCTTTTTAAATATAAATATGTAATCATATAAAATCAAATAAGAATACATTCAATGAAAAAGTTGTACGACTCAATGAAAATATATTGTTTCAACAAAAACCCTTGCATTAATTTTAAAAGGAAATAATTTATAAAATAATGAGAATAAAAATTACTTTCAAAAAATGTGAATTAATTTGGAGGAATATTTTTATAAAAAATTGAATTTTATTGTTGGAAGATATGGTCTAGTGGAGAATGTTAAAAAAATATTATATCTCAATGGAGGGAAATTAGGTTAACCAAAACTCCAAACAACACTAGTATCTTTTGAATCAAAATCACATGGAAGATAGTGCATGAAATGGAAATTTAAAAATAATATATAAAAAAATATTTCTGAATAATTATTCCAAGATGTAGTATATAATATTTATAAACTAAAATAGGTGTATACTATGAAATATGTCTCAAATAAATAAAATTTTGATGATAAACTGTTTCCTTGGATTCTCGCTTGGTTAGATACACCATAATTATATGTATAATCAAATGAGGTTATTATTAATCTATATAAGAACTATATTTATATTTATTTTACTTTATACCAATCGTTTTTAATTTATTTTTACGATTTATTACACATTCTATGGTAAAATTAATATTTTGGTGTTAATAGTATCGTTTTTTTCTTGAAAGATCTTATGTGGCAGTTCAGGCCGTTGTTATCTATTTATGGATTCATCAAAGTTAAATTTTCATAGTTGATTTGTATGTTATTTTAATATAGTTATTATGTTCCATTTTCATTCTATGGATATTGTGGTGATGATTCTGTTGAGAGCGTTTAAAAAATCCTTTTTTAGATTTTTATTCAATTAAAATAATTTAAATTTTCTATGAGTGTAATTATATATATATATCGATTCCATATTTATAAATACATAATAAATTATTCTATATAACATATTATTATAGTTATTACCTTTTTGTTAATCATTCATCCTGATAACTTTTTAGCATCGTTTATGTAGAAGGTAAAACCAACCCAAAAAAGAATGCATTGTAACTAATGAATGAGTAAGAATATAAGGTTACATTATGATACTATCTTTTTTTCAGAAACATAATTATGTTAATAGAGAATAATTATATTTTATAAAGATATTTAGGTAAAGTGTTTATGATAAAGTAAATTAATGTAATGAAGAAGAACTTGATACTTAATTTGATGGAATAACTCTTTTTCGAATGTCTTCCTTTGGAATAATGGATTATGGCCTCCTTTTGTGAACAAATGATAAAAACATTTTACAATACTTTAGGATATTGATCCTAATTATGGATTCAACAAAACATATATCTATTTAATTATTTTATAAGGGTGGAGGATTTAACCTTGTATGTTGATAGTGAGGGACATTTCCTTTGAAACCAGTATTAGGTGAAGGGTAAAATTGGAATCACAAGGGTGTAATGTGATTTAGGTAATAATTTTGTTGATACATTTAGTATTTGAACACCCACCAATAAAAGTACTTCTTGAATGTATAAATATCAATTTAATCGAACAAAAATTGGGTAATGTTTATTTACCAAATTTTACCCCCTTTTATGTTATTTAATTATATCCCACGGTAATCATTTTTTACTAAAAATATAAGTTGTCCATTCATAAAAAATATTTTTTTGATATAATATTTTACTCAATTTAGTTAAATTAAAATTAAAATTATTTGAAATTTATATATTAAATGAAATCATAAAACATATATAAAAAATATTTTTTATAGATAATTGAATTTTTAAACACTAAGTGTTCATATTCTAATTTCATACAAACTATTAATCATTGCCAGAGTGAAAACTATTTTTCTATAATGATCATTAATTTATTTTATTAAAATCACTTTTAAACCATGATAAATTTAGTTTTTTAAAATAAAAATTCATAATGCATAAAAAAATTTAGAAAAAATAATTTTTAAGTATTAAAATGAATGTATTAACATTTCTTACCTTATAATAATAATTTGAGGGATTATAAGTTATATGTTTTTAAATATTTATAACTAAATTCATTAAATTTAAAAATACTCTTATGTGAAGTGTAACTTTTATATAAAAAAATATAAGATATAATTAAAATAATGTTTTTAATCAATTTTTTTGTTTATCTATGACTAGTTAAATTAGTATTCATTTTAGATATAAAATTATGTTTCATTTTTTATTATTTATTTTACTAATTATTAATTGAATTTTTTTGATAATATTTTTTATATCAATATTTAAAAAGAAATAAATTTATAAAAAATATGTAAGAAAAAGGGTTTCATTATAATCAATGTTTTCCAAAGTAAATTAGTATCTATCAATTCCACAAAAAACATTTATTTTATTTTAAAAATATTATTTGTAATAAAATTTTATATATTTAAAATATAAATAAAAAAATTACATTAACTATATACTAGTAATTTGAAACTAGTATCATGTTTTCTGGTGTTATACAAAACAACTGTATACAAATTATAATTTTAATATATTATCTATATTACCCCCATTACATCCTATTAATTTACTCCATTATAACTTCAAAAGGGAAACTTCTCATTCCTATAGTTTTCTTTTTATAATATACAACATTATTTACCATTTAAGAATTGTTTTTTACGTTTTAGGTTTAGTTTTTCTAACAATGATCCTCAAGGGTGATGATATCCCATTCAATTTTCTTATTGTAAAAATATTATTCTTTACTACCCATGTCCAATTTTAATTTATTCACTTTTCAGGAAGGTCATAATCCATTGTGTGTAATAATTAATTTCTTCATGAACATATTTAGTAATGAACCATTTTGAGTGAATAAAGTATTATTAATTTGATTAAATTATTGAATGACATCCTTTGTTCTCAAGTTAAAATATTTTAATATAATAGACAAACATATTTATAAGTGAGGAAAATATTTTTTATGGAAATAAAATGTACCAAAAAACTGGGATATTACATTATCCTAACATAAATTAATGGTATCCTAAATATATAATTATCTTTCATTAAGGAAAATGACAGATTGCATGTATAAAAAATAAATTAAATATTATATAATTTTTAATTAGAAATAATCCTCCTTATCTTGAGTAATACTAAAAACTCTTCTAGATGTATATTATTATATTCATTCATAATGCGCATATCCTCAATTTTGAGTTTTTTCCAAACCATTTGAGGTAAATAACCCATATGATATGGTATTAAGACCCAAAATTGGATGCAATTTCAATATGCAGTTCATATTCAATAAACATATGACATTGGTTTAATATCCTAAACCCAACTTTCAGGAATGATCTGGGGTGTACTCTGGATCTTGTTTTTCATGTTTATATATGGTTTTATCTATTAATTCTTGTTTACTATTTATTTTTTAACATTTTAAGGGTTAATAGTGTGTTTTTTTTGTTTGAGAATCAGGGAGGTATAAATTTGTTTATTCTAGCGAATGGATAGTGTATTATAGCCAAAATGTGTACATGAGGTCAATCAACATGATAGTTAGGTCCACAAACCAAACAGTGGAAGGATGGAATTGTGGTCTTCCTATATGAAGTATATCTTTCGACCGGTGGGAGCCATAGGGAAGTTTGTTGAATAATGGTAGAATTTGACCCCCAAAGAAAATCCACTGTATAGTCAGTGGAATCCCAGTATCCAAATGATTGGGTATGCAGACCTATAAGCCATTCTCATAGAACCACTTACTAACCGATGAAATCATGTAGCAAGTAAGTGATGTCTTTGTTAGTGATGATTGGAAGAAGAGTATCATATTAGTTTTTATATTAATAACCATTTTATTTATAAACATGCATACCTTAATCATAATTCAACTAACATGATATCGGAGGCTCTCTAGAGGAGAAATCATCCCATTTAATCAAGATTATTTTGGGACCAACGTTTTAGTTGTTGATTTGAGTCTCTTTATTTACGTAAAATATTGATTTGATAATAAATTACACTTTCCTCTTACATATTCTTCTTCTATATATTTAGATCCTCATGTTGTTTATGGATATGCATCTTGACATGATTATTTTTGGTTATAGTATTATTTTTTAATATATCCTATAATTTCATCTCTCTTTGAGTATAGATCATGTGTTGGGTGATCATTGATATTGTGAATTAAGGTAGGAGGTTTTATTATAAAATTCATATATATTGAAACCTTTGATTCTTGTTTATTTTGTATTTTATTTATAAATTATTTCAAAGTTGTTATTTCAGTTCATTTTATAATATTTTCTAAGAATATGGGTTTTTGTTTGTTCAACCTCATGGCGGTATATTTTATAAAAATGATAATTCCTTGATAATGGATTGAAAATGAATGAATTTTTTGATGAATATTTCCTGAGAAAATATGGCTTTAAATGATTTATATTTTGAATTGAAATTATTATTTTTAAATTAATGAGAGACCATTTTATGTTGGTTTTTAAATGAAATGAATTTTCTTAAATATAAACTTGGGGAATAATTGAGATAATTAAATAAAATGATTTTAAATTAACTTAAATGAATGATATACCCTTCTGTGGTTTCTCCCATGAAGATACTGGGATCCTGGTTAGTTTTGTGGGAAAAGTAGATACTAGGCATGTATTAGCTCTACCTAAAAATATATTGATGATTACAATGCTAAATGAGTTTTGATAGGGGTAATGGAATCATCCCACTAGGTGTTATATTATTAAACAATGGCCTTTGATTTAGGATTTTTTCGCACTTGAATCCACATTTCATAGATATGTCTAAGAATCCTAGAACTAGCCTAATCCAAAGACACATAACCATAATATTATGATTGAAAATGAACTCTTAAAAATTATTAATACATTACAATTTTGATCCAATGTTTTACTCATGTGTGTTTTGATAAAAATGATTAATCATGTTTTTTGAAATAGAAAAATAAGTCTATAACTACTATATACTCCATATTTATGTGATTTTAAAACAATGTTTTTTTATGAATTGAGAAAATATTCACATTCCATATTTTATTTAAAAGTATTCTTATTTGATTTATTTGGAATAAAAATATTATGGAATGCATTGTGATATTCAACTGGGATATGGTTTCTCACATCCAAACTTTTCCATTGAGAGTTTTTTGACATTATTATTATAGGTTTAAGAAAACGTTAAGCACTATTTAGAGGTGTTTTGTGTTCATTATTAGTAGTACTTTGGGAGATGGTGATGACTAGTGATGTTGTGACACACTTATTATATGGAGATTGTGTAATGATGTATTTGATGCCTATGTGATTTTGTAGGTTGAGATACCATTTTGGGACTTGTACTTGTATACTTTTTGTACTTTTATTTTGATAAGTCTATGATATATCAAAAATTTATTTATTCTTATCCACTGATTTTTATTATAGAGATATTCTTGGTGAAAAATCATTCTCTATTCCTTGTTTTTTATGCCCAGTAACTAGTCACCATTTGGTAAACAACTATTTTCAATTATGTGTGTAAAAAATAAATTTTTAAAATTATATTGCTTATAAATGTATAAAATAAATTCAATTTTTATCTATTAATTTTAAATAATATAATAGCCATTTGAAAGAAAAAAAATGTTTTCTTAAAACTTTATTTTTCTAAAAGGTGGGTTAGTCAGGCTTTACACACATAATTTAAAATAATTATTTACCAAATTTAGAAAAAATATTTATGAAAATAAAATTCATTTTTTGACTCTAAAATTTAAAATTTTATTTTGGTGAATTGTTTATAATTTTTTAAAATGAGTCATGTTTTCATGAATAGTAGAACATACTGATTTTTATAAAAAAAATCATTTAAATTATTTTAGAAAAATAATTATATTTTAAATTGGTTTTAAAGTAAAATTGTTTCAATTATATTAAAATTTAACTAATTCATTTCACTGGAATCAATTTAATATTGAATTTTTATATTAAAACATTATAAACCTATGATAGTTTTCTCTTTGCAAAATTTATCTTTCATCGTGTCTACTATTTAATTTTAAATTGATTTATACTACTTATGTCAATTTAATTAAGGAAAATGAATTCCATATTTTTAAGCATAATATTGTATATTATTTAATAAGATCAAGTTAATATTTTACCATATTGAATAGTGAAAACAGTAAGAAAAACTTTTCATGGTTAAGGTAAAAATGGGTTTCCCTTGGGGGTTAAATAAGAAGTTATTGGTTAAAAATGAGCAAAAACTTTTCCAAATTATATTTTATGTACATATATAGTTCTCATAACCTATAATGTCCATGAATGACTTG
Source organism: Viscum album (assembly GCA_963277665.1). Classification (NCBI taxonomy): domain Eukaryota; kingdom Viridiplantae; phylum Streptophyta; class Magnoliopsida; order Santalales; family Viscaceae; genus Viscum; species Viscum album. The sequence goes on along the minus strand of OY728135.1, from coordinate 251,414,062 downwards.
TTTTTGTTTCTTTTGAAAAGATATAAATGTGGCAGCCACTTTATCTTTTAAGACATTCCATGACTACTCCCACACTTATAAAAGGTTAAATTTTCTCACCCCTCACCCCATCTTCAAAATTATAAAACAATTATTTGGAAAATAAGTACAAAAATAAATTACTTTATTCTCTCTCCTAATATTAGAGGAATTATTTTGATTATTAGTCCCTCTTATGAGGGATTTAGGAATAAACTTAAAGAGTCTCTCTAAATATGGGGTAAAATTCATAAATGTGTGTATTTGTATTATTTCATATTCATCCTCGTTAAAAATTTCTTAAAATACAATAATTTAATAAAAATTGTATCATATATAAATATTTATTATTAAATTAATTAAATAACCCATTTCTATCTCCAGTTCTATTAAATGGTAAACAAAACCACTGATCGTGTGTACAATAGACTACTTCCTCATAAATTGATGTAATTCGTTTTCCATAACCACCTTTCAAGGATGTATATAATGATTAATTTTACATATTTATATTATATTTATGAAAATTATTATACTTTTGGATTTATTATATAACATATACCTTCTTACATTCCACTCAATGGGGGATATGGAAATGTCGTTCCTATGTACGACAGATTACCACCTCCCAAAGCATTGTGATTAATTTTTAACTCGCTCTTTACATGGAAGTTAGTAAATATAAAATTAATTAATATATTTTATATTTATAAACTAAACATACTTCTTGATATATAATATCTTTGATATCTTCGTACCTTTAAATATGTTGGAAAATAATAATGTCCCACATGCCTGTGTGTGGATAATTGCCTTCATATAGAAATGTGAAACAAATTTCATTTAATTTTTACATGGATGTTAATAAGGATGTATTTTAATAAAATAAATGTTATATATTAAATAATTATTATTTTGGGAAGTTTAATTAATATTAATTTTCCTTTAATTTCATCTAATGAGAAAAATGGAAACAACATTTAGGGGTACGTATGACGTACAGTCTATATAAACAGTTTAATCTGTTTTCTATATCTAACATTAATATATGACTATACATATATATATATATAATGAATTTATATGATATTTATTTCTTGGATAACATTATTTAAATTATTTAACCATGATCAAATTAAAAGGTCCAAAATCACAGATCTAAAATTTATTTGAAAAACGAAGCAATTATCACATGAAACCGTGATTTTAATAAATAATTTTTAATAAAAAAGTGATAAAATAATATATGGAAATAGTATATGGTATAATATATATTAATATGGTGATCTGATATAGGAATAAAAAACCAATATTTATTATACGTAAGTTCCAGCACAAATAGAGGACGTTCAAGTTGAGGTTAGGGTTTCTCGTCTCACTTTTACATCCATGAGACATATGTTTTATTCACCACCTACTAATTTTGTGGTTATATAACACCCATTTTAATATTTTATATCATGAACCTTTTTCACTTAATGTTATTTAATGATTTATTTGATTTTATCCCATTCATAGGGCATATGATTCAAAAGTTACCAAAGTAGTTAGGTTTTATTTCATAATCTCATAAATATTCAGGATATATTTAGTTTATGTCCCCCTTATAGTAATTATTTGATATTTATATCTTAAACTCAATATATTTTATTATAATATGTTATTCAAGAAATTTTTCATGTAATTGTACAATTTTTTCTTTATTTGGTACTTAAAATGTTTAGGAAAATGTTTTTAAAAAATCCGAATTTATATCTCTCTTCTGTCGAAAATATTTTTTCATCAAAATTATTTTCTTCAAAAAATTTTGTAAAAAGAATTTTTAACATTTTTAAAATGAGTTATTAAATATATTTTAAATAATTTTTAATTTTTATGAAATGTTTTAAAGAAAATATTCTTTTCTATTTCCAAACAATGATCATTTGGATTTTACAAAAAATATGAAAGGAATATTCATTTTAATATCTATGAAATGATAATAATTTACTTCTATAATGACCAATCAATGTTTTAAATATAATTTTAAAAAACATTAGGAGTATTTTCAAAAAAATATATCTTTAAAATATTTTGTGAGAATTTTTTAATAATATTTTTAATGTTAAAATGTAATTTTCCTAAAACAAATTAATGATAATCTTAGGGTATTTTAATTCATCAATGACTTCGATCCATTATTATAATTATGATCCAATTAATATATGTTGTATTTATATCATCCTTATTCTTTCATTGTATGTTTTATGATCAATTACATCAAGGGTGTATAATTTCATTACCATTCACAATATCTCACAAGATGGTTTATGATTATGTTTATTTCATTGGGGTAAGTATTAAAATTTAATATCATAGTTTTTCAATATTAATTTTTATTTTGATTATGTTCCACAAAATTTAATGAGGAATTCATGGGAATTAGTATGTTATGTGTGGGTCTTATTTATTGATATCCCTTCTATACATTGATAGTTCCCTTGAGGAAAATTAGTTGGCCAAATTAGTTGAGGTTTTTTACTAAATGATTTAAACTGTGTTTTGAAAATTATTGATTGTATATTTCAGATGTTCGACATTATGAATTTCCTTATTATGAGATTATTTATTAATTTAAATGATATTATTTTATTAGTTAGTATATTCATGGATAATTTTTAATATTATGTGATTATATATATAGATTTATTTGATCATCATTTATTTATTCCATGTTATACTCTATTTATTGATTAAATTGCATGTGTTTTAGTTGTTTAAATTTCTCTATGCATCATCATTATTATTTATTCATGATATCTTCATCTTTATGATTACCATTAATAAGTATTTGATCTCACCCCTTTATTATGTTTTTTTGTCTCCAAAATACCAAAAGTGTTTTGTGATTGATATTCAAGGATACACTATGACGGATAATGTAATTCTCAGAGAAAACATTTTTGGTATTTTATTTTTTCAATTTTAATGTTAATTTCAAGTAGGTATCTTGTGTACCAATAATACAAAACTATTTTTCCATTCATTATGTGATTATTTCTATCTTATTCTAATGTAATAATGTGACCTCTGAATCTGGGATACTGGGGTTGGGGTCTTTATAGTTGGTATTAGAGGAATTTTAGTAGAAACCTATGGAACTAGATTTAAGAAAACATATATTAAGGATTATAACCCTATGATAATCATTGAGGATAATTATAAATGATCATACTAATGTTTTGGTAAGGTAGATATTATGTGGTTTTTTTATAAAAACATAAATATTTGGATACAAAAAGTGTACACGATCCTGATATAAATGTACCTAGGGGTAATATCTTTAAAAAAGGAATATCTTGCTTGAATCAAGCATTACCTAGTATATGACAACAATACTTACTATACACCAATTTTTACAATCCTATTGATTGTTTTAGGATAATTAAATTTTTCATTACAAACAATTATAACGGATTTGAAAATATTTTTCTTATTTGGAAACATTCCAAAACAAACAATGATTGTTATTATGAGATTAGACATGCATAAATTTCTCATTTTTTGTTTATAGTTTCTCTTATATTGGGATTATACATCATATTTTTGTAATATCATGATATAATCAAGTGTTTTCTATTTTTTAAAAATGTTTCTTTGTTGAATTAATTGGAACCATATAAATACATAAACTCCCTATAAGTATTTTCCTCCAAATAACGATAATGAAGTAGGTGTTGCAGCTACAGATGCACAAAATAAATTATAACCAAATTGGGGTAGCTGACTTAGGTTATGAATAATAAAAATTACTATATGGAGAATCTTTTAGATCCATCATGTGGTGTGAAAATTTTAAACTGGTCTATGCATCAAAAACCTCATTCATTTAATAAGACTACAAATCCATTTGTAGCTAATAAATGGATGAGTTCGTTTGAGAAGATATTTCTCACTTTGTGAATTAATAAAATGGAGAAGGGTTTCATGAAAATTTATCTTCTCTTAGGAGATACTGATCAATATTGGTCACTAATACAAAACACTAAGGATGGAAAAGAAATAAAAAACATATAATTGAAGGATTTTAAGTTAATCTTATAGGAAAAATATTTTCCTCTTGAGAAATGAGTAGATATGGAGATAAAATTCCTATGTCTAAGAAAAATGAAAGATAAAAATTTAGCTATACATGAATCCAAAATTAAAAGGTCAAAAATACATGTTATATACAATAAAAATAATCAAAAGTGGAAAATTGACATTTTCATTGATGGGATAAATCCAATCCTTTGAAGGTAATTAGTCTCCCAAACAAGCCCATTATATGACAACATAGTATCATGTACTATATTGAAAAATAAATAATTCTCTAAATATTATGTATTTGAATTGAAATAAGAGAAAAATAGGCCAACAAATATAAATATGGATATTGGGAAAAGGGGAATAAAGGATTTTACCACATGCGATATTTGTAGATAGAAACACCTGAGTACTTTATTTAAGGGAATTGGAGTGTGATACTAGTGTAGAGAGAAAGGCCACCATTCTTTGTATTTAAAGGGTATGAAATAATATTCCAAAGGTTTTTTGCTTCAAATTTAAAGAGGTGGGGAACTATGTAAAACAAAATATCCCATGAATCAAGCGAATATACCTAAGAATATGTTTAAGGATCAAGGTCAAGCATATGTTATTGATATAGATGAAGTGGACTAATTAAATAGATTTTATTTAGAATCATGAAAAATGATGTAGAAATATTTTAGAAATTATAGTCTCATTATAAGAATTATAAAATGGTTAATTTTTGTACTTTAGTACCCTTTCTTTAATGATCTGAAATCATATGATGAATAGTACCAATAACCAAGAAAAGTGATCTTGTGGCATGTAAAAATTTTTGTAAAACACATTATTGATGGAAGATAACCATTAATATGTGTAACATATTTAGATAATAATGATAAATATATGTTTATGGGAAATTATTTGGAACCTTGAAACTGGTTAGTTTTTTATGTTGTCTTTTTTGGAATTTACTGAATATTTTAATTTAGGGAATATATTCTACAACCTGATATTTTATTTTCTTGAAAGCATACAGGTTTTCATTATGTTTTTACTAGAAATGGTATTAAAATATTCATAATGTGACATTACGGGCCATAATATATTTTCTATGGTATATAAGGTTGATTTAGTAACATCCATTAAAAAAATTTGGACTTTGACTCCGGTCAGACATATTTTGGATGAGTTCAAAAGTTAACTGTTTATATAATGGAATAATTTGAACATTGGGTGTTATTGGATAACATTTTTAATTATTTATTTATATTAAAATATTCAAATATATGAGTAATTAAATATCATTCTTTATGGAGTTTATGATCTATAAAATGCTAATTTTAGTGATTCAGAAATGAAAAATTACTATTAGATATTAATTTTATGGAGTAAAAGATGAAGTAGTAATTTATTGATGCATTACCAAAGGATAACAATTAAATTAAATTTTTTCTCTATAAAAATTGTAATGAAATCCGTCAACTATAGTAAAAATATCTGGAGATGAAAATCTTTCCCTATTACTTTCATTTTTATTGAATTAAAGGTCTCTTAACTAATAATAGATATATATTTTTTGTGGAGGTTAACCTTGTTTGTAAAATTTTCTCTATCTTACTCTATCAATCCTTTAGAATTAGTATTCTCTTACATGTCCATGTTTTCATTTCGAACAAATGTTATCCTACTTAGAAACCTAGTATTTATATATTCTTCATGAACATCATACTTACTATTATCTCTTATCAAGACGATGTTTTATTTATTTTTATGATGTGGGTTTTCAAAAAAAGAATTTTCAAATTTCAAACCCTTGATTACTAGGATCAGGATTAAATTGCAAGGATTAAATTTATTTAGGGTGTATAATATAGCAACCAATATTTTAAAATATGATCATAATGTTTTATAGAGTGTATAACATTACACATTAAAATTTTAAGTTAATATAACACTCATATACTTTAATATACATTTCATTAAATCCAACCACTCTTATAGCTTTTGATTCACGAAAAATCGAGTTTAACCAAAAATGATACTCTATTAAAAAATTATTATTTAAACACGACCATTATAACCTAGTAATTAAGATGGTAGGTGGGAATAGTAATAATATAGTTATGGGAACTATATGGTTTACACATGTATAAAATAATTTCCATTCTTATATATTGATTTTAAATTAGATAAGAACCATTTAAAAGGGAATATTTGTTTCTTAAAATTTTATTTTTCTAAAAGGGGGATTAGTCATGCTTTGTGAAAATAATTTAAAATTAATATTTTTCACCAATATCATAAAAAAATATAAATACATACACCTTATATTTGAAATACAAATGTCAAAATGATATTTGGGTGAATTTTTTAAAATTTCTGAACAGATTGATTTTTTGATGAAGAGCCAAAAATACTGATTTTTATTGAGAACTGCATTTTAGTTTAAATTATTTAAAAAGATAAATGAAATTTTATATATTTTTAAACTATAAATAGATAACATAAATATTAAAAGTTTACTAATTTTTATCATTTTAATCAATTTCATATTGAATTTTTATTTTAAAACATTCTATACTTATAAGGATTTTCTCTTTGAAAAAACTCTATTTAGTCATCTCTATATTTTAGTTTTAAATTCAATTCTTACACTAATACAAATTAAATAAGAAAATTTTTATTTTATACATGTAATTATAATAAATGATATAATCTAATAAGGTTAACATGATTTTTCACAGTAACAAATATTGAAAATAGTAGAAATTAATTACCATAGTCTAGGAAAAAATGAGTTTATCTGGGCATTAAACTGAGAAGATAAGGGTTAAAAAGACCTAAATCTTATCAAAAATCAATTTTATAGACATATTTAAACTCTATTACCTATAATGTTTAATAATAACTCATTTTGGAGGCTTTTTGAATGATAACAAAGTTAGTGTCACTTTATCTTTAAAAAACATCAATGTGTGTCCTATCCCCAACTTATTAAAGGACACTCAATATATTCCCCTCATAACACATAAAAACCATTTGGTTTATCAATAAATATACCAAATACCTTACATAATTAATTAAACAAATCATATAGTCATAATTATTTTTTATAATACCTTCAAATAACGCTTTATGTATCTACCTAAATAGGCTCACTAAATAAGAGGTAAAATTATTAAATGTGCATATCTGTTTTATTTATTCTCAAAAATTATTAAAAGATTATTAATTTATTATGTTATAATAAAAATTTTATCTAATATATACTAATATGATATAATTTTAATTTAATAACCCATGTCCATCTCTACTTTTATGAAATTGAAAAAAAAACCTTCGATCGTGTGTACGGTAGTCTATGGTATCACGAACTGATATAATTCATTTTCCATAACCAACTTTCAAGGATGGATATAACTATTGGTTTAAAATATTTATATGATATTTATTAACATATTATTCTTATTGATTTTTTTATCATATATACATTCCTAATTTCCATTTCCTGGGGGATACAATAATGTTGCTCTTGTGTACAACGAACCATCAACTCATGAAGCGAGGTGATTCATTTTACTATAACGGTTTACATTGATGGTATTAAGGTTAAATTTATTGAATATATCTGATTTTTTGTACCTAAAAATAATTATAGAAATAAAATTTCTCTTTTAAATTCTTACTATTCATTTAGTTGGAAAACAATAACGTCCCCTAGGTGTTTGTGTGGACTACCACCTCCACATAGCGATGTAAAATGTTTTTAATTTTAATTTTATAAGGATAATAGTATATATGTATTTTATTTATATAATTTAAATATATGAAACAATTATTATTATTTAAGTATTAATTAATATTCATTTTTCTTTTATATCATCTATTGAGAAAAATGGAAACATCATTCATGCATACGTACGACCTACCGTCTCCATGAATGGTGTGATCCATTTTCTATTAATAACATTAATTGATTTATATAAATAAATATATATTCAGTATATATGATATTTATATCATTTTTAGCATTCTTATGTTTAAACATGTTTAAATTATAGGTATCAAAATTAACAAAGAGAAACGTACATGAAAAAAGAATCAATTATCACCAAAAAAAGATATTTTAACAAATAATTGTTTTTAAATGGACGATAAAAGAGTATAAGTAAATCATATATGGTATGAGATATATTATTAAATTTATTTAATATAATTATAATAAACTAATATTTATTATATATTATTTTTGGACACATAAAAATGACATTAAACTATACGTAAGGGCTTCTCGTCTCACTTTCACTTCTATGATACGTGTTCCATATTAACCACTTATTCATTTGTGTGGTGTTTATAATAAACTTTTTTATATTTCATATCAAGAATGAATTTATCTTCATTTCATTTAATGTTATTTCATTCATGGGTTTTATGATTCAAATGTTACCAAAGTGGACAAGGTTTATTTCACAGTCTCATCATTATTTTGGAATGTTTTTATTTAAGTATCCCTTGGTTGATTATTTGATATTTATTTCTTAAACTCAATATATTTTCCTATCTTTCAATTATTAAAAATATTTTTCATGTAATATTTTTATTTTTACACTATTTGGTACTTAAATTGATTGAGAATTTTTTTAATAAAATCATACATTATTTCTCTCTTCGATCAAAATCATTTTCATCAAAATCCATTTTTTATAAAAACTAATTCTAAAAGGGTTTTAACCTTTTCCAAATGATTTAGTAAAGTCTTTTCCCCCATTTTTACATTTTAAAAAATATTTTTCAAGGATCTGTATTTCATTTTATAAACATTTCTAGTTTTCCTTTTACCACTAATGTAAATGGAATATTTGTTTTAACATATATGACATGAATAAAATTTTCCTCTATCATGACTAGTCAATGTTTTAATGTGTATTATACATGTTTTCATCTTTATTTTAAAAGAAATCCATCTTCAAAATATTTTGTGAACGCTTCATTTTAAATAAATTTTTAAACTGAAAATTTTGTTTTCCTGTAATTATTTTTATTAACATTCTTATGGTATTTATTCCAATAAATTACCTCAACCATTTATTTTATTTATGATCCACTAGAGATATGTTGTATTGATATCATAATTATTCTTTATGTGGATGATTTATGATCAATTTGACTAAGGATGTAAAATTTTGTTTCCATTAACCATATTAATGTACATGGTTTATTATTATGTTAATTTTATTGGGGTATGTATTAAAATTTTATATGTTTGTATTTCAATAAAAATGTATTTGTTTATTATTTTTCATGCATTTTATAAAAGGAAATAAATAAACTTATTATGTGACCAGTGGGGATTTGTTATAGATATCCCCTTAATGCATCGATATGTATTATAAGAAAAATTAGTTGGCCAAAATAGATAGGTTTCTACCCCCAGATACAAACTATGTGAAAAAAGGTCATTATAGTATGTATTTGATGTACAAAATTTTGAATTCCTTTATTATGATATCAGTTATTTATGTCCACATGATTATTAAATTAGTTATAATATCCCAAAATATGTTTCAATCTTATGTGATTAGTTATATGGATTAACTTGATGATCATTTATTTCTACCAAGTTCTACTCATTTTATTGAAGAAATGGCATGTGTTTTTGTTTTTCAAGTTTCTATTTTTGATTATAAATACATATTCATGAGTGATTTTGATGTATGCATACCGTAATTGAGTATCTGATCCCCCCCCCCCATTCTGATTTTTTATTATACCCAGGATACTGGGGCGTGTTTTTTTATTTATATATTTGGATACACATTGAGGAATAGTGGTGTTATCAATGAAAAACTATTTGTATTTTATGATTTCATTTTTAATGAGATTTCAAAATATCCATCTAGTTTACCAATAGTACTAAACAACTAATTCTTTATGTATGAAATTCCTTGTATATTATTCTAATTTAATAAAGTAACCATAATCTTTGGACTATTGGGTTTAAGATATTTATAATGATTTCATGGAGGCACCCATGATCTATAACACTTGTAGATTCTCAGTTCACATAAAAAAATTATTTCATGTTTTTATTATACAATGTAGTGATGTGGGCTCGTTGGTTCTGAGAGAAATTGTGGTGTTATTAGATTCTTCATGAACAATGATATTTTATCTATAGCCATCACGAATGATGATTATTCATCTTTGGGATGATTCTTTATTGAGAACTGATACCGGTCTTATGATAGTGAGAGGTACCATTTCTATTTCTTCATCTTTAGTATCTAGTTTATCTGATATTATCTCCTCTTATTCTTTTGCATTATCTCCCATTTTGGACATAGTAAAAATTCCTATAGATATCATTCCTTGTGTGAATAAAATTTCAATGCCTCTCAATATGAAGAGATATTAGGGTCTTCGATGTCCATCTTCCATATTCTATTTACTAGAAATTGAACTCATCTATGAATTTTTTTTATTGATATGAAACCTCCCAATGTCATTCTCATGGTAATTTGAATGATTATTTATAAAGACTGTATTGAATATTCTATTCTATTAGTATCCTTTAATACCCCAAATGGGGATTATTCTACATTCAAGGATAAATTTACCTAAGGTCTAGCCGAGCCAAACCAACTTTTATGATTTTTTGGAAGGATGATATCTATGTATTTTTTTGAATTTGATTTAGAATAATTATGTGCTAATTTTCCACCATTAGCTGTTGAGTTTCCAAATGATTTTAATTAAAATTATCTATTTTTGCATCTATAGATGGAGGCAGAGTTCTCTATTAGTATAATTCCATGCACTGAACCACTATTTATACCTTCTTACCATATGATACCAATTGAACTGAAGGAGTTAAAGGATCAATTAGTTGACTTTATTTCCAAAGGAATCATTTGACTGAGTGTATAACCTTGCGTAGCACTGATATTTTTTCAAATATGGTTGATAGAACCATTATCCCGTGTTTTTTCTAATAAAATTTCAAATGTGTTGTGATCATGAACATGTATCCATTTCCTATTATTGAAGACATTTTTTATTACCTAGAATGTGATAAGTTCTCCTCTATGAATGATTTCAATTAGTTTACCACCATCTAAGTATCAATGAGTCTGATATCCCTAAGAGTACTTTTTAAAAGTAGGTATATCCATTATGAGTAACTTGTTATGGCATTCGGATTAAAAAAATCTCAAGTTATGTTTATGGCGCTGTTGAATAATATTTTAGAATGAAATGCCATTTATTTCATTGTGGTATTCAAGAATAACACCATGGATTACTCTAAAATAATGGAGGGTCATGAGATTCTTTTCTGAGTGGTTCTATACATCTTGAGGAATCACTAACTTTATGTCATGATATAAAAGTTACAATTCTATATTTTAGAGGTAACACTCTTAGGGCATGTGGAATTCAAACATGGTATCTCATTTGATCATGAAAAGGTGAAACCTTTCATGTCTTGTAAATAATAGTGAAATTTATTTGAGATTAAGAGCATATTAGTGTTTTTAGTTTATTACCAAACTTATCAAATATGGATTCTCTTTTTTTACTTAACTCACAAAAAAGGATTGAAACTTGTATAAGATTCAAAATTTATGGTTCTATGATGAATTGAAGCATTGTTTCACTTTTTCCCCAGTGTTGACTCCTCTAGATGATGGACAGAGATATACGGCCTTTTATTATTCATCAGGTTCAAATTTAGTCTATGTTATCAAGTAGGGTGATCTTGTGGTGTCTTATGGTTCTCATTATATTTGGTAAAATGAAAAGAATTATCCCACACATGATCTAAAAATAATATATTTGATTCATGATTTATTATTTTGAAGCTGAAATGTTTACCATCTACTCCGATCAAAAAATCTTGAGTAATATATTCACACCAAAAGATTTTAATCTCTAATAGGGTCATTAGGTGGAGTACCTATAGTTTTTTAATATGATATCACATAAACTATTGGATAGGTGAACGTTGTTAATAATTCTTTGTGTGGTAATATAACATCATAAACCATGATGGAATCACCAGAGGAGTAGAATATAATGTATCTCTAATTATAGATTAATTTGGGAATTTGGGATGATGAGACCAAGATTGTCTTGAAAAATGATCAATTGAAACCTTTTTTTCTTGGGAATGGATATGCCATTATATCACTTACAATGAAGGATGTAATATGGGTTTTTTGTCATTCCCAATGGGCAATTCACCCATGTATAATGAATATGTTCTATGAAACAAGTTTTCAATTATGGTACCTAGGTATGGAATTGGTCATTTCAAATATTGTTTCTTATTATTATACATATCAACAGATTAATGTAAAGAATTAGATGCCTTGGATTTTATTCAGTCCCTTCCTATACTAAATTTGAAGTGGGATATGATATTGATGGTATTTGTGGTTTGGTTTCCATGTACTCATCAAGGAAATAATAATAATTATGTATTAATTGAATAATTGACCAAATCATCTCAAATTATTCACATTCAAGAAATTACCAACGTATTGGACTATATAAATCTATATTAATAAATATTGGAATATTTTATGGTGTTCAGTATGTTATTATTTCTAATGGGTATCCCTTGTTCACATGTTATTTTATTTATAGTTTTATTGAAGGTGATTCCATCTTATGTAATGTTCAGCATGACATACCACCCCAGATAGATAGTCAAATGGAATGGGCTATATATATTCAGGAGGACATGCTTCAAGCCTCTGTCCTTGACTATAGAGTATCTTAAAATGTCATCTGGGAATGGTTGGGTTCTCCTCTAAAAATAGTTACCAGTAATTCAATAAATTGGTACCCTTTGAGGCCTTAAGTTGGAAAAATTATAAATATTTACTCTATAGGTAAAATATCTGTGAATATTACCTTGTGGGTCCTAATTTGGTCTAGGAATTGATAATGAAAATCCCTATGTTTATATAGATTTTGGTGATGATGTAGTGTTGGTATAGATCTTATAAATATTTTTGTTGATGTTCTTTGGAGTTCTCGATTAGGGACAGAGTTTTTTTATGAGTCTTGACATAGTTGCGACATTGGAAGTTGGTATACACGAGTTGATAGAACCAAGATATGTGGGTCCATTTGTGGTTGTCTAGTGGATTAGAAACGAGCCATACTAATTGGCCTTATGACCAAAATTGAAAAATATCCATAATGTGTTTAATATTTTTTAGCTCATAAAGTATCTTTTAGACACAACCCATGTTTTTAATAGGGATTAACTTGATGTATAATCTAATATATCCATGACTATGTAGCTGGTTTAACTTGTTATTCTTACATGTTTATTCCATATGGAAAGATTATATGTTTGGTTTAGGTACTACAGTAGCTTGGTAATAATTTTTATGATACATGGGATCATGAGGTGTTGATAAAAGAGCAGAAACCTCATCTATTTGTAGTCCAGTCTTCTTGATAGGTTTTCTAGGACTGAAAATAATTTTTGGTGGAGATAATTATAACACCCTAACACCAGGTTTTAGGTATGATCTATTGTTTTATTTAGATCTTATTATTTTCGTATCTCCCCATGTTTTTAAAATAAGAAAATTTTATTTCATAGAATATGTGACATGAAACACAAAGGTTAGTATAAAATATATGTCACATCATTGAACTCATTTTGATGTATTTAATCTTTTATTTTCAGTATTATCTTGGTATTATGGCTTCCTAATGTGCTTTTGGTGAAAAACCTTTTTTTTGTTCCAAAAAAAGGTGCACCACTACTGGTTCATGGTTTTTATAAATCCTGTTCCATCCCATGAAAGAGCAAGAACACTGTATATTGTGACAGTTCTGGCCACACAGCTTGTCCCACATGCGTGTGGCTAATCATGTGCCTAAACCAGTGGGTCTATCTACGAAGTATGGTCTACTACACAAGCTTACTACCTCCCCCAGAAACCATGTTGCATCATTCCTTTTGGGATAGAGAGGGACTCACAATTTCAACATAGTTTGGAAAACCATGCGGCCAAATCATCTAGCCTATACAAGTTATTAAAAATGAAGAATTTCCCTCTTTTACTTCATCCAATTTAAGAGAAAATAGACCCAAACACATCCCATTTGGTATTATTAACCCAATGATACTATCCTTCTCTTCTGGGATACCTTAGACCCAAAAATATTTAGTTTTTTGGTGTGGGATCACCAAGAATCGTCATATAATCCCCTTATTTCTAAATTTATTCCTTCTTCTTGGTTTCTTCTTTTCTCTTTATTATGTTTTTATTTATATATCATATTTTTTGAACTGATAAAATTTCAATATTAAGTTTATTTGTTGACTCTTGATATTTTTGGTATGGTATTTCCATTATAGGTTCCCCTTGTGGAGAAATTGTGTTTTCCACTGGATTTTAGAAGTTTCCAAATTAAGGGAAGTGATTCCATGATTTAGAAAAATTAGATGATTTTAGTGTTCTTGATTTTATTCTTGAATGTGTTATATGGATTTTTTTGATTGCTGAGAAATGTGTTTTTAAAAGGTTTCAGTGTGTGTATGGGTTTAAAGATGATTTTCCAAATGAAATTGGTTGAGTTACATGTGTGTTTTTTTGTGCTTTATAACATGTTATAAGAATTGTGTAAGTGATGAGAAGTATTTTTTCAATGGATTTAGTGTGTGTGTGTGAGGGTTTGAAAGAAGATATTTTGATAAAAAAATGGTGGTTATTCTAGATTTTTCATGGTATTTAATGTGGGTATGTTAAAGAGGTGGTTTATATGATATGAGATGATGAAATTGAACCCAAAGGGAATCAAGGATATCTTGGGGGAAGAATATAAATCGTACTCTAGTTAGATCGGCTAGGTTTTGGATCAGTTCCTTCTTGAAGGATTGATGCTACAACACTAACTAATCTATGATGAAAATTGGAGACCACTAGAACATTGAATAGATCCCCACTTGTCTCTCATACACAAGGATGTTGTTGTTTATGGTTTATGTACCATTTTTTATTGAGATATGATATTCTTAGGTTACCACTATTATTAGTTCTTTTATGGATTACATTTGGTTCTATTGTGATGTTTTTCTTATCATCATTATACAATGGACCTTAAATATATTTTAATTTCAAATAATGCTTTTTTTTGAATTTTTTTCATAAAATTATTTATTAAATGTTTTATTCTATATTTCAACTAAAACTAGCATGGGGATTTTTATTATAATATTTTAGAATGTAATACTTATTTTGGGTGATATTCTATTAGGAATTGGAAAACACCCTACATACACCATTAGGTGTATGTATACCTTGTTATGTTTGAACTGGGTAATGGAAAGATGTTCCACAGTGGTGATGGTGGATCTGGTTGTAAGTAGTTTCTATTTTTTTTATGTGCTTGTAGAGGTGGCATGAGGTAAATAGACCTATTATTTAATAGATTTTAGGTTTTGTATTTATTTACCCTCCTCATTATGGTATTTTTTTTCAATGTCGAGTTTTTAATGTTGTTCTTATCATAGAGATCCCTCTTTTGGTTCAAGTAATTGGTTGTGATGATGTTTTATTCTTTTTGTCTACGTTTGGTAATTTATTATGGGTTAAATCATTCAAAAAAGTGTAATATAAATACTCATGAACTAGTTTACAACCCATGGGGATCAAGAATACCATTTGGGACATTTCATAGGCCAGGCCAAGTTTTCGTTTGGATTACATCCTGATCTAGTTCAAGAAAAAATAGTATCAGATCACACTTTTTCCATTATTTTGGTGATGATATTTTTTGAGCGTCTGTATAGACTGAAGTTAGGACTATTCGGGAAAGGTGTTTTGGTTTTGAGTGGGGTTTTTGGGAAACACAACTCATAACCTACCTTGAGTCACCATGGGATGTTGGTAATTTGGTTTCACTTCTCCTCCAACTGAGACATATAGGCTACAGATTGTGCATGGACATTGGGTTGGGGTGAAGTGGTCTGGATTTTGATTTTTCTATATATAGTTTTGGTTCTTATTTATAGATATGTTTTCAAAGTGGTTGTTTCTAGTTTTTTTGGATATTTCGTTGATGGATTCTTTGGTTTTTTAAATGGTTTAGTAATATTCCTCTCCAAAGTCTTTCTGTGAAGTTGTGGGAAGAGGTCGGATAGAGTTTTCCCTCACCAGTTGATCAGATACTAGGGAAATTAATGGTTTGGGATATCTAATTCTTGGGTCCAGTTGTGGGGTCTAGTTTTACATAGTGTTGGTTGGAGTGAATACTCAAGATGGGGGCGGGGGGTGAATTGAGTTCCAAATAAAATTTCTGTTAAAAATATTTCTATTCAAATCCCCCAATTTAAAAACTAAGTTAAACTGTAGAGAATTTTTAAAAATTTAATGGTTCGATTAGGTTCTTAAAATATTGATTAGGTCTCAGTTAATTTAATCAAAAGATTAAATTATATTTTGAAAATAACCTACTGATTTACAATATTTAAAAACACTTGCTAGATTAACTATCAAAGTGAATTTAAAACAAATTGTATTTCAATGTAATTAACAGTGGAAAAATAAATTATATAGTATAATTTAGACTTAATATAAGATGCACAACATATATAACCAAGAGGTTCAGTCTCAAGACGAGACTTAGTACTCTCAAACATTTTATATAAATTTGATCCACACCCTGAATCGAGCTAAACAACAGTACAGAGACTGTCCAGGTACTAAGACCTCTACCACAGTTCTACGTGGGAAAACAAAACAACATCACACTGGCTATCCAGGTCTTACTTGACCTCTACCACTACCCACTGTGAGATACAAGAGGGTAATATATGGTTTGTGTGAGGATTTAGAAATCCTCCAGCTTATCTCAGGATAAAATGTGCGTATAATAAATGCAGAGTATACACACTACTAAAAAAATGTAAATAAAAGAATCACTGAGAGATTAGATATGATTTTTAGAATTCTCTAGTGATTTAAAGTGCATCTCTGGACTCTTTTGATTAATCAAGAATGCTTCTGAGTCCTTCTCTAGTTTTTGTTTGAAAAACAGAGGGCCGTTTTCTTCAATTTCAGTTTGATCAGCTTGAGTGCATGAAGAGCTCGTTGTAGTTCTTCACTCCTTGACTAAGATTGAGTTTGTGTTCTCTTCAAGTATGAATGGATTCTTGTATGTCCAGTGTTCTTCGAGTGTGGATGAAGACTTTCATTTTTGTATGTATGCACCACTTTTCACCACTCTTCAGCCTTTGTTTTTTCACACTTCATGAGCCTTCTTAGTGGCTTTCTTCCTGGTCTTTGTCCTTCCTTTTATAGCTTTTAGCTCCGGCAAATGGGAATGATTACCTTTTTAAAGGTATAAGGTACGGATCTCTGACATGACAACAACTATCATTAAATAACATTGATTGCATTAAAATCATCAAATATGACCGTTGGTTAATAAATAAATAATATTGTCAGAGTATAGAGTTTAAGAAGCAAGACTTGTCAGTCTTTCATCAGCATCCTTATGTCCGTAGATATGTAACAGTGGAGTTTGTATAGCGGTGACGTCCTATCGGTAGCTCTTTTTCCATATACTAGTAGCTCCATGTGTCTGTAGCTGTTACTCCGTGTATCAGTATCTCTATATACTGGTTACTCCTTCTATTGGTAGCTTGGTGTATCGGTGACTGTCTATATCGGTGACTATACTTATCGGTAGACTTTGTATCGGTAGCTTGTGGATACCGGTATCTCCGTTCTGTACCAGTGATTAAGTATATATCGGTAGACTTGTTCTATCGGTAGCTCTGCTTCTATCCGTAGACTTGATCAGTTCCGTGCTTATAGGTAGACTTACACATACCGGTAGCTCTGTTCTGAATTAGTGACTATCTATTCATTCTATTGGTAACCTTTATCTATCGGTAGACTAAGTACCAGTAGGGCTCTATTTGTCTGTATCAGTAGCTATGTGCATACTAGTGCACTTAACACTTATCTGTTCGATGCAACACATATGCTGACTGAGTTAGAATTATTCCAATGTTTATATAAACATAGATAAACATATCTCAAATATTATTTTAATATTATTATCAACATTATAATAGGCTGTCATAGATTGAAATAATTAATATATAGGTAAAAATTATTTGGGATTATCATAGTATGTGAAAGCATAATTGGGATTATCAAAACAGGTGAGGTCAATAATCTCTCCATTTTTTATAATCACAACTTATGATATTATAAATCCAAAATAATCAGTAATGTATCAGAGGATATAGAATTAAATTCAATTGTATCAGAGAAACCAATATATTATAAAACCCATGTAGTATAGGTAAAATATAAAACAAATGTACCAGAGGGAAATGAATTAAACGCAGAAAAGATATTATTTCTCCCCCTTTGTCATAAAGGATATTAGTTCTCCCTCAGATATTTTTCCCTTAGATAGTATTTCTCCCCCTTTTTGATTAGGAAAAAGTGGAACAAAAATGAAATATAGGATAATAGAAGTAACAATGAGTAAAAGAAAGTAAGATCATATGTATTCCTTGGAGAAAACTGGTACAAAGAATGACATAAATGAAACAAAAAGAAATACAAGTGATTCCTATCAAAAATCCTAGCCACTGATCAATCCACATCCTCGGAATGAGATTTCCCATTGGGATCAGAAGAAGATTGAGGTGAGGTGGATGCAGGTGGAGGCTCAGGAACACCAGAAATGATTAGAGGAGGCTGAGCTACTGAAACTGTTCATGGCCTGTACTGTGTAGCTCTCTGAGTGATCATATGAGTAAGGCTTCAGATAGCTTGGGTTGTAGTCATCTGAGAAGGAGAAGTAGTAGAGGCAGAGGCAGGTAAAGCTGGAGGTACAATCACTTGTCTAGAATCAACATGCAAGAAGGGAAACAAGAGGTTTCTGAAATCCATAATGATTCATCCTCCTCTTTCCATAGAAGAAATGAAATCATCCTTGTTTTCCATGAATTTTTCTAGTACAGGGGTCAACTCCCTGAGCTTGCTGACTTGTTCTCTGAAGGCTTGATTTACTGGTGGTAGCTTCTTGTTTTCTAACATAAGCGTAAAATTATTATTGATTTTATGCTTGGTGTAAACTCTCTGGAAATATTAATCTACCTTGTCTTTCACTTCTTTCTCAAAAGTATAAGCTTCTCTCATACAGTCTTGAACAATCTTCATAATATCTCTAGTGGTATCTCTAGAAGAAGTCACCATTTGGTCAGATCAGATGAGTCCACAGAGCCACTGGTTGATGCTGAACCAAGATCCTCCTTCATCAAAGCTCTAATATGATCCAAATCCACTGAAGGTCTGGAAGCAAGAGAACCAAGAGAGAAGGTTACAGTTTCCTTGAAAATATTAGTTAGCCCACTAATAAGATTTTTCACTGCAGAATCTTGAGCACCGATATGATTCTCCACAGACATTTTAAAGCCTTCAAAAACTGAAACCATCTGGCTCACCACACTCTTCACATAAAAAAAATCCTTGTCTGCTTGAGATTTTGAACTCATATAAGATTCCAGAGAGACAACTGATTTCTTTAGAACATAAACATTATCTGCCAGTCTAGATACTTGAGTCTGGAAAGCTGTAACTTCATCCACTATCTCTACCACAAAGGTTGACACATTACAACCGAGAAAGAGTTCAAAAGACTTTTCTAAATTTCTCATCTCTTCAATAAATCTATTCTATAACCCGGAAAAAGAAGAACTCAGAAATTATTTCATCTCATACTTTAAGGATTCAAGATCAACCCTGGTGACTATATTAGCAGGCACAACAATAGGTGATCTTTCAGATACTATACTGGTCACAGATTTATCCATAACAGTTTAAATAGATGACACTAGTGAAGCTTCAATTCTCTTTATTTCTTCCACAAAACTGATTTTAAGATTAGACATTAGCTTATCCAGATCATGTATTCTTACCACATATTCAGGTAATATCTCAGACTGAATATCATAATTGATTTTTGGTCTCCTAAGGGATGTCTCATTATCATAATCTGGGTAATCCAATCCACAAACTACAAACTCTGGGTCCTCTGCCCAGTCTTCAAACTCAACAGCCACTGAAACACTTCCAAACCTGGTTGGATGATCCCCCTCAATTGGTACATTCTCTTGTAAAACAATGACATCCTCAACAACTCTTTATTCTTTAGAATAATCTTTCACAACCATCTCCATTTCTGCAACAGCAAGAGGTTCCTCAAGAACAGGTAAAGGTCTATCATCTTCATCAAATTCCTCAATATGCATTAGGGAATTTCCAATCAGTGGACTAAGGATCAAGCTGACAGAAACAGATTCTTCACTTGCATGAACTTCTTCTTCATTTTCTCAAGCAGTCTCTTCCTGATCTTCTCTCTGCTGGTCTTCCTCAACCATTGGTTCCCCTTTATTGCTTACACCAAAAATACTTTCTGTACTAGGTAGGTTCAATGAACTTTCCTTTTCTTGTGACACAACTTCAAGAGATGGGCTAGGAGGCAAGTCAGGATCTCCTCCATTTGCTACAGAGGAATCTTCCTCTTCCAAATCATCACCATACTGTGGCTCTTCTTCATCAGTTCATATACCTGGATCCCTTACATCCTTAGGCCTTGATGGATGATCCACAAGATTGACCTTATCATAAATATTCTTATCATTATTAACCAACTCTCCTCTTCATGGATTCCAGTTTATCTCCATGTATTTGAAAACTGTGCGTGTGATACAAAAGTTATTCCTTACTACCACTGTCTCATCTTGAGACTCAGCTACCCCCTTCACTTTAATCATAACAAAAATCAACTTGGAAAAGAGTAAATCATTGGTCTTTGATTTGATTCTGGTCATATTCTCCATTTGAATCATTAGAAACATGCACAGATTCACATTCACACCATGTCTCAAAAGATGTAACAGATAGATATCTTGATAGCTTAAATTCGCAAAGTCCCCTCTTCTTGGTCTTAGCACATATTGCACAAACTTGAACAAAAATCTGTTCTCTCCATTCATTTCATCAAATACCACCTTTCTTTGCTTGCCACTACTAGTGAGCTCCACTAAGGCAGTCTCATAATCAAAAATTTCACTTTTAGGTGGTACTGTCTTCAATGAATAACCATAAACTCGTTTATGTGGTACTCTTAGGTACTCAGACCACTCAACGGATGAAAAATATATTTCCTTTCCATTCACAAATGAAATCATTCGGTTCTCATATTCTAATTTCTCAAAACTCAAAAACTCATAGAACTGTTTTACTAGCTTCTGATAGTAGGGTCCATTATTATTTGAGAAGCATTCTACCCACTTCTGATCGTCTAGCACCTCAAGAACTAACAATCTACTATACATCATCCATTCCACGAATAGCTCTTTCTCGATTACAATAGCTCTATTTTGTAAATGCGGGTTCACTGGTCGCCTCCCCGACCTTATTCTACTGACACTGCTACTTTCTTATGGCTTTGTCTTCTGCTTCATCGCATTTGGCTCATCAATGTCATCTCTAACAGTAGGGAGTTCGGTTTTTTCCATCTTTGGTTCGAGGAAATTAGGGTTTTTGAGAGATTCGAGAGCTAAGGATTGAGGGTAAAGGAAAGGTTCGGTGGATTGAGAAGTAACTAGGAATTCGTTTTATCATTTAGGAATCATAAAATAAATAATTAAAATGAAATAAGTAAAGTATAAACGATACAAATTCAGGCGGCAAAAAGAAGTTTAAAACCGCGCATACTTAACGATAGGGTATATCACTGAGAATTCCTAATAGTGAGGTTTATCTATTATTGAGGTCCATACCGGTGAGGTGTAATAGTGAGGTTTCTACCAATGAGGTATAAAAGTGAGGATTCTATCGGTGAGGTATAATAGTGAGGTTTCTACCGGTGAAGGTTAATCATTCCTAACCCATGTCTAGTGTAACTTAACATATCTGAACTTAAAGGTTTGGAGAAAATGTCAGCTAATTGATGTTCAACACCTAAAAATTCAAGAGTAATATCACCTTTTTGGTAATGATCTCTCAAATAATGGTGCCTTACATCAATGTGTTTGGTCCTAGAGTGAGATACACGGTTCTTTGAAATGTTAACTGCACTAGTGTTATCACAGTTTATTAAACCATGCATAAAATCATATCCATAGTCCAAAAGAGTGTGTTTCATCCACCGAATTTGTGCACAGTAACTACTAGTAGCTATGTACTCTGGTTTAGTAGTATATTAAGAAACTAAATTCTATTTCTTACTACACCAATATACTAAGGATTTTCCCAATAAATGACACGTTCCAGATGTGCTTTTTCTATCCAACTTGCAACCAGAAAAGTCACCATCTGAATAACTCATTAGTTCAAAATATTTTCCTTTTGGATAAAAAAACCTAAATTTATAGTATGTTTAAGATATTTGAAATTATTTTAATTGCATGTAAATGAGATTATTTTGGATTATCTTGAAATCTTGTACACATACACACACTAAACATAATATCTGGTCGACTAGCATTAAGGTAATGTAAGCTTCCAATCATACCTCTGTAATTTGTTTGATCCACTGGTTTCCCAGTTTCATCTGCATCCAATTTAAAGATAGTACTCAAGGAGTATCACTTTCCTTAATACTATCCAAACCAAAACGTTTTAAAGGATATTTTGTATATTTACTTTGATTTAAAATAGTACCATTTTCATTTTGAAAAACATGAAATCCAAGAAAATATTTGAGTTCTCCCATTAAACTCATTTTAAATTCATTTTTCATACTCTTTGAAAAATCAGTACATAAAGAATGTTTAGAAGATCCAAAAATAATATCTTCAACATATATTTGTACTATCAAAACACCTTTAGAAATTCTTCTAATAAAAAGAGTTGGGTAGGTAATCCCTTTCGTAAAACCTTTTGAAATAAGAAAATTGCTAAGTCTATTATACCATGCTCTTGGAGCTTGTTTTAAACCATATAAATCTTTAGAATGTTTAAAACATGATTTTGGAAATGGGGGTTTGTAAATCCAGGTGGTTGTTCAACAAAAACATCTTCAATTATAAAACCATTTAGAAAAGCACTTTTGTCATCCATTTGATATAACTTGAAATTTAGATGAGTAGCATAGGCAAGTAAGATCCTAATGGCTTCTAATCTAGCTACAGGGGAAAAGGTTTCCTCATATTCTATACCTTCCCCTTGATTATACCCTTGTGCAACTAACCTAGATTTGTTTCTAACTATATTTTCTGATTCATCAACCTTGTTTCTAAAAACCCATTTAGTGCCTATGGTCAAAGTGTCCTTAGGTCTCTCTACTAATTTCCAGACATTGTTTCATTCAAATTGAATTAATTATTCTTGTATTTTCATTACCCAAAATTCATCATTGATTGCATCACTGATATTTTTAGGTTCTATCTGTGAATAAAAAGCTTTCTGTTAAACCTGATTTCATAGAGAAGCTCTTGTCTGTGTCCCTCTACCAAGATTACCAACAACAGCATCCAATGGATGATTCTTTAGAATCCTTGTTGATCTAGTAAAGGTAGGAATAGAAATTTCAGGTTCATCTATAGGTTCGGGTTCAACAGAAGCAGGTTCTAGAAGGTTTCTATAACTGGATGTCTTTAGAGTAGGTTCTTTAGTTTTATCATTAAGGTCCAGAATAGACATATTTTCTTCAAGATTTTCAAGAGAAGACTTAGGTTCATGTGGATCAATTTCATCAAATTTGATGTCAACAGATTCTTCCACAAATTTGTTTCTTTCTTTAAAGACTCTATAGGATTTTCTAGTTAATGAATAACCAAGAAAAATTCCTTCATCACTTTTAGAAGAAAACTTGTAAAGATTATCCTATGTATTGAGAATAAAAACTTTTCAACCTAAAACTATGAAGTAATTAACCTTAGGTTTCCTATTGTTCCAAAGATCATAAGGGGTTTTCTTAAGAACATTTTTGATCAAAACTCTATTGATAATATAACAAGTTGTATTTACTGCTTCAGCCCAAAAGTAAATTGGAAGGTTATACTCATTAAGCATGGTCCCACCAATTTCTTGAAGGGTTATATTTCTTCTTTCTACTACACCATTATGTTGAGGTGTTCTAGGGGAAGAGAAGTTGTGACTATAGCCATTGTGTGAGCAATAAGATTCAAACTCATGATTTTCAAACTCACGACCATGATCACTTCTCAGGGTCTTAATCATAAGTCCACTAAGGTTCTCTACAGACTTGGAGTATTTAATAAAGTAAGAACAAGATTAATTTTTGTGAGCTAAGAAGTATACCCAAGTATATCTAGAATAGTCATCTACTAAGACATAGACATAGTGCTTCCCATTTAAACTAGAAACTCTAGAAGGTCCAAACAAATCCATGTTCTTTCTTTAATTTGAAAGAAAATTTATGTTTCTTTCCCTTTTGACAGGGATTAAAAACTTTGTCTGTTGGGAACTCAAGTTTAGGTAGGTCTCTAACTAAGTTTTTCCTAATCAGTTTTCTAAGTGAATGGATGTTTCAATGTCCTAATCTTTGGTGCCATATCCAAGAATCTTTATGAAAATCATTTAATCAAGTAATATTTTTTTAGATAACTAATTCAAATAAACAGCATAAACATTTTCATTTCTCAAATTAGAAAATACTAAAACATTTTTAGAGTTATAAACATTACAAGAATAATTTAAAATTTTAACATTAAAACCATATTCATACAGCTGAGAAATACTCAACAGGTTATATTTAAGTCCATAAACAAATAAAACTATGGAAAATAAAACTGAATCAGAGTTACCAATCTGGCCTAGGCCGATGATTTGTCCTTTAGAGTTATCACCAAAGGTGACATGGCCTCCATCAACTTTGATTAAACTCTTGAATCATGAGTAATCTCCAGTCATATGCCTTGAACATTCTGAGAACACTTCAAGTAGGTTTCCACAAAATATGTTTAAACAGAAAATGATTTTGGTACCCAAATTTTCTTAGGTCCAGACAGGTTAGTAAGAAAAGCCTTAGGTACCCATATTTGTCTCATGGGTCTCAAATAATTTACATAATCAATATATTTTGAAAGATAAACATCAGTTGATCTATAAACAATTGAATAACTAGTTTAAGCATATGAATTTCCAGAATTATAACTAGTAGCATTCTGTCCAGATTTTGGAATAAATCTAGTTTTAGTGATCTATCTCTGTCCAGGCTGATAGCCTATTCCAGTAGTTTATTTTGGTGCCACTTTTTTTCCTAAAATTTGTGTAAGTGTATTCTTTCCATTTTTGAATTTCTCTAAGTTCTTTCTTAATTGATCATTAGACAATTTTAGTTCAGTGTTTTCCTTAAGTAATTGAGCATTCTTTTCCTTTTCTATATCAAGTGTAGATATTACAGAACTTGTCAGAGCATGCTATTTATTTAAAGATTTATACTTGCCCTTTAATTCATTACATGTTTATTCTATCATATTACAGTATTCAAATAACTCTTCACTAGACATATTTTCAGATTCAGAATTAGAATCAACTCCAGGATAATATGAATTTAAAGAAGGAGTATCCAGTGTTACCTCAGATGTGTTTGTCATAAAACACATGTTAGAACGATTATTTTTAGAGTTAGAAACTTCATATTCACTTGTACTGTCTTATGAAGCACTCCAGGTTATTTTCATAGATTTCTTATACTTGTTGTCCTTGTAGTCATATTTATTTTTGAACATAAATTTTGGACAGTCATCTTTTACATGTCCTTTCCTTTTGCATTAATAGAATATAATCTCATCACTTTTATCAGAATTCTTCCAATATTTCTTCTAATGACCTTTGTTATCATATTTTCCTTTTTAATTTTATTTTATGAAGAATTTCTTCTTCCTGTAGAACTTCTTGAATCTTCTGGCTATTTGAGCCATCTCTACATCACTATTAGATGCATTATCATCACTACTTGAACTATCACTTTCACTTTGAATTGGTCCATTGTCTTTACTCTATGAAGCCTATGTCTTGAAGGCTTCTGAATTCTTCCTTGGTTCATCATCCTATTGTTTGTTGACCTTCATCTCTTCCTCATACATCAATTGCGTTCCAATTAATTATTCAATAAGAAGTTTGCTGATTTTGCACGATTCTCTAATGGAAACAGATGTGCCTATCCATCATTATGGAAGACATATTAATATTCTCATGATATGTTCTTTTTCAAGATCAAAATTACTAAGAGAGCTCATAGTGATGCCAATCTCATTGACCCTGAGATACATGTCAGAAATGCGTTCATCAGGCTTCATTTTAAAATTATCATATTTAATAGTGTATGTGTGCAATCTCATTTCCTTAACATTGGTTTTTTCCCTCATGGGAAATAGCCAAAGTGTCCCAAATTTCATAAATAGCTTTACAAGAAGATATTCTGTTAAATTCCTCATCACCTAAAGCAAAGTACAAAGCATTCATTGATTTACAGTTATTATTTTAGGAAGTCTAAGTAGCTCCATCCCAAGTAGTTCTATCAGTTTCTAGAATCTTATATTGAGCTTCTATACCAGTCCAGATATCAAATCCCATACTCTCCAAATGAATTTTCATTTTCAGCTTCCACTGACCATAATTTGTACCATTAAAGATGGGTGTCATGTTGGTAGCAACACCTTCTAATCTATTGTCCATATTTCGATTTTAGAAAATATATTTAAAGAGATAAAATTTAGAACTAACAGAAATTTAACATCTTTAAGATACAACAAAAATCATAGTTAAAAAACAGAGTATTTTGAAAACCGTGATAAACAAAATAGTCCTCTGATACCAAATTTTGGCTGGAGTGGATACTCAACATGGGGGGTGAATTGAGTTACAAAAAAATTTTCTGTTAAAAAGATTTCTCTTAAAATCCCCCGATTGAAAAACTAAGTTAAACTATAGTGAATTTTTAAAACTATAATGGTTCGATTAGGATCTCACAAGATTAATTATGTCTCAGTTAATTTAATCAGAAGATTAAATTATCTTTTGAAACTAACCTACTAATTTATAATACTTACAAACACTTTCTAGATTAACTATCAAAGTGACTTTAAAACAAATTGTATTTCAAAGTAATTTTCAGAAGAAAATAAAGTATATAGTATAATTTAGACTTAATATAAGATTCAAAACAGACATAACCAAGAGGTTCAGTGTCAAGCCGAGACTTAGTCCTCTCAATCAATTTATATAAATTTGATCCACACCCTGGATCGGGGTAAACAACAGTATAGAGACTATCCAGGTACTAATACCTCTACCATAGTTCTATGTTGGAAAACAAAACAATAGCACACTGTCTGTCCAGGTCTTACTTGACCACTACAACTATTCACAGTGGGATACAAGAGGGTTATAAAAGGTTTGTGTGATGATTTATAAATCCTCCAGCTTAGATCAGGAGACAGTGTGTGTATAATATATGCAGATTATAAACACTACTAAAAAATGTAAATAAAAGAATCACTGAGAGAGTAGATATGAGTTTTCGAAAGATCTAGTGATTTGAAGTACAACTCTGGACTCTTTTCATTAATCTAGAATGCTTCTGAGTCCTTCATTGGTTTTTGTCAGAAGAACAGAGGGTCGTTTTCTTCATGTTCAGTTTGATCAGCTTGAGTGCATGAAGAGCTCGTTGTAGTTCTTCACTCCTTGACTAATATTGAGTTTGTGTTCTCTTCTTGTATGAATGGCTTCGTGTATGTCCAGTTTTCATCGAGTGTGGATGAAGTCTTTATTTTTCGTATGTATGCACAGCTTTCCAGCACTCTTCAGCCATTGTTTTTTGCACACATCATGAGCCTTCTTAGTTGCTTTCTGCCTGGTCATTGTCCATCCTTTTATAGCTTTTAGCTCTGGAAAATGGGAATGACTACCTTTTTACAGTTATGAGGTACGGTTCCCTAACATGCCAATAACTATCATTAAATAACATTGATTTTATTAAAATCATCAAATATGACTGTTGTACAATAAATAAATTATATTGTCAGAGTATAGAGTTTAAGAAGCAAGACTTGTCAGTCATTCATTAGTATCATTTTGTTGGTAGATATATAATGATGGACTTTGAATAGCGGTGACCTCCTATCGATAGCACTTTATCCTTGTACTGGTAGCTCCTTGTATCGGTAGCTGTTACTCCGTGTATCAGTAGCTCTATGTACCGGTGACTCCTCCTATCAGTAGCTTGGTGTATCAGTGACTGTCTGTATCAGTGACTATAATTATTGGTAGACTTTGTATCGGTAACTTGGGCATACTGGTAGTTTCGTTCTTTACCAGTGATTAAGTGTATATTGGTAGACTTGTTCTATTAGTAGTTCTGCTTCTATCAGTAGACTTGATCAGTGTCGTGCTTATCGGTAGACTTACACATACCAGTAGCTCTATTCTGAATTAGTGACTATCTATTCAGTCTATCAGTAACCTTTTTCTATCAGTAGACTAAGTACCAGTAGGGCTCTGTTTTTATGTATCAGTATCTATGTGCATACTAGTGGACTTAACACTTATCTGTTCTATGAAACACATATACCAATTGAGTTAGAATTATTTCAATGTTCATATAAACATAGATAAACATATTTCAAATATTATTTTAATATTATTATCAACTTGATAATAGAATGTCAAAGATTTAAATAATTAATATATAGATAAACATTATTTGGGATTATCAAAGTATGTGAATGTATAATTGGGATTATCAAAACAAGTGAGGTAAACACATAGGTTAGGGAAGCCACACCTATTCCATTAAAGGACATGTATTATGAGTATCTCAAGTACAATCATCCAGGGTCACATGGATCCCCAAGACGTAGAGAAGTGGAGTGAGAATATTGAAAGGATGTTTGGGTTCCTTGATACTCTTGAGGATGTTAAAGTAATGTGTTATTTGTTATTGTTGTAAGGTCCAAATTGTAGGTAGTGGGACTAAGTGGTTTAGGCTAGGAAACATTATTAGATGGGATGGAAGTATATCTATGTCATCTTTAAAAATAAGTATTTCTTTGAGACCATGGAATTTGAAAAAACCCAATAGTATTTCTGTCTACACAAGAGAGACCAAACCATGTTGGAGTATCCCAACCATTTCAATTATTTAGTTAAATTCACACCAAAAGTGGTTTCCAATGAGTAGTTGAAGGATCAATAGTTAAAAATGGGGTTGTGGCAAAATATATGATCCTAGGTTTTCCTATTCAAGTTAGAGATGTATGCTAAGGTGGTTGATCATGCTTTTATGGTGGAAATTGAATGCTCTAGAAATTATGGTTTTTCTGGAACAATTTTTGCATGGGTTAGGGAATTGAATATTCTAATAAGAAAAAGAGGAAGCGTGATGGGAAAGATAATGGAGGATGGGTTCGTTTAGGCCACCCTTCCCGACCATTCTTGTATGTGTATTTAGATGTTGGGTGAGTCTTGTTCCATAAATATGGTAAGGTGGGTCATGGGTGGTATGATTTTTCAACCCCATATAGACCCTACCATTGTTGTAGATCCATGATGTACTTGAAGTGGTTTTTCAGAGCCACACGTATACATCAGGTTGGTGTAACTTAAACATCTTCCAGAGGGATGTCATCACAGTCAAAACCATCCCAAATAGTGGGTTCCTAGTTAGGTCATCATGGAGGTAGGGCTTGATCTTCTTCAGGTTGGAGTCTACTTAAGACATATCTATAGGTTTGTGGTCATTCACAAGATCAATAAGAGATGAGGCATCTTCAGGCTATGGATCAAACAACAGCAGAATCAGAAGTAGTCCATGAAATGGTTTGAGGTACAATTCCTATTGCATCACCCATAGTTATTTATTTATTTTACCGAGGTGTTGATTCTTATTTTATTTCTTCCCATCTTGAGTATTTTTTGAAAACCCCAACTGAGATCATTCCATATGTGATGGATGTAGTGGAGAAACTTAGAATGAAGTGGGAGCAGGGGTTCAGGTGTCCCTTTTTTCACTCACTATGTCGGGGGTTGAATA
This sequence comes from Viscum album, assembly GCA_963277665.1. Classification (NCBI taxonomy): domain Eukaryota; kingdom Viridiplantae; phylum Streptophyta; class Magnoliopsida; order Santalales; family Viscaceae; genus Viscum; species Viscum album. Next base: position 251,383,927 of record OY728135.1, on the reverse strand, counting down.
GGAATGTGATTTCTTATTTTTGGAGACATACATCTTTGATATGATCATTGATATGGTTCATATGATCATATTTAGGTGCACATCAATTTCTTTCACTAGTGGGTGAGTTCTATAGAACATGATGGGAGTGTTCATGTCTTCAAAGGTGAATGGGATCCTTTTTTAGGATGTAATAGACCTCCACTTTTAGATATGGGTAGCCCCTTTTTTATATCTCATAACTCATGCAACTGGATGATGATAGAGGCGTTTATAGTGGATTAAATCTTGTTGTGGATGAGTTTGAATATGTGTTTCCAGATGACTTCTCAATTTTTCCTCCAGTGTGGTACCTGGAGTTCACCATTGATTTGGACCTAGGGAAAAAAATGATATATCTTCTATTATACAATATGCCCACCCAAATTTGAGTGAATTAAAGGTACAATTGATGAATTTTAATCTAAAGGATCCATTTTCTCGAGTGTCTCACCTTGGGATTCCCAAAACCAGTTTTCTAAGATGGCTGATGGATCTCTCCAGTTGTGTGTTGATTATCAGAATTTAAATAAGGTAATGATAAAGAATAAATATCCCTTTCCTTGTATTTATGAACTTTTGGTCAGATCAAGGGGTCAAGGTTGTTCTCCAAGATCGATTTATGCTCTGGTTATCACCAGGTTACAGTTAAAGAGGTGGATGTCCCTAAAATTTCATTCCAAAATAGGTATGGCCATATCAAGTATTTGGTTAAACCATTTGGGTTCACAAATGTTGTATAAATTGTCATGGTTGTCATGAATATGGTGTTTCATTAGTACCTATATTTTTTCATCATTTTATTCATGGAATATATTATCATCTACTATGGCACTGAGAAGGATCATTGGTGACACCTGAGGATTGTGTTGGGAACTCTTAGAGGTCATTGCCTCTTTGAAATGTTCTCCAAGTTCACTTTTTTATTAAGGAACTAAATTTAATAGGTTATGTGATATCGATAAGTGGGTTTTCAGTGGACCCTAAGAAGATCAATGTGATGATGACATGTGAGAATCTGCATAATGGTTTTGAGATCAAGAACTTTTTGGGCGTGGTAGGGTTCTAAAAGAAGGTTATCAATGCTTTCTCCAGTATTTCTTCACCCATGACGTTACTTACCTAGAAAGGGTTAATGTTCAAATGGATCTCATAATTTAAAACATATTTTGAAGATCTTAAATAGAGGATGACCAAATCCCCTATATTGACCATACCAGAATTTGGAAAGGGATACTTAGTATACTCTGTAGAGACCCAAAGCTTGATATAAATAGACATTACATTACTTTTGCAGAATATCTAATACATAACAAAAACAGACACCAAAGAACCGTAATATTTTAGTGTCTTTGGAAACTCAGAATATAATCTTCTAATCTTGGTGAAATATCATCAACATCTCCTATACTGATCTTCCTTTTTTCTCACCTAAAACCTTTCTCTATATCCTAGGGAAAATAAAACATATAAAGGGTGAGCACAAATGATCAGTAAAGGTATGCATGGAGAAAATAAAACAAACCATATATATCTGAACTTCAAAACATGAACATAATATTTAAACATAAAAATCTTGAGCAGTGACATAAATCATGACAGTGCGTAAGACATAGATCGTAATGGATCATCAATCATGATAAAATAGCATGGGAATAAAGCATGTAATTATGGAAACCATTAAGAACATGTTATTTTTTCCATAGTAGCCAAGGCATTGCTTCCAAGACTATCTTAGTGGACAAATTCCCTTTCTGAATCGAGTTCACTCCTCGTTCCAGTCCTGTATCACTGAACAAGATTAACTTACCATTCCATCCATGTCTATATCATGAGATATAAATCTTTACCCAATGAATTTGAGGGATATATTGGTCCCACCCATATCATAATGAAATCATTCTTACTTGTGCCACAACATAAACAAAAATCATTCATCATAACCCAAAGAATAAAATTGTGTTCATAAAATTCATTACATCATAACATAATCCATATAAAACAAATGGATATCATTTCATCATAAGAAAATTTAAACCATGTAAATCATAGAGATATTATACTTGAAACATACACATATGAAATAATGTCATCTTAGATGGGAAATGGTTTTTATAAAACACATGAAATATATTCTTGAGGAAAATATCCTTTCTTATTCAAAATCATTTTATTTTCACAAAATTCCATGAAATTTTAAAGGAATAGGATTTTGATGAAAATAGACATGAAATCTTGTAGAGTAATCTTCATGAAAATAAGCTGTTATGAAAACGTAAAAATCCGTTCTTTCCGTATAAGTTAAAAAAACATTCTCCTCGTATTTTTTTCAGAAAAGTCAAAAATTCGTCGTATGGTAAACAAAAGAGATATTCCTTTAATAACATGTGTTAAAAGTCCAAAATGGGTAAAAAGGACTTTAAACATACATAAAACACTATTAGAAAACATGGACATGGATGATAACAATAACCCCAGTAAATACTTATGAATAAACAATCTTGAATAAGAACGAGATTGGAATAATTATCCCTTACCTTATGTCCAATTTCTTCTGTATGTGTCTGAGACTCCTTTATAGTGGGTTTAAAAATGTTATTAACTTGTAACAGAACCATAATAATATGTATGATATCATATATGATTTACTTATGACTTTATATTATTCATTTATTTTTCAATTCCATGTTAAAGTAGTGTTTTAGGTAAAATCATTTCATTTATCATTCGTGTTTTGACAAGTAGTTATTAATATGATTACATAGATAATGATTACTTAATTCAAGAATATAAAACATTATTTATATATAATATATAATCATAATATATATATATATATAATATATCGATAAATGGAAAGAAATACACCGTCCATGGAGACAGTAGGTCGTACGTACGCATGAACACTATTTTTCGTTTCCTTATTGAATTGAATGGAATTAAGGAGATGACAAACATATATATATATATATACATAAATCAATTATCATTATTATTTCATATATTTCATGATTACTAATTATATATACTTTATAATAATTCTTGAATTGTTAACATGGAAAATTAATATCATCGCGTCGTGGAGACGGTAATCCGTACGTACGCACGAGCGATGATATCATTACCATATTTATTGAATGGAATTGGAGTGGATGATATAATATCTTAGAATAAGTATGATGTTATAATAATCATATATAGTTATTCTTGACACCATTATACCCATCCAAGTAAGGTGGTGATGGAAAAACTGATTACACCACGACATGGAGACGGTATTTCGTACGTACTCACGCGTGGTGATTTCGTTTTCCGTAGGATGTATAGAATGTGAAATAGAGTTTTTTAATATTTATAATAAAATATCAGTATATAAGTAATTCTTATGTTATTACTTTATAACAAAACAACTAAATAAGAGGAAGTAGAAGAAGAAAGAAACTTGAGAGTTGGTAGAAGAGATTACCTCTTCCTCGACGCACCTCCTTTAAACTTTTTCTTAGGGCACTAGAGTTGGTCTTTTGAGAAAACCAGAACCTATATGACAGAACTATAGAGGTTGAGAAGAGTAATTGGCAGGGGTTGGCAGAGCTTCAAGGCTCAAAAGGGTGTGAAGAGAATAGGGAAGGGGTGCCCTTTTTATAGAGGAGAGGGGCACCTTTGGAAAAACATAAAATATTATTTTATAATAAAGTAATATTCGGTTTATAATAGCTCCAAATTGATTTATTTCTAAGATAAAGTAGGGATGGGTCTCAATACTCTCAAAAAATAGGTTTTAGAAATTTTTAGGTTACTATTTTAACCTTATCATTTAGATTTAACTCTATGTTAAATTATTTAACTTTTACCGTGTTTTCTTGTTTTCTTACACTATATGGTTAATAAACTTACTATAACAAGACAAACGAACCCCAAGTGGTTCATTATTAATATATATAATCTTATATAAGTCATTTGGCCTAACCTTAGATTTTTAGTCATATAATAACAATTAATAATATAATATTTGTTTTAAAAACAATTTTATGTCAATTTTGACACTATTTGGTAATTGATTTTTGTGAAAATCATAACAACATTATTAGTTAAAAAACGTTTATTGAATCAATACTAACATGACATATTAACCTTAAAAATTAGTTTAATTCATAAAAAGACTAAAATTTAATTTATTTGGGTATTTATAACATCAATTATGTTAATATTTCATTAATAAGGTAATTACTGCATCATCATTGTGTCCTAAATAAATTAAATTATTTAATGTATAAAAATTATACATAAAATACCAAAATGTAGGAAATCATTTTATACTTATAATGAATATTTATAGTTGAATATATCTTATGTATAACCCTATAATAAAAATTTATTAGTTATTAAACATTGATTTAAACTAATTTAACTCTTATTTAAATAAAATAATAATAAGTGTCCTAATCTAATCCAAGTGGACCTAAAGCGTAATATTTTATTCCTAAGGTTGTTTTTGGTCTAATAACACTTATAAAATAGAATTAGGACATTTTTTGGGTAATAATAATACCATGTTTACCCTTAATTACACGATTTACTTTTAACCGTGGTAAATAAAAGTAAAAAGTTACTATTCGCCAAAAATTATTTTTATCTTATTGAACCACATTTTACTACTTGATATTAACCGTGTCTCTCATATTTTCTAAATTCCACTCACAGAAGCGGTAAAATTAAGTTTTATGTAAATTTTCAACTTCTCTTAGGAGGTGGGTAAAAGACAGTGAAAAGTTCTATACAATTTTTATATATCTAAAATTATTTTAAAATGTCTCAAATGAATTAAATTGAACATATATAGGTACTGTGTATCAATTTTGATATAAATTAAATTTAAATAAAAAAAATAATTATTTAAATAAAAAGTCGGTTTTTAAATAGTTACCCAGCATTTTCACTATTCATCAAAAATTGAAAGTTTTCAGAAAAATACCAAAACATAACCCTCGGCTAAATATGATATTCCAAATTCAAAAATGAAGTCCATTTTGAAAGATAAAATTTATATAATTTCAAAAAGTGGGTATTACTATTCATAACAACTAGTTCATAATAATATTATAATAATATCTCGTTTAGTGAAACTTGGTATTGCGTACTACACACGCTATCAAGGAAGGTCTTGACTGCGTGTAATACAAGCCAAGTCAGGGCTGAGTATAGTGAAAGCTTCGTTTGGTGTTGCGTATAACATAATCAAAACTTATTTCATTTATACATTAAAAAAATCTATACTTAATGTTGCATAGAATAATTTCCACATGACGAACTTGAAATTGTGTATAACACGTGCCATGAATAGTGTTGCGTATAATACAAGCTAATAAGGTGTTCCATATAATACATGCTAATCTTGGTGTAGTGTATAATAGAAGACATCAAAGAAATTAAAAATAATATATCTCATAAAATCTCGGGGTGTTACATTCTACCCCCCTTAAAATTAATTTCACCCTTGAAATTCGTCGGGGTTATAAATGGTTTTCTACTTGAAAGTTTCTTTCATAGAAACCCACATCCTAAAAAGGAATACTAAAACATCATTTTAAAAAGGAACGTCAGAAACATAATGGATACCCAAAGTAACTCATCATTGGGTTTCCACATATGAGAATATAGGTGAAAATATGGATATTGAAGAGAAATCTAACCATCATGTTCTGATGGAGAGTGGTAGAGAAAATGGATATGAAATATCGAACAATCACAAAGCCATAAATTTGTGATGATCTAAGGTACCATCTGATTCATTAGATATAAGGACACTTGGACAACATTTTTTTGTTTTCAAGATCATTTCCCTAAAGTTGAAGAATTGTTGAATTAAAATAAATACTTACATGTTTTTGGTACAATCTTACTGTTGCTCGTGCCTTGAACAATTTCCACTTCATCTCTTAAAGAAAATAAGTTGAATTTGTCTTCCGTGAAGTGTTATCAGATCATGCGATAGAATGATAGGTCATTCCATCTCTCTCAAACATAAGGTTATCAAAAGTTATATACATCAGTCCATCTATAGTGAGATCAATCGTATATGGTTCCAAAAATAGACTTATAATTTATCTATAATACCGCTTAATAAAATAAAACTAGTTTATAATAACCAGGGACTTCCTGTAGGACTGTGGTAGGTGATGAAGGCCTGTCGCACTTCAGTTGTGGGTTTGATTCCCACAGACTTGTCTGACGCGACGGGTTGTCACCCGTCCTATGGGTTTTCCTTTTTCTAAAACTATACAATTATAACATTTCAAAAATAATATCAAAAAGTTCTTGTCTTAAACAATACTATCTAATGTCTAACTTAATCTATTCCAGTCTTTAGGCTTACCCAAACTCACAGTATAAGGAAAAAGATTGATAGAGAGTTCATCTACCAAGAATCTAAATACCATCATTTATGCCCATATATCATAAGATATGTCTTGTTGGTCATATTCCAAACATTCGAATGCCTTAATCATGTATTCTCTTGAAAAATGAATACCCATTGAACCTTAGTGAAAACATGAATGCAGTTAAAAAATTAACACTTTCCATATACCAAAATCACAAAAATTCTATATACTCAAACCATGATATCACTTAGTCCTTATATCAAACATGAGATCACGAATACTATCAAACATATTATTTTATCCTTATCGATTCATTATGCTCATATCATCTGCTTTCCAAAATATTTGAATCACTTTTCATGGTTACTGGTAACATATAATTATTAAAAACCAATATATAGATATTCCAAAATTCCACGATGCCATAAATGAGATTCCATGATACTATTTTTAAATTCTATTACATAAACATTTAATCATTACACATCATCTTCATACTCAACATCACAAATAGTGATCGCATGTGACTTCCCTTTATCCTTCTCCTTAAGAGGTTTCTCACGTTGATCATCATTAACCCTTAGATTAGGGCCTTCATTATCATAATGCCTCATTTCCTAGCGCTTGAAGTATTGAAGTGTTGGTGGTGTGTTCTCTGCAGTCTTTTCATTATTCACATCATTAGAAACCCTTTTTCCATTACCTAGACACCCAGCTACTCGATAACCTTATTTTCCACACTTTAAACATTTTCTAGTCCCTTTAAGACAATCTCCACCATGCTTATTTCCACACTTTGAGAATAAAGAAACATTCATCTTTTTTTTTCACCATTATTCTGAGATTTCTCCTTGAACTCCATCTTTCGTTTCTTATCAAAACCATGAGATGGATATGTAACACCAACTTCCATTTCTACCTTGATATCACACCACACAATTTCTTCATAGCTACTGAAGTATTTTATAGCTAATTATCTTCGAAGACTTGGTTTTAAGCCACTGAAGAATCGATCAACTTTACATTCATGTTGGATGATAAATCCAAATGCATACCATGCAAGCCTTGTGAAATTCACTTCGTATATACCAACAGATTCACCATCCTTTTGCTGAAGCTCAAGGAAATCCTTTTCCATCTTTTTTCGAAGAATATGAGGGAAGTAATTATTGAAAAATAAGTTCTTGAACTCATCCCATTCCATGGATTCGATTTCATCTCAGGGCCTCGTATTCTTAATTAGAGTCCACCATTGATCTGATTCACCTTCTAAATGGTATATAGCCATAATGAATTTTTCATGTTCCGAACAGAGAAGTATGGAAAATATCTTTTCAATGGTACTGATCCATTGTTCAGCAACAAGTGGATCAGAAGACCCACTGAAAGAAGGTGGACATTGCCTCATAAAGGACTCAATAGAATATTGTTCCCTTCTCTGCTCATTTGGAAGTCCATAATGATTCATATCTTGTGTAAGTATTGCAATAAGATTTTTCACTCCATATCCCATAAAATTGGTTTCTTCGGGAGGAAAATCATTGCATTGTCCATTACATTGATCAACACGGTTCCTTCGGGTTCCAACCATCGTCTAAAACCCAAAAAGAATAGTGTGAGAGGCAAAAATAATGCTAAGAAAAACAAAAAAAATAAAGGGGGAGTACCTTCAATATATATCATCTTAGGGTAAATTATAAGATTGTTACTGTAATTATAGTACTATAACCTATACTTATACAAAACGTTAGGGACATCCCTAAACATACCTTAGAAATAGCTCTAGGGATCTCACTAAATTTTTCGCATCCTTGTTTCCAAAGGTTAACTAAAAATTCCATCTGATACCAACTGTAGAGACCCAAATCTTGATGTACATAGACATTACATTACGTTTGCAGAATATCTAATACATAACAAAAACATACAAAAAAAGACCATAATAGTTTAGTGTCTTTGTAAACTCAGTATATAATCTTCTAATCTTGTTGAAAGATCATCAAAATCTCCCATAAAGATCTTCCTTTTTTTCTCCTAAAACCTTTCTTTATATCCTGGACAAAAGAAAACACATAAAGGGTGAGCTCAATTTCTTAGTAAGGGTAAGCATGGTGAAAGTAAAACAAACCATTTACATTTGAACTTCAAAACATGAACATAATATTTAAACATCAAAATATTGAGCAATGACATAAAACATGGCAGTACGTAAGGAATAGATCATAATGGATCATCAATCATGATGAAATAGCATGGGAATAAAGCATGTAATTATGGAAACCATTAATCACATGTTATGATTTCTATAGTATCCATGGCATTTCTACCAAAACCATCTTAGTGGACAAAGTCCCTTTCTGAATCGAGTTCACTCCTCGTTCCAGTCTAGTATCATTGAACCAGATTAACTTACCATTCCAGCCATTTCTATATCATGAGATATAAATCATTACTCAATTAATTGGATGGAGATATTGGTCACACCCATCTCATAATGAAATCATTCTTACTTGTGCTACAACATTAACATAAATCATTCATCATAACCCAAATAATAAAATGGGTTTCATAAACATCATCCCATCATAACATAATCCATATAAAAAATGGATATCATTTCATCATAAGAAAATTGAAACCATGTAAATCATAGATACATTATTCTTGAAATATACACATATGAAATAATGTCATCTTAGATAGAAATTGGTTTTTGATAAAACACTTGAAATGAATTCTTGAGGAAAATATCCTTTCTTATTCAAAATAATTTTATTTTCACAAAATGCCATGAAATTTTAAAATAATAGGATTTTTTTGAAAATAGTCATGAAATATTGTAGATTAAGCTACATGAAAATAAGGTGTTATGAAAACATAAAAATCCATTCATGCCGTATAAGTTAAAAAAAATTCTCCTCATAATTTTTTTTTCAGGAAAAGTCAAAAAGATTCTCGTATGGTAAAAAAAGAGATATTCCTTTCATAACATGTGGTAAAACTAAAAAATGGGTAAAAATTTCTTTAAAGATACATAAAAACACTTTTATAAAACATGGACATGGATGATAACAATAACCACTGTAAATACTTACGAATAAACAATCTCGGATAAGAACGAGATTGGAATAATTATCCCTTACCTTGTGTCAAATTTATTTCGTATGTGTTCGAGAATCCTGTATAGTGGGTTTAAACATATTATTAACTTGTAAAAGAACCATAATAATATATATGATATCATATATAATTCACTTACAACTTTATATTATCCGTTCATTTGTCAATTCCATGTTAAAGCAGTGTTTTGGGTAAAATTGTTTCATTTATCGTCCGTGTTTTGACTTGTAGTTATTAATATGATTACTTAGATCATGATTAGTTAATTACATATTATAAAACATTATTTATATATAATATATATTCAGAATATACATATATATAATAGATCTATAAATGGAAAGAAATACACCGTTCATGGAGACAGTAGGTCGTACGAACGCTGTATTTCATTTCCTTATTGAATTGAATGGAATTAAGTAGATGAAATACACATATATATATACATAAATACATTAGAATTATTATGTCATATATTTCATGATTACTTATTATATATACTTTATAATCATTCTTGAATTGTTAACATGGAAAATGAATCTCATCACGTCGTGGAGACGGTAATCCGTACATACGCACGAGCGATGAAATCGTACCCATATTTATTGAATGGAATTGGAGTGGATGATATAATATCTTAGAATCAGTATGATGTTATAATAATCATATATAGTTATTCTTTAAACCATTATACCCATCCAAGTAAGGCGGTGGTGGAAAAACTGATTACACCACGGCGTGAAGACGGTATTTCGTACGTACGAACGCGTGGTGATTTCGTTTTCCATGGGATGTATAGAAGGTGAAATAGGTTTTTTTGATATTTATAATAACATATCAGTTTATAAGTAAAACTGATGTTATTAATTGATAATGAAACATTAAAGAAGATAAAGTAGAAGAAGAATGAAACTTGAGAGTCGGTAGAAGAGATTACCTCTTTCTCGATGCACCTCATTTAAACATCTTCTTAGGGCACTAGAGTTGGTATTTTGAGAAAACCAGAACATCTGTGACATAACTAGAGAGTTTGAGAAGAGGAATTGGTAGGGTTTGGCCGAGCTTCAAAACTCAAAAGGGTGTTAAGAGAAGAGGGAAGGGGTGCCCTTTTTTAAGAGAGGAGAGGGACACCTTTGGAAAAACTTAAAATATTATTTTATAATAAAGTAATATTCGGTTAATAATATATCCAAATTGATTTATTTCGAATATAAATTAGGTATGGGTCGAAATACCCTCAACCAATAGGTTTTATAAAAGTTTAGGTAACTATTTTAACCTTATCATTTACATTTAACTCTAAGTTAAATAATTTAACTTTTACTGTGTCTTCTTCTTTTCTTACACTATATGGTCAATAATCTTACTATATCAGGACAAAAGAACCCCATGTGGTTCATTATTAATATATATAACCTTATATAAGTCATTTTTTCGAACCGTAGATTTTTAGGAATATAATAACAATTATTAATATAATATTTGTTTTGAAAACTATTTTATGTAAATTTTGTAACTATTTGGTAATTGATTTTTGTGAAAGTCATAAAAACATGATTAGTTGAAAAACAGTAAATTTAATCAATGCTAACCTATCATATTAACCTAGAAAAATATCATAATTCATAAAAAGTCTAAAATTACATTTATTTGGGTATTTATAACATCAATTATGTTAATAGTTCATTAATAAGGTAATTAATGCATCATCATTGTGTCAAAATTAAATTAAATTATTTAAGGTCTGAAAATTATACATAAAATACCATTATTTATTAAATCATTTTACCTTTATAATGAATATTTATAGTCTAATTTATCTTATGTATAACCCTATAATAAAAATGTTTTTGTTATTAATATTTGATTTTCAATATTTTAACTCATATTTAATTAAAATAATAATAAGTTTCCTAATCTAATCCAAGTAGACCTAAAGCGTAATATTTTATTCCTAAGGTTGTTTTTGGTCGAATTAAACTTATCCAATAGAATTAGTACTTCTGTTAGGGTAATAATAATTCCATTTTTACCCTTAATTACCCTATTTACTTTTAACTACAGTAAATAAAAGTAAAATGTTACTATTCAACAAAAATTATTTTTATCTTATTTAACCACATTTTACTCCTTGATATTAACTTTGTCTCTCAGATTTACAAAATTCCACTCACAGAAGCGATAAAATTTAGTTTTATGTATGTTTTCAAATTCTCATAGGAGGTGGGTAAAAGACGGTGAAAAGTTCTATAAAATTTTTATATATCTAAAATTATTATAAAATGACTCAAATTAATTACATTGTACTTATATAGGTATTAAGTATCAATTTTTACCTAAAATAAATTTAAATGAAATAAATAGTTATTTAAAAAAACTCGGTTTGTAAATACTAACCCAGTATTTTCACTATTCATCAAAAATTGAATATTTTCAGAAAAATACCAAAAATTCACCCTAGGGTAATTTCGATATTAAGAATTCAAAAATAAAGTCCATTTTGAAAGATAAAATTGCAAAAATTTCAAAAATTGGGTATTACTATTCATAATGGATGTTTCATAATAATATTATAAAAATATCTCATTTATTGAAACATGGTATTGCGTACTACACACGCTATCGAAGAAGGTATTGATTGTGTGTCATGCAAGCCACGTCAGGTCTGCGTGTAGTGAAAGCTCCATTTGTTGTTGCGTATAACATTATCAAAACTTATTTCATTTATACATTAAAAAAATCTATACTTAATATTGTGTAGAATAATTTTTACAAAATGAACTTGAAATTGTGTGTAACACGAGCCAAGAATAGTGTTGCGTATACTGCAAGCTAATACGGTGTGGCGTATAACACAAGCTAATCTTGGTTTAGTGTATAATAGAAGTAATCAAAGAAATTAAAAATAATATATCTCATAAAATCCTGGGGTGTTACATACTGTGATGCCTTAGGTATGATTCTTGGGTGTTTATTGATACAGTATGAGCATGTGGTTATGTATAGTTCTCTTTATCTTCATTAACAGGAAAATAATTACCCAACCCATGAGATGGAGTTGGAAGAAGTGATGGATAACTTAAAGAAATAGAGTCATTATCTCTTCAGGGATATGTTTCTGGTCTACTTGGATCATAAGATATCGGATTTCATTTTCTCTTAAAAGGATCTTAATCTAATGAATTGTCATTGGGTTGAGTACCTATAGGGGTTCGATTTCAATATCATGTATTTCCTAGGAAAAGGCAACATAGTAAAAGATGCATTGAGTTTGAATGTTCTGATGAAATATTTGAAAGATTCCAGTGACGTGTGGACTTTTATAAGGATTTTAGAGATCAAGGAGAATAGTAGAGGTGCATTCTAGGAAAGTGTTAAGTTAGAACCCACCCTCCTATAGTTGATTTGACAGGAGCATAATGGTGATGAAATATTCCAGTAGTCTATGTAGTTATAATATGTTTGGGAGGTGCCCAATGAATGTTAATTTTCCTTAGATATACTTCTTTGATTCACGTATGATGTGATGGTATCTTTGTCTCTACAAAAGGTGGGGATGCAGGATGGCCACAAGTCTCACTGAGTCATTTATCCAGGGACCACAATGATGTTTTAGGATGTTTATCGTCATCTCTGGGGTCCTGGAATGAGACAGGATGTATCTGAAATTGTATCTTTATGTTACACATTTTAGTAGGTTAAATCATAGCATCAAACACACTTCAGTTTGTTTTATCCCTTAACCATTCCTACCTGAAAGTGGGATTATATCTCCATGGAATTCAATGTTATCTTTCCTCATACACTCTAGGGAGAATTACATATGGGTATTAATTGAATGTTTGACCAAATTATCCCATTTCATTTTGACCAGGGATTCAGCCAATGTGGATGAATTGGGATGGTTATATATTCAAAAGATACTTAGGATTCGTGGTGTATCATTGAATATCATTTCTGACAGATACCCTAATTTTAACTCTCAGTTCTAGTAAGGCCATCAAAAATCCATGGGTTTAGTGGTCAATTTGATGATGGTATACCATCCTCCAATGGATGGTTAGATGGAGTGAGTAAATTTGATTTTTGAAGACATGGTCTATGCATGTTTGTTGAATTTTGGTGTCTCATGGGATATCCATTGGGGTTTGTTTTTTTATTATATGAATAGTTAATAATCCCCTATTAATATGGATCCCTTTGAGATGCTCTATGGTCTGTCATGTCGGTCTCCATTTTGTTTGGTTGATATGGGTTAGACATCATTGTTGGGACTGATCCTTGTGTAAGAGTCATAAAAAAAGGTCCATTTGTTCACGAATTGGTTGTTGACAACACAAACCTACTATAAATCCTGTGCTGATCAGAGGCTCAGATCCTTGGAATTCTATGTGGGTGATTGAGTGTTTTCGAAGGTGGCTCCTCATTCAGGTCACCATCATCTTAGAAAATAAGGGAAGATAACACCGAGGAATTTCAGAACATTTTTGATTACCGAGATAGTTGGTAACGTGGTATACTAGTTTGATTTTCCATCATTGTTGACTTCAATTTATGATGTGTTCCATGTCCCTCAGTTAAAGAACTATAATCCAGATCCATCCCATGTGATGAATTGTGAATATTTTGAGCTGGAATCCTATTTATCTATGTTTGAGTTGATAGTAAAATTTATGGATTCTCAATAGAATATGATCCAAGGGAATTTCATAATTTTTATCTGATTACTTTGATAGCATAATAATGATGAACATTTGGCATGGGAGTAGAAATCTTGGGTGGAAAGTCAGTACCTATTTTTTTCTCTGGTTATACTTTGGAATGAATTTTAGAGGGTGGAAAGTTTTCATGGTGGTGAGAATTGTCACATATGTGATCTTATTTTATGTTATTTTATCTTTTATTTCAATTCTTGTATAGGTATATTGGATTTCCCATGTGTTTTTTGTAGAAAATTGAGTTTTTTGACCCAATATCAGTTGGTACACAATTGGTGCACAGTTATTAGAAATCATGTGCCAACCCATGAGAGAAAATGCACCCATAATAGTGAGTCTATCTGAGGTGCATGGTTTACATCATATGCATGATCCCTCCCCCAAAAACCATGCATCCTCCTTCCTCTTTGGGTAGAGAGGGATATTGGGTTTCGTCATGGTTTAGAAAACCATGCTTCCAAATAATGTGGCTTATCCTGGTAAATAAAAATGATTAATCTCACCTTTTCCCTCTTTGAATTGAACGCCAAATCCACCCAAAATCATCCCATTCTGGATTCATCACCCTAAGAACCTCTCCCTCTCCTGTTAGATACCATTTACCCTAAAGTTTTGGGATTTTTTTAGTGTGGGATCTCTAAGAATCATTAATTAAGCCACTTCTTTCTTTATTACTTCCATCTTCATTGGTTCTTCTTTCTCTAGAGGATCAGTTGACCTAATAAGGGTTTATTATTGAGTTGTTAGTTTATATCATGATGTATTTTGTATGATATTTCCCTTATATGGTCACCTCACTCTTAGAAAATGGGTCTATACCCATGCACATATACCAATGGTTTAAAAACCAATTGGGATAGATGATTTCGGTAATGTTATCCCAATGATTTTAAAAACCCATAGGGAAACCATGCGCCAATTTTCATTTCTATCGGGATCATCTCCACGGGCCTCTCCCCAGATAACTCTCCTATCCACTAAAATTCATCTCTCTATCATAAAACCCATTCTCCACAACAAGCCTTCTCCCTAATTATACATCTCACTCATCCCCGATGTGAACCCTCTACTATCCCCTTCCAACCATCTTCTCCCCCAATTCATCTATCATCAATCATACTCATCCCACTCAAATTTGATACCCTAACTTGATTCCGTAGTTCCTTTCGATTTCGATGTTCCATCTTTTGAAGATTTGGCTTCCCTCCTCCTCGTTAACGCTCAATGGTAATATTATTGTTTTACCTTGCAACCAAAATGTAATCTCTTTTAATATATTATTCTCTATATATATCACTCTTTTCACTTTGTTATGAATTCTCCAATAAAATATATAGTTATTTTTGGATATTATAGGGTTTATAGTGGACCAAATTTGGGGTATTTTGGTGTTTAGATACCATGGATAACACCATATTTCACCTTTATGTTCTCACGACTAAGGGAAAAATGTTTTAGTTTTATCAATTCAATATTATGTTTTTTGAGGTCCATGATTCATTGAAATTTCTTCATTTTGGTATTCAAAGAGTTGTTTAGTTTAATAAATTCATTATTCCTGAAATTATTCCATTATGTGATAGTATGTGTTGTTTCAAAATTGATCATTGAAATTTATGGCATGATATAGGGTAGTTAATTTATTAATCTCAAATGTATCATTGAAATAAATATTTATCCACTCTTAAATCCTTTTAAAAAATCTTATAAGAATTTAAAAGGTATTTTTAATATAAATTCATGGATTTTTCCTTGTTTGGTTTTTAAATAGGGAAATAAATGTTTTAAAAGGGTGTCTTGAAATGTAAATAGTGTGTATAATTAGAAACACCTGTTTGGAACTTCTTGGGTTAGTGGATGATCTCATGGGGAGCCTCATTGATTTCCCCTTTTTTAGAATAGTTGTGGATATATTATTTATCTATGATTGATATGTGATGTTAGAAAGGGGATTTTTCTATTATAGGGTGTTATAGGAGGGGGTGAGTTATTTTTTGGCCATTATTCCTCAATCTTCCATTTTATGTTCAATAACCACAACATTTTGGTCATGGTAACATGAATAACTAGGTGGGATTATTATATTTATGTTACACTAGTTTGCATGGAGGCCTCTAGTGTAACATCTTGCATGAGATTGGGAATTTTGAGGGCTATCTCAATGATATAGGAGTGGGGTATGCGAGTGGCTTTTATTTGGTAGTGAAAACATAGTCCCATAATTAGTCCTGCATTGGTTTGGTAAATTCTAGATCATTTAAAATTGGGATCTAGGTTAGATCCCATGACATAGGCTCCATGACTTTTGGATTGAATAAGGGATTATTATCTTATGTTTTATTATATTTTCCCCATAATTATATTATTGTGGTAGGCTTATCTCATTTACATTAATTATTTACCTCGTGTTGGGTGGTTCCTTTCTAGTGGTATGCATTTCACTTGTGTGTGTCTTGATTCATTTTAAATGGTTTTTAAAGTTGTTTGTGAAAACCATTTTAAATTAAAGTCACTTTTTTTTTGTTTTCATATTTGGTTTTAAATGGGGTTTTTTGACTAAATATGGCCAATTCCCTATAGTTTTATTCAATGTGATTATTTCATTTAATGAAATCAAAACGAAATGTTTTTTAAATGGTTTACAGTTGGTTACCCAAGTTTTGGTTCATTTTTTCGTGTTTTCTTCCGGGTTTATCATTCCCGATTGTCATGTTTGGTTTTTTCAAACCCTTATTGACGGGGTTAACCCAATTTGTGTTTTATTTGATGTTTAGGGTTCATGGTAGTTTACTATTGGTTTTTTGGCCATCCACCGTTATAGGGAATGAATCATAGATCATGCATCGTTGATTGGAGGTATGATGTCCCATGCCCTATCTTTTTAATTTTTAAACTGTTGATTCCTTAGTGTTTTAAACTAATGTTTCAATTATTAAATTATAATTTTAATTAACGTTATTAGATTTACAAGGTAATTTTTTTTATTTTTCATAGATTTATTTGAAAGAGAAAGGTTTTACTATTTTAAGGCCATGTCTAAATCTAATTTTGTGTGACTGGTCACATAATGCATTTATGATATTGCTTAAATGGCCTTTCAAAATATTTTTTGAAATATAAAAAAATGTTTAGTCTTTCAAAGTTATTTCTAAAAGGTATTAATTGTAATCTTTCATGATACTTTAAATTTCATTTATTGAAAAAAATATTTCAAGAAGTTTTTTGAATGAAATGTAAGGGTTTCAAATGGTTTAAACCCATTTAGGTCATGGATTAAATTAAAGGGTTGTGTTTGAAACCATAGAGGTTTTTGGATAAATGTTTATTTCCTAATTTTTTTATAATTATGGTGTTTTTAAAAGGATTTCAATATGTTTCAAAACTATTGGTTTTTAAGAGATTTTTGGAATAATATTTTAAATGATTTAATGAAATGTGTAAATTAGCTCAGAATCACGACTGTTATGTTTTCAAGGCCTTTTATAAATTTAAGTGATTTTATGAAGTGTCCGAGAACCTAATTAAACTCATGTGACTATTGTACCATTTCCCTATTTTTTCATAGTAGTTATACATATAATGAGATAACAAGGGTTTTCTGCTTTGATTAGCTAATTGTTGTCTCTAATGACAAGCATTTTCTAAGTATTGACTATTTCTACTTATTTACATTATAATTTCAACAATTATGCATATTTCAAATTTGAAATGTTTTTTTAATTTTATATTTCATTATATACATTTTATTATTTTCTTTTATCTATAATTTTCTCTTTCATTTTAGATTTCACAACAATTGATGTGGTCTTGCTTCAAACTGACTCACTGTCATCATCATCAATAGACTTTAACAAAAATAAAATATTCCAATAGATATTTCACAATCACTTCACTCTCATGAATGTTTTTTTCAATGAATGAATACTATATTTATACTGTTATACACTATCATTTAATATTGTATATTATTATACACTATCATTTTTTAACGTATAATGCCTAACAATGTCATTTAATATTATCTACTATTATAAACTATAATTTTTTTATTTTATAATATTACAAATTTTCATTTAATACTATCTACTATTAGACACTATCATTTAGTACTCTCTGCTATTATAAACTAACTATTTAATGTTCTGTATAACATTTTAGTCTATAATTATTTAAAATAATTAGTGTTATTGATATTTATTAGTTTTAGTGGAGGACATTCCTATTTATTTGAAAATGAAAGAAAAAATTAAGTTAAATATATAATATAATAATATCAAATATGAATGTTAGAAATTTTAAATTTATATATATCATTTTGAAACTTAATACATAATGTTTTTGAAAAAATTAATATATATTGAAGGATAATATTTTGGTTAAAATAATAATAATAATCAAACAAGTCTTATGTATGGACATGAATCTATTGATAGTTCAAATTATTTAATTGGAGATGAATGTTAATATTGATATTTCCATATATGTATATACAAATATCCATTAACATTATAATAATGCAGTAGTAAAAAATTATGATGAATTGTAAAATTACCATTGAGGATGTTTTTCCACCATATATTTGGATAAATCACCTTTTTACTACAGTCATTCTATGAAACATTAACAGGTTTACTTTCTTGGATGTATTAAGTCAAAAGGATTATTTTAATTTTAGTATCCATAAACTGTAGTATAGCTTCAGACCACATTTAAATGCTAAAGGATAATAGAAATTTTGATATAATAAGTGAGTTAATTAGAGAGAGTCTTCATGATTATGAGAGGGATTTACCTTTTTAATAAGAAATCTGATTAAAATTTCTATCAGAAATATTTTATAAATAAGATAACTTAACCATCCCACAAAAAGAGGGTAGCGCCATGATAGTAGAAGATAATAAAACCTTTTTTAATTCCATGAAACTAATCTATATAGGATTTCCTATGGTTGTATATTCTATCATAAAAATCACATTATATTTACCCTAGATAACCATTTATATTGGGACCTACTCATATTGATGTAAAATGAATTTAATACTCTTTATTTTTTTACAGTCAACCTCAAAAAACAATAAGATTTCATCCACATAGAAAATTTGTGTTAGCATACAAAAGTTACATAAAACCTTAATAGGGGAAGTAAGATATGCACTGGTTGTTTGATGAAGATAACGATGAAGATAATATTTATCATCCCAAAAATGACCGATTATTAGAGGTATCCTTATTCAAAGATCATTTACTTGTTAAAATATCCTCTTTTGGAACCATTGATCAATATAAATCTTATTTATCTTGATGAAATATTTCTAAAAAATGAACTATAGTATGCTGTATCAAATTCTCTCATCCTTGGATTGAAATAGAGTACTGATAGAGGTAGTGAAGATTAAGTTAACAGGTCTAATACCCTAGAAGAGAACCAAATAAAGCACCAAATTAAAGCGATATCCACAAATAAATTATTTTTTATAATTTTTGTGTGGTAATAAGTCATTTTCAACCCTAATGAACATTTTCAATGAAAATAGGTTAATGGTGGTTGGCTTTTAGAAACGAAAACTATTTTAGAACAAATATTTATTTTTAATTATAGTAGTTTGTGATATTTATTTATAATATGAAATAATTTCGATGTATCTATTGAAACACTTTAGGTCCCTATTTAAAATAATTTCCTAGTTATAATCGATTATATGATTCAATGAAAAATTGACTATCATATTTTTTCAATGGATATTGCCTTATAATTTCTTTTATCTATATTAATCCAAGTTATATCATCTAAAGATCACTCGAGAACCAACTAAAGAAACCTCAACAAGATTTATCATTTTTTATTTTCTAGATTTTAACAATTTTATAAGGCCTAATGAGATGGTTGGAAGCACCTTAATCAATATTTATAATATGAACTTTTCATAGGTTTTTTAATAGAAAATCCCTTTCTTAAATCAAAATACTAGTTTCTAAAATCACTTAGTCTATATAGACTATGAATAGTAGATAAGCTAGCCAGATTGGCCATTGATTTATCTCATATGCTTTTGATAATATTTTCTCCTCAATTACATATTCTACTCTTCCTAGAGTGCACTTGAATCACAATCCATTTTTTTTCTAACTACTCAAACTAGACAAGAATCATCCTAGTATATTGAGATTTAAGGACACCTGTATCACTATAGCCTAGTGTAACAAATTTTTTGACATGAAATTGAACAACTTTGATATTGTAAATGCCTATTATATGTTCTTATAAATAATCAAGTCGGTTAGTTTAGTCCTTTAAAACTAGTATATGGAGAAATTTATTGATTTGGATATTAATATAAACATATCCAAATCAATACTACTTGATGTTAGAAATACAGGTCCTGAATATAGGTTTTTATTGGAGGTTGAGGTCCACATAAGGTGTAAACTATATGATTTTATTATAATATTTTGGAATGAAACTGTCTTGAGTGTCTCACGGATAGAGATATGAAATAAAACTTCATTCATATATTTCATAAAGATAATAAGGTTAAAATTAAAATATTTTAAATTTTCATATTTGGTAATTTTTAATCAAATTATAGTGATATTTCATCTATTCTAGATAGATCATTTTACATGCATGTTTACTGATTTTACTGATTACAAGGAAAACATGAAACTGATAGATTTTATTCCACATTTGGTATTATATTTTCAAAACTATAAGCTTGGTTATTATCCCTCTAAATATGAGGTTAATGCTAGCCTCCCTAATCATGATATCCCTCGTGGTCTTTATGGCTTCATTAATAAAATTGTCATAAGTTAGTGGGATATTGAGAATTATGATGTATATATTTCTTTGGTGGTATTTTTATGAAATCATAAATTCATATGGGTTTTAATTATAAAATTATTATGCTTATTCCAAAATTTAAACATGATTAACATTTATAATATTTCAAAACCATTCCTAAGGGTTTCCAATTCTCAAATTCTCAAATTATTGCGACCATCTCAATTATAAAATTATTGCACTAGGTTCTAAGATTCATCATTTTAACTATCATAAACTAAATTGAACTAAACCAAACTGATATGAACCAAATATAATCAAACGGAATTAATTAGAACCCAAATGAATGAAATTGTCTAAGCTAATATAGAAAAGAACCATACAAACTAAATGCAATGAAAATTTACCAAACAAACATGTATCGAACAAAAAAACTAAGCTAAAACTCAAGAAAACTGATTGTATACCATTAATAGAAAGAGTAATTATTAATTAATTAGAATGTACTGTTTGATAGTATAATTTTGAATCTTGGATGTGTTTCCCCCTTTTCTTATATGAACATGATTTTACCAAAGGGGAATTGTGGTTCTTATATGTTGGACGGTGACATGTATAGTCACATGAGACAAGTATGTCATTGTTTAGTTTTTAATTTATATTCTTCATTTCATCATACACAATGTACATTTACTGCTTTCTATGATTGGACAGTATTTATATTCTATAATGGGGTCCAAAAGGGCACTAGTGGGAGCAAAAATGTTTTCTTTACAAGGGAGGGAGATCAAGGTAGTGAAGAGACTAATTAGTGTGTTTCATTTTTGTCTACCTTTATACTATGTTGTTTCTATTTAATTTCTATTCCTTTAGCGTGGACCTCTAATGTACAAATGGGTCATGCTGAAATTTTATTGATTTTATTCTTATATTTTAATTAATTTTTTGTGGGTGAAATTGATCCCAAGTGGTGATTCATTGATGCCCGGTCACTTATACCATCCCATGGGCATAACTCATCTAACTTACTCCATCATAGTCATTCATATATTAGAGAATAAATTGGTCATTACTATGTCTATATCATGGGAAATCCTAGGAAACATGTAATAACTTTGTTGGTATTGGGAACACTTTACAATTATATTGAGAATGACCATAAAATAATGATTATTTTAGAAAATCATTAAGGTATGAAAGACAAAATATCAGGAATTGAGGACAGATTATAGATATTCATAAAAAAACTAATGATCTAATCAAGGAAACTCAATTAAACATCACGAGGATGGATGTCGAAATTTTACAACTCTCCAAAAACACACAAACTTGTATAAACATATTCAAAGATCAATTAGTTCTACTTGAAATAATTAATAGTGAAAGGGGGAAAATTAATTCCACGACAAGCTAAAATCCTACAAATTTATTGTTGAAAGGTCATCACATTAAAAAAATGGAATGAATCTGAGGTATTTAATCAACACTAAAATAGGATAGGATATCTTGTGCCACATTGTATTTAGAGACCTCAATATAATAATACATAAGATGATTTAATTTTTCCTCATCGATTCCAAAAAGAAAGACATTACATTTCTAGTGGCACATTTTAGCTAGATTCCCTTATCAGTTACACTATTAGAAAAAGAATGATTAAGACTTGAATTGAACCACTTGTTTATATATATACATGCCTTAAATTTCATCTAAGGTAAAATTCAACTGGGGTTTCAATAGGTCAACCTCTATGAAAATACACATGGTGATATGATGAAAGAAATATTGAGTTCTATGATCTAAATCTAGATAATGAAAAATCATGTTTCTAATAAACCAATGGTTGGAAAAAAAATTGAAAGGGGTTTTGGATAGAAAGACTTACCCAAACCATTTATAGGGATACTGATGCATCAAAAGATAGTTGAAATAACATCTATGATAGTAGATTTTCACATAATTAAAAAAATGAAGGGTGGAAGACATATAAGTAATCATGTATTCATCTTTGATAAAATTGATGATAATTTTCCAAGATTCAATTAGTTCCACCATTGTGGGAAATATAAATCCCCCCAATCCATTCATGTCCTTGTTAAAAGTTATGATCGAGGGGTAGCGGTGGCCAAACCAATCTAACATAGAGAAGAGAGGGAGAGATGATGCATCTGAAAACATGGAATTGGTATGAAAAAGATTGGGAGGACCCTTTGATAGGTTAAATACCAATAGGTACACTGATGATATGGGGAACCTTGGTAAAGAAGTAAAAATTGTGAAAGGAATAAAACAACGTGGGGGCCGGAATGAGTGGCCCAATCAGATCCCTAGCGAGTGAAAGCGTGGGAGGTCAGATTACTATGTTCTAGTGGGTATGGTTGTTACAAAAGTTCCATAATTTAATATAATACAAAATCAATTAATAGATATAAATAGAATTTCCAAAACACATATAAATGAGAATACTTATGACAAAATTGTGTTCATTATATTGGAAAAGGATATCAGAGGGAGGAACTACCCTCTAATTTCTAATGAAAATTCAAAAAACCACCCTAGATCAAAGAGGACTAAAAGGGTAGGAGGGAGGGATTGATTCGCATGGTTTTCCCAAATGGAAGAGGAGAATCAGACCACCCACTTCCAAAATAAAAAATTGAAATGTTTTAACTTTTCAATCCAAAAATACCACCAGTCATCCAGTGGTCTTTTTCAATTTTTCAGCAGCCACCTCTGCCCCTTCTTGATGATCCCCTAAACTCATGAGATGCATATCAAGCCCCATTATGATGTCCAAAATTTATTATCAATTAGTTCCAAAACACTAAAATAGAACTCAAAAAATATTTAAAAACTGACCCCTCTATTAATTGAAAATTAAAAATTTTCTTCAAATTATGAAGGCATGTATAAACACATGGTTTCAGAATATCCCAAGTATAATTTTTTCATCCCAATGATTTCTCAGTTTCCAACCCATCCAGATAACCTGACATATGTCGGTTAATAATTTAAGGCTGAAAAAACTCATTCCACTCCCAAATTCTCAAAACACATCCATGGAATAACCATTAATTTAAGATTATCTGACCAAAAAAACAGATCCAATACATGTTTTCATAATTTAAACACCATTTTTTTACCTGATCCCATATATCTAAAAACAATGATGGTGTTATTGTTCAACAACTATCAGGGTTATGTTTCTACCCACCATAAGATTCATCTTACCACCACCAATTTATATGATTTAGTGCATCCTCCTGTGAATATTCATATTGAAACATTTCTTTGATGTTCTAATAACATGCCTAACATGGTTTCTAATTCACCTCACCTAAACAGACAATAAAACACTAGTTAAATGAAAGAAACCACCCTCATTTATTAATTATAGATATGTATGGATAAATAACCATCATTCCTGAACATTTGTGAAATGTACAGTCTTTTCCCATAAATGGTTGGTTTTATTCAAAAACATATCTTTTATCCCTTAAATGTCCTACCAGATGTGGTTTAAAACTAGCTGAATCCAATTCTGATAGGAACTCATATTCAATGATTTCATGTTTACAAGTGGATTCATGTTTACAGGTTTAGGAAGAATATAATAGGTGGATGATGTACTAATGTTTTTTGTTGTGTATAAGACGATATACTAACGGTTTATAGAACCATTAGTACACAGTTAGGCTGTATGGTCTAGGGAGTAGAGTGTATACCAATGGTTCTATATACCATTGGTATATATCTATTATGGATAGTATGTATACCATGGTTCATAAACCATTAGTATAAATATATCCCAATGGTTTCATTGAAACTGTTGGGATATAGTGACTTGAAACAACATATACCAATGGTTCTATAAAAACTATTGGTATATGACTATTTAAATAGCAAACATGCCAACAGTTCCTAAAACTATTGGGATATCCTAATGGATTCAAACCATCGGGATAGGTGAAATTTTTATTAGTGCCTTGTGGTGGGGTTATGGTATTACACATAATTCTCGATGTTTCCAAGATTAAGTTAGGTGATTCCATAATTTAAAATTATTAGGTGATTTTAGTGTTATTTTTGTGCTTCTTCAATGTGATATATGGAATTTTTGAGTGAACAAAATGTGTTTTCAAAAGTTTTCTAGGTGAGTATGGGATGAAAGATGATTTTCCAAATGAAATTTGTTATATTTCATGTGTGTTTTATTTTTTTTATTCTAAATGTGTTCTATGAATTGTGCAAGTGGTGGGAAGCATTCTTTCAATTTCTTTATGGGGTATGTGGATTTTTAAGATGATTTTCTAAAAAAAAATGTTGTTATTATTGTGTTTTCATGGTATTTGGTGTTGGTATGTGAAAGATGTGGTATATATGATATGAAATGATGAAGTTGATCACAAAGGGAATCCTAGGTATATAGGTCGGTGGATTGGGACTAGTATTCTAGTTAAAAAGGTGGGGTAGAGGCCCTGTTCATTCTAGACGGATTGATGCTAGAACACTAACTAAACTATGACGATTACTGGAGACAACTAGAAATTTGGATGGATTCCTCTCTAGTTTCTCATGCCAGAGGACAATGTGGATTATGGTTTTTATACCATATTTCACTGAGATACTAGGTTCCAAGGGTCCCACTATTGCTAGTGCCTTTATGGATTAACTGTGGTGCTCTAGTGATGTTGTGATTACCGTTGTTATATGGTGGACCTTGCCTCCATTTTATTTTCAAATCATAATTTTATTGAAAATGTTTTCCTTAAAATTATTTATTAAATGTGTTTTCTCATATTTTTACTAAAACTATCTTGGGGATTTTTCATATAATATTTTTCCCTGTTATCCTTCTTTAGGGTGATATCCTACATGTATTTGGCTCACACACTACATACCCCACTATGAATGGAAAGATGTTATGTGGTAGTGACGATGGATCCAATTTCTAGTATATTCACTTTTTTACAAGTGTTGGTGGATGTGGCATGAGGGTTATGTCCCTTTTATTGAATGGAGGTTGGGTTGTATAGTTGGTTCCCATCCCCATTATGGTCTTTTGGTTTTCTTTTTAGAGTTCTAAAAGGTGTAAATTGTCATAGTAGACCCTCTTTTGGTTTTGGTTATTGGTTTGGATGATGTTTTATTATTGTTGGTTGATTTTGGTAAATTATTATTGGGGAAATCATTCTAAAAATTGTAATTTTGATACCAAGGAACTAGTTCAAGCCCTTGGGGATCATGAATTCCATTCGGGCCATGTCACGAGTCCAGGATTGTGTCATGTTGGATGGTATCATGGGATAGTTTGTGACAATATAACACCATAAGACTATAAGATATATTTTTTAAAAGAAAAATGAGACCTTTCCTAGAAAATAAAAACCCATTTTTTAAATAAAAAACCTCACAGAAGTCTTAAAATGGGAGATTTACATTGATCCCTCTTGTGAAGGGTAAGAAGATCATCCAGAACCTGATTGTCCCATTAAAAGATAAGACCATTGATGCCTTTTATTGCAAGACCATCTGCAAGAGCATTAACCTGTCGATATATATGGGTAACAATATGATCCATAGAGTAAAGATAATCCAATCACCTAATCCATTTGTTGGTGAGATTCTATGAAAAATGAATAGAACCCGGTTGAATGGAAATAACAATAGTGGTAGAATCACATTCAGTAAAAATATTTTTCTCAACCGCATTGTTCATCCTGCTCAAAACCTATAATCACACCATGAATTTTCACTTCAAGAGAGGAGGCATGTCCATAAGATCCATGAAAACAACCAAGAACATCTCCATGATGATCCATATAAATAGCACCACAACCAGTAGGTCTCAGATTACCTCTTCAGGCACCATAGGAATAGATTTTAATCGAACCAGAGAATGTTGCTTTCTAAATAACATCAATCGTTCCATATGGAGGTTGGAAATTTTCTTTGACCCCAATCAGAGATAAAACTGAGAGGTCATGAATGGAGTTTAAACAGTAGAATGTTTTCGGAACAAAAGTAATATGAACAACAGATAATATACCAGCCAGCATGGCAACAACCTGGAAAATGTTCTAGTCATGATTCACCTTGTTCCAGGATCTCCAAATTCATTGAATGAACTCTTCTGCATCATCCTGGAAAATACAAAGAAGATGCAGCAAAAAGGTAATATTACTCCAATCCTTTAGAAAATCCAAAATCTTTGTGACATGAGGTAAATACACTTCAAACATATCATCCATAGTCTTCCACATTGTCGAAGAAACTACACAACTAAGAAAAATATAATGAACATATTCTCTGTGCTGATGACACAGAAAAAAAAAAGAAAAATGAGATATTCCACAAGTTTGAAATAAATCCTCACTTGGAATCTTTTTATGAGAAACTCTCTAGGCTAAATTTGAACGAGAGGGCTTCAAGAAATTTACCTTTAAATTACCCATCTAATTGAACTCATTGTTGTTGTATATGACATGCTCATAGAACACTTTAGAAGAGAGAATTCCATTAATTGCATGTTACCAAGCTAAAAATTCCACCCTAGGAGAGAAGAAATATTTATCAATAGTAGAAATAACATGAGACAGCAGATTATCCATACTCTGAAGTTGATCTTTAATAGATTTTTCAATATCCAAATTTGAGTCTCCATATGGAATAAAATCAACTAAAGGAACCCCAGTCCAGTTTCACTTCATGAAAGATAATGATTAATTGTTAAATACAAGCCATCTTGAATCATTATCAATAAGAAAAAATGGACTTAAAAGCAGGCCATACTGAAGAGTTGAGATTGTTAAAATTTCCATCTTTGATTTTATTCACGAATCTTTCCTGAAGGATGCTAAGAGATTCTGAGTGAATATTAATAATCCTCCACATAAACCAAGCTTGTAAGGAATCATTAAAAGATCCAATATTTTTAAAACCTAAACAGCCTACATCATAAGGCTTGCAAACATTTTTCCATGAAACCGTGGTAAGCCTTCTTTCCACAATGGAACCACTCCAAATAAAATTTTTAATCAACACACCAATGATCATGATGATATATTTCTGCAATTTATACACCATAAATGAATTCACAAATTTGGAGATGATAATGGACATCACTTAACAGACCCGACCAACCATGGATAAAGGTTTACCCTTCGAGATTGAAATCTGTCTTCTTTAATATATATTTATTTTTAACTAAATTCAATATCTTAAATGGATTTTATTTCACAAAAAACTAATTTTATATTT
Organism: Viscum album; assembly: GCA_963277665.1. NCBI lineage: Eukaryota > Viridiplantae > Streptophyta > Magnoliopsida > Santalales > Viscaceae > Viscum > Viscum album. The sequence continues at coordinate 251,355,650 of OY728135.1, read as the reverse complement.
CATTACATGAAATAATATGTTTATTTTATGCTACATGCAACACTGATCTTATCTTGCATTACATGTAACACCGATTTTAAATGAAATTCGAAATATTATTAAAAAGTTATTATATAATATAATAATTATCACCTAGAAATTGGAATTTAGGGTATGAATATAAATAACTAATTATTGAATGTTATTGAATCTATTAATTATAAATAAAATAAGAATGATTTAAAATATATTGAAATGATTTCTGGAAAACAATATTTTTCTAGTAGATGGTTTATTCACACTTTGCACACATAATTTAAAATTGATTTTTTTTTATTTTTAGAAGCTTTATTTGAAAAAATGATCTTATTTTTTAAATTATAATTTAAAAATTATATTTTGACAATTTTTTTGGATTTTTATGAAATATTTCAATTTTAAATGAATTGTAAAAAATACTGAATTTTAATTGAAAAATGACTTTTCATTTAAATTATTTATTAAGTTAAATTATAATTGAAATTATTATAAAATTAAAAGTAGTTAAATTATATATCAAATAATATAATTTAGGAAATTGGAATCATTTTCATTTTAATTTTTATTTAAAAATGTTGTAAAATTTTAAATATTTTCTCTTTGAAAACCCACTTTCTCATCTTGTCTGTGAGATTAATTTTAAATTGAAATTTTCCAATTATATGAATTGAATTTGGAAAATGGATTTAATATTTTTAGTAATAATAATTTATAATGTCTAATTATTTCATCTTATTGTTTGATAAAAATTAATTATGAAAGCAATAAAAATTATTTTCTACAGTTAAAAAATTGATTTACCATTGGGGTTAAACTAAATAATATATTTGGTAAAAATGACTTACTAAATATTCAAAAACCCATTTTGTGCATAATTTCGACTTTATATCTTCTAGGTTCTATAATGGCCCATTTTTAGGCTCTTGGTATGATAACAATGTATGTGTGATTGAGTATTTTCAAAACATTACAATTGTCTCACTCGCCTCAATTAGAAAAGGCCACACACTAGACCCACAGGCATAGCCTATTGGTTGCACCTTATAGAAGTGTTAGGGAGGTATCAGTTTTCAGCCTCCTCATGCACAATTAGATTTATTTTTATTTGTTTATTCCCCCTCCCAAACAAAAAATAATAATAATAGGAATCACCCTCTACTCTATTATTAAAACTCTAAAACATTTATTTGGCCATTACCTACTAAAATAACTTTCAAATATCCCTCCTTTCATCCTATAAGTCTTATTTTTGGAATAAATATAATATAGGAAGGATTCTGTGAAAACATAAGAAGGATACCTGAATAATAGGTAGTGTTCTTCAACTAGCACTTTTATTCTATTTATTTCTCCACCTCCTCAAATTATTATTAAACAATGATGATATAATAACCTCAATATCTTCCATATACTAGTATTTTCTTATAATTTGGGGTTGGCGTACAAACACCTCCACTTCAATCAAATGGGTCATGAAATCATTATTTGTGTGTAGAGAGGACTACTTCCTCATGAACCAATGTCATTAATTTTTCCCTTACCACCTCTTAAGGTTGGGTATCATGATGGATATAAAGTATATATCATATTTATAACATAATTATACCTCTTGAATAATTATGTCATTTATACCTTTTTATGGTAATATGGGAATCATGTTTTTGTCTTCTTTAGCAAGACTACAAAACTATTCGGTTATTCGAGGTGTGATTCCTTGTATATTTTTCTAATGCAATAAATCGGACATCATCATTGATCTATTGGAGTCACGGGAACTACAGTTGGAATAATAGGTAGTTTAGTGGAATATTTAATAATACATAGATTAAGTAACCTATAAATTTGATAGATATTGAGGATAATTATAGAATAACATCCTAAACATTGGGTTTGATAGAGATTATATTGGTTTTACTTGAAATACATCACTATCTGGATACTACAAGTGGATGTGAATCTAGAATAGATGTACCTAGGGTTAATAACTATAAAAATGGCACATTGAATTTACCCATTCATCACCTGGTGCATGAAAATGGGCCTTACTTTTCCCCTAGTTTGATAATCTCGAGGGATATAATTAGGATAACTCATATTTTCTTTACATAACATTTTGAAGGATTTGAATAGATGATTATAATTAATGACATAGGATAAACCTATGTGTGTCTTATATTGAATAGAAGGTGTGTGAAAGGAATGGGAAAATGGTTTTTGTGTGGAAAAGAAGGGAATAATGTAATGAATTGCAAAAAAATGAAGATCATGATGGAAGGAAATACATTTCATCTTAGGGATCAATTTATAGTTTTTTTGTATTAAATGTGGAGAACCCGTGCATTATAGGATTAAATTACCTCTTCTAAAGGTTATACCCAAGACCCAGGAAGGACCAATTTGGAAATAAAATTGATGAATTATTTATGTATTGTGATTCAAGAATAAAATTTTATAATTATTTTACCAATGGTATTTTGGTTATAAGAATCATGAAACATCTATTAATTTTATTAAATTATAGAAGGTATATGCATTATTTAACTTAATAGTTATGGATACAATCAAGGGATATGATCATAAGATTGATCATAATTTTAAATTGTTAAACACCTCCTTTAAAAAATTGTTGGAATGTCACAAGAGGAAGGAAATTGTTTTGAAATAATTTAAAGGAAAACAACCCATGGGTTTAGTATATGTTTTAGTGAAATGGATATTTGAGTAATAATTCCATTACATATTATATACATAAGTTTATAGGTATTGATAAACATTTCGGTTAATATAATAATTAATGAAATTGTAATAATAGTCAAATAAAATTATTAGACTTTGTAAAAAACTATTGTACTGAAAACCTTAGTTAAAAATTTTATTGAATGATTAGTATTATTTGAAGGTTATCTATCTATTTTTGGGACGGTTGTTTTAATTATTCTAATATAGTTTAGAAAAAAGAAAACTACATATTGTGTGACAACCCATCACATTAAAAAGGTCTTTGGGTCTTGGATCCATGAGTGAAGGATGATAAGGGTTTAGTGACTACCATTGGCCTAGGTGATATGCTAGTTAATATTTCACTTGTTAAACAACTTGATAAATAAATATAAATGTTGAACTAGTGGTGTTACTATTGTGGTTTAGAGATTAATATATTATTTTGAATAACTTATTATAAACAAATGGGTTTTGGAAAATAGTTAGAGTCGCATGGAAATACATATAACTATTTTATAGATATTATGTTCTATTAAAAGTGTATATTAGTGATTTGAGCATAAAAAAATTCATTTGGGGATATTCATTTCTTGGGGTAAGGGGTGAATTTGAAATTGATCAAAGAAAAAATAAAGGAAGAAATTGTGATTATGAATTATAAATGTATCAAGTAAGTATATTACCTTATATTATTAAATATTTAAATAATTCCTTGTCTCTTAGAAAAGTATCTTTAAATGAAAATGTTGTCCTATTACATCCATATCATATGAATCAGATAGTATTTATGTCAGGACAAATTTATGGTTTTAAGGCCCTTCATTTTCTATTGATCATTAACTTGCATGTGAACAATTTCCTATATCATTCTATACAATTATTTACACTTATATTTAATGTCCACATATTCACTTCCCATCAATGCTATCTTATGTATAAACCGAGTTATATGTTATTCCATCTAACACTTGTAATTCTCTATCTCTCTTATTAGGAAGATATTTTATTAAAACTTTTTATGATGTGGATTTTTCAACAATATAATTTATAAAAATAAAACCTTTTATTACTGAGATCAAATTTAAATTGAGATTATGTAATTTATTTAAGGCTAGGAAAATGTAACACCCTAAGATTTTAAAATAAGATCATTGTATTTGATAGCTTTTGTGACAAGAAGCACAATGACTTGAAGAAAATATAACAAACCTAAACATTATGATATATTTATTTTTAAACAAATTCAATATCTTTAACAGATTTAATTACACACAACAATGAGTTTAGCATGTATTACACACAACACTAAGTTCACCTTTCACTAGACGTGTAACACCCCAAGCTTCTGCGGTACGTTTCCCTTCGAATAATGCGATAGCGTGTGTTGTACGCAACCTCGAGTTCTAACACACACCACAACTAATTAAACTAGCCGTTATGAATAGTAATACCTACTTTTTGAAATTATATATATTTTATATTTGAAAATGGACTTCATTTTTGGATTCGGAATATCGAATTTAGCCTAAGGTGAAATTTTGGTACATTTCGGATAACTTTCATATTTTGATGAATAGTGAAAATTACTAAATTTTAATTAAAAACAACTTTTTTAATCAAAATAATTAATAGTGATAAATTATGAATTTGAGTGGTTTTAAAGTATATTTAGAATATATTTTTACCATTTAATATAATTTTGGTCATTGGACATAATTTTACAATTAAACCGAACATAAACAAGTGTCAATCTTTTGATAGTTATTATCTCTTAAAAACACGCTTTTTGTTTTGACAGCGGGAATTAATTTTAAATTAATTTCTGCCACTTCTGTGTTTAGAATTTAAGAAAATGGATTCCATATTTGGAATCAGGATGTTCAAATTGTGTAAATAGGTAACTTTTATTTTTAGACATTTTGAATAATTACTGCGGTAAATATTTTATTTACCATGGTTAAGGGTAAATCCGGTAAATAAGGGTTAAAAAATAATATTATAATAATACTAAATTACCCTAAAACATGTCTTAACCCTATTGGTTGATACAGGGTCGACCATGGGAATCTTTGGGTCTATTTTGGGACCCCTTGGATCCACTTGTAAGTGATAATGACACATTATATTAATAAAGCTTAAATAAAAATAAAAATGGCATAAGCTTACATCTTTTAGAAGAACAATTTTTACATAGGGTTATACATGTTGGATTTTCGATTATAAATATTCATTAGAAATCTGAAAAGATTTCCTACATAATGTTGTTTTATTTATAATTTTTAGACATTAAATAATATACTTTATTTATGACACAATGATGATGCAGTAATTACTAAAATAGTAAAAAATTAACATAATTGATATTATAAATACCCAAATAAATATAATATGAAACTTTTAATGAATTACACTAATTTTCTAGGATAATATGATATATTAGGATTGATTTAATTGACTTGGTTCGAAGTAATCAATCTGTTATGAGTTTCACAAAAAATCAACTATTGAATAGTGTCAAAATTGACATAAAAGAGTTCTTAAAACAAATATTATATTATTAATTGATATTAAATTCCTAAAAATCTAAGGATCGGCCAAGAGACTTATATTATGATTGGGTAATCATTAATGGACCACTTGGGGGTCTCTTGGATGTATATAGTATGTTTATTAACCATATTATATAAAAATACAAAGAGACATTGTAAAAGTGAAACTAATTAACTTAGAGTTAATACTTAGAGATAAGGTTAATATAAGTACCCAAACCTGTCTAAATTCTGTTGGATGAGTTGTTTTCGACCTATCCCCACCTCATCCTTTGAATAGTCAACTTTGGAGCCTTTGGAAACCGAATATGAATTTATTATAAATTAATATTTCAAGCTTTTCCAAAAGTGCCCCTCACCCCTCTTATAAAAGGGCACTCCTCCTTCTCTTTTCCTCACACCTCTCAAGCCACTTGGCTCGTCCAAACTCTGCCCAACTAAGCTCCCCACATCCCTCTCCTCCTCCTTGAAGCTTCCCCTTAGGCAGAAAGCATTTCAAGAAGTCCTTTTGTTCCAACCAAAGTGAGTTACCTAAATTAAAGGTAACAATTTCTCTTAAAGTATTTTCATTTATTTTGCTTCTCCAACCCCCAAAATCTTTTTATTTCCTTTCTTTTGTAACAACACCAGTATCCTCAATATACTAGGATGTTGTTATAAGAAGGATTAAAACTACACATACACACAACTCCATCTAATGGATGATGAACATAATGTTTCTGTGGATGGCAAACTAACGCCTCACGAAACGATGATTGTTCAAATACATCTTACCACTTCTCATGGTGGCCATTATGATGGCACTGTAATTAAATATGATATTAATGATATATATTTTATATATAAGCTTCTGTAATTCCATTTTATTTCATACCATTATTCGTTTCATGTTGTATATACATACGATAATTTCATTTGAGGAAGTGCGGACTACCGCCCCCTTAAAATGATATGACTCGTTCATACCACACATGGAACGTATAAAGGATGGTGTTAATGAACTTAAGTAACATATATAAAATATTATATTATACTGGAATAGTAATATACCTATGTATCATTTGGATTTGATTCTTTTAAAATAAAAATTAAATGGAAGTAGCGTTCGTGCGTACGTACGGACTACCGTCTCCACGAACGCGATAAGATTCATTCTCCATCATATCCATTCAAGTATTATTCTCATTTTAGGGTTAAAAATAATGTTAATATCATTCTGATTATGAATAAGATATAATCTATCCATTAAAAACATGTCTTACGTGACCAAACATTTAAGAAGAACGAATCGATTATCACCCGAAACGACGATAATACTAAGATATTATTAATAAAGCAATGTTAAAAGATCATATATGATATCATATTAATGTATATGATTGTTGTATAATTTAATAACAATTATTTCACCATTATACAGGAGGTTAACCGACCCCAACAAAGGAAAAGTACAAGGTAAGGGTTATTTCACAATCTCTTCATTATCCGAGGTTGTATTATACGTAATAATCTACTGGGATCTCTTTATCATCCACATCCATGTTTCTTCGAAATGTATTTCAAAACATTTTTACTATTTACAAGAATATGGGTTAAATTCATTTATACCCTTGTTTGACTTTTTATAAGAGGTTTATAAAGGAATCTTTCTGTCGTTTTCAAAACAAGGTCCTTTTTAACCTTTTCGACAGAATTGAGGTAAGAATGTTTTTTTTAACTTATACGGCGGGTGCGGTTATTTTCCGCCGTTATAAAATCGCCGAAGCTTTCCATACAAGCTTATAAGAATATTTTCAAAGAAATTGTTTTATTTTTTTTTGTCCTTAAATGATTTCAAAATAAAAGGAGATACTTCTTTAAAAAGAATTTTGATTTCATCTATGTCAACATCCTTTAATGGATTTTAAGATTATTTGAAGTTGATTTATTATGATACAAAACTTCTATATTGTATTGAAGGTTTTGTGATATGTTTGACTGTGGATGTGCTATTTTTATACCATTCATAGTTTATGGTGAAATTATTGACATTTCGTATGCTAGTTTTAATACGAATGTTTATGTTATGTTTAAACCTTTTCATATGGGAATGCATTGGACTTAATAAGTGACGGGTGGAGCCCGCTATAGCTCCTCGATGCATCGGTAGGTCTCATGAGACAAACTAGTGTCTTGGCACAAGGCCTTGACAAAATCTTATTTGTAGTCTTGGCACGAGGCCTTGGCTATGTGGTTATGATAGTCTGGCATTATGCATTCCAACATTATGAAAGTGGTTATTGATTTTGCATGTGATTATTAGATTAGTAGAATATCCATGTGAACAAGTAAATGGCATTATTTCATTTTACTTTTTCCATACTATGTTGAAGTTCAATTTTAAAAGGCTTTTGTTTTAGTAATTCATTGCCTTAAATGTTTATGCTTATTTTGAATGTTCCGCTATATTGTTATCCTTACTGGGCATTTGAGCTCACCCCTTTTCTATGTTTTATTTTTCCCAGGTAGTGAAGAAGTAAATTATGAATGACTTGCAGGGATATTATGAGGGGTTAATAGTGTGGATATGAAGACTTTGTTGTTTTAGTAGTTTTTCACTTTGAAATGTAATGTAAAACTTTATGATTATATCTAGTGTTTCCAAATCTACTAAACCAATCGGTCTTTCGAGATTTTATCTTCTTGTGATCATGCCAATGTTACGAAGTAATGCACCGACTCTGGGTAGCTGGGGTCGGGGCGTTACAGTTGGTATCAGAGGAAGTTTAGTACAAACCTTGGAAGCTAGATTTAGATAAACTCTGATTAGAGCACGTAGATCTAAGATGAACTTTGAGGATTAGTATAGAAGAACTTCCTAGAATTTTGGTATTGTAGAGATTTTGTGAGTTTTCCGAGCAATACATCCCTGTCTGGATACGAGCAGGTAGAGGTGGCTCTGGCACAGATGTACCTAGGGGTAAAACCCGAAATCACCGCTTTGAGCTAGACTCGAACGAGAACTGGTGCACGACAACGGGCCTTGCTGCACTCTTGGTTACGACACTCCCGGGGGATATGCTTAGGATAACTCTCATTTTCTTTACAAATAATTATGAAGGGTTTATGAGTATATACTTCCTCAAAGAAAACATTTTTATGATTATGGATTATATCCATAAATAGTTCAATTTATGTTAAGTGTTTTATAAGTATGTGATTATGTATTTTGATTCATAAACTGATCTAGTTTATGCCATTGTTTAGAAATGGCGCCTAGTGGAAGAAATGGAAACCGTATCAATGCACGCACTCCATGTAGGGATTGCCCTCCTGCTCAAGATAATTATAGTGGGGCTGGTGATGCAACTGGTGCCGATCAGCTAAGCACCATACTGGGACAACTTACTCAGGTTATGAATAATAACCTTACCCGTATGGAGCACCCTGATCCGCAGCGTGGAGGATCAATGTTAGATCTATTCATGAGGCAACAGCCACCAACTTTCAATGGGAGTACAAATCCCTTAGTAGCTGAGCAATGGATATTTTCCCTAGAGAAAATATTTTAGGCTTTGGGGAGCAGTGAAAGGGAAAAAGTTATCATGGCAGTTTACCGCCTCACTGGAGATGCTGATCAATGGTGGTCATTGATTCAAAACATGAAGGAAGATGATGAAGTATCAAATATGGAATGGATGGAATTCAAAGATCTGTTTTTAGAAAAATACTTCCCTCGTGACCATCGAGCGGATATGGAAAGGCAATTTCTGAGTCTGAGACAAAAGGAGGATGAGAATGTCACAAAGTATGAGGCTAACTTTATAAGGTTGGCGAGGTATGCTGGAGATTATATTCGCAACCCAAGAAGTAAGATTGATCGTTTCTTTGATGGGTTAAAACCATTTCTCCGTCGAGCATTAGTCTCACAATCCTTTTCATCGTACGAAGACATTGTCTCATGTGCTATCAAGACCGAAAAGGAATTCTCTAAGTCTTATGACTTTAAAGCAAAGCAAGAGAAGAAGAGACCTACTGATCAATATGGGAATGGAAATAAGGGGAAGAAAGGAAAGGTTGAATATCAATCTTGTGGTAAATGCGGGAAGAAACATCCTGGTACTTGCTTGAAGGGAATGGGAGTCTGTTACAAGTGTGGTGAAAAAGGCCACCAAGCTCATGATTGAAAAGGGAAGAACGAAGCTACCAACGTTCAGTGCTATAATTGCAGGGAGATGGGGCATTATGCAAATTCATGTCCTAAGCGTCAGAAGAACTTACCTCAGGAAAGGCCAAGGGATCAAGGCCAGGCTTATGCTATCACTACTGCTGAGGTAGAAGCTCCGAAAGACGTGGTGGCAGGTAATTTAATGGTTTCCTCAAGTTTAGCAAATGCATTATTTGATTCTGGATCATCGCATTGTTTCATATCTTCCCAGTTTGCTAAGAAAATTAGATATTTCCAATTTGATTTAATAAGGGAGTTGTCAGTTAAAACTCCTAAGGGAAGTATCGTTGCAACAAAGTTTTATGAATCAGTCCCCATTAGAGCACATAAATTTTCTTTATCTGCTGATCTCATCGTCATACCTATGATTGAGTTTGATATAATCCTCGGTATGGACTGGCTTTCGGACTATGATGCGAAGATTTATTGTAAGAAGAAAGAGGTTACGATTCTTGATGATAATGATAAGGAACACCTTATTTTTAGAGCAGAATCGTCACCACCTAATTCTTATTTAGATCCACCCCCAGTAGCTCAACTAAATTCAATTATTGGGGAGGAAGAGAATGAAATAACTGCGGGTGAGGAAAGGAATGTTCAAATAGAGGATGTACCTGTTGTGAAAGAATTTGTAGATGTATTTCTAGAAGATTTACCTGGACATCCTCCAGAACGAGAAGTTGAGTTTTCTATTGATTTGATTCCTGGATCAAGGCCTATATCGAAGACCCCTTATAGAATGGCCACTGTAGAGTTAGTCGAACTAAAGAAACAACTAGAGGAATTGAGTAATAAGGGATTTATTCGCCCTAGTGTTTCTCCATGGGGAGCCCCTGTTCTTTTTGTTAAAAAGAAAGATGGATCTATGAGGTTATGTATCGACTACAGGGAGATCAATGCTATAACGATAAAGAACAAGTATACCCTACCACGTATTGACGATTTATTTGACCAACTGCATGGAGCTCAATACTTTTCAAAGATTGACCTTCGATCTGGATACCATCAGTTGTGTGTGAAGAAGGAAGACATTCCGAAGACAGCATTTCGAACCAGGTACGGGCATTACGAGTTTACTGTAATGCCGTTTGGATTGACTAATGCACCCTCTGTATTCATGGATCTGATGAATAGAGTTTTCAAGGAGTATCTCGATGAATTTGTGGTGGTATTTATTGATGATATCTTGGTATACTCCAAAACCTACGAAGATCATGAAAATCACTTGCGCATTATCTTGAAGACTCTGAGGAGGCATGAATTATATGGGAAGTTTAGCAAGTGTGAATTCTGGCTTCATGAGATTTCTTTTCTTGGCCATATTGTCTCCAAAGATGGAATCTCTGTTGATCCTTCTAAGACCAAGGCAATCCAAGAATGGCCAGCACCTACGAGTATAACTGAGGTACGTAGTTTTATTGGTTTGGCAGGTTATTATCGACGTTTCGTCCAGAATTTTGCCCGATTGGCTAACCCATTAACGAAGCTCACACGTAAAGGGGTTAAATTTGTTTGGACAAAAGAGTGTGAAGAATGTTTTGAAGAACTGAAGAGAAGATTAGTCATTGCTCCTATATTGACTCTACCATCGAGGAATGATGGGTTCGTTATTTATAGTGATGCATCGAAGAAAGGACTTGGCTGTGTCCTTATGCAGAATGATAGAGTTATTGCCTATGCATCACGACAGTTGAAAATTCATGAACAAAACTATCCTACTCATGATCTCGAGTTAGCAGCAGTGATCTTTGCTTTGAAGATATGGAGGCACTACCTCTATGGTGAAAAATGTGAGATTTATACTGATCACAAGAGTTTGAAGTATATTTTCTCACAAAAAGAACTCAACATGAGGCAAAGGAGATGGCTTGAATTACTCAAGGATTATGATTGTACGATACACTACCACCCAGGGAAGGCAAACAAGGTGGCAGATGCTTTGAGCAGAAAAGACCATGGTGTTTTGAACATGATGAGAATTGAAAGGGATCCAATTTTTATGGATCTAGTGAAGATGGACATGGGAATAACCAGGGAAGGTGAAACATCAATGCTTTTTCAAATGGTTTCCTAACCATCTTTACTAGAAAGGATTAAGAGTTCTCAGACCGATGATGAAGAATTTCAGAAGAAGATTAAAGCTGTGAATGATGGGAGATTGAGAGACTTTGTGTATGAAGATGGAATTTTGAAATTCAGGAAGAGACTTTGTGTTCCCGATTTACCTGATCTGAAAAGGGAATTGTTGGATGATGCTCATAGTTCCAATTTCTCTATACACCCTGGGAGCACCAAAATGTATAGAGATTTGAAGGAACATTTTTGGTGGGACAACATGAAGAGGGAGATTGCTGATTTTGTGTCAAGATGTATGGTTTGTCAACAAGTGAAAGCTGGAAGGAAACAGCCTGGAGGAGTCATGCAACCTCTTCCCATACCGGAGTGGAAATGGGACAATATTACGATGGACTTTGTCATGGGGCTACCAAAGACTCCTAGAAGGAACGATGCAATATGGGTTATTATTGATCGTCTTACCAAGTCAGCACATTTTCTTGCTATAAGAGAAGATCTACCCCTGGAACGTCTAGCAAGATTATACATTAATGAAGTTGTGAGACTTCATGGAGTACCCCTATCGATTGTTTCTGATCGTGATCCCCGTTTTACTTCAAGATTCTGGAAAAGTCTTCAGAAATCCCTGGATACTGAACTTCATTTGAGCACTGCTTACCACCCTCAGACAGACGGACAATCAGAACGGACTATTCAAACCTTAGAAGACATGCTGAGATCTTGCTCACTTGACTTTCAAGGTATGTGGGATCAATATTTACCTCTGGTAGAATTTTCCTATAACAATAGCTTCCATTCAAGTATTCAAATGGCACCATATGAAGCGTTATATGGAAAGAGATGTCGTACACCAACCTGTTGGGATGACGTTGGTGAAAGAAAACTTGTAGGCCCAGAACTGGTGGAGGAAACAGTGGAAAAGGTGAAAGTAATCCAAAATCACATCAAAGCAGCTCAAAGTAGGCAGAAGAGCTATGCCGATAATCGAAGGAAGGATTTGGAATTTCAAGTCGGTGATCATGTTTTCCTGAAGGTATCTCCATGGAAGGGAGTCATACGTTTTGGTAAGAAAGGTAAATTGAGTCCCAGGTACATCGGACCTTTCGAAATTCTTGAACGAATTGGGGTTGTAGCTTACCGATTGGCAATGCCGCCAAGTCTCTCCAAAGTTCACGATGTGTTCCACGTATCTCTGTTGAGGAAATACATGCCTGACCCAACGCATGTACTCACCTATGAAGAATTAGAACTGGAACCCGATCTGTCTTATTGCGAAGAGCCCGTCAAGATTCTTGATACGAGAGAACAAGTGCTGAGAAACCGGACGACGCGTCTGGTAAAAGTTCTGTGGAGAAACCATAAGATGGAAGAGGCAACGTGGGAACCCGAGGAACTTATGATGAAGAACCACCCGAGTCTTTTTATGCAGTAATACCCTAGAAATTGCGAGGACGCAATTATTTGAAGGAGGGGAGAATGTAACACCCCAAGCTTCTACGGTACGTTTCCCTTCGAATAATGTGATAGCGTGTGTTGTACGCAACCTCGAGTTCTAACACACACCACAACTAATTAAACTAGCCGTTATGAATAGTAATACCTACTTTTTGAAATTATATATATTTTATATTTGAAAATGGACTTCATTTTTGGATTCGGAATATCGAATTTAGCCTAAGGTGAAATTTTTAGTACATTTCGGATAACTTTCATATTTTGATGAATAGTGAAAATTACTAAATTTTAATTAAAAACAACTTTTTTAATCAAAATAATTAATAGTGATAAATTATGAATTTGAGTGGTTTTAAAGTATATTTAGAATATATTTTTACCATTTAATATAATGTTGGTCATTGGACATAATTTTACAATTAAACCGAACATAAACAAGTGTCAGTCTTTTGATAGTTATTATCTCTTAAAAACACGCTTTTTGTTTTGACAGCGGGAATTAATTTTAAATTAATTTCTGCCACTTCTGTGTTTTGAATTTAGGAAAATGTATTCCATATTTGGAATCAGGATGTTCAAATTGTGTAAATAGGTAACTTTTATTTTTAGACATTTTGAATAATTACTACGGTAAATATTTTATTTACCATGGTTAAGGGTAAATCCGGTAAATAAGGGTTAAAAAATAATATTATAATAATACTAAATTACCCTAAAACGTGTCTTAACCCTATTGGTTGATACAGGGTCGACCATGGGAATCTTTGGGTCTATTTTGGGACCCCTTGGATCCACTTGTAAGTTATAATGACACATTATATTAATAAAGCTTAAATAAAAATAAAAATGGCATAAGATTACATCTTTTAGAAGAACAATTTTTACATAGGGTTATACATGTTGGATTTTCGATTATAAATATTCATTAGAAAGATGAAAAGATTTCCTACATAATGATGTTTTATTTATAATTTTTAGACATTAAATAATTTATTTTATTTATGACACAATGATGATGCAGTAATTACTAAAATAGTAAAAAATTAACATAATTGATATTACAAATACCCAAATAAATATAATATGAAACTTTTAATGAATTAAACTAATTTTCTAGGATAATATGATATCTTAGGATTGATTTAATTGACTTGGTTCGAAGTAATCAATCTTTTATGAGTTTCACAAAAAATCAACTATTGAATAGTGTCAAAATTGACATAAAAGAGTTCTTAAAACAAATATTATATTATTAATTGATATTAAATTCCTAAAAATCTAAGGTTCGGACAAGAGACTTATATTATGATAGGTTAATCATTAATGGACCACTTGGGTGTCGCTTGGATGTATATAGTAAGTTTATTAACCATATTATATAAAAATACAAAGAGACATTGTAAAAGTGAAACTAATTAACTTAGAGTTAATACTTAGAGATAAGGTTAATATAAGTACCCAAACCTGTCTAAATTCTATTGGATGAGTTGTTTTCGACCTATCCCCACCTCATACTTTGAATAGTCAACTTTGGAGCCTTTGGAAACCGAATATGAATTTATTATAAATTAATATTTCAAGCTTTTCCAAAAGTGCCCCTCACCCCTCTTATAAAAGGGCACTCCTCCTTCTCTTTTCCTCACACCTCTCAAGCCACTTGGCTCATCCAAACTCTGCCCCACTAAGCTCCCCACATCCCTCTCCTCCTCCTTGAAGCTTCCCCTTAGGCAGAAAGCATTTCAAGAAGTCCTTTGGTTCCAACCAAAGTGAGTTACCTAAATTAAAGGTAACAATTTCTCTTAAAGTATTTTCATTTATTTTGCTTCTCCAACCCCCAAAATCTTTTTATTTCTTTCTTTTGTAACAACACCAGTATCCTCAATATACTAGGATGTTGTTATAAGAAGGATTCAAACTACACATACACACAACTCCATCTAATGGATGATGAACATAATGTTTCTGTGGATGGCAAACTAACGCCTCACGAAACGATGATTGTTCAAATACATCTTACCACCTCTCATGGTGGCCATTATGATGGAACTATAATTAAATATGATATTAATGATATATATTTTATATATAAGCTTCTGTCATTCCATTTTATTTCATACCATTATTCGTTTCATGTTGTATATACATACGATAATTTCATTTGAGAAAGTGCGGACTACCGCCCCCTTAAAATGATATGACTCGTTCATACCACACATGGAACGTATAAAGGATGGTGTTAATGAACTTAAGTAACATATATAAAATATTATATTATACTGGAATAGTAATATACCTATGTATCATTTGGATTTGATTCTTTTAAAATAAAAATTAAATGAAAGTAGCGTTCGTGCGTACGTACGGACTACCGTCTCCACGAACGCGATAAGATTCATTCTCCATCATATCCATTCAAGTATTATTCTCATTTTAGGGTTAAAAATAATGTTAATATCATTCTGATTATTAATAAGATATAATCTATCCATTACAAACATGTCTTACGTAACCAAACATTTAAGAAGAACGAATCGATTATCACCCGAAACGACGATAATACTAAGATATTATTAATAAAGCAATGTTAAAAGATCATATATGATATCATATTAATGTATATGATTGTTGTATAATTTAATAAAAATTATTTCACCATTATACAGGAGGTTAACCGACCCCAACAAAGGAAAAGTACAAGGTAAGGGTTATTTCACAATCTCTTCATTATCCGAGGTTGTATTATACGTAATAATCTACTGGGATCTCTTTATCATCCACATCCATGTTTCTTCGAAATGTATTTCAAAACATTTTTACTATTTACAAGAATATGGGTTAAAGTCATTTATACCCTTGTTTGACTTTTTATAAGAGGTTTATAAAGGAATCTTTCCGTCGTTTTCAAAACAAGGTCCTTTTTAACCTTTTCGACAGAATTGAGGTAAGAATGTTTTTTTTAACTTATACGGCGGGTGCGGTTATTTTCCGCCGTTATAAAATCGTCGAAGCTTTCCATACAAGCTTATAAGAATATTTTCAAAGAAAATGTTTTATTTTTTTTGGTCCTTAAATGATTTCAAAATAAAAGGAGATACTTCTTTAAAAAGAATTTTGATTTCATCTATGTCAACATCCTTTGATGGATTTTAAGATTATTTGAAGTTGATTTATTATGATACAAAACGTCTATATTGTATTGAAGGTTTTGTGATATGTTTGACTGTGGATGTGCTATTTTTATACCATTCATAGTTTATGGTGAAATTATTGACATTTCGTATGCTAGTTTTAATACGAATGTTTATGTTATGTTTAAACCTTTTCATATGGGAATGCATTGGACTTAATAAGTGACGGGTGGAGCCCGCTATAGCTCCTCGATGCATCGGTAGGTCTCATGAGACAAACTAGTGTCTTGGCACAAGGCCTTGACAAAATCTTATTTGTAGTCTTGGCACGAGGCCTTGGCTATGTGGTTATGATAGTCTGGCATTATGCATTCCAACATTATGAAAGTGGTTATTGATTTTGCATGTGATTATTCGATTAGTAGAATATCCATGTGAACAAGTAAATGGCATTATTTCATTTTACTTTTGCCATACTATGTTGAAGTTCAATTTTAAAAGGATTTTGTTTTAGTAATTCATTGCCTTAAATGTTTATGCTTATTTTGAATGTTCCGCTATATTGTTATCCTTACTGGGAATTTGAGCTCACCCCTTTTCTATGTTTTATTTTTCCCAGGTAGTGAAGAAGTAAATTATGAATGACTTGCTGGGATATTATGAGGGGTTAATAGTGTGGATATGAAGACTTTGTTGTTTTAGTAGTTTTTCACTTTGAAATGTAATGCAAAACTTTATGATTATATCTAGTGTTTCCAAGGCTACTAAACCAATCGGTCTTTCGAGATTTGATCTTCTTGTGATCATGCCAATGTTATGTAATTAATGCACCGACTCTGGGTAGCTGGGGTCGGGGCGTTACAAGACGTAACATAGAGTTCATATTGTGTTACATTCATCATTCAATTTAAACGAAATGTGAAATATAATTAAAATATTATTATTTAAGATAATAGTTATCACCAAGCCATTTTAATAGAAATTATGGATAGTAATAACTAAATTATAAAAATTATGGTTAACCAATTATTAAAAATATACAAAAATAATCATTTAAAAGAAAAAAATCTAAAAAATTACATTTTTCTAAAGGACGGTTTAATTGTGTTTTGTACACTTAATTTCAAATTATTTTTTAAAACATTTATAAAATTTATTAGGAAAAATTAAATTAATCATTGAAATAGTAATATAAAATTTATATTAGGGTAAATTTTTGGTATTTTCTAAAATATTTCATTTTTCAACGAATAGTGGAAAGTACATGGTTTTAATAGAAAATTACCTTTTAATTTGAATTATTTATAAATTTAAACATTAATTTTAATTATTTAAAAGTAAATTTTTTTCAATTATATATAAATTAATCTAATTTAGGTTATTGGAATCGTTTTCATATTGAATTTTTATATAATAAATTTGTAAACTTCTGAACATTTTTAATTTCAAAACCTGGTTTCTTATCATGTCTATGGAATTAATTTTCAATTAAAATTTTACAATTATGTGAATTGAATTTAGAAAAGTGGATCTCATATTTTGAATAAGAATAATTTTTTATTTTGAATAAATTCAACTAAATTTTTTACCAAAATGAATAGAGAAACAATAAAAAATATTTAATGCGGTTAAGGTAAAACTGGATTTATCGGGGGATGAACTAAGAAGATAAGGGTTAAAATGACTGAAAAAGTTGTCCAACATCAATTTTATGGATATATTGATTACTTTAATCTTCTATTTTCATGAATGGACCATATTTTAGGCTTTTATATTGATAAAGGTGTGGGTATGAGTGAAACATTTCAAACAATTACAAGTGTTCCACTCACCCTACTTATAGAAGGCCACCCTCTCTCCTATATTATTCACACCATCACACCCTTTTTTAATAATAACTTCCCAAATATCATCACAACATACCTCCTATCATCAAATAAGCCATATTTTGGGTATAAAACAAACCTAAGATGGATTTAGGGAAAACATAATGAGTATATCAGAAAAAGAGGTAATGTTCTTCAACAAGAATTTTAATTTTATTTATTATTCCAACAACATTAATTATTATTAAAACATTTTGGTATAATAACCACACTATATTCCATATACTGTGATATTTTATAATATGTTAATGACATTTAACCACTTCCAATTCCATCAAATGGGTCATGAAATCATCATTCTTGTGTACGGAGGAATGCCACCCCACGAATTGATTCCATTCATATTTCCATTACCACATACCATGAATTGGTATGATGATGAATATAGAGTATATATATGATATTTATAACATCATTATAACTCCATATTAATTATACAAATTATACATTCTTTCTTTCAATACTATAAGTGATATGATAACATCGCTCGTGTGTACGGCGAAATATCACCTAGCGAAGCGATGTGGTTTATTTCTAACTAACGCTTTATGTGGAAGGTGATAATGATAAGATTAAAGATTATATATTATATAATTGAAATAATATTTATATTAATTACATATTTATCATTATTTAAACATAAGATACTATTTTATATTTTTTAGCACATAAAAATGATAACATTGTTCGTGTACGTGTGGATTACCACCTTCACAAAACAATGTGACTCACTTTTCATCCGCATACCATATGTATGATGTTAATAAGTATATATAAATAAATAATATGTTTTATTATTATATTATTATAATTATATAGAGTTAAAATATTACTCACCTCATTTTAATAATGACCATTAAAAAATAGAAATGCTACTCATGTGTGCATACGACAGACCGTCTCCATGATTATAACATATTTCATTTGTCGTAACCATATTTCTTGATTGATTTTAAAAATGTAATTCATTAAAAAATATTACAATTATTTCATTATTATTATTCTTTATATTATGAAACTATATAATATTCATAATAACTGTATCTTTCATGACAAAAAACGCATTAGAAAATAGGGAAATTAACACGTAAAATAATGAAAATAATGAATGTTTGTTAATTAATGAGTGATAATATATTATAAAGGGATAATATATGATATTATAAATATTAATATGGTTCTCTTATAAGTTAATAACATTTTTAAAACAACTATACATGAGTTTAAATCTTTTTCAACCAAAAGAAGGCATGAGATAGTGGATTTCGTCTCATTTTCAAGTCATTGAGGCATATTGAAATATTGTAATCCTAATTTCATTTATAGTATGTATATACTACCCCTTTTAAAAGTTATATCATGATACGTTAATAATTGTTTTATGATTCAATTGTAATTATTTCATCCAAGGGGATTTGACTTGCAAATTACCAAGTGGTAATGAATTTTATAACTCAATTTCTTTTTCATTTTGTTATATTACATCTTTATTTTCATTAATATTCTAATATTATGTGTATACATAATTTTTATTATCTTATGTTTTATTTAAACATTATTTATAATTATTTATATTTTATATACATATTTTATTCCTTAATTAATTTTCACTTCAATGTTATGATCATTGAAAGGGTTTATTTCATAATATCAATCTAATTGAGATTATTTATTCTTCAATTTTATTTGAAGGAAATTATTTAATCACTGAATAATAAATAATAATAAAAATTATCCTCTTTTAATTTATGATATTTTAAAATAATATAATCATTTTCCCACCCTTTGTCACTTAAAATGTTTTTCAAATTTTTATATGAAAAATCAAGTTCATTTCTTCCTTTAGTCGAATTTTTTTTTCAAAACTATGTTTTGTAAATATGCTTTTCTCAATATCCATTTTGAAATGGTTTATAAAAGAAAGTTTTACCCATTTCTCCTTTTTAAAAATTAAAATTAATATTCTTTTCATTTTCTGAATTGGGAACTTTTATATCCTTTTTACAGTGCAAATAGAATTTTATTTTAAACATATATGATATGTACAGAAATATAGAATGATATGAATGTAATTTCCATGAATACTACTTTAAAAGTTTACAAGGTTATTTTTAAATTAATTTTTTTTAATATTTTTTAAATTCTTAGTTTTTAATGTTTAATCTGAAAGAAAATTATTTTTAAAATGTTTTTTTAAGAATAGATTTTCAAAATGAAAAGGATATTTTCCTAAAGAATGTTTTACTGATAATTTTTACATTATTTCTATTCATCGGCCAAAACAACCCTTTATTCATATTCTAATTAGAATGTGTTGTATTTATACTATCTTTATTATTTATATGGATTTTTTATGACCATTTGAACAATGAATTTATTAATTTTCACTTTATTTATTCATTTTTCTAGTTCAAAACATTCCTATGAAATTTTCACTTTCTTATGATCATTGGAAATTAAATTTGACCAAAATATCCATGTTATTTGTTTGTGATATGTTAATTTCATAAACCATATACTATTTTTACATATGATGTTCTATATTAAAGTTAATTTTTGATCATGGGAAATATTGATAAATCTATATTCGTTACTAAATACATATATTTGATAAGAAGGAACAACGTTCATGAATTTAATTTATTTTTCAATATATAAGGAATTATTTGTAATTATAGGGACTGTTGGGACCTAGTATTATATATCCCCTTGATGCATCGATAGGTCTCATAAGAAAAAAAAGTAAGCTAGCATTAAATGGGTTTATTCATATTGTTTTTAACCGTCTTGTGAAAGGTATTATTGGTAGACTTATCAAGATTTCATAGATCATAGTGTCCAATAATTAAGAATTTGATTCATTAAGAATTTTGTAATTATTATCCATGAAATTTGCATAGTAATATTATCTCAAGATTCACTTCATTCTAATTTTTTTGATTAAATATCATGTGTTTTTATTCATTTACCTTTCCATATTAATGATGAAGTATCTCGTTATTTTAATGTAATGTGTGTTTTTTTATCTACCTTTCCATATTGATTATGCTTATTGAATCATGAAAGGTTCCATTTTACTAACTCTTACTTTTAATTTAAGCTCAGTATTACAGTTTTCCCTTTCCCAAGGATTATTTAAAGTATACAATGATTGCTCTGAAAGTATATGATAAAGAGAATAATGTTAATCTTGAAAAAAAATATGTTGTAATTTTTTGTATTCAAATGTAATATGGGAATCATGTATATATCTATTTTACCAAGATTATTAAACATTTAGTGCCTCGGTATTCGATTACATGTATATTATTCTAATGTAATGAATTAAAAACTATCTCTAGGATATTAAGGTAAATTTATATTAATTATTCAGGTTGATATTTTGTTATTCCTATTGATTCTTGTTTATTTTTTCATGTTTGAGACTTTTTAGTATTTGAGACTATGTTTTGTTTTTGGTTTGAGAGGTCTAGAGTTGTCTAGGGGTTTCAGTATGAGAGTAGATAGGGGCTTATTTCCAAAATGGCTATAGGAGGTACACCAAATCAATTTTGGGGGCGAATGACCTATTGGTGGAGGAATAATAGTATGGTAATATAAAAGGATGTCTACAAGCTAGCTGGTGAAATGACAAAAGAAGTGTTTCCCTACTGTAACACCACCAGTTAGTTGGTGGAATCCCCCTAGCCATTTAATTTGGTTCATATACCTATAGAAAATATTCTTGTTGCCAGTATCTAGTTATTATAATCTATAATCTAGACACTTATGTCGTTCTAGGTGAAGATGGGAAGGGAAACAACATATTTCTTTCCCTCATAATCTCTATTTTATTTTTAAACACACCTCTCTAAAACCTAATTCATCCCACTTTATCATGGACATTGTTTAAATTTTAATTTATCCCATACAACAATGAGTCTTCATAGATCAGTGATCTATTTGTTGAGTTGTATATCATCCAATAATTGTAATATTGATTTGATTATAAATTACAATTTGATAATCGCTCTCCATTAGTGAGAGTGGTGGATCCCATACCACTGATGTATCTAGATCTTGATTTAATGATTTTTGGATCTATTATTCTCTATTTATTGATAATATATTTTATATCTCTTAGAGTGTGGATCATGTGTCTAGTGATCACTAATCTCTTGAATTTGTGTAGGTAGTTTTGTAAGGAAACTACAATCAATTGAAACATTTGATGAAGTTTTATTTTGATTTTGTCTTTTAAATTATTTGGAAATCTTGATTTGAGTTCCTTGATTAATATTTTATAAAACAAATGTTGTGTGTATTGAACTTATTGGGAGTGCATTTTCAAATAAAATGATGATTTCTATAACATGTAAAGAAAATGAATGAATTATTTGATAAAGCTAATTGATGATGATTTCTTATGAAAATATTAAATTCCCTGATTTATGGTTTTAAAAGAAAAAGTTTTTTTGAAAGGAATAAGTTTTTATGAAAACCATTTGTTATTATTTTTGAAATGAATTACCATATTCAGATACATAAACATGGGGAATTTTTGATATGTTTTATTTAAGTCATTTTAGACATATTGAAATGAATGATATACCATTATGTGATTTGTTTCCTTGAAGCACATGATATTTTGGTTAGTTAAATGGGAATAAAACATGTTGGACATGTATTGGATCTACTTAGATATGGATTAATCATAACAATTATAATTTAACTATGATGGGGTTCGAGAGTTCAATCTTTGGGGTGTTATCATATTCCCCATAGTCCCGGGATTGATGGATATGTACAAACTTGGAACTACATTTCATTGAGATGTGTAACAATCATCGAATTCACCAAACCCCGGGAATCCTAAACCTAGTTTTATTATTGATAATAATCTTTTTAAAATAATTTATATATAGTAATGTTGGTGAAATGTTTTATTCATATATGTTTTGGTAGAAATTATTTTTCATTCTTACTTCATACAAAATAAAAATTTTACCTTCTATATACACTTCATTGAAATGATTTTAAAAATAATTTTTACTATTAATTGAGAAAATGTTCCCATTACATGATTTATTTAAAATTTATCATAATTGGTTTATTTTACAATATTTTTTTATAAAATGCTTGGAGTGATCTTATTGGGCTATTATTGTTCGCATAATACTTTTTCTTTTTCAAATTATTAGACTTTATTATGTCAAGTCTATGAAAATGGTTCCCATTTCATGGGTTTGGTGGGTGTTCTTGATAAGTGGGAGTTTGGTATCTTTCATTGATATGTGGTTTTGTGATAACATTTGATGAGGATATAGTTTTAGGATGTATTTTATGGTTATGTGATGACTTGGGTTGACATACAATTTTTGGGACTTGTACTTGTGCACTTGTGCTACTTTTAACTTGATGAGTGTTTAGAATACCTACCAGTTATATATTCTTATTCATTAATTTATCCTATTTATTTATTTTTGTATTGAAATCATTCCATCTTTACTTTTTTTATACCTTTTCACTAGTCACTATCCCATGGGGATCGGGAAAACCCTTCATACTATGTCAAGAATAATTTAGAAACCATTTTAGTGAGTAATCCATATTGGTTCATGAAACTTGGGATTATTTAGTATATTAAAGCTGATTTCTATTTTATTAATTAATTATGATTCTATTTATAATTAACGAATCTATGCCAAAAATCACATCAAATTTAAAAAATGAAGAAGAATAATATTTTACAGCAGTACATTACAACAAACTTCAATCATCGGGTTTTATAAACTTCAGATGTAATGACTATACCACTAATATTTTCCACTAATAATTCAAAATATAATTGTTGTGGTGATGATTTGATTATCCTAGAAATCATTCCAAATAAAAAGGAGTGGGTGGAACTTGAGTCAAATTGAAAAAATTTAGCTCTTGAGTGGATGATGTGTGTACGTTTCACACTTCATATTCATGTACCACTTCACAGGTTATTATTGCAAAAGACTTCTCTTTATAATTATATTTATAGATTACTGGTCTCGATTATCCTTATTATCTACTTGGTTAGGTTGTTATTTTATTAAGGCCCAAACTCTATGAATTTAATGAATTGAAGTTTGGGTGATTCATTTGGATACGATTTCTTTATATCCATTTCATTGGATGACATTTCCAAATAAATTTTACATTCATACACTTTATTTTCAACCCTTCAATAATTAAATTTTTTCATTCCTTTTAGGAAATTTCCTAGGTGCTTCTTTTCACTTTTTAGGTATATAGATGGATGAATTTTATTTCTATCATGTTATTTATCATTCATTTCTCCGTAAAATTCCATATACTTTTATTTATCTAAAACTGTGATGTTGAAGGGAGTCTCAAATTTTCATCCCTACCTTAACAAAACATAAGAAAATATTTTCATAGATTTACATGTCTCTTATGACTAACACGTTTCATAGACATATATTGATGAAACTAAAAAATGATAGATTTTACTTAAAATTTCAATGATAAAACCATAAGTGTATTATTCTTGTCTTGTGAATTTATCTTCATAAGTAACAATGGATTTATCATCCATTCTATTCAATGAATTATGTATACAATTTATTGTGATGATTTTAGGGAAGATATTTTATGAAAAATTCTTCCATAAAATCATCCTTCACGGATTAAATTTTTACCTCTTGCCTCATGATATTTATTAGGTTCCACCAATGATCAAGTTATCCTTCCAATTTATAAATATCAAAAACATCCTTTCTATTATGTAATGTCTAAATAATAAAAAATTCTCATTCTATTGTGTTGATCCATTACACTAATATTACTAGTTCAAAAGACCCACTAAAGGATAACAATCACTAATTTATGAAAGACTCAATGTCGTGTTTCTCCTTCTTTGGTACATTCATGATCTCTACATTGTTTGGGTTTGTAACACCATGAAACTTTGGCATTCAATTCCTTTTAAATAAATAGTATGTTGAATTAATTTGTTCTCACATAAGACCAGACTAAAATGAAACCATGATAAATTGAAACAAAATTATTAAATTTGAACATTATAATATAACATGTAAATTAATGGGTATATATGAAACTATATTAAATTGAAAAGTGGTGGAATCAATTTAGACAATTATTCTATATGGGGCTCATCTATCTAAGCTTGGAAAAGAGTTGGAATCACTAGGGTATTCTCTAGAATAAGCCTACACAAAACACTAAAAATTTTGGTATGATTAAAATTATATGTGAGATAAGTTGAATATTTTATAATTTTCCATGAAATACATGATAATAAAACCACCACCCACAACCACTAATACAGAATATCTTATTCATAAATCTTACACAAAGATCTTGAGGGGTTATATATGAAGTAATTAAGGTGATATAAACATGTAACTATCAGTGTAATGAATTACTTATAAATATCATATATTTTATACATATAAATTTTTTTAATTGTAAAGAAAAAAAAATTTCATTTTAATATTAATTAAATAATTAAATTCGATTAATGTAGCTAAATAAAAAATTATGCAAAAAATGTATTTTATATAAAATTTGTTTTTTGTATTTTTTATTTTAATAATATATATATATAACATGGATAAAATATATTGTTTTTATGAATAATATATTAACACTAATTTAATTAGAAATTTATAGAAAATGTAACACCCCAAGCTTCCACGGTATACTTCTCTTTGAATAATACAGTAGCGTGTATTGTACGCAACTCCGAGTTCTAACACACCACAATCAATCAAACTAGTTGTTATGAATAATAATACCCATTTTTGAAATTTTATAAATTTTATCATTCAAAATGGACATCGTTTTTGGATTCGGAATATCAAAATTAGCTTGGTGTGAATTTTTGATATTTTTTTGAAAAAATTCAATTTTTTATGAATAGTAAAAAACACCGAGTTATAGTTTAAAACCGAATTTTTATTTAAATTTATTTTAGGTAAAAATAGACACATAATACCTATATAAGTTCAATTTAATTCATTGGATTCAATTTATAATAATTTTATATATATAAAAATTTCTTAGAACTTTTCACCGTCTTTTACCCATCTCCTAGGAGAATTTTCAAATTCACATAAAACTTAATTTTACCTCTTCTGTGAGTGGAATTTCAAAACTCCAAGAGACATTTTTAATATGAAGGAGTAAAATTTGGTTCAATAAGATAAAAATAATTTTTGTGAATAGTAACTTTTTACTTTTATTTACCACGGTTAAAAGTAAATATGGAAATTAAGGGTAAAAATGATATTATTATTATCCTAAAATATGTCCTAATTATGTTGGCTAAGTATAATTCGACCAAAAAAACCTTAGGAATAAAATATGAACCTATTTGGTCCACTTGGTTTAGATTAGGACATTTTTTATTATTTAATTCAAAGAAGAGTTAAAAGAGTTAAAATCAATGTTTAATAACTAAAACATTTTTAATATAGGGTCATACATAAGATAAATTATATTATAAATATTTCATAGAAAAATAAAAATAGTTCCTACATAATGGTACTTTATTTATAATTTTTAGACATTATATAATTTAATTTATTTATGACAAAATGGTGATGAATTAATTACCTAATTAATGAAATATTAAAATAATTGATATTATAAATATCCAAATAAATGTAATTTGAGAATTTTTATGAATTAAACCAATTTTATAAGTTACTATGATATTTTAGGATTTCTTAAATGAATTTGGTTTGAATTAATAATGTGGTTAAGACTTTAACAAAAATCAATTATTAAATAGTTTCAAAACTGACATAAAGGAGTATTTAAAACAAATATTATATTATTAATTGATATCGTATTCCTAAAAATATAAGTATCGGCCAAATGACTTATATAAGGTAATATATATTAATATTGAACCAATTTGGGTTCTCTTGGCTTGTTATAGTAAGCTTATTAACCATGTAATATAAAAATACAAAGAGACATGGTAAATGTCAAACTATTTAACTAAGAGTTAAATATAAATGATAAAGTTAATATAGTAACCCAAACCTGTCTAAAATCTATGGGTTGACAGATTTTAGACCCATACCCACCTTATCCTAGAAATAAGTCACATTGGAGCCATTATAAACCGAATATGAATTTATTATAAAATAATATGTTATGTTTTTTCTAAGGTGCCCCTCACTCCTCTTATAAAAGGGCACTCCCCCTTCTCTCAAATTCATAACATCAAAACCTTTTGGTTCCAACAAACTCTACCAAAATATCCTCCCAAATTCCCTCACTTCAACCTAGAGGCCTTAGTTTGATCATAAATCCAACCTAAGGATCCCTTTAGATTAAATAAAAAAGGAATAACCCAAAGAAGATGTAATGATTTCACCACCCTCTTTCAAGTTCCTTTTTCTTCCACTTCTTCTTTCTTTGTTATTTCCATTATAAAATAATAACTCTAGTATATTATATATACTATGATGTTATTATAAATATGGTACAACCATATTCAGTATTCTATCCATCCTTTGAATGACATGTCACTATACGTGCGTGTGTATGGGCTACCGTCTCCACGTCGTGGTGTAATTGTTATTCAGTACATTATTATTTTGATGGATATAATAATGATGTGTAATTCATGTAAATAATAAATATAACATGATAATTATTCTGTATATATGATATACCATCAAATTATATATTCTTTTAATATCAAAATAATGATATTTTCACTCGTGCGTACGTATGGACCACCGTCTCCACGAACGCGATGAGATTCATTCCCCATCTTATCCATTCAAAAATAATTTTCATTTTATGGTTAAAAATAATTTTTAAAGACTTAATATAATTATGTATATGAATATGATACATCCCATCCATAACAAATATGGATCACATAACAAAGAATATAAAGGAAAACGAATCCATTAACTCCCGAAACAACGATAATACTAAGATATTATTAACAAATCAATGTTAAAGGATCATATATGATATCATATTAATGTATGTGATTATTTTATAATTCAATAACAATTATTTCACCATTATAAATAAGTTTAACCTACCCTTGACCAAGTAAAAAGTACTAAGTAAGTGTTTATTTCACAATCTCTTCATTATCTGAGGTTGTTTATATGTAATTATCTAATGGGACCTCTTTATCATCCACATCCATGTTTCTTGAAAATGTATTTCAAAATATTCTTACTATTTTATATACTATGGTTTAAAGTAATTTATACCCTTGTTTGACTTTTTATAAGAAGTTCTTAAAGGAATCATTCTGTCATTTTCCGAACAAGGTCTTTTTTAACCTTTTCAAAAAAAATTAAGGTAAGAATGTCTTTTTTAACTTATACGGAGAGTGCGGATATTTTCCAACGTTATAAAATTTCCAAATCTTCCCTTACAATATTATAAGAATATTTTCAATTTAAACGTTTTCTTTTATAATTATGTGACTTTTAAATTATTTAAAAAAAGAGATATTTCTCTCAAATAGTTTTGATTTCATTTATGTCAACATCCTTTGATGAATTTTAAGCTTATTTGAAGTAGATTTATTATCATAAAAAGATTCCATATTGTATTAAAGGTTTTGTGATATGTTTGACCGTGGATGTGTTATTTTTATACCATTCATGGTTTATGGGGAAAGTATTAACATTTCTTATGCTAGTTTTAATATGAATGTTTATGTTATTTTTAAACCTGTCCATATGAGGAATGAATTGGACTTAGTAAGTGACGGGTGGAGCTCGCTATAGCTCCTCGATGCATTGGTAGGTTTCATGAGACAAACTAGTGTCTTGGAACAAGGACATTAAAAAATCGTATTTGTAGTCTTGGCACAAGGCCTTGACTATATGGTTATGATAGTCTGGCATTATGCATTCCATAATTATGAAAGTGGTTATTGATATGGAATGTGATTATTCGACTAGTAAAATATCCATGTGAATAAGTAAATGGAATTATTTAATTTTATTCCTAACTTATTATGCTTAAGTTCAAGTTTAAAATTCTTTTGTTTTAGTTATACATTTCCTTAAATGTTGAATTTTATTTATAAAAGTTTCCGCTATATTTTTATCCTAACTGAGCATCTGAGCTCCCCCCTTTGTTTATTTTTCCCAGGATGTGAAGAGGTATTTTATGACTGACCTGCAGGGATTGTTTGAGGGGATATGAGTGTGGAATATGGACACTATTTTTCTTAGTATATTATTTTATGATGTAATGTAAGACTTATGAATGTATCTAGTGTTTCCAAGGCTACTAAACTAATCGGTCTTTCGAGACTTGTCCTTTTGTGATCATGACAATGTTATTTAATAATGCACCGACTCTGGGTAACTGGGGTCAGGGCATTACAGCTGGTATCAGAGAAAGTTTAGTACAAACCTTGGAAGCTAGATTTAGATAATCTCTGATTAGAGCACATAGACCTAAGATGGACTTTGAGGATTAGTATAGAAGAACTTCCTTGAATTTTGGTATTGTAGATATTTTGTGAGTTTTCGGAGTAACACATCCCTGTCTAGATATGAGCAGGTAGAAGTGGCTCTGGCACAGATGTACCTAGGTTTAAAACCCGAAAACACCGCTTTCAGCTAGACTCGAACGGGAACTAGTGCATGACAACGGACCTTGCTGCACTCTTGGTTACGACACTCTCGAGGGATATGCTTATAATAATTTACATTTTCTTTACAAACCAATTTGAAGTATTTTAATATAAGATGAGAATAAATGACATTGGTTAATCCTAAGGTGTTTCAAATTAAGAATATGGTGTCATGATATTCTCTAAATGAATTTATGACTACTGTTACTCACAAAAGGATTTCTGGTTTTACTCAATGGATCGATTCAAAGAAAGTCATAGTAACTTTGAGAATGATGTACAAGGTGCGAACAGTGGTGGAAATGAGCCACAAAATGCAATGTTGATAGGAATAAAATATATTATGTTCATGCCAAATCAGTTTTTAAAAAAAATTTGATCAAATATATATATATTAAGCAACTCCCGGACTCAACAAAGAAGAGAAAGGTGATGAATGATAAGAGCTCCAGCAGTGGAGACCATGGAGAAAAGAATCCTCAATTTTCATCATGCAGGAAATGTGGAAGGAGACACCCAGGAAAGTGTCTCAATAGAACAAAGAAATTCTTTATGTGTGGGAAAGAAGGACACAAAGTGAAGAATTTCTGAGGAAAAATTAATAGTACTATGGAAGAAAATAAAAATGGTCCCAAGAATCCATTTACAGTCATTTTTTATAAATGTAGGGGACCTGACCATTACCCGAGTGAATTCCCTATTCTATAGGATAATTTCATGGTCAGAGAAGAAGCTATGTGGAAATAAATGTTTGGAGAAATGTTTAAAATTATTAGTGCTCCTTGCTGATGGGATTACTTTAGAATAATTTTATGTTGTATTTGTAACCCTCCTGTATTCCATGTGAGAATGATATTTGAGGAAGAATTATCTTTTCTCTTGTGGATATAGTTATAAATAACCATTTGGTTTTATATGATCATTTGGTTTGAGGAAATTACAAGTAATTATATTTTGGGGTGAAAATGCAAGTTATGAGATAAAATTTGTGGTTAAATTATGATATTTTTATTTTGTGGAATTTATCTCATTTTAGTAATGTTATAAAATATTGTTTTTGAAAAAGTAAAACATGTAGACTGTGTGACAATCCGTCGCGTCGGACAATGTTGTAGGAATCGAACCCACAACCAAAGTGCGATTGGGATTTATCACCTACCACTGGAATATGTGAAGTCCCTGGTTAGTGTGACAAATTATTTTTATTTAAATGATTTTATTGATCAACAATAAGTTGATTTGGGATATTATGTCTTATCAAATGAATACCCTTAGTATAGAAAAATGATTTGGTGATTAAGTGATAAATGTTATTTTGGAAGACGTTCACTCTGTTGGGAACACTATATACCTATGGAAAATAGAATACCATGAGATTTAATTTGGGGAGTAATGGTAGAATTTTATCTATGTTTTTATTGTGGATTTATAGTGATTTGAGTTATTTATGAAAATGATTAACCTATAATAGAGAATATGTGATTATGTTAATTACTTTTAAGTATGTGACTTTAAGAGTAGTCGATTTCATTTGAAGATACAATTTAAAGTGGAAGAATAAATAACCAATTCTTCTATGTTTTGGGTTTCAGTATTAGTTTGGATTATATTTAAGGATTTCAAGGAATTTTTTTATTGAATGGTATTTATTTATCTTTGGGGTGTTTTTGGTTTAATTTTAAAAATTTAGATTAGTGTTTCTTTCTCTAAATGAATATCCTTTTCGGGTATCATCTGATATTGTACTGGCCATTTTTGTTTGGATTAATCTCTAAAGTCAAGGTAGATATATATTTTATCCTTTTTGAATCATGTGATTCTCTAGAAGTTGATTCTAGCTCTTCCGGTGTGACCAAGTCATCTTGAATACTAATTGTTTAAAAAAATGAGTTAGTGGTAGAAATTTATTAAATAATGAAACTCTACATAAAAAGTAAGTATATCTATTTATGTTTTTGGTAAATCTCTTAAATAAATTCCTCGTCTTTATGAAATGTAACATAAAAAAGCGTTGTCTATTTACTTTTCCCACTAGAAAACTAATGACCATTTGTCCCATCACAAGTTTGTGGTTTATTATTGTTAACTTTCTCCTGATCTTGTTTTCTATCCCTCTCCATCAGAACTTGACAATTATTTTATCATCCATATCCATGCTTTTCTACATGGAATCCTAGTATAGGTTATCTCGGGTGACCTTTGTACTTCTCTCTCTTTCTTTTAAAGTGATTGTTTTATTTACACTTTTTACGATGTGAGACTTTCCATTATATTCCCAAGACCAATTTTAAAAATTGCGAGGTAGAAATTTATTGAATGAGGGGAGAATGTAACACCCCAAGCTTCCACGGTACACTTCTCTTTGAATAATACAGTAGCGTGTGTTCTACGCAACTTCGAGTTCTAACACACCACAACCAATCAAACTAGCCGTTATGAATAGCAATACCCACTTTTTGAAATTATATAAATTTTATCTTTCAAAACGGACTTCGTTTTTGGATTTGGAATATCGAAATTATCTTAGGGTGCATTTTTTGTATTTTTCTGAAAACTATCAATTTTTGATGAATAGTGAAAAACGCTGAGTTATAGTTTAAAACCGAATTTTTATTTAAATTTTTTTTATTTAAATTTATTTTCGGTCAAAATAGACAAATAATACCTATATGTGTTCAATGTAATTCATTGTAGTCAATTTATAATAATTTTAGATATATAGAAATTTCTAAGAACTTTTAACCGTCTTTTACCCATATCCCAGAAGAATTTTCAAATTCACATAAATCATAATTTTACCACTTCTATAAGTGGAATTTCAAAAATCTGAGAGACATGGTTAATATAAAGGAGTAAAACTTGGTTCAATAAGATAAAAATAGTTTTTGGTGAATATGTTAAAAGTAAATAGGGTAATTAAGGGGGAAAATGATATTATTATTACCATAACACAGGTCCTAATTCTTTTGGGTAAGTATAATTCAACCAAAAACAACCATAGGAATAAAATATGAACCTATTTTGTCCACTTGGTTTAGATTAGGATATTTATTATTATTTAATTCAAAGAAGAGTTAAAAGAGTTATAATCAAAGTTTAATAACTAAAACATTTTTAATATAGGGTTATACAAAAGATAAATTCGTTTATAAATATTCATTAGAAATATAAACAGATTTCCTACATAATTTTATTTTATTTATAATTTTTAGACATTAAATAAATTAATTTAGTTGTGACACAATGGTGATGCAGTAATTACCTAATTAATGAAATATTAAAATAATTGATATTATAAATATCCAAATAAATGTAATTTGAGACTTTTTATGATTTACAATAATTTTATAGGTTAATATTACATGTTATTATTGCTTAAATGAATTTGGTTCGAATTAATAAATTGGTTAAGACTATAACAAAAATAAATTAATAAATAGTGTCAGAACTGACATAAAAGAGTATTTAAAAAATATTATATTATTAACTGATATCCTATTCCTAAAAATATAAGGATCGGCCAAATAACTTAGATAAAATTATATATATTAATAATGAACCCCTTGGGGTTTCCTTGGCTTTTTATAGTATGTTTATTAACCATATAATATAAAAATACAAAGAGACATGGTAAATATCGAACTATTTAACTAAGAGTAAAATATAAATGATAAGGTTAAAATAGTGACCCAAACCTGTCTAAAATCTATGGGTTGATAGGATTTAGACCCTTACCCACATTATCTTTGAAATAAATCACTTTGGAGCCATTATAAACAGAATATAAATTTATTATAAAATAATATTTTATGTTTTTCCTATGTTTCCCCTCACCCCTCTTATAAAAGGGAACTCCCCCTTCTCTCAAATTCATACCATCAAAGCCTTTTGGTTCAGCCAACCCTTGCCCAAATATCCTCCCAACTTCCCTCACTTCAACCTAGAGTCCTTAGTTTGAACAGAAATCCAACCTAAAGAGCCCATTTGATCAAATCAAAAGGAAGAACCCGAAGAAGAGGTAATGATTTCACCACCCTCTTTCAAGTTCCTTTCTTCTTCCACTTCTTCTTTCTTTGTTATTTACATTATAAAATAATAACCACAATATATTCTATATACTTTGATGTTATTATAAATATGGTACAACCATATTCAGTATTTTGTCCATCCTTTGAATGACATGTCACCATATGTGCGTACGTACGACCTACCATCTCCACATCGTGGTGTAATTGTTATTCAATACATTGTTATTTGGATGGGTATAATAATGATGTGTAACTCATGTAAATAATAAATGTAACATGATAATGATTCTTTATATATTATATAACATCCAATTATATATGATTTTAATATCCAAAGAATGATATTGTCCCTCATGCGTACGTACGGACTACCGTCTCCAGGAACGTGATGAGATTCATTCCCCATCATATCCATTCAAAAATAATTTTCATTTTATGGTTAAAAATAATTTTCAAAGACTTAATATCATTCAGGATATGAATAAGATACATCCCATCCATAAGAAATATGGATCACATATCAATGAGGATAAAGGAAAACGAATCTATTAACTCCCGAAACAACGATAATACTAAGATATTAATAACAAATCAATGTTAAAAGATCATATATGATATTATATTAATGTATGTGATTCTTGTATAAATCCATAACAATTATTTCACCATTATAAAGAAGGTTACCCAAACCTCAACCAATGAAAAAGTACAAAGTAAGAGTTTATTTCACAATGTTTCCATTATCCGAGGTTGTTTATACGTAATTATCTATCGGGACGTCTTTATCATCCACATCCATGTTTCTTAAAAATGTATTTCAAAACATTATAAATATTATATAGACCATAGTTCAAAGTCATTTATACCCTTGTTTTAATTTTTATAATAAGTTTACAAAGGAATCATTCCATCATTTTCCAAACAAGGTCCTTTTTAACCTTTTCAACAAAATTAAAGTAAGAATGTCGTTTTTAACTTATATGGCGGGTGTGGCTATTTTCTGCCGTTATAAAATTGCCGAATCATCCCTTAAAAATTTTATAAGAATATTTTCAAATTAAATGTTTTCTTTTATAATTATGTGACTTTTAAATGATTTAAAAAAAAGAGATATTTCTCTCAAATAGTTTTGATATCTTCTATGTCAACATCCTTTTATAGATTTTAATCTTATTTGAAGTTGATTTATTATGATAAAAAACATCCATATTGTATTGAAGGTTTTGTGATGTGTTTGAATGTGGATGTGTTATTTGTATACCATTCATTGTTAATGGATAATGTATTGACATTTCTTATGCTATTTTTAATATGAATGTTTATGTTATGTTTAAACCTGTTCATATGAGAAATGCATTGGACTTAGTAAGTGACGGGTGGAGCATGATATAGCTCCTCGATGCATCGGTAGGTCTCATGAGATAAAGTAGTGTCTTGGCACAAGGACTTTACAAAATCTTATTTGTATTCTTGGCACAAGGACCGACTATTTGGTTATGATAGTCTGGTATGATGCATTCCATCATTATGAAAGTGGTTATTTATATTGCATGTGATTATTCAACTAGTAGAATATCCATGTGAATAATTAAATGACATTATTTAATTTTATTTCTACCATATTATGCTTAAATTAAAGTTTAAAATTCTTTTGTTTTAGTTATACATTCCCTTAAATGTTTAATCTTATTTATGAATGTTTCCGCTATATTGTTATCCTTACTGAGCATTTGAGATCACCCCTTTCTTTGTTTTATTTTTCCCAGGATGTGAAGAAGTATTTTATGACTGACCTGCAGGGATAGTCTAAGGGGATATGAGTGTGGACTATGGAGACTATGTTGTTATAGTTTTTCATATTATGATGTAATTTAAAACTTATGAATGTATCTAGTGTTTCCAAGGCTACTAAACTAATCGTTCTTTCGTGACATGACCTTTTGTGATCATGAAAATGTTATGTAATAATGCACCGACTCTAGGTAACTGGGGTCAGGGCGTTACAGTTGGTTTTAGAGGATTTTTAGTACAAACCTTGGAAGCTAGATTTAGATAAACTCTGATTAGAGCACATAGACCTCGGATGAAATTTTAGGATTAGTATAGAAGAACTTCCTTGAATTTTGGTATTATAGAGATTTTGTGAGTTTTCTGAGAAATACATCAATGTCTTGATACGAGCAGGTAGAGGCGGCTCGGCCATAGAGGTACCTAGTGGTAAAATCCAAAAAACACCGCTTTGATCTAGGCTCGAAAGAGAACTTGTGCACGACAACGGGCCCTGCTGCACTCTTGGTTACGACATTTCCGGGGGATATGCTTAGGATAATTTACATTATCTTTACAAACTGATTTGAAGTATTTTAATATAAGATGAGAATAAATGAACTTGGTTAATCCTAAGGTGTTTCAAATTAATAATATTGTGTCATGATATTCTCTAAATGATTTTATGACTACTATTACTCACAAAATGCTTTCTGGTTTTGGTAAATGGATGGATTCCAAAGAATTCATAGTAACATTGAGAATGATGTACAATGTGGGAACAGTGGTGGAAATAAGCCACAAAATGGAATGTTGATAGGCGTAAAATATATCATGTTCATGCCAAATCAGTTTTCCCAAAATATAATCAACAACATATATATTAACCAACTCCCAGACTCAACAAAGAAGAGAAAGGTGATGAATGATAAGAGCTCCGGTAGTGGAGACCATGGAGAAAATAATCCTCAATTTCCATCATGCAGGAAATGTGGAAGCAGACACCCAAGAAATTTTCTCAATAGAACAAAGAAATGCTTTACGTGCGGGAAATAAAGACATAAAGTGAAGAATTTATGAGAAAAAATGAAGAGTACTATGCAAGAAAATAAAAATGGTCCTAAGAATCCACTTACAGTCATTTTCAATAAATGTAGGGGACCTGACCATTACCCAATTTAATGCCCTATTCTATAGGATATTTTCTTGGTCATAGAAGAAGCTATGTAGAAATAAATGGTTGGAGAAATGTTTAAAAGTATTAGTGCTCTTTGTTGATGGTATTATTTTGGAATAATTTTCTCTTGTATTTGTAACCCTGCATTTTTCCATGTGAGAATGATATTTGAGGAAGACTAATCTTTTCTCTTGTGGATATAGTTATAAATAACCATTTGGTTTTATAAGATAATTTGGTTTGAGGAAATTATAAGTAATTATATTTTGGGATGAAAATGCAAGGTATGAGATAACATTTGTTGTTAAATTATATTAAGGTTATTTAGAGGAATTTATCTCATTTTGGTAATGTTATAAAATATAGTTTTTTGAAAAAGGAAAACACGCAGACTATGTGACAACCCGTCGCGTCGGACAAAGCTATGGGAATCAAACCCACAACCAATGTGCGATTGGAATTTATCACCTACCACTGGACTACGTGAAGTCCCTGGTTAATGTGACAAATTATTTTTACTTAAATGATTTTATTGAGAAATAATAAGTTGATTTGGGATCTTATGTCTTATCAAATGAATACTCATAGTATAGAAAAATGATTTGGTGATTAAGTGATAAATGTTATTTTGGAAGAGGTTCGCTCTGTTGGGAATACTATATGCCTATGGAAAATAGAATACTATGAGATTTCATTTGAGGAGTAATGTTATATTTTTATCTATGTTTTTATTGTGGATTTATAGTGATTTGGGTTATTTATGGAAATGATTAACATATAATAGAGAATATGTGATTAGGTTAATTACTTTTAAGTATGTGACTTTAAGAGTAGTCGATGTCCTTTGACGATACAATTTAAAGTGGAAGACTAAATAACCAAATTCTTCCTCATTTTGGGTTTCAATATTAGTTTGGATTATATTGAAGGATTTTAAGGAAAATTGTCTATTTAATGGTATTTATTTAACATTGGGGTGTTGTTGGTTTAATTTTAAAAATTAAGATTAGTGTTTTTTCTCTAAAGGAATATCCCTTTGGGGGATAATCTGATATTTTACTAACCATTTTGGTTTGGATTAATTTCTAACGACAAGGTAAATATATAGTTTATCCTTTGTGAATCATGTGATTCTATAGAAGTTGATTCTATCTCTTCTTGTGTGACCAAGACATCTTGATTACTCATTGTTTAAAAAAATGAGCTAGTAGTAAAACTTTATTAAAGAATGAAACTCTACTTAAAAAGTAAGTATATCTATTTTTGTTCTTGGTCAATCACATAAATAAATTCGTCATCTTTAGGAAATGTAACTTAAAAAAACGTTGTCCGTTTACTTTTCCCACTGGAAAACTAATGACCATTTGTCCCATCACAAGTTTGTGGTTTTCTTGTTGTTAACTTTCTCATGATCATGTTTTCTATCCCTCTCCATCAGAACATGAAACTTAGTTTATCATCCATATCCATGTTTTTATACATGGAATCCTAGTATAGGTTATCTCAGGTGACCTTTGTACTTCTCTTTATTTCTTTTAAAATGATCGTTTTATTAACTCTTTTTACGATGTGTGACTTTTCATTATATTCCCAACCCCAATTTTAAAAATTGTGAGGACGAAATTTATTGATGGAGGGGAGAATGTAACACCCCAAGCTTCCACGGTACGCATCTCTTTGAATAATATAGTAGCGTGTGTTGTACGCAACATCGAGTTATAACACTCCACAACCAATCAAACTAGCCGTTATGAATAGTAATACCCACTTTTTGAAATTTTATAAATTTTATCATTCAAAGTGGACTTCATTTTTGGATTCAGAATATCCAAATTAGATTAGGGTTCATTTTATTGTATTTTTCTGAAAATTATCAATTTTTTATGAATAGTGAAAAACACAGAGTTATAGTTTAAAACCATATTTTTATTTAAATTTAATTTATTTAAATTCATTTTAGGTAAAAATATACACATAATACCTATATAAGTTCAATGTAATTCATTGGAGACAATTTCTAATAATTTTAGATATATAAAATTTTCTTAGAACTTTTCACCGTCTTTTACCCATCTCCTAGGAGAATTTTCAAATTCACATAAAACATAATTTTACCACTTCTATGAGTGGAATTTCAAAAATCTGAGAGACATAGTTAATATCAAGGAGTAAAATGTGGTTCAATAATATAAAATTTTTTTTGGTGAATTTTAACTATTTACTTTTATTTACCACGGTTAAAAGTAAATAGGGTAATTAAGGGTAAAAATGATATTATTATTACCCTAACACATGTCCTAATTCTATTGGCTACATATAATTAAACCAAAAACAACCTTAGGAATAAAATATGAACCTCTTTGGTCAACTTGGTTTAGATTAGGACATTTATTATTATTTAATTCAAAGAAGAGTTAAAAGAGTTAAAATCAAAGTTTAATAACTAAATCATTCTTAATATAGGTTTATACATAAGATAAATTAGATTATAAATATTCATTAGTAATATAAAAATATTTTATACATAATTTTATTTTATTTATAATTTTTTGACGTTAAATAAATTAATTTATTTATGATACAATAGTGATGCAGTAATTACTTAATTAATGAAATATTAAAATAATTGATATTAAAAATATCCAAATAAATATAATTTTAGACTTTTTATGAATTAAACTAATTTTTTAGGTTAATATGACATGTTAGGATTTCTTAAAGGATTTTTTTTTGAATTAATAAAGTGGTTATGACTTTAACAAAAATCAATTATTAAATAGTGTCAAAACTGACGTAAAGGAATATTTAAAACAAATATTATATTATTAATTGATATCCTATTCCTAAAAATCTAAGGATCATTGAAATGAATTATATATGGTTATATATATTAATAATGAACCACTTGGGGTTATCTTGGCTTGTTATATTAAGTTTATTAACCATATAATATAAAAATACAAAGAGACATGGTAAATGTCAAACTATTTAACTAAGAGTTAAATATAAATGATAAGGTTAATATAGTGACCCAAACCTGTATAAAATATATTGGTTGAAAGAATTTAGACCCATTCTCACCTTAGCCTATAAATAAGTCACTTTTTAGCCATTATAAACTGAATAATAATTTATTATAAAATAATATTTTAAGATTTTCTTAATGTGCCCCTCACCCCTCTTATAAAAGGGAACTCCCCCTTCTCTCAAATTAATTCCATAAAAGCCTTTTTTTCCACCAAACCCTGTCCAAATATCCTCCCAACTGCCCTCACTTAAACCTAGAGGCCTTAGTTTTATCTGAAATCCATCCTATGGATCCCTTTTGATCAAATCAAAAGCAAAAACCCGAAGAAAAGGTAATGATTTCACTACCCTCTTTCAAGTTCCTTTCTTCTTCCACTTCTTCTTTCTTTGTTATTTCCAATCTAAAATAATAACCTCATTATATTCTATAAACTTTGATGTTATTATAAATATGGTACAACCATATTCAGTATTCTATCCATCCTTTGAATGACATGTCACCATACGTGCGTATGTATGGCCTACCGTCTCCACGTCGTGGTGTAATTGTTATTCAATACATTATTATTTG
This sequence comes from Viscum album, assembly GCA_963277665.1. Classification (NCBI taxonomy): domain Eukaryota; kingdom Viridiplantae; phylum Streptophyta; class Magnoliopsida; order Santalales; family Viscaceae; genus Viscum; species Viscum album. Next base: position 251,315,408 of record OY728135.1, on the reverse strand, counting down.
GATGGATATAATAATGATGTCTAATTCATGTAAATAATAAATATAACATGATAATGATTATGTATATATGATATACCATCCAATTATATATTATTTTAATATGAAAATAACGATACTTTCCCTCGTGCGTATGTACGGACTACCATCTCCACGAACACGATGAGATTCATTCCCCATCGTATCCATTCAAAAATAATTTTAATTTGATTGTTAAAAATAATGTTTAAGGACTTAATATCATTCTGGGTATGAATAAGATACATCCCATCCATAAACAAATATGGCTCACATAACAAAGATTATAAAGGAAAACGAATTCGCTAACTCCCGAAACAACGATAATACTAAGATATTATTAACAAATAAATGTTAAAAGATCATATATGATATCATATTAATGTATGTGATTCTTGTATAATTCAATAAAAATTATTTCACCATTATACATAAGGTTATCCTACCCTTGACCAAGGAAAAAGTACAACGTAAGAGTTTATTACACAATCTTTTCATTATCCGAGATTGTTTATACGTAATTATCTACCGGGAACTCTTTATCATCCACACCCATGTTTCTTAAAAATGTATTTCAAAACATTTTTACTATTTTATAGACTATGGTTTAAAGTAATTTATACCCTTTTTTGACTTTTTATAATAATTTTATAAAGGAATCTTCCCATCATTTTCCAAACAAGGTCCTTTTTAACCTTTTCAACAAAATTAAGGTAAGAATGTATTTTTTAACTTATACGGCGGGTGCGGCTCTTTTCCGCCGTTATAAAATTGCCAAAGATTCCCGTAAAATCTTATAAGAATATTTTCAAAGTAAATGTTTTCTTTTATAATTATTTAACTTTTAAATTATTTTAAAAAAAGAGATATTCCTCTCAAATAGTTTTGATTTCATCTATGTCAACATCCTTTGATGGATTTTAAGCTTATTTGAAGTTGATTTATTATGATATAAAACTTCCATATTGTATTGAGGGTTTTGTGGTATGTTTGATTGTGGATGTGTTATTTTTATACCATTCATGGTTTATAGAGAAATTATTGACATTTCTTATTCTATTTTTAATATTAATGTTTATGTTATGTTTAAAACTGTTCATATTTGGAATGCATTGGACTTAGTAAGTGACAGTTTGAGACCTCTATAGCTCCTTGATGCATCGATAGGTCTCATTAGACAAACTAGTGTCTTGGCACAAGGCCTTTACAAAATCTTATTTGTACTATTTGCACAAGCCCTTGACTATGTGGTTATGATAGTCGGGAATTATGCATTTCATCGTTATGAAAGTGGTTATTGATATTTCATGTGATTATTCGACTTGTTGAATATCCATGTGAATAAGTAAATGAAATTATTTCATTTTATTTATACCATATTATGCTTATGTTCAAGTTTAAAATTCTATTGTTTTAGTTATACATTGCCTTAAATATTTGATCTTATTTATGAATGTTTCTGCTATATTGTAATCCTTACTGAGCATCTGAGATCACCACATTCTTTGTTTTATTTTTCCCTAGATGTGAAGAAGTATTTTATAACTGAAATGCAGGGATAGTCTAAAGGGATATGAGTGTGGACTATGGAGACTATTTTGTTGTAGTTTTTTCATATCATGATGTAATGTAAGACTTATGAATGTATATAGTGTTTCCAAGGCTACTAAACTAATCGGTCTTTCGAGACTTTACCTTTTGTGATCATGCCAATGTTTTTTAATAATGAAACAAATCTTGGTAACTAGGGTCGAGGGGTTACAGTTGGTATCAGAGGAAGTTTAGTACAAACCTTGAAATCTATATTTAGATATACTCTTATTAGAGCACATAGACCTAAGATAGACTTTGAGGATTAGTATATAAGAACATCCTTGAATTTTGGTATTGTAGAGATTTTGTGAGTTTTCCAAGAAATACATCCTTATCTGGATACGAGTAGGTAGAGGCAGCTCTGGCATAGATGTACCTAGGGGTAAAACCTGAAAACACCGCTTTGAGCTAGAATAGAATGATAACTGGTGCACGAAAATGGGCCTTGATGCACTCTTGGTTACAACACTGCTGGGGGATATGCTTAGGATCATTTACATTGTCTTCACAAAGCGATTTGAAGTATTTTAATATAATATGAGAATAAATGACCTTGGTTAAACCTAAGGTGTTTCAAATTAATAATATGGTGTCATGGTATTCTCTAAACGATTGTGTGACTACTGTTACTCACAAAATGATTTATGGTTTTAGTCAATGATTGGATTCCAAGGAAGTCACAGTGACTTTGAGAATGATGTACATGGTGGTAATGATGGTGGAAATGAGAAACAAAATAGACTATTGATAGGTGTAAAATATATTATGTTCATTCCAAATCAGTTTTCCAAAAATATAATCGACAACATATATATTAACCAACTCTGGGACTTAACAAAGAAGAGAAAGGTGATGAATGATAAGAGCTCCCGTAGTGGAGACCATGGGGAAAAGAATCCTCAATTTCCATCATGCAGGAAACGTTGAAATAGACACTCAAGAAAGTGTCTCAATGGATCAAATAAATTCTTTACGTGTGGGAAAGAAGGACATAAAGTGAATAATTTCTAAGTTAAAATTAAGATTACTATGGAAGAAAATAAAAATGGTCCCAAGAATCCATTTACAGTCGTTTTCTATAAATGTAGGGTACCTGGCCATTACCTGAGTGAATGACCTATTTTATAGGATATTTTCTTGGCCAATGAAGAAGCTATATCGAAATAAATGGTTGTAGAAATGTCAACATGTATTAGTGCTCCTTGTTGATGGGATTACTTTGGAATAATTTTCTCTTGTATTTTTAAGCCTGCAGTTTTCCATGTGAGAATGATATTTGAAGAATACTTATCTTTTCTCTTGTGGATATGGTTATAAATAACCATTTGGTTTTATATGATCATTTGGTTTGAGGAAATTACAAGTAATTATATTTTGGGATGAAAATACAAGGTATGAGATAACATTTGTGGTTAAATTATGTTATGGTTATTTTGAGAAATTTATATCATTTTTGTAATGTTATAAAATATAGTTTTTGAAAAAGGACAACACGCAGACTGTGTGACAACCCGTCACGTCAGACAAAGATGTGGGAATCGAACCCACAACCAAAGTGCGGTTGGGATTTATCGCCTACCACTAGACTAGGTGATGTACCTGGTTAGTGTGATTAATTATTTTTATTTAGATGATTTTATTGATCAATAATAAGTTGATTTGGGATCTTATGTCTTATAAAATGAAAACCCTTAGTATAGAAAAATGATTTGGTGATTAAGTGATAAATGTTATTTTTGAATACGTTCGCTCTGTTGGGAACACTATATGCCTATAGAAAATAGAATACTATGAGATTTCATTTGTGGAGTAATGGTATATTTTTACCTATGTTTTATTGTGGATTTATAGTGATTTGGGTTATTTATGGAAATGACTAACCTATAATTGAGAATATGTGATTAGGTTAATTACTTTTAAGTATGTGACTTTAAGAGTAGTCGATGTCATTTGGAGATACAATTTAAAGTGGAAGAATAAATAACCAAATTCATCTATGTTTTGGGTTTCAATATCAGTTTGGATTATACTGAAGGGTTTTAAGGAAAATTGTGTATTGAATGGTATTTATTTAACTTTGGGGTGTTGTTGGTTTACTTTTAAAAATTAAGATTAATGTTTCTTTCTCTAAAGAAATATCCTTTTGTGGGATCATCTGATATTGTACTAACCATTTTGGTTTGGATTAATCTCTAAAGACAAGGTAAATAAATAGTTTATCCGTTGTGAATCGTGTGATTCTCTAGAAGTTGATTCTAGCTCTTCCGGTGTGACCAAGTCATCTTGAGTACTAATTGTTTAAAAAAATGAGTTAGTAGTAGAAATTTATTAAAGAATGAAACTCTACTTAAAAATTAAGTATATCTATTTATGTTCTTGGTCAATCTCATAAATAAATTCCTCATATTTAGGAAATGTAACTTAAAAAAATGTTGTCCGTTTACTTTTCCCACTGGGAAAGTAATGACAATTTGTCCCATCACAAGTTTGTGGTTTTCGTGTTGTTAACTTTCTCCTGATCATGTTTTCTATCCCTCTCCATCAGAACTTGACACTTATTTAATCATCCATATCCATGTTTTTCTACGTGTTATCCTAGTATAGGTTATCTCGGGTGACCTTTGTACTTCTCTTTCTTTATTTTAAAGTGATAGTTTTATTGACTCCTTTTACGATGTGGGACTTTCCATTATATTCTAAAGCCCAATTTTAAAAATTGCGAGGACACAATTTATTGAAGGAGGGGAGAATGTAACACCCCAATCTTCCACAGTACACTTCTCATTGAATAATACAGTAGTGTGTGTTGTACGCAACTTCGAGTTCTAACTCACCACAACCAATCAAACTAGCCGTTATGAATAGTAATACCCAATTTTGAAAATTTTATAAATTTTATCATTCAAAATGGAATTCGTTTTTCGATTCGGAATATCAAAATTATCTTAGGGTTCATTTTTTGTATTTTTTTGAAAACTATCAATTTTTTATGAATAGTGAAAAATACTGAGTTATAGTTTAAAACCAAATTTTTGTTTAAATTTATTTTATTTAAATTTATTTTAGGTCAAAATAGAAACATAATACCTATATAAGTTCAATGTAATTCATTGGATTCAATTTATAATAATTTTAGATATATAAAAATTTCTTAGAACTTTTCACCGTCGTTTACCCATCTCCTAGGAGAATTTTAAAATTCACATAAAACATAATTTTACCACTTCTGTGAGTGGAATTTCAAAAATCCAAGAGACTCGGTTAATATCAAGGAGTAAAATGTGGTTCAATAAGATAAGAATAAGTTTTGGCGAATAGTAACTTTTTACTTTTATTTAACACTATTAAAAGTAAATAGGGTAATAAAGGGTAAAAAATGATATTATTATTACCCTAACACATGTCCTAATTCTATTGGATAAATATAATTCGACCAAAATGAACCTGAGGAATAAAATATTAATCTCTTTGGTCCACATGGATTAGATTAACACATTTATTATTATTTAATTCAAAGAAGAGTTAAAAAAGATAAAATCAATGTTTAATAACTAAAACATTTTTAATATAGGGTTATACATAAGATAAATTTGATTATAAATATTTATTAGAAATATAAAAATATTTCATACATAATGGTATTTTATTTATAATTTTTAGAAATTAAATAAATTAATTTATTTATGACACAATGGTGATGCTGTAATTACCTAATTAATGAAATCTTAAAACAATTATTATTATAAATATCCAAATAAATGTAATTTGAGACTTTACATGAATTCCACAAATTTTATAGTTTAATATGAAATATTAGGATTACTTAAATGAATTTTTTTCGAATTAAACAAGTGGTTAATACTTTAATAAAAATCAATTATTAAATAGTGTCAAAATTGACATAAAGGAGTATTGAAAACAAATATTATATTATTAATTGATATTATATTCCTAAAAAATATAAGGATCAGAAAAATGACTTATATAAGGTTATATATGTTAATAATGAACCACTTGGGGTTTTCTTGGCTTGTAATAGTAAGTTTATTAACCATATAATATAAAAATACAAAGAGACATGGTAAATGTCAAACTATTTAACTAAGAGTTAAATATAAATGATAAGGATAATATAGTGACCCAAACCTATCTAAAATCTATTGGTTGAAAGAATTTCGACCCATACCCACCTTATCCTCGAAATAAGTCACTTTAGAGCCATTATAAACCTAATATGAATTTATTATAAAATAATATTTTATGTTTTTTCTAAGGTGCCCCTCACCCCTCTTATAAAAAGGCACTCCCCCATCTCTCAAATTCATACAATGAAAGCCTTTTGGTTCAGAAAAACCCAACCCAAAAATCCTAAAAACTTCCCTCGCTTCAACCTAGAGGTCTTATTTTGATCAGAAAGCCATCCTAAGGAGCCATTTTGATCAAATCAAAAGGAAGAATCTGAAGAAGAGGTAATGATTTCTCCACCCTCTTTCAAGTTCCTTTCTTCTTCCACTTGTTATTTCTTTGTTATTTCCATTCTAAAATAATAAATCTAGTATCTTCTATATAATGTTATATTATTATAAATATGGTACAACCATATTCAGTATTCTAGCCATCCTTTTAATGACATGTCACCATACATGCGTACGTATGACCTACCGTCTCCACGTCGTGGTGTAATTGTTATTCAATACATTATTATTTGCATGGGTATAATAATAATGTTTAATTCATCAAAATAATATATATAACATGATAATTATTCTTTATATATGATATAATATCCAATTATATATTATTTTAATATCAAAAGAATGATATTTTCGCTCGTGCGTACGTACGGACTACTGTCTCCACGAACGCGATGACATTCATTCCCCATCGTATCCATTCAAAAATAATTTTAATTTGATAGTTAAAAATAACATTTAAAGACTTAATATCATTCTGTATATGAATAAGATACATCCTATCCATAACAAATATTTCTCACATAACATAGAATATAAAGGAAAATGAATCTGTTAACTCCCGAAATAGTGATAATACAAAATATTATTAACAGATCAATGTTAAAAGATCATATATGATATCATATTAATGTATATGATTCTTGTATAATTCAATAAAAATTATTTCACCATTATATAGGAGGTTAACCTACCCTCAACCATGGAAAAAGTACAAAGTAAGGGTTTATTTCACAATCTCTTCATTATCTGAGGTTGTTTATACACAATTATCTACCACGACCTCTTTATCATCCGCATCCATGTTTCATAAAAATGTATTACAAAAAATTTCTAATATTTTATAAACTATGGTTTAAAGTCATTTATATCCTTTTTTGACTTTTTATAAGATGTTTATAAAGGAATCTTTCCGTCGTTTTCGAATCAAGGTCCTTTCAACCTTTTTGAAAAAATTAAGGTAAGAATGTATTTTTTAACATATATTGTGGGTGCGACTATTTTACTCCATTATAAAATTGCCAAAGATTCCCATAAAATCTTATAAGAATATTTTCAAAGTAAATGTTTTCTTTTATAATTATGTGGATTTTAAATGATTTAAAAAAAGAGATATTTCTCTCAAATAGTTTTGATTTCACCTATGTCAACATCCTTTGATGGATTTTAAGATTTTTAGAAGTTGATTTATTATGATACAAAACATCCATATTATATTTAAGGTTTTGTGAAATTTCTTACACTGGATTTGTTATTTTTATACTATTCATGGTTTCTGGATAAAGTATTGACATTTTGTATTTTAGTTTTAATATGAATGTTTATGTTATGTTTAAACCTGTTCATATGAGGAATGTATTGGAATTAGTAAGTGATGGGTGGAGCCCACTATAGCTCCACAATGCATCGGTAGGTCTAATGAGACAAAGTAGTGTCTTGGCACAAGGCCTTGAAAAAATCTTATTTGTAGTCTTGGCACAAGGCCTTGACTATGTGGTTACGATAGTCTGGAATTATGTATTCCAACATTATGAAAGTGGTTATTGATATTGAATGTGATTATTCAACTAGTAGAATATACATGTGAATAAGGAAATGGCATTATTTCATTTTATTTATACCATATTATGCTGATGTTCAAGTTTAAAAGGCTTTTGTTTTAGTTATACATTACCATAAATGTTTAATCTTATTTATGAAAGTTTCCTCTATATTGTTATCCTTTCTGAGCATCTGAGCTCACCCCTTTATATGATTTCTTTTTCCCAGGATGTGAAGAAGTATTTTATGACTGACCTACAGGGATAGTCGGAGTGGATATGAGTGTGGATATGGAGACAATGTTGTTGTAGTTTTTCATTTTATAATTTAATGTATGACTTATGAATGTATCTAGTGTTTCCAAGGCTACTATACTAATCGGTCTTTAGAGAATTAATCTTTTGTTATCATGTAAATGTTATGTAATAATGCACCAACTCTGGGAAATTGGGGTCAGGGCATTATAGGAAATAATAATAAGAATAGTAAATGTCAGAAAAATTCACTTTCATATTGAAAATATATTTTATTGTATTTATATTTAAATAGTTAAACGACTAAATTATATAATATTATTTTCTAAAATTTAACTGTATTTTTTAATTTCAAATTTAAATATTTTCTTAAGATGAACTATCTATATTTTTCTAAAAATATTGGTTTTTTTATGAATAGTATTAAATACCATTTTTATAGATACTAAAGCTTATATAACATTACAATAAACTAATAGTGAATTTAAAACTCATAAAACATTTTACATGTACAAAAATATATCTTTTGAGTAAAATAATTCATTTAAATAAATACAATTTTGATTTTAGAAAACCCATGTTTAACATTTTCAAGAAATAAGTGATATTTATTTTAAAAAAACTATATATTGTCTGTTTCATTAAATTATGTTTTCTCAATGAAGAATTTGATTTTTTTATTACATTAAAAGGTAAATAACTCTTATATGGTTAATAATAAAATGATTAATTTCATAGAAATCAAAAACATTAATAATTTTATATCAATCACAAATTTTAATCATAAAAATACACTTTTCTTAAATATGTTTTTTACAGTTTTGTATGATAATATTAAAATTAATTTCTATCACCCATAGATATTTTATTCGAAAAATATATTTTTTTATTTGGAATAATTTTTTTTCAATTATATAATAATTCACATTTTATTTATATGGATTACTTGTAAATTACTTAGCAAAAAATTGTTTAGCATGGTAAAAATAAAAAATTGAAAAAGTAAAAACTTTACGAGTAAAAGACTTATAAAGATGTTAAGAACATGTATGAGAAAATATGTTTGAGGGTTTTTTTAACCATACCTCTTAATTCAATGCATTATTTTTTTACTATGGGATTCATGACACCTTTTAATATTAAATTTACCTTTTATATTATAATAAAAATGTCACTCCACACGCTTATAAAAGGATCTATTAGTACCCAACATATCATGACACCCAAAGCCTCTTAGATTAGAACTAATTATACCCAAACAACCATTAAACTCCTTTAAAAATCCTTTAGGATCTTTTATTCTAAAAATATCACATCTTTAATCCTTAATCTAATTTTCAATGTATTTATTCTAATGAGTAAGGTAAAAATATCAATAACTGATTTCTTAAAAAATTTCCTCTTTCATTGTTCATTTAAATCCATAAAATATAATACCTCCATGTTAAAATTGTAACTCCCCGACCCAAGAAGCTTGCAATCGGTTCATTATATAATTACATTGACATGATTACAAGGAATTTGTATCCCAAAGGACCAAATTGTTTAGTATTTTTGGAAGACCAGATACATACATAGGTTTAATAATAGAACATGAAATGAAAAAACAACATATAGGTTTTATTGGGGAAATCCATAACTCTATGTTTTCCCTGAAATTCATTCATAATACCCCTCTTCGCATCCTGAGGAAAAATAAAACATAAGAAAAGGTGTGATCCCAGATTCCTTTTAAGGGTAAAAAGTACAGTGGAATCTATCTTAAACATAAACATTAGGCATGGTGAATAACTAAAAACACATGCCATTAAAAATAAACTTGTATGTACTATTGAAGGAATAAGAGATGAATAAATAATTCCATAATAAAACATAATCATGTGTATTGTACCAGTCAAATAACCACATGAACTATGAACTTATAGCTTCAAAATGGGGGAAATGCATATGTTGTAAATTTTGAAACATGCCTTCAAGGCCTTAGCCAGGACATCCAAAAATGATTTAGGACTCATCCAAAACCATGTTTAAAAATGGGCAAGGCCTCTTCCAAGTCCATAACTATTTGTCTCATAAGACATATAGATGCATCGAGAGGCTATAGTGGGCCCCACCCATATCTTAATAATCCCAATTCATTTCTCATATAAAAGGGGTGAACATAATAAACATATACATTCATATTGAAAGTAACATATGAAATGTAAATAACTTTCCCCAATCATTTAACATAAACACTAACTATTCGGAGTAATATGGTGAAGGGTATAAGGATAAAACATCCATAATTAAAATATTTAGAAACCCTTAAAAACATATGGTCGATTATATCACAAGATATAAACCACTATGAAATAAGATTTACTAAAGCTTGTTGAAATAAATAAAAAACATTCAAATGATATCGTTTATAAATTCTTGAGGAAATAATCCTTAAACATTCCCAAGTATCCTATACCACTTTGAAACATTCAAATAATAATACATTATAATATAATTAGAATAAGTATACTATTTAAATGATATACTAAGAGGAGTATATACATAATATGCAAGGAATAAGTGGTGAACAAGGCTTGTACCTCATAAAAGTTAAAGTGAGGTGAGAAAAAACTATTTTAATTTGGAAAGAAGAGTTCTTTTGGAAAATATTTTTAATTTTTCATAAATATGGTTTTAAATATGTATATAATAAAAAATAAAATGGAAGGAAATTTGGATTACATTTGAGGAATATATTATGTCCCACTAAAGTGAAATAATGTAAAAAGTGTTTTTAAAGAATCTTTTGAATTAAAACAATTTATTGTTGTTTAAGGAATTCATTAAATAGATTTCAAAGTGAAAAGGAACGTTTTATTTCATAAAACTAGAAATGAATAAAAATAAATTTTCTTGTTAAAATTTTTCATTTTAGAATGATAAAACAGGCTTACAACATATTATAGAGTGAACTTCAAAATAGGTAAGAATTTGAGAAGTTCCTTGAATCAGGCTTGTATTTGAGAATAATTTTTGAAAGTTTGTTTTAAAAAATATAACTCCACATAAAATGAAGAAGTATTATGATTGGTAAAAATATATATAACATTAAAAAATAATTTATAAATACAAAATAAGAATAAATAAGAATTTAATTGAAGTGAGTATTGAATAAGAGCAACACAAATTAAAATAGAGGTTTGGGAAGAAAATAATTACAAATTTGTAATCTATTAAATTTTATGCCTCAAAATTTTAATAATAAAATGATGAATTTAATATCATTAAAATAAATAGATTCATGATATTAAACCTAAATGGTAAGTATGCATACACCATACACAAGTAATAGTAGTGAATACGGACTATCTCACACAAAATTGAAGTGAGATGAAAAAACCCCATACCTTATGTCTAAAGGTGTTCTCCACTTGATCTTAATGACATGAATAAAAAAATTTAGGTTAATTAATTAATAATTCCATAACCTAATATTCATATAATTTATTTAATATAACCTTATTATGTTCATTCAGGGGCTTTTTAATGGGTTACGTGGTTCAATTTCATTATTCGGGTTCGTTTGTTTCATGATCGGTATACTTATATACATGAATGGAGAATCATGTAAAATGAGGATGGTTGTCTAGAATTGATGATATATTTTATTAGTGAAAATACATAAGGTTACATGGTTTTAAATTTAATTTGGTTACTTGGAGTGAACATGAATCAATATATAAATTATTTAATGATAGTCGTTTGGGTTAATTTGCTATTTTTGAACACAACGAACTCATTTTTCTTTATAAATCAAAACCATGAGTAAAAAAAGATTCTAGAACCATATATGACAAATAATAAATATGTTATTGTATTTTTTCTACCATAATAATAGTTTAATGACCATAATTTAATATGTAAATAGAAATTGAAAACCCATCGTCCTTGAATGTGGAAAATTAGCACATCTCAGATGGTGTTTTTTTAATACTACTATGAAAGAAGGGTAAATGAGAGATGATAACAACTTATTCCATCATCATAAAAAATTACAGTATATTTATGAAACTAGAGTTTTCATAAAATTTGTATGAGGAAAGACGAGGAAAAAAAATAAAACAAAGGAACCTAAAAAGAAAGTAAAAGAATAGAAAAGTGGAATTTTCCGCTTGAATTAATATTCCTTGAGATCCTCTTTAGGGAAAAGGATTTGGTCTTTTTATGAGACTAAGGGATGCTGGATAGGGGGAGTAGCTTGGGAGGAAATTTGGGTAAAATTTATACAAGGTAAAAGGCTTTAGAGGAGTTAATAGAATATGGAGTGAGGGGGTTTTATAGTGGAGGTGAGGAGTAATATTTGAATATCTTAATCATTATTTTATTATTTTGATCAACACCAGTAATAGTATTGATTATTGTGAACAAAAATAATAATATGTGCACGTGACTTAGAACCAAGTTCTCTTACATTAGCCTTAAATCACTTATGACTCAATAAATCATGTATTAATATTTATCATAAATTATTATATTATACAATTCACATAAAAATGAGGTATTTTTGAAAAATCTCAAAAATTCACCATAACTAATTTTTGACATTTAGAATCCAAAAATGGAGTCCATTTTATCAAAATAATTTATAAAATATTTGAAATATAGTTTTTAAATAAAATCATTATTTAATTGAAAAATATAGATTTTATATTTAAAACTGCTTTTATAATCCTTTCAAAAATTAACTATGGTATTACAAAAATCTTTATTTAGGAACCCATTTTATGAAAATAAATTAATTTATTAATTAAAATTGTAATCAAATATTTATCACTCCCAAAAATATGAATACTTAATTAGTAATTTATAAAATATTTTACTTCATTTATGAGGTGCCTATATTTTATTTATACTTTCATGAGCGAGGTTACAATTCTTAAGGGTGATTTTACTATTCATAAGAGAAACACTACTATTCATAAGTTTATATTACTATTCATATGTGCATATTACTATTCATAAGGGTAGGTTAATATTCACCAAAAAATATGTTGGTTCTATTAGGCTCTAAAAGTCACCCTAAACGTAACCATGCATGTCAGATTTTCGATATTAAAATCATAGAAGTATAAAAATTAGGTTTATTGACACGGTTATAACAAAGTGTTCTTTTGTAGAGACTCAATGTTTCATGCATTAAATATTAAATTAATTTTTAAATCATTTGGGTTTTACCAAAATAATTAAACCAGTATCATAATCGTAATTAATGTTTATTATGTTTATGGCATAACCATTTTCTACCTTCCTCCCAACCATTAAAAAAACAAAAATGTTGTGTGTGTTATATATGGACTGCAATCACCATAATAGATCTGATAAATCTATCATGACAACCTTAAATGGATTTTTCATAGTGGTTATTTAATTAATAAATTTTATATTGTTATTATTTCTATAATATAAATCAATTATTACATTATTTATGTTATATTGAAAATGAGAGCAATGCCTATGCGTACATCCAAACTACCACCTCCACAAAGGAAGACATTTTTATTTTCATCTATAATTTTGTAATTTATCTAAACTTCTTAAATTATTATTCAACACCTTAATAACATCTAAATAATATAATTAATCTTCTATAATAGAGAAATTACCCCAAATAAATTTCATTATTTACATAACTCACCCAATGATTATAGCATGTTCTTGTTTGGGTTAATTTAATCACCTATATTAAAAATGGTGTAAATTTATATCATAGATGACAATGACGACATAAATAATGGAATTATTAGACATTAATTATAAAATAACATTTTTTATGTTTTTATATATTTTATATTAATATTTATCATATTATTAACATACAAACTTTTATTCATAATAAATTACCATGAAAAGACCTCCATTGATTCCTTCTTTATGAATCGTGACTAAAAATATCATGGATTGAAAATATAAATATATTAATTGATATAAATAATAAATTACTATACCATGGACTAACTAATAATGATAAAATTTCTAGAAATGAATGATAATTAATAGAGGGTGTTTACGTCTTGTGCAGAACAATCGCAATCGCTAACATCTAATGATGAAAATCAACTATGACTAACTAGTAAATGTAAAATAAATGATTATAATTAAAGGGTAGAAATGGGGATATATATTAATGAGGTTCTTACATAGTTCATTAATATGGTAATTCATATGATATAGGTTGTTAAATATCTTTCATTAACATTGGAAGTAAAAGATAAGGGTATTTTTGGACATAATATCCATTCATTCAATTATAATGCTTATTCTTGAAATCAATTATTATATATTGATTATATTATTAATTAATAATTTATTTATTTTTATTTACACTTAACTCTTATAAAATCTATTTAACATGTTTTTAAATAAAAAATATGTTGTTTGTAAGGGGTTTTCATAACTTAATTTCATTTCGTTGAATTAAAGTGATTATTCTTGAACTGCATTATTAAAATTTGATTTTTTTCTATAATTTTATAAATGTTTTAATATATTTAATTTTCTGTTGATTTATAATTCTTTCTTAAGAACTATTTTTCAAAATATTATTAGTTTAATTAATATGATATTCATAAGTGGGATTTCATGTCAAAATTAGTTTTCATTATTCATAATTATTCCACATTAACTATTGTTTCAACAATATGATTGTTTTATTGTATGATGAAATTATATTATATTTCATAATTATTTTACGAGGAATTACATTGATGAATTTATTTCTTCATAAAGGTTTATTACGTTAAGAATAAACCCCATCCTCTCTAAATGATATTTTTTTCTTTAATATCCACATTCACTCATATTTCTATTTTTTTACTTATTACATTTAAATAAAAATATTTTTTATTTAGGGTAATCTAAAATTTTATAGTTCTATCTTTTCAAGTAAAATATTTATTACCCTCTTTATAATGTCAGTTTCAATAAAGGTAGTATTAAAATTATTGAAAAAGTTTTTCTTTTCCTGATTATACTTTTTATCTTTCACTCTATATTTTTTATGGAAAAATTTATTTAATTTTTAAGGATTATTGATTGAGATTTATCAACAAATAGTTTTTTAAAAGTCTTCATGAAAACCTATGAAAATAGTATTTTTAAAGGTATATCATAACAATTTTTTTATGAAAAATTGTTTTTTTTTTCAAAAAGGCTCATCTATGGTTTTTCATCCATTTTACCATTCATCTAAAAAGTAATTGTCTCATTAGAAAGTTATTTTTCCCAAATCACCATTTCAGTGAATGTTTTAATGTAGTTATATTAGGTGATTGAATTTTTAGTTTCAACTGATCTATTCTTTGTAGGTTCCGGGTGCTACATAAGCATATGATGGGTCATTCCTAACTTATCTTTTTCCATGATCAAAGATTAATCAGATATTTTACGTAACACTAAACATCATGATCAATAGAATTAAATCATAGAATATAAGAATAGGTAAATCATGATGAAACTAGAGGTAGGATCATCACATATTATTTATAATTAAGTTAATTATTTAAATAATTACACTTGTTAGAATTATTTCATTATTAATAGATCTGGTTATAGATCAGTACTGAACCATCGTTTCATTATAATAATTAAGGGAAGATTCCCTATAGTGGTTATCCACATGTGTTCCATGAATATCTATACATCATTGAAGGAGTCTCTGGGTGATATCACAGAATATCCTTGTGCTTGCATCATCCGCATGTCATCTCTATGATAACCACATCCAAAGCGCTCTCCTTGATTTAGTATAGGATGATTGCTCTTCATTATTGGGATAGTTCTTGGAGAAGAGAGCTATCTAAGGCTTGAGAGAATTATATAATTCCCTTTTTCAAAACCAAACCAATAAATTGGTTCACAGAGAAAATAACATAAATGAGTTTATATATCATTAGGGTTCAAATAAAATAATTTTAAAATAAAGTAATTTCACAAGTGATCTTTATTATTTATTTATTACATGTGTAACCCCATATCAATTATTATTATTATTATTATTATTTAAGGACATGCACTTAACTTGAGAATTAAATTAAATATTTTTTAATCAAATAATATTCCATATTTATTAGTTCTCACCGGGCCATTTGAACTCGGTCCTCCATTACCACAAAATTTTATTGAAGCCTTGAATAATGAATATTTATTTATTAGACAAATATCACTTCATTATTCTCCAATAAATAAATAAATATTTTATTCACTAAATAAAAAATAAATATTCACTATATATTCCTCTCACCTTATATTCTATCGAACTGGTAATGGGATATATACCATCAAGCATATAGAAATAATTATTTAGCCATATGTGGGATTAATATTTATTCAAATTGTTAAATAATAATTAATATTATATTACTTAAATGAGATTTTAAATAAAAATTTTGTGTTCTTCTCTAGGCCTCTTTCTCATTGGCATTAGGTAAAGAATCCTGGAGTCCAAGGTTATCATCGCGCAACATGCTGAGGCACCCATAAAGAAAGAATTTAATGTCTCAATGACCTGATACATCATACGAATGCATAGTGTGTAATATAATTCCTTTATCAAGATATATCAAATCAACAAGGTTGTATGCTGATGCCATCAACATATGTTCTTAATGTCTCTTTCTATGACTTCTTAGAAATTAAACTTTCCTATAGAAACCCATGCCCACGGATTTATTAAGGATATATCATTTCCATCAAAGGGTCTAAGATATCAATTTCCATTAAAGAAAAAAAGGGAAAATATTTTATCGCATTATTCATTAATAAAATATTTTTTGCGACATACCCAACTTATACTTCCTCACCACATACATCTTTCATGATTAATTTCCTTAATACATCAAAGTACACAACTCAGAATACTCATTAATAATATTATTAAACTCAATGGATATGTACTTATGTCCATATATTGGAACATCCAATGAAAAATACAAATGCAGATTTACTACCAGAGAGTCTCATTCTCAAAATATCCTATTGGATATTACCAACTGATTACACTATGAGAAGGTGCCTCAAAGTCCTATGAGTCTCCACTTCTGATAGCCAATATCATTTTTTTCTTAAAAATGATATCATACATCTATGATACATATATTTAACAATAGTTTTATAGTACCTATGGGTTTTAATCATAGTATGGAACTTCTATGACCTTTTGGTGGGAAATATATTCTTAGGACATTATAAAATACTATGTTATGTAGAATAACAATCATGATGGGATAAATAGTTCATTAATATTAAAAAAACATAAATAAAATTTGTCATAAAGTATACAAAAATTTGTTTTAGGGCACCAACTCCAACACACTCCCTCTGTCACTAAATCCAACTACTAACAACCTTCATTCCACAAGATCTCACATGATAATCATGCTTTTTCTATGATATTCTTTTAGTCAAGGGGTCTTCCACGTTCTCTTCCATGGTTACTCTTCTTAATGAAACTTTACCCCTATAATAAAATCACTCAATAGATGATACTTCTATAGTATATTCTTTTTCCATTGGTGTGACCTTGGATATTTTACCAGAGCCACCACTATAGTAATATGACGTTTCAATGCTATAGAGTATTTACTATTAGGAATCACATGAAGCTCCTAAACAAATTTCCATATAAAAATGAATTCCTTGGTTGCATCATAAGATTCAATATACATGGACTCTACTATAGAATTAGCGACAACTGTCATATTTGAACTCTTCCAACTGAAAAATACTCTATTGAATTGCAAAACATGTCTTATCTATGGATTTAGTTCATTATGATTTGTTTGAGAACTAGTATCAGTATATCCTCTGATGAACAACTCCTTGTCTTGTCCACACACTAGGAAAAAATACTTAGTCCATCTCAGATACATAAATATATCCTTAACATCTGGCCAATTTTTTTCTCCTAGATATACTTGACATCTTACTACCATGCTCAATGCATATGTAAAATCAACTCTATTAAATAACATGTAATACATGATTGATTTTATCACTGAAGTGTATGGGATCTTACTCATTCTCAATTTCTCTTAATCTTTCTAAGGATACATTTCATTGAAATATTTAAACTATATGACACTATAACCAATCACTTATTGGATTGCTCCATGATAAATCTATTTAGTATCTGGTCAACATATATACTTTTTATTAGTCCAATAATCTTCTTGGATATATTACGAATGATCTTGATCCCCAGAATATAGGCTGATTCACCTAAGTCTTTCATTGATAAACACTTTTTTAACAAGTCCATAATATATTATTAGACTAGTATTTCATTCCCAATAAATAATATGTCATCAACATGTAATACTATGATAATGACTACATTTACACTATAACTCTTATAAACACATGTCTCAAATTCATTCTTAATGAAATCAAATTATTTAATGGCTTCATCGAATTGAATGTTCCATGACATGGATGTTTTATTTAATCATTAAATAGCTCTCTACATCATAAAAATATTATTGGCATCACTTTGAGTCGAAAACCATTCTGGTTGTGTCCTGTAGACATCTTATTGAAGGTTCCCATTATGGAATGTAGTTGTTTCATCCATCTTCCAAATTTCAAAGTCATGGTAAGATTCTATATCTAGTATAATTCTGATGGATTTAAAGCTGAGAACTGGGGAAAAGGTTTCTTTATAGTCAATTCCTTGACACTGTTTAAACCCTTTAGCCACTATCCTTTAATTTTATGCATTTAATTTACCTAACATGTCTATTTTCTTCTTGAATACTCGTTTTCATCGAATGGGATTTACATAAACTGGTGGATCTACCAAAACCCAATCTCGATTCAAATACAAGGAATCCATTTTAAAACTCTTTGATTCTTGTGATCTTTTAGCATTAGAGATATCTACTCCTTATTTCTAAGAAAGTGGTTCATCATTGTTAACCAGTAATGAGTCACCATATTCAGGGACTAGAAATCCATATCTCTCCGGTTCTCTTACCACTCTTGTGATCCTATATAGTACTTATGTTTCAAGAACTACTTCTTCTATAGCGACCAGTGGAATCTATTATTATACCAAATATTGTGTATCTTGAGCATAAACTTATTTGAAGACAATCTTTGTCCCACTATCCATTTTGAGGATGTGATCACTCTCAATAAATAAAATTTTTCAAGAGATAATAACTTTCTTCTATGAGGTTTCGTATAGGTATTATACCATTGTTTCATTGGGATACACTATAAAGATACACATTTTTTCTTAGGGTACTAGTTTGATTCCTGGTAAAGACTTAACAAATGCCTCGCAACCCCATACATCTGTATGTGACAAAATATGTTTCTTTCCACTTTATTTGGTACTTGTTTTAATGTGTATGTCATAGTTTTTAAGGCATATCTCAAAAAGGATAATGGAAGATCTGCATGACTCATTATCAACCTTACCATGTCTATCTAGGTATGGTTCCTCTTTTCACTAGCACCATTTCATTGGGGTGTATAATGTGGAGTGACTTGAGATATAATCCCAAACTCCCATATAAAATTGATAAACTCTTGGTTAATATATTCACTACCTCTATCTTATCCAAGGTTCTTTATCTTCTTATCATGTTTATTATATACTACATTCTTGACTTCCTTGAATTTATCAAAGGATACATAATTATACCTGATTATATAGACATATCCATATCTACTCAATCCATCAGTAAAAGTTGTGAATTAAGAATATCCACCTATATATTCTACAAGAAATGATCCACACACATCAATGTGTACCATTCTTAAAATCTATGTGGCCCTTTCACCCTATCCACCGATTTGCAGTTTGTTCATTTTTTCCTATAAACAAGCATGAAATATTTCAACTCATTTTATATCAGGCAACTCTAAATAACCATATTCATATAGATTTTTCAAACACTTCCCATTTACATAACCAAGATTGTGATGCAAAATATGGGTATTATATGAGTGATGTGAACATGATTCATTATCAATTACCAATACTGGGTTTTTATAATTTAATAAAAAAAGTCCATTATTTAAATCTTCCATGCCATAACATATGATTTATTTTTAAAATAAACAACAATTCCTTCCAAACATGAAAATAAACCCATTTTTATCTTGTCATGATATAGAAATTATCTTCTTAGTAACCATATGTACATAATAACAATATTTTAAAACAAAATCATTCTTTTTGGAAATGAAAGGTTGTAGTCAACAATGGATAAAGCATCTAGCCTTGAACCATTAGTAGCTCTCATATCCACCTCTTCTCTTGTGATCATTAGAAATCTACTTGGTTCATATATTTGGATCAAATGTGTGAACCAAAAGATGAATCTAATACCCAATGTGTAGTTATTGAAAGATTAAATTCATTAATGAATGTACCTTTAGCTTCCCCTTGCTTATGGGTGGAGTTTTACTTCCAGTATTCTGGCCTTCCACATGAAAAATGTATTGCCTCTATTTACATTCCCATCATTTAGATATTCCTTTTCTTGGAAGGATGGTGCCTGAGAGATATATACAATTTATAGGTCTTTGGACCCATTTCCTTGTTATTTATTTTCTTATTCATCCTAAGGACTATGGGTTTATCACACCCCATATCTTTATCCACATGGAGAATCAAAGTAAGATGTTTCTAAAGACTCTTTTCATTATTTATCAAATTATAATTAAAAATAAAACTAGACAGGGTATTGGGAAGTGATGAAAGTATGAGATATGTACACAACTCATCTATGAATATAATACCTAAGATTTCCAAACATTTGATGTAGCCAAATAATTTGTTATACATGAGGCCCATATGGAACAGACTCTCCAAGATTATTATTAAACAAAGAATTAAAGATCTCATACCTCTCTTTTTTTAGCTTCTCTTGATAGAGATCCCATAGGCGAGACTTCATGATATATGCATCCATGTACTCATGTTACTTCAAAATCTCATTTAACATGAATTATAGAATAAAACATCAAACATCGGTGGAATCATTCAAAATTTTCCCAATGATTTTTAACTCTTCACCACTAGCCTCATTTTTAGGAACTTTTAGAAAAGGTTCTTCAAGAACATATAATTTTCATTCATGGAGAAGGATGAAACATAGGCTCATTTTCCACTCTTAGAAAAAAAAATTGACGGGAAATTTGTCCATATAATGTATGGATCTCAATGATATGTTTGATGTTTTTTTATTATTGTTTCTAAAAAATAGGATGAGAATAAATTTAGTACTTTATCTCCTTAAATTTAGAAAAAATAAATGAATATTATATTTATTAATCTCTCGCTATTTTATTGAAACCTAATAACCCTCACCATTAGCATTGGAATATCATGTTTCTTGGGAATCCTAGTAGAAAGGATCCATATTCCCCCACTCATTACTCTATCATTGGTATGTAAATCAACATGAATGGTTTTAGGTAGGAATTTCAAATTCCAACTGAATTAACTAACAGTTCATTGATCTGTTGACTGAAATCCACAATACTATATTCTTTAAATAGTATTTCTAAACCTTAGCCTCTCATTCACACAAAGTCATACTTTGGTAGTCAATTCTTGATGTTTTAACCCAAAACATCAGCTTGGAATTCCCTCACAAATGAAATCTCCCAAAATTTGGATGGTCAAGAACTTCGAACTATGGTTCATTTTTAATTGAGGTAGTGGATAGTTATACCGACTTAATATATATTATTTTTGGATTTTATCCTTTTATTCATAAATATAAAATTATTATATTTGTCACATTCCATTTAATATTAAGTGGATTTTATTACATGATTAACAATGTCTTACATAATATTTAAGCATAACCCAATTTATTTCAGTTCTATATTCAATGATCGTTAATTTTAAAAATTCATGTGATCATGAGAAAAACATCAATAATGAAATAACAATGAAACATGATAGAAATAAAATAAAAAATTGGTAAGATCGTGAGATTTTACTCTTTGTTAGTTTATCTAGTGGTTGATAAATTAACTATTGACCTTGGGTAAAAACACCTTGAACCAATTCAAGTTCATGTTATAGAGTTCCACCTATCTACAAATGTATCTATCTTAGATTTGTTTCACCATGGCTCAAAACTTGAACTACCTCCACTATCTTGGGAGCTCCATCTATTACATATATTTTTCTCACATGCATGGGTGATAAAAATGGTGGCTTACATAATAGAAACCATGGGCATGAAAGCCCTTACATAATAAGAGGTGATAAGGAATGTAGGAAAAAAAGTTAAGTTAATAATAAATTAAATTAAACCAATTACATACAATAGTCTGGTCAATTATCGTGATCATCCACATACATACAATGAATTACGCATTTAATAAAACTAGAATTCAATTCTTAATCATTCTTATTTAAGATAAATCATGATTGAATAAATTAATTTTTATCATAAATTAATCATTTATTTTATCTTAATTCTCATCTGAATTTCCTTGAGATTCTCATCTATAATGTTTTTTAAATATTAAATAAATTTATTTAAAATTTACTATGTAAGAAAATGTACCATGGAGGCAACACATTGAATACTTGTCCGATTTTGCCCAACATGTATTATACTAGTATACTATTTACTCTTGTGAAATATGGAATACATGAATTATCACATACTTTAATGAAGTTTACTTCACCTTAATGATTACACAAATTACATGATTTTTCGGTCATGTGTCATGCTTCAATGCATGTAGAGTAAAACTTGTAATAAGAATCATACATGATATGTTGAACTGAACATTACATATATATTAATTAAACATTTATATATTTATGTATATTAAAACCTATCTCATGTAGTGTCCTATCAAATTAATGACCACAGACAATCACATATATCGTGGTTTACATAATATTATAAATAAATTTTAAATCAATAAACTTTGGTATAAGTGCATGGTGTGTATATAGAGCTACACTACATGTATTTATTACTATCTATCTGAGCCACATGCCTAGGGACTCAACATGGGAATAGTTACGAAGAAAAATTGGTGTACATGGTTGTATAGTGGGCTACATGGAATGTTATCTCCTAATTACATGGTCACCAGACATGTGGGTCGTGAATGTTAATAAACGGTCCGTCTATGACTCAAAGGGACTACACACTGTGTACATGGTCTACATAGTGTTTAATCTGACTGATTGTGTGCGAAGATGGCCCATTCAACACATAGTGTAAGGTATTAAATGTACCATGAGTAATAAATTCACATGATTTGAATTAATTTCATAATGAATTCTTGATGCATTGAACTCATTTACATGATGTGTAACTCCGGTTACACAGTGTGTACTCATGTGTTGCCCATACAAAATCCTTGATACCTATGGATGAGTTATTCAATTTTATTAAATTTATTAAATTAGTCACATTTATTAGATCTATGATAAATTAATGAGGAAGAAATATATCTTCCAATTTAGATGAAAATAATTATTAAACTTGAATAAAAAACTAAATCACAAAAGCATAAATCGATCAATGATCTTTAAATGATTAAAAATAATTATGTGACCACTATGATACCACTTGTGTGTTCTAGGTGAATCAAAATCATGTGTTGGGTCATGACTAACTTTTCCTTTTCCATGATCATGTATTAATCCATGATTTTAGACAATGTTAATTTTCGTGATAAACAGAATTAAATTTAAGAATATAGATATGGTAAATCATGCTGGAACCAGAGGCAAGATCATCACATATTATTTATAATTTATTTATTTAATTAAATAATTACCTTTAGTGGAATTATTTCATAATTTATGGATCTGGTAATAGATATGTGATGCATCAACATGGTGTTTTAGGATTCAAGTGAAAATTCTCTTTAGCGGTGATCCACATGATTTCCATGAATCTCCATACATCGCTAAAAGAATATTTGGGTTCTAGCATGATAGATCCTTTAGCTTTCATCGTCTTCATGTGATCTATATGAGAATTTATTCCAAATTTTTCTCCTTGACCTGTAAGAGGAAGGTTTATCTACATTAATGGGAGCATTCATAGAGAAGAGATCTCTCCAGTTCTTGACAGGATTCTCTAATTCTGTTGTGCACAACCAAACAAATTAATTGGCTCATGGATAAAATAACATAATTCGGTTTATATATCACTAAAATTAAAATAAAACAATTTCCCAAGCTCCCTTTAATATTTATTTAATCTTTACAAAACCCCATGTCAAATAATAATATTATTATTATTATTTCTCAACATACACTTAACATGAAAATTAAATTAAATCTTATTTAATAAAATGATATTCAATATTTATTATTTCTCACCATACCATTTTAAATCATTCCAACATTACTATAGAATGTTTATCAGGCCTTGGATAATGAATATATATTTGTTAAATAAATATCACTGCATTATTATCCATCAAATAAATAAATATTATATTCAATAAAATACAAATAAAAATTTATTAAATATTCCACTGACATTATATTCTCTCAAATAACAGGTGATGGGATATATGATTCAAGTATACATGTATAATTATTAAACCATGTTTAGGATTAATATTTATTCAACCTAATAAATAATAAATAATAATATATTTTTTAACTAAGATTTTGGATACACTTAGTGTGTGACCCTCTAGGCATATTTCTCAGCAGGATTAGGTGAAGAAGCCTAATTTACAATGTTAGCATATAGAAACATTCCAAAGCACCCATAGAGAGAGGATTTAATTCTGGAATGACATTATATCTCATATGAATTCTTACTATATAATATAATTCCTTTATCATCATATCTCAAATAAACCAGGTATCATGCTGATGTGATCAACCTAGGTGCTCGATGTCTCTTAATTTGAATTCCTTGAAATTGAACTTTCATATAGAACAACATTCCCATGGATTTACATTGAAAATATCATTTCCATCAAAGGGCTTGATATATCAACTTCCCTTAACAAACAAAAGGGAAAAATACTTTCTAATATTATTCATTAATGCAATATTATTCTTAACATACCCAATGTATCTACCTCGCCGAAAAAATCTTTCATCACGGTTTTCGTCGACAAATAAAATACATAACCCATAATAATTATTAATAATAATACTAAATTTTATGGATCAACACTCACATTTATAAATAAGAATATCCAATTAAACACATAATATTTATTTCTTATTGGAAGGTCACGTTCTCAAAATATCCTATTGGATATTACCAAGGGAGTACACCATGAGAAGGTTCTTAAAATCCTATGATTATTCACCCTCAATAGAATGTATCATTTGTTTCCATTAAATGATATAATCAGGATAAAAATTCATTTTAAGAAATGTTGTGTAACACTTCTGGGTTCTTTTCATAGTGGGGAACTTTTATGACATTTTAGTACGATAACTACTCTTAAGACATTATCAAGTACTATATTACACGGAATAATAATCATGATGTGATAAGTAGTTGATTAATATTCAATAACCATAAATACATGTTATGATAATGTACACAAAAATGGGATCTATGGAACCAACTCTAACATTATTGAAGTCATTTTATGTGATACCATTTGGAGATAAAATGATCATGAAAATATTATGGTTATGGTCACCCAACTATCTCAATTATTTAATAAAAAATTGATTAATTATAAACTCTATAATGCACTAAACAAAAGAATTATGATGTTTCTTAGTATATTGGGTGGTGAAGATGATGAAGAAAAAAAGTTTCAATATAATATGTGTAAAACATATGGGAAGAGGTACCGAATGGAATGTATCAAAGAAACTAGAAGAAGTTTTATCTATGGTAAATTAGGGAATCAATCACAATGATTTTTCAGAAAAAGTAATGTTTTAGTTAACAAAAGGAATAATAATAATATTCTTCATAAGATTCGATTAGAAATTCAATGATTAAGATGTGTGGAATTTCAAAACGATGAAAAATAGTGAATCAATCCAAGGTATTAAGATGAAAATCAAAACCAATAACCTCATAAATTATAGGGAAAAAGATAAACCTATTAAATAACTACTATTTAAGTGGATAGGTATAATTATTTTCTTCAAGGTAAACATATTATTAACTCTATTATTTGGGATATCTTATGTCTTGAATGTTTTCACCAAATATTATCTTATGAATTATAAATCAATAACTCCTTGGGGTATTTATTTTATCCCAATTATATTATTCTCCTTAAATTTATTTTTTATTATAATTCATGTAAGTATTACAATCCTTCAATTAGATGAATTTTAAGTGATTTAAAATATGGTTTGGTTCTCTCTAGAAAGAGAACTTTTTTTATAAGGATAAAGAAATAACATTTCATATCATCCAATGATAGTATATCAATAAAAGGATGATTATGAACACCTTTATAATCAAAACATATAATTCTGGTGTTGATACAGAATAAAAATATAATCTTAGAACAAAAGTTTTTAGAAAAAAATCCATATAATGGATTATCCTATTTTGAGGAAAAAGATTTGTTTTAAACATTGACATCTCCTATGAAATTATACATTGAGTCATGTATATATTTTATACACACTTTTATATTTACATTACTATGTGATAATTAAAAACAAGGGTTGTATATTTTATATACGGATGAGGGGTGGGTAGAATGTAATTCCCTACAATTATAGGGTTAATTTCATTTTTAATAAATACCATGTCGAATAGATTATTTTGTATTAAAACATGAACGAAAATGAAACCATGATAATTTAAAATAAATTTTATTAAATTTTACCATTGTAGTATAACATTTAAATGAATTTTTATAAATGGAAGTTACCACACAATTAAAACAATGTAGAAATGAGAAGCGATGACGTCGATTGGTTTGTGTCTTCCTAATGATGCTAGCATATTAGAGCTTGGAAAATATGTGGTTTAACTATGGTTTTCTCCAGACTAAGAACAATTTAAACTCCAAAAAATATAGTATTATTTAATTTTTATATGGGAGAATTTTAATCCTGTATAAATTTCCATGATATCAATGCTATATGAACTACCAACCTTGACTTCCATAAGAGTATATCTTTTGTTTAGATTTTACACAGAGACCTTGAGGGGTTATGTAATTAGAAATTAAATTTATGTAAATATTTAATAATGAATATAAATTATATATATATATATATAACATTTATTTTATAAATTTTTCTTTTTTACTATTAAATAATAATAAATTTCATTTTTAAAGATAAAGCATTTATAAAACCCAATTAATGTAAATAAATAACAATTTTGGTAAAACAAATATTTTATCTGGAATTTTATATTAAGTGATTTATGTTATGAAACTAAATATATAATATATAAACTATAAAATTTATAAAAATAAAAATAAATTCAAAATAATTTAATTTTTAATTGAAATAAAATAGGAATCAAAATAGTTAATATGAAAAAAATCTATTTTCCTATTAATTTTTTCATTATATTTAAATTTAAAAGTTATATTCATAAGTCCTAGAATTTAAATATGATAAAATAATCATAATATTTGGACTTATAATATCAATGTTATCCTAAGAACGATTTTTTATAATTTCATGAAAAGATATGTTTTATGTGAATAATAAATAAACTATTTTTTATAAATAATGTATCTTATATAAAATTATCATTAACTAAGTATACGTTTAAAATTTATAAATAAGATTTAATGAACAAAAATATATTTAGGGTTTAAAATAATTCATTTAAATAAATACAATATTGAATTTAAAAAACCTATGTTTAACGTTTTGAAACATAAGTAATATATATTTTAGAAAAAAACCCATATTTAAATTAGGTTTTATCAATGTGGAATTTGGTTTTTCATTGAATTAATAGAGACATATATTTTATTTTTTAATAATATACCAAATAATTTTATATTAATTAACACTATTTATATTTTTATATTAATCATTATTTAAAATCAGAAAAATACACTTTTCCTATAAATTATTTTTACATGTTATCTATGCTAATAGTAAAATTGCTTTTGGTTAACCTTAGATATTTCACTGTGAAAAATTAATTTTCTATTTCGATTCATTATTCCCTAATTATGTAATAAGAAACATTTTATTTTTAGGTATTAAAAGTAAAATACTTAACTAAAAATCTGTTACCATAGTAAAAACTAAAAATGGTAAAAGTGAAAAATCATAATTTAAAAGACTTCAAAAATTGTTTAAAACATGTGTAAAAATTTATCATTGTTGTTTTACCAACCTTAACTATTCCCCAAATATATTATTATCCACTATTTGATCTTTTTGAACTTGGAGAAGTGACTTTTCTTTTTATATTATTACAAAAATGCTAGTCCTCTACCTTTCAAAAGGAGTCATCACCACCCCACTTATCCTCATATCCAATTCCCCACAGATTAAAAAAAATATACTATAATAACTCTTAAACACTCCTAATATCATCATAAAGGTTTTTTTCATCTCTAAATATCACCTCTCTAATAATTAGTCTAATTTTTAAAGTATCTCTTTATAGTAGTAAGGTAAAATTCTCAATCACTCATTTTTCATTACTTTTCATTTATTTATTATTATACTTCACAAGATTATTATATAACCATATTAACATAATTACAATAGTATCATAATTATAATGACTTTTTAGGTTTATGAGATCTCCATTCTCCACCTTCTTACCAACTATTCCAAAAATAGAAATTTCTCTTCTATTACGTGCGGACTACCGCCATCATAATCAACAAGATATATTTTTCAAATTCTCATTAAAAATATAGTTAATTGGGATATTTTATGAATAGATATTATATTTATAATATTCATAAAAAATTTACAAATTCCTTCCTTATTTATATTTTATAGAAAATGATAACAATGCTCGTGTGTAAATGAAGACAACTGCCTTCACGAAGAAATATCTTTTCCTTTTCATATAGAATTTTATTATTTATAATACTCTCAATAAATTTTTTAAAAAAATATAAATATCCAAATATATAATTTTACTTATTTAATAATAATAGTATTCCATAATAATAAATTTCTTAACCCTACTCACCATCGATTATGGCTTGCTTTTGTTTGGGTCACTTTAACTACCATTGTGAACAATGTTATAAATTTTTTTCATGGATGAATACGGAAACATAAATAATGATATTATTTGAGATAAATAAGAAAATAATATTTGGTTTATTATTCCATAATTTTTATAATAATATTTAATTTATAATTAATATACTAACTTTTGTTCTTTAGGAATTGCTGAAACATACCAATCACCGATTTTTTCTTAATCAATCGTTTTTAAAAATATATTTGAATGAAATTAGATCATTATAAATAATTATAAAAATATATATTATAGTCAGTTGGATAATATTGGGTTCGTGAAATTTATATCAATTAGTCGGAATCAACATAAATATTTTAAGGCATGCAAAAAACAATAAAGATCGTTAACATCTTATGATGAAAATAAAATGTAAATAACCTGTATATGTATAAAAATGATTATAAATAGAGTATAAAAGATAATTTATTTCAATAAGGATATTAAAAAAGTGATTAATATGGTTACATTTATTATATATGAGATTAAAAATCGTTCATTAATGTTGGGAGTAAAAGGTAAGGGTGTTTTTTAACTCCATGTCCTTTCATTGAGATATAGTTTTTTTCTCAAGATTCAATATTATATGATTGGTACATTATAACCAATTATTTTATTATGATTTATATAAATTTTTTCTATGTAATCACATTTATATCTTATAAAATACATTTAATATGATTTTTAATTCAATAATTTTATGTTTGTAAGGAGTTTTCAAAACTCAATTTCCTTTCTTTGTGTTATAATGATTATAAAAGAAATCCATTATATTAATGTTTTTATTTTATCCCTTGGTTGAATAAAATTATTACATAAAATTATATTCTATGGATTTATCATTCATTCTGATGAGCTCATTTCTGATGGATTCTTACATTAATGATTATGATATTCGTAAGGGTTTTTCTTAACTCAACTTCATTTCTTATGTCATGATTATTACACTTTTACTACAGATGTTTTTTATTATGTGATAATAATATACATAATTTTCTCATTTTTTGTGTAATTATATTCATGGATTTCTTTATCCATAAAAATTGATGTTGTTAATATTAATTTTCACTCTATTGAAATGAGCTATATTTATTCCATTAACATATTGTCTCTTCCTTCCAATGATATCCTTACTTATTTAAAAATACAAATATTTTTTATTTCTGGTGATCATTAAATTTATCATTTTCTCTTTTCAAATTAAATATTTATTAGTATTTTTTATATTTTGGGATTCAATAATGGTATTTTTAAAATTACCAAAAATTTATTCTTTTCCCAATAATAAATTCTATCGTCAAATCAATGTTTTCATGGAAAACACATATGTATTTTTTTTCTTATGATTTATTGATATTTATTAAAAAATAATGTTTCAAATTTATCCATTATAACTTCTCAAAAAAGATATATTTCAATGTGGCTCATAATATTATCTTTTTACGATAATGTCCAAAAACCGTTTCTAAATACTCTTTTATGGTTTCACTTCTATTGTCATCTTCATCTCAATATAAATTGTCTACCAGGAAATTTATTTTTCATGATTCATCCTATAAATTAATTTTTGAAATACTTATTTTGGGTCATTGGATTTTTGGTATTATTTGATATTATTCTTGAAGTAATTTTATGTGACACAATTTGGAAATGTTGCAAAATCCATTTTCTTTCCATGGGTGCCTTATGATATGATGACAAATTGATTTATAGTGGCACACATATATATGGATTATTGATGTTTTTGGTCCTATATCACACTCCAAATGTATTGGTTAGAAGTTTATATCTCATGATATACACACATGAGGGTTTAATTATTTTTTCCTTCCAAGAATGGGTGTGAGTAGTGACTCACATAAGTGATGTTCCTTGTGATTATGTTTGTGCCAATGTTAATTAGTATGCTATATTTCAATGTAATGTTATATTTACATACCATATTCTTATGATTGTACTTTATTTCTTCAATTTATTGTCTCATAATCCCTCAATAATTTTCCATGGTATAGAGTTATTTATTTTAGATTACATGTCCTTCTTTCATGACTTATGGAAAAATATTATTGTTTCATGTTATTTTAATAAGATATTTCTCTCTACTCGTGATTTCTCATATGATTATGATTTAACCATTGAAGAATCATTGATATCTTTTCCTTTAATTAGTGTTTGATCTCACCAATTTCTTATAATTATAATCCCTATGTTATGAAGATTAGTATAACTTATGAGAATTATGTATTAGAGTCCATTGTGGCATAATTATAGAGAAATGAAAAACATTTTTTTAAAATATGTTTCTTTATCAGTTTTTTTTTCTCAAAGGCAATAAACCTTGGATTATCAGGATTGTCTTTTTTTAGATGTAATGTTTTACTTTAGGAAATAGTGTAAAATAACATTATTCTTAACTTCTATTATCTCACTTAATACTAAATACTATGTGTAAAGAATTTTTTCTGAACCAAACCTATGATTTTGAGTCTGTAGAGCCTCAAGGTTACTATTTATGGCATAAGATAATATTTCCATGATATTTTTATCTCCATCTCCAAGAAAATATGGTTTCTTATTGGTAAAATCAATAAATTATCCATCATACTCACTATTAAATTATTTTCTCCTTATTATATCTTTTTATATAAAACCAAAATGGATATCATGAGTAATAAAACATAATAACATAAGAAGATTAGTTTGAATAATAATATGAAAATGGAAAACCACTACAAATAAGTCTTACTCTATAAAACCATCTTTTATCCAATTAAATTTTTTGTTCAAACTAGGTTTCTTTATGTTGGAATATATTATACTTCATAATCTAATCAATAAAATAATAACTAATCCATAACATGATATCAATTGAAATAACCCAAAAATAAAAAACATATGTTTTACATCATTTTTATATTTTAAACATTATGCCTTCCAAATAAACACACAATCCTTGAAAAAAAACTGGTTCAATGTCATTGAAGATTAACTAGATAAATATATTATTTCATATTATTTCATAAACAACACCAAAAAAATCCTACTCACATACTATCCTTATAGAAACATCATAATTAATACTCTATTTTATTTTCTTTGGAATTTTAACATAACTAGTGAGCTCAAAGACTTAGTTAGGGGATAAAACTTATAAACGATTAATAAAATGTTAGGTCACAATAATAATAAAAAGAACATGATCATGAGATAAATATTTAATTAAAAACAATATATAATAATATGGGTATCCCAAAATAATGAAAAAAATACATATAACCTCAAAGGACTATATATATAGCGAGGTATACGAATGTAAAAACATGAGGATATAATCAAGAACATAGAAAGATAATATAGAAATTTAGTATAAAAATAAGTACATAAAATAAAAATATTTTTAGTATGCCTCCACATAATCATATCTACACATTAGGTTATGAATATAGATAATCACAATCAATTCTAAGTGATAGTGTGTAAACATAAAAACTCACAATCATGTTCGTTCAATAGGTTGTGAACATAGATAATTGAAATGATGACCAAAAAATAGGCTATGAGTATATATAATATAAATAATTCCAAAGAATAGGTTATGAACATAGATAACTACAATAATTTCAGTGTAATAGTTTATGAGAATATCTATTCATAATCATTTCCACACAATAAACTGAAGATTATTAATATGGGATAACCTAACTTAACTATATTTTTATGGGGTTAATTAAAGACATATAGAATGACTTGCCTTTATATTAAGGGTTCTCATGATCTGTTAGTTATTAATAAATGAAAAATTCACCTTTATTACCTAGAGTAAGTGATGAAGTGGGAATTGATCAAGGCATAACCAAAGGGTGAGATTTTTCATATGAAATTGAATAAAACCAATTAAGTATATATTCTTCTGAAAAATTCTTTAACTCTATGAAAAGGATATTGAAAAATATTTATCTGAATACCTTTGTTTTTATTAAATATACGGACTTATAAATCATCACAGATTCATGGTTTTCAGACCTTTAATATTCCATTGATCATTATCTTACTTGAGATGAATGATCTTTGTCACTCTCTATAATTATTTACACATTTATTTCATTTCCAATTTCCACTTCCCACCTATGTTATCCTATGTGAAAACCTAGTTATGAGTTACCTTGGGTAACCATTATGGTTTCAAATTTATTTTTTTAATTTAAAATTTAGTATTCATTTTTGTGATGTGGTTTTTAATGATAGGAACTTTCAATAATTAATAATTTGATAATCCAAAAAATCAAGAGAGAAGTTAATTTTAATGGGGTATAATGTAACACCCCAATATTTTTTGAAATATTTTTTTCAAATAAATTTAATGTTCTTGATATTATACATTTTAGGCACCACTGAATATATCTTGTATTATATGAAAGCACTGTGTTTAGTTTGAATTTCATGAAACACATAGTTAAGTGAGTTCTACATGAAAACCCTATATTATATTTTTCAAATCATGACACTATATTTGTATTTTGTTTCATAAGTTTTTGATTTCACTTGATAACTTGAGTTACATACAAGACCTAGTTTTACAAAACTACATTGTACTTTTAGTACTATTATTAAAATATTATTATAGTTGTCACCTAGTCATTAAAATGGTGGTTAAGAATAATAATAATTAAATTATGAAAATATGGTTTAAATATGTATATAAGAAAAGTTATTTAGTGACCAATTAACTATAAATAAAAATAAAATCCTTTTGAAAATATAGGAAACCTTTTGCTAGAAAACTATATTTATGCAATCAAAAATGATTTACCTTAATAAATTATTTATCCCACTTTCTGTAAATTATTTTAATGATATATATATATATATTATTCGGTTAACTAATTGATGTCTATATTATGTATTTTATAGACTATAAATAAGAATAAAATCATTTTTATGTATAAATATATATATATATATATATATTTAAAAGGTAATTTTACTGTATTTTAAAATAGACCTAATTTAAGTCAATTTTTTGACACTTTCTTTAATTTTATTTAAAAAATTTAAGTTAAATTATTTTAATAACAACATAAAAATTATCTTAGGTTGAATGTTTTGTATTCTTTCTGAGAAGTTTCATTTTTTGATGAATATTGAAAAATATTGTATTTTAATTCAAAACTGCATTTTCATCTAATTTATTTATATTGTTAAATTATATATTAAATTTTTAAAAAATTTATTTAGACCAATTATATATAAATTAATAAAATTTAGGTCATATTAATAAATTTAACATTTATATTGGATATAAAACCATTTAAAACATTTGAATATTTTTACTTTAAAAACTCGATGTCTCATCATTTGTCTGAGATTAATTTTAAATTAATTTCTACCACTTATGTTATTAAATTTTGAATTAATTAATTACACATTTTTAATAATTATAATTTATAATTTCTATTATGTCCAACTTAGTATTTTTCTAAAAATATTAATGAATGTAATTTAAATTAATTACAGCAATGAAGATAAAAACGCATTTACTTATTGATTAAACTTTAAAATAAGGGAAAAATAACCTAAAACATGAAAAAAATATTGGCTCTACATATTTATAAAAAATCCTCCATTTTCTAGAATATTTACTATTATGTAAGGCACATGATTTAATGGTTACCTCTCATAGTGTTTACCAGTTTATATTTATAAGAATGTCACTCCCCCTCCACTATAAAAGGGAACTCACCCCCTACACATATTCACACTTGTAAAGCCTTTTTTATCATCCAATATATTCCCAAAAAAATTTATAACATCCCTCATCTTAACCTAGAAGAATTAAATTGGGAATAAATCAACCCAACATTGTCTTTTTGTGAAAACCAAAAGTAATTACCCAAAGAATATGTAACATCCTTCAATAAGCACTTTTGATTTATTTTTTCTCCACCCCCTCGATTATTATTATTAAATTATTATATAAAAACATATTTATAGTCAATAAACTGATATATTTTTATGTTAAGTTTTTAACCTACACTCATACCCACATCCATCAAATGGGATATGCAATCATCATTTATGTGTATGGTGGACTACAACCTCGTGAACTGATGTCATTCGTTCTTCCATTACAACATGTTAAGGTTGAGAATAATTATGTAAATAATATTTTCATATTATATATATAGTATATTTATGATTTATCTATTCTTCATTAATTATTATATAACCCAAACTTTCATGATTTACACTTTTGTGAGAATACGGTAACTTTGTTTGTGGATGTGTGGACTACTACATCCTCAAAGAGAAGTGATTCGTTCACACATTACATAGAAAGTATTAAGGATTGTTTTAGTAAATTTATATTATATATATGACTTATTAATTATTTTTTAATGATAATATACACACACACATACACACATATAATTCATTTACATTATTCCTTTCAGTGCAACAAGAAAACGGAAACAGTGTTCATGCGTATATACGACCTACATACCGCCTCCATGAATGGTGTATTCCATTTCATATATATATTTTATAGTTTATTATAAATAATTTTATATAGAAAATAAAGGATATTTATATCATTTCTAATTATTTTAATAAATAATCATTATCTAATTAATATTATCAAGAATAACAAGTCAAAACATATAAGAATAACAAAGTTATTATTACCCAAAACATAAAATTAACCTGGCATTATTAATAAATGGGTAATACAAACTCATAATAAAATAATATATGGTATTATATATAATAATATGGTTCTTTGGTTTTTTTATAATAAAAATATATTTATTATACAGGTTTTTTGAACGTGTATGATGAAATTCAATATTTACGGTAAGGGTTTTCTTGTCTAACTTTTATTTCTGTAAGATATATGATGCATTCACCATTTATTCTTAATGTGTGGTATATATACATACCTATTACATGTAATATCCTGAATTTAATTTATTTCCTGATATTAAATGTTTCAATTTGTTTTTCTCTTTCATGGATCTCAGGAT
The DNA here is from genome assembly GCA_963277665.1 of Viscum album. Classification (NCBI taxonomy): domain Eukaryota; kingdom Viridiplantae; phylum Streptophyta; class Magnoliopsida; order Santalales; family Viscaceae; genus Viscum; species Viscum album. Next base: position 251,279,337 of record OY728135.1, on the reverse strand, counting down.
TCAAAAGTTACTGAAATAGTAAAGGGATTTATAGTCTCACTTTCTTTCTCTGAGACTTATTCCATATTCACCACTCATTTATTTTTTCTAGAGTATATACTGCACATGAATGTATTATATGATTATTATCCTTAAATTTATTCTTATTTACATATCCATTTTATAATTTCTCTTTCACAGTGTTTATGGTTAAAAATTATAAAATCAGTAATCTAATTTTCTTTCCATTTTCCTTCTTTCAGACACATGTTATGTTATGCACCTATATTCTTTTATGAGGTGTATATTCTTACATTTTAAATTTTATATCATGAATATCCTTATATTCATGATATTTTTTTCTTAGTATATTTTTATTCTCCTATAGAGATTATGATTCAATGTTACCAAGGTTGTAAGAGTTAACTACTACAATATCATCGTTTATTAGGATTATTTACGATCATTATTTCATTGATGAAATCTTATGATCCATCTCAAAAGAACTCTAATGATTTTTATTTTCCCCTATTTATTTATGATATATTCATTTAATTATACAATTTTTCCACTCTTTGGTTCTTAATATAACTCAAGAAGGTATTTTTAGGAAAATCCGACATTATTTCCCTCTTTGGATGAAAATTGATTTCATTCAAAAATCCTGGTTTATAAAATTATTTTCAAAATTGGGTTTTAATTATATTTTAAGATAATTTTCATGGAAAAGGATTTTAAAAATTTTCTGTCTTTTAAGACGTATTTTAAATGGTTTTAAAATATTCCTTTATAAGTTTTCTTGGTTATTTACAAAGGAAAAGGTTTTAAAAATGATTAATGTTTTATAAAGTTTTTAAAATAAAAAAGTTTATTTTCCTCAAGAATTAATTTAAATTATTTTTGAATATTATTTTATAAGTTTTAAAATTAGTTTTCAAAGAAAAGGATTTTGAAATTGGTTATTCCTTAAAAAGTGATTTTTGATTAAATTTTATTTTCCATGAGAAATGATCCATCTTATCTTTAAAAATCCTTCTCCATATAATATGATATCATTTCATATATTTTATGATTTATTGGGTATATGATCTAAGTACACCATTATAATTATTTATCTAAATGTTTAATATTTAATTTGTCATGTTGTTTAAGAAACCCACTTCTCTATGCAGGTTATACCATAATAAAATACATATAAACCCCATTTTTTTCATGGTTTATTATAGGATGAAATTAATATGAAACATAGTTCTTTTCAATAGGTTATAATATGATTAAATTTTTATCATTCCCATATCATTTCATTGGTTATGATATGATGTTTATGAAACCCATCTCTTTTTATGGGTCCTGATATGATGAATGTTTTACTATCTTGTGGAAGATGTATGTATGATTTCATTATGTGATAGGTAGTACCTATATATATCTAAAGATCATTGGGTAAAGATTTATATCTCATTATATAGGCATGGTTGAAATGGAGTGTTAAACCAGTTTAGTATAGTACTTTTTTTTCTAAGATGGTCTTACAAGTGAACCTTGACTACTAAGATGGTATGGGGAGTGTACCTTGACTACTAGGAAGATAAATAAGTTGACATTCTTGAACAAATATTGAAAGAAGGTGTAACCTAATCCACTATATGAAAATTTTGTGGCTGTGGATGGTGGTGTGTCCCACCTAGTAGGTTCATCCCCCATGAAGTGCCTTGATACGTTTTGGAAATGATCCATGAATTATAGGGAATTATTTTAAATTTATATGTGTATGACACAATTGTATGTCTTATTCAAATGATATGATATCATAGCTCATGGTAATTTATTTACTTATGATTCATGTCTTATAAACTTCCATCCTTAATTCCATGAATCTTCATTGTGATCTTCGATATGTAGGGTGTGATCTTATAATATTACAACCATTTTCTCATACACTTATGCCCATGTTATGTCTATATATCTTCCTTTTTAACCCTTACTGATAATCGAAACTCACCCATTTATTATGTTTCCTTTCCCTAGGTTATGAAGCAAGGTTTTATGTAGGAGTACTAAAGGAGAAGATCTTTAAGGGAGATGAAAAATATCTCTCACTAAGATAGAATATTATTTTTCCATGTTTCCAAAGGCACTAAACTATTATTGTCCTATAGAATTTAATTTTGTAATGTGATGAATATTCATAAAAAATTATGTAATATCCATTTAGGTTAGGACTGGGTAACTGTAGTTGGAATCAAATGAAAGGTTTAGTCAACCTTCGTACACTATGATAAGATAACTTTAGGAGATCTGTAGAGATGTTTCTAAGGATATTTTTAGGGGTGTATCTAAGGATAATTCCAAGGCTTCATAGATTTAAATTTATGTGACATGATTTAAGAATACTATAAGTAATTTTCAATGATTATTATATTTTATTCTATGATAAGTGTTTCTCACATTATGTTTTCTTGTCTTATTCAATTGTATGAACTAGAATAAAGTGGGTTAACATTGATTGTTTAAGATTTTTAAATTATGGAAATTATACAAATTGATGTCATAAGAGGAAATCTTATAAATAGAATCAGAATGGTGGTATGATTATTAGTTATAATATTAAAGATAAAGAGGCCACATATGACATGTGAAACATATGGGGTGTTCTAAAAATAATTTTTATATTAAATGTAAGAAGAATTATTAAATTGAGGTGGATAAACGTTATGAAATTATTTATATTTCATATTATAGAAAGTGGTTATTAAGTAATAATATGATGCTTCCTAATTTTTATTTTAAGAATAAAGTTTGATAATTTAATTGTATATATATAGGAATTCATGAATTATGTTATATGAATCATGAAGTATATGTTTTTCATTATGTATTTACAAAAAATATATTTAATGGGGGTGATGATCTAGAAAAGTGATTTTATAGAAATTTAATATTTTCATTAAGGTAAGGTAAACCTTAATGTTTCCCTAATGTTTAAAAAAAATAGATAGGATAAATCAGATTATTTATATGGATAAAGTAAATTGGATAGTATTGATTACCCTAGAACTGATTATTGATTTGTTGAGAAAGTGGACAATGTTTTCATGGATAAAGTTAAAACCTTTTTCGTATTTAAGGAATATATCCAATAATATTTTGAATAATACAATATTCATGTTTTCAATAAGGTTTGACTCTAATTCAGGTTATTACCATGGTTCTATAGAATAAATGATAAAGTTATTCACATGTTTGGAATGCGACAACTAAGAGATACTTTATGATATATGGGGATCAATGTTAATATTATTTTAAAAAATTTAGTAAAATTATTTCAATTTTTTTTTATTTTTATCTTTTGGAAGGGTAATAAGGAAAACCATTTATAGAATATTTTAAGTCAAACTTCGGATGAGGTTTTAGTTATTAAAGTATGATATCATGATATGAGTATTTATTCATATTGGATAACATTTACTAACTATTTTTTTGTGATGTTACCTAAATAAAAATGGAATGAATTTTCATTCTATTTTTTGATCTCATTATATGTTAGTACTTTAGGAATGGAAAATTAACCTTCATTCCCTTGAGTAAGAGATAAAGTGGGAAACGATCAAGTCACAACCAAAGTGTCTTATTGTACATATGGAATGGAATGAACCCAAGTAAGTATATATTCTTGTGAAAAATTATTCAACTCTACTTAAATGGTATTGAAAAATATTTATCCTAGCTAATTCATTTATATTGAACTAATAGTATTATAAATCATCACATATTTTTTATTTTTAGGCCCTTAAATTCCCATTGATCATTTACTTTCTTGGTATTAGTGATCTTTTTCACTCCCTAAAATTATTTATTATTTTATTACATGTCCAACATTCACTTCCCAACTATGTTTTCCAATTTTGAAACCTATTTATGAGTTATATAGGATGACTATTATGGTTCCAACATTCTTTTTTTAGTGGAAGTTTTTGTATTTATTTTTACTATGTGGGATTCTATGAAAGGAACTTTAAAGTATTAAACCATTGATAACCCAAAAATATTTCAGGGGATAAATTAATTTTTAGGGGTTAGAATGTAACACCCTAATATTTTCTGAAATATTTATTTAATTAATATAATCTTATCGATATTTTTTATTTCACACAATACTGAATATAGAATGTGTTATATGAAAGCACTAAGTTTGGTTTGAGTTGCATAACGAACCGAGTTAATATTGTGAAATAAACAACACTAATATTATATTTAGGTACACACAAATCTATGTTTATCTTGTGTCACACAAAATGTCAACTTCATTTGAATACTTTTATTACATACAAGTCCATGTTTTACAAAACTGTAATGTACTATTAATATTATTATTAAATTATTATTATAGTTGTCAAATAGTTGTTGGAATGGTGGTTATGAATAAGAATAATTAAATTATGAAAAGTTGGTTTCCACAAATATATAAGAAGAATTATTTTGGGGCCAATTAACTATAAATTAAAATAAAACAATTTTGAAAATATAGGACATCTTCTGCTGGAAAACTATATTTTTGAAATCAAACATGTTTTACCTTAATAAATTAATTAAACCACTTTTTATAAATTATTTTATATAAATAAATATATATATATATATATATATATATATATTATTCATTAAATTAATTAACATTAATCTTATATGTTTTCTATACAATATATAATAATAAAATAAAATTTATGCATAAAGATATATATTTTTCTAAAAGGTAATTTTACACCCTTTTAATGGCGTGCCTATTTTAAATATAATTTTTTAAAATTTTATAAATTTTATTCTTCAAAACGAAATTAATCTTTAAAATAATAACATCCAAATTACCTTAGGGGTATTTTTTGATATTTTTTCTGATAAGATTTATTTTTGGACGAATTGTGAAAAATACCAAATTTTATTTTAAAAATATATTTTAATCTAATATATTTTTATAGTTAAATTATATTTAAAAATAGTTTTAATGTATAATTAGATAAATTATAAATTAATTTACCCAATTCTGGTCATTGAAATCAATTTCTCATTGAAATTGTATTTAAAAACATTTCGAGCTTTTGATCATTTTTAATTAAAAAACCTATTATCTAATCCCAACTACGGATTAATTTTAAAATATTTTATACCATTATGATATTATAATTTTTAAAAATGTATTGAATATTTGGATTCAGATTAATTTATAATTTCTATTAATTTCAACTGATTTTTTGAACTAAAATATTAGTGATTGTAATTACAATTAATTATATTGATTAAGTTAAAAATGAGTTTACTTAGTGGTTAAACTTTAAATTAAGGGGAAAATTTACCTACACACAAGTAAAATATAAATTTTATGAAAGTATTTCGACCATATCCTCCATTTTATCAAAATATTACCACTATTTGAGGCACAATATGCAAGGGATACCTCTCCAAAATGTTTACCTTTTTATTTTTAGAATAATGTCACTCCTCCTCCATTATAGAAGGGAGCTCACCCCACTCACTTCTTAAAAAATATATAGCCCTTTGGGTTATAAAAACCCTATCTAAATAATCTCACAAATTTCCTCATGTCATCCTAGAATCAAAACATTCAGAATAAATAAAAACAAGATATTCTTTTGGTGAAAACCAAAAGGAATTACCCATAGAAGAGGTAATATCATTTAATAAGAATTATTTATTTATTTATTTATCTACCCCCACAATTATTTTTATTCTATAATTATATAATAACCTCAGTATCCTAAATATACTGATATTTTTATTTATGTTTTATACTAATACTAACATTCACTTCCATCAAATGGGATACACAATCATCGTTCGTGGGTACTAAAACTACCATCTCACGAATCGATGTCATTTGTAATTCCATTACAACCATTCAAGGTTGGAAATAATAATTAAACTACTATTTGTTATGATATATATGATATTTATGATGTATTTATTCTTATGTAATTTTTTTATAACACATTACTTCATGTCTTCTATTTTGTGAGAATATGATATCATCGTTTATGGACGTGTGGACTATCGCCTCCTCAAAAAATGTGATTCTTTCACACATTACAAAAAATTTATTAAGGATGTATTTAGTAAATTTATATTATATATATGAAATAATAATTCTAATTTAATGATAATTTATGTATATATATACATATATGTCATTTACTTTCTTTATTTGAATACGACAATAAAACGAAAACTACGTTCATGAGCAGGTATGACCTACCGTCTCCTTGAACAGTGTCTTACACTTAATATTTATATCATTTAAAGATTATTTTAAATAATTATATACTGAATATATCTGATATTTATATAATTTAATAAATTTATTAAATAATTAAATCATGATCTAGGTAATAGGATCAATAAGAACAATTTAAAATATACATGAAAAAAAGTGGTTATTACCCAAAACAGAACATTAACATGAAATTATTAATAAATGGGTAATATAAAGTAAAAATAAAATAATATATAGTATTATATATAAGAATATTTTTATTTGGTATATTTATAATAAACATATATTTTTATATCTGAGGATTGAATGTGTATGATGAAAGTCAGTACTTAAGGTAAGGGTTTCGCAACACATTTATATTTCTATGAAATATATTCTATATAAAACACTTATTCTTGTTTTTTGGTGTATATAATTCCATATGACATGTTATATCATGAATTTAATATAGTTAATTATATTAAAATTTTCAATTGATGTTATTCATTAACGGATCCCCCAATTCAAAAGTTACTCGAGTAGTAACTGGATTTCTAGTCTCACTTTTATTTCTATGAGACTTACGAAATATTCACCACTCATTTATTTTGTGCGGTGTATATACTGTATATGAATATACTCTATGATTATTATACATAAATTTATCTTTATTTACATATCCATTTTATTATCTCTATTTCTTTGGGATTAGTGTTCAAATTTTACCAAATCGGTAAAGTAATTTTATCTCAATTTTCATTCTTTGATACACATGTTATGTCATTAACATATATTCTTTTACAAGGTGTATATACTGCCTTTGAAATGTTATAACATGAATATCCTTATTTTCATGATATTTAATAATTAATTTAATGTTTTTATCTCATGTTTATTATGATTAAAAGTTATCAATGTGGTAATAGTTTATTGCTACAATCTCATTATTTATCATGATTGTTTACAATCATGCTTATATTGATGAAATATTATGATCCATCCCTCAATAAATTTCATGAATTTTATTCTCCCCTGTTTGTTCATCATATCTTCATGTAATGGTACCATTTTTCCACTCTATGGTACTTAATATAACTAATAATTTGTTTTTAAGAAAATTCAACCTTATTTATATCTTTAGTTGGAATTTTTTTTCATCAAAAAAAATGTTTTCTAAAAAAATGTTGTGAAAAACGATTTTAAATGAAGTTTTAATATATTTTGAGGAATAATAATTTTAAAAAAATAAGTTTTAAAAAGAATTTTAAATTATTTTCAAAGAAAACTTTTTTATGTTTCAAATGTTATTTCCAAAGAAAAATATTTTCAAAATGTTTTATGTTTAAAAAATTAATAAAAAGGGATATTTTCCTCAAGGAAGGTTTTATAATATTTTTAAATAATATTTTATAGGTGTTTGAAGTGTTTTTCAATGAAAAGTATTTTGAAAATATTTATGCCTTAAAAAAATGATTTTCAATTAAATGTTATTTTCCTTAATAAAAACTCTATGTAATCTTTAAAAATCCTTCATCATCTATGATATCATCATTTGATATAGTTTATGATTTAATACAGATATAAAATAATGAAACTATTCTCATTCAGTATCTTAATGATTTATGTTTGAGAGGTTATGTTTATTATGAAACATGTTTCTATTCCATGGGTTATACTGTGCAAAAATTCTTATTAAACCCATTTCCTTTCATGGGGTATTCTATGATGAAATGATTATGAAACCTATTTATATTCCATAGGTTATAATATGATGAAATTATTATGATACCCATTTTATTTCAGGGGTTATAATAAAATGTTTATGAACCCCGACTCTTTTTATGGTTCATGATATGATGAATATCTTATTATCTTATAGCGCACATAAGTATGATTTAATTATGTGACGGGTGGTACCTATATCTCCATCCAATGCATTGGGTAAAGATTTATATCTCATGAAATATACATGGATGTAACGACCCAATGTTTTTAATGGAAATTCCTTTCTTATAAATATGCCATAAAATCACATAATAATGAACTACTAAGTGATAAGTGACTTTTAAACATAAGTTTGTCACTTCTGTGTTTGGAATTTTGAAAATCCGGCATACATGGTTGTGTTCAAGATGTTTTTTGCAGTCTAATAAAACAACAATAATTTTTGGTGAATAGTAACATACCCTAATGAATAGTAACATACCCTTATGAATAGTGATATAACCTAATGAATAGTAACCTCACCTATGATAGTATAAAAATAATATTCAAGTTGGAAGTACAATATACCTATGTTTTATAATGAGTTAATACAAGTTTTAAATCTGGTTTTTGATAATAAATTATGATTTTAGTTAAATATTAAAATAATTATATTTAGAAAAATATTTTTGAAAAATTGACTTCTTTTTTTGATTCTACACATCAAAAAATGGTTAGGGTGAATTTTTGGTATTTTTCTGAAAAACATGAATTTTTGATGAATAGTAGAATCCGATAATTCACAATAAATGCTAAATAAAGGATTAATTGAGTCATCGATGATGTTCTTCTGATGTAAGCCTACTTGGTTTGAATTCACATGATCCAATTACTATTCTCGGTCATGGAATACTTACTATTACTTGTCTTGGGAAGAAATAATAAATTAATGATTATAATATCATGAAATCCCTCCTCTCCTCCACTATAAACCCCCCCTTCATTCCCTCTTCTCTCTACTCCTCTCAAGCTCCAAGACTTCTCTAAATTCTTCCCAAATCTCTCTAAGGTGCTCCCCCACGTCCAAAAGATCTCATCCTCCTCAAAATACCAAAACCTCTCCCCTTAAGATGTTCTCAAAGGAGGAAGTCTCAAGAGGTAAATTCCTCTTCCCAAATTTATTCTTTCTTTTAAGTTCTTTTCATTTTTATTTCTTTCCTCACCTCCCTTCACCATAATAGTATGAAAAAACTAGTAACATACATGTACTAGAATGTATTCATTTAAATTTTATATTTCATTATCTTCTCCCTTTTCCCCACCCTTTTATTTGAAAGAAATGAAAGCACCGTTTGAGATGTGCTAATTTAACACATTCAAGGACAATGGTTTATCAATTTCTATTATTATCTTTAATTATGGTCATGAAAATATTTGTGTTATGGTTGAACCACATTATTATATATGTAATATATCCCATTCTTTGGTTCTGTAATCTTTTGGTACAAATGGAATTAATTTATAAATCAAAACACATTCTTTGTAATCAAATCCACCGATTAACAAAAACGGTTATCACTAAGTTTATATATATAATAATTCTACATCACTCTAAGTAACCTAATTAAAATTAAAACCATGTAATATCCTGGATATGAACTAAAGAATATAACTTTAATTCTGGACAACCACTTTCATCTTGCATATAATCTGAACTTGAATAAAAGTGAACCGATTTTTTAAAGCCAAGTAAACAAACGAGCCGAACAATGAAATTGAACCTTATAACTAATAAAAAAAGGTTTGAATGGACTGAAAAGGGTCATAATAAATAAATTACATATAGAATAAGTTATGAACTTATTAATTAATAAGCCTAATTTGTTTATTTATGTCATTAATAACAAGTGGAGAACACCATCGGATTTAAGGTATGGGATCCTCTTCTTTTCTATCTTAATCAAGATTGTCCTCTATACTATGCCTTTTTACGTGAACTAGATAATGATGGGGTATATTTAAGAACCTCCCCCATACTTACTTATAGATTTATAAGTGATGAGAAACCCCACTTCTCTCTCATAAATCCCTCTTGGTCACACCCGACACCATGCCGATAAAATCGTAATGAATTCTACCCGAATCTTCCTTATTCTTTCGGGTTGCCTTATTTTTATTTCAAAATGGTGTTACCTTATATATTTATGTGAGTCTTATGAATTATTGTTATATGTAAAAGATTCTTATATCATGACCCTCTCATCACATTCTTTCAGGGATATACATGATTTTGAAACATTCCCTCCTTAGAACTTTCTGATAAGCAAACCTGTTTTAAGGGGATTTTCCAAATATTTACCCAAATTTAAAGTGCACTATATCCTATGTTTTAAGACACCATTGTATTTGTAAAATCAGTATTTCTATTATGAAAAACATCATGTTTCAATTCTTTTTTATATAAAATATTGTCCTCTTTTCTATTTGAAAATCTCTAGAGTGTTTTCCTTAAAACCGCACAAAAATGATTTAATGCTAATGTTTCTAAAATACATTTTTAATATGTTGTCACTTATATTTGAAACCACTTAACATGTTATATTCCTATTATACCGTATGAATTTCCATGTATGTTCTAATCCTTTCCTTTCATGGGTACTTTCGTGATACACCCATTGGATATGTTTTATGTCATGATTGTGGTACCCAATTCTTTCCATGGGCACCCTTATGTTTATGTATGGTTGACTATGTATGATTATTTATGTGGAAATATTACTTATATGGAACGAATATTCATGAATATGTTGAGATGGGTGCACCCAAATAGCACTCCAATGCATTGGGTAAGGTTAAGTCTCATGAGATGCGATGTGAAACGGGATTGGCGGTTATCCTTGACCCGTACTAAAATGGGAAACGGGATTGGCAGTTAGCCTTGAACCGTACTAAAGATATGATTTATGATTCTTCCACATTTATATGATTCCATGTTTATATGATCCCATGCTTATATTAAATTAATTTATAAGTTTCATGCTTTGGATATCATTATGCCATGCCTCCTAACTCATGTGCTTGAGATATAACCTTATGTACATTCCTTTACTGGGCTTTTTAGCTCATCCCTTTGTTCATGTGTTCCCCAGGGTACCCTATAAAGATTTAAGAGCTCAAAGTAAGTTAGAAACTCTTTAAGGAGATTAAATAATGTTTTTTTTCCCATTTTTAAGTTTTATGTACCTAGTCTTCCAAGACACTAGACATAACAATCCTTGGCTTGTACTCTGATGATTAATTATGCTTAAAATCATGAAATGTTTTATGTAAAAGGATTGGGTCACTATAGTTGGTATCAGAGGATGGTCTAGTTATTTTTTGGAGATTAGGAATAGAGCATCTTAGTGAGAACCTTAAGGATGAGACTGATTATAAGGAAACAGTCCTAAATTTGGGTGAGTATAGAGTAAGTGGTTTATCAAGAAAATACATTCCTCTCTGGATACGAGTAGGTAGAGGCAGATCTGGCACAGATTTATCTAGGGGTAAAACCCGAAAACACCGCTTCGAGCTATACTCGAACAAGAACTGGTGTAGGATAACGGGCCATGTTGCACTCTAGGTTATGACACTCCCGGGGGATATTCTTTGGTATATTAACAAGCTTATTAAAAAAATTATTAAGGGTCAAAAAATCACATAAGAATATAAGTTAAGAAATAGATCGAGGATAACCTAGATATAAAACTAAGGAATCACGATTCAGGATGTACTTCTTCTTTATAAGTTTATCCTTTAATGTTAAAAGTTTCCTTCTTATACTCAATAGATAAGTATTCAAGACCTATAATTATATGTTATTTTTCTCAGTTAATGGAGGGAAATAGAAGAACATGTTCCAAAAACCAATGTGATAGGAAATGTGATAATTTTCTTAATTACATGCCTGATGTGACAGAAACGGGTGCTCAAAACTTCATGGTAGTACTTTCTCAACTGGCTCGAGTTATGAATAATAACTTGAATCTATTAGAACGTCCTCCTCCTCCAAGGAAAGATCATGTTTCCGTATAGTCCTTAATGCGGAAAAGGCCTCCCATGTTTAGCGGGTCTTCAGTTCCCCTCCTCGCAGAACAATGGATTAATTCCATTGAAAAGATTTTCTCTGTTTTCCAGTGCTCAGACGAAGAGAAATTTGTACTAGCAGTCTATCGTTTTGATGGGGAATCTGATCAGTGGTGGAAACTGATAAATAATACGAAGTCCCAAGAGGAAATTGATTCCATAGATTTGGAGGAATTCAAGAGGATGTTTTTCAAAACATATTTTCCTCGAACCCTCCATCTCAAGATGGAAAGAGAGTTCCTTAGACACATGTAGAAGGAAGATGATTCCATCAGGGCATATGAAGAGATCTTTACAAGGCTTGCAGGGTATGCCTCTAGCTTTGTCTTGAACACCAAAATCAAGGTGGACCACTTATTTAGCGGACTAAAGTCGAGTCTATGAAAAGTGTTGGAAATTAGAGACTTCGACAGCTATGATGAGATTGACCATTGTGCCCTCAAGGTTGAAATGGAGATGGGAGACTCTCAGTGGTCTCATGGGCCTAGTGACAAGAAGAGGAAAATAGAGAACAACATGGGTGGTTCATCAAACAAATCCCATGATGGAAAGAAGCCTCACTTTCTCCTTTGCAAGAATTGTGGGAAAAAGTATCTTTGTGACTGTCTCAAGGGAACCAAAAATTGCTTCAAATGTGGAAATTTTGGTCATTTGTCCAAGAACTGCTGATGGGATATGAAAAATCCCACTAATGTTGATGAAGAACGGAAGGTTCATATCAACACTCAGCCTACAGTGCAGTGTTTTAACTGCAAGGAGCTTGGGCATTATGTGAATAATTGCCCTAAGCCGAGGGTTGTCGGAGGCAGTCAGCAACAACCTCCAAGGCAACAAGGAAGGGATTATGCTATCACTACTGCAGAGGTGGATCTGGAAAATGATTTGGTGACAGGTACGCTTGTTATTTATTCAATAATATAGAATGTACTATTTGATTCTGGTTCTACAAATTCTTTCATATCTTGAAAGTTTAGTGGAAATATTCAAACACCACCTCAAAATTTGGAAGAAAAGTTATCTGTGTGAATAGTGAATGGGGAAATTATTGCATCCATGGTATATAACTCCTCCTCGGTTAATGTTTGTGGACTGAACCTCCCAGTAAATCTTGTCATACTTCTTTCAGTGGAGTTTGACGCTGTCTTGGGCATGGATTGGCTATCTTTGTACAAGGCCAACATCAATTGTCGAGAAAGGGAGATTAATCTTCACATCCCGATGCATCCTCTGATTCATTAAAGTGCAAAGAGGAAGATGAGTCTCCTTTAGAATCTTTTCTAATGTTTGGATATTGCTTCCTCATGAGCATGCATATCTAGCTCAAATGATTGAGACAATGGAGAGAATCATGCCTGAAGACATGCCCATCGTGAGGGAATACACTAATGTATTCCCCGAAGAGTTGTCTGGTCTTCCCCCTGACCGAGAGGTTGATTTCTCAATTCAACTTATCCCTGGATCTCTACCAATCCCAAAGACACCTTACAGAATGGCCACCGTAGATCTAGAAGATCTAGTGAACCAGTTTCAGGAGAATATTGAGAAGGGTTGTATACACCTGAGTGCTTCACCGTGGGGTGCTACAGTCCCCTTCGTCAAGAAGAAGGATGGATCAATGCGCCTCTAAATTGATTATTGTGATCTCAATAAAATCTCTATAAAGAAAAAGTATCCCCCTCCATGGATATATGACTTGTTCGACCAGCTTCATGGGGACAGTTATTTCTCTATGGTTGACCTTCAGTCGGGATATCACCAACAAAAGGTGAGGAAAGAAGATATTCCCAAGACTGTCATTCGAACGAGGTATGGAAACTATGATTTCATAGTGATTCCGTTTGAACTCACTAATGCTCCAGCAATTTTCATGGATTTAATTAAAAGAGTCTTAAGAGATTACCTCGACAAATTTGTGGTGGTATTTAATGATGATATTCTGATATACTCCAAGAGCAAGGAGGAACACGAGGAGCATTTGGAAACTATGTTAAAGACATTGCAAAGGGAGAAGTTGTATGCAAAATACAGTAAATGTGATTTCTAGATGGAGGAAGTATCATTCTTGGGGAATGTTATCACCAGGAAAGGGATATCTATGGACCCTTCCAAGATGAAGGAAATTGAAGAGTGGTTGAGGCTAACTTCTGTAATGGAGATCTGTAGATTTTTAGGTCTATCTGGGTATTATCGATGATTCTTGAAGAACTTTTCATGATTGTCAATCACAATGACCAAGCTGACATGAAAGGGAGTAAAGTTTTTTTGGACATAGGAATGTGAAGACTGTTTCAAGGATTTGAAAAAGAGGCGTATCACTACGTCGATACTCACACTCCCTTCAAGTGGAAAACTATTTGTGGTGTATAGTGATGATTCTAAGAATGAATTAGGCTGTTTGATAATGAAAAATGATAATGTGATAGCATATGCCTCAAGGCAGATAACAATCCATGAACAAAACAATTCCACGCATGATCTGGATTTGGTGGTTGTGATCTTTGCATTGAAAATCTAGCGGAATTATCTCTATGGGGAAAAATGTGAGATAAATAATTACCACAAGAGTCTCAAATATATATTCACATAGAAAGAGATTAATATGCGCCAGCGAAGATGGATAGAGAATATCAAGGATTAGGACTGCTCAATCCACTACCATCCTGGTAAGGCAAACAAGGTAGCGGATGCTCTATGTAGAAAGGATCCTGCATCTTTATCAATGATGAGAATTGAAAAGGATCCAATATTCTTATAATTTAAAAAGATGGAAATGGGAATACTTAAGGTAGGAACATCATCAATCCTTTCTCAAATTATTGCTCAACCATCCCTCTTGGAGAAAATAAAGGATGATCAAAGAAAGGATGTGGAAATTCGGAAAAGGGTGGAATCTGTTAAAAACGAGAAATCCTTCGATTTCAAAATTAATGAGGATGAAGTTGTATGATTTGAGACACGATTATGTGTAACATCTGATCAAAATATGAAGAGGGAGCTATTGAATGATGCACATAGCTCGACCTTCTCTATCCATCCTAGGAGTACCAAAATGTATCATGATCTCTGAGAACACTTCTGGTTGGATAACATGAAGAAGGAGATTGCAGAATATATATCAAGGTGCTTGGTATGTCAGCAAGTTAAAGCTGAGTGACAAAAATCCAATGGTATGATGTAGCCGTTGCCTATATCCATGTGGAAATGGAAAAATGTTACTATGGAATTTTTCATGGGTCTCCCGAAGATGTTGAAGGGAAATAATGCGATATGGGTTGTGGTCGACTGACTCACCAAGACGTCCCATTTCATCGCTATTCGGGAAGATATCTCGCTTGATCAACTTGCAATGTTATATGTGAAGTGGTAAGACTACATGGTGTTCCACTCTCAATTGTATCTGATCATGATCCAAGGTTCACATCTAAATTCTAGAGGAGCCTTCAACATTCTTTGAGTGCTAAATTAAATTTCAGCACAGCCTATCACCCCCAAACTGATGGCCAGTCTGAAAGAACTATTTAGACACTTGAAGATATTCTTAGAGCCTTCTCTCTATAATTCAAAGTTTTATGGGATCATCATCTCCCATTGGTTGAGTTCTCATACAAAAATAGCTTCCACTTGAGTATTCAAGTGGATCCATATGAATCTTTGTATGGAAAGCGATGTAGAACTGCAACCTATTGGGTTGAAGTTGGAGAAAGAAATCTACTTGGACCTGATCTTGTTAAAGAGATGACAGAGAAGGTTCAAGTCATCCAGAAACACATCAAAGATGCTCAAAGTTGGTAAAAGAGCTATGTTGACAACCGTTGAAGGGACTTGGAGTTCGACATTGGAGATAATGTCTTCCTTCGAATATCTTCATGGAAGAGAGTCATGTGATTCGTGAAGAAAGGGAAGCTAAGCCCAAGGTATATTGGACCCTTTGACATCCTTGACCATATAGGAGTTGTGGCCTATCGGCTTTCACATCCATCAAATATGGCTCGAGTTCAGGATGTTTTCAACGTATCACTTTTGAAGAAGTACATACCTGATCTCTCACATGTACTAAACTCAGAGGTGGTGAAACTGGAAGATGATCTCTCCTATGAGGAGCATCCAGTAGATATTTTGTATCAGAGAGATAAGTTTCTACGAAACAAGACAAACCATCTTGTCAAAGTATTGTCGAGGAACCATAAGTTTGAGTATGCAACATGGGAAGTGGAGGAATCAATGACGGAAAAGTACCCATAACTGATTTTTTCCTAAGATGTAAAATGAAATTTTGAGGGCGAAATTTCTTAAGGGGGGAAGAATGTAATGACCCAATGTTTTTAATAGAAATTACATTATTATAAATATGCCCTAAAATCACATAATAATGAAATACTATTTGATAAGTGACCTTTAAACATAAGTTTTTCACTTCTGAGTTTGGAATTTTGAAAATCCGGCATACATGGTTGTGTTCAAGATGTTTTTTGGAGTCTAATAAAACAAAAATAATTTTTGGTGAATAGTAACCTACCCTAATGAATAGTAACATACCCTTATGAATACTGATATAACCTAATGAATAGTAACCCCACCTATGATAGTATAAAAATAATATTCAAGTTGGAAGTACAATATACCTATGTTTTAGAGTGAGTTAATGCATGTTGTAAATCTGGTTTTTGATAATAAATTATGATTTTAATTAAATATTAAAATAATCATATTTAGAAAATTATTTTTGAAAAATGGAAATCATTTTTTGATTCTAAACATTAAAAAATGGTTAGGGTGAATATTTGTTATTTTTATGAAATACTTGAATTTTTTGATGAATAGTAGAATCCGATAATTCACAATAAATGTTAAATAATGGATTAATTGAGTCATCGATGATGTTCTGCTGATGTAAGCCCACTTGGTTCTAATTCACATGACCCATTTACTATTACTGGTCATGGATTACTTATTATTCCTTGTCTTGGGAAGAAATAATAAATTCATGATTATAATATCAAGAAATCCCTCTTCTCCTCCACTATAAAACCCCCCTTTACTCCTTCTCTCCACTACTCTCAAACTCCAAAACTTCTCTAAATTCTTCCCAAATCTCTCTCTAAGGTCCTCCCCCACGTTAAAAAGCTCTCATTCTCCTCAAAATACCAAAACCTCTCCCCTTAAGAGGTTCTCAAAGGAGGAAGTCTCAAGAGGTAAATTCCTCTTCCCAAATTTCTTCATTTCTTTTAAGTTCTTTTCTTTTTTATTTATTTCCTCACCTCCCTTCACCATAATAGTATGTGATATCCAGTAACATACATGTAATGGAATTTATTCATTATAGTGGTATATTTCATTTTCTTCTCCCCTTGCCCCATCCTTTTATTTGAAAGAAATGAAAGCACCGTTTGAGATGTGCTAATTTTGCACATTCAAGGACAACGTTTTATCAATTTATATTATTATATTTAATTATTGTCATGAAACCATTTGTGTTATGGTTGAAACAGATTATTATATATGTAATATATCCTATTTTTTGGTTCTGTAATCCTTCGGTACAAATGGAATTATGTTATAAATCAAAACACATTCTTTGTAATCAAATCCACCGATTAACAAACACAGTTATCACTAAGGTTGTATATATAATAATTTTAAATCACTCTAAGTGACCTAATTAAAATTAAAACCATGTAATATCCTGGATATGAACTAAATAATATAACTTTAATTCTGTAAAACCACTTTCATCTTGCATATAATCCGAACTTGAATATAAGTGAACCGATCTTTTAAAGCCAAGTAAACAAACAAGCCGAACAATGAAATTCAACCTTATAATTAATCAAAAATGATTTTAATGAACTAAAAATGGTCATAATAAATAAATTACATATAGAAGAGGTTCTGGACTTATTAATTAATAATCCTAATTTGTTTATTCAGGTCATTAATAACAAGTGGAGAACACCACTGGATTTAAGGTAAGGGATCCTCTCCTTTTCTCTCTTAATCAAGATTTTCCTCTATACTAAGCCTTTTAATGTGTACTAGAAAATTATGGGGTCTGTTTAAGAACCTCCCCCATAATTCCTTCTGGATTTATAATTGAGGAGAAACCCCACTTCTCTCTCATAAATCCCTCTTGGTCACACCCGACACCATGCCGATAAAATCGTAACGAATTCTACCCGAACCTTCCTTGTTCTTTCAGGTTGCCTTATCTTTATTTCAAAATGGTGTTACCTTATATATTTATGTGACTCTTATAAATTATGTTTTTATGTACAATATTATTATATCAAGACCCTTTCATCACATTCTTTCGCGGATATACATGATTTTGAAAGATTCCCTCCTTAGAACTTTCCGATAAGCAAGGGGACTTCCCAAATTTCCACCCAAATTTCAAGTGCACTCTATCCTATGTTTTAAAACACCATTGTATTTATAAAATCAGTATTTTTATTATGAAAACATTCTTGGTTCAATTCTGGTTTTATATAAAATAATGTCCTCTTTTCTATTTGAAAAGCTCTAGAGTGTTTTCCTTAAAACCGCACAGAAATGTTTTAATTGTAATGTTTCTAAAATACATTTTTAATATGTTGTGACTTATATTTGACACCACTTACCATTTTATATTCCTATTTTACCCTATTAATGTCTATGTATGTTCTAATCCTTTCCTTTCATGGACACTTTCGTGATAAACCCATTGGATATGTTTTATGTCATGATTGTGGTACCCAATTCTTTCCATGGATACCCTTATGTTTATGTATGGTTGATTATGTATGATTATTTATGTGGCATGATTATTTATGTGGAAATAATATTCATGAATATGTTGATATGGGTGCACCTAGATAGCACTCTAATGCATTTGGTATGGTTAAGTCTCATGAGATGCGATGTGAAACAGGATTGGCAGTTAGCCTTGACCCGTACAAAAATGGGAAACGGGGTTGGCGGTTAGCCTTGATCCATAATAAAGATATGATTTATGATTCTACCACATTTATATGATTACGTGTTTATATTATCTCATGCTTTTATTAAATGATATTATAAGTTTCATTCTTTGGATATCATTATGGCATGCCTCGTAACTCGTGTGCTTGAGATGTATCCTTATGTACATTCCTTTATTGGGATTTTTAGCTCATCCCATTATTCATGTGTTCCCCAGGGTACCCTATGCAGATGTAAGAGATCAAAGTAAGTTAAAAGGTCTTTATGGAGATTAAATAAAGAAGTATTTTTCCATGTTTTATGATTTATGTACATAGTCTTCCAAGACACTAGACTTAACGATCCTTGGCTTGTACTCTAATGATTAATTATGCTTAAAATCATGAAATGTTTTATGTAAAAGGCTTGGGTAGCTATAATGGATGAAATGGGGAGTGAACCTAGTTCAGAAAGGGGATTTTTCCACTTATATGCTACTAGAAGTGAACCTTTTGAACTAATACGTTCTTAGGGTTGAACCGAGATTACTATGATGGTCTTCGGAGTGAACCTTTGTCACACCCCGACCTATGAGACTATTTAATTTTAATTATTTTTTATCCTTTAAATCCTTTTACTATGGTCTAGGGTGAGTCCTAGACAAAGTTTTTTAGTTTTGATAAAAATTGTGTGTTTTGGGTTCAACGCCATTGGATGCATGGGCAGAGCGCGATTCTGTGTGGCTTCGCTTAGGAAAATGGGTGGCCATTTATCTTAGAAGAATTAAAGTGGTTTAATAAATGTTAATTAATGGTGTCATTTAAAATTTTTATTGTCATAAAATTTTTGATTATTATAAAATGAATAATTTGTAATTAAAACACGCAAAATTTTGTTGCGTCGTTTAAATATTTTATTGTGTTTATAATTATTTATTATTAAAATGATACTAACACCTTTAATTTTTTTTCATTATGTTGATTATTAATTATTAATATTATTATTATTATTATTACAATTATCATTATTATTACGATAATAGAATTTTTGGTTACTATTTTTATTTATTTATTTTTCATTATTATTATTATTATTTTATATTTGTTATAATCTTATTTTTATTCTTTCCACTTCATTGGTGCCTTATCATTTTTTTTCTATCTCTGGTTCCTCCTCACTCTTCGCATGCAGTGCCCCCTGCTTTCCCTGGTGTGAGGCATGAACCCAAGTCTCCCCTCTTCCAGCAGCGCCACACCCTTGTTGTGGTCTTCTCTTCTTGCGCACCTCCACTTTCAGTCGGGAAACACCACCGGAAACCCTCGCTTCTTCAGCGGAGCGACTCTCCCCTCCTGCCTGACGTACCCAACAGTAAAGACTCATACTAGTATGATGAAAACCTCCAGCGGCTCTCCTCCTCAACCACTGGCCTCCCCACCCCACTGCTCATCACAACCAACACGCACCCAGACATGACCTCCAGCCGAGACCCCCCCTTGGCGGCCAATTTTGTGTACAGGGGCTTTTTTATTTATTTATTTTAGTGGGTCAAAGGTTTGAATATTTTGTTAAATGGGTCTCTTGAGCGCCACATGGTGTGGCACTCAAGAGAGTTGAAACCGGAGGGCCACTTGAAGTGGCGCTCCACCAATTTGGCGGAAAAATATTTCAGCGCCACTTGAAGTGGTGCTGCTGGCTTTTTCCAAATCAATTCGGCGCCACTTGAAGTGGCGCCGAAACACCCCCCCCCCCCCCAATCCTATAAATAGGACCCT
Organism: Viscum album; assembly: GCA_963277665.1. NCBI lineage: Eukaryota > Viridiplantae > Streptophyta > Magnoliopsida > Santalales > Viscaceae > Viscum > Viscum album. The sequence continues at coordinate 251,258,556 of OY728135.1, read as the reverse complement.
CTCCCCACCCCATTCCTCACTTCCTACCTCGCCCCACCCACATTCCTCACTTCCTACCCCTTCCTCTCTCTCTCTCTAAAAATATTTTTTGTTGCTCTGCGTTCTTCGGTTCCTCTGTCTGTGTAGCCTTGCCTCTTTGGTTGCTCTGTCTGTATACCTACGTCGTCACAAATTTGAGGTAAATCTTTCTTTAAATTTATTTAATATTTTGATTTAATAATTTAGTTGTTTAATTCATAGAATTAGTATATAATATTTGTATTTTATAAATAGTATGGTTTTTTAAAATGTAATTAGATAATGAAATGATTAGTTAGTTAATTAATTAATCATAATTAGTTGATTAATCAATGATAATTAAGTTTTTAATTAATCATAATTAGGTAATTAATTAATTATAATTAGGTTATTAATTAATCATTATTAGCTAATTAATTAATCATAATTAGCTAATTAATTAATCATAATTACATAATTAATGAATCATAATTAGTTAATTAATTCATTATAATTAGGTTATTAATTAATGGTAATTATGTAATAAATAATCATGATTAGTTAATTAAATAATCATAATTAGTTAATTAAATAATCATAATTAGTTAATTAATGAATCATAATTAGTTAATTAATGAATCATAATTAGTTAATTAATAAATCATAATTAGTTAATTAAGTAATCATAATTAGGTAATTAATTAATCATAATTAGTTAATTAATTAATCATAATTAGGTTATTATTCCTAATTAGGTAATTAATTAATCATAATTAGGTTATTAATTGATCCTAATTAGGTAATTAATTAATCATAATTAGGTAATTAACTAATCATAATTAGGTACTTAATTAATCATAATTACGTAATTAATTAATCATAATTAGTTAATTACTTAATCATAATTAGGTAATTTGTTAATCATAATTAGGTAATTAGTTAATCATAATTAGGTAATTAGTTAATCATAATTAGGTTATTAAATAATCAATATTAGCTACTTAATTAATCATAATTAGCTACTTATTTAATCATAATTAGCTACTTATTTAATCATAATTAGCTACTTATTTAATCATCATTAGATACTTATTTAATCATAATTAGATACTTAGTTAATCATAATTAGGTACTTAATTAATCATAAATATGTAATTAATTAATCATAATTAGTTAATTAATTAATCATAATTAGGTAATTAGTTAATCATAATAAGGTAATTAGTTATTCATAATTAGGTAATTAGTTAATCATAATTAGGTTATTAATTAATCAATATTAGCTACATAATTAATCATAATTAGCTACTTATTTAATCATAATTAGCTACTTATTTAATCATAATTAGCTACTTATTTAATCATAATTAGCTACTTATTTAATCATAATTAGGTACTTAATTAATCATAATTAGGTACTTAATTAATCATAATTATGTAATTAATTAATGATAATTAGTTAATTAATTAATCATGATTTGGTAATTAGTTAATCATAATTAGGTAATTAGTTAATCATAATTAGGTAATTAGTTAATCATAATTAGGTTATTAATTAATCAATATTAGCTACTTAATTAATCATAATTAGCTACTTATTTAATCATAATTAGCTACTTATTTAATAATAATTAGGTAATTAGTTAAACATAATTAGGTAATTAGTTAATCTAATTAGTTAATCATAATTAGGTAATTAGTTAATCATAATTAGGTAATTAGTTAACCATAATCAGGTAATTAGTTAATCATAATTAGGTAATTAGTTAATCATAATTAGTTAATTAGTTAATTATAATTAGGTAATTAGTTAATCATTAGGTAATTAGTTAATGATAATTAGTTAATTAATTAATGATAATTAGTTAATTATTTAATCATAGTTAGGTAATTAGTTAACCATAATTAGGTAATTAGTTAACCATAATTAGGTAATTAGTTAATCTTAATTGTGTATTTACTTAATTATAATTAGTTAATTAATTAATCATAATTAGGTTATTAGCGAAGTAGTTATATTATTCAGCGAAGTAGTTATATTAATTAGCGAAATAGTTATATTAATTAGCGAAGTAGTTATATTAATTAGCCAAGTAGTAGTAAATTGCTTATGGAATATACCTTTGCATTACATTATAGGTATGATAATGAATTTAGTTTCCAATCTACCTTGACCTCGGTTTTTAATTGAAGTTATGAACTTGAATTTAGTAGTTCAATATATTTTTTGCATATTAAGTGTTAGAGTTATCATGAAATGATTGCTCTCTTGAGTAAAGTATCCCCGGGTAGAGGGGCTTTGGGTCGGACCACCTACTTTCCTGGAGGCTTGCCTTGTCTAGGAAAGTGAATGGGGTTGGCTATCTGTCGCTCCGAGCTTACTCATGTGGAGACTTTCAATTTCATATAACTCTATGCTTTTTACATGACATGTTCGTGTACCTCATGCATATAATGCATGTGGATATGTATAAATATATTTTACTTCTATTTTTGGGTAAGTAACACAAACTTGCGGGTTATGTAAATAGTTACACATCAATATGGTTTGAACATATTGATTTGGTGGAGGGATTAGGATTCCAACCTAAATTACTAGAAGCATGCAAACATAAATTGATTCTTTAATCAGATTTAATTAATAATAGTGGTTTCTTTTAGATAAAAAAGATGGTCACCGCTTATATTTATTACAACGGTCAAATAATTGAGACAGAACAAGGATGTAGTTATAGTATACATCCAGAAGCTGTTGTGATGCTTGGAGGATGTACTACATTGGAAGCTGTGCAAAGGAAAATTCATCGGAGGTTAAAACTGGCGAGGAATCAAGTGATAGAGTCCATCACATTCAGACATATCCAATTTATAGATAGGTTTTGGCATGTTCCCTATCCAGTAAATGATGATGATTATTGGGAATATATACATTCATTGGTTAATTATATACCTGAGAATCAAATGATGGAGTTGTATGTCACTATAGCTACAATGGAGGTTCCATCAGCATTGGAAGTTGACCCATCTCAAAGTCATGAGACTATGTCATATGCTCCTTCACATCAGGACGTTCCATCAGCATCGGTAGTTGTTCCATCATTTCCATCAGCCACAGTTTCAATGGATAGTCCTCTACATAATTTAGATGCATTGGTTGATGAATTTGAGGATGATGACAATTTTGAACAAGATGAAGAGGAAGTTGAAGAAGAAGAAGAAGAAGAAGAGCATGCAGAAGATCAGTCTGTACCAACTCATGTGAGGTTCAACCGACCATTGAACCATCCTCCATTATTGGCTTCATGGTCGACTGAAGGCATGAATCGCTTGCCGGAATTTGATTATTCAGTTATTACTCCCAGTTCAGAATTTCTAGGAATCATTGGTGGCACAAATCGAGTGTCAGATAACGGTGTTCTATATATTGGCAGAGAGTTTGAGAGTAAAGAAGCAATGAAAAATGTGATAAAACAATATCACATTGAAAGACATTACTCATATGTTGTAGAAGAGTCAAAGAGATCTTATTATTTGATCTGTTGTGACAAATATGAATCGAACTGTCAAATGAGTTTGCGAGCTATTATTGATAACACTTTTCACAGCTGGCGCATCACTAGATTTACTCCACACACTTGTGTGAACCCAAGATTGGCACAAGAACACTCTTCATTAGATGTTGAGTTCGTTTCAACTATTATTGTTGAAATGATTAGAGCATGTCAAGACGTCCCTGTGGTTCTGGTCATTGAGTGAATCAAACAGCTTTTTGGGTATCAAATCTCTTACTGGAAGGCATGGGAAGCACGACAAAAGGCTATTGTGAAAGTGTATGGTGATTGGGATGACTCATTTCGAGTTTTACCACAACTGTTGGAGCTTCTACACCACAATAATCAAATAGTCTATCGGTTACATACTGGTGAATATGTTAACCAACAGAACCAACTTGACTCCTCAATGGTTGTGTTTGATAGATTATTTTGGACATTTTTACCATGTGTGGCGGCTTTTAGACATTGGAACCAGTTCATACAAATTGATGGTACATTTCTGTATGTAAATTATACAGTAACTTTATTGATTGTTGCCACACAAGATGGAAATCGAGCCCCTCTGCCTATAGCATTTGCAATTGTGGAGAAAGAGAACTTCTCATCATGGAGCTGGTTTCTGGCATGTCTTTGAGAGTTTGTTACGGATGCAGAAGGGATTTGTCTTATTTCTGATCGCCACCATGCAATGAAGGAGGTGATACAGTCTGAGGGTCTTTTGTGGAGACCACCATATGCCCATCATCGATACTGTATTCGACACATTGCCAGCAATTTGCGAAAGAAGTTCAAGAATGAATCGATGAAAAAGGAAATCTTAAAAATTGGTATGAATATCCTTTTCTGTTAAAATGTTTTTGTCATAGTTATTTTCATAACTGTTCAGATGACTGCTTGTATGATAGCATATGAGCCTCAACAAAAAAGGATGGAGGAGCGTCTTCAAGATATCCACAGACTGAATCCAGAAGTGTATGATTACATGATGCAAATTCCAAAGAAGAAATGGTCGTTGGCATATGATGATGGGAGGAGATATGGTCATATGACGGCCAACATAGTAGAATGTATAAATGGAGTTTTCAAGGGAGTTATAAAACTTCATATCATAGGTAAATACGAATATTTAAATATATGTTACTCAGAAGAGCTACTATTATAATATAATATTTGTATGATGTCGTAAATCTAAATTTCAGGGTTGGTACAAGAGACTTTCTATCGTAGTGTAAAGTACTTTCTGGAATGAGGAAAGCAAGCTGAAGAGGGCTTGAACAGAGGAATGCGCTATGGACACCATTTCCAACGTGAGCTAGATACAGTTCTTCAGGAGGCCACAACTTACCGTGTAACTGCATTTAATCGTCCAGAGCAACGATTTGAGGTCACTGAGCCCGGTGATGTTGTGGCATGTAGCAATGGTCGTGTGCGAGTTGTTTTATTGGAGAAGCGTTACTGTGATTGTGGCAACTTTCAGGCACTGAGATATCCATGCGGCCATGTGATTGCTGCATGTGCTTACCTACACGTATCTTGGGAGTAGTTCGTTGATCCGGCTTATCGACTCGAGAGCATCAACTCCTGCTACAGTACTCCGTGGATTCCAATCGGGGAATATCAGAATTTTCGGCTGCCTGATGACACACCGACGCTTCTACTGAACAACAATAGACTTCGGCCTAAAGGGAGGCCAAAGTCGACTCGTATTCGGAATGAGATGGATTGGCCTAGTGAACATCCAGCTGGACGACTGTGCAGCATATGCCGCCAGGAAGGTCATACGGAGACACATTGCCCTAGACACATAGGGCAATCATCTAATGGTTAAAATGAATCATGTACTCTATCAGTTACTGTAAAACTTTGTACATGTAATTATTTTTATCATTTCACCATTTTTAATCATATTTGTTTTACTTGTAAATAGGGTAATTTTTGGAAAATGTACCACGATTTCACGTGACATTTTTTGTCGAACGATCAACATTACATGAGTAGCTTTAAACAAACAACACCAACTCACAAAATGGAATGTACCTATATAAGAAAACAAAACCATTTGAACTATTAAATGAAAATGTCATCAGTTTTTTATAATGAAAGATGAACTTACAGTGACTACAAAACAAAAACGAGGAAACTTTGAACGTCTTCACCCCAACACCCCAACACGGGAGACAACAACTAACCCAATGTTTTTATGTTTATTTCAAAATTATATGATAAATTTCATATCTTACATGATAAAAGTCATAACTTACATGAAATTAATGTTTTATTGTTTGCACATTCAGATGGAGCAGCCACTTTTATCTGGCCAGGAGACGCACGTGTCGCGCGATGTGTTGGCGCGATGGCCTATTAGACATCTTCATGTTCGGAGAGTGCACCGTTTCCATCATGAGGCACCGCCAGCAGCTATCTGTCCATACCTTAGACGTGCAGGCTTTTATGGAGTCGCTATGTGTGACTTCAAGACCATCGACCATCACTTCCACTATACTGCACAGCTTTGGCTGGAGATCATGCTGCAGTGGTTCCACTCATTCACTTTCACATCATTGAGTGGAACCAGCCAGACCGGGTCATGCGCCAGTTTGGTTTTATACAGCATATCCTCTTGGCACCACGACAGACTACCGAGTTACATTCGATTGTGCTTATAGGTAGACAAACGACAGACTGGCGACGACATCATGCATCTTATATCCAGCTTTGGGACAGGCGTGCCCAATTCAGTATCTTTCCACAGGGATATATCACATCACACTCTGATTTATCTGATCAGGGGGATTATGCACATTGGTATTGACGGCACACCATCATGAACCTTACACATCAGGGGATTGGCATTCAGCGATTGGTATGTTTACTAAGATTTATTAATTTTGTTTAACTCATTTTTGATATTAATTTGATTGTTATTTCATTTGCAGGAAGACGCCATTGGTCAGCTTTCACATTCCACACAGCCTCAGGAGCATCCATATATTCTACGGGAGGTAGTTCATCGGGATGTGGTGGCTCTATTGGATCATCTTCGGTTGATACATGACAGTTTTTTTGATGAGGAACCACAGATATATCCTGATCCATATCTTCAGGCAGAAGCACCTGAGGATGACGATGTCCCTACTATGCCTGCTGAGGAGGATGCACCACCACCGCCGCCGCCAGCTGGACGATAGAGACGAGCACATCCGGAGGGGTAGAGGCGATGACATCGACATCCGAGAGCGGCTCCTGCAGATGTCGTCGCACCACAGAGAGACGATCCCGCCCAGCCGACTGATGATTTTGCACAGCAGGGAGATGCTTATATACCGCATATGGCGTCTCCGCAGACTACTATGGACTTCGATCTGGGTTCAGTCACACAGCTTATGGTGGCCCCCTCTCCTCCCGACGAGACCTTCTTCAGTACCCCATTTCTACCATTTATAGGAGCTTCAGAGCCATATGTCACCCCATATGATTTTGGGGCATCCTCACATGATTTTGGGGCATCCTCACATGATTTTGGTCAGTCCTCTACACAGCATCATGGGTAGGCACCAGAAGCACCAGAAGAGGAGGAACCTGTAGAGAGGACATCGGAGCGACACGAACGTCGGATGCGGAGAGGACGTGACATTCAGACACCGCGTTGTGGTACCGGGGGGCATCGTCGTTGTTGTTTTTTGATGTAATGTTATATATATTAAAAAACTAATTCACTATGATAAGTAATTGTTATTTAATTCAAATAACAAGAAAATCAAAAATATATTAAATACAAACTTATTTCAATTAACTATTAAATTATAAAGTACAGGTACAATATAAACAAAATATGTCACAGCGACTGAACCATTAATAATTAATAATTATAATGACAAATAATAATTAATAATTATATTAGTAACTAATTAATTATTGTATATCAAATAATAATGTTTTATAGACGTTCAAAGTCACATAGTTGAAACATTTTTAAGTTACAACTAGGTGGTTTTGAAAGCCTATAAAATATTTTCTGTCGACATTTTTTACGTAATTTTTTTATTTTCATCTATTTAGTATATGTTTAATCCATGTTATATGTTTCATTCATACTGGTCATATGGATTATGTTTTATAGACGTTCAAAGTCACATAGTAGAAACATTTTTATGTTACAACTAGGTGGATTTGAAAGCCTATAAAATATTTTCTGTCGACATTTTTTACGTAATTTTTTTATTTTCATCTATTTAGTATATTTTTAATCCATGTTTTAAGTTTCATTCATACTGGTCATATGGATTATGTTTTATAGACGTTCAAAGTCACATAGTTGAAACATTTTTAAGTTACAACTAGGTGGTTTTGAAATCCTATAAAATATTTTCTGTCGACATTTTTTACGTAATTTTTTTATTTTCATCTATTTAGTATATGTTTAATCCATTTTTTAAGTTTCATTCATACTGGTCATATGGATTATGTTTTATAGACGTTCAAAGTCACATAGTTTCAAAATTTTTATGTTTCAACTAGGTGGTTTTGAAAGCCAATAAAATATTTTCTGTCGACATTTTTTACGTAATTTTTTTATTTTCGTCTATTTAGTATATGTTTAATCCATGTTTTAAGTTTCATTCATACTGTTCATATGGATTATGTTTTATAGACGTTCAAAGTCACATAGTTGAAACATTTTTATGTTTCAACTAGGTGGTTTTGAAAGCCTATAAAATATTTCATGTCGACATTTTTTATGTTTTTTTCCCATCTATTTATATATTTTTAATCAATGTTTTAAGTTTCATTCATATTGGTCATATAGATTATCTTTTATAGCGTTCAAAGTCACATAGTGGAATCATTTTTAAGTTACAACTAGGTGGTTTTGAAAGCCTATCAAATATTTTCTATCGACATTTTTTACGTAATTTTTTTATTTTCATCTATTTAGTATATTTTTAATACATGTTTTAAGTTTCATTCATATTGGTCATTTAGATTATATTTTATAGGCTTTCAAAGTCACATACTTGAAACATTTTTAAGTTTCAAGTAGTTGGTATTGAAAGACTATATGTTTAACAATATTTCAATTTTTTTATAAATAATTACTTATAACTACGTAAATATATATATGTACAAATATATAATTATAAATATACAAGTATAACGATAATTACAATATAATTCTAAATATAATTATAAATATAATTCTCCACACACACACATACATATATATATATATACATATGAATATTAAATATATTTATAAATAAATTTTAAATATATATGTAACAATATTTTCATAATTATATATTTTAAATATATTCATATTCATATAATTATAAATATTTATATATAAAGATTAGTTTATAATTATATAATTACAAATATATTTTTTATTTAAAAAATATATACAAATAGATTTATATTTATAAATTTTTATTTTTAATTATATATATACATAATTATATTTATACACACACATATAATTATATATATACATAAATATAATTTCATTATTATATAATTATAAATACAATAATAATTAATTTATCATTTTTAAATACATATTTATAAGATTATTTCTAAAATTTTATTTATTTATTTTGAAATTATTTATTAAAAAGAGATGAGGTGGAAAAAAAATTAAAACAACAAAAAAAAAAAAAACAAAACCATAAAAAAGGGTGGCAAAGCGCCATTTGAAGTGGCGCTAGCCACCCGAATTGTTGAGCGCCACTTGAAGTGGCGCTCAACAAACCCATATTCCTAAATATACTAAACCTAGACCCATTTAAATAAAAAAAAAACCCATCCCCCTAATTCATCCCCCCTTGGCCCTGCTCCTCCATGAGGCATGACCCCCTGCTTCGGCGGCCCTCACCCAGCAATCCCTCAGCAGCCCTTCAACGTCCCTGCTCCTTTCACAACCAACCACATCCCCCCCCCCCAGATGTCCAACCTTCTCCCTACTACGACCCCTCAATCCTACCGCCTTATAGCCAATGTCCTACTAGCCTCCCCCTCTCCTGGTCGTGATCCCCCACGTGGACTCCCTCCAGCGAAACCCACTTGTTGGCGACCGCTCCGACCAACACCTCAGGTAGTACCTTCTCTATTTAATTTCCCTATTCATGGTGAGGTTTTTGTTTGCTTAAGGAGTCTTTTTGGAATAGTCAGCATTTTAGAACCGTATGAGGCGATTCTAAGTGGGCATTGTCTTTGAGTTTTGGTTTCAAGGTGAGGGTTTATCCCCGCCGCTTGGTTTCTCATACTCTATTTGGGTTTTTATCTTTGATGTGTGTTCAAGTCCTTCATATTAATTTTTCAGTACATTGGTCCTTACCACGGGGTTCCGAACATGCGTTATTTATATCGAGCTATGAATTCAAAGTAGTAATCCCCATGCACTTTCCTTATAAATATAAGAAACTTAAATTCTATGTTTTTCTTACATAGTATACCTGTAAAATATTTTTGTGCAACCTTCTGGTTAGTCTCTAAATATATGGTTTACATTTGAAGTCTTGTTGAATATGGTCTTATTGTGCAGTTAACATTAAAGTAGTATTTTGTGTAAAATTGAGTGTGATTTTTTGTAGAACTTTGTTGTGCCTCTATTGGTGTTTTATAAATTTCTTAACATTGATAAAAAAATTTGGTTTTGTGAATTATAAAAGAGGGGGTTTCTGGGGTGCATACTATTTCAAAAATGGTTTTTTAAAAGGAATGGGTTGTGTGTTGTGTCGATTTGAAAATACTGGATGTTTACACACATGGTTTGTAAAGTTAAAAACAAGGTTCAACAATTTATATAAAAGTATGGCATGTAGATTGGGGTTCATAATTCATTGAGTGTTAAATTGAAATTATTTTATTCAACATTACATGCCTTTTTTTCTTTAGAAAATGCATGTTTGCTTTTCAGAGTAAAGTGTGATGTAAAATAAATTGTTGGGGTTTATAAATGTATCAGTAGCATGCAGAACCATGTTTTCAGTTCTTTCTGTAGTTTTCCAAGAGGTTTGAATTTTACAAAAGTGTGATTTGTGTCACAAACCAGGTCGGGTCACCATCTGACCCGGCGCCCGACCCGGTCCGCGACATGGCCCGAAGGGCATTCACAATCCCCATGGGCTGGCACAAGTTCTCGGGTATCAAAAATGAAACTTGGGAACGATTTACCTGAATAGATAGACATAAAACAAATGAGCAGACAAATATTTTAAAACTAAGAACATACAACCAAACAAGACCTCAATCTACATTCAAAATTTAAGTTTATAACCTGAACCAAAAACCGAAAGGAATGGCAATAAAGAAAGGAACTAAAAACACTAACTCAAACCTCCAAGTACCATGATGTGCAACAACCTCAAGCTACATTCACCAAACCAACCCGGGGACGCCGCTGACAACCCGAAACACCAATGTTGTGCACGATTCCTCAACCTAAAATACAGAAGAAAAAGAATCTACATACACCCAAGGGTGTATGTAGGGTGTGATCTAGAAGCTCAGTAGGATGCCACCAAGAAAAGGTTCCACACATAATTATTAAATGACAAATACCTTTGCAATTTAACAAAATAAAAAATAAATAAGTGCTTAAATAATTTTAATGAAAACATTTTTTAGGGGAAAACTACACTAAATGGAAAATAACTTAAATTAACACACACACACACACACACACTTTCTTAGTAACCCCAACATCACACCGTGTGCCAAAGATGAGCGCAGAGCAAAAGAGGAGCACAATACATGGGAGAGGCCCTAAAGATACTATCAAGAAGTGGGACCCTAGAACCTCACGTCCCAGTGAACAATGGTACAGAAACACAACAATATATGTTATCATGCACGATCCACTAGACATGGCAACACATCCATAACCTAGTGGTCTCCGATCATCCAAAAGTTTAGTTAGTGTTGTAGTCGTCAAATCCAGCTAAGTAAAACTGGGATGATGTCACTTCTGTATCACTAAGACACTTGTCCTAGTCCGTCCACCTAGTACCCAGGCTTCCCGTTTGTGGTTAAGTAGATCAGATTTCATGTCACATGTAATAATCACATACTCAAACCAAACAAGACATTACACATGCCAAAACCACCATCTTCACACACAAAATCCATTGGAAACAAGAAGAACACTAAAAATATCTCAAAGATAAACCTGCATCAGTTACACAACCAATTAAAACAATTGGACAATCAAAGAAATCACTTTCATTATCAAACACACCACTAACAGAATTTATTAAATAAATTTCACACAGACGCATGACTTTAAGCACCAAAAATATTCCCCCGATTTAACCCAAACAATTTTCACCCTTAATAATTATTTAATAAAACAATTCAAATTTTCATAAATAATTTTAAAGAGAAAAACACCACTTAACACAAAAGACCGACCCCAACCCCCTCGCATAACCACACGCACACAACACCACCTCAGGAACCAAAGCTGCATCACACACGTGATTAAAGAAGCCACCAGAAAAACATGCCAACCCATTTGAAAATACGCCGCACGACTAAAACAATGAAAATCCACTCAAATGCTCATTTATGAAAGAATGCATACCGACGCTACCCCAAAACACCAATTGCACAATACAATATTCTAACCACATGGTTTAAAAATTACTAACCACTAGATATGAGTTTTCATCATAAAACACATACATGATATAAACATTCTACCAAAGAATTAAAAGGAAAATCAAACATCATATATCAACTTCGCACAACACATACTAAATAAATAACATGCTAAATTAATTAAACATTCAAATTAATTAATCAGATATTAATTAAGAGTAGAACCACCTACCTCGGTGTTGGAAAACCCGAAATAACAAAGCAAATCTCCAATCGTGCACCAAATTCGCCACAATCAACTCAAATAAACTAACATCAAACAACAATCCAATTACACCAAAATTGAACCAATCACAACTCAGCCGTAAAAGAAACATCATCAAAAATTAATGAACAACGAGTCTGAGGAAAACACACCAACGGTGACGGGTCTAAGAGGCTGTACAACACGTAATGAAGGCTATCGGAGGTGAGCGGCGCTGGAAAATGGGTCGCCGCAACTTCGGGCGAACGAAAATGGTATGCGGCTAATGGAGGGGGGGGGGGTTGTCGGGTCCGGTCTGGTGCGCCGGAGGAGGCCGGTTGGGCCTTAACGTAGGGTTGTCACGACGGGGAGATCTGTCGGGTGGTCCGGCGGAGAGGGAGGCGGCAGCTCAGGTGGTAGCCGGTCCGGTAAGGAGGGGCAAAGGGGAGTTCCATGCCGGAGGGGGGTCGCACAGAAGTAGGCTACTTCAGAGGAGGCCGCTCCGCTGGAGGCTTTGCCGATGGAGACTGCACCGGAGGAGGCCATGCCAATGGAGGCTGTGCCGGAGGAGGTCGCGCCGCTGGAGGCTATGCCGGAGGAAGCCACGCTGCTGGAGGCTGCACTGGAGGAAGTCGCACGAGGGGCAGGGTGTGCGGCCAAGGAGCGGACCGAAGAGAGCGTGGAAAAGAAAAGGGGGGCGGTGAGTTAGGGTTGCAGGGGGAGCGGGTTCCGCGCGGGGAGTGTGTGTGAGGGGTATCAAGTGGGAAAAAATAAAAAAAATAAGTAAAAATAAAAATAAATCAAATAATGAAAATAAAAGAGAATAAATGAAAAAAAAGATAGAAGAATGAAAATAAAAACCTAATAAAAACAAATAACAAATTTCATACTAATAATAATAAAACCCAAAATATATAATCCTACCACATTAGAATCTTAATGAAATTAATAATAATAGTGATCATGTTAGTATAACGTGCTGATAAATTTATAAGCATTATAATAATTTAACACGATCCAACTAATTTAAATATTAACAGAAATAAAAAAATAAAATAAATAATCCCAATATAAGAACCATTGCTTTTATTAAACAATTCTTGAATTAATTAATCATTTTAAATATTTTATTTTGCACATAAAGTATTATTTAACTCGATAATAAATTGATTACCCACGCCCCAGGTTGGCCGCACGAACAGCTGACGAAGCCATGCGGCTTTTCCCATTCCTTGCCTGTGTTTCAGACACTACCAAACCTAAACAATCATGTACCATCAAAATGCAAAAACTCAAGTCGGGTCTGGTAATGTGCACGGTCGTGTGCAAGGTCACGCACCCAATTTGTAACAACCCGAGATATTATAAGATATATTCTTTTTAATTTCATTCATATCTTCTGTTGTAAGATACACCAAGATTATCTTGCGCTATATGCAACACCGTATTAGCTTGCAGTATACGCAACACTAATCTTGGATCGTGTTACACATAATTTCAAGTTTTCTTGATAGTAGTTATTCTACGCAACATTGAGTGTATATATATATATATATATATTCAATTTATAAATGAAATATGGTTGGATTTTTTTTATACGCAACAACAAAGTAGTCTTGCACTACACGCAACCCTGACTTGGCTTGCATTACACGCAATCACGACCTTCTTTGATAGCGTGTGTTGTACGCAATACTGGGTTTCACTGAACATCGATATATGGATATAATATTATTATAAACTATCCGTTATGAATATTATTAACTACATTTTGAATTTTATAACATTATTATTCATCTTACACATTTTCTAGAACATGGTATTAGGACAAGATAAATGTTTTCGGGTAAAATAAGTATTTTTCAAAAAAATTAGTTTTGCCGCCTTTTGATGGCGCACCCATTTTCAATATAATTTTTGAAAATATTATAAGTTAAATTTTAAAAAATAAACTTCTTCTTTTGATGAGGATATAAAAATTTACATTGTATAATGTTTTGATATTTTTCTGATAACTTTCATCTTTTAATGAATAGTAAAAACACGCTATATTTTAATTAAAAACAACTTTTTTTATCGTAATAATTTATATGGATAAATTATAATATTGAATGGTTTTAAAGTATAAATATCATATATTTTTACCATCTAATATAATTTATGTCATTAGAATTGATTTTACATTGAATTGTTAGGTTAAATCAATTCAATCTTTTGCAATGTTTTAAACGAAAACCCGTTTTCATTCGACAATGGGATTAATATTAATTTAATTTATGCAAATTCTGTGTATTGAATTTGAAAACATGGATTCAATATTTGGAATCAGTGGGTCCAAATTATGTTAATAGGCTACTTTTTATTTTTGGGGATTATGAATAGCAACTACGGTAAATTTTATTTACCATAGTTAAAGGTAAATAAGGTAATTAAGGGTAAATATAATATAATAAAAATACCCTAACATATGAAAAAAATTCTATTGGATGGATAAAATATGACCCATAGAACCTAAGGGTTTAATTAGATTCATTTTATGGGATTTTGAGTATGAAAATAATTTAATTATTATTAAAACCAAAGAAAGTGACAACATGTCACTCTCTTAAATATTATAAGTATAATAATTTTAATTTAGTGATAAACTTCATAAAACTTCTAACATGGATAGTCTCAAGAAATCTAATAAAACTATATACATCATGATAATTTATTTAGAATTTTTAGGGATTAAATAATTGTCATTAATGGTGATACATTAATGATGCAGTAATTATTTATTAAGTGAACAATCAGTAATATAGTTTTTATTCAAATAATAATACCCATTAAAAGGCCCACAAACATGACCAAAACTTATTTTTAGTTTATAGATACACCATAAGCATTCAATGACCTAATATATAACGTTTTGGAATCTTATAAAAGTTATTATGACACTTATATTATTTTATTTTAAATAATGTCAAAGTTGTCACCTTCATAATTTAATAAATATAACATTTTAATAGTTGGGTGTTTTAGAAGATAAATCCGACTAAATGTATTATTATGAACTATATAAGATTTATTTTCATCCTAGGATTTTAGTTTTAATTTTTATGCAACAAATAAGTATATTTAATAATTATACACAAATGTTGTATTAATTGTTTTATTAAGAGAAACATCAAATAAATTGTTTTACAAATAGTAAAATAAATATTATATAAACTATTTAATGTGATCCACTAATTTTATTGTTTACTATTCAATGTTAGGAACCTATTAAATATTTTATTTTGAATATATCCTCTTTGTGGATTTTATTCAAATTCAAATAAATAAATAGTGTCAAAATTGACACTATCGTTATTTTATAAAAATAACATATTATTAAATTGTTTAAAAATCAAAAAAATATTTGAAAATTATAAATTGAAATTTATATTGTCTAAAATTTCATAAATTATCTAATAATGTATAATTCAAATCACATAAGTAATTATTTATAACAATATAATATTTAGAATCTTATTACCACAAATAAAATTTAATAAATTAAATAAGGATAAATCAAGTTGATAATGCTTAAAATAAATTCCCTACATGTCTAAATTTTATTGGTTGATGAGATTACAACCCTATCTCATCTAAACCTAGAATATGAGTAATTTTTGGAGGTTTTATGTGGGTTTAGATTTATTATAAATTAATATTTTTAAGATTTCCAAAGGTGCCCCTCTCCTCCCTTATAAAAAGGGAACCCCTTACCACTTCTCTTCACACCCTTTTGAGCCTTGGAGCTCAGAAAACCCCTGTCCATTTCTCTTATCCACTTCCCTAGAAACATTTTTGAGGTTCTTGTCTTCTCAAAAGACCAACTCTACTTCCTTAAGTGAAGGCTTTAAGGAGGTGTGTCAAAGAAGAGGTAATCTCTTCTTTCGATTCTCTCAAGTTTCTTTCTTCTTCAACTTCTTCTTCTTGAGTTGTCTCATTATAAAGTAATAACATAAGTACTACTTATATAATTATATGTTATTATAAATATGAAACAACTCTATTTCACATTCTA
The DNA here is from genome assembly GCA_963277665.1 of Viscum album. NCBI lineage: Eukaryota > Viridiplantae > Streptophyta > Magnoliopsida > Santalales > Viscaceae > Viscum > Viscum album. Next base: position 251,242,109 of record OY728135.1, on the reverse strand, counting down.
TCCATCCTACGGAAAATGAAATCACCGCGCGAGCGTACATACGGAATACCATCTCCACGTTGTGGTGTAATCTGTTTTCGACCACCACCTTACTTGGATGGGTATAATGGTATAAAAAATGACTATATATGATTATTGTAAAGTTATATTGATTCTGAAATATTATACATACACTTCAATACAATTACAAGATCATGGGAATGGTATCATCGCTTGTGCGTACGTACGGACTACCGTCTCCACGATGCGATGAGATTTATTCTCCATGTTAACCATTCATGAATGATTATAAAGTATATATAATAAGTAATCACGAAATATATGACATTATAAAGATACTGGATTTATTTATATGTGTGTATGTCATCTACTTAATTCCATCCAATCAATAAGAAAATGACAACAATGTTCATGCATACGTACGACCTACTGTCTCCATGAACGGTGTATTTCATTCCATTTATCAATCTATCATATATATGTATATGCTGAATATTTATTATATATAAATCATTTTTTTACATTCTTAAATTATGGTAATCAGGATATAAGTAATAATATCAATAACAACAAGTCGAAACACGTATGATTTTACCCAAAACGCTGCTTTAACATGGATTTACAAAAGAACAGGTAATATAAAGTCATAAGTGAACCATATATTATATCATAATAATGAACATGATTCTGTAATAAGTCAATGACATTATTTAAATCACTATACATAAGGTTCGGATACGTATTAAGCATATCAGACCAAAGGTAAGGGATAATGTTGCATTCTCAATTGTTTTCTATTCGAGATTGCTTATTTGTAAGTATTTACTGGGGTTATATTTATTATCCATGTCCATGTTTTATAAAAATGTTTTCATGTATTTTTAACGTCATTTTTACCCTTTTATGACTTTTACCACAAGTCCTGGAAGGAATTTTTCTTTTTTTTACCATACGAGGTACTTTTTGACTTTTCAGGAAAAAGTACAAGAAGAATGTTTTTTTTAATTTATACGGCATGAACGGATTTTTACGGTTTCATAAAGCCTTATTTTCATGAAGCTTAATCTACAATATTTCATGGTTATTTTCAACAAAATAACTTTGTTTTAAAATTGAATGGCATTTTGTGAAAATAAAATGATTTTGAAGAAGAAATGATATTTTCCTCACGAATTCATTTCTAGTATTTTATCAAAACCATTTTACATCTAAGATGACATTATTTCATATGTGTATGTTTCAAGTATAATGTCTCTATGATTTACATGGTTTCATGTTTCTTATGAGGAAATTATATCCATTTTTTTATATGGATTATGTTATGATGGGATTATGTTTATGAAACCCATTTTATTCTTTGGGTTATGATGAATGATTTATGTTTAATTTGTGGAACAAGTAAGAATGATTTCATTATGAGATGGGTGGGACCTATATCTCCCTCCAATGCATTGGGTAAATATTTATATCTCATGTGATATACATAACCGGAATGGTAATTTAATCCGGTTCAGTGATACAGGACTGGAATGAGGAGTGAACTCGATTTAGAAAGGGACTTTGTCCACTAAGATGGTATTGGCAGCATTGCCTTGGCTAATATGAAAATCATATCATGTGCTTAATGGTTTCCACAATCACATGTTTTATTCCCATTCTATTTTTTCATGATTTATGTTCCTTTATGATATATCCCTTACGTACTTCCAAGATTTATGTCTTTGGTCAAGATTTTGATGTTTAGATTTTATGTTCAAGTTTTTGCATTCAAATTTTATGGATTGTTTTATGTTCTCTATGTTTACCCTTACTGAGCATTTGAGCTCACCCTTTTTATGTTTTTTTTTCCCAGGATATAAAGAATGGTCTTAGGTAAGAAAACAAAAGTGGAAGATCTTTATGGGAGATGTTGAAGATCTTTCACCATGATTAGAAGATTAATTTTTCCATGTTTCCAAAGACAGTAAACAATTGTGTTCCTTTTGTGTCTGTTTATTTATGTATTAAGTATTCTGCAAAAGTAATCTATTATCCATGTATGTCAAGCTTTGGGTCTCTACAGTTGGTATCAGAGAAAAGGATTAGTTAACCTTTGAAAACTAGGATGCGAAAACGTTAGTGATTTCCCTAGAGATATTTCTAAGGTATGTCTAGTGATGTCCCTAAGGATAAGTATACGTGTAGGATATAGTCCTAGAACTACGGTAACGATCATAGAATTTAACATAAGATGTTATATATTGACTGTACTCCCCCTTTACTATGTTGTTTTCCCTAGAATTATTTTTACCTCTCACGCTATTCTTTTTGGGTTTTAGAAAATGGCTGGAAACAGGAAGATTCACGATAATGGAGGATATGATGGACAATGGAATCATATTCATCATGAGAAACCAAATGAAACGGGATTTGGAAGTCCAAACATCGTTATTATTCCTAATCATCAATCTCATAATATGTTCAATAATCTCAACTTTGGTAAGTTTCCCGACTTAAATAATAAGAGAAAGATGGGGTTTCATGACGATCATATGGAAAGAAAGTTCAATTTCCCTCATATAAATCATGTGGGAAGAGGCATCAGGGAGATTGTTTCAAAGGAACTAGAAGATTCTTTGGGTGTGGAAAAGAAGGACACAAAGCTAGTAAGTGGAAAGGAAAAGGTTTAGTTAACACGAAGGACAAGGATAACTATATTTCTACGACATCAACAATGATTAGATGTTTTAAATGTGGAATGTATGGGAATTATGCAAACCAATGCCCTAAGGGAAAATATCATGAAGAGAATCAGCATGGTCATATGGGTAGTATTTATGTGGATGATGATGAAGAGACTACAAATTAAATATGAGATGAAAGAAATGATGAAGCTCAACCAGTGGTTTAAGAAGTTAGTGGAATGATTGTATGTTAATAAAGAATAATGTATGGTACAATGGAAAAAAGAACCATCTAAGCATTTTTACACTATTGTTTTTCCTAAAGTATTTGAAAGTATATGTTGAATGGTACTGGTAACCATGAAAGGTTATTCAGATATTTTTGGAAAGAAGATGATATGAGCATAATGAATGGATAATGAAAAAAATGAAATGAGCTCATGATTGATATAAGGACTAAGTGATATCATGATTTGAGTATATAGAATTTTTGGAATTTTTATATGTGGAAAGAATTAACTTTTAATAGAATTCATGTTTACACTAAGGTTCAATGGGTATTCATTTTTCAAGAGAATACATGATTAAGGTATTCACATGTTTGGAATGTGACCAACAAGATATATCGTATAAATGATGGTATTCACGTGCTTGTTATGTGACCTTTCAAGTAATCATTTTCTTTATACTATGTGATTGGACATATGTATTTTGGATAAGCCTAATGATTGGAATAGATTATATTGGGCACAAGTTAGTATTGTTTAAGGCTAGAAATTTTTACGATATTATTGATGGAATGTCATAATGATGTAATTTTAAAAAAAGGACAACCTGTAGGACGGGCGACAACCCATTGCGTCGGACAAGGCTATGGGAATAGAACCCACAACTGAAGTTCGGCTGGCCTTTATCGCATAACAATAGCCTACAAGAAGTCCCTAGTTAGTAGAAACTAGTTTTATTTTATTAAGCGGTATGATAGATGAAGTATAAGTTCATTTTTTGAATCGTATACGATTAACCTCACCATAGATGGACTTATGTATATTTGATAACTTTTGCTAACCTTTTGTTTGAAACAAATGGAATGACCCATCATTCTATCTCATGATCTGCTAACACTTCACGAATAACAAATTCAACTCATTCATTAAGAGATGAATTGGAAATTGTTCAAAGCACGAACAATAGTGAGATTGTACCAAAATCGAGTAAGTATTTCTTCTAATTCAAAATTTTCAACATTAGGGAAATGATATTGAAAACCAAAAATGTTGTCATATTTCTCTTGTATCTGATGAATAAGATGGTACGTTAGATAATCACATATTTATGGCTTTGTGATTGATGGATTTTTCATAGCCATGTTCTCTACCACTCTCCATCAGAATTGATGGTTAGATTTTTCTTCCATATCCATATTTTCACCTATGTTCTCCTATATGGAAACCTATTGATGAGTTACTTTGGGTAATCGTTATGTTTCATACTTTAGTTTTTACAATTATGTTTTAGTATTCCTTTTTACGATGTGGGTTTCTATGAATAGTAAACGATTTATAACCCTGTCAAATTTTGAGGGCGAAATTCATTTTAAGAGGGGTAGAATGTAACAACCTGAGATTTTATAAGATATAATCTTTTTAATTTCATTCATATCTTATGTTGTACGATACACCAAGATTATCTTGCGTTATACGCAACACCGTATTATCTTGCAGTATACGCAACACTAATCTTGGATCGTGTTACACAAAATGTAAAGTTTGTTTGATAGTAGTTATTCTACGCAACATTGAGAGTATATATTTATATATATTCAATTTATAAATGAAATATGGTTGGATTTTGTTATATGAAACAAAAAAAAGAGTCTTTCACTACACACAACCCTGACTTGGCTTGCATTACACGCAATCACGACCTTCTTTGATAGTGTGTGTTGTACGTAATACTGGGTTTCACTAAACAAAGATATATGGTTATAATATTATTATAAACTAGCCGTTAGGAATTGTATTAACTAAATTTTTAATTTTATAACATTATTATTCATCTTACACATTTTCTAGAACATGGTATGAGGAGAAAATAAATTTTTTCAGGTGAAATAAGTATTTTTAAAAAAATGCAGTTTTTCCACCTTTTGATGGCGCACCCATTTTAAATATAATTTTTTAAAATTTTATAAGTTAAATTTTACAAAATAAACTTCTTCTTTTTAATCAGTATATAAAAATTTTCATTGGATAAATTTTTGATTTTTTTCTGATAACTTTTATATTTTAATGAATAGTAAAAACACGCTATATTTCAATTAAAAACAACTTTATCATCGTAATAAATTATATGGTTAAATTATAATATTTAATGGTTTTAAAGTATAAATAGAATATATTTTTACCATATAATATAATTTATGTCATTAGCATTGATTTTACATTGAATTCGTAGGTTAAATCAATTCAGTCTTTTGCAATGTTTTAAACAAAAACCTATTTTCATTCAACAATGAGATTAGTTTTAATTTAATTTATGCAACTTCTGTGTATTGAATTTGAAAAAATGGATTCCATATTTGGAATAAGTGGGTCCAAATTATGTTAAGAGGATACTTTTTATTTTTGGGGATTATGAATAGTAACTACGGTAAATTTTATTTACCATAGTTAAAGGTAAATCGGGTAATTAAGGGTAAATATAATATTATAAAAATACCCTAACACATTCAAAAATTCTATTGGATGGCTAAAGGTGGACCCATATCACCTAAGGGGCGATTTAGATTCATTTTACGGACTTCTGACCATGAAAATAATTTAATTATTATTAAAACCAAAGAAAGTGACAACATGTCACTCTCTTAAATCTTATAAGTATAATAATTATAATTTAGTGATAAACTTCATAAAACTTCGAACATGAATAGTATCCAGAAAGCTAATAAAATTATCTACATCATGATAATTTATTTCGAATTTTTAGGGATTAAATAATTGTCATTAATGGTGATACATTAATGATGCAGAAATTATTTATTAAGTGAAAAATCAGTAATATAGTTTTTATTGAAATAATAATACCCATTAAAAGGCACGAAAACCTGAAAAAAACTTATTTTTAGAGTATATATACACCATAAGAATCTAATGACCTAATATATAACCGTTTTGAGTCTTATAAAAGTTATTATGACACTTATATTATTTTATTTTAAATAATGTCAAAGTCGTCACCTTCATAATTTAATAAATATAACATTTTAAAAGTTGGGTGTTTTAGAATCTAAATCTGACTAAATGTATTATTATGGACTATTTAAGATTTATCCTCATCCTAGTATTTTGTTTTTAATTTTTATGCAACAAATAAGTATATTTAATAATTATATAAAAATGTTGTAGTAATTATTTTATTAAGAGAAATATCAAATAAATGGTTTTACAAATAGTAAAATAAATATTATATGAACTATTTAATGTTCTCCACTAATTTTCCAGATTCCTATGACATTTAATAATCCTATTAAATATTTTAGTTTGAATATATCCTCTCTGTGTATTTTATTTAAATTCAAATAAATTAATAGTGTCAAAATTGACACTATCGTTATTTTATAAAAATAACACAATATTAAATTGTTTAAAAATCAAAAAAAAATATTTAAAATTTATAAATTGAAAATTATATTGTCTAAAATTTCATAAATTATCTAATTATGGATAATTCACAGCACATAATTAATTATTTATAACAATCTAAAATTTAGAATCTTATTATGACAAATAAACTTTAATAAATTAAATAAGGATAAATCAAGTTGATAATGTTTAAAATAAATTCCCTATATGTATAAATTTTATTTTTTGATGAGATTACAACCCTATCGCATCTAAAATTCGAATATTAGTCATTTTTGAGGTTTTTAAGTGGTGTTAGATTTATTATAAATTAATAATTTTAAGATTTCCCAAGGTGCCTCTTTCCTCCCTTATAAAAATGGAACCCATTCCAACTTCTCTTCACACCGTTTTGAGCCTTGAAGCTCGGCCAACCCCTTCCCATTTCTCTTCTCCACTTCCCAATTAACATTCTGGAGGTTCTAGTCTTCTCAAAAGACCAACTCTACTTCTTTAAGAGAAGTCTTAAAGGAGGTACATCGAAGAAGAGGTAATCACTTATTCCGATTCTCTCAAGTTTCTTTCTTCTTCAACTTCTTCTTATTTAGTTTTCTCACTATAAAGTAATAACATCAGTATTACTTATATACTGATATGTTATTATAAATATTAAAGAACCCTATTTCACCTTCTATCCATCCTACAGAAAACGAAATCATCATGTGTGCGTACGTACGGAATACCGTCTCTACGCCGTGGTGTAATCTATTTTCGACCACCACCTTACTTGGATAAGTATAATGGTGTAAATAAATAACTATACATGATTATTGTAAAGTTATATTGATTCTGAAATATTATACATAAACTTCAATACAATTCCATGATCATGGGAATGGTATCATCGCTCGTGCGTACGTACGGACTACCGTCTCCACGACGCGATGAGATTCGTCCTCCATGTTAACCATTCATGAATGATTATAAATTATATATAATAAGTAATCATGAAATATATGACATAATAATGATACTGGATTTATATATATATGTATTCCATCTACTTAATTCCATTCAATTCAATAAGGAAACGGGAACAGCGTTCATGCGTACGTACGACCTACCGTCTACATGAACGGTGTATTTCATTCCATTTATCAATCTATCATATATATGTATATGATGAATATTTATTATATATAAATCATTTTTTTAAATTCTTAAATTATGTAAATCAGGATATAAGTAATAATCTCAAGAACAACAAGTCGAAACACGTACAATTTTACCCAAAATGCTGCTTTAACATGGATTTACAAAAGAACGGGTAATATAAAGTCCTAGGTGAACCATATATGATATCATAACAATGAACATGATTCTGTAATAAGTTAATTACATTATTTAAATCATTATACAGGAGGTTCAGATACTTACGAAGCATATCAGACCTAAGGTAAGGGATAATGTTGCAATCTCAATTATTTTCTATCCGAGATTGCTTATACGTAAGTATTTACTGGGGTTTTATTTATCATCCATGTCCATGTTTTATAAAAAAATTCAAGTATGTTTAAAGTACTTTTTACCCTTTTATGACTTTTACCTCAAGGCCTAGAAGGAATCTTTCTTTTGTTTACCATAAGAGGTACTTTTTGACTTTTCCTGCAAAAGTATGAGAAGAATGTTTTTTTAACTTAAACGGCATGAATGGATTTTTACGGTTTCATAAAGCCTTATTTTCATGAAGCATAATCTAAAAGATTTCATGGTTATTTTCAAAAAAATCCTTTTCTTTTAAAATTGAATGGCATTTTGTGAAAATAAAATGATTTTGAAGAAGAATGGATATTTTCCTCAAGAATTCATTTTTAGTGTTTTATCATAACCATTTTCCATATAAGATGACATTATTTAATATGTGTATGTTTCATGTATGATGTCTCTATGATTTACATGGTTTTATGTTTCTAATGATGGAATTATATCCATTTGTTTTATATGGATTATGTTATGATGGGATGATGTTTATGAAACCAATTTTATTCTTTGGGTTATGATGAATGATTTATGTTTAATTTGTGGCACAAGTAAGAATGATTTCATTATGAGATGGTTGGGACCTATATCTCCCTCCAATGCATTGGGTATTGATTTATATCTCTTGATATAGACATGATTTTAATGGTAAGTTAATCCGGTTTAGTGATATAGGACTGGAACGAGGAGTGAACTCGATTCAGAAAGGGACTTTGTCCACTAAGATGGTCTTGGAAGCAGTGCCTTGGCTACTATGGAAATCTTATCATGTGCTTAATGGTTTCCACAATCACATGTTTTATTCCCACTCTATTTTATCATGATTGATGTTCCTTTATGATATATGCCTTACGTACTTCCAAGATTTATGTCTTTGCTCAAGATTTTGATGTTTAGATTTTAATTTCAATTTTTTGCATTCAAATGTTATGGATTGTTTTATGTTCTCTATGTTTACCCTTACTGAGCATTTGAGATCACCCTTTTTTATGTTTTCTTTTCCCCAAGATATAAAGATTAGTCTTTGGTAATAAAACAAAAGGGGAAGATATTTTTGAAAGATGTTGAAGATCTTTCACCATGATTAGAAGATTAATTTTTCTGAGTTTCCAAAGACACTAAACTATTATGGTCCTTTTGTGTCTGTTTTTTATGTATTAAGTATTCTGAAAAAATTATTTATTGTCCATGTACGTCAATCTTTGGGTCTCTTCACAAATAATTGAACATTTAAAAATAAAACATCATCCAAAATACGATTTGACGCTATGCACGGTCGCGCGTACGGGCGCACACCTGTATAAGATCCCAAATCCCTTTTTAAATTAGAATCGATTCAAACCAAAACTCAAAGAAATACCCAAAATAATTAAATTAAGATAACGCATCAGTTGGGGTGTGACAATTTGTGTTTTAGTATATTTTGTAATTTCATTAAAAATTCTTGGATCTTGAGTGTGTAGTCTAACAATATTAGAAATAGTTTTATCAATTTTTGGATGTGTTATATGTTGTGTTTACAGCTATTTTGGAAATGTAGAAATTGTATCTTTGATAAAAGTAGGTTTTGTGAATAGTGTTTAAAGGCTCGTTTGTCCACTTTAAAAAAATGTAAAATGCTTGTTGTAAAACCTCTATGGATGTTCCTCATACCTTTTTGACATGGGATGGATGGGATTTCCTTTGTATGGAATCCTCAAGATCCATTATATGGTTTCCTTGGTTGGAAACCATTGGTATTTCCTGAATTTTAGGCATGAGGGAAATCCTTGGGGAGACTTGGGGTGAGACCTGCTGTGGAATATTATTATAAATATAGGCTGTGATTTGATACTCGAAAGCATATTTTGGCTCACCTTCTTTTATACTTGCGACATACGAACCAGACATATTGAGATAATTGTTTGAGACGAGTACTACACTGGTATGTTATGGTACTGACCAGTGGCCCATAGTAGGCAGATATGCTTGTGTTTATTGTTATGGGATTTTCCCTTGGCCTTCCTAAGAAAGGATGGTCAAGCATTTTGGAGCATTATATTTCATCATATGTGGCATGCTAATGTAGATGAGGTCGCAGGTATTAGTGTCGTCGGGATTATTCTCGATCTCTCGGGTTCATCTATGTTTAGTGGCTTTTAGCTGTTTGAACTGTTGTTGAGATACTTGCTTACCTATTTACATTTCCCTTGCTAAATCTACCTTGGTGCCCTTGTGTGGTGTTTTTTGATGAAAAGTGAAATTTTGTTTTTTTAACTCATATGATAATGTTTTCAAAAGAAAATGTGTTTAAAATCTTTGGGTCTAGGTTTTCAAATGAGAAATGGTAATAGTTTTTACTTTTTTTTCTAGTAAAAATTTTATAAATTCATATTTTAATATATTTTAGGTCAAACATAGAATTGGTGTTTTTTAATTTTAAAGGTAGTGCATTGGGAATAGATATCGGGCTAGCCTACTGAGTTTTAATACTCACACCTATAATTCTTTTTGGTTTTCAGTGTTTTTGAAGGATACATCTTGATTGTGCTCGGCTAGGGTGACACTTGATCTTTGATTCAGAGAGTGACCCACGGGGTCACACAGAGTTAGTTCGGATGTCGAGTTTTTTTAGTTTTATTTTATTTTGTTATTGTTTAGTAAATTTACCTGGTTTATTTATTCTGTGATGATTTGTATTATTTCCACTACATTATTTATTTGTATTGGGAAAAATTTTCCTCACAACCTCTGTTGATACCCTCGCGCTTATCTCCAACCCAGGAGGATCGGGAACGTCTCTTGGGTAATGTCGCATACTAGCTTGGGTGATCGATTCAGGGTCGACCCGGGTTGGTTCGTGACAAAATGGTATCAGAGGGAGGTTATCTCTTAGAGGACCTCTCTTTTTAGAGCACCCTTTGTTATTTTGGATGTTGTGGTAGATGGAGTGGGATTTTCGGGACTCAATGGGTAGGAGCGGGAAGATCTTCGTGAACTCTTCCTCATTCTGATCCTCTGGTTTCTATGGGAAATCGAGTTTAATTTGTTTCTTTGGGTTTTTATGGAATGTTTTTGCAATTGGGATACAACAAAGGGAGTTGGGATAATAGTCCTCCTAAGACGCATGGCCTCGCAAGCCTTGTGGAGCAAGGGGTATGGTCCAAAAAGGCTCTCTGTGTCAATGACCTGTTTGTCATATGGCCACCAACTATATGGTCAGGTCACCCACTGACACTACTTCCATATTTGAGTTGTTTTGAGACTCTTTTGACTTCTGGAAGTTGTTTGTATCAGAATAATTGGTTTTCAAAAATGGTCATTTGAATTGACATATTTAATTTGAGGATTGTTTTAAATGAACTGGCATGAATGATTTTTTTTGGAAAATAATTTTTTTTATTTGGCCTTGGTGTTCCGATGAGTTCTCACATGCATAATGGTATGTTGGGATATGAAAGGATTTATGGTATGGTGGATGGATTCCCAAGGAAGCACAGATATATGCATGTGAGTGAGAAAGTAAATGTTTTCAAAATAAATGTTTTGATTTTATGATGGATCTTTTTATTGTATTTAGATCTTGTCATATATGCAGTGTTTTTTTAGGATTTTATTTAGTGAGTTGGTCTTGATTGGAATCTTGACTTATCTTGTCCAGCGGCTATCCCATTAAAGCTTCGATGGGTGATTTTAGTACAGTTGATCAACCTAAGGATTTTATGCTTGAGTTTCAGAAGCTAGATCCACCTATCTTTTATGGTCAATAAAACCCTTCCATGGTAGAGGAGTGGATGCGGATGATTGAAAGGGACTTTAACCTCATTGAGTTTCTCAAGTTGTTGAAGGTCGTGTTTTAAACCTTCATGCTTGAATATTCACCATGGATATGATGGAAGTCCGTGTCTCGGAACAAGTCCCATCAATAGCTTACATGGGGGTTCTTCAAGGATTTGTTCATTTGTCAGTATTTATCTGAGGAAGAAAGGCTAAGAAAGGGTATGGAGATGTTTAGTCTACAGCAGGACGACAGATCCATGTTGGAATATTTCCAGTGCTTTGTGGTGCTAGTCCCTTATGATTTAGGGTATGTAACAGATGACTCCATGAAGGTTCGACGCTTTTAGGTGGGCCTCCGCCCCGATCTACATTCAAAGATGTTAGAGTCCAGCATAACTTCATTTTCTTATGTGGTGAGACATGCTTTTCATGTCGAAGCTGTGAGGGAAGGAGTGCTCAAAGTAGTCCTCCCTCCTTTAATACCCATGAATAGTGGTGAAGATCCTGGAAAGAAGATGAGGAAGAAATTGGAAGTGGATGGAGCAAGTCATTGAATCAATAGGCCTCTGGATCTTTCATCAACCTCTTCGGAGAGAGATACCCTCGTGTGTTATCTATGTGGCAAGCCAGGTCACAAAATGTAATTGTGTACAAGTGCTCTGAAGCCCTTCCAGGCATGTGGACACCTGGGTCACTTGTGGAGATTTTGTCGGGGCGTTGCTAGAAAGCATCGCGGAGGAAGTTCTCATAATTGATGCGTTGTTGGGGTTTTTGTTTAAAGTTTCTTTTGTATGTTTCCTTCCAGTGTAAGGGATCTCTTATCATTGGAGTGTACTGATTGTGTTTTGGGTTTTGAAATGTATGGGATTGTCTTGGGTCTTTGATGATCTCCGATTTTTAATAGCAATATGATTTTTATTTTAAAATATTGTCCATTATTTTGTCAAATCAAAAGGTGTATGTTTCTTATTGGGATTATAAGAACATGACTGCGAGGCAAGAGACGCTTCATTAATCAGAGCTCTAGCCAAATTCCTTGAAGTGAATCCATCACGTATTAGGGAACCATGGGGGAATTATTAAGAATATTGGATAAGGTTGTGCCTCTATCGTCATGGTGATACAATTTTAGTGTTTCTGTTTTGGTTTCTCTGTCGTTGTAAATTCGCTCTCATCGCAAAAGGGTGTGATATACTTATTCCTCATGAAATGTCAGAAATGGTGCATTTTTTTGATGAAAGTTTCTGATCAGTGACCTTGTGTGGACCACCCATGTGTAATAGTTGCATCACTAGTTTTTTTCTATCCCATAGTGGTGAGAAGTGAGTAGTTTTTTGGCGTAGTTTCATTGATCAAATCCTTGGGCCCTCCCTCCCAGCCCAAGGGGTTAGGGCTTTGAGTTCGTGTAGAGGTTTCATTTAAGCTCTTATCCCATTTGGAAGGGATTGAATGGTATGAATGTTCTTGCGATGCTTCTTTTAGCTTGATTAGGGCATGATTCAGGCTTAAGTCATTTTTCCAATTAGTCACTATTAGGTTGGTTCTTTATGGTGGGGAGACCCACCATCCCTTTGGGTTTTCTCTTAAGTTAATGTCGAATTCTAGTTGAGTTCTTATGGTGGGGAGTTCATTTAGGCCTCCCCTCTTCTGGTTATTTATTTCAGGCAATGTGGTCGAGTCATGAAGTTGGTCGGTGGAATGTCCTAGGGTTAAGAGGTTGGATAATGATTATGTGGAATCATTGGGTGTGGATTGATCGGTTGGATGGTGTCGTGTCTTTCTGGGGGAAAAAATAATTATGGTGGGGAGAATTTTCACCCCTCGACCTATGAAACTATTTTATTTTAATTATTTTCCTGCCTTTAAATCCTTTTTCTACGGTCTGGGGTGAGTCCCGGACAAATGTTTTTGAGTTTTGATAAAAATTGTGCATTTTGGGTTCAACGTCATTGGATGCATGGGCAGAGCTCAATGTCGCACGACTTCACTTAGGAAACATTGTGTTCTTTTATATTCGAAGAATTAAAATGGGTTAATAAACATTAATTAATGGTGTCATTTAAAATTTTTATTGTCGTTAAAATTTTTATTATTTTAAAAATGATTATGTGGTAATTAAAACGCACTTTATTTTTTGCGTTGTTTAAAATTTTTATTTTTTTAGAATTAATTATTATTAAACTGATATAAATGCCTTTATTTTTTTTTAAATTTTATCATTATGATGATTATTAATTATTATTATTATTATTATTATTACTATTTTTATTATTATTATGATATTATAGTTTTTGGTTACTATTTTTATTTATTTATTTTCCATTAGTATTATTATTATTTTATCTTTCTTATTTTCTTATTTTTCTTATTTCCTCTTATTTAGGGTTTCATTGTTTTTTCCTTTCTCTGGTTCCTCCTCACTCCCTGCATGCGACACCCCCCCTCCTCCTCCTGCACTTGGGGTGTAGTGCGAACCCAAGCCTCCCCTCTTACAGCGGCGCCACCCCCTGTTGTTGTCTCCTCTTCTTGTGCACCTACGCATCTGGATGGGCAACACCACATACAGCCCTTGCTTCTCCAGTGGAGCGACTCTCCCATCCTACCCGACGCACCCAGTAGCACGACCTCCTCCTAGTGCGGCATGAATCTCCAACAGCTCTCCTACTCAACCTCTGGCCTCCCCACCCCTCTACTCAGCACAACCGGCGCACACTCAGATATGACCTCCGGCCGAGACCCTCCTTGTCCTTACTCCTCTAGGAGGTGCGACCCCCTACTTCAGCAGCCCTCGCCCAACAATCCCTCAGCAGCCCTCAGACCTCCCTGCTCCTTTCTTGACGACCCGCAGCCCCCCCGGATGGACAACCTTCTCCCTACCGCCACACATCCAGCCTACCGCCTCGTAGCCGTAGTTCGACCAGCCTCCCCCTCTCCCAGTTGTGAACCTTCCTCCATGTGGAGTCCCTCTAGCTAAACCCCTTTTCCAGAAACCTCTCCGACCCGCACCTCCAATAGCACCATCTCTATTTAATTACCTTGTATTCGGTGAGGTTTTTGATTGCTTAAGGAGTTTTTTTGGTATAGTTGACATTTTAGAACCATACGAGGTGATTCCAATTGGGAGATGTCTTTGCAATTTGGATTCGAGTTGATGGTTTCTCCCAACCGCATGGTTTCACATACTCTATTTGGGTTTTTATTTTTTATATGTGTTAAAGTCCTTGATATTTATTTTTTAGTATGTTGGACCTTACCGTGTGGTTTAGAACATGCATTGTTTTCATCACGCTATGAATTCAAGGTTGGAATCCCCTTGCACTATCCTTCTAAATTTAAGAATATTTAATTCTATGCTTTTCACACTTATTTTAAATGTTAAATACTTTTGTGCAACCTTCTTGGTTAGTCTCTTAGTATTTGGTTTGTGTTTGAAGTATTGTTGGATATGGTCTTATTGTGCGGTAAACATTAAAGTAGTATTTTTGTGTAAAATTGAGTTTGATTTTATGTAGATATTTTTTGGTCCTATGGATTGGTGTTTTATAAATTGATCAACATTGATTAAATTAGTTTATTAGTGCGAATTATAAAAGTGGGTGTTTATGGGGTGTGTACTATTTCAGAAATGTTTTTTTTAATGAATGGGTTGTGCGTTGGGTCGAGTTGTGTAACGCCCCGACCCTAGTTGCCTAGAGTCGGTGCATTATTACATAACATTGGCATGATCACAAGAAAGATCAAATCTCAAAAGACCGATTGGTTTAGTAGCCTTGGAAACACTAGATATATTCATAAGTTTTACATTACATCATAAAATGAAAAACTACTACAACAACATAATGTCTCCATAATCCACACTACTATCCCCTCATAATATCCCTGCAGGTCATTCATAATTTACTTCTTCACATCCTGGGGAAAAATAAAACATATAAAAGGGGTGAGCTCAAATGCCCAGTAAGGATAACAATATAGCGGAAACTTTCATAAATAAGAATAAACATTTAAGGCAATGCATTACTAAAACAAAAGCCTTTTAAAATTGAACTTCAACATGGTATGGCAAAAGTAAAATGAAATAATGCCATTTACTTATTCACATGGATATTCTACTAATCGAATAATCACATGCAAAAATCAATAACCACTTTCATAATGTTGGAATGCATAATGCCAGACTATCATAACCACATAGCCAAGGCCTCGTGCCAAGGCTACAAATAAGATTTTTTCAAGGCCTTGTGCCAAGACACTAGTTTGTCTCATGAGACCTACCGATGCATCGAGGAGCTATAGCGGGCTCCACCCGTCACTTATTAAGTCCAATGCATTCCCATATGAAAAGGTTTAAACATAACATAAACATTCGTATTAAAACTAGCATACGAAATGTCAATACTTTCACAATAAACTATGAATGGTATAAAAATAGCACATCCACAGTCAAACATATCACAAAACCTTCAATACAATATAGAAGTTTTGTATCATAATAAATCAACTTCAAATAATCTTAAAATCCATCAAAGGATGTTGACATAGATGAAATCAAAATTCTTTTAAAAGAAATATCTCCTTTTATTTTGAAATCATTTAAGATCCATATAAAATAAAACATTTTCTTTGAAAATATTCTTATAAGCTTGTATGGGAAGCTTCGACGATTTTATAACGGCGGAAAATAACCGCACCCGCCGTATAAGTTAAAAAAAACATTCTTACCTCAATTCTGTCGAAAAGGTTAAAAAGGACCTTGTTTTGAAAACGACGGAAAGATTCCTTTATAAACCTCTTATAAAAAGTCAAACAAGGGTATAAATGACTTTAACCCATATTCTTGTAAATAGTAAAAATGATTTGAAATACATTTCGAAGAAACATGGATGTGGATGATAAAGAGATCCCAGTAGATTATTACGTATAATACAACCTCGGATAATGAAGAGATTGTGAAATAACCCTTACCTTGTACTTTTCCTTGGTTGTGGTAGGTTAACCTCCTGTATAATGGTGAAATAATTGTTATTAAATTATACAAGAATTATATACATTAATATGATATCATATATGATCTTTTAATATTGATTTGATAATAATATCTTAGTATTATCGTTGTTTCGGGTGTTAACTTACTTGTTTTCTTTCATATGTTTTGTTACGTAAGACATGTTTGTAAAGGATAGGTTGTATATTATTCATATCCAGAATGATATCAAGTCCTTAAACATCATTTTTAAATCATAAAATGATAATTACGCTTTAATGGTTACGATGGAGAATGAATCTCATCGCGTTCGTGGAGACGGTAGTCCGTACGTACGCAAGAGCGACAATATCATTCTTTTGATATTAAAATAATATATAAATGGATGGTATATCATATATACAGAATCATTAACATGTTATATTTATTATTTACATGAGTTACACATCATTATTATACCCATCCAAATAATATTATATTGAATAACAATTACACCACGACGTGGAGACGGTAAGCCGTACGTACGCACGTATGGTGACATGTTATTCAAAGGGTGGATAGAATACTGAATATGATTGTACCATATTTATAATAACATCACAGTATATGTGAGATACTGGAGTTATTATTTCAGAATGGTAAGAACAAAGGAAGAAGAAGTGGAAGAAGAAATGAACTTAGAAAAGGGTGGTGAGATCATTACCTCTTCTTCGGGTTCTTCCTTTTGATTTGATCAAAAGGGCTCCTTAGGTTGGCTTTCTGATCAAACTAAGGCCTCTAGGATGTATTTAGGGATGTTGGGAGAGTATTTGGGCAGAGTTTGGCCGAACCAAAAGGCTTTAGAGGTGTGAAGAAATGAGAAGGAGGAGTGCCCTTTTATAAGAGGGGTGAGGGGCACCTTTGGAAAATCTAGAAATATTAATTTATAATAAATTCATATTCGGTTTCTAAAGGCTCCAAAGTTGACTATTCAAAGGATGAGGTGGGGATAGGTCGAAAACAACTCATCCAATAGAATTTATACAGGTTTGGGTACTTATATTAACCTTATCTTTAAGTATTAACTCTAAGTTAATTAGTTTCACTTTTACAATGTCTCTTTGTATTTTTATATAATATGGTTAATAAACTTACTATATACATCCAAGCGACACCCAAGTGGTCCATTAATGATTAACCTATCATAATATAAGTCTCTTGGCCGAACCTTAGATTTTTAGGAATTTAATATCAATTAATAATATAATATTTGTTTTAAGAACTCTTTTATGTCAATTTTGACACTATTCAATAGTTGATTTTTGTGAAACTCATAACAGATTGATTACTTCGAACAAAGTCCATTAAATCAATCCTAATATATCATATTATCCTAGAAAATTAGTTTAATTCATTAAAAGTTTCATATTATATTTATTTGGGTATTTATAATATCAATTATTTTAATTGTTCACTATTATAGTAATTACTGCATCATCATTGTGTCATAAATAAAATAACTTATTTATTGTCTAAAAATTATAAATAAAATATCATTATGTAGTAAATCTTTTTATCTTTCTAATGAATATTTATAATCGAAAATCCAACATGTATAACCCTATGTAAAAATTGTTCTTCTAAAAGATATATGCTTGTGTCATTTTTGTATTCATTTTAACTTAATTAAAATAAAGTGTCATTATCACTTACAAGTGGATCCATGGGGTCCCAAAATTGACACAAAGATGCCCATGGTCGACCATGTATCAACCAATAGGGTTAAGACACGTTTTAGGGTAATTTTGTATTATTATAATATTATTTTTTTAACCCTTATTTACCGGATTTACCCTTTAACCATGGTAAATAAATTATTTACCGCAGTAATTATTCAAAATGTCTAAAAATAAAAGTTACCTATTTACATAATTTGTACATCCTGATTCCAAATATGGAATCCATTTTCCTAAATTCAAAACACAGAAGTGGCAGAAATTAATTTAAAATTAATTCCCGCTGTTAAAACAAAAAGCGTGTTTTTAAGAGATAATAACTATCAAAAGATTGACACTTGTTTATGTTCGGTTTAATTGTAAAATTATGTCCAATGATAAACATTAAATTGAATGGTAAAAATATATTCTAAATATACTTTAAAACCACTCAAATTCATAATTTATCACTATTAATTATTTTGATTAAAAAAGTTGTTTTTAATTAAAATTTAGAAATTTTCACTATTCATCAAAATATGAAAGTTATCCGAAATGTACCAAAATTTCACCCTAGGCTAATTTTGATATTCCGAATCCAAAAATGAAGTCCATTTTGAAATATAGAATATATATGATTTCAAAAATTAGGTATTACTATTCACAACGGCTAGTTTAATTAGTTGTGGTGTGTGTTAGAACTCGAGGTTGCGTACAACACACGCTATCGCATTATTCAAAGGGAAACGTACCGTAGAAGCTTGGGGTGTTACATTCTCCCCTCCTTCAAATAATTGCGTCCTCGCAATTTCTAGGGTATTACTGCATAAAAAGACTCGGGTGGTTCTTCATCATAAGTTCCTCGGGTTCCCACGTTGCCTCTTCCATCTTATGATTTCTCCACAAAACTTTTACCAGACGCGTCGTCCGGTTTCTCAGTACTTGTTCTCTTGTATCAACAATCCTGACGGGCTCTTCACAATAGGAAAGATCGGGTTCCAGTTCTAATTCCTCATAGGTGAGTACATGCGTTGGGTCAGGCATGTATTTCCTCAACAGAGATACGTGGAACACATCGTGAACTTTGGAGAGACTTGGCGGCATTGCCAATCGGTAAGCTACAGCCCCAATTCGTTCTAGAATTTCGAAAGGTCCGATGTACCTGGGACTCAATTTACCTTTCTTACCAAAACGTATGACTCCCTTCCATGGAGATACCTTCAGGAAAACATGATCACCGACTTGAAATTCCAAATCCTTCCTTCGATTATCGGCATAGCTCTTCTGCCTACTTTGAGCTGCTTTAATGTGATTTTGGATTACTTTCACCTTTTCCACCGTTTCCTCCACCAGCTCTGGGCCTACAAGTTTTCTTTCACCAACGTCATCCCAACAGGTTGGTGTACGACATCTCTTTCCGTATAACGCTTCATATGGTGCCATCTGTATACTCGAATGGAAGCTATTGTTATAGGAAAATTCTACTAGTGGTAAATATTGATCCCACATACCCTGAAAATCAAGTGAGCAAGATCTCAACATGTCTTCTAAGGTCTGAATAGTCCGTTCTGATTGTCCGTCTGTCTGAGGGTGGTAAGCAGTGCTCAAATGAAGTTCAGTATCCAGGGATTTCTGAAGACTTTTCCAAAATCTTGAAGTAAAACGGGGATCACGATCAGAAACAATCGATAGGGGTACTCCATGAAGTCTCACAACTTCATTAATATATAGTCTTGCTAGACGTTCCAGGGGTAGATCTTCTCTTATAGCAAGAAAATGTGCTGACTTGGTAAGATGATCAACAATAACCCATATTGCATCGTTCCTTCTAGGAGTCTTTGGTAGCCCCATGACAAAGTCCATCGTAATATTGTCCCATTTCCACTCCGGTATGGGAAGAGGTTGCATGACCCCTCCAGGCTGTTGCCTTCCAGCTTTCACTTGTTGACAAACCATACATCTTGACACAAAATCAGCAATCTCCCTCTTCATGTTGTCCCACCAAAAATGTTCCTTCAAATCTCTATACATTTTGGTGCTCCCAGGGTGTATAGAGAAATTGGAACTATGAG
Source organism: Viscum album (assembly GCA_963277665.1). Taxonomy (NCBI): domain Eukaryota; kingdom Viridiplantae; phylum Streptophyta; class Magnoliopsida; order Santalales; family Viscaceae; genus Viscum; species Viscum album. The sequence goes on along the minus strand of OY728135.1, from coordinate 251,221,775 downwards.
CATCATCCAGCAATTCCCTTTTTAGATCAGGTATATTGGGAACACAAAGTCTCTTCCCGAATTTCAAAATTCCACCTTCATACGCAAAGTCTCTCAATCTCCCATCATTCACAGCTTTAATCTTCTTCTGAAATTCTTCATCATCGGTCTGAGAACTCTTAATCCTTTCTAGTAAAGATGGTTTGGCAACCATTTGAAAAAGCATTGATGTTTCACCTTCCCTGGTTATTCCCATGTCCATCTTCACTAGATCCATGAAAATTGGATCCCTTTCAATTCTCATCATGTTCAGAACTCCATGGTCTTTTCTGCTCAAAGCATCTGCCACCTTGTTTGCCTTCCCCGGGTGGTAGTGTATCGTACAATCATAATCCTTGAGTAATTCAAGCCATCTCCTTTGCCTCATGTTGAGTTATTTTTTTGAGAAAATATACTTCAAACTCTTGTGATCAGTATAAATCTCACATTTTTCACCATAGAGGTAGTGCCTCCATATCTTCAAAGCAAAGATCACAGCTGCTAACTCAAGATCATGAGTGGGATAGTTTTGTTCATGAATTTTCAACTGTCGTGATGCATAGGCAATAACTCTATCATTCTGCATAAGGACACAGCCAAGTCCTTTCTTCGATGCATCACTATAAATAACGAACCCATCATTCCCCGATGGTAGAGTCAATATAGGAGCATTGACTAATCTTCTCTTCAGTTCTTCAAAACATTCTTCACACTCTTTTGTCCAAACAAATTTAACCCCTTTACGTGTGGGCTTCGTTAATGGGTTAGCCAATCGGGCAAAATTCTGGACGAAACGTCGATAATAACCTGCCAAACCAATAAAACTACGTACCTCAGTTATATTCGTAGGTTCTGGCCATTCTTGGATTGCCTTGGTCTTAGAAGGATCAACAGAGATTCCATATTTAGAGACAATATGGCCAAGAAAAGAAATCTCCTGAAGCCAGAATTCACACTTGCTAAACTTTCCATATAATTCATGCCTCCTCAGAGTCTTCAAGATAATGCGCAAGTGATTTTCATGATCTTTGTAGGTTTTGGAGTATACCAAGATATCATCAATAAATACCACCACAAATTCATCGAGATACTCCTTGAAAACTCTATTCATCAGATCCATGAATACAGAGGGTGCATTAGTCAATCCAAACGGCATTACAGTAAACTCGTAATGCCCGTACCTGGTTCGAAATGCTGTCTTCGGAATGTCTTCCTTCTTCACACACAACTGATGGTATCCAGATCGAAGGTCAATCTTTGAAAAGTATTGAGCTCCATGCAGTTGGTCAAATAAATCATCAATACGAGGTAGGGGATACTTGTTCTTTATCGTTATAGCATTGATCTCCCTGTAGTCGATACATAACCTCATAGATCCATCTTTCTTTTTAACAAAAAGAACAGGGGCTCCCCATGGAGAAACACTAGGGCGAATAAATCCCTTATTACTCAATTCCTCTAGTTGTTTCTTTAGTTCGACTAGCTCTACAGTGGCCATTCTATAAGGGGTCTTCGATATAGGCCTTGATCCAGGAATTAAATCAATGGAAAACTCTACTTCTCGTTCTGGAGGATGTCCAGGTAAATCTTCCGGAAATACATCTACAAACTCTTTCACAATAGGTACATCCTCTATTTGAACATTTCTTTCCTCACCGACAGTTATTTCATTCTCTTCCTCCCCGATAATTGAATTAAGTTGAGCTACAGGGGGTGGATCTAAATAAGAATTAGGTGGTGACGATTCTGCTCTAAAAATAAGGTGCTCCTTATCATTATCATCAAGAATCGTAACCTCTTTCTTCTTACAATAAATCTTCGCATCATAGTCCGAAAGCCAGTCCATACCGAGGATTATATCAAACTCAATCATAGGTATGACGATGAAATCAGCAGATAAAGAAAATTTATGTGCTCTAATGGGGACTGATTCACAAAACTTTGTTGCAACGATACTTCCCTTAGGAGTTTTAACTGACAACTCCCTTATTAAATCAAATTGGAAATATCTAATTTTCTTAGCAAACTGGGAAGATATGAAACAATGCGATGATCCAGAATCAAATAATGCATTTGCTAAACTTGAGGAAACCATTAAATTACCTGCCACCACGTCTTTCGGAGCTTCTACCTCAGCAGTAGTGATAGCATAAGCCTGGCCTTGATCCCTTGGCCTTTTCTGAGGTAAGTTCTCCTGACGCTTAGGACATGCATTTGCATAATGCCCCATCTCCCTGCAATTGTAGCACTGAACGTTGGTAGCTTCCTTCTTCCCCTTGCAATCATGAGCTTGGTGGCCTTTTTCACCACACTTGTAACAGACTCCCATTCCCTTCAGGCAAGCACCGGGGTGTTTCTTCCCGCACTTACCACAAGATGGATATTCAACCTTTCCCTTCTTCCCCTTATTTCCATTCCCAGATTGATCAGCAGGTCTCTTCTTCTCTTGCTTTGCTTTAAAGTCATAAGACTTAGAGAATTCCTTTTCGGTCTTGATAGCACATGAGACAATGTCTTCGTACGATGAAAAGGATTGTGAGACTAATGCTCGACGGAGAAATGGTTTTAACCCATCAAAGAAACGATCAATCTTACTTCTTGGGTTGCAAATATAATCACCAGCGTACCTCGCTAACCTTATAAAGTTAGCCTCATACTTTGTGACATTCTCATCCTCCTTTTGTCTCAGACTCAGAAATTGCCTTTCCATATCTGCTCGATGGTCGCGAGGAAAGTATTTTTCTAAAAACAGATCTTTGAACTCCCTCCATTCCATGTTTGATACTTCATCATCTTCCTTCATGTTTTGAATCAATGACCACCATTGATCAGCATCTCCAGTGAGGCGGTAAACTGTCATGGTAACTTTTTCCCTTTCACTACTCCCCAAAGCCTGAAATATTTTCTCTAGGGAAAATATCCATTGCTCAGCTACTAAGGGATTTGTACTCCCATTGAACGTTGGTGGTTGTTGTCTCATGAATCGATCTAACATTGATCCTCCACGCTGCGGATCAGGGTGCTCCATACGGGTAAGGTTATTATTCATAACCTGAGTAAGTTGTCCCAGTACGGTGATTAGCTGATCAGCACCAGTTGCATCACCAGCCCCACTATAATTATCTTGAGCAGGAGGGCAATCCCTACATGGAGTGCGTGCATTGATACAGTTTCCATTTCTTCCACTAGGCGCCATTTCTAAAAAAAATGGCATAAACTAGATCAGTTTATGCATCAAAATACATAATCCCATACTTATAAAACACTTAACATAAATTGAACTATTTATGGATATAATCCATAATCATAAAAATGTTTTCTTTGAGGAAGTATATACTCATAAACCCTTCATAATGATTTGTAAAGATAGTGAGAGTTATCCTAAGCATATCCCCCGGGAGTGTCGTAACCAAGAGTGCAGCAAGGCCCGTTGTCGTGCACCAGTTCCCGTTCGAGTCTAGCTCAAAGCGGTGTTTTCGGGTTTTACCCCTAGGTACATCTGTGCCAGAGCCGCCTCTACCTGCTCGTATCCAGACAGGGATGTATTTCTCGAAAAACTCACAAAATCTCTACAATACCTAAATTCTAGGAAGTTCTTCTATACTAATCCTCAAAGTTCATCTTAGTTATACGTGCTCTAATCAGAGTTTATCTAAATCTAGCTTCCAAGGTTTGTACTAAACTTCCTCTGATACCAACTGTAACGCCCCGACCCTAGTTGGCTAGAGTCGGTGCATTATTACATAACATTGGCATGATCACAAGAAAGATCAAATCTCGAAAGACCGATTGGTTTAGTAGCCTTGGAAACACTAGATATATTCATAAGTTTTACATTACATCATAAAATGAAAAACTACTACAACAACATAATGTCTCCATAATCCACACTACTATCCCCTCATAATATCCCTGCAGGTCATTCATAATTTACTTCTTCACATCCTGGGGAAAAATAAAACATAGAAAAGGGGTGAGCTCAAATGCCCAGTAAGGATAACAATATAGCGGAAACTTTCATAAATAAGAATAAACATTTAAGGCAATGCATTACTAAAACAAAAGCCTTTTAAAATTGAACTTCAACATGGTATGGCAAAAGTAAAATAAAATAATGCCATTTACTTATTCACATGGATATTCTACTAATCGAATAATCACATGCAAAAATCAATAACCACTTTCATAATGTTGGAATGCATAATGCCAGACTATCATAACCACATAGCCAAGGCCTCGTGCCAAGGCTACAAATAAGATTTTGTCAAGGCCTTGTGCCAAGACACTAGTTTGTCTCATGAGACCTACCGATGCATCGAGGAGCTATAGCGGGCTCCACCCGTCACTTATTAAGTCCAATGCATTCCCATATGAAAAGGTTTAAACATAACATAAACATTCGTATTAAAACTAGCATACGAAATGTCAATACTTTCACAATAAACTATGAATGGTATAAAAATAGCACATCCACAGTCAAACATATCACAAAACCTTCAATACAATATAGAAGTTTTGTATAATAATAAATCAACTTCAAATAATCTTAAAATCCATCAAAGGATGTTGACATAGATGAAATCAAAATTCTTTTAAAAGAAATATCTCCTTTTATTTTGAAATCATTTAAGATCCATATAAAATAAAACATTTTCTTTGAAAATATTCTTATAAGCTTGTATGGGAAGCTTCGACGATTTTATAACGGCGGAAAATAACCGCACCCGCCGTATAAGTTAAAAAAAACATTCTTACCTCAATTCTGTCGAAAAGGTTAAAAAGGACCTTGTTTTGAAAACGACGGAAAGATTCTTTTATAAACCTCTTATAAAAAGTCAAACAAGGGTATAAATGACTTTAACCCATATTCTTGTAAATAGTAAAAATGTTTTGAAATACATTTCGAAGAAACATGGATGTGGATGATAAAGAGATCCCAGTAGATTATTACGTATAATACAACCTCGGATAATGAAGAGATTGTGAAATAACCCTTACCTTGTACTTTTCCTTGGTTGTGGTAGGTTAACCTCCTGTATAATGGTGAAATAATTGTTATTAAATTATACAAGAATCATATACATTAATATGATATCATATATGATTTTTTAATATTGATTTGATAATAATATCTTAGTATTATCGTTGTTTCGGGTGTTAACTTACTTGTTTTCTTTCATATGTTTTGTTACGTAAGACATGTTTGTAAAGGATAGGTTGTATATTATTCATATCCAGAATGATATCAAGTCCTTAAACATCATTTTTAAATCATAAAATGATAATTACGCTTTAATGGTTACGATGGAGAATGAATCTCATCGCGTTCGTGGAGACGGTAGTCCGTACGTACGCACGAGCGACAATATCATTCTTTTGATATTAAAATAATATATAAATGGATGGTATATCGTATATACAGAATCATTAACATGTTATATTTATTATTTACATGAGTTACACATCATTATTATACCCATCCAAATAATATTATATTGAATAACAATTACACCACGACGTGGAGACGGTAAGCCGTACGTACGCACGTATGGTGACATGTTATTCAAAGGGTGGATAGAATACTGAATATGATTGTACCATATTTATAATAACATCACAGTATATGTGATATACTGGAGTTATTATTTCAGAATGGTAAGAACAAAGGAAGAAGAAGTGGAAGAAGAAATGAACTTAGAAAAGGGTGGTGAGATCATTACCTCTTCTTCGGGTTCTTCCTTTTGATTTGATCAAAAGGGCTCCTTAGGTTGGCTTTCTGATCAAACTAAGGCCTCTAGGTTGTATTGAGGGATGTTGGGAGAGTATTTGGGCAGAGTTTGGCTGAACCAAAAGGCTTTAGAGGTGTGAAGAAATGAGAAGGAGGAGTGCCCTTTTATAAGAGGGGTGAGGGGCACCTTTGGAAAAGCTAGAAATATTAATTTATAATAAATTCATATTCGGTTTCTAAAGGCTCCAAAGTTGACTATTCAAAGGATGAGGTGGGGATAGGTCGAAAACAACTCATCCAATAGAATTTAGACAGGTTTGGGTACTTATATTAACCTTATCTTTATGTATTAACTCTAAGTTAATTAGTTTCACTTTTACAATGTCTCTTTGTATTTTTATATAATATGGTTAATAAACTTACTATATACATCCAAGCGACACCCAAGTGGTCCATTAATGATTAACCTATCAAAATATAAGTCTCTTGGCCGAACCTTAGATTTTGAGGAATTTAATATCAATTAATAATATAATATTTGTTTTAAGAACTCTTTTATGTCAATTTTGATACTATTCAATAGTTGATTTTTGTGAAACTCATAACAGATTGATTACTTCGAACAAAGTCCATTAAATCAATCCTAATATATCATATTAGCCTAGAAAATTAGTTTAATTCATTAAAAGTTTCATATTATATTTATTTGGGTATTTATAATATCAATTATTTTAATTTTTCACTATTATAGTAATTACTGCATCATCATTGTGTCATAAATAAAATAACTTATTTATTGTCTAAAAATTATAAATAAAATATCATTATGTAGGAAATCTTTTTATCTTTCTAATGAATATTTATAATCGAAAATCCAACATGTATAACCCTATGTAAAAATTGTTCTTCTAAAAGATATATGCTTGTGTCATTTTTGTATTCATTTTAACTTAATTAAAATAAAGTGTCATTATCACTTACAAGTGGATCCATGGGGTCCCAAAATTGACACAAAGATGCCCATGGTCGACCATGTATCAACCAATAGGGTTAAGACACGTTTTAGGGTAATTTTGTATTATTATAATATTATTTTTTTAACCCTTATTTACCGGATTTACCCTTTAACCATGGTAAATAAATTATTTACCGCAGTAATTATTCAAAATGTCTAAAAATAAAAGTTACCTATTTACATAATTTGGACATCCTGATTCCAAATATGGAATCCATTTTCCTAAATTCAAAACACAGAAGTGGCAGAAATTAATTTAAAATTAATTCCCGCTGTTAAAACAAAAAGCGTGTTTTTAAGAGATAATAACTATCAAAAGATTGACACTTGTTTATGTTCGGTTTAATTGTAAAATTATTTCCAATGATAAACATTAAATTGAATGGTAAAAATATATTCTAAATATACTTTAAAACCACTCAAATTCATAATTTATCACTATTAATTATTTTGATTAAAAAAGTTGTTTTTAATTAAAATTTAGAAATTTTCACTATTCATCAAAATATGAAAGTTATCCGAAATGTACCAAAATTTCACCCTAGGATAATTTTGATATTCCGAATCCAAAAATGAAGTCCATTTTGAAATATAGAATATATATGATTTCAAAAATTAGGTATTACTATTCACAACGGCTAGTTTAATTAGTTGTGGTGTGTGTTAGAACTCGAGGTTGCGTACAACACACGCTATCGCATTATTCAAAGGGAAACGTACCGTAGAAGCTTGGGGTGTTACAAGTTGTGAATACCGAATGTTTACACACATGGTTTGTAAAGATAAAAACAAGGTTAAAAAATTTAAATAAAAGTATGGCATGCAGATTTGGGTTCGTAATTCATTGTGTGGAAAATTGAAATTGTTTTATTCAATATTGTATGCCCTGTTTTCATTATAAATTGATCGTTTAGATTTTCAGAGTAAAGGGTGATGAAAAATAAATTTTGGGGGTTTATAAATGTATCAGCATTGTGTGGAACAATATTTTCGGTTCTTTATGTGTTTTTCCAAGTAGGTTGGCTTTTAAAAAACTGTGATTTGTGTTTTAGTATGTTTTGGCATTTCATTAAAAATGTTTGGGTCTTGAGTGTGTAGTCTAAATATATTTAAAAAAAGTTTAATCAATGTTTGGATGTGTTATATGATGTGTTTACATCTCTTTTGGAAATGTGGAAATTGTATCATTGATAAATGTAGGTTTTGTGAATAGTGTTTAATGGCCCATTTGGCCTCTTCAAAAAGATGTATAGTGTTTATTGTGAAACCCCCAAGGATGTTACTCGTACCTTTTTGACATGGGATGGCTGGGATATCCTTATTATGGAATCCCCGTGTTCCATTATATGGTTTCCTCAGTTGGAAACCCTTATTATTTCATGAATTTAAGTCATGAGGGAAAACCTTGGGTAGACTCAGGGTGAGACCTACTATGGAATATTGTTATAAATATAGGTTGTTATTTGATTCTCGGTAGCATCTGTTGGCTCAGTTCCTTTTATACTTGCGACATACGAACTTGACATATTGAGAGAATTTTATGAGATGAGTACTACACTGGTAAGTTATGGTACTGACCAGTGGCCCATAGTAGGCAGATATGTTTGGGTTTATTACTATGGGATTTTCCCTTGGTATGCCTGAGAAAGGATAGCCGAGCATTTTGGAGCATTATATTTCACCGTATGTGGCATGCTATTATAAATGGGGTCGCAGGTATTAGTTTCATCTAGATTATTCTTGATCTCTCAGGTTTTCTATGTCTAGTGGATTTTAGCTGTTCAAACTGCTATTGAGATACTTGCTTACCTATTTACATTGCCCTTGTTATATCTTCCTTGGTACCATTGTGTGGTGTTTTTCATGAAAAGTGGCATTTTATATTTTTAACTCCTATGATAATTTTTTCAAAAGAAAATGTGTTTCAAACACTATGGTTCTGGTTTTTCAAATGACTAAGGGCAATGGTTTGTACTTTGTTTTCATGTAAAAATTGTAGAAATGCATATTTTAATATATTGTAGTTCAAATTTAGAATTGTTGTTTCTTAATTTTAAAGGTAGTGAATTGGGAATAGATATCGGGCTAGCCTACTGAGTTTTAATACTCATCAAAATAATTATTTTCTATTTTAAGTTTCTGTAAAGGCTAAAACTTGAGTGCGCTCACCTTGGGAGATTCTTGATCGTTGAGTCATAATGTGACCTACGGGGTCACATTGAGTTAGTTTGGACATCGAGTTTTGTTAGTTTTATTTTCTTTCGTTCTTGTTTAGTCACTTTACCCAGTTTATTTATTTTGTGTTGCTCTGTATTATTTCCGCTGCATTATTCTTTTTGGGAGAAATCATTACCTCAGCCTTTGTTGATGCCCTGGTACATATCTCCAGCCCAGGGGGATCGGGAACACCTCTCCGGTCATGTCGCTGACCAGCTCCAGTGATCGGTTCAGGGTCAACCTGGGTTGGTTCGTGACAACCTTGACTACTAAGATGGGAAAAAAGTCGATGAGATTGACCCACTCTAGGAAGAATGTATAACTCGATCCACTATAAGGAAAGGGTTGTGAATGGGGATGGTGGTGTGTCCCAGTGAGTACATGCATCCCCATGAGGTGCTTTGACACGTTTCGAGAAAGATTATTGACTTATAGAGAATGATTATATATTCTTATTTATATTCCACAAGTTTATGTATTATTCCAATGATATTATCTCCTGAATCATGTTATTTGATTTCCTTATGATTCACATATAATAAACTTCCAACCTTTATTCTATGACTTGGTATTATGATATTTGATATAGAGGGTATGATCTTATACTATTATTATTATCTGCATATACCCTTATGCTCATATTATTCTTACATATATCCCTTGTTTAACTTTATTTATCATTTGAGATCACCCTTTTCTGATGTTTCATTTCCCCAAGTTATGAAGAATGGTTTTAAGTATATGTAATATGGGGGAGATCATTAAGGAATATGTTGATGATATTTCACCAATATAGATGATTATGTTTCCATGTTTCCATGGAAACTAATCTATTATACTCCTTGGGCATGTAATTATTTAATGTGGTGAAGATTCATCTAAAATGGTGTAATATCCATGTATGTTATTCTCGTTTTTCTATATATTAATTCCTTTCCAATAATTTTAAGTAGACCTAAGATTGGGTTCAGATACAATAGAGAGAGGAACTCTATGTAACCTGACTAACTACTGAAGATAAATAAATTTTATCTAATGGTAGAGTATCCAGAATGGAAAGGAAATGGACTTATTTTTTTAATCAATCAACAATAACCAAAATCAAATTATTACCTCAATATGTCTTTGTAAATACCACTATGAAATCCATTGATATATTTTATTATTTTTACTCCGGTATAAGTAAATGTTAAATCACTCCCTTTGGTAATTATCATTCTTATTTAACCTATTAATAAGTAAAACATTTTATGGTACAATTATCAAAATATATTATCATTCCAACCAACCAGATATATTCTTGAAGGTCTCTATGCATATTAATACTTCTATGATAAACAAAAAAATGGGGAACTATGATTTTAACTCAATGATTCTCTCCTCAATTGTAAATCACAGGTACATATAATCTCCTTCCAAATCTCAAAACACAATATTTATCAATGTTATATTTAGTAATTTTACACTTCTTATCCAAATCTACATTTTCTTATAACTCATGGTTTTCCTTCTGAACTTATTTATTTTTTTGATATAGAATATTGTACTAACATCTGAAACATAACAGGGGAAGTTTATATATCCAAAACATTTAGTAAAATATTCATCAAATCATTAACCAAAGGTTCATGTTATAAAAATGACATGGATAATAAAGAATTAACTTTCTAACACAAATCATTAACTACTTTGTTTTCTTTTCCAAAATGATAATGAATTATGCAGTCATAATCTTTTCTTAATTCCAGCAATATCCTCTATCATGTGTTCAGCTCTTTCTAAGTGAATATATTCTTCAAACTTTTATGTTCCATATCTATTTCATTTTTGGATAAATATAAATGATGTATCAACCTTTTAAACAAATCATTAAAGCTAATTCTAGATCGTGTGTATGATAATTTAACTCTTGAGGTTTCACTTCTCATAAATCATAATAAATTTCATGATTATTATACATTTGGATGCAACAAATTCTATATAATGAAACATCACTATAGATAAAAAAATCACCATTTCTTAAGTGTAATTTTGAAACTGGAGAATTCAATATTATTTCCAATTCCTAAAAATAATAATCATATTATTTTTTCCAAATAAATTTAACTCCATTTTGTGTTAACATAGTTTGTGGGATGGATAATCATGAACAGTTTTCAAAAAACCGCAATTAATATCCAATTAATCTAAGAAAACTTTAAATATTAGTAACATTTGTAGGTCTTATACATTCATTTACAAATATTGATTTTTTACAGATCACCTTTTATGCCTTCATTATTTATGATCCGTCCAAGGAATGAAATTTATTGCAACCAAAAATCACAACTTTTAAATTTTCCATATAACTTCTCTTCTTTAAAGGTTTGCATAAAAATAATTATATGTTTTTCATGATCCTCATAAATTTTTGAATAAACCAAAATATTATCAACTAAAACAACCATAAATATATCTAAATATTCAAGGAAGACTCTATTGTTAAGATCCATATATACAGTGGGGGAATTTTTTATCCTAATGGGAATAACTACAAACTCCTAATTCTCATATTTAGTCTATAATTTTGTTTTAATAATTTCATCCTCCTTCACCATCATCTAATAGTACCAAAATATCCATTCATACTTACAATAAAACTGAGTTCCCTCAATATGATCAAACAATTAATTAGCATGAGGAAATGGAAACACATTCATAAAAGTAATTTTATTCAAATATATATAATCAATGAAAATACTCATGGAACCATCTTTCATTATCACAAAAAATAAGACCACCCTAGGGTAAATTTCTAGTATGAATGAAAACATTATCAAGAAACTTCTAAAAATTGTTTTTAGTTCTAAACATACTACATGATCTATTCAATAAGGGGGTTTTGAAATTGGATTAACATCAGGATCTAATTCAATATTAAATCCAACTTATTACTCATGTATAACACCAGTATACTCATTAGGAAAAACATCCTTGTATTATTTTTGTACTGGTACATCATTAATCTGTACAGTACCCTTATTATCAAAAATACACGCAACAGAACTTCTGTTTCCATCATTTAATAGTTTATCAGATTTTATATATGTTATAAATGGTATGGGTCCATTCTTATATACAAACTAAAACTCTTTTTGAAAAATAACTTCTTTAAATCTGTAGCTTATTTTATCATGGAAAAATGAAATCCAATTCATACCTGGAATAACATCAAACTATAATAGGTGAAATAAAACAAGGTTTTTTGATAATGTATTTCTATAAGAAATGACATGAATATTTTTATAGTTTATTTTTTCCTTAAGACTTCCCCAATGTGTTTTTACTATAAGATCTATCTTTATTTCTTATGGTGGAATTTCCAAATTACCTATAAATATCTCATAAATGAAAGAATATATAGACCCCAAATCAAGTAAGACATTAAAATAATCTAAATAAACCTGAAATGTACTTGATACATCTTCATTGGCTGGCCCAAAATATTCTGATGTAGTTTCAAAGGACTTAACCATACCTTTTTGCTTATAATTTAGTTAATTCCCATCATTTGGGTCATTCTTTAGAATAGTATGTGCATAATTCCCCATCTCACCACATTTAAAACACATTATTATCTTCTTATCAAAATTAACCTCACTTCAACCAATACCTATTTCATTTCAATAACGGTTTTTATACCCAAACATACCATATCGTAAGAAATTCCTAGAATTGATAAGGCATTCCCCAAGGTGCTTTTTACCACACTTTCCACATATAGGAAAACCTTATTTCCTTACCTTATGATTTCCTTGATTGATTCTTACCATTTTTCTACCATCTAAATCTATTCTTATTCTTGTTGTAATAAATGAAATTATCATAAAAAAGGCCCATTTCTATACACTTAACACATTGGAAAAGTATCTCATTGATTTTTAATTCACGGGAATCCAATTCCCTTCAAGATAATTTCTTAAATCCTACATAAAAATGTTTTATTTTACAATCAAGATCTTGGATAAAATTTAGAGCATAACTTTACTATTGGGTGAAGTTTTCTTTATATTAATCCACTAAATCATCCTAATTTTAATTTGATTCCAAGAATTTCATTTCCATCCTGAGTCAAATCATCTTAGGAAAATATTTCAAAATGAAATATTCTCAAATTAATCTCATTCCAAGGCATCAATCTATTCTCTTTCTGTGATAATTTTGACCATGGACCACCACATATCATAATAACCTTAAAAAATTTAAATAGAAAGGATAAATGTTTTATAATCTAAAAACCCCATGAAATTAAATAGTATTTTTAATGATTTATTCCACCCATCATCTACCACTAGGTAAGAAGATCAACTTAATGCAGGACAGTTTTGACTCATAAAATCTTCCACTATCATCATGTTCCATTATAATAGATCTAGATAATCTCTTTCATGGATGACAATATAATTTATATACTATTCCAACTAAGCCATTACTTCGAAAAATTGCTCAATTCTAACTCTATCCATTTCGGGTTATTCATTTGGAAGGATATCATCCCCTTGATTCTGTAACACCCTGAGATTTTATAACATAAGTTATTTTTAATTTATTAGATGTCTTATGTTGTAAGATACACTAATATTATCTAGTGCTATACACAACAACATATTATATTGTGGTATACACAACAATATTCTTGGCTTGTGCAAGAGTGACCTTCTTCGATTGCTTGCATTGTGCGCAATACTGAGTTTCACTAAATAATGATATATTGTTAAAATATTATTATGGGATATAAAATAACTGTTATGAATAGTGTTAACTACATTTTGAATTTTATAAAACAATAAAATTCTCTTTATATATTTTCTTAAACATGATATAAGAACAATATCGTTTTTTTCAGGTAAAAGAAGTAATTTTTCAAAAAATGATGTTTTCCAGCCTTTTAATGGCGCACCCATTTCAAATCTAGTTTATGATAATATTATATATTCTATATGAAAAAAATAAACTTCTTATTTTGAGACAAGACATAAAAAATTACACATGTTTAATATTTGGTATTTTCTGATAAAATTAATATTTTAATGAATATTGAAAAATACTACATTTTAATTCAAAACTGTATTTTCATCTAATATATATATATAATTATATTATATTTTAAATTGGTTTTAAAGTGTATTTAGATTAATTTATTATCATTTAATCCAATTTTGTTCACTGGAAGTGATTTCCCATAGAAATTGGAAATGAACACATATCAATCTTTTTATGTTTATTACTTCTTAAAACCCTGCTTTTTGGTTTTGACAACGGGGATAAATTTTAAATTAATTACTTCATCTTCTATGTTTTAAATTTGGAAAAAAAAATTCTATATTTTTAATTATAGGTTTTAAATTTATTGAATATGTACCTTTTATTTTTGGACATTATGAATAGTAAATTGGGTAATTATTTTGAGTTACCATGGTTAATGGGTAAATCTGGTAAATAAGGGTAAACAATTAATAATTTAATAATTTAAAACCACCCTAAAACTTATTATAATACTATTTTATGAGATATTTCCAACCATTGGCATCCTTGAGTTGATTTTGGGACACCATGGATCCACATAGATGTGAAATGACATTTTGTAAGATTTAATTTAAAATAAAGAGAAATATAACATAAACATGCATCTTTTACTAAAAAATTATATGGGTTATATAAGTTATATATTTGTCTATAAATAGTAATTAAAAATATAAAATTATTTATTAAATCGTGGTATTTTATTTATAATTTTTAGACATTAAAGAGATAAATTTAATTATGACACAATGATGATGTAGTGATTGCTTCATTAATAATGGATTCAAATAAATGATATTATAAATATTAAAATAAATGTAATTCAGTTTTTTTATTACATACTTGAATTTAATGGATTATATTGACATATTATCTTTGATTTAATGCATTTTTTTCAAATTAATAAGGTTGTTAATTTTTTTAAAAAAAGTCATGTATGAATATTGTCCAAAATTTACATAATTCACAACGTAAAACATTAAATAGTTTATTTAATGATATTAAATTCCTAAAGCTCTAAAATTAGGGAAAATGGTTAATAAAAGTCCCAATATATCATAAATTGTCTTTTTTGGGACGTTTGACATGATATGGTAGTTACATTAACCCACAATGTGTAAATAACATGATATTAATGTAAGATTAAAAACTATAAAATAAGGGTTAAACCAAAAAGATAAGAATAATAAAATATTCAAAACTTGTCTAAAAATTATTGGATTATGGGTATTCGAAAAAAAATCATCTTATATTTGAATTAAACAACTTTTGGACCATTTTTTAAACGAAATTGAATTTATAATAAATTAATATTTCGAGAGTTTCCAAAAGTGCCCATCTCCTCTATTATAAAAGGTTACCTCATCCCTCTCCTCTTAACACCATTTTGAGTCTTCAATCTAGGACAAACCCTACCTGTTTCTATTCTCAACTTCCCAAGTTACATTATAGAGGTTCTGGTCTTCTCCAAAAGACCATATCTAGTTTCTTAAGAAGAAATTTAAAGGAAGCATGTCGAGGATGAGGTAATCTCTTCTACAGATTCATTCGAATTCCTTTCTTATTCTACTTCCTCATCATTAGTTTCTTCATTATAACGTAACAAAATAAGTATCAATATTATATTTATATGTTATTATAATTATTAAACAACACTATTTCACCTTCTATTCATCCTACTAAAAATGAAATCACCATGTGTGCCTATGTACGACTTACCGTCTTTATGTCGTCATGTAAACCTTTTTTCACCACCACCTTATTTGGATGGGTATAATGGTGGAAATAATAACTATATATGATTATTATAACATCATTCTAATTCTGAGATAATATACACCATCAACTTCAATACCATTCAATAATTATGGGAATGATATTGTTGCTCGTGCACACGTACGACTTACCGTCTCCATGACCCGATGAGATTCATTATCCATGTTAACCATTTAAGAATGATTATAAAGGATATATAATAAATAAGATTAAGATATATGAAATATTAATGCTACTGTATTTATATATATATATATATATGTCATTTACTTACTGCCATTCAATTTAATAAGGCAACAAAAACAACATTCATGCGTACGTACGACCTAATGTCTCCATAAAAGGTGTATTCCATTTAATTTTTCCATCTATTATATATATACTGAATATATAGGATATATAAATCTGTTTTACATTTTTGAAGTAATTAAATCATGATCTAACTAATAATATCATTAATAATTAGTCCAAACATGTACGATAAATAAAAGTATTATTATCAAAAATGTTTCTTTATCATGGAATTGTCAAATGAATGGGTAATATAAATTCATAAGTAAATCATATATAATATCATAAATATAATTAATGTTATATTAAAAGTTAATAATATGTTTATGTCCACTATATTGGAGTTTTGGACACATATAGATGAAATCGGACCTAAGGTAAGGGATAACATTGTAAATATCATTTTTATCTGAGATCGTTTATTCATAGGTATTTACTGGGGGTATATTTATAATCCACGTCCATATTTTCAAAGAATATTTTCATAAAATGTTTACTATTATTCAATGTATGTTTAAAGTCATTTTTACCCATTATTGACTTTTTTTACATGGTTGGGAAGGAATATTTCTTCCGTTTACCATAAGAGTTAATTTTTGACTTCATTGAAAAAAAATATATAAAGATAATGTTTTTTAACTTATACTAAATGAATGGTTTTTTAGAGTTTCATGATTCCTCATTTCCATGAAGCTTCCTTCACAAGATTTCATGTGTATTTCCAATTAAATATTTTCTTTTAATATAGCATGGAATTTTGAGAAAAGAAAACATTTTTCAAAAATAAATATCATTTTCCTTAGGAATAAAGTTCAAGTGTTTTACCAAAATTATTTTCCATCTAAGATGATGATATTTAAATAGGGTTATGTTTCTATCCTTATTATTACTATTATGTGACTATATTAATTATGGAATGATATTTTATATGGATTATGATATGATATTATGATGTTTAAGAAACCCATTTTATTTCTTGGGTTATACTATGATGAATGACTATGTTTTTTTGTCACATGTGAGAATGATTTAATTATGAGATGGGTGGGACCTATATCTCCCTCCAATGAATTGGGTAAATATTTATATCTCATGAGATAGACATGAATGTAAAGGTAAGTAAATCCTATTCGGTAATATATGAATAGAACAGAAAGTAAATGTGGTTCAATAATACATGGTTGGAACAACAAGTAAACCTAGTTTTGTAATGGACTTCATCCAATATGATGGTCTTGGAAGAAATGCCTTGGCTACTATGGAAATCCGATTATGTACTTAATTGTTTTATAAAATTCCATATTTTATTCCAAGGTTATTTTTAATGGTTAATGTTCCTTTATGATCTATTCCTTATGAAAAACAAAGATTTATTTCATGACTCGTGATTTTGATATTTAATCTTTATGTTCATGTTTTTATATTCATAGGTTTGTGGTTTCTTTTATGTTCTCTATATTTACCCTTATTGAGAAATTAATCTCACCCATTTATGTTTTCTCTTCTGAGTTATATAAAGAAATGTTTTAGGTAGGAAAACAAAAGGGGAAGATCTTTATGGGAGATGTTGAAGATCTTTCACCAAGTTATAAGATTATGTTCTGAGTTTCCAATGACACTAAAATAATATGGTATTTGGGTATATATTTTGTGTAATGTATTAATTATTCTGCAAATGAAATGTAACTTCCATGTACTTCAAGCTTGGGTCGTTAGAGTTGGTATCAGAGTGAAGGATTAGTCAACATTTGGATACTAGGATGCAAAACCTTTAGTGAGATTCCAAGTGATTTTTCTAAGGTTTGTCTGGGGATATCTTTCAGTTTAAGTATAATTATAGATTATAGTCTTAGAATTATGGTAATTATTATGAATAACATTGGATTAAACCTATGATGTTAGACATTGAATTTAATCACCCTTGATTATGTAGTTTTCCTAGTATGATTTGTGCCTATCACGATATTCATTTTGGGTTTTAGACGATTGATGGAACCTGAAGGATCTGTGTTAATGACCAATGTACTAGAAATGAAATTATTATCCTCCTAAAAAACCAAATGTTATGGGAGATGGAATAAAAAATCTTATTACTATACTTACACATGATATAGATCATTCTAGACCTCCAAATGATTAGAGAAGGTAACAAAATTATATTGAGTCCTTCATGAGGCAACATCCACCTTCTTTCAGTGGGTATTCCAGTCCAATAGTTTCTGAATAATGGATTAGTACCATTGAAAAGATATTTTCCATCCATCACTGTTTATAACATGAAAAATTCATTTTGGATTTTATCATTTAGAAGGTGAAACAGACTTGTGGTGGACTCTAATTAGGAATACAAGGTAGCAAGATGTAATTGAATCTATGGAATGAGATGGGTTCAATAACTTGTTTTTCAATTAGCACATCCCTTTTATTCTTCAAAAAAATATGGAAAATTAGTTCCTTGAGCTTACATAAAAGGATGATGAATCTGTTTGTACATATAAGGTGAATTTTACAAGACTTGCAAGGTATGCTTCTGGCTTTATCATCCAACCAGAAAGTAAAGTTAATCGATTCTTCAATACCTTAAAACCATGTCTTTGAAGCAAATTAGCTACAAGAGCATTTAGTAGCTATGAATTGATTTTGTGTTTTACTTCCAAGGTATAACTAGAATTTAGTGTTACCTATGTTTATCATAGTTTTAACAAGAAACAAAATATGGAGTTTAAGGGAAAATCTCAAAACAATGGTGAAAAGAAGATGAATGTTTCCTGATGCTCAATGTGTGAAAATAATCGTGGTGGATATTGTCTTAAAGGGACTAGAAAATGTTTTGAGTGTGGAAAAGAAGGTCATCGAGTATTTGAGTGCTGAAGTAGGAAAAATGTTGCTAATGATGTGAATAGAGAAAATATTATAGAGAACTCACAACCAACACTTCAATGCTATGAGTGAAAGGAAATGAGGGCATTATGCTAAACAAAACCCTAATCCAATGTTTAATTATGATCGAATTCAGAAACCTATTAAAGAAAAAAGACAAAGGGATGTCACATTTTATCACTATTGGTGATGTTGAGTATGACAATATTCAAATGATTAAGTGTTTTTGTAGTGGATTCAAAAATAGTGTTGTCGATTCTCATTTATAGTAGTATGGAATATTTGAATATCTATGTATTGGTTAATTGTGGTTTTCAATTACTATATAATACTGATAACCATGAAAAGTGATTGAAATATTTTGGGAAAGCAAATGACATGGACATAATTAAGGGATAATGAGATAATGACATGTTTGATAGTATTAATGATCTAATGAGTGATATATGAAAAAGTGATATCATGGTTTAAGTATATAGGATTTTTGTTATTTTTGGTGTATGGAAAGAGTTAATTTTGATAGAATACATGTTTTGAATAAGGTTATATAGTAATTCATGTTTCAATAGAATACATGATTAAGGTATTCACATGTTTAGAATGTAACAATCAAGAACTACCTTATATGATATGGGGAAAATGTTAAGTTGATTTAGTTCAACTCCTTCTAAAGTTTTATATTTTCATTTTTTTGGAAGGAATGTAACTTTTTCCATTTATTGATAGTACAGGTTATATTCTAGTTGAATTTTGTTATATTAATGTATTATCTCACTATAGGTGGACTAATGCATATTTGATAACATGTTCTAACCTTTTTGTTGAGATAGATGGAATGACCTATCATTCTATCACATTATCTTCTAACACATCAGGAATTAAAAAATGAACTCCATTTTGTTAAATAAGAGATGAAGTGGAAATTAATCAGGGAATGATCAATGGTGATATTGCATAGAAATCAAGTAAGTATATCTTCTCATGAAAAAAATTCATCAAATTTAGGAAAAAGATCTTGAAACTAAAAATGTTATCCTAGTACCTTCCCATCCAATGAATCATATGGTCCCTTAAATCATCGATTATTTATGGATTTATGGTAGTTAACATTCTCCAAACCTTATTATCTACCACTATCCATCCAAACATTATTGTTATATTCCTCTTTCATGTCCATGTTTTCACTTCTCACCTATGTTATCATATGTGGAAACCTAGTGATGAGTTAATTTTGGTAATCATTATGTTTCTAACATTCCTTTTTAAAATCATGTTTTAGTATTCCTTGATACAAAGTGGTTTTCCTTGAAAGAAACTTTCAAGTAGTAAACCATTTATAACCCTGAAAAATTTCGAGGGGGAAATTCATTTTAAGGGGGTAAAATGTGACACCCCAAAATTTTATGAGATATATTATTTTTAGTTTCATTTATTTCTTGTGTTATACACTACACCAATATTAGATTGTGTACTAAGCAGCATTGTATTATCTTGCAGTATATGCAACACTATTCTTGGCTTGCGGAAGAGGAACCTTCCTCGATAACTTGCATTGTACGCAATACCGAGTTTCACTAAACAATGATATATTATTAAAATATAATTATGTGATATAAAATAGCTTTTATGAATATTATTAACAACATTTTTAATTTTATATAACATTTAAATTCATATTAAATATTTTCTAGAACATGATATAAGAACAAAATCATTTTTCCGGTAAATTAAGAACTTTTTCAAAAAAAATGACGTTTCACCACATTTTTATGGCACACCCATTTATAATATAGTTTTTAACAATTTTATATATTCTATTTGACAAAATAAACTTTTTTATTTGGAATCGGGACTTAAAAATTTACTTATATTGAATTTCTGGTATTTTTCTGATGAAATTTATTTTTAAGGAATAGTGAAAAATACCATGTTTCAATTCAAAATTGCCTTTTCATCTAATTTATTTATATAATTAGGTTATATATATCATTTTAATTAATTCCCCTAGTTACATTCTATAGGCTCTGGTATTCTCAAAAGACCAAATCTAGTGCTCAAAGTGGAAATTTAAAAGAGGCGCGTCACGGAAGAGGTAATCTCTTCTACCGATTCTTTCAAATTTATTTTTCTTATACATCCACTTAAATAGATTTTTCATTATAAAATAATAAAATAAGTATCACTCATATACTTATATATTATTATAAACATAAAACAACATAGTTTCACCTTCTATCCATCCTACGAAAAAAGAATCCATCACGTGTGCGTACATACGGCTTACCGTCTCCACACCGTGGTGTAATCTTTTTTTCACTACCACCTTATTTGGATGGGTATAATGGTGTAAATAATAACTATATATTATTATTATAAATGATACTAATTATGAGTTATTATACACCATCCACTTCAATACCATTCAACAATTATGGGAACGATATCGTCACCCGTGCATACATACGACTTACTGTCTCTATGATGCGATGAGATCCATTCTCTACATTAACCATTCAAGAATGATTATGAAGTATATATAATAAATAATCATGAAATATATAAAATAATAATTCTACTATATTTATCTATATATATATATATATTTATATTTCATTTAATTACTTCCATTCAATTCAATAAAGAAACGAAAACAATTTCCATGCATACGTACGACCTACCGTCTCTATCAACGTTGTATTCCATTTCATTTATCTATCTATTATATATTTATTTTTGTACTGAATATATATGATATATAAATCTTGATTTACATTTTGGAAGTAATTATGTAATGATCTAAGAAATAATATCAAGAATAACAAGTCCAAACAGGTACAATAAATAAAATGATTATTACCCAAAATGTTGCTTTAACATGGAATTGACAAATTAACGGGTAATATAAAGTTATAAGTAAATAATATATGATATCATAAATATTTTTATAGTTCTATTACAAGTTAATAATACATTTAACCCCAATATATAAGAGTTTCAAACACATATATATGAAATTGAACCTAAGGTAAGGGATAATGTTACAAATCTTGTTTTTATACGATATTGTTTATTCATATGTATTTATAAGGGGTATATTTATCATCCATGTCCATAATTTTTAAAAATATTTTCATAAAATTCTTATTATTCTTATATGTGTTTTAAAATTCATTTATACCCATTATTTACATTTACTACATGGTTGGGAAGGAATCTATCTTTTGTTTACCATACGAGTTACTTTTTGAATTCTCTGAAAAAAGTATGAGGTGAATGTTTTTATTAACTTATATAGCATGAATGGATTTTTACGATTTCATGATGCATTATTTATATGAATCTTCCTTCGCAATATTTCAAGTGTATTTCCAATTAAATTTTTTTCTTTTAAAATTAAATATAATTTTGAGAAAATAAAACATTGTTGAAGTAAAATTATATTTTCATAATGAATTAATTTCAAGTGTTTTAAAAGAATTATTTTACATCTAAGATGATACTCTTTAAATAGGGTCATGTATATATACCTATTATTATTATGACTTGAGTTTTTCAATGATGTAATGATATTTTATATGGATTTTGATATGATGAAATGATTTTTAAGAAACCCATTTTATTTCTTGGGTTATGATATGATGAATGATTTATTTTTTTGTGGAACATGTAAGAATGGTTTAATTATGAGATGTGTGGGACCTATATCCCCATACAATGCATTCGATAAAGATTTAGGTCTCATAAGATAAACATGACTGGAATGGGAAGTAAATATGATTTAGTAATACAGGTATGTAACGTAAAGTAAATCTTGTTCAGTAATATTTTACTAGAATGACATGAAACACTAGTTTAGTAGTGCACTTTTCCCACTATGTTGGTTTTGGAAGAAATATCTTGGTTACTATGGAAATCATATCATGTTCTTAATTTTCTGACACAATTCCATGTTTTATTCCAATTCTATTTTATCATGGTAAATGTTCATTTATGATTTATGCCTTATGAACCGCTATGATTTATTCCATGACTCATGATTTCAATATTTAATATTTATGTTCATGTTTTTACATTCTTATGTTTATGGTTTATTTTATATTCTCCATTTTTACCCTTACAAAAAATATGAGCTCACCCTCTTTATGTTTTCTTTTCTCCAGGATATAAAGAATGGTTTTAGGTAGGAAAACAAATGTATAAGATCAGTATGGGAGGTGTTGGAGATATTTCACCTTGTTAGAAAATTATGTTCGAAGCTTCCAAATACACTAAACTAATATGGTCTTTGGGAATACATTTTGTGTAATATATTAAGTATTCCCCAAAAGAAATGTACTGTCCATGTATGTCAAGCTTATTTCGTTAGATTTGGTATCAGAGCATAGGTTTATTCAACCTCTGGAAACTACGATGCGAAAAATTTAGTGAGATCCCTAGAGATATTTCTAAGGTACGTCTAGGGATTCCCTTAACGTTAAGTATAAATATAGATTATAATCCTAGAATGATAGTAACGGTCATGAATAACCTAGGATTAAACCTAAAATATTAGATATTTAAAGGAATCCCCGGTGATTATGTTTTTTTCCGAATATGATTTTTCCTCTCACACTATTATTTTTGGGTTTTAGACGATGGTTGGAACCTGAAGGAACAATGTTAATGATCAATGTACTATAAAATGTAATAATTTTCCTCTAGAACTACCAAGTCTTATGGGATATAGAATGAAAAATATTATTGATAAACATAGATATGAATCATTCTGGACTTCCAAATGAGGAGATAAAGGAACAATATTCATTTAAGCCCTTCATGAGGCAACATCCACCTTCGTTCAGAGGGTCTTCTGTTCCACATGTTGCTGAAAAACGGATCAGTACCATTGAAAGAATATTTTCCAACCTTCACTATTAAAAACATGAAAAAGTAATTTTGGTGTTTATTATTTATAAGGTGAAGCAGACCAGTGGCAGACTCTAATTAAGAATACAAGGTAGCAAGATGAAATAGAATCTATGGAATGGGATGAGTTCAAGGACTTGTTTTTTAATAGGTACTTACCTCGCATTCTTCAAATAGAGATGGAAAAATGAGTTCCTTGATCTTAAACAAAAGGATGATGAATATGTTGGTACATACGAGGTTCATTTTATAATAATTTCAAGGTATGCTTCTGGATTTATCATCCAACAAGAAAGTAAAGTTAATTGATTCTTCGGTGGATTAAAACCAAGTATTCAAAGGGAATTAGTTTTAAGAGACTTTAGATGATATTAAGAGATTATGTGTTTCCCTATCAAGGTAAAACTATAATTTGGTGTTACATATCCATCTCATGGTTTTTAAAAGAAACAAAAAATGGAGTTTAAGGGAAAATCTATAAACAATGGTGAAAAAAATATTAATGTTTCCTTATGATCAAAGTGTGCAATTAATCATAGTAGATATTGTCTTAAAGGGAATAGAAAATGTTTCAAGTTTAGAAAAGAATCTCATTGATCAGTTGAGTGCTGAAGTAATGGGAAAAAGGTTTATAAGGATGTGAATAGAGAAAAGACTACAGAGAATGCACAACCAACACTTAAATGCTACAAGTGAAAGAAAATGGGGAATTAAACTTACCAATGCTCTAATACAAGGGTTAATGAAAATTGAAGTCAGCAACCTGTAAAAAGAAAAATGGAATTCACAAAAAATCATTATTGGTGATGTTGAGTATGAAAACGAAGTAGTGGAATGATATAACAACTCATACATTACATACATTGTTAATACTTCAAAATTGAATCATACTTATTACAACATATAACAAAACCATGAAAGGACCGTATAGGTATAGTGTCTTTAGAAACTGGGAAACATAAACAACTTGTTTATAAATCATCTACGTTGTCTCCCATTTATTTCATCATACCTAGAGTCCATCTTTAGAATATCCTACTTAATAACCTTCTTCATGACCTGGGGAAGGAAAAAATACAAAAGGGTGAGCTCAAATGCTCAGTAAGGGTAAACAAAAGAAATATCAATCACATCATATTCATAAGAACATATCATTTCGGAAATCTTAACCTGCAAAATATATCATAATTTCATAACATGGGATAAATCATAGTAGTGAAATGTAATCCCAACAATCATAACTTAAAACATGAAACTTTGTGTCATACTCACATACTCATAGAGAATCATTTCTTAGTAGTCCAAACTCATTGCCAAGACTATCTTAGCGGACAAAGTCCATTTCTGAACCGAGTTCACTCTTCCTTTCAGTCCTGTTTCACTGAACCAGATTAACCTGCCATTCTAGCCATTTCTATCTCATCAGATATAAATCATTACCCAATGAATTTGAGGGATATATAGGTCCCACCCATCTCATAATGATACCATTCTTATGCGTGCCACAAAATCATAAATCATACATCATTGCATAACCCATGTAATAAAAATGGGATTCTTAAACATCGTGACATCATAAAACAATTCATATAAGATAAAGGAATTCATAAAAATAATTCCATCACAACATAATCAAATCAATGTAATAATAGGTATAGAAACAGAACCCTATGTTATCATAGATGGAAAATAATTTTGATAAAACACGTGAACTCCATTCATGAGGAAAATATGCTTTCTACTTCAAAAACATTTTCCTTTCGTAACATGTCATATAATTTTGAACTAAAATAAGTTGATTAATAATAAACTTGAAGACATGTAAAGGAAGGTTCATGGAAATAATGTTCTAAAAATCCATTCATGCCGTATAAGTTAAAAAAACATTCTTCTCGTACTTTGGCCGGAAAAGTCAAAAAGTACCTCGTACGAAAAACGACAAAAGATTCCTTTCACATATTTTACTAAAAACTCACCGAAGTGTAAAATTGGATATAAACAATTGTAGGTGGATGGAAATAATATTACATATTGAAGAAACATGGATGTGGATGACAAATATGCCCCAGTAAATACCAAAGAATAGACAATCTCGGATTAAACTTGAGATTGTGAGATTTTCCTTTACCTTAGGTCTGATTTGCTTCGTAAGTGTCCGAACCTCCTGTATGATGATTTAAATAATGTCATTGACTTATTCTAGAAACATAATCATTTTTATGATATCAAATATGGTCATATTCTCATCTTCTTATTAGTAATATTTCATTGCTACATGTTATCCGGGAGTTCATTGTTTTTTGTTCTTATGTGTGTTTTGTCGAATAAATTCTTATTCTTCTTTTTAGGTTATAGATACCTCATTTTCAGAATGGTATTAGTGTAATATATATCATATTCATTCATTAAATTTATTTATATAATCATTATGCAATGAAGATCATGTATAACGAGTCGCATCACATCGTGGAGACGGTATTCCGTACGTACGCACGAGCAATGATATTGTTCCCATGATCATGGAATTGTATTGGAGTGTATGTATACTATTTTATAATTAATATAAATTTAAAATAATAATATTTATTTATTCTTTACACCATTATACCCATCCAATTAAGGTGGTGGTGGGAAATAGATTACACCACGGTGTGGAGACGGTATTCCGTACGTACGCACGCGTGGTGATTACGTTTTTCGTAGGATGGATAGATGGGGAAATAGGGTTGTTTCATAATTCTTATAACATATCAGTATATTATTGATACTGATGTTATTACTTAATAATGAAACAACTAAATAAGAAGAGGTGGAAAAATAAATAAAGTTGAAATAATCGGTAACAGACATTACCTCTTCTTTGAAGCGCCTCTTTGAGACTTCCTCTTAGGGCACTAAAATTGGTCTTTGAAGAAGACAATGAACTATATTATGTTTATAGGGAAGTGGATAAGAGAATTTGGCAGGGGTTGGCCGATCATGAAGGCTCAAAGTGGTGTGAGGAAAAGAGGAAGGAGGTGCCCTTTTATAAGGGAGGAGAGGGGCACCTTTGGAAAAACTAAAAATAGTTTTTTATTATAGTCATATTCGGTTTTTAATAGCTCCAAATTGATTTATTTCGAATCTAAGGTGGGGATGGGTCGCCATAATCTCATCCAATATAATTTATACAAGTTTAGGTTTCTATTTTAAACTTA
Organism: Viscum album; assembly: GCA_963277665.1. Lineage (NCBI taxonomy): Eukaryota > Viridiplantae > Streptophyta > Magnoliopsida > Santalales > Viscaceae > Viscum > Viscum album. Next base: position 251,194,687 of record OY728135.1, on the reverse strand, counting down.
TCCTTTAGATATAACTTTAAGTTAGATAATTTAACTTTTACCGTGTCTTCTTGTTTTCTTACACTATAAGGTTAATAAACTTACTATAACAAGACAAAGGAACCCCAAGTTGTTTATTATTAATATATATAATCTTATCTAATTCATTTGGGAGAACCATAGATTTTTAGGAATAAAATAACAATTAATAATATAATATTTGTTTTAAAAACTATTTTATGTCAATTTTGACACTATTTAGTAATTGATTTTTGTGAAAATCATAACAGAAATATTAGTTCAAACAAAGTTAATTAAATAAATACTAACATTTCATATTAACATAGAATATTATTTTAATTCATTAAAAGTCTCAAATTACAGTTATTTGGGTATTTATAACATCAATTATGTCAATATTTCATTAATAATATAATTACTCAATCATCATTGTGTCATAAATAAATTAAATTATTTAAAGTCTAAAAATTAAAAATAAACTACCATTATGTAGGAAAGCTTTTCATATTTCTAATGAATATTTATAGTCTAATTTATGCTATGTATAACCCTATATTAAAAATGATTTACTTATTAAACATTGATTTTAACTATTTTAACCCTTCTTTAAATAAATTAATAATAAATGTCCTAATCTAATCCAAGTGGGCCTAAATTGTCATACTTTATTCCTAAGGTTGTTTTTGGTCGAATTACACTTATCCAATAGAATTAGGACATGTGTTAGGGTAATAATAATAATATCATTTTTACCCTTAATTACCCTGTTTATATTTAACCGTGGTAAACAAAAGTAAAAAGTTACTATTCCCCAAAAATTATTTTCATCTCATTGAACCACATTTTATTCCTTGATATTAACCGTGTCTCTCGGATTTTTGAAATTCCACTCACAAAAGCGGTAAAATTCGGTTTTATGTAAATTTTCAAATTCTCCTAGGAGGTGGGTAAAAGACGGTGAAAAGTTCAATAAAATTTTTTTATATATAAAATTATTATAAAATGACTCCAATTAATTGCATTGAACTTATATAGATATTATGTATCAATTTTGACCTAAAATAAATTTAAATAAAATAAATAATTATTTAAATAAAAAGTCGGTTTTTAAATAGTAACCCAGCATTTTCACTATTCATCAAAAATTGAAAGTTTTCAGAAAAATACCAAAATTTCACCCTTGGCTAATTTCGATATTCCGAATCCAAAAATGAAGGCCATTTTGAAAGATTAAATTTAAAAAAATTCAAAAAGTGGTTATTACTATTCATAATGGCTCGTTTTAATAATATTTTAAAAGCATATCATTGTTTAGTGAAACTTGGTATTGCGTACGATGCAAGCTATCGAGGAAGGTCGCTGTTGTGTGTAAAGAAAGAAAAGCTAGTGTTGTGTGTAGTGAAAGATCCCTTTGATGATTTATTTAACATAAAAACAAAATATTTCTCATAAAAGTCTCGGGTGTTACATTCTACCCCCCTTAAAATGAATTTCGCCCTCGAAATTCGTCACTTTGTAACAAACAGATGAGGATACCTCTCCCTCATCATATCCTCAAGCTCCCATGTAGCTTCTTCTAATTGGTGGTTCCTCCATAAAACTTTCACCAAGCTAGTGGTCGTGTTCCGTAGGACTTTTTCGCTACGATCCAGAATCTCTATCGGTTGTTCTTCATAAAAAAGATCTTGCTCGAGTGGTACAACTTATGAGCTGAGTACATGTGAAGGATCAGGTATGTACTTTCTCAGGAGAGATACATGGAACACATCGTGAACTTGAGAGAGATTCGGTGGAAGCACCAATCGGTAAGCTAACTTCCCAACATGATCCAGTTTTTCGAAAGGACCGATATACCTAGGGCTCAGCTTTCCCTTATTTCCAAATCTCATTACTCTCTTCCAAGGAGATATTCGTAAGAAAACTTTATCACCCACTTCAAACTCTAGGTCATTTCTTAGGTTTTTAGAATAAATTTTCTGTAGACTCTGAGATTCTCTTATGTGTTGTTGAATAGATCGGATCTTTTTTGTCATCTCGTCAACAAGATCAGGTCCTAATAGCATTATTTTCCCAACTTCATCCCAGCAAGTTGAAGTCCTGCATTTCCTTCCACAGAGAGCTTCATAAGGAGCCATCTGAATACTTGAGTGAAAGATATTATTATAAGAACATTCCACCAAAGGTAGGTGTTGATCCCAACCACCTTTGAAATCCATAGAGAAAGCTCTCAACATATCTTATAGAGTTTGAATTGTCCTCTCAGACTGACCATCTGTCTGAGGATGATAAGTAGTGCTGAAACTCAACTCTGTTTCCAGAGTATGCTAAAGACTTCTCCAGAACTTCGAGGTAAATCTCAGATCACGATCAGATATAATGGAAAGTGGTACTCCATGCAATCTTACCACTTCCTTTACATATATCCTAGAAAGCTGATCTAGAGAAAAATCCTCTCTAATAGCAATGAAGTGTGCAGACTTTGTAAGACGATCAACTATGACCCATATAGCATTATTTCCTTTGGATGTTTTATGAAGTCCAGTGACAAAGTCCACAGTGATGTTTTCCCATTTCTATTCAGGTATGGGTAATGGTTGTAACATCCCCTTAGACTTCTGTCTCTTAGCTTTAACTTCCTGACAAACCAAGCATCGAGAGACATATTCAGCAACATCTATTTTCATGCCCTCCCACCAAAAGTACTCTTTCGGGTCCCTATAAATATTTGTGCTTCCAGGATGAATAGAGAATGAAGAACTATGAGCCTCATCCAGCAGCTCCTTCTTTAACTCTAGGATGGGAGGAACACAAACCTGATTCCTGAACTTTATTATCTCATCACAATCTAGGTTGAATTCTGAATCATTTCTCACCTTCTTTTGTAACTCTACATCTTCTTTCTGTGCCTCTTTAATTTTCACATGTATAGATGGTTGAACATTCATTTGAGAAAGATACGGTTTTTCCCCTTTCATTATAATTCCAAGATCCATCCTTTGTAAATCCATAAATATTGGATCTTTTGTGATCCTCATCATGGATAAGCAAGCACGGTCTTGTCGACTTAATGCATCTTTCACCGGGTTTCCTTTCCCAGGGTGGTAATGAATTTAGCAGTCGTAATCCTTAATCAGCTCCAACCATCTTCTTTGGCGCATATTCAGATCCCTTTGTGTGAAACTATACTTTAAACTTTTATGATCAGTATAAATATCACACCTTTCTCCATAAAGATAATGCCTCTAAATCTTTAATGAAAATATTACCGCAGCTAACTCCAAATCATGAGTTTGGTAATTTTTCTCATGGATTTTCAACTGTTGTGAGGCATAAGCTATCACCATATCATTTTTCATAAGAAAACACCCCAGCCCCTTCTTGGATGCATCACTGTAGATCACAAAACATTCTCCACTACAAGGAAGTGTGAGTACAGGTGCATTGGATAACCTTCTTTTCAACTCCATGAAATTCTCTTCACATTCCTCCGTACACATGAACTTAACTCCTTTTCAAGTCAACCTGGTGAGTGGATTAGATAATCGTGAAAAATCTATCACAAAACGTCGATAATATCCAGCCAAACCAAGAAAAATTTGGATCTCAGTTACTGTTGTTGGTCTCAACCATCTTTCGATAACCTCTGTTTTTTGCTGGATCCACAGATATCCCCTCTTTTGTGATTATGTGACCCAAAAATGCAACTTTTTGAAGTCAAAATTCACACTTGGTAAATTTGGAATAAAGATTATCCTTTCTTAGGGTCTTCAATATAATTCTCAGGTGATCTTCATGTTATTCCTTGCTCTTTGAATAGACAATAATATCGTCTATAAAAACTACCACAAACTAATCAAGATAGTCTCTAAAGACTCTATTCATCAGATCCATGAAGATAGTAGGGGCATTAGTAAGACCAAATGGCATCACTATAAATTCATAGTGTCCATACCTTGTATGGAAAGCCTTCTTTGGTATATCCTCCCTATTGACCCTTAATTGATGATACCCTGAATGATGATCAATCTTGGAAAAGTATTGAGCTCCGTGTAGTTGGTAAAATAAGTCATCAATGCGTGGGAGAGGATATTTTTTCTTGATAGTGATCTTGTTAAGTTCTCGATAATCAATGCAGAGTCTCATTGATCCATCTTTCTTCTTAACAAATATAACAGGTGCTCCCCAAGGTGACGCACTAGGGCGTATGAATCCCTTATCAAGATTCTCTTGGAGTTGCTTCTTCAATTCCTGCAACTCAATTGGGGCCATTCTATTAGGTGTCTTTGTAATAGGCAAAGCACCCAGTACGAGTTCTATAGAAAACGCAACTTCATGATCTGGTGGAAGACCCGGAAATTCCTCTAGAAAGACATCGTCAAACTCCAGTACAATGGGAATATTCTTAATCATGAGTTTCTCTCCGACCATTTGAGATAAATAACCCTCATTTAGTGGAATCAAGACCCATAAGATGAAAGAAATTTCCACTCAAAGGCTATGTTCATCCTTGCATCGATAAATGGTCATAGATTGATCTAGAATATGAAATGTGACTTCCCTTCTTTGTAAATTGATATGAGCCTCATATAAATAAATCCAACCCATGCCAAGAATCACATCAAATTCCACTATATGAAGGATCACAAGATTTGCAGGAAGCACTTTCCCACAAACTTCAATCGGAGAAGAATTATAAACTTTTGATGTGATTGTTGTGCCATTAGGGGTTGTCACAACTAACTAAACATCTAATTGTTGAGGTAATATGGTGATACCCTTAGAAAATTCCTCAGAAATAAAAGAGTGGGTGGATCTAGAATCAAATAAAACATTTTCTACTTTAGAGTGGATGGTAAGTGTACCTTTCACCACTTCGTTATCGTACTCTACATCGCTGATAGAAATTGCATGTGAATTTCCTTTGTATTTAGCCTTAAGAGTTTGTTGACGTCGATCATCATCAAAAACCCTTGGATTAGGGAATTGATTGGCATAATGCCCCATTTCCTTGCATTTGTAACATTGAAGTGTATGAGGTGCACTCTGTGTAGCCATTTCTTTGTTCGCATCACTAGACATCTTCTTCACATCATTGCGGAATTCAAATGCCTGGTGACCTTCCTTTCCACATTGAAAACATGTACTTGTCCCTTTAAGACAATTCCCTCCATGTTTCTTTCCACACTTTGAGCATAAGGGAAAACTCATCTTCTTTTCATTGTGCTCTTTAGATTTTCCTTTGAATTCCATTTTCCTCTTCTTATCAAACCCATATGACTGATGGGTTACTCCAATCTCAATCTCAACCTTGAGAGCACATCAAACAATTTCCTCATAGCTATTGATGTCCCTTATGGATAATTCCCTTCGAAGACTTGGTTTTAAGACACTAAAGAATCGATCGATCTTAATCTCGGGTTGGATAATAATCTCAGAAGCGTACCTTGCAAGTCTTGTAAAATTTGCTTCATAGGTACCAACAGATTCATCATCCTTTTTCTTTAGTTCAAGAAACTCCTTCTCCATCTTTGTTCGAAGAATACGAGGGAAGTAATTATTGAAAAATAAGTTATTGAACTCGTCCCATTCCATGGACTCAATTTCAACTCATTGCCTCGTATTCTTAATAAGATTCCACCATTGATCAGCATCTCCTTACAAATGATACACTGCTAAGATGACTTTATAATGTTCAGAACATTGAAGAACTGAAAATATCTTTTCAGTGGTAATGATCCATTGTTCAGCCACTGCTGGATCAGAAGACCCGCTGAATGAAGGTGGATGCTGCCTCATGAAGGATTCAACAAAATGTTGCTCCTTCCTTTGCTCGTTTGGAAGTCTTGCATGGTTCATTGCTTGAGAAAGTTGTGTGAGCATGGCTACAAGATTTTTCATTCAAGCTCACATAACGATTAGTTGCTCCGGGGGAAATCATTGCATCGCCCGTCACATTCCTCATTAATACGGTTCCTTCGGGTTCCATACATTGACTAAAACCAAGAAGAATTGTGTGAGAAACACTAATTATAATAGGAAAACCACATAATAAAGAATAAAATTTCACACTTAAGGTCTTATCATAGGTTGTTCATGGCCATTTTTAAAACACTAAGATCGTGTTCTATGCTTAGACTTATCCTTAGGGTTCTTACTAAGGCTTTCACGTCCTAATTTCCAATGGTTGACTATACCTTTCCTCGGATAACAACTATAATGACCCATACTTTACATACATTATTAATACTTCAAAATTGAAGCATACTTATTACAACATATAACAAAAACATGAATGGACCGTATAGGTATAGTGTCTTTAAAACTGGGAAACATAAACAACTGGTTCATAAATCATCTATGTTGTCTCCCATTTATTTCATCATATCTAGAGTCCCTCTTTGGCATATCCTACTTAATAACCTTCTTCATGACCTATAGAAAGAAAACATACAAAACGGTGAGCTCAAATGCTCAGTAATGGTAAACCAAAGAAATATCAATCACATCATATTCATAAGAACATATCATTTCGGAAATCTTAACCTGCAAAAGATATCATAATTTCATAACATGGGATAAATAATAGTAGTGAAATGTAATCCCAATAATCATAATATAAAACATGAACTTTGTGGCATACACACATAATCATAGAGAATCATTTCTTAGTAGTCCAGACTCATTTCCAAGACTATCTTAGCAGACAAAGTCCATTTCTGAACCGAGTTCACTCTTCGTTTCAGTCCCGTTTCACTGAACCGGATTAACCTGCAGTTCCAGCCATCTCTATCTCATGAGATATAAATCATTACCCAATGCATTAGAGGGAGATATAGGTCCCACACATCTCATAATTATACCATTCTTATGTGTGCCACAAAATCATAAATCATACATCATTGCATAACCCATGTAATAAAAATGGGATTATTAAACATCGTGACATCATAAAACAATTCATATAAGATAAAGGAATTCATAAAAATAATTCCATCACAACATAATCAAATCAATGTAATAATAGGGATAGAAACAGAACCCTATATTATCTTAGATGTAAAATAATTTTGACAAAACACTTGAACTCCATTCTTGAGGAAAATATCCTTTCTACTTCAAAAATATTTTCCTTTCTTAACATGTCAAATAATTTTGAACTAAAAGAAGTTGATTAAAAATAAACTGGAAAACTTTTATAGGAATATTCTTGTAAATAATGTTCTAAAAATCCATTCATTCCGTATAAGTTAAAAAAACATTCTTATCATACTTTTGCTAGAAAATTCAAAAAGTAACTCGTACGAAAAACGACAAAAGATTCCTTTCATATCTTTTACTAAAAACACACTGAAGGGTAAAATTGGATTTAAAAAATTTTAGGTGGATGGAAATAATATTACATATTGAAGAAACATGGATGTGGATGTGAAATATGCCCCAGTAAATACCGAAGAATAAACAATCTCGGATAAAAATTGAGATAGTGAGATTTTCCCTTACCTTAGGTCCAATTTGCTTCGTAAGTGTCTGAACCTCCTCTATAATGATTTAAATAATGTCATTGACTTATTCCAGAATCATACTCATTGTTATGATATAATATATGGTCAAATTCTTAGCTTCTTATTAGTAATATTTCATTGCTACTTGTTATCCGGGTGTTTATTGTTTTTTGTTCTTATGCGTGTTTTGTCGAATAAATTCTTATTCTTCTTTTTAGGTTATAGATACCTCATTTCAATAATGGTATTAGTGTAATATATATCATATTAATTCATTAAATTCATTTATATAATCATTATGCAATGAAGATCATGTAGAACGAGTTGCATCACATCGTGGAGACGGTATTCCGTACGTATGCACGAGCGATGATATCGTTCCCATGATCATGGAATTGTATTGGAGTGTATGTATACTATTTAAGAATAAATATATATATATAAAATAATCATATATATTTATTCTTTACACCATTATACCCATCCTAGTAAGGTGGTGGTGGAAAATAGTTTACACCACGGTGTGGAGACGGTATTCCGTACGTACGCACGCGTGGTGATTTCATTTTCCGTAGGATGGATAGATGGTGAAATAGGGTTGTTTCAAACTTATAATAACATATAAGTATATGATTGATACTTATGTAATTACTTCATAATGAAACAACTAAAGAAGAAGAAGTGGAAGAAGAAATAAAGTTGAAATAATCGGTAACGGATATTACCTCTTCTTTGAAGCGCCTCTTTGAGACATCCTCTTAGGGAACTAAAATTGGTCTTTGAAGAAGACCAGGACCTCTAGGATGTTTCTAGGGAAGTGGAGAAGAGAATTTGGCTTGGTTTGGCCGAGCTTGAGGGCTCAAAGGGGTGTGAGGAAGAGAGGGAGGAGGTGCCCTTTTATAAGGGAGGAGAGGGGCACCTTTGGAAAAACTAAAAATATTATTTTATTATAAAGTCATATGCGGTTTTTAATAGATCAAAATTGATTTATTTCGACGATAAGGTGTGTATGGGTCAAAATAATCTCATCCAATAGAATTTAGACAAGTTTAGGTTTCTATTTTAACCTTATCATTCAGATTTAACTTTAAGTTAGATAATTTAACTTTTATCGTGTCTTCTTGTTTTCTTACACTATAAGGTTAATAAACATACTATAACAATCCAAAAGAACCCCAAGTTGTTTATTATTAATATATATAACCTTATCTAAGTCATTGGGCCGAACCGTAGTTTTTTAGGAATAAAATAACAATTAATAATGTAATATTTGTTTTAAAAATGATTTTATGTCAATTTTGACACTATTTGGTAATTGATTTTTGTGAAAATAATAACAGAAATATTAGATCAAAAAAAGTTAATTAAATCAATTCTAACATGTCATATTAATATATAAAATTATTTTTATTCATAAAAAGTCTCAAATTACATTTATTTGGGTATTTATAACATCAATTATGTCAATATTTCATTAATAATATAATTATTGAATCATCATTGTGTCACAAATAAATTAACTTATTTAAAGTCTAAAAATTAAAAATAAAATACCATTAAGTAGGAAATACTTTTAGATTTCTAATTAATATTTATAGTCGAATTTATCCTATTTATAACCCTATATTAAAAATGATTTACTTATTAAACATTGATTTTATCTATTTTAACCCTTCTTTAAATAAATTAATAATAATTGTCCTAATCTAATCCAAGTGGGCGTAAATGGTCATAGTTTATTCCTAAGGTTGTTTTTGGTCGAATTACACTTATCCAATGAATTATGACATGTTTTTGGGTAATAATAATATCATTTTTACCCTTAATTACCCTATTTACTTTTAACCGTGGTAAAAAAAAGTAAAAAGATACTATTCACCAAAACTTATTTTCATATAATTGAACCACATTTTATTCCTTGATATTAACCTTGTCTCTCGGATTTTCTAAATTCCACTCAGAGAAGCGGTAAAATTATGTTTTATGTAAATTTTCAAATTCTCCTAGCAGGTGGGTAAAAGATGGTGAAAAGTTCAATAAAAATTTTATATATCTAAAATTATTATAAAAGGACTCCAATGAATTGCATTGAACTTATATAGGTATTATGTCTCAATTTTGACCTAAAATAAATTTAAATAAAATAAATAATTATTTAAATAAAAAGTTGGTTTTTAAATAGTAACCCAGTGTTTTCACTATTCATCAAAAATTGAAAGTTTTCAGAAAAATACCAAAATTTCACCCTAGGCTAATTTTGATATTCTGAATCCAAAAATGAAGTCCATTTTGAAAGATGAAATTTAAAAAATTTCAAAAAGTGGTTATTACTATTCATAACGGCTAGTTTTAATAATATTTTAATAGCATATCGTTGTTTAGTGAAACTCGGTATTGCGTACGACGCAAGCTATCGAGGAAGGTCATGATTGCGTGTAAAGCAAGCCAAGCTAGTGTTGTGTGTAGTGAAAGATCCCTTTGATGATTTATATAACATAAAAACAAAATATTTCTCATAAAAGTCTCAGGTGTTACAAATGATTAAGTGTTCATATAATGGGATTCCAAAATAGTGTTGTTGAATCTCATTTATTGTATTATGGAATATTGGAATATCTATTTATTGGTTTATTTTTGTTTTCAATAATTATATGGTACCAGTAAACATTAAATGTGATTGAAATATTTTTTTTAAAGAACATGATATGCACATAATGAATGGATAAGGATATAATGAGATGTTTGATAGTATTAATGAGCTCATGAGTGATATAAGTACAAAGTGATATCGTGGTTTGAGTATATTGAATTTTTGGCATTTTTAGTGTGTGGAAAGAGTTATTTTTGATAGAATTCATGTTTTCATTATGTTTCTATGGTAATTCACATTTCAAGAGAATACATGATTAAGTTATTCACATGTTTGGAATGTAACAACCATGAACTACCTTATAAGATATGGGAGACAAATGTTAAGTCTATTTAGTTCACCTCCTTCAAAAGTATTATATTTTCTTTTTTAGAAGGATTGTAATTTTATCCATTTATGGATAGTATAAGTTATATTTCGGTTGATTTTTGTAACATTAATGTATTATCCCACTATAGGTGGACTTATTCATATTTAATAACCTATTCTAACCTTTTTGTTGAGATAAATGGAATGAAATAACATTATATCACATGATCTTTTAACACTTTAGGAATGAAAAATTCAACTACATTTCTTTAAATAAGAGATGAAGTGAAAATTGTTCAATGAATAATCAACTGTGAGATCGTACTGAAATCAAGTAAGTATTTCTTCACATGAAAAAAAGCATCAACTTTAGGAAAAGTATCATGAAACCAAAAATGTTATCCAAGTACCTTCTTATATGATGAATCATATGGTCACTTAAATCATCAAAGATTTATGGCTATCTGGTAGTTAAATTTCTCCAAACCTTGTTCTATATCACTATCAATCAAAACATTATGGTTAGATTCCTCTTCCATATCCATGTTTTGACTTCTCACCTATGTTCTCCTACGTGGAAACCCAATGATGAGTTAATATGGGTAACTTTTAGATTTTAAAATTTCGATATTAAAATAAAGTTTTAATATTATTTTTTAAGATGTGGGTTTCCATGAAAGAAACTTTCAAGTAGTAAACCATTTATAACCCTGACGAATTGCAAGGGAAAAAACATTTTAAGGGGGGTAGAATGTGACACCCTATAATCTTATGAGATAGATTTTTTTAATTTATTTGATGTATTTTGTTTTACGATACTCCAATATTATCTTACACCATACAAAACACCGTATTAGCTTGCAGGATATGCAACACTATTCTTGGAGTGTGCAAGAGTGACCTTCCTCGATAACTTGTGTTGTACACAATACCGAGTTTCACTAAACGACGATATATTGTCAAAATATTATTACAGGATATAAACTGACAGTTATGAATTGTATTAACCACATTTTGAATTTTATAGAACACTAAAATTCATCTTATATATTTTATATAACATTATATAAGAACAAAATCGTTTTTCTGGTAAAAGAAGTATTTTTTCAAAAAAAAGATATTTTGTCTTCTTTTGATGGCGCACCCATTTTAAATATAGTTTTTAAAAATTTTAAATATTTTATTTCACAATATAAACTTATTATTTGGAATCAAGACATAAAAATTTAATTATGTTGAATTTTTGGTATTTTTTTGATAAAATTATTTTTTTAAATGAATAGTGAAAATACTGCATTTTAATTCAAAATCGTCTTTTCATTTAATTTATTTATATAATTTGAATATCTTTTTAATTGGTTTTAAATTGTAATTGGATGATGTTTTTATAATTTAATCCAAATTTTTTCATTAGATGTAATTTCTTATTGAAATTGGACATAAACACATGTCAATCTTTTGATGGTTATTACTTCATAAAAAACCCGTTTTTTGGTTTTGAAAACAGGAATTAATTTTATATTAATTACTACAACTTCTGGGAATTGAATTTGTAAAAATAGATTCCATATTTGTAATCAAGGGATCAAATTTTTTTGAATAGGTACATTTTTTGACATTATGAATAGTAACTTCATAAATTATTTTTATTTACCATGGTTAAAAGTTAAATCTGGTAAATAAGGGTAAAAATATTAATTTAATAATATAAAACAACCCTTAAACGTGTATTAATCCTATTGGATGATATATTTCCAACCATGGGCATCCTTTAGTTTGTTTTGGGACCCCATGGATCCACATGGACTTGAAAATGACATTTTATAATAATTAATTTAATGTAAAGTGAAACATAACATAAACATGTATCTTTTACTAAAAAATATTATATGGGGTTATATAAGTGATATATTTGACTATATATAGTATTTATAAAGATAAATTTATTTCCTACCTAATTTTATTTTATTTAGAATTTTTAGACGTTATATAAATAAATTTAATTATGACACAATGATGACGCAGTGATTGCTTCATTTATAATGGATTCAAATAAATGATATTATAAATATTAAACTAAATGTATTTTGATTTTTTATACCATAAAAGAATTTTATTTATCATATTAACATATTATATTTGATTTAATACCTATGGTTTGAAGGAATATGGTTGTTATGAATTTTTAAAAATGTCCAGTATGAATAGTGTCCAAAATTGATATAATTCATAACTTAAAACATAAATTAGTTTATTAAAATATATTAAATTATTAAAACTATAAGATTCATAATTATTTTTAAGAAAAGTTAAATTATTTCATAAATTATTTGTTTGGGTCTTTTGACATGCTATGGTAATTACATTAACCCACAATGTTTAAATAACATGCTATCACTATAATAATAAAAAGGGTAAAATAATCATTAAACATAAAAGATAAGGATATAAAAATATTACAATCCTGTCTTAAAATTATTGTATGATGTTTATTTTAACAAAAATCATCCTATATAATAATTAAACAAGTTTTGGACAATTTTATATCAGAATAGAATTTATAATAAATTAATATTTTGAGATTTTCTTAAACTGCCCCTCTCCTCTTTCACAAAAGGGCTCCTCCTCCCTCTCCTTTTCACACCATTTTGAGCCTTCATGCTCATCCAACTCCTACCCATTTGTCTTCTCAACATCCCTAGTAACATTTTAGAGGTTCATTTTTCTCAAAACACCAACTCTAGTTCCCTTAGATGAAATTTAATGGAGGCACATCGAGGAAAAGGTAATCTCTTCTACTGATTCTTTCAAATTTCAATCTTCTTATACTTCATCTTTTTTAGTTGTTTAATTATAAAGTAATAAAATAATTATCAATAATATAATAATATGTTATAATAAATCTTAAAACACAAAATTTCACCATCTATCCATACTACAAAATATAAAATCATCACACGTGCGTGCGTACAACTTACAGTCTCCACGCCGTGGTGTAATATGTTTTTCACCACCACCTTATTTGGATGGGTATAATGGTGGAAATAATAAATATATATGTTTATAATAACATTATACTGATTCTGAGATATTATACACCATACAATTCAATACCATTCAATAATTATGGGAATTATATCATCGCTCGTGCGTACGTACAACTTACCGTCTCCACGACATGATGAGATTCATTCTCCTTGTTAACCATTCAAAAATTATTTTAAAGTATATATAAAAATAATCATTGAATATATGAAAAAATAATGATACTTTATTTATGTGTGTGTGTGTCTATGTATATATATATATATATATATTTCATTTACATACTTCCATTCAATTCAATAAGGGAAACGAAAACAGTATTCATGCGTATGCACGACCTACCATCTCTATGAACAATTCATTCCATTTCATTTATCTAACTATTATATATATTTATATACTGAAAATATATGATATATGAATCACGTTTTATATTATAGAAGTAATTAAATCATTATATAAGTAATAACATCAATAATAACAAGTCCAACCACCTACGATAAATAAAATAATTATTACCCAAAACGTTACTTTAACATGGAATTGACAAATGAACGGGTAATATAAAGGCATAAGTAAATAATATATGATATCAAAAATATTTTGACAATTATGTTATAAGTTAGTAATATTTATAAACCCACTATAAATGTGTTTCAGACACATATAGAAAAATCTAACCTAATGTAAGGGATAACTTTTCAAATCTCATTTTTAACCGAGATTGTTTATTCATAAGTATTTACTAGGGGTATATTTATCATCGATGTTCATATTTTCAAAAAATATTTTCATTAAATGTTTAATATTATTCTATGTATGTGTATAGTCATTTTTCCCCATTTTTAATTTTTGCTACATGGTTGGGAAGGAATCTTTCTTTCGTTTACTATACGAGTTACGTTTTGACTTCTCAAACAAAAGTACAAGGAGAATGTTTTTTAACATATACGGCATGAATGGATTTTTACGGTTTTATGATTTCTTATTTCCACGAATCATACTTCACAAGATTTCAAGTTTTTTCTAATTAAACGGTTTCCTTTTAAAATTGAATAAAATTTTTAGAAAAGAAAACATTTTTGAAAAATAAAGGATTTTTTCATCAGGAATAAAGTTAAAGTGTATTAACAAAATTACTTTCCATATAAGATGATTCTCTTTAAATAGTTTTATGTTTCTATCTCCATTTTTACTATTATTTGAGTGTGTTAATGATTGAATTTTATTTTATATGGATTATGATATTATGGAATGATATTTAAGAAACACATTTTATTTCTTGGTTTATGATATGTTGAATGATTTATGATTTTGTGGAACATTTATGGATGATTTCATTATGAGATGGGGGGGACTTATATCTACCTCCAATGAATTGGGTAAATATATATATCTCATGTTATATACATGACTGGAATGACAGGTAAATATTATTCAGTAATATAGGGCTAGAATGGCAAGTAAATCCAGTTTAATAAAACATGGCTAGAACAACAAGAAAACCTGGTTAAGTAATGGACTTTGTACACTATGATGGTCTTGGCAGAAATTCATTGGCTACTATGGAAATCATATTACGTGATTAATTTTTTTATACAATTACATTTTTTATACCAATGCTATTTTATCATGGTTAATGTTCCTTTATGATCTATACCTGATGAACTAGAAAGATTTATTTCATTATTCATGATTTTGATATTTAATCTTTATGTACATGTTTTTACATTTTTATGTTCAAGTTTTGTTTTATGTTCTCCATGTTTACCCTTATATAAAATTTTATATCACCCTTTTTATGTTTTCATTTCCCCAGGATATAAAGAAAGGTTTTATGTAGGAAAACTAAAGGGAAAGATCTTTATGGCATATGTTGATGATCTTTCACCCAGTTATAATATTATGTTTCAAGTTTCAAAAGACACTAAACTAATATGGTCTTTGTGCATATATATTTTTTAATTTATTAAGTATTCCACAAACTAAATTTGATGCCCATGTACATCAATCTTGGGTTGTTAGATATTCTTTCCTACTTCAGCTTCCCAGTTTCCTTTGTGGAAAGCCACTCTAAATAGATATAGTTTAAATGAAGCAACGTAGTAATCTTTAAATTACATATCATTTCAACCTAATAATAAAGTAAGATATTTTAAGGGTATTATATTAATATTATCTTGACCTCTAAATTTATCTAAACCTTTCTCTCATACCATCTAGAGAGGCTCATCATTCAATATCACATAATCTAGTATCTTTAGACTATAATTAACATTATTTCATTCAAAAATATGATTAAGGTTTATATTTTTATAGAGTTAGGTAAAAAATATTGCAAAATAGTCCCATATATAAACAATGTGGAAACATCTAAATCAGTATTCATTTTTCCACTATATAAATAAAATAAAATAAAAAATTATTTCTTTTGATGAAAAATATTTTCAACATTCAACTTGAATAATTATTTCTTCTTTCCCATACATAAACCCTATAAAAACAATTTAAACATGGGGTGAGAAAAAAAATCATAGTAAGAGATATAAAAAGAATGAAATAAACTATTAGTCTATGAATATAAAAAATTACTTTCTGAATATAAAATTTAACCTCAAAATAAACAATTTATTTCCCAATAAACAACCTTATTTCCCCAAATATTTTTATAAACAATTTCCTAAGAAAAAAAAGAAAAAATAAAACTCAAAATTTTTTCTTTGAAACCATGAAAATTATAATAATGTTTTAAAAAAATTTACTTTTCAACTTTAAGAAGTATAAAATAGTTCCCTTTGAAAATAATCTCAAAAACATAACTTTTGAATAGAATAAATTTTTGTAAAAAATCATAAAAAGAATAAATAATTCATATAGGTAACATGGAGAATCATTTCCTAATCATACTTACTTAAAGATTAACCCTCATGGATATAAATTAAATAACCCTCAGAGTTATACTTGAAATAAACCTCGTGGTTATACTTGGATTAACTCTTGTGGTTACACTTGGAATAACCGTAATGGTCAGATTATAGAATAAAAAACCCAATTAATTGGAGGGATATCATGAACCCACCTATATTTTATTTATAATATAACCACATTTTATCATAACCAATTCCCAATAAACATAACATAATCATAAAAAAATTAATTTTTTCACCACAAAAACATTCCATAAAGAAAATCACATATCTAAAAAGAAAATAATACATATGAAAAGTAAAAAAAATTCATTGAAAATAAATATGCAATATTTTGAATGAATATTCAAAGAAAAAATAGTAATAATGATGGTAAAATCCTTTCATTCCATAGAAGTTAAAAACATTCTTTCCATATTGTTTTGTAAATGTCACAAAGTACCTTGTTTAGAAAATGACAAAAATATTCCTATCAAACAATTTTTTAAAAAGTAAAATATGGTTAGAAATGAATTAAAAAATCATTTTATAATATTAAAAACATTATTTAAAACATTTTTATAAAATATTTAAAAGGATATCAAAGAGAAATAGAGTTTTAATGATAGATTTTAAATAATATTTTTTAAAGATAAAGTCTCTTACCTTGAGTCTGATTCATCACATATTTTGATTTTCTTCCTGAATAATAAAATTAGGTTAATTTATAATTTCATAAGAACATTTTTCATGTTTATTATTTCTGTTATCTCACTTATTTCCATTTTATGAAAATTACTTAATTATTTATGTTCACATCAGTTGTTTTGGCGATATTTTGTACATAAGTCCAATATATCTTCAGTAAGTTGAATGTGGTCATAGAGGACACTATTACACCATATAAATAATAATAATGAAATAGTTTTCATTTTTATGAAGCATTTTTACTTTTAAAACCACCCATTAAATGAGGTTATGAAAAATGAACTATATTAAAATCATGGAGACAGTATTTCCTACATACACATGTGTAACATTTATATTTTTCAACAATCATGATGGAAATAAAGGAATTATAATTTTATATTTATATAATGATCATAATATGATATATATCATATTATGTCACTAAATTTACTTTTATATCATCTATGTTGTGTGGTTATGAAAAATGAATAACATCGTAGTCCACATGTTTGTATAAATGACGTTATCATTTTTAGTGAATGTAAAAGGTAATATTTTAAATTATATATTACCCAGTATAATGATAAATATGTCATTAATATAATATATAAATATTAATTATATCATTATCATTCATACATGGGTAATGTTGAGGGAAAAAATTACATCGGTTCACAAGGTGGTAGTCTTCCGTACACATGAATGATGGTTTCATTTCCCATTTGATGGAAGATGTGATAGATATAAGTTGTAAAATTAACATAAAAAACTACTTATATTGAATATATAGGTGTTATTATTCTATCTTATTTTAATAATATTTGAAGGAGGTGGAAGAAGAAACAAAACTAAAACAACCAGATAAATACTGTACCTCTTCTTGGGAAAACCTCTTTTGATTAACACCTTGAGCCTTATATGGTAGGTTTTATGTCTAAAATAAGTCCAATATAATAATTTTATGGATTATAATAATTTATTTATGTAGTTTTAGGTTTAACCTAATGGGTTTTAAGTGATAATTAAGGAGAAGAAGAGGTTTCCTTTTATAATAGAGAGAAAGGGTAATCTTGTAATTTCTCCAAATAATAAGTTAATAATTAAATTTTAATTTAAAATAGACCAAAACTGATTTAGTTATAATTTATGATGATTATCGGTCTAAATAATCTCATAAAATAAAAATTATACAAGTTATGACTATGTTTTTACCCTTTGATAACCCTTTTACAACTTGTCCTGACAATAAGAATTTCACTCTTATAGGGTCAATATAGATATTATAAATAAATAAAATACCATAAGTGAGCCATTATTGAAATAAAAAACCATATAATAATTAACTTTTTAAATATAATATTTTTATGAATATTATATCATTTAATGAAATATAATTTATTTTAAAATATCAATAATCTCATCTTTTAGAACTATTCATTACGTTGACTTTAATAATATCATGATAAAAATTATAATTAGAAAAAAAAATATTTTAACACATCCTTAAAATGTCAATTTCATCTATAAATTTTTTTTATTACATTAATTATCGAAAATTATATTAATTTTATTTTTTTTAATATAATTTATTTTATTTTTACCATTAATTGAGTAATTACTACATCAATATTGTGTAACTGTTTAAGATACTTATTTAATAACTAAAAATTAAGAAAAATTTACCATGATGAAGGTAAATATTTTATATTTAAAAATACTATATATAGTCAAACATATCCTCTCGATAACCCCATATTAATAATATTATATTTATTAAAAATAATAGTGTAACATGTTTGACTGTTCTTTAAATAAAATATTATAAAGTTCATTATCTCACCAAAATGGAAAAAATGCCATGTTACAAAATCATGGATTATTATGGTTGAACTTAACTCATAAAATAAAATTAAAACAAGTTTTAGGGTCATTTTATAATCCTTATGATTTTATTGTTAACCATTAACTACCTGATTTACTATTTACCATAATAACAAAAATTACAAAGGTTATTATTCATATTGACCAAAAAATGTGACCTATTTTCAAAATTTGGACATATAGATTTCAAATATGGAATCAATTTTTAAAAATTCAAATCACAGTAATGGTAAAAGTTAATTTAAAATTATTCCCACAAAATGGAAGAAAAAATAGTTTTCTTAAAAAAATAATTTTTAAGCAAAAAAATGTACTTATAAAAAATTAAGGTATAAGGATTATTAAAACATAATTAGTTAGATTATATATAACTAAATATCACTTAATTTAATTTTAGTTAAAATTAAATTCATAAAGGTGGTTTTTAATATAAATAAAATTACAATTTTATATTAAAATATCTTTCAAAAATCAATGAAAATTTAAACATTTCAGAAAATTATCAAAAATTTCATCCTAAGATAATTTTAACATGATAAATCTAAATATTAAGTTAATTTTTGGAAATTAAAATTCTATAATTTAGAAATGAAAATTTATAATAATACAATATAATTTATGAAAAATATTTATTCTAACATTTCCTGGGTGGTTACACATTGAAACATGATAAAACTATGGAAAAGAAACGGGTTCCCTAGATAACTCTTTGAAAAATTATAAAATTATGGAAAAGAAAATTGTTTCATAGAAATTTATTTGAAACATGATAGACCTACATAAAATAAATAGGTTCCATATAAATCTACTTGAATCATGATTAACCCAGGGAAAAGAAATTGGTTCCAAAACAATCACATTGAAACATTATTAGCTTCTGGAAAAGAAACGAGATCCATATCAATCTATCTGAAGAAATATTAATCCATTCATAAAAAAAATTAGGATGGAATATTTATAAAATCTTCCCATTAAATAATAATTAAATTGTGTTTTTAAAATTGATCAATGGTAATAACATTAAAATATTATTAAAAACATTTTTGAGGAGAATTACCTTTTTATTTTGATTAACATCAAAGGATGTCATCTTAGATGGAAAATGAATTTGAAATATTTTTTGAAGAATTTGTTGAGGGAAATATCATTTACATTTTGAAAATATTTATTTAAAATATAAAATATTAAATAAATAATTTTATTTGAAAATAAACATTCAATATTAATAAGTAATCTTTAAATCATTTAGAGGTAATAATGGTGGAAAATTACATTATTCATGAAAATCTCAAAAATAAAGATTCCTTTCGCATTTTTGTACGAAACTTTAAAAATGGCCTTACTTAGAAAATTATTTTAATATTCCTTTTAAGTCATTTTAAAAAATAAAATTATGGGTAAAAAATGAATTTAATCATTCATGGTAAAAAAAATTGAAAACATTTTAGAAAACAAGGATATGAAAGTGAAATATTCTCGATCTAAAAGAATATAAAATATCAGAATCACATATAAATTAATTTATTGAGGTTTTATTAATAAATAAGGGAAGAAATAGAAATTAATCATAAAACACATAATTGAAGGATAATAAAAGATATTTATTTCAAAAAAAATCTCTAATTATTTCCACCGTAAGAACCTTTAACATAAACAATCCTGAGAGAAGGGATATTATAACCTAAAGCCCCACTTTGGTAACTATTAAACTATAATCCGAATGAAATAATAACGTTGAATTATAATTAAAATAAAATTAAAAAAATATTTTCATGATATACCTTGTCAAAGTGTAGTATATACACCTCCCAAATTAATATATGTGCATATTATGAACGTATGTCTCAATAAAAGAGAATTTCAGGTCAAAACCCCTAAAAAATCATACCAATGAATTTGAGAATTAATCAATGAATATATTATGTGTATCAAATATTAGACCACATAAAATCAGTTGAAATATAAAAAAAAATTTAAAAAATACTTATACACGTAATCATGTCATAGGAATTTCAATGAAGAAGTAATTTATCCGAGTGAGAATAAATTGAGTTATGAAATTATTTACCACATGGTAAATTTCAATTCGATTCCCCTTGAATGTAATAATTCAAATTGATTACTAAAATAACTTTATTTATGAAGGATTAATGTAATTAAATTTAAAATGGGCATTATATACAGTACACTAACAAAATAGTGGTGAATATTTCATATGTCTCACAGAAATAAAAAGTGAGATGTGAAACCCTTACCCCTGACCTGAATTTCTTCATATATGTTCAAAACTTATATATAATAAACATATATTGATTATTTGTTTCCTAATAACATTATAGATTTTTAATTCCTTATAATTAAATAATTTATTTTATTTCTTTATAATGATATGTTTAAATACTTAATCAATTAAATCCACGTTGGGTGTTTTGAGGACATTCGGTTCATAATTTCAAAACGATTTCAGTGTGTCGACTGTATTTCAATAGATTATCATTTAAATATATCAAGAATAATAATCTCGAAATATTAATCATATTAATACATAAATTATACTTTCAAAACCAATCATGAAATGTTATTATTAAAAATTATTTACATTAGAATCTTGGAGATGGTAGGTCGTACATACACATAAGTGACGTTTCCATTTTTCAACGATCATTATGAAAAGAAGGTAAGTAATATTTTATCTTTATATAATGATAATAATATCATAAATACATTATTATTTAATTAAATATAATTATTTATATCATCTATATGTTGTGTTGATGAAAAGAGAAGCATCTTGCTTCGTTGAGGTGGTTGCCCACATGTACTCAAGAACGATGTTATTATTTATCAGTGCAAGAAATAAAATGATATATTATTTTTTTTATAATGGTAAATATATCATAAATATAATAATTATTTCATTTATATCACATATATTCATTAAAATTATATATATTACCTTCTATGTAAATTTTTAGTGAAAAATGAATCACATCACATCGGGAGGCAGTAGTTCGTCGTACAAATGAGTGATGTTATCATATCCCCCATGAAATGAAAATTAAGAAATTATATTTGATATAATTTTTAAATAATTTTAAATGTGATACAAATATCATATTTATACTTCAAATAAATAATTATAATAATTTATGAGAGGTGATGATGGAAAACGAATGATATCAGTTCTGATGTTGTAGTTCGTTGTACACATGAATAATGATTTTTATCCCATTTTATGGAAGAGGAGATAAATTTTGGTTATTAAATTAATATAATAACATCTCAGTATATGGGGTATACTAATATGATTATATCATAATAATTTAATAAAATTTAACGATTTAGAAGAAAAAAATATAAAAATGTTGGGTTAATCATGAAACCTCCTCTTCAGACAACCACTTTAGGTTTTCACAAAAATCCTTCTTAGGATATCTTTATGATCAAAACAATGGATCTAGTTCATTGTAAGGAAAGTTAAGAAGTACTTAGGGTAGTTATTTTCTAAGAAAAATGGCTTTGATAGTATGGAGTGTAGAGGATAGGGGTGATCATTTATAAGTGAGGTGATTATACCACTTCTAATTTTTTAAAATAATAAAGTATACCCACCTTTTTTACCTAAAAAAAGCTCAAATATATACCATTATCAATAATTATACATGATAAGATCTTAATATTTCCATAAAATATATTTTATTCAACTTTTCAGTAATTTTAACCCTTATATTTTTATTTTAACCCCTCAGTAAACTGGTTTTCACCTTAACTACGATAATTAAATTGTATTCTATTTATTATTAATTATGGTAAAAAATAAATTTGATCTTATTAGATAACATAAATTATTATGATTAAAATAATATAATAAATTTTACGAAATTAAATTCACAAAAGTGGAAAGTTTTTATTTAAAATTATACCCTCTTGCGTGATGAAAAATAGGTATTCAAGAAGTGTATTTTCCAAGAAAATGATGATTTCATATTAATTATACGAATAACAATAATAATAATTTCGTGAATCTAAATTAATAATTATTGATATATAATATATAAAATAATAATAATTTCATGAATCTAAATTAATAATTATTGATATATAATATATAAATTTCATTTAATTGATTCTTATTTAGGTATTTCTTAAATAATTAAAAAGTAGAAACATTATGCACTTTCAAACAGTTTTCAGAAAAATCTCGTTTTCAAACCCAAATATAAAATTATAATAAAATCCAATATAAAGATGATTAAAATTCAATTAAGTGGATTTACTATAACTAGATAACAAATAAATTACTTTAAATCATATTAGAAATAATATTGAACTTTTAAATTACTTAATCTATTGAAGAGTAAAGACAATATTAAAAGAAACGGTATTTTCACTATTCACTGAAAAATCAATACATTCTGAAAAATCCCAAATATCCACCCTATGTTAATTTTGATATATTGATTTCAAAAATTAATTTAATTTTATAAAATAAATTTTTTAAAATTCCCAAAAATTATTTAAAATATTTTCTCAATAAAATCAATAAAAATAACTTGAAAATTTAAAGAATAAAATCACTTTAATAAAAATTGATTGATTATTTAATAAGAATATATCAATAATTTATATTTATTGGGGTGATTATTTATTTATTTCATAATGTAGTTTGTACTATTTGTAACTACTAATTTAATAGCTTTGTTATAATTGTTATGTATTTTGTGATTCGTTTATGCTCGATGTTGCATGTTTAATATGCTATCGAACATAATATTATTATTTTAAAATCTAGGGGTGTTACATCCTCCATCCCCCCATAACCATTTAATAAATTTCATCTCCAAGATTTTAACTTTATCTCAGTAATCAATGTTTTCACATTTTAAAATTTTTATTCTCGAAACCCACATTATAAAAAGGTTTAATAAAACATCCTCTTGAAATGAGAGAAAACAAAGTATACAGATCATATGGAATAACACATACTAGGTTTCAAAATAGGTGAAAATTTGTGGAAAGTAGATATTTGGACATAGAAGAAAATTGTAATGTTTAAATGATGATGGAGAGTGGTTGTAACCATTGATCATATGAAAGTGAATGGTCATGATAAAGTCAACAGCCACGAAACCATAAACCAAAGAGGTGTGAAAAATATCATTGATTTCATTAGAAATGATGGTAATAAGAAAAAGTTTATTTAAAGATCCTTTTCCTACGTTTGAGGAATTATTTTCTATCTAAACTAATAAAATAATGAAATATACTTACTTTATGAATACAATTTAATCATTTTATCAATTTCCTCCACAGTCTCATCTTTTTCTCTAAATGATGAGTATTCAAGATGAATTTGTTTATGCCTAAAGAAATGAAACCAACTTTTAAACGATTATATAACCATAAAATGGATAATAAAGCTATTAAACCTCTCTTTTGACATTAACAAAAAACAAATTTTTTATCACATGGTAAGATAATCCTCAATATGATTAAGACATAGTATGATGAAATAATACATTAATATCTAAAATTTAATAGTAATATGTAAAATTAAAACTAAATAATTATATATATAAATGAACCTGTTGACACTCTTATTTTCCATGGGGAATGAAAATATTATAAAGATAATCTTGAGAATGATTAAGTTCTAAATTTTCTAAATGATAATCAAAGGTAATATTCCAAATCATCTTGTGTATGCACACCTATGCATTAGAAGGAAGATGCAACCCCCTATGTAGAATCAAAAGGAAGGCCACCCTTGCATAGAGAACCTTCACCAAAAACATGCGCCATGGACCTATGTGGAACACATCCTTTAACTAGGAACATTGTTTTTCGATGAATTGGACCCTTGGGATCCTCATTTTCGCAACTGGAAAACCTGAAAAATCCCCCAACCTCCAGTCGCAGAGCCTCTTTGCCCAGGTCTCCAATAATTCTCTAGGTATCTCTCTAGACCTGATAAAAGTGATAATTAAGGGGGATAAGTGAGATAAAAACCCTTTATGGTTTGAACACAAGGAACCTACACGAGGACCCCTTCTCCCCTATTGGGGAACCACTTATGAGAGGACCCATTCATAATAAAGGAATTTGGTGAGTCCTATCCAAGGATGGATGATGAGACTCGTGGTCACTAGGTTGAATCATTTCCCAAGTGTTTTTCACCAGGTGTTCAATTTCATAAGGGATTACTCTCTCAGGTAGTACTATACTCTCTCTATGAATAACTTATAGTTCCTCCCAAGCCATGCGTGAGGCACGTCTTCCCTCTGATCCATTACCAGAATGAGACCCCATTCTGAGTCTTTTTCCAAGACCCCAATTTCAATACTCCTCTTCTTCTAGATCCCATTTCTAAAAGGAACTAAGTTGAAACCTCCACCAAATCCTTTAGACATGAAACACCATAAAGAAGACTACACCAGAGTTTCTCCCATTTGGATTTTCATTCCTATGGTCAAAGGTTTTTTTCACTTTTCCCACCTGATAGTTAGGGTCATCAGGGTCTATATGGATATTCATTCCTATGGCCAGGAGGACCCTGATCCTTGGGACGGTGTTAGGGATTATCTAGTCTAAGTCCCAAGGGCTTGAACCATGTTCTCTCCTTTTCATTTTTTTGAGACCTATAGCCTTTATTTTCAAGAATTGAGGATGAGGATTACGCATTATTTACCATTCAACATGGAATTATATCCTCCTCGTTGTTGAACAAATATTAAGGCATCCCTCTTAGAGTAATCCCCCAACCTTTCTTGTAGGAGTTTTCACTCTTTCTCCTTATCGATCTCTGATGGTTTTTCCCTATGGTTATTCAGACCTGACAATCCTGTATTCAATGATTATAGAGGATATGGGCACCATAGCCCCTCCCATCTTTCATCACCTCATCCTCTTCAACTATCGCATCATCCTCTTCCACCATTAGAGGAGTAGAAGTGTGTGGTATGAAATATCTTTGCCATTTTATTTTCCATCACTTTAAATAATTACTCATCCTAACTCATGTGGAAAAGAGGCTATCCACAATAGAGATATACACCCAGTCAGATGAATGTTTTCGTAGTGAATCTGCTTCAAGATATTCCTCTTTTCATCCTTAATTGTGCCTTCCTAAGTGTGAGTACTCAAGTCCATGTATCTATAATCAAGGTAAAAGTGTATTATATGGTTTCTAGTATCTTACTTTTACTCTTTTTTATCACACAGAAAATGAATCACATGGGATTAGAGGTTGACAGTGGACACAACATCAACTTGACTCTAAACTCGTGGGCCTCATTGCAAGTGTAAACCCCAACCAATAAATGCTAATTTTTCTTAGGAGAAATAACAAAAACAAAAAAACCTATGGGAATACTTCTTAGGATTAATCCCCAAAAAAACCCAGCCTATTGGAATCCTTATCAAGAGTAATCCATAATAATAATCTCCTTCACAAAGGAAACCTTAGTGTTTAAGTTCTAAAATATTGAACTACAAGAACTCTGATTCCTATTATAACCAGTATTTGTATGATGCCTACATATGGACCATACTAAATGGGAATCCTTCTTAGTATTAATCCCCAACAAAATCCCCCAAATTATCAAGGGAATCTTCATTAGAAATAATCCCCATAATCTATCCTTTGGGCCTCCACCTCAGGTTTAATCCCCAAACAAGACTCTAAATCATCATGATTCAATAAATAAATAATAGACCCTTCCAAAGGGTATACTTCTCTAGAATAAGCTCCAAATTAATACTATAAAAGGGAAATAATTCCTTGTGAGACAAATCAAAGGGCCTCCAAGGCTTGGATCCCCATGAATGAACTATGTAGTCTTTGATTCCCGTTCAAATGGGATACATAGGAAGCCTCATTGAGGTTCAAACCCAACACCCAAAATAAAACATATTCTCTCTGGGGTACATTCTCAATAGGGTATTATTAAAAATGGGAATTTTAATTCTTCCTATGTTCCCTTGGCCTCTTCAAAATAATTCTCACACCAAAATTCAACTAGGAATCTTTCTTCTAGACATCCTTATCACGTAACGTTAAAATGTATGGTTCAAACCTTATCATATGGCCATAAAAGTTATGATGTTCACCATATTAATAACAAAACTCTGTGTATTTTTATTACTTTCACAAGGATATATATGAATCCCATCAATGGGTTCGATCCCAACATCAAAATAACTCTTGTCTCTTCACTACTGACAAAATGGCCTATACCCACAGTTCAAAACCGTGGGTATAGCCTATACCCACGGTTTTGGGAACAATGGTATGGGAAGGTGTTTCAATAGAGGTCCTCACCTATACCCATGGTTTACTAAACCATGGGAACAATAACTGAACAGCGTGGAACAATGCTGTTTTTATGGTTTTCAAACTTTAGGTAAAAAATGATGAAAAATATACTCTATGTGGATTTGAACTCACACCTCCTGCATCATGAACATACAGCCAACCAACCGAGCTAATACTGCTATTGATATATATAGATAATTTTATTTTAATATATTAATATAACTTTTATAATCTAAAAAAGCGGATTCACGGAGTTTCGAACCCGCGACCTATGCGGAAGGAGAATAAACGACCGACCAACCGAGCTAATATGAAAATTGGCATATATAGATACTTTTATTTTAATATATTAATATACCTCTTATAATATAAAAAAGATGATTCACATGGTTTTGAACCTGCCACCTGTGCAGAAGGAGCATACGGGCTGACCAACTAACCTAAGAATATTATTGGTTTATATATATATATATATCTCTTTACTAATATTAATATTACTCATATATTTGAAAATAAAGAAGTAGCGGGATTCGATCACTGCACTTCCTCATTCAAACCGAATATATAAACCAACCAACCTAACAAATTTATACGATTTAATATATCTATCCAAATAATTATATTATTACAGATCGTCTTCCCACCAAAAACAATTTATGTCCCACAAAATTTTTTGTTCCCACCATAACGTGGGAAATCTATACCCATGGTTTTTCAAAACCGTGGGAATAGGTCTTTGAAGGAAATACTGCCTATACCGACATTTTTTCAAAAACCGTGGGTATAGGTATGCAGAAAAACACCTTTACCCACAGTTTTTCCAAAACTTTGGGTATATGAGTAGAAAAAAACACCTATACCCACGGTTTTTCCAAGAACCGTCAGTATAGGTCCCCATACTATCTTTATACACACAGTTTTGGGAAACCGTGGGTATATGGGGGACCTATACCCAAGGTTTTTCACAAAACCGTGGGTATAGACCCATTTTTATATAGTGCTTGGGATGATGACACACACCAGTGCACACCACTGTGTGGCTACAAAACCATTATCATTCTAATAATGACCGAAGAATATCTAATTATTATATAAGAAGATACCATTCATGGAGAACCTTAGATACATACATATATATTCATTAATGAAGAACCTCATATACATAGAGATGATTCTAAACTCCACACATTATAATAATTGATCATTAATTCAAGGGTAATCTACATCACACTTAGTAATTAATTAAGGATTCATGAACTTAATTTATATATATATGAGATCCTTTGAGAAGGAAATAATTCCCCCAAAAAGAGTACGATGAGATTGACCACCCGTCCTATCGACCAATATGAGTTCTTAATCATTATTGGAAAAATTCCCCAATGAGTGCATGCCTTTGGAAACCAGGTCCCTCATGGATATAGTGTTAAGTCGGATGGGGTAATGGAAAATGGTCTAGAGTATGTGAATATACCAGATTAAAAAAATAATCAAATGAATTAATTAATTAAACTATTTATCATATTTCATTATTATAGTTAAAAAGTTGTAGAGAATTTAAATAACACAAGGGTTTTTTATATTTGTTCAGTACAAATTGGGTCTACTATACTCTTATACCTTACTAATCTGTAAGAGATACATGTAAACTAAGACTTATTTTTGAGGGGGAATCATAACCATATTATAGAATAATTTTCTAGTGGGGGGATAAACACAACACTAACTTTTGTATGGGGATTCACAACCCTTACAACCTAAATTTATACACTGGGATTCACAACTCAAATAGTCCTAACTTTAGATATAGGGAGTCAAAACCCTTATATCCGGACTTTAGAATCTGGGAGTTACAACCCAAGGAAAAAGAATAACAAATAATGATTTTGTGTCTAAAATCATAAATAGAAAAATGTAGTGAGTGTGTGATATGAGAAATAGTGTTACTGGCCCATAAACAAGACAAGATATTATAAACAACCAAATCATTGGTATTAGTTCTTAATATTTGGAATAACACCTCTCATCAAGGAAATTTAAGTCGAAGAAGAATTAACTTGGTACTTACAAGAATTTATAGGTGATGAAATAGAGTCTCATAGGATGTTGTAAATGCATAGTAGGTTCAATGTTCATAGTAGTTTCTCTTTTTTTTAAATACAGTATCAAATATTTTAACCCATGTATTGTTTTTCTCTAAAAGAGAAATATATAGAAAGAGAGAGAGAATAAATATTCATCAGTTGAACTAGCTCTGCTTCCATCAGATATTCAAAATAAATTTAATAAAAAGCTTTCAAAAATAACTCCA
The DNA here is from genome assembly GCA_963277665.1 of Viscum album. NCBI lineage: Eukaryota > Viridiplantae > Streptophyta > Magnoliopsida > Santalales > Viscaceae > Viscum > Viscum album. The sequence continues at coordinate 251,165,079 of OY728135.1, read as the reverse complement.
CATATATTTCAACTTCATTACCTCTTAATTCTTATAGAAAAAATCTTGAAAATAATTTAAAATAATTTGAATAACTCTTCCAATGATATCTCCATAATAAAATTGTGTTGAATGATTTAAAATAACAATTTAAATCCATTAAAATCTCTTTATATTTAGTCAAAATGGTTCCTAAAATATTTCAGCACAATATAAAGGTAAATTCAAATATTTCAATTTAAATAATTTTGAATCCACCAACATTATTGAAAAAATAGATAGAAATATTTTATTAATTTTTCTATTTAAAATATTTCTCCAAAATCTTAAAAAACTCTTCGATCATAAGAATTATATTTAATGTGTATTTATCCTGTATAAGAACTTATAAATATAAATCATATATATATATGAATAAAATAAATGTTTAGCATAAAATCACAAAGAAGAAGCAACAAATTAGGGTACACAAATTAGCGTGCACGAAAGTAGGGTACATGAAATTAGGGTACATGAAAGTAGGGTACATGAAATTAGGGTAGACAAATGTAGGATACATGAAATTATGGTACACAAATTAGGGGTACATGAAATTAGGGTACATTAAAGTAGGGTATATACAAGTAGGGTACATGAAACTAGGGTTCCCGAAAATTAGGGTTTACTGAAATTAGGGTTCACTGAAAGTAGGTTTCATCGAAAGTAGGGTTCACTAAATGTATTGTTCATTAAAAGTAACATAGAATTCATCAAATTAGTGTTGGTTTCATCAAAGTATAATAGGTTTTATCAATGTAACATAGGTTTCATCAAAGTAAAGTATGGTTAATCAAAGTAATGTTGTTGAATTATACTTTGCGAAAGAAGGGTTGTTGAACAATACTTTGCGGAAATAGGGTTGCCAAACCATACTTTCGGAAAGTAGAGTTATCGAACTATACATTGAAAAAGTAGGTTTTTTGAACCATACTTTTCAAAATTAGTGTTTCTGAAAAATAATTTGCGAAATTAGGGTTATGGAACCATGCTATACGAAAGTAGGGTGGTCGTACCATACATTGTGAGAGTAGGGTTGTCGAACCATACTTTGCGAAAATAGGGTTTCCAAACCGTACTTTAAAAAAGTAGGTTTTCCTAAACATACTTTTAAAAAGTGTGGTTGTCAGACCATACTTTGTGAAAGTAAGGTTTTCGAACCAGACTTTCAGAAATTAGGGTTGTTAAACTGTACTTTTTGAAAAAAACTAGACAACATACTTTAAGAAACTTCAATGAATTTTTAAAGGCTCTTAACAGCAGATTCATATTTTTGTCAAATAGATGTATTTGTAGAAAAAAAATTATGTTTTAAAAAACTAAAAAATATTATAAACTTGCATCTACTTCTCTTGAAATTATCAAAATAATGGAGAAAAAATATTCTGGAAAAAAAATTAGCTAAAAAAAAGAATTGTATAACTTCATATAATATTTTGACCAAAAAATGAACTTTTTAGACTTTGATGTAAACTAATTAAATCAAGATAAACATATTGGATTTCTATAAAATCATGTTTCATGAATATTTGATAAATATAGAGCTTGAAGTAAATTAAATATAGAAACTTTTCAAAAAAATTGCTTTTTATTTTTTAAAACTAAGGAAGAAACTTCATTGAATTTTTAGAGTACTATAAGAGCATCTTCAGACTTCCTTATAAAATAATGGAGTTTTGATAAATCTATTATCTATAAAAAGTGATAATAATCACACAAAATCAAACACTATGTATTGATATATCATAAAAATATAGAGGATAAGTAATCAAAAAATAAAAACATACACATTAACAAACAAACTTTCCATTTTTATTGGATTAAAAAACCAAAACATTCAAACCATTTAAAACCAATTTTAAAAACATTTAAATGAAATTTATTTATCCCAATTTATTTAGATAAACAAAAAACTTATAACAAACTCCCCCTAAACAAATGATACAATAAAAATTTAAAATTCCAACATACCATGATCAAATTTAATTTTTTCAAACTGATCATATTCTAAAGGCTTTGTAAAAAAAATATGCTACCTAATTTTTAGAAGTGATAAATTCTAAAACAAAATCACCCTTATTCACATTATATTTAATAAAATTAAATATAATATCAATATGATTTTTTCTAGAATTTTTTAGGGATTTTTAGAAATAAAAATTATAGAATATTTATCACAATAATAAAGCTGTTTATCAAGTTAGAAAAAATCACAAAAGGTTTACTTAATCTGTAAACATTGAGCACAACTACTTGTAGAAGAGATATACTCAGATTCTTAAATAGATAAATTAACTAATAATTTTTTCTTAAATGACCAAGAAATTAAAATTTTCCCAAGAAAATGACACAAACCTGATGTTCTTTTTCAGTCAATTCTACATCTTCTAAAATCAGAGTCAGAATAATATGTTAAATCAAAACAGTTATATTTTGGACAAAATAAAATAGAATCAAAATTTCCTTTAACATATATAATTATTCTTTTTATAGCATTAATATTACTTTCTTTAGGATCATCTTGAAATCTAGAACATAAATAAATACTAAAAATGATGTCGGGTCAAGATGTAGTTAAATATAGTATGCTACCTTCCATGAATCTAAAAATGATAAAATAATCAGATTTAGAAGAAGCATTAATATCTTTTTTACAATTATAACCCATAGGAGTTTTCATAGATTTAAATGAATCAAGACTAAATTTTTTAATTAAATATTTAGTATACATTTATTTATTAATAAAACTTCCAACTTTTCTTTGAAAAAATTGAAGTCTAATAAAGAACATTAATTTTACCATTAAACTCATGTTAAAATTAGAAGACATCGAAGTAGAAAAATCATTACAGAGTATATCACTATATGGTATAAAGACTATATCATAAACATAATATTGTACAATTAAAATATCATCATAAAATATTTTAATGAAGAGTTAGATCAACATTGAATTTATTAAAACCAGTATTTAATGAAAATAAAGAATGTATTTCATACCAAGCACGAGGTGATAGTTTGAGACTATAAAAATTTTCAGATAATTCAAAAACATGGTTAGGAAATGGTTCACTTTCAAAACTATGGGTTGAGAAACATAAACTTATTTAGTTATAAAACAATTTAACAAATAAATTTTTACATCCATTTGATATAACTTAAAACCACTAAAATAATAAAAACCAAAAAAAAATTAATATCTTATAACCTAGAAACAGATGTAAAATAATCTGTAAATTATATACCTTAGTCTTGAGAGTCTCCTTGAGAAACAAGTCTGGTTTTTTTTAACAGTTTTTCTAGATTCATCTAGTTTGTTTCTAAATATCCACTTAGTTTCAATACCATGACTGCCAACTGAAGATCATGGGTGGCATAGTTGCGTTCATGGGGATGTAACTGCCAAGACCCATAAGAAACAACTGACATATGCTACATGAGAACATAGCCTAACCCCAGATGTGAATCATCATAGAAAACATCAAACTAAACTCCCTCAGCAGGAAGATAAAGGACTGGGGAACTTACTAACTTCTCGTATAGATACTCGAATGTTGTCTAACATTGATTAGTACATATGAATGCCTGATCCTTCCTAGTCAAAACTGTCAGTGGAGTCGCAACTCGTGAGAAATCAGCTACGAACCTTCTTTAGTAGCCTACAAGCCCATGGAAACTTCGCATTTCTGACACTGTCTAGGGGGATTCCAAAGACACAACTGCTTCTATCTTAGATAGATCCACATCTACTCCCTATTGGGACACAACATGCCCCAAGAAAACGGACTTCTCGGGCCTAAAACTCACACTTCGACAACTTCCCGAATAGCTGATGTTGGTGAAGAACTCCCAAAATGGCTTGTAGACGCTCCGCATGCTCCTCTTCAGATGTGGAGTACAAAAGGATGTCATCGATGAAAACTACCACGAACGTGTCTAGGAACTCACGGAACATAGCATTCAACAATCTCATGTATACAGCTGGAGAATTTTTCATGCCAAATAGAATTACAACGTACTCATAATTCCCATGATGTCAACGGAAAGCACTCTTCGGGATATCCTCATCCTTCACACGCATCTGATGATATCCTGACCGCAAGTCAATCTTTGAGAACCAACTTTCACCCTTTAGTTGATCGAATAAGTCATCAATCAATGGAAGAGGATAGCGATTATTTATTATCACTTTTTTCAAGCGACGATAATCGACACACAACTGCAAACTACCATCTGCCTTCTTTAAGAACAAAACGGGTGCACCCCATGGTGACACACTTGGTGGAAGAAAACCGCATTGTAAAAGACCATCAAGATATATACGTAGCTATCATAACTCATAAGGGGACATCCTTTATAGAGACATAGATATAAGAGATGCTCTTGGTTGTAGATCGATCCCAAACTTGATCTCTCGTCGAGGGGGTAATGCTACAACCTCTTCTGGGAAGACATCAGGATACTCCTCTACGAACCTAGGAAATGCCAACTGGTAAACCTCTGAAGAACTTAGCATCATCTCATCCATCTTGGATGATAAGGATGGAACGTGCCTATGACCCATCCGAGGAAATCTCTCATCAACGAACACCATATGCTCCCCATACACTCCAATAAACAGGACCTTCTTCCTGAATAAATCCATGATAGCCTGCACCGAATACAACCAATCCATGCCGAGGATGACATCATATGGTTGTATTAATAAACATAAGAAATCTCCCCAAGAGAGGTGTTTCCCCAACAATAGCTCACAGTCTCTACATACTTAAAACAAGTCATCTCAACCTATAACTGGTGTATTGAATGCCAAGGGAACTGGAAGCCTCTCTACCTCAGGCCCCAAATCATGGAAAAGGTTAGGTGATTTGAAGGAGTGTGTTGCTCCTGAATCAAAAAAGGCATACACCAAGGTAGAAAACAAGCAAAGGGTACCTCGAACGACGTCTGGATCACCTGGAGCTAGCAATGCTAGAGCATGAAGCTGACCACGACCTCCTCCACGGCCTCTCTGGCCCTGATGACGACCACCACCACAGCCGCGCTCTGCTCTCTGAGGACGGGGAGCATCATGGGGTTGTCCTCTACCTGCCCCATCTACCCTATGCATATCTAATGCTGGTGCAACTTGCTGCTACTGCCTCGGCTATAACTACCTCAATGGAGGAACCTGGAGCATAGCGCGTAGTGAACGATGACCATTCTGAAAGGTTGGGCACTCTTGTTGCTGAAGCCCATGACCACCAAAAGAAAAACAAGCACCTGATCCCTTGGCATAGTCCTGAGAGTTGCTACCTCTGGAGAAACGAGATGTGAAGGGCTGAGACATACCCCTGGAAGAACAGAAACTCTTCTACCCTAAAAACTGGGAACCCCGGACCATAGCTCTAATTTGTGAGGAATCCTGCCGATTCCCCTCTCGTTATGATCCGGTCTGGCCCAATGTCCTCTCGACAACCTCTTCCCTCGCTAGTACCTCAAGATATGTTTTCAGCATAAATGAGGTGACCTGGTGCTGGATCTCTGGACACAAAGCCTCCTCTAAATGTCTCTCCCTGGCCTCCTCATCTGGCAACAGGTCCGAAGCATATCGTAAAAGGTTCTTGAAATGGATTCCAAACTGGCGATCAATGGAGCTCCCATGTCGAAGGGTAAGAAGCTTCTGGAGACTGGACGCCTTCATAGTATAATAAAGAAACTCGACTCTAAACTCGTCTCAAAACTCCTCCCATGAGATCACCGACTCCTCACGATCCCCAAGGAATAAGAACAACAACTTCCTCGCTGCTCCATGCAGCATCATCACAACCAAGGACACCCAGTGCTCCTTCCAAGCTTGGATCAAACTGAATCTGATATCGACCTCCTCTAACTAGTCTTCCATGACTGCATCTGAAACGGAACCCTATTACATTGGTAGACTCTGGTGCTGAAACTCTCGTAGTGTCTTCCTCTAAATGTCGTCATCGTCAACCTCTACCCTGTGGCGATCTTCTTGAACAGACTGTTGGACATTTTCTGCACAAACCTGACAAGGAATTTGACCTGGAGCCACACCTGTAAAATAACAAACCGTTAGAGCTCCTAAACCTGTAATATGGAAGAATCAACATTAATTAATTAAGTATTTTCTTTTATTAATTTTAGGTTAACTTGTCCCATGGTCTACCCATTCAAACACAGGCACAAAGAAAAATGATGCATGATCCTTTCCTAGGTCTCAAACCTGTAACTAGTATCACCTTGATTAGTATCCATTGTAAACTTAAAGATTCGTACATCAGATCATAGGGGGGCCTAAACTTCTATTTATCAGTCGGTCTCCAGTGTTTACCTCACTTGATAAACATGAATGAAACCATTTCCCTACCAACCCATGCAACCTCACCTGTGCCTAACTCAAAATTCCATCCAATTCCCCAACAAGCCTCTAATACCACTCTGTTATGACCCCCTCCCCACAAAGTGTACCCCTCCTGGGTAGGCAATGTGAGAAGGGAGATAATGACCCCTAAGTCCCGCCTCCAGTAGACCCCGAGTTGGAGACTAGCACTGAGGGTATAATAAAAACACAAATGGGAGGCATTACCCTCTAAGAGAACACATGCGGAAGAGAGATATAAGATATACAGCAACAAACTCCAACTGAAAACTGAAATGTAAAAGAATCCCAAGTGCACATATGTAATTCCATGAAAAAGTACTACAACTGAAAGGGGGGAAACTAAAAGTACCCAAAAGAAAATAAAAACAGTAGCAACCACATGCCCGAACAGCTCCTGCAACCACAAGCTAGTAAACACCAGCCTGACCTCTTACGTGCTCCAAGTGACCTGAAAAATTGTTTATATATACATCGGGAGAGTATAACAACATACCCAGTAGGATCCTCCACGATGCCTCTCATGCAAAAGTAAAGAAAGCATGCTAAATCACCGTGAACAACAAGTGAAACTAACTCGTCAGCTAAACAGGTATACTAAGTTCCCAACCTCACCATGGATACTCTCACCACGTAACTCATACAAGAATATATCATATAATAAATAATATCAAGGGTACCCTGCTACTACTTCCCCACTGGTTTTCCGCTTTTCCCTAATGTCTCACGTCCAGAGCATCTCTCTCCAAAAAGGCTTGCCCGCAGACACCTGGGCAAAGAACCACAATATGCACCTCATGCAACAAAACCACCACGTCCACACACCAAAGTAACTAGGTAGTTTTCAGGAGCCACCACAGTTCGCATAACATGTATTATACATCAGGTATTATACTTCTAGCCATCACAGCCCATACACCGAGTAAGGATCCTCAAGCCATCACAGCCTATACACGTTACATCTATAGTAGTCCATAGACAACTATATCCATAATATATGTGTGTGAATAACCACAGACCACTACAGCCCTCTACACACATATATGGGGAAAACTAACCAATGTGCCTACCAGCACAGGTAACTACTAAGAGAAGAGAGAGGGGCCAAAGGGGGTAGTTAGCCATCCATCCTCCCACCAGAATGTTGGGGAAAACACCCCCCAGGGATCAAAATCCCAGGGTGTTAGTTGCCCTTACTGACTGGGTGGAGTAGCGTATAGAAACACAGGATATACTATATATCACAACCACACTATGGGAATAACCTAGTCTTAGAAACAACTAAAACTAATGTCTCTCAGAATCCAGGATGCTACTTCTAAGACTAGGTATCCTATAAGCACACAACCATTTATAGAGCTTTATTAGATTACTTCATTCCTTTTTTTATCAATTCCGCAGTACGTTAATTAATTCTATAAACATTAGTTAACCATGAACAATTCCACATTAAATTTCATTAGCATCACACCCAAAGTCCATTGTTCCTTCAAAATTACAACCTCTTCATTATGTTCCAACAACTCCAACCCCATGGGTTAACACAATTTATTCCATTATTCATTACAGAATTACTTTCCCACATTCCCAGGAATTCTAGAAAAACATTATATGCTACTAAACACAAGGGGATCAACACGGTGAGTAGATATACTACCTGTAGAGTCTTTGCCGCTTATAGAAAGAGAATATACCCATTCTACCTTGATAATCTAAACACGGAAAGCACGTGGCATACCCTGTGTGTCTTCACCTCTTTCGAAAGAAGGGTAAGTAAGACCAGCTGCCTTGAGCAGTGAGTAAAAGTAAAGTAGATAATCAATGAAAAGAGAGCGCAAGCATCCAACAATCACATCCATTCCATTCCATCATCCCTAGTGCACTCCCTGACACCCACATGCATAAACCGATGCATCTCGCCACTATAGGTGTCATCTGCTGCCACAACTAAAAGCCTCCATGCCCCCACATATCATAACGGCCATCCAAGATCACATCACAACACAAGCAGCAGGAAAACAAACATCACATTAATTGGAATCTTGGACCTTTAACCATCAAGAGGGTAACTCATAACCCTTTAAGGAAATTATCAAACAGTCAGTTCTTTAATCCATAATGAATTAACAGATTTATTATTAGTAGGTTCCAAATCCAGGAAACCTAATCAGTAAGCTATCAAAAATAATTAAACATTCTTACTGCACCAATTTGATTAACATAAAATTACAGCAAGAACCAGATTCAATTACATTCCATATTATCGTTAGCCAAACAATTATCAATTAATCCTAGTTTACGTTCTTTACCTATTTCCATCAATAAAAGCATAAATATCACACAATCTAGAAAAAATAATACGCAATAATATATGATCGATATCGATTTATTTATCTGGTTCAAATATTTATTATGTCAATTCCATTTTCATCCAGTGGGATAAAACATGCTAAAGATACAGTTGCACATAAAAGAAAGAGAAGTAACGAATTCCATACCTCAAACAGTTGCTCTCGTTCTTTATCCCCACATCGGGTCACGATCCTCCTCTCGCGCCAACTGCATCCACCCGAGGATGCCACGGTACGACCGCACTTACCAAAACCCTAGAAGACTCTATTAGAAGCATGGAGATTACATGCTATAATATGTAAAGGATAAATAAGAGAAGATGGTCCCCAAAGTGATGATGATAAAACATACCTTATATCGAATATTGATCGATATAGCTTGGTTACATCAAAACAGAGAGGAACCAATTTGAGGGGTAATGTTTGATTGTTCAACTCCTACGGGAAGGATTGAAAGGTTCTAGCATCTCATATCCGAGAACAATGAGGAAGAACAAGGGAGGAAGATATCTTGTCACTTTTGAAGATTGAATGGGGTGATGGTTTAAGATATGCTTAATTCCCCATTAAAAGCGGATCGTATTAAACCACGAGGTTTGACCAAGTAAAAACATCCCGATCCATAGGAATAAATAATATAGGATTTATTGCATTTGAATTGGCCTTAAGAGTCCTTAAAATAAGGCTTTAAATGCATTTTAAGTCAATGGAAATGTTAAAGGGGTGAAACAGCAGGAAGCTGCAAACACTGTTCACCGTTGGAACCTCATCGTTCTGGAAACACTGTACACCTACCGTTACTGTACACCTACCGTTAGAGGTTACTGATAGAGGATACTAATGACCTCACCTTTCTGGAAACACTGTTCACTGAACCTCACCTATATAATTGTTCATAGAACCTCACCGATAGAACTGTTCACTAAACCTCATTGATAGAACAGTTCACACAACCTCACCGATAGAACTGTTCACACAACCTCATCGATAGAACTGTTTACAAAACCTCACCAATAGAACTATTCACTAAACCTCACTGATAAAACTGTTCACAGAACCTCACTGATAGAACTGTTCATAGAACCTCACCTATAGAACTTTTCACAGAACCTCACTGATCGAACTGTTCACAGAACATCACCAATAGAACTATTCACACAACCTCACTGATAGAACTGTTCTCTAAATTGGAAATTTGGAAAAGTGTTGGGGATAAGTTACCCTGACCTCCCGAAACACCTAAAACACCACATTTTCAAAAAGTAATGGTCCAGAGAGGTCCGGGCCATTACAGACACTATACTATTACTATCTACACATAATAATTATTTATTAATTATGTTCAGACCATCCTATCTTCCCTCTGCCACGCCCTAGATAATAAATTAAAAAGGGGCTTTGATATGATTTCTTAATAGACCAAACCAGTTCACTGAGACCATAACAATGTGTTATAAAGACTTATGCATGCCCATACATATGTAATATTTTGTTGTCTAGTGGATAGGGACTAAGTTAGGTTTTTGGGAGACTATATTGTAACACCCCGAGATTTTATGAAAAAAATATTATTTTTAATTTCATTTATTTCTTGTGTTGTACGTTACACCAAGATTATATTTCACTATACACAACACTATATTAGCTTGTAGTATACACAAACACTATTCTTGGCTTGTGTTGCAAGCAAGAGCGACATTCCTCAATAGCGTGTGTTGTGAAAAATACTAAGTTTCACTAAACATCGATATATTATCATAATATTACTATGAACTAGATATTATGAATAGTATTAACCAAATTTTGAATTATATAACATTATAATTCACCCCACGCATTTTCTATAACATGGTATGAGAACAAAATAAAATTTTCAGGTAAAATAAGTATTTTTCAAAAAATGCAGTTTCGCCTCCTTTTGATGGCGCACCCACTTTAAATCTAGTTTTTGACACGTTTATGAGTTCAATTTGACAAAATATAATTATTAATTGCAATGAGTATATAAAATTTTACTTTGGATAATTTTTTAATATTTTTCTGTTTACTTTCATATTTTGATGAATAGTACAAATACGCTAAATTTTAATTAAAAACAACTTCTTCATCAAGATAATTTATATGGTTAAATTATAATATATAATTAGTTTAAAGTATAAATATAATATATTTTTACCATTTAATATAATTTAATTCATTATAATTAATTTTACATTGAATTCATAGGTAAAAACATTTCAATCTTTTTCAATGTTTTAACTTTTAAAACCCGTTTTCTCAACATCAGGATTAATTTTAAATTAAATACTACAACTTCTGTGTTTTGAATTTGGATAAATTGATTCCATATTTTTAATAATTAGGACCAAATTATGTTAATATGATACTTTTTATTTTTATACATCATGAATAGTAACTACGGTAAATTGTATTTACTATAGTTCATGGTAAATCAGGTAATTAAGGGTAAAATTAAGAATATAAAATTACCCTAACATCTCCCCAAATTCTATTAGATCAATAAAATTAAACCCATATAACCTAAGGGTCAGAATAGATTAATTTCATGTACTTTTGACCATCAAAAATATGTAATTATTATTAGAACCAAAGAATGTGACAACATGTCACTCTCTTATATCTTATAAGTGTAATAATTTTAATTTAGTGATAAACTTCATAAAACTTAGAAAATAAATAGTCACCATAAATATAATAAAATTATATAAATCATGTGAGTTTATTTAGAATTTTTAGGGATTAAATAATTATCAATAATGGTGACACAATAGTGATGTAGAAATTATTTTTTTGATTAAAATATCAAATAAATGGTTTTAAAAATATTTAAATAAATATTATATGAACTATTTAATGTCCTCCAAAAATTTTCAAGATTTATATTACATGTTATGGATCTATTAAATATATTTTTTTGAATATATCTTCTTTGTGGATTTTATTTAAATTCAAATAATTGAATAGTTTTAGAATTGACAATATTGATATTTTATAAAAATAACATGTTATTAAATTGTTTAAAAATCACAAAAATGTTTAAAAATTATAAATTAAACATTATATGGTCTAAAATGTTATAAAGTATCCAATTATGGAAAATTCACAACAGATAAGTAATTATTTATTATAATATAAAGTTTATAATATTATAACCACAAATAAAATTAAATACATTAAATTAGGATAAATCAAGTTGATAAGGTTTAAAATAAATTCGAAACATGTTTAAATTTTATTTTATGATGATATTACAACCTTTATAATCTCATATTATAATTTGAATCGTTTTGGAAGTTTTTAAGTGGGGTTTGGGTTTCTTATAAATTAATATTTTAGAGGGTTCCATAAGTGCCTATCTCCTCTCTTATAAAAGGGCACCTCCTCCCTCTCCTCTTCACAGCGTTTTGAGACTTCAAGGTCGGCCAAAACCTGTCCATTTATCTTCTACACTTCCCTAGAAACATACTATAGGTCGTGAATTTCTTTAAAGACTATCTTTAGTTCCCTAAGAGGAGGTTTAGAAGAGGCTCGTCAAAGAAGAGGTAATATCCTTTACCGATTCCTTCAAATTTATTTCTTCTTCTACTTCCTAATCTTTAGTTGTTTAATTATAAAGTAATAACATATGTATAACTAATATACTAATATTTTATTATAAATATGAAACAACACTATTTCACTTTCTATCCATCCTACAAAAAATGAAATCACCACGCGTACGTACGTACGACTTACCATCTCCACGTCGTGGTGTAATCTGTTTTCCACCACCACATTACTTGGATGGGTATAATGGTGTAAATAATAACTATATATGGTTATTAAACCATAATAATAATTATGAGATATTATATCATCCAACATAATTCCATTCAACAATTATGTGAATGATATCATCGCTCGTGCGTACGAACAGATTATCGTCTCCACGATGCGATGAGATTCACTCTCCATGTTAACCATTCAAGAATGATTATAAAGTATATATAATAAGTAATAATGAAATATATGACATAATAATGCTATTGGATATATATATATATATCATTTACTTCCATTCAATTTAATAAGGAAATGAAAACAGCGTTCATGCATACGTACGGCCTACCGTCTCCATGAAAGGTGTATTTAATTCCATTTATCGATATATTATATATATATTCTGGATATATTATATATAGATCATGTTTTACATATTGGAAGTAATTAATCATGATCTAAGTAATAATATGAATAATTACAGGTCAAAACACGTATGACAAACGAAACGATTTTACCCAAAAAGCTACTTTAACATGGAATTAAAAAATGAAAGGGTAATATAAAGTCATAAGTGAATCATATATGATATCATAAGTATTATTATAGTTCTGTTATAAGTAAATAATATGTTTAAAACAAAAATATAGGAGTCTCAGACACATACTTAAGAAATTGGACATAAGTTAAGGGATAATTATTCCAATCTCCTTTTATCTGAGATTGTTTATTCGTAAGTATTTACTGGGGTTATATTTTTCATCCATGTCCATAAAAATGTTTTCATAAAGTGTTTAATATTATTCAATATATTTTTAAAGTCATTTATATCCCTTTTTGAGTTTTACTATGTAGTATAGAAGGAATCTTTCTTTTGTTAATCGTACAAGGTACTTTTTGACTTTTCTGGAAAAAGTACAAGAAGAATGTTTTTTTAAATTATACGGCATGAATGGATTTTTTATATTTCATAACGCCTTATTTCCATGAAGCTTACTCTGCACGATTTCATGATTATTTTCAAAAAAAATCCTTTTCTTTTAAAATTTCATGGCATTTTGAGAAAATAAAATGATTATGAACAAGAAAGGATATTTTCCTCAAGAATTCATTTTAAGTGTTTTATCAAAACTATTTTCAATCTAAGATGACAGTATTTAATATGTTTATGTTCAAGTATAATGTCTCTATTATTTACATGGTATCATTTTTCTTATGATGAAATGATATCCATTTATTCTATATGGGTTATGTTATGATGGGATGATGTTTATGAAACCCATTTTATTCATTGGGCTATGATGAATGATTTATGTTTATTTTGTGGCACACGAAAGAATGATTTCATTATGAGATGGGTGGGACCTATGTCTCCCTCAAATTCATTGGGTAAAGATTTATATCTCATGAGATAGACATGGCTGTAATGGAAAGTAAATATGGTTCAGTAATACAGGGCTAGAACGACAAGTAAACCCGATTCAGTAATGGACTTTTTCAACTATGATGGTCTTGGCAGCAATGCCTTGGCCACTATGGAAATCATATCATGTGCTTAATGGTTTTCCACAATTACATGAATTCTTCCCAAGATGATTTTATCATGATTAATGTTCCTTTTTGATCTATGCCTTATGTACTTCAAAGATTTATGTCATTACTCAGGTTTTATGTTCATGTTTTTACATTCAAATGTTTATGAATTGTTTTATGTTCTCCATGTTTAACCTTAATAAACATTTCATCTCACCCTTTTTATGTTTTCTTTTCACTAGGATATAAATAATGGTTTTAGGTAAGAAAACAATAGGGAAAGATCTTTATGGGAGATGTTGAAGATCTTTCACCATGATTAGAAGATTATGTTTCGAGTATCCAAAGACACTAAACTAATACGGTCTTTGGGCGTCTATGTTTGTAATGTATTAAGTATTCTGGAAAAGTAATGTAATGTCTATGTACGTCATGCTTTGGGTCTCTACAGTTGGTATCAGAGCAAAGGAGGTAAGAATAAATATGATCCTTGGGAACTCTCACGTGTGAGCTTTGGACGAAGCATGCCTCTCCGCCCTAGGGCTTAATGAGGAAATGGCTGCCACTGGGGATGGTGGTGTGTCCCACCCAGGGGGTGTAGCCGCCCATTGAGTGCTCTGATAGGTATCAATTCTAGTACACTGGAAATAAGTCCAAACTGCTACAGTTGGTATTAGAGAAAAGGTTTATTCAACCTTTGGAAACAAGGTTGCAAAAACTTTAGTGAGATCCATAGATATATTTCTCATGTATGTCTAGGGATGTCCCTAAGGTTAAGTATGAGTATAGGTTATAGTCATAGAATTACGGTAACAATCTTAGAATTAAACCTAAGATGTTAGATATTGATGGTACTTCCCCTTAATTATGTTGTTTTCCTAGAAAGATTTTTGTCTCTCACACTCTTCTTTTTGGGTTTTATAAAATGGATGGAAATAGGAAGATTCATGTTAATGGAGAATATGATGGATGATGGAATGATATTCTTCATGAGCAACCAAATGAAATGGGATTTAGAAGGCGAAAAATCATTATTATGCTTAATTATAAATCTCATAATATGATCAATAATATCAACTTTGGTAAGTATCCAGACTCGGATAATAAGAGAAAGATGGAGTTTCATGATGATCATAGAGGAAAGAAAGTTCAATTTCCCTCATGTAAATCATATGGGAAAAGGCATCAAGGAGAATGTTTCAAAGCAACTGGAATATGCTTTGGGTGTGGAAAAAAAGGACACAAAGCCAATAATTTCAAAGGAAAAGGTTCAGTTAACACAATGGACAAGGATAATGGTATTTATAAGATATCAACCATGGTTATATGTTTTAAATATTGATTTTACGGGCATTATGAAAACCAATTACCTATGGTAAAATCTCATGAAGAGAATCAGCATGGTCGTATGGGTAGTATTCATGTTGATGATGATGAAGAGACTACAAATGATATATGAGATGAAAGAAGTGTTGAGGAATGAAATGATGAAGCTCAGTCAATGGTTTAATAAGTTAGTGGAATGATTGAATGTTTATCAATAATAATGTATGGTACTATGGAATAAAGAAAAATCTAAGGATTGTTACACTATTGTTTTTCCTTTAGTATTTGAAATTATATGATGAATGGTACCGGTAACTGTGAAAAGTGATTGCAATATTTTTGGAAAGTAGATGTTATGCGCATAATGAAGGGATCAGGAGAAAATAATATGAATGATAGCACTGATGATCTCATTACTGGTATAAGGACAAAGTGACATCATGGTTTGAGTATATAGAAATTTTGGGATTTTGGTATCTGGAAAGAGTTAACTTTTGACAGAATTCATGGTTTCACTAAGGTTCTATGGTAATTCATTTTTCAAGAGAATACATGATTAAGGTATTCACATGTTTGTAATATGACCAACAAGATATATCTTATGATATATGGGGGATAAATGATGGTAATCACATGCTTGGTAGATGACCTCTCTAGTAATCTTTTTCTTTATAATATGAGATTGGACAGAAGTATTTTGGATAAGACTAAATATTGGAAAGGATTATGTTATACATTAGATAGTATTTTTTAAGGATATATCTTTTGATATTATTTCTGAAATGTTATAATAGTATAGTTTTAGAAAAAGGAAAACCCATAGGACATGTGACAACCCGTCGCGTCAGACAAGGATGCGGGAATTGAACCCACAACCAAAGTGTGACATGCCTTTATCGCCTACCACTGGCCTACAGGAAGTCCCCAGTTAGTAGAAATTATTTTTATGGATTAAATAATTATAATTAATGGTGACACAATAGTGATGTTGAAATTATTTTATTGATTGAAATATCAAATAAATGGTTTTAAAAATATTAAACTAAATACTATTTGAACAATTTAATGTGCTCCATGAATTTTCAAGATTAATATAACATGTTAGGGATCTATTAAACGTTTTTGTTCGAATATATCTTCTGTGTGAATTTTATTTAATTTCAAATAATTTAATAGTGTCAAAATTGACACAATTGATATTTTATAAAAATAAAATATTATTAAATTGTTTAAAAATCACGAAAATGTTTAAAAATTATAAATTCAAATTTATATGGTCTAAAATTTTATAAATTATCCAATTATGGAAAAATCGCAACACATAAGTAACTATTTATAACAATATAAAATTATAATATTTTTACCACAAATAAAATTAAATAGATTAAATAAGGATAAATCAAGTTGATAAAGTTTATAATAAATTCGAAAAATGTCTAAATTTTATTGGATGATCAGATTACAACCCTATCCAATCTCATCTTCGAATTTGAGTCATTTTAGATGTTTTTATGTGGGGTTTGTGATTATTATAAATTAATATTTTAGAGGTTTCCAAAAGTGCCCCTCTACTCTCTTATAAAAGGGCACCTCCTCCCTCTCCTCTTCAAAACATTTTGAGACTTCAAGATCGGCCAAACCCTGTCCATTTATCTTCTAAACTTCCCTAAAAACATACTAGAGGTCTTTTATTTTTTCAAATACCAACCTTAGTGCCCTAAGAGGAGGTTTATAAGAGGCGCGTCGAAGACGAGGTAATATCCTTTAACAATTCTTTCAAATTTATTTATTCTTATACTTCCTCTTCTTTAGTTGTTTCATTATAAAGTAATAAAATAATTATAAATAATATACCGATATGTTATTATAAATATTAAACAAACCTATTTCACCTTTTATCCATCCTTCGAAAAATGAAATCACCACGCGTACGTACGTACTACTTACCGTCTCCACGCCATGGTGTAATCTGTTTTCCACCACCACCTTATTTTGATGGGTATAATGGTGTAAAGAATAACTATATATGGTTATTATAACAAAATACTAATTCTGAGATATTATATCATCCACTCCAATTTCATTCAATAATTATGGGAATGATATCATCGCTCGTGTGTATGTACAGATTACCGTCTCCACGATGCGATGAGATTCATTATCCAAGTTAACTATTCAAGAATAATTATAAAGTATATATTATAAGTAATCATGAAATATATGAAATAATAATTCTAGTGGATTTATGTGTATTTATATATTTCATTTACTTTCATTCAATTTAATAAGAAAATGAAAATAGCTTTCATGCGTACGTACGGCCTACCGTCTCCATGTAAGGTGTATTTCATTCCATTTATCGATAAATTATATATACATATTCTGAATATATTATATATAAATCATGTTTTACATTATTGAAGAAATTAATCAAGTTCTAATTAATTATATGAATAATTACAAGTCAAAACACGCATGACAAATGAAACGATTTTACCCAAAAAACCGCTTTAACATGGAATTGACAAATAAAGGGGTAAGATAATGTCATAAGTGAATCATATATGATATCATAAATATTATTATGGCTCTGTTATAAGTTGATAATATTTTTAAACCCACTATATAGGAGTCTTGGAAACATATGGAAGAAATTGGACATAAGGTAAGGGATAATTATTCCAATCTCCTTCTTATCCGAGATTTTTTATTCGTAAGTATTTACTGGGGTTATATTTTTCATTCATGTACATAAAAATGTTTTCATAAAATGTTTAATATTATTCCATGTATGTTTAAAGTCATTTTACACCTTTTTTACTTTTACTATGTAGTATGAATTGAATCTTTCTTTGGTTAACCATACGACGTACTTTTTGACTTTTCCAGCAAAAGTATAACAAGAATGTTTTTCTAACTAATACGGCATGAACGGATTTTTATAGTTTCATAATTCCTTATTTATATGAATATTCCTCTAAATTATTTAAAAATTATTATCTGAAAAATCCTTTTCTTTTAAAATTAAATGGCATTTTGAGAAAGGAAAATGATTTTGAAGAAGAAAGGATATTTTCCTCTATAATTCATTTCAAGTGTTTTATCAACACTATTTTTCATCTAAGATGACAGTATTTATTATGTTTATGTTCAAGTATAATGTCTCTATAATTTACATGGTTTAATTTTTCTTATGATTAAATGATATTCATTTATTCTATATGGATTATGTTATGATGGGATGATGTTTATGAAACCCATTTTATTCAATGGGTTATGATGAATTATTTATGAGTATTTTGTGCCACAGGAAAGAATGATTTCATTATAAGATGGGTGGGACCTATATCTCCTTCTAATGAATTGGGTCAAGATGTATATCTCTTGAGATTGACATTGCTGGAATGGAAATTAAATAAGGTTCAGTAATACAAGGTTGTAACGACAAGTAAACCCGATTCAGTAATGGACTTTGTCCACTATGATGGTCTTGGAAGAAATTCCTTGGCTACTATGGAAATCATATCATGTGCTTAATGGTTTTCCACAATTACATGATATATTCCCAGGATATTTTTTCATGATTAATGTTCCTTTGTGATCTATGCCTTTTGTACTTCCAAGATTTATGTCATTACTCAGGTTTTATGTTCATGTTTTTACGTTCAAATGTTTATGGATTGTTTTATGTTATCTTTGTTTACCCTTACTAATCATTTGAGCTCGCCTTTTTTATGTTTTATTTTCCACAAGATATAAAGAAAGTTTTTAGGTAAGAAAACAATATGGGTATATCTTTATGGGAGATGTTAAATATCTTTCACCATGATTAGAAGATTGTGTTCTGAGTTTCCAAAGACCGTAAACTAATACGGTATTTGGGCATCTAATTTTGTAATGTATTAAGTATTCTGGAAAAGTAATGTAATGTCTATGTACGTCAAGATTTGGGTCTCTATAGTTGGTATTAGAGAAAAGGAGGTAGGAATGAATCTGATCCTTGGTAACTCTCATGTGTGAGCGCTGGATGAAGCATGGCTCTCCGCCCAAGGGCTTCATGATAAAATGGCTGCCACTAGGGATGGTGGTTTTTCCCACCCAGGGAGTGTAGCCTCCCTTGGATTTCTCTAATAGGTATCAATTATTGTCCACTGGTAATAAATCCAGACCGCTATAGTTGGTATCAGAGCAAAGGATTAGTCAACCATTGGAAACAAGGATGCGAAAACTTTAGTGAGATGCCTAGATATATTTCTAATGTATGTCTAGGGATGTCCTTATGGTTAAGTATAAGTATATGTTTTAGTCCTAGAATTCAGGTAACAATATTAGAATTTAACCTAATATGTTATATATTGAAGATACTTCCCCTTTATTATTTTGTTTTCCTAGAACTATTTTTGCCTCTCACGCTATTCTTTTTGGGTTTTAAAAAATGGCTGGAAACAAGAATATTCATGTTAATGGAGAATATGAAGGAAAATGGAATGATATTCTTCCTGAGAAACCAAATGAAATAGAATTTGGAGGGTGAAACATTGTTATTATTCCTAATTAGCAATCTCATAATATGATCAATAATATCAACTTTGGTAAGTTTCTTGACTCGGATAATAAGAGAAATATGGAGTTTCTTGATGATCATAGAGGAAAGAAATTTCAATTTCCTTTATGTAAATCATGTGGGAAAAGGCATCAAGAAGAATGTTTCAAAGGAACTCGAAGATTCTTTGGGTTTGGAAAAGGACACAAAGCCAGTAATTGCAAAGGAAAAGGTTTAGTTAACACAATAGACAAGGATAATCGTATTTCTAAGACATCAACCATGGTTAAATGTTTTAATTGTGGATTTTACGGGTATTATGCAAACCAATGCCCTAAGGGGAAATCTCATGATGAGAGTCAGCATGGTCGTATGGGTAGTATTTATGTTGATGATGATGAAGATACTACAAATGATATAAGAGATGAAAGAAGTGTTGAGGAATGAAATGATGAAGCTCAGTCAATGGTTTAATAAGGTAGTGGAATGATTGCTTGTTTATCAAGAATAATGTATGGTACTATGTAATAAAGAAAAATCTAAGGATTGTTACACTATTGTTTTTCCTTGAGCATTATAAAGTTTATGATGAATGGTACTGGTAAACACGAAAAGTGATTGAAATATTTTAGGAATGTAGATTATATGCTCATAATAAAGGGATAAGGAGAAAATAATATTTTTGATAGTATTACTGATCTCATTACTGGTATAAGGACAAACTGACATCATGGTTTGAGTATATAGAAATTTTGGGATTTTGGTATGTGGAAAGAGTTAAAATTTGACTGAATTCATGTTTTCACTAAGGTTATATGGTAATTCATGTTTCAAGAGCATACATGATTAAGGTATTCACATGTTTGGAATATGACCAACAATATATATCTTATGATATATAGGGGATAAATGATGGTAATCACATGCTTGGTAGATGACCTCTCTAGTAATCTTTTTCTTTATACTATGAGATTGGAAAAGAGTATTTTGGATAAGCCTAAATATTGGAATGGATTAGACAGTAGATAGTATTGTTTAAGGCTATAACTTTTGATATTATTTCTGAAATGTTATAATAGTATAGTTTTAGAAAACGGACAACCCGTAGGACGAGCGACAACCCGTCGCGTCAGAAAAGGATGCGGGAATCAAACCTACAACCGAAGTGAGATAGGCCTTTATGGCCTACCACTAGCCTAAAGGGAGTCCCTAGTTAATAAAAATTTGTTTTATTTTATTATGTTTTATTATAGATGAAGTATAAGTCCATTTTTGGAACCATATATTATTAATATCAACATATATGGACTTATGTATATTTAATAACTTTTGCTAACCTTTTGTTTGAGACAGATGGAATGACCCATTATTCTATCACATGATCTGCTAACACTTCACAAATGAAACATTCAACTTCAATTTTTTATGATATGAAGTGGAAATTGTTCAAGGAATGACCAACGATGAGATTTTACCAAAATCAAGTAAGTATTTCTTCTAATTAAAAATTTTCAACTTTAGGGAAACGATCTTGAAAACCAAAAATGTTATCCAAGTACCCTCATATCCGATGAATCAGATGGTACCTTTGATCATCACAAATTTATGGCTTTGAGATTGTTCGCTTTTTCATATCCATGTTCTCAACCATTCTTCATCAGAACATGATGGTTAGATTTCTCTTCCTTATCCATATTTTCACCTATGTTCTCCTACGAGGAAACCCAATGATGAGTTAATTTGGGTAACTATTACATTTCATACATTAGTTTATAAAATTATGTTTTGGTATTCCTTTTTACGATGTGAGTTTCTATGAATGAAACTTTCAAGTAGTAAACCATTTATAACCCCAACAGATTTCGATGGAAAAATTCATTTTAAGGGGGGTAGAATGTTACACCCCTGAGATTTTATGAGAAATATTATTTTTAATTTCTTTGATGTCTTGTGTTGTACATTACAACAAGATTATCTTGCGCTATACACAACACCGTATATGAAAACACTATTCCGGGCTTATGTTGCACACAAGAGCGACCTTCCTCTATAGCGTGTGTTGTACACAATACCGAGTTTCACTAAACAATGATATATTATTATAATATTATTAGGAACTAGCTGTTATGAATAGTATTAACCAAATTTTGAATTTTATAACATTATTATTCATTTTTCACATTATCTAGAACATGGTATGAGAACAAAATAAATTTTTTTCGGATAAATTAAGTATTTTTCAAAAAATGCAGTTTTGCCGCCTTTTGATGGTGCAACCACATTAAATCTAATTTTTGACACATTTATGAGTTAAATTTTACAAAATAAACTTATTCATTTCAATATGTATATGAAAATTTACTTTGGTTAATTTTTTAATATTTTTAAGTTAACTTTCATATTTTGATGAATAGTAAAAAAATATGTTAAATTTTAATTAAAAAAACTTTTTTCATCAAGATAATTTATATGGTTAAATTACAATATTTAATGGTTTTAAATGATAAATAGAATATATTTTTACCATTTAATATAATTTAATTCATTATCATTAATTTTACATTGAATTAATAGGTGAAAACATTTCAATCTTTTACAATGTTTTAACTATTAAAACCCGTTTTCTCAATAGCGGGATTAATTTTAAATTAAATACTACCACTTACGTATTTTGAATTTGGATAAATTGATTCTATATTTGGAATCAGTAGGTCCAAATTATTTTAATAGGCTACTTGTTTTTAGACATTATGAATAGTTACTACGGTAAATTTTATTTAATACATGTCAAGGTAAATCAGGTCATTAAGTGTAAAAATATGATTATAAAATTACCCTAACACCTGCCAAAATTCTATTGGATGAATAAAAGTTGACCCATAAAATATAAGGGTCAGAATATATTGTTTTTATGGACTTTTGACCATGAAAAGGATGTTATTATTATTAAAACTAAAGAAAGTGACAACATGTCAATCTCTTATATATTATAAGTGTAATAGTTTTAATTTAGTGATGAAATTCATAACACTTAGAAAATAAATTTTCACCATAAAGATAATAAAATTATATACATCATGTGAATTTATTTATAATTTTTAGGGATTAAATAATTATCATTAAGGTTGACACAATAATGATGTAGAAATTATTTTATTGATTGAAATATCAAATAAATGGTATAAAAATATTAAAATAAATATTATATTAACTATTTAATGTGCTCCAAGAATTTTCAAGATTAATATTACATGTTTGGGATCTATTAAATATTTGGGTTCGAATATATCTTCTTTGTGGATTTTATTTAAATTCAAATAATTTAATAGTGTCAAAATTGACACTATTGATATTTTATAAAAATAACATATTATTAAATTGTTTAAAAATTAAAAAAAATGTTTAAAAATTGTAAATAGAAATTTATATCGTCTGAAATTTCATAAATTATATAATTATGTACAATTCAAAACACATAATTAATTATTTATTACAATTTAAAAATTAGAATATTATTACCACAAATAAAATTAAATAGACTAAATAAGGATAAATCAAGTTGATAAGGTTTAAAATAAATTCCCAACATGCTTAAATTTTATTGTATTATGATATTAAAACCCTATCTCATCTCATATTTGATTTTGATTAATTTTTTAAGTTTTTATGTGGGGTATTCGTTTATTATAACTTAATATTTTAGAGGTTTCCAAAAGTACCCCTATCCTATCTTATAAAAGGGCACCTCCTCCCCCTCCTCTTCACAACATTTTGAGCCTTCAAGCTTAGAAAACCCCTGTTAATTTACCTTCTAAACTTACCTATAAACATACTAGAGGTCTTTGATTTCTTCAAAGACCATCTTTAGGGCCCTAATATGAGGTTTAGAGAGGCACATCGAAAAAGAGGTAATATCCTTTACTGATTCTTTCAGATTTATTTATTATACTACTTACTCTTATTTTTTTGTTTCATTATAAAGTAATAACATCATTATAAATAATATACTAATATGTTATTATAAATATTTAACAACCCTATTTCACCTTCTATCTATCCTATGAAAAACGAAATCACCGCGCGTGCGTACATACAGCTTACCGTCTCCGCACCATGGTATAATTTGTTTTCCACCACCACCTTACTTGGATGGGTATAATGGTGTAAATAATAACTATATATGGTTATTATAACATAATACTAATTCTGTTATATTATATCATCCACTCCAATTCCATTCAATAATTATGGGAATGATATCATTGCTCATGCGTACGTATGGATTACTGTCTCCACGATGCGATGAGATTCATTCTCATTGTTAACCATTCAAGAATGATTATAAAGTATATATAATAAGTAATAATGAAATATATGAAATAATAATTCTACTGTAATTATGTATATATATATTCCATTTACTTCCATTCAATTTAATTTGGAAACGAAAACAGCGTTCATGCGTACGTACGGCCTACCGTCTCCATGAACAGTGTACTTCATTCCATTTATCGATCTATTATATATATATATATATATTCTGAATATATTATATATAAATCATGTTTTACATTCTGGAAGTAATTAATACTTATCTTAGTAATCATATGAATAATTACATGTCAAAGCACGTACAACAAATGAAATGATTTTACCCAAAACGGTGCTTTAACATGTAATTGACAAATAGAAGGGTAATATAAAGTAGTAAGTGAATCATATATGATATCATAAATGTTGTTATGGTTCTATTATAAGTTAATAATATGTTTAAACCCACTATAAAGGATTCTTAGACACATATGGGAGAAACTGGACATAACGTAATTAATAATTATTCCAATCTCGTTCTTATCAGAGATTTTATTCGTAAGTATTTACTGGGGTTATATTTTGCATCCATGTCCATAACAATGTTTTCATAAAGTGATTAATATTATTCCATGTATGTTTAAAGTAATGTTTACCTCGTTTTGACTTTTAATATATAGTATGGAAGGAATATTTATTTTGTTAACCATATGAGGTACTTTTTGACTTTTCCGGCAAAAGTACAAGAAGAATGTTTTTTTAACTTATATGACATGAATGGATTTTTACGGTTTCATAACACCTTATTTCCTTGAAGCTTCCTCTACATGATTTCATGATTATTTTCAAAAAAAAAACTTTTCTTTTAAAATTGCATGTCATTTTGAGAAAAGAAAATGATTTTGAATAATAAAGGATATTTTCCTCAAGAATTCATTTCAAGTCTTTTATCAAAACTATTTTCCATCTAAGATGACAGTATTTAATATGTTTATATTCATTTATAATTTATCTATTGTTTACATGGTTTTATTTTTCTTATGATGAAATGATATCCATTTATTCTATATGGATTATGTTATGATGGGATGACGTTTATGAAACCCATTTTATTCATTGGTTTATGACGAATGATTTATGTTTATTTTGTGGCACACGAAAGAATGATTTCATTATGAGATGAGTGGGACCTATATCTCCCTATAATGCATTGGGTAAATATTTATATCTCATAAAATAAACATGGCTGGAATGACAAGTAAATCTGGTTCAGTAATACTGGGATAGAACGACAAGTAAACTCGGTTTAGTAATGGACTTTGTCCACTATGATGGTCTTGGCAGCAATGTCTTGGGTACTATAGAAATAAAATCATGTGCGTAATAGTTTTCCACAATTACATGTTTTATTACCAAGATATTTTATCATGATTAATGTTCCTTTGTGATCTATGCCTTATGTACTCCCATGATTTATGTCATTACTCATGTTTTATGTTCATGTTTTTATGTTCAAATGTTTATGGATTGTTTTATATTCTCCATGTTTACCCTTAATGAGCATTTGAGCTCACCCATTTTATGTTTTCTTTTCCCCAGGATATAAATAATGTTTTTAGGTAAGAAAAAAATAGGGGAATATCTTTATGGGAGATGTTGAAGATCATTCACCATGATCAGAAGATTATGTTCTGAGTTTCCAAAGACACTAAACTAATATGGTCTTTGGGCGTCTGTTTTTGTAATGTATTAAGTATTCCACAAAAGTAATATAATGTCTATATACATCATGCTTTGGGTCTCTATATTTGGTATCAGAGAAAAGGAGGTTGGAATGAATCCGATTCTTGGGAACTCTCACATGTGAGCGTTGGATGAAGCATGGCTCTCCGCCCAAGGGCTTCATGAGGAAATGGTTGCCACTGGGGACGGTGGTGTTTCCCACCCAGGGGGTGTAGCCACCCATGGAGTGCTCTGATAGGTATCAAGTATTTTCCTCTGGAAATAAATCTAGATTTCTACATATATCTTCAATATAATGTAACTATCAATCACCAACATAGAAAAAGTAGTAAAAATAAATATGTAGAATAAAATAAAGGGGATGAATCCAAAATTCAAATATCATCCCATGAAATATGAAAATGAGATAAAACTATCCATACATAAAAATCCAAAGGATCTCCACATGTGATGGTAAATAATAAAATAATATTAAATGAATAGTAGTAAAATATCCTAGTGTATGTCCTAGAATCACCTAAAAACCTAGCTAGAACCACATGCTTAGAAGACTATCATGGGGTCCTTGCACTTGGTTGCATCCCTACAAAAAAAGTCTTCATGTGCACTAGTTTACTCATTAAGGGTGTGGGTAATACTCCTAGTAGGACACCACCAACTTTTCCTTACCATATTTTTTTGAAATATATGAGATTTTATATACTAAAATATATATATAACAGTCATACAACTCTTTTGGGTTATCATGTGATAATCAGGGAATCCTGAAACCCAATCGTACTAGATTCTACTTCATAATACAATGAAGACTCACCTCATACCCTAAGTAAGTCCCAATGAAATACTGGTACCATCTAACTAATGGTATGGTCCCACATCAGGTACCATATCATCCCCTCACACTCGTGGTAGGTCACAAATCATATCTTGGGCCTTCCCCTCTCACCCAAGGGATTCCATCCATCAAGTCCCATACCATACCATCTTACTCAGGGGAGTTCACACATAAATTCCAAAACAATTCCACTCTCACTAAAAAGAGGTCACAAATCATGTCCCAAACTATCCACTCTTACTCTATGGATATCATAAATCATCATCTCTAGCAAAAAATTACCACTCATAGTGGGAATAAAATCCATGATCACATTTCATCACACCAAAAACCACTACCCTATACTTAAGAAAAGGTCACAACAACCCGTTCCATCAGATAGCAACATAATAATTGATAATAAAAAATAATAATGTAGTGTAAATGGTTCATCACTGTCCCGATGACACATCCCAAGAATAAGAGTACCATAAGGTTGCCTCATTGGACTCTCCCTTATCAACCCCTATCAATTACACAAATCATCCATATTCATGCACCCAAAATGTTTACAAGTGGATGTATTCATCACTCCAACCAATGTACTAACATAATAAGTTTATCCAGTCTCAATAGAGCCTAAATAACTCGATCTAGTCATAATTCACTATAAGCATAAAGAAATGATACTATCTTTGGAATATAGTGTGGATTCCCTATTTCCAAGCCATTGTACTAATTAAGACCCTATTATGTGACCACCGTAACAATTTCAACCCACCTAGAAACTTTAATACTAAAATAAAAACACTATAATGTGAACTCATGCACCCAAATTAATTTCAAGACATAAAATCACATATAAGTATCATAAAATGATAAGTACATCCTGCCTTGAGATCAAGTGGCAATATTATCCAAGCTATGATGTATTATTCATGATTGATCCCAAAACAACTAAATGCATCCCTACACTCTCAATATTTGTTGTTTAAAAATTAATACAATTAAAATGTTGAATAAGGATGAATCTCAGGAATAAACAGGACTTAACATACCTTGGGAGAATTTTTGTTACAAAAAACATCAAGTAGATAATGGGTGGGGGAGGATGTGCTTAAGAATACATGGTAGAGCCCAAAATCATGAGATAGCCAAGTGGGGGTTGATGGGGAAGGATAAAAGGGGTAAAAGGGATCTAAGTTTAAAATTATAGGTTTTTTCCTAAACAACTTCCCAATATGAATATTTCAACATGGACCTTATGATTAAAATGAAACATATACCCATCAGGACTATGTCAAGGTGTCTCTCCCTAAATCATTTTTAAAATGACCCTAGAAAGAGGTTCTTACTATAAACAGGCCACCATTTTGGAAAGACATTAATTCTAATGCCACAATATCTTACCCTACATATGTCTCATGATGACACCCCCATTGATTCTCTTTAATCCTTTCCAGTCAAGACCATTACACCATAACAACACTTTTTGCATCGTGACCTCTAGGATTCTACAAAATTATCACACACAAACCTTGTTAAACTCCCCAGATCCCAATCTTGGGCCACCACCAACACCCTAAACAACTCTAACTCATAAAAATACACAAGATTAAATAAAATTTAAACAAAACACACCATGAAATTTAAGGGGAAAATACATTAATTTATAAGTATATTATTTCTAAAATCAATTATTATCCTATTTTGGTATTTCTATGGATTTTAGAATTTTTAAAAATATAATTATATTTTTACTAAAATATCATTAATTTATAAGTATATTATTACTAAAATATCATTATTTTGGATTAAATTTATATTGTCTTTTTATTATTGCATTTTACCCATGTCAAACACACACTTTTGATTCTTTTTTCAGTTTTATTCAATTAAAATTTATTATTTTTTTGAAATAAATACTTAGTTATTATGTGTTATATATTTATATTAAAATTATTATCATGGTGTGGTGGTTAAGACCATGTCATGGTCTAACCTTTTATACACCATTACATAGTATGAGACACTATGACATAGTGGAAATTAAAGGGGATTGTAATTATATATAATAATCCTTGGTTCCCCCTCAATATTTTACCCTAGATTTCATTCTCAATTAAAACCATCATTTAATGATGATTATGATATTTTTTGTTGCATACCATGAATATTTAAATGTTAAACAATAATAATGAGTATTAAAGAACAAAGTTGTGAGAGTTGAAACATATGAGTGCTTTATGAAACGCTCATTTAATATAGGTAAAACTTTTTGATTTCATTAATTCTTATATAAGTTGGTTAAATCCTCATAAGTGGTGTTTTATTATATTTTATTGAAACACTATGTAAAACTACTCAAAACTAATATCATTCTTATTTTTTTATTCCCTTTTTTCTTTGAACTCAAAGTTCTAAAATTCATGGCTTAGGAGAGGTCCTACCTGAGCATCAGATGATTCCCAATATCTATGAATACCTCCATTGTAAGGATCCTTTTGGTTTATTCATAGTGATGTCAATCAAATTCAAGTGATAGTATTTAAAATGATTTATCTATTGAAGTATATTACACCATTTGTTTTGTCATTTTTTATAAATTCCAAACATATAGATAAATATCAGGATTTATGGTATTTTAGAGTTGTTCTTATATTGTTATTAGGATGTTATATATCATTTTGAAACCCTTAATTAGTATTAAATCCTTATTATCCATTCCTAGTTTAAATTTTGAATAGATTATAAAACAAGAAAAAATATGTTTTCTGTCTTCCATGGCATATCTGAATCCAAAATACCCATTTCTGTTCTTAAGAACAAAATACCATGGACTGTTCCATTGGATAATAGGGATTCTGATTCTTCATTTTCATAGAATAAATCATGGTCCAAGGAAAATTATCATTATTCATATCCATGAAAATTAATAAAAAAGTGCATCATAAGATAATTCCTTATGTCATTGTCTAGGGGTTGTGCTACAGTCTAGCTCTTCTATGAAGGATCTCCATAAAATAGACCTAGCAATTCTTGACTAATGAAGTCCTACTGATATTTAATCTTAATTAGTATAGATTTAATATTATGTAGATTACATTTTTTATAGTATAGATATTAATCTTATATAGTACTATAAAAGTATTTTAAAATTATCTATATTTATGGTAAGTCAATAACAAGAAACAATATGTTGTCATAAAATGTCCATAATAACTATCATGACTCGTGGAATTTAAGAGATCCACAATGATATGAAAAATAACCATAATCCAAGCCATTTTTGGGAAGAATTTTAAATAATAATAATATTATTATTATTTAAAAAATATGAAAAACTTTCCTCATGGGACTCTAAACTGTATTAAAAACATTGTTTATATTTGATCTAGTTTTAAAGTGGATTTATATATTAAATAATTTAGGGCATGTCTATAAATAAAATAAAGTAAAATATGAAGGTTTTTAAATTTATTTATGAATAGTTAATAAATATAAATATAAAAATTTTATATTAAGTCATAATTGATAAATATTTAATCCATTTAAAAATTTGTTTTGAATGTTATATTGCTCAAAGGATTAAATATGATTAATTGTAAGATATCTAGTTTGTGTAATTTTTTTACATAAAATAAAAAATTCTTATAATTTAATTATAATAGTGTTCATAAAATATATTAGAATTTAAATATTATGGATTTCATGTTAAAATCATTTAAATGATTATATGAAATGATTATATTGGATAAAAGTTAATTATTCAAGTTTATTGTTACCTAAATTATAAAGTGTTTATAATTTATGCACTCATTGTTTAAAAAATGTTTTCCACATGTTTAAATCTATGAATTGATCATTTATTTTTATATCCCCTACTTTATTCCTCAAAATAAAGTGTTATTTTATGAATTTTGATTTATAATATTTTATAATGAGTAAAAAAATTTCTAACATATCAAATATGTATCTGAGGAGTTGCATGTTAGGTGTGATAATTGATTTTGTTTTCATATACCTTTAATTTGTCTGGTATTAGCTTATCACCTTAAATAAAGAAGTCAATTATAATTTATACATATTAGGTGTTAAAAATATAATGGGATTGAAGTCTCTATTGTGTAATGTATCCATGTGTAAAGACCTCGACCCCAGTTACACTAAAATGGTGGTTACTTTATTACATTGTAACTATATATAATAAATCATATCCCAAAGGATAGAACAATTTTTTAGTACTGTTAAACTTGATACATTCTTGAAATTCACATTATATTTAAAAACAAAAAATGAAAAAAAAGTGTTTTCTTTGAGAACTACATTATTCCCCTTATAATATCCCTTCATATCAATCATTAAACACTTCATAGTATCTTGGGGAAAATTAATCATCATAAAGGGCTGAGCTCAGATTCTTAGTAAAGGTATATTTACAATGGATGCAATCAAGGAAAATTATGCATAATCAATATAAAAAGGTAAATAACTGAAACATGTGTCATTTTAACAACAACATGAGTGAAATATGGAAGGAATAAATAAAGATCAAATAAATCCATATAAATAATCACATGATCTTGAAACTTATCCATGGATATTCTAAAAGAAACCCATATATATCAATAACTATTCTCATGATGAGTAAATGTAGTGTCTGACATCATAAACATATTTTCAAGACCTTTAACAAGATAGCATAAAACTATGGTTAAACCCAATTTAATTTGGAAAAATTATTTCTCTCATGATACCTACTGATGTATTGATGGGATATGGTGTAAGAACCCAGTTTACCCACTCAGGTATAGATCCGTTAGATTTCTCTCTAATTCTATATTCTGGGCCTAATATGGATGCCTAATAGGTTATTGAAGGTCCCAAGGGTGTCTATGGATTTTTTAGATCCTGAAACCTATCCTTTTGGGAATAAAATCATGGATCATGATTTATAGTAAACCATGTGGGAATGCCACGTGGTTACAGCAAACCTTGCGAGTGGTGTGTTTTTTGACAGAGCCTTACTGCATGGTTGGTGCACTGTTTCCCTAATCGTGTGGTATAGTCATGAAAGTTCCATTTCATTCCTAGGTACTCATACATTGTTTTGACACAGTTTTTAAAACCATGTGGACAAACCATTCATAGGCTAATTTTAGGGAATTTTTACTATTTTTTTCTTAATGATGTAATTAACCCTCCTCCTTCCTCTTAATCCCGGTTTATGTGGGATTAACGTATTTTTCTCTCATTTTTGATCTCTTTGAAGGCCTATGGTAGGTATTAAAAGATATCCTTTTTCTAGGATCTAATCGATCTTCTATTCATCACATTGGATACACAATAGTAATTACTCGATTCCTTTTTAGTTATTCATATCCTCTCTTTCTCTTGACCTAGTTATCTTGGTGTGAGTTTTTTTCCTTTTTTTAGATTTAATCCATTATAGGAAGAATTAGAGGTCGATTTTATAGGATAAGGATTTTATAACCTTAAGGTGGTTGGTCTATAACTCATCCTTCAAGTTCATTGATTTTGGAATTATCGTGTGGGGCCCAACAATTTCATTAGCTGTCGTTTATTGAATTTATATGTCATGCTTATAATCATTATAATAATTTTATTGTGCTCTTTCTATATATGTGATTAGTTATTTGTGGTTATTCCCACAATTTCCAACATCCCATGTAGGATGATATTCAATAATTGTGGATTTTTTGTTTTGACACTTTTGAGCCATTGTTGAGATATGCTTGAGCTAGACCACACTAATGGTAGGAATCATTATCATAAATGATTTTTATCATGTAATGGTGAATAGAAAGTACCATGTCACATCCACTTAACCCACCTAAGGTAAGTGATTCAAATTGATAATTAAATGTGAAAGGGAAATTTGAAAGTATAGAGAGTATATGACTTGACGTGATTAAATATGAATGATTAATAGGTTTCATGTCTTTATCACCCCTTACCACATTAATGGAAGGTATCAGAATGAACCATAATTATTAAATATTCATGAAATTGAATTAATAA
Source organism: Viscum album (assembly GCA_963277665.1). Lineage (NCBI taxonomy): Eukaryota > Viridiplantae > Streptophyta > Magnoliopsida > Santalales > Viscaceae > Viscum > Viscum album. Next base: position 251,132,239 of record OY728135.1, on the reverse strand, counting down.
AGGTTTCATGATACTTGGCATTATCACACTAATTAAACACAAGGATTAAACAAAATAGACTTACTGATTAATTATGACTTGATTAAAAGGTTTCATGATACTTGAAAATATCACACAAATGAAAGGAAAGGATTAAACAAAATTAAATTTTACATGACTTCATAATTAAATAAAAGTGGTCTGACTCGATCTCTCCTTAGATTTTTATCGAGGAATGCCTTGAGCGCTCGAGAACCCCATTCAGATTTAAGGATGTTGCTTTCTTAGGTCGAGACCCACCTATATCCCAATAATTTTTTATTCTTGGATGCCAGGTATGACACCATAGGATCCCTCACACACTATTGATTGATTCCTTGCATGCACTCCTTGGATCCAGCATTGATAGGTTGGTTCCACAATTAAATCCCCTAGGGCCCAGTCACTACATAGACCTATTTTACCCGGGACGATAACCTTAGATTCAGTAGGAATATTATGGTGGAATGCCTTGGAATATGTTCCTTGGATTACAATCTTAACCTTGGATAAGATATAGTTATTACTGAGTTGGTGACCCCTAAGGTCTATGTTGCCTTGGTTATTACCTTAGAACTTCATTATTAAATTCCATCACAGGCAGCCTTTTCATAACTTGGAACCTTCACTATTTTTAACATTTTACTTATTTATAAAATGGAAATCATTAAATAATGGACTGGTTATTTTCAGACACTAGCCAAGGGATGAAGTAGGTACTTGGGTATTTAGTTACATTATGACGTTTTACTTTATATATGCATGTTTCCACACTATTACATTTCCATTACAAAGGCCAGATGTTATAGACACCATTGGTGGTGGCCTATATAGACTTATCTCACACCCTCTCCTAGAACTGTTTGGTAGATGAGTAAAATTACATTTATGTAGGTGTTGACAAAGAGAATATTATGGCTTCGAGCACTTGACTGCTTGTATTTAGGATGGAGATTGATAGAATATGACCGAGCCAGAGCTTGGGATTCTTGGGATATACTTTGATTTTCTTTATACTTTTGTAGAACATGTTATGCCTTCAATATTTTATCCATGTTTTCCAGTTTTCTAGATACATGACATATCAACATCAGTTGTTATATGTTATTCTAATTCTATCAGTTATTGTTATTTTTGTATCTATTTTTCTTTATTCCATCTGTTTACTTGTATTGTTTTTTCTATTTACCTCTATTTATATTTATCCACTGGAAAATACTCTGTTAATTAGGTGATAGTCTCCCTGCTGACACACCATAGGCCATCATTTCTAGTCAACAGCCTCTGGAATTTTGGGAGAAGTAGTTGAGGCCATATGGCCCACCGATCTCGGGGCACCTATTAAGTTGCATCCAGGTCTTGGACATCAAAAAATGGTATCAAAGGTAGGTTCCTTTATGCTTTATTATTTGGAGACAATCGATTGGATATTAAAAATTCTGGGAACTTTGGCATAAGTCATGCTTTGGCATCTTCAATCTAGGTTCGGGGTAAAATCTAAGTTACCCAAAATATAATTATTATTCTATTTTTCCTATTAAAGTTGAAGTTATTTCACTATTGCGTGATAAAAATTTTGTGTGGTGTTGTTAATTATTATTCTAATAGAAATTATATCTTATCCTTGGTCTATTGAGATGAGGGAAAGGATCATTGTTATATGCATCATATAGGAACCTAAAATTTGCATGTCATGCATATTTCCATGCAATATAGGTGAACTTCACTACTCTTCATTTCTTGATATGCATGTGATTGTTGAGAGATGTTTTGATAGTTATATTATGATTTTATTATTTTTGGTTTCAGTTGATTGATTTCATGTCTCAATTCATGAGGTTTATAGGCCCTCATTGGTTGGGATGAGTAATTTATCGAGTCGAGTCATTATGCTACAAATAAATGGGTGTCATTTCTAGTGATAAGGTGTATGGCCACCGATTCACCATGAATAGATATCCATTATAAAGTGAATCATGACATATAAAATTAATTGGTTTCACATCGTTATCCTGCCTTGTCATGTTTATGAAAGGTAAAGGAGTGATCCTTGTAATTAAATGTAAAACAAAATGAAACTCATACTTGAGCACTTACTGATATCTGGTCGTCTAAGTGGGTAGTTGGGATAGTATGTCTTGGGTAGTGAGTTTTATTATGTTTATCTTCCACTAGTGATGATATATTTCTTATTAAGCTTGTTCTGAGGTGCGTTCTTATCATTTGTAGACCACTGCCACAACGACATCCTCGTATTGTATGCCAAGATGGTAGCGACGACCACGCTCCAGACATGGTGGGCCCAAAGCCGCCACTCTTACCTCTAGGATTTCCACTCAAGGAACCTACTACAATACCTGGTCTAGAAACAAATTCCCAAGTTCATGATAGTTTTCTATGTCTAATGCATTCCTTTCATGGTGCTCTACAGCTTTCACCTATGATGGATGATCTGACTCATGAGTTTTAGAAACAGCAGCATCTAAATTTCTCAGGGGATGGAAGTCTGTAGACTACTAAGTTTTAGATAGAGGAAACCCTATCTATATTTGATCATCTAGATATTAATCTAGATTAGATGGTCCATCTTTCCATATACATGCTTCGAGATTAATCCAAGCACTGGTGGGATGTGATTACCCAGGACGGTCATTGTCAAGGCATGTTATGGGATGATTTCCATACTTCCTTATATGATTAGTTCTTTCCTTAGATGATTAGAGATAACAGATCCAAAGAGTTCGGGAATCTCATGAAAGGTTCTATATCAGTCATGGAGTGTTCATCATGTTTCACGGATTTGCAATGCTCTTCACCGCTTCTAGTTAGTGATGATATTTCATGTGCTAGACGTTTCGAGGATGGGATCCATTATGCCATATGTACATAGTTTGATGTCTTTCCCCTAACTACCTTTACTGCATTAGTAAATTAGGATCTTATTATTGAGCATAACCTAAGGGGCAGCAATAGTACCGGGAATAGAGGACCAGTGCCACATCAGGCATGTAGTTCTTCCAGTGGCAGGAAGTGTTCTCTTGAGGTTTATCTTCAGGATAGCTATAACCAGAGTTCCCATTTTGATATCTCCAAAGTGTGTCATTAGTGTGGATGATAGGGGCACCAGAATCCTTATTGTGATAAATACCCAATCGAGTGTTGGGCTTGTGTACATATGGGGAATCTTTAGTGTTTATACAGGAACTTTCCACCAGCTTCGAGTGGAAAAGGATCTGCACTATCTCGAACTTTAGGAGTGGGTTATTTTGTGCCATGTTAGGCGGGATGTTAGAATAACACCGAAATAACTGGCTGAGGAGGAGTTCGTGCCCGTGGAAGCCAGATCCTTGATCACCAGTAGCACTAATAGAGAAATTATGATCGTGGTTTTCCATTTTTTGCATACGGTTGTGGGTCGGGTCAATTGCATACACTACAACCAATACTTGGGGATCATGCTGCGGGATCATCAACAGTATGAGGTACTATTCTTGTGGCATCTATGATTGTATTTGTTTTATTTGATATAGGTTATTCAAACTCTTTTATCTATGTATCTATCATGGAAAGTCTCAGACTATAGATACAGTATTACTATGTTGTAATGACACTAGATATGCTATTAATGGTATGAATAGAGGGTATATAACAGTTTATGGATTGTCCTCTTGAGGTAGACAGCTACCCTTTCTGATGGAACCTATTTTTTCTAGTGATGACGGGCTTCTATTTCATTCTTGGGATGGATTGGTTGTTTCAGTATAATGATTTTATAGATTTCAATCATTATTGGATATAGTTTACATCACCATAATATAGTGGTTATCTATATAAGGGTGAGTGGGATGTCCAGGCTGTTAGAGCTGGACCAAAGCATCATGGGCTAGGTGGAGTGACAACACGTATTTATAATCTCTTCATGGAGGATCACGGTTTATGATAAGCTAATTTCCCTCCAGTAGTGGATCATTTTATGGATGTATTTTCTAACAATTTTTCTAACTTACATTCTCATAGAGAGGTATAGTTTATGATTGATCTTGTTCTAGGAGAAGCTCTAGTGTCCATTCCTCCATAAAGGTTAGAACCTACATAGATTCATGATCTCAAGCGATAGTTAGATGAAATAAAGGCCACTAATAGATATAAGGGCTTTAGCGACCACTTAAGGTCGTCGCTAAATCCCTTTGGCATCCTCCGTTTGGAGGACTTTTTTGTCTTATCTCTAAAACCTTTAGCATACACATTTTGGAGGACACAAAAGATAAACACCAAAATCCCACGTTTTCAGTTCTGGATGTAGTAAGAAACTAGGTTAATACAACAAGGACATGGGAGGTTTTATAAAAGCTTTATTCACCATCCATGAGAGATTCACGATGGTGGGGGAGTGTCCAGGTAGGTTAGGGGTGGTTGGGGTATGGTGAGGTGATGTTAGGGGGTGAACGAAGGGCTATAGGAAGTGTTCTGGAGGTCGTTGGGTTGATCGTGGGTGACAATGGTAGGGGTGAAGACGGAGGGAGGGGGTGTAGTGGGGAGGTGTTGTAGAAGCATGAAGAAGAAGACAAGTGAAAGGTGGGAAAAATCCCGCTAGTTTTTTTTTCAGTATTATCATCTGCCATTTGGTGGTCTCTAATACACCCTTTCGCGACCACTAAATGGAATCCGCTGCAAAAGGTAGGAAAAACCCCGCTGGATTATCTTCCAGTATTAGTTTCCACCATTGTTCAATCGCTAATACACCATTTAGCGACCGCTAAATGGCAGTCGCTAATACTCACCCACTCTTGTATGCGCAAATGCTTAGAATTCTAGTATTGGGCCAAAGGTTTTATATTGTTCAATTAATCCTCTTGGGGTTCGCCCATTCTTTTTTCCAAGAAGGAGGATGGAACCTTACGTCTATATGTAGATTATATAAATTTGAACCATCTTAAAGTCAAAAACTAGTATCCACTTCCTCGAATAGATGATCTATTTGACTAGCACTGAGGAACTATGGTCTTCTCTAAGATCGACTTAAGATCGGGTTATCATCAAGTATGAGTCAGACCATTAGAAATACCTCGTACACCATTCTGTAGCTAGTATGGTTTGTATGAGTACCTTGTTATGTCATTCGGTCTTATGATTTCACCCTTTATTTTCATATATCTAATAAAAAGTGTATTTCTTCCCTTTCTCAACTCTTTTTCCGTGGTCTTTGTGGAAGACATCTTGGTTTATTCTCATACTCATAATGACCATTATAAACACCTTGATATCGTTCTGAGTACATTGAGAGAGAATCAGAATTTGGCAAAGCTTGCTAAGTTTCACTTATGGATCGACAAAGTACACTTATTGGGTCATATTATCATAGAATCAGGTGTATCTGTTGACCCAAAAAAGGTTAGTTCTATAGTTTCATGGGAGCATACCAAGAATGTGTTTGATATATGGAGTTTATTAGGGTTGGTTGGATATTAAAGGTTTTTCATATAGGATTTATCATGTCTTTATTCACCTCTTACTGGCCTTACAAAGAAGGGTGTCAAGTTCCTTTGGTTAGAATCATGTGAGAAAGCCTTTCAGGATCTAAAAGGGATTCTTTTCTTGGCACCAATTCTAATTCTTCCTAAGCTCGGTATAGTTTATACCATCTTCTGTAACGCAACTCAGATCGCCCTAGGAGTAGTGCTGATGTAGGAAGATAGAGTTTTTTCATATGGATATTAGTATTTGAGTAATCATGAGAGAAATTACCAAATTCATGACCTTGGTCTAGGAACAGTTATCTGTGCCTTATGTTGCTGAATTCACTATCTGTTATGTGAGTGCATTGTGGTGTAAGAAAACCAAAATCAACTCAAATATATCTTTACTCAGTGTGACTTGAACCTCAAACATTGAATATGGTTTGAATATCTACAATACTTTTATTTTGATCTTTCCTATATTCCTGGTAATGGAAATGTGGTTCCACATGCACTGAGTCAGAAAACTCAGGAACAAGAAGTACGGGAAGCCAATGATGAAGGGAAGTTAATGGCCCTCTTCTCTGAGTTTCACCTAGAGTTTCATGATGGTCATGAGTAGTATTATCTCTCATATTTGTTAGTTACTTATTCCATATTTGAGAAGTTTCAGGGTAGATAATTTCCAGATACTGAAGAATTGGTACTTTGTGAGAGTATATCTAGAGATAACCCACCTTTGGATTGGTCTATAAATAGAGGCGGCATCCTATGTATCCATGGACATGTATGGATCCATTTAGATATGAGATAAGTGTTTATGAATGAGTCTCATGCCTCTCGGTGGATAGGTCATCTAGGAATCTCAAAGATCTATCGAGACATGCGACGCTAGTATTGATGGCCTGGGATGAAACTTCAGATAACAGGCTTTATCATTGGGTGTTTCACCTCTTTGCCGGTGAAGGTGGAGCACCAAATAATTGTAGGCTTGTTATAGACACTTTTAGTCCTAAAAGTGAAATGGTAAGATGTTGAAATGGACTTGGTAGTTGGTTTACCTAGTTCACCTAGAGGTAGCGAAGTTTTATGGGTCTTTATTGACAGACTAACAAAATTATCTAACTTTATTCCTATTTAGGAGAATTTCTCTATAGATACCTAAGCTTGACATACATGGACATTACATTACTTTTGAGGAATACTTAATAAATGAAAAAAATAGACACCCAAAGACCCTATTAGTTTAGTGCCTTTGGAAACATGGAATATAATCTTCTAACATTGTTAAATATCTTCAACATCTCCCCCATAAATTTCTTTCCCTTTTTGTTTTCCCACCTAAAACCTTTATCTAAATCCTGGGGAAAAGAAAACATAATATGGATGAGCTCAAATTCTTAGTAAGGTTAAACATGGAGATCATAAATGAAACCATAAACATTTGAAAATAAAAACACGAACATAGATTTTAAACAGTCAAAATCTTGAGTCATAAAATAAAACATGGCAGTACATAAAGCATAGATCATAAAGGGGAAATAACCATGATAGTATAGAATTGTCATAAAACATGTAATTGTGGAAAATTAATAATCACATAACATGATTTCCATAGTAGCCAAGGAATTGTTTCCATGACCATCATAGTGGACAAAGTCTATTACTGAACTGGGTTTACTTGTCGTTCCATCCATGTATTACTGAACCAGATTTACTTGTCGATCCAGTCATGTCTATCTCATGAGATATAAATATTTACCCAATTCATTGGAGGGAGATATATTTCTCAATCATCTTATAATTAAATCATTCTTACATGTTCCACAAAAACAAAAATCATTCATCATAGCATAACCCATGAAATAAAATGGGATTCTTAAACATCATTTCATCATAACACAATCTATATAAGATAATAGACATCATAAAAATAATTCTATCATAAACACAATCAAATAAAAGTAATAATAGGGATATAGACGTAACCCTATGTCATCATAGATGTAAAATATTTTTGATAAAACACTTGAACATAAATCCTAAGGAAAATGTCCTTTATTCTTCAAAAATGTTTTCTTTTCTCAAAATGAAATGTTATTTTAAAAGAAAAGAAATTATTTGAAAATAAAATTGAAATAATTTAGAGTAATAATCATTGAAATAAGGCATTATGAAGATGTAAAAATTCATTCATGTCTTATAAGTTAAAAAACATTATCCTCATAGTTTTACTAAAAAGGTCAAAAAAGACCTCATATGGTAAAAAAATAATGATTCCTTCCATACCATGTAGTAAAAGTTAAAAGGGGTAAAAATTACATTAAAATTAAATAGAATAATATTAAAAAATTTATGAAATCATTTTTACAAAACATGGACTTTGAGGATGTAATGTCCCGGTTCCGGAAGCCACCCAGAGGCGCCCCGTACCCAGTTGGTCACATGGCCTCAAGCGCATTTCACCAAACACCAGAGGCTACCGACTAGCAGCAAGGGCCTTTGGTGTGATAGTGGGGAAATGGTGACCTCATTGGCAGAGTATACAACAGATGTAAACAAAGCAGACAATACCAGAAGTAGTAAATATCTAACAACAATAAACAGCGGAAGACTAAAACAATAAAAAACTGGAGCACACATGTATATATGAAATGATGCATGATACATATGTCTAGGAAAGCATCCAAAAAAGTCACAATGATGAATACAATACTAAACCAAAGTACAAAATGAAAACACATAAGAAACTCCTCAGCATCGCAAGCCTCAGCTTGGTCTCATTGTCTCTTGCTCCAAAGCAATCAAGTACCAGAAGTCAAAGGGCGCTTGCCCTTGTCTATACCTGCAACAACATAGTCTATTTGGGTTCAAAAGCATGACCCATACAGGGTGTGAGAATAATCCCAGTAGGCAACCACCCGAAGATCTGTGCCTTACAGTCAGTGAGTATATGGAAGTTAATAGTATAGTAAGCCGTAATAGTAAATAGCAGGCAGTATATAGTAAGCAGTAGAAGGATGATATACATCAGTAATCAAACCACAGAACAACAAGCAGCAGAGAAGCAATCATCTAACCACAACAAGAACCCCTCTAGGAAGTACTCGCAACCAACCTCTCTGGGAAGTACTCGGAGCCAACCCCTCTGGTCCTAACCAAGAAGTACCAACAACCCTCTGGGCAGTGCACTCAGCCTAACCCCTCTGGTTTGGTCATACAAAATTATTAGACTCTCTGGGGAAGCTCGCTCGGTCAATTCACATTATAGTCTAGGGTAGTCATGGACTCTCTGAGGAAGATCATGTGGTATAACCCTCTTATAGCCCTAAGGTCTAGAAACTCTCTAAGGAAACACTCTCAGTCAATTCCTCTTATAGTCTCAGTTATATCACCAACCCTCTAAGGAAGCTCTCTTAGTCAATTCCTTCTCTAGCCTGGAAATTGTTTTAAAAAAAATCAAACAAAGTAAAGAATCTCTGAGGAAGCTCACTCGGTCTACCCTACTTTAGTCTATAATATCCAAGACTCCCTGGTAAGCTCACTCAGTCTATCCCCTGTAGTCTATAATGTCCAAGACTTTCTGAGGAAGCTCACTCAGTCTACCCTCCTGTAGTCTATAATATCCAAGACTCTCTGGGAAGCTCACTCGGTCTATCCCTTATAGTCTATAGCACCAGGTTCTCACGGTCTCATGCCAATCAATGCATAATAATGCTATAAGGACAATGTACACAAATAGAGCTACTTGGCTAACCACTCTACAACATGACAAGCATGCCCAGAATATCACTCCACCCTACGGTCACAAGGCATGGAAAATATGTATAACGGTCAAAGGCTAACAAGACCCAAAGGTCACAACAAGAACAAAGGCATGGGAAAAAAATCCAAGCATAGAAATTATCCACAACTATGATCAAATTACATCTACACAAGCATTCAAGAAAGGTAGGAAAAACAACAGGGTCAAAAAGGTAAACACGCAATGCCCCGTTCACGGGTATTGGTGGAATTTGCACGTAAAACTCAAAGGCTTCGAAGGGTAAAGTACAAACCACCTACCTGGATCCTAAGAGATCAATATAGTTTGACCACGGGGATTGATTCTCATTAGAATGGAATAGATCTATGAAAATGCACAAAATTTTCAACCCACGATATCTAGAGAAAGAGGGAAAATTATGGAATGAAACTCAAGAAGAAGGATGAGCTCATCGTTGCGGTTCCAACGCAATCACCGGCAGTCGATTCGGAAAATAGATGGAGGATCGGGGGCTCCGAGGATGTTCACGGTCGTACGAGTCGCTCTCGGATGAAGAACCTGGAGAATAAGTCATTTTTGTTGATTAGGCACAACCCTGGTCCGTTTAATGAAAAAAAAAGAAACTACACGGCGTGTAATTCTGAGGTACACGGCGTGTACTTGGCCTTTCTGTACTCCGCTTTAAGCGGCCTCCACATCGCCCCTACACACCGTGTGTGTGGCCCGGACATGGCCAGCACACGGCCTGTCACTTCATCAAAGTACACGGTGTGTACTTCGAAAATTTCCAGATTTTCCTCTTTTCCTCAAAAACGACCAGAAAAGGAAAAACATACCTGAAATGATGATCCGGGTTCTTAAAAACTTCTCCCCTTAATGAAATTAATCCCCGAATTTCCCTAGCGAGGCATAGAAGAAGAAACCCCAAATAGCTCTAGCCACTGTGATCGTACATCGGCCTCCCTCTCCCAGGTCTCATCCTATACTCGCACGTGATGCCATAGCACCCGTATCAGAGGAACAGACTGGCCATGGAGAACCTTCATACTGTGATCGACAATCTGGATAGGATGCTCCTCAAATGACGCATCTGCTTTGAGTTTTACCTCCTCAGGTTGAAAGACATGAGACGGGTCTAAAAAGTAACGTCGGAGTTGAGAGATGTGGAAGACGTCGTGCATAGCTCGGTACCTCTGAGGTAAATTCAACCGATAGGAAAATGGCCCAACTTTCTCTAACACCTCAAACGCCCCGACGTACCATGGTGAAATCTTACCCTTTGTCTGAATCCTCTTCTGTCCCAACCTCCGTGCGACACACAGGAAAACATGATCCCTGACCTCAAACTCTAGAGGTCATCTTTGCTGATCAGCATAAGACTTCTGTTAAGATTGTGTTGTAGCCATCCTCTTCCGAATCAACTCTATCTGCTCTGAGGTCTCCTAAAAAAGATGAGGTCCCAGCAAACCTACCTCTCCTGCCTCCCGCCAGCACAAAGGTGATCGACATGGCCTACCATACAAAGCCTCGTAAGGTTCTATCTGAATAGTCTCCTGAAAAATGTTGTTATTGGAAAACTCCACAAGAGGTATATGTTTCTCCCAAGAACCGAAAAAGTATAGAATGCAAGCTCGGAGCATATCCTCAAGCACCTGAATTATACGCTCTGACTGGCCATTTGTCTGGGGATGGTATGTTGTACTCAAAAGTTCCTTCGTACCCAAAGCCTTCTGAAGCCCCTACTAGAACCGAGAGGTAAAGTGCACATCCTTGTCTGAAACAATGGACTGTGGGACTCCATTCAGACCTACAATCTCTCAGACGTACAACCGTCTCAACTCATCAATGTTGAAGGTCTCCTTGATTGGAAAGAAGTTAGAAACCTTTATAAGCCTGTCGAAAACAACCCAGACATCATTACTCCCTTGAGGTGACCTCGGTAACCTGGTCACGAAGTCTATCGCGACATTGTTCCACTTACACTTGGGAATGGGTAACTGCTTTAAAATCCCTACTAATCGCTGATGTTCCCCTTTCACCTGCTGAAAAGTAGAACATCTCATGACGAACTTAGCAACATCTCTCTTCATACCTGGCCACTAGTACTGGCGATGTAGATCACGATACATTTTGGTGACGCCAGGATGAACTGCCCAAACTAAAGAATGAAAATCCCACATCAACTCCTCACTAATGTCTATTGGCACCCATACACGTCCCTGGAAACGCAAGATATCATCCTCGCCCACTTTCCATCCAAGAAGAGGATCCTCTCCTAAGACACTCTCTCGCAGGACTAGGCCTTCTGAGTCTGATAGCTTCCTTATCTGTACCCGATCGAGAAGAGTAGAGGTAACAACTACTGATGAAAGAAAAGTCTACCCCTGTTTGTCCTAAATCTCCAAATGCATCTCAGAGAATAGATCCACAAGCTGCAACTCACTGCTGGCCTCCCGAACTGCCTGAATTTGAGTTCTCCTTCCCAACGCATCAGCTACTACATTGCCCTTTCCTGGCGTATAGGCAAGCTCAAAGTCGAAGGACTAAAGATAATCGACCCACCTGTGCTGTCTCAGATTCAGATCATTCTGAGGGAATATATACTTGAGACACATGTGGTCAGTGAAAACCACAAAGTTCTCTCCCAGAAGATAATGTCTCCAACAGCGTAAGGCATGAACAACAGCTGCCAACTCCAGATCGTGCGTCGGGTAGTTCCTCTCGTGTGGCCTCAACTGCCGAGACCCGTACGCAACGACTCCATCTCCTTGCATAAGCACAACTTCCAAACTGACACCTGAAGCATCACAGTAGACTGTATAGCTCTTTCCCAGCTCTATCAAGACTAGTATCGGTGCTGATGTCAATCTCCCCTTCGGCTCTTGAAAGGATGAATCATAGGAATCTGACCATAAGAACTTCACACCTTTCTTGGTCAGACCTGTCAGCAGTGCTGCAAGGCATGAAAAGTCCTGTATGAAACACCTGTATTATCTACCGAGCCCTAGAAAACTCCGCATCTCAAATACATTCTTCGGATGCTCCCAAGAAACTACAGATCTCACTTTCTCTAGGTCCATGGATATTCATGCCTCTGAGATAAAGTGACCCAAGAAGTGAATCTGATCCATCCAAAAGTGACATTTCTAGAGCTTAGCATATACCTGATTCTCTATCAATGTACTCATAAAGATCTAAATATGGGTAGCATGGTCGTGTCGAGTGTGAGAGTACACCAAGATGTCATCCACGAAAACCACCACAAAGGAATCCAAGTATGGATGGAACACTCGGTCCCTCAGTGCCATAAAAACTATTCGTGCATTCGTGAGACCGAATGGAATGACCGTATATTCGTATAGACCATACCTTCTCCTAAAGGTTGTAAGAGGTATATCTGATGGTCTAACACGCAACTGATGATAACCAGACCTCAAATCAATCTTCGAGAACACTCGGGATCCTCGAAGATGATCAAAGATTTCATCAATCCTCAGCAAAGGATATCGGTTCTTGACAGTCAACTGGTTCAGCTTCAGATAATCCACCCAAATCCGAATGGTTTCGTCTGCCTTATTCGCAAACAGGACATGCGAACCCCAAGGAGAAGTACTGGGTTGGATGAAAACCTTTGCTTGCAACTCCTCCAGCTGCTTCTTGAGCTCCTACAACTCAGGTGTAGCCATCCTATAAGGAGGAATGGAAACCAGTGCTGCTCTTGGCATGAGCTCAATAGAAAAGTCTACCTCCCGCTCTAGAGGAAAACCAAAAAATTCCTCTGGAAAGACATCCCTAAAACGATCCACCACTGAAGGAAAGTCTAGCTACGATGTTCCCTGGTCATCCAGATAAAGACTGACAATCTGGGCCGTAACTCCTCGTAGCCCATGATGCTCTGGTACATCTCTACCCGCCTGGACATCCCACTAACCTCTATGAAGGAAAGATCCTCCCTCTGGTGATATGAAACTCACCCTGTGGTGATAGAAATCGATGACTTCCTGGAAGGGAACTAACCAGTCCATACTAAGAATGACATCATATCCTATCATCTCTAGGAAATAGAGGTCCCATATGAAGTGACACCCTGCAACCTCAAGAGGGAACTCTTTGCACTAATGTATGCTAGACATCCTCATCCCCAATGACATATCAAGAGTCAACATGTTGGTAGAATAAATGATACAGAGCCCAAGTCTCTCCACAATAGCAACAGAAATAAAACTATGCGAAGCACCAGTATCAAAAAGGGATGAAGATAAAACTGAGGCTACTAAGATCATACCTCGAATTGTGGAAGGGTCGGTATCCTGCTCTTGATGGGTCTGCTCCATGGAAAATGTCTGGCATGTACCGCAGCCCTGTGCCCCTGGCTGACCACTCTGAGCTGATCCACTCTCCTGTCGCTGATAACCTGGTGACTAACCACCATGTCCGCGACATCCAAATCGGCCTGAACGGCCGGAAAACTCCAGTTCCTAGACTGGTGAGAAACTGGCGATATATCTCCTGAATGTGGGGTCATAGAAGAACCCCTACCACCAGCTGTAAGTGAGAAGATCTGACAAAAACACTTAAGATGGCCCATCTTGCCGCACGATCAGCACTCCATCGAGTCTCTCTGGCACTGAGGCCTAGTATTCCCACTCATACAGCACTGGTAGCATACTACCTGGATGCCTGAATATGAATTCCTCCTACCCTTATCTCCTCAAGTAGACTCCATGTGACACTTCCTACTATCAGTAGGAGGAACACCGACTCTAGATGTCGAACCGCCCTGGCTCACTGCTCTAGAATCTCTCAGATTGCGCTCAGTGATCAGTGCCTAGTTGACGATAGAGGAGATCGAATTCAACCTGAAGATGTTCAACTGGGAACAGATATCCTGCCTGAGACCATCCTCAAACTTCCTAGAAAGGAAAAACTCATTACCTGCTGGAATCGGCGTGAAGCGCTGCAGCTCGGTAAAATGAGACAAGTACTCTATAACAGAAAGAGTACCCTTCTCGAGACTCATAAACACCCGGGCTCGGTAGGCCCTCAAGGTCTCTGGGTAAAACTAATCATAGAAGATGCGCTGGAACTCATCACAAGTCTTACTCTGTTGGCACTCGGACTGTGAGATCACCTCCCACTACCTCTTGGTGGTGTCTCGGAGCATAAAGTAGCAAGCTTCACCCTTTTCTCTGGAGGTATCTCCTTGTGCTATAAGATCATCAGTGTGGCCTCTAACCATGACTCTACAGCCTGGGGTCCTCCATCCCTTGAGAAATTAAGATGATGTTGTTGCTGGATAACCCACGTCAACTCATCCATCGACAGGGCAGGAGGTGGTGCTCCCTAAAAGTTATGCATCATCCTCAGGAAGTCCTCCCTGAACAGCGCATCGGTGCCGGCAACAGGTATTACTGCTAGTGCTAAGGCTGGAACAGTAGGAGGATCTGAAGGAGATCCCTGATCAACCATATTCGGTGTCTGGTCACCATCCGGCAGCTGACGAACAACTGGAGGACATCTCAGAGGCATATCTCTTAAAGATCAAAATCACACCTTAGATCAGGATCATCAAAGACAGAGAACACAAGAGTACAACACGGGAACAGGGAAAAAGGAAAACAAGTTCTACAAAACATGACTACACGGTGTGTATAAAACTACATGGAATGTCTTCTTATGCTCATAACTTGGGAGTGTACTTCATCCACAACTGGTCGTGTAACACCCCAGACTACACGGCATGTTGTCCCCACACACGGTGTGTACTCAAACTCTACTCCCCTTCCCGAGTCTCTTTACATGGCTAACCCACATGGTCCTACTAACCCTAGACTACACGGCGTTTTTAGTTAAGGACACAGTGTGTACTAGATGAGGTTTCGGCGACCGTGATGTTAGTTACACGGCCGGCTACATGGATGACCTTTACACGGCGTGTTCCGAACAAACACAGCGTGCATAAGAGAAGATATCATCGGCATGTGTTGTTCGTGACACGACTGGTTATCTAGAGCGAGGATACATGGCATGTTCAAACCCAACACAACATGTACTACACGAGCTTCCCCAACCTGTGTTGTTAGTGACACGGCTGAGTACACGGCTCACTATTACACGACGTGCAACTACAGTACACGACGTGTTTCCGAAAACCTTTTCACCACCCCATGTTTCTGCTCACACAGTCAGTGACACGGTTTAACACTACACGGAGTGTAGTCAATTATATGTCGTGTATTCTGGGTTTTTCCAGGCAGTAGCTCAGAAACTGCACCAAAGCCCAGAAAACACTGAAAAACAAACATAGAGGTGCCAAATTCTGATCCATGGGGGACCATACTCCCCGCGAATCAAATCATGGAATCTCCTACATATCAAATACAAGGAAACAAGCCAATAATCCACCAAGTTCTGATTCATGAGGTCTCATAACACCTCAAGAAACAAAATTTGGTGTTCATTTACGTAAAGGTATGATACACACACAATTTCTATCTAACAGCAAATATTCTATCAAGCATCTATCACAACATCATGAACAATCTACACAACGTCTATCCCAACAACATGCAATCACTAATGCACCCTAGATGTCCTGGAAAGAATGCATGGCATGTTATTTCTAACAAGTGCCTATATGATGCATGATATGTCATACCCTTTTCTCATCGGGTTGCGACAGAAATAGAACTGCAATTGTAGCAGTAATAACAACACAAGGCATGTGAATCACTCTAGGTGAAATAATATCAACTGTAAAATCTCAAAACCAGAAAACTAAAATAAACAGGATAGATTGGCTTTTCCTTGTATGCAGGTTAGCTACTCCCAAGAACAACTTATTACCAAGTATTAAATCCGTCTATTCCCTGGCTAAGGCTCCAAACAGTAAATCAAGAGAAAATAATTCCTCTGATACCACTTTGTAACCTCCCGGTTCCGGAAGCCACCCAGAGGCGCCCCGTGCCTGGTTGGTCACATGGCCTCAAGTGCATTTCCCCAAATTACATAGGCTACCAACTAGCAGCGAGGGCCTTGGGTGTGATATTGGGGAAACTATTCCCTCATTAGAAGAGTACAAAATGGAAGTAAACAAAGAAGACAATAGGGAAAGAAGTAAATATCCAACAACAATAAACAGCAGAAGACTAAAACAACAAACAACTGGAGCACACATGTATATATGAAATCATGCATGATACATATGTCTAGGAAAGCATACAAACAAGTCACAATGCTAAATACAATACTAAATCTTTGTAAAAAATAAAAACATGTAAGAAAATCCTCAGCATCGCAAGCCTTGGCTTGATCCCATGCTCTCCTTCTCCAAAGCAATCAAGTACTAGAAGTTGAAGGGCGCTTTCCCTTGTCTATACCTGCAACAACATAGTCTGTTTGGGCCCAAAAGCATGACCCAAACAGGGTGTGAGACAAATCCCAGTAGGTAACCACCCGAAGATCTATTCCTTACACTTAGTGAGCATATGACATGTAATAGTATAGTAAGCAGTAAGTAGTAACAATAAAAAGAAGGCAGTAAATAGTAAGAAGTAGCAGGATGATATACATCAGTAATCAAACCATAGAACAACAAGCAGCAGAGAAGTAATCAGCTAACCACAATAGGAACCCCTCTAGGAAGTACTCACAGCCAACCCCTCTCATCCTTACCAAGAAGTACCAACAACCCTCTGGGCAGTACACTCATCCCAACCCTCTATTTTGGTCATACAAAATTATTAGACTCTCTGGGGAAGCTCGCTCAGTCAATGCCCCTTATAGTCTAGGGTTGTCAGGGACTCTATTATGAAGATCTTGCGGTCTAACCCTCTTATAGCCCCAAGTTCTAGAAACTCTCTGAGGAAGCACACTCAGTCAATTCCTCTTATATTCTCAGGTCTATCACAAACTCTCTAAGGAAGCTCGCTCCGTCAATTCCTTCTCTATCCTGGAAAAGGTTTTAAATAAATTCAAACAAAGTAAAGACTCTTTGAGGAAGCTCAATCGATCTACCCTCCTGTAGTCTATAATATCCAAGACTCTCTGGGAAGCTCACTCAGTCTATCCCCTGTAGTCTATAATGTCCAAGACTTTTTTAGGAAGCTCACTCAGTCTACCCTCCTATAGTATATAATATCCAAGACTTTATGGGAATCTCACTCGGTCTATCCCTTATAGTCTATAGCACCAGGTTCTCACAGTCCCATGCGATTCAGTGCATAATAATGCTATAAGGCCAAAGTACACCTATAGAGATACTTGGCTAACTAGTCTACAACAAAACAAGCATGTCCAGAATATCACTCCGTCCTACGGTCACAATGCATGGAAAATAGGTATAATGACCAAAGGATAATAAGACCCAAAGGTCGCAACAAGAACAAAGGCATGGTAAAAACATCCAAGCATGGCAATTATCCACAACTATGATCAAATTACCTCTACACAAGTATACAAGCAAGGAAGGAAAAACAACATGGTCAAAAAGGTAAACAGGCAATACCTCGTTCATGGGTATTGGTGGAATTTTCACATAAAACTCAAAGAATTCGAAAGGTAAAGCACAAACCTCCTACCTGCATCCTAGGAGATCAATATAAATTGACCACGATGTTGATTCTCCTTAGAACGATGTAGATCTACGAAAACACACAAAATGTTTAACCCATGATATCTTGAGAAAGAGGTAAAATCATGGAATGAAACTCAATAAGAAGGAAGATCTCACCGCTGCGGTTCCAATGCAATTGACGGTGGTCGATTTGGAAAACAGACAGAGGCTCGGGGGCTTGGAGGATGTTCACAGCCGTACGGGTCACTCTCGGATGAAGAACCTGGAGAAGAAGATGTTTTCGACGATTAGGCATGACCCCGGCCCGTTTAATGAAAAAAAGAAACTACATGGCGTGTACTTCTGGGGTACATGGCATGTACTTGGACTTTCCATAATCTGTTTTAAGCGGCCTCCACATCTCCCCTACACACTATGTGTGTGGCCCGGACACGGCTAGTACACGGCCTAGCACTGCATCAAAGTACACGGCGTGTACTTAAGAAATTTCCATATTTTCCACTTTTAATAAAAAATGACCAGAAAAGGAAAAACATACCTGAAACGAAGATCCGGGTTCTTACAGAGGATAAATATAAGCCCTGTAAATACTTATGAATAAACAATATTAGATAAAAAAGATATTGGAAAAGTTATCACTTAACTTAGATCTGATATGATTTGTATATATCTGAACCTTCTATATAATGATTTAAATAATGTTACTGATTTCTTATAGAATCATAATCATTTTTATTATTACATTTGTTACCATATTTTCATCCATTTGTTAGTAACATTTCATTGATACTCATTATTCGGGTATTAACTTCTTTATGTTCTTATGTATGTTTTTTCAAATAAGTTCTTACCCCTATTTTTAGGTTATAGTTATATCATTTATAGAATTATATTATTATAATATATATCATATTCATTCATTCAATTCATTTATGTAATCATGGATTAATTAAGATTATGTAGAATGAATCACATCGCAACGTGGAGACGGAATGTCGTACGTATGCATTAGTGAAGATATCATTCCCATAATTGATGAATGGTATTTAAGTGGATGGTGTATAGTATATATAAATTAGTATAATGTTATAATATTCATATATACTTTTTATTTCCACCATTATACCCATCCATGTAATGTGGTGGTGAGAAAACTGATTACACCACGGCGTGGAGACGGTAAGTCGTACGTACGCACGCGGGGTGATTTCATTTTCGTAGGATGGGTAAAAGGTGAAATAGGTTTATTTAATATTTATAATAATATATCAGTATATGATTGATACTAATTTATTTACTTTATAATGAAACAAATAAAGAAAATAAAGTAGAAGAAGAATGAAATTTGAAATAATCAGTTGAAGAGATTACCTCTTCCTCGACGTGCCTCATTTAAATTTCCTCTTAGGGCACTAGAGTTGGTCTTTTGAGAAGACCAAAACCTCTAGATTGTCACTAGGGAAGTTGATAAGACAAATTTGTTTGGTTTGAACAATCTTGAAGGCTCAAAATGGAGTTAAGAGGAGAGGGATGAGGTTACCTTTTATAATTGAGGTGAGGGCCACTTTTGGAAACCTCGAAAATATTAATTTATAATAAAATAAAAACCTAACCATAAACCTCCAAAGTGTATGAAATTCAAAGATGAGATGATATAGGGTTGCAGTATCATCAACGAATAATTTTTTTACAACTTATTTTTCCAATTTAAACCTTATCGTTTTAATTGACACTTATTTATTCTATTAAATTTTAATTTTTTATAATAACATTATAAATGTTTAATGGTTATAAATATTTACATATATGGTTTTAATTAAACATAAATAGGTATTTTATGAAAATTTATATCTTATAATTATCACTTTATAATTTTTAAATATTAGTTATGATTTTTAAATAATTTATTAAAATGTTATTTCTAAAAAATATCGATAGTGTCAATTTTGACATTGTTCATTTATTTGACTTTAAATAAAATACTCAGAAAAGATAAATTCGAAAAATAAAAATTAATGCACTCAAAAAATTTCATAGTCATATATACAATTCATCGATCACTTCAATTTGTTCATATGATATTTCTTTTAATATTTTTAAAACCATTTATTTGATATTTCTATTAATAATATTATTTGTACATCACTTTTGTGTCATAATTAATGATAATTAATTAATTTATAAAAATTCTAAATAAATTTTAATGATGTTGATAATTTAAATATTTTTCTATTGACTATTTAATTTCAACAGTTTATGAAGTTTATCACTAAATTAAAATTATTACACTTATAATATATAAGAGAGTGATATGTTGTCACTTTCTTTGGTTTTAGAATAATTACCACATTTTCATGGAAAAAGTCCTTGAAATTAATCTATTCTGATTCTTAGGAGATATTTTTCGACTTTAATTCATCCATTAGAATTTTTTTAGGTGTTAGGGTAATTTTATAATCTTATTTTTACCCTTAATTACCTAATTTAACTTTAACTATGGTAATAAAAATAATTACCAAAGTTACTATACATAATGCCCAAAAAAATCAAAGTATCCCATTAAGATAATTTAGACTTATAGATTCTAAATATAGAATCCATTTTTCCATGTTCAAAACTCATAAGTTGCTATAATTAATTAAAAATTAATCTCGTTGTCGAAAAAAATGGGTTTTTAAAAGTTAAAACATTTCAAAAGATTGAAATGTTTTTACATATAAATTCAATGTAAAATTAATGAAAATTAATTAAATAGTCTTAAACTATTAAAAATATATTCTATTTATAATTTAAAACCAATAAATAATATATTTTAATGATATAAACTATTTCAATGAAAAAAAAATTCAATTAAAATTTTGCATATTTTCACTATTCATCAAAATATGAAAGTTATCAGAAAAATATCAAAAATTCATCCAAAGTAGAATTTTATATCCCTCTTCCAAATAATATGTTTATTTTGTCAAATTGAACTTACAAAAATTTCAAAAACCATATTTAAAATGGTTGTGCCATCAAAAGGTTGTAAACTGCATTTTTTGAAAAAAAATACTTCTTTTATCTAAAAAAATTGATTTTTTTCTCATATGGTGTTCTATAAAATGTGTAGGATGAATGATAATGATATAAAATTAAAAATGTGGTTAATACTGTTCATAAAATCTAGTTTATATCCCATTAAATAATAATATTTTAATAATATATCATTGTTTGGTGAAACTCACTTTTGCGTACAATGCAAGCTATCGAGGAAGGTCTCTCTTGTGTGTAATGCAATACAAGTCAGTATTAAGTGTATTGTCAGCTTCCTTAGGTGTTTCATATTACATAATCCAAACTTAGTTCATTTATTTATTGAACAAAATCTATACTCAGTGTTGCATGAAATGAATTCTATCAAAAGAACTTGAAATTATGTGCAACACAAGCCAATGATATTGTTGTGTATACTAGAAGCTAATATGGTGTTGTGTATAATGCAATCTAATCTTGGTGTAGTGTAAAACACAAGACATTAACAACATTTTTCCCATTACTTCAACACTCAACTGCTTGATGACCTTCTTTTCCACACTTGAAACATTTTCTAGTCCCATTAAGACAATCTCCACCATGCTTCTTTCCATACTTTGAGGAAAAGGAAATATTTATCTTCTTCTCACCATTGTTTTGAGATTTTCTCTTGAACTCCATATTTCATTTCTTTTTAGTCCCATTAAGACAATCTCCACCATGCTTCTTTCCATACTTTGAGAAAAAAGAAACATTTATCTTCTTCTCACCATTGTTTTGAGATTTTCTCTTGAACTCCATATTTCATTTCTTGTTAAAACCTTGAGATGGATATATAACACCAACTTCTAGTTCTACCTTGATACCACAACACACAATCTCTTCATTGCTATTGAAGACTCTTATAGCTAATTCCCTTTAATGACTTACTTTTAAGACACTAAAGTATCGATCAACTTTACTTTTAGTTTGGATGATAAAGCTAGAAGCATGCCTTGAATGTCTTGTAAAATTCACCTCGTATGTACCAACAGATTCAACATAATTTTTTCTTAATCCCAAGTAAATCTTTTCCATATTTGTTCGAAGAATACAATGGAAGTACTTATTGAAAAATAAGTTCTTGAACTCTTCCTATTCCATGGATTCAATTTCATCTTACTTCCTTGTATTCTAAATTAGAGTCCACACTGGTATGATTCACCTTATAAATGATAGACAACCAAAATTACCTTTTCATGTTCCAATCAGTAAAGGATGTGTTGGTCGGAGTGGAATCTAAAGAGGGGGGGTGAATTGAGTTTCAACTTATAATTTCTGTTAAAAACTTTAGGATAAGGATCCCCCAATTTTGAAATGGTCCAGTTAATTAAGGAAGTATAGATATAAATTTTTATTTGGTCAAATAGTTTCTCAAAGGTTGATTAGTCCTCATTTAAATCAATGTAAAACACTTCTTCAACTTTCGAATAAACTTTACTAAATTAAAAAGATACACAGACTTACTAGAACTTACAATCAAAGTAAATGTAAAATATTTTTCTGTTTTTAAAATAATGACCAGTGGAATATAGAAAAATAGAGTGTAAAAAATATAGTGCATAGATAAGTTAAATCAGTGGTTCCGTCTCAAGCCAGGACTTAATCCTCTCCACTTGGTGATCACCTACCACCAAGAAGTTAATATTAACAATAAACTTGATACACAGTCTGTATCAGGCTTTAGAACAGTTTGTATAAACTTTCCAGGGATAAAACCCTCTACCACAATTCTATGTGGTAAAAAAACAATATAGACCACACATAGTCTCTTCAACAGTTATGCATGGGAAACAATGTGTGAGTGAAGTTTTATGTGAGGATTTTTAGTATCCTCAGTATAAGAATAGGAGACAGTGTGTGTAACCCCAACACACACTTCTCAAAACTTTAAAATAAAATAACACAGTAGAGAAAATATTATAATATTGATTTTAAAAGGCTCTATGTGTATTCAGTTTAGATCTTGATTCCTTGGAGTGAAGAAATTGTAATTTGAGTCTTTCTCAAGAAGTTGTCCTCAAAAATAGAGTGTCGCAACTCTAGGTTCTAGCTTTCAGGAACTGAGTGTTATGATTCTTGTATTGATCAAGAGTTGATGAATCATAGAAGGCATCCTTGAATTGTTTCTCCCAAAATGGTATTCCTGAGACTCTTGGGTTCACAGTATAAGTGGTCGAATGATTCTTCCTTACTCTCTTGGATCTAGTGAGTAAGTTCTTTCTTAGGAATTCCTCTGTTGTTTCATGCTTCTTCCATTTTATTTTCCTCAGTCTTCTCTTTTATAAATGAGGTCTAATAATAAAAATAATCAAATCACATGTGTTCCTCCTCGTAACTCATATTTTCCCCAGATACGGTCTCTTGATATGTCTAAAATCAGCATTAATTAATGTCAGAAGCATTAAAGTTACCAAATATGACCATTAGAATAATCTTAAGAATTTGAAGAAGTATGGAGTTGAAGAGTGAGAATCAGTAGACTGTTAGCGGTAGCCTTCTCAATAGTAGGCTTCAATCAGCGGCCTTCAATAGTAACCTTTCCTATGTTACCTTTCATCGGTGACCTTCATCGGTGACCTTCATCGGTGACCTTCATCGGTGACCTTCATCGGTGACCTTCATCGGTGACCTTCAACAGTGACCTTGAATCGATGACCTTGCATCGGTGACCTTGCATTAGTGACCTTGAATCGGTGACCCTGCATCGGTGACCTTGCATCGGTGACCTTGAATCGGTGATCTTGCATCGGTGACCTTGCATCAGTGACCTTTCATCAGTGACTTTGCATCAGTGACTTTGCATCTGTGACTTTTATATTGGTTACCTTGCATCAGTGACCTTTCATTAGTGACCTTGTATCGGTGACCTTTTCATCCTTAGAGAAATTTTGCATTGAGAACATAAACACAAAAGTAGTAAGATTAAAAGTATAAAGTTATTATTTGATATAAACATGATTTTCATGTAAATGATTATCCTGTAAGAGAAACATGATTCTTTATATAAAAGAAATATGATTTGAGATTATCAAAATAGGCGAGTCTAACAATATCTCCCTTTTTGATAATCACAAATTATGTCAGTAGTGTTTTTTTAATCACGATAAGCAACTTTTATAATATCTTCAGAGTTGTGTATAAGTAAGACTGAACCATGTGTATTGTAGATATTTTATATAATCAATGATTCCAATTAACTAGAAAAATTCTTCCCCTTACAGGCAACTAAAAACTTCTACCCCTTTCTAATTAACAAAAAGACAGGAGGAAAAAAAGATTTTATTATTAATGAAGCAAGAATACAAGATACAAAATGTAAAAAGATCTCTATCAACTAAGAAATCCCACATTCAATCCACATCAGATATGTCCAAGGGAGATTTTTTTTGGAAGCTGAGGAGTCAAGTTCTAAAGATGGAGGGATAGGCCGAGGGATAGTAGTGAGCAGGGTTGGAGGGGCTACAATAGAAGCATCAGTAGACCCATAGTGAGTATATCTCTGAGGAATCATAGGGGTAAAGCTTCTGATGGCCTGTGTAGGAGTCATCAAGGGAGAATCACTGGTAGATCCTTAGGTATCTGAGGAATAGGGTAATGCTGGAGGAACAATGATATGGGTGCAGTCTATATGGAGGAAGGGCAAAACAAGACTTCTAAAATCCATAATAATGCATCCTCCTATTTCCATAGCTGAGATAAAATCATCCGTATTCTCCATAAATCTATCTAAGGATTCAACTCTCTAAGCCTTCTAACTTGATCCTAAAAGGCCTGATTGATAGGTGGAATCCTCAATTTTTTCAATAGCAGCTTAAAGTAACCATCCATCTGATGCTTAGTGTATTCTCTTTTGTAATAGAAATAAACTTTCTCTTTGATGGCATTCTGATTCTGAGCAGATTACCTTAAATAATTTTCCACAAGATTATGAATTTATCTGGTAGTAGAAATGACCCGATTCATAGACTGAGGGTCTGAGGTAATTACATCAGAGAACTTCACCACTTATTCCCTAAGAACCGATCTGAAATCTTCTTGATCAACAGGAGGAGCAGGTGAAGATGAATCAGATGCACACAGAGGTTCCATAGTGAAAGACACTATCTCCTTAAAGGATTTGGTCAGCCCACTAATCAGTCTCTTCACATAATTATCCTAGCCACTCACATGTGTCTCCATAGACTTCTTAATGTCCTCAAACATAGTGACCATTTGTTGAACAACACTTTTAACATGTCTAAGATCTATGTCCACTTGATCCCTTGAATCCATATAGGATTCTAAACTGGAAATAGACTACTTTAAGAATTACATAGATTCTTCCAAGGTTCTGACCCGATTCTAATAGTCCTTAACTTCTTGCAGCAAGACTGAGTGAGAGGTAGAAACTAGCCTTTCCACTTCGGATGTCATAAGTTCTTGATTTTGAGCTAGTGTTCCCTCTATCTTAGTAGATTTCTCATCAAAGTGTCTCTTCATATATAAATTCAATGATTCAAAATAATCCTTCTTTACATAGTCTTGAGGTAAAAGTACTAATGGCTGCATAATATTAGTCTTCATAACCGAAGTAATTGGAGGACTTTTGATAGGTTGTTCATCATCAGAATCTTCATAGTCTAAACCCAAGACCACAAATCCAGTGTCTTATGACCAATCTTCTATTCCATGAGTGACATAAACTGAACCTGTGGTAATAGGTTCCTCCTCCTAACTTGGAGCATTCTCCTGATCAACCACATTAAGCTATGCCATACCTCCTTGAGCAACGACATCAACAAGAGAGTCCACATCCACTTCCTATAAAAAATCTTCAACTACTTCCAAATCTATTCCATCTTCAACCAAATCACTAACCTCTTCATCTACACATTCTACCATTTCTGTATGTCCTATTAGAGGACTAAGACTTATACATTATTCTTCATTTTCACCACCAGCTGTCTCAAAGTCATCATGACTAGATTCAGTGTCATCATCTATAAGGTCTCTCTAATGTCTCTTAAGACATTTTTATCTCCTTCTTCTTCACTAGTTTTCTCAACATCACTGTCCCTTAGAATAGTCTCCCTTCTAGGAAATCTCTTTGGTGGGCTAGGCTCACCAAAGGATATAGTATTGTCATAAGTATTTGAGGGAAGATCATGATCACTCCAGCCATCTATAGGAGACTCCTCATTTTCTTTCACAACAACAACCTCTTCTTCTTCATCTGAATATATTGGATCCACTTCATCGGGCTATAGACCAGGGTCTCTCTTATCCTTAGTCCTAGTAGGATGGGTAATAGGGTTGAATTCCTCATATATCTTTGCCTCATCATATACCCATATTCTTTTCTAAGGGTTCTAGTTTATCTTCATCAACTTGAAAATCATCTTAGTAATGCAGAATTTTTCCTTTACTACAACTGTTTCCTACTTATTTCTAGAAACTCCTTTCACCTTCAACATCAAGAAAATCAATTTTTAATGAAACAAAGATTAAGGCTTGGAACTGGGCTTTTTCATATCCTCTAATTGAATCATCAGTAACCTAAAAAAATTATCTTATGTCCATGCTTCAACAGATAAAAAAGAAATATGTCTTGATACTTCAAGGTAGCAATGTCCCCTCTCATAGGACTCAAGACATGCTAAACAAACTTAAACAATAACTTGTCTTCTCCTTCCATTTCAGCAGCAATAGATTTCCTAGGGATCCCATTCCCTGTAAGTTCATCCAAATCTTCTTAATAACAAAAGAACTCACTAGTGGTAGGAACCACTCTTGAGTAGTAGTCAAAAATCCATTCATGTGGTACTCTCAAACACTAAACCCATTCAACAGATGAGAAGCTCACACTTACTCCATTTACCCAAGAAGACATTCTGTTTTCATTCTTAGACTATTAAAATTTCAAGAACTCATAAAAAACCTTCACTAACATTGGGTAATAGGTTCCATTTATATTTAAAAATAATTTAACCCAACCTTTAGTTTCAAGTGCCTTTAGCACTAATGACCTGCTCAACAACATCCATTTGGAACTTAGCTCTTTCTCAACAACGATTTCCCTCTTCGAAAGATGATGGTTGATCAGATTTTCCACTACTTTTCTTCCAGTACCGAACTCAGGTTGAGATCTTTTAGAATTCGACACATCTCCTTCATCACTGACCAACGTTCTCTTCAATCTTTCCATGCGATCTGGAGCGGTTTGAAGGTTTCGGGAGAAGGTTGGGTTCTGAGGTTAGGGAGCAATAGATTCAAGAGAGAGGAGAAGTGGATTCAAATGTGGTATGTTCTTTATTTTTATCATTTAGGGATCCAAAAACAAATCATGAAAAAGAAACAAGTAATACTAAAAACGTTTCAGATTCTAGTGGAGAAAAAAACTTGAAGTCATGGAAATGTTGACTATCAGTAAGGTTCCAACAGTAAGGTCCCAATGGGGAGGTCCAATGGTGAGGTTCAAATGGTGAGGTCTAATGGTGAAGTACAATGGTGAGGTTCCAAAAGTGAGGTCTAACGGTGAGTTTCCAAACTTAATAGTTTATCATACCTAACTCATGTTTGATGTAATTTAACCTCTCAAAATTCAAAGGCTTTGTGAATAAATAACTCAATTGGTGTTCAATGCCAATGAATTTAAGAGTGATATCACCTCTTTGATAATGATCTCTCAAGAAGTGATGTCTCACTTCAATGTGCTTTATACTAGCATGAGATACTGGATTTTTAGATATTTTAATAGCACTTGTATTATCACAGTTTATAGAGACATGTTTGAATTGTTATCCATAATCTAGTAAAGTGTGTTTCATTCACAAAATTTGAGCACAAAAACTACTAGAAGCTATATATTCAGCTTCCGTAGTAGATAATGCAACAAAATTCTGTTTGTTAATACACCATGATATTAGTGACTTGCTAAAAATGTTACATGTTCCAAAGGTTCTCTTTATATCTAACTTGCAACCAGAAAAGTCAGCATCCAAATAACTTATCAAATCTAATGATTGTCCTCTTAGATAAAATAGTCTTAATTTTTTAGTATATTTAATATATTTATAAATATTTTTAATAGTAGTTAAATGAGACTCTTTGGGATTGGCTTGAAAATGAGCACACATGCATACACTAAACCTAATATCATGTATGCTAGTTGTAAGATAGAGTAGACTCCCAATCATACCTTGGTAATTGGTTTGATCCACTAGTTTACCAGTTTCATCAGCATCCAACTTACAAGTAGTACTCATAGGTGTGCCACTACCTTTATTTCTATCCAAACCAAAATGTTTCAAAATATCCTTAGTATATTTACTTTGATTTAAAATAATACCATTTTTTATTTTAAAAATTTTTAACTCCAAGGAAAAAATTAAGTTCTCCCTTTAAACTCATTTCAAATTCATCTTGCATCGTTTTTTAAAACTTCGTACATAAAGAATTTTTAGAGGATCCAAAAATAATGTCATCTACATAAATTTGTACTATTAAAACATCTTTGTAAATCCATTAAATAAAAAGAGTAGGATCCGCTATTCCTTTGGTAAAACCTTTTGAAATAAGAAAAGAACAAAGTCTATCATACCAAGCTCTTTGATCTTATTTTAGACCATATAAGGATTTAGAATGTTTAAGGACATGATTTAAAAAATGGGGATTTGTAAAACCAAGGTTTTGTTCAAGAAATACATCTACAACTACGTACCCATTTATAAATTCACTTTTGGCATCCATTTGATAAAGTTTGAAATTCAGATGAGCTACATAAGAAAGTAATATCCTAATGGATTCTAGTCTAGCTACATATACAATGGTTTCCTCATAGTATATTCCTTTTTTTTGACTATATCCTTGTGCAACTAGTCTAGCCTTGTTTCTAACTATGTTTCCATATTCATCAAATTTATTTCTAAACACCCATTTAGTGAATATGGTCAAAGTGTCTTTAAGTCTTTCTACTAATTACCAAACAATGTTTCTTTCAAACTAATGTAATTCTTCTTGCATATTTATCACCAAAAATTCATCATTTATAGCATCATTAATATTTTTAGGTTCAAGCTATGAAAGGATGGCATGATGTTCAACCTGGTTTCTTAGAGAAGCTCTAGTTTATGATCCTCTATTTAGATCACCTACTACATCATCTAAAGGAAGATTCATAAGAGTTAAAATACCTCTATAAAGAGTTTAAATATTATCCTCATGATTTTCTATAGGTTCAGATTCACCATTCCCATATTCTAAAAAATTTTCAAAACTAGTTGTTTTCACTAAGGGTTCACTGTCTTTATCATTAAGATCTAGAATTGACTTATATTCTTCAATATGTTCAACAGAGGTTTTGGATTCATGTGGATCAGTCTCATCAAATTTGATATGAATTGATTCTTCCACACATTTGGATATCCTATTGAATACTCTATGTGCTTTACTAGAGACTGAACACCCTAAGAAAATTCCTTCATCACTCTTGGAAGAAAATTTTTCAAGGTTATCCGTAGTGTTAAGCATAAAGACTTTTCAACCAAAAACTCAAAAGTAATTTACCATAGGCTTCCTATTATTCCATAACTCATAAAGGGGTTTCTTAAGAACCTATCTAATTAAGACTCAATTGATTATGTAACAAGCTGTATTAATAGCTTCAACCCAAAAATAGATAGGTAGATTATAATTATTTATCATAGTCCGGGGAAATCCTTTGAAGTGTACTATTTCATCTTTCTAAAACTCCATTTTGTTGAGGTGTTTTAGGAGCAAATAAATTGTGTGTATAGCCATTATGTGAGAAAAAATATTCAAATTCCTGATTTTCAAACTCACGACCTTGATCACTTCTCAATGTCTTAATTCTAAGTCCACTATGATTTTCTATAGACTTGTAATATTAAATTAAGTAAGAACAAGAATCTCTTTTGTGAGCTAGAAAGTATACCCAAGTATATCTAGAAAAATCATCTATAAAAACATAAACATAGTGCTTCCCATTTAAACTTGAAACTCTAGATGGTCCAAACAAATCCATGTGAACCAACTCAAGTAGTTGAGAATTAGAAACTTCTTTCTTTAGTTTGAAAGAAAATTTGTGTTGTTTTCTTTTTTGAAAAGGATTACAAACTTTGTTATGTGGTAATTCCAATTCAGGTAAGCCTCTAACTAAACCTTTCCTAGTTAGTTTCTTCAGTGAGTGCACATTGAAATGTCCTAATCTTATGTGCCATAACCAATATTCCTTATGAAAAGCATTAAAACATGAAACATTTGGCTTAGATAAAGAATATAAATCAACAGCATATACATTTTTATTTCTAAGAGAAGTGAATATTAAATCATTTATATAATTAAAAACATTTCAGGCATCATTTTCAAACATATCATTAAAACCAACATTACACAACTGAGAGGTACTTAGTAAATTGTATTTTAACCCATCAATAAAAAGTACTTTTGAAATTAATATAGTGTTAGGGATACCAATTTGGCCTAAGACAATGATCTTACCTTTCGCATTATTACTGAACGTGACATGTCCACCATAAACTTTAATTAGGCGCTTGAAGCATGAATATTCACCTTTCATATGTCTTGAATATCCACTATCCAAGTACTATAGAGTTTTACAGGAGCTCTTTAGCCAATTTTTCTGCAAAATAGGTTAATTGTAGGGTAACTTTGGTACCCAGATTTTCTTGGGTCCAGAGAGGTTAGCAAGTAAAGATTTGGGAACTCATACCTATCTCACTGGTTTCCTATAATCAAAAGATATGTTTTGAGACAGGAACACTCTGTTAGGTCGTTTAGAAAATTGTTTTTCAAAAGATGGTCCAGAGCTGGAACTAGTAGTGAACTGTCCAGTTTTTGGAACAAAATTATTTTTAATAATCCTTCTCTGTCCTGGTTGATATCCTAGACTAGTTGTATAATTTAGAGCAATATAATTCTCTATTAACTAGTTCAATGTATCTCTACCTGAAGTAAACTTCTCAAGATCCTTTTTTAATTGCTCATTTGATAATTTTTCTTCTGTATTTTATTTTAACAGCTAAGAACATTTTTCATTCTCAATATCCAAATCAGACTTATAATTAGCATTAAAATCATGTTGTCATTTTAATAATATATATTTATCATTAAGTTCATTAAAGTTTTCCTCAAGCGTTTTATAGTATTCAAATAGTTCATTTATAGTCTTATTCTCATCATTATTAGATTCACTTTCATTCCTAGAATAATAAGCATTAGGTATAGGAGAATTGAGTGTTACCTTAGATATTTCTATTATGAAACACAGATTTTCTTGCTTGTTCTTCTCAATATCAGAAGAGTCAGATCCACTGGATCTATCTTCTGAAGCACTCAAATTATATTTCATAGAAACCTTATATTTCTTCTAAAAATTATCTTGGGGCAATCATCTTTCACATGACCTTTTCGTTTACACTCATATCATACTATCTCATTTGTATTGGCATTTCATTTTTTGTCCTTTTTCCACTATCCTTTATTGTCATAACTTCCTTTATAGTTTTACTTTCTAAAGAACTTATTCTTCTGGCAGAACTTCATGAATCTTATATCAATATGAGCCATCTCATTATCAATGTTAAAGTCTGAGTCTTCACTGGTGGAAGTGTCTACAGGATCTTGAACCTTTTCTTTGTCCTTGTTCGTTGAGGTAACAGTCTTGAATGCTACAGATTTCCTTCTTGGTTCTTCATCTGCTTCTTGATTTACCTTATGCTCTTCTTCATACATCAAAATTTTTTCAATTAGTTCCTTTACTAGAAACTTTACTATCTCATAGGATTCTCTGATGGAGACAAAAGTTCCTCTCCATCTGTAAGGTAGACATCAAAGAAACCTCGTAATCTGGTCCTTGTGGTCCACTGGTTTCCCAAGCAGACTCATGGTATTTACTATTTCATTGAACCTGAGATACATTTTAGATATAAGTTCATCGGGATTCATTGTAAAATTATCATATTTAATAGTATAAGTATGTAATCTCATTTCTTTAACATTAGTTTTTCCCTCATAGTAAATATCCAGAGTATCCCAAATTTCATAAAAAAGTTTTACAGAAAGATATTCTATTGAAATCTTCATCGCCTAAAGAATAGTAAAAAGAATTCATTGCTTTATAGATATTGTTATATATAGCTTTAGTCAAATAAGACCATGTTTCCCTAGCAGTAACAGGTAATACATGTTGTTCTTCAATTGTGTCCCAGATTTCAAGACCCATGCTCTCTAGATACATTTTCATTTTTAATTTCCACTTAGCATAGTTATATCCATTAAATAAAGAATTCTTGTTAGTAGAAATACCCTCAACTCTGTTATCCATTTTTAATTGAAATTTAAAGAACATAAAAATAAGATATGACAAAAAATTTAAGATCTTTAAGATATAACTTAAAAAGCAAAGTTGAAAAAAAGTTTACAATTCACACAATAGTTCAGATAGTAGAAATAAAAAATCAAGATCCTTTGATACCAAATGTTGGTCGGAGTGGAATATCAAGAGGGGGTGAATTGAGTTCCAACTTAAAATTTCTGTTATAAACTTTAGGATAAAGATACCCCAAATTTGAAACAGCCCAGTTAATTAAGGTAGTAGAGATATAAATGTTTAGTTGTTCAACTGGTTTATCAAAAGGTGATTAGTCCTCAGTTAAATCAATATAAAACACTTCTTCAACTTATGAAAAAAGTTTACTGAATTAAACACATACACACACTTACCAGAACTGACTATCAAAGTAAATGTAAAACAGTTTTCTATTTTAAAAATAAGGAGCAGTGAAATATAAAAAAACATAGTACAACAATGATAGTACATAGAAAAGTTAAACAAGAGGTTCAGTCTCAAGTCGAGACTTAATCCTCTCCACTTGGTGATCACCTGCCACCAAGGAGTTTATATTAACAATAATCTTGATACAAATCCTGTATCGGGGTTTACAATAGTTTTTACAAACTATCTAGGGTTCACACCCTCTACCATAGTTCTACGTGGGGAAAAACAATACAGACGACACACGATCCCTTCCAAAGTTATTAGTGGGAAATAAGGTGTAAGTGAAGTTTTATGTGAGTATTTTTAGTATCCTTAGTTAAATAACAGAAGAAAGTGTGTGTAACTGTTTCGTAGTTCCTTTAAACCTGTGTTCTAGATTTAAGAATCACTATTTCCAGACAGTTTCCATTGGATTTATTCATAGAACCAGAAACTTCCAACGGTTCTTTATCCAAAAGAGGACCTACTTTCCAAAGTTAGGTTTTCATTATGTTCTGACCTTTATGAAACTTAAGAATGTTTATTGGTCGAGAGGATGGGAGTTCGGACTCATCGCACCTTTTTTGGGGGGAATTATTGTCTACTCTAGGGCTCTTTTTTTAAAATTAAAAAATTCACATGAATCCTTATTAATTCCCCAAATATATCATAAGTATCCCTTGGAATTTTCAATCACTAATTAACATGTGTAATATTTTAGAATAATCAGTATGCATTCACGGTTCTTCATCAATGGAAACATTTGTATGTATTCGAGGTTTGCCATTGATGGTATCCTCTAATATACTGATTAGATATTCTTTTATAATGATACTATTTTTAATCCACTTAGTGGGGTACTCTAAAATTTATTGTCATCTAGGGAGATGAATGTTTGTTTTAATCCCGGGATCGTGCTCATAAAATGAGTTACCTATGTATCCTTGTAAAAGAAATCTGAACCCTTGTTGTTTGGTGCCGCTTAGTAGGACACGTCATACCTTTTAGGGTCATGTGATAAGGACCTCTAAGTAGAAGGTTCTTAGTCGAACCTTAGTGTGGGACTTACGCTGAATGAGTCTGCGGAACATAGAAAGGATATGAGTTTCCAAGTAGGGTTAGGCCCTATTGGGAATATGACCCAAGGAGAAAAGGGTTGATTTGAAGTGTTGGGTTTGAACCTCAAGGAGGATTCCTATGTATTCCATATGGATGGGAATCAAATCCCACATAGTTTAATGAAGTTTGGTCTTACTTCCTAAAAAGGATGCCTTAATGATTTGAGGACTGAATTTGGGGCTTATTTCCTAAGGAGGATGCCCAAATTGGAGGAATTAGGGATGAATTCTTGAGGAGGATATCCAATGATCTCGGGCTCTAAAAGAGCTTCCTACATATCCTAAATAGAATAGGAATCAGAGTTCTCGTAGTTCTTAAGTTGAGTCTTTTTGCACTTGTTGTAACCATCACATATCTCTAAGCCCACGTGATTCATGATCGGTGTGAGAAACAAGAGGATGTGAAGATTCAACAATGACATTTCACACTTTTCCTCCTCCACTAATGGAAGAGTGTTCATCGACCATGGAAGAGGGAGAGGCGATGAGACTTCCCTCTATTCTATTTACATTGGAAAAGGGTTCAATGTAAGGAATAAGGGGTTAAGGTGAGGGGATTTTACAAGGATGGCTTCCCTCTTTAGATTGGTTGGGGCTTACTCCTAAGGAGGATGTCCATTTGAGATTGGTTAGTGCTTACTCTTATGGAGGATGCCCATTTTGGAATTGGTTGGGGATTACTCATAAGGAGGATTCTCATTTGGAATTTATTGGGTCATACTCCTAAGGAGGATACCAATTTGAGATTTAACCTAGCATAGAAGTTAAGTGATTAAGTTTGAGGAGTTTCTTGAGGAGTGTATCAACTCAATGTACTTGAGGAATCCATAAGGAGAGTCCAAACTCACAACATGTGAAAGGAACTAAGAGGACTAAGTCAACTCAAGGAACTTCATTGGGTGTTATGGATTGTCTCAAATCATGGTATTTGAAGGTTGGAAGTTGGGACACATAAAGGACGCAATGTGTTAACACATTTCCATCATCGATCTTGGAAATCCACTACCTACTACTGGATGGGTAAATCAGTCTACTTATCCATTAGTATGGAGTATTATATTGTCTCATAGAAATCATACCTGCATCTTCTTCTTTCCTGGTGAAAACATCTTTACTCATACTTTACATTTTTTTATGTGAGTATCATATCTTCACTCTATGGAAAAGTGAATTGTACACATTTTATGGTGTCTACAGTAGCACAAACACACAATTCTTAGAAATGTAAAATAAAATAACACAGTAGAGAAAATATTATAAGTTTGAGTTTAGAAGGCTCTACGTGTTTCCAGTTTAACTCTTGACTCCTTGGAGTGAAGAAATTGTAGTTTGAGTCTTTCTCTACATGTTGTCCTCAAAAATAGAGTGTCGTAACTCTAGGTTCTAGATTTTTGGAACTGAGTGTTATGCTTCTTGTGTTGATCAAGAGTTGATGAAGCACAGAAGGAAACATTGAATTTTTTCTCCCAAAATGATCTTTTTGAGACTCTTGGGTTCACAGTGTAAGTGATCAAATGAGTATTCTTTATTCTCTTTGATCTAGCAAGTAAGTTCTTTCGAATGCATTCCTTTGTTGTTTCATGCTTCTTCCATTTTATTTTCCTCGGTCTTCTATTTTATACTTGAGGTCCGACAATAGGAATAAGTAAATCATGTGTGGTCCACCTCATACCTTTTACTATCCCCAAATATGGTTACTTGATATGTCTATAATCAACATTAATTAATTTCAGAAGCATTAAAGTTCCCAAATATGACGGTTATAATAATCTTATGAATTTGATGAAATATGGAGTAGAAGAGTGAGCATTGGTATACTGGTAGTGGTATCCTTCTTAATAGTAGGCTGCAATCGGTAGACTTCATCGGTGACATTTCATCAGTGGAATTTCATTGGTGCCTTCATTAGTGACCTTCAACAATGACCTTGCATCAGTGACCTTTCATCGGTGACCTTACATCAGTGACCTTTCGTCGGTGATCTTGCATCGGCGACCTTGCATCGGTGACCATGAATTAGTGACCTTGCATTGGTGACCTTACATTAGTGAACTTTGCATCAGTGAAATTGTATCAGTGACCATTCATTGGTGACCTTGCATCTGTGACCCTGCATCGGTGACATTTGCATCCTTAGAGAAATTTTTCACTGAAAACATTAATACGAAAGCAGATAGATTAAAAGTACATAGTTATTACTTGATATAAACATTAATTTCACATAAATGATTATCCTATAACAGAAACATGATTCTTTATATAAATGAAACATGATTTGGGATTATCAAAATAGGTAACTCCAATAGGATGGAAAATATATTTTCAATGGTACTAGTCCATTTTTAGCATCAAGTCGATCATAAGACCCACTGAAAGAAGGTGGAAATTGCATCATGATGGACTCAATAGAATTCTGTTCCCTTCTCTACTAATTTTGGAGTCCATAATGATTCATAACTTGTGTAAGTATAATAATAAGATTTCACTTTCCATCTCCCATAACATTTGGTGGTTCATTAGTAAAATCATTACATTGCATAGTGCATTGATCATTAACACAATTCCTTCAGGTTCCTGCCAACATTTAAAACCCAAAAAAAGTAGTGTGAGATGTAAAAATCATACTAGGAAAATAACATAGTCAAGGGGGATTACATTAAATCTCTAATGTCTTAGGTTTAATCCTAGGTTATTCATTATTTTTACCATAATTCTTGGACTATAACCTACACTTATACTTAACATTAGGGACATCCCTATACATACCTTATAAATATCTCTAGGGATCTCACTAGAGCTTCCACATCCTTGTTTCCAAAGGTTAACTAAACCTTCACTCTGATACAAACTGTAGAGACCCAAGCTTGATGTTCATGGAAATTACATTAATTTTTCTAAATACTTAAGACATGACAAAAAAAATTCCCAAATAATATATTAGTTTAGTGCCTTTTTAAACTTGGAACATATTCTTATAACTTATTGAACGATCTTCAACATCTCCTATAAAGATCTTTCTCTTTTTGTTTTACCACCTAAACCCTTTCTCTATATCCTGGGGAAAAGAAAACATAAAAATGGTGAGCTCAAATTCTCAGTAAGGGTAAACATGGGGATCATAAAATAAACCATAAACATTTGAACATAAAAACATGAACATAGATTTTAAACAATCAAAATATTGGGTCATGAAATAAAACTTGGTAGTATATAAGGAATAGATTATAAAAGGGAAATTAATCATGATAGGATAGAATTGGCATAAACAATGTAATTATGGCAAACAAATAATCACATAACTTGATTTCCATAGTATCCAAGGCATTATTTCCAAGACCATCATAGTGGAAAAAGTCCATAACTGAACCGGGTTTAATTGCCCTTCCATCCATGTATTACTAAACTGGATTTACTTTCCATTCCAGTCATGTCTATCTCATGATACATAAATATTTACCCAATGCATTGATGGGAGATATAGTTCCCACCTATCTCATAATGAAATCATTCTTACATGTTCCACAAAAACATAAATCATTCATCATAACATAACCCAAGAAATAAAATGGGATTCTTAAACATTATTTCATCATAACACAATCTA
The DNA here is from genome assembly GCA_963277665.1 of Viscum album. Taxonomy (NCBI): domain Eukaryota; kingdom Viridiplantae; phylum Streptophyta; class Magnoliopsida; order Santalales; family Viscaceae; genus Viscum; species Viscum album. Next base: position 251,094,869 of record OY728135.1, on the reverse strand, counting down.
TATAAGATAAATGGGCATCATAAAAATAATTCCATCATAAAAAATTCAAATAAAATTAATAATAGGGATAGATACATAACCCTATATCATCTTAGATAGAAAATAATTTTGATAAAATACTTTAACTTAATTCCTGAGGAAAATATCGTTTCTTCTTCAAAAAAACAATTTCTTTTCTCAAAATGAAATGTGATTTTAAAAGAAAAAAATTTATTTAAAAATAGACTTCGAATAATTTATAGGAATATTAATTTAAATAAGGTTTTATAAATATTTAAAAATCCATTCATCTCATATAAGTTAAAAAAACATTCTCCTCATACTTTTACCGCAAAGGTCAAAAAGTACCTCCTATGGTAAACAAAAGCAATATTCCTTCCAAACAATGTAGTAAAAGTAAAAAATGGGTAAAAATGACTTTAAAAATACATGGAAGAACAGTAAATATTTTATGAAATTTGTTTTATAAAACATGGACATGGGTGATAAATATAACCCCAATAAATACTTATGAATAAACAATCTTGGATAAAAATGAGTTTGGAAAAGTTATCACATACCTTAGGTCTGATATGATTCGTATGTATCTGAACCTCCTATATAATGATTTAAATAATGTTACTGATTTATTTCATAATAATAATAATTTTTATGACTATATTTATGACCATATTTTCATCCATTTGTTAGTAACATTTCATTGTTACTTGTTATTTTGGTTTTGACTACTTTATGTTCTTATGTATGTTTCCTCAAATAAGTTATTATCCCTATTTTTATTTTATAGTTATATCATTTAAAACATGATATTATTATAATATATATAATTTTTATTCATTAAATTAATTTATATAATCATGGTTTAATGAAGATTATATAGAATGAATCACATTTCATCGTGGAGATGGTAAGTCGTACGTACGCACGAGCGACGATGTCGTTCACATAATTGATGAATGGTATTGAATTGGATAGTGTATAGTATCTCAAAATTATTATAATGATATAATAATTCTATATACTTATTATTTCCACCATTATACCCATCCATGTAAGGTGGTGGTGAAAAAACAGATTACACTGCGGTGTAGAGACAGTAAGTCGTACATACGCACCCGCGGTGATTTCATTTTTCATAGGACAGATAGAAGGTGAAATAGGGTTATTTAACATTTATAATTACATATTATTATATTATTGATAATAATGTTGTTACGTTATAATGAAACAACTAAAGAATATGAAGTAGAAGATGAATGAAATTTGAGAGAATCCGTAGAAGAGATTACCTCTTCCTCGACACGCCTCCTTTAAATTTCCTCTTAGGGCACTAGGGTTGGTCTTTGGAGAAGACCCAAACCTATATAATGTAACTAGAAAAGTTTATAAGATAAATGGTCCTGGCTTGGCCGAGCCTGAAGGCTCAAAATGGAGTCAAGAGGAGGGGTAGGAGGTTCCCTTTTATAATTGAGGTGAGGGGCACCTTTGGAAAACTCAAAAATATTAATTTATAATAAAATCAAGCCCTGTCCAAAAACCACCAAAGTGACCCAAATTAGAATATGGGATAATATATAGTTGTAATATCATCAACAAATAAATTTTTTACAACTTTTTGTTTCAATTTAAACATTATTTTTTTAATTGACACTTAGTTATTCTATTAAATTTTATTTTTTATAATAAAATTATAAATATTTAATGGTTATAAATATTAACATATACTGTGTTAATTGATCATAAATAGGTAATCTATAAAATTTTAGATCTTATAATTACACTTTGTAATTTTTAAATATTTATTATGATATTTTAATAATTTAATAAAATTATATTTTTGAAAAATGTCAATAGTGTCTATTTTGAAACAATTCATTTATTTGACTTTGCACATAATCCTAAAAAAAGATAAACTAAAAAAACAATATTTAATATAGTCCTAACATGTAATATTTGCCTAGAAAATTCACGGCTAACTTAAATTGGTTCATATGATATTTCTTTTAATATTTTTAAAACCATTTATTTGATATTTCTATTAATAAAATAATTTTTGCATCAGTATTGTGTCATCATTAATGATAATTAATTAATCTCTAATTTTTTTAATAAATTCACATGATGTAGATAATTTAATTATTTATCTAGAGACAATTTACTTTCTATGTGTTATGAATTTTATCACTAAATAAAAATTATTACACATATAAGATATAAGAGAGTGACATGTTGTCACTTTCTTTGGTTTTAATAATAATTACATCATTTTCAGAGAAAAAAGTTCATTAAATGAATATATTATGTCCCTTAGGTGATATGGGTCAACTTTAATTTATCCAATGGAATATTGTCAGGTGTTAGGATAATTTTATAATCTTATTTTTACCCTTAATTACCCAATTTACCATTAACTATGGTAATTAAAATAATTACCAAAGTTACTATTCATAATGACCAAAAAATCAATATAGCCTATTAACATAATTTGGACCTATGGATTTCAAATATGGAATTCACTTTTCAAAATTCATAACACAAAATTTTCTATAATTAATTTCAAATTAATGATGTCAAAAAATATGGGTTTTTGTTTAAAAGTAAAACATAACAAAAGATTGAAATGTATATACATATGAATTCAATGTAAAATTAACGAAAATTACTTACATTGTTTTAAAATATTAAAATATATTTTAGTTATAATTTAAAACCATTCAATAATATATTTTAACCATATTAATTCTTTCGATGAATAAAATTATTTTCAATTAAAATTTAGCATATTTTCACTATTCATCTAAATATGAAAGTTATAAGAAAAATATCAAAAATTCATCCAAAGTGAAATTTTATATCTTTTATCCAAATAATAGGTTTATTTTGTCAAATTTAATTTATAAATGTGTCAGAAACTAGATTTAAAATAGGTGTGCCATCCAAAGGCAGTAAAACAACATTTTTTTAAACACTTCTTTTATCCGAAAATTTGATTTTTTTTATCATATTGTGTTCTAGAAAATTTGTAAGATTAATTTAAATGATATAGAATTAAAATTTTTGTCAATACTATTCATAACTCCTAGTTTATATCCCATTAAATAATAATATTTTAATAATATATTGTTGTTTACTGAAACTTGGTATCGCGTACAACGCAAGCTATCAAGGAAGGTCGCTCTTGCGAGTAATGAATTCCAATTCAGTGTTGTGTGTATTATAATCTTCTTTTGGTGATGCATATAACATAATCCAAACTTATTTTATTTATACATTTAACAAAATATATACTTAGTGTTTCGTGAAATGAATTCTATCAAAAAAACTTGAAATTGGGTGCAACACAAGCCAAAAATATTGTTGTGTATACTGCAAGCTAATACAGTGTTGTGTATAGTGCAAGATAATCTTGGTGTAACGTACAACACAACACATCAAAAATATTAAAAAGAATCTATCTCCTAAAATATTGGGGTGTTACATTCTACCCCCCATAAAATGAATTTCACCCTCAAAATTTGTCGAGGTTATAAATGGTATTCTACTTAAATGTTTCTTTCATGGAAACCCACATTGTAAAAAGGGATACTAAGACATCATTTTAAAAATATAATTTAGAAATGTAACAGTTACCCAAAGTAACTCGTCATTGGCCTTCCATATAAGATAACATTGGTTGGAAGTGAAAAAATGGATATGGAAGAGAAATCTAACCATCATGTTCTGATGGATAGTGATAGAGAATATTGTTAGGAGAAATTTAACTACCAAAAATCCATAAATCTGCAATGATTTAATGGACCATCTGATTCATTGGATAATATTGTACTAGGATAAAATTTTTGGTTTTCAGGATCATTTCCATAAATTTGAATAATTTTTTCATAATGAGTAATACTTACTTGGTTTCAGTGTAATATCACTGTTAGTCGTTCCATGAACAATTTACACTTCATCTCTTTTATAAGGAAATGAAGTTGAATTTGTCATTTTTGAAGTGTTAGAATATCATACGATAGAATGATAGGCCATTCCATCTATCTCAACAAAAAAGGTTTGAACATATTGTTAAATATGCATAAGTCTACCTATAGTGAGATAATACATTAATCTAATAAACTTCAACCAGAATAACATTACAATCCTTCCAAAAATGAAAAACATAAAACTTTAGAAGGAGTTGAACTGAATCGACTTAACATTTTTCTCCCATATCTCATTTGGCAGTTCTTGGTTGTCACATTCCAAACATCTGAATACAATAATCATGTATTCTCTTTAAATATGATAATAACATGAATTCCAATAGAACCATAGTGACAACATGAATTCTATCAAAATCAACTCTTTCCACAGACCAAATATACCAAAAATTATATATACTCAAACTATGATATCACATTTTCCTTTTATTATTCATGATCTCATTAATACTATCAAACATCTTATTTTATCCTTATCCCTTCATTATGTTCATATCATCTACTTTACAAAAATATTTCAATCACTTTTCATGGTTACCATTACCATATAATTATGGAAAACCATAATAGACCAATAAATAAATATTCAAATATTCTATAATAATGTAAATTAGATTCCACAACACTATTTTTAAATCACATTACATATACACTTAATCATTCCACCACTTCGTTTTCATTCTCAACATTGAAAATAGTGATCACATGTGATTTCCCTTTGTATTTTTTCCTTCAGAGGTTTTTGATGTTTATCATTATTAACCCTTGTATTAGGGAATTTGTAAGAATAATGTCTCATTTCCTTTCACTTAAAGCATTGATGTGTTGGTGGTGTGTTATATGTAATATTTTCTCCATTCACATCATTATCAACATTTTTCCCTTTACTTCAGCACTCAACTGTTTGGTGACGTTCATTTCCACACTTAAAACATTTTCTAGTCTCTTTAAGACAATCTTTACCATTCTTATTTCCACACTTTGAGCATAAGGAAAAATTTATCTTTTTTCACCATTGTTTTGAGATTTTACCTTGAACTCCATATTTTGTTTCTTGTCAAGACCATGAGATGGTTATGTAACACCAAATTCTAGTTCTACCTAGATATCACAACACAAAATCTCTTCATAGCTAATGAATTCTCTAATAGCTAACTCTCATTAGTGATTTCTTTTAAGCCACTAAATAATTGATCAGCTTTACTTTCAGGTTGGATGATAAATCCAGAAGCATACCTTGCAAGTCCTGTAAACTTTTCCTCGTATGTACCAAAATATTCATTATCCTTTTTCTTAATCTCAAGTAACTAATTTTCTTTCTTTGTTTGAATAATACTAGGTAAGTATATATTTAAAAATAAGTTCTTGAACTCATCCCATTCCATGGATTCAATTTCATCATGCTTCCTTGTATTCTTAATTAGAGTCCACAACTGGTATGCTTCACCTTCTAAAATATAGACATCCAAAATGACATTTTCATATTCCTGATAGATAAGGATGGAAAATATATTTTCAATGGTACTAATCCATTATTCAGCAACAAGTGGAGAAGAAGGCCAACTGAAATAAGGTGAACTTTGCCTCGTGAAGGACTCAATAGAATTTTGTTCCATTCTCTACTCATTTGGGAGTCTAGAATGATTCATATCTTGTGTAAGTATATCAATAATATTTTTTATTCCATATCCAATGAAGTTTGGTTGTTAATGAGGACAATCATTTCATTTCCTAGTGCATTGATCATTATCATGGTTCCTTCGGGTTTCATCCATTGTCTAAAACCCAAAAATAATAGTGCGAGAGGAAAGAATCGTACTAGGAAAACAACATAGTCAAGTGGGAGTACATTTAATTTATAACATCATTGGTTTAATACTAGGTTATTCATTATCATTAATATAATTCTAGGACTATAGGTTATAGTTATACTTAACCTTAGGGATATCCCTAGACATACCATAGAAATATCTCTAGGGATCTCACTAAAGCTTTCGCATCCTAGTTTCCAAAGTTTAACAAAAACTTTGCTCTGATACCAAATATAGATACCTAAGACATACATGGACATTACATTAATTTTTAGGAATACTTAATACATGACAAAAAATGACACACAAAGACAGTATTAGTTTAGTGCCTTTCGAAACATGGAACATAATCTTCTAACTTGGTGAACGATATTCAACATCTCCCATAAAGATCTTTCCCTTTTTATTTTCACACCTAAAACCTTTCTCTATATTTTGGGGAAAATAAAACATAAAAAGGGTGATATCAAATTATTATTAAAGGTAAAAAAAATATATCATAAAACAAACCATAAACATTTAAACATAAAAACATGAACATCGATTTTAAACAAGAAAAATATTCAGTCATGAAATAAAATTTGGCAGTATGTAAGGCATAGATCATAAAGGAACATTAACCATGATAGGGTATAATTGGCATAAAACATGTAATTTTAGAAAACTAATAAACACATAACATGATTTCCATAGTAGACAAGGAACTATTTCCAAGACCATCATAGTGTACAAAGACCATTACTGAACCGGGTTTACTTGCCCTTCCAACCATGTATTAATGAACCAGATTTACTTTCCATTCCTGTCCTGTCTATATAATGAGATATAAATATTTAAACAATGAATTGGAGGGAGATATAGGTACCATCCATCTCATAATTAAATAATTCTTATATGTTCCACAAAAACAAATATCTTTCATCATAGCATAACCAATGAAATAAAATGGGATTCTTAAACATCATTTCATCATAACACAATCTCTATAAGATAAATGGACATCATAAAAATAATTCCATCATAAAAACAATCAAATAAAAGTAAAAATTGGGATATATAAATAACCATATGCCATATTAGATGGAAAATAATTTTTATAAAACACTAGAACTTAATTCCTGAGGAAAATATCATTTCTTCTTCAAAAAATGGTTTCTTTCCTCAAAATGAAACACAATTTAAAAGAAAAGAATTCATTTGAAAATAAACATAAAATAATTTAGATTAATAATCATTTAAATATGGTGTTATGAAGATGTAAAAATCCATTCATGCCATATAAGTTAAAAAACATTCTCCTTATACTTTTACTAGAAAGGTCAAAAAGTACCTCGTATGGTAAACAAAAGAAATATTTCTTCCATACCACATAGTAAAAGTAAAACAAAGTCGTAAAAATGACTTTAAAATACATGTAATAGTAGTAAAAATTTTATGAAAACTTTTTTATAAAACATGGACATGGATGATACATATAACCCTAGTAAATACTTATTAATAAACAATCTCGGAAAAAAAGGAGATTGGAAAAGTTATCCAGTAACTTAGGTCTGATATGCTTCATATGTATATGAACCTCATGTATAATGATTTAAATAAAGTTACCGATCTATTTCAAAATGATAATAATTTTTATGATTAAAATTATGACCATATTTTCATCAGTTTGTTAGTAATATTTCATTGTTACTCGTAATTCGGGTATTAATAGATTTATGCTCTTATGTATGTTTTGAAAAATAAGTTCTTATCCCTATTTTTAGGTAATAGTTATATCATTTATAGAATGATATTATTATAATATATATAATATTTATTCATTCAATTCATTTATATAATCAAGGTTTAATGAAGATTATGTAGAACGAATCACAACACATCGTGGAGACGGTAAGTCGTCCATACGCACGAGCGACGATATCGTTCCGATAATTGATTAATGATATTTAAGTGTGTTGGTCGGAGTGGACACTCAAGAGGGGGGGTGAATTGAGTTCCAATTAAAATTTCTGTTAAAAACAATTTCTATTAAAATCCCCCAATTTCAAAAACAAATTAAACTGTAGTGAATTTATATAGATTATAAAGGTTCAATTAGTTTCTCAAATATTGATTAATTCTCAGTTAATCTTAATCTTATGATTAAATTAACTTTTGAAACTAACTTACTGATTTATAACAAATGTAAACACTTGCGAATTTAATTATCAAAGTAGCTTTGAAGATAGATTATATTTCAAAGTAATAGCAGCGGAATATGAAATAAATATGTATAGTATGGATATAGAGTATAACTACAAACACAGAAAATTAACCAAGAGGTTCAGTCTCAAGTCGAGACTTAGTCCTCTCAAAAGTTTATATAAAAATGATCCACACCCTGGATCGGGGTTAACAACAGTGAACACACTATCCAGGTCACAAGACCTCTACTACAGTTCTTCGTGGGAAAACAAACAACAGCAGCCAGCTGTCCAGGTCACAAGACCTCTACCACTATCCACAGTGGGAAATGAAGTGTAAAAGGGTTTGCTAAGGATTTACAGATCCTCCAGTGAAAGTACAGGAGTCAGTGTGTGTGTTTAATACAGCAGATAACACACACTGCTCAAAATGTAGAATAAATAAATCACAGAGCAGAGATGGAGAGTTTAGAAATGGCTCTAGTGATTTTCAGTGTAGTTCTGGACTCATCTTGAATTGATCAGAAGTGATTCTGAGTCCTCTTCTCGATTTTGTTTGAGAAGCAGAGTGTCATATGCTTCAGATTCACAGGCAGTGAGATGTAGTCGATGAAGCTCTTCGATATTCTTTTGTATGCACACACACTTCTTGAGTAGGCTTGATTGTATATATATGATTCTGTCTTGCTTCGGTTCTTCTTTTATGCACAGAGCTCTTCTTGAGTATGTCGTATGACTTCCTTATCTCTGTGTCAGTTCTTTTTTTTACTGTTGTCTCTATTCTTGTTTTTATATCACGTGCTCCGTAGGACAGAAGAGGTTTCCTTTCCGCAGGTACGAGGTACGGTTTCCTGTCATCGGACAACCTTTTATTAATAATCTGTCAGAGCATTAAAATATACCTAATATGACCGTTGGTTAGATTAAATCAAATTGGTAAAGAAAAAAGTAGAAATATAATAATAATAGACTGGTCGAGAATGTATGTCACTGTGGACTTCAACTGTGGTCTTCCAACTGTGGACTTCCTTCTGACTGCTGACTTCAACAAAAGGCTTGCTGTCTGTAGGCTTGCAATGGTAGCTTTTACTCCATGTAACTGTAGCCTCTCTAACTGTAGACTTGTAATATCAAATTTGTAGAACTGTAACCTTTGTCAACTGTAGACCTCGATCATCAGTAGACTTAGTCGACAGAAGCTGTCTAACTGTAACCTTGACTGTAGACTTATAACTGTAGGCTTGTTCGACTGCGAACTCGTTCCAACTGTAGACTTGTTCGACTGTGAACTTGAGCAGAGAAAACTTTGAACAGAAGTCTTGTAACTGTGACCTTCGTCTGTGAGCTTTGACAATAGATAGCGGTAGACTCATGACTGTAAGCTTGTATTAGTCTTCGACTGTAACCTTGTAACTGTGAACTTATTGCAACAGTAACTTAAGGTGACAGTTAGCTGTAACTGTGACTTTGAAAAGAAAACTCTGACTGGTAGCTAACAATACTAAACTTATGTAAATACTACTGTAAGCTGTTACAGTAAAGTTATGAGAGTAAGAATATGAACTGTTTAGAATAAAATACGTTTAAGCATAGAATAATAAGATTAATGCAAGGTTTTAATACATCATACTCAATGTTTAAGCATGATTTGGGATTATCAAAACAGGTGATTCCAACAATCTCCCCCTTTTTGATAATCACAAATTATGTCAGTATGGAATGAAATATAGATGTATCAGAGAGAAGTGTGCAAAACACAGTATTAGCAATATGAGCACAAAAATTAGGTATAACCCTCAAGGATTTCTCCCTCTTTGTATAGGTTCATTTCTCCCCCGAGTTTTCCCTATTTTTCCCTATTTCTCCCCCTTTGTGATTAACAAAAAGAAAGACAGAGAGAGAGAAAATAAACATTGTATTAATAATGAGTACATTACATGATCCAAAACGTGAATACATGATCCCTATCAAAAAACATAAACAGACTCAATCCTCTTCATCTGTAGGTAAGGGATCTTTTCCTTTGGAGGAAGAAGATGGAGCAGTAGGTGAAAGATCAACAGGCTTAGGAATTGTATCAGGAATGACTGGAGGGGCAGCAACAGATGCTCCTGAAGGCCTGTAGTGAGTAGCTTGCTGAGGTATCAGTGGTCTAAGGCTTCTGAGGGCATCAGCAGGAGACATTACTGAAGAACCACTGGGGTTGGAGACAGGTAGGGCAGGAGGAACTATAACAGGTGTGCAGTCCACATGAAGAAAAGGTAGGAGCAGATTCCTGAAATCCATGATGATGTTTCCTCCTCTGTCCATGGCAGATAAGAAGTCATTTTTGTTTTCCAAGAATTTATCCAAAGCTGGGGTCAACTCTCGTAGCTTTCTAACTTGTTCTTTGAAAGCTTGAGTTACAGGAGGCAGCTTCATAGTTTCTAGCATGAGCTTGAAGTGATGGTTCAACTGATGCTTGGTGAAAACCCGATCAAAGTAATAATCCACTTTACTTTTGATGGCCTCCTGAGAAGCAGTAGCAGCCTGCAGGTGCTCACGAACAAAGCCACTGACTTCTCTTGTAGTAGCAAGGATCTGTAGGTCTGATGTGTCATTTGCACGTGCCTGAGTAAGCTCTTCTCTGAGCAGGCTTCTAAACTGCTCAAGGTCTACAGGAGAGCTAGATGAAGGAAGGGACTTGACTGAGAATGCCACTATCTCCTTGAAAGACTGAGTCAGATTTCCAATCACTTTCTGAATGACAACATCGTGATTGCTAAAGTGTTCTTTTACTGATTTCTTGAAAGCCTCAAATACTTCCACAAACTGCTTGACCACTTCTTTGATATATCGAATCTCACTGGCCACTTGTGTCTGAGAACTGCTCAGGGCAGTTAAAGAAGCAACTGATTGTCTGAGGGCCACTACTGCTCCAGTCCAGCTTTCAATTTGAGTGTGGCACACTTTCATTTTATCCATCATTTCTTTGATTGGACTTCCCACAACACATCCTAGAGATAATTCTAAGGATTGTTCTACATTTTTCATCTCATCAAAGAGACTGGTTTTCAATTCAGCAACAGACTGTCTGATGGTCTCCTTCATTTCATTCTTTAAGGATTCAAGGTCTTCTTTGGTGGCCAATCTTTCAGTTTCTAACACTGGAGAGCTGTTAGTTAGGATAACTGGATTTCTTGGTGGTTGGTTTTCCTCATCTGAATCCTCATAATTGAGTCCTAACACCATGTATCCTGGATATGCGGTCCATCCTTCTATATCATACAGTACAGAGACTGAACCAAAACGCTCCCCCTCACTTGGAGCTCCTTCCTGAACATTTTCTACTATCTGCTCGACTCTGGGTAACTCTAAGTTCTCTTCTGTAGCTCTAGCAGGTTCCATACTTGCTTCCTCTGTAGGTTCAGCAGTGAGGTTAGCCTCCCTCTCTGTTGAGTCATCAACCACTCCCATGACAACAGTAGTAGAAACAACTCCTGCTTCCTGGTCAGACACTGACTTGTCTGTATACCCTATCAGAGGGCTCATACTAAGTTCTTCTATTTCTTTACCACTGATCTTCTCCTCATCTTCTGCAACAGTTTCTTGATTTTCATTTGAAGCTCCAGCCTCTTCTGCTTTGACTGTATCATCCTCGTCAGAGGTGTCCTTGACAAAATATTGAGATTCTTCTTCTTCTTCTTCTGTAGACTCAGTCTCACTGTCTCTTAGAACAGGTTATCTACTAGGTAGTTCTTTTGGAGGGCTTGCTGCTCCAAATGCCACTATCCTGACAGGACTGTGAGTAGTCTCAGGATCACTCCATTCATCAATTGGGGTGTTCTCTCTTGCAGAGTCACCAACTACTGCAGTCTGTTCATCATCTGAGTATACAGGTTCAGGCTCATCAGGCTTTAAGCCTGGATCTCTCCTATCTCTCGGTCTAGAGGGATGAGTAGAAGGGCTAAATTGCTCATAGATTCTCTCCTCATCATTCACCCATGATTTCTTCCAGGGATTCCAACTGATCCTCATGAATTTACAGATTACTTTCGAGATACATACACTGTTCTTTTCCACTATCAACTCTTCCTGACTTCCAGCTGCACCTTTCACTTTCAGCATTACCGAAATGAGTTTAGCATGAAACAAGGCACTTGATTTTGAGCTTTCCTTTATCATGTCCTCCATCTGAGCCATCAGCAACCTACAAATGTTGACCTTCCTTCCATGTTTTAATAAGTACATCAAGTAAATATCCTGGTGCTTTAGAGTTGCAAAATCTCCTCTTCTAGGACTCAGTACATGCTGAATAAACTTAAACAGAAGCCTGTCCTCTCCACTCATTTCAGCAGTAATAATCTTTCTTACTGTGCCATCACCTGTCAGTTCTTCCAGAGCCGTCTCATGATCAAAGATTCCACTATTTGGAGGAGCCGTTCCAGAATAGTAGTTGTAAATACCCTCATGAGGAACTCTTAAACATGCATCCCATTCAACGGATGAAAAACTGACCTCATTGTCGTTTACTCTGGATACCAGTCTATGCAGATCATCCTCTTCCTCAAACTGTAGATATTCATAGAATTCCTTCACTAGCTTCGGGTAGTACGGTCCATTATTGTTTGCGAAGCATTCGGTCCATCCTTGCTCATTAAGCACTGCCAGTACTAATGATCTGCTCGATAATATCCACTCTTCACTTAGCTCCTTCTCAGCAACTATTTCTCTCTTAGTCAGATGTGGATTAACAGGTCTTATCGAGGCGTTCCCGGTGCCACTGGATTCGACTCGAGTCCTCTTTGGCATTGGTGCATCTTCATTGACAATCGGGGGTCGCTTTGTTCTGGCCATTGGAACTGAATGAGGTTTCGAGGTTCGGTTGAAGGTTTAGGGTTTAGGACTTGAGAGAGCAAGGGTCGAGATGAGTGGATTGAGATATGTTCGATGTTCTAAATTTTATCATTTAGGGATTTAGAAATAAAAGTACAATGAAAAGAAACGGTTCGAATTCCCGCAAAAATAAAATAAGGTTAAACAGCGAAACAGCCTACAGAGAGATGTAACAGTGAGGTACACCGGTGAGGTCTAACTGTGAGGTTTCAACTGTGAGGTTTCAACTGTGAGGTTTCAACTGTGAGGTTTCAACTGTGAGGTTTCAACTGTGAGGTTTCAACTGTGAGGTTTCAACTGTGAGGTTTCAACTGTGAGGTTTCAACTGTGAGGTTTCAACTGTGAGGTTTCAACTGTGCGGTTTCAACTGTGAGGTTTCAACTGTGAGGTTTCAACTGTGAGGTTTCAACTGTGCGGTTTCAACTGTGCTATAATTAATCATACCTAACTCATGTTTGATGTAACTTAATCTCTCAAAATTCAAAGGCTTTGTAAAAATATCAGCTAACTGATGTTCAGTGCCAATGAACTCAAGAGTGATATCACCTTTTTGATAATGATCCCTCAGAAAGTGATGTCTCACATCAATATGTTTTGTCCTAGCATGAGATACTGGATTTTTAGAAATGTTAATAGCACTTGTATTGTCACACCTTATAGAGACATGTTTGAATTGATATCCATAGTCTAGTAAAGTGTGTTTCATCCACAAGATTTGTGCACAACAGCTACCTGCAGCTATATACTCAGCTTCGGCAGTAGACAGTGCAACAGAATTCTGCTTCTAACTACACCAAGATACTAGTGACTTGCCTAAAATGTGACATGTTCCAGAGGTTCTCTTTCTATCTAACTTGCAGCCAGCAAAATCAGCATCAGAATAACTTAATAAATCAAATGATTGTCCTTTTGGATAAAATAATCCCAAATTGGGAGTATGTTTTAGATATTTGAAAATCCTTTTAACAGCAGTCAAATGAGACTCTTTTGGATTGGCTTGAAACCGAGCACACATGCATACACTGAACATGATGTCAGGTCTACTGGCAGTAAGGTACAGTAGACTACCTATCATACCTCTGTAATTGGTTTGATCCACTGGTTCACCAGTTTCATCACTGTCCAACTTGCAAGTGGTGCTCATAGGTGTGTCACTGCCTTTGGTGCCATCCAAAGAAAAACGTTTTAGAAGATCTTTAATATATTTACTTTGGTTCAAAATAATACCATTTTTATTTTGAAAGATCTGAAATCCAAGGAAAAATTTGAGTTCTCCCATTAAACTCATTTCAAACTCATTTTGCATTATTTTTTAAAAATCAACACATAAAGAATTTTTAGAAGATCCAAAAATAATATCATCCACATAAATTTGTACTATTAAGACATCTTTAGAAATCCATTTAATAAAAAGAGTAGGATCAGCTATCCCTTTAGTAAATCCTTTCGAAATAAGAAAAGAGCTGAGCCTATCATACCAAGCTCTTGGAGCTTTCTTTAAACCATATAAAGCTTTAGATAGTTTAAAAACATGATTAGAAAAATGGGGATTTGTAAAACCAGGAGGTTGTTCCACAAATACATCCTCAATTATATATCCATTTAGAAAAGCACTTTTAACATCCATTTGATATAGTTTGAAATTCAGATGAGCAGCATAAGCAAGTAATATCCTAATGGCCTCTAGTCTAGCCACGGGTGCAAAGGTTTCCTCATAGTCTATTCCTTCTTCCTGACTATACCCTTGTGCAACTAGCCTAGCTTTGTTTCTGATTATATTACCAAACTCATCAACTTTGTTTCTAAACACCCATTTAGTGCCTATGGTAAGAGTGTCTTTAGGTCTTTCCACTAATTCCCAAACTTTGTTTCTTTCAAACTGATTTAGTTCTTCTTGCATAGCCATTACCCAGAATTCATCACTGATAGCATCATTGACATTTTTGGGTTCAAGCTGTGAAAGAAAAGCTTGATGTTCAACCTGATCTCTTAGAGAAGCTCTAGTTTGTGTTCCTCTATTAAGATTACCAACAACAGCATCTAAAGGATGATTCTTTAGAATCCTAGTTGATTTGGTAAAGGTTGGACTAGAGATTTCAGGTTCATTTATAGGTTCGGGTTCCACAGAGGAAGATTCTGGAAAAAGTCCAGAACTGGATGTTTTTATTACAGGTTCTTTAGATTTGTCATTTAGGTCCAGAACAGATAAGTCTTCTTCAACATCTTCAAGAGAAGTTTTAGACTCATGTGGATCAGTCTCATCAAACATGATGTGAACAGATTCTTCCACACATTTGGTTTTCTTATTGAACACTCTATAGTCTTTACTAGACATAGAGTAACCCAGGAAAATTCCTTCATCACTTTTTGGAGCAAATTTATCAAGATTATCTTTAGTATTCAGAATAAAGACTTTGCAACCAAAAACTCTAAAGTAATTAACCTTAGGCTTCCTATTATTCCACAACTCATAAGGGGTTTTCTTAAGAACCGGTCTAATCAAGACTCTATTAATAACATAGCAGGCTGTATTTACAGCTTCAGCCCAAAAGTAAACAGGCAGGTCATATTCTTTAAGCATAGTCCTTGCAATTTCTTGCAGGGTTCGGTTTCTTCTTTCCACTACACCATTCTGTTGAGGTGTCCTAGGAGCAGAAAACTTGTGAGCATAGCCATTGTGTGAGCAGTAAGATTCAAATTCTTGATTCTCAAACTCACGGCCATGATCACTCCTCAAGGTCTTAATCTTAATTCCACTAAGATTTTCTACAGACTTAGAGTATTTAACAAAGGAAGAGCAGGCTTCACTTTTGTGAGCTAGAAAGTATACCCAAGTATATCTAGAAAATTCATCTACAAGAACATAAACATAGTGCTTCCCATTTAGACTTTAAATTCTTGATGTTCCAAACAAATCCATGTGAACCAGTTCAAGTGGTTGAGAAGTTGAAACTTCTTTCTTTGGTTTAAAAGAAACTTTGTGTTGTTTTCCCTTTTGACAGGGATTACACACTTTGTCATTTGGGAATTCAAGCTTAGGTAGGTCTCTGAATAGGTGTTTCTTAGAGAGTTTTCTAAGTGAGTGAATGTTGCAGTGTCCTAATCTCCTATGCCACATCCAAGACTCTTTATGAAAAGCATTTAAGCAAGTAACATTATGTTTAGCTAAAGTGTTTAAGTCAACAGCATAAACATTTTCATTTCTTAAGGCAGAGAATATTAAAGCATTTTTGGAATTATAAACATCACAAGAATTGTTTTCAAACTTGACATTAAAACCATCATCACACAATTGAGAAATGCTAAGTAGGTTGTACTTAAGTTCATCAAAAAATAAAACTTTGGAAATTAATACTGAGTCAGTGTTACCAATCTTGCCTAAGCCAATGATTTTTCCTTTTGAGTTATCACCAAAAGTGACATATCCTCCATCAACCTTTATTAAGCTTTTGAAGCACGAATAGTCCCCAGACATGTGTCTTGAAAATCCACTGTCTAAGTACCATACCTTGTTGTAATTGCTTTTCAAACAGATTTCCTACAAAACAGATTAGACAGGAAATGACTTTGATACCCAGATTTTCTTGGGTCCAGATATGTTAGCAATCAAGGATTTAGGTACCCAGATTTGTTTTATGGGTCCCATATAATTAATAGATGCAACAGATTTAGAGAGATATACTTTATTTGATCTACAACTATTTAAATAACCAGTTGAGGCATACGAATTTCCAAAACTGGAACTAGCAGGATTTTTTCCAGACTTGGGAATAAATCGGGTTTTAGTAAACTGTCTTTGTCCAGGTTGGTATCCCAAGCCAGTAGCATACTTAGGTGCAACTTGCTTTCCTAGCAGTTGGGTTAGAGTATCTTTTCCATTTGTGAATGTTTCTAAGTCCTTTCTAAGTTGTTCATTAGATAGTTTCAGTTCTGTATTCTCCTTTAATAATTGAACATTTTTCTCTTTTTCTACATCAAGTGCAGACTTGACACTTGCAGTAAGAGCATGTTGTTTCTTTAAAGACTTATATTTATCCTTTAGTTCATTACACGTTTCTTCCAGCATATTACAGTATTCAATCAATTCATCTTTAGACATATTTTCAGAATCAGAACCAGATTCTGCTTCACCTTCAGAATAATAAGAGTTTAAAGTGGGAGTGTCTAAGGTTACCTCAGATGTGTTTGTCATGAAACACATATTAGCACGATTTCTTTCAGAATCACTGGATTCTGATTCACTTGTGCTGTCTTCTGAAGCACTCCAGGTGGCCTTCATAGCTTTCTTATAATTCTTGTCCTTGTACTCATATTTCTTCTTGAATTTTAACTTAGGACAGTCAGCTTTGATGTGTCCTTTCCTTTTACATTCATAGCAAACTATGTCTTCTTCTTTATCAGTTTTCTTCCAATCTTTCTTCCACTTACCTTGTCTATCATACTTACCCTTGTAGTTTGGTTTTCTGAAGAACTTCTTATTCCTATAGAACTTCTTGAATCTCCTTGCTATTTGTGCCATCTCGGCATCACTGTCAGAATCTAAGTCTTCACTAGATGAGCTTTCAGTTGGTATATGCACTTTCTCCTTGTCTTTGCTCTTTGATGCAGTAGATTTAAAAGCTACAGATTTTCATTTTGGTTCCTCATCTTCCTCTTTATTTACCTTGAGCTCTTCTTCGTACATCATCAGCTTACCAATTAACTCCTTGACAGGCAAAGTTCCAATATCACAGGATTCTCTAATTGAAACGGATGTGCCTCTCCATCTGTCAGGCAGACATCTCAATAATCTCATGATTTGCTCCTTTGCTGGAACAATCTTTCCGAGTGAGCTCATTGTGTTGACTATCTCATTAAACCTAAGATACATATCAGAAATAGGTTCATCAGCTTTCATCTTAAAGTTATCATATTTGATAGTATAAGTATTTAACCGCATTTCCTTGACATTAGTTGTTCCTTCATGAGAAACAGCTAAGGTGTCCCAGATTTCAAAAGCAGTTTTACATGCAGAAATTCTATTGAATTCCTCATCTCCTAGAGCACAGTAGAGAGCATTCACAACCTTACAATTATTATTGTAAGCTACCTTAGTAGGTTCATCCCAAGTTATTCTTTCTGTTTCTGGAATCTTGTATTGAGACTCTATAGCAGTCCAAATGTCAAAACCCATACTTTCCAAATGAATTTTCATTTTGAGCTTCCATTGGGCATAATTCACACCATTAAAGAAGGGTGGCCTGTTAGTAGCAGCACCTTCTAGTCTATTATCCATAAGGAAATTTTAGAAAATGTTTTAAAGAGATAAAATTTAGAACTAACAGAAATTTAAGATCTTTTAGATAAAACTACAATCACAGTTTAAAAACAGAGAGTTAAAATAAAACTTTGAGCAAGTATAACAGAGATAACCACTTCCTCTGATACCAAATGTTGGTCGGAGTGGACACTCAAGAGGGGGGTGAATTGAGTTCCAATTAAAATTTCTGTTAAAAACAATTACTATTAAAATCCCCCAATTTCAAAAACAAATTAAACTGTAGTGAATTTATATAGATTATAAAGGTTCAATTAGTTTCTCAAAGATTGATTAATTCTCAGTTAATCTTAATATTATGATTAAATTAACTTTTGAAACTAACTTACTGATTTATAACAAATGTAAACACTTGCGAATTTAATTATCAAAGTAGCTTTGAAGATAGATTATATTTCAAAGTAATAGCAGCGGAATATGAAATAAATATGTATAGTATGGATATAGAGTATAACTACAAACACAGAAAATTAACCAAGAGGTTCAGTCTCAAGCCGAGACTTAGTCATCTCAAAAGTTTATATAAAAATGATCCACACCCTGGATCGGGGTTAACAATAGTGAACACACTGTCCAGGTCACAAGACCTCTACCACAGTTCTTCGTGGGAAAACAAACAACAGCAGCCAGCTGTCCAGGTCACAAGACCTCTACCACTATCCACAGTGGGAAATGAAGTGTAAAAGGGTTTTCTAAGGATTTACAGATCCTCCAGTGAAAGTACAGGAGTCAGTGTGTGTGTTTCATACATCAGATAACACAGACTGCTCAAAATGTAGAATAAATAAATCACAGAGCAGAGATGGAGAGTTTAGAAATGGCTCTAGTGATTTTCAGTGTAGTTCTGGACTCGTCTTGAATTGATCAGAAGTGATCCTGAGTCCTCTTCTCGATTTTGTTTGAGAAGCAGAGTGTCATATGCTTCAGATTCACAGGAAGTGAGATGTAGTCGATGAAGTTCTTCGATATTCTTTTGTATGCACACACACTTCTTGAGTAGGCTTGATTGTATATATATGATTTTGTCTTGCTTCGGTTCTTCTTTTATGCACAGATCTCTTCTTGAGTATGTCGTATGACTTCCTTATCTCTGTGTCGGTTCTTTTTTTTATTGTTGTCTCTGTTCTTGTTTTTATATCACGTGCTCCGTAGGACAGAAGAGGTTTCCTTTCCGCAGGTACGAGGTACGGTTTCCTGTCATCGGACAACCTTTTATTAATAATCTGTCAGAGCATTAAAATATACCTAATATGACCGTTGGTTAGATTAAATCAAATTGGTAAAGAAAAAAGTAGAAATATAATAATAATAGACTGGTCGAGAATGTATGTCACTGTGGACTTCAACTGTGGTCTTCCAATTGTGGACTTCCTTCTGACTGCTGACTTCAACAAAAGGCTTGCTGTCTGTAGGCTTGCAATGGTAGCTTTTACTCCATGTAACTGTAGCCTCTCTAACTGTAGACTTGTAATATCAAATTTGTAGAACTGTAACCTTTGTCAACTGTAGACCTCGATCATCAGTAGACTTAGTCGACAGAAGCTGTCTAACTGTAACCTTGACTGTAGACTTATAACTGTAGGCTTGTTCGACTGCGAACTCGTTCCAACTGTAGACTTGTTCGACTGTGAACTTGAGCAGAGAAAACTTTGAACAGAAGTCTTGTAACTGTGACCTTCGTCTGTGAGCTTTGACAATAGATAGCGGTAGACTCGTGACTGTAAGCTTGTATTAGTCTTCGACTGTAACCTTGTAACTGTGAACTTATTGCAACAGTAACTTAAGGTGACAGTTAGCTGTAACTGTGAATTTGAAAAGAAAACTCTGACTGGTAGCTAACAATACTAAACTTATGTAAATACTATTGTAAGCTGTTACAGTAAAGTTATGAGAGTAAGAATATGAACTGTTTAGAATAAAATACGTTTAGGCATAGAATAATAAGATTAATGCAAGGTTTTAATACATCATACTCAATGTTTAAGCATGATTTGGGATTATCAAAACAGGTGATTCCAACAAAGTGGATGGTTTATAGTATATTATAATTAGTATAATGTTATAATAATTATATGTACTTATTATTTCGACCATTATACCCATCCATGTAAATTGGAGGTGAAAAAATAAATTATGTTGTGGCATAGAGACAGTACACCATACGTACGTATCAATGTTTAAGCATTATTTTGTTACTTTATAGTGGAAAAACTAAATAAGAGGAAGTAGAAGAATAAATAAATTTGAAATAATCGGTAGAAGAGATTACCTCTTCCTCTACGTGCCTCCTTTCAATTACCTATTAGGGCACTAGAGTTAGACTTTTGAGAATACTAGAACCTAAATAATGTAACTAGGGAAGTTGAAAAGAGAAATTTTTATGGTTTAGACTATCATTATGGCTCAAAATGGAGTGAAGAGGAGAGGAAAGAGGTGGCCTTTTATAATTGAGGTGAGGGGCACTTTTGGAAACCTTGAAAATACTAATTTATAACAAAATAAAACCCTACCCAAAAATCTCTAAATTGTCACAAATTAGAAGATGGTATAATATAGGGTTGTAATCTCATCAAACAATAAATTTTAGATAACATATTTGTTTCAATTTAAACCTTGTCGTTTTAATTGACACTTAGTTATTCTATTAAATTTTAATTTTGGTAATAATATTTTAAATGTTTAATGGTTATAAATATTTACATATATGGTGTTAATTGACCATAAATAGGTATTTTATGACATTTTATATCTGATAATTATCACCTTTTTATTTTTAAATATTTTTTATTATTTTTAAATAATTTAATAAAATGTTATTTTTGAAAATTATCAATAGTGTCAATTTTTACATTATTCATTTATTTGACTTTAAATAAAATCCTCACAAAATATAAATTTTAAAGAAAGTATTTAATACACTCCTAACATGTAATAGTCACCTAGAAATGTTTTTAGCACTTTAATTAGTTCATATAATATTTCTTTTTATATTTTTAAAGCAATTTATATGATATTACTATTAATAAAATAATTTTTACATCACTATTGTGTCATCGTTAATGATTAATAATTAATCTCTAAAAATTATAAATAAATTAACATAATGTATATAATTTAATTAGATTTATATTGACTATTTACTTACTATGTTTTATTATTTTTATAACTAAATTTAAATTAGTACACTAATAAGATATAAGAGAGTAACATGTTATCACTTTCTTTGGTTTTAATAATAATTACATCATTTTCTGGAAAAGAAGTCCATGAAATGAATCTATTATGACCCTTAAGTGAAATTGGTATACTTTTATTCATCCAATAGAATTTTGGCATATGTTAGGGTAATTTCATATTCTTATTTTTACACATAATTACTCGATTTACCTTTAACTATGGTAATAAAAATAATTTCCAAAGTTACTATTCGTAATTCCCAAAAACTAAATGTAACCCATTAATATAATTTGAACCTAAGAATTTCAAATATTGAATCCATTTTTCAAAATTTAGAACACAGAAGTTTTTGTAATTAATTTTAAATTAATCTCATTCTCAAAAAACATGGGTTTTTGTTTAAATGTTAAAACATTGCAAAAGGTTGAAATGTTGTTATATATGAATTCAATATAAAATTATTGAAAATGAATTACATTGTCTTAAAATATAAAAATATATTCTATTTATAATTTAAAACCGTTCAATAATATTTTTAACCATATAAATTATTTCGATGAAAAAAACTGTTTTCGATTAAAATTTATCGTATTTTCACTATTCATCAAAATATGAAAGTTATCAGAAAAATATCAAAAATTCATCCAAAGTAAAATTCTTTATCTCTCTTCCAAAAAATAAATTTATTTTGTCAAATTGACCTTATAAACGTGTCAAAACTATGGTTATAATTGGTGTGCCATCAAAAAGCGGTAAAACTTCATTTTTTAAAAAATACTTCTTTTTTCCGAAAAATTGATTTTTTTCTCATATTGTGTTCTAGAAAATGTGTAGGACGAATTCCAATGCTATAAAATTCAAAATTTGGTTAATACTATTCATACCGACTAGTTTATATCCCATTGAATAATTATATTTTAATAATATATTATTGTTTAATTAAACTTGGTATCGCGTACAACACAAGCTATCGAGGAAGGTCACGCTTGCGTGTAATGCAAGACAAGTCATTGTTGCGTGTATTGTAAGCTTCCTTTGGTGTTGTGTATAACATAATCCAAACTTAGTTCATTTATAAGTTGAACAAAATCTATAATCAGTGTTTCATGAAATGAATTTTATCAAAAGAACTTGAAATTGTGTGCAACACAAGCCAAGAATATTGTTGCATATACTGCAAGCTAATACGGTGTTGCATATAGCCCAAGATAATATTGGTGTAGCATACAACACAAGATATCAAATAAATTAAAAAGAATATATCTCATAAAATCTTGGGGTGTTACATTCTCATTTTATGAGTTGGGAAAACTGTATGTCCCTGAAATAATACAACTCCATGGGGTCCATTGTACTATCATTTCAGATAGGAATTCTCCATTCACATAATGATTCAGGTAGGGATTTCATAAGGCTATGGGAAAACATGTGCTTATAAGAACATATTTTCACCCTCATACCAATGGATAATCAGAACAGACTATATAGACTCTAGAGGATATGCTTCAAGCATGTGTCCATATTTTCAATGGTTCTTAGGAAAATCATATCCCTCTCATTGAGTTCACATATAATAATAAATTTTAGGTGATAATACAGATGGATCCTTTTGAGGCCTTATATGGTAGTTCATTCCATTAACTCATGTTCTGGTTAGATGCAGGTGAGGTAGCCATAATAGGTCCTTAGCTCATTCAGGAGACTTCGATGTAGATTTAGTATATCAGAAATCATAAGAATGCTACCCATTCTAAAGAAAATTCTTATAATGATCACTGTTGATGACCTCTAGAGTTCAGGGTTAGGGACCGTGTTTTCCATCGAGCATCGCCCATGCTAGGTCATATACAATTACTGAAGCAAGGGAAGTTGGCACCTCATTATATAAGTCGGTTTGAGATCCTAGAAGGAGTTGGGTCAGTATCCTATTTATAGCTACTACCTTGAGTGTATTGTGCCATGAATAATATCTTCCATGATTAAAAACTTCTCTAGTATCATGTTGACCCGTAACATACCTTTGATCCTGAGTAAGCCGAGTTAGATGTTGATTATACCTTTGAGGAGTATCCATTATGCATCGTTGACCAGAGCATGAAGGTTCTCTAAGGTCGGTATGTCCCTCTAGTACGGTTGTTATGGTTGCATGGTGACGTGCAGGATGAGACTTGGGAGCGTGAGGTCGGCATACATTCTTAGTGTCCAGAATTTTTCTTATAAAGTGTTTGTACACCCTTGGAAGGTGAACTCAGGGATGAGTTCTTTAAAGGGAGTGACTGTATGAACCCAGTTTTCCACTTAGGTGTAGATCCTATAATTTTAGGTCTAATTATTTATTTTGGGCCTAATATGGATGTATAATAGGTTAGTGAAGGTCCCAAGGGTGTCTAGGGCTTTTTTGGAGCCCGAAACCCAACTTTTTGGGAAAACAGGTCAGGCACACAGTTTATCGTAAACTATGCAGGAAGGTCACACAGTTAGAGAAAAATGTGTGTGTGGCATGTTTTTTGATAGATCCCTACCAAATTGTAAGCTCATGGTTTCCCTAACCTTTTGGCCTAACCGTGAAAGTGACATTTCATTCCCAGGTACCCGTGCATGGTTTTTTCACTGTTTTTCAAAGTGTGCGGACAAACCGTGCACATACTAATTTCAGGATAATTTTACTATTTATTTATTAACAATCTAATTAAGCCTCCTCCTTCCTCTCAATTTGAGTTTATACATAATTAGCCTTTTTTTATCTCATTTTGGAGATCTTTGAAGTCCTAAGGTAGGGATTGAAAGATCTCCAACATTTGAGATCTGAACAATATTTCGGTCATCATGTTGGATGTGCAATGGTGAGTACTCGAGTCATTTTTAGTCATTATTCTCCTCTATTTATCTCAACCTAGTTATCGAGGTGTGATCATTTCCCCCATTTTTCTCCAATCTACTATATTCTAAGCCAAATTACAGGTCGATATCGGAGTAGAATAATCATAAAACCCTAAGGTGGGTGGTCTATAACTCATCTCCCAAGTTCCGGAATTTTGGAATTGTCATGTGGGGGCCACTAATTTCACCAAGTGACTTTTATTGAATTTATATGTCATACTTGTAATCATTATTACTATATTATTATGTTATTTCCATATATTTTATTAGTTGTTGGTGGTTACGCCCACAATGTCCAATATCCCATGTAGAATGATATTCTATAATTGAGATTTTAGTGTTTTGACACTTTTGATCCATTATTTAGATGTGCTCGAGCTTGACCACACTAATGGTAGCAATCCTTATCAAAAATGATTTTTTTTATTACGTAACAGTTAATGGAAAGTAACATGTCACTTCCACTTGACCCACACAAGTTAAGTGCTTCAAATTGATAATTAAATGTGAATGAAAAAATTGATAGTCTACTAAGTATATGATTTGACTGGATTAAATGTGGATAATTAATAGGTTTCCTATCTGTATCACCCCTTACCACATTAATGGAAGGTATCATAATAAACCTTAATTACTGAATATTCCTTAAATGGAAATAATAAATGATGAATTCTACTTGGCCTTGTCACACTAATGAAAGGAAAGGCTGGAACCCCATTCTGATTCAAGGATACATATTTATTCGGTTGAGGCCCACATAGATCCCAATCCTTATCTATTCTTGGATTCCTGGTATGGCATCATTAGATCCCTGACATAGTATTAAAGTATGCCTTTGATACACTCCTTGGATATATCATTGATAGGTAGTTGCCATGGTTAAATCCTATAGGGCCCAGTCACTACTTAGCCTCGTTTTACCTTTAACGGTCACCTTGGATTTGGAAGGTATCTTATTTTGGAATTCCTTGGAATATGATCCTTGTATTACACTCTTATCCTTGTCTAGGATATAGTTATTACTGAGTTAGTTCCCCCTGAGGTCTAAATTTCTTGGGTTATTAACTTGGAACATCATTATTAAATGTCATTACAGGATGCCTTGTCATAACATGAAACCTTAACTATTTTTTACAAGTGACTTATTTATAAACGAGTAATAATAAATTAATGGACTAGTTATGTTCAGATGACAACCGAGGTCTGAATCAGGTACATGGGTATTTAGTTACATTGTGCTGCTTTACCTTATATATGCATGCTTGCACACTATTTCATTTCCATTACATGGGATGGATGTTATAGATAGCATTGTTAGTGGCCCACTATGATTTATCTCACACACTCTCCAAGCATTGTTTGGTACTCAGGGTAGATTACATATATGTAGGTGTTGACAAAGGGAAGCATACATCTTTGAACACTTGATTTCATACTATTTAGGATGAATCTTGATAGAAGATGACCGAGCCAGAGCTCAGGATTCTTGGGATAGTATTTTATTTCGTTTATACTATTGTGTAACATTTTATGCATGTTTTATTTTATCCATGTTTTCCAGTTTTCTGGATATATGACATATCTTCATCATTTGTTTTATGTTATTTTAGTTATTTTAGTTTTTGTTATTTTTGTCTCTATTTTTTGTTGTGCCTTCTATTTACTTGTAATTCTTACACTATTTAAATCTGTTGATATTTATCTGTAAATATACACTTTGGTAATGAGGTAATAGTCTCCCCATGGATAGACCATAGTCTCTCACTACTAATCGGTAGCCTTTGGCATTTGGGAAGATTTCCTTGAGGCCAGGTGTCCCACCGAGCTCGGGGTGCCTATTAAGTGGAATCTAGGTTCGGGACATCACATATGGTGTCATTACAACATATCCTTAGTGGATAATAAGTTTAATAAGGGTTAGTATTGTTGATGAGTAGAAATTCAATGAAAATATCCTTAAAAATATTCTTGAGGAAAATAACCTTTTCACTTTTAAAATCACTTTTTAAAACTAAAAGTTCACAAAACATTTGAAAATAATTTTCTTTGAAAATAACATTTGAAACTTATAAAATAATCTTTAATACATTTAGTGGTCATGATAGTGGGAAATTGTGTGTAAATCATGGAAAAACATTCATTTCACACTATTGTAAATAGGGTAAAAATTACATCGTTTAGAAAATGACAAGAAGAATACTTTAAAAAAAAATTTAAACTGTCACAAATGGGTAAATTTTCCTTTAATAAATCATTTGGATAATTTTAAAAACATTTTTGAAACCATTTTTAAAAAACATGGTTTTGGAAGAAAAAATATTTTTGGACAAAGAGTGAAAAAGTCATATTTTCTTAAAAACAATTTATCAATCATTTTAAGTACCAAAGGGAGGAAAATGTTACTGTTACTTTAAATGTTTGGGAAAAATATATTATAATGAAATATATTTGTTTTAACATATAAATATAATAAAATTCCCCCAAGTGATACTTAAACATGAACATTCTTGAATATTGATGAGATTGTAAAGTTAAACATTATCATTTCAGCAACTTTTGAATCATAAGATCCATGAAATAAATTACTTCAAGAGAAATTTTATATACCATGAAGAGAAATATATTCCTGATATATAATATCAAAATAGTAATTATATACACCATAAAAAGTAAAAAGTGCTGAATATAGAATATGTCTCATGGAAGTAAAATTGAGATGAGAAACCCTTACCTTAGTTTTGTATTCCTTCATATGTGTCTGGAACTCACGTATAATAAATATAGTTTTATTATACATATATTACATAATCGTATTTTTTTTTGGAGTAAGAAACTCAAGAGTGGGGGTAAATTGAGTTCTTATAAAAATTTCTGTCAAAAATATTAATTGAAAATTTCCCCAATATGAAATAAAAAATGGCCCAGTTAAACAAAGTAGCGGATTTATAAAATTTTTTATTTTTTAAAAGACTTCACAAAGATTGATTAGTTAAAAGTTAAAATAATATGTTTTTTTATTTTTATTTTTGAAATAAATCTACTAAATCAAATTCTAATATAAACACTATCTAAGATTAACTATTGATGTAAAGTGAATATTTCACAATATAGAAAACTAAACTTGAAATATCACAATGGAAATTAAACAAGAGGTTTAGTCTCAAGAAGTTAATTAATCCTCTCTACTTTTTGATCACCCACCAACAAGAATTTTATATAAATAATCTTTGATCCACACCCTGGATTAGGGTAAACATCAGTATACAAAACAATCTAGGTCAATTATATCTCTTCCACAGTTTTCTTGGGAGTTCTAAAAAAACAGGCCATGCAGGGACCTCTTCCACTATTATTTGTGGGAGTGTATAGTATACAAAGATGGTTTTTGAATATATCAATGTATCTTCAAGTTTTGCACAGGAGTCAGTCTATGTTCATAAAATAGAGGTACAAAAAATTATTGGAATGTAAAAAAACTATACACATACATAGAAAAATATAGATAATAGAGTTTAGAAGGCTCTTTGTGATTGGAAATGCATCTTGAGGATCCTCAAAGTTATGTTGAAATGCAACTCGAAACAAATTTTGGAAAATAACAGCAAAACAGCGTTTTGAGAGTGCTTTTGTCTTCTATTTCCAGTGAGGTATATGGTTTACTCAATGAGATCTTCTCCTTTCTTAGTTTTTCACTACAAAAAAGTTCTTCAGTTTGAGTTCTCAATAGTATTTCATAGTGTACACCGTAAGTAGTTCTTGAGTTTTTCTTAGGTGCAAGTGCATATATCTATTTTTCTATAGTTGTGCTTCTTCATTTTTGACTAGTTATTCACTTTATACACTATAGAAAATAATAAGCATGATCTCAATCATTTCAAGTTACTTCATAACTCGTACTGCACTCTGATATCGATATAAATGTTGTCTAAAAAAATCAAAAAAATCACTAACATACTTAATGGTACTAAGTTTCATAAATATGATAGTTATAAGTAAATTTTAATTTAAATGAAAATGTAATAATTGTCTGCCTCTTTGAACGGTTTCTTAGGAATGGTAGGTCAGGAATGATGTCTCAGACTTAATGAATTCTACAATCTAAAATGGTGAGACAGGTATCAGTGACTTGGGATTGGTAGGTCATTCTGATGGTAGTTCAACTTGACGATGACTCATTCTATCAGTGGCTTATATTAGGAACTCATACTTAGTGAAAATTCGGATGTCATTAGTAAGTCATTTTTTTGTAGGGTGAACAATAGAGTCCCAATGTATCATTAGCTTGAGTGACGGTGTATCATCCTTTGTCAGAATTCCGCATTTGTGCTGATGGTGAGACAACTATTAGTGAGACATATTATTGGTAAGACCATATCAATTGTATCTTATACTTAGATATTTTTCCATCATCATAAATATGTACAAATGTGAGTTCACCTTAACGGTGACTCATACTTAGTCAAATATTGGAAACCTGTCTTATTATGTGAAATACTAATAGAATAGATTAAGTTTATAAGTAAACATCTGTAAAAATAATTTAAATTAATTTAATTAAGTATTATTTGTGATCATTAAAACTATTGGAGGCCAAAAATCTCCCCCTTTTGATGATAAAAAATCTTTGTATTAATAAGACATTCACAATGATCAAAGCAAAAAGTAAATATTCTGTTTAACATGTCATACAGGTCATGAGAAATTAAATTATAGGATCAAATAAAATTAAATTCTATCTAATATTCCTCCCCCTTTTGGTATTACCAAAAATAGAACAAATAATAAAAGATAAAGAACATATAATAGAGGAAAATATATAATTCATTTCATGATAAAAAGAGAGTACATTGGATGTCAAAAATCCCAAAAATGTATCCCTATCAAAGATCAACCTAAAATCAACTCTTCTCCAAATAAGGATCCATGAATTCTTTTCCCTTATCAGCAACAACATGTGGGGAATAATAGGTACAGTAGGGGTAGAAGTATATAACTGTTGAATAGGGACTCTAGAAGTCATAGTAGTGGTGAGACCTTGACTAGAAGATGTAGGGGATGTAAGTTCCCAATAGATCACAAACCTTAGATAACTAAGAGCCTAAGTAGGAGACATGGTAAATGGTTAAAGGGTTGAAGGTAGAGGACCAAAAGGGTTTTGAGTAATAGAAACTCTTAATTGAGGATCCACATATTGGTAAATAGAGATTTAAGGATAGTTCTCAGCTACAATTCTAATAAGGAATTACTCTAGAGATACAATAGTTGTACTATAGACATGGAGGTATGGCTTAAAAAGGTTGATAAAATCTATTATTATCTTTACACCTTTCCATATATCCTTATTAAAATCATTTTTTTTTCTCCATAAACATTTGAAGGGTTGGTGTAAACTCCTTGATCTATTTTACTTATTCCCTGAATTATTTGGTAACAGGAGGGATCCACAAATTTTAAACAAAGTATTTGAAATGAATTTTCGACTCGCATTTGTTATAAATACTTTTAAATTAGTAATCTACTTTCTTGGTGATCTCTTCTTGATCATTAGTGGCCCCTTTCACGTAAAATCTTAGCATATCATGCACATGGTCAATGTTCTATTTTATTTTTCTTATGATATCCTACTATGAGCTACCCATCATAGTTTAAAGTTATTCTATTATCATTGATCAGACAATATCACTATCATAAGGTTGAGAAGGAGTAGTACAGGTTGAGGCTTAATTTACTAAATCTTTGAAAACTATTCTAAAAATAGCCCGATCAAGATTTGGAGGAGGAGGAGTATCATCCTTATAACATGTATCTTCAATAATTTTTGAAATTTTTTTCAAGGCTAATGCATACTCAAATGAAATCCCTTTCACAACAGGAATGACTATAGCCAACTCATCACTTAAACATTTATTTTCTATCTTCACTTATTGAAGTTTAGAAACTATCTGAGGGTATGTATGAGATACAAATATTTCTACAATAATAGTATAATCACTTTCTCTAAGATATTCCATAGGTGCAAGTTGAGGTTGGATAATTTCTCTAATAACTAAAAAATCCACTTTAAATACATCGAAGTTTTTATGACTTACATAGTTAGTAGGAAGAGGTGAAACCACGTATTAGAAGCTGGAGCATGATCTTCCATTGGATTTGTTTCAATAGGAACTGTTTGACAATAACCTACTACTTCAACCATAAACCCCGTAGGATCAGATGCCTCATTATCTGAATTAGGATAATCCATGCCTAAAGTGATATATCTTTGATACTACTCCCATTCATCAATTTTTTTAATCATAAGGAGTGAGAGTGTCTACTTTAACTCTTTTAGAATGTTTCTCCTCCCCAACGGGTGGTTTCTTCCTAACATACACTTGCTACTTAACTTGAACAACTAGAACTTCTTCCTCAATAGAAACTGATTCTGAAGCTTTATCATATTCCACAACTTATTCCTTTTTAGTTAAATCAGTTTCATCCAAAATTTCATGTTCTCCACCAAAACCTTGATCACCTACAGGATGATCTGGTTCTCCACCATCTTTATTACCTTCCACCTTTTCCACTTATTCTTCAATTTCATCACGTCCACCTTCGTCTTTAGAGTTATATTATTCCTATTCATTCTCTTATTTTTCTTCCTCTTCTACTTCAGATTCCTCATCATCATGTTCAACATTATATTTATCTTCTTTACTAACACTTTCAATTTCATACTCAACATCTTTAGATACCTCTATCTCCTCATCAGAATCATCATATAAGAGAAGTTCTTTTGTAGGAAGACATTTTGGTGGTCTAGGAGATCAAAAAATTAATTACTTTTGAGATTCTTGAAATATCTTGATCACTCTTATCATCAATAGTAGATTATTCTCTTTTATTGGTCTCACCTTCATGTTCCTCCTCATCAAAATATTCTACCACCTCATTTGGTCCTTGACTAGAATCAGCCAAATCTTTCAGCCTATAAGGATGTTGAACATGATTAAAAACTTCATAAAGTTTATCATTATCCTTAATACACTGTCTCTTTTAGATATTTCCTCTAATCCTCATTCTTTTACATATGGATTTAGTAATGAAAAAACCATCAGAGTTATTCATAGTTTCTTCTCCTTCATTTACAACTCCTGTAGGTTTCATCATTTTAGAAATTAGCATAGAATAAAATGGGAAGTTGAATTATATTGAGGTTTAATTATATCAATCATGTGGCCCATGAGGTATCTATAGAAATTAATCTTGTGTCCTTTCATCATATACAAAAAATAAAAATCTTGATATTTCAATGATGAAAATCCCCCTTTCCTAAGAAATATTTGAGGCTAAATAAACTTAAACAATAACCTTCATTCACCATCCAGTTCTACTATTATAGGTCTTATTGGAATTCCATCACTGTTCAACTCAGTTAGGTATATTTCATAACTAAAAATATTACTTGGAGAAGGGGGTACTTCCTTGGTAATCATAAAAAATACCATTATGAGGTACCTTCAAGCATTCATCCCACTTATTAGAAGAAAAGGAAATCATTTTTCCATTAATTCTATATTTGATCCAACACATATATGTGCCCTAATGAATAATTCCTCATATAATTAGAACTCATGAATAATTTTTAGATTGAGAGGCCACTCATTATTATAGAACCACTTGATCTATCCTTGTTTTATCAGTACATTCAAAATGAAAGGCTTACTTGACAATAGCCAATATGCATGTACTTCCTTCTTTAGTATGACTATTTTGATTGAAATATCTGGGTTAAAAGATTCAAGATTTGGAGAACTTGATTCACCCTTTTTATTCATTAAAGTATGAGACTCCGGAGAAGTCTCAAAGATACACTTCACTCGAGCCATTATAAAGGGTTCAAAGGGTTGGTTCGAAGGACGAAGACAATGGAGGTTTGAGAGAGAAAGGTTCAATATAGAGAGTATACTGAGTAAGAAATGATTTGGATCAGATCAATATTTATCATTTAGGTATTTTAGAATCTTAAATCGAAAATTCAGAGAAAAAAATTAACTAAATAAACAAATGATTTGAAGTTCGAGCCAGAAAAATGACTAAGTAAAGGCCAACAGTAAGTCACAACAGTGAGTTCTAATGATGAGTTGTCAATGATGAGTCATCATTTGTGATTCAACAATCAGTGAGCCATTAATGGTGATTCATCAATGGTGAGTCATCAATAGTGAGTTATCAATAGTGAGTCATCAATGGTGAGTCATCGGTCAATGAGTTGTCAATGGTGATTCACTCAAAATTGATCATCCCCAATTCATGTCTGATGTAGCTCATTCTCTCAGAATTTAAAGTCTTAGTAAAAATACCAACAAGATTATGTTCAGTGCCAATGACCTCAATATTTATATCTCCTTTTTGATAATGATCCCTAAAAAATTGATGTGTTACATTAATATTCTTTGTCCTTGAATTAGAAACTAGATTATTAGAAATATTAACAGCACTTATGTTGTCACAGTTTATAGGGACAAACCAAAATTGATATCCATAGTCAAGTAATGTGTGTTTCATCCACAAAATTTGAGCACAACATCTACTAGTAGCTATGTATTCAACTTCAGTTGTAGATAATTCAACAGAATTTTGTTTCTTACTAAACCGTGAAACTAGTGACTTTCCCAAAAAGTAAAATGTTCTAGAGGTTCTCTTTCTATATAACTTGTAACCACTAAAATTATCATTCATATAACTAACTAATTCAAAAGTTTATCCTCTAGGATAGAAAAGTCCAATGTTAGTTTTGTATTTGAGGTATTTGAAAATTCTTTTAATAGAAACTAGATGTGACTCTTTAGTATTTTCTTAAAAATGATCATTGATACACACACTAAACATAATATCATATTGGTTATCAGTTAAGTAAAGAAGACTTCCAATCATACCTCTATAATTTTATTGATAAACTAATTTCCCATCTTCATCAAGATCTAATTTACCAGTGGTATTCAAAGGACTATCACTACTTTTAGTGTTCTCCAAAACAAAATACTTTAAAAGATCTTCAGTATATTTACATTGATTTAAAATCACACATTACTTGATTTTAAAAATTTGAAATCCAAGAAATAATTTGAGTTCACCCATTTAACTTATTTCAAAATCATCTAAAATCATTTTTGAGAAATCAACACATAAAGAATTTTTTAAATATCCAAAAAAATATCATCAACATACATTTTAACAAAAAAACTATTTAGAAATTATTTTTATGAAAAGAGTAGGATCATATATACCTTCAAAAAAACATTTAGAAATAAGAAAAGTGTTTAACCTATCATACCAAGCTCTTGGAACCTATTTTAAACCATAAAAATATTTTTTTAATTTAAAAAAATGATTTGTAAAATGAGTATTTATAAAACCAATGGGTTTTTCAACAAAAAAACCTCAACTATATAAACTTTTAGGGATGAGCATTTTACATCCATTTGATAAGGTTTGAAACTAAGAGGTGTTTCATAATCTAGCAGTATTCTGATGGCTTCATGTCTAACCATGGGTGAAAAGGTTTCTTCATAGTTTATTCCCTCCTATTAACTATAACCTTCTGATCTAGTCCGGCTTTATTTGTTACTGTTGTACAAGATTCATCTACTTTTTTTCTAAACACCCACTTACTGCCTATTATCAAGGTGTATATGGGTCTATCAACAAGTTCCATACATTGTTTCTTTCAAATTGGTTTAATTATTCATGTATATCCGTCATCCATAATTCATCATTTATTTCATCATTGATGTTTTTAGGTTCAAGCTGTGAAACAAATACTTGATGCTCAACCCGGTTTCTTAGAGAATCTCCAGTTTGTGTTCCTTTGTCTATGTCTCGAACTACAACATCTAAATGATGGTTTTTAAGGGTTCTAACAGACCTAGAAAAATAAGTTTTGGAAACTTCGGGTTCATCTAGAGGTTTGGATTAATTTTGTTCAGAATATGGAGAGTTTCCAGAATTGGGTTTTACAATTTGTTTAATAACCAAATCAGAAGGATTAGGATTTATGTCAATACTATACATGTTATCCTCCAGATTTTCTATGTAGGTTTTGGACTCATGTGGATCTATTTCATCAAACTTAACTTACATAAATTCTTCCACACACTTGGTTCTCTTATCAACGACTATATAGGATTTACTATAGATTGAATAGCCTAAGAAAATACCTTCATCACTCTTGGAGGAAATTTTTTCAAGATTATCATTTATATAGAGAATAAATCTTTTCAACCAAAAAACTTTAAGTAATTAACCTTAGGTTTCCTATTATTTTATAGCTCATAGGGGGTCTTCTTTAGGATAGGTCTAATTAAGAATTTATTGATTATATAGCAAACTTTATTCATGTTTTATGCCTAAAAATAAATATGTAGCTCATATTCATTAAGCATATTCCAAGCTATCTCTTGTAAGGTTATATTTCACATTTATACAACTCCATTATAATGGGGTTTCTTGGGAATAGAGAATTAAATAATATAGCCACTTGTGAGAAAAAAGATTCAAATTCTTGATTTTCAAACTCACATCCATGGTTACTTTTTAAGGTTTTGATCTTAAGTTCACTTATGTTTTCTACTGATCTAGAATACTTGACAAAATAAGAACATTACTAAGATTTATAAGCTAAAAATAATGTCCAAAAATACCTAGAAAAGTCACCTACTAGAACATAGACATATTGCTTCCCATTAAAACTTGAAACTCTAGTGGGAAAAAATCCATGTGAACTAACTCTAGAGGTCGAGAAGTTAAAACTTATTTCTTTTGTTTGAAATATATTTTATGTTTTTTCCTTCTAGACAATTATTAAAAACTTTTCATTTTGAAACACATGTTTAGTTTGATCCTTGAATATTACTTTTCTAGTAATCTTTATAAGAGAGTAAATGTTACAGTGGCCTGGTCTCCTATGTCAGAGCCATGTCTATTTATGAAATGCACTTAATAAATAAACATTCCATGATACTAAAGAATCCAAATTAACTACATAATAATTTTCATTTCTAAAAATAGTAAAGACTAAATAATTCTTATAGTTGAAAACATTATAAGTATAATTTTAAAATTTAAAATTAAATTCATCATCACATAACTGTGATATGCTCAAAATATTGTGCTTTATACCATAAAAAACATTATAAATTAAAACTAAGTTAGTGTTACTAATTTGACCAAGGACAATAATTTTTCCTTTTTCATTATCACCAATGGTGACTTGTCCACCATCAATATTTATGAGGTTCTTGAAGCTAGAGTAATCCTTGGTCATGTCTCTTGAACACCTATTGTCCAATTACCATAAACTCTTACAGGAACTCTTCAAACAGATTTCATATAAAAAAATTAAGCAAGAAAGGACTTTGGTACCCTGATTTTCTTGGTTCCAGTAACATTAGTATTTTATGATACAAGGAACCAAATTTTCTTGATGGGTTTTCTATAAGAAATTTGTATTGTTTTAGAAAAATAAACTTTGTTAGGTTCATAATAATTAGAAGTAGTAAAATATTTTCTAGTGTTGGAACTTGCAGAAAATTTTATAGAATTGGGCATAAAACTGAATTTTCCAAATTTGGATACAAAGTCATTTTTAACAAAATTGCATTTCCTAGGATGATAACCAATTCCAGTTGTATAATTAATAGAAACTCTTTTTCCAATTATTTCAACTAATGTATCTTTACCAATTGTAAATCTCTCTAAATATTTTTTAAATTGCTCATTAGAAAGTTTATTTTCTATATTCTCATAGATAAGTTGATAATTCTTTTCATTTTTTATAGTGAGTTCATACTTAACAGTAGTAGAAAGATAATTTCTTTCTTGAGTGATTTATATTTATCTTTCAACTCATTGTAATTATCCTCAATCATTTTAGAGTATTAGAACATTTATTTGTTAGTTATATTTTTAGAATTATCAGATTCAGATTCATCTCTAGAATAATAAAAGTTCTATGAAGGAGATACTAGGGTTACCTCTGATGTGTTTTTAATAAAAACACATGTTGTATTTTTCATCCTTTTCATCATGAGATGATTCTGATTCACTTGATTTATCCTCATATTCACTCTAGGTATCCTTAATTTTCTTCTTGTACTTTCTATAATTATCCTTGTATTTATTCTTATACTTTATCTTTGGATAGTCATCCTTCACATTCCCCATTGGTTTTCATTCATTGAAGACTATCTCATTGGTGTTATCATTTCTTTTTCAATCCATTTTCCTATTACTGTTGTTTTTATACTTCCCTATATAGCTAGGCTTTTTAAATAAATTCATACTTCTATAATATTTATTCAATATCCTAGCTATTTGATCCACTTACACATCACTACCAGTCAATGAATCATCATTGCAGGAAATTTTAGCATGAACTTGAATTTTCTCCTTTTGTTTGGATGCAGAGGTTTTGAAAGCCACTAACTTTATTTTAGGTTCATCATATTCTACTCTATTGACCTTCAGTTCTTCCTCATACATCAAAATATTACCTATAAATTACTTTATTGGAAAATTACTAATATCATGGGATTACCTTATTGATACTGAGTTTCCTCTCCACTTTTCTGGTAAACATCTGAGTTGCCGCATGATTATTTCTTTAGCATCAACTGGTTTTCCCAGAGTACTCATTATATTGACATTTTCATTGATCCTGAGATAAATATCAGAAATAGGATTAATATGCTTCCTTTTAAAGTTATCATATTTCATTTTATATGTATTAAGCCTCATTTGTTTAATATTTTGTGGTTTCTTCATGTGAAATAGCTAAAGTATCACAAATTTCAAAAGTTTTTTTACATGAAAAAATCCTATTGAATTCTTCATCACATAAAGCATGGTATAAGGCATTCATATATTTGAAATTATTATTATAGGTTACCTTAGTTTCATTATTCCAAGTGTTTTTAGAAGTAACAAGAATCTTATACTCGTCAACTATAACAGACCAGATTTCAAAACTATGCTTTATAAAATCATTTTCATTTTGATTTTCTACTAAACATGGCTTGTGACATTGAAATAGGGAGGTATGTTGGTAACAACACATTCCTTTATATTTTCCATGTTCAATAATAAAAACAAGCTTTAAATAACAAAAAATTTTGAATTGATATAAATTTGGAGATCATTAAAACACAACTAAAATCACAGATGAAAAGATTTAAAAAAATTGAAAACTTTGAAACAGAGAAAGTAAGAAAAACTCTAATATAAAAGGTTGGTCAAATAGATAACTCAGGAGGGGTGAATTGAGTTCCAATAAATATTTATATCAAAAATATTTATTGAAAATTTCCCCAATTTGAAATACAAAATGGCCCAGCTAACTAAAGTAGTAGATTTATAAAAAATTTCATTTTTTAGAATACTTCTTAAAGAGTGATTAGTTCTCCGTTAAAACAATATGGATTATTATTTTAACTTTTTAAATCAATATACTAAATCAAATTCTCATATAAACACTAACTAAGATTAAATATAAAATTAAAGTGAATTTTTCATAGTAGAGAAAAGTAAACATGAAATATCACAGCAGAAATAAAACAAGAGGTTCAGTCTCAACTGGAGACTTAATCTTCTCCACTTGGTGATAACCCACCACTAAGTAGTCTATATAAATAATCTTTGAGACACACCATAGATCAAAAAACAATCGTATACACAGATATCCAGGTCAATTACACCTCATCCACAGTTTTCTGGGAGTTCTAAAACAAACATGACACACAATGGCCTCTTCCACTATTATTCATGGGAGTGTAAGGTGTACAATGATGGTTTGTGAAGATATTAGTGTATATTACAGTTTTGAATAGGTGTCATTGTGTGTTTATAAAATAGAGGTACACACACTGCTCATAATTTAAAATAAATACACAATGAGAGAAAAATATAGATAATGTAGTTTAGAAGGCTCTATGTGATTCGAAATATAGCTTGAGGATCCTCAAAGTTATGTTTAAATGCAGCTCAAATAAAATTCTAGAAACAGATAAAAAACAGAGTTTCGTGAGTGATTCTATCTTATATTTACAGTGAGGTATATGGTTTACTCTATGAGATATTATCCTTTCTTATTTTATCACTGAAAAAACTTCTTCAGTTTGAGTTCTCAGCAGTATCTCTTAATGTACATAGCAAGCAGTTATTGAGTTGTTCTTAGACGCACGAGCAGCTCTCAATTTTTCTCTAATTGTGTTTCTTCCTTTCTTATCAGTTATTAACTTTATAAATTATAGCTGACAAGAATCATGATCTCAATTAATAATTTCTAGATACCTCATACTATAATCTAAAATCGATATAAATGTTGTCTACAAAATATAGATAGTGTCATTAAAATAATTAATGGTACTAAGTTTCATAAATATGATCATTTAAAGTAAATTTGAATTTAAATGATAATGTAATAATTGAAGGTGTCTCTGAATGATGTCTCAGGGATGGTAGTTCAGGAACATTGTCTCATACTTAATGCATTCTGCAATATGGAATGGTGAGACAAGTATTGGTGACTCAGGATCGGTAGGTTGTTCTAATAATAGATCGAATTGATGGTGAATCATATTATCAGTGGATTTGTAATGTCCCGGACCCCTCCATTCCATTCATCTATCTAAATTGAGTATTTGGAGTGTTCTTAGAGGTCATAGTGGCTTGTTTTAGGAGTATGCCACTAAAATATAGTTTTCCAATGGTATCTCATTTGAAGGTAGTTCACCTAATGGTGACTCACTAAACAGTGTATCTCCACCAGTGACTCACCCAATGGTGGTTCATTTATAACATTCCTGAGTTTTTATAATTTCTCCCCTCCTACATCCCTTTCACATCAAATGAGTTACCTATCATGTTTAAGCATTTATAAAGCTATTTCCACCCCCTCTGAGGAGAATGATTTTATCTTAAATATCATAAAATGGCCACGAAGTGTGGTCAAACAAAAATAAAAAATTTATGTAATTTGAAATTGTCTCTAAAATTTTAGAATTTGTCCTTTTCATAAGATGAGATCCTCTCTTCCTTGAATCCTTGTGTTCCCTCTTGGTGAGCCTACATTCTTTCTTCCCAATAACTCATACTCTTGTGTTGTACCATCCCATTCGGTTCTTCATTGGAGTCTCATACTCGTTTGACCCTATGTTTTGGAACATTGAAGGATCATTGGTCACTTGTTGTTCTGGGTATGGATTTCCTTTTTCACTCCTTTATTTTTGTATCATGAGGGGTGGGTGTATTTTTGTTTCCTCTTGATCCTAATGGAAACCAATTATTAAGGTTGTTACGATAAAATTATTCTTGTTACCTTAGTCATAAATGGATATGGTAAAGATGATAATGATCGATGGATTTTATCTACTATCTTTGATCTGTAATGTTAATTGTATAGTCTATATCCCTCTAAATATTCATGTCCATTTGTGGACTTTGCTTGAGTACCAATGATACTTTATACTTATTCTCGATTCTTTCTTGAAATTACTGTAAACATGAAATCTGATTAATCTTGTATAACCAGTTAAATGGAAAGGATGCCCTAGGATCAAACTTGTTTTGTGATATCCCATTTTTTTCAAAGTAGAATTTAAATAACCACTAATACAAAAATGGGCAAGGGAAGCGCTACCCATTTATCAGTGCTAAAAAATGTGCTGATAAAGGTGGCATTTATCAGCGCTAAAAAAAATGCGCCGATAAAGGGGGGCCTTTAACAGCGCTAAAAAAGTGCTGTTAAAAGTGACCGTTTATCAGCTCTATTTGTAGCACTGATAAATGCCCCCCTTTATCAGTGCTTTTTTTAGCACTGTTAAATGGGAGCCCTTTATTAGCGCTTTTTTAAGTAGCGCTGATAAAGGGGGCTTTATCAGCGCTTTTTCCTAGCGCTGATAAATTTTATGTTTCAAAAAAAAATTCATGAAAAATAATATATTGTTATATAAGTATATTTATATTGATATAAATATAATATATATATATATATTAAATGTGTTTTAGATAAGTATAAATATACTATTACATTTAATATATAAGAAATTTAGTGAAAATGGATTTAAAATATTTTAAAAAATAATATTTTTTAATAATTTTCTAATTATTATCGATTAAAAATAATTTAATAACAATTTGAAGACAGAAAAAAATCAAAACAATTAATAAAAGATCTAAAATAAGAAGAAAATGTAACTCAAAATTCAAATGTCCATAACTTTTGATTCGGGTGTCCGTTTGAGCTCTAGATCATATCAAATCGAACCCTACGATGATCTATATGCTCCTGTGGTCAAAGAAAAGCATCTGTCACATTTTTCGAGCCCAAAAAAGGCCCAAAAAGCCTCAAAAACTAAGTTTTTAGTCTAGATACCCCGATTTTTTAGCATTAAAACATGTATAATTTCTTTTCCGGATGTCCGTTAGGCCTGTACCACATATCATATTGAATATTGTTTCATTTTCTTCGATTTTATTGGTTGTGGAGTTGAAAAAGGATTCTATATTAGAAGTTATGGTCGTTTTATCATTATATATCTTTTCAAATATATATATATATATATATATATGTATTTATTCGTAAATATATGTGTGTTTGTGTGTATGTATTTGTGTGTGTGTTGTATATATGTATGTATGTATTTATTTATTTGTAAGCACGCATAAAAAACATATTTTATAAATGTATTTAAAACTAATCTTATAAATATATATTAATATACAAATAAATATACGGATAAAAAATTGTAACAAAAAATATACATATAAATAGATATAATTATATATTAATATACGAATGAATATATATATAATAATATATATGAATAAACATATATGTATTAATATAACTAAATATATTTATATTAATATGAATCTATATTAATATACAAATAAATATAACTATATATATATAAATAAATATATATATCAATAAATAGAAAAAAACAAAATGGATTAGTGGTAAAGGTGCAAGCACGCAAGGGGGAGGTCGTGGGTTCGAGTTCAGGTGGAAGAAATGAAGTTGCGCGTGCATGTGTGGGATGCGTGGGCAAGGGCAGCACGTGGGATTGGGGAGGGGCTGCCTAGCACTGATAAAGGGGGGGAAAGCGCTGTTAAAATCTCCCCCCCCCCCGAATATAAATTATTTTTTATTTTTT
The DNA here is from genome assembly GCA_963277665.1 of Viscum album. Lineage (NCBI taxonomy): Eukaryota > Viridiplantae > Streptophyta > Magnoliopsida > Santalales > Viscaceae > Viscum > Viscum album. Next base: position 251,053,451 of record OY728135.1, on the reverse strand, counting down.
ATTTTTTTACTTTTATGATTAATTGTAAAAAGTGCTGATAAAACACCCCTTTTATAAGTGATGATAAAAGACCCCTTTTATCAGTGCTTTTTTTAGTGCTGATAAAAGGGGTCTTTTATCAGCTCTTTTTTAGCGCTGATAAAAGGGGTCTTTATCAGCGCTTTTTTGAGAACTGATAAAAGGGACCCCCTTTATCTTCACCTCGATTAACAGTGCTGTTAATGCACTTTTATAGCACTGATAAAATACGTATTTATAGTGGTGAACCTTTGTTTTCTAAATCTAAATACACTCAACTTTTTGGTGTGGATATGTGTTGTGTGGGTTTTGTTGGGTTTTTTGCCTTGTTTGGGTTGTATGGCGTTGTTGTTGGTAGCATGGTTGTGGGTATAGGGGTGGAAAAAAGGGTTGGCCTTGTAAGAAGGACGTGGTATGTGTGTACATTGGGGTTGTGGTTTTGGTGGTGGTTGTGGGATTTTTTTTATGGGGTGGTATATGAGGTATGATGGAATCACAAGTTAAGATATTGACTAATTTTGGAATGGATTAACTTTTAGAGCAGTGGGACTTCTTATGGTCTATGTTATGGTTTTTGAGCAATGTTTTATAGTGAGACTACAATATAGTTGAGTGTTTTTTACACAGTGTGACTACAATCATGTGTTGGGTATGGATGTGGTTGGTAGTTTCCTGGTTAGTGTTGGAATGAAATCAAGTGAACTTATTAATAAAGAGTGATATGTGGTTAAATTAAAATGGGTGGGTTTTTGCTTTGGTTGTGGTTGTTGTGTGGTTGTGCATGTAGGGGTAGCATCAAGGGAAATTTTTGTGTTGGTTGGTTGTTTTTTTGGAAACCCATAGTTTGGGATGAGTATTTTTTTACCTATATTTATAAACATGGAGTTCCTTGTGATTTTTATACACACCCCACCCATGTTGAGCACTACGTTCCAAACACCCCATTGTTATGGGGGAGTGTGTTTTTTCCAACATCTAGGTGGGAAGATTGATGGCTGGTTATTGGCTCCCTTACTCTCTATTCTCGGAATTTATCTCCCAAGACTCCTTAGGCAGGATGTAATGGATGGAGGTTTGTTACTAGATATATGGTACTAGTTTTGTGAGAGGTGGTTTATTTCCTAGGTGTCTTCGGGATGAGGCCCATATTTTTTTGGCGAGAAAAGTTGTGGTTATGGCCTAGTTTTATGCAGGTAGGATGTGATGCGGCTTGTGGACTAGTTGTGTGCAGGCAGGTGATGATAGGGGGGCATGTGGAAGAGTGGTAGCACCAGGACGTTTGATGTTAGGGATGAGTAGTTAACCAGTGGGAAGTGGTACGGGGTACCCTATCATCAATGTGATTATATTATTACATTACATGACTTGTATTATTGGGTGAGTTTTCCTTAGTGAGGCTAGGGTGGTTAGTATTCCTTGCTAGGTTCTTTTGAGGTTCTTCTATTTTCTCACAGGAGCATTAGTATGTTCCCCCACTTGTGCATGAGTTGCTTGGGTTATTCCTACTTAGTATACTAGTATGCTAAGCCTACAAATATGAAACTCTTTTGAGGTTTCCAAGAGGAAATTGAGGACCGTTCTAGACCTTATTAGCTCAGGAGTGAGGATAGTTGATCTGTTACTACTTAGACTTGTTTTTGGTACTTACTTTGATGTTTTTTTTACTTTTTTGCATTTTTGTTTAAACATGCATGGGGTGGTGTTCATTTTCTTTTGTTTCAAAATGATTGGAGTCATTTTGGATTTACCATCTTAACTCGCAATACTGTTTTCATTTAAAAAGGGTAATTCCTCCCATGTTGTGTGAATGTTTACTTACCCTTGGTGTTATTCCCCAACCTAGTGCCTACTGGAGGCAGGACATGGGGGTCATCATCTCTCCTTCATCTTGAAGAAAGAAGGTCCTGCCACTTTTCCGTATCTTCCCTCATCTTGAAGAAGGCAGGTCATGATAGAATGGTATCAGAGGTTGATGGTTGAGAGATAGGATGGATTTTGGTGTTATGAATAATGAGGATTGCCTAGGTTGGTAGGTAAACAGTGTTAGATGATCTTAGTGCGTGACATAGGCCATGGAATACCAGTTAGGACAAAGTATTTTAGGGGTCCCCATGATCTGATCCAAGGACTCTGAGATTACCAAACAACCAAGTGAGGCCACACTGATTGTAGGGTTGAGACTCTAGGAAAGGTACATGCAAAATAATTGTTTGTGTTATTGTTTTTATTGGTAATTTTTGGGAATTTAAAAATAAATTAATCTTAAATGGAATTTTCCATTATACTCGGGCATAGGAGTTCCCTTTTTTATTTTTTAGCAATGGATCCCAGACATCGACTGTGTGTGGTATGAGTAGTGGAGGCTCATCCAGCTAACCCAATTGACCAACTGATGGTTGACCTAGTGGGGGAGGATAATCAGTGGCAGAATACCCTTCGTTCTTTCCAATGACAAACTTTAGGGAAGTAAGAAATCATTGTTTCGGACATGTAGATGGAGAGTTGGCATGAGGATCTTGATATCACCTTCACCATGATTTTGGATCTGATATAGTATTGGGTTATTCTTGTAGTGATCCAAATGATGAGAGTAGTGTTCTAGTGGTGGACGCTTTACCCCAGGAGAGGAAGGAGAAAGATGTTTCATGCAATGACTTTGAGAAGGAGTTTCAAGAAGAATTCCTTTCTTCGACGATGAAGGCTGAGAAGATGAAGGAGCTACTCTCCCTCCAATATGGGAGTATGTCCATGAGGGAACTGTGGATAATTTTTAAGGAACTCATTCGTTTTTCTTCGGATCTGTTTCTGGATGAGGTGTCTCAAGCATGACTTTTAGAGGAGGCCCTTCATCCTTCACTTCAGTATGCGGTTACTCTATTCACCATGTTGAAATACTTAGAGGTTCAAAAAAAGTATAAGGTAGTGGAAATTATTCCCTCTCAAGGAGGTCTACCATGAGAGGGGAGCCATCTAAGTTCTCAAAAGGGAAGGTTGTCTATAGTAGATCGCGGGTGTCAGGTCCTTCTAGTTTATGCCAATGGGGAGCCAACCCCAGCAGTTTCAGTTACAACCTTATGGTCCTCATCCTTTTCCCATAGGCCTAGATCCAAGGTGTTTTTTTGTAGAATCCATGGGAACCATTAGATTTAGTGCCCAGTTTGAGATCAGTATGGTGGAGGTGGATAGGTTCAGCGCCCACCTCAACAGCAGTTTCGAACCAGGCCTTTCTAGCAGTAGTGATAGCAGGCTCCCACTCCACCAAGGGGAGACAGGTCAGGTGGGGGCCAACCTCAGAGGACTCCTCATGGACCTTGACCAGGTCATGTTCATGGAGGAAGCCAACAACCAAGGGGTAGAGGATCTTGGTGTGGCCAATTGCACGCCGTAGAGGTTGTGGTTCTAGTAGGGATAGATATCATCCAAGGTACAGTAATTTATTTTCACTACTCTAGTGTTCACTGTGATTGATTCATGTTCTTTACACTCCTTCATTGCACCCAATATATCTCATTTCTTGGGACTAGGCATAGATAGACTTTATGTGCCCCTGGTGTTGAGTACACTAGGAAGAGGTAAGACCAGCTTATTTGATGTTTTTTTGAGGATGTAGACTAATGTTGGGGCTACATCAGTCTAGTTGGGATATCGTACTAGTGTGTATGAATCCATATGATATCATCCTTATGCTCAAATGGTGTTTTGTGGATGCTGCTATTGACTTTTTCTGTAAGAGAGTCTTGTTTTCCGACGTAGACATCCAGCATGTAGCTTTCGTTGGAGAGCGGAGTTGTCAGGAGGGAATCTGGTGTATAGATCCTTTACTTTCCTTGTTGGGTGAGCCATTAGTGGAATAGGTGGGTATTGAGATGGTTGAGGTCTTAGTATTTTTTAGGGAGTTCTTGGATGTTTTCCCCAATGAGGTTGTGGATCTACCCCCTCGACATGACGAAGAGTTCAGAATAGACTTACAACATGGCACTCGTCTGATTTTGATGGCTCCTTATCGAATGGTTTCTTCTGAGTTGTGGGAGTTACGGATTCAGATTAATGATTTGATGAATTGGGGATTTATCTGACCCAGTTTTTCCTCATGGGGTGTTATGGTCTTGTTTTTGAAGAAGGTAGATGGTGGTATAAGGCTATGCATAGACTACCAGAGACTAAATCAGGTAATGGTCAAGAACCGTTACCCTCTCCTGAGGATAGATGATATTTTCGAATAGTTGTGTGGAATAGGTTGGTTTTCTAAGATCGATATATGGTCTGTCTATCACTAGTTAAGGTTGAAGGAGGGTTATATCCCAAAGAATGCTTTCAGGTGCAGGTATGGGAAGTTCATGTTTGTGTTCATGTCGTTCGGTGCTACGAACGCGCTATCTGGGTTCATGGGACTCAATAACTCTATCTTCAATGAGTTCCTAGATCATTTTATCGTCATATTCATCAAAAACTTCTTTATCTACTTGATGTCATAGTAGGAGTACACTGAGTATCTCATGACTATCTTGGAGGTCCTTTGGCACCACCATCTCTATGAGAAGTTATCCAAGGTCATGTTTTGGACATGAGAGGTCCACTTCCATGGACATGTAGTGTCTCAGCAGGGTGTAGCAGTGGACCCATAGAAGGCTGAGGTGGTTTTTTCTTTGGAATCACCCATTAATTTGGTAGAGGTTTACAGTTTTCTCGATATGGTAGGCTATTACCAATGATTTGTACCTAATTTCTCTCGAGTAGAAACTCTATTGATGGATCTGACTAGAAAGGGATATAATTTTTCATGGATCGAGCAGTACTAGGATGTGTTAAGCTATCTAAAGTGGAATATGTTCAGTTCCCTAGTTCTTAGGTTTCTATAGTAAGGGGTGATGGTCAAGGTGTTTTGCAATGCTTCCTGTCTAGGCTTGGGGTGTGTACTGATGCAGCAAAGGAGAGTTATATCCTATGGGTCTAGGCAGTTATGTCCGCATGAATATAACTATTCTACCCATGATCCGAAGCATGTAGTGGTCATGTTTGCGCTAAATTTGTGGTGACATTACTTCATTGGGGAGCGCTTTCTGGTCTTCACGGATCACAAGAGCTTGAGGTACATATTTTCCCAACAAGATCTGAACTTGTGACAGCATAGGTGGATGGAGTTTCTTTAGGATTAACTACTATAAATTTAGGCTATAGACATTGACATATAGCCACAGTTTTATAGGTTTGTGGCTATAGCCTATTTATATCTATGGTTTAATTAAAAAAATTGTGGCTAAAATTTTTAGTCCCTTTTTTTTTCAAAATATGTCGGGATCCTCCTTTATTCTCCCCGGATCTGCGACCCTCTGCGCTATGTGTATGTGTATGTGTATGTGCATGTTTATGTGTATGTGGATGTGTATGTGTATGTGCATGTGTATGTGTATGTGCATGTGTATGTGTATGTGTATGTGTATGTGTATGTGTATGTGTATGTGTATGTGTATGTGTATGTGTATGTGTATGTGTATGTGTATGTGTATGTGTATGTGTATGTGTATGTGTATGTGTATGTGTATGTGTATGTGTATGTGTAAGTGTATGTGTATGTGTATGTGTATGTGTATGTGTATGTGTATGTGTATGTGTATGTGTATGTGTATGTGTGTGTGTATGTGTATGTGTATTTTTATGTGTATGTGTATGTATATGTGTATGTGTATGTGTATGTGTCTGTGTATGTGTATGTGTATGTGTTTGTGTATATGTATGTGTATGTTTATGTGTATGTTTGTGTACATTTATGTATTTGACTATATATTTTTGCTTCTGTATGCGTGTATTGTGTATATTTGTTTATTCATTTAATATTATTTATTTATTTTTAATATTTATATATTTTCAATATTTTCTATTATTTATTCATTTTTAATATTTATTCATTAATAGTTTTGTAATATATTAAATTTTGATAGTCATTCATACATTTTTAACTATGTATACATTTAACTGAATAACAATATTTTTAATTATTATTAATAAATTTAAAGGTTAATAATTAATTGTATTTTTTTATACAGTCAATGCAGTATATACATCAAAAATTAGCAACATTATTATTATTCATTCATTCATTTATATTCATTTTTATCTGTTTGTAATTATTATTATTAATTTTTTAAATTCACTTTTAAAAAATATTTTCGTAATTAATTCAATTTTATTTATTCATTTTTAATATTCTTTCATTTAATATGATTTTTTCCTTTTAGATATATATTCAATTTTTTTATTTTTGGAATTTTTTCATTCTTTAAAATTTAATCATTTTTATTTTCATGTTTTTATAATTTAAATATATTTTTAATTTATAGAATTAATATTTTTTTTATTGAGTTGCAATTTTTTAGTGTGTTTGAAATTAATATAATTTATATATTTCAATGCTTTTTTTTATTTAAATAGGTAATATATCTTATTTTTAATATTTCCTTTTTTATAAAATTAATATTATTTATTCATTCATTTTTATTCTTTTTTATGTGTTTGTAATTCTTATAATTAACATTACAAATTCAATTTTTAAAATATTTTTATAACTTATTCAATTTTATTTATTCTCTTTTTAATATTCTTTCATTTAATAATATTTATTCATTTTTAGTATTTATCATGTTTTGATATTTTTGGAATTTATTCTTTTTTTAATATTTATTTATACATATGAATTTACAAAGTTTTAATATTTTCAATATGTTTTTAATTAATATGATTAATATTTATTCATTTATTTATTAACTGTTACAATTTTTATGATGTTTGAAATTTATATCATTAATTAATTTAATTTCATTTTTTAATATTTTGTATTTTATATAGTTAAAAAAATTCATTTTTAATGATTTTTTATTTATATAATTTATAATATTTATTTTTCTTTTATTTTTCTTTTTTTATGTGTCTATATAATTATGTAATTAATCTTTCAAATTCACTTTTTAAAATATTTTTTTAATTAATTAAATTTTATTTATTCATCTTTAATACCCTTTCATTTAATATTATTTATCCATTTTTTATGTTTATTAATTTATATTTTTTTGAATTTCTTCATTTTTTAAAATGTATTTTTACATATTTATTTACTATGTTTTAATATTTTCAACATGTTTAAAATTCATATGATTAATATTTATTAATTTTTTATCAGGTTTTAAAATTTTAATATGTTTAAAATTTATATAATTAATTTATATAAATAATTTTTTTAATATTTTTTGTAATTTAAATGCATAATATAATTTAATTTTAATATATATTTTTTTATATAATTAATACTATTTATTTATTCATATTCATTTTTTATGTGTTTGTTATTAATGTAATTATTGTTATTAATTCAATGTTTATTATATTTTTAAAAAAGGTGAATGAAACCTCTCTTTTATTAAGAAACACAAGTAGAAGAATAAGGGATGTGGTAAAACATAACATGGCTTCCTTCATCAGTTACAATGAATCACAGTCCCATCTTTTTTATAATCTCATCCTTGGTATCAAGCCTCTCTTTGTGTCAAGCCCACAAATTAAATTGATCATGCCCCCATCCTTGGCCTCTTGGATGATGACCTCTCATTTATGTTTTCACTTATTGACAAAGGCCATCAATGTCTCTGTCTTTCGAGTCACGTTCTCTATCATCTGTATGAACCTCGACCCTCTTAGAAAGGTCATCGCGCAAGGTATCCTCACTACCTTTCTCTGTGAGGGTTTTAAAACCATCTTTCTGGAATTCTCCTCTAGAATGGATTTTCGAAACTAAAGCATTATGATATACCACTATGTCATCATACTCTCAACCTTCTCTCTGTTTATTCAACGTTTCAAGCACTCCGAAAATGTTGGATATAGTCAAATGTTCTTTGTTTTATATTTCATGTGGTGCTTTAACAATATATGTCAATACATTCAAACCCAATGGAGATCATCTCCAAGATTTGCTTCCAGAACTAGAGCCCAAGGCAATAGAGCCTCATTCTCTTCCACATTCATGTGCTCTGAGGTCCTAGGCTACTTCTCTAAGGAGGAATTACTAAGCCCTGAATTATTAACATGGATGCTTGGAACTACTAAAATAAGAGATTATATCACCACATTACTTCCATTAACCTATCTAACATTACCCAAATAAATCACATGTGCTTCCATCATGGTATTAATATTCACAAGAGTTTCAACATCCATTTTGTCCTTGCCTTTTTGATCACTTGATACAATCATCTACTCTTACCTTAATTGCTGATAAACAACCTCTTGCATAGAAACCTCGCCAATAGATTGATCATGTATTGATTCTTACTCAAGTCCACCATCCACCACATAGTGGTCTCCCATGGTCCCCCTACCCATGCCATCTCTCGATGATGGGATACTGATTAGAACATCCTTAAAGGTTGATCCATCCTTCACAATAGGATCCAAAAATTTACCTTGCACCACACCAGACCGGTCAACCTAATTTTCAGTTACTATGAGGCATGATCCAAGGTCCATAACAACTACAAATGTTCCCTAACTGATCTGTTTAGTTTTATATGCATCTGAATTATAGAATCCTTCCTTATCACTTCCATGTGTAGTCCCTAGTTTAATACACCCCTTCTCTCATGAAGAGGCAACTGTTAGTTTGGTTTTTGGAGGGCTTTCAAAGGGGGATATTAGACTGAAGAGCCCAGCTATCTCCATCATGATACATTTCCAAATATGACTAGTTCCACTAGAATTGGAATAATTATCTTGATCTTTAACATTTTCTTTTTTTTTTGCTTTTTCATAAAAACAGCAACATCATGCCCATTCTTTAAGAAAAAAAGAACATTCAACTTACCTTTTGTAAGATTCCATGGAATTTCTTATTATATTTCTCTTGGAAAAGAATGTAGGTATTTTCTCATAGTTTTTAAATTCAATTCATCTATTTTATTAATAATACCCCTTTATCAGTTAAGGTCATGATGGTAACCACTTCTACAAGCACTCTAGAAAAATAACTATATCTATCTTTCTCAATCTCTAAATCAATTTAGATAGGTGAACCTACTGAGCCGGAAATATCAAACATGATCTAGGGATGCCAAATAATCTAGTTAAGTCCAAATACCTTGACCCAAACCTTTGAAAAAGTGTTTATGACTTCAAACAGATTGAAATTAAAATTCCATTCATAAATTCTCAAGGAACCTTGTTTTAGCGATGCCATTCTGAACCCCATGCCCACATTTTCAATTAATCATTCAAGAATAGTATACAAAAGTATCCCCTTCCTACTGGGATACACATTCAATCAAAGAAACCCCATATCCAAATTTGTTTTAATATTTTTGTAAAAAAATTAGTTTTTTTATTCATTTTAATATGCATTCATTCAATATTATTTATTAATTTTTGATATTTTTAAAACTTATTTATTTTTTAATATTCATTTTTTAATATTTGTTCATTTAAATTGTTGGTATAATTAATTTTAATTATTTTGTTATTTATATAATTAATATTATTTATTTATTCATTTTAATTCAATTTTTTATATATTTCACACTTCTTGATTAAGCATTGATAAAAAAAATTTATCAGTTCTAAAACATAAGCACTGATAAATACCGTTTTTGTCAACTGTTTTTAGTGCTGATAAAGTTATAAATTTATCATCACTAAAAAAACATTGAGAAAAGTATTATTTCTCACCCCTTATATTTTTATCACTGATAAATTTTTCTTTTATCGCTGCTTTTCAATAATCACTCATAATACTCTTCATCCTTTTTAAATCAAACCATACAAGAGAACTTCTCCTCCCGCCACATTCAATCTCTTGTGGAACAAAACCTATGTATCTTATAAAGTCATTTTCTAAGACAAATTAAATCTCAAAACCATTTTTATGAATCTTTGAACTTGTTTTCAAGGATTCTTAGTCAATTATTCTTATATTTTCATGATTTTTTGACTTTTTCTTTACATGTTCATCTATAGAAACTGAACTCATTTATTTTGGAAAAATCAAACCACTTAAATGAAGATTTAAGGTATTCTAAACATATTTTTAAAGAATCAAAGTCGATCTTTCATGTTTTTTCATAATTTTTGGAGTATATCTTCCCATGTTCATTTGTAGTTGTTCTTCCCCTATTTTTTCCCAATAATAGGTTTTGTTAATTTTTCTTCTCTATTTGTTTTGGAAAAATTGACCCCTTTAGAATTATTTTTATTTATTTCATTGATCTATCTTGATTTTATTAATTATTGTATTGTTATTCCTCTTTTTATATATAAATATAATCTATAGTTATGTATTTCATACAAATTAATGAAAATAAATAATTTTTTGATAATTTTTGAGTATTTAAATGGGTTCAGGGGAATGTAAATGGTTTTTTATTGATTAGGTGGTGAATTAATAACTTGGGTAATTTTTTAGTTAAGAAATAAATGTTCTTAATTATATAAATAAGTGTAGGCCTTATAAATATTAATAGATTAAATATTAATCATTGGGTTATGAAATAGGTTAAACTAGTAACTATATTTGAAATGACAATGATCGAATAGTATGATTAATGATTTTTTAAAAGAAACGTGACATGAAATATGATCTTTTCCAATATAGATATGTGTCTATGTGTGTTTCATTCATTTTTATATGTATAATTATAAAACTATATATAATTTTGTTTATGTATGTTTAATATTTTATATATCTATGTTTCTATATGTATATTAATATATCAATATAAGTTTATATTATATTTAAATCCTTAAACATACATGAAAAAAACCATCACATTATATCTTTATGTGCATATGTGTTTATATATAAAGAACATCTTTTTAGGGATCTAAGTTCATAACTTTTTTTTTTGATTTTTTTTAAATATGAACATTATTAAATCAAATATGATGAATATTAATAAAAAATGGAAGTATTCCAACTATATTGTACAAAAGTATTGGGATGGGGTTAAAAAGTTCATTATGTTTTCAAAAGATCATGCATTTGATAGTTACCGAATCATTTGTCTATGTTTATGTTGTTTTTTTAAAGGCTAATTAGTTAAAAGGATTAAGAAGGACGCTTGATCTGTCATGGAATAGATCAAAGTTATAAATGTTGGACTAAACACGAAGAAGAACTGAATTTATATATTTACTATTATAACACTACATTTTATGGATCATCAGATATAAAGGTAAGAATGAAAGATGATGAATATTATATCGATGATATGTTTATGTGTTTAAATGATGATGAAGTTCATATTAAGGAAATGAAAATGATAGTTGGATATGAACTTCATTATTTCCCAAATTTATTTTAGAATTAAAATAGTTGTTAAAATACTCCATTGTATGATGGATAAAATAGATATAAAAAATTTCCATCCATGGTGAATCAATATAATGTAAAAGCTAGAAATGGATGGAGGGAAACCGTCTTTACTAAACTACTTTATCTCTTGAATGATATGATACTATAACATAATGAGTTTCCTTGTTAAACATATAACATTAAATGAATTCTAAGTTCAATCGTTATGATCTCTAAAAGAATACATTCCCTAAAAAATATTATTATATTGTTTTGTATAGACCATGAATCACTAAAAAATGACCAAATCATGGTGTGCCTTAATATAAGAAAGCTGGATCAAGTATTGACAAATTTTTATTAAACCTTCCAATCATTCGAAGGTTAATGTGCTTATATGTATATAAGGAGAATGTAATGAAATTGACATGACATAAATATACACAAAATAAATATGGGAAAATTTATCACCCATGAAACACTTCTCAGTAGAATAAAATTGATCATAAGTATCCTTAATTTGTAAACAAGCCAAGAAACCTTTATCCGACAATATCTACAGATTAAATGACTCCTTTTGGTTGAGAAAGTAGAAATCACATTACATGGAAAGTTATGTTTGTAAATTATAACTTTACATTGTGGTTATACATGAATAAATAATTTATTAGGTTTTCTCTTCTTATATCAGGAACAAAACAACCAGGTTACGTGGTATGAGGGAAATCGGGTGGTTGATTTCTTGATTACTTTTGCTACCCCTGAAAGCCCCCTTTTGTAGTTTTGTACCCTTCGATCCCTTCTCCCAGGTGGGGAGGCCCATGTTATCAGTGACGCTCTCAGTCTTCATTTATTTAGGACAACATGATTTTTACTACTCTTTCTTCCCTTAATGAAATAAATATTGATTTTTGGAAACAACCAGGTAATGATATTGATGTTTATTTGTCTCTATTGATCAAATAATTATAATTAATATGGAATTTAGGTGTTACATTCAATTATGATTTTATAAATGAAGACTTAACATTGATATATATGCTTTATGGGATAATAAATAGATTCTCTGCTTTTGTAAACTTTTCAAGATATAATATCAAAGTAACTCAAGGGTCCGATTTGTTAAGAAGGTACACACTCAATTGGGTTCAAGCATTTCTCAAATAATGTGTTTCACTAACATCATAAATTTATACCCTAATGAAATAAATACTGATACTTGAATAGAATATTAAATGGTAATTTAAAAGATGGTGAAACACTATCTAAAATAATAGGTGATCAATTGTTGATAATGTAAAGGATATGATCATCAATTTTACTAAACCTTCTTTGAAAAACCATGATAAAAACTATTGGTAAAGATATCGGTTTTTTTTAATTACAATACTAGAATTGTTTATACCTCAAAATTTTCTTGATTCCATGCATATAGAAAAAAATATTTGTGATATTTTCATTAGAACATTGTTAAATTCACTTTAAAAAATATAGGATGAAATTAAGAATAATTTGGACATGATTGACATGGGGATACAGGAAGAGTTATTTCCGGTGAAGGGGGATCGATATACTTTTCTTCCTACAATTGATTATAATATTTTTCATGAAAGAGAGGTATCTTTTTTTCATCTTCTTAAATGATTTAGAGGTTCTATAGGGGTATTCACCAAATATCAATAATATCATTTCAATGAATGATTTAAAGTTAATGGTCTAGAAATTAAATTATTTTTATGTTTTGATACAATATCTCATGTGAGATTTACATTTCATTTTTTTCTAAAAATGTGTTTCATTATTTAACCAAGATTTATTTCTTTTTCAAATCTAACAGCACTAAATTTATAAACCCAAAAAAATTTACTACTACATAAAATGAAATTATAGTCATATTATTTGAATTGGAGATGTTTTTCCCACCATCATTCTTTTATATGATGGTTCACTTTGGTAAAGAGACATAGCTATGTGGTTTTATATATTTTTTATAGATGTACATGATTGAATAGTATTTGAATTTTTCTAAAGGGTATATTAATAATAAAGTTTGACAATAAGGTAGTATTGTAGAGTGATATATTATTGAGGAAGTTATTTAATTCTGTAATGAATTCCTATTCGACGCAGAGAGAAATGGTCCTCCAAAATCTCATAATAGTGGGTGAATTGTGGATGATGGAATTTTCAAAATAAATATCATAAAAATTACCATAATATCATGTGAATAGGCATATATTTACATTATAACATTTTAGATGTTTCACAACATTCTGAAACCCATGATGAAATTCTTGTTCATTTTGATCTATCATGTTATGAAATTTTAATATATAATACACATAATTGATTGTTTATTATATGGTTTTAATACTATATTTTAATGGAGTCAATTATAAATAAAAAATAAATTTCAAAACAACTTTTATGGATAGCTATAGGATCAAGTGTGCATATATTATCTTATAATGGTTATATAATTAATGATTATACATTCTATATAAAGGAATATAATGAATTTGGTACCCTAAAAATAGTGGAGTTACTATTTTGGTAGATGTGATGCATGTATCTGGTACCAATAATAGAAATCTAATTCATGTGAATATGTCATACTTTTTCATCATTAATCAAATATGGGATTTGAATTATATTTCATTCCAAGTGACGAATTTTCAATGGAAGTGGGTGGTTAATAGGAGGGAAATTAAAATTGATGAGTTGGGATTTATGAAAGTAGATTACAGTAAAGAAGTGTACAAATAAAAATAGTTTATAATGACACTATATGAAGTATAAGTATTTTATTTACTGGATCATGCAAATAGAAAGTGAAAATTATTCTATTATCATCCAAAACCATTGCAGGGTCTGATTTCAAATCAACTGAGGATGACCCTTTCTTGGGATATCCCAATATTTTTTGTGTTGGTCCCAATGTAGATGAGGTCTTGTTTTTATAAGAGTCTATAAAGTGGAGATTTCGATACTCAATAGAGGGGTTAAATCCCTTCAACCTTTAATGAAAAAAAGAGATAGTTCAATAATAAAGATAATTTTTTTAATATAAATTTTATTAACTTAAAGTATTATGTGTTCACTACTACATTAAGATAATATAGAATACTTTTTCCACCATTTCTATAGATAATAAACTCTCCACATGTTTATTCTATGAATCCTGAGGAATAAAATAATTATAATTTTTAAATCAAGGACATTTTAGAAGGTGAACAATCTATGTCTTATAAAAAATATGAGCATCTTAATGTGATGGTATTCACAAAAATAAATACGGTTATAAGAAACAACATCAGATTTGAGGTTGGATATAATGAATATGACCATTCTAGGAACACTAACAAGTTCATTATCATCTGTTACATTATATTCATTTCTCGAATGTGTGTGTCCATTGATGTAGATATGTGGAAAAGTGGTGAGTCTATAAAGAATTCGCTAATTCTAGAAGATATTAGGATAAAATTATGATATAATTTCTATGTTTTATTAAAAAAAATAAAATAATAGAACATTGATTTACTCTTCATTATCCCACACATACTGTATTTATAATAGATGACTATCAAATGAAATTTGTATTAATGGTCCCTAGAAAGGTTCATATAGACTTTCAAGCAAATCTTACAAAGTATAATCTTATGTCTAATAAAGGGATAATAAACCCACACCCACCATAGATATATTCACTCATGATAAATTAAGAAAAATAGAATGTGTTTATTATCAATTGTAAGGAGGAATCATTTTAGTTACATTGTTATTAGTAATAATTTATATGGAAATACGTATATTAACCACTCAAGTTAATAACTGATAATTTAAGAAACAAGAACTGAGTAATGATAATAAGAAGTGTGAATTAATACCAACACACACTTATTATAAATTAATGATATATTACACTTCACTCAAAAAAATGGTATGCATTTAAAATCTACAGTACTAATTTTATGTTGTTCAAAACAAAAACATAATTATATTCCTTTATTTTATGTATATTTATGAATCAAAATTAAAAAACACTACTATACCATTTCATGAGGTATGAAAGGTGGATCATGTAGTCAAATATGGAATACTAGCATATTAAAACACACAATGAGTATTGGAATCATGTGTAAGTACGAAATTATAAAAATTTAATCAGATTTTAATTGATATTCCATAGAAATGACAACTTATTTTACCATATTTTTTTACCTCATTTAGAAAAAATATATTTCATTGGATGTAACTAATGAACAACTAATTTTAGTGTCCTTTAAGTGGCCAAAAAATATGTCCATGTGAATGGTTTGGGTTTTGGAGTGTTACCTCAAACATATTTTAAGAAAATAAATGTATGGGGGTAAAGATAAGAAAATAGAGGATATCAAAACATGAATAAATTTTCTAGAAGAAAAATATAATTAGAAATTTAATTTGATATAGAATGTTATGGTAAGTAATTAAAGAGAAGACACAACACACAATAAAAACTACATGAAGATATAACCCTGTATGTAATGATAGTCATCCCCCTCAAAGGATCACCTTACTAGAGTTAATAGAGTTTTTCATAAGTGTTTCTATGAAATGTGAATAAAAAGAACTAGTGGGAAAACACCATAAAGTTATCACTTTTTACATTAAATGATAGTAATAAAGTGATATAAATAAAGGCAATGTTGAAATTGGGACTTTCGATGTCAATTTTTATAAACAAAGGATAAAATATTTATTTTTTAGGGTTTTTACATTGGTTATTATGATAACTGTTCATAAAAGTAAATGGTTTGATATTTGGCATTGGTTTTCCAAAAAAACTCGCATTGAAATTCACTTCTCACATTGGTTATCAAAATTACAATGTGTAAATAGAATCCATTTTTTAAAACATAGGTATAGACAAATCACCTGGAAGAGAACATGAGAAATATAAACTAAAAATTGTTGAAACAAAATTTAAAAAAACATAAAACAACAACATAAATTAATTATTTATGGTGATTTCCTTCAAATCAATTTTTTGTTTAGTAATATTCCTCTTTTTTCAGTAAAGAACTCTTGAGAAAACAATAATAGAAGTTGATAATATATTTGGTACTACGGATGGTAAATATCATGAAGAATATATATCTTATTTACTCAATCAAAAAATTAATCTTCATCATAAAAAATCATAAAATTATTTATACAGAAAAACAATAATCAAAAAAATAAATGATGAGAATAAACACTGTAATAAAATCATCAAATAAATAATTGATGGATATTTGAGGTGAATAGAAGAGTTCTAGATCAGAAATATTGAAAGAGAGATAATGAAAAGTAATGTAATATACATGAAAATATATTTAGTGGCGATGAAATAATATTTAGGAAAGATTTAAAAATTTGAAATTATGCTCGGAAAAATTGAAATATTGATTCTGCGTGAGAAAATTTTTAATTTTAACATTTTGTATATATATATAACCAAAGTTAAAACCCTTCACCCATCATGGTTTTAATTTTAGTTTTATATAAAACATACGTTAAAAGGTGTTCATTGTTAATTTTAATGTATGTTTTCTATAAATCTGATGTTAAATGTAATTCCAAGGACCTTTTAACATCGGTTTTATATAAAATAGATGTTAAAAGATTCTCAGTTCACATTTAACCTAGTTTTATAAAATCCTAACATTAAAACCTAGATGGAAGGAAGATCATTTTTCTATTATTGAAACACTAATAAATTTTATTTTCTAATATTCTACATGGTGAAACTGATTATTAATTATATTTATCAGCATTGACCCATCACCGTATTTTTAGTGATACATTTTACAATATCTAAGGATGCATTCTATACAACAAATAAATTACAATACTCTATGTGAGAGTAAGGATTCACATATCTCATAGATCGAGTTTTAAGCAACCTATTCCCCTTGATGATCTTGATGTTCTAATAGTTGAAATTTATATTGGAATTTTCATATCATGGTGGTTTGATCATGTAAAAATACTTTTTTACAAAGAAGTATATCTTTTGAAAAAAAAATTATAAAAAACTTTAACAATTCATGAAAAAGGGCCTAAACCAATGAATTTTATTATAAATAGAGAAGGGGAAATAGATGGTCAAATCAAAACAATATAAAGGATCAAGAAATCAGTCAGAAATACATTCATAGAGTACCTTTAACCCACTAATTCAACTTTCACATTTACTAATATTAAAAGTTCATGAAAATACACTATTCAAAGATAGAAATATAGCCATAGTTTTTTTTTTGAAGACTAGATGTATGGACATGCCATTACAGACTATCTCATTCTTGAGAATGTGGATGAAATCCTCAGGCATAGATGACTAGTAGTCTTAGTTGTAAATGTATATATGAAGTTCATTTTCATAATTTATTATTCCAAAAATGAAAAGCTATGTTAATTATAGTTAAGTACTATTCAAATTTTTTGTAGGCATATATATCAGTAGTATTTAAAGGAAACCATATGAACAAAAAATTATATTCATTAGTCTACACATCACTTCTATACAATAAAATCATTGGAAGAAAAATAATATTTTATAATAGTGTATCAACTGGCTGCAATGTTTGAAAATAAACGTACTAATGATAGGCTCTTCTTAATACCAACAATGTTAAGGTAAAACTCTAAAGTATAATCATATAAAATATATTTTCATTTATTTAATTACTTATTCATTTTATATAGATAATTTTTTCCTCATTTCAATCAATGTTTATACTAAAAAGATTTATTTATTTGGATTCAATGCATATATTACAAAAAAAATAAAACATACATAAGGATGTTTATCAATTTTTAATACAAAAAATTCAACATTTTACAAATAAACACCAAGTTATACATTTCATAATATGTTTTATTGAATTTTTTATAGGGAAATTTTTATATATCATTAATATCAAGGTATGAGGATGGTCCATGAGAATAATAAGTCTATCAAATTCTATAACTAGATAAGTATTTGGGTGTATATAATAATATTTTATAAGAAAAACATATATGAAAACAAATTACTTATTTTTATCAATGTTTCTATCGTGTATAAAACAATATATTAGAAACTTTTATGGTCACTATGTTCCCAAATTTATGAAAGATTCATATTCTATTAACAAACCAGTATCTCCATATAATTATTTTCAATGATAATTAAAATTTAATTTAATATATTTATTATCCATTGGTTTATTTATATTTTTTAGCACTACTAAGGCATTTATAGTCCTTATATTAAAAATTGTAAATATATTCTTTTAGAAATGAGTGGAAAGAATACATATTTTATGAATTTATATAGAAATTATGAAGAGGTGACTTAATGTTATTTATTTAGTTAATTTTATTTTTATATTATCTACTTATTTATTAATTAATTTTAATAACAATTTTATCTACTAGTTATTTAAATAATTTTCATACACAGTGTTGTTGATATGACTGAAAGTGCATACTTTTATTTAAAATCAACATTTTAGTACAAAAAACACTTCGTATACTTAATGGAAACATAGTTTTATTATATTGATAATTTATTAAAATGATAAATAAGTAATTTTTGATATTTTGGAATCAGTAGCACATAAATCTCATGCACAGTGTGCCTGATATGACTCAATGTGTGTGTTTTTGGTTTAAAGAAACATTTTAGTTCAAAACACATATCACTAACTAAAACCCACGAAAATACACTCATATTTTATTGATAACTTATGAAAATGATTAATAAGTCTTTTTTGATGTATTAAAATTAATTACACATCCATATTAAACATGGTGTTTATGGTATGACTGAAATTATTATTATTTTTAAAAAATTAACATTTTAGTACAAAACACACTTCACATACTCAAAAAGTAAGAAAACATACTCAAATTGTGTTAATACGTTTGTAAAACAATTAATAAGTCATTTATAAGATATAATAATTCATAAATCTAAAACAAGGTGTGGCTGGTATTAGTCAAAGTTCTTGTTTTTAGTTTCAAATGGTCATTTTTATTCAAAAGATGCATGACATACTCAAAATTGAGAAAACCTACTCGAAAAGTCTTGATAATTTGGGACAATAATACATAAGTAGTTTTTGATGTATTTGAATCATATGAATATCAATATGATACATAGTGCAATATATATGACTAAAAATTCTAGTTTTCAGTTTAAAAGTGAAATTGTTGTCAAAAATGTTTGTTACTCACAAAAACATGAGAAAATGCATGAATATTATTCTGATACTTTAGGGGGAAAACTTTAATTCATTTGTGATGTTTATCAACCAATCACATATCAATCTGATACACGGTGTGATCAGTATGATTCAAAACACATATTTTTAGTTTAAAATAAAATTTTAGTTTAAAATGTGCCAATCCCTAAAAATTTAGAAAAAAAGTTGGTATTGTCTTAATATTTTTGGAAAATGACACATAATCCAATTATAATGAGTATAAATAAACCACACATCAATATAGTACATGATGTGATTGGTGTGACTCAAACTATATGTTTTATGTTTAAAATTGAAATTTGGGTTAAAATTGTGTTTTCAATATGAAAAACCAATAAAAACACTTTATTTGTCTTGATACTTTAGGTAAACAATCCATTAGTCATTTTTACAGTATAAGAATCAATCATACTTCAATCCAACACACGGTGTGGGTGGTATAAATCAAAGTCTGTGTTTTTATTTAAAATTGTAATTTTAGTTCAAAAGACATGTAACATACAAATTCTAATACATAGTTTGATTGGTATGACATGGAATATGTTTTTTCAGTTTGAAAGTTTAATTTTAATTAAAAATTTATTTTACTCGCTAAAAGCTGATAAAATGTACATGTATGGTCTTGATACTTTATGAAAATATTTCATAAGTCATTTTTTAGGTTTATTAATCTTTGATTTCTCAATATGATACACAGTTTGACCCATATGATTGAAATATTATGTTTTTAGATTAAAATTACATTTTAGAAAAAAACATTCTACTCACAAAAAAAGGTAAAACACTCAGATTATCATAATATTTTAGGAATTACATCTATAAATAATTTATATGGGGTAGGAATTATTATCATGTCAATATGATACACGGTGTGATAGTTATGACTAAAATTATGTGTTTACATTTTAAAAATGACATTTTAGTTAAAAATGTGTGTCACTCAAAAAAAATCAAACACACTTGTATTTTCAAGATACTTTAAGAAAATGAACCATGATTCATTTTTGATGTGTAAGTGTCAACTAAATGACAATATGACACACAATGTGGTTAGTATGACTCAAAGTCCCTATTGTTTTTAAATTTCATTTTAGTTCAAAAGACATTTGACATACCCAAAACTGAGAAAATGTGAACAGATAATTTTTATAATTTTGTTAAATTATTTATAAGACGTTTTTGACATATATGAATCAATCATGGCTTAATTTAATACACAATGTAACCAGTATGAATTGAAATATGTGTTTCCAATTTAAATATAAAATTTTAGTTAAAAACATGTGTCACTCACTAAAAACAACAAAAACACACTTGTATTCTATTTATAATTTAATAAGTTAATCCATAATTAATTTTTATTGTATAAATATTAGTTACATGTTAATCTAATATATAATGTGACCATTGTAAATAATCTAATATAGTAAACCATAGTCGATGGTTATGTTATTAAATTGGCACTAGATGCAAGAAATCACATTTGGAAGGATCAAATAGTTTATTAGTTTGGGAAAACTGGATACATAATTGAAACTCAAATTAAAATTGAAAATATAAAATATGATATAGAGTATCCTATGAGAACATTATATTTACCATGAACATATCCCTACATATAAATCATAATTCACTTCTTGACATCCTAGGAATAGAAAACATAAGAAAGGTGTGAGATCTAATTGTTTGTAAAGTTATGCATACATTATAAGATATCATTAATAAATAAGGAATAATTAGTATAGAAAGGTAAATAACTAAAACACATTCCATTCAATCAATTACTTGTTCATAATATGGAAAGAATAAATGGTGATCAAATAATGCCATAAAAATAATCACATGAGCTTGAAACTTAACCATGGATATTATAACTAATAAAATAATCATATGGAACATCAATAAATAATCTAATAATGATGGAATTCATAGTCTTGGGCATCATAACCATACCATCAATTCCTCATGTCAAGACATCTTACATTAATGGGTAAGGCCTCAGCCAAATACCCAAGCTAGTTTGTCTCATGAGACCTAATGATAGATCGAGTATATATAGTGAGACCTACTTATCGCATAATAATTATAATTCATTACACATATGAAAGTAGTGAAACATAATCAATATAAACATTAATATTGAAAAACTGGTATACAAGGTTTTAATACTTTCCCTAATCAATAAGAATAATCATAAATCATTAAGATTAATATAGAGGATGGTATCAAAATAGTACATCCTAAATAAAAATTGATCATATCTAGATAAATAATAAGGATGGTATCATTACAAAATTTCCGAATGGGGAATTAGTGAAATAAGGGTTGTTGTTGTTGATTAATAGATATACCATAAAAATTTCATTAAAACAATCTTGAGGAAAATATCCTACTTCAATTTGTAAATAACATTCAAAAACTAAACATTTATAGAATATTAAGAAACTATTTTCTTTAAAATATCCTTTTAAACGTTTTAAGGAAGATTCAAATTAATTAGTGGTCATGATAGTGGGTAATTCCATATATGTTTTATAAATTTAAAAAAACATTCCTTTCACACTGTTGTAAAACTGTTAAAAAGTGCCTTGTTTGGAAAATGACAAGAAGATTAATTTAAACCTCTTTTTAAAAAATTAATTTTTTTAAAAAAAATTGATTAATAAATAATTTATAAAATTTTAGAAATGTTTTTTAAAATATTTTTAGAAACCACGGATATGGATTAAAAATAATTTTCTACTAAAGAGATAAATAATGTCAACTTTTCTTAAAAACAATTTCTCAACCATTTTAATTATAAAATAGAGTAAAATGGTAAAATTATTTTAAAATTTCATTAATAAACATAGAATAAGGAACTTTATTGGGTTTAATATAATAATATCAAACAATTCCTTCAATGGATACTTAAACATAAACAATCCCTAATAATGATGAGATTATGAAACAAACACTTACCGCCTTGGTAACTTCTGAATCGCAAGCCCCATAAATGAAATTAATTCAAATGAAACATTAAATACCATGAATTTCAATATATTAATGATATAAAATATTAATGGGGTATTATATACACCACAAAAAATAAATAAGTGGTGAATATTGCATATATCTCATGAATGTTAAAGTGAGACGAGAAACCCTTTCCTCCTGTCTTATTTCCGTTGTATGTGTACATACCTCCTATATAATAAAAAATAGATTTTTTATAAATAAATTAAAAACTATAATAATATATTTCATACCATATATGATTTACTTATAGTCTTTTATGACCTGATTATTAATAAATCTTTGTTAAAATCATCGTTTCGAGTGATAATTGTTCTGTTTTTATATATGTTTTGGTTCGGTAGTTTCAGCCCTTTTACTTTGATAATGCTTAAATCATCTCCAAAATTATAAACATGATATAAATATAATATATAATCATTACATGTGTATTTATAATATTCTATAAATTTCAGATATGGGAAAATGTGTTACATCATTCATCGATATGGTATGTCGTACGTATGCATGAACGTTGTTTCGATTTTTCCAAAAAATGAAATATAAAAAGGGTAAATAATGTTTCACCTATAAATAAGAATAATTATATAATATAATTAATTAAAATTAATTAAATATATTCTTATTACCATCCATTTCAAATTAAAATGAAAAACATTTTACATTTCTACATAGAGGCGGTAGACCACATGTACACACGAGCGGCGTTATTATTTTCCAAAAAAATGAAAGGTAAGAAGGTATATATTGTATTATAAAAACATAACTATATTAATTTCATCAATATAATATTCATATATTAAATCCATCATTATATCAAGCCATGAGAGGCAGTGATGGAAAACGAATTACATAGGTTCTTGAGGCAATAGTCCTCCTTACAGATGATTGACGGTTTCATTCCTCATTTGATGGAAGATGAGATGGATATAGATTATTAAATCAACTTGATAAAATATCAGTATAAATGAGATAATTTTTTAGTCCTTTACCATATTTGGAGATGATTTTAGAGAGTTATAAGATTAAGTAAAATGAAAACTCATGGTTAGGAACATTACCACTTATTCAGACAACCTCTTTACGTTTATACATAAGCCTTAAAATATTATATTTGTGACAAAAAAATGCCTCTTGTATGTGGGAAGTTATATAATTTTGATATTTGGGTAGATATTGGATGAGAAAAAAAGGCATTGGATGTTTTAAGATGAGAAGAGAGGGGTGGAATTTTATAAGTGCGAGAGAGGAAACACTTTGAATTTTTGAAAAGAAAAAGTGATAATAATGTTATTCACATGAAAAATGATATAAAATGTATCAACATCAAACCATAGATGATATAAGGATAAAAATATTTCTATAAAAAATAAATTTTACAAGTATCTAGGTCATTTTAACCCTTTTCACTTTAGTTTAAACCCCGGTAAACATGTTTTAACCTTAAACACGGTAATTAAGATTAACTTTTTTTACTATTAAACATGAAATTACTATATAATATTAATTATGATTATTTATAATATGATATCCATTTTTATAAATTTATTTCATAAAATTGTAAATTTTAATTGAAAATAAAACTCACATGCACAATGAAAAAACTGTTTTCCAAAGAGAAAATTCTCATAAGTATAAAAAGTTTTAATGTCAAAAATAAAAATTATTTTGATTAAAATTACGTAAATTTAATTGATTATAATATATTTAAATTAATTATAATTTTTAAAAATAATTAAATTAGTATTTTAATTTTAAATTCTTTAAATGAAAAGGCAGTTTTCAATACACCCCACTATTTTTCACAATTCATTAAAAAATTAATCTTTTTAGAAAATTCTAAAAAATTCACTCTAAGAAAAATTTGACTTTATGATTTAAAAAATGAATTTAATTTTTTAAAATAAATTTTATAAAAGTGGTAAAATTAATTTCAATGTATATGTGCAAAGTGAGATGACACCACCATTAAAAAAAATACATTTTTTTATAAAACATTTCTTTTCTCTTTAAAATGATTGTTATTATATTTATAATAAATAGATAACCATTGAATTTATTTTAGACCTGTATAAACCATATAATTTTCTCAATTTATTTTTTCTTATTCATACCCTCCAATTTAACTAGTATGTGGTAAAGATATACTATTTTATGGTTATTTTATACTCGGGGTTTCGTGTATCGCAAGCTATAGAAGATATTAAATTTAAATAAATATATTTCATGGGTCATTTAGGATTTGTGTTTCAAGTCACATATGATATAGAACACAATGTTCTTATTTTAATATCTTAGGGTGTTACATTATAATCGCTTAAATAAATTACTTCCTTGTAATTATAGTTTGGTAATAATAGATATAAAATTTGTTCAAAACCCACATCCTAAAAAGGGTTAATAAAAACTAAACTTAATAATAGGTAAAGGGGATTATTCTAGAATTCTATAATAAAACATAACTTGGTTTCCAAGTAATAAAACATTAGTGGTAAGTGAATATATGGGCATAGAAAAAGTGCAATTCCCAAATAATTATGGAGGGTGATAGAGATCATTGATCACAAGATAGTGAATGCTCATGAGAAAGTTAAAAACCCAAAAAAAACATAAATATATAATGAGTTAAAAGACCATCAGTTCGTCATAAATAAATGTAATAGGATAAATTTTTATTTTTAATATAATTTTTCTATATTTGAGGGATTATTTTACTATCAAGAGAGAGAAAACTATAAAATATTCATACTTGATATATTTTATTTTTTTCATAAGAACAATTTCATCCTTTATTTATGCTTCAGTCAATTTCTACTTTATTTTTTACTCTATGAAAGGAACATACAATATGAATTTTTTACGCCTGAAGTACTAAAATTATATTTTAGCATATCAAAATATCTATAAAATAGTGATAATTACCTATGTGTTTCCCTAAACATTTACCAAAATAAAAATGGCTAGTATGCATTATCCAAAAAAATAATTAATATATAAACCTCAAAATTAACACCAAAAATTAAACCTAATAATTCCATAAGTATCCATCTAGAAAATAATTTGAAAAAAAATCATACTAACCAGTACATCATAAAGGCCAATGGTAGAAATTTTACCTTTACCGACCATCGGTTGTCGGATTAAGCCCCACAACCTTACCGGATGAAACAAGTTTTGATATGACATGTGAGTTGACCTTTTTCCAAAATTATGTTAATATAATACCTATAATTTTCCAAAATCATAATATCCCATAATTACCACAATATATAAGATTATATAACCCCTAAAGTTTATCTATACCTTTAAACATATGTCCCCAAAATGTAAAGGAATTCTTCCTTAAATAACTTTTTCACTAAGACATATCCTAAACCAATTGGATGTATTTCCCTAAATTTCTCACAAAAATATCTTTGATCTTGATAAACTCCCTTCACATAAAACCTAAAAATGGGTGTTGAAAACTTTGAACTTATGAACATACTTAAACTCATAAACCCATGATGGTATATATAACTATCTATTTAATCTTACATGAAGACATATATGTTTCAAAAATTAGCAAAATCCTTAGATGTTTCATGATTCTTATGACCAGAATACCTGCCTGCAATCTAATTTTTCGTTTTCTCAAAGTCGGTTTATGGGTTAATGGTAACCATACAGACACTGATCCAACATAAAACGGCAGTCGTGGAACCCTCCAACCATAAAGAAAATCACTACAACAACATATTCAAATTTCAAAATCGAAAACCAACCCCATCAACACACACACGATTACCAAGGTGTCTCGATCAGTGAACCACCTCGAGCCATGCCCCCTGCATCACCGAAAATATGTCTGAATCACCAGAGAACAACCATCGGCCCTCGCCACTGCAGCCAAAACCACGAAACCCAGATGCATCGCCTCCAACACCCACTTCATCTAAGTCAACGAGGCAGAAACCCTCCGCAAATCACATAAGCATTATGACCAGAATACCATTTGTAAAAATACTTCTACAATATAATTTATGAATCCAAATGCACAATCACTTTAATAATTCCAATTCAATTGTATTGATATCATAATCTTGACCTTAATCCTTTGGCTTCTTCTGAGGTATATCCCCTGATTCTTGGGGATTTTTTTTCATAGTGGATCATGCCCTTATAGTTGAAACATTGAACATTATAGGATTCTTTGTTACCCTTGAATTTATTCACCTAATATCCTTTCTCCCCACACTTGAAGAAAACTCCCATTCTATTTAAGAAATTATCAGGGTGTTTCTTTCCACATTTATCACATGTGGTAAAATATTTCTTTCCCTTCTTCCCTGTATTTATATTATTCTCTATTTTCCTTTTCTTCTCTTTATTTACATTGAATAGATAATACTTGGATAATTCTTTCTCTTTCTTGATAACACATGATATTATGCCCTCATATAATTATAATGTTTGGGATATTGGTTCCCTTCAAAGGATTAGCTTAAGACCATCAAAGAAAAGGTAAATATTGCTCTTTAGATTACATATGTAGTTCATAGTATTACATGATGACCTTATAATGCTAGATTAATACTTATAAACATTTTCATCTTCCTTTTTTCTTAGACCTAGGAATTGTATCCTCTTATCAACTCGTTTGTCAAAAGGAAAATATTTTTCCAAGAATAGTGCATTAAAATCCTTTAACTTTATTCTCTTTACTTCATCCTCATCCTTAGTGTTTTAAATCATTGGACACCGTTGATCTACATCCCTGGAGAGGTTATATACATCCATGAGAACCTTCTCCATTTCATTACATCCTAGAGTGAGAAATATCTTCTCAAAAAAACTTATCCATTGATCAAATACAAATAGATTTTTAGTCCCATTTAATAATAGAGGTTTCTGATACATGAAGTAGTTCAACATTGTTACACTATGTGGTGGATCAGTAGGATAGTCCATATGGCCAAGGTTATTACTCATAACCTAAATCAGCCATCACAATATGGTTGTAATTTGATTAGTTTTATCTATATCTATATTTCTAGCATCATTATCTTTCTCGTGAGGGAAATATCTATGTTAAGTATGTGAATTGATATGATTATCATTCCTTCAACTAGACACCATTTCTAAACAATGTAATATACAATATTATATCATAACATTATGAAACATAATTTATAATCCCAAAACTAATGAAACACATGTCATTAATTAAATATTTTATGCATAGCTAATCTCATAATCATAAACATGGTTTTTTTGGAAAATATTCAAGACATAATTTTTTTTCAAATCCTTCAAAATGGTTTATAAAGAAAATGTGATTAACCCAATAATATACCTTGGGAGTGTAAAAACTAGGTGTATAGTAAGGCCCATTTTCATGCATAATATGATGATTAAGTTAATGTCCAATGTTCTCTTTTCAAATTTATTACCCCTAGGTATTACTATGCTAGAACCATGTCTAATTACAGTATCCAGAAATGGATTTATTTCTAGGAAATCCATATAAACAATATCTTAAAAAAATAAGATTTAATCATATGCTTAGAATTATCCTCAAATTCAGTCATAGGGATATGTTATCTAATCTACGTTTTCCTATGTCTAATTCTAAATTTTTCTAATAGACTTCCTCTAATACCATTTATAAGGATCCCAAACCTAGTAGCCTATATTTAGTGATTACATTATTAAATTTGAACTATATACAAGGAATCACATATTGACGGGTTGAGTCATTTATAAGTTAAAAAAATATGATACATACTTAAATCTTGTAATATAATTGAAAACATAAAATAAATAATAGAATTTTTAATGATAATTTCACAATTCCATTTATCATATCCCTGAATATCAATCATAATACACTTCCTAACATCCTAAGGAAAGGAAACTTAAGAAATAGGTGAGCTCCAATACTCATTAAGGGTATACGTATAGTATAATTTATCATGAATAAGTATTTCATAATCAATATGGAAATCCATAAAACTTTAAAAAATCATTCAATCAATTACTTAATCATAATATAGCAAGAATAAATGATGATAAAAAATTGGAATATAAATAATCACATGATCTTGAAATGTAGTAATGGATATTCTAAATAATCTAATAATCACATGGAACATCGATAAAAAAACATAATGAGGGGATTCATAATGTTGTACATCAAAACCATACCTTCCAGGCCTCTTGGAAAGGAATCTTACATAAACGGGTAAGGCCTCAGCTAAATACCCAATCTAGTTTGTCTCATGAGACCTACTGATTCATTGATGGGATATAATAGGCCCCACACATCACTTACTTAGTAAAATTCATTCTTTAAGTGAAAGTGGTGAAACATAATCAACATAAAAATTCATATTGAAAAACTAACTTGTGAAATGTTAACAATTTCCCCCAATCAATAAACATAATCATAAACCATTCAGAGTAATATATTTAATGGTATTGAAATAGTATATCCCCAATCAAACTAAACATAAGAAATCCATATAAATAATAAGTATGATATCATTACAGCATATTCCCAATTATAAATAAGTTAAATAAGGTTTTTTCATTGATAAATATAAATATCATGAAAACACGTTAAAGAAATCATGAGAAAAATATCCTTTTCACTTTAAAAATAACATTCAAAAAATAAAAATTTCAAGAATATTAAGAAAACAATTTCTTTAAAAATTTCCATGCAAACCTATTAAGTAATATTCAAAGTAATTATTGGTCCTGATGGTAGGTAATTTAATACACATTCTATACGTTAAAAAAACCATTCCATTCACATTGTTATAAGATGGTTAAAAAATGTTTCGTTGGGAAAAAAACAAGAGAATTCCTCTCAAACTATTTTTTAAAAAGTAAAAAATGGGTAAAAATTTCTATAATAAATCATTTTGATAATCATAAAATCATTTTTGAAAATATTTTTAGAAAACATGGATATGAAAGAAAAATTATTTTCAAACCATGAGAGAAATAAACTCAACTTTTAAAAAAAACATTTTATCAATCATTTTATGTACCATGGAGAGTGGAAAGGTAATATTACCTGAAAATTTCATGAATATTCAGAGGAAAATAAAATTTATTTTGTCTTATATAAAAATATCAAACCATTCCCCAAAGGGAGACTTAAACTTAAATAATCTTCGATAATGATGAGATTTTTAAATAAACACTTACCACTTTGATAACTGTTGAATCGTAATCCCCATGAAAGAAATAATTTCAAATGAAACATTAAATTCCATTAATATGAATATATTAATTATATAACATATTAATGGAGTAGTATATACACCACATAAAATAAATAAGTGGTGAATATGGTATATATCTCATGAAAGTAAAAGTAAGATGAGAAACCCTTACCTCAAGTCTGATTTCCTTTGTACATGTCTATAAGTCCATTATAATAAATATACAGTTATTTTAAATATATTAAAAACTATAATAATATACTTAATACCATATATTATTTAATAATAGTCTTTTATGACCTCTTTATTAACAATTATTTGTCAAAATCGCTATTTTAGTTGATAATTGCTTCTTTTTATGTATATTTTAGTTCTACAATTTCAAACATTTTAATTTGATCATGGTTACATCATATAATTAATTTTATGAATTATATAAATATAATATATAATATTTATATAAATATTTATATTAGTCTATAAAATTTAGAGATGGTAAAATGTGTTACATTGTTTATGGAGACAACGGGTTGTACGTACAAATGAACTTTGATTCAATTTTTTCAATAGTTGGAATGTAAAAAAGGGTAAATAATATTTCACCATTATAGAACCATTATTATTTCAAATATTTCATTTAAATTCATTAAATATTCCCTTATTACTATCCATTTAAAATTAAATGAAAAACAATTTATATCTCTAAATGGAGGTGAAAGTTCACATGTATGCATGAGCGACGTTATTGTTTCCCAATGGATTCTAAGGTAAGAAGGTATATGTGGTATTAAAATTACATAATTATATTAATTTTATAAATATGATATACATTTTTTTAATTTATCATTATATCTATCTATGAGAGGCAGTGGTAGAAAACAAATTATATCGGTTTGCGAGGCAGTAGTTTTTTGTACACATGATTGACGGTTTTATTTCCCATTTGATCGAAGAGGATATGAATATAATTTATTCCATTAATATAATAATACATTAGAATATATGATATTTTTTTATTGTATCATATTTTCAGATTATTTTATGGATTTATAAGAACAAGTAAAATTAAAATTCATTGTTAGGAACTTTACCTCTTCTTCAGACAATAACTTTAGGTTTATACCTAAAGCCTTCCTAGATTGTATTTACGATCAAAATAATTACTTTTCAATTTGTATTTTTATTTGATTAATATATTTGGGTAGTTATTTTATGAACCAAAAGTATTTTTGAGAGTGAATAAAATATGAGATTTGTGGGACACTTATAAGTGGCGGAGAGGACACACTTGGAATTGTTTTAAAATAAACAATGATAACCACATTTTCACATTATAAAAGGCTCAAATATGGATCATTATAAAAATATGAATAAGATAAGGTCTAATTATTTCCATTAAATATAAATTGGACATGTTTCTAGGTTATTTTAAACCTTATCTTATTAGTTTAACCCCCGGTAAACCCATTATAACCTTAACCACAATATTTAATTTTTATTATTCACTACAAACAAAAATTAAGTTGAATTTATTATATAATATTAATTATTATGATTAAAAATATTAACTCTATTTCTCAAAATTCAAATAATATAAGTGAAACAATTTAATTTAAAATTATTATCTGAGATGCGACGAAAAGTGGTTTTCTAAAGAGAAAATTTCCATAAGTATATAATGTTTTAATATAAAAAAATAATTTGATTAAACTGAACTAAAATATATCACATATAACATAATTTTACAAATTTTACTTTTCAAAAAATAAATCAAAATTAATCTTTTAAATTATTTAAATGAAAAGATGGTTTTCTATAAAAAAACAATATTTTTACCTTTTTATCAAAAAATTAATCTTTTTAGAAAATTATAAAAAATACACACTAAGATAGTTTTTAAATGATGATTTAGGAAATAAATTAATTTTTTTTAAATAAATTTTCTAAAATTTTAAAAATTCAATTTTAAAGTATATTTGCAAAGCGTGACAAGGCCTCCTTTTAGAAAAAAAAAAGTCTTTTTGTAAACATTTCATTTTATTATAAATGATTCTTATTTTATTTATAATCAATAGAAAACCATTTAATTAATTTTATACATGTTTAAATAATATTATTTTTATAATTTATTTATTCTTATTCATACCCTCCAATTTAACAGCAAGGTTATAATAGTATTTTATTTTATGAATCTTTTAGACATGGGGTTTCATGTATCATAAGAAAAAAATAGTTTAAATTTAAATAAATATATTTTTTGGGTCATTTACTATCAGTGTTGTGTATATCATATGCTATCAAAAATAATTTTATTCTTTTAAAATCTCTGGGTTTTATAATCGGTTTGACTCAAATTTCATGTTTTTAGTTTAAAAAAACATGTGTTAGAAATGTTCTACTCATTAAAAACATATAAAAATAGTAAAATTGTATTTATAATTTAGGAAAATTATCCATAAATTATCATTTATGGGTATCAATCATTCACATGTTAATATGATACATGATGTAATCGATATGACTCAAATTTTGTGTTTTTAGTTTAGAAATGGCATTTTAGTGAAAAATATTTTTTACTCACCGAAAATTGAGAAAACAGGCTTAGATTGTCTTAATACTATAGTAAAATGATCCATAATTCATTTTTGATGTGTAATAATAAACTACACATCAATATGACATATAGTGTGGTTGGTATGACTTAAAGTGTGTTCTTTTATTTAAAATTGACATTTTAGTTCGAAAGGTATGTGATATAATGAAAACAAAAAAAACATAGTCATATTGTTTTTATAATATAAGAAAAATATAGAAAAGTCCTTTGTGACATATAAGAATTAGTTACACCCCAATCCATGAAATGGTGTCACTGGTATGTCTCAGAATGTGTTTTTTCCGTTTAAAAGTGACATTTTACTTAAAAAAGGTGTAACTCATTGAAAACCAAGAAAACTTTCTCATATGGTAATGATACTTTATTAAAAAGATACATATTTCAATTGTGATGTATATGAACTATTCACACTTCAATATGATATATGGTGTGACTAGAATGGCTCAAAAAGCATGGTTTCAGTTTAAAATGTATTTTTTTAACATGAAACTCATTGAAAACCCATAAAACCCCTCATATTGTCTTTATATTTTATTAAAAAATCCATTAACCAATTGTGATGAGTATGAATCATCCTGTAGCACCCCCAGTTTGAGGTATGTAGCCTTTTTAAGCCTTTTATGTGTTCAAAGGTCTTGGGATGATTTGGGAAGAGGTTGGAAGATTCTGGAAGGATTTTGAATAATTTTGGAGGCTTTTCTAAGGGAACACAATTTGAGAATGGTTAGGGGAAACTGTGCTGGTTCTCCCGAAAAATCTACAGGGGGAGACAGTTGGCCTCGTACATCCTGTGCATGGTCTTCCAAACTATAAGAGTCAACCGTGTGGACACCTTCCCTCGAGGCAGTGGCATGAAAACAGTTAGCAAACGGTTTTCCAAAATATGCGGACTAACCGTGATGCGACTTAAAAAGAGGGTTTTTAAATCCAGGTTCACTCATGCTTGACCTATTTCAATCCAAAATCTCTCTCACTCGATCCTCTCTCGGGATTTTCAGTTCTTAAGGGTTTTAGTTTCTCTCCCACTCACTTTAAAATCAAATCTAATGGGTTTCAAGGTGGTTTGATGGTGGTTTCTCCTGGGTAAGTCTCTCCTCTTGGTTTCTCTTTGTTTTTCTCTAAGTATTCTCTTCCCTCTTTCTCATTTTTCTATATCTACATCCATTTCATGTATATCTAGTGTTGGTATTTCCTTTGGTGTTGATTTTAAGGAATGTGCATGATAACGAAGGATATCTAGAGTGGTTTTTGGGAAGTGTTTTCCCAGATTGGGGTGTGGTTGCTTGTGGGTTGAATTTGTTGGAACCCAAAAGGTAGGTGGATTCTCTCTTGACTCCACTTTTCTAAAACTTGTATCTTGGTTACAATTAATTTTTTTTGCTTAAAATTAATTTTGTATTTGATGTTAGAAATTGGTCGGAAATCCCTTGGTGATGTTTTGGGGGGTTTTGGGGAAAAGGGGGCCTTGTGGTGAAATGATCTTATTGTGGGTTTTAAAATGGAGATTTTAAAATGGGTTGATGGGATGGATTTGTGAAAATGGTTTATGAAAATGGTTTTCAATAAATTTTTTATTTTATTGAAATTTGTTTTGACATAGAAAATGATTAAATGATGATTTCAATAAATGGGTGATTTATTGAAGTGAATTAGCATGTGATGGGAATGATGGTTTGCTTTTCTGTGGCCTAGGTGCTTAGTTCTTATTGGTTGATTTATCATTATGACTTGCGTGTAATTGTGTGAAAGTG
Organism: Viscum album; assembly: GCA_963277665.1. Lineage (NCBI taxonomy): Eukaryota > Viridiplantae > Streptophyta > Magnoliopsida > Santalales > Viscaceae > Viscum > Viscum album. The sequence continues at coordinate 251,019,234 of OY728135.1, read as the reverse complement.
GGCGGGAAGTAACACTATAATTAGGGGATGGATATTGGATAGAAGGGCCACCATCAAAGGATTTGTGGGCGGGAAGTACCACTAGTTGGAAGTGTAGTGAACGTGTTGGAAAAAATTTCCACTGTTTTGGTTTCCTTATTATTTTTTTCTTTGAAATATAGGATTTTTTGTGTAATTTGAATAGGTGAAGTGGATCGTGGCATGGATTTTTGTATTTCCTGTGTTTTTTTGCATTTGGGTTGAAATGGCTTGGTAAAGGAGTGTTTGGATTGTTGTAAGTTGTTGCATTATTTAATGTTTTATATAAATTTGATAACAGTTTCATCCTAGTGGTGTGTGTAGTGAATTCATTTGGGGAAAACCTACTGAGTATTTGTACTCACCCCCTACTTTGGCACTTTGGTGCTTTTTTATATGTTGTATTCTGGGATACAGGTAAGAGTAAATCATCTCATTTTGCTAGTGGTTTGGCATGATTCTTTGGGGATTTTGTGGTTCAAGGAGCATGGATCCTGGTGTGGAGCTATGGATAGTGTCCTAGTTATGTTGGAGTCTTGTTGTAGTCTTCTTATTGGTACTCTGATTTTTACTTATTTTTATTTTTCAAGTGGGATCACTATGGATTAGTTGGTTGTGTTTTGGTAATTTATGAGTTTGTTTGTTTTCTTGACATGCATAATGTATTTTGTGGATTTTTTGGCTGGTGGTTTTTTTCTCAAGGGAAAATCAGTCCCCAACATATTCTCAAATCCCTTGGCATTTATTGCCAACCGTTGGTGCCTTGGGAATGTCGATTAACGCCAAGTAGCATTCCTCCTACCTCTCAAGCCAATGAGATGGGGTGATATGTTACAAGTGGTATCAATTTATTCGTTCCTTGGATTTTAAGTGAGAAATTTTTTTTGGTTATTTGGTAATGATTGTTGGTCTTGGTGTTGACATTCTTTCTTGGTCTATTCCTTGAGTCGGGATGGTATCAAGGCATAGTATTATTGGAACAAATAGTGTAGAGCATAAATGTACATAGCTAACCCTTTTATGCTGAACTTCTAGTTACTAGAGAGTTGGGTACATAAGTGTTTGGAGACACTTATAGGCATTGGAAATCTCAATGTCATGGTATAGGCAATGAGATGAGCATGCCATGCATAGTAGAAATTACTTCCCACTAGGATTCATATTTCATTGGGGTATAATGATCTATGGTGTAATATGAATGTTTTGATTTTGAAAATCTGTATTGGGTTTCAAAACGGAGGGGTTTTAAACATAGAAATTTGTGGTATTTTGAAAATGGGTCGATTTTCAAAATATGGTGGATTTTTCAGAATAGTGCATCATGAGAAATGTGAACTTGTGGAAAGCCTATTTGTGATTGTTGTAATTTATTGAAATTGAAAATTTAATACACATTATTGTTAATGGAGTGAAACTTAGGGTTGTTTTTTGTATTGATAGAAATGACATCGGGTCGGCATCGTAGAGACCAACTAGAAGAAGTTGCTGAAAATGTGGTTGCACCTGAGCCCCAGGTGAACCAGTAGCTAGTGCAGTGTATAGTGAAAGCCTTCCAAGCTGTGGAAAGTGGGAACAAAGTGGATGAACCAAGGAATTTAGATAATGTGGTTCAGTTTAAAAGGCATAATCCACCCATGTTTTGGGGTGATTTGGAGAAAGAAAGGACTGAAGCGTGGATGAATAGAATGAGTAGGATATTTGACTTCTTGGGAACACCAGTAGAGATGAAATTGAAACTATCCACATATATGTTGTAAGATCATTCCGTCCAGTGGTGGGAGTTAGTGGTTCAAGTAGGGACGGACCAAAATATGACATGGGAGGGGTTTGATAAATTTTTTAATAAAAAATTCTACACTATACATTCATAATTCAGCGTGCAATGCATTTCTTTAGTTTGAATCAAGGGAACATTGTGGTGATGGAATATACGGCTAAGTTTATGAACTTAGTGCGGTTTTCACCTTAGGTAGTGGGTAGTATATCATTGAAGGAAAAAAAATTTGAAGCTGGTTTGAACCAGGAAATTTCTTCCAAGATAACGGTGTGGTGTATATGTGATTACACAGAAATGGTGAATAGAGATATAGTGGATGAGTGGAATATTTTGGGGCTACAGGAGGGGGAAGTTTGTTGGTAACCATAGAGAATAGTGGGAACTCAAACACTGGGATCAAGCAGAAGAGGGACACTTAATTACAGGGTGATAGTATGGCTCAAAATCTGATGGCAGGATCAGTGAATCTTCCTTCGATGCATCAGAGAATGTTGGGAGGTTTTTAGTGTGGTTCTACGAGCCACATCAAACGGGATTGTATGGAACAACCTGGAGAATTTCATAATTTTAGGAATATGGGGCATCTGTAGCGTTATTGTTAGAATGATCTAAGTTTGGGACTTCGTGACAGTCCTCAAGGGTTACAGGGGTTTTATGCCTTGATGGGATAGGGGCAGCAGCATACCCCTCGACAGCAGAGTAAAGTGGTTCATGGTGATTCTCGGAATACGACGATGCCTCAGTAGGGTAATAAGGAGAAGAGTGTGGAAAGTAAGAAGTTGTTTGGAGATGAGAAGGCGGTAATGGATGATCAATTGAGACCATCTGTAGTGCGAGGTAAGGTTATTTTAAATTCAATGTTGATGTAGGATTTGTTTGATACGGGTGCTTCACCTTCTTTTGTTGCTTCTCGCATCATTGATTTTTTGGGTTTACATGTGAAAATTATTCCTTTTATTTTGAAACTATAGACTCTTCTTGGTCGAAGAGAGTGTCCAGCCTTCCTATGTCGAGGTTATTGTTTAGTTGTGGATGACATTGAATTGATGTGGGATTTATCAGTTCTTGAGATGGATGCTTCTGATATAATCTTGGGAATGGATTGGTTGGTAATTTTTAAGTCCCACATCGATTTATATGTGAAATTGGTTAGTTTTTTAGTGGAGGATGGCGTTAGACATCACTTTAGAGGGGAAAAGAGTGCAAAGCAGGGTGCAATATATTTTTTGGCACCAGCAGTTGGCACGATCTTGTATTAGTTAGAGGCTTTTTCATAGGCAGTAGTGGAAGGTGATGAGCAGAGTGTTCTTCCAACACTTGTGGATCAATTTGTGGATGTATTTCACAAAAAATTCTTATGGTTTCTAACCATGAGGGAAGTAGATTTTATGAGTGATCTTCTTACGACCACTAGTCCTATATCACTTACATCTTACCGAATGGCCCCAGCAAAATTGTGGGAATTAAACGTGTAGTTTGAAGAGTTTAAAAACAAATGGTTAATCTGGCCAAGCTTGTCTCCATGGGTAGTGATGGTTTTTTTGTTAAAAAGGAGGATGGAACCTTATGGCTCTATATTGATTATAATAGACATAATCAGGTTATGATAAATAACTAATATCCACTTCCACTCATTGATGATTTGTTTGACTAGTTGAGGGGATCCCAGTGGTTCTTCAAGATTGACATGAGGTTGGGATATCACCAATTGTCGGTGAGAAAGGAGGATATTTCGAAAACATCCTTCATAAGTAGATATGACCATTATGAGTATGTGTTCATTCCCTTTGGTCTAACGAATGCACCGACAGTGTTTATGTAATTGATGAATTAGATATTTTAGAGATATCTAGATTATTTTATGGTGGTATTTGTATAATATATACTGGTGTATTCAAGTACAAAGTTAGATCATGAGTATCACTTTGAGATAGTGTTGTGGATCTTGAGGGATCATCCGTTGTATGCCAAATTGTCAAAGTGTGACTTTTGGATACAGGAGGCTTGTTTCCTGGGCCATGTTATTTTTGAGAGGGGTTTTTTTGTTGATCCTAAAAAGATAGAGGTAATTATCTCATGGAAAATTACAAATAATGTTTTCAAGATATTGAGATTCCTTGGTCTAGCTGGGTATTATAAACATTTTGTTTGTGATTTCTCATGATTGTATTTACCAATGATAGCTTTGACAAGGAAGAATGTTTCATTTCAATGGGATGAGAAGTGTCAGAATTGTTTTGAAGAGTTAAAGGGTCGCCTTACGTCAACACCAATCTTGGTTTTTCCAAAACTATGGAAAGGGTATGTGGTGTATTGTGACACATCAGGAACATGGTTTGGGTGTGTTCTCATGTAGGGAGATCATGTGGTTGCATATGGATCATGTTAGTTGAGGTTGCATGATAAGAACTGACCAACACATTATTTGGAGTTGGCAGCAGCGGTTCATGCTTTACAAATGTGACATCATAATCTCTTTGGTGATAAATTTATAGTTTTTACCTATCACAAGATCTTAAAGAATATATTCTCACAAAGATATTTGAACCTAAGTAAAAGGAGATCAATAGAATGTCTCTAGATGTTTTATTTCGACTTAATTTACCCATCGGGTAATGGAAATTCGGTGTCGGGTGCATTATATAGAAATTCATATGCTCAAGTGGTGAAACAGGTATTAAATCATTGGAAGTTGTTGTCAGTCATTGCCGACATGCGGTAGGAATGTGAGGACCGAGCTGACAGAGTGGTCTTCTTTCTGGTTATGTTGGTTGCTGACATGGCTGGTTTGGTTAAAGAGGTACATGAACCTGATTCTGAATGTATGGAGATGAGGTTGAAACTCAATGATGGGGAGACCATTAAGAATTGGGGACTAGATGGGAATTCAGTATTGTGTTTCTGGAATCGGATAGTGGTACCAGTGGATTTTTATAAGGAACTTCTTAGGTCTTATCATCATTCCGAGTGGGTTGTCCATCCTGGAATTCGTAAAATGTATAAGGCATTGAAAGCGCAGTTTTGGAGGCCTGGTATGAAAAGGTATGTGGTCAGGTTTGACTTGAGATGCATGACTTGACAGCAAGTCAAGGAAGAGCATCGGCGGCCAGTAGGCATGTTCTAGTCATTACCTATCCTTGGGTGGAAATGGGAGCAGATAGAAATGGATTTTTTGATGGGTCTCCCATGAATGGTCTGGAAGCACAATGTCATATGGCTGATTATAGATCGGCTCACAAAGTCAACCCATTTTATCCTGATTCGTGAATCTCATATTGTGGATGATCTATCCAAAATCTATATCCAAGAGGTGATAAAGAGGCATGGTATTCTAGCTTTCTTTATCTCAAATAGAGATCTAAGGTTCACATCTTGTTTCTCGAAATCCTTGTAGCAATCCCTTGGAACACAGTTGACTGTCATCATGATGTATCATCTGCAGAAAGACATCCAATCTGAGAGGACGATACAAACCTTGGAGGATATGTTAAGGGCATGTGTGATGGATTTTGGTGGTTCATGGGAGGATAACATACTATTGTTGGAGTTCTCCTATGATAACAATTATTAGTATTTAATATATATGGATTTATTTGAGGTATTATATGGGTTTCTGTGTCATTCTCCACTATATTGGGTGGAAACAAGAGAGTCTTCGATGATTTCACTCAGCCTTATCCAAGAGACTAAAGAAAATATCAAGTTGATCATGAAGAGGATAGAGACATCTCAAGGTTGTTAGAAACCGTATGTGGACCATCGTTGATGATTGTTGTCATTTGAGGTGGGTGATCATGTGTTTTTTAGAATCTCTCCTAGGTTGGGACATCGTCGATTTGGGAAGTGGGGTAAGTTTTCTCTAAGGTATATTGAGCCTTTTGAGATACTTGAGCAGATTAGAGAGGTGGATTATCATTTGGATTTTCCACCACTGTTTAGTGTGGTGGAAAATGTGTTTCATGTATCACATTTGAAAAAGTATCAGCCAGGTCGTATCCATGTGATTTGTTGGGATCATGTTGAGGTGAAACCGGATGCTTCCTTGGTGCACGTGCTAGTGCAGATTATAGACAAGAAGGGGAATGTATTTCATGGTAAAATTATCGATTTAGTTCAGGTTTTTTGGAAGCATGTTCAGATTCAGGAGGAGACTTGAGAGTGGGAGAAATAGATGGTCGAGCAATGACCTGATCTCTTTTGGCAAAGAAATGGTTCTCTACCTCCTGATGATGGAAATTCCAAAGGTGGGTAGAATGTAGCACCCTCAGTTTGAAGTATGTATCCTTTTTATTCCTTTTTATGTGTTAAAAGTTCTTGAGATTATTTGGGAAGATGTTGGGAGAGTTTGGAAGGGTTTTGAATAAGTTTGGAGGCTTTTCTAAGGTAGTATAGTTCGATCATGGTTAGGGGAAACCATGCGGGTTCTCTAAGAAACCTTGTAGGGGGAGACAGTGGGCTTCCCACATCCTGTGCATGGTTTCCCAAACTGTGCGAGGCAACCAGGTGAACTAACCATGTGGCCACTTAAAAATATGGTTTTTAAATCCGGGCTTACTCGAGCATGACCTATTTCACTCCAAAATCTCTCCCACTCGAGCCTCCCTCAGGTATTTTTAGTTCTTAAGGTTTGTAAAGTCTCTACCACTCACTTTAGAAGCAAATATAAGGGGTTTCAAGGTGGTTTGAAGGTGGTTTCTTCTGGGTAAGTCTCTCATCTTGGTTTCTCTTTTGTTTTCTCTAGGTCTTCTCTTCCCTCTTTCTTGGTTTTCAAGATCTATATCTGTTTTATATAGATATTTGTGTTGGGGTTTCCTTGTGTGTTTATTTTAAGGCTTTTGGATGATAGGGAAGGTTATCTAGAGTGGTTTTCATGGAGCATTTTCCTGGATTGGGGTGCAGTTTCTTGTGGATCAAGTTCTCCATAACCATAAAGGTTGGTGAATTCTCTCTCGAATCCACTTTTCTAGAACATGAATCTTTGTTAGAATAATTTTTTTTTCTTAAAATTAATTGTGTTTTTGATGTGCGAAATTGGTTGTAAATACCTTGGGGATGTTTTGGGATTTTTGGGGAAAATGGGGCCTTGTGGTGAAATGATCTTGTTGTGGGTTTTAAAATGGAGAATTTAAAATTGGTTTTTGGGATTGATTTGTGAAAATGATTGATTAAAATGGTTTTAAATAATGATTTTTTTTATTGAAAAAAAAATCCTGGAAAACAATTAACCAGTGATTTCAATAAATGGGTGATTTATTGAAGTGAATTGGCACGTGATGGGAATGATGGTGTGCTTTTGTATGAACATGGTGCTTAGTTATTATTGGTTGATTAATAATTATGACATGTGTGTAATTTTGTTAAATTGGGCGGGAAATAACATTATAATAAGTGGATGTATAGTGGACTAATGGTCCACCATTAAAGGATAAGTGGGTGGGAAGTACCACTAGTTGGAAATGTAGTTGATGGGTTGGACGGAAGCTTCACCGTTTTGGTTTCATTTTTATGTGTTTATTTTCATGATATGATTTTTTGTGATAATGTAACAAGTTTAAATGGATTATGGCATGATTTTTTGGATTTCCTATCTATTTGAGAATTTGGGTGGAAATGGATTGGTAATGGAGTGTTTGTCTGGTTTTAAGTTGTTTCATTATTGAATGTTTTATATAAACTATTTTATATAAATGTGTTAATGGTTTCATTCTAGTGGGGTGTGTGGGGAATTCATTTGGGAAAAATTTAATGAGTATTTGTACTCAGCCCCTACTTTTTCACTTTGGTGCTTTTGCAGATTTTGTATTCCGTGATATAGGTAAGAGTAAAGCATATCATTTTTCTAGCGTTTCGACATGATGATTTGATGATTTTGTGGTTCTTGGAGAATAGATCTTAGTGTTGAGCTATGGATGGTGTCCTACTTCTATTGAAGTCCTGATGTAGTCTTCCTCTTGGTACTCTGATTTTGACTTGGTTATATTTGGAATGTGGGATCACCATGGATTAGTTGGGTGTCTTTTGGTAATGTATGAGTTTGGTTGTTTTGTTGGCATGCATGATGTAGTTTATGGATTGTTTGGTTGGTGGGTTTTGTCTTATGGGAAAATTATTCCCCAAATTATTCTCGAAAACCTTAGCATTTATTACCAGCCTTAGGTGCCTTGGGAATGTCGCTTAAGGCCAAGTATCATTCATCTTCCCTCTCAAGCCAATGAAATGGGACGAGATATTACACATCCTCACATCAATCTGATAAACGATGTGGCCGATATAAAATAAAGTTTTTATTTTCAAATTTAAAATTAAATTTAAGTTAAAAACAAGTTTCACTCACTAAAAATAGTAAAACCATTAATATTAAATATATACTTTCTGAAAATTCTCCATATGTCATTTTTTATGTGTATGAATAAACCGCATGTCAATCTGATACACGGTGTGGCTAGTATGACTAAAACTCTATTTTTTTATTTCAAATTGACATTATAATTCAAAATATGTGTGATATACTCAAAAATAGGAAAATTCATTCACATTTTTCAGATACATTAATAAAATTATCCATCTGCCGTTTTTGACAAGTAAGAATCCACACCTCAATATGATAAACGGTGTGACCAGTATGACCCAAAATGTGTGTTTGTAGTTGAAAAGTGAAATTTTAGGTAAAAAATATATTGGTCACTGAAAATAGATAAAACATGCTCATATGGTATTTATAATTTAGTAAAATGATCCATAAGAAATTTTTGACATGAATGAACCAGTCACACGTCAATCAAATACACGGTGTGATCGATATGACTCAAAGTGCATGTTTTCAATTTAAAATAAAATTTTAGTTAAAAAATTATGTCAGTAACTAAACACGTGAAAACATACTTAGTTTGTCTTGGTATTTTTTCAAAATGACCCATAAATCATTTTTGATGTGTAGAAATCATCCATACATCAATCTAGCACATGGGGTATAAAAACCATGCTCATTATCTCACATTAATACATGTTTTATTACATAAAATTACACTTACTTAAACCCAAAATATTGATAAATCTAGTGTATTTTGGAATTAAGTACATTAAATAACAAATTATAACATGGGATACAAAATATTCTTGACCATTTCATAGACATGATCATAATATTCTAATGAACTTAAAAATGCATGGGATAACCTAGGGACAAACATAAGAAAGGGGTGAGAAATAAATCCCAATAAGGGAATAAACAAGGAATAACATGAAGAAGATGATGAATTTTAGGAAATAGATATATCAGGGGTGAATAAAAATAATTGGAATCATAAACCTGAACAATGAGACATGATATAACATGGTAATCATAAAAGAGACCCGGGAAATGTGGAAACAAATTAAAACATTACATCATAAACTTAGGTCAAGGCTAAATCTATCAATAAATCATGGTAGAAAAATCACATAAAGTAATAAGGGTCACTCCCTATCCCAACATGACATATCATGATACTAAACATTACCCAATGATTTAGAGCGTTATCTGGGTGTACCCATCATATTCATTTCATTATCATGCTTAAGTGTGCCATGAAGATCATGCAACATGGGTTTAGTCATCATAATAATTTATTCCATGATTAGGTATTGTGTGATAAATACAAGTAAGTCCCAAATCAACAAGTATATGTGTATTAAGGTGAATACCCTTTAAAGAAAAATGGTTATGGAATTCACTACACAATTGTTTTGTCATGGAAAATCAAGGTAAAATTTTGGTAGAATAATACTAAAAGAGGCTCGGCCATGGGTTCAGAGACCCAAACCCTTGACCCCAAAAAATTATTAAAAAAAGATTAAAGGTACAAGATACTTGAGGAAATGCTTACATGTTAAATACCACACCTAGATAGAAAACTAAAAAACACATCCAATTATTACCTTTTTTTGGGACAGCCTCGACCCCTAGATCCTCCTCGATTAGCTGGATGGTTCCATCTTCCCCTTTTCAATATAGATGCATTCTCCGATGGCAGAACCTCAATAGTATGCAATTCAATTTCTTCATGAGAGGATTCCCCATGCAACATTGAATTCCCAACTTCAATAGAGGTGATGCCATCCTGTTGAGAAATACCAGCAGGAGACTCCTCATGCAGATCTTGAGGATCCTTTTGTACAACCTTGGATTCCTTCACATCCATGAAAGAATGTGCAGCAGTGTGAATGGGATTTTCCATCTCCTTTGGGATCTTCAAACCATCAATAGTAGCAGGTGTTGAGGAGGAGCACATTCTGTTACTGAATCCTTCATTCTTGAGTCCTTCAAGATTAATCAAATCAAACGTAGGACTATTAATAGACTATAACATGGAAAAGAAATTGAAAACTAGTTTTATAGGTCCTTGCAACACCTCATTACTAGATGAAACCATTAGAGCGGCATCCAGATTATTCCCCCTTTGATCTGTAGCCATTGGAGGAGATCGTACAAGATCCTGTACGTAACTAGGTGTAGTAACTTTATCCAAATTAGCAGGAGGAGATCCTTACAGAATTTCAGCATGCTTATTTGTAGAATATCGCAACAGACCCTTTTCCCCTGGAACACCTTGAAGACCACCATACTTCTTCAGTAGAAGCAGTTCTATCCATCAGTACATCCTCATGAATCCCCTTTTGTACAGAAACATCTTATACAACAGCATTGTCCATCAACAGATTATCTTCCATCTGAGTGTCCAAATTGGCCACCTGAACCTCATCATGAATAATTCGACATGCCCTTAGCTTCTTAGGCATCACCAACTGGAATCAATCATCATACAAGATCTTCATCTTACCATTCCTACAAGTAGAGGCTAGTGTAGCACGATTTAACTCTTGATTTACTTCATTTTGGACAACAACCTCATGCTCTGAATGATGCCCTTCCTCCTCCTCAGCCACATCAAACCAGGACCTGTTATCAATACCCCCAGTGATTCCAAAGGTAGACAGCTCCAATGGTTTATCATTCACAGGCACAATATCAGCAATAGCTTGCTGAAATTCGGCAATCTTAGACAAACCATGTTCGACATCCTCATCAAATGAGGAAATATCATCATTTTGAGGATTCTTCCTCCTGAAAACTTTATTTCTACCATTCTGTTCAACTAGTTTCTTTTTTAACCGATCAAAGGTATGACCCAAAGATTTAAAAAGTGAAAATTTTATATTCCTATGACATTTCTCAAGAGGGACATGGAATGACATTTTCTAACTGTAACGACCCAATATTTTTCAATGAAAATTCCCTTCTTATAATTATGTCATAAAATAACATGAAAACACAAGATAATGAACTACTAAGTGATAAGTGACCATTAAACATAAGTTTGTCACTTCTATGTTTTGAATTTTGAAAATCTGACATACACTGTTGTGTTCAAGATGATTTTTTGAGTCTAATGAAACAAAAATAATTTTCGGTGAATAGTAACATACCCTTGTGAATAGTAACATACCCTTATGAATAGTATTATGAACCTTATGAATAGTAAATCATCCAACATAAGAGTAAACTTACCCATGAATAATTAAATAAAATTTATACATCTTAGAAAGTGACAATTTGACCTTTGTAAATGTTTTGGTATTTTGTAAGTCATAAATAATTAATTATAATTAATTAATTAATTTAAAAGAAAATAAATTTTCCCTAAAATTTATTCATAAATTATTGAATCAATGTCTTATAGTTTTTAGATAATTTTATAAGACCCTACGTAATTTTTGAAAGCACTATAAAATCAGTTTTAATTTTTAAAAACTGTTTTTTAAGTAAATTATGATTTTAATTAAATACTAAATTAATAATATTTAGAAAATTATTTTTGAAAATTTTAATTCATTTTTCGATTCTACATGTTAAAAAATGGTTGGGGTAAATTTTTTGTATTTTTATGAAATACTTGAATTTTTTATGAATAGTGAAATACCGTAATTTACAAAAAAACTAAATAAGCTAATTATAGAGTCATGTGTGATGTTCTGCTGATGTAATCCCACTTGGTTCGGTATCATATGATAAAATTACTTTTATTTGTCATGTAATAGTTACTATTCCATGTCTTGTGAAGAAATAATAAACGAATGAATTGTATATTAAGGAAACCCCTCTCCCCTCCACTATAAAATCCACCCTTCACACCCTCATTTCCTCACACCTCTCAAGCTCAAAGACTTCTCTAAACTCTGCCCAAACATCTTCCCTATCTTCTCTGCCATGTCTGAGAGTTTTTGGTCTCATCAAAATACCAATCCTAGCTTCCTTAAGGAGGATCTCAAGAAGATGATTTAAGAGATAATTTCTCTCCCTCTTCTCCTTTAATTTCCTTTCAAGTTCAAGTTCATTTATTGATATCTCCCCAAATATATTCATCTAAATGGTATTGTGACTCCATTATTATACATACACTATAATTGTATGATTATAATGGGATATTATATCATCCAACCCCCTTTCCCTCACCCTTTTATTTTATTAAAGAGAACGTTGTCTGTGAGGTGTTAATTTATCACCTTCAAGAACGACATGCTTCCTTCTTCCATTTCTACCTTAATATCCGGTCATGAAACCATTTTTATGGTTGAACCAGAATATTTTATATTTATTATTTCCTATATAAGGTTCTGTAACTGACTTATGAACATATTACTAAGTGAAAAATTAAAACAAGTTCATTGTGATCGAAAACCGCCCAAATTAACCCAAACAATCTTCATTTAATTATTATATAATGATTCGTCAACATGGATATAATATGATTCATTATAACATCATTCAAAATCCTTTAATATAATTAATTACATGTAATATCAGTTCTGGATGTTTACTCATGTTCTACGCGAACATCAATTTATGAAAACAAATGAACCACCCAAGAAAAACCATAAAAACAAACATCCCCAAACAATGTTTTTAAAATCTATAAGTCATCCAAAGGAACATAATATGACATAATTAAACCATAATGAACCCTATGAATGTAAACTTTGTTCTTTATTTCTAATTAATGAATATAATGTCATTATACATGACATTAAATAGAAGGAAGCATTCAGATACAAGGTAAGGGGAAATATCGAACCCAATTTTCTTCCTTTGGGTTCTCCCTCTTTCACTCCATTTTTGATATGGTTACTCCTTAAAGGTAATTTTTTCATCATTGTATTTACTTTTCTAAGATATATATGTTTTTCACTGGTTTTTATTTCCAACAAAATGTTTTCCAAAAGATCTCTTCTTTCAAGAACACCCCTTTTACTTCTCACTCAAAGTGGACGGTTCTTGTAACATGTATGTTATTCCCTCTTTCTTTTGGGAACCCAAAGCTTATGAATGTTTTATTATGAGATTAACCCCATTATTTTCCTTGGGTAAGTTATGTACATTTTTATGTGTGTTCTATGTGGAAAGCATGATGATTATAATGCTATGATGTGACGGGTGCGCCTGGAATTATATAGCACAATATGAATGTTTCAACGTGACGAGTGCATGCGGAATTATACAGCGTTCCAATGCTTTGGGTAAAGCAATGAATCTCATTTGTAAATTTGAAATGATGTGTGAACAAGATTCTGTCATGGTTCACAAGTATGTGTGGTAGTTAACCACTAGGACATGATTTTTCATTTTTATGCATTGCCACATTTCAAGTCTTTTATTTATGCTCCTCTCTTGTTCATGATCTTTTGCTTATGTCATTATTATGCTCACCCCATGCTATATTCTTCTTATCTATCCTCTTACTGGTCTTTTAGATCACCACTTTTTATGTATATCCTCAGGTGGCTACATGTACTAAAGAGAGGACAAGTGTCAATAAGAAGCTAGAGAATAAGAAATTAAATAAATGTTTAAGCTTGATGTTGTAATTGTTTTGTATGGTCCTAGTTTTCCCAAGACACTAAACCATTGGATCCTCTATGAGTAATACTATTATGTTGTTTACCATTAAAATGATTTAATAGTAGTGTAAGAAAAGTTAGGGATTCTATAGTTGGTATCAGAGGAAAGGTTTAGTTAATTTGGGAATTAGGATTAGTGAACCCTAGAGAAAACCTCTAGCCTGAGACTAAGTACAAATATGCACACAATAATATTTACATAGGGATCCCAAATGTTATTTTTTTGGTATAAATTATTTAAATTAATAAGTTATTCATGACTTGTTTACTTATGTTTTGTTATAACCTTTTCTATTTTAGAAAATGGTGGGAACCAGGAGAAATCAGGCCAACAACTCGTGCGAGGGCCAATGCAACGATTTCCCGAACGACATCCCCAATGATTTGGGAGGTGGAGTTCATAACTTCATGGAAATGATTACACAATTATCTCAGGTCGTGAACAATAACCATAATTATGGGGAACATCCTCCTTCACCAAAGAGGGATAAACTGGCTATCGAATGTTTTATGCGGCAATGACAGCCGACGTTTAGTGGATCTTCTGATCCACTAGTTGCGGAACAGTGGGTTAACTCCATGGAAAAGGTCTTTTATGTTATTCACTATTATGAGATGGAGAAGGTGACCCTATCCATTTATCGTCTATATGGAGAAGCTGATAAATGGTGGGATTTGATTAAGAACACGAATCCAAGGGAGGAAATTGAAGAGAGGGAATGAGAAGACTTTAAGAACATGTTTCTTAATAAGTATTTCCCACGAACCCTCCGTACGAATATGGAGAGAGAATTCATAGAGCTCAATAAAAAACAAGGGGAATCTGTCACAACCTATGAAGCGAATTTTACAAGTCTTGAAAGGTACGCTTCGGGTTTTGTTATCAATAATGATAGAAAAATTGATAGATTCTTTAGTGGATTAAAACAACACCTTCAAAAGGCTCTTGACATTGGAGAATTTTGGAGTTATGAAGAAGTTCTTTTATGTTCTATCAAAGTGGAGATGAAGTTTGGAGAATGGTCCCATGGCTATGGGGATAAGAAACTCAAGATGGAGTTTCAAGCCGGTGGATCTAATGATAAAGGTGGGAAGAAAAATCAACACCCCAAATGCCAAAAATGTGGGAAGTTGCACCTTGGGAACTGCCTCAAAGGGATGGGGTAGTGCTTAAAGTGTGTGAAAGAAGGACATAATGCTCAAGAGTGTCTAAAAGACACTAAAAGGAAAGAGAATGTAGCCGAAGAAATGAGAGATCCACTCATGGTTCAATGCTACAACTGTAGGGAGATAGGGCACTATACAAGTCAGTGCCCTAAACCTCGAGTTCTCGAGGGTATTCAACGTTAGAAACCACCAAATCCCAAGGAACAAGGGAAGGCTTATGTCATCAATACTGTGGAGTTGGAGCATGAAAATGAAGTCATACAAGGTACACTTCCTATTCACTCAATAATGGAAAAATTCTTATTTGATTCTGGTTCTACGCATTACTTTATATCTTGAAAGTTTTCTAGAACTGTAGAATAGAAGACCCAAAATCTTGAAGTAGGGATATCTGTAAAAACACCAAGTGGCGCAATCATTGAAACCCAAGTGTTTGACTCTTCTCCTGTTGGCGTATGTGGGAAGATTCTTCCAGCAAATCTCATAATACTTCCCCTGGTGGAATTCGACGCTATAATGGGAATGGATTGGATCTCGTTATATAGAGAACATATCAACTATCGAGAAAAGGAAATATCTTTTAATATTCCAAACCATCCCATGATCCTCTAAAAATTCAAGGAAGATCATGAATCTTCTTTGAAAAATCCTTCAATGGTGTGGGTGTTGATTCCCTATGAAGAAGCATACCTCACCCAAATGGATGAGTTGAAGGAAAGTTCCAACCTTGAGGAAATTCTCATCGTGAGGGAATACAGTGATGTAATTCCCGAAGAGTTACCCAAAATTCCCCAAGATCGTGACGTAGAGTTCTCAATTTAACTCTTACCAGGAGCTACGCCTATCTCGAAGTGTCCCTATAGGATGGCTCCTATCAAAATGGAGGAGTTAAAGAAGTAGCTGTAAAAGAATCTGGAGAAAGAGTTCATACACCATAGTGCATCACCTTGGGATGCGCCAGTGCTCTTTGTGAAGAAGAATAAGGATAAAACAATGTAGTTGTGTATCGATTATCAGGAACTCAACAAGATCACCATAAAGAAAAAGTATCATCTTCCAAGGATTGATGACCTGTTTGATCAGTTAAGAGGTGCTCAAA
Source organism: Viscum album (assembly GCA_963277665.1). Lineage (NCBI taxonomy): Eukaryota > Viridiplantae > Streptophyta > Magnoliopsida > Santalales > Viscaceae > Viscum > Viscum album. Next base: position 251,003,239 of record OY728135.1, on the reverse strand, counting down.
ACTTCTCAAAGGTCGATCCTCATTCGGGATATCATCAGGTAAAGGTGAAGAAGGAATATATTCAGAAGACTGCCTTCCTTAAAAGGTATGGGCACTATGAGTTTTTGGTTATAACCTTCGAACTTACTAATGCACCTTCAATCTTCATGGAAAATACGACATACACGGTTGTGTTCAAGATGATTTTTGAAGTCTAATGAAACAAAAATAATTTTTAGTGAATAGTAACATACCCCTGTGAATAGTAACATACCCTTAGGAATAGTATTATGACATTTATTAATAGTAAATCATCCAACGTAAGAGTAACCTTACCCATGAATAATTCAATAAAATTTAGACATCTTAGAAAGTGAAAATTTGACCTTAGTAAACGTTTTCGTGTTTTGCAAGTCATAAATAAATAATTTTAATTAATTAATTAATTTAAAATAAAATTAGTTTTCCCTAAAATTTATTCATAAATTATTTAATCAATTTCTTATAGTTTTTAGATAATTTTATAATACCCTACGTAATTTTTGAAAGCACTATAAAATCAGTTTTAATTTATAAAAAACAGTTTTTTAGGTAAATTATGATTTTAATTAAATATTAAATTAATAATATTTAGAAAATTATTTTTGAAAAATGGAATTAATTTTTGGATTCTACACATCAAAAAATGGTTTGGGTAAATTTTTTATATTTTTCTGAAATACTTGAATTTTTTATGAATAGTGAAATACCGTAATTTACAAAAAAAAGCTAAATAAGCTAATTATAGAGTCATGTGTGATGTTCTACAGAGTTAAGCCCACTTTGTTTGGGATAAAATGATAAAATTACTATTCTTGGTCATGTAATACTCACTATTCTTTTTCTTGTGAAGAAATATTAATCTAATGAATTTTATATTAAGGAAACCCCTCTCCCCTCCACTATAAAATCCACCCTTCACACCCTCATTTCCTCACACCTCTCAAGCTCCAAGCCTTATCTAAACTCTACCCAAACATCTTCCCTATCCCCTATCCCACTTCCAAGAGCTTCTGGTCTCATCAAAAGACCAATCCTAGCTTCCTTAAGGAGGATCTCAAGAGGAAGATTTAAGAGGTAATTTCTCTCCCTCTTCTCCTTTAATTTCCTTTTAAGTTCAAGTTCATTTCTTGATCTCTCCCACCTATATTAATCTAAATGGTATTTTAAATATATTATTATACATATACTATAATTTTATGATTATAATAGGATATTATATCATCCAACCCCCTTTGCCTCTTCCTTTTATTTTATTAAAGAGAACGTTGTTCGTGTGGTGTTAATTTATCACCTTCAAGAACGACATGCTTTCTTCATCCATTTATACCTTCATATCTGGTCATTAAACCATTTTTATGATTGAAACAGAATATTTCGTATGTATTATGTCCTATTTGAAGTTTTGGAACTGACTTATGAACATATTACTAAGTGATAAATTAAAATAAGTTCATTGTGGTCGAAAACCGCCCAAATTAACCCAAACAATCTTCATTTAATTCTTATCTAATGATTCATCCACATGGATATAATATGATTCGTTATAAGATCATTAAAACTTATGTAATATTATTAATAGCATGTAATATCTGTTCTCTATTTTTGCCCATGTTCTACCCGAACTTAATTTATGAATACAAGTGAACCATCCAAGAAAAACCATAAAAATGAACATCCCCGAACAATGTTTTTAAACTCTATAAGTCATCCAAATGAACATAATATGACATAATGAAACCAGAATGAACCCTATTAATGTAAAAATGGTTTTGGATTTCTAATTAATTAATATTATTTCATTATACAGTACATTAAAGAGAAGGAAGCATTCGGATACAAGGTAAGGGGAAATCTCGAACCCAATTTTCTTCCTTCGGGTTCTCCCTCTTTCACTCCATTTTTGATATGGTTACTCCTTAAAGATCATTTTTCCACCATTGTATTTACTTTTATGTGATATACATGTTTGTCACTAGATTTTATCTCCGACAAAATGTTTTCCGAAAGAACTCTTCTTTTAAGAACACCCCTTTTACTTCTCACTCAAAGTGGACGGTTCTTGTAACATGTATGTTATTCCCTCTTTCTTTGGGGAACCCAAAGCTTATGAATGTGTTATTATGAGATGAAACCCATTATGTTTCATGGGTTAGTTATGTACATTTTTTATATGTGTTCTATGTGGAAATCATGATGATGATATTGTTATGGTGTGACGGGTGTGCCTAGAATTATATAGCGCAATATGAATGTTTCAACGTGACGAGTGCGTGCGGAATTATACAGCGCTCCAATGCATTGGGTAAAGCAATGAATCTCACGAGTAAATGTTAAATGATGTGTGAACAAGATTCTATCTTGGTTCAAAAGTATGTGTGGTAGTTAACCACTAAGACATGATTTTTCATTTTTATACATTGCCACATTTCAAGTCTTTTATTTATGCTCCTCTCATGTTCATGATCTTTTTCTTATGTCATGATTATGCTCACCCCATGATATATTCTTCTTATCTATCTTCTTACTGATCTTTTAGATCACCCCTTTTTATGTATATCCTTAGGTGGCTACATTTACTAATGAGAGGACAAGTGCCAATAAGAAGCTATAGAAGAATAAATTAAATAAATGTTTAAGCTTGATGTTGTAATTGTTTTGTATGGTCCTAGTTTTCCCAAGACACTAAACCATTGGATCCTCTATGTGTAATACTATTATGTTGTTTAACATTAAAATGATTTAATAATAGTGTAAGAAAAGTTACGGATGCAATAGTTGGTATCAGAGGAAAGGTTTAGCTAATTTGGGAATTAGGATTAGTGAACCCTAGAGAAAACCTCTAGCATGAGACTAAGTACAAATATGCACACAAGAATATTTACATAGGGATCCCAAATGTTATTTTTTTGGTATAAATTGTTTAAATTAATAAGTTATTCATGACTTATTTACTTATGTTTTGTTACAACCTTTTCTATTTTAGATAATGGTGGGAACCAGAATAAATCAGGCCAACAACTCGTGTGAGGGCCAATGCAACGATTGCCCAAACGACATCCCCAATGATTTGGGAGGTGGAGTTCTGAACTTCATGGTGATTATTACCCAATTATCTCAGGTTATGAACAATAACCATAATAATGGGGAACATCCTCATTCACCAAAGAGTGATAAACTAGCTATCGAATGTTTTATAAGGCAACGACCATCGACGTTTAGTGGATCTTCTGATCCACTAGTTGCGGAACAGTGGTTTAACTCCATGGAGAAGGTCTTTTCTGTTCTTCACTATTCTAAGATGGATAAGGTGACCCTGGCCGTTTATCATCTAGATGGAGAAGCTGATAAATGGTGGGATTTGATTAAGAACACCAAGCCAAGGGATAAAATTGAAGAGATGGAATGGGAAGACTTTAAGATAATGTTTCTTAATAAGTATTTCCCATGAACCCTTCGTATGAAGATGGAGAGAGAATTCATAGAGCTCAATAAAAAAACAAGGAGAATATTTCGCAACCTATGAAGTGAATTTTACAAGGCTTGAAAGGTACACTTCGGGTTTTGTTATAAACAATGATAGAAAAATTGATAGATTCTTTAGTGGATTAAAACAACACCTTCAAAAGGATCTTGAAATTAGAGAATTTGGGAGTTATGAAGAAGTTTTTTTATGTGCTCTCAAAGTGGATATGGAGTTTAGAGAATGGTCCCATGTCTCTGGGGATAAGAAACTCAAGATGGAGTTTCAAGCCGGTGGATCTAATGATAATGGTGGAAAGAAAATTCAACAACCCAAATGCCAAAAATGTGGGAAGTTCCACCTTCGGAACTGCCTCAAAGGGATGGGGAAGGGATTAAAGTGTGGGAAAGAAGGACACCATGCTCAAGAGTGTCTAAAAGACACTAAAAGGAAAGAGAATATAGCCGAAGAAAGGAGAGAACCACTCATGGTTCAATGCTACAAATGTAGGGAGCTAGGGCACTATGCAAGTCAGTGCACTAAACCTCGAGTTCTCGAGGGTATTCAACGTCAGAAACCACTAAAGCCAAAAGAACAAGGGAAGGCTTATGTCGTCACTACTGCAGAGGTGGAGCATGAAAATGAAGTCATACAAGGTACACTTACTATTCACTCAAGAATGGAAAAAGTCTTATTTGATTCTGGTTCTAAGCTTTACTTTATATCTTAAAAGTTTTCTAGAACTATAGAATAGAAGCCCCAAAACCTTGAAGTAGAGATATCTGTAGAAACACCAAGTGGCACAATCATTGCAACCCAAGTGTTTGACTCTTCTCCTGTTGGCGTATGTGGGAAGATTCTTCCTGGAAATCTCATAATACTTCCCTTGGTGGAATTCGACGCTATAATGGGAATGGATGGGATCTCGTTATATAGATAACATATCAACTATCGAGAAAAGAAGATATCTTTTCATATTTTGAACCATTCCATGCTGCTCTACAAATTCAAGGAAGATCATGAATTTCTTTGAAAAATCCTTCAATGGTGTGGGTGTTGATTCTCTATGAAGAATCATACCTCACCCAAATGGATGAGTTGAAGGAAAGTTCCAACCATGATTAAATTCCCATCGTGAGGGAATACAGTGATGTATTTCCCGAAGGGTTACCTGAAATTCCCTAGGATCATGAGGTAGAGTTCTCAATTGAACTCTTACCTGGAGCTACTCCTATCTCAAAGTTTCCCTATAGGATGGCTCCTATCGAAATGGAGGAGTTAAAGAAGTAGCTGTAAGAGAATCTGGAGAAAGGGTTCATACGCCCTAGTGCATCACCTTGGGGTGCTCCATTTGTCTTTGTGATGAAGAAGGATAACACAATGCGGTTGTGTATCGATTATCGGGAGCTCAACAAGATCACCATAAAGAACAAGTATCCTCTTCCAAGGATTGATGACCTATTTGATCAGTTAAGAGGTGCTCAATACTTCTCAAAGGTCGATCTTCATTCAGGTAAAGGTGAAGAAGGAAGATATTCAGAAGACTATCTTCCGTACAAGGTATGGGCACTATGAGTTTTTGGTTATGCCCTTCAGACTTACTAATGCACCTGAAATATTCATGGATTTTATGAATAGAGTATTTAGACAATACCTCGACAAATTTGTGGTAGTTTCTATCGATGATATTCTCATCTACTCCAAGAGAAAGGAGGAACATGAAGAACATATGACACTTGTGTTGGTGACATTGAGAAAGGAGAAGTTGTATGCCAAGTTCATAATGTTTGACTTTTGGATAAATCAAGTCACGTTCTTTGGACATGTGATCACAAGTGAATGAATTTTTGTGGATCCTTCAATGACAAAGGCGATTGAGGAATTCCCTAGGCCCTCTAGTGTCATATAAATCCGTAGTTTTCTTGAATTAGCTGGGTACTACAGACGTTTTGTGAGAAACTTATCATGATTTTCAAGCCCTCTAACTAAGTTAACAAGGAAAGGGGTAAAGTATGTCTAGATAGAAGAATGTGAGGGAAGCTTCAAGGATCTAAAGAGAAGGCTGATCACTGCACCTATACTAACACTACTGAAAAGTGGAGAAAGATTTGTGATACACAGTGATACTTCAAAGAAAGGATTGTGTTGTTTAATACTGGAAAATGATAATGTGATAGCCTATGCCTCACGACAGTTGAAGATCCATGAGAAGAACTACCCGACGCATGATTTACAGCTGGCAGCTGTGATTTTTTCCTTAAAATCTGGCGTCACTACCTTTATGGCGAGAACTGTGACATATACACCGACCACAAGAGCCTAAAGTATATATTCAAAAAAAAAGTAGCTCAACATGCGTCAAAGGAGATGGTTAGAGCTAATCAAGGATTACGATTTCTTTATTCACTATCATCCTGGAAAGTCGAACAAGGTAGCTGATGCTCTATACAGAAAATAACATGCTACTCTATCCATGCTGCGAATTGAGAAAGACCCTATATTCTTTGATATGCAAAGAATGGATTTGGAAATCATAAGGTAAGGGGATTCATCCTACCTTTCCAAAATTATTGTGCAACCATCCATCCAAGAGAATATTAAGGAAGCACAAAGGGATGATGTGGAGATACAAAAGAGGGTGAATTCATTAAAGGAAGGGAAGCTGCAAGAGTTCCATATCAACGATGATGGTGTGATTCGATTTGGAATGTGTCATTGTGTTCATTAATCACCCAGGATAAAGAAGGAGTTATTGTACAATGCACATAGCTCAACATTCTTTATCCATCCTGGGAGTACCAAGATGTATCGTGATCTCCGGGAACACTTCTGATGGGATAACATGAAGAAAGAGATTGCGGAATATATATAAAGGTGCTTGGTATGTCAGCAAGTTAAATATGAGCGACAAAAGTCCAATGGTATGAAGTAGTTATTGCCTATACCCATGTGGAAATGGTAAAATGTTACTATGGAATTTTTCATGGGTCTCCCGAAGATGTCAAAGTGAAATAATGTGATATGGGTTATGGTTGACCAACTCACCAAGACTGCCCATTTTATCGCTATTCGAGAATATCTCTCTCTTAAACTACTTGCAAAGATATATGTGAAGGATGTGGTGAGACTGCACGGTGTTCCACTCTCAATTGTATCTAACCGTGATCCAAGGTTCACATCTAAATTCTGGAGGAGCCTTCAACATGCTTTGAGTACTGAATTAAATTTCATCATGGCCTATCACCCCCAAACTGATGTCCAGTCTGAAAGGACTATTCAAAAGCTTGAAGATATGCTAAGATCCTGCTCTCTTGAATTCAAATATGGTTGGGATCATCATTTCCAATTGGTTGTGTTCTCATACAACAATAGCTTTCACTCAAGTATTCAGATGCCTCCATATGAAGCTCTATGTGGAAAGCGATGTAGAACTCCACCTTGTTGGGATGAAGTTCGAGAAAGAAAGCTACTTGGAACTGATCTTGTTCAAGAGATGACAGAGAAGGTTCAAGTCATCCAGAAACACATCAAAGATGCTCAAAGTCAAAAAAAATAGCTATGCTGACAACTGTCGAAGGGACTTGGAGTTCGACATTGGAGATAAATTCTTCCTTCGAATATCTCCATGGAAGAGAGTCATGCGATTCGGGAAGAAAGGGAAACTAAGCCCAAGATATATTGGCCCCTTTGAGATCCTTGACCGTATAGGATCCGTGGCCTATCATCTTTCACTTACACCGAATATGGATCAAGTTCATGATGTGTTTCATGTATCACTATTGAGTAAGTACATACCAGACCCCTCACATGTACTAAACTCAGAGGTGGTGCAACTGGAAGATGATCTCTCCTATGAGTAGAAACCAGTAAAGATTCAGGATCAGAGGGATAAGGTTTTACGCAACAAGACAACTCATATTGTCAAAGTGTTTTGGAGGAACCATATGTTTGAGGAAGTAACTTGGGAACTAGAAGAGGCAATGAAGGAGAAGTACCCTCACCTGTTTATGTAAAGTAAAATTTCGAGGATGAAATTTCTTATGGGGGGAAGAATGTAACGACCCAAATTTTTTCAATCAAAATTCCATTCTTATAATTATGTCATAAAATAACATGAAAACACAACATAATGAACTACTAAGTGATAAGTGACATTTAAATATATGTTTGTCACTTCTATGTTTTGAATTTTGAAAATCCGACACACACGGTTGTGTTCAAGATGTTTTTTGAAGTCTAATGAAACAAAAATAATTTTTAGTGAATAGTAACGTACCCTTGTGAATAGTAACATACCCTTATGAATAGTATTATGACCCTTATGAATAGTAAATCATCCAACATAAGAGTAACCTTACCCATGAATAATTAAATAAAATTTAGACATCTTAGAAAGTGACAATTTGACCTTCATAAACGTTTTAGTGTTTTGTAAGTCATAAATAAATAATCGTAATAAATTAATTACTTTAAAATAAAATTCGTTTTCCCAAAAATGTATTCATAAATTATTGAATCAATTTCTTATAGTTTTTAGATAATTTTATAATACCCTACGTAATTTTTGAAAGCACTATAAAATCAGATTTAATTTATAAAAACTGTTTTTTTAAGTAAATTATGATTTTAATTAAATATTAAATTAATAATATTTAGAAAATTATTTTTGAAAAATGGAATTAATTTTTGGAGTCTACACATCAAAAAATGGTTTGGGTAAATTTTTGATATTTTTCTGAAATACTTGAATTTTTGATGAATAGTGAAATACCGTAATTTACAAAAATAAGCTAAATAAGCAAATTATAGAGTCATGTGTGATGTTCTGCAGATGTAAGCCTACTTGGTTTGGGATAACATGATAAAATTACTATTATTTTTCATGTAATACTCACTATTCTTTGTCTTGTGAAGAAATATTAATCTAATGAATTTTATATTAAGGAAACCCCTCTCCCCTCCACTATAAAATCCACCCTTCACACCCTCATTTCCTCACACCTCTCAAGATCCAAGACATCTCTAAACTCTACACAAACATCTTCCCTATCCCTTATCCCACGTAAAAGAGCTTCTGGTCTCATCAAAAGACCAACCCTAGCTTCCTTAAGGAGGATCTCAAGAGGAAGATTTAAGAGGTAATTTCTCTCCCTCTTCTCCTTTAATTTCCTTTCAAGTTCAAGTTCATTTCTTGATCTCTCCCCACCTATATTCATCTAAATGGTATTTTAACTCCAGTATTATACATATACTATAATTTTATGATTATAATAGGATATTATATCATCCAACGCCCTTTCCCTCTTCCTTTTATTTTATTAAAGAGAACGTTGTTCGTGAGGTGTTAATTTATCACCTTCAAGAACGACATGCTTTCTTCTTCCATTTATACCTTCAGATCTGGTCATGAAACCATTTTCATGATTGAAACAGAATATTTTATATGTATTATGTCCTATTTAAAGTTCTGGAACTGACTTATGAGCATATTACTAAGTGATAAATTAAAACAAGTTCAATGTGGTCGAAAACTGCCCAAATTAACCCAAACAATCTTCATTTAATTCATATCTAATGATTCATCCACATGGATATAATATGATTAATTATAAGATCATTAAAACTATTTTAATATCATTAATATCATGTAATATCAGTTCTCGATGTTTACCCATGTTCTACCCGAACTTCAGTTTATGAATACAAGTGAACCACCCAAGAAAAACCATAAAAATGAACATCCTCGAACAATGTTTTTAAACTCTATAAGTTATCCAAATGAACTTAATTTGACATAATAAAACCATAATGAACCCTATTAATGTAAAAATTGTTCTGGATTTCTAATTAATTAATATAATTTCATTATACAGGTCATTAAAGAGAAGGAATCATTCGGATACAAGGTAAGAGGAAATCTCGAACCCAGTTTTCTTCCTTCGGGTTCTCCCTCTTTCACTCCATTTTTGATATGGTTACTCCTTAAAGATCATTTTTTCACCATTTTCTTTACTTTTATGAGATATACATGTTTTTCACTGGTTTTTATCTCCGAAAATGTGTTTTCCAAAATAACTCTTCTTTTAAAAACACCCCTTTTACTTCTCAGTCAAAGTGGATGGTTCTTGTAACATGTATGTTATTTCCTCTTTCTTTTGGGAACCCAAAGCTTATGAATGTGTTATTATGAGATGAAAACCATTAATTTAAATTGGTTAATTATGTAAATTTTTTATATGTGTTCTATGTGGGAAGCATTATTATGATAATTTTATGATGTGACGGGTGTGCCCAGAATTATATAGCGCAATATTAATGTTTCAACGTGACAGGTGCGCCAGGAATTATACAGCGCTCCAATGGATTGGGTAAAGTGATGAATATTATGATTGAATTTCAAATTATGTGAGAACAAGATTCTATCTTGGTTCAAAATTATGTTTGGTAGTTAACCACTAAGACATGATGTTTCATTTTTATGCATTGCCACATTTCAAGTCTTTTATTTATGCTCCTCTCATGTTCAGGATCTTTTGCTTATGTCATGATTATGCTCACCCCATGATATATTCTTCTTATCTATCCTCTTAGTGGGATTTTAGCTCACCCCTTTTTATGTATATCCTCATATGGCTACATGTACTAAGGATAGTACAAGTTCCAATAAGAATCTAGAGAAGAAGAAATTAAATAAATGTTTAAGCTTGATGTTGTAATTGTTTTGTATGGTCCTAGTTTGCCCAAGACAGTAAACCGTTCGATCCTCTATGTGTAATACTATTATTTTGTTTTCCTTTAAAATGATTTAATAGTAGTGTAAGAAAATGAAGGTATGCTATACTAACATTAGTAAATGGAAATTGAATGCATAGGTTCACCAAGAAATTTGAATAAATAAGAGAAGATGATGATCCCTTACAGAAATTTAGAATAATAACGGATTAGGTAAGGGTCCAAATGGGAGACGATAAATGATCCATCATTAAAATAATATAAAATTGATATTAAGGCAATGATTATAAATTAATTAAAATATAACGATTCGAAATTACAAGAAATAATTTCAAAGAAGTTTCTTGAATTTGAATGGAGGAGAGGGGGGTCCCTTACTTGAATGTGTGACACCAAAGGCTTGGGAAGGACTTATTGAGATCATGGGGAACCATTGGAAGACAATAGAGAGTGGAGGGAAATGTATGGACGTGTTACAAGGAGTTTTTGTGAAGATAAATGGGAGCTTGTGTTGGTTTATATAGTAAAGGAGGGGGGTTTCTCAATTATTTAGGTTTTAGATTCTACAAAATAAATTATAAAAACCCACAAACCATACCATGGTTTTTTCCCATGGTTTCCTTAAAATGGGAGTGGTTTAAATTATTTTAAAATTCCAAAGTCCTAATATATTAAAATATTACACTTGGTGATGTGTAGGTGAGACGCACTATTAAATAAATGATTTTAAAACCATAAAATATATCATATGTTTTGGAGGAATAAAAAAGGATTTATAAAATTTAAAAAAAATCACATTATTTTTAAGTAAAAAAACATATATTTGGTCATGGATCCCATTTATATTAAATATTACATCACATTTGGGTCATTATAATGTCATAAGTCACAAAGTATATTTCTACGGTATTTAATTTTTACCAAAAAATTTGATTGTCTTAGAAAATTATGAAAAATTAACCATTGGATAACTTTGACATAATGATTACAAAAATAATATTAATTTTATATGATTTATTTTATAAATATGTGATTTTTAATTTTAAAATAATGACTGACATTTATTGAAAATGATGGTTTTTTGGAAAAAATAGTTTTTGAACCCTAACAAAAATTACATTTGACCTCATAAAAAAGTATATGGTCATTTATATTTCATAAAAATTATTTATTAATAATATTTTAATAAAATATTATATATTTCAAAAATCCATTAATTCATAAATTCATAAATTCAATTTCAATAACAACCAAAAATACAATTTTTTCTTTATTGAATCAAAATAAAAACCATTTACAAAGTAACAATAATAGGATGAAAATATACTCATTATTCTACAAAAAATAATGTACATAATCATATTTCTAGGTTCTTGATAAATATCCCTTTAATACACTATGAGTAGGGTGTGTGATGGTGGGAATTTCATGGTGTGGTTTGGGGAACATGGTTTGGGTCATGATCTTGATGAGTTTGAACTTCTTCTTTAAATGGTTTCACTCATGCTTAAGCTATTAGATCTCATCTTGGGATTGGTAAAGGAAAAATACCAAAAATTAAATCTCCCTCATAATCTTTGATAAATGGGATTTATAGGGAACTATCATACTGGTTGAGGCCATCACTTCTTTTTTCTATGATAATTGGATTCGTTAGGATCCTTTGTTTATACTAATCATGTGATAACTATTCAATGGATATATTATCATTGATAATGATTCTTAACCATCAATTAAATCTTATAGGATAAACCCAAAGGAGTTTATTTGTTTTCTATAACCATATTATATAATTTTAAATTTAAATAAATAAATAAATGTAATTTATTTATAATAGTTTGGGTCGTTACTATCTCACACCCATCATTACCCACACTAAAATATATGAGGGGAACTTTTCTTCATCTCTTCCTCTAGTTCCCACATCACTTCTTCAAACATTTGATTTCTCCACATCACTTTGACAAGGTGAATTTTCTTATTTCATAGAACTATTTATCTATGATATATGATCATCACTATATCCTCCTCATAGGAAAATTCATTCTCCAATGGTTCCACCTATAGATTGAGTATATGTGTGGGGTATAGTATGTACTTTCTCAAGAGGGATACATGGAACAAATCATGTAATTGAGATAGGTTTGGTGGGAGTGTTAGTCGATAGGTCACTGCGCTGATATGATCAAAGATCTCAAAAGGGCCGATATGCCTTGGAATAAGATTTCCCTTCTTCATAAATCTCATAATCTATTCCATGGAGATATTTGGAGTAATACCAAGTCTCAAAAATCAAACTCTATGTCTCATCAATGATTTACAACACATCTCTTCAATCGACTGTGAGTATCCATGATGTTTTGTTAAATGGTCTTAACGTTCTCCACCATTTCATCTGCCATTTCAGGACCTATTAGTTTTGTTTCCCAAAGTCATCCCAACATGTAGGTGTTATGAACCTCTTCCCATAAAGGGATTTATAGGTATCCATTTGAATGCTTGAGTAGAAACTTTTGCTGTAAGATAACTCGAACAAAAGAAGGTGTTGGTCCCATCCTTCATTGAATTCCATAAGAACATGATTGCAACATGTCTTCTAGTGTCTGAATAGTCTGCTCAGATTGAACATCAGTTTGATCATGATAGGCCATATTGAAGTTCAGCTCAGTGTTTAGATAATTTTAGAGACTTTTCCATAACATAGAGTTGAATCTTGGATCTCAATCAAATACAATCGATAGTGGTAATACATGAAGTCTTACCACTTATCTGATGTAAATTTGTGCCATTTGATCTAGTCAGAAGTCCTCTTGAATTTTGATAAATTGATCTAACTTTTTAAGATGATCCACAACAACCCTTACAACATTATTTCCCTAGGATGTCTTCGTAATTCCTATGACAATTTCCATGGTGATATTCTCCCAATTTCATGTTGGTATGGTTAATGGTTTCACCATCCCCTTATACTTCTACCATTCAGCCTTCACTTGTAGACATACCATGAACTTTCATGTATATTTAAAAATATCCTTCTTCATATTGTTCTACAAATAGTCCTTACAGAGATCTTGATACATCTTTGTGCTCCCTGGTTAAATTGAGAAATTATAACAATGTGCATCATCAAACATTTCTATCTTTAACATTGGATTTTATGTAAGACATGTTCTTGACCCATATCTCACAATTCCTTCTTCATCAATATTGAACTCTGAGGATTTATATTTCCTTATAGTTTTCACTTCCTTCTAAATTGCCACATCATTCCTTTGTGAATCCTTTATATTTTCAAAAGAGACATTTGAGTAATAATTTTTTAATGTATTAATGATTTTACTTCATTTATGATTCCCATGTCCATCCTTTTCAAATATATTAAGATCAGATCCTTCTCAATTCTCATCATTGATTAAGATGCAGGATCTTTTCTACATAGAGCATATGAAAACTTATTTTCTTTAATAGGATGGTAGCTGATTAATCATTCATAATCCATGATTTTCTCTAACAATATTTGCTGGCACATATTAATCTCTTTCTATGTGATTATATATTTTAGGCTCTTGTGATCAGTATATATCTCACACTTCTCCTGATAAAGGGAATCTCGTCAGATTTTCAATGAAAATATCATAGCAGCTAACTCTAGATCATGTGTGGGATATTTTTACTCATGAATTTTCAACTTCCTTGAGGCATAGTAAATTTATTTTTCATTCTACATTAACACATATCCTAATCCCTTCTTTGAAGTATCACTAAATACTATGAAACGTTCTCCAATTATGGGTAGTGTGAGAACCGGGGTAGTTATAAGGCTCATTTTAGCTCCTTGAATCTTTCTTCACATTCATCATTCCAATAAAACTTGACTCACTTCCGAGTCATATTGGTAAGTGGTTTGATAATTGATAGAAAGTTCTAAGAAATCGGCATTAATACCCATCTAACCTAAGGAAACTATAGATATCTATCACAGATTTTGGTCTTATCCATCCTTAAATTTCTTCTATATTTATAGGGTCTACAGATATCCCATTTCTTGTGATGATGTGTCCCAAGAAAGATAATTCCTTCAAATAAAAATCACATTTTCTGTACTTGGTGTAAAGCTTCTCCTTTTGTAAGGTATTTAGCAAAATGTTAAAATTATTTTCATTATAATCCTTTATTTGGGATTGTACTAGAATATCATCTATAAATACTACCAAAAATTTGTCAAGATAATCTCTAAAGACTCTATTAATCAAGTCTATAATGATTTTTTGAGAATTAGTTAATCCAAATGGCATCACTATGATCTCATAGTGTATATTCCTTCTTTGAAATGTGGTCTTTCTATTTATCGTGATGTTGTTGAGCACTCGATAATCAAATTAAAGGCGCATTGACCCATCCTTCTTCTTGATGAAGAGGACCGGCGCACCCCATGGTAAAGCACTTGGAGTGTATGAACATTTATCTATATTTTCCTATAGTTGTTTCTTCATCTACTCAAGTTCCACAACAACCATTCTATATGGAGTCTTGGATAATGGAAATGCCCCATGTATAATCTCAAATGAAAATTCAACATCTCTACTAGGAGGATGGCCATGAAATTCCTCATGAGACACATCAGTATATTCCCTCACAATGGTAATGTCTTTGAGGAAGGTTCTTTCCATATAATAAATCATTTGATCAAGATATTATTTCTCATAGGGAAATAATATCCATGCTTCAGATGATGGTGCTAAAGAGGATTCATCTCCCTCATTGCACTTGTACAGAATTGGGGCCCAATTCGTCCTATGGATATTTATTTCCTTCTCACAAAAATTTATGTTGGCTCTATATAGGGAAATCCAATCCATGCCCAGAATTATATCAAATTCTACTAAATAGAGTATGATAAGGTTCATTGGGATGTTTATCCCACAAAAATTGACATGGAAGGACTTATATACTTGGGACACAATAATTTCCTCATTTTCAATTTTCACCAACATATCTACTTTCATGATTTTTGGTGGTGTTTGGATAGTTCTACTAAACATCCATGATATGAAGGAATGCATAGAACCATAATCAAGAAGTATATTCACTATTCTTGAATGGATAACTAGCATACCATTCACTTATTTATTTTTGGGATTCACTTTAGTGGTAGTGATGGAAAAATATTTACCTTGATTCTTGGAGGTTTTCGGTTATCTCCAAAAACCCTTGGATTAGGGAATTGGTTTGAAAAGTACCCCAGTTCCTTGTACTTGAAAAAAGGACAATTCATTGGGGGTTGATTGGAGCATTCCTTTTCTCTATTTCTTTTGTTAATTTCTCTTGTTAGCAATTGGTAGCTAAGTTTCCTTCCTTCCTGCACCTAAATCATTTCTTGTTTTCTTTAGTCAATTTCTAGGATTCTTTTTCCCTCACCTTTTAAAAGTGGGATATTTAAATTTATTAGCAACACTATATATCTCTATCAAAATGCCAGAATTAAACTCCACTTTTATATTCTTATCCACTTGATACCCTTGATATTCACTAATCTCTATTTTGTCTTTGAGAGATCATCATACAATTTATTCATAGCTATCAAAGTTATGGATCACCACGGATTTTCATATAATAGGTTTTATCTGGCCAAAGAAGTAGTAAACCTTGAATTTAGGTGTAAGGAAAAATCCATATGTGAATCTTGCAAGTCTTGTGAAGTTTTCTGTATATGACCCAATGGATTTGTCTCCTTTTTGATTGAGGGAACGAAAATACATTTCCATTTTAAGTTGGAGGATGAGAGGAAAATATTTATCAAAAAATATTTCCCGGAATCTCTTCCACTGCATCACTTCAATATCTTCCTCGAGCATGGTATTTTTTATCAATGTCAAACACTAATTAGCTTTTCCCTCCATATGATAAATAGCTAGTAAAACTTTCTCTTGTTCGAAACAATGAAGGATGGAGAATATCTTCTCAATAGTGTCGATCCATTGTTCTGTAATTAAGGTATCAGATGATCCATGGAAATTAGGAGGCATATGTTGCATGAAGCTCTCAATTTCAACTTGTTCTCTATTAGGTGGATTTGGGGGACCCTCTTGTTCTAGATTTCTATTCGGAACTTGAGTTAGCTGAGAGATTATCATGAAACAAATTATGATCCCTGCTCCCATTGGGATGGACATCTCATTGAGGGAAGCCATCACATTTCCATTTGCATTAGTTGTTATCCAGATTCCTCCAATTTTCAAACACTGGATAGTATAAAAGGAAATTTTGGGATGAGTATATTAAACTATTAAACACAAAAAGGGGGATCTAATGACAATTAAAGGATGACTTCTAAATTACATTTATTTATTTAACTTAGGAATTTATAGGCTTCAATCTATGTTATCCATGATATGTTTCCTATCATATATTCTTATTGGAATTTTTTTATTCCCTTAATAATGGTTTGTAATGAGATTATAAATTTACTAAATAATATCCCCCAGGAGTGTTAAATCAGGTGCGCAGTAAGGCTCGTTTTCATGTACTAGGTTACCCCAAGTCAAGTAAGGGACACCTTGTCAGAGTTGTTACTCCTAGGTACATATGTTCCAAAACCATGTCCTCTTGTTGTTATAACACCCAGGACTTTTATGAGAAATATTTTGTTTTTTTGTTATATAAATCATCAAAGGGATCTTTCACTACACACAACACTAGCTTGGCTTTCTTTACACGCAATCGTGACCTTCCTTGATAGCTTGCCTCGTATGCAATACTGAGTTTCACTAAACAACGATATGCTATTAAAATATTATTAAAACTAGCCGTTATGAATAGTAATAACCACTTTTTGAAATTTTTTAAATTTAATCTTTCAAAATGGACTTCATTTTTGGATTCGGAATATCGAAGTTATCTTAGGGTGAAATTTTGATATTTTTCTGAAAACTTTCAATTTTTGATGAATAGTGAAAACACTCGGTTACAATTTAAAAACCGACTTTTTATTTAAATAAATATTTATTTTATTTAAATTTATTTTAGGTCAAATTTGATACATAATACCTATATAAGTTCAATGCAATTCATTGGAGTCATTTTATAATAATTTTAGATATATAAAAATTTTATTGAACTTTTCACCGTCTTTTACCCATCTCCTAGGAGAATTTGCAAATTTACATAAAACATAATTTTACCGCTTCTGTGAGTGGAATTTTGAAAATCCGAGAGACGCGGTTAATATCAAGGACCAAAATTTGATTCAATGAGACGAAAATAATTTTTTTTGAATAGTAGCTTTTTACATTTTTTTACCACGGTTAAAAGTAAATAGGGAAATTAAGGGTAAAAATGTTATTATTATTACCCTAACACATGTCCTAATTCTATTGGATAAGTTTAATTCGACCAAAAACATCCTCAGGAATAAAATATGACCATTTAGACCCACTTGGATTGGATTAGGACATTTATTATTAATTTATTTAAAGAAGGGTTAAAATAGTTAAAATCAAAGTTTAGTATCTAAATCATTTTTAATATAGTGTTATACATAAGATAAATTCGACTATAAATATTAATTAGAAATATAAAAAGATTTCCTACATAATCGTATTTTATTTTTAATTTTTTGACTATAAATAATTTAATTTATTTATGACACAATGATGATGCAGTAATTATCTTATTAATGAAATATTGACACAATTGATGTTATAAATACCCAAATAAATGTAATTTGAGACTTTTTATGAATTAAAATAATTTTCTAGGTTAATATGACATGTTAGTATTGATTTAATTAACGTTTTGCGAACTAATCTTTCTGTTATGATTTTCAAAAAAATCAATTACCAAATAGTGTCAAAATTGACATAAAATAGTTTTTAAAACAAATATTATATTATTAATTGTTATTTTATTCATAAAAATAAAAGGTTCGGTCAAATGACTTAGATACGGTTATATATGTTAATATTAAACAACTTGGGGTTCTTTCGGCTTGTTATAGTAAGTTTATTAACCATATAATCTAAGAAAACAAGAAGACATGGTAAAAGTTAAATTATCTAACTTAAAGTTAAATCTAAATGATAAGGTTAAAATAGAACCCTAAACTTGTCAAAATTCTATTGGATGAGAGTATTTCAAACCATACCCACCTTATCTTTTAAATAAATCAATTTTAAGCTATTAAAAATCTAATATGACTTTATAAAAAAATAATAGTTTTAGTTTTTCCTAAGGTGCCCCTCACCTCCCTTATAAAAGGGCACCTCCTCCCTCTCTTCCTCACACCACATTGAGCCTTCATGCTCGGCCGACCCCGGAAAAATTCTCTTCTCCACTTCCCTAGAAACATCCAAGAGGTCCTTGTATTCTTCAAAGACCAATTTTAGTGCCCTAAGAGGAGGTCTCAAAGAGACGCTTCAAAGAAGAGGTAATGTCTGTCACCGATTCTTTCAACTTTATTTCTTCTTCCACTTATTCTGTTTTAGTTGTTTCATTATGAAGTAATAACATCAGTATCACTCATATACTTTTATGTTATTATAAGTATGAAACAACCCTTTTTCACCATCTATCCATCCTACGGAAAACAAAATCACCGCGCGTGCGTACGTACGGAATACCGTCTCCACGCCATGGTGTAATCTATTTTCCACCACCACCTTACTTGGATGGGTATAATGGTGTAAATAATAACTATATATGATTATTTAAAAGTGATATTGATTCTGAAATAGTATACATACACTCCAATACAATTCCATGATCATTGGAACGATATCATCGCTCGTGCGTACGTACGGAATATCGTCTCCATGATGTGATGCGACTCGTTCTACATGATCTTCATTGCATAATGATTATATAAATGAATTTAATGAATTAATATGATATATATTACACTAATACCATTCTGGAAATTAGGTATCTATAACCTAAAGAGAAGAATAAGAATTTATTCGACAAAACACGCATAAGAACAAAAAGTAATAAACACCCGAATAACAAGTAGCAATGAAATATTACTAATAAGAAGCTAAGAATATGGACATATATGATATCATAACAGTGAGTATGATTCTGGAATAAGTCAATGACATTATTTAAATCATTATACAGGAGTTTCGGACACTTATGAAGCAAATCAGACCTAAGGTAAGGGAAAATAACACAATCTCATTTTTATTTGAGATTGTTTATACTATGATATTTATTGGGGTCTGTTTTATCATCCACATCCATGTTTCTTCAATATGTAATATTATTTCCATCCACCTACAATTGTTTAAATCCAATTTTACCCTTCGGTGAGTTTTTAGTAAAAGATATTAAAGGAATCTTTTGTCGTTTTTCGTATGAGGTACTTTTTGACTTTTCTGACATAAGTACGAGAAGAATGTTTTTTTAACTTATACGACATGAATGGATTTTTAAAACATTATTTCCAAGAAGATTCCTTTCCAAGTTGTAAGTTTATTTTTAATCTACTTCTTTTAGTTTAAAATTGTATGACATGTTAAGAAAGGAAAATGTTTTTGAAGTACAAAGGATATTTTCCTCAAGAATGGAGTTCAAGTGTTTTATAAAAATTATTTTCCATCTATGATAATATAGGGTTATGTTTCTATCCCTATTATTACATTGATTATATTATGTTGTGATGGAATTATTTTTATGAATTACTTTATCTTATATGAATTGTTTTATGATGTCACGATGTTTAAGAATCCCATTTTTTATTACATGGGTTAAGCTGTGATGTATGATTTATGATTTTGTGGCACACATAAGAATGGTATCATTATGAGATGGGTGGGACCTATATATCCCTCCAATGCATTGGGTAAAGATTTATATCTCATGAGATAGATATGGATGGATAGGCAGGTTAAACCGGTTCAGTGAAATAGGACTGAAACGAGGAGTGAACTCAGTTCAGAAATGGACTTTGTCTGCTAAGATAGTCTTGGCAATGATTCTTGACTACTAAGAAATGATTCTCTATGATTATGTGTGTATTCCACAAAGATTAATGTTTTAAGTAGGATATGCCAAAAGGGACACTAGATATGATGAAATAAATGGGAGACAGTGTAGATTCTTTATGAACCAGTTGTTTATGTTTCCCAGTTTCTAAAGACACTATACCTATACAGTCCTTTCTTGGTTTTGTTATATGTTGTAATAAGTGTACTTAAATTTTAAAGTACTAACACTGTATGTAAAGTATGGCTCTTTATAGTTGGTATCAGAGGAAAGGTATAGTCAGCCTTTGGAAACTAGGATGTGAAACCCTTAGTAAGAACCCTAAGGATAAGTCTAAGCATAGAACACAATATTAGTGTTTTAGAAATGGCCATGAAAAACCTATGATAAGACCTCAAGTGTGAAATTTTATTCTTTATTATGTGTTTTTCCTATTATAATTAGTGTTGCTCACACTATTCTTCTTGGTTTTAGTCAATGGATGGAACCTGAAGGAACCGTGTTAATACGGAATGCGACGGGTAATGCAATGATTGTCCCCCTGAGCAACCAAACGTTATGGGAGCTGGAATGAAAAATCTTGTAGCCATGCTCACACCACTTTCTCAAGCTATGAATCATTCAGGACATCCAAATGAGCAAAGGAAGGAGCAACATTCTGTTGAATCCTTCATGAGGCAGCATCCACCTTCATTCAGCGGGTCTTCTAATCCATTAGTGGTTGAACAATGGATCAGTACCACTGAAAAGATATTTTCAGTTCTTCAATGTTCTAAACATGATAAAGTCATCTTAGCAGTATATCATTTGGAAGGTGGTGTTGATCAATGGTGGAATCTTATTAAGAATACGAGGCAAAGGGATGAAATTGAGTCCATGGAATGGGACGAGTTCAAGAACTTATTTTTCAATAAGTACTTCCCTCGTATTCTCCGAAAAAAATGGAGAAGGAGTTTCTTGAACTAAAGCAAAAGGATGATGAATCTATTGGTACCTACGAAGCAAATTTTACAATACTTGCAAGGTACGCTTCTGGTATTATTATCCAACCTGAGAGTAAGATCGATCGATTCTTTAGTGGCTTAAAACTAAGTCTTCGAAGGGCATTAGATATAAGCGACTTCAATAGCTACAAGGAAATCGTTCGATGTGCTCTCAAAGTTGAGATGGAGATTGGAGTAACCCATCAGTCACATGGGTTTGATAAGAAGAGGAAAATGGAATTCAATGGAAAATCTAAATACCACACTGGAAATAAGATGAGCTTTCCCTTATGCTCAAAGTGTGGAAAGAAACAAGGAGGGAGTTGTCTTAAAGGGACAAGTAAATGTTTCAAATGTGGAAGGGAAGGTCATCGGGCATTTGAATGCCGCAATGATGGGAAGAAGATGTCTAGTGATGAGAACAAAGAAAAGGCTACACAGAGTGCACCTCATACACTTCAATGTTACATGTGCAAGGAAATGGGGCATTATGCCAATCAATTCCATAATCCAAGGGTTAATGATTATGATCGACGTCAACAAACTCTTAAGGCCAAAGACAATGGAATGTCACATGAAATTTCTATCAGCGATGTGGATTACGATAATGAAGTGGTGAAAGGTACACTTACCATCCACTCTAAAGTAGAAAATGTTTTATTTGATTCTAGATCCACACACTCTTTTATTTCTGAAGAATTTTATAAGGGTATCACTGTATTACCGCAAAATTAGATGTTGAGTTAGCTGTGACAACCCCTAATGGCACAACAGTCGCATCAAAAGTTTATAATTCTTCTCCGATTGAAGTTTGTGGGAAAGTGCTTCCTGCAAATCTTGTGATCCTTCCTATAGTGGAATTTGATGTGATTATTTGCATGGATTGTCTTTCTCTTTGTGGAGCTCATATCAATTTCCATCGAAGGGAAGTCATATTTCATATTCCAGATCAATCTATGATCGTCTATCGATGCAAGGATGAACATAACCTTCCAGTGGAAATTTCTTCCATATTATGGGTCTTGATTCCACTAAATGAAGGTTATTTATCTCAAATGGTTGGAGAGAAACTCGCGATTAATAATATTCCCATTGTACATGAGTTCGATGATGTCTTTCTGGAGGAATTGTCGGGTCTTCCACCAAATAGTGAAGTCGAGTTTTCAATAGAACTCGTACCGGGTGCTTTTCCTATTTCAAAGACACCTTATAGAATGGCCCCAATTGAGTTACAGGAATTGAAGAAGCAACTCCATGAAAATCTTGATAAGAGATTCATACGCCCTAGTGCGTCACCTTGGGGAGAACCTATTCTATTTGTTAAGAAGAATGATGGATCAATGAGACTCTACATTGACTATCGAGAACTTAACAAGATCACTATCAAGAACAAATATCCTCTCCCGCGCATTGATGACTTATTTGACCAACTACGCAGAGCTCAATACTTTTCCAAGATTGATCTTCATTCAGGGTATCATCAATTAAGGGTCAAAAGGGAGGATATACCAAAGACAGCTTTCCGTACAAGGTATGGACACTATGAATTTATAGTGATGCCATTTGGTCTTACTAACGCCCCTGCTATCTTCATGGATCTGATGAATAGAGTCTTTGGAGACTATCTTGATCAGTTTATGGTAGTCTTTATAGATGATATTCTTGTCTATTCAAAGATCCAGGAATAACATGAATATCATTTTGAGAATTATATTAAAGACCCTGATAAAAGAGTATTTTTATGCCAAATTTACCAAGTGTGAATTTTGGCTTCAAAAAGTTTCATTTTTGGGTCACATAATCTCAAAAGAGGGGATATCTGTGGATCCAGCAAAAAGAGAGGTTATCGAAAGATGGTCGAGACCAACAACAGTAACTGAGATCCGAAGTTTTCTTGGTTTGTCTGGATATTGTCAACATTTTTTGAAAGATTTTTCACGATTATCTAATCCACTCACCAAGTTGACTCAAAAAGGAGTTAATTTCATGTGGATGGAGGAATGTGAAGAGAATTTCAAGGGGTTGAAAAGAAGGTTATCTAGTTCACTGGTACGCACACTTCCTTGTAGTGGATAAAGTTTTGTGATCTACAGTGATGCATCCAAGAAGGGGTTGGGGTGTGTTCTTATGCAAAATGATATGGTGATAGATTATGCCTCACGACAGTTGAAAATCCCTGAGCAAAATTACCCAACTAATGATTTGGAGTTAGCTGTGGTAATCTTTGCATTAAAGATTTGGAGGCATTATCTTTATGGATAAAGGTGTGATATTTATACTAATCATAAAAGTTTAAAGTATATTTTCACACAAAAGAAGATGAATATGCGCCAAAGAAGATGGTTGGAGCTGATTAAGGATTATGACTGCTCAATTCATTACCACCCTGGGAAAGAGAACAAGGTGGCATATGCATTAAGTCGAAAAGACCATGCTAGCTTATCCATTATGAGGATCACAAAAGATCCAATATTTATGGATTTACAAAGGATGGATCTTGGAATTATAATGAAAGAGGAAAAATCGTATCTTTCTCAAATGAATGTTCAACCATCTATACATGTGAAGATTAAAGAGGAACAGAAAGAAGATGTAGAGTTACAAAAGAAGGTGTGAAATGTTCCTGAATTCAACCTTTATTGTGATGGCATAGTAAAGTTCAAGAATTGGTTTTGTGTTCCTCCCATCCCAGAATTAAAGAAGGAGCTGCTGGATGAGGCTCATAGTTCTTCATTCTCTATTCATCCTTGAAGCACAAAGATGTATAGGGACTTGAAAGAGTACTTCTGGTGGGATGGCATGAAAAGAGATGTTGCTGAATATGTCTCTCGATGCTTGGTTTGTCAGCAAGTTAAAGCTGAGAGACAGAAGTATAAGAAGATATTACAACCATTACCCATACCCGAATGGAAATGGGAAAGCATCACTATGGACTTTGTCACCAGACTTCCTAAAACATCCAAAGTCAATAATGCTATCTGGGTCATAGTTGATCGTCTTACAAAGTTTGCACACTTCATTTCTATTAGAGAAGATTTCTCTCTGGATCAGATTTCCAGGATATTTGTAAAGGAAGTGGTAAGATTGAATGAAGTACCACTTTCTATTATATCTGATCGGGATCTGATATTTACTTCGAAGTTCTGGAGAAGTCTTCGGCATACTCTGGATACAGAGTTGAGTTTCAGCACTACTTATCATCCTTAGACAGACGGTCAGTCTGAGAGGACAATTCAATCTCTATAAGATATGTTGAGAGCTTTCTCTATGGATTTCAAATGTGGTTGGGATCAACACCTACCTTTGGTAGAATTTTCCTATAATAATAGCATTCACTCAAGTATTCAGATGGCTCCTTATGAAGCTCTCTATGGAAAGAAATGCAGGACTCCAACTTGCTGAGATGAAGTTGGGTAAAGAAAGCTATTAGGACCAGATCTTGTTGATGAGATGGTAGAAAAGGTCAGATCTATTCAACAACATATTAGAGCAGCTCAGAGTCGGCAAAAAAGTTATGTCGACAACCGAAGAAAAGACCTAGAGTTTGAAGTGGGTGATAAAGTGTTCTTACGAATATCTCCTTGGAAGAGAGTAATGAGATTTGGAAAGAAGGGAAAGTTGAGCCCTAGATATGTTGGTCCTTTCGAAATACTGGATTGTGTTGGGAAGGTTTCTTACCGATTGGCGCTTCCACTGAATCTCTATCAAGTTCACGATGTGTTCCATGTATCTCTCCTGAGAAAGTACATACCTGATCCCTCACATGTACTCAACTCAGAAGTTGTACCACTGGAGCAAGATCTTTCTTATGAAGAACAGCCAATAGAGATTCTGGAAGGTAGCGAAAAAGTCCTACGGAACAAGACCACTCGCTTGGTGAAATTTTTATGGAGGAACCACCAATTTGAAGAAGCTACATGGGATCTTGAGGATATGATGAGGGAGAGGTATCCACATCTGTTTGTTACAAAGTGACGAATTTCGTGGGCGAAATTCATTTTAAGGGGGGTAGAATGTAACACCCGAGACTTTTATGAGAAATATTTTTTTTTATGTTATATAAATCATCAAAGGGATCTTTCACTACATACAACACTAGCTTGGCTTGCTTTACACGCAATCGTGACCTTCCTCGATAGCTTGCGTCGTACGCAATAACGAGTTTCACTAAACAATGATATGCTATTAAAATATTTTTAAAACTAGTTTTTATGAATAGTAATGATCACTTTTTGAAATTTTGTAAATTTCATCTTCCAAAATGGACTTCATTTTTGGATTCGGAATATCGAAATTATCCTAGGGTGAAATTTTGGTATTTTTCTGAAAACTTTCAATTTTTGATGAACAGTGAAAACACTAGGTTACTGTTTAAAAACCGACTTTTTATTTAAATAATTATTTATGTTATTTAAATTTATTTTAGGTTAAAATTGATACATAATACCTATATAAGTTAAATGAAATTCATTGGAGTCATTTTATAATAATTTTAGATATATAAAAAGTTTATTGAACTTTTCACCGTATTTTACCCATCTCCTAGGAGAATTTGCAAATTTACATAAAACTTAATTTTACCACTTTTGTGAGTGGAATTTTGAAAATCCGAGAGACACGGTTAATATCAAGGACTAAAATGTGGTTCAATGAGATGAAAATAATTTTTGGTGAATAGTAACTTTTTACTTTTTTTTACCACGGTTAAAAGTAAATAGGGAAATTAAGGGTAAAAATGTTATTATTATTACCCTAACACATGTATTAATTCTATTTTATAAGTGTAATTCGACCAAAAACAACCTTAGGAATAAAATATGACCATTTAGGCCCACTTGGATTAGATTAGGTCATTTATTATTAATTTATTTAAAGAAGGGTTCAAATAGTTAAAATCAAAGTTTAATAACTAAATAATTTTTAATATAAGGTTATACATAATATAAATTCGACTATAAATATTCATTAGAAATCTAAAACTATTTCCTACATAATGGTATTTTATTTGTAATTTTTGTACAATAAATAATTTAATTTATTTATGACACAATGATGATGTAGTAATTGTCTTATTAATGAAATATTGATATAATTGATGTTATAAATACCCAAATAAATGTAATTTGAGACATTTTATTAATTAAAATAATTTTATAGGTTAATATGACATGTTATTATTGATTTAATTAACTTTTTTTGAACTAATCTTTCTATTATGATTTTCACAAAAATCAATTACTAAATAGTGTCAAAATTAACATAAAATAGTTTTTAAAACAAATATTATATTATTAATTGTTATTTTATTCATAAAAATCTAAGGTTTGGAAAAATGACTTAGATAAGGTTATATATATTAATAATAAACAACTTGGGGTTCTTTTGTCTTGTTATAGTAAGTTTATTAACCTTATAGTGTAAGAAAATAAGAAGACACGGTAAAAGTTAAATTATCTAACTTAAAGTTAAATCTAAATGATAAGGTTACAATAGAACCCTAAACTTGTCTAAATTCTATTTTATGAGATTATTTAGACCCATCCCCACCTTATCTTTGAAATAAATCAATTTTAAGCTATTAAAACCCGAATATGACTTTATAATAAAATAATATGTTTAGTTTTTCCTAAGGTGCCCCTCACCTCCCTTATAAAAAGGCACCTCCTCCCTCTCTTCCTCACACCACTTTGAGCCCTCAAGATCGGCCAACCCCTGCCAAATTCTCTTCTCCACTTCCCTAGAAACATCCTAGAGGTCCTGTTATTCTTCAAAGACCAATTTTAGTGCCCTAAGAGGAGGTCTCAAAGAGGCGCTTCAAAGAAGAGGTAATGTCCGTTACCGATTCTTTCAACTTTATTTCTTCTTCCACTTCTTCTTATTTAGTTGTTTCATTATGAAGTAATAACATCAGTATAACTCATATACTGGTATGTTATTATAAGTATGAAACAACCTTATCTCACCATCTATCCATCCTACGTAAAACGAAATCACCGCGCTTGCGTACGTACAGAATATCGTCTCCACGCCGTGGTGTAATCTATTTTCCACCACCACCTTACTTGGATGGGTATAATGGTGTAAATAATAACTATATATGATTATTGTAAAGTGATATTGATTCTGAAATAGTATACATACACTCCAATACAATTCCGCGATCATGGAAATGATATCATCGCTCGTGCGTGCGTACGGAATACCGTCTCTACGATGTGATGTGACTCGTTCTACATGATCTTCATTGCATAATTATTATATAAATGAATTGAATAAATGAATATGATATATATTACACTAATAACATTCTTGAAATGAGGTATCTATAACCTAAAGAGAAGAATAAGAATTTATTCGACAAAACACGCATAAGAACAAAAAGTAATAAACACCCGAATAACAAGTAGCAATGAAATATTACTAATAAGAAGCTAAGAATACTGGCCATATATGATATCATAACAACGAGTATGATTCTTAAATAAGTAAATGACATTATTTAAATCATTATACAGGAGGTTCGGACACTTACGATGCAAATCAGACCTAATGTAAGGGAAAATATCACAATCTCATTTTTATCCAAGATTGTTTATACTTTGGTATTTACTGGGGTGTATTTTATCATCCACATCCATGTTTCCTCAATATGTAATATTATTTACATCCACCTAAAATTGTTTAAATCAAATTTTACCCTTTGTTGAGTTTTTAGTAAAAGATATGAAATGAATCATTTGTCGTTTTTCGTACGAGGTACTTTTTGACTTTTCTGACATAAATATGAGAAGAATGTTTTTTTAACTTATACGGCATGAATGGATTTTTAAAACATTATTTCTAAGAATATTACTTTACAAGTTTTCAAGTTTATTTTTAATCAACTTATTTTAGTTTAAAATTGTATGACATGTAAAGAAAAGAAAATGTTTTTGAAGTAGAAAGGATATGTTTCTCAAGAATGGAGTTCAAGTGTTTTATCCAAATTATTTTCCATCTAAGATAATATTGGGTTCTGTTTATATCCCTATTATTACATTGATTTGATTATGTTGTGATGGAATTATTTTTATGAATTCCTTTATCTTATATGAATTGTTTTATGATGTCATGATGTTTAAGAATCCCATTTTTATTACATGGGTTAAGCTATGATGTATGATTTATGATTTTGTGGCACACATAAGAATGGTATCATTATGAGATGGGTGGGACCTATATCTCCCTCCAATTAATTGGGTAAAGATTTACATCTCATGAGATAGACATGGCTGGAATGGCAGGTTAAACCGGTTCAGTGAAACAGGACTGAAACGAGGAGTGAACTCAGTTCAGAAATGGACTTTGTCCACTAAGATAATCTTGGCAATGAGTCTTGACTACTAAGAAATGATTCTCTATGATTATGTGTGTATGGAACAAAGTTTCATGTTTTAAGTTATGATTATTGGGATTACATTTCACTTCTATGATTTATCCGATGTTATAAAATTATGATCTCTTTTGCAGGTTAAGATTTCCAAAATGTTATGTTCTTATGAATATGATGTGATTGATATTTCGTTTGTTTACCCTTACTGAAAATTTGAGCTCACCCTTTTGTATGTTTTCTTTCCCCAGGTCAGGAAGAAGGTTATTAAGTAGGATATGCCAAAAGGGATGCTAGATATGATGAAATAAATGGGAGATAGTGTAGATACTTTATGAACCAGTTGTTTATGATTCCCAATTTCTAAAGACACTATACCTATACGGTCCTTTCTTGGTTTTGTTATATGTTGTAATAAGTGTAATTAAATTTTGAAGTACTAACAATTTATGTAAAGTATGTGTCAATATAGTTGTATCCAGATAGGGATGTATTTTCTTGATAAATCACTTACTCTATAATAACCAAAATTTAGAGATGTTTTATTATAATTAGTCTTGTATCTACGTCTTTATCTAGAGTTTTTTAATTTTAATCATAAAAATAACTAAACTTCTTCCTTGACACTAAAAATAACAACCCTACACTTTATTTCACATTAATAAATGTTTTATTACATAAAATTATACTTATTACAACCCAAAAGATTGAGAATTCTTATGTATTTGGGAATTAGGTCACTTACATAACAACTTATAAAATGGGACACAAACCATTATTCAATATTTCCTTGACATGATCATAATACTCCAATGAACTTAGAACAGCATGGTATAACATGGGGACAAACATGAGAAAGGGGTGAGCTATATATCCCAGTAAGGTAATAAACAAGTGATAAAATGAAGAAGATGATACATGTTAGACAGTAGGCATATCAATGGGGAATAAAAAGAGTTGGAATCATAAACATGAAAAATGATTCATGATATAGCATGGTAATCATAAATGCAACATGGGAAATTTGGAAACAACATAAAACATTACATCATAAACATAGGTCAAGGATAAATCCGCCAAGACCTTAGGGTGGAAAAAGTCACAAAAAGGAATAAGGTTCAATCCATATCCCAACATTAAGTATTATGATACTAAACATTACCCGATCCATTGGAGTATTATCTAGGTGCACCAATTATATTCATTTCATTCTTATGCTTAAGTATTCCACATAGATTATACAACATGGGTTCAATAATCATCATGATTTATTCCATGATTAAGGAATGTGTAATAAATATAAGTAAGTACCTAACCAAAAATTATATCTTCATAAAGGTGAATGCCCTTGATATAAAAATGGGTATGGTATTCACAACACAATTTTTTTGGCATTGAAAATTGTGTTGAAATTTCAGTAACATAATAGTGTTACATAGAAATTCATAAAAATTATTGATAAGAGTGAAAGGGGTATCTCATAATTTAAACATAAAATGGGAAGTAATGGGGACAAGGAAGGATATTCCCCAAAATTATTAAATGGAAATAGAATACATAATTTCCTAAAGAAACTTGAATAAAAAAGAGAAGGTGAGGATCCCATATGAAATTTTGGCACAGTAACAGCTTAGGTAAGGTTCTAAATGGGGGGAGATAAATGATCCATCATTCAAATAACATCAAATTTACTATGAGGTAATGATTTTAAATTAATGAAAATATAACCATTTTAAATTAAAAGAACTAATTTCAAATACGTTTCTTGAATTTGAAAGGAGAGGAAGGTCCCTTACTTGAATGGGTGACTCCAAAGGCTTGGGAAGGACTTATTGAGAGTTTGGGGACACCATAGGATGACTCTAGAGAGTGGAGGGAAGATTATGGATATTCTATATGGAGTTTTAGTAATCTTTAAAGGGATCTTGTGCGGGTTTATATAGGAAAGGAGGGAGATTTATTTATTATTTCGGTTTTGGACTCTGCATAATAAAATATCTAAAACCACAAACCTTCCCATTGTTTTTTCCCAATGGATTGATTTACATTATTTTATAATTCCAAGGTTCAAACTCATTAAAATATTACTAATGGGGATTTGTAGGTGAGTTACATGCTTAAATAAATGATTTTAATACCTTAAAATATATCATAAGTTTTGGAGGATTCAGAAAGTATTTATAAAATAAATCAAATAAACTTAAAATCACATTATTCTAAATTAAAAACATATATTTTGTCATGTATGGAATTTATATTACTTATTACATCAGATTTGGTTCATTACTATTTCATAAATCATAAAGTATATTTATACTGTATATAATTTGTACCCAAAATTTTGATTGTCTCAGAAAATTATGAAAACATCACCGTTGGGTAATTACAAAGTTCTTATTTCAAAAAAAATATTAATATTATCTAAATAATTTTTCCAATATTTTAATTTTCACTTTTAAAATAATGAATGACATTTATTGAAAATGAAGGGTTTTTAGAAACAACAGTTTTTGAACCCTAATAACAACATACATTTCACCTCATAAATACTTTTATGATCATTTATATTTGATAATAATTATTTGATAATAATATTTTTTTAAAATATTATTTATTTCAAAAGTTCGTTGAATCCTAAATTCATTAATTGGATTTGAATATTAACCAAAAAATACAATTTTTTCTTTAATGTATCAAAATAAAAAACCTTTACAAAGTAATAATAATAGGATGAAAATATATTCATTATTCAATAAATAATAATTTACAAACTCATATTTCTAGGGTCTAGATAAATATCACTTTAATACACCAGAAATCGCCCTAAGATTATGGTGCACGATGGTGGGACTTTCATGGGGTGGTTCGGCGAACATGGTTTGGGTTGTGATCTCGATGAGCTTGAACTTCCCCCATAAATCATTACTCTCATGCTTAAGCTATTGGATATTAACTTGGGTTTGGTCAAGGGAAAAGGCCAAAAATTATATCTCCCTCGGAGGTTCTGATAAATGGGATTCATAAGGAATGATCCTACTATTTGGGGCCCTAACATCCTTTTTCTGTGACAATTGAATCTGTTAGGACCCTATATTTATACTAATCTTGTGATCACTATTCAATTTCTATATTAGAAATTGTAATGATTCTTAATGGTAAATTAAATATGATTGGATAAAATAAAATGATTTCATGTGTTTTAAATAACCATCTTACACAATAAGACATTTTTTTATAAATAAAAAATTAATTTTATTTTTAACAGTTCAGGTCATTACATTGTGTGTCTTTCATGACTCAAAGTAAATATTTTTATTTAAAACTAACATTATAGTTCAAAACACGTGTCACATACTCAAAAATGAGAAAATGAACTCATATTATCTTAATACATTAGGAAAATGATTCATAAATAATTTTTATCACGTACAAATCAAGCACAAGCTAATCTGACATGAGGTGTACCCGGTATGATGCGAAGTGTATGTTTTCAGTTCAAAATTGAATTTTTTTAATGCATTGTATCATTTTTTAGTTTAATTTATTTATTTGTGTTATTCTTAACATAATAATTGTTATTGATATAGGTGCATTATTTTGTTCAATCCAGGGTGGTTTTTTCAGTAACTAGTATCATGATCAGGATCTTTTGAGAGGGGGTGGGGTCCAAAGAAAATAGAAAATTAACATTTTTGAATTTTTTGATGTTTGTGATAAATTATACATACCAATTTAATTGTATATACTAATTTTTTAAACGTTTATAATAGTTATACAGTGTTTTTATTATATTGTGATGTGCATTTAATATAAATTAAATTCTATATTTTTTATTATAGTGTGATGAAATTTTAGCAGTGCACTACTACTACTTGTATTTTATCAAAATCCATCAACTTTATAAGGTGAAAACAACATCTGTGATTTTTTCGTGATGAAAAAAATCATATTTCTACTACTGATAAATCCCATATCTATTTTACTGAGGTTCATTAACATATAATGGGTTGGGGTTCTCGAAAAATATCCTTTAAATAATAAGGTATCCTTTTGTTACCATAATCCATAAGCGTAATGGGAGGTTCTGCGACAAGTGTCACTAGAGGGGTGGCCTGGGAAGAAGGGGGATGTTCAGGGAGAAAGTTCCTTTACTACATGTTTGAGTAGGTGATAGTGCATTATATCAATTGAATATATCTTACTAAAACATATTCTACATTATTCACAAAATCAAGACTATTTCAACTAGGAAAATGATGTGATTATACTCTCTTTCCAAAAAAAATTTCATTGTCTCTCAAACTAATTCAAGCTTCTTCAGTCTCTTTATAACTTCCTTAATTGTGGTGTGAGTTATCACTTTAACTATATTTACATAAAACACAACCCATAATACTTTATGATGTACATTAACAAGGACTGATCATGAGGAATGTTTCCTTGGGGTTTATTACCATTATATACGTAAAAAACACCAATTCATAAATGATATTTAAAGTTACCTTGAATAAAGAAAAAATAAAAGATTCATGAATCAAAAAACCTACATTTAACATCACATTATTGGATTTATAGAACTCAATTATCACAAGCAATGATATTGTTTCTCGGGATTTGTGATTTAGAAGTGAGAAATATTTTTATCCCCCCTAAAACTCATCTATGATAAGTTGGTTAGATGAAGGGTAGTGTGACTAATTTTTTTGTATGTCTCAAGATCTATTTATATGTGATTAAATTCATATTACCTAAACCATTTTTTAGTATGATCATATTGATATTTTTCTATATCTATTATTGATTCATGTATTGAGTTTTATTTTTCATGGTAGTATCACCTTCCTTAATATTGTTTACCTCTTGATGTTGTGTTGATGAAGTTTTTTTTCATGAAACCACTATTGTACTTGACATTACCCCCATATTTTGAATATTTCTATTATTAAAGTCTGTTCTTTTGGGTGTTCCCCTGGTCTAATGATGATTTTTTATGTGATGATTTGGTGTTTATTGGGGATTGGATATGTATGTTCATTGTATGTCATTTTATTTTGGTGAAGAATGGCACTCACCATTCAATCTCTTACCACCACCCAAAATGTGAAACTAGATTTGATACAATATCCAAGTAGTTCATGGAATACTAGATAACCATATATGTTGGAATTGATTCCCATACCCACTTAGTTTTCAGTTTTTAAGGTTGGATGTTATTCCTTGAAACTTTATATGACTATGATGTCCATTTTATTGTTGTGGATTTTTAAGGTATAAATTATATTATATATTTATCTTTGGTTTTTGATGGAGTTTCAGTGGTGAGTTATTGTTAACTCCATGTGATGTAGAATTTACCATTTTTCACTTCATGCATTTCTTTATTATGTGTATACACACTCCTACTTGCACACTTCATGCACATATTATTGCCTCCTTCTAGATTACTTAGACCATGTTGGATATGGATTTTGGATGATTTAATATTTAATTCTGGTGATTTATTTTGTGAATATAACAAGTTATATATAGTACTCATAGTTATTTAGGAGATATTAGTTTTTTCATGTATTTTCACTTTTAAAAAAATATGTATTTTCCTATTGAGATACAGGTTGTACTAATCTATATGATATGTTTGATATTATTATATTTTATCTCTTATGATCATGGATGATTGAGATTATCTATCAATGTTTATAATTTGGTTTTCATGTTATCTTCATTTTTGTTTTATCAATTACTTTTTAGGACAATGACTCTCATGGTTGTGAATGTACCCTTAGTTACAACTTTTAACCCTTGACCTATCAGAGATGTTGAGGGTGGTACTTATCTAGATATCATTATAAACCTAGGATATGGGTTTTAGTCAGTTCAATGTTGTTCTAATAGTTTTCAAGACATAATTATTTATATTAATATTTTATAAATAGAATAAATGATAAGTATACTTAAGAGGAAGAAATTTTTTAAGAGACAAGTAAGAAGATGGGAACCGAAGTTTCAAGTTGGTGGATTATTACCAAAACTTTATATGAATTGATATGAGCCCATATATATTTAATTTATTTTAGATTAAAATTAATAAAGATAGTATGTAATGTTTTTTATAGTAATATCCAAATACCATATGTTTGAAAAAGTGGTTCACCATGAAAATTTCAAATTGATAACATTTTATCAAGGAAATACAAGTTAATATTGATTGAATTTATGATAAAATGGGAGAGAAACATTTTTTTACACAAGTAACACCACTTAAATTAAAATTAAAATACATGGAAATTTAATCTTTTTTATTATAATAATTTCCATGAAGGCCTCTACATTTAGAAAAATTGTATCAACCATGACTTCTACCACCTTTAAAATATTTTGGACTATAAGCACCAAAAAAATTTTAGGAAACAAGAGGGACACTAAAAATTATTGTTTTTTATGGGTAAGACAACTATTGTTGTTTAAAGGATAACAAAAATATTAAGATAGAGTTAAGACATATGGTGTGAGAAGTAACAATAATTTCTAATCATTTCCAAACAAGTAATATATTTTGTATCCATCATAGAAGTTTTTCACCCAAAAATATTTTCACATTTTAAATAGATAACCTAAGGTTGTTGGGATTTTTCAATTAAATAATTATTATACAATTAAAAAACTAAAAACAATTCACCTTATAATGAAAATTTAAATATATAAGCTCAATTATAATTTATACTTATATTAATTTTGTACTTATTCTTTCAAATGTGACACATAATCTTTTATTCTTTTCCATATATTTTTTACTCTTTATATATACTCACCCTATAATATATTTATTAATTATAATTTCACATTTTATTTTAATGACCTAATTCCCATTAAAATTTGTCTTAATTATGTCCTTTACCTCCACCCCCCCCCCACTATGCCTCCACCTTGCATCCTCCTCTCTGCATCTGCCTGCCCACCACCCCATATCCCCAACTTAGCCTCAGACGCCTTTATATTCTTCCAATCAGTTTATGCCTTTATTGAATTATATTTCAATGGTTTCCACATTCATTGAATTAGTTTTTTCATTCCTCGGATCACCTTATTCTCATTTCCCAAACTTTCCCCTGAATCTATTACATTATTTAACTCCTATTGATATTACTTCCACCCTAATAAGTCATCTCTTATTCATTGAATATCCACCTCTATCACTTCTCCCTATCGTAAATTTTTTTTATTTCATTATTCTCTTATCATCATTTATTGATTATCATTAGTGGTTGTCATATTAGATAACATAAATAGTAAAGTTACTAGAATTAATATAAATTGGTTTTTGGCTATGTATGTTTAATTTTATTCATTTTTCCTTCTCCTAATATCTTTATGTCATCTGATTTATATTCCATTATTGTTCAATTTTACTATTTCAACCTCAATCAGTTATCCTAGATCACATAAATACCAACAATGAGAAAATATTTTATATTATAGCCAAGATAATGGTTCTAACTTTAGTAATCTCAAAATATTGAACATAATTATCCCTAAATATCATTTATTATAGAGATAAATCTCTTTAGAAAAGTACATGTTTCTTCCCTTCTTTCGTAAAAATAAATTTTTAATTTTTATATCATCATTTAACACTATATGTTCATTGTATGCATTTGTTAAAATTATAATATCCTATTTTTATTTATTTATTGACTCCTTAAATATTCACTGTATAAAATTTCCCCTTTCAATAGGCATATAGTATATTGTTACAATATTGAATCTTTAAATTTATCACTATATCTTTTGTTATTATATGTTTACTTTTTATTTTTTTATTGTATGCATGATCAATATTCTATCTATGCCTAATTATCCATCCACACAATCTCTCCCAACCATAATCCCTATATCCCAAACCCCAACTTCCTTTTCTAATGAAGATCGGGAATCACTATTTTCATTTTCTCTGATAGATGTTGGAAATGATTTTGGTACTCTAGAAGAATCCATGATATATGGATCTAGTCTTAAAATATTACACAATCTTGAGCTTTAAATCAATAATTAATTTTATTTAATTCTCAAGGACCATTTCAAGTTTATTTTTTTGGATAATTATTTCATAATGGTTACATAATATACCCCCTGCATTAAAAAGTAGGAACATTCATTCACAATCCATTTTTTTACAATACAATTCTTTTAAAATGAAACCCATTTTATTTTCCTGAAAAATCTTAATGACTTCCAACTTGACTTCATCATAGTTCCAACTCATCCATTAACCCTATGAAAAACATTTGAAAATGTGAGATGACCATAAAAGTATTATTAAAGTACATAAATAGATAATAAAATAAACTTGTTAGTCCATTTCAAAACCATGATATCATATAAGATAGTTTTCCTTTAACATAATAAACACTAATATTTTATAATAGTTTTGTTATGAAATAAATAAACTATTTTGCAAAAATGTTCTCATAAAAAACTTTTTAAATAAACATAAAATCATAATCATAGTCATGAGGTTTTCTTATAAAACATGAGAATTCATTAAAATCATTCTCTTGAATACATACCCTTTTACCCTTAAACAGAATAATCATTCATTTAAAAAAAATATCAATATATTACCTTATGAAATAAAAATATTTCAATGAAAAATAATTATCAAGAAAAACAATTCATGTAGTTGACCTGGGATATCATCTTTATATATCCCTTATAAGAACCCTTACAAATGGAATAACTCACTTAGTTAATTCCAACATAATTATTTTGAGAACATAATCATTACCCAATGCAATGTAGAACTATATCTTTCTCACTCATCATTATAAAAAATGTTCAAGTACAATAACATACATAAAACATATAAAATATTTCATTCTAATCATAAAATACCATAAATTATTTTATTTAACACATATAAAAAATATTTTTCAGACTTCAAAAAAATAAGGATAAAAATACATTTTCTTTGAAAAATATTTAAAAAAATATCATAATAATGGGAAATAGAATGTAGAAATTGAATAGTATTCTTATTAAATAATAATTTCCGTGATTTCAGGAAATTATTATCATGTTTTATATGCTAAAAACATTATATTTTTAATTTATAAAGAAATTGAAATGTTATATATGTAATATGCAAGAATATTAATTTTGAAACAATTTGTAAATAAGTAAACGGAAAGATAAGTTAAAAATTTTATATCATTTTTTAAATATTTATTCATCCATAAAACAATATTTACATATAATAAAAATATTAAAATGAAATCTTTAAAACATTTTAACATTACGTTTTAAGATAGAATATCCCTTAGTTCAAGTTTGAATTGTCACATAAATTCCATAACATCATTAAAAATAAAAATATGTTAATTATTTGATTTATTAATAAATTTTTCAATTTTATCATTCCTTTGATTTCACTTTTTACCACTTCATACTTAATCACCTAATTGATTAAGTTTACTTCTAACATTTTGAGGATGTTTAGTTCATAACTCCAAAATGATTTTAGTAGGATGAAAATAGTAAAATTGATCATGATTATATCATTTATAAAATATTAATGATGTTAAAATTATTATTTTTATTCATTAATTATACTTTTAGAACCAACTATGTTATGTGTTTATGAAAAATTAATTATGTTATAATCATTGAGACGGTAGGTCATATATACACATGAGTAACATTTCCATTTTCTATGAAAATGAGAAAAAGAAGGTATGTTTTATTTTATCCTTAAAAAAATAATTATATCATAAATATAATATTATTTCTTTAAATTAACATATATAAACCAACTATGTGATAAGGTAATGAATAATAAAACACATCGGTTTGGAAGGAAGTAGTCTACATGTACACACACAAGAATTTTTTATTTTTTCATGAATGGTAAATAAAGAAGTATAATATTTATTTTACATGAAAAAATGAAATTTATATAACATATATTATATTATTTAATTTTTATCTATGGTTATTACCAACCATAAGAGTTGGTAATGAAAAATGAAATCCATTGCCTCGTGAGGCAGTAGTCTGCATGTACACATGAGTGATGTATTTATTTTTTAGTAGAAGGTTAAGTGAATGAAAATTGGTTATAACATAAATATAATAACATTATAGTACATTGGAGATATTTATTTTATAATATTTCATTAGTTAAAAGTGGTTTGAAGGTGCTAGAAAATAAATAAAAACTCATGATTATGAACTATACTTGTTCTCCAGACAACCACCTCAGGTTTATACCTAGATCCCACTTAGGATGGTATTATGATTAAAAATGAAATTTAGTTCATGTTTAGGGATGTTATTAATGGATTTGGGAAGTTATTTGATAAGATATGAGGCTCATGAAATATGAATAAGAGACGAAAGGGGTGAAATTTTATAAATTAGGGAGAGGACACACGTGGAATTTCTAAAGAGATTAAATATATTAATGCCTTAATCAAGGAAAATGGATCCAAAATAGAAACTTTTAGAATAAAATATAATATGGGGTATAAATATGACTATAAAATAAAATTTAGAAATGTTTTTATATAATTTTAACCCATATCTCTTTAGTTTTAACCCATTTAACCCATTTTAACTCTTACCATTGTAACTGACTTTTTTGTCAAATTTAACACTCATAATGACCAAAAATTAAAGTGGTTTAATTAAAAAAATTGAATTATTTGTTTTAAATATAGAATAAATTTTATCTAATGCAATTTTTATAAGTGGAATAAATTACTTTTAACATAAACTCGTAAAATTCAATAAAAATAAGTTTCCCGAAAATTCATTTTTTAGCATAAATATTTTTTTATATGAAAATAAAGAGAAATTTTAATTAAAATTAAATATATTATATTATTTTTAATTAAATTAAACTAATTAAATTTTAAAAACATTGCAAAAAAATGATACTATATAAATACTTGAAAAGAGAATAGACTTTTCTTAAAAATCGGTATTTTTTCTACTATTCACCCTAAAATCAACTTTTTTAGAAAATTAAAAAAATCATTCTAATATAATTTTTAATTATTGATATAAAAATTATATCATTTTCTTAAAACTAAAAATATAGAATTATGAAATTATATTTTTTAAAATCAAAACATACACCACATGTAAACGAATTTAGTATGAATATGATTATTTCATTTTTGATTAAAAAATTACTTATTATTCTTATAATGAATATAAATATATAAATTATAATAAATAAATATTAATATGTCATGAAATTGATTTATTATCAATATTACCTATTTTTTTACATTCATCTCCCCTTTTTTAAATTGAATCCTCTCAATTTTGTTCGTTACTTAAACAAGTGTGAATTTTTTTCATTCATGAGATTTTATGATTCCCATGTTGCTTCATCAATCATATGGGTTTTATATAAAAACATAACCTAGTGAATAAAATTATTCCACAAAACCTTATATTTATATTCAATAATCTTAATAGGTTGTTCCTAATATGAATTTTTTCTTCCAAATGTACTATTTCAAGGAAACAAAACATGAGATGCATCTAGCACATATTTTCTTAATAATGAAACATGAAACACATCATGTACTAGGGATAAACTTAGAGGTAAGGAAACTTAGTAAAAAATGATCCAACATTATCTATTTTTTCATATAGTCCAATGAACCACATACTTAACATTCCATTCTTACTAAAATGTATAACACTTTTCCATAGAGATACTTTAATAAAAACATGATTGCTTACCTTGAATGAAATATATTTCCTCTGATTATCTACACAACTTTTATTCCTATTATGATACATCCTCATATGTTATTGAATTATCTTCACCTTATCAACCATATATTTTAGAAATTTTAGTCCCAAAAACATTTTATCACCAACTTCATCCCTACAAGTTTGACTCTGAAACTGATTTCCTTATTATCCCACTAAATGTGTCATTTGTATACTAAAATTAAAAATAGTATTATAATTAAATCTAACAAAGTTAAGAATATCATCTCAACATCCCTTAAAATCCTTATAACAAGATAGAATAATGTCTTCTAATATTTTAATTATTGTCTCTAATTTGCCATCATATTAGGGGTTGAATATTTTATTGAAATTTAATTTAGTTCTAAACTTTGATGGATTTTACAAAATGTATAGGTATATTTGAGATCATAATCATATATAATTGAAATAGGGAATACATGTAAAATAATTATATCTTCAACATAATTTCTAGAAAGTACATCCAAATAATGTTATTCTTAAATTGGGTGAAATTTCATTAATTTAGTCAAATGATCAATAATAACCAATATCAATTTATCTCCTTAATATTTTATTTATAATCCAACCATGAAATACATGGATATATTCTTCCATTACCATTCTATCACTAACAAAGGCATAATTATTCCCTTTGGTAACTTTTTTATACTTTAACCTATTTAAAATTGAAATATTTCATGGTAAATTCAGAAGAAAAAAACTATTTTCATTTCATCCCACCAGAAATTTTCTAGAATGTATCTATAAATATTAGTTCTACCTGGATTAATAGAAAATTGAGAGATATGAACTTCACCCATTAATTCTTTATTTATCTTAGAATCACATGGAACACATAATGTTTTTGAATCTCAAGACAATTTATTTTTCAATGTTAAATTTTTATAACTTTACTTTCCTAAAAAATATACCTTTTTCTTATAAAACATCATCCTCATTCTGATATTTATTAATTATATCTAAAAATTATGACTACACTGACAATTAAAACAAAATATAAAACGTTTATACATGATTAATTTCTAAACCAATATTCATCAAATCATTTTCTAAAGGTTTATGTTCTATTTGTAGCATCGTTCCTGATGAATTATATTTTGGTAATCTATTGGATTTTTATAGATGGTAATGAATCATGTATTCATAGCCTTTAATTAGATCTATCCATATTCTTTTCCTCATGTGAAACTCTTTCTGAGAAAATGTATGGTTTAAAATTTTATGATCAGTATATATTTCAAAATTTACTCTATATAAATGTTTTATCCATATTTTTAAATAATTAATCATAGCATCTAGTTCCGAATATTGTGATGGATATCATGGATCAATAAGTTTCAATTAATGTAATGTATAATAAATTACTTGATCATTATACATCAGAAAACAACCAATTCCCTTTAAATAAGAATTATTATACATTAAAATTTCACTACTTCTAGATAGAAGGGAAAAAACTAGAGCATTCGCCAATCTTCTTTTTAGTACCTGGAAACATTTATCATATTCTTTCGTCCAGATGAATGTAACTCCTTTTCATGTTATCTTACATAGTGGTCTAGAAAAAATATAAAACTTGTCAACAAACCATCTGCAGAAACCTGCCAATCCATGATAAATATAAATCTATGTCACATTAGTAGTTCTTCATCACTCTTTAACCACATTAATTTTATAAAAATAAATAGGTATTCCATATTTATTTACAATATTTCTAATGAATGAAATATATTTCAAAAAAAACACATTTACTTTTTATATATAACTTATTTTATTTCATGGTTTTAATAACAACTCTAAAATGTTTCTAATATTCATCATAACTTTTTGAGTATATCAGGATTTCATTCATAAACATGAAAAAAATTTATCCAAGAACCAATGGAAAAAATATATTCAGGAAGTTTATAAATATTGTTTTAGAATTTTTCAACCCAATGAGAATAACCAAAAACTCATTATTCTCTTACCTAGAATGAAATTTCTACTTTGGATGGTCATCCTCTTTCAAATTCAGTTTATGGTACCTATTCCCAAGATTATACATTAAAAAATATTGAGCTCCCTAAATTTGTTCAAACAAGTAATCTATATAGGGAAATAGATATTTATTCTTACTAGTGATGTTATTCAACAATATATAATCAATAAGAATAATCATGGAACTGTATTTATATTTAACAAACAAAACAAGATCACTCGATGGTAAATTTCTAGGACAAATGAAGAGTAAATCAAGAAACTATGGTAACTACGTTTTCAATGCCAAAAGTTTTACTTGAGCCATTTGATAAGGATATTTTGATATTGTATTTGCATTAGGTACTAAGTTAGTAAAAAATTAAATATCTCAATTAGGTATAATAGTAGGATATTCATCATGAAATACATATAGGTATTTATTTACAATATCTTCATCATTAATTTGAATAGTTTCCTTCTTCTCAACAATATGTAAAAGAAAACATTCATTTCCTTATTTAATCAATTTATCACCTTCTTAAAATGTTATAAAGGGTATGAATTAATTATTTTATAAAAAAATAAAACTAATTTTGAAAAAATAAAAATTAGATCTATAATATATCTTTTCATTAAAAATTAAAAGCCAATACAAACCCAAAATAACATCAAACTCAACAAGGGGAAATACAATAACATTTATAGGAAAATCCTTTCCACAAACAATAATAGGAAGATTCTTATAATTTTATTAAAATTTATATTATGCCCATGTGTTTTTTTAAAAAGTTATAGATTCATTTATTGAGGTGAACTGTATAATTTACCAAAAAATTGTCAAAAATTATAGAATTTATAAACTCTGAATCAAAAAAGACATTCAAATAATATTAATAAACAAGTAATGTACATGATACCACATCATTGGATGGTTAAAGATCTGTTAAAGTATGTGTAAATGATTTAGCCATATCTTTCTTCCTGTGATCATGATGGATTCATTCCATTATTCCTATCTTGGGATAAGTACTCACATAATGAACCAACTTGTTACAATTAAATCATACTACTATTGTCTTTTAATTATTTTCCTGATCATTGTTGTAGTCCTTTTCTTTGTTATCATAATCCATATGTACAAACTTTTCATATTGAAAAAACCTTCTAATCTTTAAAATAAATTTACCATGATCCTTTTTACTATAGTTATCATAGAATAGAAACATGATTTTCATACCTTTAAATTTATTCGATGGATATATTCCCATTACCAACCATTGGGAACCATTTATCTTCTTATTATCTTAGAATAAATGATCATCACTAAACTCTATTTCTACCTTCCCATCACATAAAATAAGGTACTCATAACTTTTTGAATTCATTAGAACCAAATTTCCTTTGATATCTTAGTTTTAATCTGTATTAAAAAGAATTAATTTTAATATAATGATCTTAGATATAATGTGATCTGAACATTGCCAATCAGGTGAATTTTTTTCCATATATAGCTATTATAATTTCCTCCTTTTATCTCAGTTCCATAATTTATTTTCCATTCTATGTTAAATAAAATTAAGATAGTTATTCTTAAGGAAAATATTATTAAATTTATCACATTCCAATGAATAAATATCTTCCCTTTATCTGATATTCTTAATCATTGACCACCATTGATCCTATTCACCTTCAAAACGGTAAGTAGAAAGAGTTGCCTTTT
This sequence comes from Viscum album, assembly GCA_963277665.1. NCBI lineage: Eukaryota > Viridiplantae > Streptophyta > Magnoliopsida > Santalales > Viscaceae > Viscum > Viscum album. The sequence continues at coordinate 250,959,221 of OY728135.1, read as the reverse complement.
GATGTTTTCAACAACTCATGGCTTTTAATATATTATTTAAATAATTAACCCATCTCTCCATAATCATAGGTTTAGAAGATCCAATGAATACTACAGGGTGTTATTTCTTGAAATGCTCTGCAATGGACATGTTCCCCTATGGTGAATATTGTTTCTCTCTTGCATTGATACCACCACCATTTATAGGCTATTTGAACAGATATATCATATAAATAAACTAATGTGTCTCAATTCTAACCATTCTTGTTTTCTAATTTGGAAGGATACCTCTTGGGGCCTTCCTACTTCATCTTATCTATATCCTCTATGAAAACTCAAACATAGTTTAGATTAAGAAATATGGAAGACTTTAAATTCATATTAGGCCAAAATGAACAAAAATTATAATCCATAAAGGAAATTATATTAATATTATCCAATCTACAAAAGTTATCTAAACTTTTCCCCTGATATGAATTATAAGGAACCAACCATAAAACATTACATAATCTTAAGTTTTAAATCAAAAATTCATTTTCATGCATTCATGAGGATCTTTTCAGGTATGGAGTTTTAGATAATTAGTTCATAAACCTTACATAATAAACAAATACATTAAAAAATTTACACTTACACTAAGTATTCATTTTTTCACAATATAATTCGTTCAAAATGAAACATGTTCTCTTTTCATGATAAAACTTCATGATTTTCAACTTAACATCATCATTATTCCTAATAATCCTTAAAAAATATAAAAAAACATTTGAAAACATTCTATTAACAAAAAAACCTCACTAAAGTACATAAATAAAGAAGAAAATAAACTTTTTAGTCTATTTCAAAACCATTATAACATATAAGAGACATTAACTTCAACAAAATAAACATTGAGATAAAATAATCATTTAAATACACCTAAAATCATCTTTTCATCATGAAGACTTTCATAAAACACTTAATAATAAAATATAAATATAGAATTTTAATCATGAGGGATTTTTAGAAAACATGGAAATCCATCAAAATCATTTTCTTAAAAGCTCAAATTTTTACCCTTAAAGGGAATAAGAATTCCTTTAAAAAAAGATAGTTGGTTTACCTTATGGAATCAAAATATTTCCATGAAAACTTATTATATAGAACAAATAATTATTATAGGTACCTTGGTAAATCATCTTTATAGAACCTTTATACAAACCCATGCAAATGGAATAACCTACCTGGTTAATTCAAACATAATTCATTGAAGAACATAATCAGTAACCAATGCATTGGAGATATATATTAGGCTCCACTGTTATTATAAAAAATTTACAAGGACCATAAAATACATTAACCACATTAAATCAATCATTTAAATCATAAAATCCAATAAATAATTTCGTTTAATAAATATGTTGATGCATTTTCTGTCTTGACTTGAAAATAAGGACAAAAATATTTTTCCATTGAAACTCTTTAAAAAATATCAGAAGAACAAAAAATATGAAATTATTTTAAAAAATTTAAAAAATTAATATTAATATGATTAATAATTATTTTTATAATTATGGTAAATTAAGGTCAATCCATATAAATTAAAAACATTCCTTTTATACTTTGTAGTGAAAGTAAAATATTCTATTTAAAATACTTATGAGTATTACTTTTGAAAACCTTTGTAAAAAATTAAAATGTGTTGTAAGATGTCCTTTTTAACTCTTTTATTTAAATATTTACTCATCTATAAAATAATATTGTCATGGAAGAAAAATATTAGAAAGAAATATTCAAAACATTTTGATAAAAAAAATTTAGATAGAATATCCCTTACGTTGAGTCTGAATTTTCTCATATATTATTAAACATCCTAGATCATAAACATTTAGTAATTATACACTTTAATAATTTTATTTTTCAATTTTACTATTCCATTTATTTCACTTATAATAATGTTACACTTAATCACTTATTTTATTAATCTTACTTCAGACATTTTTAGGATGTTTGGTTCATAAGTCAAAAAATATTTTGGTAGGTTGACTATGGTCAAATGGATTTTGATTATATTATTTCCAATATATTTATATTTTTATAATTATAATTTTTAAACATTAATTATACTTCCAATACCAACTACATAAGGTGTTTATGGAAAATGAATTATGTTACAATCATGGAGATGGTAGGTCGTATGTATGCATGAGTAATGTTTCCATTTTTCTATGAACATGATAGAATGAATATAAGTATTATTTTATCATTATAGAATTTCAATTATATCATAAATATCATATTATTATTTTAATTCTCTTATATATACTATACATATAATTCGATGTTGGAAAAATAAAATAATTTGTTTGTGAGGTGGTAGTATACACATACAAAAGTTTGAATTTTTATTTTTCATTGAATAGTAAAGAAATAAGTCGAATATTTATTTACAATTATAGAATAAAAATTATATGATATATATTATATTATTTCATTTGGATCCATCATTATGACCAACCATAAGATTTAGTGATGAAAAATGAAATTGCAGTTTCTAAGGATCGTTGAACCACTGTGAGGGGGTGTTGAATCAGTTGTAGCCTTTTACAAATTTCAAAAATAATAAAATTAACCTCATTAACTTTAAGAGTTAGTTTCTTACCAACTTTTTATTACATACTCACAAGAATGAAATTATAATAAATTAAACAATAAATACAATATTTACAAGGTTTGCCCTTAGTGTGAGAACATATATCCTTTCTATGTCCACTCTCGTAGGTCCCTAGAAATTCACTATTGTCAAATAATTGAATAAAAAATTATGTGTCAAATCCGATTAGACGCCTTATATATCCCTATAGGTATGGTTATAAAAAATTATTTTAGTTTGAAAGTTTTTCTTACAAAACTGATCCACAACAAAAAGTATGAAACTTTTCAATGATGCTCTAGAAAAGTTCTTATAGAAATATTTTCAATCTGATTATCTCCATTTGGAAACATCTGTCAGGTGTGTCTGGGTCTAGTAATCTTTATTTTTTAAACCCTTACTGAACTACATTTGAAAAAAAAATTATCATATTTTCAAAACGTTGTGCTTCATAAACTCTGCTTATAAAATCTCTATTTGATGTTTCTCTGTCCAGAATTTTGTACTTCAAATTTATCTTATCTTCTAACCAAAAAACTATTTGAAATTAATCAACTCAAAAATGGAATTTACTTGTAAAATTACTTCTGATACAAATTCTATAGTGTTTCAAATTTTGTGTACATGTCAATAGTTTCAAGTACCAATGTGTTTCTCACCTATATTTATAGGTTTTCCTAGAATTGTAATGGAGTGGATCTCTTTTCATTTTAAAGCTCAATCAAATTCATACATCTAAATTTCATTCACATTTAAATTTCATTGAATACTTCTAAACTGTTCTCAAGAATTCCATAGTCTTATTCAGTATTATTGAAACATAAATAAATCTCTAGTAATTCTCTTTATATTTCATTAACCTTGTATATTACGGAATTTCTTCAAACTTCATGAAATCAGCATAAGGCATAAACCAATTGAAAATACAAACTTATTTGAATTAATATTTTCATAATTCTAAGTTTTTTTGACATTATAAACTATCTTATAAATTTTTATCATGAATTTTCTTTTCAAAATTATATTAGGAACTTTTCATTTGGAATTTGTTTTTGGAATTATTCTACCTAATATCTCTTTTGAAGATTTTCATTAGTTGATATTATTCATAATAAAACATCAATATAACTAATTAGAATCTCAATTCAGTCACTTTTCCTCTACTCAAATATTCAAACGACTCTTTAAAATAAATATTTTGGGTAACATTGTGAATGTTTGTATAATGGTTCATCTAATTAATCAAATAACTTCATAACATTTCAAGTTTAGGCTCAACTCAATCTGTTACAAGAAATATGTAATTAAAACTTCATACAAACTGTTTTTTTAGAAAACTCATTTTCCTCAATCTGAAATCTTAATCCATTAAAAGAACTACTAAAAAACTTCACTAAAGATGGTCGACTACATTGCGGAAACTTATAAAGTCTTTAGTTGGATGAAAAGATATTCTAATCAAAAACACTAGCTTGAACATTCTGAATTTTATTCTTTTTTATATTCATCTCCATAATAAATATCTCCTTAGATCCTATAACCATATAGACATTGTAAAAACTTTGAAATTTTCAACATATTCTTTTTCTGAAGATCATCATTATTCTTGTCTGAGGATAATGTACAAACTTCTTACAAAAATATATTTTGAGGAATATGTTTTACATCATCCTGAACTTTTTAGTATAGAAACTTATTAATTAAGAAAATCTAAAAATATTAAAAATTATTTGATAGGGAAGTTTGACTGGAGAAAGTTTGTCCAAAAACTAAATTTTATCCAATTGAAATTCTAGAATTATATTACTTCTATTATATTATCTTATATTCTAAAAAATCTAAAACTCCAAATCCATAGATATCTTATAAAATTTTAGTCTAAAATTTTTCATCCAAAAACCTCATATTATTTATTTAAAAATTTATTTGATTGAATATGTTTGTTTGTATGATCACCTTCATCCAAAAAACTCAACCAGAAATGTCTATCTATAATTTCATCCTTCATACATCTAATTAGTTCTACTTAGATCAGGACTTTATAACATTTAAAACATTGGATACTAATTTCTTTGAACTATTTTCTAGCCATGAATACATCTTCAAAAATTATTCATAGTTGTTCATTTATAAAGGTTTTTAGGAAATTATTTGGCTGAAATAAGATTGGATTTCCCCCTTTATCTTCTCATACTTTGAAAAACTTTTGAACACATCAGATTGGATTATTATATTTTCATAATTCTAGTAACTTGAAAAATCATAAAATAATCATATAATTTAAATTTATAAATTTCTTAAAAAACATTCATTCTTTATAACATTATATATTTATCATTCTTTGTGAACTTTGTAACAAAACATTATCACAAGATTTTAGAAACATTATTTCTTATCTATATTAGAATATTATTTAACAAAAGTTAGTTTTCAACAAATAAAAAACTTTTTTACAAAAAAAGGATCATTAATCTACACTATGTATTTTTTAAAAACATTCATTAACAAGTTCAGGCACTCATCATTTTTCATCACTCATACTTTTTCAGAACTCATTTTTATGAAAACACAAAATTTTTAACATTTACCAAAACATAGAATTTTTAAAAAGAGAGTGTCATAACACCACACTAGTAGATAAATTAATGTTTTAAAATAATATTCATCCCTCTGTGATAAGAAAATTTATGTCCATGTTAATTTAAACTCTCTTTCAATATTTGTTCTCACATGTTCATTCTCTATTCATTATTTATTTTTCTTTCTATCCCTTATTTTATGATAACCACTACTTCAAATTCAAAAAAAATCAAAAAATGGGTATACTTATAATTTAGGAATAATATGTAGGAAACATTTAAACTCCCCCTTTAGGAAAAAATTGTATATTCTATCCCCCTTTTTCAACATAATATAAAGAATTATGGGGGATTTTCTTATGATGTTTAAAAATATTTAGAGGAGGCTGAACATGAATTTGTAACCTCAATTCCACAGACCTTTATTTTTTAATTTCATTCATAAGAAATAATAAATTTGATATTTTGAATAAATATATTCTAGTAAAACATCTCTAATAGAAACTTTCTAGTAGATGAAGTGATACTTAATATCAATGTGTTTTGATATTGAATGTTGGATATGTTTTTTTAAAAGAAAAAAGGCACTTTTTATTATCTAAAATTATCATCAAAAGTGTCTAAAAATCCACTTTAAAATGTTCTATATAAATTTTTATCCACAACATTTCAGTGCCAGACTAGGTAGCGATAACATATTCAGATTCTATTGTTCTCAAAGTCACTGAACTCATTTTCTTACTATGACAGTTCACACAACATTCTCCCAAGAAATATATTCCTTATAATGTTGATTTACCATCATTTTAATACCCATCCCAATCATAATTTGGGTACCTATAAAATTGTATATCATTATTTCTTTTATACAACAGTACATATGAATTTGTTCCTTTGACATACCTCAAAACTCTTTTTGCTGGCAACATATGTGATTATTTCGGATCACTCTGATATATGTAACACAATCTAACATCATAAAAAATATCAGGACATGAATCTATAAGATATAATAAACTTCATATCAACTTATGAAAATATATTCTAATTTCAACTTTTCCCAACCTCATATTTACCCTTCTCCATACCCATTAAAATTATAGTTGAATCTTATTTAGAATATATCATGCCAAACTTTTGTAATAATTCCCTAGAATGCTTTTCTGGATATAAGAAAATAAATCTTTCCCTCTGATGAACATGTAAAATTATAAAGAAGGTTAACTCCCCAAGCACTAACATTTCAAAATTCTTCTTTATTTATTCAGCAAACTCATCATAATTTTTTTCCTTTTCTTCTGTAAAAAATATATCATCAACATAAAAAATGACAATGAGGGTACCTAAGTCCATATCCTTCAAATATAAGCTATTATAAACTTTTCCTTTATATAAATTTAACTTTTTAAAGAAACTATCATGTTTTTATTACTAGGAATGTGGAGCTTATTTTAACCCATACAAGGATATTTTTAATTTACTAACCTCAGTTCTGTCATTATAATATAGGAACCCACAAGGTTTATCAATGTAAAATTCATCCATAATATCTCTATTTATGAAATTTTACGTTATAATTATCTCATAAACATTGTAACATTTAATTTGTATCCATATATAATAATATTTTGATGGTTTCTAATCTTACAATGGGGGAAAATATTTCAACAAAATTCTCACCTTCCACCTATGAATAGTCGTTACATAAAAGTTGATCATTTTTATTGAAACGTATCAATGTTCATTAAGATTATTTCTCTAAACCCACATTTTATCAATAAAATTATTCCCTACTAGTCATATAATAAGTTCCCAGGTATCATTTTTCTCACTTTGATCTAATTTTTCATTCATATCATCTACCCATTATTTATACTAAACTACTTCTGAAATTGATTCTAGATTAATATTTAGTTAAGTAAGTTTTGATTTTATAATCTCAAATTCCTTCTTTTTTAACTAGAGATTTCTAATTTCTAATATTATTCTCAGATACCACCATTTTATTATAGTTTTAAATTTCAGAGTTTTTCTTCATGTATCACTTTCCTCACTACACAGTTATTATGAATCTAAATGTACCTAAATTGGTTCAAATTCATCTTCACTTTAGTTACTCTCATTGGAAGTATTGAATTTATCTTCCAAAATATTTTCAATATCCATTATTAAGTAGTTTTTATATCAATTACTTTAACACCATAAGAATCCACAAGCTTTTGTAAATGTTTTTTCAAACATTTATAAATTCTTTCCTTCGATGAATATCCCATGAAAATTCATTCTTCAACTTTTTAATTTAACTTTACAAGATCTAGATTTTTTATTTTAATAAACATGGACTTCCAAAAAACGTGAAATGTTTCACTGAAGGTTTTTTATAAATCATTTTGTAGGGTTTCATGTTAAATTTTGATCTTAACAAACATTTATTTTGTACATGTACAATATAACTTACATATTCACTCTAGTTGTAACATCCCAAGTAAGTAATGAATAATAGATATTTTTATCTATGTCTGTTAATTAATTAGATAGTGTTTTAGAGGCTTAAAATGAAAATAAATACAATCTTATGCATGGAATACACTAATATTCTTAAAAGATTGTTTTACTGCCTTTTGATGGAAAACCCTTTTTAAATCTATCTTTTGAAAATTTTATAAGCTCTGTTTGTCAAAATAAATTTATTCTTTATAATTGGGACATCAAAATTTACCTTGTGTGAATTTTTGGTATTTTTCTGACAATGTTCATTTTTTAATGAATAGTGAAAAATACTGCATTTTACATCAAAACTTAATTTTAATCTAATTTATTTATATGATTAGATTATATTTTGAATTTGTTTTGAAGTGAAATTAGAATATATTTTTACCATTTAATCTAATGGTGGTCATTGGAATCAATTTTACTTTGAAATTGGACTTAAACTGGTGTCAATCTTTTGATACTTATTATTTCATAAAAACACGCTATTTGCTCTGACAGCGGGAATTAATTATTAAATTAATTAATGTGACTTATATGTTTTGAATTTTGTAAAATAGACTTAATTTTTAAAATTTATAATATCAAATATATCTTAGGGTGAAGTTTTGGTATTTTTCTGAAAAACTTCAATTTTTGATGAATAGTGAAATCACTAAGTGGTAGTTAAAGAAACTGATTTTTCGTTTAAATGAAATTTTGCCACCTTTGTGTTTTGAATTTAAAAAATCCGACATACATGGTTGTCAATAAGAAGTAAAATGTGGTTCAATGATATTAAAATAATTTTTTGGTGAATAGTAACTTATTAAGTTTTTAATCGCGATTAGTGGTAATTAGTGTAGTTTAAGGTAAAAATAATGTTTTAATTGTATGAGATGAGCTTGACACATGTCCTACCCTCATTGTATGTGTAATGGCCGACCAAGAAAAGCCATGGGTCAACTTGGGGACCCCATGGAGCCACTTTGGTTGGGAAATGACATAAATAACTTTTTATTTAATGTTAAAGTAAAAATGACACAAACATGAGTTATGTTACTAAAACAATTTTTATATGGGGTTATACAAGTAATATTTTTCACTATAAATATTCATTAGAAAGATAAAAATATTTCCTACATCATAGTATTTTTTATAATTTTTAGACATTAAATAAATTAAATTATTTATGACATCATGATGATGCAGCAATGACCTCATTATTTAACGATTTTAATAAAATGGAAAGATAATGTAAAATCTAAGACCTACACATGCCCAAAACCAATTGGATGAGTGGATTTCAAAACCTTATCACCTTATCCTCGAATTATATCAATGTGGGACCTTTTTAATCCGAAACGCATTTTAAAATAAAGTAACTTATCTTTACTTTCCAAAAGTGCCCCTCCTCTCCACTTATAAAAGGCCCCCACCTCTACCTCCTTACCCACACTTCCAAAGCCTTTGGCTCGGCCAACCCCTGCCCATTTTGTCTCTCCACTTCCCTCTGTTACTCCATGAAGCCTAACTTTGGTCAGAAGTCTTCCCAAGGAATCCTTTGAGCTCAAACCAGAGGGAGTTACCCGATTTTAAGGTAATGTCTTCTTTTGAGTCCTTTTGTTTTATTTTGCTTCTCCAACCCCCTAAACTCTTCTTATTATTTTATTTTGTAACAACTCCAGTATCCTCAATATACTAGGATGTTTTTATAATAAGGATTCGAGTTAAACTTACACACACCTATATCTAATGGTTAAAGAACATACTGTTTCCGTGGATGGTGAATTTATGCCTCCCGAAACGATGATTGTTCAACATTCTTTTAACACCTTCAAACGAGGCCATTATGATGTAACTATATTTATATATGATATATAATATGTTTATGTTTTCCTTAAGCTTCTGTTTTTTTTTTGCTTTTTGGTCATACCTTTATGGTTTCCATTATGGGTAAACGCGATATCTTCATCTAAGGAAGTGCGGACTACCGCCCCCTCAAAGTGATTTGATTCGTTAAATACCATATGTGGGACATATAAAGGATGGAACTATGATATTATATATGATATTATACTGGAATTATAATATACCTTTATATCATTATGATTCCATTCTATAAAATATGAAATAGAAATGAAAGTAGCGTTCATGCGTACGTACGGCTTACCATCTCCATGAACGGTGCATTTCATTTCTTACCTCTAAATGATTATGTAATATTATAAATGCATGTATATAATGGGTATATATGATATATACATAATTATTATAATTATGGATATAATGGATACATGAAAAGCATGTAATTATAAAGGGTTTATTTTTTACTCAAGTATCAATGATCGTTAAAAGGACCGTTATTAACTTAAATAATTACATAGTGTTCATGACATGGAAATAAGTGATATAAAAGGAATAATGAACTTAAAAAAGGTTCTTAAAGAAGTATAAATTAACTCAAGTTTATTATTCAGGACATTAAAGAACGATCGAGTCAAGTCGGACCCGAGGTATGGGACTTCGTCTCAATCTCCTTTCATTGAGGCATATTTTGTTTTATACACAACCTTCTTTTATACGATGTATAAACCCCTTTGACTTTTACGTTTATCCAAAAGGAATATTTTTTATACGAAGAGTTTTACTAAATGACAAAAGGGAATGTTTTTGTCGTACGTATGCGGCGACAACGACTTCTCCGCCACCGTGACTATTATTTGAGTTTCGGCTTCCTCTACAAGCCATACCTTTTTTTAAAAGAAAAATAAATACCATGTTTTACTTTTCTTTTATTTTGGTATTAAAAATGGTTTTCATAATGTTTTTATATCAATGTGTTGTATTGATATCTTGTGATTGAAAGGTGGAAATGTTATGTTTCCTTTATGCATGTATTATGTTATACGATTATGTTGAGGTTCTTGGGAATTATTATGAAGACGGGTGGTTCCGTGATAAACTAAGGGTGGGTGAGCCCGATATATCTCTCCAATGCATTGGGTAACGTGAAGGAGTGTAACGTTAAGGTTTCTCCGAAGAGATTTAGTGAATATACTGTGATGGGTATTCCAAACGTAACCAAGAGGGTTACTCCCTACGTAAGAATGTTATGAATGCCTCAAGTTACCTTTATGTCTTATGATTTCTATGATTTATTCATGATTTAATGAGGTATTTTAAAGTGCTTATGTTTTATGGGTAATGTATGATCTCATCCTTATGTATATATGTACCCATGTTTTCTTTCCATATTTTTATATCCCTTACTGAGCTTTTTATGCTCATCCCAAGTTTTTTTGAAATGTTTTTCATAGGTCAAGGGAAAGGTAAATGATATGATGATAGTGTCAAGGAAGTGTCAAGAAAGAATCCATGTTTATTTTAAATATGTTCTATTGATGGGAATGAAGAATACTATCTTTATGTAACCACTTTGTTTATATGTGGAATGTAATGCAAGTTTTATGATCTAATTCTCTAAAACTCTAAACCCGAAAAGATCCTGAATGTGTAATCTTGTAATAACTCAAGATTAAGTAAGGTTTAAGGATGGGGCCTTATACTTGGTATCAAAGGTCGGTTTAGATAACATTAGGAGTTAGAATTATATTAAATGATTATCCAAAAATATTTTTGAAATGATATAGCATTTGAAGATTACCATGTTGCTTCATCTAAGACATGTTTGTTCAGAATGGTTTTCCGTAGAGGAAACAGGGAAGCAGTGCTTGGAAGGCATACAGAAGGAAATAACCTTCCGAATCAGCATCCTGAGATGGTCAGAATTGGAACTGAACAGTTTGTTGCAGTAATGGCGCAGTTGACTCAAGCGATAAATGGCGGTGGTATCCATACATGAGATCAGCTAGATCAACCGCAGAGGAACATGTCAGTGGTGGAACATTTCATGAGGCAACATCCCCCATCATTCAGAGGATCATCTGACCCTGTGCTAGCTGAAGGGTGGATTAAAGCACTGGAGAATATTTTCGATGTCATGGGGTGTTCAGACAATCAAAAGGTTAGTCTTGCTATTTACCGTTTGGAGGGTGAGGCGGATCAGTGGTGGTCGATGGTTAAAAATATCAGGGACGCTGATGAGATTGATGCTCTCGACTGGGATGAATTCAAAGGTATGTTTCTTGAGAAGTATTTTCCTAAGGCTGTTCGACTTAGGATGGAAAAGAAATTCTTGGAATTGAGGCAAGAGGAAGACTTAGTGGCTGCCTATGAAGAAAGGTTCACTCGATTGGCAAGGTATGCTCCAAATTTTATCAGAGACCTTGATAGTAAAATCAATCATTTTTACTCAGGATTAAATCCAAAATATCGAAGGGAATTATCTTCTCGTGAGTTTAGAAGTTATGAAAAGCTTGTTCGATGTGTTGAGAAGGTGGAAATGGAGTTTTCCAATGATCAAGTGTTCTATGACAACCAATAGAAGAAGAGACCGAGGTGGCATGAGAAAGGTAAGAATTCTTCAAAAAAGTCTAATGGTAAGAAAACTAAGTTTCCAGTTTGCGATAAATGTGGAAAAAGGCATGCGGGGGAATGTCTTCTGAATTCTGGAAAGTGCTACTGATGTGGTAAGATGGGACATAAGGCTCGTGATTGCACTGAAAAGGATCAAGGTGATGGTAAGACCAAATTTGATTTACAGTTAGTGAAATGTTATAAGTGTAATGAGATGGGTCACTATGCAAACGAGTGTCCGACAAAAAGCTTGAGTGATGGGAAGTAGTTAGACTACAAGCAGAAAGGGGTGGTGAAATCTTTTTCAACTACTTCGGCAGACGTCGGGCCATAAAATGAAGTTGTATCAGGTACTTTGTTTGTTTTTTCAGATTATGCCAGTGTGTTGTTTGATTCGGGGTCTATACATTTTTTCATCTCTGAAACCTTTTCTAGTAAAATGGGAATACCATCTCAAGAAATGACTCCTGAACTTTTGGTAAAAACACCTGGGGAAATGTTGAGGCAAAAATAATTTATAAGAATCTTCCTATCCTTATCTGTGGAAAGAACCTACTTGCAAACCTTATTGTTCTACCTCTAGTAGAGTTTGATGTTATCCTGGGTATGGATTGGCTCTCTATTTACCATGCTAAGATTGATTGTAGAGCTAAAGAAGTTTCTTTTCAGAAATACTTTCAGTTTGTGTACAAGAATGAACCCTTACTGTTGATAACTTATCAAGAGGCCAAGAAACTTGTAAAAGATGGAAATGAATGTTACCTTGCACACATCGTTGAAAATAAAGGAACTGTTCAGATTAATGATGTGCCAGTGGTAAATGAGTATACTGATGTTTTTTCATGATGAGTTGCCTGGAATAATACCAGATCGAGAAGTTTAGTTTATTGTTGACTTAGTTCCTGGTGCTAAGACAATTTCAAAACCCCCTTATCGAATGGCTCAAATTGAACTTTTAGAGTTGAAGGAGCAATTGCAAGATTTTTTAGAGAAAGGTTTCATTCGACCTAGCACATCACCTTGGGGTGCTCCTGTTTTATTTGTTAAAAAGAAAGATGGTTCTATGAGACTTTGCATTGATTATAGGGCCTTAAATAATATCACTGTTAAGAACAAATATCCTTTGCCTCATATCGATGATTTGTTTGATCAGCTCCAGGGAGCTCAGTTTTTTTCAAAGATTGACCTGAGATCGGGGTACCATCAGCTGAAGGTAAAGGAGGCAGATATTCCAAAGACTGCGTTCCATACGAGATATGGCCATTATGAATTTGTAGTAATGCATTTTGGGCTAACCAATGCACCTTCTATATTCATGGACTTAATGAATAGAATTTTCCATGAGTTCTTGGATAAGTTTATGGTGGTTTTCATTGATGATATTTTGGTGTTTTCTAAAAGTAAAGAGGAGCATGAAAGACATTTAAGGGTTATCTTTCAAACCTTAAAATAAAATAAACTATATGTAAAATTCAGCAAGTGTGATTTTTGGTTGCAACAAATTTCTTTCCTTGGTCACATTGTTTCTAAAGATGGGATAACTGTTGATCCTGCAAAAACAAAAGTTGTGGAAGAATGGCCAAGACCCACAAATGTAACCGAGATTCGTAGCTTCCTTGGTTTGGCAGGATATTACCGAAGGTTTGTTAGAAATTTTTCACGGTTATCTAGTCCAATGACTAAGCTAACTCGGAAGGGTGTTAAGTTTATCTGGACAAAATAATGTGATGATTGTTTTCAGGAATTGAAAAAAAGATTGGTGAATGCTCCAGTTTTGGCACTACCTTCCAGGAATGGTGAGTTTGTTATATACAGTGATTCTTCATTGAAAGGACTTGGTTGAGTCCTAATGCAAAATGATCAAGTAATTTCTTATGCTTCACGACAGTTGAAAACTCATGAGGTAAATTACCCTACACATGATTTGGAATTAGCTGTTGTTGTTTTTGCTTTAAAAATTTGGAGGCATCATTTGTATGGAGTAAAGTGTGAAATATATACCGATCACAAAAGTTTAAAGTATATATTCACTCAGAAAGAGTTAAACATGAGACAGAGGAGATGGATGGAATTAATCAAGGATTATGAGTGTACAATTCATTACCATCCGGGAAAAGCAAATAAAGTGGATGATGTTTTGAGTCGAAAAAGTAATGCTTCATTAGCAATGTTGTGTTTGGAACGTGATCCTTTGGTTAAGGATTTGATGAACTTTGGCATAGAATTTGTTGGTGCATAAAGTTCTTCTGTTTTGTTTCAGGTATCAGTGAGATCATCTCTATCAGATAGAATCAAGCAAGCACAGAAGCAAGACAGTGAGTTTCAGAAAAAGGTAGAGCTGGTTCAGAAAGGTAAGTTTCCTGAATTCAACATTGATAATGATTGCGTTTTGAGATTTGGGAAGAGATTGTGTGTGCCTTGTGATTCACAGTTGAAGAGAGAGTTGTTATGTGAAGCTCATAGTTCTCCGTTTTCAGTTCATCCAGGTAGTACTAAGATGTATAGAGATCTTCGGGAGTATTACTGGTGGGATGGAATGAAAAGAGATATTGCTGATTTTACTGTGAAGTGTTTGACATGTCAACAGGTTAAAGCAGAGCGGCAGTTACTGAAAGGGGTGCTTCAGGCTTTACCAGTTCCAGAGTGGAAATGGTAGAATATATCCATGGACTTTGTTGTGGAATTACCGAAGACATCTCGAGGTAATAATGCAATCTGGGTTATTGTTGATCTCTTGACCAAATATGCTCATTTCCTTGATATACGAGATACTTTTTACATAGATCAACTTTCCCGTTTGTATCTTAAAGAGATAGTCAGGTTACATGGAGTTCCTCTATCCATTGTATCTGATCGTGATCCCAAGTTCACTTCTAACTTTTGGAAAGGCCTTCAGAAGTTGTTGGGTACTGAATTAAATTTTAGTACAACTTTTCATCCTCAATCAGATGGGCAGTCAGAACGAACAATTCAGACCTTGGAGGATATGCTACGTTCTTGCTCTATGGATTATCAGGGAAGTTGGGACCAACATATTTCTTTGGTTGAATTTTCATATAATAACAGTTTTCATTCCAGTATACAGATGGCACCATTTCAGGCATTATATGGGAAGCGGTGTCGAACTCCAGCTTTCTGGGATGAAGTGGGTGAAAGGAAGTTGATGGGACCAGAATTGGTAGAAGAGATGGCAGAACAAGTTCAGCGGATTCAGAAGCACATGAGAACAGCTCAGAGTAGGCAGAAGAGTTATGCAGACAACAGGAGGAAGGATCTATCTTTTGAGGTAGGTGATCATGTTTTTCTCAAAGTATCACCATGGAAAAGTGTGATGTGATTTGGTAAGAAAGGAAAGCTGAGTCCAAGGTTCATTGGACCATATGAAATTCTGGAGAGAGTTGTATCAGTTTCTTACCGAGTGGATTTACCTCCGAGTTTATCTCAGGTACACAATGTTTTTCATGTTTCGATGTTGAGAAAGTACATGCCAGATCCATCTCATGTTTTGAGTCCAGAGGTAGTTCAGCGGGAAGAGAACCTATCTTATGAGGAACAACCGGTCCAGATTCTTGACCACATGGAGCAAGTGTTACGGAATAAGGTGATTCACCAGGTAATGGTTTTGTGTAAAAACCACATGATTGAAGAGGCAACATGGGAATCTAAAAATGCAATGAGGGATAAGTACCCTCATTTATTTGATAAGTAAATAAATTGCGGGGACCTAATTTTCTAAAGGGGGGAAGGATGTAACATCCCAAGTAAGTAATGAATAATAGATATTTTTATCTATGTCTGTTAATGAATTAGATAGTATTTTAGAGGCTTAAAATGAAAATAAATACAATCTTATGCATGGAATACACTAATATTCTTAAAAGATTGTTTTACTGCCTTTCGATGGAAAACCCTTTTTAAATCTATATTTTGACAATTTTATAAGCTATGTTTGTCAAAATAAATTTATTCTTTATGATTGGGACATCAAAATTTACCTTGTGTGAATTTTGGGTATTTTTCTGACAATGTTCATTTTTTAATGAATAGTGAAAAATACTGCATTTTACATCAAAACTGCTTTTTAATCTAATTTATTTATATGATTAGATTATATTTTGAATTGGTTTTTAAGTGAAATTAGAATATATTTTTACCATTTAATCCAATGGTGGTCATTGGAATCAATTTCACTTTGAAATTCGACTTAAACTGGTGTCAATCTTTTGATACTTATTGTTTCATAAAAACACGTTATTTGCTCTGACAGCGGGAATTAATTATTAAATTAATTAATGTGACTTATATGTTTTGAATTTTGTAAAATAGACTTCATTTTTTAATTTAGAATATCAAATATAGCTTAGGGTGAAGTTTAGGTATTTTTCTGAAAAACTTCAATTTTTGATGAATAGTGAAATCACTTAGTGGTAATTAAAGAAACTGATTTTTCGTTTAAATGAAATTTTCCCACCTTTGTGTTTTTAATTTCAAAAATCCAACATACATGGTTGTCATTAAGAAGTAAAATGTGGTTTAATGAGATTAAAATAATTTTTTGGTTAATAGTAACTTATTAAGTTTTTAATCGCGATTAGTGGTAATTAGTGTAGTTTAAGGTAAAAATAATGTTTTAATATTATGAGATGAGATTGAAACATGTCCTACCCTCATTGGATGTGTAATGGACGACCAATACAAGCCATGGGTCAACTTGGGGACCCCATGGAGCCACTTTGGTTGGGAAATGACATAAATAACTTTTTATTTAATGTTAAAGTAAAAATGACACAAACATGAGTTATGTAACTAAAACAATTTTATATGGGGTGATACAAGTCATATTTTTGACTATAAATATTCATTAGAAATCTAAAAATATTTCCTACATCAGAGTATTTTTTTTATAATTTTTAGAAATTAAATAAATTAAATTATTTATGACATCATGATGATGCAGCAATGACCTCATTATTTAACGATTTAAATAAAATGGAAAGATAATGTAAAATCTAAGACCTACACATGGACAAAACCAATTGGATTAGTGTATTTCGAACCATTATCACCTTATCCTCGAATTATATCAATGTGGGGCCTTTTTAATCTGAAACGCATTTTAAAATAAAGTAACTTATCTTTACTTTCCAAGAGTGCCCCTCCTCTCCACTTATAAAAGGCCCCCACCTCTACCTCCTTACCCACACTTCCAAAGTCGTTGGCTCGGCCAACCCCTGCCCATTTTGTCTCTCTAATTCCCTCTCTTACTCGTTGAAGCCTCACTTTGGGCAGAAGTCTTCCCAAGGAAGCCTTTGAGCTCAAACCAAAGGGAGTTACCCGATTTTAAGGTAATGTCTTCTTTTGAGTCCTTTTGTTTTATTTTGCTTCTCCAACCCCCAAAAATCTTCTTATTCTTTTATTTTGTAACAAATCCAGTATCCTCAATATACTAGGATATTTTTATAATAAGGATTCGAGCTAAACTTATACACACATACATCTAATGGTTAACGAACATACTGTTTCCGTGGATGGTGAATTTATGCCTCCCGAAACGATGATTGTTCAACATTCTTTTAACACCTTCAAAGGTGGACATTATGATGTCACTATATTTATATATGATATATAATATGTTTATGTTTTCCTTAAGCTTATTTTTTTTCTTTTTGGTTATACCTTTATGGTTTCCATTATGGTTAAACGCGATATCTTCATTTAAGGAAGTGCGGACTACCGCCCCCTCAAAGTGATTTGATTCGTTAAATACCATATGTGGGACGTATAAAGGATGGAACTATGATATTATATATGATATTATACTGGAATTATAAAATACCTTTATATCATTATGATTCCATTCTATAAAATACGAAATAGAAATGAAATTAGCGTTCATGCGTACGTACGGCTTACCGTCTCCATGAACGGTGCATTTCATTTCTTACCTCTAAATGATTATGTAATATTATAAATGCATGTATATACTGGGTATATATTATATATACATAATGATTATAATTCTGGATATAATGGATACATGAACAACATGTAATTATAAAGGGTTTATTTTTTACTCAAGTTCCAATGATCGTTAAAACGACCGTTATTAACTTAAATAATTACATAGTGTTCATGACATGGCAATAAGTGATATAAAAGGAATAATAAACTTAAAAAAGGTTCTTAAAGAAGTAGAAATTAACTCAAGTTTATTATTCAGGACATTAAAGAACGATCGAGTCAAGTCGGACCCGAGGTATGGGACTTCATCTCAATCTCCTTTCATTGAGGCATATTTTGTTTTATACACAGCCTTCTTTTATATGGTGTATAAACCCCTTTGACTTTTACGTTTATCCAAAAGGAATATTTTTTATACGAAGCGTTTTACTAAACGACAAAAGGGAATGTTTTTGTCGTACGTATGCGGCGACAACGACTTCTCCGCCGCTGTGACT
The DNA here is from genome assembly GCA_963277665.1 of Viscum album. Classification (NCBI taxonomy): domain Eukaryota; kingdom Viridiplantae; phylum Streptophyta; class Magnoliopsida; order Santalales; family Viscaceae; genus Viscum; species Viscum album. The sequence continues at coordinate 250,940,625 of OY728135.1, read as the reverse complement.
ATTATTTGAGTTTCGGCTTCCTCTACAAGCCATACCTTTTTTTAAAAGAAAAATAAATACCATGTTTTACTTTTCTTTTATTTTTGTATTGAAAATGGTTTTCATAATGTTTTTATGTCAATGTGTTGTATTGATATCTTGTGATTGAAAGTTGGAAATGTTATGTTTCCTTTATGCATGTTTTATGTGATACGATTATGTTGAGGTTCTTGGGCATTATTATGAAGATGGGTGGTTCCGTGATAAACAAAGGGCAGGTGAGCCCGATATAGCTCTCCAATGCATTGGGTAACGTGAAGGAGTGTAAAGTTAAGGTTTCTCCGAAGAGATTTAGGGAATATACTGTGATGGGTATTCCAAACGTAACCAAGAGGGTTACTCCCTACGTAAGAATGTTATGAATACCTCAAGTTACCTTTATGTCTTATGATTTCTATTATTTATTCATGATTTGATGAGGTATATTAAAGTGCTTATGTTTTATGGGTAAAGTATGATCTCATCCTTATGTATATATGTACCCATGTTTCCTTTCCATATTTTTATATCCCTTACTGAGCTTTTTATGCTCATCCCATGTTTTTTTGAAATGTTTTTCATAGGTCAAGGGAAAGGTACATGATATGATGATAGTGTCAAGGAAGTGTCAAGAAAGAATCCATGTTTATTTTAAATATGTTTCCATTGATGGGAATGAAGAATACTATTTTTATGTAACCAATTTGTTTATATGTGGAATGTAATGCAAGTTTTATGATCTAATTCTCTAAAACTCTAAACCCAAAAAGATCCTCAATGTGTAATCTTGTAATAACTCAAGATTAAGCAAGGTTTAAGGATGGGGCCTTATACTAGTAAAACATAGAAAGCTTTAATAAACTAGATCACTTCTTCCCATTCCCCCAAAAATTTCTTTTCCTCTATAATACTCCATTTTGATGAGGTTTTTATGGATCATTGTATGGATTTTTCATTCCAGGTTTCTTTAAATATGATTTGAATTCGTTATATCTGTACTCCTTTACATTATATATTCTTAGCTTCATTATATAAACACCCATTTCACTTTCATATTCCATTGTGAATAATCTAAACATTTTTTCCTCTTATATGTTCTTCATAAACAAAATTTTTGTCATTCGAGTGAAGTCATTAGTAAAAATTATAAAGTAAAATTCCACCATTGTTGATTAATTTATTATCATCCCACATAAATCTAAGTGAATAAGTTATACAGTTCTTATAGACTGAATTTCAAATTTATTTTAAACTTCCTAATCATTTTCTGTTTATGAAATGTTTAACAAACACTATTTTCTCTCCTTTTCAATGTTGGAATGTTCTTGCAGCATCTACTTTATAATGTTCATTCATACCTTTTTATCCAAGATTCCCAATACTATGATTCAACAACTTATTTTCACCTAAAATTCTAAAATAATAGTATATAGAGATTTCTCGTATCAGGAATATATTTCCACTAGTTCTTTCTCCTCTGGTTACAACTTAACAATCTTCCACACTACTTGTGATATAATAATATTTTTTGAAAATCACTTCCATACAATAATCAAAAAGTTGTCTCACGCTAATTAAGTTATGTTTATGACCATAAATATATAAAACATACTTAAATTTATATTTCTCAACATCAATATAAATCATTCTTATTCCTATGATTTTTAAGGAACTGTCATTTCCAAAATTTACAGATCCTCCATCACAATTTTCACAAACATTTAGGACATTGAAATATCTTATCATATGTGAGGAATAACCACTCTCAAGAATACATGGTTTTTAATATTTTTTTCTTTCAAATCTATCTCATAAACAAATGATCCTTCATCAACATTATTTATTCTAACCTACTTTTCTTTTCTAGAATGGGAACTATGTTCTAGAAGAGTTTTTGTACATTCTTCAAAAAAGTGACATAGTTGGTCAAATATTCCACAAATTTTCTCTAGGAATGAAAACCTAGTTTTCATTGAAATTTTTCTAACATCTTGAGATTTTCTTTTTTTAAAATCTTGTGTCTTAGTAAAGTTTCTAACATCTCATATATTATTTTTCCCACTCATTCCATACCTACGTACAGGTAGATATATATTATGTGGATAATTTTAAGCTCTATTCCTAAAGAAACCAAAACATCAATAATAACCACTCATTTTTCCATTATGCAATAATATAATAATTCCCTATGATTTTCTTATTAAGGTTCATAAAATTACCTATTTTTGTTTCCTCTTAATATGGATAAAATTTCTTAAATAGGTTTTTTCAACTTTCATTTATGTCATAGAATTATAAAATCCCTTATCAATCTATACTTTCACAATATTTTTTTACACACCTTAAAGTCTATAAAAACTAAATGAACATTTTATTTTTATGGTTATATATTTTACTTGACTCATAGAGTGATATTTCTTAGCCTTTTGGGATAATTTTTTTATAATTCTGGAGATGTTATGAAATTTTAATTCATTTTTATTAAGGTAGTTTCAATAATAAGAAGATTAGACTGAGTTTTTACACTTTATATTATTTAGTTAAAATCTTATTACAAAGATCTACCACCATATTACCCTGTTAAAAAACTCTCAATTTGAGATTTACAACTTGTTGAATATATTCATCTTCACTTTTAAGAACATACATTCTTTCTGCACTATAATTTCCACTTTATTTATTCCTCATTATGATTTATTTTTTGAGTTGTGTTTTCTTCTCAATAAATGATACAAGTTAGGATTAGTTTTTATATTCCTTATATATTTCTTCACCTGCTTCTTCTTCATTTCTATTTAAGGAATCTTTTTTTTCTCAACATTTTCAAAGAAGGTTCTGAACTTTTTTAAACTTTCATCTTTTGTCGAATTGTTTTTAGTGTATTACTATTCATCTTCATACCTCATCATACTTCTTCTACTCCCAAAGAAATTTTTCTTAACACTAGTGTACTTCTTATATTCCTTATAATATTTTTTAAAATTATTCCCACAATTTTTTTTTCCTAATTATCTATATATTATCCAACATTCTATTGGGGTAATTCATATCAAAATACCCAATTCATCCATAAATAAATTATTTGAGTGGAAGTATTCCACCATACTTTCCTTTATCTCTCAGATAGTTTTTATAGTTAAGGAACATCATTTTATCATTCATTTAACTATCTTACTTATCTTTATAATCACTATTGTCAATATTTTTATGATCAACATCATTGATTTTTAGTTTCCTTATAGCCTCAAAACCCATTTCATCCATGTTTTTATTTTTGAATGTTTGGGATTTTCTTACATCATAAGAAAAATTAAATTTATATAATTAATCAAGAGATAAATCATATTTATCTTCTAAAGCTGGTATTTTAGAGTCAAAATTGTTAGGGAAGTTTCTCATGAGTTTCTTTATAATAGTATTATCTTTTAAGATATTTCAAAATCCTATAATTGTTCACATGACTTCATTAAGTCTAGTAAAATATTCATCAATAGTTTCTTCATATCTTATTCTCGCATATTTATAGTTTCTTTCCCAGATTTTTAACTTTTCTTGTTTCACTTTAGTTTTTCCTAGGAAGAAACTTTTGAGTTTCTCCCAAGTTTCCATAGCTATTTTGAGACCCATTACTTTCATTAAAAAATCCAACAAAGACATTAGAATAGAATTTACTTACTTTCTATTAATATCAATGTTATTATTTACAATAAAGGTTATAGAATCATGTTTCTCAACATGTGTAAAACTAAGTGTGACTATATTAATAACCTCAAATACAAGAGATAGAAGATAAGGTAGCATTCTATTTTTCTATATATGATAATGTTTTCCATAAAATGTGGTAATTAATTTAATTTTAATAGAATTGAGATTTTCTAGGATAAGTATTCAATAGGGGAACCTTGGATCAGGTACCAATTAAATTTCCTAAGGATTTTTGAACCAATGAAAATGGGGGTTGAATTAGTAGTGGGATTTTAAAAAATTTCAAACTTAATAAAATTAATCCCTATAACATGTTTGAGTTATTTACTTATCAAATTTTTATAACAAAATCACATGAATTAAATTATAAGAAATTAGATAAGGAACATAAGATTTACAATTTTTTCCCTTAGTGTGAGAACCAATACTCTTTCGATGGAAATTCTTATGGGTCCAGGGAAATTCACTATTATCAAAGAAGTGCATACAAATTTTTGTGTAAAATCCTATTATAAACCTTATATCTCCTGATAGGTATGATTATAATTACTACCATTGTTTTACAAAGTATGAAACATTTTAAAACTACTCCAGAAAAGTTCATTAAGAAATCGGGTCTGTATGATTATCTCTATGAGGAATCTTCTGTCTCGTGTGCATGTGTCTAGTAATATTCATGTGTTTCACCTCCCTGAAATATTATTCATAAAAAACTAGATTATACCTATTTAGTAAAACTATACACTTCACAAAATCTACTCATAAATTTTATATATATTCTTTCTCTTTCTGGAATTCTGAACTGAAACTTTTTTTAATATTCTGACCAAAAACTATGTTCAGAATTCTTCAACTCGAAACTCAAATCTAGTTGGAAACTTACTTCTAACACAAATTCTATAGTGTTTCGTTTTTTTAGGTGTGAATAGTTTCAAGTACTGATGAGCTTTCCACCCCTATTTCTAGGAGCTCCAAAAATTTCAAAGGTAGGAAACTCTTTTTGTTTTCCCACTCAATCCAATTCATTAGTATAAATTTCTTGTACATTTTAATTTCATAGAATTATTCTTAAAACTTCTTAAGAATTTCATAATATTTTAAAATCTTCTTGAAACTTCAAGATTTCTCTAGCACATCTATTCATATTTTCTATACCTGATATGCTACGTAATTTCTTTGAACTTTATAAACCCATTAGTTGGAAAAACCACTGGAAAACAAAAACTAATTAAACAAATATTTTTAGGTTTGTGGAATTCAAAATTTATCTTATAAATATTCTTCCATAAAATGTATATATGATATTAATGAAGAAATTTTCTTATTTAATTGTTTTTTTATAATTCCTCTACCTGATATTTCTTTTTCATATTTCTTTTGACCAGTATTCTCCATAAGAAAATTATTATATTTCTGAATGGAATCTCTGTTCAATTAAATTTTATCTACCCAAAATGTCATATGAATCTTCAAAAAAGAAATGGTAATATTGTGAATGTTTATCTGAGGTTTCTTATAATGAATCAACTCACTTAATATCCTTTCAACTTCAATCATAACTCAGTCAATGAAAAAAACTCTATACTTCAAAATTCATAAAAAAATTTCCAGAAACACATCTTCCTTTATCTAAATTTCTTGAACCATTGAAAGAACTACTAAGAACTCTACTAAGTATTATTGAATGCACTATTTAAACTCTTAAAGTATTGATCATTATAAATATTCTTCAACTCAAAAACAAAGGTTTTATCTAGAAAACTAAAAGTTTGACGATTGAAATTTGTTCCAGAAAAATGAGTTTTTTATGATAGGAATTCTCAACCTATCTTATATCTATTCTCATATATTATCTTATAAAAAATATAAAAATCAAGATCCATGGAATTATTACAAAATTTCATTTCAATCAACCTCATCCAAAAAATGAATTTCATTCATCAAGAAATCTATTTGATCGGACTAAATTTGTTTTATATAATCACCTTCATCCGAAAAAGATCAACCAAAAATTTTATATGAATTTCTTACTTCATACATCAAATAAATTTCACTTATATTAGGAATTTATAACTTTTTAAACTTTCATGGATACATCACTTGAACACTTTTCTAATTGTGATCCCATCTTCAATAATTCTTCATATGATTTCATCTAAACATTCTTTTTCTGAAACTAGATTTGATATCCTCGTTTTTAATCTCACAATTTGTAAATATTTTGTAAAAATTATCTTGGATAATGATATTTTCATGATTTTGGGAACTATAATGACTATAAAATCATCATTTGAATTAAATTTATAATTTTCTTAAAAATTAACATCCCATCTTTCTGATTCCCTGAATTTCTCCAACTTAAACACTTTTTAATAGAACTTTATCAACATGATTTTAGAAACTTTATTACTAATTATTTAAAAAATTATTTAACAAAAGAAATTTTTCAAAAAACGCACAAGATTTCAGAAAAAAATCATAAAGGATCTTAAGAAATAAGTCATCTTTCATGGTGGTAGTATGCGTGTACACATGAGTGGTGTTTTTATTGTTCTTTAAATGGTTAAGTAGATAAAAAATGTTATAACATAAACATAATAACAATAAAGTATATGGTATATACTGATATTAGTATATTACAATGGATAAGATATTTTTATTGTATTAAAATAATAAAAAGAAAAGATAACACATGGTTAAGAACTATACCTCCTCTGCAGACATCCTTTTTAGGTTTATACCTAAATCCTTCTTAGGTTGGAATTATGATCAAATCAAGACCTATAGGGAATGAAGATGGATGTTATAAAGGTATTTTTGAGGGATTGGTTGAGCTAATGGTCTCTTTAAGTGTGGATAATATATGATAGGTGGTGTCATTTTATATGTTAGGGAGAGGACACACTTAGAAATGTTCAAAAGATTAAAATATATTAATGTCTTTCTAAGTAAACACAGCTCTAAAATATACAATTTTAAAAGAATTTATTATATAGGTTTTAAATATTACCATCCAACTGGATTTAGAAAAGTTTTGAGTTCATTTTAACACTTATATTTTTAGTTTTAACCCATTTTAATAGTTATTGTGATTACTCACTTTTTTACTAAAGTTATTATTCATAATAAACTAAAATTAATGTTTCCTTATTACTATATTATAAATACTGGTTCCAATTATAGTTTCCATTTTATCAAATTCAACTTTTATAAGTGGTATAAATTAATATTAAAATAAACCATCTAAAACTAAATGGAAAATTATTTTCCAGAAAATGTATTTTTAAGTATACAAATGTTTTTATTGAAAAATCAAGTGAAATTTTAATCCAAATGAAATTTATTGGACTATATTTAATTAAAAAAAACTAATGAAATTTTAAATACATTCGAAAAAAATGAAACTATGTAAATACATTAAAATAAAATATTTTTTTCTTAAAAATTCATATTTTCTACTATTCACCCAAAAATTAACTTTTCAGAAAAGTATCAAAAATTCACTCAAAGATAATTTTGACTTTTTGATATAAAAAATAATATCTTTTTTAAATTAAAATTATATAATTTTTAAACAAAAATATATAATACATGTAAACAAATTTAGATTGGATAAAACTATTTTCATTTTTATTGGGAAATTATTTAATATTATTATAATAAAAATAACAATATAAAATATAATTCAAAAATAATAAGAAGGACTGAAATTGATTTACAGTTAGCATTAATTGGGTTTTCACACATAAATATGATTTGGGGAAGTATTTGTATTATTTCAAGGAGATGAAAACAAATAGTCTTTTGGATGATAGTGTGTGTTTTAACTAGAGTTATTAAAAACACATGTTTTTACCATGATATTTATTTTTATAGTTGTTATATTTATTCAACCATTTAATGAGTATTATTTTATTTTTTATTAAACTTTTGAATTATTTTCTTCAAAAAAAATTAAGAACCTAAGAACATCTCTAAACTATAAGTTATGATAATTTAGTATAATTGTTTTTTTTAAAAAATTATATCATGGTTGGTTATAAACTTTTTAATTTATTTCTTGATTATTTTATAAATTCTTTTATTTATAATTACCATTAGCATATAAAGTATAATTTTTTTTAAATTATATTTCTATGTTTTATTTTATTATTTCAATCAAATTCAACTCATAAAAATTGAATGGAGGTATTGGGTTATGAAATATGCATATTAAATAAAGAAAATTCATGTATTACTATTCAAATTGAAAAATTATTTAAATTGTTTTTCCCCATTGATCTTAGTAGCTTGAGATAAATGGATAAAGTTTCTAATTGGATTATATTATTTTGCCTCTATATCTAAAATTTATCTTCAATTTATTTTATGTTGGGGTGATTTAGTTATGATTTTAAGGAAACTTATCAAAAGAACTAGCAATTGAGATATTGGAATTTACTAAAATATTTCAGAAAATGTTGATTGAAAGAGAAATTTTCTATGTTATTACCATCATGGTAAGATTAAAAGGATTAATTCTGGATGTCAATACCCAATTTATTATGATTTTTCCATCTAAATCAATTACTCATCTTCCTGATTATGTACCATGATGCCATCAAGCAGATCCATTGAATTTCAAAATTTATTAATTCTTATTTATATTTTTTTATAAATTATCATCCTATTATATTATAGAGAACTATAAATATTTTTATATTCATAATAGGACTACCCAATATGTTAGATTCACAATAGGATATGAATATTCATATATTTTTGCAGCTTTGTGGGATTAATTTATTGATTTTAATAAATTATACATGTTGGGGAGGTTTTCATAAAATTGAAATGTTCAAGAGCGGGTCTTTCCATGGAAGTGGGAGCCAATAGAATTTAAATTTTTTTGATTGAACAAATTGGAATAGAAGAAGGTCAGTTTATTTATATTAGATATCTAGGTCATTTTATTTTCTTTTCAATTATTTATTAATATTGAGTTTTTGAGGATTACTATCATGATTCCCCCTCCAGTGTTCACTTCTGCTATATCAAGATCTTAATTTCCTAGAGTTCGGTTGTTCTAATCACACTGTCCAGTTTTAAGGTTTTTAATGATGTGTTGTAAAGATTTAATATTTCTATTATGCAAGTGTGCATGGAATGGCTTCAGTTTTATCCAATCATTCATATTATAAAAGGGCAGACTGGGGGCTTCTTATAAAGTTCAGGACCTACTCAAATAGAAATCGTGAAATGTACAAGGGGTATTGGGTTTCTATTCAAAAAAAATTATTACTATTATGGGATATATGATTCTTGTAAATGGGAAAGAAAATCCAAAAAAATAGATTTATGTGGAACCCTTTATCATGACTGATGAAATTTGATGTTTTATGGCTATCGACTGGGAAACTTTTAATCATGGGTTTCCTAATTAGAATTATTTTTTTAATTATAATTTATTTTTATTAATCGTCTCTATAATAATCTTTATTGAATAAAATAATGATGGTAACATTGTGTCAATGTTTAGGGATAGTCTTTCTGTAAAAATAAGGTAAACACTATCCAGTTAACTAAAATTTCTTATGTCACCTATTATTTCATGACCCACCCCCAATAGGAACCCCTTACTTGGTCATATTTAAAGGCAAGAGTGACCCCTAAAATTTACATTCAAAAGTCCATGGGTTGATTACTAGCACTACGGGTTTAAAAATGAAAAAATGGTAGGCATTACCCTTATAAACACAATAAATAATAATTAAATTAAACCACCAATAAACTTTTAAAAAAATGTCATTAAAAAATAATTCCCACAACCTGAATGTTACCTACATGTCAATACATACAACCATTATAAAATAATATGGAAGAATGAGCTCTTCATACTTTGAGTCATCCAACCAAATCTATTCAATCTAACTAAACAACAACCTTGATCTTCATCAAACTATCCAGGAAAAAACATACCAAACTATGGAGGGGTGAGAACTTGTGAGTACACCGAAGTATTATCCTTCTAAAAAATCTATATACATGTGATATTAATATACAAGAATAGAAATGTATGATATTTTTCAAGAAAAAAATGTAAACAACTAATAAAATTGGGATAAACATAGAAAGTATAAATCTTGGAACTATGTTATCCACCCTGACTACCAAAACTTCTTCTTTTTCCTGAAACATCTACAACCACTTCACTAATCATGAATCCAATCCAACTATTAGTCCAACCAAATATCTGTAATATCACATCCAATAATTGAGAACTAAAAAATATCATCAACTCTATAGACATCATAAAAACAAGAAAGTGGCCTAAAATTTATCACCACTCATACCTATCAATTTATAGGCCACTCCGACTCACAATTGGGTAGAAACCACATTAGGGAAACACGTCACCAAATAATCAGTAAAAGGATACTGAAATAACATCCACCACTTCACACCATAATCTAACCACTGTACTACTCATTAACATTCGATGTCATTCTCATTACAACACATATCCATTGTCGCATACCATACCACCAAATTCCCACTTATTATAACCATATATTATTAGGGTAATGTGAACATTAATGACATAAACCTAATACCCCCCCTGTTAATATGCATCATGTAACAACTTAATATTTCACTATAAAAAATTCCTTTTAAATAAACACTATATTGATATATTGTTCCACACACAACACCAAACTAAAATAATACAATATACATTAGACAATAAAATAAAAAAAATAAAAAAATCTATGTTAGATAAAAATATTGTGATTAATTATAAAATGCATACAATATAGGATTAATAATACTTAATTTTTTAAAAGGTAATTTTTAAAAAAACATACTTTCATTATACATTGTATTTTCATCTAAAAGATAAATTTATTAATTTTAAAATAATATTTTATAAAAATTAATAAAATTATGAATTTAGTATGTCAAAATTATTTTTATCTGAATGTTTGAATCTTTTCGAAAATAATTGATTTTTAGGTCAATAGTGAAAATACTGATTTTGCTAAAAACTGTCACTTTTATGACATTATCTTAACATAAGAATGACATAAAATTTTATGAAAAAAATCTATAAAATATATATATTTAATAAATAATATAAATAATTTATAAATAATATTTTGAATTTAAACACATGTTTAGAATTTTGGAAACTCAAGTAATATTTTATACTAAAATCTATTTTTATATACTAATATTAAAATTTAGATTTTATAACTTCTTAGTAATTAATTCTAACAAAATGCATTTTATATTTAAGATCAAAATTTCCATAATATTTGATAAATTAAATTTCGATTTTCATCACAAAAACTAGATTACTAATATTAAGGTTACTCACCGTGATACAAGTGAAAGAGTTATTTTCAAATAAGTGTTTTATTAATATTTTGTATTTTTATCTAATAAATTAAATTGATATATTTGAAATAATAATTATAATATTATTTCTAAATACATTTATAATTATATTAAAACATTTTCAATTTAAAACTGATGCTAAATAATATTAACAACGCATAATGGTTATAGCGTATTTTTCCTATAAAATTGATTTTTATATATATAAAATATTTTTATTTAAAAGTAAACTTTCACATATTTAGAATTTAAATTAGATTAAATTTATATTATATTTTCGTTCATCATGCCCAAATTTGGTAGTAATTTTTATTTTATATTATTAGTAAACCATAAGTAACTAGGTAAAAAATAGTTACCCTAGTAAAAATGAAAGAAGTTAAAAGTAAAAATATAAAAGTGAATAACTTCAAACATGATTAAAACATGTTTAGAAATAATTAGTTAAGTATTATTACACAATATGACCCCAAAATACATTATTTATAAATTTTGGGTTCATTATACCTTGAATAGTGTAATTATATCATCGAAAAATAAAGGGTATTCACAAAAGATCGGTTTTCTTAACTTATAAAATGGGAACACTATAACCCTATAAATGATCCAATTTCCCTTAAAAATATCACATAAACCTAGCCAATTTTCTTATCCTATAATTAAATTTCATTTCTAAAATCTCCTGGTGAGTACAGGTTCTCCTAATTTATAACACCCCAATATTTTATAGTATGTATCCTTTTAAATTTATCTTCTTCGATAATTTACATTACACAAAACACCGAGCTTTAAAATGGTAAAATATTATTATTTAATTGTGATATTTATAACCTATCCATTGGAATGGATACAATGAAATAAATTATGTGAATTATTAAAATATAGTTTACACATGTTTATAAAATTAATTCTTCGGTTAAAAATTAATTAGAAATGAAAAGAAAAATCAATTGAACATAAAGGTTGTGTTTTTATAAAAAAAAGCTATTTGTTTGACCATAGTGGAATTTTATATTAAATTAGTCACTATTATTAAATGATCATAATGAAATTTATATCATACATATTCAACCAAATTTCTTAAATTTAACTAAAATGTTTGATTGGCATAATAGAATAATAAATCAAATTTTATGTATAAAAGACTATATTTTTTTATAAAGATAGTTTTACCACATTTTAATGGAAGACTTTTTATAAAACTAAATTTTGAAAATTTTATAAATTCCATTGAATAAATTAAAATTCATTTTTAGAAGTGTAATGCCAAAATTAACATAGGGTAAAATTTGGGAATTTTTCTGAAAATAATTACTTTCCAATGGATAGTGAAAAATCCTGATTTTTATAAAACTATAATTTTCATAAAATTAATATTATATTTATGATTTTTATATTAAACTCACATGTTAAAGTATAAATAAAATTTAGGTATCTTATAATTGAGAATATAATATATTTATATCATTGAATGAGAAAATAAATGTTTTAAAATGATAAATTAATTCTTGATATTTTTATGAAACATAAATGTTTATATACAATTCTAAAATTAATATAATTATTTAAAAGAAAATTTATTTTCATAAAATAGATTCATGAACTAATATATTTTTGTCTTATTATTATTAGATAATTTTATGACACCTTAACTAATTTTTCAATGTGTTATAAAATCATTTATAATATTATAATCAGTATTTTTTGAATTAATGATGATTTTAATTAAAAATTTAATTTCTCATATTTTGAAAATTATTTTCATAAAATCGAGTCCATTTTTTAATTTTATACATCAATAAATGGTTTTGGTGACTTTTTGGGTTTTTTCAAAAATAGTTGAATTTTGTGAATAGTGAAATATGGTAATTTTTGGTATTTAACATTTTTGCAAAATACATAATTTATTGAGTCATGTATGATGTATGGATGATTTAATCACATGTTGGTTCAAAATCACATGCTTTAGTTACATTATTTAGTCATAAGAGTCTTCAATATTCATATTCTTGATCCAAATTAATAAAAATAAATAAATTAAATGATCAAAAAACACCTCTCTCTATCCTCCACTATGAATACCACCCCTCACCACCCCCTATCCTCAAATATCAAAAGCCTTTAATATTTCTTATATTCTTCCCATTTACTCCCCCAAACCACTCTCCCACATTCTAGTCTTTCTGGTCTCACCAAAAGACCATTTCCAAGTCCCTTAAGGAGGTTCTCAAGAAGGTGACACTCAAGAGGTAAAACCTTCTGTATCTCTATTTCAATTTATTTTCTTTTCTTATCCTTCCCTCACCTACCCTATCGAAAGTGACATGATAACTCTAGTATGTTTCATATACTGTAATTTTATTATGTTAATAGTATACCAACCATTAATTCGCTTATATTCCCCTTTTTATTCTAAAAATGAAAACATTGTTCGTGAGGTGACCATTTACCACCTTTGTGGATGATAAGTTTTTTTTTAAATTACATACTAAAATAAGGTCATAAAACCATTTTTATGGTCAAAAAAGACTTTAATATATGTAGTTAATCTTATTTAATGTTCTGGAACCAGTATATAAAGATAATATTAATTTATAAGACAAAATGATTTCATGATGATCGAAAACATGTCAAAATAATCTAAATGGTTACCATTAACGCTTTATCTAAGGAATTGTGATGTCCCTGACCTGAATTCCACTTAATAGGTTCCTAGATCCTGGTGGTCTACATGGCCTCTAGTGCATCTTCTCAAATTCTAGAGGCTGCTAATTAGTAGCGAGGGCCTGGGGTGTGTCTGTGGGGATACTATTCCCTCGTTATCAAAGTGTAGCATTGTGGTTAAATATAAACGGAGGTAAATAGTGGAATCAATATAAGTAAAAAAGAAGGAATAGTTGAAATAGGGACAATAGAAATAATAACTGAAATAACTGGAATATCATGAAATAACTAATGATGATATGTCATTTATCTAGAAAATCAGAAAACATGGATACAAGATAGTGGGAATAACATGTTCCAGAAAAGTATAAAGGAAATAAAAAGAATAAACCATGAATCTTGAGCTTTGGATCAGTCATATACTATCAATCTTCATCCTAAATAGCAAGCAATCAGGTGTTCGAAGTCATATGCTTCCCATTGCTAACACATGTAACCATATAATCTACTGTAGGTACCAAACATCACCCAGAGAGGGTGTGAGATAAATCTCAGTGGGCCACCACCAACGGTGTCTATAAAATCAGGCTCGTGTAATGGAAATGTAATAGTGTTCAAGCATGAATATATATAAGGTAAAATAGTACAATGTAACTAAATACCCAAATACCTACTTCATCCCTAGTTTGGTGTCTGAACCTGTAACCAATTCATTAATTAAGTAATTACCAATTTATGTTGACAGGTCATGTGAGGCATAGCAAGCACTGACATCACCTCATGAAAGTATAAATAGTAAAGGTTCCATAATGTTACAAGGCAACCATGATTGATAATATTTAATAATTAAGTTCCAAGGTAATGACCAAGGCAACATAGACCACAAGGGATGCTAACTCAGTATTATATGAGTCTTGATAAGGGGTAATATTGTAATACAAGGATCATATTCCAAGTCATTCCATAATAGGGTACCTTCTAAATTCAAGGTGATCATCGAAGGTGAAATGTGGCTATGAAATGACTGCGGCCTATGGGATGTAACCATGACACCTACTTGTTAATAATGGATCCAAGGAGTGTATCTAAGGAATCCTTTAAAACTATGTGAGGGATCCTATGGTGTCAAATCAGGCATCCAAGAATGGACAAGGATTAGGATCTATGAGGGTATCAACCTAAGGAATGCACATCCTTGAATCATAATCAGGTACTCAAGTGATCAAGGCATTCCCTGATAGGAATCCAAGGCAATCTCGAGTCCGGACACTCTTTTATAATAATTATGTCATTTATAATTTCAATTGGAACAATTCTTTCCTTTCATTAGTGTGACAATACCAAGAAGCATTCAATCATTATTAAATCCATTTAAGGCATATTCAATATTAAAGTTCCATTCTTAAACCTTCCATTAATGTGGTAAGTGTTTCTATAGACATGAAACCTATTATTTATTTACATTTAATTTGTCACGTAATACACTTAGTATACTTTCCAATTTCCATTTCACATTTGGTTGTCAATTGAAGCAGTTACCATAGGTGGGTCAAGTGGTGATCATACATAGAAATTTACATTTTGAAATTCACAATATAAAATCAATCCTTATAATATATGAAACATTACCCATAGAATGGTCAAGCTAAGTCACACCTGAATGGTGGCTCAAATGTGTCTAATACTAAAAACTCAATTATAGAATAACATCCTACATGGGATGGATGGGGTTGTGGGTGTAACCACCAACAATAAATGACATATATGGAAAGATAATAACCAAACGTTTCTAATGATTATAAGAATGAAATATAAATTCAATAAACATAAACTGATGAAATCGGTGGGCTCCACATGACAATACCAAAATCAACAAACTAGAAGATTATTTATAGACAAACCACCTTAGGTTTTTATGGTCCTTTTCCTATGATATCAGCCTCTAATTTGTCTTAGAATGGATTAGATATGAGAAAAGGGGGATATGCTAACACCTCGATAACTAGGTCGAGATAAAGAGACGATAATAACGAGTAAAAAAGGACTCGAGTACTTACCATTATGCATCCAATGTAAAAAATAGAAGCTCGATCAGATCCCATACAAAGGATATCTTTTAATCCCTACCTTAGGCCTTCAAATAGATCCAAAACTAGAGAGAAAAAGGTTAATCCCATAACAATTTAAATTTAGAGGAAGGAGGAGGCTTAATTAGATCATTTAGGTAAAATGGTAAAATTACCCATAAAATAGCATGTGCAGGGTTTATTTGCACGGTCTTCCAAACAGTGTGTAAACCGGGCATGGGTACCTTGGAAAAAGGGGCACTCACATGGTTAAGTTACACAATTAAGGAAACCATGCGCCAACCATATAGTAAGGCTCTATCCAAAAACATGCCACCCGCACAGTTTTCTCTAACCATATGGCATTCCCACATGATTTACTATAAATTGTACACTAGGCCTATTTTCCCAAAAAAAATTGTGTTCTAGAATCTGAACTAGCCCGAGACACCATCAGAACCTTCACTAACTCAGTAGGCATCCAAATTAGGTCTAAAATTTTGAATTAGAATAAAATTTATAGAATCCAAACATTGGTGAAAAATTGATTTCTTACATTCTTCCCCCCTTAAAAGAACTCATCCCCAAGTTCACCTTCCAAGGGTAGAGAACAACTATCTAAAAATAACTCTAGACACTGGGTATGTATGTTAGATTCCCTCTCCCAAGTCTCATTCTACACACAGCTATACTATTATAACACCCATTCCAGAGGGACAAACTGGCCTTTGATATCCTTCGTGCTCTGGACAACGATGTGTATTGGATACTCCTCAAAGGTAGCACCATCATCTAACTCAACTTCCTCAGGATCAATGGTATGAGATGGGTGGGCATGATATTGGAGAAGATGTGAGACATGGAAGACATCATGTAGGGAATGGTACCTCTAAGGCAGTAGTAATTGATAGTATACCAGCCTGACGTTCCCTAGGATCTCAAATGGCCCTACATAACGAGGTGATAACTCCTCTTGGTTTTGTAACTTTCAATGCCCTAGCCTGGGCGATACCCGAAGGAAAACATGATACCCGACCTCGAACTCTAGTGGTCAAAAAAAGTAATCGACATATGATTTCTATCTATACTGAGCATTAGTCATATGATTTAGGATCATTTGAACCTGCTCTGAAGTCTCCTTAACAAGATGAGGACCTAGTTGGGCTGCCTCACCTACCTCCAGCCAGCATAGAGGTGAACAGAACAACCTACCTTATAGGGCCTCAAAAATATCCATTTTAACATACTCTTAAAAGATATTATTATAGGAGAACTCAATGGGAGGGATATTATTTTCCCAAGAACCACTAAAATCAAGGACACATGCTCTAATAATATCCTCTATAACCTATATTGCCTATTCCTATTTTCCATTGATATGAGCTTGAAAAGATGTTCTTATAAGCACTTGTATCCCCATAGCCTTTTTTCAATACCTTCCATAACAGTGATGTGAAGTGAGCATCACTATATGAAATGATAGTACAAGATACCCCATGTAGTCATATGATTTCACAGACATACAATCTTCCTATCTCATCAATTGAGACAGTCTCCTAGATAGAAATGAAGTGGGATAATTTATTTAGTCTGTCGATGACAACCCATATAGTGTCTCTACAACTAGGTGATCTAGGTAAACCAACTAAAAATTCCATAGAAACATCTTTCCAATTCCATTCCAAGACTAAAAGCGTCTATAACAATCCTTCAGGTCTCTGGTGCACAACCTTAACCTATCGATGGGTGGAACATCTAGTGATAAGGAATGATATTTGATGCTTCATCCCAGGCCACAAATACTAGATTCACATGTATCGATACATCTATGAGATGACAGGATGAAATTCCTACTAATAAGTGTTGGAATCTTGCATAAAATCCTCTCTCATATCTATATGAACCTACACACATCCATGAATACACAAGATGTTGTCTCTATCCATAGAACAATATGGAGGCAGGTTATCTCCCAATATACTCTCATGAAGAATCAGGCCTTTAGGATCTGAAAACTATCTACCCTTAACCTTCTCAAGGAGGGAAGAGATAACTATCAAATATGAGAGGTAAGACTGCTCGTAACTATCCTAAAACTCCATATATAGTTTAGAAAAAATGGCTATTAACATCCATTCATCACTGGCTTCCCATATGGCCTATGTTTGAGTTTTTTGACTCAATGAATCTTCAACCACATTTCCCTTCACAGGCATATAGGAAAGCTCAAAATCAAAGTATTGTATATATTCAACCCATCACTATTGTTTTAGGTTCAATTTTCACTAATTGAAGATATATTTGAGGCTCTTGTGGTCTGTGTACACCACAAAGCACTCACCCAAAAGATAGTGTCTCTAGTAATGTAAGTCATGGAAAACTGTTTCTAGATCAAGGTCATGGGTTGGTTAATTTCTCTCAGGAGAACTCAACTTTTGAGATCCATATGCAATGACTATGTCCTTATGCATCATCACTACTCCTAGGAAAATTCATGATGTATCACATAAGACGGTGTAACCTCTTCTAGGCTCTGGTAGAATTAGAATATGTTTTTATACAAGCTTTCTTTTCAACTCCTGAAAGGATTTCTCACATGCTTTTGAAAAAAGGAACTTAACACCCTTCTTGGTAAGGCTAGTAAGAGGTGATGAAACATGTGATAAGTCTTTTCTGAAACACCTTTAATATCCAAACATCCCAAAGAAACACTGTATATAAAACATGTTCTTGGGATGCTCCTAAAAAACTACAGCACTAACCTTTTCTGGGTCAATAGAGACACCTAATGTTCATATAATATGTCCCAAGATGGAAACTTGGTCGATCCAAAACTGGAACTTAGCAAGCTTGGCATAAAGCTGATGCTCTCTTAGTGTGCTCAGAATGATCTCAATATGATTGTCATGGTCTCTACAAGTGTGAAAATACCCAAAGTTTTCTTCCAGAAAGACCATGAAAAAAGAATCCAAATAGGGTTAGAACACCCTATTCATCATATCCATGAAAATAGCGAGTGTGTTTGTAAGACCGAATGGAATAACTAGGTACTCATACATACCATACCTTCTATGGGAAGATGTATGAGGCATGTCTGATGGCCATACTCGCACATGGTGATATCTTGACCTTAGTTCAATTTTAGAGAAGACCCTAGCACCTTGGAGCTGGTCAAAGAGATCATATATTCGAGGCAGTGGATACTAGTTCATGACCATAAGTTGGTCCAATTTTCAGTAATTGATGCATATATGTAAGGTCCCATCTACATTCTTGGAAGAAATCATGGGTAAATTCCAAGAATATGTATTGGGCCATATAAAACCTTTTTCCTATAAATCCTATAACTACCGTTTGAGCTCCTTATGATTTATAGTTTCCATCCTGTGCAGAGTAATGTGCACTAGAGTTACTCTAAGAACAAGATTTTTTGTAAACTTTTCCTCTCTCTTAGGAGGTAAGCCAAAAAATCATCCGGAAAGATGCCCCTAAAATAATCTACTATCGGAGGAAAATTAGCTTGACATAAACCCTAATCCGCCATGAAATGATTTTCAATATGGGTGGTCACTTCACCTAGCCCATGATTCTCTAGTACCACTCTACCAGCCTAGACATCCCACTCACCCTCGTGTTGATAACTGCTACCCTATGGTAATGTAAAAGATACAATGAGACGATAATAATCTACAAAATTGTGATACTGAACTAATCATTCCATCCTGATAATGACATGAAAACCTATCATCTCGATAATGAAGAGGTTCCACAAGAAAGGGTAATGGTCTACCTCAAGGGGATAGTCGCTACACTAGCATATACCCTATGACTATACTCTTAATGTTGTATCTAGGTTCAATACACCACAATAATATTGTATCTCAAGTCTGAGAGTCCCCATGATAGATATAGATATAAAAGAGTTTGAATCACCTATATCGAGTAAAGAAGATACTATGGTAGATGCAGCAAGAATAGTACCTCTTATTATTGATGGTCTTGTGGCTAGATCCTTGGGTATCGACTATAGAGCATACAACTGACCAGATCTGCATCCCTGTGCAATAGATGGACTTCCAGGGTCATAACTACTCTCCTGGAACTGTTGATGATCAGGGACTAGACTACTGCATCCATGAACTCATCCTCAACCAATTTTGATGATTCTACTCCAACTCCCCACCTGATGTGGCATAAAATAACCCACTCCTGATGTTGGAGTTGGAACTGATCCTTTTCCACTCGAAATTGGTGGAAAGGTCCTACAAAATCTATGAAGACGCCTCATACAGCCACAAGCCCAACACTCTACTGGGTATCTATCACACCGAGGATTCAGATTACCATGTCGTCCAAACTAATGAAAAACTAAAGAGCTATCGAAATAGAAACTTTGGTTGTCACTTCCCTGACGAGAAGCCTCAAGAGAATGTTTCCTGCCACCAAACGAACTACTATCCAGACGTAGCACTGGTCCTCTATGCCCGACACTATTTTTGTCCCTTAGGTTATGCTCATTGATAAGATCCTAATTGACTATTTTTGAAAATATAGGTAGAAAAATAAATTCACCAATGTATAGATGGAATACTAGATCCCATCCTCAAAACGTCTATCATGTGAAACCTCATCATAGTCTAGAAGCAGTGAAAAGTGTTGCAACTCCATGAAACATATTGAATATTCGATAACTAACATAGAACCATACTCAAGATGCATGAACTCTCTAACTCAGTCATCTCTTAGTATCTGAGGAAATAACAGATCATATAAGGCAGTCTAGAAATCAACCCATAACATGCCTTGATGATGACCAGTCTGGGTAATCACATCCCACTAACACCAGGCGAAATCACAAAGCATGTATGTAGAAATCTTGACCCTCTTCTCTGGAGGCGTCTCTATATTATCAAAGATAGATAAGGTGGCCTATAGCCAAGGATTAGCAGATAGTGAACTACTATCCCCTGAGAAGGTAGGAGGATACTACAATTGAAACTCACATGTCAGATCATCCATCATAGGTGCAATCCATGGAGAACCATGTACAGACTACATCATACATAGGAAACTATCATGAACTTGGGAATCGGTTCCCAAATAAGGTACAATAGCGGGTGCCTCTGGTGTCACTCCTAGTGTTATGACTGGTGGCTCAGGGCCTACCATGTCTGGAGCGTGGTTCACCACCTTTCTGGCATACGATACAAAAATTTCATTTAGGCATTGGTCTACAAATGCCAAGAACAAACCTCAGTAAAAGATTAAAAATAAATATAACGTCACTAGAAGAATATAAACATAAGAAAACTCAATACCCAAGGCATAATACCCCAAATACCTTCTTAGATAGCCAGGTACTGGTTAGTGCTCTAGTATAAGATTAATTTCATTTTATATTTAATTACCAGGTTGACTCTTTTACCTTTTATAATCATTACAAGGCGAGATAAGGATGTGAAACCAATTCATTGTGTTTTTCACAAATCACTTTATAATGGATATCCATTCTTGTTGAATTAGTTCCCATACACCTTATCACTTGAAACGACACCCATTTATTTATAGCATAATGGCTCCACTGAGTAAATTAATCATCCCAACCTATGAGGGCCCATACACCTCATAAATTGAGACATGCAATCACTCAATCACAAACAATAATAATACAAGAATAAGATAACTATCACGGCATCACTCATCAATCACAAGCATATCAAGAAATTCAAAGCATTGAAACATAGCTACATGGCATGGAAATATGCTTGGCATATAAATTCTAGGTGCCTAATATAACTGAAAAGTAATTTTTTTTATTTGATTTTTAAATACGGATTTATGGATGAGCAGCAACCAACATACCACACCATAAGGGGAAAAAATAAAAGATAATCTATTCACATTTTAAAATTCAAAAATTTCCCACAACTGATGCTAGATGGCCATCTGGAACTCCATCATCATCACATCCAACCAACACATCAGACGTTAGAGACCATCAGAGAATGTCAAAGCCACCAAAAATGTCTCACCAAGAAATTATCAATCTTCATCATCCATTAACAACCAAATCACTAATACTAGTGTTGGTCGGAGTAGTTTACTCAAGAGGGGAGGGGTGATTTGAGTAACTATAAAAATTTCTGTTATATAAAATATTATTTTAAAATAAATGGTTTCCCTAAAAATAGATACAGCCCAGTTAATCAAGGTTATACTGTTATAAGAGTTTGAATTTTTAACCAACTTCTTAGAAGATTGATTAATTCTCAGTAATCTTAATTTGTATTATTAACATTACTTTTGAAGTTATCCTACTATGTCAAATCAGTTATAACTTATTTCCAAGACTAACTATCAAAGTGAAATTATTCTTTTCTGGATTATGAAATAAAGAAGTATAACAGAGAAGAATAAATTTAAATAGCACAGTAGATATGAAACAAGTGGTTCAGTCTCATGCTGAGACCTAATCCACTCCACTTAGTGATCACCTGCCACCAAGTAGTTTATATAAATAAACTTTGATCCACACCCTGGATTATGGTTTACAACATTACACAGACTATCTAGGTCACATAGGGACCTCTTCCATAGTTCTTTGTGGGAAAACAAGAAAAACAACAGCACACAGGCTATCCAGGTCTAACTTGAACTCCACCACTATTCACAGTGGGATACAAGAGAGTTAAAGAAGATTTGTGTGAGGATTCATAAATCCTCCAGTTTATCACAGGAGTCAGTGTGTGTATGGAATATAAAGAGTACACACACTAATCAAAAGGTAAGTAAAATAATCAATGAGAGAGAGTAGATATGAGTTTATAATGCTCTAGTGATTTGAAGAGTACCTATGGGCTCCTTTGATTGAACAGAAATGCTTCTGAGTCCTTCTTTGGTTTTTTTCTTGAAAAACAGAGTGTTGTGCTTCATCTTGTGTTCTTCACAAGTTTTGACAATGTGAAGATGTTCTCGGGATTCTAGTGTACTTCATATGTTCTTCAGCAAAGTCGGATTGCATGCATGTGACAATGCTTTCTTTGAAAATCATGCAATCTGTTCTTCGCAGTCATGCTCACAGGCTTGTTTTTCATTCCGTGTCGCGCTCTATTGTTGTTGGGCACTCTTCAATCTTTATCTTCAAATTCATGAGTTTTATCCAAAAGGTTCCATGTGTTTCATACCTCATATCTCGTACTATTTCTAAAAAGAAACATTAATTATTTCAGTGCATTAAAGACATCAAATATGACCGTCAAACATTAAATTGAATGATGAAAAAATAGTTTAAGAAATGGTGTCACAGTAAGTTATGAAAATGGTGTCTCCTTTATGGTGTATGAGTGTCACGGTGTCTTGTTCACGGTGTCTTTCTTCACGGTGTCTTGCTTCACAGTGTCTTTCTCATGGTGTCTTGCTTCACAGTGTCTTTCTTTACAGTGTCTTTCTTCACGGTGTCTTGTTTCACGGTGTCTTGTTCACGGTGTCTTGATTCGCGGTGTCTGGTTTATAGTGTCGGGCTTATTGTTTCTAACTTCACGGTGTCTTGTACTTAGACAAATAAATGTATCCATACTTAAACAGTAATATGCATGAAATGGATTGAGCTTAACCATTATAAAGAATGAGATAACTTGAAAAATTAATACACGTGATTGCATATAATTTAAGAGTTAACTAGGTTGGATAATATTTGTGACCCTTTTTGATGAACACAAATCATGTACAATAAAAGTGTAAATTGGATGAAACTATAGAGAAAATAACATATAGAACTTCTCCCCCTTTTGGGATTATCAAAAATTTGAAAGAAGATAGGGTCAAAAGTGCACATTCCATTAAGAGTAAATAGAGTTTAGTAAAAAAAATAAAGAGAGATACAAAAATAATGGCATCCCCATTAGAAAGGGGTAAGCACTGGTCTTCGTCAGGGACTGGCCTTCTCTTTGCCTTTAGCAGCAGCAGAAGAGAAAGCCATAGGGGCAGTGGATGATGTATAACAAGGCAGAGACATGGTAGATAGAGAGTGTAAAGGGAGACCTTTGAAGACTGAGGGAGCCAAGGTAGGAGCAGTATAAGATCTAGGCAGTTGTTGATCAAGAATCACAGGCCTGATCTGACTGAGAGCTTGACCATCATACAGGGTAGTTGAGGATAAGGCAGAGGTGAAGGTAGGCAGTACAGGTCTGAGAGGATTAGCCTCTAGAGCAAGAATTTTTTTACTTTGGACATGAATATAAGGTCTCTGGAGTTTAATGAAGTCGGTAATAATTTCTCCACCATACTACATGACTTTTTCAAAGTCATCTTTGTTTTTTATGAACTTTTCCAACAATCTGGTAAACTCAGTTAGCTTCTGGACTTGGTTTTTGAAGGGTTGAGTTACATGAGGAATTCTCAGATTCTCTACAAGGTATTTGAAGTGGTTGGTCATATCAGTCTTGGAGAATATTCGGTTGAAATAGAAATCCGCTTTCTTAGAAATCTCCTGCTGGGAATCATTTGCAATCTTGGAATGAATTTGAACAAGGTTAAGAACTCAATCACTGTTCTTGATAACTTCAGATAAAGAAACTACATTTAAGCCAATGAAAGCATTTTGAATCTCTTCTTTGACTATAGATCTGAGCAAAGTACTGTCCAAGGAATGTGTAGGGGATTGACCAGAGGTATTAGAAGCTTTGACGGCTGTGGTCAGAGATTTGAGCTGATCTAGTGCCTTTTGAAGACAACCAGTGTACTCATCAGTGAGTTTATTAAGGTTCACCATAAGCTCTCTCATTTCCTTCAACAATCGTTTGTGCTTTCTGCAATCTTTTCATCAAAGGATTCCAGATAAGGGTGAATCTGAGACACAGCATCTCGAGAGATTTGAGAAATAGTGGGTTCTAGAAGAACAGTGGCAGGATTTGATCTCGAATGCAACTCTTTATACATGTCATCAACCATGGTTCTCAAGGTTTTGACTTCATTACTGAGCAACCTATTTTCAACTTATACTTCTTTAATTTCATGGATCATCTTAGGTTGGATTTTCCAGATAAATTTATCCAAAAGTAGTGAGGCATCTCTCTCACTCAGATTTGTCACAGGATGAGGTTGGGAGTGTATAAGTTTGTCACCAGATAAGATAGTATCTCCAAAATCCTTTAAATCATCCTTAATGACAAAGGGCAGTTGTTCAGCTAAAGGTTCAGGTGTAAGAATTGGTACAGGGACAGGTTCAGGTTCAGGTTCCTTCTCGGGTGTAAAGTTTGTAATTGATTTCAACTGAAACAGGGAAGAGAGATAAAGCGCGGTTGTAGTAACCTACTAAGACTCATTCACATCATAGAAACTAGAAAATTTGTACTGAGTGTCCACAGGACTTGACTCAGTTGGATGTGAGGCTTCATCAGACTCAAGATTTTGGATTTTCTCCCCCTCAAAAGGTGCCTCCTTCTCAGGACTGAGACGTTCAGGAGCTTGGTCTAAATACAGAGTTTCATCTCTATGTTCCTCATTCATCTCTTATAAAGCCAGCTGAAAGGCTATCTCCATCCTCTCTTCAGCAGAGGGTATTATTTCAGGAACAGATTGTTCCATAGGGAATTCTTCCAGATTTGATTCTTGCACAGCAGGGAGTTCTTCCAGATTTTCTTCTTACACAGCAGGGAGTTCTTCCAGATTTTCTTCTTGCATATCAGGGAGTTCTTCCAGATTTTCTTCTTTCACAGTAGGGAGTTCTTCCACTATAGGATCTTCCATGACTTGCTGCTCAGATTCTATCACCACTGATTTTTTTAGCCTCGGGTTGGATTTCCAGATTGACATCATCTCTAGGGGCAAGAACTTCTTTTTCAAGAACAACATGAGGAACAACAATCCTTTCTTCCTCAACAAAAACTTATTCCCTATCTCGTACTTCATATTCTTCTTCCTCTTCTTTTGAATACTGAACAAGTTCATCTGGTTCCAAACCAGGATCAGAAATGTCTTTCAGCCTTGATGGATAATCCACAGGATTAAACTTTTAATAAACCTTATCATTGTCTTCCATCCATTCCTTTTCTAAGGATTCTAGTTTATCTTCATTCTCCTGATGGTGGCTTTAGAGAGATAGTACTCACAGTCCATAAGAACATCATCATTAGGTCAGACTACGCCTTTTTCAACAATCATGGCTGATTTCAGCCGAGAGTAGAACTGAGAGGTGGACTTGGATGTAACCTTGATCAACTCACTCATATGGTGAATGATGTACCTGCACAGGTTGATCTTGTGTCCATTCTTCATAAGATGAATCAAAAACACATCTTGATATTTTAACACAGCAAAATAACCTTTTCTTGGACTAACCATATTTTAAACAAACTTAAACAGCAGCCTTGTTTCTCCATCAAGTTCAGCAGTGATGGCCCTTCTCTTGGTGCCATTCCCAGTTAGGGTTTTCAGATCATCTTCAAGATCAAAGAAATCAGTTGTAGGTGGAGGTTATCTCTGATAATCATCACAAATTCCTTCATGAGGTATCCAAAGGCTTGTATCCTATATCCTCGATAAGAAGGAGCATCTTTGGCCATTAATCCAGCTCCTCACAACATAACTTTCACCAGAGTCAAAAAAGAACTGTGCGTACTGGTAGAACTGAGCTACTAACCTCGGATAGATGGGTTTATTCTCCCTTGAGAACCATTCTAACCAGCCTTGTTATTTTAACACTTTCAGGACTAGAGATTTTCTAGACAAAAGCCATTCGGGGAAGATTTCTTTCTCAGGTACAACACTGCGATTTACCATGTTCGGATTTAACGGTCCTTCGGGCGTTAGCTTAGATGAAATCTTATTTTTCTTTGAGCTGTGATTCTCAGGTGTGGATGATGATAGAAATTTCATTCTTGGCATCCACTGAAGGTTCTAGAGAGAGAAAGAGAGAAGGGGTGTCAAGGTTGAAAGGGTTCAACACGAGAGAAATTCTGAGTGAAGAACCGAGTGAAACTTTTTATTTTATCATTTGGGAATGCCAATTGTCACCAAAATAAAAACACAGGAAAGTAAAAGAGGTGAAATAATAATTACCGCGAAACAGGTTTAAAGAAAATCATAAAGAATTTTTACGGTGAGACAGTAAGTAGTCATCATGGTGAGACAGTGAGTGAACGTCACAGTGAGACAATGAGTGAACGTCATGGTGAGATAGTGAGTGGTCGTCACGGTGAGACAATGAGTGAATTTTTTAGTGCACGTTACGGTGAGATAGTAAATTTCATACCATGAGTAAAAAGTGCTAATAGTGAGACCGTAAACATGAGAGATAGTAACTGAGAAACTGTAATCATCAAACAGCAAATTAAAACATAGTAAAATGATGAACAGTAAGACAAGTAAGATATCTATTTGAGATTTAACATGCCAAGATCATGTATGATGTAGTCTATTCTATTGGAATTTAATGGTTTAGTGAATATATCAGCAAGTTGATATTCAGTACCAATGAATTCCAAGATGATATCACCTTTTTTATAATGATCTCTCAAAAATTGATGTCTTACATCAATATGTTTTGTCCTAAAATGTGAAACAAGATTTTTTGAGATGTTAATAGCACTTTTTTTGTCAAAATTTATTGGTACATGTCTGAAATGATATCCATAATCTAGTAATGTGTGTTTCATCTACAAAATGTGTGCACAACAACTGCCAGCAGCTATGTATTCAGCTTCTGCAGTAGATAATGCAACAGAATTTTGTTTCTTACTACACCATGATACTAGTGACTTGCCTAAAAGGTGACATGTTCCAGAGGTTCTCTTTCTATCTAACTTACATCCATCGAAGTCAGCATCAGAATAACTAACTAGTTCAAATGATTTTCTTTTAGGGTAGAACATCCCTAGATTGGGTGTATGCTTGAGGTATTTGAAAGTTCTGTTTACAACATTTAAATGATATTCTTTAGGATTTTATTGACAACGAGCACACATACACACACTAAACATAATTTCCTAATGGATAGTAGTTAAGTAGAGTAAACTTCCAATCATTCCTCTATAAGTGGTTTGGTCAACAGATTTTCCATCTTCATTAAGATCCAACTTACAGGTGGTACTCATGGAAGTGTCACTACTTTTAGTGTTATCCAATCCAAAACATTTTAGAATATCTCTAGTGTATTTACTTTGAGTTAAAACAATTCCATCATTATTTTGAAAGATTTGAAATCCAAGAAAGAATTTTAGTTCACCCATTAAACTCATTTCAAATTCGTTTTGTATCATTTTAGAAATATCAATACATAATTAATTTTTTGAAGATCCAAAAATAATATCATCTACATAGATTTGAACAGCTAAAACATCATTAGAAATTCATTTTATAAGGAGGGAAGGATTAGCTATTCCTTTTATAAAACCATTGGAAATGAGAAAAGTACTCAATTTGTCATACCAAGCTCTTGGATCTTGCTTTAAACCATATAAATCTTTTGATAGTTTGAAAATATGATTGGTAAAATGAGGATTTTTAAATCCATGGGGTTTTCCAACAAATACATCCTTAGCTATATATCTATTTAAGAATGCACTCTTAACATCCATTTGATATAGTTTGAAATTCAGATGTGCAGCATAAGCAAGTAGGATTATGATGGCTTCAAGTCTGGCTACTGGAGCAAAGATCTCCTCATAGTCAATTCCTTCTTCTTGACTATAGACTTGTGAAAATAATCAAGCCCTATTCCTAACTATATTTCCAGCTTCATCTACCTTATTTCTAAACACCCATTTAGTGCCTATGATGAATGTGTCATTGGGTCTTTCAACAAGTTTCCAAACTTTGTTTCTTTCAAACTGATTAAGTTATTCTTGCATAACCATTACCCAAAATTCATCATTGATGGCATCATAAATGTTTTTAGGTTCAAGTCGTGACAAGAAGGCTTGATGTTCAACCTAATTTCTAAAAGAAGCTCTAGTTTGTGTTCCTTTCTCTAAGTCTCCTAAAACAGCATCAAAGGGATGGTTTTTAAGGGTTCTAACCTTTCTAGAAAAAGAGGGACTAGTGATTTCAGGTTCATAAACAGATTCAGTTTCATTATGACTCGATTATAAAGAATTTCCAGAATTGGATGTTTTCACATATTCTTTCACATCGGAATTTGAAGATTTTAAGTTGATGTTCAGATTTGATACATCATCCTCCAGATTTTCTAGAATGGTTCTAGGCTCATGTGGATCTGTTTCATTAAACATGATATGAACAGATTCTTCCACACATTTAGTTCTCTTATTGAATACTCTATAAGCTTTACTTAATATTGAGTAACCTAGGAAAATTCATTCATCACTTTTGGATTCTAATTTTTCAAGATTATCCTTAGTGTTGAGAATAAAGACTTTGCAACTAAAAACTCTAAATTGATTAACCTTAGGCTTCCTATTATTCCAAAGTTCATATGGGGTCTTTTTGAGAATTGTTCTAATCAAGAATCTATTGATTATGTAGCATGTTGTATTAACAGCTTCAGCCTAAAAGTAAATAGGTAATTCATATTCACTCAGCATTGTTCTAGAAATCTCTTGTTGGGTTCTATTTCTTCTTTCTACAACACCATTCTGTTGTGGTGTTCTAGGGGCAGAGAAATTGTGACTATAACCATTTTGTGAGAAAAAGGATTCAAAATCTTGATTTTCAAACTCCATCCATGATCACTTCTTAAAGATTAAATTTTAAGGCCACTAAAATTTTCTACAGACTTGGCATACTTTGTAAAATAAGAGCAGTTTTCACTTTTGTGAGCCATGAAGAAGGTCCAGGTATATCTAGAAAAATCATCTAACAGAACATAAACATAGTGCTTCCCATTTAAACTAGAAGCTATAGATGGTCCAAACAAATCCATGTGAACCAATTCGAGAGGTTGAGAAGTAGAAACTTCTTTCTTTGTTTTAAAGAAGATTTTGTGTTGTTTTCCCTTTTGACAAGGATTACATACTTTTTCATGTGGAAACTCAAGTTTGGGTAAGTCTTTAACTAGGCCTTTTATAGTTAACTTTCTAAGGGAGTGAACATTATAGTTTCTTAGTCTCCTATTCCAGAGCCAAGATTCTTTATGAAATACACTTAAGCATGAAAAATTTTGAGAAGCTATGGAATTTAAATTAACAGAATAAACGTTCTCATTCCTTGATGTAGAAAATACTAATTTATCTTTAGAATTAAAGACATTACAGGAATCATTTTCAAATTTAACATGATATCCATCATTACATAATTGTGATATACTAAGAATATTATATTTTAAGCCATTAACAAACAGTACTTTAGAAATTAAAATCGAATCAGTGTTACCAATCTGGCCCAATCCAATGATTTTCCATTTTGCGTTGTCACCAAATGTGACATATCCTCCATCTACTTTTATCATATTCTTGAAGCATGAGTAGTATCCTGTCATGTGCCTTTAAAATACACATTCTAAGTACCATAGATTCTTGCAGGATCTCTTTAAGAAACTTTCCTATAACATGATTAAGAAAAGACAGATTTTGGTACCCATACTTGTTTGGGTCCAGTAACATTAGTAATAAGTTCTTTAGGAACCCATATTTGTCTCATCGGTTTTATATAATCATTATGTAAAGTGTTTGAAAAATAAACTGTATTTGGTCCACAAAAACTTGAAACAATAGAATATGTATCATGACTTGAGCTAGTTGAGTTGTGTCTAGAACTGGGAACAAAACTATATGTCCTAGACTTGGAAATAAAATTTGTTCTAGCAAGGATTCTTTTACGAGGTAGATAACCGATGTCAGTATTGTATTTGGGGGAAATTTTTTTTCCAAGAATTTGGGTAAGGGTATTTTTTCCATTAGTAAACTTTTCTAATTCACGTTTTAATTGCTCATTAGACATTTTTAATTCATTGTTTTCTTTGAGCAGTTGAGCATTTCTCTCCTTTTCAGTAGTAAGTTCGGATTTGACATTTATAGTGAGAGCATGATGTTTCTTAAATGATTTATATTTATCTTTCATTTCATTGCATTCTCTTCAAGCATGTTGCAATATTCAAACATTTCTTCATTAGTCATATTTTCGGAGTCACTTTACTATTCAGAATAGTATGAATTATGTACATAAGAGTTCAATGTTACATCAAATGTTTTTTTTTCATAAAAAACATATTGGATTTGTTATCTTATTCATCATGTGATGTCTCTGAGTCGCTTGAACTATCCTCAGAGTCACTTCAGTTGCTTTCATTGACTTTTTGTACTTCTTATCCTTGTCCTCATGTTTCTTATTATACTTGATCTTTAGACAGTCAGCCTTTATATGTTCTTTTCTCTTACATTAATAGCATACAATTTCATCAGTTTTGTCACTTCTTTTCTAGTCCTTTTTTCAGTTTCCTTTTAGATAATACTTTCCCTTGAAGTTAGGCTTTCTAAAAAAGTTCTTCTTTTTTGTAGAATCGTTTGAATCTTCTGGCCAGTTGAGACATCTCCTCATCACTTTCAGGTGATGATTGTTCAGTGGTGGAACTTTCTATAGAATCTTCTAGTTTCCCTTTGTCTTTGGGCTTTGAGAAGGTGGTCTTGAATGCTACAGATTTCCTCTTTGGTTCATCCTCCTCTTCTTTTTTGACTTTCAGATCTTCCTCATACATCATTAGTTTCCCAATAAGTTCTTTTACTGGTAGATTACTAATGTCGCACGATTCTCTAATAGAGAAAGAGGTTCTCCTCCATCTGTCAGGTAGACATCTAGGGATTCTCATGATCTGTTCTTTGGCAGTGACTTCTCTTCCTAGAGAAATCATTGTGTTGACAATCTCATTGAACCTGAGATACATGTTAGAAATAGGCTCTTCAGGTTTCATTTTAAAATTATCATATTTTATAGTATAATTATTAAGTCTCATTTCCTTTACACTATATGTGCCTTCATGTGAGACAGTCAAGGTATCCTAAATTTCATGGGTAGTTTTACAAGCAGAAATCCTATTAAATTCTTCAACTCCTAAGGAACAGTACATAGCATTCATAGATTTTCAATTGTTATTGTAAGAAAGTTTTGTGGGTTCATACCATGTAATTCTATCAGTCATAGGAAGTTTGTATTCATCTATAATGGATGAAAAAATTTCAAATCTCATACTCTCTAGATGCATTTTTATTTTAATTTTCCATTGAGCATAATTGGTTCCATTAAATAATGGTGGTCTGTCAGTTGCAACACCTTCCAATATATTATCCATACTAATGAATTACTTTAAAAGATCTAGAAATTTAGAATTAACAGAAATTTGCAGATCTTTAAAGTACGACTTCAATCACAGTTTAGTAAGATTACATAGAGTCCTAGTAAAGAAAACTCTGATACCAAATGTTGGTCAGAGTAGTTTACTCAAGAGGGGAGGGGTGAATTGAGTAACTATAAAAATTTCTGTTACAAAAAATATTATTTTAAAAGAAATTTTTTCCCCAAAAATAGATACAGCCTAGTTAATCAAGGGTATACTATTATAAGAGTTTGAATTTTGAAACAACTTCTTAGATGATTTATTAATTCTCAGTAATCTTAATTTGTATTATTAATATTACTTTTGAAGTTATCCTACTAAGAAAAATCAGTTATAACTTCTTTCCAAGACTAACTATCAAAGTGAAATTATTGTTTTCTGGATTATGCAATAATATAGTAAAACAGAGAAGACTAAATTTAAATAGCACAACGGATATGAAACAAGTGGTTCAGTCTCAAGATGAGACCTAATCCATTCCACTTGGTGATCACCTACCACCAGGCAGTTTATATAAATAAACTTTGATCCACACCCTGGATCGGGGTTAACAACAGTACACAAGCTGTTTAGGTCACACAGGGACCTATTCCACAGTTCTTCATGGGAAAAAAGGAAAACAATAGCACACAGGCTATCCAGGTCCAACTTGACCTCTACCACTATTCACAGTGGGATACAAGAGAGTTAAAGAAGATTTGTGTGAGGATTTAGAAATCCTCTAGTTTATCACAGGATTTAGTGTGTGTATGGAATATACAGAGTACTCACACTGCTCAAAAGGTAAGTAAAAGAATCACTGAGAAAGAGTAGATATGATTTTAGAATGCTCTAGTGATTTGATGTGCAGCTCTGGACTCCTTTGATTGAACAGAAATTTTTCTGAGTCCTCTGGTTTTTGTCTTGAAAAACAGAGTGTCGTGCTTCATCTTTTGTTCTTCACGAGTTTTGACAATGTGAAGATATTCTCTATATTCCAGTGTACCTATTATGTTCTTTAGCAGAGTCGGATTGCATTCATGTGACAATGATTTCTTTGAAAATCTTTCAATCTATTATTAGTGGTCTTGCTCACATGCTTGTTTTTCATTCAGTATCACGCTCTATTGTTTTTGGGCACTCTTCACTCTTTATCTTCAAATGCATGAGTTTTAGCTGATAGGTTCCATGTGTTTTGTATCTCGTACCTCTTACTATGTCTACAAATAAACATTAATCATGTCAGTGCATTAAAGACATAAAAAATGACCGTTAAATATTAAATTGAAAGATGAAAAAATAGTTGAAAAAACGGTGTCACAGTAAGTTATGAAAATGGTGTCTCCTTCACATTGTCTGAGTGTCATGGTGTCTTGTTCACGGTGTCTTGATTCACGGTGTCTTTCTTCACGGTGTCTTTCTCACTGTATCTTGCTTCACGGTGTCTTGATTCATAGTGTCTTGCGTCATGGTGTCTTGCTTCATGGTGTCTTTCTCACAGTGTCTTGATTCATGGTGTCTTGCTTACGGTGTCTGGTTTACGGTGTCTGTCTTACTGTGTATGACTTCACGGTGTCTTGTACTTAGGAAAATAATTGTATCCAGACCTAAACAGTAATATGCATGAAATGGATTGAGCTTAACTATTATAAATCATGAGATAACTTGAAACATAAATACACACAATTAGATATAATTTATGATTTAACTAGGTTGAATAATATTTGTGATCATTAATGAGATTTGGGATCATTAATTAGATTTGTGATCATTGAAACATGATTAATACATGAGGATTCCAACAACTAGGCATAAAAATAATTTAATACATCAAACACACCAATGAACATCGCACCACACCGTCATTGTCATCCCCCAGTGAACCAAAATTAAACCAAAAACCAGCTCAACTAAAAATACAAATCAAACACCACTTAATAGAAAACCAACCACCAAAAGAGAGAAAACAAACCATCACCAAAATTATGTGCATGAAATCTGAAAGTACTAAATCCATCGGTGAACATCGCTTTCTTGGAACACTAACGGTTGCCAAACCACACCTCCCAAAACATCAATGTCACCACAGCTCCAGATCAGACCAGGATAGGAGCAGCAAAATGTGTGGTTAGGGTAAAGGTTTGAGTGGTCTAGGGATCCAAATGATGCAAACATCGTCAAGGAAGAAATTCAGGAGCCTTCTAAGAAGGAGAAAACTGACCAAGGTAGCGCCTTGAGTCCCATTGGCAACTGAATCACGAAACCCGATACATCTTAAACCAATGCAGCAAATCTGACTTGGAGAGGAATTTGGTAACTTGTGGTTAGATCCCAGAGAATTACATTTGATGGAATTAGTAACAAACAACTAACAACATAATAGAGGAGAAGAAATGTGGTGGAGCACCAATGGGTTGCTAAATCTATCAAGGAGGATTCAGGAGGAAACCACAGAAATGAAAATGTCGAGAGATAGAAACTCCCAGAGAGATAGAAACAAAGAGATAGGAGACCAAAAAAGGAAGGAAGGTGAATATTTGCACTAAAGCTTAGAAGCATAGATAAGGCCATCGTGGAGGATTCCTGGAGGAAACCCTAGAAAAGGCAGCACTAAGAGAGAGATATCCTAGGGAGAGTGTGGCACCATCCTCCAGAATGATTCTAGGTACCAAATATGATGCATGTAATAACACTCCTTTCACTCATATAATCAGTACAGGGATGAAAAATAATATTAGTCAGAATAATATTAAACAACACCACACAACATGTGTGTTACCCAAGAGTAAAATAATGTCATCTCTAATAGGAAAAACAGAATAAAAATTATATTTTAGGTAACATGGATTTTACACCGAACCTAGGTTCATGACACCCAAGCATGGATTATAAAAAAGTCACAAGAGTTACTAATATCTAATCTATTTTCTCCCAATGTGAAAGTAAGAAAAAAACCATTTGATTCCACTTTGTGACATCCCAGGCCTGAATGCCACTTAATAAGTGCCTCGAGCCCGGTGGGCCACATGGCCTCAAGCACATCTCCTCAAATATCAGAGGCTTTTTACTAGTAGTCAGGGCCTATGGTGTGTCTATAGGGACACTATTCCCTTATTATCAAAGTGTACCATAACTGTTAAATATAAATTGAGGTAAAAAGAAAATCAATATAAGTAAATAAGAAGCCACAACAACAATAGGGACAACAGTAACAATAACTAAAATTATTATAATAACATACAAAAATAATGATTATATGTCATGTATCTAGAAAACTGGAAAACATGGATACAAGACAGTAGGCATAAAATTTTCTAGAAAATTATAAAGAAAATAAAAAGACTTTCCCATTAATCTTGAGCCCTAGGTCAGTCATCTGTTATCAAGATCTATCCTAAACAACAATAATTCAAGTGTTCGAAGTCATATACTTCCTTTTCTAAACACCTACAACCATGTAATATACTCCAGGTACCAAACGGATCCTGGAGAGAGTGTGAGATAAATCTTAGTGGGCCACCATCAATAGTTTCTATAGTATCAATCCCATGTAATGGAAATGTAAAAGTGTGCAAGAATGTATATATATAAGGTAAAATAGTAAAATGTAACTAGATACCCAAGTACCTGCTTTAACCCTATGCTGGTGTCTGAACATGTAACCAGTTCATTAATTAAGTAATTACCAATTTATGTTGATAGGTAATCTAAGGCATATCCAACACTGACATCAACTCATGATAGTATATATAGTGAAGTTTCTAAGGTGTAACAAGGAAACCATGATTGATGATATTTAATAATGAATTATGAAGGTAATGACCAAGGCAAGGCAGACCCTAAGGGAAGTTAACTCAGTAGTATTTATGTCTAGCTAAGGGTTAAGAGTGTAATAAAAGGATATTGTTCCAATTAATTCCACAATAAGGTACCTACCAAATACAAGGTGGTCATTCAAGGTAAAATGGGGCTAAGCAGTGACTGGGACCTATGGGCTGTAACCATGGAACCTACTTTTCAATGCTGGATCCAAGGAGTGTATACAAGGAATCCTATAATACTATGTGAGGGATCCTACTATGTCATACCAAGCATCCAAGAATAGATAAGGATAAATATATAAGTGGATAACAATATAAGAAAGTGGCATCCTTGAATTAGAATGGGGTTCTCGAGTGCTCAAGGAATTCCCCATTAAGAATCCAAGGCGATCTCGAGTCAATCCACTCCTATTTAATAATGGATTCTTGAATAATTTCAATTATT
Organism: Viscum album; assembly: GCA_963277665.1. Taxonomy (NCBI): domain Eukaryota; kingdom Viridiplantae; phylum Streptophyta; class Magnoliopsida; order Santalales; family Viscaceae; genus Viscum; species Viscum album. The sequence goes on along the minus strand of OY728135.1, from coordinate 250,904,265 downwards.
TCAAGTCTTGCCTTTCATTAGTGTGACATGGTCAAGTAGAATGAAATATTTATTAAATAAATTTAAGAAATATTCAATAATTAAGTTCCATTCCACTATCTTCTATTAATGTTGTAAGGGGTATTATAGACATGCAACATATTATTTATTTACATCTAATCTATTCAAGTCATATACTTAGTATACTTTCCAATTTCCATTTCATATTTAGTTGTCAATTAAATAACTTACATTAGGTGGTTCAAGTGGTGATCATACATTGAACATTACATTATGAAATTCACAATATAAATCAAGCCATCTTATATATAAAAGTTTACCTCTATAGGTGTCAATCCAAGTCTCGCCTGAAAGTTGGATCAAACGTGTCAAATAATGAAAACCCACTTATCGAATAACATCCTACATGGAATTGATGCATTTGTGGGAATAACCACAAACAATAAATCATATATATGGAAAGATCAGAACCATATGGTTCTAATTATTATAAGCATGGCATACAAAATCAATAAATGACACCTAATGAAATTGTTGGGGCCCACATGACAATTCTAAAATCAATGAACTTTAGGGATGATTTATAGACCAAAAAACTTAGTGTTGTAAGATCCTTATCCTCTGATATAAATCTATAATTTGGATTATAACAGAGTATATCTATAAAAAAATGAAAAATGCTCACACCTCGATAACTAGGTTGAGAGCAAGAGAGGATAAGAATGACTAAAAGGGACTTGAATACTTACCATTGCGCATCCAATATGACAAATGGAAGCTTGATAAGATCTCATGAAAAGGATAACATTAGATCCCTACCTTAGGCCTTTAAATATCTCCAAAAATATATAAAAAAAGGTTAATCTCATGGGAATTAAGATTAGGGGGAAGGAGAAGTCTTAATTAGACCATTAAGTGGAAATGGTAAAATTGCCTATAAAATATCTTGTGCATGGTTTGTTTGCACTGTTTTCCAAACTGTGAACAAACAATTCATGGGTACCTGGGAAAAAGGGTCACACTCATGGTTAGTCTTAATGTTTAGGGAAATTTTGTTCCAACCATATGGTAAGGCTCTATCCAAAAACATGCCACACGTACGGTTTTCTCTAACCGTGCATCCTTCCCACAAAGTTTACTATAGACTGTGTGTTATGATTGTATTCTAAAAAAACTATATTTAGGAATATGAACAAGCCTTAGACTCCCTTAGAACCTTCATTAACTTTATAGGTAACCAAATTAGGTCCAAAATAAATAATTATACTGAAATTTAAAGGTTCAATACATGAGTGAAAAACCAGGTTCTTACATGAATCATCCTAATACTTGGAATCAAATGATGTATAAGAAAATTAAATCACTTATAAGTTTATTAAAAACATATAATTTCAATTAAATAAAAATATTTCCATTTTACATGATCTTTCATAAATGTATACAAGTGAAATAATTATGAAAACTAAGGAATCAAACACTCCCAAACAATGAAATTGAATCTTATAACTCATCAAAAAGTCTATAAATGAACTTAAGAAAATTAAAATAAATAAAATAAATGTTTAATATGTTATGAATTAAATTATTAATGAATACAATTTCATTATGTACAAGTTCAAAACACTTTCGGACATAAGGTAAGGGTTTTATCATCTCACTTTTATTTCTGTGAGATATGACTTATTCACCACTATTTCTTATGTGTGGTGTATGTGTACTTCACATTGATGTATCAAATCATGAATATATTTATCTTCATGGTATTAAATGTATTATTTTAATATCATTAATTTTATGGGGCCTATGGTTTGACTTTTTACAAAGTGGTAAGGGATTCTCTCTGAATCTCAATTTTTCTTTCAGGTTGCACTTTTTCTCTCTGTACTCCAATGCAATTCTTCTTTATTTTTATATAGTTATTATAAATTATTGATTATATGTTTTAAAATAATTTATCTAGATTATTTAATCCTTATTTTATAGTAAATACATGATTTTTTGAGGCTCCCTTCGCGATTTTTTCCAATAATAGAGCTTGATTAAAGGGAACATCCCAATTTCTTACTCATTTTCATGTATACTCCATAATTAGTTTTAAGACACCCATATTTTTATAAAATTATTATTTTTATCCTGAAAAACTATCTTAGTATTTTTTTGTTTTATGTAAACAATTAAACCTTTTACCTCTTTAAAGACTCTTGTATTTTCTCTTAAATTGCATGGGAGTGGACCATTTCTAAAGTTTCTTAAAAACTCTTTTACACAATTTCACTTCAGTTGGAAATAATTTATGCATCAAAAACAATTTAAATATCCTTCCCTATTATTTTCTGTGATATAAATATTTAAAATGTTATTTTATGAAAAATAAAAATGATTTTTCCAAAATAACTCTTCTTTCCAACGTAAAAAATGATCATTCTCATAAGAATTCCATGATGATTTTATTAGAGTATTTTCATATATTTCGACACCATCTATAAAATATTATGTTTAACTGAGATTTATTTTTTATGATATCATCTACTATATTTTATTAAATGGTTTATGATTAGTTTGACTGTGGATGTTCTATCTTGATACCATTCACCATATTACTCAGAATGGTTAGTGATTATGTTTACTAATTGGGGAAAGTTCTTTACATTTTGTATGTATATGATATTTCAACCCATTAATATGAGGAATTAATTAGACTTATTAAGTGATGTAAGGGTCCATCTATATCCCCTTGATGCATCAGTAGGTCTCATGACAAAAACCATATATAGACTTGGTCGAGGCCTTGCCCATTTATTTTCATATATCGATTTTGTTCAGGCCTTAACCATTTATTTTAATATGTATTGGATAAGGCCTAGACATTATGATTCAGATGTCCAAAATTATGCATTCCATCATTATTATATTAGTAATTGATAATCCATGTAATCATTTGACTAGTACAATATCCATGGGTATGTTTCATTCTCATGTGATTATTTATGTCGTGTTATTTTTTTGGGATTCATTTCTACCAAATTATGCTCTAGATTATGTTTTAATGGAATGTGTTTTTATTTATCCATCATGAATTATTGTTTATTTTTATTTATGATAGAATCCTCTATATTTTTTACCCTTACTAAGAATCTGAGATTAGCCCTTTATTATGTTTTATTTTTTCCCAACAAGTGAAGATGTATATTATAAATGACTTCATAGGATAATATATGAGTTTATGATTGTTTCCAATGAAATTTATATGTTTTTTTCTTTTAAGTTGTAATGTAAAACTTGTGTTTTTATCTAGTTTTCCAAATCTTTTAAACTATTCAGTTTTTTGGGATTCAAACACTTGTTCATAGTAACAATGTAATAAAGTATGGCACTCTCCCCGATCTATTGGGGTTGGGTCTTTATAGTTGGTATTCGAGGAATTTTAGTAGAAACCCAAGAAAAAATATTTAGAAAACATAGATTATGGAACATAACCCGGAGACATACTTTGAAGATAAAAATAGAAGAAAATCCTATAATTTTTGTTGGGTATAGATTATGTGGGTATTCATATCAATACATTCCTATCTGGATAATATAAGTGGACTTGGTTCTTGTACAGATGTACCTAGGGGTAAAAAATCTGACAAGGTATGTCAGGCTTATCTCGGTATAAAATGGTACATGGAAATAGGTCGTATTGCATACTTGGTTTGATATTCTCATGGGATATTCTTAAGATAATTCACATTTTCTTTATAAACCATTATAAAGGATTTAAAATTAAATATATACCTAAAGAAACCATGTTTATGATTATTATAATAGCTATTTATAAATATTTAATTTATATTAAGTCTTTTTATAGTTTTAGATTATGCATTATGATTCATAACCAAATTTAGTGTATTCCATTGTTTAGAAATATCAACTCGCATAAGGAATGGGAACCTCACTAATGTAAATGATATAAATTGTAATAATAGTCATATCTTCTATGGTATTACGCCAATATTTTGAAGGGAACAAGTTTCCAAAACATTATAATCATATGAATATATAGTATTTTTTCTATCAAGATAGAGAAATAATTATACTTGTTTTATGACTTCAAAACAAAGCAAGAAAAGAAGAGGGTGGTAGAGAAAATAATGGATATAGGGAAGAAGAGAAAGAAGAATTTTCCCACATGTGATAATTGTGGAAGGAAACACCTTGGTACTTACTTGAAGGGAATATGAGTTTCTACAAGTGTGGAGAGAAGGTCTACAAGGCTCATGATTGAAAAGTAAATAAAGAATTTGTCCAATTATTCAACTGTAAGGAGATGGGGTGCTATGTAAATCAATGTCTAAAATTCCAAAAGAATATACCCCAAAAGAGGATAGTGGATCATGGTCAAGCTTATGATACTACCATAGAAAAAGAGGAATTTTTATTATGACTATGTTTGGATTCAATAATTATGTTATTTGAGTATTTTATTAATAAAGTTCTGGTTATAAGAATCATCAGATATATAAGGATGGTATTACATTTCTTCTTCTTTAGGTAATTGGAAGCATGTTATGATTAGCATCAGTAATCAATAGGAGTGATTCTGTTATAATTTAATCTTCTGGAAAACACATGACTTGGGGGATATAACACTAAATATGTGCTTGATGTTGTGATAATAATAAATAGATTTTTATAGAATAGTTTTGGAGACCATGAAGGTGGTTTTTGATATGATAGTTTATTTTATACTAGATTTATTAGATGTTTAGATTTAAGGGATTTCTTTAACAACCTGAGATTATACTCATGAAAGCATGCATGTTTCATAAAATTTTAAAGGAGATTAAGGTATTAATATATTTGGTATGTGAAAATATGAGATAAATTATTTGTGGATTCTTATATTAAGTTGATTTTGGAATTTAGAAACGTTACTTTAAAATTTTTGTTCTTTCAATTTGGATATACAAATTTTTATGAGCCTTAATTTTAACTACGTATAGAATAGATTAATGATAATATTGATTAAGATTAATGTATGATTTATCATATTGGATAACCTATGCTAACTATATTGGTTTTATTAAATATTTCATGGCTGAAAGAATGACTTATAGATATTATTATTCATAAAAGTTCTTCAAGCATAAAAATTTGATTGGAATATCCATCTCTAAGATTAAGAAATGAAGTAGAGATAGATCGAAACACAACCAAAGGATGAGATTATGACATTGAAAGGAATCAAGTAATGTTATTGTCTCAAGTTCTTTTCTGGATGGTAAAATAAACCATCAACTCTAGGAAAAGGATTTTAAAACAATAATGTTATTCGTTTACTCTTCTTTTTGAGAAATCAATGGTCTTTTATGTGATCATAGATTTATGGTTTTTTGATGGTTAACTTTCTGATGACCATGTTTTATATCACTCCATATCAGAATTTGATAGTTATATTTCTCTTCTATGTCAATATTTTCACGATTATTCTCCTATATTGGAATATTATTGTTGTGGTGACCTTTACATTTCTCTTTACCACGTTGTAAGAGAAAATTTAATAAACCCTTTTAACAATGTGGGATTTACATAAATAAATTTTCAACTGTAAAACATTATTTTTTTGAAGTTAAATTTTAAATTTCAAGGATTCAATTTATTAAATTATTGGAGATTTTAGCATCCCAGTATTTTGTGGAATTTCTCTTTTTAAATGTATCTTCATTCATAGTTTACATTACATAGAACATTGAGCATAATCAATTGATTAAATGTTGTTATTTAATTGTGATAGTTATCACCTATTCGTTATAATGGAGTAAATGAAAGATATTATGTGAATCATGAAAGTATAGTTTAAACATGTTTAAAAAATTAATTATTTGGTTACCAATTAATTATAAATGAAGATAAAAATCAATTGAACATAAAGCTTGTGTTTTTATAAAAAAACTATTTCAATGACCAAAGTGGAATTTTATATTAAATTTATCACTATTAGTGAAAGATATTAAAGAAATTTATATGTTACATATTCAATAAAATGTATTTAAATTCAACTAAAATTTTTTATTGACATAATATAAGAATAAATCCAATTTTATGCATAAAAGACAATTTTTTTATAAAGATAGTTTTACCACCTTTTAATTGTTCACTTGTTTAAAAACTAAATTTTTATAATTTTATAAATTATATTTACCAAAATAAACTTTATTTTTAAAATCAAAATTTTTAAATTCAAATAGGGTGATATTTTGGTATATTTCTGAAAATATTTATTTTCCGGTGAATAGTGAAAATTCTGATTTTTATAAAACTGACATTTTGATTATATTTGTAGTTTATTTATGATTTGAATAGTAAACTCACTTATAAAAGTATAAATAAAATTTATTTATCTTATGAACGATAATATAATATATTTATATCGTGGAATAAGTAAATAAATGTTTTAAAAATGATAAATTAATTATTGATATTTTTGTTAAACATAGATATTTATTTATAATTTTATAATTAATATAATGATTTAAAAGAATATTTATTTTCATAAAATATATTCATGAATTAATATTGTGTTGTCTTATGATTAAATGAAAATTTTATGAGGCCTTAATTAATTTTTCAAAGTGTTATAAAAGCAGTTATAATTTTAAAAGCATAATTTTTTGAATAAATTATGATTTTAATTAAAAATTAAATTTATCATATTTAAAAAATTATTTTCCTAAAATAAAATCCATTTTTAAATTTAACAAGTTTTAAAATGGATAGGGTGAGCTTTTTGGATTTTTCTGAAATATTTGACTTTTTGTGAATAGTAAAATATAGTAATTTTTGGTATTTAACATTTTAGCCAAATACATGAAATATTGAGCCATGAATGATTTATGGATGAGATAAGTACCAATTTATTCTAACTTACAAGAATTAGTTACTGAATTTATTCATAATATTCATTACTATTCATAGTCTTGAACCAAAATAATAAACAAATGAATTAAATAATAAAAAAACACCTCACTCCTCCACTATAAATACCACACCTTCACCTCACACTTCCAAAGCCTTGAATATTGATTATATTTTTTCCATTTCCTCTCCCAAATATCTCCTCTACTTTATGGTCTTGTTGGCCTCACCAAATTACCATTTCCAAGTCCCATAAATAGGTTCTCAAGGGTGACACTCAAGAGGTAAAACCTTCTCTCTCTCTTTCAATTCCTTTTCTATTCTTATAATTACCCCACCACCCCTATACAAAGTGATGTGATAACTATATTATCTTTTATATACTTAAATTTTATTATTTTAATGGTATACGAACAATAAATCCTTTTCTCTTCACCATTTTATTCTAAAAATGATAAATCGGTCGTGAGGTGCTGATTTACCGCCTTCTTGGCGACGAATTTTCATTTTTCAATTCTGAATTTAAGGGTAGTCATAAAAAAATATTTTATGGTTAAAAAAGAATTTGATATATGTAATAACACTTATTTAAGGTTTTTTAACTAGTATATGTACCTAATATTAATTCATAATACAAAACTAATTCATGATGATCGAAAAAATACCAAAATAATCTAAATGGTTATCATTAAATCTTTATCTAATGAATTGTCTTAATATCCAGAATAAAATAATAGATAATATCATTAAATATCCATGAATTTTATTTTTAATATATAATTTCATTCCTTTTTAAATATTTCCATTTTACATTATCTTTTGTGCAAGTCTACAAGTGAACCAATCATGAAAACCAAGGAAGCGAACCCTCTTGAACAAGAAATTGAATCTTATAACTCATTAAAAAGGCCATAAATTAACTTAATAAAATTATAATAAATAAAATACATGTTTAATAGGTTATTACTTAAATTATTAATGAATCTAATTTCATTATCTTGGACATTGTCTACAAAATTTTAGAACATTTTCGTACATAAGCTAAGGGTTTTCTCATCTCACTTTAATATATGTGAGATATGACTTATTCACCACTATTTCTTGTGTTTTGTGTATATATACTAACCATTTATGTATAATATAGTGAATATATTTATCTTCATTTTATTTAATGTCTTATTTTATGATCATTAATTTTATTAGGCAGTATTGTAGCAGTTATTGTAGCAGTATTGTAGCAGTTACTGTTCGGTACTGTAGTAGCCAGAACTATTCACCCGATTTGGGCCTTTAGGCCACCGGTTTGGGCTTATGGGTCTCCAGGGACTTCGATTCATCAAAGTAATTCAGGCCACAGGACCTTCGGGCCACAAAAAGACCATGGAGTAGCCCAGTTCACACAGAATAGGACCCATATGAGGATCAGAGAAACAAGAGTAGAAGCCACCAGATGCAGAGCTAACCAGATTGGAAGAATGAGAGGGTATGGAACCCGCCATCGGGACCAGGCACCATGAAGCTTTTTATGCGGCAATGCTAGTCGATCAGCACTGCAAGGTGAGGAGGTAGGTGATCAATGACGTAGAAGCTGGGGAGGGGAATTTCAAGTAGGCTTGGCCTATAGGTCATGTATTGGGCATGGTATGCCTCTGGGCCTTCGGGTCATGTATTTCAAGTCATCATGGCCTTGTTCCTTGGGCATATGGGTCATGTACGGGTTCCCCTTCAACCCTTAAAAGGGGGATTATCCATAATAAAATAAAATAAAAAGAAGGCCTTCAGGCCATTCAGACTATCTTTACCCCAATGTAATTATTATATTTTTTACATATTATTATAAATTCTATTTATATGTTCAAAACTCATTTATTTAGATCATTTAATCATTATTTGATGAAAAATAAATGATTTTATAAGGTTCCCTTCTCGATTCATCCTAACAAGTAAGCCCGATTAAAGGGAACATCCCAATTTGTTACCCATTTTTAAGTGCACTCCATAATCAATTATAAGACACCCATATTTTACTAAAATAACTATTATTATCATGAAAAACTATATTAGTCCATTTCTTTTTTTATGTAAAAAAATAATCCTTTTTCGGATTTTAAGACTCTTATATTTTCTCTTAAACTGCACGAAAGTGGCCCATTTATAAAGTTTCTTAAAAAAATCATTTTACACAATTTCACTTAATATGTACATCATTTATTAATCAAAAATAATTTCATTATCCTTCCCTTTTATTTTATTTTATATACATTTTTACAATCTTATTTTATAACAAAAAAATTATTTTTCCAAAAGAACACTTCTTTCTTAAGTAAAAAAAAGAGTATATCTCACCAGAATTCCTCAATGATTTTATTTTAGTATCTTTATATATTTAAAAACCCTATATTTAAAATTATTATTAATTAGGATTGATATTTTATGATATCATCTATCATATTTTATTAAATGGTTTACGATCGGTTTGATTGTGGATGTGCTATCTTGATACCATTTACCATATTACTCAGAATGGTTAGTGATTATGTTTACTGATTGGGGAAAGTTATTTACATTTTATATGTATATTTTATTTGAAACCATTCATATGAGGAATTAATTGGACTTATTAAGTGATGGTAAGTTCCCAATATATCCCCTCGATGCATCGGTATGTCTCTTGATATAAACAAGATATGAACTTGGCTGAGGCCTTTCCAATTTTTTTTCTTATATTGATTTGGTTGAGTCCTTAACCATTTACTTTCAAATGTCTTGGTTGATGCCTTGATGGGAAGTTTTATATGTAAAAATTTACGAATTCCATCATTATTATGTTAGTAATTTATAATCCATGTGATTATTATAATAGTATAATATCTATGGTTAAGTTTTATTACCATGTGATTATTTATATGGAATTATTTATTTAGATTTCATTCATTCTATATTATAAAAAATATTATGTTTGAATGGAATTTGTTTTTAGTTATTCACTATTCCTTATTGTTTATATTTATTTATGATAGGTTTGGATATATTGTTTACCCATACTGAGAATCTGATTTTTCCTCTTTTCTAATGTTTTATTTTTCCCCAAGATGTGAAGATGTGTATTATAAAATACATATAGGGATAATCTATGAGTTTATGGATGTTTCCCATGGAGTTTCTATGTATTTTTTTCTTTCAAGTTGTAATGTAAAGATTATGTTTGTATCTAATTTTACAAAGAAACTAAACTATTAAATCCTTTTGGATGAAAACACTTGTTCATATTAACAATGTAATAATGTAAGGCACTAGCTCTAGGCTACTGAGGCCAAGTTATTTACAATTTATATCAAATGAAATTTAATAGAAACCATCAAAACTATATTTAAAAAACATATATTAGGGAACATAACCCTATGATAGACTTTTAGGATAAGCATAGAAGAGAATATTATAATTTTAGTAAGGTAGATATTATGTGGGTATTCATATAAATACACCCATTTATGGATACTACAAATGGATGTGGTTCAAGAACATATGTTCCTTAGGGTAATAACTCCCACAAGGTGTTTCATGGCTAACTTTGTATAACCTGGGACATGAAGACGAGCCTTACTACGCACCTAGTTTGACACTCCTGGGGGACATGATTAGGATGATTCACCATTTCTTTATAAACTATTATTAAGGATTTAAAATTAAATATGTCCCAAAGGAAACCATGTTTATGATTATGATATTAGATATGAATAAATTTTCAATTTTCATTAACTATTTTTCTAGTTCAAGATTATGAATTTTTATTCATAACCTAATTTAGTGTATGCTATTTTTTGTAGAAATCACCATGCGGAAGGAATGGTAACCTCACCAATGAACATGATCTAAAGTGTAAGAATGAACATATCTTTTTTGGTCTTATGACAATATTTAAAAGGGAATAAGTCTCCTAAACATTCTCATCATATGAGGATATAGTATCATGTGATATCAAGATAGATAATTAATTCCCCATGTTATATTACTTATAAAGTAAGAAAGAGAAGAATAATTCATAACAAATTATGGATAACAAAAATAAGGGAAAGAATGATTTTCCAACATGTGATAACTGTTGAAGGAAACACCTAGGTACTTTCTTGAAGTAAATGGGAGTTTTCGAAAAGTTTAAAGAGAAGGGACACCAGGAATTTGATTGGAAAGTAAATAAATAATCCATCCAATGATTCAACTATAATGAGATGGGGCACAACACAAATCAATGTCTCAAGTGTCAAAACAATATACCCTAAAAGAGGATAATGGATCAAGGTCAAGCTTATTCTACTACCATAGAAAAAGTGGAATGATTATTATACCTATGTTTAGATTCAATAATATGTTATTTTATTATTTTATCAATAATTCTCTAGTTATAAGAATCAGGAGATATATAAGGATTTTACAGTAGTACTTCTTCTTTAAGGAATTTGAATCATGTGATGATTAACACTAATAATCAAGAGTAGTGATTCTGTTATAAGTTAATCTTATTAAAAACACATTTCTTGGGGATGATAACACTAAATATGTGATTGATGATGATATAATAATAAATATATTTTTATGGGATAGTATTGGTGACCATGAACGTGGTTAGTGATCAAATGGTTTATGTAATGCTAAAATTATTAGATATTTTTTTAAGGGATTTGTTAAACAACCTGAGATTATGTTCATCGAAGAGTGCATGTTTAATAAAATTTTAAAGTATAGCAAGGTATTAATATATTTTTTATATGAAAATAAGATCTATATTATTTCGGGAATATTATGTTAAGTTGATTTTAGAATTTACTGACCTTCCTTCTAAATATTTTGTCATTGAATTTAGGCAGACATATTTTTTATGGGCATTAATTTTAACTACTTATGGAATTTATTACATATATTATTGTTCAAGATTAAAGTATGATTTATCACATTGGATAACCAATTGTAACCATATTGTTTTCAGTAAACATTTAAAGGATGAAGGAATTACTTTTGGATCCCACTATTCATAAAATTGCTTTAGGAAAAAAAGTTTCCTTGAATATCCATCTCTAGATTTAAGAAATGAAGTGGAGATAGATCAAAGCATAACCAAATGATGAGATTACGAAATGGAAATAAATAGGGTAAGTTTATTTTCCCAAGGTATTTTCTGGATAGAAAAATAAACCCTCAAGTTTAGGAAAAATAATTTTAAAAAAATCTATTCATTTACACTTCTTTCTAAGATATCTATTGTCTTTTAACTGATCAGAGATTTATGGTTTTGTGATTGTTAAATTTTTAATGACCATGTTTTCTATCACTCTCTATCATAAATTGGTAGTTATATTTCCCTTATATGTACATATTTTCATTAATGTTCACCTATTTCGTAATCTTAGTTTTGTGTTGAGTTTTTTATTTCTCTTTACCTATTTGTAAGAGGAAGTTTAATAATCCATTTTAACAGTGCAGGGTTTCCAAAAATAAAATTTAAAGTGTGAAAATTCATTTTTTAAGTGAGTTTTTAAATTATGAGGTTGAAATTTATTGAATGAGGGGAGAATGTAACACCCAAAGATTTTATGGTATGTCTCTTTTTAAATTTATCTTCTTTGATAGTTTATATTACACAGAACACCGAGATTAAACAAATGATTAATTATTATTATTTAATTTTGATAGTTATCACCTATAGTAAATGGAAGAGGTTATATAAATTATTAAAATATAGTTTAAACATGTTCTTAAAATTAATTATTTTGTTACCAATTAATCATAAATGAAAATAAAATTCAATTGAAGATAAAGGTTGTGATTTTATAATAAAAATATTTCCATGACCACAGTGGCATTTTAAATTTAATTAATCACTGTTAGTGAAAGTTCATGATGAAATTTATATGTTTCATATTCAATTAAATGTCTTTAAATTAAACTAAAAAGTTCGATTGGAATTATATAAGAATAAATGAAATTTAACACATAAAAGTGTATTTTTTTATAAAGACATTTTGACCACCTTTTAATGGAGAACTTGTTTTAAAACTACATTTTGATGATTTTACAAATTCTATTAAACAAAATAAACTTAATATTTAAAATTTTATTGTCAAAATTATAATAGGGTGAGATTTTGTTATTTTTATAAAAATATTTTTTTTCCAATAAACAGTGGAAAATCCCGATTTTTATAAAACTATCATTTTCATTAAATTAATTGTATATTTATGATATGAATAGTAACCTCACCTATGAAAGTATAAATAAAATTTCAGTATCATATTAATGAGAATATAATATATTTATATCTTTAAATAAGTAAATAAATGTTTTCAAAATGATAAATTAATTGTTGATATTTTTATGAAACATAAATGTTTATTTAAAATTTTATAATTAATATAATGATTTTAAATAAAATTTAATTTCATAAAATATATTCATGAATTAATATTTTTTTCTTATGATTATAATGTAATTTTATTATACCTCAAATAATTCTTTTAAGTGTTATGAAATCAATTATAATATTAAAATCGGTGTTTTTTGAATAAATGATGATTTTAATTAAAAATTAATCTTCTTATATTTAGAAAAATATTTTTTATAAAATGGAATCTATTTTCTAATTTTATATATTGAAAAATGAAAAGGATTAGGTTTTTTGGATTTTTATGAAATAGTTGAATTTTTGTGAATAGTGAAATACAATATTTTTTTGGTATTTAACATTTTATCCAAATACTTGAATTATTGAGTCATGGATGATGTATAGATGAGGTGTGAACCCTTTGGTTCGAACTCACATGAATTAGTTACTATATTTGGTCACAATATTCATCAATATTCATTGTTTTGTGCCTAAATAATAAAAAAATTAATTAAATAATTATAAAATACCCCTCTCCTCCACTATAAATACCACCCCTCCCCACCCATTCTCCTCACACATCCAATGCCTTGAAGATTTCTTATATTATGGAAATTTACACTACCAAACCTCTCCATCATGTTATAGTCTTCTTGGTCTCAAAAAAAGACCATTTCTAAGTCCCTTAATGAGGTTCTCAAGGAGGCGGCACTCAAGTGGTAAAACCTTCTCTACCTCTCTTTCAATTTCTTTTTTTTTCTTATCCTTCCCTAAACTCCCCTATCAAAAGTTACATGATAAATACATTATCATTTATATAATTTAATTTTATTATGTTAATATTATACCAACCATTAGTTATCTAATCTTCACCTCTTTATTCTAAAAATGAAAACATGTTCTGTGATGTGTCGATTTACCACCTTCGTGGATAACGAGTTTTCATTTTTCAATATTTCAATCAAGGATGGTCATAAAACCATTTATATGGTCAAAAAATACTTTAATAAATGTAATAAAACTTATTTAATGTTCCAGAACTAGTATAATTACATAATATTAATTCATAAGACAAAACCAATTCGTATTGATCGAAAAAATGCCAAAAATAATCTAAATGGTTATCATTAAGGCTTTATCTAATGAATAATCCTAATATATAAAATAAAACGATATAAAAGACCAACAAATCTTCTGTATGTTTATTATTAACATATAATTTTAATTCTTGATAAATATTTCCATTTTACATGATCTTTCATACAAGTATACAAGTATACAAGTGAACCAGTCATGAAAACCAAATAAGCGAACACTTCCAAACAACAAAATTTAATCTTATAACTCATAAAAATTGCATAAATAAACTTAATAAAATTATAATAAAGAAAATATGTAGAGACCCGAAGCTTGACGTACATGGACATTACATTACTTTTGTGGAATACTTAGTACATAACAAAAACACACACCCAAGGATCGTAATAGTTTAGTGTCTTTGGAAACTCGGAATATAATCTTCTAATCGTGGTGCAAGATCTTCAACATCTCCCATAAATATCTCCTTTTTTTAACCTAATTGATTTCCTTATGTCCTGAAAAAAAAACATAAAAGGGTGAGCTCAAATGCTCAGTAAGGGTAAACAAAAGAAATATCAATCACGTCATATTCATAAGAACATATCTTTCGGAAATCTTAACCTGCAAAAGAGATCATAATTTCAAAACATTGGATAAATCTTAGTAGTGAAATGTAATCCCAATAATCATAACTTAAAATATGAAACTTTGTGGCATACACACATAATCATAGAGAATCATTTCTTATTAGTCAAGACTCATTGCCAAGAATTTCTTAGTGGACAAAGTCCCTTTCTGAACTGAGTTCACTCCTCATTTCAGTCCTGTTTCACTGAACCGGTATAACCTACCGTTCCAGCCATGTCTATCTCATGAGATATAAAATCTTTACCCAATGCATTGGAAAGAGATATAGGTCCCACCCATCTCATAATGATATCATTCTTATGTGTGCCACAAAATCATAAACCATACATCATAGCATAACCCATGTAATAAAAATGGGAATCTTAAACATCGTGACATCATAAAACAATTCATATAAGATAAAGGAATTAATAAATATAATTCCATCACAACATAATCAAATCAATGTAATAATAGGGATAGGAACATAACCCTTTATTATCTTAGATGGAAAATAATTTTGATAAAACACTTGAACTCCATTCTTGAGGAAAATATCCTTTCAATTTCAAAAACACTTTTCCTTTCTTAACATGTCATAAAATTATAGATAAGAGAATTTGATTAAAAATAAACTTGAAAACTTGTAAAGTAAGCTTCTTGGAAATAATATTTTAAAAATCCATTCATGCCGTATATGTTAAAAAAACATTCTTCTCGTACTTCTGTCGGAAAAGTCAAAAAGTACCTCGTACGAAAAACGACAAAAGATTACTTTCATATCTTTTACTAAAAACTCACCGAAGGGTAAAATTGGATTTAAATAATTGTAGGTGGATGGAAATAATATTACATATTTAGGAAACATGGATGCGGATGATAAAATACACCCCAGTAAATACTAAAGTATAAACAATCTCGGATAAAAATGAGATTGTGATATTTCCCTTACCTTAGGTCCATTTTTCTTCGTAAGTGTTCGAACCTCCTGTATAATGATTTAAATAATGTTATTGACTTATTCCAGAATCATACTTATTTTTATGATATCATATATGGTCATATTTTTAGCTTCTTAGTAGTAATATTTCATTTCTACTTGTTATTCGGGTGTTTATAACTTTTTGTTCTTATGCGTGTTTTGTCGAATAAATTCTTATTCTTCTCTTTATGTTATAGATAACTCATTTCCATAATGTTATTAGTGTAATATATATCATATTCATTCATTCAATTCATTTATATTATCATTATGAAATTAAGATCATGTAGAACGAGTCGCATCACATCGTGGAGACGGTATTCCGTACGTACGCACGAGTGATGATATCGTTCCTATGATCGTGGAATTTTATTGGAGTGTATGTATACTATTTCAGAATCAGTATCACTTTATAATAGTCATATATAGTCATTATTTACACCATTATACCCATCCAAGTAAGGTGGTGGTGGAAAATAGATTACACCACGGCGTGGAGATGGTATTCCGTACGTACGCACGCGCGGTGATTTCTTTTTCCGTAGGATGGATAGATGGTGAAATAGGGTTGTTTAATACTTATAATAACATATCAGTATATGATTGATACTTATGTTATTACTTAATAATTAAAAAACTAAAGAAGAAGAAGTGGAAGAAGAAATAAAGATGAAAGAATCGGTAACGGACATTACCCCTTCTTTGAAGTGCTTCTTTGAGACATCCTTTTAGGGCACTAAAATGGGTCTTTGAAGAATACCAGAACCTCTAGGATGTTTCTAGGGAAGTGGAGAAGATATTTTTTCAGGGTTTGGGCGAGCTTTAAGGCTCAAAGTGGTGTGAGGAAGAGGGGGAAGAGGTGCCTTTTTATAAGGGAGGAGAGGGGCACCTTAGGAAAATCTCAAAATATTATTTTATATTAAGGTCAAATTCGGTTTATAATGGTTAAAAAGGGTCTTATTTAGAAGATAAAGTGGGGATGGGTCGAAATCCTCTCATACAATAGGATTTAGACAAGTTTAGGTTATTATTTTAACCTTATAAATTAGATTTAACTCTAAGTTAAATAATTTAACTTTTACCGTGTCTTTTTGTTTTCTTACACTATATGGTTCATAAACTTACCATAACAAGCCAAAATAACCCCAAGTTTTTTATTATTAATATATATATCATTATATAAGTAATTTGGCCGAACCTTAGATTTTAGGAATTAAATAACAATTAATAATATAATATTTGTTTTAAAAACTAATTTATGTCAATTTTGACACTATTTGGTATATGATTTTTATGAAATTCATACCAGAATTATAAGTTCCAAAAAAGTTACTTATATCAACAATAACATGTCATATTAACATATAAAATTAATTTAAGTCATAAAAAGTCTCAAATTACATTTATTTGGGAATTTATAACATCAATTATGTCAATATTTCATTAATATGACAATTACTGCATCATCTTTGTATCATAATAAATGATAATTATTTAATCCCTAAAAATTCTAAATAAATTCCTATGATGTAGATAATTGTATTATCTTTCTGGAGACTATTCATTTTAGAAGGTTCGTGAAGTTTATCACTAAATTAAAATTATTATACTTATAAGATTTAAGAAAGTGACATGTTGTCACATTCTTTGGTTTTAATAATAATTAAATTATTTTCATGGACATAAGTCTATAAAATGAATCTAATCCGACCCTTAGGTTATATGAGTCTACTTTTAGCCATCCAATAGTATTTTTCCAAGTGTTAGGGTAATTTTATAATCTTATATTTACCCTTAATTACTCGATTTACCTTTAACTATAGTAAATAAAATTTACCGTAGTTACTATTCACAATGCCCAAAAATAAAAAGTAGCTTATTAACATAATTTGGACCCACTGATTCCAAATATGGAATCCATTTTTCCAAATTCAATACACAAAATATGCATAAATTAAATTAAAATTAATCTCATTGTCGAAATAAAACGGGTTTTTCTTTAAAACATTGCAAAAGATTGAATTGATTTAACCTACGAATTCAAGGTAAAATAAATGATAATGACATACATTATATTAAATTGTAAAAATATATTCTATTTATACTTTAGAACCATTCAATATTATAATTTCACCACATAAGTTATTACGATGAAAAAAGTTGTTTTTAATTAAAATATAGCGTGTTTTTACTATTCATTAAAATATGAAAGTTATCGGAAAAATATCAAAACTTTATCTAATATAAATTTTTATATCCTGATTCAAAATAAGAATTTTATTTTGTCAAATTGAACATATAAACATGTCAAAAACTAGATTTAATGTGGGTGCGCCATCAAAAGGAGGCAAAACTGCATTTTTTCAAAAATACTTATTTTACCCAAAAAATTTATTTTGTTCTTATACCATGTTCTAGAAAATGTGTAAGATGAATAATAATGTTATAAAATTAAAAATTTAGTTAATGCTATTCATAACGGCTATTTCATGACAATATTATAATAATATATCGTTTTTTATTAAAACCCGATATTGCGTACAACACACGCTATCGAGGAAGGTCACGATTGCGTGTGATGCAAGCCAAGTCAGGGTTGCGTGTTGTGAAAGAATCCTTCGTTGTTTTGTATAACAGAATCCAACCATATTTCATTTATACATTGAATATATATATATATACTCAATTTTTCGTAGAATAACTATTATCAAAATTGTGTGTAACACGATCCAAGTGTTGCGTATACTGCAAGCTAATACGGTGTTGCGTATAGCGCAAGGTAATCTTGGTGTAGAATACAACACAAGACATTAATGAAATTAAAAGAATATTTTTTATAAAATCTCGGGGTGTTACATTCTACCCCCCTTAAAATTAATTTCACCCTCGAAATTCGTCGGGGTTATAAATGGTTTACTATTCGAAAGTTTCTTTAATAGAAACCCACATCATAAAAAGGAATACCAAAACCAATATTTAAAAACAAAAGTATGAAACGTAACGGTTACCCAAATAAACTAATCACTGGGTTTCCACATTGGTGAAAATATGGATATGGAAGGGAAATCTAACCATCATGTTCGGATGGAGAGTGGTAGAGAACATGGCTATGGAAAAGCCAGAAATCACAAAGCCATAAATTTATGACGATCTAAGGTACCATCTAATTCATCAGATATAAGAGCACTAGGACAAAATTTTTGGTTTTCAAGATCATTTCCCTAAAGTTGATGAAATTGGAATTAGAAAAAATACTTTCGTGATTTTGGTATAGTCTCACCGTTTGTCGTTCTTTGGACAATTTCCACTTCATCTCTTAAAGAAATGAAGTTGAATTTGTCATTCATGATGTGCTAGAAGATCATGTGATAGAATGATGGGTCATTCCATCTGTCTCAAACAAATGGTTAGAAAAGTTATCAAAAAATACATAAGTCCATTAATCATATATGGTTCCTAAAATTGACTTATACTTCATATATCATACTACTTAATATAATAAAACTAGTTTCTACTAAACAGGGACTTCCTGTAGGCCAGTGGTAGGCGATAAAGGCCAGTCGCACTTCAGTTGTGGGTTCGATTCCCACAGCCTTGTCCGACGCGATGGGCTGTCGCCCGTCCTGCAGGTTGTCCTTTTTCTAAAACTACATTACTATAACATCCCATCAATAATATCGAAAACAAATTTCTATCCTTAAACAATACTAACTTATGTCCAACATAATCCATTACAATCTTTAGGATTATCCATAATACTGCAGTCCACTCTCATAATATAGTGAAAACGATTACCAGAGATTTAATACCATCGTTGATCCCCATATATCATAAGATATGTCTTGTTGGTCACATTCCAAATATTCAAAGGCCTTAATCATGTATTCTCTTGAATACCCATTGAACATTAGTGAAAACATGAATGCAGTTAAAAGTTAACACTTTCCACATACCAAAATCCTCAAAATTCTATATACTCAAACCATGATATCACTTAGTCCTTATATCAATCATGAGCTCATGAATACTGTTAAACATTTCATTTTCTCATTTTCCCTTCATTATGCGCATATCATCTTATTTCCAAAAATATCTCAATCACTTTGAATACCACATTAGACCAATACATAAATATTCGAATACTCCATGATATAACATTATTTTGGAATCCCATTACATAAACAATTAATCATTCCACCACATCGTTGTTATATTCAACATCGCCAATAGTGATCGCATGTGACTTCCCTTTGTCCTTTGCCTTAAGCGATTTCTCATGTAGATCATCACTAACCCTTGGATTAGGGCATTTATTAGCATAATGCCCCATTTCCTTGCACTTGAATCATTGAAGTGTTGGTGGTGTGTTCTCTGGAGGGTTTTCTTTATTCACATCATTAGAAACCCTTTTTCCATTACTTCGACACTCAGCTGCTCGACGAACTTCTTTTCCACACTTAAAACATTTTCTAGTCCCTTTAAGACAATCTCCACCATGCTTCTTTCCACACTTTGTGCATAAGTAAACATTCATCTTCTTTTCACCATTATTATGAGATTTCTCCTTGAACTCCATCTTTCGTTTCATGTCAAAACCATGAGATGGATATGTAACACCAACTTCCATTTATACCTTGATAGCACAACGCACAATTTCTTCATAGCTACTGAAGTCTCTTATAGCTAATGCCCTTCGAAGACTTGGTTTTAAGCCACTGAAAAATCGATCAACTTTACTTTCAGGTTGGATGATAATTCCAGATGCATACCTTGCAAGTCTTGTAAAATTCGCTTCGTATATACCAACAGATTCATCATCCATCTGCTTCAGCTCAAGAAATTCCTTTTCCATCTTTGTTCGAAGAATACGAGGGAAGTACTTACTGAAAAACAAGTTCTTGAACTTCTCCCATTCCAGGGACTCAATTTCATCTCTTGGCCTCATATTCTTGATAAGATTCCACCATTGATCATCTTTACCTTCCAAACGATATACTGCTAAGATGACTTTATCATGTTCAAAACATTGAAGAACTGAAAATATCTTTTCAGTGGTACTGATCCATTTTTCAGCAACAAGTGGATCGTAAGACCCACTAAAAGAAGGTGGGCGTTGCCTCATGAAGGAATCAATAGAATATTGTTCCCTTATCTACTCATTTGGAAGTCCAGAATGATTCATAGCTTGTGTAAGTATAACAATAAGATTTTTCACTCCATCTCCCATAACATTTGTTTGTTCAGGAGGACAATCATTGCATTGTCCATTATAGTGATCAACACGGTTCCTTCGGGTTCCATCCATCATCTAAAACCCAAAAAGAATAGTGTGAGAGGCAAAAATCATGCTAGGTAAAACAACATAGTAAAGGGGGAGCACCCTAAATATCTAACATCTTAGGTTAAATTCTAAGATCGTTACCATAGTTCTAGGACTATATCCTATACGTATACTTATCCTTAGGGACATCCTTAGACATACCTTAGAAATATCTCTAGGGATCTCACTAACATTTTCGCATCCTAGTTTCCAAAGGTTGACTAAACCTTTCCTTTTATACCAACTGTAGAGACCCGTAGCCTGACGTATATGGACATTACATTACTTTTGCAGAATACTTAGTACATAACAAAAACACACACACAAGGACCGTAATAGTTTAGTGTGTTTGGAAACTCGGAATATAATCTTCTAATCGTGGTGAATGATCTTCAACATCTCCCATAAAGATCTTATTTTTTTTAACCTAATTCCTTTTTTTATGTCCTGAAAAAAAAACATAAAAGGGTGAGCTCAAATGCTCAGTAAGGGTAAACAAAAGAAATATCAATCACGTCATATTCATAAGAATATATCTTTTGGAAATCTTAACCTGCAAAAGAGATCATAATTTCATAACATTGGATAAATCTTAGTAGTGAAATGTAATCCCAATAATCATAACTTAAAACATGAAACTTTGTGGCATACACACATAATCATAGAGAATCATTTCTTATTAGTCAAGACTCATTGCCAAGACAATCTTAGTGGACAAAGTCCCTTTCTGAACCGAGTTCACTCCTCGTTTCAGTCCTGTTTCACTGAACCGGTATAACCTACCGTTCCAGCCATGTCTATCTCATGAGATATAAAATCTTTACCCAATGCATTGGAGGGAGATATAGGTCCCACCCATCTCATAATGATACCATTCTTATGTGTGCCACAAAATCATAAACCATACATCATAGCATAACCCATGTAATAAAAATAGGAATCTTAAACATTGTGACATCATAAAACAATTCATATAAGATAAAGGAATTAATAAATATAATTCCATCACAACATAATCAAATCAATGTAATAATAGGGATAGGAACAGAACCCTTTATTATCTTAGATGGAAAATAATTTTGATAAAACACTTGAACTCCATTCTTGAGGAAAATATCCTTTCAATTTCAAAAACACTTTTCCTTTCTTAACATGTCATAAAATTATAGCTAAGAGAAGTTGATTAAATATAAACTTGAAAACTTGTAAAGGAAGATTCTTGGAAATAATGTTTTAAAAATCCATTCATGCCATATAAGTTAAAAAACATTCTTCTCGTACTTTTGTCGGAAAAGTCAAAAAGTACCTCGTACGAAAAACGACAAAAGATTCCTTTCATATCTTTTACTAAAAACTCACTGAAGGGTAAAATTGGATTTAAATAATTGTAGGTGGATGGAAATAATATTACATATTTAGGAAACATGGATGCGGATGATAAAATACACCCCAGTAAATACTAAAGTATAAACAATCTCGGATAAAAATGAGATTGTGATATTTCCCTTACCTTAGGTCCGTTTTGCTTCGTAAGTGTCCAAAACTCCTGTATAATCATTTAAATAATGTTATTTACTTATTCCAGAATCATAATTATTTTTATGATATAATATATGGTCATATTCTTAGCTTCTTAGTAGTAATATTTCATTGCTACTTGTTATTCGGGTGTATAACTTTTTGTTCTTATGCGTGTTTTGTCGAATAAATTATTATTATTATCTTTAGGTTATAGATACCTCATTTACAGAATGGTATTAGTGTAATATATATCATATTCATTCATTCAATTCATTTATATAATCATTATGAAATGAAGATCATGTAGAACGATTCGCATCACATCGTGGAGACGGTATTTCGTACGTACGCACGAGTGATGATATCATTCCTATGATCGTGGAATTGTATTGGAGTGTATGTATACTATTTCAGAATCATTATCACTTTATAATAGTCATATATAGTCATTATTTACACCATTATACCCATCCAAGTAAGGTGATGGTGGAAAATAGAATACACCACGGCGTGGAGACGGTATTCCGTACGTACGCACGCGTGGTGATTTCTTTTTCCGTAGGATGGATAGATGGTGAAATAGGGTTGTTTCATACTTATAATAACATATCAGTATATGAGTGATACTAATGTTATTACTTCATAATGAAACAACTAAAGAATAAGAAGTAGAAGAAGAAATAAAGATGAAAGAATCGGTAACGGACATTACCTCTTCTTTGAAGTGCTTCTTTGAGACCTCCTTTTAGGGCACTAAAATGGGTCTTTGAAGAATACCAGAACCTCTAGGATATTTCTAGGGAAGTGGATAAGAGATTTTGGCAGGGTTTGGGCGATCGTGAAGGCTCAAAGTGGTGTGAGGAAGAGGGGGAGGAGGTGCCCTTTTATAAGGGAGGAGAGGGGCACCTTAGGAAAATCTCAAAATATTATTTTATATTAAGGTCAAATTCGGTTTATAATGGTTCCAAATGGTCTTATTTAGAAGATAAAGTGGGGATGGGTCTAAATCCTCTAATACAATAGGATTTAGAAAAGTTTAGGTTATTATTTTAACCTTATCAATTAGATTTAACTCTAAGTTAAATAATTTAACTTTTACCGTGTCTTTTTGTTTTCTTACACTATATGGTTAATAAACTTACCATAACAAGACAAACGAACCCCAAGTTGTTTATTATTAATATATATATCATTATCTAAGTCATTTGGCCGAACCTTATATTTTTAGGAATTAAATAACAATTAATAATATAATATTTGTTTTAAAAACTAATTTATGTCAATTTTGACACTATTTGGTACATGATTTTTATGGAATTCATAACCGAATGATAAGTTCAAACCAAGTTACTTATATTGACAATAACATGTCATATTAACCTAGAAAATTAATTTAAGTCATAAAAAGTCTCAAATTACATTTATTTGGTCATTTATAACATCAATTATGTCAATATTTCATTAATAAGACAATTACTGCATCATCTTTGTGTCATAATAAATGATAATTATTTTATCCCTAAAAATTCTAAATAAATTCCTATGATGTAGATAATTGTATTAGATTTTTGTAGAATATTAATGTTATAAGGTTCATGAAGTTTATCACTAAATTAAAATTATTATACTTATAAGATTTAAGAAAGTGACATGTTGTCACATTCTTTGGTTTTAATAATAATTAAATTATTTTCATGGACAAAAGTCTATAAAATGAATCTAATCCGACCCTTAGGTTATATGGGTCTACTTGTAGCCATAAAATAGGATTTTTCCAAGTGTTAGGGTAATTTTATAATCTTATATTTACCCTTAATTACCCGATTTACCTTTAACTATAGTAAATAAAATTTACCGTAGTTACTATTCACAATGCCCAAAAATAAAAGGTAGCTTATTAACATAATTTAGACCCAATGACTCCAAATATGGAATCCATTTTTTCAAATTCAATACACAAAATATGCATAAATTGAATTAAAATTAATCCTCTTGTCGAAAGAAAACTGGTTTTTCTTTAAAACATTGCAAAAGATTGAATTGATTTAACCTACGAATTCAAGGTAAAATCAATGCTAATGACATACATTATATTAAATGGTAAAAATATATTATATTTATACTTTAAAACCATTCAATATTATAATTTAACCACATAATATATTACGATGAAAAAAGTTGTTTTTAATTAAAATATAGCGTGTTTTTACTATTCATTAAAATATGAAAGTTATCGGAAAAATATCAAAACTTTATCTAATGTAAATTTTTATATCCTGATTCAAAAGAAGAATTTTATTTTTTCAAATTGAACATATAAACATGTCAAAAACTAGATTTAATGTGGGTGCGCCATCAAAAGGCGGCAAAACTGCATTTTTTGAAAAATACTTATTTTACCCGAAAAATTTATTTTGTTCTTATACCATGTTCTAGAAAATGTGTAAGATGAATAATAATGTTATAAAATTCAAAATTTAGATAATAATATTCATAATGGCTAGTTCATGACAATATTATAATAATATATCGTTGTTTATTAAAACCCGGTATTGCGTACAACACACGCTATCGAGGAAGGTCGCGATTGCGTGTAATGCAAGCCAAGTCAGGGTTGCGTGTTGTGAAAGAATCCTTCGTTGTTTCGTATAATAGAATCCAACCATATTTCATTTATACATTTAATATATATATATATACTCAATGTTGCGTAGAATAACTATTATCAAAATTGTGTTTAACACGATCCAAGAATAGTGTTGCGTATACTGCAAGCTAATACGGTGTTGCGTATAGCGCAAGGTAATCTTGGTGTAGAATACAACACAAGACGTTAATGAAATTAAAAGAATATTTTTCATAAAATCTCAGGGTGTTAAAAAATAAATGTTGAATAGGTTTTGGATTAAATTATTAATGAATCTAATTTCATTATTCAAGATGTTAACTACAAGTGTAGAACATTTTTGAACATGAGGTAAGGATTTTTTTCATCTCGCTTTTATTTCTGTAACATATGCCTTATTCACCACTATTTTCTTGTGTAGGGTGTATTTATATTGACTATTTATGTATCATATCATGAGTATCTTTATATTCATGAAATTAAATTTATTATTTTATGATCATTAGTTTTATAAGGCATGTGGCTTGACTGTTTGAAAAGTGGTAAGGGATTCTCCCCGAACCTCCATATTTCATTCGGGTTACACTTTTTCTCTCTTTATCTCATTTAAATTATTCATTATTTTTATATACTTATTCTAAATTATTTTTATATTTTAAAAATAATGTATACATATCATTTTATCATTTTCTATAAGAAATACAAGATTTTATAAGGTTCCCTTCTTGATTTTCCCAATAAGCAAGTCCAGTTAAACGGAACATTCCAATTTCTTACCCATTTTCAAGTACAATCCATAATTAGTTTTAAGATTCCCATATTTTTCTAAAATAAAAATTTTTATCATGAAAAACTATCTTAGTCTATTTTAGGATTCATGTAAATAATTTTGCCTTTTCTACCTAAAAGAAACTTATATTTTCTCTTAAACCGTATAGGAGTGGCCCATTTCTACAGTTTCTTAAAAACTCTTTTTACAAGATTTCAATTTAGTTGGACATAATTTATGCATCAAGAATAATTTAAACATATATTCCTTTTATTTTTTTGGGATATAAATTTTTATAAACTGATTTTATGACAAATGAAAATTATTTTTCCCAAAGAACGCTTCTTTCCAAAGTAAAAAAAGGGTGTTTCTCACAAGAATTCCTTGATGATTTTATTAGAGTACCTTCATTTATTTCAACACCCTCTATTGAATATTATGATTAATTAGGATTTATATTTTATGATATCATCTACCATATATTATTAAATTATTCATAATCAATTTGATTGTGGATGTTCTATTTTGATATCATTTTCCATATTACTCAGAATGGTAAATGATTATGTTTACTAATTGGGTAAAGTTATTTATATTTTGTATGTATATGTTATTTCTCCCCATTAATATGAGTAATAAATTAGATTTAGTAAGTGAAGAGTGGGGCCCGCTATATCCCTTTGATGAATCGGTAGGTCTCATGAGACAAACCAAATATGGACTTGGCTGAGGCCTTTCCCATTTATATTAAAACATGGGTTTGGTTGATGCCTTAACCATTTATTTTCATATGTCTTGGTCGAGGACTTGATGTTATGTTTTATATATCCATCATTATGCATTCCATCAATATGATATTAGTAATTGATAATCCATTTGATTGTTGTACTAGTAGAATATCCATGGTTAAGTTTCATTCTCATGTGATTATTTATATGGAATTATTTATTCAAATTTCATTCCAGCCATATTATACTCAAGATTATGTTTTAATGGCATGTGTTTTTTGTTATTCACCATACCTTATTGTTTATGTTTATTTATGATAGATTTAGATGTATTATTTAACCTTACTGAGCATCTGATCTCACCCCTTTCTTATGTTTTATTTTTCCCCGGGATGTAAAGATATATATTATAAATTACTTTTAGAAATAATCTAAGAGTTTATGGATGTTTCCAATGGATTTTCTATGTTGTTTTTTCTTCCAAGTTGTAATTTAAAACTTATGTTTGTATCTATTTTTCCAAATATAGTAAAATATTTGTTCCTTTTGGATGTAAACCCTTTTTTATATTACCAATGTAATAAATTAAGGCACTAGCTCCAAACTATTGGGGTTGGGGCCTTTACATAAGTCATTCAATTCTATGGAGTTCATCCGTAAGAAGTTTGAGATCTCAATATAATTATTACTTACTCTTTAAATTTTCTTCTTAATATATTTCTTACAATCATACACTAAAAATAGTAATATAATGATTTTAGTATCATTATTATAATTAAGTGTTATTATATTAATGGAAAAACCTTATTTATTCCTTTCTATCCACTTAGAAAAACAAAATAGCGTCAATCATGTATTGTGCGGGCTGTTATCACCACAAAGCCAGATCTTCATTTTTTTCATCACCACTAATCTTCACTGGTTATAAGAATGAAATTAAAGAATAAATTTGAAAATTATAATATAATTATGATTATTAGTAGAAAAATTATAATCCAACTTCATTCCATCTCATTCATTGTAAAATGAAAACATTAATAGTACGTTGTGCAGACTATCACCTCTATGAAGTATTGTTTTTTTGTTTTTCACTTTATTTTCATTCATTATTCATACAATTTCAAATATTATTCACCAATTTAAAAAAATCTAAATAATATAATTATTATTATTTTATAATGATATTATACACTTTCTTAATCGTACTCAAACAATGAGTTATAATGTGTTCTTGTTTGGGTTAGTTTAACAATTTATATGA
Source organism: Viscum album (assembly GCA_963277665.1). Taxonomy (NCBI): domain Eukaryota; kingdom Viridiplantae; phylum Streptophyta; class Magnoliopsida; order Santalales; family Viscaceae; genus Viscum; species Viscum album. The sequence goes on along the minus strand of OY728135.1, from coordinate 250,876,078 downwards.
ATGGGACTATAAAACTCTATCATGGATGATAGTATGAACATGAATAATTATATTTTATAACTTAATAATAAAATAATGATTGTTTTATTGTTTTTTAATGGTTATATTAAGTATTTAACATATTATTAAAATATAATTTTAATCACCATAATTACCAAAATATGCCGACATTGATTCCACTTTCACACAAAATAATTAAGACACGTATAGAATTACGTGAGATATTTATAAATCATTATAAGTTATATATTAGAAAAACTTAAAATATCTATTAATTATAAACTTATTTTCAATTAATGGGTATCAAAAGTGACATTATAAATAATGTGTGATACAATTAAAGTTATAAACACCCAATGGTAAAAATAAGCTATAATTAACTAATATATTCATAATAAATCATCATAAATGAAGTATATAAAACATAATTTATATGAATAAGGTTATGAAATATAATATTAATATATTCATTTTTTTACAAGATTTTATAGAGCATTCGACTATGTGGAGAAACAAAGTAAGGATTTTTTCAAAATTAGCAATCCCATAAGACATACTTTTTATTATACACCATGTTTTCTATGGAATAATGTATCTAATACCACATTAGGTTTATATATTCTCATTATCTAATATTTTTTATATTAAATTCTCACTTACATTTTATTTTATTCATGGTATTTTGACTCAAAAATTACAAAATCTGTAAAGGTCCATGCTAACTCAATTTTATTTCATTTAGTTACAAACTTTCTTATTGAACTTTATTATTCCAAGTTTTATTTATACTACCTAATGAAAACTTTTTATTTTATTTATTAATTATTTTATATGGTAAAATAATTATTACTTATAATATTCTTACCAAACGATTCATACCTCAAATATTATGTTACTTGAAATGGTTTTTTTGTCTCAATTCCTATTTCTTCGGGAATACTTCTTATTATGCACAAATTTACTTTTATATGGTGTATATACTACCTATTTTTTGTATTTTATCATAAATTATATTTTTTTCAATTTAATTCTCTCTATGAAATTTATGGGGTTCCTATTTGAAAGTCTCTTAAGTCATAACATATTTACTAACTCTAATTATTCCCCTTTGAGTCATAAATTCTCTATTTGGTTATGATCTTATAAGACATTTTTTACACATTAATTTAATTGTTCCATTATTAATTTTTATTTTTATTCAAGGAAGTTAATTTTTTGATTGGTATCATCTTCTTTTATGAAGTACCTTTTCAAATAAAATTTTGACATTTGCAAAATTAACCCCCATTATTTCTTCTGGATCATTCTCCTCTATATCCATATTTTACATACTGTTAATGTTTTCAAATCTTTATAAGAACTAAAATATATATTAATTCATGTGATCTTAAGACTTCTCATCACCTATATTTGAAATTTAATTTTATTTATGTATTTAATTTTGATTCCCCAAAAAAAATTCAAAATATTGAATGGTTTTACATATCAAAGATATCTTCGTTATCATCCACTCAACATTTTATCTATAAAAAATTTATGTATTTTTCAAGATTCTATTATTTTAAATTTATTAAAAATTATTGTTTTGATATATATCAAAAAATTCCATTCTAAAATTTTTGAATTTTAATTTTAAAAATAAATTAGTGACTTTTGTGTATAGACTTTCTTTATAAAAATAAGAAAATAAACATATTTTTAAAACGTTTTCATATGAATATATTTCCCAACATTTTTACACTTTTTTCACATGCTTCATAGTTTTTAAAAGTAACTTATTTTTCCATTATTCTTTGATTTTTATTTAAAAAAAAAATTCATGTAAAAAGATCCATTTTCATCATGATTTTCAAAGAAAATTTCTAAAAATTTTCTAAACTTATTATTCATCTACATGTTGATTATTTACCAATGTTTTCAAAAATGAACAACCTTATATCTCTATAATTGAAATTACTTGTCACTAACTTTTTATTTCTTAATCATATTTAGTGTATAAACTTACTTTTTATTCCAATTTCTTTCCTCTATGAATACTTTATTTTGTATTCCTATGATTAAAGATTTTTCACCTCAATGTCATTCATTGATTGATTCGAGAAAATATTCACTAAACAATATATCCATTTTCTATAAGATGAAAGTACCATATGATTTATTATCTTTATTGATGGGTTTTTAACTTTGATTTTATTGAATATATTTTTATAAGCATTTGTTTCCCATTTGTTTATCATGTTTTTATTATTAATGGAATTATAAATGATTTCATTATGTGATTCAATTTGAAAAGGATGTGAAACCCATTTTATTTCAATGGGTTATTTATGATATGATGATTGATTTATTTCAACTGGAACATGTAAGTATGTATAAAATATGGTTGGGGTCCTATATCACCCTCCAATGAATTGGTTAAAAGTTTATATCTCATGAAACATTTATAAGCGAGCAAACTTTAGTTGTTTTAAATAGTGGGTGATAGTGTGTGACTCATAAAGGTGATGTATACACTAGTAAAATTAATTTATCTTTCAATAATGAGTTCAAGGGTGGTATTCATAAAGGTGATGATTCTATATTACAATGCTTGTTCCATGTTCTTATTATTATTCTTATGACTATGTTATAATCTCATAGATCATGTTTATTGACTCATATTTCCACACTCTCATGATTTATATATTATATTATGACATTATTTATGCCATGAATCATGTTTTATGATCTATTATGTTTTTGGTATAATTTACTTATATGTATATATTATACTTATATTCTCATATTATGAACACCTATGATATTTTCTTATTATCTCTTATGTTTACCCATACTAAGCACTAGAGATCATCCCTTTATTTTGTTTCTATTTCTCCAAGTTATGAAGAAAATTAATACTTATGATGTGTCTATAATATAATATTTTGTGGAGAATTTTTTGGATATGTTAAGGGCTTGTTATATATTAAGTATTTTTTTAAATAGTGGGAAGATTCATGTTATTTGAAAAATAAATGGGTTTTTTAGTTAATGTTTTTTCTTAAATATATAAAACTCTAAACCTAATTGGTCTTGGGAATGTATATAATTAAATATTTAATTTAATTCATGTAATTATAATATATCCACATTCTTAGGGCTTTATAGTTGTTATAATATCCGGGTTTATATAACTTTATATATTAAGATATTATTTGATGATTCTTTAAGGGTTGATATGTTAATGTTGAACATAATTTCAAAGGTATATATAACTCTTTAGGATAATTGAGTAAATATTTTATATTTTAGAGATTTTTATAAGATAAATTTAGTGAAAGTATGTGGATGAGACAATGAGATAAGTCTATATATATGATAACATCCAAGAAAATTTGGAAAAGTGGAGATTTTGAGGTTCTCCTAGAAATTATGTCCTTGAATAGATACTACAGGTGGATGTAGGTTTTATCATAGATGTACCTATGGGCAATAACCCTGAAAATGGAGTATTGGGTATTAACTCACCAAAGTTACTATCTATTTTATTAAAAATAAAACAAGAACACGTATAAGGAACAGGAGGCCGAATTTCACAAATGTTTCGACGCTCTTGGGGGATATACTATGGTTAATTCACATTCCCTTTAATAGTCTATTATAAAGGATTTAATTATAATTTTAACTAATTGGGTTAGAGAACCTGATAAGAAAATGGCCATGGATAACCAAGGATTAAAAAAAGTGATTCATAGTTTGAATAAAGAGTATCATAAGTTTAAAAAAAATATTTCATTGGGGAATACATCTTCAAAATTATGCTTTTATATTTGTATTTTTGATATAATTATTACCATTTTGGTTTTATAATTTTGTTGAAACATAACCACAAAAATGAAACTGTGAAAGTTATGTATCTAGGAACCACTATGACATATAAAATAATAAGGTAACATACTTAAATGGTTTATAATATTATTATATAATAATTATAATGGAAATTGTTAATTTCTTAGTCATACCTAAGGTAGTGAGTTTGATATCTTAATAGAAATTAAATATTGAAACTCTTAGATATTTTCATTTGTGGGTGATATTTATCGATGATATTATGGTATATTCCAATAAATATTAGGATTATATAAAACATCAATGGTTTTTTATATAGTATTTTTTTAATGGTTTTAGAACATATGTTAAATGGCTTCAATAACATTGAAAATTTATATTATGGTAAGGTTATATTTTTTGGGATAACTATTAAAGAATATATGATTGATGGATAGATAACCCTTAGGCTTAAAGGGATAAGTTATTTTGATAAAAGTGAGTTATATGGTATTAATAACTCTGTAATTGATTATTTATTTAACAAAAAAGTGTCCATGATATTTTTGGTGATGTTTATCTCATTTATGGGGTTATAATATATATTAACTAGTGGAAAATACCATTTTAGGGTTAAATATTGAGTTAATTTTTGAAAGAATATATTTTTTCACTATGATTTAATGTATTATAGATTTTTATGGTTCTGGTAAATGTATATTATATAGAATATATGATTAGGGTATATATATTCTTGAGTATATGATTGAATGAAAGATTAATGTTGTTTGAGGAAAGAACAGTAAGTTAATATATCCTAAGAGTGTAAGGTTGAGGTTAGATTAGGATTTATATCCCAAATAATAAATATGTTATGAATACCCTCACCTAATTTTATTAGTGAGTGATAATTAAGATTAAGAGTAATCAATTTATTTAAGGGGAGAATGTAACAACCCAATAATTTACTATACAATTTTTTCCTTTAAATAAACACAATGTTGATAGATTGTTCAACACAAAACATTGAACTAACTAAATACAAGACATATTAGAAGATAAAATTATAACATGTATAAAAACTATGGTTGATGAAAATATTGTAATCAATTATAAATTTATACAAAATATGACTATGAATACTTAATGTTTTATAAGGGTGTTTTTCAATAAAAACAGTTTTATTTATATATTTTATTTTCATTTAAAAGATAAATTTATAAATTTTATAATCTTAAAATGTTAAAATCTAATTAATTTTTGAATTTAATTTTTCAAAATTATCTTCAGGTGAGTTTTTGAGATTTTTCTAAAAAAGTAATTTTTCGGTGAATAGTGAAAATACATATTTTTTTAAAAACAGTCACTTTTATGACAATATATTAACACATTAATGAATTATAAATGTATGAATAATTTTTGAAATAATATATAAATATTTAATAAGTAATATAAATAATTTAGAAATACTATGTTGAATTTATAAAACCTAAGATTAATATTTTGGAAACTTAAGTAATATTTCACACTAAAAACTATTTTTATATGCTTTCGTTAATAATTAGATTTTATCACTTTTTAGAAATTAAATATAAAAAATGTATTTCATATTTGAGATCAAAAATTTCATATCAATTGATAAATTTAATTTCATTTTTTTCCATACTAAGATTAAAGTTAATGTACATGATAATGGTGAAAGGGTTATTTTCAAAGAATTTTTTTATTAATGTTGTGTATTTTTTATATAAAAAATAAAATTATTATATTTTAAATATTGAATCTAATATTATTTTTAGATACATATATAATTATATTAAAAAAAATTAATTTGAAATTGATTCTAAATAATATTAAGAACACATAATGGTTGAAACGTCTTTTTTCTACAAAAAGGTTTTCTATATACAAACTGTTTTACTTTAAAAGTTAATATTATTATATTAATAATTTAAATTTTATTTAATGGAGATTAAATTTAGGTTCATAAATAAATTTATAAGAGGTGATATTTTATATTTTTATTAAATCATATGTTATGTGGGTAAAAACTAGTTACCCTAGTAAAAACAAAAAAAAAGGTAAAACTAAACATTTAATCGTAAATTACTTTAAACATGTTTAAAACTATTAGGATCACTTTAGGAGGAATAAATTGAGAGTTATTGAGTTATTTTGGTATGATAAATTATCACTTTAAAACTTTTATCCCTTTTTATACCTCAGTCACTTATTCAATTAATGGTTCTCTTTATGTTCATCACATATAATTACCAAGCATGCACATAAGATAGTAAAGCACAAAGAACACCAAGATTTTTGATGAGTTTCACCCCTAATGTGAATGACTACATTATTGTTGTATTGTTATTATTATCCAACACACACATATCATCCATTTTATTATCAAATAAATCGTAGGCAATGGGATGACCTTGGACCCATTCTCCTAAATCCAACTAGGTAAATGAAAGCTTAAACTTTGAAGCACAAGATTACTAAAAATCAGTATATCCCTCCTAAAGTGATTAGAAATGTAGTATAAGTATTCCTCAATGGACTTAAATATTTTTAATCAACTTCCAAAAAATGTACCAATCAAAATTTTTCCTTGAATATAGAAATAAATGGGCTTTCTCTTCTTATATTTCAATCAGAATAATATGAATGTGTTATAGACTGGTAATCCCAAAATTCTTCCTAAACCAAATGATAATAAACTAAATAATGATTATTCACTCACTTATTTGTATTATGATCTTTAGAATATGATAATATTTAATAGTGTAGTAGTATCATTTTCTCTTTATTCGATACACAATGTCAATAATTGAGCATAGTTTCGATTTCTGCTTGGTACAAATTATTCTCCGTGAAAGAAAAAACTTAATTCTATTGTACAGTATCTTATCATGTAACTATATTTAATACATGAACATTTGTTATATATTATAATCAATATATTTTTCACATGAAATACTCACTCTTAATATTTCTTAATTCATGTAATGTTCATATGCTTGAACTATTTCATTGAATATTCACATGTGTGTATATATTAGTTTTGTTTCTCTTTATTCACATGAAATAGTACTCCTTTGTCAAATCTTTTTTTTTATTTTTCTATTCTCATAAAAATTAGTCACATGATATCACACTTTACTTATATAATCACATGAATGTTGTTATTCTTATTTTTTTCAGTGGAAGAATGTGGATAACCTCTTGCCTTCAGGAAAGAAATATATTCTTTTCATGATATCTTTTTTCCTCCATGATAACTATCATATTGGTGGTTCTTCTTCACATAAATATGAGGTTTTTAGGATCTACTTCATTCACATGAAAGGATTTTTCAATAACTCTACATGTAAACTATTTTATGCAGAACTGATATAGATTATCTATTGTGTGATAGCTCGTGAATATCTCAAATAGAAATAATAAAACTTGGAATGGTCCCTAGGTATTTATTGATGAGGAACCACCACCAACCATCCATATTTCATTCCAATTAAAGGTTATTTAAATGCCCAAAGTTATCAATGCGTCTTCAAGGATTTAAAATCTCAAAAGTAACATATTATTCATGTGACAATAGAATGGATATGTGGTCACATGATCATATTCACTTGATCAAGTGTCACTTAGGTGGAAAAACACTTAACACATACTTAATGCTTTATATGATAAAAATTGAACATAATTATATCTTTACACAATGGAAGTTACACTATTTTTCATGTGATGGATTCGAGATTGTTTCCATGGCTTGGATCGATCTCAGTATTCATGTGACACCACATGATCATGTATTTCAAATTACTTCACATGACTGAGGGTTTATCTTATGATGTCTCAATAGATCACTTCTGCAACATCGAATCACCTCAGAAAGTGGGAAATTCTTCATGTTATAGAATGCATGTAAGACATAGAGTCAATGAATTATATTGATCATGTATTCTTTGATTTAGTTAATTTTTATCAATATAGATAGTCATAATAATGCTCATTGAAAACTAGAGTCATGTAAACATTGGTTGTCTTGAGATTGCTCATGTGCATATTCCCTTCACAATTAAAAGGTTTAATATGATGATGTGGCATAAATAGGTGGATTTAATTTATTAGATCAGATGGTATAAACTATATGTGTATCATTTAAGATGGATAGACAGTATCTCACACCGAGGATGTCCCACATTGATCTTGTGTTCAATCAGTGTTCACAATATAAACAAAACACTCCCTTCTTCGGTTGTATGTGAGTAGCCTGGGGTACACTCATGGAATGACACCACACACACTATCGAAACACCTCTCCCTCATACCTTTGATTGGTGGATTTGAAACATCCATGCATGCTCACCTATGTTAACACCCACCTACCAACATAGGAACTCACTCATTCCACCATGGATAGCTTAACTCAGTGGTTTTCATGCATAGTTGAGCTTTCTTCCACAAGATCATGGTCAAGAAGGCTTGGTTATCCAACTATGGTTTTCCCATTTTTTAAGTCCCAACTCAAAAGATACCTATAATTATTTTATGTATGTAATATAAAACCAATTATTCAACAAGAATTATTCTTCATGTAAAAATATAAATGCACTTTTCTTTTTTCATGGAATTCAAAAATATTCCACAATAAATATGCATTACTTTATGAAAATAAATGTTTTAATGGTCTTCCGCATTATTAAATCTCCATAATAAATAATATTTATATAAAGTGATTAATATATTACTTTTATTCACTTATTATAATTTTTTAAACAATGTGCAACACATTATCACATGTTCTTGAATCAATAAATCTTATTTCGTCGATCGACATACACTAATCAACTTCATCCAAAAAATTAATATGTGACCTTTTCCATTGATAGAACTTATACAAAACATAAATTAATTCAAAATATTTATTTCACAATTATAAATAGATCTTTTGAAAATAATATTTAGAAGTATCAATCAATATATTTGATTTTCTTTAATTAACCTTATTTTCTTGGGAAACTTCACTTCAATCTTCAACCAAACATGCTTAGGAATATCAATAAACATTCAAGATATTCTAATTTACTATATTCATATTGAAATCATGTGATTCATAACTTAATAACACATTTAAAATAAATATAACACTAAAAAACACAAACTAGGATCATCAATCTCCCGCTTTATATATTTTATCAATAAAAATAGTGAAAATGGTATGTTAATGGTATCTTTATATGTTTTATTCATCTATAATCTGTTTTTTATCCACCCACATTATTGATAAAAAATAAAAAGAACCTAATAGATGATGGTATCATTTATTTATTAAGAAATGTGTCATAAATTGTTCCACTCAAAGTCTACATAAGAAATTATTAGTATAGAAAATAAGAGTGTCTAATTTAGATATCAGTGTTGTCCATTGTCAATTTAGAATATGATACCAACTGATATAGAAAAACTTGTTTCTTTTCTCAAATATTTTTCAAATATTTATATGTTGATAGTAGTTGGTTGATACCAATTGATACAATGCAAGTATAAATTGTATGATACCTCTTGAAAATAATTTTTTCAAGATACATTCATCCTCAAATTTCTACACTCATTTCAACACACAGATTAAAAATATTCAATTATAATAGGTAGGTAATAGTTATGAAATTTTTTTTGGAAATTCTTTCAAAATTATCTATTTTTTAATGTCATTAAGTTTTTCAAATTTTCTACCTTAAGGTAAGATATTATTTTCGTTTTTTAATATGTATGAGAGAATAATATCACATACATTATCAATTATTTTTGAAGTAATTTCTTTCCAAAGATGTCAGATTAAATGAAAAATAAGGCTCTGGTAACTTCTATAGATACTCCCCCTCAAGGGATGATATCCAAATTAAATTCATTAAAAAAGGATTTTTTTCATTTTTTAATCTTATGAATACCAATTATTGTGAATAAAAATTATTGTTATCTTAAACATGATGTTTATTTCAAATTTTTTTAATTGACTATTGTATCTTGATCATCTTTATCAAGGTTGATATTTGAAAATTTTCACCAAATTATTTCCAATACATCAGTAGATAGATCAAACCAGTATGGTTACTTAAATAAATATTATAATAGATATTCTAGTTTGTAAATATGGGAATATTAATTATTTAAATTTTTTCTCCCCTAAATATGTGCATCACCATCAATTCCCTACAAGTAATAAACAAGCACAAAGTATATGGGAAGAAGGTGGATATATTTTTTTTTAGTGAGAGAAACTATAATGAGAAAAAAAATTTATCAACCATGAATGTCCCTTATTTTCTCTTAAATATGAGGGTGAACTCTTCATACTAACTTTTATGAATTTTTTAGTTGTTTTTGGTAGTAGGAATCTCTACTTTTTATAGTAATAACTTTGTGTGTAATTTTATTATTAACACTGGACATCAAGGAACATTCATCATTTAGTGATTTATTATTATTATTTAGAATCTCTTATTGAAATAGTATTATAAGCAAGAAATCATCATAGATATATCTATGTATTTTTACATTCCATGAAGAAGTACTGGGGTTTTTTGGTTATCATTTGTTGAAAACCTCTCATGAAATTCAATTAATATATGTGGAATCTCATGTTTTCATTAAGAATATTCTTTCATATATTCCTCTTCCAATTTTATTACTCTTTTTAAATCATCAGTTCATGTAACCAGTATATCATTTGGAATATTCTTAGTTTTCTTGGTAGTTCCACATGGATTCTTATATGTCTTATTTACCACTTGAATCCTTTTATTTTTCTCTTAGACTATTTTTCTCTTGGACTAATTTTCTATTTTAATCTATATTAACTTTATCTATATAAATATACATGGATTACTTAAAAAAATCCATGTTATGCACACTTATTAAATAGTAAAAAATTATCCTTTTTGGTGAGACCCTTTTCTTCATCTTCTTGGGATTTATTTGAACATCATCCTTCTTATGATTATTACCCAAGGCAGTCTTTCCTTTCTTGCTGTTTATATTCTTAGGATTATTTTTTCATAATCCTTTTCTTGAAACATTACCAAGGTATACTTTCCTAAAATATTTATATTTTTGGTTATTTTATTTTGAATTTTTTTAGAGGAATACATGAATGATTTATACTTTTATACAACTTCACTGTGACCAATTCTATTGAAAAAACCATAGAGGTTATTCAAACTTTCAAATCTAATTATAATAGTTATATTTTTTTCTTTCTTTTTATGGAATTTAATTCACTGCTACTTTTATCCCCCTTGATGTAGGTATATTTTTAATTTAAGATACTAAAAAATAATACCATAAATCATATTCCATGTGCCCCAATCTATCATAGAAACTACAATAGCCAAAAAAATCATGATCTTTTCTTTTGAGTAACAATTTAGCATGATTGAAATGCTTTTTTACTATTTTTTTCATTATTCTAATGGGATTATTTAAGGTAATATATCTTTATACCATTATCTTTCTTCTCTATAGATGTAGTGGTAATCACTTCATTACATTTATTGATCAACTTTTTCATAGGTTTTTATTTCAAACCTACATTATACACAAAACATGAATTAGAAAAAAATTATTATCAGATTTGGATAGTAAATAATTTTTTGATAATTGTTAACATTTGACATTGAATTATTTAAATTTTTTATTATCACTATATTGAGGTATTTTAGGATAAAAATCCTCTTTAGAAGTTTTTATGCTTAAAGCTCTTATAGTAATAGCACTCCTTTAGGATTATTATAAAGACTCATCTTGATTATTTATAAAATTTGTCAATTTCCCACTAATTTAAAATCATTTCATATTTAGGATGAATTTATCATCCTCCACTAACTTGAATATGTATTGAAATTATTTCTTGATCTTTTAAATTTAATAATCATGCATTTTATTTTTCTCATAAAGAAATATTTCAAGATCCTTTATATTATTTTCGTTGATCTTAAGTTGAGAATTATTGACATCAATGTTGTTATTATGTATTTTGTTTAATGAATGGTATATATATTCATGCCTCACAATGTTTTTATCTTTATTCGGGATTACTTCAAACCAATCCTTCCAAACTCTGGAACATTATTCTTCAAGATCCTTTATTTTTACACTTTTGATATTAGATTTTTTAGTGATTTAAAAACATAACATCACCCTTTGATAGAATTAAATCTATATATTTTTATATTATTCTTCAAGATAAGTGATATTATCTTGATATTTCTTCCTAAAATCTATATAATCATTATTTTCTGAGGAATAATCTTTGCCACTTTTTCTTGGTTATTTTTTTCTAAAATCATGTGCAAAGATATTTGATACCTCTTCATTATCATATGAGGTAAAAATATTTTTCATCTCATTTTTAGTATAATAAACTACTAGATAATTTAATCCCATTTATATATTTTCTTGATTAGAAATAATGCATTGGGAAATTGATTCACCATCCTCATTTCGCAAAAGGGATGTATTTTTCATATTTCTCAATTCAATCTTTATTCTATTCATATAATTCTTGGCTGAGATAGAATTATGATCTATAGTATACATAAAACCCATAAGTTTTTAATCCAATCTAAATTAAAAATAGAAATCAATTTTTTAACAAGATTCCAAAAAGATAATCCAATCATAGGTGTAACATATCCCTATAATACCACTAGTTACAATCACTTTGGGATGTCCACACAATGAGGAGGGGTGAATCAGGGTGTGATGAATCTCTATCACTCAAAAAAATTATCCCCTTTTATACCTATATAGATTATTCATTAAATTATTATATTTATATTCATCACCTATAATTAGAAATCATGCACATAAAATAGTAAATAAAAAATAACAGATGTTTTTTAATGAGTTTCACCTATAATGTATATGCCTAAATCCTTGATGTATGGTGGTTATTTTCCCATTTTCACACATATCATTTTGATTATCAAAGAAATTGTGGGAAAGGAGATGGTCTTGGACCCATTAACCTATCACCTAATAGGTATAATATAAGATTAATAATTGAAGAACAATATTAAAAGATATCAGCATGTCCCTCCTAAAGTGATCTGTAGAATAGAAAAAATATTCCTAAATGGACTTCAATATTTATGATTCCTCAAAATGATTCCTTGATTACAAAAATCGATGGGTTTTCTCTTATTTTTATTCATTCAGAATAATAGACTGGAAATCTCAAAATTCTTCCAGACCCAAATGATAATCAATTGAATTATGATTATCCACTCACTTCTTTTTCCTTAAATATTCAACACACGATAATATTAAATAGTTTAGAAGTTTTATTTTCTATTTCTTTGATATATAATGTCAACAATTGGGTGTAGTGTCAATTTTATCTTAGTGAAACTAATTCTTCATGTAAGAAAAAACTTAATTTGAGTGCATGAAATCTTCTCACATCACCATATTTTATACATCTACATTTTTTAGATGTTATCATTAATATATTGTTCACGTGAAATACTTAATCTTAATATTTATTCATGCATGTAATATTCTCAAGCATTCACTATTTCATTAAATATACATGTGAGTGTATATATTAATTTTGTTTTTATTTATTTTGGATAAATTGTACTCCTTCACACAAGATTATTCTTCATATTCTCTTCAAGTAATAGTTAGTCACATGAGGTCACTTTTATGTATAGAATCATGTGAAGCTTATTCTTATTCTTCGCATGACTTGACACATGTGGATAACCTATTTCCTTTTGGGAAATAAATTAATGCTTCATAGGATCTATTTTTTTCTTCTCATTGGCCATAAGCTTCATGGTTCACCCTCATGTATCCAAGAGGTTCGTGGGATCTCTATCTGTAATGAACTGAAAACTCTTTTATATTATTAATATAAGTACTTCTTATTTTAAAATAACTTTTTATAAAATAATCTCACTGAAATACTTTTAGATTTCATAATAACATTACACATCATGCATAAATATGGACTATTATAACTAGGAATAGTAAAGTGATATAAAAATGGAAGAATGATACATTCACTAATAGAAACTAGAATGGTTTTAAATCCCCCAAGAAGAGTGTCCACTTCATAAATATCATAAAAGGATAAATAATATTTAGTAAAATATTTGAAATTATCAAAGGATATGTATGAACATTTCTAAGTAAAGTATTGAATGATGAATAGATAATGATTCTTTATTTATAGGTAAATGTGTCCATTGGAAAATAATTAAATTAGCCAATAATACTATTGGTCACTATTATTTTTTGTTTTGTAGAGGCATTTATGTGACTGAAAAAATTATTTTATAATATAACTAAAATTAAATTTTTAGAGATAATAAAAATATTCAGTTAATAATAAATTTTATGATAAATGTAGAAGTATTAAATAAATTTTATTTCATGAAATATTCTTACAATAGAATTTTTAAATTATTATATATTTTAACAAATCCCTATGTGATTTTTATAATGGTCAAAATGTTTACTATGGTATAAAAACTGTTAGTTTTCAATAAATAAGGATAATTATTTAAAAATAAAAATTATCATATTTAGGAAGTTATTTTAATAAAATATATTCCATTTTCTTGACTCATCACATCAAAATTATCATATGGTGATTTGTTTGAAATTTTCCAACCCAATTTATTTTTTATTGAATAAGGGAAAATTATCATTTTATGAGAACTAAAAATTTATGACATCATTATTAGGTGAAAATAATTAAAAAATTTACAAAAAAATTATTCAATTAAAATTTCCTTTGAAAATGAATATAAAAATATTAATTTTAATTTTGAAATTTACACTTTACAGTTTGGAACCAAAAATTGGATTTTTTTGAGATAAAAATTATTTTTGGTTTTTATTCATTTAATAAGTTTGTTGGAAGGTAAGTTTAGATATTGGAAGGATTTTAACATCCAAAAACACTATATAACTTATTAAAAGACTGTAAAATTGGTTAAAATCTATTTCACCCACAAGTGGTTGACTTATATAATAAAATAACCAATATGTAATCCTTTAAAAACTATCCCTCCTCAAGTATAAATACCAAACATACACCCTTTCATGTCCAATCTAAATACCTTAATCATATATTTTTTGTCATTTAACCTCCCAAAGAGTACCTACAAAGTTTCCTCAAGGTATCAATGTGTCATCCTCAAGTTTTAGAAATAAAATCTTCAAGGTAAGGGAATTCTCCTCTTCTTCGTTTCCATTCAAGAACCTCATTTGTGGAATTCCCTCTAAATAATGTATTTAAATATTTCAAAACACTTTTTATTATACATTTACTATAAAAATAGTGATTTACCAATGTAATACCTTATTTACCTCTCATTATTCCTACCATAAAACCCATTTTTGTACCATCAAGTTGTCGAATTCATTTATTCGATTTCTCTCTTTTACATGATAAACTATAATATTATAAATACCCAAACCACTTATATTTTTGTGGGTATTCACCTAGATATAAATATAACATTTTTTTTTGGTTATTTACATGTATTAAATCCAAATTATCTTCTCTTGGGTTAAAAATTAAGTATTGTTCATTTTTTTTATCACTCATGCAATCAATGATTTTTTTATTAGATATTTCCATGTTATAATTCATATTCATTCCAATATGATATGGTTTATATTAATATGATCATGACTTATTGATATGCCTATTGCTCACATGCGAACTACATAACATCCTGACCCGAATACCACTGAATGGTACCCCTAGCCAGTGGGTCACATGTCCTCAAGGGCACCTTCCTTACACAAGAGGCTTTTGAATGGTAGCAAGGGCCTAGGGTGTGTATTTGGGGAGACTATTCCCACTTTTCAGATTATAACATAGTGGTATAATATCAACAGTCAATAGAGTAAGAAGTAAATCAACTAGATAGAAGATAAACATAAAAGTAAGGAATATATAAACAATTCCAAAAGTATTCTCACATAAAAGATGATGTGTTTTGTCATGTCACTAAAAATTTGTAAAATAGGTATACAAGCATCTATTAAAATACAAGTATAAAATACCAAAAAGAAAAAAAAGAATTATCCCATATATAATTACAAGACAAGCTTGGTCATGTTCTATCCTACTCCTAAGAAATAATAAAATCAAGAATCATATAGTGGGTGCTTTCCCCATTCCCTACCTTAATCTAAGAAGTATGTTTGGGAACCCAACAAATCTCGAATAGGGTGTGAGATAAAAATCAGTAGGCCACCACTAATGGTGTCTATAACAAATCTAATCAGTGTGATATAAACAAAATAAGTGTTCAATATATCACAAGTATAAAAGTACTAATAATAAAGTGATATAAGTATAGAGATACTATCCATCCTACCAAGGCTCCTAGAAAAAAAATTCAATCTCCCATAAAAAGGGAAATTGTAAAGAAAAATAAACAGGTGGTGTTTTCTAGTCAACAACTATAAAATGATACCCATACTAGATCTATTAGTAATTATATTAAAAACATCAATATCCATGTCATGTAATCAAGTGTATAACATATACCACATCCACACTATATAATCCAATAAACAATATCCACCAATTTCAAGAAATATAATCAAGTTTCATCTAAAATGGTTGCACTATGTAATCAAAATTGTCAAACTATGAAAGGCTGGATCCAAGGTGTAGAAGACCAAGGAATCCATGTCGAGTCCCAGGAGAATCTCGATAGAAACTTAGTAAATACTTGGGTGTGTTCCTAGGAGTATGTCAATAGACCATGTCCACTATGAGCCCAAGAAATCTTGATCCAAGGTGTAGTAATTCTCATGGAATCTTATAGAATTTGGATCCAAGGAGAAAATAATTCCAAGGAATCCACTACCATAAATAAGATCCATGGGGAAAATCCATGGAATCTAATGAAATAATGATCAAAGGAACTAATCTAAGGAATACACTACCATTTTAATTCATCAATACATTCATCATTTCATAATCATTCACATTCCATGGGTTCATCCAACTCATTTAAAAATTTATTTTTAAAACATTAAATCAATTCATGTCATGTATTTACATGGAAATAATAAATAAACATCTCCTAACATCTCAATTTAATTCTCATCAATTAATAAAGGCTTCCTATAACTAGGTGAGAACTCACAGACCCAGCTAGGTGGTATAATGTAAAGCATATACAAAGTTGCACCCCATTGGTGGCCCGAGTTTTGGAAAACAATCTCCCACAATATCAATGATACTAGTGGAAAACCTAAACAAGTTCCAAATCATTTAATCAAGGCATTCAATTTATTTTAGGGGAAATGTTGGAAATTTCGATATGTGACATGATTGTATCTAGTAATTCAAAACACCAAAACATGAGGGAAAGTTATATACCACCTACCATAGGTCCGTAGTAGAGAAACCATCCAGTATTGATCTCTAATTTGGTCTAGATAAAAAATGAATAACAAACAAAATTCCTAAAAATGGTCATATTATCTTGAACCTATATAACTATATTGATAAAAAATATATTGAATAATGCCATAATAAGAATATAGAACTCATTAGTTCATATCCAATAAGACAAACGGTACTCATATCGAATTTCATATGAATAAATGAGAGTAAATACTATGAATTGTCTTCAAAAGGAGATCTTGTGACAAGGCTATCCACTGAAGGAAATAAGAGAAGGAGAGGTTTCAAAAATATAAAAAACATAGGGTTAAAATAGTAATTACCACTTTTAAAATAGGTTTTACAGTTTTTCTACATGGTTGGCCAAATCGTGCGCTAACTCTACTCCCAACACTTCCTCAAGGGGGACCTCGCATGGTTCATGTGCACGATTTTCCTAACTGTGTTGTACACCTCTACTAAAAATAGTAGAACTACCTAAATAGGTGTGAATAATTTTTTATATTGTTTCCTAAAACTGTACAACCACCTTCATCCATCAATCTATCCCTCACACTATTTCTCAAATTTTACGGATTGGGTCACACAGTTTCTACTAATTGTGAAACTGAGCTACCTTTTTTCAAAATCCATAATTTGGGCTCCGAACAAGCCCCAGATACTCTCAAAACTATCATGATATCATTAGTCAGTAAAATTTGGTAAAAATAATGAGTTTAATTGAAAAAAAATATTCATACCTCATAGGGAATCTTTGGATCTTACACCTTCCCCTCTTAAAGAAATTCATCCTAAAATTTCCCTTCTAAGGGTGGTTAAGAATCTCCTAAGAATAACTTCAGCCACTTATCACATATTTCAACCTCCCATTCCGAAGACTCATATTTTATAAGGTTATAATGTTATACCACTAGTACTATATGAAAAACTGGCCTCGAATAACCACCATGATCCTATCAATGATACGAATATGATACTCCTCAATGGATGCACCAACCTGTAACTCTACCTCATCCAGATGAAGAGTGTGAGATGGGTCTGAGTGATAATGATCTACTGAGATATATAGAAGAAAACATTCATGGATAGATACCTCTGAGGTAACTATAATGAAAAGGCTATCGACCGAATCTCTCTAGGATCTTGAATGGTCTGACATATCATGGTGAACTCTTACCCTATATCCAAATCTATTTGTATCATAGCTTTAGTGAGATACATAAAAATACCCTATCACTAACCTAAAACTCCATATGTCATCGATGGAGATTGGCATAATATTTCTATCTCGACTTTTCACTAGCCATACACTTTTGAAACAACTGAACCTATTCCAAAGTTTCCTGAAGGAGAAAAGATTCGAGTAAAGTTTTCTCACCTTCCTTTAACTAGAATAGGGGTGATCAGAATAGACTAACATAAAAATCTTCATAATTTTCCATTTGTATCGTCTCATAGTATCTATTATTATAGGATAACTCAAATAGGTGTTTATGTCTCTCTCAAGAACCCCCAAAACCAAGGACTCATACTCTAATCTTGTCCTTTAGAACATGAATTGTTTGTTCTAACTTGACTTTAGTTTGAGGGTGGTATTCCATATTCAGGAGAACTTGTGGACCCAATTCCCTCTAAAAACTCCTCAAAACACAAGATTTAAACTAGGAATCCCTATCTGGAATAATGGTTTTAGTAATCCTATGAAGTCACACCATCTCACGGATATAAAACCTCTCAAATTAATACACTAATAAGGTATTCGTGGTTAGTAGGAAATGAGAAACCTTCATGATCCTATTCACAATAACCTATATAAAATCACTACCTCGAGTTGATCTTGGAAACATGATCATGAAATCCATCACAACATCCTCCCATTTACACTCGGGAATGGGTGACTACAATACAATATTATCTTGTCACTGATGTTCCACCTTCACCTTCTAATGGGTGGAACACATCATGAAAAAACCATCCATCTCACATTTCATCCCCAACCACCAATAATGGTGATGTAAATCTTGATATATCTTAGTAACTTCAGGATGTACTACCAAAACCGAGTCATGGAACTCTCACATCAGTTACTCGCTTATGTCTACTTGAACCCAGATGCATTCATGTATATACATAATTTCATCCTCACCAACAGTCCAACTAGGGGGCAGGTCCTCACTTTCCACACTCACACATTGGACTAGTACCTCAGTATGAAAAATTTGACGCATCCTCACTCTATCTAGGATATTGGATCTCATGACTAAGGATGATAGAAAACGTTTCCCCTAACCATCCTTCACCTCCAAGTGCATCCCTAAAAATAAATACATAAGTAGCTACTTGCTCCTGGCCTCTTGAACTGCATATATCTAAGTCATCATGCCTAGTGAATTACCTAAATCATTCTCTTTCCCAAGTGTGTAGGTAATCAAAAATTCAAAATATTGTAGGTACTCAACCCACCTTCTCTACAACAAATTCAGACTATGCTGTTTAAATATATACTTGTGGCTTTTTTGGTCCGTGTACACTATAAAACTCTCTCAAAGTAAATAGTTCCTCCAACAACACAAGGCATGTACAATAGCGGATAACTCAAGATCATGTGTTGGGTAGTTCCTATCATGTGGCCTCAACTTGTGAGATGTGTATTCCATCACTATATTCTCCTTCATCAAGACTTATCCTAGTCAGATACGTAATTCATTGCAATACATAGTGTAGATCCTGCCCATCTCTGGTAGAATCAAGATCACTGATGAAGTTATCCTCCCTTTCAGCTCCTAAAAGGTTTTCTCGCAAGTATCTAACCACCCAAAATTCACACCCTTCTTAGGTAAGCATATCAAAGGTAATGTTAGGCATGAGAAGTCCTTTATGAAATTATTTTAATATCAAACTATCCCTAAGAAACTCCTTATGTCAAAACCTCTATTGGGATTCTCCAAGGAAAATACATCTCTCGCCTTCTTTGGGTAAACTAACACTCCTCTATCTGAGATAATAAGACCCAATAAGTGAATTTGATCCATCCAAAAGTGCTAATTTGTGAGATTAGCATATAACTGATTCTCTCTCAGTGTATCAAAAATGATCTCAAGGTGTTTGGCATGGTCATGTAGATTATGAGAATACACAAATATATCATCCATGAATACCACCAAAAACTAATCCAGATAAGGATGAAAAATAGTGTTCATCAATTCCATGAAAACTATTGGTGCATTCATTAGACCGAACAACATGACTAGATACTCATATAGACCATACCTACTATGGAAAGTTGTACCAGGTATATCTATGGGTCGAACAAGCACCAAGTTATAACATGGTCTCAAATAAGTCTTTTATAAAACTCAAAATCCTTGGATTTGGATATATATATCATTTATCCATGGCAAGGGATATCGGTTTTTAACCGTCAACTGGTTCAATTTCTAATAATCCACACAAAGCTTGAGGTTATTATCTACATTTTTTGTAAAAAGACTAGTGAATCCAAAAAAGATGTATTGTTTCATATAAACTCTTTGTGTCTAAGTTCTCTATCTGCTTCTTGATATCATACAACTCCATAGTTTCCATCCTCTAAGTAGGAATTGATACCAATGCAGATCATAAAACTATCTCGATAGATAACTCAACCTCCCTATCTCAGAAAGTAAACTAGAAATATTTTCTAAGAAAATATCCTAGAAATGATCAACCACTAGATGGAAATATTCTTAACTTGATACCTGATAATCCAATTAGAAACTAAAAATATAGGTTGTCATCCTACCCATCCCATGATGATCTGGCCCATCTCAACTTGCTTAGACATCTCATTCACCTATGTGAATAAAAACTCCACCCTATAGTGATTTGAATTTCACCCTTCAGTGATAACAGTAGATAGAGTCACAATAAGAAACTAGCCATTCCATTCCAATTATGATGTCAAAACCAATAAATATTGAGAAAAAAAAGAATCCATATGAAGTAACACCCAATAATCTCAAGGGCCACTCCCTGAACTGGTGTACACCCTCTATTCTAATCCCCAACAGAGTTTCCAAATTCATAATACCATCATAAAACTAAAAAATGATCCCAAGGCTATCCACAATAGGTACATATATTAAACTATTATAATAACATGTATCAAAAATATAAGATACTAGAATAAACGATACTAATATCCAACCTATCACCATAGATGATTGGGTTCTCTGCTCCTTAGGTATAGGCTACACAAAATATATCTTTCCCGAACCAAATCCCTATGAAACAACCCCACTACCCAGAGTATACCGACTCTTTAATTTAGATAAAACTAGTACCTATATACCTTAGAAATGAAAACCACCTTGGACTGACTGATCAGTACTACTCTAGCTCCCAGCCTAACGTGGAGTTTTGAATCTTGCTCATGAACCTGGAGTCAAATGTAATCCCTTTCCACTAATTGCAAGTGGGAAGGTCCTCTACAAAAATTTTACATGTCCCATCCTTCCACAAGATCAGCAGTCGACTGTGTCTCGATCACACTGATTCCCCATGTTCCCATGTCTTCCACACTAATGAAAAAAAAATAGCTACAGAAACTAACATCTTGTCTAGTACTCCCCTCATGAGAATCCTCAAAATGGAACTTATTTCCATTAGAAGATGAACCACTATTTTGGGAGACTATATTTCCCTACTCTGCACCCCCAACATTCCTCAGTTCCAATTATGTAATCATCTCCTAATTCACTATCTTTGTAAAAAAAATCAACTTGAACACATTGAACTAGGTTCTAACGGCATGTCAATGTCCTTCCTTGAACTGTATTTCCATCAATAACTCATCAACAAGGTATATCAATGAAAAATATTGAATCTCTATAAGTGTGATGAATATTCCATAATAGTCATCATTCCTTGCTTCAGACACATAAACTCACTGGCCTACTCTGCTCTCAAAGTCTCGGTGAAAAGGTAATCATAAAACCTAGATTAAAAATCCCTCTAAACCATATCTCACAGCACATCATCCATGTTAAAAACATCCCACCATTGATTTTCTACCCCACAAATAATATACATCACGAGCTTCACTCTCCACTCAGGAGGTGTCTTTAGTTGATCAAAATAAATAGTCTTTAGCCATATCTCATCACCCTGTAGACCAATATCCCCTAAGAACGAGGGAAGATGCTGCTAGTAGAACACCCTCATCCGCTCATCCATGGATGAGGTAGACTGTGGTGCTCCCTAAATGGTCTACATGAACCACATAATACTCTCAATGAACTATTCCTCAGCACTTGTGTTTGGTAAAAGCATTGGTTCTGCAACTAGCACTATAAGAGGATCTACTAGTATCTCATGTTCCACCACTCCAAATCATTTTCTTCACCACCCTCCTAATATATTACTAGAGGTCATCATGGTGGAATGTCTCTAATATACCACACACATGCCTTAAAAAATATAGATAAGTAAATATCACAACTAAAATCATAGGACTAGTTGATTCCTTCCTATAATAGATCACACCCCTCTACCTGATCTAAAATCCATGACTATGTAAAAATAAGCAGTCATATATATAACTAGGTACACAGCCTACCGCCTTCTCAAAATCCGGGTCTCGGTGAAGTTCTCTATTTCACCAATTCAATTTCATTTTGAATTCAAATTTATTCACAATTCTCTATAAATGGTTAATCCAAATTTCTCACCACTCTTGGTTCATAAGGTCTCATACACCTTATAAACTGAAATATGAAATCCACTTAGTCAAATCCATAACATATTCTAGTTCATGTGACCAATGGTACATGACTCAACATGTAATATTGACTGATTAGGGTGCCTGATGTAGGAAATCATTGTTTAGGTTACGGAAGACACTTTAAGTACTAACTTTGTTTCTTAATCCCCTACATAATTCATTTATCAAACAACAGGTGTATCACACAGGGAACACATATCAAATTCATGTATACAAGAAAGGCATCCTATATAAAAATTGAATAATTCATGGAAAGTAAATCTCATCTAGTTCCAAAAAATATGGATGAGATACAAAACCTCATCTCATATGAAAAAAAATTCTAAAGTATTGATAATTATAAAATATCAAGTGTGCCATCCAATGGTGGAATCAAATAAACTGTAATATGTGAAATATAGCAAACAAAAAATTTCATTCTAGATAATTTGGCTCTTTCCTATATGTGGGTTAGCTAATCCCAGTCACATCTCATAACCAAATTCAACTACTTTTTTAATCTCTTATTTATTGTTTCAATATATTAAATCTAGAAAACAAATCCTTTAATTCCTTTGTAAATTTATGACCCAAATTTCACTAAACAGTGCCTTGATCTGATGGGTCATATGGCTTTAAGTATGCCTCCCCATATTTTAGAGGTTTTTTACTAGAAATGAGGGCCTAGGGTGTGCCTATAGGGAGACTATGCCCTCTTTTTAGAGTGTAACACAGTGGTATAAAATCAAAAGTGAATATCAGAAGTAGTAAATCAAACAAAAAGAAGATAAACATCCAATACATGGATATATAAACAATGAAAAAAACTAATTTCACATAAAATATGGCATGCCATTTCATATCTCTACAAAGCTGGAAAATAGGTATACAAGCATCCAGTACAATACATGTATCAAAATACCAAAAATAACTATTTCATCTAGCATCACGAGCCTAGATCGGTCATATGATCCTTCTCCTTAGAAATGATAAAATCAAGTATCATATAGTGATAACATTATTGGTTCATACCTACATCCAATAAATTTGTTTGGGTACCCAACGATGGCCTGAACAGGGTGTGAGATGACACTCAGTATGTCACCACCAATGGTGTCTATAAAAAATCCAGTCTTTGTGATATAAACAAAATTAATGAGCAGTATATACTCAATATAAAAGTACTAAAAATAATTTGATACAAGTCTAGGTATACTATCTAGTCTACCAAGGCTCCCTACAAAAAAAATTCAAGTTCCCATAATAAGGGTAGCTGTAAAGAAAAATAAACAAGTGGTGTTGTCTAGTTAACAAATATAAAATAATACCCATACCTGGAATATCTATAAGTATATATAAACTAAAAATGTCCATGAAATGTAATAAGGTGTATAACCTATACCACAAGAAATTTGTACAATAAAATACACAATATCAATCATGAACACTCAGAATAATAAATTTTCATCTATAATGACTGCACCATGTAATCAAAAGTATCAGACCATGAAGGGTCAGACCCATAGTATAGAATACCAAGACTTCCACATAGAGTCCTAGTAGAATATTGATGGAAACTCATTAAATACTTGGGTGGGGTTTAAGGAGAATGTCAAAAAATCATGTACACTATAAAACCAAGAAATTCGTATCCAATGGGTAGAAAGGCCCATGGAATCCCATGGAATAAGGATCCAAGGAGAAAATAGAACTAAGGAATCCACTACTGTAAACAATATCCATGGGGAAAACATCCATGGAATCTAAAAGAATCAATTTCCAAATAGGTCATCCAATAAATCTACTACCATTTAAATTCATCAATCCATTCATCATTTCATAATCAGTCACATTCATTGATCTCATTCAACTGATATAACAATTTCTATTTAGAAAATTAAATCTATTCACATTATGTAATTATATAAAAAGGAGTCATAACCTTATCTTAACATCTCAATTAAATTGTCATCAATTTATAAAGGCTCCCTATAACAAGGTGAGAACCCAGACACCCATAGGGGTCATATAAAGTAAGGAAGATACAAAGGTACACCCCATGGGAGGCTTAGGTTTGGGATAACACCCTTCAGCAACCTCAAAGATACTAGTGGGAAACCTAAACAGGTTCCAAATCATTTAATTGGGCCATTCAATTTATTTTTTGTGAAAATTTGGAATGTTCAGATTGTACCACAACTATAACTAGGAATATAAAACACCAAACCATGAGGTAAAGATATAGGCCACCTACCATAGTACCTTAGTAGAGAACTCTTCCAATATCGACCTCTCATTCAGTCTAGATCAGATGAAAATTAAATAATGGATGAAAATAAAGAAAATAGAGCATATTATATTTTCATAAATTAACTCTATTGATACAAACTCAAATGGACAATGGAACAAGGGTAATTTAAACCTCACTGGCACATATCCAACAAGAAAAATGGTACTTGGATTAGATGTCATATGAAGAAACAAGAGTAAAGCCAGTGAATTGTCTTCAAAGAGAGATCTCGTGCCAAGGCTACCCATTGAAGGAAATAATATGAGGGGTTTTAGAAATATAAATCTATAGAGTAGAAATTGTATTTTTCACATTTTTAATAGGGTTGTAGGGTTTGGCCACATGGTTGGTCAAATCATGCACCTATTGTGTACCCCACACTGCCTCAATGGGGGCCACATGGTTCATGTGCATAGTTTTCCTAACTATGCACAAACTTTGATATACACATCTTCTAAAAACTGTAATTCTACCCATACGGTATTACGGTCATGTCTGCATAGTTTCCAAAAACTGTGAGGCCTCTTACAGCCCTTTATCCATCCCTCTCATGGTTTGTCAAACTATGCGGCCCAAATTCCATTTCCAAAAACCCAAGCTATGGTCTCTGAACAAGAATTGGACACCCTCAAAAATCCCTTGATCTCATTAGTCACTAACATTAGGGAAAAACCAAGGAGTTAAACTAGAAAAAAATATTTTCACCTCATAGGAAAATCCAGTATCTTACAAAGTATCTCATTTATTTATTCCCTTACTCAGATTTATGCTCACCGATTTCTTTGATGTATGTCCCCAAGATATGAGATGTAGTAAAAGTGACTTAGGATGAACCCATAAAGTAACTTTTCTAGAGGTTTATAATATTTTTTGTTCTTTCAATGTATTATGTTCCAAATTTCCAAGACACTGAACCAAAAAAGATTGTCTTTATTACTAAATGGTGTACCATGTAATGAAATTTCTATAAAAAAATGGGTCACCATTTTTTGTATCAAAGTATGGTTTAGTTATTTTGGAAATTAATACTATAAAACATTAGTATAAACCCTTGTAATTAGTATAAATAAAGGAAAACTTAATGAAATTTTGGTGAAGTATAAACTGAGTGGTTTCCAAGAAATGAAATCCCTATATGGATACTGCAAGTAGATTTGGATCTATCATAGTTGTAATTAGGGGTAATAACCCCAAGAATGCTGCATTGGGTTTTAATCTGATAGTCGCTTGGTGCATGAAAATGAGTCATTTTTTACCTTTATTTTGATAATCCTCAGAAATATCCATTAGTTATCATACAATTTTTATGAACCAATATTAAAGGATCTATATAATGTCTAACTTTTTATTTTAAAATAAATAAAATATTAAGGTATATGATTCTAGAATCCTAATGTTAGAAAAAACGTTTTTATTTAAATCTCCATTATAATTTATTATGTTTTTTTAAAAGTATCATTACATGATTTCACCTTAGTTTGTAAAAAAAATTGGGGGTAAAATATATTTAAGGGGGGAATAATTTAATGACCTAAAAATTTAGTTTTGTTATTAACACAATTAATACTGATTTTATAATTAATTTTTATAAAAGAAGCACATAAAAAGCCTTAAATTTCATAATAGAATTAGAAATTATGTGTAAATATGGACTGGTCCAACTAGGAACATTAAATGTATATACATAAAGAAGAATAATATATTCACTAAAAGAAACTTTATAGGTTTAAAATCCCCCAAAGATATATCCCCTACCATAAAGATTGTAAAAAGAAAGAAAAGTGTTAGGAAAAAAATAGCATTTTCAAAGGTTGTGTAAGAAACTTTGTAAATGAAGTATTGAATGATAAATAGATAATAATTTTATATTTATAGGGTGATATGTCCATTCTAAATTAATACAATTATTTAATAAGATATTTGTTTATTATTATTTTTTTTACATAAAGGCATTTAAGTGACTATCGATATTATTTTATATTATAACTAAAATTGTATTATTAGATATAATAAATACATTCCATTAAAAAAATTATAATTAATTTATAAGTTTTAAATAAAATAAATTTTATTAAATAATATTATAAAAAACTGTTTCAATGATTCTATATTTTAACAAATCCCTAAGATATTTTTATAACAACCATAATATTTACTACAATATAAAAATTGATAATTTCCAATAAATATGGATTTTAATTTAAATTAGAAAATTATCTTATTTAGGAAATTATTTTAATAAAATAAATTTCGTTTTTGGAATCATCACGTCAAAGTTTTCCTATAGTGTTTTTTTTTGGAAATTTTATGACAATAGTGATTTTTTGTGAAAAAATTGAAAATTAATATTGTATGATCCCAGATCTTGGAAAGGAATGTTCTCATTTAATTTTTGGTTTGAATCCCTTTTTGGGTTAACTAATTTCATACCCAAGTCCTTAAAGAGGCTCGGGGGTGTTTCGAGGGTTCGTGACATGAAAAATAGAGAAAAGGGGTTTTCTGGGTAGGTTGCACGGTATGCACACGGTTAGTGCTAACCTTACGGACAACCCAAGAAACCATGAAGGAGGTAGGTTTTTGGATAGTGGCCTCTACATGGCTTGCGCATGGTTTGGAAAACCGTGCAAGTAAACCATGCAGCCCAAAAACTTTTAAAAAATACAATTTTTCCACTTTGGGATTTTAAACCCCAACTCAGGATTTCCTCTCGATTCTCCCCTCTTCACCCTAGTAACGAACCAAATCTCCCAAGAGCTCCAAGAGATAGATATCCCTCATTTCTAAGGTTTTTTTGGTGTCATTGGTTGTGGATAAAAGCTTTGGGTAAGGCCAGTCCCATCCTTACTTCTCTTTTGATTTTAGGGTTTGTATCTTCTCCTCCTCTCCTTCTAAAGCTCTAAAACCCTACTCTTTGGGTGAGATCTATGTTGAAGCTTTAGGGGTTAGTTGATGTGGAATCTAATGGCTCTATTTATAGTGCATTCACCCACGAAATCTATGTATGTGGTCTACAAGCTATATCCTATGGTTTATTTGTGGATTTGTGCATGTGTGGTTTTGTTCTTTGGGGTCTCTTGGTATGTTTTGATTACACTTGGAATGTTTAGGTAAAATGGTTATTAATAAGGTAAATGGAAACCCTCATGATCCCTATGGTATTCATCAAGTGTGTTGAGACTAATCTAGGGCCACCCATGGTGTGTACCGACTTCCCTGGACTGAGGGATTTGTTACAAACAAGTGTGATTGTTGTGTATTTTTGTAGAGCCCTTGATAAACATGTTGATTTTATGGATTTTGTTGGAGTAAAATCTAGTTAAATCACCAAGTCTTAATTATAATAACCTAAGATATATTGGTTTTACATGGAAGCGGTTCATATGGGTTGAAACAAGATAATTATGAATAGATAAATGGGTGAATATGTGGAAATGACTAAAGAATATATTGAAATGGATTATAACACTAGTAATGAATCCTAGTGAGTTAGTAATAATGAATGAATCCTAGGGAGATAATCATAATAAATGAATTCTTATTGAGATAAGAATAATAAAATAGAATTGGTCTAAATGGATAAATGATGTGAAATGTGGTAAATGTGTTAATGGGTTAAGGTATGGTATTAACTCTCATGTTATTTTTGTGAATTATGTTGCCTTGTAAAATGGTTGTGATGTTGTGATAATTATTAATGGATACATATTTATATATCATGTACACATGTCTTGGTAGAGTGGGGTATTGACTTGAGGTTCTATGCCCATGGGTTGATTTGGAATGAGGCTCTAAACTCCATCCGTAATGCACAGGTTAGGGAAGATGACTAAGGATCTGTTCTCATAACAGTTGCATCCACCCAGACTGAGGCTTTGAGGTGAGGATATGGTTTTCATGAGGAAGTTAGTCCTAAGGATATAGGATAACCGAGTGTTTGTTTACTCATGTATGTGATTCTGTTCTTTGAGCACGTGTAACTTGTTGTGTTTGATGAAGCCATGTTAAATGTGTTGGAAATGGTAAGTAATGGGAAATGGGATGAAATGGTAAGATATGGAAATGGTAATAAATGTTGGTAATAGAACAAAACTGGCTAAGGGCACTTAATCTTTTCCTTTTCATTTATTATTCATTTCCCTTTTTCATGCACAATTGTTTATACCAGATATTTTATAGACACCATTGGTGGTGGCCTACTAAGTTGTACTCAGACCCTAATCATGTTACTATTGGGTACCCGAGCAGACTTCATGTTTTTAGGTTAGGAGAAGGTCAATGGCCCTTTCTAAGTAGTTGGGTTGGCATGGGTGTACATGGAGGAGGACCTAGACTTGGTGTCGAAACCATTTTTGGGATTTGCAGTTTGTCTTCATTTTGGGTTTACTTTTTCACTTATAGCATGGTATGGAATTTTTACTGTTGGACATAGTTGTACCGTGTTTGGGGAATGGTTTTTTATACATGCTATGGTGTTATTGGTTATTATTCTGCTATTTTTTTATCTTCTTTTATGGATTACTCTGATAAAAAGAGGGTATAGTCTCCCTAATTGACTATTTGGACCCCCACTACTAGTCGAAAACCTTTGGCATATGGGGAGGCATGCTTATGGTCATGTAACCACCCGGCTCGGAGAACTAGTTTAGTGGATTATGGGTCAGGGACATTACAAAGTGGTGTCAAAGGAGGAATTTATTATCCTTCTCTAGAATCTGGTTATTTGGGGATGGTACATAGGAGGTTAGGAAAGTTTTGATTCTTGGTAATGAGCACATGATTGGGATTAGTTTACCCATGTACGGGGTAAAACCCATGTCACCCAGGGTGGGAATTGTTGTTCTTGATTTTGTGATGTTACAGTTGATGATATTTCACCATTGGGTGATGCACATGTTGTGTGATGTGACAGTTTTAGGATATTTTCCTCGTGGACTCAATGGCATGAGATTGTTCTTTCATGCATCATTATAGGAACCTAGAGAGATAGGTGACATGCATCATGGTAGGCACACACAGGTTGGGTGTGTGAGGCATGAAAGATAGAATTCACCTTGCATCTTGATAATTGAAAGGAGATAAATGTCGTAAACAAAACCATGCAAGTGGGTGAAGATAAAAAATGATAAGTGATTATTAATGAAATATGTGTAATTAAGGGTTTGTAATGAATTCAAAATGTTGTTTTTAACAAGTTGTGTGATCCTTGTAGTGGTGTATGGTGTTTTTCCCCTTGTAGACCATGTCCCATGGTAGGTATGGTCGGGGTGATGTTTTCAGAATGGTAAGGTTTGTTGGGATGGTGCATGTATGGTAGGTTTTTGTGGCTGATGAATATCCCTCTTCTTATGAAGTTATGAAATTTTTATGGTGTGTGTTGAAACCTCGTGTTTGAAAATGTAGAGAAATTCCACCATGGCATTGAGCGCCGGTTGGGAAACAAGAGGATGTTGTTGAGAACACTCCTCCAGCAGAGGATCAAGAGAATGTGGTGATCCAGGAAAGTAGAGAAGAGATGTTTTGAGTGAACTTGACTCATTTTATGAAAATGATGGATCCAGACCCAGGGTGGGTTACAGCAAGTATGTTTGAGATGATTAGAGAGTTTTAGCTGCAACACCCTCTGACCTTTATTAGAGAGGGTGGGCTAGAGGCAGTGGAGTTCTGGATAGAGTCTGTCCATATGATACTTGATCATCTATATACTCTTGTTGGAAGGCAAGTCAAGTTGCAGCTTATATGTTGTGGGGCTAGGCAGAGCATTGGGGGGACATCCTCTCTTAGATTGAGAAGGCTGAGGGGATGTTATGGAAAGATTTCTAGGATAATTTTCAAGAGATTTTTACCCAAAGACTTCGAGAAAAGAGAGGGATACAAAGTTCCTAACCCTGACTCAGGGATCGATGTCAGTGATGGAGTATGCTAGCCGCTTCACTGACTTGCAACTCTTTTTTCCAGCATTGGTGGTTGATGAGGCAGTAGTTACGAGGCATTTCCAGGATGGGATGAGATATTAGATCATGTATCAGGTGAATGTATTTCTCTTGAAGAGTTTTACAGAGGTAGTGGATCAAGTTCTGATCTCATAAGGGAACCTGAAGGGATATTTAGGAAGTGGTCTTTTCGTGCCAGCTGGGAAGACAAGTGGTGGATTATTTGGGGGCTGGAAGCGTTGTTTTGGAAGTTTTCAGCTGGGTGGAAGTGTGAAAGGTGGTCAGAAGAGAGTTTCAACACCCAGGGTTGTGATCAGGTGTTTTGATATCAGTGTGGCGGGTTGGGGCACATGCGTGTCCAGTGTCCTCGACCTCTAGTTGAGTTCCGATGGTGTGGAAGATTGGGACTTGTGCCGAGGTTCTGCATGAACCCTCAGTAGGTGATCATGAATGTTTGTGATAGGAAGATTCTAATTGGAGGAAAGGGATCAGTTGCTCCATATCAAGCAGGAAGTTGAAGCTCCACGGGCCGTACTGGCAGGGGTGGTGGGTGTGGAACTCTGGGGCAGGATTGCCCAAATTGGCATTGTAGTGGTGTGTAGGGAACATAGGTTGGATTCCAGGGTAGAGGGGTAGGTCATCTTCATGTAGTTCAGTCAGCACCTAGTGTTGACGTTACTAGGCCATCAACTATTTGAGGTACAATCCTTGTAGCTTATACACTTTCTAATGCATTGTTTGAAACTCATGCCATGTACTATTTTATTTATGCTCAGCTTGTGGTGGTGTTCGGTTTGCCTGTGGAGAGTGTGTGTGGGCTTATGTCGATTGAAACTCTATTGGAGGTGAGAACTAAAGATATCAGGCAGTGTAAGGGATGTTCTATGGAATTTGGTGGGTATCATTTCCTGTGGGACTTGTTCGTTCTTGAGATGTCGGGATTTGACCTGATTTTGGGTATGCACGGGTTGGTGTTGTATCGGGTGCACATATACTGATACCATTGTAGGGTATCGTTCAAGTCACTTGAGGGTAATGGTTATATCCATCGTAGAGAGTGGGATGTTGAGGATATCGTGAGGGACCATGTATTCAATAGTTGGATAAGCTCATGGATTATGTAGCTTTACTTTTTTATTGATGATGAAAGAGGGGAACATTGTTTCTTCCCTCTAGTAGTGGACCAGTTTCAAGACGTGTTTCTAGGGGATTTCTTTGGTAAACCACCGAGAGGTATGTTGAGTTCACGATTGAGTTGTTGCGGGGAGTGGAGCCAGTTTCTATTCTTTCATACTAAATGGCACCAGCTGAACTCCAGGATTTAATGATTTAGCTTGGGGATTTGGAGCATAATGGGTTCATACGTCCTAGTACATCTCCTTTGGGATCTCCTATGCTTTTTGAAAATAAGGATGACGTGTCGTTAATGCTGTGTGTTGATTATCGAATGTTAAATCAGATGATGGTGAAAATTTGATACACCCTTCCTAGAATTGATGAACTATTTGACCAGTTGACGGGTGCATCAGTGTTTTCTAAGATTGATCTGAGATCATGTTTTCACCAGTTGAGGGTGAGGCCTTCTAACGTACCGCTGACAGCTTTCAGGAGTCGGTACGAGTTGTTTTAGTTTGTGGTGATTAATTTTGGCTTGACCAATGCACCGGTAGTGTTCATGGATTTGATGAACCGAATATTTCATCCTTATCTGGATTAGTTTGTGGTTGTTTTTGTTGACGTAATCTTGGTGTACTTGATAACTCATGACGATCATGCCCAAAAACTTTACATCATTCTGAGTACACTAAGAGAGCATTGGATATATTCCAAGTTGTCAAAGTGTTAGTTCTGAATTAGATAAGTGCATTTTTCAGGTCACATAATCTCTAAGGAAAATGTGTCGGAGGATCCAGAGAAATTGAAGGTTTTCATGTCTTGGGAGCAACCAAAGAGTGTTTTAGATGTTTGGAGTTTTCTGGGTTTGGTCGGGTATTACCAAAAGTTCATCCATGATTTCTCTCACTTTGAAGAACCATTATTGGTCTTGACCAAGAAGAGAATTAGTTTTGAGTGGTATGAGTCTTTTGATAATTCCTTTGAAGATTTGAAAAGGAGATTAACAACCACACTAATCTTGATCATACCTGATCCAAGTAGGAAGTATGTCCTATTTTGTGATGCATTCGGTATCGGGATTGGGGTTGTGTTGATACAAGATGAGTGGGTTGTGGCTTATGAGTCGAGTAAGTTGAGACCCCATGAGAGGAATTACCCCACTCATGATCTTGGGTTGGCTACAGTAGTGTATTTCTTAAAATTCTGGAGGCACTACTTGTTGGCAGAACAGTTCACAGTGTATACCGATCACAAGGGTCTAAAGTATATCTCTTCATAGTATGATTTGAATCTTTGGTAGTGAATATGGGTGGAGTATCTCCAGTATTTCAACTTTGAGATGGTATATAAACTAGGTAAAGGGAACATTATTGATGATACTTTGAGTAGGAAGGCTCGAAACTAGGTGGTTCACGAATCCAGCACCAAGTGGAAGGTGATGGATTTGTTCATGGAGATGCACATGGAGGTGCGGGAGAAAAATGGTTAGGTGAATAT
Organism: Viscum album; assembly: GCA_963277665.1. Classification (NCBI taxonomy): domain Eukaryota; kingdom Viridiplantae; phylum Streptophyta; class Magnoliopsida; order Santalales; family Viscaceae; genus Viscum; species Viscum album. The sequence goes on along the minus strand of OY728135.1, from coordinate 250,842,248 downwards.
TGTTTCCATAGTTGTTGAGTCGATGCCTTTGGGTCGAGTTAGGGAAATTCATCTTGACGATCCTGAATTATTTTCCATGAAGGAAAGACTTAAAGGTGGGGAGCCACCTTCTGGTTCGGCTATCGGTGTAGATGAGGTTTTTTGTGTTCATGGTAGTGTGGTTGTGCCAGTAAGCATGTAGGAAGAGTTTATGCATGAGTACCATGCATCAAAATGGGAAGTGCATCATGGTTTGACCAAGATGTATTGTGATATTTTTAGGTAGTTTTGGTGGTTGGGAATGAAAAAAGAAGTTGTGGGATTTGTGGATCAGTGCCTTACTTGTCAGTAGGTAAAGGTCGAGCATCAACGCCCGGGTGGTTTGTTACATCCATTTCCCATTTCGAAATGGAAGTGGGATGAAGTGATGATGGATTTTGTGGTGGGTCTTCCGAGGATTCCTCAAAATAATGATGCAATTTGGGTGGTTATGGATTGGCTAATGAAAGTGGATCATTACTTACTGATTCAAGAAACTTACACATTTGACCAGTTGGGTGAGTTTTATGTTTGGAAAATAGTATTGTTTCATGGTGTACCGTGGACTATATTTTCCGATCATGATCCTCGTTTTACATCATGCTTATGGTAAGGGTTGCAGAAGGCTCTTGGAACACAGGTTCTTTGGAGTACAGCTTTAAACCCACAGACAAACGGCAAGTCGGGGCATACAATCAAAGTGTTGGAAGACATGTTGAGGAATTGTGTCTCGGATTTTGGTGTTTCCTAGTAGAAGCCCATGTCACTTGTTGAATTTTCCTATGACAACATTTTTTAGGATACAGTTCAAATGGAACCATTTGATGCTCTCTATGGGATGTCGTGTAGATCTATGTTGTGTTGGTTGGAGGGTGGTGAATCTGAGCTGTTGGGATTGAGTTTCGTGTAGGAGACTTTGGATAAAGTTGACTTGATTTGGAAGTGGATGGAAATAGCTTAGAGTAGGCAGAATTCATATGAATATCGGAGGCGTAGATCTCTTGATTTCGAGGTGGGTGATAGTGTATTCCTTCAGGTGTCACCAAAGTTGGGTCACCAATGGATTCGGAAGCAGAGCAATTTGGCACCCAGGTATGTGGGGTCGTTTTAGATTGTGGAAAGGATTAGGCCGGTGGAATACTGATTGGATCTTCCAAAGTGATATAGCATGATGAATGATGCTTTTCATGTGACATAGTTTCAGAGGTATCACCCTGACCCAACTCATGTGGTGGATGTTGAAAATGTTGAGATTGAGGCTGATGCATCCTTTGAGGATCATCTGGTTCGTGTTGAGGATCGTGTTGAGAAAGACTTGTAGGGAAAGTTTTTGACATTAGTTTGAGTATTATGGTGGCATGGGAATGTTCAGGAAGAAACATGGGAGCGTGAATCATATATGTGAGCTCAGTGGCCCAATCTCTTTTACTTATAATTGCAATAAAGCTTGGGAGCTCAGCTCAAGTATGATCTGTTATAAAGTGGGGAGGTTGTAAGATCTTGGATATTGGAAAGGTATTTTCTCATTTAAGTTTTGGTTTAAATCCCTTATTTTGGTTAATTAACTGCTTACCCAAGTCCTTAAGGAGGATCAGAGGTGTTCTGAGGGTTTAGGATGCAAAATATGGAGAAAAGTGGATTTCTAGATAGGATGGATAGTCTGCACATGGTTAGTGCTAATCATAAGGACAGGCCAGGAAACCATACAGAAGGTGGGTTTCTGGACAGTGGCCTCCGTACGGTTTGCGCATGGTTTAGAAAACCGTGTGGGTAAACCATGCGACCCATAAACTTTTAAAAAATTACAATTTTTCCACTTCAGTGCTTTAAACCCCAACTCGAGATTTCCTCCCCATTCTCCCATCTTCACACTAGGAACGAACCAAATCTTCCAAGAGCTCCAATAGATCGATCTCCCTCATTTATAAGTCATTTCTAGTGCCCTTGGTTGTGGATCAAAGCTACGAGTAAGGCTAATCACATCCTTGCTTCTCTTTTGAGTTTAGGGTTCATATCTTCTCCTCCTCTCCTTCTGAATCTCTAAAACCCTACTCTTTGGGTGAGATTTAGTTTTAAGCTTCAATTTTTGATTGAAGTGAAATATAAGGGCTCGATTAAGAGTTTTATCGCCCACAGAATCGATGTAGGTGGTCTAAAAGTTATATCTCATGGTTTATTTGTGGATTTGTGCATGTGTTGTTTTGTTCTTGCGAGTCTCTTCAGTATGTTTGGATCACACTTGGAATGTTTAGGTAAAATTGTTATTAAGAAGGTAAATGGAAACCCTCACAATCCCCATGGGATACATCGAGGTTTTTGAGACTAATCTTGGGCCACCCATGGGGTGTGCCGACTTCCCCAGACCTAAGAATTTTTGAATAACAAGTTTGATTGTTGTGTATTTGTGTAGTTCCCTTTAACATGTTGATGTGATGGATTGTGTTGGTGTAGAAGCTAGGTGATTCACCTAGGATTAATAATAATAACCTAAGGGATATTGGGTTAACATGGAAGTGGTTCATATGGGTTGACACATGAGAATGATGAATGGCCAAATGGGTTAATATGTGGAAATGATTAATGACCATAATGGAATGGATTATGAGTCTGGTAATGAAGCTTAGTGAGTTAGGAATAATGAACTAAGCCCAGTGAGATAGTCACAATGAATGAATGCTTAGTGAAATAAGTGAAATAAAAGAGAATTGGGCTAAATTTTTAAATGATGTGAAATGTGGTAAATGTGTTAATGGGTTAAGGCATGGTATTAACTCTCGTGTTATTGTTGTGAATTATATTTCCTTCAGAAATGGTTGTGATGTTGTGAGAATAATTTATGGATACATATTTATATAGAATGTGCACATTACTTGGTATAGTGGGATATTGACTTGAGGTTCTCCACCCATAGGTTGATTTGGACTAAGGCTCTAAACTCCACCCCTAATGCATGGGTTAGGGAAGAGGATTAAGGATATGTTCCCCTAATGGTTTCATCCACCCGGATTGAGGCTTCAATGTGAGGATATGGTTGTCATGAGGAAGTTATTTCCAGTGAGATAGGATAATTGAGTGTTTTTTTCCTCATGTATGTGACTATGTGCTTTGATCCCATGTAACTTTTTGTGTTTGATGAACCCATTTTAAATGGGTTGGAAATGGTAAGTAATGGGAAATGGGATGAAATGGTAAGATATAAAAATGGTAATAAATGTTGGTAATGGACCTAAACTAGCTAAGGGAAATTAATCTTTTCCTTGTCATTTATTATTCATTTCCCTTTTTCATCCACAATTGTTTATACTAGATATTTTGTAGACACCATTGGTGGTGGCCTACTAAGTTTCACTCACACCTAGCTCAGGCATCCATTGGGTACCCAAGAAGACTTCATGTTTGTAGGTCAGGAGAAGGGAAAAGGCCCTTGCTAGGCAGTTGGGTTGGCATGGGTGTCCATGGAGGAGGAATCAGACTTGGTGTCGGGACCATTTTGGGGATTTTGCAGTTTGTCTTCATTTTGGGTTTTGTTCACTTTTTTACTTGTAGAATAGCATAGAATATTTATTGCTGGACATGATTGTACCATGTTTGGGGAATGGTTGTTTATGCCTGCTCTGGTATTATTGGTTATTATTTCTCTATTTTGTTTATCTTTTGTTGTGGATTAATCTGATAAAAAGGGGGTATAGAATCCCCAATTGACTATTTGGACCCCCGCTGTTATTCAGAAACCTTTTGCATGTGGGGAGGCACGCTTAAGGTCATGTAACTACCCATCTCGGAGCACCGGTTTAGTGGCTTCTGGGTCAGGGACATTACAACTATTTTATAAGAACTATTAATTTATGACATCATTATTATGTGAATGTAATTAAAAAAATTAGAAATAATTTTATTCAATAAAAATTTAATTTAATAAGTGTAAAATAAATTTAAAAATATTAACTTTAATTTATAAATTCACACTTTACATTTTGGAACCAAAAATTTTATTTTTTGAGATAAAATTTATTTTTGGATTATGTGCATTAAATTGATTGGTTGGAAGGTAAGTTTTGATTTTAGAGGGATTTTAATGTCCACCCACACTCTCTCACTCATTAATATTCCCAAAAATTAGTAATAATTCATTACACCCACAAGTGGTTTTCTTATATAATAAAATAACCAATATTTAATCCTTTAAAAACTACCCCTCTTCAGGTATAAATTCCACCCATACTCCCTTTAATCTACAATAAAAATATCTTAAGCATGATGTTATGGTCATTTTACCTCTAAAATATTCTCTTCAAGGTTCCCTCAAGGTCTCAATGTTCCATCCTCAATTTTTAGGAAGAAAATGTACAAGGTAAAGAAATTATCCTCTTCTTCTTTTCCATTTAAGAACCTCATTGTGGTATGCCTTCCAAATATTGAATTTCATTCTTTACCAACACTTTTTATTTTAAATTTACTAAAAATAGTGTTTTTAATGGGAGACTTTATTTCCCTCTCATTACTCAATCCTTAAAATCCATGTTGTGTATCGTCATATTGTCAAATTCATTTCCTAGATTTCTCTCTTTTGCATGAGAAATTCTAATATTGTGAATACACAATCCTCTTCATTTTCCATGGGTATTGACCATTATGTAAAAATAACTTATTTATTGGGTATGTACATGTATTAAACCCCCATTCCATTATTTTGGTTTAAAAATGACGTAATGTTTATGTTTTTTTCACTTATGCACTCAATGTCTGTCACGACCCGTCCCTCAGGGCTCGTGCCATGACTACCCCAAGCCAACCTATCATAGGCCAGGGGCTGGAGACTAGAACTAAGTAGGAATATCCCAAACAAATGGGAGGAATTTACCTAAGTACACATACACATGCACACAACACTAAGCCACATATGTTGGAAGGTGAATATACTAATTAAAGAAAATGCATGCATACCACTACAACCCTACAACAGAGTACGACTAAAAGTAAAGAAGTAAAGTAAAATTGGTCCAAAATATAATCCTACTAAAATAAAGACAACTACAAAGCATGACCGCAAAAAAGGGTACTAAAGTTGTTGTAGGATATTTCCAGAAAACCTCAGCTCATCAGATCTGACAAGGCATCGCCTGGTCCTAGTCCCGGTCCTACTCCGTCTAAGACTCCAATAAAGCGTCGGTCATCTGCAAAATACACAACATGTGTGGGAAAAGCCTGTGTAGGGGTGAGTAAAACAATACTCATTAGGGGGCCCTGAAAACCACAAAGAAAAATACCACTAAGGAAAACACCACCAAGAAGCTACAGTCTACTCATTACAGGTATATGTCATCAACACATATAACAAGAACATCCATGTATACTCATAAAGGATTACAAGATGAATCGTATCATCCACTGCCAACCATATGGTTCCATGTGTAGCACACTTAATTCTAGTAGATCCCACTTCTCGAGCTATCTGATAGTATCCAGATAGAGCAAGTCTACCAAAAGTATTCGAGAGAAAATCTGGTCTTGATACATCACGATGTTTCCATGAGACATCTAGTATCACTGAGAAAAGAAGTCTTGATATCACATCCAATCCTTTGTCATAGGGTTCTGCTCAAGGCACACTCATCCTGGGAGGACTTTCTCCTGAATCCATAAATTACTCATAGACCCACACAAAGAGGTCCCGCTTCTTTGGGGGCCGCCCAAAGAGAAATCAATTAGAACTACCAGAAGTATATTTCTTCAGTCATAATGTTGAACATCTTGTAATATTAAGGGACTCATACAGGATGAGTCATTGAGGTCTACTCGTCTATTGGCCATAGAGGTCCAATCAGCTACTGCTCGTCTTCCGGACCACAGAGGTATGCTCAGCTACTGCTCATCTGTCGGGCCAGTGAGGTCCAGTCGGCTACTACTCGTCTGTCAGGCCACTGAGGTCTGCTCCACTACTACTGAATCACTCATCCTGGATGAGTGATTAGGGATGCTAAATCACCTAGACCTACTCTTCACATAGGCCAACTGGATCACTTAGACCCACTCATCTCTTGGTCTAGTTGTATCACTTAGACCCACTCATCTCTTAAGCTAGCTGGATCACTTAGACCCACTTGTCTCTTAGGTGAGCTGGATCACTTAGAGCTTCATGTCTCTTGGTCCAGCTTAATCACATAGACATGTTGGTATCTTTGGCCAATTGGAACACTTAGACCCGCTCATCATAGTCTTCTCGATACAGCCAGCCATAGGATTCCCGCTTGTTGCGTGCTTGATTCCAGAAGATTCTACTCCTTAGGAAATTGGTCACATGTAAACTTATACAATGCCCAGTTATTGTATATCAAAGGTACTGTCTCGTCATGAGGGTCCCAACTCCTAAAATGGCTCATCAATCGGACGTACAGTTTAGAATTTATGCCTATTTTACTGAAAAGGGGTTGGATGGGTATGGGTCAGGTCCGACCCAGCCCAGGGGCCCACCGACCTGACTCGGGTCTGACCCAACCTGGTCCAGGTTTGTCCTATACCGATTGGGTCACGGTTCCGGCCCACTAGGTCAGCTCGCCCGGACATGGTGGCAGTCCCCACGTTTTTCCTTGTTCAATACGACAGTTTCACCGCATGAACACCCCATGGTTTCACCACATGACTGCCCCATGGTTCGCTATGGGGCCCTCCTTCCACAGTCCCATTGGACCGCAAACCTCCATCCAAGAGACACTGCTTGGTGTCGCGTCCACTGAAGCCCCACCACAGGCCATTGTCAATAGCCCTTGTTGATGCCCCTTGGCACACCACTAGAATGCCACCCTCTGCACCACAATGGCCCGATAGTCGCGGCCTCCTCCGCCCAACGTGGCACCCCACTGGTATCATCGTCCAGCACTGCTGCAGCCCGATGGTTTTGGCCTCATCCACTGCGGCGCGCCGCTGGTGCTTACTGCCTCCCGCATGCAACCATTGTCACATGCTTCCTCCACCGCAATCCCTTCAAGCTCATGGTCACATTTCATTGCGGTATCCATCCACTACCATTGCGATCTGCATCCATTTTGTGATCATTGAGTTATTGTGCTGACGGAGTTTGTAAGAACAAAGAACGAGGGAGGAAGAGGCTCACATGAAAAACCAAGGTGGACAGATCGGGCCTTGTTCAGGTCGGCCTTGATCCATCCATGTCATAATTTAAGGGAAGATAAACAAATATTTAAAATTAAATCCCATTTTTAAAATGGATCCATTTTCCTAAGGTTTTATCATAAAATAAAACCCACCCCACAAGAACAAATGACCCATGGATCAACCTGTTGGTGGGTTGATCCGCAGTCGTTGTTTTAAAAAAGAGTATGAAATAAATTAACAAACAATAAACCCCGAACTCAAGTTGGATCTCTTGTAGATAGAGATTAAAGTCAATTCACCATGTCGATCCTTGTTCCGCTGGTATTCATCAATTCATCGCCGCTTGATCGAACCCCGACCTTTGATTTGTCATCGTCGACGATAGAGCCTCCTCCCCCTTGCCTTTGGAAAACTCCAAAGTTCCAGAGGAATTCTCCAGCATTATGAATTCTAACTCTAGACCCTATCCCCAATTAATAGAGGAAACATGTTAACGCGTTTCAACGTTACTATCTCTCTTTGAAATAGCATTGCCACGATACTTCATTTATGAATGGATAACGGGTTACTCTATCATTGTGTCACAACATTTCCATTCTATGAAATGTTAAAATTAAATAAAATAAACTTCTTTTAGTTTATTTTATTATTTTTAAAAATTCCTAAAATTAACTTTTTCCCTCAACCCTTTCCAGTCTAGGTTATGTCCTGCTTAAGGATTACATCTCATTTCAAAGTCAATGGTAGTTTCAGATTTTTAATCTGATTTTCCATTTGTGATTTATGAGGATTCGAAAAATAAAATAATTTTTATTTAAATTATTTTATGTATCGTTATTTCCTAAAAAATAACTTTCACAACTGGCATGTACCAGTCTATGTTAGGCTTTTCCTAAGGAAATCATGCCCTCACAAGCTCAACGGAGGTCTTTAATTCTCAATTTGAGATACCGTTCACAAGTTATAAGGATTCTAAAATAAAATAACTTTATCTAATTATTTTATTTATGGCCAAAAATAACATTCCATTGTTGGCATGCGCCAGCCAATGTTAACCACTACCTAAGGAAAGAACACCCTCACGAGCTCAATGGTGGTCTCGGGTTTTCAATCCGAGTCACCGTTCATGAGTTATTAGTATTTGAAATATAAAATTATTTTATTTAATTATTTTATTTACACTTATGCTATTTTTGGGTTTTCTCAATAGAGAACTACACCAACTAAACTTAAGTCGCTCCTAGGGTAAACCCACTACTTTGAACACAAAGTTTCCCTCATATTTATAATCCCGGAACCCGTTTAATATTTATTCTACTTTTCAGGAAAACAACTCATGCGCACTATTTAAAACTTAATATTTTTTTGGCGGACCATTCCAGGTACATCGGACCTCGGAATCGCATGCCATATTAGAGCCTAATCTAGAAATAATCCCATATGATCTAAAAAAGCATGGAATTATGGGACATTACATTACCTCCACCTTTTGGTATTTACGTCCTCATAATCCAAAACAAGGGTCAAACAAACTAATTAGGGTATGAGTACAAACCTGAGCTTCCCGCTCCCACGTGCTCTCGTAGAGATTCCTGTGTTGCCACCAAACATGAACTAGAGGAATAAATCACCCATGGAGGGTCCTCTCTTTTAGATATTCAATATCTACTTAAAACTATGCAAAAGTCTCTCGGTCATCAATTCTCCAGCACGTAGAGGCATCCCGAGACCTCTACTAAACTCTGCCCCTGGGTAGTTATGAAGTGGGTCGACTCGGTGAGTCGGTCAATGATCACCTAGAGGATATTGTGTCTCCTAGATGTATGTGGTAAACCCATCACAAAGTCCATCGATATCCCTTCCCACTTCCTTCCCATTTCTCCTAGAAAGAGAAAGAACAACCCATGAAACTGATTCATATAAGCATTCATCTTTTTAACTCAACGAGTAAGCACAACTTCAACCTATTCTCTCGTCCCCGGTGTTCGCCTTGACACCCACACACATACCTGGATGCATCTCTCCAATATATGTGTCACTTCTACAACTATACATCCCCTGAAAATAATAATGTACTCCCCACCTTTCGAATGTCCATCAAGGGTATTCCCTATGGGAAACTGAGCTGTAAAGACTTACAGTCAATTTCACCGAGTTATACCTCCCTGACTCATTTAAGAATGGATGGGTAACAACCAATTATTGGAGATAAGATGCTTTATCCCCACACACGAAGGATAAATGTAATGAGTCCAACTGCTATGTTTCCTCATCCAGCAACTACGAACTGGATCTCTTATAGAGAGCATCTGCTACCATGTTCCCCTTACCAAGAATATAGACTACTTCGAATTCAAAGTCTTGGAGGAACTCCATCCATAATCTTCATCTAAAGTTCAAATCCTTCTAAGAGAAGATATAATTGAGAATCTTTTGGTTATAGTAGATTCTAAATTTTCCTCCCTTAAAGTAGTGTCTCCTCATATTCAATGAAAAGATTACCACTACGAACTCAATATTGGGGCGCTCATCAAACTCTATCTTAACTATTGAAAATCCTACGGGCATCTTTCCATCCACTCGAAAGAATAACCCTTTCAATTAATTGATTCGCTCATTATCCATTTGGTAGTGGGTACTCATTCTCCATGTCCACTTTGTTAAAGGGATGGTAATCTACACATAATCTCAAACATTGGTTCTTACTAAGCCCTTCCTCTTCATGTACCCTACTTACTACCTCATCTTGTGAAGCTCAGTGAAAGACATATGATATACTGATGCTGATATCGGTTCCATATTAGGGTGTAGAATGGTGTAGAATTCTATCTCCCTGCAGGGCGTTAACCTTGGAAACATCTTCTGGAAAGACATACTTGTACTCTTCCACTACTCTTGAGAACTGAAAACTCAAAACATCCACTGATGCACGGGTAAGGATGGCCATATGTAGCTACCCCCCTTCCCCTTTCCTCTAGTTCCTAAGCCTGGTGTGGACCACATTGGGGTGGTGGTTGTAACATGATGAAATGTATACCACCTCCTGCTGCTCTTCCATGTCCTCTTCCATGACTTCCACCCTACAGATTAATCTGTTCCTATCACTATCTCTTTCCCAGTGGCCCATCCACCATTTCACTGTCAGCGTGAGAGGATGGAAAATCTCTAGAGAGATGTTACCTATCGTCTTTTGAAAAGAATTACATCTTTATAGGATAACTGGACACACCCCATAATCCTTGAGTTGTAGATCCCTATCTTAGGACCTCTTCTTGGAACATCGAACATGTCCAAGTCTCTGATACTGACATTGTCTTCCTAATTTCCCACTAATGACATACATTGGATATATCTGCTCATCCAAAGGACTTTCAACCAAAAAGGTTCTATCTATCACCCTAGCATAAGTATGAATGCACATCGTAATAGTGTTGGATTGGATGTCCCTAAACACATCTCACTCTAAGGTCTGATCCCTGAAGCACTAGTTTTATCACATTCATCGAGTACCTGGGAAGGTCGGTATGCCTTTATGAATACTCATCTACAAACTTGTCATCCTGCTGAAGCTGTAGAATCTCTTGGTCATGCATAGCTCTCAACTTTTATGGAAAGTTTCCCTACTATGAGAAAGGTTCTCAAGCTCTGTCTATGGAAAATTCACCTCATTGTAAGATCAGGTAATCTAAAACCTGCCATCTCCCTGTTGAGTCACGTAGAAGGATCACTGATAGGACTATCATCTGACCTAATGGTTCTCTGACTAGATGGAAGACTCGGTCACAAACTCAAGACAATCTTTAACCGCCTATGAGTTAGGCTCACCTAAGGTCTTGAGGAGTCTATGTTGCTGAAACTTGTGAAGTGCACTTATCATGCACGTCTCATCTGCTGGTACTATGAGTATTATGCGCTACTTCATAGGTGGTTGTATAAATGGTACACCACTCGGTGGTTCTATCTTTGGTACAAAAACATATACCCATCTTGTCACCCCACAAATTTTATTCATGATCACGTGGTGTAATCCTAGATGGCTGTCTATGTGGAAGCATCTTGAAACAAAAAAATATGTACCACGATCAAAAGAGTATACCTAGTCAGATGAATCAAGAAGGACAAGGAAAACTCAACCCATTACTATACAATGCATGTACCATTATTTTTAATAAAACTAGTGTTTTAATGTACCAAGTCAAAAAAATAATTCAGGTGCCTAGTGTATGGATATGTTGGCCATCACACCAACACTGGATTCCCTATCCTTAAATATGAACTCAAAACACTTAACACTATTTCCCCAAACCAAACTCATAGGCTCTGGGTTCTTAAGGTAGAACCAAACTCCTCTAATACCACTCTATCATGACCCATCCCCTGGGGTCCATGTTGTGACTACCCCAAGCCCGCCTCCCATAGTCTAGTGGCACATGACTAGTGCTAAGTAGGCATATCCCAAAAAAATGGGAGGCATTTTTCTAAGTACCTATACACACGCACACAACTCCAATCCACTGGTGCTGGAAGGTAAATACACTAAGTAAAGAAAATGAAAGATTACCATTACAACCCAAAAACATAGTACAATATAAAGAAAATTAGTAAATTAAAACCAGGCCAGAATACAAGCCCACTAAAATAAAGACAACTGCAAAACCCATCTGCAAACCAGGGTACTAAAGCTACTGTAGGAAGCGGTCGAAAACACCTTAGCTCGCCTGATCTCACAAGGAATTTCCTGGTCTTGGTTCTGGTCCTATTTTATCTAAGACTCCACAAAAACACCAATCATCTGTACCAGACACAAAACATGTAGGAAAAGACCATGCAGGTGTGAGTAAAACAATAATCAGTAGGAGACCCTGAAAACCACAAAGAAAAAGACCACTAAGGAAAACACCACCAATAAGGTACAGTCATCTCAAAACAGGTATATTTCATCAAAAAATATAATAGAAACATCTAGTTATACTTATAAAGGATTCTATGATTCAATGTTTTATCCACTGCAATCCATATGGTTTTGTTTCTAGCACACTCAATTTCGAGAGATCCCAATCCTCAAGCTATCTAATAGTATCCATGTTGAAAAATTCTACCAAAAGTATATGAGAGAACATCTGGTCTCGATACATCATAAATTTTCTCTGAGATGTCTAGTCTCAATGAGAAAAGAAGTCTTGATATCACAATGAATACTTCTTCACAAGATTCTTCTCAAGGAATGCTCGTCCCGGGAGGACTCCCTCCTTGAGCCATCAAGTCACCAGAGACCTACCCAAATACGTCCCTCTTCTTTGGGACCTGCCCAAGGAGAACTCACTGTGAACTACACAAAGTACATTACTTTAGTTGTAATGTTGAACATATTGAACTACTGAGGGACTCATCCCTGATGAGTCACTGAGGTTTTCTCGTCTGCTGGCCACTGAGATCTGTTCTTCTACTTCTCGTCTGTTGGGCCACTGAGATATTCTCAGCTACTTCTCATCTTCTAGGCCACTGAGTACCACTCAGCTACTACTGAAGAACTCGTCTTTGATGATTTCTTGGGGATTCTAGATCAACTAGACACTCTCTTCACATGGGCCAGCTGGATCACTTAGACCCACTCATCTCTTGGGCCAGCTGGATCACTTAGACTCGCTTGTCTCTTGGTCTAGCTGGATACTTAGACCCGCTCATCTCTTAGGCTAGATATCTCACTTAGACCCACTTGTCTCTTGGGCCAGCTGGGTCCCTTATACCTTCTCATAATAGTCTTCTCGATACAGCCAGTTGTAGGATTCCCGCTCGTATAGAACTTGATTCTGGGAGATTCTACTCCTCAAGCCATTGGTTACATCTAAACTTACATTAAATTCCACTTAGTGTATAAAAAAGGTACCTCCTTGTCGTGAGGGTCCCAATTCTGTAAACATATCATCAATTATACGTTTGAATTAGAAGTTATGAATGTTTTACTGAAAAGGGGTCGATGGGGTCTAGGTATAGTCTAACCCGACCAGACCGACCCGGCCTGACCCAGACCGACCCATCCAGAGGGCCCACCAACTGGATCAAGGTCTGACCCTTCCCAGTCCGGGTCTAGCCTAGACCAACTGGTCCACAGGTCCATCCTGCTGTGATTGGGCCGACTCAGGTCACCTGGACATGGTGGCGGTCACCACGATCTCCCCTGGTCAGTGCAGCGGTTTCACCGTGTGACCGCCCCACGGTTCACCGTAGGGACCTCCTGTCATGGTCCCATTAGACTGCGGATCGATGCAATATCTATTGAAGCCCTACCTTAGGTCATTTCCAGCATCCCTTTTCGCCGCCTCATGGTGCGCTACCCTCTACAGTACCACGACATGATGGTCGCGGCCTCCTTCTCCAGACTTGGGGCCCTGTTGGCACTATGGTCCTGCACAGTCGCGGCCCAATGGTTGCGGCCTCCTTAGTTGTGGCACATTGCAACATGCTAACTCTACCTCCATCCCTTCAAAATAGTGGCCCCATGTATTTTTTTCCTCCTACTACGATATCTATCTATTGTCGTTGTGATCTGCTTCCATGTTGTGATCATTGAGTTGTTGCGGCGATGGAGATCGGAGGAAAAAAGAATGGGGGAAGAAGAGGCTCTCATGAACACCCAAGTTTGATGGATCAGGCCTTGTTCATGTTTTCCTTGATCCGTCCATGTAATAATTTAAGGTTTTCTAAATGAATATTTAAAATTAAATCATAGGTTTAACATGGATCCATTTTCCCAAGATTTTATCCCAAAATCAAACTCATCCAACAATAAAAAATGACCTGAAAATCAACCTATTAGTGGGTTGACTCACACTCATTGTTTTAGAAAGAATTAATGGGAAATAAATTCACAAATAATAAACCCATACCATGAGTAGGGTCGCCTGTAGTCGTAAATTGAAGTCACGTCACCATGTCGATCCTTGTTCTGTCGGTGTTTGTCGATTTATCGCCACATGATCGAACCCCGACCTCTAATCCATCATCGACGGTGAGAGATCCTCCTCCCCCTTGACTTAAGGAAACTCCAGAGTTCCATAGTAGTTATTTAGTGTTATGAATTCTCACACTGGACCATGCCCCAATAAATTGAGGAAACGTGTTAACGCGTTTCCGCGTTATTATTTCTCTTTGAAACAGTGCTGCCACACTGCTTCATTTATGAAAGGATAACTGGGTTTTTCTATCACTACATAACTTTTTTCCATGCTATTAAATGTTAAAAGGGAATAAAACAAACTTCTTTTAGTTTATTTTATTCTCCTTTAAAATGTCAAAAAAATTACTTTTACCCTCAACCTGCGCCGGTCAAGGTTAAATCCTTTTTAAGGAGAAAATATCATTATGAACTCGATGGTGGTCTCGGTTTTTTATTTTGAGTTACCATTTGTGAGTTATGAGGTTTCAAAAAATAAAAAAAATATTTAAATTATTTTATTTACAATTATGACTCAAAAACCAACTTTCACTGTTGGCCTGTGTCAGTCGATGTTAGACTCTGCCTAAGAAAATAATGCCCGCACGAGCTCAACAGTGGTCTCTGATTTTCAATCCAAGTTACCGTTCATGAGTTATAATTATTTTAAAATAAAATAACTTTATTTAATTATTTTATTTACGGACAAAAACAACTTCCCACTATTGGCATACACCGGACAATGTTAGCCTATTCCTAAGGAAATAATTCCCTCAAGAGCTCAACGGTGGTCTGGTATTTTCAATCTGAGTCACCGTTTGTGAGTTATAAGGATTTTAAAAATGAAATAATTTTATTTAATTATCTTATCTAAAGTTATGCCATTTTTTTGTTTTCTCACTGGAGACCCGTGCCAACTAAACTTAAGTTGCTCCTAGGGTAAACCCACTGCTCTGAACACAATGTTTCCCTTGTATTTCTAATTCGGGAAACCATTTAATATTTATTCCAATTTTCAAGAAAACCACTCACAAGCACTATTTAAAATATAAAAAAAATTATAAACCATTCCGGGCACACTGGGCCTCGGAATCGCAGACCATCTCAGTGCCTAGTCTCATAATAATCCAATAAAATTTTAAAAAAACATGGAATTCTAGTACATTATAATGATTTTATGAGAAAATATTTTTTTACTCTCCTTGAGTTATTAAAAAAATGAATTATTATGATCGATATGGCTCAAATGAATTAAGACATATGAATCCTGAATCCTGATAGTGATGAAAAGCATTGGGTAAATATTTAATCTCAATATATGACATGTTTTATGATATGATGGTGAATAACCTTAGTAATTATGTTTTAGGACACCTTGGTTATAAACCTTGGTGATATCCTTTTGAATGTTGCAATTTTATATTGTAGACTCATTTCCATGTTATGATTCATGTTCATTATATTATGATATTCCTCATATTCATATTATTATGCCTTATTGATATGCCTCGTGGTCATAATCTTGGTATCTTATTTGTTTATTCCCTTACATTTCTTTATGCTTTCCCCTTTATTTGATGTTTCTCCCCAAGATATGAGATGAAGTAAAAGTAACTTTGGATGAACCTATGAAGAATTCTTTAAAGTGTATTATAATAACGTTTCTTTTTCTTCATGTATTATGTTCCTAATTTCTATGAAACTAAATGTCAAAATGTCTTTTGTATTATTAAATATTGTATCATATAATGAAAGGTTTATTAAATGAAAATTTTGTTTTCCATAGTTTATATTAAAGGATGTTTTAGTTAGTTGTGGAAATTAATACTAGAAAAACCTTAGTATAAACCCTAAAGTATAAGTATAAATATAGAAACATTTCCTCAAATTTTGGTGAATTTTAAAGTGAGTATATTTTAATAAATTAATTTTTTTTCTAGATACTACAAGGGGATGGGACTCTGGTACAGTTATACCTAGGGATACTAACACTGAAAAGGGCGCACTGGGTTATAATCTAATCATCACCTGGTGAACGAAAATGGACCATTATTCACACCTGATTTGAAACTCCTAGGGATATTATTTGGTTATCATAAGATTTTTATGAACCAATATGAAAAGATTTATCGAAAGCGTTAAGTACTTATTTTTAAAATAACAAAAAATAGATTAATTTTTAGGATTATAGAATCCCAATGTTAGAAAAACTTTATTATTTAACTCTATTTTTGAATTTACTATGTTTTCTAAAAGTAACCTTACCTATTTTCACCTTAGTAGGTAAAAATAAATTTTGAGGGTAAAATCTATATAATGGGGGAATAATGTAATGACCCAAAAAATCATTTTTGTAATTAATAACACCATTTCTTATTTTATATGAATTTTTACAATTGAATCACATAAAAAGGATTTTATATTTCATAATAACATTACACATCATGAATAAATATGGAGTAGTAAAACTAGTAATATTAAATTTATATACACATGGAAGAATAATACATTCACTAAAAGAGACTCAATTGGTTTGAAATCCCCCAAGCATATTTCCCTTGCTATAAAATCATAAAAATAAATAGAAACATTCGGAAAACAATTTACATAATAAAATATGTGTAAGAACCTGTTTATGTGAAGTCGTGAAAGATAAAGAGTGAATTATGGTTTATTTATAGGGTGATATGTCCATTTTAAATTAATAAAATCAATTAATAAGACAATGGTTTATTATTATTTTGGTTACGTAGACACATTTAAGTGACTCTCGAGATTATTTTATAATATAAATAAAATTTTATTATTAGAGACAAAAATATATATTCAACTATAAATATGTTTTATGATAAATTTATAAGTTTTAAATTAAATTTATTTTATGTAATATTCTTATAAAATAGGTTTAAAATTATTTTATATTTCAATAAATCCTTAAGTAATTTTTATAACTGTCAGAATGTTTACTATAGTGTTAATAATTTTAAATTTTCAATAAGTAAGGATTTTTATTTAAAATTTAATATTATAATACTTATTAAATTATTTTTATAAAATAAATTTAATTTTTATATTTCTCACATAAAAATTATCCTATGGTGAATTTTTTTCATTTTTTCGACAAAATTGATTTTTTGGTGAAAAAGTGAAAATTGATGTTTTATGAGCACTACGAATTTATGACATCGTTATTATGTGAAAATAATTATAAACTTGATGAAACGTTTTATTAAATAATTATTTCATTTAATAAGAAGGAATATTAATTTAAAAAATATTAATTTTAATTTATAAATTTTCACTTTTCATTTTGGAACCTAAAATTGGATTTTTTTCAGATAATTTATTTTTTGTTTATGTGAATAAAATGGGTCGGATAGAATATAGGTTTATATTTTATAAGGATTTTAATGTCCCAAAACCTTTTATAACTCATTAATATTCTATATAATTGGTTATAATTAATTTCACCCACACATGTTATGCTTATATAATAAAATAATCAGTATTCAATCCATTAAAAATCACCCCCACTCAAGTATAAATACCAAAAATACTCCATTTCTACTATACATAAAATCACTTAATAAATCATTTATGGTCATTTTACCTCCAAAATAGTCCCTCCAAGGTTCCCTCGAGGTCCTGAGGTTCCATCCTCATGTTTTAGGAATCAAATCTTCAAGGTAAGGGAGTTCTCCTCTTCTTCTTTTTCATTCAAGAACCTCATTTGTGGTATTCCATATAAATATTTATTTTATTTATTTAAAAAAACTTTTCATTAGTAATTTACAATAAAATACTATTTTATAAATGGGAGACCTTATTTCCATCTCATTATTCCCTCCCTAAAATCCATGTTACGTATCATCATGCTTCCAAATTTATTTCTTGAATTTATCTCTTTATATGAGAAATTATAATATTGTGAATACCCAAACCACTTACTTATCCATGTATATTCACTTATATGAAAACATAACTTATTGAATTGGTATTGACATGTGTTAAACCAACATTTCATTCTCATTGGTTAAAAATGAAGTGATGTTCATGTTTTTTTAGTACTTATGTGCTCAATGACTTTATATGAAACTCGTTTTTTATTATCCTCAAGTTATTGAAAAAAGATTTAATATGATTTATGTGGATCACATGAATTAAGAAATATGAATGTTTCCCCCATATATTTATCCAAATCATTGGGTAAACAATTAATCGATATAGATGAAATTTTCTATGATACCTTGGTGAATAAACTTGGTAATTATTCTTTATGACACCCTGGTGATAAAAGTTTGTGATAATCTTATCAAAGACTCAGTTTTAATGTTGTAGACACATTTCCAAGTATGATTCATCTTCATGCTATTATGATATGACTCATTTTTATATGATCATTCCTTAATGATATGCCTTATGGTCACATGCTAAGTATCTCATTTGTTTATTCCCTTATTAGGATTTATTATCTAGCCTTTCTTTGATGCATATCCCTAGGATATAAAATTGAGTAAAAGTAACCTTGGATAAACCTATGAATAATCCATTAATGTTTATTAGAATATTTTTTTGTCTTTCATGTATTATGTTCCTAATTTAAAAGATATTAAACCTAAAAATATACCCTATATAATTAAATTTTGAATCATGTAATTAAAGGTTTATGAAATAAAAAAAGGAGGGTCTCCAAAATTGTTATCAAAGGATGAAATAGTTATTTTTGTAAATTAGGACTATAATAACCTTAGTATAAACCCTAGGGATAATTCTAAAAATAGGAAAACTAACTAAAATTTTATTTATGTATAAAGTGTGTAGTTTCTAAGAAATGAAATCCTCATCTTGATACTACAAGTAGATGTAGATCCATCATAGTTGTACCTAGGGTTAATAACCTAGAGAAGGGAACATTGGGTTTTAATTTGATCATCACCGGTTGCATGATAATAGGCCTGGTTTCGCACCTTGTTTGACACTCTTAGGGTATATTATTTGGTTAACATAATATTTTTATGAACCAATATTGAAGTACATATAGAAATCATAACTTTTTACTTCAAACGAAATAAAATATTAAATTATAGTATTCTAGAAACCCAATGTTTGAAAAACATTAGGATTAAACTCTTCTTTTTAATTTATTATGTTTCTTAAAATTACCCTCAAATTTTTTCACCTTAGTATATTAAATAAAAATTTTAGGGAGAAATTTATTTAAGGGGGGAATAAATCAATGACCTGAAAATTCATTTATGTTATTAATAGAAGTACTTCTTATTTTATATTTAATTTTTAAAATAAACCCACAAAGAATGAATTTTAAATTTCATAAGAACACTAAAAATAATGTGTAAATTTGGACTAGTAAAACTAATAAAATTAAATGTATATACACTAGGAAGAATAATAAATTCACAAAAATAAACTCCATAGGTTTTAAATCCACCAAGAATATCTCCACTTCCATAAATATCATAAAAAGAAAGAGAAGTGTTATGAAAACAATTGAAATTATAAATGGATGTGTAAGAACCATTTTAAGTGAAGTAATGAGTGATGAAGCGATAATAATGGTTTATTTATAGGGAGATATGTCCATTTAAAATTAACATAATTATTCAATAATATGGTCATTATTATCATTGTTTATGAAGATACATTTTAGTGATTGTCGATGTTATTTTATAATATAAATAAAATTGTTTTATTATAGATAACAAATATATTCCATTAATAATATATTTTATGATAAATTTATATGTTTTAAATTAAATTGTTTCCATGAATTAATCTTATAAAAATACTTTTTAAACTATTTTATATTTTAAAAAATCCCTAAGTAATTTTTCTAACGGTAAGAATGATTATTACGCTATAAAAATGTTACTTTTCTATAAATAAGGATTTTATTTAAAGGGTAGAATTATCATATTTAGGAAATTATTTTTTTTAAATGAATTTATTTTTTTTAAAACATAATTATCCTCAGGTTAATGTTTTGTAATTTTCTGACAAAATTGATATTTTGGTGAAAAGGTGAAAAATACTATTTTATGAGAACTGCGAATTTATGAAATCATTATTATGTGAAAATAATTAAAAAATTTATAACAAGTTTTATTAAATAAAATTATCATTTTATAATTATAAAAATTAATTTTAAAATTTTAATTATAATTTAGAAATTTACACTTTATATTTTGGAACCAAAAATTCAATTTTTTGGGAAATAAATTATGTTCGGTTTGTGTGTATTACATTTGTTAGTTGGAATGTAATTTTCTATTTTGGAAGTATTTATACATACAACCAACCTATATCGGTCATTAATAGTCTATCAAATAGGTTAGAATTAATTTCACCCACAATTGGTTGGCTTATATAATAAAATAACCAAACTTTTAACCATTAAAACACCCCTCCTCAAGTGTAAATACCACCCATGATCACTTTCATGTCCAATATAAATCAATTTTTCATGAATTAATGGTTACTTTACCTTAAAATTAGTCACTAAAATGTATCCTCAATGTCTCAGGGGTCCATCCTCAAATTTTAGGAAGCAAATTTTAAAGGTAAGGGTATTATCCTCTTCTTCTTTTCTAATCAAGAACATTACTTGTATTATGCCTTATATATATTGAATTTCATTGTTTCCCAACACAAATTATTATTAATTTACTAAAAGAAAAACTATTTAACCAAATCTATACCTTATTTAACTCTCATTATTCCTTCCCTAAAATGAATGTTTTGTATCGACATGCTACCAAATTCATTTCTTGAATTTCTCTCTTTTACATTATAAATTCTAATATTGTGAATTCCCAAAAAAAATATTTTTCCATGGATATTTAGCTAGATGGAAAAATAACTTGTTTTATATTAGGGAATTACTTTTATTAAACCCACATTCTGTTATCGTGGGTTAAAAATAAATTAATTTTCATGTCTTTTATCACTTATAAACTCAATGATTTTATATGAAACTCATTTTTTATTCTCTATAGGTTATTGAGAAAATTATTTATTATAACTGATGTGGATCACATGAATTAATATATATGATGGGTGGGACCAGATATAACTTAAATTCATTGAGTAAAGAATTAATCTCTATAGGTGACATGTTTTATGATACCTTGGTGAACAACCTTGGTAGTTATGATTTATGACATCCTAGTGATAAACTTTGGTGATATTCTTATAAATGTCTTATTTTTATATTATATCAACATTTATATGTCATGATTCATGTCAATTATATTATGATATGCCTCATGTTAAAATGATCACGACATATTGATATGCCTAATGTTCACATGATAAGTATCTCCTTTGTTTGTTCCCTTACTTGGCATTATGATGACCCCTTTCATTTATGTATGTCCCAAAGATATGTGATGCATTAAAAGTAACTTAGGATAAATATATGAATAATAATTTCAAGTGGATTAAAAAAATCATGTATTATGTTCCTAATATCCAAGGAAATGAACTGTAAAAGATAATCTGTATTATGAAATATCATTACAAGTAATGAAATATTTATTAAACAAAAAGGTGGGTCTCCATAGTTGGTATCAAAGGATGATTTAGTTATTTATATGGATTGGGACTATAAAACCCATACTATGAACCCTAAAGGATAATTACAAATATATGAAAACTTCCTGAAATTTTGGGGAAGTATAAAGTTAGTGGTTTCCAAGAAATAAAATCTTTGTCTATATATTATAAGTGTACGTGGATCTAGTACAGTTGTGCCTAGGGGTAATAACTCTTAAAATATTTCATTGGGTTTTAATCTAATCATCACTTGAGTCACTTTAATGGGACTTGATAATCACCTAGATTGACACTTTCAGTGGATATTATTTCTTTACCATAATCTTTTTACAAACCAATATGAAAGTATTTATAAAAAGTGAAACTTTTTATTTTAAAATAAATAAAGGATTAAAGTATTTTATTCTAGAAGCCTAATGTTAGAAATATTTTTGGATTAAACTCTACATTGTAATTTATTATGTTTTTTAAAATTACCCTCACTTTTTTAACTTTATTATAAAAAACAAAATTTCAAGGGTGAAATTTATATTAAGGGTGGAAAATGTAATTAACCAAAAATTCCTTTATATTGTTAATATAAGTACTTCTTATTTTATATTAGATTTTTTACAATATAATCACTTATAAAGACGTTTACATTTCATAATAACACTAAAAATTATAGATAAATATGGAATATTATAACTAATGATATTAAATAGATATAAACTTCAAATAAAAATAAATTCACTAAAAGAAAATCTATGGGTTTAAAATCCCTTAAGAATATCACCCAATCAATAATGATTAAAAAAATAAAGAAAAGCATTAGGAAAATAATTTCATCATCAAAGGATTTCTAAGAACCTTTTTTATGTAAATTTGAGAATGATAAATAGAGAATAATGGTTTATTTATATGGAGATATGTACATTACATATTAATTTAATTAGTTAATAAGATAGTTGTTCATTATTATTGTTTGTTACATAGACACATTTAAGTGATTTTCAAGATTAATTTATAATATAACTAAAATTATGTTCTTATTGATAATAAATATATTCTATTAACAATATGTTTTATGATAAATGTTTATGTTTTAAATAAAATTTATTTTATAAAATAATTTTATAAAACACCTTTTAAATTATTTTATATTTTTACAAATCCCTTAATAGTTTTTATAACTATAATAATGTGCACTATGCTATAAAAATTATTAAATTTCAATAAATAAGATTTTTTATTTAAAAAATTAAATTATAATATTGGGGAAATTAATTTGATGTGAATAAATTTCATTTTTGGACTCATTAAATCAAAATTATCCTAAGGAGGTTTTTTTAAATTTTCTAACAAAATTATTTTTTTGGTGAAAACGTGTAAATTACCATTTTATGAGAAATGTGAAATTGTGACATCATTTTTTTGTGAACATAATTAAAAAAATTTGAAAACAATTTATTCATAAAAAATTAATTTAATAAGTATAAAAATTAATTTAAAAACAATTAATTTTTTACTTATAGATTTTAACTTTACATTTTGGAACAAAAAAATGGATTTTTTGGGATAAAACATATTTTTTGTTTATTTTTATTAAATTGGTTGGTTGGATAGTATGTTTTGATTTTAGAAAGATTTTAACATATACCCACCCTCTAAAAATCATTAATAGTTCAAAAAAACTTATTATAATTCATTTCACCTACATGTGGTTGGCTTATATAATAAAATAAACAATATTTAATCCTTTAAGAATCACTCATTCTCAGGTTTAAACACCACCCATCATCCATTTCATCTCCATTATAAATAACTTTAACATGATTTTATGGCCATTTTACCTCCCAAATTTTACCTCCTAGATTCCCTCTGGGTATCGAGGTTCCATCCACAATTATTTGGAATAGAATCTTCAAGGAAAGAGAATTATCCTCTTCTTATTTTCCATTAATGAATCTTAGTTTTTTTTACCTTATAAATATTTAATTTCATTCTATCCAAATACATTTTATTATTAATTAACTAAAAAATAGTGATTTGACAATAGGATACCTTCTTTACCTGACATTATTCCTTCCCTATAATCCATTTTGTGTATCATCATGTTGTCGAATTCATTTTTTGAATCCATCTCTTTTACATGATAAATTTTAATATTGGGAATACACAAACCAATTAATTTTCCATAAGTATTTAAAAAATATTTAATCATAACTTATTGATTGTGTATTTACATGTATTAAACCCACATTCTCTACTCATAAGTTAAAAATTAAGTAATGTTCATGTTTTTTATCACTTATGCACTCAATGATTTTATATAAAACTTGTTATTTATTCTCCTAGGATTATTGAAAAATTGATTTATTATGATCGATGTGGATCCCGTGAATTAATAAATATAAAGTGTGTTACCTTATAGTTCTCTAGTTCATTGGGTAAAAAATTAATCTCTAGAGATGATATGGTTTACGATACTTTGGTGAATAACCTTGGTAATTATGATTTATGACACCCTGGTGATATGCTTATGAATGTCGCATTTTTATGTTATACACACATTTACATGTTATGATTCATGTTCATTATATTATGATATGTCTCATGTTCAAATGATAATTCCTTATTGATATGCCTTATGGACACATGCTAAGTATATCCTTTTTTTATTCTCTTACTTGGATTTATGCTCAATCCTTTATTTGATGTGTGCCCCCAGGATATGATAAATAGTTTAATTAACTTAGGTAAACCTATGAAAAATAATTTTGAGTGCATTAGAATAATGTTTAATTTTTTTATGTTTTATGTTCTTAATTTCTAAGAAATTAAACCTCAAAATATCCTACGTATTATTAAATATTGTATCATATAATGCAAGGTTTATACAACAAAAGGGGGGGTCTCCATAGTTAGTATCAAATTATGGTTTAATAATTTATGTAAATTATGACTAGAAAAACCTTAGTATGAACCCCATGTATAAGTATAAATATATTAAAACTTCTTAAAATTTTGGTGAAGTATAAAGTGGGTGTTTTCCAAGCACTGAAATCCTTGTCTAGATAATAAAAGTGGATGTGTATCTAGAAGATTTATACTTATGGGTAATAAACTGGAAAAATTAACAGTGGGTTTTAATATAATCATCACCTTACGAATGAAAAAAATCATTGATATACACCGGGTTTGAAACACTGGGGGATATGATTAGGTTATCATAATATTTTTATAAACTAATATAAAAGGTGCATAGAATGTGTTACTCTTTATTTTAAAATAAATAAAATATTAAATTATATGATTCTAGAAGCCCAATATTCGAAAAACTTAATATTAAACTCTCCATTGGAATTTATTATTTTTTTTAAAGTACCCTCATCTGTTTTCACCTTAGTTTTTAAAACAAAATTTCAAGGGTGAAATTTTATTAAGGTTCGATGAATTTAAGGACCGAAAAATTTATTTTTATAATTCATATAATTGGTTCTTATTTTATAATGACTTTTTACAAGATAAGGACGTAAAAATACTTTTATATTTTATAAGAACATTACACATCATATATAAATATTGACAAGTAAAACATGGAAGAGTAAAGAAAAATACTTTTATAAAAATGATACATTAAATAAAATAAAATTCATAGGTTTGAAATCCCCCAATAAGATCACCCCTTCCATAAAGATCATAAAAATAAAGAGAAGTATTAGGATAACAATTGACATTATCAAGGGGTGTGTAAGAACCATTGTAAATAAAGTATTGAATTATTAAGATAGAATAATGGTTTATTTTGAAGGGGGAATATTTTCATTATAAATTAATATAATTAGTAAATAAGATAGTTGTTCATTATTATTTTTGGATATGTTGACCCATTTAAGTGAATGTTGATATTAGTTTATAATATAACTAAAATTGAATTATTAGATAAAATAAATATATTCCATTAACAATATGTTTTATGATAAATGTTTAACTTTTAAATAAAATTTATCTCATGATATGGTCTTATAAAACACTTTTTAAATGATTGTATGCTTTATTAAATCCCTAAGTAATTTTTATAACGGTCATAATGTATATTACTGTATAAAATAATTTAATTTTTAATAAATAATTATTTTGATTTAAAATTTAAAATTATCACATTTAAAAACTTATTTTAATAAAATAAATTTCAATTTTTGAATAATCACATCAAATTTATCCTGTAGTTATTTTTTGGTAAATTTTTAACAAAATAGATTTTTGGTGAAAAAGTGATAAATGCCATTTTATGAGCACTAAGAATTTAGGGCTTTGTTATTTTGTAAAAATGATTACTAAATTTATGAAACATTTTATTAAATAAAAATTTAATTTAATAGGTATAAAAATGAATTTAAAATTTTTAATTTTAATTTTGAAATTTACACTTTACATTTTGGAACAATAAATTGGATTTTTTGAGATAAAATTTATTTTTGGATTATGTGATTTAAATGGGTTGTTTTTAAGGTAAGTTTAGATTTTATAGGGATTTTAACATCCAACCACCCTATCTCACACAGTAATACCCCATCACATTGGTTATAATTCATTGTACCCACTATTGTTTTGTTAATATAATAAAATAACCAATACTTAATACTTTAAAAACCACCCCTCCTAAAGTATAAATACAACCCATAATATATTTCATATCCACTAAAAATCTATTAATCCAAATTTTCTATTAATTTTAACTCCCAAATAGTCCCTCCAAGGTTCTCTAAAGGTATCAAGGTTCCATCATCAAGTTTTAGGAAGAAAATCTTCAAGGTAAGTGAATTCTCATCTTTTTCTTTTCCATTCTAGAACCTTGTTTGTGGTTTGCCTTCTGAATATTGAATTTCATTATTTACCAACACTTTTTATTGTTAATTTACTAAAAAAATTCCCAACTTGAGACCTTATTTCCCTCTAATTATTACCTCTCTAGAATCCATGTTGTGTATCATCTTGCTACTGAATTAATTTCTTGAATTTATCTCTTTAATATGATAAATCTTATTACTATGAATAACCAAACCCTTTCCTTTTCCATAATTATTCACCTATATTTATACATAACTTATTGATTAGTTATTTTCATGTATTAAACCCACATTCCCGTATCATGAGGTAAAAATGAATTAATGTTCGTGTTTTTTAGAACTTATGCATTCAGTGATTTTATATGAAACTCATTCTTTATTCTCCTCAGGTTATTGAAAAAATGATTCATTATGATTGATTTGGCTCACATGAATTAATAAATATAAAGGGTGTACCCTGATATCACTTCAATTCATTAGGTAAATAATTAATCTCTAGATATGATATGTTTTAGGATACTTTGGTGAACAAATTTTAAAATTATGATTTATGAAACCCTAGTGATAAACCTTGGTGATATGATATGAATGTATCAATTTTTTGTTGTATCCACATTTACATATTAATATGAAGGTTTATTCTATTATTATATGGCTCATGTTCATATGATCATGCCTTTTTGATATTCCTCATGGTCACATGCTATGTATCGCCTTTCTTTATTCCCTTACTTCTCATTTTTCTCACCCCTTTCATTGATGTATGTCCCAGGATATGAGATATTGTAAAAGTAACTTATTATGAACCTATGAATAATCCTTTCAAGAGGATTGGAATACTTTTTATGTTTTTTATGTATTATGTTCTTAATTTCCATGACATGAAACCTCAAAATATCCTATAGATTATTAAATATTGTACCATTTAATGAAATGTTTATGAAATAAAAAGGTAGGTCACCATACCTTCCTTCACATGAAATGATAACACAAGAAAAATTCATGTGAAATGGTTCACATGGAACTGATATAGTGTCTCTATTTTTAAAGATCTCTTGAATATCTTGAATGGCTAAAATGAAACTCGTCTTGGTCCCTCAATATTTATAGATGAGGAACCACAACCACTCCTCTAAATTTAATGTCAAGTTAAGGTTATTTTAATGAATGGATATCTCAATGCATATTTAAGGATTTAAAATTCTAGAAGTTATAACTTTTTTATGTGATGATAGAGTAGATATGGGGTTTCATGATTTTTTCTCTAGATCATATGATTCCTCAGTGGGAAGATACTCGACACATATTGAATACTTCAATCAATGAAGGTTATCCATGATGGAATCTTTACATTATGTAAGTTGTGTTGTTTTTAATGAAATGGCATGGATATTTTCACCATGGATTCACTCAATCATAGTCTTCGTTTGACACCACATGATCACATAATCTAAAGTACTTAATCTAACTAAGGAATATTCTTGTGATGACTCTGTGGATCACTTTTGTGACTTCAAGTCTACTTGGATAGTTTCAAATTATTTAGGTTATTGTATACATGAAAGACCTGTATTTCATGGATTATGTTGGGTATTTCTTTTTTTTGTCACTTTGGTTTGATCAATGGAGATGGTTTATATAATTTTTTTCAAACACTAGATTCTAATGGACATCATTTGTCTTAGGCACACTCACACGCATATTCAATTAATAAGTTGATGGATGAAAATGATGAAATTTCATGATATTAAAACTTCAATTTTTTGGATTTGATGACATACATTATATGTGTATCATTTAAGATGGATGAATAGTGTCACATGTTGAGTGTTCCACACATTGATCTTGAATTCAGTCAACCTTTGAAATATAAATAAAATGCTTCCTCCAGTGGCTCAGTGAGAGTATCCTAGAGTTTACTCTCAAAATAATACCACACACACCACTGACATTCCATCACAATATTCCTTTGTTCAGTGGATATAGAACCTTCATGTGAACTCACCCATGTATACACCTATATAACCAAGAAGGTGTTTGGTCATTCCACCATAGTTGGATAACCTTATTGGTTCCCATGCATGGTTGAACTTTCTCCTATAAGATCATGGTAAATATTTCTTATTTATCTATCTATGTTTGGCCCATTTTTTAAGGCCCAACTCAAAAGATACTTTTAATTATTCTATGTATGAAATATAATACCAATACTTCTTGAAAAATAAATCATCATGAAAAAAATATAAATACATTTTTATTTTTTCATAGACTTAAAAAATATTCCACAACCAATATATATTTCTTCATGAAAATACATATTTTCATGGTCTTCTACCTTCTTAAATATTCTATGTAAACAATTTTCATATAAAATCATCAATGGATGATTTTTCTCCATTTATTTTATTATTTTAAAAAATGTGAAACACATTATCACATGTTATTGAATTAATGAAGACCAATTCATAAATTATCATACTTTAATGCACTTCATCCAAAAATTCAATGTGTTACCTTTGAATTTCCATGGATGAAACTTATTTAAAACTTCCACTACTTCATAATATTTCTCTACCAATTATAAATAGAGCTTATGAGAATACTCTTTGAAAGTAATAATGAACACCTCAAATATTATTTAATAAACCTTAGTTTCTTTAGAAAATTATCTTTATTATTTAACGAAACATTATTGGTAACACCAATGAAATTAAAATCTATTCTTATTTACTACATTCAGATTAACATCGTGTGATTCATCACTTAATAACAAATTAACAAAAAATTAAATAAAAATACAAATTAGAATCATCAAAAAAATGTGTGGAAATACTTTCTTGAGGATTTATAAAATATATATCACCCCACATTATATTATTTCTAACTTTTTGAGTCATTGATCCTTCAATAGTGTAATTATAACATTGAAAAGTAAAGGGTATTCACAAAAGTTCCCTTTTATTCTCTTAAAAAAGTAGTTCACTTTCAACCTTTAAATTATTCACTTTACCTTAGAAATATCATTCAACCCTACCCTATTTTTCTCTCCTATAAGTACCTAAAATTTAATAAATCCCATGTTCACTACAAGTTTTCCTAATTCCTTTAATTCTAATAATTTCTTCAAGAGAGAGTTCAAGGTATCGAGGTAAGTATTACTTACTCCTTACCTTTTCTTATTAATATTTGTATTCTAAACAAAAAATAACCATAGTAATATAATGACCAAAATATCATTAGTATACTAATATATTATTATATTAATGTAACAACCCTTATTTATTCCTTCTTATACACTTATAAAAACAAAATAATGTTGATTATGCGTTGTGCGGGCTACCGCCTCTATGAAGTAATGTCTTATTTTTTTCACCAAAACCTCTACTTACTAGATATATGGATGAAATTTAAGAATAAATTTGAAATATATAATATATTGTGATTATTAAGATATAAATTATAATCCACCTTCATTCACTCTCATTCGTTGGGAAATGAAAATATTAATCATGCATTGTGCGGACTACGGCCTCCATGAAGTAACATTTTTCATTTTTCATATTCCATTTCATTATTTATCCAAACCATTTAAAATATTATTCACCAACTTAAAACATAAATTTAATATCATTATTCTTCTATTATAATTATATTATTAACATTCTTAACCATTCTCACCCATTGAGTTATATCATGTTCATGTTTAGGTCGTTTAACCACCTAAATGAAAAACATGATAAAACTTTATCATGGATGACTATAGGAACTTAAATTATAATATAATTATAATTTAATAATAAAATAAGTGTGGGTTTTTTTCTTTAAGGTTATATTAATCATTTAACTTAGTATTAAAATATCATCTTAATCACCAAAATAACTAAAATAATTCGACATTGATTCCACTTTCACACAACATAACTAAATCACTTAAGGAATAAGATAATATATTTATAAATAAATATAAGTCATATATTCTAGTACCCAACATTTTCTATTAATTATGAACTTAATATCAAATAATGGGTGTTGAAATTTACATAATAAATTATGCATGATGCAATTAAATTTATTAACACTTGATGGTAAAATAAATTTATAACTAACTAATATATTCATAATAAATTATCATAAATAAATTATATAAATTTTAATTTATGTGGTAATTTTTTTAAATAGAATATTAATATATTTATGTTTGTTTTATAGGATGTTAGAGTGCATTCTAATATACGGGGAAGTTATGTGAGGGGTTCTTTCTCAATTTTCAATACCTTGAGACATACTTCTTATTATACACCATGTTTTCTTTTGAATGGTGTACATATTTCCCATTTAATATTTTATATAATGAATCTCTTATATCTCATGATATTAAATGTTCTATTCTATTTTATTTCTCTCTTGGTGTTTTGAATAAAATTTAGAAAATAGTAAGAGTTTATGCTAACTAAAGGTTCTTCTATTGAGTTGCGAACACTCTTATTGAACACTATTATTCACCATTTGATATATTTTATCCAACGAATATTGTTGGTTAGGGTGGAAAACATAATTTTTGGTTGAATTTAGTTTCTAATAAAATTTATATTTAAAATCTAAATCCCCAAATTTAATAAAATCACCTAGTTAAAAAAATAGTGTAAATATATAATTTGATCTTCTGAAAAGGTTCTCAAAAGTTATATCACAGTTCAGATAAAATAATTTGGAACCTAATTTAACTTTTAAAAATAGTCTACTCATAACAAAAACAGTATATAAAGAACTGTCTTTAGTTAACTATTAGATTTTAGTTTTTTTAATAGTTACAAAAAATGAAACATATTTTATTTAAAATAAACTAATAAAAATAGACAAAGAGTAGTAAAACAAGTTACAACAAATATATCATAATGGAATTTAACAACGGGTTCAATCTCAAGCTGAGGCTTAATACCCTCAATTTTTTAAATCACCAACTATCAAGTATTTTAATATTAAATAAACTAATCCATAACCTGGATTGGGTTTTATAGACAATATCACATAAGGAAGTCCATGCTTAGAGCCACTTCCATGGTTTTTCATGGGAGATAAGAAATAAAACAATTGCTCAAAGCTAGTCCAGGAAAAGAAGCCTATTATATAGTTTTACATGGGGTCATAGAAAAGTAAAAAATGAGATTTATATTCTTTCACTCTGTATTTTAGCTCAAGATCTGGTTCTTAAGATTTAAAAATACAATTTACATAGATAGCTCAAAAATAAATAAAATAGAGTAAGAGAAAGAATTAAGAAAATGATGAAGTAGAGTAAATTGCTCTATTATTATATAGGTAGTTATCCTCTTCTCATATTCATCTAATAATTTGAAGTAGATTAACAAATAAGTTCATATGTTTTCTTATTGTGCCATAAAAGATTAATTGTGAACAAGATGTCACTAATGCTCGAAAATAGAGTATGTTCTTCATTTCTTTAGGAATAATTTTGGTGTTAATGTGTTCATATGTGTATCTATGTTTCTTTCTATATTAAAATTCATGAACACTTTTATTATATTTGGTTTCCTTTAATAATATCTTCTATGAAAAATATTCGTTGAGAAATCATCATGAAAATCCTTATATTTTTTTAGTAAATTCTGGTTAATTAAATGCTTCTGGATGCATTTAATTCTTTATAGAAAAGTGGTTGGATTAATAATAATAAATATATAATAAATTAATACTTGAATTTTAGATATGGTTTATCTAAATATTTCCATGTCAACATCCATGGTGGTGGCCACATTAGATATTTCACATCAGTATTCCACATTTTCTTCAAAACTTGCCGAAATTCCTAATTAGATCTTTCGATGTGTCTTATAGTTGAATGTTTGTTATTACGGTAGATCAAAATAATTTTAAGTAAAACATTTTTTTTCTTTTAGTTGATATTTTTTTCTTATGGAAGATTCAATACTTTTTCACATTCTGAAAAGTAGATATGGTCGATCAATTATGAATGATCTCTGAGTCACATGGTTGCATTCTTGTTTGTTAGATTGCACCATTGGCTCTATGATCAATAGGTTGATCTTGAAATTGATCATTTCTTTTTAATTTTTTATTATAAAGGATTATTGAGTTAGTTTGTGGTCATTCGGTTTTTCTTACTATAATTTATTTTCTTTTTCATATACTTTCTATGGACAATCACTTATAAGCTATGGTTATATCCATAATTAAAAAAATCAATGAGAATACTTTAGATTTAACAAAACAAAAAATGTATGGGAGTAAACATAAAAATTATTTATGATTATTAAAATAGGTAATTTATCATACTAATCCAACAAATAATTTTAATTTTATTTACTCAATCATTTCTAGCGTTCTAAAATTCTTTTTTATAACCTTATTACCAATTTATTTTTACCTTAAAGATTATGTTACTTAAAAGGATTTATTGGTCTCAATTCCTATTTCTTAAGACATAATTATTATTATAAACTAATTTAATTTTATATATCGTATATACTACCTATTTGTTATATTAAATATTGAATTCTATGTTTTTTAATTTCAATATCTCCCTCATTCAATGGATTTCAATTTAAATGTTACTCAATCCATAATAGTATTTACAACTCAAATTCTTCTTCCTTGATTCATACCTCCCAAGCCTCAAGGCCTTCAGATTTTTATTTATTTTTTGGATAAACCCCATTTTTAACTAGTTTTAGAGGGAACCCTGTATGGCCCATAGTCCTAGAGGCACATAACCTAGAACATGACCCAAGTGACCAAGGACCAAACATGCTGAGAAACCCCTTCCTAGCTTCTTTTTCACTTGATATTCCGAACCTCCCACTCTGTATAACTAATCAGTAATAATTTTACCATAAAAAACTACACGGTTCCTAGTACAAATTGAGAATCCATACCCTCTCTCCATTCACAATCTAGTTAGCTCTTCTGGTGGTTACCTCATACTCTAATTTTTTCTTGTCTAGGACCTACACCTATAGATCTGGCCAGATTGCTGCCAGCCTAATCACGACCACTATATCTCCTTCCATTTCCTATTTCCAATGGTAATATATTTATTTATATAAGTAAGTTACATTGTTTTATTAGAACCATATTTTTTGATGAAATACCTTCTCAAACAAAATTTTGATATTTTTAATCATAATTCTCATTCTTTCCTATGGATATTTATCCTCCATATCCATGTTTTCCTTCCTGCCAATATTTTCTTCTCTTTTTAGGAACTCAAATATGGATTGCTTCATTTAATCCTCAATCTTATCATATTCACTATTCAAATGGAAATTTTATTTCTCTATTTATAGTGTGGTTTTATAATAAAGGTGTTTTAAAAATATTAAAAGGTTTTATATATCCTATATAACTTTATTATCTTTCACTCCATGTTTTCTTTATAAAACCTTTATATATTTTTAAGGAATCCATTCTTTTATATTTATTAAAAAGTAATGTTTTTATATATTTCAAATGTTTTCTTTAAATCCTTTTTGAAAAAAAAACTATTCAAAAGAAATTTTAACTTTATCGCTTATAATTTATTTATATAAATAAGAAATGATAATTCATTTTAAATCATTTTCATAAGAAAATGTTATCATTATTTTGAAAATTATTTCACATGATTCATGTTTTTACAATGTAAATTAATTTTACATTATTCTATATTTTTTATTTTCAAAAAGGTTTTTCATGGAAAAAGTGACATTTTAATCATTCTTTTCAAAGTAAAATTCTTTAATTCTTCTAAAATTATTCTTTATCTACTAATTTATTCTTCACCTATGTTTTCATAAAAATAAAAACATTAAATACCCGTAAGATAAATGATTCATTGCTACCTTTTTCTTTCCATGTCTTCTTTAGTGTATAACCTTAATTTTTCATCAAATTTCTTTCCTCTATGAATATCCATTTCTATTTCTTTGATTCGAGTGTGTTCACCTAGATTCTATTCATAATTTAATTATAATGAATTTTTAAAAAACATATACCCTTTATCTATATGATGTAAATGCTATAGGATTTATCATATTGATTAAAGCATATTTACATATAAATTTACTGAATATATTTAGATACCCATTTATTTCCCATGAGTTTATAATGTTATAATTATTGATGGAATTATGAATGATTTTTTTATGTTATTCAATTTTGAAAAGGATATAAAATCCATTTTCTTACCATGGGTTCTTTATGATATGATAAATGATTGATTTCAAGTGGAACACGTAAGTATAGATGAATGTTGGTTGGGGTTCTATATCACCCTACAATGTGTTGGTTAAAAGTTTAATATCTCATGATACATGTATACATAAGCACAATTTAGTTTTTTGAAAACATGGGTACTTGTTTTTGACCCACAAAGTTGATGTATGCATTGATATAATTAAGTTTTCTTGCAATCGTGGTTTTTATTGTGTGACTCACGAAGGTGATATTTCCCTATGATAATGGTTGTTCCACAATATTATTATTATTCATTTAAATATGTTATTCTCTCATAGCTCATTTTTATTGAATCATATTTCCACACTGAATTGATCCATTTCATATGTTATTTCATGTCTTATACCATGACTCGTATTTTATGATCTATACCTTGGTGGGTATTATTTCCTTATGTATCTTGATTATACCCATATGCCTATATTATTCTAATTTATTATTTTTTATTATGATCTCTTATGTTTACCCTTACTGAGTATTTGATCTCTCCCTTTTCTTATGTTTCCATTTTCCTATATTTTCAAGAAAATAAATGTGTACAATGTGTCTAAAAGAGTATCTTATGTGGAGAATTTGTGGGAGATATTGAATACTTGTTTTGGGTTAATCAGTTTCTTATATGGTGGGGAAAATGTATGTTAGTTTAAAAAGATAGGGGTTTTATTAGTTAATGTTTTGTCTTAAATCTATAAAACTCTAAATATAAAAGGTCTTGGAAATGTATGTAACGTAATATTTTCTTTAATCCATATAATTATAAGATAGTCACATTCTTAGGGTGTCACACATCTCCCACCCATACTCACTTATTCACATACTTATCATCACATTAGGGTATCATAAACATTAATAACATCAACCCCATGCCATCCTCCCACCATGCACGACCCTCACTATGCATCCACACCAAAACCACATAACCACACCAACTGGTATATATATACATTAAAATCGGAATCATTTACATCCCATATATATACCAACCATGATCCATCACAACTCATGTATCATATAATTGAGCCATTATATCCAATGAAATTACACCTGACATCCTTATTTATTGCGTTATGTCCCTAGAACCCTGTTTTAAATGTTAAAAAAACCTAGTAACCACACACAAAATACCACTTTTCACAATAAAAAATCATCAATTGCATAACCAAAATTATAGTAAAGTGGAATCCTCACAAAAACATCACATTTTTCATATTATTTAAAATCCCACCATTTAATAGCCACATTAAATTATTTATACCATAATTTACTTCCATACCATCATTTTAAATCAACCTTATCTTTTATTCATTTAAATTCAGTTATCACAGTCCATTAATCATCATACTGATAACAAATTCATTCAATTTTCATCTTACCTTTTACCCATTAATTTTACTTTAAACGCAATCCCCTAACTCAAAAACTAAACACATGAGAAACATCCCCCATTAATTCCAATAACCACACACACAACACCCCAAAATAAAAGTAAAACATTTATAACTAAAGGAACAAGGAATATATCCCTTCTTAACTCCTATCGCTAGAACTCACAACTCTTCACCTCCCAGAACATCCAACACACCCTTCAAAAAATCCTACCATATAGTACCACATTATTTTTCTAAACTAATCCTTTCCCAGCTCACACACATCCCACAACACAACTAAGACAATGAGTAAAGAAAGTATAGTTCCCAAAATATTGTTACCGAACTCAACATGTCACAACACAACTCCAACTATACCATCTGGACACCAACTCCTACACCCTTCCAAATGATGTAGCATACCTTAACTAAACCATCACAAAAAATGGAAAGGAAGAATGGAATCTAAAATATAAAATATCACAACTATATCCAGACCAAGACCTTTATTAATATCATAACAAGGTTAAGACACCTCCCAAACATGAACCAAATCATGTTTTGGAACTTTATCTATTACATGTTTAATTTTATCATGTTCGTCAATAAAAAACCGGAAAATCCACATTCCATTCTAATTGTTATTATCACTTTTAACTCATTAATTGGGAAATCAGTAGAAAATAATAATACACAATAATAACAAATCATAGTTATAAAGTTACAAAAAATCAATCCATTCTAGGTTACCCTAACCAAAATAAACAATAAACAAATGCATCATCAATGTAAATAGTTTATACCTTAATAATAACTCATTAGGCTCAAGATTAAAAAATATCTAATTTTGTTTCCATATTAAAGTGCATATCTGATTGTGAAGGTGATAAGATTCTTCAACAATATAAAGTAGTCATAAATCATAATATAAAATATAAATTAATAAAAGTCAACACATAACATGTTAACTTTCAAAGAACAAGTAACAGTCTCCCCTTACCTATTTTGCATACCCAGTTTATTATCTTATTTAAATTCATTATTCTTAAATAGAATTCACCCTGAGATTTTTATTCACTAAAATGTGTGAATATTTATATAATCTATGACCAAATAACATGACATAAATAATATGAGATCATATAAAGAGTTTGGAAATCCCATACCATAATGAAGATTAAGAAACACCATGCCAATGGAGGAATATTGAGGTTGATCTCTAAAAACCTGAAATAAAATTTCTTAAACTCATAATAAATAATCTCTCATTCATTCACCACTGTCTATTAAGACCAAGAACAATTACTTCCACAACATTATGGAAGAGGGAACTTGGAAAGAAAGGATAAAAGGGAAGAGAGGAGCACCATTGATTGAAGAAGAATTTATTACACAAATCCAAGGCCTACGGATCAACATTAGGAATATAAAATGATCAAAAAGAGTTCCCAATATTTTTTAGGGTTCATGAGGGGTATAAATAATAAAATTTAATTTTAAAGGATGCTCGAATTTAAAATAAAAATTGAAAACATAAGAACCATAGCACAACACTAAGTATCATAGTGAAATTGA
Source organism: Viscum album (assembly GCA_963277665.1). Taxonomy (NCBI): domain Eukaryota; kingdom Viridiplantae; phylum Streptophyta; class Magnoliopsida; order Santalales; family Viscaceae; genus Viscum; species Viscum album. Next base: position 250,804,584 of record OY728135.1, on the reverse strand, counting down.
CCTGGGTTAAAAAGAACAAATGAAATCAATCCCCAAAGTCTATATAATGAAATAGGGAGTGTCATGTTATAGTATCCATCATTTCATATTTACTCTGGGGGTTTGTTTCAAATTAAAACCCATAAGACCTCTATGTTATAATAACTTAAGGATCTCCATGACACAAATAACAGATATCATGCCATAATGACCTCAAAAAAGATTAAACTAGTAACCCATAAAGATCCCAAATAGCAGAACATGATACACCATGTTCTAACCTATAACATGTTGAGTTTTTAAAATAAAACACTATGTTCGATAGCATACATGATATGCCACATCGAGCTTAAATGAGCAGCTAAATATTATTATTTAATATGATAGTTATCGCATAGACATTAGAATGGAGAGAATGAATAGGATTATCTGAATCATGAAAATATGGTTTACATATGTATATATAATTAATTAATTGGTAATTAATTAATTATAAATTAAAATAAAACACTTTTTAAAATAAATGTAAATGCATTTCTGAAAAACTATTTAAATGTGAACAAGTGTGTTGTATACCAATAAATAATAAAATCACTCTTGTTATATTATATTAATGAAATATATATATATATATATATATAATATATTCAATATAATATTTAATATTCATATTATGTGTTTTCAAGACATGATATAATAATAAATTAAATTTTAAGCATAAAAGAATTATTTTTCAAAAAAGGCAGTTTTGCCGCCTTTTGATGGCGCGCTTGTTTTAAATCTAGTTTTTGACACTTTTATAAATTATATTTCACAAAATAAACTTCTTAATTTAAATATGAGTATCAAAATTTACTTTGGTTATATTTTTGGTATTTTTTTAATAAGATTCATTTTTCAATGAATAATGAAAATAATATTGTATTTTAATTGAAAATTGTTTTTTCGACTGATTTATTTATATTGTTAGATTATATTCTAAACTAGTTTTAAAGTGTATTTAGATAAATATTTTATCATTTAAACCAATTAATATCATTTTAATCAATTTCACATTGAATTTGGATATAAAAACATTTCAATACTTTGTATGTTTTTACCCTAAAAATGTGTTTTCTCAATCTATCAACGGGGTTACATTTTAATTAATTTAGTCAGATTCTATGTTTTGAATTTTGAAAATTTATTCTATATTTGATATCATAAGGTAAAAATTTAGATAATATGTCCCTTTTATTTTTGGACAAAATATGAATAGTAATTGTGGTAATTTTTATTACCACACTTAATGGTAAATCAAGTAATTAATGGTAAAAATAATATTATAAATATTATCAAATTACCATAAAACTTGCCCTAAATTTATTGGATGATTATTTTTAAATCTGTATGCATTAAATTATCATTTATGAGGCGATTTATTTCCTTTTGGATGATAATATAACCGTTATAATATTATATTCAAAGGAAAGTCAATTTTTTCATACTTTTGTTTTTAACAAAAGACATATTTTTAATATTGGGTAATATAAGGGATACGTTTGACTATAAATATTCCATATAAATATAAACTATTTATCTAAATCATGGTAATTTATTTATAATTTTTATTAATAAAATATTTACCTAAAATGGTGACACAATAATGATGCAGTAATTGTTCAATTAATGGAAGAATCGAACAAATGATATTAAAAATATTAAAATAAATAAAATTTGACATAATTAATTTCATACATGAATTTGATGGATAAATTTTACATTTTATTGATATGTTAAAAGAGTATCTTTGAATATATCATGTTGTTATGATATTTTTATGAAGTCAAGTGATGAATAGTGTCAAAATTGACATTAATGAAATTTTAAAATAAATATTTTTTTATTAAATGATATAAAATTCATGAAAATATAAAATATGTACAAATGATTGGTTTAAGTCTTTAAATATAATCAATGACTCATTTATTTTCCTTTTTTCATGTTATATAATTATATTAACCCTCGAAGTGTAAATTGCAAGATATCAAGGTAAGTATTAAAAAGGTTAAATAAGGGTTAAAGATAAAAGATAAGGATTAAAGAATAGTAACAAATATCTAATTTTTATTGGATGCATAAATTTTGACCAAAAATCATCCTATATTTCAAATTAATAAGTTTTTTTCTATTTGGATTATAAAATTAATTCATATTAATTTAAAATTTTGAAGATTTCCAAGAGTTACCCTCCCCTCTCTTATAAAAGGGCACACATTATTCTCATTTAAATTATCTTAAAAATCTATTTGGTTCTGAAAATCACTAACAAAATCAATTCCTTGAATCCAAACACACATTATAGATGCCTTATTTTAGGCATAAAACCCTCTATGGAGTTGTTAAGGTGTTAATAAATGGAGATTGTTTGAGGAAGAGGTATCATTTTTAATCAAGTATTTCTATATTATTTCTTCTTCCACTTCCTTAAAATCTATTTAAACCATGATGAAATAATAAATCCAATATACTCAATATAATAATATTTTATTCTTTTAATATCATCACCTAAATCCCTCTCCACTTCCATAAAATGGGAAAATAATTATCATTTGTGTGTATGGAGAACTTCCATCTCACGAATCGATATAATTTTTTTCCATCACCATCTCTCAAGATTGGTAATAATGATGGAATTAATGTTTGTATATGATATTCATGACCTATTAATCATTATTAAAATATAATATATCATTTAATTTTTTACATTTCTATTCACATAAAAATGATAACATTGTTCGTACGTGCGTGTGAACTATGGATACCACCTTTTTACTACATAGACTTTTCATTACATAGTAAAAAATAAAGGATATTTTAAAGTTTAGTTTCTTGGAAACAATGTATATAATACATTAAAATGAAAACATTATTCTAAACAATGTGAAAATCTTATTCATTGGTTCATCCTAAGTACATTTATTGTATCTCAAAACTTGGGGACAAAAATCAAAGGAAAGGGTGAACATAAGGCCCGATAAGGGAATAAAAAATGGAGATAGTTTACAAGTGATCTTGAATAGTATCAATAATAACATGAGTAATATCATTATGTATTGAAAAATATCATAATAAAAAGAATATAAATCATAACTTGGATATGTGGCTACAACATTTAAATGAGACATTCATATGCATATCATTAAGGTTTATCACTAAGGTGTCATAAAAAATTAAAAGGTATTTCACCAAAGTATCATAGAATATGTAATCTCTAGAGATTAAATTATTTACCCAATAATTTTTAGTTATATCAAATATCACCCTTAATATGTATTAATTAAAGTGATCCACATATATCAAACTCAAACATTTCATAAATAACCCATGGAGAATAAAAGAAACGGGTTTCATATCAAAACCAAGGAATTTTAAAAAGTGATTAAAGACATGATAATTATGTAATTATTTACCCATGTAAAGGAAATTTCATTTTCATGCATGTTAATATTAGAATAAAATAAATCATTCCAACATCTAGATGAATACCTATAGTGTAACACCCATATGTTTTTATGAAATATTTTCTTTAAAAAAATTATTCTTCAGTAGCTTGATTTCCATGCAATCACGAGTTTAAACGAACCATGATGTCCTTATTATAAAATTACCATTATATAATATCCATTAGTTTATTAGGAGTAATTATAACTAACTTATGAAACCGCATTGTGAATTCATTGGCTATCAATTATTTATGAAAAATATAAATCAATTAGATATTTGTATTTTTGAGTAAATTAATTTTCATAATAAAATTAATGAAATATATATGTGTTTTATACTTAATAAAATATTTTTTATTTTCATCTAATGGATATTTTAGTCATAGGGTATGAATAAAACCCTATTTGATGTATAAAAATCTATTTTTTAAAAGGATAAATTTACACCTTTGAATGGAAAACCCATTTTAAATTAAGATTTTGACATATTAATTATTTTTATATAAGAAGATAAACATGTTATTTTGAATCAGGATATAAAAATTTACTTTGGATGAATTTATGATATTTTTATGATAACTTTTATGTTTTGATGAATAGTAAAAATATGCTAAATTTTAATTGAAAATAACTGTTTTCATTGAAATAATTTATATGGTTAAATTATATTATTGAATGGTTTAAAAGTATAAATAGAATATATTATAACAATTTAATATAATTTAGGTCATTGGAATTAATTTTATGTTTAATTCATGTTTAAAAACATTTCAATATTTTTCAATATTTTAACTTTTAAAACCCCATTTTTTCATTTCAATAACAAGATTAATTTTAAATTAATTACTGAAACTTATTTGTTTTTAATTTTGAAAAATTGATTCCATATTTGGAATAATTGGGTCCAAATTATGTATATAGCTTTATTTTATTTTTGGGCAATATGAATAGTAACTTTAGAAAATTTTATTAATACGGTAAAAGGGTAAATCGGGTAATTAAAGATAAAAATAAAATATTAAATTTACCCTAACACATGTATTAATATAATTGTACTATTATAATTTTCCATAAAACATACTTGGGTTGAAATAGTATCCATTGGAACCCACTTGTATGAGATTAGGACATTTAATTTATTTAATTAAAAGAAAAGTGAAATATGTCTCACTCAAACTTTAATAATTAATTTTTTTTAATATAAAGTAATACAAAAAGATAAATTTGATTATAAATAATAATTTTAAATATAATTTTTTTCTTTATCCGGACAATTTATTTTTATTGTTTATGAAATAAATAATTACCTTAATGTCTTATACTAGGATGATGAAAAAATTAATTAATTGATGAGAAATCAATAAAACAATTTTTATTAAAATATTAATAACCATAAAAAGGCCCAAAAACTTTACAAAACCTTATTGGTTGAGTATATGTCAACCATAATCATCCAACGGTCGATGTATTGACCATTTTTATGCTTATAGAATATATTATGACACTTATATTATTTTATTTAAAGTCAAGATAAATTTGTCACATTCATGTTTTAAAAGAGTATATAATATTTAATGTTAGGTTTTTTAGAAGATAAATTCGACTAAAAGTATTATTATGAAATATAATTGATTTATCTTCATCATATTATTTTATTTTTAATTTTTATTCAACAAATAATTATATTAAATAATTACACAAAATTGAGGTAGTAATTATTTTATTAAAGAAGAGATCAAATAAATGTTGTTAAAAATATTTTAATAAATAAAATTTAGGATAATTATTATGTAAAATAAATTTTATAGATTACCTTAACCCCTTATAGATATAATAAAATATTTTTATCTAGGTTCACGTCTTATTTTTATATTTTTAAAAATCCATGAAATAAATAGTTTTAAAATTGGCACGGTTGATATTTTGTCAAAATAAGGTTTTCTGAAATTATTTAAAAATCATAAAACATTTTTAAAAATATATAATAATTATTATATAGTCTAAAATTTTATAAATTATTAATTTATTATCCAATTAACTTCAAATAAGTAAATATTTTACCCTTTTAATATTCAAATATTTGTTACCCTAGTTAAAAATTAAATAGAATAACTAAGTATTAATTAAAATGATATTGCTTAAATTGACATAAAAAATTGTATAAAATTTATTTTTTGATTATATTCCAACCCTATATCATCTCATATTCTAAATTGGGATATTTTTTAGGTTTCTAGGTGGGGTTTTATTTTATTATAAATTAATATTTTTGATGTTTCCAAAAGTGCATCTCACCTCAATTATAAAAGGGAACTTCCTCCCTCAACTCTTAACTTCATTTTTAGCCTTAAATATTTACCATACCCTAAACATTTACCTTATAAACTTTAATAGAAACATTTTATATGTCATTGTTTTCTTTAAAGACCAATTCTAGTTCTCTAAGAGAAGATTTAGAGGAGCCACATTGAAGAAGAGGTAATATCATTTACCGATTCTTTCAAACTTGTTTCTACTTCTACTTCCACCACATGAGTTATTTCATTATAAAGTAACAAATCCATTATTAATTATATAATAATAGGTTATTATGATTATGAAACAAACATATTCCACCTTCTACCCATCCTATGAAAAATGAAATCACCATGCGTGCATACATATGACTTATCGTCTCCACACTATGGTGTAATCCATTTTTCACCACCACCTTACATGGATGGGTATAATGATAGAATTACTATATATATATATATATATTATTAATATAAAATTATATTTATTCTAAGATACTATACACCATCCACTTCAATACCATACAACAATTGTGGGAACGATATCGTCGCTAGTGCGTACGTACGGCATACCATCTCCATAGTGTGATGTGATTAATTCTACATAATATTCACTAAAGAATGATTATATAAATGAATTGAATTAATAAATATGATATATATTATACTAATACCATTATCTAAATGATATAACTATAAACTAAAAATATAAATAAGAACTTATGAGACAAAACATGCATAAGAACATAAAGCAATTAATACTCGAATAACGAGTTACAAAGAAATGTTATTAACAAATGAATGAAAATATTATCATAATTGTTATAATTAAATGATTATGATTCTATAATAAATCAGAAACATTATTTAAATCATTATACAGGAGGTTTAGATACATACAAAGCATATCAAACCTTAGGTAAGGGATAACCTTGAAAATATTTTTTTATCCGAGATTGTTTATTGGTAAGTATTTACTGGGGTATATTTATCATATAAATCCATGTTTCCTAATTATTTATTTAAAATTATTCTTTATATCCTTCTATAATTTTTTAAATTATATTTTACCCATTGGTGAATTTTTACTAAATGGTATGAATGGAATCTTTTGTGGTTTTTGGTATGAGGTACTTTTTGACTTTTCTGGCAAAAGTACGAGAAGAATGTTTTTTTAACTTATAAGGCATGAACGGATTTTTATGCTTTCAAAATTCCTTATTTCCTTGAATATTCCCCTAAAATATTACAAGGTTATTTTCACACAAAAAAATCTTCTAAAATTGTGTTTCCTTTTGAAAAAAGAAAAAAAATTGAAGAAGAAAGCATATTTTCCTAAATAATTAATTTCAAGTGTTTTCTCAAAATTATTTTCCATCTAAGATGACATTATTTAAATAGGGTAATATTTCCATCCCTTTTATTACTATAATTTTATTATGTTTATGATGTAATGTTTTTTAGGAAATACATTTTTTTATATGAATTATGATGGAATGATGTTTAAGAAAACCATTTTATTTCATTGGTTATGCTATGGTGAATATTTTTATGTTTTTTTGGAACATGTAAGAATGGTCTCATTATGAGATGGTTGGGACCTATATCTCCCTCCATTTAATTGGGTAAATATTTATATCTCATGCGATAAACATGAATAGAACGTCAAGTAAATTTGGTTCAGTAATACAGGGCTGGAACGAGAAGTGAACTCGGTTCAGTAATAGACTTTGTCCACTATGATGGTCTTTGAAATGAGACTTGACTAATATAAAATGATTTTATAATTCTTATGTGTGTATCCCAGGAAATTTCATGTCTTATGTTATGACTATTAGGGTTAAATTTCACTTTTATGATTTATCCCATGAAGTGATATTATGATATTTTATATACGGGATAAGATTTCCAAATGTTATGTTCGTTTGATTATAATATGATTGATATTTCCCTTGTCTAACCTTACTGGTCATTTGAGCTCACCCTTTCATATGTTTCTTTTCCCCAGATCATGAAGAAGGGTATTAAGTAATATATGTCAAAAAGGAGTCTAGTTATGAAGAAATAAGCGAGATACAATGTATGTGTTTTATGAACTAGCTATTTAAGTTTCCCAGTTTCTAAAGACAATAAACCCATACAGTCCTATTTTTGTTTTTGTTATGTTATGTAAAAAATATTCTTCAATGATGAAGTAAAATCTATATGGAATGTATGGTCCATTATAGTTGATATTAGAGCAAATTTATAGTTAACCATTATAAACTAGGATGAGATAACCATAGTAAGAACCCTAAGGATATGTCTAAGTATAGGTTACAATCATATCCTAGTGTTTTAGAGATGTTTATGAATTAACTAGGATAAAGGCTAAAGTGTCCTAAATTTAAATTTTATTCTTGAATTATGTTGTTTTCCCATTATGATTAGTGTTTCTCACACTATGATTCTTGGTTTTGGGAAATGGCTAGAACCTAAAGGAACTCGTAAATGTTGAATGCGATGGGAAATCAATGATTGTCCCTCTAAGAAACCAAATGTTATGGGAGATGGAATGAAAAATCATGTATCCATAATCACACAACTTTCTCAAGATATGAATCATGTTGGACTTCAAAACGAGCAAAGGAGGGAGAAACATTCTGTTGAATCTTTTATGAGGTAGTGTCCACCTTCATTCAGTAGGTCTTCTGATCCATTAGTGGCTGAACAATGGATCAGTACCACTAAAAATATATTTTCAGTTCTATAATGTTCTAAACATGATAAATTCGGCTTAGTAGTATATTTTTTGGAAGGTGAATCTGATCAATGGTGTAATCTTATCAAGAATACAAGTTAAAGAGATGAAATTGAGTCCATTGAATAGGACGAGTTCAATAACTTATTTTTAAATAATTACTTTCCTTGTATTATTTGAACAAATATGGAGAATTAGTACCTTGAACTTAAACAAAATGATGATGAATCCATTGGTACCTACAAAGAAAATTTTACAAGACTTGCAAGGTATGTTTTTGGAATTATTATCCAACCTGAGAGTAAAATTGATCGATTCTTTAGTGGCATAAAACCAAGTTTCTGAAGGGCATTATCCATAAGAAAATTCAATAGCTATGAGAAAAACAATTTATGTGCTCTCAAGGCTGAGATGGATATTGGAGTAACCCATCAGTCATATGGGTTTGATAATAAGAGAAGAATGGAATTCAAAGGAAAATCTAAATACCACACTAAAAAGAATTTGAGTTCTCCCTTATGCTCAAAGTGTTGAAAAATCATAGAGGTAATTATCTTAAAGAGACTAATAAATGTTTTTAGTGCGGAAATAAAGGTCATCGAGAAGTTGAATACTGAAGTGATTGGAAAAATATATCTAATTATGGGAATAAAGAAAAGGCTACACATAATTTACCTCCTACACTTCAATGCTACAAGTGCAAGGAAATTGGGATTTATGCCAATCAATGCCCTAATCCAAGGTTTATTGATGATGATCGAGGTCAACAAACTCTTAATGCCAAAGACAAAGGAAAGTCACATGAAATCACTATCGGTGATGTGGAGTATGATAATGAAGTTTTGAAAGGTAAAATTACCATCCACTCTAAAGTAGAAAATGTGTTATTGGATTCTAGATCCACCCACTCTTTTATTTATAAATAATTTTCTAAGGGTATCTCCATATTACCTCAATAATTAGATGTTGAGTAAGCCATGACAACTCTTAATAGAACAACGGTCGCATAAAAAGTTTATAATTATTCTTCAGTTGAAGTTTGTAGGAAAGTGCTTCCTGAAAATATTGTGATCCTTCCTATAGTGGAATTTGATGTGATTATTGGCATGGATTGGCTTTCTCTATATGAATCTCATATAAATTTCCTAGAATTGCAAGTCACATTTCATATTCCAGATCAACATATGATCTTCTATCGATGCAAGGATAAATATAACCATCCAAAAGAAACTTCTTCCATATTATGGGTCATGATTTTTATATATGAAGGTTACTTATCTCTAATGGTTTGTGAGAAACTCATGATTTAGAACACACCCATTGTATGGGAGTTTGATGATGTCTTTCTGGAGTAATTTCTAGGTCTTCTACCAAATTGTGAAGTTGACTTTTCAATAGAAATCATACTAGGTGTTATGCCTATTTCAAATACACCTTATAGAATAGCCCCAATTGAGTTTCAGGAATTAAAGAATCAACTCTAAGAGAATCTTTCTAATGGATTCATATTCCATAGTGAGTCGCCTTGGGGAGCACTTATTCTATTTTTAAAGAAGAAATATGGACCAATTAGACTCTACATTGATTATCGAGAACTTAACAAGATCACTATCAAGAACAAATATCATCTTCCCCACATTGATGAATTATTTGACCAACTACACGGATCTCAATACTTTTCCATGATTGATCTTCGTTCAGGATATCATCAATTAAGGGTAAAAAATCAGGATATACCAAAGCTGACATTCTGTACAAGGTATGGACAGTATAAATTTATAGTGATTCCTTTTGGTCTTACTAATTCCCCTAATATCATCATGGATCTAATTAATAGAGTCTTTGGAGACTATCTTGATCAATTTGTGGTAGTCTTTATAGATTTTATTCTTGTATATAAAAAGAGAAAGTAATAACATGAAGACCATTTGAGAATTTTACTAAAGACCCTGAGAAAGTAGAAGCTTTATGAGAAATTTACCAAGTGTGAATTTTGGCTTCAAAAAGTATCATTTTTGGGTCACATAATCTCAAGATAAGGTATAAGGAACCGACCTTAAACATTACTTATTATTGAATTAAATGAATAATTCACATTGAGGATCTTTTCAGGTTTAGAGTTTTAGAGAATTAGGACATAACTATTACATCTCAAAGATTACAAAGTAGACGCATCTACTCAGCTTCGATTTTTTTCACAAAAATAAAAACTCTTGAACAAAAGAGTCATGTCTAGTTCCTTGTTTTAGACAGCCTCACATTTCCTTGATCTCATCCTTGACCCTATTCAACTTTATTTCCTGTGAAAACATTTCAAAAACTTGGGATGAGCATAAAAATCTCAGTAAGGGTTATAATAGTACAGAAACAAAACATCAGTCCATGTATAGATAAGAATCAATGAAATCATACTTTACTCATAAAACATAATCAATTTAACATACCTCATGAAATCATAAGATTTATGCATAACTCAATAGAAATCATAAGGCATAAAGGTAACTTGAGGCATTCATAACATTCTTACGTAGGGAGTAACCCTCATTGTTACATTTGGAATACACATCATAGTATATTCCCTAGATCTCTTCAGAGAAACATTAACATTTAACCCCTTCGCGTTACCCAATGCATTGGAGAGCTATATCGGGCTCACTCACCCTTAATTTATCACGGAACCACCCATCTTCATAACAATGCCCAAGAACCATAACATAATCATAGCACATAACTTAAGCATAAAGGAAATATAAAATTCCCACATTGCAATAACAATATAACATTTTAAGATATTGGAATAATGAATCCATTCTAAAAACCATTTTCAAAACCATTTAAAACATTTAATAAAGAGATTTTTAAATCAAAGTGTACCATACCACTTTAAAGATTTTAAAATTTTAAACCATTAATATCCATATAAATAAATCCTTAAAACCATTTTGAAAACATGGATATTAATGAGAAATATTTATAATAATAAATCATTGAAACATTTAAAATGAAATTTTAGTTAAAGGGTTTTTAACAAAATGAGAGACACTTGAATACAATAATTAAGGAATAACATTTAATCAGAACTTTATAATATCATGAGAATAAAGGTATTCATGATATAATATTCCAAACGACAGTATATACACCATACAAGAGTGAACTGGTGCATAACAACAATGAAGTCTCAATAGAAATGTAAAATGAGATGAAATCCCTTATAAAGAAGGTATCCTTAAATTAAGGATAAATCAATCTCAAAATTATGTGTGACAAATATAAATACACCGAATATAAGTGGATATTAAGTGTAAAACAATCAAAGGTCATTCACACATATTCAAAGGATGACATATTCAATAACTACATTTTGAACCCAAAGAAATCAAAATTGGGTTAAAAAGTTCCCTTGGTAAAATTCGACAGCCTAACGGCGTCACTTTAAAATTCATAAAATTAGTTGATGAGAGAGAAAATGTTATCTCATCACTTGGACATAAAATTTACATCAATAAGGATATATAAGAACATATCCCAACATAAAAAAGATGCAAATTAAAAGACATAACAAAATAAGTCTTTTAAAAAGAGGAGGGTGAAAGGTTCCCTTACCGATTTGGGTAACTTTCAAAACGTACACACCATGAAAGAAGGGTTATACAATGAAGATGTAACTACACATAAATGGTATTATATTATACAAATAGAAAAATAATGTGCATTACACACACCACACAAAAGGAAATAGTGGCCAATGTAGCATGAATCTCACAGGAATAAAAAGTGAGATGAAAATCCCCTTATGAAAATTCGGCAGCCTAACGGCGCCACATAAAACATCCAAAAATGGATTGATGAGATAAAATAAGGTCTCTCATCATATTAACATAAACTTTACAGTAAGATTAATATAAAATAACATCTCCCAACATAAGAAATATGAGCTTAAAGTAAGTTACATAAAAAGAGTACTTAAAAATAAAGAGAGAGGTAGGATCCCTTACGAAAATTCGACAGCCTAACGGCGCCACTTAAAAATTAAAAAAAAATGAATTGATGAGAGTAATAGGGTGTATATCATCATATGAAAATAAAAATTAAATTATGTTTAATATAAAATAACATCCTCCAACATAAGAACATGGATCATAAATGAAATGACATAAAAGAGGGTACTTGAAAAGAAAGAGAGAGGTCGGATCCCTTACCTCAAGTCCGAATTGTCTTGTTCGTTTCTTTATATTACTGAATAATAAAATTTGGTCAATTTATAATTTCTTAAGGTCCTACTTTAAAGATTATTATTCATTTCATATCACATATTATAATGTTATAATAATTGGTTAATAATGTGAGTTCATATCAGAGGTTTTGTCGATGTTTCGCACATGAGTCAAAAATGAACTTGTTCGAAAATGATTGTCCATGTAGTTATAAGTAAATAATATCCAGAATAGTATTAATGATTTAAATATCATATATATCCAGTACATATTCATTTTATACTATTCCATAACATTTGGATATAAAAATAAATTAAATGCACCGTTCATGGAAACGGTAGGCTGTACGTACGCATGAACGCTACTTTCATTTCTTTGACATATTAATGGAATTAAAAATAAATGAGAGAGATATATATTATAATTACAGTATAATATATATGTTTCATAGGTAAAATAAGTTCATTAATTTCATTCTTTATACATTCCATTTATTACATGAACGAGTCACATCACTTGAGGGGAAGGTAGTCCACACTTCCTCATATGAAATTATCGCATTTGCACAACATGCAAAGCATAAAGGTATGTTTTAAATATAAAATACAGAAGAATATGGATAATATAAATACCATATATATCATATATAAAATACAGTGACATCATAATGGCCACCATGAAAGGTGTTAAGAGAAGATTGAACAATCATCGTTTCGTGAGGCAGTAATTAGCCATCCATAGAAACAGTATGTTCTTTAACCATTAGACGGAGGTGTGTGTAAGTGTAGCTAGAATAATTAACATAAAAACATCCCAGTATATTTAAGATACTGGTTTTTTTACAAAATAAAGTAAAAAAAAGAGTTTCGGGGTTTGGAGAAGCAAAATAAAACAAAAGAACACAAGTGAAGACATTACTTTTAAATCGGGTAACTCCTCTTGGTTTGAACCAAAAGGATTTCTTGAAGAGAATTCTGCCAAAGTTGAGGCTTGAATTATGAAGATAGGGATGTGGAGAGATGAAATGGGCAGGGTTTGGCTGAGCCAAAGGCTTGATAGGTGTGGTTAAGGTGGTAGAGGTGGGGGCCTTTTATAAGATAAGAGGAGGGGCACTCTTGGAAAGTTATAAAATATTACTTTATTATAAAATGCTTTTCGGATTTTAAAGGTCCCAAAATGATATATTTCAAGGATAAGGTGATAAGGTTTCGAAATACACACATCCAATAGGTTTGTGACAGGTGTAAGACTTATATTTCACCATATCCCCTCATTTTATTTAAATCGTTCATTTATGAGGTAATCACCGCATTATCATGGTGTAATAAATAAAATAATTTATTTAATGTCTAAAAATTATAAAAAAGTATCATGATGTAGGAAATATTTTTATCTTTACAATTACTATTTATAGTCTAAGAGATCGTTTATGTAGACAAAATTAATATTATTTTACTTAGGTGTTACATACTTTGGTTATATTTTCCTTTCTTTAAAAAAAATATGATAAAAGGTCACTATCACACTAAAGTGATTCCATGGGGTCCCAAGGTTGGCACAAGGCATCCCATGGTCGTCCATGACACCACCAAAATTATTAGGACACATGTTGGGGTTATTTTATATTTTTATGATATTATTTTCTTACCCTTAATTACCCGATTACTAATTAAACACGATAATTAAAGATAATTATCATCGTTACTATTCATAATGTCCAAAAACAAGAGTATTAATTACATAATTTGGACCATATGCTTCCAAATATGGAATCCATTTCATCAAATTCAAAACACATAAATTGTAGTAATTAATTTAAAAGTAAATCCCGTTGTCAAAACAAAAGACGGGTTTTTAAGAAGTAAAATTTATCAAAAGATTGACTTGTTTTTACATCCAATTGAAAAGTGAAATTAATTACAATGAACAAAATTGTATTAAGCGATAAATACATAATTCAATTATACTTTGAAACAATTAAAATGACAATCTAAATATATAAATAAATTGGATGAAAAGGTAGTTTTGAATAAAAACTGTATTTTTTACTATTCATTAAAAAAAGCATTATCAGAAAAATACCAAAAATTAACCCTAAGCTATATTTGATATTTAAAATTCAGAAATGATTTCTATTTTACCTAATTCAAAACCTAGAAGTTTCATTAATAAATCATATAGTTAATTCCCGCTTTCAAAACAAATAGCGGGTTTTTTGGAAGCAATATCTATGAAAAGTTTGGCACTTGTTTATGTCTATTTTCAAAGTGAAATTAATTATAATGACCACCATTGAATTAAATTGTAAAAATATATTCTAATTAAACTTTAAAAACAATTAAATAGATAATCTAACCATATATTTAAATTAGATGAAAAAGCAGTTTTGATGTAAAATGCAATATTTTTCCCTATTCATTAAAAAGAATGAACATTGTCGAAAACATACCAAAAATTTAACCAAAGTAAATTTCAATATCTCAATCATAAATAATAAGTTTATTTTGACAAATAGTGCTTATTAAATTGTCAAAATTTATATTTAAAAAAGGTTCGCCATCAAAAGGCGGTAAAACAATCTTTTAAAAATATTAGAGTAGTTATTCTTAAAATTGGATTCATTTGGATTTTAAGCCCCTAACATTTATCAGATAAATGTAAAAATATTTGACAAACATATGTAATCAATTTGTAGTTATTTCTTTTCATTCCCTCCATTACAATGGCTAGGTGTTAACTATTATAATATTATTATATTATTAGTGTGCAACGTAAGATTTCAAAGAAACTCGTTGTTGCGTATTGGGTACGCCATCGAGAATAGCATTCCCTTTAAAGTAGTATTAACATTTGATTCAAAAATATTGATAAAACTTAGAATGTAATATTATTTATTTACCTGTGATGTTACATCCTTCCCCCCTTTTGGGAATTTTGTCCTCGCAATTTCAAAATTGGGCTTGGAAACTTCATTGAAAGTCCCACATCAGAACAAGAGTCAGTAAAACTATCACTTTAAAAGAAAGGGATACAAGTACAAAGGTCACCTGAGTTAACCCATACTAGGATTCCAAGTATAAAAATATGGATATGGAGGAGAAAAAAAAGGGTCATGTTCTGATGGAGAGTGATAGTAAACATGTCTAAGAGAAAGTTAACCACAAAAAAATCACAAACTTGTGATGGGTTAAATGGTATTCGATTCCCCAGTAGGAAAAGTTAACAGACAAAATTTTTGTTTTAAGTTACTCTTCATTGAGGAATTTATTTTTGAGATTAACTAAATCATAATGAAACATACTTACCTGTCACGTAGACTTTCAACTTTTACTATATTCCTTAATCAAACTCATATTTTTTCCAAAAGATGAGTATTTAGGAAGACTTGTTCGCATTAAGAGTACTATAATCAACTTCTTGAGAATCACCTAATACACAAAAGAGAACTATATATTTCCCATGTCTTTATATCTCAACCAAAACCAAACCAAAAAGTTTAGTACGAGATCAGATAATACCCAAAAAGGATATTTTTTTTACAAAAAGAAAAACTACTCCTAATCTCCAAAATTTGTCAAACAAAACCCAAAGTTCAACAAAGACCATTCAATAAACATCTATCCATAAAATTCTTCAAAGTAAACCCAACTAATATTGAAACCCAAATATTTGAAAGATTTAATCACATAGTCTCCCAAGGTACAAATTAACATTTATCTCCAAATAACATCAGTTTCTCTAAAAGTCTCATACTGAAAATTAATTAACCTAATCACATATCCTCCATGATAGGTTAATAATTTCCATAGATAACCCAAAATCAACTTACTCTTGATTCATAAAATCATCCAACTAAAAAAAATAATTAGTCAAACTAACCAGGGACTTCACGTAGTTCAGTGGTAGGCTATAAATATCAGTCGCACTTTGGTTGTGGGTTCGATTCTCACAGCTTTGTATAACATGACGAGTTGTCACACGGTCTGCGTGTTGTCCTTTTTCCAAAACTATAAAATTCTTAAAACATTCCCCAAAATGAGATAAAATCTTCAAAAATAACCATAACATAATTTAACCTCAAGTTTATCTCATGTCGTTAATATTCCATCATAAAGTATAGTAACACATAATTACCTCAAAAGTAAGGATCATATAAACCCTAACGGTTACCTTTATAATTATTACCTGAACTTCCATGTCGAGTTGGTTCTCTCGTACATGATGTATTAGAGAACTCACCAAGGTTCAAGTGGTTGATCATGACACATGATAGTTGGTTTAGAATAACCACGAGATTTCTCATTGAATCCCCCATTTCATCCAGTCTCTTAATCAGAGAACCACCACAGTTTCCTTCAAACCCATTGTCACTTTGGTGCCTGCTAGATCCATCCATTTACTAAAACCAGAAATGTCACTGTGAGTATATCAATAAAATCATTATGTACCAAAGAGAAAGATAAACACCAAGATATACTTATCCAAGTTATCTCAAACTCAATCCAGCCTTCAAAAATAACAATGACTCTATCTAATATAATAACCATTGTGGTTATACACAACTTGTCACTTAACACTCTAACCTCTAAAGTTATCTAAACCATCCTATGATACCAACTATAAGGACCTGGCCTTAAACATTACTTATTATTGAATTAAATGAATAATTCACATTGAGGATCTTTTCAGGTTTAGAGTTTTAGAGAATTAGGACATAACTATTACATATCAAAGATTACAAAGTAGAAGCATCTACTCAGCTTCCATTTTTTCACAAAAATAAAAACTCTTGAACAAAAGAGTCATGTCTAGTTCCTTGTTTTAGACAGCCTGACATTTCCTTGATCTCATCCTTGACCCTATTCAACTTTATGTCCTGTGAAAACATTTCAAAAACATGGGATGAGCATAAAAAGCTCAGTAAGGGTTATAACAGTATGGAAAGAAAACATCAATCCATGTATACATAAGAATAAATGAAATCATACTTTACTCATAAAACATAAGCAATTTAACATACCTCATGAAATTATAAGATTTATGCATAACTCAATAGAAATCATAATGCATAAAGGTAACTTGAGGCATTAATAACATTTTTACGTAGGGAGTAACCCTCATGGTTACGTTTAGAATACCCATCACAGTATATTACCTAAATATCTTCAGAGAAACATTAATGTTTAACCCCTTCACGTTACCCAATACATTGGAGAGCTATATCGGGCTCACCCGCCCTTAGTTTATCATGGAACCACCCATCTTCATAACAATGCCCAAGAACCATAACATAATCATAGCACATAACTTAAGCATAAAGGAAAGATAACATTCCCACATTGCAATAAAAATATAACATTTTAAGATATTGAAATAATGAATTCATTCTAAAAACCATTTTCAAAACCATTTAGAACATTTAATAAAGATATTTTTAAATCAAAGTGTCCCATAACACTTTGAAGCTTTTAAAATTTTAAACCATTAATATCCATATAAATAAATCCATAAAACCATTTTGAAAACATGGATATTAATGAGAAATATTTATAAGAATAAATCATTAAAACATTTAAAACGATATTTTAGTCAAAGGGGTTTTAACAAAATGAGAGACACTTGAATACAATAATTGAAGAATAACATTTAATAAGAACTTTATAATATCATGAGAATAAAGTGATTCATGATATAATATTCCAAAAAACAGTATATACACCATACAAGAGTGAAGTGGTGAATAACAACAATAAAGTCTCAATAGAAATGTAAAATGAGATGAAAGCCCTTATAAAGAATGTATCCTTAAATTAAGGATAAATCAATCTCAAAATTATGTGTGACAAATATAAATACACCCAATATAAGTGGATATTAAGTGTAAAACAATAAAAGTTCATTCACACATATTCAAAGGATGAAATATTCAATAACTGCATGTTGAACCCAAAGAAATCGAAATTGGGTTAAAAAGTTCCCTTGGTAAAATTCGACAACCTAACGGCATCACTTTAAAATTCATAAAATTAGTTGATGAGATAGAAAATGGTATCTAATCACTTGGAAATAAAATTTACATCAATAAGGATATATAATAACATATCCCAACATAAAAATATGTAAATTAAAAGACATAAAAAATAAGAATTTTAAAAAGAGGAGGGTGAAAGGTTCCCTTACTGATTTGGGTAACTTTCGAAACGTACAGCCCATGAAAGAAGGGTCATACAATGAAGATGTAACTACCCATAAATGGGAGTATATTATACAAATAGTAAAATAATGGGCAGTACATACACCACACAAAAGGAAATAGTGGCCAATGTAGCATGAATCTCACAGGAATAAAAAGTGAGATGAAAATCCCTTTATGAAAATTCGGCAGCCTAACGGCGCCACATAAAACTTCCAAAAATGGATTTATGAGATAAAATAGGGTCTCTCATAATATTAACATAAAATTTACAGTAATAGGAATATAAAATAACATCCCCCAACATAATAAATAGGAGCTTAAAGTAAGTTACATAAAAAGAGTACTTAAAAATAAAGAGAGAGGTAGGATCCCTTACGAACATTCGGCAGCCTAACGGCGCCACTTAAAAATTCAAAAAATGAATTGATGAGAGTAAGAGTAGGTATATCATCATATTAAAATACAAATTAAATTTTGGTGAATATAAAAGAACATCCTCCAACCTAAGAACATGGATCATAAATGAAATGACATAAAAAGGGTACTTGAAAAGAAAGAGAGAGGTCGGATCCCTTACCTCAAGTCTGACTTGTCTTGTTTCTTTCTTTATATTCCTGAATAATAAACTTTGTTAAATTTATAATTGCTTAAGTTACTCCTTTAAATATTATTATTCAGTTCATATAACATATTATAATGTTATAATAATTGGTTAATAATGTCAGTTCATATCAGACGTTTTTGTCGACGTTTGGTACATGAGTCAAAAATGAACTTGTTTGAAAATGATTGTCCATGTAGTTATAAGTAAATCATATCCACAATAGTATTAATGATTTAAATATAATATATATCAATTTCATATTCATTTTATATTATTCCATAACATTTGGAGATAAAAATAAATGAAATGCACCGTTCATGGAGACGGTAGGTCGTACGTACGCATGAACACTACTTTCATTTCTTTGACATATTAATGGAATTAATAATAATTGATAGATATATATATTATAATTCCAGTATAATATATATGTTTTATATTTCACATAAGTTCATTAATTTCATTCTTTATACATTCCATGTATTACATGAACGAGTCACATCACTTGAGGGGGTGGTAGTCCACACTTCCTCGTATGAAATTATGGCATTTGCACAACATGCAAAGCATAAAGGTATGTTTTAAATATAAAATAAAGAAGCATATGGAAAACATAAATACCATATATATCATATATAAAATAAAGTGACATCATAATGGCCACCATGAAAGGTGTTAAGAGAAGATTGAACAATCATCATTTCGTGAGGCAGTAATTCGCCATCCACAGAAACGGTATGTTCTTTAACCATTAGACGGAGGTGTGTGTAAGTGTAGCTATAATTCTTCACATAAAAACATCATATTATATTGAAGATACTGTTTTGGTTACAAAAGAAATGAATAAAAATATTTTAGGGGTTTGGAGAAGCAAAATAAAACAAAAGAACACAAGTGAAGACATTACCTTTAAATCGGGTAACTCCTCTTGGTTTGAACCAAAAGGGTTTCTTGAAGAGCATTATGCCAACGGTGAGGCTTAAATGATGAATAGATGGATGTGTAGAGATGAAATGGGAAGGGTTTGGTCGATCCAAAGGATTGAGAGCTTTGGGTAAGGTGGTAGAGGTGGGGGCCTTTTATAAGAGAAGAGGAGGGGCACTCTTGGAGAGTTATAACATATTACTTTATTATAAAATGATTTTCAGATTTTAAATGTCCCAAAAGGATATATTTCGAGGATAAGGTGATAAGGTTTAAAAATCCACCCATCCAATAGGTTTGTGACAAGTTTAAGATTTATATTTCACCCTATCTTCTCATTTTATTTAAATCGTTCATTTTTTAGGTAATCACTGCATCATCACGGTGTCATAAACAAAAAAATTTATTTAATGTCTAAAAATTATAAAAAAATTATCATGATGTAGGAAATATATTTATTTTTCCAATGACTATTTATAGTCTAAGATATAATTTATTAGACAAAATTAAAATTATTTTACTGAGGTGTTACATACTTTGGTTACACTTTCCTTTCCTTAAAAAATATGATAAAAGGTCACTATCACACTAAAGTGATTCCATGGGGGCCCAAGGTTGGAAAAAAGCATCCCATGGTCGTCCATGACACCACCAATAGAATTAGGACACATGTTGGGGTCATTTTATATTTTTATGATATTATTTTCTTACCCTTAATTACCCGATTACTAATTAAACACGATAATTAAAGATAATTACCGTCGTTACTATTCATAATGTCCAAAAACAAAAGAGTCTTAATTGAATAATTTGAGCCTTCTGATTCCAAATATGGAATCCATTTCATCAAATTCAAAACACATAAATTGTAGTAATTAATTTAAATGTAAATCTCATTGTCAAAACAAAAGATGGGTTTTTAAGAAGTAAAATTTATCAAAAGATTGACTTGTTTTTACATCCAATTGAAAAGTGAAATTACTTCCAAAAAACAAAATTGTATTAAGTGATAAAAACATAATTCAATTATACTTTAAAAACAATTAAAATGACAATATAAATATATAAATAAATTTGGTGAAAAGGCAGTCTTGAATTAAAAACTTCATTTTTCACTATTCATTAAAAAAAACATTATCAGAAAAATACCAAAAATTAACCCTAATATATATTTGATATTTAAAATTCATAAATGATGTCCATTTTACCAAATTCAAAACATAGAAGTTTCATTAATAAATCATATTGTTAATTCCCGCTATCAAAACAAATAGCGGGTTTTTTGGAAGCAATATCTATGAAAAGTTTGGCACTTGTTTATGTCCATTTTCAAAGTGAAATTAATTATAATTACCACCATTGAATTAAATTGTAAAAATATATTCTAATTAAACTTTAAAACCAATTAAATATATAATGTAACAATATATTTAAATTATATGAAAAAGCAGTTTTGATGTAAAATGCAATATTTTTCACTATTCATTAAAAAGAATGAACATTGTCAGAAACATACCAAAAATTTAACCAAAGTAAATTTCAATATCCCAATCATAAAGAATAAGTTTATTTTGAAAAATAGAGCTTATAAAATTGTCAAACGTTAGATTTAAAAAAGGTTCTCCATCAAAAGGCGGTAAAATAATCTTTTAAAAATATTTGAGTATTTATTCTTAAAATTGAATTCATTTGGATTTTAAGCCTCTAACATTTATTGGATAAATGTAAAAATATTTGACAAAAATATGTAATCATTTTGTAGTTATTTCTGTTCATTCCCTCCATTACAACGGCTAGGCGTTAACTATTATAATATTATTATATTATTAATGTGCAACGTAAGATTTCAAAGAAACTCGTTGTTGCGTATTGGGTATGCCATCGAGCATAGCATTCCCTTTAAAGTAGTATTAACATTTTATTCACAAATATTGATAAAAATTATAATGTAATATTATTTATTTATCAGGGATGTTACATAAGGAATGTCTGTGGATCCATTAAAAAAAGAAGTTGTTGAAATTTGGCCGAGATGAAAAAATTGTAACTGAGATCCGAAGTTTTCTTGGTTTGGCTGGATATTATTGACGTTTTTTGAAGTATTTTTCATGATTATCTAATCCAATCACTAATTTTACTTAGAAATGATTTATGTTCGTTTGGATGGAGGAATGTGAATATAATTTCAAAGAGCTAAAAAGAAGGTTAGCCAGTGTACCTATGCTAACACTACCTTGTAATGGAGAAAGGTTTGTGATCTATAATGATTCATCCAATAATTTTTTGGGATGTGTTCTTAGGAAAAATGATATGGTGATAGCTTATGCCTCATGGAAGTTGAAAATCCATGATCCAAATTACTCAACTCATGATTTGGAGTTAGTTACAGTAATCTTTGCATTAAAGATTTGGAGGCATTATCTTTATGGTGAAAGGTGTGATATTTATACTAATCATAAAATTTAAAGTATATTTTCACACAAAAGGAGATAAATATGCACCAAATAATGTGGTTATAGTTTATTAAATATTATGACTTCTCAATACATTACCACCGTGGGAAAGCGAACAAGGTGGCAGATGCTTTGAGATGACAAGACCATTCTATCCTATCCATGATGAGGTTCACAGAAGATCCAATATTTATGGATTTTCAATGGATGGATCTTGAAATTTTAAAGTAAGGGTAAAAAATATTTTCTTTCTCAAATGAATGCTCAACCATCTATAAAATTGAAGATTAATGAGGTATATAAGAAAGATATAGAGCTACAAAAGAAGGTGATAAATGTTCCTGAATTCAACTTTGATTATGATGAAATAATAAGGTTCGAGAATAGGGATTTTATTCCTCCCATACCAGAATTAAAGAAGGATCTATTGGATGAGGATCATTGTTATTCATTCTCTATTCACCCTGGATGAAAAAGGATGTATAGGGACATGAAAGAGTATTTCTGGTGGGATGGCATGAAAATAGATGTCGTTGAATATGTCTATCGATTCTTAGTTTGTCAGTAAGTTAAGGCAGAGAGATAGAAGTCAAGGGGATGTTACAACCATTACCCATACCAGAATGGAAATGGGAAAACCTCACTATGGAATTTATTGTATAACTTCCCAAAATATCTAAAGGTCATATTACTATATGGGTTATAGTTGATCTCCTTACAAAGTTGGTACACTTCATTACTATTAGAGAGGATTTCTATCTTGATCATATTTCCAAGATATATGTAAAAGAAGTGGTAAGATTTCATGAAGTAACACTTTCCATTATATCTGATCTGGATTTGAGGTTTACCTCAAAGTTCTGAAAAAGTCTCTATAATTCTCTAGATATAGAGTTAATTTTCAACACTATGTATCATCCTTAGATAGGATGTTAGTCTGAGATAACAATTCAAACTCTTAGAGACATGTTAAGAACTTGATCTTTGGATTTCAAAGGTGGTTGGGATTAACACCTACCTTTGGTGGAATTTTCTTATAACAATGTCTTTCAATTCAGTATTCAGATGGATCTTTATGAAGACCTCTATAGAAAGAAGTGCACAACTCCAACTTTTTGGGATGAATTTGTGGAAAGAAAGCTATTAGTACCTAATCTTGTTGATGAAATGCCAGAAAAGGTTAGATCTATTCAACAACACATAAGAACATCTCAGAGTAGACAAAACAAATATTCTAAAAACTAAATAAAAGACCTAGAGTTTGAAGTGGGTGATATGGTGTTTCTACGAATAAATCCCTGGAAGAAAGTAATGAGATTTGTAAAGAAGGGCAAGTTGAGCCCTACGTATATCGGTCCTTTTGAAATTATGGATTGTGTTGGGAAAGTAGCTTACCGATTGGAACTTCCACTAAATCTCTCTCAAGTTTAAGATTTGTTCCATGTATCTATCTTGAGAAAGTAAATACCCAATCCTTCAAATGTACTAAGCTCAAAATTCTTACTGCTGGGATAAGAACTTTCTTATGAAGAACAATAGATAAAGATTCTAGATTGTAGTGAAAAAGTTCTACAAAACAAGACCAGTAGCTTGGTTAAAGTTTTATATAGGAACCACCAATTTGAATAATCTACATGGGAACTTGAGAATATTATGAAAGAGATGTGTCCTCATCTTTTTGTTTCCAAGTGAAAAATTTTGGAGGTGAAATTCAGTTTAAGTGGGGTACAATGTAACACCAGGATGTTTTTATGAAATATTTTCTTTAAATAATTTTTATTCTTCAATAAATTGATTTTCATGCAATTGTGAGTTTAAAAAAACCACGAGACATACTTATTATAAAATTAACATTATAGCTTAGCTTTTAGGTTAGTGGGAATAATTATAACTAACTTATGAAAATTCATTGTGAATTCATTGGTAATCAATTATTTATGAAAAATAATAATCAATTAGATATTTGTCTTTTTGAGTGAATTAATTTTGGTAATGAAATTAATGAGATATATATCTTTTATATACGTAAAAAAATATTTTTGATATTCATCCAAGGGATATTTCAGTCATAGGGTACGAATAAAACCTTATTTGAGTATAAAACCCTATTTTTTTTAAAAAGGTTAATTTTACACCATTGAATGGAAAACCCCTTTTAAATTAAGATTTTAACACATTAATAATTTTTATATGACAAAATAAACATGTTATTTTGAAGTGGAATATAAAAATTTAATTTGGATGAATTTATAATATTTTTCTGATAACTTTCATGTTTTGATAAATAGTAAAAATATACTAAATTTTAATAGAAAATAACTTTTTTCATTGAAATTGTTTATATGATTAAATTATATTATTCAATGGATTAAAAGTATAAATAAAAATATATTTTTACCATTTAATATAATCTTGGTCATTGGTATTAATTTTACATTGAATTCAAATATAAAAACATTTCAATCTTTTGTAATATTTTAACTTTTAAAAACCCATTTTTTTCATTTCAACAACGAGATTAATTTTAAATTAATTAATAAAAAGTATGCGTTTTGAATTTTTAAAAATGGATTCCATGTTTTTAATCATTAGGTACAAATTATTTAAATATCATGATTTTATTTTTAGGCAATGTGAATAGTAACTCCGGTAAATTGTTTTAACACAGTTAAAGGGTAAATCAGGTAATTAAGGGTAAAAATAATATTATAAAATTACCCTAAAACATGTATTGATATAATTTTATAATTATAATTTTCCCTAAAACATACTTGGGTTGAAATGGTATCCATTGGAAGCCACTTGGATGAGATTAGGGCATTTAATTTAATTTATTTAAAAAAAATTGAAATATGTCTCACTCAAACTTTAATAATTAAATTATTTTTAATATAAGGTTATACAGAAGAAAATTTTAATTATAAATAATCATTTGAAAGATAATTTTTCTTATTTATCATAACAATTTATTTTTAATTTTTAGTAAATAAATATTTACCTTAAATACTTATACTTAGATGATGAAAAAATTAATTAATTGATGACAAATCAATAAAACAATTGGTATTAAAATATTAATAGCCATTAAAAGTCATAAAAACTTAACCAAAACTTACTAGTTGATTATATATCTACCATAATCATCCAAGGTTCAACTTATTGACCATTTGGTGGCTTATAGAATATATTGTGACACTTGTATATTTTTATTTAAAGTGAAGATAAATTTTCCACATTCATGTTTTAAAAGAGTATAGAATTTTTAATTTTGTGTTTTTCAAAAGATAAATTAGACTAAAAGTATTATTCTAAAATATAATTTATTTATCTTTATCATATTATTTTATTTTTAATTTTTATTCCATAAATAATTATATTAAATAATTACACAAAATTGAGGTAGTAATTATTTTATTGATGAAGAGGTCAATTAAATGTTGTTAAAATATTTTAATAAATATAATTTGGGATAATTATTATGTAAAATTAATTTTATAGATTACCTTGACCAATTAGGGATATAATAAAATATTTTTATCGAGGTTCACTTCTTATTGTTATATTTTTTAAAAATCATGAAATAATTAGTGTCAAAATTGACACTATTGATATTTTGTCAAAATAAGGTATTCTTAAATTATTTAACAATCATAAAACATTTCTAAAAATATATAATAATTTTAATATGGTCTAAAAGTTTCTAAAGTATTCATTTATTATCTAATTGACTTCAAAAAAGAAGATATTTTACCCTTTAATATTGAAATATTTGTTACCCTAGTTAAAAATTAAATAGAATAACTAAGTGTTATTTAAAATGATAATGCTTAAATTGATATAAAAAATTGTATAAAATTTATTGGTTAATGATATTACAATAAAATATTATATAATCTTCAAAATTGGAACATTTTTGATGTTTTTAGGTGGGTTCTTATTTTATTATAAATTAATATTTTTTTAGTTTCTAAAAGTGCATCTCACCTCAATTATAAAAGGGCACTTCCTCCCTCAAATATTCACTTCATTTTAAGACTTAAAGATCAACCATAACCTACCCATTTCCCTTATAAACTTCCATAGAAATATTCTATAGGTCATGTTTTCTTCAAAGCACAACTCTAGTTCTCTAAGAAGAGATGTAGAGGAGGCACGCCGAAGACGAGGTAATATCATTTACCGATTCTTTCAAACTTATTTCTTCTTCTACTTCCACATCATTAGTTGTTTCATTATAAAGTAATAAATACAGTATTAATAATATAATTATAGGTCATTATTATTATAAAACAACCATATTCCACCTTCTACCCATCCTATAAAAAATGAAATCACCATGTGTGCATATGTACGGCTTACCGTCTCCACACTGTGGTGTAATCCGTTTTTTACCACCACATTACATGGATGGGTATAATGAAAAAATTAATATATATATATATAATTAATATGAAATTATATTTATTCTGGGATACTATAAACTATCCACTTCAATAGCATTCAATAATTATAGGAACGATATCATCGCTCGTGTGTACGTATGACTTACCGTCTCTACGGTGCGATGTGATTTGTTCTACATAATCATCATTAAAACATGATTATATAAATGAATTTAATGAATAAATATGATATATATTATACTAATTCTATGGTGCAAATGATATAACTGTAACCAAAAAATAGGAATAAGTACTTACCCAACAAAACATGCAGAAGAATATAGAGCAGTTAATACCCGAATAAAGATTAACAAGGAAATGTTACTAACAAACGGATGAAAATATGATCATTAATGTTATCATAAAAATGATTATTATTATGTAATAAACTATTAACATTATTTAAATCATTATACAGGAGGTTTAGATACATAAAAAGTATATTGGACCTAAGATAAGGGATAACTTTGCAAATCTTGTTTTTATCTGAGATTGTTTATTCATAAGTATTTACTGGGGTATATTTATCATCCACATCCATGTTTCCTAAATATGTATTTAAAATTATTATTTATATGCTTATATAATTTTTTAAAGTCAATTTTACCCATTGGTGAATTTTTACTAAATGATATGAATGGAATCTTTTTCCATTTTCAGTACGAGGTACTTTTTGACTTTTCCAGCAAAAGTATGAGAAGAATGTTTTTTTAACTTGTACGACATGAATGGATTTTTACACATTAATAATTAATTATTTCCTTGAATCTTACCCTAAAATATTACAAGGTTATTTTCACAAAAAAAACTATTTCTTCTAAAATTGTGTTTCATTTTGAGGAAGGAAAATGTTTTTAAAGAAGAAAGCATATTTTCCTCAAGAATTAATTTCAAGTGTTTTCTCAAAATTATTTTCCATATAAGATGACATTATTTAAATAGGGTTATATTTATATCCCTGTTATTACTATTATTTGATTGTGTTTATTATGGAATGTTATTTTGGAAATCCATTTTATTTATATGAATTATGATGGAATGATGTTTAAGAAACCCATTTTATTTCATAGGTTATGCTATGGTGAATGTTTTTATGTTTTTTTTTGAATAAGTAATAATTGTTTCATTATGAGATGGGTGAGACCTATATCTCCTTACAATGAATTGGGTAAAGATTTATATATCATGATATATACATAACTGGAATGACAAGTAAATATGGTTCAATAATACAGGGCTGGAATGAGGAATGACCTCGGTTCAGTAATGGATATTATCCACTACGATGGTCTTGGTAATGAGCCTTGAATAATATGAAATGATTTTCTATGATTATGTGTGTATGCCACGAAATTTCATGTATTATTTTATGAATATTGGTGTTACATTTCACTTTTATGATTTATCCCATGACATAATATTATGATCTTTTATATGCAGGATAATATTTTCAAATGTTATGTTCTTATTATTATAATATGATTGATATTTCCCTGGTTTACCCTTATTCAGAATTTGAGCTCACCATTTCATATGTTTGTTTTCCCTAGTTCATGAATAAGGGTATTGAGTATGATATGTCAAAAAGGACTCTAGTTATGAATAAATAAGTGGGAGACAATGTAGATGTTTTATGAACCTGTTATTTATGTTTCCTAGTTTCTAAAGACACTAAACCAATATGGTTCTGGTGTGGTTTTTGTTATGTTATGTAATAAATATTATTCAATGTTGAATTAAAATCTATATAAATTTATGGTCCATTATATATAGAAAATAGAGCGGTCTGGGTATTCAAAAAAATAAACTAAAAGATGATTTCTTGAGGAAGAGAGACAAATTTTAAGAAGTAAATTTGGTATCATAACGGGTATAAAATATGGTTTTAGAAAAGGTTAAAAATAGATCTTAAAGGGGTATCCCATTTATAAAACATAATATGTAATTGAGGGAATGAATAAAAATTAAATATGAGGGAGTTACCATAACATTGAGAAGACATATACAAAAATAGGTTCTTGAAATGAAGAGAAAAGAAGGATATTTCCCTTACCTTGAAGAGTAACTCCTAAAAATTGAGGATTGGGACCCTGGGGCTAAAGGGCACATTAAGAGGACTAATTGGG
Source organism: Viscum album (assembly GCA_963277665.1). Classification (NCBI taxonomy): domain Eukaryota; kingdom Viridiplantae; phylum Streptophyta; class Magnoliopsida; order Santalales; family Viscaceae; genus Viscum; species Viscum album. The sequence goes on along the minus strand of OY728135.1, from coordinate 250,775,124 downwards.
AGGTAAAACTATCACAGCCTCATGGATCATGAATCTAGAGTGAAAGGAAATCGATAAATGGGTGTGTATTTTTAGAAGAAGTGGAGGATTTGTTTATTAATTTCCAACAATAGGCCTTCGAAACCTAGATAGTGATAAATGAAAAACTATGTGATTATTTTCCAATAGTATTGGACACTTGGGACACATTTTATGTTATTTTAATCCATAATATCCAACCATTATTTTATATTACTTATTTTGGAAATAAAAATTAATGCTTTTACAAACTAACATTTTTAAAGTCAAAGTTTTCATTTTAGAGTTTGGAAAGTATATTATATATTTAATAATTGATTAAGATATATTAAAATAATTGATATTAATAAAACTAAATATTTTAATCTTTATATTTTGTTTAATTGTTTATTACATTATTGTGAGATAATTCTGATGTCATTATCATACAAAAAAACTCAAACTGTATTTTAACTATTCATGAAAAAATAAAGTATTTTCGACAATTCTCATAAATTCAGCCTAACATAATTTCTAAGTGATGATTTAAAAAAAATGTTTTTATTTTATCATAATAATTCTCTAGGTATGATGATTTTTACTTTTAGAAATAAAAATCCTTATTTATTAAAAATAATAGCGAATTGAAAATGTATAGTAAATTTTTTGACACTTGAAAAAAAATCATAATTTATTTTTAAATAAGAGTGTTCTATTCATAATATTTCCTTAAAATAATCATTATTCAAAATAACTTAGTTTATTATAATAATTATATATTTTCATAAAAGTAAAATCTCTATCTGAAAAATCAATTTATCAAATTTCATCAAAAAATTATTAAGAAAAACTATTCTTAAAATGGAAATGATGGAATAAAATTTTATTTATTTAATGGAATTAAAATTTAACTAGGGCCTTGACCCCTAACCCCTTATTACACTCACATACGCCCTAAGAGTACGGTGATCCATGGTGGTAATTTCATGGGGTGCCTCATCTATCATCAACTGAGTTGTAATCTCCACTAACTTGAACCTCTTCTGTCGGAAATTTTTTTTAAGCTTAAATTGTTGAAGATCAACTTGGTCTTGGTCAAGGGTGTACCCTAATGATGATACATCCCTGACAAGTTCTAAAAATAGGCATCAAACAAAATGACTCTACTAGTTGTGGCCATTTTCTCTTCTTTCTGTATCAATTTTCCTTTGTCAAAATTTTAATTATAAACTCTAATGATAACGTTAAAATTATTTTAATGAGTATAGTTCCCTATGTTCATATTGGAAAACGGTCATAATTGACTAAAAGAAATATAAAGGTCAAATACATATGGTTACATTTCCCTTTATATTCACTTCATTAAAAAAGATATGGTTTTTTGGTGAATAATTTAATAGATCACACATTTTTAGGGAAAAAATAACATTCAAAATGTTTGGGTCATTACATTCTTCCCCACTTAATAAATTTTATCCCTGGAATTTCAACTAATTCTCTTAGTTGAGAAAAGGTGTGGGTACTTCTGCCTTATTTTCTCCTTTGGTTCCCACTTCACTTCATCATATTTATGGTTCCTCTAAAACACTTTGATGAGGTTGTTGTTCTTGTTTCCTAGAACCATGTATCTATGGTCCAAGATCTCCACTGGATGATCCTCATAAGAGTGGTCATATTCTAGTTTTATTATCTCATGATTTAGTACGCGTGAAAGGTTAGGTATGTAATTCCTCAAGATAGACACATGGAATAAATCATGAACTTGAGCTATATTTGGTGGCAGTAATAGCAGATAGGTTACTGCTTCTATGCGATAAAGGATTTCATAGGGGTCAATGTATCTATAGTTAAGCTTACCTTTCTTCCCAAACTGCAAGACTCTCTTCCAAGGTGATATTTTAAAGAACACTTTTTCACCAATACCAAACTCCAAGTCCCTTTGATGGTTTTCAATATAGCTCTTCTTCTAACTCAGAGGATCTTTTATGTTTTTTGGGATAGCATGAACATATTTTTCATCTCTTCCACAAGATCAAGCCAAAATAGATTTCTCTCACCAAATTCATCCCAACAAGTAGGAGTTCTGCATCGCTTCCCATGTAGAGATTTGTAGGGTGCCATTTGAATACTCTAATGGAAGCTGTTGTTGTATAAGAACTCAACTAATGGGATATTGTGATCTCATCTGCCTTTAAATTCCATTGTTCATGTTCTAAGCATGTCCTTAAGGGTATGAATAGTCCTTTCAGATTGTCCATCAGTTTGGGGGTGATAGGTCGTACTGAAATTCAATTTGGTAATTAGATCATGTTGAATAATTCTCCAAAATTTTTATATGAACCTTGGATCATTATCAGATATGATATATAGTGGTACCCCATATAGCCTTACCACTTCATTCACATATATCTTAGAATGTTGGTCAAGAGATAAATCTTCCCGAATATTGATGAAATGGGTAGTCTTGGTGAGACGAAAAACTATAACCCAAATAACATTATATCATTTGGATATTTTTGAGAGACTAGTGAAAAATTACATATTGATATTGTCTCACTTCTATGTTTGTATGGGTAGTGGTTGTAATTCCCATTTAGGAATTTGTCTCTATTCCTTCACTTGTTGAAACTCCAAGCACCTTGTAGTGTAGTCGACAGTCTCCCTATTCATGTTATCCCACCAATAATTATCACAAATATCCTTATAAATTTTAGTTCTTCCATGATGTATAAAGAATATAGATCTATGATATTTATCCATCAACTCCTTCTTTATTTTTGGAATAGATGGAACACATATCCTTGTATGAAATTTTAGTACACCTTCTTGGTCAATATTGAACTTAGGAAACATCTCATTATTTAGATCCTCTATATTATTCTATAACAAAGGATCTTATCTATGATATTTCTTAATATTCTCTAATAATTATGGTTGAAAAATAATGTTTGATAGAGTTTATAATGTCCCTTCCCTTATGATTTGCATGTCTAGTTTTAATAGGTATTAGATCAAAGGATATCCTAGAATCATCATCATTTCCAGTGAAATAGGGTCTTTCCTACTTAATACATCAATAAATTTGTTTTCTCTTTCGTGATTATAATTAATTAAATAATCATAGTCTTTAATAAGTTCCAACCATCTCCTTTATCTCATGTTCAATTCCTTCTGTATGAAAATATACTTCAAACTTTGCTGGTATGTGTATATATCAAATTTCTCCCCATAAATATAGTGCCTCCATATCTTCAGAGAGAAAAACAACCACAGAATGCTCCAAGTCATGCGTAGGATAATTCTTCTCATGATACTTCAACTATTAAGATGCATATGCAATCACCTTTTCATTTTTCATAAGGATTCACCCAATTCCTTCTAGAGATGCATTGCTAAAAATAATTAATCTTTATCTAATAGAGGGAAGAGTTAACATAGCTGAAGTAAAAAAAATATCTTATTTATCTCTTGGAAACATTCTTCACCCTCCTTTATCCAGATGAACTTCTCCCCTTTTCAAGTTAAATTGGTTAGTGGATTAGAAATTCATAAAAAATCACAAACCCCCTATAATATCCTACTAAAATAGGGAAACTTAGAATAATAGTTACTATTGTAGGATGAGGAAACTCCTCCATAACCTTTGTATTTGTATGGTCAACTTAGATTCATTCATTGGTTACAATGTTCCATAATAAAGTAACTTGTTGTAACCAAAATTCATATTTTCTGAACTTTCCAAATAGCCTCTCCTTCCTCAGAGTTTTCAATATAACCCTTATATTATCTATATGATCCTTTCATATTTTATAATTATAATAATATCATTAATAAAAACTACCATAAATTTATCAAGGTATTACTTAAATACTCTATTCATAAAATCCATAAATATAATAGGATAATTATTCAAGCCAAAGGGAATAAAAACAAACTCATAATACCCATATCTTTATCAGAAGACAGCCTTTAGAATATCATTTTTATTCACCCTCAATTGATGACAACCAAATTGAAGATCAATTTTGAATAAGAATTGATCCCCATAAATCTTGTCAAATAAATCATCAATCCTTGGAATATTGTACTTGTTCTTCACTGTGATCCCATTAAGTTCTCTATAATCAATGAATAGATGCATTAATTCATCCATCTTCTTCACAAATATTATAGGTTCTCTACAAAGAGATACACTTGGTTAGATAAATCCCTTCTCCAAAAGATCTTGAAGTTGTTTCTTTAATCCCTCTATCTCCACATTTTCCATTCAACATGTGGTCTTTGATATCATCTTGGATCTAGGAATGAGTTCAATGGAGAACTCTAACTCTCTTTTTGGGGGAGGTCCAAGTAACTCCTCAAGGAATACGTCAATGTATTCGTGAACAATGGGGATGTTTTCTATACATATGATTTCATTTACTTATTCATATTCACCAATCATTTCCATAAATAAGGCTATTGGAGGTTCTTCTAGATAAATCTCTAATCGAGATATCTCTCCTTTGAAAAAAACTATAGGTTTTCCATTCAAGACTACTAAGTTTTCCTTGATTTTATAGTTGATCTTATCATTATACCTTGCAAGTCATTCCATCCTTAGTATAATGTTGAATTCTATAATGGGAATGACTACTATATTTTTGATGAAATTGTTCTCACCAAATAAAATACTAGAGTTTCTATAAACATTTGATGCGTTGATATTACCTCTATGAGCCTTGATTGATAAATACACTTTTAAAAGTTCTAGGATTTATTATATGTTCTTTGAAAACATAGAGTAAATAAAAGAACATGTAGAACTAGAATCAAATAAATTACTTGTTATCCTTGACAGAACAATGAGAGTACCAACCATCATATCATTTAGAGCTTCAACTTCATCCATTGTGATAGAAAATGCCTGACCTTTCTACCTTGTCCTATGTTGGGGTTGATGGTGATTCCCCTCCATTATCTTTAGATTTGAATATTTATTGGAAAAGTTCCCAAGTTTCCTACACTTGAAGCATTGAACTTCAGGTTGGTATTGTACCCTCTTCCCTTTATCTTTAGTGTTGATAAGTTGAGGCTTCAACTCACTACAATAGTTCCAAGAAATATGGCCATCTCTTCCATGATTTTAACATTTCCCAATCCCGATAAAGTAGTTCCCTGAATTCTTCTTCCCAAATTTGTTGCATGTGGGAAGTTTCACTTGATTTCATCCACTTACATGATCAAAGGTCCTCCCTAATCTTGGCTCCATTGATCTTTTCTTTTCATTCAATCTATGGGACCAATGCATCTCTCTGAACTCCAGTTCAACCTTTGTAGCACTTTTCACTATCTCCTCGTAGCTATCATAGTCTCAATTGGATAGATTCTTCCGTATATGGGGTCTTAGTCAACAAAAAAATCTATCTATCATTCCATTGGGATCCATGAAAAATATAGAGGTGTAACAAGAAAGTATTGTAAGGGTTATCTCATAGATTCCCACAAATTCATTTTCTTTTTACTTCAACTCTAGTAATTCCTTATCTATTTTAATTCTCATTCAATGGGGGAACTATGTTTTTAAAATGGTTACCCTGAACTCTTCACACTCCATAGCATAAATCTCCCTTATTGGATTCATGTTCTTAACTAGTATCCACCATTGGTCAAATTCTCCCTCTAATCATTACACATCCAAGGTGAATTTCTCTTAATTTGAACAACGGAGTACATAAAAGATATTCTCATTAGATATTATCCATTTTTCATCAATCAATGGGTCATTAGATCCACTCAAAGAAGGTGGTTGTTACCATATAAAGGACTCAATGGAAATTTTTTCCCTTCAAGTTGAATCTGGTATCTTGGATTGATTCAAGTTATTTCTAATTACTCGAATTAGTTAATTCATCATTCTCATGAATTTTTCCATTTCAACTTCCATCGAAGGGTCTTCAATGTATGGTTCATTGTGCTCACAATTTATGTGGTTCCTCCTATTTCCATAAATTTTATAAATTAATAATACTTAGTGATAAACATGTTTATTTTAATAATCTTATAATTATAAAATAATTTTATGTCTTAAAAATCATACTTAAAAATTTTATTCTTTAACATCAATTAAATATTCTATAAATCCCTCATAATGGTTCATAAAAAGCTTTTTATTAACCAAAAAATCCCCTAAGAGTGTCAAATGAGGAGTGAAAAAAGGAATATTTTCATGAACTAATTCCCAGTTGAGTCTATCTCAAAGAGGTGTTTTCATTTTTTTTACCCCTAGATACATCTATTCTAGAGCCACACCCACTTCTTGTATCTATACAAGGATTTATTTTCTCTTAAACCACTTTCTTAATAATTCACCAAAATACCAGGATGTTTTACAATATTATAACTTTTACCTACGGTTCTTCCTAAAGTTTTTAAATCTTAATTTCCTAAAATAAATAAACCTCCATTTGATACCAACTATGGCATGACACTTTTTTATTACATAAACTTTTCATTACATTGTACAAAATAGAGGATATTTTAAAGTTTAGTTTCTTGGAAACAAGGTACATGATACATGAAAACATAAAACATTATTCTAAAAAATGTGAAATTATTCTTCATTTGTTCATCCTAAGTTCATTTTAAACATTTTATAACCTGGGTAAATACATTAAAGTAAAGGGTGAGCATATGAATCAGTAAGAGAATAAGCAAGGGAAACAATTTACAAGTGATCTTGAAGAATATCAATAAGAACATGAAGAATATCATTATGGATTGAGAAATATTATAATAAAAATAACATAAATCATAAATTTTAAATTTATCTACAATATTTAAATGATACATTCATAATCATATCACCAAGGTTTTTCACTGAGGTGTCATAAAAATTATTATGGTTATTCACCAAGGTATCGTAAAATATGTCATCCCTAGAGATTAAATCCTTTACCCATTGCATTGGACTGATATAATGGAACACCCTTAATATTTCTTAATTAATGTTAGCCACATATATCATAATCAAATATTTCATAAATAACCCATGGAGAATAAAATAAATAGGTTTCATATCAAAATCATGGTGTTTTAAAATGTGCTTCAAGACATGATCATTATGTCATTTTTAACCCATGGAAAGAAAATATGGGTCTCATGTGTGTTAATCCCAGAATAAAATAAATCATTATGGTATCTAGGTGAATACCACTAGAAAATAAATTGGTTTAGGTATTCACAAAAATAAAATAAAAGATATTTCTTGAGGAGGGGAGATAAATTTTGAGAAGTAGATTCGGTAGCATAATGGGTATAAAACATGGTTCTAGAAAAGGATAAAAAGAGAGGGGATAAGGGTAAACCATTGATAAAACATAATTTTTAAGTAATGGATTGAATAAAAATGAAATAAGAGATAGTGTCCATAACATTCAGAATACATATGAAAAAGGAGGTTCAAGAAATGAATAGAAAATAAGGATATTTCCCTTACCTTAAAGAGTAACTCCTAAAAATTGATGATTGGGACCTTGGGGATTGAGGAAACCTTATGAGGACTCCTTGGTAGGTAAAACTATTAGATATTCATGAAGGATTAATTAGGTGTGAAAGGAAATAGAGAAATGGGTGAGTATTTATAGAAAAAGTGGAGTATTTGTTTATTAATTTCCAAATATATTCCTTGGAAACCTAGGTAGTAGTAAATGAAAAACCATGGGCTTCCTCATAGAATTTTCCCATGGTATTGGAAAATTGTGACACCCTTTATGTTATTTTAATCAAAAGGAGTTGACAATAATTTTATATTACTTATTTTTCAAGTAAAATTAAATATTTAACAAAATAACATTTTTAAAGTTAAAGTTTCCATTTTATAATTTGGAATGTAAATTATATATTTGGAAATTGATTAAAATGTATTAAAAAATTTATATTAATAAAATAAAATATTTCAAGTCATGTATTTTTGTTAATTAGTTATTAAAACATTATGATATAATTATGATCTCATTATCATAATGAAAATCTCAAACTATATTTTTACTATTCACAAAAAATAAATAAAGTATTTTAAAAAATTATCATAAATTCACCCTAACCTAATTTAAAAGTGATGATTTCAAAAATTATTTTCATTTTATCATAATAATTTTATAAATATGATAATTTTAAATTTTAAATAAAAAATCTATATTTATTAAAAATAATTGTGGATTGAAAATGCATAGTAAAATTTCTGACACTTGAAAAAAATCATTTTATTATTTATTTTTAAATAAGAGTGTTTTAATTATACTATTCCATTAAAATAAAAATTATTCATAATAAATTATTTTATTATAATAATTATATTTTTTCTGAAAAGTAAAATCTCTATCCAAAAAATCAATTTTTCAAATTTCATCTCAATTTTATTATGAAAAACTATTCTTAAAATAGAAATTATGGAATAAAAATTTTATTTATTCAATGGACTTACACTTTAAGTAATTAGGTACTCGAAACATAACCCCTTATTACACCCACATACACCCTAAGATTAATTTTTGAAATGGTGGTAGTTTTTTAGGGTTCCTCGGCTAACATTGATCGAGTGATAATCTCCACTAACTTAAAATTCTCATGCAGGCGATTTCATTCAAGCTTCACTTGTTAAATATCATCTTGGGCTTGGTCAAGAGAGAACCCCAGTGATGATACCTCCCTCCCAAGTTCTAATATATGGGATTCAAATGGAATTAATCTATTGGTTGAGGCCATCAACTCTTCTCTATGTATCAATTTTCCTTTCTCAAAATTTTGATTATAAACTCTAAGTATAATGTTAAAATTATTAACAAGAGTATAGTTCTCAACAGTCATGTTGACCAATAGTCATAATTGACCAACGGTCATATAATAGTCAAATATAGATGTTCACATTTCCCTTTATATTCACTTCTTTAAAAAAATATTTTTTTTGTAAATAATATAATATAATACATATTTTCACGAAACAAATATCATTCCAAAAGTCTGGGTTGTAACACGAACTATCACCTCCGCGAAGCGATGTGATTCATTTTTCATAACCACGTCACAAGGATGATATATATAGGTATATTTAAATTATTCATATGATATTCATGATATTATTATCATTCTATAATGATAAAATAATACTTACCTTCTTCCATAATGATCATTGAAAAATAAAAATTTTACTCATGCGTATGTACGACCAACTGTCTCCATGATTGTAGTGTAGTTCATTTTTCATAACCATAGTTAATGGTTTGATTTAAAATTATAATTGATATAAAAAATTGATAATTATATCATGAATATTATTCTAGAGATGATAGATTTGTGACCATTTTGACTATAGACATCAAACCAAAGTCATTCTGGACTCATGTACCAAATATCGTCAAAACGTACAATGTGAATTTATATAATTAAGTAATTGTTATAACATGATATTAATTGATATAAAAGTAATAATAAACTTTAAAAAGGTTCTCAATAAAGTAAATAATTAACTTAAGTTTATTACTCAAGAAGAAAAAGAACATACATGATGAATCTGACTCAATGTAAGGTACTTTGTCTCAATCTCCTTTCATTGAGGCATATCTTGATGTTATATACCCACCTTATTTTATGAGGTGTATATACAGCCCATTTGAAATATCATATCATTAATTTATTTATTCTCATGTTATTTAATTTTTAAAAAAATATTATTATTTCATGGGGATTATGATTTAAATGTTCAAAGTGGTATGGGACACTTTGAATATTTAAATATTTAATTAAAAAATATTTTTCTCCATGTTAATATTATGGATGTTATTTTTCATATTTATTTATATGGATATAAAATTATTATAAAGAAAATTTTATGTTTATTTTTAATTTCAGTCAATTTTTTTCAAAATGATTCTTTTTACGTATTTTATACAGAATGATTAGACAAACGACAAAAGGAAAGTTCTATTCTTAATGTACATGATGACAATAAATTTTTCTCCACCATGACTATTATTTAATTTATAACTTCCTTTTAAATATTACATGTCTTATTAAAAGAAAACCCCTTTCTCCTTTTTGGGTATTTTGGAATTAAAAATGGTATTTTAAAAGAAAAGGGTGTTTTTAGATGAAATTTTTTTCATATGGAATTAAAAGAGTTTTTTATAGGTTTTTATGATGAAAGTTTTTTATTAATGATATGGTACTTGAGAATTATATTTAATGGGTGAACATGATAGAGATTATACATGGGGTGGACCAGATAGTTCCTAGGAAGGGCATTGTAGCAGTGGCTGCACTGTGCGGGTAATGTAGCAGGCGGGTTACTATTCACGAAATGGGTGTTGGGCCAAACAGTTGGGCCTACGGGCTATGTGATGGGATAAAATCCCAGAGGACCTTTTTTCTATGTAATGGGTATCCCTCTACCTAGTTAAAAGAGGTATTTTCTTTTCTTTAATAACAAAATGAGGGTTTGTCCCCAACCTTTTAAAAAAAGTTCCTAGGAAGCCAATTACAGCTTAACACGGGGTGTCCCAGATAGCACCGGGTAAGCCCGTTATAGCTTAAAATGGGGTGGATAAGATAGGACTGGTTAATCCCATTATAGCTGAACATTGGGTGGCCCATATAGTGTCGGGTAAGCTCATAATATCTTAATTGTAATTCAGCCATATAGTTATTCCAATTGAAAGGGTTTTATGTATATAATGCTCTAATTCACCTAAAATATTTTTAATTTCTTGCTATTAGTTTTAATGATTTTATTTGATAAAATTTCATGTTTCTTTTTCATGTAAAATTTTTTTATTTCATATTCTTAAATAACTTTGAAGATAAAGGTAAATGTTTTATGAGTTAGCATATTTTTATTAAACTAACGATTTCCATTACTTTAATATACCTTACTAAGATTTTTTGTTTATCCTAATTTTTTAAATGTTTTTCACAGGGTTTAAGGATGAGTTGTGATAAGGATGAGATCAAGGGAAAATTGTGAAGACATATCAGCATAAGATAACATGTTTTATTTTATATATTTTTGTTTTATAAAAAAAATGCACATAGACTATAATTTTCCACTTATAATGTATGGGTTCACTTTGTTAGATTTTGTACTAATTCTCTAAAAATATAAACAGAAAATATCCTTGAATGTTAATTCCAGTTTAAAAACACTATAATATGTAATGTTTAAGGTCGGGTTCTTATAGTTGGTATCAAATTATGTTTTAGACAACTTTGTATATTATAATGTTTTCTTAAGAGTTGTGTATATCATCATGGGTTTATAATTTTATGTTTTATCAAAATTTTAGTGTATTAGAAACCCTTTTGAGTCTTTAAGTTATGAAATTTTTAGGTCATTAATGGTACTTTTAGAGAAATTTATTTTTGATCTAATTATTATTTATTAATTTTTGTGATGAAAATTGAAATGTATGAGATAAATATTGAGGTTAAAACATGTTATTGTTATTTTTGATGACTTTATAGTTTTTTGGAAATTTTATAATAATTATGTAGTTTTAGAAAAAGGATAATCTCCATGATGGGTGACAACCCATCCCATCCGTAAAGGGCATGGGAATCGAACCCACAACTGAAGGGTGAAAAGGGTTCATCACCTATCAATAGCCTATGTGAAGTTCCAATTAGTGTGACATTTTCTTTTTAGTTCAATTATTTTTTTGATTAAGAATAAGTTGGTTTTGGTTTCATATGGTTTATCAAATAGATAACATTGGGATTGGGAAATGATTTGGTGATTAAGTGATTAATTTTGTTTTGGAAGACTTTCTCTATTTTTGGAATCCTATAAAATTAATGTAAATACAATATTGTGGGATTTTATTTTGAAAATTAAGGTTTAATTATATTTTGGAAGAATCTATAATTTTATTTTGGACTTATGGTGATTCAGGAAATGATTAACCTATCTTGGAAAATATGTGATTAGGGAAATTACTTTTTGGTATGAGGCTTTAAGACTAATAGATGTTATTTGGAGATAATTCTTAAAATTTATCATTGAATATTATGTTATCAAATCATTATGAAAGTTGGGTTTTAATCTTAGTTTGTACTATTTTAAAGAATTTTAAGGATTGTTATTTATTTAATGGTCTATGTTGAACTTTGGGTATTACTGTTGAATTTTGGAGATTAAAAGTAGTTTATCTTCATATAATGGTTTTTTTGTTTTAGAGAATTAATTTATTTAATCATAAAATTTTTGGTTTTGGTTAATGATTCTATATAGTATAAATATATATTTAATTTTTTTGGATTATGTGGGTATCTATAAGTTGATTCTAGTGCTTCAAGTGTGAAAAATCATCTTGAATACTCATTGTTTGGAGAAAAAGATGAGTTTGTGGTGGAAATTCATTAAAGGATGAAACTCTACTTGTCAAGTAAGTATATATCATTATGTTCTTGCTCAATTTAGTAAAATAATTCCTCAATTATATGAAAATAATCTTGAAATAATAAATTTATCCTTTTACTTTTCCTAATAATAAATCAATGACCTTTTCAAACCATCACATATTTATGGTTTTGTGATTGTTAACATTTTCATCAACATGTTCTCTATCACTCTCCATAAAACATGATAGTTATTTTTTCTTCCATATCCATGTTTTCATACATGTAACCCTCTTATGTGTTATCTCATGTGACCTTCGTACTTCTGTTTATTTATTTTAAAGTGAAAGTTTCATTAATCCTTTTTCTGATATGGGATTTCAACAAAGGTATTTTAAAAAGTAAAACCTCTAGTTTTTTATCCTGATTTCAAATTATGAGGATGAAATTTATTAAATGAGGGAGAATTTAGAATCCTATATTTTTAAAAGGAAACACTTTTTTTATAGCATATATGATACACCACATCGATATTAAATGAACAACTAAATATTATTATTTAATATGGTAGTTATCACAAAGCCGTTAGAATGGAAGGAATGAAACGGATTAGCTAAATTATGAAAATATGGTTTATACATGTATATATAATTAATTATTTGGTGAATAATTATTTATAAATGAAAATAAAACCCTTTCTAAAATAAAAGGAAATATTTTTTCTGAAAAACTATTTAAATGTACACAAGTGTATTTTGTACCAATAAAAAATAAAATAAATCTTGTTGGATTATATTAATTAAATATATATATATATATATATATTAAATATAATTTTTAACATTCATATTATGTGTTTTCAAGACATGATATAAGAAAAAATTCAATTTTATACATAAAAGATGTTTTTTTCAAAAAAAAGGAAATTTTGTTTCCTTTTGATGGCACGCTCATTTTAAATCTAGTTTTTAAAATTTTTATAAATTATATTTAACAAACTAAAATTCTTATTTTAATTATGGGTATCAAATTTTACTTTTGTTGAATTTTTTATATTTTTTCTGATAAGATTCATTTTTTGATGAATAGTGAAAACATATTGTCTTTTAATTGAAAATTTCTTTTTTGTTTGATTTATTTATATTGTTAGATAATATTTTAGACTAGTTTTAATTTATAATTAGATAAATATTTTATCATTTAATCCAATTAAGTTCATTGGAATGAATTTCACATTGAATTTGGATATAAAAACATTTCAATATTTTGGACGTTTTAATTTTAAAAACTAATTTTCTTGATCCATCAATGGGATTAATTTTAAATTAATTTAACAAAATTTTATGTTTTAAATTTTTAAAAATGGATTAAATTTTTTTTATTATAATTTAAAAATTTATTAAATAGTTCCCTTTTATTTTTGGACAAAATATGAATACTAACTTTAGTAAATTATATTACCACGGTTAAGGATAAATCATGTAATTAAGGATAAAAATAATATTATAAATATTATCAAATTACCCTAACATTTTTCCTCATATTAGTGGATGAGTATTTTTTCATCCCTAATAATTAAATTATCATTTATGAGAGCATTTATGGAATTTTGGATGAGAATATAACCATTATAATATTATATTCAAAGGAAAGTAAATTTTGTCATACTTTTGTTTTTAACAAGAGAAATATTTTTAATATGGGGTTATATGAGGAATATTTTCAATGATAAATAGAACATAGAGATAAAAAATATTTATATACATCATGTTAATTTATTTATAATTTTTATTGATAAAATAATTAACTCAAATAGTGACATAATGATCATGTAGTAATTGTGTTCATATGCTGCTACAGTCCCAGGAAGATCTTGATAGAGTCTTGAATTTAGGGAACTTGCAACTCAAACCTGGTGTGCTGAGAATCTCCGAATGGAATTATGCCTTTAATCCACTCACCTTTATAAATAACACGGCCCAAATCTGGTTCAGACTCAATGGTCTTAGCTGGATTTTTTGGCCCCCCAAGATACAAAATGACTTAGTGTATTGTGTTGGTACTCCCCTCAAGATTGACCAACGAATATTAAATGTTGAGATCGGTTTATAGGCCCGAGTGATGATTGAGGTTGACCTTGACTATAATCTTATGGAGTTTATCTATTTCAATTCCAAGGACTAAAAAACAAAGGTCAAGATTGAATTAAAGCACAAGACACCATTCTGCGACCTCTACAAAATTGTGGGTCACTCTTTGATGAATTATTGGGTCGTGAAAATCCAAGTCTCCCAGCCAAAAGATGATGGGTGGACAGAGGTGAGAAAGGGTAAGAAGGACAAAAGTGTTGCACTAGAGAAACTTGAACCACCAAAGAAAAAATTGGAGGTATGGGTGAAGAAGGTAACTCACTTAGGTGAGGTTTCAGGTAAGAATTAGGTGAAACTTGTGGATAAGGAATAAGAGACCTCTTTAGATCAAAACATCTAGGAGTTAATTGAAAAATTAGTGTGGGATTTATGTCACCTATCATAAGACGACACTATTTTGGATGATCCTATTAACCATAACTCCCCAGAACCTATTTGGGAGGATCTTGTTAACCATAGCTCCTCAGAGCCTGATCTCTCTATGATAGAACATGTGGATCCTTCTAATGAGAGTGTCAGTGGTGTTATCACTTGTATTTTCAACACTGAATAACCTACCCACTGTATTTTAGGACCTTCGGTTCCACCCAGTGAATGTATTAGAGGTTCTGTCATGAAAACTATCGACCCTCCTCTCACTGGGAAGCAACAGTATCCCCTTGATGCTGCCAAGGGTGCTAGTCACCCAGCTAGTTATGTGTTTGTTACACCTATAGACACTAGAAAGACTTCTATAGATTTGATTTCAGCTGGAAATGCATCACTACATGCTAAAGGCTACTCTGAAGGCTTAGCTCAAATTGAAGAACCTGATGTTTTGGTCCCCCTAGAAAAAAATTCTAGAATGAAAAAACAACCTAGCATGGCTTTTTTCAATGGAAAAATAGTGGCAAAGAATATTCAAATACTCCAATCATGAGCACTTCCACTATTTTGTCCTTACAGGAAGGTAATTCAGGTACTCCTAATAGCTCATCTGTTTCTCCCATGAGTAAACAGGAAAATAAACCCACTACTACCTCTTCCCAAAATGTTAGAAGATCTAAAAGGTAGAAAGGCTCATGTGGCTTAAAGAATAAAAATGGAGGCTCTACCTCCAAAACCAGGTTTTAATGAATATATTATTTTGGAACTGTTAAGGCATTTCAAACCATGCCACTTTTAACGTGCTTAAAAGTTTTCTTCTGACTCATCGTCCTAAAATTTTTTCTATTGTTGAGCCAAAAGAAAATTTTTCTTTTAAATTTTGACACCTTTACACTTATGGATCTAATTATTTAGGTTCCTGCAAAGATGGTAATGATGCTAAATCACTTTGCTTTTTTATCATGCTTCATTAGAAAATGTTAATGTTATCAAAATTTCTGAACAAATGTTCACTTGTGATTTTTCACTAGATGACATGCATATTTTTTCACCATGATTTATGCTAAGAATATATATAAAGACTGAAGGACTCTTTGGAATGATCTTTATAGGTTAGCTAACAACATTTTGGATCCTTGGTTTGTGATTGGTGACTTTAATGCTACCCTTTCCTCTAATGAGAAACTTGGTCTGTCCCAATACTCCATCTCCTCAAGAGATTTTAGAACCTCAATATAAGATTGTGACCTAATAGATATTAATCTCACTGGTTCTAAGTTCACTTGGTATAAAAGACATTATAATAGGATTTTTACTAGTAAGTTTGATAGGGCCTTCATGAACATACCTGCTCTAGATATTTGGGACACCATCTCTAGCATCACCTTGACCAAACTTAATTCGGACCATCATCCCATCTTGTTAGTATTTTCACAAAAAAAATTAAACCTATTTTTCCTTTTAGATTTAATAACTCTTGGTCTGCAAACTTGGACTGTGTGAATATCATTAAAAAGTTTTGGGAGTCTATGAATGAACACAACAATGCTTTTTCTTGCATCATCAAATTAAAACATCTCAAAAAATGTCTCAAAGGTTGGTGTAGTTCTAAATATAAACAAATTGATAAATAAATCTCCACCCTTGAGCATGATCTTATCCAGATTCAAACCGCCAACACTACCTCTGATTTCTCTTTGGATCCCCAACTTGAATCAATACTTCCATAAAACTTAATTCTCTCATTTCCCTTAAAGACAAAATTTGTAAGAAAACTTTTAAAATAAAATGGATTTCTGATGGTGATATAAACACTAAGTTCTACAATTCTCTTCAAAGAATCAGTAATGTTTTTAGACCGCTTTCGCTCCTTAAAGCCAATGATATCCTCATTGACTCTGAGGAGGCCATTTCCAGTCATGTGGTCTCTTATTTTAATAATATTTTCAATGGCCCAAATGTCAACAAAGATATTCTTCCTGAGATCATTCTAGTTATGGTAAATGAGGAAGACAATGTTTGACTTATTAGTGTGCCTATCGATCATGAAATCAAAGACACCATATTTAGCCTTAACCCTGATAGTGCCTTGGGCCCTGATGGATTTAACAATGTATTTTTTCAGAAATATTGGGAGACTGTCCACTCTGATGTTTTCAAACATGTCAGATCCTTTTTTTCTAATGGTTTTCTTCCCCAAGGACATAATGCTCAATTTCTCACTTTAATTTTTAAAGTGGACAATGCCTCTGAGATCCATCTCTTATGACCCATTTCTCTCATTAACTCTATTTAAAAAATCATTACCAAACTCTTTCCAATAGACTTTCGATATTGTGAAATAAAATTGTTTCTTGGAATCAATTTGGTTTCATCAAGGGAAGGTCTATACAAGACTGAATTCGTCTTGCCTCTGAATGTACCAACACCCTCATAAAATCCATCAGAGGAGGAAATATTGTCATCAATCCTGATATTAGGAAATCCTTTGACACCATTGATTGGGGATTTATCTTTAAAGATATTTGGGCCTTTGGTTTTAATGACACCTTCATCAATAGGATAAACTCCTTATTCAAATAAACTTCCATCTCTATCCTTGTCAATGGTTCCCTGAAGGGATAATTTAAGTGCACTAAGGGAGTCATACAAGGTAATCCCTTATATTTCATTCTCTTTTCTATTTTGGTGGATTACCTAAGCAGATTTCTCACTCGCCTAGTGGATCAAAATAATATTACACATATTCAGGATTCTAGAAACTTAAATGTTCCTACACATCTTATTTATGCTGATGAAATTATCTTATTCTTACAAGGTGATAAAAAGAATATTCAAAATTTGAAAAGAGCCTTGTCACACTATGAAGAAGTATCTGTATAATCTATAAGTTAGAATAAATCTTATGTTTTATTTGGAAAAAACTTCTTCTCTCCTAGAAATATTAGTATCATAAATAATTTAGGCATCAAAGAAGGAACTTTACTATTCACCTATCTTGGGGTGCCTATTTTTTTGGGAAGGCCTAAATCTATGTATTTTTTCAACATTGTTGACCAAGTAATAAATCAACTGCCCTCCTAGAAAGGTAAATCCCTTTCCATGGCTGTCTGGATTTGTTTGGTGAAATATACCATTCTCTCCAAAATGGTCTACTCAATGATGGTCTATAAATGGCCTGATGGTCTTTTAAATAAAATTAATGTTTACATAAAGAATTTTTTTGGACTGGTAGCACTCTTGAAAGGAGGCTTGTGACCATACCCTAGGCCACTTGTTTCAGACCTTTAGAGAAAGGTGTTCTTGGCATAAAAAATATTAAATTTTTTAATGATTCCTTTCAATCTAGACTCACCTGGAGGATTATTCATAACAACTCTAACTCCATTGATTTTCTTAAAAAAACATTCCTTATGAAGATAAAGAAGAGAAATTGGAACTACATTAATTCTTTGATCTAGAATTACATCAGACAATCCTTTACCAATATTATGGTTAATTCTAGATGGATGGTTATCATGAATTCTTCCTTGAATTTTTGGCTAGATAACTGGACTAGTTCCCCCCTTATCTCTATGGTGTCTCCTAATTCTTTATCGAATAATACCAACTACTCTATAAAGAAGGTAATGAAATCTCGTAATTTCAATGTTACTGATAACATCATTCATGTTCTTGATAATTACCCCTTTTCTAACTCTGATGACTTTCTTATTTGGGAGCTTGCTCACAATGGTGTTCTTGATTCCAAAAGTTTTTACAATCACAATTTTTCAAACTTTGATTCTAATTTTTGCTGGTTGAAATATTTTGATAAACTTTGGATTAAACCCTCGAGACTTACTCTTTTTTGGTGCATTGCTCACAATCGCGTCCCCACAAAGGTTTTTCTTCAGTTATTTGGGGTCCAACTTTGTTCCATGTGTCCTTTTTGTCACTAACATAGTGAAGATACTAACCATATATTCTTGTCTTGTGCTATAGCTTATGCCCTTCGGAATTATATTTCTGACATTTTTTACTACATATGGTTACTCCTTGACACTATTATCTCTCAATTAAAACATTGTTTGGATCTTTATACCTCTCAATAGATCAATAACCTCTTTATAACTATTGTTGCTGAACTCCTCCATGTGATCTGGTATTATAGAAATTCTATTATCCATAACAATTGCTCATTAAGTCTTAATGTAGGTCGGATGCATATCCTCGTTGAAATTAGGGATGCTTATATGACTCAAAAATATCATTGTGATAACTCCATTGGAGACTTTGAGATTCTTCGTTGACTTCAGATTGATGGGATCTACAAACAACGGTGACATAATTTTGAGGTCTTCTGGCAAGCTCCACTTCTAGGATGGATCAAAGTGAGTGTTTATGGTGCTTCTAAAGGAAACCCGGGTCCCATAGGTTGTGGAGCTATTTTTAAAGACCACCTTGGTCAGTGTCATGGATGCTTCTTTGGCAGTTGTGGCATTGCCTCATCTTTGGAGTCTGAAATGATGGGTGTGATCCACGGTGTCAATTTTTCCAAGAAAAAGGGATGGAACAATATTTTGAGTGAAAGTGATTCCACCACTGTCGTCAATTCTATTTGAGAGGTGTGGTTCATCTTGCTTATCCTTTGACTACCCATTGGATGAGCTACCTTGATTTTCTTCTAGAGACCAACTATATTGTCACTCATGCCTTTCGTGAAGTGAACATGGTTGCAGATGGTCTTTCCAAAAGGGAATAAACCAGGGATTAACATGGATGGATAACTTGCCTACTAACCTTCTCCCTTTTTATGATAAATATTGTAACAATATTTCATACTTCATACTCATGTATTTTTCTCAATCCTTTAAAAAAAATCATGCAGTAATTGTGTAGTTAATGGAAGAATCAAATAAATGATATTAAATAAATTTAAAAGTAATATAATTTTCTATAATTAATGTCATACACAAATTTAATGGATGAATTTGACATTTTAGTGATAATTTAAATTATTTTTTTTCCAATATATCATGTTTTTATGATATTTGTAAAAAGTAAAGTGATGAATAGTGTCAAAATTGACATTAATGATATTTAAAATAAATAATATTTTAAAAAATGATAAAAAATTCATAAAAATATAAAATTTGACAAAATTATTTGGATAAATATTAAAATTTCATCAATGGATCTTTTTGTTGTATTTTAGCATTTTATAGTAATTATATTAACCCTCAAAATATAAATTACATGATATCATGGTAAGAATTAAAAAGGTTAAATAAGGGTTAAAACTAAAAGATAAGGATTAAAAATAGTCAAAACTTTTATAATTTTTATTGTATGAATGTATTTTGACCCAAAATCATCATATATTCTAAATTAATAAGTTTTGATCCATTTTAATTATAAAATTAATTTATATAAATTTAATATTTTGAAGATTTCCAAGATTTCCCCTCCCCTCTCTTATAAAAGTGCACCCATTATTCTCATTTAAATACACTTATAAACATATTTGGTTTAACCAAAATCTTCCAAAATCCATTCCTAGAATCCCTACACACTTTATAGAGGCCTTATTTTAGGCATAACACCCACCATATAGGTGTTAAGGTGTTAATCAAAGTGAGATCGTCTTTGAAAGAGGTATCATTTTTAATCAAGTATTTCTATATTATTTCTTCTTAAAATTCCTTAAAATATTCTTAAAACATGATGAAATAGTAAATATATTATTATTAATATACTTATATTTTATTATGTTAATATCACCACCTAAATCCATCTCCACTTCCATCAAATGGGAAAAGAATTATCCTTCATGTGTACGATGAACTACCGTTTTGCGAACTGATATAATTCATTTTCCATCACCATGTATAAATACTGGTTGTAATGATGGAATTAAAGTTTATATATTATATTCATGAAATATTTATCATTATTAAAAGATAATATATCATTTATTTTCTTACCTTTCTATGCACATGAAAATGATAATTTTGTTTGTGAGTACGTGTAAATTATCACCTCCACGAAGCGATGTGATTCATTTTTCATCACCCCACCACAAGGATGATATATATAGGTATATTTAAATTATTAATATGATATTAATTATATTATGGACATTATATAAAGATAAAATAATAGTTATCTTCTTTTCATAATGATCATTGAAAAATGGAAATGTTACTCATGCATATGTACGACTTACTGTCTCCATGATTGTAGCGTAGTTCATTTTTCATTACCATAATTAGTGGTTTGATTTAAAAGTATAATTTATAAAAAATATTATAACTTCATGAATATTATTCTAGAGATGATGTACTTATGAATTTTTTTACTATATACATCAAAACAAAGTCATTTTGGACTCATGTACTGAATATCGTCAAAACTTCCAACATTAACTTATATAATTAAGTAATTTTTATAACATGATATTAAGGGATATAAAATCAATAATAAAATCTGAAATTTTTCTCGATAAATTAAATAATTAACATAACTTTATTATTCAGGAAGATGAAGAACATACATAATGAATCATACTCAAGGTAAGGGACTTTATCTCAATCTCATTTCATTGAGGTATATCTTGATGTTATACACCCAACTTATTTTATGAGGTGTATATACATCCCAATTGACATATAATATAATTAATTAATTTATTCTGATGTTATTTAATTTTTTTTAAATTTTATTCTTTTATGAGTATTCTATTTAAATGTTCAAAGTGGAATGGGACACTTTTAATGTTTAAAGATTTAATTAAAAAATATTTTTCTCCATGTCAATATTCTTGATATTGTTTTACATATTTATTTATAAGGATATAAAAGGATTATAAGGGAAATTATATTTCTATTTTTAATTTCATTGATTTTTTTCAAAATTAATATTTTTATTTTTTTTATACAGAACATTTAGACAAATGACAAAAGAAATGTTATCTTCTTATTATAAACAGTGAAAACAAGTTTTCTTCCACCATGAATATTATTTAATTTATTTATTACTTTAAAATATTACATGTTTTCTTAAAATAAAATCCTTATTTTTCCTTTTTTTTATTTTTAAATAGAAAATGGTATTTTAAAAGAAAATTGTATTTTATACGAAATCATTTTTCATATGGGATTAAAATAGTTTTTTAAAGGATTTTATGATAAAAGTGTTTTAATAATGATATGGTACTTAAGAATTATAAGTTACAGGTGAGACTGATATAGCTTATACATGGGGTGGCCCAAATAGTGTCAGGGAATCCCATTATAGTTTAACATGGGGTGTCCAAGATAGCACCAGATAATCCTATTATAGATTAACATGGAGTTCCCCAGATAGAGTCAGGTAAGCCAATTATAGATTAATATAGGGAGGCCCAGATAGCGTTGGGTAATCCTGTAGTAGCTTAATTGGAAGTTGGTAATATAGTTATTCCAATTGAAAGGGTTTTGAAAGGGTTTTATTTATATGATGTTGTAAGTCACTTCAACGATCTTTAATTGCTTGCTACGGTTTTTAATGATTTTATTTGAGAAAAATGTTTATTTGTTTTTTTATATGAAAATGTTTTATCTCATAATCTCAAAGAAATTTTAAGATAAAGGTAAAAATTATATGGGTTATCATGCTTTTGCTGAGCTAACAATTTCTATTCCGTTTATATACCTTACTTATCTTGTATACTCATCCCAAGTTTTAAAATATTTTCACAAAGTTTAAGGAAGAGTTGGGACATGGATGAGATCAAGGGAAACTTGTGAAGATATATAAGAATAAGATATCATGTCTTATTTTATATATTTTTGTTTTATTAAAAAAAAAATATTGCGTATAAGTGTCCACTTGTAATTTATGGTTTTATTTTGTAAGAGTTTTTTCTAATTATCTAAAAATATAAACTGAAAAGATCCTTAAATGTGAATTATAGTTTAAAAACACTTGAATGTTTAATGTTTAAGGTTGGGTCCTAATATAACCATAGTCCCACTCCTCAAAAACAAAATATAAAAATCTCACGGCTCATGCCCAAATTGAAACACATTACTTAAACTAAAATAATAACACTCACGACACATACATATCTCACTATATGAGATACCCTGGCCTATATGAACCTACAACATCACATATCTCCAACACATAATAATAATTAGAAACCAATTGAAAATATATAAATAATTGAATAATATAGAACGCATGCATGGAACAAAAGGAGAATGTATATTCCATAAGATAAATATAAAGTAAATAATGTATATGTTGAGTCTTTGTAATTAATGGCATTGGGAATTTCATACATGCTACATGTACACCTGGATCAATTTCCAAACATAGTGGTCACTACCAATGTTAAGAACCAACAATCTCCACCACACATCACCATTATTCACTAAGAATCATTGGGAATTATGTCTAAACAAGCCACACCAGCTCAATATCTTCTGAGACCAACTCCGAACTATTTTTTGCTAGCACAAACACAATGCATGCAAGCATAAGGCCCATATAAGGGTGAGTATAAACATATCAAGTATGAAATCCTAATCACTAAATAGAAAAAATTGAATAATAGGTCATCCCAAATATCATGGTATTAGTTTAAAATCTATACATATAACATATGTGGATGGAGTATTCATGTTACCCACATCCACACTTCCCACCCCCATCCTCTCTTCATGTTGGAGGTTTTCCCCTCCAATATTCATGTTGCAGCTTTTTTATTTCTATTTTATCTTTTTTTAATATTTTATTATATGATTTGATGGGGGAGAAAACTCTAGATGTACTCCCATTCAATAATTTTTTTGTGGATTGAATTTTCCACCACAACCTCACCATGATAGGCCACCCAAAAATCAGTTGACCATCATTCAGGTCATCACATGCCAACCCCCATCATCCTCAGCCACTTCTCATAGCTACACTCTATGCTTGTCATCATAGTGCATGTGACATTATACTACCACTACCACTGACTAGGATGGGCTTCTTCATTCAAAATTGTATGAAACCATAACCTTCCATTATTGATCAATGTTACTAGTTATTGTAAGTGTTAGTATCTCCTCTTGTCCATGTAGATCAATGAGGAAGAAAAAAAGATATAAATATAAGGGTGATAAAAAAATTAATAATGACATATTTGATAATATCAAGTCATCATTCCATTTTTTTTTCAATAAAATATTGCTAATTCCAAGAAAAAAGTTAGGAAAAAATTATTCCCACCCTATAAATCTTCATAGTTCAAGGATAAGGATTTATTGAAATAGTGTTTTGTGGATAAAAAAAAGATAATATTAATCATTATATAAAAATAATCAAAAAATAACCCACCCTAGTTCATTATTTAGGCACTTCAATCCATCATTAATGTCATGATCATGTTTTTCTGTAGTCACATAATCTGATCATCAATTTCATTATGATTCTATCCCTACTCCTTTGATACCCCATCACTCCCACTTATAATTCCATCTCTCCCATATTACTCTCTATAGGTTTTCTAATGACAAAATTAACTCACCCTATAGAGTAAATACGATATGATTTACATAGGATTCACCAAGGGTTTCACCACCATGATTCATTCATTAATTAAAGATTTAAATCCACTAAATTAAATAATTAATTCACACACAATATAATATACACAAGGTTCCTGATGTTAACCCAAAATACACCTTCTTTAGGAGGAAATCCCTATTTTGGATGTAACCATAATCTTGAATTTTTTAGTTGAGGATCCATTGAGGTGATATAAAAAAATATCATGAATAAGCATGTGAAGACTAGAGGAAATATAATATTTTTAATATATTATATGTAGGGATTCACCATGCTCTCAATTAAACACTAGATCGGACCAGAGGTAAGCACCACTCTTCAGATTCAATAGAACAACACAAAAAATTTGAGGATTCTTGTTTGGGTAAATTTATATTTTTACCCCAAGGTAGGTCCTAGGACACTGAAAACTAAAAATTGATCTAAGTCTCAACCATGAAAAAAAATTGGATCACTACATCCTCCCCACCTTAAAACATTTTAATCCTTGAAAAGGGAAATAACTCAGGCTTTAATATAAAGGATCACACAAAACATACACTCATAGAGACACCCCACCACTGCATATACTTCCTTTATTTTTTATGGTTCAGTCTCTAAGAGAACTTAGAACACAACTATCAAGGAAGGAAACATCCTCTCTCATTCATGATGATACTAACTCTAGCCTTAGCAAAACAAAAAAAAATTAAAAACTTCCATCCTCCCTTGTAAAGTCTTTTCAAGATCCTACATCCAAAATTAATCACCCATTTTTTAATTCAAACTTCAATGAAGGAAAAATGAGTCCAAAAACCTCTAACATTCATCTAAGAAGAGTTCATTGTCTGGGTCAACTCTAGTGGGATCACCTCTCTCCTTAGGTTTAAAGAGAATTTTATATAGTTTTCTTATTTTATAAATCCATCTATGACACACCCCAAAATGGATAACTTAACAAATTCCATGAAAAATACTAAAAATATGAAATGTTTCATGCTCTTTAGGATCCACATTAGCTTATCTGTCATCCATTGGATACTACACATAGGAACCACTATCTCTTGTATCATATGAGAAACATGGGCCTTATTCCCACCCTTTTACAAAAACATCTATAGATATACACCATCCACAATAAGGTATCCATCATAATCATTCCCATTATAAAAACTATTTTAATTGTTTAGTCATTACTCTATTATGAAAGCTATGGATGATCCCATCAGAATCAATACTAACCTCAACCAATTTCTCAGCTATAGTGCACTACTCATTGGGTGGCCCAATATACCACAATATAAAGATGATTTCCTATACCATTTATATTACCCTTATCGATTGGGTCCAAACCCTAGGATATCATTGGTCAAAACTATAACTACCAAAAAAACACAACCTCTTAGAAGACCTACACTTCCACTTGGAAGCAAGTCCTTCTACTAATAAGTTCTAACTACCATGTCATTGTTGTTTCACTCTAATAACATAATCTATCATGGATTAAAATTTATGGAGGTTAATATTTCTACACAAATCCATATATCACAATATGAGAGGTTATAATATAGATAACACCCTCATGGTAAACTAGGGTAATTCCTCAAATACCATATAAACTTCACTACGAACTATATAAAGTATAGGTTCAATACATAATCTTTTAAAACCCTACAAAATAGTTCAATATCTCACACAATAAAATCGTAAAATCATTCTTGGAATGTAATCCAATCCACACACCAGTATCTCATTAAACGGGAGTCATATGTCACTCATATAAATCATTTGTGCATTCCTAAACATTGTTGGAGTTGGTGTCCTAGAACCAACTACTCTGTACTTTATTCATTAATAAAAGCCTTATCACATATTGATTGTTCTTCTGCGTGACAATTCATGTGATAATGTCCTAACGATAGCTGTTTCATTAAAGGGTTATAGTGGATCCCTGCTATGATGAGAACCCGGAAGTGCCATAACACTGTTCTTGAATATTTGTTCTATGGATGGATGATATTATTTGAGGGACACAAATAATACAGGCCATTAGGGGTGAGGACTCATAAAACTTTGAGGCACTATCTCATGGTGTGCGCCCTTGGTAATATCCAGGAGGATATTATGAGAATGAGACACGATAGTAGGAAATCCACATTTCATAGTGTCATCGGATGTTCCTATCTGCAGACGTGTGTATTGGTCCTTAGACTTTAAGATTATTATTAATGGATATTACAACTCGCGCACTTAGATGTATTGATGAAAACTGTGACAGCACACTATTCGCAGCGAGGTAGGATACGTTAAGTGTGTCATGAGTAATACCGCATTAATAGATAATGCGAGAAAGGATTTTTTTCCCTTCCATTCCACAACGGAAGTAGATATCTCAGGCCCTTTGATGGAATTGATATATCCTAAATAAATCCATGGTCATGGTAAGGTATGGGCGGGTTCAATTCCGAAAAGTCAAAGAAAGAATAATCGAGCACATGGATTGATGGCACTAGCATGCAACCCACTTGATTAGAGATATCGAGACAAAGGGATTATATTACATGGTAAACGTTCGTAGGAGGTGACACGTCATTGCAGCGTTAACTTCTTTCTCTATGGGTGCCTTGGCATGTTGCTAGACGCTAACCTTGGAATTTAGGCAGGCTCCACCTAATTCCATTGAGAAAGAGGCCTAGAGGATCACACACTAAGTGTGTTCATATATCTCAGTTAAATATTAATTTAACAAGTTAAATAAAGATTATTCCTTACTGTGTTTTAATAATTACTTAATAATGCCTAATCGCATTTATTTCGACACTAGTTATTCGAGAGAATATATTGTGGGCGAAATAATATATTTATTAGCGAGTAATGCAGTTATATTTATTTAAGAAATAAATATCCATTACTCAAGGTCTAATAAATGTGAAGGAGGAGATAAAGAAAAATGGAAATAAAATTACACGTCGTGTATATTAAATATACACGTTGTGTAGTTTTTTAGAAAACGAGTACACACCGTGTATTAATGATTACACGCCGTGTAGTTTTCTAGTTAGGATTTTGAGGATATAATATTGTTTATTAAATGATATTAATTATAATCAGTGTGGGCACATGTCAAAGAATTAATAATTCGACATGGGGGTTTCAATAAGAGTTAATGAAATAAATAAAATGCGTAACGCATTTATTTATTGTCATAACTCTGTAAACCTTAAACTTGATTATAAATATCCTCAGAACCCCAACACTTTTCCATAGATCATTGTGCACAACAATTCTGGAAAATTCTTTCAAGGCTGAAAGAACTCCTTCCTCCAAGAACGCTCTCAAGACCGAGATACCAAGGCGATCAAAGGCAGACATCGCAAGCGAAGGTTCTTCCGCGCTAGCACCTGGAAATACCTTCGGCGACATCCGGAGATACGTGGAACACGTGTGGATCACCGCTAGAGGAATCCTACACTTGGATTATATGACTCAACGACGGACCACAGGATCATGACTGGAGACATCAACGAAGAAAGAATTCCACCAAGTTAATTCTTGTGAATTAATTAAATTAATTATAACCAACATATGATGATCCTATTTCTATGGTTCTGAGATTCCCTCTTAAGTTTTTCATTCCTCGTTCAATTCTGAAGATTCAGCATTTTATATTATGACATATCTCGGATTAAACATTGTTTAACGTTAAAATTAAATTTCGGAAAACCCTCCAACGCACTTCCGCTGCGCCTGGAACCTACAAGTGGTATCAGAGCGGTCATGTCGTTGATTATAATTATTGATGTTTTACGCATTTAATAATTTAGTTGTTTCAATTCAAGTTTAATTGTTCTGGAAATATGAATCTTGAGATCTGTTCCTCCTCCATCGTTTCTTGTTCACCTCACAGAAATGAATTTTTCTTTTAATTTTGATTAAAATAAAATAGAGGAAATCATATGGAGGATCCAAACGTTTCTGGTCGTACAACACCAGAATGCACGGCGTGTATTCGGAAGTACACGCCGTGTAGTCTAGGTTCAATGGATTGACTGATCTGCCAAATCAGGTCATGTATTGGAGTATACCTAAGTCATTTATGACACTGTGTGTTGACCAGGAACAGGTGGTACACGGTTTCCGGATTACACGATGTGTGGTCCAACTGAACACGGCGTCTAGTCCCTTCAGGTTCGGGTTGGACCATGTACGTCGAACACGGCCTGCCCGGCTGGAAACCGTGTAACACGGAAATTACACAGCGTGTGTCCCACAGAACACACCATGTACTCCGAAAATTTCCGAATTACATTAACACGCCCTGTCCCCGGGCGTGTACTTCGGATGGACGGTGAAGAAAACTGCACGCCATGTAGTTGGAACTACACACCGTGTACTCACCCAAATTATGCAGATTTATTAAAATTTATTATTATATTATACAAACCCTTGAGACATGTACCATGGTGCAATTGTAAAGCTGAGGCACAACACGTGATAGGTGTTTTATATATATGTGTTTAATTTAACATCTGCGTAATGAACGAGAATTCACCGGGTTGCCTCCAAGGTACAAGTTATGTACAAGGATAATTTTTAATGAATTTATTTGTTTAAAATTTTTATGGATGAGAATATCAAGGAAGATTAGAAAAGGGTTTATGATAAAAGGATTGATTAATTAAAGATAATTAATTGATTTGAGCGTGATTTATCTTAAACAAGAATGATTAAAGAATTGAATACTAGTTTTATTTATGCATAAATATCGTTGCATGTATGGATGATCATTAGCTAGACCGAGACCTTTGTGTGTTAATGGTTTCTTTTAATTTATTTCTTTAAATTAAATTTTTTGGCCTTCGAGCCATCTCCTCATTAATATGTAGGTTCTGCGCTCCCAAGGATTATTTTATGTAAAAACACCATTTTTTCCCTCACCTGCGTGTGAGATAAATGCATATGTAATGGATGGAGCTCCCAACCTAGTGGAGACGGCTCAAGTCAGGAGCCAAGGTGAAACCAATCCAAGGAGATACAAAGGTGGATAGGTGGAAAGCTATAAACACAAACCCGAAAGGTTCAAGTTGTTTCTCCCCTAGGTCTTGGGTTAGTTTATCAACCGCTAGATAAACTAACCAATAGAAAAATCTCATGATCATACCATTTTTTTATTTCTGTCAGTTGCATGGTTTATTTATTATGGGTGTGTTTTCACGATCACACAATTAATGAATTAAACGAGCATGCAAGATGGAACTAAAATAAAACCGGCTTATACGTAAATATTATCTTAGACATGGTTAATAACTTAAGTATATCCCACTTAATATTACCAAGCATGTAATAAAAGATAATAAATTAGAAATTTACGTATAAGGATAAAATCCCTCAAAAGAAATATTAAGTCTGTATAGCCTTCCATAATCTTGGTTAGAATCGAACCATAGTTCAAAGTACTTGACCAACCCTAGTTGAGGTGATTTCAATTATCGGGGAATTCTAATTCAAGGTTTTGGGTTGACTTGACTTGGTTCGCATCAAGGGTTGACTGACATAATAGGACTTGGTGTGACCAAGAGGCAAAGGTTGAGGAAATCCAAAATAAAAGGATTTCAGGATTGGGGAGTCCACTCAGCGGATCAAGGAGCTGTGAGTTAATGCAGTTGGAATTTGGAATGCCTACCTAAAACCCTTCAAGTTGCTTGACCAACCCTAGTTGGCGTAATGAGAAGGTAAATATGGATCCTTGCCACTAGAATATTCAGGCAACAGAATATTCTGAAGTCAATGGTGAGGGCTATTGGATTTTGATAAAATAGTGGGAGACTAATAAGTATTAATTTATTTATTTGTCTCAGTTTTGTAATAAAGTACTAAACCTTTTCTCATCTTAATTTGTAGAAACGACAAGAAAATGACATCAAACATATCATTGTGAACCATACTCGATAAGGAAAACCT
The DNA here is from genome assembly GCA_963277665.1 of Viscum album. Taxonomy (NCBI): domain Eukaryota; kingdom Viridiplantae; phylum Streptophyta; class Magnoliopsida; order Santalales; family Viscaceae; genus Viscum; species Viscum album. The sequence goes on along the minus strand of OY728135.1, from coordinate 250,744,723 downwards.
TCTCATCGGCACCAATTTCCAAGAGTGGCAGAGGCGTTTACATGTTATCCATCACTACGAGAGGAAATTGTATGTGCTGGAAGAGCCTGTTCCAGTTGTGCCTAGATTAGAACTTCTACCCTTAACTCACCAGGTAGATAAGGACATGGGGCGTGACAAACCTGCAGTCCTTATGGTGAATAAGAAAAGGAAGGACAAGGCAAAGGGTCCAAAGACTTATAAACGGTCTGAAGCCCCCGAGCACCGTCCCTCCAAGAAGGGGAATATCCAAAGGCAGGGCAAGGAACAGGATGCAATGTGTTTTGCAAGTGGCAAGCAAGGCCACTGTAAGAGGAACTACACCCAGAAGCATCGGGACGCTAATGGTGCATTCGTTATCGAGTGTAATCTTTCTATTTCTTCACATTGGGTATTAGATACATCTTGTGGGGCTCACATATATATTCAAATGCAAGAACCAGGTATATTTAGAAAGATTTCCAGAGGAGAGGTGGATCTTCGAGCTACCAATGGCGCAAGGCTGGCTGCATTGGCTATTGGTGACTACCACCTCTCATTGCTAACTGGGATGATTTTGGTTTTACGTTACTGTTATTATGTACCTAGTGTTACCTAGAACATAATTTGTGTATCTTGTTTGGATATGGATGGATTTATTTTCAAGTTTGGAAATAAGGGTTGTCTCTTTTATAAGAACAATGTATGTTATGGTATGGAACATTTAAATAATGGTTTGTATGTATTAAATTGAAAAAACCAAGTATTGGCAATCGATAACGAATGAAACTCACATGACTCATACATCACCTAGTTGTGGCATCACCGTCTCGGTCATGTAAGTGAGAAGCGCTTGACAAAGCTCTGCCAAGATGGCTATTTAGACTCTACTGAGCTAAAACCACTTGATAGATGTCATTCTTGTTTACAAGGAAATATGACCAAGCCGCCTTTTGGTGGATAGGGTGAAAGGGCCACAGAGATTCTAGGATTGGTACACACAGATGTGTGTGGACCATTTCCAGTAGAAGCTAGAGGTGGATATTCTTACTTCATTACTTTTACTGATGATTTGAGTAGATATGGATATGTCTACTTAATGAGGTATAAGTCAAAGGACTTAGAGAAATTTAAGGAATTCAAGAATGAAGTAGAGAATCAGCTTGGTAAGAAGATAAAGAAGCTTCGATCGGATCGAGGTGGAGAATATCTAAACCAAGAGTTCATCGATCTTCTACGGGAGTCTGGGATTCTATCTCATCTCACTCCTCCTTATACACTATAGTGGAATGGTGTTAGTTAAAGGAGGAACCACACCTTGTTGGACATGGTGAGGTCAATGATGAGTCATGCGGATCTTCCATTATCCTTTTGGGGATATTCATTACAAACTGCGGCATACACATTAAACCAAGTACAAACTAAGGAGGAAAATAGAATTCTCTCCGAGTTATGGAATAGAAAGAAACCCATTTTGTTGCACTCACGTGTATGGGGATGCGAGGCGTTTGTTAAGGCCTCCTCAGGCAACAAACTAGCACCTCGGGGCACGATGTGTATCTTTATAGGATATCCCAAGGAAAATAAAGGATATTACCTATATAACCCTCAAGATAAGAAAGTGATTGTTTCCAGACAAGCCGTATTTCTTGAGAGGGAGAACATCCTCAAAAAGGATAGTGGGAGAAATATTTACTTCGATGAAGTTGATGCTCAGATACACAGGAGTTGGTACAGAAACAAGTTCCACAGGTCCTATTGGAAGAGGTTCCAGAAACACAAGCACTGTGTAGGAGCTCAAGAGAGGTAAGGGAACCAGAGAGATTTGGTTTCCTAGTCACCGAGGATGGTGAATCATTATTGTTGGAAAATGATGAACCTCTCTCCTACAAGGAAGCAGTAGAAATATCAGAAGCTGCAAGATGGATAGAAGCTATGAATTCTGAGATGGATTCCATGTATCAGAACCAAGTTTGGGTTCTGGTCGATGAGCCAGTTGATGTAAAGTCTGTTGGATGCAAATGGGTATTCAAGAGAAAGCTGGACATGGAAGGTCAAGTTAGAACCTATAAAGAAAGGCTAGTGGCTAAAGGGTTCAGGCAGTGTCAAGGAATTGACTATGATGAAACCTTCTCACCAGTTTCCATGTTTAAATCCATAAGAATCATACTTTCCATATAAGCTTACCATGACTACGAGGTTTGGCAGATGGATGTCAAAACAGCATTCCTTAACGGGAACCTTCAGGAAGATGTCTATATGACACAACCAGAAGGGTTTGTGATACCAGGTGGAGCCAAACAGGTTTGCAAGTTTCATAAATCCATTTATGGATTAAATCAAGCATCCAGGTCATGGAACATTCGATTTGATGAAGCCATAAAGGAATTTGGGTTCATTAAGAATGAATGTGAGCCATGTGTTTATAAACGTATTAATGGGAATCTGATCGTTATCCTAGTAGTATATGTTGATGACGTATTGCTTATTGGAAATGATGTACCATTCTTACAGTCAGTTAAGGACTGGTTGAATAAGTGTTTCTCCGTGAAGGACTTGGGTGAAGCAGCCTACATTCTAGGGATCAAGATCATTCATGATAGATCTAAGAGGATTCTTGGACTAAGTCATAGTACATACATTTACCAGATACTAAAGAGATTTAGTATGGAACAATCCAAGAGGGGATTGGTTCCAGTGTCACATGGCCTACATCTTTCTAAGAAAATGTGTCCTCAGACACAACAAGAGAAAGATAGAATGAGTAAGATACCAAACGCTTCGGCTATAGGATCCATCATGTATGACATGTTATGTACCAGGCTTGATGTTTCCTATGCACTGATCATGGTAGGAAGATATCAAGAAATTCTCAGAGAATAGCATTGGACTGCTGTTAAGACTATCCTTAAGTATCTGAGAAGAACTAAGGATATGTTCCTGGTATATGGAGGATACAAGGAGCTAGTCACCAGAGGGTATGCTGATGCTGGTTTTCAGACAGATCTGAATGATCTGAAGTTGCAATCTGGATATGTTTTTTGTCTCAATGGAGGAGCTGTGAGCTGGAAGAGTTCAAAGCAGCCAGTTGTCGCTGATTCTACAGCGGATTCCGAATATATAGCGGCTTCTGATGTAGCCAAGGAAGCCGTCTAGATTCAGAACTTTTTCCAGGAGCATGAAGTGGTGCCTAGCAGTAAAGATCCCATTACATTGTATTGTGATAATACTGCAGCGGTGGCTCTTGCAAAAGAGCCAAGGTCACATCAATGGACAAATCACATAATTCGGAAGTATCACCTCTTAAGGTATTTCTATCAAAGGGGTGAAGTTGCACTGAGCAGAGTGTCCACGGAAGAGAACGTGGCGGACCCCACAACTAAAGGCCTATCTCAGCATAATCATGAATATCATGTGAGAGCTAGCGGGTTAAAGGTTGTTAGCAGTTGGCTCTAGTCCAAGTGAGAGTATGTTGGAGTTGGTGGCCTAGAACAAACTACTTTGTACTTTATTCATTAATAAAATCCTTATCACATCTTGATTGTTCTTCTGAGTGACAATGCATGTGATAATGTCCTAAGGATAGCTGTTGCATTAAAGGGTCATAGAATATCCCTGCTATGATGAGAACCCGGAAGTTCCATAACACTGTTCTTTAATATATGTTCTATGGCCGGATGATATTGTTTAAGGGACACAAATATTATAGGCCATTAGGGGTGATGACTCATAAAACTTTGAGGCACCATCTCATGGTGTGCGCCCTTGGTAATATTCAGGAGGATATTATGAGAATGAGACCCGCCAGTAGGAAATCCACATTTCATAGTGTCATTGGATGTTCCTTTCTTCGGACATGTGTATTGGTCCTTAGACTTTAAGATTATTATTAAGGGGTATTACAACTCGCACACTTAGATGTATTGATGAAAAATGTGACGACACAATGTTCGCAGTGAGGTAGGATATGTTGGGTGCATCACAAGTAATACTGCATTAATAGATAATGTGAGAAAGGATTTGTCCCTTCCGTTCCACAATGGAAGTAGATATCTCAGGCCCTTTGATGGAATTGATATAGCCTAAATATATCCATGTCCATGGTAAGGTATGGGAGAGTTCAATTTCGGAAACTCAAAGAAAGAATAATCGAGCACATGGGTTGATGGCACTAGCATGCAACCTGCTTGATTAGAGATATCGATACAAAGGGATTATATTACATGGTAAATGTTCGTAGGAGGTGACACGTCATTGCGGCGTTAACTTCTTTCTCTATGGGTTCCTTGGCGTGTTGCTAGACGCTAACCTTGGAATTTAGGTAGGCTCTACATAATGCCACTGAGAAAGAGGCCTAGAGGGTTACACACTAAGTGTGTCCATGTATCTCAGTTAAATATTAATTTAACAAGTTAAATAAATATTATTCCTGACTGTGGTTTAATAATTATTTAAGAATTCCTAATCGCATTTATTTCGACACTAGTTATTCGAGAGAATATATTGTGGGTGAAATAATATATTTATTAGCGAGTAATGTAGTTACATTTATTTAAGAAATAAATAGCCATTATTCAAGGTATAATAAATGTGAAGGAGGAGATAAAGAAAAATGGAAAATAAAAGTACACGCCGTGTATATGAAATATACACGCCGTGTAGTTTTGTGGAAAACAAGTACACGCCGTGTATTAATGATTACACGCCCTGTAGTTTTCTAGTCAGGATTTTGAGGATATAATATTGTTTATTAAATGATATTAATTATAATCAGCGTGGGTGCATGTGAAGGAATTAATAATTCAACATGGGGTTTTCAATAAGAGTTAATGAAATAAATAAAATATGTAACATGTTTATTTATCGTCATAACTCTGTAAACCTCAAACCTAATTATAAATATCCTCACAACCCCAACACTTTTCCATCGATCGTTGTGCACAACAATTCTGGATAATTCTATCAAGGTTAAAATAACTCCTTCCTCCAAGAATTCTCTCAAGACCGAGAGACCAAGGCGATCAAAGGCAGACATCGCAAGAAAATGTTCTTCCGCGCTAGCACCCAGAGATCCCTTCGGTGATGTCTGGAGATACATGGCACACGTGTGGATCACCTCTAGAGGAATCCTACACTTGGATTCTATGATGCAACGACGGATCATAGGATCATGACTGGAGACATCAACGAATAAATAATTCCACCAAGGTAATTCTTGTGAATTAATTAAATTAATTATAACCAACATATGATGATCCGATTTCTATGGTTCCAGGATTCCCTCTTAAGTTTTTCGTTCCTCGTTCAATTCTGAAGATTCGGCGTTTTATATCATGACGGGTCTCAGATTTAACGTTGTTTAATGTTAAAATTAAATTTGGGAAAACCCTCCAACGCACTTCCGTTATGCCCAGAACTTACAAACATTCATAGGAAAAGAATTCACATCCTAAAACTCATCACAAGATCTACACTTACCAGCTGATGTTTAGTTGTCTTAGTATCCAAAGGGTTAGATATACTCCCTATCCATGAGGTCCCTTCTAATTGTTGTAGATATTTCATGACACATCCACTCAATTTTCATCACCTCACTACACTAGTAGTGGGAAACCAAATACACCAAGGTGGGTACCACCACGCCTCTTCTTCACCATGAGAAATCTATAAAAGGAAATCTTCATCCATCTAGGATAAACACATTTCAATATCATGGGTGAGATAATAATTTTTACCATTATTGGAAGTTCCCATGATGGATAGGGTTCTAGTAAAATCTCTAGCCCCTCGAGAATATAGTGTAGGATGAATAACTCATGCCAATGAAAAAATATAAGATATCCTATGAAGAAAAAAATGGATCATAATTTGATTTATACATATTGGTTCCTAAACTGAGGAACATACTTCATGTGTAGTCCTGCATATCTAACCTTTAGAACTCTATGTTGAATAGGAACTAACTTAGTGCGGCGATCATAGGATAGGATTGATGCTTCATTTAACTCCAACTACTTTTGAACCACCAGATCTCCCCAAAAAACATCTTGGTAGTAATAAGGGTCTAAAAATAATGTTTTGGTCTCATCAAAAACCATGGTGTGGAGGTTTTTCTTTTTCTCCACTTTGATTTCCTTCAGGTTAAAAGATTACCCAGTCCCACAATTGGGGTGCATCTTTGCCAAGAATTCGCAATCTACCAATGCTCACTCAAATGAATCCGGAATAGGTGATGTGTCATAAAATCATGACCATATATTATAATCTCTTCCCCTAGAGACTCCTCCCAAATCTCTTAGATAAAAAAATCATCATAAAACATGCTAAGAAAACACCTCACAAAGTCTTTAGGCCTCGATGTGTACTAAAATCATAGTCGTATAAAGTTATATATTTTATAGTATAAATTAATCCCAAAAAAAGGTTTCAGTATATATAAATAGTATATTAGTCCCAACATGAGTTTGAGAAAAAGAAAATCACTTCTTAATAATTCATAGTGTCATTTAATGAGATTAAATCAAGAATCGACATCTGTTTAGTGCATGCCTAAGCTAGATAGAAACCTAATTCCCATGCTTTAGTCGATCCCTCTTTGTCTGAGTATGAGTTTGACATTTATCACTAGAATACACACCTCATATCCAGCCATGGGAAGAATCATCTCTCTCAAAATAAAATTACATCCACTCCATATTATCCCACACTAATCTAAAAGGGGAGGGAAGCTATTTTAGATCATATGTAAAGGATATATCTCAACTGGATCATCAAAATAACACTTCATCACTTGTTATTTGGTGGTGAAAATTTCCAACTATAGGAATGGTCTTGTCTTGACGCTATCTCTGCACACAAGTTGTCTATTAGTAGGTATCACCCTCAATTTGATAGGATAAACCCACTAGGATTAGAACATATCTAGATAAACTGCATAATTAAGACATGGAAAATCATAATAGACCATTATATGATGTATAAACCAATATTATTTGTGACTTTAAACAATGTCTTTGAAATTTGGGTCGAATAATAGGTTATTAGAGTCCTTGAGGAATGATGTGTTGACCGCTACACCTATTATATCCTCTCTAGTATGATAACTGAACTCAATACCTCCTTAAAATCATTTCCCTATCCTCTCAAACCAATACTTACATGACTACTAACTTCAAACACTATCCCTAGAACAGACATGCTCTGTTAAAAATATAATATGAACTAAACCACCAAGGTCTTTCCCGAGATGGTGGTAATCCATGATTGTCACTCCAAGACTACCTCCAATAGGCCTAGGGTTCAAGACTAGAACTGAGTAGGTATATCTCACTATATGGGAGGCCTTATCCTATATGTACGTGTAACACCACATATCACCAATGCATAATAATAATCAATAACTAATCATAAATATATAAATAACTGAAATCTATAAAACACATGCATATAAAAATAGATAAAATTATATCACATAACATAAATATATGGAAAAAATGCATCTGGTGGGTCTCATAACCATAAGGCACTAGTAATATCCTCCATATTGTATACACTCATAGTTCTATCTACAACCACAATAGTCACTACCACTATCATGAACGACCATCCTCCGCCACACATCATTATATTCCATCAAGCATAACTGGGCATCAAATATGAACAATCCACACTATCTCCACATCTACCAAGACCAACTCTGAACTATGTGTCACCTGTATAAACATAACACATGTGGTGATAAGGTTTTTTCAGGGGTGAGTATAAACATACCTACTAGGAATACCTAAAACCATAAATAAAACACTAAATAATTATTTATTATTAATCTCTCGATACTAAAGAGTATCTAGGAGGAAGATAAGGAATATTAGCTGAGATATTCTCAATATCAATAAGACAAATGGATAATTATGGCAAACATCATTGATTTTTCTCAATTTAATTTCCTAAAACCTACTAGATATTAGTGAGATATGGTATCATGTACATAGGGAAGGAAAAAGTGTGTGCAAGTTCATAAAATTGCTAAAATAAATTAAAAAACAAAAAAACATGCATGAATTGAATTCTATGATGTTATTAACCTATTAATAGAAACGGTTTAATGGTATAAATATTTTTAATATATGAATAAAATGAAAAAATGATGATTTATTAGAGGTATAATATGAAAAAATATTCTAGGGAATTTTTTATTGTTTGGTTAATGAATGTTATGTTTGTGATGTTTTAATTAAATCAACATTCAAAAAACATGAAGTCAAAATATTTTTCAAGAATATTAACCAACAATTTAATGATTCTTCAGTTTTTTACTTAAAAACTAATTTAAATACTAAGAGGATAAAGTTATTTATATTCTATAAATGATTACACAAATAAGGATTAAAATGATAAACCAGTACAATATAACATCCCTCCATAAAATTTCTAGCCAAGAATCATGGTTTCATTAAACAAAGTAAAGATTCCAATAAAGAAGAATTCATATAGAAAGAAATAAAGAAATGGGGAGAGGGTGGATTGGAATTCTATATATCTAGTATCTCTAAATCCAGTTTCTTACAATAATCACTAATCTCTCTTGATTTATACCGTATGATATGTAGGTTGTGTCCCCCTCTTTTTTTAGTGTCCCCTTCTACACCCTTCTTATTCTTCCCCTCTCTCTAATTTCATGTCAATCCCCCCTATGTTTCATGGTCAATATCACATGGGTAACTTTTTGGATTCCATGTGACAGGATCTTCACTATACATCTTCTTCCATGGTGACCAAAGCCAAACCCCTCTATAAAAGAATGTGAAACTACTCAAAACTTCATGCAATATAGTGATAATGATCCAAAAATTAGATTCTCTCTATGTGGGTTTATCAACGGTCGTGATGAATTATTGAGGTCGCTCGAATCTTCAGTTCCCATGATGTCCTTCACCAAAAAAATTGAATAGTTAGAAATTGGAATGACATAGGAAATTGCTCACATAGACAACTAGGAGATGTATCTGATTCACCATGTAGTTAACTTCCCTCATGTTACCATTTGGTCTCACTTAGGTTATTGGAGTGAATGTAGGCGATTGGATCTCATGTATCCATTTGATTCCACATAGGTGATTGGCTCTCAAATAGGTGATTGTTTCTCATGTAGCCATTTGACCCATGTAGCTAATTGTATTATGTAACTGAAGGATTGGCGTAGCCTATTTGGATCCTTCTCTACAATTCCCAACCCATCCTACCACCTAATGTGAACCATTGTATATCAAAGACACAATAGTTTAGAATAATAAATCTTCTCAAGTGAATTTTCGTAGCTCAGGCTTGGAATTCATGGCATGTGTGATTATTTAAATAGAATCCTCAAATATTAAAAAATTGTGGTTCTAGGAAAACAAGTTAGGATTAGAATCAAGCTTCAAAAAAGTGAGTTAATGAATATTCTTCAAAAGAGGATCCTCTCAGAAGTTCGAAAGTTTCTCAAACTGTATAAACAAATCAGACAATGATTTTCTAATCTTCAAGTTCTCACAAATCATTAAAAGTTTAATGATAAAATTTGTTAAAGAAATAGTGAATAGGTTTGATGATTTTTACTGAGCAAAATTATGAGAAAATTCGGAACCTGATTTCTTGAGAAAAAAAAGGAACCAGATTTCAAAGAAAACCGGAACCTGATTTCTGAAAAAACCATAACCTAATTTCTGAACCTGATTTCTGAAAAAACCAAAACCTAATTTATGAGAAATTTGGAACATGATTCCTAAGAAAATCAGAACCTAATTTATGAAAAAACCAAAACCTAATCTATGAAAAAACTGGAACCTGATTTATGAACAATTTGAAACCTGTTTCCTGAGAAAATCGAAACCTGATTTCTGAACCTAATTTTTGACAAAACTGGAACCTAATTTCTGAACCTGATTTTTGAGAAATATGGAACCAAATTCTTGAGAAAACTAGAACCTTATTTCTGAACCTAATTTCTAACAAAACCAAAACCTGATTTCAGAAAAATCCATAACCTGATTTCTGAGAAATTCGAAACATGATTTCTAAGAAAACAAGAACCTAGTTTTTGAATAATTCGAAACATGATTTCTAAGAAAACCGAACCCAATTTCTAAACAATTAAGAACCTTATTTCTGCATAATTCAGAACTTTATTTCTACACAATTCGGAACCTGATTTCTGAGCAATTCGAAACCTAATTTCTGAGCAATTGGGAACCTGATTTCTGAGCAATTCGAAACCTGATTTTAGAACAGTTCGGAACCTGAATTCTATACAATTCGAAACCTGATTTCTGAGTAATTCAAAACCTGATTTCGGAACAATATGGAACCGTATTTCTACATAATTTGTAACCTGATTTCTGAACAATTTGGAACCTAATTTCTACATGATTTGAAACCTGATTTCTGAACAATTCAGAACCTGATTTCTACATAATTCAAACCAGATTTCTGAACAATTTGGAACTTGTTTTCTACACAATTCAGAACCACATTTTTTAGAATGTTTCTGAGAAAACCATAACCAAGATCTATCATTATAAACTTGAGAAAGATATGAAGATTTCAAGAAGGAAACCCCGAATTTCAACTTTGCATAAATCTTAGAGAAATTTAAGGAAGTTTAAAGAAGTCTAAGATTTGAGATTAAATGTAAGAGATTTACGGAGTTTTTGAGATTTGAGGAATCGGGAAAGAGTTTCAAAATTCTCACCTTTGTTTTTTGAGTTGCCTATAAATATGTGCTCAGATCATTTGCTCATTTGTAACTTATACACATGCAGAAAAGGCAAATCACTGGAGAATTCAATGTGAAAAGTTCCCAAAAATATTGAAGAATCTTTTATTTGATTTTTTAAGGAATGGAAGAATCAGAACCATCCTTACCTTACTGAGAATATTGGAATCAGCCAAACCGTACTGAGGATTCAGACTGAGCATTTGTGGAGCAGATTCAAAAAAGTTTTTATTCTTTTTTGGCTCATTTTTTCTTTAAGAAAACATTGTAAACTGACAAGAGTCAGTATAATATTTCCTATCCAGATATAGAAGGTGTCTAATAGTAGTTAGAACAAATTGTATTCACTTCTTCATTATAGTATATTTCCATAGACCCACGGGAGTGGCTATGGAAAGGATAAAGGTTCTCACATTGAGGTCAAACCTTATAAATCATGTGTTCCTTACTTTATTTACTATTCTCGTATGCTTAATTATTTGATATGGGCTAATAAGGAAATAAATATTAACAGGTTTCACGGCTTAAGTTTCTTATAGTTTTAAACTTATATAAAGTGAACAACTGATTCAACCCCCCCCCCCTTCTCAGTTGTTACTCAATCCTTGGAACTTCAAGTGGTATCAAATGGAAGTTCCCTTGTTTAATCCTTATCATGGAGAATGTCAATTCTGTCAATAGTATATTAATTCCAACATTCAATTGCATGAATTATTATGGATTAAAAAATAGGATGATTCCTTATCTTCTATCTCTTGTCCTTGAAGTTGTTGAGGGTGAAACTATTCGATTTCCACCTATTGAGAAAAATGATCCTATGATGTTTGATGATAAGAGAAACATAGAAGTTAATGGAAATGCTAGAAATTTTTTTCTCATGTCCCTATTAGAAAATTTTTATCAGAAGGTTATTGGTCTCACAACATCAAAAAGCATGTGGGACAAACTGGAAAGTTTTTTCAAAGGAAATACAAAAGTCAAGGAGGCAAAGCTACAAATGTGGAATAGTAAGTTTGAAGACATAAATATGGGATATGATGAAACAATTGATGAATACTTCACCATAGTTAATGAAATTTTATGCAACATTAGAGGATTTGGAGAAGACTTGGAAGATTCTACAATTGTGAAGAAACTTATGAGAAACTTTATGAACAGGTTCGATTCTAAAATTTCTACCTTAGAAGATAAGGATGATTTAACTCTTGATAAATTGCATAACTTTCTTGTTGCTTATGAAATGAGGAAAGATCCAATATTTAAGAAGAAAATGAAAGATGAAATGGATTTTTAATCCATGAGAAAGATAAAAATCATTGAAGCTGATAAAGCTGATTCTTGTGAATCCAATGACAAGGAAGATGATAATCTGGATGAAAAGATCATGTATCTTTTATCTAAAAACTATCATAGAGGAAGAGGAAAGTATAGTGGAAAACTTATTCTCATGTGTTTTGAGTGTGGTGGAATCAGGCACTTTGCTATGAATTTCCCTAAGAGGAAAGTTGGAGAATATCAAGATGATTCCAATGAAAAACCTTGATGGAAGAAGTAGGGAAAATGATAAAGAAGATAAGTCTTCCAAAAAATTCAAGAAGAAGTCTTTTAGAAAGAATAGAATCATTTTGAGTAAGAAGGTTGAATCAGACTCAACTGGAAATGATTATTCTAAATATGAAGGTTCACAAAAATTCATAACCTTTATTGCAAAGTTGAGAAAACAAAAGACTCTTTAGAGAGTGAAGAAAGTGGTGAAGAATATTATAGAGAGTATCAGCTCAGAACTGAACTTCTTGCTTGTCTTGAGAAAATAAATATCTCAAGAAAGAAATTAGGGTAATGAAGAAAGATCATGAATAAGTTTTTGATGGAATAAAAAATTTCATCAAGTTGGAGGATGAATACATTCAAGATATTCTAATCTATAAACTTAGAAATGTTGAACAGGGAAAGGTGATTTAAGATCTGATCAAGATGTTGGAAGCTAAGGAAAAATAAGTGAACAAGGTGCAATAAAAACTCCTTGATTCCAAAAATTACTTGAGGAATATGAATGTAAACTTAAACAAAGTTATAGAAGTAAAAGCAGATACCTCTAAAATTGCTGAGAAGTATTATTATGAGAATCATGTGAAATCTTCTCCTACCAAAAATATTGTTTCATCTGCCTCTTATAACATTTCAGGGTCTGGAAAATGTGTTGGGAAATCTTGGGTGGGAAAAGGTTGCGATAAACCTATCAACTCTATAAAATTTGAAATCTCGCTCAAAGGGAAAGATGGTCCAAATCCTAAGAGTGTTAGGGCTGAAATAAGTTACCTACCTCAATAAAGTTTCTATAGATAAATATCATTCTTTAATAGAAAATCAATATTTTAAGGCTATTGTTGGTGTTGTGGAATCTATGGGCATAGAGCTAATAATTGTTGGCACAATTTATCTCTACCCAAAAGAAGTTTTGAACCAAGTAGAAGAAATAGTGAAAGAATAATGGGTGACATTCCCCAGTCACAGAAAGTTGAAAAGGTAAATTCTCAAGATGTCAAAAACATTCCAACAAAGAATCAATTTGAATGTCTTGAAGAATTTTGTGTAAGATGTGATCCGTCTGTTCATCATCCTGAAAGATGTATGACACTCCTTCCAGAACAAGTTTCTTCTGATAATTAAGAAATGAAATCTAAAAATAAGAAGGTTGATGAGAGGGCTCTCATTGTTGCGATAGATTTGAAATAAAGTACGAGAAATAAACCATGGATTCTTGATATTTTTTGTTCTTTACACATGACAAGTGATATAAAAATCTTGGAACATGTTGAACGTCATGATGTAGGAGTAGTTACTTTTGGAAATGATGGTTCCTTAAAAAATAATTGAATCAGAACGGCAGAGATTGAATCAGAGAAACTAAAGTCTAAGGAAGTATTGCTTATTGATGGGATAAAATGTAACTTACTTAGTGTAAGTAAACTTTGTGATAATGGGAAAGAAGTAATCTTTAGAAAGGATTATTGTATCATCAAAAGTGTGAAAATAGAAAAGTAGGTATAAAAGGGGAAAGAACCAGTGGGAATCTCTTTCAAATTGGATAATCCAATAACTCCTGTTATTTGAGTGCTGAAGATGAGAACAGGATGTGGCATTGAAGACTTGTCCATATTGATCATAAGAACATGAACAAGCTATCTAAAGTTGATGTTGTTCGGAATTTTCTAGAATTTAAAAGAAGAGATGAATATTTTTGTATTACTTCCCAAAAAGGAAAGATGACAAACAAAAGTCATAAAATAGTTGAGATTCAATCTACAAAACCACTTGAGATTATTCATTCTGATCTGTTTGGGCCGATGATACATCAATCAACATAAATAGATTTATAAATTATCACTTTTATTGATGATTTCACTCGGATGACAAACATCATGTTCATGAAGAACAAGTTAGAGGCTATTAAAATGTTCAAATTCTTCAGAAAAGATGTAGAGAAAGAATTGGGGGTTTCCATAAAGAAGCTGAGAACAGATAATGGTACTAAATTCAAAAAAAATCCTTTTAAACTTATCTAAGAAAGTATGGTATCAAACATCAGTATAGTTCTCCCTATACTCCCCAAAAAATAGATTATCAGAAAGAAAGAATAACAGCTTGGTAGAAATGGAGAGATGTATGTTAGATGAATACAAACTTTCAAAATTCATTTAGAGAGAATTTGTTATTGCTATTATACATGTTCAAAATAGATGCTTGTTGAGACTGGAAACTAACATCACTCTTTATGAAATGTATTATAACAAAAAACCCTCATTGTAATACTTTAAAGTCTTTGGAAGTTCATGTTTTCTTAAAGTCAAAAATCTGGATTTTGGAAAGTTTGATGAGAAATATGAGGAAGGAACTTTCATCATTTATTCACCAAATGGGAGAAGTTACAAATATAGGAACAAACATTTACAAAGGTTTGTGTACTCATATGATGTGAAGGTTATTGAAAATAAATGTTCCTTAACAAAATTTGTTGAGAATGATGGGGATGAAACATTGGAGAAATCCAACAATAGTGAATGTTATGCAAAACAACCTCATCATGATTCAGATGAGTCATGTGGTGAAAAAAGTGATGCTAAGGAAGAAACCATGGGATTTCCTACCTTATGAAATCATGTTGAATCTGAAAACATTATTGGGAATTAGAAGGCTCTAGTTCAGACAAGAAGGAAGTTGAGATTAGAAAATCGGACTTCACATATCTCAAAAGTTGAACCAGAATCAGTTTCAAAGGCTATTCAATATAAAGAATGGGTGGATTCTAGGAATGAAGAGATAGATCATATTGATAAGAATGAAACATGGAAACTTGTTCCAAGCCATCAAATAAAGATGCTATCAAAACCAAGTGGGTTTATATAAATAAATTGAATGAGCATGGAGAAGTTTCAAGAAACAAAGCAAGACTTTTTTGTAAAAGATATGCACAGGTAGAAGGTGTGGATTTTGATTAAACCTTTACCCCTATGAAAAGGCTAGAAACTATTCGAATGTCTCTTGCAATGGCTTCCTATTGGAATTACAAGGTTTATTAGATGGATATAAATTCAGCTTTCTTAAATGGTGAAATTGAGGAATAATTTTACATTGAACAACCTTTTGGGTTTATAATTGATGAGGATGAAAAAAAAGTTTGTAAATTGAAGAAATCTTTGTATGGGCTAAAACAAGCTCCATGTGATTGGTATTCAAAGCTTGAAAATTATTTGAGAAATATGAACTTATCTAAAGGAAAAGTTGATAGTAACTTGTATTTGAATGGTGTTGACTTTGGAACATTAATTTTAATTTTGTGTGTGGATGATATAATTTTTTTGGGGGATCAATAAATGGTTTGTGAAGAGCTTACTGAAGAGATGAAGAAGAATTTTGAAATGTCAATGTTGGGGGAATTAACTTTCTTCCTTGGCTTATAAGTTCAAAAAAAATAAAGATACACTTTATTATCTCAAGAAAATTAGGCCTAGGAATTGTTAACGAATTTTGGAATGGAAGAATCAAAAGAAGTTTCAACTCCTATTTCAGTGAGCAAAAAGTTAAACCAAGATGAATCTGGAATAAGTGTGAATAAGAATGATTTTCGAAAGCTGATAAGAAGTCTTATTTACCATACAACATCACATCCTGATATTATTTATGATGTTACTTTATGTGCCAGGTATCAAAGTAATCTGAAATAATCACATATGTTGGCAGCAAAGAGGATTATGAGAGATGTCAAAGGAAAAAATTCATATGGGTTGCTATACAAAAGAAATAGTGAGTTAAAGTTTCATGGTTACACTAATGCTGACTGGGCTGGTGATTGTAATGATAGAAAATCAACTTCAGGAGGAAGATTTTTCTTAGGTGAATGTTGTGTGAGTTGGCATAACAAGAAACAAATTCTAGTAACTTTTAGCACAACTAAATCCGAATATGTTGCAGCTACTCATCCTTGTACTCAAATGATGTGTATAAAATTTCAGCTGGAAGATTTGAAAGTAAAAGTTTCTAAACCATTGAAGATACTTTGTGATAATCAGAGTGCAATTGATCTTCCTAAGAACTCTATCCAACACTCAAGATAAAAACACATTGATATAAAATTTCACTTCATATAAGATAAATTTGTTGCTGGAGATGTTTTGCTGGAATTCACATCAACAAAGTATCAAATTTCGGATATCATTACAAAAGCAATATCAAAGGAAAGGTTTTTCGAATTGAGGCTGCAAATCTATGTTCAGCCTCCTCACATGTATTTCTAAACCTCATAAGGAAAAACCCCTACTGTGCTTTGGATTATGTTAACAGAGGGGGAGAGTAAGAAACAACTTTGTAAAAAGTTTTTTTCTTATCTTTCTTTTAGGAATATGAAGTTGTGGTTATCATATAATGGGAGAGAGAAAAATAAAAATGAGAGATAAGAATAACGATAAAAGTGAAGGGGGGGTTGTGAGTAAGGGGGAGTTTATCTTTACATGGCCAAAAAAAATTCTTGTCACTAAGGGATGGAAATCCTTCAAAAACACTACTTTATCTAGTAGTGTGGTGTTAGGGAACTTTCTTTTGAGAAAATATATGTTTTGATAAAAGTCAAACATTTAAGTAGTGTAAAAATTATGAGATTTAGAAAAGTTTTTAAACAAAGGTTGTCAACACATCCAAAGGGGGAGATTGAAAAACCTTTGTGGTGTTTTTGTTTTAACAAAGGATTCTATTTGTTGACAACTAACCTTTTTGTTGAAGAATGTTTTTGATATATAGGAAGAAAGTAGTTGTTGGGTTTAAGGAAGTTGTTGAGCTTAATGAAAGTTACTGAGTATGAAAGAAGCTTCTGGGTTTGAAAGATGTTGTTGAAGTCATTTTTTTGTTGCTAAAGAATATTGAAAGAGGATGTTGACGAAAAGTCAGAAGTTAGAAAGTTTCTCAAACTTTCTAAACAAATTATATGATACTTTTCTGATCTTAAATTTCTCACAAATCATGAAAAGTTTCATTATAAAATCTATTGAATAAATGGTGAATAGGTTTGATGATTTTCACTAAGCTACATTCTAAGAAAATTTGGAACCTGATTTCTGAGAAAAATTGGAACCTGATTTCAAAGAAAATCAGAACCTGATCTCTGAAAAAACCAGAACCGAATTTCTGAACCTGATTTCTGAAAAAAAAACAAGAACCTGATTTCTGAGAAATTCAGAACCTGATTCCTGAGAAAACTCGAACCTGATTTATAAACCTAATTTCTGAAAAAACTGGAACCTTATTTATGAACCTGATTTCTGAAAAAACCCAGGAACTAATTTATAAGTAATCTAGAACCTAATTCCTGAGAAAACCGGAACCTGATTTCTGAACCTAATTTCTGAAAAAACCAGAACCTGATTTCTAGACTTGATTTCTGAAAAAACCAGAACTTGATTTCTGATCAATTTGGAACCTGATTCCTGAGAAAACTGAAACTTAATTTCTGAACCTGATTTCTGACAAGACCCGAACCTGATTTCTAAACCTGATTTTTCACAAACACAAAACATGATTTTTGATCAATCTGGAACCTAATTTTTGAGAAAACGGAAAAATGATTTCTGAATAATTCATAACCTAATTTCTTAGAAAATCGAACCCAAATTCTAAACAATTAAGAACCTGATTTTTGTATAATTCGGAACCAAATTTCTTTATAATTCAAAACCTGGTTTTTGAGAAATTCATAACCAAATTTCTGAGAAATTTGGAACCTGGTTTTTGAGAAATTCAGAACTTGAATTCTGTACAATTAAAAACCTGATTTTTTTAGTAATTCGGAACTTGATTTCTGAATAATTCGGAACCTGATTTCTACATAATTTTGAACCTGATTTCTGAACAATTCGGAATCTAATTTCTGCATGATTTAGAACCTGATTTCTGAAAAATTCATAACCTGATTTCTGTATAATTTAGAACCTGATTTCTGAACAATTTGGAACCTGTTTTATGCACAATTCAGAACCTCATTTCTAAAAAGGTTTTTGAGAAAACCGGAACCAAGATCCATCATTATCAATCTGAGAAAGATATGAAGAGTTCAAGAAGGAAAACCTTAATTTCAACTTTGCATAAATCTTGGAGAAATTTAAGGAAGTTTGAAGAATTCAAAGATTTAAGATTAAATGTGAGAGATTTGTGGAGTTTTTGAGATTCGAGGAAGTGGGAAAGATTTTCAATATTCTCACATTTTTTTCCAAGTTGCCTATAAATATGTGCTCAGACCATTCGCTCATTTGTAACTTTTACACATGCGGAAAAGGAAAAGTGCTATATAACTCAAATTCAAAGGTTCCCACCAAGATTGAATAATATTTTCTTTGAGTGTTTAAGGAACAGAATAATCAGAACCATCCTGACCTTGATGAGAATATTAGAATCAGCCAAACTGGACTTAGGATTCGGACTGAGCATTTGTGGAGAAAATTCAACAAAGTTTTTATTCTTTTTTTGTCTCATTAATCTTTAAGTAAACATTGTAAACTGATGGGAGTTAGTATAATCTTTCTTATATGGAGATAGAAGGTTTCTAACAGGAGTTGGCACAAGTTGTATTCACTTCTTCATTATAGTGGATTTCCATAGACCCCTGAGAGTGGTTATGGCAAGGATGTAGGCTATCACATTGAGGTTGAAACCTTGTAAATCGTGTGTGCCTAACTTGCTTTACTATTCTTACATGCTTAAGTATTTGATATAGGTTTATAAGGAAAGAAATTTTAATAGGTTTTAAGGGTTAAGTTTATTAAATCTTTGAAACTTATATAAAGTGAATAACTGATTCAACCCCCCCCCCCCCTCTTCTCAGTTGTTACTTGATCCTTGAAACTTCAAATACCATCGGGTCTAATCAGATCTAAGGATTATAAAATAACTATATTCATCTTTTTAGTTTTTATCCTTATTTTAGTGGGGATTACCATCTTGGTAGACGCATAATTGGCTTCATGGTCATCAACACCAGTGGGTTACTTGTTAGATCAAGAAGGTTTACTCACCAAATGTCTTTGGGAACAATTACTTTAGATTTTTTTTCTCTTTTGATTTTTTCTGTACAGGGGCCTTAGTTTTTTTATATGAATACCATAGAACCAATATATATATATATATATATTAAAATTTTCCAAGAACAAAAACTTCTGCTATATTTTTTCTAAAGCCAATAATTCTCTATTTAAAAATAAATTTTCTATTGAAACTCATTTAGTTCACCAAAATAAATGAGATTGAATGTGATAAAATAATTCCACATCAAAATCCCCCATATATAATCAATTTCACTCCTAGGAAATTCAATATTTTTTTATTTAATTACAAATTCTACAAAAAATAAATATTATTATCTTACCCAAGTTCAATCACACATTATTGAATTAAATAAAATCTTAAATCCCTCAATTGATTAAAATTAATATGTCTCATATGTTCCAAACACCCACTACCCTACTTTTACACAAATTCAAATTCTAGTTTTATGTGTGTTGACCAATGAGATTTTAGTGGAATTAATTCTATAATAAGAGGAACTGCCAGCTTTCACTCTCTCCCAGGTCCCTCGACTAAAGATTCTACTTTCCACTTCATTGATACATATAAAAATATTTTCTTATAAATCAATTTTCCCCTTATTTATTTGGGTTCAGTATTCTTATCATCTATATGGACTAATTTTTTATAAGTCCCTTTATTTAATTTTTTCCCAGCCATAGTTTTTGCATTGAACTATGCAAAGCACTAATTGAAGAAAATGGTTTCTATTTAATTAAAGAAACACACCCATTTCCATTATATCAAAGAATCTCCATGGGATTTTGATTTCTCATTTTAATCTATATTCAAAGGATTTATATTACACTTGATTGATTTTGAACCCTAAGGTGTTCTATTTTACCAAGGCTAAATGACTAGGTTCAATTTAAAACTTCAAGTTACCTAAAGTTATAAATATAATTCCAAAAAAAACTAACCTATCACATTTCCCTTGATTGTTTTCAAATATTATTTCCATAAAACCGATAGATGAAATCACTCAAAAATTTATCAATTGTAACAACTTCAGGACCATTGAAATCCCTCAACACAAGAATGACATTATTCTAAGATAAGACACATTGATTTCTTATTTTCCAAAAATAAAGTCACATATTATATTTATTTAAAGAAAAAAAATCTATTTATAGACACCTCAATTGATATATAAAAGGGATTCATTTTGAAAAAAATATTTTTTTATGGGAATTGAATTTTAACTCAATTTAGACCCCCTCCCCCAATGTTAAAATCCAATAATGTACCCATTGTTGAATCTCAAAGTGGGATACATAGTTAAAAAGTTTGGATTCATACATATTCAGAAATGTACCAAAAATGGATTCTATTTTGAGGGGTGATAGTAAATTTCAAAAACCATTTTCTATATAGTACCCACATAAAATACATTATATGTCACGACCCGTCCTCGGGGCCCGTGTCGTGACTACCACAAGCTCGCCTTCCATAGGCCAGGGGATGGCGACTAGCACCAAAGGCGTAAATCCCGTAAAAAGGGAAGGCATTGCCTTTATAAGTAAACAAACACCACAGAGTAAGCAAGCTGAAGTAAACACTAAGTAAACTGGGTACAACTGTAAGTTCTGGAAAGTAAATGGGCCAGAATACAAACCCAACTGAAGTAAATTACAACTGAAAAGAAAGTACAACAACTGAAAAGTAAAGCAGAAACGCCGAGCCATCCACTGGAGGTCCCACCTGAATGGTGGGTATAGATGGCCTCCTCAGCTCCTCGGGTCCAACCGTCTGCTCCGTGTACGTCCCACCTAGTGGTTCACCTCTAGGTACCGACTTACTCTACAAGCCTCAACCAAGATCAGTGATGCCTGTCGTCTGCATCCAACACAACGTAGTGTGGGCATAGCCTGTGCAGGGGTGAGTATACGCTGCTAAGTAGGGACCCCGAGACCCCCTAAGGTCTCCCAGAATCCACAAAGGATAATCCACAAAGGAAAGATACAACCACGAAGTAACAACCAACTCTACTTAGGTATATTCCCATACATATACCTAAGTCATCAATTCCAGTTCAACTCCAACATCTGAGCCCAAGTTCAATCTAGTCCAAACAGGATAGCACAACCAACCCACATAGGATAACACAACCCAATCCACTTAGGATAGAAAGTCAATCACATCGAAGATAATTATTGAAAGTCAAGACTCAGCTCACACAGGTATACTTTTTCGTAAGATGATAGAGATGATCAGATGTAGCCACTGATTCATCTAAGTTGTCGGACCCACGTAGGAAAAAAGACCAGCTAAGCTGTCAGACCCACAAAGGATACAAGACCAGCTACTCTGCCGGACCCACGTAGGATACAAGTACAGAGTCAAATACTGTCGGACCCACGTAGGATACAAGAACAGTAGTACTCCCCGACCCATGTAGGATACAAGGACAATAGTCATCGCCATCGAACCCACGGAGGATTTCAGTATGGTCGTCATCGTTGTCGAACCCACGGAGGATCCTAGTATAGTCGTCATCACAGCCGAACCCACAGAGGATTTCAGTGCAGTCGTCATCGTTGTCGAGCCCACGGAGGATTTCAGTGCAGTCGTCGTCGCAGTCGCATCCAGCTCTAGGGTTCCCACACACAGCATGCTCATTTCCGGGAGGGTCCACTCTACGATCCAAGGGGTCAATACATCAACTGACACATAGTCCGGAGTTTATGTATCCCAAAATTCTGTCTCGACAATAGGAACTCAACGCGACAGATGGCGCGTCAATCGGACGCCCGGTCTGAGAGTTATTGGCTTTTTCGTCCCAGGGGCCCGGTTGGTTTTTAAGTCAAAACCAACCCGACCATACTCCAAATGCATCCAAACTTTGAGCGGAGTAAGCCAAAAGGTCTTTCTCACTAAGAGGAATCCAACAAAGTCGACGGCATGTCAATCAGACGTCTGGAGCTCAAGTTATAAGTGTTTCCGCTCCGGGGGCCCAGTTGGTTTCGTGTTTGAACAAACCCGGTTGTACCCAAAGTTCTTCGAAACCTTGAGTGTAATATACCTAAACAACCTCCTAGATCCAAGTATCGCATCGCAACTGACGGTGCGTCGATCGGTGGTCTGTAGCCCAAGTTATGGGCATTTAAACGAACATGTCCGGTTTTAGGGGGTTTTGGACCCGGACCGACCCGGCCCAAGACCCCTTGGGTTAGCCCGAACCTGGTCGACCCGACCCAGGTCCGGGTCCAGCACATCAGGGCGTGGCCCGGCCCAGCCTCGTTCGGCCGGTCCGGCCTGACGCGGGCGCGGCCCGTGTGGCCAGCGGCTCAGCCGTTTAGCCGAGCGGGATGCGGAGGGGGGCGCTGCCCCCCTTGATTGAAGAAACGGCCCCCATGAGGGGGGCTCGCCTCTTGGCCAGCCAGGGGTTACGACCCTCAGTTCTTCCGAAATGGCCGGCCCGGCTAGCCAGCCGGTGCTGCCGCCGCGGGACCCCGCGGTCCCACCCCTCCTTGCACCGCTGCGGCTTTAAGCCGCAGCCTTGTCCGACTGGCGCCGCACCCCTCCGCCGCGGCCCCGCTCCGGCCACGTCCCCCTTCGGCCTCAACGGCGTGGCACGATGGCGCCGCGCTTTTTTGCCACTGTAAAATTTATCATCCCCGTGCGGTGCTGTTGCACCGCACCGCCTTCGTCCCAAACCGCAAAGAAGAACATCAATAAAGGGGGGAGGAGGAACGGTCGTGTTCGTGCGGTCCGAACTCTTCCTGTTAATATGATAACAAGTGGCCGAAATAAATCAACATCATCAAGCGATCAAAAATTTAATCCATTAAATCTGGACTTAAAACCCCTACCTCGAAGAAGTCGTCGAATGAGGATCGTCGCGGGAAAAAGACATCGCAGAAGACAGCGTCGCGGAATGAGGCTCCGTAAGCGTCGTCAATTTTTGCCTGATGAAGAATTTGGCACGTCGTCATTCTCCAAAGAAGGCATCTCTCACTGGCTACGCAGGGGAGAGGATACGGTACGCCGATCTCCCCTTGCGGTGACGGAGTTCTTCATCGTAGACTCGGTGTTCTTCGCGTTCTTCAACGAGGAAGAAGATGTTCTTCAGAGCGCAAGATTTCTCCTATTTGTTCCACACAACGAACTTGCCAACAATAAAAAAAGACCTTGTCTTATTTTATTCACACACACACATTCCAACATTAATTTTAAAATCAAATTGAATTCATGAATTAATTAACGTGTGTTGTCCAATTAATGAGGTGTTTTATTGGCCTGTAAATTAATGTGGAAGAGTTATGAAATAATTGCTATAGGGGAAGTAAATGGGGTGTTGGGAAAAATTGAAGAAGGTGGGTGCTCGTGTGGGCCCCACCCCAACTTCCTTTCATCTTCCTTTTCCAAAACTCTTAACCATCGGTAAAGAAATAAAAATAAATTTTAAAACAATTTTATTTTTATTCCTCACATTTTTAACATCTCCTCTCGAGCAAACGCAACTCCAGGAAAAGTCTTCCTAAGCAATTACTGGCGTTGCGGTTCCATCGGTGCCCTCGGATTTCGATTTCGAGCACCGGTTTAAAAGTTAGGAAAACCCGCTCGTTCATTCACTGAACGTACCCGAGCTAAACTTCGGAAATTGATTTCGGGCAAACCAGGCCTTAGAATCAGGTGCCGTCAGAAACTGCATACTCGTAAAATCCCAATGAAATTTAAGAAAAAAATTCCCTTGAAATTTACAGGTCTTTACATTATACACAAGGTATCTCTCTAGGCCTCTACCATAAAATCAAGGAAAAAAGTTTAATGTCAAAAATTTTAATGTAACAGATGAGTTCAAGAAATATTTTCAAAATAGAAAAAAATAGACCATATAGTGACAACCTTATTTCACAGATATTTAACTCAAAACATTGGCAATGAATAGTTAGAATTTTATAAATTCAGCATAAAAATAATTTAAACAAACCATTAGTGAACTAAAAGAAAAATTAAGGGCATTAATGCAACAAAGTGATTAAAATAATTACTCACCTAAAAATGTAGAATACTTGCCCAATGTTATACAGTACATGAATCCTCTCTCAAAGAAATTGAAATAACAATATAATTATATATTTTGATCTTCTATAAGAATAATATATCACAATGAGTTACATAATTTTAAATTAACCAAAGTTTGAGTAGAGGGAAGTTCTAACTAGTTTTTTCCATATAATATTCTTATGACATTGAGGTTAACAAAGATTTTTTCTGTGGTAAAAATTTCTCACAACTGGTCATTCCCTCTTCATTCATTAAATTCCCCAGATGCATGGCCACTTGACATAGTAACGACACGTATTATGTGCCAATTTTCATAGTCACATGGATTATTATAAAATAGCTTCATCTCATGATCAAGAGACTAATCCACTTCCAAATAAAAAACAGTGCATGAGTGAGAGGATCCAACAAAAACTCTAGCAATTTTGGTTCAGCAACTTATTAGAAAAAAACAAAATATCTAGTAGAATTTATTTAAAGTAAAAAGAGAAAAGAAATAAAATCATGGGTCCCCCCATGTATTGATAGGTTTAAATTCCCCATCTAGACTCAAAGATTTGTTGATTTTAAAATAAATATATGGCACCTAAGACCTTCAGCTACCCCTCAAAGTAATGTTAGATTATTTTTTTATTCACCAATAAAGGTTGGTTCCCTTTTCCTACCAACTCAACAACTCTATTGACCATCACCCAAACAATGTTGAAAGGTCCATACCACCTAGATTTGAATAAAAGAATCATGAAAAGATTTAGTCCTTTCATAGTATATCCTTGAATTTTTATAGGACCCTATCCTAATATCATCAAGATCACTTAACTCAAGTATCTTTCTTTCTCTATTATTCCTAAAATATAAGTTCATCGATTTCGAATCCCATAAATAATTGTGGGGAAGCTCTACTGAAAAATGACAAATTTTTTCAAAAATAAGTCTATATAGAGACATCCCTATGGGAGTTTTAAAAGTAATTTTTTATTCCTATAATGCCTCATCATGTTTTAATGACCAGTCCTTCCTAGAAATTGAAATAGTTTTCTCTAATATTTATTTTAATTCCCTATTTGATATTTCTACCTATCCACTCGATTATGGATGGAAATAAATCCTTGTTCTATGGAAACAACCATACTTTTCCATCAATTATTTTAATTTAATGTTCTTAAAATCTATTCCATTATATGTTATGAAATCTTTTTCCACTATAAACCTAAAAAAATATGTTTTTTTAACATGTGTTGATTCAACATTTTTTTTGATTTATTTTTGGTTTTGATGCTCACAAATGCCCATATTTATGTTACTAATGAATTTTATTTTAAGTGAATTTTAGGAAATTAATATTCATTGAAATATTTATTATAGATATATATTCAATTCATTAATCCAAGGGGAATATTTTTTGAAGTATTCTGGGCGTGTTTACATGTATTTCGGAAACACTATTCATACCCTACATTTGTAAGCGTAACGTAAGAAAGAAACTCTACGTTTGGAATAGCATATATGGATAATGAACCCTATGTTTATAATCAACCCAAAATTTGAAGAATGGGAAGTATAGTACATCAAACCAACTTTTTTAATCAATCATATGTTTTTAACCCTACGTTCGTATGTATTTTCATCACAAGAAGGAACCATACATTTGACTATTTAATGGCAGAGTTCTAAATCTTGATATTATCCTAGATTAGTGAAACAATATTGGTGGAAGTAAATATATATTCAAATATATTTTATAACTAATTCAAATGCTAGTTATGATTGTTTTAAAGAATCATATTAAATGGATTAAATCATTTGTATTATTACGGGAAGTTATGAATCTCTTGAATGATTTTGAAATCAAATATTCAGGATTTATTATCCAATATTTCTAGAGTTTTTTTGACCTAGAACTATTTTATCTATATTATAAATATTGAGACACTATTTAACTGAATATATACAAGGAAATGATATATACATAAGAAAATATATGTTTGAAATATAATAAGTGGGTAATTTCTTTCAGATATACACTTTGGTGACATATATGTTATTATTTGTCTAATTGACTAACTACAACTGTTGTTGCTTCTACCACATATTATTTTTATATATTCTTCTACAACATCAATGAGGAATTGGTTTAAGATACACTTTAGAAACATATATGTTTATATATCTTTCTAGTGTTTTCTCTATCATTATTTGAATAAATCCTATGCAATGTTGAAGATCTATTTATTATTGTGTGTTATTTAAGATCAATTAAATCTATTATTGTCTACTAAATTTGTGGATTTTAATATGTATATTCAATAAAATAAATATCTATTGATATATTGGAGTTTTATTTACTCAGATGCGTTCATTTTTAAGTGTCATCTTCTTGCACTATGTTATGGAATTATGGTTCCTTGTAAAGGAACTAGAAGACCCAATAAAATCCCTATAAGGTGTCAACTTCTTACACTCATTTGTTTTTATAAAGGTATTTGGATAAGAGGACCTACTAGAGAAAATCACCAAGCTCATGGAGCTGAGTACTGGTGGAGTAGACTAGGGAATCTTTGTGCCCTAAACCACTATACATCATTTTTTTTCTTTTCCTCTGTTTAATTTCCCTACTCACTCTACTTTAAGATAGAATGAAATGTTAGTTGTGTAATAAGAGGGGTGTTCTAAATCTATAAAAGTTTTTAGAGAACAAAATTCACCACCCTCTTGTGTCATTGTCTTCATAATCATCATTCTGACCTAAAAATTGGTATCAAAGGCTGGACTCTATTGGATATTTTTTATTTTTGAAATCCTTGAAATACTCTATTATCTATATTAGATACTATCAATTGAGGTTGGGCTCTAGTGGTATATTTTATTTCTGAGAAATTATTTTATCTTTATCTAATTATAAAAAGTGATATCAAAATTATCAGTAAGAAATATCAAAGGTTGTTCTCCTATGAATAATCAAGAAAATTTATTGGCTCTAACAAGCCTGATTTAAAGTTTTGGACAAATACATCTTGAAATGATTGATTGTAGAGAAGTTATGTCAATGATCCATGTTCTATAATTTAATGGTGATAATTATGGATATTGGAAAGCCAGTATGATTATTTGTTTAAAAAATCTTGGAATAAGTGTTTATTTAAACGTTTTTGATCCTTATGAGATTCCTAAGGAAGATTTGGAAGATTAGAATAATAATAAATAAAGATAATATTATCTCAATTCAAAATATATATATGAATGCTATTGTGTGTGGTTTGGTAATTGATGAATTCAATCAAGTATCTCAATGTCCTACAACATATGATATGTGGAAGAATATTTCTATTTACTATCAAAGAACTGGTAATATTAGACAATTAAAGTGAATTATTGTAAAACTAATGTTTGATGCTTTCAGAATTTATGAGGATGAAACCATCACTCAAATGAATAGAGTAATGAAAAATATTGTCAATAATGTTGCTAATTTAGGATATCCAATTTTACAATCAAATCAAGATTAAAAATATAACATAGAATTACCCTCCATGTGGAATGTAATATCTACAACTATATGTCAATAAAAACCAGTGAAAAATTTAGCTATGAAGAAATTGATTGGAACTTTAATGATATATGAAGCTTATATTCAGGATGAAGATTAAAAACATATAAAACATAAATAAGTTTCTCACAAAACTTCTATGGATGAATCATCTGATTCAAATCATCCGTATTTGGAAAAATAATTATTAGATCCTGTTAAAAGATTTGATAAATTGTATAGAAAGAAAAAGAAAGTGACTGAAGAAAATAAATGTTGTGAATGTAATAAAAAAGGTCATACAAAGGATAATTTTCCTTTACTAAAAGCTCAAAGGAAAACTTATTACAAGAGAAAAGGAAAGAAATTTTAAAGGCTACCAGGATTAATACTTCTAGTTCATATGATGAATCTTCTATAGATTCTAAGGATAAGAATAAAAGATAAATGGTATGTCTTGTGGATCATACTAATGAGGTACAATCTTCCTAATATCAAAACTCTAGTTGTGAACAACATTATTATGATGAATTAAATATGTATTACTTTATTCTATAAGATAAATATGAATCCTGAAATAAATACCATGTAAAAATAGAAAATATTATGATAGTGTTTTATTAGATAAAGAAAATTTTTCAAAACAGATAATAGATTAAAAATCTAATCCTTCTAAAAATTCTTGTTATTTGCATGATACTAAAATTAAAGAATTATTGGATGAAGTTAGTAACTTAAAACAATATTATAGTTTTCTAATAAATAGAGAAAAATATTTAAATCAAATCCTTTATAAAAATAAAATTCATAAAAGAAAACATGGAATATGAAGTAATAGTGAAAGACCAAAACTTTATAAAAAATATTTTTTTCCTATATTAAATATAAAAAAACATGTATAATATTAAATGTTTTTATTGTGGTATTAAGTTTCATTATGCAAATGATTTCTATTTTAGAAAACCTCAAATTTCTAGAGTTAAAAATGCTTACTACTCAAAATATTTCTTTAACTTTAATAGTAAAAATCCTGATCAAAATAAACAAGTTTGGTTACCTAAGAATTTATTTACTAACACTACTAAACCCAAAAGAATATGGGTTTTGAAAATAACTTTTATTTGATGATTTGTAGGAATACACCACTAAGATACATCATTAAATCAAGAAGTTGTTTTCTGTTTAAGTCTCTACTCAAGGAGTAAACAACTCTAAAGTAGTTCGTTATCAATAATCCTCAATACTAAAATCATAGATATAGGAAGTATCTCAGTTTTATATATCAATATACTTCTGGTATATTAATTTTTTTATACAAGAAGAGAATTATATCTCTTAAAATTGATAAAGACACTTCTTTACTCTTTGAACCAAGTCTTAGTTAATTTTCTAAAAAATTGAAATCAGAACATTTTTCTTACATAACTTGTCTTTTAAAAAATTAAAATATGTGATGATTATTCTGTATTTTTTGCTAAATAATATGAAAATTCATATGCACTATGTCAGAACAAAATGTATCATCTTATTCTTAAAACTATTTATTTATTTTTCTTCTTCTTCGAATTATCTTGTTCAACGACTTCTAAAAACCAATCACCGCAAGATGAAGTGGTCAAGTACTTCAAGTTAAATATAAAATCATTCTCAGAAAAGGATAAAAGTAAATATTTCTAATTTTTTAAAATAATATACAATTTTTTATGTTGAATATTCATTTGAAAAGTCATATGAAATAAATATGGAAGTTCAAATTAATGAAGGACTGGAATTTTACTCATCTCAAATATATTATAAGAAGCTTATTTTCAAAGTCAGAACCTTGAATAAAGAAAAAGTGAAGTTGTAAGATAATTTGGATACATCTAGAAAGTAGTTTAAAGAACTATATAAATCATCTATATTGAAAATTTTATTTTTTTTTAAAAAAAATGTAATAACAAAATATGAAAAATAATTTGATTCCAAAAGAAGACTTAGAATATTTTAAAAAAATGTTATGTCAGATGGAGTTTCTCAAAAGATAATTTGTTACTAATCTAGATCGAGATAATCTAAATATTTTTCTGATTAAATAGTGATTTTCTTTTTCATATCAAAGAACAATATATTAAAATAACTATCAAAAAAATTATCTACTATAAGTGAAAAAGTTCAAAGTTTAGAAATTTTAGATGAACCCTCTACTCCTTCCTAACCCATTGATTTTGTTTTTTATTTATATAAATTAAATTTTATATATACTGTTTTTAATATATATTTTTTAGTGAAAATATTTTCTAAGTTTTTTTGTAATTGATTTATAACTATTTATCTTATATAATCATGAACTTAATATTTGTTTTAAAAAAAATTATTTGTGTAAAAAATCATTGAATTTATTATATGCTATGACTTAGGTGAGTTTTAATAAAATAATCATTTTATTCAATAAATTTATTATATATATTTATTTATTTACTCCTTGTTTAATTTTTTTTATCTTTTTGAGAAATTATGGAGTTAGGGGAGATAATTTTTTTGATATTATCTTATTTATGTCACAAAATGGGGGGATAAGTTTATAGTTTTTATGTTATCATAATATTGGAGAATTTGGAGAAGTTTACCATTAATATCCTTGACATGGGGGAGAATTTTTTATCCTTATAAATAGTGGAGATTTTTTCTATAAGGAAAATAATAAAGGAATAATGGGGAGAATTTTACTTGATAAGAGAAACATTATAAACAGAAAAGGGAGAAAATTTTATTTTGTATTTTTATAAAAAAAATGTGTATTTTTTTATGGGTTTTATTATCATAAAAAGGGGGATATTTTTTAGCATGTTTTGATTCAAAAAAATTAATTTCTTTTTGCTTTTAATGCTCACAGACACCCACTTTTTTATTACTAATTAATTTTACTTAAAGTGAATTTTAAAAATTAATATTCATTGAAATGTTTATTTTAGAAATATATTTAAGTCATTAATACATGGAAAATATTTTTGTAAGTATCCTATATGTGTTTAAATTTATTTTGGATACATTATTTATACCCTTCATTTGTAAGCATGACATAAGGAAGAAACCCTTTGTTTGGAATAACACATATAGATAATGAATCCTAAGTTTTTAATCAGTCCTATGTTTGAGGAAAATAATGTATGGTATATAAACCCTAATTTTGTAATCAATCCTATATTTGGAAGTTTTTTCTTCATGAGAAGGAACCCTACATTTGACTATTCAATGTTGGAGTTTTAAATCTTGATGTTATCTGAGATTCATGCAACGTTCTCTATGAAAGTAAAGATCTATTCAAAGATATTTTATGACCAATTAAAATTCTAGTTATGATTATTTAAAAGTATCATATTCAATGGAGAAAATAATTTCTATTATTATTGAAAGTTATGACTCTCTTGAATGATTTTGAATTCAAATATTCACAATTTATTATGTGATATTTCTAGATCTGGTTTGACTTAGAACTACTTGATCTATGGTAAAAATATTGAGATCCTCATCATCGGAATATATAAAAGGATAAGAGATATAAATAATGAAAATTTGTGTTTTAAATATAAAAAGTGGTTCATTTCCTTTAGAGATACACTTTGGAGACATATGTGTTTTGATATGTCTAATCAACCCATTACTGTTGTTGTCACTACTACAGCATTTTATTGTTATATCTTCTTCAACAAGATTGATGAGACATAGGTCAGAGATAAAATTTGGAGAAATACATGTTAATATATCGGGTTGGTCTTCTCTCTATTGTTATTTAAAAAAATATGATGCAATATTGAAGATCTATTTGATGTTGTGTGTTATTTAAGATCAATTACATCTTTCAGTGGTTGAAATTGTGAAGTTTAATCTGTATTTTCAATAAAATCATTATCTATTGATTTTTTAGAGTTTCATCTTCTAAAACTCAATCTTGGTTAAGTTTTAGCTTCTTGTACAAAGCTGTGGATTTATGGTTCCTTTTAAAAGAACTAGAAGGTCCTAAAAATCCTTGTAGGGTTTCAACTTCCAACACTCAGTTATTTTTGTAAAGGTCTTTGGATAAGATTACCTACTAGTGAAAACCACCAAGCTCAGGAGTTGATCATTATTGGAGTGGACTATGGGATATTTGTTTCCCTGAACCACTATACATCATTGTGTTCTTTTCCTTTATTTAATTCCATTTCTCACTCATCTTTAATATATAAGGAAAGTTTCACTACATAAAGATAGAGTTGTTATAAATCTATCAAAGTTTTTTAATAACACAACTCACCCTCCCTCTTGTGTATTTTTCTTCATCATCACCATTATGAACTAACACTTTTTAATGAATTAAATCTCCCAACTAGCTTGATTGTTGTGAAATTATACTACATCAACCCATTTAGACACATATTCCATAGCAACTAAGATGTACTAATTCCCATAATAAGATGATAATTGTCCTATGAAGTCTAATCCCCAAACATAAAAAAAAAATATAAACCACTAAAATTCCTTTTTGAGGAAACTCTTACTCCCTTCAACATTTCTTAACCTCAAACACCTATCATAGTCCACCACTAAACTCCTAGCATCCTTAAACAACATAGGCCAGTACAATCCAACTTGAAGGAATTTTTAGACTGTTCTCTCTCCTCTATGATGAACTACCCAAGGTGTGAAGTGGAAACTCTCAAAAATAGGAAAGATTTCTTCTTTTTGTAAAAATATCTTTAGGATTCCATCAGAACACCATCTAAAAATAAAAGGGTTATCCCACAAATAGTAATTAAGTTATGAAATAAATTTCTTCCCTTGGTTATTTAAAAAACCCTAAGGGATCACACTTGCTTCTAGAAAATTAGAAAAATATAAATATTAAGGAAAATATTTAACCAAAAAAGTGATTAACTTTTCATCAGGGAAAGTATAATTAATCTCTCTAGGATCATCACACAGATTATCGGAAAATCTAGATAGATGATCCATAAGAACATTCTCTAATCCTTGTTTTTCTCTAATCTCCAAATAAAATTCTTGTAGAAAAAGTATCCATCTGATGATTTTGGGTTTGGAAACTTTCTTTGACAACAGATATTTCAAGGTAGTGTGTTCTATAAAAAATGAATTTATAACCCAAAATATACTGCCTAAACATCTCAAGATAAAAAACAACAGCTAAAATCTCATTCTCAGTAGTGGTATAAATTCATTGAGCATCATTTAGCTACCTACTAGCATAATACACAACATGAAATTTTCTATCTATTATATTTCCTAAAAAAGATCCAATGGCCATATCACTAGCACCACACTTAAAGAATATCTGGGAAAATATACCAAATAGAGAGTCTGTATTGACTATTTAAATCTCAATTTAGCCAGTAGGAAGGATCATTTTACAATGCCTTTTCAAGATACAATGATTAAGATACTAGATGGGAATGAATTATTTTTTTAGATGGCTATTATGGTTACAAATAGATCCCTATGTCCCTATAAAATCAGAATAATACCACCATCACATTTCCATTTGAGAATTTACAGAGATCAAATGGACATGTGATGGTGGTCTTCTCCTGATCTTATGGGGACATAGGGATCTAGTTGTAACCAGAATAGTCATCTAAAAAAATTCATTCCTAGATAGTATCTCAGGAATTTCATCTTGAAAAGGCATAATAAAATGATCCGTCTTAATGGATTAATTGAGCTTTCTATAGTCAACACAAACTCTCCATTTGGTATCTTTTCAAACCTAAATTTTTTCATTATTATAATTGGTGACTACTATAAATCCTATTTTCTTTAGGACTACTTAGATTGGATTGAACCAAGAGCTATCTAAAAGTGGATGGATAGTCCAAACATCTAGTATCTTAATTACCTCTTCAATCATAACCACTTTCATTTCTGGGTCCAGTTTGCTTTGACATTCTACTCTTAGTTAGTGGTCTGGTTATATAAGAATCATGTGCAATCATAAGGAAGGGATAATCCCTTTGATGTTAACTATGGAACAGCCTATTATCGTTTTGAATTTCTTTAAACCACACATCAATTTTTCCTCTTGAATTTCATTCAATTTAGAAGAAATTATGACAGGAAGTATTAATTTTTCAACTAAAAATGATAATTTTATGTGCACAGGGAGTGGTTTAATCTCTAAAGAGGGTGATTATTCACTGGATGGAAGACTCTTTGGCCTAGGAGGTCTAATATATTTAATATTTTTCTTAAAATGAGTTTTAAAACTTGAATTATTTTGGATTTAGAAACCATATTGATATTTTTCATCACTGTATTCCAAGGAGGACAACCCACTATCATGAATTTTCAGATCATATTTCAAAAAAATAAAAAATAAAAATCAATTTTTTCAACAATTATCCCTCAAACATATCAAATTTTTTGAAATTGTTTTCATAAGGTAAATTAGACTCAAGTTTTCCTAGAAATTTCCTAAGCTCAAGAACATAAAATTCATCTTCATGATAGATTTATAGATCTGGAACAAAGATGTTTTCTCGGTCTGAAATATTCTCCCGTTTTTTACTTTTAGCACTTAAAAAATATTTGAAAATTTTTTTAGCATCCACCTAAGTTTCTTTAGATACAAATTGTCTATAAAATTATTTTTTTTAATGTTTTCTCAAATTCCAATGATATTTCACTATCCAAAAGATTTTTCTCAAAATCCTCTAAATGATGAAATTTATTTTTAGATTCTAATGAATCCACTCTTGAATATTTTTCACCATATATAAAACATTTTAATTTTTAAATAAATTAAATTCCACCTTTTTTTCTCCAAAATTATAATTCAATTGATCCTTCAACATATCAATAAAAGATCCCCTTGTAGATAAGAAATTAATGCCCAAGATAATAGGGACTTCTTTGTTACATTCCATATCTAAGATTAGAAAATTAATAGGTAAAAACAACTCTCCAACACTAAATAATATATCTTCAAATCTTCCTATGGCATGTGTAAAGGATCGGTCATCCAATTTTAATACCCCAATGGTGGGTTTCAATTCTCCTAATACCAAATATTGGAATAGTGATAAAGGGAGAAGGATAATGATTTCCCCAAGATCACAAAGATAGTTCAAATGAAAACTTATCGCTGAGGCGTAAGGTATGAAAAAACTCACTAGATCTTTATGTTTTGGTGGTATTTTCTTTTTAAGGACGGTGTTTCACCCTTCAGTGAGGCTATAAGTTTCAAACTATTATTTTTTTTTAAATTATATTTTTAAGTGATATCATATATGATGGAATTTGAATTAAATCATCACTTAATGGAATGTTCACTTGTAGATTATTGAATATCCCAAGGAAATGAATAAATTTAGGTTTGTTATTTTTGGATTTCAACCTTTGAGGGAAAGGGATGAATAGTGGAAATTTTCTAAGAATAGAAGGAATTCCCCCAATTTCCTCCAAAATATTTTCTATCTCTTTATAATTTTTAATTTTTGAGTATTTTTCTTCTTTATTTTCAGGTGGATAATCTTGATTTTCTATGTTAAGGTAGTTCTATAAAAATTTAAAGAATGATTGTTGCTCAGATTTTGGGGTTTAGGTTCCTTTGGATTTTCATTTTATGAAATCCTAGAGTTAACTCTTACCCCATCTTGAGTTTTCATACTAATCCTAGTAACCATAGCCATATAACTCTCCCTAGAATTTATATCGATGGTACTAAATAGATTAACTTATCTCTTGAGCCAAATTCTCTAGCCAATTGACCTGTTTTTAGTTCTAAATTATACATTTTAGTTTCATTTGGGGCCTTACTAGAATCATGTTCGGATTTTTGGGAATCAAGTTTCTCTATAAACTATTAAAACATCCTGTTAAAATCATCTTTAGAATGAGAAGTTTTAACCCTATCTTTATTTTTTAATTGTGTACTTTATTGATTTTGAAATGCATAGGTAGTTGGTTTCTGTCTAATCATTTCTTGATCTCTCCAAGATAAGTTAGGGTGGTTCCTATATCCAGGGTTATAATTTTTTGAAAATAGAAAATCTCTAACATTTTCTTTTGACCATATCTAGAAAAATTGGTATCTTATTGTGTTTGGGATGTAATTTTAAAGTTTTAACAAAAGGAACTTGGGTGTCAAAACATTCCACATTTTTTAAAATCTTCTATAATACTTCGGTCTTGGTTTTGATAGCCGAATTTA
The DNA here is from genome assembly GCA_963277665.1 of Viscum album. NCBI lineage: Eukaryota > Viridiplantae > Streptophyta > Magnoliopsida > Santalales > Viscaceae > Viscum > Viscum album. The sequence goes on along the minus strand of OY728135.1, from coordinate 250,708,645 downwards.
TTAGTATATTGTTTGAAATTTTGATTAATTTATTACTAGAGTTGGAATTTTATTTTAGACAATTGAGAATTCATTTCTAGCCCAAAAATAGTTTCATTACCTTCTCTATTCACTCTTCTCCCCTATGAATATTTATGTTGTGAATAAAGAGTCAAAGTATTGAAAATTTTCCTAATATATTCATCGGTTTTCCTAGTTTAATTTCCTATATCATATTGGTCAACCAATTTCAGACCAGTAGTTGATAGACCTTTATAAAAGGCATCAATGAATAGATGGAAAGGTAGTCAGTACTGAGGAAACTTCCTAATAATCTTCCTAAACCTATCCTTGGATTCATGAAAATCTTATAATCTTCTTGATATAAGATAGTGATTTTGTTTCTCAGTTCTCCCTTAAGTCTCCTTGGATAAAATTTCATAAATAAGTAGTTGTAGATTTGTTCCCAAGTTTCGAAAATGTTTTCATCAAGGGAAAAAACCAATTGCTTTCATTTCCCTTTAAATATAAAGGAATAAAATCCCATTTTCATCTTATTTTCACTAAGACCTTACATCATAATTTGTTTCACTATGTTGTAAAAATATGTAATAAAGGTTAAGGATTCCTCATCAATCAGTCTATTGAATGATGGAAAAAGTTTAATGTATGACTATTTCAGCTCATAATTTTAGGCCCTAGGTGTAAGTTTAATGGAAAAAAGTATTAATTGAAACCTATAAGAGTTGTTACTCAATAATCCTAGGTCATTAAACGTTTTCTTGGATTATTTATAGTTGATTGTCTTAAGCATCTCTCTCTATCTCTCTCAAGTTTTCCATTTTTATTTTTTCATTTTTAGATATCTTAAATTGTTTTAAATTTCTGATTTAATGTGGTCTAGATTGAGAGACACAGATCTGGTGTGGATGCACTAAAAACGTTATCAGTAGAAAACTAGATATTCATATTATTTTATTGAATTTTGATATTTTTGTATTTTTTTAAATTCCATGGTTTTCTGTTTTTTTTAGATTTATTAATTTGAATAACTAGATTTGTAAATCCTTCCCCAGAAACAGCACCAAAATTTTATTGAAAACTTCATTTATTTTTCTCAAATAAATTTCCTATAAAACTAATTGATAGAAATGAGATAGGTTATCATGTACATAGGGAAGGAAAAAATGTGTGTAGGCCCATAAAATGACTAAAATCAATTAAAACAAAACAAAAAAACATTCATGAATTTAATTATGTGATGGTATTAACCTATTAATAGAACAAATAGATGGTATGAATATTTTTAATAGATAAATAAAATTTAAAAATAATGATCGATCACAGGTATAATATGAATTAAATGTAAAGGAATTTCCGATTTTCTAAATAATAAATTTTATGTTTGTGAAGTTTTAATCGAATCAACATTCAAAAAACATGAACTCAAAAACTCGGTTGAGAATATTGACCATCAATTGAATTATTTTTTAGTTCTTCACTTATGAAAATCATTCCATTTCTCGTAATATGAAGTTGAATAGAGTTTAGAAATTATTCCACAAATAAGGATTAAAATGATAATCTAGTCCAATCTAACTTCCTCACACAAGATTTCTAGACAATAATCATGGTTACATTAAACATAATCAAAGATTCCAATGAAGAATAATTCGTGTAGAAATAAATAAAGAAACAAGTGAAGATAGAATAAGAATTCCCTCTATCTATTATATCCAACTCCAATTTATTCTAATAATATCTAATTTATCTCTATCTCTACCCTCAGATATGTAGGATGTGTCTCCCTCTTTTTTTACCCTTCTCCAACCTTCTAATTCTTACCCTCTCTCTAGTTTCATGTCAATAACCCCTATATCACATGGTCATCTTCACATGGCTAACTCACGGGATTCCATATGGCATGATTTTCATTATACATCTTCCTCCATGGTAACTGAAGCCAAACCCCTCTTCAACAGAATATGAAACTACTCAAAACTCTATGTGATGTAGTGATCATAATCCAACTCTTATTTTATCTCCATATAGATGGATCAAACTTCATGAGAACTGGGTGAGTATACTCAAATATATTGTTCCTATGATCACCTTCACCTAAAAAATTGAATATTCAGAAATTGGAATGACACCATAAATTTCTCATGTAGTTGGCTGGGAGACATATCTGATTCACCACATATTTGAATACCCTCACGTAGTTGATTGGATCTCACATATTCAATTAGATCTCATATAACCATTTGATTATATATAGGCGATTAGCTCTCATAAAGGCAATTGGATCTCAAATATCCATTTAACCAGCATAACCAATTTTCTGATGTAACTAAATAGATAATGTAGCCTAAATGAATCCTTATCTGTAATTCCAAACCCATCCTACCATTAAATTTGAATTATCAAATGCCAAAGGCATTTTAGTTCATAATAATACATCTTCTTGAGTGACTTTTCTTAGATCAGTCTTCAAGTCAATTCTTGTGAGATTATTTAAATAGGATCCTTAACTCTTTAAAAAAATAGTGGTTCCAAGAAAACATGGGAGGAGTTGAATCAAGATTCAACAAATGGAGTCAATTTGTATTCTTTAGAAGAGAATTCTGTAACAGCCCGAGATTTTATGAAAAATATTCTTTTTTATTTCACTAATGTCTTGTGTTGTATGCTAAACCAAAAGGAGATTGCACAACACGCATCCTTGACTTGCCTTTCATTACACGCAATCACAACCTTCCTCGATAGCGTGTGTAGTACGCAATACTGAGTTTCACGAAACAACGATATGCTATTAAAATATTATTTAAAACTAGCAGTTATGAATAGTAATAACCACTTTTTGAAATTTTGTAAATCTTAATGGACTTCATTTTTGGATTCGGAGTATCGAATTTAGCCTAAGGAGAAATTTTGGTACTTTACGGATAACTTTCATATTCTGATGAATAGTGAAAATTACTAAATTATAATTAAAAAACAACTTTTTTAATCGAAATAATTAATAGTGATAAATTATTAATTTGAGTTGTTTTAAAGTATATTTAGGATATATTTTTACAATTTAATACAATGTTGGCCATTGGATGTAATTTCACATTTAAACCAGACATAAACAAGTGTCAATCTTTTGATAGATATTGTTTCTTAAAAACACGCTATTTGTTTTAACAGCGGGATTTAATTATAAAATTAATTAATGAAACTTCTATGTTATGAATTTGGTAAAATAGATTTCATTTTTGAATTCGGAATATAAAATATAGCTTAGGATGAAATTTTGGCATTGTTCTGAAAAACATCAATTTTTGATGAATAGTGAAACTACTAAGTGGTAGATTAAAAACTGAATTTTGCATAAAACTTAATTTTACCGCTTCTATGAATGGAATTTCGAAAATCTGACAGACACGGTTGATATCAGTAAGTAAAATGTAGTCCAATGAGATAAAAATAATTTTTTGGTGAATAGTAACTTTTTACTTTTTTTTACCGCGGTTAATAGTAAATAGGGTAACTAAGGGTAAATATGATATTAATATTACCCTAACACATGTCCTAATTCTATTGGATAAGTGTAATTCGACCAAAAACAATCTTATGAATAAAATATGACCATTTAGGACCACTTGGATTAGATTAGGACATTTATTATTATTTAATTCAAAGAAGAGTTAAAAGAGACAAAATCAAAGTTTATTTACTAAAACATTTTTAATATAGGGTTATACATAATATAAATTCGATTGTAAATATTAATTAGAAAGCTAAAAAGATTTCCTACATAATGATATTTTATTTTTAATTTTTAGACATCAAATAATTTAATTTATTTATGACACAAAGATGATGCAGTAATTACCCTTTTTAAGGAAATATTAACATAATTGATGTTATAAATGCTCAAATGTATGTAATTTGAGACTTTTTATGAATTACACTAATTTTCTAGGTTACTATGATATATTAGTGTTGATTTAAACAACTTGGTTCGAACATATAAATCTGTTATGACTTTCACAAAAATCATATATCAAATAGTGTCAAAATTGACACAAAATAGTTTTTAAATCAAATATTATATTATTAATTGTTATTTTATTCCTAAAAATCTAAGGTTCGGCCAAATGACTTAGATAAGGATATATATATTAATAATAAACAATTTGGGGTTCTTTTGGCATGTTATAGTAAGTGTATTAACCATATAGTGAAAGAAAACAAAAAGACACGGTAAAAGTTAAATTATTTAACTTAGAGTTAAATCTAATTGATAAGGTTAAAATAATATCCTAAACTTGTCTAAATTCTATTGGTTGATAGGATTTCGACCCATCCCCACTTTAGCTTCGAAATAAGACCCTTTGTAACCATTATAAACCGATTTTGACTTTAATATAAAATAATATTTTGAGATATTCCTAAGGTGCCCCTCTCCTCCCCTATAAAAGGACACCTCCTCTCCCTCCTCCTCACACCAATTTGAGCACTCAAGCTCGGCCAACCCCTGCCAAAATCTCTTCTCCACTTCTCTAGAAACATCCTACAGGTTCTGGTCTTCCTCAAAGACCAATTCTAGTGCCCTAAGAGGAGGTCTCAAAGAGGCACTTCAAAGAAGAGGTAATTACCGTTACCAATTCTTTCATCTTTATTTCTTCTTCCACTTCTTCTTCTTAGGTTGTTTCATTATGAAGTAATAACATCAGTATCACTAATATACTGATATGTTATTATAAGTATGAAACAACCCTATTTCACCATCTATCCATCCTACGGAAAAAGAAATCACCGCGCGTGCGTACGTACGGAATACCGTCTCCACGCCGTGGTGTAATCTATTTTCCACCACCACCTTACATGGATGGGTATAATGGTGTAAAGAATAACTATACATAGTTATTACAACATCATATTGATTCTGATATATTGTATATCCACTCCAATTCAGTTCAGTATTTATGGAAATGATATCATCGCTCGTGCGTACGTACGGACTACCGTCTCCACGACGCGATGAGATTCATTCTCCATGTTAACCATTTAAGAATGATTATAAAGTATATATAAGAAATAATAATGAAATATATGACATTATAAAGCTACTGGATTTATGTATATATATATATATGTATGTCATCTACTTACTTCCATTTCAATACAATAAGGAAAGTAAAACAGCGTTCATGCGTACGTACGGACTACCGTCTCCATGAACGGTGTTTTTCATTTTATTTATCTATCTATTATATATATATATACTGAATATATATGATATATAAATCATATTTTATATTCTGGAAGTAAGTAAATCATGATATAAGTAATAATGATGTCAAGAACAACAAGTCAAAACACCTAAGATAAATGAAACGATTTTACCCAAAACGCTTCTTTAACATGGAATTTACAAAAGAACGGGTAATATAATGTCATAAGTGAACCATATATGATATCATAACAATGAATATGATTCTGGAATAAGTCAATAACATTATTTAAACCATTATACAGGAGCTTCGGACACGAACAAAGCAAATCGGACCTAAGGTAAGGGAAATATCACAATCTCATTTTTATCCGAGATTGTTTATTTACTGGGGTGTATTTTATCATCCAAATCCATGTTCCCTCAATATGTAATATTGTTTCCATCCACTTGCAATAGTTTAAATCCAATTTTACCCTTAGGTGAGTTTTTAGTAAAGAATATGAAAGGAATCTTTTGTCGTTTTACCGTACGAGGTACTTTTTGACTTTTCCGACAAAAGTACGAGAAGAATGTTTTTTTTTAACTTATACGGCACGAACGGATTTCTAATGTTTTATAAAGCCTTATTTTCATGAAGCTTCCTCTAAAAGATTTCATGAATATTTTCAATAAAATCTCTTTCTTTTAAAATTGCATGATGTTTTGTGAAAAGAAATTGATTTTAAAGAACAAAGGATATTTTCCTCAAGAATTCAATTCAAGTGTTTTATCAAAATTATTTTCCATCTAAGATAATAAAGGGTTCTGTTTCTATCCATATTTTTACATTGATTTGACTATGTTGTGATGGAATTATGTTTATTAATTCCTTTATCTTATATGAATGGTTTTATGATGTCATGTTGTTTAAGAATCCCATTTTTATTACATGGGTTATGAAATGATGTATGATTTATGATTTTGTGGCACACATAAGAATGGTATCATTGAGAGATGGGTGGGACCTATATCTCCCTCCAATGCATTGGGTAAAGATTTCATATCTCATGAGATAGACATGGCTGGAATGGTAGGTTATACCGGTTCAGTGAAACAGGACTGAAACGAGGGTGACTCGATTCAGAAAGGGACTTTGTCCACTAAGATAGTCTTGGCATTGAGTCTTGACTAACAAGAAATGATTCTCTATGATTATGTGTGTATGCCACAAAGTTTCATGTTTTAAGTTATGATTATTGGGATTACATTTCACTTCTATGATTTATCCCATGTTATGATATTATGAGCTTTTTGCAGGTTAAGATTTCCAAAAGCTATGTTCTTATATATATGATGTGATTGATATTTCTTTTGTTTACCCTTACTGAGCATTTGAGCTCACCCTTTTATGTTTTCTTTTCCCCAGGATATAAAGAAAGGTTTTAGGTAAAAAAAAAGGGATGACATTTATGGGAGATATTGAAGAACTTTCACCACGATTAGAAGATTACGTTCCGAGTTTCCAAAGACACTAAACTATTACGATCCTTTAGTGTGTGTTTTTGTTATGTACTAAGTATTCCGCAAATGTAATGTAATGTCAATGTACGTCAAGCTTCGGGCCTCTACAGTTGGTATCAGAGGAAAGGTTTAGTCAACCTTTGGAAACTAGGATGCGAAAACGTTAGTGAGATCCCTAGAGATATTTCTACGGTATGTCTAGGGATGTCCCTAAGGTTAAGTAGACGTATAAGTTATAGTACTAGAACTACGCTAACTATCATAGAATTAAACCTAAGATGTTAGATATTGAAGGTACTCCCCCTTTATTATGTTGTTTTCCCTAGCATGATTTTTGCCTCTCACACTATTCATTTTGGGTTTTAGAAAATGGCTGGAAACAAGATGATTCACGATAATGGAGGATATGATGGACAATGGAATGATATTCTTCATGAGAAACCAAATGAAATGGGATTTGGAAGTCCAAAGGTCATTATTATGCCGAATCAGCAATCTCATAATATGATCAATAAAGTAAAATTTGGTAAGTTTCCTGACTCGGCTAATAAGAGAAAGATGGAGTTTCATGATGAGCATAGAGGAAAGAAAGTTCAATTTCCCCTATGTAAATCATGTGGGAAGAGGCATCAAGGATAATGTTTCAAGGGAACTGGAAGATGCTTTGGGTGTGGAAAAGAAGGACACAAATCAAGTAAGTGCAAAGGAAAAGGGTCAGTTAACACCATGGATGAGGATAATGGTATTGCTACGACATCAAAAATGGTTAAGTGTTTTAAATGTGGAATGTATGGGAATTATGCAAACAAATGCCCTAAGGGAAAGACTCATGAAGAGAATCAGTATGGTCATATGGGTAGTATTTATGTGGATGATGATGAAGAGACTACAAATGATATGTGAGATGAAAGAATTTTTGAAGCTCGGTAAATGGTTTGAGAATGTAGTGGAATTATTACATGTTTATCATGTGTAATTTTGGAATAAAGAGACATGTAAGGATTGTTACTTTGTTGTCTGATTAATGTTACCAGTAACCATGAAAGGTTATTCAGATACTTTTGGAAAGTAGATGATAAGTGCATAATGAAAGGATAAGAAGATAATGAGATGTTTGATTGTATTCATGAGCTCATGATTGATATAAGGACTAAGTGATATCATGGTTTGATTATATAGAATTTTGAGGATTTCGGTATGTGAAAAGTGTTAACTTTTAACTGCATTCAAGTTTTCACTAAGGTTCAATGGGTATTCAAGAGAATACATGATTAAGGACTTTGAATATTTGGAATGTGACCAACAAAACATATCTTATGATATATGGGGTTCAACGATGGTATTAAATCTCTGGTAATCGTTTTCACTATGAGAGTGGACTCCAGTATTATGGATAAGCCTAAAGATTGGAATGTATTATTGTTTGTTTTTCGATATTATCGATGGGATGTTATAGTAATATAGTTTTAGAAAAAGGACAACCTGCAGGACGGGCGACAGCCCATCGCTTCGGACAAGGCTGTGGGAATCGAACCCACAACCGAAGTGCGACTGGCCTTATTCGCCTACCACTGACCTACAGGAAGTCCCTGTTTAGTAGAAACTAGTTTTATTTTATTAAGCGATATGATATATGAAGTATAAGTTCATTTTTTGAACCATATACGATTAATCTAACCATAAGATGAACTTAAAACTTTTCAAACCTTTTGTTTGAGACAGATGGAATGACCCGTCATTCTATCACATGATCTGCTAACACTTCACGAATAACAAATTCAACTTCATTTATTTAAGAGATGAAGTGGAAATTGTTCAAGGCACGAACAATAGTGCGACTGTACCAAAATAAAGTAAGTATTTATTCTAATTCAAATTTTCAACTTTAGGGAAATGATCTTGGAAACCAAAAATGTTGTCCTAGTTCTCTTATACCTGATGAATCAGATGGTACCTTAGATCTTCACAAATTTATGGATTTGTGATTACTGGCTTTTCCATAGCCATGTTCTCTACCACTCTCCATCAGAACATGATGGTTAGATTTCTCTTCCATATCCATATTTTAACCTATGTGGAAACCCAGTGATTAGTTTATTTGGGTAACCGTTAGGTTTCATACTTTTGTTTTTAAAGATTGGTTTTGGTATTCCTTTTTACGATGTGGGTTTCTATTAAAGAAACTTTCGAATAGTAAACCATTTATAACCCCGACGAATTTCGAGGGCGAAATTCATTTTAAGGGGGGTAGAATGTAACAGCCCGAGATTTTATGAAAAATATTCTTTTTTATTTCACTAATGTCTTGTGTTGTATGCTAAACCAAAAGGAGATTGCACAACACGCATCCTTGACTTGCCTTGCATTACACGCAATCGCAACCTTCCTCGATAGCGTGTGTAGTACGCAATACTGAGTTTCACGAAACAACGATATGCTATTAAAATATTATTTAAAACTAGCAGTTATGAATAATAATAACCACTTTTTGAAATTTTGTAAATCTTAATGGACTTCATTTTTGGATTCGGAGTATCGAATTTAGCCTAAGGAGAAATTTTGGTACTTTACGGATAACTTTCATATTCTGATGAATAGTGAAAATTACTAAATTATAATTAAAAAACAACTTTTTTAATCGAAATAATTAATAGTGATAAATTATTAATTTGAGTTGTTTTAAAGTATATTTAGGATATATTTTTACAATTTAATACAATGTTGGCCATTGGATGTAATTTCACATTTAAACCAGACATAAACAAGTGTCAATCTTTTGATAGATATTGTTTCTTAAAAACACGCTATTTGTTTTAACAGCGGGATTTAATTATAAAATTAATTAATGCAACTTCTATGTTATGAATTTCGTAAAATAGATTTCATTTTTGAATTCGGAATATAAAATATAGCTTAGGATGAAATTTTGGCATTGTTCTGAAAAACATCAATTTTTGATGAATAGTGAAACTACTAAGTGGTAGGTTAAAAACTGAATTTTGCATAAAACTTAATTTTACCGCTTCTGTGAATGGAATTTCGAAAATCTGACAGACACGGTTGATATCAGTAAGTAAAATGTAGTCCAATGAGATAAAAATAATTTTTTGGTGAATAGTAACTTTTTACTTTTTTTTACCGCGGTTAATAGTAAATAGGGTAACTAAGGGTAAATATGATATTAATATTACCCTAACACATGTCCTAATTCTATTGGATAAGTGTAATTCGACCAAAAACAATCTTATGAATAAAAGATGACCATTTAGGCCCACTTGGATTAGATTAGGACATTTATTATTATTTAATTCAAAGAAGAGTTAAAAGAGACAAAATCAAAGTTTATTTACTAAAACATTTTTAATATAGGGTTATGCATAATATAAATTCGATTGTAAATATTCATTAGAAAGATAAAAAGATTTAATACATAATGATATTTTATTTGTAATTTTTAGACATCAAATAATTTAATTTATTTATGACACAAAGATGATGCAGTAATTACCCTTTTTAAGGAAATATTAACATAATTGATGTTATAAATGCTCAAATGTATGTAATTTGAGACTTTTTATGAATTCCACTAATTTTCTATGTTACTATGATATATTAGTGTTGATTTAATCAACTTGGTTCGAAAATATAAATCTGTTATGACTTTCACAAAAATCATATATCAAATAGTGTCAAAATTGACACAAAATAGTTTTTAAATAAAATATTATATTATTAATTGTTATTTTATTCCTAAAAATCTAAGGTTCGGCCAAATAACTTAGATAAGGATATATATTAATAATAAACAATTTGGGGTTCGTTTGGCATGTTATAGTAAGTGTATTAACCATATAGTGAAAGAAAACAAAAAGACACGGTAAAAGTTAAATTATTTAACTTAGAGTTAAATCTAATTGATAAGGTTAAAATAATATCCTAAACTTGTCTAAATTATATTGGTTGATAGGCTTTCTACCCATCCCCACTTTATCTTAGAAATAAGACCCTTTGGAACCATTATAAACCGATTTTGACTTTAATATAAAATAATATTTTGAGATATTCCTAAGGTGCCCCTCTCCTCCCCTATAAAAGGACACCTCCTCTCCCTCCTCCTCACACCAATTTGAGCACTCAAGCTCGGCCAAACCCTACCAAAATCTCTTCTCCACTTCTCTAGCAACATCCTAGAGGTTCTGGTCTTCCTCAAAGACCAATTCTAGTGCCCTAAGAGGAGGTCTCAAAGAGGCACTTCAAAGAAGAGGTAATTACCGTTACCAATTCTTTCATCTTTATTTCTTCTTACACTTATTCTTCTTAGGTTGTTTCATTATTAAGTAATAACATCAGTATCACTCATATACTGATATGTTATTATAAGTATGAAACAACCCTATTTCACCATCTATCCATCCTACGGAAAAAGAAATCACCGCGCGTGCGTACGTACGGAATACCGTCTCCACGCCGTGGTGTAATCTATTTTCCACCACCACCTTACATGGATGGGTATAATGGTGTAAAGAATAACTATACATAGTTATTACAACATCATATTGATTCTGATATATTGTATATCCACTCCAATTCAGTTCAATATTTATGGAAATGATATCATCGCTCGTGCGTACGTACGGACTACCGTCTCCACGACGCGATGAGATTCATTCTCCATGTTAACCATTTAAGAATGATTATAAAGTATATATAAGAAATAATAATGAAATATATGACATTATAAAGCTACTGGATTTATGTATATATATATATATATGTATGTCATCTACTTACTTCCATTTCAATACAATAAGGAAAGTAAAACAGCGTTCATGCGTACGTACGGACTACCGTCTCCATAAACGGTGTTTTTCATTTTATTTATCTATCTATTATATATATATATACTGAATATATATGATATATAAATCATATTTTATATTCTGGAAGTAAGTAAATCATGATATAAGTAATAATGATGTCAATAACAACGAGTCAAAACACCTAAGATAAATGAAACGATTTTACCCAAAACGCTTCTTTAACATGGAATTTACAAAAGAACGGGTAATATAATGTCATAAGTGAACCATATATGATATCATAACAATGAATATGATTCTGGAATAAGTCAATAACATTATTTAAACCATTATACAGGAGCTTCGGACACGAACAAAGCAAATCGGACCTAAGGTAAGGGAAATATCACAATCTCATTTTTATCCGAGATTGTTTATTTACTGGGGTGTATTTTATCATCCACATCCATGTTCCCTCAATATGTAATATTGTTTCCATCCACTTGCAATAGTTTAAATCCAATTTTACCCTTAGGTGAGTTTTTAGTAAATAATATGAAAGGAATCTTTTGTCGTTTTACCGTATGAGGTACTTTTTGACTTTTCCGACAAAAGTACGAGAAGAATGTTTTTTTTTAACTTATACGGAACGAACGGATTTCTAATGTTTTATAAAGCCTTATTTTCATGAAGCTTCCTCTAAAAGATTTCATGAATATTTTCAATAAAATCTCTTTCTTTTAAAATTGCATGATGTTTTGTGAAAAGAAATTGATTTTAAAGAACAAAGGATATTTTCCTCAAGAATTCAATTCAAGTGTTTTATCAAAATTATTTTCCATCTAAGATAATAAAGGGTTCTGTTTCTATCCATATTTTTACATTGATTTGACTATGTTGTGATGGAATTATGTTTATGAATTCCTTCATCTTATATGAATGGTTTTATGATGTCATGTTGTTTAAGAATCCCATTTTTATTACATGGGTTATGAAATGATGTATGATTTATGATTTTGTGGCACACATAAGAATGGTATCATTAAGAGATGGGTGGGACCTATATCTCCCTCCAATGCATTGGGTAAATATTTCATATCTCATGAGATAGACATGGCTGGAATGGTAGGTTATACTGGTTCAGTGAAACAGGACTGAAACGAGGGTGACTCGATTCAGAAAGGGACTTTGTCCACTAAGATAGTCTTGGCATTGAGTCTTGACTAACAAGAAATGATTCTCTATGATTATGTGTGTATGCCACAAAGTTTCATGTTTTAAGTTATGATTATTGGGATTACATTTCACTTCTATGATTTATCCCATGTTATGATATTATGAGCTTTTTGCAGGTTAAGATTTCCAAAAGCTATGTTCTTATATATATGATGTGATTGATATTTCTTTTGTTTACCCTTACTGAGCATTTGAGCTCACCCTTTTATGTTTTCTTTTCCCCAGGATATAAAGAAAGGTTTTAGGTAAAAAAAAGGGATGACATTTATGGGAGATATTGAAGAACTTTCACCACGATTAGAAGATTACGTTCCGAGTTTCCAAAGACACTAAACTATTATGATCCTTTAGTGTGTGTTTTTGTTATGTACTAAGTATTCCGCAAATGTAATGTAATGTCAATGTACGTCAAGCTTCGGGCCTCTACAAATTCTGTTAGATTTTGGTGCATTTAGTCATTTCCTTTGAGTTTCTAAGAAAAATAGAAATATATTTGATCATCTTTGAGGATTAGAACAATATCATCTTTATCTATATATTTTTTAGGCTTTTTTTAATGGGGAGTCTTTTCCTGGTAGATACGGCGCCATCTTCACAGTTTTCAGCACCAATGGATAACTTGTTAGCTCAGGATGATTTAGTCTCCAGATGTTCCTAGGAATAATTTGTTTAGATGATTGGATCTTTTGATGTTTTTTATGGGTCCCTTGGTCCAACCTTTTTCCAAATGTATACCATGGCACCTAAAAAAAGTCATTTTTGTAAAAAAAAATATTGAACAAAAACTTCAACCATATTTGTTCTGAATATAATAATTATCCATTAAAAAATAAATTTTCTATTAAAAATAATTTAGTTAACAAAAATAGATATGATATAATGTGATAAAATAATGACATATCAAACACCAAGTAGTCCCAAATCACCCAAATCAAATCCTTGAAGAACACACCATATTAGAATCAATGGATGCCTGAATTACTTAAAAATTACTCAATGTATGAGTTTTTAGCTAGTCATATGTTACACCTCAAAGGTAACCCATCGAGTTTAGAGTAGTCTCAAGTCCCATATAAACTATCACTACTCATCCTTTCCAACTACCACACCATTTTTAAAATCCATGAAGGGAAACTTTATCATGGATGAAGTATACTCATCAGTTGAGGTAAAATGCACCATTCAGTCCAACAATATCATACCTCTACTCAAGTATTTTTACTACCAAAGATAAGAAACCAACATAGCCTCTCTAGAACTGTGTGAATAATCTTATCCCTAGATAACTGGGTGGAATACCAACTCCATGGGAGGATCTCAATCCCATATGAGCTCTTAAAATAACCAAAATATCAACACTGTAGATGGAGGTTCTCTATCTCATGTGAATGGGTGAAATATCAACTCTATTTGATTTGAAGATAGAGGATACCCTCATAATCATCATTATTTATTAGTATAAATAAGTACAAGGATACAAGGAAGCATAAAGCAAGACTATGGAGGTCTAAAATAATGCAACCCAATAGCATCCCCTAATATAAGGGATTTCCCCTTAGGGGTCAAAGAGGCCACATCATGAAATTTTAACACTACCTAAGTATGGTGATAGGAATCTATATCCTGATGTATCTCTTCTTCCATGGAGGTTTACCAACCCCAAAAACACTTTGAATCTCCATGCTCACACCCAATCATTTACCCTACAAAGCTAAATTCAAAATCATCTTATCTTGCTTTACAAAAAGCCTAAAATTCCCAAAAAAACATGCCATTATGATCAATATACACTACTAGAAATTTTAGTTTTCGTTAATGCAGAAACAGGTGACCACATTTTAGAGGTCACTAATGGTGTGGGAAAATGGTTCCAATTTTCCTTCCTCAAGGATGGAAAATCACACTTTTTTGTCAGAATTAGTGACCACTGCTTGAAGTTTTATAATATATAAATAAAAAATTAGGATGTTTCCTACATCTTATTCATCTTCCTCAAAACCACCACTATAACAAGCCTACATTATTTCCCTTCTACACCCCCTAATATTCCTTGATCACTGCTATACTCCCCCAAAATAGTCTGGGTGGCCCTATTAATCACTCCCTCAATATCCCCCCACCACCCCTCAATATCTCCAATCATACCCCACCTCAATTTAGCTATCTCACATCTTCCATGGAAAAATAATAAAGGTCTTAGGTCTCTCCACCTCACCTTTGGTATCCCCTAAATACCCCCCCCCCCATGTGTGTTCAATTGCATCCTACCCCAAAAACAATGTGTTTTGGATGCATAACTTTATTGGTTGCCGAATAATGGATTATCAAGGATTTATAAACCCATAAAAAGTGTTTTTCATTTATAAAATTCTAGTTGGCCACTAAATTTCCTTAGAAATAG
This sequence comes from Viscum album, assembly GCA_963277665.1. Lineage (NCBI taxonomy): Eukaryota > Viridiplantae > Streptophyta > Magnoliopsida > Santalales > Viscaceae > Viscum > Viscum album. The sequence continues at coordinate 250,693,503 of OY728135.1, read as the reverse complement.
ATTTTAGTGGTTTTAAAAGCTCTTATTTCTAGTAGTGGAACGATAGTAAATCAAGGGAGACAGGTTGGAATTACTATAACATCAATGATTAGATCATATGAAAATGATGAACATGATTATAGATTCAATGAATAATTTAAGTGTCTATTATTCTTCATCAAGTTAGGGATTTTTTTTTTTGTTTTTTTCTCTTTATAATTTTTATATTGGATTTGTGAAATGGAATCTCTATTCTTCATCAACAAACCGGGGTAGTATATTTGTCTATTATTTATATCTAATGATTATCAATATTATTTTTTGTTTATTAACTAAACACTATTTTAATAAATTTTTATGCTTTTGTTGGGGATTTTAATTGGATGGAATAAATTAAACCTAACTATTTTCATTTCATTGGTGTGATTTTTTTTTTGATGAGATTAAGGAATGAAGGCCCAATTTATCAAATATTTCATTATTCAATCTCTCCCTTGTCATTATATCTTATGTATTAATTCTTATCATTCATGGAAGAGAGGAGTTGTTGTAGTGGTCAATCATAGTGGGTCATGTTGATGAATACACCAAGTGATGAACATGAAAAAAAAAAGCGAATATAAAATGGAAATAAATTTTATTTTCCTAAAAAACACCAAAAAATTAAAAATAATGGATGAAAATAAAAAATATATATCAAAATAAAATTAAATGATGGAACCCAAAATTTTTAAAAGGTATAAAACAAAAGGAAAAAACCAAGGGACCCAGTCTAGAAATCAGAATCTTTTTAAAATAAATATTGCATGGCAGAGACTCCTAAATATGAGTGTGATATCAAAAATAACACTCTGAAAAAATAAAAAATTAAAGAAATAAAATAGACTTAGTCTAAAAGTATCCTAAAATAAATAATTCATCCTGATAAAGAAATCCAAATAATATCTAACTACATATAGAAGATATTTTTCATATGAATAAAAGTTCACAAAAATACTTGGATCGAATTAAAGACCACCGTTGATGAAAGTAAATCACACCAGAAAACTTTTGGGTTAGTTGTAGATCTCAAAACCATTGTAGAAACCCTAATTTCATTATTTACACTAAAAGATAGAGGAAATAACTAATGAATATAGAGGTAAGAGGATCACACTACCCACAACCCAAAAAAACTTTCATGGAAACCTAGTTTCAAGAGAGATAGACAGAGTCTCACTCCCTTAAAACCCCATTCAAACATAAATATATATAACTCTAAAAACTCATATATATTTATTTTTGTTTCCTTTTTATTTTAAATGATTCATGTGACATCCCCACTTAAGGAGGATGGTCAAAAAAAACTCCCCCTCTGAATCAAGTGGGGATCGCCATTGACCCTACAATCAGATGTAAAATATAAAATTTACCTCCTGGTAAAATCTTGTTAAATATATCTAACCCATTTTCATCTTTTTAAATATTCTCAAGATATAATTGTCAAGAATCAAGGATGCATCAGATCTAATGACACCAGACATTGATATCTTTTGATCTTCTATGAGAAGTGGGATTATTTCCCAAAAAAATACCTATGTGACTATTATAAAATAAATCGTATCTATCATGATTAAAATTGATATCTTGAATAAAATTTATCATATATAATAATTCTTTACATGACTCTATAGTTTCATTAAACTTAGACTCAGTGTTAGATAAACCAACACATCTCTGTAATATGGACTTATAGGATACAACTCCCCCTATAAAAGTTATCAAATAACCTGAAGTGGACTTTCTTGAATCTATATCTCCAAGCATATCTGACTCTATAAATCTATAAGGGATAAGTTCCCCATAACCAAAACACAATAACATATCATAATTACCATGAAGATAATGAAATATGTACTTCATTTCTCCCCAATTATCTCTATTAGGATTAGATTAAAAATTTCCTGAACACGACAAATGCATGATCTAGATCAGGTCTAGTATATACTATTGCATACATCAAACATCCAACAATAGATGAATAAGGTATGTGTTTTATCTCCTCTCTCTCTTCTTCATTAGAAGGTGACTGAATAGAAATAATCTTAAAATGTAAATCAAGAGGAGCACTAACCAATTTATTCTTATCTACTGAAAATCTATAATGAACCTTATTAATATATCTATTAGGATATAACTATAATTTTTTGGCCTTTTCCATCATGAGAGATCATCATTCTAAGAATATATTATGTAAGCACTAATTCTTTCATCACAAAAGTCTAATGAAGATCCTTATTCAATATTTCAATTCTATAAGCATCATGGAAAACAAGGAACATATCATCAACATAAATCAACAAAATAATATAATCATCATCATTAAATATATGAACAAAAACACAATGGTTGTAATATGTATTCCTAAAACCATGATAAAAATTTATAGATAAAAACATCTTATACCACTGCCTCAAATCTTTCACAAGGCCATAAAAACTCTTCTTTAACCTACAAACATAATAATATTTAACTATTTTAATAAAACCTTATGACTAATCCATATAAATATCCTCCTCTTAATCTCCAAGGAGGAAATTTGTCTTCACATCCATATGCTCAATCTACAGATCAAAACTAGCAATCAAACCAATAACAACCTGAATGGAATATATTTTGATAACTTGTGAGTAAATATCATCAGAATTAATAAATTTATTCTCATGAAAGAATTTTACAAATAAAATTACTGTGTACTATGGAACATAACTAGATTCTTCATTTTTAATATGATAAATGCACTGATTTTGCAAAGACCTCTTACCCATCGGTAACTTCACCAGATCAAAAGTATGGTTGTCATGAAATGATATCATCTTATCATCTATTTTCATAACCTATCTATCCTTATGATCACTTTCTGTTATCTTATCAAAAAAATTTAATTATATACCTTTAGATACGATCACATACTTATCAGATTAATATTGAGTAGAAGTGGTATGATGTCATGATGATCTTCTGAGTGGAAATATAGGTTCCCAAATAACCCATAAAACTAGATCATTGGAAACAATGGGTGCATTATAAACATAAACTCTAACCTTTTCACCCTGAACATCATTTTCAACATCAATATGATCATAAAAATCAATAATACGAGGTAAATTTGAATTTAAAACTAGATCAAGACTAAAAAATCCATCAGAAGTTGGAGAAATATATTTTCCTCTGTTATCAATATCCATAATTTTCAAATCCTCCATAAAAACTACACCAGGACTTCTAATAGGTTTCTTTACAGAAATACCATAAAACCTATATCCAAACTCATTGTGTCCAAATCTAATAAAAATAAACTATCTTAACTTACCATCCAACTTTGATCTCTTATCTCTAGGAACATAAACAAAATCCTTGAAACCAGGAACATGTAAGTGATCATACTTAACCTTTTTTCCATATCAAAAATTATCAGGAGTATTTACCAGAAAAGAAACCACTGGGGATAAATTTATAATATATAAATTAGTAAATAAATCCTCACCCTAAAAATGTCTAGTAAACTTTTCTTCTAAAAGTAAACATAAAAATATATCTAACAAAGTCTTGTTTATTTTTTTTACTAAACCATTTAGTTAAGGTGTCTTGGGAGGTTTCTCTCAATGTCCAATACCTTACTACATGGAATACTAATAAAAAGGAGTAAAATACTCACCCTCATTTTCTTTTTGAATATATTTTAACTTTTTACCAGTTTCCCTCTCAACTAAAACCTGAAATTTCATAAAAAAACTGATCACCTAACTTTTGGAATTAAAAAAAATAAACTCAAAGATTACGTGAGTGGTAATAAATAAACATCGTAAAATAAATATTTTCCCTAAAATTCTTAGACTGTAAAAGAAAAAAACATTAGAATGTACTAATTTAAGTACATGTGACTTCATGTGTAAAGGATGACTACCAAAACACAATATACTCTATTTACTATCCATACAATGATCACACATGTCCAATTTGACAACATTATAACTTGGAATAAAATTTATCTTGGCCAAACAACCAAACACCTTCCCACTAATTTGGTTAAGCCAATTATTTTATAACATATAAGAAACACCTCACACAATAATGAAAGTGGTGTCATAAGAAATTGAATATCTAGTCCAATAAAAACATGATTTCCTCTTGTCATGATCCACTATCAAAAAACCCTTTGAAATTTTCCATTGTATATCACCAAAAGTAATAATAAAATTAAAATAATCAATAATTATGGTATAAATGATATCCATATGAACTTTAGGAACATGTCGAACATTCTTTAAAATCAACTTACTTCCTGTGTTAGTCTCCAAACAAACAGTCTTCAAACCTAAAACATCATTATGACCATGATTACACATATTTAAAATCCAAAACTTACCTAGATTTTATGATGTAAATAACTCCTTTCTTAATGACACATAAAATAAAACACTACTATCAATAAACAAACAAGAATAATCAGAATAAATATTAATAGAATCATAAACAATAACATGATCAACCCTGTATTAGTAGCAACATGATCATATCCATCACCATTTTTAGTTGTTTATTTTCCTTCATTTTTTCCTTTTTAGCTGATAAAAAAACTTCTTAACATGTCCTTTATTACTATAATAAGGAAATTAAAACTCCTTATTTGACCAAGATTTGCTTCTGTCTTTACTCTTACTATAACCATTATGTATCTGATTCCTTTCCTAACTTCTCCCTATGTTCTCTATGAAAAAAATCTCTAAATAATATATTTCATGAGTATGTATCTTAACATATTCATTAAAAATAACATACTTGACAAAACTAAATGTCAGAGCACCATTAAGAGAATAATCAGTTAGAGTAATATGTAAATTCTCCCTAGAATCGGGTAAAGTATTAAGTTACCAAAGTGCTAAAACCTCATTGTAAAAATTAATACTCATACCAAATAACTAATAAAAACATCCCTAAAATTCACTCAAATAAACATAAATAGATTTAATTTCTTTTTACATCAAATTCATCACCAGTTTCAAAAGAAAAAAATATTGTTTTTTATCATGGATGCACAAGTGGTCTCAATCTTCACTCACAAACTTTTGGTTTGAGAGGTGTTGAAAATATGGTTCATCAAAATTTCCTAAACCCACTAAATAATAAACCAAAATAATAATATCATGATCAAACTCTAATTTTTCATCAGACATTATTTATTGATTCTGGGTACTAAACACCACTAGATTAATTTTCATAACAAAAATATATCCTTCATTTTTAATCACCATATGTGGTAGTTAGTACCATTCAAAAAATCATCTATCTATAATTCACCTCCATAATTTATCAGAACAAAAACTACTCCTTTTTATCATATTTTAAGGGGTATGGAAAGTGATGAATGCAAAAATGAATAATAAAGAAAATTTACAGCATAAATAAAAAAAATCTCTTCAAAAATCCTGAAAAATTAAAGTTTATGTACGGTGATATAAAAAAATATTCTTATAAAATTAAATGATGCCACCAAAAAAATTTAATGTGGAAACCCCAAAAGGGAAAAAAAGTATCTAGTCTAGAAAATATAATCCACTAAAAATAAATAATACATGATAGAGACTCCCAAATATGATGGATATCTCAAAAATAATACTATGATAAAATAAAGGATCAAAGATAAAAAACCGTTATAGTTTGAAAGTAATCTGAAATGTAGAATCTATCCTAATAAAGAAATCTAAATAGATCTAACTATGTAGAAAATATATTCATCATCTGAAAAGGTATATAGAAAACACCATGATCAGATTAAATATCATCATAGGGACAGAGAAAATTTTGGGTTAGTTGTGGATCTAAAACCATTATCAAAACCCTAATATAACTATGCACACTGAGAGAGTAGAGAACTGCTGGAGACAAATGTAATATGATCATATTACACATGAAAACAATAAAAAACTTCTGTAGAGACCTATACATAGGAGACAGAGAGAGAGAGAGAGAGATTCATACTTCCTTTAAAAAATTTGGGGAAAATGATGATCCAAGACCCAAACAGGTAGTTAATGTCATTTTGGTACCAAATACATGGAAAAATATGAATAAAGGGATAAAAAAATATGAACTTTTAAATTAAATGAGATTTCACCTTAGTCCAAAATTTGGGAGACCCTTAACTATAATTAATGATCTATTTTGATTCTTAGTTGACATTTAATCAAAATAGTGATGTTCCCAATAAGTCATGGTGACAGATAGTGGAGAGTGGAGAAATTAGACCTATTCAGATGTGTAGTGGAAATGTGGCATAGTAGGAACTATGAATGAAATCTTGGAATAAGGTAGTGAGATGTGATAGATGATGATAGGGGATAGCATGTGATGGTCTGGACGGTGGTCTACCAACTGCTGGGTGGCTGACCATGGTGAGGTGGCGGCGGCCTATGCATACCGCAATAAAGTTCATGGTAGGTAGAATCTTAGGTCTTCCCTCCCCTAGTAGATCATATAATAGAAATTAATATATATATATATATAATATTAATAATAATTGTCATATCATGAAGAGTGGAGGGGCCAACCTACAATGTGAAGAGAGAATGGGGTGGATAGCATGGTGAATTTCCTTATATAAAGAAAAAAAGTTCCAAAAATAAGTAGATTGGTAAAATATTTCACAATCTACTAATAAAACTGGGGGGGTTACATTGAAAGGTGCACTCTATCCAAGATAGTGACTTTACTACTAGAAAATTGAGTTTTGGAGGTGTTGGACACATTTTAATGTTGCACTTAAAAAACTCTACTATATCACCACACCCCCCCCCCCCATTCTCTCTCACAACTACCTCACCCTCTACCCACCACTTCCCCCATAGCTCCGGAGCTCACTGTAGATCCTCCCACCCCACTCGCACCCCCCTCCCCCACCTCCCATGATCATTCACCCCTATCCCTAACACTATGATCGTTGCTATCACCATCTCTCATCACAACTACTCCAGAGCCTGCCACTTATCCATAGATCCCACATGCCATTGTTCTCCACCCACCACCAATCCTTCCCCCACTTGCATATTCCATCTATCTATTCCAATCCAAATACTGTGGCCACCCACATTTTCTTGAATCTCTACTACCCCCATTTTCTCCATGCCAAATCTTCCTTCTTCATTTTCTCTACTTCAAATTCAGGATTTAACCCTATTTTCAACATGTATTATTGATTTTTTAAAAAATATCTCTATTTTAGGGTTTCAATATTTTCATTAAAAGATTAAATAGACAAGTATTTTATTTTCCATCCTCCCCCTACATTTAGTATAATTTTGGACCATGGATTACAAAATCACACTTATACACATACTCATTTTATCAATTAAAATGGTTTCAAGTATTAATTTGAGGTAAATTGAAATTATTTTCAATTTTACCCTCTAGTTTTCTGGCCTCCATCTGTGAAATGAAAACTCAACTATTTTCTTCTATAGAGCTATCATGTAGTCTGTACAAAATGCTTGAAATCTCTCACATGTGTAGTATACTATATAAAATCCTTTTTATAACTCATCACTACACTATTTATAGTACTCATAGTGCAGCATGAGTATTACAATATTATGAATTAGAGATTTATGATTTATAGTAAATAAAATGTTTCACATTATTTATGATTTATAGAATAATGTCAGAAATCATTACTTACACACTCTATAAAATCCACATTATGTATCATGATCTACATTGGAAACTATTTCATGTGTCTATATAGTGTTTGAAACCAATTAATGATTGGTGAGGAAGACAAGACACCTTATACAGATTATATTCTTGACTCAACATGTTGAATCTTGTGACATAGTGTTCAAAATAAATTGAAAGATTGATTTTATTCTACACTTGGTAGGGGAACACAATACTATAAAATGTTCACTTCCACTATGATGCTATGTTTTACATATATTTTTCATATTCTTATTTTCTTTATGTTTAGTATAATTATTTTTACTTGTATTATCATTTTATAATTAGTTATAATTTCTAAAAATGATATATGATTCGGTTTTTAAGTATTTGATTCAGGAAATACATGGGAAAAATTGTTTTAACTATGCTTAATATTTCCTAAATAGGTAAGTGATATTTTTCATGACCATATTTCTATATAACTATGGGTTCCTAGGATTTTATATTAATAAATGTGCATATGATCAGATGATATTGTAGTTAATTACAAGTAAATATATTATTGGCTTCAACATTGTAATTTGATCAAATAGATCTATACAACTCATTTGAAAAAATCCCCTAGAATATAAAATATCATTTTAGATTATTTGAGAGAGAGATAATACCACTAATTAGAAATTCCAGTGGGGTCGGGATATTTTTAACACTACTTGTTATTCATCTTTTTTGCCTCACTAGCACTCTAAGAAATGCATCACCAACTGGTATGCTTCTTTTCGACTCTTTATCGCTATATTTTTTTCATATTTTAATGGTATGATACAATATTTAATAATTTCATCTCATTTACCTATACTTTTTTATTTTTGATACCCTCTTTCTGGCACTATTATTTGACTATTATTTATTTTATAACTTCCTTCTTTACTTGTGAAAATTTAATCACCTATATATGATCCCATTCTAATGCATATAGTTAGTTTCATGTTTTTTTTTTAATATTTCCAATATATGTATTTCACATTCTTATTTAACATACATGGAATATTATGCATTGATTAATAATAACATATTCTATTTTCATGTATATTACACACTAAATGTGAACAAAATATTCTGTTTTATTATTTCTCTTTCTTAACATCATAAAAAAAGTAGTAATCATTATGAAATTATTACAAATATTTCAATGATTATAATAAAAAGCCATTCAAGTTTAAAGGAATCTATGTTAGAATGAATACAAACCATGAAGTGTCAGAAAACTATGGCATATACAGGTTCCTAATAAATAACTACTAATATTATTCTTTGTTCTACCAGCCTCTAAATTCACTAATCCCCCTTATTATTTTTATGAAATACTGAAAAGGTCATATAATATCATCAACTTAGAAGGAACCGGTAAAACTATGCTATTAACTATAGATTTAAATAGTTTGTTAGAATGATTGTTTCAATTCATATTATTTAATATATCCTATTAATAATTACTAATTACTTTTTTGTTGTGTAAATTCTTTTTTTGTTCTTCAGAAAATATTGAACTCTAAAATTTGAGCACCAAAAGATATATTCACATGTAATGTACTAGGATTAAAATAAAACATCATCCAACATTATAAAATATATTGTCCAATAGAAAGAATATTATTTATAAAATGGCTTTAATTATCTCAAACAGATAATATGAAATATTTTTTTCTCAAAAAAAAATGTACAATGGTATGTTAATTTATAATAACTTTAGTAGCCATTAATACTCCACCTATAAAATTATTAACCACCAAAAAATATGGTAGTGGTTAATACATCTCAACATTGACAAAAAATTTGTTCACGAGTTTTTTTGTTATTATTATAAATTTTACCTTCTATATTTCTAAATAATTTGAAGTGATTCCTTTATTATTAACATTCTTATTTCTATCCTTAATGTTTTATATGATGAATTCACTAGGTGTAACTTATACTACTATCTTTCCCTCTCCTGTCTCAACTTCAAATATGACTCCTACCAAGCATATTACATTGGGAAGACATTTCATATCAAATCAACATATTATTTCCCTTAAAAATATTTAAGCTAATCACTCTTATAACTTGAAATACTATCATGATATAAATCCTTTATTGTTATTAGCTTACATGGATTAACTAGGGTTTTGATATATATGATTAAAAATTACTAGGATGTAATGGAAATTTGTAACCTAGAAGGGTATCCATATTTTTTTGTTACATTCTCTTATAATCTAAACTAGATTGAAATTTCTAAGTATGTTAAAGAACACTAAATTTTTCATTGTATTGTATAAAAGTACTATCTAGAGTGTTCAACGTAAATGTTAACCATCTAATAAAAGATTTATGAGAAGAACATTTCTTTAGAACCTTTCATACTTGTATTCCATTCAAGACCCTTTCTGTATTTTTTTCATTATGATGACATTTTTTAATATATTCTTTCTTTAAAATTTATTCATTCTTATATTAGGGTGTAGCTATTCATATTGTTGAATTCAAAAAATATAGTTTTCTGCATGTACATATACTTATAAAATTTTGTTTCCATACTTCTTATATTAGTTTAATGTTTCTTATTACAGGTTGACATGAGTGCATATTTTCTTACATACTTCTTATATTAGTTTTCGGTATGTACATATTCATTCAAAAAATAATTTTTACTACATATATATATTCATTATTTTATATTTTTTTCTTTCCCATTAATTTTTTTTACATACTTATTATATTAGTTTGATGTTTCTTATTACAGGTTGACATATGTTCTGGAAATCTCCTTTATAGTACTCATAAAAATATTTCCAACACAACTTCAGCTAAACCAATATAAAGAACTATATCATTGAAATCCTATATAAGCACCTTTGATTAGTTAAAAAATCATGGTGATCAGTATATAACATATATTATCATAGGTTAATGCTTTTTCATGAACTTCAATTTTAAATATTTGTAAAGTTAGAGAATAAGAAACCTCATATGTATGCATCACAATGCCTATGGTACTAACATATCAAATAATCTACAATTTTTGAATTATGTATAAAATATTTTATCACATTTTATGTATATATATATGATACAAAATTTACAACATTTTCTCACGAAAAGATGTATTTTTATAGTTTTATTTTTCTATAATGTATCTTCCAAAAAGAATAATTCCAGATACTTCCATTGAATCCTTTCATGCATATTTTTTTCCTTACACCCCATCTCTACACCTTCCATTTAATAATTTTAATTTCTTATTTATGTTATTTTTTATGAATAATAGAAAAATAACAACATCTTTTTGTGATGTTATTTAAAAAAATCTATTAAAATATTTCATGTATATAAATTTAAGGTTACCTTCAAGTAACTAATTGATTACCCTTACATAATTACTTTAAACCCTTACATAGGTTTAGTTTTTAAAAAAATCCTTTAAACAATATCTACTTTATACCATTAAATAGGTTATTTATATATCCTTATGTAGGTTAGAGTTTGACATTACCCTTACACAACAAATGATTTACCTTGATGAAACTTTTGAATTAATAGTTTCTTCCATTTCAATTTTACATTATTAAGTTTTTTGTAATAATGGGTAAATCATGTGTGTAAGGTTCAAAACTAACCAAATGATCTCTAATTCACCTGAAATCATAATACAATGATCTTTATGTCATATAAAATCTATAGTAATAATCAGAACGTTGATTGGATACCTGAATTTCTCACTATCATCAAAAGTGATGATTGTCCCTTAGATTTAAGGTTAAGTGAAAAAACATGTAAAATGGGACAATTTTAAGAAAACACACTTGTATTAATATAATATCATGGGATAATTATCATGGAGTAGTTTTTTATCTGTAGTAATCAAAATCATATCAATCAGATTCTCATGTAACCCAATATGATGAAAAATGATGGGTAATGTTGTCAAGTTTTATTAAAAGGACATATCTCCCATCATGGGGTCAAAAATAATAAAACAACTTATGATTGATATGAAAATCTAGGATAACATTCCTTGAATCATTTTTTATTTTTTGGAATCAACTGTGTGTCAATATGATGCCTGAATTGATTGGTATTTTTGGAACCTCATTATTTTAATACTCATAAATCATAATTGTTATATTTATAATAATAATAATTTTTTAAGGTAGTACATCATTTTATGATGAAATTTGTCTAATTATAGATCAAGTGTTATTTAGGAAGATATACTATCAGCTCAAAGAAATCTTTTATTGGTAGTAATTATCTATCATTAATTCAATCAGATCTATCAGTGGATTACATCTACTTCTAGACTCTACCAATGATGAATATACCATTGTGTAAATCCACCATTAGTTCCACAGATCTATCATTAGTTCAATAGATCCACCATCGGTTCATTATATCCGTTCATTTTAAATATACCAATGACCTTCATCTACCAGTGAACTAGATCTACTGGTGACAAATCTACCGCCAAATAGATCTACTATGGATAGATCTATCGCCATCCAAATCTACCACCAGATAGATCTACCACCAACCAGATTTACTACCAGTCAGATCTACCACAAGATCAGATCTACCATTATTTTAGATAAACTACCATTTATAGGTCTACCACTAGACTATTCTACCATTTTTATTTCCTATTCGAATTTAATTCCTCCAATTTCTAGTTTAAGGAATTAAATTAAGTCATCCCCACATGTATTTTTTTTAAGGATGATTCCCTGATCAAAGACTAGAGCACTAAAATAGATCAAGAAAAGTTACACAAGTCTAAAGGAGGGGAATTTATTACAAACATTCTAGTGAAGAGTGGTGAATTCCTACGAAAGGATGTCCATGCATGTGCGATTGCTATCAACACCATTATTGGAAAGTCCATCCACCACTTTATTCACCTCTCTGTAGGTTTGAGTGATAATATGATTGAGTTCTGATAGGTAGTGTAGGCAGGAGATCCATTTAGCAGTAAGGGTCCATGCTAGGTGAATTGTTCCATGTCTAAGAGCCTGAACAATGGTCGTTGAATCACTTTCAATGCAGACATTCTTCCATCCCTTTCTCCTTATCAATTCAACAACATTTATCACACTGAACATTTTTGCTTCGAGGGAGGATACATTACCACACGAACCATAGAAGCATCCAAGAATGTCTCCATTGTGGTTTCTGGATATGATTCCATAGCCAGCAGGTCCAGGGTTTCCTTTTGATGCACCATCTATGTTTAGGATTATCCATCCAGGAATAGGTGGCTTCCAGAAAACTTCCAGCAGACCTTTCGGTGGGTTGTATCTTCCTTTGATCCCAAGTCGTCTCAGGATATAAAAATCTTTGATTGAATTGTGGAAAGTCCATGCTTGCATGATTTCTGCCTCCATGATCGTAGTGTGGATTTTTATCTGAGCTGCACAAAAATTAAAAGCATTATTTTTGTGCTTAATTGAATTTCTCTCATACCAGATAAGATGCATCCGTTCTGCCACGACTGCAATGAAAAGTTTGTGAATTTGAGTAGAGGCATCCATGGAAGAGCATTTTTTAAGCTGAAAACCAATAGAATTTAAACTTTTCCAGCTAAAATAAAAAATGTAAACCCATAAGGCAGAAGTAGTAGCATAAGATATAAAAGATGATTAGTATCCTCTCTGTATTGGTTATACATGCAACATTTGGAACAAAGTTTTATACCACACATCTGAAGATTTCAATCAGTGGGAATTCTATTATGCGCAATCCTCCAAACGATAGTGTGTTGAGAGGGCCTAACCCATTTTTTATTAAAATTCATTAACCAGGAAAAGGAGTTGGTGTTGTCAGTAACCTTATGCCTATAACAAATCTTGGAATTTAACACACCATTATGAGCCGGTTCCCATACTATGAAATAATTGGTGTTGACAAAGGTATAGTTATTTATAACAGTAGATATTTCATTTGGTATATCATCATTAGGGGAACTCATACAATCATTTATGGTGATGTTTAAATTTTCAGAAAAAGGGATGTGATCAACCATGCTACTGAGAGGTAACCCCACATGGATTTATTAATTATTATTCCTAAACCACTCCATAGATTCATTGAATAAAAAGTTAGAGATTCAAATTTTAGTGCTCAGTATGAGGATCTGAGATATCTTTATTATTATTATTCAATGCATAATTAGACCTGGAGAGCTATATATTCTGGAGAACTCCCTCATGCGCATTGTTGTTATTTGATCTGTTGTTGATGTAGGTGTGAAGCAGTGTGTGTGAAAGTGTGGAATATATATAAGATTAAGATACTTCAAATTCTAGATCATAGAACAGTATTAAATCACTAATGTGAAGGTTTTTATAATATATACCTATATGAAAGAGAATAAATTTTTATAATTCTATGATACTCTATTTTCCAACACATTCATAGAAATTTTTTTGAGCTCCTTTCTAAGACATATTAAAGGAACTCTAAAAAACTGAAGCATTGCAGATTGAGAAGCATCATATTTCCTCATATCTACTCATTTTCTATCTCTATTTTATGATTTACTTTTGAGCAGTGTGTATTTGTACTCAATTTATATGTAAACACTAACTCATGTGCTTAAACTAGATAATACCCAATATTCTACCAAACTATTTTTATCTGTTTACCCATGGAAATTATATAAGAGTTCATGTGTGACATTTTCATTGTTTTTCTTCCAACATATAACTATGGAAGAGTCGTTGAACCTAGAAATACTATGTGTTACTGTTTTTAAAAACCAATCTAGTTTGTGGATCTAATTATTGTTATAATAATCTACTTAGAAGCAGGTAATTTCCAAGTGGAGGGGATTAAGTCTTAGCTTGAGAATAAACCCCCTGTTTTATTTTGTTGTGTAATTCATTGGTTTTTTTCTATTTAAAATTTAAAAATGTATCTTATTTTAATCATGTAACAAAATTATACTTTGATAGTCAGTCTTAACTTGTGTTTATATAATGTGTTTGATTAAGTAATCTAGTTTCAAAAGTTAAAGTGATTTTAAATATTGTTTTAATGATCCCTAATCCCACTTTGAAAATTTTTATGAAATATAAAACTTATATAATTCTTTTGTGTTGATTAACTAGTCATTTTTAATTAACATGGGGCTTTTTTAAAAAAAAATTTAACAAAAAAATATTGGGTACTCAATTAACCCCCTCTTTAGTTACTCACTCCGAACAACATTTGGTATTAAAGGTTTTTCAAATATCTTTTCAACTATAATTTAGTTGTATTTTAAATATCTTAAATTTTGGTTATTTATAAATTTAATTCTTTATGTTTAATTATATTCAAGAGATATTTTCTAAAAATGTGACTCATTATTTTAATGGCACAAACTATGATCAATGGAAGATAAAAATGAAATTCACTTCGAAATTATGAGTTTTGATATCTAGATAGTAGTTGAAGATCAATATGAGAAACTTCAAACTGCTAGAGATAATTAGAGTAATTATACTAAAAATACATATGAAAATAATTATAAATCCATGAATTCCTAATACAATTCTTTGGGTGAAGAATAATTAAATAGAATTTCTACATGTAACACTGATTTTGAAATTTTGGATACTTTAGTTGTTTCTCAGTAAGGAACATCTAATGTCAAAGAAGTGTGTTTAAATACTTATACTATTAAATATGATTCTTTTAAAATGATACTTGATGAACCTATTTATATTATGTATCTCTATTTTAATGAGATCGTAGACATAATTAACTCATTGGTAAAACTTTTTTCTAAGAAAGATCAAGTGTTGTGTCAATTTAGATGTTTACTAGACAAATAGAGAGGTAATTTAGTGCCAATATGAGAGTCATGTGATGTGAGAAGATTTCCTATTAAAGAGATAATATGAAATCTTATTATGTGTGAAGATAAACTCAAAGTAAACATAAAGAAGAGGATGAAGCAAATTGGAAATTTATAGCCCTTAAAACCACTACTTCAAAATAAAAGGAGAATATTAAATCAGACAGCTCAAGTGATGAGGATTCACCTACATAAA
Source organism: Viscum album (assembly GCA_963277665.1). NCBI lineage: Eukaryota > Viridiplantae > Streptophyta > Magnoliopsida > Santalales > Viscaceae > Viscum > Viscum album. Next base: position 250,677,757 of record OY728135.1, on the reverse strand, counting down.
GTGATGAATAAATGTAAAACATGGACAGAAGATTCAAAAAGTTGTAAAAAAGGAAAAAAAATAGAAAATCAAGTTATAAAGTAAATTATGACAATATAGTTAATTTTATAAAATATTGGAAAAATAATGATAATGAAAGAAAAATAATTTTCTATGAATATAAGAGAAAAGGTGATGTCAAATTTGACTTACCTAAGCTAAAATTAAAAAATAAATATGATGGTAAGGATAAAAGGTATAAGAAATATGTGAAATTAACTTGTAGTTATTTAGAATATAGCTGAATTAAATTTGATTCAATCAGAGAAGACAATCATGATAGAGTCAACATGTGTTTTATAAAAAACACATATGATGTATCTAATGTTTTTCCTATATATACTAATCATATTTATAATCATTTTGAAAATTAAAATAGTGGTGAAAACAATTCTAATGAATAAATATTGAATACAATAATATTTTTGAAGATAATTTTAATGGAATCAAATATAAGTATAAGATTTTAAAGAAGCATCATTCCTTGATTGGTAGTTTTAAAACTGATCTTACTATAAAGAAAGATAAAATTACTCAACTACTAAAAGAAATTAATAAGTTAAAATTATCTAATTAACAAATAAATAATTATTTTTAAATATTTAAAATGGGATAAATACCGTGACCCGTATTCTTGTAAAGAAAACAACACCTAAATATACTACTTGGATAGGGTATCAACCTGGATAGAGAAGGATTATTAAAAATAATTTTATTCCTAGTTCTAGTTCTATAAAATTAGTTACTAGTTTTTATTCCTCTCAACCTAACAAAGCTTTTAATTCCAAAAGTATCAAATCTATTTTTAGAAAAACTATTAAGAAATTACAGATTCCTAAATCTTTGATTACTAACCTTATTGGACCCAATAAGATTTGGGTACCAAAGTCATTTTTCGTTTAAAAATTATTTTATAGGAAACCTACTTGAAAATATTCAATATGAATCTATGGTATCTAGATAGTGGTTGTTCTAGAAATATGATTGAGGAAAATTCAAGTATTAAGAACCTAATCAAGGTTGATGGTGTGCATGTCACTTTTGGTGATAATGAAAAAGGAAAAAATTATTGGACTTAGACAAATCAGTGACTCTAACATTGTTTTAATTTCTAAATTCTTATTTATAAATGGATTAAAGAATAATATATTTAGCATATCAAAGATATGTGATGAAATTTTTCATTTTCATTTTGAAAATAATTTCTATAAAGTTTTTTATTCTGAAAATGATTTTTTTTACTACTTTAAGAAATTAAAATGTTTATGATCTTAATTTATATTCCTTGTTTTCTTAAAATATTTCCTATCTAATTGACTTTAAAAAATAATCTTGGATTTGGAATATGAGACTAGGCCATTACAATATTCATTAACATAGAACACTCACTATAAAATGTTTATTCAATGATCTATCTAAACTAGAATTCCCAAATGATAAGTAACCCATGTCAAAAGTGAAAACGGCACAAAATCTCTTTCAAATCAAAGAAAAAAAAATTCAACTTCTCAACCCCTAGAGTTGGTTCACATGGACTTATTTATACCTTCTAGAGTCTCTAGATTAAATGGGATTCACTATGTGTATATTCTTATAGATGAATTTTCTAGATATACTTGGGTATTCTTTCTAGCTCACAAAAGTGAATCTTGTTCCAATTTCACCAAGTATTCCAAATATATAGAAAATATTAGTGGACTTAAAATTAGTACCTTAAAAAGTGATCATTTCTATGAGTTTTAAAATCAATATTTTGAATTATTTTTCTCACATAAAGGATAAAATCAAAAAAATTCCTCTTTCAGGACCCCATAACAGAATGGTGTAGTGGAAAGGAGAAATAGAACCCTTTAAGAAATTTCTTAGACCATGCTCAATGAGTATTACTTACCTACTTATTTTTAGGAAGTGGTTTTGAATACATCTTATTACATAATCAATAGAGTTATTATTAGATATCTCTTAAAAAGAAACACATATTAATTATTGAATGAGATAAAACAAAATGTTGATTACTTTATAGTTTTTGGTTGAAACTTTTTTATTCTTAACACTAAGGATATTCTTGAAAAAATTTCTTCCAAGAGTGATAAAGGAATTTTTCTTGAATATTAAACATCTAGTAAATCGTATAGTGTGTTTAATATAAGAAAAAAGATTTGTAATGTAATATGTACATGTCAAATTTGATGAAATATATCCACATGAACTTAAGACACCTTTATAATGAAACTTGAATATGATCTGTAAAATCTAAATATAAATGCCATATCTTTTGACAATTTTATGAAACAAGAAAAAAAACATCTTATCCTAAGGAACAACCTAAACCTAAACCTATATAAGATAATGAGATAACCAACCCTTACTTTCTTAGAATAGTTAGGACTCATAGATACCATCCTTTAGATGTTGTAGTTGGATACCTATACATAGGTATACAAATAAGATCATCTATTAGGAATCAAATTGACCATCAAGCATTTTTGTCATATCTTAAACCTAAGAATATCAATGATGCAATTAATAATGAATTCTAGGTGATGGTAATGTAATAATAACTTAATCAATTTTATAAAGGAATAAATTTTGGTAATTAGTGGATAGTCTTAAAGACACTATAACTATTGGCACTAAGTTGGTGTTTAGAAACAAAGTTGATAAGTCAAGCACTATAGTTTTAAATAAAGCCAGATTGGTTGCAATTGGATATAGTCAAGAAGAGGGTATTGACTATGAGTAATCCTTTACACTAGTTTCTAGACTTGAATCCATTATATTATAGTTTTCCTATATAGCACATTTGGATTTAAAATTATATCAAATGGATGTAAAGAGTGAATTCTTAAATGTTTATATGGTAGGGGATGTTTTTTTAACAACCCCTTGGATTCCAAAATCCTCACTTTACAAATCATTTTTTTAAATTAACTATAGTTTTATATGATTTAAAACAATATCCTAGAGCTTTCTATGATAGGATCATTTATTTTCTAATTTCTAAAAGTTTTTCAAAATGCATAGATGATCCCAATATATTTATAAAAATAATTTCAAATGATATTTTCATAGTTTAAATTTATATTGATGATATTAATTTTGTATCTTCTAAAAATTCTTTGGGTAATGATTTTTTAAAAATTATGAAAAGTGAACTTTAAATGAGTTTAATGGGAGAATTAAAATTCTTTATTGGATTTTAAATTTTTCAAAATAAATATGGAATTATATTAAATCAAATTAAGTACACTAAATACATTATAAAACATTTTGGTTTGGGTAACATTAAAAGTAGTGATAATCCCATGAGTACAACTTGTAAATTATATCTTGGTGAATTTGGGAAGTTTGTATATCAAATTAATTAGATAGGTATGATTTGAAACTTTCAATACATAACTTATAAATAACCAGATATTATGTTTAGTGTAAGTATGTGTTCTTTTTTTAAGAAAATCCTAAAGAATATCATTTACTTTCTGTTAAAATAATTTTCAAATACCTCAAGTATACAACCAATTTAGGGTTTTTCTATCCTAGAGGGAAATAATTTGATTTAGTAAGTTATTCTGATTTAGAATTTGGTGGTTTCAAGTTAGATAGAAAAATCACTTATGGAACAGGTCACCTTCCAGGCAAGTCACTGGTATCATAGTGTAGTAAAAAAATTATATCTCCATATCCACAGCTAAAGCTAAGTATATAGTATCAGGAAGTTGTTTTGTATATATTTTTTGGATGAAACACACTTTTCTAGACTATATATACCAATTAAGACATGTCTCTAAAAATTATGACAATACAATTGCGATAAATATTTCAAAGAATATTGTATCTCATTCTAGGACAAAACATATTGATATAAGACATCACTTTTTTGAGATATCATTTCCAAAAAGGAGATATAACTCTTTAATTCATAGGAACTGAACATCATCTTGATGATATTTTTAAAAATCCCTTGAATTATGAGAGATTAAAATATATCAAACATGAACTAAGAATGATAAAATTAGGTTCATGATTTATCTTTATAGATCCACCATTATAAGATCCACTGTTAGAAGATCCACCATTTGAAGATACACCATTAGAAGATTAACCATTGGAAGATCCATCATTGGAAGATTCATTGTTGGAAGAACTACCATTGGAATATCCACTGTTGCTGATCCACCATTGGTGATTCACCATTATGATATCCACCATTGATGATCAATCGGTTGAGTCTCTATTTTTATTTACTATAGTTCATACTCTATAAGTTTAAATTTATATTTTATTTATTTATTTATATTATATTATATTATATTTTAAAATCTCAATTCCATAAATGATAAAATCGAACTCAAATCTGATTTTGGAACACTCTCTCTCGCACCTATCTTTCGAGCCATTCGACTTCCCATCACTCTCGACCTTCAACCTTCCTTGTGCTCTTCCTTCACATTTAGATTTAGTATAATTGTGATATTGAAGCACCCCTCAATGTCATCACCTGGAGGATCATGTCCTGTTAATAAGTCTCTTGGAGAATCAAATTGTGATGCAGTCAAATAGAAGAACCCCCAACTTGTAACTCATGTAGTTGTTACAGATAAATAAATTGATGTTGAATGGCTGTTTGAGTAAATATTTAGTGATTAAGGTAATTAAGGACCATGGTTTTCAAGGAATGATAGACTATTCTTTCCCAAATTGTTTCACCAATTTTACCAATATAGAGATTACAGTTTTGGTGAGAATAAATTTGTCATTTGGAGTATGATCAATGGTAATAAAGTTAGATTTTTTTTTGAAGAAATAGGCTAGATGTATCAATATAACTCACCAAGGTGTCTATAATGACTATCAAGGTTCTATACCAAGTGATAATGAGATGTTTCTATATGAGTATGCACTGATAGAACTGACTGGAAATGGTACAAAGATAAGACTTGCTACTACAGAACTTAATGGTAAGTGTCGACTTCTGTTCATGTTTATTCTGCACATGATATGTCCCAGAAAAGGGAATTTTAGAACAATGAGGTACCAGGGCGTATTTATTTTATTCCTTATGAAAATATAGGATAAAATAAATATTTTTAGATATATTATAGTTCATATAATGCAGATGAGAAATACTTCATCCAGATCAAATTTGGTGATCTATCCAAAACAAATATCATCCATGTTAGAAGTTATGGTCTTGGTTGATGAGAATTAACAAGAAAAGGTAAAATGTGGTGGTTTTTCTTAAGAAAACTTACTTGTAAAATAGTAAAATGATAACTGGAATCCATGAGTGAAGATATTTATGGAAGATAATTACAAGATTTATGAGGATTTTAATCCTATAGACCACCCAACAAGGCCTAAGAATATTGTAGATATTGGATTAAAACTAGATGATATTCTGAATTTTTATTCTAATGAGGAAAAGGAAGTGTAATTACCATAGGCTAGAGAAAAATTAGTTTTCTTTATTGGATAAGCAAGTGATCTAGATGTTTTCAAAAGACCAATGTTAACTTATGGATATGTAAGTTCATATGTTTCTCTCCCTGCTAGAGAGGATGAATAAGAGACTAAAGTCTTAGGGGAGGAACCAGTTAAAAGTTCTTCTAATACCTCAAATGAAATATTTGAGGTTTATGATTGTTCTGATAATGAGAATGGAAATAATGGTGTTGATGATCATAGAAATAAGGATCAAAATAATGAGATCCAGGATGATAATTGTGCTTATAGTAGAGAATTAAATAGACCAATTCTTATTTAGAAAGGTTTTGAAAGAAAAGAGATTATTCATGATAATGATATTGAGAGGGAACACTCACATCTATCTCCTATTGTTTCAGTTTTATATGGGTAGGTAAATAAGGAAATATTGAGTTCTATTTATCATCTTGGTGATGTTTCCTCTATTAGAGGTGAGACTATTGATTCTATTGAGGGGGAGGAATCCTCAGGTTCTTCCATCTTCAAGTTTGTTCATAGAGATGATCCAACTACCTTTGATAAGGAAGTTTCACCATTTAAGGGGGATCCATCTCCTGGTTCCAAGTTCCTTGGAATCACTTATCCTAATTTAGATGGTGAGGATGACAGTGATGATGATCATTCCAGTCCAACATAGCATAGTTTTCCTACTATCTTAGTTATTGGGCCAGATTCTAAGGTATCTAATATTGATAGGATTGATTAATCTGGTCAATTGAATGCTTTTACTTTTGATTTTCCTACTGATGGAGCTGAGTATGCATAGTTTGTCTTACATATCCCTATCAGGGTTCATTAACCTATAAATTCTCCATCTATACTTTCAGATTATGTTACTATAGCTGACTTAGAATCTTTCAGAGAGAGGATTATTTCTAATTTCAGTGGATTTGTTTGATCTTAGGCTTCTAGAGTTTCTCAGCTTAGTGAAGCTGATACCAGACATCTCTTTAAGTTAGTCATATTTCATATTTATCCCAAAATGATATTGAAAATTCAAGAAGTTGAGATTTAGAATAGAATATTGGATACTGAGATAGATTCTATGAAATCTATCATAGAGGATATGAGATCCAGTTTTAGTGTGGGTCATTTATCCCTTCTTGATAGGTTAGATACCTTTACTCCAATTGTTGCCTCTAAATACACAGTTACACCTCCTACATATTTTTTTGATGGTGAGACGATTATAGCCATTATAAGAGAGGAGTTTCATGACTTCTTGGGATGCCTCACTACATCTCATCAGGAGGTCCTTCTATAGATTATGCAACATTATGAGTATATATATATATAAATTGGTTAGGTGGTGTTTGAATGAAACTTGAAGTGATTGAGAGACTATCACTAATTCAATAAAATAATTGCTTTCTAAAATTTATAACAACAATTACCCCAATTCACATTTTAAATTCCTTTCTATGAACTTTTGGATGCCTCTTGTGACCAGGGCCTTCAAATAAAAATTATATCAGCCTAAAGTCTTGGACCTTTACTCAAACTATTTATGGAAGAGAAGAAGGACTTCTTCAATATAATGGAAAGAGGTGGAAACATCATTATGGATTTTTGTGAATCTTATAAAGCCTTTTTTGTATGTCTCTAGGACTGTAATGAAGGAACCAAAAACTATTCCTATGTCTTCTATCACTTCTACACAAACTTTTACACCACTGACTCTTTAGTTTTATCGTTTAGCATGTCTCCTACTAAATCAAATCAACATATCAAGCTGGTTGTGATATGAGAGCTACCTCAGACTACCTATGCACCCTCATCTTCACTCTATATAACTTCTATCTCTATAAAAGGGTAAGACCATGTTGATCCTTCCTCCCATATAATTTATAGTGGTTCATACTAGGATTAGTATTTGATAGATAAAATATTTTTATCTTTTGAGATTTAATCCAATGACTTTTGTGTTTTAATGAAGCTTGACTATTATTCTTCTTAAGTTCCTTATTTCTCTTTTCTATTATATTTATTATATTTTCTTTTTGTTACTCTCAAAATGGGGAGAAATTTTTTGGATAGAATTTAAGCATTTAAGTTATTAATTATGTTTCAAATTTTTAAATCATTATCTCACATTAGAAATATGAAATGTTAAATAGACCATTCCTTTTCTAATTCATCTAATTTCTTCTATTTTTAATTTTATACTTAGTTATAAAATTACATGATTTTATATCATCAAAAAGGGTGATATTGTTGGCACCTCCTAAATTTAATTCTCAAAAATCATGATTTTTATATTTCTAATATGATTATTTTTTTATGATAGTACATCATTTTATGAAAAAAAAAATTGGCTAAGTATAGATCTATCATCGGTTAAAAGAGATCTACTATTGGTTGTAATGTTCTAGTATTAGTAAAATTAGATCTACCAATGGATTTCATCTACTGCTAAAATCTACCAGTGATGGATCTACCATTGTATACATCTACCGTTAGTTAAATAAATCCACTATTTGTTCAATATACTCACTATTTTTTCAAAAAAAGCATCATTAGTTCATCAGATTTATTCAGACCAAATCTACTAATGACCTTCATCTACCACTGAACTAGATCTACTGGTGATAGATCTACTACCAGAAAGATCTACCAATGATAGATCTATCACTAGCTAGATCTATTTCCAAACTTATTTATCATTGTACAGATCTACCTCCAACCATATCTACATCCATATCAAATCTACCATTAGTTCATATGATCTATCATTGATAGACCTACCACTAGTCTATGCTAACATTATTGTTTCTTTGTCAAATTTAATTCCTCAAATGACTATTTTAAGGAATTAAATTCAAAAAACCTCACATGGATTTATTAATTATTATTCTAAAAACACTATATGGATGCAATGAAGACAAAGTTATAGATTCCTATTTTAGTGATCAGTAAGAGGATACAAGATATCTTTATTATTATCCTATAATATATTATTAGACCTATATATCTATATATTCTGGAGAAATATCCCATGCACTTTGCTTCTAGTTGAACTATTTTTTATGTGAGAGTGAAGCAGTGTGTGTGAAAGTGTCGAATATACAGAAGATCAGGAAACTTCATAAGATGGATCATAGAATAATATCAACTCACCTATGTGAAAGGTTTTAGAATATTTTTCCATTTAAAATAGAAGAATTTTTCATAATTATAAGATACTCTCTTTTCCTACACATTTAGATAAATATGTTTGAGCTCCTTTCTGAGACATATTCAATGAAATCTAAACAACTGAAGCATCACATATCGAGAATCATCATATTTACTCATATCTACTCATTTTCCTCTCTATTTCATGATTTACTTTTGAGAAATGTGTAATTATACTATGTTTTTCTGTACATGCTGACTCTTATGATTAAACTAGATAATACCTGATATTATCTCAAACACTTTTTATTTATTTACCCACAATAAAAGAATAAGAGGTCATGTGTGACTTATTAATTGCTTTTATTCCCACATATAACTATGGAAGAGGCTTTGAGCCTGGAGAGCCTATGTGTTGTTCTTTTTACAACCTAATCCAAGTTGTAGATATGATTATTATTATAATAATATGATTTGCGGTAGGTGATCATCAAGTGGGGGGGATTAAGTCTTGGCTTGAGACTAAACCCCTTGTTTTATTCCACTGTGTGACTCGTTAGTTTTTCTTTTTTATTTCAAAGTTAAAATTATATATTCTTTGAATCCTATAACAAAACTATACATTGACTATTAGTCTTAACTAGTGTATATATAAATTTTTTGATTAAGTAATCTATTTTAAAATTTTAAATAGATTTTAAATATTGATTTAACTAATCCTTAAACCCTCTTTGAGAAATTTTATAAATGATAAAACTTATATAATTATACGATTTTGATTAAATAGGTGTTTTTAATTAACATGGTTTAAGTTTTTTAATAGAAATTTTTATTGGGTACACAATTCACCCCCCCCCCCTCTTGATTTACTCACTTCGACCAACAGGTATGGATTAAGGTATGATTTAACATTATTACCATTTTTTTAATAATAGGAAAATCAAGTGTGTAGATGTCAAAATAGATCAAAAAATCTTTGATTGACATGAAATATTATGAAAAATATCTTCAAGTCATATAAAATATATAGGAATCATTGGCATGTTGATCAGATGCCTAAATTTATTGGTATGATCGAAAGTGGTGTTTTCCCCTCAGATTTAGACTAATAAGTCACGTAAAAGGGCTTAATACAAAGAAAATGCATGTGGATTGATATGAAATTATGGGAATAAAATCATGGAGTATATTTTTATCTGTATGAATAAATTTTGTTTCAATAAGATGCCCACATCTCCCAGTATTTTTAAAAACAATGGGTAATGTTGTCTAGTTTTACTAAAATGACATATCTCCCTTTAGGGGGTCAAAAATGAGAAAATAGGTTCTAGTTTATGTGAATAGATAGGATAAAATTCCTAAACTAATTTTTAATTTATTAGAATCAACCTCTCTTCAATATGATTCACGTATTGATCAGTATGGATTAAGGTATGATTTGACATTATTTCTATTTTTTTAATAATGGGAAAAAATTTGTGTAGGGGCCAAAACTAACTGAATGAGCTCTGATTGACATGAAATTTTAGGAAAAATATTTTTAATAAATATAAATTTTTTGAAATCATTAGCGTATTGTTCAGATACTTGAATTTATCATTATGATCGAAAGTGGCATTTGCATCACAGATTTGGAGTTAAGAGGATAATCACATAAAAGGGGACAATACTAAGAAAATTCACTTGGATTGACATGAAATCATAGGATAATGATAAAAATGTAGTTTTTATTTTTAAGAATCAATTTTTCATCCATAAGATGTTCATGAATCCCAGTATGATGGAAAATGATGAGTAACATTGTCTAGTTTTATTAAAATGGAATATCTCTCATCAGGGGGTCAAAATGGTTAAATGGATTCTTCTTAAAATATAGGAGAAAATTACTAAAATAATTTTTGATCTTCTGGAATCAATCATGTGTCAATATGATGCCTAAATTGATAGTTATGTCTTATGGTATGATTTGAAATTACTACCATTTTCTGTAATAATGGAAAAATCACATGTGTAGGGGTCAAAACCAACCAAATGAGCTCCGATTAACATGAAATATAAGGAAAATTTTGTTTAAGCTATTTAAAATAATTATGAATCATCATAACACCTATAAGATACCCAAATTTATTAGTATGATTGAAATTGGTGTCTCGCCCTTATATTTAGAGTTAAGTGACAAATCATATAAAAGAGGTAAATACCAAGTAAATGCACTTGGATTGGAATGAAAACAATGGAGAATGATCACATAGTAATTTTTGATTTATAATAATCAATTCTTAATCCATCGGATTCTTGTGTTTCCCAATGTGATGGAAGATGGTGGGTAACATTTTCTAGTTTTATTAAACTAGAATATCTCCTATGAGGGGGTTAAAATAAGAAGAAGAAAATTAATTGACATCAAAATATAGGATAAAATTCCGAGAAATTTTTTTTATCTATTAGAATCAATCATGTGTTAATATGATGCTCGTATTGATCAGTATGGCTTAAGGTTTGATTTGACATTATTATTATCTTTGTAATAATGGGAAATCATGTATATAAGGGTCAAAACAGACCAAATGAGTTCCAATTGACATGAAATATTAGTAAAATGATATTTATGTCATTTAAAATATCTTGGATTCATCATCACGTCAATCAGATACTGAAATTTATTGTTTTGATTGAAAGTGAGGTTTTTTCCCAGATTTGGAGTTAAGTGAAAAATCACAAAAAATGGGCCAATACCAAGAAAATGCAGTTGGTTTGATATAAAATTATGATAGAATGATTGAGAATTTTTGTTTTTGATTTTTAGGTATCAATGTTGCATCTATTTGATTCTTGTGTCACACAGAATGATGGAAAATGATGGGTGACATTGTCTATTTTTATTAAAATAGTATATCTTCTATCAGGGGATCAAAAATGGGAAAACAAATTATACTTTATGTGAAAATATTGTAAAAAAATACTATAATCATTTGTGATATTTTATAATCAATAAAATTTTAATATGATGCTCAGATTGATCAGTATAGCTTAAGGTGTGATTTAACAACATTACCATTTTTTAAATAATGGACGAATCATGTGTATAGGAGTAAAAACTGACCAAACGAGCTCTAATTGACATGAAAAATTAGTAAACTGATGCTTAATTTGTTTAAAATTAATAGGGATAATCATCATTTCGATCTGATACTCAAATTTCATATTACGATCAAAATTGGTATTTGTCCATCGAATTTGAAGTAAAATGACAAATCACATAAAATGGTTCAATACCAAGAAAACACACTTGGATTGTCATAAAATAATGGGAGAGAAATCTCTATGTCATTTTTTATCTTTAGGAATAAATGGCAGATCCATCATATGATTGTGTCACCCAATATGATGTAAAATGATGGGTAACGTTGTCTAGTTTTATTAAAATGGAATATCTCCCACCAGGGGGTCAAAATGAGAAATAAACTTCTGGTGGATGTAAAAAACTAGGATAGAATTCCTAAATTCCTTTTTAAACTACTTCAATTTATTTTATGTCAATCCAGTACCTCGGTATGTCTTAAGGTATGATTTTACATTATTACCATTTTTTCTAATAATGGAAAAATCAAGTGTATAGAGGTCAAAACCGAACAAACAAGCACTGATTAACATAAAATCTTAAAAAATGGTATTTAAGTAATTTAAAATCAATAGGAACCATTGACACACTGATTGAATACCTGAATTTCTCGGTATGATCAAAAGTTTTTTTATCTTTTGGATTTGGAGTAAAGTGAAAAATCACATAAAAGGGGGAAATACCAAGAAAACAAACATAAATTGACATGAAATCATGGGATAATGATCACCATGTTTTTTTATCTGTTCTAATAAACATTATATCCATATAATAATCATGTCACCCGATATGATAAAAAATTATGGGTAATGTTATTTAGTTTTATTAAAATGATATATCTCCCACTATGGGGTCAAAAAATGAGAAAAAAAATCTAATTATTGTGAAAAGGTTAGGAGAGCATTCATCAAATCATTTTTGATCTGTTTCAATCAACCACACATCCATCTGATGATAAAATTGATTGGTGTGTTGTAAACTTTGTTTCCAACTTCAATAGTCATTTTTCAACTGATAATTAAATAATGTAATCATGTATTTCAAATTATTTTTACATCATTTATGTATTTATGATGTTTTATGTTTGTAACACTATATAAACTATTTTGATTATTTTTTATGTATTAACTGATTAAATTTGATTTAAATTTTTGACATATTAGTTTTTATATTTTATTTATTTAGTTTTTTTTAATTGTATCTGTATTTTGATTAAGAAAGAAGATTCGAAGGTCGTTAAGGTTTCTGGATATTAGTTTTTTATTTTTTTGTTTTTTGTTTTTTATTCAACATGGAATATATAATGTAGGATTTTAAAAAAAAGAAATCTAGAGACCAACTATTATAGTCTCTAATATGTATTTTTCTGGGATCATTAGTGCTGCCTACAGTGGCTACTAAATCCTTTCCTAGTGACCGCCAACGCGGCCTTTTGTAGACCTCTATAGTGACCTCTTTTGGTGGATGATATTGCCCTTTAGCGATAAGGAAACTATGACCGCCAAAATCATTTTTATAGCGGTGGCTAAAGGTTAGTTTTGTATTAGTGTTTATTTAGATATAATCTTAATAAGTAATTTTCTGAGATAAGGCCTTCTTTAGAAAACTTCTGAAGAAGGCACTCTCTTGGATAGCACTATCTTTAGAAATATTTAGGAGAAGGTGGTGTCCGAGAGAGCGCCTTCTTCAAAAGTTTTCTAAAGAAGGTTCTCTCTCACAGAGTTCCTTCCCTTATATTTTTTTAAATATATATAAACAAAATAAAATAAAAATTAAAAATTAAATAGTACATAACTATTTTTATATTTGAAAAGTATTCTGAAAATATTATATAAAATCTCACCCAACCTCTCCTTTTATAAGGGTGTGGTACTCGACATCTTTTCTATGTTTTAAATGTGGGATTCAAACACTATTTTCCCACCATGTAATGAATAATATATTACTTATAATAACACATTAATGGTAATAAATTATTAATCATAATAGCTTTTTTTAAAAATAATTATTATTTAATAATGTAATAAATAATAACTAATAAATTCATAGTAACGATTGCAAATTATGCCAGTAATTTTGTTAAAAATATAATTAATATAAAATATTTTTTAAATGACCTGATTAATAATGTTAATAATAATTAAAATATAATTATTAATACTTTTTAATAGTGAATATAAATAATATAATTAATAATATATTAAATTTTATAATTAAAAATAATTAGTCTTAATTAATATTCTAAGAAATATTAATTATATTATTATTAATATAGTAATTATTATTATTATTATTAAATAATAATATTTTATGTCATGTAACTTATTTTATGTTTATTATATTTACGACTAATAGTACAATTAATAATGATGATGATGGTCATGTAAATAATAGCATGATTATAAAATATTATTATTATTAAATAATATATTAATTACTATGATTTCATAAAAATATTATTATTATTATTATTACTTTATTAATTATGAATTTATAAATTATTACTTTACTATTATCTTTAATTATGAAATTATTAATTTTTAGTAATAATTAATAATGATGTTGTAATAAGTAACATAGACAATAATATAAATAAAAAGGGTAATTAAACTAATAATATAATTATTAATGTAGTTAACAAATAATATATTTAATTATTTATATAATCATAGATAAAAAATTTATGAAATTCATAATAATTACAATAATAATGTAATTAACAATATGATACTTAATAATAATTATGCGCATAAATTTTTTAAATTATAAATGTTATATTTTTAATCAATAAAGTTTGTGTCATGTAAATTAATTTTTATTTATTATATTTATGAATAATAATAATATTATTATTATTATTTAAATATGGTTATATGAACACATAGATATAAAGGAAATAAACGCATTCAGGAACCTAACAACGGATAATAAGTCTTGAACAATAAAGTCATGAAAATAGGAAATTAATGATAATGAAATCATTACAATAAAGTCATTATAATAAATTCATGTTATTATTAACAAAGTTTGGATAATAAATTCATGATAATTATATTTTAAGTCATTATAATAATGATAATGTTATTATTTATGAATAGTAATAATAATAATACAATTATTAATAATGAAGAAAATAATCTTATTATTATTAAATATTATTAATTATTAATATAATATTAATAATTGTGAATTTATTAATAATATAATTAATAATAATATTTAATATTATTAATAAGTTGAAAATATTGATTATTTTTATTTGATTAATTAATTATATTATTATCATTAAGTCATATATTATTATTATTAATTAAAATTTTCTATTATTATTTTTATGAAATTATTTTCATTTTCAGTTATTTTATATGTTTTAAGTACATGTCTTAAATTTCATTTAGAATATAATTATAATTTATATTTTATAAGGAAGAGAGGGGGATGTTGCAGTTTAAGAGATCCTGGTGTGGCGATACGATGGTGATATTTGAAGGTGGAAATCGAAGGATTGATGGATTCAACTATCATCAACTCGAGAGGTGTTGAATGTGGAAATCAAGGAATTAGTGAGGATGGAACTATTCTGGGTGATTCGATTTTTGATGTCTCGATTTCTATGAATGATATTAAATCGGGGAAGCACATTTCCTTTGCTCGAGTGGTACTCAATCCCTCAAAACTCGAGTCGTTTGTGGCTCGGTCTCAATCGGGAGTGGGTGTTGAGGCCTACTCTATGGATCATGATTTAAATGATTCTGACTAGGCTTAAAATCCACTCTACTTTAATGGGATCTAAGGTAACACTTTTTAATTTTCCCATAGAATTAAGAAGAAATGTGAAACAGTGTTTGTTGAAGCTTCTTATGGAATCATTTTAGAGAGCCTCAATGAATGTAAGCACTCTCTTATTGTGCAACTTTATATGAATACAAAAGGACACAAATGGAGTCTAGTGGAAATTAGAAATATACTCGGGGATTTTTGCGGATTTGATTATTGGAGGATTACCTCTTTAGGAAGAGTATTTTTTGCATATCGTGTTCTCCTTTACAGATCTAAAATCTAAATTATGGGGTCAAGGATTCTTCTATCTAAAGCATAATTTCCTAGAAATTCAAGATTGGGATCCCTCATTTAATCTTATTGATATCAATAATTCAATAACCCAGGTATATATTTGAATATGGGTCTTAAGATGGGTCTTTTGGAATCACCAAATCCTTTATGAAATTGCCTCTACAGTAGGTCTTCTCATCAAAATGGATAAAGAGATCAAGAAAGCTCGGTATGGTCACTTTTCTAGGATTCTAGATGAATTTTATCTTAGATATCCTATAATTAAGATGATTTTTTTTTGTCTACCATCAATTTTAGATTCGATCAACTTTTTGAATATGAAAATGTTTCGTATTTCTGTAAGTGATGTTGCAATATTGGACATTATTTTAAGAATTACTTTAGGAGAATGACTTGTGAACATTGTGGGTTTAAAGGACACTCATATGATGAATTTAGGAAGTAGTTTTGGAAGCCATGTAGTGCTAATCATCAGGGGAAAACAAATGAAAAGGTGTTTGGCTTATAGTATCATGCAGTGGGTACACAGGGTTCCTGCCAAGATGCTGCCAGAAATTTAGATACGATTTTTCATCATTGGGAAGGAGGTGGATGAATGGTTCACATGACAAATGATGATAAATTTAATAGAGATTCTCATAATTTTGAGTGTGTACAACCACCTGGAACTTGTGGGGAGATCTGTAATTTTATTTTAGTGTTTCCCTTAGGTAATTCACAACCAAACAAGCAGCATTTAAATCAAGTTGGTTCTGAGATGGCTATATACAAGGTCACTTCAGGCACTTTCACTGGGGACAAGTCTTAAGTCATATCTACAGCTATCAATACTAGTAATTATTTTGAAAAGATTATGGAACTTGTAAATATTTATGAATGATAATTATAGAGCATGATATAAGAGGAAGATAAGGTCCAAATGTAAGCGGTTTTTGACTTTTAGGTTTCTTGAAAGGTAGGTCCTTAGTTGGAAGAAGTGTAGAGGGTTGGGAAGTCAGAGATGTAGCCAAAAAACTCTCTTTAGATAATAGGAAAAAGGTGATATATAATGAGATATTTTAGATGGTTGCACCCTGGAAATATAGGTATATTTTGTTTGTCCCAATCATGGAAGTACAAGGTGTTCTTAAGCACCTCTTCTCAATAAGGTAATATTACTGCATCCATAATAGAAGCTTTTGACTCCCTATCTGAGAGTAAAGACTATTATAGGTAGGGACTTCAGAAGAAGCTTGCAAGTGGGTCGGATCATTTGGATCCTCAAGAGGGAAGTAGCATTAAGGTGGATTCCTCATATTTGAAGGGAAAGTATCCCTTAATCCAGGACCAACTGAAGGTAAGGGAGAAACCACTTAGTTATATTGACATATTAAATAGTTCTAAAAGTATATAATATTTCTGTGAGAATTTTGGCATAGTACATGGAAATTTTTGAGCTAGAAAACAATTCTCATATATTGAGAATGTATAGGAAATGAGTTTTTGGACTTGAAGAATCATGACTACCCATCTTTGATATAAAAAATAACTTTACTTTATGTCAAGACATTGAGACTTATGATGAGGAAAATGACTCATCATACATGGATGATCAGGATGACACTTGGAAAACATAGAAGTAGTGGAAGATAGGAAGATACCTAAGATGTCGGAGTAGCTCCTGAGGATGGAACAGCAGACACAAAAGAATGTGATTATTAAATGATATTTTACTTTAGTGGAGGCTTGTTCCACTTTTTTACATTGAAACCCTTCCTTCTCAATGCTTGTGTACTTACTTTTTATTAATAAATTTTTTAAGACCATGGATTTTAATCCATGGTTCACACCATTCCTGGTATATTTTATAATCTTTTAGAGTTATGAGCTTATTTTAAAGTCCAGTTGTTATGTTTTGAAACAATATTGTTTTTGTATCATATATATTATTTCCTGAATATTATTTCAATGAAAATATATTTATTTTTATTTATTTATTATATGTTTAATATATATTTTAAATTTTTTATTGATTGTATTTATAGTTTATTTTTTATAGGCTTTCAAAGTCACCTACTTGGAACACAAAAAAACTTATTATGTTTCATGTAGGTAACTTTGGATGCACATAAAATATAATCTATAAGTACAATAAAAATGAAATTTAAAACATAGACTAAACATATAATAAATAGTTTAAAATAAAAATAATTCCATATATATAATAAACAAAAAAAAGTTACATGGAACAAACATTATAGATTGAAAACATAATATTTACACTTTAAAAATTTGATGTACATATTTATTATTAAGTAATACGTTATTAATTAAATTATTATGGAAATTACTATAAATATTTTATAATATAATTAATATTTATTAATAATATTATTAATAATATTTAACAATAACAACATAATTAGTCTGAAAGGTTCAGGATCGAGTGTGCCTAGTACCGTTAAATTTATAAAAAAATGTTACAATAAAGACGTTGCAAAGAGGACTTACAAAGAAGAGTGTATATTTCAGTAATATCATAATTAAAAAATATTAATAGCATAATTAATTGTAAAATATTAATATAATTGATAATAATTAGTAATTTAAGTAAATATAATGAATAATAATTAAAAATAATAAAATTATCAATTATTAGCGATTGAATATAAAAAATCATAAAATATTAATTTTTGAAAATAATTAATTGTATTATTATTATGTTATATATTATTAGAAATACTTGATATTTTTTATTTTTTATTTTTATGAAATTATATTTATTTTTGGTTATTTTATATACCTTAATGCATGTCTTAAATTTCATTTAGAATCTAATTATAATTTATATTTTATAATATTTTATTATTATCTACTTATTTTTAATTTTTAATGTTATGTTTTGAAACAACATTATTTTTTATCAATTATATTATTATCTATATATTACATTGAAGAAATTATTTTTATTTTCAACTGTTTTTTATATGTTTCTCTATGTTTTATGTTTTACTTAGATTGTTTATATCTTATAAGGTTTCAAAGTAACCTACTTGAAACTTAACAAAACTTAATAAGTTTTAAGTAACTAGCTTTGAAAACTTATAAAATATAAACTATATGTGTAATCTAAAAAAACATAAAATAAGGATTGAACATATAAAAATGGATGAAAATAAAAAATGAACCAAAATTAATTTATATGACATAGATATTATTGATTAAAACAATAACATTTACACTTCTAAAAAATTATGCCCATAAAATATACTATAAATAAAATATAAATGAAATTTAAAACATTGAATGTAAAAAATAAGAATTAATTGAAAATAAAAGGAATGTTAAAAAATAATAAACAAAAATTTTTAATATACATAAAAAAATTTCTACAAAAAAAAACTTATAAGTATACATTTCATTTTTTAAAAAAACAATAATTTATTCCATTGAAATTATTTTTCATCAATTTTTTTTATGAAATTGTTTTTATTTTCAATTATTTTTTATATTTTTAGTCAATGGTTCTAATTTTATTTATATTTTATCTATATTTTATAATTCATAGGCTTTGAAAGTCACATACTTGAGACATTATTATATTTCAAATAGGTAAAGTAGAAATCATATAAATTATAAAGTATAAATATAATCAAAATGATATTTGACACACTAACTAAGCATATAAAAATAATTGAAATTAAAAATAATTTCATAAATATAATAAACAAAAACAAAATTACATAACACAAACTTTATTGTTTGAAAACATAACATTTACACTTTAGAAAATTTATTATCATATTTATTATTTTGTATTATATTATTAATTACATTATTATGAAGTGTTATTAATTATGTTAT
The DNA here is from genome assembly GCA_963277665.1 of Viscum album. Taxonomy (NCBI): domain Eukaryota; kingdom Viridiplantae; phylum Streptophyta; class Magnoliopsida; order Santalales; family Viscaceae; genus Viscum; species Viscum album. The sequence goes on along the minus strand of OY728135.1, from coordinate 250,658,082 downwards.
TATTATTAAATATTATTAATTACATTATTAAAAAATATTAATTATATTATTAGAAATTTGAAATAATTAAAATAATAATTATGAATAATTATGTAAAAAATTTAATTATTAACATAACTAATAAAGTAGTTAATAACATGATTTAAAATAATCATTAATTAAATTATCAATAATAATATAATTAAGAATGTAATTAATTATAAATAATCATTAAAACAAAATAAATTTTTGTATATAAATATTATTTATAATATAATTTAATAATGTTATTATTGTAATTTTTTTGAAAAGAAAATATTAATTATTTTAATAAATAAGCAGAAAGTATTTTTTTATTTAATAATAATAATAATTTTATTTTCATGCTTTAATTATTTTATTTAATAATGATTGTGTTTAATACTGTTATATACATCATCATTGTTGTTATTATTCATAAATATAATGAATAAAAAATAATATTCATGACACAAAACATTTTTTCTTAATAGAAAAATAATAATTAGTAATGATTAAATTATTAATTATTACTAATAGTTTTTAAATATAAAATTAATTATATTATTAATTATACTTTTTATATTTGGTGTTAGAAATTATTCAGTATCTGTAATTCCCTCTCCCAACTGTTTTTATGTATTAGAAATTATTATTAATTATATTTTTATTATTAATAAAATTATTAATTATATCATTTAAAAAATATCATTTATTATTAATTATATTTTTAACATCATTAATGACATTATTGAGGGAGGGGGATGGGATCACCTCAGGAGGATTTCTCTCTAGGGTAAAATGAAGATTCGTTCTTACTTTCAATGGTCATCACTCTTGATTGTTATTTCAATCCTTGAGATGCCTTTTTCAGACCTCCAAAGAAAGAGAAATCTCATGTTGAATAAAATTATGTTCATATTAGATTAGTATTAGAGGTTTCCAGGGAATTTACATTAGATTTAGGGATTTTGGGAGGCTCTTTCACTTCCCTCAAGTATCTTCTTCCACAATGAACTATTATAAAGGGTGATACTGCTCCTGTCTCAGCCTCTAATGGTCATATTAGGGAATGTATTGAGATGTGTAAGAACTATTGTTTTCTCACATTTTCCTATCTAAATTCATGAATCCTTTGAAGGTTCTTGATCTTGTCTCTCATCTAGAATCCATATGGATTTTCAATGACTAGAAATGCATCTCCCTTGACCGTGGTTTCTTTCACATCATGTTCCCTATAGCTAAATTAAAGGGGAAAGCTTGGAGTTTTGGATTGGTTAATTTAATACTATACATGCTTAGAAATAATTATTGGAATATTAATTTCAACTTTAATAATTATAATGAAACTTGTGTGCATGTTTAGGATCAAATTCACAATATAAGGTGGGTTTTATGGAATCCTAAAAAATTTTATGATCTGGCTTCCTCTATTAGAATTCAAATTAAAATGGATAATTTTACTAAATTGGATATTTTTGGCCACTTTGTGAGGGTTCTCATTGAGTTTGATGGTATCTACACGCTAATTGTAAAGTTTTTTCTCTCTACTCCTCAAGATGAAGTCAATCTCAATATTGTTTATGAAAGGATGCCACTTTCTACCCTGCTTGTGGAATTATTGGGCATGAGAAATATAATTTCAGATATGGACTTATTTTCTCTAAATTATTTTCAAGAGGACATGAATAAAACTAGTGTTGGAAGAATTATGACAATATCAAGTGGGGAAATAATGCCCAGACTATTGGTAATCAACCCAAGGATGAGATTAGGGGCATGGTTATACAAGCCACTACTATTACCATATTATATTTATAGAAATAATAGGTCAGGGTGCTAGTTGAGAATCTCCCTACTTTTCAAGAGTATCATGTTCATGTTACCTCTAAAGTGAATATCCCTTTATAAATTCAAGGTGTAAAATGAATGACCTCTTCTATTCCCATAAACCTTGGAACATCAGTTCTAAAACCCAATCGCCAGTTAGGTAGGAATGACAGATCATGGGATGATATGGCTGATGAGGGGCTGAATCCTCATATTGGTGTTTCCTTCTAGGATGCTCTTACTGGTGTCTTAGAGGAGGATAAATAAGACTCAACTGAGGATAGACAAACTCACTATGAGCTTGAATCACAAGCTACTATTGATCATCAGTTATGGAAGGAACGTAAATTGGTTAATTCAAATACTCAAAGGAAGTTAAAAGTGGACTCTAATTTCTATAGGAGACCTAGGACCAATGGGGATCCTCTAATGACTTTTTAGGACCCTCCCTTAGTCTTGGTTCAGGATAAGAAATATTTGAAGGCTATTGCAAGCCAAAATCATAGACATCATATCAACTTGATTCCTTCCAAGGTTGGTGCTACTAAAATTTATAGACACTATAGTGGGTAAGAAGGTATGTAAGAGGCACCATATGTTAGTGTTTACTCTACACTAGATGGTTTTAAGCTACCCATCCATGGAACACTGGAATTTGTATCTTTAGCTACTAAATTTGGTAATTTTATTCTAAAAAATTCTTCCTTTAATGGGGGAAATGTGATTATCATGAAATTCTAGGATATATCTTCATTTATCATAGGTCAATTGAATGAACTGTTGTACCTCTCATACCCCTCGTGGTTTAATTTTCATGATCACAATCACTCTCTTATTTATCTAATCTTGTTTTAAGTGTTTTTTGATAGGCAAAAGGTTGCCAATGAATTGGGCCAAGAAAGCGAAAGCCATGAAAGCAAAAGTGGACTGTTTTCAGTCCACCGGCCAACCGGTGGATGACCACCGGCCAGCCGATGGAGCCTGGACAGAAGGCATCCCCTCTATCCAGACCACCGTCCAACCAGTGTCCTACCACCGGCTAGCCGGTGGAACCCAGACAGAAGAGGTGAGCTACTGTCTCAGCACCGGCCAACCGGTGGCCTCCTCACCGGCCAGCCGGTGGTGCCTGGGCAGAATCCCTCTCCCTTTTCCAAAGCACCGGCCAACCGGTGGCTCTGTACCGGTCAGCCGGTGGAGCCAGTCAAACTAGCCGTTGGGCTTTGACCAGGCTTGCCCACTTGACCCCCAACGGCTCCGAAGGCCTCTCCAACGGCTCCGAAGACCCCCAAAGGCCATATGAGGGTTCCCCCTCTATAAATAAAGGACTAGGAAGCCCCGGAAACACAACTAAGCCCAAGAAAGCCAACAGACACATTTTTCATCATTTGGCGAACCTCCGGCGGATTCCTTCAAGGAACCTCATTTGCTCCAACCCACTTCCACATCCAAGTAGCACCATCAAAGAAGCTTGGGAGCGCTCTTCATCAACTTCATCAATCCATTGGCGCCCAAGACTTCTCCACATTACGGTTTTTCATTATTTATCATTTTGAGCTTCAATTTGGGTTTGTGCCTACAAACCCCTCTTTCTTTTATACTCTCTTTGTTTGGGTTTTCACACCACCTTCAAGGTGTGAAGAGGTTATTCAAGTCTTCCCTTTAAAAGGCTTGAGACATAGGTGAGCTAGCCTTTACCTGTAAGAAGGCTAGTGGGTTCTTGCTCAACCATTAAAAGCAAGTGGGTTCTTGCTCAACCATTAAAAGAAAGCTGTAATAGGTTCTAGACTACCTTAAAGTCTAGTGGGTTTCTTGCTAAAACCATTAAAAAGCAAGCGGTAGTAAATCCCTCAACGGTTGAGTTGGGAGCAGAGACGTAGGCTTTGGTTTAAGCCGAACTCCGTTATCAAGTTTTGTGTCTTGCCTCTTTTATTTCCGCTGCACTTTTTACTTTGATTTTAAATTGTTAATTATTTTTTAAAAGGCAATTCACCCCCCCTCTTGCCATCACTCTCCGACCCAACAATTGGTATTAGAGGAAAATTTGAGTAATACCTTCACCGGTTTCAAATTCAAGATCCTTTGTGATGGCTTCAACTTCTTTCGCCCCCGAAGGCTATTCTTTGGGTCGTGCTCCATTATTTGATGGAACCGACTATTCTTATTGGAAAACCCGCATGACCACTTTTCTTAGAAGTATAGGATATCCTATTTATAAAATTGTCATGCATGGTTATTCTCTTTCTTCTCCCGATGAATCCAAATGGACTCAAGCCGATATTAAAAATTCCGAGCTTGATGGCAAAGTCATGAACGCTCTTCATTGCGGCCTTGATCGTAATGAATTCAATCGAGTTTCCACATGCACTTTATCTCATGAAATCTGGAAACTTTTGGAAGTTACCCATGAGGGGACCAACAAAGTTAAGGATACTCGATTGGATATGTACCGTCAAGATTTTGAGTCTTTTACCATGCATCCATCTGAAAATATAACTGAAATGTTTACTCTCTTTACTGATGTTTGTAATGGGAGAAAGTCCCTTGGTGATGATGTTTCTGCAGAAACGATGGTCAAGAAGATCCTTTGGATCTTACCAAGCACATGGGCACCGAAAGTCACGGCAATCCAAGAAGCAAAAGACATCAATAACATGCCGGTCGAAGAGCTCATCGGATCCCTCATGACCTACGAGATCACCATGAGGAGGCAAGCTGAAAAGGAAGGCAAACCGATCAAAGTTCCAAAGAACATCGCCTTCAAAGTTCAAAAAGAAGAAAGCTCCTCCTCCTCATCGTCTTCCTCTTCAAGCGGCGATTCAGAAATGGAGAATCTTGCCCGCAAAATGCACAAATTCATGAAGAATAACAAAAAGAAGAAATCCCGCAAGGCTCAACCCAACGAAAAATCCGAGCCCGAGGTAACATGTTACGGGTGTGGCAAGAAAGGCCATTACAAGCCCAATTGTCCACTCAACAAGAAAAAGGCCAAGCAAAAAGAAAATAAGAAGGCATTCAAGGCCACATGGAGTGATAGCTCCACATCCCCCTCCTCCTCCTCCTCAAGTGACAGCGGTAAAAAATGCCTAATGGCATTCCATGAGGTAACCTCTTCCGACTCCTCTTCCTCTTGTTCTTCAAATTATTTCAATCATTTATCGTACGAGGATCTCCAACATGCTAGAGATCAATTGGAGGAAGGTTTTCACGAACTTTCTTCCAAATTTGTTGCTTTAAAAAAGAATTTCAAAAAACTTTCTTCCGAAAAGGAACAACTTCTCAAAGAAAAGGAAGAGTTGTCCCTCAAGATCCAAAACCTTCCCGATGTCGATTCTATGGAATCAACAATCAAGGATTTAAAGGAATCTCTTGCCAAGTTCACCCAAGGTGAACAAAATTTGACCAAATTTCTTGGTTCCCAATGCATATCTAGAACCACCCAAGGGCTTGTCTATTCCAAGCAAGCTTCCTCTTCCCATGCTCCAACTATTTTGTAAGGGGGAGCTCCCAATATAAATTTTGCAACTATTGTAAAAAACCCGGGCACTTAATTTATGAGTGCAATTGCAAAAATGCCCGGTATGGAAGGCCCAAAACTTTTTTCTTTAACGATGAATTTCATAGGAGAAGACCCGCCACTAGACAAGTATGGATTGAAAAATCCCTCTTAGCGAGTCTCTCCGGGCCAAAATTTGTCTCGGTTTCAAAATCCTCTCCCTGGTGATTTGTTGTTTTTATTTAGGGGGAGTTAGGATCGTTTAAGCCTTTTTGCTTCATTTTCAAAACTTTCAATTCAAAACTTTCAATTCAAAACTTTCAATTAAAATTTCAAAATTTTTAATTGGTTTAAAATCTCTATCTTGTTTTTCAATCCTTTCCCTCAATCAAGTTTTATGCCCCATGCTATTTTGATAATCACAAAGGGGGAGAAATTCTTGGTTGATTGGGGGACAAATCTTTCTATCATGCTTTGCTTTACTTTTCAATTTATCCTTTAAATCAAGCCTTTCATTTAAGTCTTTTACATTGTTTTTTTTTTTGTGATTGTGATCATCAAAATAGGGGGAGATTGTTGTACCTCTCGTACCCCTCGTGGTTTAATTTTCATGATCACAATCACTCTCTTATTTATCTAATCTTGTTTTAAGTTTTTTTTGATAGGCAAAAGGTTGCCAAGGAATTGGGCCAAGAAAGCGAAAGCCATGAAAGCAAAAGTGGACTGTTTTCAGTCCACCGGCCAACCGGTGGATGACCACCGGCCAGCCGATGGAGCCTGGACAGAAGGCATCCCCTCTGTCCAGACCACCAGCCAACCGGTGTCCCACCACCGGCCAGCCGGTGGAACCCAGACAGAAAAGGTGAGCTACTGTCTCAGCACCAGCCAACTGGTGGCCTCCTCACCGGCCAGCCAGTGGTGCCTGGGCAGAATCCCTCTCCCTTTTCCAAATCACCGGCCAACCGGTGGCTCTGTACCGGTCAGCCGGTGGAGCCAGTCAAACTAGCCGTTGGGCTTTGACCAGGCTTTCCCACTTGACCCCCAATGGCTCCGAAGGCCTCTCCAACGGCTCCAAAGACCCCCAAAGTCCATATGAGGGTTCCCCCTCTATAAATAAAGGACTAGGAAGCCCTGGAAACACAACTAAGCCCAAGAAAGCCAACGGACACATTTTTCATCATTTGGCGAACCTCCGGCGGATTCCTTCAAGGAACCTCATTTGCTCCAACCCACTTCCACATCCAAGGAGCACCATCAAAGAAGCTTGGGAGCGCTCTTCATCAACTTCATCAATCCATTGGCGCCCAAGACTTCTCCACATTACGGTTTTTCATTATTTATCATTTTGAGCTTCAATTTGGGTTTGTGCCTACAAACCCCTCTTTCTTTTATCCTCTCTTTGTTTGGGTTTTCACACCACCTTCAAGGTGTGAAGAGGTTAGTCAAGCCTTCCCTTTAAAAGGCTTGAGACATAGGTGAGCTAGCCTTCACCTGTAAGAAGGCTAGTGGGTTCTTGCTCAACCATTAAAAGCAAGTGGGTTCTTACTCAACCATTAAAAGCAAGATGTAATAGGTTCTAGACTACCTTAAAGTCTAGTGGGTTTCTTGCTAAAACCATTAAAAAGCAAGCGGTAGTAAATCTCTCAACGGTTGAGTTGGGAGCGGAGACGTAGGCTTTGGTTTAAGCCGAACTCCGTTATCAAGTTTTGTGTCTTGCCTCTTTTATTTCCGCTGCACTTTTTACTTTGATTTTAAATTGTTAATTATTTTTTAAAAGGCAATTCACCCCCCCTCTTGCCATCACTCTCCGACCCAACATGAACAACTTTCTAGTAAGGATAATCTGACTTCTTCTCCTATATTAAAAAATGCTTCAACCATCAATGATATGGATACCTCTCCAAGTAAACATGAATACACTGGTGTTTTGGATGAATTAGGAGAATTGTAAAAAGGGGTGAATGATTTTGATACTTCTATAAATGTGTCTCTAAATAATAACACATCAGTAGTAATCTTAGTGAAGATTTAGGTTACTATATCTGACTCTTTTTCCATGATTGAGATTATGAATGTGCCTCTTGAACAAGGATCTATTCTAAAGGAATATGGGAATAAAATGGTGGATTATGTAAATTTTCTTCACAAGGGAATGAGACATGTTTTGTCTCCTAATAAGGTGATTGTGACTTCTAATAATGATAAAGTCTCAATAGAGGGGGATTCTAATGATCAGGAATATTAGTGTAAATTAGTTAAAAGATGGAGGTGAGGAAGATGTCTATGTGTCCAAGGAGGTTGGAGAGCTTTTCACTATATGTTTCTTTGTTCTCAAGCTACACATTGTATATGAACAGTAAACTTCTTTGGTTTTCCTTGTTTTGATTATATTTTTCTATTATTTTGGATTTCTATATGAGGGTAGGTTTTGTTTTTCGGACCATTCTTTTTTGGGTTTCTATTTTTTTTACTTTAATAAAAGGTCTTTAACCTCATCCTATTTATAAAAAACATTAATGAAATTATTAGTAATCCTTACTATGACTTTATTAGATACTATTTATTATATTATTAAATAATATCTATTTATTAAAAATTGTTTTTGATTTATAATTTATTATCATTAATGTTTATAAATAATATATTATTCATTAAATTATGGAAAAGTGGTGTGTGAATCCCACATCAAAAACCTAGAAAAGATGTCAAGTATCATACCCTAATAAAAGGAGAGGTTGGGTGAGATTATATATAATATTTTTGGAATACTTTTCTTAAATTAATATAAAATATAAAAATAGTTAAATAGTATTTAATTTTTTATTTTTTATTTATATATATATATAAACAAAAAACAAATAAATTGAAAAAAAATAAAAAAAATAAAATAGAAAGGAGAGAGAACTCTGAGAAAGTGCCTTTTATAGAAAACTTATGAAGAATCCATTTTCTGATATCATGCCTTCTTCAGAACACAATATCTATGGGAGATATGGGAATTACCATTCCACTTGGATAAGGGGATTTGAGGACAAAAAATGAAAATAAAAGAAACTGGAAAGAAATTAAAATAAAAGGAAATAGGTTTTTACCTCTTGAATTATTCCTCTTTGAGTGACTCCTTTAGGAACTTGAGTTTGTAATTTTATTGAGACCAAAGGATCCATGATGTGGGGTATATACTTCGGGAGTGTTTTGGAAAAATTTAGACAATTTTGATGGATTTAGAGGTGTGCGGAAAAGAGGTGGTGATGGATGGAATTTATAATTGAGGAAAGGTTTTTTTATTATTATATTCATTAGTTTATTATTTAGGATCAATACTATGAATATTGTATATTTTTATGACTAAATACAGTATCTAATGCATGTGATTTCTATAACACCTCGAACTTCTAAGGTAAGAACCTTATATTCGATATCTTGTATGAATCGGGACACCAAGCACGTTAGGGGATATAATACCCTTTTTCATTGCAGGATCAACTAATATTCCATCCTTAAATACAGTATGGATAAGAAAAGAAACTCTTTGAATCTAGAATTCACACTTGATAAACCTCCCATATAACTCATTTCTTCTAAGATTCTTCAGAATAATGCGCTAGTGACTCTCATGCTCTTCGTAGATTTTGGAGTATACCAAGATATCATCAATAAATACCATAAAATTTTCATCAAGATATTCCTTGAAAACATTATTCATTATATCAATGAAAATAGAGGGTTTATTATTCGGTCAAAAAGGCATTAATGTAAACTCGTAATGCCCATGTCTGGTTCAAAATGTTGTCTTTAGAATATCTTCCTTCCTCACACACAACTGAGGATATCTAGTTCCAAGGTCAATATTTGAAAAATATTGGGCTCCATGAAGTTGATCAAATAAATCATCAATGTGAGTTTGGGGATACTTGTTATTTATCATAATAGTATTGATCTCGCTATAGTCAATTCCCAACCTTATAGATCCATATTTATTTTTAATGAAAATCATAGGGGATCCCCATGGAGAAACACTAGGGAGAATAAATCCTTTATCACTCAATTCATCTAGTTGTTTCTTTAGTTCTACTAATTCCACAATGGCCATTCTATAAGGAGTCTTTGATATAGGCCTTGAACCAAGAATTAAATCAATAGAGAACTCAACTTCCCGATCTATAGGATGTTCGGGTAAATCCTCTGGAAAAACATCAATGTATTCTTAAAAAATAAGTACATTCTCAATTTGAAAATTTCTTTCCTCACCCATAGATATTGTGTTCTCATACTCACCAAGAATTTCATTAAGTAGAGATACTAGGGGTGGATCTATATAAGAATAATATGATGGTGTTTCTGCTCTAAAGATAATGGATTCTATATCATTCTCAAAAATTGTAACTTTCTTCTTATTGCAATAGATTTTTTCATCATAATTTGAAATCCAATCCATAGCTATGATTATCTAAAAGTTTATCATGGATATGATGATAGGGTTAGAAACTAAGGCATGTTTGTCGGGTGTAGTGAGTCACAAAGACTTGCTTCAACAATTTGTTCCCGATAAACCTTCTATAAATAAGAATATGGATGTTAGGGTGGATTAGAAGTAGAACCTTACCAAAGTTTTGAAATTAGTAGATACATTGCATTCTCTGATTTTAGCACATCCTCATCTGGAGGGTGATTAGGAAAGGTCATGCCATCTATGTCTCTTCTAATCCAGAGGCGTTCAATAAGAGATTGGGATTGTGAAAGTTCTCTATTATCACCAGGGTTATTATTCATAGAGTTGATAAGATTTGGAAATTCTAATATCTATCCCGAATTATCATAGAGATATAGGGGTCTAATTATTGAAAATGATGGTAATGGGAAGAGGGTATTTCCATTTATTCTTCCCTACTAATAATCACAAAATGATGGAATTGAGTTTTGGATCAATTTATCTCAATATTGGGTTTCTCAAAATTAAATAATGGGATATGTACTTTGAACCTAGTAATGTGAAGAACACACATACCCATGTTTGGATCAATATCTAAAGGAATAATTGGATTTATTGGAATCTAAGTATCATGTGATACATTGCATCATTGTTTAGTGTACCCATTCAATTGGAAAAAGATACAGACAACCCAATGTTTGGTCACTTTATGAGGTTATTAATCAAGGTTTACATGGTAGACACTTTGGTTGAGGAGGTTGTTCACACCAAACTTGAGGACAACATTAACTTGTTGATAAAATATGAATGATTCCCTCTTTATTAAAAGGATTATAAAATTATTAGTCATTCCCTTGAGAATTGAATGAGTTCTAAGACATGTAAGCTCTATAATAATAAGGGCACAATGAGTCATCCTACCGAAGGAAACTTATTAAAGGTAAACATATGTTGCAAGTCCCCTCCACCTTGAACTTGGGACTTGGTGCACTACTTTCAGAGACTATACACACGATGTAGGAGTCTTCTATGGAGATAAAAAATCTAGGGGTTAGTGGGGATTCAAAAGTTGTATATAAACAAATGTGACTGAATTCTTTATAAAACTCCACATTCAAGTCTAGTGGGAAAGAGGAGGATAAAACCAACACCCCAACAACATCCATTAATCTGTAGGACTCTCCCAAACACCAAATCCACTTTGATTCACCTAACGAAGACTTTCTTTGAGTTTAGGGTGGATCATACTAGGTATTGTGGAGATAAGGGTATTATTGTTGTGTCCATACCTGCACATGTTGTGAATTTAGGAACAACTATTAGGGTTAACAACCCATCCACACCTAGACTACGTAAATAATCTCATGATGAAAATTTTCATTGGCGGTGCTTGAAGGAACCCAACTTAAACCTGGGGTGGTATAAGAGGCATCTCATGGGGAGGAAGGAATTATTATTGTGGTTGATCATACATTGAGAACCCATCATGTGCATATTGCGTCTATACAACATGGGGATGGGGGAAGATCTCATATTTGACAATGATAAAGGTAAATGGGTATTAATCATGCAGTGAGTCCTAAATAGATGGACTCAGTGATAAGATCCCCTCATAGGGGGCTTGGGAAAGGCTCCCTCTCAAAAGGATGAGGAGCCCTTTACCATGGTCTCCTATAATAAGGATTAAAAAAGTGTCACTCTAGAGTGCATGCATTCTAGAATATAATCCTCAAGTAATAAATTCACCCCACTAGATGGAATATTCTAGGAAGATTATGTGGAAGAAAACCATGCCAATGACCATGATGGTATGGATGAAGCATAAATACTTGAGAAGTCTATGAAACAAATGGAGAATCTTAACATTAAAAAGAGAGGAATACAGTATAAAGGAAAAGTGCAGAAGACAATAATGGGGAATGTTCTTAAGAATAGCCCCATAACATGTACAAACAACCCTTAATGAAATGAAGATCATGTTTTGGAATTTTCAAGGTCTTGGAAATGTTCCAAGTATCAAAATCCTTATACATTTTTTTGAAACCAATAAACCTTTGTTTGTAGAAATTAGTGAACCTATGATGAACTTCAAGAATTGGAGGGAATTCAACTAGGCCTATCTTAGTTATTCCTCTATATATCATAATCTCTATGAGAGTGACAAGATAATGTGAAAATCCTCTCATGCTCTGCAAGATTTTAGTATGTATCTATTTTAATTTATATTTACATTAATCCATTTCTATTATTTTTTATAAATTTAAATACATAATATATTAATATAAGCGAGTTATAAATGGATATGGTTGTGATGTCTGTAGATATGAATCAGCATTAGGTCATTATTAGTGATTTCAACATAGTCTTAAGACCCAAATAGAAGATCATATCAAACTTTAGTAAGATTTCATACAAGGAATTATGGGCATGCATTTATCATTGCAACCTTATTTATGTACCTATTTTAAGTGTTGAGTACACAATAGTACAAAAAATAGTTTTTTATGTCAATTTTAAAAAAAATTAATGTTAATTTTATAAGGGATGTAATTGCAAGATACGTAGTAAATATATCTTTAATGTCATTTTTAATAACTTATGTAAAAATATTTTTTCAAAAAAAACTAAAGACTTTAACATTCTTTATTTTTATAACCAACATCAAAAATGAATTATAACATCGATTATAAATAAAAAATGACATCATAATACATTTTTGATGTCAGATATAAAAATAACTTATGACAACCCTTGCCTTTATTACACATTAATTCATGATTTATTATATAACAATACACCTAGTACAAACCAAAAGATCGATAACCCTAGTGTATTTTGGAATTAGATACATATCCTATTAAATTGTTACGTAGATAAAAAACATTATTGAAAACTTCCTTAACATGCTTCTAATATTCCACTTATCATTTAAAAATGCATGGGATAACCTGTGGACATACATAATAAAGGGGTGAGCTATGAAGCCCAATTAGAGAATAAAAAAAGTATGGAATAGGGTAAAGAAATATATGTGGGTCAAGATGCATAAAAATGTAACATAAGAGTTTAGAATCATAATCATGAACAATAAGGCATGGTATAACATGATAGCATAAAGGTAACATGGGAATGTGGCAACAACATTAAAAATGAAATCATAAGCAAGAGTCACAGTTAACCACCAAGAAATAATAAAATAATATGATTAGAATAACCTGTCATTGACCATACATGGCATATCATGGAACTATAACATCACCTAATTAATTGGATTGATATCGGGCGCACCCTTCATAATCATATCATGTACATTCGTAAGTATGTCACATAGATCATATAACATAAGAACATATTTCATCACACTTAATCACAAGATTAAGGATTTTGAATTAAATAAATTAAAGTCCCAAATAAATGAATTGTTGGTATAACTAGGTAAATACCTTTTAGTGTAAATGGATATGGGTATATACTTCAAAAATGATGAGCATGGAAAAATCACAGGACAATTTCGACAGCATAATGGTTGAACATGAAGGTTCATGGGAGGTCTTAATGAGAGTGAAAGGGGTCTATCATAACTTGTTAAAAATAATATAAGTAATAAATATATTTAAGAAAATAACCCAACATAAAAAATGGAATTAAAAGGCATAATACAAAAAGGGTTCTTGAATAAAAGCTTGGCATGAAAATCACAGTGAAATTTCGACAATATAACAACAGTACTTAAAGATTCATAAAATGGTTTAATGAGAGTGAAAGGGGTATATAATAATTTTTACATAAAAATTATTGTATTAGGGGTGTGTAAAAACATTTCTCATCACTAGGAATATGAAATAAAAGGTATAAAATAAAGAAGGTTCCTGAATGGAAAATAAAAGAGAGAGGTCCCTTACCTTGAAGATATACTTCCTAAAAATTGAGGGTGGAACCTTGAAACCATGAGGTAACCATAGAGGGACTATTTGGGATGAAAAATTGACCATAAATACATGTCTTATGAATTTTGAGTGGATAGGAATAGATAATGGGTGGTATTTATACTTGAGGAGGGGTAGGTTTTAAAGGATTCAATATTGATTATTTTATCATATAAGCCAACCACTTATGGGTAAATTGAATTCCAACAAATTTTATTTATAATTAATGAATAGGATACTGTTTATGGACGTATAAGGCCTTCTAAAACCGAACCAAACCTTCTATAAAACCTAATAAATTCACATAATCCAAAAAAATTGAATTTTATTTCAAAAATACAGATTTTTATTTAAAAAATAATGTAAAATTTCAAAATTAAAACTGATATTTATAAATTAAATTTTATACATATTACATTAAATTTTTATTTATAAAAATTTATCATAGAATTTTCAATCATTCTGAAATAATAATGGTGTAATAAAATCACAATGCTCATAAAGTGGCAATTTTCACTTTTTCGCTAAAAATTCAACTTTGTGAGAAAATTCCCAAAAAATCACCCTAAGATCAATTTTATATACTGAGTCCAAAAATGGAATTTATTTATTCAAGATAATTCTCTAAGTATAAAAAATTTATCTTTTAAATAAATCATTATTTTAATGAAAATTAACTGTTTAATAGTAAAATCAACATTCTAACCATTATAAAAATTACTTTGAGATTAATTAAAATATATTATCATTTAAAATACATTTTATAAAATTATTTCATGAAAAAAAAATTAATTTAAAACTTAAACATAAATCATATTTTAATAGAATATGTTTATAGTCTCTAAAAATAATATAATTTTTCTTATTAATTAATCATGATGATCATTTAAGTGTGTCAGCATAACCAAAAACAATAATGGTCAATTGTTTTATTGAATAATGGTCATAATGTTGATCAACTATATTAATTGAAATATATAAGGGTTGATGGTCATATTTCCCTTTAAATCCACCAACATTCTTACTCTTCACCATTCACTTCAATTTAAAACAACGATCAATATCATTTCCAAAATGAATATTTTATTACTAACTCTTTGTTCCTCTATTATTGTGATTTTCATGGGTGAAATGACTCTAGGGGATCGAAGAAGTCTAGATTTTTATATTTTACTTTATTTATCCTTCATTTTTATTCCCGATGTAATATTTATTATGATATTGGGTATTGTTTTAGACTGAATGTAATGTTCTTATACAATAAAATAAATTTTTGATGATTTCTAGTTTTTTTCTATACCTTTACTTTTTTTATTTGTACTAGTTCATGACAACACATGATGTTCATTGTTATTAAGAAAATTAAAAGTCATTATATATGCTACTATTTTAAAACATTATAAAAGTTAAAAAGAGGAAAGAGATCCATTATTTAAGAATAATATTTTTGGAGTTGTTACATTCTTCCTCTCTACAGAAATTTATCTCTTGAAATTTTCATTTCATACACTAAAAATATGAGGGTATTTATGTTTCATTTCCACCTCTAGCTCTTGTGTCACTTCATAAAACTTTTGTTTCCTCCATAACAATTTGACTATGTGTATTGTCTTATTTTATAGAATATTTCCTCTATGATACAAGATATTCATCGGCTACTCCTCATATTAAAGATTATTTTCCTATGGTACAACCTCTGAATTCATTACATGTTATGGATCTAGTATGTCCTTTATTAAGAGGTTTGTGTGGAATACATCATGTACTTGAAAAAGGGTTGTTTGGAGTGATAGTTTATAAGCCATGACTCTGGTGTAATTGAGAACCTCAAAGGGGAAAATATACCTAGGACTTAGCTTACCCTTCTTACCAAATATCATGAATTTCTTACATGGATATATATAGAGGAATACCTTATCTCCAACATCAAACTCTGTGTCTCATCGATGATTGTCAGCATAGCTCTTATGTTGAATCTAGGAATCCCTGATGTGATGTTGAATAGTCTTTACCTTTCCAATCATTTCCTCAACCATTCCAGAACCCAATAATTTTTGTTCACTAACTTTATCCCATCATGTTGGTGTTCTGCATCTCTTCCCATAAAGGGCTTTATAGGGATCCAATTGGATGCTTTATTGGAAACTATTATTATATGAGAACTCAACCAGAGGAATATGTTGATCCCATACTCCTTTTAATTCCATCGAGAACACCCTCAAAATGTATTTTAGTGTCTGGATAGTCTGCTCAAATTGGCCATCAGTTTGAGGGTGATAATATTTTTTGAATTTCAACTTGGTATTTAGAGAATGTTGGAGACTATTCCATGATTTCCTTCTTCATATTGTCCCACCAATAGTGATCTTACAGATCTCAATATATCTTTGTGCTCCCTGGATGGATAGAAAATATTGTTCCATGTGAATCATCCAACAACTCTTTATTTAAGTCAGGATTTCATGGTATAGATAGTCAAGACCCAAATCTTACAACTCCTTCTTCATTAATTTTAAACTTCAAATATTTCCCTTTTCTTATAGATTCCACCTTATTCTGAATTTTCACATAATATCTTCGATCATACTTTATCTTCTATAAAAGTAATGGTTGAGAAATCACTTGTGAAATGATTTATTATGTTCTTTATTTTATGATTCACATGTTTATCCTCTTCAATTCTAAGAAGATCTTATCCTTCTCAATTCTCACCAATGATAAAATTGCTAGATCCTTTCTAATTAAAGCATCCACCACTTCATTTTATTTCCTAGGATGTTAGTCGGTTGAGAAATCGTAGCCCTTGATCAAATCTAACCATCTTTGCTAGTGTATATTCAGCTTTATATGTGTGAATATATACTTGAGGCTCTTATGATCCATATATATTTCACAATTATCCCCATAGAGATAATTTTAGTAGATTTTCAAAAAAAATATTACTATAACCAACTTCATATCATGTGTTGGGTAGTTTTTCTCATGAAAATTCAATTTCATTAAGGTGTAGGCTATCACTTTTTCATTTTTCATTAATACAGATCTCAATCCCTTCTTTTAAGCATCACTGTACCATGAAATGTTTTCAACTTACTGGTGGAATAAGTTTAGGTGTAGTGATAAGCCTATTTTTAAAATCCATGAATCTCTCTTCACATTAATTTTTCTAAAAAAAACCCAACTCCATTATGAGTTATCTTGGTTAGAGGATTTGAAAAACATGATAAACTTATCAATAAACATCAGTAATTCCCAGACATTCTAAGGAAACTAAAAATATTTGTCATGGATGCTAGCCTCATCCATTTTTCAATTACATTTGTCTTCAAATGTTCCATATATATCCCATTTCTTATGATAAAATTCCCCAAGAATGAGTATTCCTTCAACAAGAACTCACATTATATGTAATTTTCATAAATCTTCTCCTTTTATAAGTCTTTATCACTGTGATGAGATACTCCTCAGGCTCCTCCTTTATTTTAGACTATATTAGAATATCATTTTTAAATACTACCAAAAATTTGTCAAGGTAATATATAAATACTCTATTCATCAAGTCTATGAATATTTATATGTAATTTTTGAGTCCGAATGGAATTACTATGAACTCATAGTGCCTATACCATGTATGAAAAAGAGTCTTGGGGATATCCTTTTTTTCACCCTTACTTGATAATACCCCGACCAAAGATCCACCTTAGAGAATTATTTGGATCCATGTATATGATCAAACAAGTAATCATTCCATGGAAGAGGATACTTGTTCTTTATCGTGATCTTGTGGGGCTTGTGAATAACAAATGAAAAGGCTCATTGACCCATCCTTCTTCTTGATGAAGAGGACTGGTGCACCCCAAGGTGAAGCACTTGAGCATAGGAACCCTTTATCTAGATTCCCCTATAGTAGCTTCTTCATATCCTTAAGTTCCACAAAAACCATTCTATATGGATTTTTAGATATTGTAAAATCCCCATGTATAATCTTGATTGAAAATTCAACCTATTAGTTAGGAGGAAGACCAATAAATTATTTTGGAAACACGTTAGTGTATTCCCTCACAATGGGAATTTATTCAAGGATGATCTTTTATTTGTTCTTAATAATTTGAGAAAGATATTCTTTCTCATAGGGTAATAGTATCTATTCTTGTGATGTTTTCACCAAATAAGACTCATCATCCTCCTTGCACTTATATAGAATTAGAGGAAAATTCATGATACGGATGGTGATTTCCTTCTCATGAAAATTTTTGTTGTATTTATATAATGAAAATCAATCCATACCTGTAATTGAATAAATTTAAAATAAAGGGAGTATCATATGGTTCACTGGGAATTTTTTTCCATGAATTTTGATAGGGTAGGAGTTATATACTTAGGATGAAATAATTTCCCCATTTTTCATTTTCACAGACAGCTTTACTTCCATGATTTGTGGTGGTGTTTTAATAGTTATATTAAACTTTCTTGATAATAAAAAATTCATAAAACCAGAATAAAAATGTAGATTCTATATTCTTTAATGAATAACTATCATACCTATTACTACTTCTTTTTTGGGATCCACCTAAATAGTTGTGATGGAATATGCTCTCCCTTTCTACCTTATAGGTTGTTGGAATTGATCATCTCTGACAATCCTTAGCCAAGGGAAATGTTTCACATTGTTTCATTGTTCCTTATAGTTGAAACATTGGATAATAGGTTGAGGGTTGTCTATAGCATTACTCTCTTCCATAAAATTGGTGGGTTTATCCTATTGATAATCTCTAGATAGGTGTCCTTCCTTTCCAACCCTAAATAATTTCCTTGTCCCCCTTAGTCAATTTTCAGGATGCTTCTTCGCATAATTTTGACAAGTGAGATGTTGGACTTTCTTACCACTTTTATATTTCTCCATCACACTTCTAGAATTAAACTCCACTTTCCAATTATTATCCACATAGAAACCTTGAGATTATATGACTCCAATTTCAACCTAGAGGGAATATTGGACAATTTTCTCATACTTGTCAAATTCTTAAATCGCCAGGGTTTTTCATAGACCCAACTTTATCCCACCAAAGAAGCGCTCAACTTTGTATTTAGGGGTAATGACAGATATGGAGGTGTATCATGTATGTTTTATGAAGTTTTCCTCATACACCCCAATGGATTTGTAATATTTTTGCATGATGTAAAGGAAACCCCACTCCATTTTAAGTCAGAGAGTTCAAGGAAAATATTTTTTAAAAAACATTTTTCAGAATTACTTCCACTCCATCGCTTCAATATCTTCTTAAATATTTGTATTTTTTATCATTCTCCACCACTAATCAGCTTCTCCATATATATGATAAAATGCTGGTACAAACTTCTCTTGATCAGAGCATTAAAATATAGAAAATATCTTCTCAATGGAGTTGATCCATTATTCCACAATCAAGGGATTGGACAACCAACTGAAATTTAGAGGCCTTTATTGTATAAAGGTATCAATTTCAGATTGTTATTTCTTAGGGGGATTTGGGTGTACTTACTGATTTAGGTTTCGGTTACAGACTTGTGCCAATTGAGAAATAATTTTCGTGAAGTTCACAATTCCTACTCCTATAGGGTTGGGGATCTCATTTGGTCAGCCATCACTTTAGAAATCACAATGGTTATTGGTTTGGTTTCTCCTATTTCCAACCATTGAATATAATGAAGGGAAAATTAGGTATGAGTACCTTTGAACTATTGAACATATAATCAAGAAACCATTGATATTAAATGAATAATTCATAAATGGCATATATTCCTAAATATATGAATTTATAGGCTTTAATTGAAGTTATCCATGATCTATTTTCTAAAATAAACTTGTAAGGTCATTGATGTGGCCTTAAAATCTATAGATTTTTCACATATTTTTATTAAGTTTTTAATGATTTAATTAATTAATTTTTTATTGTTTGTCAAATAATTACACTCTTGTAGTTATATAGTTTAATCCCTTATTTAATTAATTTGTATATTTAATTTTGTATTTTTAGTTTTAAAATTATGAATTTTATCTATTGTAAATTTTCTTTAATTTTCTTTATACTTATTAAATTTTATTTCTTCTTAATGATTATATGTCTCTTTTTAAAAATTAATTAATAATCAAATTATCTTAATTAACTGAATCTTTAATTTAATATTTAAATATCGAAATTGTGTTTTCCAAAAATAAATTAAATTTAATTATCAATTCATGTGTTTAATTTCCTTTCAATTAATAGTTTAAATATTTTTATTTTAATGGTTTAATTCAATTTATTATTATAATTTTAAATGCTGTAATTGTTTTACTTTAATTTTAATTAGTTTTTAATTTAAGTTTAAGTTTAGTTTCTAATCTTTAGTTTTATGTTTTGAATTTATTAATTAGTTAATTGTTTTAATTATTAATTTTGATTTATTGAATTAATTAAATTAAGTTTTTATATTTAAATTTCTTATTTATTAGTTGTTTTAATTTTATAAAATTATTAATTGAATTTATTTTATTTTTTACGGTTCAAATTTTGAGTTACCACCAGACCCATGCAACGGTGACTCATTGAGTCACAGTTACCATCTGCCTCCCCATGCCTTCTCACTGTAACCAGCCATCGCCAACCCTTCTTCCATTGCTACTTGGCAACGATGACTCAATGAGTCACCATTCATTTCCCACACCGTCACCGCTCCTAATCTTCATACCACCAGCCACCCTATTCCACACTACTACAACATTACATCAATCCCCACCACCATTACTAATTTCTCACACAATCACCACAATGATGTCTCACCTCCTTCAACCAGTTTCCTCCATCTATAAGTCATTGTTAATTTTTCACACTGGTGTGTCTTGTGAGCCACTGTCAAATTTCAAACTGGTGGATCTTCAACCCTTCATTCACATATTTGAGACTTGTATTAGATCTAAAAATGGAACCTAATTTTTCCCATCTTCCATCAAAGAAACTGAAACCCACCTTGAGGTTGTACCCGAATCACCAACGTCGAGGCTTCGGGATGAAGCCGCAACCCCCCCATCGGATCCGCTCTCACCTGCGCTCCACTCGAACCGAATAGCACCAGATCTATATAAGGATGTCGCACGACATTTTATTTCAGACCGACACCATGGAGTTGAGATCCTCACCTCTGTCGACTTCACTGTCAGTCGTCCACCACTGAAGCTGTGAGGAGGAGAGTCTTGTCGCTGGGTTGAAAAATAAGACATCACTTTCAAGGAGCCGCTACAAGAGGAGGGTCATCGCCATGGAGGTCTGGTGGAAGAGATCCCACTACAGTAGCCGCTGAAGGAGGAGAAGACGTCGTCGTCGAGGAGCACTACGGTTGAGCTGTGGTATATCTTCCTCAAGAAGCTCACCCCTTCCCCCCGTATAGAGAAAAAGAAGACAATGGGGAATGAAAATAAATAAATTAAAATATAATAACTAAATTACTTAAAATAAAATAAATAAAACTAAAATATTAATAATAATTAATATTGATTTAAATAAATTATTAAAATGATATAATATAAATTAATTAAAAAATTTAAAATAATAATCTTAATACATTAATATTTAACATTAATCAAATAATAATTTTTATAAATAAAACATTAAATAAATTAATAATAAATTTAATAACAATATAAAATAAAATATTTAGTTATTAATTAATTAACATATTAATTTAATATTTGCTTTAATATAATAAGTATTGATAAAAATAATTTCTTATTTTTCACTATTTTTTTCCATTGTAGAGACCCAAGTCTGAATTACATCCAGATTCATCCTAACTTTCTGGTTATTTTCTGTTAAAGGGTGATACTAAATTGAAAAAGTTCGCAGAAGAAGAGAGTATGTGGACGATGCAAAATAGGAGGATCAACCTAAGTCGGTGATTAATGTTGGCGATAAATAAAGTAAGATAGTGGGCTTTTAAAGAGGAGAAGGCAGCAGCATGAGGGGATGGGGATGACATTAATTTTGAAATTTCATTGGGAGAAAAAGCTGGATATCTGGAGCTGGAGAGCAGGAGACCCGGGAGCAGAGTTTTAGCATTTCACCTTTCTCGATTATTAGATTTCTTATCCTTTTTCCTTTCAATATCTTACTTTTTAATCGTACTGTTTAAATTTTTGTAATGAATATCAATCTAGGCTAAATACTTTTTTTTGTGGGATTGGTAATCTGTCAGGTTTATTCTTTTAAATGCTTCACTTTGTTCTTTTTCAAATTTCAGAATTTGATCGGTGAAAACAATTATGAAATCATTTAAATTTTTTTTTGTAACTTTCAATTTCTTAACTTTGGAGATGATCAGTGAGAATTCTTCTAAATATTTTCGTGTTTACTTTAATTTCAAAAACATCATAAACAATTAGTGAGATTGTTTCTGGTTACCACTAAACTGTAGTTAGTAGGAAAATATAAATTTTAAAACTATCTCATGTATTCAACGACATACGGGTCAAGTTTTTGGCACTATTGGTGAGAAAGTATTCGAGTGACCAATAATTTTTAAAATATAAAAAAATACTTTCAACAAAAAAATCATATAAAAAAATTCTTAAAAAAATTTAAAAGTGAAAATTTCTATAAAAAATAATATGTTGTGATCTTGTGTCATCTTCTTCCTTCAACTACTTTTCTACTATTTGTGAAGAACTATTATTTTTACTACTACTTGAATCCATGTGTTTGACCTAATTCACTAAAATTTAGTTGTCTTGGTGTTGTTGTTCCATATTGTTATTTCAATAAAATTGTGAGAGATTAAAGAACATGTTTGAACATGAGGGCTTGAATCATGGTAGTGAAACTTTTTGTATATATTATGGGTGTCATGGAAACACTACATGGTAGTGTGTCTATAATCAACCGCAAAAGATTAATTGTTTTGAAGAAAATGAACATCACATTGAGCCTAATTCTTACTTCCTATAAAAATTTGAACAATTTTTTACTAAGATAGACTCTAATATGGATACTTGGATAAACTTATTATTAAACCAAAGCCATGAACTTCAAATTAAAAATTCTCAAGAATAAGATCAAAAACTCCAAAATTTATAAAATATGTTCTTATAGTTACAAGAAAGGTTTAAGGAACAAGAAAAATATTATTAAATGAAGAAGCAATTGGTATAGGGTTAATTGAGAGAGAGAGTGAAGAAGATTGTGAGGTTAAATCTATGGAAGGGCAATACACTATTTTTGAAGAATTTTAATCTGAAGAATAATAAAATGTGGAAATGACAAACTATCATATTGACTAAATCAATTTTAATGATCCCATAAGGAACTTAATTAGATTTGAGTTGGAAATTTTTAAAAAGGAACTGAAACGGATTGAAGAAGAATTCTTTTATTTTTTACATGATCCATATCTTTGATATGGTTTGTTGTTTTAGTAATTTTGATAAAGCAATCACTCTGGTTGAGAAAAAATTTTAAAATAAGAACTTGAATATTAAAACCCCTACACCTGAATTTTCTGTAATCTTGAATAATGAACATGTACATGAAATTGAGAATAGGTTGGAAGAGAACATTAAACTAGAAATCATAGAATCTAAAATTATTCAACCTTTGTTGAAAACTTCTCTTCCCTATTTTGAAATCGCAAACCCAATAATCACTGAAATTATTTTTGAGGACTACGATGAGGGAATAATATTTAAAGAGATATTAATTGATGAAAATTTACTACCTTGTTCACATAGTAATAATTTTTCTGAAGATTTGATTAGTGAGATAGAAATTAATATTGATCAACCTAGCGATAATTATTTCAATTTGAAAATTCTAAAATCTGAATTTATCGATGGTGAATTGAAAAATTATTCCCCTAAAATTGAACTGCAATACTAAACAAAGTTTCCCTTTGAGAATAAACTTTTTGAATGCGAGGATAAAGGAGAGGTTGAACACGCACATATTGATTTAAGCAGAGTTAATTCTTCAGAAGTAGTTGATGTTAATTTTTTATTTTCTGATGAGTTTTTTTGGAAGAGATTTATAATATTGTGAAAACTAAATATTTGGATGAACAATAATTTACTCTTCCCTATTTTTCTAAGTCTTCCTCAATTGATTTGGGTACTAAACAACTTTTTGGGACTAAGAGTAGTTTGGAAGAGGAACCCTTTTTATTGATAATTTAGAAAATGAACATGATTTTCTTGATAACCCTCTCTATAAACCTTTTATTCAAAACTCACCCATAAGAACCCTTGGATTTTCTTTTTTAAAAGTTTATTTTGAGAGGGAAAACTGTGAGGATAATTCCACACCCCTAGAAGCACCTATTTCACCTTTTCCCTTCATAAAAATACAATTTTTGTCAAATTTGAACTTATTCTAAAAGTGGACAGTACTACTACCAAGAGTGATTTTGTTGACCCTTTATCTATTGATGAGATTAAAAGTTACTTGTCAGAGATTGTGGGAGTTAATTCTTTTTCACCTAAATTTAAATGTCTCATAACCACTAAAAAAGTGAATTTCTGTGATGAATCTGCTACTCAACTTGAATAATTCCTTGAGCAGATCCTTAAAGTTAAAGGGTGTTTCTTAGGGGTCTTTTCAGTTTATAAGGGAAGTTTTCCTTAATAGTCTAAGTACCCAAAAAATCATTCTTATGTTAAGAATTCATGGTAAAACACATTTGGTGGTTTATGGATAGGAAACCACACCCACCTAGGGAATTTGGTTAGTTTCTAGGGGATTATGGCTAGGGAATTTAAAAATAGAACTTCATGGGAGGCAACCCATGATTTTAGTGCTTTTAATAAAAAAAATTGTTCTTTCAATAAATTATAACTAAAGACTTAAAAATCAGTGCTTCATGGGAGTCAACTCATGCTTTTTCTTTGTTTTTACTTTGGTTCCTGTTTTTTTTTAATAAAGTGATGCTTATTGTTGTCCTTATCTTCTCTGTATATGTTGGATATGTCTTCTTGGTCTTGTTGTTTCTTATTTTCAGAGTAAAATTTATTCTGGTGTTGGTTTCATTGGAGGATTATAATTCTTTTCAAATCAAAAGGATCTGTTGGTGGAGCATAAATGGATAAAATTAAACAAGGAAGTTCTCCTTATGACTTTCAAAAAAACAAAAAAAACAAGTCACTATTAAGTCCATGACTCACCATTGCACTTGATTCACCATCCCACTACTGGCGGTGAGTTACCACAACGATGACTCACTTGTCTGGTAGTGGCGGTGAGTCAGTGATGTTCTGATGCATTTGTTGTTGATGGGAAAATTTTTCTTCATATGCTTGTTTGTTGGGGGGAATTTCCCATGGATGATTGTTCTTAAGTATGGTGTTTAGCTTACATTTTTTTGCTCTATTGTACAACTGTTTGAATCAAAATTTTGAAATTGTTTACACCTTATTCACTATTAACTCACATGTTTTACATGCTATTGTTCGAACTTAATTGAAAATTTTTGTCATTGGTTTAAATGATAATGCGTGTGTTTATGATATAAAATGTTTATTGTGTAAAATACACTATTTGAACTATAATGTGACCCTTGAACATTTCATTAATTACTTTAATGAAAAACTATTTTGATATTTAAAAGTCAAATTGTTCTTCTCCACCTTTGAATCCAACTTTGGGGACAGAGTTGGGTTTTAAGTATGGGGGAGGGGGTCAACTTATATTGATCTAATCTCTACTTTAATGGAATCCCATCAAATCCCTCTACCTGTTAAATTTTTAGTTTAAAAAATGGTAAAAAAATCAAAATTATTTTTTAATCTGAGATTCTTTAGGCTTCATACTGTTTAAAAATTCAGTGTTTCCTAAGTATAATACCTTACTGGTATTTTTGAGTTTCCTTGAATCTGAAATTTTTGAGATGAATGATTGTTGAGTGAATGTGTTTACTATTTTTATGAATGTTCTATTTATGAACTATATTTTAAAGTGATATATGATACTTTTTGTGGAGTTATGATCATAAACTTTGAAAATTGGAAATTTAAACTTTTTCCTAAGGGACTCACTTTATAATTATTAAAAAGAATAATCACCATAGTGAGCCAATGTAAATGGTATTCATATAAATCTTTTGAAAATTGAGTAAAATGGACATTTGGGAACCCAAGGTGAGTCTATAAGACACTAGGCATGGTGTGTGTGAGTAATCCCTCTGTATAATATTAAATAAGTGCATTTTCACAATGCTTAGAACATGTTAAATGGCTAGGGGGAAAAAGTAAAATGCCTAGTTTTTTAATACGAGTTCATTAAGGTGAGGGGAATAACGAACACTAGATGAAGAAGGAGTTGTTATATTTGTATGGAATCATTTAATTTGTATCAATAAAGTGATTTAAAAAATAATAATTTTTTACTTTGGAACCTCGAAGAAAGTCAATGTATAAAGTGCCTTTTGTTATGTTCCTAATTCCACTTATTTTTAACATGTTATCACTCTTAGATTTAGAACTTAAGCTTGAATTATAGTAAATCAGTAGGCAATTTCATAAATAAGGCGTGAAATCCTCAGAAGTGGATGATTTTCAGCTTACTTGATCACCAGTGAGTATTTAAAGTTAGGAAAGACATCATTTGAATATTTCTTTTGAAAATCCATACTAAGAATTTTTGGTCCTTAGATTTTTAACTGTTTAACATGCTTATTTATGGGTTTAATGTTTTAAAACACTCTTCTATTTTAAAATGACAAAAAAACATGAAATTGATTGAGTAAAATAAATGCTTTAGTGCGGGGGAATTTGATGTGGCCTTAAAATCTATAGATTTTTCACATCTTTTTATTAAGTTTTTAATTATTTAATTAATTAATTTTTTACTTTTTGTCAAATAATTACACTCTTGTAATTATATAGTTTAATTCCTTATTTAATAATTTTTTATATTTAATTTTTTATTTTTTATTTTTAAAATTATTAATTTTCTCTATAGTGGTTTTTCTTTAATTTTCTTTATACTTATTAAATTTTAATTCTGCTTAATGATTATATGTCTCTTTTTAATAATTAATTAATAAATCAAATTATCTTAATTAACTTTTTTTTAGAAAAGATAAGATATATTACTGATCAAGCAAACCAGACCTACAAAGCTAATTAGGAAACGAGTCCACCCAACAATGATCACCCTAAGATTTCCCAAAACGAACCAAACAATGAGCTTTCATATTCCCTTGTCGCTTAATAAAAGAAAATTTGCATGCAGCAAAGCCTTCAGTTAATGGCCAGATCTTCCTCAAGATAAGTTCATACGGTTGAGATGCATCGTCCTTCGAAGCTAGAGCATTCACCACTTCGAGGCAGTCAAATTTCTCCAAAACCTTGGGCCAATTTTTTGAACGGAAAAAAATGATCCCATGGAGGATGGCAGAGGCCTTCGCCACCAAAGGGCTCCATGAGAAAGGAACATCCCTGCACTAAGATTCTACAATCTGGCCAAAAACAATTATGAGAAATGAGTCCAATACTGACCCTGGAATTAGCAGAGACATTAGCATCTGTATTGATCTTGAGGAAACCCTTAGGGGGGAGACTAACAAGGAGCCGGCTGTTGAGTGTTTCCCAAAGGAGGCACTGAATCGTTATTCTTCCAACCGTTCATCCATTCCCTAGCCCTATCCACCCAAAGATGATCATGGGTCACCTTCATTTGTAAAATTCGATCATTTCGTCGAGTCCACACTAACCAAGCAATTATGCAGATCAATCCCACCACTCTCGGTTCCAGAGAAGCCACCCATTTAACCAGATTTTGGACCAGCCCAATTGAAAGATCAAAGAACAAACCAAAATATTGTTTCCATTCCTTCCACACCCATTCCACCCCACGATAGGAAATAATTTCATGAAAAGGGGGTTACACCTCTTTGAGGCACAACGGACAGGTGTCATCCTCCGCAAAATGTCACTGCACCAAAAAGTCACGGGTTAGGAGAACCCCAGAGCAGACCTGCAACCAAAAAAATTTCACCTTAGGGGGGGGGCAGTGAGCGCCCAGATAATCTTCCATCGATTATCAAGAAAGGCCTGAGCCACTCCTTGGACCCGCATTTTGTAACCTGAGCGGACAGAATATCTGTCATGAGACTCCCTGATCTAGCAAATTTGGTCACTACCCATCCCCAGTGTGAGAGGAATACTTAGGATGAGATGACGGTCAACCTCATTAAACCAACTATAATGCTTCCCATGATCCCAGTCCTCAAGAGAGTCATTGATCAGATCTTGTACCCTTGCATCTTCGAAACCAGGAACAATAGTCGAAGAGACCTTATGGTTAATTCCATTTTCCAGCCCGAAGTCCTTCCAAACATGAACATTATTCCCGTCAGCAATTCTCCAGACGTATCCCATTTCAAGGAAGGATTTTGCGCCCCATATACTTCTCCACAAAAAACTCAGCCTTGGCCCCAACTGGGCATGCAATAATTAATGAGGGAAATATTTTGCTCGCAGAACCTTTGAGAACAGGGAATATGGATGGGAGAGGAGGTTCCATCCTTACTTTTCCAGAAGAGCCTCATTAAACCATTTGAGATTCCTAAATCCAAGGCCCCCATAAAAATTTGAAATGCATAGCTTCTCCCAAGACATCCAGTGTGAGTTATGTTTTCCCTCATAAGATCCCCACCAAAAATTGGCCAACCGGGAGTGGATCTGATTGACGAGAGTTTCTGGGAATTTAAACAGCTACATAGCATAAGAAGAGATTGATTGGGCCACTGACTTCACGAGAACTTCCTTTCTTGCCTTGGAAATATTCTTACTATACCAAACACAAATCATATTATCCACCCGATCCATAATTGAGGTGAACACTTATTTCTTTGACCTACCAACAAGGGTCGGGAGGCCAAGGTACTTAGGATGCTTCTCAACCAGTGAAAAACCACACATTCTTTGCATCTCCTCTCTCTTTACTTGGGAGATGTCTTTACTGAAAGATAACTCTGATTTCAAAGGATTAAGACGTTTCCCAAAAGCCCTTTCGTACAGATTGATGATATGCAACACTGAACTGCATTCTTGCGGGGTATCACAAGAAAAAAAGAAGGCTATCATCTATAAAGAAGAGATGGGAGATAGGGGAATTTCTATATACCTTAGCACCATGGATAATTCCTTGGTCCGCTGCCTTCAAAAGGAGGTGAGAAAAAACATCAGCCACCAGAATGAAGAGATAAGATGGCAGTGGATCCCCTTGTCTCAAACCTCTTGACGGTTTAAAGCTTGCTGAAGGGGACCCATTAATATTAATTCTGTAGGAGACAGACGTAATGCAATTCATGATATTAGAAACCCATATCATCCCAAATCCCAACTTGGAGAGTACAAATTCAAGAAAATTCCATTCAACTATGTCATAAGCTTTTATCATATCTAATTTCATTGCCATGATGCCTCTCTTAGAAGAGGAACGAGTTTTCATAGAGTGGAATACTTCAAAAGCAATGGAAGCATTATCAGTAATAGATATCTTTGGAACAAAATCACTTTGATTATCAGAAACAATCAACGGGAGGAAGTTCCCAAGTCTGGTTACCAAGATTTTGGAGAAAATTTTGTAAACCACATTACACAGACTGATTGGCTGAAACTCTAAGACTTTCTTAGGGCACTGAGTTTTTGGAATAAGAGTAATAAGAGTTTCATTAAGGGATTCAAGAGATTCTCTACCTTACCACACCTCCTTCAGTAGGGCCACCACATCAGGCCCAACAATATTCCAAAAGTGTTTAAAGAACAGAACATGAAACCCATCAGGCCCCGGGGACTTGGTAGAGTGAATAAGATGCAGAGCGCCAAAAACTTCATCATCAGAGATATCTCTTTCCAACTGACCATTCATATCTTATGTAACCAGCATTGGGATGCAGCTATTTAGACCTGTATGAGTGCTGATTCTTTCCTCTTCATAGAGTTTGTTGAAAAAAATCAGGATGATGGAGTTAATATCCTTGATATCATGAACAACTCTCCCGGTGGGGTCCTCAAAATGCATGATATGATTTTTCATTCTCCGTGCAGACGCTCTGTGGTGATAGTAGTTGGTATTTTGATCGTCATCTCTGATGTGAGACTCTATTTCTCAAAGAAACAAGAAACTTTCCTTCTCCCTTATTGTTGTATTAAGATTCTTTTCCGCAACGGAGATATTTTCAAGAATAGAGGAAGAACAAGGAGAAGAGTGGAGTCGCTTTAAGCGAGTCTCAGCCTCATTAATGTGTCTGTCAAAGTCTCCGAACCTCGCTGAGCTCCAATTCTGTAGGCAAGACGCAGTATTGCGGATATTAGACATGATGCACCGATTCGGTCCCTCCCATGTCGCTTGGACCACCTTTTCACAGTTGTTTTCTTGGATCCACATACTTTCAAATCGAAATGTCCGCACATGCCTCCTCTGTTTCCCTTGAGAGAGCATCGACAAGATGATTGGACAGTGGTCAGAAGAGACTGGGGGTAGGTGAACAATAGAGAAGGCATGAAAAATAAAAGTCCACTCATCATTCCCAATAAATCTATCTAACCTTTCTGCAAGACGGTTCTCCATTGACCTACCCCGCCTCCAGGTGAATGGAGAGCCAGAAAACCTGAGGTCATGAAGAGAGTTCGACAAAATGGAATTCCTAAACTCATCCATAGCAGCGCCACTCCTCACACATCCCCCTTATTTTTCATAATGAAAAAGGACCTCGTTGAAATCCCCCCCCATCAGAAGAGGGCTAGGTAAAGACTTCCGCAGCTGATTCATAAGGGCCCATGATTAGTGCTTATCATCCCCACCCGGCCACCCATAGAAACCTACAAACGACCAAGTAGGAGACCCTGGGCTAGAAAATGTAACCGAAATGTGATTGCTTGAAAAAGTAGAAATCTGGACCCCAATATCCTCCTTCCATAGGAGGCAGAGGCTACCCGAGTGTCCCTGTCTTCCAATGGGAAGGAAGTTTTTAAAACCAATCTTCGAACCCAATAGACCAACATCCTTACAATCCAAAATAGTTTCGGATACAAAAACTATGTCGGGGCGATATTTGGAACTCTAGTGACGGAGAACACGAACCGTTCGGGGATTTCCAAGCCCCTGATAGTTCCAGCAAAGGATTTTCATGGCCCTAGGCGGGCTGGGACACTCCCGCCACTGCCTCTTCAACTTCGACCAACTGTCCATCATTTTCCACTTGCCACCTCTTTGGCAGGCTTTCTGTCATCTGACAGGCCTCATAACGTCGTTATGCTCATTGGCCTATGTACCGAAATTCTCCACACCCCTATCCCTTCAAAACACCATTTTCCATGTCCATTTTTTTATAGTGGCATTCAACGTTATCCCAGTCATATCATCTTTTTCCTGAGAGGTAGTACCGGGCGCAAAATCATCTGAACTAGTGACCGGATCTAGTGTGTTATCACAAAGATGGTGTACCCTTGGGCCTGGGTCTAGTGGTTTCTTGCAGTTTGAGTGTGGCCCGACATCTAGAAACGGAATGTCCTTTAAAATAGTTGGGACCCGGCTTGGGGTATCCACCAGATCCTACCCCTGCCTTACTTTCTTTTCCTCAGGAATGATCAAGGTCAGTGTGCTACACAAAGTCCTTCCTTCCGCCCGTTGATCCCCCTGAATGTCAGCAGAAAGATGCGGTGGCCCAAGCATGATGATATTAGTATGATTTGGTTTATCATGGTTACTAAAAGAATTCACAAGTTTGTCTCGGTCCTTTTGTTTTTCAAATTCAGAGATAAACGTCATTCCAGAGGTTTTGACACGAAGCCAGGGACCATATTGCAAAATGACATTACCCTATCTATCCTCCTTCTTCGCATCACAGTCCTTATCTAAATGTCTGAGGCACCCACAAAAGAAATAGAAAATAGGAAGCTTTTCAAACACAAAATAAATCCAGATGCCAGAGTCCTCCCTTTCCAAAAAGCATGCCCCTCATAAGAGGATGTGCAACATCAACCGAAACTCTGATTTGCACAAAAGTCCCCCAGTGAATTGGATCAGACCGTTCCCATTCCAGAAAAGTACCAATGCGCCCTCCAATCTCCCGCATAACACGTTCAGTTCTACCATGAAACGGGATTCCTTTAATTTGAATCTAGAAAGGTGAATAAGACGAGTTAATTTTCTGAATATTTTCTTCACCTTTAAGGTCCTCCATGAGAATGATATGGTTGTCAAAGGACCATGGTCTACCATTGAGGACTTTTATTTTGTCTCTTTCATTAAAGAATTCAAATACTAGAAGTACCGCTCCCACTTCCCTTATAGAAACACCATCCTCCAATCTCCAGATATTTTGCGAAGTATTTTTCAGTGCTCCCTGATTGAAGGGCCTATTTGTCAAAAATTTCCCTACAATAAGTAGAGACATTCGCTATGAGAGAAACGCGTCTTCACACTTCCATGTAGCAACTTTCGATCTTTCTTTATCAGTTAAAGAGAGATTCCACCAGCAATTCATTAAGTTCGACTCCATTTGACTTGTTAGGAATAAATCACACCACAAGCACCTTCGTGCCCAGGCTGCACGATCACACCCTTCCCTGATCCCACCCTTCGCGAGTAAGCTCTTCCCGTGTGCACCCTGCTAAAAACACCCCCAACACTGGCTCACCCTGTGACCCTACATGAAAAAAAACATGTGTGAACCGAGTCCTTCGCAGATCAAATTTGGTGTTAGGCCCACCCGGCCCAAGTAAGACCTGCCCGAGCAGCTCCCTCGTGAACCAAACTCATCACTGGCCTAACTATTTGCGGACAAGAGTCGTCGCAGACCAGAGAGACCGCAGACCAGAGAGTCTGCGGACCAGGGAGGCCGTGGACCAGTGCTTGCTCATACTCCTCACAGGTCAGACTCTTCCCCTACGAACCAGTGCTTGCTTGCACCCAGCCTCTTCGTGAACTAGACTTTTCACAGACAGGGCCACCACAGACCAGAGGCGCCGTAGACCAGAGCTCAATCGCGAACTAGCACCAAACCGCGAACTAGCTTCTTTGCAAGCCCACTCTTTTGCACTTAGCCTCTGCGAGGGAACCCTCCACTATGGAATCACCTCAGGCAGCCTCCACCCGCCTTCGTGAACTTTCGTGAATCGTAGAATCCAGAGATGTGCCAAGGAAAAGAGCAGACTTCGCGTGAAAGAATCCAGCCCATAAGCAAAACCTCTACCGGCCTTTGCATGAGAAAACTCTGTGGAACAAAACCACCGTCGGCCGTCGTGGTCAGGGAATCGTCGGCCCGAGCTAAACTTCCCTCGGTGAGTAGATCCTAAACTAGCCGACACACGCAGCACCAGAAACCTGCAAATCGAGCACCCCACCTCCAGATCTGGGAGAATAGAGAATGACGATGCATCGAAGGCGAGCCGATCACAAGACAGTCTCTAAGGAGAACCTGAATCACCGACGCAAGAGAGGAAGGTAGCTGAAGAAGACCAAGCCAACCTTGGATCTGAGAACCTGAGCCACTGTGAGGGGCGCCAAGAACCAAACCCTAAGAATTCCTAGGAAGAAACTCTCACTGGGAGAGACTCACTCTATTTATAATTATCTTAATTAACTGAATCTCTGATTTAATATTAAAATCTATAAATTCTGTTTTCCTAAAATAAATTAACTTTAATTATCAATTCATGTGTTTGATTACCTTACAATTAATAATTTAAATCTTTTTAGTTTAATGATTTAATTCAATTTATTATTTTAATTTTAAATGTTGTAATTATTTTTCTTTAATTTTAATTAGTTTTTAATTTAAGTTTAAGTTTAGTTTTTAATCTTTAGTTTTATGCTTTGAATTTTTTAATTTTTTAATTTTTTTAATTTTTAATTTTGATTTAGTTAATTAATTAAATTAATATTTTATATTTCAATTTCGTATTTCTTAATCGAATTAATTTTATAAAATTTTTATTTGATTATTATTATTTTTTTCATTTCAAAATTTGATTCGCTACCAGACCCATGAAACCATGACTCAATGAGTCACCATTACCACCAGTTCCTTCTCACTATAACCAGCCACCGCCAACGTGTTTTTTTTAAAATGCATTTTTTTTAAAAAAAATCTAAAAACCGCATAGGTTATTTTTTTTAAAAAAATACGCCACAAATGCGGCATCACTGATGCTGCCTTTGCCCTAAAACAGTATTTTTTTATTTATATTTTTTATATATTTAAATTTTTAATGTTTTATTATTATGTTCGTATGGTTATATATATATATATATATATATATATAAAAGTTAATGTTTTAACATAATTTATCTTTTATTCAAGTACGTGACTTTTTTGCCTATGTAATATAAATTATAAGACAAATATGAATGAAATTTTAAACATTTCTTAAACATATAACAAGTAGTCTAAAATAAAAATAATTTCTTAAAAAATCTTAGTGAAACATTATTTATAACCTATCAAATCCACCTACTTGAAACTTAAAAATGTTTCAAGTATGTGACTTTGTTGTCCAATATAATATAAACTATAAGACCGATATGAATGAAATTTTAAAAATTTCTTAAACATATAACAAGTAGTCCAAAATAAAAATAATTTCTTAAAAAATCTTGGTGAAAAATTATTTATAACCTATGAAATCCACCTACTTTAAACTTAAAAATGTTTCAAGTACGTGACTTTACTGGCCTATATAATATAAACTATAAGACTGATATGAATTAAATTTTAAAAATTTATTAAAAATATAATTAGTAGTCCTAAATAAAAATAATTTCTTAAAAAATATTGGTGAAAAATTATTTATAACCTTTCAAATCCACCTACTTGAAACTTAAAAATGTTTTAAGTATGTGAATTTGCTAGCCTATATAATATAAACTATAATACCTATATGAATGAAATTTTAAATATTTCTTAAACATATAACTAGTAGTACAAAATAAAAATAATTTCTTAAAAAATCTTGGTGAAAAATTATTTATAAACTTTCAAATCCACCTACTTGAAACTTAAAAATGTTTCAAGTACTTGACTTTGCTGGCCTATATAATATAAACTACAAAAACGATAAGAATGACATTTTAAACATTGCTTAAATATGTAACTAGAAGTCCAAAATAGAAATATTTTCTTAAAATATCTTGGTGAAAATTTATTTATAACCTTTCAAATCCACCTACTTGAAACTTAAAAATGTTTCAAGTACATGACTTTGTTGGCCTATATAATATAAACTATAAGACCGATATGAATGAAATTTTAAACATTTATTAAACATATAACTAGTAGTCCAAAATAAAAATAATTTCTTAAAAAAATTTGGTGAAAATTTATTTATAACCTTTCAAATCTACCTACTAGAAACTTAAAAATGTTTCAAGTATGGGACTTTCCTGGCCTATATAATATAAACTATAAGACCGATATGAATGAAATTTTAAAAATTTCTTAAACATATAACTAGTAGTCCAAAATAAAAATAATTTCATAAAAAATCTTGGTGATAAATTATTTAAAACCTTTCAAATCCACCTACTTGAAACTTAAAAATGTTTCAAGTACTTGACTTTGCTGGCCTATATAATATAAACTATAAGACTGATATGAATAAAATTTTAAACATTGCTTAAACATATAACGAGTAGTCCAAAATAAAAATATTTTCTTAAAAAATCTTGGTGAAACTTTATTTATAACCTTTCAAATCCACCTACTTGAAACTTAAAAATGTTTCAAGTACTTGACTTTGTTGTCCTATATAATATAAACTATAAGACCGATACGAATGAAATTTTAAACATCGCTTAAACATATAACTAGTAGTCCAAAATAAAAATATTTTCTTAAAAATCTTGGTGAAATTTTATTTATAACCTTTCAAATCCACCTACTTGAAACTTAAAAATGTTTCAAGTACTTGACTTTGCTGGCCTATATAATATAAACTATAAGACCGATATGAATGAAATTTTAAACATTGCTTAAATTGGAACTAAATTCACCCCCTCTTGAGATTCCACTTTGACCAACAAGTAATAATAATATTTTGATTTCAGTAGACATAAAACATATAAACAATAATGTACAATCAATGCCTATGTCTATGGCGAGGAGATTATGTCCTACATGGTGGTCGGTGAATAGGACGTCCGCGTCGAGTGTGTAGTGGAGTCTGATGACCTGGAGAAGGCTGATCCTCAGGCACTGGAATGTCGACCGGCACATCTTCCATCTATGTGTTAGTGGGAGGAGTTGTCAACTGCATCTTGTACTACCATCCGGATCCTTCTCCCTCTAGGGTGGTAGAAGGACCTGCCTCCATTGTAGTGGGGAACCAAGCCTACGATGGAGTTATACCCCAAGACGGAGATGGCTCTGGAATCAAAGGTTGTGATGGATCTAGAACCCAAGAGAGAGAGAACTGTAGATATCCTGTCAGGAAAGATAGATCACATGCCACCTGAGGCACATCCTAAATCGGATGACCCTGGACTACTAGAGGGATGACCTTTTCCTGTGGAACAGGTGAGACCTCACGTGCAGCACAACGCTGTCTAGGTCGTCGTGGTCATGGCTCTTCAGCACCATCAGCACCTGCAGAATGTTCCTCTGGGGCAGGAACCTCCTCTCTTCGAGATGGACATGCGAAGATGCTCCCGTAAAGCACATGAAAAGATGACCTCGCCTCCAGTGTTGTAGCATGGAAGGCTACCCGGATAAAGACCCCCTCCTCCTCTTCATCACTCATGCGAACAAGCTGCTCTATGTGACTTCTCTGTATATAGATTCAAATTGAATTAGAAAATAATTAAATAAAAAAAAATAATGGAAATTTATTGATTTACCATCCTATGCATCTCTATGTCGGGTTGGGTAAGATACAGTATAGACTTCAGTCTATACCATGGCGTATAGTCAACCTGCTCTGAAAGAGAGAATTGATTCGTAGGAACACCCTGAATATGAAACTCTGCATGTCTGTGCCAGAAGTCAATAAAATTGGAATGTACTCGGGACCAGTAATCATCCTGCATCCCTGTCATCTTCATCCCATGAAGTCGGTTTGTCTTTCTCGATGGTAATGGAATCGACCGAGTACGGAAAAACTGGCGCATGTCTCTATCAAGCTGCTGCCACTCAATAATATGGAAGTGAATGAGGAGCACTGTAGCCATAACATCCTTAATCCCAACAGTGCAGTATGCTGGAAAATGGTCTGTAATACTCCAGTATGGAAGCCATGAAATCTGAAATGACAAGTTATTTTGTCAAAAAATCACCTAACTAAAAACCAAAATTGATGCTATTATTAAATATGTTAGACAGTGATAGATTTTATATACATACCTGATCAGGTAAGAGACAATCCAACTGTAGCTGATATACACCCAAATGCTGTCTTGAAAACTCGTCAAAATTGTGTCGCTGACACCACCTATAAAATACATCAATGATAGTGAAAAATAATGAGAAATTATAGTCAATAACTCATAGTAGAATTAGAAACCAATAGAAATGACTTATCATACCAGCATCCATGCGGAGCATCATGCAGCACCTCCATCTCGACTGGCGGACCAGCAAGGTCAGGGCGGAATGCTGGGATGTGCTCTCATGCTCACATCTGAATAAGGATGATGCATCCTCTGAGACCTGTACGGTCCCTGTAGGATAGCCTATATAATGATCTGTACGTGTATTCCAAGCAGGATGATCTCCATCTGTACATCCCAGTCCGATCAAAGTCCTTTAGTAGGGGTAGATACATCTTATACATGTGCATCCCTGAGTGATCAGTACACATGGTCTCTCCAATGAGTCGTAAGATATATGCACGGGCATAATGCATGATGGTATACTCATCATTATCATCTTGTAAATGTGGAATCTGTGACTCTAACCAAGGCATAGATATGGACGATCCATCTATATCCCAACGGTCGGACAAAATATCAATGCCTAACAAGCGTTGAGCAAGGTCTGGCCAAGCTGCATGAGTGAGTCCAATAACGGGTCTCCCCTGGATAGGCAGACCGAGAAGCACTTCCACATCCTTGAGGGTGATGATCATATCTCCCTCAGGCAGGTGGAATGTGTGTTTCTCTGGCCTCCATCTCTCAATGAGGGCAGCAAGTATGTAATGATCTACAAATGTGAAATCTGATACGGCAAGGCCATAGAAGCCAACACGACGCAAGTAAGGTCTAATGGAATGTGGAGGCTCCCTGTGATGAAAATAGTGCACTTGACGCACCTTGACCAATCGATCTGGACAACCCTCTAACACGGCCTACGAAATATTGGTAGTCTGCTGAGTGAGTAGTATGGTATCATCCATCTGCATATAAAAAAATGAAATGAGTCGTAAGTGTAAAATGTAAATATAACGTTATGGATTGGATTAAGATAAACCATGTCAATTAGTAAAGATGTTTTTGAAATTTATCTAATTATATGTATTGAATAACTTATGCTAATCATTATGATAATATAATTTCTTTATAGAATAGTTTACTAAAATATCACACATAATTTAACCAAAAACCATGGAAAAGGGAAGATTTTTTTTGGTTGGGGTTTAGGTTTGAGGGTTTAGGGATTCAAATTTTAATATTAAGGATTAAGAAACATGTTTCTAGGTTAATAACATTTACTTTACAATATGGGTTAAGTATTCTGTTTTTGGATTTATGAAATAAATTCTATTATCTCAAATTTTATTTAAGGAATAAAGAGAAAGTTATTTCTTGAAAGCAAGAATATTATTATGAAATAAGTTATATTATCTAAAATATTGGGTCTTGAATTTGGTTAGACATATTTTGGAGGAGCTTTATGATTAACTACTTATGGATTGGATTAAGATAAACCATGTAAATTAGTAATGATGTTTTTGGAATTTATCTAATTATATGTATTGAATAAATTATGATAATCATTATGATACTATAATTTTTTTATAGAATAGTTTACTAAAATATCATACATAATTTCACCAAAAACCATGGAAAAGGGAAGATGTTTTGGGGGTTTAGAAAACCGAGGAAAAAAGAAGAGATAACAACATTTAGTTTACAATATGAGAATGTCACAATGAAGACAATACATCATTATGGATGAGACTGTGAACTCGACCCAATAATTTTAGGGCATCATTTCCATTTATAACCTTCTTTATGACATATCGTGCATCGCAAACTCTGCCCTTGTTCTTGAGACTAGTCCATCTCATTACGCATCTTACTAGCCTTTGGTCTCCCACAAGGACGTAACTGATTCATGTCAGGTATCACTATTAGCTGGCCTTTGGGCATTGGGAAATAACGATACTCCCCAATAGGTGTCCATGGTGCAGCATAATAGTTAGCCCTGGTATCCATCTGGTACACTGGATCAACATATGTTTCCCATGATATGTTCATAGAGGCACATGTTTTGATGGTGTGTGTACATGGAAACTGTAAGGCTTAAAAGTTTCCACATTGACATTGCCTTGTTTCCAGTAATACCACCATTTTTTCACCGATGCGATTTGTGATGGGGTCTGAATGATCTTAAACTTCAAATCGGGAGTCTTCTCTTCGAAAGAGACAGACGTGATAACCAGAAGCTTCTTCAATATTCTTTTCAATCTCTCGTTTAAAGTGTCTTCCGTATCTTAGCCCCTGCTGTATTCCGTCTGATGCTAGTTTTTGTCTATCCACAAAGTACTTCACGCATCGATATAATGTCTCCTAAACTAAGGAAATTATAGGTAGCTTGCGAATCCCTTTGAAGATACCATTTATGCGCTCCACAATGTTTATCATCATGTGTTTTTACCTCTTCCCCCCGTCATATGCTGATGTCCATTTCTCTTTTGGAATCCGCATCATATAATCATAAACTTCTTGATTAGCCTGACGGATTTGTTCAAAAAGTTCTTCAAACCGCCGTTGGTCTGACTCATATGCTACAAAACATAGATGATATATCACATATATTGATTTTATCTTTATGTTGAAATAGTGAAACAGAACGAATAGAATGCATACCAAGCCTCGTGATTTCCTTCTTCGTCGATTCATTGTGGAATTTTTTATGCACATTTCTAGAAATGTGTCTAATGAAGAACTGATGATGTGCATTTGGGTATATCCATGTATCCGGATCTGCATTAATTGCCTCATTAATTTCATGATGGCGATCAGATATAAAACAAACACCCCAAATGTTGGTGAAATGGTTGCTGATACATGCCAGAAACCAACTCCATGATTCATAGTTTTCTTTCTCTAAAATGGAAAAGGCAAGTGAAAGAGGTGAACGGTTTCCATCATGGGTTGCCGTAATCAACAATACACCATTGTATTTTCCATATATAAATGTTCCATCAATCTGAATAAACTGTTTGCAGAAACGAAATGTGGAGATACAGGGAAGGAATACCCAGAACAACTGATGAAATTGAACACGAGATAGATCAAGTCGGTTATTGTGAGACACATGTTCGTTTTTATCCAAATGGAATACAACTTGTTTATGATGCCTCGGTATGGCTAGAAATTGTGGAAACACCCGATATGAGTCATCCCAATCACCATAGACCTTCGCAATTGCCTTCTATTTCATCATCCATGCCTTATTATAGGAAATCTTATAACTGAATATCTATTGAATCCTCTCTTGCACAAGGGATATTAGAACATCTTGACATGTTATAATCATCTCAACAACAATAGATGACATAAATTCTGCATCCAATGAGGTATGATCTTGTGTGAGTCTTGGCTGAACGCAAGTATGAGCCGCCTCAATCCTCGAGATTCTCCAACCTCCAAATGTAATTTCCAGAATATCCCTCAAGTGAAATCTACAATCATCCTCATACTTTTCACACCATATAACATATTTACTATGGCAATATTCATAAACTATATAGTTTAAGTGTCTCTCAATATGAAATCTCTTTAGCGTTCTTTTTTAGGTATCTTTACTAGGAAAATTCCTTCCAATATATAATGTTTTGTCTACCTCACTAAACATATCTAGTAAAACTCCAGGGAACTCAATTGTCGTTGCGAGAATAGTATTTTCGAATTCAGGCACGCGTGTCATTTCTTTTGACCAAGATGAAAAGAGTGGTGGATGATTTATTGTAGTTCGAGATTGATGTACAACTAATGCATTTCTCAAAACCTCCTCCATATCTTCTGTTGGTCCCTCCTCATCAGCATTGTTGTCACCATCTGATCCGTCATTAAGAAACTCCTCATCAGAAGTCAAATTGACATGTATATCTAAGATATCATCTAGGTTGTCCTCTTCTACTGCATCATTTGGAATAAACTCAATTTCATGAGGTGGAATATATTCAACCACTCTTGTAATTCTACGTCTTTGTACAATTGGATGTTGTTATTGTATAGTAGCAACATCAGCATGTAAATCCATCATGGTACCATCTGACCATTGAGAAAATAAATTAATTGCTTGGACCCAATGTGAATTAACAACCAATGGACAAGATAGATGCCACAGTGTTTTCGAGAATTGAAAATGTCGATAGCTCATAAACATGATCTCTTGATCGGGTCCCAGATTTAAGTAACCATGAATTATATCTTGAAGGTCACTTATGGTTACACAATCAGATGTACTAACCACCGTAATTGGTTGTGTACTGTAAGAAGCTCCTTGGTCAGTTTGAATAACCTCCCTATAGTAGTACACATAGGCAAACATGACTCTGTACATCAAAAATGTTTCGTTCATCAAAATTATGATAGTGTAACAAATATTAACAATGATGGTTGACCATATGTTATTAATTAGAATTTAATTTCAGGGCACCTTTATATACCTTAAAATATGCTACTGATGTTTGACAATATGATATTTATTATAATGTAATTTTAGGGCACCTTTTTATTTAATGTGTTTGTTCTTCTTCATTTCACTTTATATGATCATTAGTATCATTAGCTAATCATTATATGGATACATGTTTTAATCCTATTTTATTTATTAATTATTCTATAATTAATTATGTCTAATAATAACTATTATTTATAAACTATATAATCTTTACATTTTAAAAAAATTTCTTCTCCATTTCATTTTAAATAATTATAATTGTCATTTTAAACTAATTTTCTTAATAAAGTTTTTAACTAATCAATCATTCTTTAATCACTATTTAATCATTCTTACGTTATTCTTTAATTATTTATTATTTAATCGTTAATCATATTATATTCATTAGTTAATTATAATTAACTAATAATAACTTTAATTCGTTAATGCTTTTGTC
This sequence comes from Viscum album, assembly GCA_963277665.1. Taxonomy (NCBI): domain Eukaryota; kingdom Viridiplantae; phylum Streptophyta; class Magnoliopsida; order Santalales; family Viscaceae; genus Viscum; species Viscum album. Next base: position 250,616,113 of record OY728135.1, on the reverse strand, counting down.
CTTATTTCATTCTATAACATCATATTTATCATTTTATCATTGATAAATATAATGATTTGATTTTTATTTTCTTAGATATTTTAGTAGTTTATAAATAAAATATTAATCATCTTAAGCATGTCCCCCGGAAATTTCAAATCAGGATGCAGCAAGGCCTGTTATCGTGCACCAGTTCCTGTTCGAGTCTAACTCAAAGCGATGTTTTTGAGTTTTACCCCTTGGTACATCTGTGCCAAAGCCACATTCACTTGTTTGTATCCAAACAGGAATGTAATTTCTTAGATAACCACATAATCTTTAAGCTACCAAAATTTCAAAATACTTAATCATAAGTTAATCTATACTTAATCTATACTACTAAAAATAATTATTTCAAACTATATATAACTAATTAAAAAAACTAAATAACCAAAGGCAGCATCGGCGATGCCACCTTTGTAGCATATTTTTTAAAAAAAAATTAACCTATGCAGTTTTTTAGTATTTTTTTTAAACACATTTTAAAAAAACTCCACCGCCAACCCATTTTTTGTTGCTGCCTGGAAACGGTGACTCAACGAGTCACCATTCATTTTTCACACCATCACTGCTCCTAATCTTCATACCACCAGCCAGCTTGTTTCACACCACCGCAACATTACATCAGTCACCACCACCATTGCTGATTTCTCACACCTTCACCATAATGGTGTCTCACCTCCTTCCGCCAGTTTCCTTACACCATCACCTACGCTCCACTCGAACCAAACAACATCAAATCTGTACAATGATGTCGCGCGACCTTCGATTTCAGAATGACACCACAGAGCTGAGATCCTCACCGTTGTCAACTTCACCATCGGTCTCCCACCACCGAAGCTGCAAAAATGAGGAGAGCCTCATCACTGGGTTGAAGAAGAAGATGTCGCTATCAAGCAGTCGCTACAAGAGGAGGGTCGCCGCCATCGAGGTCTGGTGAAGGAGAACCTGCTGCAGTTGTCACTGAAGGAGGATAAGACACCGTCGTCGAGGAGCAGCACAGCTGAGCTACGGGCCAGCTTCCTCAAGAAGCTGACCCCTTCCCCTCGCATGGAGAAGAATATAATAGGGGAAAGTAAAATATAATAACTAAATTACTTAAAATAAAATAAATAAAATTAAAATATTAATAATAATAATAATTAATAATTATTTAAATCAATTACTAAATAATATAATATAAATTAATTAATAAATATAAAATAATAATCTTAATACCTTAATATTTAACATTAATCTAAAAATAATTTTTATAAATAAAACATTTAATAAATTAATAATAAATTTAATAACAATATAAAATAAAATAGTTAATTATTAATTAAATAACCTATTAATTTAATATTTCCTTTAATATAATAAGTATTAATTAAAATAATTTCTTATTTTTCACTATTTGTTTTTGTTGTATAGACTCGTGTCCAAATTACATCCAGATTCATCCTAACTATCTGGTTATTTTCTTTTACAAGGGTGATGCTAAAGTGACAAAGTTCACAGAAGAAGAGAGTATGTGGACGATGAAAAATAGGAGGACCAACCTAAGTCGATGATTAATGTTGGTGATAAACATAGTACGACAGTAGAATTTTAAAGAGGAGAAGGCAGCAGTAGGAGGGGATGGGGATGACATTCATTTTGAAATTTTATTAGGAGAAGAAGATAGAGATCTTGAGATGGTGAGTAGGAGACCCAAGATCAGAGTTTCAACATTTAATCTCTCTTTATAGGGATATTCCTTCTCCTTTTCCTTTCAATATCTTACTCTGTAATCATACAGTTAAATTTTTTTTATGAATATCAATCTAGGCTGAATATTTTTTTTGTGGGATTGGTAATCTATTGGGTTTATTATTTTAAATGCTTCACTTTATTCTTTTTCAAATTTTATAATTTGATCTGTGAGATCAATTATGAGATCATTTAAATTGTTTTTGCACCTTTCTATTTCATAAATTTGGAGATGATCAGTGAGATTTCTTCTAAAAAAAATTCTTTTACTTTAATTTCAAAAACATGAGAAACAATCTGCGGGATTTTTTCTGGTTACTTTTTCATTAAATTCAATTGCAGTTGATGTTTCTTGGAGTAGTGAACTCCAAGATTCTTTTTTTATGTGTGATTACTCTCCTGGCAAGGGAGAGTGATTCAACCCATTTTCAAGGTTTCATTTTCAATAAGATTTAAGTTAATTAGAAATAATAAACAACCCAATAATATTAAATTTTCCTTGGGCATCTATTTTGGTTGTACTTCCTCACTCTCTTTCCTTATTTCTTGTTCATCCTTGCTTATATTTCCATCTATTCAACATATCACCATATCACAGTTTATTAAAAAATCACTATTCATTACCTCTCATAAAAATCCAAAAAATATATATATAAATGTAGAAAATTTAGAAAGAAAAATCCTCCCATTGTTTTCGACAGTGGGGTATTGTTTTGAAAAACTTGGTCACGCAAACTCTCTTTAACCTTCCCTATGGGTTCGACCCTACTTACCACTAAACTATAGATTGTAGTAAAATATAAAATTTTAAACTCTAACATGTATTCAACGACATACTGGTCAATAATTTTTTTTGTTCCCTTAATAATGGTTCATAATAATATTTTGAATTTACCAAATAATATCCACTAGGAGTGTCAAACCAGGTGTGAATCAAGACCCATTTTTGTGCACTAGTTCCCAATTAATTCCAACTCAATATGGGGTTTTTTAGGTTGTTACCCTAAGGTATATCTATGTTGAATCCATATCCATTTATAGTATCAAGGTAGGGATTTATTTTCTTATAAACCACTTAATCTATACCCTACAAAAATTTTGGGGATGTTTTCCTTTGTTTAATATTAACCCTAAGGATTTTACTATAGTTTTCAAATCTTTATCCCAAAAATAACTATAATTTTCCTCAGATACCAAATATAAAAACCCTTACCTTTATTGTACATTAATTCATAATTTATTACATGAGAATACACTTAGTACAACTCGGAATATCAATAAGCCTAGTGTATATGGGAATTAGGTACATAGAATATCAACTTGTTACATAGATAAAACAATATTACTTAAAACTTCCATAACATGATTATATTATTCAACTTCTCATTTAAAATAACATGGGATGACCTAGGGAAATACATAAAAAAGGGGTGATCTATAAAGCTCGGTAAGGGAATAAACAAATCATGGAAAAGGGTAAAGAAATACATGTGCAGAAATAGGAAAAACAATGTAACATAAGTGGTGAGAATCATAATCATGAATAATGAGGCATGGTATAACATGATAGTATTAATATAACATGGGAATCTAGAAACAACATTAAACATAACATTATAATAATAATTCAAGGTTAACCACCAAGACTTCATAATATAATGTGCTTAGGATAACCTCTCATGTACCATACATGGCATCTCTTTAGACTAAAACATTACCCAATGCATTGAAGCACTATTTGGGTGCACCCATCATAATCATATCATGTACATGCGTAAGTGTTCCACATATATCATATATAATAATAATATATTTCACCACACTAAATCCCATGAAATTTATTATGGGTTACATACATGGAAGTCCCCAATAAATGAAGTATAGGTGAATCAAGTTGAATACCCTTTAGTGAAAATGGGTAAGAGTATACACTTCACAATTGTTTGGCATGGAAAAATCGTAGGAAAATTTCGACAACATAACGGGAGGCCTTAATGAGAGTAAAATGGGTCTCTCATCACCTATTCATAATAAGGGAATTAATATGGATTTTTAATAACATAATCTAGCATGAACAATTGGGAATTAAAATTCATAAAATAAAAAGGATTCTTGAATAAAAGCTTTCCATGAAAATCACTGGGAAATTTCAGCAACATAATAGTTGTACTTAAGGATTCATAAAATGGTTAAATGTGATAAAAAGTGATCTATAATCATTTAAAAATCAAAATTACAGTATTAGGGATGTGTAAAAACATATCCCATCATTAGGAATTGGAAATCAAAGGTATAAAATAAAGAAGGTTCTTGAATGGAAAAGAAGAGAGAGAGATCCCTTACCTTGAATATTTGCTTCCTAAAACTTTAGGGTGGAACCTTGACATAATGAGGGAACCTTGGAGTGACTCCTTGGTAAGGAAAAATTACCAAAAAATTATTTCTTATGAATTTTGAGTGGAGAGGAATGACTAATGGGTTGTATTTATACTTGGGGAGGACTGCGTTTTAAAGGATTAAATATTGATTATTATATCATATAAGACAACCACTTGTGGGTAAATTGAATTCCAAAAAATTTTCTCTATAATTAATGAGTTTGAGTGTCTGTTTGGATTTTTAATTCCTTCCAAAATCAAACCACACAATCTATTCAACCTAATTAATGCGCAGAATCCAAAAATAATAATTTTATTTCAAAATTACAATTTTTGGTTTAAGAAATAAAGTATAATTTTCTAAATTAAAATTGATATTTATAAATTTATTTTTATACATATTAAAATAAATTTTGATTCATAAAATTTTTTATAACATTTTTAATCATGCTGACATAATAATTATCTCATAAAATCATAGTGCTCATAATATAGCAATTTTCACTCTTCACCACAAATTCAATGTTTTCAGAAAATTCCAAAAAAAATAACCCTAAGACAAATTTGACGTGGTGAGTCCAAAAATGAAATTTATTTCATCAAAATAATTCTACAATTATGAAAATTTTAACTTTTAAATATATCACTATTTTAATGAAAATTAACAATTTAATAGAAAAATCAACATTCTGACCATTATAAAAATTAATTTGAGATTTATTAAAATATATTACCATTTAAAAATAATTTTATAATATTTTTTAATGAAATAAATTTTTATTTAAAATTTCCATATAAATCATATTTTAATAGAATATGTTTATTATCCCTGAAAATAAGATAATTTTGCTTATTAAATAATCTCGATGATCATTTAAATGCATCGACATAAGCAAGAATAATAATGATGAACTGTTTTATTGACTAATGGTCATAATGTCAATCAACTGTATTAACTGAAAAACATATATTCTATTTCCCTATAAATTCACCATCATTCTTACTCTTCACCATTCACTTCAATTGGAAACAAGGTTCAATATCATTACCAAAATGAATATTGTATTACTAAATCTTTGTTCCTCTATTATAGTGATTTCCGTGTGTACAATGATTCTAGGGGATCAAAGCGGCCCAGATTTTTATATTTCACTTTATGTATCCTCTATTTATCTTCCCATTTTAATATTTGGTAGGATATTGGGTGTTGTTTTATAATTAATGTACCATTATTAAATAATAAAATAAAGTGTTGATGGTTTTTAGTATTTTATTATATCCCTTTACTATTCCTAGTCATACTAGTTCATAACAGTACATGACGTTCAATATTCTTAAGAAAATTAAAATTCATTCTATGTGATACTATTGTAAAACATTATAAAAGTTAAATAGAGGAATAAATCCATTATTTAAAGAATAAAATTTTTGGGTTCATAACATTCTTCCCCCCTTCATAAATTTCACCCTTGAAATTTTCATTTCATACCCTAAAAAGATGAGGGTGTTTTTGTTTCAACTCCTCCTTCAGTTCCCATGTCACTTCCTTAAACTTCTGGTTCCTCCATAGCACTTTGATCGGGTGCATTATCTTATTTTGAATATTTTTTCCTCTAAGATCCAAGATATTCACTAGCTTCTCCTCATTTGAAATATCATTTTCCAATCGTAACACCAATGAATTCAGTACATGTGAGGGATCTGGTATGTACTTATTTAAGAGGTATAAGGGTAATACATCATGTACTTGAGATTGGGTTGGTGGTAGTTCTAGTCGATAATCCATGACTCTGATGTGATTAAGAACCTAAAAGTGACCAATATACCTTGGACTTATTAGGAGAAGTCCCAACAGTCATGTTTTTGGATTGGTTGTGGATGTGGTGTCTTGATCCTTTCTTGGTTCTCAGAAAGTAGTTGTGGGTTGTTTCTTTGTTTCGGGCAATGGTCTTGAGTTATATTAATGGTCGGGGAAATATTCTTAGATTAAGAGGTGGGATCATTTTTATGTGGAATCCTTAGGTGTTGATCAATTAACCATAAAATTTTGTGGCATTCTAAGGATGGAAAGCATTAATGGTGGGGAGAATTATCACAACCTATTTTTCAAGTTTTGGCTTATGATTCAGTTTGATGGGAATACTGGTCTTTTTTGGGTAGTTTTAAAAAAAATAACATCACTCGGTCTATTATTTATTAGACAAGTCTAGGGATAATCATAGGAGATTATTCTATCTTTATCCAATATAATGGAGAGTGAAAATGTATTTAATATAATTCTTCATACAGGTCCATCTGGATAAGTGATTGATAGTTGTTTTATAAGATAATTCCATCATGGAAATTTAATCCTTCCAGGAGTCACTAAAGTCAAGAATTAAGGCTCAAAAAATATCCTCCAATATCAAGATAGACTGATTAGAATGATTGTTAGTCTGTGGGATAATTGAAGTATAAAATTTCACCCATAAACTCATTGAAAATTAATTTCCTTACTATAACTAAGATAAAAACATCATATCCCTATCAGATATAGCACTAGATGGGACACTTGGAAGCATTATTATCTCTTTGAAATATAATTAATTGAGTTTATCTATTGAGGAATCCTATTCAATATGTAATAAGTTGTTCATCTTAGTTAAGTGATCCACTATAACCCACACTACATCTTTCTATTTAGTTGATCTTGAAAAACTAGTCAAGAAATACATCATGATTTCATCCCTTCTCTTAATAGGAAAATAAATTATTGAAAGACTAATTAGTTTTTTTTATTTTTCCTTCATTAGATTATAGGTAAACAATTTAGCAAGGAATAATATGATTCATTTCATCATTACAGGCCATAAAAACTGGTGACTAATATCCTGGTACATCTTTATGAACCATACATGAACCTAGAGGATTCGTGCTGGCAGTGGCAAGGAGATGAGATGTAGGGTTTTTCATGGTTAAGAACAACTCAAAACAAAAAACACGAAACCCAAAAGATCAAAAATGATAGAGAAAAGGTATAAAATAACATACATTGGATTATAGCCTTCATTCATCTGAGGGAATGTAGAGGAGTCGCACCGGCAGCAGAGGAGTTTCGTGAGAGCTTGAGAATCAGGACAGACTGAGTACCGGTTAGGGTTCTTTAAAATAGACCATGAACAATTTTAACAATGCTTTCAGAAAATCGTTGATAAATATACCTTTTATCAATGTTAAATTGATAAGCACTGATAAAAGTGATTTTTATCAGCACTAAAAAAGAACTAATAAATCTCGAGATTTATCATCACTAAAGTGCTGATAAAAACCATCGTTATTAGTGCTAAAATTTTAGTGCACATAAAGATTATTTTTAACAGCGCTTTTTTAGCACTTATAAATAATTTATTTAAATAAATTTTTTATAATTTTATAATCATTAAATATATATAATTATTTATTTATAATTATATAAATACTTATTTAAAAATTATTTATTTATAATAATTATAAATATAGTAAATATACATTTATAAATATATTTATTTATAAATATTTATTTATAAATATATTTTTAACGTTATCAGTGGATATATAATCTTAAATACATTCATTTTAAAAATGAGTGAAATTAAATAATTCAAAATGAGTATACTTTAAAAATATTGAAAAAATGGATAAATTTTATTAATTAAATATAAATTATTAAAAAATATGGATATATATATAAGTAAGATGAATACATATTTCAAATAACATTGGTGGAAATGGATGTTTTCCCAATGATTTTTTACCAACAGTTTGAACAAACCGTTGCTATACTGTAAAAAAGAGAAACCTTTCCCAACAGTTTCTTCAAACTATTGGCATTGTGTTTTTAGAAAGAAGATTTACCAATGGTTTTCTCAAACTATTGGGAAATCTTGAAATTATATAATCTATACCAATGGTTTTAAAAAACTATTGGGAAAGAAGATATTTCCCAATGGTTTTTAAAAAAAGTTGGGAAAGGTTTCTCCCAATTAAAAAGTAGCCCAACTCCCCCATCCACGTGATTGCAGGCCCTAATCTGAACCTCTCTTGAAGATATCTCTTTACCCTAGGGTTTGAAACTCCTTCCACTTTATAGATAAATCTTCAATCAAGAAATTTTTTATTTTTACGCTTCAAATTAGTAAGTTCTACCTTAGTTTTAATGTTGTGCATCTATTTTGTTTTGTTTTCTATTTTGATTTGGCCTAAACCAGAGTTCTGTGTGGTCTATGGCATGGTATACTGAACACTTTGATTTGTTTTCTTTTTTTGTTCTACACTTCAAGTGTCATTATTATGTGAATCACCTTTATTTGAAGTCTGTATACCCACTCCTTCTCTGTAGAGTTCGTGAACCATATGAACTAATGGGTGCTGGTGAGATGTATCCCCACTCGAAGATGGTAAAAGGTAGTGGATATAAGGATGGTCCATGTGAAGGTATTAGGGATGGTTGGGGTAGTGGTGTAAGTGGTTTTCTATTTTTTATTGGGTGATATGGTAGTTTCTATGAACTTTAGTTTAGTTGAAAATTGGATTTGTATTTTGTATTTATAGTTTTTGTTCAATGAATAATGGGAAAGGTAGTGATATTGAGGATGAATTGGTTGTTGGTTGGGTGATGGATTGGAATTGTGATATTGGTTGGATTGGGTATTGGTAATTTTCAAGGTATTATATGGGTATTTCCTCCCCTGAACACCCCCAACCCGACCCCCCTAGACCCCCCCCCCCATTAGACAGCGCCCACCTCCTGCACACACCCCACCCCCAGCACACCCCCACCCCCTTGGACACCCCCTAGACACCCCTCACCCCCATGGAAACCCCCCCCCCTTCCCCCCCTGGACACCCCCCACCTCCTGGACACCCCCCCCCCCCTTGTATAGCCCCCCCACCCACTACACACCCCCCACCCCCTTGGACACCCCCACCCCCTAGACACCCCCACCCCCCTGAACACCCCCACCCCCTTGCACACCCCCACCCCCTGGACACCCCTCACCCTCCATGGACAACCCCCACCCCCTGGACACCCCCCACCCCCCGGATAGCACCCCACCCCCTGGACACCACCACCCCCTTGGACACTCCCCCACCCAGACACCCCCCACCCCCTGGACACCCCACCCCCTGGACACCCTCACCTCCCTTGGAACCCCCCCCCCCCCCCACCTCCTTGGACACCCCCCCTGGACACCACCCCACCTCCTGGACACCGCCCCACCTCCTAAGTGCTTGGCCCAGTTTTTAAATTAGAATTAACCATGTAGGTGATTTCCCCTTTCCCTAATGACATTTTCTAAGTGACCCATAGAGCCTTATAAATTGAATATGTTCTGTTTCGATAGATTGAATGGGTTGTTTTGAATAAAATGGATAATGCATGATGGTTTTTCTTTCTTAATTAATAAAATTGTTTTAAATAAAATTACACTAAGAGGGGCTGCAGGGGGTGGGGGTTGTCCAAGTGGGGGGGGCTATCCAGGTGGGGTGGGTTATCCAGAGGATAGGGGGACTGCAGGGTGGTAGGGGTTGCAGGGGTGTGGGGTAGGGGGTGTGGGTTGTGTGGGATGTCGAGGGGGGGTCGGGGGGGTGCCCAGGTGGGGGAGGGGGTGTGGGTTGTCCAGGGGGTGGGATGTCTAGAGGGTGGAGGTGGGCTGTCCAGGTGGGGGAGGGGTGTGGGCTGTCCAGGGGGGTGGGGTGGGCTGTCCAGGTGGGGGAGGGGTGTGGGCTGTCCAGGGGGGTGGGGTGGACTGTCCAGGTGGGGGAGGGGGTGTGGGCTATCCAGGGAGGGGGGTGGGCTATCCAGGTGGGGGTGGGGGGGATGTCCAGGTGGGGGTGGGGGGGATGTCTAGGTGGGGGGGTTGTCTAAGTGGGCGGGGGGTTGTCCAGGTGGGGGTGGGGGGTTGTCCAGGTGGGAGGGGTTGTCCCGGTGGGGTGGGGGAGGGGGTGTTCAGGTGGGGGTGGAGGCTGTCCAGGTAGGGTAAGGGTTGTCCAAGTGGGGGCTGTCTAGGGGGGTAGGGGGCTACAGGGGTGTGGGGGAGGGGGTGTGGGCTGTCCAGGGAGGGTGTGGGCTATCGAGGGGGTGGGAGTGGGTTGTCCAGGTGGGGGAGTGGAGGTGCGGGATGTCCAGGGGGTGGGTTGTCCAAGGGTATGGGAGTGGGTTTTCCAGGTGGGGAATGGGTGTGGGTTGTATATAGAGGAGGGGCTATCTAGGTGGGGGTTGGGGGCTATCCAGGTGGAGTGGGGGGGCTATCCAGGGGGTGCAGGGGGGTAGGGGGTTGCAGGGGTGTGGGGGTGTGGGTTGTCTGGGGAGGGGGGGGGTTGTCCACTCTGATACTCTAAAAAAAATAGGAATCACATATAAACAATGTATAGTTTCTTTCACACGTTAAGACTTTTTTGGAAGTTCCATACTAACACTCACTCTTACCCTTCAAAGACGAAATGATCTCTATAAAGAAATATCACTCAGGTTCTTATTCGCTATCCATATTGATCTCATACAAATTTAACATCTCTACAACTCCATATCACCTAATGATATAACAAGGCTCATACTCCCATGAGTAGTGTACCATCGAAACTTGGATCATATTCCTAAACAACATACATAGGATCGTATTTTACACACACACAAAATTTTGTAAACATAGAAAATATTATAATTACACCTTGTATCAAAACCTGGAATTAGCTCTTAGCTAGCCTCTCAAGGCATCAATAAGCCTCATACCTAGCTCAAAATTTGGAGGTGTATTTAGAATTAGGTGTGTTTTTTTGAAATTAATGTATGATATTTGGAGTGGAAGATAAAATTTGATCCACGTATGATATTTTGAAGTGTGTTTACAATTAGGTGTTTTGTGATTTATATGTATGATATTCATAGTTTACACCAATAGTCTTCTAGGTCGTATATAATATGCTTTAAGTCATGCTACAATTGGATAGATATTGGATTCTACGACCCTAGTTTGGGGGTGGACACCCTCACCCCCTTTGAAACCCCCCATCCCCTGAACACCCCCACCCCCTGGACACCCCCACCCCCCTGGACACCCCCACCCACCCCCAAGGATGGCCCCCACCCCCCGAGACAGCCCCCCCCCCACCCCCCAGGATAGCCCCCCCACCCCCCGGGACAGTCCCCCAACCCTGGATACCCCCACCCCCTGGACACCCCCACCCCCTTGGGCAGTGTATGTGATCACTCAAATAATCTACTAAAATATAAAATTTCTTCGATCTAAAATTTACTCTACTCTTGAATAATTCTCCTTCACAAGTGTACATGATATTTTACACTCATGTATAGTTCTTCAAATATATTTTGTTATAAATATAGTATTTTTTTTCTTTTATATTATGATTCACATATAGAGTAGTGTGTCAGTTATGGTTTCATATAAAGTGAACAATTCTCGTTTACTTAAATATATTTTCAATCAAACTTCAATATTATTGAATTGATTTTGACGAAATGACTTATAACAATTTTTTTATAGAATTGATAGAAGTTGGATGTATTAAACCGATCATATCTCAAGTGATTTTCAAAACAAATGGCGAGATTTTTAGATTTTTCATTTCACAATGCTTCAGATAGTGGTCACATACACTGACTATGTTACAATTGTGTTGGAAGACCTTGTTTGATCCGTAAAAAAGTCAGCTACCACATAACCAAATATGATTTTCAAGAAAACTACTATGTGTGGTATCATAATAGGGATAAAATGAAATCTCAAATTGTTGATGATCTAAATGAGAGGACTGGATTGGAGAATTTATTATATGACCTATTTCCGTTTATTCGTCATCATGAAAAAGAAAGGATTCTGACCCAAGAAGACTTCGATATGATCGCATATGATGCGTCTAATTAAAATGATGATGTTTTCAGGGTGAAAAAATTGAATGATGTTTCCATGACTCCAGTATATCAACAATGAGGTAAACTAAAAAAGATGGATTTTTTAATCTAATTGTTTCATGGGAAAACTATGTATGGGATTTCTAATACTGTCATCGATTACATTCTTACCTTCTTGAATGACTTACTCCTAAATGATTCATATATTCCCTCAAACCACTATATGGCATGGAATTTAGGTGAGGAACTTGGATTTTCAAGAAACAAAATTCATGATTGCCTAAAATATTGTAGTTTATTCTGGGAGGAAATTGCTGAATGAAATGATTGTATAAAATGTGTCACATCCCGCTAGAAGCCAAAATCTGATGGAACACCATCCCATGTGCCACATAAAGTAATGTGATGCTTTCCATTGATCCCCAGACTCCAGAATATTTTTATTTCTGATGAAATATCAATAAAAATGTGATGGCATGATACCAAGAGAAAGAAGACTAATGATGTGTTGGTTCACCCTACAGATGGATTTTTATGGTAGATATTTGATGCTCAATATCCTGATTTTGTATCTGACGTGCGTAATGTGAGGCTGGGTCTTTCATGTGACAGTTTTAATCCATTTGGGTAGATGCTTACTTTGCACAGCACATAGCCAGTTTTTATACACATTTATAACCTTCCCCCATGGTTGTGTATGAAAAAACCTTTCACTTTCATGAGTATACTCATATCTGGCCCTTATGATCCTGGAAATGATATAGACGTATACATGAAACCTTTAATAAAATATTTGAAACTTCTTTGGGATGTGGGTGTGTGCACATATGATGCATGTTCAAAAGAAATATTTTAGGTGTTTGTTTTGATTATGTGGATGGTCAATGATTTTCCTACTTATGCAATGATGTCTGGATGGAGCATGAATGGAAAACTATCATGTCCTTTTTTATGAAGAATACATGGTCCATAAGACTGAAACATCGATGTAGTTTCAGTTTTATGGGACATTGACAGTTCTTTCCAATGGACCATCCATATAGAAATAATCATGAAATATTTGACAATATCATGGAGACCGATGATCCACCTCAATGTATGTCTGGAACTGATGTTCTTAATGAATTGAAAGATTTTATTTTTTCATTATGGAAGGGTCAAATGAAATCTAGAAAGATAAATAATGTTTCCACTGAAACCTATTACAATTGGAAGAATAAAAGTATCTTATTTGATTTTCCATATTGGTCAACCAATTTGTTATGTAATTGCTTAGGTGTAATGCACATTGAAAAAATATACATGTGAAATGTTGCTTTCAATTTTTCTAAATATTAAGGGAAAGAAAAAATATGATTTATGATCTCGGCATGACTTGGTGGATTGGGGAATTAGACCATAATTTCATCATGTGTGTATCATTGAAAATAAATGGAAAGTTCCATGTGCTTCTTATGTGATGACACCTACAGAAAAAAAAAGAAATTTTTGAAAGTACTAGAACTATTAAAGTTCCTGATGGATATTCCAGAAACATATCTAAATGGGTTAACAGAAGAGAGTTAAAGCTAAAATCTTTGAAGACTCATGATTATCACATTATTCTGCATGAGTTGATTCCAATATCAATATGTCATCATTTGTCCAATAATGTATGGGTGGATGTTATTAGGTTGTTCCATTTTTTTAGAGATCTTTTTTACAAGAAGTTGTCCAATTATTTCTTGAAAAAAATGTTGGCAGATGCCCCATTAATATTGTGTGAGTTATAGAAAATATTTCCTCTATCATTTTTCACAATCATGTTGCATCTGACTGTCTATATTCCAACTGAAATACTTCTCGGAGGACCTATTTATTTTTGTTCAATGTATCCAACTAAAAGAAATATGTACACATTAAATCGTTATTTCTGAAATAGGAATCATCCTGAAGGTTCTATCGTGAACTGTTACTTGGATCAAGAATGTGTGGATTTATTCTCTATGTATTTTTCTAATCTTACTTAAAGAATGAATAGACCAATGAGAAGCGAAGAAGAATAGTATGATAAAATTAAACCCAGTTTTCCATCACTTCTGGAAATAGGAGGAATTCTTGGATTATATACATTGACGACATTAATACTAGAAGAGAGGGAGATAGAACATCACACAGTTTTGTTCAACTATGATTTGTTCAATGACTATATCAGGTAAGTAAATTGAATATATGTATATATTACATATATATCTATTAAGATATTCCTATTTTTATATATAGGGAACATAAAGAAATGATAAATAGAAATCATCATTCTTTATCTTTGAGAAGGAGGGAGACTTTGCATAGCAAAGAGTTTTCTTCTTGGTTAAAATTGAAGGTAAAAATATTACTGTTTAAAATAATTAAATCAATATTTAATTAAGTTTAATATTCATTTATATTTCAGGTATTGAGTTTTTCTACTGACTCTATATCTGAGAAAATAAGAGCTTTGGATTTTGGTATTAATATCGTGGTTTGTGACTGTAAATCAATTGTTATCGATGGGTATAGATTTATTATCACTGAATAAGCAAAGAACATGAGAACACAACATGATGGTGTTATGGTTACTACCACAACAGATTGTTATTCCAGTGTATCAGATAGTATACTGCGATTTAAAAATGTAGGTTATTATGGATTCATTGAAAAAATAATAATATTGGATTATTATTCTCATGAAAGAGTCACAATGATGAAATGCTAGTGTTTTGATTCGATGAAAAGGCAGGTTAAATTTATTGATGATTGTGGATTTTGAGTAATTGATATGACTCGCACTCTTGCAACCGATGAACCATATGTATTGGTATCAATGGTGAAACAATTTTTTTACGTCAAAGACCATCTTCGACCTAAATTTGGTGCCATTATTGAAGTAATTCCAAGAAATATTTTTTATGATGGTGATGATGAAATTGACACCATCCCTACTGCCATTGGAAACAATCCATTTATTACTTTTAATGACTCCAAAATCTCAATTTTCAAAGTTGACTTTGAACCTGAAGTTGTGGTGGGAAATATATAAAATCATCAATCCATGTTCTCAATTCTTTTGGTTTATCTCAACTTGGGTTGTTAAGGTTGGTAATATTCAAATTGATTTAATATTGATACAAATATGTTTTATCTTACCTGAACATTATATAAATTTTCAATGTTTATTGGTTGAAATTTTATTTTAATTGCATTTTCTAATTTGGAATTTAACTGTATTGAAACCTACGAAACCAACATTTCTAACTTGGTGAACATTTCAATGCTTTATTGACCATGTAAAAAATTAGTATAACTCTAAGACCTCTCTTTAACATTTCACCAGATAATGAACATGATGGTTTGTCTTCTTCTTCAAAACATGTATAGAAACCTGCATCATCTACCTGGGCTAAAGAAATTAAATTTTTCTTTAATTTTGATAAGTGCTTTACCCCTTATGAACATGATGGTTTGTCTTCTTAGTAAATAACAATCCTACTAAAAATTAAATTTCTTTATTACTTCTTGTACGATTTATTGAATTCATTATATATCTATTCAAGCTCACCTAAAATAATGGATAGTTAAATTATCCATGAATCCCCCTATTTACTCTCATTTATTTTGTTTTTTGGGTTACACAATAGTTATACTTTTCTAATTACTTATATATTTGTTTTTAAATGCAAGAAATGAAACCAATTGAAGAGAGATGATGGAAAAAGATGATGGAAAACAATCGTCGCATGGTTGAGATGGGGGGTGGTACGAGAGCTAGCTGATCTAGTCAGCGTACTCGATTAGACCATGCCCCTCCCTCTGACATACCATCTATCCCATATTCTGATCCTGGTGTGTCATTATGGACACATGGGATATTTAGGCCTCCCATATTTTCACCACCCTTTACATTTGAGTCTCCTCACCCATCTTTACCATATCTGATGATTATTCCCACTCCTCATCCAGCATTCGGTCAGTCATCTGTGTTATCATCTTTTACTTCTACTTCCTTCTCTTTGAGATTTTATATTCCATCTTCTTCGACTCCTACTCCACCAGAGTTTGTCCCAACAGAGCATACATTGGGACCCACTCCACCTGTATAGGGTGTTTCTTCAGTTTTTGCGGATCTAGTGGTGCCCATTGATCAGACTGTCACAGGTATATTTATAAAACCCTAACAAATTTTTATACCATTATTTATTTTCATTATAACAAGTATTGATAACATATTTGTTTTTATTCCATAAGAGGTACATCTACTGGTAGGAGGCATGGGCGGGTGCATACACGTATGTGTGTGGTGTGTAATCTTTACACGCAGTTGATGGTGGACTACAATGAAGACAATAAAATGATTGAAAAAATAGGGCAGCAAAGTCGGAGTTTTTTGGAAACACTTTCCAAATACTCTGACATCATTCCAATTGATCTGCTCTCAAAGAGACAGCTGCCAAATGAAGTCAGGGATAATACTTCGGCAGGAATATGGGTAAAAAAATATGTTGTATTTAATTCAATATATTATTTTTTGTATTTATATGAATTGATATTTTGGTTTCATCTTGGTTTAATTTCCCCGATGGTGAGGGTGCACGGCTAGCACGTCTAAAGGATTTAGGTTAGCTTTGGAGAGACTATAAGCATGAGTTGTATATTTGATGGTGTGCTAGAGTTTGCACAGAGTTATAGGTGGTTCCTATCATTGATGACTATCTGATAGAATAGTATCAGCAGATGATTACTCATTGGACGACTACCCAGTTTAAGGTATTAATTACATTTGAGGTGTTTAAATGAAAATTTTCATGCTTTTCTTTAATACTATCTTTTGTATTATTGGATTTTATTTATTAATCATCTGGAAGAAATAAAAAAACATTGATTCTAAAAAATTCAACCACACATTGAGACGTACTACGATGCTAGATCATGAGAGGAAGCATGTATGACAGTTGTTTATAATTTTTCTTTACGAATTGCACTTTCTATTATTTCCTCCATAATTTATTTAATTGATAAAGTTGTTATATAATTTTAGTTATGAAATTAATTATTTATAACCTATTTTTAATTATGGTTTTCAACATTCAATGTCATTGTAGAGGGAAATTTTGAATATTTAAGGATGGGTTCCTCGAGCAAAACGGTTTTTCTCGTGTCAAAGGAAGAAAGATGGAAGTGCGGTTAATGAACGGACTTAGCAGTAGATTGTAAGTTTTACTTTGTTTATTTAAAATTTTAATATCTATTTTGTAACTTAATAATCTATTTATATTTGTAACAGGCTTCTTTAGAGGCCCTTGATGCCTAAGAACCTAAAAATTTTGGGCCAAACGATCACTTACATCAGGTGTTGGGAGATCAGCACCCCAACATAGTAACCTACAGACCTAGGAAGAGTATAGTTCTGACGAGGTATTGGCCTTCCACAGGTATGAGTTGTAGTTAAACCGAGTTTCAAAAGGTTAAGGCACAGGCAGAACAAGCTAAAAAAGGGCCACAGAGATGGTAGAATATTCTGCTAGGGAAAACACTACATTTATGAAACTGATGGAAGTTTTACATCCAATACTTCCACCAGAGGCCAACACAACTTGTGATGAATATATATCGTTGATGAGTTCTATATATGGTGCACCATGTGGAAGTTCTAGTGGTGTTTGAGATGATGGCGAGGAGGAGGCCCAGGTGGAGGAGGAGGAGGTTTAGGAGGAGGCTGAGGCAGAGGAGGAAGGCGAGGAGGAGGCCAAGGTAGAGGAGGAGGGCGAGGAGGAGGCTAAGGCGGAGTACGAGGGTGAGGAGAAGGGTGTTGAGGAGGGTGAGGATGATGATGGGGATGGTGATGAGGATGGGGGTGAGGCTGATGATGATGGTGATGATAATGATGGTGATGAGGGACATAATGATCGGTTGCATTTTTCATCGATATTACTGACATTTGATGTTTGGTGATTTGTTGTGCCTAAATGTATGTGTGATTAGGTAGGTCACATTATCTTTATTTCTTTATCTATAAATAATAAATCTTGACTTTATGATTTTTTGTGACTGATTCACCCCTCCCCTGGACACCTCCCACTCCACTGGACAGCCCCCCCACCCCCTAGACACCCCCATTCCCCTGAACACCCCCTACCCTCGTGGACATCCCCCCACCCCCCTAGACAGCCCCCACCCCCTGAACACCACCCCACCACCTGGACACCCCCACCCCCTAGTACAACCCCCTACCCCCTTGGACATCCCCCCAACCCCCTAGACAGCCCCACCCTTAGAAACCACCCCATCACCTAGACACCCCCACCCCACCCCCTGGACAACCCCACCCCCATGGACAGCCCCCCACCCCTGGACAACCCCCCCCCCCCCAACCCTGGATAGCCCCCCACCCCCGAGACACCACCCCACCACATGGACACCCCCACCCACCCCACCTGGACACCCCCACCCCCATGGACAGCCCCCACCCCCTGGGCAGCCCCCCACCCCCTGGATATCCCCCACCCCCTGGACACCCCTACCCCCTTGGACACCCCCAACCCCCTAGACACCCCCCACCCCCTGGATAGACTCACCCCAATAGACAGTCCCCCCACCCCACCCCCTGGACAGCCCCCCCCCCCCCCCCCCGAACACCCGCACCCCCTGGACACCCCCTACCCCCTTGGAAAGCCCCCCCCCCCCCCCCGGACACCACCCCACCACCTAGACACCCCCCCCCCCCTTGGACACCCCCACCCCCCTTGGACACCCCCCCCCCCACCACCTTGGACACCCCTACCCCCTTGGACACCCCCCAACCCACTAGACACCACCCCACCCATTAGACACCCCCCCTACCCCCCACCCCCCCCCCCCCCGGACACCCCCCCCCCCTGGACACCCCCCCAACCCCCTGGACAACTCCCCACCCCCTGGACACCACCCCACCACCTGGACACTCCCCCCCCCCCCCCCGGACACCCTCTACCCCCTTGGACAGCCCCCCAACCCCCTAGACATCCCCCACCCTTCTATACACTACCCATCCCCTGGACACCCCCCCCATGGACACCCCCCACCCCCTGGACATCGCCTACCCCCTTGGACAACCCAAAAACCCCCTAGATATCCCCCCACCCCCCCTAGACACCACCCCACCACCTAGACAACCCCACCCCCTGGACACCCCCACCCCCCATGGACAGACCCCCACCCCTGGGACACCCCCACCCCCACCCCTAGACACCCCACACCCTGGACACCCCCTATACCCTTGGACATCCCCCCAAACCCCTGGACAGCCCCCACCCCCTTGGACACCCCCACCCCCATTGACTGCCCCCACCCTCTGGACACCCCCCCCCCACCCCCTAGACACCCCCACCCCCTAGACACCCCACCCCCATGGACAGCCCCCCCCCCAGACCCCCACCCCCCATGGACACCCCATACCCCCTTGGATAGCCCCCCCCCCCCCCCCCATCCCCTGGACACCCCCACCCCCACCCTGGACACCCCCTCACCACATGGACACCCCCACCCCCTGGACACCCCCACCCCTCTGGACACCTCCCACCCCCCCTAGACACCCCCCACTCCCTTGGATAGGAATAAACCATTAGAGCCTCTACCCCATGTCACATTACCCCTTACTATAACATGGCATACCACATTTTCCAAAAATTCAAATCTCATCTGAATTCACCCATGCCTATGAACAACAATGCCATATTCAAAACCTAAAACATGATTTTCTTATATAGGGGTTATTACCTTCTAAATTCTGAATTAAATTCTATATGTGTTATAGAGAAATCAATATTGTATGTATTCAATTAAAAATTCTATATTGCAAAGGGTAATTTCTCTGAATTCTGAATTGAATTCATCATGTATTTAATTAACTTATGAATTATATGTTAATATTGTATGGGTATACTTGTAGTATGTGTATACTTGTTGTAATTGCCTTATTAATTATGTGTTAATTCTGTATGTGTGTACTAGGTAATTAAATACAGAACTGCAGGTATGTGTGTATTGAGAATTGGTGGAAGTGCATTGTTGCAGGTGCACAAGGGGGAGGCTGGCCTGCTACTGTTGCAAGTGCATAAAGGTTATGCCAATGGTTTACAACTGTTGGCATATATTTGAAAAGAATACATATACCAATGGTTTACAAACCATTGGTATAGATTCTACACTTGACTTTTCCCAACGGTTTGTGAGGAACCATTGGTAAAAGTCTATGCCAATGGTTTGGACAATCGTTGGTATAAACATGGATATTCATATTTCCAATTGTTTTAAACTGTTGGTAAACATTTATACCAACGGTTTCTTATAACTGTTGGTTTATAATCCATTAATCACCCATATCCCAATGGTTCTCATAGAACCGTTGGGATATGTCTATCCCCACAGCTCCATAGCCAACGGTTTGGACAACCATTGGTATAGTTTATACCAACGGTTGTCTGGCCTTTAACAACAGTTTGAAACTGTTGGTAAAGGCTAAGTTTCCAATAATATACTAAAACATAGTAAATAAATATATATAAATAAATAATGTAAAATGATAAAATTTAAAAATAAAATAAAAAATAAAAAATTATTAAAAATGAATGCTCAAACTGTAATAGTATTAAAAAATAAATAAATAAATTTGACTAATTAAAAACATAATATATTAAATGTATCATGTTATAATGAAATTCTAAAATATACTGAAATTTGAATAAATTACATAAATATTAGGTGTGTGTGTTTCTATATATTTCATAAATATATTTGTCTGTGCATTTGTATATAAAACTGCATTAATTACATATATATATATATATGTCTGTGTGTGTGAAATCAATGTAACACACGACATTTGATATATGTTAAATTGAAAAATCAAACAACATTAAAAATGAATAAGACATTAATATATTTCTAATTAACATTTTATTCATTTTATATATATTTATATTTAATATATATTATTTATTACTATTTATAATTAATATATATATATATTATTCATTTTTATTAATAATTGTTTCATTAATAATTTTTTAAATAAATTTGTAATTTATTTATTTTTAATTTATTTTGTTTAATTATATATTCACTTATATATCTATATTTAATATATAATATTTATCAATATCTATAATCTATATATATGTATATTAAATTTATTCATTTTTATCAATAATTATTTAATTAATAAAATGTTTAATATTTTTCTTAATTTAATCATTTTAAATTTTTATTTGTTTAATTATTTCATTTTATTTATTTTACATATCTATATATTTAATATATACTATTTATTAATTATTAAAATTTATATATATGTATATTCATTTTATTCATTTTTAACAATAATTATTTAATTAATGAAATTGTTAAAAAAGTTAATTTTATTTGTTTAGTTATTTCATTTTATTTTAGACCTTTATCAATGCTAATAAAGCACTGATAAAGGTTACCATTTATCAGTGCTTTATTTTTAGCACTCATAGAGGGTACTTTTTATCAGCGCTAAGATAAAGCGCTGATAAATGTGACATTTTATCAGAGCTAAATAAAAAGTGTTGATTAAGGTCCCACTTTATCAATGATTATTTTATCCCTGAAAAAGATGGACTTTCTCTGCACATTTTTTTAGAGTTGATAAATTCTGACACTATTCAAGGCATGTTTTGTAGTAGTGAAGGGTCTGGTTGGATCTCTCAAGGTAATCACCTCCTCTCATCTCCCTCTTCCTTCTCCTCTCATTCCTTCTTGGTTTTATCTTCTCCCATGGCCATTTTGACCTAGGGTTTTATTTTCCCTTTGATTATATTGTGGGTTTTCCCATTGAGGGTTTCTCTTCATAGATCTAGGGTTTTTTAACCCTCGTGGAGGGTTTTCGGTGGTGTGTTGTCGTTGCACCATGGATCCGAGGTAGGTTTTCCCATGCACTTTCCTTTTTAATTTAATAATTGTTAGTTTCATGATTTTCAAACCTTCTTTTATTTATAAATATTGACGTATGATCCTTGGTTTAATTATTTGGTGTGCAAAGTGGTGTTTTATTCCTTGGTTTATGATACATGGAATTGTTGTGTTAAATAACGCACACTAAGTGCTCAATTAAATTCCCGGTTGGATTTTATTAGTAATTTGTGATGTAAGAAGAATGTTTTGGTTTTGTGAATATATTGGTATTATTTGAAATGATTTCTTGGGTGCCTTATATGGGTTTCCCATGTGTTTTTGGGTTTTATAAAGAATTGAGGAATTATTTTAGGGTGTTTTGTCATGTGATGTCGATGAATGGCATGTTTGGAACTTTTATAAGATTTTTTTCCCTTGAAAGTGTATGTGTGAATGCTTTAATAGGATTTTTTAAATTATTTTGGAATGTAAAATGTTGTGTTTACACCCCTTTATAAAAAGTGGATTTTGTATCATTGATAAATATAGGTTTTGTGAAATGCATACAAACCCGTTTGGAAAATTTATGAATATGATGAAAGTGTTTATTATGAAAACCTCTATTGAATGTTTCTCATTCCTTTTCTATATATAATGGATGGGATTTCCTCACTATGTAATCCTCTAGATCCATTATCAGAGCTCCTCAGTTGGGACTCTTTGTGTTCTATTTATTCTATGGAATGAGATCAGTCCTTGAGGTGACTCGGGGTGAGGCATGTTGTTGTGTTACTGTTATATATACTTATGATTGGATGATTGGCTAGAATCAGTTGGCTCACCTCTATTATATACATGACACATGGGAACCTAGAATATTGAGAGAACTTTCTAAGAATGATTGCTTCACCAGATAGTTTACACACTAGCCGGTGGCCCATAGTAGGTGGATATATTTGGGTTTCTTACTATGGGATTGGGCCCCTCGGTTTGTCCTGAGTTAGGGTGGCTGAGATTTTAGGGTGTTTTTGATTTCATCATGTGTTTCATGCTACCGAGGATGGGGTCTCATGTATTAGTATGTTCTGGAATGTTCTTGATCTCCTGGGTTATCCTATGTTTATTGGCTCTTAGTTTCTTGTTGTAATGAACGTGATACTTGTATGTTTCTTTACATTTACCTTGTTATATGATCTTCATGGTGCCTTCTTGTGTGGTCTCCTTTTTTGAAAGTGATGTGTTGGTTTAAATAAAAGGGTTTATGAAAAAAAAATCAAAGAAAAGTGTTTTATCCTCTTTGTACAAGTTGAAAATATTAACACCACTTTCCCTTGAAAATACTAATGTGTCGCTAATGGAATTTGTTTGGTTTCAAAATTAATAAGGGTAATGGGTCATACTTTTTTTTAGTAAAACATGTAGAAAATCATACTTTTATAAATTTTATTTCAATCTTGAAGTTGATTTTTCTTTTATTTTAATGGAAGTGCATTGGGAATAGAATATCAGGCTAGCCTAATGAGTTTTTATAATCACACCTGCAGTTCTTTTCTATTTTTAGCCTTTGGTGCAGGTTTCAACTTGAGTTTGATCACCTTGGGAGAAGGATGATCTTTGTGTTATATTGTGACCAATGGGGTCACATAGAGATCATGTGGTCATTTGGTTTGGTTGGTCTTGTTGAGTAGTTTGGCTGTATTTTTAGATTTTGTATAAAATATGTTCAGTTTAGTTTTATTTATATTGAACTATTTTATTCATCTTTCCACTATTTAGTTTATTTATTATTTATTGGAAAAAAATTGTTCCCTTGTGTACTCTGTTGATGCTTGACACTAGTTTCCAACCCATGGGGATTGGGAACACCCTTTAGGCTATGTTGCGGATTGGCTCGGATGCCCAGTTCAGGGTTGACCCGGGTTGGTTCATGACAACTTGAACTTCTCACAAGCCCCTTTCTATGAAATTCTTACCAAATAAAAACACATGGAATCCCCTTTCCCCCAAACTTAGCTCAAATTAATCATTCAATTTTATTTTCGAGAGAGGGTATGTAAGGGATAATTTGAATTAAAATTTATATTAAACCTATAAGTTCATTCATGGTTATTTAAGGGCTTAACTAGGATCAATGTTCAAGATTTTCCTCAAGGAAAAATGAGGGGCTTTCCAATAAAATTCATCAATTATATTGAAATTACCACATGAATTATAAATATTTGAGAGAGAATAAACATAGTTTTTGGTTTATAAATAAATCCTAATATTATCTCAAGAAGGGAGGGTAATAGAAAGATATTATCAAAGTGGCTCAAAAACCTCTCAGGATAGGAATCAAAATTTAGGATTTTCACTAGTATTTATGAATTTCAATTCACAATATAAAATACATTTTATAAATTGTTTTATCTTTTCATATTTGATAATATGATCATTCTCCTCACAATCATTTGGAATTCAAAAAATTACATTGAGTTTTTCAATTCAGCTAAAAAAAGTTAGAAAAACTAAGTAAATACTATTTACAGTTCCCAAAATAGAAATATATATATATATATATATATATATATATATTATAATAGAATTACTAAAACTAGAAAAATAAAATATAAGAAGGGAAATTAATATAAAATAAACAAACAAATAACCATCAGATTCCTCCCCTCTTGCACACTTCATTCCAGCTATATCCTCAATTAATTTTTCAATTATCATGTCATTTTGAAACAAAATGAGAAGTGAGTATGGAAATAGTTCACCTGTTTTTAGTTATTCCTTAACCATCTTGGTTGAGATGTGATTCCCACCCTTATTTGATTCCAATAATATTCATTCACTTCTAGTAACTTTGGTCAACTTCCTTCCCTACACAAAAAAAAATGTTAGTTATTATAAGTTTATTTAAAATTGAACAACAACACTAAAAATAAATGAAATATAGAAAAATATGGTGGATATTTATTGGGTAAAACTCTCCAATATGTGATACAATTTATACTATCAATAGCCAAACAATATTTTTATTATCCCCAATTTGTGGGTTGAGATTCTATGGTAAGAACCACCAAATCTTTATTCTTCAAAAACTAGAAAGTTTTAGTTCTATTTAGAGGTCCCATTTGAGATTGTAACATCTCAGATTTTCTTTGAGGTATGAAACCTTTAATTTTATATTTAATTCTTTTTTTTTTGTCCTTTTATGAATGCCTAATGAGGTTGCAGAAGAAATGTGGGTGTTCGGGGCTTGTTCAGAGCCCAGAGCCCTGAATTTTGGAGGAAAAAACTAGGCCACATAGTTAGTATAAACCATGTATCTCATTACACATGGTTAGACAAATAATGTATGGTGTTGTAGGGCTCCACAAAGGGGAGCACATGGGTTGTGCATAGTTTTTCTAACTGTACGTTGTAGCCCATGCAGGGTGTGTTCCCTAGGCATGGGGGGTGCATGGGTAAAGCATGGTTAGACAAATTGTACTCCCCAACCATGTGGGCCACTGTCCCTGGACAGTATTTGGCACATAGTTGGTGCACAGTTTGGCCAACTGTGAATCCAAACCATGATATTATTTAAATTTTGGGTGAATTGCCTTTTTCCCTATCTCTTTTTAAATAAACCTCCTCCTTTCTTATTTTCTAATGGATTCATAGCCTTCTCCTCCTACCATTTGAGTTCCTTCATTCCTAGGCTAGGATTAGTGATATCTTCTTCATACGACATCTGATTTATACACCATTCATCTTGTTGGATCCCTCTCAGTAAGATCTATGATCCTATTCCTTTCTGTCGTTGTTTATCTCTCCATATCCTACACTATTTTGGTGCAATATCATAAGCCCAATTTTTACGTAATTTTTCTATTTTGGTGATTTATTCTGCTCTAGCTTGAATCAAAGGTCAACAGTGGATGTGGGGTCATCTACCAACCTATGGTAGGTTCTCTAGTTCTTTTTTCTAATGTACTATTGTATTTTATCATGCACCATTGTGCCGTGTGCCGAACTCCTCTATCATCACCTTCATAAAGTCTATTTAATTAAATAAAATTACTTTCCATGCATAATATGGTCTTAGCTAATGGATAATCAACTTTGTTAGTTAATTTCCTCGACATGATCCACCCCTATGGGTGTGACCTTACTTAAAGACTTAAAATCCTCATGTTTATAATGGAACAAAACCACCAATTAAGGTGTGTGTTTTCCCTTGAAATAAATACTTTGGAATGTGAAATGATATAAGTAAAATGGTTGGCCATGTGTTAGGACCTTGTGACTTATTCCATAGCTTTAATTACTTGGATAAAATGAAATGGAAAACATGATTAAAGTATTATGTTTATAATGTTTTTTTGAAATGTTATGAGTTCTTGATGGCTAAACCATACCTAAACACCAAGACGAGGGTGATATAAGGGTATCAATTTTAGGACTCCTTGGATGGTCTCATCATTTTTATAATTAGGACTTGTTATGGATTGTAAATACACTGAGAGTGATACTTGGATTCTTTATAAAATGCCTTGGACGGGTTCACCGGGTGGATTAAATACCTACCCATAAGTAATATTGGTTCCAAAAGGAAGTCGCCTTAGATAGTCTTGGTGGAAAGATGGTTATACCATGCCATGAGTGATACTCAGTACCCTATGTGAGATACTATGTATAGGCTCAGAGGGTCATGAATTACACCATGCATAGAGTGATACTTGGGATTCTTCTTATAGATCACCTTGTATGGACTATTATAGTGATGGGTATTTATAGTTCACCTAGAATAATTGTAGGATTGAATATGTAAAGATGAGATTCTCAAATACAAGATGGGGTGAATTGTATACTTTAAAAATCCCTACAGAAATTTTGCATAACCAAAATTCCCAACACCTCTGAGCTCTAATAACTTGCTTGATTCTGGAAAATTGATTCTGAAAATGAAACTTAACAAGAGTTTAAAACAACTAAGATTCTACCTTAAAGCATATAGATTCTAAATAAATCAAAGTACAAGAATAAGGAAGTATATGATAGTTATACTTTCCTCAACAATACAAATGCAGCGGAAAACATGTAACAAAACAAGTAGTAAATCTTTTATCCCAAAGAGAAGGGTGTCCAACAACCCTGGATAAAAGTCCCTTGATTTATACTTTCAAGAAAGTATGTCTTACCCACACTAGGGTAAGCCCTCAATATGAAGACCAGATTCTGTTTTGTTATCCCCGCAAGCCCTCAACTTCAAGGTAGTCGGCACCTCTGTCTTCCTATCCCCGGAAGCCCTCGATTGTACACAGCAACAATCAAAGTTTCACAAAGAAAATATGCATGAAGAAAATTTTGAACAATCTGTTCAAACTTTCTGCACGAAGCCTGAGAGTTTATGAGAGCCTCTCTCTCTAGAAATCACTTATGAAAGTTCTGAGCTTCAAAAATTCCAAAAGTCTTGAGCTCTTTCAAATGAGATCCTATTTATAGGCATGGATTCAACGGTCGGCTCCCTCCTCCAATGGTCATATTTTTCCTTGAATTTTAGAGGGACCTGTACACATGTCACTCAAACAACGGTTAGTGAGTAACTGAAAGCACGAAATCATTTTATAACAAAACAAGTGTAAGCATAACTAAAATCTGATATTCAGTATGTAAGCAAATGAAAGTTCGGAGTCTAACCAAAATTGAATTTGGAGTCTTATAATACAAGGATATTTGGATTCTGTTTTCTAGGAATTTGGAACTTGAATTCTATAGAATTCTGGATTCTAGATTTCAAGAAAATTCGAAATCTGGATTCACAAGAATTCAGAACCAGAACTTACAAAGTTCGGAGTCAGAGTTCATGAGAATTCGTATTCAGAACTCATAGGAGTTCGGAGTATATATTCAGAGAACTTGAAGTCATAACTCAGAAAGTTCATAACCAGAATTCGTTTTCAGAATTCGGAGTCAGAACTCAGAAAGTTCATAACCATAATTCGTATTTAGAATTCAGAGTCAGAACTCAGAAAGTTCGTAACCAGAATTCGTATTTAGAATTCGGAGTCAGAACTCAGAAAGTTGGTAACCAGAATTCGTATTCAAAATTCGGAGTCAGAACTTAGAAAGTTCGTAACCAGAATTCGTATTTAGAATTCGGAGTCAGAACTCAGAAAGTTCATAACCAGAATTTGTATTCAGAATTTGGAGTCAGAACTGACAAAGTTCATAACCAGAATTTTGATAATTTGGATCCTAAAACAAAATGCTTCATAACTAGGTAATTATAGGATTCCAAGTTTTTGGTTTCAAACTGAATTTTATACTTAGAAAAAATTATGATGTGAAAAATGAAAACATGGTAAGGATAAATTTCCTTGGAGAAGAAAATTTTCCTTATAGAAGTAAAACAAGGGGTAAAAAGATATTTGCCTTGAGATAAGGTGTTTGTGATTTTCAAAACAAGAAGGAATGGTAAAGTCATAAGGAAACCTTATTGACTTAAAAATATCCCCCAGGTTTGAAGGAATGGAAAATTTATAAGGAAAAACTTATTGACTGAACAATATCCTCCTTTTTGTAAAGCACAAACATCCTTACAAAAAAGAATATAAGGACTTAGAAAAAATTCCTGGACTTTGAAATAAAGATTATCTCCCTTTTTATATTGGTAAATATGAATACGACTAACTCCCCCTTAGGCTTTGGAACTCTAAGGATCGTATTATAGATTTCTGGAATGAGATTTTTTATTTAGCTTGACTATGGAAATCTTCATAATGAGAACTCCCCATTTGATAAACTCCCCCTTACTTAGGGATATTTCTTCTTTTACTTAGAATTATTTTTCCTTCTCCCCCTTTGTGATTTTCAAAAATAGTTTGAGGAAATGGAAAAAAATATGGTACCTGAAATATTAGTACAAACATCGAGACAAAAAAAGCAACCACAATTTCATTGAATGAAATAATTTGTACAAGGAAAAACAGATACAACAAAAGATCAAATTTGGATCTATTTTGCTTCTTTTTCCTTGGGTATCAGCTTCTTCACGATGGTTTTCATCTTCTTTAGCTCTTTGTGATCCTCCTTTTCTTGATTCTCTAAGGCTTTTATCCTATCATCTTGAGCCTTAAGAGCCTCTGTCTGAGCCTTCAGCAAGTCATCTTTCTTCACTAGCTTTTCTTCAATCTCGATCTGGAGATCCCTTTCTGTTTTTCAACTTTGGACAACATAATTCAAATTCCCATTCAGATCTTTGACTTCCTGAATCTGGGTATTCTGTTCTAGGGTTAGCTTTTCCTCAAATCTATTTGTGAGATCTTTGATTTTCACATCTTCAGTATCAAAATCTTCCTTGACATCATCTTGAAACTTATCAAGCTCTCTCAAATATTCGACTATATTCTTGGACCAGCTTACCATTTTCTTACAATATTTTCTGTAGTCTTCAAAGTTGATAAGGAAATTCTTGTGTTCGGCCTCAATATTTACACACCTATCCATCACCATGGATACAGAGTCTGATTTTTGATTCATGCTATGCTGGACCATCTAGAATCTGGAGTCAATTGATGGAAAAATCGGAATGGTGTCTAATAGCTTCTTCAGAGACTGAATGAAAAAATCATGTCCTAAAGCTGATGACTATGAATCTGACATTTTGTTTGGTGATGGTTCTTCCTCTAGCTCGACCAGCTTCCTCTTAGAGGTTCCACCAGCTTCTTCATCTCTATACTCATGCTCACTTCCGGACAATTGAACAGTATTATCTTTATCAATTTTTTCTTTTTCATCTCCTACCTCAATGTCCTTAGGATGAGTGAATAAATGATTATAGATTTCTTCCTCAGACAATTTTTTCACTACCTCTTCATCCTTCTCATCAAATCCATGGGTAGAAAGTTTTGAGGATCCTGCTTGAGAAGTCCGGATTGACAATTTTTCAAAAGAACTTTTTTTCTCATGATAATCTTCAACTTGCTTAATCAGATCATCAGTGTGACTAATACTTTCTTCCTTTTATTGCACTTCTTAGACAGCTTCTATCTGTTCAGTAACCTTCTCTTGAACTTTTTCTGAAGTCATAAAATTTTTCCCCGGTGTCTCAAGTAATGGTTTAACTAAGAAGGATTTCGGTACCGGAATGTTCTCGGATGCTACTTTAGTAGCCTTCAAAAGAGATTGCACAATCTCTGCCTCTGACATCTTCTTCTTAAGATTCTTCTCTTTGGCTTGGTTCTCAAGCTCTTCAGCATCTTTCTCTTTCAATGCTTCGTCCTCTGCAGGGTCTAGGACAAACTGTGGCTCACCTTCTTTCTGGTTCTTCTTATCCTCCCTCCATTTGGCTACTACCTCATCCGGATAGGCTTTCTGTTTTCTTGGGATTTGGAGGTGAGGATTGGGTTTCTTTAGCCTCTGGTATTTTTTCTTCTTCTACCACTTCCTTCAACTTTTTCTTCTTTCCAGCCTTCTTTGATGGTTCAGGAACCTCTTGTTCCTTTGGAGCAGCTTCAGCCTCTTCCTCTGGTAATTCATAGAATTCTCCTGTCTCCTTAGAGAAACCAACTTTTATCCTCTTGAGAGTTTCATCACTGATTAGCATAAATTTTCAATTCCTTGACTTATAACTATAAGGAATCTTGAATGATTCAATACACCGAACTATCAACTTAGAGAGTAGGGCAGGATACATGATTATCTGTGCTCTCAGATTCCCATTCTTGATATTCTCTATCGTAATGAAATCATGCTTCAACAGATTGATTTTCCTTAGATTTACCAAAAAAATACAAGATATACATATCACTTTTCTTAAGAGTGTCCTTGTCACCCTTTCTTGGTATGATAAAACCCTGAACCCATAACTCTAGGATCCGATTTTTGGTATAAAACTGAACAATCTTTGCGGTCTTGGCATCTGTAAGTCCAAGACATTGCATAGCCTTCAATTTTACAAAACTCCCTTGAACATCTAGCAGCTTGTGGGAAAAAAATTCGGCTTCCCCTTCATAAGACAGCCCTACCAAGATAGTAGCCTTGGTATAAGAGAGTTCATATGTTTTTCCATAACTCTTGATGGAAAACATTTCTCTGCCATCTTCCTTGAAAACACAAACTGATTCATAAAATTCTATGAGTAGATCCGGATACACAACATCCCGATCTTTTGTCTTTGAAATGGATACACTCTCCCATCTATTAATATTGATATTCTTGGATATAATAGAGTCATACTTTTCGAAAAAGTTTGGTTGAACCAACCTCTACCTGTATATTTGTCACTCTGAAATCGGCTTGACAGAAGACATATCTTGAAAAGGAATTTTAGCAGACATTCAGACTTGAGAAAACTTTGAAAATCCAGAATGGGCTTTTGAAGTGGGGAAGAGCTTCAACATGAAAAATCTTTGAAAACCGATGTGGGACAACCATCGGGGGGTTCCCTTTTATAGTTGTTGATGTGACAGTTGAACTTCCCATCTCTATCCAATGGCTGAGAATTCTTCAGATCAGATCTGACGGTTGAAAAGATAGCTGCAAGAAAACTTTGGTAGGATCCGATCTTTTGAGGTTTTTTAAAGAAAACATTCAGATTTAAGGAAACTAGAATCCGAGAAATTTTAAAGAACAAAAGAAACTAACAGTAAGTAAAAGGTTATTACGAAAACTCAATAAATAATCATACCTTTCGGATTGTCAGGAGAATTATTCGTATTGAGGAAAATTCTTCTTAAAGGACTTTAGATTCAAAAAAAAACTTTAGTATGAAAAATAATTGAGTACACAGATCTTCATTATGAAAATTTTCATTATGAAAATCTTCATTACAAAAATCTCAAGTAAAAAAAACATTACGAAAATTTCAAGTAAGAAGAACTTCATTAAAAAAAATTCAAGTATGAAAAAATCATTACAAAAATTTCAAGTACGAAAAACTTCATTACGAAAATTTCAAGTACGAAAAATTTCATTACGAAAATTTCAAGTACGAAAAATTTCATTACAAAAATTTCAAGTACAAAAAATTTCATTACGAAAATTTCAAGTGTGAAAAATTTCATTGCGAAAAAATATGAAAACTTCATTACGAAAAATATGAAAAACTTCATTACGAAAAATATGAAAAACTTCATTATGAAAAATATGAAAAACTTCATTATGAAAAATATGAAAAACTTCATTATGAAAAATATGAAAAATTTCATTACGAAAAATATGAAAAACTTCATTACGAAAAATATGAAAAACTTCATTAAGAAAAATATGAAAAACTAACAAGAAAATGTACTTCCCCTATGAAAAGAATTTTATTACTGTAAGAAGATTGGTTGAAAGAAAGTTATTGAGGAGGATTACCTTATGGTTATCATTCCTAACTTCTGTTTAATGTATTCAAATCTATTGGAGGGTAAAGATTTTGTGAAAATATCAGCAATTTGATCTTGAATTCCTATAAATTGAAGAATGATATCTCCTTTTTGTGTGTGATCCCTAAGAAATTGATGCCTAATATATATGTGTTTTTCACGAGAGTGATGTGCAGGGTTTTTACTAAGGGAAATTTCACTTGTATTATCACACAAATTTTGTGTTTTGGTAAAACTCATACCATAGTCTGTGAGTGTGTGTTGCATCCACAATACTTGAGCACAACAACTTCAAACTGGTACATATTCAGCTTCAGCAGTGGAAAGTGCTACTGAGTGTTGCTTCATGCATGACCAAGAAACTAATGAATCTCCTAATAAATGACAAGTTCTAGATGTACTCTTTCTATCCATTCGACATCCACCAAAGTTAGCATCCGAAAAACATTTTAAAATAAAATCATTTCCAGAAGTATAAAAGAGTCCTAAATCCATGGTTCCCTTTAAGTAGTGAAAAATTCATTCCACTGCCTTTAAATGATATTCCTTAGGATTTGATTGATATCTTTCACATAAGAATACTGAAAACATTATGTCTGGATGACTAGATGTCAAGTAAAGTAAACTTCTTATCATACCTTTAAAAGTTGTTTGATCTACTGGTTTCTCAACTTTATCAAGGTCAAGTGTGTTTGAGGTACCAATGGGAGTACCAATACTTTTATTGTTGTCATATACATACTTTTTAAGAAGATATTTAATATACTTATGTTGGGATATGTAGATTCCTTCTGCTTTGGAGAAATTTGAAAACCAAGGAAAAATGTTAACTCACCCATCATACTCATTTCAAACTCAGATTTCATTAGATTATCAAAGGAATTAGTTAAATATTTCTAAGTTAAACCAAATATAATGTCATCAATATAAATTTAAACAATCAAAACATTTTTCTTATCTTTATTTTCCTTTTTCTTATATCTGGATTGAAAGTTCCTCTGTCCATCTATCATGTTCATCCTTCGAGCAAGATTTGCTAATTCATTTTCTAAGGATTCACTTACACTAGATTCGGATTGGATAAAAACTTTCTTAGATTTGGATCTAGTAACTATCTCAGGATTCTTAGATTTCATATGATTAGAAGTTGTAGTAAAATCAACACTGCCATTCCCATTCTTCTTCTTTACATTATCAGTATCTCTCTTCATTCTAGTCTCATGTTGAAGAAGAGTTCCAAACAATTCATCTAAGGAAATCTGAGTAACCTTTCTGTTCTTATCTATAGTTGTTCTCTTGGATTATCATTCATTTAGCATGATGTCTATGATCTTATCAAAAAGAGCTTCATCATCTAATCCTTTCTCACCCATAGATTGTAAACTATTCACAATAGTCATGAATCTTTATTGCACCTTACATATAGGTTCTCCGTAAGGAAAGTTAAAGCCATGGTATTCATCTATCAGCATAGATCTTCTGGTTTCAATGACTTTGGAAGTTCCAAAGTGAGTAACTTCAAGTTTCTTCCATATACAATTTGATGCTTCACATAATGAAATTTGGCTATATATATTTCCAGTCATGGAGCAAAGCAAAGTATTGCGTACCTTATAATTCAGTTGATATTCATGCTTTTCTTGATTTGTGAAGGTACTTACTTCTTTTTCAGGGATTTTATATCCTCCAGTAAGCATAACAAAATTATCAACACCAGTATTGGTAATGAAAGTCTTCGTGTTATCTCTCCAATATTCATAATCATTTCCATCAAAGATAGGTGGTCTAGTTGGATTGAGATTGTCTATGGAACCAACATTGATTCCTGCCATCTTAAAGAAAATTATTTTCAAAAAAACTTTTTAATAGGAAAGAGTTCATAAAAAAGGAAAATATTCCTAAGCAAGGAGAAAATAGAACAAGATTATCTCTAATCAAAAATGAATACGAACTATACGAGTCTGAAAAACTGATTCCAAAAAAGTGTGAATCTGGAAATTCAATTCCAAAAGTAATAAGAAGAAGAATTATTTTCTAAATCTAATCGTGGGATTAATTCAGAGGTCACCTCCTCTGATACCAATTGTAAGATCGAATATGTAAATATGAGATGCTCAAATGAAAGAGGGGGTGAATTGTATGCTTTAAAAATCCCTAAGGAAATTTTGCATAACCAAAATTCACAACACCTATGAGCTCTAATAACTTGATTGATTCTGGAAAAGTGATTCCAGAAATGAATCTTAACAAGAGTTTACAACAACTAATATTCTACCTTAAAGGGTATAGAATCTAACTAAATTAGAGTATAAGTATAAGGAAGTATAGGATAGTTATATTTTCCTCAACAATACAAATGCAATGGAAAAATTGTAACAAAACAAGTAACAAGTAGTAAATATTTTATCCCAAAGAGAAGGGTATCCAACAACCCTAGATAAAAGGCCCTTGATTTATACTTTCAAGAAATTCTGTCTTACCCACACCAGGGTAATCCCTCGATACGAAGATCGGAGTCTATCTTACTATCCTCGCAAGCCCTCAACTTCAAGGTAGTCGGCACCTCTGTCTTTTTATCCCTGGAAGCCCTCGATTGTATACAGTAACAATTGGAGTTTCACAAACAAAATATGCATGAATCAAAGTTTGAACAAGTCGTTCAAACTTTCTGCACAAATCCTGAGATTTTATAAGATCCTCTCTCTCTATAAATCACTTTTGAAAGTTATGAGCTTCAAAAATTCCAAAAGTCTTGAGCTCTTTCAAATGAGCTCCTATTTATAGGCACATCTTCAACGGTCGGCTCCCTCCTCCAGCGATCATATTTTTCCTTGAATTTTAGTGGGATTTGCACACATGTCACTCAAACAACGGTTAGTGAGTAACTAAAAGCATGACGTCGTTTTATAACAAAACAAGTGTAAGCATAACTAAAATCTGATATTCAGTATGTAAGCAAATGAAAGTTCGGAGTCTAACCAAAATTGAATTCGGAGTCTTATAATACAAGGATATTCAGATTCTGTTTTCTAGGAATTCAGAACCTAAATTCTATAAAATTCCGGAGTCTGGATTTCAAGAAAATTTGGAATCTGGATTCACAAGAATTCGAAACCAGAACTTACAAAGTTTGGAGTCAGAGTTCATGAGAATTCGGAGTCAGAACTCATAGGAGTTTGGAGTCTGTATTCAGAGAACTCGAAGTCAGAACTCAGAAAGTTTGTAACCAGAATTAATATTCGGAATTCGGAGTCAGAACTCAGAAAGTTCGTAACCAGAATTCTTATTTAGAATTCAGAGTTAGAACTTAGAAAGTTCGTAACCAGAATTCGTATTTAGAATTCGAAGTCAGAACTCAGAAAGTTTGTAACCAGAATTCGTATTCAGAATTAGGAGTCATAACTCAGAAAGTTCGTAACCAAAATTTGTATTTAGAATTCGGATTCAGAACTCAGAAAGTTCGTAACCAGAATTCGTATTCAGAATTCGGAGTTAGAACTCAGAAATTTCATAACCAGAATTCTGAGAATTCGGATCCTAAAACAAAATGCTTCGTATCTAGGTAATTATAGGATTCCGAGGTTTTGGTTTCAAACCGAATTGTATACTTAGAAAAGATTATGATATGAAAAATGAAAACATGGTAAGGATAAATTTCCTTGGGGAATAAAATTTTCCTTATATAAGTAAAACAAGGGGTAAAAAGATATTTGCCTTGAGATAAGGTGTTTGTGATTTTCAAAACAAGAAGGAATGGTAAAGTCATAAGGAAACCTTATTGACTTAACAATCTCCCCCAAGTATGAAGGAATGGAAAAGTCATAAGGAAAACATTATTGAATCAACAATAATACTTGTGTTCCTTTTTATGTATCACCTTGGATGGTATCAGGATGCCATTTATTAAATTATAAGGATTAAATTCATATTAAATTCAAAGAATGTAAACTATTAACCTGGGGACACATCCTCCAAGCCAAATAACATGCTTGGGATCAGTCCATTCATGATGCTTAATTTATGATGACCCATTATTACACCCATATCATATATGTACATGTTGAATTTTGTTAAAAGATATCCATATTAGGATGAATTAGGTATTATTAGTTGGGTATCCCGTGAGGAACTCAGTTGATGTTTTTATTTTTTTTATTGCCTTTCATTTATTATATACCTATACACTTCTCATTTTACATGTACAGACTGGATATTACTATACATCATTGGTGGTGGACTAATGAGTTTATCTCACACCCTATTAGTGCTACTTATGGTACTTGAATAGAATTCAAGAATGTGGGTGTGGAAAAAGGGTAGCACCTAGCTTCCAATTCTTGGTTTTCAACATTAAGATGGAGCACGGGAGTAAAAGACCAAGATTATGCCCATGATTCTAGTAGAGGAAGCTTTTGGTCTTTTGTATTTCATTTAGAATGTTGTATATGATTATACCCATGTATCCCTTGTACTCTACTTTTTTATATAATCATGGCATGATCATCATTTTTGTATATGATATTGATTCACCTTCCACTTATTGGTTATATTGGATGATTTATTATTATTCTATTTATTTTTATTTATTTATTTTTATGCTACTTATCATATTTTATTCACTATTGTGATACAGTCTAATCAAGAGGGAATAGTCTCACCACGGACACACCCTAGGCCCTCACTGCTAGTTGGAATCCTCTAACATATGGGGAGGCATACTTGAGGTAATGTGGCCAACCATCTTAGAGCACCTCTTGGTAGATTTTGGTTCAGGATGCTACAAAGTGGTATTAGAGGAGAGTATTTTTTCCTTCTGTCTTATTGTTTGGTTATTATATAGGAAACTAGGAATGTGCTTGAATTTTGTAATGATCTTGGGCCTAAGTGTAGATATCCCACGTAAAGGGTAAACCCAAATTACCTTAGATGGGATATTTTTTTTCTATGTTGTTCCTTTTAAAGTTGTAGTTATTTCACCATTGGGTGATGCACGTGTTTTTTGATGTTATTATTACTGATATTATTATTATGGATTTCATTTTCCATTCACTTAGTGTAGTAAGGAGGTATCATCTCATGAATCATTAAAGGCACTTGAGGATTCACATGTCATGCATTATTCCATGACATAGTTATATTACTGCGTGCATCGCATGTATTTCCTCTAATTATTTTGAGTGCCTGAATTATTATATATGGAAATGTGTTAACATTTATTATAGTAATAACATAATTGGATTAATTAAAGTGTCATTATAAATCTAAATAGTGTTTCCCCATATAGATTGATGATGAAACCTTAATTAACGAATTATGCCATATTTGATCCATGGACCACTGGTTCTATGGACCAAAACATTAGATGATTTTGATTACATGAATTCCAATTGTAATTTATGAAGAATGTACTTATATAAATTGGGAATTGTGATTCAATTAATCAAATCATTTCAGATGAACTATTACATTCTGAGATCATATGTAAATGTCAGGTCGTAGTTACATGATATACCAATTGTGGTTTATAAATCGTATGGGCATTTATAAATTGGAAATGATGACACATATAACTGGATTTTGATATCTTTATACATATAAATAAGTATGAACTTAAATGAATGTAAAACTTAAATAAAAAGGTTACCTCTAAATGAGGATTGCAATTGAAAAGTAAAGGGTGTTTTCCTCTATACCTTATAATTAACACTCCATACACTAGAACCTTTGTTGTGTTATATGAGACCTTAAAAATGGCATGACCTTAGTAGTGGGAAGTAGGAAGTGTATAATGTGGTCCATTGTGACCATTATTATCACCTAGACCTGGCTTTAGGAGCAGGCAAAGAGGTGTGACTTGTTTATAAGAAAGATTTGTACCTATCCTTTTCTATTATTGTTGATCATATCTATTGGTAAATCTTATCTGAGGTGTGTATTTGGTAATTTTAGAGTTATATCACCATGAATTCCTTGAGTCATATTCCATGAAGGTGGTGATGACTATGATCCAAAGGTGGTGGGACCTGATCCACCAGTAATACCTCCTGTAGTACTACATGAGGCACATCCTGTTGATCCTCCAATAGCACTGATGCTTAGTTATGAGATAGTTTCTTTCACTTTATACAGTCTGTATAGGTAGCTTCGCAACCTGACCCTACCATGGTAGAGCTGACATGAGAATTCAAACAGTGGAATCCTCCCACCTTCTTAGGGGATGGAAGTCCGTAGGTTGATGAGTCTTGAATAGAGTTCATGTTGTCTATATTCAAGTATATTTAGATACCTCCAGATCAGAGGGTCAATATTTCCACCTATATTCTTCGTGATTCTTCCAAGCATTGGTGGGATGTTATCTCTCAGGCTGATCATCATCAAGGTATGGTCTAAGAAGACTTATAGATATCCTTCTATGACTACTTACTCCTGAAAATGTTGAGAGAGTACCACTCCAGAGAGTTTATGCACCGACAACATGGTGCTTTGTTAGTGATGGAGTATTTATCTCGTTTCACCAAGCTTCGGTGTTTCACACTAACATTGACTAGTGAAGAATTAAATATTGTGAGACGATTCGAGCATAAGATTGAATATTACATCCAATCATGGGTGAATGCTTTCTGGTTGACCATAATTTCAAATATAGTGAACCATTCCCTCATTATTGAGCAGAACCTAAGGGAAGATGGTAGTGTTATTCATGGTGGTTTAGCTTCAACGCAAGGGGATTGTTCATCTAGCTGTAGGAAATGTCATTTTGAGACTGCTCGTGGGGGAAGTGCTAGATAAATGACACATACCGATAGTTATGTGGTGTTCCACCAATGTGGTAGGATAGGACATAAGAATCCCTAGTGTATGTGGAACACAATTGAGTGTCGAGCTTGTGGTGAGATGGGTTACCTTTAGTACTTCTTCCAAATTTTCCCTCTGGTGCCTAGTGAGAAAGGATCTATACTGACACTATATTATGGTACAAGATTAGTATATCCATGTCTGGATGGGATCTAGTCTACAACCATTTGATCAAGTTGAGGATGTTAACATTCCTAAGGTATTCATAATTTATAGGTACAACACCAGTAGAGTGGGCCTACCCAGGTTAGTCAGGTTCCATCTCAAGGCCTCACATTAGGCCATGTCTATGTAGTGGATCCTACACCTGATGAGAAAATTCCATGGCATTCTACTGTTATAGGTAATATTCTAATAGCCTCTACTTTTGTTTCTTCCTTGTTTTATATAGGTGTTTCATACACTTTTATTTCTTCAACAATTGTGGAAATTCTATGCCTAAAAATGGAATACTTCTATAGTGTGATGACTCTCGACACACTATTAGGGGTTTGATTAGAGAGTATAAACTAGTGTTGGAATTTCCCTCTATATATGGTTTTATATATTTTACTTTAAAATATTTTTGTCATTAATATGATAGGTTTTGATTTCATACTCAGAATGGACTAGCTAGTTCCTTACTAGGCCCATGTTTATTTCTATCATCGGAGGGTGTATTTTACAACACTCGATGGTGGTGCCTATGTTCATAAGGATGAATGGGATATCCAAGAGAGTTAAGCTGGGTGTGATCATCTTGGTTTGGGTGGAGTGAAAGTCCATATGAATAGTCTCTTTATGAGTGATCAGGGAATGAAACATATGGAATTTCCTCCTATGGTGGATCATTTCAGGGAAATCTTCCCTAATGAATTATATTGTTTACCTCTAGTGAGAGAGGTGGATTTCACCATTTATCTAGTTCTAGGTGTGCCACCAGTTCCCATTCCTCCCTATAGGATGGAACCTATAGAGCTCCAGGAACTCAAGAAGCAGCTATAAGACTTGGAAGCTAATGGTTTTATACACCCCAGTACTTTTCCATGTGGTTCATCGGTCCTTTTCTCCAAGAAGGTAGATGGTACCCTTAGGTTTTATGTGGATTTCCTTTGGTTGAACCATCTTACAATTAAGAATTGGAATCCAAAACCTCATATATATGACCACTTTTACTAGCTCTAAGGAGCAACAACTTTCTCTAAGATCAATTTGAGGTCGATCTACCATCAAATGAATGTGAGATCATTAGAGATAACACATATTTCATTTCAGAGTAGATACATCTTGTACAAGTATCTGGTTATGTCATTTTTCCTCACAAACATGCTAGCATTTTTCATGGCCTTAATGAATCAAGTTTTCCACCCGTATCTAGATTAATTTGCGGTAGTCTTCATGGATGATATCTTGGTGTATTCTCACACTCAACACGACCATACCAAACATCTTGAGATTGTAAATAATACTCTAAGAGATAATCATCTATATACTAAGCTCACCAAATTCCACTTTTTTAAATACAAGGTTCACTTATTAGGTCATAACATTTTAGAGGTAAGAGTATTTATTTACCCAAATAAGGTGAGTGTCATAGTTTCCTGGGAGCATCCCAAGAATGTATTTGACATGCATAGTTTCTTAGGGATATCTAGATAATGCAGGGGTTTTATTCATGACTTTTCATAAATCATAGTGCCTCTCACAATCTTAACTAAAAATGGTGTTAAGTTATTATGGTTTGAATCCTATGAATAATCTTTCTAGAAGTTTAAAGGAATACCGACTTCTATGTTAATCCTGATTCTTCCCGAGTCGGGCAGAAGCTATACAGTTTATTGTGATGTATCAATAATTGGGCTTGGATTAGTTCTGATACATGGATAAGAGTTATATCATTTGGGGCCTACCATTTGATACCTCATGAGCATAATTTATCTACGAACAAACTCAAGCTAGTAGTTTTGGTTCATGATTTATGGTGTTGGAGGCATTATATATTGGGAGAACAATTCATTTTTACACATATCACAAAAGTATCAAATATGTTTCCACACAACATGATATGAATATCAAATAGTTCAAGTGGGTAGAGTACATTAAGTCTTTTAAATTTGATCTTACTTATACACCAAAAAAATTAAATGCATTAGTTGACGCCTTGAGCTGGAATAATTAGACACAAGACATCTAGGAGTCCAGTAGTGAGTGGTAGTTAATTACTCTATTTTCTGTTATACACCTTGACGTTTAGGAATATCATGGGTAGCCTTTTTTATCAAATCTATTAGTGACATCCTCCCTTCTAGAATGGGTAAGTATGAGATAACTTTCTGATTCTGAAGGATTATAACTAAGGGAAAGTTTATTAGGTGAGGACCCACCACCTAATTGGGTTATCAAATAGGATGATATTCTACAATTCCATGAACATATTTGGGTTACTTCAGACATATGGGAAGATTTGATGCTATAATTTCATGCCTCTGTTTGAGAAGTTCACCCTAGTCTTATCAAGATGTACCGAGACATAAGTCATCAATATTGGTGTCCTGTTATGAAGAGTCAGATTCCAGATTTTGTCACATGATGGGATGTTAATCTCTCTTTCCATGGATTCCTCCTCATAATTCATTGCCCAGTCTGGGTCTCCCTTATTGATTAAGATGTTCTTCATGAAACTTATTCCCAATTCCATCTCTTTTGGATGTTGGTTAATTACATTGCTTATATCTGGACATTCCAAAGGGTCAAAATAGGTAAGCAACCATTGGTCAGGGGAGTGGTCATGTTGGGAATCGATTTCATATCTAGATTTTGAAACATTGGAACACCTATATTCTTCCTCGTTAGAGGGCTTATCAAGGGCGCATAAACCCAAGGCTTCCCACATCGATCACAGGGTATCATTTCCAGAGAAATGTATCCAAGTTTTTCCTCAGCTTACCATGTTTAACATGGGGTATGTCTTAGGTTTAACATCTTAAAGAGACAGTTCGGGCTGATCAAAACACTTGTGAAGGTGGATCAGATAGGCACATCCCTATGAGGGATCACCTGGAATTTTTACTGAATATGTGGATCAGAATTCCCTATATGGGAAGACTCGAGGTGGTGCATCTCATGAGGATAAGGTTTCACACTGAGAAGGCTGGTCTGGACACCACTAAGGGTGGATTAGGGAGGTGAACCCCAAAAGAGGATAACACCAAAGTTTACTATTTGTGGGGATTGAACCATAGGGAGGCTTCCTACATACCCTATATAGAATACAAGGATCAAAACCAATATAGTTCAAAGGGATGGCCTAGGGGTTACACATGGCTAGATTCCCTTTGAAAGAGGTGAACTCTTGGTTGAATGTGTGTGAATTTCATGGGGCTTATGCATGGTTAGATTCTCTGGTGATGTAAGGAGTAGTGGTGGGATGAATGGGGCTTATGCATGGTTAGATTTCTAAGTGAATGACGTGAAGCCACCGGGATGTTTCCACTCGGGTAAGAATCAAGATGGATGATGAAGGGTTGAGTGAGGTGGCTAGAATGAGTGAAATAGAACTGGCATTAAGATGAAAGTGTTTGGATTGAACCTCAAGGAGGTTTCCTATGTGTCCCAGCTACTCGGGAATCAAAGTCCATGTAGTTATGATGGAGGCATTGTGTATTACACATGGTTATATTTTTAGGTGGACCCAAAGGATATATGACCTCTAGATGGGGTATGATCCTCCCGAGATATAATGGTTTGAGGAAAATATTAGTATGGGAATTTACAGTGGTGGATACTGAGATATGAGAAATGCACCCCTAGGAGGAGGGAACCGGAGTTTACTGATAGTTGGTATTGAACCTCAGGTAGGCGTCCTACGTACCCTACGTAGTTAAAATAGATCTAGGATTACGCATGGTTTTCAGCCTAGGAGAATGGTTTCATAGTCACAACTAACTTCTAAGCTCGTTTGAGTCGTGATTGGTGTGAGAAACAATAGGAAGTAGTAGGCCAAACAGTCGCATTGAAAAAGATGCATCAGTGAGGAATGGAGTAGGGCTTGCACATGGTCTAAGGCTTGGGGAGATGGATATTGGGGCTTACACATGGTTATAATCCCATGGTAACAATTCCCAAAGGGAGAGGTATGAGGTATTAAGAGTCCCCTTTACCCATCAACCCTCTTGCTCTTGTGTTTGGAGGAGGCTAGGAGGAGAAAGGTTGAAACATCTTGCAAGAGATGTTAGGGGCTTACATCGGGATGGTGGAACTTCCCCATGGGTAGACACTACTCCATGTTAGGAGTATCTCATTCCATGTGAGGAAGATATCAATCCTATAGAGACTAGTGGGTGTGTAAAATTCCCAATGTGGGGCACCCCATGTGTGTTGCATGGGGTGATGCTACGTTTTAAAGTCGTGAGTTGAGGATGATGGTGCTTGGAATTTTAACATCCTGCAGCTCGGATAAGGGGATATCATTTCTCGCCTCTTGGACTTACATGACCGATAACCACCCTCACTTGGGGAAGGGAAGGAATTGAAAATGCCAAAAAGGAGTGGGGTGGAGGAGTGGTCACTCGAGGGGTTTGTGTTAGTGTAGTTATGTGAAGAAGAAATAGCTATTAGTGTACCTATGTAAAGAAGAATTAGGTAGAGAAACACATCATGAGACACCACATGAGGAACCATGAAATCACTTCACACAATCCTAGAGGTCCACATGAGAGAGGATCTTGCAAATTAAGGGGGTTATCCAAGAACTTCTTTGTGAAGGGAAGGTGCTTCATGAAGAAAGGTGCTTCTCGAAGGATAGGTGCTTCGTGAAGGAAAGGATCTTCATGAAGGAAAGTCCCTCATAGAGCATGGTTCCTTTTCCTCAATATATATATTTTTATAAGAGTACTCCTCAAAGGATTAATGCTCCACAGAGCCTCAAGAAACCCAAAGGGGATCCCTACTTCGTAAAGGAAATAGGCCTTCATGAATGGAATCCCGACCATAATTAGGGACTATGAAGAAAAACGGGAAACACAGATCACAATGCTAAAGTAGCTTGGACGATCCATTTTTAGTCCAAGTACGTAGTGCTCAAGAGCTTCACAAAATGGGATCCAGAATTTGAAAGGTCAGGGTAATGATGCATTAAATGTGGGTGGAGCCACCTATTTATAGTCACTATGGCTTGCAATGCTTGCGGGTCATGCCACGAAGAAAAATGGATGTTGCGAAGAAACATAAGTTCGTGCATCTGTAGAGCTCATCATACTCATGGAGGTACCATTGAAGACATTTTCAGTCATGGGGTTGAAGGGGAACCATGAAGAAAATATGTTCACTCGGCCATAGAGATCATTAGACTCATGGAGGTACCCTCAAATATGTTTAAAGTCACAG
Organism: Viscum album; assembly: GCA_963277665.1. Taxonomy (NCBI): domain Eukaryota; kingdom Viridiplantae; phylum Streptophyta; class Magnoliopsida; order Santalales; family Viscaceae; genus Viscum; species Viscum album. Next base: position 250,571,624 of record OY728135.1, on the reverse strand, counting down.
AGCTGAAGGGATTCCATGAAGAAAATATGTTCACACGGTCAAAGAACTTGTTAGACCCGTGAAGGTATCATCCAAGAAATTTGTGGTCACAGAGATGAAGAGGAACCGCAAATAAAATATGTTCATTTGGCTACAGAGATCATTGGAATCATGCAGGTACCATCTAAGAAGTTCAAGGTCATGGAGCTGAAGGGGATCCATGAAGAAGCTTTGCGAAATAGACTCTTTTGATGGATTTGGGGTATATTTGAGTTCAAATTAGTTTTGAATCGGCTGTGAATTTTTCCATGTCTTCAATAGAAAAATTTTCAGCACTAACAAGTGCCCCCCCCCCAAAGAATGGGAGCTGATAAAAAAGGAGGGTTGGATTTTGAGGGTTCATCGCTGAAAAACTAAGCTAGTCATGATACTGGCTCATGAAGCATGTGGGAATGACACGTCGTGAAGCTAGTCACAAAGCTCATGCTGGTGAAGCTTGTTGTGAAGCTCGGGTGGGTGAAGATCACCATGAAGATCAGGTAGGAATCACCTATAAATAGCACATGATGGGCCTATTTTCCATATTGGATCTTCACGAATGATTTCATTTAAGCTCTATTTTTTAAAATCAATCTCCCCTGTGAACGCATCTTTGAAAACTGGGTTCCATGGTCCTTTTCTCTAAGAAATCCTTCTAGCGAACTAGGAATCACGATCTGCTTCTCTTCTAAGAATCATTCCAAGTACATGGAGGCTCCATGTACTACTGCATTGCGATCAAGATTCATGATCAAGCGAACCGATCGATCTTCATGAATAGACTTGAAAATTTTCCTAAGTCCCAGATAAATGGATTCTCAAGAAGTTTCTCAGGAGGTTCTTGTTGACACCTCTCAAAGGGAAGGAATAGTTAACAATGTCCTGATCAGGGAGTATGTTCATAGTCATTCTGATCACAAGTCACTGCTAGATTTGTTGTTGGATGTCTAGAAATATTACTCGTTGTGTAAAAGGTTTTCGCTGTATGGTTTTGGATTTCAGAAAGACGTCTTCATCCCAGAGGCAAGTAGAGATGATCCTAACTACTAGTTTAGAGGAACTCCTAGACATCATCAGTGGTATAAGAATACTGACAACCATATTGGGATGGACCATAACCCTATCATAGTGGTCTACCTTTATAATCATCTCAACAACATTGATGGGAAGCCATTGGTGAAAGAAGTGTCCCCACCGTAACATAAAAAAATCATTAATGTAGGTCTTTGGAACCTATATAATGGGTGTATATATGGTTGGTATTTGTTCCATGGGGACAATTTCATGGAGTAATGGGCCTGGGCTTATTGGGTGTGTGCATCTTGCGCAGAATTCAAGACAACATTGAGGTGAGTGGGTTTGTTTAAGGCATCATGGGCTTCCCAATTCCATGACTCTCAATCATGGGACATCATACCAGAGTTATTGATTCAGTGGTCACGTGATACTAATATTTTTCATATGCATCATGGGAAGGTTGGCATCAGCATTTGGGATCTCAATCAGATTTCAATAATTCCAATTCTGGGGGGCATGTATGATGAGTTCTATCCCACTAAAAATGCTTGGGAAGATGTAGAACAGATGCCACCCCTAGAGAAGGCATTGTTGGACCTAGTTTTGGGTTCAAACACTGATAATAAAATGATAAGGTCCATCCACTTCAAGAAATTATTTGGTTATTTTCTGAACTTTCCATCAAAGAATCTACCCGGGGGAGAGAGAGAGCGCCCATGAAATTTCCAACGAGGCCCCACACATATCCAAGTGGAGCTCAGTGAGGCAAGGATGGATCTTATTGGAAGATATTGGAGAAAATATAGTGGAAGTTGTGGGGATACAGTATCAAGATCAATAAATGATTGATATTTAGGCTGGAAAGATTCATTTTGGTGCTCATCTATGTATGGATGCTTCTGGTGAGAGACGCACATATGGGGGTGCGTCTGATCACGTTAATCATGGTGGAAATGCTGGCCACTGGACGGCACATCAATCTGTGGATCCTATTACTAGCTAAGTTGTATAGGGTAATTTGACACATCAGTAAGGGGAGGAAACTACTATGCGTGTGTGAGCCATTTCACTTGTTATACAGCTAGTTTGTGACGCATATGGGAGGTTATGAATACCTCAATCACATCTCTCCCCCCAAGATAATATTTTGACCAGAAATATTGAATATCATGGGGATTTTTTCACTTTAGATGGGTATGGTGGTCGTGCTAATCAAGATACGGTGATCAGACCAATTCATCTTTCACCTGTTCTCTCTACCGATGCGGGCATTTACTAACTACGGTATAGACACCATATAGAAGTGATCATACCTTTCAGACATTTTAGGTGGAGTTCTAGTGGCATGGGTAGACAACGATCCAATCTGTAATCCATACACCCCACATTGATTTGTAAGGCAGTTCAGATGTCTGTAGAGGCTTACTCTAAGGGTGTACCTGGGAGTATGTTATGAAGAACACCTATGCATGATGAGGTAGATTTGGATCATGTTCAAATGGGAATATGGGAAGATGAAGAATGATCTACCACCACCCACTGATATATTTGGACTAATCCATGAATATGCATAGAGTTTGGAAGTTGCTTATCTCGGTGAGATGCCGAAGCAGCTGATGATCCAGGCCAGAGGATTGGTCCATGTGTTTTGAGACCAAGGTCAGGTAGCAGCAAGAGAACTTCATGAGGGAAGTTCCAATATGAATCATGGTGACGAGGTTGTAGAATTGAGGGTGGTGGATCATGAACTAGTACCAAATAGGGGTGAAGAGGGAGGAGAAACAACAACAGATTCAGTGGTCCACATCGAGCGGACCTGGGAGGAAGGGGAGCCATCAAAGGGGTTGCATAAGACGTCTACTCAGGCTCCTAAGAAGTAGTTACACTATGTGGAGATTCCTATCGATGTTGTCTAACCTGAGACCTAAAAGACTTGGGATACCTAAAGATAGAACCTTGACACTGATGATGTGTGGGATATGCTAAATAGGTATGGGATGCAACTAGAAGGGTTTGGCTTCACTAAAGGTGAATTCAAAGCATCCCAAGCATAGGGGATACAATTAATGGTGGAATTAGAACACTCTTGAGGCATCACACATCCCATGACAAACTGAGTCTGGGTGCTATTGAACATGACTTCCCCCCAGTGTTGTTAGTAGCTCAGTTGGAAGAACACTTCCCCTTGCCTGATAACTCGGATGGATATTGGGGGGAGTAGGTAATCAAAAAATTCCCAAGAGGATACCAAAGTATTATCCTAAAAAGAATCCTCTTTTTAGGAAGGTCAGATAGTAGCCTCAGGGGAAACTTCCTTGGAAAGGTTCACTAAAGCCCTTAAAGTATGTGTTAACTCATCTCCATGTGTTGTCATATCTCTTCTACTTTATCTGGATTCTCAAATGATGTATGTTTAATATAGAAGTATCATGTACCAAAAACCCCTTCTCATGTGTATGAGGATGAAATCAATTCAAAGGGAAAAGTTGTAAGGTTTGTACCCAAAGTAGAAGAAGATGGTAGGCCATCTAGAGTTGATGAGGTAGAAAAATAAGACCCGGAGTCCTTAGAGCTCACTATTATATACGGGGGACCAAACCCTATCATCTCAGTGATGAAAGATCAAAGGTGTGAGCAACTATCACTTAACCTTTTTAAGTTTCCTAATTTATAAAGTCATATATGTTGTTTTCCTAATCATATTGACTAATATGACCCCTGTCTAAATAGTCCTCATAATAGCAGGTGTTTTTCTGGTGAGAATGGTTGGAAGACCTGGGGCTCCCTTCCTGATAGGAGCATCAGTCTATACGGGTCCATGTATCCAAATCAACCAGTCCATGATTTCCAACGAGCAATTGATTATAGTTGCGGGTGACTCCACCGGTAGGGTAGAACCTAGAGTTGGCCAGGACAACATCATCAAGATAGAATCAAGTGATGAGGATCAACCCAAAGATATTGAGCTCAATCTATTAGAAATAATTCCAAAATATAATCATATCGATGAACTCTTTGATGCATTCCTAGAATACAAACCTACTGATCTAGTAGAGCTGGATGAATCTGATTCTGATGCAGTTGAGGACAGTCAGAAGACCCAACACCGAGCATGATAGTTAATCAAATGCTTCATCGACAAGTCCCCATAATCAGAGTGGATAAGCATAATGGGATATCTTCTCCATTAGTTTCCTAATTTATGTGCTGGAGGGGTGGATTCTCAAGGTATATACATGATGATTCTAGACCTCCTTGCTGAAAAAATACGAGAAAGAAGCCAATATTTGGATGCTTCTTAGTGCTATAAGAAGCTTTATAACATCCAAAAGTTTTATGAAGCCGAACAGAAAATCCAAAATCTTGATGAGTAGATGAATTAGCATTATATATTTGTTAACGAACAATCGACACTTGTTGAGAGGCTGCAGGTCCAGTTGGCAGAGGTCCAAGATCAATTAAAGTAGGCAAGCCATCAAGTGGCCGAGCTCTGAGCCGAACATGAAGGAATTCAGATTAGAGCTAATGAGCTTTGTTATATAGCTATCTAATAGGAGAGGGATCTCAGAAAGTGATAAGAGGCTCTAGAAGCCAAAATTTAGAAGGTGGAGATGTTTAAGTGTTCTATGGAAGAGGTGGATATATAAGGGTCATGTTTTATCCAAATTTATGAAACATACTTTTTGCTTTCTTTCTTTAAACTGCATGCATAAGCATATTTCCTACTTTAATCATTTCATCTCAATCATAACTATGAAGAAACTAATTATCAACCCCTAAGCTCACATGGGTTATGTCGGGTGTGAGAAACAAGGGATGACCACATAGTTGTTCACTTTGTATGAGAGTGTTGGCCAATCATTAAATACTCAGGGTTTGATATTGTTGACTGACCACCTAGAGTATTTGGTATAAGAGCGGATGTGACTGGAGAATAGGGATCTTAGAGAATACAAACTTTCTTTCCCAATGTGCTCTAGTGCACGAGGGGGATAATTCTAGGGATGTTGGAATCAATTTGAACAAATAGAGAAATGGTAAATGTGAATCATGATGCCCAAAATTCAAAACACAATGATGATGGAATGCCGACACAAGATAAATATTGTTTGTATTAGAAACATAATATCTATACCAATAGACTAAAATGGGGACAAACAAATGAGTTTCGACCATTGTCCATATCTGAAACATGGGTCCAAACTCAAAATGTTTTCTGATAACTCCCGGGGCATTGTCCTAGGATGGTATGTGAGCAATATAGCCAAGCACCATACTGTTATGGGGTCCCATAAAACATGAAATAGGGTGTAGACCCAAATAAGAAGCATTTAAATCATGGAATAGGAGTGGTGGAATGTTTGAAAGGATTCCAACACTCTTGAAATTACGCCACTATGTCTTGTAGCATGTTGGTGTAGGTGCATTGGTCTAAACAAAGATCAATCATATCTCTCAGGGGATAGTCATCTCAGATGCTGAGCGATAGTTGAAGATGTGAAAAATTTTGTAGACGACCAGAATTGTGGGATGGGACCTCTTAGATGAGGGCTTGAGATGCTTTGTAGATTTATGTCATGCAAGTTTGGAAAATGAACACATAGTTTAACATCATACGGTAGGGATGACATGTGGCATAGTTCAACGTCATATGAATAGGACATTGCACATATTTTAAGTTCATGCTTCATGGACCCTATAAAATAGTTTAAAGTCATGATACATGGACTATAATGTCTATTCCAAACATGTTTACATGGAACAAAGGAAATGAACCTGGCATGAATGAACCAAGGGGGAATACGCACCACAAAAATACCAAGGAACAGATGAGAAAGAGGCATATATGATGTGATGAGGGATAAAACCCAACATGAATTAATTAAAATGATACCTATTACCATTACAAATATCCCTATGAGTCTCTTAGTTTAAGTTCATAGAGTTGGGACTGTAATCGGGGCTAAAGAGCCAAGAAGGTTAACAAACTTATGGCTGGACCCAAGACAAAATGTCTTGGGGTCACTAAATATCCCATAAGGATGATAATAAAGCCATATCTAGTTTTGAATATATTTTAGTTGGATACCAACACTAGTGGGGGTAGTCTTCTTTGGCGAGGAAGCTAAAACATCACATGATTATCATGGGGCATCCTGAACTTGTTTAGGGTAGGGTTATTGTTTAACATCATGCATTGAGGACGTTAGCTATTAGTTTAAGGTCATAGATTTTGGACCATATAATTTGTGGTTGGGCCTAAATTCAATGTTTCTAGGTGTCACTATGTATCCTGTAAGGTGTGAAATCAAGTTGTTCATAGTTTTGGAATCCTGTGCAGTTTAACATTATGCGGTAAGGATAAAGATGGTTTGACATGAAAAGGGGAAACAATGTTGCGTCTGGACCTGAGATCGATGCTCTGGGAGTCACTACATATCCCATAATAATAGGAATCAATCCATTAATAATTGTTGAAGTGAAATTTCTCTGTGCAGGTGATCGCGTTATCAAGCGCATCAAATTAGTTGTTTATTTTTAACTAGAATTTCTGCAGTATAACAGCAACCCTAGGTCATCTCTCTATGGAGCCTTAGATCATTAATTATAAAAGGAGGTTATTATTAGGAAACTAAAATGGGAATTAGATTTTATAAAACTTGGGTTTTTTTGCTTTAAAAATATAAATTGAAAGTATATTACTACTGAGAGAAATTGGTTGGAGAAATTGTGATCAACCCAGGTAAGTGTCCCTTGATGCTCAATCCATCATCGCTATTAAGGGAAAGGGAAGGATTGTTGATTCCTTGATTTTATACATACTGAAAAAAGTAATGGTATGTGAGTTATTACTAGGTTACCACCTAGTATTTTATCGATCAACGATATTGATTATCGGTGACCACTCAAAATCAACAAACATGAATCGATGTAAAAAACGGAACTCAATCAAGGCATCACATCAACAACGTGATAAGATGAGCAGATTTGTTTCAATGATAAAAATATTTCAAAATACAAGAACATTCATATTCATAGGTTCAAGCTCCTGGATTTTATCAACCAACGCAATCCATTTGCACACTCACGAAAGGGAGGGGATGATAAAAGAGGCAACCACACTCATATCATCACAAGATCTGGGTTATGCATGGAAGAATGTGGATTATTTTTCCTTTGATTTTTATTTAATAATACCATAATAATTAAAAATTTAGAAGTTATAAATGAAGAACAATTGAGAACAAACCTATAAATAAATTACCTTACAAAAATTACAAGCATGGAGCTCAGGATTACAACAAGAAACACCCCCCAAATTGATCACTAAGAGGATTAGAAGTACATGAGGGGGAAGAGAACTAAAATGGATTAAGAGAGCTCTAAAGTTCGACTAACCTTCACCCCTGGTCGTTAAAAATGATAGAATGTGGGTGAGGAGTTATTTTATGGTCAAAAACATCACACTTTCCACAAAATAGGTCAAGTGCCTAAGGGACTAGGTCACTATTTAGGATAGACTTTTTAATCCTTCTTTATCTGGCTGGTTGACTGACCAAAACGCATTCAATTGTCATGAAATTTGTTGGAGAGGTGAACCTTCGATTTATATGTCTATGTAAGGTGTAAATAGTCCAATTTAATCTCTGAGTCCCAAGTTATGGCCCAAATACAGAAGGGTGGTCCAATCTGGCCTACCCAGAATTTCTTCACATTGTGGGCCTATTTTGGGCCACCAAATGGATGAATTGGGATCTATGATCTTCAAGATAAATGTATACCACATTTGTTTTCATTAATACACCCATTTTTATCTCAATTGGATGCATGGATTATACACAGTACATATAATTGTCCACATGTATGTTTGGGCTCTCACGCAGTTTGGCCCATTTTGCTTGAATTCCATCATGGGCTCTCCAAATCACCTCCTCCTACAATGTAAACGTCTAAACAAGTAAAATTTCCTTATTAAACAGTGATAAAATTTAATTCATTGAATAAAATAAGAAGTTAAATTTATTATTATATTTGGAATATTCATTATAAAACCAGTTTAAAATAGCGGTGTAAGGGTGGAATTGAATAGTGAATCGCTATGCGATCATACCCCCACACCTAAGAATTTGCACTCCTGGGAAAAGACACATATCCAAAAAATAATGCATGTATATATTCCCAACATCATGAAGATTTAATATTTGAGGAAATTTTAATTCATTAAAGTAATGTGATCAATGCACAAACCATAGCAAGGAGTTCTTCTTAGTGAAAATGGAAAAAAATGTCTCATAAATCATATCACAATGAAATTCAAGGAGATTCATGATAACAAATTGATCAAGGAATTAAAAATTAAACCATGACACTAACTCTCCATGTGTGTGTGTGAAAACCATTCCATGCTATTCTTTCCACTTTTTATCCAATAAATTTATGTTATTTTAACATTTTTCAGCTTAAATAATTTTGTCCACCGAACCTGCCCTATATCCTTTGCAATCATATTTCAAGACCCGCTCACTTAAGAATTCCCAGAATTCAAACCATAAGATCCAAACCTAGATATACCCATATGTTTCACATTTCATAACTCCCCTCATTTATTATTTTTGTTTTTTTAGAAGTTTCATTTGTAACAAATCTCACACTCATCTCTCAACCCTTGTTTGATCTCTTCATGACACTAATTGTAATAGTTATAATAAGATCAAAGGTTTAGGAGGATTGGTTTTTGAACTACCCAAGACACAACCCATTTTTTTATTTTTATTTTTATTTTTTTTTATTTTTTTTAGGGCGTACAATAGTCAGATATCAGGTACACACGCATAGGTCAATCTGGTACAGTAATGAAACAGATTGGATATGGAACAAATGTATAGAAATATCATTTTAAGCTAAAAAATATTTACCTAACATATATTTACCTTATATTAAGTAATAAATATTCACACTTTGTGGTTTGGTGCAAAAATGTGTGGATATATTAGTGACACGTTTTTCCCAAAAACAACTCCCATAAGGGGCATTAATTATCTCAAAGGTTTCACATAGATACAACCATTTATATCATTGAAAAAAAACCAATTCACTAAAAAACGATCTCTAATGTTAAATTCATACAAATATTCATTCCATAATAGATACAAGTTTCATAAAATGTTAAAACAACATGGAATCAAAAATTTCAACATGAATTTTTAGTAAGTTCCATGATTTGGTGACCATAAGGGGGGGAAGTAAAAATACCATAAAGAAGGAGAAAAAGAGAATAAAGAAGAAAGACAATGAAAACCCTAATTAACTTGAAAAGATAGGGAAAAGTGAAAATACCATAAAGAAGGAGAAAATGAGAATAAAGAAGAAAGAAAATGAAGATACTAATGAACCCAGTAATGTATCCACCCCCACCCTCACACCTAGAATGTACAGTGTACTCACTGAAAAAATTGAGAATGTGAGAAGGAAGGAAAAAACATGGTGTGTTTCACTGGTATGTTGCTTTTAAAAGGTGGATTTCCTCCTCCGAATTCTTTGTAAAATCCTCATAGAAGTGTTTAATTCACTACCCATTGACTGTAAGACTTCATCCACTCTACTCAAGAAAAATCTATATTTCACCAAAAGGGTAAACATTAGTAATAGTATAAGGAGCGAGCCATCGGGAATGAAGCTTACCTGGGTGGAGCTTTAGCTTTGAATTGTACATGATGACCTTCTCACAAATATAGAACTTCTACTGATGAATCATGTTATCATGGACAGCCTTTGTCTTCTCTTTATAGATTCGGGATTTGTTATATGCATCATGTTGAATTTCTTCCAACTCTTGAATATGTAGCTTCCTATGCTCACCTACATCTGAAATATTCATATTACATTATTTAATAGCCCAATATTCATGGTGTTCTACCTCCACCAGGATGTGACAAGATTTTCCAAACACAATTCTGTATAGTGACATTCTGATTGGGTTTTTAAAAGTTATACGGTACACCTAAAGAGCATCATCTAAGCGCAAACTTCAATCTTTCTTGTTGGGTTGTACCATTTTTTCCAAGATTATCTTAACTTCATTATTTAAGATTTATGTTTACCCATTAGTTTGGGGGTGATATGCAGTGGATAATTTATGATCAACCCCATACTTAAGAAGCAAATTTTTCATGTTGTGATTATAAAAATAGAAACCCTAATCACTAATGATGAATCTCGGTAAACTGAACTGACTAAAAATTTGGGACCTCACAAAATCAACAACAACTCGAGATTCATAAGTCCTATTAGCCTTTTCTTACACCCATTTAGACACTTAGTCCACATCTAACAATATGTACATGAAGTAAAATGAATTTGGAAAAGGCCCCATGAGTTCAATGCCACATGCATCAAATATTTCATAGAATAACATGGGATTTTGGGGAATTTTATTCCTATTGGAGATACTCCCTGTGAATTGAAAACAAATACATGACTTGAAAAATATATGGGCATACCTATACAATTTTGGCCAATAAAGTCCTTATTCAAGGACCTTTTGAGCTATAAGCTGAGATCCAAAGTGTCCCCCATAGGAAAAAGTGTGGAAGAAGGTCAAAACAGAGGTGAACTCATGGTCAGGGACACACCGATGAACTACTTGGTCACCACAAATTATCCACAAATATGGGTCATCCAAAATGTAACAATGAGAATCATGTTTAATTATCTAGGATTGGAAAGTGATAAAATCTGTGGGGACCCTAGATGTTGCTAGAAAATTCACAATGTTTGCATACCATGGGGTAAGGTCCACAATATCACAAAGATTCTCATGAGGGAATAATTCTCCAATGGGGAGGGATGAGTCAACATGGTGGTCCAGTGGTGGATAAATCCTACTAATGTGGTCATCTAAAACATTTTAAACTTCCCATTTATCTCTAATCTCAAGGTCAAACTCTTGGAGGAGCAGTATCCACCATATGAGGTAGGGCTTATCTTTAGGTTTCTTTAGGAGAAATCAAAGGGCAGCATTGTTAGAAAACACAATCACTTTTGACCCCAGAAGATATGAATGAAATTTTTCCAAGTCAAACACAATAGAAAGGAGTTCTCTTTTAGTGGTTGTATAGTTTACCTGGGTAGGGTCAAGGGTACGTGAGGCATACACAATGACATGAGGATCCTTCTTAACCCTTTATGATAAAATTTCCCCAACAGAAAAGTTAGAGGCATCACACATAAGTTTAAAGGGAAGATCCCACCGTGGTGGTTGGATAATGGGAGGTGATGTGGGACTCCTTTTTAGTTAATTGAATGCATACTCACAATTTTTATCAAACACAAAATCAGAATCTTTTTGTAATAACCAGGATAATGGAAGTACAATCTTACTAAAGTCTTTAATGAAACAGCAGTAAAAACCAGCATGACCCAAGAAAGATCACACCTCACGAACAAATTTTGGATATATAAGGGATGAAATTAATTCAATTTTAGATTTATCAACTTGAATTCCCTTATTTGAAATGACATTCCCTAGAACTATCCCTCGCTCAACCATAAAATGGAATTTCTCATAATTTAAAACAAGATCTTTTTCAATGTAGCAGTGGAGGACAGAACCTAGGTGTTCCAAACAATCATAAAAAGAAGAACCATATACCATGAAATCATCCATAAAGACTTCCATACAACTCTCAAGGTACTCAGAAAAAATACTGAACATACATCACTGAAAAGTATCAGGAGCATTACATAGACCGAAAGGCATCCTTCTATATGAAAATATGCCAAAGGGACAAGTAAATGTTGTATTTTCTTGACCCTCAGGGGCTATAGAGATTTGGAAATAACCTGAATAGTCATCAAGGAAATAATAATGGAACTTACCAACCAATCATTCTAACATTTTGTCAATGAAAGGTAGAGGAAAGTGGTCCTTCTGTGTGGCTTGATTCAGTCGATGGTAGTTAATATAGACTCGCCAAATTTTTTTCACACACATTGGAACCAATTCATTACTTTCCTTAGACACGACTATTATTCCTATTTTTTTAAGCACAATTTTCACTAGGCTAACCCATTTAATATCAAATATAAGATAAATGATCCCCGCATCAAGTAATTTACTAACTTTCAATTTTACCACTTCAAGGAGAGTGGGATTCAACTGATGTTGAGATTGTATTATGGGATTAGCCTCATCATCAAAAAATATATGGTGTATAAAAATAGATGGGATAGTCCTGGGAATATCATCCAATGTACATCTTATCACCTTTTTACACTCTCTCAAAATGTTGATCAATTTTGATTCCTACTGTGGAGAGAGGTTATTGGAAATAATGACGGGAAATTGGTCAATACCCTCAAGATATTCATATTTTAAATTAGAAGGAAGTTGTTTAAGTTCCAACACCAATGAATTTTGGATTGAGTGAGGGGGTTTAGGGGGAGTGAGGTCCATGAAACTGTCTATATTCTCATGTTTATTCTCTAAGGAAATATAATCTATGGAAATTAGATTTTCTAAATCATCGACGGTCATGGGTACCTCAGAAAGAACACACTCATCAATTAAATCACAAAATTCACATTTTTCAGACCCCACACAAAACTCAAAACATGAATAAAACTCATATCATCCAAGGTAGAATAAGAGTAAAATGATTCAGGGTATGGGTTAAGGAGAGAGTTTTGTGTTCATGTGTCATTAGAGAGCACTTCCATTGAATATACAAGCAGACTGGAGTTCTCTTCAACTGGGTGTTTTATAGCCTCAAGGATTTTAAAACTTACCTTTTCTCCACCAAAATCCATGGAAAATATACCATTGTGAACATTAATGATCATCTTTTCTATTTTAAGGAATGGCCTCCCAAGTATTAGAGGATCATTCCCTTGGGTTCAAGTATCTTCTATCTCAAAAATGTAGAAATCAACAAGGAATATGAGATTCTTCACTCTTATAAGGACGTACTCAATCACTCGTTTTGGATGCATTATACTCCGGTTGGCAAGTTTCAAGACAATGCATGTTGGTTGAAGATCTACAACCTATAGGGAAGTATAAACGAAGTGAGGAATTACATTAATGGAAGCACCTAAATCTAGCATAGCATTAGAAAATATGTTCTCCCCTGTGGTACACAGTATCATGAATGTGCCCGGATCCTTGAATTTGGTTGGCATTGCTAGTTGAATAAATGTTGAGACATTATTTCCCAAGTTTACTCTCGCATTCCCCTTCAGCCACCTTCTATGGGTGCAAATCTCTTTAAGAAATTTGGCATATCTAGGGAGTTTTTTAACTACATCCAATAGAGGAATGCTAACTTGAACCTTTTTAAATGTATCCATTATTTATTTATCAATCTCATTATCAAAATTCTTCTTATATTTAGAGATTATTTGGGGGAAAGGAAGACGAATGGATTGTTCATTGGAATCATCAATGATAATTTGATTACCCTTTTTGTCTTGTTTTTCTTTGCTTGAAATTTTTTAGGGTTGGGAAAGAGAGTTTTAAAGAGGGGGACATACCTGTTGTGAAGAATTAGTAGAAGGAGAGAATTTTTTACCACTACTAAGTGTAACTAAACATACATTACCTTTGTCCTTCAGATTGGCAATGGGATGGGATGGTAGTTGTCCAGAACCTTTCATCTTAAGCTCACGATGGTGTTTTCCAACTGCCCCACTTGAGTTTGTAGGTCTTGAATTACCGATTGTGTGGTCTGTTGGAACTGGAGGTTCTGGGTTGCCATTTACTTCACCATATCCTCGAGGCTTGGTTTAGATTTGGTAGGATAAGGATGATTTTTTCTAGAAGTTGAAGGATAATAAGGTTTCATACCTTGTCCTTATTGATACCAATTCTTCTTGGGGTAGCTTGAGTTTCCTCTTTTTCGGTACTGGGGTTGTGCTTGACACCCAGGGTTTGGATGTGGCTTGAATTGTTCTTACTTTAAGGGAGGTGCTTATTGAAATGGACACCCCAGGAACACGACTACACAAGACTCAGGTGAATCTTGAAGTTGTGAGCATTGGTACGAAAAATGAGTATTGTGAGAACAAATACCACAATGTAATGGAATAGGAGGAGATTGTGAGTTACCTTGTGATTGAGTTAATTTCCTTATAAGGGTATGCATCTCATCAATATTGTTATCTACCTTTTTTTCTAGGGATGAATGACTTACCTCATGAACTCCTTGGGCTGGTGCAATAGCTTGTGTACCAAATTTTTGTGCATTTTGATCCATATTGGCTATTAAGTCACGAGCGGCAGAAGGAGTTTTATCAACCAAGGAACCTCCAACTTATGTATCAATCATTCCATGATCCATGGGGATAAGTCTCTCATATAATTATTGGATTAATAGTTGTTCACTAATCTGGTAGTGGGGGCAGCTTGAGCAGAGTCATTTGAATCTCTCCCAGTATTCATGAAGGGTCTATCCTTGTGATTGCCTAATGCCACAAATTTCTTTCCTAATTGATGCGGTTAGGGAGGCAGGGAATAACTTCTCTAAAAAGAGTCTTTTTAGGTCATTACATCCCCCAACTATGGTAGTAAAATAGTATATCCAATCTTTGACTACACCATCAAGGGAGAAAGGGAAGTCCCTAAACTTAATTAAGTCCTTAGAGACATTTTTGGGTTTCATGGTGGAGCACACTATGTGAAACTCCTTAAGGTGTTTATGAGGTTCCTCACCAGGAAGACCATTGAATTTGGGAAGTATGTGGATGATTCCTTATCTCATCTCAAATTTTACTTCTTTTTTGGGATATTGGATGTACACAGGTTAGTAGTCCACATCTGGGGTGGTCAGTTCTTTTAAGGTTCGATTATTTACAGCAATGTTTTCTTGGGTTTGATTGGGTTCAATTTTTGATTGGTTTATAAAAACTTGAGGTTACACAAGGGGTTCATTAGTGTTACTTGATTGAACTTCTCTAGATGCCTTGATTTTTGTGTGAAGTGTCTTTTCAATTTTAGGGTCAAATTCAAGCAGTTTTTCTTTTTTTGATCGGGTCATGAAAATAAGTTGTGAAGTTTGTTTTTATTATGATTGAATATGGATAAAATCACTTAATAAGGTTGAAATGAGAATATAATGTTATAATATAGAATCATAAAGAGATATATGGAGAATAATAATAATAGATAGAGGGGGGGAATAACACACAAAACAACCAAAAATAGAAATAGAAAACCAAAACAAAAACAGTCAAATGGGGGTGGGGTATTGAAAAGAGTACTAATTAAGAAGTAAAATAAATAAATAAAAGGAAATAAAGAAAAAAAATATTTTTTCTCCCCAAAAATGGTGCCAAAATTTGATCACATTGTCAAGAGCATCAAATTAGTTGTTTATTTTTAACTAGAATTTAGGTAGTATAGCAGCAACCCTATGTCATCTCTCGACAGAGCCTTAGATAATTAATTATAAAAGGAGGTTATGATTAAGAAACTAAAAGTTTAATGTGGTTTTATAAAACTTGTGTTTTTTTCTTTAAAACAGAAATTGAAATTATATTACTACTAAGGGAAACAGGTTGGAGAAATCGTGATCAACCCGGGTAAGTGTCCCTTGATGCTCAAAGCGTCATCGTTCTCAAGGGAAAGGGTAGGATCATTGATTACTTTATTTTATACATACTGAAACCAGTAATGGTATGTGAGTTATTACTAGGTTACCACCTGTGATTTGATCAATCAACGATATTGATTATCAGTGACTGTTCAAAATCAACAAAAATAAATTGATGTAAAAAACGGAACTTAATCAAGGCATCACATCAAAAATGTAATGAGATGAACAGATTTGTTCCAATGATAAAAATATTCCACAAGACAATAACATTCATATTCATAGGTTCAAGCTTCTGGATTTTATCAACCAATGCAATTCATTTGCACACTCATGAAAGGGAGGGGTGAGAAAAGAGGCAACCACACTCAAATCATCACAATATCAGAGTTATGCATGGAAGCATGTGGATTATTTTTCCTTTGATTTATATTTCATCATACTATAATAAACACAAATTTAGAAGATATAAATTAATAATAATTGACAACAAACCTGGAAATCAATTACCATACCAAAATTACAAGCATGGAGCTTGGGATTACAACAAGGAACGCCCCCCAAATTGATCACTAAGAGGCTGAGAAGTACATAAGGGAGAAGAGAACTGAAATGGATTAAGAGAGATCTCAATTTCTACTAACCTTAACCCCTGGTCGTGAAAAATTATATAATGAGGGGGATGGGTGATGGGTGATTTTATTAACAAAAACATCACACTTTCCACAAAAGAGGTCAAGTGCCTAAGGGACTAGGTCACTATTCCCCCTATACTTTTTAATCCTTCTTTATCTGGATGGTTGACTGAAAAAACTATTCAATTTTCATTAAATTATGTAGAGAGGTGCTCCTTCAAGCTAGATGCCCATGTGAGGTAGAATTATCCCAATTGGATCTCTGATCCCCGAGTTATGGCTCAAATACAGAAGAGTGGTCCAATATGGCCCGCCCAGAATTTCTTCACATTGTGGGCCTATTTTGGGCCACCAAATGGATTAATTAGGCTCCATGATCTTCTATAGAAATGTATCCAACACTGTTTTAAATTCATATACCCATTTTTAGCACAATTGGATGCACTTATTATCTACAGTACATATAATTGTCCACATGCATGCTTGGGAACTCGCACAGTTTGGCCCATTTTGCTTGAATTCCATCACGGGCTCTCCAAATCACCTCCTCCTACAATGTAAACACTGAAACAAGTAAAATTTCCCTATTAAATAGTGATAAACATTAATTAATTGAATACAAAATGAAGTTAAATTTATTATTATATTTATAATATTCATTATAAAACCAGTTTAAAATGGCGGTGTAAGGGTGGAATTGAATAGTGAGTTGTTATGCGATCAGTAGGTTCGTCCCATGTACATAGAGAAGATGCATTAGATATTTCTTTTTTTTCCTTTTTTTCTTCTTTACTTATCTTTTTTTCATTGATTAGCTAGACCCATATGAAAATTATGGGTGTCGCTATGGGAATTAATCCATGTGATGGTCTTAACAGGTGGAATAGTGGATGACTAGTGCCAACAGTGATCTCCTCTCAAGGGAGAACACCACAATATTGTAATGTTTTTCATCGTGCATCCAGGATGATGATGTCTCATTTTAAGGTCGTATAATAGGACCAACCCATGCATTTTAATGTCATGTGGTAAGGACGCAGTAATTTAATGTTGTGTGGGATGGGGAAGAATAGTTTATCATCATATTTATTGGAAAAAAGTGATCTTAGTTTAAGGTTGTAGAACTCGGACCATAAGGTTGCGCACTTCTCTATGTGGGTACAACACTACCAAGACCCCTAATCCCACGTGATCCATTATTAGTGTGGGAAATAAGGAGTAATGTCAGGCTTTCCCTGTAATATGGGAATGCACAACAATGGAAAGGAAATTTCGGGTGGAAAAAATTCCAACCATGACAACATTCCTACTCGATGTGCGTGGATGCACGAAGGGACAACTCCATGGGTATTGGAGATCCACAAGAATAGAAGAGTTTAAAAAATGTGAATCACTATGCCTGATATCTAGAACATAATAAGGATGGTGAAACAATGGAAGACAATTAATGACCAAATTTGAGATACAACATCCATATTGTGTTACCTGGTATGGGAATAGAAAAATGAGGATTAGCTACTAACCATATTCAAAACTCGTAATGTGCCTCAAAATGTCATTCAAAGTCTTCCAGGGTGTTGTCCTAGGACAGTAGGCAAACCATATGGTCAATCACCATACTGTTAGGGGGTCCCTTCATACATGAAAGATGATGGAGACCCATATAAGGGGATTCGTGAAGCATCAAAGTGAAGTTGGGGAAATATCTTTGTGGAATACAATTCTCTAGGTCTCATACCACCATATAATCAAACATGCTGGTGTGGAACATCAACAGGAGGGACCAGATTCATCCTCAAGGATCGGGATCCTGAGGGGTGTTGCAAATAGTTTAAAGTTCATGTTTCTCAGACCAGAAGCTCTCATTTTAAGTTCAAAAAGTGTGGACCATAGGTGCCTGGTTTAACATCATGTGCATGGGATGTAGTTGTGCAATTTAACATCATGCAGTGAAGACAAAAATGTTGTGTAGTTTAGCATAATGAGACTGGGACATGTTCATCCTCAAGGAGAAATGTGTGGTGTGTTAAATAACCCAACAAGAATGAGGACCAAAGAGATCTAGAGAAGATAACACATTCTCAAAGGGGAACCTCAGCATGAATGAGGACCAAAGGGATGGTCTGAAGCTTACAAATGGATAGTTTCCCTTCACAAGAGGAGCACTTTTGGTTTAATGTGTGTGAATTGTGTGGGGATTATTCATGGTTAGATGTTCGAGTGATGCAAGGAGAAGTGATGGGATGAATGGGGATTATGAATGGTTATATGCCTAAGTGAATGGAATGATCCCATCGAGATGTGGTGGCCCAGGTAAGAATCATGATGGATGATGAAGGGTTGAGTGAGGTGGATGGAATGAAAGAGATGGAACTTTTCATGACCCGTACCTCAGGGCCCATGTCATGACTACCCCAAGCCCACCTTCCATAGGCTAGGGGCTAGTTACTAGCATTGGAAAGGCGTATCCCAATAATGGGATGTCATTTCCTTTTAACCTGTACATAAACACAGTCCAAGAACACAACAAGAAGCAACCACAAAGTAAATTTTTGTAGTAAAATCGTGCTGAAAGTAAAGGGGCCGGAATACAATCCCAACTGAAAGTTCGAGTACAACTAGAAAGTACAAATACAACTAAAAAGTACAAACACCTCCTGGATCATCCACCGAAGATCCTACCTGAAGGGTAGGTATAGCTCATGAACAATAGTCCCTGTGTCATGTCACGCCAAATAGTCCACCTTCGGGTATCATCCAGTCCTGGCTCTCTCAGCCTCGATCAATGTTATTCATCATCTGCACAAGACACAACAAGGTACGGGCATATCCCATGTAGGGGTGAGTATAATGATACTTAATAGGGACACCGAAACCCCCGTAGGTCTCTTAGATTTCCACGAAGTAAAAACCACAAATCAAGACTTCAACTATACTTAGGTATATTCCCATACATATACCTAAGTTATCAAGATATACTCATCTCATACATGAGGGAATAATACCATAAAGGTAACACCACAAAGGTAGAAATACCACACAGGTAACACCACTAAGATAGAAGTACCACACAGGTAACACCATGAAGACGTCACCACAAAGGTAGAATCACCACACAGGTAACACCACGAAGCTAGAATTACCACACAGGTAACACCACAAAGATAGAAGTACCACACAGGTAACACCATGAAGCTAGAAGTACCACACAGGTAACACCATGAAGATAGAAGCACCACACATGTAACACCATGAAGATAATACCACAAAGGTAAAATTACCACACATGTAACACCAAGAAGATAACACCACGAAGGTAGAAGTACTACACAGGTAACACCGCGAAGATAACACCATAAAGGTAAAAGTTCCACACAGGTAACACCATGAAGATATCACCACGAAGGTAAAATTACCACACTAGTATCACCATGAAGATATCACCACAAAGGTAAAAGTACCACACAGGTATCACCATGAAGGTAAAGACTCAACTCACACCAGGTATTAGTGAATTATAGAATTACAGATGATAATTCACAAAGCTAGATCATTTTATTCTGTCAAGAGGCACTACTGCTGACCATACGGAGTCTGAACCACATAGGATCAATAGGTACTAACCCACATAATGATCCACATAGGATCTGACCCTCCTAGAGTCAATATGCGCTGACCCACACAGGATCGTTGAGCGCTGACCCACACAGGATCTAACCCACACAGGATCAGTATGCGCTGACCCACACAGAATCACTGAGCACTGAACCACAGAGGATCTCTCAGTACTAGCCTCCATATGATCTATCTCCAACCTCCACCTCACTGCCAGCCACTGGATTCCCGCTCATAGTACGCTTGATTCTGGGAGAACTGCTCCTCAAGCTTTTGATTATATTTCAACCAGCATGAATTCCCACAAATAAGTAACCCAATTATCTATCAAATCATAAGGGTTCCAACGCAATAGATGGATCAAAAATCGGATGTCTGGTCTATAAGTTATTGTCATTTTAGTGTCGATAGCCTGGTTGGATTCAGAGTCGATCCAACCTGACCGTACTCTAACTTTATCCAAAACTCAAGTAAAGTATACAAAAAAGGACCACCTCATCCTAAGGGTTATGGAGCCGCATACGGTTCGTCAAACGAATGCTCAGTCTGTTAGCTACACCCCTTTCTGAGAAAAAGGGGTGATTGAACCTTGGTCTGTCCCAGCTCGGTCGGGCTCGCCGAAATACATCAAAAGGAACACTTCCCAAAAGGGATCCCAACGCCATTGATGGCATGTCAATCAGACACCCGATTTATCAGTTACAGGTGTTTATTTATTCAGGGACCAGTTGGGTCTGGGCCCGATACGACTCGGTCAGACCGGACCGACGCAACAGGTCCCAGGGTCTACCTGACCACGCTTGGGTCCAGCCCATTAAGGGTCGTCCCGGTTCATTGGGTTCGGCCCATCGGGGTCTCCCCAGTTCAGTTCGCAGACCCAGTCCGCAGTTGGCCTAGCCCGCTGGGTGGGGCTCGGCCCACCTGCGTTGGCCCACTGGGCCACGGGTTCAACCCGATTCACTGGCGGGTCCGGTCTGCCAGAAGGCGGACCAGTTTATCCAGCTGGCCCCATGGGTGCGGGGCCATTTTAGCCAGACGGTGGGGCACTGCCCAACCATGTAACGGTCAGCTGTTTCAGACGACCAAAGGTCCACCAACCCGGCGCAGCGCGAGCCGCGCCGCTCTCCCTCTACCGCGGCTCGAAGTAGCAGCCTCCTCCAGTGGCGTGCGACGATGCGCCGCTCCGCCTTCATCCACAGCCGGCCACTGCTATTCTTCATGGAGATAAGTCGTGGACCCCTTCTCCGGTGAGGGGTGATGGTGTGCTGCCACCTCCTTTGTGGCCAGCCAAGCCAGCCGCCGTCTCCACCCACCACGGATACGGCTGCGGCCTTCTTCGTCGGTGGCACGTGATGGCGCGCCGTTATCTCCTCCGTGTTCGGTCGTTGTCAGCCGCTACTGTCACCCGCCATCCCGGGTTTCGTTCAACCCAAATATATTGCATGTGAAGGACACATCAACTTCTAACAATCTGCAAGAAGAAAACATCCAGGAAGTGCCTCTTGACAGAATAAGATGATCTAGTTAGTGCTTATCGATCCTATGTGGGTCAAACTCTGTATGGTCAGCAGCAGTACCTCTTGACAGAATAAGATGATCTAGTTAGTGAGTTGCTCCACGTTCTTTGTTTAGAAGAGAAAAACATGGGAAACAATAATAACATAGATTTAAACCCCTACCTCTAGATCGTTGGATAACACCCATGGTTGAGGAAGAGTCATCATTCGTCGTCCCCGCAACAATCCGCCAACGTTGTCACTAAAACGTCGTCCTTCGGTTTGTGATTTAGTGTCTATTTTCACCACCCACTAGAACCGGCTCTATCCTCCAAGTTTTGGGCATCGCGGAACTTTACCAAAGATTCTTCGCTTGGTGAAGTTGTGCCAATACCTTCCCCCAAGCTCCATATAAATAGGAGAGGGGGAGGGTAAGTAACAATCGTGGAATTTACGGGGGCTCATTTAATAGGAACCTTCCTAAATTCCAATGATGTTATTACTTAGGATTTGAAGGGTCAATCCATTTAATGGATTGACTCGTCACTGGTCCCATAAAATCGCTTGTCCATTAGAGGAAAATAAAAGAAACAAATAAAATAACAAAGTTATTTTATTATTCTTTTAAAAAGTCACAAAATATAAATTTTTCTCCATACCTACTAAGGTCAAAGTGAAGCCTCCCTTAAGTGAATCTCGGCACTGCGGATTCAACGGTGCCCTCAGTTTTTTAATCTGAGCACCGGTTCAAAAGTTAGAATATGTCTCCCACACGTTTACTGAACGTACCCAAAAAAAAAGTTCAGAAAATTATTAACAGTCACCCTCGACTCGTGTCAGTCGAGGTTATGCTCTTCCTAAATAGAATACACCCTCACGAGCTCAACAGTACTCTCATATTTTCAATCCGAGTTTCCATTTAGAATTTATGGATTTTACAATAAAATGATTGTTACTTAATTATTTTATTTACAGCCAAAAACTAACTTTCACTGGTGGCCCGCGCCAGCCAATATTATTATCAGCCTAAGGAAAGTATACCCTCGTGAGTTCAGCGATGGTATCTTATTTTCAATCCTAGTTACCATTTGTGAGTTATAATCATTTGAAAAATAAAATAATTTTATTTAATTATTTTATTTATGGTTATGCCATTTTCAGGTTTTCTCACTGGAGGCCTGTTCCGACTAAACTTCTGTCGCGCCTAGGGTAAACCCGCCTTCCTAAATGAAATGATGCTCTTGGATTTTTGATTTGGGTAACTGTTTAAGAGTTGTTTCACTTTTTCATGAAAACTGCTTATGTGTGCTAATTAAAGCTTAACAAAACTTCGACGGATCATTTTGGGCTCTCCAGGCCTCAGAATCACGTGCCGTTAGATTTCGTGGTCTTTAAATAATTCCATATAATTAAAAAAATTATATGGAAATTTCAAGACATTACATCCTCCCCACCTTAGGGATTTACATCCTCGAAATCCAAAAATAAAGGTAAATCAAACAAAATAGGGTACTCATAATAAATCTGAGCCTCACGCTCCCATGTGCTCTCCTGGAGGTTCCCATGCTGCCACCAAACTCACACAAGAGGGATAAACCCTCCACGAATAACTCAGTCATATCGATCCTCTATCTCCACCGGGAACTCCGTAAATGTCCCCCCATCGTCAAAGTTCAACTCCCCCTAGTCGATAGCATGTGACAGATTATGAAAGTATCGCCTTATTTGTGGCACATGGGAAACATTATGAACCTAGTGCATATGTGGGGGAAGAGTTAGATGGTATGCCACATTTCCAACTCTATTGAAAATATGGAAAGGTCTGATGAACCTCAGAGAAAGTTTGCTACCCCAGCCAAACCATCATAATCCTCGTTGGGGTGAGACCTGTAGGAATACATGGTCTCCCTCCTCAGACTCCAAGGGTATCTGTCTCTTATTAGCATAAGACTTTATCTGGCTCTGTGCAGTCTTCATTTGCTGACAAATGATGAATTGTGATACAAACTCTGTCATTGCTTCCTTCATCCCTGTCCACCAGTACTAGCATTGGAGGTCCTGATACACCTTCTCCACTCCAGGATATACCGTTAAAGGGGATGTATGGAACTCCCTCAACACCTCCTCCCGAAGCTTCATTGGTACCATGGTGAATCTTCTGAAGAGAATGAAATGATACCCACCTTTAGAAAATCCTTTAGGAGACCGTCCTGAGGATATCTGAGCACATCATGCCTCGCAGTCAACGTCCCCAAGCTGTGCCTCCCAAACTTTTTAAATAAGTGGGGGAGTGACAGTCATAGACTAGAGGTAAGTTGCTCCATCTTTATCTGCTAAGGATATCCATAGCATGACTTGATGCTCTAATGCTTCACTCAGCAGCTGTAGACCATACCTTCTGCTGAGTGCGTCTACTACCACATTCTCCTTCCCATGAGTATAGACTATATCAATGTCATAGTCCTAGAGGAACTCTATCCATAGTTGTTGTCTCAGGTTCAGGTCCTTCTGTGAGAAGGTATACCTAAGAATTTGTGATTAGAGTAAATAGTAAATCATTCTCCCATAAAGTAGCATCGCCACATCTTCAGCACAAAGACCACTATTGTTAACTAAAAGTCATGGGTAGTGTACTTCTGCTCGTTTTGTCACACCTTCCATGAGCCGAAGGCGATCACTACCCACTCCTACATCAGGAAACAACCTAGTCTGGTCCCTGATGCATCGTAGTAGACTACAAACCCAAATCCCTCTTCTGGTGGCCTCAAGATGTGGGAACTCATCAGTATCTGTCTCAGCTCTTGAAAGCTATGTTGACACTTCTCAGTCCATAGGAAAGGCTCCCCCTTCATCGTCAAAGATGACAAGGATGTCGCTACCCTGGTGAAGTCAGGTACAAATCTCTGGTAGTACCCAGCCAAAGCATAAGTCCCTCCCCCTTGGGGAGGTAATCCTGGAAACATCTTTTGTAAAGATGTCCCCACATTCTGCCCCTACTGTTGGGAACTGAAAATTCAAAACTCATACTGCCATAAGGGAAAGGTTGGCTGACTCAAGAGTGATTGGTTACACCCTCTCATGCATGATTTTATCCTGTTATGCCCGGGTTTCCTTTTTCTATGACCAATGAAACCCCCATTCCAACATTGTAGATAAACTACAACCTTTTTTCCTAATACAGTCAATCTAAGTATGAACTGTGGATGTCTAGTCCATACCCAAACTAATGTCGTAAGGCCTCGATGCTGCCACTAAGAGGTTCCAACCGAAACTCTCACCTCCAGGATCAGATCACATTGTCAGCATGATTGTGATTATCAAGTCTCCTCCCAAAGGTATCTCCAAATGTAAGGGTTAAGTCTTCAATTTAACTAGAAACTCAAGGTCTTGAACAATATTCATAGTAAGAAGGAATGATTGGTACCTATGTATATTAATATGGAAACTTATAGTAGACACATACCATACCTCGAATCATTCCTAGAGCCCTTGGGTCACACTCCTTGACTGAATGCAGCTACTCCCTTCCCCTCTCCTCCAACTCCCTGAGCTTGGTGGGGACAACATTGGGATGGTGGTTATAACATATCGAAATGTATACCACCACATGCTGCTCTCCTAGCTCCACTTCCACATCTAATACCCTGTATATTCATTTGTCCCTATCACTTCCCCTTTATGAAACATTTTACACACCCAAGTCTCTGAGACTAGTGTCAATTTCCTGCTTTCACACTACAACAATCAATGGGTGTATCTGCTCATCCAAGGAACATTCAACTAAAAATGGTCTCTCTAGCACCCAAACATAAGTAGGAATGCATAGAGGAAAAGTTCGGGCTCATATGTCCCTAAAAACACCTTGATCAGAGGTCTGAGCCCTAAAGCACTGACCGTACTATATTCATTGAGTACCTAGGATGGTGGTTATGCCCCGATGAATACTCAGCTACCGACATGTCGTCCTTCCGAAGCTGTAAAAGCTCTAGGGAACTCTCATCCATTAGATCTTTATGGAAAGATACCACCTTCTTTGAGGAAGGTTCTCAAGCTTGTCCATAGAAAAGTCACCTCTTTTCAAGATTAGGGTAACCTAAACCCTGTCATCGTCCTGGTGAGCCACGTAGAAGGTTATCTACTTGGACCGCCATATGATCGAATGGTGCCCTGGATAGATGGAAACTTAGCCACCTCCTAAATCCAGTACTTATCCTCCTATGAGTCGGG
The DNA here is from genome assembly GCA_963277665.1 of Viscum album. Taxonomy (NCBI): domain Eukaryota; kingdom Viridiplantae; phylum Streptophyta; class Magnoliopsida; order Santalales; family Viscaceae; genus Viscum; species Viscum album. The sequence continues at coordinate 250,546,028 of OY728135.1, read as the reverse complement.
CTCACCTCATAACCTGAGGGTTATATGATACTGAAACACGAGTAGGGAACTAAGCCTGAATGTGTCCTCTATTGGTACCGCCGATTGTAACTGCTGGCCAAAGAGCAGTGATATAGTTGGCACACTATCTTAAGGTACCATCTCAGGCAACGGTCCATGTATCAAAGACTTATCATCATGCATACCATCCTCATGGTCACGTACTAATAAAGACTAGTAGCTAGGATCACCATCTAATTTGTTGGTGTCCCAACTAGGAGGAAAACTCTAGCCACAGCCTCCAGTCAGTCCACAACTGCCCTGGGGATCTGTCTCGCCACGAAACCTCAGAGGCCTTTGTCGCAGGAACTCGTGTAATGTGCTCAATTGGCATGCATTGTCTACCAGTGTGGCTGGTGGTAACTTCTATACAAAGGGTGGTGGTGGTGCTGGTACACCACCTGAAGGTGCCAATATAATAAGAGGGTCCTGCGCTGGAGCCTCATCGCTCGTTAGGCCTTCGTCGTATACTCTCTCGGGAATCCTAGCTAGTTTTCTACGTGGTGACATCCTGATAAGGAACAGGTGTGCCATGGTTATTAAGTTATACCTGGTGAGATGACTCCAAAGAAACCAAGGAAAAACATTTCCAAAACACACGAAATCAGTGTTTTCGTACACTGAGTCAGAAATCAGAATTCAGGGTCCTGGTGTATGGATACGTCGGCCTCCGCACCAACACTGGACTCCCCGAACTGAAAGCCACACTCAAAACACTTAACACTATTGCTCCATTGAAAAGATCAGAGTTCTAGTTCTTCAGTAGAACCGACTCCTCTGATACCACTTTGTCACAACCCGTCCCTCGGGGCCCATGTTGTGACTACCCCAAGCCCGCCATCCATAGCACAGGGGCTAGCAAATAGCACCAGAAAGGCGTATCCCTATAATGGGAAGACATTGCCTTTTAACCTGTACAGACACACAGTCCAAGAACACAACAAGAAGCAACCACAAAGTAAACTGTTGTAGTAAAAGTGTGATAAAAGTAAAGGGGCTAGAATACAAGCTCAACTGAAAGTACGGGTACAACTAGAAAGTACAAATAAAACTAAAAAGTACAAATAGATATTGGATCTCCCATTGAGGATCCTACCTGAAGGCTAGGTACAGCTCAAGAACATTAGTTCCTATGTCACGTCATGCCAAATGGTACACCTCTAGGTACCGTCCAGTCCTGGCTCTCTCAGCCTCGATCAATGTTGTTTGTTGTCTACACAAGACACAACAAGGTACGGGCGTAGCCCATGCAGGGGTGAGTATAATGATACTCATTAGGGACCCTGAGACCCTTGTAGGTCTCCTAGAGTTCCATGAAGGAAAAACCACAAAGCAATACTTCAACTCTACTTAGGTATATACCCATACAAATAACTAATTTATCAAGATATACTCATCTCATACATGAGGGAAGAATACCACAGAGGTAACACCACAAAGGTAGAAATACCACACAGGTAACACCACTGAGATAGAAGTACCACATAGGTAACACCACGAAGACATCACCACAAAGGTATAATTACTGCACAGGTAACACCATGAAGCTAGAAGTGCCACACGGGTAACACCATGAAGATAGAAGTACCACACATGTAACACCACGAAGCTAGAAGTACCACACATGTAACACCACAAAGACAGAAGTACCACACAGGTAACACCACAAAGATAATACCACAAAGGTAAAAGTACCACATAGGTAACACCATGAATATAACACCATGAAGGTAGAATTACCACACAGGTAACACCACGAAGATAACACCACAAAGGTAAAAGTACCACAGAGGTAGCACCATGAAGATATCACCATGAAGGTAAAAGTACCACACTGGTATCACCACGAAGATATCACCACAAAGGTAAAATTACCACATAGGTATCACCACGAAGGTAAAAGACTCAACTCACACTAGGTATCCGTGAATTATAGAAGTAAAAATGATCAGTCGTGAAGCTAGATCATCTTATTCTGTCAAGAGGCACTGTTGCTGACCATACGGAGTCTGACCCACATAGGATCGGTAGGTACTAACCCCCGTAATGATCCACACAGGATCCGAACCTTCCAGAGTCGATATGTGCTGACCCATAGAGGATCGCTGATTGCTGACCCACACAGGATCTCTAGGTACTAACCTCTGTATGATCTGTATCCAACCTCCACCTCACTGTTAGCCATTGGATTCTCGCTCATAGTACGCTTGATTATGGGAGAACAAATCCTAAAGCCTTCGGTCATATTTCAACTAGAAAAAAGTCCCATGATGAAGTAACCCGATGATTCATCACATCATAAGGGTTTCAATGCAATAGACAACGTGTCAATCGGATGCTCGGTCTGTAAGTTATTGGCATTTTAGTGTTGAGGGCCTAGTTGGATTTGGATTTGATCCAACCCAAACGTACTCCAACTTTATCCAAAACTAAAGTGGAGTATACCAAAAAGGACTGCCTTTTCCTAAGGGTTATGGCACCGCATACGATTTATCAAACAAACGCCTAGTCTGTTAGGTACACCCCTTTCTGAGAAACGGGGATGATCGCACCTTGGTTTGGCCCAGCTCAGTCAGGCCCGCCGGAATACATCAAAGGGACCGCTTCCCAAAAGGGATCCCAATTCCACTGACGGAATGACAATTGGACACTCGGTTTTTCAATTACGGGCGTTTATTTATTTGGGGACCAGTTAGGTCTGGGCCCAATACGACTCGGTCAGACCGGCCCGACGCAATGGGTCCCAGGGTCTACCGGACCCCACTCAGGTCCATCCCGTTAAGATTCAGCCCAGTTAATTGGGTCTGACCCATCGGGGTAGGACCAGTTCGGTTTGTGGGCCCGGGCTGCGGTTGGACCAGCCCGCCAGGTGGGGCTCGGCCCACCCGCGTTGGCCCACTGGGCCGCGAGTTCAGCCCGGTTCGTTGGCGAGGCCAGCCCAGTCCGCCAGAAGGCGGACTCATTTCTCTAGCTAGCCCCGTGGGTGTGGGGTCATTTCGTATAGCCGGTGGGGTGCTTCCCCACCGTGTAATGGTCGGCCGTTTCAGCCGATCGAAGGTCCGCCAACCCAGCGCGGCGTGAGCTGCGCCGCTCTCCCCTTGTCGCAGCTTGAAGTCACGGCCTCCTCCAGCAGTGTGTGATGGAACGCCACTCCACCTTCGTTCATGGCCGGCCACTTCTCTCTGTCGTGGCGATAAGTCGCGGACCCCTTCTCCAGCGACGCACGACGGCGCGCCACCACCTCCTTCGCGATCGGCCAAGCCGGACACCATCTCCCCCCACCGCAGCTATGGTTGTGGCCTTCTTCAATGGCGGTGCGCGATTGCGCACCGCTATCTCCTCAGTGTCTAGTCATTGTTGGCCGCCTCCATCACCCATTGTCCTGGGTTTCATCCAATCCAAATATATTGCACGTGAAGGACACGTCAACTTCCAACAAAAAGGGTGGAGGGTCTGAGCCTTGTTCGTTTGGCTCGTGCCCTCCGCGTTAGCTTGATAGCAAGTGGGTGTTAAAAAGATTCATCAATGTTGTCACTCGAACGTCGTCCTTCGGTTCGTGATTCAGTGTCACTTTTCACCACCCGCTGGAACCGGCTCCATCCTCCAAGTGTTGGGAATCGCGGCACTTTACCAGAGCTTCGTTGCTTGGTTAAGTCGTGCCAATACCTTCCCCCAAGCTCCATATAAATAGGAGAGGGGGAGGGTAAGTAACGATCGTGGAATTTTTGGGGGTTTATTTAATAGAAACCTTCCTAAATTCCAACAATGCCATTACTTAGGATTTTAAGGGTCAATCCATTTAATGGCTTGACTTGTCACTGGTCCCACACTACCTCTTGTCTGTTGGAGGAAAAGAAAAGAAACAAATAAAATAAAAAAGTTATTTTATTATTCTTTTAAAAAGTCCCAAAATCTAACTTTTTCTCCATACCTACTGCGGTCAAACTGAATCATCCCTTAAGTGAATATCGACGTTGCGGATTCAACGTTTCCCTTGGATTTTTAATCTGAACACCGGTTCAAAAGTTAGAAAATGTTTCCCATGCGTTTACTGAACGTACCCGAAAAAAATTTCAAAAAATTATTAACAGTGACCCTCAACTCACGTCGGTTGAGGTTAGGCTCCACCTAAGGAGAAAACGCCCTCACGAGATCAATGGTACTCTCGTATTTTCAATCTGAGTTACCATTTAGAAGTTATGTATTTTACAATAAAATAATTGTCACTTAATTATTTTATTTACGGCCAAAAACTAACTTTCACTGGCGTCCCGCGCCAGCCAATATTAGTATCAGTCTAAGAAAAGTATACCCTCATGAGTTTATCGGTGGTCTCAGATTTTCAATCCGAGTTACCATTCATGAGTTATAATCATTTGAAAAATAAAATAATTTAATTTAATTATTTTATTTATGGTTATGTCATTTTCGGGTTTTCCCACTGGAGGCCTGTGCCAACTAAACTTATGGCGCGCCTAGGGTAAACCCACCATCCTGAACACAACGGTGCCTTGGATTTCTAATTCGGGAAACCATTTAAGATTTATTCCACTTTTTCAGGAAAACTGCTTACGTGCGCTAATTAAAGCTTAACAAAATTTCGACAGATCATTCTGGACACTCCGGGCCTCAGAACACGCACTGTCAGATTTGGCAGTCTCGAAATAATTCTATATAATTAAAAAATATGTTTAAATTCTAGGACATTATAGAACTGACGTGAAGATGATGGTGTTAGTAATAAACCTCAAGGAGGTTTCCTATGTATCCCAGCTATTTAGGAATCAAATTCCATGTAGTTCTGATGGATGCATTTGGGTTTACACAGGGTTAGCTTCCCAAGTGGAGCCAAAAAAGATATGACCTCCAGATGGGGCATGATTATCCTGAGATATAATGGCTCAAGGGAAATATCGGGATGGGAATGGAAGGTGGAGGATACTGAGATCCAGGAGGTTCACCCCTCGGAGGAGATCACCATGGTTTACTGGTGGTTGGGATTCATCCTCATGGAGGCATCCTACATACCCTATGTAGATGACAGGGATCAAAATCCATATAGTTTGAAGGGATTGAGGATTATGCATGGTTAGTGGCCCGATATAAGGGTGTCATGTTCACTACTAACCTCTAATCTCACATGAGTCATACTCGGTGTGAGAAATAAGAGGAAGCAGTAGAACAGACAGTCGTGTCACAAAATATGCGTCAGCGAGGAATGGAGTGGGGTTTACACATGGTTAACAACTCGAGGAGATAGAGATTGGGGATTATGCATGGTTATCATACCATGATGAAAAATCCCAAAGGGAGAGGGATGGGGTATTGATATTCCCCTATACCCATCGCCCCTATGGACCTTGAGTCTGGAGGAGGAAAGGAGGATCAAGGGTGTTACCTCCTACAAGAGAGGCTAGGGGATTACACCGGGATGGAAGCCCTTCTCTAAGGGTAGAATTTGCTCTATGTAAGGAGGATATCATTCCATGTTAGGAATATCTCACTCTTGTGGAGACTAGTGGCCATGTAAAATGCTTGTGGTGGGGCACCCCATGTGCGTTACACAAGGTGAGGCTACAATTTAACGTCATGTGCTGAGGACGATGGTGTTTTGCAGTTTAACGTCCTGCATCTCGGATGAGGGGAGCTCACTTCTCACCCATTGGACAAAATTTAGTGTAGGGAAGGCATCAAAAATGCCGAAAATGAGTGGGGTGGAGGATTGGTCACTCGAGGGGTCCATATTAGCATAGCTTTGTGAAGAAGCAATAGCTATTAACGTAACTATGAGAAGAAACATTAGGTAGAACAATGCATCATGAGACACCACATGAGAAACCATGAAATCACTCCACACAAGCCTGGAGGGATACATGGGAGAGGAGCTGATGAAGCCAGGGGGTTCACCAAGAACTGCTTCATGAAGGGAAGGTTCTTCATGATGAAGGGGTGCTTCGTGAAGTATAAGTACTTCTTGAAGGAAAGGTGATTCACGAAGGAAATTTCCTCATAGAGCATGGGTCCTTTTCCTCAGCATAGATCTTTTTAGAAGAGTTCTCCATAAAGTCTTAATGATTCATGGAGCCTCAACCAACCCGAAGGGGATCCCTCCTTCGTGAAGGGTGGATGCCTTCATGAAGGGAAACCATACCATAAGTGGGGGTTATTAAGAACAAAGGGAAACATGGCTCCCAATTCTCAAGTACCTTGGGTGATCTATTTTTTTGGTCAAGATCATGGTGCTCGAGAGCTTCATGAAACGGGAGTTGAAAGTTGAAAGGCTAGGGTAACGATGCATTGAAGGTGGTAGGATCCACCTATTTATAGGCACCATAGTCCACGATGCTTGTGGCGCATGCTGCGAATAAAAAATGACACCGCAAAGCAACATATGTTCACACAGGAGTGGAACTCGTCAGACTCATGGAGGTATTGTCAAAGACGTTTTCGGTTGTGGAGATGAAGGGGGTTCATGAAGAAAATATATTCACTTAGCCACAGAGCTCGTCAGACTCGTGGAGGTACTATCAAATACATTTGTGGTCACAGAACTAAAGGGGAGCCACGAAGAAAATAAGTTCATGCAGCCATGGATCTCGTCAGACTCACGAAGGTATCATCCAAGACATTTGCGGTCGCGGAGCTGAATGGGAACCATGAAGAAAATACGGTTTCATAGTCATGGAGCTCATTAGACTCACAGAGTTGCCTTCCAAGATGTTTTTGGTTGCGAAGATGAAGGGGAGCTGTGAATAGGATTCACTAAAAATACTCCTTTGATGTATTTTGGGTCCATTTGAGTTCAAATTAGTTTCGAATCGGCCATGAATTTGTTCATGTCTTCGGTAGCACAATTTTCAACACCAACAATGGATTTTTTTTTGAAAATTTCTTCTATTATAGCTCAAATCAAAGGTTGAAAATGGAAGAGGGGTTTTCTACCAACCTAAGGTTGGTGGTCTATTTATTTTTACCTAATGTCTCATTGTATTTTATCATGCATTATTATTACGCATGTTTTACTCCTCTAGTGTCACCTACATAAAGTTTATTTAACTAAATTTAATCTCTTTACATGCTTAATATAGTCTTAGATAATGGAGAATCAACGTCATTGGTTGATCACCTCAACATGGTCCACCCTTATGGTTATTCTCTTCCTAAAAGGCTTAAAATCCTCATGTTTATAATAGAATTAAACCACCAATTGAGGTGTGTAATTTCCCTTGAAATAAATACTTTGGAATGTGAAATGATCTAAGTAAAATGGTTGGCCATGTGTTAGGCCCTTGTTCTTTATAACATAGATTGAATTACTTGGATAAAATGAATTTTCCAACATGATTAAAGTATTATTTTTATAATTTTTTGCTGAAATGGTATGAGTTCTTAATAGCTAAACTATACCTTCACACTAATCTGAGGGTGATACAAGGATATATATTTAAGGATGCCTTAGAAGGGATCATTGTAATTTATAATTAGTACTTCTTTTGGATTATAAATATGTCGGGAAAGATACTTGGATTATTTATAGAATACCTTGGACGGGATGACCGGGTGGATCACTTACCTACCCATGAGCAATACCAGTTCTCTAGGGGAGTCAACTTGGATGGGATCATTGGAAATATGGTTATATCATTCCATGAGTTATACTTGATCCCCTATGTTAGATACTAGGGATGGGCTTAGAGGTTCATGCTTTACACCATGCTGAGAGTGATACTTAGGATTCTGCTTATGGATCACCTTGGATTGACTCATACAGTGATGGGTATTTATAGTTCTCATGGAGCGATACTTGGGTTCCTTTTTAAGAATCACCTTGAATGGTATTAGGATTATATTTATTAAATTCTAAGGATGCCATTCATATTAAATTATAAGAACGTAAACTATTAACCTAGGGATGTGTCTGCCAAAAAAAATAACATGCTTGGTCTTGGTATATTCTTGATGCTTGATTTATAATGACCCATTATTACACTCTTATCATATCTATATAGGTTGACCTTGTTTCAAAGATATTCAGCTTATGTCGAAGCAGGTAGTGTAAGTCAGGTATCCCATTAGGAACTCGGTCCAATGTATTTATTTATTTATAGCCTTGAATTTATTATGTACATTCACACTACTCATTTTATATGCACAGACTGGATATTTCTAGAAATTTTTGGGGATGGCCTATTGAGTTTATCTCACGCCATTTTTGGGCCACCTATAGTACCCGAATATACTTTATGGCTATAGTTATAGACAAAGAGATGTTCTAGCTTCTGATTCTTTATTTTTAATACTATGATAGAGTACGTGAGAAAAGGACTAAGCCTATTCTCATGATGCTAGTAGAAGAATATTTTGGTCTTTTTTATTTCATTTAGTATGTTTTATATTATTATACCCTTGTATCCCTTGTACTCCCCTTTTTTATAGAATCATGGCATGATAATCATTTTTTGTGTATGATATTGATTTAGCTTCCACCTACTGGTTATATTGGATGATTTATTAATATTATATAGCTACTTATTTATAATTTTTTGTACTGCTTATCATTTATTATTCAATATTGTACAACACTCTAATCAAGAGGAAATAGTCACCCCATGGACACACTATAGGCCCTCACTATTAGTCGAAAGCCTCCGGTGTATGGGGAGGAATTCTTGAGGTCATGTGGCTAATTGGCTCAGAGCACAGCTTAGTGGATTTTAGGTTGGGACACTACAGATAGGGTGCTTCATATCCACCCCTTGATCATTATAGTACAACTCAAAATTTGGGGGTGGAAGGATTAGTTATGGGGCCTCCTCCGGCTCTACCTCAACTTTGGTGGCCTCTTTTTCATCTAGTGGATCTTCCATAAATATTTATTTATAATATTCTAAAGGATATATAGTAAATAATTCAAGATGAATGAAATTAAAATAGGTTGAATTCATGTCAAAATCTTCCCCTTCATATACAACATATTGAACTTTTGTTTCTTCATGAGGACCACTAGGAATTATTCTTCTTTTGTTCCTTTCTCCATTTGATGTTAGAGGTATTATCTAGGAGGAAATTTCTCTTAAATAATGAGATCATAAAGTACTATAGATGAATCTTCAAGATTAATCCACAACAATCCAAAAGAAATTTTAGCTTTCATGAAATTAAGATAAAAATTTAAAATTGAATCTATATTCCTTAGAATAATGCTTCAAAAGTGCTAAATATGTATCATAAAAAAGGGGGTTAGATTCAAATTGAATTTTAAAATAATTAAAAGAAAAATAATTAAGAGTTAGTTCATCCCCCCCCCAAGTTGTTCAACTCGTATCTCTTACTGCTTCATGAATGCCTCAAACATTTTCTCAGGTATGTGTGGGAGAGCAGGATCTTTCAGTAATTCCATATCTATGATGTATTCTTAGGGTTTTGGTTTATGATGCACCAATTCTCCCCATTCAATATTAGATCCATGATAGTGAAATATAATTTCATTATACGAATCCATTACTTCATCAAAATGTTCTATTGTAACATTAATATTTGTTTGTTTGAGTACAAAAATAAGTCATTCCACTCTTTGTGAAATTGAGTGATGGTCCTTTTTTATTTTAAATTTTAAAATCATAAAATTAGTTCCATGGTGAAAAATAATAGTAACTCTCCAACCTTAATCCCCAGTAACAATGCCAATTTGATCATGTAGTTTTTTTGGGTTGTGGTCAACTATAATATATATTTTATTAAAACTTGGAATGCAGCATAGGGATAACCAAGTTCATTTCCCAAGGAGTGTGTGTGGATATCTTATTCATTATTCTAATCACTTATTAATATTTATTTTGTTTTCTTTATTTTAACAATAGCTAGAATAGATTTTTTTTTCTTGTTTCATTTTTGATTTATGAATTTAAAACAAAATAAAGAAGTCAAAAAAACAATTCAGGGTGAAAGGGGGTTGGATCTGGGGTCGATCACGTAGGTTCTTCATTATCCTCTTAGTTATCATCCAAAAAATTAGTCAATATCATTATTTGATTTATATACTTTATCTAATTTAAAGTTATGGATATGCACAATATCAATCTCTCCTATTACATCTAGTTCCACCTCCTCCATGGTGAAGGGAAAATGAACACACTCAATTAAGGTATCCACTATCTCCACACCTAGGTCCATCATATGTTTTTCATACCCCAATACACAATACTCCTTTGGTATGTACTGTGAACTGATATAGGGATGGATAACTGATTTGATAAAGTGAAGAATGAATCATTTAATTAAAAAGAGTAGATGAAAATCATTGATCAGCTTCTTTCCATTCCACTACTAAATCAAGGATGAGAAATCAGAAACAAATAAAGAATGGGGTGCATGTATAATATACCCTGGGGTATTATCCCTCGGGTTAGTTATCCATGTTATGGAGTTGAATAGATCACATTGCAACATGAATATTGAAGAAAAAAGATGAAAATTAGAAAGAAGACAAACACAACACAATTGAATAGAAGAAGAGAATAAAGATGGAATTAAAATTATAGAAAGAAAATTTACAGAAATTAAAATCTATGATTTTCATATGATGAGTATTCTAAATAGGGTAATAGGGGAAATATTTATAAGTGGGAAAGCATCATATCCATTCCCCTTGGATTTAGTATAGAAAACGGTGAGTTAATTTTTTAGATGGATGGGTGTCACATGTCCAAAATCAAGGGTTGAGGAAGATTCAAATGAGCATATTCTTCCCACGATCGCACATGCATAGATTTGAGAATATTTTCAGTGATGTTATACACTGCTTGCAGGTAAAGTGAAAATATTTGAGAATAATCCAGTAGAAGCACTTCCTAGACTTGGATATCATCGTATTTGGTGCATGAGTGGGCCTATGAATTTGGTCTTCATTGGGGTAGACCAAGACTTAGATATGGTTGTTGGTAAGTTAGATTAGATGAACTTATTTCAAAATATTTAATTTTGGATAGTATTGTTGTAGATCAGATGCTAATTAATTTTTACTAAGATAATGGGGACTTTGGTTCATGGAGGTTGCTTAGCATTGGACATGCAAATGAGATTAGACCCTTAATTTAGCTTCATCACATAGTAGGGGATTAACATGGGTATTTATTTGAACATAATGTGTGTGCTCTCTTCTAAACCTACAAATGCATGTGAGGAGTATAATCCATCCTTATGTCGTTGAATATGCAGAGAAAATAAACACAATAAGAATTTAAATAAATAAAAATATTTTAGTGGTTCTGATTCGGTATTCTTACATGTGACGATGCTTGGGAGTTTGAGGGTATAGATTCTTTCACACTATTTGTCACGAAATTGGGGTTTTATTTTCCATTGGCATGAAATCAACTAGGGGAGGAATAGCTAGATCAAAGTTATAATCCTCCCCTCTAAAGGTACTCAACATGTGGCTCAGTGGTTGGGTATTTAGTGGAGGGTGTCATCATATTGGATCTGGTAAACTCGCAGCACAAGGGCAGTGCGTTCTTACTCCTTCAGTGATATTTGATGTCATATTCTTTAGTTGTGTGACATAGGCCTTCTTTGAATGAAAAGGATTTATTGATGGTGATCATTAGTGAAGAGGAGGCATGGATGGATCTGGTGAGATGAGGGTGGTGCAGTTGGATTTGGTTCATCCAAGCTTTTAGCTAGGTGGTGTGCTTGGCTCTTCTTCTCCTAGTTTGGTTCAAACTTCATTTTCTAGTTTTGAATATGGAAGACTTGTTGTCACAGGTGACAACTTGGAATATGTCGGTGATCTTCAGTGGTTGGCGCTTCCAAATATGGTTTGAGTGTGACTTCATATCTCATCAATATTCCATAGGTAATCAGTGAGATTAGGTGTTCATATCCTTTATCAAGTGCAACATTGAAAGCTTCTTTGGTGTGGTGGTGCTTAGATTTCCTTCAACAATCGATGTTGATGACTAGTTCCTCATCTTCACAGAGGTTCAGCCTCGATCAGAATAGATTGAACATGTGGTAGGTATCTATGGTTATTTAAGTGATTGTGTAGAGGTGATGGTGTTCACAATAGGTTTATAATAGAAGTTACCCTGATAAGAGCTCCTGGTAGGTTGATGGTAGTTGTATGGGAGCTTTTGAGAAGTTGAGTCAGTGGATATATTGACCATGAGAGGAATGGTCAGTCCATGCCTTTGAAGATGAGGGAATTTTTCATGAGGGAAGTTCCCATTTGGGAACATTAGGTTAGAGAAGTAAAGATGTGGCCAATTGACTAGGGTAAGGGATGTGGTGGGTTCAGTGGGGGATCAAGGTCACTTAAGTGACTGTGAGGAATAGCAAGGTTGGTTCTTTTTTTTCTTGGGTGTATTCACTTCAAATTCTCATGAAGGGTAACTTACAAAATTCCTTTTTCTTAATTGACTTTGATTCTTATCATCACTTGATGGGAACAGTCACTTATCAACATGCACTATCACTTAAGTGAATGTGATTCCTTTATGCAGTCACTTCTATCCTTTAAAAAAAATTAATCTACAAATCAAAAAAAAATTAAGTGCAGAATTTTTCAAAACAAATTTAAAATATGATAAAAAAAATTAAAATAAAAATTCCATCCTTTGAAAAATTAATTCCAAATTTAAATCAATGAATCAAAAATTTTATTTTTCAAAACATGATGAATTCTAATTTATCATTTAAATTCATATCCATTTATAAATTGAATTTCCAACCTTAAAAATAAAAATGATTTTAAAAACAATCTTAATTCATGGATTTCATTTAATTCAAAAAAATTATAAATCAATTAAAAATAAAAAATAAATCCATTAAAAATTTTAATTCTAAATTGAATATTTAGAATTTTAAATTCACAATTTAAAATAAAAAACTATTTCAATTTCAAATGTATGTACGAATTCTCAATTTAAATCCTAAGATAAATAAAACATTAAAAATCATTAATTGGTCCATTAAATAATTAATTTCAAATTTCAAAAAGTAAATAAAAACACTATTTTACCCAAGAATTGGATTAAATAAGGGGTAATTTTCAATGAATAATAAACTAAAAAAGTTGAAATTTTCAACTCACATCACTCCCACACACTTAAACTATTGCACTCCCATATAATTTTATAAATGAATTTTAAAAATGTGAGTTTAATTCAAGTATTTAATGATTTTCACAATTTAGAATAGATTTTTCAATTAAAGTACAATTCAAAGAAATGATAGGAAATGAAATAAAAAATATATGATCGTGGAAAATTCAAAACAATCAAGAAGAAAGTGAGGGAAACTTTTTCGATTTTTTCCACACAAAAAATAATGTCATGCTTCATACATGTGTTTAATTTCAAAGGCATGAAATTATCCTATTAAAATAAAATAAACCTTCAAAACCCATCCAAAATCCATTTTGTGACATACCTCACATGCAGTACAATGCCACTCTTCAATCAAGATAATGTATTTATGTGGAGTTATGCTTGTAACACCATGACCCCTCTAGACTGGATACAGTGCATTACTTATTACATTGGAATGGTTAAAAAGAATGAAATGATGAATTAATGATCAGTTTAGTAGTCTTGAAGAAACTAGATACATATATGTAACTTTAATTACATTGGGAAGGGTAACAAAATACAATACATAGCAAAAGATAAAAAAACTGCAACCACGAGAACTCAATAAATAGTCTCCGCTTCATAACTTGTTGAAGGTAAACAAATTAAAGGGAGATCTCAAATGATTAGTAAGGGTTACATGTAGCGGAATCATGAATCAATAATAACTGAATCAAAAACAAATATGGAATGGTGAATAAATGAAAAACACACGCCATTAATAAACTGAGAAAGAGCTTGCATCTATAGATTTTGTCATAGTGAAAACCTCATGGATAGTGATGAATGAAAATGAATAAATAGAATGATTACTAATTAGAAATAATTTATCTAGAACATGATACCATAATACCATTAAAACGGTTTAGTTCTATGGGTAGAAACCAGTCTGATTTTTTGAAACAAACTCGAAGGGTTTGTCGCCAACTGATTTGTCTCATGAGACATGTCGATGCATTGAGGGGCTAGAGAAGGCCTCTCCCATCATTTCAATTCTAAATAATTATTTATACATATATTTAACACAAGTAAAATATGACTTCTCAATATCTTTATAGATTATAGAATACATATTCATCAACATTTCCATAGTTCAACATTCCAAATAAACACTGTATGTAAAAGGGTATACGGATTAAGACAATAATCATATCCATGAAACCAGAATATGGATATATAATATATTTACCATTTAAAATGAAAAATGATCTCAAATGGGCAGTGGATACACCATATAAGAAATATTAGGTTCACAATACCAAGTAAGTCTCAATGAAATGGAAATTGAGAAAAAGTCTCTTACCACGTTGTAATCAATTGGGTCGTATGACCAAAAATTAATAACCACAAAATGAATCAAATAATACCATAAATATAAAGATAATCATGATAATATATATCAAATGGTGGTACAAAATACACCACATGCAAGAAAAAGTGGCAAATAATAGAAATCTCATGGAATTAAAAGTGAGATAAGAAACCCCTTACAAACATTTCAGCATGGTAACAGGTGTTCTTGTGATAGATTAATGAGAGTTAAAAGGGTATCCCATAATTTATATATCATAATGAAAGTGTGAGGTAGGTGTGAAAATATACCCCGTCATTAGGAATTAAAAATAGAAGGACACAATATAGGGGGAATTCTTGAACAAAAGTGAGAGAGTTATCCCTTACAAAGAATGTATCATAATATTGAGGAAAAATCAATGAAATAATTATGTGTGAAAAACATAAACTCACACAATAAAAGTTTATTTACATCATAAAACAATAATATTTCATTAACACATATTCTTGGAAAGACAAAACCAATGACATTGATGTTTAACTCAATGAATGGAAATTGAGTTAAGATATCCCTTACCTTATGTCCGAAGGTGTTCTTGTTTGATCTTAAAGACCTGAATAATCAAATTTAATTTCATTAATTAATAATTACATAACATCATCCATATGTAATTGATTTATTATAACCTTATTAGTTTCATTAATTCCCTTTTTGATGGGTTTAAGAGATTCAATTTTATTGTTTTGGAAGCATTTTCTTCTTTGGTTTTCATGACCAGTTTACTTGTATTCATGAATGGAAGTTCATTTGAAATGTGGTTAAACATACATAATTTTAAATATATATTATTAGTGTAATTATAAATGATCTTATAATTATTTTGGGTTATATACCTTGAGGATGAATCATTAGTTAAAAGTTATTGATAAACGCTTGGATTAACTTAGCGGTTTTGTGCATAATGAACTTGTTTTGTATTATTATTTTATATTATGAGTATGTAAGGATTCTAGAACCATGAATAAGGTAAAATATATATATTATTATTTGGTTCAACCATTAAAAGGGTTTCATGACCAATCTTGAACATAGTAATATAAATTGAAAACTTGTTGTCCTTGAATGTGATAAATTAACACATCTCGAACGGTATTTTCATTTTTAGTGTAAGAGGTGGGGGAAAAGAGAGATGATGATGAAATATTACATTTGCATAATAAAATTCTATTACATGTAAGGTAATATAATTATAATAGAATTTGGATGTGTGGAGGTGAGGAGAGAGCAACAAAACAATGGAACTTGTAAAAGAATTTGAAAGAAAAGAGAAGAGATGTTTACCTCTTGAGTAATTCTCCTTGAAAATATCCTTAAGGTCATTGTTTATGGACTTTTGGTGAGACCAGCAGGTCTTGGAGATGGGGGAGGATATTAGGGATATATTTTAACAGAATTTAGGCAAGTCTTGAAGCTTGAGTGGTGTGGGAGGAAGAGGGGGTGAGGGGTGGTTTATATAGTGGAGGGGAGGAGGGTTTCCATAATATTATAATCATTAATTTATTATTTCTCCACATGATAAGAAATAGTGAGGATTCCATGAACTAGAATAGTAATAAATTCATGTGAGTTCGATATTTGGGTGCTTACATCACTCATGATTCTAGAAATAGTTAATTTTAATTATAATGTATTTATACGGTAAATTAATGTATTTTACTATTCACCTTCGAGTATTTCAGAAAAATCCCAAAAATTCACCCTAACCATTTTTCGACGTGTAGAATCCAAAAATGAACTCCATTTTTTAAAAATAATTTTCTAAATATGATAATTTTAATTTTTAATTAAAATCATTATTTAATCGAAAAATTCCAACACTTAAAATATTCAT
The DNA here is from genome assembly GCA_963277665.1 of Viscum album. Lineage (NCBI taxonomy): Eukaryota > Viridiplantae > Streptophyta > Magnoliopsida > Santalales > Viscaceae > Viscum > Viscum album. The sequence goes on along the minus strand of OY728135.1, from coordinate 250,529,677 downwards.
CTTTATTTTTAAGGTGCCTAAGTTTATTAATTATTTCATAAGTAAGGTTACCATTCGTAAGGGTCGTATTACTATTCATAAGTGTGGGTTACTATTCATAAGGTTATGTTACTATTCATAAGGGTAAGTTACTGTTCATAAGTGTATATTACTATTCATAAGGGTAAGTTACTATTCACTAAAAATTAACTTGATTCTATCAGACTCCAAATATCACCCTGATCGCAATCGTGTATGTCCATTTTTCAAAATTCAAAACACAGAAGTGACAAATTTATGTCTGATGGATAGGTTATAACTATTTCCTAAATATCTAAGTGTTATTTTCAAAGAAACTCGGTGCTTTATAAAATATAGGCTATGAATAGAATGTTTTTAAGAGAAACATACCATAAAATGTTTGGGGTGTTATATTATTCCCTCCTTTGGAAATTTCATCCTCGAAATTTTTCATTTATAAATCCCTCTAAAAATATGTGGGTGGTTCTCCTTCATAATATCCTCAGGTTCCCACGTTACTTCCTCCATGTTCTAGTTTCTCCAAAGAACCTTTACTAAATGAGTTGTCTGATTTCTCAATACCTTCTCCCTTGTGCCAAGAATCTCGATAGGCTCTTCACAGTATAAAAAATCAGGTTCCAGTTCTATTTCTTCATAGGTGAGTACATGCATTGAGTTTGGAATGTATTTCTTCAACAAAGACACATGGAACAAATTATGAACTTTGGAGAGACTTGGTGGCATTTCTAAACAATAAGCTACATCTCTGATCCTTTCCAAAATTTCAAAATGTTTGATGTACCTGGGGATCAGTTTCCCTTTCTTACTGAACCTTAAGACACCATTCCACATAGATACTTTTAAAAAGACATGATCTCTTACAAGAAATTACAAATCCTTTCTCTGGTTGTCAGTATAACTCTTTTGCCTACTTTAGGCTACTTTAATATGGGCCTAAATTTTCTTTACCTTTTTTGTTGCCTCTTTGATAAGTTCTTGGCCTAAAATTTTCCTCTCGCCAACTTTGTCCCAAAAAGTTAGAGTTTGACACCTCTTACTATATAATGCTTCATATGGCGCCATCTGAATGCTATAATGGAAACTATTATTGTAGTCAAATTCCACCAAAGGTAAGTATTGATCTCACATACCTTGAAAGTCAAGACAGCATGATCTCAACATATCTTCCAGTGTTTTAATAGTTCTTTTAGACTATCTGTCGGTTTGGGGGTGATAAGTAGTACTCATATGAAGCTCAGTATCCAAAGCCTTCTGGAGACTTTTCCAAAATTTTGATGTAAACTGGGGATCTCGATTAGGCACAATCGATATAGGTGCACCATTAAGTCTTACAACTTCATTAATATGAAGTCTTTCCAGGCACTTAAGTGGTAAATCTTCTCTTATAGAAAGGAAATTTACTGATTTTGTGAGACGATCAACAATTACCCGTATTGCATCATTACTTCTAGGTGTCCACAGTAGTCCTGTGACAAAATACATCGTAATGTCATCCCACTTCCACATAGTAATAGGTAGAGGTTTCATTAACCCTCTAGGATGTTGTCTCTTTGCCTTCACTTTTTGACAAACTAGACACCCTGACACGTAGTCAGCAATTTCTCGCTTCATATTATCCCACAAAAATTGTTCCTTCATATCTCTATACATCTTTGTGCTACCAGGGTGTATAGAGAAATTTGAGCTATGAGCATTGTATAATAGTTCCATTTTTATCTTAGGTATTAATGGAATGCATCATATCTTCCCAAATTTCAGAACTCCTTCCTCATACATGAAGTCTTCCAATCTCCCATCCTTAATAGTATTAATTTTCTTGTGTAGATTCTCATCATTAGATTGATAGATTTTTATCTTCTCAAGTAAAGATGGTTTAGAAATCATTTGAAAGAGGAAAGATGTTTCCCCTTCCTTAAAAATTCCCATATATATCTTTAGTAGATCCATGAATATAGGATCTCTCTCTCATCCTCATTTGGGTCATAAGTCCATGATATTTCCTGCTTAATGCATTTTCCACCTTATTTGCCTTTCTTGGGTGGTAGTGTATTGAACAATCATAATATTTGAGTAACTCTAGCCATCTCCTTTGCCTCATGTTGAGTTATTTCTATGTGAAAACGAATTTTAAACTCTTATGATCCGTATATATTTCACATCTTTCACTGTAGAGATAATGTATCCATATTTTCAGAGCAAAGATTATGGTTGCTAACTCAAGATCGTGAGTTGGGTAATTTTTTTCATGATTCTTCAACTGCCTTGATTCATAAGCAACAACTTTATCATTTTTCATAAGTATGTAACCCAATACATTCTTTGATGCATCACTATATATCAAAAATCCCTCATTTCCAGATGGAAGAGTCAAAATTAGAGCACTGACCAATCTTCTTTTCAATTTTTTGAAGCACTCTGTACATTCTTTTGTACATACAAACTTAACCCCTTTACTTGTGAGATTGGTTAGAAAGTTAGCCAATTGGGTGAAATTCTAAATGACATGTCGATATTAACCTTCTAAGCCATTAAAATTTTGTACCTCAGTTATGTTTTTTGGCATAGGTCATTCTTGTATTGCCTTTGTCTTCGCAGGATCAACTAGGATTCCATCCTTAGAGACAATATGGCCTAGAAAAGAAACTAATTGAATCTAAAATTCACACTTGCTAAACTTCCAGTATAATTCATTTCTTCTAAGAGTTTTCAAAATAATACCCAATTGATTCTCATGATTTTTATAGCTTTTAGAGTATACCAGGATATCATCGATAAATACCACAAAAAAGTTATCAAGATATTCCTTGAAAACTCTATTCATTAAATCCAGGAAAATGGAGGGTGCATTAGTCAGTCCAAAAGGCATCACTGTAAACTCATAATGCTCATACCTGGTTCGAAATGCCATCTTTGGAATATCTTCCTTCCTCACACACAGCTGATGATATCCAGATCGAAGTTCAATCTTCAAAAAATATTGTGCTCCATGAAGTTGATCAAATAAATCATCAATTCAAGGTAGAGGATACTTATTATTTATTGTAATAGCATTTATTTCCCAGTAATTAATGCATAGCCTCATGGATCTATCTTTCTTCTTGAAAAAGAGGAAAAGGGTTCCCCATGGAGAAAGACTGGGTCGAATAAATCCTTTTTCACTCAATTCCTCTAGTTGTTTCTTTAGATCCACTAATTTCACAGTGACTATTCTATAGGGAGTCTTTGATATAGGTCTTACACCATGAATTAAATCAATATAGAACTCAACTTTCCGCTCTGGAGGATATTCAGGTAAATCCTATAGAAATACGTCAATGTATTCTTACACTATATACACATCTTCAATTTGAAGATTTCTTGCCTCACCCATAGATATTAGGTTCTTTTCCTCTACAAGAATTGCATTCAGTGGAGCTACTGGAGGTGGATCTAGATAAGAATCATATGATGAGGTTTCTACTCTAAAAATAAGGGATTCTATACCATTTTCAAATATTATAACTTCCTTCTTCTTGAAATAGATCTTTACATTATAATTTGATTGGCAATTCATACTGAGAATTATATCAAACTCAGTAATTGGTATGATGATAAGGTTAGAAACTAAAGCACATTTATGTGTCATGAGGGGGAATGATTGACATTACTTTATTGCAGTGATGCATCCCTTAGGAGTTTTTACTGACAACTCCTTTATTAAATCAAATTGGGCATGTCTAATTTTCTTGGAAAACTGAGAAGATATAAATGAATGTGATGATACAAAATAAAATAATGCATTGGCTAAGTTTGTGGAAATAATTAAAGTACCTACCACCACATCATTAGGAACTTCAACCTCCACGGTTGTAATCACATAAGATTTCCCTTACTCTGTGGCCTTTTCTGAGTCAAGTTTCCTTAGAGCTTAGAAAACTCATTTGCATAGTGTTCTGTCTTTCTACAATTGTAGCATTGAACATCATTAACTTTTTTCTTCCCTTTGAATTCATTGGATCGATGACCCTTTTCTTCACACTTATAGCAGACTCCCATGCCTTTCAAGAATTTTACAAGATGATTCTTTCCACAGTTCTCGCATAATGAGAATTTCTTTTCTCTATTATTATTCTTTGGCGCTTCACCTTTTCCTTGGTTATCAGAGTATCGCTTCTTATCTTGGTTTCCCTTGAAAAAAAATTGATCTATAAAACTCCCTCTTTGTTTTGATGGCACTTAATATAATTTCATAATATAATGAAAAGTTTTGAGAAGCCAGTGCCCTTCGAAAACTTGGCTTAATACCTTCAAAGAAATGATCAATCATATATTCTGAGTCATGTATGTAATCTATAGCATACCTGGATAATCTTGTGAAGGTAGCCTCATACTCTGCAACACAGTCTTCTTCCCTTTGCTTCAAGCCAAGTAATTTCCTATTCATTTTATTTTATTGCTCACGAGGGAAATATTTGTCCAATAATATTACCTTAAAATTCCTTCATTCCATATCTTCTATCTCTTCTTCCTCTGTGGTATTCTGGATCAAGGACCACCATTGATCAGCATCACTCTTGAGACAATACACTTCCAGTACTACCTTTTCATTTTCATTGCATCTTAATTCCATGAATATCTTTTCAAGGGACTTGATCCACTGCTCATCTTCCACTGGATTAGTATTCCCACTAAAAGATGGGGGCTTCTACCACATGAAACGATCCAACACAAGTGTAGTATGGTTATTTATCACAACCTGAGTAAGTTGTCCCAATATGGAAATGATCTGATCTGCTCCAACATTGACTTTGTTGAATTTGTCACAACCCATCCTCGGGGCCCGTGTCGTGACTACCCCAAGCCCGTCTTCCATAGGCCAGGGGCTGGCGACTAGCACCAAAGGCGAATCCCTGATAAAAAAGGGAAGTCATTGCCTTTTAACCTGTAACTCACGCAGTCTGAACACAAGCAATAGAAGCAACAAGTACTAAAATAGAAAAGAAAAGTGTGCTGAAAGTAAGTGGGCTAAAATAAAAACCCATCTGAACAACAAGAACAAGTACAAGTAAAAAGGTAAACAGCTCCTGGATCGTCCACCGGGGAATCCTACCTGAAGGGTAGTTACAGAACTCGAACAACTTGTCCCTGCGGTGCGTCCTGTCTAGTCCAGCTCCGAGCAACCTCTTGTCCATCACCCTCAGCCTCGATCACTGCTGTCCATCGTCTACACAGAACACAACAAGGTGCAAGCGAAGCCCGTGCAGGGGTGAGTATAAAAATACTCAGTAGGGGACCCCAAGACCCCCGAAGGTCTCCCAGAATCCAATAAGGATAAACCACAGAAGAAAAATACAATCACGAAGTATCAACCAACCCTACTTAGGTATATGCCCATACATATACCTAAGTTACCAATCACAGTTCGGATCCAACTCTCGAGCCCAAGCACTACCCATTCCACAAAGTAAGTAAAGTCAATCATCTCGATGATATCGACTGAAAGTCAAGACTTAGATCACACAGGTATACATCTTTTGTAGAGTGATAGAGATGATCAGATGTAGTCACTGATTCATCTAAGTTGTCGAACCCACATAGGATTCAGGATCATCTAAGTTGTCAGACCCACATAGGATCCAGGATCAACTATTCTGTCTAACCCACACAGGATCCAGGAACATAAGTTAGAACTTTCGGACCCACGGAGGATCCCGATACAGTAGTCAACGCTGTCGAACCCACGGAGGATCACAGTACAGTAGTCATCACTGTCGAACCCATGGAGGATTCCGGTACAGAATTCATCACTGTCAAACCCATGGAAGATTCCGGTATAGAATTCATCTTTGTTGAACCCATGGAGGATTTTGGTACAGAAGTCATCTCAATCGCAGCCAGCCCTAGGGTTCCCGCACACAACATGCTCGATTCCGGGAGGGTCTGCTCCTCGAGCCAAGTTTCGATACATAAACTATCACTAAGTCCTGAGTTTATGTATCCCTTAGTTCCATCTCATCATAAGGAACCCAATGCGACAGACGGTGCATCAATCGGACACCTGATCTGTGAGTTATTGGCATTTCAGTTCCAGGGGCGCGGTTAGTTTTTAGGTTCAAACCAACCCGACCATAACCCAACTATGTCCAAACCTCAAGTAGGATATGCCAAAATAATCACCTCGCTTCAATAATTTCATCGCCGTAGGCGGTTCATCAATCGGACACCTGAAGCCCAGAATAGGGGCGAAAAGGTGATAACTGGCTATAGTGGGTCCGGGTTCGGTCTGACCTAGTCGGAGCGACCCAGCCTGAACCAGTCCGAACCGGGGTCCGACCCGGTCCGTGGGTGCGGCCCGGCCCGAATGTGCGGCCTGGCCCGAAGGTGCGGCTCGGCCCGAATGTGTGGCCTGGCCCAAAGGCGCGGCCCGGCATGAGGGCGGCCCGGCCCTTGGCGGCCCGGCCGAGGGGCGGCTCGGCCGAGGGGTGGCTCGGCTATGGCGGCCCGGCCAAGGAGCAGGCCGGCCGTGGCGGCCTGGCCGAGGGCGGCCCATCCGTGGCGGCCCGGCTGTAGCGCTTCCTCGGCGAGGCGCGACGGCTTCGCGCCGTCTTCGTTCGTCGCGACCCGCATGGCCGCAACCCCCTTCCTCCGGTGCGGAGCGACGATGCCATGCCTCCTCCATCCGTCGCGGCCCTCCTGGCCACGGTTCTTCTCTGGCATGGTGCGTCGGCACCACACCCTTCCGGCTCCGCCTCTGTCATCAACCAACCAAAAACCAATCAGAGGGATGACGGGCCGTGTTTGTTCGGCCCGTACCCTCCGCATTAGGTGATATCATGTGGCCATCATCGAACCAAAATAAACGACGAGGAACGAGGGTATATTCATACATTAAAATAATCAAATCCCCCTACCTTGTAATCGGTGTTCGCTCAGTGGAGTCGCAGGAAGGCGGCTTCATTCCATTGACGTCGGGAGGAGATGACGTCATTGTTGGCAACGTTCTTCGCGGGCGGCATCTCCCCTCCTTTGTTCCAGTAGGAGAAGGAAGAAGACGTCTAAGGAAGAATTCGAAGAACGAAGGATGTCGTCGGCGTTCTTCATGTTCTTCGTTGGAAGGAAGAGGCGTTCTTCGTGGGTGATGGTTCTTCATTGGAGAGGATAATTCTCCAAGTATTCTCCCAAGTTTCCACCAAAGAAAACTAAGCCAAAATAATAGAGGAAGTTCTCTATTATTTTTATGGCACAACGACATAAGAGTTATCCTTAATTAAATGTGACAACCTAATTAATTTAATGCGGTGGAATGGATTCAAAATTCAAAACAAGGGAGGTGGAGAGTTTCAATTATGAAGAGGGGTGTCAAATTAATAATGGAGAGTTAATGGGGGGTTAATGGGGGGTATGAAGCTCGTGTGGGACCCACTACATAATATCCTCCCATGGGAGGTTATGTGCGGCTGGGACCCACCTCCAACCTCCCCTTGGAGGATTAAACCACCACTCAAATAAAAATATGCTACACATATTTTTATTTAATTTATTTAGAAACCCCAAAAAATTAACTTCCAATCTTGATAAAACGCAACTGCGGTAAAGGTCTCCTTAAACGAATATCACCGATGTGAGTTCAATAGTGTCCTCAGATTTTAATTCTAAGCACTGGTTCAAAAGATATAATATCTCGCATGTACGTTTACTGAACGTACCCAAACAAAACTTCAGAAATTGATTCTGGGCACACCGTGCCTCGGAATCAGGCGCCGTCAGAAACTGCGGACTTGTAAAATTCCCAAGTATTTAAGAATTTTTTTTTTCACGGAATTTCTGGGTCTTTACATTCTCTCCACCTCAGGGTTTTACGTCCCTGTAAGCTACAACACACACTAAGGGAACAAATGGGGGTACTGAGCACTCATCTGAGCTTCCCGTTCCCATGTGCTCTCCTGGAGGTTCCCATGCTGCCAGCGAATGCGCACCAGAGGAATCGACCATCCACGTAGGACCCGCTCCTATCGATCCTCAATCTCCACTGGAACCTCTGTGAAAGTCACCCAGTCATCGATGTCCAGCTCCCTGTGGTCGATGATGTGGGATGAGTCATGCACGTATCTCCTCAGCTGAGATACGTAGAAGACGTCGTGCACCCGGTGAAATTGAGGTGGAAGAGACAAGCGGTAAGCCACCTCGCCTACCCTGCTGAGGACCTGAAAAGTTCTGATGAATCGTGGAGATAACTTGCTGCCTCGGCCAAATCTCTGTAGACCTCGTCAATGTGAGACCCGTAGAAAGACGTGGTTTCCATCATCGAACTCCAATGGTCTCCGTCTCCTATCAATATAGGACTTCTTCCTACTCTGTGCAGTCTTTATCCACTCCTGGATGATCTGCACCCTTTCTGTCATAGCCCGCACCATCTCTGGTCCTACAAGTGCTAACTCCCCTGGGTCAGTTCAACACAGAGGCTATCTGCAAGATCATCCGTACAGTGCCTCGTAAGGTGTCATCCCAATGGTGTAGTGGTAGCTGTTGTTATACGTAAACTCCACCAAGGGTAAGTGATCCTCCCAGCTGCGACTGAAGTCGAGGATGCATGCACTGAGCATGTCCTCGAGAGTCTGAATGGTCCTCTCAGTCTGGCCATCCGTCTGATGATGGAAGGCGGTTCTCAAGCGAAGCTGCGTCCTGAAAGCCTCCTACAACCCCTTCTATAGCCAAGAAGTGAAACGGGCATCTCAATCAGAGACGATTGTCGATGGCACACCATGAATCCATACGATCTCCTACACGTAGAGGTGTCCCAAGCTCTCTATTGAGCCCTGCTCTCTGATCGGTAGGAAGTGGGACAACTTGGTGAGTCAGTCGACAATCACCCAGATAGAGTCGTGTCCTCTACATGTACGTGGAATTCTCGTCACGAAATCCATGCATATCCCGTCCCACTTCCACTCTGGGACCTCTAAGGGTTGAATCAAGCTTGCTGGAACCTGGTGCACCGCTTTCACTTGCTGACAAGTGAGGCATTGTGAGACAAACTCTGCTACATCCTTCTTCATATCTGGCCACCAGTGCTGTCATCGGAGGTCCTGATACATCTTCTCCACTCCTGGATGTACTGCTAAAGGAGATGTGTGGAACTCCCGCAACATTTCATCCTAAAGTGCAACGGGTACCATGGTACATCCTCTAAAGATAATGATGTGATCCCCACCTTCAAAAAATCCATTAGGTGTCTGCCCTGTGGTTATCTGAGCACGTTGTATCTCATAGTCAACGCTCCCACGATGTTCCTTCTTGAATCGCTGAAGAAGTAGAGGAGTGACTGTGAGAGACTGCAGAAAGGCTGCTTCATCCCGATCCACAAAGGAAATCTGCAACGCGGCCAGCTGCTTCATCGCCTCTCCTAGTAACTGAATTCCTGATCTCCTGTTGAGAGCATCTACTACAACATTCCCCTTCCCAAAAGTATAGACTATCTCAAAGTCATAGTCCTGGAGTAACTCGAGCCATCGTCGTTGTCTCAGGTTCAGGTCCTTCTATGAGAAGATGTACCTGAGACTCTGGTGGTCAGAGTAGACTGTAAAATGCTCACCCATCAGATAGTGTCGTCACATCTTCAAGGCGAAAACCACTGCTGCTAACTCCAGGTCATGGGTAGCGTAGTTCTTCTCATGTTTTCTCAACTGTAGAGATCCATATGCAATCATTTCTTGCTCCTACATCAGGATACACCTGAGTCCGGTCCCTGATGCATCACAGCATACTACGTACCCTACGCCCTCCTCTGGAAGCCTCAAGATGGGCGCACTAGTCAACCTCTTCCTCAGCTCCTGAAAGCTCTGCTGGCATCTCTCTAACCACACGAAGGGTTGCCCCTTCTTTTTCAATGTTGAAAGCGGTGCTGCAACTCTGGAGAAATCTGGCACAAATCTCCGATAGTACCCAGCCAGTCCCAGAAAACTCCAAACCTCCATCACACTCCTGGGTGGCTCCCAAGCAAGTACTGCCTTGATCTTCACTGGATCCACTACAACTCCAGCCTCCGAGATGACGTGTCTTAAAAAGTGTAACTCTTGAATCCAGAACTGGCACTTCGAGAGATTACCATAAAGCTGGTGCTCACGGAGTGTGTCCAGTACTACCCGTAAATGGTAGGTATACTCCTCCTTAGTAGTCGAGTAGATCAGTATGTCGTCGATAAAGACTACGACAAAGAGATCGAGGTAAGGCTGGAAGATCCTATTCATGAGACTCATGAACACTATTGGAGCATTGGTTACACCGAAGGGCATAACCAAGAACTCGTAGTGGCCATACCGACACCTAAAGGTCGTCTTCTGCATATCCTCGTCTCGAACTCTGAGATGGTGATAGCCTGACCTAAGGTCTATCTTCGAGAACCATCGTGCTCCCTTGAGCTGATCAAAGTGGTCGCCAATCCTCGGGAGTGGGTACTTGTTCTTCACGGTCACCTATTTCAGGCAACGGTAGTCAACACACAGTCTCAAGCTCCCATCTGCCTTCTTGGTGAACAAAATCAGAGATTCCCAGGGTGAAACACTGGGTCGGATAAATCTCTTCCCCTGCAAGTCCTCCAGTTGTACCCGCAGCTCACGAAGCTCGGCGGGAGCCATCCGATATGCTGGAGTAGATATCGGTGTCGTCCCGGGGTACAGGTCAATGTAGAATTCTACCTCTCTACGAGGTGTTAGTCCTAGAACGTCGTCAGAGAAAACATCTACATATTGATCCACCACAATAGGAAAACTCAGACTCTGCACATCAACCGCTCCGAGGATGAGACTAGCCAACTGATGTGTGATCGGCTGCCCCCTCCTCTGTGTAAGTCCATCCTGCGCTGCAAAGGCTCCCTTCTTGCCAGTGAAGGTGAACCTGGTCTCATCTGTGTGGATACACTGCACTTTGTGCCTAATACAGTCAATCTGATCATCAACTATGGATAACCAGTCCATACCCAAGATGACGTCGTAAGGCCTCGACGCCGCTACGAGGAGATCCCAGCCGAAGCTCTTGCCTCTTAGAGTAAGCTCACACTGTCAGTACCAGTGCATAATCATCGAGTTTGATCCTGTAGGAGTCTCTAGCTGTAAGGATTGAGCCAACAGCTCCGTTGGAATCTTTGAGCTCCGAACAAGGGCGGTGGCAATAAATGAATGACTCGCACCTGTGTCTATAAGTACTGCAGTAAGGGTAGAGTAGACACAGATAGTACCTCGAATCATCTCAGGTGCGCCGTGGTCGTAGGCCTCGACTTCCTGGAGCTGAGCCCGCCTATGTCCGCCAGCTCCCTGTGGTTGGGGTGGACCTCCTAGTGGTGGTGGTGGTAGGACCTCGAAACATCGTCCACCACTAGCTGCTTGGCCAGCTCCTCTGCCACGTCCGCCTACTCCCGGCGGACCACCACGGTCGAACCTCTGCCTTTGCCTGGGAGGTCCCTCTACTGTCTGCTGCTCATCTGCATGGCGGGTCGGGCAGTCACGAACCATGTGGCCCTGCCCGCCGCATGCATATCACTGCCTGATACTCATATAACTGGCTTTGTCTCGTGTTCCCTGTACAACCAAACCTGTATCCTGGGGTCGCCCACCTGATGGTCTGGTCCACTTGGACCTCTGCGACATCTTTCTACTACCGGCTGCAGAAGACTCTGCGACGTGTCTCCCTGTGGTGGGTCTTGCTGCTGGTGTCTACTCAGCAAAAAAAACTCTCCACTAGAAGGGCTCACTCCAACACCCCTGCCTGCGTCGGGATACTGAGGGGGATCATTGAAGCCCTGATCTCATGCCTGAGTCCCTGCTTGAAGGTACGAACCCTGAAGAACGGGTCCCGTACCATATCCGTGGAGTAGCGTGAGAGGTCGGTGAACCTCACTGAGTACTGAGCTACGGGCATGCTGCCCTGCTACAGATGAAGTAACTCCTGAATCCGCACAGCACGAAGGGTGGCTGGAAAAAACTCTGAGCGGAAGAGACACTCGAAGTCTGTCTAGAGTAATGATGCCTCGTCATGCACCTGGAGCATCAGGCTCCACCATTTGCCTGCTACTGCATGCAGGAGACTCGCAACAAGGATCACCATGAGGTCGGTTGGTGTCCCTACCAATATGAAAACTCTCACGACAGCCTCCATCCAATCCTCATCTTTCAGTGGGTTCATCTCTCCCCGGAACCTGGGCGGCCTCTGGCGCTGGAACTCGTGCAACGCACTCAGGCGGCATGCACTCTATACTGCTGGAGCTGGTGGTATCGGAGGCCCAGTGGGTAGTGGTACCGCTGGTACCTCCGCTGTGATGGGGCCCTGCACCGAGGCCTCGTCGCTCGGTGGGCAACCATCTCGTATGAAACTCAAAACCCTAGCTGGTTGCCTTCGTGGGTCCATCATGAAAAGAAACAGGTGCGCCATGATTAAAACTGTATACCTGGTGAGCTGACACAAATTAATCATGAAGAAAACTTTTTCAAAGGAAACACACACGCAATCAGTGTTTTCATGCACTGAGTCAGAGATCAGAAGTCAGAGTCCTAGTGTATGGATACGTTGGCCGCCGCACCAACACCGGTTTCCCTAAACTGATAACCACACCCAAAACACTTAACACTATTGCCATTAAAAGAATCAGAGTCCAAGTTCTATGGTAGAACCAACTCCTATGATACCAATTTGTCATGACCCGTCCTCGGGGCCCGTGCCGTGACTACCCCAAGCCTGCCTTCCATAGGACAGGGGCTGGCAACTAGAACCAAAGGCGAATCCCTGATAAAAAAGGGAAGACATTTCCTTTTAACCTGTAACTCGCGTAGTCTGAACATAAGCAATAGAAGCAACAAGTACTAAAATAGAAAAGAAAAGTGTGCTGAAAGTAAGTGGGCCAGAATAAAAACTCAACTGAACAACAAGAATAAGTACAAGTAAAAAGGTAAACAGCTCCTGTATCATCCATCGGGGAATCCTACCTGAAGGGTAGGTACAGAACTCGAATAACTCATCCATGTGGTACATCCCGTCTAGTCCATCTCTAAGCAGCCTCCCATCTGTCACCCTCATCCTCGATCACTGTTTTCCGTCATCTGCACAGAACACAACAAGGTGCGGGCGAAGCCCGTGTAGGGTTGAGTATAAAAATACTCAGTAGGGGGGCCCAAGACCCCCGAAGGTCTCCCAGAATCCAATAAGGATAAACCACAGAAAAAAAATACAATCATGAAGTATCAACCAACCATACTTAGGTATATTCCCATACATATACCTAAGTTACCAATCACAGTCTATCTCTAATTCTCGAGCCCAAGCACAACCCATTCCACAATGGAAGTAAAGTCAATCATCTCAATGATATCGACTGAAAGTCAAGACTCAGCTCACATAGGTATACATCTTTTGTAGAGTGATAGAGATGATCAGATATAGTCACTGATTCATCTAAGCTGTCAGACCCACACAGGATTTAGGATCAGCTAAGCTGTTGGACCCACATAGGATCTAGGATTAGCTATTTTGTCGGACCCATACAGGATCCAGGAACAGAAGTCAGAACTATCAGACCCATGGAGGATCCCGGTATAGTAGTCGTCGATGTCGAACCCACAGAGGATCCCGGTACAGTAGTCATCGCTGTCGAACCCACGGAGAATTATGGTACAGAAGTTATTGCTGTTGAACCCACAGAGGATTCTGGTATAGAATTCATCACTGATGAACCCACGGAGGATTCTGGTACAGAAGTTATCTCAGCCGCAGCCAACCCTAGCGTTCCCGCACACAGCACGCTCGATTCCGAGAGGGTCCACTCCTCGAGCCAAGTGTCGATACATCAACTATCACAAAGTCCTGAGTTGATGTATCATGTAGTTCTGTCTCATCATAAGTAACCCAACGCGACAGATGGTGCGTTAATCGGACGCCCGGTCTATGAGTTATTGGCATTTCCGTTCTAGGGGCCCGGTTGGTTTTTAGGTTCAAACCAACCTGACCGCAACCCAACTGTGTCCAAACCTCAAGTAGGATATGCCAAAAGAATGTACTCACTTCAAGAATTTCATCGCCACAGGCGGTTCATCAATCAGACACCTGAAGCCCAGAATAGGGGCGAAAGGTGATAACTGGCTATAGCGGGTCCGGGTTCAGTCCGACCCAGTCGAAGCGACCCGGCCCGACCCGGTCCGAACCGGGGTCTGACCTGGTCCGTGGGTGCGGCCCGACCCATGTGGTCAGCCCGGCCCGAAGGTGCGGCCTGGCCCGAAGGCGCGGCCCAGCTCGAAGGCCTGACCCAGCCTGAGGGCGGCCTGGCCAAGGGGCGGCCCAGCCGTGGCAGCCTGGCCGAGGGACGGCCCAGCCGTGGCGGCCCGGCTGAGGGCCGGCCCGGCCGTGGCGGCCCGGCCGAGGGGTGGCCCGGCCGAGGGCGGCCTGACCATGGGGTGGCCGGCTGTGGCACTTCCTCGGCGCAGCGCGACGGTGCCACGCCGTCTCCGTCCGTCGCGGCCCTCCTGGCCGCGGTTCTTCTCCGGCGCGGTGCGTCGGCACCGCACCCTTCCGGCTCCTCCTCCGTTGTCAACCAACCAAAAACCAATCAGAGGGATGAAGGGCCATGTTTGTTCGGCCCGCGCCCTCTGCATTAGCAGATATCAAGTGGCCATCATAGAACCAAAATAAACGATGGGGAATGAGGGTATATTCATACATTAAAATAATCAAATCCCTCTACCTTGTAATCGGTGTTCGCTCAGCGGAGTCGCGGGAAGGTGGCGTCGTTCAGTTGACGTCGGGAGGAGATGATTTCATCATTAGAAATGTTCTTCACGTGAAACATCTCCCCTACTTTGTTCTATTAGGAGAATGAAGAAGACGTCCAAGGAAGAAGTCGAAGAACGAAGGATGTCATCGGCGTTCTTCACGTTCTTCATTGGAAGGAATAGGCGTTCTTCACAGGTGATGGTTCTTCATTGGAGAGGATAATTCTCCAATGATTATCCCAAGTTTCCACCAAAGAAAACTAATCCAAAATAATAGAGTAAGTTCTCTATTATTTTTATGGCACAATGGCACAAGAGTTATCCTTAATTAAATGTGACAACTCAATTAATTTAATGTGGAGGAATGGATTCAAAATTCAAAACAGGGGAGGTGGAGAGTTTCAATTAATGAAGAGGGTGTCAAATTAATAATGAAGAGTTAATGGGGGGTTAATGGGGGGTATGAAGCTCGTGTGGGCCCCACTACATAATATCCTCCCATGGGAGGTTATGTGCGGGTGGGCCCCACCTCCAACCTCCCCTTGGAGGATTAAACCACCACTCAAATAAAAATATGCTACGCATATTTTTATTTAATTTATTTAGAAACCCCAAAAATTAACTTCCAATCTTGATAAAAGGTAACTGCGGTAAAGGTCTCCTTAAGAGAATACCGATGCTGCGAGTTCAACAGTGTCCTCAGATTTTAATTCCGAGTACCGGTTCAAAAGATATAAAATCTCACACATACGTTTACTGAAAGTACTCAAAAAAAACTTCAGAAATTGATTTCGGGCACACCGGGCCTCGGAATCAGGCGCCGTCAGAAACTGCGGACTCATAAAATTCCCTAGTATTTAAGAAAAAAATTCACGGAATTTCCGGGTCTTTACAGAATTACTCATTGGGGAAATCCCTACATTTCTCATGAGTATTGATTCCCCTTTTTTCCATTAGGCGCCATTTCTAAATAATGGCATACACTAGATTAGGTTATGAATCATAATTTATAATCTCGACTAGAAATGTACTTAGCATAAATTGAAATTCTATGCATAGATAATATCATAGAAATGATTTCTCTGAGGAAAAATTTACATTAAAATCCTTCATAATGGCTTGAAAAGAAAATGTGAATTATCCTAATCATATCCCCAGGGAGTGTCAAACCAAGAGTGCTACAAGGCCTGTTTTCGTGTACCAGGATACCTCAGGTCAAGCCTGAAACTCCTTTTCGGAGCTTTCACTCCTAGGTACATTTGTGACAGATCCACCTCTACCTGTTTGTATCTAGATGGGGATGTATTTTCTAGAAAGATCCACATAATCTATTCCTTACCAAAACACCAGGATGATCTTGTATGTTTATCCTCAAATACTGCCTTGGGGATTTGTTCCCTAATCTATAATTTCTAATCTAGTTCTCAAGTTTGCTACTAAACTTCCTTTGATATCAACTGTAACACCTCGACCCCTCTAGACCGGAGCCAGTGCATTACTTATTACATTGGCATGGTTAAAAAGAATGAAATACCAAAGGAACAACTAGTTTATTAGTCTTGAATAAACTAGATACATAGATGTAACTCAAATTACATTGGGAAGAGTAGAAAAATACAATACATATCAAAAATTTAAAAAAAACTACAACCACAAGAACTCAATAAATAGTATCCTCTTCATAACCTGTTGAAGGTAAACAAATGAAAGGGGTGAGCTCAAATTATCAGTAAGGGTTACAAGCATAGGAAGCATGAATCAATAATAACTGAATCAAAAACAAATATGATATGGTGAATAAATGAAAAACACACTCCTTTAATAAACTGAGAAAGAGCCTGCATCCATAGATTTTGTCATAGTGAAAACCTCATGGATAGTGATGAATGAAAATGAATAAAGATAATGATTATTAATTGTACATCATGTATCTAGAACATGACACCATAATACTATTAAAACGGTTTAGTTCTGTGGGTAGAAAACTGTCTGATTTTTTGGAAACAAACTCGAAGGGTTTGTCGCCAACTGATTTGTCTCATGAGACTTATCGATGCATCAAGGGGATATAGCAGGCCCCACCCATCACTAAAATTCCAAATAATTATTTATACATATATTTAACACGAGTAAAATATGCCTTCTCAATATTCTTATAGAGTATAGAATACAGATTCATCAACATTTCCATAGTTAAAACAACATTCCAAATAAACATCGTATGTAAAAGGGTATACAGCTTAAGACAATAATCATATCCATGAAACAATAATATAAATATATAATATATTTACCATTTCAAATAAAAAATGATCTCAAATGGGCAGTGTATACACCACATAATAAAGATTAGGTTCACAATACCAAGTAAGTCTCAACGAAATGGAAATTGAGACAAAGTCCTTTGCCACGTTGTAATCAATTGAGTCATATGACCAAAAATTAATAACCACAAAATAAATCACAAAATACCATGAATATAAAGATAATAATGATAATATATATCAAATGGAAGTACACAATACACCACATGCAAGAAATAAGTGATGAATAATAGAAATCTCATGGAATTAAAACTGAGATAAGAAACCCCTTGCAAACATTTTGGCATGGTAATGGGTGTTCTTTTGAGGGATTAAAGAGAGGTAAAATGGCATCCCATAATTTATATATCATAATGGAAGTATGAGGGAGGTTCAAAAACATACCCCAACATTAGGAATTAAAAATACAAGGACACAACATAGGGGGGAGAGAGG
Organism: Viscum album; assembly: GCA_963277665.1. Classification (NCBI taxonomy): domain Eukaryota; kingdom Viridiplantae; phylum Streptophyta; class Magnoliopsida; order Santalales; family Viscaceae; genus Viscum; species Viscum album. The sequence continues at coordinate 250,512,171 of OY728135.1, read as the reverse complement.
ATCCCTTACAAAGAATGTATCATTAGATTGAGGAAAAGTCAATGACATAATTATGTGTGAAAAACATAAACCCACACAATAAAATTTCATTTACATCATAAAAAAATCATAGGTCATTTACACATATTCTGGGAAAGACAAAACCAATGACATTAATTTTTAACTCAATTAATGGAAATTGAGTTAAGATATCCTTTACCTTATGTCCAAAGGCGTTCTTGTTTGATCTTAACGACCTGAATAATCAAATTTAAATTCATTAATTAATAATTCCAGAACCTCATTAATATTTAATTGATTTATTATAACCTTATTATGTTCATTCATTCTCTTTTTGATGGTTTTAAGAGATTCAATTTTATTGTTTTGGAAGCATTTTCTTCTTTGGTTTTCATGACTGGTTTACTTGTATTCATGAATGGAAGTTTGTTTGAAATGTGGTTAAACATCCAGAATTGTAAATATATATTATTAGTGTCATTATAAATGATCTTATAATGATTTTGTGTAATATACCTTAAGGATGACTCGTTAGTAAAAAGTTATTGATAAACGCTTGGATTAACTTAGCGGTTTTGTGCATAACGAACTTGTTTTGTATTATTATTTTATATTATGAGTATGTAAGGATTCCAAAACCTTTAATAAGGTAAAATACATATATTATGATATGTTTAAACCATTAAAGTGGTTTCATGACCAGTCTTGAAGATAGTAATAGAAATTGAAAACTTGTCGTCCTTAAATGTGATAAATTAACACATCTCATACGGTATTTTCATTTTTAGTGTAAGAGGTGGGGGAAAAGAGAGATAATGATGAAATATTCCATTAGAATAATAAAATTCCTATCCATGTAAGGTACTAGAATTATCATAACATTAGGATGTGGGGAGGTGAGGAGAGAGAAACAAAATAATGGAACTGGTAAAAGAATTTGAAAGAAAAGAGAAGAGATGTTCACCTCTTGAGTACTCCTTGAAAATATCCTTAAGGCCTTTGTTTTTGGCCTTTAGATGAGACCAGTAGGTCTTAAATGTGGAGGAGGAGTATAGGGAGATATTTGAGTAGAATTTAGGCAAGGCTTGAAGCTTGAGTGGTGTGGGAGGAAGAGGGGGTGAGGGTGGTTTATATAGTGGAGGGGAGGAGGGTTTCCTTAATATTATAATCATTAATTTATTATTTCTCCACATGAAAAGCAATAGTGAGGATTCCATGACCAAGACTAGTAATAAATGAATGTGAGTTTGAGATTTGTGTGCTTACATCACTCATGATGCTAGAAATAGTTAATTTGAATTATAATGTATTTATACGGTAAATTAATGTATTTTACTATTCATAAAAAATTCAAGTATTTCAGAAAAGTCCCAAAAATTCACCCTAACCATTTTTCAATGTGTGGAATCCAAAAATGAACTCTATTTTTTAAAAATAATTTTCTAAATATGAGAAATTTAATTTTTAATTAAAATCATTATTTAATCGAAAAATACCAACACTTAAAATATTCATCTTCATTTTTAAAGTGCCTAAATTTATTTATACATTCATGAGTAAAGTTACCATTCATAAAGGTTGTATTACTATTAATAAGGGTATGTTACTATTCATAAAGGTATGTTACTATTCATAAGGGTAAGTTACTATTCATAAGGGTATGTTACTATTCATAAGGGGTATGTTACTATTCACCAAAAATTAACTTGATACTATCAGACTCCAAATATCACCATGATCGCAACTGTGTATGCCCATTTTTCAAAATTCAAAACATATAAGTGAAAAATTTATGTTTAATGGCTAGGTTATGACTATCTCCTAAATAACCAAGTGTTGTTTTCAAAGAAACTCAGTGATTTATAAAATATAGGCTATGAATCGAATGTTTTTAAGAGAAACATACCATAAAATGTTTGGGGTGTTATAATGCTCATACTTGGGAAGTGGTTATTTACCATGTTATTGGGAAAGTTCTCATCTCTCCACACTATGAATCATGAAAAATACAATCAATCATTAGGTCTTTGAAAATGTTGTTCGATGGCTTTGAGGTTGGTGGGAAAGTTTTTAAAAATGCATCAACAAAAAGAGGAAGGTTTTACTCTTTAAATAAAGTACATGATCTATCAACTAAAGCATGTATGAATATATCAATCAATCCCACCTACACAAGATGTGACACACGCTCCCAAAATGTACTCTTCTATACACTAGGAATGAGCCATGAATTGAATCCAATGAATGTGTCATCATAATCTCCTATTTTTTCATATATACATTTTTTTAGGGAAATGAGTTGTCACTATTAGCATTGTGAATAGTGATCATGGTCTTTTCTTTGATTGGGGTCATGATTTACATAAATAAGGATAGTGAATATTATAAACTCATCCCATTTTGTATTTTTTATAAACAATTTTTTAGGAGAATATGATGATAATAAATGGAATGTACAATAGGTGACTCATGCCCATTTTTTTCTTTCCAAATACACGAGAATGATGTCTCACACCTCACACAGGTCCCTTAGCATAGAATGTTTCCCAAATAAAAACACATGGAAGCCCCTTTCCCCTACACTTAGGCTCAAATTAATCATGTAATTGTATTTTAGAGTGAGGGTAGGTAAGTTATAATTTGGCATGAAAAGTGTCTTAAACCTGTAAGGTCATTCATGGTTATATAAGGGATTAACTAGGATCGATGTTTAAAGTTGTTCTAAAGGGAAAATGATCAGATTTCCAATTGAATGCCTCAATCATATTAAAAGTTCCTCATGAATTACAAAGATTTGAGAGAGAATAAACACAAGTTATGGTTTATAAAAAACTCAATCTTCTCTCAAGAAGTGAGGGTAAAAGAAAGATGATGTCAAAGTGGCTCAGAAACCTCTTAGAATAAGAATCAAAATTTGGGACAGTCACCGGTGGTTCTAAATTTCAATTTCTAGCAAAAAAATATGCAAATGTGTGAAAAACATAGCCAAAGAAAACAAATACATTTTAGTTTTCATTTGATTTTTTGTGCTTCAATAATATGATCAAGCTCCTCACAATCATTTGGAGTTCAAAAATTTGCATTGATTTTTCCAATTCAGCTCAAAGAAAGTTTGAAAAAAAGGAAATAATATTTATAGTTTTGTACAGTTCCTAAAATAGAGTAGTTTATATATATTAAAACAGAATTACTAAAACACACAAAATAAAATAGAGGAAGGGAAAAGAAGAGAAAGAAAACAAACAAATAGCTATCAGATTCCTCCCCTCCTCTACACTTCATTTTAGTTATATCCTCAATGAATATAGTAATTATCATTTCATTTTTAAATAAAAAATAAATAGAGTAGCATGAGAAATGAGTATGGAAGGAGTTCAATTGGTTGCGGTTATTACTTAACCAGCTTGGGTGAGATGTGATTCCCACCCTTATTTTCTTCCAATGATATTCATTCACTTCTAGTGGATTCTATCCACTTCCTTCTCTACATAGAAAAATAAGAAATTATTAAAAATTTATTCAAAATTGAAAGACGGCACTAAAAATAAATGAAAAGAAGAGAAAGAGGGAGGAGAATTATTGGGTAAAACCTCCCAAGATGTGATGTATTTTATACTATCCTCAGCTGAACTGTCTTTTGGATTATCCCCAATCTATTGATGGGATGATCTTCTTTGGTATGAACCACCACATCATTGTTCTTCCATATCTGGAAAGTTATACTTCTATTTGGAGATCCCCTTTGATAGAGTGCTTCATATCCACCCCCTGAGTAGTATAGTAAACATCAAAATGTGGGGGTGGAAGGATCAGGTATGGGGCCTCCTCTAACTATGCCCCAACTTCAGTGGCCTCTTCTTTATCTAGTGGATCCTCCATTAATGATGCTTCATAGTATTCTTGTTGGGAAAAAATACCTCAAGGTAACATTGCAGCATTTTTGGGTTGATTGTGTTTGTTGACAAAGCAGGTTTCCATGGATAATTGTCGAGTTCTCGAGAAGTTGTTGACATTCCATGTTGACAAAGAACAATGACAAAGGAAAGGACGATCTAGAGGCGGTACAAAAGAGCAGTACAAGGTGGCGCCGTTTCCCAGTGTTTGCCAAATTTTTGGGGTCCAAAATTTGGAATTTGGTGAGCATCGCGAAAAGTGGATTTCCATGAAGAGCATAATTTAATATAGCAAAGGCATGAATTTCGCGAAGATAGGATGTATGGATTGGATTTCGCGAAGACCATAAGAATGGAGGCGGTGAGTCTTCGCGATTACGTCAAGCTTCGCGAACAGCAGAGGCTGAAGCGCATCGCGGCGGTGAAGGGATTTGCGAGGGAGCTTCGCGGCGAAGGCACGAAGGAATGTTGGGCTTCGTGAGGGAGCTTCGCGGCGAAGTCGCGAAGGTATGTTGACGGTGATTCTTCGCGACTACGTCAAGCTTCGCGAACGGCAAAGTGCTGTGGTGCTTCGTGATTTGGACAGAATTCCGGCGGAAACTTTGGAGCTTCAGGATTTGAGATGACGTGGTGTTGACTTCGCGCAGAAGGGACGAGGGTCGGTGGAATCGCCTATAAATAGAGGCCGACCCCCTCGAGAGAAAGAGAGAGATTTTTCAGAGAAGATCATTTGCTCTCGTTTTGCGAATGTAGTTCGCGGAGCCAGTGTGCTTCGCGAAAGAGGAGCTTCGCGGCGGCTATTGTAGCTCCGCGAAAGTTGTGTGCTCCGCGTTGGCTCAGTGAGCTTCGCGAGAGAAGTTGCTTTGCAACGAGTTGAGCTTCGCGGGAGTTCTTCGCAAGAGAGCTTCGCGAGAGAGCTTCGCGAAAAGGCAGGAGTTTCGCGAAGGCTTGTTGAGCTTCGCGAAATTGGGAGCCTAGCGAAGTTGAGTGCTTTACGGAGGTCTTTCCAAAGGTAGTTTGCCCAGTGTTCAGAGGCAAAGAGGTATTCATCTACGGATGAAAGTTGAACTTCAACAGAGCATCTACATACAGAGAAAGATGCATTCCTTAATGGAAATGAAGAGACCTACAGGTCTATAAACTGTGATTGGATTCCCTTCTGGAGCAGTGAGCTTAGGAAGAGGAAGTAGGTGATCCTCTCCACCGGCAGTGAGCCAGAGAGAGAGAAACAGGGAGTGACCCTTGGGAAAGTAGTGAGCTGACCCTAAACCTTGTATAAGCAGTGAGTCTGGGCATAGAAGTGATCTAGCCCGAACATTGTAATCCACAGCTAGTGAAGTTTAGTGGAATTGGTATGACCGGCAACTTGTCGGCGTATGCTCCTTGGACGTAGCCATTTGCGGTGAACCAAGTAAAAATCTCTGCGTCTGCCTGCTAATTTGTCTGCATTGCATTTAAAGCATCATCATCAGATAAAGGAGAAAGTAAGTGATCATAACATACACACAAGTGCAAACAAAGTGACCCTTGTAACAAAGAGGTCAAGATCCAGTGGGGCAGGAAGAACTTTGAAAAAGAATATCCATACCCTGATTCACCCCCCCTCTCAGGGTATATAGGCCCCTATTGGCCCTAACAATTGGTATCAAAGGGATAGGTTGTTTTTATCAGATTTGTTTGCTTCGACTTGGTGTAGTCGATCTGTGTGGTTGAAGATACATTTTTCTCTTATCTCTCAATTTGTCATGGGAAAAGGAAAAGCATCAAAGAAGAATCAGAAGTCAGGTAAATTCCCTCAGTGTGGAAGTGTTTTCGGAAAAAGTGTGATTCAACTAAAAGAATCAAACAGCTTACTGAAGGAAGGTCTGGATGAATCTGATAGGGAAAAGATTTATTCACTCAATCATGATGTTGGAATGAGTGAAGTACATGAGCATCTGAGTGATATTGAAACAGAAGAAGAAATTGAAGGAAGAATAGATATGCGAGCTGAGTTAGAGGCTGCTCTGGAAGAGATAGATGTTTGGAGAGCCAAAACCAAGAAAGCTAACAAAGTTGTTCGTGATGCCAAACTTTATATGCAGCAGCAGGAAGAAGAGAAGTCTGAGTTGATGGATAAAATTGAGAAACTCAAGTTATCAGCACCAAAGAACTCAGAATTAGTTGGTGAGTATAAGCTTAAGATTGAAGAACAGAAAAGGGAGATCGATGGCTTGAATAGAAAAGTGAAAGATCAAGTCAAGAGCATCGAAGAACCTAATATTCCAAGTGACGTTGGAAACACCGAAGAAGCCAAATCTAAAGATATCCGGATCAAGGTATTAGAGATTGAGGTCAACAAGCTAAGAGGCTTAAATCAAAGGCTTATTGATGTGGCAACTGACCTCAAGGAGAAGAATGATTCTCAAGGTGAGGAACTACAAAAAATGACACGTGAATTGGAAGATGAGATGAGTAGAGGGAAGCTTCTCAAGAGAGAACTTGATGTCCAACTTGAATCAAGGGAGACAGAGATTCAAAAGTTGGAAGAAGAGCTAGAATCAGTTAAGAAGGAATTAGAGAGTTCCAATGATAGAGGAAAGCCTAAAATGAAGGATGTCTTGCATTTACTATTTGATCATCCTTCGACAAGTGATGATAAAATGAAGAACAGATATGTTATTTCTGAAGAGAAACAACAGAATATTTTCTCATCTCAAAGACCAGCAAGTTTCAGAAAAGCTGGTATTGGATTTGATGAATCACCTCCCATGCATGATAAGAAGAGAGTCGTGAACAGTTTTAGTAGTGGAGAAAAACCTGTAGGTGCTGGAGATAGGCCTAAGAGGTCAGTTACAAAAAGAAGTGACGACATGTGCTATTTCTGTGGGATTCACGGCCACACATCAAGCTTCTGTCTAGAGGCTCAGGAATACATTTCGTATTGTGAAAACAGAAAATGTACAAAATCTGAGAATAAGATGAAGCGTCCTGAGAAATCAGAAAAAGAGTCTCTCAAAGGAAAGCATTTGTTAGATGCTATTACTGTGGAAGAATGGGACACACCATGAGTATGTGTCAGGAAGCTCAGGAGCTCAATTTCAGAGGAAGAACTCAAGCTACATCAACATCTCGACATAGAAATAATGAAATGAGGTATGTCTTTGATGGAAGATGTTTCATATGTTTTGATCATGGGCATTTGGCCAGACAGTGTAGCAAGAAGAATGCAGGGAAGGAAAAGGAACGTGAAAGGAGATTCCCGACTCTAGTAGTGTATAATGAGAAATCGTACACTGGAAGACAAGGTGGTAAATTGGAAAATAGACTTAGAGCCTCAGGGGAATCACATGGAGCTGAACGAAAGGTGCATCAGTCACCTCCTCTGTCACACTCACAACCTCTCTCTAAGAAAGAACATGACCAAATCTGGAAGAAAAAGAGAGGAAACGCTACAGCTGTGAGTAAGGAGAAAGTACATTCAGTGGAGGACCCACCACCAATGAAAAATAGGGTGGCGACTCATAAATCTGATAAAAGGCAGATAAACAAAGAATGCACTCAAAAATTTGCAAGTCGTGTGCCACAACAAGCAGTGGAGAAAAGAGGAAGACCCTTGCAATGGTGGAAGAAGCAAGGGATGATGGAAAGAAAGGAGATTCCTACTCAGAGAAATAATCAAGAAAAATGGAATTTCGGAAGAACATCAAAGATAGAGCTATGTACTAGTGGTTTTAAACCCCAAATGGTGAGAAAGGTCGAGCCTACGAAATCTACATATCAGAAAAAGGCTCAGAATGTAGGAAATGAATGCCTAGTCATATGGCCAGAACAGTTGAAGTTGGCTAGGCAGCTGGAGGAAGCAAGAAAGGAGTGTGATGCCCTCCAAGAAAAAATCAAAGGGTTGACCCATCAGGATCAACCATTATCCTCGTTTTGAGGATTCGAGAAACAACCCCTCTCCCTATGTATATAAATGCTATTTACTGATGATTTGTGTGTTTCAGGTTTTAGGGAGATACAATCCAAGGGGAAGTTGCATCTAAGGATGCGAAGTGGAGAAATGATATGCTCTAGAGTTTCAATTGATTCAAATTAGGTACTAGAGTTGAAGAAGAAAGGGAGCAACATAGCACAATAGGAAGTGATTGTGTTATTAACTTTATCTCTTGTTTCCTATACCGAGTTTCAACTCAGTAGGCTTAGAGATTTTGTTAATGGCTCAAATCTGAGTGGAAGATGAGAACAAATGATGCAGGAGGAAAAGACGTTTTATGGGTCTAAACTGTTGGGCCTAACAACTGGAAGAGTTGCATAACACAGGGGGGCATTCGATATCCTAATCAGATGCATGATCTCAATATGATATGGAGGATGAATGTTTATGCTCATGAAGAATGATTGGTGTAAAAGCAGCGACACACAGGCTTTCATGATTATCTATTTTGTTCTAACAATGTGGTATCAACTGACTGCTTTCAGGATACCAAGAAGCTGCAAGAGAAAATCCAAGGTGTGTCAACAAAATCCTGAAGGAAGATGTTCAATGAAATGGAATCATTGAACAATGACACAGTGAAAAGTTATCTGTTAAAAATGAGTCAGTGAACAATTTCCTGATGAAAGTGTTGAGGAAGAAAGCAACACAGGGAGAGAAGAAGTGGATGATGCTGATTCAGAAGAAGACACTGATGATTAACATGAAAGTTTCAAGTGTGTGTCTACAAGGATGCCAAAGAGATGAGCTAAAATTGATAGACATAATATCATTGGTGATCAGGCAGCTCCAGTTCAGACAAGGGAAATGAAATCACTGCAGCATGCATATTTTCTATCTTAGGTTGATCTGAAATGCATTGCTGATGCAGCTGAAGATGAAAACTGGTTTCAGGCTATGAATGAAGAGCTTGATCAAATTGAGAAGAACCAGACATGGGAGATTGTTTCGAGGCCAGTAGATAAGAACGTCATCGGGACCAAATGGGTCTTTCACAATAAGATGAACGAAGATGGCACAATGATTCGAAACAAAGCACGACTGGTGTGCAAAGCATAAGCTCCAAGATCATGGTACTGAAGGCTATATCAGTATTTGAAGAAGATTGGTTTTCAGCGTTACACAAGGCAGGAATGACACATTCATTTCTCAATCCAAATATGCCAAGGATGCTTTGGAATGATTTGGAATGGAAAATTCCAAGGAGATGAAAACTCCGGTTTCTACCCGGATGAAATCATCAAAAGATGACAGTGGCAGGGCAGTTAATTTCACTGAAAACAGGCAGATTGTCAGCAGTTTGCTGTACATGACCGCAACAAAGCCTGATATTGTTTTCACCACATGCCAAGCAGAGAGATATAAGAGTAATTCCAAGGAAATCCACATGATTGCAGTGAAAAGAATACTTCAGTATATCCAGGGCACAGTGGATTTTAGCTTGACATATACTGATAAATCTCAGACAGAGTTATTGGGATATACTGATGCAGACTGGGTCGGTTCAGCGGATGATAGGAAATCAACGTCAGGTGGTGCTTTCTATCTTGGTGGATTGTGTATTTCTTGGCTTAGCAAGAAGCAAGATTGCATTTCATTGAGCACCGCAGAAGCTGAGTATATTGTGGTCACTCAAGCATGCACACAGTTATTGTGGATGAAGCAGCAGCTTGAAGATATGGGAGTTGAAGTGAAGTCTCCGATCGGAATCCAGTGCGACAACTCAAGTACTATAAATCTTAGCAAAAATCTCGTCCATCATTCAAGGACAAAGCACATTGAGATTAAGTATCATTTTATCAAGGAGAAGGTTGAGCATAGAATCGTGAAGTTGGAGTACGTGCCTACAGAGCTACAGGTTGCAGACATTCTGATAAAGGCCTTACCCAAGGAAGCTTTTGAGAGGCATCGACTGGCTCTGGGAGTTCAGTCGATTCCCCGCACTTGGAATAGTGTGGATGTGGGACCCCCCTCTCCCCGAGGTACGATGTGTTTTTCCCTAATGTGCTGATATGTATTCTCTACTATGTTACAGACTACAAAGGGGTGACCTTTGGGTTCGTTGACAAAGGGGGAGAAAATAGTGATTGTTAAAGGGGGAGACAATGTGGAGATTTGACAAATCATGAATGATACGGGGAGAAGCTGACCAGTGGAGCAGCCAGATAGGGGGAGAAATGAGAAAGGGGGAGAGTATGAAATCTGACGATGCTAGAAGTGATCGATCAAAGCATAGAAATCACGACAGCTGAGGATCGTGATAAAAGCAGAACAGTGGTGTTGGAATGGTGTGAGACGGTGTCCAGCTATTCATCAATTGGTATCAGTGTGGTTCAACAATTGGTATCAATTTAAGAATTGGTATCAGGTTGGAATCGACAATTGGGGTCTGACATGAAGTGATTCATTGATGAACTTTTCATACTACTCTTGTTTCTCACGCCGAGCATTGCTCATGTGGGCTTAGAGTACGTGTTAAGTGACTCATTGAACGCTATCAGAATCGCAAGAGGCGAATGGTGGTAGCAGCTGGAAGAAGACTCAGTGAGGTATCAAAGTGCAGAAAATCGTCCTAAGTAGAGTTGTGAATAGTTGTCAACAAACCCAAAGGGGGAAATTGTTGGGCAAAAATCCCTCAAGGTAACATTGCAGCATTTTTGGGTTGATTGTGTTTGTTGACAAAGCAGGTTTCCATGGATAATTGTCGAGTTCTCGAGAAGTTGTTGACATTCCATGTTGACAAAGAACAATGACAAAGGAAAGGACGATCTGGAGGCGGTACAAAAGAGCAGTACAAGGTGGCGCTGTTTCCCAATGTTTGCCAAATTTTTGGGGTCCAAAATTTGGAATTTGGTGAGCATCGCGAAAAGTGGATTTCCATGAAGAGCATAATTTAATATGGCAAAGGCATGAATTTCGCGAAGATAGGATGTATGGATTGGATTTCGCGAAGACCATAAGAATGGAGGCGGTGAGTCTTCGCGATTACGTCAAGCTTCGCGAACGGTAGAGGCTGAAACGCATCGCGGCGGTGAAGGGCTTTGCGAGGTAGCTTCGCGGCGAAGGCGCGAAGGAATGTTGGGCTTCGTGAGGGAGCTTCGCGGTGAAGTCGCGAAGGTATGTTGACGGTGATTCTTCGCGACTACGTCAAGCTTCGCGAACGGCAAAGTGTCGTGGTGCTTCGCGATTTGGACAGAATTCCGGCGGAAACTTTGGAGCTTCACGATTTGAGATGACGTGGCGTTGACTTCGCGCGGAAGGGACGAGGGTCGGTGGAATCGCCTATAAATAGAGGTCGACCCCCTCGAGAGAAAGAGAGAGATTTTTCAGAGAAGATCATTTGCTCTCGTTTTGCGAAGGTAGTTCGCGGAGCCAGTGTGCTTCGCAAAAGAGGAGTTTCGCGGCGACTAATGTAGCTCCGCGAAAGTTGTGTGCTCCGCGTTGGCTCAGTGAGCTTCGCGAGAGAAGTTGCTTTGCAACGAGTTGAGCTTCGCGGGAGTTCTTCGCGAGAGAGCTTCGCGAGAGAGCTTCGTGAAAAGGCAGGAGCTTTGCGAAGGCTTGTTGAGCTTCGCGAAATTGGGAGCCTAGCGAAGTTGAGTGCTTTGCAGAGGTCTTTCCAAAGGTAGTTTGCCCAGTGTTCAGAGGCAAAGAGGTATTCATCTACGGATGAAAGTTGAACTTCAACAGAGCATCTACATACAGAGAAAGATGCATTCCTTAATGGAAATGAAGAGACCTACAGGTCTATAAACTGTGATTAGATTCCATTCTGGAGCAGTGAGCTTAGGAAGAGGAAGTAGGTGATCATATCCACCGGCAGTGAGCCAGAGAGAGAGAAACAGGGAGTGACCTTTGGGAAAGCAGTGAGCTGACCCTAAACCTTGTATAGACAGTGAGCCTGGGCATAGAAGTGATCTAGCCCGAACATTGTAATCCACAGCTAGTGAAGTTTAGTGGAATTGGTATGACCGGCAACTTGTCGGCGTATGCTCCTTGGACGTAGCCCTTTGCGGTGAACCAAGTAAAAATCTCTGCGTCTGCCTGCTAATTTGTCTGCATTGCATTTAAAGCATCATCATCGGATAAAGGAGAAAGTAAGTGATCATAACATACACACAAGTGCAAACAAAGTGACCCTTGTAACAAAGAGGTCAAGATCCAGTGGGGCAGGAAGAACTTTGAAAAAGAATATTCATACCCTGATTCACCCCCCCCCCTCTCAGGGTATATAGGCCCCTATTGGCCCTAACAATTCTAAAGGAGAGTTGGTAGATAATTCAGGATGAATAAAATTAAAACAAGTTTAATTTAGGTCAAAATATTCCCCTTCATATACAACATCTTGAACTTTTTTTTTCTTCACGAGGGACCATTAGGAATTCTTCTTCTGTTGTGTCTCTCGCTCCATTTGAGGTTTGGGTAATTCTCTAGGAGGTGCTTCCTCATCAACAATGAGGCCCTCAAGTACTATAGTTGAATCTGCAAGATTAAGACACATTAGTCCAAAAGAGTGTTTAGCTTGCATGAAATTAAGATAAAAAAACCCATAATCAAATTTATCTCCCTCAGAAGAATACTCCAAAAGTGCAGAATCTATATCATCAAAACAAGGGGGTTTGATTCAAATTGGATTTGACAAGAATTAAAAACAGAAAAGTCAAGATTTGGGTCATCCACCCCCCCCCCCCCCCAAGTTGTTCAACCGGTATCTGTTGTTGTTTCATGAGTGCCTCAAACATTTTCTCAAGGATGTGTGGGAGAGCAGGATCTTTCAGTAATTTAATATCTAGGATGTCTTCTTTAGGTTTTGGATCATGATGCCCCAGTACTCCCCTTTCAATATTAGATCCCTAGTAGTCAAATAAAATTTCTTCATATGCATCTAGTACTTCATAAAAATGTTTCATTGTAACATTAATATTTGTTTGTTTGAGTAAAGCAATAAGTCATTCCACTTTGTGAAATTGAGTGATGATTTTTTTTGTTTTAAATTTTAAAAGCAGAAAATTAGTTACAAAGTGAAAAAGAATGGTGAGTCTCCAACCTTACTCATCGACAATGATGCCAAGTTGATTGCGCAATTGTCGTGGGTCATGGTCAAATATAAGTTATATTTTATTAAAACTTGCAATGCAACATGAGGTTGACCAATGTCATTTCCCAAGGAGTGTGTGTGGGTTGGTTATTCACTATTCTAATCACTTATTAATATTTATTTTATCTTATTAATTTTTAAAACAGCCAGAAGTGATGGTTTTTTGTTTGGTTTTTGATTTATGAATTTAAAACAAAATGCAGAAGTGCACAACAAGTCGGGGTGAAAGGGGGTTAGATATGGGTTGATCGCACAAGTTCTTCATTATCCTCTTAGTTCTCATCTAACAATCGAGTCAATATCATTCTTCGATTTCTATGCTTTACAAAATTTGTGAATCTGACCATACATATGAAAAATCTGTCCTGGTACATCCAATTCCACCTCCTCCATAGTGAGAAGACAATGAACACACTCAATCGAGGTATCCACTATTCCTACACATAGCCACATCGTATATTGTTCATCCCAAAATCCACAGTGCTCCATTGACATGCAGGCAGTGAGGGAGAAATGATTTGATAAAGTGAAGAATACAGCAGCTCGTTGAAAAGATTAGATAAAAATCATCGATCTACTTCTATCCATTTTGCTACAGCAATCAAGGACGAGAAATCAAAATAATTAAAGAATGGGGTGTCTCTGTAATCTCCCCAGGGGTCTTAGCCCTTGGTTTAGTTTACATGGTTATGGGAGTTGAAGAGATCAGGTTGCAGCACCGAGATTAAATAAAAACATGAAGAAAATGAGAAAAGAGAGAAACATAGTACAATTGAATAGAAGAACAGAACTATGATGGAATAAAATTGTAGGAAGAAAAATTGAAGACACTAAAAGCTATGATCGGAAGGTGCCGAATATTCACAAGTTGGGAAGAGTGGAAATATTTATTAAGTAGGTGAGTGTCATCTTCATTACACTCAAGCTTTAGTGCATCAAACGGTGAGTTACTTTTTCAAATGGATGAGTGTCACGTGTATAAAATCAAGGGTTGTGGCGGATTCAGTTGAGAATCATCTTCCCACAATAGCGTGTGCACAAGTTCGATAGTATTTCAAATGAATTTTTACATTGTTTGCAGGTGTAGTGGAACTCTTCAAGAATAATCTGGTGGAAACACTTCATGGACTTGGATGTCATTGTATTTGGGCTATGAGAGGGTAGGAGTGTACCTATGAAGTTGGGCTTCATTGGAGGCAGACTTGGACGTGGATATGGTCGTTGGTAAGTGGGCTCGGATGAACTTAGTTCATCATCTTCAATTCTGGGCAGGACTGTTGGAGATCAGATGTTGAGTAATTTGCACTGAGGTCATGGAGACTTTAGTTTATAGAGGCATCTTGGCTTTGGAATGCATTCAAGATCAAGCCCTTAATTTAGCTTCATCGTAGAGTAGGGGCTTCACATTGGAATTTCTTCAAACAGAATGTGTGCGCTCTCTTCCGGACCAGCAACTGGTGCGTGAGGAATATGCTCCTCGCCATCTTTGAATCTACAGAGAAAACACACACAGAAATAATTTAAACAAATAAAAATACTTCAGTGGTTCTGATTTGGTCTTCTCTTTCACGGTGGCGCTTGGGGGTTTCGGGGGTGGAGCTTGTTCTACAAGCTTTTTCGTGACACCAGGGTTTTTTTCTTTGCCATCGGTGTGGCATCAACAGGGGTGATGCGGCTAGATCGGATTCGGATACCTCTCCTTCGGCGGCGATCGGCTTGCGGATTAGTGGCTGTGAGGGCATGGTAGGTCGGAGAAGTGAAGACGCGGTCGCTTGACTAGGGAGATGGGAAGCGATAGGTTCAGTTGAGGCTCATGGTCACTTAAGTGACTATGAGGTGCAACAAGGTAGGTTCTTTTTTTTTTTTTTATTCAGGGCATGGTCACTTGGAATTCCCATTCACTATAACTTAATGAACGCCTTGTGGTCAGTTGACTTTTCTTCTTGTGGTCGCCTTGTGGTCAGTTGACTTTTCTTCTTGTGGTCACTTTATGGGCATAGACTCTTAAAAATCAATGTGCATGGTCACTTGAGTGATCATGCTTCCTTCATGTGTGGTCACTTTCTGACTTCGTAATTTTTTCTAATCACCAAATCAACAAACTTTTTAAGATCATCGTTTTTTCAAAGAAATCTCATTTATGATAAAAACAATTAAAATTAAAATTCCACCATTTGAACAATTAATTCCAAATTTAAATCAATCGATTAAAAATCTGATTTTTCAAGACATAGTCAATTCTAATTTGTCATTTAAAATCACATCTATTTCTAAATTGAATTTTCAACCATAAAAATAATGGTGCTTTTAAAAACAATCTTAATTATTGGATTTCATTTAATTCAAAAAATGAATAAATCAATTAAAGCTAAAAAATAATATCATTAAAGAATTTAATTCCAGATTGAGTGTTTAGAATTTTAAATTAACAGTTTAAAATAAGAATCAATTTCTATTTCAATTGTATGTATGGATTCTCAATTTAATTCCCAGAATGAATGAAACATTAAAAATCATTAATTGAGCCATTAAATAATTAACTCCAAAATTCACAAAGTAAAAAAAGTCATTATTTTAACCAGGAATTGGATTAAATAAGGGGTATTTTCAATGAATAACAGACAAAGTTTTTGAAATTTTCAGCTCACATCATCGGATAATCTGCCAATTGGAACAAATCATTCATTCTCTTTAGATAGGGGAACCTGGTCTCTAAGAAAAATAAGATTTCCAAGATGCTTGGAGTTGAGCATGGCTCATTTCCCTTTGATTATTTGGTTGTTCCACTTTTATGGGGGAAGATTAAGACATGGTATCTAGAGAATATTTATGCCAAAATCTTTGCTCAAATAGGTAATTGTAAGGGCGATAATATGTCGCATGTCGAGATAATTTTTCTGGTTAATTCAATGATTACCTCAATGTTTGTTTATGCACTTTTTATTTACAAATGGTCTGGAAACCTCCTAAAGAAGCTACAAGTGATGATCAGAAATTTTATATAGACCAAGAATATCCGTGAAAGGAAGTTGGTTACTATTTCATGGAAGGATGCGCAAAATCCATTGAATTGGGTGGGATGCATATCATGGACCTCAGAAAATTCAATGAGGCGCTACTTTTTAAATTTGCATGGAATCTTGTCACATATGGGGATATAGCTCTAGACTTTTTGCGTAATAGGTTTCTCTTGAAGCTTCATAGTGGTTATGCTTTCTATCTTTCATCATATATTTGGTCAGCCCTCAAACACTCATATCATGAACTGAGAAATAACTCCAGGTGGATTGTTTGCAGACAATCAAAGTGGAACTACTGGAGCACACAATGGTTGGACAGACCCTTGTGGGGGTACCTTCAAGCAAGCAGAAAATGTTCATTACTGGTCTGAATAGGAGCATTGATGAATATAGAGAATTTCTTTCATCATATATCATAACCATCATTCAAATGTATGTCTATGCTAATAAAGACCTACTGTTATGGAACCTGAGCACATTTGGTTGCTTAAACACCAAGGAATACTACAAGAATGCTTATGACCAATCTAGGAATGTTCCTAAATGGACCGTGAGATTAATGAGGCCTTTCATCACCCTCTCCAGAGTCACTCTCTTATAGAAAGCTTGGAGAAAAAAACTTCCTATTGATGAAAACCTTCATAAACATGGTATACAAATGGTCTCAGTATACCACCTCTATCTGAAGGCCCCAAAGAACCTGCAACATTTGTTTGTTAACTGCTCCTTTGTAAAGAAATTGTGGAATTATGTTTAAGTGATCATTTTCATCAATATTTTAATAAAGAATTATTTGTTGGACCTAATGACATCCATCACTGAAGCGGATCTAAGTGAATAGGTGTATAACCTACTTTTGGTTGTTGTTCTGGGGGTTATTGCTTATATCTGGAGCTCAAGTAATGTAATTTCCTTCAACAACCACCCTACATCCATCCATGCAGGCATTACCATGATCTATAAGGTGGTACAAGCATCATCCAAAATATAGACATGTTCCATGAATAATGATATTTATGACCTCAATACTCTACACATTCTTGGTGTCCATGGAGGGGGAAAATAACCACTTTTAGCAAGGTTCGTTCATTAGATCCCACTGGTTCTATCAAGGATCAATGTGAACATTGATGGTGCAACATTATATGCACATGGTCACTCAGGTTGTGGGGCGGTTCCTGAATGTATCATGTCTTTTTTAATGGTTGTATTCATCACTATATTTCCAATGTTCTCATGTATGACATGAATCTATGGGTGATTATTTATATAATAAAATATGTAGTTCGATTTGGGTGTAAATTTCTCTAGATTGAATCAGACTCGATTCTCATCGTTCAAGCGATGAAGTACAAAAGAAGGCATGTCCCTTGGAGGATCCTCCCTTAATGGATCGAATTCCTTCAAGCTACCAATGACATACAATTAAATGTGACACATGCATACAGAGAAGTAAACCAAGTGTCCAATGCACTCTCCAAAAAAAACCATTGCATATGTCACCTTGATGTGGTCTTTTGGGATTCATTCGCTTTTCTGGCGCCTTTAGTTGAATCTGATGCTAGGGCTGATACTTTCAGCAATATTTACAGACCCTATTTGTAACACTATCTTCACTTTTTCATTTTTAATAAATATTCCCAGGTTTGGGCATGTTTGGACCTAAACCTTTCCGATTATTATTATTATTATTATTATTATTGATAATATAAATTATTGTATCAGTTGTATCTTCAACCTATGATATCAGATTGGTAATCTATTTATTGCATCATAGTTTTGACATTGAAGTAAAGGATTCGAGACCAATATATGATACATGATTTCAACTTGTGGCATAAGCCCTGGGTCCCACTAGGAATTCCATCTCTCTCATATCCCATTCTCTCTCCCTAGGGTTTCCAATGAAAAAAGTGGCTAACCCTAGGGAGGCAACAAGATAGAATTTATATAGGCTTCACCTAGGGTTTCACAACCATAATATATTAATTAATTAATTAATTAATTAAATAAATCCAATAAATTCATTCATGATGGAAAATACTTAAGAGTCCCTATCTGAACTTAAGCTACACCTTCCCTAGGGAAAAGGCATGTTCCAAATGCAATTATGATCTCGAATTTCCCATATGATGCTATGTTAAGGAGATATAAACAATTTATCACAAATTCACACACACGAACTAAAAAAATATAATATTTTTAATATATTATTTACAGGGATCCAGTATACTCATAATTCCACAGCGGCGCATCCCAAACATAAACACCACTCCCTAGATTCAAATGAACCATTAAAAAATTAAAGGTTGACTGCTTGGATAAATTTACCTTTTTACTCTTGGGGAGGTCCTAGGACTTTAGAAACACAAAATTGAACTAAGTCTCAGCCAGGAAAAAAAATCTTGATCATTACATGTTGAAACTCTTCTTCTCAAGGAAACTGACCACGTCATAACACATATTGTCATGGCGTGATCATTATCTCAAATAAGAGACTTCAAAATCAACCTATCCTCTTCCACTCATCACCAAACTTCCTCTCGACACCCCCAACAACCTAAAAACATAAAGTAAAGGTCTAAGAAAACCAGGGTCATTACATTAGATATCTCTCAAACAATTCTCATCCTTGATAATCAAAACCAAACCTAGGAAAGGAGAAATATAAGCCTATTCACTAAGGGGGTACCACTCAAATAGGGTGAACGCACTACCAACACCCTCAGGGAAAGGGTCGAACCACAACACTAACTCTCCTCCAATAAGAACAACACCCAAAAAACCTAAACCCAATGAAAGATACTTCTCAAATAAGAACATTGCCTTCAAGGAAAACCAAATGAAGCACTAACCACCCAAACTCACAACTAACTCCTCATTAACTACTCATTTCCCCTTAACTATGTTTCAAAATAAACACCCATTGAAAAAAAACACTTTTCAAATCTAAACCCTTTTGTAAAAAAATAATCCCAAATGGTTTTTAGGGAAAAAATTTCACCTTAAATTTTAAATCACAATCAATACATGCATTTAAAATGTGTTCAAAAATCCACCACATAGGTTTTAATGAAATGAGTAGGATTACCATCCTAATTCATGCCTAGATTCCTAAGTTACAGCTAACCACACACTAAATAATGAGAAGTACATTGAACCTCAGGGTAGTCATATTGATGATTCCTCGTAGCATTATAACAGAAATAGATCAACTCACTGGACTGTTGTAAAAGAGGGTGCCCTAGAACCAACTTTAATAGTACTTTTAGATTTCCATTTCATGTATATTGTGAGATATGCATGATGTACACTTACCATTATAGTGTAGATATTTTTGTGTCCACTATTTAATGGTAATGTACATAGATTAATTATTGTATCATAAGGTTATAGCAGATCTCAGACTATAATGAGAATCTCGAGATACTATGACATTAATCTTAAACCTATTTCATATGGTCTCACTACTAGAAAAACGGCCTATACCCACAGTTCAAAACCGTGGGTATAGCCCCCAAAACTGTGGGTATAGCCTATACCCATGGTTTTGGGAACCGTGGGCTGGAACAGCGTCGATATAGGTCCCCAGCCTATACCCACGGTTTTCCAAAACCGTGGGTATAGGTGTTCTGCCACCGTGTCACCGAAACATAGCCAATTGCCACGGTGTCAATGGCTTTTACCCACGGTTTCAAAACCGTGGGTATAAGTCCTAAAATAATGTCGGCGCCGAGTTTCGATCCCGCAACCTCTTCGCTGCAAGAACCGCGTCTAACCACTACCCTAACTTCACTTATATGTATATGTATATATATATATAGTTAAATATAGTTATAAAACCCGTGGGTATAGAGGGAAGAACCGTGGGTATAGGATTCCCGCCAAAAAAAATTTCCTTCCCGCGGAAAAAAAAAATTCTCGCGCACACACGGGAAACCTATACCCACAGTTTTTCATAACCGTGGGTATAGGTGTTTTAGCCCAGACCTATCCTCGCGGTTTTCCCCAAAACCGTGGGTATAGGTCACTTTTCAGGACCTATCCCCACGGTTTTCCAAAACAGTGGAGATAGACCCCCCCATATACCCACGGTTTTGGAAAACCGTGGGTATAGGTCATGAAATGTCACCTATACCCACGGTTTTGGGGAAAACCGTGGGGATAGGTCCATTTTCCAGTAGTGTCTAGATACATCATACTAACTAGACACATTAGATGTTTGACTATTAGGTGTTGGGAGATCATAATAATTGATACTTCTTCTCATAAAATTTGCACTTAGTGATCTCTAGTAGTTTAGATCATGAGCACATACCCACCAATAGAACACTATGTGTTTTGGGTGTCATTGGTTGTTCCTATCTACAGAAATGTGTATTGGTCTCCTGATTTGAGATCATTATCATTGTGTGTCATTTTATTGTGTACTTTGATGCAAGGAAAAATCATGATAATGAAATCATGGTGAGTTAGCTTGTGTTGGGTATGTCATTGGTGGTATGACATTGGTTCAATGATCAATATAGAATTTGTTGCTTCTGAGTTGTGGAAGTAATATATCTTCAGTCAGGTTGATCAGGATGGTAGTACCTTCATAAATCCATAACCATGGTAGTCAAGCGTAAATCCATCCAGTTAGATCAAAAAATAATAAAGTGAGAAAGGACGATGACACAAGTGTGTGTCATGATTTATGAGATATCTAAAGACAAAGAGATTATATTACATAGTGCATGTTCATAGGTTGATTGTCGTTGCTATGTCTACTCCTTATCTCTTTAGGGGCCATGATGGGTTGTTAAATTATGCTATCGGTCTATGAATAGTATTCACTGCTATCGAGATAAGGGTCTAGAGGGTCGCGCACAATAGTGTATTCAAGAATGCTTCCTATTCAATTGAATATGTAAATAGGACATGGTGGACCCCACCACTGGGGTCCAAGATTTTTTCAAGGATGAACGATCACCAAAGGAATAAATACATTCATATTACTTAAGTTAAGAATAACTATCATTGAATTTATTTATTAAATTTATTTATACGTATTAAAGTAAATACATGGAAAATATTAAATGGATGTATATTAGTTTAAAATATTCAAGATTCATTTAATATTTGTGAGAATGATGAGTCGAGTTAATGGCGCAGGTTTTACCATGCACCATATTTATTATATAACAAGTAAGTGATAAAAATATAAATGATGTTTATGACTCAGTACAGTAGTCATAATATATCGTTTATAGTGTGTAAAAATATTCAGGGGCTGAGGAGCCTTTTCCAGGCAATTTCATAACACACTATGAATATATGAGGAGAGAGGATCTCTCTTGTGACTATTCATGGAGAGCTCTTGAGAGATTATCTCTCCTTTCCCACTTTCTAAAGATAGAATCTCTCAATCCAAGTGATCGGATCGATCTCTCCCTCACACATCACAAGAAGGGAGATGCGGTGATCGTCGGAACATCAAAGGTGTTGTCGGATCACCACGCTAGCACCCATAATTCAATGGTTGATGCTCCTATGGTTTTTTTAAGCGTGAGTAGATGATCTAGAGGAATTCTGCTTTAGATCCTTCAAACATGGATCGCTAGTGACAAGAAGATGTCAAGTGAGGCTTCAGATCAAACCAGGTATTTATTGTTCAAATTTTGTGCTTAAATTTCTCCATGAGTGATCCTCAGTACTTACTGGGGATATGCTTTGCCGGCGATGGTGATGTTAAGTCGATCACCGGTGGAAAAATTTTAAATCTCCAGCCCACCGGCTTCCACTGCGTGCCTCGGTACATTCAATTGGTATCAGAGGGATGTTTGAATATTTTAATCCAATAAAAAATTAAATTTTCATTGAATTTAAAAGAGGGCGTTGTTCTGGTCCCAATGTCGATGACTGCGGTTCAATATGAGATCGGATAGCCAAGTTACGACCATCTGAAATTTTAAATGTGGATTGAATCACAAAATTTGTGGGTTTAAAAAACAAAGAACATATATAAATATAAATATGTTTTGTTAACCGAAGGTCGTGGCCAGTGACGGATTCCGGTGAACCTGAGTATTCTGGCTCGTTTCTAGTGGCCAAAATAGGGTACTCCGGTAGGGGTTCATTTCCACCATATTGTGGAAACATCAAATTAAATAAAATATTAATTTATTTATTTAATTAATGTTTTTAGTTTTAAAATGAAACAGCCTAAATATATAGGTGTTTGATAAAAAAAAGTGTTTGTTGAAAAAATTGACATCAGGCCAAATTTATAAAAAAAGGGGCTAGACCTATATGTGGGTGGCGGAATATGTAAAACAAAATCTAAACGACCACCTCTCATAGACGTCGGACCCGGACAAGCGTCGCCCGCTGCTATACTTCTCCAGCGTGCCTCCCTCCAAACGACCACCTCTCGTGAGAACCAGCCGCTGCGAAGTCAGAGGACCCCGAACCGCCATATCCCGTTTTCGGCACGACCCAGATCTAGGTCACCTGCACCCTGCCGGAGCTCCCCTCGATTAGGTTGGGGCTGCGCCGCCAGGTCGGAATTTCGTCGACCCGTACCGCCACCTCCCTCAACCAGATCTGTCGACCTGTGTAGCCACCGCCCTTGGACCACCCACACCGCCTCGGGCTCGCACCGCCCCACGGTCACCGCTGTCACGAAGTCCCGGCCAACCTCTCTGGCTAACCGCCCTGAACCCGCATGCACCATCACTACCACATGGACCTGCCCCGGTCGCATCCCGGTCGATGTCGCACATGTCATGCCTCGGGTTTTCAGGGCTATGGTATTTTTATATTATCAAAAGTTAATTAAATTTATTTTTTTAATTTTGGTTTTAAATTAAATTAATTAAATATTTATTTTTGGTTTAAAAATTGTGGATAAATTAATTTAATTTAGGTGTTAAATTAAATTAATTAATTAATTTAATTTTTTTTGCATTAAAATTAAGTTAACATTGGGAACGGATGATCAAAAATGTTGAATTAAAAATAAGAGTGAATTTTTAATTCAATAAAATCACCCTCAAACGTAATTTAATGTAAGTTTAATTTTATTTATGCATTTATTTTAAATACGCGAGTTTAATGTGTATTGACTGATTATGAGCTAGAGTCTGACCAATGCATGTCTAGTGTATGTTTAATTTATTTATTAAATTATTACAATGGTTGTTTTTAATAATTAGTTTAATAAATGACGATTTGCGGGTCATATTTGTCATTATATGTATAAGGGCATGCATGTTCAATTTCTCAGTTGTATTTTGTACTCCCGAGACCCTCTTGTCTGCGTGTGAGTATTGTTGTATAATGATGAAGATGAGCAGTGATGTACTTCACGCCGAGTTGTGGTGATGCACCACACAGGAGTTTAACGTATTGGATGGTTGAACACTGTAACTCGAGTCGCAAGCAACGCAACTCAAGGAGTTACCCCTAGGGTCTAGGTTGATCTATTATTCACTCAATGGATCAACCATTAGTATCATCTCATGATCATGACATCATTTTATTTATTCACAGTATATTATTTTTTGCATATTTAGTTTACGTGCAGTCACATATAATAATAAACAAGCATGCATAGATAAAATAAACATGTGACGTGATGGATATTTTCTATTTATTTCATGATCAGTTGTGAGTACGATCGCAAAGTATGTGCTTATGATATAGAAAATGATTATATTTCTTCATGTAATAATAATAAAACCCTAAAATAAAATATTATGTCACAAACCCCTTCCGTTGTTTTAATTTGAACATAACCAGGTATTCGGGGTGCTCGGTCAGCCATTGTTGTGGGTGCCTCATACTACTGGGGAGATCTTATTAGGGGTGTCCAGACCCAACCCGACCCGAAGAACCCGACCCGAGCATGGTTGGGTCGGGTCTCGGGTTGGTTGCATATCGACCCAACCCGACCCTTTCACCCGACGACATGACTACGTAAGAAAAAAACAACCCTCGGTCGGCTCGGCGACGGGCTACTCCTCTTCTCATTTCATTCCCTCCTCCCTCCCTCCCTCACGACGCTCGTGCTGGCCTCCTCCTCCTCCCTCTGACCCAACCCCGACCTTCCCTTGCATGCTGAAACCCTCATTCCTCATTATTCCTTTGCGAGCGACATCTGAATCCTGGTCTCCTCCTCCTCACACCCTCCTCGCCCAAGCTCCTCCCCTTACTAGAAAACCCTAACTCGCCTCTTCTCCTTTCGTGAAACTCTACTCCTCCATCCTCGTCTCCTGCTGCCTCCTTTCGCTTGCACCTCCAGTAAATCACCCACCCGGACTCGCCTCTTGTCCTTTCACGAAACCGATTTGCCTCCTCTTCTCGGTGTGGTGCGTGCGGTGCGGTCTGTCTGGTGGTACGTAGCTAGCATTTTTTTCCATATTCACAATACATTGGAACTCATTTTGATTTTGTTTTAAGAGTTGAAATTTCATGCTACAAGACTTCCTTCCATGAGAATTTAACCTTGGGTTAATAAGTGAGGGAGAGGAGGAATGTATTAGCTATTAACTTCACTGTTATAATGTTGTCAAATTTATTTGAGCAAGACTTTCTTTGTCATGGGAATGATTTGATTCCAGATTTTGTCATGTTTTAAAAGGGGGAAATGCCCTTTCCTGCTTTTACTCCTACTTTTCTTTGCATTCATTTGTGCCCAATAATTGATGTATATATTTTTTAAAGAAATATTTCAATGGTTGATGGAAAAGTGGAGGAATTGTTAGTCATATAATTCTATTTACCATTTCTTACGTTGTTATTGGATGTAGGTAGCAATTCATTCATATGGAAGGTGGTGCAACAACAACAAGTAGTTTTAATCCCCCAGTTGTCGCAGCAGGAACTCAGAGTCATATGGGGTCTGCAACACATTCAATTACAGAAATAGGAGGGGGGATTTATAGCAAACCAGTTGAAGAAACTTAAGGTAATAAGTCTCCTAAAAAGGTAATAATTCTTAAAGCTTCTGCTTGTTATAGAGTTTCTCAAGCTTGGGATCATTTTCAAAAGAAAAATGGAAGATCTGTTTATAATTACTATGGTAAAGATTATGCTTGCACGTATGGTCAACATGAAACTAGTAATTTGAATAGGCATTTGACAAAGTGCAACAAAAATCCTCACAAAAAAATCGAGAAAATTCAAACCACTCTTGATCTTAGAAAGAAGTTTGAAGATGAGGATGATGGAACGATTAAAATTTTAGTAGCTCATTTTAATCAAGAAGAGTGTAGAATTGCTCTTGCTAAAATGATAATCATTGATGAGTTATCATTTAAATATGTTGAGAATCAAGGATTTAGGGAATTTATTGAAGTTGTTCAACCTCAATTTCAAGTTCCGTCCAGACAAACAGTTGCTAGATATTGCTTGCAGTTATATTTGAATGAGAAAGATAAATTGAAGTCCATGTTTGATACATTCTCTCATATGGTATGTATTACCACCGACATGTGGACTTCAATTCAGAATCTGAATTATATGTGTGTGACTGCACATTTTATTGATGATAATTGGATATTGAATAAAAAAATAATCAGGTTTTGTCTTGTTGTGGATTATAAAGGGGAAACAATTCATCGGGTATTAGAATAGACATTGAAAAAATGGAGGATTGAAAGGATTAATAATGTTACTGTGGACAATGCTAGTTCTAATAATACAGTGATCAGTTATTTGGTGAGGAGAGTTAATGATTAGAATGGTTCTATTCTTAAAGAAGAGTATATGCATATGAGATGTTGTGCACACATTTTAAACCTTGTTGTTAGTGATGGGCTAAAGGAAATATCAACATCAATTAGTAGAATCAGAGTTTCTTGTAAATTTGTGAGAAGTTCACCTTCTAGATTGTCTCTTTTTAAGAGCATTGCTGAGGAGTTAAAAATTCCTAGTAAACAGGCTATAATTCTTGATGTTACTACTAGGTGGAATTCTTGTTATTTTATGTTGGATGTTGCTGAAAAATATGAGAAGGTATTTATTCATCTTTTGAAGGATTCAAGCTTTAGGAGTGCTCTTGTCTGTGAAGGTGGGGATCCAACAACATATGATTGGGAGCATGCTCGTGTATTTTTCAAGTTTTTAAGGATATTTTATGATAGCACTGTTGAATTTTCTGGTTCTATGCATGTGACATGTCACACTTTCTTTCACACACTTTTGTGACATATATAGAAAAATCAAGAAATGGATGAAGAGTACTGATATGACCGTGAGTACAATGGCTATTGTAATGAAGGTGAAGTTGGACAAATATTGGGGCATTGGTTCAAATTTTAATTCTCTCTTACTTGTCGCAATTGTTCTTGATCCCCGATATAAATTAGAATATGTTTGGGATAGTTTTGAAATGATATTTGACGATGGAGACAAAAATGAGTTGATCATTAAATTAACAGAGGTTATGAATAATATCTCTGAGGCTTATAAATGCAAATATCCCATCCCAGTTGATCAATGCGAGTCAAGTTCTCATCAAGATGCACATATTCATGATGCCACTAGGAGTAGTGAGGATGATGAAAAATGGAAAGATGCTTATAGATCAAAGAAAAGGAAAAGACAATTGACACAACAAATAAATGAATCAGAAATATATCTAGAGACTGATGATTATGAGGATGATTTCAATGGATTTGATATTTTAAACTGGTGGAAAGGAAAGGCAAGAAAGTATCATGTTCTCTCATGCATTGATAGAGATATTCTAGCAATTCCTTTAACTATAGTATCTTCAGAGTCTGCATTTAGTATTGGAGGATGAGTCCTTGATCCATTTCATGTCATTTTCACCCATTTACTTCAATTTCGTTTAAGATTACAAAACAGATAGTATGGATACAATGATTTGTTACCTTCTAGGTAAGGTTCTCCTAGTAGATAAAAACATTAAAGAAATGTTAATATTTAGTTATTATTGCAAAAAAAATTAAAATACAAGGTGAAAATTCTAATGGAAAGTGGCGCACCAAAAGCACATTCACAATATCCTCTAAATAAAGAGGTATTAATAGGAGGTTATTTGATTTGCATATCATGAAATAAATCTCACTACTGGAATTTAGTCTTTTCCCAACGGTAGTATACCAACGGTTTACTTAATCCGTTGGTATAGTGAGCCTTTGCCAACGGTTTAACAAAACTGTTGGCAAAGGGAATTTCGGTGGACCCTTTCCCAACGGTTCACTGGAACCGTTGGGAAAGGGGTGCTAAACTCACACATTTCCCAACGGTTCACTGGAACCATTGGGAAACGTGTGCCTTTGCCAATGGTTTTTATAAACCGTTGGCAAAGGTTTCCCCCAAATTCCAGATCGCGATCTCCTCTCCCCATTCGGACAGAGCCCTAATCTATTCGCTCCGCTGCTCTCGCGAACCCCATCCGACTCCACTGCTCTCGCAAATCCGAACACCAGCACCCCCCATCCCAACAGGTACACCCCCATACGAATAGGTAAAATTTGATCTCAACCATATTATTGTAGTTGTTTTAATGAATAGATTTTTTCCAGGTGTTGGTGGTTTAATTGATTATTGAAATTAATATCTAAATAGGATATTGTTTGTGTTTGTGAAGACTTCTTTAATGTTTTTGTATTCTATGTTTGGAAGGAGAGTGTTCAAAACATGTAAATCAGAGTTGGGGGAGGCTATCGTGAACGTTTACATGTTTTGGATAATGGATTGTGGGAATTATGGATTGTGTTCAAACCAATTTGATATGTTTTGGATAATGGATTGTGGGGGTAGGGGGTGTCCACGGGGGTGGGTGGGTTGTCCACGGGGGTGGGCGGGGGTGTCCACGGGGGTGGGAAAGGCTGTCCACGGGGGTGGGCGGGGCTGTCTAGGGGGTGTGGGCTGTCCTGGGGGTCTGGGTGGGGTGTCCTGGTGGGGGAGGGGTGTGTGGGGTGTCCAGGGGGGGTGGTATGTCTAGGTGGTGGTGGTGGGGTTGCAGGGGAGGGGGGTTTGGGCTGTTTGGGAGGGTGGGCGGGGCTATCCATGGGGGGTACGGGGTGTCCAGGGGGGTACGGGGGTGGGCGGGTTGTCCACAAGGGTGGACGGGCTATCCACGGGGGTGGCCGGGCTGTCAAGGAGGGGTGGGCGGGCTGTCCAGGGGGGGTGGGTGGGCTGGCCACGGGGGGTAGGGGTGTCCAGGGGGGTGGGCGGGCTATCCAAGGGGGTGGGGGGTTGTCCATAGGGAGAAGGGGTGTCGAGGGGGGTGGGTGGGCTGTCCATGGGGGTGGTTGGGCTGTCTAGGGGGTAGGGGGTGTCCACGGGGGTGGGCGGGGCTGTCCAGGGGGTGTGGGCTGTCCTGGGGGTCTGGGTGGGGTGTCCTGGTGGGGGAGGGGTGTGTGGGGTGTCCAGGTGGGGTGGTATGTCTAGGTGGTGGTGGTGGGGTTGCAGGGAAGGGGGTGTGGGCTATTTGGGAGGGTGGGCGGGGCTATCCAGGGGGGTACGGGGTGTCCAGGGGGGTACGGGGGTGGGCGGGCTGTCCACAAGGGTGGACGGGCTGTCCACGGGGGTGGTCGGGCTGTCAAGGAGGGGTGGGCGGGCTGTCCAGGGGGGTGGGTGGGCTGGCCACAGGGGGTAGGGGTGTCCAGGGGGTGGGCGGGCTATCCAAGGGGGTGGGGGGCTGCCCATAGGGAGAAGGGGTGTCGAGGGGGGTGGGTGGGCTATCCACGGGGGTGGTTGGGCTGTCTAGGGGGTAGGGGGCGTCCACGGGGGTGGCTGGGTTGTCCACGGGGGTGGGCGGGGCTGTCCACGGGGGTGGGAAAGGCTGTCCACGGGGGTGGGCGGGGCTGTCCAGGGGGTGTGGGCTGTCCTGGGGGTCTGGGTGGGGTGTCCTGGTGGGGGAGGGGTGTGTGGGGTGTCCAGGGGGGTTGGTATGTCTAGGTGGTGGTGGTGGGGTTGAAGGGGAGGGGGTGTGGGCTGTTTGGGAGGGTGGGCGGGGCTATCCCAGGGGGGGGGGGTACGGGGTGTCCAGGGGGGTACGGGGTGGGCGGGCTATCCACAAGGGTGGACGGGTTGTCCACGGGGGTGGTCGGGCTGTCAAGGAGGGGTGGGCGGGCTGTCCAGGGGGGGTGGGTGGGAAGGCCACAGGGGGTAGGGGTGTCCAGGGGGGTGGGCGAGCTATCCAAGGGGGTGGGGGGCTGTCCATAAGGAGAAGGGGTGTCAAGGGGGGTGGATGGCCTGTCCACGGGGGTGGTTGGGCTGTCTAGGGGGTAGGGGGTGTCCACGGGGGTGGGTGGGTTGTCCACGAGGGTGGGTGAGGCTGTCCACGAGGGTGGGAAAGGCTGTCCACGGGGGTGGGCGGGGCTGTCCAGGGGGTGTGGGCTGTCCTGGGGGTCTGGGTGGGGTGTCCTGGTGGGGGAGGGGTGTGTGGGGTGTCCAGGGGGGTTGGTATGTCTAGGTGGTGGTGGTGGGGTTGCAGGGGAGGGGGTGTGGGCTGTTTGGGAGGGTGGGCGGGGCTATCCCAGGGGGGTACGGGGTGTCCAGGGGGGTACGGGGGTGGGAGGGGTGTCCACAAGGGTGGACGGGCTGTCCACGGGGGTGGCCGGGCTGTCAAGGAGGGGTGGGTGGGCTGTCCAGGGGGGTGGGTGGGCTGGCCACAGGGGGTGGTCGTGCTCTCGCGAACCCCCCGTCCGAACATCATCGACCCCCGTGGACAACCCACCTTTTATCCCAAATTCCATAGATTTATACATTATTTTATTATATTATGTCTCAAATAATCTAAAATATGTGTTTGATGTTCTTCACGTGACCTATCATAATTCCTTCTCATAATCTATAGTGATCATGGGAAGATCCCATGCATGATTCATGATCACTCAAATTATTCTGCAGATCATACATAATGGAAGCCTTACAGGATGTGAGATGATTATATCTATGAAATCTACTCAGGTACCTGGTGAGGAAGTGCATATTAATTCAAAAAGGTAAATCGCATATGAGGATACCCTACTAATATGGTTATGGGATGAGGCATGCTCTGATGTGATAACACATTAAGTTCTTGTTGGTTTTACATTTTTTCAATAACACATTAGTATGTTTTTTTCACATGTGTAGTTGATACCATGATTATTTTCTTCCTTTATCATTTACTTAAATGTATTTTCTATTAAAGTTCAATCCTATTGAATTGTTTATGACAAAATGACTTATATGAATTCTTTTTACAGAATGGACAGAAGTTGGATGTATGAAACCGATCGTATCTCAAGTGATTTTCAAAACAATTTGGAGAGCTTTATAGATTTTTCATTTCACAATGCTTCAGATAGTGGTCGCATACACTGCCCATGTTCCAATTGTGTTGGTAGACCTTGGTTGAGTCGTGAAGAAGTCATCTACCACATAACCAAAAATGGTTTTCAAGCAAACTACTTTGTGTGGTATCACAATGGGGAGAAAATGAAATCTCAAATTGGTGATGATCGAAATGAAAGGACTGGAATGGAGAATTTGTTAGATGATCGGTTTTCGTTTATTCGTCATCATGAAAAAGAAAGGATTTCGACTCAAGAAGACGTCGATATGAGGACAACTGATGCATCTAGTGAAAATGATGATATTGATAGGGTGAAAAAATTGAATGATGCTGCCACGACTCCAGTATATCGACAATGCGATAAAATGAAAAATCTGGAATTTTTAATCCGATTGTTTCATGGAAAAACTATGTATGGGATTTCTAATACAGCAATCGATTACATTCTTACCCTCTTGAAGGATTTACTTCCAGATGATGCAGATATTCCCTCAAACCACTATATGGCATGGAAGTTAGTTGAAGAACTTGGATTTTCCAGAAACAAAATTCATGCTTGCCCGAAAGATTGCAGTTTATTCTGGAAGAAACCGCTGAACGAAATGAATGTATAAAATGTGGCACATCCCGATGGAAGTCAAAATATGATGGAACACTATCCCGCGTTCCATATAAAGTAATGTGGCACTTTCCATTGATCCCCCAGACTCCAGAATCTTTTTATGTCTGATGATATATCAATAAAAATGAGATGGCATGATACCGAGAGAAAGAAGACTAATGATGAGTTGATTCATCCTGCAGATGGATTTGCATGGCAGAGATTTGATGCTCGACATCCTTATTTTGCAGCTGACGTGCGTAATGTGAGGCTGGGTCTTTCATGTGACGGTTTTAATCCGTTTGGGCAGATGCTTACTTCGCACAACACATGGCCAGTTTTTATACACATTTATAATCTTCCCCCATGGTTGTGTATGAAAAAATCTTTCACTTTCATGAGTATATTCATATCTGGTCCTTCTGATCCCGGCATTGATATTGATGTATACATGCAACCTTTAATAAAAGATTTGAAACTTCTTTGGGATGTGGGTGTGCGCACATACGATGCATGTTCGAAAGACATATTTCAGATGCGTGCTGCGCTTATGTGGACGATCAATGATTTTCCAGCTTATGCAATGATGTCTGGATGGAGCACAAAGGGAAAACTGTCTTGTCCAGTTTGTATGAAGAATACACGATCCAGAAGACTGAAACATCATTGTAGTTTTAGTTTTATGGGACATCGATGATTTTTGCCAAAGGATCATCCATATAGAATGAATCGTCGAAGAGTTGATAATACTATAGAGACTGATGATCCACCTCAGCGTATGTCTGGAACTGATGTGCTTAATGAATTAAAAGATTTCAGTTTTTCGTTCGGGAAGGGTCAAATGAAATCTGGAAAGAGAAAGAATGTTTCCACAGAAACCTGTTACAATTGGAGGAAGAGGAGTATCTTTTTTGATTTGCCTTATTGGTCAACCAATTTGCTACGTCATTGCTTAGACGTAATGCATATTGAAAAGAATATATTTGAAATGTTGCTTTCAGTTCTTCTAAATGTCAAGGGGAAGACAAAAGATGATTTATGATCTCGACGTGACTTGCTGGATTGGGGCATCAGACCAGAATTGCATCCTGTGCGTATCAGTGAAAATAAATGGCAACTTCCATGTGCTTCTTATGTGATGACACCTACTGAAAAAAAAATTTATGGAAGTATTAGAGACTATTAGAGTTCCAGATGGCTATTCAAGCAACATATCTAAACGGGTCAACAGAAGAGAGTTGAAGCTAAAATCTTTGAAGACTCGTGATTATCACGTTCTACTACATGAGTTGCTTCCAATAGCAATCCGTCATCTTTTGTCCAATAATTTAAGGGTGAGTGTTATTCGGTTGTGCCATTTTTTTAGAGATCTTTGTGCTAAGAATTTGTCCAAGTCTTTCTTGCAAAAAATGTTGACAGATGCCCCATTAATTTTGTGTGAGTTTGAGAAAATATTTCCCCCATCATTTTTCACATGCATGCTGCATCTGACTGTCCATATTCCAACTGAAATACTTCTCGGAGGACCTGTTTCTTTTCATTGGATGTATCCAACTGAAAGAAATATGTTCACATTAAAGTCTTATGTTCAAAACAAGAATCATCCCGAAGGTTCTATCGTGAACGGTTACTTAGCTCAAGAATGTATGGATTTCTGTTCGATGTATTTGTCTGATCTTACTACAAGAATGAACAGACCAATGAGAAATGAAGAAGAACAATATGAGAAAATTGAACCCAGTTTTCCATCACTTCCTCAAACAGGAGGAATTCCTGGATCATATACATTGAAGACATTAAGCCATGAAGAGCGGGAGATGGCACATCGCATAGTTTTGTTCAACTGTGATTTGTTCAATGACTATATCAGGTAACAAAATTGAATATGTATATCTTACATATATATCTGTTAAACTATTCATATTTTTTTATCTACAGGGAACATAAAACAATGATAAATAGGAAGCATCTTTCTTTATCTTTGAGAAGGAGAGAGACTTTGCATAGCAAAGAGTTTTCTGCTTGGTTAAAATTGAAGGTAAAAATATTACTGTTTAAATTAATTATTTCAATATTTACTTAAGTTTAACTGTCATTTATATTGCAGGTATTGAGTTTTTCTGCTGACTCTGTCTCTGAGGAAATAAGAGCTTTGGCTTTTGGTCCTAATACCGTGGTTCGTGACTGTAAATCAATTGTTATCAATGGGTACAGATTTATTGTCACTGAACGAGCCAAAAACATGAGAACACAACATGATGGTATTATGGTTACTGCCACAACAGATTGTTATGCCAGTGCATCAGATAGTAGACCGCGACTTGAAAATGTGG
The DNA here is from genome assembly GCA_963277665.1 of Viscum album. NCBI lineage: Eukaryota > Viridiplantae > Streptophyta > Magnoliopsida > Santalales > Viscaceae > Viscum > Viscum album. Next base: position 250,478,951 of record OY728135.1, on the reverse strand, counting down.
GTTATTATGGAGTCGTTGAGAAAATAATAATATTGGATTATTACTCTCATGGACGAGTCACAATGATGAAATGCCATTGGTTTGATTCGATGACGAGACATGGCACATTTATTGATGATTGTGGATTTCGAGTAATTAATATGACCCGCACTCTTGCTACCGAAGAACCATATGTGTTGGCATCAATGGCTAAACAAGTTTTTTATGTCAAAGATCAACTTCAACCTGAATTTGGTGTCATAGTTGAAGTAATTCCAAGACATATTTTTGATGATGCTGATGATGGAATTGACACTGTCCCTATTGCCATTGGAACCAATCCATTTATTTCTTTTGATGACTCCAATAGCTCAATTGTCAGAGTTGATTGTGAACCTGAAGTTGTGGTTGGAAATATATAGAATCATTCATCCATGTTCTCAATTCTTTTGGTTTACCTCAAGTTGGGTTGTTAAGGTTGGTAATATTCATATTTATTTAGTATTGATCACAAATATGTTTTAGCTGACTTGACCGTTATGTGAATTTTCAATGTTTATTGGTTGCTGTTTTATTTGAATTGCATTTTCTAATTTGGAATTGAACTGTATTCAAACCAAATCAAACAATATTTCTAACTTGGTGAACATTACAACTTGTATGTTTTATTAAATTCATTCAAGCTCTTCTAAAACAATTGATAGCTAAATTACCAATGAATCCCCTCATTCTCTCATATATTTAGTTTTTTGGTTTACACATTAATTTCATTTTTTCTAATTAATTACATATTTGTTTTCAAATGCAGGAAATGCATCCAATTGAAGAGAGATGAAGAAAAAAAATGGCGGAGAACAATCGTCGGATGGAGGAGCTGGGCATTCCACCATTAGTGCCTACAGTGAGTACTTTATTTCAAATATATATATATATATATATATATATATATTTACAGAATATATAATGTCATGTGATTAATTTTTTTGTAAACTTTTTTGTAGGATCCACCGTTACGTCGACAGTTATTCGACGAGGAGCCTAGTACTAGTCCTAGTACTCAGGCCGGTGGTACGAGGAGGGTTCGTACCAGAGGTGGATGTAGAGCTGCGCGTGCCCGACTAGACCCTGCCCCTCCCACTGACGTTTCAGCCTTCCCACATTCTGATCCCGGTGTGTCGTTAGGGACACACGGGGTATTTAGGCCTCCCATGTTTTCGCTACCTTCTGCATCTTCTGCCCCATCATTTTCACATCCCATGATGATTCCCACTCCCCAGTCAGCATCAGGTCATACAGCTGTTCCATCTTCTTTTCCTTCTACTTCTGTCTCTCCGAGCTTTTATATTCCATCGTCTTCGACTCCTGTTCCACCAGAGGGTGTTCCATCAGGTTCTGTGGATCCGGCGCCACTCATTGATCAGACTAGCGCAGGTATATTTATAAAACCCTAACAAATTTTTATAGTAATATTTATTTTCATTATAATATGTTTTGATAAAATATTTGTTTTTATTTTATGACAGATACATCTACTGACAGGAGGTGGGGGCGGGGCCGTACACGCATGCGTTCGGTGTGGAACCGTCGCACACAGGTTATGGTGGAATATAATGAAGACAATCAGATGGTTGAGAAAACAGGGCAACAATGTCGGAGTTTTCTGGCAACGCTTGCCAAATACTCCGACATCATTCCCGTCAGCCCGCTGTCGTGGAGACATTTGCCACATGAGGTCAAAGATAGAGCTTGGGCAGAGATATGGGTAAAACAATATTTTGTATTTAATTTCATGAATTATTTTTGTATTTATATGAATTAATATTTTGATTTCAGCTTCGATTTAATTTTCCTGATGGTGAGGGTGCACGACTGGAACGTCTAAAGGATTTAGGCGAGCTTTGGAGAGCCTACAAGCATGAGCTGTATATTGGCTGGCGTGCTAGAGTTGGCACTAAGTTAGAGGCGGTACCAATCGTGGATGATTGTCCTATAGAGCAGTATCGTCAGATGATTACTCATTGGACGAGTACCCAGTTTAAGGTATGAATTACATTTGAGGTATTTAAATAATAACTTTCAAGTTTTGCATTAATATTATCCTTTGCATTATCGAATTTTATTTAGGAATCATCTGGAAAAAATAAAAAAAACATTGATGCAAAAAAATACCTCCATACACTAGGACACACGACGATGCCGGATCATGAGAGACAGCAGGTATGACAATTGTTTATAAGTTTTCTTTACGAATTACATTTTCTTTTGTTTCCTCAATTATTTAATCATTTGCTAAAGTTTTTATATAACTTTTGTTTTCAATGTCATTGTAGAGGCAAGTACAAAATATTGAAGGACGTGTGCCTCGAGCAAAACTGTTTTGCTCGAGTAGACGAAAAAAGGATGGAAGTGTTGTCAACGAAGCGACTCAGCAGCAGATTGTAAGTTTTAATATGTTGATTTTATATTTTAATATCTATTTTGTAACTTAATAATATATTTATATTTGTAACAGGATGCTTTAGAGGACCTCGATGCCCAAGAAGCAGACAATTTTGGGCCATCTGATCACTTACATCAGGTGTTGGGAGAGGATCATTATGGCAGAGTACGCTGCCGACCTAGGATAGCCCCGACGAGGTATTGGCCTGCCTCAGGTACGAGTTGTAGTGCCACCAAGCTGCATCAAGTTAGGGCACAGGCAGAACAGGCTGAGAAAAGGGCCATAGAGAGGGCAGAATAGTCTGCTAGGGCAAACAGTGCATTTATGAAATTTATTGAAGTTCTACGTCCAACACTTCCAGCAGAGGCCAGCCCAGCGATTGATGAATACATGTCGTTGATACATTCTATATATGGTGCACCAGGTGGCAGTTCTAGTGGTGGTCAGGCCGATGTCCAACTTGAAGATGATGATGGCGAGGAGTCTGATGCGGAAGAGGAGGGAGATGAGGAGGGCGAGGAGGAGGGCGAAGGCGAGGAGGAGGGCGCTGTGGAGGGTGAGGACGATGAGGAGGACGATGACGAGGGTGATGATGATGATGATGATGGTGATGGTGATGCTGATGTGGGACATATTGATCCGTTACATTTTTTACTTATATTACTGAGATTTTATGTTTAATCTATTCTAGTTGTTGGTTTTATCTAGACTCATAGTATAGTATTGGAGTTGAGTTATTTTTATATATTTTCTGTTTTTATGGATGTTGTTTTCTTTTAGTGGTTGTGTGTTTGAGAACTCCCTGGACAACCCCCCTCATTCTTGGACCCTGGACAACCCCCCCTCCCCCTTGGACCCTGAACACCCCCCAAACACCCCCCGGACATCCCCGCGGACAGCCCCCTGGATAGCCCCCCGTACAGCCCCCCACCCTCCACCCTGGACCCCGGATAGCCCCCCGGACAGCCCCTCGGTCAACCCCCCCACCCTCCCCCTTGGACCCCGGACAACCCCCCAAACACCCCCCGGACAGCCCCCCGGACAGCCCCCTGAACAACCCCGGACAACCCCCTGAACAACCCCTGAACAACCCCTGAACAACCCCTGAACAACCCCCGGACAACCCCCTGAACAACCCCGGACATCCCCCTGAACAACCCCCAAACACCCCCCGGACAGACCCTGCACAGCCCCCCCATCCTCCTCCTTGGTCTCCGGACAGCCCCCAAGACACCCACCGGACAGCCCCCCCAGACAGCCCCCCGGACAGCCCCTCCACCTTCCTTAATTTCATTAGCTCTGAAATGTTTCATAGCACGATCAACTAAAATCTAATCCATACTAAATATGATATAAAAATATTATATATGAATTTCCATAAGATTTTAAGTGAAAACAAAAAGTGACATACGAAAAACTGACCAAACGCATTATAAATGTGTTGATGCTTTAGGAAAACGATCCATGGGTCATATGTGACGTGTACGAATCAACCCCGCCTCAATTTGAGGCGCAGTGTGGCCGGAACAACTCAAAGTGTATGTCTTTTGTTTCAAAAGGACATCATTTTAAGTGAAAAACATCAACTGGCATACGGAAAACCATCCAAACGCATTCAGATTGTGTTGATACTTTAAGAAAACGATCCATTGGTCATTTGAGATGTGTACGAGTCAACCCCGCCTAAATCCGAGATGCGGTGTGGTCGGGACCACTCTAAGTGACTTTCTTTTGTTTAAAATGGACAGTATTTTAAGTACATACGGAAAACCAACCAAACGCATTCAGTTTCTATTGAAACTTTAGGAGAATGATCCATGGGTCATATGTGACATGTACGAGTCAACGCCACCTCAATACGAGGCGCGGTGTGACCGAAACCACTCAAAGTGTCTCTATTTTGTTTAAAATGGACTTCATTTTTAGTGAAAACAACAAATGACATACAGAAAACTGACCAAACAGATTCTGATTGTGTTGATAATTTAGCACAATGATACATGGGTCATATGTGACGTGTACTAGTCAACCCTTCCTCAATCCGAGGCACGGTGTGGCCAGCACAACTCAAAGTGTATGTCTTTTGTTTCAAAAGGACATCATTTTAAGTGAAAAACATCAACTGACATACGGAAAACCGAACAAACGCATTCGGTTTCTGTTGAAACTTTAGGAGAACGATCCATGGGTCATATGTGACGTGTACAAGTCAACGCCACCTCAATCCGAGGCGCGGTGTGGCCGACACCACTCAAAGTGTCTCTATTTTGTTTAAAATGGACTTCATTTTTAGTGAAAACAACAAATGACATACGAAAAACTGACCGAACGGATTCTGATTGTGTTGATACTTTAGAAAAATTATCCATGGGTCATATGTGACGTGTATGAGTCAACCCCGCCTCAATTTGAGGCACGGTGTGTCCGGCACAACTCAAAGTGTATGTCTTTTGTTTCAAAAGGACGTCATTTTAAGTGAAAAACATCAACTGGCATACGGAAAACCGGCCAAACACATTCGGATTGTGTTGATACTTTAGGAAAACGATCCATGATTCATTTGAGACGTGTACGAGTCAACCCCTCCTAAATCCGAGACGCGGTGTGGCCGGTACCACTCTAATTGTGTCTCTTTTGTTTCAAACGGACAAGATTATAAGTGAAATAAACAACTGGCAGACGAAAAACCGACCAAACGCATTCGGAATCTGTTGAAATTTTAGGAAAATGATCCATGGGTCATATGTGACGTGTACGAGCCAACCCGGGCTCAATCCGAGTCACGGTGTGGTCGGGACCACTCTAAGTGACTTTCTTTTGTTTAAAATGGACAGTATTTTAACTACATACGAAAAACCGACCAAACGCATTCGGTTTCTGTTGAAACTTTAGGAGAAAGATCCATGGGTCATATGTAACGTGTAAGAGTAAACGCCATCTCAATCCGAGGCGCGGTGTGGCCGACACCACTCAAAGTGTCTCTATTTTGTTTAAAATGGACTTCATTTTTAGTGAAAACAAAAAATGACATACGGAAAACCGACCGAACGAATTCTGATTGTGTTGATACTTTAGCACAATGATCCATGGGTCATATGTGACGTGTACGAGTCAACCCCGCCTCAATCCGAGGCGCGGTGTGGCCGGCACAACTCAAAGTGTATGTCTTTTGTTTCAAAAGGATATCATTTTAAGTGAAAAACATCAACTGGCATACGGAAAACCGACCAAACGCATTCGGTTTCTGTTGAAACTTTAGGAGAACGATCCATGGGTCATATGTGACATTTACTAGTCAACTCCACCTCAATCCGAGGCGTGGTGTGGCCGACACCACTCAAAATGTCTCTATTTTGTTTAAAATGGACTTCATTTTTAGTGAAAACAACAAATGACATACGGAAAACCGACCGAACAGATTCTGATTGTGTTGATACTTTAGCACAATTATCCATGGGTCATATGTGACGTGTACGAGTCAACCACGCCTCAATCCTAGGCGCGGTGTGGCCGGCACAACTCAAAGTGTATGTCTTTTGTTTCAAAAGGACGTCATTTTAAGTGAAAACATCAACTGGCATATGGAAAACCGGAAAAACGCATTCGGATTGTGTTGATACTTTAGGAAAACGATCCATGATTCATTTGAGACGTGTACGAGTCAACCCCGCCTAAATCCGAGACGCGGTGTGGCCGGTACCACTCTAATTGTGTCTCTTTTGTTTCAAACGGACAAGATTATAAGTGAAATAAACAACTGGAAGATGAAAAACCGACCAAACGCATTCGGAATCTGTTGAAATTTTAGGACAACGATCCATGGGTCATATGTGACGTGTACGAGCCAACCCGGGCTCAATCCGAGTCATGGTTTGGTCGGGACCACTCTAAGTGACGTTCTTTTGTTTAAAATGGACAGTATTTTAAGTACATACGGAAAAACGACCAAACGCATTCGGTTTCTGTTGAAACTTTAGGAGAACAATCCATGGGTCATATGTAACGTTTATGAGTAAATGCCACCTCAATCTGAGGCGTGGTGTGGCCGACACCACTCAAAGTGTCTCTATTTTGTTTAAAATGGACTTCATTTTTAGTGAAAACAAAAAATGACTTACAGAAAACCGACCGAACGGATTCTGATTGTGTTGATACTTTAGCACAATGATCCATGGGTCATATGTGACGTGTACGAGTCAACCCCGCCTCAATCCGAGGCGCGGTGTGGCCGGCACAACTCAAAGTGTATGTCTTTTGTTTCAAAAGGACATCATTTTAAGTGAAAAACATCAACTGGCATACAGAAAACCGACCAAACGCATTCGGTTTCTGTTGAAACTTTAGGAGAACAATCCATGGGTCATATGTGACGTTTATGAGTCAACTCCACCTTAATACGAGGCACGGTCTGGCCGAAACCACTCAAAATGTCTCTATTTTGTTTAAAATGGACTTCATTTTTAGTGAAAACAACAAATGACATACGGAAAACCGACCGAACGGATTCTGATTGTGTTGATACTTTAGCACAATTATCCATGGGTCATATGTTACGTGTACGAGTCAACCCCTCCTCAATCCATGGCGCGGTGTGGCCGGCACAACTCAAAGTGTATGTCTTTTGTTTCAAAAGGACGTCATTTTAAGTGAAAAACATCAACTGGCATACGGAAAACCGGCCAAACGCATTCGGATTGTGTTGATACTTTAGGAAAATGATCCATGATTCATTTGAGACGTGTACGAGTCAACCTTGCCTAAATCCGAGACGCGGTGTGGTCGGTACCCCTCTAATTGTGTCTCTTTTGTTTCAAACGGACAAGATTATAAGTGAAATAAACAACGGGCAGACGAAAAACCGACCAAACGCATTCATAATCTGTTGAAATTTTAGGACAACGATCCATGGGTCATATGTGACGTGTAAAAGCCAACCCGGGCTCAATCCAAGTCACGGTGTGGTCGGGACCACTCTAAGTGACTTTCTTTTGTTTAAAATGGACAATATTTTAAGTACATACGGAAAACCGACCAAACGCATTCGGTTTCTGTTGAAACTTTAGGAGAACGATCCATGGGTCATATGTAACGTGTAAGAGTAAACGCCACCTCAATCCGAGGCGCGGTGTGGCCGAAACCACTCAAAGTGTATCTATTTTATTTAAAATGGACTTCATTTTTAGTGAAAACAAAAAATGACATACGGAAAACCGACCGAACGGATTCTGATTGTGTTGATACTTTAGAACAATGATCCATGGGTCATATGTGACGTGTACGAGTCAACCCCGCCTCAATCCGAGGCGCGGTGTGGCAGGCACAACTCAAAGTGTATGTCTTTTGTTTCAAAAGGACATCATTTTAAGTGAAAAACATCAACTGGCATACGAAAAACCGACCAAACGCATTCGGTTTCTGTTGAAACTTTAGGAGAACGATCCATGGGTCATATTTGATGTGTACAAGTCAACGCCACCTCAATACAAGGTGCGGTGTGGCCGACACAACTCAAAATGTCTCTATTTTGTTTAAAATGGACTTCATTTTTAGTGAAAACAACAAATGACATACGAAAAACCGACCGAACGGATTCTGATTGTGTTGATACTTTAAAACAATTATCCATGGGTCATATGTGACATGTAAGATTCAACCCTGCCTCAATCCGAGGCGCGGTGTGGCCGGCACAACTCAAAGTGTATGTCTTTTGTTTCAAAAGGAAGTCATTTTAAGTGAAAAACATCAACTGGCATACGGAAAACCGGCCAAACGCATTCGGATTGTGTTGATAATTTAGGAAAACGATCCATTATTCATTTGAGACATGTAAGAGTCAACCTCGCCTAAATCCGAGACGAGGTGTGGCCGGTACCACTCTAATTGTGTCTCTTTTGTTTCAAACGGACAAGATTATAAGTGAAATAAACAACTGGCAGACGAAAAACTGACCAAACGCATTCGGAATATGTTGAAATTTTAGGACAACGATCCATGGGTCATATGTGACGTGTAAGAGCCAACCCGGGCTCAATCCGAGTCATGGTGTGGTCGGGACCACTCTAAGTGACTTTCTTTTGTTTAAAATGGACAGTATTTTAAGTACATACGGAAAACCGACCAAACACATTCGGTGTCTGTTGAAACTTTAGGAGAACGATCCATGGGTCATATGTAACGTGTACGAGTAAACTCCACCTCAATCTGAGGCACGGTGTGGCCGACACCACTCAAAGTGTCTCTATTTTGTTTAAAATGGACTTCATTTTTAGTCAAAACAAAAAATGACATACGGAAAACCGACCGAACGGATTCTGATTGTGTTGATACTTTAGAAAAATGATCCATGGGTCATATGTGATGTGTATGAGTCAACCCCACCTCAATCCGAGGCGCGGTGTGGCCGGAACAACTCAAAGTGTATGTCTTTTGTTTCAAAAGGACATCATTTTAAGTGAAAAACATCAACTGGCATACGGAAAACCGACCAAACGCATTCGGTTTCTGTTGAAACTTTAGGAGAACGATCCATGGGTCATATGTGACGTGTACGAGTCAACTCCACCTCAATCCGAGGCGCGGTGTGGCCGACACCACTCAAAATGTCTCTATTTTTTTTAAAATGGACTTCATTTTTAGTGAAAACAACAAATGACATACAGAAAACCGGCCGAACGGATTATGATTGTGTTGATACTTTAGAAAAATTATCCATGGGTCATATGTGACGTGTACGAGTCAACCCCGCCTCAATCTGTGACGTGGTGTGGCCGGCACAACTCAAAGTGTATGTCTTTTGTTTCAAAAGGACGTCATTTTAAGTGAAAAACATCAACTGGCATACGGAAAACCAGCCAAACGCATTTGGATTGTGTTGATACTTTAGGAAAACGATCCATGATTCATTTGAGACGTGTACGAGTCAACCCCGCCTAAATCCGAGACGCGGTGTGGCCGGTACCACTCTAATTGTGTCTCTTTTGTTTCAAACGGACAAGATTATAAGTGAAATAAACAACTGGTAGACGAAAAACCGACCAAACGCATTTGAAATCTGTTGAAATTTTAGGACAATGATCCATGGGTCATATGTGACGTGTAAGAGCCAAACCGGGCTCAATCCGAGTCACGGTGTGGTCGGGACCACTCTAAGTGTCTTTCTTTTGTTTAAAATGGACAGTATTTTAAGTACATACGGAAAACTGACCAAACGCATTCGGTTTCTGTTGAAACTTTAGGAGAACGATCCATGGGTTATATGTGACGTGTACGAGTCAACTCCACCTCAATCCGAGGCGCGGTGTGGCCAAAACCACTCAAAGTGTCTCTATTTTTTTTAAAATGGACTTCATTTTTAGTGAAAACAAAAAATGACATACGGAAAACTGACCGAACGGATTCTGATTGTGTTGATACTTTAGAAAAATGATCCATGGGTCATATGTGACGTGTAAGAGTCAACCCCGTCTCAATACAAGGCGCGGTGTGGCCGGCACAACTCAAAGTGTATGTCTTTTGTTTCAAAAGGACGCCATTTTAAGTGAAAAACATCAACTGGCATACGGAAAACCGTCCAAACGCATTCGGATTGTGTTGATACTTTAGGAAAACGATCCATGGTTCATTTGAGACGTGTACGAGTCAACCCTTCCTAAATCCAAGACGCGGTGTGGCCGGTACCACTCTAAATGTGTCTCTTTTGTTTAAAACGGAAAAGATTATAGGTGAAATAAACAACTGACAGACGAAAAACCGATCAAACGCATTCGGAATCTATTGAAATTTTAGGAAAACGATCCATGGGTCATATGTGATGTGTACGAGCCAACCCGGGCTCAATCCGAGTCATGGTGTGGTCAGGACCACTCTAAGTGACTTTCTTTTGTTTAAAATGGACAGTATTTTAAGTACATACGGAAAACCAACCAAACGCATTCGGTTTCTGTTGAAACTTTAGGAGAATGATCCATGAGTCATATGTGACATGTACGAGTCAACGCCACATCAATCCGAGGCGCGGTGTGGTCGACACCACTCAAAGTGTCTCTATTTTGTTTAAAATGGACTTCATTTTTAGTGAAAACAACAAATGACATACGGAAAACCGACCGAACGGATTCTGATTGTGTTGATACTTTAGCAAAATTATCCATGGGTCATATGTGACGTGTACAAGTCAACCCCACCTCAATTCGAGGCGTGGTGTGGCCGGCACAACTCAAAGTGTATGTCTTTTGTTTCAAAAGGACGTCATTTTATGTGAAAAACATCAACTAACATACGGAAAACCGACCAAACGCATTCAGATTGTGTTGATACTTTAGGGCAAAGATTCATGGGTCATTTGAGACGTGTACGAGTCAACCCCGTCTAAATCCAAAACGTGATGTGGCCGGTCCCACTCTAACTGCATCTCTATTGTTTAAAAGGGACAAGATTATAAGTGAAATAAACAACTGACATACGAAAAACCGACCAAACACATTCGGAATCTGTTGAAATTTTAGGACAACGATCCATGGGTCATATGTTGCATGTACGAGTCAACCACGCCTAAATCCGAGTCGCGGTTTGGCCGAGACCACTCTAAGTGTATCTATTTTCTTTAAAATGGACTACATTTTAAATACATATGGAAAACCAACCAAACGCATTCTGATTGTGTTTATATTTTAGCACAACAATGCATGGGTCATGTGTGATGTGTACGAGTCAACCCCGCGTCAATCCGTGGCGCGGTGTGGCCGACACCATTCAAAGTGTCTCTCTTTTATTTAAAAAACACTTCATTTTAAGTGAAAACAATAACTGGCATACGGAAAACTGACCAAACGATTTCAGAATATGTTGATACTTTAGGACAACGATCAATGAGTCATTTGTGATGTGTACAAGTTAACCTCACCTCAATCCGAGGCACGGTGTGACCGGTATCATTCCAGGTGTATGTATTTTGTTTAAAATGTATATGATTTCGAGTAAAAATATATGGTGTACAAAAAACCAATCAAATTATGAATTGAATTCTGGATTCCACATATGATTGTCATCTAAATTTTAAATTTAATTCTAAATGAATTATGTATGTTTATAATTATGTTATGAATTCTAATTTAATTATGGATGAGTATATTTCCAGGATGCATTATATGTGTTGGTTGGTTGGTTTGCATTATTTAAATGTGTTGGTTTGTTCTCTATATGTATGCATTGTATATGTGTTACAGTTACAATAATTGGATTGAAAATTGAATTGAAAATGAGCCCAAAACAGACCTGCTGTGCCAAAATGAGCCCAAAACAGACCTGCTGTGCAAATTGCAGGCTACTGTGCAATTTGCCCAGCAAAGCCTATGCCAACTGTTTCAAACCGTTGGCATAGCCCATATGGAGCTGTTTTTACCAACGATTCATTAAACCGTTGGTAAAAACAGGCTATCCCAACAGTTCAAACCGTTGGGATAGCTTTTGGAATTGGTGTTTTTACCAACGGTTGGTAGAACCATTGGTAAAAACCTTTCCCAACGATTTTCAAACCGTTGGGAAAGAAAATAGTCATGGGATTCCCAACGGGCCAAACCGTTGGGAAAGGATTTTCCCAACGGTTTGGCACAACCGTTGGGGTAGGTTGATTTTTTCTAACCTATCCCAACGGTTCCTTGTAAACCGTTGGGAAAAGCCTTTCCCAATGGCTTACTTCCCCACGGTTGGAAGAACCGTTGGTATAACATATACCAACGGTTCTGCAGCCTTTCCCAACAGTTCAGAACCGTTGGGAAAGGATGGATTTCCAGTAGTGTCTATGGAAGATTAATGCAATGACCTGAATTAAAGTATCAAGTAATCGCTTCTTCTTTAGGTATATTCATCAATTATAAGTATTATTTCTAACATATATCTTGGGTATTAAATATAATATATTTATCACATGTGTATCAAAATATAGTAACCAATTAAGTATAGAAACATTACAAGAGGTAAGGTATGTTCTCCACGTGGCTGAGAAAGGGTGGTTTCTAAGTCAGTGGTAATAAGTACACTACTTCTGATTGCCAAGTTAATGATTCTAGTACAAATTTTATTGAGTATAACCAAAACATTTATCTCATGTGTCCTTTGTAAAAAATGATACATTATTCCAGTTTCGGAATGAATGTTTTTTGTTGTGTCGAATACTCAAGTAATAGTTCAGTAATACATGAATCATAGGCAATACATGATTAATATAAAATGTAAGAATTAATTACCCAATTTTGGAAAGATAATTCTTTATCAATAAAAACTAAAATTGGATGTCCAAGACATACCCAATATAGTATTTAGAATTAGTGGAGATAAACACCTTAGATATTATTGACATGTATACTTAGTTTTGGACAAAGAAACCTTTAGAAATAAAGGTAATCTATAAAGCTTTCAGAATTAGTTCATCCAAAGAGTGTGAACTATTCGAAGGGTAAGCTAGTGGTAACTATACTTCATAAGATTCCATTAAGTGATTAAGGAATATGAAAGTGAAGTATCGTATATACATGGTCATAATATGTGAGTTAGTTTGGGTTGGTATACCGAAGAATATCTTGACCAAGAAATTATCGATCAATATAATGTAGTGTGGATCAATTCCAAAATGCACAATACCTTATCCACATTAGGGTTATGATGATAATTAGAAGGATTGATGATAAGTCTTACATATTGACATTGATAAAAAAAATGTAGCGTGGAGTAATTCCCAATCGCACATTTCCTTTGACACATCAGATTCACGATGTAAGTATAAGGAGCATCAATGTTGATATATATATATATATATATATATATATATATATATATATATATGCATTACAAAAAATTCCATTATATTTTAAGACATTATTCACAAATAACAACAATATCCCTTGACCATATGCCAACAATAATGAAAAATGGATATTATATGAGTCATAGTATGATGGAAATTTATTCTTTCATAAGACATGTGTTGAGATGAAAATAGTTTGTTAGGATATAAACAAACTTGCATCAAGCAAAACACAAAATGAATCTAAAGTAATTATACTAAAATTTTCTTAGGATATTAAAAAAATCCCCAAGATATAAAATATTTAGTCAAGTTATAAACTATATTTCTATAAAAGGGTGCATATATATACTTGAGATAGTGGGAGAAATATTGACTTGGGTTTAATTAATGATAGAGATGCATAAATGGTTGGAAAAAGAATGAGTTCCACAAGTGCATGTGGAAAGGGAATATTCTCGAGACACATACTACATAAGAAGGATAAAACTGTGGTGATGATTTTATATTCACCGCATTCGGTGATACATTATTCATTAAGAACAATAATTCCTACAAGTAGGAGGTATATGGAAATTAGCTAAAATTGACAAGATCAATTAAAATTCATTGATGGATTCCATGTATCAAATTATATGGGGTTATTATTATGAATACTATAATGGGTATTCAAGTGAGGTAATAAATGGATGGTACAAGCGTGGTACCGATAAGGCTCGATTGGTAACATCAAGTCGTTATTCCTAAATCCATTAGAATTTTACTTTTCATAGAAGATTTCTATGATCATATTTTTGAGCATTAAATGTCAAGATCACCAATTGTGGAAGGTGTCTATATGATGCAACCAAAAAGGGATTATGACATCATATAATGCCAATAAGGGGTGAAAATTACTAAAATACAATTTAGGATTAAAGTAGGCAACAATATCTTAAAAGATTTATTTGGAATGAATCTTTTCTATGTATCTACTAGAGGTTAATGGGAGAAACATTGTTTTCCAAGTGAAATATGTTTGGTAACATATGGAAAATAGATATTGGTCTTACAGTCAGTTCAAACCAGGATGAAAGTAACTCTTCAAAGAATAACTTAAAGTAGAAACCTAAGTTATAGGGAACATGATCTACTAAGATAGATCTGATGGTTTCTTAGACCTAGTCAATCATATATATACTAACATAGTATTGAAAAATACAAGTTGGAATAATTCAAGAGGGAATTGTTACCAGTGTCACATGGAATATATCTCTCTAAGAATACATGAATAGGCATAGGAGGAGATTAAAGTGGTGAGTTGAAGTTCCATATGCTTCAGCGATGGATCAATAACATATTCCATGATATGTACAAGACCTGATATCACTAGTATACACTTTATAGTATGAAAATATTAGTTATATCCAGGATAATTGTAAGGGATGCAGTCAAAACTATCTAATTGTACTTGAACAAGTATAAAAGATATGTACCTGGTTTGTGGAGAGGAAGGGATACTAGTTTAAAGGGGACACAAACTAGTTTTTCCTATATATAAATATGATCTAATGTTGTAGTTAGGATAAGGTAATGAGAAAGACAGGATCATTCAAGCCAGTGGTAGCTATATCTATAAATACTGAGTTCATTGTAGCTTCTGAGGCAACTAAGAAGCAGTGTAAATATGTAATTATTTGTTTCGGTTCTTGGAATCACACCTAGTAAGTAAAGTATTATCATAATGTAAATTATGATACTCTTATTAGCCAGATGTCAAGTTATGATAGTGTACAAAATGAATACACTCGAGGTTTACAGATCTTGAGGAGTTTTTATCAAGGAGATGAGGCCGCACAAAGAAGAATAACCACACAACGGACATGTGGTAGACCCAACAACTAAAGTCATAACTCAGGATAAACATGATATTAATCATGTGAGAGCTAACAAGCATTTTTAGAAAGTCTGATCTAGTGAAAGTGGGAGTGTTGTAAAAGTGGGTGTCCTGGAACCAACTTTAACAGTAATTTTAGATTACCATTTCATGTATATAGTGAGATATACATGATGTACACTTACCATTATAGTGTATATATTTTTTTATCCACTATTTAATGGAAATGTCCATAGATTAATTATAGAATTAAAAGGTTATAGAAGATCCCAAGCTATAATGAGAACCTTGAGATACTATGACATTAATATTAAACCAATATCTTATGGTCTAGATACATCATACTGACTGGACATAGTAGATGTTTAACTATTAGGTTTTGGGGTCTTATAAGCATTGCGACTTCTTCTCATGAAGTTCTTACTTGATGATCTCTAGTAGTTGAGACCATGATGATAGACCCGCCAATAGGAACGTCATATATTTCAGGTGTCATTAGTTGTTCCTATCTACAGACATGTATATTGGTCTCCTGACTTGAGATCATTATCATTGTGTGCCATTTGATCATGTAATTTTATGCAAGGAAAAAACCATGATAAGAAAACAATGTTGAGGTAACTTGTATTGGGTATGTTATTGGTGGTATGGCATTGGTTCAATGATATGATCAAGAAAGAATTTGTCGATTTCAAGTTGAGGAAGTAATATGTCTTCATCCAGGTTGATCAGGATGGTAGTACCTTCATAAATCCATGGTCATGGTAGTTGAGGGTAAATATGTATAGTTAGATCAACAAATAATAAAGTGAGAAAGTATGATGACACAAGTGTGTGTCATGCTTTATGAGATATCTAAAGACAAAAAGATTATATTACACAGTGTGTGTTCATAGGTAGATTGTCATTTCTATGATTAATACTTATCTCTTTAGGGTTCATGATGGGTTACTAGATTCTGCTCTTGGTCTGTAAATAGTATTCACTGCTATCGAGATAAGGGCCTAAAAGATCACACACAATAGCATATTCAATAATATACCCTATTGAGTTGAATAGGTAAATAGGACATGGGGTCCAAGATTTTTCCAAGGATGTACGATCACTAAAGGAATACATAGATTCATATTATTCAAGTTACGAATAATTGGAATTGAATTTATTTATTAAATTTATTTATAAGTATTAAAGTAAATACATGGAAAATATTATATGAATGAATATTAGTTTAAAATATTCAAGATTTATTTAATATTTACGGGAATGACGAGTTGGGTTAATGACTCAGGTTTTATCACATAACATATTTATTATATTACAAGTAAGTGATAAAAATATAAATCATGTTTATGACTCAGTATAGTAGTCATAATATATCATTTATAGTGTGTAAAAATATTCAGAGTCTGGGGAGCCTTTTCTAGGTAATTTCATAACACACTATATATACGAGGAGAGAGAATCTCACCTATGACTATTCATGGTGATCTATTGAGAGATAATATCTCATCTCCCACTTTATAGAGATAGAATATCTTAATCCAAGTGATCGGATTGATCTCTCCCTCACACATCGCAAGAAGGGAGATGCGGTGATCGTTGGAACGTCGAAGGCGTTGTCAGATCACCACGCTAGCACCCAGAATTTGACGATTGACGCTCCTATGGATTTTTTAAGCATGTGTGGATGATCTAGATGGATTCTTATTTGGATCCTTTGATAAGCGATCACCAGTGAAAATCAGATGTTGAGAACAGATCCAAATCAAACTAGGTATTTATGGTTTAATTTTTGTGCATAATTTTTTTCAAGAGTGATCCTCAGGACTTACCGGGGCTATGCTTCACCGGCGATGATGATGTTACATCAATCACCGGTGGAAAAATTTTAAATCTCCAATCCATCGGCTTCTACTGCATGCCCTGATACCTTCATGGACATGGGACACCTCAAGCTACCCAATCCTAGGACTCAAAGATACACTTTAAATCTAGAAGATCATCCCTCTCTCCTCTTCCAAGAACCTCAAAATCCACAACACAGAGCATTAATCTTAACCTTCCTGACCACTCAGGAGGGTCCTTCATTAGAATCTCCCACCATGGTTAATCCTTTCTATGCAATCTCAACTTGATTGATTACCTCCATCCAAGACTTCAATTACCCGAATAGCCTGAAGGCCTTTTTTTATTATAGATAATCCCCCTTTTAAAGGTTGAAGGGGAACCCGTACATGACCCGTAGGCCCAAGGCACAAGGCCCAACATGACCCGCAATACATGACCCGAAGGCCCAGAGGCATACCATGCCCAATACATGACCCATAGGCCCAGCCCACTATAACTGCCCCTCCCCAGTGTCTTGAATCATTGATCTCCTTAGCTCCCCACCTTGCATTACTGATCGGCTAGCATTGCCCCGTACAAAGCTGCATGGTGCCTGGTCCCGATGGCGGCTGCCATACCCTCTCATTATTCCAATCCGGTTAGCTCTGCATCTGGTGGTTGCTACTCCTATTTCTCTGATCCTCTTTTGGCGCTTGTTTTGTGTGAACCGGGCTACTCCATGGTCTACGTGACCCGAAGGTCCTGTGGCCCAAAGGCCTTTGATGACCCGAAGGCCCTGGAGACTCGTAGGCCCAAACTGATGGCCCGAAGGCCCAAATCGAGTGAATAGTTCCGGCTGCTACAGTACCGAACAGTAACTGCTACAGTACTGCTACAACCCTGCTACAGTACTGGCCATAAAATACAAAAACCAACTAATCAAATCCATAAAATGATTCCCAATTATATGAACACTCTCATCCCCTATCAAATATCCTTAAGCTCCTTTATATGATTTCTTATTTACACTCATGAAATGAATACTTCTTGAAAAATTCAAGAAATTCCTCCCATGACATCCCTTCCATGTTATCATGCTTCACCTTCCAACATCTTTGAGCTACTTTCTGAAACAAACTGGATACCAAATAAAATTGGAATAAATCTAGAGTTATCACTAATTCAAAGTCAAATTCAATCTATTACAATCATTCCTTATCTTCATGTATATATTCTCCACTGGAGAACTTTAGTACTTCTTATCAATAAAACTACAACAACACTTTATCCCATGATTCATCTTTCTTTTTCTCATGCCTAATATCTTGACAACTCTTTGAGGGAATATCTTCAATTCTACATCAATTAACAATTAAGTTATCATAAAAATGGAACACCCTGACCCCATAAACACATAATCGGTGTTTACTTTATTACATTGGTATAAGATATAGGGGATCTCACTGGGTATGATCGATCAGTTTAGCAGTCTTGAAAATCTAGATACATACTTGAGTCCCATATTACATTGGAAATGTAAAAACATAGCATAAGAAACATTCTTTCATCCTTAAAATAATTCAAAATATCCTCCTTCGTATCCTATAAAAAGAAAAACAAATAAAGGGTGAGATCATATGCTTAGTAAGGTCTATGTATAGTGGAAGCTATCATGAGTAAATAAGGCATAATCAATATGGAAGAGTGGACAATCAAAACAAATTTCATTCAATAAATAACTTTAGCTCAATGAATATCCATGGATAATATGAACATAGAAACCACATGGATAATGGAAACATAATACTCAATAAAGGAAATGCATAAATCCAAAAATTCATGAACTTTACATCAATACCTCAGACAAGTTATCATGAATCGTACTATTAAATCATTGACCAAGATATCATTCCTAATAAATGGGTAGGTGTAAGCCAGATACCCATCTAATATGGCAGGTTAGTTGTTTTTTCTCATGATACATGTTGATGCATTGAGTTAATTTCTATAACTAGGTCCCACCAGTCACTTGTACGTTATATTTATTCATCATAATTCATTCTCAAAATGACTTATAAATCAAAAATTTCCATATTGAATCAAGAATACAGAACATCAATATTTCTCCAATAAATGAAATAACTTTCTTAGAAAGATTCCCTCAATTTATACCGTATATAAAAATGATATGCGATTAAGATAACATCAAATTAGTGGAAATGATACCGTAAAAATCCATGATACTTGAAATGTGAACATGGAATAGAGAATAATGTCCAGGGAATGTGATCATGAGAAAGTTAATGACCATAAAACCATAAATCAGTAGAGGAAGAAAGAACACCATCAATTCATCAGAAATTAAGGGTTTTTAATAAAACCAAGCCTTTCAAAAGTATAAAAGAAAATTAAATCAAAAGATTAAAAAGGATTTTATTTGAAGAACCATTGAAACTTATAGAGGAAGATAAATAGGGAACACTGATCATGGAGGCGGGAAAATCTGTTCATGTAGTATACATTAAAAAATAGTCTTTTAATATTTTTGTAAAGAAATTCAAATACCCTTTTTCAAAAAATCGTTAAAAATTTATTTATTAAACCTTTGTGAATAAAATAAAAAGAAGTATAAAATGAATTTAAAATATAATAATTGGAGTTTAAAGAAAAAAAATATTGAAACATTATGAAAAACATGGATATGGAGGAAAAAGATCCCCAACCGAAAAAAAGAGACAAGGTCAGTAACTCTTATATATAACTTACTTATTGATTCTTGATCCAACAAGAGATGAAATAGAAAATAAACATGTAAAAACCAAACATAACTAGAGGATAATAAAAGTTATTTGGTTTAATATATTAGGATCATATAATTTTTCCCAAAGGAAATCTGAACATGAACAATCTTGAAATAAAAAGAGGTTGTAACAGAAATCCCTTACCTTGGGTCTCCTCTTAGTCACACATGGTTGATCCTCCTGTATAATGAATTTAAATTTATTAAATACTTTATTAATAAAAAATTCTATATTTCATTTTTTAAGTTCCTTTTATAATCATTCGAAATTCATTCATTGAATAGTTCTTTCTTACGTTGACCACTTAAGGTTGCATGGTTAATTTCTCTAAAATTACTTCGGTATATTTTCTATGGTTAAAGGATTTATGAAATCATTCCATCATTTCAAAAAAATTAATAATATCATAAATATAATTTTTATTCATTATATAAAATTTAAGAATCATATATACATAGTGGTAATAGAAAAATGAATCACATCACTTCGTGGAGGTAGTAGTCCGCATGTACACACGACTGACGTTATCATTTTCCAAAAGATGGAAGGGTAAGAAAGTAGATGATATACTATATTTACATAATAATAATAATTTCATAAATATAATATATATTCATCAATTCCAACTTTATAACCATCTGAGTAAATAGGTTATGAAAAATTAATTAAATTGCTACATGGAGACCTTAGGTCGTATGTACGCACAAATGATGTTTTTGTTTTCCATAGGATAGAAAGGAGGAGGAAATGATTTTCCCATAATCATAATAATAGCTTCATATATTTTTTATATTGTATTCATTATTTTAGGATGTTTACAATAGATTTATATTAAGTAGAAGCAATAAACATTGAAATAGTCGGGTAAAATTTCTCTTCTTTGAGAGACCTCCTTTGGCTTAAACCTTAAACCTTCTTATGATGATCATAGGGTAATAAAAGGAGATCAATAATGAAGGGAGGTAATCTAAGAAGGTTTTTATAAAGTTATTGGTCAATCAAGAGGGCTCAAAAGGTGTGAAGAATAAAGCAGAGGAGGTTCCCTTTTATAAGTGGGGGGAGGGGCATACATGAAATTACTTAAAATATTTAAATAAAATAAAGTTATTTTCTTTTGCAGGTGGAACCTAATTTTCATAGATTCAAATATGATAAGGTTAAGGTCGAAATAAAATCAACCGATGATATTTAAAAAAATTGTGTTATATTGAAGTTTAATCCCTTTATTTTTAACCCTTTTAACTAATTTACCCTTAACCGAAGTGATAAATATTTACCATGGTTACTATTCATTATGAAAAAAATTAAGTTGACATTATTACCTAATATTAATTATTATGATTAAAAATATGAAATCTATTTTTATGATTCAATTTCTAGAATTTCCACAAATTAATTATAATATTAGCGCAAAAAACCATTCTTAGTAAAAATGCATTTTTATGTATAAAAATGATTTTATACTTATTTTAGACAAACACTTTTGAGAAAAGATTATTCCCAAAAATTTATTGGATTATTAATAAAACAATTAAGGTTCTTTAACATTGGAACTATTTCAAAACTAAACAGAACCTTCCAACCATATCATTAAATGTAAAGAAACAAAAATAGTATTTAATAAGGATAAAATATTATTTAGGTTCAAAAAGTAAAGCATGAGCTTCCAAATTCAAAATAATGTTTATAAAATTTTTATAGTACTCCTAAAACACACATTTGTAAGATCCAATGTTTTTATGAATTTTTAAATCAAGTACACATAATGATGATTTCACAAAAGTTGCAGTAAGCATAAAAATAGTATTTTTACTATTCACCCAAAAGTCATATTTTTTAGAAAAATCCCAAAAAAATAACTCTAAGATAATTTTTACATGTTGATTTCAAAAATTATGTCCATTTTTTCAAATAAAATTTCTAAAATAATAAGAAATTAATTTTAAAATGAGCATGTAAAACACAACGACAATCGTTTTTAGAAAAATGCATTTTTAAGCATAAAACTGAATTTATTCTCATTTATTTCCTAGTAAAAACCATTGGATGAATGTTAAAATATTTTATATAATATATAATTTATACATATCACTAAAATAATTCATCAATAGTGATTATTTTAATCTATTAAAATATAAATACAATGTTCATTTACAAAAACAATTTTCTAAAGAAATAACTCTTTTTATTTCAAAATGATTTTATCTTTACTTATAACCAATTAAAAATCAATGTATGATTAGTTATATATGTTTTAACACATAAGTGAAATAATAAATTTTCATTTATTCATAAAAATTTATTTCTAAGGGAAACTTTCAAAAATCCATTCTAGGCTTTTTTCAATATAGTAAGTTCAAAAGAAATTTACATCCTATGAAATTAGAAATTTTTAGCTATGAGATATTAAAATATTCATTGTAATATAATTTACCTAGAATGAAAATTTCAATTCCTATAATTGAAGCTCAGGTGTTATATTTTTCTCTCCATTAAAAATTTCATCCTCGAAATTTTCATGGATATCACTTCTTGATCAAATGTGGGAAGTTCTTCATCAACACTTCCTCATATTCCCACACTGCCTATTATATTTTATGATTTCTATAAATTTCCTTCACCAATAGAGTCATATTATTCCACAAAACTTTTTCTTTTGTATTAAGAATCTGGATATGTTCTTCAGAGTAAAGATAAATTAGGTTCCAATTATATTTCCTTGGTGGTGAGCACATTCAGTTGGTCTAGAATATAGTTCCTCAATAATGAGATAAGGAACACATCATGAACTTTAGAGAGGCTATGTAGAATCACCAAATGGTAATCCAAAACTCTAATTATTTCTAGAATTTTGAATGTCCTGGGGTACCTAGTACTCAATTTCCCTTTCTTACCAAAACTTATAACACCCTTTCACATATATAACTTTAAGAAAACATGATCTCCCCCTTGAAATTATAAATCCTTCCTTAGGTTATTTTTATATATCTTTTGTCTACTTTGAGAAGCCTTGATATGACTATGGATAGTTCTTACTTTCACCATTGTATCCTTAATAGGTTTCGACCCTAAAAGCTTCCTTTCACCAACTTTAACCCAATAAACTGGTGTATAAATTTTTTCCCATACAATTCTTCATACGGTACCATTTGAATTCTAAAATTGAATATATTAATATAATAAAATTCCACCAAAGGTAAAAAATTATCCTATGTACCTTGAAAGTCAAGTGATCATGCACTCAACATGTCTTGTAATATTTGAATAGTCCTTTCAGACTCTCCATCTATCTAAGGATGATAAACAGTGCTCAAACATAGCTTGGTGTCAAGAGACTTCTGAAGACTCTTCCAAAATTTTGATTTAAAACATGGTTCATGATCAGATATAATCAAAAAAGTTATTCCATTAGATAATATAGAGTTGTGTGAGGTGCTCAAGAGGTAGATCTTCCCTTATAGTGAGAAAATGTGTGGACTCGGTAAGGTGATCAATAATAACCCACATGGAATCATTCTTTCTAGGAGTCTTTGAAAATCCTGTGACAAAGTCCATAGTAATATCATTTCATTTCCACACAGGAATAGGTAGAGGTTGCATGACTCCTCTAAAATGTTTTATCTCAATATTTACCTTTAGAAAAACCAAATATCTTGATACATAGTCTGTAATTTCCCATTTAATATTATCCTCCAAAAATTTTCCTTAAAATACTGATACATTTTTGTGATACCATGGTGTATAAAGATATTTGAGCTATGAGATTCATCTAATAAATCTCTTTTTAGCTCAGGTAAGTATGGAACACATATTTCCAAATTTCAATATACCATCTTCATAGACAAAGTCTTACAACTTCTCATCATTCATGGATTTGATTTTATTTTGAATAATCTTATCATATAGTTGGGAAATTTTTATTTTAACTAATAAGGTTTATAAATAATTTGGATTAGATGTGATGTTTTCCCTTAATGATTCCCATATCTAACTTTATTAAATCCATGAATATAGGATCTTTTTTAATCCTCATTTTAGTCAAAACTCTATGATCGTTCCTACTCAACGCATCATCCACCTTATTTTTCTTCCCATGTTGGTAGTGTATTGATAAATCATAATCTTAGAAAAATTATAGTCATCACATTTTCCTAATTTTGAGCTCTTTCTGTGAAAATATGTATTTTATTTTATGATTTGTATATATTTCACATCTTTTGCCATAAAGGTAATGCCTCCATATATTCAATGAAAATATTATGGATACCAACTCAAAATAATGAGTAGTATAATTCTATTCATGAATCCTTAACTAACTTGATTCATAGACGAAAACTCTATCATTCTGTATAAGGGAACATCCAAGTCAATTCTTTGATAGATCACTAAAAGCCACAAATATATCCCTTCTAGATGGTAAAGTTAATATCAGTACATCGGATAATATCCTCTTTAATTATTCAAAAATTTATTTACATTCTTTTAACCATACAAGCTTAACCCCTTTACATGTTAACTTGGTTAATGAGTTAGATAATTGAGAAATTTTTGAACAAATCATTAATAGTAGCATGTTAATCCAAGAAAAATACATACCTCAGTTATATTTGTTGGCATTGGTCATTCCATTATTTCATTTGTCTTTAAAGGATCAACTGATATTTAATCCTTAGAGACAATATGGTAAATAAAAGAAACTTCCTGAAACCAGAATTCATATTTGCTAAATTTTCCATATAACTCATTTTCTTTAAGAGTCTTAAGAATGATTTTAAAATGAATCTTATTCTCATCATAGTCTTTAGAGCATATCAAGATATCATAAACAAATACCATAATTAAATTATCAAGACAATCCTTGAATATTTTTTTCATCATATCATAAAAACATAGGGTGTATTAGTCAATACAAAGGGAATTGTTGTAAATTCATAATGTCCATATCTCATATGAAATGTCATCTTTGGAATATATCCCCTCTTTACCCAGGGTTGATGATAACCAAAATGAAGATCAATCTTTGAAAAATATTGATCTCCTTATATTTTATCAAACAAGTCATCAATGTGGGGAAGAGGATACTTATTCTTTATGGTAATGACATTGATTTACCTATAATCGATGCACAAACTCATAGACTCGTCTTAGTGAAAAAAAGAACAAGGGCTCCCTATAGTGAAACACCAGGGCATATAAATTCCTTATAACACAACTTCTATAGTTATTTCTCCAGTTCCACTAACTCCATTGTGGACATCCTGTATGGATCCTTAGATATTGGGTTTTCAACAAGGATAATTTAATAAAAATCTCAATCTCACATTCAAGTGGATGTCCAAGAAAATCTTCAGAAAACACATCAACGTATACCAACACAATAGGCACACCCTCTATTCTAAGGATTCATTTCCCGTTCATAGGTTGTTTTAGCTTTTCTTCACTAAGAATTTCATTAAGGAGAGCTATTGGAGGTGGATTCAGACATGATTCATATATGTAGTCTCCTCTCTTAAGACATGGGATTCCACATTTCCATCATGAATCGTAATATCCTTCCCTTAACAATTAATTTTTGAATTATAATTTGAAATCCAATCCATATCAAGGATTATATCAAATCTAACCATTGGTATAATAATAAATTTTGTAAATAAGGCATGTTTATGTGTCATAATGGGAAAAAACTGACACATCCTTATTGTAATAAGATTTAAACTATGATTATTGAATGAAAACTCTCTTTTAAAGGTGCTGGGGAAATATCTAATTTTCTTGGCAAACATGGAAGATATAAAAGAGTGAAAAGATATAGAATCAAATAAATCATTATCTAAATTTGATGTTATGATCAAAGTACATGTCACCACATCTTTAGGAACTTTAACCTCATTTGTAGTAATCATATAAAATTGCTCTTATCCTATTGGCCTCTTTTGTGGGAGGTTCCCTTGACACTAGGGACATTGGTTTGAATAATGCCTCTTCTCTTTATAGTTGAAGCACAAAATAATCATGGTTTATTTATTTCCCTTGCATTCATGAGCCTTATAACCCCTTTATCCCCACTTAAAACATACACAAGTTCCCATTATGTAAGTACTCGCGTGTTTCTTTATAAAATTATCACATGTTGGAAATCTCATCTTCCCTTTATTCTTCTTTGACATATTTATTTTTTCTTGATTCTCATCTGACATCTTCTTTTCTTGATTTCCTATGACAATATAAGACCGAGAAAATTATTTCTCTATATTGATAGAACTTTTTATGATATCATCATAGGTTGAAAATGTTTGAGAAACCAATGCCCTTCGGATACTCAGCTTAATCCCATCAAAGTAACAATCAATCTTTATTTCCAAATTATTTGTGTGGTCTACAATATGCCTAGATAATCTTGTAAAATTAGCCTCATACTCTACAACTCTTTATTTTTTCCTTCTGATTTAATGTGAGTAACTTCCTCTCCATTTCAGCTTGTTGCTCTCAAGGAAAGTATTTTTCAAATAATATCACTTTAAAAGTTCTATATTCCATATGTCATATTTTCTCTTCCTCTCTAGTATTCTAGATTAATGGATACCATTAATCAGTATCTTCTTTCAGACAATACACTTCCAAAATAACCTTTTCCCTTTCATTACTTCCCTAGGACATAAATATCTTTTTATGTGACTTAATCCATTTTTCAGCTACCAATGGATTAGTAGTTCCATTAAAAGATAGAGGCTTATGTCCCATGAATCAATCCAACATATGTGAATTGTGTTGTGAAATAATAGGTTGATCTATGAGGGAAAGGTTATCTTCATAACTTGAGTGAACTTCCCTGATATGGTCATGATATTCTCAGCTCCAACACCAGTTGTATTGTCTTACTCGGCAGGGAAATCCTTGCATTGATTATGGGTGTTGATTCTCTTCCTTCCACTAGGCAGCATCACTAAACAATAACACACATTGAGTTAGCACATAATCATCATGAATATCGATCCATAAAATAAAAAACCTTATGATGGTAAAAGTTCTCAAATACCCTAAGGGGTTATCATAATTCTCATGTTAGCTGGGTTCATTTAAAATCTAATTACGAAGGTTCATACTAAACTTTCTCTAATACCATTTATAACACCCCAACTCCAGAAACTCAGAGTCGGTGTTTTCTTTTTTACATCAGTACAAGATACAAGGGATCACACCATATAGGATCGATTAGTTTAGAAGTCTTGGAAAAATAATTACATAATTCATTCCCATATTACATTGGAAATATAAAAACATAGCATAAGAAATATTCTTGAATCCTTGAAACCATTCAAAATATCTTTCTTCAAATCCTGGGGAAAGGAAAACAAATAAAGGGTAAGCTTAAATGCTCAATAAGGGTTATGTATAATGAATGTTATCATAAGTAAATAAGGAATAATCAATATGGAAAAGTGGATAATCAAAACCCATTTCATTCAATCAATAAATTTAGTTCAATGAATATCTAAGGATAATATCGTCAAAGCAATCACATGGATAATGGAAAGTGAATTCTCAATAAAGGAAATGCATAAATTCTGACATTCATGAACTTTCCATCAAGGCCTCATCCTGTTGCGAAAATGCTAGGAGTCACAGTGAAAAAACATGTTTTTAGATGAATAAAAGATAAAATAAATTGATGAGAAAATAACAAGAAGATATCACAAGACACATCAATTTACGTGGTTCGGTAATAATCCCTACATCCACAAAGATGTGGAATTTCATTATGATTCGGGAGCACAAATAAAGAGAGAATATCATAGTTTCACAACACAGAAATATTAGCTTGAAATAAGCTAATAAAGAGGACGAAGAATTATTCCACCAACCACATAGAAAATCTGTTGTGCTATAGTGAAATATGGTTGGAAGTCCGCACTGCTACAGTGTTGCAGCCACCCAAGACCAAGTTGCTACGATGGCTGGTGGAAAGATATCCATAGAGCTACAATACCGTTGTCTCCAGAGTCTGAGCTGATACAGTAGTTGTGCCAAAGTTCACACTGCTATAGTTTCCTATCAGTGTCATCCGGTCAGCTATGCTACAGTCAGTTAGAGAATCTACAATGCCCCAAAATTTGGGTTAGGGGTCTTCAACCCATGAACCCCCATAGAAAGGGCGTGTTGCCCCCTGAAACTCCCAATGAGCTTACCGTGGAGCTTGATCCGTGAGAGTTGTAGTCCAGTGTGCAGTATGGACCGCTAGCATTCAGCCCAACATCATCCAAATAGATCAAAAAATAAATAAATAGTGATCTCAAATATTCTTGAATCTTTGAAATCATTCAAAATATACTTCTTCATATCCTAGAGAAAGAGAAAAAATAAAGGGTGAGCTCAAATATTCAGTAAGGTTTATGTACAATGAAAAGTTATCATGAGTAAATAAGCCATAATAAAAATGGAAGAGTGGATAATCAAAACACATGTCATTCAATCAATAACTTTAGTTCAATGAACATCCATGGATAACATCATCATAACAATCACATAGATAATGGAAAGTGAATTCTCAATAAAGGAAATGCATAAATTCAAAAATTCATGAACTTTCCATCAAGGCCTCCACCAAGTTATCTCGAATCTTACCATCAAGGCCTCGACCAAGACATTATTCTTAATAAATGGGTAAGTGTAAACCAGATAGCCATCTAATATGACATGCCTGTTGTTTTGTCTCATGAGACCTATAGATTCATTGAGGGGCTATCTATAACTGATTCATGCCCATCACTTGCATTTCATATGCATTCCTCATAATTCATTCTCAAAATGCCTTATAAATCAACAAATATTCATATTAAATCATGAATATGGAACATCAATATTTCCCTAGTAAATGAAACAATTTACTTAGAAAGTTTCCTTTAAATGGTATCATATATAGAAATGGTATATGGTTAAGATAACATCAAATTTATGGAAATGATACCATATAAATCCATGATACTTGAAATATGGACATGGAGGATAAAATAATGTCTAAGGGGATGTGATCATGAGAAAGTTAATGACCACAAAACCCTAAATCAGTAAAGGATAAAAGAAAACCATAAATTCATAAAAAATAAATCATTTTTAATAAAACCAATCCTTTAAAAATAGAAAATAAAATGGAAGAATAACATTAAAAATAACTTCCTTTGTAACTTTTTCTAAGAACAAAGTTATAAATCACTTTCAAAATTCTATTCTTTCCTTTAAGAAAATAATTCCTTTTTCTTTTCAATTTAAAAATTCATAGAAAAAGATTTTCTTAGAAGAACCATTTAAACTTTTATAGGAATATAAATAGAGAATAATGGTCATGGAGGCAGAAAAATCCTTTCATGTCATACACATTAAAAAAACATTCTATTCACACTTTTATAAATAAAGTCAAAATACCTTTTTTTCAAAAAAAATAATTAGAAAACTACTTATTAAACATTTGCGAATAAATCAAAAGGTGGTTAAAAGTGACTTAAATAATCATTAGAGTGTAAAGAATAACATTCTTGAAACATTATGAAGAACATGGATATGGAGGGAAAATATTCATAACAAAAAAGAAGAGATAGGTTCAATAACTCTTACATGTAACTTAATTGTTGATCCTTTATCCAATAAAAGATGAAATGGAAAACAAACATGTAAGCCCAAAACATAACCAGAGGAGAATAAAAAATGGTGTTTAAGATATTATGATCATATAATTTTTCCAAAGGAAATCTAACCATAAACAACACTGAAATAAAAAGAAATTGTAACAAAAATCTCTTACCTTGGGTCTCCACTTAGTCGTATGTGTTTGATTGTATAATGAATTTAAAATTTTTAAATACTTGCATAAGAACCTTTTTCAATTATATTCCATTGTTAAGGTCCTTTTATAATCATTTGAAATTCATTCATTGAATAGTTCTTGCCTGCATCGCACTTAAGATTATTCGGTAAAAAAAATCAAAATTACCTCAGTATATTATATGTGGTAAAAGGAGTTATGGAATGGTTTTAACATGTCCAGAATGTTAATAATGTAATAAATATCATTTTTATTCATTATATATAATTTTAAACCCTATTTTTATTATTATTGGTATTTTCGAGCCCCACATCAGAATATTCCATCATGTATTCCTCTTTCTCAATCTATAAAAGAAGGCATTCACCTCACCTTGAGGTAAGGAGAATTCCTCCTCTACATGGTATCAGAGGGAAAATCCCATTAACTTTTTTTTTCCTGGTCGACTCCCAAACCGGCTCCTGACCTACACGACCTCCCCTCCTGGCTCCTGCCCTATGCCCCCCACCCAGCTCCTGCCTTACGCGGCCATCCCCCTCCCAGATCTCACCCTACACGGCTCCCCTCCCGGCACCGCTCTCGCCTCCCGCCCTACGCGACTACCCTCCCGACGCTCCTTTCGGCTCTCACCCGACCCAGCACACTGCCTCCTCTGCGCCTCCCTCCTCCTCACCTCCAGCGGCCCACAGGCCCTCAGTGACTCCTGCGGTGCATCTTGATGCCCCTCCCATCCCACTTCCGGTGCGGCTCTCGGCTTCCGCCCTACGTGGCGCCCCTCTCGTCTCCCACGTGATGTAGCTCCCACTGCACATCCCGGCGGCCCCACTTCCAGACGTGGCTCCCATCACCCGCAGTACATCCTGAAAAATCCCGGCCCGCCTCCTCTTGGCGACTCCCGGCTCCGCCTGCTAGCGTGCCCCCTCCCCGAGGCACCCTCCTCATCCTGTTATGCCTAACGAACCCGTCGCGCCTCCTAGTTCCATGCGACATCCTGGCTCCGCCTCCCGCGCATTCCGTTGCACCTCTCAGCAATGCTCCTGACTCTCGGCGCCCTCCGTTGGCCTCCCACTTCAGCCGTCATCGCCTGCCTAGTCCCGACAATCGTGACGCCCTCCATCTGCCGACCAGCTGCCACTCCTAGCGCCTCCTGGTTCCTACACCATATCTCGGCGCTACTTCGTCTAACTCATCCTCCCTTGCGACATCCCAGCCCCCACTTCCCATATCGGTCCCGCTCTCCACGACGCACCGTTGATCCCACCCTACTTCATAGATGTCTGATGCTCCAATGGCAGCCTCTTCTATTCTTCCACAGATGATCACAGCCTCCACTCACCTCGTTGATGAGAATCTCGACTCCACTAACTTCTCGGTATGGCGGAAGACCGTCTTGATGTCTCTGACAGGCATGGACCTTGATTCTCACCTTGATGATCCTCCACCAGCATCTAATAATCTCAAATACAGTCATTGGAAGCTTGCTAATAGCAAGATATTTGCCTTACTAGTAAATTCCATGGATCGCCCCGTCAAGGACGTCACCCGAACTGCAAATACGGTCAAGGAACTCTGAGATTCCTTGAACCTCATGTATTCCGAGACCAATAATTTGGCTTGGGTCTCCGATGTTCTGCAGTGCCTATCGCTTATCTGATAGCATGACCTTTCCTTCCAGGCATACTTCATGGAATGGAAAGGTCTCTGAGATGAGTTGCTTGAGTTGTGGTCCATTCCCCAGACACCAGAGGCAGCTTGGGCCCAGCGAGATAAACTTTTCATCTTTAGTCTTCTCAATGGCCTCGCTCTTGAGTATGCGACGATGGCTACCGAGATGCTCGCCAGCCCATTTACGTTGGAGATCCCACAGTTGTACCATCGCCTGGGAAAGGCCCATCAAGCTCTTCCCCCGCCCACCCCCATGGACGCTCCTTAGGCCCTCATGGACATGGTCGTGGGGAGGGTCGTCGTCGTCCCCTTTGTCAGCACTATGGCAAGCTCGGCCACCTAATCGACCGTTGTTGGGTTCTTCATGGACGCCCATCTCAGTAACCGTGGTAGGGTCAGACAGTGGTCCAAGATGCTTCCTCGTCAGTCGTAGCTCTTCCTCCATCTCTGGACCTTTCCATGGCGGACCTCCGACTGCTTCACGATCCTCAGATATTGGGTCCTTCTTTGGATTTTATTGCCCATTCTGGTGGTTCCGCTGCCTTCATCGGTCGTCGCTCCCCTGCATGGATGCTAGACTCAGGTGCCTTCGACCACCTCACCAGTGATGCTGGTATGTTTTCCTCATATTGTCCTTATGATGGTTCCTCATCCATCACCGTAGTTAATGGCTCCACTATCCCCATTGCGGGCTTTGGTGCATGCTCTCTGACTTCATCTATTCACCTTCCCTATGTGGCACATGTGTCTCACAATCCTTTTAACCTTATATTCATCAGTAAGCTTACAAATGATTTCAACTGTGTTACAATATTTACATCCTCTATTGTTGTCTTTCAGGAGAGGACGACGAATCAAGAACTTGGTAGAGGCCATCTTCGAGACAGGGTCTACATGTTCGATGGACCGACATCTGTCACCTGCATGTCTGCCTCTTCCCGTTCATTGGACCTTCATTCCCGGTTGGGAAATCCACCTGCCTCTACCATTCATCGACTATTTCCAGATATTAGTCAGCAAGTGTATTTTCATTATGAGTCTTGTAAATTTTCAAAACATCATCACACTTCATACATTCCTCAAGTGGATACACGGGCCTCAAAACCTTTTGATCTGGTTCATTCAGACATTTGGGGTCCCTGTGCCATCTCGAGTCATTTAGGGTATAAATATTATCTATCCTTCATTGATGATTTTTCTTGAATGACTTGGTTGTACCTACTTCGAGAATGGTCTGACGTGTTTTCTACTTTCCAGAATTTTTACACTGAGATTCATACACAATTTTCCATCTCTTTTAAATGTCTCTGCTCAGAAAATGGGTGTGAGTATCTATCCACTCCCTTTCAGCAGTTCCTTTAGGAGAAAGGCATCATTCATCAGACCTCATATCCTAACACACCCCAGTAGAGTGGATTGGCCAAGTGGAAACACCAACATATTCTGGAGACTGCTTGTGCTCTCCCCTTCCACCGACAGGTGCCTCTGCTATTTTGAATATATGAAATCCTTACTGCTACATACCTTATCAACCATCTTCCTTATTCTATCCTTTATGGGGGTACTCCTTTTCATACTTTGTTATCCTCTCCCCCTCCTCACTCACTTCCACTTTGGGTGTTTGGATGCCTCTGTTATGTTCATGACACTCATCCCAGCCTCTCCAAACTCTCTCCCAAATCCCTCTATTACATCTTCCTCATCTATTCACGCACTCATCACGGATATCGTTGCTTCTCACCGGACCTACGAAGGCATGTCATCCCTACTAACGTCTTGTTTGTTGAGATCTCTCTGTTCTCCCTTCCCTCTCCGCATCCTGACATTGGCATTGATGATTTTCTTCCTATCATCATTCACCCACCTTTGGTGTCTCCCCCTGCTGATCCCCATTTTGGTACGATCTACTCTCATCACCCATCGACTATATCCCCCATCCCGGCCAATGAAATCATCGTTCCTGCTTCGTCCGAGGCTCCTGCCCCAGCACCACACGACTTGCCCATTGCACTCCGGAAAGGTACTCGCTCTTGCCAGAGTACTCATCTATTCACATCTTCATATAGGTGTTTGTCAACCCTGGAGAGGGTATCTATTCCCCACACAATTGGCGATGAAAAGTCTCACTTTGGGTGGCTATAGGTGATGCGGGGTGAATTACAGGCTCTAAAAGATAACCATACTTGGGATATTGTTCCCCTTTCGGTAGGAAAATAGGCGGTTGGCAGCAAATGGATTTTTACAATCTGGCTTAATATCGATGGCACACTCCATCACCTCAAAACTCACCTTGTGGCCAAGGGCTTTGCTCAGACATACGGTATTGACTATTTTGATACCTTCTTTCCAGTTTCCAAGATGACCTCTGTTCTATTATCCATCTCTCTGGCCGCTCATCATCATTGGCTCATTCATCAGCTGGATGTCAAGAATCCCTTCCTCCATGGATTTCTTGAGGAAGAGGTTTATCTACAGCATCCCCCTGAATTTTGAGCCTCTAGCGCCGAATTCCAAGTGTGTCGACTTTTCCGCTCTCTATATGGTCTCAAGCAGTCTCCTCGTGCTTGGTTTGGCCGATTTAGCACTGTCGTCACTGTCTTAGGCTCTCTCGTAGTATGAAGGACCACACCATGTTCTACAGGATGACATCCACCGGCTGCATCCTATTGGTAGTATATGTGGATGATATCATCATCACCAGGAGCGACTCCACTGGAATCACCCATCTCAAGGGGCATCTTCATAATCACTTCCACACCAAATATCTTGACCCTCTCACATACTTCCTTGGCATCAAGGTCTCCCGTTCTCCGAACACCATCTTCCTCTGCCAACGGATATATGCGTTGGAAATTCTACAAGATATTGGGATGACACAGGCCACCGCCGTTGACACTCCTCTTGAGCCTGGGGAACAATATCTCTATGACTCCTCAGAACCGTATTCACACCCAGAGAGGTACCGTCTACTGGTGGTAAAACTCAATTATCTCACAATGTCTCGTCCAGACATTTCCTGCGTTGTTGGAAAAGTGAGCCAATTCATTGATCATTCGACCACCTCTCACTGGGATGTTGTCCTCCGCATCACCAAATACATCAAGAGAGACCCTACACGTGGTCTTCGCTACTCCCACCACGCTCATCTGAATATTGAGGCCTTATGTGATGCTGACTATACTGGTTGTCTTGCTATCGGGAAGTCTACTTCTGGGTTTGTCGTTTTCTTGGTAGGCAACCTCATCTCTTGGTACAACAAAAAACAGACTGTCGTCTCCAGATCCAGTGTGGAGTTTGAGTACCGTGCCATGGTCACTATCACTACGGAGATCCTTTGGCTTCGTCATCTTATCTAAGAGTTTATCTTTCCTCCGCAGACATCTTCTCATATCTAGTGTGACAATTAGGCCGCCACCAAGATTACTTAAAATCTTATCTTTCATGAACACATGAAGCATATCGAGGTGGACTGCCACTTTCTTCACCACCACCTCAAGCACAACCATGTCAGCTTTAGCCACATCCCGACGGCGGATCAACTTACCGGCATCTTCACCAAAGGCCTCTCAGGGGCTCGTCTGGTCTCGCTCAGTTCCAAGCTGGGCATCCACAACATCTACGACCCAGCTTGAGGGGGAGTGTGTATGGTCTGGTCTGATGTCATCTTTCTTTTGTGGGACTCGTGGTCTAATATGGGCATGTCCAACTTGAGGGGAGTGTTAAACCCTATTTTTATTATTCTGGGTATTTTCGAGTCCCACATCAAAATACTCCATCATGTATTCCTCTTTCTCAATCTATAAAAGAAGGTTTCTACATCACCTTGAGGTAAAGAGAATTCCTCCTCTATAATAATTTTAAAATATTCTATGCATAGTTGTAAGATAAAAATGAATCACATCGCTCCGTGGAGGTAGTCCACACATATATACGAGCAACGTTATCATTTTCCAATGGATGGAAGGGTAATAAAGTAAATGATATATTCTATTTTTATAGTCATAATTATGTCATAAATTTCATATATATTCATTAATTTCACCTTTATAAACATTCATGTAAAGCGGTGATCAAAAACGAAATACCCCTCAATTTAGAGACGGTAGGTATACGTACGCACGTGCGATGTTTTTTTCTATAGGATAGAAAGGAGGTGGAAATGGTTGTCCTATAATAATAATAGCATCTCAGTATATTTTTGACATTGGAGTAATTATTTTAGGATTGCTACAATGGATTTAGATGAAATAAAAGGAGAAATAAACTTTAAAAGAGTTGGATAAGACAATTACCTCTTCTTTGAGAGACCTCCTTTGGCTTACACCTTAAGTCTTATTAGGATGGTCTTAGGGTACGACCAGGAGCTTAAGAATAAAGGGAAGGAAGCAAGGAATGTTTTTGGACAGGTCTTGGATGAGCAAGAGGGCTCAAGAGGTGTGAGAAAGAGAGGAGAGGAGGTTACCATTTATAAGTAAGGGGAGGGAAACACATGGAATTACTTAAAAGATTTAAATAATAGTCATTTTCTTTCCATGGTTACTATTCATCATGACAAAAAATTAATTTGGCTTTATTACCTAATATTTTTTAAAATTGGTACAACTACAAGTGCGGAACACAATGCTATAAAGAAATTGCAAATAAATTACAAGCCTAGGGGCTCGACCCTATGACCATGCCCCAAACCCCAACCCACCCATACCACCTCAACCAACCGCAGGGGGCCATATTACCTAATATTAATTATTATGATTCTAATAATGAAATTCAGTTTTAATGATTCAATTTCTAGAAGTGGTAGAAATATATTCTAATATTAGCATATAAAAACCATTTTTAGTAAAAATACATTTTCATATGTAAAATGGATTTTATACTTATTTTGGCCAAAGACATTTGAGTAAAGGTGATTCCCACAAATTTATTTGATTATTACTAAAAAATGAAGGTTCTTTACATTTGAATCTTTCCGAAACTAAATAGACCCTTCCAATCATACCATTAAATGTAAAGAAATCAAAATGGCATTTAATAAGGATAAAATCAAATTTAGGTTCCAAAAAGTCAAGAATGAGTTCCCAAATTCAAACTGATGTTTTTAAAAGCTTTATATTACTCTTAAAACACATATTTGGTCGAGCCAAAGGTTTTATGAATTTTTTAACTAAGTATACATGATGATGATTTCATAAAAGTTGCAGTAAACATAAAAATGGTAGTTTAACATTTCACCCAAAAATCAACTTTTTTAGAAAAATCTCAAAAATCCACCTTAAGATAATTTTGAAATATTGATTTCAAAAATGATGTTCATTTTTTTAAATAAATTTTTTAAAATTATAAGAAATTAATTTTAAAATAAGTGTGCAAAATGCAATGAAAGCAGTTTTTAGACAAATGTATTTTTTAAGCAAAAAACTGAATTTATTCTCATTCCTTGTCGAGTAAAAACCAATATATGAATGTTAAAATATTTTATTAAATATATAATCTATGCATTTCATTAACATCATTCATTAATTGTTATTATTTTAATTTATTAAAATAGAAATACATTATGCAGTTTAAAAAACAGTTTTCGAAAGAAAAAATAACTCTTTTTACTTTGAAATGATTTTATCTTAATTTCTAACCAATTAATAATCAATGTATGATTAGTTATATTTGTTCTAACATATTATTTTATACTAAATGTTTAGTTAGTCATCAAAATTCATTTCAAAGGGAAATTTTCAAAAAAAAATCCTAGACTTATTTTGATATAGTAAGTTCAAAAGCGATATTTATCCTAGAAATTTAAAAATTTTGGGCTATGAAATATTAAAATGTGCATTTTACTATAATTTATTTAGAATGAAAAGTTTACTTGCTATAATTGAAGCTCGGGTGTTACATTCTTCCCTCCAATTTTCATAGATATCACTTCCTGAACAAATGTGGGTAGTTCATCATTACTTCCTCAGGTTCCCATGTCACCTCTTCTATTTTATGATTTCTCCGAAGTACTTTCACCAATCGAGTCGTCTGATTTCACAACACTTGTTCTATAGTGTCAATAATCTAGATAGGATCTTCACAGTATGATAAATTAGATTCTCATTCTATTTCCTCGATAATGAGATATGGAACACATCGTGAACTTTAGAGATGCTAGGTGGCATTGTCAAACAGTAAGTCATAACTCCAATTCCTTCCATAATTTTAAAAGGATTAATGTACCTGAGACTTAATTTCTCTTATTGAAACTTATAACACTCTTCCACAGAGATACCATCAAGAAAACAAGATCTCCCACTTGAAATTCAAAATCCTTCCTTTAATTATCGAGAACACAATTTTATCTACTTTGAGTTGTCTTGATATGAATCTAAATAGTTCTTACTTCCACTGTTGTCTCCTTAATAAGTTCAGGACCTAAAATCTTCCTTTCACCAACTTCATCCCAACAAGTTGATGTACAACATCTTTTCCCATACAATGCTTCATACAGTGCCATTTGAATGCTGAAATAGAAGTTGTTATTCTAAGAAAATCCCACCAAAGGTAAATACTGATCCCACATACCTTGAAAGTCAAGTGAGCACAACCTTAGCATGTCTTCTAATATTTGAATAGTCCTTTCAAACTGTCCATCTAAGGATGATAAGTAGTTCTCAAACGTAGCTCGGTGACAAGAACCTTCTGAAAACTCTTCTAGAATTTCGATGCAAACCATGGGTCATGATCAAATACAATCGAAAGAGGAGCACCATGAAGTCTCACGCCTTCATTAATATAGATTCGTGTGAGGCACTCAAGAGGTAGATCTTCCCTTATAGCGAGGAAATGTGTGGACTTGGTAAGATGATCAACAATAACTCATATGACATCATTCTTTCTAAGATTCTTTGGTAATCCAGCGACAAAGTTCATAATAATATCTTGTCATTTCTATACAGGAATAGGTATAGATTGCATGAATGTGACATTTTAGACTTTATATTTACATAAAATGAAATATGTCATTTTCCAAGAAAAATGGCACAAAATTGTCATAAATTCGAATCTTGGATGAGGATGGTCAAACCCCACTCATCCAATGGATTAAAAGCACATGTTAGGATAATTTTTAGTTCTTATCATATTATTTTCAATTTTAATTACCCGATTTACCATTACATGGTAACAAAAATTTACTACAGCTACTATTCATAATGACAAAAAATAAGAGACCTATTTACCAAATTTAAACCTCTTGATTCCAAATATGGAATCTATTTTTCAGAATTCAATTCCTAAAAGTGAAAGGAATCAATTTTAATATAAATGCATAAAATGCAATGAAAAACATATTTTAAAAAAATACGTTTTAAATCCTAAAAATAAACTTAAACCAAAAATCAAGTATAATGATGATTCTCGTATAATTAATTAGATTATTTCTAATTAAAGGATACTTACATTAATTTAAGATCAAATATGACTTTTAAATTATATTATTTAATGAAAAGAAATGACAGTTTTACAAAAATCAGTATTTTTTACTATTCATTGAAAAATTAATCTTTCCAAAAAAAAATCAAAATTTCACCCTAAACTAATTTTGATATGATGGTTTCAAAAATGACATCCTTTATATCAAATATAATTTCTAAAAGTATAGGAAATTAATTATAATATTTTCTCACAAGAAGTAATAAAATCATTGAAGAAAACATATTTTTAAAGCATAAAATAACTTTACTGAAAATTGTGTGCTTGGTTTCTAAGCATTTTTCAAAAAAAAATTAGAGTATGACCATATATATTTCACAATATAGTTATTCATATTCATACCTGTCAATTAAATGAATAAGTTATAATGGTCATATATAAATATTAATATTTCATGGTTCTCTTAAGCTCGGTGTTGCGTGTTGTATACACTATTGAACTTAGTGTTCTTGTAAAATCTCAG
The DNA here is from genome assembly GCA_963277665.1 of Viscum album. Classification (NCBI taxonomy): domain Eukaryota; kingdom Viridiplantae; phylum Streptophyta; class Magnoliopsida; order Santalales; family Viscaceae; genus Viscum; species Viscum album. Next base: position 250,439,809 of record OY728135.1, on the reverse strand, counting down.
GGTGTTACGTGCAGAAACACACCTTCTCCGAGAAACTGACCCTGTCATAGCACATACCGTCACGACATGATCCTTGTCCTCAACTGAGAAAACTCAAAACTTCACCTCTCAATTTCCACTCACCTCCAAACTCTCTCTCGACACCCCCAACATCCTAAAAACATAATGTAAGGTCCAGGAAAACCCAGGTCATCACATTTATTTCCAAAAACACTATGATTTCATTTTTTAAAAACATATTAAAAATGCATTAAAAATATTTTGGATAGTAAGAATAAACCAGAAAGCATTACCAGTATTGTTTTCTTCAATATTGTGTTTTAAAAAAAAAATTGAATATGAGATGGAGAGAGAAAAATGGGATAAGAAAGTTTGAAAAAAATGGGATGAGAGTTTGAAAAAAAAGACATTTTGAATTAAAGAGGGGATATTCTTTTTGAGACTTACGTACCACGCTTATAAAAAGGCTATATCAGATTGCTTCCAAAGTGAGGATGGATGGAAAGATGTAGCCGCTGTGAGAGAGAATGAGGAAGGAGTGTCGCCTTTGCGGTTTCCCAACTATCAATGAAGGCGAACAAAGAGAGATGAATACGATGGCGTGTGACGATGATGAGAGAATTGTCGATGACGGTGTGCGAAGAGATCCATGATGAAGAGACATGTATCGAAAGTTCTCTTGGTTACGAAGATCAAGTGGTGTGTCCTGGTTGTAATAGTTGGTGATACAATAAAATGGTATGTCCATGGATGTGTGAAAATTTTCTTCGGGTGATAAAAAATTTCTCCGAGTGTTCAGAGAAAAATCGTTAGGGTTTTTTGTAAAATTCATTCAAGTGATATGTAAAATTCCTTTGGATTGAAAAAACATTTGGGTGGATTTTCTAGTGTTTTGTAACTATTTTCACTGTGACATTCCATCGAGCTCCACCCCAACAACTGGTATCAGAGGAGGTTCACGGTTTCAACCTAAGAAGATCGAGATGTAGCAATGGAGTCACATTGAGGTGTTCGTTAGAGATCTTCAAAGTTGACACCTGTAAAAGTGTGTGATAAATCATGCATGTGTCGACATGGATGATCTTATGCATATAAAGATCCTGCTAAGGTGGAGTTGACGTGTCGGATCTGATAATGGAGGAGTCAATAATGGTGGAGCCAATAATCACGGTGACGATGGTGATGGAGATAACGATGGATGAATATTCAAATTTTAAATCAAGGTGGAGATTGTTGGGGTTTTTAAAAAAATGAATATGAGATGGAGAGAGAAAAGTAGGATAAGAAAGGTTGAAAAAAACATGGGAGGAGAGTTTGAAAAAAAAAGATAGATTTTGAAAAAAAAAGATATGTTCTTTTTGAGAGACCCATGTGCCACACTTATAAAAAGGCTCTACTGAATTGCTTCCAAAGTGAGGAGGGCTGGCAAGATGTAGCCATTGTTAAAGAGAACGAGATAAGGGGTGCTACCTTTGCATTGTCCAACTACCGACGAAGGCGAACAAAGCAAGATGAAGACGATGGTGCGCGAAAATGGCGAGAGAATTGTCGATGATGACATGCGAAGCAATCCATAATGGAGAGCCATATATCAAAATTCCTTTTGGCTTCGGAGATTAAGCGGCGTGCCCCGATTTTGATTATCGATGATACAACAAAATCCTTCAAGTAAGAAAAATTTCTCTAGGTGTTGAAAGAAAAATCATCCGGGTGTGTTGTAAAATTCCATCGGGTGATGTGTAAAATCCCTTCAAGTGGAAAATCCTTCAAGTGAAGTTTCTAGTGTTTTGTGACTGATTCCGTTGTGACGTTGTGTTGGGCTCCGACCCAACATATTTTTTTTCTTTGCTTTGCACCGATTGTTTTGAACTCTAGGAAATTATTTCTAAGTGTAGGTTCCAACAGATGGCTGATGGAGTGAGCAGTATTACCTTATGAACTGTATATTTTTAGTTCCCATTCCCAAAACTCTCAGGTCATAACTCTAAATCTTTCTCACTATTATTGCATCATCAAAGTAATCAGTGTTTCGTATCATTTTCTTTTTTCAAAAAAATAATACATTTTAATCATCAATTTTTTTACTTACAAATACCAAGGTTATACAATGATACACCCCATCGCCAACATAAATGCTTTAAACTTCCTTCAAGAAAGCTTCTGATGACCAAATCACAACATTCACTGTCAACCACCCATCCATCACCTTGAATCTGGGAGGTGACCACCCTGGGCACTACCAATATCACCACCACCACTAATCCCCCTTCCTCGCATCTACCAATACTAAAATACATTTCGATTTAAGGTTTTCTTATAAATTTATAATTTCTAAAATTTTATTCCATGTTTTTAAACATTTAATTATAATTTATGAACAAAAAATTTTAATAATAATAATCTGACATATTGTTCTCAAGTCATTTTATTTTATAATAATATGTGATTCATATTTCTCATAATTATTCAGTCTTTATATGTTATGTTTTAAGTTTTTTTATTTATATCCAGGATTTTTCAAATGTTGTGATATCAATTTTAATTAAATGAATTAAATAACCATCAAAGGTTCAATTGCACTTCTCAATTTACTAATTTTTTTTTATTTTAAATTCTTATTTCAAAACTCCTCTGATCATCCTCTATAAAATTGTTCTCGCTGATATTTCATTTACATGATTCTACGTAAGTCTTTTTTTTACAACTTCACTTTGCAGTTTTGATATCTTGATATTTAAAAACCACTTTCGTCGACCTTTAATATTATAGGTACCAATATTTTTATGATTGTTATAATTTTTTTTTTCCTTTGTTTGGATTCATTGCATGCATTTTTTTATTATTTGTCTCTAACATATATCGTGTAATACTAACTCGTTTTTCTTATTATCATATTATAACATTTTTCAGCAGTTGGGGTTTAGATTAGTGGTAAGCACTAAAAAGGTGCATTTAGGATCGGTGAAGAATCACTGAGAGGGAGAGTGAATCAGTGATTCAATTTCTTTTCAAGTTCCCTTAGTGAAACAACCCTCGTCACCGGTTAGAGTGAATCTTGATCGTTGTCCCACACACGAAGGGAAAAACAAATTTACAAGGCTCGCCTCTCAAAACAGGAAGGCTAATCCTTTCCATGATCCGGATTTCACCGAGATCATGCGACTCGCTAGTTTCAACATGTAGGTACAACAAGCAAGGTTTATCCTTATACTCGTGTTACAACAAGTCTCCTGATTGTGATAGTGCTTCCCTCACCGTTACAATGATAAAGTATTTGGAATCAATAAGAAAAATGTATTCCAAGCATAGTCTTCATTTGTTGATGCAGTAGTGCTCTTTCTCTTCTTCTTCAACCGGAAGAAACTCAGGTGTGATCTCTTTAATCCGTGATAATTGCACAACCACTTCTTCTTCCTCTTCTATCCTTCTTTTTCTAACTTCTTCTCTCTTCTTCTTTTCTTCCGGTCTTTTTACACATATGGCATACTTCGCACATCGACAATTATAAAGTATTAAAGCCAATTCGAATTCTCATACTTGAATTCAAACCAATAGCTTCCTTTAACTAACTTAACAACCCCCACTTCATTTTGAACCATTGGATATTGTTGGATCTTCTAGATATCCTTCATGCTTCCAAAAACGACCTCATAGATCGAGTTAGAGAGCCATTGGATCATTCAAGAAGTTGCATTAGTAAAATTGCTCGTAAATGCATCGAAACCCCCGACTCGGCTTGCACCATGATGTGGTGCAGAATTCTAAGTCGTTTTCCTTAAAAACGCCATGCACCACGAGCCTAGTCTTCCTCTCTATGGATGTTTTGATTTGCAACCCTGTCTGTTGACCACGACTTGTAAGGCCATGAGCATGAATCTCCTCCTTTGGTCGTTTTGTCTTGCAACACCATCTCATGACCACGACATGCTTCAAGCACTACCACAGGCATAGTGGACTTGCTCATTTTGCATAAGTGCTCAACAAACACCATGGAAACATCACAGGCATTTTGGCCTTGGTCGTTTCACACAAGCACACTGGAAGATCACTGCGGGGACAACCACGACCGTTTTGGCCAGGTTATTTCGCACAGAAACACCACCAATTCACCATGACCATCAAAACTCCCTACCATGGGCATGGCCTTGCCTGTTTTGGGAAATTCCTTCACAAAACACCTTCTACCATGGGTGTATCCTTGCCCATTTTGGGAAATTCCTTCACAAAACGCCCTCCACCATGGGTGTGGCCTTGCCGGGTTTCCCCACTTCTTTCTCCAGCCTTCTCCAAACTTTTTAAAAAACCTGAATCAGGATAAACCAATCATGATGTTTAACAACAAAGATCATTTCACATGGCATCGACTGATTTAACTTAGAACACAATTTATGTATTGACAACAAAAGCCAACACAATCGTATCATGTTTACCAAATCTTCAACCTCACAAACCACATCAACCATCCTAGCACCTCTTGGGATCAACAGGCACCCACATAATCCTGCATGAATGACCCAAATTCAAATCCAGGCGAGGGAATGAATTATGCAAGCACTGCAGCAGTACTATAACAATGGTACTGTAGCAGCAGTAATATTCATCTAATTTGGGCCTTCGGGCCATAGGGCCTCGAAGCCATCAATGGCCTTGGAGCCACAGGGCCTCCAGGCCATCATTAGTAGGCAACAAGCGACATGGTGGGACCAAGTTAATGGCTCGGCGCAACAGGAACACGGTGCAGCATGGCGACACGCAAGCGTCGCTGGGTGGGCGATTCTTTTGGCACGAGTTGTATTCGTTTGTTCATAATAGTGGATTTTCATAGACACACAGGAGTGACTATGTCAAGGATGTAGGTTCTCACACTGAAGTCGAACTTTGTAAATATTGTGCGCTTTACTTGCTTTCCCACTTTTGCATGCATGAGTATTTACTAAAAGTTGATAAGAAAATAAATCTTAACAAGTTACATGGGCTAAGTTTCTAAAAGTTTTGAAACTTATGAAAAGTGAACAACTGATTCAACCCCCCTCCCTCTTTGTTATTTGATTCTTTGGAACTTCAGTTATATCCTTCAAGGGCCATTGAGCCACATTCAGCTCGGCCTTCAGGTCGTAAAAACTTGGGTTTTCAGGGCAATGAATATGTAAAAAAATAGGTTTAGTGGGTGTTTATCATTCCTTGTGAGGCATGATGAGGTTTGACCCACTAGAGTGTCTAGGTGTGTGTGTTGTTTGTACTTTATAATCTCATCAACCTGATATAGAAATTATAACATGTTTTTTTATTAATAAATTCAAATGTCTACTCATGGGTGTTATGATATGCTTCCACGCGTCATACAAAAATTTATATGTGTTGCAACCATAAGGTTGTGTTAGATTTGTTGACAATATATATTAAAGAATGGTTATATGCTGAATAGAGTTATGGTGCTTTGAGGTGGAAAAGTTGCAAGAAGTATTGCATAGAGGTATTAATATGTTGCTTGGAATTCGAAAAGGGAGAGATTGGTGAATACGCATTGAATGTCATGCTTGGACATTTTTCATGGATTCATTATGAATCCATTTTTTTGAGCTGCATGAAATAAGTGTTGAAAATGAGTAGACATGTGTACATGGTGATGCACTTGGAAAGTCATGCAAATGAATGTGTAGATATGTGTACTTGGTGATGCACTTAGAGAGTCACGGAAATGATGTGAATGATTGTGTAAAGTATGGATATTGATGGAGGATGCTTGATAATATTGAAGATTGATTACTGAAGGTTGATGATATTGAAGATTGGATGTGAAGTTATTTATGCCTTGCAAGAGAATTGAAGAAGTTGAAGTGGTTTGAATGAAGTAGCATGTTGAAGAAAGGTGTTTGACAGTGTAATGATCCTCGATGGGTCGAACCCAAACCGTCTGGGAGAGGTCATGCCCACCCAAGCCCATGATAAGCAGCAGGCAATCCATCGGGATTCCCCCACCGTAAACCTGGCAAATAACACATGGCAGGTATTGTCCCCTCCTTGCAGGGTTTTTAATTTCGTCTCCCCTACAACACAAACCCATGACCACAGGGCTATCAGCCTACCGAGAAGCGTTACGAGTACCACTGAGTCGATGGACTGCCTGCTATCTGTCGTGGACTTGGGTGGGCACGGTCGGTCCCAGACGGTTTGAGCTCAGCCCACCGGGGATCATTACAAATGGAAGTTCACAAGGAAGAGCATTCACATTGAATCCATTAAAGAATATATTGATGTTGGTGGTTCAAGGAAGATTCGAAGTAGAATAGAATTCTAGTCATGAAAATGTTTTGAAGATAGATGTTGTTAAAGGCATCATTTCCAAGTATTTGTCATATTTTAGGTGAAAAATCAGTGCATAAGATGAGATGTGAAGGACCCCAGAACACCCTGAGAGGGGAGGGGTGAATCAGGATGTCAGTTTCTTCTTCTTAAAGTGACAGATCTTGTTCTCAGGTTGGTAGGAACCTGTTAAACCAGACTGATTAGAACGTGCAGTAAACAATCACATGAAAAGAGAAGACACAACAATTTTACTTGATTCACCACTAATGGCTAGTCCAAGGAGCATATGCCGACAGTGTGACAGTCGTACCAAAGTCCATTATTCTTCACTAGTTGTTAAATACAAAGGTTTAGGCATAGTCACTCTATGTCAGACACACTATCTTTACAAGATTTTAGGGATACCACACTACGTCCATCGGAACACTTCCATTGACTCCCCCTAGTTCACTGCTTTGGGAGATGTCTTACTCAGTTTATCGGCTTGAAGGTCTCTTCAATAGATTGACAATGAAGTCTTTGTCTCTGCCTAGCATGAGACTCTACTTGCACCGGTGTCCTGAATTGATGCACTTGAAAGCACTGATCAAACAAACCAGATATCTAAAACCTGTTAGAAGCTCAACACTGCACTTTTGCGTAACATGTGTTCTTGCGCGCAAGTTTTGGAATTGTTGTGTAAGATTACTTTCATTCAACCCCTATCTTTCGCGCAACCACACCATGGGGTTCACTTGGTCCTGATCTCAAGGATCACCTTGCAAGCAAGATTTACTGCGCGTAAATCTTCCGCACGCAAATCTTTCGCGCGACAGAGCTACCGAATCTTCATTGAAAAAGTTCTTACTTTTGCATGGGGGTAGTCGTCTATTTGTAGGCCTGGATAACCCTGCGCGCAAGATTCTCACCGTGTGCGAAAAACCATTTTTGACGTCGTATTGGGCGCGTAAGTCTCTTTCACGCAACCTTGTCTTTCGCGCACATTTTAAATATTTCGCGTGCTTTTTACCTTTGCCATATTTTGATGTGATAAACCTGAAACATACCTTGCGAGCAACTTTCATATTCACCTTCAAACTAGCGTGCACTTCCTTTGCCAAAAACACTTTTCTTCATTTCCCAAATTTTTGGACCCATAAGTTGGCAAATACTGGGAAACGACATCACCTTCAATACTGTTGTCTGCTTGAACTGTAAGATCTTTTTCCTTGCAAATTCTCTGATCTTCCATGAAAGGATTGACAACAAACACAAATCATACCCCATTCCCAACAAAGAACCGTCTTGGTTCCAACAAGATGATCATTGGAGATCATTCTGAAAGTTTGGAAGTGATTGAAGCTAAAATTTGGAGGAAGCGAACAAATTCTATGGCACAACCCAAGAGGCTATATTGTAGTGTTGAACAAGAGAATTCTGGTTGCACTAGAAATTTGGTGATGCGCACGCCGCAGTCTATGGTTATACAATAGCATGAATGTCATGCATTGATCCATGTCGTAGAATCTTATTACGCTGCGAAGGGTCTGTATTCAACATATCGAAGGAAATCTCAGAGTTTGTTGATTTTGTGTGTCTACATGGATTTGCACCATGGAGGAACTCTACACTGCAACCGGTCAAGTGAAAGGAATCTTGTGTCGTACGGATATATGTAACACCGTAAAGGAAGATCAAACGAGAATTGATGCGTTTTGAAAATCAAGCCTCATGTCGTAATACATGGTCAGCACCGAAAGTCTTCACTTGGTTTGAGAATAATTTCTGGAAACCAACTAGCTTCGCCGTAAAATATTGTGTCACACCGCAAACCTTAAAATATGGGCAGTTTGAACAACAATGTTGACATGGATTACTCTGGTGAGTTTCGAAGATATTCTAACATATATTAACCACCCTTTTAAATCTGAATGGTCAAGATTAAATGAACAAAGATCCAAAGGCCTAATTTGAATCGGGAAAAGTTGGAAGTTAAGTATAGTTTGAATTTCAAATTACAAATTACAAATTCAAACTATTCTCCGAATATATGGAGATCTGGTATGCAAAATTAAAGCAAGAGAATAAAAAGAGAGGAACTATGTGTTCCTAGAGAGGAGTGGACACCCACAAAGAGAATATTGAAGATCAGAATTGAAGTATAGGTTGTTGGATGGCTCTCTATTGAAGAGCTGATTTCAAAGTGGATGATTGTTGAGAAGATTCAGAGTTGATGAATATTGTTGAAGAATCCAATTTGCCAAAGTAGGAGGAATTTAAGTGCATATCATTGATACATCTGGTGTATTGTGGTGAAGAAGACAGAATGCATTAAAGAATAATTCTACTGCTGAAAATATTATCTCGAGAGCTTGTTTGGTGCTATATGAAGACAAATTGAACATCACAAATTCAACTGTACTTACAAGAGTTCATTATATCTGGAAGAGGAATAGAGTGCAACATTAGAATTCACTGGAGCGTCAACAAGAGGAGTTTATGATGCACATTTTGAGTATAAATCTTGGTTTTATGTGTATGAAGTCAAATTGAATATCAAAAACTCAACTCTACTTACAAGAGTTGATTATATCTGAAAGATTAGCAGAGATCAACATTGAAATTCATTGGAGCAACATCAACATGAGTTTATGATGTAGGTTTCAAGTATAAATCTTAGAGGGACCTTCATGTCCTTAAATTGAGAGGAGACCTACAAGTCTATAAATCAATACCTTACCAAATGAATGTGCAGAGGAAAAGAAGAAGTGACCCTTAAGAATAAGTGATATATCCCAAAACCATCAATAGGCGGTGAGCTTTGGGAGGTAGTGAGCCTTAGAAGGTAGTGAGTTTATCCCTAAAACTTGTATAGACAGAGCCACAGTAAGAAGTGTCGTTACCAAAACATTATATCCACACAAACAATGAGTTATAGTAGATTTGGTACACCATAATGTTGAGCATATGATCCTTGAGTAGCCTATTAGAAGTGAACCAAGTAAACCTTTTGTGTGCCTTGCATTTATATTTATGCATCTAGATAATGGTGTGACAACAAGATACTCAGGTAAAAAAAGTAGAAAAGGAGAAGTTTGAACAATGTTTAAATTCTGTCATCACCCCCCCGGTGTCTAATGTCCCTACAAAAGCATTTTGAGTTTATACGTTTTCTTTATATAGTACCCACATCATGGAGTGAAATTATGCACTAATGAATTCTATTTGTTCTTTATCATTACAATGTTAAATTTTTGTGGTAATTTGGATCATGAATTATACATTTATTCAATTTAATGTACTAACTACATTAAATGATGCTTTGTAATTTTCAACGATTATTTTTACTTTGATAATTGATTATACGATATTATTCTATCATTAATGCACCGATTGAGGCCCTATCATTATCACATGCTACTCATCGTCATCAACACTGAGTCGATGTCTAGCGCACCCCATTCATCGTTAGGGAACACTAAGCAACGCCATTCAGAATTGGTGTAACAGGTGATTGTAGCGTAGCAAGGTGAATTAGTGTTCAGATATGAAAACAGATGAGCTGGGGGTGGCATGTTCGACGACTGGTAACGCAATTGAACCCCTATTGGAAGTGGGTTCCAAGGGCAGCAGAATACATAGCCACTAGGCCTCTTAAGTTTTGAACATGACTGTTCAAACATTACTGACAACATTGTTGAAGTAAATCCACAGAATCAGGCGAACCTTGCACCACCACCCATCCAAGAACTAGAAATCGAAGCACGAACTGCACAAACACTTCACAGGCTGATCTTCCCTAAGAGCTCACATCGACGGGAATGTTTGTCACCTCGATGTCAGCTCTTAGCCACCTGGGGCTGTAATATGTTCCAAGGGTTGGATTGTTCGTCCATGATAGCGGTAAGTGAGCTGGGTTCAGAACGTCGTGAGGCAGTTCGACACAACACCACCATCGTACTACATCCATCCCCCCCACAAAAGGTCACCACTACATTCATATGTGCCACATCCACTGCAAGACGCCTAAAAACACCATGAAAAAACAAGGTAAGGGAAACAACCAACACCACACCAATCGAGAGCCCCCATTCATCACAATCCCATACCATTGAAAAAACCATCACGTCGGACCCAGATGAGGTCTAACAAGATGGGTTGGACACCAAGAACAGAAGCGGCAAACGACATCAGGCTAAATCAGACCAAAACAAAAACCGCCAAACCCAAAACAAAGTCAAACAAATGGAGATTCCAATGAAAGGGGGAAAGCACCATCAAGCTCTTCCACCGTAAATGACCCAAGCCACCACAAGCACCATTGTACCTGGCCAAAGAGGGATCAGGTGTGATGGGTTAGGCGGATTGAGCAAGTTAGAAGGTGAACGAGGTCAACAAACAACGGAGGAATAACAAACCCTACAAAGCAAAATGATGGAGAAGGAAACACAAGCAAGAAACCAAACACTACCACGGACCAAAGCAAAGACGGTTTAATTTGAGTCTTGATTTCAGTTATGTTGATTTAATTCAAGTCTAACAAGTTTTCATTTAAAATGCAGTTTATCATCATGATCTGTTTACACTTTTATTAATGTCATTCTTTCTATAAGATAAAAACTGTTAATTTTTATTTCCAAATATGTTGTTTTATATTTTAAATAAAAACTGTACTTTTTTTATTTTATCATGTATGATATTATCTTTTAAGATAATTATAAGATGTTAAATATTATTTTGTTTGCCAAATTTCCCAAATTTGTCATCTGTAACGGTTCATTCCCATAATTCGATGAAGAAGCCTCTGTTCTCAATTATAACTTCTGGATCCCTGATCATTTGGAAGCAGCAGTGGTCAATGAAAATGAGGTCTGAATTAGGAATTTTTAGACTGCCGTGTGGATGATTAGACCCTTTGTTAATTCAGTGCGGCTTGCAAGAGGAAATAGCAGTGTCTTTAGTTACTCATGTTCTGTGTTTTTATTAAAAGATTGCAGATGTTTTGTTGCCTGATTGACATTATCAAATCCAATTAAATGTCCCGCTAATCTGTTAAAAAAAATCAAATCATCATTAAAATAGTAAATATTAATGGATCAAAAGGCAAAAATCAACATATTTAATCCTAATTTTGTATAAAATTAACTCAGATTATCTTGCATTGAGTATACAAAATTATTTTACACATAATTACGAATGTAAAAAATTACTACATTTATTGGTGAAGCTGTACAGAAGCATACATACATATTCAATTATGAATACATAGAATTATAGAAGGTGGACCAAAGAACGATAAAATAATATATCCTGCAATTCAAAAAAATATATCCTGCAGTTCTTATATAAAATTTAATATAGATAATATAACCCGCAGTTCTTATATTTTCGGCATTTATAGAACTCTACATGTTCAAAATAATATATCCTGCAGTTCTTACATAAAATTCAATATATATAATCATCTTAATTTCAAATCTATGATAATTTATTATATTAATAATTATTGAATAATGCACCGGCAAAATACTAGTAAAATGTGCAAGAGATTAGAAGGTAGATCAAAGAACGATAAAAGTTTGATTACCAAACTCACGCAGATTGAAGATCCTCCTCCGGGTTAAACCCTAACGACAGCCTGCCGATGCTTGTACCGGCAATGAATCCACCCGTCCACGCATTCTGCAAAATAAAAAAAGGTTGCCCTTGAAATTTTGATAACATGTACAAAAAATGACGCTATCTCGTGACCTGTTTGGTTCATGGAATTTGAAGGGAATAGAATATGATAAAATAAAATGAAATAAACACTTGCACTTGTATTTAAGAAGAAACCCACTTAAGGGGCAGAAATTTCAAGCAGCAATCTAGAAACACTTGTCAAACGGACCCTAGAAATTTCTCCCAAACAATGTCCTTGTTTCATAAGCCATCTCATGCCATACCAAAAGACCGCTATCAATGCTGAAAACTAGTAAACCCAACCCAAGGCCCCTCCGCAATTGACAAAACAGTACATTTTAAGCTTTCATACCTGGAAATTAAACCCGCCCGTTTCACCATCAACATTCAGGACCTGCATATCAAAACAATTTGAGCTCCCTAACATGGCCCAATAGCCAGAAAAAGAAACATAATCACAGGCTCACGTGCGCTTGGTAAATAAAAACATTTCCTGATTTCATTTTTCAAAAATGTGTTGAATTGTGTAAATGAAAAATATTAAAAACAAAAATGAAAATGATAGGTTTTTTTAAAAAAAAACTTATTTTTATTTTTTCTGAAACATGAAAATTCTTGGATATGAAAGTCACACGTGTAAATGTGTGAGTGAGTTGTTCCTCTCAACCTCCAAAACAATTTCTAACTTACCTCTGGTGCACTTTACAAGTAAAAAAGTGGGATGTTTTCATAGTTCAGAAAATAAGAAAAGGTCGTGCATTTAACATAATTTCAAAGAAATTACCTAAATTAATTATGAGAGTATACAAATTTTTAGTAGAGGGGTAAGAGATAAAAGCAAGAGCACCTCCCCTGCAAAGAATAGACGTCGTTGTATCTTGCTCTCCATCGTGTTCAGTGAGATCTATAAAGGCAAAGACCGATAAATTTCAAACAGCAGACAGCATCTCTGCGTGCGGTGCCAATGGGAACACAAGAGAAAGAGAAAAGGAGTGAACCTCGGTCAAAGGAACACCACCAGCAGTAACAAATTCCTCCTTGAATGGCCCCTTTATCAAAAAAAAAAAAAAAAAAACAAGCTTTTCAGAGACGTGAAAATTGAATAACTTATAAAAAAGAAAGGTGTGGGCTAATACCTTTCCTGCTATCTCAAATGAACACTGCTTTAATAGAGAGATGACAGAGAATAAAGCTTTATTTGAAACAGAGGCCAGCATGGTATCCCCACCTAAACCCTGAACATGTTAAAAGTTTCCGTGCTTAAAAAAATGAAAGCTGAATTTTTGTTTGGTTTTTAAAAACTTTTTTTCTTCACTTTTTAAAATTTATTAGAAAATGCGGTAGAGAATGTCTGCGGGGTGAGGAGAAAACAAAAAAGTACGCAAATTACCTATCCAAGCATTTGTATTTTATGGAAAAATATTACAACAGTTCAGAGGACGGGATATTAAAAAAAAAACTATTGTGATTACAAGTACTCGGGGAGACTCGATCATGAGACCTCCCGCGAGACCCCTCGAAGGAGTAATCACTAGGCTACGCCCCTGGGGCATATTTTATGGAAACATGAAAACAAGTTTTTTTAAATTTCCATTTTTAACTTTTAAAAAATGTTTTCTATTTACATACTTTAATTCATTTTTCAAAAAACAAAACATGAAATGTTTTCTAAAATCAAAGGGAACCTAAACCAGCAAGACCGGGAAATAAAACAAGAACATTAAATAATTGACCATGAACCTCTCGATCTAATATATACTTCCAAAATCTCTTTACAAGACCAAATTCCCGAGAACAAGAGTTCAACAATTTCTGTTTCTGCAAATCACCGATTCAAGCGCAATCAATTAGAAATCCAACAAAATGCAGAGGAAAAAAAACAAATTAATAGGAAACTCAGAGTGTATGTGAATTCTGTACCAGTAAAATTGTCAGTAGCAAACTTAACATCAACAAACGCAGACATTAAGCATAATTTTGAAATGAAGCATAGCTACAGTGTTAAGAAACTAAGGCAGCATTTGACAACATTTGTTAAAAACTGCTTATAACACTTATCACATGTGATAAGTACAACTGTATAATTATTGGGCAACCACCCGCCTTTCCTCTCGAGCTCAATATCATGAATCCCGCAAACCCTATCCGCAATGATGCTTTGGTGTGGGCAGACCCCCGGTGTTCCTACCCCGATGTCTCTCAATGTCATCCTCCTCCATCACAATGTCATCCTCCTCCATCACTAAGGCAGCATTTGACAACATTTGTTAAAAACTGCTTATAACACTTATCACATGTGATAAGTACAACTGTATAATTATTGGAAAACCACCCGCCTTTCCTCTCGAGCTCAATATCATGAATCCCGCAAACCCTATCCGCAATGATGCTTTGGTGTGGGCAGACCCCCGGTGTTCCTACCCCGATGTCTCTCAATGTCATCCTCCTCCATCACAAAATCCTACCCCACTCTACGGATGCAAAGGAGTTCCAATAGTGGCCTTCGTGGAAGCCAAAGTTTCGACGCTGGCTTCCAACCTCCACCTCAAGATGGTCTCAAAATTACTCCACAGTCATCCGAGCATGGTTTGTTAAAACCCTCCCTTGAAAAAGAAAGAGCAGACTGGGCCGCACGGTTTGTCTGCAATCGTGCGACCCATGTTGCACAACCGTGTGAGCCGTCTGAAATCCAGGGTAAAGTGTTATTGCACGGTTTGCACACGGTTTGCACACGGTTAATCAAATCGTGCAGTGTGCCCCAAGTAGCAGTGAATGGCGCGCGGTTTGGCCAAACCGTGCCCAATGCAATTTTGGGTGAAATTACCAAAAAGCCCCTCTTTAATGAATTAAATTAATTCTCTCTTTCCTCCCACCTTATTACTCCATCATCTTTCTCCTCCTCCTGTTGAAAGCTCTCACCCTCAAGAACCTTGGAAGCAAAGTGGAGCCTTCGTTCGTCGTCTGATTCATCCACTGTCAGATCCATTGAAACGCTAGAGGTATGATCTACAATCCTCTCCAATCTATTTCTAGTTCTTCATCCCATCTATTGTGCTATCTAGACGCAAGCTCATTTGCCCCATTTTCGCGGCATTTGACGATTTTGTTGATTTCTTTCAACCTACATCGAATCAAAGCTTGATACTGGACGAGCTAAGCTCCACGAGGCTAAGGTAGGTGGTCATGCTCTTTTCCCGTCGTTTCGTCGTTTTCCATAAATTATGTCGTTCTGTCGCGGGCCGGGCTTTTCCGGCTTTGCCCCTAATTTGTCAAATTCAATCAAATGGATGCCTTACCTCGCCGCCCTTGGCGACCCGAGTATTTGGCAAGCCAATCCCGTGGGTTGACCACCTTGTGATATGCCACCCAATCGGGTTGGACTATACCTATAATGAAGAAAGTGCCCCTTGCCTTGGTTTATTAACTGTTTCTAAGGGATCTTGCTTCTTAATAAATGCCTAGAGCTACGTATGAATGAATTGCTAGGCGTGTTGAACCTAGGAACTAGCCTTACCCCACGCCACTTATGGATGGGTGGACTTTAATTGAATTAGCTAAGTGTCCTTGCCTTGTGCCATGTGACTTAAATGGAAAATGCTCAATGACATGCCTTGACCAATAGGCTTAATGTGACCCAAAGGCTAGAATTAAATGAAATATGTGTTGGATTGGTGTTGCCCGATCCGGTTGGGAGCTGACACCTCTGCCAAGAGGAAAGAAAACATTGCAGAATAAGTGGGTCTACCGGGTCAAGGAAGAACATGATGGCAAGAGGAGGTTCAAGGCAAGGCTGGTGGTGAAAGGCTTTCAACAGAAGGAGGGAGTAGATTTCACTGAAATCTTCTCACCTGTAGTGAAGCTTACCACCATCCGGGTGGTTCTCAGCATTGTGGCGTCAGAAGACTTGCATCTTGAGCAGCTTGATGTCAAGACTGCTTTCCTTCATGGAGATCGGGAGGAGGACATCTACATGCAGCAGCCAGAGGGATATGTAGTGTCTGGAAAGGAAGACCTGGTATGCAAACTCCAGAGGAGCTTATATGGATTGAAGCAGACACCCAGGCAGTGGAACAGGAAGTTTGATTCATTTATGTCTAAAAATGAATATAAACGATGTGGCATGGATCAATGTTGTTACATCAAGTCTTTCGGTGATGAATACATTATATTGCTTCTGTATGTGGATGACATGCTCATTGCAGGATCATATATGCAGAGGATTAATGAGTTGAAAGGGCAATTGGCTGAGGAGTTTGAAATGAAGGATCTTGGAGAAGCTGACAAGATTCTGGGAATGAAGATCAAGAGAGACCGCACAGCTGGAACATTAATGTTGTCACAGGCTGATTACATTGGGAAGGTTCTGAGAAGATTCAGCATACTGGAAGCAAAGGCAGTCTCTATTCCCCTGGCGAGCCACTTCAAACTATCAAAGGAGCAATCACCGAAGACGACAGAAGAGGTGGAGTACATGGCAAAAGTTCCATACGCATCAGCTGTTGGAAGCCTGATGTATGCCATTATCTGTACTCGACCTGACATTGCTCATGCAGTGGGAGTTGTGAGCAGGTATATGACTAACCTTGGAAAGCAACATTGGGAAGCTGTGAAGTGGATACTGAGGTATTTGAAGGGCAGCATGGAGGTATCTCTGTGCTTTGGGAAAGAAACTTCATTGCAAGGGTATGTGGATGCTGACCTTGGAGGCGATGTCGACAGCAGGACGAGTACCACGGGTTATGTTTTTACCTGTGGAGGAACTGCGGTAAGTTGGATATCACAATTGCAGAAGGTGGTGACTTTATCCACCACAGAGGCAGAATACATTGCTGTAACAGAAGCTGAGAAAGAGATGGTTTGGCTGAAGAACTTCTTGGATGAATTGGGAAGAAAGCGAGAGGATAATGTATTGCACTGTGACAGTCAGAGTGCTATACATCTTGCCAAGAACCCAGTGTTTAATGCCCGGACGAAGCACATTCAGTTGAAGTACCATTTCATCAGAGGTTTGATACAGGATGGGTTGCTGACCTTGTAGAAGATCTGTGGAACCAACAATCCGGCAGACATGTTGACAAAGCCTATAGTGATACAGAAGTTGAGGCACTGCTGTGCCTCTGTTGGTCTCCACTGATGAACGAAGGATGAGAGGCAGAATGATGGAAGACTTGATGGAAGCAGAAGAGGAAAACAGTTTGTATTTCATGAATCTGTGAAAGCACGCCACTGGTGAGTGAAGAAGAGGAAGAACTTAGATTAAGTAAGTTGTCTTCATCAGTTGCATCGAAGCATAGCAGTGCAGCGGATCAGGCTACAAGTGGGAGATTGTTGGATTGGTGTTGCCCGATCCGGTTGGGCCGAATGCTTGTGGCCCGCAACTGTAGCGGAGCTGACCGATCGACACCGACAGACACTGTAGCGGTGAAATTCTGCCTCTCCCGTGGACGTAGGGATTTTTCCCGAACCACGTAAATCGCCGTGTTCATTGTTGTTTTTGCTTTCTTTCGTTTTCTCATTTTCTGTCGTTGTGTCTCCCGACGATTCCGCAACAACATGCCCAAATGACATGCTTAACCAATGGGCCCAATATGATCTGATTACTTCAATTAAATGAAATGGAACCTCCCACTTGATTATTTATAAATGCATTGCTTGTCGCTTGATTATTTATAAATGCATTGTTTGTTTAATGCTTTCTCCTTGTTGTTAAAGGTGAATCAAGGGGTTCTGACTTAAGGACCCCTTGGACGGACTCTCGTGCCACTGTGTTAGAATTGTTAAAGTTTAGTAGACACGCCAGGGACGACACCAGCTATGTCTGGGACGGGTTCGCCGAGCGTTATTCATATTTACCTCCAGACGAGTGACGTCGGTTCCCTAGGGGAGACCCCTTGGACGGGCTCTAAGGCATGTTTGGTTGAACCACGCCTAGAGAGTGACTTAGGCCCCTACGTGTGATACCAGGTACGGACTTAAAGGCTAGTATTTGACTTTTCCCCATGCTTGGTGTGAGATATGGGACTTCATCCTTGGGTTACCATGTACTAGCTCCTTGTCATTAGTTATGTGATGAGGCCGCGAGCGATACTTGGCAAGTCTTCTTAGATTGTCAAAGACGGGCTCTGGGGGTCTCGATATGTTTCATAAGTGGTTTTCAAAAGAAATTTAAAAAGGAAAATGAATGTTTTGAAAATTAGAATGATCCTTGATGTTATAAATATAGGGACTTGTCCTCCAAGCCCAAGCACAAGCTTGGGGACAGTCCATCGACTGACATTATACATCTCACCATACCCTTGCAGGTTCGCTTGGTTCAAACACACCAGCTTAGGCCGAAGCAAGTAGTTGGGCGGGTGTTCAAGTGGAACCCAGTCCAATGCTTTTATTTATTTATGTTGGAGTATGGGTAACTTCCTGCCCCACTTCCTTTGTAACTTCCTGCCCCACTTCTTTTGTAACTTCCCTTGTAACTTCCTCTTACAGTTTTTTATAAATATAGGCCCTCTCCTCACCTTGAGGGTAAGAGGGATCTCTGAAACTACATGGTATCAGAGGGGTCATGACCCCCCCTCCAATTTTGCCCCCCCGCGCAACAGCTCGCTTCCCGGCGTCCTGTGCGACGTCTCGTGTAGCTCCTGCCGATCTCCCTCCCGAGCAGCAGCGTGTAGCTCCTGCCGATCTCCCCCCCGAGCAACAACGTCGTCCCGGCGACCCTTCCAGCGCGCGCTCCGTCCTGCGCGCGACAAACCGTCGCCCCGCTGCGTTCCCTCCCGGCGCGCGCTCTCCCCGACTCGACCCTCCTCTTCGGCGGCGGCCTCCCGAACCCAACGGCACGTCGCCTCCTCCAAACGCGCCTCCCTCCCCGACGAGGCTCCTCCGGCGCGCGGCTTTTGACGGCGGCCCTCCTCTCCGGACAGGCCCTCCCCGTCGCGCCTCCTCCCCGTCGCGCTCCCTCCTCCTGGCTCGCGCTCTCCCCGACTCGGCCCTCCTCTTCGGCGGCGGCCTCCCGAACCCAACGGCCCGTCGCCTCCTCCAAACGCGCCTCTCTCCCCGACGAGGCTCCTCCGGCGCGCGGCTCCTGACGGCGGCCCTCCTCTCCGGAAAGGTCCTCCCGTCGCGCACCCTCCTCCCGGTGGCCCTCCTCACCAGCCCTCTCTCCCGGCGGCCCACTCCTGCCTGGCGCGGCTCCCCGCTTCGCCCTTCTGCCTGGCGCGGCTTCCCGGCGGCAGTCCTCTCCTTCGCCCAGCGGCGCCCTCGCCCCGGCAATCTCCCTCCAACCGACCCGGGCTCCTTCAATTTTTTTTCCAGCGCCCGGCGTGCTCCGCTTCCCAGCACGCCTCCCTGATTCCGGCTCTTCCCTCCGCTGCATCTTTGCTATCCACGCGTTGCTTCCATGGCAGACTCCTGCCCTCTGTCGCCGATGATCACCGCTTCTACCCGCCTTGTGGATGACCGATTGGACTCCACAAATTTCTCCATCTGGCGAAAGACTGTTGTGATGTCCCTCACCGGCATGGACCTCGATCATCATCTTGAGGATCCTCCCCCAGCCACGGCTGATCCCAAATATCGTTCCTGGAAACTTGCTGACAGCAAGATCTTCGCTCTGCTGGTCAATTCCATGGAACGATCGGTCAAAGATGTCACCCGCACCGCAAATACCGTCAAGGAGCTCTGAGACTCCTTGAATATCATGTACTCCGAAACCAATAACCTTGCTCGGGTGTCCGATATCCTTCAGCGACTGTCCCATGTTCGCCAGCAGGCCCAATCCTTTACAACCTACTTCCTGGAATGGAAAGGGCTGCGTGATGAATTGCAGGAGTTGTGGCCCATTTCACAAACACCGGCCGAAGCTCAGACCCAGCGGGACCAGCTCAACACCTCCTCCAGGAGCTTGGCTTTCCTCAGCAGACTTCTGCTCACATATGGTGTGACAATCAGGCAGCCACTAAATTTGCTTCGAATCCCGTTTACCATGAACGCACGAAGCATATAGAGGTGGACTGTCACTTTCTTCGCCACCACCTGGAGCACAAACATATCAGCTTTAGCCACATTTCCACGGCAGACCAGCTTGCTGACATCTTCACCAAAGGCCTCCCCGGTGCTCGCCTCGCCTCTCTTAGTTCCAAGCTGGGGATCCACAGCATCTGACGCCCAGCTTAAGGGGGAGTTGCGGTCTTTTTTTTTTTTTGTGTCCAAGCTAGGTACACCTAGCTTGAGGGGGAGTGTTGGAGTATGGGTAACTTCCTGCCCCACTTCCTTTGTAACTTCCTGCCCCACTTCTTTGGTAACCTCCCTTGTAACTTCCTCTTACAGTTTTTTATAAATATAGACCCTCTTCTCACCTTGAGGGTAAGAGGGATCTCTGAAACTACAATTAAATATATCTTGAATTAGATTATTATGACACACTGCTTATATTTATATGGCACGAAATGGAAAGGGCATGACACCATGGGTGCCGGCCTACTGAGATTATATCTCACACCCTGCTCGGACAACATTGGTACCCGAGTAGACTATGATTTCAGATATAGATAAAGGGAAGCACCCAGCTTCCAATGCTTGATCATTTTTCTAGGATGAAGTTGGGAGCAAAGTACCGAGCCTATACTCGAGATGCTAGGCATAGTAGTTTTTGGCCTTTTTGTTTATTTTGTCAGCATGTAGTATATGCTTGTATCCCCTGCCCCTGCTTGTCATTTTTTGCATAACACATGACATACTATCATCATCGGTAGATGCTGTTTATTTATTCTGCTTTCGCACTTTAATTCATTATATTGGATGTTTATGCTTCTTTTTTCCGATGTTGTGTGAATGTTGTTGTCAAGACCCGCCTTCTTCAAGATGAAGGAGAGATAATGAACACTGAGTCCCACATCCAATAGACCCCGAGGTCGCAACCAATACCAAGGATATAGAAATCTCAAAAAAATGGGAGGCATTACCTTTTTTATAGTAACCTAGATCAGGAGATAAGATGTATCAACCTCAAAACTCCAAAACATATATATATATAAAGAAACCAAAAGTCATTCCATATGCATGTTTAAAGTAAAACTGCTAGAAATACAAAGAAAACTCCAAAGTAAGTACCAAAATAAGACTAAGCAGCGACACAACAACCGTCCCCAACGTCCGAGCTAGTAAGGTTCAGCACGGTCCGCGTAATCTCCTTGGAAACCAGAAAACATTTTTATATAGGTAGGATGAGCATACAAGTATACTCAGTAGGGAAAAACCAAAGTCACTCGTGCACAAGTGGGAGAAGCATGCTAATGCCTCCGTGAGAAAACATCAGAAACTCAAAGGCACCTAACAAGGTATACTATCCACCCCAACCTCATCAAAGCACGCTCACCAAATAACGCAAGTCAAGTCAAGTAAACTAGTAAGCACATCGATATTTAGGTACCTCACACCACTTCCCACGGATTAACCGCTCATCCCTAACGGCGAACGTTCTAACGGCGAACGTCTAACGCTACCACGCTCTTCCACAAGCCCCACTGTCACAACCTGCCCGCATACACCTGAGACGCACACCGCATCACATCCTGTCGCAGACACCTGGGCCACAACCACCACACGTCTCGCCCGAAAACACCTTGGCCTCATCCCGAAGAAACCTGGAAAACAAACCACCTCTTACACAGCCAATACCATAAATCTGGTATTAAACCTCAAACCATTATAGCATGCCCAAAGAGTCTTGGGCGATAAATGCCTAGAAGAGGGAGCAGGGTAAAGTCAGTAATCAGCCATCCATCCTCTCACCGGGATGTTAGGAAAGACACCCTCCCCCATAACAATGAGGGTGTTCGACACATAGTACTCAACACGAGTGGAGTGCGTATAAAAATAACAAGGAACTACAAGTTTATACATATAGTTAAACAAACACTCAGCCCAACCTATGAATTTCCAAACAAACCAGCTCACACACAAAAAAACCGCCCTTGCTGCTACCCCTACATGCACAGCCACACAACATCCGCAACCAAAACATCAACCCACCCCTTTCATTTAACCACTTATCAGTCTTTATTAAGAAGTTCGCTTATTTCATTCAAACACTACCTGGACAACTACCAACCGCAGCCCTACCCAACACATTCAGTAACACAAACAACACACAACCAGATTGCAGTCCCACTGCACAACACTGTCCAACAGCCATAACGCCACCCAAAAGCAGTCTCACTGCTCTACAAGTCTATTCATTCCACAATCAATCAATCTCCCACCCTGAGATTCCATCACACCTCCTGCAGCCCTACCCAACACATTCAGTAACACAAACAACACACAACCAGATTGCAGTCCCACTGCACAACACTGTCCAACAGCCATAACGCCACCCAAAAGCAGTCCCACTGCTCTACAAGTCTATTCATTCCACAATCAATCAATCTCCCAACCTGAGATTCCATCACACCTCCTACACCACCTCATACACAAAACCCACACCTCATACACAAAACCCACAGCAACCACCACCAAAACCACAGCCCCGCTGCATACACACGCCACACCCTTCTCACAGAACCAACCCCTCTTCCCACCCCTGTGCCCACAACCATGCTACCAACAATACCACCACATAACCCTCATAAAGCACAAAACCCACACAGCACACAACCACACCAAAACAAGCCGAGTGTATTTAGATTTTGCCAACAAAGGTTCTTTAATTCCACTTTGATAAACAGGGGTGACCAAAAATCAAGTTTTATCCTGAAGCATCCTTTTCATTTAACCGGGTATACGTGATTAATCAAATTTCATGTTTACAATCATTTCAAAAGAGAATCAACAATAAGTACAAAGCATTTATGACTAAGGTAACAAGCATACTAGATCGTAACACCCTTAACAATTGGTTTCAACTGTGATCAAGAGGCGACATGAATATACTCACCCCGCAGGATACACAAACGAGGGAGAGACAAAGAAAATCCCTACCTGGAACAAGAGGCGACCAACGATCATTCCTTGCGCTAAAACAGAGGGTCACGCGAGCAGGAGACTCCAAGGAAGAACCGAACGGGGGGCGGGGGGGCTACAACACAGGCGCACGGCTCGTCTGGGGAAGAAAGGGCCTCAGCACACCAAGAGAAAACGGAAGGGTTCAAAGGAATAGAAGATTCAACTTTAGAAAGGTCAGATTCTAAATCTACAGGGAAACAGTTTCAAATGCCATTAAATGTGGATCACGATCAAAACCACACGGTTTAGGAGTCAAAGTAAGCTTCAGGTTTTTAGAAGATAAATACCATTTGAAACGGCCCAAAAACTCGTTAAATATGGCATTTAAATCATTTAACGTCAAAGAAAGCGTCCAAGGGGCAAAACTGGCAAAACTGGAAATGAGTCACCAATGGGTGAGTCACCAACAGCAAGTCACCGACAGCAAGCCACCGACAGTGAGTCAACGATGCTGAGCTATCGAAGCTGAACTACCGATGCTGAGCTACCAACGCTGAGCCACCGACGCTTGACTCACCGACGCCCTGACTCAACGACACTCTGACCTACTGACGCCTCGACCTACCGACACTGACACCTCGACCTACCGACGCCATCAACCTACCAACGCCCTGACCTACCGACGCCCTAACCTACCGACGCCCTCGACCTACCGACGCCCCTGACCTACCGTCGCCACGAGATCCGGGTTATTACATCAAATAGCTCCCAAACTATTCTCGCCTTCGAGAATTCAAAACCAAACCCAGAAGAAAGAGGGATCTGAACAACCATCCTGTAAGATACCTCTCATGGATAAACCAACTTGTTGGAGCGAAACCTCAACATCCAAGAACACATCCTCCGAGATTAGCCAACTCAAACAACCGCAAGACATTATGAATCAGGGAATTCCTTCCCCTATGTCAAGATACTATCCGCTTTGGCGGTACTGACTCGTCCGCACGGGTTTAATCGCATCCGCATTAATGCGTCTTGATTAGGGATCACGTCCTTCCCTCCTTATACGTCAGGACTTTATCGTACATCATATAACAAGGAAACAACTCATCTACCAACAGCACCACCATATAACCCTCATAAAGCACAAAACCCAACAAAACCCACACAGCACACAGCCACACCAAAACAAGCTGTGTATTTAGATTTTGCCAACAAAGGTTTTTTAATTCCACATTGACAAACAGGGGTAAACACAAATCAAGTTTGATCCTGGAGCATCCTTTTCATTTAATCGGGTATACGTGATTAATCTGATTTCATGTTTACGGTCATTTCAAGAGAAAATTAATAATAAGTACAAAGCATCACGGGTACGCAAGCAAAAACCACCAACGACCGTGATTTTCACAGGGATACAATCCATATAATTCATATTATAGATCAAAGATAACAGATAAAAGCAAGCGATCATCAACATCTCCCCCATCCCCCATTTATATCGCAACACCCTTAACAATTGGTTTCGACTGTGATCAAGAGGCGACACGAATATACCCACCCCGCACGATACACAAACGAAGGAGAGACAAAGGAAATCCCTACCTGGAACAACAGGCGACCAACGATCCTTCCTTCCGCCAAAACAGAGGGTCGCGCGAGCAGGAGACTCCAAGGAAGAACCAAACAGGGGGGCTATAACACAGGCGCACGACTCGTCTTGGGAAGAAAGGGTCTCGACGCACCAACGGAAAATGAAAGGGTTCAATGGAATAGAAGATTCAGCTTTAGAAAGGCCAAATCCAAAATCTACGAGGTAACGGTTTCAAAGGCCATTAAAGGCGGATCACGACAAAGACCACGCGGTTTAGGAGTCAAAGTAATCTCCAGTTTTTTAGAAGATAAATACCATTTGAAACGACCAAAAAACACATTAAATATGACATTTAAACCATTTAACGTCAAAGAAAGCATCAAAGGGGCGAAACTGGAAAAACCGAAAATGAGTCACCGATGGGTGAGTCACCGATAGAAACCCACTGACAGCGAGCCACCGACGCTGACCTAGCGACGTTGAGCCACCAACGCAACCTACCGACGCCTGACACACCGACGCCTTGACTCACTAACGCCTTGACTCACCGACGCCCTCGACTCACCGACGCCTCGACCTAGCGACACCCTCGACCTATCGAGGCCCTCGACCTACCGACGCCCGCTGACCTACCGACGCCTAGAGCTATAGACGCCCTGACCTACCGACGCCTCAACCTACCGATCCCTCGACCTACCGATCCCTCGACCTACCGATCCCTCAACCTACCGATCCCTCGACCTACCGATCCCTCGACCTACCAACAGAAAAACTATAAACTTGACAAACTCTTGAAATGAGCTACCGTTGCCTTCTGTAGAGGAATAAAAGAGAGAAACCCGAACCCCCAAGGTATCTCTCCAAAGGAGCCCTTGGGGTGTATTTATAACAAATAATAAAGACCACACCGAACCTCAAGTTCGATGTGGGATGCAGACTCCAACACTCCCCCTCAAGCTAGGTGAACCTAGCTTGGACACATAATGAAAAGAAAACAATAAAAACAGACGCTAACACTCCCCCTCAAGCTGGACATACCCAGCTTGATGACAAAACATGACGAAATAAAAAGAAAACTGCAAAAGTTGTTGCTCCCCCTCACGATCGAAGCTCCCCCGCAGGATGATGGATGGATGTTGCGGGCGCAGCAGATGACCACGCAGACTGGCCAGTTGACGGAACGCCAGGAATGCCGCACTAGTAGGGCCGGTCGATGAAACGCCGGGAAATCCAAACTAGCACCGGGAAAACTGCACTTGCGGGGCCGGCGACGGGAGGCGGGGATTCCGCAGAAGTGTTGCGGGATCTGGCGGCGCCAACGGGGCCCAAATCCTAGGTGGTCGAGTTGCTGCGCTAGCGAAAGGACGTGCCAGAGGAGAGAGATGCGGCTGCCGGGTGTCAGGAGATGTCGGCGAGGCGGGGATGCCGCAGGAGGAGGCCGGCGAGGGTGCAGGAGGCCGAGAGGTGGCGCTGGAAGCCGGAGGAGGCCGGGAGGCATGGAGGGGCCGACAAGGGTGGAGGCCGGTTGCTGGAGGCCGGCTGCTGGAAGCGCTGGCAGGAATGGAGGTCGGCTGGAGAAGGGAGGCTGCCGGCGCATGGAGCCGGCTGGGATGGAGCCGCCGGGGAGGGAGAGTCGCCGGGAGGGAGCGCTGCGCGCAGAGGGAGGTTGAGCCGACGGGATGCGCAGAGGAGAGGGCCGCCGGGAAGGGAGGCCCGCCGGGAGGTGGAGGCGCAGCGGGAGTGAGGACTGCCGGGAGGTAGGGCCTGCCGAGAGCTCCGCAGGAGGAGGCGACGGCGGCTGGAGAACTAGGGAGAGGCGTCCGCCGGGCGCCGGCATGGAGGGGTCGCCGAGACGAGGGCGCACCGAGGGAGGGCGGCGGAGGTCGGGAAGCCGCAGCAGGGAGTTGTCGCGGAAGGGAGGCGCGCAAGGGGCGGGAGGCGTCGCGACGGGCGGCGCGACGGGATGCGCCGCTGCGGGATGTCGAGGCCGGCTCGCTCAGAGGAGGCAGCGGGAAACCAACAGGAGGAGGGCGCCGCTGGACCCGGGAAGCCACAGCAGGAGGAGAAAAGCGCAGGAGGCCGCCGGGAAGGGAGGCGCGCCGTCGGGGAAGGCCACAGGGGGCGGCTGGGATGGGAAGCGCGCCGGGAGGGCAGGCCGCCGTGCGCTGGAGGGCTGCGCGACCAGGAGCCGGCAGGGAAGAGGCGGACGGGAGGGAGGGCCGCCGCGCGCAGCGGGGAAGCAGGCGCCGGCAGGGGAGACCCACCGGAGAAACGAGCCCGGAGGGGGCGGCGACTGAGGAAAAAAAAACTAACCCTACATTAGGGCCGCCGCCCCCCCACGGGGGATAAATAAAAAGAACCCTAGATGAAGGGGGAAATAAAATGGGAGGAAGAGGGGTCGGGATTAACTTCCCTTTGATACCATGTAGAGGAATAAAAGAGAGAAACCCGAACCCCCAAGGTATCTCTCCAAAGGAGCCCTTGGGGTGTATTTATAACAAATAATAAAGACCACACCGAACCTCAAGTTCGATGTGGGATGCAGACTCCAACACCTTCCAAAACACCCCAAACACTAGATTTTGACAAAGTAATGGACTACGGAGGTCCAGGCCATTACAGTTGCCCTTACTTCCGTTGTTTCTAATATATTTATTGTTGCGCTATACTCTAGTCAAGGAGGCCATAGTCTCCTCACGGACTTACCCAAGGCCCTCGCTGCTAGTGGGCAGCCTCTGACGTTTGGGGAGATGCGTTTGAGGTCTTGTGGCCAACCGCCTCGGGGCACTGTTGAGTGGCACTCGAGGCGGGACGCTACAAGGTGGTATCAGAGGTATTTTCCTTTTTGTCTTACTGTTTGGGTTAAACAGTAGACTAGAACGTGGGAATTTGGTAAGAGTCTGGGAGTAGTTACCCCACGTACAGGGGAAACCCAAATTACCCAGGTTGGGTAAATGTTTTTATTGCTTTCGGTTGCTACGGTTTCCCAAGATTTCACCGTTGGGTGACTCACTTGGTATATGTTATGGATATTGAATTTACTTGACTGGGTTGTTTAGCCCAGACCCCCCAATGATATGAGGGTGCATTGAAACCATGCATCATACTAGGCACAATAGGACTGAATTGTCATGCATCTTGCCATGCCATGCCATATCTACTTATTAGCGTACATTGCCTGTATTGCTTGTAATTGTCGCATGTGCCTTGTTAGTTGTGCTTTGCAGTGTGATTTTATTTCATATGATGACACAATTGGTTCAATTGACCAATTATGTCACTCAGTTGTTTTGATTGGTGAGTGTCAAGTGCAGCTCATCCAATCAAAACACTTGTGGCCTGTTACACCTGTTGCTTGGTGTAAAGGTCAGGATGCGGTTAGTTGACGCGCCAGTTGCAATTTGTAAGGTGTATGGACCCTTATGAATTGGAATTGGTGACGCCATTAACTGGATCGTGGTTCTAATAATAACAAATTAAATAAGAATGAACCTAAGTGAATCAAAATGAATATGATTCCTAGAATAAAATGGTTACTTTGAAATGAAAATGTAAGACTTGAGCCTAACCCGACCTTAGTAGGGGGTTGTAGGCCACGTCTCCTTGTTCCTTTCTGATGCTCTTTCTTCTTACCCGGTCCTAGCTGCTAGAGTAGGCTAGGGGTTGTACGTGCTTATAGGCAGGCTTGCCCCTGTCCTTCCTTACAGCTTTCTCTATCTATTATAAATTTTGTCTGAGACATGCGTTTGGCATTTGTAGAGGTATGTCACCACGACGACCTCGTGTTGTACACCAGGAAAGTGGCGAGGAGCATACTCCAAAGGTGGTGGGCCCCGAGCCACTTGTGATACCTCTTGTAGTGCCATCTGAGGCACCACCTCCTGCAGACCTTTCATTGGGTGTTGATGCCCAATTCCGAGATAGTTTTCTCTGCTTCATGCAATCAATGCAAGGTGCGCCTCGACCTGCACCTTCTATGGTTGAGCTGACCAGGGAATTCCAGCAGCAACATCCTCCCACATTCTCGGGGGATAGCAGACCTCAGGCTGTTGAATCGTGGTTGGAGGCAATGGTGTCAATCTTCGATCACATCGAGACGCCTCCAGAGCGGAGGGTCAAGCTTGTGACCTATCTGTTACGTGACTGCACCAAGTGTTGGTGAGACATCCTGACCCAAGCTCGTCAACATCAGGGTATGGTCTGGGTGGATTTCCAGGCAACTTTCTTCGACTACTTCTTCCCACTTACTCGGACAGACCGAGTTAGGGAATTCATGCACCTTGAGCAAGGTGACATGTCGGTGATGGAATATTAAACTCTCGTCACCGAATTACAGTGTTTTGCACCGACCTTGACCGGTGACGAGCTGACTACTGCGAGGCTCTTTGAGAATGGGCTTATGACATCCGCTCGCAAGTGAACGTCTTTCGGCTAACCACCATTTCAGAAACAGTGAACTAGACCCTCATCACTGAGCGAAACCTGAGGGAGTCAGGCGACGTGAAGCAGGGCAGTTCAACTTCCAGACAGACTAGAAGTGGTATACCTAGCGGCAAGAAGTGACGCTTCGAGGGTACACGCGGGGAAGCACCAGCCAAGTTGCACGCTCTGATCCCATAGTATGCCACCAATGCGGCAGGCCGGGTGACAAAAAGCCCCTGTGTATGAGGAACCCGATCGAATGTCGGGCTTACGGCAGGATTGGCCAACGTTTCTACTGAACCTTTACTTCAGTGCCAAGCGAACAAAGTTCTTTACCACCACCGCCTTCAGGTGCAGGGCCAGTGACACCTCGTCAGGCAGGCAACTGGTCTTCTACGGGCCGTTCAGGCCAAGCAGGTGGTTGAGGCCGAGGTAGTCAAGCTTCGGAGTTCCATCGTCAGCAGAGTGGACCGGCTCAGGCTACTAAGGCAGCTTCTCATGGCCGCGGTTCAAGCCATATTTATCTTGTTCAGCTTACGCCGGAGAAGCAGTGTCCAGGGCCATTTACAGTTAGAGTTGCTATTCCGG
Source organism: Viscum album (assembly GCA_963277665.1). Classification (NCBI taxonomy): domain Eukaryota; kingdom Viridiplantae; phylum Streptophyta; class Magnoliopsida; order Santalales; family Viscaceae; genus Viscum; species Viscum album. The sequence continues at coordinate 250,410,300 of OY728135.1, read as the reverse complement.
TAGCCTCTACTTTAGTATCTGCCTTATTCAATATAGGTGTATCGCACTCCTTTATGTCTCCTGCAACTATGGAAAGTCTTGGCTTAGTGATCGAGTGTTCTGGTGGTGTTATGACCCTCGACACGTCATTGGGTGTTCGAGCAAAGAATATGCGTCAGTGCAAAGAGTGTCCCCTTGAGGTAGGTGGGTGTCGTTTTCTGTGGAGTTTCTACATCCTCGAGATGACAGGCTTCAACGGCATTCTCGGTATGGACTAGCTTGTGTTGTATTGAGCTCCGGTGGATTGTTATCGTCGTCGGGTAATGATCATATCACCTAAGGGCAACACGTGTATCCATAAGGGCGAATAGGATATCCAACCGGATCGGGTTGGGCCCAAGCGAACTGGTCTAAGCAAGATGACAGCCCAGTTAGCCAGTCTCTTTATGAGCGATCAGGGGATGCCTTTGGCAGAATTTCCTCCTGATGTGGAATGTTTCAGGGACGTCTTCCCTGAGGATTTCTTCAGCTTACCACCTGAGATGGAAATTGAGTTCACGATAGAGCTTGTGTCGGGTGTGGCACCAGTGTTCATTATAGGATGGGACCAACAGAGCTCCAGGAACTTAAGAAGAAACTAGAAGACTTAGAGGCTAAGGGTTTCATTAGACCCAGAACACCATGGGATTCACCCGTCCTTTTCGCCAAGGCGGATAGTACTCTTTAATTGTGCGTGGATTATCGCCGACTCAACAAGCTTATAGTGAACAAGTATCCACCGCCTCGTATAGACGACCTCTTCGACCTCCAAGGAGCAATTGTTTTCTCTAAGATCGATTTGAGGTTGGGCTACCATCAGGTTCGCATGAGACCATCAAACATACATACCACGTACAGCATTCCAGAGAAGGTACGGCTTGTACGGGTATCTGGTTATGTCGTTTGGTCTGACAAACACGCTGGCAGTCTTCGTGGCTTTAATGAATCGGGTTTTCCACCCGTATCTTGATTCTTTCGTAGTAGTCTTCATAGGCGACATCTTATAGTGTACTCGCGCTCTAGACACGATCATGTCAATAATCTTGAGATCGTGCTGACTACACTGAGAGAGCACCGACTATATGCAAAGCTCAGTAAATGTCACTTTTGGATCAGTAAGGTTCACTTGTGTCACGCCATATCTAAGGCAGGCGTAACAGTTGACCCAGAGAAAGTGAGCATCGTGGTTTCCTGGGAACAACCCAAAAATGTGTTTGACAAACTAAACTTCTTGGGGTTTGCTGACTATTAAAGGCGATTCATTCAGGATTTCTCATGCCTGACAGCGCTGCTTATGGGCTTGACTAAGAAGGGTGTGAAATTTGACCAGAAAGCAGCCTGTTTTTCAGTAGTTAAAGGGAAGACTCACTTCAGCGCCGATTCTGATTCTGCCTGAGCCGAGCATAAGCTATATTGCTTACTGTGATGCTTCAGAAATCAAACTAGTTGCAGTTCTGATACATGGTGATCGAGTTGTGGCATATGAATCCCGTCAGTTGAGGCCTCATTAGCAGAACTATTCTACGCACGACCTCGAGCTTGCAGCAGTGGTTCATGCTCTTCGCTGTTGGAGGCACTCCTTGTTGGGTGAGCGGTTCGTCGTATACACGGACTATAAAAGTCTCAAATATATCTCCACTCAGCGGGACTTGAATCGGAGGCAGCGCAGGTGGGTGGAATACCTACAGTCATTCGACTTTGAACTTGCTTACACACCCGGAAAGGGTAATGCAGTGGCTGATGCCTTGAGCCGGAAGACTCAGACGCAAAACATCAAGAAGGCCAACAGTGAGTGGGAGTTGATGGCTTCGTTTTCTGAAATGCATATTGAGGTTCAAGATCACCAAGGACAATCAATTCTAGCAGTGACGTCCTCTCTCCTAGAGCGGGTCCGGATGAGAGAGTTATCAGATCCCGAGGGTCTTGTCTTGAGGGAGAGCATCGCAGGAGAGAACCCACCTCCTGATTGGGTTGTTAATGGGAGTGAGACGTTACTCTTCGGTGGGGAAGGCAGAGCATCAACGACCTGCTGGACTTCTACAACCTCTCTCCATTCCTGAGTGGAAAATGGAACGACGTCGTTATGGATTTCATGATAGGCTTGCTGAGATACCCTCGAGGCAGCGAGGCAGTATGGGCGACCGTAGATAGGCTGACCAAGGTCGCGCTCTTCCTACCGATCCAGGAGACCTTCTCTGTTGACGAGTTAGGAAGGCTTTACATCCGGGAGATAGTGGGACTTCATGGTGTGCCTCGTTCTATCGTTTCAGACAGCCATGCTCGCTTTACTTCACGATTCTGGTAAGGCCTGCAGAAGGCATCGGGTTCATAGGTGCTCTTGAGGACTACATATCACCCTAAGACCGACGGGCAATCCCAGCGGACAATTCGATTGTTAAAGGATATGTTGCGGGCCTGTATCCTTGATTTTGGAGGTTCCTAAAAAAAGAATATTCTTCTGATTGAGTTTGCCTACAATAACAGCTTTCAGGCAACAATTCAAATGGCTCCATACGAGACTCTCTATGGTAGATCGTTCTGTTCACCTCCGTGTTAGCTAGAGGCAGATGAGGCAGCTCTACTGGATCATCGTCTCGTTCAGGAGACTTCAGAGCAAGTCCAGCTGATTCAGAAGCGTATGGCTACAGCTCAGTCTAGATAGAAGTCATATACCGACCGTCATCGTAGACCTCTTGAGTTCGAGGTGGGACATCGGGTCTTTTTGCGTGTATCGCCTAGGTTGGGTCAGAGACGAATTATGAAACAGGTTAAGTTATCGCCGAGATATGTCAGGCATTTCAGGAGAGTAGAGAGAGTTGGGTCAGTAACCTATCGGTTACTGTTATCTCAGAGATAATGTGTCATGCACGACGTCTTGCATGTATCTCAGCTTCGACAGTACTACGCTGACCCGTCTCATTTGTTTGATCATGAGGATATTGAGCTGGAAGTGGATGTGTCCTTCGAAGAGCATCCAATCTATATCATTGATCGAAGCACGAAAGTTTTCCGAGGCACCTCAGTCCCCCTGGTTCGAGTGTTATGGCAGCACTGACATGTACAAAACGAGACCTGTGAGCAAGAAGCCGATGTACGTGCTCAGTGCCCGAAACTCTTCTCAGACAACGTTCTACTACCCTTGAAAGGGCAACTCGGGGACGAGTTGTCTTAAGGAGAGGAGGTTGTAACGTCACAGCTTTTATCTAAGGTACAAACCGTTACTTTTTTGCTTGATTTCCCTTAAACGGCCCTAAATATGATGCCTAATCAAGTCAAGGACGCCTTGGGTGCGTCTGCGGGTTGTTCGAAGCCTGAAACCCCGAAAAAGAAAAAGCAGACAGGGTCGCGCTACACAGGACGCACAATCGTGGCAGAGAGCTTTTGCACGAGCGGAAACACAGACATATTATGGAGACTGCTCGTGCCATCATCTTCCACCGACAGGTGCCTCTGCTTTTTTGGGGAGATGTCATTCTCACTGCTACATACCTCATCAATCGCCTTCCTTCTTCTATCCTTAAGGGGGAGACTCCCTTTCGGGCTCTTTTCCCCACTCTCCCTCTTCATTCCCTCCCTCTTCGAGTGTTTGGCTGCTTGTGTTATGTTCGTGACACTTGCCCTGGCCGCACCAAACTCTCTCCCAAATCCCTCCGCTGCATATTCCTTGGTTATTCCCGCACTCAGCACGGATACCGCTGCTTCTCCCCGGACCTTCGCCGGTATGTCATTTCCGCGGATGTCTCCTTTGTTGAGGGTTCTCCATTCTCCTTTCCCTCTCCTCCTGACTCTGCTATTGATAACTGTCTTCCCCTCATCATCCTTCCTCCACCGGCGTCAACCCCTGTTGACACCCATTTTGGTCAGGTCTACTCCCGTCGTCCTTCGACTGTCGCCCCCGTTCCGGCCCGTGACACTGATGCTCCCGCTTCGTCCGCTGCTTCTGCTCCGCCACCCGAGGACGTGCCCATTGCCCTCCGGAAAGGTACTCGCTCCTGCCAGAGTACTCCTCTATTTGTCTCTTCATACAGGGGTCTGTCCGCTCTGGAGACAGTTTCTATACCTCGCACGGTTGGTGAAGCCAAATCTCACCCCAGGTGGTTAGCTGCAATGCCATTGTCCCCCTTCCAGCCGGCAAACAGACAGTGGGCAGCAAATGGATTTATACGATCCGTCTCAATCCCGACGGCTCTCTTTGCCGCCTCAAAGCTCGGCTGGTGGCGAAGGGGTTTGCTCAGACATATGACATCGACTACTTTGAGACCTACTCTTTGGTCGCCAAGATGGCCTCTGTCCGCCTGTTCATCTCTCTGGCTACTCATCATCACTGGCCACTTCATCAGCTAGATGTCAAGAATGCATTTCTCTATGGCGTTCTTGAGGAAGAAGTCTACCTGAAGCAGCCCCCTGGTTTTTCTGTCTCCGGTGCCGACTCCCATGTCTTCCGCCTCCGTCGGTCCCTCTATGGCCTCAAGCAGTCTCCTCGAGCTTGGTTTGGCCGCTTCAGCACTGTCGTTACAGCCTTTGGCCTCTCCCGGAGTCTGAAGGACCACACCGTCTTCTTCCATACGACACCACACGGCTGTATCTTGCTCGTGGTATATGTTGATGATATCATCATCACAGGAAGTGACTCCAGAGGGATCGTCAGCCCCAAGGCGCACCTTCACCGAAACTTTCATACCAAAGATCTTGGTCCCCTGACGTACTTTCTTGGCATCGAGGTCTCCCGTTCTGAGGACTCGATCTCTCTCTGTCAGCGTAGGTATGCTCTTGATATCTTGCAGGATGACGGTCTGAGCACCGCCACTGCCGTGGACACCCCACTTGAGCCTGGCGAACGTACTCTCCATTCCGACTCGGCACCATTTCCTCATCCCAAGCGCTATCGACGTCTGGTGGGGGGTAAGCTGAACTACCTCACCAAGACGCGACCCGACATTGCCTGCGCCGTTGGCAAAGTCAGCCAGTTCATGGAGCATCCAACCCAATCTCAGTGGGATATTGTCCTTCGCATTGCCAAATACATCAAGCGCGACCCTGCACGTGGCCTTCAGTATTCCCGTCATGCTCACTTGAATGTTGAGGCCTTCTGTGATGCCGACTATGCAGGTTGCCTTGCGACCCGCAAGTCTACTTCGGGGTTCGTTGTGTTCTTCGCCGGTAACCTCATCTCTTGGCGCAACAAGAAGCAGACTGTCGTCTCCAGGTCGAGTGCCGAGGCTGAATACCGCGCCATGGCCACCGTCACCACTGAGATCATCTGGCTTCGTCATCTCCTACATGAGCTCGGCTTCCCGGCACACACCCCTGCTCATATCTGGTGTGACAATCAGGCCGCCACAAAGATTGGCTCGAATCCCGTCTTTCATGAACGGACTAAGCATATCGAGGTGGACTGCCACTTCCTCCGCCACTATCTGGAGCAGCACCATATCAGCTTTGGCCATGTACCGACGGCAGATCAGCTTGTCGATCTCTTCACCAAAGGTCTCCCAGGGGCTCGCCTTGACTCTCTCACTTCTAGGCTGGGGATTCACAGCCTCCATAGCCCAGCTTGAGGGAGAGTATGAGTTTGTCTTGTCGTCTTTTCTTTGTGGGACTCAATCCAATCTGGGCATGTCCAGCTTGAGGGGGAGTGTTGGACCCCATTTCATTTAATTGGGTATTTTTGAGTCCCACATCGGACTTACCCTCTCAGTATTTAGTTTTTCCTCATCTATAAAAGAACATCCTCACCTCACATTGAGGTAAGGGGAATTCACCATCTACAGATCTGACCACTTCAGTTAAATGAAATGGAACCTCCAGCTAGATTATTTATAAACGCATTGCTTGTTTAATGCTTTCGCCTTGTTGTCGAGGGTGACTGAAGAGGTTCCGACATAAGGACCCCATGGATAGACTCTCGTGCCGCTTTGTTAGAATTGTTAAAGTTTAGTAGACATGCTGAGGACGACACCAACTATGTCTGGGACGGGTTCGCCGAGCGTTATTTGTATTTACCTCCAGATGAGTGACGTTGGTTTCGTAGGGGAGACCCCATAGACGGGCTCGAAGGCACGTTTCGTTGAACCATGCCTGGAGAGAGACTCGAGCCCCTACGTGTGATACCAGGTACGGACTCAGAGGCCAGTATTTGACTTTTCACCATGCTTGGAGTGAGACGTGGGACTTCATCCTCGGGTTACCATGTACAGGCTCCTTGTCATTGGTTATGTGATGAGCCCACAAGCGATACTAGGCAAGTCTTCTCGAATTGTCAAGGAGGGGCTATGAGGGTCGGGATATGTTTCATAAGTGGTTTGTTGGATTGGTATTGCCTGATCCGGTTGGGCCGAATGCTTGTGGCCCGCAACTGTCGCGGTGCGGACTTCGGGGTCAACTTCACTGTAGCGCTTTTGACTTCCAGCCGGCAGACACTGTAGCACTTTTGACAAAGTGAGCCGCCGATCACTGTTGCAACGCGTACTACTATTCGGAACAGTGGACCGTCTTCTTCATATGTGGGCCATTTCGGGCTAGGGTTTCACTACTGAAATCCTCTGTAATTTCGTGCTCCCGAATCATAGTGAAATTCTGCATCTCCCGTGGACGTAGGGAATTTTTCCCGAACCACGTAAATCGTTGTGTCCTTTGCTTTCTTTCTTTTCGTTTTTCCTCGTTTTTGCCGTTGTGTCTCCCAGCGATTCCGCAACATGGTTTTTGTCACATCCATGACTTATTTTAAAAGTAAATTTCATTTCATTTCTATTCATGCTTTGTTTTTGGGGTTTCCTATGCATTTTTGGAGGAAATGGTGAGTTTTCGTGATTTAGGTCAAACCGTAAGCTCATTTCCAGATTTAAAAACCAATTTTGTTTCTTTTATATCTATTTCATTTTTTAATATTTTGCACCCATTCCACTTCCACAATGGTCTCCCCTGACCTATTAACACCACCATTGCAATTTGAACCCTTTAGAAATCCATAATAATGGTGAATTTGGATTTTTATTTAAGGAATTGGGCCAGCCCGAAGCCCCATTTTCAGTTTTAAAAATAAATTTGGTTTTGTTAAACCCTATTTTATTCTTATGGGTATTTCCGAGACCCACATCGTAATACTCCTTTGTATATTCCGCCTTCTCATTCTATAAAAGAAGGCTTCCACCTCTCCTTGAAGGTAAAGGGGTTTCTCAACCTACATGGTGTCAGAGGAGGTTACATCTTAACCTAGCCCCGCTCTTCTTTGCGGTTTTCCCGGCTAAGTCCGGCCCCGCCTCCACGGTGCATTTTTGCATCGTCCTTCCCCGGCGCCTCCTGCCCGGTCCGGCTCCCCAGTGCGCCTTCCCTCACGACGCCCGCTCCTCCTACGCACAAACCCTCCCCGTCGCGGCTCTCCTCGGTGCGCCTTTCCTCCCGAGCGCGACACTCCCAACGCCCTGTCGCGGCTCCTCCCGACAGAGATCCTCCTGTCGCCCCGTCGCGACTCCACTCGAGCGCGACCCTCCGTCCGGCTCCCGCGCGCCCTCCCGGCCCTTCCCGACGACTGCGGCTCCCACGCCTCCCGTCGCTTCCCGTCGCTGGTTTCCGACGTGGCTCCACCTGCGCCCGCCTCCTCAACGACTTCTGCCTTCCCCAGCGGTCTTTTCGGCTCCCGCAACTGCCTGCACCGGCTCCCGCTTCTTCAGGCGACCGAAACGGTCGGCTCCGCCTCTCCCGCTACGCACGAACCTCCCTCTCCGGTGGTCCTCCTGTGCAAGCAACACCTCCCGCGACTCCCCCGGCGGCCCTCCCTCTTGCCTGCGCCACTTCATTGAGCGTCGGCCCCGCCCTCCTCTGCGCGCAGCACTCTCGACGGCCTCCTCTGTACGCGGCTTCCGACCAGCCACGAACCGGCCCCGACTGCTCCCTCCAGACGGACCGGCTCCGTCCAGGCACACCGGGCTCCTCCCGGCTCTTTCTACGCCCAGCGTGCTCAGCTTCCCGGCACGCCCGTCCCTTCACTAATTTCGGCGCTGCCCCCTACTGCGCCTTAGATCGCTGCACGACGCCTCCATGGCCGATTCCTCCCCACTGCCTCAGATGATTACCGCTTCCACCCGCCTTATGGATGACCGGTTGGACTCCACAAATTTTTCCATCTAGCGGAAGACTGTGGTGATGTCCATGACCGGGATGGACCTTGATCATCACCTTGAGGATCCTCCCCCAGCTTCGACTGACCCCAAATATCGTTCGTGGAAGCTTGCTGACAGCAAGATCTTCGCTCTGCTGGTCAATTTCATGGAACGATCGGTCAAAGATGTCAACCGCACGGCAAATAGAGTCAAGGAACTCTGGAACTCCTTGAATATCATGTATTCCGAGACCAACAACCTAGCACGGGTTTCCGATATACTTCAGCGTCTGTCCCATGTTCGACAGCAGGACCAGTCCTTCACCGCCTACTTCATGGAATGGAAAGGGCTTCGTGATGATTTGCAGGAGTTGTGACCCATTCCCCAAACTCCGACAGAGGCTCAGACCCAGCGGGACCAACTCTGCATCTTCACCCTTCTCAGCGGCATCGCTCCGGAGTTTGCCACCATGGCAACGGAGCTACTCGCTAGCCCGTCGACGCTGGAGATCCCTCAGGTTTATCATCGGCTGAGCAAGGCCCAGAGGGCTCTTCCCCCTCCCGCCCCCATTATCGACCACTCAGCTCTCCTCGGTCAAAGCGATGGCCGCTCCTCCGGTCCTCGTGGACGTGGCCGTGTCGAGGGTCGTCCACGTCCCCTTTGTCAACATTGTGGCAAGGTTGGTCACACGATCGACCGATGTTGGGTCCTGCATGGACGTCCATCTCAGCGCCCGCGACAGGGACAAACCACGGTCCAGGAGGCGTCCTCGGCAGTCTCCACCCTTCCCCCATCTCTGGACCTGTCTATGGCCAACATCCGGCTGACTCATGATACTCGGGACCCTGCCGGACCCGGTCCATCCTCGGCTTCTCTAGCCCATTCTGTTCGCTCCGCTGCCTTTTTCGGTCATCGCTCCCCTGCATGGATGCTGGACTCTGGTGCCTCCGACCACCTAACCGGTGATGCTGGTATGTTGACCTCTTACTGCCCTTATGCCGATTCATCAGCCATCACCGTCGCTGATGGCTCCACTATCCTCATTGCGGGCTTCGGCACATGCTCACTGACTCCATCGATACACCTACCCTCTGTGGACCACGTGCCCCGCAGTCCTTTTAATCTTCTTTCCATCAGTAAGTGGACAAAAGATTATAACTGTGCTGCCATATTTACCTCTTCTGGTGTTGTGTATCAGGAGCAGACTACGAACAGGGAACTTGGTAGAGGCCGGCTTCGGGACGGGATTTACATGTTCGATGGCCCGACACCCATCGCTTGCACGTCTGCCTCTTCTCGAGCATTGGATCTTCATTCCCGCTTGGGACACCCGCCTGCATCCACCATTCATCAGCTTTTTCCTGACTTTAGTCGACATCTTTTTTTTCATTGTGAGTCATGTACTTTTGCGAAACATCATCGCACTACATACATTGCTCGCGTGGATACACGAACCGCACACCCTTTTGATCTGGTTCATTCAGATGTTTGGGACCCTAGTACAATTTTGAGTAATTTGGGATATAAATACTATATATCTTTCATAGATGATTATTCACGAATGATTTGGCTTTACCTCCTTCGAGAACGCTCCGAAGTGTTTTCCACCTTTCAAAACTTTTACAATGAAGTTCAGAACCAATTCTCTATCTCTGTAAAATGTCTCTGCTCGGATAATGGGCATGAGTATCTCTCCACTCCCTTCCGACAGTTTCTCCAGACGAAAGGCATCCTTCATCAGACCTCCTGTCCCGATACACCCCAGCAGAATGGAGTGGCCGAGCGGAAACACAGACATATTCTGGATACTGTCTCTGCCCTCCTCTTCCACCAACAGGTGCCACTGCATTTTTGGGGCGATGCCATACTTACCGCCACCTACCTGATAAACCGTCTTCCTTCCTCTATCCTTCAAGGGGATACTCCTTTTCGGGCTCGGTTCTCCTCTCTCCCTCTTCACTCCCTTCCCCTTCTCGTGTTTGGATGCCTTTGTTACGTTCGCGACACACGTCCAGGGCTCTCCAAACTCGCTCCCAAAACTCTCCGATGCATTTTTCTTGGCTACTCCCGCACTCAGCGCGAATATCGCTGCTTCTCCCCCGACCTCTGGGGCTATGTCATCTCGACCGATGTTACTTTTGTTGAGAGCTCTCCGTTCTCCCTTCTCTCTCCTCTCCTAACCCCACCATCGATGATTGTCTTCCTCTCATCATCCACCCTCCACCAGTGTCAACCCCTGTTGACACACATTTTGGTCAGGTCTACTCCCGTCGTCCATCACCTTTATCCCCCGTCCCGGCCAATGACACCGACGCTCCCGCTTCGTCAAATGCTTCTGCCCCGCCACCCGAGGACTTGCCCATTGCCCTACGGAAAGGTACACGCTCCTGCCAGAGTACTCCTCTATTTGTATCTTCATACAGGGGTCTGTCCGCTCTGGAGACAGTTTCTATTCCTCGCACGGTTGGTGATGCCAAATCTCACCCCGGGTGGGGCTAGCTGCAATGCGGGGTGAATTACAGGCACTGGAAGAAAACCATACTTGGGATCTTGTCCCCCTTCCAGCAGGCAAACAGGCGGTAGGAAGCAAATGGATTTACACCGTCAGGCTGAATCCCGATGGCACTCTCCATCGCCTCAAAGCCCGTCTAGTGGCCAAAGGCTTCGCACAGACTTACGGTATTGACTACTTTGATACATTCTCACCAGTTGCCAAGATGGCCTCCGTCCGATTATTCATCTCTATCGCCGCCCACCATAAGTGGCATCTTCATCAACTGGATGTCAAGAATGTCTTCCTCCATGGCTTCCTTGAGGAAGAGGTTTCTCTGCAGCACCCCCCGGGTTTTCTGCCTCCGGCGCTGAATCTCAAGTCTGTCGGCTCCGCCGCTCTATTTACGGTCTCAAGCAGTCTCCCCGTGCTTGGTTCGGCCGCTTTAGCACGGTCGTCACCGACTTTGGGCTTTCTCGCAGTATGAAGGACCACATTGTGTTCTACAGGGCGACCCCCCGTGGCTGCATTTTATTGGTCGTGTATGTGGATGATATCATCATCATCGACAGCGACTCTGTGGGTATCACCCATCTCAAGGACCATCTTCACCAGCACTTCCACACTAAGGATCTCGGTCCTCTCACATACTTCATAGACATCGAGATTTCATATTCTTCGGACACCATCTCCCTCTGCCAACGGAAGTATGCGTTGGATATCTTGCAGGATGCCGGATTGACTCAGGCCACTGCTGTCGACACTCCTCGGGAGCCTGGGGAACGGTCTCTTTATGCCTCCTCGGCACTATATCCACATCCCGAGTGGTACCGTCAGTTGGTGGGCAAACTCAATTATCTCACCATGACTCGACCCGACATTTCCTGTGTGGTTGCCAAAGTGAGTCAATTTATGGAGCATTTGACCACCTCTCATTGGGATGTTGTCATCCGCATCGCCAAGTACATCAAGCGCGATCCTGCCCGTGGTCTTCGCTACTCCTAACATCCTCATCAGCATATTGAGGTCTTTTGCGAATCTGATTATGTTGGTTGCCTTGCTACTCGGCGATCTACCTCTGGGTTTGCCATATTCTTGGCAGGCAACCTCAACTCTTGGCGCTGCAAGAAACAGACGGTCGTCTCCCACTCCAGTGCCGAGTCTGAGTACCGTGTCATGGCCACCGTCACTACAGAGATCATTTGGCTTCGACAACTCCTCCAGGAGCTTGGCTTTCCTCAGCATAAATCTGCTCACATATGGTGTGATAATCAGGCAGCCACCAAAATTGCTTCGAATTCCGTCTTCCATGAACGAACGAAGCATATCGAGGTGGACTGTAACTTCCTTCGACACCACCTGGAGCACAATCATGTCAGCTTTAGCCACATTCCAACGGCAGACCAGCTTCATAACATCTGCACCAAAGGCCTCTCTGGTGCTCGTCTTGCCTCGCTCAGTTCCAAGCTGGGGATCCACAGCATCTGACGCCCAGCTTGAGGGGGAGTGTGTCTAGGTCTTGTATGATGTCATCTTTCTTTTTTTGTGGGACTCGGTGTCCAAGTTGGACGTGTCCAGCTTGAGGGGGAGTGTTAAACCCTATTTTATTCTTATGGGTATTTCTGAGTCCCACATCTTAATACTCCTTTGTATATTCCGCCTTCTCATTCTATAAAAGAAGGTCTCCACCTCTCTTAGAAGGTAAAGGGGTTTCTCAACCTATAGGTTTGTTTAATAACTTTATTCATTTTTTACTATTTTTAGGTGATTCCACCTCCCACTCGAATCCAACATCCCCAGGCGCGCCCCCATTACCTTTCCCCCCCTCTTTGGAGCTCGTATGCATCGCGAATTATGGCAGAACTTAATAGGGTTTCTCAAATCGTCCAAATTTGAAAAGTTAATTTCTTTCCTTCATAAATTTTTCAATTCTTACTCTTTTTCCCCCATTTCAATTCTCACGTGACCTTCTCAGACTTATTCGAACCTCACTTGCATTCTTGGCTATTTGGAAATTCAGCTACAGGTGTATTTGGGGCGATTTCTTCAAGATCTCTCAAATAAGTGGGTCTCCTTCATTTTTCCTCCCATTTGCTTAGGGTTTTCTTTCCTTTTCTTAGGGTTTATTCCAATTCTTCTTGATTTTTCTAATGTCCAGCAAGTGGGGATTCGAACCTAGGGTTTGATTCTAGTTTTCTTGGTCTATTCTTTTGGTTTTAGGCTTGATCTAGGTCCCTATTGGTGCGGCGGTGGTGTGATTTGACTTTCGCACAAAGATTCAAGGTTTTCATTATTTTGGTAGGTGATTCCATTGTGTATGCAATTTTTGTGACTTATATTGGTGTGTTTATGGTATTTACATGTTTATTGAATTTGAATGTTGCTGGAAGAATTGGTTTTAGTGCCATTTATAAAGCAAATGAATTTTAAGTTCCATTTTTATGTGAAATTGGGGGTTTTTCATAGAAAACTCTTGGTTCATTTGGAACTACCCTAGAATCACTTAGTTGATTTTATTGAAGTGTATTAGGGCTGAAAATAATGTTTTCAATGTTTATCTCCTTTAGTTGTTACTGCGAAAATCTGCTTTAATGATGTTTGTGAAACACATGCATTTTTACATGCCATGTTTGTGTGAAAATGAAAGTTTTATAAAGATATCACTTTATGGTTCATATGGAGCTGCCCAAAAACTGATTTGTTGGTTTCATTGAAAGGTATTGGGCTACCATTTCTGTTTTGGTGACTTGTGGGTGTGCACATGGTGTGCAAAGTGGGGATTTCAATGATTTTTGGGTGCAAAATAATCCGGGATTTTCAGAAGTTGTTTTATTGAAAATCAAAATGTTTTGTTGTGAGTTTTAAGTGGTATAAAGTGTGTGTAGCTACTGTATTGTTTGTATATGACCAGTGGTGGTGTTTATATGCAAAGGGATGTGTGTTGCTTGCTGAAATTGTTTGAGCACAAAGAGGGAGGCCCAAGTACCTAGGTGGGCGGATGTGTACTAGTACGGCTAGTGAACCAGATGGGTTGTGTCCTTGTTTCACTAAACAAATGGATAACGAAAACTCTAGCTAAACTATGTGAATGATATTTGGGGACCACTAGGTTATGGGTATTTTCCCTACTAGTGGCTCATGCACGGGAAAAGATTGTGACTTGGATACTTTACACCGAGATACGAGGTGCATAAGACCCGAGACTATCTAGTTGCCTAGGGGTGTACCCTGTTTTGGTGCTCATTGGATTTGTGGTATTTACCCTTGTATTAGGGTGTGTTTCGTTGTACTTTATAGTAGCTAAAATGTCTTATTAAAATGTGTTAACATTCTGAAAGTTTTAATTTGAAAACTGTTTTCAATTGAAAGTTATGTTTCCTGGAATTTATCACTGTATTTTCTTTACATATTAAAACTGTTGGCTTTATCACCTTGTATTGCACACACTTTGGAATACTTGTGTGGTACCCTATTAGGCTTAGGCTCACACCCTACTTACACCCATTGGGTGTAAGTAGACTTCATTATGTTTAAATCAGGTAAAGGCAAGGTCTCGGGTAAAGGCGGTTCGGGTTGTTAGTCCACTCCTATGGTGCGGTGTTGTGGAGACAGCTCGGGGGTGATGGCCCCTTGTTGTGTGGAGTCATTGTGGATGACTTGCTGCTGTTTTTATTTATAATTGGACCTCTTGTACCCTACTTAAAACCATGTATTCAGTTCTGGTTTTTGCTCATGTCTTGTTTGGCATGGAAATTTCAGATTCTTATTAGTAAATGTTTTTAATGTTTTATGCTTTCATACTTGGGTAAATCGTTCCAAAACCTAAATTAATGATACTCAGGCACTTGTGTCAGCCCGTGGGGATAGGGAACGTCATTCGGGCCTTGTCATGGGCTGGATTTGGTGCTGGTATTAGTGGCGACCAGATTCGGTTCGTGACAATTTTCAAAAGAAATTTAAAAAAGCAAATGAACGTTTTGAAAATGAGAATGATCCTTGATGTTATAAATATAAGGATTTGTCCTCCAAGCCCAAGCACAAGCTTGGGGACAGTCCATACTCTGGCATTATACATCTCACCTTACCCTTGCAGGTTCTCTCTTGGTTCTCTTGGCATTATAAGCTTCTAGTTGGACGGGTGTCCAAGTGGAACCCAGTCCAATGCTTTTATTTACATAATTTGTCTTGCATTAGATTATTATGACACATTGCTTATATTTATATGGCACGAAATGGAAAGGGCTGTTGGATTGGTGTTGCCCGAAATGGGCTATAAAACAAATGGAGAAGACGATCACTATTCGAAAAGTGGTCCGCGTCGCTACAGTGAACGGCGGCTGGCTTTGTCAAAAGCGCTACAGTAAAGTTGACCCCGAAGTCCGCACCGCTACAGTGTCTGTCGGTGTCGGTCGGTCAGCTCCGCTATAGTGGTCAGCATTTGCTACAGTGCCGAAAATTTGGGCCACAAGCATTCGGCCCAACCGGATCGGGCAACATCAATCCAACACTTACTCAAGCCCCTTGCTGCTAGTCGGCATCCTCTAACGTTTGAGGAGATGCGCTGGAGGATCTTATGGCCAACTGCCTCGGGGCACTATTGAGTAGCACTCGGGGTGGGATGCAACACTCCAAAAATTGTTTTCTTTGTTTCACATTTGTTGGAGTCTGCATCCCACATCAGACTTGTAGTCTGATGTGGTCTTTATCATTCATTATAAAAGAACCTCAAGGTCTCCTTTAGAGAGAACCTTGGGGATTCCAATTTCTCTACTTTTATCATTCCTACATAATATCAAAGGGAAACTAATCCCAAGCCATCTCCCTCCTATTTTTTCCCCCTGCCCAAGGTTTTTCAGAATCCCCCCCTGGGGGGCGGCGGCCTCCTTGGCCACGGAGCCCTAATACGCCGTTGCCCCTCCCTCCTTGGCTGGTCCTCCACCCAATGGCTCCTCCTGTGGCCCTATGTCCGGCCCGGGCAAAGCCCTTCCGCCGGCCCCATCTATGATGTGGCGTCTCCCAGCCCCCGCATCCAGCCCGGGTTCCTGGCCGACCTTCGCAACGCGTCCCGGCATGCCCCTCGAGCGGCTTCTCGGGTACTCCCGCCCGCGGGACGCGTTTCCTGTCCCCCCGGCCTCCGGCGACGTTGATTCGCCCGCCTCCTTCCCCGCCTCAGTCGCGGCCCCTTTTCCGGCATCTCCCTCCCGACGGCCCCTCCCTCTGCGCGCGACAGACTCCAGGTTGCCCCTCGCTCCCTACGAGCGTCAGCTTCCAGCGGTCTCCTCTCTCTCAGATCCGACCAGATCTGGCCAGATCCTGTCCGCCACAGGCTCCTCCGTGGTCGCCGCCCACCCCCGACCGCGCTCGGCCCCCTTTCCTGCTGTGCGGGATGTCATCTTCGCATCTACTCTCCTCTCCCGTTGCCCCCCCCAGATCCTGACGCATCGCCTCCCGTCGTCGGCCTCCTTGTGCACCTCCTTAAGCGACGACCCTTCTCGAGTGGCCTGCTCTCCCGTCGAGTGCGCCAACCCTCCAGTGTGTCGCCCCCTCCAATGCTTCAGCCACACCTTCAGCTGCCCCCCCCCCACTGCACCCGGCTTTCCTACGCGCCAGCCCCTCGCACAGAAGCTCCAGCTCCTCCTTCGGCTACTCCCTCACGCTCCTTCACCACAACCAGACCGCCGCTGCCAGTTCTCTGGGCAGCACCTCTCCCAAGCAGCCTCCGGCAACGGCTCGCTTCAGCACCTCCATCGTGTCATCGATCTATAGCCTGGCTCCAGCACGACTTTCCCGGCGCTCTATCATCTGGCCCCGCTAGTTCGGATTGCCCAGCGCTCTATCGTCCCGCCCCGCTAGTTTGGGTTTCCTGGCGCTCCAACGTCCGGCCCCGCCTGCGCAGTTCTGATGTTGCGCCTCGACGACATGCTGCACCACTGATGTTATCCGACCTTTCAGCGCCATCTTTAGTCATCCATCATTTTAATCTCAAGGGGGAGCTGCGATCTTGAGGGGGAGCTGCGATCGCAAATGTTTTCTTTTCTTTTGTTTTGTCATGTTCTGTAATCAAGCTAGGAATGTCCAGCTTGAGGGGGGTGTTTGCGGCGTCTGTTGATTGCTTTGTTTTCATTGGTTTGGTTTGTTTTTCCTTTGTGTCCAAGCTAGGTTCACCTAACTTGAGGGGGAGTGTTGGAGTCTGCATCCCACATCGGACTTGTGGTCCGATGTGGTCTTTATCATTCACTATAAAAGAACTTTAAGGTCTCCTTTAGAGAGAACCTTGGGGGTTCGGGTCTACCTCTTTCTATCTTTCTACAACATTGATTGAATCTCCTATTGTACCAGTTTGGGTTGTGCTAGTAGGTTTCCCTATGCATCTCTTCAAATACAACGCACAGTTTGGTATAGAGTTCGGGACCAGCCTGGGCAGTGGAAAGTACATACTAGGCGTGATACGGGTAAAAAGGTCATTATTGATGAGGGTAATTAGCTGTGCAGGGAGGGGGCTGAGTCATAAAAGGGGAGTGGCTGGGGGTGAGAGAGGCGGTGAACATTTTCTCTGTTTTAGATCAGCTTATAAGCTTGGGCAAGGGAGCGGGGGAGCACTCGTGTAGAACACGGATTCCTTCAGGTTTCTCCTTTTTCCCTTCTCCCGCCAATCTTCAACTGTAAATCTCATTCATACATGATAGAATTCACACAGGATTGTTTCGTCTGATGGCTTAGTGAGAAACAATCATATCAGTTCGCTTTAACACACTCCATTGGCACCCCCGTCAAGGTCAACTCTTCAACAAAGAACCTTACAAAGCCTTCAGTTCCTAGAAACCCAATAGAGCTCGATGTCTCTTCTCCCTTACCCCACTCAATCTAGATTCAAAATGAATCTTTTGGCTTCTTTAAATATCTCCATTAGGAGCACCTCCCTCTTTTTTATTCTCGCTGCAAGCGTCTAGGTCACTGTTCCTCTTCATGCGACCTTACATTGCACATAACTGAGAGGGCCACTAAGATTTTGTCCGAACTAGTCCCAGTTGTAGCCAATCCCCCATCTGCACTTTCCAGTTCCATGTCACCGGCTGCAGTTGCCACGCCAACTGTTGTGGTTGCTTCAATCCAACAGGCTGTGACCCTTCAGGATGCACCAACTCCTCCTTTCCAGTCCAGAACTCCTTGTCCTTCAAGTGCCCACAATAATTTTTTTTTTGCCTTATCATGGAGCAGTGGAACAACATGCTCCACCAAATCTACCGATTCATACTCCAGGTTCTGTTGCTTCTGTGTCTCCCCCTACTATTGCAAAGGTGGCGCTGAGGAGGCAGTCACTTCAAGCTTTTCAAAAGTTATTTTGCAGGAAGCCGTGCTTAATACTACTACGCCTATCCTCAAAACATTGGAGTCATCAAAGCAACATTACAGTTGATAAAATGTCTAAGGCATCGTTAGCTCCAAAAGTTTCGCCCTTATCCAGTACAAAAGATCAAGGCCCGGAAAGGATTTTTCCTTCAAAGATCATCGTCACAAGGCCCATTTGCAAAGGTAAAATATCAATTTTGATTACAAAGGATCCTCAACCAATTGAGACAATCTCATTGGAATTTGTGGATGTGAATTCCCCTTACCTCAAGGTGAGGTGGAGACATTCTGTTGTAGATGGATAAAAGGGATTACAAGGTGGAGTAGTCCGATGTGGGACTCGGAAATACCCATTACAATTGTTGGAGTCTGCATCTCACATCGGACTTGAGGTCCGATGTGGTTTTAATTATTCATTATAAAATAACCTCAAAGGCTCCTTTAGAGGGTACACCTTGGGGGTTCGGGTTTCACTCATTTTATCATTCTACATGGTATCAAAGGGAACATAATACCGACCCCCCTCCCTCCCATCTTTTTTTTTATCCCGTTTAGGGTTTCTAATAATTTCCCCGATGGGGGGCGGCGGCTCTGCCAAAGGCCATCGAGCCCTAAAACAGCCGCCACCCCTGGCCGGCCTCTGCGGATTCCCGGTTCAACCCGGCCTCACCTCCCTCCATCTCCGACGAATCCAACCCCCTGCCAGCGCCTACTTCTCGACGCCCCTCCCCGCAGCGCGCGTCGTCCCCTTCCTCCCGTCGTGATCCCGGTGGCTTCTCCCTCCCGGTGGTCTCCTCCTGCTGCACGTCGGATCACCAGTGCCTCCTCCGCTGCGCCGCTTCCCCGCGCGACTCACGGCGCCCCTCCAATGTAGCCTGCCCCGCCTCCTCCGCTCTGCGCAGCTCCCGCTCCAGACAGCCGCGCCTCCTCCGCTTTGCGCGGCCTCCCAGTGTCCCCTCCCGCTGTCCTGCTCCCTCGTCGGCCTCCTCCTGCCAGGCAGCCCCGCCTCTCATCGTCGGCATCTCTCGACGACTCCCGGCGGGCAGCCGCCTCCTTATCCATCGGCACGCCCTCACGCTTCCTCCACCGTGGCGCAGCACTTTGACTGTCTGAGATCTAGGCCCTATGGCGCCGCCAGCCGCAACAATTCTGTGGAATCCCCGCCTCCAGTCGCCGGCCCCGCAAGTGCGGTTTTCCCGGTGCTAAAGTGGATTTCTCGGCGTATCATCGTCCGGCCCCACTAGTGCGAATTTCCTGACGCTCCGTTAACCGGCCCAGTCTGTGTGGTTCTTCTGCTGCGCCCGCGACATCATCCATCCATCATCTTGAGGGGGAGCTGCAATCGTGAGGGAGAGCAGTAGCCTTGCAGCTTTATCTTTTATCCTGCTTTGTCTTGTTTTGTCATCAAGCTGGGTATGTACAGTTTGAGGGGGAGTGTTTGCAGTCTGTTGATTGCTTTGTCTTCATTGGTTTGGTTTGTTTTTTTCTTTGTGTCCAAGCTAGGTTCACCTAGCTTGAGGGGGAGTGTTGGAGTCTGCATCCCACATCAGACTTGAGGTCCGATGTGATTTTAATTATTCATTATAAAATAACTCCAAGGGCTCCTTTAGAGGGTACGCCTTGGGGGTTTGGGTTTCACTCATTTTATTATTCTACAACAATAAACATGGTTCTAACACTCCCCTTCAAGCTAGTACATGGTAGTTTGGACCAAGAGTCCCACAAAAAGAAAGAAGACACCAAACAAGACCATACACACTATCCCTCAAGTTGGGTCGCTGATTCTGTGGATCCCCAGCTTGTTACTGAGAGAGATCAGTCGAACTCCCGGGAGGCCTTTGATGAAGATGTCGGCAAGCTGATCTGCCGTCGGTATATGACTGAAACTGATATGGTGTTGCTTGAGGTGGTGGCGAAGAAAGTGGCACTCTACCACGATATGCTTCGTGATACCATGTAGATGTGAATTCCTCTTACCTCAAGGTGAGGTGGAGACATTCTTTTATAGATAGATAAAAGGGATTACAAGGTGGAGTAATCTAATTTGAGACTCAGAAATACCCTTTACAATAAACCGAGTTCAACAGAATTCAAGAGCTTCGTTATGAAGACCCCGCATGATTCTTCAGTTGTTGAAGACTCATACTTCAGATCATGTTGCTTCACTCCCAGAGGATCACTGTAATTCCAAACCCCCCACCCCATAGGTAGTTGATGTTTCAGTCTCCACCTAAACAAAGAAGCCTTTTACAGACATTGTTCTCTCTTCAAACATGTTCCGCAAAGTCCCTCTTTTACGTGATTGCCCCAAAGAGTTTTGATTCAGGGTGGGATGTATATTTGCATCCCCCCCCCCCCCCTCAATTATGGTCCAAGGTTTCCCCCCACCATAATTTTGGGATGATCCCCATTTTTTGTGGACTGTCTTCCCCGATTACGTGCATGGGTATTTTATCCACGGCCCTGAATGAGGATATAAATAATTTATTTTCAAGTAAAAACAAAAAACTGCATTAAAAAAAACTGTGCAAGTGCTTCCAAATTCCTTATTGAAAAAGTATTTTTCTGTCATCTATTTAAGTGGCTTTCTCCAGGAAAGTTTTTTAGAAACAGAACAAACACCACTTAAGTTTTCAATCTTTATCATATGTGATAAATGCTATAAGCATTTTCGGATATGTTCTGTCAAACACAGCCTTAAGGGTCTGTTTAAAAACACTTATTTGCTTAGCCTCCATTTGACAAAACTAATTGAAAACTGCTTATAACACTAAGCACTTATGATAAGTGCTTATAGCCACCATTTGATCTAATTAAGCGGATATTTTTCAAAATTTTAAGAGTAAGAAGTTTTTCAGAAACGGAACAAACACTGCTTATAATAACTGTTAAGTGTTCTAAGCACTTTTTAGTAAATGTTGTCAAATGCAATATTATAACATTTATCACTTATGATGAGCGCTTTTATCTAAATGTTTCCAGACGGTTAATTAAAAAATGTTTTCCTGTCACTTATTTAAGTGGTTTTCTTTTGGAATCGAAGCATAAGTATTTTTTCAGAAATAGAACAAACACCATTTATTTTTTCAAACTGCTTATCATAAGTGACAGGCCATAAGCAGTTTTCAATAAGTGATGTCAAAAAGACCCTAAGCCCCCCTACTAATCAGAAAATGAGAGAGAAGGCCCAACACATAACAGTCTTATGAATATCAGCTCGTTGTATTCAAATTAACATGCCCCATGAAAAGCATGCAATGTAAAACATTGGAGGAGGAAATGCAACTACCGCAAACTGATATTTTTGTTTCTTAAGCATAGATTTTGCATCTTCTATATGAATTTGAGGAATAAAGTCCACAGACAGCGTCCCTGCATTGAAATGCTGCAACTTGGAGAAACGCTACAAAATGTTTTAAAGCTGTAATAATAAAAAAAAAAAAAAAAAATCCGTCTTACCTTTGTAACCAGAACAAGAGAGTTCAAGGGCCCCCCAAGCAGATAGCCTCAAAACCACTGGCCCACTGAGACCCCAATGTGTGACTAACATGGGACCAACCTATATCCAAAATAATATAGGTATTCAGTCATCCACATTTTTTCAGTCACAAATCATGCGGACCAGAAAACCTAACCTGGGTATGCCCTGGAACATTACTCTGAACAATTTCTAGTTTCAATTTAGCTTTAACTTTAGGGAATGAAACCTGAGAACAAGATTATTAAAAATAATAACTACAGGTTGCAATATAGTTTAGACAAATGCATGCAGGGGAGTTGATATTGCCATCAAACATCGTAAGAAAATTATAAAATAAATGTCAAATACAACATCGCATAAAGACAGAATTGCTTATGTTAAGTGATTATGTATCTAGTGTGTGGGTGTGTCCAGGTGTAGATCAAACCTCAGGATGATGTAACGAGTTAGATCACACCCCAGGCTGATGTGGATCACACCTCAAGATGATACCTCAGGATGATGCTGCAAGTTAGTTAGGGAAGATTCTGTGATATCTGACAGTAAATTTGTTACAGGGGGGAAGGGGTCATTCGAGGATTTCTGGGAATTGCAACAAGGTTGCTGAACTGTGGAGTTCTTTCCATGTACGCCAGAAGAAATTTTCCCTCCCTCTATCCCTCCCTTTCTGGCCTATTTTTCTGTCACAGATACATAACAATACTGGCACTTTCATTGAGAGACAGAACTCAAGAGCCCAATCTCCTCAACAGTGTGAATGCGGATAAGAATGGAAGGGAAGATTGCTTCAATAAACTCAACAATGGAGATCAGACAACAGAGGAATGAAGAGAAGCTTCTGGTGTACGAGAAATCAATGTTGGCTATTCAAGCTAGCCTTCACAAGTGATGCGGCATGTTAAAATGGAAGAGAGATGAACCCAATACCCAAGATACCTTTTAAAAGAGGTCTTGGAGTTTATTTATAGAGAATTATAACAAAACACTCAAGTCCGATTTGAGACACACCCCAACACTCCCCCTCAAGCTAGGTCTACCTAGCTTAGATACATAAAAAAACAGAAAGAAACCGTAACACTCCCCCTCAAGCTAGAGATACTCAGCTTGATTACATAACAAGACAAAACATAAAAAAATAAAAACCGTCATGACTGCTCTCCCTCAAGAAGTTGATGGATGATGTCGCTGAAAAAGATCGTGCCAACCAAGGAACAACGTCCGTCAGAAGCAGCCAAATCACATCAAGACGTGTAGGAAAGGCACGCACTGGTGCAGCAAGACGGCAGCAGAATTCACGCGACAGCACAGCCTGAAGAGGGGTCATCGCAGCTGGAAGTCTCGTGCAGGGGCCACACCAGATTCGTACAGCATGTGTGCGTGGGAGCAGGCATGGCCTCAGGTGCTGAGTCGTCGAGGGAAGGGGCGAGTGCATGAGGACAACGCAGGGAGGCTCGCTAAGGGGAGAGAGCGCATCAGGCTGGAAGCAGAGAGAGGGCACGAGGCCTGGATGTGCCTAGTTGAGGAAAAGGAACTGCGCTTGGAGGTGTTGCCTAGGGGTGCGCATCGCAAGAGAATGACCGCGCCTAGGATGTGCCAGATATGGGTGTCGGTCGAAGAAGTGGGGCATGTGTTTGATGCAGCTTTGGCAGTGGAAGGAGCGGCGGCGAGAGTCGCACGCGGCAGAAGGGGACGTGCTGCGAGGGGAAGGGGCGACGACGAAGGTGGGGTTATCGCGGCTGGTGAAAGGGTGCGCAACAGCTGGGTGGGGTCGGTGGAGGGAGTTGTCGTGGGTGCTGGGAGATGACACAATGGGTCATCACGCAGGGAGGGTCGTCGCGCAAGGGGGTGTCGTCGCACAAGTAGGGTCATCGAGAAAGGCAGGGGGCGGACGACTATGAAGGTGACCAAGGGCCAGGGGTCACCGCCCCCTAGCAAGGGAAATCCCTGGAAAACCCTAGGGGGGAAGAGGATAGATGGGAGAGAGGGTTTTGAGGGTTAAACCTGGTCTAATACCATGTTAAAATGGGAGAGAGGTGGACCCAATACCCAAGATACCTTTTAAGAGAGACCATAGAGTTTATTTATAGAGAATTATAATGATAACAAAACATCCAAGTCCGATGTGAGACACACACTCCAACATAGTGCCACAGGAATAAACGAGTTCTTACGCGAGCAACTCAAGGAAAGGCACGGGTAGAACACCCAAACCGGAGAGAACACTCTAATAGAATTTTAATAATATGGAAAAAGCTCCATACAATTGACATCAAACAACCTACTTATAGGCTAAAACCCTAAACAAATAAAAGACAAATTCCCCAGAGGGCAAAACAAAAGATAAATAGAATAATAAAAAGGCTAAAAAGGCAGCGAGGGCTTTGGATCCCAAGAGGAATACGGGTAGAACACCCAAAAAAGAAGGAATGTGATGAGGGAATTTTAATAATATAGAAAAAAATCCATACAATTGACATGAAACACCCTATTTATGCGCTAAAACCTTAAACAAATAAAAGACTAATTCGCCCTTAAAATATCCCTAAACTAGAGTGAAAAACAGAAATTAAGTAATGAAAAGGTGTGGTGATTCATGCTTTGTAAAGGAAGAAGGAAGCTAGTTGGGAACGTTGGTGCGGAACCTTTGACCCTCAATCGCCTACTTATCTCTCTTGTTGCCTCATCTCACTGACCTCTCCATCAGTTGGATGTTAAAAATGTCTTCCTTTATAGATTTCTTAATGAAGTTGTATATATGGAGCAACCACCCGAGTTTGTTGCTCAGGGGGGGTCCTCCAAGGTTTGTCATCTTCGTCCATCGTTGTATGGACTCAAGCAATCGTCACGTTCTTGTTTCGGCCATTTTTGCACCGTTATGTTTAGCTTTGGCATGTGTCAAAGCATAAAAGATTCTTCAGTTTTCTATCATCAATCCACAACCGGAAGCATTCTTTTGGTGGACAATGTGTATGACATTGTTATTACTGGTAGTGATGCTGATGGCATTGGTCGACTCAAGTTTTTTCTTCATCGGAATTTTTAAACAAAAGATTTGGATCCACTGCGATATTTCGAAAGAATTGAGGTCTCCAGATGTAACAAAGAAATTTTTCTATCTCGGAGAAAGTATGTTCTTGATCTGCTGCAAGAGACTGGCATGACTCAAGCTGATTCGGTTGACTCACCCCTCGAACCTAAAGAAAGTTCACTTTATACTGTCAGTGATATATTTTCATCACCCGACAGATATAGACGACTCGTTGGGAAGCTTAACTATTTGACGATGACTCAACCCGATATTGCTTGTGCGGTTAGCAAAGTGAGTCAGTTTATGGAATCTCCAACAAAAACGCAGTGGGATGTTGTTCTTCGCATTGTTAGATATATGAAAAGAGAACCAGCTTTAATTCTTCTATATTCTGATCATGAACATACAGATATTGGGCATTTTGTGATGCAGATTATGCTGGATTTCTCTCTTCTAGGAGATCTATGTCTGGTTCTACAGTATTTGTTGGAGGAAATTTGATCTCATGGCAAAGCAAGAAGCAGATAGTTGTCTCCCGATGTAGTGTAGAATCGAAGTATCGTGCAATGACATATGTGACTGCAGAGATTGACACAACAAATTATACAGGAGATTGGGTATCATGCCAAGAAACCGGCACATATCTGGCGTGACAATCAAGCTGCTATCAAGATTACCACAAATCCAATCTTTCATGAGCGGACCAAACATATTGAAGTTGATTGTCATTTTGTTCAAAAAAACTTTGAGAAGATCACCTTCGGTCATGTTCACACCTCTGATCAACTTGCAAATGTTCTCACAAAAGAGGTGTTGGGACCACGTGTCCAATTTTTGTGTAACAAACTGGGCATGATAAATATATACGTTCCAACTTGAGGGGGAGTGTTAAGAGTTAATATTTTTAATATTTGTATCCCACGTCGGTATGGGTAATTTGTTGTACTCCTTTTCCCATCTATAAATTAAGCACCCTACCTCGTTGTGAGGTACGGGGTTTCCATTATAACAATGTTTATTTTATCAAATCAATTTTCTAAAAGTGGTACAAAATAATTTTAAAATAAATGAGCCAAAGGCGACAAAATTGTTTTTCAGAAAAAAAACATTGTTAAGCGTAAAATTGGATTTATCCTCATCTCTTGTCTAGAAAACATATAAGATGAATGTTAAACATTTGATTGAATATATAATATACACATTTCATTAAAATAATTTACTAACAATGATTTATTTAATTTATTAAGGAAAAACATGTTTGTGCGCATAAAAATAGTTTTTCAAAAGAAGAATTTCTTTATTTTCATTTCTAATTAATTTGTCATCAAAGAATTCATTATATATACATTTTTAAACCATATATTTTCATAATTTACTTGATCTTATTCATACTCATCATTTCAACGGCTATGTGATAACTATCACATTAAATTATAATATTTTAATAATATGAACTGATTCATTTAAACTCAGTGTTACGTGTAACGCATGCTAAGCTTGGTGTTGCGTGTAACGCAGGCTAAACTTGATGTTGCATGTAACACAAAATAGAGAAAAGATTAAATTTATTTGAAAAAAGAATTTCACAAAATCTCGAGGTGTTACACCAGGTGTGATGTCTGTCAACACCCCTTGTTTGAAGAGTTCATCTAGACCCTTGGAGCTTACATGCCCCAATCTCCAATGTCATAATAGAGGTAGACACGCTACCCAACTATCTTAAACGGATCTTTCCATTAAAAACATACAGCCCGTTAAAGAGAGAACCCTTTATGATAGTTCTAGAGCCTTTGGAGATTTTTAGGGACCCCAATTCAGACCTAAAAGTGAACCCCTTTTAGCTATAGAATCCTGAAGGAAATCAGGTTTCAATGAAGGTCAGGAACTCACCACACATCAAGCAAGTGAACCCTTTTAACTCTAGAATCCCTAGGAAATCACGTTTCTATGGAGGTCAGGAACCCACCTCACATCAAGCAAGGTGATGGAGTGGTCGTCAAGTTCTATTAAAACAGAATATCTTCCCTCTAATTTACACCTCTTATTATTCCCTATCAGGACATCTCCTACACTTTCTACCAATTCTAGGAATGACTCTTTAAAAGGACACGTGTGGAATGAGCAGCCCGAATCAAGGACCCACTCATGGTTAAGAGCATGGCTAGACACATTCAACACTTCAGCTTTGTCACAACCAGGATCCACAAAAAGGGACTAGTCAGTGGGTTGTTTGGTTTGAAGTACTTGTTTAAGCTTCCTATATTCGGGCTTAGTGTGCTCGAGCTTACCACAATGAAAGCAAACAATTTTTCTTTCCCAAGAATTTGACCTAGGTTTGGATTGCTTATTCTTCTTGACTTTATCCTTACTAAACTCTTTCTTTTTACCCTTAGATTTTGGTCTGCCTCTGGTAAACAAACTCTCAGCCTCGCCTTTTATTCTAGGTTTTGAATGCAATTCTTTAGAGAGAAGAGCGAACTTAACCTAGGGTTAAGGAGTCGCAGTCATAAATCGTTGTTTATACTTAAGTGTTGTAGGCACTATCTAAAGAAATTAAAAGGAGCATTGCTTGATCTTCATCGTCAACAATTACATTTATGTTAGCTAGATCTAACATCACCTTATTGAATTCATCTAAATGGGCGTTAATTGAACTATCAAGTTTCATTTTAAAAGTGAACATTCGATGCTTCTAATAAAGTCTTCCAACTAAAGAAGTTGTCATGTATAATTTTTCAAAGTTTAATCCATATACCAGCAAAAGTAGTTTTGTGGGCAACTTCCCTAGGAACTTTATCGCCTAAAGAAAGAAGCAGAGAACTATGTGCCTTAACTTAAGACATCACCATCGAATTTCACGATTTCATGTCTAGTTGTTGACATGTTTACCCAAACAATTTCATTCCAAGTTGTTGCAGACAACGTTCAGCATACACCCCCAAGAACTGGTCAATATCATAGGGTATATATGTTTATCCAACTAGATCTAAAATTCGAAGGAATTATAGAGGTTACAGTGGCTTTAATCACTAACAGAAGAGAAAAGAGGCGAATTGAGATGAGGTTCAAATGCGGAAAATAAAACAAAAACTAGAACTAAAAGCAAGAAACATATTCAAAAAGAGAACCAATATGGCTCTAATACCACTTCGTGAGGGGTAAGGTGCACTGCACTGTAGCAGAATGCACAAACCTGAAAGGACCGAATTGAGGTTTTGATTACGAAAGTCGAATTCAATAGAATCAAAACATACAAGATGTGCAATAAAGAAAGAACGTAGTAAAATCAAAACAAGGATTTAACATGCTTCAGTAAGGTTTGGACCTACGCAAGAACACCGCCACACACTCACGCGTTTTATTAAAGCTCAAAAGTTAAAAGGTACATGTTAAACCCAATTTTATTATATTGGGTATTTTCAAGTCCCACATCGGAATACTTCACCATGTATTCCATTTTACTCATCTATAAAAGAATGTTTCCACCTCACATTGAGGCAAGGGGAATTCGCCACTCTACATGATATCAAAGGAAAATCCAATTATTTTTTTCCCCACTGCCTGCGGACTCCCGGTTTTGTCCAGCTTCGTCCCTCCCTACGGATTCCTCCAGGTCATCCAGCCCGCCCTTCCCGACGTCCTTCAGCTCCCAGTCCTCCCTCCGTCCCGATAGAACCCCTCCTGTACGCGGCCCCCAATCAGTCCCGCTCTCCAGGCGACCGGCCACAGCCCGCCCTCCAGTAGGCCCCGGGCTGGCGACTGACACCAAAGGTATAAAAATCACACAGTATGGAAGACATTACTCTATAAATGAAACATGATTGGAAGATAGGATAAACAATCACCAAACTCAAGCAAACAAAATAAAGGTAAACCAAAAATCATCTCACAATGCATGAATAAAGTAAAACTGATACATATAAAAGCCTCCAACAATAGACCACAAGACAAATCTACAGCACCGACTCAATAGCGACTCAATAGCAGCTCCAACTCAGCCAGTAATGTCCAGCTTGGTCCCCAAAGTCCTCTTGAAACCTGAAAAACAATTTATATACGTAGGGTGTGTTGCGGAATCGTCGGGAGTCACAACTACAGAAACGAGAAAAACGAAAGAAAAGAAAGCAAATAACACAGCGATTTACGTGGTTCGGGAATAATCCCTACGTCCACAGGAGAGGCAGAATATTTCACTTCTTCGGGAGCACAAATTAAAGAGGGTTTTTTTTCAGTGGTAAAACCCTAGCCCGAAATGGGCTACATATGAAGAAGACGGTCCACTGTTCCGAATAGTAGTCCGTGTTGCAACAATGATTGGTGGCTCACTTTGTCAAAAGTGCTACACTGTCTGTCGGCTGTAAGTCAAAAGCGCTACAGTAAAGTGATCAGTCGCTCGACCCGCGACAGTTGCGGGCCACAAGCATTCGGCCCAACCAGATCGGGCAACACTAATCCAACAATCTCCCACTTGTAGCCTGATCCGCTGCACTGCTATGCTTCGATGCAACTGATGAAGACAACTTACTTAATCTAAGTTCTTACTCTTCTTCACTCACCAGTGGCGTGCTTTCACAGATTCATGAAATACAAACTGTTTTCCTCTTATGCTCTCATTAAGTCCTCCATCATTCTGCCTCTCATCCTCCGTTCATCAGTGGAGACCAACAGAGGCACAGCAGTGCCTCAACTTCTGTATCACCATAGGCTTTGTCAACATGTCTGTCGGATTGTTGGTTCCACAGATCTTCTGCAAGGTCAGCAACCCATCCTGTATCAAACCTCTGATGAAATGGTACTTCAACTGAATGTGCTTCGTCCGAGCATTAAATACTGGGTTCTTGGCAAGATGTATAGCACTCTGACTGTCACAGTGCAATACATTCTCCTCTCGCTTTCTTCCCAATTCATCCAAGAAGTTCTTCAGCCAAACCATCTCTTTCTCAGCTTCTGTTACAGCAATGTATTCTGCCTCTGTGGTGGATAAAGCCACCACCTTCTGCAATTGTGATATCCAACTTACCGCAGTTCCTCCACAGGTAAAAACATAACCCGTGGTACTCCTCCTGCTGTCGACATCGCCTCCAAGGTCAGCATCCACATACCCTTGCAATGAAGTTCCTTTCCCAAAGCACAGAGATACCTCCATGCTGCCCTTCAAATACCTCAGTATCCACTTCACAGCTTCCCAATGTTGTTTTCCAAGGTTAGTCATATACCTGCTCACAACTCCCACTGCATGAGCAATGTCAGGTCGAGAACAGACAATGGCATACATCAGGCTTCCAACAGCTGATGCGTATGGAACTTTTGCCATGTACTCCACCTCTTCTGTCGTCTTCGGTGATTGCTCCTTTGATAGTTTGAAGTGGCTCGCCAGGGGAATAGAGACTACCTTTGCTTCCAGCATGCTGAATCTTCTCAGAACCTTCCCAATGTAATCAGCCTGTGACAACATTAATGTTCCAGCTGTGCGGTCTCTCTTGATCTTCATTCCCAGAATCTTGTCAGCTTCTCCAAGATCCTTCATTTCAAACTCCTCAGCCAACTGCCCTTTCAACTCATTAATCCTCTGCATACATGATCCTGCAATGAGCATGTCATCCACATACAGAAGCAATATAATGTATTCATCACCGAAAGACTTGATGTAGCAACATTGATCCATGCCACATCGTTTATATTCATTTTTAGACATAAATGAATCAAACTTCTTGTTCCACTGCCTGGGTGTCTGCTTCAATCCATATAAGCTCCTCTGGAGTTTGCACACCAGGTCTTCCTTTTCCAGACACTACATATCCCTCTGGCTGCTGCATGTAGATGTCCTCCTCCCGATCTCCATGAAGGAAAGCAGTCTTGACATCAAGCTGCTCAAGATGCAAGTCTTCTGATGCCACAATGCTGAGAACCACCCGGATGGTGGTAAGCTTCACTACAGGTGAGAAGATTTCAGTGAAATCTACTCCCTCCTGTTGAAAGCCTTTCACCACCAGCCTTGCCTTGAACCTCCTCTTGCCATCATGTTCTTCCTTGACCCCGTAGACCCACTTATTCTGCAATGTTTTCTTTCCTCTTGGCAGAGGTGTCAGCTCCCAAGTGTTATTCTCATGCAATGAAGAAATCTCCTCCTTCATAGCCAGCTCCCACTTGCTCGACTCCTTCAGCTGCATTGCTTCTTCAAAGCATTCTGGTTCTCCACCGTCAGTCAATAACAGATAATACAATGATGGTGAATACCTCTGCACGGGCCTTCTCACCCTTGATGATCTCCTCAACTCCACTGGAGTAGTAGGTTCCACCGGTTCAGATCTCTCAAGCTCAGACACAGCTTCAAGCTCCACTTGCTTTTTGCATTCTGATTCAATGTTCCCATTTTCATCTTCAACTGCATGGCGATCTTTGTACATGACACCTTCATTGAATACCACGTTTTGGCTGCTGATGACCATCCTGTTGAGATCATCCCAAAAGCGATACCCAAACTCCTCACCACCATAGCCAATAAAGAAACATTTGTTGGACTTGGCATCAAGCTTGTCCCTTGCATTAGCATCAACATGAACATATGCTAAACTGCCAAAGACTCGTAAATGTGAGTCTTACCACCTTACCAGACCAGAGTTCCTCGGGTAGACATTCCCCCATTGGCACAGAGGGACTCTTGTTTATGAGATATGTTGTCATATTCACTGCATCAGCCCAAAAGGTCTTGGGTAACCCCGAATGCAGCCTCATGCTCCTGGCACGTTCATTCAGTGTTCTATTCATCCTCTCTGCCACACCATTCTGTTGTGGTGTTCCTGGGATTGTCTTCTCCCACCGAATTCCATTTTCAGAACAAAATTCTCTGAACTCCCGACTGCCATACTCTCCACCGTTGTCAGACCTCAAACATTTCAGCTTTGCTCCTGACTCGTCCTCCACCATGACTTTCCACTTCTGAAATATCTTAAACACATCAGATTTGTTCTTCAGAAAGTAAACTCATACCTTCCTCGTTGAGTTATCGATGAATGTGACATAATATTGTGACCCTCCGAGGGATGGTACTGGTGCAGGCCCCCAAACATCTGTATGCACCAGGTCCAACTTTCCAGCCTTCGGTGTTCTGCCTCCTTTTGCAAAGGACACCTTCTTCTGCCTTCCAAAGATGCAATCTTCACAAAAGCCTACTTCCACCGACTTCAGCTCTGGTAGCAACCTTTTTGTTGTCAGCACCTTCATCCCCTTTTCACTCATGTGGCTGAGTCTGTAGTGCCACAGTTGAGAACCTCCGACAGCTTCCAGTGATGCAGCCATGTCCATGCAAGTTTCTGTCATTATGTACAGGGTGCCATTCTTTGCTCCCCGAGCTATGACCATAGCTCCTCGGGTGATCTTCCATGCACCACCAGTGAATGTGGTACTCAACCCTGCATCATCAAGTTGTCCAACAGAAATAAGGTTTCTTCTCAAGCCAGGGATATACCTCACATTTTCCAGAACAAGCAAGCTCCCACTGTTGGTCTTGATTCGTGTATCTCCTTTACCCACAATCTGCAAGGGCTCGTCATCAGCAAGATGTACCTTGCCAAAATTTCCAGAAACAAATTGTTCAGAAAACCCTTCTCCGATATAGAATGGAAAGACACCCCAGAGTCTAAAATCCAAGACTCCATCGGGCTGTCCACGCTCAGCAACAACACGTCATTAGTTCCTTCAGCTACAGTGTTTGCTCCACTGGTTTCAGGTCCCTTCCGGTTATCTCTGCACTCCTTCTTGACATGTCCTTTCTTCCCGCATGTCCAGCAGGTAGGACCAGGCCCCTTTGCCTTGTCTCTGCTCTTTCCTCTTGACTTCGATCGTCCTCTGTGATTGTCCCACTGTGGGTACCTTCCTCTTCCTTCAACGTTCAAAGCAGAACCAGAGAATATGCCTGATTCTCTTCTTCGAACATCCTCACTAAGGATTAGATCCCGTATATCTTTCAAAGCAATCTTCGTATTCCCCGAAGTGCTACTCACAGTTGTTACAGTTGCTTCCCAACTCTCTGGTAACGAAGATAGTAAAACCAGAGCACATACCTCATCACCAAGGTCAATGTCCACCGATGACAACTAACTTGTGATGGTATTGAATTCATTAATATGATCTGCCACAGGTCTCCCTTCAACCATTTTCAGGTTGAACAATCGTCGTATCAAATGCACCTTGTTTGCCGCAGAAGGCTTCTCGTACATGTTTTTATCAGGTCCACCGTCGTCTTCTCTTCTCTGATGTTGAACGCCACGTTTTTGGCCAACGTCAGGCGCACAACACCCAGAACCTGTCGGTCCAATAGCTTCCACTCCGACTTCTCCATGACCACTGGCTTCACACCCAGAAGTGGCAAGTGCAACTTTTTCTGATAAAGATAATCTTCGATCTGCATCCTCCAGAAACTGAAATCAGTTCCATCGAAGCGATCGATCTTCACTTTGCCTTCATCCAGAGCCATCGTTGGAGAATTCCGAACCTCCTTTGATACCAGTTGTTGCGGAATCGTCGGGAGTCACAACTACAGAAACGAGAAAAAACGAAAGAAAAGAAAGCAAATAACACAGCGATTTACGTGGTTCGGGAATAATCCCTACGTCCACGGCTGGAAGTCAAAAGCGCTACAGTAAAGTTGACCCCGAAGTCCGCACCGCTACAGTGTCTGTCGGTGTCGGTCGGTCAGCTCCGCTACAGTAAAGTTGATCCCAGAGCAGGGGCGCGTTGCCCCCTGCAACCCCCAACGAACTCAACACGGAGCTCGACCCGCGACAGTTGCGGGCCACAAGCATTCGGCCCAACCGGATCGGGCAACACCAATCCAACAGGGTGAGCATAACATGTATACTTAATAAGGACATATCCAAGGCCTCAAGTGCACATGTGAAAAGAACATGATAAAGCGCCCGTGAACAAATAGCAGAATCAACAAGCATTTATACAGGTCATTTAACCAAACCCAACCTCACAATGGCTCGCTCACAAAATCACGCATTCAATATAATAATATAGCATTGAGATCACAACAAAGCAAGGCCCCACTACCGCTTCTGCATTGATTTGCCCCTCACGCCCCAACGTCGAACGTTATGTGCTTTCGTCCCTTCCACACACACACCACATCAAATCACATCCCGCCCACAGACACCTGAGCCACACATCACATCACATCACATCTCGCCAACACCTGAGTCACACATCACATCTCACTCGCAACACCTGAGTCACACATCACATCTCACTCGCAAACACATAGGTCACACACCACATCCCGCCCACAGATATCTGAGCCACACATCACATCACATCACATCCCGCACGCAGACACCTGGGTCACACATCACATCACATTCCACCCGGAGACACCTGGGCTACACATCACCATTGAGTAAACTCCAACACCAACCTGTATCACTACTGTTAAATGAAGAGCATGGGAGAGGGGGTAGTCAGTCATCCATATCAACACCATCCTGGATGTTGGGGCATACACTAGGAACTCAGCACCTCTGAGCGTTGATAAGTTTATTCAACTCGGGTGGGACACATAAAATAACATAAACATACATGATATATAGATAGCGCACAACACCCAACCTACGGGTTCACATCAATTGCACTAGCGCACACCACATCACCACCACGGCACCGCACATCAACCATCACAATTGTTGCC
The DNA here is from genome assembly GCA_963277665.1 of Viscum album. Lineage (NCBI taxonomy): Eukaryota > Viridiplantae > Streptophyta > Magnoliopsida > Santalales > Viscaceae > Viscum > Viscum album. The sequence continues at coordinate 250,376,145 of OY728135.1, read as the reverse complement.
ACCACTATATGCAACACCATGCAACCACCACAAACCACACAACATTTCCCACTTCTAGTTACAAGTTTTGCCACATTTGTTCATTAGTTATTTCATTTCACATTACACTAATTCATTTATTCAATTTAATTGGTCAATTACCACACATTCGTTTCTAGTCCATCTCGTTTATCTACCAGCCTATTTTGTTTCTTTTATCATCGTAGTTTATCTCATGGCTAACCGGGCAACTATCTCAACCACGCCACGCTACAAATGGTGCAACTTACACAACCACCGCCGCAGCACCACACATTCACCATCGTCGTCGCGTCACATCACCCAAACCATCTCACCACGACCTCACATCGCACAACCACAACCGCCATGCACCACAACCATTGCGCCACAACTGCATCTCACAACCATCGCGTGCAATAAGCGCACGTTACCACCAAACATCATCGCCACCACACATCACACCATTGTGCACCATAACCACATCACAACTCTGTGCACCCTGTTGCACAACTGCCCACATCGCATCCATGCTAACCAACCTCTGCATCACAGCCTCACACATCACACGGCCCCGCTGGTCACCTCCATCACCGTACAACAGCCCAAACCGTGTAGGGCAACACCACTAGCACAAACATACACAACCGCATCATAAACCAGCTTTCACGATTATTTAGGGGCTTTCATCACATTACTTATTTAATTAGAATGGGTATTATCACACAAACCAAAATCCGGGAGCAATCAGTTTATTAGCCAAATATACATTCCTTAACCTTTTATTTAGGGTGCGATCAAAGAACAACACAGAAAGGGTCATTACAGCATAACAACTACAGCGCAAGCAAGGCTCCCAACAGCCGTTATTTTCAGAATTGGCAACAAGGCATAATATCATCAACTAACATATATCAAAGCAAAAAAGCATGCGGCAACTCCCTATTCTCGTCAATTCAACTATGCCAATTAATTATCTGAATACGCCGACCCTTACTATCCACCCAAAGGTAAGCAAAATCATGCAAATTCCACAAATAGCACAAAAAAAGGTGAGAACGATGATCCCCTGCCTCAAGGAAACTTTCTGATTTCATTGTACACCACAAGGCGAAGAAATTGCACAAAAACCACCACCGCACAAGGAACTCACGGATCAACCTACATCGCACCAGAGGGTTGTCAAAACGCAACTCATGCACACCTCAAACCAAAACCACACCACCGCAGCGGATCTCCGAAGAAGAATGGAAGGAAAAACCACGGGTAAGAGAGAAGAACTCGCCACGAATCGCCAACAAGCATCCACCGGAACCCAAGGATCGAAGTAGGAGAAGAAGGGTTAGAAGATCCCTCAAAATCACCTAGGGCCCTGCCTAAAACGAGAGGAAGGGCAACCGAATGAATAAAAAATCGCCCAAACAAAAGGATTTAAAAACTTGGAACCCGCCCATTTCACGTCATGTAACCCTTTCACGACGTGTAATTCAAGGGTTTTCCAAAATTCCAACTTCCGCCGAAATTTGTGCTGCCTTGGCCTGATTTAATTACACACGATGAATTCACCTTTTGCGATGTGAATCCATTTCACGGACTCCCCCTTGTCTGCTTACAAGTTATGAAATCGACTAACTACACAAGTCGTAAATCATCAATTCATGACGTGAATCTGGTTCATGTCGTGAACCACCACCTACAGGTATTCCTGCAGCTCCAGCTCCACCAAGCCCTCTAGACCTCCTTCGAATGCCTCCAACAGCCCAAACGGAAAAGTAACGAACCGGGAAGCCATAAACTGTTACAATTTCAGTTATTTACTTTGTCATATTGATTATGCTTTATTTATTCATGATAGCTTTCCCCGTACGCATACTCTTACTGAGCATTAGAGTTCACATCTTTCTTATGTTTCCTTTCCCCAGAATGTCAAGAAGTGTATTATGATTAATATGCAGGAATATGTTTGTTGGAGTCTGCATCCCACATCGGACTTGAGGTCCGGTGTGGTCTTTCTTATTTATTATAAATACACCCCAAGGGCTCCTTAGGAGGAACACCTTGGGGGTTCGGGTCTCCTATTTTCCTCATTTTACATGGTATCAGAGGAGGTTTGATCCAACCTGATCCCTCCCTCATTTTTTTTTTTATCACCCTTTAGGGTTTTCCCGTCCGGGGGGCGGCGGCTCCTATCCAAATAGTCGGCCGCCCCCCCTGCTCCTCCCGGTCGCCTCGGGCCTTTCCCTCCCGGCGGCACCTCCCCACGGCGGCCCTCCCTCACGGCGACCCTCCCCACGGCGGCTGCTCCCTGCGCGACTGCTCTCCTCGCGGCGGCTCCCTGCGCGACGGCCCGCCTTCCGCAGCGGCTCCCTTCCGCGACAGCTCCCTGCGCGACGGCCCTGCCTCCTGCTGCGGCATCCCGACGCCGGCGCCCGCCTCTCCCTCCCGGTGCGGCTCCACCTCCCGGCGGGCCTCCCTCAGGCGCGACACCCCGCCCAGCGCCCTTCCCCGGTGGCGCGGCTCCCGGCTCCGTCGTCCCCGCTGCTCCAGCGCCTCCGGCACCTCCCGCTGCTCCAGCGCCTCCCGGCGCCTCCCGCTTCATCCCGCGCCGGCTCCTCCTCCGGCAGCCCTCCTCCCGCGGCTCCCGGCGGATCTCCCTCCAGTCCGGCGACCCCTCTCCGGCGGCCTCTCCCGTCCCGCTCCCCTCCTGGCGACCTCGCCTGCTGCTCTCCGGCGGCCAGATCCGGACAGCTCCGGCCGAATCCGGCCGGATCCGGTGATTTCCGGCCAGATCCAGGCTACTCCGGCCGGCTCCGGCCTGATCCAGAGATTTCCGGCCAGTTCCGGCGATATCCGAACTGTTCCGGGCAGATCCGGGCAGATCCGGCCTGTTCTGGCCAGCAACCGGCCTCCACCCGTGTTGGCCGCTCCACGCAGGTGGCCTCCTCCAACTTCCAGCGCCGTCTCCCGGCCTCCTGCACCCTCGCCGGCCTCCTCCTGCGGCATCCCCGCCTCGCCGGCATCTCCCGGCACCTCCCGGCAGCCGCATCTCTCTCCCCCGGCACGTCCTTTCGCTAGCGCAGCAACTCGACCACCTAGGATTCGGTCCCCGTTGGCGCCGCCAGTCCCGCAACAATTCTGCGGAATCCCCGCCTCCCGTCGCCGGCCCCGCAAATGCGGTTTTCCCGGTGCTAGATTGGATTTCCCGGCGTTTCATCGACCGGCCCCACTAGTGGGGCATTCCTGGCGTTCCGTCAACCGGCCGGTCTGAGTGGTCATATGCTGCGCCCGCAACATCTTCCATCCATCATCTTGCGGGGGAGCTTCGATCGTGAGGGGGAGCAGCAACTTTTGCAGCTTTCTTTTTATTTCGTCATGTTTTGTCATCAAGCTGGGTATGTCCAGCTTGAGGGGGAGTGTTGGTCTCTGTTTTATTGTTTTCTTTTCATTATGTGTCCAAGCTAGGTACACCTAGCTTGAGGGGGAGTGTTGGAGTCTGCATCCCACATCGGACTTGAGGTCCGGTGTGGTCTTTCTTATTTATTATAAATACACCCCAAGGGCTCCTTAGGAGGAACACCTTGGGGGTTCGGGTCTCCTATTTTCCTCATTTTGCAATGTTAAAAGGAATTATAGCATTCTCATAGAAAATTCAATGTTGTATTATATGTTTTCAATTGTAATATTAGATTCAAGCATGTATATAGTTTTCCAAAGCTACTAAACTATTCGGTCATTCGGGATTCGATTTCTTGTATCTAGTGTCAATGTAATAAAGTAACCACCAATTTTTGGCTACTGGGGTCGGGGTCTTTACATCATGGTCACTCAATGTCTTATAACTGCATGCATAACACGTAACATACAAGTCAATGCATGGTGACTCGAGAGTGTCCCGAGGGTTTTATAAAGTGGCAGTTGCCATGAGAAGGATTGTTCGAGCTCCTGCAATTCTCCCATACCTGTAGCTTTCATCCTCCTCACTTTGTTGAGGATACACTAACCTATCGTGGGATGGAGAAGGGTCCCACCCATACAATGGGTGATTCATGCCAACCCATGAATACACCACGAAGGGAGGACTCTTGATTGATCCTAAGGAATCTTTATCAAACTATTGTGATGAAGATAGTAATGGAAGCTCTTCGGTAAAAGGTACACACAAAGCTATTTTTAATTGTTTCCGCTACATTGGTTAAGTGTTGACCAATCCGTAGAAACCTTTCACAATGTGGGTTAAACTCATCGTCTAATAATAATAATAATCTAATAATAAAAATTACTATAATTATTTTGTGGTACAATCAAAATAAAGATGCAACCACACCCACACCCAACTTGGGTTGATTTTAGATGGGTTTAAGGTATCACTAACAAATTTAAGTTAATTCAAATTAAGATAATGATTTGATCCTAGGTTATCGCTTGGGGTGGATTGGATGAATTCTTTTTTTAATGATTTCAAATTCTTATATTTGAGATGGGTTCATTTAAGAAGATCAAACAACATCATCACTTACTGGTTTAATACCTACACTCCTTAATACTAATCACCTATACACTTGAAGGATCAAAGTTTTGAGCAATTCAAGCTAAAGGTTCGTATTAGCACTTGAAGTGTGTGACCTTAAATTCAACAAGGACGATGGTGTTTAAAAATCATCAAATAAAAATCTCAATTAAAGAAGTGATTAAACATTAATGGGGTGATAAATAACATCCAATCCAGCCCCTTGTTACTCCCTTGGATCAACCCATAAGTGGGTTAGCCCTCCATTGATGCTATGGTTTCAATGGAAGCGGGAAGTAGACTCATGAGGGAGGAATTGAAGAAGTAAAGAAAACAATAAAAAGAAAATGAGCACTCCACCGTTGTGTGAATAAATAAATTCACACCATGAAACAACGATATCAAAGTGAGATGGAGAAGAACAAAATAATAAGAGAAGAACTTTTATTAAGAAACAAGGATGAATTAAAACAACTTACATGTGGAAGACAAACTTGAGACAACAAAATCTCAGCATAACATTACAATGAAAGAAAGCTCAAAAATGATCAACTCCTCCACCACCACTGCCTTAAATAGGCATTTTTGAAGCCTTGGGTCGAGCCTCCAATAGTCCAAGTCTTCTCAATTAATTGTGGTAGGCCATAGGTGGGTGGAAAGTTGAGGGAGAGTTGATTTTTCCACCCTTGACCCGAGTTGGCATTCAGCTTGCTTCCACCGAACAGATGCGCCTGGAAGACCTTCTAGATGGCCGAATTGGTGTGGGCCATAGAAGACAAACATGAAGCTCCGGATGTCCCCTAATCGTCTGTAAAGTTTCAGCCCAAAATAGTTTATGGTTAACGAGATGTGTAAAATGATGGGTTGTTTTTCTGGGCCGCAGAATCTGACCCAGAATTTTATCTTCAACTTGAACCGCCTGAATAACCACAATGCAGGCCGAATTAGCACTGGCTCCTGAAGAATGATTTGTTCCTCTAGATGTCTTCTATCATCCCACGAAATTTGGGCTTCATTGGCCCCGTATGTTGGGCCCCACATTCTCATCTCATCAGTGGGCTGGTGTCCAATCTGACTTCTCCAGAATTGTTTGCATGAAATCTCATTTTGGTGGTCTTCCAATGTGGATCTTCCAACACCACAGATATGAATTGTTCCCAATATAATTAGAAACTTGAAAATTAAATATGAAAATAAAATCAAGATCATTGGGTACTTTAAATGATGTTCAAAAATGTACCACATAATAGTGCATTTTAATAAGGAATTACAATCATAATGTAAAATGATGTTCAAAGTGTAAAATGCACTAAAATGGTGTTTATGAATAATAAAGCACATGAATATTATATATATTAACAATGAATATTAGCCTCATTTAGTGGCTAATCATACACCACGGAGGGAGGACTCTTGATTGATCCTAAGGAATCTTTATCAAACTATTGTGATGAAGACAGTAATGGAAGCTCTTCGGTAAAAGGTACACACAAAGCTATTTTTAATTGTTTCCGCTACATTGGTTAAGTGTTGATCAATCCTTAGAAACCTTGGGTTAAACTCATCGTCTAATAATAATATTAATCTAATAATAAAAATTACTATAATTATTTTGTGGTACAATCAAAATAAAGATGCACCCACACCCACAGGATCCAATTGAGTCAGGTCACCATTCCTCAAAAAGATGGCCCACACCCTTTCAAACCCGGTCAAAGGCTCAAAGTACAAACTCCAGCAACTACAAATCCCAAAAATTTGCCATGGTGTTCTGCTACAGTGCACCACTACAGTAATAATAATAATAATAATACTAACAAAATGATGAATTTAAAAGTCATCATGGAAAAGTAGTGTCTTGAAATTATTAAGCCATGGTAAGAAATGATTATGAATAAGCCACCATATATCAAGTTGGCACTTTTGTGACCCATGGGACCTGTTTGGTTTGAAGAAAGCAACAGAAATGAAAGGAAAAGAAATAAAAATTAAGGAGAGGTATGAAAAGGAATGTAAAAAAAAAGGTCAGCGTCCCTCGCCCTCCCCCTGTTATCAACCAACCAAATAGACTCTTGAGATTGAACGCATCAAGAAAGTGTAGGTTATAGAAGTGAAGAAGATAGATTCAAGTAAAAGACAAATAAAAGTCATCTTTAAAAAGCTCAACTGTTTAATCACCAAGTATATGGATATGAGCATGTTTGTGTGTGTTTGAATTTATGTATAAATATCACTAATGTGACGGTTATACTCAGTAGAGAAAGCAAAGAATAATTTCACTCTTGAAGAGAACTCAATACTCCAGGCAACTCCAACAGAGCTGGATCATTAATCTTGAAGGTGAATAAGCTTGGTACTGGATCTATAATTGAATGACCGAGCTGGGTTGCAATAGAATAGCCCTGAGTAACAATAGTAACCTTAGTGAATAATCAAATGCATCAAAAACAGAACAAACAAAATCTTTTCCGTCACAACCTGCTGACTACTCCCAGTGGCAATTAAAAGATAATCAGCCTCAACATATTCCACACCATGACCACGCTTGACAATTTCAAGAAGGAATTTCCCACTTATATCTGTCAATGAAGCTGTCGAGGCTTTGGCTGTCTGCAGCAAAACTGATCAATGGCTCAAAATTTAGACTTATGCGCAAAATTTTTAGAGATGCCAAGAAAAAAACTCAGGTGTGTACGCAATTGACATTTAATGCTATTAAAAAATTGATAAGAGAAGGACATCAATCAGCAGTGCTGAAATTTTATGATAGTATGAATATTACTAATTAAATTATTTTTATATAATTCCTCAAAAAATTGTGATCCGGTGATTTAAGGCATCTCTGATGCAAATTTAGAGCGCAATGTTGACAAGAAAAATCCAACTATCCTTTTTATTTGGCTTGTCATCAAATATTTTTATAAAGCTCATTTGAAAGATACGGAAAGAGAAAGGAAGACAAGGAAACAAAAGGAGATTCATTTTGGGATAAAAGAAAAAGGAGTCAGGGAGTAAAAAAAAAAAATTGACTGACCAAGCTGGGCCAGGCCCGATAATAAATTTCCCCAACTCAAGCCAACCTGGGTCCAGTCCAATATGCTAAGCTGAGCCGGATCAATACAGTCAAGCCTCAAGTCATACCTATTTGGCTTTTATTAATTTTAAAAGACAAATAAAATAAAAGAAAAAAATTACTAATGTGTTGAGATTTTTGAAGGCGTTCAAGTAGTTGAAAACCATTTAAAACTTAAAGCGGTCAAGGATTCAAATCTTGATAAAAACAAGGCATTATGTGGGAAAATTGAAATTGAGATCACCTAATGGGGCCTTGATGAAAGCTTGAATCCAGCCGAAACCCAGTCAGATTCAGACTTATCTTCAAGCCAGATCAAGCACCTAGTCAGGTAACCAAAATTTGGCATGATGAGTCAGGTTGTTGTGCTCTTGGGTGCAATGATTTGCTTCTTACTCTGTTTTGATGATCACAACTTTGCTTTGCAGTTTTAATATTGTTTTTAAGTGTTTCAGACATGTTTGCAAAAAGAAAAAAGAAACTAACCGGATGGATCGCCTAGACAAAGGGTGCATCGCCTAGAAGGAGTGCTTCAGAAAGAAGTGCAACAACATACGTTCTGTCAGGCATCACTGCCTAGATGACGGAATGCACCGTATAGATCATAGAGACAGATCACCTAGACAACCGTTCAGGTGAGAGAGCGGTTACACAACAGTTGAGAAGCAGTTGTATTCTGGTTATTGTGTGCCGCCATGAAAATGGGTTGGATCGTGCAGACAATGGAGACATGTCGCCTAAGCAATACAGTGTACCATGCAGACGATCCAGAGCAGTTACACCCATGACTTCCCTCCAACTTTGACGTGTTAGTGCGGCACCTTTTTGATCAGGGGGAGCACACTTATGTATGATAGCTATTTTGACAAGGGGAAAGAGCACATTCATGTGTGGTAGCTTTTTAGATCAGGAGAAAGAGCAAATTCATGTGTGATGGCTTTTTTGATCAGGAGTAAGAGCTATGCAAATCCATGAATTTGTGTGGACCTTCTGACACAGCAAGTGTGCCCCGCCATGTCAGAGATACTAGTAAGCAATGAACAATGACTGATAGAAGACCTCGGGGATTGGTGACTAAGCTAGGAAAGAAGTTTATCCATCCTGGTGAAGCTTATCTAGTAAGCAGTGAACAATGTGTGCAATGTTGGAACAAAAATGCTTAGTAAGGAAGCAATGCGATGACTTTATCCAGGAAGCAATGAACAGTACATGCAATGGTGGAAAGGAGATGCTTAACCAAGAAGCAAAGGTCCACGTTTGACCAGGAATCTTATTGTTGAAGATATCATGTCAGCTTGTCAATATGCATAAATGTTTATGGGGGAAGCAAGTGCGGACCACATGGGAAATCTTTCCGGTGGAGCATCGCATCAACATCAACTTTATCTTTAATAAAGTAGATTTGTAAAAGCACCTTTATGTTAGAGTTGTTTTAGGTCTTGTTATATTTGCTTTTGTGTCATGGGTGCTTTTGAAAAAGTGACTGTAAAGCTACTTTAGGTGAAGTGTTTCGTAAAAGCAATGGGGTCCGTGAGTTGATAAGGTTGCGGCACTTCATGCTAGGCCATTGGTTCTTTAAGATTACCATATCTGTAAGTGTCGGCTCACCATGACTATAAATATGTAACTCGGGCACAAGGTGAACTAAAACTTTGAGAGAGGAATCTTTCTATCCTTTGTGTGATATCCCTTTAAATTCTTCATGCGTAAGTCCTACGCATCCCTCCTGTTTGTATCATATGTAAGAAATTTTAAAAAATGTTTAAATTCTAGGATCGGAAAATTTCTTTAATAAAAGGAACCTTTTACTTACCTCCGGCCATTGTAAAACCAGGAAATAGTGAAATCAAAACCTGAATGCGTTCTACACTCAGCACGGGATGTAGATGGTGTATGTTTCCCTTAAGCCGCTGAGTGCAGGGGGGGCTTATATTTATAGGGGGTTCTACCAACAAGAACCAACCACAATTTACTCCGTCGATAAGGAGTATTAACGTATGGAGACTGATTGCCATAAATGTAATAAATAAATTGTTCAGACCGAATTTAATACATTGAATATTGTAGATGTGAATTCTCCCTTACCTCAAGGTGTACACTTAAACTGAAGAGAGAAATACTTAAATATACAGAGTTTCAAATAAAATTCAACAAATTTATAATGTAGAACTTAATCTCATACATATTACATGATCCATAAATTTAAATGGAAGCATGTCTTTAGTCAAAGGATTTGCAATCATCAATTCGGTGTTGATGTGCTGAATGAACACATTTTTATCTTTAACACGTTCCCTTATAGCGCTAAGTATTTAATGTCGATGTGCTTACTTCGACTCCCACTTCTGTTATTCTTAGCCTTATAGAGAGCGGCCGAATTGTCACAATATATAATCAATGGCCTAGAAATATAATCCATAACCTTAAGGCCCAAAATGTAACTCCTTAGCCATACACCATGGGAAGTGGCCTCAAAACATGAAACGAACTCAGAAAAGTCTACATCTGAGTATTCGATAACTTCTAAATTGTGAGTGTGTTTATATATAAGCATGTAGTCTTTAGTCCCCTTAATGTATCTCACGGACTTTCAGTGGTTTATACCCGGATCACTCTGATATCGCCCCAACATTTCTACTTCAAATGCAATGCCAAGCCTCGTGCAGACCTGAGCATACATTAAACTACCAACACCGGAAGCAAACGCGATGGATTTCATTTATTCTCGTTCAAAATCATTTTTAGGGCTTTGGTTCATACTGAATTTATCACCCTTAACAATGGGTGTTATACTTGGTGCATAATCTTTCATACGAAATCTCTCTAAAACTTCATTAATATAGGTTTCTTGAGACAAGCCTAGAACGCTCCTCAACACATCCCTATGAATCTTTAAGTCAATGACATAAGATGCATCACCCATATCTTTCATGTCAAAACTTTTTGAGAGAAACTGTTTAACCTCATATAGCAAACTTTTATCATTAGTGGCAAGTAAAATGTCGTCTACATATAAAACAAGAATACATATTTTACTCCCATGGACCTTCCGGTATATACATTGATCCATTATGTTTTCTTCGAAACCAAATGAAGTAATTACATCATGAAATCGTAAATACCACTGTCGGGATGCTTGTTTTAAACCATAGATGGACCTTTTGAGCTTGCACACCAAATTATCACCATTACTAGAGAGGAATCCTTGGGGTTGTTTCATGTAAACCTCCTCATCTAGATTACCATTCAGAAAAGCAGTTTTCAGATCCATTTGTTGTAATTCAAAATAAAAAATGAGCTACTAATGCCAATATAAAACGTAAAGAATCCTATTTGGATACTGGAGAAAATGTGTCAGTATAATCGATCCCTTCCTTTTGAGTGAACCCTTTAGCCACCAGTCGGGCCTTGTATCTTTCAATGTTGCCTAATGAATTTTTCTTGGTTTTAAAAATTCATTTACATCCAATAGGTTTTCCACCAAATAGCAACTCAACAAGGTCCCAAACATCATTATTCTTCATGGAATTCAACTCCTCCATGGCATCGTACCACATATTTGACTCTTCACAACTCATGGCATGTGAATATGTTTTGGGATCATTTTCGGCTCAAATATTGTAGTTAGATTCTTGTAGATACACTATAGAATCACTGGAAATTGATGGATTTCTCATCCTTGTGGATCTTCTCAATGTTTCACCATTATTTTCTTCAGGAATTTGTGGTTCAGCTTGTTGTTCAAGGGTTTCTAATTCTTGAACTATTTGATCCAAATGATGATTATCAACCGTTTGTGGAATGGTATTTGTTCAAAAATGAGGTTTGTTATGAACAATTATCAATCTATCACCTAAGCTGGTGGGTTGATCTTCTGAATGGTCTTTCTCAGAAATTTTGTTGATAAGATCACTCCCACTAATCAGGTCATTTTCAAGAAATTTTCCATTTCTTAGATTCCACAATTCTGGTGTTCAATGACAGACAATAAAATCGATATCCTTTAAATCTTTCGACATATCCAATTAAGTAGCCACAAATGGTCCTAGGATCCAACTTACTTTTATGTGGATTATAAATACGCATTTCTGAAGAACATCCCCAAACACATGTCGTAAACTCGGTTTCCAATCCTTAAACAATTCAAAAGGTGTTTTTGAAATTGCCTTTGTTGGAACCCGATTCAAAATGTATGATGCCAATTTAAGGGCATTAGTCCACAAGAATTTAAGTAGCTTAGATTTACTAAGCATACTTTGTACCATGTTTATTAATGTTCGGTTTCTTCTTTTAGCTACACCATTTTGGTTTGGTGAACCTGACATAGTGTATTGTGCAACTATTCCATTTTCTTGAAGAAACCTTGCAAATAGACCATGCAATTGTTCATCCTCAATGTATCTCTCATGATATTCTCCAGCTCGATCTGACCTCACGATCTAAATTTGTTTACCACATTGTTTCTCTGCTTCAGCCTTAAAAATTTTAAAGGCGTTAAGTGCTTCATTTTTATTATGAAGCAAATAGAGATACATATATCGTGAATAGTCATCAATGAATGAAATGAAGAATATGTGATTATGTAAATCCATGTATGACTTCTGTTGAACCCCATTTAAGTGTAAATGGGTATTTCTGAGTCTCACATCGGACTTACCCATCTTGTAATTAGATTTACTCACTATAAAAGAGTATTCTCACCTCACATTGAGGTAAGGGGAATTCAACATCTACATGGTATCAGAGGGATCTTCCCGACCCTCCCTCCCAGCGGTTTCCCAGTTCTGACCGGCCCCGCCTCTCTCCCCCCTCTGGCCGCCTTTTCCTCTCTCTGGCTGCTCATCATCACTGGCCGCTTCATCAACTGGATGTTAAAAATGTTTTTCTCCATGGCTTTCTTGATGAAGAAGTCTACCTGCAGCAGCCTCCTGGTTTTTCTGCCTCTGGTGCCGACCGACATGTCTGTCGTCTCCGTCGCTCCCTCTACGGCCTCAAGCAGTCTCCTCGCGCTTGGTTTGGCCGCTTCAGCACGGTCGTCACAGCCTTTGGTCTCTCTCGGAGTATGAAAGATCACACCGTCTTCTTCCGTACGACGGTGCACGGCTGTATCCTGCTTGTGGTTTATGTTGATGACATCATCATCACAGGGAGCGACTCCAGAGGCATCGCCAGCCTCAAGGCGCATCTTCACCAGCACTTTCACACCAAGGATCTTGGTCCCCTCACTTACTTCCTTGGCATCGAGGTCTCCCGGACTGCGGACACTATCTCTCTCTGCCAGCGCAAGTATGCTCTTGATATCTTGCAGGATGCCGGGTTGAGCACAGCCACCGCAGTGGACACACCACTTGAGTCTGGGGAACGCCCCCTTCATTCCGACTCGAAACCATTTCCTCATCCCGAGAGCTATTGACGCCTGGTCGGTAAACTCAACTACCTCACCATGACGCGTCCCGACATTGCCTGTGCCGTTGGCAAAGTCAGCCAGTTCATGGAGCATCCCACCAGATCTCAGTGGGATGTTGTCCTCCGCATTGCCAAATACATCAAGAAAGACCCTGCACGTGGCCTTCAGTACTCACATCATGCTCACATGGATGTTGAGGCCTTCTGTGATGCGGACTATGCCGGTTGCCTCGCTACCCGCAAGTCTACTTCGGGTTTCGCCATGTTCTTCGCCGGCAATCTCATCTCTTGGCGCAGCAAGAAGCAGACTGTCGTCTCCCGATCGAGTGCCGAGGCCGAGTATCGAGCCATGGTCACCGTCACGACTGAGATCCTCTGGCTTCGTCATCTCCTCCATGAGCTCGGTTTCCCCGCATAGACTCCTGCTCATATCTGGTGTGACAATCAGGCCGCCACGAAGATTGCCTCGAATCCCGTCTTCCATGAACGGACAAAGCATATCGAGGTGGACTGTCACTTTCTCCGCCACCATCTGGAGCAGCACCATATCAGTTTCGACCATATCCCGACGGCCGATCAGCTTGCCGATCTCTTCACCAAAGATCTCCCAGGAGCTCGCCTTGAGTCTCTCACTACCAGGCTGGGTATTCACAGCCGCCATGGCCCAGCTTGAGGGGGAGTATGAGATGGTCCTATGTCTTGTCATCTTTGTTTTCTTTGTGAGACTCTATCCAATCTAGGCATGTCCAGCTTGAGGGGGAGTGTTGAACCCCATTTAAGTGTAAATGGGTATTTCTGAGTCCCACATCGGACTTACCCATCTTGTAATTAGATTTACTCACTATAAAAGAGTATCCCCACCTCACATTGAGGTAAGGGGAATTCACCATCTACAAATTCTAATATGGATGAACTTCTATTTGCACCTTTCATTGATTTATTGGTTTGCTTTCCCTTAATGCAATCCACATAGGTTTCAAAATCAGTGAAATCAAGAGTACTACGTACCCCATTCTTAACTAATCTTTGAATCCTTTCTTTTTGAGATATGACCTAATCTCCCATGCCATAACATAGAAGATTTTTCATTTATAACACTTCTTTTAATACGAGTATGAACATGCATGTTATCATTATCAATCTTACTTTGCAAATCAACGGAGAAAAGGTCATCCGTTAATGCACCACATCCAACGATGTCATTTCCATATATCAAGGAAAAACTAGTTTTACAAAAACTGAATGTAAAACCCAATGGTACAAGTTTGGAAACTGAAATCAAGTTTCTGGAGAAATTTGGAATATAAAATGTCATTTCTAAATGCCAAGTAAACCCAGTGATTAACACTAGAACGCATGTCCCCACGGCTGCCATATGTGAGCACATCTTGTTTCCTGAATACACGCCAAGCTCACTGTCCACTGGTTTCCTTAGGTTTTGCATACCCTGCAAGGTATTCACAATATGGATTGTAGAACCAGAATCAATCCACCAAGTGTTATAAATTGTATCAACAATATTTGATTCATAACAAACCAATGAGATTGAAATACCTTACTTTTCAAACCATTTCTGAAATTTATGACAACTTTTCTTTACGTGTCATTTTCCTTTGCAGAAGAAACAAATGAATTCCTTCTTAATATTAGGTTGAGGTAGTAATTTCTCTTTCCCAATTCTATTGGCATGACATTTATGACCCTTATGTTTCTGATGCATTGTTAGCATATTGGTTTCTCCCATTTATACCATAAGTCTTTCCTCCTCTTGAACACACGTCATTAATTCATTAATTGACCATTTATCTTTATGTGTTATAAGAGATTTTAAATGGCCCATATTGATGTGGCAAGTGTTGAGAATATAATGCACTAGAAACAGCTCGGATATATCAACCTCAAGATTCTTAAGTTGAGACACAATACCCCTCACCTGCATGATGTGCTCGCGCACACCTTTCAAATAACGAGTCTCATAGATGAGAACTTCATGATTAATGTGCTTGCTAGCAAGTTACGAACATTATTATGCTCATTGACCAAACCGCGAATGCTAGCATATAATTTAGTTTTTATGAACATCGTACTAAGACGGTTTGACCGCTTCCAATGTTCATAAAGTGTTATATCATCTATCTAGTGTGTTATCATTATTAACCATAGGCAGTTCGTCTTTCCGAATAGCTTAATCAATGTTCATCCATCCCAGATGAAGAAGAATTCTCTCCTTCCAAATTTTATAGTTGTCGCCCTTTAATTCAGGAATGTCACAGTGAATATCAGAAAAACCTAACGGTATAACTGTAAATTAAATACATGCTTGTTAGTCCAAATTACATAATTTAAATAGTAAATTCTGTCAACATGAGTCTAAAAAAATATAAAATTGTCTGTGGGCGAAGTTTAAATTTAATAGATTCATGAAATCAATCAATAATTATCGATTAATATTTTAATTTATAAATTATTGAATTATAATTTGATAATTCAACACACCATACGACAAAATATAAAAAATTTAATATTTCTAATACCTGTGGGCAAATTATGAAAATTAAATTTAATATTTCATCTAATGAAAATATAATAAAAAAATTTGTGGAAAAAAATTTATTACATTTTTCATATATAATCTAATGTGATTTAATGAATATGTAATTTCTATTTAATTAGAAATGTTGTGGCAAAACCCAATTTTTAATAAAATTTACAAATATCAGAGAATTAATGAATTACAATTGATAGTTTAATTCATAAATTATTGAATTACAATTTGATAATTCAACAAACCATATCAAAAAATATTAAATTTTTAATATTCATAGTATTTGTGGGCAAATTATGAAAATTAAATTTAATATTTCATCTAATGAAAATTAAAGATATATAAGTATTTTTTATTACTGAAATTGCAACAAGTGCGTGTATTATTTAATGTGATTTTACTGAATGTATAAATTTTATTTAATTAGAAATGTTGTGGCGAAACCTGATTTTTTAATAAAATTTACAAAAAAAATCGCGACTAATGAATTAAAGATGTGTAAAAACATCTTTAATAACTGAAAATGAAGAAATGAAGAGGATGACGGTAGATAAGAAAATCCGTCATTTCCAAAACCGAAAATACAAGAGTTTTTGCTAAAACAGAGCGTAAAAAGTTTTATTACAAGACAGGTATAATCTCGCTCTGATACCAAATATAATAAATTTTAAAGAATGTTTAAATTCTAGAATTGGAAAATTTCTTTAATAAAAGGAACCTTTTACTTACCTCCAGCCATTATAAAACCAGGAAATGGTGGAATCAAAACCCGAATGCATTCTACACTTTGCACGGGGATGTAGATGGTGTGTGTTTCCCATAATCCACTGAGTGCAGGGAGCTTATTTATAGGGGGTTCTACCATCAAGAACCCACCACAATTTACTCCGTCAATAAGGAGTATTAATGTATGGAGATTGATTGCCATAAATATAATAAATAAATTGTTCGCACTGAATTTAATACATTAAATACAGATATAATAAATCATTGTATTTATCATAACATACGGTATTAATATTTAGATACAATTTATTAGGCCACAATTTATTACATTATTAATTAATTGATGGACCATTTATTACATCATAACCTTCATGATTTTGCCTCCTTCAAGGTTGAAATTTTACAAATCTTAACATAAAGAAGTGAGACATTCACCACAATAGAAAACTTCTTAGAAACTTCCAAATATTCAATAAATATTTTGGAGATTCATTCTTTGTTATCAGGTGTTTCACTGTCTCATAGTGTGAAAATAGTAAGATCCGAGGTATTCAGGAATGCTAGTTCGGGTCAGATCTTGGATCGGCAGTGTGAATTTAGAACCCGTCGAGGTGTCGGGGGTGTTGGTATAAGCCGGGAATCGAGTCTCGGGAGTGGGCTCGGGCGCGGGGCTAAGTTTTTGTTGATTGGAATTTTTTTCGGTTTAAAAGAAGCCTATAGGTAAGTTTTGGTGTGAATTTCTATAAATTATAAGTCTGAGAATGATTGGAAAGAATCTGGAGGAATTCTGGAATTTTTGGAATTTGAGTTGCAGGTCGTTAAAAATTTGGCAAACTCCTCATACGTAAGATTTTCACAAAGCGTAAGGTTTTCCATAGGTGGGCTGGAAATTTGGCTAATTCATAAACCCTACGTATTACAGTGGAGTTGCAAAATATATTATGTATGGGTAAAAATATTACGTATGGGTTTTTCCGACTAAGGGAAAAAACTCACATGTTGAATATATATCACCTAAGGGTTTCCCCCTCTTTTCGGAAAATTGACTAAATGTTGGGAGTACCCTGTGATACATAAGGTTTTCATATGTAAGGTTTTTGATACGTAAGATATTCTTCAGAGATAGAAATTTGGGAGATAGAAATTTGGCAAAGTCAGAAAAAACTCACATGTTGAATATATATTACCTAAGAGTTTCCCCCTCTTTTCGGAAAATTGACTAAATGTTGGGAGTACCCTGTGATGCATAAGGTTTTCATATGTAAGGTTTTTGATATGTAAGATATTCTTCAGGGATAGAAATTTGGGAGATAAAAATTTGGCAAAGTGTTGAACTACATAGTGATGCATAAGGTTTTCGTGCATGAGGTTTTTATACGTAAGGTTTTTATCTCCGATCAGTCTAAAAGATAGTAAAGTGTTGGAACGTAAGGTTTTCCATACATAAGGTTTTTCTCTTGGGTGATGTGTAAGGTTTTGTCTAGTGTCTATCAAAAATTAAGCTTGACCAGTTTCTTCCAGATTTTCCCTAAAATAATTAATTAATTAGTTTTTTCGATTATAAATAGAGAATGAGCACATTTTGGACAGAAACACAGTGGATACACCCTAAATCATTCTCTTGTTCCTCTCTCTGTTGCAGGTAAGGCTAGCTGCCCTAGAGTATTTATTACTAGTTTTTCTCGCCGTTTCTCTGTTTTTTATCAATTGTGCCCTAAATCAGGGATTTTGTAAGATTACCGGATTTCTTCCGATTGAAGCCAAATCGGAGTTTCTTGACGAGTGGAGTCCTGCTAACTCCAGGTGGGTAGTGCCTAGTTATTTCCCGTGTCATATGTGTGCTTACGTGATATATAATAAAAGTGTGTGGGTGGGGTCGCGTGGGCTACCGGGTACGGAACCACATGAGATCTCTGTTGTTTAGAGATTCCTAAGGGTTGTCTCGTGTGGAAAATGAAGGGTTTTGGCCTGGTATGGCTTTGTATTTGTAAAGCAGTGACTCATGACATGTGCTAGTTGATGTGGTTCTTTGGGAACTTGATGGGTGTAACCCATGTGACAGCGGGTGATGTTGATTAGCAGGAATGGGGCGACAATGGGGTTGAGGCGGTCGGGGTCGTGTGCATTATAGAGCTCAGGTTCAGTGAAACACTGAGAGGGGGTGAATCAGTGCTCTTTTTACGAATTCTCATTTTTAATTCAATCTCTTGAACTTGCTAAGGTTCTTGATCCACTCAGTAAAAACGCATACTTCACCTCTTATGTAGAAATAATAAGAGAGCAGTTACAAGGTTCGGTATAAAAGTCTACTTGCCGCAGTTGGTTAGACACCCCAACCTATGGTTTCTCCACTATAATCTTGTTATAAATTATAATGATCTCCTAAGTCACATAGGAGCGTGAATGGTCATACAACCCAATCACCAAAACTTCAGCAGCAACCGATTATACACCCCAGTAGTTGATCCACAAGTTGTGTCTAGTTTTGCACCTCAATCGCCAACTCTTCTGCCATGATTGGTTATACGCCTCAATCGCAATCCTTCTTCAGCAACTGGCTAAACACCTCAATCACAAGCTTCTTTTGGTTTTGATCTGTTAGTAGAAAGATCTTTGTTTGCGCCACTTGATGTAGATCTTCATCCACGAGCTCGTTGAATCAACTGGCTTGCTCGTGTACACTTCTTCAAAAACTCCTGCAGCTGATAATTAGGTAGTCATGCTAAAATTCTTCTGATCTTCAGTGTATGATCAGGACTTCCTCAGTATGTCAAATGCTCGGGCGGATTCCTTCTATTAGTGAAGTTCCCGTCCCTAGGTAATCTTTCTTCTGGTATTTTTTAATGCATGAATAATCTTGCACGACCTCAACTCAAACTCT
Source organism: Viscum album (assembly GCA_963277665.1). Taxonomy (NCBI): domain Eukaryota; kingdom Viridiplantae; phylum Streptophyta; class Magnoliopsida; order Santalales; family Viscaceae; genus Viscum; species Viscum album. The sequence continues at coordinate 250,357,010 of OY728135.1, read as the reverse complement.
CATCTGCACTTCATGCATGGATGATGAAATGCATGGTGCATGGTATAGTGAAACCCTAGCACATAACCAAGTGTATTTATTATTGTTATTTTACTTGCCTTTTGTGGGTTCAAGCATATTTTTTCTTCTGTTTGGGCTTGATTCGGTTTTTCAATCTTCACAACTCATGCAAAAGGTTAGATCATCTTAATGCATGCATGTGTGATGTATAGCATGCATGCGCTGTTTATATTTGTATCGCGCATGTGTGCATAAACCAGCTCCCTCTGCTCGCTTCTGTCTTCGTTTCACAATACTAAGCACAACCACTCCTTCGTGCGAGTTTTCTTCTCTTTTGCATGACAGAACACGGAGGCTTTTTCTTCTTCACACTGATCTCTTCTTGCTAAGTTCTTTGTCTCCGTGTAATTATATGTGTGGTTCCTAGCTCCTTTTCGCAAAGCTTTTAACAGTTCGCAGACTCAGTTATTGGTCTTCTCTTTGTGTGTGTAGATCACACGGGCTCTCCCTTCGCACCACAGTTGAGCGCGATATCCCCAGCTTCGCGTAGCTATAAAAGCGTGCAGCCAGGATTCTTCATGTAGCTCGCGGTTCACCCCTTCACGTGAGTAGATCACGTGGGCAGTCTTCTCTTCGTGTGGTGTAAATCCTGTTTTCCTTCGCATAACAGTGTCTATGCGATATCCCTGTCCTTCGCGTGGTGTTTTTGTTCTACCTGCATAACAGTTCAGATACGCGGGACTATTTTTATCTTCTTCGCATAACTCATGAATGCTCCGTGGGCAAGCAAGAGTTCGTGAAACACTTAGTCCTTCATGCGGGTGTCAAGAAGGCTTTGGGAAGCTCAGCACGATCACTGCAAGGATGCCTCAAGCAAAATACAGAGCCACCTCAGATCTATGTTCCGACCTTCCGATCAGTCCATCAACTCATTCTCTCAGTTGGATCCTCTGTATTTATAGACCAGTGTTCCACCGCCTTTGCCGAGGGAATCACCGACACAAATCATCCGAAATCCATGCCGAGTCAAAGAAGCCTTTAAAACTATCACGACGGTTTTTCAAATAATTGAACGTCGAAAGCGGCGTCATCAAGCTCCACGTAATCATTTTTCTCCTTCGGTGAACACTCATGTGCATGTGATTAAAATCACATGCAACTCTAGAAGGATGTTCGAACTCATGCAACAAGTTTGGATGAGTATCGCACTGCAACTGCGTACTTATTGGCAGTGTCATCTTCTTCAAGCTACAGCTTGCATGCAAGCGTAGCGTGCATGCATGGCGGTCTGTGGCGTTTGCGTCTCAAGATTTCATCAACTCGATCTCGACCCGGTCATGGAGGCTTGTAGCATGCAGATACCAATGGCGTTGGGTTGCTAGGTTTGCGTGAGGAAGAAGACGACGCAGGGAAGGCTGACAACATCATTCTGTTAAATACTAGGGCCCCACGCTTATGTCAGTATCTCAGAGACGGGTGAACAGTGCTCAGTTTCATAATAAAACTTGAACTCACCAAACTTGGTAAAATACTAAGTATAATGTCAATGCCACCAAAATAAGGCCATATACCAAGGTCTTATTCACCACATTCCTCTTCTCAAAAATTATTCACTGATTTTCAATAAATAAAATAAATATTTTATTCTCAATCTAGCGAATAATATTTATTAAATATTCACGTAATAAAATAAATTATTTATTAATAAATATATAATTATTTATTACCTTGAGAATATTAGCGATCAATAAAATATGAATAAAATTATTTCTCGGTTTTCGAATTTTATTTATTTCAATAATTAAATTCAAATAGAATTTAATCGAGATCAATGAAAATACTTAGTGTGTAACCCATCTAGGATTCTTTCTCGTTGGAATTAGAATGACTTGTCTAAAGTCCAAGATTACTGCCTAACAACAGGTCAAGACACTCAAAAGAAAAAACTTTATGTCTCAACATCGACAACAGCATACGAACGCTCGTTGTATAATATAATCTCTTCATCTCAATATCTCATCAAGCAGGTGGCACATATGTGTCATCAAACTATATGTTTGATACGTCTTTTTTTTACTATCTGAAATAAACAATCATTACACCATGGTCATGAAATTTAATGTGACGGTTCTATTCCAATCAAAGAGCCAAGATATCAACTTCCATGAATATGTTAGGAACAAATCTTTCCTCGACTTACCAATTAAAAACGTCACTCGTGACGCACCCAGCGTATCCAACTTCGCCATGAACTGTATCGTCAGGGTTTACAAAATACATGTAAGTGCGCGGGTCATAACATGCATTAATAATAATCTTAAAGTCTAAAGATCATTACACACGCTCGCTGATAAAAATATTCGATGACACCAAAACATGCTGAATTCCTACTAGCGGGTCGGTTCTCATAACCTTCGGTTTTGGAGATTATCATGTACGAACTTCATGAAAAGAAGTCTCGTCCGCTTACGAGTACTCGCACCAAACAACCGCATTCCATGTGTCCCATCATAGAATGTTATCTGACCATAAAACTATATTTAAGAATATCATCATAGAATTTCAAAGTTCTCATCATAGCGAGGAACTGCTACAACCTTATCAATGTGACAGATACTCTATGACATTATTACATTAAAGTCATGCATAACATTGAACAATATGTAACAAGATATTTTATTAATATTCAAATCATTGAATATACATGTAATCAAAGTACAAACGGTCTTAGATTACCAGCTCCAACAATGGTTTCCAACTGTATGCTGCAATTAGCCTATGCGTTGCAATTAGCCTATGCGCTGCAATTAGCCTATGCGCTGCAATTGACCGAGTCCTAGAATATCCGGATTGTGGAATGGTAAATGAATTATAAATGAACTCATAGGACGGGGTGTTGTTGACGGCGGTAATGATCTATAAATTAAATAAGAACCATGGGATGGTTGGATTTGTGCCCTAAGAGCATGGAATGGAATTTGGAAATTGAAATAAAAATTTTGAAAGCATGTTGGCTTGTGATGAAATTGAATGATTAAACCACAATTTGTAATGGGGGTAATGGGTGATTGTTAATTTGTTAATTGTTAAATGAAAATGATTAATGATGTTGAACTTGATGTTTGTGTGCTTATATAAGATCTAGTTCTCTAGACCTTAGTCGTGGCAACCAAGTGTCGTTTGGAATGATAGTTGCAGTTGACTCAAAGGCTAGATAGTTGTCTTTAGTTTGATTGTGTGATATACCATTCACAATATTTTCTAATTTCATACGCTTCGCCAATTGAGTCGAGCGGGCGGCCAACGCCCAAATGTTTTGGGTTTCGGGTATTTTCCCCAATATCCAGGTTGGCGAGAGAACAAATAGTTGGCTGCTCTTTCTTCTTCGCTCTCCCATTAGACGTACCATGAGGTGTAGGCGTATCCGGGCTATGATGGCTTAAAATAGAGTACGTGTCTACATAGGTTGTGATGGCTCACAGTTTTACCATACATGTGTGTGCGGGCTGTAGCAACTAAGATGATAGCACATATATGTATTCCTAGTGTAGTGACTGGTGTACTTGCATAGGGTGTAATGGCTTGAGGTATAATGCACGATACATGGGTTGTGATGGCTTTAGGACTTGTTACTCTGTTTTGGATGACATGAGATGTGATTGAGATATGTGTGCACGGGGTGAGGGATGACTTATAAAAGGGATTGTATCACAGGACGTTTGTCGCTGAAGCGTGAGAGCGACAAACCAGTGGGAAAGTGGAAGCGGGGTGCCTTTCTTATATATATGTTTTTGATATAGAGTTGTTTTTATGCGTTACTTGATGAGTGAGCCTTGGTGGGGTTGGTTTTTATATGCTTCTTTCATATTTGCACAAGAGGTTTGAGGGAGGTTCCAACCGAGCATACATGTCTGCTCACCCCAAATATATATATATAAACTGTTTTTCAGATTCACAGGCAATGGTTGGAGATCGAGCTGGGCATTACTAGCTCAAAGTGGTTCTCCAGGTCGGAGTTCGTGGTCACTACCTAGGCTTTCTTTTTAGCATTTTTAGTTGTTTTCCGTTTATATGACATTACATTTATGTATTGGGGTTGATTATTTATGCTATGAAGCTGATGGGTGGATCTTATATCTCTTATCCTAAAATTTATATATTGTGGGTAATGCCACCCATTTGTATGCATTTTATGCCCTCGATGTTAGTCATCAACCGGTGATCTATTGGAGGTGGGCTTCGGGAGCCATCCCCGTCTTCATTGCTGACCCAAGATGGGTACCAGTGGAGGGGGTCGTGACATAGTTGCACTCTCAAACCCACAAATCTGCATTTAAATATGATGTTCTCAAACTCTCGTAATTATCAAAAAAAAAAATACTTAGCAATGTCTTAGTTTTTATTGATTCCAATTGGCTGATTTTCAATTAATTTTTACAACGTTAGGACGGACAAAAATAATACAGTAAGTTGTTCCCATGGATTCGACACACTTAATACTCTAGGCTAATTTTACTATAAATTGATTACACACTTGCAAATAGAGATGATCATTTTAGCATTGTAAAATGTGTACTGCAACATATAAAAGTTCTCTAAATAAAGGTTACTCCAGAATAAATAAATAAAACCATACAGCAATCAAATACCTCCCCTCCGCTTCGCCTCCAATAAAAGGCAATCAATTATAGATGATGAAGTGTTGCTCACTGGAAATACCCTTCCATCATCTTCAACCTGCATCATTGTACCTCGTCCATGTAAGAATGCGCCAACGTAAAAGATTTTCCAACAGCTCACCCATAGTATGTAATGGCATTATCAACACTAATGCCAAGAGCCCCGTGGCATCCTAAAGGGAAATTGGTACATTGCATGTAAAGTTAATACTGTGTAAATTAATTGTTGGGAAAATGATTACAGGTAAAAGTAATATTGAAGAGTTTGGTATGCAATACAAAATTTAAAATTGCAAGTAATAATGTAATGTTTGATATACATTCACTAAACTAATAAAGCTGTGTGAATTTTCTCAAACATCCTTCAATACATTGTGATAAATTAAAATAAATTCATTAAATAAAAATATAATTATTATATAAAAATGAGTGCAGGGCTGTGGGAATTGGAGGTGGAGGTTGTGCATTGAATAAAAAGATTCAACATTCTATTCATAAGTTTTACAATTTTTAATTTTTCAGTAAGGATATTTTGGACATTTTATAATTACTTTGCACGCTGCAATCAAATTGCAAGTCTTGACGGTAATCACGTTATAGATATAATGTTATCTTGTTGTTGTATTTATCAAACTAAACTTTGTAAATTGATTGCGGGCTATTAAATTACACTGCAAAGCTACTAAAATCTTCTTACCAAACACCACCTTAAGGTAATATAAATGCATCGAAGAAACATTGTTTAATGTATGAATAAGGGAACAAAAATATGGAGTCTTCGAGAAAACCTTTAGTTTCAAGCCATGATCTGAAAACCAAGACATTGTATCCTCTGGTCCGTGCAAGTCAAAGAAAGATCCTCTCAATTCTTTATTACCCCTGGGGTAATGCTCTGCCAAAGCCTATCAGTAAATTCAGCATTCTAAAAATTGCATAATTACAAATTCAACATTGCAATACTAATAATACAGTAAATTATGAAACTAGAGACCCGAATGCAATGCACCCAATATTATAAAAGCTGAAGAAAAGTTCTAGGAGTAGAACCAAAAAACTTGTTTCTCAAGTAAGGCCGAATCCCTCTATTTATAGATCAACATAAGAGAAACATGATTCAAGATAGGCAGGAAAATCAAGATTTAAACACACACGAAAAGTGGATAGGATGGACCTAGTCAAGCTCAATGAACTTAGACATTCCCATGTACTAGATACATAACTACTTTCATACTCTCCCTCAGGGTGAGACATATTTATCATACCTAACTTGTTAGGCAATAATTTTACCTGTGATCTCGAAACCCCATTAGTGAACACATCTGAGATACAATAGTCATCAACTTATTTTCCCAAGATATCATAATACCTCTGTAGGAGTAGATCTAGAAACCAATCTTCAAAATGAGGTTCGAAGTGTTGTGAAACCGATCGAACCCCGATTGAAACCACAAAGAATTTCAAAACTGGAAATGTGTGATTGGTCGTAGGCAATGTGTACCGTTGACGAAACATGCATCGGATATTCGTATGACAATGACAATGACAAATGGAAAGACATAGAATTCAATGTAGAGGGCCAAAAACCATCCATTTCATTAACATATTTCCATATATAGAGAGCACACAGGATTTGATCCAACGGTTGAGATTAATCCTTACAATATCATAATCCAACAACTGGAATTCCAAAAGGTTGGAGAAACCAAAAGTTTGGCCATACGAAGGGTTGAGCGGGGAACTGATGAGTCATCATCATTATTATCATTGTGACATCCATACACTAATATTTCATAGCACACTCCCTTGAATGTCATAATTTCATAGAATCACATATAAACTTCACTTAAAAAAACATTGTGGGAAAAATAAATGAAGTCAAAGTAATTGAATTTCATGTCATGCTACCTCATTAAAAACTTTATCAGAAGGGAAAATTCTGATGAAGGGGAAGAGAGTACAGTGTTCCCAACTCACCCTAATTAAGTCATTGAATTGTGTCTTCGGGACATCAATATAATCATTTAATTATTTCTTCGAGTCATGAGAGAAAGATCATAGGTAATAATGAATGGTCCCATTGAAAAATTATAAAGCGTGGGGAAGGCAAACGTTTGCCATTAATTAGAGATATCCATAATAATTTATAACTCTCTTGAATATCCGTTATGATGTATAATTGCCTCATTAAAATCCTCATCAAGGAAAAACCTTTCAAGGGAAAAAAACCCTTTATTAGGAAAAAAAATACAACAAGTGTCGGTTCATTAAAAGCCTTACCAAGAAAACTCAATGGGAAAAAACTTGATTAAGGGAAAAAGAGTACAACACTTAGATCTCCTTCTTATAATGGTCATCACTACATCCTTTAACTCATTACATTATAGAATGTCCATGATGAAATTTATCAATTCATAACCAAAACATTCGGTTTTGAATTTTGGAATAATAATAATTTATACCCTTTAAAACTAAAAGAGTTGGAAAAGAACTTTACCTTGCATCAAATTTATTATAATAAAACCTTATATTATTTGCAAGGTGCATGTGCATATGTATACATATATTCACGGATAAATAAAATATGCATTTATTTTTATCCTTCGGGGATAAATAAATCCTTCATTACCCCTCATGTATGAAATATATCATTCCTTGAGACAAAAGATTTAATTATTCATTCGGCGTAAAATCATTCCAAAATTTAATATTTCATCTTCTAGGTGACTAATTAAAAATACAAGGACATACCTTGTAATTTGATGATCAAATAATTCATTGATTTCTGAAACTCTTCAAGAGTTTTGATATTTTAAAAACATCTTGACAACATGATGAGTAAATACACCGATTTATACAAACCATGGGATGATAAAATCAATTTTATATTCTTCATTAATAAAATATATCTTATTCAGTTCAACCTTGATAGAGACCTCACGCCGAGAAAGCAGCAAGATGACTTGTATTAACGGAAAACAGCTAAGCGTGCCTGGAACTTACAGGTTCTGAGAGAGGAAAGAAAGAAGACGATTCCGAGTAACCTTGGGAGGCCCCTTGGCTCACCCGCCCAAGCTTAGAAGCGGACTCACAAAAAACAGATTATCTGTGGTCCCCCTATCCATGCCCTTCCCCTCCTAAATAACCCTCCCTGTAGCTAACAACTCTAACCAGCCCAACAACCCTCCCTCAAAAACAATTACAACATTACCCCTGGTCATTAATACCCCATACCCACTTGCGTACAGCCCCTCCCTACTAGCATTACTACCCAACCCCAACCCCCCAAAAACCTATCACTGTTGTCCCCTTGAAAATCACCTTGTCCTCAAGGTGAGAAACATGATGAATCGCTGGAGCAGTCACCCCAAAAACCTATCACTGCGTTGTTCGCTCGCTTGATCTCCACTTCTTGGCTTGTGTTTGTTGTGCAGGTCTTGTTTGACAACTCGGTCTTGCCCCCCCGGTGATCAGCTTCTCAAAATGGGGCATTACCTTGATCGAAACAACACTGCTTTGGTGGATATTGACCTTCAACACCTGTGCAGAGGGGTTACTTGAGGCTGCCAAGTACTTCTCGCACTCCTCCCATCGACGAATGACACCCTTGTCTTGTTGTCTTGTGATTGGCCCTATACCGCCACCATTTAGACTGTTTAGCTCTGCCTCATAAAGCGGACTAACCTTCTTCATGTACTCAGTATTTCCCACCTGCTGTGATTGAGGACATCTACCCCTTGTCAGAGCTAGCTCATTTCGCAAATAAAAAATGAGCTTGCCTTATAGGTTCGACTAGATCAGGAAGAAATTAAGGGAGAGAGAGAGAGAGAGAATTCCAGTCCGAGACTTCTATTAGGTTTTTGCGGAGGAGTTATGAGTACCTGCCATTACATGAGAGCACCCTTGCCCCCCAGCCCAAGCTGAAAGCCGACTAAAAAAGTGAACTACGCTGCCTTCACTCTCCCTGAGCCACCCCTTTTATATACCACCCAACAAATCGTAACAAACACTAACTGCCCCTGTTTACATTGACCATATTACCCTTATTCCTCCTAGTACATACAACCCAATCCCCTGCCTGATCCCGCACCCTATCACTCCCCCCCATCTTGAGAAACAGGCTTGTCCCCAAGACTGAAATCGGGAAACAGGTTTTGAAGAATATATTCATCTTCCCAGGTAGCTTCATCCATCGGTTGACCACGCCAATGTACTAAGTATTGTGGCAGTGCAACACCATCCTGCTGCACCAAGCGGCGGGAAAGAATTTTGTCAGGTTCTGGGTAATCAGAATAATCAGCCTCCAAATCAACTGATAAAGTGGTCTGAACAGAATGGTCATCAATGGCCCGTTTTAGCTGGGAAACATGAAAAATAGGGTGAATCCGGGAGTGTGGAGGTAGATCCAACTGATAAGCGACAAGTCCAATCCGTTTGACAACAGGAAAAGGGCGAAAAAATCTGGGAGAAAGCTTAGGATTGATCCAGTGAGCAACTGAAGACTGGCGATGAGGCCGAAGTTTGAGAAAAACTCGGTCTCCCGGTTGATACTCCACTGCCCGCCGATGGCGATTAGCTTGTCGCTTCATCGCACATTGGGCACGTGCCAAATGATGTCGAAGCTGGCACAAGGCTTCATCACGATCACCCAAAGCCGAAGCTACTGCTTCTACTCGAATTTCAGAGGGAAAATAAGAGAGTATTGATGGTGGCGGACGACCATAGACGACTTTAAATGGAGTAGTGTTGATAGAGTCATGCCAAGTAGTATTGTAGTTCAACTCAGCCCAAGGAAGCCAAAAAGACCAACTAGTAGGTTGCTCACCCGCAAAACACCGAAGGTAAGTTTCCAAACAGCGATTAACAACCTCCGCTTGACCATCCGTTTGCGGATGATAAGCCGAACTGAATTTTAACTCGGAACCACTAAACTGAAATAACTTTTTCCAAAAATGACTAAGAAAAACCGGGTCATGATCACTAACAATAGAGGCTGGAATCCCGTGGAGACGAACCACTTCCTGAAAAAAAAAAACTTCAGCGACCTTCTTAGCAGAATAAGGATGCTTTAAAAGAATAAAATGAGCATATTTGGACAACCTGTCCACAACAACAAAAATAACACTATATCCACGAGAGTGCGGTAACCCAGAGATAAAGTCCATAGAAAGATCTGTCCAAATAACAGAAGGAATCTCCAAAGGCTGCAGAAGACCAGCAAGTGAGAGTAGAGTACTTTGAACGCTGACAAACAGCACATTGCTGGACATAGTCCAGCACCTGGCGCTTCATTCCGACCCAATACAAATTCGCTGCCAACCGTCGATAGGTACGGTAGAAACCGGAATGTCCCCCCTTGGGGAGAATTATGATACTCCTCAAGCAGTCGGGGGATTAAAGAAGAAACTGCAGGTAGCACCAAACGACCATGATACAATATTATTCAAAAAAGGGTCTAAATGGATGTCTCCAATGAGGCCACTCACATCATCCCAAAGAGGAAATTATTGAATATGTTGACAGGCTGAATACTCCTCCCGACGGGTCAACGAATCTGCAGCAGTGTTTTCATGTCCGGGTATACATTTTACATCAAAATGATAGCCTAACAGCTTAACAATCCAATGTTGTTGATCAGGAGAAAGAGCACGCTGATGTAATAAGTATTTCAGACTTCTATGGTCTGAAAAAACAGTGAAAGTTCGTCCCAACAAATAAGGTCGCCAATGTTGTATAGCCAGCACCAAGGTCATCATCTCCTTTTCATAGGTAGATTTCATTAAAGTCTTAGGTGCCAAAGCTTTGCTAAAATAAGCAATGGGACGACGACCTTGCATTAGAACAGCTCCAACCCCTCGTCTCGAAGCATCACATTCAACCTCAAACTGCTTGGAAAAATCGGGTAAAGCCAAAACCGGTGTCTGTGTAAGAAGCTGCTTTAACCGATCAAAAGCATGTTGCGCATCCACTGTCCAAGAGAAACCCTCCTTGCAAGTTAAAATGGTAAGGGGTTGAGCTATTTGGCCATACCCGTGAATAAATTTCCAGTAATAACCCGTAAGAAACAAAAAACCACGGACACCCTTTACCGTGTGAGGACAAGGCCAATCCACAAAAGCCGCAACCTTTAGTGGGTCCACCGAAACGCCCAAATGAGAAACAACATGGCCAAGATATTCGACCTCTGAGCAAAAAGACACTTCTTATGAGTGGCAAAGAAAAAAAATTCAGAAAGGAGTTGTAACACAGTCTGCAGGTGCTCAAGATGAGCAGCCCAATCACTGCTATATACTAAAATATCATCAAAGAAAATCAAAACAAACTTGCGAAGTAGAGGACGGAATAAATCATTCATGGCAGCCTGAAAAGTCGAAGGGGCGTTGGTGAGCCCAAAAGGCATAACCAGGTATTCGTAATGTCCACTATGAGTACGAAAAGTTGTTTTCTCAACATCCATTGGTGCCATTCGAATTTGATGATAATCTGATTTTAAATCCAACTTCGAAAAAAAACAGCGGCACCTACCTCATCCAATAATTTCTCAACAATAGGAATAGGAAATTTATCGGGTATAGTAAACCCGGTTAAGAGTAGTCCACACACATTCGCCAAGTGTCATCCTTCTTTCGGACTAAAAGAACCGGGCTGGAATAAGCGCTAGGGCTGGAATAAGCGCTAGAACTAGGACGAATAACATGAGATTGAAGCAATTCCTCAACTTGACGTTCAATTTCATTCTTCTGAAAATAGGGATATCGATAAGGGCGGACAGAAACAGGGACTTGCCCCGGCTGTAAGCGAATATGATGGACATGATGCCGAACAGGGAGTAAACCATCCGGGACAGTAAAAACTCATTGCCAAGTATCCAATAGCTGTTGTAAAGAATGTTGTTGGTCAAACGACAACGGAACAAAAGTTCGTGTTTGCCTCCCAATAGCAAACAAAAACAGCCCAAAACAGACGGCTGTTTTATCCAATCCACCAAAGGAGAAGGAACCCGCGCAGTGGGAGCCACGCCACAGTTTAACCATCATTGCAACGGAGTGGTGAACGGGTAAACTGAGTGAATTAACCAAAGCTGGAAACATAAAGTTATGAGTGGCACCACTGTCGAGAAGAAGTAAGACTGCTAACTCGCCAATGTATCCCTCGACCCTCATAACTGTATTGTCTTGACAAAGTTGGTGTGGAGCCGGTTGGAAAAAATCTAGTCCTTGTAACTCAAGTACCGAAGACTCAACCAAATCAGATTCAGAAACAGCAGAAGAGGGTACAATCTCTTGCAAAACCGGACTATCAACAAAAGAATTGCCATCATCGTCCTCTCCCAGAAGTAAAATTCGAAGTTTAGGATCAGAGCATTTATGCAGAGGAGTATATGGCAATCCACACCGAAAACAAAGACCCTTCTTACGACGCTCTTCCCATTCCTGGGTCGTAAGATGCTGTATACCACAACCACCAGAACCTACTGTCGAAGGAACATCAAAACGAACAGCAGGTACAGAGGCATTACTACGTTGGACTGGACGAGTACTAAAGCTCAGAGAAGTTGGAGTCGGCGGATGAGATAATGGCTGAGAGAACATCCTGTCACGCGGAGTACCAAAAACTCGAGACACACCAGGTCAAAAAGGCACCCCTACACCACGGGTAACAGCCAATTCAACATGACAAGCCAGACGAATCACTTCCAAACGAGTAGAAGGATTATGAACCCATACCCAATTACGGATATCATCACGCAAACTATGCAGAAAATAACCAATATATTGTTTTTCTGGTTGGCGTGGAATCATGGAAGCTAAATATTCAAAGTGTTCTATATATTCAGAAACAAAACTTTGTTGTGCAAGAGCAACCAACTCTTCATACAGATTCAAAACATAAAGTCCACCGAAGCGTTCTAATAATTCAAGCTTAAAATCAGGCCACAAAATAGTTGGACGTACCTCCATTAAAATTGTGAACCAATCAATCGTTGTTCCATCCATACTGAGCTGAGCTAATGGCAACCTCATAGTATCTGGAATTTGATAGAGGCAAAAATAATGATCAGCTCGAACGAGCCAACCTTGAGGATCGGTTCCATCAAACAAAGGTAAACCAACACGACGAGTAGGAGGAAACACACTATCAACAAGCAACGATGTGCGCGCCTCCTGAAGCGCGACACTACCACCAAAATCACCAGCAGAAATACCAGGACCATCCAAAACAAGAAAATTCTGATGGCGCGGTTCCTTCTCCAACCGTCGCAGCGCACCAGTGATATAGCCACGAAATTCTTTAGTTTCATCCGTGAGCTTTTGTTGACTAACATTAAGTGTATTGATCACCTGGAGAAGCTCAGCCAATTGATCCTCATTACGTCCCAACCGTTGTTCCACGCCATCGAGGCGATCTTGATGACAAGTCGCCATGTGAAATCAGAGCAGAAAGTGGACGAGACGACGCAGACAAACAGCTCAGTAACGCGAGAACGTAGAGGAAGCAGGAGGTAGGTCGGACCAAATGATAGGTTCAACTAGATCAAGACTAGATCAGGAAGAAATTAAGGGAGAGAGAAAGTGAATTCCAGTCTGAGGCTTCTATTAGGTTTTTGCTGAGGAGTTAAAGGAGGAAAACCGAGTGAGTACCTGCCATTACATGAGAGCACCCTTGCCCCCCCTGCCCAAGCTGAAAGCCGACTAAAAAAGTGAACTACGCTGCCTTCACTCTCCCTAAGCCAACCCTTTTATATACCACCCAACAAATCGTAACAAACACTTAACTGCTCCTGTTTACATTGACCATATCACCCTTATTCCTCCTAGTATATACAACCCAATCCCCTGCCTGATCCCGCACCCTATCATTGCCTTTCTCATGCCACTCAGAGAACTCTGTTATATAAGCAGCCCAGCCAGCAATTTGATGGGCACGCGCATCACCCAAGCTTGGAAACAAATCAATTAAAGCAGCAGTCGTGCTTCTTTCTGAGTGCACTCTAGGCGGAACAAACAATCCCTCCACAAGCTATTGATGATCAAGAACTCCACTTTGGGCAGCATATTCCCAACCCACTTGTAGACGGTGTCGGCTGAGCTTGTCATTAAACGTGTCCCATGTGATCAAATAGGTCGACACCTTGGTCAGTTTCACAGCTTCCTTGCCATTATAGCGCATCTTGTCAAAGCGCCAAGTCTTTCAACACGTTAATCACCGCACTCGTGGCATCACGACTGTTCTTGCTCAGCCCCCTCTTCTCCTGCTGTTCCAGCACTTGGAATTCCTCAATAATTTGTCCTTCAGCGGGAGACAACATTGCTGAACGGCAAGCGTAACAGCAGAAGCTGAACCTCCTGTACCATCACTGGTGTACTCTGTTCCAGCCCCTTTAAAAGGAATTTTGATGTTCCTCATCTCAAATACTTGCCAGCAAACCTTTTCTTTTTTCTTTTTGTATAGAACCTCCCAAGGAATGCCCAAGCGTCAACAAAGGACGTGTCCAACCGCCAAACTCTGATAAAAGCATGTCTTAACAAGGTCGGACCATGAGATAAGACTCCTATTCGCCACCCAAAACTCACTACTGTGGCCTTCAGTCAGGAAGCCCCCCAAAGATATCTTCTCGGGTAGCTTCCAATCTGCTGGGGCAGGTCTGTAACTCCTTGTTCCTGTGAAAATGAGTTTTGAAGCTGTTATAATGTCAACATGTAGATTAGTTTGCCAAGAAGCCAAGTGCACAGCCCACTTATAAGAACTACTGGCTAAAGCCACAGCTACACAACAGGTCTCTTTCAGTGAACATATGGAACTGTTTGAAGCATCCTCGTCGATTTTGATCCTCATGCCTTCTTTCCCCCATGGTAAACTTTCGGCATATGCACGCTGAATACCACCATGCAACTTCCAGATACATGAGAAATTTCCAGCTAAATAGGCGATAGCCTTTGCAACCTCTGATGTCTCCTCTAGCAGTGAACCAACCCACCTAAATGCCCCCAGATTCCTGCGTGTATAGAATACAGACCCCGCAGGTAGTCCGTACATTCCAGGTAGCTCGATTGTGTTAGTGCCGATGTTGTAGCCTTCTTTGAGATTTTCCAGTAGGGGTTTACCCCTGGTCATTAATACCCCATACCCACTTGCGTACAACCCTCCCTACTCAAATTACTGCCCAACCCCACCCCCCAAATACCTATCAAACCCATGCAATAATTTATCAGATTAAGTGAAACCTTCATAATTTTGAATAAGCTTCAGGCATTGTGAACCCTTCAGGGATTCATATAAAGATATTGTAATCCAAATATATATAAATACCCAAATTTATAAAAAATAATATTTCTTATAATAAGATCATATGTATTCAATAATCTTGGCAATTTGGAAGACTGGTCCAAAACTTCATAAGTTGAACATAGCAAATGTTGCTTCAATAATTCTATTTGGCCAATTATTTTGATGGTGTCATCTCTCAAAATTCACTGTCATCAATGAGTTTTGAAACCATTCAAAAATTCAAATATATCATCAACAACATTTAATGAGACCTCATAATTTATCTAATACCAGTGTCACTTCAGGGACAATATTCAAAATATCATCAACAACATTTAATGAGACCTCATAATTTATCTAATACCGGTGTCACTTCAGGGACAATATTCAAAAAATATATATTGTTGTAGATATGTTCATTTTCGTAAGGAAAAATATATTTATTGATATCTACTCATATGAATAATAATTTTATCGAATCAATTCACCCACACTTATGGTGTACATAGATTTTTTAACACTTTACATTCATTTAAGTGTTGTGAACATCTTATCAATGGTTCTGCTGGACCATTTTATATATGGTATATGATGCTCAATATTTCTTTTAATTCGCATGCATAGAATGAGATGTATACTCACTGACAACTAATAACACGTGACCATTTAGTAGATACCTTTTTCATATAGTATTTTAATAGATCACGTGGTAGGTGGGTGTGCCCATATATATTTCATAATTTGTACTTGATAAATATATGAGATTCATTTCTAAAATAGTTGTCAATGATGTAAATAATTTACCTTAATAATAGGTACCTTAATAATCGATAGCTCATGATAAATTATTATACAGGGGGCATTCATAATAACACGATAAGAATGAATAATTCTCTTATAAGTGATAATTTAATAGACATGCATCCATTAAATAAATTCATTATCCCCCCCTGATAGAATTCTATTATTTTATCAATAAATTGATGTTCATGCATACTTGTATCGATATTTTTCATTATAATTGATTCTTTATGATCTAAATGATCATGCCATTTATTTAATCTGTTCAGATTTGCAAACTTCTTGTTACATGAAAAAATCTTTAGAAACAATTTTTATCTATCATGAATTCTTGTTATATATAGAGGTATTTGATAACATCTTTATCCAATGTCTTTGTATGATATTCATTTTCAAGAATATCATTGATGTTTAATATTTCTCATCGAGACTTAAGATATAACAAAGCATTATTAATTATAAAAAAAAATATACCACGAAGTAGGAATATATTCGCTCTTCTGGAGTCGTTGATTAATTTGCACTACCGATAAATACACTTACATGAGCGTATACTAACTCTTCAAGAGTTCTAATTAATAATAAGCATATATGAGTTCTTTTGAATCGTTTAATTAAAATAATATTTACAAAATTTTTGCTTTAAGATCAACATATATAAGATCTTCAGGATCTTTCCATTGTGCATGCTCATATTAATCATTAAAATATATTATTTATCATTAAAATATAATCATAATGGGTTGGGCCCATCACCTAGTGGATTATTTTTTATGCTTGGGAACTTCGGATGCAAAGGAGGAGACCGTATTTTTCAGGTTGATAAATATAGTGTAAGAAGCAATGTGAAAGAATCTTTTAGATTCACAACACACACTTCATCGCCATCAAAATTTATAATTTATAGAATAATTTTTAAAACATTCACTTTATCAAATGTTGGAGAAAACATTTGATCAGATTCCGAAACTCTCAAATATTCATGATAAAATTTCAAGTACGAGCAACACAAATCATAAACCAATAAGGCACAATGATCATTGCAAAATATCATATTTACCCCTAACATGATTTAAAATAAATTATATATATTTGCATTCACTTAAGGGAATGAAATAAAATTGTTTTAAAATAAATTATATATATTTTTAATGCATGTGCGCACATCGCTTCAGTGTTTCTGGCTTTTCCCGTCCGGGACCTCAGATGAGAAATCTGAGACCATGATTGATTCCGAAACGTGGGGTTTACCCAAGGCGTGACCTAAGATTGGTAGGTGTCGGGCGTACGGTTGAGGCAGTCATTGACAGGTGCGTTTAATTAAAATAAATAATTAAATTTATTTATTTTATTTTAAATGATCTAAATTAAAACCTCTGTAAATATGTTGTTATAGCATTTCATCAGAGTTAGCCGCATAACACTGGGAGCTTTTGAGAGGAGCCTTTGCCGTTTTTTGTTGGCAAATCGAATCGGAGGACAACGAACGATCGGATCGAGCTTGGATTGAGAGGAAGGCGAACGCAGTGGGTCTTCTTCATCGTTGGCGAACGCGTTCTTCACCAACTATCGATTCTAAATCGAGGTAGGGCTCGTCAATTGTGGTTTTCGTCCCTGGATACCCCGCCTTTGTAATCGCTGGCCAAGAGCGCTTGACCAACAATGGATTCACTTTGCTTATATGTTTTTCCACCTCCGTTCATCGTGTTCTTCGACGTTCGCTCAGGAGGTTACGGTTCGACATTGTCGGAGCAGGTTCGAGCGCGATCGAACCCGCGGATTCGTGGCGGTTTCGCAAATGACGAACAGATTGGCGATTTGCGGACGGATTGGGGCGAGTTGTGGATTGCAGTAAGGCCTCCATAGATCCAGGATCTGAAGCGGCAACGGAAGATTTGTGGTGGCGATGGGAAGGAGTCGTGCGGGGTTCGGGTGGCCGAAATCTGGCCACCGACGACAAATCAGGTAAGGAGAGCCCCAGATCCGAAACCCCCTGACGCGTTTGGAGGCAAAAAGGGCGGCGTCAAGACGACGACGCATGAAGACTTCCCTGGGTTTCTGCGAGAAACCCGACTACACGGCATGTAGTCCAGAAACACACATCGTGTGGTCCCCCAGCTGCGACGGCTAGGGTTTCGAAGAAGATAAGGATCACACATCGTATGGCCTGGCCCACACGTTGTGTGGCCACACCAGGGGTAGCCAAGTCGTGTGTCAGCAACACACGTTCGAGGGCCCGTGTGACAAGACACGTCGTGTACTCCGAGAGTACATGGGCACGATCCAATGCCCGGGCACGGCCTGAAGTACACGGTCACGGCCATGAGCACAAAGCCAAGCCCCAGGTGGTCGAGGCGCGCCGTGTAGTACTACATGGCCAGACAAGCCGTGTGCAGAAGAGGACACGGCCACGAGGCCAAGTGAGGTCACACACCGTGTTACCCATGATACACCCTGTGTACTTTTCTCGGGAACTTCCACCTTGTGTATCTCCTCCTTCTAAACCCAGATTTTGGCCTGCGAGTAGCCTATCCTGAACAGTTTTCCAAATAGAACGTGATGGTAGCCTTCGTAGTGGCTTTCGAGATACAGCGTGAGGTGTTGAGAGCGTGACGCTTCTTCAAGCAACGTTAGACCAATAGCAATGATCAGGCAGGATCGTCAGAGAGGTCGGGGTTGGTGGTACCCCCCTATGGCACTAGGATAAGGGACCTCTACCCTTTGAGTGGTACCCCTCTATCGTACTAGGGCGCGGGTCCTCCATGTTCGAGTGGCACCTCCCAACGCACTAGGGCGCGGGTCTCCTCCGTTCACTGAGTGGTACCCCCTATCGCATCAGGATGCGGGTCCTCTATCGATTAAGTGGCACCCCCTTATCGTACTAAGGCGTGAATCCTCTACTGGAGATTAAGCCCCCTCGGGTTGTGGAGCAGTGGCGAGGTGCAGGTCCTCCACATGGTTTACTCAGACAGACGCGCAAGATGCTGGGCATAGTTGATGAATCATTGAAGCTGCAGATAGACTCATCGTCCTTGACTGGGCTATGAGATGGAGATCCTCTCTCTCTTTCGTCTGGGTTTCTTTATGAGCATATATATATATATATATATGACTATGATGGGTTTCGTTTCCCTCCTGTTATGGGTTGAGCTTGAGCGGACCTTTACTGTATATTTCTATTGCCCCCTTTGTGATTTCAGGACGTCCTACTTGGTATGTATATACTCACCCCTGAATGGGCTTTGTCTGCATGTGTCGCATCCTACACAGACGACGGACAAGTTGGCAATAACATCGGTGGAGCATAGTGATACCTGGGTGCATAGACCGCGTATGGTGGTCAAACTTGGAAATCAGAAGTCGAGCTCTCTCAGTTTTCCTTTATTCCAATTGTTGTTGGGTTGGGACTTCATTTCTGGTTGGACGTGTATGTTGCCCCTTTACACTTTGGTTTTACTCTATCGTACTTTGATGTATTCCCTAGAGGTGGTTGCATGAATGGTTTTCTATAGATGTTACGGTCTTTTTATTATTATTCTACACTGTTGCATGGAGATGGTTGGATGCATGTGTACAAGTACATTAGGTTAAGGCCTCCCATTTTATATTATGTCTTCTCAACGCTTATCGCCAACCCCTAGCCTATTAGAGGCTAGCTTGGGGTTGCGGCGGCTCAGCCTTCCCCCGACCAAGCGGGCCCCAGTAGGTCTGGTCGTTACAAAGTGATATCTAAAACAGCTCATTACTTAGGACGGTGTTTGGAGTTATCCCCTTATGAGGAATTGGTTGGAACTTAGGGCAACAGTGTGAAAATGTCATTAGTGCGGCTTTCAGACCAGGGAACCCAGTGTAGGTGCGGCACCCGCTGTATCAATACACCAGGACTCTGACTACCTGCTTGTCGACTCGGCATACCGATTGGTGGAAAGGATCAATGGTATATGCATCATATAGGATTGGGTCATGTAACTCTCCTTGAGTCAGCTCCCCATATGTATATGCTCATCTAACCGTGGTACGTCTTGATTACTTTCAGGATGCCTCCGTAAAAATAGTCAATTAGGGGACGATCCGATAAGTGATGAGGCTTCAGTTCAGGGGCCATCTCACGAGGTGTTTCCTCCAGACGGGCAAGGAGCAACGCCCCCGCCTATAGAGCAGCAGATACAAGTAGTTCAAGCTGATGATGCGCGCGGGCTTAGCGCACTCCGCAAGTTCCAGCGTCAGAAACCGCTGAGGTTCCACGGCAAGTCAGATCCCCAGGCAGCGGAGGATTGGCTCGAGTCGGTGATCCGAGTCTTCAGGCCCGTGCGGACCCCAACTGATCAAATGGTTGCGCTGGCAACCAATCTTTTCCATAGAGCAATAGGGCGCTAGTGGAGTCTAGTCATGCAAACTCATGATGAGATGACGCACTCATGGTCCGACTTCCAGTAGTTGTTTCGTGAGGAGTATCACCCCCCGTGTTTGCACTCAGTTCGAATCCAAAAGCTTCTTGAGTTGTGGCAGGGTAGTATGATGGTGAGTATGTCGCGTGATTAACCAACTTTACGCAGTACTCCCTCAACATGGTGCGGGATGGTTACTTTCGGACGCAGAAGTTTGAGCAGAGTCTCCACAGAGACATTTGAGTCAGTGTGGTCCCCTTGTGCATTCTCACCTATGCTGGAGTGTTAAAGCGGACTCTGGTGACGGAGAGCTTACTCTCAGAGGGACGCCCAACAGTTGGAGCTGGCAGTGAGCGTCATGGGGCTGAGTCGTCGGCAGTGGCTAGCAAGCGCCATTCGGCAAGGTCGCGACATAGGAGACCTCATGGCAAGACTCAATCACGTGGACATTCGGTACAGGGTTGACACAGAGGTTCTAATCAGTCCGGAGAGGGGTGATGTTATACATGTGACACCCAAGGTCACATGGCTCGTGATGGCCCGACCCGTCGAGCTAAGGAGGGCAGGTAGGTAGGAGATGGACAGCCACGGCAGAGGCAGTGTCGTGATCAGGGATCTCCCAGGCGCGGCCAGGGCGTCCCCCAAAGAGGCGGTGTTGGTAGAGGAGCAGGTGTAGCTCCGAAGGGAGGAGCTGTTGGTTGGGGACAACGCTACGAGCTACTCCCACCACCACCACCAGGTGGCCCATGTCAGACTCAGGGAGCCGGCGATCGAGGCCGTGAGCAATTGCGAGTTATAGAGGGCTATGACCAAGTTGCAAATGAGATGATCCGAGATACGATCTGTGTTTATTCTACTCTTACTCCAATATTGATAGACACGAGTGTGGATCATTCCTGCATCTCCATATACCTGGTACGAGAGCAGGAGCTTTTAGTTGAGACTTTAGCCCAACAGCTACAGCTAGAGGTTCCTACAGGGAGCGATTCTTCGATATCGCATATCTGCCGGCAGTGCAAGTGGCGCTCGGTGGAGAGTTTATCGTGGGACCTCTTGGTTGTCACGATGAAACCTTATGACGTCGTCTTGAATATGAACCGGTTGTCCACAATTTGTGCCCAAGATTGAATGTCATCGCAAGCGAAATAGATGTCTTCGAACTAGTGGGACGAGATACTCAATTGCGGGCGAGAGAGATCTCATAGCAAAACGAGTGGGTCTTGCGAGCAGGAAGCTGCAACTCATCACCAATCAATTGGCAAGCTTAGGTGTTCGGCAAAAATCCCTAAAGGTAACTTCGTAGTGTTTTTGGGTTGATTGTGTTTACTGACAAAGCAGGTGGATAAGGTCAATTTTGAAGTTCCAACATGGTTGTTGATTGGGTATGTTGACAAAGGTCCAAGACAAAGGAATGGATGCCCAGGAAGCAGTGTAAAAAATTATGTGTACAAGGTGGCGTCATGTCCTTTGCCAAATTTTTAGGGTCCAAAATTTGGAGGATGACTCGGGCTTTGCAAAAATTGGATATCTAGGGATGCCTCTTCAAGAATATGGCAAAGGCATGGAATTCGCAAAAGTATAGTGTTTCGCGAAGGTCTGGAGCTTCGTGAAAGGTCAGTGTTTCGCGAAGGTACGGAGCTTCGCGAAAGAGGATTGAGCGCGAAGGGTTGACGGTAATCTACACGACTACGAGAAGCTTCGAGAACGGGAAAATTTCCCTAGAGTTTCGCAAAAACAAGGAGGTTCGCGAATAAGAATGGAGAGCTTCGTGAAAAAGTGATGGTGAGGTTGGAAGCTTCATGAAAGGGAGGCAACGTCTATAAATAGGCGTATACCCCTCACTTGGTAGAGTGAGCTTCACGAAGGTTATTCGCAAAGGATTTTTCTTGTGCGAAGGTTTTCATAAGATCATTTGTTTCGCGGATAAAGGAAGTTTCACGAAGGCCAAGTGAGCTTCACGAAAGGAGTGAGTTTCGCGAAGGCTAAGTGAGCTTTGCGAAAGGTGTGAGTTTCGCGAATGCTAAGTGAGCTTCGTGAAAAGACTGAGCTCCGCGAAAGGTATGAGCTTCACGAAGGCTAAGTGAGCTTCGTGAAAAGACTGAGCTTCGCGAAAGGTGTGAGCAACGCAAAGGCTATGTGAGCTTCACGAACAAAAAGAGCTTCACGAAAGTAGAGATCTTCGTGAAAGTTGAGCATCGCAAATGTGGAAGGCTTCGCGAAAGTAGTGAGCTTCGCGAAAGTAGTGAGCTTCGCGAAAGTAGTGAGCTTCGCGAAAGTTAGGAGCATAGCGAAAGTTAGGAGCATAGCGAAAGCAAGATATTCTTGTGAAGAATTGGACGATTTCGCGAAGGTTGGAAAGAGGGTTCTCGCAAAAGTAAATCTCATGCGAACCAAAAGGGATTGCCCAATAAATATGTGATAAAGTGGTATTCATCAAGTGGATGAAAGTGGAACTTAATAATGCACCAAATGAAGTGTAAAACATATTGATTCATGTGATCAAAAGAATTGTCTAAAAGAGCAGTGAGTACACTTTAGTTAAGAGAGTAGTGAGCTTTCAAATTGTGATCGGTTGTAAACCAGAAGGGACAGGGAGTTCGCTCCGAACATTGTAAGGGCAGTGAGCACAAACAGGTGTGACCTAGCCTAAACCAACAAGCAGTGAGCTTAGTGATTTTGGAGCACCAACACACTGTTGGATGCATGCTCCTTGGACTAGCCCATAGTGGTGAAACAAGTAAAAATCAGTGTCTTTGTGCTTGTTTTCTTGCTTTACTTTCTATGCATCATCATCAAATAAAGTTAGAAATGATAAGATTGACGTAAACATTAAATAGCAAACGAAGTGATCCTTATAATAAAGAGGTCAAGATCCAGTGAAACAAGAAAAATTTCAAAAGGAATATTCATACCTTGATTCACCCCCCCCCCTCAGGGTATCTAAACCCTTTTGGGCCTAACATTAGCCCTTGGTGCAGCGGGCTCTTCAAGCATCTGAATTCCTTCAGTAGTGTAGGACTTTATAGATGTCTTCCCCGAAGACGTTCCGGAACTACCTCTGAGGCGGGAGATGGACTTTTGCATTGACTTGCACCTTGAGACCGCACCAATATCTTCTGTTGTATATCGGATGGCCTCTACCGAGCTCTGGGGGCTAAGGGTGCAGTTGGAGGACCTTCGAGAGAAGGGTTTTAACAGACCCAATGTGCCCCCCTAGGCAGCTCCGATTTTGATCATGAAAAAGGCGAATATGAGCTTGAGGCTTTGCGTGGATTACGTCATTTGAATCAAATGACGGTGAAGAACAAGTACCCCTTGTCGAGGATTGACGACCTCTTTGACCAGTTGTGATGCACGAGTTAGTTCTCAAATATCAATCTTAGGTCCGGCTACCACTAGTTGAGGGTTTGCGAAGCTGATATTTTGAAGACGGCATTTTGATGTTGCTACAGACACTATAAGTTCCTGGTGATGTGTTTCAGTGTGACGAATGCCCCCACAATGTTTATGGATTTGATGAACTTGATCTTTCAGTCATACTTGGACCGATTTGTGGTTGTTTTCATTAATGACATAATCATTTACTCTGCGTCATAGAAGAAGCATGCGGAGCATTTGAGATTGGTCCTAGACTTGCTTCGAGAGCACCAGCTTTATGATAAGCTTTCAAAGTGTCGGTTTTGGATTCGCAAGGTTCACTTTCTAGAGCATGTCATATCTGAGCATGGATCAGTTGTGGACCCGGTGAAGATTGATGCATTGCTTGTTTGGGAGTCACCCAAGCGCGTGTCAGAGGTGTAGAGTTCTCTTGGTTTGGCGGCGTACTACGGAAGGTTCGTGGCGGACTTCTCCAGGATTGCAGCCCCTTTGACCGCCCTGATGCGGAAAGGGCAGCCATTTATCTGGACCAAGCAGTATCAGAGAGCCTTTGAGGAGTTAAGGCTCAGGCTGAGGTTGACCAGTGCTCCTGTGTTGAGACTACAAAAGGAGGGTGTGGAGTACGTAGTGTTTTGCAATGTCTCTAGAGCTGGGCTCGAGTGTGTATTGATGCAGAGGCGGACAATAATCGCATATGAATCGAGGCAGTTGAAACCCCACGAACAGAACTACGCGACTCGCGACCTGGAGTTGGTAGCGGTGGTCTCTGCTCTAAAGATGCGGAGGTGTTATCTTATGGGTGAGTGTTTTGTTGTTTACTCAGACCATCAGAGTCTCGGGTATATCTTCACTCAAAGAGATATTAACCTGAGATAGCAGCGTTGGTTGGAGTTCCTATAAAACTATGACTTCAGGATAGTCTATACTCCT
This sequence comes from Viscum album, assembly GCA_963277665.1. Taxonomy (NCBI): domain Eukaryota; kingdom Viridiplantae; phylum Streptophyta; class Magnoliopsida; order Santalales; family Viscaceae; genus Viscum; species Viscum album. Next base: position 250,332,568 of record OY728135.1, on the reverse strand, counting down.
AAGAAGGGCAACGTGATGACAGATGCCCTTAGCAGGAAGTCTCGTTCTCACTTGGTAGAGGAACCATCTGATCAGTTGGCTTCTTTGCAGCTGACCCTGGTAGAAGAAAGGGGTGCAACTTTTCTTCAGTCGATGGTGGTGATTTTTTCACTCCTTCGGCGTGTGAGAGAGACTCGGTAGGGAGACATCGACTGTGAGGTTCTACGTAACCAGATATCCTCAGAAGATTCACCGAATGGATTCTCTGAAAAGGGGAGCACGTCATCCCTTTCCAGGGACGAACGGTGGTTCTAATCACATTGTGAGAGGAGGTGGTGAGGGAATTTCACACTTCCCCATTGGTTGTACATTCCGGTGTGGGAAAGATGTACAAGGACCTTCAACGACAGTTTTGGTGGGCTGACATAAGGCAGAGCGCAGCCGAGTTCGTCTCACAGTCTCACATGTCAACAGGTGAAGGTTGGGCATCAGGTTCCGGTAGGTTTGACACATCCTCTTGAGATCCCGGAGTGGAAATGGGATGGCATATCCATGAACTTTCTGACGGGGCTTCCGCGGACAGTGAGAGGCCACGATGTCATTTGGGTGATAGTTGACTGACTTACCAAATCGGCGCACTTGTCATCAGGAAGCAGAGTTTGGTGGAGAGTTTGAGACAGTTGTACGTACAAGAGATCATCCGACTCCATAGGATACTCTCGACGATTGTCTCCGGTCGTGATGGTGATTTACATCATAGTTGTAGAGAGGCTTGCAGGAGGCCTTCGGGGCCCGGTTGAGAATGAGAACAACGTTTCACCCTCAGACAAATGGGTAGACCGAGCGGACTATCCAGGTGTTGGAGGATATGCTGAAAGCTTGCGTGTTACTTCGGTCAGAGTCGAAAGAATCACTTATCATTGGTAGAGTTTGCTTATAATTACAGTTATCACTCTACTATTGACATGGCACATCTGCCTATTAATCGACATGGGGTTCAGTTACAATATTTAATTGGGAAGCAACAATTAAATGCAATTATAATTATTAGAGAAAACTCATGCCACATAATAACAATAACAGCACCATTATTTGTGGTGCGCTAACTTGCGCAAAACGGAACCATAAATGAAATCTCATGCCACATAATGATAACAGTATTATAATTATTTCTTGCGCCAACTGGATAAACATTATTTACCGACTTGTAAATAATTAATTTATCAACGGACACGATCTTGGTCCGTTCGAACTCTTCTTTCATTTATTGAACACCCGGATAAAATATTTTATTCTCTTAAATAAATATTTTTTATTTACAAACTAGTAAATAAATATTTATTAAATGTTCAATAAAATAAATAAATATATTTTATTCACAATCCAGTTAAAAATATTAATTTAATTTATGCGATCATTTTAACTTGAATAAAATTATTCCTCGGTCTTGAGAATAATATTTATTCCATTAATTAAATTCAAATAGAATTTAATCGAGACCACTAGAAACACTTATTATGTGACCCTCTGGGATTCTTTCTCGTCGGCGTTAGGCGGGTTTGCCTAAAGTTCAAAATTACTAGACAGCAACGAATCAAAGCACCTAAGAGAAAGAACTTAAAATCGCAACGACAACATCCACATATGAAATAATCCATTTATCACAATATCTCGTCAAACAGGTTTCATGATAGTGGCATCAACCTATATGCTTGATACGTCATTCTTTGACTACCTGAAATAAACTCGTCGTTACACCATAGCCATGAAATTTAGGGCGACGGTTCTATTTCAATCAAAGGGTCGAGATATCAACTTCCATAAATGGAAGGGACAAATCCTTCCTCGACTTATCCATTAATAACATGTCATTCGTGACGCACTCAACGTACCCTACTTCTCGCCAACATATGGCGTGACGGTTTTCGTCAGTAAATCAAAGTGTGCGAATCGTGACACGTATTAATGATAATCTTAAAGTCTAAGTACCATTACACACGATCGCAGATAGGAAAATCCAATGACACCAAAACATACGGAATTCCTACTGGCGGGTCTGTTCTCACAATCTCCCATCTTGGAGATTAACAAGTGCGAACTTCATGAGAAGAAGTCTCATCCGCTTACGAGTGCCCGCACCTGACGGTATCTATATTATGTGTCCCATCATAGTATGTCATCTAACCGCAGAACTATATTTAAGAATATGGTCATAGCACTTCAAGGTTCTCATCATAGCAGGGAACTGCTATGACCTTATTAATGCGACAAATACTCTGTGCGAATCGTGACACGTATTAATGATAATCTTAAAGTCTAGGTACCATTACACACGATCGCAGATAGGAAAATCCGATGACACCAAAACATACGGAATTCCTACTGGCGGGTCTGTTCTCACAATCTCCCATCTTGGAGATTAACAAGTGCGAACTTCGTGAGAAGAAGTCTCATCCGCTTACGAGTGCCCGCACCTGACGGTATCTATATTATGTGTCCCATCATAGTATGTCATCTAACCGCAGAACAATGAACAATATGTAATAAAATGTTTAATATTTAAATACATTAAATATTCATTAAATATTCACTGCAACTTCACCTCTCTAAGAAAAATCCCTCGAGAGAAGATACTTCCGAAGTATGTGCTTCGTCCGCTGATGTGACTTTGGCTCTTTTGCGAGAGTCGTTGCTGCAGTATTATAACAATTGAGTGTGATGGGATCTTTACTGCTAGGAATCACATCAAGCTCTTGGACGAAGCTCCGCATCCAAACAGCTTCTTCAGCTACCTCAGAAGCTGCGATATACTCGAACTTTGATGTAGAAACTGCGACCACACCTTGCTTTGAACTCTTCCAGCTCACGGCACCTCCATTCAAAGTGAAGATGTATCCCGTTTGCGACTTCATGTCACTTGATCAGTCTGGAAACTAGCACCTGCATATCCTCTGATGACTAGTTCCTTATCTCCTCCATAAACCAGGAACATATCCTTAGTATGGCTCAGATACTTAAGGGTAGTCTTGACTGTCATCCAATCGCGGTCACCTGGATCAGCTTGATATCTTCCTACCGCACTCAATGCGTAGGCGACATCTAGCCTAGTACATAGCATAGCATACATAACTGACCCAATCGCTGATGCGCATGGAATCCTTGTCATTCTCTTTCTTTCCTCATGCGTATGAAGACACATTTTCTTAGAAAGATGAATGTCATGTGATGTTGGCAACAATCCCCTCTTGGATTGTTCCATACTAAATCTCTTCAGTATCTTGTCAATGTATGTACTTTAACTTAGGCCCAGCAATCTCTTGGATCTATCACGGTGGATCTTGATCCCAAGAATATATGTTGTCTCGCTCAAGTCCTTAATGGAGAAACATTTATTCAACCATGCCTTAACAGACTGTAAGGCTGGTATTTCGTTTCCAATAAGTAATATATCATCAACGTATACAATTAGGAAAACGACTGCACTCCCACTAAACCGTTTGTAGACACAAGGCTAACATTCATTCTTTATAAAACCAAATTTCGTTATGGCTTCATCAAAACGAATGTTCCATGACTTGGATGATTGCTTTAATCCATAAATGGATTTTTGCAACTTGCATATCTTATTGGCATCCTTTGGAGTCACAAACCCTTCAGGTTGTGTCATATAGACATCTTCCTGAAGGTTCCCGTTAAAAAAGGTAGTTTTGACATCCATTTATCAAATCTCATAGTCATGGTAAGCAGCAATGGCCAGTAGAATTCTAATGGATTTCAGCATTACAATTGGTAAAAATGTTTCGTCGTAGTTAATGCCTTGACGTTGTTTAAACCCTTTTGCAACCAGTCGTGCCTTATAGGTACTGACTTGTCCTTCCATGTTCAGTTTCTTCTTGAATACCCATTTGCAACCAACAGGCTTTACATCTATTGGAGCATCTGCCAAAATCCATACTTGATTTTGATACATGGAATCCATTTCAGAATTCATAACTTCTTGCCACTTGGCAACATCTGTGCCACTTACTGCTTCCTTGTAGGTTAGATGATCATTATTATCAACTAAAAAGAGTCACCATCCTCGGTAACTAGAAAACTGTATCGTTCTGATTCTTTAACCTCTCTTGTACTCCTACGCAGTACTTGTGTCGCTGGAACAGATCTTTCTTCCACGGGACTTTGTGGAATCTGCTCTTGTGCCAACTCTTGTGTACCTTGAGCCTCGACTTCATCGAAGTCTATCTCGCTCCCACCATCTCTTTTGAAGATGTGCTCCCTCTCAAGGAATATGGCGTGTCTTGCTACTATAACCTTTTAGTCTAAGAGGTCGTATAGGTAATATCCCTTTGTTTCCTTGGGGTATCCTATAAAGATACACTTTGTGCCTCGAGGTGAAAGTTTGTTACTTGAAGAGGCCTTAACAAACGTTTCGCTTCCCCACACATGTAAATTCGATAACATGGTTTTTCTTCCACTCCAAAGCTCGTATGGAATACCATTTATCGATTTAGTTGGTATTTGGTTTAGTATGTGTATCGTTGTTTGTAACGCAAATCCCCAAAAGGATAATGGAAGACTTGCATGACTCATCGTTGATCTCACCATGTCTAATAAGGTGTGGTTCCTCATTTCACTTACACCATTCCACTGGAGCGTGTAAGGAGGAGTGAGTTGGGATAGGATCTCAAACTCACGTAAGTAATCAATGAAGTCTTGATTAAGATATTCTCCACCTCGGTTTGAACGGAGTTTTTTAATCTTCTGACCAAGCTGGTTCTCAACTTCATTCTTATATTCCTTGAACTTATCAAAAGAATCCGACTTATACCTCATTAAGTAGATATATCCATATCTACTAAAATCATCGGTAAAAGTTATAAAGTGTGAGTACCCACCCCTTGCTTCAACTGGAAATGGTCCACACACATCGGTATGAACCAATTCAAGAAACTCTTTGGCCCTTCTACCTTTCCCACTAAATGGGGCTTTGGTCATTTTGCCTTGTAAACATGTGTCACATACACCAAGTGGTTTTAGTTCGAAATAATTTAAATATCCATCTTGATGTAACTTTGTCAAGCGTTTCTCATTTACATGACCTAGCAGGTGATGCTAAAGTTGGGTGTGGTATGAGTCATGTGAAGTAGCTTCGTTATCGATTGTCATTACTTGATTTGTGTAATCCAACACGTAAAGACCGTTATATAAATGTGTCTTACCAAAACAAATGTTATCTTTATAAAAGAAGCAACATTCATTTCCAAACTTGAAAATAAATCCGTCTGTATCTAGTCTGAATACAGAAATAATGTTTTTGGTTACAGAAGGCACATAATAACAACCTTTTAATACCAAGATCGTCACAGTCGGCAACGTGGGGTGGTAGTCCCCGACAGCTACAGCAGCAAGTCTAGCTTTGTTGGCTGCTCGTAAATCTACCTTCCCTCGGTCAATTTTCTAGAATCTACTTGGTTCCTGTATTTGGATACATATGTGAGCACCACAAACTGTATCTAATACCCAATTTGTAGAAACAGATAAATTGCACTCGATAACAAACGCATCTGAAGCTTCCCCTTGCTTCTTTAGTTGGGTGCATTTTTTCTTCTAGTGGCCCTTCTTGCTACATGTGAAACAAATAGCTTCTTGTTCCCTTTCCTCCCCTTTGATCTTCCAATTCTTGGAAGGGCGTGAAGAAGCTTTGGGCTTAAAGCTCTTCGTCTTCCCTTTCCTCTTATTCACCATAAGGACAGAAGGCTTTTCGCGCTTCATGTCTTTGTCCACTTCGCGAAGGAGGATAAGAAGATCTGGTAGAGACTTCTCAATGTTGTTCATATTGAAATTCACAACAAAACTGGAGAAGCTCTGAGGGAGTGATACGAGAATGAGATCGGTACCCAGTTCTTCAGAGAGTTTAAACCCTAGAACCTCCAGGCGCTCAATGTAGCCAATGAGCTTGACTACGTGAGGCTCAGCTAGGGCTCCCTCTCCAAGCTTACTCTGAAAGAGTGCCTTGGAGATCTCAAATTGTTCCTGTCTTTTCTCTCTCCTGGTAAAGACCACGGAGGTGCTGAAGTATGCTATAGGCATCCATGTTTTCGTGAGACTTCATGAGTTCACCGGACATTTGATGATGACATCAAACATTGAACGTCGACCGCGTCGTTCATGTTTTTCGTAGACCAGAAACTCCTCGTCACTCGCCTCTTGGGCAAGCGGATCAGGTAATGAGGACTCCAACAGGTAAGATTTTCGTTCATGACGTAGAATGACCTGAAGGCGTCTAAAACATTCCTAGAAGTTAGTGTCGATCAGGATGTTGTCTTTATCCAGTATTGATCGCAGGGATAGTGTGGTTGACGAGCTTGTCATTTTTATTCTACAATTAAAAGAGCGGATAATTAGTACTTTCTTAATTACATTTTATAAGAAATAATAAATTAATTTTATTAAGTCTCTCACTATTTTATCAAGTCCCAATGGCTCTCACCATTGAACTCAGAATGTCTAGTTGCTAGGACATTCTAGTGGCAAGGATCCATATTCCCCTTCGCATAACCACAACAAGGGTTGCTCAAGCTATTTGAAGATATTTAGGTAGGCAGGTCTTTGCCAAATGCGGGCTTGAAGCTCCTTGATCCGTTGAGTGGACTCCCCAATCCTGAAATCCTGACTTTGATTTTCTCAACACTTGACTCCAAATTTACACCAAGTCTAGCAAGGGCTAGACCTCTTGATATAAAATGGTTAAGTCAGCCCGAAACTGTCATAAGAGCTTCATGTATAAAAGTGTCCCAACAAGACTTGGTCAAACATATAGTTTGATTCAATCTTGCCCTTAATCAAATAACGGAAGGCTTAGTCTGACTTAATATTTTATTGAGGGATTTTTATCTATTATGCGTAACTTCTTTTTATTATCTTTATCACATGCTTGTTAATATTAAATGGAACTTATTTAAGTGATTAACCATGTATTGATAATATTTACGCATAAGACTGGTTTATTTTAGTTTCATCTTGCATGCTTGTTAATTCATTAATTATGTAGTCACGACAATACATTCATAATGAAAAACCATCTAACTGGCATAAATAAAATAAAGGGCATGAATAAGCTCTTCTAATGGTTAGTTTATCTAGCGGTTGATAAACCAACCGCTGACCTAGGGGAGAAACACCTTGAACCATTTATGATTCGTGTCTACAGCTTTCCACCTGTTCACCTTTGCATCTCCTTGGATTGGTTTCACCTCGGGTCCTTACTTGAACCGCCTCCACAAGAAACCATGAACATGCAGGTGAGGGGTAAAAAGGAGATTTACATAAAAGAAACCATGAACACGCAGGCCCTACATATTAATGAGGAGAGATGACACGCAGGCCAACAATTTAATTTAAGATAAAATAAAAGGAAACCAATCACATACAAAGGTCTGGCCTAGCTCATGATCATCCACATACATGCAACAAATTACGCATTTAATAAAACTAACATTCAATTCTTTAATCGTTCTTATTAAGATAAATCGTGCTCGAATCGATTAATTATTATCTAATTAATTAATCCTTTTATCTTAATCCTTTTCTGAATTTCCCTTAGATTCTCATCCATAACTTTGGAGGTAACACGGTGAACACCCGTTCGAATCTACATGATACGTAATTCTGAACATTACACAAACATAAAAGTTTTAATTCTGTGTAATTTGGTAAAGTACACGGCGTGTAGTTCAGACCGCACGATGTGTGCTACCTTCACCAGCTTATCCAAAGTACACGTCTAGGGACTCGGCGTGTGAGGCATACTTCGGAAATCTCGGAGTACACAGCGTGTTTAGTGGGCCACACGCCGTGTTGTCTCTGGGTTACACGGTTACCAGGCCAGCTTAGCCGTGTATGGGATACACGGTTTGGCCCTTGACCCGAAGGGACTACACGCCGTGTCCAGTGGGCCACACGGCGTGTAATCCGACTGATAGTGCGCCAGTTTGTCCTGGTTAACACGCGGTGTAAGAATTAACTACACCGTGTGTCATTAATGCACACGGCTTGAGTAATTGTTGAATTACTCTCGATGCACTGAACACAACTACACGGTGTGTAATCCGGATTACACGGCGTGTATGGAAGATTACACGGCGTGTAACTCCGAATACACGGCGTGTAATGTCGTGTTACCTGGACAGAATCGTCAACGCCTCCTGATGAGATCCTTGATTTAATTTTAATCAAAAAAATTATTAGTTTCTATTAGATCTGCGAGAAACAAAAAGAGAAAGAACAAATCTCGAAATTCAGATTACAAGAACGATTAAACATGAATTGACAAACTAAATTATTAAAGCGTAAATCATCAATGAATTATTTAAATAATTATAAATGATTACCACTTGAAGGATCCGGACGCAGCGGAAGCGTGGCGGTTGAGAGGGCCCAACTTTGCTTTTGTCTTAATCGATGACGAATCCAGGATCAATACGATGATGAACGCCAGTATCCACAGATTAAAATCAAAGATCTAGACCATAGTTATTAATGGCGCGCGCCATGGCGCGCCATTGCGCCATGGCTAGCGCCAGGGAGTGGTGCGCCGCGCCATGGCTTCGCCATGGCTCATGTAAGATGGCTCACTGTGACGTGCGCCATATTGCGCAATGGCGCGCGCCATGTTGCGCCAATGGCGCACGCCATTGAGCCTTTTTTATTTATTTTTTGTATTTTTTTAACCTGCCAACTCTTACGCCCCGATTGAAAATACCTCTTTTGAGGTCAAACAATGACCTCCCCTTTCAACTCTACGCAACACTCTTCTCGTGAGCGTAGCGACCCAGCCGGTGTTGGACCACATTGACTGCCACCACCAAACCGAGATCCCTCGACCGGCGTGACCCAGTCGACCACGACTTAGCCGAGCTCCCTCAACCACCGCGATTTAGATACGCAATGTTGTCCAGAGCAGGCGCACCTTCTGTGCGAAGCAGTAACTTTTTTTTGTTTTTAATTCAATTTTATTTATGTTGCTCGCCCCTTATTTTTTTTCGAATTACTCCTGTTGTTTTTTTGAGATATATGGTTTTTTACTCCCGTCATGGTTTTTTGAGATATATGGTTTTTAATATATTTCAGGAATTGATATATATGATTTTTTGAGATATATAGTTTTCAATATTTAATTGTAGGTGTCATTGTTGACTTCATTTGTTTTTTGATGTATGGAATATGAATTATTGACATAAATCTTTGTTTTTTATATATAAATTGTATAATTTATTATTTGTTATTGTTGATATATGTATACACCTTTTTTGTGCGTCGCAAGTTAATATTGCCACGCGTCGTTCGCCGCGCCGTGCGCTTTTGCGCCGGGGGCTCTTGTCGCCATTGTGCGCCATGCGCCGTAAATAACTATGATCTAGACAAAGAGAAGAAAAGCGCCGGATCCGAGAAAGATGATCTTGCACATCATGTTTATAATTAATTTATTAATTTCCGAAGAAATTAAATACTTGGGTCTTTGGTACTTTCTTCTTTGATGATCGTTGATCGTCCGGAATGACCCTTCCGGATTGCCTTCGTTGCGCTCGCGAGGATCCAAAGTAAAATCCCTCTAGCGGTGATCCACACGTGCTCCAATGGTCTCCGAACAACGTCACTCATTCTCCGGGTGCTAGCGCGGCAAAGCAAATGTCTTGCGTCGATCGTTCTTGATCGCTCGTTCTGCGGTCTTGAAGAACTTCTCTCGTTCTTGAGAGGGAGAGAAAATGTTTGGCTCAACAATTCTCAATCCACCGAGGGTTTGACACAATACACCGAGGCTTTGACACAATACACCGAGGGTTTGACACAATAGCGCGGCAAAGCAAATGTCTTGCGTCAATCGTTCTTGATCACTCGTTCTGCGGTCTTGAAGAACTTCTCTCGTTCTTGAGAGGGAGAGATGAGAGTGAGAGAGAAACTGTTTGGCTCAACAATTCTCAATTCACCGAGGGTTTGACACAATACACGTACCTGCCTATTAATCGACATGGGGTTTAAGTTGCAATATTTAATTGCGAAACAGTAATTAAATGCAATTATAACTATTAGAGAAAACTCATGTCACATAATAACAATAACACCACCATTATTTGTAGTGCGTTAATTTGCACAAAACGGAACCATAAATGAAATCTCGTGCCACATAATAATAACAGTATTATTATTATTTCTTGCGCCAACTGGATAAACATTATTTACCGACTTGTAAATAATTAATTTATCAACGAACACAGTCTTGGTCCGTTCGAACTCCTCTTCCATTTATTGAACACCCGAATAAAATATTTTATTCTCTTAAATAAATATTTTTTATTTACAAACTAGTAAATAAATATTTATTAAATGTTCAATAAAATAAATATATATATTTTATTCACAATCCGGTGAATAAATATTTATTTGATTTATGCGATCATTTTAACTTGAATAAAATTATTCTTCGATCTTGATAATAATATTTATTCCATTAATTAAATTCAAATAGAATTTAATCGAGACCACCAGAAACACTTAAATGTGTGGCCCTGTAGGATTCTTTCTCGTTGGCATTAGGCGGGTTTACCTAAAGTCCAAGATTACCGTCTAGCAACGGGTCAAGGCACCCAAGAGAAATAACTTAAAGTCGCAACGACGACATCAACATACGAACGCTCACTATGTAATATAATCATTTTGTCACAATATCTAATCAAACAAGCTTCGTGATAGTGTCATCATGAAATAAACTCATCATTCTTTGCCTATGTATTTGATACGTTGTTCTTTGACTACCTGAAATAAACTCGTCGTTACACCATGGTCATGGAGTTTAGGGCGACGGTTCTATTTCAATCAAAGGGCCGAGATATCAACTTTCATAAATGGAAAGACAAATTCTTCCTTAACTTATCCATTAATAACGTGTCATTCGTGACGCACCCAACGTACCCTACTTCCCGCCAACATATGGCATGACGATTTCGTTAGTAAATCAAAGTGCGCGAGTCGTGACACATATTAATGATAATCTTAAAGTCTAAGGACCATTACACACGCTCGCAGATAAGAATATCCGATGACACCAAAACATGCGGAATTCCTACCGGTAGGTCTGTTCTCATAATCTCTCATCTTGAAGATTACCAAATGTGTACTTCATGAGAAGAAGTCTCATCCGCTTACGAGTGCTCGCACCTGACGGTATGTGTACTATGTGTCTCATCATAGTATGTCATCCAACCGTAGAATTATATTTAAGAATATTGTCATAGCACTTCAAGGTTCTCATCATAACGAAGAATTGTTGTGACCTTATTAATGCGACAAATACTTTAGGACATTATTACATTATAGTCATGCAAAAACAATGAACAATATGTAATAAGATGTTTAATATTTAAATACAATAAATATTCATGTAATCAAAGTACAAACAGTTGGTTCTAGGATACCAACTCCAACAAAGACTTCTCTGGGTTTCTACGAGAAACTCGACTACACGGCATGTAGCCTAGGAACACATGTCGTGTAATCCCCCAACTGCAGCGAGTAGGGTTTCGGAGAAGATAAGGATCACACATCGTGTGGCCTGACCCACACGTCGTGCGACCCCACCCGGGATAGCCAAGCATGCACCAACTGCACACGCTTAGGGCTCTGTGTGGCAAGACGCGTCCTGTACTCATGGGCAAGGTCGGGTGCTCGTGTGTGGCTAGGTACACGGGCACGGCCCGAAGTAAACGAGCATGGCCATGAGCACACAGCCAAGCCCCAGGTGGTCGAGACACGTCGTGTAGCACTACATGGCCAGACAAGCAGTGTGTAGGTGAGGACACGACCAGGAGGCCAGGTGAGGTCACACACCGTGTTACCCCTGGTACACGCCGTGTACTTTTCTCAGGATTTCCACCTTGCGTATCTCCTTCTGGACTCGAATTTTGGTCTGCGAGTAGTCTATCGTGAACGATTTTCCGCGTAGAACGCGATGGTAGCCTTCGTAGTGACTTTCGAGATACGACATGAGGAGCTGAGAGCGTGACGCTTCTTCAGGCGACGTTAAACCAATAGCAATGATTAGGCAGGATTATCAGAGAGGTCGGGGTTGGCAACCCCCTTGTCGCACTAGGGTGCGGATCCCTCATACTACTTGCACTGGTTGAATGATACCCCCCTATGGCACTAGGGTGAGGGACCTCGACCCTTTGAGTGGCACCCCCCGATCGTATCAGGGCGCAGGTCTTTTATATTCGAGTGGCACCCCCATGACGCACTAGGGCGCAAGTCCTCCATTCAACGAATGGTACCCCCTGTCGCACCAGGGCGCGGGTCCTCTATCGATTGAGTGACACCCCCTATCTTACTAAGGCACGGGTCCTCTATTGAAGATTGTGCCCCCAGGGGTGTGGAGCAGTGGCGAGGTGCGGGTCCTCCACATGGCTTTCTCGAACAAACACGCAAGATGTTGGGCATCGTTGATAGACCTTTGGAGCTGCAAGCAGACTCATCGTCTTGGGTTGGGCTGTGAAATGGAGATCTTTTTTCTCTCTCATCTGGCTTTCTTTATGAGCATATGTGTGTGTGTGTGTCTATGATGGGTTTTGTTTCCCACCTGTTATGGGTTGAGTTGACCTTTACTGTATCTTTCTAATGCTATTTTCTGATTCTGGGGCGTCTTACTGGGTATGTATATACTCACCCCTGCATGAGCTTTGCCCGCACGTGTCATGTCTTATGCAAACGACGGACAGTTCGACGGTGACATCGGTTGAGCATAGTGATACCTGGGTGCATAGACCATGTACGGTGGTCGGACTTCGAGATGAGGAGTTTGTCTCTCGATTTTCCTTTATTCCAGGTTGGGACTTCATTTCTAGTTAGGCATGTATTTTGTCACTTTACACTTTGTTTCTACTCTGTCGCACTTTGATATATTCCCTAGAGGTTATTGCATGCATGGTTTTACTCTAGATGTTGCAGTCTTTTTATTATTCCTCCGCACTGTTGCGTGGAGATGGTTGGGTATGTGCGTACACCTACATTACACTAAGACCACCCATTTTATATTATGTCTTCTCGACGCTTGTCGCCAGCCCCTAACCTATTAGAGGCGGGCTTGGGGTTGCGACGGCTCGACCATCCGCCAGCCAAGTGAGCCCTGGTGGGTCGGGTCGTTACAGACATTAAGGTTTTTGTTGATTTAGAGTATGTGATGGATAGTCCAAAAAGCCATGTTTCAAAGGACCATATTACGATATGTCATATGAAACACTTAATACACTTCACAGATAGAAAAATATGTGCCTTATGATCATTAAAACAGCTGTTATATACTTAAAAGATGCAACTTTTTATAAGGAGGTAATTAATGATTATATAAACTCAATAAACAAGAATAATACATGGGTATTAGTCAGTCTTCTACAGCATTTAAAGGAAAAACAAAGGTAGATAAAACAATTGAAAAGTATAAAGTCGGATTGATAACCAAGGGATTTACTCAAAAAAAATGTGTTGACTTCTTTGATACTTATGTCTTGGTCGCTAGAACAACTTCCATGAGAACCCTACTGCCAATTGTGTTCATATATCATCTAAAAATTCACAAAAATGATGTGAAACCAACATTTTTAAATGATGAGTTTGATGAAAAGGGTACTTATGAATCAACTTCAAGTGTTTATTGAAAAAAAAAGTGCAAGTTAGCATGGTATCTATGAGATTTGAAACAAACTCCTAAAAAAGACAGAAAAAATTAAATGAATTAATATTAGTTGATGGTTTAATAGTTAATGAAGCGGATAAATGTATTTATCGTGAATTCCAAGACAATCAAAGTAACATTATATGTTTATATGCACATAAAAATAATAATAATATGATGCTTTATGAGTTGTATCATATGGAGAAAGCATTGAAATGGTTTGAACAATCTGATTATCTACCAATTTCTACTCGAACTCTTGAAGGTAGATTACTACCAAATACTGATAAGACAGTTGCTCAGTTAGAGTGAACTTGAGTTATCGATGGTTTTGTGTATGCAATGGCAAGTGCAAGATTGATATAACATATATGAATGGAAAAATGATGCGGTGTGAAAGTAATTCAGGTTATGAGGAAGGACATGTAGTTAAAACGATGTTTAAGGATTTTAAAGGTTCATGAATTACCATATATGTTACGATGGCAATTCAAGAATACTTGAAGTCTGATTGGATTACTAATTTGAAGGATCAGACTTCAACAAGTGGGTGAGTCTTTACACTTGGTGGTGGTGTCATATTATGAGGCTCAAAATATATTAGTATCTAACATAACTACGTGATTGATACATGATGATATTTGATAAATGATAGAGAGAGATGAACCGCGCAAGCGAGGCCGATCGACGGGGCGTCGGGAAAGCCCCACAGGCGGGGTCGGTCGACAGGATGTCGGGAAAGACACATAGGCGGGACCGGTTGACGGGACGCTGGGAAAGCCGCATAGGCGGGGCCGGTCGTCGAGGAGGTGGGAAAGCCGCACAGGCGGGGCCGGTCGACGGGACGCCAGGAAAGCCGCAAAGGAGCCGGCAACGGCGGGTCAGGTGACGGGACGTAGCCACGAAGGAGTCGCGCAGGCTGACAACGGGGCGCAGCGGAGGAGCCTCGAGGTTGGGGTCAGACGATGGTGTGTCGGGAGAGCCGCAGAGGAGGGTCATCGGCTAGAGGGGTGGCGCATGGGGGGGAGTCTTGGTAGGAGTCGTCGCGCAAAAGGGGGCTCACGCAGGCGAGGGAGATCCATCCAATGAGCGTTGGAGATCGACGACGATCTGTCGATGCAGGTGCGGAAGCGAGTCGTCGCAGGAGGCCTCTCAGGAGGGGCGTTATGGCTGCTGGAGAACGACGACGGAGAGAACGCCCGGCGACAGGGCGCAGGAGTCGTCGCACCGGGAGCGGTCGGGGATGGGGCGCATCGAAGGAGAGAGAAAAAATCGACACGCGGGAAGGGAGTCGGCGCCAAAGGATGGAGGAGAGGCCCGTCACAAGAGAAGGGCGGCACAGCGCGGGGGGGGGGGACTCATTCGGCTAGGAGCCGCCGCCCCCAACGGGGGGAATACGGAGGAGTCCACTGAGAAAAAAAAATAGACGAGAGGGTGGGCTAGGGTTGTATAACCCCTTTTGATACCATGATAAATGATAAAGAGAGAGGTGAACCCAATACCCAAGATACCATATAAAGATGACAAAACACTCATGTTCAGTGTGGGACACGGACTCCAACAATATTATAATGTTGAACATTGTTAAAACAAATAATAATTTGGCAGATTTGCTAACTAATAGACTATCAAGGGAGTTTGTATGCAAACATTCTTTAGGGATCGGACTGGAGTTATTATCAAAGATTCATAAAAGATGAGACCTCAATTTAGCATGTGAAAATTTTGCAAGTCTGAGTTCAGTGTAGAAAAAATATCAAAAGAAATAATGAAAGGATATGAGATTCAGGACCAGAATAACGCTTACACAGAAAAATATGAAAATTTTGAAGAAGATAATGTAGAATAAATTTGATTAATAAAATTAGTTATAAGTCAAGACAATGCCTGTTTATTTCTCTATATAACTTTGGCCCATTTTTTGCCCGTTTATTTATGAAAATTCCTCCTAGGAGATGAAATGTCTTCTTCCAAAACATTGGTCAAAAAGTTATTAGAGTATTTTAAAAATGGCAGAGGGTTATTAGAAAATATTATAATGATTTTTTAAAAATTCCTTCAAAAAAGTAGTATTTTATAAAAGGAGATAAATGAGCTGGAAGTGTAGGGATGAAGGCCCGTATAGAGTGATTTGGAGAAGAGGGGAGATGCCTTAAAGAGGTGCCCAGGCTAAAAAGGCACCTTGAATAGGTGTGAAGACAAAAGAGATACCTTAAAAATGTATCTCATTTGGACTCCAACAAGGAATTCACTTAAAAGGGCATTATCCACATCGTCCGCCGCTTGAAAGAGCAAAAATTAATCATCCAGGTATTAAATGAAAAGGTAAAAACAATTCTGGTAAAACCAAAATATGTGTACCAACAAATAAGATTAAAACTAGAAGACCGTGTCCTTTTGAAAGGATCAAGTACCGCATCAAAAGAGCTAAAATGCTTAATCCGAAGGGATACTTTGAGGTCTGTAAAAAAGCCTCACCGAAAGATACTCAATGTATTCAACAGTTCTCTAAAGGTTATTTTCCTTTTTTTATATCGTATTTATTTTCTCAAACTTTCCAGACATCACATGTTCTTATATTTAGCGCAAAATACTAGAATGTCATCGCTTCCTTGTCTTCTAATTTATTAATAGGTTATTCTGCGCTTTGTACAGGTATAGAATAACAAGGGTTCGTCCTTGAATCCTTGAGGAGTTTAGATTGTAACCAATTGTACAATCTAATTTGTGAGGGCAAAACTACCATTAAGAAAGAACAAAAGGCTGCAACGTGTCATATCAACTTCGCTCTACAATATCCAAGCCCATCATATCCTGCCTAACCCATCGAGCATATGTCCTAAATCAATTCCCCCAAACAAAAAATCTTAACCCCTCCACAGCGGAAAATAAAAACAGCCAGCCTACCAAACAGACAAATAAGAAACAAATTCCAAAACCGGTGAAAAAAGAAAGTTCCGAACTCTTCTGAACCTGAAAAAAAAAACACAAAATGCTTGATATGTTTTGACATTCAAACCAATACACTAACCATTTTGTCTACAAAATGACCATTGGTCACATTGCACCGTCCTCCGCCGGAAATTTTTACCTGCCAGAAACATTTACGCGTTATTAGTGTGCAGGGTAATTTAAGGGGTGATTTGCTGTTGTCAGTTGACATGGTTGATGTCGTTGTTCGTTTCTTCTTCGGCGTTTGAGTGCACGTCGTAATGATAAAATGGTGTTCCCGAACAAACCTTCGATAACAGCGCTCCCTTTTCATAAACCACGACGTTCAGACCAGGAGCCACGGTTTTAGCCCTAATTGCTCCATATATTCCAGCTGCCCCACCGCCAACGACCACGAGTAGCTTTCCCTGTGACTAACCATCCAGTAAAAAAAAATGTCGTGTGAATGCCAAGGACAGGAGAAAAACAGACAAGGAAACCTAAATACAGTAGAGGAATAAGGAAAAATCGATACATTTTGAGCAAAAGGCACGGCACTCGCAGAAACTTTCCGCTTGCATGGGGGTAAAATTAGAAGGCCATGGAGATTACAGTAGCATGCAGCTTCTAACGAACGCCAGCAGGGGAAGACAAGGGGCGGATAGCGGACCGAGCTCATGGTAGCCGCGCCTGGTTGGGGAATTTATTCCAACGAAGGGCTTTATTCTTTGGGTAGTTTCATGCAACATTCATCCAAAAATCTGATTGTATTATTACACACGTATATATAATATCCATTTCATTAGTGATGCTGAATAGATATTTGCAACAATAAATTTTCAACGCCAATTATTTAATAAACGATGTTGAAAATATTTTGCAGTTGTTAAATAGGTGATGTGATAGACACGAACCTTATGTGTCTTAATAACATATGTGAAAAACTGTTTTTTAACATTGATTACTTCAATTCAACGCCATGACCCCTTCCTCCTTATATAAGTGAATTTCTACTCATCCCAATGTATTGTTCTCATGTTTTCAATGTTTTCTTTAATTACTGTATCTTTGTTGTGGGTTTCTTTTTAGAATAATATATTTTGATTTGTTCTAGATTATTCTACCATACATGTTATCAATAACATACCAACCCAAATACCAAACCATTGTACTCAAACTGGCTTGCCACAAAACCCAAAGCATGTTCCTGATCACCATGGGTCGACAACTAGTGTCAAGAGTATCATATGAAGAACGAGAACGATTTACCCTTTATCGCATAATAAAAAATAAATGAAACAATATCAAAACCATCTCACAAAACTGGCAATCAACTACGAACATCACAACACGCAATACAATTGTAAACAAAGTTCACATGACCAAACAAAATACTTAGAAATAAATACACAACTAACTCCATGTGTCGCATGGCCAGCTTCGCATGCCACCTCCACCACAACTCCACAACTGAGCTAATGATCCACTCCCAAACAAGATCAACTGATCATGCTTGCAGAACTTGTAGAGAGAAATACGAGATTACATAGGGTGTGAGTTAATGCGCAGTAGGATCCCACCAAATTTTTTATAGCGATCTTATTTTTTGCATCCAAATCCTTTAAAAAAACGTCGAGTTGAAAAGTCTTCTTGCATCGTGGTGAAGTGGGTTGTGGCGTGAAGAGTTGTGCGCTTTTTGGGTTAACCACGACAAGTGACGTTGCACTGTGGTAATAGGCGTTGCGTTTGTGGCATTTGTCTGTGATTGATCAAGGAGGCATGGGGGTTGCGCCATGATCGTCAAAGGTTTGAGAATTGTTTCGCAACACCTCGTGTTGCGTCGCAACATGCTGGAGCGACGTGAAGTTAATGGTGTAAGAGTTGGTGTCATAGAACCAACTGGTTTTACTTTGATTATATGGATATTTAATGTATTATTACATATTGGTCATTGTTCTGCGTGACTATGATGTAATAATGTCCCAGAGTATTTATTGCATTGGTAAGGTCGTGGCATTTTCCCGCTATGATGAGAACCATGAAATGCTATAACAATATTCTTAAATATAGTTATGCGGTTGGATGACATGTTATGATGGGTCATGTAGCATGCAGACCGTCAGGCGCGAGTACTCGTAAGTAGATGAGACTTCCTCTCATAAAGTTCGCACTTGGTAATCTTCAAGATATGAGATTATGAGAACAGACCCGCTAGTAGGAATTCCACATGTTTTGGTGTCATCAGATATTTCTATCTGCGAGCGTGTGTAATGATCATTAGACTTTAAGATTATCATTAATACGTGTCATGACTTACGTACTTTGATTTACTGACAAAAACCGTCACGCAGAAAGTTGACGGGAAGTAGGGTACGTTGGGTGTGTCAAGAGTGACATGTTATTAATGGATAAGTCGAGGAAAGATTTGTCCCTTCCATTTATGGAAGTTGATATCTCGACCCTTTGATTGAAATAGAACCGTCGCGCGAAATTCCATGACCATGGTGTAACGATGAGTTTATTTCAGGTAGTCAAAGAACGACGTATCAAACATAAAAGTTGATGACACAATCATGAAACCTGCTTGATGGTATATTGCAACAAAAGGATTATATTACATAGTGAGCGTTCGTATGTGGATGTCGTTGTTGTGACTTTTCGTTCTTTCTCTTGGGTGCCTTGACCCGTTGCTAGACGGTACTCTTAGACTTTAGGCAAACCCGTCTAATGTCAGCGAGAAAGAATCCTAGAGGGTCACACACTAAGTGTTTTTTGTGGTCTCAGTTATATTCCATTTGAATTTAATTAATGAAATAAATATTATTCTCAAGACTGTGGAATAATTTTATTCAAGCTACAATGATTGCATAAATTAAATAAAATTTATTTATTTATTTTATTGAACATTTAATAAATATTTATTTACTAGTTTGTAAGTAAAATATTTATTTAAGAGAATAAATTATTTATTTATTTATCTGGGTGTTCAATAAATGGAAGTGGAGTTCGAGCAGACTAAGGTCGGTCCGGTAGTAAAACAATAATTTGCAAAACAGTAAATAATTATTTAACTAGTTGACACAAATTAAAATAATGCTGCTATTATTTTATGACGTGAGATTTTATTTATAATTCTGTTTTGCGCAAGTTGGCGCACCATGAATAATGACGCGGTATTACTATTAAATGAATGAGTTTTCTCTAAGTTCATGAATGTATTTAATTGCTGTTATACAATTAAATATTGGAACTTAAATTCCATGTATATAAATAGGCAAGTATGCCTATTGTGCCAAACACCACACTGCACGCCTGGTGAATTGAGAATCGTTGAGCCAAACAATCTCTCTCTCGAATCCTCTTCTCTTCCCTCTTAAGAATGAGAGACGTTCTTCAAGGCTGAAGAACAAGTGATCAAGAACGACCGACACAAGACACTCGCTTCACCGCGCTAGTACCCGGAGAACGAGCGATGTTGATCAGAGGTCATCAGAGCACGCGTGGATCACCGCTAGAGGGATTCTAGTTTGGATCCTTACAAGCGCAACGAGATAATCCGGAATGGTCAATCCAGACGATCAAAATCATCAACGAAGAAAAATACCAAAGATCCATGTATTATTTTTCTCTATGAAATTAATTAAATTAATTATAAACATGATGTGCAAGACCCTCTCTAAAGGTTTCGGGCCTCTTTCTTCTTTATCTAAATCTTTTATTATATTCCGTGGAGACTGACGTTCATAGTCGTATTGATCCGAGAATAATCAGTGATCATAGTAAAAATCAAAATTGGGTGTCGATCTAACCATGCTTCTGCTGCACGTGGAACCTTCAAATGGGAGTTGACTGAGTTTAATGAGGAGTTAAAAAGGGTTTAAACATGCTGTGGTTTTTGAATCTCGGTTGACTAAGGGTCGTTGCGGCGTGATGGTCCTTACTGCGCCGTGATTTGGGTCCGATTTCAAGAGGATTGAGGCACAACGGAGTGTGTTGTCTCATGATTGTGATGACCCATATTTTCATTTTAAATGTCGGTTGAACCCCCTCCCTTGCATATTTATTTTTCTTCTTCTTAACTTCCTGGTCCCTAGTGGTGCAATTTTGCATTCTTGGACGACCCGTACGACTCTTCAACCATCGACGGGCATGCGGGGATCTCCTGAAACATTCAGAGCACAAATTTGGGCAACACTGATGGGTGGGTTTTGAGGTTGGACTCTTTTATCGTCTCATGCCCCATTATTGCATGATATCATTGTGATTTTTTCTAACATCTCTTATTTATTGCAACTTCACCTTTTTCCCTCATGATTTCACAACTGCAAAGTCCTATTGATTTTTATCCCCTGAAATCGACCCCTTGTATCATACTGTCATGTTGTGTAATGAACCCTTTTATCAAGTCTTCCTTTCAATTCTTCCCTTTTTTTCCTTATGGCTCAATTGAATGGAAGCCATCAACCCTAACAATGAAGGATAATGGTGATAACACACAACGCTATAAGTGTGGCGTGGTGACGATGGTAGCAAGATTGTGTTGCTTAGAGTCACATTGCATTGTGGAAGGCCATGTCACACCACAACTCATGATCTCATGAATTTCCTAGTCTTCGATAAAAACAACCATACTATGGCACGTTAGGTTTCATAGTGATTACCTCATCCCATAGATAACTATGATTAGTTTAAAGAATCGCGCCACTAAGGACGGGCAATGTCGCGACCTTGATACCTGATGCCAGTGACGCCAACTTGGACTGAAATGTGAAGGCGATGATTGTAGTGTAGTGAAAATGATTGTGGTGTGTCTAGCCATGGTGAAGAGGCATTGATTGCAGTTTAGGGTTCTTTTCTATGGCGTCAAGTTGACGACTTAATTGTTGCGGCGTGATGGTACGCATTATACCATAACTGATTCGAAGCCCCAATGAGGATTATAAGGCCTCAGGTATTTGGAAAAGTGATTTAGGTTGGGTCTTGGATTTCTCATGTGACTTGATACCCCACAAAGGTGTCGTAAGTATTGGTATAGGTCGATGAACGAGCCTTGGGAGTTGGCCCGAACTCAGAGGTTAATTTTTATAAAATGTTGTTGTAGGTATTTTCGGCGTGAATATACTATTATTTAAGGTGTTGTAAGTATTAGTTGGGCATATTTTTGGACATTTGTAAAAGACAATGGTTGAAGAGTCATTCTAAAATTATACCTAGTAAGACTTTTGGATTGAGTAAGATTGTTGGGTTGAGTAAGGATTTTGCGGGATTGAGTAAGATTTTTGGGTTGAGTAAGGATTTTTCTGGATTGAGTAAGACTTCTAGGTTGAGTAGGGCTTTTACTAGATTGAGTAAGACTTTTGGGTTGAGTAAGACTTTTTCTATATTACGTAACAATCTTGGGTTGAGTAAGGATTTTGTTGGATTGAGTAAGACTTTTGAGTTGACTAAGGTTTTTCCTTGATTGAGTAACGAATTTTGAGTTGAGTAGTACTTTTGTTGGGTTGAGTGAGACTTTGATGGATTGAGTAAGGCTTTTTGGTTGAGTAAGATTTTTTCCATTTGCTAAATTTTTGATATGATAAATTTTTCCTGATTTTTCCAAAAATGTTTAAAATGATTATTTAACATGGGAAATATCTATAAAAAGGGGAGAGTAAATTTTAACCTGCACACAATGATTTATGCCCTAGTTTAATTAATTTATTCTATGAGGTATTCCTCCTTCAATTATTATCGAAATCACGAATCATCTCAAGATGGGGGGAAGTTTTGGTAAGGCTAACCATCTGTATGAAACTGTTTTCTAGATTTCTTTCTATTTCTATGTCCGTCACCAAAAAACCTTCATTTTAGGGATTTTGTTAGATTTTGATAAATCATATGATTAAAGTCGAGTTTTCTAGAGTTTCTTAGAAACTGGAGTCCTAATAAATCTAGGAAGGTGGTGCCTAACCTTTTCCTAAGTTATACATGTGTTACATGATGTATAGTAAACAAGAATGAGTGGGGTAGTCGAGGTGAGACCATAGATGGAATCGCTTGGAGTTTTTGTTGTTTCTAGAGTTTATTGAGGGTAGTCTCATGTGTGAAAATATGACTTTAGGCTTGGTATTACATGATTTGTGTGATATGAAGTTTCTTGGTTAGATGGGAGCGATGACGCCGATTATGGGTGTTATCTTATAATGCGAAGACTGGTATGGTTTTGTGGGAATGCGTTGGGTATAGCCTGTGTTACTGTGGGTGATGTTGATCACTTGAGATGGAGTGATGCAGTTTACTGGGATGACATGGATGGAATTGTCCATTTTCATGGGTAGTGATGGTGGTCTATAGATGGTGTGGCCTAAGTTGTTAGTGATGCTTCTCACTATGGGAGATAGATGGGTCGTTGGGATCATGTGAACACACATAATGACCCATAAAGTGGTTTTGTCCACTCATTATCGGTGGTGGAATCCATAGATTAAGTGACATAGGAGGATGGTGTTGACCATTAGTACATAGCAAGTTCTATCATGAACTAGGTCGACCTTTCATCTAACTCGACACTCGGCCCGACCCACGACATGGCCCGAAGGGTGTTCCCAATCCCCACGGGCTAACAACTAGTTCCTGAGCATCAAACATCACATTTGGAAATGACTTATCCCATAAGAATCAACCATAAGAATAACATGCCACATCATAAGAAACATCCATAACCAAAAAGGATTAAAATTATCACAAGTCAAATGGTTTACACTTTCAAACAAAAGACAAAATACCAAAATGGGGAGGGGAACCAACTATAAAATCAACCTCTATGAAACAAGAGGGCCATCACCCTTATACCACCACCACCAAAACCAGCCAAAAGAGGAAATACTAGCAACTGTATCCACCATCGCCACCATAGAACAACTTGTATTTTCCAGGGTCAAACATAACAAGGTCTACATATACCCGGGGGTGTATGTAGGGTGTGAGAAAATGCCCAGTAGGATATCACCAAAAGAGATTCCATGTTATAACATCATAAGACAAATAAACATTCTAGTTTTATGAAAAAGAAAGAAAACATTTTAAATGAAACATGATTTGAAAATTAAAAAGGAAAAGAAAATTCCACAATAAGCTGCATGATAAGCATAATATTAAATGAGAACCACGGGTAATCCCTAAGGCACTAGGGTTAGTGGGGTCCTAGAATCCTCGTACCTCATTGATAAGTACAACCAAAACCCACAGCCTCCTCATGCATGATCCACTATAGGGGAATCACATCCCAAGGTCTAGTGGTCTACAATCATCATATGTTTAGTTAGTGTTGTAGTGTCAATCCTACTGGCCCTTCCAGTCCGCCTAGCGTACTAGACCTAGCCTTCCCTACCTAGTTACCTGGGATCCCCTTATGATCAATATCATTCCCTATGTCACAATAACCACACACACACACACACACACACACACACACACACACACCTCCAACATTAGGAACACCCATGGAAAACAATCATTTTCATTTGGAAAATCATCTTTCAACTCATATGCACCCCAAAAACATTTGAAAACATGATTCAAACCACCCACACAATCCATAGAACTCATTTAAAAAGCATATAAAACATATTAAAATCTTCCAACAATGTTAAAGCATGTAACCACCTAACTTTATCTTGGAAACTTCCGAAAACTGGGTGGAAACTACAAACGAACAAAGAGGAGACCTTAAAAAGGTAAAGGAAAACCATAACCATTAATATCTAACCCAAGGAAACAATGTTCAACCCACTTTTAGGGAAACCAATTCATTGGAGAAAGAAGAACCCAAGAAGGAAGGAAGAGAAGACCAAGGAGAAGGAAAAAACAAGAAGAGGAGAGGCTTACTTAAAGAGTTATTGAAGATCCAAGGCTAAAACCACTAAGAAATTGAGGTCCAAGGGAGACAGGAGGGAGGGGGGATGCACCTAGGGCTAGAAATCCTAAATGGAGCGAGTTATGGTGGTTTTGTGGTTAAAATCAAGGAGGGGAAAAAGTGGAATTCCAATATTTTAAAAGTTCTAGACAGAACGCACGGTTTGGCCACACGGTTTGTCAAATTGTGCACCAATCATGTGACACCTCTATCCAAAGGGAAAAGAGATCACACAGTTTACCTAGAGGGGGAACACACTTGTATGCCTCTAACAGACCCACTATAATAGGTTCACAGTTATCCCACACACCCGTGCACTAGGTCGTGCGGCCTAGAAAATCCCACTTTCCACTAGGCTAGTGCATGGTTTTCTCTAACTGCGTGCTAACCATGATCCACATGTTGTTAGTCCAAAAATATCTATTTTTTTACCAAAAACACTCGGTAAAGCCAAGAGATAAATATAAGACCAAAAATAAAAGAAATAATACCTCAAAATGAAACCAAGAACGTGAAAATTCTCCCCGCCCTGAAAAATTTCCACACTTAGAAAGTCAAACTAAAGTCTGATCAGAGAATAAAAATGGGTACTGCTTCTTAACCCAAGATCTCTGTTCCCATGTATCATGCTCATCATTCCCATGTTTCCAAAGAACCTGAATGAATGGTATGGATTTCCCTCGAATCACTTTCATTTGGGAATCTAAAATCTATACTGGTCACTCAAACATAGACAAATTGGATTCCAGCTCCAACTATTCCCGATTCAGTGCGTGAGATGAATCCAAATTGAAGTTCTTTAACTAAGAGACATGGAACACGTCATGAATTTACATCAAATGGGATGGAAAAGTTAGTAGTTATTCCACCTTACCAACTCTCTTGGTAATCTCAAAAGGTCTGACATACGTCAGTGTCAGCTTCCCCTGCTTACCAAGACGATAGTGGCCTTAACCAGGGGCCACCTTCAGGAACACCCAATCACCCGATGAGAATTCCAAGGTTCAGTGTCATTGATCGGAATAAGACTTATGGAGGATCTATGCTGTTAAAAAATGTTGCCTAATCAATCGGACTTTACCATATGTCTCCTGCATAAGACTCAGTCCCAACAACGAGGTCTCACCCATCTCTGCCCAACACAAAGGTGACCAACACGACCGACCATAAAGTGCCTAAAAGGGAGCCATTATTATTGAGGATTCATAACTATTATTATACTCAAACCCCACCAATAATAAATGGTTATCCCATGAGCCTCCGAAATCCAAAACACATGCCTGAAGCATGTCCTCCAAGATTTGATTTGCTTGTTCCATATAACCATCCATTTGAGGATGGTATGTCATGTTCAAATTGACTTAAGACCCCATTACCTTATGAAGACCTTCCCAAAACCGAGAGGTAAAATGGGGTTCCATGTCTAAAATAGTCTCCAATGACACACCATGAAGCCCCACGATCTCCTGAACATATAACCAACCCAACTCATGCACCTTGGTTGAGTCCTTAATCAGGATGAAATGGGCTGATTTGGTTAGATGGTCAGTCACTACCCAAATGGAATTCCTCCCCCAGGGTGTACGAGGTAAGACAATAATGAAATCCATGGTGAACTCATCCCACTTACAAGTAGGAATAGGTAGTGGTTGTAGAAAAATTGAGGGTCTCTAGTGCTCTTCTTTAACCTATTGATAGGTATAACATCTGGATACAAAGTTGGATATATCTCACCTCATACCTAGCCACCAGAACCGACAATACACATCATAATTTTTTTTTGGTGATCTTGGGATGAACGACCCACTAAGATTGGTGACTATCCTGCATCACCACTTTCCGTAATGATAACAACTCCACAAGATTCCCCTTGAAATAAAGAGTTCCATCTGAAGACAAAGACCACTTGCTGGGTACCTCCCCATTGTTTAGAAACTACCTAGAGCATTGAAATATCTCATCATTTAGTTGCTCTTTCTGAATCAGTTCCAGAAGGGAGGGATCCAGCTAAACACTAGCTAAGAACGCACCTCCACTACACACCTTGGTCTCCATGTGCATTTGGGAAAAAGTCCCATCAAATTTCACTTGTCACTAGACTCCTTTAGAGCTTGCATTGACACTTTTCTGCTCAAGGTATCGTCTACCATGTTACCTTTACCCAGGGTATACAAGATATAAAAATTGAACCCTTGAAGGTACTCAACCCAACGAAGCTGCCTCAAATTTAGATCCTTCTGAGAGAAAATGTAGTCCAATCACTTATGATCTGAGTAGACTAAAAACTTCTCCCCAAAAAGTTAGTGACACCACGTATTCAAGGAGTGCATCACCGTTTCCAATTCTAGGTCATGGTTTGGGTAATTATTTTAATGTGGTCAGAGTTGGTGAGAACCATATGCCACCACATGGTCATCCTGCATCAAAACACACCTAAGACATGTACCTAAGGCATCAAAAAAGATCATGTATCATTTTCTCAATTCTAGAAAGATCAAAACAGGGGTTGTGGTCAACTTACACTTAAGATCCTTAAAAGGCACCTATCATTATAGGTTACACTCAAACCTTACCCCTTTCTAGGTAAGTTTCATGGGTGAGGCAAGCCAAGAGAAGTCCCTAACAAACTTTTTGTAATACCCTGATAGGACTAAAAAGTTATTGATCTCAAAAACATTCATCGACTACTCCCATGAAATCACAACTTTGATCTTCTTAGGGTCCACTGAAATTCCACATTCTGAGATCACATGGCCCAAAAACTTTACATCCTTTATACAAAAGGTACAATTGGAGAACTTAACATAGAGGCGATAATCTCAAAGTATTCCCAACATGATCCTCAAGTTCCACTCATTCTCTTCCTTGGTCCCTGCGTATACCAGGATGTAATCCAAAAATACAATAATAAAGGAGTCAAGGTACTGATGGAACACCTGGTTCATGAGATCCATGAAAAATATTGGAGTATTCATCAACCCAAATAGAATGACCAAATAATCAATGTGGTCATACCTACTTTGGAAGGCTATCTTAGAAACATCTTCCTCTCTGACTCTAAACTGGTGATACTTAGAGTGCATGCTGATCTTAGAGAACCGCCTTTACCCCTTAATCTAATCAAAGAGGTCATAAATATGGTGAAAGGGGTATTTATTCTTGATCATTACCTTATTCAACTTCTGATAATCAATGCACATTCAGAGAGATCCATCAGCCTTCTTAGCAAATAGCACAGGCGCGACCCAAGGTGAGATGCTCAGGTGAATGGATCCTTTAGATTCTAAATCATCCAACTATATATTTAATTCGATCCACTCAGTGGGGTCTATATGATATGAGAGAAGATATATCAGTTGTGTTCCCGATGCCAAATTGATGGTGAACTCCATATCCCACTCTGGAGGCAACCCCAACACAGAAGGCAATCCACCCTCAAAACCTCCATCATCACCCTCTAGTATGAGAGATGAGATTAGGAAAACGAGATTTCCAACTTCGGGAGTGGAGGTTCATCATAGCCTGATCGAGGATCCCACTCACCTTGAAATACTTGGGAACTCCCATTAGGTTCCACAAATCTCACTCACCGCCGATAATAATCGATGTGCACCTTGAAACGCACCATCCAATCCATGCTAAGGATCGCATCGAAAAAGGTCCATTTCCAGAACCAAGAAATCACATTCCATCTTGACCCCTAACAGAGTGAGAGTGTATGATGGAAACCTAAAACCCCTCTCTCTCTTATTACTAAGTAGCATCACCAACTCTATCGCATACAATATGTGATTGGTGGGAAATTTCAATAAATTCACAAGACGAGCATAAATAAAGGAATTAGAAGCACCTGTGTCAAACATAACAACATATATGGATGATGTAATAAGAATCATACCTCAAACTATTACAAGTCCAACATTTGATTCCACTATAATTTGATCTATAACATGAAGGTGCCTCATCTCCGCCTAGGATTGAGAACGACTACTGATTTTCAGTTCTACCTTAAGATGAATTTGTCAAGAAGTAGATCTAGCCTTGCCGCCATAACCACCAAATTGAGAACACACTATACTTGATGATTTTGACTGGGATTTCATCCCCCTGGAGGCTGTAGAACCTGAATCACCCTGATATGGGCATGGAAATTTACAAAAATTCTATAAATTCCCCATAAATCCACACCGATGGAAAGGTTTAGGTGGGACTGGACACACTGACCGCACATGACCTGACCTTCCATAGTGATGGCATAAGACTGATCCAACATTTGAAGTTTTAGAAGAAGATGTTCAGAGAGGATGTACTGAGCTACCATCTCCCCTCTTTTCCTGCTCATCTCGCTTCCTCTTACTTTTAGACAAACCACTACTTCCCTGACCCAGTGCTAAAACGATCCCATAAAAATTAGATTTTTCACTCCGATCAATCTCTACCATTGAAAACCTTATTATAAGTCTTCAAATTAAAAAAGAAGATATGAGACTGGATGTCTATCCACAACCCCATTTCAAACCATTGAGCCATTAGTTTCTCGTTGGAAACTACCTCAGGCGTGAATCGAACCAAATCAGTGAAGCAGTTGGCATACTCTAGCATGGTCTGATCCCCCCAGTGGAGATCCAAAAACTCTTGGGTCTTAGAGAAGGAAAAGGTATTAGGGAAATAATACTCATTGAAGATGACCTTGAATTACTTCCAACCCATTTTCTCGTGCTTCCCAGTATGAACCACTGAGTCCCACCACCTCTGACTGGGACCTTCCAACAAAAATGAAGCACATTTCACTTTAACTGCCTTAGGAGTATCAAGAAACTCAAAAAACCTATCGATCTTTTCAATCCAGTCCTCTGCTTCCCGGGGATCCATGCTAACCCATAAGGAAGGAGTTTTTTTTTTCTTGAGAAACTCATGAGCTTTTTCCTTCTTCAGACCTAGTTTGGATTCCTTAATATGAGTAGGACTAGAACATACTCCCTAATCCAATGCCCAGATAGCATGAACCACTGGTTTCACTAGTCTCTGATCAACTGATGAGAGAGAACTCTCTCCAACCCCTTCTTGCGATTGTATAGTAAGTCTCTGGGAAGGCATGATGCTACAACCATCAACAAACACAAGGAAACCATCAACACAATGTCCATAAAATTTTCAGCAACAATTTTTTTTAAATATCTTTATAAATTAAAACTAAAACCACAACAAGCACAATCACAAGTCAAACCACTCCACCCCCACTCGGTGTCCATGCACAATCTGTAGCCTGTACATCACACCTGGAGGAGAATTTGAAGCAAATTTAAAACATCCCATGGTGACCCTAAGCCTGTCATGAGGTGTGTTATTTAGACACCCCACTCACAACCAGAACCTCAATCCCCGATAGTTATAGATCTTTTATATCCATACTCTCCCAATAACATGACCCAAATAAAGGAACAAACCTTGATCTAATACCATTTTGTTACGAACCGGGTTGGGCTTCCATCTGAACCAACACCCGACCGACCTGTGGCATGGCCTGAAGGGTGGTCCCAATCCCCACGGGTTGGAAATTAGTGCTTGGGAATCAAACATCACATTTGGGAATGATTTATCCTATAATAATAAACCATAATAATAACAAATCACATTATAAGCAACATACATAACAAAAAAGGATTACAACCATCACAAGTCAAACAGTTTACACTTTTAAACAAAAACCAAAATACCAAAATGGAGAAAAGAAAAAACTATACAATCAAACTCCATGAAACAAGAGGATCATAACCCTCATTCCACCACCACCAACACCTACCAGAAGAGGAAACACTAACATTCAGATCCACCATCACC
Organism: Viscum album; assembly: GCA_963277665.1. Taxonomy (NCBI): domain Eukaryota; kingdom Viridiplantae; phylum Streptophyta; class Magnoliopsida; order Santalales; family Viscaceae; genus Viscum; species Viscum album. The sequence goes on along the minus strand of OY728135.1, from coordinate 250,302,200 downwards.
ACCATGGAACAACTTTCCTTACTTAGGTCAAACATAATAAGGTCTACATACACCCGGGGGTGTATGTAGGGTGTGAGAAAATGCCCAGTAAAATATCACCAAAAAATATTCCATGATATAACATTATAATACAAATCAACATGCTAATTTTATGAAAAAGAAGGAAAACATTTTAAATAAAACATACTTTGAAAATTAAAAAGGAAAAGAAGATACTATAATAAGCTACATGGTAAGCATAACATCAAATGAGAACCACATGTAATCCCTAAAGCACTAGGGTTAGTGGGGTACTAGGATCCTCCTACCTCAGTTATAAGTACAACCAAAACCCATAGTGTCCTCATGCATAAGACACTAGAGGGGAATCACATCCCATGGTCTAGTGGTCTCTAATCATTATATGTTTAGTTGGTGTTGTAACATCAATCCTACTAGGGAAACCGAGCCTGATCCCTACCAGATTGCCTAGGGTACTAGACCTAGTATTCCCTACCTAGTTAATTATGATTCTCTTGTGCTCAATCTCATTACCTATTTCACAAGAACCACCTCTCTTTCTATCTCTCTCTCTCTCTCTCACACACATCTCCAACATTAGGAACACCCATGGAAAACAACCATTTTTCATTTGGAAAATCATATTTCAACCCATAGACACACCACAAACATTTGAAAACATGATTTTCACCATCAATAAAATCCGTATAAATCATTTAGAAATCATAGAAAACATACTAAAATCATCCAACAATGTTAAATCATGGAACCACCTACCTTTAGCTTGGAATATTTCGAAAAATGGGTGGAAACCAAAAACACACCAAGAGGAGACCCTAAAAAGGAAAAGGAAAACCAAAACCATCAAGATCTAACCCAAGGAAACAAGGCTCAACCCACTTTTAGGTCAACAAATCCACTGGAGAAATAAGAACCCAAGAAGAAAGGAAGATAAGACCAAGGATAAGGAAGAAACAAGAAGAGTAGAGGCTTACATGAAGAGTTCTTAAAGATACAAGGCCAAACCCACCAATAAATTGAGGTCTAAGAGAGATAATAGGGAGGGGGAGACACAAATAGGGCTATAAATCCTGAATGGGGCGAGTTAGGGTGGTTTTGGGGTTAAAATTGGGGAGGGGAAAAAGTTTAATTCCAACATTTTTAAAGTTATGGGTATACCACATGGTTTGTAAAAATGCACACTAACTGTGCAACACCTCTATCCAAAGGGAAAATTGGATGCATGGTTTACATAGAGGGGGTGAATTCTTGTGCACCTAATCATACACCTCTAACAGACCCACTATCATATGCATACTGTTAGCCTGCATGACCGTGCGCTAGGTCGTGCAGCTTGGACAGTTCCATTGTCCAGGGCACACAATTTCTCTTGGGCTAGTGCAAGGTTTCCCCTAACTTTTCACTAACCATATGGCACCTTCTATTGGTCCAAAAATCACCATTTGTTTCACCAAAAATACATGGGAAATCCAAGATATAAATATAAGACTAAAAAAAATAATACCTCAAAATGAAACCACGAATGTGACAGGTGCACACCGTAGAAGGCCACAATTGGTGGTAGTTGAAACCGCCATATGGGGTCTTGAGGCTTGTCATTTATGTTGGGGTTTATGGGCATGGATTTTGGAAGTATGATTATTTTTATGCCTTGGAATTTTTCAGGATATTGAGTAAGTTGTGGTAAAGAATGTGAAAGTCCTTAGGAATTATGATGTGGTTTGTGGATGCGCCTTTAGGGCATTAGGATAACTCAAAATGGTTATGTGGTTATGTTGTTATGTGATGTTGTGTGGTATATATTTGGTTGGAAGGTCAGGGGAACTTCCTATATGGAAGATTGTGGATGTATTATTCCACTATGACATTGGATGAAGAGGGTAAAGAATTATTCAGGGTCGGTCGAACCCAAGTGGAGTGGGTCATGTATTATGTTTTGGTTGTTGTTTATTTATGTTTTTGAATATACTAGTATACGCATGGATATAAGTTAGGGATACTATTGGTGGTGTACTACTAAGTTTATACTCACAACCTACATGAGCCCTCCAAGACACGTGAAAAATTCATGGTTCTTGGTACAAGTAAGGGAAAAGGTGTGACGTTAGGAACCTAATAACGAGTAGAGGTGTAGATGGTACACAGGTTGAATGACATAATTTTATAGACAGTTTGGGTGGTTCCTTATTGCTAGGTTGATGGTTCTTTTGGTTGTTTTGTATATGTATATACATATGATTGGACCATGAGTGATCCTATTCATTTTGTATGAATGGAATGACATGGTAGACATTATCTAGATCATCATATATATATATATTTATTATAATTTTTTTTTGTTTAAAACTTCTTATACTGTGTTATTATTAATATTATTTATCACCAATGAATATAGTCTCCCATAATCACCTTATAAACCCTCACTGGTAGTAAAAACCTTTAGTGTATAGGGAGACATGCCTTAGGTCCTACGACATACCTTGGTATGGAAACTAGTGAGTGGTCCAGGGTCAAGGGAGCATTACAATATTGTATCAGATCTTGAGTGTTACAAGGTAGTACCTGAGTAGGGTGGTTCCAAAGTGGTATCACTAAGTGGTGTTAAAGCTAGATTATTATAAATTGGGATGTTATTTTGGTTGTAGTGGATTGGGGGTCTAATAAAGTGTTGAAACTTGTGATAGATGTCATGTTTTGTGTCTGGACAGCACCTGCATGAATTGAAATCCATGTTACTAGGGAACTAGGCTTGTTGTTTGGTTTTCATAGTTATAGATGGGTTATTTGTTTTAAATAAGTTAGTATTTGATGTTATTGATTTATATTTCTGAATCTTTACCCTGAGATACAAGAGGAAATACTCAAGCATCATGTTAGGAATATAGGGATCACATGGCATATCTCTATTGATTTTGATTGTTGTTTGGAACCTAGAATAAAAAGGAAGAGTTTAGCTATTTAAAAACTCAAGAACGAGCTAAAAATGTTTTTTTATATAGTATCTTGGTGGTATTCTACTCAGATAACTCTATAAGGGCCGTGGTTCTAGAAATAAAAAGGGGTTCTGCTGTTTATAGTGTCAGCAACAACCTATACAGTGTTTTATCGTATATATTCTTAGTGACATTCTACTTAGCCAACCCAGGTATGTGATCCCACGTGTGTATGTTTTGTGTGGCGCTTGACCCTGATATTGGAAGGAGAAGTCCAAAAGGATAGATGATATGTGATTTGGGGTGCAATATGAGAGTGTAAGGGTAATGGGTCACACTACCTATTACATTTTTCCCTATTTGAGATATCTAGATTGTTATATCTGTGTCGATGATGGTATTTGGTTCTCAATGCGATGCCACCTAGATGACCTCTGTTGGAGCGTTAGGAGGGTGGATATGTGGTGCCACTAGGGCATGCATGGGATAAGGCCCATGAGGGAGGGGGTGAGCATGATATATAGGTAGAGGCTTTGAGGCAGGCAGGGCAACCATAGTGGGGAGAGGAGTAGGGAAAGTGGTTATATGAGTAGCTCAGGGTGAGCTTGGGGTGTGTTATCCAGAGTATTGATCAGGGAGATTAGAGAGTTAATCCATATATGACCTACCTAACATGGGAGTTCTAGTTACAATATCCTCCTTTGTTTCAGAGATAGGGTGGACCCTAGGGAGAAGAGCATTGGATTGAGTCTATGTAAATTCTATTTGACTAGATTGAGACACCCCTAGGGAAGAGGGCGAAGGTGACCACATACATGCTCAAGGGACTGAAAAAACATCAGTAGGACGTATAGGTATGGAAAAGAAGACATAAGGGGTTGACATGGAATGATGATGAGACCATGTTTTTTGAGAATTTTTTCCCATAGATGTTGAGGGTAGACCGGGATCACGAGTTTATGCACTTGTAATAGGGAGATACCTCATTTATGGATTATGCTAGGATGTTTATAGATTTGTTGTGATTTGTATCGACAATGGTGTTAAACAAGATCATCATGGTATGATTGTTTGAGGATAGTTTATGACATGTTATTAGGGTGTAGGTAAACATATTATAGTTAAACTTATTCTTATAAGTAGTGAATTGGGAATTGATAGTAGAGTGGGACCTATTGGATGAAACTATACCGAGTCAGGAAGTTGGATCGGATGATACATGTAGTGTTATTGTGGGTAACTGAAAGTGGGGCCTAGAGGAGACCTAGAAAGGTAGTCAGAGCAGAGGTGTTATGATGTTATCATGGAGTGGATTGTCAATGACGTGTTTCCAATGTGGGTAGGTGGGAAACATTCAAGCCTGGTGTGATATTTCACTAAAAGAGTGTAGGTAATGTGACCAAATAGGGCATTTGGAGAGGTTTTATCAGAGGAACTCATAGGCAGATGAGAGTCATTGACTGGGTTAGAATCAAGGATTTAAGGTAGGATAGGGAGTGAGACCAAGAGATGATAGTTATGATTCATCTACACATGTGGATTGTGGTAGTGTAAGAGATACCCAATGGTGGTGATAATGGTTGGTGGGGAGTACAACTGTGCAGGGAGGAAAAACGTTGGGTAGTCAGGCTTCAAGACAACTATATGGAGTTGAGCTAACATGTTTAGAGTGGGATGGAGAGTTAACAATAGTTAGAGGTATACCATGAGGGTGTTACCATGGTTTTTGGTTTTGAATGGTGGATACTAATGTATGAAGTGCATCTATGATAAATGGATTTATCATATACTAGTTAATGGATGACCATTAGATACAATGCATGGTAAATGTGGGATGTGTTAGTATCAGGAATGTAATTAGGCATTGGGTATGTTGTGGGATAAAAGTGGGAATTTGGTATGATGCTGGATAAAAGTGGGCATATAATATGGTGTAAGATAAAATTGGGAATCAAATACAATACAAGATGATATGTGGGAATCAGGATGATGTGAGGTGATGATGGATGATGATTGATGGCTATGTGGATTGTCAATGTGTGCAGAAGGGATGGGTGTGATACCATAGTTGTGTCTGTAGTTGGGTTGAGATGAGACTAGGTAAGTGATTCCTATGGTGGGAAGTGCCACAAAAGGAATCATTTTATTGTGTTGGGTAGCTGGATTAGTCCATGTCCTGAACTAATTCGGGTCACCCCTTAACCAGGAACCCAATATGGACCATGGAAAGGCCTAAAGGGAATTCCTGATCCTCATGGGACAACAACCAGTTCCAGGGCATCAATGTATACATGATGGGGATGATTTCACCCAATAAATAACTTTAATCCAAATAGAATAATTCAATCAAAAGCATGGTGTGTCCATACATTTGATGTCCATGTAAAAAGGAATAAATAGTTTAAGATTAATTCAAAACTAAACAAGGAAAATCCATAAATAAACAACCAATACTCAATAAAGAAACAAAACTTAGATCGAAACCAAAATAAGAGGGAGGTCAGTGTGGATGAAAAACCTATGATATAAAATAGAACTAAAATACCCATCATGATATCCATGTGACCTCAAGGTCACCATCCAACATCCAAACCAGCCCACTCCATGAAAGATCCTGAAAGAGGGAATACATGAGTAAAAGCTCCTAATAACAAAACTTGAACCTTCAAAATCCATTTGGTCTATGAACACAAAGTGGTATAAGTCTGGTGTAACATCCCAAAATTCTAATATATGATTATCTTTAAATAAGTCAATTTTCTCGATATCTTGTGCTACACACAATACCGAACTTAAATAAAATCGTGATATATTTATATAAAATATAAATATTTAAGCATAAACATTAAAACCTAGATATTAAATTAGTGGGAATGAATAGGAGTAATCACTTTACGAAATATATGCATAAATAAAATAAATAATACTTTTAATATGAATTCAATTTAATTAGTTTACCTAACATGATTAATAAGATCATTTATTATTTAGAATAGTATTTTTCTAAAAAAAATTCTTTTTATGCGATACAAATTTCAATTTCAAGAAACATATGATTAATGATATATTATGTTTGATATTAATAACTGGTTAATACCAACTTAGTTGGTAAATGGTATGAAATAATAATAATATCAGTTAATATTTTAAAATGTCATTTTCTAATAACAATTGTTTTCATTATATTTTATGATTTTATTCAAAAAATGAATTAATAATTTTTTGAATTTTAAATTAATAAAAATGACCTCCATTTTTTAATTCCTCATATCCAAATTGTCTTAGAATTATTTTTTCATCTTTTACTAAAAAGGTCGATTTTTAGTTGAAAAATACAATTTTCACGAAACTTGTATTTTGTATAACTTTACTGTTATATAAGAATGACCTAGAAATTTATAAAACCTTTTTTAAGTAATAAAATATGAATTTTAGGAATATAATTATTCATTTTAAAATATTATTTAAACTTAGAAAACCTATGAAACATATTTTTTATAACTAATTAAAATGTCACTTTAATATAGATACTATTTTCATTATTTTTCTTTAAAATAAAGTATTTTTAGGAGAGATTCTGATTTTTCTTGTCTTTAAATCCTCATACCATTTATTTTTTTTATAATAAATTAATCTATGTCATTTAAATTATTATCCAAGATAATTTTATCTTATATATAAATTTAAAGCTTAAAAACATTATTTCTCTAACAACTGTTTTTACATGATTGGGTGTATTTATTTTAAAATTAAAATTTCACACCTTTATAAATTTTATTTGATAAAATAATTTTCAAATTTTAAATTAGAAGTATTAAATTGGGTAAAAATTTCAATCTTAATATTTTTCATTAAAATTAATTACCACGGTTAGAAATTAATTACCAAGGTAAAAGTAAAAAAAGGGGTAAATTGAGTTTAACCTATTGTAAATGACCTAAATAATTTAAAAAACATGCCTAGAAATAAATGGTTGAGTTTTTTATTGAAAAATACATGTATCCCCTACACGTTTTTATACTTTTCATCCATTTAACCTTGAATAGTGTCATGGCATTATTAAAATTTTTAAAGGTGATCCCAAAACTACCATTTCCTTCACTTATAAAAGGGTAGCATATTCACCACTTAAAGACACACCATACCTTATAATTACTAATTTAAACTATTCCATTTTACTCTACCTATAACTTTATCCCAATAATATAATCCCCTGGTCACTCATAGTTAGCATAAGCCCCTCAAATCCAAGGAGACTTCTAAGCAAAATTCAAGCCCATGACCTGAGTATTATCAACTACTTAGTTTATATTCTTAATTTTACTCTTTAAAATTTATTATGACTACACCAATATAATTATATTAGTATCATTTGTATACTTTAATGTTATTATATTATTTTTATTATCATTTTTTATTCATATACCCCATCCATTTAAGAAAAACAAAATGGTTGTTCATGCGTTGTGCGAACTACCTCCTCCATGACATAACGTGTTTTGTTTTCCTTAATTATACTAAAAGGTTGTATATAATAATAGTATTAAAGGATAAATAATATTCTTATGATTCCATTAAGGATATGGTATGTTCAATTAGAGAACAAATGATCATAGTTAAATTAATCATTTAAAATAAGCGTTTGAAGAGGATTACCATTTATTCAAATTGTGTCATATTTTCATATCAATTACTTCTTATACTTCCTTATAATTATGATATATCACAATAACAATCACAAAATAATATAATTACTCTTATGGTATAATTATATTACAATTAAACCACCTTACAATCATTCATTAAATCGGGGCATGTTCATGTTTGTGTTCGTTTAACCACTTAACTGAACAATACTATGAATTTATATAATGAATGTCTATGAGAACTTTTTTAGTGGTGTTATATGATATAAATGAGTATATAATTTTTTTATTCGGTTATGGAATATTTATATCAACATTTAACTCATTAATTAAGAAAATGACTTTCTTTCGTTCAGAATCATCGAAACATGATCATCGTCGATTTCATCACCCAGGTTCATAACAAAAATTAACATGAAAAGAAATTATAAATTTATAAAATATCTTGTAACATATATTATATTAGAATATATTATCTAGTGATGATGCAATTTTAAATAATAATAAGCATGGACACCACTATTATGAAACCAGTATAAACGATCCAAACTATAAACACCTGATGTGGAAAATTAGAAGAATTCATGTAGAGAGTGACTATTTATAAAGATTATGAATTAAAATGGATATGAGAAAGGTTATAAATTAAGTAATTAAGATAACTATGTTTTTTATATAGGTGTTTAAATTACATTCATGGAAGTTAGGATAAGAGGTAATGATTTTTTGTCTCAATTTTCCTTTTTTGAGACTAGTATTGTATTTATGCACCTAATTTCATTTATATGAAATATATATTTACTATTTGAGATATAATATCATGAATTATCTTTTAATCATGGTATTTTAAGTTCAATTACAAGTCCTCTCTTTAAAGGTGTTTGTATTCAAAAGTTTCGAAGTTTCAAGGCTTTTCTTGGTCTCAATTCTCATTCTTTGAGACATAATACATTTTATACACTAGGTTATATTTGTATGGTGTTATATTGATTTACTATAACATGAATTTTCTTTTACTTATATTTAATGGGATTTAAAATCCAAATAATTTTCCCTTATTCAAGTGTCTAGTGATTCAGTTATTTCCTCAATACTGAGGATTTCCGGTAACTCAATTTTCGTTCATTGAGTTATGATCATTCTTTGAACTTATTACATATAAGTCGGTTACATTATACCAATTTATTATATTATGTGTTATTATATCATTGTATTATGGGGATATAAATTCCCACCACATAAACCCTTTGAAAAATATTCATCACTTATTGGGATATATTCTATTGAAATTATCTGCTTTCTTTCTTCGGATGGATTATGATCATGTTATTTCAGTATTATCTTAACTGTATACCCATTGAACTATACAATGTTAAAATCACATTATACATAACTTATATTGTATGATGTTAACCTATAAATTATGATATTATATTGACATGGGGAAAAGTACTGTCATTCCAATACATATTATTTTTGGCAAGTTGACTATGTATTGTTTATCCATCCACCTTCTTCCTCCAGACAGGTTATAATCAGGTTATCCATTTTACTGACATGGGGAAAAGTGTTGTCATTACATATATTATTATTTTAATATGGATTATTATTGGAAAGGTTAATTATGTATTGTTTATCCATTTTATCTTATGGTGAATGCATTAGAGTTAAACAAGTGATGGGTGAGACCCGACATTATATACCCCCTCAATGTATCAACAGGTCTCATAATACAAAACATGTTGGATTTTAGTGTATGAATTTTCCCATAATAGGGTATTGTCTTTCCACAAATCCTTATCAGCAGGATGTCTTGATTTTGGTCTCAACGATAATTATTGTGTCTTGATACAAGGCCCCGACAATAGGTTTTTTATGTTGGACATTATGTATTCCATTAGTATGAGATCAATTTTATTAATATCCATGTTTTCATTTATTATCATGGATATATCATTATCCAAGTTTCAAGTTGATTATATATTTACAATGTTTACCTATTCCCACCACAATATTTATGTCATGTTTATTCCATGATTATTTCAGTTTTATGTTCCCCTTACTGAGCGTTTGAGCTCACCCCTTCTTATGTTTTTTATTTTCCCAAGTTATGGAGAAAATTAGTATAGGTGAAATTTTTTGAAGGATATCATGTTTGAAATAATTTTTGTGAGGCATTAAAGGATTGTTATGAATTAAGTAGTTTCACAAATAATGGTAGAATTTCCCATTTGATATAAATAACATAGGATTTATCAGTTTATGTTTTAACCTAATTTTCTAAAACTCTAAACCCAAAAATATACTTTGTATGTAATATATGTAATATTTTTTTTGATTTTTTAATTAAGTTTGGTTTTATATAGGATTTTACAGCTCGTATAAAAAAAGTAATGTAATGTATGTGTTTTTGAGCACCATATCTGGGAGCGCGGATTTGAGGCATCACAATTGGTATTAAAGGAAATATTTAGATAACTTTAGAGATTAGGATGTTTGTTGAGGATAATTTAAGGGTTAATAATATAAGTTTGATCGCAATTTTTAAGGTATAAACAACACATTGTAATATTATATGATTTGATGTTAAGGTAATAATGCACATGTTATTTGGGGATTAGGGTTAGAGAACCTTAGTGAAAACCCTATGAATAAGTCTAAGTATTAGATAACATCCTAATATTTTAATAAAATAGAGATTATTTGTTTTTTCCTAGAAACAAATCCCTGTCTAGATACTGGAAAGTTGATGTGGCCATGACACAGATGCACCTCAAGGAAATCACCCCAAAAAGGGTTGGTTGAGCATTGACTCAATCATCAATCTAATGCACGATGAGTGGGCCTAGCACTGCAAACTTGGTGAGACACTCCTAGGGGATATGATTTGGTTATTCACATTCTATTTATGAACCATTGTGAAGGATTTAATAATGATGATAACTAATTAGTTTAGAGAACCTAATAGAAAAAAATGACCACAGATAACCAAGGATTGAATTAGGAGAGTCATAGGTTGATATGAAAGTATCCTATGTTAAAAAAAGGTTTCATAAGGGAATAAATATTCAGATTGATGTTTTCATATTCATATTTTGGATATTATCATAACCATTTTTGGTTTTATTATTTGTTTAAAATGGGATTACAAAAATGAAGCTGAGAAAGGTATTTACCTAGAAACTACTATGTCTTATAACCAAATAAGGGAGCATACTTAAATAGTTATGAATTTTAGTATATGCGTATTATGATGGAAAATGAGAGTTTCCTAGTCATATATAAGGTAGTGATATTGATATAATCTTGAAACTCTTATCTATTTTTATTAGTGAGTGATATTTATCAATGATATTCTAGTATATTCTAAAAGTTATGAGTATTTGGGAAACATCTAAGGATTATTATTCAGCAGTTTTAATTTAAAGGTATAATGACATATATTAAATGGTAAAAATAATATTGAAAAGTGATTTCATGTCACAATTATATTTTTGGGAATAACTACTGGAGAACACATAATTGAGGTATGGATAACTCTAAAGTTTAATATACGATTGATGTTGAGATAATAAATGGCGGTTTGATTTTTAAGAAGTAAGTTAGATAGTAATTGGTAACCTTGGGATTGATAATTGATTAACGATATTTTTAGAGAAGTTCATCTCAGTTTTGGGATTATTATATATAGTTACTAGTGTGTGACCATATACCATTTGAGGGTTAAATATAGAGTTAATTTTTAAAGGAATCTATAATCTCATTATGGTTTAATGTCTTAGAGAATCAAATGGTTTTGGGAAAGGTATGTTATTGAGAGTATATGACCAAGTTATATACATACTTGGGTATATTATTGTAGGAATGAATAATGTTGTTTGCGGAAGGATAAGATGGATTTTGAGAGCATATATTTCAATGATTAATGGGTTTAGAATATTTTAAGAAAGTTCACAGTAATTTGGGATCTCTATTTTAAGGATTAGGATAATGAGTATGAGAGAACCCAACTCAAAGTAACCTAGTATTAACTAATAATTATATATAAGGGTGAAATGGGTTGAACTAAGTCTGAGATATAAGTTGATTTGTAAGAATTATATGCTAACATGATAGTGTTATAACATGATACATCTTGGGTTCAAATTTCCAAATGGCTATTTATGATAATTCACTTATAATGATAATCACTCATGAAAAATATTTTTGTTTTAGTAATGGATGAAACTAGAAGGAACCATGAGTTTGAGGGATAATACAATGATTTACTCAATGAACACCCCATCAGAATGGGAGTTAGAGTGAGAAATTTTGTTGTTATGTAAACTAGCAATCATGAAATATGATTAACAATGTAAACATAGTCGAAGTCCCAAACACATAAAAGAAGAGAAATACAGAATCACATGAATGATCTAGTGATTAAGGTCATCAGACTCACAAGTGTAAAGGAAAGATAGAAGCTACAATTTTTTTTTGCTTCAACTGTAATAGAGTTGGGCATTATGCGACTCAATGTACCAATCCAAGGGGCAATGAGGGTGATAGTCTCCAACAACCATGTGAACAAGGAAAATCCTATGAAAATACTACTAATGAATCAAATATTGAGTTTTCAATCTAGATTTTCTAGAGTATTATGTCATTTAATTCTTTACTAACTATTGGATATTTAATTATAAAAACCCACAGTGGTATGATTATCGTATAAATCATTTTTAGTGTTTTTGGGAAGTTATTCCTTATGAATCTAGATCAACATACTTTATTAGAATTATATGTAAAATTAGAAATGGTTTATGTCCCTTTTATAAAGTAGTTATAATATTTTTTTTTATTTTTTATCTAGATAAACCTCTTTCTACATCCTAAACAAACCAATGATCATCTAAATGTATATGGTTAATTATGAGTTCCCTATAGGAATTACTTAAATATGATGAGACAAATTGCGAGGAAATGATTTATTTAATGGGGGTATGTAACACCCTAAAATTATAATATATTATTACCTTTAAATAAGTTAATTTGTTTGATATATTGCTCCGTACACAACATTGAACTTAAACGAAATCACCCTATATTTAGATAAAATATAAATATTTAAGTACGACCTTTAAAATATAACCATTGAATTAGAGAGAATGAATATGAGTAAACAATTTATGAGATATATGTATAAATAAAATAAATAATACTTTTAATATGAATAAAATTTAATTAGTTTACCTAAAATTACTAATAAGATAATTTATTGTTTAGAAAAATAATTTTTCTAAAAAAGTTGCATTTTATGTGATAAATATTATATTTAAAGAAACATATGATTAATGATATATTATTTATGATATTAATAATTGGTTAACATCAATTTTATTGGTAAATGATATGAAATAATAATAATAATAGTTAATATCTTAAAATGACATTTTCTGATAAAAACAGTTTTCATTATATTTTATGATTTTATTCAAAAATAGAATTCATAAATTTTGAAATTTGAAATTAATAAAAATGAAATTTATTTTTAAATTACTCATATATAAATTAACTTAGTATGATTTTTTGTGTTTTTTCTGAAAAGGTCAGTTTTTAATTGAAAAAAATGAGTTTTGTGAAACTTGTAATTTGTATGACTTTATCGTTATATAAGCATAACCTAGAAATTTATAAAACCTTTTAAGTAATAAAATATAAATTTTAGGAATAAAATTATTCATTTTAAAATATTTTTTGAACTTAGAAAACCAATGACAAACATTTTTTATAACTAATTAAAATATTACTTTAATGCAAAGACTATTTTTAGTATTTTTCATTAAAATCAAGTATTTTCAAGAGAGATTCAAATTTTTCTTTCATTAAAAGTATCATACCATTTATTTTTTTATAATAAATAAATATATATCATTTAAATCAATATCCAAGATAATTTTATCATATATAAATTTAAAACTTAAAAACATTATTTCTCTAAAAACCATTTTTACACAATTAAGTGTATTTATTTTAAAATTAATATTTCACACCTTTAGAAATTTTATTTGATAAAATTATTTTCAAATTTTAAATTATAATTATCAAATTAGTTAAAAATTTCAATTTTAATCTTTATTGTTGAAATCAATTACTAATGTTAGAAATTAATTATCAAGGTAAAAGTAAAAAAGTGGTAAATTGAGTTTATCTTGATGTAAAAGACCTAAAACATTTAAAAAAATTCATAAAAATGAATTTTTAAATTTTTTATCAACCATTACATGTTTCCCCTACACTTTTTTCCACTATTTATTCATTTAACCTTGAATAGTGTCATGACATTATTGAAAAATGTAAAGGTGTTTCCAAAACTACCCTTTCCTTCACTTATAAATGGGTAACATGTTCACCAATTAAAGACACAAATTACCTTATATTTACTAATTTAAAATATGATATTTTACTCTCCCTATAACCCTATACCACTTAAATAATCCCCTAGTCACTCATAGTTATCCTATTCCCCTCAAATTCAAGGAAACTTCTAATGAAAATCTATGCCCTTGATGTGAGTATTATCAATTACTTAGTTTTTTATTCTTAATTGTATTCTTTAAAAATTATTATAAGCACAAAAATAAAATTATATTAGTATCATTTATATAATTTAATTTTATTATATTAAGTTTATTGTCATTTTTTATTCATATACCCCATCCATTAAGATAAATAAATGTGTTGTTCGTGCGTTGTGTGAACTACCGCCTGTACAACATGACATGTTTTATTTTCCTTAACTACCATGAAAGGTTGGATATAAGGATGGAATTAATGGATAAATTTTATATTTATGATATCATTAAGATTATGGTATAAAAAATTATAGAACCTATTAATGATATGATCAACAAACGATCATCGTTAATTTAATCATTCAAAATAAGCATACTAAGAGGATAACTGTTTATTCAAAATGTGTAATATTTTCATATCTATTAAATATTCTTATAATTACTTCTAATTATGATATATAACACCAATAATCACTAAATAAGATCATTATGCTTCTATTATAATTATATTACAATTACACCACCACAAAATCATTCATTATATTAAAGTTTGTTCATGTTTAGGTCAGCTTGACCACCTAATTGAACAATACTATTAATTTATATAATGAATGACTGTGATAATGTATTTAGTGATATAATATGATATAAATGAGTATAAAATGATTTATTTCTTGTAATTTCATATTAACATTTAACTCATTAATTATGAAAATATATTTTGTTCGTTAAGAATCACTGAAACATGATCATCGTCGATTTCATCATCATGGTTCGTAACCCAAAATGACATGAAATGAAATTATAACTTGATAAAATATCTTGAAACATATATTAAATTATAATAGAATATATAGTAATTATTATATTTGAAATAAGAATAAACATGGACACTACTATTGTGAAACCAGTACAAATGATCAAAACTATAAACACCCGATGTGGAAAATCAGAAGAATTCATGTAGAGAATGACTATTTATGAAGATTATAAATGAAAAATAATATTATTATGGTTATTAATTAAGTTATTAAGATAAATATGTTTGTTATATACAATTTTAATGTACGTTTTTGGAATTTAGGATAAGAGGTAAGGGTTTTCGTCTCAATTTCCCTTCATTAAGACAGGTATTGTATTTATGCACCTAATTTCATTTATGTGGTGTATATATTGCCTATATTAGATATACTATCATGAATTATATTTTAATCATGTTATTTTAAGCTCAATTTAAATACCTATATTTAAAGGTTTTTTTATTCAAAAGTTTCTAAGCCATAAGGCTTTGCTTAGTCTCAATTCTCATTCTTTGAGACATAATATATTGTATGCACCATGATCTCTTTGTATGATGTTATATTAATTTAATATCCCATGAATGTTATTTTACTTGTATTTCATGGGATTTAGTAGACATATCATGTTCCTTTATTTAATTTTCCATTGATTCAGTTGTTTCCACGGTAGTGAGGATTTTTGGTAACTCAATTTTCATTCATCGAGTTATGATTGTTATTTGAACTTATTTAATTTATGTTGGGAACATTATACCCTTTGATTGTATTATGTCATATTATATCAGTATTTTTTGGGGATATACATTCCTACCATAAAAACCCTTTGACAAATATTTCTCACTTCTTGGAATATATTCTTTTGAAACCATCCAATTTATTTCTATAGATAGATTATGATCATGTTATTATAGTATTGTCTTAGCAATATTCCCATTGATATATATGGTTTGAACATCACATTATTCATAACTCATATTGGATGATGTTCACCTAGAAAGTATGATATTCTATTAACATGAGTAAAGGTATTGACATTCCAATATGAATTCTCATTGGCAAGTTGACTATGTATTGTTTATCAGTCACCTTCTTCCTCTAGATTGGTTACGATCAGGTTATCCATTTTATTGAGATGGGTAAAAGTATTGAAATTAAATATGTTGTTATTTCAATATGAATGATTATTGGAATGGTTGATTATATATTTGTTGACACTCCATTTTGTCAAGTGGGATGAAATGATTATGAATGGAACCTCAAGTAGGATATAAAGGTGAAGAGCACTAAGAAGAATCAAAGGAACTTTCCCAAGATGGCCTACATGAACACCCATGCACATTAGAAGGCTCATGAAACCCCCATGTGCGACATTGAAAGCATGGACACCCCTACACGGGGTACCTGTGCTGAGTACTTGTGACATGGACCTATGAAGGGTAATTAATTTTACTAGGGTCCCATTTTTCCTATAAATAATACCCTAGGGATCCTCATTTTCACTACTGGAAAATCGAAAGAAACCCTAAATCTCTGGTCACACAAACCATTTGCCCAGGTTCTCCAAATTCCCTCAATTAGCCCCCTGCAACCTAATAAAAAAGGGAATTAAGGGGGATAGTTGGATCAAAGTCCCTCCATGGTCTAAAATATAAGACACTTGTGTGATTAACCTATTTCCCATAGTGGAAAAGTACTTGAGCGCCCCCCCTTACCTAATCAGGGACCTATACAAGACCCATCAAGGGACAACTGAGGAGACCAATGGTGCCTAGGATAAAGCCTCTCACAAGTGTTATTTCCTAGGTGGTTCATTGCCTAAGGCATATCCAGCTCGTGCATGCCTACCCCCTGCACGAAGCACTTCCAACTCCTCCCAGGGCCTATACAAATCACATTTTCTCAACAATCTAGAACCTATGTGATCCCCCATTCGATTCATCTTCTAAGACACTAATGAAAGGGATCCTCTCTATTTGGACCCCTCATATGAGGGGGCCATATTGAGACCTTTACCAAAGCCTATGGACTTTAAAAACCATGGTAGGAGGCACAAAAATGTGTCTCCCATTTGGGTATGCATTCTTTCGATCAGAGGTATCCCACGCTTGTCCTTCCTGATAGGTAGGGTCCTCAGTGTGCATGTGAGTATGAATACCTTTGGTCATGAGGACCCTAAATCTAGGAGAAATGTCATATATCCCCTAGTCTCAAAGATAAGGGTTAGAGACTTTTTCTTACCATGTCTTCTCTAAGACCCAGGGCCTCCGGTTCTAGGTGGGGAGACCTGGAATGTGATCCTCCTCTCTTCCCCTGGAACCAATTTTAGGGTATCCCTCCTAGAGTAAGACCCTATCCTTTCTTTCGAGACCACTCATGCTTCATTCCTTCCTATTTCTCCATGACCATGGGTGGTATCCATATGGTTATTCAGGCATGACTATCCTTAATACAATGACGGGAGGGAACATGCACATCAAAGCCCTTTCTTATTCTCCTATCGCCCCGACCTCTTCCACCAGTGGAAGGGGGATCGTGTGGTTTTACAGATATTTTGCTTCCTCTTTCTCACATTCAATAATGACTCACATGGGATTAGATGTTGGTTATGATCATAAAATATTCACAATATTATGCATGTTTTTGGCAGAGAATCTTTTCTTAGATATTCCTATCACCTTCCTTTAGAGGGTCTCCATAGGCATGGGCCCTCAAGTCCATGTATCTGACCATAGGAAAAATCATATTATGTGGTTTTTCAAATCTTCTTCTTCCTCTTGTTTCTCACACCAAGCATGACTCATGTGGCCTTATGTGTTAGTGGTGATCATAATATCTGCATGACCCCCAAACCAAAAAATGGGCCTCCTATTCGGTATAATCCCCAACCATGTCACCATACCACCACCAATGGTACTCCTCTTTGGTATAAGCCCCAACTTTTCACCTTTTGGGAATCATTACAAGTGTAATACCCAACCGATCCTCCCAAATCACCAAGGGCACCCTCTTCAGGAATAATCCCCAACTTAATCCTCTAAAAGGGCTATACTCCCTTGCGAGGCAAATCTTGAGAGGGATCCATAGGAATGGTTCCTCACAACTAAACTATGTGGGCTTTGATTCCCATCCAAATGGGATACGTAGGAATCATCCTTAAGGTCCAAACCCAACACCCCAAACCAACCGTAATTCTCTTCGGGCCACATTCCCAATGGAGTCTTATCAAACTTGGGAGACCATATCCTTTCCAGGTTCTCGGGGCCACTTCAACATAATCCCACACCAAAATTTGACTAGGCACCTTTCTCCTAGACATCCTTGCCATACGACATTAAACTACACAGTTTGGTCCTTATCACATGACCTTAAAATGTTTGATGTGCCCCATTAAGAGACACCAAACTACATGGGTTATGATTCCTTTTACAAGGATACATAGGATTCCCATCTTATGGGTCCAATCCCAACATCAAAATAACTTCCATCTCCATAGATTATGATTCACTATATAGAACACCACTATGTGGCTCAAAACCAGCATCATAATAAGGAAAAAGAATATTTAATCAGTACATAGGAGGGAACCATCAATGGAGAACCTTAGATACATACATATATTTCCATTGATGAAGAACCACATATATATACAGATGATTATAAATTCCATACATGCTAATAATTTATTGTTAATTCAAGGGTGACCCATGTCATAATTGGGATTTAATAAAGGATTTGCAAACATATCTTAAATCTATAAGAGAGTCCCAGAGTAGGTAAAAATTCCTCTCAAAAGGGTGTGATAAGCCTGAACTCCCATACTCTCAACCAATGTGAGTTATTAAGTATAATTGGACAAACTTACCAATGAGAATCTTCCTTTGGAAAGTAGGTCCCTTATGGATATAGAACCGATGGGTGTTTTTGGATCTACAAACAAATTCCATTGGAATCCATTCAAAAATAGTGAGGTTGATGTGAATGATTGCACAAAAATCAACTCCCTGAAATAAATTGTTGACCATCAACCACATTTTCCCTGAAAAAAAAATAGTGAACCCGACATGAATCCTTAACCAATATGATGGTGTCACCCAACTTTTGGGCCCCTTTCGCTCTCAAAATTAAAGAGGGCCAAAAATGACAATCAACCATGAATGTGTTCATTTAATGAGATGTTTCTTTGATGGGGTTTTTTTGTTTGTGTTTTTTCCTATATTCCAAACACTTACCACATGATCTACCTTCAATAAAAATTGAATCATATGTATTCCCCAACTATCTTTCATGTCAGGTCTTCGTCCAAGTGGAGGATTCCATTACCTACCCAACATCTTCAATGCTGGGTATCAAATGTAATGGTCCAAGAATATCATCAGAATGGTAAAATCCCAACCTTGGAGGCCAACTGACTGGCCCACCAGCTCGCAAGGCCCCACCAGCCATCCAATCAGTGATGTATGGTGTTCCATAGGTAGATGAAACATATCGTCATCTTTAATCATTTCAAGAGATTATCCATTTAATTCAACAACCAGTCCCTACCTTATCTTAGAGAGGTGGATCAAGAGGCCACAAAAGACCTCGTCCAGAAGAAACAAAGGTCCTTAAAAAGAGATCCTGCCAGCAGTCACCGTTGCTAATGTTGTACGACAGTGAACCCTCATCATGATGAGGGTTCCATCCTCAAAAGTTCGGCATAGGTCATCCAAACTTGGGCATGCAAGACAGCCCATTGGGGGTATAAACTAGTCAACAGGGAGCATGGTCACACCTATATCCCATCCGGAGAATCCCACCAATCAAATATGGTGGAAAACTAAAAGAGAGAACATACATACACCCGACCTAATCTAGATGTCCAGTAGACTCATCTTGTAGCATATCAGGAAGCCCGCTGCTCAAATTTAGCAGCAAACCAAGAACATGAACATACACATTCCTACATCAATCAATCCCACCAACAGCCTCATCTAGCGGTGTCCAAATAAGTCCACCAATCAAACCTGGAGACAAACCATGAGTAGACACACACACCTACCCGCACTTATCAAGTCTGTTAGCAGCCTCTTCTGGAAACACCCAAAGAAGTTAGTCGGAAGGTCCTGATGAAAAATAGGGGAAGACCCAACTCTATACCCCCATGCATGAGTGATGTCAGTATGAACTAGTTGGAAAGAGAGGATGAGAGCAGACACATAACCCTGATCTAGACATGTAAGGGGCATATATCCCCATTCCAGCTGATGAAGTTTACAAACATATCATGACAACAGTGAAAGGGTAGACACAAATCCCTACCCACATCCTATATACCTTTTAGGGAATCATAACAAAGACAACAATAGTGACTGAGGGATGAACACACAGCTCCCTCCCCACAAGTGGGGTGGCTCATCAGTATGTCACCCCAGAGTAGACACATACCTCTGCTCCCGTCTAGGAGGTCGTGGGGAAAACTCCCCCGTAATATATGAAAAAATGGATCAGGAAAATACACTCATTTCAACAGGATATAATCAGCCTATTCCAATGGCTACTCCAAGGTAGGCATAAACCCATTCCAAATTCATGGAATCCTGTTAACAAATTCTAACAACAACATGAGATCTAGTCAAGTAATATTCCATACCTAAAAACCACTTTCCTCAATAAGTGGCCTCGGTTTCTTGAAATAAGGAATCTAAAAAGAAGCCTCACTAGAGACAATTGGAAAATGAAGAGCCGATATATGATCCTAATATACTTAATGTTGGAGTTCTTGAAGACCTCAAATTCTTATCTATAGAAGATCAAGATTCTACTCTCTTGTTACCAAATTATGGGAGTAGTAGCAATAATTATGAAGGTCCTCCCCAAACACTTCACCATGAATATTTACTTTATGTTCACAATCTGATTAATCTCGAGAGCCCATCTTTGGATAAGGTTCATGGCCGCTATCCATGTGGTTAGAAGATCAAAGAGCAAGGTGGTCTTCCCCTTGCTATAATCCACCATGATAGTCCTCCCCATAATGACATTCACTGTGAAATTTCTCTCTACCGTAGTGTTTCAATTCATCAAGAGGGTCCTACCCTTGGCGATGTAGTGATGAGAAAGCTCTCATACCATAAGGCACTTGGGAAAATAGGGTTAGTCATGTCTGATGCCTTTCCATTGACAAGATAATTCTTTCTTAGTCAGAAGATATCCCAAGGTGACTGTCACTCTCGAAACCACCCCTAGATCGCCTATCTTTCAACGTAATAGAGGACGTCCCCACCAATATCACTACTTATGATAAAGCGACGGGAAATCATCCACTCTGGTCATACCAGGTTGAGGGGACTCTAGTAAAAGACTAATTTGATATGCTAAACATGATGAAAAAACTGGTTAAAGATGACATTCCAGTCATGTTATGACCTTTAGCCACTCCTCAATAAAAAATTCTAGAGGTGTTCTTAGAATATTGTGTGCATGAAATTCACCTCAATATATGGAACAATCTTCATCACTTAAGAGATAAGGTATTACCCTATAAAGAGTATCAAAGTAATGTCAAGGTAATGGAAGGGAAGTAATGCCAAATTGACTTGGCGACTTTCTTGGCTGCATGACATCCAAAGTTCTATAAATAGCAAGGATCCCTTCAACGTGTATTCCTTAACACGTTAAAAATATTGTGAAATCTAATTATATATTCCCCATCTGGTTCATATTAGAGGATGGGGTGAACATGGGGTGTTGCATTTCACTGATCTTCCCAATAAACAAATCACACTAAATGTGATATCATATAATGTCATAACTTCAGGTAAACTTCAATAAACAATCTCTATTCACAACCGACGATATGCTTAAAAAAAATAGGCCCCGAACAACTCTCGCTAACATCGGGCCAGAAGAGAGTATACTATTGAAATATTTTTGTGTCAGGAATCTGCAAATATCAAGCAAGCCTCCCACTTAAGGGAAGTCGGTTGTTAGATAGGTCAAATATTGGAAATAGGGAAATGATCTTCAGAGGCTCACTAGTGAAAAAAGACGATTTAACATCATTTTTTTCAATTTTAACGTTATTTTTTAATCGATTTCTATAAATGTGACATTAAAAATAAGGTTTTTGGTGTCGGTTTATTAGAGAAATTGATGCTGAAAACCACCTATTCAGTGTCGATTTTTAAAAACTGATGCTAAATAGGTGAACCATCTTGGTTTTGGGCATCATCTTTTATAAAAACTGACGCCGAAAACCGTTCGTATTTTTTTAAATGATTCAACGTTGGTTTTTATAAAAACCTACACCGAAAGTTATTTTTTTTATAGAAAATTTTAAATATTACACCCCCAAAAAATCAAGATCCATGTAATAGAAAAATAGTATACAACCATCAAACTGTATATATTATTGATTAAAAATATATAAAAACATACACACTTTTAATAAGTTAATCAAAAAATTATCTATGAATTTGTATTATAAAGTAGAATTAAAAAGCACATACCTGAAATTTATAACATTATCATTATTGGTTATTGTTAAATCATTTGTTTGATATCATTATATTCAAATACCTATTATAACAAAAGAATTTGTTTTTCAACACTTGTTATTAATATAATGTAATACTAATCAGAAACATAAGAATATACATACCTTAAATCCTAATCATAGTTAACAAATAATTTGCAAACAAATATTGAAGATGGTTAAGTTCATCTTATGTGTACGAATCGACATCATTGAACATCTATAATGACGTTGAATGATATAAGATTAAAAAACAGAATACCATGATAAAAAATATAAAATAATTAATATGACTAACCTGATCATAATCAGTCATTACCCCCATTATGATTATCTCATATATGAACCATATAACATAATAACCACATTAGACATATCCTTATTGATGATGACACTATAGTTAATAAAACATTAAATTGATAATACAAACCAATATATATATATATATCTAAAAATTAAAATAATATTTAATATAAAACATAATTACCTTTACTTTCACATAGTTGATTGAATTTGGATTCTTTATTGACAAGTTATCTTTATTAAATTTTTTCCATGACCTTCATTTTCATATATATCAACTAATAATACATGTATAAATAATGAGAATTAAACATAATGAGCACATGAAAAACAAAAAAAAAACTTACTTATCTAACAAAGTGGAAACTTTTTTACAAACACCACCTAATAAAGAGAAAAACCAATATAATGTGTATTCACTTAGGTAGAACATGCCTAACATCCAATGAACCTATAATACAAAAATTTCAAATTTAATGAAATTATAATGAATATTAGTTTATAATTATTCTTATGCTCTTACCTATCAAGAAGTGGAAAAAAACCAACACCTAATATCTATCATTAATAACCTCTCACATATATATGCCACTCTATTTTCAGTCAACACATATTGCACATCCATTGAAATTTATTCTAGATCTATAAAACCATAAATTCCTATGTTGTCATTTTGAACAAGTAGTGTGCGTGGATATCTAATTAAAAAAGTAATATAGTTAGTCAATTTAAACCATCTTTAATTAAAAAATAAAAACTAAAACATTAATTTACTTACATGGAAAATAACTGCAACACAAGCATGTTGGTCTCTTTAAAATCAACTAGATTTGTGATAACTTTGCAGAATATTCTTAATAGATAGTCTCTTCCATATATATCAGATGAAATTTGAAACTCATAGATATTAGCCAAGGAAAAAGATACCTGATATAATCTTTCTATCCCATCAGAAATATTTGAAGTATCTACAGTTGTTTGTTCCTAAACCTTTTGTTTTATTTGTGCCATTTCTTTATATTTTAGATACTCATATATAAGATAAATTTTATAAAAAGTTATAAGTGATTTTCAGTCATATGTAATTAATATTTTAAAAAATACATACCTTATATGAAATATGAAGAAGAAATTTAGACGGTCAAAGTAAAAAATGACCCATACAATCCTTAACTCTAGTAATCTCCATGGTAGGGAATGGTAATAGAGCAGTAGGATCAATAATATCATGTATAGATACCCCAACCCATCTAAATAGGATGGTGATGTACAAAATCCCTCAAAAAATACACGACTCTGAATGCTACAATATGTACATTAGGATCTCTTGTATACAATTCACAATATAAGGTCGGGTCCGAGCAAGGAGGTGAAGGATCTTAGTAGGCAGGCTAGGCGGGCTAGGTAGACTGCACAGACTATGATTGTCTCATCATTTGTTCTAATATAGCCTGCTGCACAACTGCTTGAATTTGATCACCCATGTACTGTTTCATTTCTTTCAGCTGAGCTTTTAAGGATCCAGTTTTTGGGTCTCTTGATTGTTTACTTTGATGAACAAAAACTTTTCAAATACTAGCACCCACCTCATATCCTCTTATGCGGTCGGGGTGTTATGGATTTACTAAAGTAGTGGATAAGATGTTCATCCTACCCTCAGGGATAAAAGTTCCCTGTGTTGATTGCTCCTGAAGTTCATCCTGAAATGAAAAATGAAAATGGTATATTAGTATTGTTAATTTATAAATTATAAAAATTTACTTATAATTCTTTCAGCTACTTCCTTATATTTCTCTATAATATAATTTTCATTTTTTATTATTCTTGCACTTTTCCATTTCTCATGGCAGGTGGGTGGAGATGGAAGACCAATTAGACTTCATTAGAACCACCAACGCAATGAGCTCTTAGTGTTTTAAACTTTTCCTCAATCATTTTTTCTCTAATAAATGATACCCTCCATGTGATACAGTATGAGGGTAAACATTCTAAAACTGGATGTCTTGATGATATTTCTTGGAGGCCTGTTATATAAAAAGTAAACTAATAAGTAATTAGGTACACATATAAGAAATTTTACAATATAATATAATATAATTATCAATATACCTGAAATGTTTCATCATGCTGGGTGGAAACATATTTCTTCCATATATCTTCATCTAAAAATAGATACTTGAGGCATGGACTTTCGTTTTTTCTATTTCCAAACACATAATTTTTTTGTCAACTTTGTTTTGAAATCCCTCTATCGCACCACCATTAAATTAAGACATCTTTTCTTAATTGCTTTTGTTTCTTAAAAATTGAATGTCATCTGTAATTGCATACCATAAATATTAGTCATTTAAAATATATCATATTTGAAAAATGAGATACAATAAATCAATTGAGATATTTTACCTTAACAGCCTCCCAAAGCTGATTTATCACCATCTTGTCAACATACTTCCAATCAGTATATAAAATGCTAATCCTATAATGGATTTTCATGCTAATATAGTTGATAAATTGTGTTGAATTTGGTCCAGTTGCATTATTATCATCATTAAAACTAATATTTAATCGCTTATCTCCACGAAAAAGTGACAGTTTTGGTAAACATATAATGTCTCATTTACCAACTCGAGAATTTGGTTTCCGAATACTAAAATCAGAAGAATCCCCCGCTGAACTCTCATCAGTAGTCCTGCAATTATTTTTTTGTAAATTAAAAGTTTGATTTCATTAACTAATTATATTACTGGATATTTAATAATATGAAAAAAGAAAAATACCTCAGTAGATGTTCTTTTGTCTATGTATATGTATCTGCCATTGTAACGGGAAAATGTAATGAAATTCTTGTGTACCTGAATATTATTAGACAAGTCAGTAATTAGAAAATAGAAATATGTAATTAAAAAAAGTGGCAAGCATGTGTAGGTTTAAAAATAATAATAATTATGTTATGATTCTTAACCAAAAAAATATGCAAGGTGAACTATTAAATATAAACATTACCTCTAAAAAGATATAAACATTCAAAAATTTAAATATCAAAGTTTAAAAAGGAGTTCTCATATGAATAAATTAAACCAAAATATAATAATGTATGTCAGGTATTTCAATGAAAAAATGTTTAACCATAACCATGGAATATCAAAATTTAACACACAAAAAATCAAATAAATAATCAAATATATATATTAAATTTCCAATTGTAACATCCCAGGTAATTATAAAATATGACATTTTTATATCTATTAATATTTATTAATTAGATATTAATTTTACTTGAAAGGGGATGCAATGTAAGCTAGCTTACTCAACACGCAACAATGAGTTTCTCCAAAATCTTATGTTACACACAAGAGTGAGTTATACCGAAAAAATAATACATTATTAGTATTATTATTTTAAATTTTAGTTATTGCCTAGCCTTTATATTAACAGGAATGAATAGAACTAACTATATTATGTTTAAACATGTTTATTAAATGTTTTTAATTTCATCTAATAAATTTTAGAGACTTAAAATGAGAATAAATTCATTTTTAAGCATAAAATACTCTAATATTTTAAAAGGTTGTTTTACCGCCTTTTGATGGAGAACCCTTTTTAAATCTAGTTTTTGTTAGTTTTATATGTTATATTTGTCAAAATAAACTTATTCTTTAGAATAAGGACATAAAAATTTACTTTGGTTGAATTTTGGAATTTTTATGATAAAATTCATTTTTAATGAATATTGAAAAATACTCCATTTTAATTCAAAAATGCATTTTCGTCTAATTTATTTATATAGTTAGGTTATCCTTTTAATTAGTTTTTAAGTTTAATTGGACTAATTTTTTATCATTTAATCCAATTTTGGTCATTGGAAGTAATTTCAAATTGAAATTAAATATAAACACATGTCAATCTTTTGATGGTTTTTACTTTTAAAAAACTCGTTTTTTCATTTTGACAACAAGAATTAATTTTACATTAATTAATGAAAATTATGTGATTTAAATTTTTAAAAATGGAATCCATATTTGGAATAAGTGGGTTCAAATTATGTAAATAGGTCCCTTTTATTTTTGAACATTATGAATAGTAACTTTAGTAATTATTTTTTATTTACAACTGTTAAAGGGTAAATCAGGTAAATAAGGGTAAAAATAATATTATAATAACATAAAACTACCCTAAATGTAATGCCTCGACCCCAGTTACCCAGATTCGGTTCATTATTACATAACATTGACATGATATAAAGAATCATGTCCCGAAAGACCGATCAGTTTAGTAGCCTTGGAAGTACTAGATACACTCATAAGTTTTACATTA
The DNA here is from genome assembly GCA_963277665.1 of Viscum album. Classification (NCBI taxonomy): domain Eukaryota; kingdom Viridiplantae; phylum Streptophyta; class Magnoliopsida; order Santalales; family Viscaceae; genus Viscum; species Viscum album. Next base: position 250,275,119 of record OY728135.1, on the reverse strand, counting down.
CATCATGAAATAAAAACATCAACAATATTTTTCCCCCTTTTGAACAAACTTATATCCTTATCCTATCCTTGCAGGTCAACCATAAAATATTTCTTCACATCCTGGGAAAAATAAAACATATAAAGGGGTGAGCTCAGATACTCAGTAAGGATAACAATATATCAGAAACTTTCATAAATAAGCACAAACATTTAAGGCAATGTATTAGACTAAAACAAAAGCCTTTTAAACTTAAAATTCAGCATAATATAAAAAAGATACAATCAAATAATTCCATTTACTTATTCTCATGAATATTCTACTAGTCGAATAATCACATGCAATATCAATAGCCACTTTTATAATGATGGAATGCATAATGCCAGACTTCATAACCACATAGTCAAGGCCTTGTGCCAAGACTATAAATAATATTTTGTCAAGACCTTGTGCCAAGACACTAGTTTGTATCATGAGACCTACCGATACATTGAGGAGTTATAGCGGGCTTCACCCGTCACTTACTAAGTCCAATGAATTCCTCACATGAAAAGGTTTAAACATAACATAAACATTTGTATTAAAACTAGCATATGAAATGTCAATAATTTATCCATAAACCACGAATGGTGTAAAAATAACACATACACAGTCAAAAATATCACAAAACCCTCAATACAATATGGAAGTTTTGTATCATAATAAATAAACTTCAAACAAGCTTAAAATCCATCAAAGGATGTTGACATAGATGAAATCAAAACTTTTTTTAGAGAAATATCTCTTTCTATTTTGAAATCATTTAAAATTTATATAATTATAAAACAAAACATTTATTTTGAAAACATTCTTATAAGCTTGTATGGGAAGATTCAACGATGTTATAACGATGGAAAATAGCCGCACCTGCTGTATAAGTTAAAAAAAAGACATTCTTACCTTAATTTTGTCGAAAAGGTCATAAAATACCTTGTTTAGAAAATGACAGAAAGATTCCTTTCAAAACATATAAGTTCAAATAAGGGTATAAATTAATTTAACCCATTTTCTAGTAATTTTTTTTAAAATACATTTTTAAGAAAACACAGATGTAGATGATAAAGAGGTCCCAATAGATACTTACATAAAAACAACCCCAGATAATAAAGAGATTGTGAAATTAACCCTTACCTTGTACTTTTCCTTAGTCAATGGTATTTTAACCTCCTATATAATAGTTAATTTTTTTTTATTAAATTATACAAGAACTATATACATAAATATGATATCATATATGATCTTATAATATTGTTTTGTTAATAATATTTTAGTAGTACCATCGTTTCGGGTGTTAACTGAATCGTTTTACTTTATATGCTTGGTTATGTAAGCCATGTTTGTTATGGATAGTATGTATTTGATTCATATACAGAATGATATTATGTTCATAAACATTATTTTTAATCATAAAATGAAAATTATTCTTGAATGATTACGATGGGGAATGAATCTCATCGCGTTCGTGGAGACGGTAATCCGTATGTATGCACGAGCGACAATATCATTATATTGATAGAGAAATAATATGTAATTGGATGTTATATCATATATAAAGAATAATTAACATGTTATATTTATTATTTACATCATTTATACTCATTATTATACCCATCCAAATAACGAAGTGTTTGAATAACAAACTGCACCACGACGTGGAGACGGTAATCCGTACGTACGCACTTATGGTGACTTTGTCATTTATAGGATGGATAGAATAATGAATATGGTTGTGCAATTTTTATAACAAAATCACAGTATATATAAGATACTAGAGTTATTATTTTATAATAGAAACAACAAAGAAAGAGGAAGTGGAAGAATAAAAGAACTTGAAAGAGGTGATGAAATATTTACCTCTTCTTCGGGTTCTTCCTTTTGATTTAATCAAAATGGCTCCTTAGGTTGGATTTATGACCAAAGTAAGAACTCTAGTATTAATGGAGGAAAGTTGGGAGGATATTTGGTCAGGTTTTGGCCAATACAAAATGCTTTGGATGTGTGAAATTAAGATAAGGGGAAGTGCCCTTTTATAAGAGAGGTGAGAGTTAATTTAGGAAAAGCTTGAAATATTATTTTATAATAAAATAATTTTCAGTTTCTAATGGCTCAAAAATGAATTATTTAAATTATAAGGTGGGTATGGGTTTAAAACATCTCAACCAATAGGTTTTAGACAAGTTTAGGTCATCATATTAACCTTACCTTTTATATTTAAATCTTAGTTAAATAGTTTGTCATTTACCATGTCTCTTTGTATTTTTATATTATATGGTTAATAAAATTACTATAACATGACAATAGAACCCCATGTTGTTCATTATTAATATATATAATCTTATCTAGGTCCTTTGGTTGAACCTTATATTTTTAGGAATATTATATCAATTAATAATATAATATTTGTTTTAAAAACTCAATTATGTCAATTTTGACACTATTTAGTATTTGATTTTTTTTGAAAGCCATAAAAAGTTTATCACTTCTAATAAAATTTATTTAACCAACCCTAAAATGTCATATTAACCTAGAAAATTAGTTTAATTCTTCAGAAGTCTCAATTTACATTTATTTGGATATTTATAATATCAATTATTTTAATATTTCATTAATAAGGTAATTACTGCATCATCATTGTGTCATAAATAAATTAAATTATTTAATGTATAAAAATTATAAATAAAATACCATTATGTATTAAATATTTTTATCTTTCTAATGAATATTTATAGTTGAATTTATATTGTGTGTAACTCTATATTAAAAATGGTTTAGTTATTAAACATTGAATTTAACTCTTTTAACTCTTCTTTAAATAAAATATTAATAAATGTCCTAATCTAATCCAAGTGGACCAAATAGGATCATATTTTATTTATAAGGTTGTTTTTGGTCGAATTATACTTATACAATAGAATTAAGACACGTGTTAGGGTAATTATGATATCATTTTTACCATTAATTTCCATATTTACTTTTAACCGTGGTAAATAAAAGTCAAAAGTTACCATTCACCAAAAATTATTTTCATCTTATTGAACCAAATTTTACTTACTGATATTAACCATGTCTCTCGGATTTTTGAAATTCAACTCATAGAAGCGGTAAAATTAAGTTTTATACAAATTTGCAAATGCTCCTAGGAGGTGGGTAAAAGACGATAAAAAGTTCGATAAAATTTTATATATCTAAACTTATTATAAAATGACTCCAATGAATTAAATTGAACATATATAGGTATTATGTATCTATTTTGACCTAAAATAAATTAAATTAAAATAAATAATTATTTAAATAAAAAGTCGATTTTAACCAATAACTCAATGTTTTTTCACTATTCATCAAAAATTGAAATTTTTTAGAAAAATACCAAAAATTAACCCTAAGATAATTTTGATATTCTAAATCCAAAAATTAATTCTATTTTGAAAGATAAAATTTATAAAATTTCAAAAAGTAGGTATTACTATTCATAACGACTAGTTTGATTGGTCGCGATGTGTTAGAATCTCGAAGTTGCGTACAATGCAAGCTATTGCATTATTCAAAGGGAAACGTATTATGGAAGATTGGGGTGTTATATTCTTCCCTCCTTTAAATAATTTAATCCTCAAAATTTCTATAATACTACCGCATAAAAAGATTCGGGTGGTTCTTCATCATAAGTTCCTTTAGTTCTCACGTTGCCTCCTCCATCTTATGGTTTCTTCATAGAACTTTTACCAGATGAGTCATCCAGTTTCTCAGCACTTGTTCTCTGGTATCAAGAATTTTGAAAGGCTCTTAACAATAATACAGATCAAGTTCCAGTTCAGTTTCCTCATAGGTGAGTACATGCGTTGGGCCAGACATGTATTTTCTCAACAGTGATACGTGGAACACATCGTGAACTTTGGAGAGACTTGGCGGCATTTCCAAACGGTAAGCCACAACCCCAATTAGTTCAAGTATTTTGAAAGGTCCAATGTACCTAGAACTTAATTTACCCATATTACCGAATCATATAACTCCCTTCCATGGAGATACCTTCAAGAAAACATGATCTCCTACATGAAATTCCAAATCCTTCCTTCGGTTATCGACATAGCTCTTCTGCCTACTTTGAGATACTTTGATGTGGGTTTGGATAACCTTCACCTTTACATCATTTCCTCAATAAGTTCTGGGCCTATGAGTTTTCTTTCACCAACATCATCCCAACAAGTTGGTGTGTGGAATCTCTTTCCATATAACACTTCATGTGGTGCCATATGAATACTTGAATGGAAGCTATTGTATAAGAAAATTCTACCAGAGGTAAATATTGATCCCACATACCTTGAAAGTCAAGTGAGAAAGATCTCAACATGTCTTCTAAGGTTTGAATAGTCCGTTCTGATTGTCCATCAGTTTGAGGGTGGTAGTCAGTGCTCAAACGAAGTTCATTATCCAAGGCTTTCTAAAGACTTTTCTAGAATCTTGATATAAAATGGGGATCACGATCAGAAACAATCGATAGGGGTACTCCATGAAGTCTTACAAATTCATTAATATATAGTCTTGCTAAACGTTCAAGTGGTAAATATTCTCTTATGGCAAGAAAATGTGCTGACTTGGTAAGTCAATCAACAATAACCCATATTACATCATTCCTTCTAGGAGTCTTTGGTAGCCCCGTGACAAAGTCCATTGTAATATTATCCCATTTCCACTCAATTATGGGAAGAGGTTGCATGACTCCTCTAGGTTTTTTCCTTTCAGCTTCCACTTGTTGACAAACCATACATATTGACACAAAATCAGCAATCTCCCTCTTCATATTGTCCCACCAAAAATGTTCCTTCAAATCTCTATACATCTTAGTGCTACTAAGGTGTATAGAGAAATTGGAGCTATGAACATCATCCAACAATTCCCTTTTCAGATCAAGTATATTAGGAACACAAAGTCTTTTCCCAAATTTCAAAATTCCATCTTTATATACGAAGTAGATCAATCTCCCATCATTCACAGCTTTAATTTTCTTTTGAAATTCCTCATCATCAGTCTGAGAACTTTTTATCCTTTTTAGTAAATATGGTTTGGAAACCATTTGAAAAAGAATTGATGTTTCACCTTCCATGGTTATTCCCATATCCATCTTTACTAGATCTATGAAAATAAGATCCTTTTCAACTCTCATCTTGTTCAAAACTCCATGATTCTTTTTACTTAAATCATATGCTACCTTATTTTCCTTCCCCGGGTGGTAGTGTATAGTGCAATCATAATCCTTGAGTAGTTCAAGCCATCTATTTTTCCTCATGTTGAGTTCTTTTTGTGAGAAAATATACTTCAAACTCTTATGATCAGTATAAATATCACATTTTTCACCATAGAGATAGTGTCTCCATATATTCAAAGCAAAGATTACAACTGCTAACTCAAGATCATGAGTAGGATACTTTTGCTCATAAATTTTTAACTGTCTTGATACATAGGCAATAACTCTATCATTCTGCATAAGGACACAACCAATTCCTTTCTTTGAAGCATCACTATAAATAACAAACCCATTGTTCCCCGAAGGTGGAGTCAAGATAGGAGCATTAACTAATATTCTCTTCAGTTCTTCAAAAACTTCTTCACGCTCTTTTTTCTAAACAAATTTAACCCCTTTATGTGGAGCTTGGTTAATGGGTTATCTAATCGGGAAAAATTCTAGACAAAATGCTAATAATAACCTGCTAAACCAATAAAACTGCATACCTCAGTTATACTCGTTGGTGCTGGACATTATTGGATTTCCTTTGTATTAGAAGGATAAATAGAGATTCCATCCTTAGAGACAATATGTCCAAGAAAATAAATCTCCTAAAGCCATAATTCACACTTGCTAAACTTCCCATATAATTCATTTCTTCTAAGAGTCTTTAGGATAACGCACACACGATTTTTGTGATCTTAATAGCTTTTTGAGTATACCAAGATATCATCAATAAATACCACTACAAAGTCATCAATATATTCCTTGAAAACTCTATTAATTAGATCCATGAAGATAGAGTGTGCATTAGTCAATCCAAAAGACATTACTATAAAATCGTAATGCCCGTACCTGGTTCAAAATGTTGTTTTTAGAATGTCTTCCTTCTTCACACACAACTGATGATATCCAGATCAAAGGTCAATCCTTGAAAAATATTGAGCTCCAGGAGTTTTGTCTAATAAATCATCAATGTGAGGTAAGGGATACTTGTTCTTTATTGTTATAGCATTGATCTCCCTGTAGTCAATGCACAAACTCATAGATCTGTCTTTCTTCTTAACAAAAAAGACAGGGGATCCCCATGGAGAATCACTAGGGAGAATAAATCCCTTATTACTCAATTCCTCTAGTTTTTTCTTTAGTTCCACTAATTATACAGTGTCCATTCTATAAGGGGTCTTCGATATGGGCCTTGAACCAGGAATTAAATCAATGGAAAACTCAATTTATTGTTTTGAAGGATGTCTAGGTAAATCCTCTGAAAACACATCAACATATTCTTGCACAATAGGTACGTCCTCTATTCGAACATTCTTTTCCTAACCCATAATTATTTCATTATCATCATCCCCAATAATTGAATTTAGTAGAGCTACTAGGGGTGGATCTAGATAAGAATCAGGTGGTGACATTTCTGCTCTAAAGATAAGGTAATCCTTATCATCATTGAAAATTATAACCTCCTTCTTCTTACAATAAATTTTCACATCATGGTCCAAAATCTAATCCATTCCAAGGATTATATCAAATTCAATCATGGGTATGATGATGAGATCAGCAGATAAAGAACATTTATATACCCTAATGGAAACTGATTCATAAAACTTTTTTGCGATGATACTTCCCTTAGGTGTTTTGACTGACAACTCCCTTGTTAAGTCAAATTAAAAATATCTAATTTTCTTAGAAAATTGGGAAGATATGAATTGATGTGATGATCTATAGTCAAATAAAGCATTGGTTAAACTTGAGGAAACCATTAAATTACCTAACACGATGTATTTTAGAGCTTCAACCGCAGTAGTAGTGATTGCATAAGCTTAGACTTGCACCCTTGGCCTTTTTTGAGGTAAGTTATCTTAGCGCTTAGGAAATTCATTTGCATAATGCCCCTTTTCTCTAAAATTGTAGCATTTAATAGCCTCTTTCTTCCCCTTGTAATCACGAGCTTTATAATGACCCATACTTTACATACATTGTTATTACTTCAGAATTGAAGCACACTTATTACAACATATAACAAAACCAATAAAGGACCGTATAGGTATAGTGTCTTTAGAAACTAGGAAACATAAACAACTGGTTCATAAAGCATCTACTTTGCCTCCCATTTATTTCATCACATCTAGAGTCCCTTTTTGGCATATTCTACTTAATAACCTTCTTCCTGACCTGGGGAAATAAAACATACAAAAGGGTGAGCTCAAATGCTCAGTAAGGGTAAACAAAAGAAATATCAATCACATCATATACATAAGCACATAACTTTTGGAAATCTTAACCTGCAAAAGAGATCATAATTTCATAACATGGGATAAATCATAGTAGTGAAATCTAATCCCAATAATCATAACTTAAAACATGAAACTTTGTGGCATACACACATAATCATAGAGAATCATTTCTTATTAGTCAAGACTCATTGCCAATACTATCTTAGTGGAAAAATTCCATTTCTGAACCGAGTTCACTCCTCGTTTCAGTCCTGTTTCACTGAACCGGTATAACCTACCGTTCCAGCCATGTATATCTCATGAGATATAAAATCTTTACCCAATGCATTGGAGGGAGATATAGGTCCCACCCATCTCATAATGATACCATTCTTATGTGTGCCACGAAATCTTAAATCATACATCATTGCATAACCCATGTAATAAAAATGGAATTCTTAAACATCGTGACATCATAAAACAATTCATATAAGATAAATGAATTCATAAAAATAATTCCATCACAACATAATCAAATCAATGTAATGATAGGGATAGAATCAGAACCCTATATTATCTTATATGGAAAATAATTTTGATAAAACACTTGAACTCCATTCTTGAGGAAAATATCCTTTCTACTTCAAAAACACTTTTACTTTCTTAACATGTCATACAATTCTAAACTAAAAGAAGTTGATTAAAAATAAACTTGAAAACTTGTAAAGGAATATTCTTGGAAATAATGTTTTAAAAATCCATTCATGCCGTATAAGTTAAAAAAAACATTCTTCGTACTTTTGTCGGAAAAGTCAAAAAGTACCTCGTACGAAAAACGACAAAAGATTCCTTTCATATCCTTTATTAAAAACTCACCGAAGGGTAAAATTGGATTTAAACAATTGTAGGTGGATGGAAATGATATTACATATTGAGGAAACATGTATTTGGATGATAAAATACACCCCAGTAAATACTAAAGTATAAACAATCTCGGATAAAAATGAGATTGTGATATTTCCCTTACCATAGGTCCGATATGATTTGTACGTGTACGAACCTCATGTATAATGATTTAAATAATGTTATTGACTTATTACAGAATCATACTTATTTTTATGATATCATATATTGTCATATTCTTAGCTTCTTATTAGTAATATTTCATTGCTACTTGTTATTCGGGTGTTTATAACTTTTTGTTCTTATGCGTGTTTTGTCGAATAAATTCTTATTCTTATCTTTAGGTTATAGATACCTCATTTACAGAATGTTATTAGTGTAATATATATCATATTCATTCATTCAATTCATTTATATAATCATTATGAAATTAATATCATGTAGAACGAGTCGCATCACATCGTGGAGACGGTATTCCGTACGTACACACGAGTGATGATATCGTTCCTATGATCGTGGAATTGTATTAGAGTGTATGTATACTATTTCAGAATCAGTATCACTTTATAATAGTCATATATAGTCATTATTTACACCATTATACCCATCCAAGTAAGGTGGTGGTGGAAAATAGATTACACCACGGCGTGGAGACGGTATTCCGTACGTACGCACGCGCGGTGATTTCTTTTTCCGTAGGATGGATAGATGGTGAAATAGGGTTGTTTCATACTTATAATAACATATCAGTATATGAGTTATAATGATGTTATTACTTCATAATGAAACAACTAAAGAAGAAGAAGTGGAAGAATAAATAATGATGAAAGAATCGGTAACGGACATTACCTCTTCTTTGAAGTGCTTCTTTGAGACCTCCTTTTAGGGAACTAAAATAGGTCTTTGAAGAGGAATATAACCTCTAGGATGTTTCTAGGGAAGTGGAGAGAAGAAATTGTCAGGGTTTGGCTGAGCTTTAAGGCTCAAAGTGGTGTGAGGAAGAGGGGGATGAGGTGCCCTTTTATAAGGGAGGAGAGGGGCTCCTTTGGAAAAACTAAAAATATTATTTTATTATAAAGTCAAGTTTTGTTTTAAATAGATCCAAATTGATTTATTTCTAAGATAATGTGGGGATGGGTCGAAATCCTCTCATCCAATAGAATTTATACAAGTTTAGGTTCCTATTATAACCTTATCATTTAGATTTAACATTAAGTTAAATAATTTTACTTTTACCGTGTCTTCTTGTGTTCTTATACTATAATGTTAATAAACTTACTATAAGCAGCCAAACGAACCCCAAGTTGTTTATTATTAATATATATAACCTTATCTAAGTCATTTTTCCGAACCTTAGATTTTTAGGAATAAAATAACAATTACTAATATAATATTTGTTTTAAAAACTATTTTATGTCAATTTTGACACTATTTAGTAATTAATTTTTGTGAAAATCATAAAAGAATGATTAGTTCGAAAAAAGTTAATTAAATCGATAATAACATGTCATATTAATCTAGAAAATTAGTTAAATTCATAAAAAGTCTCAAATTAAATTTATTTTGGTGTTTATAACATCAATTATGTCAATATTTCATTAATAAGATAATTACTGCATCATCTTTGTGTCATAAATAAATTAAATTATTTAATGTCTAAAAATTACAAATAAAATACAATTATGTAGGAAATCTTTTTAGCTTTCTAATTAATATTTATAGTCGAATTTATCTTATGTATAACCCCATATTAAAAATGATTTACTTATTAAACTTTGATTTTAACTATTTTAACCCTTCTTTAAATAAATTAATAATAAATGTCCTAATCTAATCCAAGTGGCCCTAAATGGTCATATTTTATTCCTAAGGTTGTTTTTGGTCGAATTAAACTTGTCCAATAGAATCAGGACATGTGTTCGAGTAATAATAATATCATTTTTACCCTTAATTACCCTATTTACTTTTAACTGTGGTAAATAAAAGTAAAAAGTTACTATTCACGAAAAATTATTTTCATCTCATTGAACCACATTTTACTTACTGACATCAACAATTTCTCTCAGATTTTTGAAATTCCACTCACAGAAGTGGTAAAATTAAGTTTTATGAAAAATTCAGTTTTTTAACTACCACTTAGTGGTTTCACTATTCATCAAAAATTGAAAGTTTTCAGAAAAATACCAAAATGTCACCCTAGGATAATTTCGATATTCCGAATCCAAAAATGAAGTCCATTTTGAAAAATAAAATTTATAAAATTTCAAAAAGTGGTTATTACTATTCATAACGGCTAGTTTTAATAATATTTTATTAGCATATCATTGTTTAGTGAAACTCGGTATTGCGTACGACGCAAGCTATCAAGGAAGGTTGCGTTTTTGTGTAAAGTAAGCCAAGCAAGTGTTGTGTGTAGAAAAATATTCCTTTGATGATTTATATAACATAAAAGTCTCGGGTGTTACATTCTACCCCCCTTAAAATGAATTTCTCCCTCGAAATTCGTCACTTTGTAACAAACAGATGAGGATACCTCTCCCTCATCATATCCTCAAGCTCTCGTGTAGCTTCTTCTAATTGGTGATTCCTCCATAAAACTTTCACCAATCGAGTGCTCTTGTTTCGTAGGACTTTTTTTGCTATGATCCAGAATCTCTATCAGTTGTTCTTCATAAGAAAGATCTTGCTCCAACGGTATAACTTCTGAGCTGAGTACATATGAAGGATCAGGTATGTACTTTCTCAGGAGAGATACATGGAACACATCGTGAACTTGAGAGAGATTCGGTGGAAGCGCCAATTGGTAAGCTACCTTCCCAACACGATCCAGTATTTCGAAAGGACCGATATATCTAGGGCTCAACTTCCCCTTCTTTCCAAATCTCATAACCCTCTTCCAGGGAGATATTTGTAAGAACACTTTATCACCCACTTCAAACTCTAGGTCTTTTCTTCGGTTGTCAGCATAACTTTTCTATCGAATCTGAGCTGCTCTTATGTGTTGTTGAATAGATCTGACCTTTTCTGCCATTTCATCAACGAGATCGGGTCCTAATAGCTTTCTTTCCCCAATTTCATCCCAGCAAGTTGGAGTCCTGCATTTCTTTCCATAGAGAGCTTCATAAGGAGCCATCTGAATACTGGAGTGAAAGCTATTATTATAAGAAAATTGCACCAAAGGTAGGTGTTGATCCCAACCACCTTTTAAATCCATAGAGCAAGCTCTCAACATATCTTCTAGAGTTTGAATTGTTCTCTCAGACTGACCGTCTGTCTGAGGATGATAAGCAGTGATGAAACTCAACTCTGTATCTAGAGTATGCTGAAGACTTCGCCAGAACTTTGAGGTAAATCTCGGATCCCAATCAGATATAATAGAAAGTGGTACTCCATGCAATCTTACCACTTCCTTTACATATATCCTGGCAAGATGATCCAGAGAGAAATCCTCTCTAATAGCAATGAAGTGTGCAGACTTCGTAAGACGATCAACTATGACCCAGATAGCATTACTGCCTTTGGATGTTTTAGGAAGTCCTGTGACAAAGTCCATAGTGATGTTTTCCCATTTCCATTCGGGTATGGGTAATGGTTGTAACATCCCCTTAGACTTCTATCTCTCAGCTTTAACTTGTTGACAAACCAAGCATCGAGAGACATATTCAACAACATCTCTTTTCATGCCATCCCACCAGAAGTACTCTTTCAGGTCCCTATACATCTTCGTGCTTCCAGGATGAATAGATAATGAAGAACTATGAGCCTCATCCAGTAGCTCCTTCTTTAATTCGGGGATGGGAGGAACACAAACCCGATTCCTGAACTTTATTATCCCATCACAATCAAGGTTGAATTCAGGAACATTTCTCACCTTCTTTTGTAACTCGACATCTTCTTTATGTGCCTCTTTAATCTTCACATGTATAGACGGTTGAACATTCATTTGAGAAAGATACTATTTTTCCTCTTTCATTATAATTCCAAGATCCATCCTTTGTAAATCCATAAATATTGGATCTTTTGTGATCCTCATCATGGATAAACTAGTATGGTCTTGTCGAATTAATGCATCTGCCACCTTGTTTGCTTTCCCAGGGTGGTAATGGATTGAGCAGTCGTAATCCTTAATCAGCTCCAACCATCTTCTTTGGCGCATATTCAGCTCCTTTTGTGTGAAAATATACTTTAAACTTTTATGATCAGTATAAATATCACACCTTTCACCATAAAGATAATGCCTCCAAATCTTTAATGCAAAGATTACCGCAGCTAACTCCAAATCATGAGTTGGGTAATTTTGCTCATGTATTTTCAACTGTCGTGAGGCATAAGCTATCACCATATTATTTTGCATAAGAACACATCCCAATCCCTTCTTGGATGCATCACTGTAGATCACAAACCTTTCTCCACTACAAGGCAGTGTGAGCACAGGTGCACTGGATAACCTTCTTTTCAAATCCTTGAAATTCTCTTCACATTCCTCCGTCCAAACAAACTTAACTCCTTTCCGAGTCAACTTGGTGAGTGGATTAGATAATCGTGAAAAATATTTCACAAAACGTCGATAATATCCATCCAAACCAAGAAAACTTCAGATCTCAATTACTATTGTTGGTCTTGACCATCTTTCAATAACCTCTGTTTTTGCTGGATCCACAGATATCCCATCTTTTGAGATTATGTGACCCAAAAATGCAACTTTTTGAAGCCAAAATTCACACTTGGTAAATTTGGCATAAAGATTCTCCTTTCTCAGGGTCTTCAATATAATTCTCAAGTGATCTTCATGTTCTTCCTTGCTCTTTGAATAGACAAGAATATCGTCTATAAAGACTACCACAAACTGATCAAGATAGTCTCTAAAGACTCTATTCATTAGATCCATGAAGATAGCAGAGGCATTAGTAAGACCAAATGGCATCACTATAAATTCATAGTGTTCATAACTTGTACGGAAAGCCGTCTTTGGTATATCCTCCCTTTTGACCCTTAATTGATGATACCCTGAATGAAGATCAATCTTGGAAAAGTATTGAGCTCCGCGTAGTTGGTCAAATAGGTCATCAATGCGCGGGAGAGGATATTTGTTCTTGATAGTGATCTTGTTAAGTTCTCGATAATCAATGCAGAGTCTCATTGATCCATCTTTCTTCTTAACAAACAGAACAGGTGCTCCCCAAGGTGACACACTAGGGCGTATGAACCCCTTATCAAGATTCTCTTGGAGTTGATTCTTCAATTCCTGCAACTCAATTGGGGCCATTCTATAAGGTGTCTTTGAAATAGGCAAAGCACCCGGTACGAGTTCTATTGAAAACTCAACTTCACGATTCGGTGGAAGACCCGGTAATTCCTCCGGAAAGACATCATCAAACTTCCGTACAATGGGAATATTCTTAATCGTGAGTTTCTCACCAACCATTTGAGATAAATAACCTTTATTTAGTGGAATCAATACCCATAAAATGGAAGAAATTTCCACTGGAAGGTTATGTTCATCCTTGCATCGATAGACGATCATAGATTGATCTGGAATATGAAATGTGACTTCCCTTCTTTGGAAATTGATATGAGCGCCATGTAGAGAAAGCCAATCCATGCCAAGAATCACATCAAATTCCACTATAGGAAGGATCACAAGATTTTCAGGAAGCACTTTCCCATAAACTTCAATCAGAGAAGAATTATAAACTTTTGATGCGACTGTTGTGCCATTAGGTGTTGTCATAGCTAACTCAACATCTAATTGTTGAGGTAATACGGTGATACCCTTAGAAAATTCTTCAGAAATAAAGGAGTGGGTGGATCCAGAATCAAATAAAACATTTTCTACTTTAGAGTGGATGGTAAGTGTACCTTTCACCACATCGTTATCGTACTCCACATCACTGATAGAAATTGCATGTGACTTTCCTTTGTCTTTAGCCTTAAGAGTTTATTGACGTCGACCATCATCATCAACCCTTGGATTAGGGCATTTATTGGCATAATGTACCATCTCCTTGCACTCAAAACATTTAAGTGTAGTAGGTTCATTCTGTGTATCTCTTCCTTTGTTTGCATCATTAGACATCTTCTTCCCATCATCGCGTCATTCAAATGCCCGATGACCTTCCTTTCCACATTTGAAACATTTACTTGTCCCTTTAAGACAACTCCCTCCATGTTTCTTTCCACACTTTGAGCATAAGGGAAAGCTCATCTTCTTTTCAGTGTGCTCTTTAGATTTTCCTTTGAATTCCATTTTCCTCTTCTTATCAAACCCATATGACTGATGGGTTACTCCAATCTCCATCTCAACTTTGAGAGAACATCGAACGATTTCCTCGTAGCTATTGAAGTCCCTTATGGCTAAGGCCCTTCGAAGAGTTGGTTTTAAGCCACTAAAGAATCGATCGATCTTACTCTCCAGTTGGATAATAATACCAGAAGCGTACCTTGCAAGTCTTGTAAAATTTGCTTCATAGGTACCAACAAATTCATCATCCTTTTGCTTCAGTTCAAGAAACTCTTTCTCCATCTTTGTTCGGAGAATACGAGGGAAGTACTTATTGAAAAATAAGTTCTTGAACTCATCCCATTCCATGGACTCAATTTCATCCCTTTGCCTCATATTCTTAATAAGATTCCACAATTGATTAACATCACCTTCCAAACGATACACTGCTAATATGACTTTATCATGCTCAGAACATTGAATAACCGAAAATATCTTTTCAGTAGTACTAATCCATTATTCAGCAACTAATGGATCAGTAGACCCGCTGAATGAAGGTGGACGCTGTCTCATGAAGGATTCAATAGAATGTTGCTCCTTCCTTTGCTCGTTTGGAAGTCCTGCATGATTCATAGCTTGAGAAAGTTGTGTGAGCATGGCTAAAAGATTTTGCATTCCAGCTCCCATAACGTTTGGTTGCTCAGGGGGACAATCATTGCATTGCCCGTCGCATTCCTCATTAACACGGTTCCTTCGGGTTCCGGCCATTGACTAAAACCAAGATGAATAGTGTGAGCAACACTAATTATAATAGGAAAACCACATAATCAAGAATAAAATTTCACACTTAAGGTCTTATCCTAGGTTATTCATGGCCATTTCTAAAACACTAAGATTGCATTCTATGCTTAGACTTATCCTTAGGATTCTTACTAAGGCTTTCACATCCTAGTTTCCAAAGGTTCACTATACCTTTCCTATGATACCAACTATAACGACCCATACTTTACATACATTGTTATTACTTCAGAATTGAAGCACACTTATTACAACATATAACAAAACCAAGAAAGGACCGTATAGGTATAGTGTCTTTAGAAACTGGGAAACATAAACAACTGGTTCATAAAGTATCTACTTTTCCTCCCATTTATTTCATCATATCTAGAGTCCCTTTTTGGCATATTCTACTTAATAACCTTCTTCCTGGCCTGAGGAAATAAAACATACAAAAGGGTGATCTCAAATGCTCAGTAAGGGTAAACAAAAGAAATATCAATCACATCATATACATAAGCACATAACTTTTGGAAATCTTAACCTGCAAAAGAGATCATAATTTCATAACATGGGATAAATCATAGTAGTGAAATGTAATCCCAATAATCATAACTTAAAACATGAAACTTTTTGGCATACACACATAATCATAGAGAATCATTTCTTATTAGTCAAGACTCATTTCCAAGACTATCTTAGTGGATAAAGTCCATTTCTGAACCGAGTTCACTCCTCGTTTCAGTCCTGTTTCACTGAATCGGTATAACCTACCGTTCCAGCCATGTCTATATCATGAGATATAAAATCTTTACCCAATGAATTGGAGGAAGATATAGGTCCCACCCATCTCATAATGATACCATTCTTATGTTTTCCACGAAATCTTAAATCATACATCATTGCATAACCCATGTAATAAAAATGGAATTCTTAAACATCGTGACATCATAAAACAATTCATATAAGATAAATGAATTCATAAAAATAATTCCATCACAACATAATCAAATCAATGTAATGATAGGGATAGAATCAGAACCCTATATTGTAACATCCCCAAATGATAAAAGGGTTAAATGACTAAATGATATGACTCATGTCAACAAGGTGCACCTTCCTTTTCGGGAGCCTACCTGATTAGAACTCCACAGTTAAGCGTGCTTGGCCTGGAGTAGTGATCAGGATGGGTGACCTCCTGGGAAGTTTCTCAGGGTGTGTGTGAGTGAGGACAAAACACACTGGAAAGGACATGTGTTGGCCTGTGGGGACTATCATTAGTCAGATAACCCGTTCAGGCATGTGGGTGGACCCTGGGGTGGGCCCCACGTGTCTGCGGGGCAACTGGTGGTACCTGGTGGGCCAGGACCCGACGACCATGTTAAGGCGGGGTGACTGTGCTGTCATCGGGGCCCGGTTGTCACATTTGGTATCAGAGGAGGAACCCAGCCTTAAGTGCGCGGTGCACTGCCTGAGTTGAGATGTAGGGCCCACAATGAGGGCGTTGTGCTCTAAAGGGGGGGTGATTGTAACATCCCCAAATGATAAAAGGGTTAAATGACTAAATGATATGACTCATGTCAACAAGGTTCACCTTCCTTTTCGAGAGCCTACCTGATTAGAACTCCACAGTTAAGCGTGCTTGGCCTGGAGTAGTGATCAGGATGGGTGACCTCCTGGGAAGTTTCTCAGGGTGTGTGTGAGTGAGGACAAAACACACTGGAAAGGACATGTGTTGGCCTGTGGGGACTATCATTAGTCAGATAACCCGTTCAGGCATGTGGGTGGACCCTGGGGTGGGCTCCACGTGTCTGCGGGGCAACTGGTGGTACCTGGTGGGCCAGGACCCGATGACCATGTTAAGGCGGGGTGGATGTGCTGTCACCGGGGCCCGGTTGTCACATATATTATCTTAGATGGAAAATAATTTTAATAAAACACTTGAACTCCATTCTTGAGGAAAATATCCTTTCTACTTCAAAAATACTTTTCCTTTCTTAACATGTCATACAATTCTAAACTAAAAGAAGTTGATTAAAAATAAACTTGAAAACTTTTAAAGGAATCTTCTTGGAAATAATGTTTTAAAAATCCATTCATGTCGTATAAGTAAAAAAAAACATTCTTCGTACTTTTGTCAGAAAAGTCAAAAAGTACCTCATACGAAAAACGACAAAAGATTCCTTTCATATCCTTTATTAAAAACTCACCGAAGGGTAAAATTAGATTTAAAAAATTGTAGGTGGATGGAAATGATATTACATATTGAGGAAACATGGATTTGGATGATAAAATACACCCTAGTAAATACTAAAGTATAAACAATCTCGGATAAAAATGAGATTGTGATATTTCCCTTACCTTAGGTCCGATATGCTTTGTACGTGTCCGAACTTCCTGTATAATGATTTAAATAATGTTATTGACTTATTACAGAATCATACTTATTTTTATGATATCATATATGGTCATATTCTTAGCTTCTTAGTAGTAATATTTCATTGCTACTTGTTATTCGGGTGTTTATAACTTTTTGTTCTTATGCGTGTTTTGTCGAATAAATTCTTATTCTTCTCTTTAGGTTATAGATACCTCATTTACAGAATGGTATTAGTGTAATATATATCATATTCATTCATTCAATTCATTTATATAATCATTATGAAATGAAGATCATGTAGAACGAGTCGCATCACATCGTGGAGACGGTATTCCGTACGTATGCACGAGTGATGATATCGTTCCTATGATTGTGGAATTGTATTGGAGTATATGTATACTATTTAAGAATCAGTATCACTTTATAATAGTCACATATAGTCATTATTTACACCATTATACCCATCCAAGTAAGGTGGTGGTGAAAAATAGATTACACCACAGCGTGGAGACGGTATTCCGTACGTACGCACGCGCGGTGATTTATTTATCCGTAGGTTGGATAGATGGTGAAATAGGGTTGTTTCATACTTATAATAACATATCAGTATATGAGTGATACTAATGTTATTACTTCATAATGAAATAACTAAAGAAGAAGAAGTGTAAGAAGAAATAAAGATGAAAGAATCGGTAATGGACATTACCTCTTCTTTGAAGTGCTTCTTTGAGACCTCCTTTTAGGGCACTAAAATAGGTCTTTGAAGAAGACCAGAACCTCTAGGATGTTTCTAGGGAATTGGAGAGAATAAATTGGCAGGGTTTGGCTGAGCTTTAGGGCTCAAAGTGGTGTGAGGAAGAGGGGGAGGAGGTGCCCTTTTATAAGGGAGGAGAGGGCCTCCTTTGGAAAAACTAAAAATATTATTTTATTATAAAGTCAAGTTCGGTTTTAAATAGCTCCAAATTGATTTATTTGTAATCTAAGGTGGGGATGGATCGAAATACTCTCATCCAATAGAATTTATACAAGTTTAGGTTCCTATTTTAACCTTATCATTTAGATTTAACATTAAGTTAAATAATTTTACTTTTACCGTGTCTTCATGTGTTCTTATACTATAAGGTTAATAAACTTACTATAAGCAGCCAAACGAACCCCAAGTTGTTTATTATTAATATATATAACCTTATCTAAGTCATTTGGCCGAACCTTATATTTTTAAAAATAAAATAACAATTACTAATATAATATTTGTTTTAAAAACTATTTTATATCAATTTTGACACTATTTAGTAATTAATTTTTGTGAAAATAATAACAGAATGATTAGTTCTAAAAAAGTTAATTAAATAAATACTAACATGTCATATTAATCTAGAAAATTAGTGTAATTCATAAAAAGTCTCAAATTACATTTATTTTGGTGTTTATAACATCAATTATGTCAATATTTCATTAATAAGATAATTACTGCATTATCTTTGTGTCATAAATAAATTAAATTATTTAATGTCTAAAAATTACAAATAAAATACCATTATGTAGGAAATATTTTTAGCTTTCTAATGAATATTTATAGTCGAATTTATCTTATTTATAACCCCATATTAAAAATGATTTACTTATTAAACTTTGATTTTAACTATTTTAACCCTTCTTTAAATAAATTAATAATAAATGTCCTAATCTAATCCAAGTGGGCCTAAATGGTCATATTTTATTCCTAAGGTTGTTTTTGGTCGAATTAAACTTGTCCAATAGAATCAGGACATGTGTTAGGGTAATAATAATATCATTTTTACCCTTAATTACCCTATTTACTTTTAACCGTGGTAAATAAAAGTAAAAAGTTACTATTCACCAAAAATTATTTTCATCTCATTGAACCACATTTTACTTACTGACATCAACCGTGTCTCTCGGATTTTTGAAATTCCACCCACAGAAGCGGTAAAATTAAGTTTTATGAAAAATTCAGTTTTTTAACTACCACTTAGTGGTTTCACTATTCATAAAAAATTGAAAGTTTTCAGAAAAACACCAAAATTTCACCCTAGGATAATTTTGATATTCCGAATCCAAAAATGAAGTCCATTTTGAAAAATAAAATTTATAAAATTTCAAAAATTGGTTATTACTATTCATAACGGCTAGTTTTAATAATATTTTATTCGCATATCATTGTTTAGTGAAACTCGGTATTGCGTACGACGCAAGCTATCGAGGAAGGTTGCGATTTTGTGTAAAGCAAGACAAGCAAGTGTTGTGTGTAGAAAAATATTACTTTGATGATTTATATAACATAAATTTCTCGGGTGTTACAAGTTTGGTGGCCTTTTTCACCACACTTGTAACAGACTCCCATTCCCTTTAGGCAAGTACCAGGGTGTTTCTTCCCACATTTACCATAGGATGGATATTAAAATTTTTCCTTCTTCCCCTTATTTCCATTTTTAGAGTGTTCAGTAGATCTCTTCTTCTCCTGCTTTTCTTTAAAGTCGTAAGACTTAGAGAATTCTTTTTCTGTCTTGATAGCACATGATACAATATCTTCGTATGATAAGAAGGATTGCGAGACTAATTATCGATGGATAAATGGTTTTAACCCATCAAAAAATAGACCAATCTTACTCCTTGGGTTATGTATATAATCTTCAACATAACTTGCGAACCTTTTAAAGTTAGCCTAATATTTTGCGACATTCTCATCCTCTTTTTTCCTCTGACTCAGAAATTGCCTTTCCATATCTGCTCGATGGTCATAAGGAAAGTATTTTTCTAATAAAAGTTCTTTAAACTACATCCATTCCATATTTGATACTTCACCATATTACTTTGTGTTTTGAATCAATGACCACCATTGATCTGCATCTCCCGTGAGGCAATAAACTGTCATGACAACTTTTTCCCTTTCGCTACTCCCCAAAGCGTGAAATATTTTCTCTAAGAAATTTATCCATTGCTCAGCTACTAATGGATTTGTAATCCCATTGAATTTTGGTGGTTGTTTCCTTATGAAGCGGTCTAACATTGATCCTCCACGTTATGGATCAGGGTGCTCCATACGGGTAAGGTTATTATTCATAACCTGAGTGAGTTGTCCCAGTATGGTGATAAGCTGATCAGCACCAGTTGCATCACCAACTCCACTATAATTATCTTGAGTAGGATGGAAATACCTACATGGATTACGTGAATTGATACAGTTTCCATTCCTTCCACTAGGCACCATTTCTAAACAATGGCATACACTAGATTAGTTTATGAATCACAATACATAATTCCAAACTTATAAAACACTTAACATAAATTGAACAGTTTATGGATATAATCCATAATCATAAAAATGTTTTCTTTGAGGAAGTATATACTCATAAACCCTTCATAATGGTTTGTAAATAAAATGAGAATTATCCTAAGCATATCCCCTGGGAGTGTCGTAACCAAGAGTGCAGCAAGGCCAGTTATTGTGCACCAGTTCCCATTCGAGTCTAGCTCAAAGCGGTGTTTTCAGGTTTTACCCCTAGGTACATCTGTGCCAGAGCTGCCTCTACCTGCTTATATCTAGACAAATATGTATTGCTTGGAAAACTCACAAAATCTCTACAATACCAAAATTCTAAGAAGTTCTTCTATACTAATCCTCAAAGTCTATCTTAGGGTAGTGTTCTCTAATCAGAGTTTTTCTAAATCTAGTTTCCAAGGTTTGTACTAAACTTCCTATGATACCAACTGTAATGCCCTAACCCCAATTACCCAGAGTCGGTGTATTATTACATAACATTGACATGATATAAGGAATCATGTCCCGAAAGACCGATCAATTTAGTAGCCTTGGAAGTACTAGATACAATCATAAGTTTTACATTACATCATGTAATAAAAACATCAACAACATTTTTTTCCCATTTTGAACACACTTATATCCTTAGTATATCCCTATAGGTTAACCATAAAATACTTCTTCGCATCCTGGGAAAAATAAAACATAAAAAGGGGTGAGCTCAGATACTCAGTAAGGATAACAATATAGCGGAAACTTTCATAAATAAGAATAAACATTTAAGGAAATGTATTAGACTAAAACAAAAGCCTTTTAAACTTAAACTTCAGCATAATATGGAAAATATAAAATCAAATAATTCAATTTACTTATTCTCATGGATATTCTACTAGTCAAATAATCACATGCAATATCAATAGCGACTTTCATAATGATGGAATGCATAATGCCAGACTTCATAACCACATAGTCAAGGCCTTGTGCCAAGACTGCAAATAAGATTTTGTCAAGGCCTTATTCAAAAGACACTAGTTTGTCTCATGAGACCTACCTATGCATCGAGGACCTATAGCGGGCTCCACCCATCACTTACTAAGTCCAATTCATTCCTCATATGAAAAGGTTTAAACATAACATAAACATTCGTATTAAAACTAGCATACGAAATGTCAATACTTTATCCATAAACCATGAATGACATAAAAATAATACATCCATAGTAAAAAATATCACAAAACCTTCAATACAACATGGAAGTTTTGTATCATAATAAATAAACTTCAAACAAGCTTAAAATACATCAAAGAATGTTGACATAGATGAAATCAAAACTTTTTTTAGAGAAATATCTATTTCTATTTTGAAATCATTTAAAATTTATATAATTATAAAAGAAAACATTTATTTTAAAAATATTCTTATAATCTTGTATGGGAATCTTTGACGATGTTATAACGGCAGAAAATAGCCGCACCCGCCGTATAAGTTAAAAAAAGACATTCTTACCTTAATTTTGTCAAAAGGTCATAAAGTACCTTGTTTTGAAAACGACAAAAAGATTATTTTCAAAACATATAAGGTCAAATAAGGGTATAAATGACTTTAACCCATTGTCTAGTAAATTTTTTTTGAAATACATTTTTATGAAAACACAGATGTGGATGATAAAGAGGTCCCACTAGATACTTACGTAAAAACAACCTCGGATAATAAAGAGATTGTGAAATTAACACTTACCTTGTACTTTTCCTTAGTAGATGGTATGTTAACCTCCTGTATAATAGTTAAAAAATTGTTATTAAATTATAAAATAACTATATACATAAATATGATATCATATATGATCTTATAATATTGCTTTGTTAATAATATTTTAGTAGTACCATCGTTTCAGGCGTTAACTGATTTGTTTTCCTTTATACGCTTGGTTATGTAAGCCATGTTTTTTATGGATAGGATGTATTTTATTCATATACATAATTATATTATATTAATAAACATTATTTTTAATCATAAAATGAAGATTATTCTTGAATTATTATGATGGGGAATGAATCTCATCACGTTCGTGGAGACGGTAATCCGTACGTACGCATGAGCGACAATATCATTATATTGATAGAGAAATCATATGTAATTGGATGGTATATCATATATAAAGAATAATTAACATGTTATATTTATTATTTACACCAGTTATACTCATTATTATACCCATCCAAATAATGAAGTGTTTGAATAACAAACTACACCATGACCTGGAGACGGTAATCTGTACGTACACACGTATGGTGGCTTTTTCATTTATAGGATGGATAGAATAATGAATATGGTTATAAAATTTTTATAATAACATCACAGTATATATAATATATTGGAGTTATTATTTTATAATAGAAACAACAAATAAAGAGGAAGTGGAAGAAGAAAAGAACTTGAAAGAGGTGATGAAATATTTACCTCTTCTTTGGGTTCTTCCTTTTGATTTGATCAAATGGGATCCTTAGGTTGGCTTTATGACCAAAGTAAGGAATCTAGTATGAATTTAGGAAATTTTAGAGGATATTTGGGCAGTGGTTGGCCGAGACAAAAGGCTTTGTATGTGTGAAATTAAGATAAGGGTAAGTGCCCTTTTATAAGAGAGGTGAGGGTCACTTTAGGAAAAGCTTAAAATATTTTTTTATAATAAAATCATTTTCAGTTTCTAATGGCTAAAAAATAAATTATTTAAAGGATAAGGTGGGTATGTGTATAAAAACTCTCAACCAATAGGTTTTAGATAGGTTTAGGTCATCATATTAACCTTATCTTTTAGATTTAACACTTAGTTAAATAGTTTGTTATTTACCACGTCTCTTTGTATTTTTATATTATATGGTTAATAAAATTACTATAACATGACAATAGAACCCCATGTGGTTCATTATTAATATATATAACCTTATCTAAGTCCTTTTTCTGAACCTTATATTTTTAGGAATATTATATCAATTAATAATATAATATTTGTTTTTAAAAACTCAATTATGTCAATTTTGACACTATTTAGTATTTGATTTTTTTTAAAAGCCATAAAAACTTTATCACTTCAAATAAAATTTATTTAACCAACCATAAAATGTCATATTAACCTAAAAAATTATTATAATTCATCATAAGTCT
This sequence comes from Viscum album, assembly GCA_963277665.1. Classification (NCBI taxonomy): domain Eukaryota; kingdom Viridiplantae; phylum Streptophyta; class Magnoliopsida; order Santalales; family Viscaceae; genus Viscum; species Viscum album. The sequence goes on along the minus strand of OY728135.1, from coordinate 250,250,939 downwards.
TAATTTACATTTATTTTGATATTTATAATATCAATTATTTTAATATTTCATTAATAAGGTAATTACAACATCATCATTGTGCCATAAATAAATTAAATTATTTAATGTATAAAAATTATAAATAAAATACCATTATTTAGGAAATATTTTTATCTTTCTAATGAATATTTATAGTTGAATTTGTATTGTGTGTAACCCTATATTAAAAATGGTTTAGTTATTAAACATTGAATTTAACTCTTTTAACTCTTATTTAAATAAAATAATAATAAATGTCCTAATCTAATACAAGTGGACCAAAGAGGATCATATTTTATTCCTAAGGTTTTTTTTGGTCTAATTATACTTATCCAATATAATTAGGACATGTGTTATGGTAATTATGATATCATTTTTACCCTTAATTATCCTATTTACTTTTAACCGTGGCAAATAAAAGTCAAAAGTTATTATTCACCAAAAATTATTTTCATCTTATTGAACCAAATTTTACTTAATTATATTAACCATGTCTCTCGGGTTTTTGAAATTCAACTCACAGAAGCAGTAAAATTAAGTTTTATACAAATTTGTAAATGCTCTTAGGAGGTGGGTAAAAGACAGTAAAAAGTTTAATAAAATTTTATATATCTAAAATTATTATAAAATGACTCCAATAAATTACGTTAAACATATATAGGTATTATGTATCTATTTTTACCTAAAATAAATTAAAATAAAATAACTAATTATTTAAATAAAAAGTCGGTTTTAACCAATAACGCAGTGTTTTTTCACTATTCATTAAAAATTGAAAATTTTCAGAAAAATACAAAAAATTAACCCTAAGATAATTTAGATATTCCAAATCCAAAAATGAAGTTCATTTTGAAAGATAAAATTTATAAAATTTCCAAAATTGGGTATTACTATTCATAACTGCTAGTTTGATTGGTCGCGGTGTGTTAGAATCTCAAAGTTGTGTACAATGCAAGCTATTGCATTATTCAAAGGGAAACGTACCGTGGAAGCTTGAGGTGTTACACTAAAACTTGTATTAATCCTATTTTATGAGATATTAATGACTAGGAAAACCCTTGGGATGAAAATTTGGCCTTTAGAAGCCACTTGGGTGTGATTATGACACTTATAACTTTTAATTTAAAGTAAAGGAAAATATGTTATAAACATATATATTCTTAATAAAACAATTTTAATATGGTTTTATATAAGTTATATCTTTGAATATAAATATTCATTAGAAATATAAAAATATTTTCTACATCATGGTATTTTATTCAGAATTTTTAGATATTAAATAATTAAATTTAATTATGACACAATGATGATGCAGTGATTGATTTATTAACAAAGGAATCAAATAAATGATATTATAAATATTAAAATAAATATTATTTGACATAATTTATGTCATATAAGATTTTTAAAGGTTAATATGACATGTTAAAACACTATTCAATGCTTTGTTTCAAAGTTATCTCTCTGTTTAGATTTTTGTTGAAATTCAATAAAGTGAATAGCGTAAAAAATTGACATAATGGATATTTTATAAAAATGATAATTGATTAAATTATTTAAAAATACTAAAAATATTTTAAAATCACAAAGTGAGGTCTAAAATTTCATTAAGTGTCCAACTATGGGAATTTGAACCCATATAAGTAAAATTTATGGCCTCTTAATATTTAAAATTTTGTTACCACAATTAAAATTTAAAGAGAATAATTAAGGGTAAACAAAAAATATAAGGTTTAAAATAAACTCAATAAATGTCTAAAAATTATTTTATTAGAGTATTTTGAACTATCCTAATATTATATTTTACATATCTCAATTTGGATCCATTTGAATTAAAAAATTAATTTATATTAATTTAATATTTTGATACTTTCCAAGGGTGCCCTCCCCTCTCCTATAAAAAGGTACCCTCTATTCTCTAATACTTACAATTAAAAATCCTTTTGGTTTGACTAATATATACACAAAAACCTTCCTAGAATATCTCCCTACATTCTTGAGGCCTTAGTTTAGGCAGAATACCCTTCTTAGAGGTGTTAAGGTGTACTTTCAAAGGTGATCAACTGAAGAAGAGGTATCGTTTTTTAAGAGTTTCTATTTTATTTATTCTTCTACTTCCTTTTCCTAAATTGTTTCCATACTAATGTAATAACTACATAATATAATATATTATAATATTTTTTATGGTTATGGTACAACCATATTCATCCTTCTACCTATCCTATGAAAAACAATATCACCATGCGTGCGTACGTACGACTTACCATCTCCACGTCGTGGTGAAAACTGTTTTTGATATATACTTTATTTTGATGGATATAAAGATGAGTATAAAGAATGTAAATAATGAATATGACTTGATAATTATTTTTTATAATTAATATACCATCCAATTCTATACTATTTAACTATTAAATTGAATGATATCGTCGCTCGTGCGTACGTACGGCTTACCGTCTCCACAACATGATGAGACTCATTCTCCACATTAATTGTTCAATAATTATTAAAAATATATATAATTATATTTAAATTATTATTATTATGTGAATAATATTATTATCATTATATAAAGATAAAATAATAATTACCTTATTTTCAAAATGATCAATGAAAAATGAAAACGTTACTCATGCGTACGTACGGTCTACTGTCTCCATGAATATAAAGTTGCTCATTTTTCATAACCATAAGTGGGGCGGCTCATCAGTATGTCACCCCAGAGTAGACACATACCTCTTCTCCCGTCTAGGATGTCGTGGGGAAAACTCCCCCGTAATATATGGAAAAGTGGATCAGGAAAATACACTCATTCCAACAGGAGATAATCAGCATATTCCAATGGCCACTCCAAGGTAGGCACAAACCCATTCCAAATTCCTGGAATCCTGTTAACAAATTCTGGAAGCAACACGAGATCTAGTCAAGTAATATTCCATACCTAAAAACCACTTTCCTCAATAAGTGGCCTCGGTTTCTTGAAATAAGGAATCTAAAAAGACATTTTAGGGCATATTCATTAATTTAAAAAGTATGATTAATGTATAAAAGTGATTATTATGTCATGAATACCATTATGGAGATGATGAACTTATGACCACATGGATTAGTGATATCAAAACCATGTTCATTTTCGACTCAAGTACTGAATATCGAAAAAACACCCGATATGAACTTAAATAATTATATAATTTTTATAACATGGTAATAAGCTATATAAAATAAATAATAAACTTGGAAAATATTCTCAAGAAAGTATAAATTAACCCAAGTTTATTATTCAGGAACATAATGATTGAATGTGACAATTCAGACTCAAAGTAAGGGATTTCGTCTCAATCTCCTTTCATTATGGAATATTTTGATAATATACACCACCTTATTTTATACGGTGTATAATAAACCCCTTTGAATTTAAATTCCATTCAATGGTTTTCAAAAGGAATCTTTTTATCTGAAGCATTTTACTAAACAAAAAAAAGGAATGTTTTTTTAACGTATGCAACAATAATGACTTCTCTGTCGCCACAACCATTATTTGATATTTGATTTCCTCTATAGCCTATAATATTTAAAAAAAAGTAAATACCATATTCCTATTTTAGGTATTTTCGTATTTAAAATGGTTTTGATAATGAATTGATTATATCAAAATCTTTAAATGATATCCTCTGATTGCAATGCGGAAATCCTATTTTTCCTTTATGTATGGTTTATGTGTTATGATTATATTATGGTTCTTGGGCATTGTTTATGTATATGGGTGGTTCCGTGATAAATCGAGGGCAGGTGAGCCCGTTATACCTCTCCAATACATTGGGTAATGTGATGGCGGTAAATGGTAAGGTTTCTCTTAAGATATTTAGGGAATATACTATGATGGGTATTCCAAATGTAACCATGAAGGTTACTTCCTATGTAGTTGTGAAAGCTACAATGTAAGTATGATATGGATGCCACAAGTTACCTTTATGATTTATGATTTCTATGAGTTTTTTATGAATCATATGATTTCATGGGGTATGTTAAAGATCTTATGTTTTATGGGTGAAAAGTATGATTTCATGGGTTTATAAGTATTCATGGACTAACGTTTTTATTTACTTATTTTATACCCCTTACTGAGTTTTTTGTGCTCATACCAAGTTTTTTAAATGTTTTCCACAGGGTATAAGGATGGGTAAGAAAAAGGAAGAAGTCAAGAAGATTTTTATCAAGAAAAATAAATCATGTTTACTTTAATTTCTTATATTATGGAAGAAATGGATACTATTTTAGTTGTATCCACTTTTTATGTAATAGTTATGGCCTAATTATCTAAAACTATAAACTAGAAAAGATCCTCAATGTGAATTATTTACTTCAATCAAGATTATGAAATGTTTAAGGTTGGGGCCTTATACCAATAGTTATTAAATAATACAATTTTTACACATGTAAATTTCAAAAAAATATAATTTAAATAACTACCAGATTAATTAGGAGAGTAATTTAGTGTTTTCCCATATCCCTTCAGCATGATAATTTTGTATTGCATGCACTATGTCTACATTATAGTCATTGTTATCCGAAAATTGTGTAATAGATGAAGAAGCCTCATATAAATCAATAACACCATCATCATCCTCATCAGACAAATAGATTATTTTCCATTGTAAAATGATTGACCAATGGTCATTCGATGGATTGATGACATAAAATATTTTCTTTGCATGTGTGTCCATGAAAAATGGTTCCTCATTGCAACTAAATCTTTTCAAATCAACCATTTTAAACCCATATTCATCATGTTTCACACCAATATTACTTACAACCCAATTACAATTAAACGAGGTGACTCAAAATTTAATATAATAAATTTACCATATGTCTTAAAGAACTTAAAAATATGGCATTGATACAAAAATTGGGTTTTTATCTTTTGCACTTGAAAAATGCAGCACTTCAGTGATGAACATTACACCATTATTTTGAATGGTACTCTTTTCATCCAGCTTCTTTGTGTAAAATGTATACCCATTAATATCAAAACCAAACCATGTGATCACATTAAGAGATGTACCCCCTAACAACCATTTCAATGTTTATGATGCAGATATATTTTTGGTGACTTTCTCTTTAAACCATGAAACAAATGTCTTTTTATGATCAAAGATCAAAAACTTTTCATTTCTTTTTGGATATCATTACTTTAATTATACAATATGTGATTGAACCTTATTTGTGTTGTTGAAAATGTATAAATGTGCCTGTATTACTTCATCATGTGGAATAATCTTTAAATTTAAACCTCAAATCCCTCTACCTTCACTATAAATTGTCACATGCCGAGATATAGGGAGATCAATATACTCTACTTCATACAAATAATCAGTACATAAATCAATCACCTTTACTGATACATATTTTTGAATAATATATTCCTCTGGTCGATAAGGATTTTTAACATATCCCTTAAACATTTTCATATATCTTTCAAAAGGATATATCCATCGTAAATAAACAGGCCCACATATTCTTATCTCATGCACCAAATGAATCACCAGATAAACCATTATATTAAAAAAAATCAGTGGGAAATACATTTCTATCTTACAAAGAATTAGAGAAGCTTCATTCTACAACACATATAAAAAATTTAGATCAACAAATTTTATATAAATGGATTTGAAAAAATTACATAACCAGATGATAGTCTTTCTGAAAGTTGTTGGCAATATACCACACAATGTGACTGGTAGAAGTTGTTGCATAAATACATAATGATCATGAAATTTCATACCTATTAATTTAAAATCCTTAAATGACACCAAATTATTAACATTTAAAGAATAACCACTGGGAACATTAATACCACGATGACACTAAAAAAATCCACCTTCTCAGTCTTTTTTAATGAGTGACAAGATGAAGGTAAATATGTTCCATTTCTTTTTATAGTGGGAGATAACTCTAAATGTATTCCCATTAATATCACGTCCAATATAGAATGGAATCTATATTTTTTATTTTATTTTATGTCTAAAAAAGTTCCAATAAAACTGTCACATATGTTTTTCTCAACATGAATAACATCAATGTTATGTTTTATCTCTAAAAATATCCAATAAGGTAGTTCAAAAAAGACAGACTATTTCTTCCAGATATTTTTTTGAAGACTAGAAATTATTTTCTTTCCAAATGTTGAATCAATAATTTTCACCCTATCATAATATTCTTCAACTTACAATGGTTTATGGGGAAGGTTGTATTCCTATAAATCTTTAAATGATTTTTTCAATCTATGATAAGGATGATCAATTCAAAAAAATCTTTGATTTTCCATGTAAACTATCTTTCTTCCATTCTACAATTGATAATATGATGTCTCTTCTTAAAAAATTGGACATGATTTATGTTCCTTAACACTGTATCCAGATAAGTTTCCATATTCAATAAAGTTTTTTATAGTGAACATTATCATAACTCACAAAAGAAAATACTCTTTCTTGTATTAATTGGAAAATTTAACACCTATCTCCCATAGTAGTTTCAAATAATCAATCAATGGTGAAAGATACACATCAATATCATTTCACAGTTGTTTTGTTCCAGAAATAATCAATATCATCATAAAATATTTTTTATCCATACATAGATGTGGGGAAAAGTTGTAAACTACCAATAAAATAGTCCATGATCTATGTTGGATACTTAGGCTTTGATATGGATTCATTCATTCAGTACACAATCCCATTCTGATATTTTTAACTTCATTTCAAAAATCATGAAATTGTTTATCAAATATCTTCCACTATAGTAAATCAATAGGGTGACATAAGTTACCATCAGAGATGTGCTCATCTGAATGCCATCTTAACCTTTTTTCATCAATTGAATTTGAAAATATATGTTTCAAATGAGGAATTATTGGAAGGTACCAAAATTATTTAGCAGGATCTTTGATTCTGGTATCTAAGAATGAATCATAGTTGAATTATCATAATTGTATGAAACAATTATTGGATGATATCATTAGAAACTAAAAAATTGATTTTTCATGAGGTTATATGTCAGTACCTAAGAATGAATATGAGTTGAATTTTTCATCCATCTTATAGCGTGATGTCCCACATATAGGAAAACTTGAAAAATATTCATATTCTTTCCTATATGACACATAATCATTGGGGCAATAATGTATCTTTTTATACCCCAATCCCATTGGGCATGATATTTTATTCAACTCATAATTAGAATCTGGAAGCTTGTTGCCTTATTCAAGTAGCTCTTTTAAAAGCTCAATTAAGTTGGAGGAACTTTTATCACTCTACCCATTTCTTTCTTTCAAGTTAACTAATATCAAAACTACTTATAATACTGTATATTTACTACAATCGAGGAATAATGGTTTCTAAGAATATCTATATAATCATTCAATAGTTGCTATTTTTTTGATGATTTCAAAACCTAAATCATGAATTAATTCTTTAATACTTTCCTCTACCTCATTATGAATATTTTCATCAACATTAGATGTTGAATTTTCAGTTCTTTCACCATGATAAATCCAACATGTATAATAAAGGGTAAAACCATATCAAATGAGATGATCCTTAATTTCATTGAAGTTTAACTTTCTTATATTCAAACACTTCACATGCTGACAGAAAATCAAATCTATGTTTTGAAGATTTCATTTAACAAATTCCAAGAATTTATCAACTCCTTTTTCATATTCACTAGTGGTTGTTCGTAAATTTATCCTATTATGATCCATTAAATACCTGAAATTGCAATATGATCAGTGAATATATGAAAGCATATAAACATTTAAATATATATATATATATAAATAGATATTTTTTTAAAAAAAACACATTCAATAAAAATGTTTGGTAATCAAATTATAAAGTCTTGGTTCTCAAAACATCATCAATATAGAATACAACATCCCTCAAGGAATATGACATGAATCAATACCACATAAATATCAAAATACAACATCAATGTGATAAAACACAATAATTCAATAAATAATATATAATGTAGTGATATTTATCAGATCACATTATCAAATTATATCCAAATCACAATATCATATCAATGATTGAATAACCTTGTCAAAAAAATAATTTACCATATAATTATATAAAATCACATTGACCACCCATAAAAAATTATCATAATATTATTTATCAAGTCAAAATATCATTTTAAAATTTCATTCCAACTATTCATATCATCATTATTAAGAAAATATCAAAAAACACAAATTATACTTCAAACCACATGATTTAGGCGAATTTATTCAATTACCACTATTTTTCTCCTTTTCCTATTATAAATTCATCTACATTCATCATCATCGGCTGACTAACATCCATTTATCCCTGGTTATCTAATATAATTAAACATTACATTTATCTATAACCTCTCCTAACATCCCATCATAATAGATCAAGTTCAACCACTTTATCGTAAAAGTTTCAACAAAACATTAATCAATATTTAACACACATCACAATGTCAAAAAAATGAAAGAAATATATTTTACACATCATTGCTTCAAAAAACATCAATCAATGTATATAATCATGAACATTTGATAATTTCATCAAAATTTTTTATCAAAATAAATAAACTTTAAGAAAAACATTTATAAATAAGAATAAACTGTATACAAATAATTGAACCAATAACTCAACAGTATAACTAAATGATAAATAATTTAACTTTAATTTTTTTTAAAAAACTTAATTTTTTTTGGATTTCACCAAGGAAAATGGATCCCTAATTTGAAATTACTCCCTAAAATTCATTAGAAGAACAAACACTACAAGATATAACAAAAATGTTTGTAGAAATGAACAATAAAAAAGAACAAAGAAAGAAAATCAAACCGTGGATGATGGTCAACCAGAAAATGGTTTACGAATATAAACAATTTTTTAGATGATGAAATAATGATAGAGGATGAAGAATAAAGACCATAGATCATGAAATGATGATAAATTTTGAAGTAAATAAACAAAAATCGCCATTGGGATCACCAGGTTGCCTTCATCGGGCTTGTCGCGAGTCGATATAGGTTTCAAAGCTCTCAAAAAATGAGGGTTTCATGATCCCATATTTTTTTTAAAAAATTCATCATTGGTTATTAGAAAAATCAATGTCAATTTTTTTTTAATTTATGGAATTGGTTTTTAATAAAACTGATGCTGATTTTTTTATTTATGGTGTTAGTTTTACTGAAAACTAAAGCCGGTTTTTTTTAATTTACATCGTCAATTATTGTAAAAAAATGACACCATAAATCATCTTCAGTGATGTTTTTAGAACCAGTTTTCTTAAAAAATGATGACAAAAACCAATAAATAAATAAATTGTGTTGGTTTATGTTAAAATCGATGCCAAAATTTTCCCACAGATAAATTTTACACCAGTTAATAAAAAACTGACATCATATCTTCGACGTTAAAGCCACTATTTCTACTAGTGTCAGGTGATTCAGGTGGATACCAAATGATGAACCTGACCCATGTTTGAACAAAACTCTATAAAATCAAAATGGAAGTCGTGGCAGTAGCAGCCATGATAATTCAAAAGCAACGCCAGCCCGTAGGGTTATGGGATTTTTTAACACAACCTTAGAGGTCAACAAACTAGACCTGAAGAGTTTTGAAAGTGGAACAAGAATAACCCCAACCCTCAAGGATGGGAGCTTTCTCACCTTAGTAACCTCCTCCTCAATGTAATTTAGTTTTCTCCCAATTAGGGAGAATGCCTAAAAATGAATCCTCTTAATTTGTTCCATTATATGGTTCAATATCCTCTTTGGGAACACATACGACTAAACTGTCTAGATATTCCTTTCAAATTACCATCTTCCAAACGGTTCTTATAGAATCAGTGAAGGAAAAGATAAGGCCTCATAAAGGGTGTAAAAAAATGAAGTCTCATAAATACATTGATAAAATGTTAGAAATACATTATGGGTTAGTGAATGTCATCACACTACCCCTGAAGACCCTAAAAAACACGAGGCCAATTCAGAGGAGGAGTTGGAGGAGGAAGTTTTGGTTTAGACTATGATATACACTGAAACCATTGAAGGAGGTTTTCATACCTAGAACCAAAGACCCATCATGAATTTGGGAGTACCCTCAATCACTCCACCACCACCTTATCAAAGAGCACCCAAAAAAGAAAATAGAAAAGATAATTTTGTGCCTTACTTACTCCCTAAAAAGGTTGGACCCATCACACTTAAGGAAAGATTTAATCAACAAGAGTAAGGGATGAAATAATTAGGGAGACTCAATGAAAAATTACTCTGAGTAAGCCTTCCATCAGGATATGTTCTACAAGAAGATCCTCAACTCACAATCCCAACTGACATACCTCAACAAAGAGGGTTCACTGCGACCATAGAAGTGGAGCCAGAACATCTTCTCAATGTGGGTTACTAACAACCAATATACTTGGATCCCACAATAGTAGACCAAGAGTTCCCTCCATTGGGTATACATCCAAAATAAGTCTAGGCATATCTTTATAGGCCTGCCCCTATAGGATACCCATGATAGATACCAATAGTGACACCACATATGGACCTACTGGCTTCTACCCCCTTTCAATATCCTGATTATCTAGACATTCCTCAAGGGCTCATGAATACTATTTAGTTGCTAACAGATTAGTTGGAAGTCATAGAGAAACTAAGTGTACTGGTACAACCAGAAAATAAGCCTTACCTTGAATGGGTTGATCTGACTCTTCTCCCACCAAACTTCAAAAATCCTACATTTCTAATTTTCAACAACTTTGGGGATCTAGAGTAGCACTTGACACATTTTGTGTCCTGTTGCGATCCCATAATAGGAACCCCTGAACAATAAGAAGTATTAAAACTCAGGTACTTCGTGCAGTCATACAGGGACCAGCCTTTGTATGGTACAGCATCTTACTAGTTCGATCAATCACAGTGTGGGAAGATCTTCATCAGAAGTTTTTATTCCAATTTAGCTCGACATTACGGAAGAGAAAATTCCTCGACCTCATAAACTAAAAATAGTGGGAGAATGAAAGAGTCTCAAATTTCATTACTTAGTGGAAAGGATTGACATACTCCTTAAACCTACAACTTCCTCAAGAATAATTATTGGACATCTATATAGAAAATCTTCACGATGAGTTGTGCATGCCAATCATCCCTATGAAATACATGGGAGGGTTCTAGGACCTTGTTGTGATTTCCCAAAGAGTAGAAGACTCCATCGCACAAACCAAGGCTAAGTCCTGAGTAATTCCTTCAGCTTAAGGAAAGAGAACGAGGAAAGCAAAGGCCACCACTGTTACACTTAAGCAAACCCCTAAACTCACTCCCACTCCAAATCTTACACCATATCATGTGGTTCCACCTCTTGAATTTCAGAAACTATACCCACCTTGTCATAATAATCAAAGAGAGCAGAGGTGAAAATAGTTTGAGGATATGAAGAATAAGGTTTATTCTTTCTGAAATGACCAAGTCCATGACTAATTTATCTTGAAATTGGAGAAAAAATTGATTAAGTTTCCAAATCCCAAGAAATCGAGTCAGGATGATGAGGAAGATATCCTGAACTATTTCAACTTATATAGAGCATTGTGGCATGATATCTAGAAATGTTTCATTTTCAAATACATCCTATAAAATATGATGGACTCTAGGAAAGTGAAGCCAGGAAATCCACCTGTGCAAGTGGCCTATATTTCTGCCATGGATCTAGAGGAGTATAATGGATGATAGGAATTTAACAATAATGGTGTGAAAAAGTTCAATGACTGGATGGTCAGAAAAATGATCAACCCAACTCATGTTATCCTCTGAGCACAATTGAAACAACCGACTATACCCCTGACCGCTTCCACTACAACACAACAGGATCCATCGATAACTCATTCCTCTGAAATCTAGTCTTCCAAAAAATTACATGGCCAAAAGATCAAGAAGAAAACACTAGAATATAATCTTGTGCCAAGGAAAAAAGATATATTTTACTTTAGAGGACTTTATACCTACCATCCCAGAAGCACATACACTGCCCTACCAAATGGTACAATAAGAGTCGACCCCTCTGATGGGATCTCCATCAAATGAGGAATTGATCTTTAGTTTCATTAATATTATCCACTTAATGGATCCATTCTTGGATGATGAGTGTGATTAAGAAACTGAATTCCCTATGATTTATTGGGGAACTGGGGTAAGAGGCCATAATAGTCGAGGATATAGGGGAAGACTCAGTCATGATAGGAGTCACTACTCTAACCATATCCCTGATCAAACCATCTATGTGGCCAAAAATCATGAGAAATATCTCCAGTGAGCTCAAAATGAGTAAGGAAGTTCCCCCACACATGCCAAGGTCTGCCCTGACACAATATTCCTAGAAGATCATCTAGAGGATATTTAATCACCTAATCCTCCTCTGCATGTAGATAAACCTAGTCTACCTAGCCCAATGAGAGCAGAAAGACCTTTGGCTCCTGTTCCAAGGGTTGATCCATCCAGATCAAGTACTTCAGTTCCTAAATAACTTGAAAAAGATAATATCCATGATGGAAAATGTAGATATTTGGACTAGAAGTATTATATTTTGAAACAATTAGCCCTGATGTCATCTAAGTTGTCAATCTTGGATTTTTTGAGTGTATCAAAAGACCTTTGGGAAGCACTCACTGAGGCTTTGTCAATCCCTCAAGAATTTAAAGTCAAGGTTACTGATTCTAAAGTATAACGTGAATATAATGATCTTATGGAATGCCACATGATTATATCTTTCACAAACCAAGCTGAGAATGTTTTTATATAGGGACATTTCATACCCTTATATATATCTATCATGATAAATGAAATTGATGTCTGATGATCCTCCATTAACAATGGCTTAAAAGTCAACCTCATTCTAATTCGAACACTTCAACAACTGGGTTTCAACAAATCTCACTTGTACCTATACAATTTAATGATACAAGGTTATGAAAAGAAGAGAAAAATCCTCTTGGTGAAATCAAACTCAAGACTTGGTTTTAGGATCTTGTGTCTAACTCAGAATTCATGGTTGTTTGGCAAGATACGACCTTCAACATTCTACTGGGAAGAAATTAGCTACATTAGTATGTGTTTATCCCCTCGTCATACCACCAATGCATCAAATATTATATCAATGGTCAAACTAGAACATTGTAAAGTGATAAATCCCTATTTAAATCCAATGAATCACAGTACATTGATATAGGGTTCTACCATAGGGAAGAAAAATAGTCTGTGACTGATGTTGTTGCTCGAATCAATGCCCTGAATGGTCTGGAGATGATTTTGGATAATCCTTTAAAGAAACTCAATGTAGAGTATGTGCTACCCATCAACCAAATCAAAGAGGTGGGCCCAAATTCAAGCACACATCCAACAACTTCTGTGATGTCAATCGTGACAACTAAACCTGACAACACTGGAGAAGTTGTCAAATCTCTAAACAATAATGAAATCCTAGATGAAAATGTCTTCATTCCATCCCACGAGCTTCAAATAATCCCTATTTATTCATCTATGCAGGAAGAAGTTGTCATGACAATGGAATAAAATGAAGATGCTCATTCTTAGTCCCTCATCTCCCCTCAGAGATCCAAAAAGTCCATGCACCATCAATCAAGCCATACGTAGTAGTTTCGTCTTTTGAATGTCAAAATAGTGACTCCTCCTTAGACTCCAAGAACTTTCCTTCATCATATAATTCTCTTGAGAGCAAGGTATAGGTATAAGGGGAAAATAAGGAGGAAGAGGAAGATGAGGAAGACCTTATGGATGACCCTCCAATATTTGAGGAAGGTGTCTCCACTACTATTGATGAGATCAAGGAAATAAATCTTGGCATAGAAGAAGATCTACGACCCACTTTGAACAGTACAAGCATGAACTCTAAAGAAAAAGAGGTATATACCTCCTTCCTGAAGCAACACTGGGACATGTTCACTTATAATTACACAAATATTTCATGCCTTGATCCCAAGGTGTCCACCCACCACTTAGGCTTTATAGAAGACCACTGTGGATACAAACAGGAATCCAGAAGGACACACCCGACTCATACCTCCAAAATTGAGGCTGAAGTGGACAAAATCATCAAGGTTGACTTCATCTGGGAAATTTAGTACCTGAAATGGATAACCAATATCGTCCTAGTAAAGAATAAAAATGTGAAAATTAGGGTTTTCATAGACTTAAGAGATCTCAACTGACACTATTCGAAAGATGAATTCTCAGTTCCAATAACAAAACTACTGATTGATGTGACGACTGATTATAAATACCTTTCCTTAATGGATGGATATTTAGGATACAACCAAATTTTGATCACCCTAGAAGATAAAGAAGATACCACCTTAAATCCCCCCATGGAGTGTTTTTCTATCAGGTAATGCCCTTTGACTTGAAGAATGTCGGTGCCACATACCAACGTGCCATGCACCACATATTCAAACCCTTCTTGGGAAAGTTTTTTGAATGCTATGTTAATGATATAGTGGTCAATTCCTAAAAACATTCTAACCACTTGGATGATCTTGAAACCATCTTTCACAAGATATGACAACATATCCTAAAAATGAACCCCTTAAAACATGTTTTTGGGGTAACCTTAGAAAAATTTATCAGCTTCATTGTATTCCATCATGACATCAAAGTCTACCCTAAGAAGACAAAGGCTATCCTTAGCATTCCACCTCCTTGAAATCTAAAATATTTGAGAGTAATTCAAGGACACTTGTACTACATACAATGATTTATAACCAACCTAACAGACAAGTGTTTTCCCTTCACCAAATTGATAAAGAAATGAGTCACATATCAATGGAATGATGACTTTTAGAAAGCATTCAATAGTATCAATAAATATCTCTTGATCCCACTAGTATTGATGCCACCCATTGAGGTAAATCCACTCATTATATATGTGATAGCCCTGTAGAAATCATTATATTCTTTCCTCCTGAAAATAATTATGTTGAGAATGAAAAAAACATTTATTATCTCAGTCAAACCATGATTTATGATGAGACTTGTTATTAATATATTGAGAAGAGCTTCCTGGAGTTAATATTTGTAGTTCAAAGACTAAGGGTGTTTGGCATGATGAAGAGATATTTTCTTACAAGACACCCATTTGCAGAAACAACATCATTAAATATTGAATTTCCAAATGAAGAGATATTTTCTATTCAAGACAAACCCCAAATGTGGGAGATATATTTCTATGGAACATCCACGATCCTAATAGAGAAGAGAATGGAAGACCCTAAGCTCAAAAAATTCAGGTTAGGGATCATGCTCATTTCCCCAACAAAGGCACTTTTACCTTACTCATTCCTACTATTAGAGGGATGTACAAATAATGAGGTAGAATACCAGGCCCTCATTGTAGTACTTGAACTAGCACTCGAAATACTAGTGGACCACCTAGAGGTGAAAGACGATTTAGATCTGGTAATAAAATAGATTAATGAGGATTATGCCATTAGAAAAGAAGAGCTAATCCCCCTACTTGAGTATGTTGAGGGTTAATAGAAAAGTTACCATCAAAAAAAATATTGAATCACTTACAGTGATCATAGAATGCCTAGGTATATTCATTGGAGAATATAGCTACATCTTTGGAAGATCCAAACCGGGATGAAATAGTCATCATCATTTCCCATCATCGAATGATTTCACATTTTTTTCAAGTCAAAATGGAAGAGATCAATGAAATTATACCTACCCCTGAACTGTATAGTCATACCACTGAGTGTATGATACCCATCATGAAATACCTATAGAATGGAGTACTCCCACCATTAAGAGATGGGGAATATCAAATCTAATAGTGAGCAACCATTTTCACTATTTATGATGGCCCAAATCACCAGAAAGTCCTCTATAAATGAGGATTTGATGGAGTCCTTCTCAGATGTAATGTTGGAGAAGAGACCATTGTTTTCATGAAAGAAGTAAACTTGGGAGCCTATGGTTCCCACCAGTTAGGATATGATATTTCCAATGAAATCTAAAGGATTGGATACTTATGGCCTTTGATGATGTAGGATTACACCAAATTCACCAAGAAGTGTCATTCTTTCCAAGCGCATGCCGAATTAATCTATAAACCCCAAGAGTTTCTATACACATCAAAATACTCCTGACCATTTTACATATAGGGAAAGGATATTTTGGGGCCATACCCTCCAACTATGATCAAGTAGTTCAAATACAACCTAACTTTTACCGACTTCTTCTTCAAATGGGATGAGGCAATACCCCTCAAAGAATTCATATCCAAAAGCATTGTTGGATTCATGAAATCTAACATAATTACTAGATTTGGTGTCCCTCATACAATAATTATGGAAAACAACACTAATTTATATTCTACTGAGGTGGAAAAGCTGTATCAGGAGTACAATATCAAATATAACCATCCATCTTGATATCATGTGGCAGCTAATGGATAGATATAGTCCTTCAACAAGACCCCATCAAACATACTCCAAAAGATCGTGGATAAAGATAAAAAGTATTTTCTTGATAAGCTCTTGCATGCCTTATGGCCTTACCATAATATAACTCATACTTCCACTCGGACGACCTCATATTCACCGGTTTATGAGACAAAAGTAGTCCTTCCCATCGAGGTTCAATTTCTATAACTTTTTATTTACATCTATGACCAGCTATCCATAGGTGAACAATCCTAGAAATGACTGGATGAATTAGAGCAACTGGATGAGAAAATATTGTATACCTTGCATCACTTAGAGGTCTATAAAAATCAAATAGCACAATCTTTTAACAAGAAGGTCCATCTCTATTTGTTCCTCCATGGAGAATTGGTACTATTACTTATGTCTCCAATGATACCAGGAAACAATTCTCCAAAGCTTGAGACAAAGTGGGGGGGACCTTAATCTATATATAAGTTCCACTCTAATGATGATTATTCCTTGATCTCAATGGATGGAGATCTCATTATAACCCCAACCAATGCATGGTTCCTAAAGAAATATTTTGTGTAATCACACAATGCACGTCTCAGTTACATGATATTAAAATGCATAGTCTATATTTGTCACATGAGCTTAAAAGTCATGATAGTCATCCTAATTGTAGGACATTAGACTACACAATGTCATATATAGTCCAAGATGTAAGACTCTAAACTGTGTAGCATATCATCCTGACCGTATGATGTTAAACTGCATGGTTCATATTCTTATTGCATGATGTAAAACTGTGTAATATTTTGATCCATGTTTGAGTGGATCAAAATATTCATTATTGGTACCCCACCACACATTTATCCAAGAACTATGTATGGCTTGATTCTAATTCCAATTAGATATGTAGTAATGTCGAGACCTTATGTCCTGGGCCGAACCATCATTCTAAAAAATATCAAAGCCCACCTTTTCCCCTACTTAAAAACTTGATTGATGTGCAGAAATATTTTCAATAACTATACGTGGATTAATTCTTGCTCCAATAAGATACATAGTGATGCTCGATTCCTCTCCCATGGTTCAGCCATGATATTCATTTCCATGTTAGGTGATCCATGTCCTTACTACAAGATGTTAAACTGTATGACTAACATCCTCATTACATGATGATTAACTACATGATAATTATGAGAACTATGTGTGGATTGATTTTCATGTCAATGAGATACATAGTGATTCCTAAATTTATAAGCCTAGGTCTAGACACAATAAGAAAAAAAAATCTCCACTCCCTGTGTATAGGTCAGACCTATATAGGGAACCTTTCAAGAAATATGGGTGGCTTGATTCCTTCCATCATAGGATACGTAGTGACACACATATTTTTATTATTGGGCCCAACCACAACATTTCCCCTCTTTCACGTTGAGTAATTTTCATCCCCACCACATGATTTTAAACTTCATGGGATTTCAGAACTACGTATGACTTGATTCACATTCTAATGATATATGTAGCGATGTTTGGATTATATATCCTGACCCAAACATCAAAAAACCTAAATGCCCCTATCCTTCACCTATGTTTCCTTTGTGTCGTGGAAGAATATTTTACCACTCCTTGTTTCTCACACTAATAATATCTCACATGGTATTTGGAGTTTTGGTAAATAAGTTCCATACATGAGTAAGGCATATCAATTCACATTGAGGTTATCATGGTCCTAGCTACAAGACCTTAAAAGGAACACCATATTTCTTTGCCGCATGACTTTAAACTGCATGGATTCCTCAATAACTACATGTGGATTGATTCTCATCCCAATGAGATATGTAGTGATGTGCCGATCTTCAATAATGGGAACAACTACAACATAATACATGAAATTCCCCCACTCTCACATATATGAGTTAGATCTATATAATAGGATTCAATATAGCATCTGACTCCATGAGTGAGCTCATATTAACCCCTCCTTTTCTCTACACATGAATTAAATCGGTCTAGGGAATCTTTTCTATAACTACATGAGGATTGATTCTTACTCCAAAAAGATATGTAGTGATGCCCAAGTCCTATACCATGGTCCATCCATAATATTCCTTTTTCATGTCAAGTCAATTTCATTCTTACCACATGACATTAAACTACATGGTTGATTTCCTTACCACATGAATTTAAACTGCATGGTTCCCTAAGAACTACATGTAGCTTGATTCTCACCCCAATGAGATATGTAGTGACACCTAAACCTTATGTCCTAGTCCCAGCCATGGGTAAAGAAAGCAATTCCCCCCATCCTACATACAAATAAAGGTCTATGCAGGAGATCTTAATTTGAGTTCCCTCATTCAAGGATCCACCATGGAAATAGAGATGTCCCCTCCTACACATGAGTCATATCTATTCAAGGGACTATACACTCCATGGCTGATATCGGTCCAAGTACTTCCTTTGTTCTTGGACATACCCCTTCTACACTTCATACTCCTAATCTTGGATACTCTCAGATCTTCATAATCTTTCTCCAGCTACCAGTAATATAATATCTAATACCTGAGGACTCCTCTGCCTAAATATGTTTTAACATGCCTTATTTGTCTTTGTATAATTCACCCACCAATAGGTCTTGTCATCCAGGGGATGCTACTATTTGACTATATAGCAACACGCCCCATTTATCTTTGTATAAAGTATCCCACGAAATGGGTTTGTCAACCAGTAGTAACTTCAACCTTGATAGAAGCCTCTTTTTTCTCTGTAAGATTTGACGACATTATATTGGGACCTTCTATTAAAATTTGGTCAATGGACATCATCTACATACTTATCCCTTATCAGTTATATCTATCTAGGAATCCCCAAGATCATGGTTTACAATTTCCTTCCTCATGTCTGAAGTATGCCAGAATGAACTTGGTCTGGTAGGCCATATATTACTTATCATTTCCATAATACATGGTCTTGGTTGTATGAACTAAAACTATAGGTACCATTATTTACCATGTTTGGGTCAAACCTGTATAATAAAACCTTTTCCCCATTCTTGAGTAATTTTGACATGGAATGCTCCTCCCATATTCATGTACTTTATTTCTATAAACCAAACTCTATGTTCAGGGAAATATAAATCTCCATAAACTTCATTCACCCATCAGTAATAGAATGTAAAAATCATCAAGAGATCATTTTCTTGACTATGATATAAAATACCTCAGTTGTATTTTCATAAGTCACCCATATAACATATTTATCAGCCGGAGGATGCCACTGTTTGACTATGTTGTAAGACGCCCCAATTGGCTTTGCATAAAATCTCCCATAAAATGGTTTTTTCAACCAGAAGAAACTTTGTACTTGGGAAAGACCTCCTCTATCTCCATAAGACCTTTCATCCATACCAATCTTTAGATATGAAGATCCCCATATTATAGATTATTGAATTACCCTCTTCACACCTGAATATGATAGAACATTCCTAGATATATTACCAAGAATGGGAAAATCATTAACCTTTCGGTAAAATATAAAGACCTTAAATTATATCCCCATAATGTCCTTACTGTAAAATATTAAACTGCATAACATAACATCCTAGTCACAAGACGTTAAACTGTACAACAAAATCCTCACCGTAAGTTGTTAAACTACACAATCAATGTCCTAGTTGCATGACATTAAACTACATGATGCTTAAAACTTTGTCAGAAAGGGGCCTTCCTTCTCTGACATCTATCATTTAATAAAATGAACCCTCCTTCACACAAGCCAAATTTTTGTAGGAGTGATATCCCATTAATATCCAACACAAATACAAATATTCCCTTCATTTTCAAATTTCTTCTCTATTCAAACCACCTATCGTGGTTTTGAGAAATTTGAATATCCATAAAATTTCTTTGGACATTAGCAATAGAATATCAGAATTCCTAAGAGATCCTTTTCATGATTATACTATAACACACCCTAGTTGTCTTTCTATAAGTCGCCCATATAAATGGAATATCATCCAAAGGATGCCTCTATTTAACTATGATGTAACATTCCCCAGTTGGCTTATCATAAATTCACCCACAAAATGGGTTTGTCAACTAGCAGTAATTTCATCCTCAGGAGAGACCTTCTATATTCCCATTAACCCTAAAAATACTCTTCTTGAAACCTATTTTCAAATTTGGTCTGTGACCATTCCTCACATACTTATCTTGTATCATATTTCATAACATTATTGGCCCACAAGCCTTGTTTGGGTCATCATTTAAAGACTTATGGTTAAAGTTGTTCAACCTAAAACAAAAGTCACATTAGTTCGGTCTGTATGACTTTAAACCACCCTGTAAAGACCCAGAAATTTCAAGGAATTTTTTTTCTTAATTTCTTTTGAATTTTATGAGTCTGTAGCTTCTGAAGGAACTCGATTCCGATGCCTGATGTGCCCGGAATCAATTTCCGAAGTTTATCCCGGGTATGTTCAGTGAACGAATGAGCAAGTTTTTCTATCTTTTGAACCGATGCTCGGAATTGAAATCCGAGGGCACTGATGAACTCGCAGCACCGGTAATTGCTTAAGGGGACCTTTACCGCAGTTGCGTTTTAAGCGGGTTGAGAATTATTATTTGGGGAATTAGTTTTAAATAAATAAAATTGTTGAACAATTTTATTTTGTAACCTTGGAAGTTAAACCCTTCCATGGGAAGTTGTTGGTGGATCCCACAACCACCCAACTTCCATGTGTGGTTATATGAGAGGTGGTTCCCACACGAGCCCCAACCTATCATCTCTCTCAAACCTCTTTAAACTCCCCAAATAACTCCCTTAAACCCCCCTCATTAAACACCCTTGTTTAATGTTGACAACTCTCCCAACATTTATGAGTTCTTCCACCACCTATCCCTCTCTTTAACTATTGCCAACACATTTAATTAATGAGGTGGTTTGAATGTTTAAATTTGAAATGGATTTTGATAAATAAAATAATAAGGTAGCTTATTATTTTATTTTGGGGGAATGCTTTTGTTGTGTGGGAGCTCTTGGGTTTTTGGGAAGAACACTGACCATCTGACGAAGAACGGAGACTTATTCAAATAAGAACGACACTCTCTTCTACAAAGAACGACAACGCACCTTCTTTTCTTTTCCCCGCGACAATAGGGAGGATGCCACATCTTCAGGTACACTCCGACGATGACGGAATCGACACAATCATACACGATGCTCGGCTACCGCGAATCTTTCTCGAGGTAGGGGAATCAAGTTCAATTTTTAATGGATTAAAATTGTGCTTCGCTTGTCGTTGAACATATTGCTTGTCCAACCTTTTGCTATCGCTTAACGCGAAGGGCACGGGCCAAACAAACACGGCCCGACAACCCTTCGTTTGATCCTGTTTATTGATGGAATTGGCGATCGGAGGCGGAACACGGAAGAGGCCGGTGGCGTAAGGGTCGCCGTCGTACATGCTAAGAAAATCCGCAGCCAAGAAAGACGCGGCGCCGTCACGCTGTGCCGGGGATGTGGAACTGCGACCAACGTAGGTCATGGCGGAGGAAGCCGACACCGTCACGCTAGCTGTGTAGCGGGAACCGCGGCCCCTTTTGTGGGCTGCTTCGACAGAAGAACCGGCCGGCCCGTTGGCCGGCCGGGCGAAGGGGAACCGCGACGCCAGGAGGGCGCTGCGCTGGAGAACCGGCTGGCCCATCGGCCGACCGGGTGGAGCTGAACCACGGCGCCAGGAGGGTGCCGCGCTGAAGAAAACCTCGACCCGCCGTGCGTGCCGCGTGCGCTAGAAGGCCAACCGGCCTAGCCGGCTGGTTTGGGAGGGAGGCGCCAAAAGGCGCCACCAGTTTGGATAGCCAGGGGGGCCGCGCCCCCCTCAGACCGCTCGGCCGGGCCACGCCGGGCCGGGCCGGGCCACGCCACTTTGGGTTGGGCTGCGCCCCTCGGGCTAGGCTGCGCGACTCACCGGGCCGATCCGAACCCTTTGCCGGGTCGGACCCACCAAAACCGAGTCGACCCGACCCGTCAGCTCATCGGGTCTAATGGACCGAGCCTGTTTTCACTTAAACATGAATAATATAAATATCGCGCGTCTGATCGACACGCCGTCTGTGGCACTGGGACCCTCGCAATGAGAGAGTCCTTTTGCGTTACTCTTAGTGAGTTTTGGACGACTTTGGAAAACGAAGGAGTTTGGAACGAGCGTAATTCTAACCAGGCCCTCAGATCAGAAACACTTATAACTTGAGGACCGGACGTCCGATTGACGTGCTGTTGACAACGTTGGATTCCTCTTGATGAGACGGTTCTTTTGGCATACTCTGTGTGGTTTTCGGATGATTTCAGAGTATGGTCGGGTTGGATTGAACCCGAAATCCAACCGGGCCCCTGGAACAGAAATGCTAATAACTCACCGACCGGGCGTCCGATTGACGCGCCGTCTGTTACGTTGAGACCCCTATGATGAGGCGGTCCTTTGAGATAATTCTTCGTGGAACTTCATGACACTTGGAGTGTCGACCAGTAGCTCGTGGAGCAGATCCTCCTAGAGACGAGCATACGGAGTACGATGACCTTGTAGCTGGCTGAGACCTGATGACTGCTTGTCCGATTCGTATCAGAGAGACTTGACTAGCCTAGTGGGGAGCACTACTGTGTTGGGGTGGCAGACCCATGGCGGGGAGCACTACTGTGTTGGGGTGGCAGACCTGTGGTACTCGACAGGAGGAGTACCTCTGTAGGCTAGTAGGGGGATCACTACTGTGTTGGGGTGGCAGTCCTGCAGTACTCGACAATGGAGGAGTACCTCAGCAGTCTATGGTTAGTGAGTAACACCTCAGAGTCGAGAAAATACTACTATGCTCAATAGAGGAGGAGTTCTCCAGCAACCATGTTTTCGTCATCGTGATTAAAATCCTGGTTTGAGCTGAGTCAATGAACTTTGTGTTTTCCTCATGATTGAGATGAGTTACTTGATAACTTGGGTATATTTATGGGCATATACCTAAGTAAATGTTATCTGTTGAGATCCTTCTTTGTGGTTTATCCTTGTTGGATCTAGTGAGAACTTGAGGGTCTCGGGGTCCCTACTAAGTATCGTTATACTCACCCCTGCATGGGCTATGCCCGCACCTCGTTGTGTTGGATGTAGACGACGGACAGCGCTGATCGAGGCAGAGTGTATGAGGCCTGGACGGTACCCGGAGGTGGAACTCACGACGAGTTGGTAACTGGAGGATAAGGATGGATGGACGGACGGACGGATGTGGAGTGCTGAGGAGGACACCTGTACCTACCCTTCAGGTAGGAAACCAGAGGACGATTCAGGAGCTGCTTCCATCTTCCAGCTGTTTTTCTTTTTAGTTGTACTTTCTTTCAGTTGTAGCTGTACCTTTCTGTTGGGCTTGTATTCTGGCCCCTTGTACATTCAGCACGTTTGTTACACTGATTTACTTTGTGTTTGCTTCCACTTGCTCTCTGGTTGTGTGAGTTTACATTTTATAAAGGCAATGCCTTCCTAGTTATAGGGATTTACGCCTTTGGTGCTAGTCGCCAGCCCCCTGGCCTTTGGAAGGCGGGCTTGGGGTAGTTACGACATGGGCCCCGGGGGACGGGTCGCGACACACCCACAAAAAGAGACACAATACTTTCCATGTTAAAAACCCACGAAGGGAAATCTGGGTAAAAGTTGAGTCTCAACTCACTAGACCTTCACTCCATTCGGTTTAGGCAAAAAAAATTAATGAAAATATAAAAGGCATAAAATTTGTTAGGCTAAAAATCTATAAAGGGCAGAAAAAATAAAAGCCAAGTCCCGCCCACTAAGTCTTCTCCATATCAGGATTAGGAAGAAGTTAGGGCAATGAAAAAAAGGCAAATATTTTATAAGTTTTCACATATAACCTTACCAATAGTTGAACTATGCTCTATAGGTCCCATTGATTAGGAAAAAAATAGAGCACTCCCTCACCCCTTATTATTGTAATTATAACGTGATGACATTCAATAAAATGAGTCATTTTCAGTGTTGTATTACAATTATAATGTGGATAAAAATACAAGAAAAAGTGATTTGAAACAAAAATAATCTTTATTTATGTTCCAAATCATAGGATAAATTCCACATACTAGATCCTCTTTACCAAATTTTATAGTTTTTTATTAACATAAGATTTGATAAGTTAAACTGTAGCTTGAGCATTTTCTATAGATTTTCAGAGCCAGACTGATTGTGTAGCTACTACCTCCTCATAATTATGAAGCATATCATGCTATACGACAATGAAATCTCTTCTTTTTTTCCAAAGCTCCTACCATGGATCAGTGGAGTTGAACTACCTCTTCCTGCACAGTATTTAATTCTTCTTGAAGGTGCACAATTCAGAGAGATTTCTCATCAAGGCGATCTTGATACTCCTCCACCTTCTTGGTATGGATGAGCTCATCTTGGGACACAACAACCCTAATATTTTCAAACTGGGCTACTAACTGTGCCTCGAACCACTACGATCTTCTTCCCTCTTCCCTTTACCAGATGATTGACTTCACCACAACAGGGATCTCACGGTAATTAAATCTATCATATCCTAAAATACCAAACTTGAATGGAAGTTGATGAATTTATGATGGTAGGATTTTGAAAGGAATCTCCTAGACAATATTCCAGATGTCCCACTAGCAATGTGGTTCATGGTGCGAAGAGCTTCCTGCATCTCCAAGTTTGATTCAAAGCCACTCTCGGAGGGAGAGATGCATTCTAGGATTAGTGCACTCAAAGAGTCACCTTATTATGTTCCCTCTAAAAAAACCTCAGTTTCACCTACCAATGTTGGTGGAGTTTTCATAAAAACCACCCTCTCAAGCTCGGTTGTAGAATTATATGGAACTTAATAGCAAGTGACACCTCTCATCAACATCCGAAGTTCAACAAAAAAAAGGAAGTGAAGTTACCAAAATGGTTAATAACACTCACCCAATGATGGGTCGATTGTTGGGATTGATACACTATAAAAAAAGCACTGATTAACAGTCTTTTATTAGCAGCAGTTCTAATAACCACCGCTAAATAAATCCTATAAAAAATTTATAATATAGTGGCGGTTTCATTAAACCACCACCATTTTTTTAACAATCATCAGCGGTTTCAATTAAAATGATAATAAAAGTTATAAAAAAAACTAAACCTAAATTCCTCCCCTACCTCCTTCACCCTGCTCCCCTATACAAGACCAACCCCAATCCCCCCTCTGACCTCCTCCTCTCCCCTCCTTGGTAGTGACCCCAACACCCCACCTCGGTGGAAACCCCTGACCCCCCTGACCTCCCTCTTCCCTCCTTGGTAGTGACCCTGACCCCCCACCTTATCAAAAACCTGTGACCCACCCCCTTTGACCTCCATCTCCCCTCCTAGGCTCCCTCCTCAGTGGAAACACCGACCCCCACCTCGACGGAGACCCATGAACCCCTCCATCCTCACTCTCCCCTCCTCGATAGTGACCCCTAATCCCCTCCAACCTCCAACCTCCCTCTCCTTCTCCCCTCATCGGTGGAGACCCCCTTGTTGGCGATCACCCTGACCCCGACTCCCCTGTCGGTGACCACCGTCACCCGACACCCTTGCCGGCTACTTCAATGACCTCGACCCCCTTTCCAATGACTTCCATGACCCCGACCCCCTACTGGAGACTATTATGACCCCAACCCTCCCTTCCATCTACTATTATGACCCAAATATGTTTTTGGTGACTATCATGACCCTGACCCCTCTGCCGGCTACTATCGTGACCCCAATCCCCCTACCGATGATCGTTGTGACCCCAACCCCCCTAAATTTGTGTGATTCTAAAACACCATTTAATTAATATTTTTTGAATTTATGATATACTTTAATCCTCAATTTTGATATGAAATTAATTGTTTTCTTCATGAACTCTATTTAATTAAATTAAATTTATGTGATTTTGTAGCTCTTTAATGAAATGTTTATTCTCTTATTTGAAGGTGATGATTTATTTTTATTTTTATAATTAATTTATTATGATTTAAATTAATTTTTTATATATTTGTTTGTTATTATATTTACATAACAAGTTAAGATAATTTTTTAAAGTATTTTTATGATGGTCATTAGTGAAGTCTAAATATTCTATGAAATGAGATTGTTTATCTCATTATCCTTCTACGGAAGTTTGCATGTAGAGGTTAACGAACTTATTTATTTATCCATCATGGATGAAATTAAATGGTAGGTTATTTATATCATGGTATTTTTCCTATTTTCTAAGAAAAAATTCATAATTTTCCAATTATTATAATGATCCCTATTGGATTATAAGAATGAAGAGGATGTTTGTTTCGTGAAAAAATATCACTATGTTTCTAAGCATGTGGTACTTATCTAATTTATGGTTAAATCCCTATTAGATGATAAAAATGTGGTGGTAATCTAATTCATATCATTATTAATCTATGTTTGTGATAAATAATAATTTATTTGATTCATGTTTTTATATTATAAGTTTAGTAAGAAAAAGTTCATTATTTGATTCATCCAATTTTCCTTTATAGTTGTTATGAAAGAGTTAATGAAGAATTTGAGTGATATTTAATTTTGATTGTACCTTCTTGATTAAAAATTTATATCTTTATATATGAATTTATAGGGAGAATACAATCCAATACCTATGGATAAAATTTAAATTAATTTACCTCAAAACACATCTCAATATGCCAAGGGTTTGGAATAATTTTTAGATTATGAAATTGCAAATCGATAAGTGGATGGTAGAATAAAATGTTTGTGTCCTAATTGTAAATTCAAGAGATGGTTGAATAGAAATAAAGTATATGAGAATTTTATATTGAAATAGTTTCTTGCTCTATTTGTATATTGTATTTTTCATGGTGAATTATATGTTATGGAAATTCAAAACAATGAAAATAATGTTAATGAAACACAAAGTAACCCAACAGAGGAGAATTAAATTTTGGAATTTGTTAAATGATGCGTTTGGTTTTTTGAAATACAATTTACAAGATTTTATTAGATTAACATAACCTTTAGTTGATCCTAATCCAGTTAATCTTGCTTAGAACTTCTGTGACAAAAAAAATGAGTTTTATGAATTAGTTAAAGATGAATATTAAGAACTATATGAAGGGTGTGCCAAGTATTTAAAGTTGTATTTTCTACTTAAGTTGTATCATGTCAAGTGTCTTTGTAAAATTACCAACAAAGAAATTACCATGATTTTAGAGTTTCTTTATGATGCATTTAGTGAATCTAAGATCCCTACATCATTCTATGAGATGAAGAAAATCATCAATATACTTGGACTTGATTATACAAAGATACATGCATGCCTTAATGATATCATGCTTTATTATGGAGAATAGTATGATAAAGAAGAATGAATAATATTTTATACAAGTATATGGAAGTCAATGAATAACAATGAGAGTATAAATCAATGCAACCCCAATAAGAAACAAAATAAAACTCCTGCAAAGGTATTTCATTACTTTTCTCTAAAACCATTCCTGAAAATATTATTCATGTCATCTAAGACTACATTTGACATGAAGTGGCATGATCAGGATAGTAATGAGGGATTGACGAGACATCCAAAAGATTCAACATCATGGAATATGTTTGATTATCTATATCCATATTTTTCTTCGGATCCTATGAATGTACATTTGGGATTGGCTTATGATGGTTTTAACTTTTTTTGGTACTTGAAGTACTAATTATAGCATTTGGATAGTTGTTTTGATCCCCTATAATATATCTCCATGTATGTGTATGAATAAGACTTCTTTCATTATTTTAATTATTATTCATGGAAAGAAAATTCAAGGAAATGACATTGATTTATACTTTCAACCTTTAGTATAATAATTATGAGAATTATTGGATGATGGAGTGGAAAAATATGATTCTTCAACAAAAAAACTATTCAAAATGCATGTTTATTTAATGTGGACAATTAGTGACTTTCCTGGACTAGGAAATTTATCTAGTTGGAACACTCATACTGGTTTGAATTTTCTTGTTTGTAATTTTGATTTTGAACCTCAATGATTACCTCACAGTAGAAAATTGTGTTTTATGTGTCATTATTGATTTATTGATGCTTACCATAAATTCATGTTTAACAAGACATGATTCAATGGAGATATTGAAATGAGAAAGTCACTGAAGGCGTTATCTGGTTCAGAAATCTTGGGAAAATTAATGAATTTCACTGAAGAATTTGGGAAATGTCATCAATTTAAAGAAGGGAGGAAATGGTATGAGATATGATATCTGAAGCAGCTAGAACATAAAAATGGAAGAAAAAGAGTATATTTTTTAAAATTTATTATTGGGAGTTTAATTTAATATGTCATTATCTTGATGTAATAAATATTGAGAAGTACGTCTGTGATAATGTAATTTTTACATTTCTTAATGATCAAGGTAAGTTGAAGGATCACTTTAATGCTCGTAAGGATTTAGATTCAATGAATATAAAGAAAGGTTTATGGGAAAATGATAATTGAAAGTATCATTTGGCTATTTTTACAATGAAAAATCATGAGAAAGATACATTAATTTGAGCTTTAATGGATGTAAAAGTGCTAGATGGATATTCAAGTAATATATCAAGGCGAATTGACTTAAAACATAGAAAGTTACACAGATTTAAAATTCATGAATCAAATATTTTTATGGAGTAGTTTTTGTCATTGGCATTGCGTAATATTTTACCAGAAAAAGTAACTACTGTTCTAGTTGAGTTTTGTACCTTTTTAGAGAGATTTGTAGAAAATCTATAAATATAACTGAGATTGATAAACTTCAAGAAAGAATTGTTTTGACACTTTTTCATTTGGATATGTTATTTCCCCTTCATTCTTCACAGTCATGATTCATTTTACTATTCATTTAATTGAAGAAGTTAAAATTTTTGGACTAGTACACTATCGATGGATGTATCTGGTTGAGATGTACATTGATATATTTTTTTATTTTCATTTGTGAATTATATTTTATAAAATTATTGAATTAATTTTTTATATGTTTCTTGTTTTTTTCATTAGTTACATAGGTCATTTGAAATCATATGTGAGGAATAAAGCTCAAACATAAGGCTCTATTGTTGAAGGTTACATAGCCTAAGAGTGCTTGACCTTATGTTCTATGTATTTGGATGGGATTGAGAATAAATTCAATCATGTTGGATGTGCTGATGGCATCTCCAATAATTCTCATTCTAAAAATTAGATATCAATATTTCCAACTATTAGAAGACTAATTGGAAAGGGTTCAAATTTTACATTGATTTAATTGGAGTTTCTAAAAGTATGTAGATATGTGCTACTCAATAGTGTTATTAAAAATCCATTTATTGAAGAATTATGACTATAAATAAAGAGGAGAGTAAGGGGTCGAGCTCAAAATGAGATGGAATTAACAAAAGATGTTAATAATGATATTTTCGAATGGTTCACCTATCGTGTAAGTATATACTCATATTCATATTATTGACATATAGTTATTTTGTATATGTTAAAAGTAACACCTTATATATTTTTGTATATATAAATAATGTTGATAATCGAGCTGAAATATCAAATGATTTGAAGTTTTTGGCTCAAGGTCCTCTAAGGAAGGCTAATAGATTCGATACCTATAATATTCATGGCTTTAGGTTTTGTAAAATTTATTATGAAAATACTTGAAAACTCAAAATAGTGGTGTATTTACACTTTCATAGGTTGGATACTATGGGAAGATGAATGATATAATTGAATTAAACTATCATGTCTAGTTTTCAGTTGTCTTATTCAAATGAAAGTGTGTCAACATTTATAGGGGTATAATGAAAGATTCATTATATTTTAATTATATAAACTTATCTCATTTTATGGATACTAGTGAGCGTGCAAAGCATGATCCATTTATATTGGATTCACAAGTGAATATGGTTTATTATATGGATGATGGAATACATGAAGGTTGGAGTGTTGTTGTACACTTAAAGAAGAGAGACTTATATGATATGGGTGATGAAGATAAATTGGTGCTTTGTGATAATGAACGTCATCAACCAAAAAACATTGAATAGTTTTTTCTTGACAATATAAAAATATTAGAGCTTGCAAGAGAGTGTGAAAATGAAGGACTCGTCACAATGGAGGTTGATAATAATGAAGATAATGAAGATGAAGATAATTGAATGTATAAACTGGTAATGAAAATATATTACAATTTCTCATTGATAAGTGTTCCGTATATATATACATTGTTCTAGTTATTTTTGTAAATTATTTTAATTTTTAATTTTTTATACATTTAATATAACTTAAACATTTGAAATGAAGGAATGCTAAGAAAAAAAATCCAGGATCCTAGCCGATCAGAATCCCAGAGCAGCCACCACTACCATAATATTTTATAGATCTGGGTGATTCCATTATACTCGAGACTACTAGAGAGCCAACTATTTCCCCATATTTCATTGGTAGAACACTTCCTGATTCACCTATGGTGAATGTGTAGTTTTTCACCCCTCAATCTAGGAGATATTTGTGAGTTACCATTACTGGTATGCATGTCATTTTTCAAAAAACTATATATTTTATCAATTCTTTAATGCATCTTTAAAATAGATAAAGAAAAATATATAAGGGATACAAATAAGAACATGGAATATGTATGGGACCTAAAGGAATTCAAGATTATCATTCCATTTGATGAGTTTGAGGTGCCTACCGATGACACTACCAGAATCTATGGGCAGATTCTTGGGAAGCTTGCTTGTGAGACAGTGAGCTTTCCCATTAATTATAAAGATTGGATTCATATTACTACAAAATGTAAAAATGAGGTCTTTGATACTTAAGTAAAGGTAATATTAATTTAATTTCCTTGATAACCAATTTAAAATTCATGAGTAAAATTTTATAATATACTTATAAAGAGTTATGTTTTTTATTTCTATACGTTTTTACATTTTGATGTCCCTAACTCCGTTTCACTCCTATGGAATTTGAAAAATTTGAGTAAGAATTGGAGAGATTTTAAATAGAGATTATGGAATGAGTTTAATGAAACTTCTCTAAGATCATGACAGATGTATATGAATGTTCTTGAAGGAATTTATCATGAGCAATGGAATCTCTTTGTCAATATCAACAGAGATGCATCTCATGAGGTAATTGCATATTTTACAGTATCTTAATAACATAAACATAATAAAATTATAATTTTTATTAATTTTTCTATTTTTTGTAGGAATTATCTAAAAAATTCTATGAATCATGATAATCAAGTCATTCCTCACATCGTTGGGTCTCAAAGTTTTTCAAGAAAAAGAACCATTTTGGTTTGTATTTTATTCATTATTATTTATATAATTTTATTATAACTCAAGGTTTTTTCTAACTTCTTTATATTTTTTATAAAGGATAACGAATTAGGTTAATCTGTTGGCCAAACAGAGATGTGGTTTAAAGTGTATAAGAAACCCGATGATAGTTTTTTAAATGACCCTACCAAAGATGTTGGAGTAAGTAATTTTAATTACCATTTCATATTATTTCATTACTATAAAAACATAATAATGAAAAATATATTATAACAACTAACAAGCCTTAAACCCAATTAAATAGTGCCAACTACATGGATTAAACGATGCTAATTTGGCTTCATACATCTAACCGGCCCCAATTAATTGGGTTTAAGTTTTTTTTGTTGTTATAATATAATTTTAATTATTATGTTTTTATTGTAATGAAATAACAATAAATGGTAATAAAAAATTTATTAATTAAATAATATTATGAAGTTCAGATATTTTAAAAAATCATTATTAATATTCTTGTGTTAACAAGTTAAAATTTAAGAAGTCTGGGATGCAAACTCTTAAAAATCATCTTCGGTTTCCTAGAATGATGTAGATGGAATCGTTTTAGAGAAGGAGCATCCCGAATGTGTACAGGGGATGGGTTCTGGGCCTACTTCATCAACTGTCTTTGGTAGGGAGACATCATCAATTACTACTACACCCGGTGGTGGTTCAAGTAGTGTCATTGATCAGGAATCATAAAGATAAATTGAAAGATTGAAAGAAAAAGTGTAATAATAAGACTCTTATAGGAAAACACAGGATCAATGACTATCAACAATGGAAAATGATTTAGTTTCCGTATTTTAGTGGATGACCAGAATGATCCTCAAGGAAACTGCCCGCCTTATAGCTCATCCTGCTGAGGTAAATTCTAAATTCCATATACCATTTACACATTTTCAAAGAATACATACAACATCTATAAATAAAACTAAAATGACACTTTTATATAGAAAACATGAATTTAGATTCATACTGACCACATCTTGTTCCAGATTGATGTATGGTTGATTCCTATACATAAAAAATGAATTATAGATTATTATAAATAATTTTGAAAATAATATGAGCTTGTTTGATTGACTTTGACTTGGTAAACACTTCTTAAAGGTATAAAAGCCTTTAAAAACATGTTTTAGGGGGTCAAAACTAGGAAAATGATGTTGGTTTTCCCTGAAATAAGGGGAAAATGACTCTAGATTTAATTTTGAAATGTAGAAACTGATGATACATCATTCCAAATTACGGTTTATATGGGATGGCCATAAACACGTTTTTAGTGTTTTAAAATACTAAAACATGTGTGGAACAGTAAAAACCATATAAAATGTCCTCGTATTGATGTGTAATCATGGGAAAACCTCCAATGAGTTATTTTTTACATTTATACGTAGAAAAAACATCAATCCGACATGTAGTATGGTCAGAATGACTCAATAAACACTTTTTAAAGGTATAAAAGCCTTTAAAAACAAGTTTTGGGGGTAAAAACAAGAAAAAAGATATCATATTTCCATGAAATCAGGGGTAAATGACCGTAAATTGAACTGTGAAATGTAAGAACTGAAGACACATAATTTCGAATTTTGATTTTCCCAGGATGGCCATAAACATGTTTTTAGTGTTTTAAAACACTAAAACGTGTATGGAACGGTAAAAACCATATAAAAAGACCTCATATTGATGTGAAATAATGGTAAAACCACCAATGAGTTATTTTTGACATGTACATGTATAAAACACATAAATCTGATGTGCAGTGCGGTCAGAATGACTCGGTAAACACTTTTTAAAGGTATATAAGCCTTTAAAAAACAAGTATTTGGGGGTAAAAACCCATAAAATGATGTCAGATTTCCCTAAAATCAGGGGAAAATGACTGTAGATTTAATTATGAAATGTAAGAACTGATGAAACATCATTATGAATTATGGTTTTCCCAGGATGGCCTTAAACACATTTTTAGTGTTTTAAAACACTAAAACATGCATGGAATATTCAAAATGATAAAAATGTCCTAAAATTGATTTAAAATCATGATAAAACAACCTATGACTTATTTTTGACATTTATGTGTAGAAAATGCATCAATCTGACATGCGGTGTGGTCAGAATGATTTGGAAAACATTTCTTAAAGTTACAAAAGCCTTTAAAAAAGTGTTAGGGGGTAAAAACCAGGAAAATGACATCAAATTTCCCTAAAATTAGGTGAAAATAACCATATATTGAATTATAAAATATAGGAACTAATAGAACTCCATTCTATATTATGATTTTCTTGGGATGGCTGTGAAAACATTTTTAGTGTTTTAAAACACTAAAACGCGTGTGGAACGGTCAAAACCATAGATTATGACTTCAAATTAACATGTAATCATGGTAAAACCACCAATAGATTATTTTTGACATGTAAATATGGGAAAAATGTTGATATGACATGCAGTGTGGTCATAATGACTCGATAAACACTTCTTAAAGGTATAAAAGCCTTTAAAAACAAGTATCGGGGAAGGGGGCTCAAAACTAGGAAAACGAAGTTGGATTGCCTTGAAATCAAAGGAAAACAACTATATATTTAATTGTAAAATGTAGGAAATGACAACATATCATTCCAAATTACAGTTTTCCTAGGATGGCCTTAAATGCATTTTTAGAATTTTAAAACACTAAAACGTGCTTGGAATGGTCAAAACCATAGAAAATGACCTTAGATTGATGTTAAATCATGGTAAAACCAATGATGAGTTATTTTTTGACATGTATGCATAGAAAAAACATCAATCCAATATGCGGTGTGGTTGAAATGACTCGTTAAACACTTATTAAAGGTACAAAATCCTTTAAAAATAAGTGTCGGGGGGGGGTCAAAATCAAGAAAACAATGTAGAATTTATGTAAAATCAGGGGACAAAGACCGTAAATTTAATTTTAAAATGTAAGAACTGACGACACATAATTATGAATTACGGTTTTCCCGGGATGGTCATAAATATATTTTTAGTGTTTTAAAACACTAAAACGTGTGTAGAATGGTTAAAACGATAGAAAATGACCTCAAATTGATATGTAATCACGGGAAAACCAAATTTGAGTTATTTTTGATATATACACATAGAAAACGCTTCTTAAAGGTACACACGACTTTAAAAACAAGTGTTAGGGGGGTCAAAATAGAGAAAACAATGTCGGATTTCTTTGAACAATGACTGTAGATTGAATTTTGAAATATAGGAATTAATGGAACATCATTATGTATTATGTTTTTTCCAGGATGGTTGTAAATGCATTTTTAGTGTTTTAAAACCCTAAAACATGGTTGGAATGGTCAAAACCATAGAAAACAACCTTAGATTGATGTGAAACCATGAGAAAATCACCAATGAGTTATTTTTTATGTGTACACATAAAAATCACATAAATTCATTGTGTGGTGTGGTCAGAATGACTTGGTACACACTTCTTAAAGGTACAAAAGCCTTTAAAAACATGTGTTGGGGGGTCAAAACCAGGAAAACGATGTTAGATTACCTTGAAATCAGTGGAAAATGACCATAGATTGAATTTTAAAATGTAGTAACTAATGGAATGTCATTATGAACTATGGTTTTCCTCGGATGACCATAAATGTGTTTTTAGTGTTTTAAAATACTAAAATGTGTATGGAATGGTCAAAACCATGGAAAACAACCTCATATTGATGTGGAATCATGGGAAAACCACCATTGAGTTATTTTTGACATGTAATCATAGAAAACATGTTAATATGATGTGTGGTGTGGTCAGAATGACTTGGTAAACACTTCTTAAAGGCACAAAAAGCCTTTAAAAACATGTGTCTAGGGGTCAAAACCAGGAAAACAATGTTAGATTGCCTTGAAATCAGAGGCAAATGACTGCAGATTGAATTTTGAAATGCAGGAATTGACTACACATCATTCAAAATTATTTTTTCCTGGGATATCTATAAATGTGTTTTTAGTGTTTTAAAGGTTGTTTTTGCACAACACACTTAAGTAAAGAAACACATCTGGGGAATTGACCCTACGATGCATGGCCCAAACCCCAATAATGGGACAACATGTCAATCCAATGTGTGTTGTGGTCATAATGACTCAGTAAAAACTTCTTAAAGGTACAAAAGTCTTTAAAAACAACTGTTAAGAGGTCAAATCCAGGAAAACGGTTTTAGATTGGCCTGAAATTAGGGGACAATGACCATTGATTGAATTGTGAAATATAGGAACCAAAGACATGTCATTCCAAATTACGATTTTCCAAAGATGGCCGTAAATGCATTTTTAGTGTTTTAAAACACTAAAACGTGCGTGGAATGGTCAAAAAGCATAGCAAGCAAACTTAGATTTGACATGGAATCATGAGACAACCACCACTGAGTTATTTTTAAAATATAGGACATGTTGTGATATCAAAGTCTTTAAAATTTGTTTATTAAGTAAATTTCAGTCACACCACATGTAAATTTATAAATTAAATTGAATATTTACTTATCCCTTTTAGATTTCAAGTGTTGAATCATATCTTAAATTGGTAATTTTATGTTTTCAAAGTG
This sequence comes from Viscum album, assembly GCA_963277665.1. NCBI lineage: Eukaryota > Viridiplantae > Streptophyta > Magnoliopsida > Santalales > Viscaceae > Viscum > Viscum album. Next base: position 250,214,461 of record OY728135.1, on the reverse strand, counting down.
TTTTTCATTATATATTATTTGTTTTATGTTAAAATGTCTTCTATTTTATTAAAAAATAACAAATTTTATGTGTAAAATTCTGAATATATATTTTTTCTTTTCTCTTTCGCATTTATTTTCTTAAATGTTGTAGTTTTCATTGTAGCTGACAGATATTGGTAGTAGGTAGGAGGTTGACTATTCTGATCCATGACATTCTTAAGAATTCACTCATGATGGTTCTTAGTTTCCATGGTATGTTAAAATTTTATCAGTTATTCTAATGTAATTCTAATTTATTATGTTTAGTTTTAATTTATGTTTTCTTTTTTATTACAGTTGATGAAATGATGTGGTCGATTTTAGTTGATGAGATGATGTGGAGGCAGACAGATGCAGTGTAGGTTGTGATGTGGACTTATATTGGGCATGGGTTGTTGTTAGACATATTTTATATGTATATATTGATGACTAAGGTATTGGTTAACTGATTTATGGGTTAATTGAGACTAAGGTTATGATGAATGTGTATGTTTGTATATATGACCGTGGATGTATGAAATATTCATGATGAGTTTATCATACATTCATATTTTTGTTTATTGCATGTCATTTTTTTATATTTATAGTTTTTTATTAAATATTTTTTTTAAAAAAATTATGATTTAACAGTGTTTTTTAGTATTTTCTGCTAAGTACATTAATTAAAATATGTTTAGAAGCATCTATGATTAACCACTACTATAAATAACTACCAATAATATGTTCAGTAGTAGTTAGTTTCATTTTACTTATTTTTTCCCTGGGTATTTATTTAAAAAAACCACTACTAAATAAAAAATCACCCACCACTAAATGCCCCAAAAATGAAACATACAAAAACCGCTATGAAATTAAGAAAACACCACTAAATGATTAGAAACCATGAAATACGTAGAATTTTTTATAACCACTATTATATTATTAGGTAGATGTTTAAACTACCACTATTTCATAAAAAAATACCGCAAATTCCCTTTTTTGTAGTGATACATCCCGAGCACTATCAAACTCAAATATCGGAGTGAGGACCTCCTGATGTGGAGCGTCCTCCTGAGTTTTCTCAGAAATTAGGATTAGAGTCTCTTAGTAATCTCCCACTTTAGAATTTTTAGCTATCACTTCCTCAATAATGGAAGCAGGATGGACTTGGATGCCTTGTTCATGAATTGTATTGGCCATGTTCTCTATAGAAAAACTTGTATAGATTGAGATTTGATGTTAGACATTGAACAAATAAAGGCCAAATATATTTAAGAAAAATAATGAAATAAAGAGAGAACTATAATCCATCCAATAACCTATTAAATTCATAAAATTCCTCTATAGAGGTAGGGATATTAATGATGTTTAACCTATCCTCAAGGTCCATTAATTCACCCATTATTTTATTATATTAGCCCTCATATCTTGCAATATCCTCACCAATAGGGGTATCTGAGATGCATTTCTGATGAACTTAATTGGTTACACTGATGATTCCCCCTACCAACTTCTCAGTAGGCACAACATCGTCAAGCTCTGTGGAGTCAGGGCCAGCATCAACACCTTCATCAGACTGTCTGAGATCCCTTTAATCCCCTTCCAAAGCGACAATGGGACTAACATTGACTTCTATAAGGTCCTATAGTATAGGAAACAAATATGAAATATCATGTGGATAGGAAAGTTAGAAACAACACATGAAATTTTATGTTGTGCATCTAACATTATCATGGAATCTCCACTCTATGAAGGAATGGGGGAAGACGTAGCTCCATCTCTTAACAGTTCATCTGTTAAGATAATGGACTCATCATCATGGGTTTGTTCCTCCCCAGTTTATCCTCATTGATACTTGAAGGACTAGTGCCATATCCCTTAAGGGAGGAAAGAAATAAATATTCTTTAAAAGTAAAACATAGTCAAAGGAGTATGTTAAGAAATTCACGAGATCAAATAACACCACAGAGACTTACTACAACACATATACTTGGCTAATTTATTACCCTCTTTTTCTTCCTCTCTTGGGATGGTGAGGGGCCTATATCTGTCCTCTTGGAAACAGACACTTGAGGTGACGATCGAGGAATTCCCACCGCTATCTCCTCCACCATGGTACTCTAACTTGGGGATAGTTCTAGGAACTAAGGGACTCATCCATTACATTGATGAGGGTTCTTGTGGGACCATATTTTGGTGATTCCATTTACTTTTTAACCATTTCTTGTTCTTCTTATCCTCATAACTATAAAATAGATCCCCCAAATTAATGGTAGTAGGTGAAAGAGCATAAAAGGGAAGTTAGAAGATAGAAATATGTCAGTGGGTTCAAGGTAGTTATCCCATTCCTCTTCAATGTGACAATATACCCCTCAAGTATTCCTTGATCCAGCATGCCAAATACTTGCATTGTAGTTGGGATCTAATCATTGGTTGAATATATCAACATGTCCATCTCTTACATATATTGTTCCACCTCATCCAGATTGTTGTCAAGGTAAAGAGTGGAGGGTGCTTGGATATCTCCCAACTCTGGGATGTGTAATCCAGCTTGGATAAATTCCCATGCATCTCTGATGTCACGAGATATTCTATGCCAAGCTTGGATTGCTAAGGGTCACACATAATTTGACTTGGAATCCTTTTTGGAAATCTTTTCTCTCATAGAAGAACTAGTGATCAGAACTCGAGTCTCCTCCCGAAGATGAAAACTCAACCTCATTAGCTCAGAAGGTGTGGTTTTCTCAACCTTGGCATGCTCAGTGGTATTTTATCAAGATCACCTCAAAGTCTTCGGGGATTCCGTATCATCACCTTCTGTTTGAACCTTTATACCCTGCATTCCATGACCAACGATTATCATGTCCATAAATAGGTTAATGCCTTTCATTAATACCCCTTGAGGGTATGAAGAGATCCATGCACAAGAATACCTAACCTCTAGCCCGATTTATGCATCTTATAGATGCATCATGGTTGACATTTTGGACACCTCCATGGCCATCAGGATCCAGAATTTTTGGGCTACCATTGGATTCTTATCAAGAATAACATGCATAGAAGGAAAGATGCTTGACTATTGCAGACATTTGAACTGGAAAGCAAATTTATATGGATAATAGGTCTCATAGATGATCTCACTTTTAATGCGAGCCGCCGGTATGCTATCTCTGAATTCCATCATATATCCCCTCAGTTCATTATCTTTATCCTTTCCATCATCATTAAAAGTACATGTTGGAAGATCACCATATGGGAAGAAGTTGAAGTCCCTTGATATATTCAACATCCTCAGCACTTCATTGTACATCATCCTCATAGGCTGGATTCTAGAATCATCCTAGGAAAATGGGTGAAATCAGATGTTAGGTACTTTAACTGAATGTATCACAACATAAGAATTGAAGTGTGTTATAATCTAACCCCACAACACTTGAAATGAACCTAAAATTATAAACATGGTGCTCCCATTTTAAACATGTAGTAAACACCTATAAATCCTTTCCATGATAGGGGAAACCAGACGTATATGCTTCCCTTCCGCTAATTTAGATGCTATAGAAAAAGTCCCCAACCTCATACCGCCATTTGATTCACAAATGTGAAGTAGGTAGATAATCATCCATATTGTGAGGAAGTCGGATAGATGGGTCTTCATAGAAACCTCAGGATTTAACTTGTAACCCCAATGAGTATACTATCCCTTCTCTAATATAGACCAGAATGTGCTAGGAGCACCCTGATTCTCTAAAACGGGGCATCCTATAGGGTGATTTCAAGTGGGAACTTGTCCTTATAGCTTGAGAAAATCCTTCATCCACATTCTAGGATTAATGTCACCCTTGGGATGAGGATCATTTTTCTACAATTTCTTTTCCACCTTAAAGATCTCATGTTCCAAAGGTAGTGTTCTTTCAGCATCTTTCCACTTTTTCTTCAGTGGGATAAACTCGCCATACATGTCCTCGAGAATAGGGACTCTAAAAATTTTGTAGACATCCCATAGGATAATGCCAGCTTCACCATGCATTATATGGAAAGAGTTTGTGTTAGGTCTCTATCGACTCAATAGATTGGGTATGAGTTCATGTTTTTATAAACATAAGTTTTCCATTTTCATTTGGTTGAGCCTCTGAGCGGCGTCTACCCCTCCCTCTCACGCTTCTAGGGTTTCAGCTTCGTTCTCATCTCCTTCCCCCTCCGAAGCATCGGTTTTCCTTGGAATCGTCATTCAGGATCTCAGCTGGGCATCGGGGTGGTCCGCGGCTATTTTAGGTTTACAATTTGATTCGGTGTGGTCAAGATCTCGATGCGGCGGTCTCTGGTGGTTCAGATATCAGTTTCCGGCATTCGGTTTTCAGCTCGACGTCGCGCGGCGAGCTTTTCGGCTTTGGGGTTTGGCACGTCGACATGGATTAGAGATGGATTCCAGACTCCAGATATGGTCTCGGCTGACCTATGGCTTCAGGTGTGTTCCGGTGTGGCTTGGCAACGACTCCAACATGATTCGGAGGAGGATGGTTCTGTTTTTATTTACTTGTTTTGACTTTGGTTCCCTGGTGGTGTTCTTGCGGTGGTGGCGTTGAGGGAGCACCCCCCGTCTCCCCCATTGGTTCCTTCTGCATCCTATGGATCATCTGATCTGGAAGTTGGATGGGGTTATTTCTGGGTTTGGTTCTATTCGGCTCTATCCCAAAGAGGCGTTGTCTGCTTAGACCTGCTCAACACCCCTCATCGATGATAATCCATTGACGTGGTGTTGGATCTTTCTATCCTGGGTGATGAAGATTTGGCTCCATTATCCTTGGTTTTTCCTCCTTTGTGGGTTGCTACGGATGTATTCGAAGGATTTCTTGAGGTTGAGATGAGGCTCTTCTTATTTCGGTTCCAGTGGTGATTTGTGTGGGAGAGTTCAATTTGGCTCTACCATTTGGGTTGTCTTCTAGTTTCTTCTGGTGTTTTAGATTTGGGTGGTTTCAGGATCTTAGTTTTGATGGTTTCTATGATTGATGCTTTTAGTGGAAGCTTTTTGTTTGATATTGGAGTTGGGAAGCTAGTGCAGCTGGACTCAATCACTTGGAACAGGACCAGAAGAGGATTTAGATCTTGCATCTCATTGTTGTAGTGCTTTCGTATTTGGTTGTTTGAGAGGGTATGATAACAGTCATCAGATCGGGCATGTGCTTTGACACAGGACACTTGCTTGCCGATTTGCATCACAATGTTGGAGTGCTTCAACTTATTTTATGCTAGGGAAGGGTCTGCTTTGGTTTTTCAGTTTGGTTTTCACTCTTTTGTCCTTCAGGCGTGATTGTCCTATGTCTATGAAGTCCTTTGGGTTCTCCCCCCTTCTTCCCTTAAAGGGTGGTTTTATCAATAATAAAAATATTTGAAGGCCTTTGGGTCGTTGTATGGATAAACATAAGTTTTACTTTCCCAAACACCCTCATATATGTTGATGTCTTGAAGCTCTTTAAACTCTACACAATTATGGCGCACCCAGTACACCCACATCCACTCAGGAATGACTCCCCTCTATAACTTAAATCCCAATCCTCCTTCCAACCTTGCATCTGATCTGTTTTTAAAGCATGAAAAGTTGAGTCATAACAGTGAGGCTTTGATTCCTGGATATGAAGCTTTAGATCCCAAGTGCAGTGGCTATGATGCATGAAATAGTAAGTGGTAACCATTCCTTTCTTGATATAAACACCCTTGGAGGAAATGTTGGCAGAAGGGTAGTTGGTGTGCTTCATGAACCAGGACTCCACTAAGTAACTCCAAGCCCCAGGGATGAAGGTGTCCCTCAAAAGTCCATGTTTATACAAGGGCAGGTAATCACTTTGTGGATACTCGTTTTGATACGATTCCAAGTGCTTTGCCAGATTTGTAAGAGTAGGTTCAACCATGTCTTAGTAATTTGGACCAATAACATTTATCATCTTGAAGGCACGTGCAACAACTTGTTCAAGAGACATCATCAAGGCAACCATTCAAAACCTACATGAATACATCGAGATTTTTTTTCATTAGGTAAAAATCTCAACTTAGAAGAATTCAAAATTTTGCTAAATGAAAAAATACCATGCAATTCCTTTGATCAAGTTTCTCGTTCAACCCTCTCGACTAAGTTTCTTATATAGGCCCCTTGATAAGATGCCTTGTATAGGATCCTCAATGAGGTGAATCCACATATCATGGTCTCTCAAGTGGATGTACCTTAAGAAATTATTTGGGAGAACTTCATAAAAATAGAAGTGAAACATCACTGGGTGGATAACCAGCTCGATGAGAGAAAAAGGAACGAGTGAAGAAATTGGCAAAGGGGTCAGCAGTATTTATAGACATTGCTGGACTATGCATGGAACCTACACATCGACCCCAAACTGGGGTCCTGTGCCATGGAACTGCACACTGAATCTACACACAGGGTATATGCCACCAATCTGCACACTGAACCTACATTATCGACCAGTGCGGGTACCCTAAGCAGTAGAAATGTTCCACCTTCATAATCTTTTCCCCACTTTACCTCAAGACTCGACCCTCTTATTTCGATCAGATCCAATCCCAAGGGGCGATTTTGTTGACACTACATTTTGTCAAGTGAGATGAAAAGATTATGAAGGGAACCTCAAGTAGGTTAGATAAGTGAAGATCCATAAGAATAATCAAAGGAACTTTCCCAAGCTAGCCTACATGCACACCACTGCACATTAAAAGGATCACACAACCCCCCTGTGCAACACTAAAATCATGGCCACCACTATGTGGGGTACCTATGCCGAGTACCTATGCCATGGAACTGTACGAGGTAACTCCTTAGACAAGGGTCACCTATTTTCCTATAAATAGGACCTCAAGGTTCCTCATTTTCACAACTAGATTATCAAAGGAAACCCTGAAGCTCTAGTCATGTAGCCCCGTTTCCCAGGTCCTCCAAAGTTCATAAGGTAGCCCTCTACAACCCAATAAAAGAGGGAATTAAGAGGGATAGTGGGATAAAATTCCCTCCAGGGTCTGAAATACAAGACACCTGTGTAAGGATCCTATTACCCCTGGTATAAAACCACTTGCATGAGGCCTCTTCTCTAATTAGGGACCTGCGTGAGGTCACACCTGATTTTTCTTTTCTTATATTATGTTCTGGTTTATTGGGAATCTTGGTCTTTCTCTCGAGTTATGGATGTGAAGGGGGTTAAATTTTTAAGTGTTTCTTTGTCTGGTCTTTATCCTTTAGTTGATCCTTTGTTCATTTGAGAGTTCTTGGAGAAAATTTGGGATTTTTGGCTTGGCAGTAGCCTACGCATGGTTGGAACATGGTTTGGTAAACCATGTGGCCAAACCCAGGTAATTGTGCACAGGGTGACATTTTGGGATAAAAGCATTTGGCATGATTTGTGCACGGTTTGGAAATCATGTGACCAAACCGTGCTTGTGTCCAGGTGTGTCCAGTAAGGGGCGCATGATTGGCGCATGGTTTGGTAAATCGTGCGGCCAAACCATGTGAGTTTTCCAGATCTATTTTTTTCCAAGTTTTCCCCCTCAATATTTTTAACCCAAATATGCCCATTTATTCCTCAACTCGGTTCGTACATCCATAGGGAGGAATCTCCAAGTTTCTCCAAGATTCCTTCTCCATGCTTGGGTGTGGATCTAAGGATTTCTTCAAGTACTAGGTTAGATATTCAAGGTAAATCCTCTCCTCTCCTATCTCTCTTCCCTCTCCTTCCATTTCTTCTTGAGTTTCTCTTCTCTCATGGTCTTGTCAACCTAGGGTATGGTTTAACCTTGTTTTATGTTGGGTTTTTTGTTCTTTTAGGGTCCATCTTCATAGATCTATGGTTTTGGAATCCTCATGAAGTTATTTTGGGCATGTGTTGTTGATGCTCTATGGTTTCAAGTTAGGTTTCCTATGCACTTGCCTTTATAATTTAAGAATCTTTGATTTCATGATTTTTGAACCTTATTTACATTCTAAATATTGTTATATGATCCTTGGGTAAGTTTTTTGGTGTGAAAAATGGTGGTTTGTGTTTTGTTTTGTGATAAATAGTGTTGTTTTGTTATATTGCGCACACCAAGTGTTTGATTAAATGCTCGGTTGGATTTTATGGGTGATTAGTGATATAAAATGCATGGTTTGGGTTTATAAATATATTGTAAACATGTGAAGTGATGTTTGGGGTTTCTTGTATGGGTTTCCCAAGTAGTTTTAGTTTTTACAAAGGAATGGGTATTGGATTTTATGGTGATTTGGCACGTATTCCTGGTTGGTGAACTGATTGAAATCATTATAAAAATGGTATTGGCTTGAAAGTGTGATGTAAATGTTTTAAAAGGGCTTGAAAATGATTTTGAAATGTAAAGTGGTGTGTTTACAACCTTTATGAAAGGTGGATTTATAAATTTGATGAAAATTGGTTTTGAAAAATAATTAAAGGACCGTTTGGAAACTTTGTGAAAATGATGAAGGTGTTTATTATGGAAACATCCATTGAATGATTCTCATGCCTTGTCTACATTTAATGGATGTGATATCCTCATTGTGAAATCCTTGAGATCCATTATTGGAGATCCTCGATATGGACTCCTTGTTTTATATTTGTTCTATGGAATGAGATCAGTCCTTGGAGTGACTCAGGGTGAGGCATGTTGTTGAATTATTATTATTATATATTCTTGTGGTTGGATGCTCAGTTGGAATCAGTTGGATCTCCCCATTTATATACATGAGTTGTGGGAAACTGGCATAGTGAGAGAATTTTCTAAGCATGATTGATGCACTGGCTAGTTTATGCACTAGTCAATAGCCCATAGTATGTGGATATATTAGGTTTATTGCTATGAGATTTGCCCCTCAGTTTGTCCTGAGTTAGGGTGGTCGGGAGTGTTGGGGCATTTTTGATTTCATCGTGTGTAGCATGCTACCAGGGATGGGTCTCATGTATTAGTATGTTTTGGATTACTCACAATATCCTAGGTTCACCCATGTATATTAACACATATCTACTTGTAGTGATGATTGAGATACTTGGTTACATTTGTACGTTTATTTAAATTTCCCTCTTTATGTGACTATTATAGTGTTCTATTGTGCAGTGTTTTCTTGGAAAGTGATGTGTTGGTTTCTAAAGGTTTATGAAAAATGTTTTAAAGTAGAAGTGTTTTATACTCTCTTGTGCCATTTGAAAATGGAAGCATCACTTTCCCCTTGAAATGTTAATGTCTCACTATGGAAGTGAACCTGGTTTTTAAATGATGTGGGGTAATGGGCCATAGTTTATTTTCAAGTAAAAATGTGGAAAAACATAATTTTATATATTGTAGTTAAAACTTAAAGTTGATGTTTCTTTTATTTTAAAGAAAGTGCATTGGGAATAGATTATTGGGCTAGCCTACTGAGTTTTAATACTCACACCTATACACTACTGGAAATTGAACTATTTGCAATGGGACCCCTTCGCAAATGGCTCATTGCTGAAAAGGGCGTCGCAAAAAGTTTTTTTTGCGACGGGCCGTTTTAAAAACAAACTATTTGTGATGGGACATGGACCCGTCACAAATAGTTTCCCTGATATTATTTAAAAAATGCATTTGCGATGGGGGTCCCCATCACAAAAGATCTCATCACAAATATTTTCCCCGAGATTATTTAAAAAAAGTATTTACGACGGGCAGTTGCAAATATCTTAAAAAAATAAAAAAATAAAATTGAATAAAATAATATTATTAATAAAAATAAAATAATTTTAGAAAATAATAAAAAAATAATATTGAAAAATAATAATAATAATACTAATATTGATAATATAAATAATATTAATATAATAATAATAATATTATTATTAGTAAAATAATAAAATAATAATATTATTAATATTATTAATATATTAATATTAATATTATTAATATTAATGAAATAATAATATTAATATTAGTAAAATAATAAAAAATGATAAAATAATAAAAACCACAATATTTGTAAAAATATAAAAAAATAATAAAAATAATAAAAATAAAAAGAATAAAACAAAAAAAAAAGAAATAAAGTAATAAAATAATGAAAAAATTAAATAAAGTAATAAAATATTAAAAAATTAAATAAATAATAAAAAATTAAATAAATAATAAAAAATTAAATAAATAATAAGAAATTAAATAGATAATAAAAATGAAATATTTACAAAAATATAAAAAATAAACTATATAGAAATGTAAATAATTAATATAACAAAAAAATGCATTCAAATGTTTTATCATAAAAAAAATATCACTGAGGGGTGGGGGTCCTCTGGAGGAGCTGGAGAAGATGGTGGAGGGAACTCCATCCCTAAATCACAAGTCAGATATCGCATGTACTCCATCTGCTCGTGCTACTGCTGCTGTCATCGACTTATCTCCTCCTCCTGCTGTTGTTGCTATCATCAGAGCTCTTCCTGCTGTTGCTGCTGCCATTGGTGCATCTCCTACTACCGACATTGACACATATCCTCCTGCTCTTTATGCATACTCTCTATGACCTCACTCCGAGCTCGCACCTGATCCTGATATTGTGAAACAGATGGTGATGATTCTCCACGATCTCCCCTCAAGCTGGACACCGACATCGCAATGGTACCATAATAACTCCTGGGCATCAATTGAGAGCTGATACCAATAACTCAGCCTTTCTCAAATGCATATTGGGTCACCTGCATCCATGTTACCTCATTAAATCGGCGGACACTTGTCTAATTCGCAGTCTCAGCTTGAATCTTAGTCTGTGACTGAGATGTTTCAACCTCATATGACTCCTTTAATTTCAATTTAAAATTAAAATAGTTAAAATATAATTTGAAGTGAAATTTAAAACTAAAAAATAAATTATACTTACCATAATCTGACACTGATGATCACCTCTAATCTCTCCAGTGACCGAATCACTGTACATCCTCCTATAAATGTTGAAATCTGTAACATCAGGCTGTTCAACTTCCTATTTGAATATAAAATAAACTGTTACATTTAAATTGATATAAATTATTTTAAAAAAAGTACTTACCATATGTTCCCTGTGCGTACTAAATGTATGACTATCGGATCGATGTGTCACCTCTAATCTCCCCTGGTTTTTTCAACCTACCGATGATCTCCTCTGAAAACATCCACCCAACCAATGTGAACATAATCCATCCCAAGCCTGAGATGAAATGTAATCAGGTCAGTGGGCACAATAAGACTCATCAAACTCTGTCACTCCTACTTTCTTCATTCCTTTCCTTCTCAAATTGTGTAAAAACTAACAACAACACTCATGCATAAACCCCTCTCATTCCTTCCAGATAGTTCCATACATACTCTCACTGATAGGATACCATAAATCCTACAAATAAATTATAATATCAAGTTATTAATTAAATAAATTTCAAAATAAATATTAATTATTTATATACCAGCCAATAATCAAACATGCGGTGCTGAATATCAATGAGAATCTCATCCCATGTGACCCATGCTTTAGAAAAATAATTGTACAATATAGCACTCCCCGGTCCAAAAGATATATGTGAAAAACTGTGAAAAAAAGAACAAATAATCAAACAATTAGTATATAAATAAATTAATGAAAACTAACTAAAATACATAGGTAAACATACCTCTGCATGCATGGATCAAAGCCAAGATGTGGATGTCTCTCTGGGATAGGGTTAAGAATCATCAATCGGGTAAGACCATGCCCCCTCCGAGTCCTCCCTAAACCTACAATAATATTAGGGTCAGATGATCCAACATCCTGCTCTTCCAAAGGTAGATCAGCCTCCTACAATTGACAAAATAGACCCGGTTCCATTTGAAACATTAAATGATGATTATTATCAAATAGTTAAAAACAACTATTATATATATATATATATATTATATGATTATAATTAGCATTTAATTGTGTCAATCTTAATCTACATCCTCATCTTCATATATAATGATTTCAATGTCTTCATATTCCTCCTTAGCATCATCAATTTCTATATGAGTTTCAATTTCATCATCTCTTGTCATTTCAAATTCATTTGTAACATTATTAACATCATCATCATCATCAAACCTTAACTACGGGGTATCATCATCGATATTCATGTCTCTTCGTGAAAAATATGGATTTAGAGAAGTCTCTTGAAAAAATTCAATTCATTGTACTTCATCAGAACCACATTCACTTTGAGTAAACTGACTTTCCCAAAATTTAATTTTTATTATGATCCACCAATCACCCAACTCTTTTTAAGTAGCACAATAATTAGAATAATAAATTTTATATGCCCGATGAGATAATAAAAATGGTTCATTTACTATAATAATACTTTTATATTTAATATCAAATATTCCATGGGTTGGATGAACACGCATGCCTCTCTCTGTATCCAACCACTAACATTTAAACATCGTTATGTAATTTTGTCCCATATAGCACAATTCAATAATTTCTTCTAGAATGCCATAAAAGTCATTTTCAGTTTCTCTATGACGAGATCCTCTTAAGCAGACACCACTATTCATTGTTTTTTTGATTCCCCATATGCACATGTATGAAATCGAAAACCATTCATGACATATGCATTTTAAGATTTAACCATTTTGGATGGTGGGATACTCAAGACACACAATCGATTATCAATTTTATCAGCATGCTGAGATACCTGAAATTTTTTAAAACAATTATCAATTTAAAAAGTAATAAATTGATTTTATATGTTAAACCATAAATAATTTATGTTACTAGTTTTTGAAACCAGTAGGAAAAATTATTTTGTCAACGTTCTTCAAGAGCAGTTGCTATAATTTGTGGAAGTTGTTTCTTGATATGATTATCATATAACCTACAAATAAAATAAGATTAATTTACTATAAAAAATATTATAGAATAAGTTATAGGATCACTCAGAGTACAAATGGTGTCATTTATTCATAGTTGAGCAGAACATATGTATGAGCTCTGTGATTTTCATCATCTGAAAGCCATCATTTATGAACTCCACCAAAACCAAGTTCAGGATGATTAAAAAATGATAATTGATTGACCATTTTATCATCAAAATTTACCTCATTACGACCCATGTAGTTGTGTTTTTAGGGATATTCAGATTCAAAATAATAAGAGCAGAAAAATTTCCTCTTATAAATAAGATTCTGTAATTGATCCTTCAACCAATGATTTGTTACGTATTTTTTCTTTAATTTCAGTATGCATCTCTTGAATGAGTACATCCATCGGAACTCTATCAAACCTCTATATTTTTCTTCATGTGGAAAATGTAATATAAAATGTTCCATTGATTCAATTAAAGATGGTAGGAATATTCTTTCGAGTTTACAGAAAATTAAAACAACATCTTCATGTAGTATGCTTATTGAACTGTAGTATGTTGTTGACACACAAATATCTTGAAAAAATATGATATGTCTATTATCGCATCATAAATCATATAATTTAACAAACATCTTAATCTAATTGGTAGAATTCTTTCCATTATAACATGACATTCATGACTTTTTAATCCGGAAATATGACCATTTTTGACACATCTACCCAAATTGGAAGCATAACCATTTGGACGTCTCAAATCTGCAATCCAATAACAAAATAATAATTAATTTTCTTTGGATAGTGTATAAGATGGTTTTGTCTTCATTAACTTTCATGATCTGACATTTTCAAATAGTTCAAGTTACAGTAGCCTACAAATTTGGGAAAGATCTAATCATGCTTTTACATTATCTTTGGTCTTACCTGGTGTATCTAAAACTATATGAAATAAATTATCAAAACAGTTCTTCTCAATATGCATGGCATCCAACATGTGATGAACCAAAAAATCAGACCAATATAGCATATCCCAAAAAATACTCTCTTTTATCCAATTTTCTTTGTTCCCAAATCCATCAATTTTCTGTTGGTTTATTGTTGGTCCAATGTGATGGGAGTTAATGGAGAGACAATTTATTTTACCTTTGTATGTGAGATCATTGTTGTAGGTTCATCTCTTTCAATTGTACCTTTTCTGAAATAATATTTGTTCCTCCGAAAAGGATGATTGGTTGGAAGTAATTTGTGATGACAGTCGAAAAAAAGGGGTTTTTTCCATTGATGAGCATAAATGCTTTGCTGTCTCTCATACAGTATGGAAATGATTTTGGACTATGTGTACTTTATCTAGATAACATGTCATATGCTGGGAAATCACTAATTTTCCACATTAATGTAACTTTTAGTAGGAAATTCTGTTTTGCAGAAACATTATATGTACTGAAACCACTACTCCACAATGAATTTAAATTATAAATCAATGATTTCAAATAAAAATCAATATTCTTTTTCAGATGTCCTAGAATTAATAAGGTCAAAAAATGTATGGTTCCTTCATCAATATCCAAGGAGATAAATTATATGAATTTATAAAGATAATCCAACTTGAATACTGACTACTGTAAGAACCAAATAGACAGAAATCGTCAGTAGAAAGACTCAATCGCACGTTTTGGGATTCTAAAGCAAAATACGAATGCACTTTGTCAAAATTTTTCCATGAATCACCATCAAAGGGATGATTTAAGATTTTATTAGTTGAAATATTGTTTTTTTCCATGACATCAATGTCGCTGTGTTCTGAGACATAAATAAACACTACAATCTAGATGTAAGTGGGAAATATTTCAACTATTTTACCAGAATCAATCTAGACTTTTCTATTTGAGCCTCTTTATACCTTGTTTGTCCACATGTGGTACAATTTTCCAACGACTCATTTTCACTATAATATAAGATTCGATCATTTGAACATGCATGGATATTCTGATAACCAAGACCCAAATTACGAAATATCCTCTTACTCTCATAAATTGTTTTTGGTAACACATTTCCTTTAGGTAAAAATGTTTTAACCAAAGAGAATATTTGATCAAAACAGCTATTTGACATTCCATTATCTGATTTAATAGCCATAAATTTTGCAACAGCTTCAAATTTTCTTATCTTGCATCCAGGATATAAGGATTCCTCAGAGGGCCTCAACAAATCATAAAATTGAGATGGTTCCAAATTAGAAGTTAAATCAATATCATCTTGAGTTTTATTTTGTTGAAAATACGGACCTGTTACATCATGTAATAAATTTTAAAATTGTGATGGATCCAAAACTAAACTATCAGCATCTTCTTTGGAACTATGTTCACCATGTTGATACTAAAAAACATAATCTGTTTGAAAACCAAAACACAATATATGACCTCCAATGTTTTCAAATGTATCAAAAATCCTAAGAGCACATTTTTTACAAGGAAATTTAATTATCCCTTCTGAAAAAAATTCTAGTTTTAATGATGTAAATGATAAGAAAGTTTCAACATCCTCAATATATATAGGATTTAAACCAGAACTATTTGGATTTCTACACTGATTTATCCAAGCCCGATCATCTAATAATAACGGTTGTCGACTTATTTATTCCATATTTCTCTAAAAAATATAAAATAATAAGTTTTTTTTAAAATTTGATATAATAAAAACACTATCCAAAAAAGAGAATAAATTTAAATTCACTTTTCTAGCAATTTATAATAATTTCTATTATTTCATAGTTATTTAGAGTATTTGTTTTAAAATTTATACTAATCTACACTAATTAACACTAATTTATAATAACTTATACTAATTACCTCTAATTATTAGTAATTACAGCTAATTTATACTAATTATCATTAATTATGTTTGACACAATTTCCAGCAGATTGGCGGTAGCTCTTTTTCCCGACGACTTATCTCCTTGCAACGTTCTCTAACTGAAATCACTATGAAAAATCTACTCTGATGTACGAATATCCATTTTCATATGCACGAGAATGGAGAGCAGGGAGGCCTCACCGCACTGATCTCCATTCTCATGCATAATAAAATAGATATTTGAATGTCAGAGCATATTTTTCATAGTTATTTCAGTCAGAGAAAGTTGGAAGGAGATGAGTCATCAGGAAAAAGATCCTCTATTTCTTGACGACTCATCTAATTGAAACTTTCTGTGACTAAAATCACTATGAAAAATCTACTCTGACATACACATATCAATTCTCATGAATATGAAAATGGATATCTATAGGTTGACACAATTTTTTCATCGTGATTTTAGTGAGAGAAAGTTGCAAGTAGATGAGCCGTCGAGCAAAAGGAATGCCTCTAATCCACTAAAAATTATTCCAATTTATTGTGAATTATTATGAATTATTGTGAATTATTGCTAATGATTGTGAATTATTGCTAATGATTGAGAATTATTGGTAATTAATCGTAATTATTTCAAATCAATCCTAATTATTTATATTTAATACTGATTATTACTATTTAATCCTAATTATTAATATTTATTCCTAATTATTACTATTTATTACTAATTATTACTATTAATTACTAATTATTACTAATTATTACAAATTATTAATAATTATTACTAATTATTACTAATTATAACTAATTATTTCTAATTATAACTAATTACTCCTAATTATTACTAATTACTCCTAATTATTACCAATTAATTCTAATTATTATTATTTACTTCTAATTATTACTATTTACTTCTAATTAATACCATTTATTTCTAATTATTACTAATTACTTCTAATTATTCCAAATTATTACTAATTATTCCAAATTATTCCAAATTATTACTAATTATTCCAAATTATTACTAAGTAATCCAAATTATAACTAATTAATCCAAATTATTGCTAATTAATCCAAATTTTTACTAATTAATCCTAATTATTAGTAATTATTACTAATTATTTTTAATCATTACTAATTATTCCAAATTATTTCTCATTATTCCTAATTATTACTAATTATTCCTAATTATTACTAATTAATCCTAATTATTAGTAATTATTCATAATTATTACTAATTATTGTTAATTATTAATAATTATTACTAATTATTACTAATTAATCCTAATTATTACTAATTATTACTAATTATTACGAATTAATCCTAATTATTACTAATTGTTGACCTCACCTATTTTGATAATCCCAACTATGCTTTTACATACTCTGATAATCCCAATTAATGTTTATCTATATTCTAATTCGCTCAATATATGATATTCTACTATCAAGATGATAATAATATTAAAATAATCCATGAAATATGTTAATCAATGTTTATCCATGTTTTTATGAGTTTTGAAGTAATTCTAATCCAATCGGATATGTGTTGCATAAAACAGATAAGTGTTAGTCACTGATCTGCATATAGCTACTGATACAGAGCTACCGGTACTTAGTCTATCGATAGACCTTAGTCTACCGATATACAGAGTCACTGATACGCAGAGCTACTGATATGTATAGAGCTACCAATATGTACAAATCTACCGGTAAGCATAGAACAAGGTCACCGATGCAGATAACTATCAATAGAACAAGTTTTCCGATAGTACAGGATAGAGCTACCGATGTGCATAAGTCTACCAATACACATAATCACTGGAACTAAGCCAGATCTACCGATAGACCAGAGCTACCGATAGACCAAGAGTGACCGATACAGACAGTTGCCGACAGAATTGAGCTACCGATAAAACAAGTCTACCGAGCTACCGATAGAGTAAGTCTACCGATAGAAGGAGTTACCGATACCAAGAGCTACCGACGCAAAGAGCTACCGATACAAGTTCAAAGAGCTACTGATGGAAGGTCAGTCTTACAAAATCCACCGAACACGTCTACCAACAGGAGGCTACTAATGATTGACCAACAAGTCAAACACTATACTCTCAATACTATTTATTTATTAGGATAACGGTTACATTTGATGTTTTTAATGCAGTTAATGTTATTTAATGATACCTGTTGGCATGTCAGGGAACCGTACCTAGTATCCATGCAAAAGGTAATCATTCCCTTTTGCCGAAGCTAAAAGCTATAAAAGAGAAGATAAAGACCTAGCTGAGAGCAGGGGTGAACATGATATCAAATGAAAGAAGTTAATACGGGGTGTGCATACAACAAGAATCAAGGAACTAAGAAGACACACAAAGGGTGAAAAAGAAAAAGGCTCAACAACATTCAAACATGGTGCATTCACGCAAGGCTACATCCATACTCTAAGAACACTGGACATACATGAAGAAATTCTTCTCTAGAGGAGAACACAAGCTGCATCTTGAGTGAAGAACTACAACAAACACTTCATGCACTCAGGCTGATAAGCTGAACCTGGAACCAAGGAAGAAAACGATACTTTGTTTTTCAGAACAAGAACCAGAGGACTCAGAAGCTTTTCTGACCAATCAAATGAGTCCAAAGATGCACTACCAATCACTAAAGCTTTTCTAAACTCATTCACACTTTAGTGATTATTTTATCTACATTTCGAGCAATGTGTGTATCCTGTTTATTTCACACACACACTGTCTCCTGAGCTAAGATGGGGGATTCTTAAATCCTCATTCAAAATCTATTAACACCCTTGTATCCAACTGTGGATAGTGGTAGAGGTCGAATATGACCTGGAAAACTGTGATCTGTTGTCTTTGTTTTCCCACGTAGAACTGTGGTAGAGGTCTTTGAACCTGGACAGTATTGTACTGTTGTTTACCCCGATCTAGGGTGTGGATCAATTTATATAAATTGTTTGAGAGGACTAAGTCTCAGCTTGAGACTGAACCTCTTGTTTACATCTGCTGTGCATTTTAGTTTAAGTCATAAGTATACTGTATATTTCATATTCCGCTGCTAACTACTTTGAAATATAATTTGTTTTAAATTTACTTTGATAGTGAAGTGCACTGTGTTGCATTTGTTGTCAATAAGGTATGTTGTTGATCAGAAGATGTCAAAGAATGAATGGATGTCAAGGAGAGTCAATATGTGAATGACAAAGGCTATGATAGCGTTGGTGATGAATGGAGGATGGCCATTGTGTTAAGATGAATGTCACTTAGGAGATTCACTAAGTGGCATAAGTGTTTATGGTTGAAACATTCATCCATGTTAATATCAGACGATTGTAGAACTAATCTTAATGTTCCAATACTTGTATCAAGGTGATACAAAGTGACAACACTTGAAGAATGAATGATGATGGAGCATCATCATTACATCTGACGATTGTTGAGCTGATCTTTTAGTTCAAAGAACTTGTATCAACTGGATACAATGTCACAACAATGTTAGAAGACCATACATTGTATTGACAATGCATGAGGAGTAAATGAGATCCATCCACAACCACTGAGTGGATGAAGTGGATTAAGTAGTTCGGTTGATGATGAAACTTTGAGAATTTCACATCCTAAGTAATGAATATATGTTAAGAAGATTTGTGGAATTCTAATGAAGAAGAAGAGATGAGGAAATGGGGAGAAGAAATGGCTTAGAAGAAGATGTGGCACTTGGCATTTGAACTTGGTCTCTTTGTTTTTACACAAAGGACTTGTTCTATATACACTTGGAATTTGAACTTGGTCTCTTTGTTTTTACACAAAGGACTTGTTCTATATACAAGAAAAAAATATGCCACCAAGGGCCATCCTTAAGAGTTCAACCCTAAGGCACATGTGGTACTTGAGGTCGCCACGCCCAAGGGGGATCCCATGGGGCTAGCCCGAGAGGTAGGGCCGTGTGTAAGCCCTGAGGGCCACGCAGGGGAGTGTCAAGCCCTGCACAGCGTGAGCGTGAGGAGCGTGCCCGTGACAAGCATAGTGGGTGCCAGTGGCGCGCCCGAGTGGCAGGGGTGGGCGCAAGAGCGCGCCCGCAGAAGAACTCGGTGCGGGGCGGCACCGAGAGGGTTGGAAGTTCAATTGCTGAGAAGCGGGCAGTGCGAGTTTGATAAACCACGAAAAAATTGGGATCCGTTTTGATGTGGGACGCGGGATTTTCCCGCGGAAGAGATCCTGGCCGCCCATCCAATCGTGCGGCTGATCATAGCCGCTCATCGCATCCCGCACGAGATCTTCTGATCGTGGCCGTCCGATGTCTTCTTAACTCCGGATCCGATGGTTGAGGAGTCGTCCTCTACCTTGAGCTCGCCCGAGGCCACCCGCGACTCCTCCTTCAAACCAGGCGCCTCCCGAAGACGGATTTTGAGTTCCTGGCCACCTCTCAATGAGCTGAAGTGTCCATGGAGTTCGTCTAGACCTACTGAATCCATCCATGCATAAAAAAGGGCTTGCATGCAACAAAGGAGATATTTCGGTCGAAGCTGAGGCAAGCAACGTACTGAGGCCATGTGGATTATTCATTGCATGGATTGTGCTTAAACGAGGCTGTGCATGCATTTATGAGTCGCATGAACGTGAAGAAGATAAAAAATAAAGAACTCGCGGTGAAACAGAGGAAATATCAAGATTTGAAGAATCTTGAAATAACCAAAAACTTCGGGAATTTAAAGATATCACATGCGGATGATACGAGGCAGCCCTGCCTATAAAAGGAGCACCCGAGGTGCTCATTTTTTCTTGCTGAAAACTTGAAAGAAGTCCCGTGAGAGCACCCTTCTGCCTCGTGAAGAAGAAGCCCCGCGCAACCCACTTGTGCGGCTGAAGATCTCGGGGCCACCCGAGGTCCCGAAGGAGTCCCCTGTGCGCCTCACTTGCGCATCAGGAAGAGCTCTCTCTGCCCGCATACTTGCGCGACAGGAGTAGCTTGCACGCCCGAGGTGCTCTTGCACTCTTGAGGCTTGCACGACCCGAGGCCGCATCACTTGCGCACCCCGCGGTTGGTTGAGCCTTGCACGGCTGCCTTGCACCCGAGGCCTTGCACGGATCTTGTGCCTTGTGCACCTGCACGACAATGGAGTAGAGGAGAGGCCGCACCAAGCACTTGCGCGCCTTCATATTGGCAGTGTGTGTGCAAAGTGAAGGAGGAAGGCCGAGACATTTTTGTGTGTGCATGCTTGAAGAAACAAGTTGGCCAAGGCTTAGTATTTGTGTGTGCAAGAAGAAGAAGGCCACAACACACCCCGTGTGTGTGCAAAGTGGGAGAACACCCTACGGGCAGTGGGTGTGCAAAGAGGAGGAAGGCCGGGCCTTAGTGCCTTGTGTGTAAAGTGAAGACCTCACATTGTGTGTGTTTAAGAATTAGAGAAGGCCGTAGCCTTGGGTGTGTGCAAAATGAGGAAGGCTTTCACCTTGTGTATGCAATTTGAAGAACACCCTTAAGAAGAGGAGAGAGGCCAAATCAAGTGTGTTCAAAGTGAAAAAGTTTTGTGTGCAAAGTGAAGAGGCCGAACCTAGGTGTGTGCAAAGTGTACACATTTAGAAGAAGAAAGAAGAGGACATCCACACTAAAGTATAACACACTTTTAAGTGTGTGAACAAATTGAACAAAGTGTGTGAGTGAAAAAGGTGTGTGCGCTTAAGGATAAATTACACTCTTTCAGTGTTTATCACACCAAGGAAGAGAAGAAGGGGAGTGCATGCTTGCATGCATGCACATGCACATGTGAACAAAGCCAAACCAGCTTGTGTGCATTTGAGGAGTCCAAGACCAAGAGTTCTTGAAGAATATTGAGAAGCCATGCTGTCAGTGCATGAAGAGGCAAAGATGCCATGCACTCAGTGCATGAAGTTGATGTAAAGTCAGACTGAAGCCAGACTGAAGTGGAAGATATTATTTGGCTGAGTTTTCAGTAGTTGAGCAAGACCAACTAACCTTATCAGAGGTTGTTGAAGTTTCTTGAAGAGAGAGGCCAGGTCATCCTAAGAAGAAGGAGATAAAGCCTGAGCAAGACGAGGAGTCCTGATCAACCACAAGTGATCAGAAGAAGAGAGCAAGGCCAGCAGCCTTTATCCAAGACTGTTAAGGATACTTGAAGAACTTAAAGTGAAGAAGAGATACTCGTGTGACTCGAGGAGCCAGGAGAAGCCCCCTGTGAGACTCAGGGTGGAAGAAGTCTTCAGTGGGATTCTGGAGCAGGCCAGTGGGACTCTGGTAACACTGTGGGATGCATTATAAAGACCCTCCTGTGGGACTCAGGAGAGATACAATGGGACTCTATATCGACCATTGTAATTCTAACAAGTTATAATGGAGAAACCATGTTGGGGAATATAACCAACATGGCAAGGACGTAGGCCTTTAGTGCCGAACCTTGTAAATCCTTGTGTCCTGTGCCTTTACATTTACTACATCACTCGAGGAAAGGCTGAGAGATACAAGAAGAGTGGATCGAGGCCTTAACAATCCATAGAGGTTTAATTGATAAAGAATCAATTAGTAAAAAGTTTTAAAGGATCACTGATTCACCCCCTCCCCCTCTCAGTGATCACACTGATCCGGGCACTTCAATTGGTATCAAAGGGAAGGTTACCTCTAAAAGATCCAAGGGAGTCTTTATGAAGTGAAGATTTGAGGAAGTGAGTGAATACCCTCAAATGGAGATATCTTCCAAGACTCTAAAAAATAGTAAGAAGAAACTGGCCAAGAAGATGAAGAAATCCTGTCCTAGCTGTGATAAAGTTGGAACAATGAAAGATCTTCAAAGTGCAATCGAATATCTTCAGAAGATAGTCCCCAAGGAAGTGGAAATGTGTATAGCTACAAGCATCCTTGATCTTCAAGAAGAAAAATTACAGCTAGAAGAAGAAGCCAATACAATGGAAGATCAGTTGGCTAAAAGGGTTGGCATAACCAACACTCTCAGAAAGCTGGTGAAGGCTAAAGATGGAACTATTTCCCTTTGCAATGAAAGATTTGAAGACACTGATGAAGAATTGCAAAGAAGCTCTTCTGAGAAAGAAATCTTTATGATAATGATCAAAGAAGTTTTCCATGCACTGGAGAAGTTGCACAAAGTGTCAATGAATGTCAGAGATGCTCAACTCGAAGACAAAGTCAAAATGGTGAAGGAGCTTGACAATTCATTGCTAGAATTGAAGAAGGTGCATGAAGACCAGTTAGAACAGCTGAAAGAAAATTGGGAAGGAAGTCTAAGAACTGTTGAGGATGAGAAGAACTCCCTTAACATGAAATGCATAGAACTAGAGGTGATATTGAAAAATCTGCAATCACCCAAAGCTGAATCCTCCCAGTCAGTTGAAAGTAGAAATTTTGCTACACAAGTGTGCTTTGAGAAGGATGATTCTAAAAGAAAGACATCCTCTAATGAAAGGGAAACATCTTCTAAAAAGAAGGTACCATCCATACAATCTTGTACTCATGCTTCTAAAAGTGTTTCTACTAAAAGTGCAGGATGAAAGAATGAATCCAAACAAGTATGGATGAAGACAGTGAAGAAAGAATGCTCTCCTGAAACAACACAGTAAGTCAAGAAAAGTACCCAACAATCAGAAGGACTGAAGAGGTCAAGATTTGTGGGTCAGTGTTGGTGTTGTAATAAGTATGAGCACTGTGCAAAGGATTGTTGGTACAATCCACTGAATGTCAAAGCACAAAGGAAGCCCATGCCAAGGGGGAGCAAGCCAGAAGAAAAGAAGCAGCATCCACAGGTCCAGAGACATCTGTTTACTGCAAATAGATTTGGATTACTTGAAAACATCTGGGATGATTGCAAAAGTGGTCAAAAAGATACATGTCAATCTCCAACTATATCCAGAGCTAAAAAGAAGAAAAGATCACAGAACCTGGCTCAGAAAGAATCCTTGGGAAGCAAGCATAAGAAAGTGGAAGATGCTCCCAAGAAGATTATGAAAAAGGAAGAGAAGACCTTGGAGTCTAAATCCAAGAAGGGTGATGCATCCAGAAGGACCACCAAGAAGAAATGATTCTACTGTAGAAAGAAAGGGCATACCATGGATCTTTGTAAACAAGCCATGGAAATCAATAGAAGCAGACTGAAATAAAATAGACAATCAATCCAGCAGAAGCAGAAGGGATTGATTGAAAACAAGTTGCCTAAGAAAGGTAGCTTGAAAGCATCGAAGGAACCATGTGGAATTTCCAGAACTGAGGCCACACTTCCAAGTGACTTACTAGTCATATGGCCAAATCAGTTGCAACTTGCCAAAGATCTGCAAAGAGCTGAAGATGAAGTTCTGGCAATTGCTAAGGCAAAAGGGAAGAAGAAGATTTCACATGAAGATGTGTTGAGATCCACACTAGCACAAACATCATTGAAGATCAAATGTGGAAGTGTGAAGAATGGTGAAAATGGGACATCACGGTTGAGAGAATCTTCTCAACCTTGTTGTTCACATTGATGAACCAAGGAGGTTCCATCTTATTCCCTAATCACTTGTATTTACATGTGCTAACATTATAGGGAATTGAAGATGATGATCATTCTCAACTGGAGAGTGGTTTTGACAAGATGAAGTGCATCCCTTGAGGGGGAGCCAATCTGGAGAAGATTGAGTTTTGAGACTTATACCATCTTGAAAAGTGAAGAATTTATCAATTCATTGATATATCTGAAAAATTTCAACCCCTTGATGCCTAAGCATGATCTCACATGTACAGTGAATTTTGGACAATATTGAGTTCCTTGGTTACATCACTCTTGTTTTCTACACCGGGTTAGCCCACGTAGACTTAGAGTTGATCTACTAAAGGTTCTATGCCAAAGAGAACATGTGACATCATACCTCTCTTGGTGATTTTCAAGAAAATACTATTCAAAGGGAGGAAGTGATGTTTGGAAGAGAACCACACCACACCTTTGCATTTGATTTCCAATAAGGGGGAGAAAATATTGGCACACATATTGACCCATTCATATGTGCTGAAGTTGTGATATTGACAACAAATACAAAGGGGGAGATTGAAGTGCACTGTGTTGCATTTGTTGTCAATAAGGTATGTTGTTAATCAGAAGATGTCAAAGAATGAATGGATGTCAAGGAGAGTCAATATGTGAATGACAAAGGCTATGATGGTGTTGGTGATGAATGGAGGATGGCCATTGTGTTAATATGAATGTCACTTAGGAGATTCACTAAGTGGCATAAGTGTTTATGGTTGAAACATTCATCCATGTTAATATCAGACGATTGTAGAACTGATCTTAATGTTCCAATACTTGTATCAAGGTGATACAAAGTGACAACACTTGAAGAATGAATGATGATGGAGCATCATCATTACATCTGACGATTGTTGATCTGATCTTTTAGTTAAAATAACTTGTATCAACTGGATACAATGTCACAACAATGTTAGAAGACCATGCATTGTATTGACAATTCATGAGGAGTGAATGAGATCCATCCAAAACCACTGAGTGGATGAAGTGGATTAAGTAGTTTGGTTGATGATGAACCTTCGGGAATTTCACATCCTAAGTAATGAATATATGTTAAGAAGATTTGTGGAATTATAATGAAGAAGAAGAGATGAGGAAATGGGGAGAAGAAATGGCTTAGAAGAAGATGTGGCACTTGGCATTTGAACTTGGTCTCTTTGTTTTTACACAAAGGACTTGTTCTATATACACTTGGCATTTGAACTTGGTCTCTTTGTTTTTACACAAAGGACTTGTTCTATATACAAGAAAAAAATATGCCACCAAGGTCCAGCCTTAAGGGTTCAACCCTAAGGCACATGTGGGACTTGAGGTCACCATGCCCAAGGGGGATCCCATGGGGATAGCCCAAGAGGCAGGGCCGTGTGTAAGCCCCGAGGGCTACGTAGGGGAGTGTCAAGCCCTGCGTCGCGTGAGCGCGAGGAGCGCGCCCATGACAAGCATAGTGGGTGCCAGTGGCGCACCTGAGTGGCAGGGGTGGGCGCAAGAGCGCGCCCGTAGAAGAACTCGGTGCGGGGGGGGGGGGGGGGCACCGAGAGGGTTGGAAGTTCAATTGCTGAGAAGCGGGCAGCGCGAGTTTGATAAACCACAGAAAAATCGGGAGCCGTTTCGATGTGGGACGTGGGATTTTCCCGCGGAAGAGATCCTGGCCGCCCATCCAATCGCGCGGCTGATCACAGCCGCTCATCGCATCCCGCGCGAGATCTTCTGATCGCGGCCGTCCGATGTCTTCTCAACTCCGGATCCGACGGTTGAGGAGTCTTCCTCTACCTTGAACTCGCCCGAGGCCACCCACGACTCCTCCTTCGAACCAGGCGCCTCCCGAAGACGGATTTTGAGTTCCTGGCCACCTCTCAATGAGCTGAAGTGTCCATGGAGTTCGTCTAGACCTACTGAATCCATCCATGCATAAAAAAGGGCTTGCATGCAACAAAGGAGATATTTCGGTCGAAGCTGAGGCAAGCAACGTACTGAGGCCATGTGGATTATTCATTGCATGGATTGTGCTTAAACGAGGCCGTGCATGCATTTCTGAGTCGCATGCACGTGAAGAAGATAAAAAATAAAGAACCCATGGTGAAACAGAGGAAATATCAAGATTTGAAGAATCTTGAAATAACCAAAAACTTTGGGAATTTAAAGATATCACATGCGGATGATACGAGGCAGCCTTGCCTATAAAAGGAGCACCCAAGTCGCTCGTTTTTTCTTGCTGAAAACTTGAAAGAAGTCCCGTGAGAGCACCCTTCTGCCTCGCGAAGAAGAAGCCCCGCACAACCCACTTGTGCGGCTGAAGATCTCGGGGCCACCCGAGGTCCCTAAGGAGTCCCCTGTGCGCCTCACTTGCGCATCAGGAAGAGCTCTCTCTGCCCGCATACTTGCGCGGCAGGAGTAGCTTGCGCGCCCGAGGTGCTCTTGCACTCTTGAAGCTTGTACGACCCGAGGCCGCATCACTTGCGCACCCCGCGGTTGGTTGAGCCTTGCACAACTGCCTTGCACCCGAGGCCGTGCACGGCTCTTGTGCCTTGTGCACCTGCACGACAATGGAGTAGAGGAGAGGCCGCACCAAGCACTTGCGCGCCTTCATATTGGCAGTGTGTGTGCAAAGTGAAGGAGGAATGCCGAGACATTTTTGTGTGTGCATGCTTGAAGAAACAAGTTGGCCCAAGCTTAGTATTTGTGTGTGCAAGAAGAAGAAGGCCACAACACACCCCGTGTGTGTGCAAAGTGGGAGAACACCCTACGGGCAGTGGGTGTGCAAAGAGGAGGAAGGCCGGGCCTTAGTGCCTTGTGTGCAAAGTGAAGACCTCACATTGTGTGTGTTTAAGAATTAGAGAAGGCCGTAGCCTTGGGTGTGTGCAAAATGAGGAAGGCTTGCACCTTGTGTATGCAATTTTAAGAACACCCTTAAGAAGAGGAGAGAGGCCAAATCAAGTGTGTGCAAAGTGAAAAAGTTGTGTGTGCAAAGTGAAGAGGCCGAACCTAGGTGTGTGCAAAGTGTACACATTTAGAAGAAGAAAGAAGAGGACATCCACACTAAAGTATAACACACTTTTAAGTGTGTGAAAAAATTGAAAAAAGTGTGTGAGTGAAGAAGGTGTGTGTGCTTAAGGAGAAATTACACTCTTTGAGTGTTTATCACACCAAGGAAGAGAAGAAGGGGAGTGCATGCTTGCATGCATGCACATGCACACGTGAACAAAGCCAAACCAGCTTGTGTGCATTTGAGGAGTCCAAGACCAAGATTTATTGAAGAATATTGAGAAGCCATGCTGTCAGTGCATGAAGAGGCAAAGATGCCATGCACTCAGTGCATGAAGTTGATGTAAAGTCAGACTGAAGCCAGACTGAAGTGGAAGATTTTATTTGGCTGAGTTTTCAGTAGTTGAGCAAGACCAACTAACCTTATCAGAGGTTGTTGAAGTTTCTTGAAGAGAGAGGCCAGGTCATCCTAAGAAGAAGGAGATAAAGCCTGAGCAAGACGAGGAGTCCTGATCAACCACAAGTGATCAGAAGAAGAGAGCAAGGCCAAAAGCCTTTATCCCAGGCTGTTGAGGATACTTGAAGAACTTAAAGTGAAGAAGAGGTACTCGTGTGACTCGAGGAGCCAGGAGAAGCCCCCTGTGAGACTCAGGGTGGAAGAAGTCTTCAGTGGGATTCTGGAGCAGGCCAGTGGGACTCTGGTAACACTGTGGGACGCAGTATAAAGACCCTCCTGTGGGACTCAGGAGAGATACAGTGGGACTCTGTACCGACCATTGTAATTCTAACAAGTTATAATGGAGAAACCATGTTGGGGCATATAACCAACATGGCAAGGACGTAGGCCTTTAGTGCTGAACCTTGTAAATCCTTGTGTCCTGTGCCTTTACATTTACTGCATCACTCGAGGAAAGGCTGAGAGATACAAGAAGAGTGGATCGAGGCCTTAACAAGCCATAAAGGTTTAATTGATAAAGAATCAATTAGTAAAAAGTTTTAAAGGATCACTGATTCACCCCCTCCCCTCTCAGTGATCACACTGATCCGGGCACTTCAGATAGTTAAATTAGAAAGTGTTTATACTTATTATAAACCAGTAAGTTAGTTTCAAAAGTCAATTTAATCTTCAGATTAAATTAACTGAGACCTAATCAATCTTTGAGAAACTAATTTAACATTTACACTATGTATAAATTCATTACAGTTTAACTTTGTTTTTAAATAGGGGGATTTTAAGAGAAATATTTTTAACGGAAATTTTTATTGGAACTCAATTCACCCCCTCTTGAGTATCCACTCAGACCAACATTTGGTATCAAAGGTTATTTTTATTAATACAAATTTTCAAAACACTCTATTTTTCAACTGTGATTTTAGTTGCATCTTTAAAGATCTTAAATTTCTGTTAGTTCTAAATTTTATCTCTTTAATATATTTTCTAAAATCTAGCTATGGATAATAGACTAGAAGGTGCTTCTACTAACATGACACCTTTCTTTAATGGTACAAACTATGCCCAGTGGAAACTTAAGATGAAAATTCATTTAGAAAGTATGAGTTTTGATATCTGGACTGCTATAGAGTCACAATATAAAATTCCAGAAACTGAAATAACAACTTGGGATGAACCTACAAATATTGTTGACAATAATAATTGTAAATCTATGAATTCCCTGTATTGTGATTTAGGAGATGAAGAGTTTAATAGAATTTATGCTTGTAAAACTGCTTATGAAATATGGGACACTTTGTCTATTTCCCATGAGGGAACAACCAATGTTAAATAAATGAGGCTGAATACCTATACTATTAAATATGATAATTTTAAAATGAAGACTGATGAACCTATTTCTGACATATATATCAGGTTCAATGAGATTGTCAATACTATGATCTCTCTTGGAAAGGATATTCCTACAAAGGAACAAATCATGAGAATCTTGAGATGTCTACCAGAAAGATGGAGATGCACATCTGTTTCCATTAGGGAATCACACAACATCAGCACACTCCCTGTTAAGGAATTAATAGGTAAGCTTATGATGTATGAGGAAGAACTTAAAGTAAATAAGTAAGAAGATGATGAACCCAATAGAAAATCCGTGGCTTTCAAGTCTAATGCTTCAAAGAGAAAAGACATGAAGTAAATTCATTTACCTACTTAAAGTTTAACCAATGAAGATTTGGATTCAGACAGTGATGCTGAGATGGATCAGATAGCCAAGAGATTTAAGAAGTTATATAGGAAGAAGAAATTCTTTAGAAAATAAAACTACAAAGGTAAGTATAACAATAGAGGTAAGTGGAAGAAGGGTTGGAAGAAATCTAATAAGGAAGATGATATAATCTTCTATGAATTTAAAAGGAAAGGACACATCAAGGCTGACTGTCCAAAATTAAAATTCAAAAAGAAACGTGATTATAAGGACAAGAAGTAAAAGAAAGCTATGAAGGCTACTTGGAGTGCTTCAGAAGACAACATAAGTGAATCTGAAGTTTCTGATTCTGAAAATAATCATTCCAACATGTGTTTCATGACCAACACATCTGAGGTAACCTTAGATACTCTTGTTTTAAATTCCTATTATTCTGGAGATGATGCAGAATCTGATTCTAATTCTGAAGATATGTCTAAGGATGAATTTTTTGAATATTGTAACATGCTAGAAGAAACATGCAATGAACTTAAGGAAAAATATAAGTCATTAAAGAAACAACATTCTCTCACTACCAATGTTAAATCTTCCTTTGATATAGAAAAAGAAAAGAATGCTCAACTGTTGAAGGAAATATAGAACTAAAAATGTCTAATGAGCAACTTAGAAAGGACTTAGAAAAATTCACAAATGGAAAGGATACTCTTACTCGAATGTTAGGAAAGCAAGTTGCACCAAAATACACTACTGGTTTGGGATACCAACCTGGAAAAAGATAGTTCACTAAAACTCGATTTATTCCTAAATATGGACAAAATTATGCTTGTTCCAGTTCTGGAAATTCATATGCTTCAACTAGTTATTCATATGGTTATAGATCAAATTAAGTTTATCTTTCAAAATCTATTGATTCTGTAAATTATATGAGACCCATCAGATAAATTTGGGTACCTAAAGCTTTGATTTCTAACCTTTCTGGACCCAAGAAGATCTGGGTACCAAAATCATTTTCTATCTAAACCTGTTTTGTGGGAGACCTGTTTGAAGAGTTCTTACAAGAAGGTATGGTACTTGGACAATGGATGTTCAAGGCACATGTCTGGAGATTACTCATGCTTCAAGAGTCTAATCAAAGTTGATGGAGGCCATGTCAACTTTGCTGATAACTCTAAAGGAAAAATCATCGGCCTAGTCTAGATTGGTAACACTGATTCAGTTTTGATTTATAAAGTTTTATTTGTTGATGGACTTAAGTATAACCTGTTAAGTATTTCTCAATTATGTGATGATGGCTTTAATGTGAAATTTGAAAATGATTCTTATAATGTTTTTAACTCTAAAAATGTTTTAGTATTCTCTGCCTTGAGAAATGAAAATGTTTATGCTGTTGATTTAAATTCTTTAGATAAGGAAAATGTTACTTGTTTAAACGCTTTTCATAAGGAATCTTGGCTATGGAATAAAAGATTAGGACACTACAACATCCATTCACTTAGAAAATTGACTAGGAAGAACTTGGTTAGAGACCTACCTAAACTTGAATTCTCAAATGACAAAGTTTGTAATCCCTGTCAAAAGGGAAAGCAACATAAAGTTTCTTTTAAATCAAAGAAAGAAGTTTCAACTTCTCAACCTCTCGAGTTGGTTCACATAAACTTGTTTGGACCTTCTAGAGTTTCTAGTTTAAATGGGAAGCACTATGTATATGTCTTATTAGATGACTTTTCTAGATATACTTGGGTATACTTCTTATATCACAAAAGTGAATCTTGTTCTTACTTTATTAAATACTCCAAGTCTATAGAAAACCTTAGTGGAATTAAGATTAAAACCATGAGAAGTGATCATGGTCACGAGTTTGAAAACCAAGAGTTTGAATCTTATTGCTCACACAATGGTTATAGTCACAACTTTTCTGCTCCTAAGGCACCTCAGCAGAATGGTGTAGTAGAAAGAAGAAATAGAACCCTTTAAGAAATAGAAAGAACTATGCTTAATGAGTATGACCTGCCTATTTATTTTTGGGCTAAAGTTGTGAATACAACTTTTTATATTATTAATAGAGTCTTGATTAGACCTGTTCTCAAGAAGACCCCATATGAACTATGGAATGATAGAAAACCCAAAGTCAGTTACTTTAGAGTCTTTGGCTGCAGAGTTTTTATTCTCAATACAAAGGATAAGCTGGACAAGTTTTCTTCTAAGAGTGATGAAGGAACTTTTCTTGGTTATTATTTAACTAGAAAAGCCTATAGAGTCTTTAATAAAAGAACCAAATGTGTGGAAGAATCTGCTCACATCAAGTTTGATGAAACTGATCCACATGAGCCTAAAACCTCTCTTTAAAATCTTGAAGAAGATTTGTCTATTCTGGACCTTAATGATAAAACTAAAGAACCTACTGTAAAAATATCCAGTTCTAGACATATTCTAGAATATGCTTCTGTTGAACCCAAACCTATAGATGAACCTGAAATTTCTATTCCTACCTTTACTAGATCAACTAGGATTCTAAATAATCATCCTTTAGATGCTGTTGTTGGTAATCTTGATAGAGGGAAACAGACTAGAGATTCTCTAAGAAACCAGGTTAAACATAAAGCATTTATTTCACAACTAGAACCTAAAAATGTCAATGATGCAATCAATGATGAATTTTGGGTAAAGGCTATGCAAGAAGAGTTAAATCAATTTGAAAGAAACAAAGTTTGGGAATTAGTTGACAGACCTAAGGACACTTTGACAATAGGCACTAAATGGGTTTTTAGAAACAAAGTTGATGAATCTGGAAATATAGTTAAAAACAAAGCTAGGCTAGTTGCACAAGGGTATAGTCAAGAGGAAGGTATAGACTATGAGGAAACCTTTGCACCTGTAGCTATATTAGAAGCTATTAGGATCTTACTTTCCTATGCTACTCATCTGAATTTCAAGTTATATCAAATGGATGTCAAAAGTGATTTTCTAAATGGTTTTATAATTGAAGATGTTTTTGTTGAACAACCACATGGATTTACTAATCCTCATTTTCCAAATCAAGTTTTTAAACTTTCTAAAGCTTTATATGGTTTAAAACAAGCTCCAAGAGCTTGGTATGATAGGCTTAGTAATTTTCTTATTTCAAAAAGTTTCACTAAAGGGATTGCTGATCCAACTATTTTTATTAAAATAATTTCTAAAGATGTTTTAATAGTACAAAACTATGTTGATGATATTATTTTTGGATCTTCTAAACATTCTTTATGTACTAATTTTTTAAAGAGTATGAAAAATAAATTTGAAATGAGTTTAATGGGAGAACTTAAATATTTTCTTGGATTTCAAGTTTTTCAAAATGAAAATGGTATTATTTTGAATCAAAGTAAATATACAAAGGATATTTTAAAACATTTTAGTTTGGATAGTATTAAGGAAAGTGATACTCCTATGAGTATAGTCTGTAAATTGGATGCAGATGAATCTGGGAAACCAGTGGATCAAACCAATTACAGAGGTATGATTGGAAACTTACTTTACCTTACTTCTAGTCGATCAGATATTATGTTTAGTGTATGTATGTGTGAAAGATTTAAAGCTAATCCAAAAGAATCTCATTTACTTACTGTTAAAATAATTTTTAAGTATCTTAAACACACTGTAAACTTAGGTTTGTTTTACCCAAAAGGACAATCCTTTGAGTTAATGAGCTATTTAGATGCTGACTTTGCTGGTTGCAAGTTGGATAGAAAAAGAACATCTGGAACATGTCATTTATTGGGAAAATACTTAGTATCTTGGTGTAGTAAAAAGCATAATTTTGTTGCTTTGTCTACTGCCGAATCAGAGTATATAGCTGCTGGTAGTTGTTGTGCATAATTTTTTTGGATGAAACACACTCTTTTGGACTATGGATATGATTTTAAGCATGTTTCTATCAACTGTGACAACACTAGTGCAATAAACATTTTGAAGAACCCTGTATCTCACTCTAGAACCAAACACATTGATGTAAGGCACCATTTCTTGAGAGATCATTACCAAAAGGGTGATATTACTCTTGAATTTATAGGTACTGAACGTCAATTAGCTGAAATTTTTATCAAACCTTTGAGTTCGAATAGGTTAAGCTACATTAGACATAAGTTAGGAATGATTAACCTTGATCGGTAGGTACCTCACCGATGTAACCTCACTGACATAACCTCACCGATGTAACCTAACCGATGTAACCTCACCGATGAAACATCACCGATGAAACCTCACCGATGTAATACCTCACCGATATGAATACCTCACCAATGTAACCTCACCGATGTTACCTCACCAATGTAACCACACCGATGGACCTCACTGATAGGAATTCTCACCGATAAACCCTACTGATGAGTGCGCTGTTTTAAACTTCTGTTTGCCACCAAAATCTGAACCGTTTTTACTTTATTTCATTTTTTATTTATTTTATGATTATTAAATGATAAAAACAAAGTCCTAGCTACTTCTTAATCCACCGAGCCCCAAACCCTTACCCTCAAACCTTAGCTCCAGAATCTCTCGAAAACCCTAAATCCCTCGAACCAGTGATGGAAAAAACCAAACTTCATACCATTAGAGACGACACTGATGAGATGAATGCAAAGAAGAAAAAGTCTGAGCCAGAAGTAAGTGGTAGTGTTGGTAGAACTAGGTTGAGTAGGCGACTAGTGAATCCTTATTTGCAGAATAGAGTTATTGTGATTGAAAAAGAGCTGTGCGTGGAATGGTTGCTGCCTAGAAAGTTGTTAGTGCTTGAAGTGCTGGAAGATCAAAAGTGGGTAGATTGATTTTCGAACAAAAATGGCCCCTACTATCCAAAGCTAGTGAAATAATTTTATGATTTTGTAAGCTTTGAGAAATATGAAAATGAAAACCGCGTGACTTCTTTTGTGAATAGAAAGGAGATGTATTTTTCATCTGTTGAGTGGGCTGAATGCTTGAAGGTTCTTCACGAAGGTGTATCTAGATATGTCTCGAAAGCTATGCCACCTACAGGTGATATATTCGATTACGAGACTGCCTTGGAGGAGCTCACCGGTGATGGAAATCAAAGACAAGTAGTGGCTGCTGAAATGGATGGAGAGAATAGATTGCTGTTCAAATTTGTTCAGCATGCCTTAATACCAAGGAGAGGAGACTTTAAGAATTTAAGATATCAGGATATTTATCTCCTGTACCTCTTGAGACATTGTGTAAAAGTAAATCTGTGCAGATTGTTGATGATTCAAATGGAAGACATGACAAGGCCAAAATCAAAGACTAATGCCCTATTCTTTGCCAAGTTAATTTCAGTAATGATCTAAGTGAAAGGGATAGTTGAGTCCCAAGATGAGACAGTGGTAGTAAGGAACAACTTCTGTATCAAAAGCACAGTGTGCAAATACATGAAGATAAATTGGAACCCATGGAGAGGAGAGTGGGTTAATGATGACCAGAAGGTATATGATAAATTCAATCCCGTGAATCATCCTTCAAGACCTAAGGATGTGAGGGATCCAGGTATAGGACCTGATGAAGAAGAACCTGAGTATAGTGATGAGACTAAAGAAGAAGAAACTTCTATAGACGATGGAAGAGATCCAGACTTACCTCCAAGTCCTGCTGCTGAAATTGTATCTTCTAGAAATGAAGTCTTAGTAGAATAAGAGACACATGCTAATAAGGAAGACCAGCTAGCCCCTGAGCATAAAGAAGAAAATGAGAATGAATCTGAAGCCTCTGATTCTGTTTGCCTAAGTTTAAGTCCATTAACTAGAAGCTTAGTTGTGCCTACTGAGGATGTAGTAAGAGAAATGGAAGAAGTTGTACCTAATCCAGAGGACCCTCCTGCTGTTGTAGAGAAAGAGTTGATAGTAGAAGATTCTTCTGAGGAAGAAAGACCCACTGAGAATTCCCTTACTATACAAGATAATGCACCCATTTAGGGGGAGCATCAAACCAAGTTTGGAAGTGTGTCAGTGGCTATTGAGATTGAGGACTGGGCAGAAGACCCAGGTTTTTTGGTTTGTGGATTAGACTATCCTGATTCTGATAATGAGGCATCTCTAAATAGACCAAAAATTATTTATGATGTTGAGTATGAGTTGCTACCTGAATATGTGGTCAGAATGCATGACCTGGATATTTTGAAGAAAAAGCTTAAGGACAGTTTTGTGGAAGAGACAAAGAAGATGGAAGCTTCACTGGTGTCATCAATCCAATCGATTATGACTGACTCAGTGGCTAGCATAACATCCGAAAGAGCACCTGTTGTAATTGATCCTACTGATCTTATCACCAGGGCTAACCTTGAATCCTTAAAGGATGAGCTGAAGGAGTCCTTTAGTGCTTCTGTTGTTGAGTTAAAGCACTGCTTTGTTGAAGAGATGAGTAATTTGGAAAAATCTTTTGAACTCTATCTCGGTTGTAATTTGTCACCCTTTGTGGCCGAAATAGTGGAAGAAGTTACAGACTGCTAGACTCAAGTATCAAAACTGGAAGCTGATGTTGAAGCTCTAAAGAAATCTGTTATCTCTTTATAATCTTACATGAGCTCAAAATCCCAAGCAGACAAGGACTTAGCCTATGTCAAAAGCGTTGTAAGCTAGATGGTTTCAATGTTCGAAGGTTTTAAAACCTCCATGAAAGATCATGTTAAAACCCAAGATTACCAAGTCCAAAATCTTATTAGTGGGTTGACCAAAAACTTCAAGTAAATAGTAACATTACATATTGGTTCTTTTGCTTCTAGACCTTCAGTGGATGTGGATCAGATTCGAGCTGTGATAAAGGAGGATCTTGGTTCAGCTTCAACCAGTGGCTCTGTGGACTCATATAACCTGAGAAAAGTTGTGATTTCTACTAGAGATTCAACTAGAGAAATAATGAAGATATTCCAAGAATATATGAGAGAAGCTTCTACCTCTCAGAAATAAGTGAAAGATAAGGTGGACTCCTATTTCTAAAAGATTTACACCAAGCATCAACTCAACAATCGCTTCAAACTTCTGTTGGAAAACCTGAAGTTACCTCCTGTCAATCAAGCCTTCAAAGAGCAAGTTAACAAACTAAGGGAATTGACTCCAGCCTTGGATAAATTCATAGAGAACAAGGATGATTTCATATCTGATATGGAGAGAGGAGGAGGAATAATTATGGATTTCAAAAATATTTTGTTGCCTTTCCTGCATGTCGATGCTAGGCCAGTGATTATACCTCCATCTTTACCTGCCTCTGCCTCTACTGCTTCTCCTGTTCAGATGACTCCAGCCCAAGCCATTCGAATCCTTACACCTATGATCACTCAATGAACTCCTCAGTACAGACCAGGAATAGTTTCAGTCGCTCAGCCTCTTATGATCATTTCCGGAATTCCTAAGCCTTCACCTGCATCCACACAGTCTGAATCCTCTTCTGATCCAAAGAGCAAATCACACATTGAGGATGTGGATTGAATAAGTGGATAATATGTTTGATAGGAATCCTTTGTGTTTTGTTTTCTGTCTATATACCTTTTTGAAACATATAATACGATTGGATTTCTTTTCTTTCTCATTCTTGTTCCTCTTCTTTTTATTGTTTCCCACTTTTTGATTATCACAAAGGGGGAGAAATTTATCTAAGTATCAAAGAGGGAGAAATATTCTCAAAGGGGGAGCAACATTATCTAAGGAAGAGCTACCATGCTTAGCCCTTCGGATATCATTGTATTTAATTCTACTTATGATACATTATGTTCTATAATATACTGTTTTCTCTGAGACAATTTCATTTAATGATATATCCTCTAATACAACAACTCATTTTTTTAAAACTATAATATCAAAAGTTGTGATTATAAAAAAGGGGGAGATTGTTGACCTCACCTGTTTTGATAATCCCAACTATGCTTTTACATACTTTGATAATCCCAATTAATGTTTATCTATATTCTAATTCACTCAATCTATGATATTATACAATCAAGATGATAATAATATTAAAATAATCCTTGAAATATGTTAATCAATGTTTATCCATGTTTTTATGAGTTTTGAAGTAATTCGAATCCAATCAGATATGTGTTGCATAAAACAAATAAGTGTTAGTCATTGATTTGCATATAGTTATTGATACAGAGCTACCGGTACTTAGTCTACCGATAGACCTTAGTCTACCGATAGACAGAGTCACCGATACACAGAGCTACTGATATGTATAGAGCTACTAATATGTACAAATCTACCAGTAAGCATAGAACAAGGTCACCGATGCAGATAACTATCAATAGAAAAAGTTTTTCGATAGTATAGGATGGAGCTACCAATGTGCATAAGTCTACCAATACACATAATCACTGGAACTAAGCAAGAGCTACCGATAGACCGGAGCTACCGATAGACCAGAGCTACCGATAAACCAAGAGAGACCGATACAGATAGTTACCGACAGAATTGAGCTACCGATAAAACAAGTCTACCGAGATACCGATAGAGTAAGTCTACCGATAGAAGGAGTTACCGATACCAAGATCTACTGATGCAAAGAGATACCAATACAAGTTCAAAGAGCTACCGATGGAAGGTCACTGTTACAAAATCCACCGAACACGTCTACCAATAGAAGGCTATTAATGATTGACCAACCAGTCAAACTCTATACTCTCAATAATATTTATTTATTAAGCTAATAGTTATATTTGATGTTTTTAATGCAGTTAATGTTATTTAATGATACCTGTTGGCATGTTAGGGAACCATACCTAGTAACCATGCAAAAGGTAATCATTCCCTTTTGCCGAAGCTAAAAGCTACAAAAGAGAAGATAAAGACCTAGCTGAGAGCAGGGGTGAACACGATATCAAAAGAGAGAAGTGAATACGGGGTGTGCATACGACGAGAATCAAGGAACTAAGAAGGCACACGAAGGGTGAAAAAGAAAAAGGCTCAATAGCATTCAAATGTGGTGTATTCGTGCAAGGCTACATCCATACTCCAAGAACACTGGACATACACTGTAACGGACCCGAAGCTTGATGTACATGGACATTACATTGCTTTAGAGGAATACTTAATACATAACAAAAACAGACACACAAGGATCATAATAGTTTAGTGTCTTTGGAAACTCAGAATATAATCTTCTAATCGTGGTGAAAGATCTTCAACATCTCCCATAAGATCTTCCCATTTTTGTTTTCTTACCTAAAACCTTTCTTTAAATCCTAGGGAAAATAAAACATATAAACATGAACATCAAAACATGAACATAATATTTAAACATCAGAATCTTGAGAAATGACATAAATCATGGAAGTACGTAAGGAATAGATCATAAAGAAACATTAATCATGATAAAATAGCATGGGAACTAAACATGTAATTGTGGAAAACCATTAAGCACATGATATGATTTCCATAGTAGCCAAGGCATTGCTGCCAAGACCATCTTAGTGGACAAAGTCCCTTTCTGAATTGAGTTCACTCCTCGTTCTAGTCCTGTATTACTGAACCGGTTTAACTTGCCGTTCCAGCCATGTCTATCTTATGAGATATAAATCTTTACCCAATGCATTGGAGGGAGATATAGGTCCCACCCATCTCATAATGAAATCATTCTTTCGTGTGCCACAAAATCATAAATCATACATCATAGCACAACCCATGTAATAAAATGGGATTCTTAAACATCATGCCATCATAACATAATCCATAAACATTTGATATCATTTCATCATAAGAAAATTGAAACCATTTAAATCATAGAGACATTTTACTTGAAACATACACATATGAAATAATGTCATCTTAGATGGAAAATAGTTTTGACAAAACACTTGAAATGAATTCTTGAGGAAAATATCCTTTCTTCTTTAAAATCATTTTCTTTTCACAAAATTACATGCAATTTTAAAAGATAAGGGTTTTTTTGAAAATAATCATGCAATCTTATAGAGGAAGCTTCTTGAAAATGAGGCGTTATGAAACCATAAAAATCCGTTCACGCCGTATAAGTTAAAAATAACATTCTCCTCGTACTTTTCTCGGAAAAGTCAAAAAGTACCTTATATGGTAACCAAAGGAAAGATTCCATTCATACAATGTGGTAAAAATTAAATAAAGGGTAAAAATGACTTTAAAAATTCATGGAAGAATGGTAAACATTTTATGAAAACATTTTTATAAAACATGGTCATGGATGATAAACGTAACCCCAGTAAATACTTACGTATAAGCAATCTCAGATAAAAATGAGATTGAAAATTTATCCCTTACCTTAGGTCCGATATGCTTCGTACGTATCTGAACCTCCTGTATACTGATTTAAATAATTTCATTGACTTATTATATAATCATATTCATTGTTATGATATCATATATGTTTCAATTATGACTTTATATTACCCGTTCTTTTGTAAATTCCATGTTAAAGTAGCGTTTTGGGTAAAATCATTTCATTTATCGTATGTGTTTCGACTTATTGTTCTCGATATTATTACTTATATCCTGATTTACATAATTCCAGAATGTAAAACATGATTTATATATAATATATATTCATCATATACATATATATATATTATAGATCGATAAAAGGAATGAAATACACCGTTCATAGAGACGGTAGGCCGTACGTACGGATGAACGCTGTTTTCGTTTCCTTATTGAATTGAATGAAACTAAATAGATGACATACATATATATATACATAAATCCAGTATCATTATTATTTCATATATTTCATTATTATTCATTATATAAACTTTATGATCATTCATGTATGGTTAACATGGAGAATGAATCTCATCGCGTCGTGGAGACGGTAGTCCGTACGTACGCACGAGCGATGATATCGTTCCCATAATTATTGAATAGAATTAGAGTTGATGGTATAATATATCATAATCAATATGATTTTATAATAACCATATATAGTTATTCTTTACACCATTATACCCATCAATGTAAGGTGTTGGTGGAAAAACAGATTTCACCACGGCGTGGAGACGGTATTCCGTACGTACGCACGTGTGGTGATTTCATTTTCCGTAGGATGGATAGATGGTGAAATAGGGTTATTTCATACTTATAATAACATATTAGTATATGATTTATACTGATGTTACTACTTCATAATGAAACAACTAAATAAGAAGAAGTGGAAGAAGAAATAGAGTTGAAAGAATCGGTAACGGACATTACCTCTTCTTTGAAGCGCCTCTTTGAGACCTCCTCTTAGGGCACTAAAATTGGTCTTTGAAGAAGACCAGAACCTCTAGGATATTTCTATGGAAGTGGAGAAGAGAATTTGGTAGGGTTTTTCCAAGCTTGGAGGCTCAAAGTGGTGTGAGGAAGAGAGGGAGGAGGTGCCCTTTTATAAGGGAGGAGAGGGGCACCTTTGAAAAAACTAAAAATATTATTTTATTATAAAGTCATATTCGGTTTTTAATAGCTCCAAATTGATTTACTTCGAAGATAATGTGGGTATGGATCGAAATAATCTCATCCAATAGAATTTAGACAAGTTTAGGTTTCTATTTTAAACTTATTATTTAGATTTAACCTTAAGTTAAATAATTTTACTTTTACCGTGTCTTCTTGTTTTCTTACACT
Source organism: Viscum album (assembly GCA_963277665.1). NCBI lineage: Eukaryota > Viridiplantae > Streptophyta > Magnoliopsida > Santalales > Viscaceae > Viscum > Viscum album. The sequence goes on along the minus strand of OY728135.1, from coordinate 250,173,508 downwards.
ATAAGGTTAATAAACTTACTATAAAAAGAAAAAAGAACCCCAAGTTGTTTATTATTAATATATATAACCTTATCTAAGTCATTTGGCTGAAACTTAGATTTTTAGCAATAAAATAACAATTAATAATATAATATTTGTTTTAAAACCTATTTTATGACAATTTTGACACTATTTGGTAATTGATTTTTGTAAAAATCATAACAGAATTATTAGTTCGAAAAACGTTAATTAAATCAATACTAACATGTCATATTAACCTAGAAAATTACTGTAATTCATAAAAAGCCTCAAATTAAATTTATTTGGGTATTTATAACATCAATTATGTCAATATTTCATTAATAAGATAATTACTGCATCATATTTGTGTCATAAATAAATTAAATTATTTAATGTCTAAAAATTATAAATAAAATACCATTATTTAGGAAATCGTTTTATATTTATAATGAATATTTATAGTCGAATTTATCTTATGTATAACCCTATATTAAAAATGATTTACTTATAAAACTTTGATTTTAACTATTTTAACCCTTCTTTAAATAAATTAATAATAAATGTCCTAATCTAATCCAAATAGACCTAAATGGTCATATTTTATTCCTAAGGTTGTTTTTGGTCGAATTACACTTATCCAATAGAATTAGGACATGTGTTAGGGTAATAATAATATCATTTTTACCCTTAATTACCCTATTTACTTTTAACCGTGGTAAAAAAAAGCAAAAAGTTACTATTCAACAAAAATTATTTTCATCTCATTGAACCACATTTTAGTCCTTGATATTAATCGTGTCTCTCGGATTTTCGAAATTCCACTCACAGAAGTGGTAAAATTAAGTTTTATGATAAATTCAGTTTTTTAACTACCACTTAGTGGTTTCACTATTCATCAAAAAATGAAAGTTTCCAGAAAAATACCAAAAATTAGGCCTAAGATATATTTGATATTATGAATTAAAAAATGATGTATATTTTACCAAATTCAAAACATATCAATTGAATTAATTAATTTAAAAATTAATTCTCATCGTCAAAACAAATCGTGTGTTTTTAAGAAATAATAACTATCAAAAGATTGATACTTGTTTATATCCAATTTCAAAGTGAAATTAATTCCAATGACCAAAATTGTATTAAATGGTAAAAATATATTCTAATTACACTTTAAAACCAATTAAATAGATAATCTAACCATATAAATTATTGCGATGAAAAAAGTTGTTTTTAATTAAAATATAGTGTGTTTTTTCTATTCATTAAAATATGAAAGTTATCAGAATAATATGAAAATTTTATCCAAAGTAAATTTTTATACCTTGATTCCAAATAAGAATTTTATTTTGTCAAATTGAACTTATAGACATGTCAAAAACAAGATTTAAGGTGGGTGCACCATCAAAAGGTGGCAAAACTACATTTTTTGAAAAATACTTATTTTACTCGAAAAATTGATTTTGTTCTCATACCATGTTCTAGAAAATGTGTAAGATGAATAATAATGTTATAAAATTCAAAATTTAGTTGATACTATTCATAACGGCTAGTTCATAATAATATTATAACCATATATCATTGTTTAGTGAAACCTGGTATTGCGTACAATACACGCTATCGAGGAAAGTCGCGATTGCGTGTAATGGAAGCCAAGTCAGGGTTGCGTGTTGTGCAAGACTCCTACGTTGTTTTGTATAACATAATCCAACCATATTTAATTTATACATCGAATATATATATATATTTATATATATACACTCAATGTTTCGTAGAATAACTACTATCAAAATTGTGTGTAACATGATCCAAGAATAGTGTTGTGTATACTGCAAGCTCATACGGTGTTGCATATAGCGCAAGGTAATCTTGTTGTAGCATACAACACAAGATATCAATGATATTAAAATAATATTTTTCATAAAATCTCGGGGTGTTACATTCTACCCCCCTTAAAATGAATTTCGCCCTCGAAATTTGTCGGGTTTATAAATGGTTTACTACTCGAAAGTTTGTTTAATAGAAACCCACATCGTAAAAAAGAATACCAAAACTTGGCTTTAAAAACTAAAGTATGAAATGTAACGGTTACCCAAATTAACTCATCACTGGATTTCCACGTAGGAGAACATAGGTGAAAATATGGAATGGAAGAAAAATGTAACCATCAAGTTCTGATGGAGAGTGGTAGAGAACATGGCTATGAAAAATCCATCAATCACAAATCCATAGATTTGTGATGATCTAAGGTACCATATGATTCATCGGATATAAGGGCACTAGGACAACATTTTTTGTTTTCAAGATCATTTCCCTAAAGTTGATGAAATTGGAAATAGAAGAAATACTTTCGTGATTTTGGTACAGTCTCACCGTTTTTCGTTCTTTGGACAATTTCCACTTCATCTCTTAAAGAAATGAAGTTGAATTTTTCATTCGTGAAGTGTTAGCAGATCATGTGATAGAATTATGGGTCATTCCATCTGTCTCAAACAAAAGGTTATAAAAGTTATCAAAAATACATAAGTCCATATATAGTGAGATTAATCATATATGGTTCCTAAAATGGACTTATACTTCATATATCATACTACTTAATATAATAAAACTAGTTTCTACTAAACAAGGACTTCCTGTAGGCCAGTGGTAGGCGATAAAGGCCAGTCGCACTTCGGTTGTGGGTTCGATTCCCACAGCCTTGTCCGACGCGATGGGCTGTCGCCCGTCCTACAGGTTGTCCTTTTTCTAAAACTACATTACTATAACATCCCATCAATAATATCGAAAAAAGTTCTATCCTTAAACAATACTAACTTATGTCCAACATAATCCATTCCAATCTTTAGGCTTATCTAAAATACTTCGGTCCAAGCTCATAGTATAAAGAAAACGATTACTTGAAATTTCATCAACCAAGCATGTGAATACCATCATTTATCCCCCATATATCTTGTTGGTCACATTCCAATCATGTGAATACCTTAATCATGTATTCTCTTGAAAAATGAATACCCATTAAACCTTAGTGAAAACATGAATGCTGTCAAAAGTTAAATATTTCCACATACCAAAATCCAAAAATTCTATATACTCAAACCATGATATAACCTTATCCTTATATCAGTCATGAGCTCATGAATACTATCAAACATTTAATTTTCTCCTTATCCCTTCATTATGCGCATATCATCTACTTTCCAAAAATATTTGAATAACCTTTCATGGTTACTGGTACCATTAATCATACACTTTCAAAACTTAAGGAAAGACAACAGTGTAACAATCCTTAGATGTCTCTTTATTCCATAGTACCATGAGATTACTTATACAACATTACACTTGATAAACATGTAATCATTCCACTACCTTCTTAAACCATTTACTGAGCTTCAACAATTCTTTTATCTCACATATCATTTGTAGTCTCTTCATCATCATCAACATAAATACTACCCATACGACCGTACTGATTCTCTTCATGAGACTTTCCCTTAGGGCATTGGTTTGCATAATGCCTGTACATTCCACATTTAAAACATTTAACCATTGTTGATGTCATAGCAATACCATTATCCTCATCCATGGTGTCAACTGAACCTTTTCCTTTGCACTTACTGGCTTTGTGTCCTTCTTTTCCACACCCAAAGCATCTTCTAGTTCCCTTGAAACAATCTCCCCGATGCCTCTTCCCACATGATTTACATGAGGGAAATTGAACTTTCTTTCCTCTATGATCATCATGAAACTCCATCTTTCTCTTATTATCTGAGTCGGGAAAGTTACCAAAGTTGAGATTATTGATCATATTATGAGATTGCTGATTAGGCATAATAATGATGTTTGGACTTCCAAATCCCGTTTCATTTGGTTTCTCATGAAGAATATCATTCCATTGTCCGTCATATCCTCCATTATCATGAATCTTCCTGTTTCCAGCCATTTTCTAAAACCCAAAAAGAATAGTGTGAGAGGCAAAAATAATGCTAGGGAAAACAATATAGTAAAGGGGGAGCACCCTCAATATCTAACATCTTAGGTTAAATTCTAAGATCATTACCATAGTTCTAGGACTATATCCTATACGTATACTTATCCTTAGGGACATCCCTAGACATACCTTAGAAATATCTCTAGGGATCTCAATAACGTTTTCGTATCCTAGTTTCCAAAGGTTGACTAAACCTTTCCTCTGATACCAACTATAACGGACCCAAAGCTTGATGTAAATAGACATTAAATTACTTTATCAGAATACTTAATACATAACAAAAATATACACACAAGGATCGTAATAGTTTAGTATCTTTGGAAACTCGGAATATAATATTCTAATCGTGGTGAAAGATCTTCAATATCTCCCATAAGATCTTCCCCTTTTTGTTTTCTTACCTAAAACCTTTCTTTAAATCCTGGGGAAAAGAAAACATATAAAAGGTGAGCTCAAATGCTCAGTAAGGTTAAGCATGGATAAAATAAAACAAATCATATACATTTGAACATCAAAACATGAACATAATATTTAAACATCAGAATCTTGAGCAATGACATAAATCATGGAAGTACGTAAGACATAGATCATAAAGAAACATTAATCATGATAAAATAGCATGGGAATTAAACATGTAATTGTGGAAAACCATTAAGCACATGATATGATTTCCATAGTAGCCAAGACATTGCTGCCAAGACCATCTTAGTGGACAAAGTCCCTTTCTGAATCGAGTTCACTCCTCGTTCCAGTCCTGTATTATTGAACCGGTTTAACTTGCCGTTCCAGCCATGTCTATCTCATGAGATATAAATCTTTACCCAATGCATTGGAGGGAGATATAGGTACCACCTATCTCATAATGAAATAATTCTTTTGTGTTCCACAAAATCATAAATCATACATCATAGCATAACCCATGTAATAAAATGGGATTCTTAAACATCATGCCATCACAACATAATCCATAAACATTTGATATCATTTCATCATAAGAAAATTGAAACCATTTAAATCATAGAGACATTTTACTTGAAACATACACATATGAAATAATGTCATCTTAGATGGAAAATAGTTTTGACAAAACACTTGAAATGAATTCTTGAGGAAAATATCCTTTCTTCTTTAAAATCATTTTCTTTTCACAAAATTCCATGCAATTTTAAAAGATAAGGGTTTTTTTGAAAATAATCATGCAATATTGTAGAGGAATCTTCTTGAAAATTAGGCGTTATGAAACCATAAAAATCTGTTCATGCCGTATAAGTTAAAAATAACATTCTCCTCGTACTTTTGTCGGAAAAGTCAAAAAGTACCTTATATGGTAACCATAGGAAAGATTCCATTCATACAATGTGATAAAAAGTAAATAAAGGGTAAAAATGAAGTTAAACATTCATGGAATAATGGTAAACATTTTATGAAAACATTTTTAGAAAACATGGTCATGGATGATAAACGTAACCCCAGTGAATACTTACGTATAAGCAATCTCGGATAAAAATGAGATTGAAAATTTATCCCTTACCTTAGGTCCGATATGCCTCGTACGTATCTGAACCTCCTGTATAATGATTTAAATAATTTCATTGACTTATTACAGAATCATATTCATTGTTATGATATCATATATGTTTCACTTATGAGTTTATATTACCCGTTCTTTTGTAAATTCCATGTTAAAGCAGCGTTTTGGGTAAAATCATTTCATTTATCGTATGTGTTTCAACTTGTCGTTCTTGATATTATTACTTATATACTGATTTATATAATTCCAGAATGTAAAACATGATTTATATATAATATATATTCATCATATATATATATATATTATAGATCGATAAAAGGAATGAAATACACCGTTCATGGAGACGGTAGGCCGTACATACGCATGAACGCTGTTTTCGTTTCCTTATTGAATTGAATGAAACTAAATAGATGAAATAAATATATATATACATAAATCAAGTAGCATTATTATTTCATATATTTCATTATTATTCATTATATAAACTTTATGATCATTCATGTATGGTTAACATGGAGAATGAATCTCATCGCGTCGTGGAGACGGTAGTCCGTACGTACGCACGAGCGATGATATCGTTCCCATAATTATTGAATAGAATTGGAGTGGATGGTATAATATATAAGAATCAGTATGATGTTATAATAACCATATATAGTTATTCTTTACACCATTATACCCATCCATGTAAGGTGTTGGTGGAAAAACAGATTTCACCACGGCGTGGAGACGGTATTCCGTACGTACGCACGCGTGGTGATTTCGTTTTCCGTAGGATGGATAGATGGGGAAATAGGGTTGTTTCATACTTATAATAACATATCAGTATATGAGTTATACTGATGTTATTAATTCATAATGAAACAACTAAAGAAGAATAAGTGGAAGAAGAAATAGAGTTGAAAGAATCGGTAACAGACATTACCTCTTCTTTGAAGCGCCTCTTTGAGACCTCCTCTTAGGGCACTAAAATTGGTCTTTGAAGAATACCAGAACCTATAGGATGTTTCTATGGAAGTGGATAAGATAATTTGGAAGGGGTTGGCCGAGATTGAAGGCTCAAAGTGGTATGAGGAAGAGAGGGAGGAGGTGCCCTTTTATAAGGGAGGAGTGGGGCACCTTTGAAAAAACAAAAAATATTATTTTATTATAAAGTCATATTCGGTTTTTAATAGCTCCAAATTGATTTATTTTGAATATAATGTGGGGATGGGTCGAAATACTATCATAAAATAGAATTTATACAAGTTTAGGTTTCTATTTTAACCTTATCATTTAGATTTAACCTTAAGTTAAATAATTTTACTTTTACCGTGTCTTCTTGTTTTCTTACACTATAAGGTTAATAAACTTACTATAAAAATCCAAACGAACCCCAAGTTGTTTATTATTAATATATATAACCTTATATAAGTTATTTGGCCTAACCATGGATTTATAGGAATAAAATAACAATTAATAATATAATATTTGTTTTAAAAACTATTTTATGTCAATTTTGACACTATTTGGTAATTGATTTTTGTGAAAATCATAACAGAATGATTAGTTCGAAAAACATTAATTAAATCAATAATAACATGTCATATTAACCTATAAAATTAGTGGAATTCATTAAAAGCCTCAAATTAAATTTATTTGAGTATTTATAACATCAATTTTGTCAATATTTCATTAATAAGATAATTACTGCATCATCTTTGTGTCATAAATAAATTAAATTATTTAATGTATAAAAATTATAAATAAAATACCATTATGTAGGAAATAGTTTTATCTTTCTAATTAATATTTATAGTTGAATTTATTTTATTTATAATCCCATATTAAAAATTATTTACTTATAAAACTTTGATTTTAACTATTTTAACCCTTCTTTAAATAAATTAATAATAAATGTCCTAATCTAATCCAAGTGGACCTAAATAGTCATATTTTATTCCTAAGGTTATTTTTGGTCAAATTACAATTATCCAATAGAATTAGGACATGTGTTAGGGTAATAATAATATCTTTTTTACCCTTAATTACCCTATTTACTTTTAACCGTGGTAAAAAAAAGTAAAAAGTTATTATTCACCAAAAATTATTTTCATCTCATTGAACCACATTTTAGTCCTTAATATTAACCGTGTCTCTAGGATTTTCTAAATTACACTCACAGAAGCGGTAAAATTAAGTTTTATGAAAAATTCAGTTTTTTAACTACCACTTAGTGGTTTCACTATTCATCAAAAAATGAAAGTTACCAGAAAAATACCAAAAAATAGGCCTAATCTATATTTGATATTATAAATTCAAAAAGTATTTCTATTTTACCAAATTCAAAACATATCAGTTGCATTAATTAATTGAAACATCAATTCCCGTCTTCAAAACAAATCGCGTGTTTTTAAGAAACAATAACTATCAAAAGATTGATACTTGTTTATATCCAATTTCAAAGTGAAATTAATTCCAATGACCAACATTGGATTAAATGGTAAAAATATATTCTAATTACACTTTAAAACCAATTAAAAATATAATCTAACCATATAAATTATTGCGATGAAAAAAGTTGTTTTTAATTAAAATATAGCGTGTTTTTACTATTCATTAAAATATGAAAGTTATCAGAATAATATGAAAAATTTATCCAAAGTAAATTTTTATACCCTGATTCCAAATAAGAATTTTATTTTGTCAAATTGAACTTATAGACATGTCAAAAACAATATTTAAGGTGGGTGCGCCATCAAAAGGCGGCAAAACTACATTTTTTGAAAAATACTTATTTTACTCGAAAAATTGATTTTGTTCTCATACCATATTCTAGAAAATGTGTAAGATGAATAATAATGTTATAAAATTCAAAATGTAGTTGATACTATTCATAACGGCTAGTTCATAATAAAATTATAACCATATATCGTTGTTGAGTGAAACCTGGTATTGCGTACAACACACGCTATCGAGGAAAGTCGCGATTGCGTGTAAGTCAAGCCAAGTCAGGGTTGCGTGTTGTGCAAGACTCCTCCGTTGTTTTTTATAACAGAATCCAACCATATTTCATTTATAAATTGAATATATATATATTTATATATATACACTCAATGTTTCGTAGAATAACTAATATCAAAATTGTGTGTAACATGATCCAAGAATAGTGTTGTATATACTGCAAGCTCATACGGTGTTGCGTGTAGCGCAAGTTAATCTTGTTGTAGCATACAACACAAGACATCAATGATATTAAAAGAATATTTTTCATAAAATCTTGGGGTGTTACATACACAAAGCAATTCTTCTCTAGAGGAGAACACAAGCTGCATCTTGAGTGAAAAACTACAAAAAAACACTTCATGCACTCAGGCTGATAAGCTGAACCTGGAACCAAGGAAGAAAACGATACTCTGTTTTTCAGAACAAGAACCAGAGAAGGACTCAGAAGCTTTTCTGACCAATCAAACAAGTCCAAAGCTGCACTGCCAATCACTAAAGCTTTTCTAAACTCATTCACACTTACTTTAGTGATTCTTTCATCTACATTTCGAGCAATGTGTGTATCCTGTTTATTTTACACACACACTGTCTCCTGAGCTAAGTTGGGGGATTCTTAAATCCTCATTCAAACTCTATTAACTCCCTTGTATCCCACTGTGGATAGTGGTAGAGGTCGAATACGACCTGGACAGTTGTGAGCTGTTGTCTTTGTTTTCCCACGTAGAACTGTGGTAGAGGTCTTTGAACCTGGACAGTATTGTACTGTTGTTTACCCCGATCCAGGGTGTGGATCAATTTATATAAATTGTTTGAGAGGACTAAGTCTCGGATTGAGACTGAACCTCTTGTTTACATCTGCTGTGCATTTTAGTTTAAGTCATAAGTATATTATATATTTCATATTTCGCTGCTAACTACTTTGAAATATAATTTGTTTTAAATTTACTTTGATAGTTAAATTAGTAAGTGTTTATACTTATTGTAAACCAGTAAGTTAGTTTCAAAAGTTAATTTAATCTTCAGATTAAATTAACTGAGACGTAATCAATCTTTGAGAAACTAATTTAAAATTTACACACTGTATAAATTCACTACAGTTTAACTTTGTTTTTAAATAGGGGGATTTTAAGAGAAATATTTTTAACAGAAATTTTTATTGGAACTCAATTCACCCCCCTCTTGAGTATCCACTCCCACCAACACTAATTAATCCTAATTATTACTAATTAATCCCAATTATTACTAATTAATCCTAATTATTACTAATTAATCCCAATTATTACTAATTAATCCTAATTATTACTAATTAATCCTAATTATTGTAAATTAATCCTAATTATTGACAATTAATCCTAATTATTACTAATTAATCCTAATTATTACTAATTAATCCTAATTATTACTAATTAATCCTAATTATTAATAATTATTACCAATTATTACTAATTATTACTAATTATTACTAATTATTACTAATTATAATTAATTATTACTAATTATTTATAATTATTACTATTTATTCTTAATTATTACTATTTATTCCTAATTATTACGATTTATTCCTAATTATTACTATTTATTCCTAATTATTACTAATTATTCCTAATTTTTACTATTTATTCCTAATTATTACTATTTATTCCTAATTTGTACTAATTATTACTAATTATTACAAATTTTTCAAATTATTACTAATTATTTCTAGTTATTCTTAATTATTCCAAATTATTCTTAATTATTTCTAATTATTCCTAATTATTCCTAATTATTACTAATTAATCCTAATTATCACTAATTATTAATAATTATTCCTAATTATTCCTAATTATTATAAATTATTACTAATTATTCCTAGTTTTTACTAATTATTATTAATTATTACTAATTATTACTAATTATTACTACTTAATCCAAATTTTTACTAATTTTTACTAATTAAACCTAATTATTACTAATTAATCCTAATTATTACTAATTAATCCTAATTATTACTAATTAATCCTAATTGTTACTAATTATTCCTAATTGTTACTAATTATTACTAATTATTACTAATTATTACTATTTCTTACTATTTCTTACTAATTATTACTAATTAGTTCTAATTATTACTAATTAATCCTAATTATTTCTAATTATTACTGATTAATACTAATTATTTCTAATTAATCACAATTATTACTAATTAATCCCATTTACTATTAATTTATGTAATTATTACTATTTATTACTAATTATTGCCATTTATTCCTAATTATTACTATTTATTCCTAATTACTACCATTTAATCCTAATTATTACAAATTATTCCTAATTATTACAATTTAATCCTAATTATTACAATTTATTCCTAGTTATTCCTAATTATTTCTAATTATTACTACTTATTTCTAATTATTACTAATTATTCCTAATTATTACTAATTATTCCTAACTATTACTAATTAATCCTAATTAATCATAATTATCCTTAATTATTTCTAATTATTACTAATTAATCCTAATCATTACTAATTAATACCAATTATTACCAATCAATCCAAACTATTACTAATTAATCCTAATTATTACTAGTTATTACTAATTATTGGTAATTAGTCCTAATTATTACTAATTATTACTAATTAATCCTAATTATTACTAATTAATCCTAATTATTTCTAATTTAGTCTAATTATTACTAATTATTACTAATTATTGCTAATTATTGCTAATTATTACTAATTATTACTAATTATTACTAATTATTACTAATTATTACAAATTATTACTAATTATTACTATTTATTCCGAATTATTACTATTTATTTCTAATTATTACTATTTATTCCTAATTATTACTATTTATTCCCAATTATTATTATTTATTCCCAATTATTTCTAATTATTCATAATTATTCCTAATTATTCGTAATTACTACTAATTATTCCAAATTATTCCAAATTATTCATAATTATTACTAATTATTCATAATTATTACTAATTATTCATAATTATTACTAATTATTCATAATTATTACTAATTATTCATAATTATTACTAATTATTCATAATTATTACTAATTATTCTTAATCAGTACAATTTACTTTGAATTAATCATATTTATTACCAATTAATCCTAATTATTACCAATTAATCCTAATTATTATGAATTAATCCTAATTATTGCTAATTAATCCTAATTATTTCCATTTAATCCTAATTATTTCCAATTAATCCTAATTATTGCTAATTAATCCTAATTATTACTAATTAATCCTAATTATTAATAATTATTACTAATTATTACTAACTATTCTTAATTATTCCTAATTATTCCTAATTATTACTAATTAATCCTAATTATTACTAATTAATCCTAATTATTACTAATTAATCCTAATTATTACTAATTAATCCTAATTATTACTAATTAATCCTAATTATTACTAATTAATCCTAATTATTACTAATTAATCCTAATTATTACTAATTAATCCTAATTATTACTAATTAATCCTCATTATTACTAATTATTACCGATTATTACTAATTATTACTAATTGTTACTAATTGTTACTAATTATTTCTAATTAATCCTAATTATTAATAATTATTACTAAATAATCCTAATTTTTACTAATTAATCCTAATTTTTACTAATTTTTACTAATTGATCTAAATTATTACTAATTATTACTTATTAATCCTAATTATTACAAATTATTACTAATTAATCTTAATTATTTCTAATTATTCCTAATTACTACTAATTTCTACTAATTATTACTATTTATTACTGATTATTTCTAATTATTACTAATTATTACTAATTATTCCTAATCATTCCTAATTATTCCTAATTATTACTTATTATTACTAATTATTACTAATTATTCCTAATTATTCCTAATTATTTCTAATTATTACCAATTATTCCTAATTATTACTAATTATTCCTAATTATTAGTAATTATTACTAATTAATCCCAATTACTCCTAAATTATCCTAATTAATCCTAATTAATCCTAATTATTACTAATTAGTACTAATTATTAATAATTATTTCTAATTATTACTAATTATTACTATTTATTACTAATTATTCCTAATTGTTACTGTTTATTACTAATTATTTATAATTATTCCTAATTATTACTAATTATTACTAATTATTCCTAATTATTATTAATTATTACTAATCATTACTAATTATTCCCAGTTATTACTAATTATTCATAATTATTCCTATTTATTCCTAATTATTACTATTTATTTGTAATTAATACTAATCATTCCTAATTATTACTAATTATTCCTAATTATTCCTAATTATTCCTAATTATTTCTAGTTATTCATAATCAATCCTAATTAATCCTAATTAATCCTAATTATTACCAATTAATCATAATTATTACTAATTAATCATAATTATTACTAATTAATCCTAATTATTACTAATTATTCCTAATTATTACTAATTATTCCTAATTATTATTAATTATTACTATTTACTACTAATTATTATTATTTACTTCTAATTATTACTATTTACTTCTAATTATTACTATTGACTACTAATTAATAATAATTAATATAAGTATTAATTAATACCAATGACACGTATTTGTAAAAAAAATAATGCAAAATAAATCAATCTAATTCTAATTTAATTTAATTTCAGCTAATTAAAAATAATTATAACTAATATCAAATAAAATGAATTAACTTAAAAATAAAAGAAATAGATAAATACCTCAAAACTTAATCTTTCGAAGGATTTGCGTCGCGAATATTGCTCTGATTTAAAATTTGCAACTTAGAAAAATTTTGAGAGAGAAAATATAAGTAGAGAGGGAGAGAGGAGTAGAGAAAAGAGTGGAATGAGGGAAAAACGGATAGGGGTATATATTGGTTAGATTAGTTGTGACGAACTTATTTGCGACATGATGCCCGTCGCAAACACTAACCCCCTATTAATTAGCGGCAGTGGTTAAAAATGTATTTGCAACGGGACCCGTCACAAATACCAACTTGCTGACATACTATTTGTGACGGGAGATAAATCTCGTCGCAAATACTAAAAAACGTCATCGGGTATTTGTGACGGGCGCTTATGACCGTCGCAAATACCCTCCCTGCGGTTTGGCGCGCAACTCACGCCAAACCTTTTGCGACGGGGACCGTCTCCCCGCCGCAAATTACTAACTATTTGCAATGTACAGATCTCCCCGTCATAAAAAGCCCCTCCCGATGGACTTTTTGTGACGGGACCATTCCCCGTCGCAAAAAACCATTTTTCCCGTATTGATAGTTCTTTTCTGTTTTTAGCCTTTGGTGCAGGTTTTAGCTTGAGTTCGATCGCCTTGGGAGACGATTGATCTTTGTGTTGGAGAGTGACCTGTGGGGTCACATGGGGATCGTGTGGTTGTCTTGTCCGGTTTGTTTTGTTGTATGGTTTGGTTGTATTTCCAGCTTCTTGTGTAAAAATGTTCAGATCAATTATATATATATATATATTGGAATGCTTTGTTCATCTTCCCACTATTTGGTTTCTTTATCATTTATTGGGAGAAATCGTTCCCTTTGTGTACTCTGTTGATGCCTGACACTAGTTACCAACTCGTGGGGATCGGGAATGCCCTTCGGACTATGCCACAGATTGGCTCGGGTGACTGGTTCAGGGTTGATCCGTGTTGGTTCGTGACACGCGAGACCCATCTAGGGACACCTGATGAGACCTGTGGTGCCCATGATAAAGCCTCTCCCAAGTGTTGTTTCCCAGGTGGTCAATTTACCGAGTCATCTCCAACTCACGCAGGCCTATCCCCCCCGCACGAAGCACTTCCAGCTCCTCCTAGGACCTGTGCGAATCACCTTTGTTCGCCAATCTAGGACCTGCTTGAGCCCCCCTTTGAGTCCTCTTACAAGCCACCAATGGCAGGACTCCTCTCCATTTGGATCCCTTATCAGTGGGGGATCAGATTGAGATCTCCACCGAAGCCTCCAGACTTGCAAAGCCATGGTAGGAGGCACACCAACATGTCTCCCATTTGGGCATGCATTCCTTCAATCAGAGGTATCCCACACTTGTCCTACCTGATGGATAGGGTCCTAGAGGTGTATGTGAGTATGAATCCCTTCAGTCACGAGGACCCCAACCCCGAGGGAAGTGTCAGAGATCCCCCGATCTCAAAGACAAGGGTTAGAGCCTTGTGCTTTCCATGTTGTCTCTTAGACTCGGGTCCTCCGGTTCCTAACAGGGAGACATGGAATGAGATCCTCCTCTCTTCCCTCAGAACCAATTTTAGGGAATACCTCATGGAGTAATTCCTTATCCTTTCTTGCAGGACCTCTCCTACTTTATTCCTTCCTCCTCCATGCCCATGGGCGGTATACATATGGGTAGTCAGATGTGACTATGTTGGATACAACAACGAGAGGGAACAAGCACATCAAATCCCTTTCTTCTTCTCCCGTCGCCCTGGCCTCTTCCACCCGTAGAAGGGGGATCGTGTTGTTTTTAAAATCCTCCACTTCCTCTTTCTCACATTCAAGCATGACTCTCGTGGTCTTAGAGGTCAGCTATGATCAAGGAATCTGTACAGTTTGATGCATGTTTTGGTAGAGACTCTTTTCTTGAATCTTCCTCCCACCTTCCTTCAAAGGGCCTCTATAGGCATGGGTCCTCAAGGCCATGTATCTGACCTTAAGGAAAATTACATTGTGTGGTTTCTCAGATCTTTCGCTTCCTTTTGTTTCTCACACCGAGCATGACTCAAATGGGCTTAAAGGTTGGTAGTGATCATGATATCCGCACTATCCCCAAACTAAACAATGGGCCTCCTATTCAATATAAGCACCAACCATGTCACCATATCACTGCCAATGGGCCTCCTATTTGCTATAAGACCCAACTTTTCACCTTTTGGGCATTATTCCAAGTGTTATCCCCAACTAAACAAGGGCATCCTACTTAGGAATAAGTCCCAACCAAACCTCCAAAATCACCAAAGGCATCCTCTTGAAGAATAATCTCAAACTTAATCCTCTGAAAGTGCTATACTCCCCTATGAGACAAACCTTCAAAGGCCACCATAGGCATGGGTCCTCACAACCGAACTATGTGGGATTTTATTCACACCCAAATGGGATACATAGGAAGCCTCCCTAAGGTCCAAACCAAACACCCAAAACTAACCCTAATTCTCTCTGGGTCACATTCCCAGTAGAGTCTTAACCAACCCAGGAGCTCATATCCATTCTAGTTTCCCTAGGCTACTTCTGCATAAGTCCCACACCAAAATTTGACTAGGAACCTTTTTCCTAGACTTCCCTGTCATACGACATTAAAATACATGATTTAGTTCTTATGACATGAACTTAAAAGGTATGATGTGCCCCGTTAAGAAGCATCAAACTATTTGGGTTCTAATTCCTTTCACAAGGATATGTAGGAAGCCCATCTTATGGGTTTGATCCCGATATCAAAACAAATACCATCTCCTTGGATGAAGATTCACTCTAGAGCACCCCGCTGTGTGGATCAAAAACAACATCATAATAAGATGAAAAAATAATATCTAATTAGTACATAAAAGGTTACCATCAATGGAGAACCTCAGATATATACAAATATCTCCATTGATGAAGAACCCAAGATTCATACAGAAGATTCTAAATTCCATACTTTCTAATAATTGATTTTTAATTCAATGGTGACCCACATCATACTTGGGAATTAATGAAGGATTATCGAGCATATCTTAAATCTATAAGAGAGTCCCAGAGTAGGCAATAATTTCCCCCAAAAGCATGTGATGAGCCTGACCTCCCATCATCTCGACCAATGTGAGTTCTTAAGTATCATTGGACAAAATTCCCAATGATCTCCTACAATTGGAAAGAAGGTCCCTCATGGATATAGAACTGTTGGGTGTTTTTGGATCAACAAACAAATACTATTGAAATACATTCAAAAATATTGAGCCCGACGTGAATGATTACACAAAACTCAACCCTCTGCAATCAATCATTGACCATCAACCACATTTTCATCGAAAACAATATTGTTTATTCATTTTATCTTATGGTCAATGAATTGGACTTAAACAAGTGATAGGTGGGGCCTAACATCATATATCCACTTGAAGTATAGATAGGTCTCATGAGACAAAATAAGTTAGGTTTTGGTGTATGCCTCATCCCATAAAAAGATATTGTCTTGGCAGAAAGCCATGATAAAAGGATGTTTTGAATAAAATATTGATGATAAGTAAAGTGTCTTGGAACAAGTCCTTGACAATAAGTTTTTGATGTCTGGTATTATTCATTCCATCATTATGATATCAATATTATTTTCATGGATATAGAATGCTCCCAGTTTCAAGTTGATTATGGATTCATGTTTTTTACCTCTTCTTGCCATAATATTTATGTCATGTTTATACCATTATTGTTTTAGTTTTATGTTTCCCTTACTATGTGTTTGAGAACACCACTTCTTATATTTTTTATTTACCCATGTTATGAATAAAATTAGTATATGTGACGTGTTTCAAAGGTTATCATGTGTGAAATAATTTGTGGGAGACTTTGAATACTTTCCATGAATTAAGTAGTTTTGCATATAATGGAATAATTTTCCATTTAATACAAATAACATGAGATTTATCAGTTTATGTTGTGTCCTAATTCACTAAATCTATAAACTTGGAAATATTCTTCAGATGTAATAGATGCAATAGTCATTTTGATTTTGTAATTAAGGTTGGTCTTATGTAGGATTTTATAGCTGGTATTAAGCGATCAATGTAATGTATGTGTTTATGAGCACCATATCTGAGAGTGCGGTTCTAGGGCGCCACATAGGGTGTGAGCATAAACAACCCAACATGGTTTCACCAATGATTACATACATTTCATTCAAAAAAATATTCTGTAAACTCTAATCTAAAATTCACTATTTAGAAATACGGTTTTATCATCCAAGGGAAAACAAATACCCATACTTTCTTAAAACCCTTTCTAGAAATCCAAACACACCTTTATAAATATTATAACTTTCATTAAACAATACCTTTTAAAAACTACTTATAAAATCCCATTATTAAGTCTGTTTTTAAAAAACACAGAAGAAAGAACTCAAAAATAATTGAAATTAGTATAAAAAAAATAAAAATTATACGGTATAAAATTTGAACAATTGAAAAAATCAGATACCATCACTATAATATAATATGGTGGGAAATAATAAATTCCAAAAGTATAATAATAATAAAAATCATAAAATAAGGGTGATACGATCCTAGACATACTCAAGTGGAACCATTAGTTGTCCTATTTAATGAAGTTCCTAGACAATAACCACTCGACTTTCTTTATATAGCCTTACTAGTGGTGGTACCCTAGTAGGGATCATAACACATAACTAGAAGATACTAGTAAATGTGTAAATATAATAAGCATACCAACCATCTCTCAATCTCTCACTATGATTCCTAGGATATCCATGAAGATAGATACATGAGGTGAGGAAACATTTATCATATAAATCAAAAATAAAACATATCACAATCGCATCCCTCACCCTATATTCTTACACCCTTTAGTGTAAGGCCCATCTTTCTAACACATAAGGATATCAATAAATCATATCAATTCTCATACTCACACATAATCTAATGAAACAGGGCTTGAAATAATGGTGCATATCTATTGAGGTGCTTTTCATGGGGCTCTCAGAAAAAAAATTAAATCCAAATTAATACTGTATTAGTGTGACTCATGCTATCTTTATAGAGGAGGGTGTTTTAGTATTTTTTTCTTTTATCATGGGTTTAATGTGTGTTATATTATGCTTGAATTTGGTTGATAATGAAAGTGTACTGATTTTAGATTCAATGTGAAAAATAGTATTCTAGCCTCATATTATCCCCTTCCCCACCTATTAAATCATAATTCCATTTTATTCTCCGACTCTCTCCCTATAATTAGATGAAATATCAATTGACCACACCCACCTGGTTATTTTAGTTTGAATAAGGAAATACAATAATCATTATATACCTTTATATTTCCTATCTTAGTGATTAGATGTCTCCAATTACCCTCAAATCAACCCACTCCTCACCATTTTAGGCAGTATAGAGAATCTAAGCGGCCCATGTGTGAAATAATGAGAGCGAGGGAAGAAGAATTCAAATGTAAAGAATAATGAAATATCATATTGTTGAAGCAATCAAGAACTTTTAAAGAGATGAATATAAGCTAGTAATCAATTATAATTTGAATTCATTAACATGGGAAAAGGGAGCCTCCTTGGACTGACCACTAATGAATTAGTGCCCCATCATTAAAGACATCCCAACAAATGAAAAGAAAAGAAAACAACATCATATCTCATCTTGATCAGAAAACCCCCATTTTCTCAATGAATAGTCATGTTCTTATAGAGGTATCCCAAGGTTCCTTTCTTGGTTCAACATATTCATCCCCCAAGTGAGAATAACAAGCCTCCTATTCCTCCTTAAATGAATACTAAACCTTCAATAGATTCCTCAAATTTAGTGCCAAATCCTTCTTTGATTGTCATTATGTGTATAACAACCCTATCCTTTTACACATATTTTTACATGATTTTAATCATAATTATCCATCAAATAAAAACCAAAGATGGTAAAGTCTTTCATAGTTGGAAGATTAGGTACATGATTAGAAATCACAAAACTAAAATAAAAACTTATTTTATTTAATCTCAATAATGATATCTTGAATTACCTTAAACACTTACATCTTCATAGGATAACCCAAGGAATTACATGAACAAATAGATGAGCTAAAAATCTTAGTAAGGTAATAAAAATATGAGTAAGGCATAACATATGGAATAACCCGATGACATAAAAAAACACAGAACATGAATAAACATAAGGAATCATAACATGTAGAACATGGGATCATGTAATCATTGAATCATAGGAATATGGTAACAACATACAACATGACATAATCATGAGTCAAGGTTAACTGCCACCATTGCACATGGAATACAAAGTCCCATAAAGGAATCAGGTTTACTCCTTGTCCCAACATGATGCCTCATGAGACTAAAAATTACCCAATTAATTGGAGTGATATTTGGGAACACCCATCATAATATGTTCATGAATATGTGTACCACATGAATAATCAAACATAAACAGAAGGGTTTACCATATAAATAAATGGGTATCACAATAATGTCATAGATAATAACAAATGGGCATATCATAAAAGTGTCCATGAAAGAATGGATTTAAATCATACATGGACATTAATAAGGTAAAATAGGAATAAATCATGATAAATTATATTCAAATTAAGTGAAAACATATAAAAATAGTGTTTAAAAAACTTTATAAATGAGCCTCTTTAGTGTGGTTTAAGGGAAAATATTAAAGAGACTTTAAAGATGGAAAAGGTATAATTGTTTTCATAAAACCAAAACTGAACTTAGATAGTTTTTCATGATAAAAATATTTTTTTTAGAAAAATATTGGCGGATTAAAAAAAATATGTATGGTCCTTGAAAATGGGTAAGAAATTGGGAAGTTCCCTTTAATTGAGGTTGCTTATTGGGATGAATTGAGAGGGGAACCTTATAAAATATGCATTTCCATATCAAAGAAAAAATAACTGAGCTAGGTAAATATGTTTGGAGCATAAAAATATAATTTAGGAGTAAATAATAATAATTAGGAATTACATTGAGGTAAATAGATAGAAAGAATAACTCAAAGGAAAAATGAAGGTTCGAAGGGAACCTTAGTTTTTTTTATTTGATTTAGTATAATTTTATTAAGTTAATTTATGTCATTTTTATGAGTTTTAAGATTCAATTTCGTCGTTCCAAGAGTGTTCGTTTCATGATTTTATGATTGGTTCCCTTGATTTTATTTATGAGAGTTCTTGCCAAATGGAATAAAAACTTTATAAGTATAATTATATGATATTTATACTTCTATATAATTTTAAATGGTTATATATATCATTTTTTATAGAAATTTGAACGATTCATTAGTTAAAATGTTAATGACGAATGATAGTTTATTTTGGTGAATTTTCAATCATCCTAGACTAGTTTTATTTTATTATTTAATATTATCTATATATACTAGTTGTAGAACAATAAATAAGTTGTAATATACATTTTAAAATATGTTTTAACTATTATTATGTTTTTATGAATAACCTTGAAGGTGGTATTATAAAATGAAAAATCACCATCCACGAAGGTGGTGAATCGACACCTCACAGATGATGTTTTAATTTTGAGAACAAAAGGGAAGAAAAGAGAATTGATGGTGGATATACCATTAACATCAAAAAATTATAGTATATATATGATACTATAGTTATCATGTTAATTTGGATAGGGTGGTCTAGGTAAGTATAATAAAAGAAAAGTAAATAAATTGAGAGAGAGAGGGAAGGTTTTACCTCTTGAGTGTCGTCTCCTTGAGAACCTCCTTAAGGGACTTGGAAATGATATTTTGGTGAGACCAGAAAAACCAAAATGTGGGGAAGAGGTTTGGGAGAGGAATTGTCTAGAATATTATCAAGCTCCAAGGCTTAGAATGTTTAAGGAGAAGAGGTGGTGAGAGGTGGTATTTATAGTGGGAGGAGATGAGTGTTTTTGATTATTTTATTCATTAGTTTATTATTTTGGATCAAGACTATAAATAATGTCGATTATTGTGACTAAATACAGTAACTAGAGCATGTAAGTTTGATATAGTGTCCACTTACATCATCCATGACTCAACCATGACTCAAAAATTTATGTATTTGGCTAAAATGTTAAATACTGTAAATTACCATATTTTACTATCCACAAAAAAATCAACTATTTTAGAAAAATACCAAAAATGCACCCTAACCATTTTTTGATGTATAAAATTAAAAAATTGAATCCATTTTATGAAAATAATTATTTAAATATGAAATTTTTAATTTTTAATTAAAATCACCATTTATTAAAAAAATGTCGATTTTAAAATTATAACTAATTTTATGATACTTTGAAAAATTAATTAACCCCTCAAAAAATTATATTATAATCATAAGACAACGTAGTATTAATTTATGAATCTATTTTTTGAAAATGAATTTTCTTTTAAAACATTATATTAATAATAAAATTGTAAATAAACATTTATGCTTTATAAAATACCAACACTTAATTTATCATTTTTAAAACATTTGTTTAATTATATTTAGATATAAATATATCATATTTTAATTTATAAGATACCTAAATTTTATAAAACTTTCATAGGTGAAATTACTATTATATTGGTCAGATTACTATTACTAATGGTTATTTTACTATTCCAATGACCAAGTTACTATTCCATCGGTATTGGTTCCTTAATTTATAGAAATACCTCTTATTTCATTAATTATTCATTTATAAAGTTTGTATTATATTCTACATGTTATTTTATGTGATTTTTATTATATAACATAATTATAAAAAGGTAAATTCCATTGATACATTTTTGGGTTATTACATTCTTCCCCCCTTATGAAATTTCACCCTCAAAATTTCGTTTTACATTCTAAGCTGAAAATAGGTGAGGGTAATTCTCCTTCATTGCTTCCTCCAGTTTACATGTTTCCACTTTTTACTTATTGTTCCTCTATAGTACTTTGACTAGGTGAGTAGTCTTGTTGCGTAGAATTTTATCTCTACGGTCTAAGATCTTCACTGGCTGCTCCTCACAAGAGAGACCATTTTACAACTATTCCACCTCTAAATTTAGTATATATGAGGGATCTGATATGTACTTCCTCAATAGGAATACATGAAATATATCATGTAGTTTAGACATGGTTGGTGGAAGTGCTAGTCGATAGGCCACAACTCTTACATGATCAAGAATCTCAAAGGGGTCGATGTACTTATGAATAAACTTTCCTTTATTCCCAAATCTCATAATCCTCTTACATAAATATATCTAGATAAATACCATGTCTCCAACCTTAAACTATAGGTCTCATTGAATATTGTATGCATAGCTCTTCTGTTGACTTTGGAAAGCCCAGATATGTTTTTGAATGGTTTTCACCTTTTCTACAATTTCTTCGACCATTTTAAGTCCCAATAGCTTCTTTTCACCAAATTCATCCCAACATACTGATGATTTGCATCTTTTCCTATAAAGAGATTCATATGAATCCATTTTGATGCTTGGGTGGAAAATATTATTATAGGAGAACTCAACTAGAGGAATATGTTGATCCCATACTCCCTTGAAGTCCATCGAACATGCTCTCAACATGTCTTCCAATTTCTGAATAGTCTACTCAGATTATCCATTATTTTGAGGATGATACACTATAATTAATCTCATCTCAATGTTTAGATAATATTGGATATTTTTTCAGAACTTGGATATGAATATCAGATCCCAATAGGATACAATTGATAGTGGTAATCCATGCAGCCTTACCACTTATTTGATGTATATCCATGCAAGTTGATCCAGTGATAAGTCCTATCAAATTGTGATAAAGTGATCTGTCTTTTTAAGATGATCCAAAACAACCCATATAGCATTGTTTCCTTTGGATGTATTTGTAAGTCCAGTAACAAAGTCCATAGTGATGTTTTCACACTTCCATGCTGGTATGAGTAATAGTTGCATCATCCCCTTATAATTTTTCTTTTTACCTTCACTTATTGACATACCAATCAATTTGTTGTATATTCAACAATATCCTTCTTCATATTGTCCCACAAATTATGCTCTCATAGATCTCAATACATCTTTATGAGTCCTAAGTGAATAAATAAAGTTGATATATGTGCGTTATTTAGAATCTCTTTCTTTATCTATGGATTAGATGGTACACATTGTCGTGTCCCAAATCTTATGACTCCTTCCTCATCAATTTTGACCTCTAAGGGTTTCCATTTTCTGATAGCTTCCAACTTTTTCTGAATTTCTTTATCATTTCTTTGATCATCCTTTATTTCCTCCATAAGGGATGATTGAGAAATCATTTGATAAAGGATTGATTATGTTTATTTCTTAATGATTTTTATGTACACCCTTTTTAGGTCTAAGAAGATTGGTTCCTTCTAAATTCTCATGATTGATAATGTTGTAGGATCCTTTCTACTTAGAGAATCTGTTACTTTATTTTCCTTATTAGGATGGTAGTGTATTGAGAATTCATAATCCTTAATGATATCTAACCATCTTAGATAATTCATATTAAGATCCTTTTATGTGGATATATATTTTAAGATCTTATGATTTGTATATATCTCACACTTCTTCCCATAGAGATAATGCTGCTAGATTTTTAACGCGAATATCATAGTTGCTAAATCCAGATCATGTGTGGGATAGTTTTTCTCATGAATTTTCAACTACCTTGAGTCATAGGTTATCACTTTATCATATTACATCAGTATATAACCTAATCCCTTATTTGAAGCATCACTATATACTACAAAGATTTCCCCACTTGTTGGTAGTGTGAGTACTGGTATAATGATAAGCCTCTTTTTCAAATCTTTTAAGTAGTCTTCACCTTAACTAGTCAATAAAAACTTTACTCCCTTCCAAGTAATCTTGGTTAGAGGGTTTGGAAATTGTGATAATTTCTTCACAAATCATCGATAATACCCAACTAGACCACGAGAACTATAGATCTCTGTTACAGATGTTGGACTGAGCCACTCTTCGATTTCCTTTGTCTTGAAAGGGTTCATAGATATTCCTTTATTGGTGATAAAATTACCCAAGAATGATACTTCCTCCATCTATAACTCACATTAACTTTACTTTACATAGAGTTTCTCCCTTCACAAGGTCTTTAACACAATATTAAAATGCTCCTCATGTTCCTCCATGCTCTTGGAATATATCAGAATATCATCAATAATGACTGCCATAAATTTGTCGAGGTAATCTACAAAGACTCTATTCATTAAGTCCATGAAAATTGTTGGAGCATTAGAAAGTATGAAGGGAACCACTATGAAATAACAGTGTCCAATCCTCATTCCGAAGGTAGTCTTGATACTATCTTCCTTCTTCACCTTTAATTGGTGATATCCTGACTAAAGGTCCACCTTATATAAATACTTGGCCCCACAAAGTTAATCGAACAAGTCATCTATACATGGAAGAGGATACTTGTTATTTATATTTATTTTTTTGATCTCACAATAATCAATATAGAGGTACATCGATCCATCCTTCTTCTTGATGAAGAGGACTGGTACACCCCATGGTGAAGCACTCAGACATATAAAACCCTTGTCCATATTCTCTTATAACTACTTCTTTAGTTTCTCCAAATCAATGGTGGCCATTATATAAGGTGTCTTTGATATAGGAAGAGATCAAAGAATAAGTTCAATTGAGAACTCAACCTCTTGTTCAGAAGGAATACCAGACAATTCTTTGGGGAACACATCTGTGCAGTCTCTCACAATGAGAATGTCCTTGAGTATGATTATCTTTATTGTCTCAACAATTTTTTCTAGATATGCTTTCTCATAAGGCAATAATATCCACACTTGAGATAATTATTCTAAAGGAGATTCATCCTCCTCCTTAAACTTGTAAAAAATTGGAGGATGCCTTGGGATGTGAAGAGTGATATCCTTTTTCTAACAGTTTATGTTGTCTTTATATAAAGATATCCAATCCATGCCCAATACAGTATCAAAATCCATCAAAGGAAATATCACAAGAATTTATGGGAGGTTCAATCCACAAAAATTAACTAGGGAGGAGTTATATACTTTGGATGAAATAATTTCCCCATTTTCTATTCTCATAGATAACTCAACCTCCATATTTTGAGGTGGTGTTTGAATAGTTCTACTAAACTAGAAAGATATGAAAGAATACGTAGAACCAGAATAAAATAGTACATTCACTATTCTTGAGTAAATAATCAGCATACCTATCACCACATTATTTTCAGGATCTTCCTCAGTAGTAGTGATAACATATGCCCTTCCTTATCACCTTGGAGGATTTTTTTGATTGCCTTCGACAACTCTAATCTTAGGGAATTGGATTGAAAAATGTTCATGTTCCTTGCAGTTGAAACACTTCACTACAGACCGAGTGTTGATCTAAACCTTCCTTTATTATTCTTCCACATTAGTGGGATTCTACACATCCCTTTGGAAATTATTATCCATATTCCCTTATCTTCCACATTTGAAGCATCTCCTAGTTCCCCTTAGATAGTTCCCATGATACTTCCCACACTTTTGACACACAAGATGTTGGATTTTCTTTCATTTATGGGATTTATCTGTTGATCCTCCCATATTAAACCCCATTTACAATTTTTATCTATGGTCTCATGAGACCATTGAGGGTATCTAATCTCTATTTCAACCTTAAGGGCACAACATACAATCTTCTCATACCTTTTAAAGTCCCAGATCGCTAAATATTTTCATAGACTTAGCTTTAGCCCACTAAATAAGTGATCCACTTTGCTTTTAGTGTTCATGAAAAATCCATAGGCATATCATGAAATCCTTGTAAATTTTTCCTCGTATGCCCTGATAGAATTGTCTTCCTTCTATTACAATCAGAGGAACTCCCTTTTCATATTAAGATAGATATTTTATGGAAAATATTTATTGAAAAATATTTTCTTGAAATATTCCCATTCCAGGGAATCAATTTACACCTTATAATTTATATTTTTGATCAGTTTCCACCACTAATCAACTTCACCATCAAAACAATAGACTGTTAGTATGAATTTACCTTCTTCTAAGCATTGAAGGAAAAAGAATATATTCTCAATGGAGTAAATTCATTATTCCAAAATGATGGGATCAGAAGATCCACTAAAGATGAGAGGACTTTGTCGCATAAAGGATTCAACCACAACTTTATCTTTATTAGGATAATGAGGGAGTTTCACATGATTCAAGTTATTATTCATAACTTGATCCAATTTATCAAGTAACTTTATGAAGTTTTGAGCACCCGTTCCCATTAGATTTGGAATTTCATTAGGGAAATATTCACATTGCCTATCACATTGACTGTTGGAACAAGTTCTCCTATTTCCAGCAATTAACTAAAAAAAGAAAGTACGATTAGGGGGGATTGAATACTTGTCTAGGAAGCATATAAAAATAAAACATTTATTATATAAGGATAAAATTATAAATGGAGAGTATATCTTAACATGTGATTCCCTAAGTTTCAATCTAAGTAATCTATGGTGATAGAATTATCCCTAGGGTTCTTACTAAAGTTTATAATACAAATACCAAAAAATAATTACACCATGATCTAATACCAACTAAAATGACCCTAACCTTTTACACATATTTTTACATTAATTTAAGTATAACTAGCCATCAAATAAAAACCAAGGATTATAAAGACCAATGTCTTTAGAAGATTAGGTACATGATTAAACAGCATGAAACTAAAATAAAAAATTATTTTATTTAATATATATAATGAGATCCTAACTTAACTTGAGATCCTACATCTTCAAAGGATAACCTGGGGAATTACATGAACAAAGGGATGAGCTAAAATTCCTAGCAAGGGAATAAACATTGGAGTAAAACATAGCACATGGGTTAGAAGGTATAACATGATAACATAAAAAATATGGAACATGAATAAAAATAAGGAAAAATAACATGTAGAACATGGGATAATGTAATCATGGAATTATAGGAATGTGTAAACAACATAAAACATAACATAAGCATGAGTCAAGGCGAACTACCAAGACCATTGCACATGGCAGACAAAATCTCATAAAGGAATCAGGTTTACTCCCTATCCCAACATGATGTATCATGAGACTAAAAATTACCAAATTCATTAGAACCATATTTGGGAACACCCATCATAACATGTTCATGCATATGTGTTCCACATAAAGAATCAAACATAAACATAAGGGTTACCCATGGAAATAAATGGGTATCGTAATCACGTCATAGACCATAAAAAATGGGCATATCTTAAAAGTGTCCATAAAATAATGGATTTGAATCATACATGGAAATTAATAAGGTAAAATAGGCATAAATAATGATAAATTATGTTCAAATTAATTGAAAACATGTAAAAACAGTGTTTAAGAAACTTTATAAATGAGAATATTTAGTGCGGTTTAATGGGAAATATTAAAGAGTATTTAAAGTAGAAAAAGGTATAATTGTTTACATAAAACAAAAAATAAACTTAGATAGTTTTTCATGATAAAAATATTTTTTTAGAAAAATACTGGTGGTTTAAAATAGATTATGTATGGTGCTTGAAAATGGGTAAGAAATTGGGAAGTTTCCTTTAATCGGGCTTTCTTATCAGGAGAAATTGAGAAGAGAACCTTATAAAACATATATTTACCCATCAATAAAAGAATAATTGATCTAGGTAAATATGTTTTGATAATAAAAACATAATTTATAAATATTAAATAGTAATAATTAGGAATTAAATTGGGGTAGATATAAAGAAATCATAACCTGAAGGAAAAATGAAGGTTCAGAGAGAATCTATTACCTTATGTTTGAAAGTGTTCTGAAATTGCACTTAATGTACTGGATAATGAAATTAGATCCATTAATTAATTAATTAAGAACCTATTATACATGTATTTTTTTCTTATAATTTTATTAAATTAATTTATGTCCTTTTTGATGAGTTATAGGATTCAATTTCGTCATTCTAGGAGTGTTCATTTCATGATTTTATGATTGGTTCCCTTGAGTTTAATTATAGGAGTTCTTGTCAAATGGAAGAAAAACTCCAGAAGTGGAATTATATGATATTGATGATCCTCTATAATTTTAAATGGTTCCATATACCATTTTTTTTAAAAATGAGAATGATTCATTAGATAAAATGTTAATAATGAATGTTAGTTTATTTTGGTGAATTTTCGATCATTATGGACTAGTTTTGTTTACTCGAATGGCCCGAAGGCCTTATTTTTTATTTTATTATAGATAATCCACCTTTTAAGGGTTGAAGGAGAACCCGTACATGACACGTAGGCCCAAGGCACAAGACCATACTGACTCGCAATACATGATCCGAAGGCCCAGAGGCATACCATGCCCAATACATGACCCGTAGACCCAACCCACTTGAACTGCCCCTCCCCAGATTCTGTGTCATTGATCACCTAGCTCCCCACCTTGCATTGCTGATTATCTAGCATTTCTCTATACAAAGTTGCACAGTGCCTGGTCCTGATGGCGGCTGCCATACCCTCTCATTCTTCCAATCCGGTTAGCTCTGCTTCTGGTGGCTGCTACTCTTGTTGCTCTGATCCTCTTCTAGGGCCTATTCTATGTGAACTGGGCTACTCCATGGTCTACGTGGCCCGAAGGCCCTATGGCCTGAAGGCCTTTGATGACCCGAAGGCCCTTGTGACCTGTAGGCCAAAACCGGTGGACCGAAGGCCCAAATTGGGTGAATAGTTCCAGCCGCTATAGTACCGAATAGTAACTACTACAGTAACTGCTATAGTACCCCAGAAATTTGTCTCCACCCGATTTTGAACCTAGGTCTCTTGGATGCCAAGCATGAGCCCTTACCACTCAGGTATGGGCTCGTTGGCCTAGTTTTGTTTTATTATTTAATATTATGTATATATACTGGTTCTAGAACACTAAATAAGTTGTAATATAAATTTTAAAATCTGGTTTAACAATTATGATGGTTTTATGACCAGCCTTGAAGGTAGTATTAGAGAACGAAATTCATCATCCTTGAAGGTGGTGAATCAACACCCCATAGACAATATTTTTATTTTTAGAACCAAAGGAGAAAAGAAGGGAATTGATGGTGGATATAAAATTAATATAATAGAATTATAGTAGAGTTATCATGTTACTTTGGAGAGTGGGTTGAGGGAAGTATAAGAAAAGGAAATAAAATAAATTGAAAGAGAGAGTGGGAAGGTTTTACCTCTTGAGTGTCGTCTCCTTGAGAACCTCCTTAAGGGATTTAGAATTGGTCTTTTAGTGAGACCAGAAAGACCAAAATGCGGTGAAAAGGTTTGGGAGAGGAATTAGTCATAATATTAGCAAGATATAAGTCTTAGAAGATGTGAGGAGAAGTAGTTGTATTTATAGTGGGAGGAGATATGTGTTTTTGATTATTTTATTCATTAGTTTACTATTTTGACTCAAGAATATAAATAGTGTTGATTCTTATGACTAAAAATAAAGTAACTAGAGCATGTGAGTTCTAGATAGTGGCCACTTACATTATCAATGACTCAACCATAACTCAATAATTCATGTATTTGGATAAAATGTTAAATACCCTAAATTACCGCATTTCACTATTTACTAAAAATTCATCTATTTTATTAAAATACAAAAAATTCACCCTAAAAATTTTTAGATGGTAGAATTAAAAAATGATTTCAATTTTATGAAAATAATTTTCTAAATATGATATTTTTTTATTAAAATCATCATTTATTCAAAAAATTTTGTTTTTAAAATTATAACTGATTTTATGAAACTTTGAAAAATTAATTAAGGTATCAAAAAATTATCTTATAATAATAAGAAAAAAAATAATAATTTATGATCTATTTTGTGAAAATTAATTTTCTTTTAAAACATTATATTAATTATCAAATTGTAAATAAACATTTACACTTTATAAAATACAAACACTTAATTTATCATTTTTAAAAAAATTATTTACTTATATCAAGATATAAATATATCATATTTTCATTTATAAGATACCCAAATTTTATTTACACTTTCATAGGTGAGTTACTATTTTATTAGTTAGATTACTATTCCTAATGGTTATATTACTATTCCAATGATCAAGTTATTATTCCATTAGTATAGGTTCCTTAATTTCTAGAAATGCCTCTTATTTCATTAATTATTCATTTATAAAGTTTATATTGTGTTCTCTATGTGATTTTATGTGATTTATACTATATAACATAATTATAAGAAGGGAAATTTGATTAATAAAATTTTGGGTCATTATAACATGCACAACTCAAGGACCATGATGGCTTGAGTTGGGTTCCTCTCAAATCTTCCTCTTAGCTCACATTACTCACACGATCCTCAACTTTATCTTTAGGATGATGATCACCATGTGGTTTTCCTACTTGAACTCTTCCCGTTTTGGCTAGATAGCAGGAATATGAATTGATTTTAGGTCACCTTTTCCATTTGTTTTTTTATTTTAATCCCCATGGTTGACCATCCTTATAAATTTCAATAAGTGAGGGATCGTGCTTATATAGGTGTGCATAAAACCTAGGTTGGATAAATGAAACTTATTTAAGGCTCTATCACATGTACACTAGCCGCCATCACACTTACGAAAGCATTGGATAACACTTACATGAATAATACTTTTCCAAATTTGGCCTTGATGAAAAATACACTAAGCATCACCAAACATACATAGGGTAGGTTATATGTACACTATCATTGGATGTTACATACCCATGGAATGAAATGAAACCTACACTGGTAGTACTTTATGATTTTTAAGCTTCACTGAACACAATATGAAAAGAAAATTTAAATGTAGGCTTTGTCCAGATTTAGATCAGAATGAGTAAAAACAATTAATAATATAATTAAAATCCTTTAAATAATATAATTTTTGAATTCAAAATTAATATATGAATTCTTAATTATTCCAAAAAATGTAAAAAACCACGAAAAAACAAGTTTAAATCCATTTATCATTTAAATTTTAAATTTATAAAATTCAAAAAAATAAATTAATTACTTGGGTTTTATCTAGATCATGGGGTCAATTATCAATGAAAAAAATAAAAATTTAGGAAATATTATCTCTCATTACTCCCACACACTTACAATATTACACTCTCAGGCAACACAATGAATTCCATTAATTTTTAAAAAATAAACTTGTCTTTTCTAGACTTAAATAATCATGCCAGAGAAGACGAAAACCACATATCCATTCATTGGTTGAAATATCATTCCTCATTTTGGAATTCAACTCATTTCCTCACTTTAATTCAAGTAGAAATTTTAGTTCCAAGTTTGCAAACAAACAAATCTTAGTGGATTCAAGATTTTAACAAGTGGAACCTTCCTAATTACATCTACCCTAAAATTCATTTTCCATAGTTTCTTTTTATACTTCCTTGATACTTACTAAATAACATTCAGATATATCATTTACCCCTTCTTCATAGAAGTTCAATATTCAAAAAATCATTTCTCCCCCTTTTTCAATTATCACGTTTTGAATTTTTCTGAACAATGTATGTGGAAATTGTTTATTGGACGAGTGAAGCTAAACCCATAACTAAACCATCCCAAGTCAGAAAGTATCCCCCAATACTAATTTTAATAGTCAAATCATAGAATAAAAGTTTGGGAAAATTCCTCTTAGGTCACTCTAACTCTCATTTGATGGCTAACAATCACACACATGTGATTTTTTTGACATCAGAAGACTTATTGATCAGTCCCCATCTGCTAGTTTTACTCCATTTCATATGATCTATACAAATGTATTTTAGGGAGGCTCCTTGAGGTGATAATAAATAATTATGGGTAGGCCACCTTGATTTTAATTCATTATTCCTTTTTCCATATGATATTATTTTGATCTCACTAATTTCCTTTCAATTGAAACCCCATTTCCCAATTCAAATAAAAAACATCCATGAAAATAGTGGTAAAATTTACATATCAATCATTTGATATCAATAATTTCCAAACCAATTAAATCCTTCTACACTATAATGGTAGTTTTCTAGGAATGGAAACATCGAAGATAAATTTTCCTTATCTAAAAACACTCAAAAAAATATATAAATATAACTTCAAAAACAAATTCTAAAAATAGATGTGTTATTTTTATTTTAGGGTAGAAGCACTTAGAAAAAATAAAGAAAATTATAAATAGTATTTAACTTAGAAATTACTTGTCCTCTCCCCTTTAACTATCTTATATCTCACTTTTAATTAATTTTAGTAGGAAATTTTTGAGGAATAACAGGCTCAGAAAGTGAGCATATGGACTAATGTAAAGGAAATAGACAACTTGGGTCTCCTTTATCAATAAAAATATGGATGAGTTTGGAATACTCCATTGTTTACTTAAAAAAAACTTTATGATACTACTTCAACTATAGTCCATTTACATTAAAGGGTTGATATGATTCAGGTTATTTTGATTTTTATTACATCAAATGGAAATGTATTAGTAACTATGAATGGTCCAATCCATTTAAAATGAAGCTTACTATCCATGAGATTCACCCTTGAAGAGAAAAACACCACTTTATAACCAACTTAAAATAATCTTTTTTTAATAAGTTTTTCATGGATATATCTAAAATTCTCCTAGAACAACATGGTGTTATCATATTCCTCCCTCATCAGCTCTTCTAGTTCCATAATTCAGAGATTCCTTTACTATCTAACCTTTAAAAAATCTAAATTAGCTCTCTTCAAAGCCTAGTAGGATTCGTTCTATTTATTGAAAAGTAAAAGTTATTTCCATAAAAAATTACATAAGGGTATATACCTAGTGGGTTTTAAAAGTAATTATATATTCCCAAAGTACATATTCTAGATTCTTACTCTGGTCCTTCTGGGTGGGTTGCATTATTTTACCAATATTTACTTAATCTCTCAATTTAAAATCTTGACGTGCACATTTTTCTAGGGGTGATAGGTAATTGAGTACCTATGGTGCACTCCATACCTTTTCATAATAGCTCCCATGATATTGTTATAAAAGTGTGTGCCTTGGTCATTAATTATGGCTTGAGGCACTCCAAAGCCAATTTTTTTTATTTTTATAAACTCAATAACAACTTTGGATTCATCAGTTCAAGTTTCTTTTTCTTTAATCCATTTTAAAGAATAGTCTACTACTAATAGGATATAGAAAAATCCAAAAGATACAGGAAATGATCCCATGAAATCCAATCCCCATACATCAAATATTTCACAAAAATTAAATGATGTTGTGGTATTAATTTTATTTTAGAAACTCCACCAGTAAATTGAAAGTTTGGAAATGTTTAAAAAAAATAATACGAGTCCTTAAAAATTGAGGTTCAAAACAATCCAGATTTTAAAACTTTCCCAATTGTTATTTAAGGTCCAAAATAGCCTCCATATGTAAGTATATGAAAAAATGAATGTACAAACTTAACCTCTTCCTTAGGGATAAAACTCATAATTACCTGGCCACTAAAAATCTTTTGAAAATAAGGATCCTCATAGAAATAATATTTTGATTCAGATTTCAATTTGAAATTTTAATTCTTAGTGAAGGAGGGTACCATTGATGTGTCTAAAAAATTCACCAAGTTAGCATACCTAGGCTCTTGGGTTACTCTATACAGCTTCTCACTACGAAATGAGTTATTTAAGGTTGTTTATGTGGTTATTTATACCTTAGTAGTGTGAAATAACCTACTCATGTAGAACACAACCATATTTTCATAGTTCTTGTTCTTGATCTCCTAGTTGAATTTTTATAATAACAACATCCATCTTACTAACCTTAGATTTGATTCAGATTTCTTTACTAAATACACAAGTGTTTCATGAACATAATAAATGGTTACCTTATTTCCTATAAAATATGCCCAATTTTTTTCCAATGCAACAATAATTGATAAAAAATCCTTCTCAATTGTTGTATATTTGATTTGGGTTATGTCTAGGGTCTGGGAAGTGTATGCTATCACATGTGTGTGTCCATAAAAATTATAGGAAAACACTACTCCCACAACTTTGTTTAAGGCATAAAAAACATCTCAAAGGGTAGTTCCTAGGACTTTGGACATATCATAGTGGTTTTGGTCAATATCTCATTTAGTTTTCCAAAATTCTCCTTGAATGAATCATCAAAAAAAAAATTAGTTTCCTTTTTGAGGAGGTTAGTCTGGGGGAAAAATCTTGCTAAATTCCCCAATAAACCCTCTATAAAATCTTGCATGACCTAAAAAATAAAATATACTTAACAATGGTAGGGTAAGTAATTGTGTAAATAATTTATACCTTATATATATCTACTTAAATTACATCCTTATAAATTATGTATCCTAACACATTTCCGTATTCTACATTGAAATGACACTTTTCAAAGTTTAGAACAAAAATTTTCTCAATGCGTGTATTTAAAAAGTTTTTCATAGTTTCAAGAAAGGATTAAAATAATCTTCCATAGATGATAAAATCATCAATAAATACCTCTATTTATATCATAATTAGTTTTGAAAAGTTACTCACCATACAACGTTGGGAATTTCAAAAACCCAAAGGGTATCCTTTGGTTAGTAAGCATTCCAAATTTAAAAGTGAATGTTATTTTATCTTAGTCCTATGGAGCTATTGGAACCCAAAAATACCCAAAAAAATCCATCAAGGAATTATTAATGTTCTTTACTAGATTATCTCTATAACATATAGTCCAAAAAATAATTCTAATGGTCACTAAATAATTGTTATCATTTTTCATAATGATGAATTAGGTTTTATTGGGTACTATCCTGAATGGGGATAATCCACTGGGAGTATTTACTGAGGTATATGAGTCCAGCATTGAAGCGTCTCACAACTTCCCTTTTTCTAACTTCCATGAGGTTTAGGTTAAGTTGGGTTATCTTACTAGTTTTTAATCACTTCATAGGATAATTCTATGCACACAGGTTATTGGAATAATGCCTAGAATGTATCCTAAGGACTATCCTATTTACCTATAATTTTATTTTATAATTTTTAGAAATTGATCCTCTTGATTAGGTTCTAGTTTTCTTGAAATTATGATAGGAATATTTTCATTTTTTTCAAGAAAATAATATTTGAGGTTAGAGGGAAACAATTTTAATTCCAGTTCAGGGGGTGTTCTAAAAATGTTTTCAACTCAGTGTTCTATATGTTTGTAACCTTCACATGTAAAGAAAAAAATGGAAATGGAAGATTTGAGTAAATCATCAAAATAAATTTCATTCAATTACTAAAACTATTTAGTACACAAAACTATTTATAGATTTAACTCATTTTTAAAACAAATTAATCATAAAAATAAGATGATTCCAAGGTTTATCCTAATAAAATTATTTCATAAAACATTTCAATATCTTATTTAGAACAATAATTTTTTTATAATGGTTAATTTTAAATATAGATTGTTCATTATGGGGGTATTACATCAAATCTAGAATGATGAAATTCATATTTTATTCTAAAAAATTCATTTAAAGTGTTTCTTTATTAAAATTTATTATGGTTTTTAAAATTTTAGGAAATGGTCTACCTAAAATAATTAGGAAATGAGATTTAACTATTTACTTTTCCATGATTAACATGTAAGATTTAGATAGAAACAAAAACCCGTTCACTCTTACCAGAATATCAGCTAGAACTCCAACCGAGTAAGTAGTGGTTCAGTTAACAAGTTACAAAACTACCATAGTTGTCTTAAGCTCTCCCATCTATAGGGAAGATAAAACCAAGAAAGGTATGAAATTTATTAATGATCCTAAATCACACAGTACATCATAAAAATTGAGTTCTCTTATAGTGAAATGGATAGTGAAAGTATTTGGATTTTGACATTTCATATGTAATTATTGAATTATAGGGTTAGAGAAATTTATACCTAAACTTACCTTCTCATGTTCTTTAAGTTTCATATTATTGGTATGCATATACTCAAGAAATCTTGAATACATTAGGATTTGATGGATGAACTATAGAAAAGGGATATTGATATCCACTTTCTTGAATTTTTCTAACACTTATTATTATGATTATTATTCACTGGTTTATTTGAGTGGTTTTATACCTGTAGATAATGGAGTTTGGGGATAATGTATGTCCTCAATCTTGGATTTTCCCTTGTACTCGTTCACTGGTTATATTTCCAAAGGTACATCCTCTTCAGGTTTCTTTTTAGGTAAAAATTATATAGATTCCTTAGGCTACCAACTTCTAGACTTAACTTCTAGTGGTGACTATCAATTAGCTTTCACCTCATTTCCAATTCTTAAATAAATATAACTAACACTTAAATTTTGTTTAGGAATTGACTTAATAGGGAGCTTACCCGGACATTAGTTTACTAGGTTGTTTAAAGTGGATATGATCTGGTCGAATTACCCATTCATATCTTTCTGTTCTGAACCCTGAGTGGTGAGGTTAGATTATTGGTTGGTTTGAGACTCCACAAGATGTTTTAGTAGTTCCTTCATTAAGGATTCTTGAGCTTTTCCTTACTGATAAATTTTAAATTGATGAGGAATACTTTTTTAAAAGGGTTTTGGATGGAAATATAGATGAAAAACTTGTTGGAATGGTGGAATTTGAGGATAATGGTTTCCAACTCCAAAATAATTTTTAGATTATTATTTAAATCCTTGTCCATGGACTAGTTTATGTTGGTATTTCCTATGGTACATAGAATTTAATTTTTCTTTCACTTAAGGGCAGCCATTATTATAATGATATAGATAGTGGAAAATTTAGTACACTCAAGGAGGTGTGGAAGAATATTATTCCTAAAAATTTTTACTGATAATTTTCATATAAGTGAGGTTAGTTCTTTAATTTTATTTTCAAGTAAAGGGAAGTTAGAACTCTTTACCTCATGTACCCCTATAGATGTTTATATTGTACCAAATTGTTGGTAGTTTTGTGAAATCCTCTCTATTAACTCTCGATATTTAGAAGGTGAATTATTGATCAGTTCTACTTCATAAGAAGAATCCAATAGGTTCTAGTTGTTTTATAAAAATACTTGGTAAAATAATAATAATAAATGATTATCTTTAAGAGTATGACATCAGAAATATGTTGTTAGCATGTTGAATCTCTCCTAAAACTCATGGAGAGTTTATCTACTCACATAGTTGATCCTATAGATCTCTATTCTCAGTTGGGTGATCTTACATACAAGGAATAATTTTTATAGGAAATACCTTTTAAGTTCATCCCAGGTGGTGAATTATCTAGGTTGTAAGTTGTATAACCACTCCTTGGTCAATCCTTCAAGGGATAAGGGAAATTACTTCTACCTAATATGAGGAGTGATGATTCCTCTAAGCTTAAAGTTTTTGAATACACCACCAAATAACTTTAAATATTGGTTAGGTTACTCTCCAAAAAACCCATGAAATTTAGGTAGTAACCCAAACTTTCTAGTTTTAATCTCTTAATCTTGTTGAATATTCATTTTTACAACTAGTTATTATTATTTAATTAGGTGTATATAATAATTTGAATGCCCTATTCATTTGAGCTATTTTTTTTCCATGTTTTCACTTCATAGGGTAACTATAGTGGAGGATGAATAAAAGGAAAGAGAATTTATCAATCAAATAGTGATATACTCTATTTCATATTATTCAACAATATTTAGATCCATGAGTCTTACTCATACAATTCTTTTGATATTTGGATTAAAACCAATGAGATGATTTGAACTAGACATAGACATGAATTAAAATAATTTTAAATAAAAGAAAATAAAATAAAAACATAACACTAACCTCCCCAGAAATGTCACTGGGTTGATTGGGAGA
Source organism: Viscum album (assembly GCA_963277665.1). Taxonomy (NCBI): domain Eukaryota; kingdom Viridiplantae; phylum Streptophyta; class Magnoliopsida; order Santalales; family Viscaceae; genus Viscum; species Viscum album. The sequence continues at coordinate 250,135,429 of OY728135.1, read as the reverse complement.
CTATCATAGGGCTCTCAATAAAAAAATTTTGAACCTAAGTTAATATAGTAGTAGTGAGACTCAAGTTGTCTCTGAAGAGGAGGGTGTTTTGGTTCTTTTATTATAGGTTCAGTGTTTTTGATATTGTACTTTAATTTGATTTAGAATACAAGTATATTTCATTTAGATTCAAAATTAAAAATATTGGTCTAGACTTATATTATTCTCTTTCTTACATATTAAATCATTATTCCATTATATTTTCCCGCTCTCTATCTAATCAGATGAAATCTCAACAGACTACTCACACTTGGTTGTTTTGGATTAAATAAAGAAATAAAATAATCACTATATCCATTTATCATGCATATCCTAGTTATCACATATCCGCGATTACCCTCAGATCAACCCACCACTCACCATCACAGGCAATGGATAGAATCTAAGTGTCTAATATGTGAAAAACTGAGAGTGAGAGAAGAAGAAATTGAGTGTAAAGAATAATTAAAATATCTAATTTTTGAAGCAATCAAGAACTTATAGAGAGATGAAAATAATAGAGTAATAAATTATAATTAAAATTCATTAACATAGGTAAGGGTAATATCCTTTTCACAACCACCAATGACCTAGTGTTCCATCTTCATATACATCACACCAAATAAAAAGAAAAAAATAACATCACCTCTCAGATTGATTAGTAGTATCCCCCTTTTTCAATGACCAATCATGTTTTTATAGAAGTTTCATAAGGTTACTTGCTTGGTTTAGTATCTTTATCCACTATGTGAGTAGTATGTGCCTACTCCTCCTCCTCAAACAATTCTCGAACCTTTGATATATTCTTGAAATTCAATGCACATATCCTTCTTAGATTTCCACTATGTTCACACCTAGAGAATCATGATGTATTCAGTACAATTATATTTAATATTTCTATTAGCTCACATTATTCCCATGATCCCTAAATTTATCTTCAGCTTAATTATTTCCATGTGATTTTTCTTCTATAACTCTTTATGATTTGGTTAAAAAATGAGAATGTGAATTTATTTTAGTCCACCATTTCCATTTTTGGTATTTTAGATTTCAATACCCATGGTCGTCCATCCTTATAAATTTTTATAAGTACAGTATCACACCTACACTGGTTCCCATGACACCTACATTGGAGAAATAACACTTATACAGGGATCCATCAGATGTACACTAGCCACCATCACACCTACAAAGATATTGGTTGAAACCTATGCTGGATTGTTTTCCAAATTTGTCCTTCATGACACATACAATAAGAATCACCACATGCATTTAGGGTAGAAGACATGTATATTAGATCTAGATAGTACATAAATGGGGCATGAAATAACACCTATACTGGTAGTCCTTTTCCATTTTCTAGCTTCAACCTACATAATATGTAACCAAAATTTAAATATAGGTTTTTTTTTCATATTTAGATCAAAATAAATAAAAAAAATTAAGAATATAATTAAAATCCTTTAAATGATGAAATTCAAAAATTCTAAATCAATGTGTTTCTTCTAAATTAATCCCAATTTTTAAAAAAAACAATAAAAATAAAGTTTAAATCCATTTATCATTTAAATTCAATATTTATAAAATTCATAAAAATCATTTAATTACCCAAGTTTTATCAAGATTATGGGGTCAATCATTGATGAACAACCATTCAAAATTTAGGAAATATTAGATCTCATCTAGATCCTTTTAGTAAAACCATTTACATTAGGTTATAATTGAGTCCTGGGTTTTATACTAGTAAATCTATTTTAAAATATCCTTTTAAAAACCACTCAAAGTAATATTATTTATAAGATCCCTTTCAAGGTACTATACAAGACTTTTTTTTTATAAATTTAGAAAAATAATACATGAAAATCTCTTTTGAAATCACTTTGAAATCAAGTATCCTTTGAAAAACTATTTTAAATCCTATGAAACAAATATTTAATTTAAAAACCAGCATTCATACCATATGTATTTTAATAAAAAATATAAGGAAATTTAATAGAAAATTATAAATAAGAACTTCATGAGAATAACATTAAAATTTATTTAAACAAACCAAAGATAAATCATGAAAAATAAATATCTAATTAAAGAATACCTTAAATCCACAACTAAAATCATATGAAATCATCTAGATTTCCAAAGAATCATTTAAATATTTAATTTCATGGGAAAATACCCCTTTAAAAGGTTTAACAAACATTTATATAAATAAAATTCATAGTTCCCAACTCATAATAATAGAAACCCATGTAAAAAACCTTTACAAATAAATCATATAATTCATAATATTTCTATAAATGATTTATATGATTAATAATTCAAGAGAAACTATTGGAAATTAATTTTAGAAAACTGAAGAATATATGATTTTCCATGTAAAGGAAAAATACATAGAAATACCTAACCTAAATTGGTGTGGATGGAACAAAACTTCAAATAATGATAGAAGAGGTCCCAAAAAGAAATCTAAACACCCTAGACATCAAGAATAAAAATGTTTAAGACAAACCCTAACCCTAGGGTTTGGCCAAAATGGCCCGTGATGAGATGAAAAAGAAATAAAAATCAAAGAAGAAGAATAAAAAGAAGAAGAAGATAAGAAATAGAGATAAAATATTATTTAACCTCAATAAATCCTTTAAAAATTAAAGGGAGGAACTTAAAACACTAAGGGGAAAATAAGGGTAAGCCTCCTAGGGATTACTTTGGGTTTCCTCACCCAAATAGAAGAGAGGGAAGACCCAAATGGTGGTGGTGGTGGTGGTGGGGGGGGGGGGGGTTAAGTCATTAAATATATAATAGTAAAATCATAAGAATTAAATATTTGGTTAGACTTACCACACAAAATGGACCTAATAGCCACAATATGGTACCCATGTTAGGAGGATCTATGGCATGGCTAACCAAGATGTATAATGGAGAACCTTCTCATACTAGAATCGAGAATCTTGAGCCTTAGGATTCCATGGTTCTGATTTTATCCTCAACAGTGCATGGATCTACCCAACCAATCACCATGATGCCTCCATATTCACCACTATGTAGTGCACCTATCCATGTGACTTTATGATACAACCTCTCAGAATATGGAATATAAAAACTCCTTAGTATAGAGATAAGGATCCCAAGATCTTGGACACCATGGCGCAACAGAGAAGGACCATGACATAGACTCATCTATGACACTCTCACTACAGTTCAACACCAACTGCCACAACATGGTCAATTTTAGAATTTCAAAATCATAGACCAAAAACAAAATGACTTGAAAAATTAAAGAAAAAAGAATAAAAATAGAGAAATGAAAATTAATAAATCTAATATTTTAAAGTAACACCATCAGTGTGACAATTATTCCCACCATATTACTTCCTTCCCATACAAAGTCACCAGATTCAAAAAAAGAAGGCACAATAAGAAAATTCAAACTAAAAAGAAAGAACTGCCCATAATATGATCTCCAAACCACACTAAAACAAAATATAACTGGTAGAGGGGAAAACATCTCTAAATCTATGTAAATCTATAAATACCAAACCATAATAACTTCAAAATGAATTCACCCAAAATATCAAAGGGAGGATTAAAGGTATAAGACCGTTAGCCAGTCTCCCCACCATATAAGGATGACACTAATATGATGGATCAATAAAGCAGGGACACACTAAAATAATTACTATAAAATACAATCTAAACTTTCAATTGACTAACCTAAGTAAAATATTCAATCCATGGCATATCCATAAACCTATAGAATCAATCACGCATGTCTCCAATTAATAACATGATATAGAGTATCCTACAATATAGTCCAAAAATCAAGAAAGGGAAGATGGAAGGATAAGATAATAACATAAAAAATTATAGGAAAATAAATAAGAAAGAGATGGAACAAAGGGGGAATAATAAAGGGACATATTGAATAAGATTACTTAGGTTACTACCTAGATCTAGGATACTTTACCTGGATTCACTAAACTCCTGAAGAGAAATTATCTGATCCCAAAGGTGACGGGTCACTCAAACTCCCCAAATGAGAAGTTTTAAAATGTTAGAGATACTCACACTAAAAATATACAAAATAAAATTTCTCCTAGAAAAAAAATATAACAAGAGGATTATAACAAAAACCCAATTCACAAGCTTAGGTAAAGTCTAAACACTAAAAAATGAATCACTCTATAAATCTAACTGGATCTTGGGTAGGTTTGATAACTAAAAAGGATATAATCAAACCCTAAGATATTCCGGTCTAAGAAGAATTCAAAGATACATACTTACTATGATCTATCAGGACTTTTCTGGGAGGTATACTATAAATATCAATGAAACACAAAACTTAATAAAAAATAATCAATCCAAAATAAATACCCACACAACTAAATTAACACCATATTTAAAATCATAACACCCAATACAAATAAAAACATTCCCCTTTAATATTTTTAAAACCATGTGATTTTAATCTTAAAACAAGTTTATAGAGTGTAACACCCTGACCCCATAAGCCTGAAGCTGGTGCATTATTTTAATACATTGACATGATTACAAGGAATCAAGTCTTGAAGGACTGATCAATTTAGCAGTCTTGGAAGATAGATTACATAAATGAAACTTACATTAAAATTTATAACATAAAATAAGGCACATATAATCCTTTGATAACACAATTATTCCCTTAGATTAATCCTGCATATCAATCATAATACACTTCTTGTCATCCTAGGAAAATAAAACATAAGAAAGGGGTGAACTCAGATGCCCAGTAAGGGTAAATAATTCAGTAAAAGCTATTAACCTTTAAGGAATGATGTAAATTGAAACCATTTTAAATATAAACTTGAACATAATATGGAAAAAATAAATCAAACATTACTATATAAACATGAACATGGATATTATACTAGTCTAATAATCACATGTAATAACTTTCATAACAAGAGAATGCATAATGCTGGACATAATAACTACTATGTCAAGGCCTTGTGCCAAGACCATTCACAAATATTATATCAAGGACTTATACCAAGATACTAATTTGTCTCATGAGACCTGCCGATGCATTGAGGGGATATAGCAGCCCCCACCCATAACTTACTAAGTCCAATGCATTCCTCATATGAAAAGGTTGAATCATAACATAAACATTCGTATTAAAACTAGCATACAAAAATGTCAATACTTTAACCACAAACCATGAACGGTATAAAAATAGCACATCCAAATTCAAACATATCATAACTCATTCAATACAATATGTAAGATTTTATTATAATAAATCAACCTAAATCAAGAATAATATCCAGTAAAAGATGTTGACATAGTTGAAAATGACCAGTAAAACTCTTTGAGAGAAATATCCCTTTTTCATGAAATCATTTAAAAGTAAAAAAATTTATAAAGTCATTTAAAAGAGATTTTAGAATAAAATTATCCCATACCACTTTGAAACTTTTGAAAGGAACTATCATTTTAAAATAATGATGTCCATATAAATAAATCCTTAAAACCATTTTGAAAACATAAATATTAATTAAATAGATTTAGAAAAATAAATATTTAAAACATTTAAAATGATGATATAGTTAAATATTCCCTTATATAAAACCTTAAAAGATTAATTTTGAATTTTTTTTTATGAATCATGGACATGGATGATAAATATGTCCCAATAAGTACTTACACATAAAGAATCTCGGATAATAATGAGATTGAGGAATTAACCCTTGCCTTAGGTATGATACTCTTCGTACGTGTCCAAAACTCCTATATAATGAATTTAAAAATATTATTAACTTATATAAATATAATAATAATATTTATTATACCATATACGATTATTTTATGACTTTATATTACCCATTTAATAACAATTCCAAGTTAATGTAACATTTCGGGTAATAATCGCTTTATTTATCGTATGTGTTTTGACTTTTTATACTTGATCATATTACTTAGATCATGATTTAATTACTTCAAGAATGTATAATATGATTTATATATCATATATAAATATAAATATATATAATAAATAGATATATGAAATGGATTACACCGTTCATGGAGATGGTAGGCCATACGTACACATGAACACTGTTTCCGTTTTTCTATTATATGGAAGTAAGTGAATGAAATATATGTGTGTATATATATATATCATACCAATAGTATTATTATGTCATATATTTCATAATTATTAATAATATTTATTCTTATAATCATTCTTGGATGGTGAATATGGAAGATGAGTCTCATCACGTCGTGGAGACGGTAAGCCGTATGTATGCATGAACGACGATATTATTTACTTAATGGTTAAATGGTATGAAATTGTATGGAATATGAATTTTAAAGAAAAAATATAATGTTATATTTATTATTTAAATCCATTATATTCATTGTTATACCCATAGAAATAAATTGTACATGAAAAACAATTTACACCACAGCATGAAGATGATAAGTCGTACGTACGCACACATGGTGGTATTGTTTTTCATAGGATGGGTAAAAAGAGGAATGTGGTTGTCCCATAATCTTAAAAAAATCTCATAATATATTAGATTATGAATTTATTATTTTAGTATGGTAACAACTTAGTAAGAGCAAGTAGAATAAGAAATGAACTTTGAAAGAAGGGATAAAACGATTACCTCTTCTACAGGTGTCTCCGTTTAATTTGCACAAAAGGACTCCTTAAGTTGGATTTATTCCAAAAGTTTTTCCTCTAGGATTAATTGAGGTAAGTTGGGAGGAGATTTTTCCAGGTTTTTCCTGATCCAAAGGGCCTTGTAGGTGCGAATAAGTGGGTAGAGGTGGTGCCCTTTTATAAGAGGGAGGATGGGCACTTTAGGAAAGTCTAGAAATATTAATTTATTATAAATTAAATTTCAATTAAAAATGGGCCAAAACTCATTTAATTATAATATAAGATTATTTTGGTATGAATAAACATTATCCAATAATTTTTAGACAATTTTTTAATATTTTTTTATCCTTATCTTTTTGGTTTAACCCTTATTTTACCCCTTTTAATCTTACCATAATATCATGTTATTTACACATTGTGGGTTAATGAAATTACCATATCATGTAAAACCACAAAAAAAAGTCATTTATGACATATTTAGACTTTTATTTACCATTTCTCTAAATCTTATATTTTTAGGAATTTAATATCATTTAATAAACTATTTTATGTTTTAAGTTATTAATTATGTCAATTTTGGACACTATTCATACTTGGCTTTTTTTACAGATTCATAACAACCTGATTCCTTAAAAAAAGACATTAACTCAAATATAATATGTAAATATCATCCAAAAAATTCATGGATGACATTAGAATAACTAAATTACATTAATTTTAATATTTATAATATCATTTATTTGAATACTTTATTAATGAAGCAATCATTGCATCATCATTGTGTCATAATTAAATTTATTTATTTAATGTATAAACACTATAAATAAAATATCATGATATATGAAATCTCCTTATATTTCTAATTACTATTTATAGTCAAAGAGATCAGTTATATAACCTTATATACAAATTGTTTTAGTAAAACATACATGTTTATGTAATATTTTTCTATACTTTAAATTAATTCTTATAAAATGTGATTTTCACACCCAAGTGGATACCAAATTCCAAAATTTTAGCCTAAGTATGCCCATGGTCGAATATATCTCATCCAATAGGATTAGGACATGTGTTAGGGTAGTTTTATATTATTATAATACTTTTTTTAACCTTATTTACCCGATTTACCCTTTAACCATGGTAAATAAAAATAATTACTGAAGTTACTATTCATAATGTCCAAAAATAAAAGGTACCTATTTAAATAATTTGGAAATTATGATTCCAAATATGGAATCTATTTTTCCAAATTCAAAACATATAATTGGCAGAAATTAATTTTAAATTAATTCTCATTGTCAAAACAAGAAAGCAGGTTTTTAGAAGAAAAAATTATCAAAAGATTGACATGTGTTTATGTCCAATTTAAATGTAAAAATAATTGTAATGTATTAAATTATATTAAATGATAAAAATATAATCTAAATATACTTTAAATACACTCAAATTTATAATTTGAAACTATAATTTATTTTGATTAAAAAATTTATTTTCAATTAAAATTTAGTATTTTCACTGTTCATCAAAATATGAAAGTTATCAGAAAAGTACCAAAAATTTATCCAAACTAAATTTTTATGTCCTGCTTCTAAATAAGAATTTAATTTTATCAAATTAAATATATAATAGTGTCAAATATTGGATTTAAAAAGGGTTCTCCATTAAAAGGTGAAAAAAACTGTATTTTTTAAAAAATACTTCTTTTATCTAAAAAATTGAATTTGTCCTTATATAATGTATAAGAAACAAAAAAGATAAATATTAAAATTATATAGGATATATAAAATTCAAAATTTGGTTAATAATATTCATAAAATCTTTTTAAATGGCTAGTTTGATAGGTTGTGGTGTGCTTGAACTCGGTGTAGTATACATCGCACGCTATTGAATTATTTAAAAAGGAAGCATACCGTGGAAGCTTGGGGTGTTAAATTTTACCCTCCTTCAACAAATTTAATCCTCAAAATTTAAACTCAGGATTGAAAAATGGGGGTTTTATATTTTTAAAATATCTTATTTGAAATCCCACATCAAAAAATGGATTAATGAGACCTCTATTTTAAAATAAAGGTAAGTATGAAGGTTACTAAAAATAACACATATTAGGGTTCCATGTATGAAAACATGGATATGGAAGAGAAAAATAACCATCAAGTTATGATAGAGAGTGATATAGAATATTATTAGGAGAATGTTAACAATCTGAAAGCTATAAATCTGCAATAATCCAAGGGACCATTTGATTCATTGTAAAAGAACGTACTAGGAATTTTTTTTGGTTTTTAATATCCTTTCCCTAAAGTTGAAGAACATGAGAATAAATAGTTACTTGATTTCAGTACAATCTCACCATTGGTCATGCTTTGAAAAATTTACACTTTATCTCTTATTCAAGGAAATGAAGTTGAATTTTTCATTCCTGAAGTGTTGGAAGTGTTGGATCGGGTTATACCAAAAATACACAAGAGGGGGGGGGGGTGAATTGTGTCTTTTACAAATTCTTCATGAGATTGTGTTCTATCCTTTAACTTTAACCAGATAGATTAATGCAGCTGTAATTGAAATAGAAAGGACACACGATGTATAGTGGTTCGGGGAACAGAAGACCCCTAGTCCACTCCACCAATTCTCTACTCCATGAGCTTGGTGATTTTCACTATCTGGTCCTCTTATCAATAGAACTTTCCACAACTGAGTATAGGCAGTTGACACCTTTACAATCTAAGTAAAATCAAAGCCTTCTGGTTCAATCACAGAACCTACACATCTTAGTATGAGAAGCCGGTCACTCAAGATAAAAATAAGTATTTGTTCTTTTAAAATACTTTCCCGTTGTTCTTCAAAATCGCAACAGAATGCAATTGGTAGTAGATGAATTGTCATCTTCAGAAATAGTGATCTTTAAGTAAGAGTCATTCTGAGTCGATCCGGTTATAGTAGATATAAAAAAATAATTCACAACTTCAGTAGCAGTCGATTCACAATAGATCTTTGATGATAAATGGGTGAATCTTCTGTCATGTTTCTTCTTCCTCAATAAACAGAGTTTTTTCGCTCTTCGTAACAACATATCTGTAAGTCTCAATTATCTCAATTGTCTCAATGTTGTCGTGCAACAGATTTTGTATATCGTAATAGTATATTCTCCCATGTCGTGTTTCAGATCTTGTATACTTTATATATTGAATTTCAAAATAGCAAAAATATATCAAGCACTTTCTCTTTAAAGTCAGATCTACAAAAGTTTCCTTCTGACTCGTGATATTCAATAAATTCAAAATAATAGAGTAGTCGTAACTCCCCCAAAAATTCGGCATGAAAAGATCCTTTTAAATTGATCATTTGAATCATAGATAAATGACTTTGAATCAGTCAAAGATTCACTTTAAAATCACCTTTTAATCTGGTTTGAAATTAGCCTAATAATTCGCTTGTAGTCCATTGCATAATAATATCATCTTTAATTCTCTGACACCAAATGTAAGGTTCAACTTCATAGCATGTATCTTCTGAATGTAAGGTAGATTACAAACGTAAGGTTGATGACACATCCTTTAAACATAAGTTTGAATACAAACACAGAGTTGATAAAAAACATAGGGTTGATCATCCATACTTTTATTTCCAACATTCAAGCGTATGATAAATGATCCATACTTTTATAAGCTTCCAAATCAAAGATACATGATCCATACTTTTTGATAAAATGTAAGGTTGTTCACAAAAGTAAGGTTGATGACCCATACTTTTGAGAAACAAACGTAACATTTAAAACTTACATACGGTTCTTCTTCCATACTTTTCCAATATCCTAAACGCAGGGTTGCTTCCTAATATAGGGTTATTCTTCCATACTTTTTTGATAACGTATGATTGTTTAACCATACTTTTCTGATATCTCATAAATTATACACTGCATTCCATACTTACGCTACACTTCTCTACATAGGGTATGAACAGTGTTTCCAGAACATGCTTAAGAAATTCCCGAATATCTAAAGCATGAACAGTGTTTCCAGAACACGCTAATGCGAATACTTTAGCAATTAATTCCCATTGTTCAAGAACTTAAATATTTCTTACAGTAATAAAAATATAATGAATAATAAATTCATGAAATACACTTAAAATTAAAATCATTAGAAAACAATTAAGAGTATTTGTGAACATCAAAATCATCATAAAGAGATAGAGTATTATTCTCAATAATCTCCCCCTTTTTAATAAAAATATTATGTATTGTTGAAAAAAACACTTTCTCAATAATCTCCCCCATTTTGATGATCACAAAACCCATAAAATAATAAATGAAATTAACTTAAAAAATTAATTACACATATTTTAGAATTTTTCTTAGATAAAACAATATTTAATTTTAACAAGATTATTTCAAAAATAAATAAACATTTTGTTATTCGTAATTATAAAAATAAAATTTTCCACCTTTTTCTAAAGTGAGGAAAAAAGTTTATCCAAATTTCTCCCCCAATAAAAATAGTTAATTTTTTTTCAAAACAATTAAAGTACAATGTAAAATAGTTAAAATAAATTGTTGTGTTTATCCAAATTTCTCCTCCTTTTTGTGATATCAAAAATAATGATAGGATATGGAATAGAACACATTTTAATGTAGCATTGAACTTAAATAAATGCTATTATTAACTGTTTTGTCAATAAGTGAATCTATATTACTGACATATCTAAACAAAGACAATAAAAATTAATAGAAACACACAAATATAGAATGAAACAAAATTTCATTGAAAATATGTAATAGTGACAATCATGATGAACACAGGAAGCAAGGTGTGGTAAGGGTATGAGATAGGGTCTATCTCCTCTGAACTACAACCTTGATTTCTGTCAACTGCTCCCTCAGCCTTCTCATCATTCCATCTCACAGTTTGATAATAAGATCTCTATTATCATGAGTCATATGAATATCTTTGATCATATTTACTCTGAAAAACTCATGGAGTCTTTCTTCCTTCTCCATAAACAGAGTCAATTTCGCTATGAACAGAGCCAGTACAGTTCTAATACTTGGTTCACTTGAGGTCAACTGGTCAACTAAAAACTTTTGATTATCTAATAGCACTGAAAAAGGGGCACCATTGTATTGAAGGTTCTATAGTCTGTCATTCATATTGCTCATCGCTGCTGTGATAGCCTGAAATATTCTGATTAAATTAGGTGAAGTACCTGATGTACTGGTCTCACTTGGTATGACAGATGCAAATTGTTGCTCCGTGAAAGATTTAAATTCCATTAAATCTGTATTAATAACCATCTTTTATTTCATCTTTTCAACTTAATTTAACATTTCCTTATTAAACACTTCAACTTCCTACTTTGAAACTGAAATAACTTATTTCAACTATTCTTTTTCTAAGGTGCTCCTAGCATCATTTTTAGATTCCAAACTTGATAGCTTTCTATACATCTCTTCTACTTCCTTATTCATTGAATCAGAGTTACCTTGTGCTTGATTCTCATATTCATCTTGTACTTGATGCAACATAACTATAGGTAATGACTTTGCATCTAATTTCTACTTATCTGCTTCCTAAGCAGGTTTTTCCACTTACTTTTCCTCAGAGACTTTCCTAGACTCTTCCATAGAAAAATCCTCATTCAAAACCTTTGTATGTACTTTAAAAAAAATTTATCATGAATTTCAACATTTGATGGAGGTTTTGCCTCATGAGCATCATCTAAATTCATTTCCTCCACTAGATTTTCTAAAACAATTTCCTCTTAAATTATATGAGGACTGGCCACTTCTACTTCACCAGGCACAACCTCCTTTTATTTTTCAGTTTTAGTTTCTACTTCAGCCTCTACAATAGTTTCAACATCAGCAATAACTATTACCTCTGCTTGAGCCTTTGCTCCTTTTTCAACTTGAGGAGTCATCTCAATCTGAGAAGCTATTGGTTGAGCAGTGACTTGTAATGCAGAGTCTCTAATGAATATGTAGCTCAGAATAGGTTCAGTTTCATATGGGAGTGCTTGAGTGGTCTGTTCATCAGCTTGATTCACTCGATGTATTGAACTCTGAAGTTCGTTTTGAATTTCCTCATCAGTTGATGGATCAACTGCTTCAAACCGTATCCTCCGTGATACTGCACTTGTTCTAGATTTAGCTACTCTTTTTGGTTTTTCTAGTTGGGTCTGAGCACTTTCTTCATCATCTTTAGCTTCAACAGGCATCAGTTTGCCTTTGATAGTGCTCCAGAAATATCCAATTTTTCTCAAAGTACCAGCATTAAAGATATTACTATGGTGGCATCTCACCTGAGTATCCACTGATCTTATCATATCTGTATTAAACATAATTTTTGAGATAAATCTCTCAAAAGGATAAAAACTCATTCTTGCCTCTGGTTGGAAACAGTAACTGAGATACCTCACCATGTATCTTAGAAAGTTTAATTTAATATCACTCATCAGAAAAAACATTAAATACATATCTGGATAAAGAATATTTTCCATTTCAGACATCCTGGGTGCAATCCCAATTTGCACAAACTTAACCAATATCTTCTGGTCCGGTTCCAAGTCCTTAACAAACATTTTCTTGATATTTTTTGATCCAAAAAGAAACAACATAATATCCTCAGATTTATGTACACTATCACTAATATTTTTCAAATCGAAATGATAAACTCCCTCATGGGGGAAATTTAGAATCTGAGCAATTTATACAGATGATATTGAAAAATCTTTGTCTTATATTTTCACTATCAAAGAATCTTCATATTCCCCCAGACTAAACTGAATATATTTAAAGAAATAACGAAGCTCCACCTCATATAAAAACTCAGTTTTCTCACCATTAAAATCCTGTTCAAGGTTTTGAAAAGCAAGATCCTGCTTCAGCAACAGGTTCTTCTAATATAACCATTCCAGATCTATGACCTTTTGTTGTAAAATTTTCCTTCCTTCGGAGCAATGTCTCTTGGCAGTGCTGGTCTCAGCCTCATCGGTTCTCTTGGTCTTGGCCATTTCTGTCGTAAATCTCTGAAGGTTTGAAAAAGGATTAGGGTTTCGAAGGTTCAGGTTCTGATTGACAAAGAGCGACAATGATTCACGGGCTCAAAAGGGTTTTTGGTAGAAATGAAATGATTCAGAATACTAAAGGGCTCTGACAGCCTTGATTCCTATGTCATCAATAATCATTACATAAATTTAAAAACAAATAAAATTGTGCGTGTGCAAATAAAAATGAATAAAAAAAAATTATTCTTTTTGAAAAACAAATAACTAATTTATTTTAAACAGTAAAAAAATATAATCAAATGAATAAAATAAAATTTTATTTAAAATTAAATAAACCTAGACCCCCCTTAATAAAATCAAACCTTGCAGTGGGAAGCAGTTTAGTAAAAATATCAGCTAATTGAATTTCAGTACTTACAAATTCTAAGAATATATACTTTTTAAGAACATGGTCTCTTAGAAAATTATGTCTAATATCAATATTCTTAGTCCTAGAATGATTAATAGGATTTTTTGAAATATTAATTGCACTTGTATTATTACATAAAATAGGTGTATTATTAAAATTTAGTCCAAAGTCTATAAGAGTGTTTTTCATCCACAACACTTGTGCACAAAAACTGCCAGTAGACACATATTCTGCCTCAACTGTTAACAAGGCAACTGAATGTTGTTTCTTACTTAACCATGATACTAAATATTTTCCTAAAAAGTGACAAGTATCTGAAGTGCTTTTCCTATATAATCTTCAACTCCCATAGTTTTCATCTGAATATGAAATTAAATTAAAATCAAAAGTTTTTTGGATAAAGAAGAGATTGAAAAGTAGTTCCTTTTAAATATCTAAAAATTCTTTTAACATAAGTTAAATGGGATTCTTTAGTATTTGATTGAAATATTGCACAAAGAAATACTGAATACATTATTTCTGGCCTACTAGAAGTAAGTTATAATAAACTACCAATCATACCTCTATATAACTTTTTGTCAACTGATTTCCCAGTTTCATCCAAATCAAGTTTTATATTAGTACACATAGGATTTGTATATGTCTTTCTGTTTTAAAGTCCAAATTTCTTAATTAAATCAGTAATGTATTTGCTTTGATTTAAAACATTTCCAAAATCTTTTTGATAAATTTGAATTCCTAAAAATAAATTTAACTCTCCCATCATACTCATTTCAAATTCTTTTTGCATTAGATTTGAAAACTCATGACAAAGAGATTTATTAGTTGATCTAAAAATTACATAATCAACATAAATTTGAACCAATAAAATATTAGAATTTAAATTTTTCTTAAATAGTGTTGGATCTTCTATTCCAACAGTAAAATAATTTTTTTTAAAAAAGAGCTTAATCTTTCATACCAAGCTCTAGGTGTTTGTTTAAGGCCATAAAGAGATTTAGTAAGTTTAAAAACCGAATCTGGTTTTTGTGAATTTTCAAAACCAAGAGGTTTCTCAACATAAACTTCCTCTATTAAATAACCTTTTAAAAAGACAGACTTAACATCCATATGAAATAATTTAAAGTTCATATGATATGCATATGATAAAAGGATTCTAATGGCTTCTAATCTAGCTACAGGTGCAAAGGTCTCATCATAATCTATACCTTCTTCCTGATTATATCCTTTAGCTACTAGTCTTGCTTTATTCCTAGTTATTATTCCTTGATCATCTTGTTTATTTCTAAAGACCCATTTTGTTCCTATAATTGGATAATTTTGTGGTCTTTCAATTAATTTCCAGACTTTATTTCTTTTGAACTGGTTTAGTTCTTCTTACATTGTTATCATACAACTTTCATCATCTAAAGATTATTTTATAGACTTGGGTTCTAATTAGGATATAAAGGAAGAAAAATAAACAATATTTCCTATGTTCCTTCTAGTTTTATTCCTGTTTCTAAGTCTCCTAGTACAGTTTCTAAAGGATGATTCTTTAGGGTCCTTGACTGTCTAGGTAGTACACTTATAGGTTCTTCAGTGTCATGTTCTTCTGTATTGGACTGAATTTTATTTATATCTTTTTCAAAATAATATTTAAGGTCCTTAAGTCTCATGTTATCATTAGAATCAAGTTCATCTATTTGATCTGTCCTTTTCTCAAATGGATCAGATTCATCAAATTTCACATGAACTGATTCTTCAACAATCCTTGACTTTTTATTAAAAACTCTATAAGCTTTGGAAGTAGCAGAATATCCTAAGAAAATGACTTATATCAGATTTTGGATCAAACTTAACAAGATTTTCCTTGGTGTTTAAGGTGTAAACCTTGCATCCAAAAACTTTGAAGTAATTTACTTTAGGTTTTCTGTTATTCTAGATTTCATAGGGTGTCTTTTTCAAAATTGGTCTAATTAAAACTCTATTCATTATATATTAGGCTGTACTTACAGCTTCTTCCAAAAAATAGGTAGGAAGACTGTATTCATTTAGCATAGTCCTATCCATTTCTTGAATATTCCTAT
This sequence comes from Viscum album, assembly GCA_963277665.1. Classification (NCBI taxonomy): domain Eukaryota; kingdom Viridiplantae; phylum Streptophyta; class Magnoliopsida; order Santalales; family Viscaceae; genus Viscum; species Viscum album. The sequence goes on along the minus strand of OY728135.1, from coordinate 250,119,285 downwards.
TTTTTCTTTCAACAATTCCATTTTGTTGAGGTGTTCTTAGTGCAGAGAAGGTGTGTTTAATACCCATATTTGAGTAAAAGGAATTGAATTATAGATTCTCAAATTCTCCACCATGATCACTTCTTAATGAAATTATTTTAAAACCTTTTTTTATTTTGAACAGCTTTGCAAAAACTTTAAAATAATGTAAAAGTTTCATTTTTAAATTTTAAAAAGAATATCCATGTAAATCTAGAATAGTCATCAACTAAAACATATACATATAATTTACCAGCCAAGATTTCTACTCTTGAAGGTCTAAAAAAATCTATATGGATAAGTTCTAGAGGTTTAGATGTAGCAATTTTGTTAACAGATTTGAAGGATGATTTGTGCTTCTTTCCAAGTTGACATGCATCACAAAATCTATCACTTTCATACTTGAGACTAGGCAAATCAGAAACTAATTGTTTCTTGGATAACTTATGTAAAACATATATATTTCAATGTCCAAGTCTTCTATACCAGATCCAGGATTCATTTATCTTAGTAATTTACTTTTTTTCTACATAAAGAATTTAAATCCAGGGTATGCACATTATCAGTTCTAGGTGATCTAAATTTAAGCTGTTTATTTTTGAAAAAAGAACAACAATTGTTAGAGAAATCAATAGCATAACCATCATCACAGAGTTGAGAGATACTTATCGGATTATGTTTCAATCCTTGTACATAAAGTAATTTATTGATTGAGGCAGCTTCTGGATCTATAACTATTCCAATGCCAATTATTTTGCCTTTGGAATTGTCACCAAAAGTGACTAGTCCACCATCTTTTTGAGTTAGTGTAGTGAAATTCGATGAGCTTCCACTCATATGCCTTGACCAGCCACTATCCATATACCATATGGCATTTTTGCTTCTGTGACCTACTTCTTGAAAAGGCATTTAAAAAAATTTCTTTGGTACCCATATTCTATTGGGTCAAGGAGTGTTAGCCAGCAATGATCTGGGAATCCAAAATTGCTTAGATTTTCTAAATTCAGTAGAATCAAATAAATTATTTGATAAAAAATCTTTCTTAATGCCACTGATTTGAGGTTGTCTTAAGAAAAAGTTTTTAGAAATATGTCCCCTTGTCCCACAGTAATTACAATTTATTTTTTTTGTTCTTAGAACAAAATAATTCTTGTACAACTTAGGTTTTTCACCTTTACTTCCAATTCAAAATCTTTCTTTCTTAATGATAGTTTTCCCAAGAATTTCATTCAAATATTTTTATCCTTTGATAAAAACAAGGGCTTCATTTTTATAAGTTTCTACTTTTTTTTACAGTGTTTTTACCTTTGATTCATAATCTGTATAGTTGGTGTTAATTGAATTATACTTATCAGTTAACTCCTTAAGTTCTTTTAGTATTGTATCTCTTTCATCTAAAAAAATTGTGAATGTTCTTTAAAGACTTATGCTCCTTAAAAAGATGATCATATTTTTCTTCAAGAATGTTGCAGTAAGCTGCGAGTTTTTCATTAGAATATCTTATTTCAGATCTAGAGTCATCATTAGAATCAGAAGAGTAGTATGATTGTACCTCATCTATTTCTGCCATAAAACACATGTTGGATTTCAATTTTACTTTTTTTTTTCTGAGTCTGATTCTGAAGAGCTGCTGGAGTCTTCAGAAACACTCCATGTAGCTTTCATTGCTTTTTCGTCTTTTTTCTCATAATCATTCCTTTTGAAGAAATTCTTATTCTTGTATTCTTTTAACTGAGGATATTCAGGACTAATGTGTTCCATTTTCTTTCACTCATAACATCTGACTTCCTTTTTATCATTTTTGAAAGTTTTTCTGAAGCCTTTCTTCTTTCTGTGGAATTTACTAAACTTTATGGCTAGCTGAGCCAGTTCTACATCAGAATTTGAGGAATCAGAACTATCTGATTTCACCTTTACTTACTTTTTCTTTATCTTTCTACTTTTACTTTGTGATGAAACTTTTAAGGCATTTTCATATTTCTTGATAAAAACCTTATGCTCATTTGCTTCATCTTGCATCTTGGCTTCATACATCATAAGTGTTCCAATCAGCTCTCTCATGGTTAAGTCTTTAACTGGTGTTGACTGTCTGATTGTAGCAGAGATTCCATTCCATTTTGTAGGCAGTACTCTCAGTACTTTTAAGGATTGATCTGCTTGTTTGAATGGTTCTCCCAAAGCAGTTATATTGTTGAAAATTTCTGTCAATATTCCATTCATTTGAGTAATGATTTCACCTTCAAACATTATGAATTTATCCAATTTAAGATTAGTAGTAGCATATCTCATTTTCCTAACATTGTCAGTTCCTTCATAAGAAACAACAATAGTTTGCCACATCTCATATGCTGTCGGGCATTGAGATACTCTATTGAATTCATCAGGTCCTAGAACACATATAATTTCATTCATTTCCTTCGAGTTCATATCATATTATACTTCAGTATCTGCACTCCATGTCTTAGGATTTTCAGGTATTTTATATGGAGTTAGAATCTTATAATATATTCTATATCCAAGGTTTTTCAGATAAATTATAATTCTTGACTTACAACATCCATAATTTTCTACATTGAAGTATGATGCTCTTACCATAGACATTCCCTCTCTTGTATCCGTCATCTTTCTCTGTGTATAATCCTTAATCACTTTCAGCTTATTAAGGCTTTATCAGAAAGATCCTCCTCTGATACCAATTTTTAGATCGGGTTATACAAAAAATACACAAGAGGGGGGGGGGGTGAATTGTGTCTTTTACAAATTCTTCTCAATATCGTGTTCTATACTTTAACTTTAATCAGATAGATTAATGCAGCAGTAATTGAAATAGCAAGGACACACGATGTATAGTGGTTCAGGGAACATAATGCCCCTAGTCCACTCCACCAATGCTCTACTCCACGAGTTTGGTGATTTTCACTATCTAGTCCTCCTATCAACAGACCTTTCCACAACTGAGTATATGCAGTTGAAACCTTTACAATATAAGGCAAAATAGAGACTTCTGGTTCAATTGCAGAACCTACACAGCTTATTATGAGAAGCTAGTCACTCAAGATAAAAAGAAGTATTTGTTCTTTGAAAATATTTTCCTGTTGTTCTTCACAATTGAAACAGAATGCAATTGACAGTAGATGAATCTTCGTATTCAGAAATAATGATCTTCAAGTAAAAGTCGTTCTGAGTCGGTCCGGTTGTAGTAGATATAGAAAAATAATTCGCAACTTCAGGAGCAGTAGATTCACAATAGATCTTCGATGATGAATGGGTGAATCTTCTATCGTGTTTCTTCTTCTTCTTTAATAAATAGAGTTTTTTCGCTATTCGTAACAAAAAATATGTAAGTCTCAATTATCTCAATTTTCTCAACGTTTTCATGCAACATATTTTTTATATCGTAAGAGTATCTGCTCTCGTGTCGTGTTTCAGATCTTGTACCCTGTATATATTGAATTTCAAAATAGCACAATATATCGAGCACTTTATCTGCAATGTCAAATCCACAAAAGTCACCTTTTGACTCGAAATATTCAATAAATTTGAAATAATAGAGCAGTCGTAACTCCCCTAAAAATTCTGTATGAAAAGCTCCTTTTAAATTGATCCTTTAAATCATAGATAAATGAATTAGAATCAGTCAAAGATGCACTTTAAAATTATCTTTTAATCCGGCTTGAAATCATCTTAATAATTCACTTGTAGACTGTTGCATAATAATATCATCTTTAATTCTCCAACGCCAAACGTAAGGTTCAACTGTATAGAATGCATCTTCTAATCGTAAGGTAGATTAAAAACATAAGTTTGATGATGCATCCTTCAAACATAAGGTTGAATACAAATGTAGGGTTGATAAAAAACATAGGGTTGATCATCCATAATTTTCTTTCCAACATTCAAATGTATGATAACTAATCCATACTTTTATAAGCTTCCAAACGAAAGATACATGATCCATAATTTTTGATGAAACGTAAGTTTGTTCACAAAAGTAAGGTCGATGAACCATACTTTTGAGAAACAAACATAACATTTAAAACTTACGTACGGTTCTTCTTCCACACTTTTTCAATATCCCAAACATAGGGTTGCTTCCTAATTTATTCCATAATTTTACGATAACGTATGATTGTTTAACCATACTTTTATTATATCTCATAAAGTATACACTGCATTCCATCCTTACGCTAGGCTTCTCCATGTAGGTTATGAACAGTGTTTCCAGAACATGCTTAAGCAATTCTCGAATATGTAGAGCATGAAAAGTGTTTCCAGAACACGCTAATGCGAATACTTTAGAAATTAATTACCATTGTTCAAGAACTTAAATATTTCTTCTAGTAATAAAAATATAATGAATAAAAAATTCATGAAATACACTTAAAAATAAAATCATTAGAAAAAAATTAAGGGTATTTGTGAGCATCAAAATCATCATAAAGAGATAAAGTATTTTGCTCAACAATATCCCCATTTTTAATAAAAATTTTATATATTGTTGAAAATAACACTTGCTCAACAGGAAGATCATGTGATCCATAAATAGAATGATATGTCATTCTATGTGTCTCAATAAAAGTGTTAGCACAAGTTATCATATATGCATAAGTCCACCTATAGAGAGATAATAAATTAATATAAAAAACTTCAATTGGAGTATAACTTGAACTATACAATAATGTATAACCTTACAATCCTTCCAAAAAATGAAAACCTACAACTTTAGAAAGAGGTGAACGAAATCATGTTAACATTTATCTCACATATCTCATAGGAAAGTTTTTGGTAGTCACATTCCAAAAATGTGAACACCTTAATCATGTATTCTCTTGAGTCATGGTAACAACCTGAATTGTCAGATATCCTTATTGAAAAAATGCATGTTTCCTTGTTCGAAAACATAGTGAATTATTACTTAAGTCCCAAAATGTTTTATACTTTATCCATGATAGCATAAACATTGTGTTGAAAAATCCATAATTAGTTCTCAAGAAACTAGCACCGTCCAATTTATTTATTCTAATCAAACATATCTTTGTCCAAACATAATTATCTTAACATAAGGAAAATATCAATGGTTATCTTTACCTTAATCACATGTTCTCCAAATAATCTTACCCTTAAATAAAATTTCTTGTCCATTATAAATATTCAAAAAATTCTTGTAAATACCTAGAAAAAAATGTAACTTAATACTCCTTATATAATTCACTATTCATAATTCTTGGATCCAAATACATAAATACTTCAATCCTTCCAATTTAATGGTTAGTATGGAATAGGTCCTTCCTTGGATTAAAGGTAGATTCTTATGTCTGGGCATTGAGTTGGGTAATTCCCATGATTCCCATAGATGAGACATTGAACTCCATAACAATTGGTCACTCTCTGACCCTTTTTACCATAGAGATAACATGTTCCCCTCCATTTGAGGTATTCATCAAGTTTCTTCTTCCCTTCCTCTTGAACTGTAGGAAGCAGAACCTTCTTTCCTCTATGCTTCTTAAAATTTGAACATTTATAAACATTTGTCTTCCTATTACAAAATGTGTTAGGAAATTCATCAAATATCACATTGTTAATCATATATCGTGATAATTGATTTGACACAATCACAATATCTTTCTCTCTAGTCATTATCCAATTCCTTCTGGTTTCCTCCATTAACTAAGACCATAAAGCACAGGGTGATAAACACATCTCATTGAAGAAAACCACATAATCAAGGGAAGGTACTTTCAATCTATAACATCTTAGGTTTAATTATAGGTTATCCATGAGTGTTACCAAAATTATAGGGGGTTCTTCTATACTTATCCTCAAAGTTTTTCATAGGGTTATGATCCCTAATATATGTTTTCAAAATCTATTTACAAGGTTGTTACTAAACCTCCATCTAATGCCAACTGTAACACCCAGACCCTAGAATCCCAGATCCAGTGCATTATTTTAATACATTGGCATGCTTACAAGGAATCAAGTCCTAAAGGACCGATCAGTTTAGCAGTCTTGGAAAATAGATTACATACATGAAATTTACATTATAATTTCTAACATAAAATATGACATAGATAATACTTTGATAACTCCATTATTACCTTTTCTTAAACCCTACATATCAATCATAATACACTTCTTGGTATCCTAGGAAAATAAAACATAAGAAATGGGTGAGCTCAGATGCTCAGTAAGGGTAAATAATTTAGCAGAAGCTATAAAATTTTAAGGCGTAATGCTAACAACAACCTTTTTAAACATAATATTGAACATAATATAGGGAAAATAAATAAAACATTACCATATAAACATGCACATGGATATTCTACTAGTCTAATAATCACATGTAATAACTAATTTCATAATGATGGAATGCATAATGTTGGACATAATAACTACTACGTCAAGGCCTTGTGCCATGACCATTCATAAATATTCCATCGAGGTATTTTTCCAAGACACTTGTCTATCTCAAGAGACCTACCAATAAATCTAGGGGCTATAGCGGGCCCCACCCATCACTTACTAAGTCCAATGCATTCCTCATATGAAAAGTTCTAATCATAACATAAACATTCGTATTAAAAATAGCATACAGAATGTCAATACTTTAACCATAAACCATGAATGATATAAAAATATCACATCGATAGTAAAACATATCATAACTCATTCAATACAATATGGCAGATTGTATTATAATAAATCAACCTCAATTAATAATAATATCCGGTAAAGGATATTGACATAGTTGAAAATGATCAGTAAAACTATTTGAGAGAAATATCCCTTTTTCATGAAATCATTTAAAAGTCACAAAATTTATAAAGGAAGTCATTTAAAAGAGATTTTTGAATCAAACTATCACATACCAATTTGAAACTTTTGAAAGGAATTATCATTTTAAAACAATGATATCCATATAAATAAATCCTTAAAATCATTTTGAAAACATAGACATTAATTAAATAGATTTAGAAAAATAAATCTTTAAAACATTTAAAATGATGATATAGTTAAAGAGTAACTTGCATAAAACCTTAAAAAATTCCCTTTTTAAACATTTTTATGAAGCATGTACATGGATAATAAATATTTCCCAATAAATACTTAAACATAAACAATCTCGAATAATAATGAGATTGCAGAATTAACCCTTACCTTAGGTCCGATACTCTCCGTTCGTGTCCAAAACTCATGTATAATGTGTTTAAACATATTATTAACTTATATTAGAATCATAATAATATTTATGATATCATATATGATTCTTTTATGACTTTATATTACCTGTTTATTAACAATTCCAAGTTAATGCAATATTTTGGGAAATAATCGCTTTGTTTATCATACGTGTTTTGACTTGTTATTCTTGACCATATTACTTAGATCACAATTTAATTACTTAAAGAATTTATAATACTATTTTTATATAAATATAAATATAAATATAAATATAAATATAAATATAAATATAATAAATAGATATATGAAATGAATTACACTATTCATGGAGACGGTTGACCGTATGTACGCATGAACGCTGTTTCCATTTCCGTATTGTATGGAAGTAAGTGAATGACACACAAAAACACACAAATATCACCCCAGTAGAATTATTATTTCATATATTTCATAATTATTAATAATATTTATTCTTATAATCATTCTTGGATGGTGTACATGGAAGATGAGACTCATCGCGTCATGGAGACGGTAAGCCGTACATACGCACAAGCGGTGATATCATTTACTTAATAGTTAAATGGTATGGAATTGGATGGAATATGAATTTTAAATAAACAATATATTGTTATATTTATTATTTAAATCCATTATATTCATCATTATACCCATAAAAATAAAGTGTACATGAAAAACAATTTACACCACGATGTGGAGATGGTAAGCCGTGCGTACGCACACATGGTGGTATTATTTTTCATAGAATGGGTAAAAAAAGGAATATGGTTGTACCATAATCTTAAAAACATCTAAGAATATATTATATTCTTTAGTTATTATTTTAGTATGGTAACAACTTAGTAAGAGGAATTAGAAGAAGAAATGAACTTTGAAAGAAGGGATAAAATGATTACCTCTTCTTCAGGTGTCTCCTTTTAATTTGAACAAAAGGACTCCTTAAGTTGCCTTTATTCCCAAATTTTTTCCTCTAGGATTAATTGAGGGTAGTTTAGAGGATATTTTGATAGGGGTTTTCTGAGTCAAAGATATTTGTAGGTTTGAATAAGTGGGTAGAGGCAGTGCCCTTTTATAAGAGGGAGGAGATGCACTTTAGAAAAGTCAAGAAATATTAATTTATTATAAATTAAATTTCGATTAAAAATGGTCCAAAACTCATTTAATTATAAGATAAGATTATTTTTGTTCGAATACCCATCATCTAATAAATTTTAGACAAGTTTTTAATAGTTTTTTATCCTTATCTTTTTTGGTTTAACCCTTATTTTACCCTTTCTAATCTTACCATGAGATCATGTTATTTACACATTGTGGGTTAATGTAATTACCATATCATGTAAAACCACAAAAAAGTCATTTATAACATATTTTTACTTTTCTTAACCATTTTACTGAATCTTATACTTTTAGGAATTTAATATCATTTAATAAACCATTTTATGTTTTTAGTTATAAATTATGTCAAATTTGGACACTATTCATACTTGACTTCTTTACAAATTCATAACAACCTGATTCCTTATAAAAAAGGAATTAAATCAAAGATAATATGTCAATATCATCCAAAAAATTCGTTGATGACATAAAAATAACTAAATTATATTTATTTTAACATTTATAATATCATTTATTTGAATCCCATCATCATTGTGTCATAATTCATTTTATTTATTTAATATATAAAAATAATAAATAAAATATCATGATGTAGGAAATATTTTTAGATTTATAATTACTATTTATAGTAGAATAGATCAATTATATAACCCCACATAATTTTTTTAGTAAGACATACATGCTTATGTTAACTTTAAATTAATTCTTATAAAATGTCATTTTCACACCCAAGTGGCACCAAAATGCCAAAATTTATGCCTAAGGATTCCCATGGCCGAATTTATCTTATAAAATAGGATTAGGATATGTGTTAGGGTAGTTTTATATTATTATAATATTATTTTTCCCCTTATTTACCTGATTTACCCTTTAACCATGGTAAATAAAAATAATTACTGAAGTTACTATTCATAATGTCAAAAAATAATAGGTACCTATTTACACAATTTGTAAATTCTGATTACAAATATGGAATCCATTTTTCTAAATTCAAAACACATAATTGATAGAAATTAATTTAAAATTAATTTCTGTTGTTAAAATAAAAAAGCGGGTTTTTAAGAAGTAAAAACTATCAAAAGATTAACATGTGTTTATGTCAAATTTAAATTTAAAAATTATTATAATGAATTAAATTATATTAAATCATAAAAATATAATCTAATTATACTTTAAAACCACTCATATGTATAATTTAACATTATAAATTATTTTAATTAAAAAGTTGTTTTCAATTAAAATTTAGTATTTTCACTGTTCATCAAAATATGAAAGTTATCATAAAAGTACCAAAAATTTATCCAAAATTAATTTTTATGTACCTATTCTAAAGAAGAATTTAATTTAATAAAATTTAATATATAAAAGTGTCAAATATAGGGTTTAAAAAGGGTTCACCATTAAAAGGTAGAGAAACTGTATTTTTTGAAAAATACTTCTTTTATTTGAAAAATTTAATTTGTCCTTATATCATGTCTAAGAAACACAAAAGATGAATTTTAAAATTATATTTTATATATAAAATTCAAAATTTGGTTAATACTATTCATAACCACTTTTTAAACGGCTAGTTTGATAGGTCGTGGTGCACTTGAACTAGGTGTTGCATACATCACATTATAGAATTATTTAAAATGGAAGCGTACCGTAGAAGCTTGAGGTGTCACATAGAGACCCTTTCTAAACCATGTCTTAATAAAATTCAAAATCACATATCTCTGTTCTTTTAATATATTAAAACTCTGTTTAAAATACCTTTTAAATTCTGTAAGACCATTATAATTTTTTTAGAAATTTCTAAAGATCAAACTCATTTCAATAATTCTCAAAAGATACCTTTATTATTTACAAAACTACCATTCACCATTCAAAACCAAGTTTTTATTCACCAAGAATTAATAAAAAACCAATCAAATAATATTAACATGTCATGAAAAATTTCTTAGGAAGGGAGTAACGATCATGCATGAAATTCACACATGGTTTTTCATACCTTGTGATAATCGATCAACTACCACTATGGACTACTTAAAACTATGCACACAAGCTTCACATGAATTTCCTGACTATGTAAGCCAGCCATACATCCCAAGATCTTCTCCCATTTTTACCCAAAAACATAGAAAACCGTTTAATATCTCACATAATCTAAATATAATTCAAAACACCATCAACTAAAATCATGGTACACTCAAATAAATGAAGTAAACACCTCAAAATTCATGACTCATAATCCCCATATCACATGGTAACTCAAGGATTTGAATGATAAAGAGATAAATAGACTCTTCCTTCACCCACATCTCAAGTTTCGATGATCCTAACTCCAAACTACCATTACTTACTAAATAAAAAGGGAACTTTTATACCATTTATTCAAGATCCAACCTAGGTCACCCCTCAACTGGGCACTCGATATATCCCATATAAAGGTCTGAAGGGTGTTCTTGATCCCCATGGTCTAACAACTAGTGTCAGAGAATCAAATTATACATGATGGGAATGATTTCACCTAATAAATAAAAAGAAGTTAAGTAGAAAAATTAAACCAGAATTTGGAATGGTGGAACCGTACATCGGGTTTACATAAAAAAGAAATAAAAAATTTAGAACAAATATAGACTTAAACAAGTAGATTATATAAATAAACAACCAACACTATATAAAGAAATGAAACTAAGACTGAACCCAAAATAAGAGGAATCCCTATGTGTTTGAAACATATATGATATAAAATAAAACTAAAATACTTGTCATGATATCCATGTGACCTCAAAGACACTTTCTAACATCCAAACCAATGCATCCCATGAGTGATCCTAAAAGAGGGTGCCCATAAGAAAGAGATTTAGATAACAGAACCCGAACCTACAAATCCATTCGGTCTAAAAACACTGAGTAGTATAAGTAGGGTATGTGAATAAATATACTAGTAGGATTTCACCAAATATTCTACACATTTCCTTTAAAAAAGACCATAATTTCTAGTTTTAAATACATTATTTGGAATTTTTTAATCATTTAATGGAAGACAAACTCACATACTTTCTTACAGTCCTTTCTATAAAATAAAACACACCTTTTTAAATATTATAAATTTCATTAAATAATAATTTTTAAAAACTATGTTTAAGATCCATTTTTTAAATTCCATTTTCAAAAAATACATAATAAAGAGCTCAAAATAATTAAAATAATCATAAACTACAAAAACAAATAAAAAAACAAGGTAAAATATTTGAACAGTAAAAAAAATCAGACACCCTAACTGTAATAGAATAAAGTAAGAAATGATAAATAGCACAAGAATAATAATACAATATAATCATAACACAAGGGAGAGTAAGTAGAAAATAATATAAATAACAAATAATAATCAACATGAAATAGAACTATAAGAAAAAATAGTTGAAAAAAAGAATCTCAATAGAATAAAGATAATCATGGGTAACTTCTAAACATACAGTGAGACGATCCTAGACATACTTGGGTGGAACCATCTGCTAGCCTAATCGATGAAGTTCCTAGATAATAACCACTTATATTACTCTAACCAACCTCATAATAAATAGCTATGAGATTCTAGTCAATGTGAGAATATAATAAGCATAACAACCATCTCCTAATATCTCACTACAATGCCTAGGACCCCCATGAAAATAGAGACAAAAGGTGGGGAAACATTAATAATATAAATCAAACTTCAAACATGCCAAAATCACATCCCTCATACCACTTCCTCACACAATCTAGTAAAAATCATCTCTTTATAAGAAATAAAAATATCAATAAATCATATCATTTATTAAACTCACACATAATCTAATGGCATGGGGATTAACATAAAGATGAAACTAATTTTAGGAAAACCATTCACACAAGATTCTAACCAGGCCATGGGTTTTATACTGTTAATGTCATTTTAAAATAAACTTTAAAAAACTACTCAATGAAATATGTTTTATAAGATCCTTTTCAAGGTAAAAAACATGCCTTTTATTATAGATTTTAAATAATCATAGTTGAGAATCACTTTTAAAAGAACTTTGAAATCAAGTATATTTTGAAAAAATAATTTAAATACTATGAAACCAATATTTAATTTTAAAACTATCATTCAAAACATATGTAATTTAATAAAAAATATAAGGTAATTTAAAGGAAAATTATAAATAAGAACCCCATGAGAATAACATAACAATTTATTTAAATAAACTGAAACAAAAACCATGAAAAGAAAATATCTAATAAAATAATACCTCAAATATATTACTAAAGTCATATTAAATCATTTATATATACAATTAATCATTTTCATATATTATTTCATTTTAAAATACCCTTTTATAAGTTTTACTAATCACTCATATACATAAAGTTCATAGTTTTCAACTCATGACCATAGAAACTCATATAAATACCCTTTATAAATCAAGCCAAGAATTCATGAGATTTATATAAATGATTTATAATAATAATTATTCAAGTGAAAATATTATAAATAAATTTTATAAAACTCAATTATACATGGTTTTATATGTAAATTAAAAATTCATGGAAACACTTACCTTAAACGGGTTTGTATGAAACAAAACTTCAAATACGAGTAGAAGAGAGCCTGAAAAGAAATTCACACACCCTAAAAATTTAGAACCATAAGATTTAATAAAAACCCTTACCCTAGGTTTCATCCAAAATAACCCATGTAAAGAATAATAAAAAATAAAAATAGAAGAATAAGAGGATAATTGGGGAGAAAAGAGGATTCAATCTTGTTGAATCCTTTGAAAGTCAAAAGGTGAAACTCAAAAACCCAAGGGGGAAAGAGAGGGAATTCACCTAGGGATTCCTTTGGATTTTATCATGTTAATATAAGAGAATAAATAATAAAAAGTGTATTTTAATTCATTAGGTATATAAAAGTAAAATCATAACAAATTAAATATATGGGCAGACTCACCCCATGGTGTCGCTCTACTGGTCATGATGCAGTACCCTTCTCTAGATGGATCTTATACAGGTCCTACCAATCCATGGATTGAAGTACTTACTTAGACCATAAATAAGTATCTCAATCATTAGAATTCCATGACATAACCTCTATCCTCTATGATATAGATCACCTACCCAACTAATCACCATGATGCCACTTTGTGCACCACGACATGGTGAACTTATCCAGGTGCCTTTGTGATGTGGCCTCTCAGCCAGTGGCATGGGAAGCTTCTCAATATAAAGTTAAAGATATTTATCTCCCAACCACTACAATTTATCATAGAAGGACCATGATTCAACCTCACCCACAACACCCTCACCACGAAGCAACATTAATTTCCACTACATAATGAACTAAAGAATTTTAAAATTAGAGACAAAAAAATATCTAAAAAATTAAATAAATAAGGAATAAAACAAACAATAATTAAAAACCCAATACTCAAAAGTAACATCATTTGTGTGATGGTATGGGCTTATGGGGAAGTGATAGATGCATTTAGTGTTGTGATAATTCATAGAGTGGGATTCTTGAGTGTTGTTAAGATTTAGTCAATAAGTTCTTTGGATAGATCAAGGATGAGATATCATATATTAAGGAGGTTGTAAGGTCTTGGGTATTTGGAATATTGATTTGGGTTGGTTCTTGGATTGACCATGTGACTTTTGACCCTATATAGGTATTATAAGTGTCAATACAAGTCGAGTAATGATCATTGGGAGTTGGCCAGATCTGAGGGGTTAATTTTTATAAAATGTTATTATAGGTATTTTTAGCATGAATATACCATTATTTAAGGGTTTGAGCATGATTGGAAGGGCTGGAAATGATTTTTTGAAGTTTGGGGGGGGGGGGGGGTGGACTTGTAACAAATTTTAATTTTTTTGGTAAAAGTAATGATTAAAGAGACATTCTAAAATCACTATTCCTAGTATGAATTTTTGTTTGAGTAAGATATTTGGGTTGAGTAAGGATTTTTCTAAATTGAGTAAAACTTTTGGGTTGATTAAGGATTTTTCTATATTGAGTGAGACTTTTGGGTCGAGTAAATAATTTCTTGGATTAGGTAAGACCTTTGGGTCGAGTAAGACTTTTACAGGACCGGGTAATACTTTTGGGTTGAGTAAGGATTTTTCTAGATTGATTAATACTTTTAGGTTCACTAAGTATTTTTATGGATTGTGTAAGACTTTTAGGTTGATTAATACTTTTTTTGGGTTAAGTAAAACTTTACTAGATTGAGTAAGGCTTTTGGGTTTAGTAAGACTTTTCTCTTTTCTAAATTTTGGCTTTGATGAATTTTTTCCATATTTTTTTCAAAAATATTTAAATTGATTATTTAATGTAGTAAATTTATATAAAAATGTGGATATGGATATTTCATCCTGTACATAATTTTTTAATCCCCATTTTGATTCCTTTATTCTTTGAGGGAGTTTTACTTCAATTCGCACCATAATCTTATTCCATATGAAGTTGGGGGAAGCTATGGGTAAGGTTAACCATATGTATGAAACTATTTTCCATATTTCTTTATATTTCTTAATCCCTCACTAAAACCCTAATTTGAGGGATTTCTTTTATATTATGATAAATCGTTTGATTAAATATCAATCGATTATATTTTCTTAGAAAGTGGAGTCCTATTAACTCTAGGTAGGTTATGCATAGAATTTTCTTAAGTTATACATGTGTCATGTGATTTTTGGTAAACATGCATGAGTGGGATGGTATGGGTGAGACTGGAGATGAATCATCTTCAAGTTTATACTATTCTTGGGGGTTACCAAGGGTAGTAACTTGTGAAAAAAATATTTTTAGGCCTAATATGGAATGGACTGATTATGGATGTTATTTTTATGATGCATTGAATAATGTGGTTCCATGGGAACATGTTGGATGTAGTTTGTGTGAATGTGGGTGATGTTGATCACTAGATAGGGGGAGATGTGGTTTTTTGAGATGACGAAAATGGTGGTAACCATTTTCATGAGTGGAGAAAATGGTGCATTGATGGTGTAGCCTATATTTTTGGTGATTCCACTCACCATGGATGGATAATGGGTCTATTGGGGTTGTGTGAACACAAAGAATAGACCATGAAGTGGTTTTGTCCAGTAGTTATGGGTAGTGGCCTCTATAGATTAAGAGGCATAGGGGGATGGTGTTTACCATCAGTATAGAGGAGGTTCACATCATGAAAGTCCATGATTTATAGTAGTTAAGACCACCAGATGATATATTGAGGCTCACCATTTATATTGGGGTTGATGGGCCATTATCATGGAAGTATGGGAATCATTGTACCTTAGTTTTTTAGGTTATTGAGATAGTTTTATTAAATAATTTGGAAGTATCCAAGACTTGTGATATGGTTTTTGGGTTTGCCTTTGGGGTGTCAAGATTACTTAAAATGATTATGTTGTTTTATTGGAATATAATACTGTATAGTATAGACTTAGTTGTAAGGCCAAGGTAACTTCTAGTATAAGAGATTGTGGATGTATTATTCCACTTTAATACTATCCAAGGTAGGTAAAGACTCATTCGGGGTTGACTAGGCCTAAGTGGAGTGGCTTATGTATTATGTTCTAATTACTATATATCTATGTTTTCACATACACTGGTATATATATGGATACAATCTAGGGAGTCTATTGGTGGTGGCCTATTGAGTTTATAGTCACACTCTACACGAGCCCTCTGGGACACATGCAAACATTATGGTTCTTGGTACAGGTAAGGGAAATTATTAGATATTAGGAACCTAATAATGAGTGGAGGTGTAGATGGTTCATGGGATGGATAAAATATATTTTTTCAAATGGTCCAGGTGGTTCCTCGGTGCTAGGATGGTGGTTTATTTGGTTATTTTGTACATGAATATATGTGTGATCGACCCATGGGTGATCCTATTAATTTTGTATGACTGGAATGAAATTTTAGACATTATTTGGATTATTGTATGAGTATGATTGGTATGTGTTGTTATTATTGTTTAAAAATATTTTTATAGTGTTTTTATTAATATTATTTATTACTATAGGGTATATTCTCCCCACTATTACCCTATAGTCTCTTACTATTAGTCGATAGCCTTTGAAATATAGGGAGGTGTGCCTATGTCCCAGTGGCGTACCCCAGTCTATACACTGGTTAGTTTTCTAGGGTTGGAGGAGTGTCACCATAATGGTGCGATCTATTCAATCTTTTGAGGTTTCCTTAAAGGTATTTTGAGTAGGTTTAGTTCTACATTCTTATGTATAATTACTGGGTACGAGCATGATAATCAGAGTGAACATGGGGTTTGGTACTCCCCTGGATGTGTGCTGATGATAGGGCATGTCCCTGTAATGTTTTTTACCCCCTACATACTTAGGGTGAAGGTACTCTAGGTTCATTTATGGGGTCAATACTCTATTGGTATCAATATGGAATGATCCAACCACATGGATAAGAGTGTTAGAAACTTCCCCACCAATTGGGCATGGGACCTATATCTATGAAGTTAGGTACTCCCTCATTCGATGTTCTTCACTCTATGGGGTGTGGTTCTTCTAATGGGGCAATTACTTTCTCAACCAACTCTTCATACCATGGTGTGGCATGGGTCCACCACTATAGGCTACGAGAGGTGATGTGGATTTGGTAGAGCTGGGTAGCTTGGGTTGATCATGATGACTGATCTTAGTGTAATTGGGCTGTGAAGAGAGAGAATCTACTATGACTTAGGTTCTCTATCTTAAAATAATATATGGGTTATCTTTTCCTTTTTATTTTTGAGTTTAAGGGTCTTTCAATAGATCCTTTATGGTTTTAGGGCATAATAATATATATTTATATAATCACCCATATATAGGAATTTTTTCCATATGTATCATGTCTTATATAGAGGATGAGTAGCTTGGTGGTGATAATGGTGGATGAAGTGTCAGTGGAGTAGGAGCTTAGTGTTTCTTAGAGGTGACTAACACATGTTGGTGTTTATTTTAGGATTTGTGTGTCGAGTGTTAGAGTTAGTGCCCCAGAACCTAATTTTTTACTACATGATTACATGTTTTTCATCATTAATAAAGTTTCTTATCACATAATTATTTTTCCTTCACAGAAATCTTGTGTGTGATAATGTCCTGAGAATATGTGTTGCACTGAAAGGTCATTTAAGTTCCCCACCATGATGAGAACCTAGAGGTTTCATGAAAATATTCTTGAATATATGTTCTATGGAAGAATGATACTATATTATGGGACACATAAAATATAGTATATCAGGGGTAGGAAGATCATAAGACATTGAGACACCTTCTCCTAGTGTTCAACCTTGGTAATCTCTAAGATTGGAGGTTATGTGAACAAACCCATTAATAAGAAGTCCACATTTCCACGTGTCATTGGATATTTCTATTTTTTGGTGTGTGTGTTGATCCTTAGACTTTAAGATTATAATTAGTGAATATCATGAATTACACATTTTGATGTATTTATGAAAACCATGATGACATATGCTCGATGTGAGGTAGGATACGTTGGGTATGCCACAAATGATATTACATTAATGGATAATGTGAGAAAGGATTTATCCCTTCCATCCCTTGATGAAAGTTGATATTTCAGACCCTTTAATGGGAATGGAACTTCCTGTATAAATCCATGTACATGGTGTTCGGTGAGATATTTCATATCCAAAAAGTCAAAGAAAGTGAGATAAAGAATATAGGTTGATGACACTGGTGTGATACCTGCTTGATTAGAGATATCATGATTAAGAGCTTATATTACATGACAAGTGTTCATGGGATGTTGAATTTCATCGTGACATTAACTTCTTTTTCTATGGGATCCTAGGATTTTTTGATGACACTAATCTTTTACTTTAGGCGGTTATGCCTAATTATATTGAGAAAGAGGCCTAAAGGATCACAAACTAAGTGTATATGTTATCTCAGTAAAATTCAAGTATTGAATTTAACAAGTTAGAATAAATACTATTTATTTGTGTTTTGTTGATCACTATAATTTAATCACAAGCTATTCAAAAGAATAAGTGAGTCAAATAATAATAATTATTCATATTTAATTTTGTAAAATATAATATTTATTATATTTATCATAGAATAATGCAACACAATTTATTTATTAATTAAATAGTCATTATTCAAGTATCAGTAAATGTCGATGAGGGAAAGCGGACTGAGCTTAATGGTCCGATTAAAAATAATATAAATGATATTTATTTATATTCTCAATGTGCTTCACATGTCAAGTTATTATTATTATTATTATACATGGGGTCAATCAAGAATAATAAATATGGAAAGGGTTTAGTGTGTAATTTTCTAACCCTAAAACTGCCATAATAAATATATAATTATATCACTTTCCATAATCACTTTTTATGTGCACAATAGATAAATAGAGACTCTATCAAGACCTAGAGACAGATATAGAAATATAGATCACACTCTCTCTTCCTCATATCTCAATCCATCAAGAGACCATCAAGAATTCTTCCTCCTTACTGAAGAATTGTACTGTAATCAACCACGAATGATGCAAGCGATCAGGATCGATTGTATTGGCACCTGGTGATTCTAAGAAGATCTTCAGAGATTTTCATGCATGTGTGGATTATCAATAAAGGGAATCTACACTTGTATACTAAAACATAACTATAATTAGATGAGATATAGTTAACCATATCATCAATGAAGAGAGAATTACAAGTTTAGGTAATTCTATTTATTCTAAATAAATTAATTATAAATTACATGTGATGATCATCCTATTTGGTTCCAATGTTTTAATCTAGTTAATAAATCTAATTTTTTTTTGATATGACATTTTAATCATGTGCAACAACAATTAAACATAAATTAATACTAAAATTTGAGTTGGTCAGACCATCAAAGGACGCTTCCGCTATGCCTGGAACCTACAAGTGGTATCAAAGTGGTCACATGTTTAATTTATAATCATTTATCATTCATTGATTGTTTTCATGACTTTTCATTTTATTTTACTTATATTGATTCATTTTAATATCCAAAATCAATATCTATTACCTTCTTTTTTCTCGCTAACATAATCTGTAAATAGTCAAGATTAAAAAATGAAGAAATATTCAAAGAATACCATCTAGAGGTTATAAAGGCTCTTCATAGAAAAAACCAAATTACACAATGTGTACTTACTGTATAAATGTTGTGTACTTTTGTTTTCAAATCTATATCCCACGATAAATCTATATAGATTCGATGAAATAAAATCTAAGATCTGAAAAAATAGGATCAATGTGTAGATCTAGATAGATTGGCACACATCTTAAAGAACTATACACTATGTAACCATTGTACATAATGTGTAGTACCCGATTTCTCATGACCAAGAAAATGGGGTGTCCCAGTATGTTTTGTATTTCATACATGACACAGGGATAGATGATCCATGAAAATTAGAGGATACACATAGTGTATTCTGAGTACACACCATATACCTTGAACATGTTTGCGATAGGAAACACAACTAGTCCCTAGGTGTGTGTTACGAAAAAACGGGTAGGGGATAGTACATTCCGTGTAATATAGTATATTACACATAGTCTGCTATAGACATTATGCCCAAATTTTCATGGATAAAATTAAATATATAATAAAACCTATTCACATGTGTTCCATGCATTTATTTGAAAAAGTTCATGCCATGTCATATGAATGATAATTGATAACAATATTGAAAAGGAATACTCATTGCTTGATGTGTGGATGATCATAAGATTAGACCAACCCTTGTATATGATTGGTTCCTTTTAATTTATTATTATTAAATTAAAATTTATGTCTTGTGTGTAATACCCTCCTCCTTAATATGTAAGGGCCTACAAGCCCATGGATACTATTATGTAAACCCAATTTATCCAATCCATTGGATCAACTCACTTTCATGTGATTCAAAGATTATGTAAGGATAGATATTCCTGGTGAGAGGAGATAATCCAAGTTAAGGAGCCGAGACAAAACCAATCAAGGTGATACATAGGATCCAAAGGTGGAATGATGCAACATGAACCAAGTTATGGTTCAAGGATTTTCTCCCTAGGTTTTAGGTTTAGTTTATAATCCACTAGATAAACTAACCATTAGATAATATCAATTTTATTTCACTTATATTTTATTTCTGTTAGTTTCATGGTTAATTATTTATGTATGTTGATGATACACAATCACCTAATAAATGAATTAACAAGCATGCAAGATGAAATGAAATATAAACTAACCCTTAGATAACATCATTATCATTTAAATTATATTTTATTTCTATTAGTTTTATGGTTAATTATTTATGTATGTTGATGATACATGATCACCTAATAAATGAATTAACAAGAATTCAAGATGGAATAAAATATAATTGGATTATGTGTCAATGTTTTATCAAACATGGTTAATCACTTAAGTATAATATACTTAATATAAATAAGGCACGTGAAAAGGTAAAATGGGATTTTATGCATAATGGATAAAAATCCATCAACTAAAATATTAAGTCAGTATAGCCTCCCACTACTCAAGTTAAAATTGACCTCATAGTTCAAAGTGCTTGACCAACCCAAGTTGGAGTGCTTTCAATTACCATGGAACTTTTAGCTTGAAGTTTTGGGTTGAATTAACTTAATTTAAATCAAGGGTTTACTGACCAAGTAGGAATTGGTGTAACTGAGAGGCAAGTGTTCATGAAATATTTAAAAATAGGATTTTAGGATTAGGGAGTTCACTTAGCAAATCAGGGAATCATGAGTTAACATAGTTGGAAATTTACACCAACGTAAAACCCTTCAAAAAACTTTTTAGTCCTAAGTTTGGGTTATATTAAAGGAAATATGGATCCTTTCCACTAAAATATCTAAGAGAAAAGATATCAAAAAACTTATGGTTAGGGCTATTGAGTTTCAAAAAATACTAGGAGATTAATGCAATTTAATTATTTTTAAATTTATTAATATTTTTTAATAAAAAAGTACTAATTATCTGATCTTAATTTTTAGAAATAGAAAATAAAATGACTTCAAAATATCACTATAATCCATATTAGAGAAGGATAACCATCTCATCAGGGTAAATTTATAGAAATGGTATAGGTGCTTGCATGTTATACTATTCCAGGAATGGAAATTATATGTTTTGGAAACCCCACTTCCTGAGTTCATTACCAAAGAAGCTAGTTTGGAAGAATTATATCTCTATTTGAAGCATGTGGATGACACAATGGATATCTAATGTTTCATGTTATCCTCTATGACAATGATATTATAAAGAAATATGATTATATATATATATATTTATATCATTTTTTGTCACCTTTAGGATATATATCAAGAGTAGGAAAGATCAAAGAGCTATGAGATCTCTAATGCACTGTTCACACACAATATTGGAGATTCAGCACCATCTAAGGCACATGTTGTCAAGATTATTGGCTACTTGAGAATGTGGATATCTTGGGTTTAAAATCCCTGATGAGATGCACATAGATCTCATTCTATCCTCCCTACCCAAAACTTATCCAATTTTATTGTGAATTATAATACGAGAAATAGTGGGAAGACACTTTCAAAACTTATTACTCTTATTCTCCAAGTTAATAAAAACACGGGGAATGAAAAACCCAAAATCCTTATGGTTAATAAGAAGAGGAGGAACAAGGAAAAGGGGATAAAGAATAATTCCAAGTCTAAATATCTAGAGAACCATCCTTCTAAGATATATAATATCTAGATTCAAGGAAGGGAACATGATGTGGTATGTTTTTCATGTGGAAAGCAGGCCACTATAAGAGGAATTTAACCCATCCAAAAAAGAAAGGGGAAGATTCAAGTGATTTTTTTTATTAAATATAATCTTTTTATATATACAAGTTGGGTATTAGATACTACCTATGGTGCTCAAATTTTTATCCAAATATAGGAACCAAGTAGATTTCAGAATATTTCCAAAGATAAGGTGGATCTATGGATTTTTAATAGAGTGAGGAAGGATGCTCTAATAATTGGATACTAACATATCACATTACTGACATGATTTATTTTGGGTTTAAAGAATTGTTATTTTGTGCCTAGTGTTACAAAAAAAATTAATTTTTAGTCATGGTATGAAACAGTTGAATAATGTTCTTTATGTATTAAATTAAAAAAAACCAAATATTGGAAATAAATAATGAAAGAAATACATACAACTAATATAACAATCAGTTGTGGCATCATCATATTGGTCATGTAAATGAGATGTATTGAAAAAGTTCTATCAATATGGTTACTTAGACTCTTTTAAGATTAAACCACTTGAAATTTTTCATGATTGTTTATAAGGTAAGATGACCAAACCAAAATTTGGTGGTCAAGATTAAAGGGACATACAGATTCTATATTTGGTACACACTGATGTGTGTATACCTTTTAAAGTAGAAGCTAGAGGTGGATTCTCATACTTTATTACTTTTACTAATGATTTGAGTAGGTATAGTTATATCTCATTGATGAGGTATAAGTATGAATCCTGTAAGAAGTTCAAGGAGTTCTAGAATAATGTTTATAATAACCTTGGTAAGATGTTAAATAAACTTTTATTGGATTGATGTGGTGAATATCTTATCCAATACTATATCAAATTTTTACAAGGGTATGCGGTTTTATCTCAACTCACTCCACCTTATACACTATTGTGGAATAGTGTTAGTGAAAGGAGTAACTATACCTTGTTGGGCATGGTAAGGTTGATGATTAGTCATGAAATCCTTCTATTATTATTTTTAGGACATGAATTATAAAAAATATTATACTTACTAAATATAGTACCAAATAAAGTGGGAAAAAGCATTCCCTTCAAGTTATGGAATGTAAATAAGCTCATTTGGTCATATGTTTGTGAATATGGTTGCAAGGTGTTTGTTAAGGATAGATCAAGAAACAAACTAGAACCCTAAGGCATAAATTTAATCTTTATAGGTTATCCCAAGGAAACAAGGGGATACTATCTATACAACCCTTCAAACAATAAAGTAATCATCATAAGACATGGAATATTTCTTGGGAGGGAACACATAACAAGGGAGGATAATGGGAATAAGATTGAATTTGATGATGTTTATGCTCAATATATACAAGATTTGGTATAGTAATAGATTCCAAAAGTCCCTGTGGAAGAATCTATTCTCGAAACACAATTACTGTGTAGGAGTGCTAGAGTGGTAAGAGAACTAGAGAGATATGGTTTTTTAGTCATTGATCATGGAGAATAATTATTGACTGAAAATAATGAGCCTATCTACTATAATGGTATAGTAGAGAGATTATAAGCTATAAGGTGGCAATAATCCATGAATTCTTATATAGATTCCATGTATCAAAACCGAGTTTGTGTTCTGATCAATCTACCAATTGATGTAAATCCTCTTGGGTGTATGTGGGTATTCATGAGAAAGTTAGAAATGGAAGGTAAAGTAAATACCTATAAAACCTAGATAGTTGTTAAAGGGTTTATAAAACATCAAGGAATTTACTATGATGAAAACTTTTCTCCATTTTCCATGTTTAAATCCATTAAAATTTTACTTTCCACAGTAGCTTTCCATGACTATGAGATTTGGAAAATGGATGTCAAAACATCATTCCTTAATGAGAACATTCAAGAGGACGTGTATATGAAAAAATCAGAATGTTTTGTGACTCTAGGAAATGAAAAAAAGGTATGAAAGTTATATAAGTACATTTATGGATTAGATGAAGCATCTAGGTCATGGAACATTCAATTTTTTGAATCCATTATGGAATTTGGTTTCATTAAGAATGAATGTGAGCCATGTGTTTACAAGTGGTTTAGTGGAAGTACAATAGTTTTCATAGTAGTATATATTGATGACATATTATTGATTAGAAATGATATACCAACCTTTCAAGTAGTTAAGACATGGTTTATCAAGTGATTCTTTATGATGGAATTAGGTGAAGTAGCATACATTCTAGGGATCAAGATCATATGTGATAGATTCAAGAGGATACTTGGGCTAAGTCAGAGTATATACATTGACTAGGTATTGAATAGGTTAAGTATGAAAAAAAATTCAATATGGTATTGGTTCAATTATTACATGGTATACATATTTCCAAGAAAATGTGTCCTCATACACATGAGAAAAGAGAGACAATGTGTAAGACCCCATACACTTCTATGATAGGATCAATAATGTATGCCATGTTATGTATGAGGCTTGATGCTTATTATGCTTTGATCATGGTAGGAAGATATCAAGCAGATCCAAGTGAATAATATTGGACTACTATTAAATCTCTCCTTAAGTATTTGAGATAAACTAAGGATATTTTTCTGGTGTATGGAGGAGATGAAGATCTATTCATTAGGGATTATATAGATGGTAGCTTTTAGATAGATTATAATGATCTGAAGTCACAATATGGATATATATTCATTCTCAATGAAGGATTTGTGATATGGAAGAGTTCAAAGCATCAAGTTATCACCAATTCTACAACAAATTTTGGGTATATTGTTGCTTCTAATGTATCCAAGGAAGCAGTTTTGATTTAAAACTTTCCCCCAGATCTTAATTTGGTACCTAATAGTAAAGATACTATCACATTTTACTACAATAACACTATAGTGGTGTCTCTCTCCAAAGAACCAAGGATACACTAAAGGGAAAAGAACATACTTAGAAAGTTTCATCTCTTGAGAGATTTTTCTCAATGAGGTGAAGTTGTGGTGAATAGAGTATCCACAGAGGAAAACACAGTGAACCCCTTGACTAAGGATTTATCTTAAGAGAGACATGAGTATCATGTGAGATATAGTTAATCATAAGTTTTTATCAGTTGGATCTAGTATAAGTGGGAGTTTATTAGAGTTGGTTCCCTAAAACTAAATTTATCTATACTTGATTACATGTTTTTAATTATTAATGAATTTTCTTATCACATGATAATTATTTCTTTTCATGAATTTTATATGTGATAATTTCTTAAGAATATGTGTTGCAATGAAAGCTCACAGTAGTTCCCCACTATGATGATAACTTAGAGGTTCCACAAAAGTATTATTGAACATATGTTCTACGGATAGATGATATTATCTGACAGGACATAAAAAATATAGGCTATTAAGGTAAGGAGGCTCATAATACATTAAGACACCTTCTCATGATGTTCTCCCTTGGTAATATCTAAGATAAGAGGTTATGATAATACACCCATTAATAGGAAATACACATTTTAATGTGTCATTAGATATTCCTTTGCATATATGTGTATTAATCCTTATTATTTAAAATTATCATCAGTGGATATCATGAATCACGTATTTTGATATATTGATGAAAACTATGGAAACATATGATCACGGTGTGGTAGGATTAATTGGGTATGTCATGAGTGATATTACATTAATGGATAATGTGATAAAGAATTTATCCCTTCCATCTATTGACAGAAGTTGATATATCAGACACTTTTATGGGAATGGAATTCCCTACATAAATATGTGGACATGGTGTTCAGTGGGGGAGTTTATTTCTGAAAATTCAAAGAAAGAGTGATCAAGCCTATAGGTTGACAACATCAACATGAAACATGATTGATTAGTGATATTATGATAAAGAGATTATATTACATGATAAGCATTCATGGGAGGTTCAATATCATTGCAACATTAAATTCTTTCTCTATGGGATACTTGACATATTTCTAGATGTTAACCTTGGACTTTAGGAGATTATGACTAATTCCACTGAGAAAGAGGCCTAGAGGGTCACACACTAAGTGTATCCATAATCTCTATTAAATTCAAGTATTGAATTTAATAAGTTATAATAAATAATATTTATTCCAAGTTAGAATAAATAATATCTATTCAGGTTTGGTTGATCACCATAATTTAATCACAAATTATTCAAAAGAATAAGTGATTTAAATAAAAATAAATATTTATTTTCAAGTTTATAGAATATAATATTTATTATATTTATCATAGAATAATGCAGTGACATTTATTTCTTAATTAAATAGTCATTATTCAAGGATCAGTAAATATCAATGATGGAAAGAAGACTGAGCTTAATATTCTAATTTGAAATGATATAAATGATATTTATTTATATTATTAATGTGTTTCACATGTCAATAGATAATAATAATAATAATTATTATTATTGGAAATTTGTTTAATTAAGAATTATTAAGATGGAAAGGGTTTAGTGTGCAATTTTCTAACCCTAAACCAGCCAAAATAAATATCTAATTATATCACTTTTCCTAATCACTTTTGGTACACACAACAGATAGATAGATACTCTCTTAATCCCTAGAGAGAGATATATAGATCTAGAGTACACTCTATCCTCCTCCTTTTTCAAGACATCATGAGAACATCAAGATTTCTTACTCCTTAGAGAATAATTTTGCTGTGACTAACCATTGATGATGCAAGAACTTAGGATTGGTTGTACTAGAACTCAATGATTCTATGATGATGTTCAGAGATCATGGTGCACATGTGGATCACTAATAGAGGGATTATACACTTAAATTATATAAAAAAATGATGATACAATGAGATGTAGTCAACTAGGTCATCAATTAATATAGAATTAAAATTTTATGTAATTCTATATATACTAAATGAATTAATTATAAATTTCATGTGAAGATCATCCTCTTCTAGTTATAATATTTTAATCTAGTCAAGTAATATATAGTTTTCATTGGATATAATGTTTTAATCATGTGCAAAAATGATTAAACATAAATTAAAACTAAATTTTGAGTTGGTCATACCATCAAAGGAAAATTTTTCTATTCCTAAAACCTACATTGAGAAGTCTTCTTCCTATCTAGTTATTCTAGGTTGATTGATGCTAGGAACCCATCTTACCCATTAATTTGTGGTTTCTATTTTTTTTATACCATGTGAATGTATAACATGTCACATGCATGTATATATATATGTAACCCAATTGGTTTATTTTTTAGCTTTCATTATTATATCTTGTGTGTTGATATGTGTTGCACACATGTATGTTATGTCAAGGTATCCCATATTTTTTGTCATACTTACTAGATGTTAGTCACCAATCCATGGACTATTGGAGGTGGTATTAGGGTGGAAACCTAACTTATCCACTAGATCTGGTGGTTTCCTAGTGGGTCGATTCATGTTATATTGGCATTAGAGTGAGTTTATCTTAGGGATAGAGTTTAGTGTTATAAGTCATGTGAAGACTGGTTTGTAAATTTAGGTAATAAATTTATACAGGTCTTTTGATTAGATTTTAGACTAGGGAACCCAATGTTGGTATGATAAACAATATATCCCTTTACCAGGACTTAGATAAACCAATAGTTGACTCAGAACCTTGAAGCATCATCTTTAGGGTATGAAAAAAATGGCACATGCATCGTGTAACAGATGGTTCTTGTTTTCCTATGCTCCTTGATTCTTATCCCCAGATATAATTTAAATGATCATGGGTTTCCTTATTAAATGAAATATTACAACATGTTGACAATAATTTAGGATCCCAAGGAAGGGTCAATACATTCCCATGACAAATTTGGAGCCACTTTTCACCCAAACAACTGAGTAATAAAGTCTTTATACAGGGACTTGATCAAGAGATGTCCCCACCAGGCATGCGAGGAGAAGATCCTCCACCTATAGTTTATTGAGAAACATATGTACCCATAATACAAGTATATTATCCTCCACCTAAGAAGTATAAGATGATACCAATGGGATATTATGGGTATTCATGTAGGCTAGGTATTCCTTATGAGTTCTAGTGGTATAGACTGCCCAGGTTCCAAGGTAATATTGACCCTTAGGAAATGGAGGACTAACATGAGGTTGTGACTTGGGTGTTTCACTTAGTCTATACACCTAAAAATTAGATGGTGGGTTTAAAATCCATCCTTTTACATGATGCATTTAGTTTCATATAGATCTTGGTCATCAAAACCCATGATGAGGTGACCCTTAAATGTTTAAAGTTTTAGAACCTCTTTTTTGAAGACTATTACCTAGCTATGTTGAAGATGGTGTGCATCTGGGAGATATTGAAACTACAACAAGGTAGCATGTATGTCTTATAGTATGCATCAAGTTTCACTAACCTCACAAGGTACTCTCTTAATATAATTCACAATGGATTTATTTGGATGTGAAAGTTTAAGCGCAACCTTTGTAGAGATATATGATCTTGTGTTTTTACCCTCTACATCTCCACTTATGTTTGAGTCTTGGAGATAGATATAGTGATCAAGAGTTTTTTCAATGAGGTAAAACCAGTAACAGGGGTTGATATAGGTTTTTTTAAGAGCATAGTCATTAGCTACGATCAACCAAAGATAGGTATTAGGGTTGTGATGCTGGAGGTATAAACATTATGGTTTCAGTCTCAAGGGATAATTCTAGGAGAGTCACAAAGAAGATCCATCTAGACAGGAGATATGATTTTCAATACTTGTGGAGGACAAGTTCAGATGAATTGTGATTTCCAAACTAATGTTAAACTGTGGGTAATCTGGGTGGCATAATGGACAAGACCCCATGATATAGGAAATGACTCCATTGGGGCGTCTTTGTAGAAAACATGGTGGACCATAGGTAAAATATTTTGGAATAGGAGCTGATGGGGCTTAGGGAGGATCTAAGGATGGGTAGCTATATGACTTTATTTCTCCACAACCTCCAAGTGATCTATTCTAGTCTCAAGGATCTGTTATCTTGGGGTCTTGGATAGATGCAAGTGATTAATGGATATGACCATGCAGTGATGAATATATTTTGAGGTATGATTTTTGTCTTTTCAACACTAGCACTCATAATCATCGATATTAGCACAAGACATTCTTTTCTTTTTTTATTCCTTATTCTAGATCTAGAAATCTCAGTAAAACCCCTCACCCAAACTATGTGGATAAAGACTCCTATTAGAATCAATCACATGATCTCCCACCTCAGTTGATGTTGCAAGATTGTTCTTAGTGGAGAGAGTTTTTTTTGGGATCTCATAGTGGTTGGGATGAGGCCCTATGACAACATCCTTGTAATGGACTGGCTATCCTTAGTCTGTGCTAGGATAGATTTCTATCTTCAAAGAGTGATGTACTATCGAGTTGATGTATCAAGGTTCTACTTCATGGGAAAATGAGACATTTTTTTGATATGAGTAGGTATTATTCAAAATAAGTTAAAATCGATCACCCATTAGTTAGATAATTTAGCCCCATGTGTAATGGACACTTCAAATGATCATCTTTCGTGTGATGAATTTCATTGCTATATGAACTCCTTGATCAGTGTGGAATGTTCTTTAGAGTTTAATGGGCCTTGTAAACATTGAAATAATTATCTTCCTTAGATAAAACATAACATCATGTTTTGTCCCATCTCTCATTTACCCAATGTTTATCTATAATCCATCCTTTTGGAACTTTTTGTTATCTTTTTGATGCATTTTGTGTAATGTGGTTTGGATTTGGGGATTGTTTTTTTTTGGTTCCCACTCATCCACAAAGTGATTAGTTGAAATATATAAAAAAATTAATTAAATAGAGGAGTACATGGATGTATTTTTTAATAATATTCCAAGATTACCCCCTCATCGGGAGATCAATTTTTGAATCAAATTTCACTACAAAACCACACTAATATCATTTGTAACTTATTAAATATCCCCATATTATCTCATATAGTTAAAGTCAAATCTAGGAGACCTTATGGATAAATGTTTTATATGAACCAGTGTGCCCCCCTAGGAATCTCTGTTATTATTCTCCAATAAAGCGAACACAATATTCTTGCTTCATATTGAATATCGCCACCAAAAATAGGTGATAGTTAAGAAAAAATACCCTATTCCTAGAATTGATGACCTCTTTGTCCAACTGAAGGGAGATAAGTGATCATTTAAGGTAAATATTATGTCTATATATCACTAACTTTGGGTTCACAAGGAGGATATCTCAAAGGTAGTGTTCAAGTGTTTCTATGAGTATTATGAATTCCTAGTGATGCCCTTCGATATGACGAATGACACAACTGTGTTAATAAGCCTCATGAACCTGATCTTTTGACCTTCCTTGGATTTCTTCATAGTTTTATTCATTGATAAAATCTTTATCTATTTAGAATTAGAGGATGATAATTTGAGAATCTAAGGTTTGTCCTAGAATTTCTTCGAGAGTTCCATCTATATGGTAAGATCTCAAAGTGTAAGTTCAAGATTTGGTATGACCACTTCCTAGGTCATGTTATCCCAAAGGGAAGAGTAGATTTAGACCTTATGAAGATTAAAGAAATTCTTGTTTGGTATCCACCCAAGAGTGTTTTTGAGGTGCGTAGTATTTGAATTGTGGAGCTTGATCCATTGGATGTTGGGACAAATCATAGTGGCCCACACTATACACAAATCCACAACTCTTGTGATTTTATATCTATAGTGAGGTTGTTAGGGGTTCCTATTTGGTTATGTTGTGTGAATTTTTTTTTCTCAATAAGTGTTGGAACTACCAAAAGGAGTGAATTTGGAATTATAATTTCAAAACCGAATGGTGATGGTGGAGTATAACGACTAAGTTTCAGAAGTATAGAATCATACAAAATGGAAGAGGTATTCATGACTAGACTCTAGAAGGGGTTTAAGGATGTGTATAAATTATTTTTAAGGTTCAAAGGTGGTGTAAGATTAATTTTAAGATCCATATAAGATTAATTTTATATAGATAATTTGGAATCACATTCTATTCACTCTAAGGAAGAGTTGAGTTAATGGATGCCTTTGACCAAGAAAAGGGATTCCCTTAAATATCTGATCAAAATGGCATCCTCTACATGAATATTGGAATGCGGTAAAACTATTTAACTAAATAGTTTCTATGGAAATCACCTATAAATATATGTTCATTCATCATTTTGGAAATAAGACTCTTTTATTATTGTAATCGTCTTCCATTCTTAAATAGGAATTTATAGTATTCCCCCATGGAGTGATTTTTTTCCAAACCACACAAAATACTTCTATTTTTATTTACTTTTTTCTTTATATAATTTTCTTATGGAATTTCCTATTTGGTGTGTATGTGAGAGTTATAGTGCATGGCTATGGTGTTTTTGCTTCTTAGTTCCAAAACACATCATGGATATGGGTTCATTATGATTTGGTAGTTATGAAATTTATTTATACCTATATAAGTTATAATTAGGATGTTCCAGACCCAACAAGTGGTATCAAAGATTAATTGCTTAGTTCGAATAGACCCTGGAAAAATTGTTTCAGATCTCAGTTTGACAATATAATTTTTCCATTGACCTTGTAGAATAATTATAGTTAATAGTTCATGATTAATCTTATGTGTTTTGGATTAAGTTTTTGTTCATTTATTCTAGACGGAATGGAATTATATGAGGGTAAGGTCTAGGTTGAGAAGTTCACCAAGATGGATCTCAAATTCTGAAAGATACAGATAGAGTATTTTCTACTAAATAAGGATCTTAATCTTTAATTAATGAGAACTAATCTCAAATAAATAAAGAATTAAGAATGTAAAATGCTGGATAAGAAAAAACTAGGGTTGATTTGAATTTCACTAAACCAAAATGTAGCCTATAACATCTATAAAGTAAAGAAAAATTTAGAACTCACGAAGTCTCTTACTAATATGTATGAGAATCTAACTATAATGAAAAAATTATTTCTATTATGGATGATATTTAGAATGATAATACTAGAGTTAAATCCTATGTATGATCATGTTAACCACTTTACCATGATTCATAGTCAGTTGAAATTGGTAAAGGTAAATTTCATGGATCTAGAGTGGGAACTACTGTTGTTTTCTTCACTATTATAATCATAGTAGTATGTGATGGTTACAATAGTGATAAACCCCAGTAGTAATAATAACTTGTTGTTTTTTGGTGTTTGATATCTAATTATCAATAGGGAGATTAATTTGAAGTAGATCCAATATTTTACTATAAATTACTATAGTGCAGAAGATAAGGGAAATTATGTTGCATGAAAGAGTTAAAATAAAGTTAAAGTATGGATAATTAGAAGCTAGATTATCTTAGATTAAGTTTATCCCTTATACTAACATTGTGGATAGAAATTCCATATGAAGAAAGTTTGTAGTGTGGGAAGAGTTAATTATGGAAGATATACTTCCAGAAGTGAATCTTTTGATCCCATTTTTGAGTGGTCTATTGTTGAGTATCACCAATCTGCTTGAGTCTTGGATTATAGACTATATGACTTCTTTTCAAAATACATTTGAGAGAATTATTATAAGAAATAATACTTTCAAAAGCTTCAAAAATGTACATCTTGTGAATAGTTAAACTCTTGAGATAATGGTTAAGGGTGATGCTTCCATCCATACATATAATGAGATGAAGGATGAATTGTATGGAAGTTTCAAGATAAATGACCTTGATCCAACAAAATAGATTTTAGGTATGTGCATTGTAAGGGACATAATGTTTAGAACTTTGTTCATAAATTAGTCTTACTCATCCATAAGGAAGTGGAACACTTCAGATTGAGTGAGTTGAAACCAATTACCACTCCCTTAGTCATACACTTTAAGACAAACAAGGATAAGATGCTTAGAATAAAAGTAGAGGTCGATCACATGGAAAAGGTTCCATTTGAATCAGTCGTAAAAAGTTTGATGTGCACCATGGTTTATGGATAATAATGTAAGAGAAGTGGTAAAGAGGATAATCCGATATCTCAAAGGTTCCAAACAATTTTCACCCTATTTCAGAATGGATAAACCATTGTAGGGGGTTTCTAATTCATAATTTTAGGGAGATGTAGAAACTTATAGGAGAATGAATAGCGATATTTTTACTTAAGGAGATATAGTTGTGAGTTGGATATTGAATCTTCAAAAAATAGTTTCACTTTAAAAAACAAAGGCATGGTATGTTGTACTAACATAATATAGGAAGGAGTTGATTTGGATGAATGGGATATTAGAGGATCTCAAAAGAATTCACGAGGTTAGTACACTATTCTTTGACTCACAAAGTGTGATCCACTTATCCAATAATCCAATGTTTCTTTCATAGATAAAGTATATTCAGTTAAAATATCACTTCATCCAAAAGTTGTTTAATGAAAAAGTGATGGATAAAATTCATAATCTATTATATATATTAATTAATGTTGTATAGAATATACTAGGGTAGTTTCATTCCTTATTTAGGTTGGGATGACTCAAATCATGTTGGGGGAACCATGTAAATGGAAAAAAATATTGAGTGTGAAATAGATTTATGGATTCTTATGGAGGAATTCACGATGAATCCAAAAAATGATTATCAAGTGGGATATTATTAGGTTAAATCATATGAAAACCATTTTTTGGATAATTTTTAGAAATTACAAAAGGAGTAAACCCAAAAAGAAAACTCTGAAACTGAATGATGATGGTGGAGTGACATGAAAAAGGTACGCAAGTCCAGAAATGGCTAGAATGAAAGTGATATTAGAAGGGGGTGATGGCTATGTATGAATTACTATGAAGCTTCAAAGGTGTTGTATGATTAATATGAAAAGCCACATAAGATTAATTTGATGCAAAGAATTTGAAATATCATAATGTTCACTAGAAGGAGTTAAGTCATTCGATTCCTTTGACCAAGTTAAGGGATGACTGTGAAGATCATATCCAAAGGAAATTCTCTCCATGAAGACCGTAAGGTGGTGAAATTGATTAAATTAATGGATACTATGTAACATGCTTATAAATACATGGGAACTAGTTATTTTGTAAATGAGACTCTTTCAATTTTGTAATAATCTTATATTCCTTAATAAAGAATTTACATGTTCCCATCATAGATTAGGATTTCATTCAAACTATATAAAATACTTGTGTTGTTATTTGATTTTTTTCTTCTATCATTTTCTTATGGAAGTTATTATCTTCTGTGCATGTAAGTATTGAAATACATGGTTAAGGTTTTTTTTTCTTCCTAGTTTTGGACACATCATGGATGTGGGTTCATTAGATTTGGTAGTTCTAGACTTTGTTTCTACCTATAAAAGTTTTGGAAGAAAACTTTTGATTGTGAAGTTCTTGACCTAATAATTATAGGGGGAATCATACCTTGGTTGGGATTAAAGGTCCCCATCCCAAATTTTTGAGGCACTATAGCAGATCTGATCAATTATAGTAGAGGTGGACGATGAAACTGAATGTAGGTATTATAGAAACATGGAATTTACTAACATGAGTACTGTAGTTTAATAGGCTATACTGCCATCGTTACTATAACATAGAAGATCAACTATGTGGATATAGAATTATAAAAATGTGGGTTACTGTATCATCACATTGATTTATGGGATCATTTTTATCTAGTGTTTCTATACTCAGTGTGTGTTCTCTATAATCCACTCTAAAAAATAATGAAATTATTTCGCCTCTCCATAGATGTAGAGATTATTCTTGAACCATATAAATATTTATGTTTCCATTATATTTCTTTATTTTTCTCACTTCTAATCCTATTTTTAGAATCATCTGTCATTAGAGATCTTGACATTTACATAACATGTAACTTCCTTAGGTTTGTGGGATATTATCGAAGATTTTTGGTAGATTTATCTTGGATTGAAAATTTTATAACCACCTTTTCCTAAAATGGAAACCCTTTATATGGTCTAGTAGTGTTAGATACATTTTTAGGATCTAAATAAGAGTTTGACCAATGCTCCTATCTTGAGGTTTCTGAAGGAAGGAATCAAGTATGTGGATTTCTGGGATGCCTCTAGAGATGGGCTTGGTAATATATTGATGCAGACACATGTGATGATTTATTTTGGGTCTATGAATCTAAGACCTCATGAGAATAACTATATGACCCATGATTTGGAGCTCAAAATTATAATTTTCACCTTCACCATTGGAATTCTACTATATACCAACATATTTATATAAAAAGTCTATTAAAATAGTTGGTATATATATATATATATCCTATGATAATAGTTTTAATAAACCATTGGAATAATTTTATCCTATACAAATGGTTTTAAAATACCATTGGTATAGAGTAAACAACCTAAATTATCATAAACCTCCCATTACCAGGCTCAAATACTCACTTCCCTATGGCCATTTTCTTCTCCCCCTCTGATCCCCCTCATTATTCTTATATTATTGATCATTATACATGAATTTTTGGGTGAAATCATTAAGTATCTTATTCCCTTTCAGATTCTATATTCTTTTATTCTATTCTTTTTTTCATTTTCAATCCCTAGATTACAATAGTGGTATAGGGTTTAATTTTTCATGAATTTCATTGGTTATTTTTTATTTTTAGGTTTTATAAACATCATCCATGGGATTATCTTATTTTTATTGGTAGAAAACATTGTGTGTTATTGGATTTAATCATTTCTAGTAGGTGGTTCTTTATACCTCTATTGGTTTACACAAACATTAATACTTAAATTAATTTAATAATGTTTTTATTATAGGTTAAATTTTGTTTATTATTGATGATGAAACAACAATAGTAATACCTTGAGTTTACTTTGTGATAATATGAATTTATATATACATATTGGATACATTTAAATAAGGATTATTCATGTTTTATTCGATAATTCACTAGTTCTTGGTTTGTTTTCACATGAATTAGAAATTTTGGACTTAAAGGAAGAAGTGATAGAAAGTGGAAAAAATGGGATTTACATATTGTTTACATCATACATGACGTGTAGTACTCATTCTCTTTATGCCTGCAAAGGCTCAGAATAGCCCATGAAGGCCTCACATGACATGAATCTCATACATGATGAGTACATAAAATACACATCATGCATATTTCAAAATCAAAATCCCTCTTAAAGTGAATCACATACATGGTGTGTATAGTATACATGATGTGAAAAGTTTGAGGTTTTTCCCAATCAAAGATTTAAGCCCAGAGATCCCATGAGATTCAAGATTTTCGAAGGAGATTATGGATATATAGTACAAGATGTGTAAATCTTACACATCATGAAAAATTAGAGACATAAATCCAATTAAATAAAATAGAAGACATGAATTATTTACACATCGTGTATATTTTTGCCTATTTATATTTTGGCAGTGCCGCCGTGCACCAGAGAAATCAGATTCCTATGAATTTTCTCTCATTTTCTTCTCTTGTTTTCTTTATTTTTTCCTTCTAACTTAATTTTAATTAATTCCTTTCATTGTTTTTTCAAATCCTTTTTAGTTTTTAATCATTATAGGTTTTTTCTACATCCTTTGTGATTCCTCTTTTATTTTGATGCTCTCTTTCAACACCAATCACTTTTTTTCATCAACACTAATCATTTCTTCATTAATTATGCATTGAGAGTAAGTATTTGACTATATTTACATTGATTTTTATTATTTAAACTTTATTCTTGCATGTTCTCAATTATGGATTTCTTATTTATGAATCTTTTCATGATTATGTTTAGTATGTATTATAATAATTTACTTTTGATCATTACCATCATGCGTGACTAGTATTCTTATGGTTAGGGGTTGAGAGTAGGGGTGTTTCTAAACCTAATGAATCCATTAATTTAACCTTGGTAACCCTACAAATAGTAATTAAGTTAAAAATAATTGTTCATAACATTTTATTGCACAACCATTATTGTAATAGTGGGTGCCCTAGACCTAACTATGAAATAATTTTGATTACCATATCATGTGTACAGTTAAATATACATGATGTATTCTTACCATTATAGTGTAGATATTTCTGCATCCACTATTTAATGGTAATTTCCATATATTAATTGTTATATCAAAAAGTTATAGCAGATCCTAGGCTATAATGAGAACCTCGAGATACTATGACATTAATCTTAAATTGGTCATATAGTCTGGAAAAATCTTACTAACTGGACATAGTAGATGTTTGACTATTAGGTGATGGGGGCTCATAATCATTGAGAATTCTTCTCATAAAGTTCACACTTGGTGATCTCTAGTAGTGAGATCATGAGGATAAACTTGCTAATAGGAACACCATATGTTTTGGGTATCATTGGATGTTCCTATCTACAAACATGTGTAATGGTCTTCTGAATTGTGATCATTACCAATGTGTGTCATTTTATTATGTACTTTGATACAAGGAAAAAACCATGTTAATGAAATCGTGGTAAGGTAGCTTGTGTTGGGTGCGTTATTGGTGGCATGACATTAGTTGAATGGTTAAAAAAGTATTTTTCACTTCCAGGTTAAGGAAGTTATATATATCAGGCCTTGTTAATCAAAATGGTAGTACCTTGATAAATACATGGCAATGGTAGTCCAAGGTAAATCCATCTAGTTAGATCAACAAATAATAATGAAAGAAAAAGGATGATGACACGGGTGTGCATCCTGCTTTATGAGATATTAATGACAAAGAGATTTTATTACATAGTGCATGTTTATAGGTTGGTTGTCATTGTTGTGACAATAATTATCTCTTTAGGGGCCATGAAGGGTTTCTAGATCCCACTCTTGGTTTGGGAATAGGTATATAGGACTTGGTGGGATCCACCACTGGGGTCCAAGATTTTTCCAGGAAGATACGATCACCAAATTAATAAATAAAATCATATTATTCAAGTTAAGAATAATTGGCATTGGATTTATTTATTAAATGTATTTACATGTTTTATAGTAAATACATGAAAATATTATTTTAATGAATATTAGTTTAAAATATTCATGGTTTATTTAATATTTGTGGGAAGTATAAGCTGAGTTAATGGATAAATTATTATCACGTAATATATTATTATATTACATGTAAGTGATAATAATAATAAATGATATTTATGGCTCAGTATAATAGTCGTAATATCATTTATATAGAGTGTTAATTATTCATGGGTTGGGGAGGTAATACCAGATAATTTTCCAATGCTCTATGAATAGAAGAAGAGTAAAACATGCCAAGGACTATTCATGGGCCTTTTATCTCTTCTTCTCTCTCCCATGTTTTAGAGAGAGAGGCTATGGATCCAGGATCTTGGATTTATCTCTCTCTTAGGCATTGCAATCAAGGAGATGCAGTGATTTTCAGAGTATCGAAGGCATCATCGGAACTCCATGCTAGCACCTAGATTTCAATGATCATTACTTCCACATATTTTTAAAGTGTGTGTGGATGATCTAGAGGAATTTAGATTCAGATTCTTCGAGTAGCGATCACCAACGATATGCAGACGTCAAGTGCATATTTGAATCTAAAAAAGTTATTTTATGGTTTTATTTTTGTGCTTAATCTTCTTCACATGAGATCCTTGACATAAACTGGGCAACGATTCACCAATGATGATGAGTTCATGTCGTTCATCGATGAATTTTTTTAAAATCCCATATTTTGGGGCTTCTGTTGTGTGCTCGATACCTTCAATTGGTATTAGAGGAACACATTAAAGTTTTTAGAAAAGAAAAATTAAATTTGCATTAAATTGTAGTAGAGTGTGTCAATTCGGTCCCAACACCATAGACTGTGGTTCAATTTGACATCAGATGACCAAGTTATGACCATATGATGTTTTAATTTGGATTTAAACAAATCTATGTAAGTATCCATATTAAGAACATATATTTTTATATATGTGTGGTAATACCTAAAGTCAATCGACTAGAAATCCTTTTCATGCAGGCACTTCAGTGACTAGAATTGGATTTTCCTACAAGTCATGTTTTCCCCACATTTGTGGAAAACATGTTATAAAATTAAATTAATAAATAGGACCAAACTATATGATAATTGAATTAAAAATAGAAGTGAAAATTTTAATTCAATTGAATTCCCTCAGAAAATATTTAATGCAAGTTTAATTTATTTCAACATTTATTTTAAATATGTGAGTTAATGAGTATTGATTGGTCATTAGCAGTGGACCGACCAATGCATGTTTGGTGCATGTTTAATTAATTAATTTAATTATTACAATGGTTTTTAATAAGTAGTTTAAATAAAAAGGTGATATGCATATTTTTTTTCAGAGTTATTATATGTATAAGGACCTGCATGTCCAATTTAGAGTTGTATTTTATACTCCCTAGTTCCCCTCACCTATGAGCGAGTACTATTGTATAATGGCAAGATGACTCGTGCCAAGTTATGGAGAAACACCAGACAATATCTTGATGCATTGAATGGGATGTTCTACAACTTGAGTCACAAACGATTCAACTCAAGGTATACACCCTAGGGTCTACGTTGATCCATTATTCACTCAATGGATCAACCATTACAATCAGATCATGATCTGGTAGTCATTTTATTTTTTCATGGTTTATTATTTTTGTGTATGTGTAGTTAACACGTGAACACATAGAATAATAAACAAACATACAATATAAAATGAAAACATGATACAATAAATTTTTCTACTTATTTCATGGTCATTTGTGAGTGCGATCACATAGTATGCGCTTAGAAAATATAAAATGATTTATTTTTTCACATAAAAATAATAAAACCCTCAATGAAATATTAACTCTAAACCATCTTCCATCATTATAATTTGAAAAAAATTAGGTGTTTAGGGTGCTCTCTATGCCAAATCTGAGGGTGCCTCTTACTACTAGGTCATTATTATGAGAGTGATGGGTTAACTTAACTAAAGTTGCAGAAAAAATGTAGCCAAATCTATATTATTATAATTTTAGAGTCAAGTGTTGAGTAAATCAAATTATGATTTAAGAATATGGGAATTCACTAAATAGATCAAGGAATCAGAAATTAATATGGTTGTCCATCCAAACACGAACCTTGAACCCTCCAAGTAGTGGTGTAGCCAAATATTCTAGACTATAAGTGGAGGTTAGGGGATCCTTTCCAATAGAATACTCAAGCAATAGAGTATTTTGATTCTAGCATAGAGGATTCCTATAAATTGATAAAATAAGATACATTTAGTAATATAATTAATTAATCAAAATGTCTAAAATGGTAATCAGATAAAAAGTAATAATCTTATAAAATTTACTTTTGTAGAAAATGGAAAGTTATACCACAATAAATAATTATGATAAATAATGGACAAAGTAAATGTCCACACTGACATGAGTATCTAAGAATAGTACGGACACTTGCGCATAATACCATGATATAGGAAACTCAAGGCACCAGTGTCTCTAACACCTGTTAAGTTACCTCAAGAATTAAGGGTGAGAAATTTATTATATGAGACTCATGTATAAATCATATGATGGTTATTTAATAATACTATAATCAAAATCTGATGCTATTTATAGTCGCTACATCAAGATAAGGATGATATAACATGGAGTCTCATCTCCACAAAGTCTGTGAGGAGAAATTGAAGCAAGATATGAATAAGGAGATGGTTACACCAACATATGTAAATTGAAAGATGGGTCATGATATTTTAATGGATCCTTTTCTCATATCATTTTCACTTATTTACTCAAGTCCCATTTTATGTTATAAAATGAACTTATTGAGTAAATTATTCATTACCTATTTAGGTAAGGATCACCAAGTAAATAAGAATATAAGATAGATTAATATTTAATTCTTATGGTGAACAAATTGAAAGGAAAGGAAAAAAGGTCAATGAAAAGTAATTCTAGAAGAACATTTTCAATTTACTTCAATGAAAGAGGTATTAATAGATGTTATTTTCATTGAATTTCTTGAAATAAAAATATATAAGTTTAAAGGAAATAAACTGAATTGAATAAGGAAGTACCCACTTCTTCTTCAGGTTTATTCATCAAAGTAAAATGAAATGTTTCAGTTTTACTTCTTGGGTATTTAATACTATATGACTATCACATATGTGTATTGAAATATGGTAACTAAGAGAGTATAGAAATGTTACTATAAGTTAGGTGTATTCTCCAAGCAGTTGAGAAAGGGTGATTCCTAAGTCAATGGTGAGAAGTAAACTAATTATATATTTCCATGTAAAATGA
Source organism: Viscum album (assembly GCA_963277665.1). Lineage (NCBI taxonomy): Eukaryota > Viridiplantae > Streptophyta > Magnoliopsida > Santalales > Viscaceae > Viscum > Viscum album. The sequence goes on along the minus strand of OY728135.1, from coordinate 250,077,928 downwards.
TTCATTTAGGAATTTTGTTGAGTATAACCCAAAAATTTATCTCACATGTTCTTTTGGACACAATGAGAAATTATACCATGTTCCAAAATAAATTTTGTTTGTGGTGAAGTATAATCAAGTAATAGTTTAGTGGTACATGAATCAAAGGCAATATCTTGATGAATATAAGATGTAAGACTTAATTTACACAATTATAGAAAGATAAATCTTTTTTTAATCAAAACTTAAAGTATACTTCAATATTATTCTTGTTTTGGTATTTAGGCTCATTATAGATAAACACCGTTGGTATTATTGACATATATACTTAGTTTTGGGAAAAAGAACCTTTAGAAACAAAGGTTAGCCACAAGAATTTTTAATTAGTTCAAAAAGTGAGCATGAACTATTCCAAGGGTAAGCTTGTGGTAAAAATACTTCATTTTATTCCTTTAAGTCATTAAGGAATGGTAAAGTGAAGTATGACATAAGAATGTTTATAAGACATGAGTTTCTTCGGGTCAGCATGCTGAGAATATCTTGAACAAGAATTTATCGATCAAGATAATGTAGCATAAAGTAATTACTAAACACACATTACCTTATCTACTTCATGACATTTATGTTAATAAGGAGGATCAATGATGAAGTCTTACATGATAACATTGATCAACAAAATTTAGCCTGGAACAATTCCTAAATGCACATTTTATACTTCAGAGTTATTATGTAAGTAGTATCAATGTTCCATCTTGTAGAAACTTCCATTATATTTCATGATGTGATTCATAAATAATAGAGATATCCCATAATCATATTACAACTAATATGAAAAATAGATATCATATGAGTTATAGTATGATGGAAATCCATTAGGTCATTCAAACATATGTTTGGATGCACATAGTTTTTTTGAGGATATAAACAAACTTTCATCAAGCACAAACACATTTTTCATCTATTTTAATTATCATAATTGTTGATTAGGATATTACACAGATCCATAAGATAGAAAAGTAGTAGTCTAGTGATTGAATACATTTCTATAAGGGTGCACTTATCTATTAGAGATAATGGGGGCTAGATTGATGTGTTTTTAGTCAATGCTAGAGATGAACACGTAGTTAACATAAGAACTAGTTCCACAAGAACATGTGGAACATGAATGTTCTAGAGACACATACTAAGTAGGAAGGTAAAAACCATGGTGATCATTTTTTATTCACCATGACCAGTGATAAATTATTCTTTTCGAATAATATTTTCTACAATAGATAAGTATATGGAAATTAAAAAAGATTGAAAAGACTAATTAAAATTCAATAAATGGATTCCATGTATGAAAGTGAAAAAGGGGATAATTATTATTAATAATTTGGTGGTTATTCAAGTGATATGATACATTGATGGTACAAGCATGATACCAATAAGGTTTGATTGGTTCTACCGAGTAGTTTTTCCTGAATCCATTAGAATTTTACTTATCATAGATACTTTCTATAATAATTATATTGAGAATTTGATGTAATGACCACCAATCATGGAAGGTGTATATATGAAGCAATCATAAAGGGATGGTCATGTCACAAAATGCTAAAAATGGTTTCAATTCACTGATATCTAGTTTAGGATTGAAGTGAGCAACGAGATCATAGAATATACATTTGGAATGAATGTTTGTCACGTGTCTACCAGAGGTTAGTGTGAGCACTAAGTTTTTCCAAGTAGAATATTTTTGGAAACATATAGAAGAAACATTAGTATTCAAGTTAGTTAAGAACATGTTGTAATTTATTTCTCTAGTGATTGAATTAAAGTAGCAACCTAAGTTCTAGGGAGTAGGATCTACTGAGGTGGATCTAAAGGTTTCTTGGACCTAGTCAATCGTACATATAGTGACATGGTATTGAAAAATACAAGTTGGACCAATTCAAGAGAGAATTTTTACCAATGTCACATGGAATAAATCTCTCTAGGTTTACATGTTTTGGACATAGGAGTAGATTAACGTGTTGAGTTGAAATTAATATGTCAAAGCGATGGATCAATAAAGTATTCCATGATATGTATAAGAATTTATATAGCTAGGATATACTATATAGTTGGAAAATATTAATTATATCCAAGATAGCTACAAGATAGAAAGTTATAACTATCTTATTGTACTTCGAAAAGTACAAAAGATATGTACCTGGGATGTAGAGAAGAAATGATGATAGTTTATAGGGGACACAAACTAGTCTTCCTTAGATCCATGTCATCAAATATTGCAATTAGGCTAAGGTTATGAGTGATATAAGCTAATATTAGCTAATGGTATCCATACCTATGAATACTGAGTATATTGTAGCTTCTGAGGTAGTTAAGAAGAAGTTATATGCAACGTTTTTTTCTAGTTCTTGGAATCACACCTAGTAAGTAAAGTATTATCATAATGTAAATTATTATATTCTTACTAGAAAATATGTCAAGTTAAGATAGTGGAAATATGGGATATACTCAGGGATACCATCTCTTTAGAGGTTTTACTCAAGGATATGAGGTCTCAAATAGTAGAATATCCACATAGTGAAAACGTGGAAGACCCAACAACTAAAGACCTCACTCAGCAGAAACATGATTTTGATCATGTGAGAGATAACAAGGATGGTTATCAAATTGGATCCATTGAAAGTGGGAGTGTTGTAATAGTGGGTTCCCTTGGCCTAACTATACCGTAATTTTGATTAACACATCATATGTATAGTTAAATATACATGATGTATTCTTACCATTATAGTGTAGATATTTTTGTAGACACTATTTAATGGTAATTTCCATAGATTAATTATCGTATCAAAATGTTATAACAGATCCCAGGCTATAATGAGAACCTTGAGATACTATGAAATTAATCTTAAATCGGTCATATTGTATAGATACATATTACTGACTGGACATAATAGATTTTTGAATATCAGGTGATGGGCCCTCATAAGCATTGATACTTATTCTCACGAAGTTCACACTTGGTAATATCTAGTAGTGAGGTCATGAGGATAGGCCCGCCAATAGGAACACCATATGTTTTGGGTGTCATTGGATGTTCCTATCTATGAACATGTGTAACGATCTATTTACTTGATATCATTTCCAATGTGTGTCATTTGATCACATACTTTGATGAAAGGAAAAAACCATGATAATGAAATCATGGTGAGGTAGCTTGTGTTGGGCACATCATTGGTGGCATGACATTGGTTGAATAGACAAGAAATTATTTGTCGCTTATAGGTTAAGGAAGTTATATATCTTGGGCCATGTTGATCCGGATGGTAGTACCTTGATAAGTCCATGGATATGGTAGTCTAAGGTAAATCCATCCAGTTAGATCAAAAAATAATAATGCAAGAAAAGTATGTTGACATAGGTGTGCATCCTGCTTTATGAGATATTAAAGACAAAGATATTATACTACACAGTGCATGTTCATAGGCTGGTTGTCGCTAATATGACAATCCATATATCTTTAGGGTCTATGAAGGGTTTCTAGATACCACTATTGGTCTAGGATTACGTATATAGGAAATGGTGGGCCCCACCACTGGGGTTCGAGATTTTTCCAAGGAGATACGATCATCAAAGTAATAATTAAATTCATATTATTCTAGTTAAGAATAATTGACATTGAATTTATTTATTAAATTTATTTATAAGTTTTAAAGTAAATACATTAAAATATTATTTGAATGAATATTAGTTTAAAATATTCATGGTTCATTTAATATTTAAGGGAAGTATAAGCTGAGTTAACAGATCAATTATTATCATGTAATATATTTATTATATTTTAAGTAAGTGATAATAAAAATAAATGATATTTATGGATCAGTTTAGTAGTTGTAATATCATTTGTATAGTGTTAATTATTTGGGGGCTGGGGAGGTAATACCAGATAATTTTCTAATACCCTATAAATAGAAGAAGAGTGGAACATGAAAAAGACTATTCATGGGATTTATATCTCTTATTATCTCTCCCATGTTATAGAGAGAGAGGATCTAGATCGAGGAGATCAGATCAATCTCTCTCTCAGGAATCACAAGCAAGGCAATGCGGTGATCATTATAACATCAAAGTCATAATCAGAACTGTATGCTAGGACCCAGATTTCGATGATCGGTGCTCCCATGGATTTTTGAAGCACATGTGGATGATCTAGAGGAATTAAGCTTTAGATTATTTGAGCAATGATCACCAATTATGAGCAGACGTTGAGCACAGATTTGGATCTAAACCAGGTATTTTATGGTTTTATTTTTGTGCCTAATCTTCTTCACATGAGATCCTTGGAATAAACCGAGTAGCGATTCATTGATGATGATGAATTCACGTTGTTCATCGATTTTTTTTAAATCCTATATTTTAGGGCTTCTTCTATGTGTCTGGTACCTTAAACCTTGACCATGGGAGGTGAAATTGAATAAACCTGACCTAGTTGGATTTGAGTAGGCTATGACCATTAACCTGTAACACTTTTTATATAGAAGCTAAGCGTAACACATCTAGGATGTTAGATATACCTAGACCAAGGGATAGTTGAAGCATAGGTAGATCCAATTGGTTTAACCAAAACCAATTGGTGAATCTTTCACCACTTTTTAGCCTAATCCATAGGACTATTCCAAGATAGATTTAGGATTATCTTATGCTAAGAGTGCTGAAATTGAACCTGATCCCTTCTTAGTTATCTAAATTAAATCCAAACTACCTAGTTTTAGAAAAACCCAATCTTGAAGAGTGAATGTGAAGAATCCTTTCAAAGGGTTTTTTTTGAATGGTTGCTTTCTTAGTAGTGATCCTTGTGGGTTTGACCCTACACTACTAATTTACTATTCCCTAGTAGTCAGCATAGTTTGGGACTAAAAATTTTAAATCTGATAAATGCCTATGTGAATTCAACGACACATGTAGGTGCATAAAATTTTGGTACTGTTACCGGGGATTAATTTTTCTTAGGCATAATAGCCTTAATATTTTACCTTAGATTATCTCACCCCTCCCCTTTCTTTTTTTCCTTCCCCTTTTCCTTTTTCCTTTTTCTCCTTTAGGCACACTTGCATCCCCTTACTCTCTTTTTCTTGACTAGTGCATGTGTTAGGGGCCTCTGAATCATTAAAAGAGACTCAATGGTCAAGAAATAATTCCATTTGATCTAGATATCGATTGGTCCTTAACCACATGCCACCACATCATAATGGTCGATCGCAATAATCTTGCACAACCCAATGAGAAAAACATGCAATATGTGCTACCTTCCAACCAGAGTGAGAATCCAACACTACATGAGTGCACCATTATGGACTTCGGCTTACCATCCATAAGTGGTACTGTGACCAGTATTGTGTACCCACCATCCAAGCATATAATTTTAAAATAAAACCTAGAATCATGAATATGATCTAGAACATGGGGTAATTCAGTGGCCTTCAAAGTGAAGACCCCCATGAATGAGCATATTTACAAATTTTCAGAGGTTTTTTATACATTTTTCAATTAGGGAATTCCATATGATGAAATTTGAATTCATGTATTCCCATTATTCTTACATGACAAAGCCAAGGATTGGCTAAACAGTTAATCTTTTAAGTCAATCGCGACTTGGGATGATATAGCCAAGAAATTCATGGAAAAATATTTTCCACCCATCCAAATGTTGAATTTAAGAAATGAAATTCAAAAATTAGACTAGATGGATGGAGAATAAATATGGTAGGAATGTTATAGATTTAAGGAGTTCACTATAAAATTCCCACATCACAGACTATATGTGTGAATAAAATTGCAGACATTCTATCAAGGACTTAAACCGACCTCCCGTATTGTGGTAGATACCACTGCTGATGGAGAACTCATGCTAAAGATGATGGAAGTCAAATGATACATTCTAGATGAAGTTTACCACAATTAAAATATATGGAGAAGGGATAGAGGAATTAATTATAACGAAATACATCAAGTGGAGGAGAGCACCAACTAAAATCCCACGTTGAGGCCCTAACTAAGAAGCCCAAGTCTTTCTAGTTACCTATTGCACCACCGCCCAATCCTACTCCTATAATGGAGATTCAATCCTATGAAATGTGTGGAGGTCCATACTCTTACCAAGATTTTAGGATAGATATAGAAGAACCTCAATCCTAAGATTATAATGATGTAAATTATAATAAAAAAATACTATAATCCTGAGAAATATCTATCACAAAACTACCAGCAATGACTAGATCAAAAACCATTGAAAAAATTTCATGGTTAATTTTAATGAAGGAGTGGATAGGTGACATCAAGGAATCAGGGACCACATGAGTACCCACTAAAAGGTCTATCTCCTCAACCACAGTAATAGTTCCAAAAACGTTTTCCTAGACATCAATAGTTTCCACCAATTCAGCAGCAACAATATCAACAAGATCCTATAATACCACCCCAATAATCCCAACCTCCCCAATACAATCTTGAAAACCTGCTCACTGACTTCATGTAGAAATAAGACCAAAGGATGTCAACTTAAGAGACAGAAATTCAAAACCACAAGGCTACACTACGCAACCTAGAGAATCAAATGGGGTAGATATCTAAGACTTTATCTGATTGGATATCAGGTACTTTTCTTGGTAACATCGAAGATCATATGATAGAGGAGGCTAAAATCATAGTAGTTAGAATTGTAAAGATGATGGATTTCCATCAATTGCATGGAGTTGAGGAAAATCATTTAAGATAATTAGATAAATCTATTCAGGAGAGACCTCTGGAGGTAGAATCAACTGAGAAATCTCCAACAAAAGAACAACCTGACAAGGAAGAAGTTTATGTGGGACCGCCATCATACAATCAACCTCTCCCCTTTACTGAAAGGATGAAACAAGATAAAAAGGAGGGTAAATAAAAAAAATTCTGGAGATGTTTAAACAATTTAATATAAACATTACCTTTTCTAAAGCATTGCTCAAGTTCCCACATATGCAAGATTCTTTAAATAATTTCTATCTAGGAAAAAGAAAATGGAAGACTTATGATTTGTCTTACTAAATGAAGAATTATTTTCATTTTTTCAATGGAAGCTGCCTAAAAAAATGAGATGCCCTAGAAGTTTCTTAATTACTTTCATTATTGAGACATGTAATTTTGAAATGGTTATGTGAGATCTAGGTGCAAGTATTAATATCATGCCCATGAGTGTTTACAAAAAGCTAGAGCTCAGTGAACTAAAACTAACAAGGATGGAACTCCAAATTTCTAACCATTTAGTCAAACGTACTCAAGGATTACCCACATATGTCTTAGTAAAAGTTGGAAAGTTCATTTTTTCTACTGATTTCCTTGTCTTAGACATGGAAGAAGAAGGATATATTCAAATAATTCTAGGAAGAACATTTCTCACCACTGATAAGGTGTTGGTTGATGTTAATAAAGGAAGATTGATATTCAGGGTTGGTGACGAACAAGTTGTGTTTGATTTGGTGAAGGCCTCTAATAAAAGTGACGAGTCATTGAATTTTGAAACTATCACTATTACTAATAATAGATATGATAATGTAACCAGTAAATATGGAAATAAGAAATGACCTCCTATTGAAAAGAGATCTAGTGCTCATAAGAACACAAATTGCACTGCACCTCTGATGAGAAAGGTGATCCCACCATTCACCCCCTCTATTTTCAAGAATCATTCTAAAAAGGATGTCTCTTCAAAGTTTACAAGGGATCTAGTGCTCACAAGAACAAAAATTGAACTGCACATCTGATGAGGAAGGTCATCCCACCATTCATCCCCTCTGTTTTCAAGAATCATTCTACAAAGGATGTCTCTTCAAAGTTGAAATCATCTAAATAGAAGTATGTATAACTCTATAAAATAAATAATTCTCTGATTGGGAGGAAAAACAAGGCCGGTTTAATAGGATAGAATATGTTAGATTAGTCTTTAATAAATATTAGATCTTTTTGAGGCTTGTTAAGAGGACCTGGACCAAATAGGGGGAAAAAATGAAAATACACACCGTGTAATTCTTAAATGGTGTGTAAGTGTCGAGCACCTATCTTTTTTTTACAATTACTAATTTTCACTTCTTGTATGCATTAAACGATGTGTAAATTTGGGGGTGACTTTAAATGCTACGAACCCTAAGTTCATGAATAATTCCCCCTCCCCCATTATCCACCCATGTGTGACTCCTTCCCTCCCAATTCCACACCCCTCCTACCTTAATTCCATCCATTTCTATTCTCATCCTCCCCTCACCATCGCACCACATCACCTTCCTCCTACTCTCCACTGCCACTTCGCCAAGGCTCGAACAAAGACCTTGCAGACCCAACTCACTAAATATGCACCCGAGCAAGATGAGATGCCGCTTCGAACCAAGAGGTAGAAGGATACACCTTATCCACCACCTGTATATCCATCCTCCTCGACCTCTACTTATGAATCTACCTATGATTCAGATTCTAAGGGGTCATAGTCATCTTCCAGAGGGTCGCATGGATTTGTTTGTCCTCACCTTCATCCCTACCTCCATTTCTCAGTGCCTGAGCACTAGGTCCAATTGGTCCATCTCTAGTACAATACGATGTAGACCAAAAAGATGTTGGAACTCATAATTCTTGAGAAAATCCAGATCCACAAGGAGGTCCTTGACCTCATCGACTAGTTGCACCTCTTTCTCATCACCTAGGTGCATGAAGGGATTTTTAGGGCACTCTTACTTGAGTTCATGGACATATTTGAGCTATCCATTGATTTTTTTTTCAATTCAAAATCAGAGTTAGGCCATGGGATATCACCCTTAGAAAGTTAGGAATCATCCTCAACATCTACTCCATTGATTTCATTACATCCCTAGTCTTACCAACATTATAGCTTGATCCTAACAAGGTCATTATTACTTGACTCTGAGAAAGATCTATAAAGACCCACATAGCCCCTATAATCCTCACATGATGAAGAGTAACCATCTTTGAGGTGCTGATATTTGGATTCTCTATCATGAATTGGCTAATGCCTAGTTTTCCAAAGGGGATTATCATGGGAGCATCAACCAGATTGAGGTGGTTATCCTCACATCATCCATGTGAAACCTAGACATCAATATGGCCAAGCAGTTTAGGGAGTTCTACCACACCTAGGTGAGGAGGAATTGAGGTTAATTGATGTGAGGCTCCATCATTACCCTTATGTCTAGGCATCTCAGTGACTTTAATACTACCCAGAATCTCACCTCCCTCATCCCTTTGGAGAGCATTGACCTCCTTCAACTCCACAATATAGGGATACTAAGGAAGGGAGATGATATCTACTGGTGGGTACTAGGATATCTTGAGGATGCCGATGAGGCACCTTCCCAGTATGCAACCAACCCCACCCCACCTACCCATGGCCCAAACCCACCACCACTACATCTACTACCACCTCCACTACTTCCCCTACCCATAATTTTACCACCACAACTACTGGACCTACCACATCTGCACTTACCCCTCATCCATCTGACTTATGGAATGCAATCTAGTTTCTTCTAGAGAATTAGCTTCAGATATACCTTCATCTAGGAATTCCCTTACATGAACATCATATTTCACCATCCCTAATATACTAATAACCTCTACATTAATGTACCCACCACCCTCTATATACCCAAATCCATCATCCACTACCACCCTACACACCACCCATGTCAACCCCCCTGAGATGATAAACCCTACATCCTAGTAGGAGTCTCTTGTTGAGTAGGCCCACCAGGGTAAGGGAGCTACCGTACCATCTTCATTTGAGTTAACCTTCATCAATACAGCTTCCATACACTTATCCTCTATATGGATCAACACCTCACCTCCTCCATCCTTGACCAAGCCCACTGCCAACACCACAAAACCTGATATGACGATCGATTATCTACCCACTTCATACATAGATGACATGAATAGGGGGGTCAGCTACAACCAACCACTATTTATAAGGGGAATCTTGATGTATATCTCGATAGCATTGATTTTACTACTTAGTTATGTCCTAGTACCCTCCCCCTTTTATACTCTGTTTGTGTTTCATTTTTTTGCTACTTGTATTTCATTTTCCCTATTGCATCATTGATAATATATATAGATGGGATATGATTTTTGGGTTCAATACTTGCTGAATTATTTTCTTTTCACTAATGTATTACTTTAGCCATCTCTATCTCTTATGCCTTCTCTATGGTTATTGACGCGCCTACCCCACCACTATCTACTCCCCTACATTGGATGTCTCAGCATCTGGTTGACATCGAGCAACAACATAAAGAGATATCACTTGAGATCCATGCTCAGTAGGTATCCCCACCATGATGAGAAGAGATGATATTATTTACCCATGATATCTATGATCGGTATGATCCTGAGGTGGTTAATCCTAACAAGAATCCCTGTGAACTCAATGAAATAGACATCAGTTCCTATAGGAAGTAGCAAAATTCTGAGCAGATAGATGACACAGACTGACCCCTTTATCCATCCATCTGGATTGAGACATTATTGTTATCACTTTATAAAAGGAAACCCATATTTTTTTTATTTTACTTTAGTCACGTGCTTAGGATTATTGTTTTCCTATTTTCTATCATTTTTTATAGGTCACCTTAAACACCACTATCCCCCAATACTACATTTATCTAAGTTGATTTCACCTGGTTTTAACTATGTGAACCTACCCATTTTTCTAATACCATATTATTTTAACTATGTGGGCTAATTTTTTATCTAGTACATGAATTTTGTTTCTCAAAATTTTTACAGGTAGCCAAAATTATGAACTTTACTCAAAATACAAAATGTTTCCCCATGGCATGAAATTTACTATAGAGATCACTCAATTCTCTAATTTCAATTTCAAATTTGAATTTAATTTTCCTCTATTCATTAATTTATAACTATCCCTTGATGCTTTCAAAAATAGTGCAAACACTATTTCATTTTAAGTGTGTGGGGGGGGGGGGTCTTTCTTGAGCTGTATTGTTGATGAACTAGGATTATTGATTTTTTTCACTTATCTAGGAGAAATTTTTCATTAAAAGCATTATTTAAACCTGAAAACTCATTAAACCCTTTTAAATAAAAGAAAAATTTAGGTTAGATATTTTTTAAATCGATTTTTACCCCTATTTATAATTTTTATTATGATTGTTGAGTTTAGTAACTTTATTCAAATTCACGATTCTTTCAATTGCTTTTGATTGACTTATTACTGGATTTTATACCCTAAGTGATTTCCAGTTATTTTTTTGTACTTCTTTTCCCAAGAGGATTTTGGATCCATGATTCCATAATCTTTTCTAAGAATATTTCTTAAGAGACACCTAGGGCATGTTAACCAATCAAAAATTGCATTGAGATCTTATTGAAGCTATGATTGAATAAATACACTTTTAAAATGATTGAGGCAATCTTTGTGAGCCACTTTTTCTTGAGACCTACCTATACATATTTACTTCATTATCCCATAGTATCCATGAATAAACTTATTAGGATGGATTGTTTCAAGATGATTATCCCTTCCTACCCTTCTCTTGGTATAATGCATGATTATACTTAGAACAAGTGTGGGTGAATTTACACCACTGATGGACACAGGAAGTTGATATTGAGGAAAATGTACAGTAAAACTTTACCAGATTGATATAATGTAGTCCATGATTACCTTTGGCATTTTCTATGCTTACCCTGTTACTTTGAAAAAAATATAGAAAGAAAATAATATTGGGTTATATATTAGGAAGGTAAAAAATTTCTATTATCAGACTGATGAATCCTTTAATGGATCATATGTGGTTAGGGTATGAATTCGAGACCTGAATAAGACATGATTTTAGGAAAATATATAAAAATAAAAATAAAGGAACAAGGGTAAATTCTTGATACTTACCTCATTTACTCATGGACCTATTTGAGATACAGATCATGGGCACACTTTGTCTCGGAGGATTCACTTCATTACACTATTTATGAATTTCATGCATTATAAATTAGAAATTACCATCCTCTTAAGATTAATTTTTACTTTCTACCCCTTTCCCTCATCCTCAGATTCATTTGAACTGTATTTCTGAATCCCCCAGGATTGATTTTGTATTTGGATTTATAATGTGGTGATGTTAGAACCAATGGAATCTTATGGTTAGGAACATGTATTCATGGTATGGTCATAAATCTAGTTAAATTTTATCTTGAGTGATGAGAGAAAATTTATTATGAGGTAAATTGAAAAATGGGTATAATATTTATAGAAAAATTATGAAAATGTAATTAAAGGAATAAAGAATCTGGATAAAAAACTTAACTATGAGGACAAATGATTGTCTCTGTAATATTTATTTTCTAGGAATTTATTTTTCTACTTACACTTAGTTTTATTTGACTAGTTTTAATGAATGTTTCATGTTTTGATTTTTTTTATGTTGGAATCCTTGCTAAGATTGTATTTTCTTGAGGACAAGAAATTATTAAAGTGTGGGAGAATTTGATAAGATAAATTTATATATACATATTGGATACATTTAAATAAGATTATTCATACTTTATTCAATAATTCAATGGGTCTTGGTTTTTTTTCATAGGAATTAAGAATTTTGGACTTAAAGGAAGAAGTGTTGGAAATTAGAAAAAATAGGCTTTACACGCCATGCACATCATAAACGATGTATAAAACTCATTCAATGCATTCCTGCAAAGCCCCAGACCAACTAGTTAAGACATCACATGACATGAAGCTCATACATGATGTGTAAATACAATACACATTATGTAGATTTAAAAATAAGAATCTTTCTAAAAGTGAATCACATACACGACATGTAGAGTATACATGATGTGAAAAGTTCAAGGTTCTACCAAGTCAAAGTTTTTATCCTGAAGATCTCCTAAGATTCAAGATTTGTAGAGGAGATTTTGGATCTATTGTATACAATGTGTAAATATTATATTTAATGAAAAAGTTGAGACATAAATCCACTTAAATAAAATACACAATGTCAATGCTTTACACATCCTGTCCATTTCAGCATATTTATATTTTTGCAGTGCCACTGTGCTCTAGAAAAGTCGGAGACCAACAAATTTTCTCTCATTTTTTATCTCATTTTCTTTTTTTCCTTTAAAATCAATTTTAATTCATCCATTTTATTTTTTTGTCAAATTATTTTGAGTTGTTAATCATTCTGCATCCTTTCTACTTTCGTTGTGATCTCTCTTTAGTTTTGATGCTCGCTTTTGATACCAATCACTTTTCTTCATCAACACCTATTGTTTCCTAATTGTTTCTACACTGTCAGTAAGTATTTTATTGGATTCAAATTTATTTTTATTATTTAAAATTGATTATTTCATGTTCTCAATTGTGTATTTCCTATTTCTAAATCATTTCATGATTATTTTTAGTATGTCTTATATTCCTTTTCTTTTTATCATTATTGTTATGAACGACTAATATGTTTAGGGTTCGGGGTCAAAAGTAGGGATGTTTCTGAATCTAATGAATCCATTAATTGAACCTTGGTAACAATATGACTAGTAATTAGGTTAAAAATAAATTTTCATCACATTCTCTTTCGCAACATTGACTATGGGAGGTGTAATTGAATGAAATAGACCTAGTTAGAGTTGTGCAGGCTTTGAACATTAGACTATGATTATTTATATATATAATCTAAATGTAATGAATCTAGGTTGTTATCTATACCCATACAAAGGGATAGTTTCAACTTTGGTAGATCCAATTGGTTTTAAAAAACCAATTGGTAAATCTTGAACTACTTCTCAACCTAATCCATAGGACTATTCCAAGTTATAAATATGATTATCTTCTTCCAAGAGCCCTGAAATTGACACCAATCCCTTCTTAGTTTTCTTAATAAAATCCAAAATACATAGTTTTATAAAAACATAACATTGAAGAGTAAACATGAGGAATCCTTTAAAAGGGTTTTGTTCGAATGATTGCTTGATTACTAGTGATCCCTGTGGGTTTGACCCTGCACTACCGATTTACTATGCCCTGGTAGTAATTGTAGTTTGGGACTATAAATTTCTAATACGATCAATTCTTGTGTGAATTCAATATCATGTGTGGGTGCATCACTTTGCTTTTAATTTGATAAATTGTGGTTTTACCTTAAAAATGAACCGATCCAAAGTTTAAAATAATAGTGCACACAAGGTTCTTGATGAAATGTAATTTTCTTAAAAAATAATTTATGTTTTTGCTATAAATTATCTTTTAAGTTCTATAAATATTGATTTTCATGGTTTTGATATTTTTTTTCTAATTATAATTTATTTAATTAATATAAATGTTGTGTTTGTTTATTAATATTAAGAATTATTATGTGTTGTTTATTAATATCATTTTAGTAGGGTGTTATCAAGTTTTTTGGTTTTATATCAATGTTATGGGGTGTTAATCTAAATGTGATAAATTATTTATAGGGAATTATAAACATTGAATTGTTTTTTATTAATATGAATGAGTATTTTGATTAATATTATGAATTTTTTATAGGGTCTTTGTTAATTTTATTTTAATAATGAATGATTTATTTAAATGTAAGAGAGGGGGCCAATACTTATGATTGAAAATATAATGTCAAGAAGGGGAATTTTAATGTTGTGTGGAGTAATGTTCTTCTTTAATAAATATTTTACATGATAAAAATATAACTAAGGAAGATCTTATTAAAGACATGTCACAATAGGTGGTCTCAAACCTCTGAGTTGTATTTTTTCATTTTAAGGATGATCCACATGATTTACTTCATCTTAACCCTCACATACAACCTCCATTTATCCATTTTTATCTTTGATTTTATTCCTACATAAAATTAGAGCCTTTATATTGATCTTTTATTTGGTCCAGTACTCCCGTCACTTGAGAGTGTCTCCAATGCATAAAGCGACATAAAAATATATAAACATTGTCACAAACCAAATCTATATATGTATTTATTTTTGGAATTATTTTTTTTCCTAATATGTATTCAAAAGTTTCATTGTTGTCATGAATTTTCTAATTATTTTCTACTATGTTGATTTTAATTAAAAATTATTTTTTTTTGTGCCAGAATGGAGAGAAGTTAGTTGTATGATTCTGATAAAATCTCAAAAAAGTTACAAAATAAATTTTAAATTTTTAGATTTCACATTTAATAATTATTTAGATAGAGAAATTATATACTAACCTTATTATAATTGTGTTGGATTACCCTAAAGTTAGGAAGAAGTGTGTCACTATATAACATAATTTTTTTCAACTAACTATCATGTTTGGCATCAAAATAAAGAGAAAAAGCAAGAAAAAACTATTCATGATCAAAATTAAAGAAGTATAATGGAGAATTTGATATTCAAGAAGTTTCCATTTATTTATCATCATAAGAAATAAATAATTCCAATGCTAGAATAAAATGGTATGAGTACACATGAAACAGTTAATGAAAATGATAATGTTGAGAGAGTGAGAAAAATTAATGGATGATGCAAGGAATCTTGTATATTGGTCATATAGTAAAATGAAAAATCTATAATTATTAATGTGATTATATCATGTGAAAACTATGTTTGAAATTTCTAACTCGAGCATCAATTATATTCTAACCTTTTTGAAGGAATTACTTCCTAATGATAAAAATATTCACATAAATCATTATATAAAATAAAAGTTAATTGATCAGATTGGTTTTTCAACTAATAAAATTGATTCTTACCTAAAATATTGAAGCTTATTTTTAGAGGAAACTATAGGACTAAATGACTATAAAGAATATGGTACATCTCGATGGAAGAAAAATACCAATGGGACACTATCTTGCATACCACATAAATTAATGTGGAAATTTCCATTGATTCCCAGTATACAAAATATTTTCATATTTGATGAAATATAGAAAATATGTGATGAAATATTTCTAAGTGAATTAAGGATAATTATGATTTGGTTTATCCTATAGATGGATTATCATTGTAGATATTTGATACAAAATATTTTGATTTTTAAATGAGGCATGTAATGTTAGTCCGGGGTTGTCATGCGATGGTTTTAATTTATTTGGTCAGATGCTTACTTCACACAACAAATGACCATTTTTCATTCACATTTATAACATTACTCTTTATATGTGTAGGAAAACACCATTTACTTTCTTAATTATACTCATATTTGAAACTTCTGGTCCTGATAATGATATAAGTGTGTACTTGTAACCATTAATAAAAGAGTTGAACCAACTTTATAATGTGGGTGTACACACATATGATTCTTCTTCTAAAGACATATTTTAGATGCACGTTTCACTTATGTGGATGCTAAATGATTTTCCTATTTATGGAATGATGTTTGGTTGGAGTAAGAAGTGTAAACTATCCTTTCATATTTTTAAAAATAATACATGACCCATAAGGCTTAAATATTATTTTAGTTTTAGTTTCATGGGACATCAAATTTTTTTTCTCTAATGAATCATCCATACATGAAAAATCATTAAAGGTTTGGCAATACCATTGAGATAGAGAATCCACCTCAGGGCATGTCTAGAAATAACATGCTTAATGAACTGAAATATGGTTCTTTTTTCATTCAATAAATGTCAAATGAAATCTAGAAATAGGAATAATGTTTCCACTAGATCCAATTATAATTAGAGGAAGAAAATTATATTTTTTGATTTACCTTATTGGTCAACCAATTTGTTATGTAATTTTTTAGGCATAATTCACATTTAGAAAAACATATGTGAAACACTTCTTTCAATCCTTCTAAATTTCAAGGGTAATTCTACAGATGATTTATAATCTCAACATAACTTGGTGGATTAGGGTATTAAACTATAATTAAATCTCAAGTTTATCAACCAAAATAATTGGAAATTACTCTATGATTCTTATGTGATGAAAACTTCAGATATATATTTTGGAAATAAAAGAGACTATTAGGGTTTCTAATGCATATTTAAGAAACATATAGAAATGGGTCAGCAGAAGAGAGGTGGAATGAAAATCTATAAAAACTAATGACTATCACATCCTTATTCATGAATTTATTCCAATAAAAATATTTTATTTATTTTCTAATAATATAAGGGTGGAAGTGATTAAATCGTGAAACTTTTATATAGATCTTTGTGATAATATTTTAAAAGTGTTTCTTTAAAAAATTTAGAAAGAGTCACCATTAATTATGTATGATTCAGATAATTTTTTCCTCCATATTTTATCACTTACATACAACATCTAACTATCCATGTTCCAATTGAAATACTTCTTGGGGGACCCATTACTTTTAATTGAATATATATAACCAAAAGAAACATGTACATGATGAAGTTTTTTCTATTTAATGAATTTAACTATAATTTTCTTGATGATTACATCAAGTAAATAAATTAAAAATGTATAGTTTTATCTTATCACACATAATTTTAAATATATATTAAACTTTTAATATCCTATTATATAGGTAAAATAAACAAATTATAAACATAATTTTCCATCCTTTACCTTTTATAAGGAGATAGACTTTTCATAACAAAGAGTTTCTTGGTTGGTTGAAATTGAAAGTATGCCCATTAATTTTATAAAATAAATAATAAATATTCATTCTTAATTCTAATAACCATATACATTTTAGGTATTTAGTTTACTGATTGATTACCTATATGAAGACATTAGTGCATTGGAATTTAGTCCTAATAATGTGGTTCATGAATGCAAATCACTAGTGGTCAATGTCTATAAATTTTCTATAACTAACAGGGAAGTGAACATGGGTGCACAACATGGTGGTGTTATGTTAACTACAATGACATATTGTTATTCCAATGCATTGGATAATCAAACTTGATATGAAAATGTGTCTTATTAATTATTTGTTGTGAAAATACTAATATTGGATTATTACTGCCATGGTCAAGTCACTATAACAAAATGAAAATGGTTTGATTCAATAACATGATAAGGAATATTTATTAATTATTATGGATTTATACTTATTGAAATGAGTAAGTTACTATCTATTGATGATCTATATATTTTTTAATCAATGATGAAAAAAGTATTTTATGTGAAAGATCATCTAAAACCTGAATTCAGTGTCATTATTGAAGTGATCTGAATATATATTTTTGATGATGGTGGGATGAAATTGAAACCATAACTACCCCCATTAGTCTTGAAAAAAATGTTTCATACGATGAGTCAAAGACTTAAACTATCAACATTGACTATGAACCTGAAGTAGTGGTGGGTAATTTAAATAAGAAATTACATGTGGTGTTAACCCTCCATTTTCTTTCCAATCTTTTGCTTCAATGAGTTCAGGTTAGTTTTTCAATATTTAAAAGGTTAAGTCAATTTTAGGTGCATTTGAATGAATTTTATATATTATTTTATTCTTTAAAAAATGATAATAATCACAGAATTTTAGAAGTTTTAACTATATATATTATTAAAAAACATGAAGTAAATCAAAATAGAATATTTCAGTTTTTACCCAAAAATTACAGTGAGTTCGGGTCAATTTTTTAATATTTAAATGACTAAAATAGGTTTGGGTTTGGTTGAATTAATTTTATTTTTTTATATTTTTCTAACATAATAATAATCAATCAATTCCATTAGCTATAAATATAGATATCATCGAAAAATAGAAGTTAACTAAAATGAAAAATTGTAGTTTTGACCCAACAATTGCAGTGAGTTTGAGTCAATTTTTTAATATATAAAAAAAAGAATTTTAGGTGTAGTTTAATGATATTTATATTTTAATTATATTTACAAAATAACAAGAATCATTGAATTCTAATAGATTTAACTACATATATAATCAAAAACCTAAAGTAAACCAAAATGGAAAACTATAGTTTTGACCCAACAGTTTTAGTGAGTTTTGGTAAAAAATTTAATATGTAAATAGTTAGATTAGGTTTGGGTGTAGTTGAATGATTTATATATATATATACATTTATATTTTCAACATGGTAATAATGGATCAATTTTGGTATCTATAACTACTGATATCATCAAAATGTAGAATTTAATAAAAATGGAAAACCTACAGTTTTGACCTAATAATTTCTTCGAGTTTGGGTAAAATTTATAATTTTAAATTGTTAAATCGAGTTTGGGTATAGTTTAATTATTTTTATATAGTTTAATTATATTTATAAAGTGATAAGAATCACTCAATTCTGATATCTATAACTACAGATATCATAAATAAAGAAGTTAACCAAAATGGAAAATATAAATTTTAACATAATAATTATAGTGAGTTTGGGTCAAATTTTTACCATGTAAATGGTTATATCAAGTTTTGGTGTAGTTTAATTATTTTTATATATTTTAAATAGCCTTACAATGTGGTAAGAATCATTCAATTTTGGTAGTTTTTTTAAACAGGTAGGGGGAAACACTCCCTTTTTTTATTAAGTTTAGAAAGTCATATTTTCAATTGGATTGAGAGGTATCCCTTACAAGACCCGAAGGCCCAGTGGATCAAAGGAATAATTTTATAGCCCAAAGGACCATTGTTATTTTTTGAATTCTTGCATGCCTGGACCTCTATTTTCCACCTCCATCACTGATAGTCAGCCTTCCGATAGTATAAAACATTTTTGGTATTTCACATTATATGTTAAAAAACACTAAATACTCTAAATTAACATTATATTGAAGTGATATAACATTTAAAACGAAGGATAACACTATAATTTTAGAAATAATCAAAGTTAAAAAATAATTTAAACTACACCAAACATTTAATTATATAAATACTTTATATTTATGTTTTAATATATTGTTTGGTAAGAACATGGTATTCAAAACTAACTATAAATTTATTAAGTAATACTTACAAAATTTTATATCTTGATTAGTTTATGAAAACTCTTATGAATCATTTAACATTTTAATTTGGATTCCTTGATTATTTTATGCCATATTTTATACCTTGTTTTCCTTTCCAATAAGTATACCTTGGTTATAATACGTCACATCTTTTTCATTGTTTGGATTTCCAATTAGTATTATTTAATTAATTCATGCCACCTCTTATGAATTATTTTCCTTTACCATTAGTAATGAATTTCTAATAAAATGTACATTTTATTTCAATAAAAAATATTGAATAAGTATATAGGAAGTGATTGTCTGATAATAATCAAAAAATGAGAGACAAGAGACCACATCCTCTAGTTTTTGTAGTGAGTATAGTAATTCTAATATATATCAATTAAAATAGATTAAATGAAATTTTAGTATTCAATTTTAAATTTATTTCAAAAACAATCACCTAGGAGAAAACTATTGTTCAATTAGACTACTAACACTAATGAGTAATATGGTTTAATGAGTGGTGTTAGTGCTAGAGGAACTCAAATCACATGCCATACCCAAATCACATATAGACACACCACCACATATCCCATATACCAAACTTTCTCATCCCACTATTCAACATGATGCATTAAGTATTTTCATACCACCTATGCTTTTGTTGGGAATGTATTTCTTCAACAATACTCTATAAATCTTATTGATTTTGATGCTCACAAAAACCCTTGTTTGTTTTACTAATGATATTAATTTAAGTGTATTTTAATAAATTTATATTCTTTATAATTATTATTTTGGAATTATATTCAAGATTTTTATTTGCGAGGAATATTTTTCAAAGTGTTTGAAATGATCTTAAGTGTATTCTAGAAACATTGTTCGTTGTATTCTAGAAACATTGTTCATTCCTTACATTGAAGAACATAATGTAAGGAACAAACCCTACATTTATATTAAACCTTACTTTGAAAGTTTAGCACACACGGTTAATCAGCCCTATGTTGACAAAAACTTATGGATAAATAACCTTAAATTTTGATGGAACCTTACATTTGAAAAAGAGAAAAAGTATAGTTAAAGAACCCTATGTAAGTATGGAACCCTATGTTTGAGAAGAAAACATATGGATCATCAACCTTACTTTTGTGATCAACCTTACGTTGTCAACCCTACATTTAGAAAATTAATGCTATGTAGTTGAACCCTATGTTTGGTATTTTTTCATTTTATGAAGGAACTCAGTGTTTGAGTTTTCAACATCAGAGATTTGAATTTATGAATTTATCAGAGTTTCGTGCAATGGTATTTACAGAATATTAGGCCAATTTAAAGAACTTTCTTGATTGATTTAAATCTTGTTTTTAGCCGATTAAAAGCTCTTCATAATTTATTTAAATAATCATATTTAGTAGATAAATTATCTCCTATTATTAAGGGATGTTACGACTAATCTGAGCTATTTTTATGAATTTTAATTATCACGATCTATCAGTCGATTTTCTTGGATCTGGAATTAAGTAGTTGGCTCTCTACTTTATTTATTATATCAGTGTATTTGTTTAATATATATATGTGTGTATGATTCAAATAATAAGTGATATATATTGCTATTGAAATTGCATTCTTGAAAAGATATTTTTATAGATCTACTGCAATAATCAATCATACTCTACTATCTACAGAGGAGGATACACTTTGGAGATATACATGTTTTAAATCTCATATTTTCTATAAGTCTGCAGTTGATAATCCTTTATACTTTTATTTAAAGATCTATTGAAACTAGATCACTTCAGAACTACTCTTTCTTGAAGAAATTATTTTCTGAAGAAGAATATCCATCTACTGTCAGTTGATGTTACAACTGTGAAGTTCAATCAAAACCTTATTAAATCAATATATTTTTTGAGAGTTTCAACTGCTCATAAATAGTTATAGTGGAGTATCAGCTTCTCGATCTAAGATGTGGATATTCAGTTCTCTGTTAAAGAACCAGAAGGCTCTATTTTTAGACTTATTTGTAAAGGTGTCAACTATCTGTACTCATTTGTATATTGGTTTTATGATATGAGGATATGACAAGTGAAATTCACCAAGCTCATAGAGAGAGTAATTGGTGGAGTATACTAGGGGATCTTTGTGCCTTGAAACACTATAAAAATCTATGTTCTATATTTCTATTTTATCCACTACTCATACTTTCTTATAGTAGATAAACACTGATTATCCGCATAGTCTACGATTGATGTCAAAAGACAGAATTGTGGAAGATTTTAAAAAGACACAATTCACCCCTCTTATGTATATTTGTATATTCCGACCTAACAATTGGTATCAAAGGAGAGATTTTGAACACAACTATAATAAGGTAAAAGTATAAGGTCTATACAAATATGGATCACATGAGCCTCAACCCGGTTGGTGAGGACTCCTTAAGTTCATCTAGGTGACCCGGGATCAAATCCAGGTGGAGCCATAATTCCTGGGCTATTGTAGTAGTACTGTAGCAATAGTGTAGTATGTACTGTAGTGGGAACTGTAGCAGGTACTGTTTGGAACTGTAGCCACCAGAACTCTTCCCACATTTGGGCATTTGGGTCACTGATTTGGTCCCTGAGTCATTTCAGGCCTTTGGGCCACCCAGACATTTGGGTCAGTAAGGCCTTCAGGCCACCTTAAGGAATTTGAGCCCCCTTAAGTACAGATGAAAACCAGACAACCTAAAAGGAACAAGCTCCAGAAGGAGGATGAGAAAGGATATTTCAACATAGAAGAAGCTAAAAGGATTACAAGAATGAGAGGGTATGGAACCTACCATTGGGAAAAGACTGTGCATGCATGGGAAATCCTAGTCTAATATCCATGCGAAGGTGGAGAGCTGATTTCACAATGAAGATACTGAGGGGGAGCGGTTTCAAGTAGTTAGACTAGGTTTTATGTAATGTTTGAAGCCTATAGGAAATGAATTCCTCTAAGTCCTATGGGACATGTAATGCTTACACCTATGGGCCTTGTAAGGGTTCCACCTCACCCCTTGAAAGGTGGATTATCAAAAATCAACAAAAAATGAAGGCCTTTAGGCCATTGGAGGAGGATACAGAGATGGAAATGACTGATCAAAGAGAAGGAATGTCAGTGGTTTGTTCGCATTATTTCAATGGTGAAAATTATGGATGATGGAAATCATAGATGATTATCTATTTGAATAATCTAGGATTTAAATTATACTAAAAAATAATTACTCCTTACATAATTTCTGAAAATACTAAAACTTGGACTACAACTATAGGGGATGAGTATGACAAAAATTCTAAAGCTATGAATTCTATTATCTGTGGTCTTGGACTAGATGGACTCAATATTTTCTCACAATTTCCTACTGCTTATGAAATGTGGAAAACCATTACAATTTACTATTAAGGAACATATAATGTAAGACAAATGAGGTATGCAACAACAAAGCTGAAATTTGACACATTTAGAATATTTTATGGAGAGAGTATCACTCAGATGAATGGAAGGCTTATAGAGATTATCAATAATATTATAGCCTTAGGTGATCCTATAAAACAAGCAGACCAATCTTTGAAAGTACTGCAACTACTATTTACTAAATGGAATGGTATATCAGCTATAATTCGCCAATCATCACCTGTCAAAAATATAACAATGAGAGAATTAATTAGGACACTGATGATGTATTAAGCTTAAATGAAAGATGAAACTAAATATCATAAATTCTTAGTGAAAAAGGATAATACTGCTCTAAAGGTAACATCTTAGAAGCAAAGTAGAAGAATAAAGTAATAAGTCAGAGAAGAGAGGAACTCAGATACATATGATTCTGAAATAGAACTGGCTCAATTATCCAAAAATTTTAGAAAGTTTTATAAGAAGAAAATAGGATTTAGAAATCCCTTCAAAAAGGATGATAAAGACTCATGAGAATTTAGATGCTATGAATTCAAGAAATTGGGTCATATAAGACTTGATTGTCATCAGCTAAAAGGTGAAAAGAGAAAGATAAAAAAGAAATATCAGAAAAATAATGATTATGAACATAAAGGAAAAAAGAGAAATTAAGACTACTTGGAGTGTTTATAAAGACTCCAACAACTCATCAAAATCTGATTCAGAAATGGAAGAATCAAATCTGAAAGCAAATATGTGCTTCATGGACAAAGAAGATAAGGTACAAACCTATTATTCATCTAATTTTGATTCTGATTCAAATCATTCAAACAATAAATTGGATGCCTACTACACAGTTTTAGAAGAAAAATATGACTCTTTATTAAAGAAACACAAATCTTTAAAGAATTTTTACAATTCTATTTTAGGAGAAAGATATACCTTACTTAAACAAAATCAAGAGTTAATTGAAAAATTTAACTCATCTGCCACAAACTGTGATGATCATGAAAATAATATTAAATCATTACAAGATAAAGTATAAACTTATAAAAGTGATGATCTATTCTTAAAAAAAGGAGAAAATATTATGAATGAAATTCTTGGTAATAATGTCATTAAAAAGGAAATATTTGGTATAGGAAGTAAGGGTGAAAATCTGAACTATATAAGAATTATTTTGTTCCCAACTCAAAAAATATTACTCATCATTTTTGTGGAATAAAAGGACCTATAAAAAGAAACTGTCATTTGAGAAATCCTAAAATAAGTGTAATTAAAAGAGTTTTTATTTCAAAAATTTTATCTGCAGTAAATGATATGAGTTATAAAAAAACAAAGTAGATTTGGATTCCCATATCTCTTCTATCTAACACTGTTGGACCCAAGAAGATATGGGTACCAAAACAAATTTTTTTATTAATTTTCTTTGCAGTAAACATGTCATAGAAAAAGAAAAACTATATAGTATATGGATAGTTTCTGCTCTAGGAACATGAGTGGAAACCCATCAAACTTCAATACAATGACTCAAATAGATGGCGGTCTAGAGCACCTAAAACTGATAATGTTTATACTTTGGATAAATTGCTTAAGTTTAGAGCACCTAAAACTGATAATGTTTATACTTTGGATTTAAATTCCTTGTGTAAATAGAAATTGAATTGCTTAACTACTAATATAAATGAGTCATGGATCTAGCATAAAATAATTGGTCTTTAAAATATTTATGCTTTACATAAATTTTCTAATAAATAGTTAGTTTCTAATTTACCTAGTCTTAAATTTGATGGTGATAGATTATGTGATGCATGATAAATTGGAAAGAAACACAAATATTCCTTCAAATGTATTAACAAAATTGCTATATAAAAACCTCTAGAACTTATCCAATTGGATTTGTTTGGGCTATCAAGAGTAGAAAGTTTGGATGGAAAATTATATGTATATGTTTTATTTTTTTATTAATCTAGATTTACATGGGTCTATTTTTTAAAACTCAAAAGTGAATCTTTTACTGTTTTTAAAAGTTTATGTAAAATTTTTCAAAATGAAAAAGGTTTTAAGATAATTTCATTAAGAAGTGATCATGGTATAGAATTTGAGAATCAAGAATTTAATTCCTTTTGTTCAAATCTAGGTATTAAACACACCTTCTCTGCACCAAGAACACCTCAAAAAAATGGAATTATTGAAATAATAAATAGAACTATTAAAGAAATGGATAGGAGTATGCTGAATGAATATAGTCTTCCTACCTACTTATGGCCAGAATCTATAATCACAACCTGCTATATCATAAATAGAGTTTTAATTCATCCTATTTTCAAAAATTCACCTTACGAAATTTGGAATAATAGAAAGCCTAAGGTAAAGTACTTTAATATTTTTGGATGTAAGGTGTATATCTTGAAAACCAAGGATAATCTTGGTAAGTTAGATACAAAAGCTGATGAAGGAATATTTTTAGGATATTATACTACCTTCAAATCCTATAGAGTTCTTAATAAAAAGTCAAGGATTGTTGAAGAATCAGTTCATGTGAAGTTTGATGAAATTGGACGTTTTAGTAAAGAGAAAGATCAACCTGAGGAAATTACTGACTCTACTGACAATTTGAGAGTTGAAAACCTGAAAAATGATTCATAAAAATAATATAAATTAATTTCAGTCCAATTCAAAAGAAAATTATACTGATGAACCTAAAAGTTTTTTTGCATAGATAGTTAAGAACCCTAAAGAATCATCCTTCAGAAACTGTTATAGGAGACCTAGACATAATAATAAGAACTAGAAGAAATGTAGAAAACCTGGTTGAATTATTTGCCTTTATATCTCAACTAGAACCTAAATATTTTGAAGAAGCCTTAGAATATGGGAGTAGGATGTTAGGAATTCAAGAAGTGATAAACCAATTCAAAAGGAATGAAGTTTGGTAATTAGTTGAAAGACCATAAAATTATTCAGTTATAGGAACTAAATGAGTCTTTAAAAATAAACACGCTGATCAAGGGATTATAACTAGAAACAAATCTACATTAGTAGCTAAAGGATATAATTAGAAATAAGGTATAGATTATTATGAAACCTTCTCCCATGTAGCTAGATTATAAGCAATTAGAATCCTTTTAGCTTATGAATCTCATATGAACTTTAAATTATATCAAATTTATGTTAAATCATCCTTTTTAAATGGTTATTTAATGGAGGAAGTTTATGTTGAACAACCTCCTATTTTTGAAAATTCTCAAAAACCAGATTCTGTTTTTAAACTTACTAAATCTCTCTATGGTCTTAAACAAGAACCTAGAGCTTGGTATGAAATATTAAGTTCTTTTCTTTTGAAAAATTGATTTACTGTTGGATTGGAAGATCCAAATATTTTTAAGAAAACTATTTTTCTAACAATTTATTAGTTTAAATCTATGTTTATGATGTTATTTTTGGTTTAACTAATGAAAAACTTTGTAATGATTTTTCAAAACTCATGGAAAAATAATTTTAAATGAGTATGACGGTAGAATTAAATTTCTTTTTAGGACTTAAAATTTATCAAAAATATTATGGAAATGTTTTAAACCAAAGTAAATAATTATTTATTTATTGAAAAAGTTTGGTCTTGAGAACAATAAGGTATATACAACTCCCATATGTACTAATATAAAACTTGATTTGGATGAAGCTGGAAAGCTAGTGGACAAAAAGTTATATAGAGGTATGATTGATAGTTTATTATATCTTACTGCTAGTAGACATGATATTGTGTTTTCTGTATGTTTATGTGCTAGATTTTAAATGAATCCTAAAGAATCCCATCTTATTGCTGTTAAAAGGATTTTTAGATATTTAAAAGGAACTGTTTTTTAATCTCTTCTTTATCCAAAACTTCTGATTTTAATTTAATATCATATTCAGATGCTGATTTTGGAGGTTGTAGATTAGATAGAAAAAGTACCTCAGGAACCTTTCACTTTTTAGGAAAATCTTCAGTATCATATTCAAGTAAGAAACAACACTCAGTTTCCTTGTCAATAGCCAAAGCATAATATATATCTGTAGGTAGTTATTGTGCACAAGTATTGTGGATGAAAAACACACTAATGGAATTTAGAATAAATTTTAATAGTACACATATTTTATGTGATAATACAAGTGCTATAAATATTTCAAAAAATCCTATAATTCATTCAAGAACTAAACATATTGATATTAGACATCGGTTTTTAAGAGATCATGTTCTTAAAAAAGATATATCTTTAGAATTTCTTAACACTGAGTATCGATTAACTAATATTTTTACTAAACCACTTACCACTATAAGTTTTGATTTATTAAGGGAGAGTTAGGTTTATTTAATTTTTAAATAAATGTTAATATTTTTATCTTTTTATTTTATTTTATTTTATTTTGTTCTATTTCAATTTATTTATGTTAAATTTATTTTCTAATTACAATAAATCTAATTTGTTTTTAATTTTTTTTATTTTTCTATATATTTTAGTTAACTTATTTTATCCTAAATTTATTCACACCATGTGTTTTCAATTTTTTTTCATAATTAACCCATGTGACTGGTACGAGAAATAAAGATATGACATCACTTATCAGAAACCTTTTTAATACCTTAACCTTCATTTTTAAACCATTTCTCCTTACTCAAACCTTTATCTAACTTCCAAACCCTAAAATCCTAGAAAATTCAGATTTTTCATATTTTTCAAAAATTATGAAAACCAAGTCAATCAAAGGGGGTGAATCCAGTGATCCGAAGTGACAACGAGTTTTTGGGAGAAAGATTATTCAAGGAAAAGTGGTAGATTTTTAATGTCTCTACCAGATGAATCTACTCCTAAAGTAGGTGTTAGGATTTCAAGGTATGGAGTCTGTGTTCAATGAAGCAAACTCAGAGTTTCTCTATGAGGTAGAACTGAACATTTTTTACAAAAGAATATAGTTTAGTTTCTATGATTTTGAAGATATTGTTTTGGCGATAAAAGAAGATAAGGATTTTTCCATTTCTTCCACTGAAATTTCCCAAATTTCAAACTGTCCTAAAAAACTAGGTTTTCAATTTTATCTACAGTCTATTCGAGATAAAGATCATAAGTATGAAGAAATTATGTCTTTTCTTTTTGGTTCAACAAATATAAGGAAGATTTTTGTTAAATATCTCGAGGTAGATAAAAAAATATTGGTTAAATTTATTCAAACCAAAATTGATCCAAGGATGGATGAAATGGAGAAAATTATGTATCCAGAAATGTACATCATGTTTATGTTTTTAAGTGAAATAAATATGAATTTTGCAAGGTATATTCTCATATATCATTAATACTGCTATCAACCAGATACAAGTATGACTTTTTATCCTTATAGAAGGATAATTTCTCGAATTCTGTTTAAGAAAGATATGATTCAATTAATTTATTCTCGAATAAAATGTCATCACATTAATGTACTCAATGCAGG
The DNA here is from genome assembly GCA_963277665.1 of Viscum album. NCBI lineage: Eukaryota > Viridiplantae > Streptophyta > Magnoliopsida > Santalales > Viscaceae > Viscum > Viscum album. The sequence continues at coordinate 250,049,173 of OY728135.1, read as the reverse complement.
AACTATAAAAAGTTAGGTTTTTTCTAGAGTAATGTGAAAGGAAAATTGTTACCTATTGGTGTTGATGAGAAATAGGGCTCTAGATCTTTTGCTAAAGGGGAGAAAGGGTATGTTAGAAAAGGAGGAGTTGCTGAATCAAGAATAGAAGGTATTTCCAAGCCAATTAATAGGAGGCTTAGATATAATTAATCAAAAGAATAAGAATAAATAGAAGAAGAAGAAATTCATGAGGGACTTACCCTCAATCCAAGAAACAGAGAAGTTCATAAAATTGAAGAACTGGTGTTGGGTTCTAGAGAAGCTAATTTCTTAGTTCATTTAGAAGAACCAGTTCATGAAGAAGATCATCAAGTAGACAGTCAAGCTATAGAGCTTTAGGATTAACCTTTGATAGGTGATCAAGTAGAAGATAATATTCAATAAGAATCTACTCAAGAATAACAAAAAGTGTAGAAATCAGTAAAAAATTTACATATATTGTTGAGCATCAGACAATGGAGAGATGAGGATCTATCTCTGGAGAGCAAACAGAAGTGCTTAATAATCAATCATGATATAGTGAAAAATCTATAGAGAATTCAATTTATAATCCTTTATCAATTATGGTTGTTGATTAGACACAGAATCCAGATGAAATAACATCTGATTCTTTGTCGCATCATTTTTAATAGATTGTGGTTAAGTACAGTAAATATTAGGAATAAAATGAAAATCTTCGGCAAGAGCTCGAATTTTCAAGTAAAAATCTTCAGGATATTAAAGACAATTTTGTTTTTAAAAAGGAATTAAATTCTTTAAAGAGATAAATATTGGATGAGGTTGGAAAGATCAAATCTTAATTTGTTTCTAAATCAAAATTTACCGATCTAAAGTGGTATTTGGGGAGACAATTTGAGTCAATAAAAAGTAGTTTCAGTCAGACCAGTACATCTACCTTCACCCCTTCTACCTATCTAGATCCGATTAATAGATTTCAGGAAATCAAAACTATTATGAATGACATGAATTATTGTCTAGAAAAACTTTAGTGCAATAGTGCTCTTTTTTTAGTTCTGTTAGATATTCAGAAATTTCTAGTTGATCAATTGACTTAGAGTGAACATAGTATCAGATTTCTGCTAAACAAATTCACATATAAATTGGACCATTTTATGCAGTAAGAGGAGAGTTTTCATGATGTTTTGAAAATAAATATTGTTAAAATTTTCATATTAGTTAGATTCTAGAGTTTTGATTATGAAGTTGGGAGATAGTCTTATTAAACAATGTGGGTCTAGATGGAAAAGATGAAAGTCATGTTTCAGGCTTCTCAAAATCCCACAAAACCAGAAACCAATCTAAATCCTACCCAACCTCTTATACCCTAACCATATTAAATGGATAACCTATTTCCTAGTCACACTGACTATTGTGCTTATACAATTTTTGATCAATAAAATTTCTTTATACTTATTTGCAGTGCTTTATTTCATATTATTTTATGTTTATGTCTATAGACAAAAATTCAGTCTTATTTATCTAAAAAATATTATTATAAAATTCACTTACTGATCTGTGTAAAATTAAATGTGTTTTAATATTTTTTTATAATTTCTTTTTGATCTCACAAAAAGGGGGAGAAATTTGGATAAACACAACATTTCTTTTTATCAAAATAATTCTGTCAAATCGAATTTTGAATTATTTTCATTTAAATTTTTTCAAAATTCAAAATTCTATAATTAATTTTATGGGTTTTTTGATCATCAAAAAGGGAGATATTATTGGGCATGTATTTTCTCAACAATACACTATAAATCTTATTAATTTTGATGCTCACGAATACCCTTGTTTTTTTACTAATGATATTACTTTAAGTGTATTTTATGAAATTGATATTATTTATAATTATTATTTTGGAATTATATTCTAGATTTTTATTCACAAGGAATATTCATCAAAGTGTTATAAATGCCCTTAAGCGTATTCTGGAAACACTGTTCATTATATTCTGGAAACACTATTCATACCCTACATTGAAGAACGTAATGTAAAAAATAAACACTACATTTGTATTAAACCTTATTTTGAAAGATTGACACATATGGTTAGTCAACCCTATCTTGATAGAAATGTATGGATAAAGAACCTTACGTTTGGATGGAACCTTACATTTGAAAAAGAGAAAAAGTGTGGTTAAAGAATCATATGTAAGTATGGAACCATATGTTTGAGAAGCAAATGTATGGATCATCAACCTTACTTTTGTGATTAACCTTGCATTGTCAACCCTATATTTGGAAAATGAACACTACATAGTTGAAACCTACATTTGGTATTTTTTAATTTTATTAAGGAACCCTATGTTTGACTTTTCAACACCAGATATTTGAATTTATGATTTTATTGGAGTTTTGTGAAATGATCTTTGCAGAATATCAGGCTAATTTAAAGCTTGCTCTTGACCGATTTAAAGCCCATTTTCAACTAATTCAAAGCTCGTCATAATTTATTGAAAGAATCATATTCAGTGGAGAAATTATCTCCTTTTCTTAAGGGAAGTTACGACTACTATGAGTTGTTTTTATGAATTTTAATTCTCATGATCTATCAGGAGATTTTCTTGGATCTGGAATTATGAAGCAGGATCTCTACTTTATATATTCAATCGAAGCATTTGTTCAATATATATATGTGTGTATGATTCAAAGAAGTAGTGATATATATTTATATTGAAACTGCATTCTTGAAAATATATTTTTACAGATCTATGTTAATAATCGATCATAATAAGTTATCTATAGAGGAGGCTACACTTTGGAGATATATATGTTTTGAGTCCTGTATTTTCTGTAAGTCAGCTGATTCTAATCGTTACTGCTTTTACTTAAAGATCTATTGCAACTAGATCACTTCAGAACTACTATTTCTTGAAGAAATTATATTCTGAAGGAGAAGATCCATCTACTATCAGTTACTGTTATAATGTGAAGTTCAATTGAAACATTTTTAAATTAATATCTTTTTTGAGAGTTTCAACTACTCATACTCAGTTGTGGTGGAGTATCAGCTTCTCGATCTAAGCTATGGATATTTGGTTCTCTATTAAATAACCAAAAGGATATGTTTTTAGCCTTATTTTTCAAGGTGTCAACTTCCTGCACTCATTTGTGGATTGGTCTTATGATATGAGGACCTAACTAGTAAAATTCACCAAGCTCACATAGAGAGTAATTGGTGGAGTGGACTAGGGGATCTGTTTGCTTCAAACCACTATAAAAATCCATGATATTTATTTCTGTTTTATTTTATTCTCATACTTTCATACATAAGATAAACATTACTTATCCTCATAATCTATAGTTGAAGTCAAAAGATATAATTATAGAAGATTTTAAAATAACACAATTCACCCCCTCTTGTGTATATTTGTATATTCTAACCTAACAGCTTTCACTATCATTTAAAACATGATATATTTCTCATATACCTTTTATATATACCATGATGGATTCTCATCCCTTATATCCTTTTCCACCAACTTATATACTTCCTCCATTTCCCACTTCTCCCATCTCTCCAGGGGTTTATTCTTATGCTCCTATGAATTCCACTTCATAGTTTTACAATCATTCAAAGAATAAATTGGAGCCTACCCATCCTTCATAGGCTACCAATTTTTCATAGCCTAAAAATCCATAAGATCCCACTAATCAACTTGGATTAGGTATATGTTTTCATGTTCATTAAATTCCTTCGTGTTAATTTTATTTTTTATCTGAATCGAAAAGTAGGAGGAACATTCATATTTTTATGAATGGTGTCTAGAAATTCTATACAAAAATTATAGTAGAGTATTAAAAATACAACCAATTTATTGGTGAACATGGTAGAGAATGTAGAAGTTTTATAGAGACAATATCAAAATATAGTGATATCATTCCTGTGCAACCAATATTATGGAGACACATTTGATTTTAAATCAATGATAATTTATAGGATGAGATATGGATAAAAAATTTGTTAAATTAAAAGGTTTTTTATTTTATTTTATTCATATAAATTATTATTTTTCTTGAATCTTCCCTTTAACTTTCTTGATGGTTAAGCTGCGAGGGTTGCAAGGTTGATTAAATTTAGGGAATTATGGAGAGAATATAAGATGAAGTTATATATTGGAAGGATCATTAGAATTTTAATTGAGTTATAATATAGAGACTAAGCCTTTTCATACATGGATATTACATATTTTTAATTTAATATTGAACATATTACAAATGTACATGCCCGAGGACTGTAATAATTTAGTACCTTTAGAAATTTGGAACATAATCTTCTAACGTGGTGAAATATCTTCAACATACCCCATAAAGATATTTCCATTTTGTACACTTCACAAACATACCCTACTTAAATCCTTTCTTCACTACCTAGGGAAAGGAAATGTAGTAAAGGGAGATCTCAGATGCTCAAGAAGGGTAAACAAGGGAGATACATAAGCATAACATGAGAATAAGGGTATGATAACATGAGCATAACATTTGAAAAGAACACCCTACATATCAAATATCATAATCCTGAATCATGGCATAAAGATTTTCAATTCATAAGAAATGAATCATACAGAAATCAAAGAACTTGAGTCAGGGGAGCATAACATTGGTATAAGACCTGAAATTTGTGGCATACACATCATATTATAACATTGTGAACATGTATAAATAGAAACAGGTTCACTCATTAAGCTGAGGACATGAAATTAGGCCTTCACATAAACTTATCTACATGAAACTAGGTCTACACATAAAATTATGGATATAAAAGATAGATCCATATATAACATTGTGAACATGTAATCAGGTTCACTCATAACATCTTGAACCTGTAATTAGGTTCACACATAACATCATAATAGTTAAGGTTCACTCCCAAGACCATATTAGCAGACAAAGTCCCTTACCGAATCAGTTTTACTCCCCATTCTAGCCATGTAATCTCTTGAGATATATAAATCTTTACCCAATTCATTAGAGGGAGATATTGGTCCCACCCATCACATAATAAAATCATACATATGTCTTTCATAAGATCATAATAATTCATAATATCATAACCCATGAAATAAAAATGGGTATAATAAACATTTCATCATATATTAACCTATATAAAATAGAAATGTTTCATAATCATTTCATCATAGTATAACCCATGAAAAGAAGTTCGTTTAGTAAGAATATAACCCATGGAAGAGAAACAGGTTTCATAAAAATCATGCCATCAAAATATAAACCATTAATATAAAGAGTATGAATGGTACCCTTGGATCATATTCCCATTAAGGCTTAAGTAACACAAACTAATGTCATCTTAGATGGAAAATAATTTCTAAAGATCATTTAAAATATTTCTTCATGAAAATATCCTTTACTCTTTGAAAAATGATTTTTAAAACAAAAAACATTTTCAAAAAATCTTTTTATTTGAAAACCACTTTAAAAACAATGAATTTTCAGAATATTAGGGAAAAAATTTCATTAAAAATAACATGGTAAAATTTAAAAATAATCTTAAAATAAACTATGATCATGAAGGCAGTTAAATCCATACATGCTATAAATATTAAATAAACATTCCTTTTGCACTGTAAAAAGTTTAAAAAAGTACCTTGATCAGAAAATGAAAAGAATATTCTTTTAAAAACATTAAAAAAAATAAAAATGGGTAAAAATTTATTTAATAAATTATTTTTAAAATGTTAAAAAAATTGAAAATATTTTTAGAAAACACGAGTTTAAAAGAAAATAGATTTCTAACTGAAGAGAGAAATAAAGTTGGATTTTATTAATTTTTTTCTTAATTATCTTAAGTACCAAAGAGTGGAAAAATGACACCTTTACTTGAAGATATCATAAATAGAGGATAAGAAAGTTCATGAGAATTCTTGAGAAATGGATCAAAATATTTCATGAATGGAAGCATAATTATAAACAATCCTGATAAATGATGAGAATGTAGCAATAAACTCTTTCCACTTTGGTAACTTTGAATCATAAAACTCATGGAGGAATAACATAAAGTGAAACTTAAAATATCACAAGGATGAAAAAATTCATTATATTACTTTGAAAATGTGTTGTATATACACCTCATGAAAGAATATAGGTGCATAACACAACATACGTCTCAAAGAAAGAAAATTGAGACAAAAACCCCTTACCTAATTGGTAACATTTTAATCATAAAACCCATGAAATAAAGATCCTAACATGAATATGTAAATAGAAAAAATTTTAATTAGAAGAATAATAAAGTACATTCATGGTAAAAAGTGTAATGGAAACCCCTTACCTTAAGTCTCGACTCTTGTCATACTCATTCTATCCTTATGTATAATAAATATAAGTTTACTATAAATATATCAAATAACCATATTAATATATATAATACCATATATATTTTACTTATGACTTTATATTGCATGTTTATTAACAATTCCATGTCAAAGTTATTTTTTGGGTAATTACCACTTTTTTTCTTACATGTTTTAACTTTTTATTCTTGGTCCTCTTAATTAGATCATGATTTCATCATCTAAAAAATGCTAAACATAATTTTAATATAATATATATTCAGTATATATGTATTAATATTAATCCATAAAATTTAGTGATAGGAAATGAAATACATCGTTCATGGAGATGGTAGGCTGTACGTACGAATGGACGTTGTTTCCATTTTATTTTCATATTTAAAAAAAGAAAATTAAATGATATATATATATATATATTATTTCAGTATAATTTTTATGTTATATATATCACATATTTATATTTAACTAATCCTTTATGCATTCCATGTAAAGCGTGAATGAATCATAATGCTTCGCGAGGCGGTAGTCCACCATACACACAAACAACATTATCATATTCCCATAAAAAGGAAATCATGAAGGTATGTGTTATATATTAATTAAATAATCATAATACATCATTAATATCATATATAAATACTATGTCCATCATTATTCTCATCCTTGAAAGGTGGTAATGGAAAAATGAATGACATCAGTTCATGAGGCGGTAGTTCGTTATACACACGAATGATGATTTCATAGCCCATTTGATGGATTTGTGTCTGATTATAGTTCTTAAAACAAAAACAAAAACATATAAGTATATTAAATATACTTTTGTTATTATATAATTATGATATAAAAATAATTTAAGGGGGTTGAGGAAGAAATAAAACAAAAATGTTCGTTGATGAATGTTACCACTTCTTTGGGTATCTCCTTTTGGTTTTCACCAAAGGCCTTCCATGGTTGGATTTATTCCCAAATTAAGGCTTATATGATTATTTTATGGGATTTAATAAGTGAATTTGATGGTTTTTTGTCAATAAAAATGTCTTTAGAGGTGTGAATAAGGGGGATAGTGAGCACCCTTTTATAATTGAGGGGGAGTGGCATTTTTGTAAATACCCAAAATCATTCACTATTGGGATGTCTCCCTCACATCATGTGCCTAAAAAAATTGAAAAATAATGGTTTTTAGGGATTATTTGGTTGATAAATAGACCCAATAAAAAAAATAAATACATTTTTATAAAGTCATTCCTTAGTATTTAAGTTTACTCAATTTTATCTTTATATATTTTACCATGGTAACTTGTATCTTTTTATTTACCTAGGTAATTTATAATTTTAGATTATAATTAAAAATATATTTATTAGATAACTTATACCCACTAATAATAAATATTAAGTCTTATTCATTAAATAAAAATCCTATGTGTGTGTAAAATTAATTTTAATACAAATGCATGTAGTGTGAAAAACCTTGTTTTAACCTTAATCACATTAATTAATTTTAAATATTTTTACTAATAATTGTGATAAAAAATTAATTTAACATTATTAGACAATATAAATTATTATTATTCAAAATATAGAATCCATTTTTCCAAATTGAACTTATATAATTGGCACAATTTAATTTAAAATTAATCCCTCAGGCGTGGGTAAAAAGTAGGTTTTTAAAGTGAAAATGTTCAAAAGTTTACAAAGTTTTTATTTCAAATTTCAATATAAAATTAATTATAGTGACCTTAATTGTATTAATAGATGTATAATTTAACCAATTATACTTTAAAAACAATTTAAAATAAAATATTACTATATAAATAAATTAGATGAAAAGACAGTTTTCAATTAAAATTCAGTATTTTTCACTATTCATCAAAAATTGAAACTTTTCAAAAAATACTAAAAAAAAACCCTAAGATAATTTTTATATTAATATTTAAAAAATTAAATTTATTTTGTCAAATATATTTTATAAATTGGTAAAATTTAATTTTAAATTAGATGAACCAAACACAATTAAACTGTCTTTTAGAAAAGATACTGTTTTCAGAAAACATTTCTTTTTTATTTTAAAAGATTATTATTTTATTTATAATCAATAGATAACTAATAAAAATGTGGAAAATATTTTTTTAAGTTAGTTAATCCTATCCATTCTCACCATTCCAATGGTTATATGATAACTATCATATTAAATAATAATATTAATAGTATATTGTAGTTTGGTAAAACTCGGTCTTGCATGTAACATAAAATATTGAAGGAGATCAGTTTTGTGTGTAACACATTCCAAAATTAGTGTTGTGTGTATGTAAAGATAAAATCAGTGTTGTGTGTAGTAAAATATTAACTTGGTTTTTCTTATAAATCAAGCTTAACTTGGTGTAGCGTGCTACACAAGCCATAAAATAAATTTAATTTATTCAAAAAAATGAATTCATTAAAACATGGGGTGTTACATTATACCCCCTTAAAATGAATTTCTAAATAAAAATTCATCTGGTTCATCAAATTTTTAACACTTTAAAGTTCCTTTCATTTTATCCCACATCATAAAAATGAATACTAAATCTTCCTTTAAAAAGGGAAAGTTGGAAACATAACGGTTAACAAAAGTAACTCATAATTAGGTTTCTAAATAGAAGAACATAGGTGGGAAGTGAAGATTTGGACATGGAATAAATTCATAAATAATTATAGATAGTTATAAAGATCACTGATCAGAAGAAAGTGGGTGATCTAGAGAAGGTTAGTGATCATAACACTATAGAACAAAGAGGCATGAAAAGGCCATTGATATCATAAAAAATGATGATAATGGGACAACATTTTATTTCAAGATCCTTTCCTAAAGTTGATGAATTTTCTTGAGAATATATACTTACTTTATTTAATTCCATTTCATAAGAACAATATGACTATATAGTTATGCCTTGATCAATTTTCACTTCATCTCCTACTCCAATAAATCAAGGTGAATTTTCTATACCTAAAGCACTAATGAATCATAAGATCCATAGATAGAATGATAAGTCATTACGTCTATCTTTCATTATCATCAAAGAAAAATAGCTTGGATAGGTTATCCAATACACATAAATATTCATATGTAATAAATAATATGTTAATATCTAAAACCACATTCAAATTTCAATATAAACCATTTCATAAATGGTTATCCTTTTGACCCTCCTGAAAGATAAAAATCCAAAAATATAAAAAAAGTCATTAAATTTCTCAAAATAAGCTTAACATTGATCCCACATATATCATAAAGTAGCTCTTTATTGTCACATATCAAACATTTTAATACCTTCATCATGTATTCTCTTGAAACACTGTAATAACCGAATTATCATAAAACCATAATGAAAACATACATGATTCTTTATTCATTATATAAGATCTTATCTTATATAAAATCATTTTCATTGGAAGCTTGGGTTAATCCTTGTACTGATATAATATGTGATTTTATTATTCCAAAATCCATTTTGATAATCACATGAAATTTACTAAAGGATGAACAATAAAATTTTCACAGTGCTCATTCATAAGAAATCAAATGTGAAATTCCCATCTAGGGAGAGAAAGATAAGTGTGACCTAATTATAATGATTCACTTCATCCACTGTGATCACATAATATTTCCCTTTTTTCCTATGCCTTTAGAGTTTTTTTGGATTATAATCCATATTAGGCCTTGGATTGAGGCATTGATTTACATAATGCCCAAAATACTTTCACTTGAAACATTGAAGTGTAGGTGGTGCATTATATTGAGATCTTTCTCCAGTAATTTCATGAATTTCCCTCTTCACATCACTTCTATGTTATTTTTCTTAATGGTCAGAATTTCCACACTTGAAACACCTTATTTCTTTAAGGTACTCACCAAAGTGCTCCTTACCATAGTTTTGGAAAGTAGGGGTTTGAAACTTTTTCTTCCCTCTATGTGACATATCATTAGATTTTCTATGGAACCCCATTTTCATTTTCTTATCACTAGAACCAATAGGGTTTCCAGCTTCCATTTCCACTTTTAATGCACATTGACTGATTTATTCATAGCATCCAAAGTCCCTTATAGCTAAATCACTTGAGATATTTTGTTTCCATACACTAAATAATTGGCCAACCTTACATTTAGGATGAATTATAATACCAGAATAGTACCTCACAAGTATTGTAAAATTTCCTTCATAAGCACCAACAGATTCATCATCCTTCTACTTAAGCTATAGGAATTCATTCCCCATTTTTGTATGATGAATACAAGGAAATAATTTATTGAAAAATAATATTTTAAACTCATCCCACTTTTTGGAGTCAATTTATTCTCATTTACTCATATTCATAATAATATTATACCATTGATCCACCTCACCTTCCAGATAGTAGACATCTAGAGTGACTTTTTCATGTTCTGAACATTGGATAATGAAAAATATCTTATCAGTGGTACTCATCCATTTCTCAGTAACTAATAGATAATTAAAACCACTGAAATAAGGTGGGAGTTTCATAATAAAGGAATTAATAGAACATTATTCCCTACTTTTCTTGTTAGGATGTTCACAATGATTCATATCTTGAGAAAGTTATGCGAGCCTAACAATGAGGTTTTTTATTCCATATCCCATTACATTCTATTACTTAGGAGGAAAATAATTTTATTATCCATTTCATTCCTAATTAACATAGTTCCTTCAGGTTCAATCCATTTACTGAGACCATAAAAAATAGTGTGAGAGATGCTAATTATAATGGAAAATCACATAGTCTAAAAAAACATTTAGCAAGTCTAAATAAAGACACCCTCTTTTTAATCTATGACACCTTAGGTTTATCCTAGGTTATTCATAGTAATCATCTATTTAAATCCTTCATGATGGTTTATAAAGAGTTTGTGAATTTTCAATGCATATCCCCCATGAGTTTCAAACCAGGTGTGAATCAAGGCCTGTTATCATGCATTAGTTCCCAATCAAGTCTAGCTAAATACGGCATTTTCAAGTTTATTACCCCTATATACATCTTTGTCCGAGCCACATCCACTTATAATATCTAGAAAGGGATGTAATAATTTAGAAACCAATCTCTAAATCTTTTAGAAAAATTACTGGACATTTTTGTAAACTTTGACTCATATTTAGATATACCCCAATAAATATCCTTAGAATTATCCGTAGTGATCTCACTAAAGTTTTCTCATCCTAGTTTCCAAATTTTCACTAAACCTTTCCTTTGATATCAACTATAGTGACCCAAGATTTTCATACATGGATATTAAATATTTTTAGATGAATATTCAACACATTACAAATGTACATGATCAAGGACTGCAATACTTCAATGCCATTAGAAACTTGGAACACAATATTCTAACTTGTTGAATGATATTCAATATCTCCCATAAATATTTTTCCCCTTTTCACTCTTCACAATCATACCCAACTTAAAACCTTTCTTTAGAACCTGGGGAAAGGAAACATAATAAAGGGTGATATTAGATTCTAATTAAGGTTAAAAAAAGGATATACATAAGCATAACATGAGCATAAGGGTACGAGAACATGAATATAACATTTGAAAATCATACCCTGCATATCAAATATCATAATCTTGAATCACAACATAAATATTGGAATTTCAAAAGACATTAATCATAGGGAAATAAAATAACATGATCCATAGGAGCATTACATTGGTATAAGGCATGAAATTTGTGGCATACACATCATCTTATAACATTGTGAACATGTATAAATAGAAACAAGTTCACTCATTAAGTTAAGGACATGAAATCATTCCCTTAAATAAACTTATGGACATGAAACCAGGTCCACACATAACATTATGGATATGAAATATAGGTCCATTCATAACATTTTGAACATATAATTAGGTTCATTCATAACATTGTGAACATGTAACAAGGCTCATGTATAACATTGTGAAAATGTAATCAGGTTCACACATAACATCATAGTAGTCAAGGTTCACTCCCAAGACTATCTTAATAGAAAAATTCCCTTAAATAAATAGGTTTAACACCAATTCTATCCATGTATATATCATTATATAAATAAATCTTTACCCAATTCATTTTAGGGAGATATAGGTCCCACCCGTCACATAATGAAATAATAAATATGTGCGCCACAAGTTCATAAAACTTTATCATATCATAACCCATGAAATAAAATGGGAATCATAAACATATAATAATATATTAACCTACGGAAAATAGATAGGTTTCATAATAATTTCATCATATAATAACCCATGAAAAAAATTGAGTTTCATAAGCACATAACCCACGGAAGAGAAACAAATTTCATAAACATAATTCCATCAAAATATAAACCATTTAGAGAAAGTGTATGAATGGTAACATTTGATAATATTCCCAGTAATTAATTATTAACACCAATGAATGTCATATTATATGTAAAATAATTTTGAAATATCATTTACCACATTTATTGAGGAAAATATCCCTTCCTCTTTGAGAAATTCTTTTTAAATCATATTTTTTTGAAAAAGTTTTTTCTTTGAAAACCAATTTAAAAACAACGAATTTATAGAATATTAGGGAAAAAAATTTCTTTAAAAATAACCTGGTAAACTTGTAATGGAATATTTAAAAAAATTATGGTTATGACAATGGTTAAATTTGTACATGCCATACATGTTAAATGAGCATTCATTTTGCATTATAAAAAGTTTAGAAAAGTTCCTTAATCAGAAAACAAAAATAATATTCCTTTGAAAAAATTTAAAAATAAAAAATGGGTAAAAATGTCTTTAATAAATAATTTTTAAAAGGTTAAAAATACTTTTGATTTTTTTTGAAAACATGGTTTTGAAATAAAACAGATTTACAACCAAAGAGAGAAAAAAAGTAAAATTTTATTAAAAACATTTTCTTAATTATCTTATGTAACAAAGAGTGTAAAAATAGTAACATTAATTTAATATATCATAAATAACCAAATTATCATAAAATTAATTATAATTATTAAGATATTAATCATAATATTTCATCAATGGTAGCATAATCATAAACAATCTCGACAAATGATAAGATTGTAGTAGTAAACTCTGACCACTTTGGTATCTTTAAATTATAAACCCCGTGAAGGAATAACATAAAATGAAACTTAAAATATCATCAGGACGAAAAAATTCCTGATACTACATGTAAAAGGGTCTGTATATACACATCATGAAATAATATAGGTTCATAACATAACATATGTCTCAAAGAAGGAAAATCGAGACAAAAACCCCCTTATCAGATTGGTAATGTTTTAACCATAAACCCCATGATAGATATATCATAAAATGGATATGTAAATACCAAAAATTTTAAGTACAAGAATCATAAGTACATTCATTGGAATTATATACACCATATTTAAGAAAGATATGGTGAATATAGCATGCATCTCACAAAAGATAAAAGTGAGATAAAAATCCCTTACCTTAATTCTCGACTCTCATAATAATCATTCGATCCTCATGTATAATAAATATAAGTTTATTATAAATATATCATAGAACCATATTTATATATATAAAACTATATATTATTTACTTATGAATTTATATTACCCGTTTATTAATAATTCTATGTTAAAGTTATGTTTCAAGTAATAACCGCTTTGTTTTTCATACATGTTTTAACTTGTTTTTCTTGGTCCTCTTACTTAGATAATGATTTAGTCATATAAAGAATATAACCATGATTTTAATATCACAAATATTCAGTATATATATATTTATAGAAATCCATAACATTTAGTGATACGAAATGAAATACACCATTCATGGAGATGGTAGGTTGTACGTACACATGAATGTTGTTTCCATTTTCTTGTCATATTTAAATAAAGAAAAGTAAATGATATATATATATATATATATATATATATTATAATCCCATTATTAGTTTTATGTTATATATATCACATATTTATATTTAACCCATCCTTAATACATTACATTCAAAGATTGAACAAATCACATCGCTTCGTGGGGCGGTAGTCCGTTGTTTACACGAACAACATTATTGTATTCCCAAAAAATGGAAATCATGAAGTTATGTGTTATATATTAATTAAATAAGTGTAAATAAATGATAAATATCATAAATATCATATATAAATAGTATGTCCATCATTATTCCCAACATTGAAATGTGTTAATAGAAGGACGTGTGTGTGATTATAGGTCATACCCTTAACATAAAAAAACCTTAGTATATTAAAGATACTAAGGTTATTATATAATAATGATATAAAAATAATTGAAGGGTTTTGAGAAATAAATAAAACAAAAACATTCTTTGATAAATTTTACCTTTTTTTCGGGTATCTCCTTTTGGTTTCATGCCACTAAATAATTGGTCAACCTTAATTTCAGGCTGAATTATAATACCTGAATAGTACCTAAAAATTCTTGTAAAATTTTCTTTATAGGAACCAAAAAATTCATCATACTTCTGTTTAAGCTCTAGGAATTCATTCTACATTTTTATTAAGAATATGAGGAAATATAATATTGATAAATAATCTTTTAAACTCATCCCACTTCATGGAGTCAATTTCTTATCATTTCCTCATATTCTTAATAATATTCCACCATTGATCTTCCTCACCTTCCATATAGTAGACATATAGAGTGACTATTTCATGTTATGAACATTAGAGAATGGAAAATATCTTTTTAGTGGTATAGATCCATTGCCTAGCAACTAATGGATCAGAAAAGATAGTGAAATAAGGAAGGTATCGCCTCATGAAGGACTCAAAAAAAATTTGTTCCCTCCTTTCTCATTAGGATGTTCAAAATGATTCATTACTTGAGAAATTTGTGTGCGCATAACGATGAGGTTTTTTATTCTATATACCATAACATTCAGTTTCTCATAAGGTAAATCATTGCATTTTCCATTTCATTCCTCATTAACATGATTAATTTAGGTTCTGGCCATTTACTAAGACCTGAAAGAATTGTGTAAGAAACACTAATCATAATATAAAATCATATAGTCTGAAAAATCATTTAGTAAGTATAAATCAAGATACCCTCTTTTTAATCTATGATACCTTCAGTTTATCCCACTTAATTCATAGTCATAATCTATTTAAGTCCTTTATGGTGGTTCATAAAGAGTTTTTGAATTTCCAATTAATATCCACTAGAAGTGTCAAACCAGGTGTGATTAAAGTACTATTATCGCGCACTAGTTCCCAATCGATTCTTGCTCAATATGGTGTTTTCATGGTTGTTACCTCTATGTATATCTATTATAGAGCCACATCCACTTTTAGTATCCAGAAATGGATGTAATCATTTAGAAACCAATCTATCAATCTTTTAGAAAAATTATAGGACATTTTCCTAAACTTTGAATCATACTTAGACACAAACTTAGAGACATCCCTATAAATATCCTTAGAATTATCCCTAGGGACCTCACTAAAATTTTCTTATCATAGTTTCCAATGTTTAGATAAACCTTTATTTGATACCAACTATAGTGACCTAGGATTTTCATACATTAATATTACATATTTTTAGATGAATATTCAACACATTAAAAATGTACATACCTAGGGACCATAATTGTTTAGTTCATTTGGAAACCTGGAGCACAATCTTATAACTTGGTGAAAGATCTTTAAAATATCCCATAAAAATCTTCCCCTTTTATACTCTTCACAATCATACCCTACTTAAAACCATTATTCATAACATGGGGAAAGAAAACATAAGAAAGGGTGACTCAGACACTCATTAATGGTAAAAAAGAGAGATATGTAAGAATAACATGAGCATAAGCATATGAGAACATGAGAATAAAATTTGAAAACCATACCCTCCATATCAAATATCACAATCTTGAATCATGGAATAAAGATTGGCAGTTAATAAGACATGAATCATAAGGAAAATAAAGAACATGATCCATGGGATCTTAACATTGGTATAAGTCAAGAAATTTGTGGCTTAAACATCATATTATAAAATTGTGAACATTTATAAATAGAAATAGGTTCACTCGTTAAGTTGAGGAAATGAAATCAGTCCCTCCCATAAAATAATGGACATACAACCAAGTCCACGCATAACATTATGGACCTAAAATAAAGGTCCACACATAACATTGTGAACATATAATGTTATGGAGGGATATATATAAATCTTTAACCAATGCATTGGAGGAAGATATAGGTCCCACCCATCACATAATGAAATCATAAATATGTGTGCCACAAGATCATAAAAATTCATCATATCATAACAAATGAAATGAAATGGGTATTATAAAAATTTCATCATATCTTAACCTATGGAAAATAGGTAGGTTTTATAATCATTTAATCATAAAATAACCCATGAAAAGAAGCAGGTTTCAAAATCATATAGCCCATGGAAGAGAAATTACTTTCATAAACATCATGCCATCAAAACATAAACCATTTAGAGAAAGAGTATGAATGTTACTCTTGGATAATATTACCAGTAACACATGAGTAACACGAATGAATTTCTTCTTAGATGGAAAATAATTTTTAAAGATCATTTAAAACATTTCTTGAATAAAATATCCTTTCCACTTTGAAAAAAACTTTGTAAAAGATAATTTTTTTTTGAAAAACTTTTTTCTTTGAAAATAACATTAAAAAAATTATAGAATATTAGGAAGAAAATTTATTTAAAAATAACCCAGTAAACCTGTAAAGTAATATTTAAAGAAATTATGGTCATGATGGTAGTTAAATCTGTAAATTCCATACATGTCAAATGAACATTCCTTTTACATTATAAAAAGTTTAGAAAAGTTCATTGATTATAAAAAGATAATAATATTCCTTTGAAAACATTGAAAAATAAAATGGTTAAAAATTTCCTTAATAAATTATTTTTAAAATGATAGAAACACTTTTGAGAAATATTATTAGAAAAAAAAATTGGAAAGAAAACTAATTTTTGACCGAAGAGAGAAATAAAGTAAGATTTTATTAATTTTTTTCTTAATTATCATAAGTACCAAAGAGTGGAAAATTTTCTCCATTAATTTAATATATAATAAATAAATATAGGATAATTAAATTCATGAGAAATCTTGAGAGATGGATCATAAAATTTCATAAATGGAAGCATAATCATAAACAATCTCGATAAATGATGAGATTGTAGCAATAAACTCTTACCACTTAGGCAACTTTGAATCATAAAACCCATAAATGAATAACATAAAATACAACCTAAAATATCATTTGGTTGAGAAAATTATTGATATTACATGTAAAAGGGGCTAGATATACACTTCGTGAAAGAATATAGGTGCATAACATAACATACATCTCAAAGAAGGAAAATTGAGTAAAAAAACCCCTTACCGCATTGGTAAAATTTTAACCATAAAACCCATGAAAGATAAATAAAAAAATGGATATGTAAATACAAATTTTTTTATTGATAATAATTATAATTACATTTATGTGCAGTATATACACCACATAGAATAAATAGGTGGTGAATATAGCATGTGTCTCACAAAAGTAAAAAGTTCCCCTACCATAAGTCTCGACTCTTATTATACTAATTAAATCCTCATATATAATAAATATAAGTTTATTATTAATCTATAAAATAACCATATTATTATATATAATACTATATATGATTTACTTATGACTTTATATTACCTTTTTATCAAAATTCCATGTTAAAATAATGTTTTGGGTAATAACCGCTTTGTTTTTCGTACATGTTTTAACTTGTTATTCTTGGTCCTCTTACTTAGATCATGAATTAATCATATAAAGAATTATAACCACGATTTTAATATCACATATATATAGTATATATTTATTTAGATTAATCCATTATATTTAGTGATAGGAAATAAAATACACCATTCATGGAGATGGTTGGCTATACATACGCATGAACGTTATTTCCATTTTCTTGTCGTATTGAAAGAAATAAAAGTAAATGATATATATATATATATTATAATATGATTATAATTTTTATTATATATATATATATATCATATATTTATATTGAACCCATCCTTAATACATTTTATGTAAAGCGTGAACAAATCATATCGCTTCACGGGGCGGTAGTCCGTCATACATATGAATGTCATTATCGTATTCCCAAAAAATATAAAGCATGAAGGTATGTGTTATATAATAATTAAATAATCATAAAGATATCATAAATATCATATATATCATATATAAACAATATTTTCATCATTATGCTCTACCTGAAAGGTGGTGATGGAAAAACAAACGACATCGGTTCGCGGGGCGGTAACCCACTGTACACATAAATGATGATTTCATAGACCATTTAATGGATGTGTGTGTGATTATAGGTCATAAAATTTACATAAAAACATTTCAGTGTATTAAATATACTGATGTTATTATATAATCTTGATATAAAAATAATTGAATTGGTTTAAGTAAGAAATAAAACAAAAATGTTTGTTGATGAACGTTACATCTTCTTTATATATCTCCTTTTTGTTTTCACCAAAGTATTTCCTTGGTTGGATTGATTCCCAAAGTAAGGCTTCTAGTATTATTTGAAGGAAATTGGGATGTGATTTTTGTGGGTTTTTGTTGATCTAAATGGATTGAGATGTGTGGAGAATGGGGAGAGTGAGTCCCCTTTTATAATTAAGGGGGCAAGACAATTTATTAAATAGTCAAAAGAATTCACTATTGGGAGGTATCCATTACCTCATGTGCCTCCAAAATTGAAAAATAATGATTGTAGGGATGATTTGGTTGAGAAATACCTGCAACATACAAAATAAATAAATTTTTTATCAATTCATTCCTTAGTCTTTATGTTTACTCAAATTTATCTTTATAGATTTTACCAAGGTAACTTGTATCTTTTTATTTACCTAGTTAATTTATCCTTTAATATTATAATTAAAAATATATTTATTTTATAATTTATACCCACTGATTCTAAATATTAAATCAAATTCATTAAATAAAAATACTATGTGTGTGTAAAATTAGTTTTAATACAAATGCATGTAATGCGCAAAACCCTATTTTAACCTTAATCGTGTTAATTAATTTTAACTGTTTTCATTAATCATCATGATAAAAAATTAATTTGACCTTATTATACAATATAAATTATTATTATTCCAAATATGGAATTAATTTTTCCAAATTCCACTCATATAAGTGGCATAATTTAATTTAAATTTAACCCCACAGATGTGAATAAAAAGCGGGGTTTTAAAGTGAAAATGTTCAAAAGTTTACAAATTTTTTATATCCAATTTCAGTATAAAATTGATTCTAGGGATCTTAATTATATTAATAGATGTATAATTGAACTAATTATACTTTAAAACCAATTCAACGTATAATTTAACCATATAAATTATAATATCCCAATTTTATCCAAAGGTATATACCATTAGTTTTTTGGTTTAATTCCTTTTATTTGCCCTAAATTTGAATCCTAGGAGGTTAAAGGAAGTCCTGGGGGGAATTCTAGGCTCGTTTGAAGCCCAAAGAACCAAAAATGGGGAAAATGGGATGGAACACATGGTTTGTTTGAAACTGTGGAACCCATGGCATACGCCCGTGTGAGCTATTGCAGGTTTTGGATAGTGGGAAAGCACATGGTTTGCGCATGGTTAGTCAAACCGTGCACCTTTCCTATTTAGTGTGCCAAGTGAGATAGAACCATGCACACGATTGGTGCATAGTTTGTAAAAAACATGCAGCCAAACCATGCACAATGATTTTTATGGGTGAAATGACAACTTTTACCTAAATTATATATTTAACCCTGTTTTCTTTCTTCCCCCACCTTTTCACCCGATTTTCTCCTCTCCTCCAAGACCATGAATATCCTCCCCCTCCCTCTTGGATTTTTGTGATATCTCCCTCAAATATCATATTTTTCCTTCACCATCAGAAGATATGAACTCTTTTTGGCAAGATATTTCTTCCACACCCCTCTATTTCTTTGTTTCTCGAAGATCTATTGTGCTATTTTGGTGCAACAAACTTTCCCCCTATTTTGGTGATTTTTTAAATCTTCTGATTTATTAAATTTTAGGTTTAATCAAGGGGTTTTATTGGACTTGTGGAGTACTGTGACTATGAGGTAGGGCGTCTACTATTTTTCCTATCATTTCATCACTTTTTAGTTTACCTGTCATTGTACAGTTAGCTGGGTCCTTCTGACAAAGCCTTGATCTTACATATTAAATTAACCAAAATTAATTACCTTGTCTGTAGTGACCTTAACTTATGGAGAAACCTATCCAAGGGTGTTTTCCTTGTCTTTTGGAAACCCCTTTGGGTGTTCTATTATAAATGGTCTAAGTTTCCTTATGATTTGAGTGGGGTTTCACTTTAGTTTAATGTTTTAAATTTATTAATGTATTTAGAATGAGTAATTCACCTTGAATTGGATCCCTTGATAATTCATATGCCAAATTTTTATTATTTATCCCCTTGTGTAATGTTATATGAATTTATTCATGATTGTTGATAGGTTATTAATTTTTAGAAAATGATCATGCTTAATTCCATATGTCATGCCATGCGCTTGTTACATTGAAACCCCTTACTTCATGTCTTATGATTGCTTCTTTAAGTTATTATATGTTCTATGTGCCTTACCACGATAAATGCTTATTCCTCAAGCCCATGATTTTGTTTTAATGGAATGTGGTGCCTGATCAAGCTTGATATCTTGAGGTATTAAGATGTCATTGATGAAATATGGTAAGAGGCATGATAATTCCATGTGCCTTTGGTTATATTCTATTTTTTACATGATATGTATTGTTGCTTGTGCCTCATACCATGATTTCCCTTATTTGATGCTTATTTCCTTGCCTTATGAATTGTGCCATTGTTGTTGGATTCAATTGTATAGTTTGATTAATGGTAAGAATATAATATTGAGATGATTATTGGATGACATGATTTATACATATGCCTTTACTCATGATACATATATGCCTTGATTGTGATGTGACTTGGATACTTGGTTCACTTCACACGGTTCGAGAGAGAACATGGGTTCTATATTAAGGAATCATGGATGGACTCACGATGCTCATTTGGGTTATAACCTAACACACCAGGGGTGACTCTTTGGCATTCCAGGAAAGGACTTCCCATGAATTTTCTTATACTCCTGAGTGATACTAGTACTATAGGGGAGTAACCGTGGATGGACCCATTGGAAAGATGGATAGCCATGCCTTGGGTGATACTCTTTCCCCTACATGAGATACCAGGGGTAGATTCAGAGTTACCATGCCTTGAGTGATACTAGGGACTCCGTTTGGGTCTCCTAGGATAGACTCGGTGGTATTGGATTATATCGGATGATCTCGTGACAATACTTTAGATTATTTTTAGATCACCTTGGATGGGCCGAGGACTCGACCATTGGATATGATAGATAGATTGAATTGAATGTTTATATGAGATGAATCCTTATTATTGTAATTATGAGTTTCTTATGCAATTATTTTATTTCTAAATTTCTTGTTAGCACACTTGAATGATGACTTCTGAATTAGACCCCAATATGAAGTATGAGAATGGGGGTATGAATTTCATGGTTTCCTTATTTACTATTGGACCTTGTATAAATTTATTTCTTACACAGGTACCTCTTTTTAAACTTTCAGCATAGGTCAAAGTAGGTGGTATGGGACAGGTGTCCGTTTAGGAACCGAGACCAAGATGAAATTATTTATTTATTAATTGCTCTATATTCATTATATCAAGAACACTGTCTCTTATTTACAGCATGAAATGGAAACTTCTAGACATTGTGGGTGCCGACCTATTGAGATTTATATCTCACACCATGATCAGGCATGGTTTGGTACCTTAGTAGACTTTATGACCATAGGTATGGATAAAGGGAAGCATGCTACATCCGATGATTGATTGATTTTCTTGATGCTTAAGATGAAGCATGGGTCATAGGATCAAACCTATGCTCGAGATAATTATAGTATCAATTTTTGTATTTTTATATTTTTCCAGCATATAGAATATGCTTATACCCCTACTCCCCACACTCTCTTTTTGTATAGGCATGTGACATCATCAGTATCATCATTGTATCTTTTATGATTATTCATATTATTCCATTTCATTATTTATATTTCATTGCTTACTACTTTACTTCCACTACTCTATGTTTATTCTTATTCTTCTGCTATTTATTATATATTGATTACCCCTATGCATACTGAATCTATGAGGGCATAATCTCCCCATGGACACACCCTAGTACCTTGCTGCTAGTTAGGAACCTCTATCATTCAGGGAGATGTGCTTGATCTCATATTACCATCTAGACTTGGGGCTTAGTTTATTGGAACCCAGGACGGGGATTCTTCATAAATAAATTATATGGAAAGCAATTTTCAATTAAGATTCAGTATTTTTACTATTAATCAAAAAATTAAACTTCTCAGAAAAATACCAAAATTTAATCTAAGATAATTTTGATATTACTCTTTCAAAAATCAACTTTATTTTTTCAAATAGATTTTCTAAAATTGGTAAAATTTCATTTTAAATTATGTGCACTAAGCATAATTAAATCGTATTTTAGAAAAGATACTATATTTTCACAAAACATTTCTGTTTTTCTTTTAAAAGATTATTATTTTATTTATAATCAACAGATAACTAATAAACATGTGAAAAAATATATATTTTTATAAGTTAGTTAATCATATTTATTCCCACCATTCCAATGAGTAGGAAATAACTACCATATTAAATAATAATGTTAATAGTATATTGTAGTTTGGTAAAAAGCGGTCTTTCATGTAGCACAAGCTATCGAAGGAACCCAACATTGTGTGTACCACAATAAAAACTTAGTGTTTCATGTACTACAATCAAAAATCAGTGTTGTGTGTAGTGTAAGCTACAATTGGTGTTATTTATAAATCAAGCTTAACTTAGTATAGTGTGTAATACAATCCATCCAAGAAATTTAATTTATTCGAAAAAATTAATTCATAAAAACTCATGGTACTACATATAAGGTATACCAACCCTAAATGATTATCCAATTACACAGTACCATGATATTATTTTCTATTATAAGAGTTTACATTTTAAGATATTGTTCAAATTTAATGATTTTTTTATTAACAATGATTATGATTTTTATTGATACATTTTTTATATTACAAAATTTTCTTTTTAAATATTATTTATAAATAAATAAAAAATTGGTTATATGGAGTATTTTTACACTTTTGGGACAAATAACATGCATTAACATGAGTGAAACCAATTATTTTTCATGTAAAAGTAAGTTTAATTAGGTTTTTTGGATTTTATTTGAAAAGAATAGTGAATATTAGGTTGCAGTTGTAATTTAATTTGATTAATGTTTTTAAACAATACAATATTATTGAATACTATTTTCTTAAATCCATTTTCATTTATAGTGGGCACTGTAGAAAATCAAAGGAAATATACCTCAAGAAAAATTATATTTCTTGAGCAGAAAGAAATAATATGGGAGTATTTTTAATGATGAGATGAAGGAAAATAGTATTAGTATTATTATACTACTTTACAGTTTTAATATCTATTTTATAACTAAATTTCTCATTTATATTATCAATAACATGATATAGAGGTCCTTGATGAGAAATAAGGCAAAACATTTGGGCCAAAAAAACATTTGTGGTAGTTATTAGGTGATGAGCACCTATCGTTCCCACTAGGTTTTGACACTCTTCAAGAAATTCAAACACCAATTCTTACAATAAGTTAAAATAGGTTCACATAGATTTAGAATATGCAAATAATTGGTCATGTAGGAGTGTGCAAAAGGTAAAAAGGTCACTAAGCATTTCATAAAAGCTCTGAAAACTTTATGTCCATCCCTTCCTCTAGTATATGCTGTGGTTTTTTTACACATTTATGTCGATGATGTGTTACTTCTATGATACTCTGTGTGATATTGATGAATGTATTAGTAATGCTAAGAGAAATGACTTTCCCAATGGTGATATTGATAAAGTTGTTGAAGGAAATGATGTTAGTAATAAAGTTAGTGATTAGGGTGATGATAGTGATGACTGATATAGTATTGGATATCATGAATATGATTTTTAGAGGAGGATTTTGATACATTTCACTTTTGAAATTATTTTTATGACACATTGATTGTGATAGCTGACGTGTTATAACTAAAACCCATTATATATGTAATCATTTCAATTTAAAGTTATTAATTTATATATATATATATATATTATTTTTCTAGTTTTGAAATTTATGATTAGAGATGATTCATTGATTATCTTTTGGATTGACTATTTTAATTATCTTTGTAGGTTTTGTGGTATAAGAGGTGTAGATAGAGTAGAATTTAATATCACCCTTATACCAATGGTTTACAAAAATGTTGGTATAAATATATACCAATGGTTTGAAGAAACCATTGGTATAAGGGGTATACCAATGGTTTACAACTATTGGTATAGAAAACTATACCAATTGTTCCTACAAGACATTGATATAGCCCAATACCTACAAAGATAATATTAATGGTTTATATAATCATTGTTATATGATATAATAATGTTTCTACAACATATACTAATAGTTTAAAACTGTTAGTACAACTAATATTTATAGAAATTCATGAATACTTAGAGAAATTACTTTATTAGTGAGTGTTTCATAGTTTATAAAAATCATAATAGTCTTAGATATACCTTCTCTTAGTGCAATATCAACCTTTGGTAAAGGTGATGATTGGAGTTCCTATAAGACCATGAATTCAAGATTATCTATACTATGGGGATGGGAAATGCGGTGGCTGATTCCATTAGAAGAAACTATTATTATCAGTTAATGTAGGGGTTGTTTGAGTAGTTAGCCTTAATATAGCTAGAGTTTTTGGAATAAGGAGGCATTTAATATCTTCAATTAATGGTGGTGGCCCCTCCACTTCTTCAGTGGGTGAGGTTGTCCCTATTGGGAGACATAGATTACGAGATTCTTTATGATTATATATCCTCAAGAAATGCATTTGATGGTTTTTTAAAAGGTGGAGAGTATGACATACTCTTATAAGGGTGAATAGTGGTCCTAGTTTCACAACATGAGGAGGTATTGAGGGAGTTCCACACACCGCCATGGAGGTACATCTAGGTGTGATGAAGATGCACTAGGATATCAAGAATTTGTATTGGTGGCCAAGTATGAAGAAAACTATTTTTGAGTTTATATCATGATGTATCAACTATCAATGGGTGAAGTTAATGTACCAAGTGTTACACCCTAGCTTGGGACCACTCATTAGTATTCTTACCTACATGCCACTTGACCTCAAGAGTGCCTCCCTATATGCTAAAGGATACTAACTATAAGTAAGGGACTAAATCATACATTGGGGAGACTATGAACTTGATATATTAATCATAAATAATGATAAAAATAATCAAACATAATACACAATAAATAATTAGATTACACATAAATAAACAACACCTAATTCTATAAAAAATTAAAGGAAATCATACAATCATCCACCCCTATGGTTGGAAACTAGGTTGATCACATATATAGAATTAAAAAATAATGTATAGAGGCTCAAACACCATCCTATAGCCTAACCTTATCCCATATATAATACCCTATTGAGCTACTGTATCCCAAACCACTACATATTCTATTATTTGACATGTAAGTTAAACATCGTTTGCATGTGTACAAGAGTGACTACATAGAGTATGAGAAATTAATTTTAGAAAGGTCTCACTAAGTTACCCTAATATATTCCAACATATCTATCTGTATTCATGAGTAAAATAAATAACTAAAATTAAACACACACAAGCATGTTTGTTAGGTCATCGTATACTAACTAGGCCACCACAACACCTAAATATACATGTATTAGACAATGATGGAAATAAATTCATCTCATGACAAAAAATCCAACCCATACCCAAAGAATTTGGGAAAGGTTCTATACCATGACTCTAGCTATACCCTCATCCTTAAGGTAGGTTCCATATCAAGTACCCATACCATCCTCTCTTATCGAGGTCACACAATGAGCACCCAATCCAATCCATCTTAGGGATGGCCACATATAAAGTACCTAAGAAAATACCTCTCAGATAAGGCCTATCATCAATTACCCAACCAATAATCACTAGTTCAGGGTAGGTTACACATCAAGTACCTAACCCATACCCTCTTAGGAGAGGGTGCACATCAAGTACCCAATCAATACCTTCCAATGCAAGGTAAGGTGATCATCATCATACCCAACCCATCCCCTCTTTGGGGAGGGTGCACAACAAGGTTTAGACCATCCCCTACTTTTTAGGTTAGTCAATATAGCATCACACCTTTTTATCACATAAAATTTCATTACATTATACAAAACCGAGGATCTTTAAGGTTTAGTGTCTTGGAAACCAGGAACTTATTACATGAAAAAAAACATTCTTCTTAAACACTTGAAAGGATTCTTCAATTGTTCATCCTAAGTT
The DNA here is from genome assembly GCA_963277665.1 of Viscum album. Lineage (NCBI taxonomy): Eukaryota > Viridiplantae > Streptophyta > Magnoliopsida > Santalales > Viscaceae > Viscum > Viscum album. The sequence continues at coordinate 250,022,237 of OY728135.1, read as the reverse complement.
CATTACAGCATCTCATAACCTGGGAGCATACATCAAAGGAAAGGGTGATAAAAATTACCAATAAGGGAAACAAGGGAAACATTTTACATGAGAACTTGAGATACATCAAAAGTCATGAAAAATAACTTTAAGGCATGAGAAAGGTATCATGAGGCATATCATAATAAAAATAACGTGTTTCATAACTTGAAGATGTGGCTACAACATTTAACATAGACAATCATGAACATATCAACAAGGTCCATCCCCAAGGTGTAATTTGAAAATTACCAAGGCAAACCCCAAGGTACCATTAAAATTGTATTCTCTAGTGGTTATATCATTACCCAATGCAATGGGGCACTATCAGGGCGCACCCTTAAATTTGTAATCTCTAGTGGTTACATCATTACCCAATACAATGGGGCGCTATCGGGACAAATCCTTAAATTTTTATTTATTATCATGTGAGCCACATATATCATCATCAAACATTTCATAAATAACCCATATAGCATAAAAGAAATGGGTTTCCATTCATAATCATAGCGTTTTAAAAACTGCTTTATAGACAAGATCTTTATGTCACTTTAAACCCACAGAAAAGGAAATCGGGTTTCATGTATGTAAATACCAGAATTTAAAATAGAACATTTTGATATATATATATGTGAATACCCCTGTAGAAGAAAGTGATTTGAGTATTCACTTAATAATATAAAATAATTTGAGAAAAAGAGAGAGGCATTTTGAGACGAAAATTCTCCACCATAACGGCTATGTTGCAGGGTTTTAGAAAATTTTGAAAAGAGAGGGGACATGGGTCACCCACTCATAAATGATCCATAAAAAAGTAGGGGGAAAGAATATAAAGGATTTAAGAACATGTTAAAGAAATTTTAATGATATACCATATGAAATTAAAAACATGGATGTAATACAAAAATAAGATTTCTCTTATGAAAATTCGGCAGCCTAACGACGTCACTTAAAACAAAAAAATTTGAATTAACGAGATCAAATATGGTCTCTCATCATATGAACATAAAAGATCAGTATTATAGATATAGATATTATACCCCAACATAATAAAAGGAACTTGAAAGACTTGACATGAAAATAGATCATGAAAATGAGAAGGGTGAAAGAATCCGTTACAAAAATTTCGGCAGCCTAACGACGCCACTTAAACATTCATAAAACAAAATCATGAGATTAAGAGGGGATCTATCATCATATGAACATGAAAAGGGAAGTAATAGGAATATAAAATAACATCCTCCAACATAAGAACATGGAGCATAAAATAAATGACTTAAAAGAGAGTATTTGAAAAGAAAGAGAGAGGTTGGATCCCTTACCTTAAAACGTATCTCTTAAAACTCAAAGGTTGGAACCTTTAGGGCTTGAGAGAACCTTGGGAGGACTCCTTGGGAGGTAATGAGACCATAGATTTGTTGGGGGAGATTTGGGAGTGAAAACTAAAGGAGAAAAGGGTGGGTATTTATAGGGAAAGTGAGGGGACAAGGCATTAATGGCCAAAGGACACCTCATTGGCGGTATTGAAAAAACCATGGGTTGCCCATGGTATTTGCCCATGGTATTGGCCACTTGGGACACCTCATACCTTATCTTACTATTCATAAGTCGACAAAATTGATTACATACTTAATACATCATTTAATGATGTCATTAAACATCCATAACTTAAAAACTGTATTTGCACTATTCATCGAAAATTCAACTCTCAGAAAAATCCCAAAATTTCACCTTAACCAAATATCGATGCTCTGATTTTAAAAATGAAATCCATTTTATAAAAATAATTTTCTAGATATTTTTAATTTAATTTTTAAATAAATACACTATTCACTGAAAATTCATTTTTTTCAGAAAAATCCCCAAAAATTACCTTAACACAATATCGATGTTCTGAGTTCAAAAATAAAGTCCATTTTATAAAAATAATTTTCTAAATATTTTTAATTTAATTTTTAATTAAAAAACACTATTCGCCCGAAAAAACTAATACTTGACTAATAATTTATGAAACCATTATTTAACCATTTTATTGAATCACATTACTTAATCAAGGTGCCTAGATTATATTAATACTTTCTTCAAGTGAGATTACTAATCGATTTGGTCATATTACTAATCCTAAGCATAAAATCACTATTCATAATTTACTATTCATCAAAAATCAATTTGATCTTATTAGACTCTAAATTTCGTACTGAACATAATTGTAGAAGACCATTTTTTGAAAATCATTACACATAATTAGTTATCTAAGGTTTACATAATTATTTTCAAATATCCTTATTCTAGAACTCATAAAAAATATGCGTACTATATTTATCCAGACATTTGAAAATTCACAAACTTCATCACAAGAAGAAATCACAATTTTTGTTAAAAAAAAGGATTACACAAGGCAGTTATGGTCTCGTTACATAGCCCCTTATAACACTAGCATAAGACCTAAGAGTAAGGTGTGCTAGGGTGATAGAATCTTGGGGTGGCTCGGCCAACATTGCACGAGTAGTAATTTCTATCAGTTTGAACTTCTCACGAAGGTGATTCCATTCTAGCTTCACACGATGAAGTTCGGCTTGGGTTTGGTCCAGAGCAAATCCCAGTGGTGCTACCTCCTTCCCAAGTTCTGTTAGATGGGCTTTGATTGGCCCGAGACTACTGGATGAGGCCATCGAATCTTCTTTATATATTAATCAACTAAGATCACTTGTATTTAGAGACAATAATCACAACATTTAGTTTCCAATGGTCATATTGACCAATGGTCATATAACAGCCGAAACCCAACTGTATCATTTTAATTATACTCATGTTATCAAATGAAACAGTTTTTTTGAGTATAAAAATAAAATAACACACAAAATTAGGAAATAATATTTATTCAAAATTTCGGGTCTTTACAGTTAATCCACCAAAATTATATATACACACAACTAAGAAGATGAATACATCAATAAATAGGTCACACAACCCATCTCATAATTTCACAAGCTCTTCCTAGGTCTGTAGTCACTCGAGACCGATCCCCACATCTCAAACACATCTCATAATCCATCTAACATTGTAGTATTATTTTCTAATACATGAAACCACCACACAAGGTGCCATTAATAAATCTTTTCACTGTTCTCACCTTGCCTGTGAGGTAACCACTGGGGTCCTTTATACCCATATTAGACTCTTCTCACTAAAACCAAGCCACATTCAACACCCCATAGTGTTCACTCATCCAGTAGGCCCTGTATGAACCTATCCTCATGAGGATGGTATAATCCTCATCCAATTAATGAATCACAACCCAATCCTACTAAAAAGGAACCATATTGATATAAATCACATCCAGACCATTGTAAACCCAATGCTAATTCATATAAAAAATTCCCACAATGTATTCCCAGGTCCCATCATCGATATTCCTCAGGAGACCTCTTGAACCCATAATTTGGAAGAAACCCCTATCCATCACTCCATATCTACTCTGGGATAAATAATCCCACTTATAGCACACATCAAGGATCCAATTCACTCTCAATATGGTTCTCCTCATCATGAGTGAGATGTACAACTATTTCACTCATCACCACTAGGAATTAGCCTCTAATTCCCACCCAAATAGCCTTAAGAATCTAATATAGGATATCCACATATCATCTCAAATCTAGAGACCTATCCCAACTACTCTTGTAATCCAAATTGGTACCTTCTCCCCCCATTGATATATTCACCAGGCGATCCCAAAATACCCAAGGTGAAAAGAAGAACCTGCTCCAGCTCTAGTAGGATCAATTCCATTCCATATCTTTTTATAAGGAACTCTCAGTCCCTATCCGTTTTATCCAGTCCCATGAATTTATACAAGCACGCAAAATAATGCATAAAAATATATATGGGTTTTTAAGGGACCAACTACCTCCAACAAAAATTTAACATCCTCCCAATGCTCTGCCCATCCTTTGACAAGCCCATCCATTCCTGGTCCAAGCTCATATCAACACCTAAGCTTCTATATAAATCCATTATATATAAAATAATTAATTATTTAATTTGATTTAATAAAGAATAGTTTCCTAAATCTCATCAAACAATGTCTTATCACTGAAATTGCACAAAACCCCATACATTAATCCTTCTGGGACACACTCTAGAAAATACAAGAAAAAACCCCATTATATCCACTCGATTCCACCATGTTCTGTTGGAATCAATATCAAAACCATAGTCAAAGACATCCAAATCAGTAGTTATCAAAGGGTAAGAAGAATGGTTGTAATAGAGAAGAATATCCCACATTAAATCCACCACAAAATCATCTAAGAATCACCCTTACCAAAAGGAACCAAATTAGAGGAAGAAAGGGGGAGGTCTAGCTGAAATGGATATCCTCGATGCCCCTTTCCTTTAAAAATTGAGGGGGGATAACATAGAAATGAAAAGTCTTCCATTATTTAAAAAACAAATAGAAAATGGCTAGAACATAGTGTAACCATAATCATCAAGACATGACACCCTCTTCTAGGCACTTTTCACGGTGTGGCCCCTTGGGTCATAGTGTAACACAACTCCCTCTACTAGATCCCAACACCTTGTAGACTACCCCTCACATCCTGAAATTTTTGGTTAGAGTATAGAACAAACCCCTTGGGAAGAAATATAATTCTTATTCCTTATCCTCAATGACATAACCTCATTCCTTCCACAACATGGCCTTCACCCTTTGAGGCGCAACCCTTTCCATACACATCGTGGTGCCTTATCATGAAAAATTTTCATGGAATGACCTAATGATCATGATGTGAACTATCTTTATTTATTAAAAATCATAAAAGAAATATGTAATATTCTCTAATATATCATGTAAGGGTAGTCATCATGGATTGAAACTCTGCTCTATGGAGTGATTCCTATGTGCATAATTTTTTCCTTACCCAAAAAACTACATAAACACTTGCCACACTGTGATACCCACTAGTCCTAGAATATATTGTTACCCCCACATCATGGTGATTATATAGACATGAAATGATTCTCTAAACTATCCACCATCATGATGTTACACTCACCTATCATAGTGTGATGCTTATCCTATAATAAAATTCATCTATAGGTCAACCTTATCCATACTTTAACATTCAAATGAGAATCCAAAACACCTATTGGGACTCAAAAAACATCAAAAAAATATCTCCTTAAGATACTACACACCTTAAAATCCTGAACCAAATCCTTATTCTCAAACCATCCCTTACCCCAAGACAAAAAAATTAATTTCCTTAGAAAACAATGACTTGTAAATTTACGGGTCACTGAAAACTTCCCACCATAATGCTTATCATCATCAAGAATCCCTAATGGACCTTCCCCCATCATTCCCAACCCACTTTGGTAATCAATTCAAGACTAAATCACTATGTTCTATCCCTAAATTCTGCACAACTCCAAACACCAAACACACTATACATCAAAAGTTGAGATACCCGCTCATCCCCATTACCAAACATTAAGGCAATGCTCAACTACCCCTATATATTGAAAGACACCAAAGTGTTGATAATCAATTCATTACTAGGCTTATGGTTCTCCCCATCATTTTAATTTACTCATATAGGCCTATTATGAGTCATGGTGATTCCCACCATAGGAATAACATATTGGAAACACACTTCTAGTAGTCCATAAACATGCTTGATGTGGTTTCCACCTCACTGCACCCTATTTCATGAAAAACACAAGTCAATACTCCTCTAACAATTCTCTCTAAAAATTATTGGTCACACCATTGATGCATCACCTCGTCTCTTGATCATGATTCCTCAAATCCCTGGAGGCATCACAAAATCTCCCAAATTCCCACACAAAAGTCCAAACCTGACCCTTGGTGTAATTCCATGGTTAGATCTTCAGCTACCCACACCAGCCTCCATACTCTATCCATGAGCATCAATGCACCTCTAATTTTACTCACTCTTTAATCACATTAACTCCATCCCAATCCCAATTCCAACTTCCAAACTTAATCTGGTATCATATCTAAATCCTAAATCCAGTATTTTCTAAGGAACTAGATAAAATTGGATCTAATTACAGATCAATATTTTGGTATTACATTTACTATCCACCAGTTGGTTTCATCTCATCCATGAACCTACCAACATGAGAGTTTTATCTCTATGAACAATTTTATGGTCCCCACCATAGGATTATCCTCATTGTTTATTTTCTTAAAAAAATGCTTAAATTATATAGACACATCTATTCCATCACTGAACACAATGATAGAACATAACCATACCACTTATACCTAAGTACTAACTTTAAACATCAATCACTACCTACTCCTGACTAATCAGGAACTTCATCCTTAATGCTTGTAAAAATCCATCTGCAATGAGTGTTACACTCTCTAATAATCAGTGGCATGATCCACACCATATGTCTTCCCTTACATCGATCCTTGATCATAATACATGATAGGTTCCAACATCACAAGCATGTCACTCCTCTAGAGCCATGTTTATCCCATCCCTGCAAACTATTACCAAGGACCAAGCTCAGATCGACCATACCATGCTACTCTGATCCACCTATGATTTCCCTCATACTATATAGGGTCACCTAGCATGCTTTCCAAAACTCCAGGACACCATCCCCAAAATATTTTTTATCTAATCCATCAGTCCTTGACCCACATGAATACACTCAATGATCCACAAACATAATGGGAACCAGGTATATCTAACACACACTTACCCTCATGCACCAAGGATTTTCCTAAAAACCCATGCCAAGACTCACTATATTCTCCAAGGTAGAGTGGACCTCATGAAGAACCCTCTTAGAGGTTCTTACCTCCAATTCAACATGGTCTCACCTGAACCCAATAAGTATATGGTCCCATACTATCTGATCACAAAACTCAACTCACACTCCCATGAGTCACATCTCATCGAACCTAGGGTTATATTCATAAAAAACTTATCATACTTCCTTTAATATTAATACCATATATCCAAAATTATCCTTGATTCTTCATTTATAACAAGCCTAATGTATCTCAGTCATTTTAAGGCCAACTATATGATCACCCACCATGTGGGTGTTATTCAAAAAACACAAGCGTCTACCCATGATTCCGCTTTGGCACTCAAATGTGCATGAAAAATCAATAAGGATGAGAGTCCAACTAATCCCACTCTATAAACGTAACCTTCATACCAAATTCACATAGAGTGATTTGTATCTCAAGAGCCTATGAAATTTCACATTCCTTTACTCTACCCTCACAAGGATATCCATATCCTCAAGGTAACCCATGACCATCTTAGACCAAAGATTTTAGGAATACCCTTATTATACCAAACCCACCAAGTTCCATCACTAAGGAACACAATGCCTATGTTAACCCACCAAGGGTCCATCAATAAGGCATCCAATACCTGCACGGACCTACCAAGTGTCACTATACATCCCTTATATAGAGGGATTAAATATCCATTGTTAGAGAACATCCCATGATGGGCTCTATATATCCTTACATTGGATAAAATACTAGGGTTTAATTAAGTAGAATGACACCAACAAGTTATATGGGAAAAATACATGTAAGTTGTTTTTAAAACTTTAAATAATTGAAGCCCCGATCATCAATGAAATTAATCACATACAAGCATAAAAATGTCACATGAATACTACATTGAAAATATGATACATGTATGTAGGCCTCTTACCACTATGAACCAAGATCCAAAACCACAAATATCAACCTCAAATACACACATCATAGTTGAATAAATATCTCAACTATAATAAAAAAACCAAGAAAAATAATCTTATAACTCTGGTAACCTAGACACCCCACCAGAAATGTTTTCATGGACTACCTATCTAAGGTCCATCATAAAATCCAACACATTCTTATTTCATATCAACCATATCTCAAATAGTAAGAAAATAAAATAAAATATGATTTGATATCACTTTATGATTCCCTAACTCGATACCACTCACCAGTGCCCTAGTTAATGTACCACTGGACCTCAAGCACACCTCCCTATATGCCAGATGCCTTCAACTAGTAGTGAGGGCCTAAATCATACATTGGATATACCATTCCCTTGATATCTTAATCATAAATATTAATAAAAATAACTAAACATCATCCATAATAGATAATTAGAGTACACATTAATAAATTAGACCTTACACTATAATAAATGAAATGCAGTCATATAGTCATACACCCCCATTGATCTCCCACTAAGTCGATAAAATATAAAAAATTAATAAAAATAAATTACAGAGGCTCAAATACCATCCTTGAACCTCACCTTATCCCATTTATAATACCATATCAAGCTACTCTATACTGATCCACTACAAATATTATTCTCTGAATTTTAATTCAAATATAAAGTATGAACAAAGATGAGAATGCCCATGAAGGATATGAGAAATATATATCAGTAGTCCCCTGAAAAATTCCCCTAATATATGCCAAAATATCCAGGTGTATGCACAAGGAAAATAAATAATTGAAATTAAACATACATAAGCATGTCATTAGGTCATAGTGTTCTAATCAGGACACTATGACACCTAACCACACCTTCTTTAGACTTTACTATAAATGAACTCATCTTGTGCCATAAAATTAATCCCATACCTAAATAATTTGGGTAGGGTGCCACACCATGCCTCGACCTCTACCCTCATCTTCAATATAGGGTCCATATAAAGTACCCAAATGAGAGCCTCTAAGGGGATGTTTTATAATAAGTGGTCATGATAATCCCCCTCAGGGAAAAACACACAACAAGTTACCAAGAGAAACCCTTATAGGAAAGGTCACTAACCAAGTAGCCAACCACTACCAGCTGATGTAAGGTAGGGAGTACATCAAGTTCCCAATCCAGACCCTCTTAGGGGAGGGCACACATCAGGTACCCAACCAATACCCACAAATTTAGGTTAAGGCTCTAATCATAGTACCCAAACACAACCCATTGATATAGGGTGGGGTTCCCATCATAGTACCCAAACACTACCCACTGATGTAGGGAAGCATAATCATCATAATAACCAATCACTACCAGCCAATGCAGTGTGGGACACTCATCATTATACCCAACCACTACCCACCGATGTAGAGTTATATTCTCATCATATTTCCTAACTTAGACCCTCTCAAGGGAGGGTGGACATTAAGGCCCAAACTATCCCCTCTAATGTAGGGGAGTTTATCCATCAATATTCGATATGTGCATAACCAAGTAAATGCATGCATCAATAAATAGAGAACATAGCCAATCCCACAAGATCACCAGATCATCCCATGGTTCTAGTAAATCGAGACCAAGCCCCACATCCCAAACCCAAACACGTATCATCATCCATTTAGCCTTGTTCCACTCACAGATCACATCAATGTTCCCATATTTAATGTGAGGCATGCACCGAGGTCTTTCAGATACATTTGAGTCTTTACTCACTGGCACTGAGCCACATCCAAAACCCCACAATGTTATCTTAGGTCATAGGATCATTCTGACCCTAGTCTCAAGAGGCTAGACTTATCCTTTTCCAATTCCCACATCACAACCAAATCCCACTTACTAGGGTCTGTATCAATACAACTTGCATCCAAACCATTGAAAACCCCATATAAAGTCATATCGATAATTCCAACAACCTATTATTTGGTTACATTTACTATCTCACTTAGGAGATATCTCAAACCTTTAATCTAGAGGAAACCCCTCCCCATCACACCATGTTTAGTCCTAAAGGACTCATTCCTATCATATCACACACTGAGGCTCCAATTTAACCCCAATATGGTTCACTTCTTCATACGTGATATGCATAACAATATCAATCATCACCAATGGGATTAAGCCTACCATGACTTCCCAAATATAATTAGGAATCTAACCTAGGATGTCCAAATATTTTATAAATACTAAGGGACTATCAAACAACCTCTCAAAATCCATATCTAAACCTTCAACCACTTGGTGACATAGCCTCTGAGTAATCCCAAAATACCCAAGGTGAAAAGGAACACATTTTCCTACTCTCAGAGGCTCAATGTTATCCCATATATTTCTATAGGGAACTCTCAATCCCTATCCCTTTTACTCTATCATAATAATTTATTCATGTATGCACAATCATGAATAAACAAGAATATGGGTTTATATTAAAGAGATATCATACCACCAACATAGAGTTACCATCCTTGTGATGCTTCAATCATCCATGAACAAGACCATCCATGCCTTATCCATGCTTGTATTAACACCTAATCTTTTATCTCAATCCATTACATCCAATGTAATTAATTATAATAATTAATAATTAATTATTTAATTTAATCTAATGAGGTATAATCACCTTAAAATCACTGGGAAACACTGAATCACCAAAACTTCCCAAAAACCCATGTATTCATACTCCTAGGAAATACTACCGGAAAGTTGGAAAAACACCATTATATTAACCTGATTCCACTATACACTAATGGAATTGATATAAAAACCCTTGATGAAGATGTTTAAATAAATATTCATCAAATGGGAAGAAGAATGTAAGGAAAGAAGAGGAAGATTATACGTTAAAACTATTGTATAATCATCCAATAATGACCCCATACCAAGGGGGATTGAATGATAGGAAAAGGGGGGGGGGTGTATCTAGACAAAATGGATCCCTCGTCACCCCCTTTCTCTTAAAACATGAAGGGGTCTATCTAGAAATTACAGGTCTACCCTTTATTAACAAACTTGAAAAGGGATATGCCATAATGTGACCCCAAGTATCATGGTTTGATTCCCTCTACCAGGAACCTATCATGATATGTCCACTTAAGTCATGGTTAAACACACCTCCGTTGGCCAAATCCCAAGACCACATGGCCTACCCCTTAGGGCATGACCCCTATAGTCATGGTGTGGCACATCACCCTTAGGAAGAATAAAAATCCTAAGGAAAACCATCACAAAATGACCTATAGGTCAACCCAACATTGGATGGAGATGGGTGAGTGATAGAGGTAATATTTCCACTAGTTTTCATATCTATTTTAATGATTTAAATCCCACCAATGGGTCATTTTATGTGAAATTGCATCATTTTTTGGAATTTAGGTATGTTTTGAGATTGAAATGGAAAATTTAACAATTCTATAATATTAACTACTTTCAATAGCTTATGTATTCCAGGGTACAGATAAAAGGCACTTCGCACCACGAGCAAAGCAAAGTGGTGAAACACTGGATTTTTGAGAAAGAACCAGAGATGAAAACTGAAGTAGAATGAATATACACTATGTAATAACATTACACATTATGACTTTTACAAAAGGGATTTTCTAGACAAGAAAATTTTTGACATCATTACAAGCTGTGAAAGACCATTACATGTCGTGTAACTACATTACACAACATGATATTTTTCAGGAATTTTTTTTGGAGAAGATTACACTGAGATTCGTGATGAATGAAGACCGAATGATTATACGTCGTGTAAGTAGATTACACATCGTGTAAGTGTCAATGTGTAGAAAAAATAAATAAATGTGTTGCGGGCAAGGTTTTTGATATATTTTCCTATAAATACACCCTTTATCCACCCTTCCAAGACAGTCTGGGACCAACAAGAGCAGCGCAACACCAAAGTACGTCTGCCAAACAACAGAGTGAGGATTTAGATACATGGAATTACATGGTGAAGATCGAGATATTGATGAATATTCCATAAATTAATCATATAATAGAGAATATAAAGGCTTCTCTAGTGATTCATGGATAAGCACCAAGTGGTTGCGGACGATGATGCCCGACAAACACTCTCTTCCTAGTTGCATGATTATTGTGTAATATATTTTTGAATTTATTTTAAACTTATAATTTTGGATGAATTAAATTATTTTCCTTCTTAAATATATTTTAATTCAATTTTTTTGTATGGTTGTTCTATCTATGAAGTAAATTAATTGATTTCACTATTTAAATTTCTTAGGTGAGGTCTTGTCATTGAGAATAGTGTTTTCAATTAGGTTTGATTTCTTGGAGGTCTTTGAGTAGTTAAATCACTTATATAGGAGGGAAAAAATCATATTGAGGTATTGATATGATATATATATAAATATTTGTGTTCAATTAGGGGTCCTTGGGGTGAATTTATAAATTCAATTGAGAAACATTGTTATACATGGAAGAGGGGAGTGTTTGAGAGGTTTAAGCTTGTTTGTGAACACTATTTTAATTATGATTTCAAAATAATTTTATTTTCTATAAATTTTTATCTCTTTACATTCAAATTTTATTTCACTTTATACTTATATTATATTTTTAAATATTAAATCAAATCCCTAAATTTCTATTCTTGTAAGAACAAACAAAACAAAAATGACAGTTTTGCAACTCAATTTGAAACCTCCTTGAGAGACAATCCAGGGACTGCTATATTTCATTTATATTGGGGATAAATTATTGATTGAGGTTTTCATGAAAAAACCTTAACATCAGCGAGTCATCACTTATGGGGCCAAAGTTGATATAGTTAATGATGAAGAAGGTGAACGTGGTCCAGGAGTAAACGTTCACAACACAAAGCTATCAAAATTCATACAAGGATTAATTATAGAGGATTTTGGATTTTGATAAGGGAGACCATGTTTTCATTAATTTATAACCATGAAATGCATTATTAAGGTTTGGTTGAGGAATAAATCTATCCTCAAGGTTAATTAGACCTTTTTAGATCCCATGAAGGGTAGGAAAGGTTTCTTAACACCTTGTTTTACCTCTATAGTTGGACTAAGTTAAAAAAATATTTCATATGTTGAAGTTGATGAGATATGGGTATGATATATCACATGAAATTGACTAGTGTGAGACAGAAATTGAGGATTTTACTGCCTACATGGAGTAATTTGTAATGATTAAGGACTAGTTGGAGAGGACTCTTAAGGGTCAAGTGATACCATTGGTGCATGTTTTGTGGTAGTATGAGAACCTTCAAAAGATATCATGGGAATGTGAGAGTCAAATGTGAGCCCAATAACCTCATCTTTTTGGTTAAGTTGTACCTTTTAGGGATGAAAAACCTTGAATGTGGGTGTGACACCAAAACCCAGGTCACCGGGTCTAAGACATAGGGCCACAAGACCTCATGCATGACTCCCTATATACAAGAGGCTATTGAATATTGGATAAGAAATAAATAAAACCATAAGGATACCATTCCCTCAGTATTATATAATATTTAGAGTAAAAACATATAATAGAATCCATGATAAGTGAAAGTAGAAAAATGAACACATAGCGTAAGCAATGTTAATAACATCATCCCATGCAATATAAGAATGGTATACTTTAACAAGTACTCAAACCAAAAGGGATCCCTACACGTGGTGGGTAAATATATATGAGGAAAAAATAACAAAATAATAAATTAGGCACCACAAAAATAGATCCCAGAATATATCCCATCCTTTCCTCAACCCCATCCACTGACATCTACTCAATAGTCTGTCATAGGTACCTTACCATTGAATGGATCCATAATCATAAAGTCTATATGTGCATTGAAATTAATGTGTATGGAATGAGTATAAACCTAGTAATACACCACTAACGAGCCCTTATAATAAGTGCAATAGTTATATAAATATGGATACATTGACAAAACTAAATAAATAAACAAATGAAATACTTTCCAGGTCATTTTGCGCTAATAAAGAAGCCACACCATTCTTATCCATACCTACTTTGACCTTATGATAGAAGGAAGTGTCTCGTGGAAACTCAAATTCAATTCAAAACACAACTCATGCCTTATCAATCAAGTCATTAACTTCTCATCCATACCTAAATTATACCTTCTCACTCAAGGGAGGTCACATCACATCTCAAGTAATACTTTATCACTCAAGGTGGACCAAAAAATCAGTAATCATGTAGTAGGAAACAAACCAACATGAATAAAAATACATTGTAAGCAAGGGGACTGCTCACCTAAACCCTTGCACCAATTTAATAGGCCTCTATATCCTTAAATGATCCTGAATGACTCCCACAAGCATCAATTTTATTAATAGACAACCCTAACATCACCCATAGAATGAAATAAAATTTTAACTTATCCAATCCATTAACCCATTGACCCCATCTAAAGGGTTAAACACAACTTTATGGACCTAACTAATCACATTAATGCCACAAGAAGAGTTTTCACAGGTCTAAACACTCTCCCTCATGGAGTTAGATACATAAAAATCCATACAAAAGTCATAAATTGGAAATGACTTCATACCTAAAGTTTAATGGATTTTACTCACCAATCCTCACTCCCCAATTCAATATAAAACTTCCAAAACCCTAAAATAATCCCCAAATCACCATATTTAGGGTTCATACAAATAAAAAAAAGATATAAGAAGAAGGTAACTAGGGATTAAATAGTGTTAGACTCACTAAAAGAGATATTTAATTATGAATGAAACATAAAATGGCCAAGAGAAGAGACATACAGAGTAAAAATCACCAAATAGAAAGACCCCAAATCACCTAGGTTGAGTGAGGGTCATGGGAGAAGATTGAAAACAATAAGTAGATTCCATGTGAAATTACAAGAATAGAAATAAAAAAACTTCATAATGAAATGGTTCTAGAATGGAATTAGGGGTCATGGTATGACTAGTTACAGATAAAGAGAATCCCCATTTGTTAAAACTATCACAACATGACTTCAAGGTGTTACACCACAAACAATTGAAAATTTCAAAATTATAGCCGTAGGCTCAGTCTAGCCTTCTAATACTCACTCCCGAGCTACCAAAAACACTTAAAAAATATAAAAATATTCAATATTTATAAAGATATATAAAATTTAAATGTAAATCACCTTGAAACTCTACTGGTGTTATAAAGTACTCCTTTAAATACTTCTTATCTCCAAGAAGCATCTATAGTAGTTTTATCCAAAAAAACCTAACCACAATGCCTACACATAAAAATCCCACTCCCAAGTCTCATCATGGTCTTACCCATGCTATAATAATATCAAAATGAGGGGAATTATCTTCCCACTTAGAACTTTCTTTATTTGGTCTATGATATGAACTGGGCGCTATTCAAATGAAGTTTCTACCACTAACTTGACATCATCATCGTCATCATCATCAATCACCTGTACATGATTCATTTTGTACTTATGAATCTATGAAACATGAAACACATCATGTTTACCACGATTCATAGAGGAATATTCTGCTGGTAACACACCACCCTAATCTGATTTATAATCTCAAATGTACCGATAAACTATGGTGTGAGCTTACACTACTTCCTCTACCACCGATTCCCCAACCGAGGTGATATCCTCAATAAAATTTGGTCACCCATGGTGAACTCCAAGGGTCACCACCTCTGGTTGACATAAAAATACTAACTACTATGAATGGTAACTAACCACTTTCAGATCAACCACATCCACTCAGTGGTTTCCAACACCAATCTCAGTCCGATCATAGCTGACTCATCTGACTCCGAGTAACACAACAATGAATGACATGAACTTTCATAAAGAGACCTAAAGGGAGACATCTAGATGAAATTCTTAAAGTTTTTATTATATGTGGACTCTTCTAAATCCATATGATTATCATAAGCTATGAAAAAATTAGGAATACAAGACCATATAATTTTCTCCAGTATACAGACCATTCTCTCTGAATAAACTTCTATCTATGGGTGATATACTATACTCATTTTTAGTTGAAACCACATGAACTTCTATAAGCCCTGCTAGAATCTTGATGCGAATCATGCATTCCAATACAAAACTATACTCAAATTAACACCATGAAACCACACTATCTCCCACACATAAAATATACCCAACTCATCTACAGATTGTGTATCCTAAATGGAAAATAATTATATAACCTTAATCAACTGTTAAACTACTACCCAAACTATATCATGACCTCTCGAGGTCCAATGTGGTTTCATGATGAAGTCCATGGTCACCTCATCCCACTTCTATATCTTCACTAAAAGTGTTTGATGTAAACCACCCCATTACTGGTGCTCTTCCTTTATCCTCAGATAGTTAAGTCAACAAGTGACAAAAATGATGATATCCTTTCACATACCTAGCCCCTATAAACACTGATTGATATCTCAATTCATCTTAGTCATTCCTCGATGTAATTCCCATAATGAGTTATAAGAGTACCTCCTCAGATCTCCCCTCATTGTAGTAGGAACCACCACCTTAACATGGATGTAAAACACATTGTCACTATCCCAAGTCCAATCCAAGACCATATCATACTCTATGAGATGTTACCACATAAAAGAAACCTGAATCGAATTTATGGCTGCCATTTACTTAGTCCACTAGCAAAGACACAAAATACATGAGATCACAAACTACCTGCTCCCAATCTTATGACATATACACATGATAGTCCAAGAGTAGGTGCATTAGTTTCCACTCCTCTTTATAAGCCCAATATCCTTTCTATTGGGTTTTCCTTCTTAAATAATCTGTGATGAAATTTTCCTTTGTTAGGGTATATGAAATATTGATTTTGAATGACTGAAGATAATCGAATCATAATCTATACCACAAATTTAGGTATCACTGGGAGAATATATATCACAAGATCTTATGGTCTATATAGATGAAAAATCTATAATCAAAGAGATGATGACACCAAAACTTCAAGGAATGAACCACTATTACTAGATCCAAGTCATAAGTAGGGTAGTTATGCTCATGGGGTCATAGATTATGAGGCCCACATGGAACCAACTAATCCATTTTTGTTGAAAAAACTCCCATCCAACTCTCAAGGCATCCTAATAGATTGTTAACTAAACTCAGGGTCTAGAAGGACCAGAGTTTGAGAAGACATCAAACACTTATTCAGATCTTGGATTGCCTCCATGAACCTTGTATTCCACTTGAACTTGACCACCTTCTTGGTAAACCCATTCATAGGCATTACAAAGAAGGAGAAGTCCTAAATGAACCACCTATAACATCCAGACAATTCAAGGAAACCCTAAATCTCAAACACATTCTTGGGATAGACCAAGTGATTAAAACTTCCACTTTCTATAGATCAACTGATATCCCTACCTCTAAGATTACATGTATAAGAAAATAAACCTCATGAATCCCAAAGTGACACTTTGAGTGATTGGCATAAAGCTGATGTTCCCAAATCTTACTCAAAAAAATATTAAGGTGCTTAACATGTGATTCATAGGTTTATGATTATACCAAGATTTCATCAAAAAGAACCATAACAAAGGACTCCTAGTAAGGATGATAAATATGGTTTATGAGATCTATGAACACCATTGGTGCATTTTTTAACACAAATGACATCAAGAAGTACTCATACAACCTACATCTACTCCTGTACCTCATATTTTGGTACATCCTCTACCCTAAACCATAACTAATGATAACTTTATTGTAAATAAATCTTGGTAAACCATTGATATACCCTAATATGGATGAACAAGCCATAAATTATCAATAATATATATTGGTTATTCATTGTAACCTGGTTCATTTTCTGGTAATCCATCCACATCCTATGAAAACTATCTAACTTCTTGGATAATAGAACCATATCACCCCAAGGAGTGGTACATAGATGGATAAAACCATTCACCTCAAGATCCTTAATATAAGCTTTCATATACATTAACTCGGTCAGTTCCATATGATAAGGTATGATTGATATGGTCTCTGTAACTAGTATGAGTGAAGGTCCTGGGCACAGCGGAAGCTCGTAGGTGGATGTGCCTACTTGACTTTTTGTCATTAGAAACGATCAATATGGGATCAATACAACGATAAACGTCAGACTCCATAGATTGAATCACAGAAATAGACAAAGAAGAAAAATAGTCTCAGAACCACAAAGGAGGATCATCACAGGTTGATTATAATTAATTTAATTAATTCACAAGAAGTACCTTTTATGGAGTTCTTTCTTCGTTGATATTTTTGATCACGTTATGATGTGATTCATCATTGCATTGCAGAAGCCAAGTGTATACTTCCTATAGTGGTGATCCACACATGCACCACATATCTCTGGACATCGCCAAAGGAATCTTCAGGTGCTAGCATGGAGAAGCCTTTGCTTGCGTTGTCCTCCTTAGATTGCCTTGATCTAATGGAGGAGGATCTCTCTCGGTCTTGAGAGCATTCTTGGAGGAAGGAGTTCTTTCGACCTTGAGAGAATTCTCCAGAATTTTGTTTCACAACAATTAGGGAAAAGTGTTGGGGTTGTGAGGATATTTATAATCAGGTTTGAGGTTATAGAGTTATGACAATAAATAAACACGTTACACATTTTATTTATTTCATTAACTCTTATTGAAAACCCCCATGTCAAATAATTAATTCCTTGACATGCGTCCATGCTGATTATAATAAATATCATTCAATAAAATGATATTATTTCCTCAAAATCCCGACTGGAAAAACTATACGATGTGTAATCATTAATACAAAGCGTGTACTCGTTTTTCATTTCTTTTCCAAAATGAAAACTACACGGTGTGTACATTCAATGTACATGGCATGTATATCTTGTTTTCATTTTATTCTTCCTCCAACATTAAAACAATTTAGTATTCCTTAAATAATTATTAAACCAAATACGAGAATAATCTTTATTCTACTTGAAATACTTGGATACACTTAGTGTGTGACCCTCTAGGCCTCTTTATCATTGGCATTAGGTGGGCTTGCCTAAAGTCCAAGATTACTGTCTAGAAATGGTTCAAGGAACCCAAGAGAAAAAAGTTGACGCCGCATTGACATGTCACCTCATACAAATGCTTACCATGTAATTTAATCCATTTGTCCCAATATCTCATCAAGTAGGTTTCATGGCAGTTTCATAAACCTATATGCTTGATCTCTCATTATTTGAATTCCAAAAATAAACTCATCGTGACACCATGGCCATGGAATTTGGGTGATAGTTATATTTCAATCAAAGGGTCCAAGATATCTACTTCTGTAAATATGTAAGGGAAAAATACTTCCTTGACTTATACATTAACAACATGTCATTCATGACACACCCAACGTACCCTACTTCCCGCCAACTATCTTCATGATGGTTTTCATCAGTAAATATAAGTGCGCGAGTCATGACATGATTTAATGATAGTATTACAGTTTAAGGAACATTACACACGCTTGTAGATAGCAATGTCCAATGATAAAAATACATGCGGAATTACTACTGGCAGGTCTGTTTTCATAATCTCCCATTTTGGAGATTACCAAGTGATAAATCCATGAGAGAGAGTCTCTTCTTCTTATGAGTACTCGTACATGACGGTCTGTATACTATGTGTCCTATCATAGTATGTCATCGAACCATAGAACTTTATTTAAGAATATTATTACAGCATTTCAAGGTTCTCATCATAGCGGGGATTTTACATGACCTTATTAATGCAACAAATATTCTAGAAAATTATTATACTATAGTCATGAAGAACAATGAAAAATATATAATAAGTGTATATTCATGTAATCAAAGTATAAACAGTTGGTTCTTAGGACACCAACTCTAACAAACTCTCAATTGGACTAGAGCCAACTGCCTACGATTTTTAGTCTTCTAGACCTCACATGATGATCATGTTTCTACTGAGTCTAATATTTAGTCAAGGGGTCCTCCACATTGTCTTCCGTGTAAATACTGCTCACTGAAACTTCACCTCTCTGAGAAAAATCCCTCAAGAGATGATACTTCCGAAGTATGTGCTTTGTCCACTGATGTGACCTTCGATCTTTTTCAAGTTCCACTGCTACAATATTATGACAATAGAGTGTGATAGGATCTTTACTATTAGGTACTAAATCCAGCTCTTGGATGAAGCTTTGCATCCATACTTATTCTTTAGCTGCCTCAGAAGCTACGATATACTTGGACTCTACTTTAGAATCTGTGACTACACCTTGATTTGAGCTCTTCCAACTCACTTCACCTCTATTCAAACTAAAGATGTATCCAGTTTGCGACTTCATGTCATCTTGATCAGTCTGGAAACTAGCATCTACATGTACTCTGATGACTAGTTCCTCATCTCCTCCATAAACTAGGAACATATCCTTAGTAAGCCTCATATACTTAAGGATAGTCTTGACTGCCATCCAATGGAGGTCTCCTGGATCAGCTTGATATCTTCCTACCGCACTTAATGCATAAGCAAAATCTAGCCTTGTACATAACATAGCATACATAAATGACCCAATCGCAGATGCGTAAGGGATCCTTGATATTTTATTTCTTTCATCATGTGTCTAAGGACACATTTTCTTGGAAAGATGAGTGCCATGTGACACTATCAATAATCCCCTCTTGGACTGTTCCATACTAAATCTCTTCAGTATCTTGTCAATGTATGTACTTTGACTCAGGACCAACATTCTCTTGGATCTATCACAATGGATCTTGATCCTAAGAATATATGTTGCCTCGCCCAAGTGAAACACAGAGAAGAATTTATCCAACCATTCCTTAACTAGCTGTAAGATAGGTACTTTGTTTCCAATTAGTAATATGTTATCAACATATACTATTAGGAAAATGAATGCACTTACTCTAAAACTTTTACAGACACAAGGCTCACATTAGTTCTTAACAAATCCAAATTCCGTTACGGCTTCATTAAAAAGAAATGTTCTGTGACCTTGATGCTTGCTTTAATCCATAAATGGATTTCTGCAAATTGCATACCTTGTTGGCATCCTTCGGAGTCACAAACACTTCAGGTTGTATCATGTAGACATCTTCCAAGAGGTTCCCGTTAAGGAATGCTGTTGTGACATCCATTTTCCAAATTTCATAGTCATGGAAAGTGACAATGGCCAATAGGATTCTGATGGATTTCAGCATCACAACTGGTAAAAAGGTTTCATCATAGTCAATTCCTTGATGCTGTCTAAAACCTTTTATAACTAGTCATGCCTTATAGGTACCGACTTGTCCCTCCATGTCCAGTTTCTTCTTGAATAACCATTTATTACCAACAGGCTTTACATCAACTGGAGGATCTACCAAAATCTAGACTTGGTTTTGGTACATGGAATTCATTTCAGAATTCATGGATTCTTGCCACTTGGCAACGTCTGTGCCTTCAACTACTTCCTTGTAGGTAAGAGGATCATTATTGTCAACCAATAATGAGTCACCATCCTCGATGACAAGAAAACCATATCGTTCTGGTTCTCTCACCTCTCTCATGCACCTACACAGTTCTTGTGTCTCTGGAACAGATTGTTCTTCCATGGGGTTTTGTGGAATCTGTTCTTGTACCAACTCCTGTGTATCTTGAGCCTCGACTTCATCAAAGTCTATCTCGCTCCCACTATCTATTTTTAAGATGTTCTCCCTCTCAAGAAATATGGAATGCCTTTACACTATAACCTTTTTATCTAAGGGGTTGTATAGGTAATATCCCCTTGTTTCCTAGGGATATCCTATAAAGGTACACTTTGTGCCTCTGGGTTCAAGTTTGTTACCTGAAGAGGCCTTAACAAATGCTTCACTACCCCACACATGTAAATTTGATAACATGGCTTTGCGTCCACTCCGTAACTCGTATGGAATACCATTTATCGATTTAGTTGGTACTTGGTTTAGTATGTGTGCTGTTGTTTGTAATGCATATCCCCAAAAGGATAATGGAAGACTTGAATGACTCATCATTGATCTCACCATGTCCAACAGGGTGCGGTTCCTCCTTTCACTTACACCATTCCACTGAGGCGTGTAAGGTGGAGTGAGTTGAGATAGAATCCCAAACTCCCGTAAGAAATCAATGAAGTCCTGATTAAGATATTCTCCTCCTCTATCTGAGTAGATTTTCTTAATTTTCTTACCAAGCTGGTTCTCAAATTCATTCTTGTATTCTTTGAACCGATCAAAATAATATGACTTATACCTCATTAAGTAAATATATCCATATCTAGTAAAATCATCAGTAAAAGTTATAAAGTATAAGAACCCACCCCTTGATTCAACTAGAAATGGTCCACACACATCTGTGTGAACTAATTCTATAATCCCTTTAGCCCTTTAACCTTTCCCACTAAATGGGGATTTGGTCATTTTTCCTTGTAGACATGCATGACATACACCAAGTGGTTTTAGTTTGAAAGAATCTAAATACCTATCTTGTTTTAATTTTGTCAAACGTTTCTCATTAACATGACCTAGCCGGTGATGCCAAAGTTGGGTGTGGTATGAGTCATGTGAATTAACTTTGTCATCGATTTCCATTACTTGGTTTGTGTAGTCTAACACATAAAGGACGTTATATAAATGTTCGCTACCAAAACAAATGCTATCTTTATACAATTAGCAACATTCATTTCCAAACTTAAAGATGAATCCATCAGTATATAATATGGATACTGAAATAATGTTTTTGGTTACAGAGGGTACATAATAACATCCTTTTAATACCAAGACCATCCCAGTTGGCAATGTGAGGTGGTAGTCTCCGACAGATACAACAGTGAGTCTGGCTCCGTTGGCTGCTCGCAAATCCACCTCACCTCAGTCAATCTTTCTGAATCTACTTGTTTCCTATATTTTTAAATAGGTGTGAGCACCAAAAGTAGTATCTAATACTCAATTGGTAGAAATATATAGATTTCATTCGATAACAAACTCACTTGAAGCTTCCCCTTTCTTTCTTGGATAGGTGTAATTTTTCTTCTAATGACCCTTCTTGCCACATGCGAAACAAACAACCTCATGTTCTCTTGCCTCCCCTTTGATCTTCCTTTTCTTGGAAGGCCTTGTAGAAGCTTTGGGATTAAATCTCTTCTACTTCCCTTTCCTTTTATTCACCATAAGGACAAAAGGTTTTTCACACTTCATATCATTGTCCACTTGGCGAATGAGGATAAGAAGATCAGATAGATACTTATCAATGTTGTTCATGTTGAAATTTACAACAAAGTTAGAGAAGCTCTGGGGGAGTGATGGGAGAATGAGATCGGTACCCATTTCTTTGGGGAGTTTAAACCCTAGAACCTCCAAGCACTCAATGTAGCTAATGAGATTGACTACATGAGGCCCAACTGGGGCACCCTCTCCAAGATTGCTCTGAAATAGAGCCTTGTAGATCTCAAAACTTTTATGTCTTACTCTCTCCTGGTATAGACCATGGAGGTGCTTGAGCATGCTATAGGAATCCATGTCTTCATGAGACTTCATGAGCTCATTAGACATTGATGATAACATCAAAAATTGAACATCGACTGCATCGTTCAAATGTTGATAATAGAATTTGAAATCTTCACCACTCTCCCCTTGGTCAGGCGAATCAGAAAGTGAGGACTCCATCATGTAAAACTTTCGTTCATGGCGTAGGATAACCTGAAGGTGCCTAAACCATTCCTGAAAGTTACTGCTGGTGAGGATATTGCCTTTATCCAGAATTGATTGTAGAGAAAATGTGGTTGATGAGTTTGTCATATTGATTATAAAAATTAAAATAGTAGATTTATCAGTGCCTTTAGATTACATTTTATAAAAAATAATAAATGAATTTATTAATTCTCCCACTATTTTATTATGTCCCAATGGCCCCCACCATTGAACTTGGAATGCCTAGTTGTTATGACATTCTAGTGGCAAGGATCTATATTACCCTTCTCATAACCCCAACAAGGGTTGGTCAAGATATTTAAAGGTATTTAGGTAGGCAGGTCTTTTCCAACTGTGAACTTACAGTTCTTTGACCTGTTGAGTGGACTCCCCAATCCTGAAATCCTGACTTGGATTTCCTCAACACTTGTCTCCATTTTACAACAAGTCTAGAAAGGGCTACTCCTCTTGATGTAAAATGTTTAATTCAACCCAAAACTATCATAAGAGCTTCCTTTATAAAAGTAAGTGTCCCAACAAGGGTTGGTCAAACAAATAGTTTTATTGAGTCTGTACCTTAATCAAGTAACGGAAGGCTTGGTCTAACTTAATATGATATTTGAGAGATTTCAATCCTTTATGAATAGTTTCGCATTATCACATGATTTTTAATATTAAGTGATACTTTCTTAAGTGATTAACCATATTATGATAATGTTTACGCATAGTCTAGTTTTTATTTTATTCCATCATTGCATGCTTGTTTATTTCATTAACTATGTGATCACAACAACACATACATAATAAATAAACCATACAATTAGAAATAAATAAAATAATATGGCATGATCATGAGATTCTATTGGTTAGATTATCTAGCGGTTTTGATAAGCTAACCCTGACCTTGGAAAAAACACCTTGAACCCGATGGTTCATGTTTTGCAGCTCCCACCTGTCCACCTTTGTATCTTCTTTGGTTGGTTTCACCTCAGCTTCGAATTTTGAACCGTCTCCTCTAGCTTGGGAGATCCTCCATTACATGGAGTTTACATTAAAGAAACCATGGGCATGAAAGCCCTATATTTTATTGGAAGAAGGCTCGTAAGTCAACAAATTTAAATTAAATAAATTTAAATGAAACCGTACACACACAAAGGGTCTTTGGTATAGATCATGATCATCCATAGCATGAAATGACATTTACGCATATTTAGTATTCAAATTCTTTTAATCGTTCTTTTATTTAAGATAAGTCGCGCTTGAATTAAATTAATTATGATCTTATAATTAATCAAATCTTTATCTTAAATTCCTTTCTAAATTTCCTCGAGATTCTTCTCATCCATATTCCTTGTACGGGTCTTTGTACTTTAGAGGAAACCTGGTGAAATTCCATTTCTATAAAGTACACGGCGTGTAGGCTATATTACATGGCGTGTATTTGTTTTCACCCTTTATCCAAAGTACACGCTGGGGGCTTTAGCATTTTTTCTGTACTTTGGAAATTTTGGAGTACATGACATGTAGATTAATCTAACACGACATGTACTTCCTTGTTACATGATTACCAGCCTGGCAATCCCGTTTACGTGGTTACATGACTTCTCCTTGTACACGGTTTCACCTAGGCCAGATCAGACTACACAGCATGTTGATTCAACATACACACTCTGTATTTCGGTTTCCATGCGCCGTTCAGTTCTGGTCAACACGATGTGTTAAAAAACTTAGGTATGTTGAATTCACATGGCATGGTTTGGTGGACTAGTACTTGTTCATTGAACCTAAGTACATAGTGTGTAGATTTCACTACACGCCGTGTATTCCTATGTTTTACAGACAAAATGAGCGACTCCTCCAGATGAGTTACTCGTTTTTATTTTAATCAAAATTAAAATTAAAAGGTCATTTTTGTGATATAAATTGAGAAAAAATGAGGAAGAATAGATCTTGTTCATTCAGTTTTATAGAAAGATTTATCTTGAATTGAATCAAATATAAATTCATAAATTATCAACAGAAATTAAATAAATATAATCAATGTTGTGACCCCTCTGATACCACTTGAATGTTCTAGGTGCAGCAGAAGCTCATAGGTGGATGTGCCCACTAGACTTTTTTTCATTAGCAATGATAAATCTAGGATCTATACGATGATAAATGCCAGATTCCACAAATCGAATCATAGAAATAGACAAAGAAGAAGAATATTACCGGAGCCACAAAGGAGGATCATCACAGTTTGATTATAATTAATTTAATTAATTGACAAGAAGTACCTTTTATGGTGTTATTTCTTCATTGATATTTCTGATCACGTTCTAATGTGATTCATCATTACTTCGTAGAATCCAAGTGTATACTTACTCTAGTGGTGATCCACACGTGCACCATGTATCTCTAGACTTTGCCAAAGGAATCTTCGAGTGCTATCATGGAGAAGCCTTTTCTTGCGTTGTCTTCCTTAGATCGCCTTGATCCGATGGATGAGGATCTCTCTCGGTATTGAGAGAGTTCTTGGAGGAAGGAGTTCTTTTAGCCTTGATAGAATTCTCCAAAATTGTTGTGCACAATTATTAGGGAAAAGTGTTGGGGTTGTGAGGATATTTATAATCAGGTTTTAGGTTATAGAGTTATGAAAATAAATAAATGTGTTACATGTTTTATTTATTTCATTAACTCTTATTGAAAACCCCATGTCGAATAATTAATTCCTTGACATGCGCCTATACTAATTATAATAAATATCATTTAATAAAATGATATTATTTCCTCAAAATCCTGACTGGAAAAACTACACGGCGTGTAATCATTAATACATGGAATATACTCGTTTTTCATTTTCTTTCCAAAATGAAAACTACACGGTGTGTACATTCAATGTACACGGTGTGTATATCTTGTTTTCATTTTATTCTTCCTCCAACATTAAAAATATTTAGGCTTCCTTGAATAATTATTAAACCACATACAGGAATAATCTTTATTCTACTTAAGATACTTGGATACACTTAGTGTGTGACCCTCTTGGCCTCTTTCTCATTGGCATTATGCGGGCTTGCCTAAAGTCCAAGATTACTATCTAGCAATGAGTCAAGACACCCAAGAGAAAGAAGTTGAAGCCGCATTGACATGTAACCTCATACGAACACTTACCATGTAATTTAATCCCTTTGTCTCAATATCTGATCATGTAGGTTTCATGGCAGTTTCATAAACCTATATGCTTGATCATTCATTCTTTGACTTGTAGAAATAAATTCGTCGTGACACCATGGACATGGAATTTTGGTGACAGTTCTATTTCAATCAAAGGGCCTGAGATATATAATTCCATAAATATGGAAGGGAAACATTCTTCCTCCACTTATCCATTAACAACATTTCATTCGTGACGCACCCAACATACCCTACTTCCCGCCAACTATCTTCATGACGGTTTTCGTCAGCAAATCCAAGTGTGCAAGTCGTGAAATGAGTTAATGATAATCTTACAGTCTAAGGACCATTACACAAGCTCGTAGATATCAATGTCCAATGACACCAAGACATGAAGAATTACTATTGGTGGGTCTGTTCTCATAATCTCCCATTTTGGATATTACCAAGTGTGAACTCCATGAGAGAGAGTCTCGTCTTCTTATGAGTACTCGCACATGACGATCTGTATACTATGTGTCCTATCATAGTATGTCATAAAACCGTAGAACTTTGTTTAAGAATATTGTTATATAATTTCAAGGTTCTCATCATAGCGGGGATCTGCCATGACCTTACTAATGCAACAAATATTCCAGGACATTATTATATTATAGTCATGCAGAACAATGAACAATATATAATAAGTGTACATTCATGTAATAAAAGTATAAAGAATTGGTTCTCAGGACACTAACTCTAATAATGAGATCAATCAAAAACTTTATCACCATCTTAGGAGGAACCCCTATGAAATACTCCAAAA
Organism: Viscum album; assembly: GCA_963277665.1. Taxonomy (NCBI): domain Eukaryota; kingdom Viridiplantae; phylum Streptophyta; class Magnoliopsida; order Santalales; family Viscaceae; genus Viscum; species Viscum album. The sequence goes on along the minus strand of OY728135.1, from coordinate 249,994,818 downwards.
ATATATCCTAGAGTAAGTCCAAAATTGGAGGGAAAATGGATGGAACCATCACATGGTCTACTATATGAACCATACCTACCACTTGTGTTGTAATGGATCCTACCCAAATTAAATTAGGTCCACTATACCTCCCTCAACATCCTAATATACCACTAGAACATACCCCCTAAGGTATATAAATTACACCCACCTATGGTAGTAATAAATGAGATTCTGATAGCACGTCACCCAGCCCATACTTAAAATGATGTCAAAGCTCATCATATCGAAGAATAGAAAATCCTAAAAATTATTATAACCTCCAAAAACTATATAATATACTAGTAATGTATAAATATAATCTAATATCCTCCTAAAAGGTGTATCAAGTTACAATAACCTATAGGATAACTCTATAGTCAACCCAAATCCAGATACAAATTTAGCATAAATAAAGGAATAAAAATCCCTTGTATCAAACAAGTCCACTAAAATCATTGAGGAAATGAGAAAAACACCTCTAATATCAAAATTAACCTCATATCCATAATATGGATCCCATTATAGGTCATAAAAATAACCTAACTTAGATTTTAATCCCTACCCCCTGACCCCTGACTCACCTGTGAGATTGAACCTTGAGTTTGATGTTGTGGTTGTTGAGACCTTAAAATGACTTCCCATCTTGATTTATCATATTTCTTCCTACTATTAATATAATGTCCACCTGAACAAGACCTATAGGCCCACTTATATCCCAATATTCTACCCATACTTGACTAGGAAATACACAAATATAAGTTATAAATATAACCCATTTTACTACATGAATATCACTCCCTTGGATAACTAATACACATCATATGATAGTGTGTAGAATAACCAAACTAAAATCACATGGTAGAGGTCCCTCATAGAGTTGGGAGATACAAACCCCTAACCTACCCCAACTAATTATCACTTACCTAGAATATCTCCTCTGACCACCCCTTCCTAACAATAAAAGAGCCTCCCACAACACTGCTCGAAAGGTTGCTGCTTGGCCCACTGAAAAAGGGAGTAAACCCCACTACAATGTCATTTTCTAGGCCATTATCAAAAATTAGATTCATATATACCACATATTATTATTATTTTAGATCAAATATCTATACTACATTCATCACCTCTAGATGTAAGTATATCTCAAACCTCATAGATTTCTGAACCTCATTCCTAGACAACAATAAAGAAAAATAGACCAACTCCCCAAAATAGATCAATATTCATCCATAAACACTTCCCCCTATTGGATATCCATAAACTAATGAGCTATAACACCCTATAAATTATAATACATTAATGTTAAGAATAAATTTTATCACATGAAACACCAAACTAAAATAAGCCACACTATATATTAGAATGTAAGATAAAAATTAATACATCATGAGAATTATTAGGATCACTTTGAGATATAACCCCACCTTAGAGGGGGGGGGGGGCGAATCAGTGTTGAGTGAATTTTAATATAATTTCAATTTTATCCCTTAACTAACTCTTCACTCATCTAGTGATTGTATATCTATCTCTTTTTCTCTCCTTTGGTCGATATATATATATATATAAAATATTAAAGCAATAAAAGATAACACCAGAATTTATAATGAGTTTCACCTCCCTAAGGATGACTACATCCCTAATTACACATGGTTGTTATCCCAAGTTAAAAAATTCATTCTTATTATCAAAGAAAGACTATACAAGGCTATAACCTTGAACCTGTTATCCTAGAACCAACCAGAAACACATCAAGTGAGGGATTATTGTATATTTGTATAAGATAATGGAATTAAAATTCCTTGAAGAAATATAACTAATGTTTTATTGAGTCCCTATTGATCTATTTGAATGATATTCTCCCTACACTCACAACAGTTAGATGACTTCCTTAATGTTATTCATGCTGGTTGGGGTAGGATGATAAGAGGAGGGTGAATTTTTTTAAATATTTAAAAAATATATATATAATCACAAGATAAATAAAATTAAATAATAAATGATAAATTACAATATTTAAATCATGATAAAATTAATAAAAATATTAAGCACTGTAGAAATTAAAAATGCAAAAAAATTTGATAAAGGAGTTCGATAATAAATCAAGATGAGTCCCTATGTATCCTCCCCTTAGTTTTTTGAGAATTTTGTATTAAACTTATATCTTTAGAAATATCCATGCTACCTAATAAATATAAATACACTTTATTTTTAATGGTTTAAGTAATAAAACTAATACAACACTTTCTTTTAAATGGAGAAAGTAATAAATCCACTCCCTAACATTAGTGATAGTGATCACCCAAGATCCCTTACTTTTAGTGGTATTTCACACAATAAAAGAAAAAAAGGAAGAATGTATTTGCATTTAAAAAATTCTTTACATCCTAATCTTGAATATCCCAACAATAATTGAAGAATAAATAATGGTAGAAAGAGATTCAAAAGTATGAGAGAAATAATTTAAAAAATGAAGCATGATTTTTCTCAAAAGAAGTATCTAAGGTAATAGGTGGAATAAAACCTTTATTGGGGGTGTATTTATAGCCTCTAAATATCCTAAGATGATTCTTGAGGCCTTAGGGGTTAAATAAATCCATTGAAATAAAAAAATGATTGGAAGATACCATTTGAAACACCTATTTTTTATCTAAAAAAACACCCATCGGCTAATTTCTAGGGTCCCCTAGCTAGTTGGTGGGATTCCTGAGGCTCACATGAGTTGTTTAAGTTCCACCAACTAGCCGATGGCCTTAGTAAGAGTCCTTATACAAAAATCCAATCAATAATTTGGCCATTTTCATACTAGCGACTATCTGGTGGGATCAAGGTAGGACTACCTACTATTGGGAATCCCACCGACTGACTAGTGGATTTCCACTGGGTAGACTATACCATTGCCCAAAAATAACCTCTAATTCACCTCTTGATCCCATAGATTTGATAGTTGAATTCCTTATTTTATTTCAAAATAAAATAATTAATAGAGTGATATGTAAAACAATATCTCCCTTTTTATGATCACAAACATTTGAAATAAACAAAAGAAAGATTGGAATATTATAAGACTTAATTTAAAAACTATATCTAATTTTTATTGAAAAAAAATTCAGTATTTTATAATGAAATTTAAATGATATTTTAAAATATTTTATAATGATAAAAAGGAACATAAAACAATTCATGTTTTAAAATAATTAAAACTTAAAAATTATTTTAAACCTTTAACAAAATCAATATACATTTGATAGTATAACATTCAAAACAATTGAAACATAAAAATTATTTGACACTTTTAACAAGATAAATATACCATTGATAGAATAACCTTATCACCCCTTATTACCATCAAAAATTAATAAATAAGGTTATAGAATTAATGAATAATACATTCATACTAAATATATATCTATCTATAAGAAAAAAATTAAATGAATTTTCATAACCTATCATTAATTTTAGTCAAGAGATATAAAAATAATAAGACTTTAAAGATCTAAAATTAAGATTTCTATAAAAATAAATTTTACAAATAAAAACAAAATTTAAATATTAAAATATTTGATCCTAAAAAAACAAATTTAAAAATTTCAGACCACATGTGCTAAATCTTTAAACAAAGATATAATTTTTAAGGTTCAAAAAGTGTCTCCCTCTAGGAAAATTTCATAATTTAAATAGGTTTGGATCCACCTCAATTGGTGCATCCAAGAAGGAATAAAATTACTCTTAAATATATACTTTTATAAAATAAGGATCTATAATTAGATATGAAACAAAAAATAAAAATTTAAAAGAAATAACTTATCTAAGAGAGTGAGATAATTAGATTAATGAATTCAATAAATAAAGAGTGAAAATATTTACAAGAATGGATAAAACCTCATGATTTACCAAATTCAAAAGGGAGTGAAATAAGTTTTCTATGCCGAAATCCCCCTTAATAAAATCAAAATGATCTAGAGTGAGGGTTTTAGTGAAAATGTCATCAAATTGAACATTATTACTTATGAATTCTCGCATGATATCTCCCTTTTTAAAGTTATCTCTTAAAAAGTAGTACATAAGACCAATGTGTTTAGTGAAAAAGTGTTGGATTGGATTCTTAGAAATACTAATTACAATATTGTTGTCACACTTAATAGGAACATGATTATATGTAATTCCATAATCTAAGATAGTGTGTTTCATCCATATAATTTGGGAATAACAACTCCCCATGGATATATATTCTTATTTTATTGTATAAAGAGTAACAAAATTTTTATTTTTTACTATACCATGAGACTATAGATTTTCTAAGTACGTGGAAAGTTCCACCTACACTTTCCTATCCAATTTTCATCCTCCAAAATCAGCATTGGAAAAAAATTTAAGTTCAAAAGAAGTATATTTTTAATAAAACAAACCCAAATTTTTAGAACATTTTAAATATTTTAAATTATTTTATTATCTTTAAATGTGATTATTTAGGTTTGGATTGAAAATAAGCACAAATAAAAACATTAAACATGATGTATGACTAGGTTATGGTAAGTTAATGAATTCTCCAAATTATATCTCTATAGATATTGTTGTCAACTGGTTTTCCATCTTCATCCAACATTAGTTTATATGAAGTACTCATAGGTATAGTTATTTAATTAACCTGATCCATTCCAAAATGATTTAAAAGTTCATTTGTGTATTTTTTTTATCTTATAAAAATACCTTCCTTGTTTTTAGAAATTTTAAAACCAAGGAAAAACTTTAACTCAAACATAAAATCCATTTCAAATTATTTAATCATAAAATCAAAAAATTCATTAAAAATGGATTATTTTATAGAGCAAAGAATAACATCATCGACATACATTTGAATAATTAATAAATAATTTGAAATATTCTTTAAAAACAAAGTTAAATAATCTTTCTCCAACATCATTCTATAAAATAAATTTAGTTAACATTTCATACTAAGTTTTAGGGTATTATTTTAAACTATAAATATCCTTGGTTAATTAAAAAACATGATTTGGAAATTTTAAATCTTTAAAACTAGGAGGTTGTTTAAATAAAACTATTCCAAAAATAAAACCATTCAAAAAACCACTTTTAATATCCATTTGAAAAATATTAAAATTTAAATGAGTGGTGAATTGCAATAAGATTATAATGGATTCTTTCCTAGAATTTGGGGAAAAGGTTTCACTATAACCAATGCCTTCTTCTTGATTATATCCTTTGTTCATGAGTATAGATTTTTTATGGGTTATGTAACCTTTATCATCTAAATTATTTATAAAAATACATTTATCACCAATAATGAGATAAACATCGAGTTTTTTATATCAAGAATCCAAATATTATTCCTTGTAAATTGGTTCAGTTATTCTTTCATTGAAAGTACCCAATTTTCATCATTAATGGAATCACCAATATTTAGGGATTTTAGGTGTGAAATAAAATCATGATGTATAACCTTATTTAAAACTATCCTTCTATTATGATTACCGGCTTGCAAATCACTCATAACATTTTCGAAGGGATGGTCTTTAGATTTCACCCATGCCTCAAGTAAAGGGATATATTGATTTTCTTCCTCCAATTTAATTTTTTTAGAAGTAGGTAGTTCATTTAAGGTTATTTTTTCTAGTTCAACCTCAAAATCATCAATTTGGGGATGGGGTTTAGGAAAATCCTCATTAAATGTGATGTGAATTGTTTCTTTTATAGTATTGGTCCTTTTATTAATGATTCGCTATGCTTTAATTGAGTTATATTACTCAATTAAAATAACTTCATTGGATTTGAGATCAAATTTTATTAATTTTTTTGGTGTTTAGAATATATAATTTATACCCAAACACCTTAAAATATCCAGCTTTGAACTTTTTCCCTTCTAAAGCTCATAGGGGGTCTTCTAAAGGATTGGTTTTACAAGAAAAGGACTCAAGGTATAACAAGTAATATTAACTTTCTCAAACCAATAATTTTGAGGGAGATTAAATTCATTTAATGTAGTTCTTGTAATCTCTTTAAGGGTTCATTTATATATATAAACAACCCCATTTTATTGTGGATTCCTTAAAGTGGAAAAACAATGATTATAACCTTGATAAGTACAAAGTTCATCAAAATATATTTTTTTTCAAATTCTCACTCCTGATCACTATGAATGAATATGATCATATATCCTTTTTAATTCTTGACCTTATTAGTATATTTAATAAATACTTTAGAAGCCTCATTTTTATGATTTAGGAAATAAACCTAAGTAAATCTTATATAATCATCAAAAATTAAAAAAGTGTAAGATTTACCTCTTATACTTGTAACTTGGGTAGGTCAAAAAAGATCAAGGTTCACATGATCAAGGGACTTAGAGTTCAAAACATACTTTTTTATATTTAAAGGAATATTTTTGTTACTTATCAAGCTGGAAAGGCTCACACACAATGTCATTTTTGAAATGAAATTTAGGTAAATCTCATACTAGATGATTTTGGTTGAGTTTGATAAGTGTGTTTGAGATATAATGACCAAGGAAAAAATGATAAATACATTAACCTCTATCTTGATCACTTATAAATTTAAAATGATGGATATAAATATATTTTAAATAAATTAAATAAACATTCTTAAAACTAGAATATGAAAATAAAAGTTTTCCTTTGGAATAATGTTTTTACAAAAATAATTTTCAAAAGAGACTTAAAACAATATACCACATATTTTCATAACACTAAGAAAATTATGTTTTAAATCCTTAAAAAATAAAACTCCTATAATAGTAGTAGAATTTTAAAAACCAATGGTACCGATTCTGATGATCATACTCCCTGGGTTATAACAAAATGTGAAATGGCCTCTATCAATCTTTTCAATATGGTTGAAGTTGGAGTAGTCACTACAGATGTGTCTCAATAACCCTATTTCCATGTACCATATATATCTTTATGATTTTATCTTGATACATTTTTAACACAAAATAATCAAGATACTAAATACTTTGGTACCTAAATTTTGGGTCCACATATATTATCAACAAGAGATTTTGGAACCCATATTTATTTTGAAAAATACTTTCTAGAAAAACTATTTGAGGATAAGTGAACCCTTTTGGGTCTAAAATATTTATATATTTTATAATAAAATTCAGAAATAATATTTGCATTTTTTTAACAATAATTAAAAACTTTATTTTAATAGAACCCTTTCAAAAAATTGGTATTTTTAGAAGTGTTTTCTTGATTTGAAAAACCAAGTACATAATGCTTTTTCACATGATGTTGGGAACCCAAAATTAAAAATTAAAATTTGTTCACCTAGTTTACACTTATAAAGATAATTGTTAGGTGTTTTAATTATAGATTATAATTTTTTATATATTAGGTTTCTATTTTAATTTTAAGGGTAACTCCTCACTCTCTTTTGATAATTGATTCCTTTCATTGACTACTTGATTATATTTTTTTAAGTTATTTGATTTTTGTGGTGATTTCATAAAATATTTCCTCTAATTGATCTCTAGTATATTTAATATATTTATAATTTAAAATACTATAATAATAATAAGAGTTTGAATAATAATAATTTACCACATTATTTACCTCGATTTTGGCTATAATACATTTAGTGTTGTAATAAATTGAGTCAGTTGGGGAGAAGGAGTCATCACTTCCACTATATATTGAGACATTGAATTATTTATTACTTTAATTCTTATAATTAATTCTCTTTTTGAATTTGGGGATATCTATATTGATGCATCCATTCTTTTTTCATCCATATAAAGTTACCTCTCTCTCACTTACTAATGATCTTTTTTATCATGGTGGAATGATTTATTCTTATTCATTAAATTGTTCATCTCTTTAATAAGTTGAGAAATATCACCATCACTATTTGATGAGTCAACATAAATTTACTTAAACGAAGTTGTCTTTTTTTTCACTTCATTGGATTCTTTTTTTACCTGACTCTTTATGTTAATATCATAGGCCATAAGAGATCCAATAAGTTCTTCAACCATCATTTTATTAATTCCCTTTGTTTCTTGAATCGTTGTTACCTTGGTTTCCCAAGAACATAGAAAAACCTAAAGTATATTCTTCATAAGAGTTTCTATAGAAATATAATCACCAACTTATTTTATAGCATTGAAAATGTTAGTAAAATGAGTAATTTTATTCTATAAACTCATTGGGATATATGATAAAAATTTCAAAGTCTTAACATCACATGTCAAGACTAGTGTTTTTGACTTTGTTAATGCCCTCATGTGTGATTTAAAGAAGTTTTAAGATTTTATGGGAAGTTTTACAAGCATTAATTGTATTAAATTAATTTTGTTATACTACACAATAAATTTCATTCATGGATATTCCATCAATATTAAAGGTATAAATATCACCTGGAGTCCCTTTTTTCCTTTGATTCATTAGTGGGAGTATAAACATGCATAACTATTTCCTAATATAAGTACCAATTTCTCCTACCCCGAATTTATTGATAGGTTTATATTAAAACTTCAGCTTTAATAGTATCCAAGATACCCAAGAAAGATAAAGACACTTTATTTTTAATGGTTTAAGCAATAAACTACACTTAATTTTAAATGTATAAGGAATGAAATACACACTCCCTCACTTTAGTGGTAGTGATCACCCAATATCCCTCCCTTTTAGTGGTATTGAGCACCAAAGAAGAAGAAGGAATAAGAGTTTTTCTTTACAAAAACCCTTTATATCCTACTATCAAATATCCCAGTAAGAATTAAACACTAGTGAATGGGAGAAAGAGTGAAAAAAATAAGAGAGATAAAAATTACAAAAATTAAGCACAATTTTTCTCAAGAGAACTATCTAATGTAACTAGTGTAATTCAATACTTCTTGGGGGGGGGTGTATTTATAGCCTCAAAAGACCCTTCAATGATTCTTGAGAACTTGGGAGTTGAATAGATTGATTTGAAGACACAATATAATGGAGAATACCAATTTAAATGACTATTTTAGTGTATAGAAAATCCCAAGTAACTATCTTCTAGGGTCCATTAGCTAGTCTGTGGGATACTTGAGGATCAAATGGTTTATCTGGGTTCCAATGGCCAGATGGTGGCCTTGGGAAGAGCCTATGTACCACCATCTAGTGCATTAGTTGGTAGGTGGCCTGTAAGTGGCTCACCAGTGCGCTCCAGGCAGAACTACCTTATACTAGAATGCCCACTATCCGGTCAGTGGATTCACACTAGGTGGTCAATACCATTTCCCAGAAATAACCTCTAATTCACCTTTTGATCCCATGAATTTTCCAATGTACTTCCTTGGTTGATGTCTAAATATAATAACTAAAATAGAATAAAATGATTTTTTTTAAAAAAATTAGTGTTTTTGATCATTAAAACACTAAGTGAGAGAGGGGTACAATACTTTTGACTTCTATAATAGGATAATTTAGGTTTAAATTCTCAATTAATTCAGCCAGTATGTGATTAGAAATAGGTTTAATTGAATTATCTATTTTTTCTTTATTTTTCTTCAAATTATCAGAATAGTACTGGGGAACCTTATTATTTTCTTTAATAAAAAATATTTTCAATAGGTTATTGTATCATTTTTTCTAATTGATTTCTTTATTTAAACTTGAATAATATCTTTGGTGTTTACTTAGTCTAGAATCTTATGGAAATATTCAACCTGAACATATATTTATATATATAGAATAATAATAATAACATTAGATTTTTCTCATATTAGAACTCCCTAAAATATCGGCCTTTTATTCATAAAATCCTTGAATAAAAGTTACATTCAAAATATTCATGTAAATATAGATGAGTAATTAGTTCTTTCCAGGGAATGACATTTGAATTATCATGGTCTTTATCTAAATTAAAATTCTCCAATAAATATATACCTCTTAGTCCACTTAATATTTCTACATATTCATAGTAACATGGAATCTCATTATGTGGTGTGGTACTCATCTCATCACACCAACATTCTCCTCCAGTTAGAGATCCTTTGATTTTAGAAAGAATAATGATCATGTGTTTTATCATTATGTTTTATCCATGGAGAACATTACACAAGTATCATTAGATTTAATTCTTCTTTTATTTATTCAGAATATAAATTCTAGAATCTTAAATTTTTACTCAACATTATCCATAAAAATTCACTAAGTATTAAATCCTTATAATCATTAGGTAAATTCTTATATTCAATGACTTTTCCATTTTTCTTATTACACAACAAATAATTATGATAGAATTTAAAGAATTATGATAAAGCCTTTTGATGATAAATCTTTAGGATGAAGGACTTATGATCAGCTCAAATATTTATGATGAATATTTGTGATACATGGGTAAATACTTGAAATTATGGAATTTTATGATAAATATTTATAATAAAGATTTATGTTTAGGCTAAAAGACTTAAAATCATGGAATTTTCCATTTTTCAAGATTCAATTCCTAGTTGTAGGATTTCTTCAGATGACTTATGGGATTATAAAATACATCACTTATTAATCACTTCAAAACATCATCTAATGATTCATCATAGTTTCATTTAAGTGAAACACACCATGGGTTAATTCTTCATCGATTCATCTAATTCATCTTCCATTCAGGAAATATTTCAACATTAAAGACAATAGCTCTCAATTTTGTAAACATAAACTACTCAAAAATATTTCTCCAAACTATTATAGAAAGTGATTTTTTTAGCCCCAACACATGCTATGAATCCAAAAAGATAATCACATAAATTGTCTAACAAAAAGGATGTTACCTAGAAGCTGTCCAATTCAATCTTAAAGGATAATAATAACTCTATCATTCCATCAAGTTATTATAACCTTAATAGTATAATAAAAGCACCATCATTATCATTATTTATACTTGAACTTGATATAGATATGAAATTCCAAATAGTAGCACATTTTTATTTCAAATTATATTTTCCAAGGGAATGAATCCTTAAGAAACTCCTAGTTTTGGTATCTACTCTTGATTATTATCTCAGCTATGCCAATATATTCCACATATGAACTTCAAGAAGCATCTTCACCCTTTTCCATGTGTATAATGGTAGAACTTATAAAACTTATTCTTTACCATATGGAAGAAACTCCATTTTCATATGAATATGAAAATATCACATAATTATTCTAAGATGTGTATCTTTAATCCATACTCATTGTTCATAGTTCAACACATAGAGGGATCTAGAATTAGAAACTCTCCCTCTTTATAATTTAAACCATGTTAGAAACCAACTAATACATCCAAGATTCATTACTTGTGAACTTTATGAATATTATTAAAAAGATTGGGTTCTATAATTTACTTCAATACTATCCTTATTCATATCATATTGATATCATGAATGTTTCCTTATTTATTAAAAACAAATAAAGATAAAATACAAATTAGGTTTATCAATCTCCCCCTTTGTATTTATTTTCAATATAAATGTTAGAAAATGGAATGTCAATATGTGAACTCATTTTTTTCTCTATCCCCATAATTGAAAATAATTAAAAAGAAAATGATAGGATGGTATCATTATTCAATTCTTAAGAAATGTTCCATAAACTATTCTACTCTAAGTCTACTTGATAAATTCTTGATATAGAGAATACGAGGGTTTGATTTAGACAATAAGGATGTCCATAATCAACAAAATATGATACCAACTGTTACATTTTTTAACTCTCTTCCTAAAGGGCTATTGACATGTATCTAGGCTAATATAACTTGATGAAATCAATTATTGAAAACACTACTACAAAACTAGCATTTAACAGTGATGGTATTTATCTGTGCTAGAAAAAATCGTTGATATATGGCATATTTATCATCGCAAAATAAAGCGTTGATAAATTTAATACTTTATCAGTGTTTTTTAGTACTGATAAAAGTCCCATTTATCAACGCATTATTTTTAGTTCTGTTAAAGTCTACCCTTTATCAGTGCTTTATTTTTAGCACTGACAATGGTTACCCTTTATTAGCACTTTATTTTTAGCACTGATAAAAATGAATAAATTTATTATACTATATAAAAATTATAAATACTAATAAATAGTTTGTACTAAATATATAGATATGAAAAATGAAAATTAAACAAATTAAAATTAAAAATAAGTAAATTGAGAAAAATATTAAACATTTTATTAATTAGATCATTATTGATAATGTTAATAAATAGTATATATTAAATATATATATATATATATATTAATGTATATAAATATGATTTATATATTAAAAAAATATTTATGTGCTATATTTGATGAATAACGGTTTATAATTAAAAATTAATATAAATTAAAAATATTGACTAATTGCAAAGAGTAATCGACTTATAATTGAATGTCATTTGATTTTTCAATTTAACATAGATCAAATGTGTGTTATATTGATTTCACATAAACACAATTAATACAATTTTATATACAATGTACACACACAAAACTTATCCATTTTTTCAATATTATTAAAGTTTACTTATTTTTAAATTATTCAATTTCACTTATTTTTAACACCCATACACTTAAAATTAGATATTCATTAATAATGTTAAAATATATCTATAAAAAAAATTATATCTTTTTTATAAATAATGATATTTAAAAATGTATATAATATATTTATAAAATTATATATTTATAATTATAAATAAATAAATATTTTTTAAAATTATTTATATAATTATAAATAAATAATTATATATAATAAAATAATTATTAATAAATAATTATATATATTTAAATAATTATTAAATTTATAATAAATTTACTTAAATAATGAATATATTTACTATATTTATATTTATATATATTTATTACATATATATATATATATATAATTATATAAATATATATAATGATATAAATATTCTTTTTTAAAAATATTTTTATAATTATAAATAAATAATTATATATAAATAATTATATATTTAAATAAAGAATATATTTACTATATATATATTGATTAAGTATATATATATTTACGAAAGCTTTTACTTATAATTATAATTATAAATCCTTTATTAGTGCTTAAGTAATAAGCACTGATAAAAGAAATCTTTATCAGCGCTTTTTTTAGCACTGCAAAAGATGAGGGTTTATCAGCGCTAAAAAAAGTGCTAATAAAAGTAATATTTATCCAAGATTTTTAGCACTGATAAAGATGTACCTTTATCACCTCTAAAAAACTCTGATAAATATGCCTTTTATGAGTGCTTAAATAATAAGTGCTGATAAAAGGACTATTTTCAGGTCATTTTTTAGAAGTGCTAATAAAAGCATCCCGATCTAATTAAAAAACCTAACTTGTTGTGAACCGTTTGAGGAAACTTCTCGTTCATTCTCCCCTTTCTCTAACCTCGATTTTATCCTACCTTTTCTTCAATCGCTTCATCCTAAGGGCCCAGATCTATTTAATGATGTTCAAAATCTTTTGATCTTGACCTCAGAGTACAATGCAGAATCGGCTCTTCTTAATCTCACCTTGATTGTGTGGTTTAAGTAGCATCTCCCTTTGGTGGACACCATCAATAGTTTAATCATTGAGTCTTGGGGGTTGCAAGATTGATTAATGGTAGGTATTCTCGATAAAAGGATCATCATGACTCGGTTTTCTTCAAAGGAAGCTTTGGTCAGAGCTTGATCTAGTGCCCCCGTAACTACAACAACTTTCGGTTCTATCTCTTCAGGTGGTCATATGAATTCCATATGAAGCGTGTCCTTCTAACAACAAAGATTTGGGTTAGTTTCCCCAATCACCCTTTATCTTTTCAAAATCCATCTATTATAAACATTCAAGTTAATATCATTGGTATATATTTATGTTCTGATAGTAGAACCTAGTGAGTTTGTCACCTAGTTTCCCCTCTCATTTTCATGGAAGTTGATCTCTCACGATTGCCTACGAATTATATTTTTATTATAGTGGGGGAAGAATTTTTATGTAATAAGGTTGTGTGGTTTGAATCATTGGTCGATTTCTGAAGTTCCTGTAAGAAATTGGGTCATTATACAACTCCCTATAGGTGAGGGACCAAGAACTGTGAACAAAAGAAGGTTGCAGTTTCTGGAGATAACTATAAGGGATTCAATCCTAGTGTTGGTGAAGGGTCGATGGGCCAGATTCAGTTGGATGTTTTTACTAACCCATGCAATGAAAAGGTTGTTCAATGCAAGTCTTAAGGGGCGCATATCCTCAGTGAATGGAAGTTATCAAATTATATATATTAGAAATTATTTTTAGGTATTCATCATTTTAGGTCTATATATACTTTTTAGGTCTATATATACTTTTAATTAATAGTAATATAATTTATACTTAAATAACCATTAAAATATTTTAAACTCATGTTACTTTAAAAATAATAAAATTAGGTAACTATATATACATTTTCTTAAAATAACTAAACTTTACAGAATTTAAATAATTATATTTTATACACAATTACTCAGAATAATAAGTATTTATAATTAATATAATTTAAAAATTATTATTAATAGTATTTTTTAGCTTCATTAAAAAAATAGTATTATATATATAGAATAATATATTTTATATTTAAATAAATTTTAATATGATAAATAATATAAATATATATATAATTATATTCAAATAAAGTTACTAATATAATAAACACACACAAACACACACATATATAACATATATATAAAATATTAAGGTAGATTCACTTTATTTATCTATGTATCGAATGAGGAGTGACCTCCATTTTATAGTTTTTGACGGTGGAAGGTGTGAACCCCATTCATGTTTATTGCCTATCGAGGTAAGTGTGAATGAAGTACACACTTCTATCGACCTATTTTTCCAATATTATAAAAACCTATAATTTTTTAATAAAATAAATCCTATTAAAAAAAGCTAAGTTTTATAAATAACATTAAAAACATATCCTCAACCAATTATTTTATTAAAGTTTTATTCGGATCCTTATAGATAATTTCTAGGATAAAAATGAAAGTAATTTATTGTTAACTCTTCCTCCACGTCAAATAAAATAAATTAATTTCAGTAACATACACTCTTTAGCTAAAATTATACTATAGAAACCCAAGACCCTTGGGCTACAGAACACCGCAGTTGCGTATTATGATTCTTTAGTATCCACCCTCTCTATTTCATTCCCACCTTTCACTCTATCATTTCTCTTGCTGTGTGGAGCTTTTCTATGGAAGGAGTTGGTGGAAATGGAGGCATCAAGTTAATAACTAGTGTCAATGGTGTAATTATCACAAATGGTAGACATTTCCCATTTTAGATAATGTAATGAATTACAGTTGTTATCCTCATTAGTTTCATCTCCTAAATAGTTATTATTGAATTTTGTTGCCTTGAGACTCATCCCCCATCTATTTTATGTTTCTTATACTACTCCGAGCATTATTCATCCCATGGATTACTACTACTTAGAGTATTTTAAGAAACACATGTTCTTGTCCACAAGAGATGGATAATGTGTGTCAAACAACAAAATGCAATGATAACTTTTTGGGAGATGAGTTGATGAGGATTAAAAATGTACTTCATTATGTTCTCTAAAAGGGGGAATGACTCCCATTTGTGAGAATTACACCATTAAAACTATTTATTAACCCAATGCCTACATTTCCACCAACTCCTTCCAGAGTAAAGTTCCACACAACCAGAGAAATGATAGAGTGAAGGGATAAAAAGAAATGGAGAGGGTGGATACCAAAGAATCAGAATACGTAACTATAGTTCTATGTATCCTAGGGGTCTTGGGTTGATACAATGTAATTTTAGCTGAAAAGTATATGTTATTGAAATTAATTCATTTGATTTGATTCGGAGACATAGTTAATGATGAATTACTTTCATTTTTATCCACAAAATTATCCACAAGGATCTAAATAAAACTTTAATAAAATAATTGGTTGAGGACATTTTAATGGGTTTTTCAATAAAACTTGTATTTTTTAATAGGTTTTATTTTATTAAAAAATTATAGGGTTTTATATGATTGGAAAAAGAGGTCGATGGAGGCGTGTACTTCGTTTACACTTACCTAGATAGGCAGTAAACTTGAATGGGGTTCACGCCTTCCACCATCAAAAACTATAAAATAGAGGTCACTCCTCATTCAATACATAGATAAATAAAGTGAATATACCTATATATATATATATGTTATATATATATAAATTTATTATATTAGTAACTTTATTTGAATATAATTATATATAAATATGTATATTATTTATCCTATTTAAATTTATTTAAATATAAAATATATTATTCTATATATATAATACTATTTTTTCTAATGAAAGAAAAAATACTAATAATAATAATTTTTAAATTATATTAATTATAAATAATTATTATTCTAGATAATTGTGTCCATTATTAGTTTAAAATTGATAGTTTAGTTCAAAAAATGTTACTAATTGAAAACAAAGAAAACACACTAGGATTGTCTTGATAAGTTAGGACATTGATTCATAAGTCCTTTGTGATATGTAGAAATTGGTCTCACATCAAACTGATATACGATGTGATCAATACAGGTCAAAGTGCGTGTTTCCAGTTTAAAATGACATTTTAGTAAAAAAACAAGTGATGTACTCAAAATAGAGAAAACACATTCTAATTATTTTGATACTTTAGGGAAATGATCCATAAGTCATTTGAGATGTGTAAAAATTATTTATACCTCAATTCGACACACAGTGTGACCGGTATGACTCCAAGTGAATATTTTCATTTAAAAATGACTTCAATTTTAATAAAAAGGAAAACTGGACTACTCAAAACCAAGAAAATCCATTCATATTGTTTTGATACTTTAGGGAAATGATCTATAATTCATTTTTGACATGTAGGAAATAGCTGCACCTCAATATGACACACTATGTTTCTAGTATAACTCAATGTGTCTGTTATTAGTTTAAAATCAACAGTTTAGTTCAAAATATTTCACTCACTGAAAAACATGAAAACAAAATTTTATTTTCTTTATAGTTTAGGGAATTCATTAATAAGTAATTTTTGGCATGTATGAATTAATATCACATTAAACCAATACACGATGCGATCTGTATGAGTCAAAGTGCATGTTTCCTATTTAAAATGAGATTTTAGTAAAAAATACATGGGACATACTAAAAAATTAGTAAATTCATTCATATTATTTTGATACTTTATGTATACAATCCATAATACATTTGGGACATATAAGAATTACCATCACCTCAATCCTATGTAAGGTGTGACCGATATGACTCCAAGTGCATCTTTTTATTTAAAATTGACAACAATTTCAGTAAAAAGGACAACTCACCTAATCAAAATTGATAAAAATGATTTTATATTGTTTTGATACTTTAGTAAAACGATCTATAATCCATTTTATATGTGTATGAATCATATTTACTTCAATATTATGCACGATGTGACCAATATGACTCCAAGTGCGTCTTTTTATTTAAAAATAACATCAATTTTAATAAAAAGGACAACTAACCTACTCAAAACTAAGAAAAAACGTTCAGATCATTTTTATACTTTATGGAAAAGATCCATAAGTTATTTTTGTCATGTAGGAATTAGCTGCATCTCAATACTATTCATGATGTTCTCGATATGACTCAATGTGTCTGTAATCAGTTTAAAATCGGCAGTTTAGTTCAAAAAATTTCACTTATTGAAAAGTGAGAAAAGTTTATCATATTTTCTTGATAATTTAGGACATTGATTCATGATTCATTTGTAAAATTTAGGAATCAATCTCACATCAAACTAATACATGATGTGATCGGTATGAGTTAAAGTGCATGTTTCCAGTTTAAAATGACATTTTAGTAAAAAAGACATGCGACATACTCAAAACTAATTAAACTCATTCTTATTATTTTGATACTTTATGAAAAATATTCTTAATCCATTTAGGATGTGTAATAATTATATTCACCTAAATATGACACACATTGTGACCTATATGACTCAAAGTGCATCTTTTTATTCAAAATTGACATCAATTTTAGTAAAAAGGACAACTCACCTACTCAAAACTGAGAAAAAAACATTTATATTGTTTTTATACTTTAGAAAAAATATCCATAATTCATTTGAGACATGTGGGAATCATACATACATCAATTCGATGAACTGTGTGACTGGTATGACTCCAAGTGCGTCTTTTTATTTAAAAATGACAGTAATTTTAATAAAATGGACAACTGAACTACTCAAAACCGAGAAAACACCTTATTATTTTTTGATACAATAGGTAAATGATCCATAAGTCATTTTTGATGTTTATAAATTAACTCCACCTCAATCCGACTCATAGTGTTCCCGGTATGACTCAATGTGCCTATTATCTGTTTAAAATCGACAGTTTAGTTAAAAAATGTCACTCATTGAAAGCTAATAAAACAAACTCATATTTTCTTGATAATTTAGGAAATTGATTCATAAGTCATTTTTAATGTTTAGGAATCAATCTCACATCAAACTGATACACGATGTGATCGGTATGAATCAAAGTGTGTGTTTCTAGTTTAAAATGACATTTTAGTAAAAAAGACATGTCTTGTACTCAAAATAGAGTAAAAACATTCATATTGTTTTGATACTTTGATAAAATGATCCATAATCCATTTGGGATGTGTAATAATTATCCCCACCTCAATTTGACACATGGTGTGACCGATATGACTCAAGGAGTATCTTTTTAATTAAAATTGGAATCAATTTTAGTAAAAAGGACAACTCACATACTCAAAATTGAGAAAACACATTCGGATTGTTTTTATACTTTAGGAAAATTACCCATATGTCATTTTTGATGTGTAGGAATCACCTAAACCTAAATATGATACATGATGCTTCTAGTATGACTCAATGTTTCTATTATTAGTTTAAGATCAACATTTTAGTTCAAAAAGCATCACTCACTGAAAACTGAGAAAACACACTCAGATTGTCTTTATAACATAGAAAAAAGATTCATAAGTAATTTTTGACATGTAGAGATTAGTATCACATCAAACTGACACACTATATGACCAGTATGAGTCAAAGTGTGTGTTTCTAGTTTAAAATGACATTTTAGTAAAAAAGACATGTGACGTACTTAAAACTAAGAAAACACATTCGAATTGTTTTGATACTTTAGGAAAATGATTCATAAGTCATTTGGGATGTGTACAAATTAGCCACACCTTAATCTGATGTATGATGTGACCGGTATGACTCCAAGTTCATTTTTTCAATATAAAAGTATCATTTTAGTTTAAAATGCGCCTCATATTGCCAAAACTGAGAAACTGAGCCTAGATTATTTTCTCTTCATTTAAATTCTTTATTCATACTTTATTTTTTTTATTTTGTGGTGTTTTGGTGCTATGGTGTGCTTTAAAAGTACACTGTAGTATTCCCCTTTATCAGTTATTTTAAAAGCACTGATAAATAAGTCCTTTATATGCACCTATAAAAGCACTGATAAAAGACTATGGATTTTAACCTCACTCTAGTAGTCAGTGCGTCGTTAGTGTTGATAAAGGCCATTTTTATCCTATTAAAGGCCTATTTTGTCGTAATGAAATATTTCCAATGTTATTTCAACCTAAAAATCCTACACTTACTCAAAAAACATATTAAAAATATTTATGTGTAATCTGTTGGTTTTTATTTCAAAGATCCCTAGATCACTTCAGGTTTCATCAACTTCATTTCATTAATAAAAAGATATTTTTCCCCCTTAATGTTAAAAAAATTATTTGAGAAATAAGGATGAGAGAATAAGCATTCATACCTTTTCAATGAATATTTTCCAAAAACCTTATAGAAATTATATATTTTTATGAATTTAATAAACCTATAAGATTTTCAATAAAATCCCCCACAAGGGATGACATCCATCTTCGCATCATCAATAATGATATCATCATCAAGAAAGATTTATAATTCTAGTTATTTTGATAACACTAAGATATAATCATTTATAATTTCTTCATTAGATAAGATTCAATTCTTCAAATACTCTTCAGGATATCATATACATCATTTCCACCAAGATGAGGACTTCTATCATTCATACTATCCAGTTTTAACAAAATATTCACCTTTATTATGGTTGGTAGTTACTCTAGATGTTATTTATATTAACATTTGAAAAATCATACAAAGATGGAATTTTCTTCAGACTTAGAAAATTATTATAGCTTACTTGTTTCATCAGTTCTTAATTTAAGAACTAGTCTCACCTTAAATTCCCTATATGGTTATCACATAAATACAACATAATCAATAAAAGAATATGGTGGAACCTCCTTGTTAATCAATGTGAGTAGTTGGATTGATAATTTATTCTCAACTTGTTTTCCCTTTTCAAATTATTTTTATAACTAGATGAACTCATCATGCATGTGTAATCATTTTTCAAATCATATTTTGATTTGGGTAGCATGTGTTCCTTGACTTTCTCCTTCTGTGGGATATTATTTTCATAATTTTCCTTCAAGGCACATATATAACTTGGTTTATATTTCATGATCTTTATCATTTTTTTTATGATGGAATAAATGTTACCCAATCATTTGAATTATTCCCATGTAGCTTACACCTTCCTCAAAAATCCTCATGAGATCTTGAGTTCTTCCCATTTGACAGCCTCTCATTAAATTCAATCTATTCTTTATGTGGAATCTTATTTTCCCCCTAGATCTTGTATTTTATTGTGCTTCCAATTCTCATTCTTTTCCCAAATTATTTATCCATATTTCTAGATACACATTAGAAATATGCTAAACCTTTTTGGTTTTTTCACATGGCTTTTCAGATGTTCTCTTCACCAGCCTATTCCTTTCATTTATCCCCTGGAATATTTTTTCCATTATATTATAGATCATTCCTTTATACTCATGCATTCATGGTTTATTTTGAAGTTTCCATGATATTTACACCTTTTCTATAAAATAAAAAACTTATCCATTTTAGCATGACATAATTATTTCATTTCATGGGATTTTCACCCAAGGATAACTTACCAATTTTTTTCAAAAACTTATTGAGAAAGTTATTTTCAATATCATTATCAAGATTCTTTCCCAAGAAAGGATTTCCTTCATTATTCAAATTCTATAGTCTTATCTTCCTATTTGTTTTAGTTTCATGCTTGAACAATTTATACTTGAATGACTCTTCACTATGAGTATTTAGATTGAAAACTTCACAGATATTTTCAAGATTTTCAAATATGTTAATTACATACAGATTCTTATTTTTTATTTTTAGATATTTTAGTTTATCATGATTTATCCCCCTAATTATAGTCTCTATATTTCTTCCATAGGATATAATATTATACAAGCAGTCTACAACCATATGCTTGAATCTGTCATAGAAAAAAATAACCAACTAACTTTGTATTCTTTCTTTGTACTTCTTACTATCCAGACTTTTCAGAACTATAATCTTGCTATCTTTAGAATTTATATCAATCTTTTGGTATTAATTTGGGGATAAAATCCTCATATAAATTATTTTATCCATCCTTTAAAATATATTTTTCTTTTCATTACTTTTATTAATCCATCCATGTATTGATTTTGAGTTTATGTCTGTACTATGTATAAAAATATAATTAGAAAATGTAAACTTTTATAATGTGGCTGATACATTTATTTTTTGGATCCATTATACTGATAATTAGATGATCTTAGTATATTATTTCCACTAGATAGAGGTATTTCAGCACAGGATTCCTCCTTAATGGTTTGTGTGGAAGAAACTTTATTTTCAACTTGTTGAGGAGGAATTACTTGTATAGATTCCAGATTCTTCAATTTAATTGAAAGTTCCAAGAATTTCATATTGAGAATGCTTTTATCATCCTCTATTATCTTATGTTTTTCTTCATTTTCACATCTCTTTAATTTTATCTTCATGGATTTTTCTATTTTTCTATAAAAAATGGAAAATTTCCATAATTATATTAGACTTAACCTTAAGTTGATCAGTTTTAATAGTAATCAATTGTTTAGATACATGAATTATTTATTCAATATTTTTATTGAATTATTCTCTCTCCTTTATTGTGTTTAACCACTCATCTTAAAATCTGGATCATCTCTCCTCAATCTCCCCATTAATTGTACTTGTAAATCTAACTTGATCAGAGAGATTAACATAGATTTATACCCTTTATTTTAAATCCATATATATTATTTCATCCTCATCCTCATGGTGGGCGATTGCTTCCTACATAATCCAAAAAATTACATAAATATATGATACAATTTCTTTGGGGGTATTTAAAAAAATATGTTATATAGAACTTATTGATTCATCTTGTGAATCCTCAAAATTCGGATCATCCCCATAGATACATGATTTTTTAGAAAAAAATATGACAAGAGAGTTTTGGTACCCCTTCTTCATAGAGGGATAATAAAATATATGAGACCAGACTTTTGTCTATTTCATTGGTTGTGGATCTGACCATGAGATCTTAATATTCTATGAACAATATTTATTTTTTGGAATTTCTAAATGAGGAAAATGATTTTCTTCTCCCTTGTATAAGAGGTTTTTCTTATTTTCACTATTATATTTAAGGGATATATTATTAATAGTTGTAACAAAAATACTCTCACTTTTATAAACTTTAAATAGTATAGAGTTCTCTTTCTTTTATTAATATTTTTAACTTCTTTTTATCCATTTTTTATGTTATTAAATTCCTAATAAGATATATATTCCATTATTTATTTGATAGAGAAATCACATGCTTCTTAAAATATTCACTTCATAAAGCATTTTAAAAGATATATACAATCCAAAAAAACATTAAACAATAGAATCCAAATAGAGGAATGAACTCCTATAATACTAATTTTTATGATCACTTTGGGATATGCACATGCTATGATGTGGGGGGGGGGGAACAATGGGGAGTAACTATTAATCCAATTTCACTTTTATCCCTTAATATATTCTTAACTTATTCGGTGATTGGATCTTTACCTCTCTTTTCATCTCATTTAGTTGGTATGTAGATATAGAATATAAAAGTAACACAAGATAATACCAGTATTTGTTAGCAAGGTTCACCTACCTAAGGATGGCTACGTCCCCTGTGACGCACAATTATTATCCCACATGAATGAATTCTCTATTATTTTCAAAGAAATCCCAGGTAAGGGTATGACCTTGAACCTATTATTCTAGAACCAACTAGGTATAGAGAAAGTGAGGTCTTTATTTCCCTTTGTACAAGATAATAGACATTAATTTTCTTGAGTAAAGATCACCAGTGATGGCTCGAGTCCCTCCTAGATTATATGAATGATCTTACTTCCTCACTTTCAACCATTAGATAGCCGCCTCAACATTCCTCAAACCTATAAAATAGGGTATAGTAGGCTATCCTTCTCAATTACTTCATCCTGGATGTGATAAACAACATGTTTAGTTATATTTCATATTCTTCCTTATTCTTATTTATTTTATTAGAATATCACTGGGATACCTCCTTCTTTTCTTTGATACACAAGATCTATAATTGGTTATTGTATTGGTTCTTCTCTTTTTTTCTTTCTAATTTATAATATCATCTATGTTCACTCTATCAAGAATATCATATTTATATTCAACCTACAAATACATTTTTATATATAGAGAATAATTACAACAAAATCAGATCTTTCTCATATTTGAACTCCTACAAATCTCATCCTTCAATTCACAAAAATCCTCAGGTCAAAGTGTTATTCAAAATCTTCTTATAAATCTAGATGAAGACTCAGTTCTTTCTTAGGTGTGATATTTGAATTATGATGATATTTCTCTAACTTAAAATTCTCCATGAAATCCACACCTTTTAGTTCTCTTGATATTTCCCCATGGACATAGTGATGTGACATATTATTTTGGGATGCAGAACCCATATCGGTACCCTAACATTCTCTTCCAGCTAGCACTAATTTAATATCATCAAGAATCATTATCACATGTTGGATCATAATGTTTGATTCTTGAATAACATCTCACAAGAATTATTAGATTTATTTATTCTTTTATTTCATAAGAATATAAATTATGGAATCTCAACTTTTCACTCTGTTGGATCCTAAAAAATTCACTAAGTGTTGAAACCTTACGATCAGTAGGAAAAGTATTATATTTAGGGACTTTCACATTTTTATTATTCTGCATCAAATTATTACAATGGAATATAAATACTTATGATGAATCCTTATGATGATGTCAGTTTATGATCATTTCTCAGAGCCATATAAGAAAAAAATTTCCTAGGAAGAGGGATGCACATATAAGGGTTTACTTCAAACTGTACCTCATAGGGTCTTCATGGAAATGGAAGGGCTAGTCCATGAGTTCTCATGTGAAGTGATGTGACATATACACATTGAGGGGAACCCATTATGATGTCTCCACATGAAGGTATGCTTCTCTCATGAACTCAAAGAGGTCTTGTGATGGATTCTACCATCATGCCAAGGATCTATGGGGGGTGTTTGTAGGACAAGACATCTATGTATAGGGTTTCATTAAATCACTATAATACATAGGTATCATGGAATTAATGAGATAAAATGATGGAATATCCACTTTTAAATGCTCACGGACACCAAAATAGATGTTCCATGACTATAGGAGGCATAAATTATCACATCACATGAGGTTATATCACTCATGTGATCTGAGTGAAGGTCCTATAGGAGGTCTTGTTATTGAGTGTATGGGGTGAACACTAGGGATATCCACATGGAATAAGGTCCTTCTTAGTGTGGTCACAAAACTAATGGGGATATTGTGCAATAGTATGAACACCCCATATGAACTAGGTGTCAAATGAATCTCAATTCATTAGGCGATCTCCTGATCTTCAAGTGATCATAAAGAAGGTTCCTACGATCACCTGAGGGGGTTCTCCAGGAACGATTGAAAACACACCCTATTTATCTTCCTATCTTCTCCACTACTCCCTCTACTCTCCTTGAGTGTGTTTTTTAAGGGGAGAAGGGTATTTATAGGCCAAAGTATACTGAGGATGACACCACTTTTCATGGGGGATAAAACCACACACACTAGATAAGGTGTTGAATACTTTGTGGGATTGACATCACATGACCGCAAGATAACTTCACATGATCTTCATTCCTTCATGAACTAGATCTATCACGATCACATGATTGCGTTCTTGCGATGGAATATTTTCCAGACAACTACTGTGTCATTTCATGACCTCAATGTTTCCATAGAGTGAGATTTTGTACAATACCAAGGGTCTCACATGATGTCTTGTTCTTTATCACATGATCATGACATTGATCATGTAGAGTTTCATAACAGATCCTAATAAATCTAATTTTATTCAAAAAAAATCATGTAGAAGTCATAAGGGTTTCATAGTCGTAAAATTCATGTGATGATCCCATTGATTGTATTCACATAATCATGTGATCAGAATATGTTCATATGATGGATTCATGTGCTGGTTGAAGCTCTTGCAGCATGTCACTAGTGTTTGTGATTGGATCTCATGATAGAATCATTTATTCAAAGACATGAAAAATAAAGTTGCATGTATTACTTCAGTTCGATTTGGGATTCATATCGATGAAATTTTGGTGATTGATTATTGTGATCTTGGGTGGATAGAGTGCCTTTGATAGGTAGATGATAGAAAATTTTTGTGTTTCATGGGATTGGGTTGAATTTACACAGTGCGTGATCGAATTATTTCAAAATCACGACATGTGATATTTCATTTGACTGCTGGGATCAGCCGAGGGAATGATCGAGAGGTCGAGATTTAACTATGTGAATAGTACTATGAAAATAACATCCCAAATTGAATTCCACAACACTATTACTATGGTTTATCAACCAATAAGTTCGTCTTGGGTTTTAGAAATCTAAACCCTCCTGCTGCCCTTCCACCCCACATGGTGGCACTACCCACTACGTTGTGCTTCCACCCCACAACATGGCTCTCCCCATATTATTCCTAGCTGCTTTCCTGACTCTCTCTACCTCATGTTCTAGCTGGATAGGCTGCCTCTCTAGGTGCGGTTGAGGAGACTCCCGTCTGATCCTATGTTGAGCTGGCTAGGTTGGTTGTCACTGGATGGCCCATATATTTTTAGGTAGGGTATCATGAGCACTTTAAAAATAATCTGAGTATAATGGGTGGAACAAAATGTTATGCCTTTATTAAAAGTACCATATCTAAGTCTTCCATGAAATATATATTTTTATTTCTATATAATATTCAAACCTCTAAAATATTTAACCACAAAGTGTGAGATACATAATTATGGGTTCCAACAAAATCCCCCCTATAATGAGATTCATTCAAAACGAAAAGATTATGATTTTAAGGTAAAATTAGATCACTTTGAAACATATCTAAAAATATTATGATCTTTAATACTGATCCCTGTGAGAGGATCCATCTTGAGTATTTCAAATGAGGAATTGTAGGTGCTATCCATAGGACACTTTTGACCATGAGTGCTTGGCCAAATATGAGATAGAAAGTGGATTTGTCTTGGGGAATAAATACTATAAATTTGGAATGTGTATAAATTCTAAAATGGAATAGGGATTAGGTGGAATGGAACTTGTGGATAGATTGGAAGTAAGGTACTCAGACATCACTATATATCCCATTAGAATGATAATCAAGTTGTATTTAGTTATAAAATATACCACTATGCAGATCAAACTCATATCCAAGGATAAGTTCATGGATATAGAACTCTATGATGAATGTTATTATGTAGATATATCTCATACATAGGAAGGATAATTTCACTATTTTTTGATGAAATACCAGGTATATATCTATGTTAGGGTGGAGATTTTTCTTAGATCATCTATAGTTCCCATACTTTTTTTGTGTAATACCAATCAGACCCAATCACATGGATTAGATTGATTAAATTAAAACAGGTTTCTCTTGATAAATGTTCATGAATTCCCACTGACATGAAATTATTTATTGATGTACTTGATCTAGTTTTCTTGAGATCATCTAAATTACAAGAATAATTTGGGCATGATATCCTTCCTGAAGGTAAGTATTCTCTAACTTCTTCCCATGTCAAGGGACTTAGCGAGCATAACTTTATTTTTCTAAGGCCATGTAGTGGGAACCATAAGATTTGTATCTCTTTATTTTTCCCTAACATTTTTTTAAGCTTCATATGGAGTAAGAATTAGCAGGCATGGACTTGGATTTTACTCAGGATGACTTCTATGAGTTTTCAACCTGACAAGTTTTTTTTTCCTTTTTCATTTTATAGATGCTCAATATTTCATGGATCACATAAAGTACATGTACAATGAGAAGATACCCTACTTTTTACTAGGATTATATTATTGGGTTTTTATCATGGAAAGTATTATGTATCCTTTGGTTGGGTATTTTAAGCTCTTGTAAGCTAGAACATCACTATGCTATAGTTTAGAGTCTTTTAGCCCAAACCTTCACTGTATTACAGTTTAGGGTCTTCTATCTCGGACCTTTTATGTGATATAGTTTTGGGTATTCTATATCAGAACTTTGATGTGCTATAGTTTAAGTTATTCTAGCATGGACCTCTGTTGTGTTATAGTTTAGGGTCTTCTATCTGGGTCCTTTGATGTGATGTAGTTTAAGGTCTTCTATCCTAGAACTTGAGATGTTATATAGTTTAAATTATTACTACAAGGACTAGATTGATGAATATGGAATGGGGTATACATTCTAGGGATGAACCAAGATACCCTAAGGTTCTGAGTTCCACCATGACATTTCCAGATCTCACAAGGATTAGATTTCCTTTATTGTAAGGAAGATATGCCTCTGATTGGTAGGTAAAATCCCTTATTTATTGAAATAATTTTCAAATATAGGTGTCTCAACTCATTTCCAAGGGTTATGGAATATTTATGGGGGTAATATTTCTTAAGGGAGAAATACTAGGGGGTCTAGGCCCACCTGGATAGTTGGAATTTGGGTAACGTAAATGATATGTCCAGGAGACTGAATCGATGAATCATGGGATGGAGAATACATACCAGGGATGACCCAAGATACCCTAAGGTTATGAGTTCCACCTTGGTGTCACTAGGGCTCACAAGGATTGGAGTTCCTTTTCTATAAGGAGGGGATGCCTCTGGTTGATAGTTCTAATCTATTTATGCACTGATATCATGGTCAAACAGAGATAAACCTGCTCTTTTCCAAGGTCCATGGAATATTTTCAAAGATTCAAGCGTCTAGACAATGAATATGGGTATGAAGGAAAATCTATCAAGGAAGGGTTATGGCACCCTAGGGTAATTTATCATCTAATTTGTGAAACTCAAGCCCTATGCCCTATAGTTTCAAATCACAAGGTGTGGGCCATCAAAAGGTTCAGGAATAGAGTTTTGTATCTCTGTTCTGAGAAAGGGTACAAAACATGGGGACATAACATTGAGGATGTCGAATCCTCTTGAATAGTATAGTTGCAGAGAATGCAAATCATGGTCTAGGAATATCTAAGTTAATTGGAGATGGAAAATGGTGGGTATAGGTCAACCATCGATGATGATATGATCCTATATTATTCCACAAGGCCAAGATAATAACTCATGGATTTAAGGGGGCCTTCCTAGGACGTGAAGGTCCATTAAAAAGAGTGAGTCACTATTACCTCTCTGCAACGGGGAGTTTGACTCAGCTTAAACATCAAAGGCATAAAGGTGGTTCATGAAATGTGTAATATTCGAGAAGGGTTTGAGCACCCTAAATGTTGTGTCACCTCCTAGAAAACATGTTCCCATAGAGAGGATATGTGAAAAACCATTAATCTAACTTTTTTCTAGGCTAGGGGGTCCAACAAGTATATATTGGATTTTACTAGGTCTACAAAGTAGGCCCTATGTGATTTATTCCTTATTTATTTTCACCCTAATTTTTTCCTAAACTTTGGAGGTGAAGTGTTTAGAAAGCAAAGAAATGAATTTTTCTCTGGCCTCCCTTTTTTGGTTTTCAACCTGATAAGTTTTGTGTCTCGTTTTCTATCAGTTTAAGGTATTACGATTTGGACCATTATAAGATAGAGTTTAAGTTCATACAACTTTGACCAAAGCGCAGGCAATTTAATTTCATGAAGCACATGGAACTTTTACTTGAAGTTTAACATCATGAGGTAATGAAATTTGTCTTGTATTTTAACATTATATAGTGATGAAATATTTGTTTCCTAGTATTTTAATATCATACAGTTAGGACATTCAGCATTTGGTTTAATATGATGTGGTGAGGATGTATTTTCTCCCTTATATTTTAACATAATGTGGTAAGGACATATTTGTTTCCTTGAAGTTTAACATTTTTGGTAAGTACATATTTTTTAACTTTTAGTTTACCATCATGTAGTAAATACATATTCGCTTCCTTATAGTTTAATGTCATGTGGTAAGGAAATATATGTTTCCTTGAAGTTTAATGTCATTTGGTAATGATGTATTTATTTATTTTTAGTTTAATATCACATGGTAAGGATTTATTTGTTTTTTTGCAGTTTAACATCATTTAGTAAGGACATATTTTTTCCTTGCAGTTTAGCGTTATGAGGTAAGGATGCATTTGTTTACTTACAGTTTAACTTCATGCAGTAAGGACATATTTCTTCCTTACTATTTAATGTAATTTAGTAAGGATGTAAGAACCAACATGAAAAATTAAACAAGATTTATTACATGTGCATGAAAACCATATGTATATCATACTCATACATAGGTAAAATGATCTTGTATGAAAGGTGACCGTCTCATAGAGATTGGGTCTTCATAGAATATGCATACCTTAGAATGGAAGGGTATAAGAATACAATGCCATAATCCTATTTTGAAAATGGGTATGATACAAAATTTTGTAACATAGAGGGTATCTGAATCCACTTTAATAGTTGGGTTATAGAAGATGTAAATCATAACCCAAGAATATCTGAGTTAACTGGAGGTGTAAACTGGTGGGTACAGTTCAACCATTGCTAATGGCGTGAGCCTCTAATGTTCCATACAGTCTGGAAAATAACTTATATATTTAAGGGGACCTTCCTAGGACCTGATGGTATATTTGCTAGAGTCGGTCCCTATTACCAGTTTTCTATGGGGTATATCCAAGAACAAATAAGACCAAGGTCCATGGGATTCCCTGAGAAGAATATCAACTTTGGTATCTAGCTATGTCAGCTCAGATATCAAATATATGAAGTTAGTTCCTAGAAAATGTAATATTCAATAAGGGATTGAGTACCCTAAAGGCTTGGATAGTGTGTATTGAACATATTTCAAGGTGAAGGAATAATAAATACAATTCTTGGATACACATCCATTATAGGGGATTTTTTTTTCAATGTGAAGACCTTTTGTTGTGTAGTTTAACATCATATGAATAGGTCATTTTCCTAGTAGTTTAATGTGATACAAAGATGAAATTTTCCTTTTAGTTTAATATCATGTGGAAAAGATATTTTCCATGATATTTTACATCATGCAGTAAAGAAATTTTTCTTATTGTTTAATTTCTTGAGGTGAGGAAATATTTATTTCTTTCAGTTTAACATCATGTGGTAAGAACGTGGGAACCGATGTGAAAAATCGTGGAAGGTGTTCTTAGGGGAAACTTTGCACTAGTTAGGGGAATTTAGATCCAGGGGAATCTTTTGTCTATGTACAATATTATTGGTGGGTAGCTATATGGTAGAGCCCTTCTTGTGTAAATATATCATGTGCGCGAGCCAGCCATACATAGATTTGATTCATATGTAAGCAAAATGAGATTTTATGGATCATAACCTTATGTAGCTAGGGTGAATCTTTTTATTGGTTATTTTAGCTAGACTCTAGATTGTGATATAGGTATCACCATGTATCCCATGTTGGAAGGAATCAAGACACACATAGTTCTTGAACGAGAAACTTTCTATGAAGGTATAACCCATATGCAGTGGTGGGAATTGTTTCCATTTATTGTTATAGCTAGGCTCAGTATTGGAGATCTGATTGTCACTATGTATCCTATGATGATATGAATCAATCCACACATAGTTCTTGAGGAACTATTTAGTTTAACATCATACTATAAGGACATAGGATTTCCAACATGAAAAATATTATTGAAGCTAGAACCAAAGGTGGAAATATAGGCATCACTACATATCCTATAATAATAATAATCAAGTCATACATAGTTCTTGAGGAAGGCACTTCCTGCACAAGTCTGACCTATATGTAGGGAGGGGGAATTTTTATGATTATTTTTTGTGATTGTACTTGGGTTTGGAGATTCAAAAGTCACTATGTATCCTATGATGATAAGAATCAATAAAAATGTAGTTATTAAGGAATAAGTTGTGGTAGGATACCAATCAATAACCATAGTGGTCTGCTGGGGTGAGGTCCAAATGAATGTACAATTTTATGTTGTGATATGGACATCAATAGTGTAGTTTAAAATCATGTGGAGAGGAATCATGGTATTCCTTTTAAGGTCTTGCATTCAGGACCACGATGAGACTTTCATTAACTTTTATGCCTTTCTTGTGTGAGGAAGACCATACTGAAATTCTTAAGTTCATCTGAACTATTTTTAGTGTGAGAAACAAGGAATGGAAATGGTTTCTCTCACTATGCTGAGGCAATTAAGGATAGAACAAGGGAATTTTGTATCATGTGGTGACTCAACCAAGATACATCATCAAGGCATCCCTATGTATTTCATTGAGATGATAATCAAGCTATAGGTAGTTCTTGAAAACCTGTGTAGTTTAATGTCATGAAAAAAAGGAAATCAACTGTGAAGTTTAACGTCTTGTGATATGGACGTGGGTGACTCAACATGGAAGAATAGGAAATTTTTAGATCCATATAATTTTATTTCATGTGGTAAGAAATTTTTCCATACAGTTTTTCATCATGTGGTAAGGACAAGGATCACCCAACATGAAAGGAAAGTAATATTGGGGCTTGGACCAAACATAGAGGTTCAAGAATCACTATGTATCCTATAATGGAAGGAATCAAGCCATACATAGTTCTTGGATGAGTAGATTCCCTATCTGTAGATGATTATCACATGGGAATGAGGGAATTTCATTTTCCCCTTTTGTACAGATCTATATTGTGTGCAGTGAATGGTCAGTGTGGTCATTCCTTCCATGAAATTTAACATCATGCTGTAAGGACATGTTTCGTACAGTTTAATGTCATGGGGAAAGGATGTGAGACATTGTGTGGTTTAACATCGTTCTTCTAGGATGAGGGTCACCTGATGTAAATGAAGATGAATCATTGGGGATTCGTGTATTTTAACATGATATGACCCAGATGGGCTCCATATAGTTTAACATCATGTGGGCAGGACATACTCCGTACATTTTAATGACATGTGGTCAGAATGTTGTTATTCAGTTTAATGTCATGATACTGGGACATGGTCGTGTATTTTATCATTATGTGACTAGGATGTATTTTTTCAGTTTAATGTCATCCGATTAGGACATTTTTATGCATTTTAACATCATACGACTAGGATGTGTTCATGCAGTTTATCGTCATGTGACTAGGATTTTGTCATGCTATTTAACATAATGAAACTAGGATGTGTTCCTGCAGTTTAACATCATGTGACTAGGAAATGTTCATGTAGTTTATCATTATGAGACTAAGAAATATTCGTGCATTTTAACGTCATGAAACTAGGATGTGTTCGTGCAGTTTAACATCATCTGACTAGGATGTTGTCATGTCATTTAACATCATGTGTCTAGGATGTGTTTGTGAATTTTAATTTCATGAGACTAGGATTTGTTTTTGTAGTTTAATGTCATGTAACTAGGACATTTTTGTGTATTTTAACATCATACGACTAAGTTGTGTTTGTGTATTTTATCATCATGTGACTAGGACATGTTTGTGTAGTTTAACTTTATGTGACTAGGAAATGTTCATACAATTTAACATAATGTTACTTAGACATGTTTTTGGAGTTTAATTTCATGCAATTAAGATATGTTCATGTAGTTTAACTTCATGCGATTAGGATGTGTTTATGTAGTTTAACGTTACAAAACTAGGACATGTTCATGTAGTTTAACATCACAAAACTAGGATTTTTTCATGCCACAACCTATTAGTAGGGTGTCTTACTCATTTCTGATGGATCTTGGATGACTCTAATGCATATTTCATGAGTTTTAGGATCGTCTAACCCTATCTAGAATTCATTTACCTGCTGCTCTAACCAATATTTAATGATGAAGCAATTCTTTATAGTGTACCCAAGATATTGGTTGTAGGGATAATAATCATCATGGTCTATCAAACACACCTCAACAAGATTACTAATTTATGGGAGTTTTAACCAATCATTCTCTATGGCATAATCAAAGTACCTTGGGACATGCTTTGATTGAAAGGAATATGATTTTTTTCTTTTTTTTCAGCAAGTTATCAATGAACATTTTTCTTCTCTATCCTGTTATATATATACCTTTGTTGGTTCTGACACATGAATGAGTTTGGATTGGTTCAAGGGTAGGTACTGAGGCATTGGGGTTCTTGGATGCCACAGATGTTCCCCACCGACTAGAGGATCCTAACCCTCTTGGAGGATTTGTGGAAACAACAATGGTTGGATGGTTTCTAGAATACCCTTGATGGTGACGTGGAAAATATGGAAATTAACCCATCTCTATGGGATGTAGGTCTTGGAAATATGAAAATTACCCTATCCTTGTGAACTAGGGTGAGGTGGAACAATGTTTGAATTTCACTAGATAAGGGGATGAAAAATATGAAAATTCCCCTAGCCCTGTGGGCTGGGGAAATTCACTATAAGATGGGATTCCATAATTGGGTATTGGTATATCATCTTGAGGGAGAGATGTTAGGATTATCCCCAAAATTATTTCTCAAATATCCTTATTCCCTCATTGGAGTTGGGTGATCTTTTATTCTATAGATACCACCTTATCATCTTAAAGGGGATGGATGGTAGGAACCATGAAAACACCCTCTCTTCTGTTGGTGGAAGGATGAGTGGATGCTGATGGGAGTTATAATGTGGACCCCAAATAATAAATCTACCAATGCTACTAAAAATATGATCCATTATCATTACCCTCTAAAATTCCAACACAGTCAGCAACACCTTTCATAGATTCCTGAAAGATACCACTAAGCCTTTATTTTCCTGTGCCAATGGTAGAAGGTAGTCCAAACTGTTGTGTATTAGATGATTGTAGGAGAGTATTATTTTACTCTTGTTAATTGTTCTCATCCAAATCTAATGATGAATCTTTAGATCTAATTAATATCATATTGATTGAGGCACAAGTGGGTTGGTGATCCTCCTCAACGGAGTATCTCGTTTGGCGGGTCGGTTCCTGGTATACCATTTAGAGGGTCAGTGCCCACTGTATTTTTTGAGGGGTTGGTTACTGTTGTACTATATGAGGGATTGGTTCCTCTGATACCATTTCATGGGTCAGTTCCCATGATACCGTTTGAGGGTTCGAGGCCCATTGTATTGTTTGAGGGGCCAGTGCCCATGATATTATTTGAGGGGTTAGTGACCATTCTACTATTTGAGGGTTCGGTTCCTATTCTAACATTTGAGGGGTTAGTTCCTATATTGAATATGACCCCTGGGTAAAATATAATAAAAATTCACCCAGCCCTATTGGCTAGGGTGATCCTTGGGATTCTATAGTCAACAAGGCTAGTTGTGATGAAGTCAGAATCTCTTGCCTAGTGATGATACAAGATTGATTTTGGGCCACTATCAGGATACATTGGTGGGTCTTAGAAATATTGGAGATAGTAGGGATATAATCCTACTATGAAGATGTATTGTTTGGATACCCCTAGATAGATTTCCTACTAGGTGCCCCAACTTGGACAGTTGGTGTAGAAAGAACCTCCTCTGCATCTCCTCAAGAAATCATGGTTACATGTTGGTGATGATGACCGAAACAGATGGGAACCCTCATAGGAAGTTATTGAGTTATTGATTTGAAAATATTATTATCCTCATCCACCTCCCTGAGGTAGTGAAGGTATGAATTCCTACTCTCTAGAGATAGGATCCCAAAGTGGTTGAATGTGGCAACAAGGGCCACTTCCTCTCCTGTGGCCTATTGTGGGAGAGATGACTAGTGGGAATTAATCCTCTAAAAGATTTCATGGGTCAATTATAGAATCCGTATGGAGATATTTATGTGGTAATATCAAGCCAAGACATTCACCAACTGGTACTATAGGTGTTATGTTGGCGACACGTATGTCGGGGCCTCAGGGTCAACACAGCTTGTCCGGTGATCTCAGAATTAATTGGAACATTTGATTATGTCATTTTGATTTCAAGGAATATAGAATTCCAGAAGAAGAAAAAATACACCTTATTAGTGAATTATCATATATAAGAGTACATATTTGATCAATAACTTTCATAGTTTAAAGGATAAATAGGTGGTTCCTTATTTTTATGAAAGGTTCAGTGCAGTTAAAAGAAATGTGTTGGGTTCACCATTTTGTTTCAAAATGATCACAGAACAAATGATCCTAATGGGAAATAGAAAATATATACTTTTTAACCCATGAAAGGGATGAAAATTTTAAATAAATTAACATATGGTTCACCATTTTGTTTCGTCAGGAAAGACTTGGATGGGATTAGGTCGAACATTTTGATTGATTTTGGGGTGGGGGGTTCAATGCCTTTATCAATCATTTGCATATGGTTTCCCATTTTTTAATATTAACTAGAAACTACCAATGATTCCTATATCCATAATTTAGCACATAACTACTTTCTAAAGGTTGATGGTCCTTTCGGGTTTCACGCCCAACAACGCTTAGTAATTCACATTGGTCGATAGGATGGGAGGTCAGCTTCATCACAAAATTTTGAGGGTAATTTTTTCCTACTCTAAGAATCTATTATATATTTAAGATATGTTTGTGAAATCCTTCCCTGGATCCAATATGGGGCTGGTAATCCCTATTTCAATAGCATGATTAATAATATGCATCGATATGAACAATTTCATGTATATCACAGGTTCACTATCGCTCTTATTTACTTATGATGATTAAGGTTGTGGTCATATTTATGCACTCTGGAGTTTATTTTTATCTAGGAAGGTGATTGGTGTCATGGATATGGGATTGGAACTCTATGAGCAATCCTACATGTCCTCTAAAAATAGGAATCAAAACCCACATAGTTCATTTGTCATAGTTTAAGGTCGTGTGTCTGGATATATCCTTTTAGTTTAATGTAATGTAGTAAAAATGTAAATATCAGGATTGGAACTTAGTGATTCATACTACATATCCCATTTGAGACAAGAATTATATTTTACATAGTTCTTAAAATGGGCATCTGTGTCATGAGAGATATGAAAATAGAGGCCCTAGATAGAACTTATGCATATAAGATTGCCATGGATTGATTCTTCAGGAGTATAGACCTTTGAGAAAAGATGATATGTAATTATACTTACATACCAATAGTGACCCCACCTTGGGGAATTATCATCACATTATTGGTACAATCATCACTAGTATCTAAGCCTACATGAGTCATGCTCGGTGTGAGAAACAAGAGGTAGTAGAAGATCAAACACATTAAATGAGAGAATATTTTTGCAGGGATCACAGATTAAAGTTTAACTTTGAGAGGTATGATTACCCATATAATGGAGGATATATTATGGAGATTGAGCTTTAGGAAGGTGTCCTATATATCCTATTTTATAATAGGAATTCAAGCCATCGTAGTTCAGTTCATCCCTAACCCGTTGATTGGTTTGAGGTACTCGAGGGAATGATCAGGAATGATAATTAAAATGATACCAGTGTATGAGTCCAATTATTATCCTCTGATTGATGATGAAATATGGTAGAATCATGGAAGAATTTAGTACCCTAAGTTAGAAATACTTTGGTCATGTAGGTACTTACACTGAAGTGGATGCCCATCAAAGCTTGGGCCTTAATAAGGCATCCTATGTATCCCGATTATGATAAGAATCTGAGTTATCATAGATAAATTCATCCCTAAACTGTCGATGGTTTTGAGATATTTAAGGGAATTTTCAAGGATTACACTTAAAATTATACTAGTGTATGAGTCCTCTCCTCATCTATTGATGGATGAGGTATAATGGTCATACCATGGGAATGATTGAGTACTAATGGTTGAAATTTTAGAGACATGGCAGGGATTATACTAATGTATATTACCATTAGAGCTCAGGACTTAGGTAGGAATCCTACATATCTTGTTTGGGTTGGAATTAGAGGTCATCTAGTTCAGTTAAAATGGGGATTACACACTGAGGTTTCCCTTTTTATCAAGGCTTACATGTTGAGGCTGCCCTTCCATATACTCATTCTCTATCTTTTGATGGATAAAGATAGTTGAAAATCATAAAAGGTATGTACGAGAGAATGAAAATGATAGGGTCACATGAGTACATAACCCTATATCATCAAGGACACTTCCCTTATAAAATGGGTATGCAACTGAAGATTATTAGATGAGGTCCTCATGGAATGAGTCTAGGTGTATCTAGCAGATGAGGTTGACATGTCTTAGGGGGTCTTCCTTACATGTCTTGGATATCTACTGTACATTCCTTGATTGTATTCTGGGAATGTTTAGGGTGTTGATCTATTTTAGTAGACACATCGAAGGGTGTCTACCTGATCAATTGACTTGTCTTGGAGGTATTCGCATGAGTGAAGCGGACATGTCCAAAATGATTTGCATAATCAATGCAGACATGTTTGGGGTATTGCACATGATCAAATAAGACATGGCCATACTATAACTTTTTTTCATATTATCAAATGAAAATGCATACATTTATATGGTAAATCACATGATCATTCTAACACGTCAAAGACCCCTTCACATGATCAAATTGCATTGTCTAGGCCATCTTCACATAATCAAGGTAGAAAATTTCAAAGTGATTTTCATGATCAATATGACTTGTCCTCATATTGTCTTATGATAATGCTGACATGTCAATGGGAAATTTCATGATCAACCTGACTTGTCTTGGATTCCTTCACATGAGTGAAGTAGACACATATAAGGGGTTTTCATGATCTAAGTAGGCATGTCTATGGGAAATTTCATGATCATACTGCCATGTCAATAAACTGTCCTATGATCTACCTAAATTTTCCAAGTCTTGTTGTGTGACCAAAATGAATTGTCTAATGTATCCTATGAAATTTAGAGGTAAATAGAGAATCTTGTTATCACATAAACTAAAACTATTCACATGGTAGGGTCTCACAAACATGTCCATGATCTTGTTCCCATCAGAGTGTTGACATTGCATTCCCTAAGGGATCATGCCTCACGGCTTCATGGGAAACAATTTACCTAGGAATAGGGATGAAAAACCAAGGGTTTACTTCAAACCGCACCTCCTAGTGTATTTATGGATATGGAAGGTCCTATCCATGAGTTCTCATGCACATAATGGTGACATATACACATTCAAGGGAACCCTTCACGATGGATCTACATGAAGGTCTACAACTCACATGACCTCAAAGAGGTACTGTGATGGATTATGCTATCATGAAAAGGACCCATGGGGGGTGTTTTCAGGCCAAGATAGTCATGTCTAGGGTTACATGCAATCATCATATGAAATAGGGTTCATGCCATTCATGAGATTGAAATCTGGCATGTCAACTGGTACATGCTTACAGACACCAACATAGTTGTACCATGCATCCAGGAGTCTTGTATTATCACGTCACATAAGTTTCTATCACTCGTTCAATCATGTGATCTGAGTGAAGGTCCTATAGGAGGTCTTGCAAATGAGTGTAGGGGTTTCACATCATGACTATCCGAATATAAGAAGGTCATGTTTGGTGAGTTCACAAAACTAATGGGGGTATCACATGATCATGTGAACACCCCGTATGAACTAGGCATCACATGAAACATAGTTCTTCATGCGATTTATTGATCTTCAAGAGACCATGAAGTAGGTTCTTATGATCACATGAGGGGGTTATCTAGGGAAGATCACTGATGCACCATGTTTCTCCACTGCTCATCTCTGCTACTCCTTCTCTCCTCCTCACATGTGTTTTTTTAATGGGACCAGGGTATTTATAGGCCGAAGTCGGCTGAGGATGTAAATGCTTTGCATGGGGAGAATACCACTTACACCAGCTAAGGTGGTGGAGACTTTGCAGTATTGACATCATGTGGCCTAAATATGGATTCAAGTGATCTTAATTTCTTTATGAAAAGGCTCTCTCACAATAAAATTATCACTTACTTATGATTTCATCTTTTAGTATACAAATATTTTGGTGTATTATGATCTCAAGTTATCCATGTGGTGAGATTTTGAACAATCACCAAGGGCCTCATGTAATTTATTGTTCTTCATCTCATGATCATTCCATTGATCATGAGAAGAAGCATAAAATATACTGATAAATGTGATTTAATGAAACCAAAAAAATCATATAGAAGGTGGAAAGTTTTTTGGTCATAAAATTAATGCGATTATCCCAATGATTATCTTCTCTCAATAGCATGATTAGAAGATGTTTGTGTGATGGATTCATGTGCCAGTGGGAGATGTTGTGGCATACCACTCGTGTTTTTGATTGGACCCCACAATGACATAATTTATTTAAAGACATGAAAAAATAAGTTTCATGTATTACTTTAGTTCGATTCTGGATTTGTCTTGATGAAATAATTGCAGTTGATTATCAAAAGATTGGGTGGACAGAGTTCCATCAAGAGGTAGGTGATAGGTTATTTTGCACTGCGTGGGATTGGTTCATATTTTCATAGCATGAGATCGACTTATTTAAAACTCATGACACATGAGATTTAAATGGATGGATAGGATCAGCTAGGTGAATGATTGAGTTTCTGGAATTTAATAGTGTGAATAGTACTGTGAAAATCATGTCCCACATCGAAACACTACAGTGCTATCATTATGCTTTATCAAGAAACTAGTGCAGCTTTGGGTTTAGAAATCCAAATTCTCCTACCGCTGTTCCACCCTGAACGGTGGCACCGCATGCCCTACTATTCTTCCACCCCACTATGCATCTCTCACCTTCTTATTCCTAGGTTATTTACTATTCCTCTCTACCAACTGTGCTATATGGTCAGGATTTCTCCCTAGATGCGGTTGAGATCCTTCAATCACAGAAATCCTTGACCACATGAATTGGTTAGTATTGTAGGAATGTGCATCCTTAGGTAATTATGTGATGCTTTGAGAGTTACATGATCACGTAACATGATCACATGACCCTCATGATTTCATGATATCCAGGCATAGAGCGTGCTTTATTTTATAAATGAATCTATACCAAAATAGTACTTGTATTTTGAGTATTTGTAGTACTTA
This sequence comes from Viscum album, assembly GCA_963277665.1. Classification (NCBI taxonomy): domain Eukaryota; kingdom Viridiplantae; phylum Streptophyta; class Magnoliopsida; order Santalales; family Viscaceae; genus Viscum; species Viscum album. The sequence goes on along the minus strand of OY728135.1, from coordinate 249,954,304 downwards.
TTCTTTAAAACATTCATCTGGAATATATTAACAAATTCCCCCCATAGAAAAAAAGTTTGAAAGAATAAGGGAGGACCCAATTATGAAGAAATGGATTCCCACGCAAGTCTCCGTGGGTTTTCATATGTCATTTGGTCTTCCATGAAATTATTTGTTTTCTAAAAATCACCCTTATAAATAGAATAAATAGGGGATACCTTTAAAAAAACTTTATACTTGATAGATATCCAGTGCTCTTTTATTTTCTTCAATCACATGAGTACTCCATATAAGCATGTTCATGTGAGTGAGTCATGTGTCCCTGTTGATTAATGATCATTGCGTGACCAAATTGCATAACACCATCACATAACTGATCAATGGTAATTCACTTTAACCACTGGCTCACGTATCCTTTATATGTTTAAGTGATCACATGACATCCTTTTTTTCATGTGATCCCCTAATTATTTAAGGATCATGTGATCATGTGACCCTGTTATGGTCATGCGATCATGTGACTTTGAATAAGTCATATACTTCACATGAACTTTAATTAGTCATGAAACCTCTTATTTTTATTCAATTTATTCTTAATTAAAACACCCCCAATGATCATGAGTAAGATATATATTCTCTTTTTGATATATATGTGTTCACAAAAGGAAGATGAAGAGGTCATGTCTCTTAGAAATTCCATCACTAACAATGTGGAAACTAACCTACATGAGGTTTTTCATTCTATTCATGATATTCTAACGAGCTTGATGGGGAAAAATATTCCCGAGTACCTGCTGTTTGACCAGTTCCTTTGTATAGGTTCAGCCTTCATAATTATGATTCAATATCACCACCTCAAGTAGGCGTCAATCCCCCTTATTAGATCATTAAGACTCACAATACATTCATATAGAAGTTTTTGAATACAAGTAACTTCATTCATGAAGAGGAACACTCTAACAGATACGTACTAAGGCCACATTCAATGAATTTTAAAGGTATTTAGTTTTAGTTTGAGCCTAATACCCATATAAACATGTTGATAATGTAGAATTTTGTATCAAACTAGAAATTTGGGTGGTCATCCAGTTGGGATCTCTGATCAAGTGATAAATTTTGGATGGATTGGGGTTGTCCCTTATGGGTGCATCATACATGCACATAGTTTTCCTTCAATATGAATAAAATATGTTTTTGTGAAGCTGTATAGGTTTCAAAAACCATCACTTATTGTAACAAATGTTTGATGGAAGACCTTGTTAGTCATTAGATTCCAAACACCAACAAATTTCATCTGATGCATGGTGTGGGATGCCGAGAAGATCCATGATGCACTGATCTTGGGGGACATGTATGATGAATTTCTTTCCCATCATTCACCTAAGATGATGTAGAAAAAACTACTATCGTTTTAAATGATCTTATCAATTTGGGAAAGGAGGCCCTTGTGAAGTACCCATATCATATAGTTGACTTATCTTTCAAGAAGTGGGCCATGATATTTATCAATAAGACCTGGAATGAACCTTTGGCTAAGAAGATAGAGGTACGACCATAATATGAATACTATGGGGACAAGGGTGATTATTGGACAATGGTTGAAGAAGGTCAGCTCAATGAATGGTTATGATTAGTCACCTCCCAGGTCCATCACCTTGTCCAACTATCTGGATTCTTGTCGATGTACCTTATTGGGTACTTGCACCCAATTCTACATAAGGGTGGAGTAAGGGTGTCCACCTTTATGATAGCGGTAGATATGGTAGGTGGCTAGAACATTATCTTATACATTCATGTATTATACAAGTTTTATTATCAAATCTTCCATATTTACAAGGGAAAATCCCCATATAGGATTTCAGACCCCTTTCAAGTGTGGTTGGGTTGGATGGGAGCCCACATCAAATTCTATGATTTTATCAACACCCAGGGAATTATTGGGTCCTGATTTAGGCCATTCCTTCAAAGTATTAATGGATCTAGGACTTATATACTAAAGAGAAGGGAGATAAAGAACAAAATAAACTGGTATGATCAATTTGTGTTCATGGCCTATGGAGCGCCGACTTGTACCATAATTGACAATGGAAAGGGTGATCTTGAAGATTGAGTATACATTATTTCTATTAGTTTGGGTGGCCTATCCACTTGAATAAATGGAAATATTTTTTGAGAGTGGTATACACCATGCCAATTTATGATGTGGTTCTGGTGTATCCAAAAAAATTCCCTACTCCTTGCCACATCCATTCAGAGAGGCACCTGATGTTAACTTAAAAATTATGGCTTATTTTTTCCTATTAAGAAAATAATCTTTGTGTGAACTTACCTCCAGTATGTGTGAGTATTGATGTATCCAAGGCCTATGTCGACACTTGTATTTGATTATACCATAATATTTAGATAGTTGTACTAGTGAAAAAATTCATAAAGCTGCCGATGGCGGTCAGAGGTGAGCTTGCAAGGGCTTCGATGGAAACAACAAACCAAATTCCTGGAAGTAGTTAAATTTTAATAGACCAATGTATCTAGAGATACCTCAGGAAAAAAACTATTCACTTAGAGATAATGTCTTCATTGATCTGGGTACTGATATATGTGACAATAGTGGGAGGAGTTCCCATGAGGGAAGTCCCAATTAGTGGGGTGCCTACTCTAGCTACGACAGTGTTTCCTATCAAATTTCTATAATGGGATGACTGGAGAAGGAAAGTACGGGTTACTGAGGTCTGGAAGGTTCTGTGTTAGGATGATGTATAGCTAGAGTGATTCTAGAATGTGACCATTCATTAAGTCTCCACCTATGAGTAATAACCTTGTAAATTTTAAGTACTCCTCTAGAATGTATTCTGCTAAGGGTTAGGTCCATTACATGCTTTGGGTGTTGCGAATGATAATTCCTAGTACACTGGTACCTAGTAAAGATAACGGAGACCAACATAGCTCCAATGAAGATGTGAGATAAATTTTATTATTATTCAAATATTCATTACTTATTATTGAAATCATCCTTATATTTCCTTTAGACATTTCAAAAAGTTATAAAAATTTGGTCACTTATTGTTTCCCCGGTATACTCTCTAGGGGGAATGATGGCTGGGGCTGATTCAAATGGTGACCAGGATCCCAATAATCAGGGTTCTCCTTCTAAAATTAAGCTCATTAGAGTAGTAATTTATGATCTATAAGCAATATCACTTGTGTCTCCATTGGCTCCACCTCTGACACCTCGAGTACCCATTCCATCTAAAGGTACTTTCTCAGAGAAGACTAAGAAGAGGAAACAAGGAACTTTATCGATAAACTAACCTTTCCCAAAGTCAAAAAATAAGTGTTGTATTTACATAAATTATTATTTAAATTTATTAGTATATTTTCATGACCTATTTAATTGTGTATGTTCTCATTATATCCCTTCAAGGATATAAATTATATTAGTTAAGAAAGATACAACTTACACCCATCTGATGGGAGCTTAGGGTAGAAATAGTTGATGTCCAAACAAGGTTAGACCTAGTGTCTGATGTGGGTGAACTACCCATTGTACCCTTTTATCTTTCGTGTGTGAGTTAAATCTTGAAGTTTATTGATGAAATCATCTATTTTCCTACTGATTTTGAAAATATGGGAGAATCATTGGGTGAGGGTAAGTATTTATTCTAAATCTTGTTATACAATTGGGTATGTATCATATTTTTTAACATTTTTTTAAGCTTTAAGTCCTTTAGGTTGATGATTCTAGCACACTCCTTGAGTAGAATACATTGATGGAATGTATATAATATTCATATTATGGTTTCTTTCTATAGGAATACCTCACTATCTCTCCTGAGGTTGAGGTTGAAGAAATAAGAGTAGTTTTTTTGATATCCAATGAATGTACATTCTCAATGGTTAATATCATTACTGATTATTTGAAAATATTTTTTATGTCTATTAACTAATAGGAATTATGTTTTTAATTTAAATAGATCTAACTCAAATCTCATAAATCTAGATCCTCCTGCTTTAATATCTCACTCCACAAAATAACTGAGATACAGTTCTATTTGGCTTTAATCCCTTCAGGGGATGTAAGTACGGATCCATCACTCAACAAACTGGTTTTGGAATACATATCTATTCCTAGTCCAATCCTAAGATAATTATTCTAACATGAAACATTTCCTCCATAAATGAGGTGGTAAGTGCGAGGGGGGGGGGGATATATGGATTTTTTTTCATGGTGGGACCTTTTGAATAGCTCAAGGACCGATTAAGCCTCCTCTAATACATGTTAATGACCCTTAGCTATGGTGAGTTTGACCATTGAGAACTCTATTATAGGGCGAATGAGGTGGTTTCCATTACGAAGTAGATAATGGATCTTGAATTGAGAATATTAATGACAGATACCTCAAATTCAGCTATAAAACATTGAAATAAATCCCTAAACAAAGATTCATAGTATATTGTAGAAATAAGGACACATTGAAATTTGGTCAATTCTAGGAGAGAGAAAATTGATAGGCTTCAATAGGAATTTTACTACCTACATTACATGTTCAATGATAGAGAGGAGATAATGGAAGAATATAGGAGGATCATTTACATAGTGAAGAAGTCTAAACATGACATTGTTTCTAGAGTGGAGGCACTGTAACAGGATACATAGGAAAATACCACATCAGTAGATTAGTTACACAAGTATATAATCACTTTGGGGAATAAGATGGAAGGGCTAAAAGAGTCCTATGATCTCATACATTCATATTCTTGGTATTCTTAGAAACTCCCTTTATCTAGGGGATTATGGGGGATACTCTATGATGTGGATATTCCTCCCTATTTTGAACTTATCAATGAATAAAATCTTCTGAATTCTATATGATGCTATCGATCATACTTTTTTACTATTCATGGTATCATGGCGACCCAATATATTATAAATCATTGATACATGTTAAGCTTCTCTAAAATGTCAAACCAACCAAAATATTAATTCAAATACTTAGTCCAAAATGAATTTCTTCTTGAGAATAACTCAAAAATGGATATCAGTTTAAAAACCATTATTGATTCACTACAATAAATTCATTTTCAAAAAGGATCAATTTTTACATCAAAGGGGTGATTTGGGTGAATATGTTATAGAAATTGATTACTCTAAATTTTTCCTAGGCTAGGGGAATAATGAGCATATCTTGACTACTGCTGATAAAATATAGTGGGACCAACAATATTTGTGTCTATTTATTTTAGTTCCCTTACTTTTAACCATGATATACATAAGGAAGGATTAATTGGAAGGGACTTAGATTTTTCCTAGGTATCTCTTTGTGGAATTTTGACCAAATAAGGTTTATGAATTTTCCTTTTTCTATAACAATCAATTTTTCCTAAATCATGCATGATTAATGTCTAGTGAGTGGAGACTTGACTTTTTCCTAGACCACACTTTGAGGGGTTTCATCCTAGCGAGTATTACGTATCCTTACTTTGGCGATTTTAGGTCATGTGAGTCAGACCAACCTAGATTATATTTTAAATTTGAATAAATTTTACCTAAGAATGTTGTAATTTAAGGTCGTATAACTTATACCATAAGCTTCTATAGTTTAAGGTCACATAGCTTGAACCATGTGAATCTTTGATCAAATGTCATGAACAAAACACCATGTATTAATTATGCACTCATGGAAAAATTGAATCATTTCTCAAGCGCATAAGGGAAATATGGAGTTATATTGCATGAAATATGGAGTTATCTTGCATCTCACACAACGACTTTCTTCGATGACTTGTGCAACACGCAAGATCGAGTTTTACAAAACAAAAATATATTATTAAAAATTATTATTTTATATAATAAGATATAGCCTAGCTGTTAAATCATAGTTATGAATAGGATTAAATAAATTATGATAATATATACTTGAATTCATTGGTTAACAATTAATTAGAAATGAATATAAGAACCAACTGAATATAACGAGAATGTTTTTTTTATGCTCAAAAAGCTGTTTTATCCTAATAAATTAAATTAATTAAAATTAGAGAGTTATATTAATTTAATATATATATATATTATATACTAAAACATTTTTTTATATTTATCCAATATAAATGATAAGCATAAGATAATAAAAAACCCAATATTACACATAAAAATGTATATTTTTATAAAGGCATTTTACTGCCTTTTAATGGAGAACCTATTTTAAATCCAATTTTTGGAACTTTTATAAATCTTATATGTAAAAATAAACTTAATATTTTACATAGGAACATAAAAATTATCTTAGGTTAATTTTTTGTAATTTTTCTGTGAAGTTTCATTTTTTAATGAATAGTTAAAAATACTGAATTTTAATTCAAAAATGATTTTTCATATAATTTATTTATAATGTTTAATTATATTTTTTTATTGGTTTTAAATATTAATTAGATAAATTTTATATAATTTAATCCAATTCATTCCATTTTATTCAATTTTAACTTTCAAATTATATATAAAAATTTAGCAAAATTTTGAATGTTTTTTCTTTAAAAACACGTATTGTTGACCTTTCCGTGGGATTAAATTTAAATTAATTCCTACCCATTCTGGTATTGGAATTTGGAAAAATTGATTCCATATTTGGAATAATAATAATTTTTAATTTCCAATAATTTCAAATTAGTATTTTACCAAAAATATTTGTGAAAGTAATTAAAATTAATTACAACGATTAAGAGAAAAATTAGCTAAACAAGAGACTAAACCTTAAACATAAGTGACAAAATTACCTATAAAATTGTCCAAAATCCATTTTATTTATATATTTAGACCCTATAATAAATTTTATAGAATTTGGTTCATTATTGGAGCCACTTTTCATTGGAAAACGTTGGTGGAATTCCATTTTTGAAAATTTAAAAGAATGCAACTCCTCCCCTATAAAAGGCACTCACCCCTCCCACTTATTCACAACTCTCAATCCAATTTACCTCGAAGAATATCTACCCAAATAGATCATAAAAATACATACCCTCATCTTATAATCCTCCATTTTGTTAGGAATCCATCCAAGGAATCCCTTTGGTGAAAACCAAAAGAAGTTACCCAAAGAAGTGGTAACATCCTTTCTCAAGCTGTTTTGATTTATTTTTATTATATACCCCCTAAAATATTCTTTTTTACATGATTATATAATAAAAAAATATCATAAATATACTGAGTTGTTTTTATTCTAAGTTTTATACCTACAATTACACACACTTCCATCTAATGGGTAATGAACTTACCGTTTGTGTACGACAAACTACCACCTCACGAAATGATGCTTGTTCGTTTTTCCTTTACCACCTTTCATGGTTGGAAATTATGATTGACACACTATTTATATATGATATATATTATATTTATAATTTATTTATGATTCTTTAATTCTAATATAACACATACCCTCAATCTTTCCATTTTGTGTAAATGTGATAACATCGTTTGTGAAAATGTGGATTACCGCCTCCTCAAAGTGATGTGATTCATTTACACTATACATGGAATATATAAAGGATTTTTTTAATAAAAAATTTAAAATATATGTAAAATATATGATAATTTAATTATAATATATATATAATTTACTTTTCATTATTTTAAATACAATAAATAAATGAAAGTAGCATTCATGCGGACGTACTGCCTACTGTCTCCATGAATGGGGCATTTAATTTGATTTATTCAAATATTATGGATTATTTTAAATAAATATATACTGAATATATATAATAATTAAATAATTATTTAAATTATAGATATTATTAAATCATTATATACATAATAAGAACACAAATAACCAGTCAAAACATACTCAACAAACTAGGAAATTAACACATGAAATAGTGAAAATAATGAAAGATTATTAACAAACGGCTAACAAGATATTATAAGAATATAATATATGATATTATAAATGTGATTATGGTTATTTTATAAGTTTTTAACATGTTTAAAACCCTTATACAAGAGTTCAAAGGATGTTCACCTGAAAGGAAACACAAGGTAAGAGATTTTTGTCTCGCTTTTCTTTCTGTGAGGCATATGCCATTAACAACACTTACTTATTTTTTGTGTTGTACCTACTGAACATTTTGATATAATATATCATGAATTATTTTATCTTAATAGTATTTAAATGTTTTATTTTATGATTATTACTTTTGGGTCTTCCAATTCATATGTTACCAAAGTGGTAAGGGATTTTGTCTCAATTTCCATTCTTTGAGCTATACATTATTATTATTCACCTAATATATTATATATGGTGAAAATAATACCAATTTTACATGTAATATAACTTTTATTTTATTATTCATGATATTTTTAGTTTTAATTTTAATTATTTCATCTAAGGGGATTTGAACATAATGTTACCAAGTGGTAAAGAAATTTCATAACTTAATTCCTTTTCATTGAGTTATATTAATTCCTCATTATCATTAATATTATATGATTATATGTATAAATAATTTTCAATATATATATATATATTTATTTACACTTATATAATTTGGATTTATATTTTATACACAAGATCTTTTTTTGATTGATTATCTCTTCAAATTTATGGTCTTTCGAGGGTTTACTTCAAAATATCATTTTATTTAGGATTGTTTATAGTTTAATTTCCATTTGAGGAAATTATATGACCATTATTAAATAAACCATTTAATTTTATTATCACTTGTTTATTAATTAACTTTTTCAAGTATTAGTACCATTTTTCATTCTTTGGTACTCAAAATTTTTTAGAATTTTTTTTAATAAAACTCAACTTCATTTCCATCTTTAGTCATATAACCTATTTTCTTCTAAAAACCCTGTTTATAAAAATATTTTCAAAAATGTTTTTAACCTTTCCAAAATGATTTATTAAATGAATTCTTAACCTTTTTATCTTTTGCAAATGTTTTCAAATGAATCTTTTTTTAACTTTCTAAACAAGGAACTTTTCTAACTTTTACTGTGTAAAAGGAATGTTCTTTTTACCTTGTATGACATGTAAAAATTTACCCACCATCATTTATTTGAATATTTATTTGAAAGTTTAAAATTTTAATTTTTAAAGAAAATGTTTTTAAAATTTATTTTCAAATAAAATTATTTTTAATTTTTTTTTCCAAATAAAAATAATATTTTATTTTTTTAGCGGTATTTCTATTCATCAACAACAACAACACTTTATTTTTACTTCAATTGGGATATGTTGTGTTTATTCCATCCTTATTCTTCCTCTATATGGTTTATGATTGATTTTTCCAAGGATAGTATTGATATTCACTTCCTTGATTCCTTTGTTATTCCCCTTGAAATATTCAATTTCCTATGATCATTGAACATTGAATGTCCCCTAATTATACATATTAGTTATCATGGATATTTTTATTGACTAAAGAATATACCATTTTCATATGGTGTTTACTTTGATAGTTATTTGACTATTTGATTAAATATTGAAAAATATTTATTCTTTATTCAATATGTATATTTTATAAGGAATATTAATTATTTTGATTATTCGATATGAGGAATGCTTTAGATTGGTAATGATGGGTGGGTCCCATACTTTATATAGCCCCTCAATGCATCTATAGGTTATTATGAGACAAATTAGTTGTAAAAATTAAATAGTTTTCAACATGTAGTTTTAAAATATATTATGAAAGGTCTTGATGGTATAGTTTTTCATATACTTTAGACATGATGTCCAATAATTAATAATTTCCATCATTTTTATTCAGTTATTAATTATCCATGATATTTTGTGTCGAAATATCTATGGATTCATTTCATTATCATTTTATTGGTTAAATGACATGTGTTTTTAGTTCCTACGTTACCATATTTATTTTTCCTTATCTATTTATTTAAATGGCATGTGTTTTTAGTTATTTACCTTTCCATATTGTTTAAAAACTTCCTTATTGTTTTATTGATTAAATGGAATGTGTATTCAGTTATTACCATGCCATATTGGCTATTCTCATTGATTCATTATTTCTTCTGTTGTACTTTACCCTTATTGATAATTTGAGATCACCCTTTTTTTGTTTCATCCCCCATGAATCCAAGATGTGTACTTAGAAATATATGAAAGTATACTCTATATGGAATAAAGTTATTATCCAATAAAGAAAAAAATTATGTTCTAATTAGTTTATTCATTTGTAAAATAAGACTCATGCATGAATCTGGTTTACCAAGACTACTAAACTGATCGGTCCTTCAGGATTTGATTCCTTGTAATTATGAAAATGCAATGGTATTAGACACTAAATATAGTATTCTATGGTTGGTTTACTATAGTTAGTATCAAAGTATGTTTATTAGCAACCTTGAGAACTAGATTTAGGAAAACATATATTAGATAACATAAAACTAGGGTAAAATTTAAGGATAAGTGTAAGAACATCCTATAATTTTGGTAAGATAGAGATTATGTGGGTCTTTATAGAAATACATACCTATATGGATAATAAAAGTGGACATGGTTTTGTTATATATATACCTAGGGTTAATAAATCTGATAAGCTATGTCGGTCCTAACTCGAGTGTAACCTGGTACATAATAACATGCCTTACTGTGCACCTAGTTTGACACTCCCAGGGGATACGCTTAGGAAAATCCAAATTTTCTTTACAAAACATCATAAATGATTTGTATATATAATTAAAATGAATTAACTATGATAAAACTTTGACCAAGGAGGGAAATATGTGCAAATAAATAGATGAAGTATTTATGTATTGAGATTTTATTGAAAACCTTAGTTAAAAGGCCATTTGATGATTAAATTTCAAGGATGTCTATAATATTTATTTTGTAAATTATATTAAAATGGTTTTAGAAAAGGACAACATGTATGCTTGGTGACAAACCATAAAATCCGGCAAGGCCATGAGACTTGAACTCATGACCAAAGGATGATAAAGGTTTAATGCCAACCACTGACCTATGTAATGTCCTGATTAATATGTAATTGTTTTTAGTTAAATAATTCGATGAAAAAATATTAATGATGAACTGTTAGAGTTACTTTTAGGGTTTAGAGATTAATATCTTATCTGTATTGTCTTTGGATAATATTTATAGAAACATAGTTATACTTTTCACTCTTTTATGGGCCCTACAACCCATTAAAAGTGTATTTTAGTGCTTTAGGCATCAAAGTTAATTTTTTGATATCCATTTAATGGAGTAAGGGATAAATTATAAATTGACTAAAGCAAAAAAAAAAGGATGAAAATTGTGTTTATATAAATATATTAAGTAAGTATATTCCTTATATTATAGGTAAATAAAATAATTCCTCAACATATGAAAAGTATCTTAAAACAAAAATGTTGTCCTAAGACCTTAATTTTTGTTGAATCGATTTTATTTTAAATCATCATATATTTATGGATTTAAGGCCCTCAAATTTCTATTAACCATTCACTTGTTTGTGATTTATGAGCTCAATCACTCCCTATAAATATTTATGCTTTTCCTCCATGTATGTATCTCTTCTTTACACCAATTTTCTCCTACGTAGAAACATAGTTATATGTTATTCCATGAAACCTTTGTACTACCCATTATCTCTTTTAAGGAGGATGTTTTTCATAAATTTATCATGATGGGGTATTTAAACTTAGGAAATATCAAACAATCTATTATCATGATCAAGTTTAAATTGCGAGGAGGCGATTTATTTAAGGTGGGGAGAATGGGGAATATCTCATACCTCAAAGGCGAGAAGCTGTGGTCAAACCCTGAACTGAAGGTGCAGATTGCTCATGTATGGGGTTTTTCTAACTGGAAGCTAGTTCCAATCGAGAAATGTTACTTCCATATACTGCTGAAATCACAAGATGAGCTAGATCAGGTATGGAAGTTAGGAAATCTTCAACTAAAACCTGGAGTCCTCTGAATCTATTATTGGGACTATGCATTCAGCCCAAATTATTCAAGGAAAACCATGGTATAGATTTGGGTTTGTCTACACGGTTTCAACTAGTATTTTTGGCATCCGAAAATCCTCAACGACATTGCATCTTGCATAGGTATGCCTATAAAAATCGACCAACGTACTCTAAATGCTGATATTGGTCTCTATTATAGGGTGATGTTTGAGGTTGATATCGCTTCCAAATTACCAGAGTTCATTGTATTCAATGATAATGATTTCAAAATGGAGGTCCGTGTTGAATGTGAATGCATGCGTCCTTATTGAAAATTCTGTAAGATTGTTATTCACTCCCTACTGAAGTGCAGAGTAGTAAAGAGCCAGGTTGCTCAACCAAGTGATGACGAGTGGACTAAAACCAAGCTAAAAAAGAAAATAAAGGCCTCGACCTCTGAAAATCCTGAGCCACCCCATAAGAAATCAGAAATCTGGGTCAAGAAAACTAATATCCTGGGTGAAAGCTCAGCTGTCACCTGGGCTGACCAAGTGGAATAGGAAGAAAACAATAACATTGAGCTTAACATCCTGGAGGATATTAAAAAAACAGTGTTGGATGTTTTCGACCACCCTCTAGACATATCCTCTCTTGAAGAATCTGGTATGATGGTTCCTAAGAAAGATGGACACCCCCAGGAGTTCCTGCGGATGGAGGACCCTAAGAAACTGTTCCATAATTCAGATGGAACAGTGGCTTCCCATGAATCACGAGACGATAATGAAGGGATTATTGAAGTTAACCAGACATAAGAACAATGTCATACTCGAGTTCTTCATGATGAATATATAGGTATGAATACTGCAGTTGTTCCATTTTCACTTTCTGAACATAACATGGCAGTGTGCCCCCAACCTGATTTTGATTCATGAACTGCCACTAAGATGAACTCACTAAATGAAAATTCAAATAGAAAAAATATTATGACTTTACCCATTGAATCTGCTAGGTAAATAGGTAGCCATCTTGCTCCTGTGTTTCCCACTATTCCTTAGAACGTGGGCTTTTCCACTGAGAGAGAAGATGGTCCTATGACCACTCCCATAACTACTAAATCACCTGATATCACTCAATATATTAATAATTTAGGTGCTGCTAAAAATTTGGCTGTTTCTTCTTTGAGTAAACGTGGAATGAATACCACTCTGGCCTCTTCTTCAAATATTTGGAGATCAAATAGGAACAAAGGATCAAGTGGTTCAAAAAAGAAAAAGGGGAACTCCCACTCCAAATCCAAGTTCTAAATGGATGTTATTTTATGGAATTGTCAGGGTATAGTAAACCCTGACCCTATTTCTGTCCTTAAAAGAATTATTCTGACACATAAACCAATTTTTTTTCTCTTACCAAACCAAAAACAATATTTTCCTCATAATTCATGAATCTATCTGATTATGGTTATATCTTTCTTGGTGCTTGCAATAATGGTAGTGTTTCTGATTCTCTTTGGATATTTTATCATAACTCTTTACAGAATGTAAATGATTACAATTTATTTGATCAAATGTTCACTTGTGACTTTACCCTTGATAGTTTACATAACTTTTGTACTATGGTTTACGCTACGTATAGATATCAAGACCATAGACCTCTTTGGAATGACCTCTTTTTTAAGATAGATCCATTCATGATCCATGGTTGGTGATTAGATATTTCAATTATATTCTTTCACGCAGTGAGAATATTGTTTCTTATCACTCTCATATTTCTTCAAGAGAATTTAGATCATTTCTAGAAGATTTTAATATGATTGAAATTAGCCTTACAGGTGCTAAATTCACTTGGTACAGAAGACGCTATAATAGGGTTTTTGCTAGAAAACTCGACATGGCTCTAGTGAATGTCCTGACTCTAGATGCCTGAAACACCATTTCTAGTATCACCTTAATCAAAATAAACTCAGATCATCACCCAATTATTGTGAGTATTCTCTCTAAAAGAACCAATACCAGTATACCTGTTAAATTTAATAATGCTTGGTCTAAGGATTTGGAATTCCCTCATCTCATTCAAAATTGTTGGGAGTCTATGAATTTTAATTTTGATACCTTTTATTTTATTACTAAGCTCAAACATCTCAGATAGTGTCTCAAGAGTTGTTGTAGAGCTAAATCTAAACAAATTGACAAGGACATATCCACACTTGAGAATGTGCTCAATCAAATTCAAAATAACTCAACTCACTCTAATTTCTCTTTTGAGCCTCAAAATGAAATGAACATCTCTATAAATATCAATTCTCTTTGGGGTCTTAAGGACAACATCTGTAATAAATTATTCAAAGCTAAATGGATCTCTGATGCAGATAGAAATACTAAGTCCTAAAATTCCCTACAAAGAATTAGAAAAGTTTCCAGACCTCTGTCTTTCCTTAAAGACAATGACACCCTCTTGGAATCTGAGGTAGCCATAACAAATCATGTGGTTTATTAATTTCACAACATTTTTAATGGTCCTAATATAAATAAACCTCTTCTTCTTGTGGCCATTACAATTTTGGTTAATGAAGATGATAATCTATTTCTCTTGAGCATCCCTCTTGACTATAAAATCAAGGCCATTGCCTTTAGTCTCGACCCTGATAGTACTCTGGGACCTGATGGATTCAATAATAATTTTTTTCAAAACCACTGTTAGGTAGTCCACTCATATTTTTGTAATCTTGTCAAATATTGTTTTCCAATGATGTCCTCCCTTATGGCCTTAATGATCAATTTCTCACCTTAATTCCCGAAGTGGCCAATGCCTCAGAAATTCATTTATTCTGGCCTATTTCTCTCATTAACTCCCTATACAAAATCATTACCAAGCTATTAGCCAATAGACTTTTCTCCCTATGTAATAAAATCATATATTGGGATCAATTTGGGTTTATCAAGGGTAGGTCCATTAGAGATTTCATTTTCCTTGCCTCGAAATGCACCAACTCTCTTAATAAAACTACCAGAGGAGGAAATATTGACATTAAACTTGACATTAGAAAATCCTTTGATACCATAGACTGGACCTTCATTTTCAAAGTGCTTCAGGGATTTGGTTTCAATGATGTTTTTATAAGCAGGATAAACTCTCTATTTAATTCGGCTTCTATCTCCATCCTTGTCAATGGCTCTACTAAGGGATATTTTAAATGCTCAAAAGGGATTAGAAAAGGTGATCCCTTATCTTATATACTTTTTTCTATCACGGAATACTATCTTAGCATACTTCTCACTCAGATTTTTGAACAAAACAAACTCAAACCTATTCAAGCTGCCCAAAACCTAAATGCGCCGACCCATATTTTTTATGCTGATGACATAATTCTGTTCCTTTAGGGGGAAAAGAAATATTCTAAACCAAAAAATGCCTTATCTCACTATGAAGAGATCTCTGGTCAATCCATTAGTTGGAACAAATCATTTTTCTTCTTTGGAAAAAGTATTTCTCCTATCAGGAAAGGTAACATCATTGAAAGTCTTGGAATCAAAGAAGGATACATCCCTTTTACCTACTTTGGAGTTCCCATATTTTGGGGAAGGCCTAAATCCATGTATTTCAACACTGTTGTTGACCAAGTTGTCAACCAACTATCCTCATGGAAAGGGAAATCCCTATCCATGGATGGAATAATATGTCTAGTGAAATCCACCATTGTCTGTAAAATGGTTTACTCGCTGATGATCTATAAATGGCCTATTAGTCTCCTCATGAAAATTAATGGTTATATTAAAAACTTTGTTCGGAATAGTAGCATCATTGAAAGGAATCTTGTTACCATCCCCTAGTCTACCTTCTATAAACCACTTGAGAAAGGTGTCCTTGGTATCAAAAATCTCAAGCTCTTTAATGAGGCCCTTCAATTTAGAATTACTTGGAGAATGATCAATAATAAATCTGACTCCATAAATATTCTTAGAAATAGATTCCTAGAGAAGTTAAAAAAGGGAAATTTGAGCTATGTCAACTCTTCGATCTGGCCTTACATTATAAATTCCTTTTCCAACATCATGCATAACTCTTGATGGATGGTTATTTTGGATTCCTCCATGAACTTTTGGCTTGGAAATTGGACTGGAACCCCCTCATTTCCATGTTAACTTATAACTCCCCTCTGGAAAAAATCAACTTCACCATAAGGGAGGTGACACAATCTAGTAATTTAAACCTTCCCAATACCATCATGAAATTTGTTGATAATTACAACTTCTCTAAGACTAATTATTTCCTTATTTTGGAACCTACCCATAATGGTATCCTGGATTCCAAAAGTTTCTACAATCATAATTTTACTAACTCGGATCCTAATTTTTTTTGGATGATTTTTTTTGAAAAAACCTGGATCAAAACCTCAAGACTTAACTTTGTTTGTCGTATTGCTCATAACCGTATTCCTACCGAGGTTTTTCTCTAGGAATTTGGTCTCCAACTCTGCTCTAAATTTCACATTTTTCATCAACATAGAGAGGATACCAACCATCTATTTTTGTCTTGTGCCATGACTTTTCCCCTTTGGAATTATATCAATGACATGTTTGACTGCAGATGGTTATTCTCTGACACAATTTTATCTCAGCTAAAACATTGCATGGAGCTTGATACTTCGTGAAAAATCAATAATCACTTCTTATCCATTGTTTCTGAGCTCCTCCACATGATATGGTATGATAGAAATGCTATTATTCACAACAACTACTCATTCAATCTTAATGCAGGTTAGATGAGAATTTTGATCGCTATTAGGGATGTCGCCTTACTTCAGAAACCTAATTGTGATAACTCTATTAGGGATTTCATGATTCTACGACGTCATGGAATCGAAGGCTTCTACAAACAACCAAGGTGATCATTTGAGGTTTTATGGAAATCCCAGCTTCTTGGATGGATCAAAATTAATGTTGATGGAGCTTTCAAAGGAAATATGGTTCTGGCGGGCTGTGGGGCCATTTTCAGAGACTTTCTTGTACATTTTCATGGTTGTTTCTTTGGTAGTTTCTGTATCGACTCCTCCCTAGAAGCGGAAATGTGGGCTGTGATTCAGGCAGTTGACTTTGTTAAACTAAAAGGCTGGAACAAAATCTATATTGAAAGTTATTCTACCGCTATTTTACAAGCTATTTGGAATGAGGTGGTTCACCTTGCCTATACGATTAATACTCATTGGATGAGCTACCTTGACTTGCTTCTAGAGATCAGATACATTGTCACCCATTCTTATCATGAAGCGAACATGATTGCTGATGGTCTCTCCAACAAAGGAATCAACCAGGACATTACTTGGAGTGATGATCTGCCGGTTGACCTTCTCCCTCTTTATGAAAAATATTTTAATAAAATTCCCTACTTCAGACTCATGTAGCTCCTTTCTTGACTTTTTAAAAAATTGTTTCTTGGTCTTTGACCAAGGCATTACCCTTTAAAAAAAATTAAGGTGGGTAGAATGTAACACCCCAAAATTCTAAAGTAAGAACATCGTATTCGATAGCGTGTATGACACACAACACCAAGAGTGCAAGGGAATATAACATCCCAATAATTTATACTATATTTAATATTTTAAATAAATTTAATATCTTGAAATTCACACAATATTAAGTTATCTTGTATTGCACGCAATAATGACTTTCTTCGATGACTCACGTTACATGAAAGACCAAGTTTTACCGAACAATAATATATAATTAAAAAATTATTATTTAATATAATAAGATATAGACTAGCCATTAAATTGTGGTTATTAAAAGTGTTAACTAACTTATGAAAATATATAGTTGAATTTATTGGTTACCAATTAATTATAAATGAATATAGAAACCAATTGAATATAAAGGGAATATTTTTATTTTTATTCTCACAAAGGTGGTTTCTCCTAATAAATTAAATTAATTATAATTAGTGAGTGATATTACTGTTATATATATATATATATTATACTAAATAAAATATATTTTATATTCATCAAATATATTTGATAAGTATAAGATAAGAACAAACATAGTATTACACATAAAAACCTATATTTTTATAAAGACACTTTTATCACCTTTTAATGAAAAACCTATTTTAAATACAATTTTAGGTACTTTTATAAATATTATATTTAAAAATAAACTTAATATTTGGAATTTTAACATAAAATTTAGGTTAGGGTAATTTTTTGGTATTTTTTTGGGAATTTTTATTTTTTGATGAATAGTGAAAATACTGAATTTTAATTCAAAACTGTTTTTTGTCTAATTTATTTATATTGTTAAATTATATTTTTTATTAGTTTTAAATATTAATTATATAAATTTTATATAATTTAATTTAATTCAGTTCATTGGAATCAATCACACTTTTAAATTGGATATAAAAACTTATCAAATATTTGAACATTTTTACTTTTAAAATTCACATTATTGTCCCATCTGCGGGATTAAACTTAAAGTAATTTCTTCCACTTATGTGATTGGAATTATGAAAAGTTGATTCCATATTTTTAATCATCATAATTTATAACATATAATATGTAAAATTAGTTTTTTACCAAAATTATCAGTGAAATTAATTAAAATCAATTATAGCAATTAAGAGAAAAAATTAGCTTAACAAGGGACTAAACCTCAAACATAAGGGCCAAGAGGACCTATAAACTAGTCCAAAATCCATTTAATTTCAATATTTAGACCCCTATACTCCATTTTATATAATTTCTTTCATTATTTGTGACACCTTTTATAGAAAAAACATGGGTTGAATTCCCTTTTCAAAATTTACAAGAATGCCACTCCTCCTCCCTTATAAAAAGGCACACACCCCTCCCACTTATTTACACCTCTAAATCCACTTTGGATCAAACAATATCTGAAAAAATATATCATAAACATCCATAAACTTATCCTATAATCATAAATTTGGTCATTAATCCATACAAGGAAGCCCTTTGGTGCAAACTAAAAGGAGTTGCCCAAAGAAGAGGTAACATCCTTCCTCAAGCTCTTTTGATTTATTTTTATTCTAAACCCCTAAAATCTTCTTATTCCATGATTATATAATAAAAATATTATCCCAAATATTATGAGATATTTTTATGTTAAGGGTTCAACCTACACTAACACACACTTCCATCCAATAGGTAATGAACTTACCATTTATGTACAACGAACAACTGCCTCGTGAAACGATGATTGTTCGTTTTGTCTTTACCACATATCATGGTTGGTAATTATGATGAAAAAAATGTTTATATATGAAATATATGATATTTATAATGTCACTATACTTATTTAATTCATATATAACACATAAATTCATGCTTTACATTTTGTTTAAATGTGATAAAATTGTTTGTGGAAGTGTGGACTACCGCCTCCTCAAAGAGATGTGATTCATTCACACTATACATGGAATGTATAAAATATGGTTTTAATAAACCTATGTGACATATATGAAATATATATTATACTAGAATTATAATATAAATATATATCATTTAATTTTCATTCTTTTAAATACAACAAAAAAATGAAACCAGCATTCATGCTTACATACGACCTACCATCTCCATGAATAGTGCATTTCATTTCCTATCTCCAAATATTATGGATTATTAAAAATAAATATATAATAAATATTTATGATAATTAAATCATTGTTTAAATTATTTATATGATTAAATCATTATCTATGTAAGAATAACAAAAATAACAATTCAAAACAAACTCAACAAACTAGGAAAGTAACACCCGAAATAGTGAAAATAATGAAAGATAATTAACCAATGGGTAAAAATATATTATTATAAAATAATATATGATATTATAAATATTATTATTGTTATATTATAAGTTATTAAAATGTTTAAAACCCTTATACAGGAGGTTAAAGAATATTCACCCAAAAGGAAATACAAGGTAAGGGATTCTTGTCTCACTTTTCTTTCCATGAGGCATATGCCATAAACACCACTTAATTATTTTGTGCGGTGTACATAATGAAACTATTTATATAATATATAATTAATTATTTTATATTAATGTTATTTAAATGTTTCATTTCATGATTATTACTTTTGATTCTTCCAATTCATATGTTACCACAATGGTAAGGAACTTCGTCTCAATTTCCATTCATTGAGGTATACTTTATTATTGTGAACCTAATTTATTATATATGTTGTAAATACTTCCACTTTTACATGTAATATCATGATTATTTATTTATTCATTATATTTTGAGTTTCAATTTTAATTGATTCATATAAGGGGATTTTAACTTAATGTTACCAAGTGGTAACGAAATTTCATAATTCAATTTCTTTTTATTGGGTTATATTACTTCTTCATTGTAGTTAATATTATTGTTTCGGTGTGGATGTGCGTCGGGTTTCTGTTCCGACGCTGTTCCGCCAGGACGCGTTCGCGCGTGCGCCCGTCGACCCGAGGGGATGGGCGCGCGGCTTGTGGCCCCGCAGTCCCGATTTCCAAAGGCGGGCGGCATCCGTCCCTTATTCAGGGGCGTCTGCTCCTTGATCGAAACCGGGATGATGGGATGTCGGCTCTTCCTTCTGTTGAAGTCTCCTCGGAACTCGTTGCCTAATCCGGGTCTCCCTCATAGATTTAAGACGTGCTCGTGAATCTCGTTCCCGGCGCCATGTCTCCATGGACACCGGTTAATTACGCTGCTTCCGTCCGGACGCTCCAAGGAGTCTGGTCGGGGCAGCAACCTGCGGTGAGGAGACCGGGTAGCTCTGGGTGTTGGGGGCGTGTCTTAACACTGCGGCTCTGCATGTGTGCCTTCCGTCCCTAATAGGGCTTCTCGAAGGCGTGATGACCTGAGGCATCCCGCGCTGGGTGCAGGGAACTGCGTTACCTGAGGTTTTCCTCAGCTTCCCATGTTTAACACGGGGTATGCCGCGAGTTTAACGTCCAGCGGGGACGGCATCGGACTGATCAACACGAGAAGTGGATCAGGTGACAGAACCCCTTGTGGGGAACCTTCGACGTTGGGGCCAGCACATGGGCGGTTTCCCGAGTGAAGTGGAGTGGAATGAAATGGCATGACCCCACCGGGATGTGGCGGCCTGGGTAAGGATCAGGGTGGATGATGGAGTGAAGAGCTTGGACCCCGTAGAGGCTTCCTACGTACCGCGCGTTAGCGCGGATCAAAGTCAACGTAGTTCGGATATACAGTTTAACGTCATGCTGGACGTCGGCAAGCCGACTCACGAAGAGGTCAAGGCCGCCAGGCGGAGGATTGAACCGAACCACCTCGCACAGAGGGGGATGGAACGGCCGGGTGGATCACAGTTTCACATCATGCTGGACGCTGAAAGGAGAAAAAGGCAGTGGGGAAGCACAATGGAGATACACATGTGCAGTCTTCCACAATGGAGGATTCATAGGTGAATCGACGCAAGTGTGAACCCGGGAGGGGTCCACTGATGGACAAACCGACGTAAATACGACCGGGACGACCAGGTGGCGGGCTTGAACCTCGGAGAGGCTTCCTATGTACCCTGTTTAGGAGACAGGGATCGAAGTCCATGTAGTTCGTTCGGTTTGTAACACTCTACCCCCGTGGGCGAAGGCCACTCCATGAATCGTCCCTAAAGAGGGGCAATCCCGTCATCCCTGCAGAGATGAGCGGGTGGGGGCCACATCCAAACCGGGGGGACCCTGCGTGCAGGGAACGGGATCGGGTGAAGCGGACGGTTTAACGTCTTGCCGGACGAAGTACAGTTTAACGTCGTGTGTTGAGGACGAAGTGGATGGTTTAACGTCTTGTCGGACGAAGTACAGTTTAACGTCGTGTGTTGAGGACGAAGCGGACGGTTTAACGTCTTGCCGGACGAAGTACAGTTTAACGTCGTGTGTTGAGGACGAAGATGCTTGGCAGTTTAACGTCTTGCAGCGCGGACGAGGTGCAGTTTAGCGTCATGCAGGACGAATTACAGTTTAACGTCGTGCATGACGAATAATGTACAGTTTAACGTCTTGTAGCTGGGACGAAACACTTGGCAGTTTAACGTCTTGCAGCGCGGACGAGGTAGTGCCGCCGATGGGTCCGTGTCACTTCGCGCGAGCCTGGAGGGCCGCACGGGAAGTCAACGCACGGTGCGGGCGCCCGGGATGAAGATCATCGGGCGCCACGCAGGCGGGTACCCTCAGGGGGAAAAAAGGGGGCGACCACGACGGATTGCGCGCAAAAGAGGATCTTGGCGCGCAATACCGTGGGTCGGTGCGCAAATGGGCAGGCTGGCGCGCAATTGGGCCAGCACTTTGCGCGCGGATGATTGAGATTGCGCGCACCGGGCTTCGGATAGCGCGCGGGGGAAACGGCCCATTCTTTTAACGAATGGACACTTTGAAAGGGGGGGGGGGTGCGCGCAATCGGGCTGGATTGCGCGCACCCGGGGGCAATTGCGCGCAAGAGGCTTCTTTTGCGCGCGAAGGCCTTTGGGTTAAGAGTTGTTTCAAAGGAAAGGAGCCAAGGGGATTGCGCGCGAAGGCGAACCCCGAGGCTTTCTTGCGCGAAAGAAAAGAGGTTACCTGAAGATCGGCATTGCGCGCGGAAGGGGTTGGATTGCGCGAACGAGCGACCCTTCGAATTCCGGCAACCTTCAAAACGTCGGGGGTCACCTTATATTTATAGGCAACCCCGGGCGCGGAATCCGGTTCGCGGGCGCGGAATTTCCTTCGCGGGCGCGGAATAGGTCCCGGCATGCAAGGGAGTCGCGTGGGCCACGGGCGCGCAAAATTGCGCGCCGGCCCAGCGCATTGCGCGCATCCCGGGAGGTTTGCGCGCCTTACTGCAACTTTGCGCGCGGGTCTCCAAAATTCCGCGCAAGGCCTCCGGGCCCTCCGAAACGTGCTTCTGACTCCAAATATGACCTCGCTTTCCGCATCCGGAGCTTTGTTTGGGAACAACAGACTTTTCCGGCGTCTACAAAAGCCCCCCCTCGGAATCTGATCGGCGAGAGGTCGCAACGATCGGGTTCTGAGGGAGACGCCGGAATGCCGAAGTCCTGGGTGGCGCGGGACTGTGGCGCGCAAAAAAGGGCGTCGGGCGCGAAATTCGCTGTCTCGGTCGCGTAAAGCGCTTTTCGCACAGCGCGGACACCCGGCCTCGCCTATAAATAGGGGCCCTGGGTCCCCCCGTACCGTACACCGGCCTTCCGCGCGATAAGCATTCGATCTCTCGTGCGCGAAATTGCCCTTTCCGGCGCGGAATTCACCCGTTCGTCGCGCAAACCTTCTGGATTTCGGCCTGTTTTTGCGCGAACACCCGGGGTTTTACGCGACAGACTTCCCAATTGCGCGCCGTCCACTAGGATTGCGCGCCAACTCTCAAACTTATCTACCAGCCTCTTCCAATTCCGCACGCCTCATCCCTTAACCCACACGACTCCCGGAGCTTCTGAGATGGCCGCGAATCGAGGGAATGTGGGGGATGCTGCCATTCGCAGAGCTGAGATGGCGGCGAACGAGGAGGTCTATGGAGCCAAGGAGATTGTTTCCAACAATCAATCCTTGTTCGACTTGCTGACGCCGGCCCAGAAGACATATCCGCTGTCGGACAACCTACCGATCTGGAACTTTGGCATCCTAGATGAGGTTCCGGTGCCAGGGTTCGAGGTTGATGCGCCACGGACCTGGGTGACTCGGGAGGACGAGCTTCCCCGCTATAACATCACCAACAATGGGCATCCTGCCAGGGAGACCAGGCACTTAGATGTCTATGTCCTGAACCCGAGGACGCGAACCATCGTCGGGAGTGAGCCTACTGCGGAGAACTCTCCAGCCCTCTACTCAAGCACATATCGCCAGAGTGTCACTGACGACACCAAGGGCTGGCTGAAGGACTGGGACTTGCGGTCTGGGGGCAATTTCACCAGTGAGTGGGCCTGGGCGTTCTGGGTACGCCACACCTGCGATCACTTCGCGGAAGAGCTGCGGTACATCGGCCTGTTTGAGGCGGTGTGGACGTCGCAGTTCCACTTCTACCAGCAGTCCGAGCTCGGGCCGGAGCTGTTCACCCGCTGGTCCCCGGATACCAACACCTTCCATCTTCACCATGGGGAGGTCAGCATCAGTCTCTGGGACATCCACTGCATCGGAGGTATCCCGCTGGAGGGTTACCAATACGATGAGTTCCTGCCTCCGAAGAACATCTGGGAAGACAGGTCACGGACTCCCATTCTGACATGGAATCTACTTGACCTGGCTACGCAGCGGCTCGGGATCAAGGACTTCCACAAGGACATAGCCTACAAGGAGTGTTTCGGCCAGTTCTTGGAGCATGACCCAGCGGTCAAGATGCCAGGCAGGGGGAAGCGGTGCCCGACCGCGGCTCAGAGGAGCCGGAACGGGTCGTACTGGCGGGTCCTGGAGACGGGCGACTACCGCTCATGGGGGTACCGCGTCATCGAGGCCCGGGACCCAAATGTCCGGTACGCGGCGTTCCTGGCCACCTTTCTGAGTGGGTGGCTCCTGCCAGTGCGGGACGCGAGAATGGGCGTTCGCCCGACGACACTGGCGATGGCGGGCGCTATGGCCGCCAACAAAAGATACAACCTCGGGGTCCCAGTACTGGCGAAGTTGTATGCCATCCTGGGATGCATCTCACGAGGGGGTCGCCACGAAGGATCTGTGGGCCCTTTCAATTCTTCCATGGCTGGGTGGCTACTCACCTCGGTGGGTACACGTTTCCAAACGCCGTCATTCCTCCGGGCAACGGCCTGCGACCCTCCCTGCTGAACATCGCGGGGGTCGCTCCGATGAACCTAAATGAGGAGGGCGTGAGGATTCGGATTGGCAATCACGCCAATTTCAACTTCAGCCCGTTCCCCACTCCCGTCGGCCAGATGATTGACAATGGGCAGGGTCCGCTGGAGCAGCACGAATACTTCCTGAACATGCGGGGCGGGGTGCTCGTGGCTCGGATCGACGGGAAGGTGATCTGCGAGCCCTACGTGCCAACCCGGTTCGCCAGGCAGTTCAGGTGCCTTCAACGGATGCCGAAGAGGGTATTCACTGTTGTCCGGGAGGAGACGAACCCTTGCGTCCTTCGCCAGATGTGGCTGATGTTCGCCGCTTTCGGCTCTGGCGACGTAATCACTCTCCCTCCTACCGGGGTCGACGCAGGCTTGGCAACCGAGTACGCCGAACACTGGGCCATCGCGTACCCCGAGGGGCTTTTACGGAAGCCAGTTCGGCGGCTCGAAGTCACCCGTGCGGAGACCGGGCATCAAGGAAGGATGCGAAGCGCCGCCACACGGGGGAGAACGGAGGCGCGCCAAGCAGCGGAGCCGGCGCGGGCAGGGACTTCGGCGGCGGGCACATCGTAGGCTGCCGCCACGGCCTCGGCGCCCAGAGAGGGGGCACGTGCGGTGGTCGAGGAGTGGCCCGGGAAGCAGGTAAGGCGTCTGCTCGAACCCTCCCACGATGCAGTCATCCCGGCGTTGTGGTCGGCCTGGATGACCCTGCGGCAGTCGCTGGGGACCGAAATCATCTGGCAGAAGATAACCAGCGAAGGAATCCATCTGCCAGAGGTCGGGCGCCTCCAGGTCACTGACAGGGTGAACTTCCACCGGCGGTATGCGTATCTGATGGCCATGGACGAGTACGCGCGCCAACGTGGTCAGCGTGCGGAGCCGTCCCTTCTGGTGAAGGTGATGCTCGGTCTAGAGCCTGCTCCAGAACAGATGACGCTGGAGGAAGATGACAGTAATGACAACTCCGAGGAAGAGGAGGAGACGGGAGAGGATGAAGGCTCTGAGGGAAGGTCCCATCAGGGGAGCCCACGGGAGAGCGGCGAGGTGGCCGGCTCTGACAATGTTGATGTCACTGAGCTCCTTGAGGTCCGCTTCTATCCCTACTCAACCTGCTTCATCCATTCTCTTATGCAGCTTCTAACCCATTTCTCCACCTTTCTCAGGAGTGCACGGATGCTGGTCAGGAATCCTCAGCAGGAGTAGGAGAGGCGCCAGTAGGAAAGGGCGGGGGCCAGACACCCATCATTGAACTGACAAGCGCTGAGGGGTCCCCTGCTGCAATTGCTCCTGCGGCGGCCGGGACAGCGGAAGATGACGCCTTGGATTCCCGTAAGTCTTCTCCCTTCACTGTTGGTGTTTGCCGTTGACGATCCGTGACTAACCATGGAATGCCTTGCGCAGTGATCTCAGTACTGGAGGCTCGTCGGGCTGCCGAACCCGGGCCATCCACGAGCGGACCAGTGGCAGACATGCCGCCTGCTCCGGAACAGACTTCCCACACCGAGCCGGCCCCACCAACTGCTGATCAAGGGGCTGCGGACGTCGGCGGTGCTGCCATCGGAGAGAGGTCGGGGGCTGACGAGGGTGTCAGCGCCGCTGGGGCGAGAGAAGAAGGCCACCCAGATGTTGGGGAACCTATCCCCCGTGAGGACATCCCAGGGGCGGACCCCGCAGCAGACCTGCTGGCTGCCTTCCCTGCCTACCGGCCTGCCGACCCCGAGGAGATGGACGACTCGGACGCGGAGGCGGTCGAAGAGATCCGGATAACGCGACGCAGGGGGTGGAAGTACATCCAGCGCTTCCTCAAGCGAGACCCATCGGAGTGGCTGGGGCGCATGGTATCACTTCAAACCTGGCTGCGCTTCCTGTGTGCCGGGGGAGCTGATGCTCAACGCCTCCATCTGACGGTCCGTGATTTCATGGCCGAAAAGATGCGCGAGAGCCGCCGGCGTGCCGACGTCGCACAATGTCAGGACATGTCGGAGAACACGCGGGCGCTCCTCGCGGCGGAGCAGGAAGTCCGGCGTCTCGAAGGGCAGGCGGCAGAGAAGGAGGCCTTCATCGCAACGTGCACCGAGCTTGTGGAGCAACTAGCAGCCCAGCTGGTTGACGCCCAGGTACAGCTGACGGAGGCGGGCCAACAGATGGTCACACTCCAAGTCGAGCGGGAGCGTGCGCAGGCCAGGATCGGCGAGCTGCGTGCTGCGACCGCCGACGAGGAGAGGGCACGCAGAGAGCGAGAAGCAGCCCTGGAGGCCTCCAGCCAAAGGGTAGCGGCGTTAGAAAGACTTATTCAGCACGCTAATCCCTAGGGGATTTTTTTTGCCACTCCCAGAACATTTGCTTCCGCTACTCAATATTTCGATCCATTTGTATGAACCAATATATTTATCTGCATCTTTTGGCTTAACATGCTCAACCACAATTCATTATCTCGCGGGAGCGTTAACCAAGCTTCAGGCATCCACAATTGGGCCTGGATTTCTAGAGAAAAGAGGGAGTTCATTCCTAGGAAAGGAGACCTCAAGCCTAATCAATGTATCATCCCCCCAACTTGTTCCGACACACGAGCGGGACAACGCTAGGGGCGTTGAGATTTTATCCGAACATAGGGAAATGAGAAAGGGTGAATCGCGTGTCCTGAATTCAGAAATCCACAACGGTCGGCCTTCCAGGAAATGCCCAAGACGACAAGAGGACAATGGATCAATCGACCATACTACCGCAATAGACGGACCGAAGGTCATCATTCATATTGCAGGAGGTGGATCACATGTCATCATCAATGCCGCTTTGGGGGTTCCTTCAGGCACAAGGGTGGAAATCCAGATCAACAGGGCATGCGAAGCGTGGGGCGAAGTGACGATTTGTTCGGACAGAATCTAACGCTCTCAAAATTGCACCACCGTGGGGAAAGCGTATTAGGCGGATGCACTAATCTGGTCGTGAATCACCCCAATTCTCAGACAGAACCTCTTTGATGAGGAAACTGTCGCTTCCCATCATTGCAATGGGGCATCCCGAGCTGGATCGGGGAGAATATCACAACTGCACCACTCTACCAGAAGCCAGGCCAGATGGCCGGCGACGAGGAGGGGCGGGACTTAGCGATCCCTGAGGCTGGACCCGAGTCGAGATGCCCGGGCGTTCCTACGTACTCCATCAGGCTGGAGATCAAGCCACACGTAGTTCTGAAAGTGAAGTTTAACGTCATGCAGGACGCAGAACCCCGTTTGGGGAGATCTTAGTTTAAGGTCGTAGAGCTTGGACCATAGGGGTAGATCTTAGTTTAAGGTCTTAGAGCTCGGACCATAGGGGTAGATCTTAGTTTAAGGTCTTAGAGCTCGGACCATAGGGGTAGATCTTAGTTTAAGGTCTTAGAGCTCGGACCATAAGAACCTCAAAGTACGCCACATCGTGGTCCTATCCCCTGGATATGCGAAGATGCACTGAGGGATAGTGTCAAGAGTGTCGAGATTTTGCCTGGTCAGAATGGGGGGTGGAAAAAGTAATGTGAATCATGCGGCCATTCACTCAAGGACTGGGGGCACCGGCGTAACGATATGGGAGTACTGCCGACCGTGGCGGAAAAGCAGCATCAATATCGCACTGACCGTTGATGGAATGAGGCAGCAAACGAGCATCAACCGCTCAAGCGCAGGATTCATATCGATTTGCTGCCCGAGGCCCTTGGGGGCACCAGCCCGAGTCGGTGGGAGAGCCCTGAGGCATTGCGTCCAGACCACTCACGGGGGCTCCACCCAGGGCACAGGCGATGGGTCCGAATGAAAGGGAACACGAAGCCTGAAAAGTGGAAGGAACCTGACCAAGCTGAACCTGACCCTCCTGGCAATAAACCAGAGTACTCTTGACACCGGTGGATCACTGCAAGGGGTCGAGGGACACGCCTTGAGGATGACCCGAAGGCGGCGGATTCCCAAGAGAAGGGGGAATCTCTAAGAGGTGGGGGCTGGACCCGAAGTTTCAAACATCCGGGCGTTCCTACGTATCCCATAAGGATGGGAATCAATCCACACGTAGTTCTTGAAGCACGGCGCAACACAATCGGGCACCAGCGTGGGGAGGGGTGCGGGTCTGACCCTCGCACACAGAAGAAGCGGTATTTGATATTTCTTGTTTGTCCGTAAAGGTGGATGGTTTTTCTTTGTGCAGTGACATGCCTGTGATTAAGAAATCCCTGGCGTCGTCACAATAATCAAGCCATGAAAGACATTGATGAATGGCGTGGTTATTAACTAGCGCCCAACGTGAGTGTCCTCGGAAGAGAACATCACAATGCAGTGTCGTTTCTCGTCGGGCGGCCAAGACGATCACAGTTTACGGTCGTGTGGTAAGACCATGGAGGAATCTGCTTATCGCGATATGGCGGACCCAACAGAGGTGGGAACATACCCAGCCCTGCGGTCACGCACGATTCCAGGATAAGGATCCTGGGATAGGGGCCTGCGTATGTCCATCACCCGAGGGGCAGATATGCTAGCCTCCAGCTATACTG
The DNA here is from genome assembly GCA_963277665.1 of Viscum album. Taxonomy (NCBI): domain Eukaryota; kingdom Viridiplantae; phylum Streptophyta; class Magnoliopsida; order Santalales; family Viscaceae; genus Viscum; species Viscum album. The sequence continues at coordinate 249,925,105 of OY728135.1, read as the reverse complement.
GGCCCAGAACGCGATTGTTCGGGCGACTCCTTCCTCCTTATGGGGACGAGGGTCCAGCTACACATGGCCCTTAGGGAGGACATCAGCATATATCCTTGGTGCTCAGATCGTGGGAGCCTCGAAAGGCACCATTACCCTGGTTGGACTGCCTAACGTGTAGAGGTGTACTGAAGGTCAGTATGAAGAGAGTGTCGAGATTCCACTACAACGCACAAAGGCGGAGTGTGATGAGGACTGCGCAACCAATGTTCAGAGCCTGAAAGAGCCGACATGGTGATCAAGGATGTCGCTGACCATATTCGCAACACAACATCTGATCGCGTCAGCCTAGGATAGGGCAAGCAAACGAGCATCAACCGCTCAAGCGCAGGATTCATATCGATTTGCGGCCTAGGACCCGCCGGTAAATCGACCCGGAGCGGTAGGAGAGCACTGAGGCATCATACCCAAACCGCTAACGAGGATCCCTTTGAGTGAAGGCTCGAACAAGAGGAAGCGCGAGGCCCGACAAGCAATACAGGACTTGTCGGGATTGAATCCGACACTACGGGTCATAGACCTGAGTACCCAAAACTCGTTAACAGATCACCGGAAAGGGTCGGAGGACTCACCCTGAGAGCAACCAAAAGACGGCAGATCCCCGTGATCAACCAAGAGACGGGGCTGGACTTGAAACACAAGCGTCCAGGCGGTCCTACGTATCCCATAAGGATGGGAATCAAGCCACATGTAGTTTTTGAGAGGCAGTTTAACATCATGCAGGACGATGAGGGGTGTGAGGTAGTCCCACACACGGGGGAGGCGTACGGCGCGGCCAGTAGACCAACGTGAATGAGGACATAATCCCTCACTGACGTCATACGCCTCGCACAAAAAAGGAGGGGAACTTGGGCCAGAGGCCCAATGCAAGATAGAGATTCCCGGGAAATGGGGCTGGGCCTGAAATAGGAATGTCCAGGCGGTCCTACGTATCCCATAAGGATGGGAATCAAGCCGCACGTAGTTCTTGAGGTGCAGTTTAGCGTCATGCGGGACGAATGCTGAACAGTTTAACGTCTTGTAGCTCGGACGTGGTGCAGTTTAGCGTCATGCAGGACGAAGATGCTTGGCAGTTTAACGTCTTGCAGCACGGACGTGGTACAGTTTAACATCATGTTGGACGAAACACTTGGCAATTTAACGTCTTGCAGCGCGGACGATATGCTAGGCAGTTTAACGTCGTGCAGCTTGGACGTGGTGCAGTTTAGCGTCATGCAGGACGAAGATGCTTGGCAGTTTAACGTCTTGCAGTGCGGACGTGGTACAATTTAACGTCATGTTGGACGAAACACTTGGCAGTTTAACGTCTTGCAGCGCGGACGATATGCTAGGCAGTTTAATGTCGTGCAGCTTGGACGTAGTACACTCAGACAAAGTACTGCTTGAGGAACCTAGCGTTGGTGGGGGGAGTGACACGCTCACCATCCATAGTCGCTAGGGAGTACGCGCCATTGGGATAGACCTTGTGGATAACAAAAGGTCCCTCCCACTTGGGCTCCAACTTGGGCGGCTTCCTACCGGGGATCGTTGGTGCTCTTAGGTCCAGTACTAGGTCACCCTGCAGGAAGGAGCGGAGGCGAACCTTCTTATTGAAAGCTCGAGCCATTCTGCTTTGATGCCTCTCCAAGTTGTGCAAAGCGCGAAGCCTATTCTCATCCAGTGCTTCCAACTCGACTAGACGGGCTTCAGCAGCTCTGTCCGGCGCTTGCTGGTCGTAGACTGCAGTGCGCAAGGACGGTAACTGGATCTCGATGGGCAGGACGGCCTCAGCTCCATACACCAGGGAATAAGGGGTCATCTGGGTGGAATTGCGAGTCGTCGTCCGATAATCCCAGAGGGCGTTGGGGATCTTGTCCGGCCAACTCTTCTTGTTCTGACCAACCATCTTTTGCAGAATGTTAGAGAGGGTTTTGTTAAACGCCTCGATCTGTCCATTCGCCTGCGCATGATAGCGAGATGTATGGTTCGAGCGAATGTTGTACTTGGCGTACAACTTCTTCAACTCGGCTGCTCGGAAATTGGCTCCGTTATCTGTGAGGATAGCGTGAGGCACTCCAAATCGATAAATGATGTTGGAGGTCACGAAGTCAGCGATCGAATAGGATTTGACCTCTCTGAGCGGAATCGCCTCTGCCCATTTGGAGAAGAAGTCCGTGGCGGTCAGAATGAACCGGCACTGGCGAGCCGTCGCCGGCGGGTAAGGTCCCACAACGTCCAGACCCCAAACTGCAAAGGGACAGGAATACCTATTGGTATGGAGAGGCTCCGGCGGCCGATGCACAAAGTTCGCATGAACCTGGCACGCATGGCACCTCCTGGCATACTCGATGCAGTCATGGATCATGGAGGGCCAGAAGTATCCCAACCTCCGAATCTGGTGGGACAGCTTCGGCCTAGTCTGGTGGGCACCACATGAACCAACATGAACCTCTTGCATGACTCGTGGGATCTCAACTCCCTGAAGGCAACGGAGGAGAACACCATCAAATCCGCGCCTATAGAGGATCTGCTCCAGGCCGGGACTGCCCTGGAGGACAAACTGCGATGCGCGGCGTCGAACTCGCTCGCGCTCGGCCCGATCTGACGGGAGAATTCCATGTTGGAGGTACTCAACCAAAGGCGCCCTCCAATCAGGGGCTGATTCGACTGCCATGTATGGGGTACTCGGGGCTCCGGGCACAGGGGAAAACGCAGTGAGATTACTTAGCGACGGGTCGCGATCTCCCTCCGGGGTAATGGGGGCGATGAGCCTGCGGTGCGTCACGCGGACGATCAGGTTGTCCTGTTCAGGATCTGCAAGTGACGCATCAAGGCTGGCCAAAGCATCTGCTCGACCATTCTGCGACCGGGGAATGTGGACAATTTCTGGCCGAGAAGGGAACTGGGCCATTAGAAGGAGGGTGCACTCCAACAATGGCACAAGTTCCGGATTCCTGACAACATAGTCGCCATTGATCTGCTTAACGACCAGCTCGGAGTCCCCTTTCACACACAGATGGGGCACGTCGATCTCGAGAGCTAACTCGAGGCCAGTGATGAGGGCATGGTATTCCGCCTCATTGTTGGTACAACCCTCTGACAACAGGAAAGAGTATGGCAGCACGACTTGCTCCGGGGTAATGAAGACGATACCCAAGCCCACTCTATTGAGCTTAGGATTATCGAGCCTTCTACCGGTGGGGCTCCGGGAGGCACCGTCAAAGTGCATCTGCCAGCATAGATCGACATGATCGACCGAGAGAATGGCCTCATCAGGAAAGCCTAGATCCAGCAGCTGATCCACGGAGGTCGGGTGAGCACCCAGAAAGTCTTCCAATGCTTGCCCTTTGATGGCCTTCTGAGACACATACCTGATGTCGAACTGCTGGAGAATCACATCCCACCACGCTAGACGGCCAGTCAACATAGGCCGGCTCAGGATATATTTCAACGGGTCTACCCGAGAAACCAACTGTACCTCATGGTGCTGCAAGTAGTGCCGTAATTTCTGTACGGCAAATACGAGCGCCAGGCAGCTCTTCTCGATGGGGGAATAACTAACTTCCGCATCGAGGAGCATGCGACTGAGGTAATAGAGGCTATTCTTTGTTCCCTCGTTGTTCTTCTGGGCGAGAAGGGCACCAAGGGACCGTTCTAGGGTAGTCACATAAAGGACCAGCGACTTCCCGGATACAGGCGGCATCAGAACCGGAGGTTGAAGCAGGTACTGCTTGATCTCTTCAAAAGCGGTCTAACACTCTTTATCCCATACATAGGTGGCATCTTTCTTCATGAGCCGAGAAAAGGGCTTACACTTGCCAGCCAGATTCGCAATGAATCGGCGTATATAGGCTAGGTGGCCTTGGAACCCTTGCAGTTCCCGGAGGTTACCTGGGGGAGGCATCTGGCTAATCACCCTGATCTTCTCCGGGTCGATCTCAATACCCCGGTACCTTACCACAAAGCCAAGAAACTTCCCGGAGGTGACCCCAAAGGCACACTTCAACGGGTTCATCTTCAGGCAGCAAGACCGGAGGAAGCCGAACACTTTCTCAAGATCTTTGAGATGGTCCTGACGCTGGCGCGATTTGACCACCAAGTCGTCGACGTAGAATTCCACCAGTGTGCCGAGGATTGGCTTGAATATGCGGTGCATCGCCCGTTGATAGGTGGCACCTGCATTCTTCAGGCCGAAGGGCATGACCTGGTAACAAAAGATACCTTGGGGGGCCCTGAAGGCAGTTAACTCCTCATCCTCAGGGGCCATCCAGATTTGGTTGTATCTGGAGTATCCATCCATGAAGGAGAGGGCTTGGAACCCTGCCGTGGCGTCAATCAACAGCTCTGTCACTGGAAGGGGAAAATCATCCTTCGGATAGTGGCGGTTGAGATCGCGGAAGTCGATGCAGACTCTGATCTGTCCGTTCTTCTTCCGGACTGGCACAATGTTGGCCAGCCATTTGGGGTACTGAACTTCCCTCACGAAGTTGGCTTTGATAAGCTTGTCAACTTCGGCCTCAACCATGGCACCGTGGAATGGGTGCATCTTCCTGGGAGGCTGCTTGAACCCGCGATGGTTCGCCGGGAGACCAAGGCGGTGGACGGCTACCTGAGGATCTAGCCCCGACATCTCGTCATAGCCCCAAGCGAACACATCACGGTGCTGCCTGAGAAAGTCCACGTACTGCTGCCGCTCCTCAGAGGGCATGGCGGCACTGACCAATGTGGGTCTTGGATCTGCTTCGGTTCCAAGGTTCACTTGTACTAACTCATCGACCGTGGCGGAGACGCCCTCCTCAAAGGCTGGGGGTGCATCTTCCACGTCCTCTCCACTCGGGGAGGGATCGTCCACGGGAGAGACTGCGTTGGAAACTGCATTGGGGCTACCAGATCCTGCTGGGCCGCTGGTGCTGGCACGGGCGGTCGCGATCATCTCATCAGGAGACTCACAGGCCATCGAGACCATGGCTACATCCAAACGATGGATCGGGAGGATGTAAGCGTCATCCAAACTTGCCCAGGGATCACTTGCAACAGCGACAGGCTCAACCTCACCTGCCAGGATCTGCTTATCCTTGCTCTTGTAATAGTCCGCGTCCAGATATCGGGCTTCACATGAGGCAAAAGGAGAGGCATATCCCTGAAGCACGCCTACTCGACCGTTAAGGGAGTATTTGAGGCATTGGTGGTATGATGAGGGAACCGCCGCATGAAGGTGGAGCCATGGCCTGCCCATAAATGCGTTATACGCAGTGTCCTGAGAGACTACCATGAATTCGGTGTTGGCAACCAAGTCACCGAACTGGGTCTTCAAGCGTATCTTGCCGACCGGAGTTTGCTCGGTGCGGTCGTACCCCTGGATTCTGAGGTCGGAGGGAATCAAGTCATCCTCAGACAACCCCAATCTCCGGAGCGTCCGAGTTGGAATCAGGTTAATCCCGGACCCCGTGTCGATAAGACAGCACCGTACTTCAAGGCCATTGAACTGGCCAGTGACATACAGCGGACGAATGTGCCCCTGTATAGGAGGGTCTTCATCCTTACCAGAGAACGAGATAACTGCCTGACATTCGGCATCCTCAATCGTTTCGGCGTGAAAGGCCTCTGCAGCCGCAACCTCTGTCTCAAACTGGAGGGGGCTTTTCAGGGCTTCAGCGAGCGCCTCGCGCATCTCAGGTGACATGCGCAGAGCCTCAAGGATGGAGAGTCTCGTTGGGATGTCGGCCAAGTGCTTCAGGACATCATACTTTTTGGCCAAGCGCGAGCCCCTGGTTGCAGGAGGTTGCTCTACGGTTGGAAGCATGACGGGCCTTGCCGGTTGGGCCGGCGGCCGACTGGTGCTTGGCGCATCTCGCTGTTCATTGGTTGAAGCCCGGGAATTAGTCACCGTATTGGGGTCAGGAGGCCGGGACGGACTCGTGGCAGGGCGGAGCTGATCGCGACGCGGATGAGGCAGTTCTGCCTGGTCCCACACCACAAACAGTGGCGGAGGCGAATCTTTCATCCCCGGATGGGGGGGCTGCGCACGTTGAGCTCGGTTTTGAGCTTGCTGCCTAGTCTCAGTGGCGTGCACGGCCTGGCTGGAGGTACCAACTGCTGTGCCCCGGCGACTCCTGTTGTTGCGGCTCCTCCGACGGTGGCGACGACCGGGGACACTAGGGAGGTCCACCTGGTGTTCTTCAACGTCGGGAACCGAAAAGGGATTTACCAGCTCGACGGTATTAACCGAAGCGTACCCAACACTTTCATCGGACGAATCATTCACCACTGGGCGGATCCGGGGAGGGATCCCCATCTCCGGGGGCATGAAATCGCCGAGAGTGTGGGATAGCGGCGGAACTGGCGGGGCGCGCTCTTCCTTCTTGCGCCGCCGCCGTTTGCTCTTCTCGGAAGAGGCAGGCTGGGACGACGATGCCAAAGCAGCACCCGCGGATTATGGGGGATCAGGCTGATTCAAGCGCGCACAGATGATTCCATGGGCGCGAATGATCGTCTTGCGGGCCATCCAGTTATTATACTTCTGGGATCCGCGGTCGGAGACCAGCTGCCATTCGTCCTCATTGCCACTATCGTCATCTGATCCCACGAACACTCCCGCCACTTGTGCTGGAGCTGGGCCCAACCTGATTACATTGTTGTTAATCTGGTCTTGGAGCCAATCCTTAAACACATAGCACCGCTGGATGGTGTGCCCCAGGGCCCGATGGTAAGGGCATTAGCGGGGGTTATCCGTGAGATGTGCCTCCTCTGGCCTCCAACACTCAGGCAGTCGCACAATCCTCTGCTCCAGGGCACTCCGGAAATAACCGGGGACCTGATTCTCGTGAAATGAGTAAGTCAGGTATCGCGGGCCCCTGGGAGCGTGGTCTTGACGAAGGGCTGGAGGGGCCTGCCGAGGAGGTGGACCCTGATTATCTCGCCTGGGTTGTGGCGGTACATTACGCGGAGGAGCCGACCGGTTCTGGGGCTGCCGCTGCTGGGCCGGGAACTGAGCCCGTGGAGGCAGATTCCTGTGAGGCTGTGGAGCTGGCCTCGTCGGCAGCAGCTCCAACGGCCTCGGGGCCTCTATCTGGGCAACAGCAGCGGGCTCAGCCCTGCTGACTCTCCTTGCAGGAATCATAGGAGGCAGCGGGTGTGCCTGACTGGCCTGTTGCAGGGCTTCCTCAAGACATTGAGCTTTTTCTGAGAAGTCCCTGAACCCTCCGGGGTAATTCTGAGTGATCAAGGAAGGGACCAGCTCGGTCTTGACGTTCCCGACGCACATTGTCAGCAACTGATCCTGAGTCAATGGCATGTCAAGGGAATACGTGAGACCCTTCCATCGGGCGACGAAGTCCGAGACTCGCTCATCAGGCCTCTGCTTGCACTTGAAGAGGTCTGAGATACTCGTCTTCCGGGTCGTGGAACTGAACTGGTAGAGGAATTGTCTACGAAGGTCCTCCCAGCTAGTTATCGACCCGACGGGGAGCTGGCTGTACCAGACAAATGCTGGCCCTTCCAGCGTCTGGACAAAGCAGCGAAGCTTAGCGGCCTCTTGCTGCGCCGGAGTTCCCAACATAGGCCCGCACCTCGAGTTGAAATGGGCCAAATGCTGTGGCGGATCTCCAGTCCCGTTGAAGGGGGCGAAAGTGGGATTCCCGAATCCCGGAGGTGCCGGCATGTCATCTACCCATGCTGGGTATGGCTTGCCGTCCGGTGGGATCGCCACTTGCCGAGTCTCCAAGGCTTCCAAGCGGGCGATGAGTGCCGCCATCGGATCGTCCGGACATGGGTTCCAGTCCTGGAGAGGATCTCTACCCAAGAGCGCATTGCATGGCCCTTCAATCGGGTCGTCGACCGGGTCGTCGAACTCGGCAGCTCGTGGGATGGCGGGCGGAGCGGCCCTTGGGGCAGCGGGAGGGATCCGAGCAGGGTCTCTCAGGTAGTCACGCCGCTCGGGAGGGTGTGGTGAAACATACCGCGCCCTCTTTCCATAGGCAATGGCCTCTCCCCTGTCGGCGAACACGGCGTAATCACGGTTGCCCGGGAGAGTCTCGTCGAGGAGCGGTTGTTCTTGTCCCTGCTGTCCTGGCCTAGGATCACCGTAGTCAGGCCGCTACTCTGCAGCGCGCTCGGCGAGGAGCTGGTCAACTAGCTTCTTCTGCTCGGCGAGCTGTTGACGTAGCATAGCCTTCTCGGGATCCTCATCCGCCCTCTGCATGGAGGCAGATGGGTCGGCGGGCTTTACAGCCCCGCCGTGCTCTTTACCTTTGCTGACATTTCGGCTCAACGTCAGTGCTTTAGTAGGCGTGGGGAGACCCAGGAGGTTCCTCTGGTGACGAGTAACTCTCACCGATGGATCCAACGACGACTTGTCTTCAGGGAGAGAGCCCCCGTCGGGAAGTTCCAAGTCGTTCCCCTCTCCCGACAGGACAACCATATTGACCGTTTCCGTCCCTGGGGATGTACCCTCAGGGCCACCCAGTGAATCGGGCTGTCGGCGAATCGCACTGAAGCGTAGGGCAGCGTACTGCCCCCATCCACGGATATACACGTGGGGGGTGGCTCCCTCGATAACCTTGCGGAGTACTTGAAAACACTCAACGCATCGTTGTTGGAGGGCCTCGTGGTGCCCAAATGACCCGGGGTGCCGAACCGCGGGGAGCGTGGCCAGGTCAATTTGACGGCACTGCTCACCAATATCCTCCAGGTGTGCTTGAATCCCGGGATATGGCATTTTTAGGTGGTGAAGACGGGAGTGAGTCTCCCGGAGAGTTCGGCGGAAGCATTCAAACTCATCCGGGGTGAGTGATTCGGGTGCATCAAAGTCCGGTCCTGCGACTGGCCAAAACTTCTCAGGGAAGTGGCCCTCTGCAAGGACGGTCCAGAAGCTCCACGACTCAAACTCGGGACCCAGGTCTCCTCAGTCCTCTTCAACGACTGGGAATGGACGGGGAACCGGTAGTGGTGCCGAGGCGGGCCGCCGGGCCGACGGGCTGGCCGGCGGTGAATACGGCGAGCAGGCCGATTGGCCTCCATATCCCGGGCCGCCCCCTGAGGGTGGCGGTGCCCTGGCTACCACATCACGATAGGACGGGCCGGCGAGCGAACATCCTGCCGTAGCGTCGGTGCTCACCGAGGGTGCACTAGATCGTGGTTCGACCGTCGGTCCCCAGAAAAAGTCTATGGCTTCTCCGATCGAGGCAGAAGGCGCTTCCAGAGGGGCCGGTACCAACCGCAAGCTTGATCCTTGGGGGTCTACCAGGCCCTCGCTACTCCGGACATACCTTCGGAGAGAAGCGGGGATCATATCGATCTCTCTCTCGGGAAGTACGAGGCTGACGTGCCGCATTCCTACCCCTTCCCCTGACTGGCGGGATCGGGGGGAGGGCTCCGTTGCCGAATCATACTCCGCCTCTGTATCAGAGAAACGAACTGGTCGGATCTCTATCTGGAATTCCGTAACATTCTTCCCTCGGCGTCGACGCCTCGCCCTCCTGCCCCTGGGTGGTTCTTCGGGGCATGGTTGATCTCTATCCTGGCGTCCTCCGGCCGCACCGGTGTTGGGGCCAAGAGGACTGGAAACCAAGGTGCGAGGAGCACCGGGACAGATATCAAAGGGGACACGGGAAGAGATGATTCTGGGCGGGCCTCCGGGCCGGGATCAGAAGGTGGGATGACCCATGCCTCTTGGATCGGCCACACGGAGTAGCCCCTGTTGGCGAATAGCGCTACCGCGAGGTGGTCCGCGGTGGCTATTGCCTGTACCAAAAACCGGGAGAGTCAACCCAACCTGCCTTTGGGGCGGTCAGGGCCTCGATCCAGGTCGGGCATAGAAGTGACCCTGCTCAGGATGCGCAGGGGCCTGGTGACTGGAGCCAGCAGTGGCTTGAGCCAACGCGGCCGCTGTTGCTAGGGCCCCAAGGTGGGCATCCTCTTCCGCTCGTGCCCGACATTGGCGTCGAGACAGACGAGTCGGGATGAGCGGCGCGGGCAGGTGGAGAGCCTGTTCTTCGACTTGAGAGGCCTGGCGACGATGTCGTCGTGGCCTGACAGGAGCCCTTATCGCGGATCCCTGGAGCGAATCCCGGATAGGGTGGTCCCGGACATCTTCCACCTCATCCGCATAGGGGAAGGAGCTGTTGGAGCATTCCGGGGATAAACTCCCGAAGCGGTTGGACGTCGAGGTTGGCAGCGGTGCCTCCCTGCGCGGCCCTCGGGGGCGGCGTTGGTGGCGAGGTGCAGCTTCCTCGAGGTCTAGGCGAGCCATGTCCCTGGTGGGGATGACTCCCTCTTCCTCATATCTCCGCACCAAGTTGTTGATCACCCTTCTCTGGATGACCTCCGAGGGGGAGAGAGGGCGTGGTTGCCCCGCAGCTGAGGCTGCTGGGACGGCTGTGGAACGGGCGGGACCGCGCGGAGTAGCCGCGTCGGTGTTTCCCCTACCCCTGCGCCAGTGGGTGGGTGGCGATCGGGCACTGGATTGGGCGACTTGATTTCTTCCATGGGGGGAACCCAGGCCCTCGACGTCGTGAGAAGGAGTGCCCGATTTCCCTTCCCCATCCCCTGGCGGGTTCCGTGCCCCAGTGTTGAATGCTTGGCCGGGCAACATGCTGGTCTTCCGACACCTCCGAAAGCAATCGGTCTTCGTATTGAGGAGAAGAGATTCACGTAGGGTTCACCATTTTTCTGTTTCGGTGCAGATGTGCGTCGGGTTTCTGTTCCGACGTTGTTCCGCCAGGACGCGTTCGTGCGTGCGCTCGTCGACCCGAGGGGATGGGCGCGCGGCTTGTGGCCCCGCAGTCCTGCTTTCCAAAGGCGGGCGGCATCCGTCCCTTATTCAGGGGCGTCTACTCCTTGATCGAAACCGGGATGATGGGATGTCGGCTCTTCCTTCCGTGGACGTCTCCTCGGAACTCGTTGCCTAATCCGGGTCTCCCTCATAGATTTAAGACGTGCTCGTGAATCTCGTTCCCGGCGCCATGTCTCCATGGACACCGGTTAATTACGCTGCTTCCGTCCAGACGCTCCAAGGAGTCTGGTCAGGGCAGCAACCTACGGTGAGGAGACCGGGTAGCTCTGGGTGTTGGGGGCGTGTCTTAACACTGCGGCTCTGCATGTCTGCCTTCCATCCCTAATAGGGCTTCTCGAAGGCGTGATGGCCTGAGGCATCCCGCGCTGGGTGCAGGGAACTACGTTACCTGAGGTTTTCCTCAGCTTCCCATGTTTAACACAGGGTATGCCGCGAGTTTAACGTCCAGCGGGGACGGCATTGGACTGATCAACACGAGAAGTGGATCAGGTGACAGAACCCCTTGTGGGGAACCTCCGACGTTGGGGCCAGCACATGGGCGGTTTCCCGAGTGAAGTGGAGTGGAATGAAATGGCATGACCCCACCGGGATGTGGCGGCCCGGGTAAGGATCAGGGTGGATGATGGAGTGAAGAGCTTGGACCCCGTAGAGGCTTCCTACGTACCGCGCGTTAGCGCAGATCAAAGTCAACGTAGTTCAGATATACAGTTTAACGTCATGCTGGACGTTGGCAAGCCGACTCACGAAGAGGTCGAGGCCGCCGGGCGGAGGATTGAACCGAACCACCTCGCACAGAGGGGGATGGAACGGCCGGGTGGATCACAGTTTCACGTCATGCTGGACGCTGAAAGGAGAAAAAGGCAGTGGGGAAGCACAATGGAGATACACATGTGCAGTCTCCCACAATGGCGGATTCATAGGTGAATCGACGCAAGTGTGAACCCGGGAGGGGTCCACTGATGGACGAACCGACGTAAATACGACCGGGACGACCAGGTGGCGGGCTTGAACCTCGGAGAGGCTTCCTACGTACCCTGTTTAGGAGACAGGGATCAAAGTCCACGTAGTTCGTTCGGTTTGTAACACTCTACCCCCGTGGGCGAAGGCCACTCCATGAATCGTCCCTAAAGAGGGGCAATCCCGTCATCCCTGCAGAGATGAGCGGGTGGGGGCCACATCCAAACCGGGGGGACCCTGCGTGCAGGGCACGGGATCGGGTGAAGAGGACGGTTTAACGTCTTGCCGGACGAAGTATAGTTTAACGTCGTGTGTTGAGGACGAAGCGGACAGTTTAACGTCTTGCCGGACGAAGTACAGTTTAACGTCGTGTGTTGAGGACGAAGCGGACGGTTTAACGTCTTGCCGGACGAAGTACAGTTTAACGTCGTTTGTTGAGGACGAAGATGCTTGGCAGTTTAACGTCTTGCAGCGCGGACGAGGTGCAGTTTAGCGCCATGCAGGACGAATTACAGTTTAACGTCGTGCAGGACGAATAGTGTACAGTTTAACGTCTTGTAGCAGGGACGAAACACTTGGCAGTTTAACGTCTTGCAGCGCGGACGAGGTAGTGCCGCCGATGGGTCCGTGTCACTTCGCGCGAGCCTGGAGGGCCACACGGGAAGACAACTCACGGTGCGGGCGCCCGGGATGAAGATCATCGGGCGCCACGCAGGCGGGTACCCTCAGGGGAAAAAAGGGGGCGACCACGGCGGATTGCACGCAAAAGAGGATCTTGGCGCGCAATACCGTGGGTCGGCGTGCAAATGGGTAGGCTGGCGCGCAATTGGGCCAGCACTTTGCGCGCGGATGATTGAGATTGCGCGCACCGGGCTTCGGATAGCGCGCGGGGGCAACGGCCCATTTTTTTAACGAATGGCCACTTTGAAAGGGGGGGGGTGCGCGCAATCGGGCTGGATTGCACGCACCCAGGGGCAATTGCGCGCAAGAGGCTTCTTTTGCGCGCGAAGGCCTTTGGGTTAAGAGTTGTTTCAAAGGAAAGGAGCCAAGGGGATTGCGCGCGAAGGCGAACCCCGAGGCTTTCTTGCGCGAAAGAAAAGAGGTTACCTGAAGATCGGCATTGCGCGCGGAAGGGGTTGGATTGCGCGAACGAGCGACTCTTCGAATTCCGGCAACCTTCAAAACGTCGGGGGTCGCCTTATATTTATAGGCAACCCCGGGCACGGAATCCGGTTCGCGGGCGCGGAATTTCCTTCGCGGGCGCGGAATAGGTCCCGGCGCGCAAGGGAGTCGCACGGGCCACGGGCGCGCAAAATTGCGCGCCGGCCCAGCGCATTGCGCGCATCCCGGGAGGTTTGCGCGCCTTACTGCAACTTTGCGCGCGGGTCTCCAAAATTCCGCGCAAGGCCTCCGGGCCCTCCGAAACGTGCTTCTGACTCCAAATATGACCTCGCTTTCCGCATCCGGAGCTTTGTTTGGGAACAACGGACTTTCCCGGCGTCTACAATTATATTATAACATGTATAAATACTTTTTAACATATATTGATTTATTTCAACTTCTATTATGTGTATTTACAGTTAATACACATAATCTATTTTTTTATTGATTATCACTTCAACTTTATGGTCTTTTTAGGGGTTTACTTCACAAACTTATTTTATTAGAGATTGTTTACACTTGAATTTCCATTCGAGGAAATTATATGACCATTGTTCAATAAACCCTTTAATTTTCTTCTAATTTTTTAATTCATGACCTTTTTCAAGTATTAATACCATTTATCCTTTCCTTTTCACTCAAATTTTTTTGTAAAATGTTTTTAATAAAACTCAACTTCATTTCCCTCTTTAATCGGAGAACATGTTTTCTTCTAAAAAACCTATTTTCAAAAAATGATTTTAATTTTTTTTTAACTTTTACATAATGATTTATTATTAAATTTTTACCTTTTTTTCTTTGATAAATGCTTTAAAAGTAATCTCCTTTTCACTTACTAAATAATAAACTTTTCTAACTTTTTACCATGCAAAAGAAATGTTCATTTTACCTCGTATGATATATATGGATTTACCCTCCATCCTTTCTTTGAATCTTGCTTTTCAATTTTAAAAGTATAATTTTAAGGAATTTTTTTAAAAGTTATTTTCAAAGAAAATTATTTTAAAATGATTTTCAAAATAATAAGGATATTTTTATTTCTTTTATGGTATTTCTATTCATCAATGGAAACAACCCTTTATTTTTAATCCACTTAGGATATATTGTATTAATACCATCCTTATTATTCCTCTGGATGGTTTATGATTGATTTGGACAAGGATATTATTGATATTCAATTACTCAATTCCTTTGTTATTCCTCTTGAAATATTTAATTTCCTATGATCATTAAACATTGAATTTACCCTAATTATACATATCATTTATCATGGATATGTTCACTGCCTAAACCATATACAATTTTTCATACGATGTTTACTTTGATAGTTATTTGATTATTTTGGAAAATACTGATAAATCTATATTATTTATTCAATATGGTTATTTGATAAGGAATATTATTTATTTCGATTATTTGATATGAGGAATGATTTAGTCTGAAAATTATGGGTGTGTACTGAACTTTATATAGCCCCTTGATGTATCAATAGGTTCTCATCAGACAAATTAGTTGCATAAATTAATCAGTTTTCTACCTATATTTTTGAACCACCTTGTGAAAGGTATTGATGTTATAGGATTTCATGTGCCTTAGACATGATTCCCAATAATTTAGAATTTCCATCATTTTGATTTAGTTATTATTTATCTATGATATTTTTCATTGACATATCCAAGGATGAATTTAATTCTCAATTTATTGATTAAATGGAATGTGTTTTCAATTTCTGACCTTTCCATATTTATTTTTCATTATCTAGTTATTTAAATGGATTTTTTTCAGTTATATACCTTTCCACATTTTTTACAATCTTCCTTATCAGTTTATTTATTACACATCATGTGTCTTTAGTTAGTACCTTTCCATATTGTCTATTCTCATTGATTCATTATTTATTCCAATTTACTTTACCCTTAATGATCATTAGAGATCACCCTTATTTTGTTTCCTTCAGGAATCTAATATGTGTACTAGGAAATATATTCAAGGATACAATATATGGAATAAATTTATTATCCAAGAAAGAAAAAAATTATGTTTCAATTAGTGTATTCATTTATAATACAAGTTTATGCATATATCTGGTTTACCAAGACTACCAAATTGACCAGACCCTTGGGATTTTATTCCTTATAATCACATCAATGTAATGGTAGTATACACCATCTTCAGGATTCTATGTTTGGGGTGGTACAAAAAGGGATTGAATCAAGGTAATTAGATGATATAGAAATTCTAAGGATTTTTTCGAATTACACTATAGTGAAAAGTTCTACTACAATGTTTTTAGGGAACTTAGGAATTGAAGGACCTTTTTACAAATTGAAAATACCTATGGTTGAAATGTCTAACTTGGGGATTGTATACATGAGTCAATATGGGGAAGATATTGATAGTCAAGAAGAGAGTCCCTTACAATTGGATACACTCCTTACCAATGGACATAGAAGATTTATGGGGATTCAAATGTTCAAGACATGAAGTGGATCATGGGAGAAGAGTATTCAGGAATGGATCTGGTACCTTGGGGGTAAGGGATAAGTGATACTCGGTATGAATAGAGGTATGATTTCTAGTATATAATAACTTATAAAAGTAGGGAATTCAATTTATGGTCATTAATCTCTAACTATATATTATGTTGTTTAGGGTCACGTGATGAAGATTATAGAAATGAGGTACCACATCCTTTCTTCAAGAACAAGTATGATATATGGTAACATAATGTTAAGGATATCAAATCCACTTGAATAGTTAGATTATAGGCTATGTAAATCACGTTTCATGAAGTTTTAATCAAGTATTTTGAGATGGGATAAACATTCCAGGGATGTCCATGAACGAAACTTTGGTGATTAGTTCCGCTGAAATATTGTCGGGGGAACACATAGATCAGAGGAAATTTTTAGAATACAAAAATGCCTCTAGTTAATAGGTTGAGGGATTGATTACCAGATCCAACATGGGGTATAAATGAAGTGTTAGTAAGAGAGTCCCTTGAAGCTAGATACAATCCTTACAAGGATCTGTAAAAGATTTATGAAGATTCAAACACTTGATCAATAAAGTAGGTTATAGGGAAAAAGATATCTAATGAGGGGTTTGGCACCCTAAAAGTTTTGTCACCATTTAATGAACATGTTATCAAAGATAAGGGATGTGATAAATCATTTCTCCAACATTTTATTAGGCTAGAAGGGTCCAAATAGTATGGATTGTATTTTTATAGGGTTATAAGATAAACCCCTTGAGCTCTGAACCTCTTTTATTTACTCTCTAACTTTTTATCGATCAATTAAGGGGTGAAAATAAGTGAGTGGAGGTTTGAATTTTTCTTAGAATACCATTTGTATGTTTTTATTCTAATAAGTTTTATGTATATTTATCTATAAGTTTAGGGTCTTACGATTTGGACCATTTGAGGATAAAGTTTAAGGGATTACATATTTTACCAAAGTGCATACAATTTAAGGTCATTATGCATGGACCACGAAAAAGGGGTTAGTGCGAAACTATGACCAAAATAGGGTCCCTAAGGATGAGAATACTCCAACACCCTTTTGAACAAGGGATGAAGGTACTATAAATCATGGTTCAAGGTTATCAGATCATGAGTAATGGTAGAGATATACATGCATAGGAGAACTATGAATCACACTAGGGTGAAAAATACCATTACAATATTGTTAGGGAACATAGGGATTAGAGGACCTTTTTACAAGGTGAAGACACCTCAGGTTGATAGGTCAGGGCTCATATATAGGATAAAATATGGGGCTTACATCTATAGTCAAATATATAGTACCTTGAAGTTGGACACACTCATTACTAGTGGCTATGAAAGGTTTGTGTCAACCTAAGACACTCTAGACATAAAGTGCAGCTTATGGACTAAGATGTTTAGAAAAGATGGTGGAGTTATCCTAAACCTCGATTAATCATGGTCAGTATATAATTTTTCTTTAATAAGGATTGATAACAAATGATAATCTATGAAGTTTAATGTAATGAAACTAAGAAAAAACTATTATTTAGTTTAATTTAATATGATGACGACCTAGGTGTTTTATAGTCTATGGTTATATGACAAGGAATTTACACTATGTAGTTTACCATAATAAAACCAAGATGAATGGTTGACCATTTTTTCCTCCCAATTTTTAGTCATAATACCCCTATTCATTCCAAATGGGGTGATTTATCTAAATGTCTAATCTCACATGAGTCATTCTTGGTGTTAGAAACAAGCGGTGGTCAGAGAATAACTCATACAATGTATCATTGGGGTACATAAAAAAAGAGGAAAATGAAATTTTGGGGAAATTTTATCACATCATAGGTCCATAAACTAGGGAAACCATGCTGAAGGATCCTACAAAAATATAGCTCATACAAAATAGGGGACCTTTCTGAGTTTCTGGTTTTGCATTGATCTGATTCATGCGTGAGGTAATAGTAACCAATATTTATGCCTAGAATGGGAAAAACTTGTTGTTAATAATCAGTGATTTTATTAGGCACTAATCTAGATAAGGTTAATTTAAGATTTTTATGGTTGGAACCATATGGGTTTTCTATGCATCTTGTAAGGACAAGAATCAAACCACAAAAATATTTTTATAAATATCCCATATGTAGATCTAAATCATACACATAGAGTAGGATATTTTTAAACAAATTGTGTTTGGGTATAGAATAGGGGATCCATGGATCACTACATTTCCTATATAGATAGGAATCAAGACACATGTAGTTATTATAAAGAAATCCCCTGTGTATATCTAACTACTGTATAGAGGAGAGGACATTTTAAAAAAAAACTAGGGTTAGGACTAGGATAGGATATCCATAGGTAACTATGTATTATATATATATATAGTAATAAATCCAGATATAGTTATTGTATTTATGATCCCCTATATTCACCTGAATCTTATGTGATGAAAATGGGGGTATTTTAGTTTAATTTTGTGTCTGGTACTAGGATAGAGAATCCTAGCATCACTATATATCCTATGTTGGCAGGAATAAATCCATAAATAGTTCTTTAAAAGAGTTTTACCTATACATATATATCCCACACATAGGGAAAAAGGTTTTATTATTATTCTAGACATTATGGATGGGCCTAGAAGGGGAGTTCTAGGTGACACTATGTATCTTATGTTAACAATAATCAATCCACTCATAGTTCTTAAAGAAAAATGTTCCCTACATAGATCTAACTCATATATAGGGGAAATTTGCATTTTTTTCCTAGAGAATTCATCCGCTATAGTAAAGTTAAGTGGGGTTAAAATTTTCATCTGCGATCAGATAAAAGTATTTGAGCGCCATTACATATCCTAAAATATTCAGGAATTAAGTCATATGTAGTTCTTTTAATATGGTCTAGGTTTATAGTCTTCGACTATTGATTAGATGGTGAAGGTGAAAGGCTATAATATTGGGAGAGTCATTCAATTATAGAGGAATATTTACAATATTTTAGCCAAATGGGGGAGAAAACATTTGATTTGGACCAAGCATCGAGGAAGGTTATGATGGTAATGAGACTAAAATTGGGCCAAAGATGATATAATCAGTCATTTCCATGTATCCTGAAAGATTAGAAATCAAGCCACATGTATTTCTTGAAGGAAGGTCTCCTTCAAAGATATGGATCATATACAAAGAATAAAGGGGAATTTTTGACATTGCATCTAGTCCTAGGATATTATATCTAAGTGTCACTGCATATCCTATATTGATAGGAATAAAGCTACACATAGTTCTTGAATTTTGACTGGTCCAATAATGGGAGATCCTGACATCACTACAAATCCTATATTGATGAGAATAAAATCACACATAGTTACTTTAAGAATGATTCCTTGCATATATCTAGCTCATATGTGAGGAATAAATCGAATTAATGCTCTAAGGAATAAGCCGACTATGTGTCAATTACTTCTACACAGGTTGAGTTCTCATGTTGGGAAGAAAGAGTCCATGATGGATGGTTCACTCTGAGTAGTTAGAGTCATACAAGATGAAATTCCACCTTTAATTTTAACATCATGTGGTAGCTATGGTGACTATATAGTTTAACTCTATATGGAAAGGATGTGAATTTTATGTAGTTTAAAGTCATACCTCTATGACTTGGGTGATCATGTGGGAATTATGAAAAGTATTTCTTGAGAAACCCTACATTAATGGGGGAATGATTTGTTCCTTGTGTATCACAAATAAAGAGTATCTCCATTGGAATAAACCTTATCTATGACATAATTTCCTTCCTACTTTTATTCTAGATTTTTAGGATTCTTCCTTGGTATTATCGAGGTTTTTAGAACCAATAAAAAATATCCTTGTAGGAATTAGTATAGGTGGACCTCCTTATTGAAGGCTCTCATGATCCAATTTTGATGGAATTTAAGGTTATAAAATGTATCCAACCCCTTGTCATCGAGTCATTATGACTCATCAAGTCACTTATGTGATTGTTCATCCTTTGATAGATGACTATAGATAATTATTTAATTTGAAGACAATTAAAATTTAATGGGTAGCACTGGATCCATTCCATAGACAAGAGAATATGGGGTTGCTTGTGTGGAAATATAGGTTGTGGTGCAATTGGCCCAGAAGGCATGTATGCGTTTTTCTAGCCAATATTTTTTATCTTTATCCACCATTTTCTAGAGTATATTTGATAGAGTTTTATTGAAAACCTCTATCATTCCATTGGCTACTGTATGATAGTGAGATTAATAGTTAGACTCAATATTAAACTACTAATACAAACTTTTCAAATTATAATAATATTTAAGTTAGTACTATTTTCTATCAATATTGTATGATGGACACCAAATCTGGTGATGATGTTAGACTTCATGAAGTGGATGATGTTCTTTATCCTGAGTTTTTTAGGGGTATTTCCTTAGCCCAGTTGGAAAAGAAGTTGATGGTATTCATGATGTACTTGAACTACTTAGCTATTATTGGGGGATATTGACCCATGAAATCCATTCCCCATATATAAAATTACTAGGAGTATTTAATAATATGTAACAACTTAGGGGGTGGTGAATGAAGTTTGCATGTATTTTAAAATCATGAAATTTCTTGGCGAATTACACACAATATTGTATCACTATCAACTAAAAATAAACAAGCCTCATAATTTGGTGGGAGATCCAGGTTCTTGGCTGATGGGCACCGTAAGATCCTACATAGAATTCTGACATTATAGTGAGGGTTTTTCTTTATATGATGTATCTGAGGAGGAATCCATCAAATCCCCATTTATAGATTACATTCTATTCATTCATCCCATCAAAAGGGGTGAAGTTTTCAACACAAAATTAGATATTTTCCCTTTTGGGTTGATCCAAATAGAGGGTCTCATTTTAGAGGTTGTCTATTACGGGGATCATCCATCCCATGATAGATTTCATCTTATGTTGTATCAAGGAATCAACGATCTAATTGATCTCATCCATGTCACATATAATGAATAGGGATACTACCCTCTATTGTGCGATGCAGAAGACTATCTCATCCTATTAATGGTTATGCAGGGCTATAGCTATGTTATCCAAAACATCATCATGATAATTATATGAATAAGGGATGTGATTCAGCATTGGTTTAAAATATAACCGTGCCATCAGTCCCCTTACATAGATAACGAGAGGGGTTAACTCTTACTTCTTGGTAGCATATTTACCATTGACATGATTAATCATCAGTTATGAACTGCATTTTACATTAAAATGTCCTATCTACACCTGAAAGTACAGTTTTAAGATTGTAATAAGGGTTTGGTACTCTACCTCATTGTTGATGTAGCCTTTAGATAATAAGAAATAATTGGGTAGGATTTCCATGACTGGAGAAACAAAGACAATCCCTAGACCAACCTGATTAAGCTTCATGCTTTCCATTTTTTACTGGTTAGAGTAAAAAAGGCTCCATCAAAGTACACATCTCTTATTTGGGGAGTATCATGGTCATAGAAAACTTATTAATCTAAAATACAGGTGTTTAACATCATGTTTTTTGGGGTTGGGTGTACTGCAAGAAAATCATCTATCATTTTCCCTTTGATTGACTTTTATGACATGAATTTAATGTCATACTATTATAGGATAACCACCCATCAGGCCAGATTCCTAGTTAGTACAGGGTGTCTAAAGATGTAATTGAGAATTTATATGCAAGAAACCAAGTGAAATTCATGGTTCTGCAAGTAGTACCTTAGTTTTTATACTACAAAATTGAGTGAAAGGTAGTTTTTATCAATATAGGAATATTAGGTCTCAGTATTTAGAATTGTTTTGTTAAGATAGAAAAGACTATTTTCTTTACTTGCATAGTTTTGATGTATGATAATGGAAATTATAGATTTCTTTATAGTGTACATATAAAAAAAGTATCTTCCCTTCAACCAGTGGCATCATGATCAGTGGGTGCAACATATAATTCTTGAGGTTCTCAAAGGTTTACTAGAAATATTTTCCCCACTGATAAATGACTCCATTATTTATAACCACATGAAGGAGAGTCATTTTACAACCAAGGTGGATATAAAAAACTAATATAATAATGGTATCACTGAATCCTTCCAAATATTTAAGGGTTTTAGCAGGCGGAATTGCGAGGATTACACTGGTCTTCTTAGGGTGCACCTCGATGCCATAATGTCTTACCATAAATACATGTAATTTTCTTGATATTACCCTAAATTCACACTTTTGAGGGTTCATTTTAAATATTTTATGTTACAAATTTTTTATGATTGTTTTGTGGTTAATGAGATGATCAAATAAATATTGATATTTGACCACCAGATCACCAACATAGAACTCCATGATTCTTCCTAAAAAGGGTTTAAAAATGTGCTGTATTCCACATTGGTAAGTTTCCTCAACATTCTTCAAACTAAAGGGAATAACTTGGTAACAAAATATCCCTTGAGGTTCTCTAAAATTAGTGGCTTCCTTATCTCCAGGTTCTATCTTTATATGATTTTACCATTAAAACCCATCCATAAAGGAAAGGTCTTATAAGCCCATCATTGTATCGATCAAGAGTTCCATAATTAGGACTAGGAAATAATCTTATGGAAAATGTCGATTGGGATCAATGAAATCAATGCAGAACCTGATCTTCCCATTATTTTTCTTAACATGGATGTTGTTGGTGAGCCATGTCAGGTATTTCACCTCTTGAGTAAAGCTATATTTGATAAAAATATCAAATTCAGATTCCATATTGGAATTATGTGAGGGATGAATTCATTTGGTTGCCTGTTTGAAAGCTTAATGGTCTTATGGTTGGTATAGGTGATGGGTATCCATATTGGGATCTACCATATTCATCTATTTTAATTACTTTTAAACACATAATGATTCTAATTTAATAAGGAGATATACATCTCCTGTTCTTTCTAGAGGATTGGTGGTATTAATCAATGTGGACAATGTGTACTCTTCTGTTCCTAGATTTACCCGCCCGAGCTCATCTATGTTTGTGGAGACACCTTCCTCAAATGTTGAAGGGGATTATCTATAGCCATTGTAACACCCCGAGATTTTATGAAAAATATTTTTTTAATTTCATTAATGTCTTGTGTTGTATTCTACACCAAGATTTCCTTGCGCTATACGCAACACCGTATTAGCTTGCAGTATACGCAACACTATTCTTGGATCGTGTTACACACAATTTTGAAAATAGTTATTCTATGAAACATTGAGTATATATATATATATATATATTCAATGTATAAATGAAATATGGTTGGATTCTGTTATACGAAACAACGAAGGATTCTTTCACAACATGCAACCCTGACTTGGCTTGCATTACACGCAATCGCGACCTTCCTCGATAGCGTGTGTTGTACGCAATACCGGGTTTTAATAAACAACAATATATTATTATAATATTGTCATGAACTAGCCGTTATGAATAGTATTAACTAAATTTTGAATTTTATAACATTATTATTCATCTAACACATTTTCTAGAACATGGTATAAGAACAAAATAAATTTTTCAGGTAAAATAAGTATTTTTCAAAAAATGCAGTTTTGCCGCCTTTTGATGGCGCACCCACTTTAAATCTGGTTTTGACATGTTTATATGATCAATTTGACAAAATAAAATTCTTATTTTGAATCAGGATATAAAAATTTACATTAGATAAAGTTTTGATATTTTTCCGATAACTTTCATATTTTAATAAATAGTAAAAACACGCTATATTTTAATTAAAAACAACTTTTTTTATCGTAATATCTTATGTGGTTAAATTATAATATTGAATGGTTTTAAAGTATAAATAGAATATATTTTTACGATTTTATCCAATGGTGGTCAATGTAATTAATATCACTTTGATATTGGACATAAACGAGTGTCAATCTTTTGATAGATATTATTTCTTAAAAACACGCTATTTGTTTTAACAGCAGGATTTAATTATAAAATTAATTAATGCAACTTCTATGTTATGAATTTGGTAAAATAGACTTCATTTTTGGGTTCTGAATATCGAATTTAGCCTAAGGTGAAGTTTTGGTACTTTTCAGATAACTGTAATATTTTGATGAATAGTGAAAATTACTAATTTTTAATTAAAAACAACTTTTTTAATCAAAATAATTTATATTGATAAATTATAAATTTGAGTGGTTTTAAAGTATATTTAGAAAATAATTTTAGCATTTAATTCAATGTTTTTCATTGGACATAATTTCACAATTAAACTAGACATAAACAAGTGCCAATCTTTTGATAGTTATTATCTCTTAAAAACACGCTTTTTGTTTTAACAACGGGAATTAATTTTAAATTAATTTCTGCCACTTATGTGTTTTGAATTTTAAAAAATGGATTCCATATTTTGAATCAGGATGTTCAAATTGTGTAAATAGGTAACTTTTATTTTTAGACATTTTGAATAATTACTGCGGTAAATATTTTATTTACCCTGGTTAAGGGTAAATCTGGTAAATAAGGGTTAAACAAATAATATTATAATAATTAAAAATTACCTTAACACTTGTCCAAACATTATTGGTTGAGTCATTAACGACCATGGGAATCTTTGGGTCGATTGTGGGACCCCATTAAGTGATAATGACAATTTAGACTAATTAATTTAATGTAAAGGCAAAATAGACATAAACAAAAATCTTGTAGTAATTAATTTGTATATGGTGTTATATAAGGAATATTTTTTACTATAAATATTCATTGGAAAAATAAAAATATTTCCTACATGATATTAGTTTTTTTTAGAATTTTTAGACATCTAATAAATTAAATTAATTATGACACAACGATGATGCAATAATTAACTTTTTAAGAAAATATTAACATAATTGATGTTATAAATGCCCAAATAAATGTAATTTGAGACTTTTTATGACTTAAATTAATTTTCTAGGTTAATATGACATGTTATTGTTGATATAAGTAACTTGGTTCAAACTTATCATTCTGTTATGAATTTCATAAAAATCATGTACCAAATAGTGTCAAAATTGACATAAATTAGTTTTTAAAACAAATATTATATTATTAATTGTTATTTAATTACTAAAAATCTAAGGTTCAGAAAAATGACTTAGATAAGGATATATATATTAATAATAAACAACTTGGGGTTCGTTTGGCTTGTCATGGTAAGTTTATTAACCATATAGTGTAAGAAAACAAAAAGACACGGTAAAAGTTAAATTATTTAACTTAGAGTTAAATCTAATTGATAAGGTTAAAATAATAACCTAAACTTGTCTAAATCCTATTGGATGAGAGGATTTCGACCCATACCCACTTTATCTTCAAAATAAGACCCTTTGGAACCATTATAAACAGAATTTGACCTTAATATTAAATAATATTTTGAGATTTTCCTAAGGTGCCCCTCTCCTCCCTTATAAAAGGGAACCTCCTCCCCCTCTTCCTCACACCACTTTGAGCCTTCAAGCTCGGCAAACCCCTGACAAAATCTCTTCTCCACTTACCTAGTATCATCCTAGAGGTCCTGGTCTTCTTCAAAGACCATCCTTAGTTCTTTAAGTGGAGGTTAAGAAAAGGCGCGTCAAAAAGAGGTAATATCCATTACCGATCTTTTTCAATTTATTTCTTCTTCAAATTCTTCTTCTTTAGTTGTTTCATGATAAAGTAATAACATCAGTATTTCTTATATACTGATATGTTATTATAAATATGAAACAACTCTAATTAACCTTCTATCCATCCTACGGAAAAAGGAAATCACCGCGCGTGCGTACGTACGGAATACCGTCTCCACGCCGTGGTGTAATCTATTTTCCACCACCACCTTAATTGGATGGGTATAATGGTGTAATGAGTAACTATATATGATTATTATAAAGTGATATTGATACTTAAATAGTATACATACACTTCAACACAAGTTCACGATCATGAGAATGATATCATCTCTCGTGTGTACGTACGGACTACCGTCTCCACGACGCGATGAGATTCATTCTTCATGTTAACCATTTAAGAATGATTATAAAGTATATATAAAAAATAATAATGAAATATATGACATTATAAAGCTACTGGATTTATGTATATATGTATGTCATATACTTACTTCCATTCAAGACAATAAGGAAAGGAAAACAGCGTTCATGCGTACGTACGGACTACCATCTCCATGAACGGTGTGTTTCATTTCATTTATCTATCTATTATATATATATATATACTGAATATATATGATATATAAATCATGTTTTATATTATGGAATTAGGTAAATCATGATATAAGTAATAACAATGTCAAGAACAACAAGTCCAAACACCTACGATAAATGAAACGATTTTACCCAAAACGCTTCTTTAACATGGAATATACAAAAGAACAGGTAATATAAAGTCATAAGTGAACCATATATAATATCATAACAATGAATATGATTCTGTAATAAGTTAATGACATTATTTAAATCATTATACAGGAGGTTCAGACACTTACGAAGCAAATCGGACTTAAGGTAAGGGAAATATCACAATCTCATTTTTATCCGAGATTGTTTATACTTTGGTATTTACTGGGGTGTATTTTATCATTCACATCCATGTTTCCTCAATATTTAATATTACATCCATCCAACTAAAATTTTTTAAATCCAATTTTACCCTTAGGTGAGTTTTTAGTAAAAGATATGAAAGGAATCTTTTGTCGTTTTTCGTACGAGGTACTTTTTGACTTTTTCGACAGAAGTACGAGAAGAATGTTTTCTTTTAACTTATATGACATGAATGGATTTTTAAAACATTATTTCCAAGAAGCTTACCTTATATGTTTTCAAGTTTATTTTTAATCAACTTCTTTTAGTTATAATTTTATGACATGTTAAGAAATGAAAAGTGTTTTTTTGAAGTAGAAAGGATATTTTCCTCAAGAATGGAGTTCAAGTGTTTTATCAAAATTATCTTCCATCTAAGATAATAAAGGGTTCTGTTTTTATCCCTATTATTACATATATTTGATTATGTTGTGATGGAATTATTTTTATGAATTCCTTTATCTTATATGAATTGTTTTATGATGTCACAATGTTTAAGAATCCCATTTTTATTACATGGGTTATGCTATGATGTATGGTTTATGATTTTGTGGCACACATAAGAATGGTATCATTATGAGATGGGTGGGACCTATATCTCCCTCCAATGCATTGGGTAAAGATTTTATATCTCATGAGATAGACATGGCTGGAACGATAGGTTATACTGGTTCAGTGAAACAAGACTGAAACAAGGAATGAACTCGGTTCAGAAAGGGACTTTGTCCACTAAGATAGTCTTGGAAATGAGTCTTGACTAACAAGAAATGATTCTCTATGATTATGTGTGTATGCCACAAAGTTTCATGTTTTAATTTATGATTATTGGGATTACATTTCACTACTATGATTTATCCCATGTTATGAAATTATGATCTCTTTTTCAGGTTAAGATTTCCAAAAGATATGTTCTTATGAATATGATGTGATTGATATTTCTTTTGTTTACCCTTACTGAGCATTTGAGCTCAACCTTTTATGTTTTTTTTCCAGGACATAAAGAAAGGAATTAGGTTTAAAAAAAGGAGATCTTTATGGGAGATGTTGAAGATCTTTCACCATGATTAGAAGATTATATTCCGAGTTTCCAAAGACACTAAACTATTACGGTCCTTGTGTGTGTGTTTTTGTTATGTACTAAGTATTCCGCAAAAGTAATGTAATGTCCATGTACGCCAGGCTTCGGGTCTCTACTGTTGGTATTAGAGGAATGGTTTAGTCAACCTTTGGAAACTAGGATGTGAGAACTTTAGTGAGATCCCTAGAGATATTTCTAAGGTATGTCTAGGGATGTCCCTAAGGTTAAGTATAAGTATAGGTTATAGTACTAGAATTACGCTAACGATCATAGAATTAAACCTAAGATGTTAGATATTGAAGGTACTCCCCCTTTATTATATTGTTTTCCCTAGCATGTTTTTTGCCTCTCACACTATTCTTTTTGGGTTTTAGACGATGGATGGAACCCGAAGGAACCGTGTTGATCACTGTAATGGACAATGCAATAATTGTCCTCCTAAACAAACAAATGTTATGGGAGATGGAGTGAAAAATCTTATCGCTATACTTACACAAGCTATGAATCATTCTGGACTTCCAAATGAGTAGAGAAGGGAACAATATTCTATTGAGTCCTTCATGAGGAAACATCCACCTTCTTTCAGTGGGTCTTCCGATCCACTTGTTGCTGAATAGTGGATCAGTACCACTGAAAAGATATTTTCAGTTCTTCAATGTTCAGAACATGATAAAGTCATATTAGAAGTATATCGTTTGGAAGGTGAAGCTGATCAATGGTGGAATATTATCAAGAATACGAGGCTAAGAGATGAAATTGAGTCCATGGAATGGGACGAGTTCAAGAACTTATTTTTCAATAAGTACTTCCCTTGTATTCTTCGAACAAAGATGGAGAAGGAGTTTCTTGAACTAAAGCAAAAGGATGATGAATCTGTTGGTATATACGAAGCGAATTTTACAAGGCTTGCAAGGTATGCATCTGGATTTATCATCCAACCTGAATGTAAAGTTGATCGATTCTTCAGTGGCTTAAAAGAAAGTATTTGAAGGGCATTAGCTATAAGAGACTTCAGTAGATATGAAGAAATTGTGCGTTGTGCTATCAAGGTAGAAATGGAAGTTGGTGTTACATATCCATCTCATGGTTTTGACAAGAAATGAAAGATGGAGTTCAAGGAGAAATCTCAGAATAATGGTGAAAAGAAGATGAATGTTTCCTTATGCTCAAAGTGTGGAAAGAAGCATGGTGGAGATTGTATTAAAGGGACTAGAAAATGTTTTAAGTGTGGAAAAGAAGGTCATCGAGCAGCTGAGTGTCGAAGTAATGGAAAAAGGGTTTCTAATGATGTGAATAAAGAAAAGACTGCAGAGAACGCATCAACAACACTTCAATGCTTCAAGTGCAAGGAAATGGGGCATTATGCTAATAAATTCCCTAATCCAAGGGTTAGTGATGATCGACATGAGCAACCACTTAAGGCAAAGGACAAAGGGAAGTCACATGCGATCACCATTGGCGATGTTGAATATGACAACGATGTGGTGGAATGATTAAGTGTTTATGTAATGGGATTCCAGAATAATGTTGTATATAGTATCATGGAATATTGGAATATTTATGTATTGGTCTATTGTGGTCTTCAAAAATTTTATGGTACCGGTAACCATGGAATGTGATTGAGATATTTTTGGAAAAAGATGATATGCGCATAATGAAGGGAAAATGATAAAATGACATATTTGACAGTATTCATGAGCTCATGATTGATATAAGGACTAAGTGATATCATGGTTTGAGTATATAGAATTTTGAGGATTTTGGTATGTGGAAAGAGTTATCTTTTGACAACACTCATGTTTTCACTAAGATTCAATGGGTTTTCATTTTTCAAGAGATTACATGATTATGGTATTCACATGACTGGAATGTGACGAACAAGATATATGAGGGATAAATGATGGCATTCACGTGATCATTTTATCTATACTATGAGCTTGGACCGAAGTATTTTCGATAAGCCTAAATATTAGAATGGATTATGTTGGAAATAAGTTAGTATTGTTTAAGGATAAAACTTTTTTTGATATTGTTGATGGGATGTTATAATAATGTAGTTTTAGAAAAAGGACAACCTGCAGGATGTGCGACAACCCATCGCGTCGGCCAAGGCTGTGGAAATCGAACCCACAACTAAAGTGCGACGGGCCTTTATCGCATACCACTGGCCTATAGAAAGTCTCTGGTTAGTAGAAACTAGTTTTATTTTATTAAGCGGTATGATATATGAAGTATAAGTTCATTTTTGGAATCGTATATGATTAACCTCACCAAAGACGTACTTATGTATATTTGATAACTATTGCTAAAATTTTGTTTGAAACAGATGGAATGACCCATCATTCTATCACATGATCTGTTAACACTTCACGAATAACAAATTCAACTTCATTTCTTTAAGAGATGAAGTGGAAATTGTTCAAAGCACGAACAACAGTGAGATTGTACCAAAATCAAGTAAGTATTTCTTCTAATTCAAAATTTTCAACTTTAGGGAAATGATATTGAAAACCAAAAATGTTATCCTAGTGATCTTATATCTGATGAATCAGATGGTACCCTAGATCATCAAAAATTTATGGCTTTGCGATTGTTGGATTTTTCATAGCCATGTTCTCTACCACTCTCCATCAAAACTTGATGGTTAGATTTTTCTTCCATATCCATATTTTCACCTATGTTCTCCTACATGGAAACCCAGTGATGAGTTAATTTGGGAAACTGTTACATTTCATACTTTAGTTTTTAAAGCCATGTCTTGGTATTCTTTTTTACGATGTGGGTTTCTATTAAACAAAATTTCGAGTAGTAAACCATTTATAACCCCGACGAATTTCGAGGGTGAAATTCATTTTAAGGGGGGTAGAATGTAACACACCGAGATTTTATGAAAAATATTCTTTTAATTTCATTAATGTCTTCTGTTGTATTCTACACCAAGATTACCTTGCGCTATACGCAACACCGTATTAGCTAGCAGTATACACAACACTATTCTTGGATCGTGTTACACACAATTTTGATAATAGTTATTATACGCAACATTGAGTATATATATATATATATTCAATGTATAAATGAAATATGGTTGGATTCTGTTATACGAAACAACGAAGGATTCTTTCACAACACGCAACCCTGACTTGGCTTGTATTACACGCAATCGCGACCTTCATCGATAGCGTGTGTTGTACGCAATACCAGGTTTTAATAAACAACGATATATTATTATAATATTGTCATGAACTAGCCGTTATGAATAGTATTAACTAAATTTTGAATTTTATAACATTATTATTCATCTTACACATTTTCTAGAACATGGTATAAGAACAAAATAATTTTTTCGGGTAAAATAAGTATTTTTCAAAAAATGCAGTTTTGCCGCCTTTTGATGGCGCACCCACTTTAAATCTAGTTTTTGACATGTTTATATGTTCAATTTGACAAAATAAAATTCTTCTTTTGAATCAGGATATAAAAATTTACATTAGATAATGTTTTGATATTTTTCCGATAACTTTCATATTTTAATGAATAGTAAAAACACGCTATATTTTAATTAAAAACAACTTTTTTCATCGTAATATCTTATATGGTTAAATTATAATATTGAATGGTTTTAAAGTATAAATAGAATATATTTTTACCATTTTATCCAATGGTGGTAAATGTAATTAATATCACTTTGATATTGGACATAAACGGGTGTCAATCTTTTGATAGATATTATTTCTTAAAAACACGCTATTTGTTTTAACAGCAGGATTTAATTATAAAATTAATTAATGAAACTTCTATGTTATGAATTTGGTAAAATAGACTTCATTTTTGGGTTTGTAATATCAAATTTAGCCTAAGGTGAATTTTTGGTACTTTTCAGATAACTGTAATATTTTGATGAATAGTGAAAATTACTAATTTTTAATTAAAAACAACTTTTTTAATCAAAATAATTTATATTGATAAATTATGAATTTGAGTGGTTTTAAAGTATATTTAGAAAATATTTTTACCATTTAATTCAATGTTTTTCATTGGACATAATTTCACAATTAAACTAGACATAAACAAGTGCCAATCTTTTGATAGTTATTATCTCTTAAAAACACGCTTTTTGTTTTAACAACGGGAATTAATTTTAAATTAATTTCTGCCACTTATGTGTTTTGAATTTGGAAAAATGGATTCAATATTTGGAATCAGGATGTTCAAATTGTGTAAATAGGTAACTTTTATTTTTAGACATTTTGAATAATTATTGCGGTAAATATTTTATTTACCATGGTTAAGGGTAAATCCGGTAAATAAGGGTTAAACAAATAATATTATAATAATTAAAAATTACCTTAACACTTTTAAAAACATTATTGGTTGAGTCATTAACGACCATGAGCATCTTTGGGTCGATTGTGGGACCCCATTAAGTGATAATGACAATTTAGACTAATTAATTTAATGTAAAGGCAAAATAGACATAAACAAAAATCTTGTAGTAATTAATTTTTATATGGTGTTATATAAAGAATATTTTTGACTATAAATATTCATTAGAAAGATAAAAATATTTCCTACATGATAGTAATTTTTTTTAGAATTTTTAGACATATAATAAATTAAATTATTTATGACACAACGATGATGCAGTAATTACCTTTTTAAGAAAATATTAACATAATTGATGTTATAAATGCCCAAATAAATGTAATTTGAGACTTTTTATGACTTAAATTAATTTTCTAGGTTAATATGACATTTTATTGTTGATATAAGTAACTTGGTTCGAACTTGTCATTCTGTTATTAATTTCATAAAAATCATGTACCAAATAGTGTCAAAATTGACATAAATTAGTTTTTAAAACAAATATTATATTATTAATTGTTATTTAATTCCTAAAAATCTAAGGTTCGGCCAAATGACTTAGATAAGGATAGATATATTAATAATAAACAACTTGGGGTTCTTTTGGCTTGTTATGGTAAGTTTAATAACCATATAGTGTAAGAAAACAAAAAGACACGGTAAAAGTTAAATTATTTAACTTAGAGTTAAATCTAATTGATAAGGTTAAAATAATAACCTAAACTTGTCTAAATCCTATTGTATGAGAGGATTCGACCCATACACACTTTATATTCGAAATAAGACCCTTTGGAACCATTATAAACCGAATTTGACCTTAATATAAAATAATATTTTGAGATTTTCCTAAGGTGCCCCTCTCCTCCCTTATAAAAGGGCACCTCCTCCCCCTCTTCCTCACACCACTTTGAGCCTTCAAGCTCGGCCAACCCCTGCAAAAATATCTTCTCCACTTCCCTAGTATCATCCTAGAGGTCCTGGTCTTCTTCAAAGTCTATCCTTAGTTCTTTAAGTGGAGGTTAAGAAAAGGCGCGTCAAAAAGAGGTAATATCCATTACCGATCTTTTTCAATTTCTTTCTTCTTCAACTTATTCTTATTTAGTTGTTTCATGATAAAGTAATAACATAAGTATTTATTATATACTTATATGTTATTATAAATATGAAACAACTCTAATTAACCTTCTATCCATCCTACAGAAAAAGGAAATCACCGCGCATGCGTACGTACGGAATACCGTCTCCACGCCGTGGTGTAATCTATTTTCCACCACCACCTTAATTGGATGGGTATAATGGTGTAATGAGTAACTATATATGATTATTATAAAGTGATATTGATACTGAAATAGTATACATACACTTCAACACAAGTTCACGATCATGAGAACGATATCATCGCTCGTGCGTACGTACGGACTACCGTCTCCACGACGCGATGAGATTCATTCTCCATGTTAACCATTTAAGAAAGATTATAAAGTATATATAAGCAATAATAATGGAATATATGACATTATAAAGCTTCTGGATTTATGTATATATGTATGTCATCTACTTACTTCCATTCAAGACAATAAGGAAAGGAAAACAGCGTTCATGCGTACGTACGGACTACCGTCTCCATGAACGGTGTGTTTCATTTCATTTATCTATCTATTATATATATATATATACTGAATATATATGATATATAAATCATGTTTTATATTCTGGAAGTAAGTAAATCATGATATAAGTAATAATAATGTCAAGAACAACAAGTCCAAACACCTATGATAATTGAAACGATTTTACCCAAAACGCTTCTTTAACATGGAATATACAAAAGAACGGGTAATATAATGTCATAAGTGAACCATATATGATATCATAACAATGAATATGATTCTGTAATAAGTTATTGACATTATGTAAATCATTATACAGGAGGTTCGGACACTTACGAAGAAAATCGGACTTAAGGTAAGGGAAATATCACATTCTCATTTTTATCCGAGATTGTTTATACTTTGGTATTTACTGGGGTGTATTTTATCATCCACATCCATGTTTCCTCAATATGTAATATTATTTTCATCCAAATACAATTTTTTAAATCCAATTTTACCCTTAGGTGAGTTTTTAGTAAAAGATATGAAAGGAATCTTTTGTCCTTTTTCGTACGAGGTACTTTTTGACTTTTCCGACAAAAGTACGAGAAGAATGTTTTCTTTTAACTTATACGACATGAATGGATTTTTAAAACATTATTTCCAAGAATATTCCATTATATGTTTTCAAGTTTATTTTTAATCAACTTCTTTTAGTTATAATTTTATGACATGTTAAGAAATGAAAAGTGTTTTTTTTGAAGTAGAAATGATATTTTCCTCAAGAATTGAGTTCAAGTGTTTTATCAAAATTATATTCCATCTAAGATAATAAAGGGTTATGTTTTTATCCCTATTATTACATTGATTTGATTATGTTGTGATGGAATTATTTTTATAAATTCCTTTATCTTATATGAATTGTTTTATGATGTCACAATGTTTAAGAATCCCATTTTTATTACATGGGTTATTCTATGATGTATGGTTTATGATTTTGTGGCACACATAAGAATGGTATCATTATGAGATGGGTGAGACCTATATCTCCCTCCAATGCATTGAGTAAAGATTTTATATCTCATGAGATAGACATGGCTGGAACGGTAGGTTATACCGGTTCAGTGAAACAGGACTGAAACGAGGAATGAACTCGGTTCAGAAAGGGACTTTGTCCACTAAGATAGTCTTGGCAACGAGTCTTGATTAACAAGAAATGATTCTCTATGATTATGTGTGTATGCCACAAAGTTTCATGTTTTAAGTTATGATTATTGGGATTACATTTTACTACTATGATTTATCCCATGTTATGAAATTATGATCTCTTTTGCAGGTTAAGATTTCCAAAAGATATGTTCTTATGAATATGACGTGATTGATATTTCTTTTGTTTACCCTTACTGAGCATTTGAGCTCACCCTTTTATGTTTTTTTTCCAAGATATAAAGAATGGAATTAGGTTTAAAAAAAGGAGATCTTTATGGGATATGTTGAAGATCTTTCACCACGATTAGAAGATTATATTCCGAGTTTCCAAAGACACTAAACTATTACGGTCCTTGTGTGTGTGTTTTTGTTATGTACTAAGTATTCCGCAAAAGTAATGTAATGTCCATGTACGTCAGGCTTCGGGTCTCTACAACCATCTTCTTCTTATTTAATTTCAATATCAAAAAAAGTTTCCTTAGGACTGGTAAATAGTATAGAATAATACTTTTTCTTAATGAGGGATATGGGGATACCCCTAGTCTATGGGGGAACCAAGACATGGGTATCAAGACCAAGAGTAATTTGAAGTTTCTTACTTTCTTATATGATATCCTTGGGGTAGAAGAAACATTGACATCCTAAAGTACAATGGACATCATATTGGAATTTTAATTTTTTTCCAATGATACTTGGGAATTTTATAATTTAGTTAGTGATGGAAAATGAGTGCTCTTATTCAGGGAATTGATCTCCTTGAGTGTGTCTTGTATGTCTCTTGACCAGCCTACATTTTTGGCATGAATATCAGTACATAAGCAAGGTCCAATGAAGTTTATGAATTACAGTGGCTCATCTAAACTAGTCCTACCTCCTCAATCAAGTTTATGGGAAGTACATACCCATTATTGATCAAGATCTATGGAATTATAATGGTGGTTCCCAAGCCATTGTAAGTGGAAATGTTCATATCTCCCTCTGTCATTTTTTCCTTATCTCTTGTAGAAACGTATATTATCATACTAGTATTCAAAATATTAAAAAGGGTAACTATTGTCGCAAAAAAATTTAACCTTACTATTGATGGGGTATTTTAATCAATGATGGAATGTTGATGGCACTTCCATGTTACCATGAAGTTATGGTCTACCAAGTACCATGTTGTATACCATGTCTCATTGGATAACCATGAACCTAGCATTGGACACCAGGTCAATAAATTAGTCCTTGAGAATGATCTTTATAAGGGGGTTTTTCTCACTTTTTTCATACCCTTGAATAGTTAGCTTCATGGGAGATAAAAAATCCTCACTAATCCCAAAAGTTAGAGAGTCTAGATTGAGATAAGATTACTCTCAGAACCATTATCAATTAGATCTCATAAAATTTTTACCTTATCAATATTTCATGAAATTTATATTGGTATGCTATACCCCTGAATGGATTATTATCAATATTTATCTATGAATGTGAAGGTGGAATGAAATTTTACTAAATCAATTTCCACTCGATAAACCTCTAATGTGAATAATTATATATAAAAATCTTGGGGACTCTAGGGGGACCTAAAAAGTGGCTTCCTATTTTCTTTTGAAAGATATAGAGAATCCATGATAGAGGTTTTAACTAGTATAACTACTAAATATTTCAAAATTTTATATTTCTCCCCCAGAGGTTTTTGATTCCCAATATGGGGTTTCTCATTGGCATGTTCCTTAGGAGATGATATTCTTATAGTAGATGAATCTGAAACCTAGATAGAAGTTTATGGAATTATTTCAATTGAAGAAGTCAGATGAACTGGTCTTCCCACTTTTTGGGGATGGTCATATAGTTTCATACCTTCTAGTTGGTCATCCAAAATAATTGGGTTTGGATGTATCTTGGAAGAATCTAGGGTATCTCCATGCTCTTTCTAATATTGGTAAAGTGTTTTAAAATGGGTCTAGGATATGTATCTAGATTTGATGGTGATGTTTATGGGATATTGGGATCAACCATGAATGTGTCTTCATTTGTTCCTTCAACCTCTGCAACTGATCCCTCTTTCTCCCTAATAAGGTACATAGAACTTAGGTTTCTATGAATTTTATCATCGAATAAGGGGTCTATTAAATGAATGATATAAAAATAACCTAAGAGAATATATTTATCTAATGATGGTTTTTTGGTGGGGTAGTTCTAATTTACTAGATGAAGAGGGAAATAAATCTCAAGAGTTAGGGATAATTTAGGATTCGAATGAGACTTTTATTTTTATTCCCTGTTATTCTTTTGATGGTTACATCTTCCTCTAGAGGATGTATTTGATAGAACCCCTTTAGATAAAGAGGGAGGGGTTTGTACCATGATTGGTTAATTTATTTGTGCTATGAGAATAGGGTGAGCCTAATCTACCAAATTTTAGGGCATTTAGTCATCAAAATTTGTCCACACCTACCCGAAACTTCCTGCCAGTCACCTTCTCCCTCTAAATGGGTGTTTGACACATGGGACACTAACACTAGAGATTTTCACCGTATCACCTATAAAAACACCATACCCTCGAGGATATATTTAAATACATAGTATTATTGGATATCCTTCTATGAAAAGGGAAATAGTCAGGATAATCATTGAGGCTGACCTCACTAAGTTTTTTTGGCTCAATAAAATTGGGAATGTTGTTTTCTATGGCTATTAGAAAAAAACCAGGAAACTATTCATTTTAGAAGGAATAGAATTTTTTATTCCATTCCTCAATTAATAGATAAACTTTATTTGTATTTACCTTTAGATGAGGCCAAGTTTCTGTTTTTGTATCTTAGTAAGAGGTGTCAGGTGATACATAGAATTATTAGATGCTCTAGCAGTCACTGGTGATATTTTGAGTCTGACAGTGGCAGTATCTACCTTGCCAATCCTTATCCCTTATTCTATTGGTGTGGACCTAAATTTATCTATAGTTCACTAAATGGAATACTCTATGTGATATTTCATGTTTTTGAACACCCAGAATACACATGAATATTTCAATGGGATTAGTAGTGTCTGCAGTTCATCATGATGATTTTCTATACAAAGTTATAATAGGTTCTCGTATGTGAGTGGAATTATGGAAGATTATTTCATTCCTTTACATTTGGATATAAAATTTAAGACCCTTTAATTTTCATTTTTTTTTCAATTTTTTGGTTTCAATGATCATCACCTTACTTAGAATGGAACTGAATTGACAGAATAATTAACGATGAAGGTCTGCCTAGCTAATGATAGACCATACTAGGAGTCTACGATACTAGATGAAATCTAATCCCGCTAGGGTCTACACAATGTATTTAAGTTTGGTTTCTTATTGTTGGTTTCATGTTACCATCATAGGGCCACATATGGACATGAAATGTGATAGATACTACCTTAGATCTCCCATTCCATCAAAGGTAGGGAAAATAGGGTTCCCGAATTTGGGTAGAGATGGAATAGAATCCACCCATTTGGGATTTAGATTCTTTTTGGTTACACTGGGGATTGAAACCCTTCCATGTATTTAATTATAATTATAAGAGACTCAATTATGTTAATGAGTTATTGGGGTTATGCTAAATGATCCACCTCGTGAGTTCAAGAATTGGGTGAATCTTGACATGGTCATCCTTTATTCATCAGTTGTTGATTATAAGTTCATGCTCGGGTTGGTTTATTATCAATATATAAGGGATTTTATTTCTATAATGGAGGAAAATCCCGATCTTCCTCGATTTTCATATACAAATAGATATTTTTCTAGACTGAGAACCAAAATGGTGTTCATAATCTTTTTCTACGGGTAGATAAACTCCCTCATGGTAAGTGGGAGGATAGGTAGTCACTTTTTCTTAGAGATGATACCCAGTGAGAATATTTCCCCTAATAAATTCCTTATTGATTCACCTGAGATTGAATATCTCAGACTCATGCTATGCCAAATTCTCTTATATGAACGGGACTTCAGAATTTCTTGATGGAAAGTGAGATGCAGCCACATATTTCCCTTTATCTCTAGGTTAATTTCATCAAGGGGTGCCAAATCCTCATTTGGAGGTGCCATATTTTTGTTCCTCCTATAATTTTAGGTATGTTTGGCCTTGAACTACGAATTAGTGTAATCCTCCTCTCATGGAATTTTTTGTTCATTGTGTACCTTAGATTCCTTATCTCGATCTATATCATTTACTAGAATAAGGGAGATGATGTTCACCAAGTTATATCGGGTGGTATGGATCATTTCATCATCCTCTAAGTATAGAGTGAATCTTCACTATGAACACCCCATTTGAGAGTTAAATTAAGGTCACCTACTCATACCTTCCTCTTATTAATCCATTTTGGATGGAATCATTTTCTGGTTTTGGTCTTCTTTATCATATATTCCCGTTATTTTGGTCTATGAATAGTGACCTGGAGGGAATCCCTAGCTTCCCCTACTGAATGTACCCTGAATGATAGGGGATTATCGTGTAGTGGTAGGAACGACTAGGATGGTGGCTATTGGAAACCACTATCTAGTATGGAGAAGACTAGTCTCCTTATACTATATGATAATAATTACCTCATTCCTAAGGTATGGGTCTAATATGGAACCTCCATCGATAATTTCTAAATATACAAAGGATTTAATGATTCTGGTGGTAGAGGTTGAGGTAAAAATTCCCCAAACCTTCGGGCTATGAATTCTTTGGAGTTTTTACTAACATATTTTGGACCCACTAAGGATTGGATTACCCTTGGGTTAGAGATAGTGATAAAAATTCACCTATCCCTGCATGTTGGTATTGAAACCAGATAGATTTCATGATGGATTCCAACAAATTGTTCTTAATTTGGTGCATTTTTACTCCATCATGAACTGGATGTAGTTCCTAATCATAATGTGAGATAATTTCCATGGTATATATCTTTCTCTCAAAGGTTTTGGATCTCTCATATGAGATGTTTTCTAAGACTTCTGAGTGTCTTGAGTTAGTATACTTCCAATGAACCACTCTCTCCAATTTTGATTCTTTTTTGACTTTGAAATAAGAGGATTTTGCTAAACTAACTAACTGGATCATGTGTTGCTCAGACCTGTGGTCCCACCTATGGAAATCAACATTAATAGATTTTATTTTTGAGGGAATCTGCTAACCTAGGGATGAGGTGAAGTGAAATAATCTGTACTCACCCCATCCTTAGATGCATACATCTAGTGAGGATTTTGTTATTATCTATCATAGGGCCACTATGATATGGTTACAAGAATGATGCAGACTCTTGTAATGATTTTCTAACCTTTGTTCATAATCCAAGGAGAAAATAGATAGGTCTATTTGAAAAACAATCATGTTATTGGATTAGATATAATCATCATATCTCTGATAATGGAGGTTCCTAGCCTTCAGTTGATGAAAATTCGACCACATGTTCTAGTAAAGGTAATACATGCATTCCTCCTTTAGATCATCTGGGATTTCATATATGGAAGTAGTAATGTGAAAAAATAGTCTGAAGGTTATTTTCATCCAACTCTTTCCACATATTAATTCCAAACTCTTCTTCATTAGAGGAATATTTCCCTACCTGGTCAGATCATAGAGGTTTATTTTCCACAGATAGTGATCCATGACTTATAGGGGGAAGGGATGATGGTTACCACTCTAGGTTTTTTGCTGACTGAGGTGTGGAATCAATGGAAATTTATGGGGAACTATATATGGTTGACCTTGGTTATTTGAGAAACTCTCTATATGAATGTTCCCTAAAAAGTGGATGATATCCTTTTTGGGTGAGATATCACCATGGGGAGGTTTTTCATAATAGATGTCAGGGGTACGATTACCTTAATCTATCTCTATGCTTACATGAAAAAGACTTATATGGTATGTGTGACCTTTTGCTTTATATGAAGAGTTAGTGTATTCTTTAGGTTATATATATATATACATTATATAGGCTTAAGGATGCTTAAATTGAGGAGGGTAAAAATATGAGCCTTGTCTTGTGTTGTAGTTGGAATTTTTAAACTTACCATTTGGGGTTGAGTAGGAGTATGAGCCATTTGAATAATAGACTTTGGAATATTTCAAAGACTGTCTTTGGTTTTTCAGGGTCAGGGGCCTATTTATAAGAAGATATTAGGATATTCCAATAAGATTTTGAATTTTTGGAATGAGTATGAGCCCATATTTGGGTGGATACCGGAATATACTAGTCAGCCTTGGTTGAAACGGGAATATGAGCCTGATTCAAATGTTTATTCGCAACTACAATATACCGATAGACCTTTGGAATAGGATAAGGGGTATGATCTTTGTTTTTTGTGGATTCTGAGGGATGTTGTTGAAATCCTTAATTAGTGGGAGTAGAAATATATGCCTTGGTCCTAATAAGATCTAGAATATGCTAAGAATATTATGATTTTTTGGTAGGGATACAAGCCTTCTCTGAGGTGACTACTAGATTATGTCAATGAACCTCAATAAGAATGGGGATATTGGCCCAGCCCTATGCTTCATCCTTTATCAGGATATGCCGATAATCCACCTAGGTGAGAGAAAGAATATGTACTTTCTATAGAGTAGCTATTTGTTCATGTTGATCATTATGACATGCTACTCTTGTAATTATAATAAAAGTATGTACCTATTTCTATATGATCACTCAGATATTCTAGTGAATCTTCTCTATTTCTTGTAGTATATGTTTCCATTTTAGAAGGATTTAAGTACAAAAATGATCCTGCTCATTTACTGTCACTATGTTATAGTGGAATAGATCTTCAATTAAAGTGGGGATATGTACCCACCCATGTCCTCTATTTTCCATTAGGATGTGATGATGGACTTTGTGCATGGGGCCGAGTATATGCACCTTCCCTTGCTTTCTACCTAATTATACTGGCAGACATTTTTGGTAATGAGGTGTATAGTGGAAGCCAGTGGACCATGGATTTAAAAATTTTCATCACTGATGTAAAATAAATACATCATCTCCAGTGATTTGATCCTCAATAGAGGTCCGGGGATCTTGTGTGAATTAATTAATCAAAAAATTAACATGAATAAATACCTCGTTTGAATTAGTGGTGCATTCAAACGCAGCTCATTACTGGTGATATTTTCTTGGAGGATACAAGGATGAATCCATCTAGATCATGTATACATGCTTCTAGAGACTATATGAATGTCACTCTTCAAATTTTATGTGCTAGAGAGGATCTTCAATGAATCCTTCAACATCATAATGATCCCCACGATATCATCCCTTTGATTGGCGATGGTGATCAAAGATCAAAATCTTGTGTAACATCCCAGGTAAATGAAGAATATGAAATTTTCATATTAATTAATATTTATGAATTAAATATTAATTTTACCTTAAAAGGGATGCTATGTCTGATAGCATACTCAACACAAAACAAAGGATTTCTCCAAAATCTTACGTTTCCCACAATGTTAACTTATATCGAAAAATAATATAGTAATATTATTATGGTAGTTAATGCCTAGAAGTTGTATTTAAAAGAATTAATAGAACTAACTACAATATGACTATACTTGTTT
This sequence comes from Viscum album, assembly GCA_963277665.1. Lineage (NCBI taxonomy): Eukaryota > Viridiplantae > Streptophyta > Magnoliopsida > Santalales > Viscaceae > Viscum > Viscum album. The sequence continues at coordinate 249,883,268 of OY728135.1, read as the reverse complement.
GTTAAATGTTTTTACATTTATCCAATAAAAGTTAGAGGCTTAAAATGTGAATGAATCCAATTTTAAGCATAAACACTCTAATATTCTTTAAAAGGCCGATTTTCCACCTTTTGACAGCGAACCCTTTTTAAATATATTTTTTATAACTTTTATATGTTCTATTTGAAAAAATAATATTCTTATTTAGAATCAGGACATCAAAATTTACTTTGGATTAATTTTTGGTATTTTTCTGATAATGTTCATTTTTTAATGAATAGTGAAAAATATTGCATTTTAATTCAAAACCGCCTTTTAATCTAATTTATTTATATGGTTAGATTATCTTTTTAAATAATTTTAAAGTGTAATTAGATTATATTTTACCATTTAATCCAATATGGTTCATTTTAAGCAATTTCACTTTTAAATTGGACATAAATACATGTCAATCTTTTGGTAGTTTTTTACTTCTTAAAAACACACTTTCTGGTTTTGAAAATGAGAATTAATTTTAAATTACTTAATGAAACATCTATGTTTTGAAATTGGTAAAATGGAAATCATTTTTTATTTTTTAATATGAAAATTATATTTGGGTGAATTTTTGGTATTTTTCTGAAAACGTTCAATTTTTTATGAATAATGAAAAAATACTGCATACTAGTTAAAAACCATCTTTTCATATAAATGAAATTTTACCGCTTATGTGAATTGAATTTAAAAAATTTGACATACTTTGTTGTAATCAGTAAGTAAAATTTGGTTCAATAAGATGAAAATACTTTTTGGTAAATAGTAATTTTTGACTGTTATTTACTGCGGTTAAAGTTAAACAGGGTAATTCAAGGTAAAAATAATATTATAATAATATAAAATTAACTTAACACTTGTTCTAACCTTATTGGATGAGTCATGGACGACCAATAAAATCATTGGGTGAGACTTTTGTCCTTTGAAAGCCATTTGGGTAAGATAATGACATTAATAACTTTTTATTTAAAGTAAAAATAAAAATATCATAAACATGTATTATTTTGCTAAAATGATTTTAATGTGGGGTTATATAATAGATATATTTTACTATAAATATTCATTATAATGTTAAAAATATTTCAAAAATCATGGTAATTTATTTATAATTTTTTACATCAAATAAATTTATTTATTTATAACACAATGATGATGTAATGATTACCTCATTAATGAATGTTTTAAATAAATGAGATTATAAATATTAAAAAAAATTATTTTGAAACTTTTTATGCCATCCAAGAATTTTATAGATTATTATTACTTGTTATATTTTAATTAATGAAGGTTTTTCAAAATAATCAAGTTGTTTTGGATTTTTAAAAAAAGTCATGATATGAATAGTATAAAAATTGACATAAATGAATTTTAAAATCAATTAGTATTTTATTAAATGATAAAACAGTCCTAAAAATATAAGATTCATCCAAATGACATATATGATGTTAAAAATGTCATTAATTTCCATTTTGGGTGGCTTGTAATTTTATAGTAAATATATTAACCCTATAGAGTGAATACACAAGAAGACATGGTAAAAGTCAAATTAATTAACTAAGGGTTAAAGATAAATGATGAGGATAAATTTGAAACCCAAACTTGTCTAAAACCTATTTTATGAGAGTATTTATAATAATAGTCATCTTATATTATAATTTAATGAGTTATGGTCTTTTTAAAACTGAAAATATTTTTATAATAAAATAATAATTTGAAACTTTCCTAAAGAGCCCCTCCTCCCTCTTATAAAAAACACCACTTCTAACCCATTAATCACACCTCTCAAACCCCTTGTATCATCCAGACTCTACCCAAATAGTCTCCCAAGATCCCTCTATTCCTCTTAGATTCCTTACCTTAGGCAGAAGGAACTTTGAGGAATCCTTTTGGTTCAAACCAAAGGGAGTTACCAGATTTAAAGGTAACATCTTACCTCAAGTTCTCTTCTTTTATTTTACTTCTTCACTCCCAATAATATTCTTATTATTTGTTTACATACAAACAACAGTATCCTAAATATACTATGTTGTTTTTATGATAAGGATTTGAACTACACTTACACACACCTCCGTCTAATGAGTAAAGAACATATTGTTTCTATAGACGACGAACTATTGCCTCACGAAATGATGATTGTTCGATTATATCCTACCGCATCTCATGGTGGTCATTATAATGGTACTATATTTTTATGTGATATATATAATATTTAGATTATTTCTATGCTTCTGTATTTTTCATTTATATCATACCTTTATGGTTTCCATAATGGGTAAATACGATAATTTCATTTGAGGAAGTGCGGACTACCGCCCCCTCAAAGTGATATGACTCATTCATGCCATACATGGAACGTATAAAGGATGATGTTAATGAAATTATATATGATATGATACTGAATTTATAATATACCAATTTATCATTTTGTTTTCATTCCATTAAATATGAAATAGAAATAAAATTAGCGTTCATGCGTACGTACGACTTACCGTCTCCATGAACTATGCATTTTATTTATTTTCTCCAAATGTTATGTACTATTATAAATACATATATATACTGGATATATATATATGATATATATGATATCTAAATCATGAATATCATTCTCGAGATAATGGAATTTTGAAAATAGGTACAACATGTAATTATAAGAAGTTCATTTTTGACTCAAGTACCAAATATCGACAAAACGACCGTTATTAACATAAATGATTGTGTAATATTTATAATGTGGTAATAAGTTATATAAAAGTAATAATGAACTTGAAAAATGTTCTGAATAAATTGTAAATTAACTTTAGTTTATTTTTCAGGAAATTGAAGAACAAACGAGTCAAGTCGGACACAAGGTAAGGGGTTTTCATCTCACTTTTTTCCCATGAGATTCATGATATATTTTCCACTATTTACCTTTGTGTGGTGTATGTACTACCCATGATTGTATTATTCATGTAATATAATTTAATTTATTGGTATTTACATCTTCATTGTATGATCCTTCTTTCATGGAGTGTATGTTTTGTAAGTTACCAAATCGGTAAGGGAACCTTTCACCCTCCTATTCTAGTCAAAGAATTATTTTATGTAATTAAATTTAAATTTTAAAATGTTGGGATATGTTCATATATATCTTTATTTAGGTAAATTTTATGTCCATGTGATGAGATAAACTTTTCTCTTTCATCAACTCATTTTCTAAATTTTAAATCTACAACATTCAGCTATCGAATTTTTGTAGAGAACTTCTTAACCCAATTTCAATTATTTGGGTTAAACTTATACTTCTTGATTATGTAGTGATATGTATATATGTGAATGACCTCTTATTGTTTTACACTTAATATCCACTTTTATTGTGTGCATTCTTATTTGTCACACATAATTATGTCATTGATTTATCCTTAATCTAAGGATACAATCTTTGTAAGGGACTTTGTCTCAATTTACATTCCATTGAGACTTATTTGTTGTTATACACCAATTCACTTTTATATGATGTATATACAACCCTTTGACATATTATATAATGAATATTCTTATTCTTATGATACTATATGCTTTGTTTAATGTTATTCTGTAATTATTTTTATTCAAGTATTTTCTCATGTGGTAAGGGACTCTTTAACTAAAACATTGTTTTAAATGTTTTAAAGATTTATTCTTATAAATATTTCTCATTAATGACCATGTTTTAAAAATGGTTTTAAGGATTTATTTATATAGACATTAATGTTTTAAAATTGTAATTCCTTTAAAAGCTTCAAAGTGGTATGGGACACTTTGATTCAAAAATTTCTTTATTAAATGTTTTAAATGGTTTGATAAAGAATTGATTATGTCAATATATTGAAATGATATATTGTGATTGCAATGTGGAAATGATATCTTTCCTTTATGCTTGTTTTATGTGTTATGAATATTTTATAGTTATTGGGCATTGTTTATGTATACGAGTGGTTCCGTGATAAACCTAGGGTGGGTGACCCTGAGATAGCTCTCCAATGCATTGGGTAACATGATGGAGGTAAATGTTAATGTTTATCCTAAGATATTTAGGTAATATAATTTGATGGGTATTCCAAATACAACTCCCTATGTAGCTATGAAAGCTACAATGTAATTTTGATATGGATGCCACCAGTTACCTTTATGATTTATGATTTCTATGTGTTATTAATAAATCTTATGATTTCATGAGGTATGTTAAAGAGATTATGTTTTGTATGTATTGATGGACTAATGTTTTCATTATTTATTTTATAACCCTTAATGATTTTTTTATGCTCATCCCAAGTTTTTGAAATTTTTTTCATAGGGTATATGGAAGGATAAGAGAAATGAAGAATTCAAGAATATTTATATCAAGAAAATAATAATTATTTTATTTTAAGAATTTTTATTTTATAAAAAAATGGATACTGAGTAGAAGTGTCTACTTTGTAATATTTGAGATGTAATGTAATAGTTATGGCCTAATTTTCTAAAACTCTAAACCTGAAAAGATCCTCAATGTGAATTGTTATCTTAATTACAAATTATGTAATGTTTAAGGCCGAGGCCTTATAGTTGGTATGAGAGGTAAGTTTAGATAAAATTAGAGGTTAGGGTGTTATTTAAGCATAAGTGACATAGCCATAATGGTTATCATATTAGAAATAGTCATAGTTATTTTAGATAAATTGAATGAGTTTAAGATAACATGAATAAGTATATCTTAGTGTTTACCCTCCTTATAAAATATTATATGATTATTTTACTGATATTATCACATTGACATTCTTTTTAGTAAATGGCCAGATCTAGCAGGAACCAATGTAACAATAGATGTGAAGGAAAACTATGGAGGTTTTCTTAATGAGCAACCAAATGAAATAGGAGATGTAATGAGAACTTTTGTGGTTAAAATATGTTATGGTTATTTTTGAGGAATTTATCTCATTTTTTATAATGTTATAAAATTATATAGTTTTTGAAAAAGGACAACACGCAGACCGTGTGACAACTCGTCACATTGGAAAAAGCTGCGGGGAATCGAACCCACAACCAATGTGCGATTGAGATTTATTGCCTACCACTAGACTACGTGAAGTCCCTGGTTGGTATGAGTTATTATTTTTAGTTAAACTATTTTATTGATCAGGAATTTGTTGATTTGGGATATTATGTTATATAAAATGGATATCCTTAGTATAGGAAAATTATTTGGTGACTAAGTGATAATGGTTATTTCAGAAGATGTTTTCTCTTTTGGGAACACTATATTATTAAAGAAAATAGAATACTATAGGATTTAATTTGAGGATTAATGGTTGAATTTTATTTTGAAAGAATATATGAATTTATTGTGGAAGTATGGTGATTTGGGTTATTTATTGAAATGATTAACCTATCATAGAGAATATGTGATTAGGTTAATTACACTTCAGTATGAGACTTTAAGAGTAGCAAATGTTATTTGGAGATAACTATAAATATTTTTGTGGAAGACTATGTGATAAAATCCTTCTAAATTTTGGGTTTCAATATTAGTTTGGATTAATTTGATAAATTTTAAGGACAATTGTTTATTTAATGGTCTTTTTTGAACTTTGGGTATTGTTTGTAGAATTTTGGAGATTAAGAATAGTATTTATTTTTATAAAGGATTGTCATTTTTGGGTATTATATGATATTGTACTAACCATTTTGGTTTTGGTTAATGTCTAAAGACAGGGGAAATATATAGTTAATCTTTTTGGATTATGTGATTCTCTAGAAGTTGATTTTAGCACTTCAGGTGTGACCATGTCATCTTGAATACTCATCGTTTAGAGAAATGATGAGTTTGTGGTAGAAGCTTATTAAAGGATGAAACTCTACTTGAAAGGTAAGTATATTTCCTTATGTTCTTAGTAAATCTCATAAATAAATTTTACCATATTTATGAATGGGATACTAAAACAAAAAACGTTGTCCATTTATTTTTCTTTCTGGGGAATCAAAGATTATTTAACCTATCATAGGTTTGTGGTTTTCCAGTGGTTAACTTTCTCCTGATCATGTTTTTCATTACTCTCCATCATAACTTGACACTTAGTTTCTCATCCATATCTATGTTTTCATGGAATCCTAGTATGTGTTATCCCATGTGACCTTTGTAATTCTCTTTATTTATTTTAAAGTGATAGTTTTATTGACTCTTTTTTCCGATGTGGGGATTTTAATGATGTTTCCAAGCCAAATTTTAAAATTACGAGGACACAATTCCCAAAAGAGGGAAGGATGTAACATCCGAGGTAAATAAAGAATATGAAATTTTCATATTAATTAATATTTATGAATTAAATATTAATTTTACCTTAAATGTGATGCTATTTCTGATATCATACTCAACACTCAGCAACGGATTTCTCTAAAATCTTACGTTGTACACAATGTTGAGTTATACCAAAAAATAATATTGTAATATTATTATGGTAGTTAATGCCTAGCCATTGTATTGGTGGTAATGAACAAAACTAACTACAATATAATTAAACATGTTTGTTAAATGTTTTTACATTTATCCAATAAAAGTTAGAGGCTTAAAATATGAATGAATCCAATTTTAAGCATAAACACTCTAATATTCTTTAAAAGGTCAATTTACCACCTTTTGATGGAGAACCCTTTTTAAATCTAGTTTTTGTCACTTTTATATGTTCTATTTGAAAAATATTATTCTTCTTTAGAATAGGGACATCAAAATTTACTTTGGATTAAATTTTGGTATTTTTCTGATAATGTTCATTTTTTAATGAATAGTGAAAATACTGCATTTTAATTCAAAACTGCCTTTTAATATAATTTATTTATATGGTTATATTATCTTTTTAAATGATTTTAAAGTTTAATTGGATTATATTTTTACCATTTAATCTAATATTGGTCATTGGAAGAAATTTCAATTTTAAATTGGACATAAATATATGTCAATCTTTTGGTAGTTTTTTCTTCTTAAAAACACACTTTCTGGTTTTGACTACGGGAATTAATTTTAAATAAGTTAATTAAACTGCTATGTTTTTAATTTGGTAAAATAGAAATCATTTTTGAATTCGAAATATGAAAATTATCTTTGGCTGAATTTTTGGTATTTTTTTAAAACGTTCAATTTATCGATGAATAGTGAAAAAACACTGCATAATAGTTAAAAATCGAATTTTTCATTTAAATGAAATATTACCACTTCTGTGAATTGAATTTCAAAAATCCGACATATATTGTTATCATCAGTAAGTAAAATTTGGTTCAATATGATGAAAATATTTTTTGGTGAATAATAAATTTTGACTTTTATTTACCACGGTTAAAGGTAAATAGGGTAATTCAAGATAAAAATAATTTTATAATAATATAAAATTACCTTAAAACTTATCCTAACCTTATTGGATGAGTCATGGACAACCAATAAAATCCTTGGGTGAGACATATGGCCTTTGAAATCCATTTGGGTAAGATAATGACATTGATAACTTTTTATTTAAAGTAAAAATAAAAATATCATAAACATGTATTGTTTTACTAAAATGATTTTAATGTGGTGTTATATAATTGATATATTTTACTATAAATAGTCATTAGAAATCTGAAAATATTTACTAAATCAGAGTAATTTATTTATTATTTTTGGACATCAAATAAATTTATTTCTTTTTGACACAATGATAATGTAATGATTCCGTCATTAATGAATGTTTTAAATAAATGAGATTATAAATATTAAAATAAATTTATTTTGAAACCTTTTATTCCATCCAAGAATTTTATAGATTATGATGACTTTTTAAATTTGAATTAATGAAGGTTTTTAAAAATAATCAAGTTTTTTTGGATTTTTTAAAAAGTCGTGATATGAATAGTATAAAAATTGACATAAATGATTTTTTAAATAAATTAATATTTTATTAAATGATAAAGTATTCCTAAAAATATAAGATTTGTCCAAATGACATATATGTTGTTATCAATGTCATTAATGATCCATTTTTGGTTGCTTGTAATTTTATAGTAAATATATTAACCTTATAGAGTGAATACACAAGAAGACATGGTAAAAGTCAAACTAATTAACTAAGTGTTAAAGCTAAATGATAAGGTTAAGATTGAAACCAAAACTTGTATAAAACCTATTAGATGAGGTAATTTAGAATAATAGTCATCCTAGATTCTAATTTAATGAGTTATGGTCCTTTTGAAACTGAAAATCCTTTTATAATAAAATAATATGTCAAACTTTCCTAAAGAGCCCCTCCTCTCTCTATAAAAGGACACCACTTATAACCCATTAATCACACCTATAAATCCCCATGAATCATATAAACTATGCCCAAATAAACTGCCAAGATCCATCTATTCCTCCTAGAAGCCTTACCTTTGGTAGAAGGCACTCCAAGGATGCCTTATGGTTCAAACAAATGGAGTTACCAGATTTAAAGGTAATGTCTTCCCTCAAGTTCTCTTCTTTTATTTTACTTATTCACTCCCTATGCTCTTATTATTATTATTTTACATAAAAAAATAGAATCCTCAATATACTATGTTGTTGTTATGTTAAGTATTTGAACTACACTTACACACACCTCCATCTAATGGGTAAAGAAGATACTGTTTCTGTGGACCCAGAACTACTGCCTCACGAAATGATGATGGTTCGATTATCTCCTACCACCTCTAATGGTGGAAATTATGATGGAAATGTATTTTTATGTGATATATATTATATTTATATTCTTTCTGTGCTTCTTAATTTTTCATTTTTATCATACCTTTGTGGTTTCCATAATGGGTAAATACGATAATTTCATTTGACAAAGTGCAGACTACCGCTCCCTCAAAGTGATATGACTCGTTCATTCCATACGTGGAATATATAAAGGATGGAGTTAATGAAATTATATATGATATTATACTTAATTTATAATATACCTATGTATTATTAAGTTTTCATTCCATTAAATATGAAATAGATGTGAAAGTAACGTTCATGCGTACGTACGACTTACTGTCTCCATGAATGGTGCATTTCATTTCTTATCTCCAAATGTTATGTACTAATATAAATACATATATATACTGGATATATATTATATATATGGTATCTAAATAATTAATATCATTATGTATATAATTTAATTTTTACCATAGTGACATCTTGTAATTATAAGAAGTTCATTTTTGACTCAAGTACCAAATATCGACAAAACTATCGTTATTAACATAAATGATTATGTAATATTTATAACATGGTAATAAGATATATAAAAGGAATAATGTACTTTAAAAAGGTTCGGAATCAATTATAAATTAACTTTATTTTATTATTCAGGATATTAAAGAACGAATGAGTCAAGTCGGACACGAGGTAAGGGGTTTTCATCTCACTTTTTATTCCAGTGAGATTCATGCTTTATTTTCCACTATTGTCTTTTGTGTGGTGTTTTTATTACCCATGATTGTATTCTTTGTGTGATATAATTTAATTTATTTTTATTTACATCTTCATTGTATGATCCTTCTTTCCCAGGGTGTATGTTTCATAAGTCACCAAATCGGTAAGGGAACATTTCACCCTCCTATTCTAGTCAAAGACTTATTTTATGTAATTAAATTTAAATTTTCAAATGTTGGGATATATTCTTATGTATTCTTATTTATGTAAATTTTATCTCCATGTTTTGAGAGACCCTTTTCTCTTTTATCAACTCATTTTATTAATTTTAAAGCTACGCTGTTGAGATGTCGAATTTCTGTAAGAGAACTTCTTAACCCAATTTCAAGTCTTTGGGTTAAACTTCTACTTGTTGATTATGCAGTGCTATGAATATGTGTCAATGACCTATGATTTTTTCACACTTAATATCCACTTATATTGGGTGTATTATTATTTTTAACACATAATTATGTCATTGATTTATCCTTAATCTAAGGATACAATATTTGTAAGGTACTTTGTCTCAATTTACATTCCATTGAGACTTATTTATTGTTATACACCAATTCACTTTTATATGGTGTATATACTGCCCTTTGACATATTATATCATGAATATCCTTATTCTCATGATATTATATGATTTGTTTAATGTTATTCAGTAATTATTTTTATTCATGTATTTTCTCACATGGTAAGGGACTCTTTAACTAAAACACCATTTTAAATATTTTAAAGATTTATTATTATAAATATTTATCATTAATGACCATGTTTTCAAAATCATTTTATGGATTTATTTATATGGACATTGATGTTTTAAAATTTTAATTCCTTTAAAAGATTCAAAGTGGAATAGGACACTTTGATTCAAAAATATCTTTATTAAATGTTTTAAATGGTTTTGAAAATGGTTTGATAAAGCATTGATTATGTAAATATCTTGAAATTATATATTGTGATTACAATGTGGAAATGTTACCTTTCCTTTATGATTGATTTATGTGTTATGAATATGTTAAGGTTATTAAGCATTGTTTACGTATACATGTGGTTCCGTGATAAAACTAGGGAATGTGATCCTGAGATAGATCTCCAATACATTGGGTAACACGGCGGAGGTAAATATTAATGTTTCTCCTAAGAGATTTAGGGAATATACTGTGATGGGTATTCCTAATGTAAATCCCTACATATCTCTAAAAGATACAATGCAAGTTTAACATGGATGCCATAAGTTACCTTTATGATTTTTCTTTCTTTATGATATTCATAAATCTTATGATTTCATGAGGTATGTTAAAGAGATTATGTTTTGTATGTATTGATGGACTAATGTTTTCATTCTTTATTTTATAACCCCTACAAATATTTTTATACTCATCCCAAGTTTTTGAAATGTTTTTCACATGGTATAAGGCAGGGTAAGAGAAAGGAATAATTCAAGAAGATTTTTATCTAGAAAATAATTATTGTTTTCTTTTAATAATTTTTATTTTATGAAAAAAATGGATACTGAGTAGAAGTGTATACTTTGTAATATTTGAGATGTAATGTAATATTTATGGCCTAATTCTCTAAAACTCTAAACCTGAAAAGATCCTCAATATGAATTATTAACTTAATTCAAGATTATGTAATGTTTAAGGCTGGGGCCTTACAGTTGGTATCAAAGGCTGGTTTAGATAACTTTAGAGGTTACAGTGTTATTTAAGCAGAATTGACATAACCATAATGATTAGCATAATAGAAAGTGTTCTAGTTATTTTAGATAAATTGAATGGGTTTAAGATAACATGAATAAGTATATCTTAGTGTTTACCTTCCTCATAAGATATTATATGTTTATTTTACTGATATAATCACACTGACATTTTTGGTTTTAGAAAATGGTTGGATCTCGTAGGAACCAACACAACAATAGATGTGAAGGAAAATGTGGAGGTTTTCTTAATGAGAAACCGAATGAAATGGGAGTTACAATGAGAACATATGTGGTTAAAATATGTTATGGTTATTTTTAAGAAATTTATCTAATTTTTGTGAATGTTATAAAATTATATAGTTTTTGAAAAAGGACAACACACAAACTGTGTGACAACCCGTCGCATCTGAAAAAGCTGTGGGGAATCGAACCCACAACTAAAGTGCGATTGAGATTTATCACATACAACTGGACTACGTGAAGTCCCTAGTTAGTATGACTTATTCTTTTTAGTCAAATGATTTTATTGATCAAGAATAAGTTGATTTGGGATATTATGTTTTATCAAATGGATATCCTTAGTATATGAAGATGATTTAATGACTAAGTGATAAAGGTTATTTTAGAAGATGTTTTCTCTTTTGGGAACACTATATGCTTATAGAAAATAGAATACTATGGGATTTAATTTAAGGATTAATGGTTGGATTTTATTTTGAAACAATAAATGTTTTTATTGTGGACATATGGTGATTTTTGTTATATATTGAAATGATTAACCTATCATAGAGAATTTGTGATTAGGTTAATTACACTTCAGTATGAGACATTAAGAGTAGCCAATGTTATTTTGAGATAAATGTAAATATTTTTGTGGAAGGATATGAGATCAAATCCTTCTGAATTTTGGGTTTCAATATTAGTTTGGATTACTTTGATAAATTTTAAGGATAATTGTTTATTGAACGGTCTTTTTTGAATTTTGGGTATTGTTTGACGAATTTTGGAGATTAGGAATGGCATTTCTTTTTATAAAGGATTATCCTTTTTGGGGATTATTTGATCTTGTACTGACCATTTTGGTTTTGGTTAATGTATAAAGACAGGGGAAATATATAGTTCATCTTTTTGGATTATGTGATTCTCTAGAAGTTTATTTTATCACTTCAGGTGTGACCATGTCATCATGAATACTCATCATTTGGAGAAAATATAATTTTGCAGTAGAAGTTTATTAAAGGGTGAAACTCTACTTGAAAGGTAAGTATATTTCTTTATGTTCTTAGTCAATCTCATAAATAAATTTCTCCAACTTTATTAAAGGGAGAGTACAAAAAAACATTGTCCATTTATTTTTCTTTCTGGGGAATTAAAGACCGTTTAACCTATCACATGTTTGTGGTTTTTTGTTATCTCATGTGACCTTTTTAATTCTCCTTCTTTATTTTAAAGTGATAGTTTTATTGAATATTTTTCTGATGTGGGACTTTTAATGAAGTTTCCAAGACCAATTTTAAAATTGTGAGGAACAAATTTCTAAAAAGGGGGAAGGATGTAAAATCTCAGGTAAATAAAGAATATGAAATTTTCATATTAATTAATATTTCTAAATTAAATATTAATTTTAACTTAAAGGGGATTCTATTTCTAATAGCATACTCCACACACAACAACGGATTTTTCTGAAATCTTACGTTCCACACAATGTTGAGTTATACCGAAAAATAATATAGTAATATTATTATGATAGTTAAAACATAACCATTTTACTGGAGAGAATGAAAAGAACTAACTAAAATATGATTATACATGTTTGGTAAATGTTTTTACATTTATCTAATAAAATTTAGAGTCTTAAAATTTGAATGAATCCAATTTTAAACATAAACACTCTAATATTCTTTAAAAGGTCGATTTATTGGCTTTTAAGGGAGAACCCTTTTTAAATATAGTTTTTGTAACTTTTATATGTTCAATTTGAAAAAATAACATTCTTATTTATAATTGGGATACCAAAATTTACTTTGGATGAAATTTTGGTATTTTTCTGATAATGTTTATTTTTTAATGAATAGTGAAAATACTGCATTTTAATTTAAAACTATCTTTTAATATAATTTATTTATATGGTTAGATTATAATTTTAAATGATCTTAAAGTATAATTGGATTATATTTTTACCATTTAATCAAATTTTTTTCATTGGAAGCAATTTCAATTTTAAATTGGACATAAATACATGTCAATCTTTTGGTAAGTTTTACTTCTTAAAAACACGCTTTCTGGTTTTGACAACGAGAATTAATTTTAAATTAATCAATGAAACTTCTATGTTTTGAATTTGGTAAAATAGACATAATTTTTTAATTATTAATATCAAAATATTCTTTGGGTGAATTTTTGGTATTTTTCTGAAAACGTTCAATTTTTGATGAATAGTGAAAAAACACTGCATAGTTGTTAAAAATCGATGTTTTCATTTAAATGAAATTTGACCACTTCTATGAATTGAATTTAAAAAATCCAACATACATGGTTGTCATTAGTAAGTAAAATTTGGTTCAATAAGATGAAAATAATATTTGGTGAATAGTAATTATTGTCTTTTATTTACTGCGGTTAAAGTTAAACAGGGTAATTCAAGATAAAACTAATATTATAATAATATTAAATTACCTTAATACTTATCCTAGCCTTATTGGATGATTCATTTCCGACCAATACAATTCTTGGGTGTAACTTTTGGCCTTTTAAATCTATTTGGGTAAGATAGTGACATTAATAACTTTTTATTTAAAGTAAAAATAAAAATATCATAAACATGTATTTTTTGCTAAAATGATTTTAATGTGGGGTTATATAATTGATATATTTTACTATAAATAGTCATTATAAATCTAAAACATTTTATTAAATCATGGTAATTTATTTATAATTTTTGGACATCAAATAATTTTATTTATTTATTACACAATTATGATGTAATGATTACCTCATTAATGAATGTTTTAAATAAATGAGATTATAAATATTAAAATAAATTTATTTTGAAACATTTTATGCCATAAAATAATGTTATAGATTATTATGACATATAATCATTTAATTAATGAAGGTTTTTCGAAAGAATCAAGCTGGTTTGGATTTTTTTAAAATTTATGATATGAATATTATAAAAATTGACATAAATGAATTTTTAAATCAATTAATATTTTATTAGATGATAAAATATTCCTAAAAATACAATATTAGTTAAAATGACATATATTATGTTAAAATTTTCATTAATGATCCATTTTGGGTCACTTGTAATTTTATAGTAAATATATTACCATATAGAGTGAATACATAAGAAGACATGGTGAAAGTCAAATTAATTAACTAAGGGTTAAAGCTAAGAAATAAGGTTAAATTTGAAACCAAAACTTCTCTAAAACCTATTGGATGAGTTGATTTCAAATAATAGTCATCTTATCTTCGAATTTAATGAGTTATGGTCATTTTAAAATATAAAATCTTTTTATAATAAAATAATATTTTCAAACTTTCCTAAATATGCCCTCCTCCCTCTTATAAAAGAACACCACTTATAACCCATTAATGACACCTCTAAAGAACCTTGGCTCATCCAACATCTGTCAAAATAATCTCCCAATATCCCTTTATTCCTCCTAGAAGCCTTACCTTATGCATAATACACTTCAAGGAAGCCTTTTAGTTTAAACCAAAGGGAGTTACCCGATTTAAAGGTAACGTCTTCTCTCAAGTTCTCTTATTTTATTTTAATTATTCACTCCCTATTCTCTTATTATTATTTGTTTACATAAAAAAACAATTATCCTCAATATATTAGGTTTTTTTATGATAAGGATTCGAACTACACTTACACACACCTCTTTCTAATAGGTAAAGAACATACTGTTTCTGTGGAAAGCGAACTACTGCCTCACAAAATGATGATTGTTCGATTATATCCTACCACCTATCATGGTGGAAATTATGATGGAACTATATTTTTATGTGATATATATTATATTTATATTTTTCCAGGATTTTATATTTTTCATTTATATCATACCTTTATGGTTTCCATAATGGGTAAATACGATAATTTCATTTGCAGAAGTGCGGACTACCGCCCCCTAAAAGTGATATGAATCTTTCATGACATATGCGAAATGTATAAAGGATGGAGTTAATGAAATTGTATATTATAATATACCGGATTTATAATATACCTATGTATCATTATGTTTTAATTCCATTAAATATGAAATAGAAATGAAATTAACGTTCATGCGTACGTACGAATTACCGTCTCCATGAATGGTGCATTTCATTTCTTATCTTAAAATGTTATGTACTATTAGAAATACATATATATTCTAGATATATATGATATATATGATATCTAAATCATGAATATAATTATAGGGATAATTTAATTTTGACCACAAGGACAACTTGTAATTATAAGAAGTTCATTTTTGACTCAAGTACCAAATATCGACAAAATAACCGTTATTAACATAAATGGTTATGTAATGTTTATAACATGGTAATAAGTGATATAAAAAGAATAATGAACTTGAAAAAGGTTCTGAATCAAGTATAAATTAACTTTAGCTTATTATTCAAGAGATTAAAGAACGAACGAGTCATGTCAGACATGAGGTAAGTGGTTTTCATCTAACTTTTTATTCCCGTGAGATTCATGCTATATTTTCCACTATTTCCTTTTGTGTGGTGTATGTGCTACCCATGATTGTATTCTTGGTGTAATATAATTTAATCTATGGGTATTCATATATTCATTGTATAATACTTCTTTCATGGGGTGTATGTTTCCAAAGTTACCAAATCGGTAAGGGAACCTTTCACCCTCTTATTCTAGTCAAAGATTTATTTTATGTAATTAAATTTAAATTTAAAAATGTTGGTATATGTTCATATATATTCTTATTTAGGTAAAATTTATGTCCATGTGATGAGAGACCCTTTTCTCTTTCATCAACTCATTTTCTGAATTCTAAAGCTATGCCGTTAGGCTGTCGAATTTCTGTAAGAGAACTTCTTAACCCAATTTCAATTCTTTGGGTTAAAATTCTACTTCTTGATTATGTAGTGATATGAATATGTGTGAATGAACTATAATTGTTTTACACTTAATATCCACTTATATTGGGTGTATTCTTATTTATCACATATAATTATTTCATTGATTTATCCTTAATCTAAGGATACAGTCTTTGTAAGGGACTTTGTCTCAATTTACATTCCATTGAGACTTATTTATTGTTATACACAAATTCACTTTTATATGGTTTATATACTTCCCTTTGACATATTATATCATGAATCTCCTTATTCTCATGATATTATATGCTTTTTTTAATGTTATTCTGTAATTATTTTTATTTAAGTATTTTCTCACGTAGTAAGGGACTCTTTAACTAAAAAAATTATTTTAAATGTTTAAAAGATTTGTTATTATAAATATTTCTCATTAATGACCATGTTTTCAAACAAAAATTAAGGATTTATTTATATGGACATTAATTTTTTAAAATTTTAATTCCCTTAAAAGCTTCAAAGTGGCATGTGACACTTTGATTCAAAAATCTCTTTATTAAATGTTTTAAATGGTTTTGAAAATGGTTTGATAAAGCATTGATTATGTCAATATCTTGAAATGATATATTATTATTACAATGTGGAAATGTTATCATTACTTTATACTTGTTTTATGTGTTATGAATCTGTTAAAGTTATTGGGTATCGTTTACATATATGGGTGGTTCTCAGATAAACCTAGGGTAGGGGATCCTGAGATAGCTCTCCAATGCATTGGGTAATGTGATGGAGGTAAATGTTAATGTTTCTCCTAAGACATTTAGGGAATATACGGTGATGTGTATTCCAAATGTAACTCCCTACGTACCTGTGAAATCTACAATGTAAGTTTGATATAGATGTCACACGTTATCTTTAAGATTTATGATTTCTATGTGTTATTCATAAATGTTATGATTTCATGAGGTATGTTAAAGAGATTATGTTTTGTATGTATTGATGGAATATTGTTTTCATTATTTCTTTTATAACCCTTACAAAGCTTTTTATGCTCATCCCAAGTTTTTGAATTTTTTTTCATAGGGTATAAGGTAGGGTAAGAGAAAGGAATAATTCAAGAAGATTTAAATCAAGAAAATAATTATTGTTTTCTTTTAAGATTTTTTATTTTATGAAAAAAATGGATAGTGAGTAAAAGTTTCTACTTTGTAATTTTTGAGATGTAATGTATTAGTTATGGATTAATTCTCTAAAACTCTAAACCTGAAAAGATCCTCAATGTGAATTATTAACTTAATTCATGATTATGTAATGTTTAAGGCTGGGGCCTTCTAGTTGGTATAAAAGGTCAGTTTAGATAACTTTTGAGGTTAGGGTGATATTTAAACATAAGTGACATAACCATAATGGTTAGAATATTAGAAAGAGTCATAGTTATTTTAGATAAATTAAATGGGTTTAAAATAACATGAATAAGTATATCTTAGTGTTTATGCTCCTCATAAGATATTATATGTTGATTTTACTGATATACTCACACTGAAACTTTTGGTTTTAGTAAATGGATGGATCTAGCAGAAACCAACATAATAATAGATATGAAGGAAAAATATGGAGGTTTTCTTAATAAGAAACCAAATGAAATGGGAGCTGCAATGAGAACTTTTATGGTTAAAATATTTTATGGTTATTTTTGAGAAATTTATATCATTTTTGGGAATGTTATAAAATTATATAGTTTTTGGAAAAGGACAACTTGTAGACCATGTGACAACCCATCGTGTCTGAAAAAGCTGTGGGGGATCGAACCCACAACCAAAGTGTGATTGGGATTTATCGCCTACCATTTTACTACGTGAAGTCCCTGGTTAGTATAACTTATTATTTTTAGTTAAACAATTTTATTGATCAAGAATAAGTTGATTTGGGGTATTATGTTTTTTCAAATGGATATCCTAAGTATAGAAAAATGATTTGGTGACTAAATAATAAAGGTTATTTTGGAAGACATTTTCTCTTTTGGGAACACTATATGCTTAAGGAAAATATAATACTATGGGATTTAATTTGAGGATTCATGGTGAAATTTTATTTTGTAAGAATCTATGTATTTATTGTGGACATATGTGGATTTGAGTTATTTATGGAAATGATTAACCTATCATAGAGAATAAGTGATTAGGTTAATTACACTTCAGTATGAGACTTTAAGAGTAGCCAATGTTTTTTGGAGATAAATGTTAATATTTTTGTGGAAGACTATGTGATTAAATCATTCTGAATTTTGGGTTTCAATCTTAGTTTAGATTACTTTGATAAATTTTATGGACAATTATTTATTGAAGAGTCTTTGTTGAACTTTTGGTATTGTTTGAAGAATTTTGGAGATTAAGAATAGTATTTATTTTTATAAAGGCTTATCCTTTTGGGGGATTATCTAATCTTGTACTAACCATTTTGGTTTTAGTTAATTTCTAGAGATAGGGGAATATATAGTTCATCGTTTTGGATTATGCGATTCTCTAGAATTTGATTTTAGCACTTTAGGTGTGACCATGTCATCATGAATACTCATTATTTCGATAAAAAATGAGTTTGTGGTAGAAATTTATTAAAGGATGAAACTATACTTGAAACGTAAGTATATTTTCTTATGTTCTTAGTCAATCTCATAAATAAATTTCTCCAACTTTATTAAAGGGAGACTAAAACAAAAAAAATCATTTACTTTTCTTACTGGGGAATCAATGACTGTTTAACCTATCACAGGTTTGTGGTTTTTTCAGGGTTAACTTTCTCCTTATCATGTTTTCCAATACTCTCCATCAGAACTTGACACTTAGTTTCTCCTCCATATCTATGTTTTTATGGAATCCTAGTATGTGTTATCTCAGGTGACCTTTGTACTTCTCCTTATTTATTTTAAAGTGATAGTTTTATTGACTCTTTTTTCGATGTGGGAGACAGAACAAATATTTTAAATTATTTTATTATGAATTTAATTGTTTTTAATCACACTAATGTGTTATTTAATGATAAATTGTCACATTTTATAGTTTTTGAAGCATTTTTTTAGCTTAATTTCAAAAATTTCTTATTTTGGCTTTAAAGAGTTTTAATTTATTTTAACGTTTCAGCCATAACATTTTCTACACTCATCCAAATTAAAAAATTCTTCTTTTATAGGTGTCTATCTTAGATGTGATTCATTTTATCCTACTGGACCCAAAGATCAATCCATTATTTGGATGCTCAAATCCATCTCACAATTCCTCAAAAACTTTGCATATAAATGGATAATTTTAATGATGGGACCATATCTCATAAATGGACTAAGAATTTGAGCTGAAATTAAACAAGGAGAAATATGAAATTCGGAGGAACAAAATTTATTCATATTGATGTGCCTGATTCTTTCATTCTCAAGGCTGTAAATGAGTTGGAACTCGATGCATTGGAATACAAATAGTATGTTTGGAAGAATTAAATATCCAGAGTCATTTGGTGATATATCTCTACCCACTTAGCCAATAAAGCTCAAATATCGTGGGTTGATAGAGAAGATGTTTGGGAACAACTTTCAAGAAGAAATATTCCCCAAATTTTGTCATTAAAGAGGTCTACCACACGTTAACTTTCGGAGGATGATTTTGGAGCCTAATAATTTACTCCCTTTGCCTATAAAAGTGTATCCCTCTTTTATTTCAAAGGGTTTACAACTTAGGAATCACCTTGGTTGGCAATATATATGTATTTTCGTGTTTTATTATATTTTACTTTCACTTTTTAATAGCATTTTATTTTTTTATTTAAGTGTTATTCTTTCTCTCTTTGTCTTTCTCTCTTTTGTTTTCTCCCCCCATTTTCTTTCCACTTTGAACTCTTATGCTCGTGATCATGAGTAGATAACCTGAGGAATTTTCCGAGGGAGTAATTCAGTGGTAAACCCAGGCCTTTTAACATTCATTCTAAGTGTTTCTTATTTTCTTAGAGTTATACCGAGGAGGGTATTAGGGGGTAAGGCAGCTTTGTGTCTCCACTTACCACCTGAGGTTTAGCTTTCACTTTTTCAATATTTTCCCTTGATCAAGGAGGTGGATGCGTGGTCTCTCAGCGATCATTGAGAGTACCATATATTCAAAACCATATACAAAGGAGGATTCTCACACATACGATGGAGTGTTTTTAATAAGTAAATTAGAAACTAATAATGAGATGATGAAGGTTCACTCTGGGTGATGCTCTCAGGAATGTCTCCTTTATTCCAACATCATTCTGTTAACATTCAGTGTGTTTTCATTGCATCTACATATTATATTTTAGTATTTCATTATTGTTTCACAAATATCATTTATTGTCATTTTATTTCATATGTATATAAAATATAAAATGTGTGAATTAGAAGTAGTGATTTCTTGACCGCAAAAGGCTCCTCAAGAGATCGACCTAGGTCAGCCACTGTACTGCACTTAATAAAAATACTTTTGAGAGCACACACGACAACGCTTCATCAAATTAGAGTCGTTTCCAGGGAGCCAAGTGGTATTCACTCATTATTTCTATTAACATTTTGTAAATTGTTTTTCTTCCTTTCATTTTAAAAAACAAAAAAAAATCAAAAATTACAAAAACTCTAAAAAAATCATTGTTCATGATGTCTTTCAATTAATTTTTTTTTGCATTGAATGACCAATATCAGGTGCCAGAAAAAGTTTTAAATGATCTTGATTTCTAGTATCAAAGGATTAGTAATGTATTAGAAAACTTGGTGATCCAAATATAGTTGATTAATGAATACGTACATGCATATCAAGAGAAACCCGAACCTGAACCAGAACCAAAACCGGAATAAAAAAGAGTGGTGAAATAGATTTCACTAATTATTTTCTATGTTAAAGAACCTGAGGCGGGTGAGAAGGAGCTACTAATGGAGTTAATCATATTATCCCATACTCTAACATTGCTCGAGGAGGTCCCAGAAGTACACATGCCAGCTGATTCACTTATGGGAGATCAATATTTTTTAGAAGAATCCTGGAATTGCATAGTTGAAGAAAATCTGAAACATGATCGTCCCATTTTTGATATTGGAAAATCAACACCTTTTGACCGCTCTCTTTCTTTGGAAGATGAAAAAGAAGATGCACCTGATGAGATGGAGTTTCCAATGATCCTTCCATAAGAGATCAATTTCTAAGATGACTTAATTGAAAGGGAAGACTTATTAATTGATTCATCATGTTTTAATCTTATTCAAGTTGAAGTGTTTTATGACTTCTCCTATCCTGAAATTTTTGACACAGCACAAATAGATCAGACTGTGGATTTTAATGAAGATATAACCTAAGTGGTGGTGATTCAGGAGGAAGATATGGAGAAGATGGTGGTGGTGTGACTACCTCCTCTATAACAACTTGCATATCATATGGTGGAGGACATTACAAAAGTTCACAGAGAGAACCCTTATATTCCATTCCCTCCAACTCTGGACCTTAAATTCTCTCTGTATTAATTCTTGGGGGTTGGGAAATTATTATCTTCTTTGGGGTTCTCTATTATTGGTGTTTACTGATGGAAACTGGGAAAATTCACATGTGATGGTTCATCTCAAAGAAACCACATCCACCTTTTGATTGTGGATAACTCACTGTAACTGCCTAACTAGAGGCAGTAAAAACCTATCACCCACTTGGGGGGTCAAACCAAGAATTACCAATTTTCCATCCCCTTTCTTATTTATTTATATTTATTTTTCTTATGTCTTTTCATTTATTTCTTGTTGTTTTAAAGTGGTTGCATCTAGGATCTTAACTCAATGATGCCACTGAAAAATAAATCAGGTTGTGTCTTTCCTTTTCTTTATTTTGTTTACTACCCAATTCAAATTCTGTGTGAAAATATTTCTTGATATTATTTGATCTAAAAAGATAGTAGTAAATGGAATAGGTTTGGGGAGGGATTTCAACTTGTTTTTTGAAATTTTTTATGAGCTTTTATTTTATGCTATTTTTTTTGAAATTTTCTTGTTTTCTTTTTTCGTTTTTGGTGTGTTTTTTTGGATTCTTGAGTTAAATAGAATACTTTAGAAAATTCAAACCGTCTTGGTGTTTTTGGAACATTACTTTATTTGAGTTTTTTAGGATTTAAATGATTACTGAATGGATTTTGTTTCAAATTTCCGATCATTTCATTTGAAGAATTTTGATTGATTATGAAACTCATGTGCACAAGTGCTGTCCAAATTAAAAATCATGCCCAGCCGAAGAGGTTTCTAAACCTTTTGGACATATTATTACATTTATCTATTTCTTGAGAGTCTTGAGACATGTTTTGTGATCCAAAATGTGCTATTTTTCTATTTTTCAAAGCTTTTAGAGTTTATGGAATGTGTTAAGTATGATTGAGGAACCACTTTGTAATCCCTTTTGCGTTAAACTTTTATCTTGGACTACCTTTTCATTTGACCTTTATTTGGACCCTAGTATCCATGAAATAACTTGTTAGGTAGCCACATTACAATCCATTTATCCCTTTCCAACCTGCTCTAGAAGTTAAATTCATGATTATTGTTGAACTCAAGTGTGGGGGAGGGAGAAGATGGGCTGTATTTTTTTTTCCTGAAGAATCTTTTTGAGATGAATTGAATGTGTTTCCATATTTATTGTTGCTTGGGTGGAAGAAATGTCATTATAGAAAGATTTATGGTTGGCCCAAAATATCATTACAAATATGGTTTGGGTGTTCACCATTTTTTTAAGATCAATAGTGGCCTCTCTTTTCCTACAAAACATGATTCTGAAGAGAAATCCATATATGAATTCAACTGAAATAATGCTAAAATGTGGAAAAGAGAGATGAAATTAATTTATGCTGAAATTACAAGTGTGAAATTCCCAAAGTAATATTTTTTTGGAGGTGATTCAATTTTTATCTAATTGAGGAGTACATAATTCTTTAGAAAAACTGTTTTCATGCATTTACTTCACTTTTGAGTATAACACTCCTCATTCTACCTCAGATGTTTTTACATTTTAAAAATTCCAACCCTCAACCTCAGAACAACCCAGGAAAAATAACTCATGATTGACACATTTTTTGACTCTATGAAGTGAATATAATATGATGACAACAAGCCTATGAAGATCACACATGTTCTTGGGAATGAGAAAAACTCCACATTGAAAATCCTAGAGTGAAGAGGGAAATATTTTTCTAGGGAGGTAAGTACGAAATGCATGTGAGGATTAACATCATATTGAATGGATTAAAATGATTTTTGATGAGTTCTGAAATTTTTATCCATGTAGGAGTCATGAAATTTTCATTTATATGATAATTGAGATATGTTGTCATTTTTACTTTGAGAAGTTTGTTTTGACCTTGGTATAAGATGATTGCCCAGGAGTGCAATGTTTAAGTGTGGGGGGATTGATAGAGAAAATATTTTCAATTATTTTATTCATAATTTCATATTCATTAATCCCACCAATATTTTATTTAAATGTAAATTGTTACATTTTATAGTTTTTAAAGTATTTTTGAGCTTAATTGCTAAAATGGATTATTTTGGATTTAAATAGTTTAAATTTATTTTAATGTTGTAGCCATAACTTTTTCTACACTGATCCAAATTGAAATATTATCATTTTATATTTTATCTATGACTGATGTACTTCATTTTATCCTACTGGAACCAAAGCTCAATCCATCATTTGGAAGCTCAAATCCAGCTCCCAAATCAGGCCTTGAAAACTGTTCATAGAAATGAATGATTTTAATGTCAGGATCATATCTCATAAATTTATGAACCATTTTAGATTAAATTAAATAGGGATCAAGCTAAAATACTGAGTAACAACTTTCATTATGATTGGTGCACCTGATGCTTTCATTATCAATTCCATAAATGCGTTGTAACTCACTACATTGGAATACGAATAGTCTGTTTGGAAGAATTAAATATCAGAAATAATTTGGCTATATCTCTCTACACACTTTCCAATGAAGCTCAAATTTCGCGAGTTGACATAGGGGAGGGTGGGTAACAACTTTCAAGAAGGACTATTCCCCAGATTATGTCATTAAAGAGGTCTACCGTACGTTAACTTTCGTAGGATGATTTTGGAGGCAAATAATTCACTCCCTTTGCCTATAAAAGTGTATCCCTTTTTCATTTCAATGGGTTTGAAACTTAGGTATAAATTTTTTTGGCCATTATATGTAGTTTAGTGTTGTATTTTATTTTACTTTCATTATGTAATATCATTTCATATTTTTATTTAAGTGTTCTTGTTTCTCTATTTCTCTTTATCTCTTTTGTTTTCTCCCCCCGTTTTCTTTCCACTATGAACTCTTATACTCATGATCATGAGTAGCTAACCCAAGGAATTTCCTATGGGAGTAATTAAGTGGTGAACCCAAGACTTTGAACATTAATTATTATTGTTTCTTATTTTCTTAGAGTTATACCGAGGTGGATCTTAGTGGGGAAGGCACCTTTGTGTCTCCACTTGCCACCCGAGGTTTAGCTTTCACTTCTGAAATATTTTCCCTCGATCGAGGAGGTGTATGTGTGGTCTCTCAGTAATCACTGAGAGTAACATATATTCACAAAAATATTTAGAGAATTATTCTCACACTTATTATGTAGTGTTTTCATTAAGTAAATTAGAAACTAATAATGAGATGATGAAAGTTCACTTTGGGTGATGCTCTTGGGAATGTATCCTATCTTCTAATATCATTCTGTTTGTATTCATTGTGTTTTCATTGAATCTGCATATTAAATTTTAGTATTTCATTATTGTTTCTAAAATCTCATTTATTGTCATTTTGTTTCATATATATATATATAATATAAAAAGTGTGAATTATAATTACTGATTTCTTGACCACAAAAGGCTCCTCAAGAGATCGACCTATGTTAGCAACTTTGTTGCACTTAGTATAAATATTTTTGAGAGTGCGCACGACAATGCTTCATCAAATTGGTTCCATTTTAAAGG
Organism: Viscum album; assembly: GCA_963277665.1. NCBI lineage: Eukaryota > Viridiplantae > Streptophyta > Magnoliopsida > Santalales > Viscaceae > Viscum > Viscum album. Next base: position 249,858,019 of record OY728135.1, on the reverse strand, counting down.
AGACATGTGGTCTTCACTCATTATTTTTATTCACATTTTGTAAATTATTTTTCTTCTTTTCAATTAAAAAATCAAAAAAAAATCAAAAAAAAAATCACAAAATTCAAAAACACTAAAAAAATCATTGTTCATGAAGTCATTCAATTCAAATGTTTATGCATGGAATGACCAATATTAGGTGCCAGAGGAAGTTTTAAATGATATTTATGCTAAGTATCAAAGTATTAGTAATGTAGTGGAAGAAATGGAGAGAGAAATAGAGTTGATAGCTGAATACGTACATGCATGTCAAGAGCAATCCGAACCTGAACCAGAACCAGAACCTAAACCAAAACAAATGGGGAAAGAGATTTCACCTATTATTTTCTATGTTAAAGAATATAAGGAGGGTGAGAAGAAGCTACTAAAGGAGTTAATCATATCATCCCATACTCAACCATTGCTCAAGGAGGTCCCAGAAGTACACATGCCAGCTGATTCACTTATGGGAGATCAATATTTTGTGGAAAAAATCATGGAATCACATAGTTAAAGATAAATCGAAACTTGATCTTACAATATTTGATATTGAAAAATCAACACCTTTTAACGTCTATCATTATTTGGAATATGAAAAATAATATTCATCTGATGAGATGGATTTTCTAATGGTCCTGCCAGAAGAGATCAATTTCCAAGATGACTTACTTGAAAGGGAAGACTTCTTAATTGATTCATCATGTTTTAATCTTATTCAAGATGAATTGTTTTCCGACTTCTCCTTTCCTAAATTTTTTGATATAGAACAAATGGATCAGAGCTTAGATGTTAAATAATATATAACCCATGTGGCGGTGATTGAGTATGAAGAGATGTAGAAGATGGTGTTCGTGCGACTACCTCCTTTACAACAACTTGCATATCATATGGAGGAGGACACTACAAAATTTCATATAGAGCAGCCCTATATTCTATTCCCTCCCACTCTGGACCTTAAATTATCTCTGTATTCTTTCTTGGGGTTTGGGAACATTATTATCTTATTTTGGTTTCTCCATTATTGGTGTTTAATGATGGACACTGGGAAAAGTTACATGTGGTGGTTCATCTCAAAGAAACCACATCTAACTTCTGATTGGGGATAACTCACTGTAACTTACTGAATAGGGGAGGTAAAAACCAAGAACCCCCTTGGGGGAGTCAAACCAAGAATTATCCCTCTTCTATCCCCTTTCTTATTTTTTTTATTTTTCTTATGCCTTTTCATTACTTTTTTTAGTTTTAAAGTGGTAGCTGCTAGGAGCTTAACTCAAGGATGCCACTAAAAAATAAATCAGGATGTGTTTTTCCTTTTCTTTATTTTTTTTCTACCCAATTTAAATTCTGTGTGCAAATATTTCTTGATTTTATTTGATCTAAAAATAGGGTAGTAAATGGAATAAGTGTGGGGGAGTAATTTCAAATTGTTTTTAGTAATTTTGTGTGTTCTTTTATTTTATGTTGTTTTTTTGAAATTTTATTGTTTTCTTTTTTCATTTTTTAGGTGTGTTTTTAGGATTCTTGAGTTGAATCGAATACTTAGGAAAATTCAAACCATCTTGGTGTTCTTGGAACATTTCTTTATTTGAGTATTTTAGGATTTAAATGATTGTGGAATGGAGTTTGTTTTTAAATTTCAATCTTTTCATTTGAAGAAGTTTGATTGATTGTGAAACTCATGTGCCCAAGTGCTGTCTAAATTGAAAATCATGCCCATCTCGAGAGGTTTCTAAACCTTTTTAACACATTATTACATTTCTATTTTTCTTGAGAGTCTTGAGACACGTTGTGGGATCCATAAATTTCTATTTTTCTCTTTTTCAAAGCTATCAGAGTTAATGGAATTTGTCAAGTATGATTGATGCACAACTTTGAAATCCCTTTTGCATTAAACCCTTATTTTGTCCTACCTTTTCATCTGACCATTATTAATCCCCTAGTATCTATGAAATACCTTTTTAGGTATCCACATTACAAGCCATTTATCCCTTTGCAACCTGCTCTAGAAGTTAAATGCATGATTATTGTTGAACTCAAGTGTGGGGGAGGGAGAAGATGGGCTGTATTTTGCTTTCCTGAAGAATCTTTTTGAGCTGAATTGACAGTGATTCAATATTTATTGTTTCTTGGGTGGAATAAATTTCATTATAGAAATATTTGTGGGTGGACCAAAATATAATTATAAATATGGGCTGAGCGTTCACCAATTTTTGAAGATCAAAAGTTGTCTCTCTTTTCCTCCAAAACAAGATTCTAAAGAGAAATGCAGATCTAAATTCAAGATGAAACAATGCTAAAATGAGGAAAAAAGGGATGAAATTAATTTTTTATGAAATTCCAAGTGTGAACATTACAAATGAATATTTTTTTGGAATTTATTCAATTTTTATATGATTTAGGAGTACACCATTCTTGAGAAAAACCGTTTTCATGCATTTACTTCACTTTAGAGCATAACCCTCCTCATTCCGCCTCAGATGTTTTTTCATTTTAAAACTGTCAACCCTCATCCTCAGAACAACCCATGAAAAATACCTCATTATTGACACATTTTTTACTCTATGAAGTGGAGATACTAGGAGTATATCAAGCCTATGGAGATCACACATGTTCTTGGGAATTAGAAAAACTCCACCTTGAAAATATTTGAGTGAAGAGAGAAATATTTTTCTAGGGAGGTAGGTACAACATGCATGTGAGGATTAATATTATATTGAATGGATTCATATGATTTTTGAGGAGTTCTGAAATTTTTATCCTTGTATGAGGCATGATATTTTCTTTGATATGATAATTGAGCTATGTTGTCATTTATGCTTGGAGAAGTTTGTTTTGACCTTGGTATAAGATGATTACCTAGGAGTGAAATGTTTAAGTGTGGGGTAATTGATAGAACATATATTTCAAATTATTTTATTCTTAATTTTACTGTTTTTAATCACACCGATGTGTTATTTAAAGGGAAATTTTCACATTTTATAGTTTTTGAAGCATTTTTGAGCTTAATTGCTAAAATGGCTTATTTTGGATTTAAATAGTTTTAATTTATTTTAATGTTTCAGCAATAACTTTTTATACACTGATTAAAATTTCAAAAATAATTTTTTAGGTTTCTATGTTCGATGTGGTTCATTTTATCCTGATGGACCCAAAGCTTAATCCATCATTTGGAAGCTCAAATCCAACGTACAAGTTAGGCCTCAAAAACTATTCATAGAAATGGACGATTTTAATTTCGGGATCATATATCATAAATTTACTAACCATTTGAGCTTAAATTAAACAGGTATCAAGATGAAATCTAGATGACCAACTTTCATTAATAAAGGAGCGCTTGATTCTTTCATTCTCAAGGCAAAAAATGCATTGGAACTTGCTGCATTGGAATACAAATAGTCTATTGGGTAGAATTAAATATCCAGAGTAATTTGGATATATATCTCTACACACTTGTACAATTGATCTCAAATATCTTGGGTTGAAATAGGTGATGTTGGGGAACAACTTTCAAGAAGGACTCTTCCCCAAATTCTGTCATTGAAGAGGTCTACCACTCGTTAACTTTCAGAGTATGATTTTGGAGCCAAATAATTCACTCCCTTTTCCTATAAAAGTGTATCCCTCTTTCATTTAAAATGGTTTGAAACTTAGGAATAGCCTTTGTTGGACATTATATGTAGTTTAGTTTTGTATTTTAATTTACTTTCATTCTATAATATCATTTCATATTTTTATTTAAGTTTTCTTCTTTCTCTCTTTCTTTTTCTCTCTTTTGTTTTCTCCCCTCATTTTCTTTCCACTTTGAACTCTTATGATCATGATCATGAGTTGCTAACCCAAGGAATTTACCAGGGGAGTAATTCAGTGGTGAACCCAATCCTTTGAACATTCATTTGTAATGTTTATTATTTTCTTAGAGTTATACCTAGGCGGATCTTAGTGGGCAAGGAGCCTTTGTGTCTCCACTTACCACCCGAGGTTTAGTTTTCACTTCTGTAATATTTTTCCTCGACTAAGGAGGTGGATGTGTGGTCTCTCAGCGATCTTTGAGAGTACCATATATTCAAAACCATATTTAGAGGGGGATTCTCACACATATGATGGAGTGTGTTCATTAATTAAATTAGAAACTAATAATGAGACGATGAAGGTTCACTCTGGGTGATGCTCTCGGGAATGTCTTCTTTCTTCTAACATCATTCTGTTTGCATTTATTGTGTGTGCATTGCATCTGCATATTAAATTTTAGTATTTCATTATTGTTTCTAAAATATCATTTATTGTCATTTTATTACTTTTATATAAAATATAAAAAGTGTGAATTGGAAGTAGTGATTTCTTGACTGCAAAAGGCTCCTCAGGATATCGACCTCGGTCAGCCACTATGCTGTACTTAGTATAAATATTTTTGAGAGCGTGCACGACAACACTTCATCAAATTGGAGCCATTTCTAGGGAGTCAAGTGGTATTCACTCATTATTTATATTCACATTTTTGTAAATTATTTTTCTTTCTTTCATTTAAAAAATACTAAAAAAACAAAAATTTCCAAAACACTAAAAAAATCATTGTTCATGATGTATTTCAATTCAAATTTTTATGCATGGACTGACCAATCTCAAGTTCCAAAAAAAATTTAAATGATCTTGATGATAAGTATCAAGGGATTAGTAATTTAGTGGAAAAATTGGAGAGCCAAATATAGTTGATAGCTGAATACTTACATGCATGTCAAGAGCAACCCGAACCAGAACTAGAACCGGAACCTGAACCAAAACGAGTGGTGAAAGAGATTTCACCGATTATTTTCTATGTTAAAGAACTTGAGGCAGGTGAGAAGAAGCTACTAAAGGATTTAATCATATCATCCCGTACTAAACCATTTCTTGAGGAGGTCCCAGAAGTACACATGCAAGCTGATTCACTTATGAGAGATCAACATTTTTTGGAAGAATCCTGGAATTGCATAGTTGAAGATAACCTGAAACTTGATCTTCCCATATTTGATATTGAAAAATCAACACCTTTTGAACTCTCTATTGATTTGGAAGATGAAAAAGAAGATACACCAGATGAGATGGAGTTTCCAATGGTCCTTCCAGAAGAGATCAATTTCCAAGATGACTTACTTGATAGGTAAGGCTTCTTAATTGATTCATCATGTTTTAATATTATTCAAGGTAAATTGTTTTCTGACTTCTCTTTTCCTGAAATTTTTGATACAGCACAAATGGAGCAGACCTTGGATTTTAAAGAAGATATAAACCAAGTGGTGGTGATTGAGGATGAAGAGATGGAGAAGATGGTGGTGGTGCGACTACCTCTTCTACAACAACTTACATATCATATGGAGGATGACACTACATAAGTTCATAGAGAGCACCCCTATATTCTATTCCCCCCCACTCTGGATCTTAAATTCTCTTTGTATTCTTTGTTGGGGGTTGAGAACATTATTATATTATTTGGGGTTCTCCATTATTAGTTTTTACTTATGGACACTAGGAAAAGTCACATGTGGTGGTTCATCACAAAGAAACCACATCCACCTTCTGATTGGGGATAACTCACTGCAACTGCCTGACTAGGGGCAATAAAAACCTAAAACCCACTTGGGGGGTCAAACTAAGCATTATAACTTTTCTATCCCCTTTCTTATTTCTTTTTATTTATTTTTATTATATATTTTCATTCTTTTCTTGTAGATTTAATGTGGTAGCACTTAGGAACTTAACTCAAGGCCGCCACTGAAAAATATATCAGGCTTTGTCTTTCCTTTTCTTTATTTTGTTTTCTACCCAATTTAAATTATGTGTGAATATATTTATTGATATTATTTGAGATAAATATAGGGTAGTAAATTGAATAAGTTTGGGTGGGGGATTTCAACTTGTTTTTAGGAATTTTGTGTGTGCTTTTATTTTATGTTGTTTTTTTTAAATTTTCTTGATTTCCTTTTTAATTTTTTGGGTGTGTTTTTAGGATTCTTGAGTTGAATAGAATAATTTGGAAAATTAAAACCATATTGGTGTTTTTGGAACATTTCTTTATTTCAGTATTTGAGGATTTAAATGATTTTTGAATGTATTTTGTTTCTAATTTTCTATCTTCTCATTTGAAGAAGTTTGATTGATTGTGAAACTTATGTGCACAAGTGCTATCCAAATTGAAAATCATGCCTAGCCCGAGAGGTTTCAAAACATTTTTGACATATTCTTACATTTATATTTTTCTTGATAGTATTTAAACATGTTGTGTGATCTATAACTTGCTATTTTTTTATTTTTCAAAGCTGTTAGAGTTCATGGAATGTGTTAAGTATTATTGAGGCACTACTTTGAGATCCCCTTTACATTAAACTCTTATTTTGACCTACCTTTTCATATGAACATTATTAAGCCCATATTATCCATGAAATACCTTGTTATATATCCAAATTACAAGCCATTTATCCCTTTACAACCTACTCTAGAAGTTAAATGCATGATTATTTTTGAACTCAAGTGTGGGGGAGGGAGAAAATGAGTTGTATTTTGCTTCCGTGAAGAATCTTTTTTAGCTGAATTGAAAGTGTTTCCATATTTGTTTCTAATTGGGTGTAAGATATGTCATGATGGAAAGATGTATGGGTGGACCAAAATATCATTACAAATATGGGATGGGTGTTTACCAATTTTTGAAGATTAAAAGTTTCCTCTCTTTTCCTCCAAAACATGATTCTGAAGAGAAATCAAGATCTAAATTCAAGCTGAATCAATGATAAATAAGGAAAAGTCGGATGGAATTAATTGATTATGAAATTCCAAGTGTGAACTTATCAAAGTAAAATTTGTTTGGAGGTGATTTAATTTTTAGCTGATTGAGTAGTACACCATTCTTGAGAAAAATTGTTTTCATGCATTTACTTCACTTTAGAGCATAACCCTCCTCATTATGCCTCATATGTTTTTACATTTTAAAACTGCCAACCCTCAGCCTCAGAAAAACCCATGAAAATTACCTCATTATTGACACATTTGTGACTCTATTAAGTGGATATACTAGGAGGATAGCCAACCTATAGAGATCACACAAGTTCTTGGGAATGTGAAAAACTCCACTATGAAAATCTGTGCGTGAAGAGAGAAATATTTTTCCAGGGAGGTAGTTAAGACATGTATGTGAAGATTAACATGAGATTTAATGGATTCATATTATATTTTAGGAGTTTTGAAAATTTTATCCATGTATTAGGCATGATATTTTCTTTGATATGATAATTGAGCTATTTTGTCATTTATGTTTTGAGAAGTTTGTTTTGACCTTGGTATAAGATGATTGACCAAGAGTGAAATGTTTAAGTGTGGGAGAATTGATAGAAAAAACATTTTCAATTATTTTATTCTGAATTTCATTTTTTTAATCCCACCAATGTGTTATTTAAAGGGAAATTGTCACATTTTATAGTTTTTGAAGCATTTTTGAGCTTGATTGCTAAAATGGCCTATTTTGGATTTAAACAGTTTTAATTTATTTTAATATTTCGTCCATAACATTTTATAAACTGATCCAAATTTAAAAATTCTTCTTTTATAGGTTTCTATGTTCGATTTTATTCATTTTATCCAGCTGGACCCAAAGCTCAATCCATCATTTGGAAGCTCATATCCAACTCACAATTAAGGCCTCAAAAACTGTGCACAGAAATGGATAATTTTAATGATGGGACCATATATCATAAATGGACAATCCATTTGAGCTGAAATTAAATATAGATCAATATGAAATCCTTAGGAACAACTTTAATTAATATTGGAGCGCCTGATTCTTTCATTCTCAAGGCCATAAATTCATTGGAACTCACTATATTTGAATACAAATGTTTTTTTGGGAAGAATTAAATATCTAGAGTAATTTGGAAATGTTTCTATACCCACTTGGAAAATGAAGAAAAACATTCGTGGGTTGACAGAGGATAGGTTTGGGAACAACTTTCAAGAAGGACTATTCCCCAAATTCGGTCATTAAAGAGGTCTACCCTGTGTTATCTTTCAGAGGATGATTTTGGAGACAAATAATTCACTCCCTTTTCCTATAAATGTGTATTACTCTTTCATTTCAAAGGGTTGGAAACTTAGGAATAGCCTTTTCTATCCATTATTTGTAGTTTATTGTTTTATTTTCTTTTAATTTCATTCTGTAATAGCATTTCATATTTTTATTTAAGTGTTCTTCTTTCTCTCTTTCTCTTTCTCTATTTTGTTTTATCCCTCCATTTTCTTTCCATTGTGAAATATTATACTCATGATCATGAGTAGATAACACGAGGAATTTCCTAAGGGAGTAATTCAGTGATGAACCCAAGCCTATGAACATTTATTCTTAATGTTTCTTATTTTATTAGAGTTATACCAAGGGGGATCTTAGTGGGAAAGGCGCCTTCGTGTCTCCACTTTCCACCCGAGGTTTAGATTTCACTTATGAAATATTTTCCTTGATCGAGGAGGTGGATGTGTGGTCTCTAAATTTTTTTTGAGGGTACCATATATTCACAACCATATATAGGGGAGGATTCTCACACATATGATGGAGTGGGTTCCTTAATTAAATTGGAAACTAATAATGAGACGATGAAGGTTCACTCTGGGTGATGCTCTCGTGAATATCTCATTTCATATAACATCTTTTATATGCATTCATTGTGTTTGCATTGCATCTGCATATTAAATTTTAGTATTTCATTCTTGTTTCGAAAATCTCATTTATTTTCATTTTATTTCAGATATATATAAAATATAGAAAGTGTAAATTAGAAGTAGTGACTTCTTGACCACAAAAGGATCCTCAAGAGATCGACCTAGGTCAGCCACTGTGATGCACTTAGTAAAAATATTTTTGAGAGTGTGCACAACAACACTTCATTAGTGGGACTTTTAATGAAGTTTCCAAGCCCAATTTTAAAATTGCGAGGACACGATTCACAAAAGGGGGGAAGGATGTAACATCCTAGGTAAGTAAAGATATGACATTTTTATATTAATTAATATTCCTGAATTAAATATTAATTTTATTTTAAAGGGGATGCTATTTCTGATAGCGTACTCAACGCACAATAACGGATTTCTCTAAAATCTTACATTGCACACAATGTTGAGTTATACTGAAAAATAATATAGTAATATTATTATGGTAGTTAACGCCTAGTCGTTGTATTGATGTGAATGAAAAAAACTAACTACAATATGATTATACATGTTTGTTAAATGTTTTTACATTTATCCAATAAAATTTAGAGGCCTAAAATGTGAATGAATCCAATTTTAAGTATAAACACTCTAATATTCTTTAAAAGGCCGATTTACCGCCTTTTGATGGAGAACCCTTTTTAAATATAGTTTTTTTCACTTTTATATGTTCTATTTGAAAAAATAATATTATTCTTTAGAATCGGGACATCAAAATTTACTTTGGATGAAATTTTGATATTTTGTAGATAATGTTCATGTTTTCAATGAATAGTGCAAAACACTGCATTTTAATTCAAAACTACCTTTTAATATAATTTATTTATATGGATAGATCATATTTTTAAATGGTTTTAAAGTATAATTGGTCTATATTTTTACCATTTAATCCAATGTTGGTCATTGGAAGCAGTTTCACATTTAAATTGGACATAAATACATGTCAATCTTTTGGTAGTTTTTACTTCTTAAAAACACGCTTTCTGGTTTTGACAACAAGAATTAATTTTAAATTAATTAATGAAACTTATATGTTTTTAATTTGGTAAAATAGACATCATTTTTGAATTTTTAATATCAAAATTATCTTTGGGTGAATTTTTGGTAATTTTTTGAAAACGTTCAATTTTTTATGAATAGTGAAAAACTACATAGTTGTTAAAAACTGACTTTTTCATTTAAATGAAATTTTACCACTTATGTGAATTGAATTTAAAAAATCTGAAATATATGGTAGCAATCAGTAAGTAAAATTTGGTTCAATAAGATGAAAATAATTTTTGGTGAATAGTAATTTTTGACTTTTATTTACCGCGGTGAAAGGTAAATATGGTGATTCAAGGTAAAAATAATATTATAATAATATAAAATTACCTTAACAACTATTCTAGCCTTATTGAATGAGTCAAGGCCGACCAATAAAATCCTTGGGAGATACTTTTGGCCTTTGAAATCCATTTGGGTAAGATAATGACATTAATAACTTTTTATTTAAAGTAAAAATAAAAATATCATAAACATGTATTATTTTGCTAAAATGATTTTAATATGGGGTTATATAATTGATATATTTTACTATAAATAGTCATTAAAAATAAAAAAATATTTCAAAAATCATGGTAATTTATTTATAATTTTTGGACATCAAATAAATTTTTTTATTTATGACACAATGATGATGTAATGATTACCTCATTAATGAATGTTTTAAATAAAAGAGATTATAAATATTAAAATAAATTTATTTTGAAACTTTTTATTCTATCCACGAATTTTTGAGATTATGATGACTTGTTATATTTTAATTAATGAAGGGTTTTCGAAATAATCAAGTTTTTTTGGATTTTTTATAAAGTCATGATATGAATAGTATAAAAATTCACATAAATGAATTTTTAAATCAATTAATTTTTATTAAATGATAAAAATAGTCTAAAAAATATACGATTTAGCCAAATAACATATATAATGTTAAAAATGTCATTAATGATCCATTTTTGGGTCGCTTGGAATTTTATAGTAAATATATTAACCATATAGAGTGAATATACAAGAAGCTTTGTTAAAAGTCAAATTAATTAACTTAGGGTTAAAGCTAAATTATAAGGTTAAATTTGAACCCCAAACCTGTCTAAAACCTATTTTATTCGATTATTTTGAATAATAGTCATCTTATCTTCGAATTTAATGAGTTATGGTTCTTTTGAAACCAAAAATCTTTTTATAATAAAATAATATTTTCAATCTTTCCTAAAGAGCCCCTCCTCCCTCTTATAAAATGACAACACTTCTAACCCATTACTCACACCTCTCAAGCCCCTTATATCATCAAACATCTGCCAAAATTATCTCTCAAGATCCCTATATTCCTCCTAGAAGCCTTGCCTTAGGAAGAAGACACTTCAAGGTAGCATTTTGGTTCAAACCAAAGGGAGTTACCCAATTTAAAGGTAACATCTTCCCTCAAGTTCTCTTCTTTTATTTTACTTCTTCACTCCCTATGCTCTTGTTATTATTTTTTTACATAAAAACACAAGTATCATCAATATACTAGTTTTTTTTATGAAGAGTATTCTAACTACACTTACACACACCTCTGTCTAATGGGTAAATAATATACTGTTTCTGTGGACGACAAACTACTGCCTCACAAAATGATGATTGTTTGATTATCTCCTACCTCATATCATGGTGGCCATTATGATGAAACTGTATTTTTATGTGATATATATTATATTTATATTGTTTCTATGATCTAGTATTTTTTATTTATATCATACCTCCATGGTTTCCATAATGGGTAAATACGATAATTTTATTTGAGGAAGTGCGGACTACCGCCCCCTCAAAGTGATATGACTCGTTCATGCCATAAGTGGAACATATAAAGGATGGATTTAATGAAATTATATATGATATTATACTGAATTTATAATATACCTATGTATCATTATTTTTTCATTCCATTAAATATGAAATAGAAATGAAAGTATCATTCATGCGTACGTACGGCTTACCATCTCAATGAATGGTGCATTTCATTTCTTATCTCCAAATGTTATGTACTATTATAAATAGATATATATACTGGATATATATGATATATATGATATATAAATCATGAATATCATTTTGGAGATAATGTAATTTTTACCACAGGGACAACTTGTAATTATAAGAAGTTTATTTTTGACTCAAGTACCAAATATCGACAAAACAACCGTTATTAACATAAATGATTCTTTAATGTTTATTACATGGTAATAAGTGATTTAAAAGTATTAATGTACTTTAAAAAGGTTTTTAAGCAAGTAGAAATTAACTTTAGTTTATTATTCAGGATATTAAAGAACAAATGAGTCATGTCGGACACGAGGTAAGTGGTTTTCATCTGACTTTTTATTCCTGTGATTTTCATGCTATATTTTATACTATTTCATTTTTTGTGGTGTATGTACTACCCATGATATATTCTTTGTTTAATATACTTTAATTTATGGGTATTTAAATCTTCATTGTATGATCCTTATTTTATGGGGTATATGTTTCGTAAGTTACCAAATCAGTAAGGGGTCCTTTCACCCTCCTATTCTAGTCAATGACTTATTTTATGTAATTAAATTTAAATTTTAAAATGTTGGGATAAGTTCTTATATATCCTTATTTCTTTAAATTTTATTTCCATGTGATGAGATACCCTTTTCTTTCTCATCAAATCATTTTCTAAATTTTAAAGTTATGCCATTAGGCTGTCGAATTTCTGTAAGAGAACTTCTTAACCCAATTTCTATTCTTTAGGTTAAACTTATACTTATTGATTATATAGTGCTATGAATATGTGTGAATGACATATTATTGTTTTAAACTTAATATCCACTTATATTGGGTGTATTCTTATTTGTCACACATAATTATGTCATTGATTTATCCTTAATCTAAGGATACAATCTTTGTAAGGGACTTTGTATCAATTTACATTCCATTGAGACTTATTTGTTCTTAAACACTAATTCACTTTTATATCGTGTATATACTACTCTTTGAAATATTATAGCATGAATCTCATTATTCTTATGATATTATATTATTTTTTTAATGTTATTATATAATTATTTTTATTCAAGTATTTTCTCACGTGGTAAGGAACTCTTTAACTAAAACATTGTTTTAAATGTTTTAAAGATTTATTCTTATAAATATTTCTCATTAATGACCATGTTTTCAAAATGTTTTAAAGGATTTATTTATATAGACATTAATGTTTTAAAATTTTAATTCCTTTAAAATCTTGAAAGTGGTATGTGACACTTTGACTTAAAAATATCTTTATTAAATGTTATAAATGGTTTGATAAAGCATTGATTATGTCAATATCTTGAAATGATATATTGTGACTGAAATGTGGAAATTTTATCTTTCCTTTATGCTTGTTTTATGTGTTATTAATGTGTTATGGTTATTGGGCATTGTTTACGTATATGGGTGGTTCCATGATAAACCTAGGGTAGGTGAGACCGAGATAGATCTATAATGCATTGGATAACGTGATGGAGGTAAACGTTAATGTTTCTCCTAATAGATTTAGGGAATATACTATGATGGGTATTCCTGTGAAAGCTAAAATTTAAGTTTGATATGGATGCCACAAGTTACCTTTATGATTTATGATTTCTATGCATTATTCATAAATCTTAGGATTTCATGAGGTATGTTAAAGAGATTATGTTTTGTATGTATTGATAGACTAATATTTCCAATATCTATTTTATAACCCTTACTGAGCTTTTTATGCTCATCCCAAGTTTTTGAAATATTTTTGACAGGGTATAAGGTACAGTAAGAGAAATGAAGAATTCAACAAGATTTATATCCAGAAAAGAATTTTTGTTTTCTTTTAATAATTTTTATTTTATGAAAAAAATTAATACTGATTAAAAGTGTCTACTTTGTAATATTTGAGATGTAATGTAATAGTTATGGCCCAATTATATAAAACTATAAACCTGGAAATATCCTCAATGTGAATTATTAACTTAATTCAATATTTTGTAATGTTTAAGATTGGGGCCTTACATCTTGGATGATATCTCTCTCTCTCTGTTGGACGTATAATGGAAGATAAAATAGCTCTCAAATTTGTGGGTATGAATAATACCTCAAAAAATGAGCTCCCCTCTGCTTATATAGTGTGAGTTAATTACTTGAAAATGGTTCCCTGACCCCATATAAGTAACTCCCACTAAATAAGGGATAAAAAACACATTTTGACGAACTAAGTGTATCATAATGTTATTTATATTTTAATCATATTATTTTAATATATATTTAATATATTACATGATAAAAAAGATCCATTAAATTGACTCGTAATTCCCATAATATTAAATGAACCTTGAATATTAAAATGGTATTCATTCATATAATATATTTCCAAACATTTACTTTAATACTTTTAAATACATTAAATAAATAAATTAAACTCAAATTATTATATACTAAAATAATAGTGAATTTATTTATTCATTTATGATCATCAATACTTTGACAACACTTGGACCCTATGGTGGGGACCACTATATCCTATACACCTATTCACCATAATAGGGAAGACTCTTGAATACGATATTGTGTGTGACACTCGAGTCCATTATCATGATTGTAGTGATTACTATTCATATACTAGGATCGGAGTCTATAAACTCATCAAGGATGCTAAGGAGGCAAGGAATAATCATAGCAATGAAAACCATTTTATGAACACACATTGTGTAATACAGTCTCATTTTATCATGGTATATTATAAAGTAAGATACATAAACTATATCATAATCCATTATTGCTTTATTATTTATTGATGTAACTATATAAACTTACCTTAGACTAACATGGATGTTGGGAAAAAATCCCTCAAGGTATCATTGAATCATTTTTGAGGTGATTGTGTTTATTGAAAAAGCGGGCCTCTATGTTGTGTTTGTTGAAAAAGCAGACCATGATGTAAAATTTTTTTGACAAAGGGGGTTTACATGGTGATATTTCTGGTTCAAGATATGTTGTTGGTTATCCATTCTTGATTGAAGAACCTCGACACATGAATGGATGATCTGTAAGTGGTACAAAAAGAGAAGATACAGGGTGGCATCGTTTTCTAGTGTTTTCCAAATTTTTGGTCCTGAAAATTAGAAAATGGAGAGATGTGTTTTCAGTAAAGGGAAGTACACAAAAAAGGAAAGTGGTGCACGAAATATTTTCATGGTGCGTGAAAAAGAAAATGGTGCACGAAATATTAGCATGGCGTGTGAAATAGAGGATTGGTATTTTTCACGCAAGTGGTGTTTCATGATCAGAAGCTCGAAAATTGGAAAAGGCATGAGGTGTGTGAAATATTGGAGCAGTGCGTGAAAAATGATATTTCACAGAAGATGTGTTTTTTGCGCACAAAGTGAATTATGGGCTCAAGGAGGGTTTTTTACGCAGGGGTCATTTTTTGCCTATAAATATGAAGTGACCCCCCTCATTCGAAGTAGCTTAAGAATTAGAGATTATCCGAGCTCTCATGCATTAAATTGGAATACGCAAGGGTTGTTGTGCGTAAAATAAGTGTTTGCGCATAAAGCGAAGGTTGCGTGTAAAAGAAGGTGGTTGTACGTAAAAGTATTATTTGTGCGTAAAGAAAAGGATGTGTGTAAAAAGAAAAGTTTGTGCATAAAAGAAGGTTGTTGGATGTAAAAGGATTTATTGCGTGTAAAAGAGTTGTTATGTGAAAAGTGGATTTCGCACAAAAGAAGGGAATTACACGCAAGGCCCAGTGAAGGATGTGCGTAAAAGTTGGGGTTTCCTGGTACAACCAGTGCAAAGTAAGATTCATCTACGGGTGAATGTTGGACGTCAACAGAGCATCTATCAACAGTTTAGGATATAGATTTCATTAGAGATAATGAAGAGACCTATAGGTCTATAAACCGTGGGTGGATCTTCTGAAGAAGCAGTGAGTGTACTTTAGTTGAGAGAGCATTGAGATTTCATATTGTGAGTGGTTGTAAACCAGGAGGGACAGCGAGTTCGCTCTGAACTTGTAAACAACAGTGCGCTTATAGTAGAATTGGTACATCAGCACACCTCTGGTGTATGCTCCATGTAAACATCCCAGTGAGGGTGAACCAAGTAAAATTGTTGTCTCATGTGCATGATTTATGGTTTATTCATACTCTACAATAGGAGGGAGAGAGAAGAGGGTTTTGTCTAACAACAAAACAAGATCAGAAGGGGCAGTTGTTTTAATCCGTCATACCCTGATTCACCCCCTCGCAAGGTATCTAGACTAGTGGACCTAACAATGGACATGGATTTATAAAGGTACAACCATCCTGATCATATAGGCATGATATATTGCTTCATCAACTTGCAAGTGAAAAATTCAATATTGACCATTCAACAAATTCCACACCACCAAAGACACACCCTACATAAGCTACCTCAACATGACTTTAATGTCATGGTTTTTGACTTTCATCAAATTACATGATAAAATTATACACATTAATAACGATCTCAAGTTAGGAGACCAATACACATGTTCATATAAAGGAACAAGAAATAACTCAAGAAACATGTGGTGTTCTTATTGGCAAGTCTATCCTCATGATCTCATTTACTCAAGATCACCAAGTGTGAACTTCATGAGAAGAATTATCAATACTTATAAGCTCCCAGAACCTAATGGGTTCACATAATCTATGTCATGTTAGTATGATATATCTGGACAACAGGACACAACTTTAAGATTAATGTCATTGTATCTCAATGATTTCATTATATACTGGGAACTATTATAACCTTTCGATACAACATGCAATCTAAGGAAATTACCATAATTATAGTGGACAAGGAAGTATCTACATTATTATAGTAATATTAAACACATTTATATATCAAACTATATACATGTAATGGTAATCAAAGTACATATATAAGTTGGGTCTAGGGAACCCACATTTTAAACTACCACTCACACTAGATCCAACTGCTAACAATCTCAAACCACTAGCTCTCACATAAAAATAATGCTTTGGCTAAGTTATAGATTTAGTTATGGGTTCTACCATGTTATCCTCTACGGCTACTCTATTAACCATTACCTCACATATTTGAGTAAAATACATCAACATATGAAACTTATTAAGTATATGATTTATCTTATGGTGTGACCTGGATTAGTGGAAAGCACCACAACTATTATATTATCACAATAAACTGAAACATGTCCTACACTACTAGAAAAAACACCAATATCTAAGATAAAGTTTCCTATCCATACCACCTCATTAGCTACATCAGAATCCATGATATACTAAGATTATTATGTAGAATCAATAATGATTGGTAACTTTGATCTTCTCTAAATCACTACACCACTATTCAAGAAAAAGAAATAGCCTGACTATAATTTTAAACCATCATGAAATATCTGGAAACTATAATAAATGTATCCTCTAATTACAAGCTCCTCATATTCTACATACACTAGGAAGATATCCTTTGTATGTCTCAAGTAGTTCAGGATATTTTTTACTACAGCCCAATGTAGCTCTCCTAGATTAGCTTGATATATTTCCCCCATTCTTAAAGAAAAGGAATAATCAAACATTGTACATAACATGACATACATGATAGATCCAACTGCTAAATAATGTGGGGTTCTACTCATTATTTCAATATCCTTTTAAATTTGTGGACACATTTTCTTGGAGAGACCGATACCACTTGACTTTGGAAAAAACCCTCTCTTGGTCTATTCTATATTATACCTTTTGAGTACCTTATTTATATATGTAATATGACTTAGTTCAAGCATCCTCTAAGATCTATCTTGATATATCTTTATCCCTAGAATGTAGGCTACTTTACCTAATTCTTTCATAAATAAATATTCATTTATCAAATTATTAACTAACTGCAATACTTGTACTTTATTTCCCATAATTAATATGACATCAACATATAATATGAGGAAAATGATGGAATTCCCACTATTCTTCTTATAGACACATAGATCACTTTAATTCCTTATGAAATAAAATTATCTTATGGATTCATCAAAATAAACATTCTATGGTTGTGAGGCCTAATTGGACCCATAAATGGATATCTATAGCTTGGATACTTTATTGATGTTCTCTGACTTAATAGACCATTCAGGTTGAGTCATATAAACATCTTCAACCAACTTCCCATTTAAAAAATCATTTTTACATCCATTTTACAAATTACATAATCATGGAAGGATACTATTGAAAGTAATTTTTGGATGGATTTCAACATTACTAATGGTGAAAAGGTTTTATTACAGAATATTCCTTGATGTTGACTAAAACCCTTTGCTACCAGTCATACCTTATAGGTATTGAATTTACCATCCATGTCCAATTTTTTCTCAAATACCCATTTGAACCTTATGGGTTTTACATTAGCTAGAGGATATTCCAAAATACAAACTTGATTTTGTTACATGGACTCCATCTTATAATTCATGGACTCTTTCCATTTAGTAGCATCTTTTATTTATGCTACTTCCTTTTAGTTTAGAGGCTCATCATTTTCAAAGAGTAATGTTTCACTTGACTCGGTGAAAAGAAAACCATAATGCTCTGGTTCTATAATATCTTGAGTCAACTTACTCAATAGTTGTGTCTTGGGAACATCTTCATCTACCAGTACCTCTTCAAATAGATTGTTTTCTTACCAAATTTTGTGTATTTGGAGCATCAACTTCATTGAAGTTATTCTTTCTCCCATTATTTCCATTAGAAATGTGGTCCCTTTCTAGAAATAAATCATGTATTACCAGAATCAATTTTCTGTTAAAAGTTTTATATAGTTAATATCCTTTGGTTTCTTTATGAAAACCTATAAAGATTCAATTCATTCTCCATGATTATAATTTTTCACTAGTTATAGTCTTGAAAAAAACTTGCATCCCCAAACACATATATGTCATAGCTTGGGTTTCTTTCCACACCACAACTCTTATGGAATCCCATGTTGTTTTATATGGTACCCAATTAAGGTTATATTCCATTGTCTATAACACATATCCCCAAAAGGATAAATAAAAATTTTCCTGACTCATCATTGATCTAACCATGTCAAGAATGGTCTGATTGCTACTTACACTAACACCATTCCACTATGGTGTAGAAGTAGGAGTGAGTTGAAATATTATCCCATAATCTTTTAAGTGTTTAATGAAATATTGGTTAAGATACTATCCACCTCGGTTTGAGTGAAGTGACTTAAAATTATTATAAATATGGTTTTAAACTTTATATTGGTATTCCATACAAATATAAAATGAATACAAATTATACCACATTGGGTAGATATAGCCATGCCTAATATAGTTATTAGTAAAATTAATTAAGTACAAAATCCTACCCCTTAAATATATTGGAAATAGACCTCATACATTAGTATAAATTACTCCCAGCAATTCAGTGGCTCTAAATCCCTTCCCAGAGAAGGGTTCTTTGGTTATTTTCCCTTATAACCAAACGTGACATAAATCTAGGGGCTTTAACTTGACTGAGTCTAAAAAAACTACTTGGTGTAATTTCTATAAATGCTTATCATTTACATGACTAATCTTGAAGTTCCATAGGCGGGTGTTATATGAGTCATTTTCACTAATTTTTTGCTTGATTTCCATTATAGGGTTTTTGAGTTCAAGTATATTCAATCCATTTTTAAGATTCACTATACCATAACATATGTTATTCTTATTAAAGAGAAACAAATTATTTCTAAAATTTAAATAAAATAACATGGTGTCTAAACATGATACTGAGATTGTGTTTCTAGTAATTTAAGGAATATAATAACAATTATTTAATATGAAAACCAAGCCACTAGGCAAAGTCATATGATAATCTCCCTCTACCAAGGCTACTAGAATCAAACAATTTTTATATTGGAGATCCACCTCTCCCTTTTAAATATTCTACAATCTACTTGGTTCATATATATGAATCCAAATGTGTGATCCACATACTATATCCAATACCCAAATTATAGATAAATATGGATTACATTAAATGAAATAAATACATGAAGTATAAGGATCACCTTGATTTTTTCCTAGCTCTGTAATTATTACTCTAATAGAATTTATTGCCAAATAAAAATTAGATAACCTCGTTATCATTTCCATTCCTCTGTATCATAGGATTTTGTGAAGGGAAATGCATAATTATCTTTGTATGGGCCTTAGAATTATACCCCTAAGACTTTACCTTCCTCTTTTTTTCACCATAAGGATTGAATAATTGGAATTATTAATATCCTTATATGCTTGGTGAAGTAAATCCAAACAATCTGGGAGAGAAATTTTCATATTAATCATGTTTTAATTAATAATAAAATTTAAAAATCTTGGTATAAAATATGTAAGAATGAGCTGAATCACTAGTTATGGTTTTTTCTTGAACCCAAGGGCATTAAGTCCCTCAATTTACCTAATCATCTTGATTACATGAGGTCCTATTTGATTCCCTTATGCTATCCTGCACCTATAAAATGTACTAGATATATCATATATTTCTTTCCTATATCTATACTTATATAATTACATAGGATGAGTTAATATCTTGTAGGAATCTTCATCCTCATGTATTTTCTATAGTTGGCTAGAAATAGATGACAACATGATACATTGTACAACTAGTGCATCATATAGATACTTTTTTCTATTTTCCTTTATCCACCTTTCTTTCTCCCTTGGGAGGATTGAAAGTAAGTGAGTAATACCACACATAAAGTTTCCTCTCTTATAATGGTACTATGCACAAGCGCCCATACCAATTCTATAAGTTATGGCCGATTATAATATTTTATTTATCCAGAAATGATCATAGTGAAAATGTTCCAATGGTGTTTGTGATTTCCATCTTGTCTACAAAAAAAACATTCATTACTTTATCTTGATTACCTTTTAGACATTATTGATTGATTAATTAAATCATTAAATTTTTCCCACAATTTTATAGAACTCTAGTAGAACTCACTACTAGATTCATAATACCCAACTGATTGAGTATTCTAGTGGCAAGGATCCATGAAACCTATCCTCATTTTCTATAAGATATGGCTATGCAACTACCAAGGTAGGTACTAGACTAGCTAACCACATTGGGTCATGGTTCCTTGAACTGTTGATTGAAGTCCCAACTTCTCAGAATCATAACATTGATTCCCTTAACTCCTTACCTCTAAAGTGATAACAAGCTAGCTATGTCTACTTCTTTGTAACCATATTTAATTAAGTCAGCCCATCACTCTCATAATAACTCCCCAGAAGAAGGAGTCATCCACAACTATGGATGATGATCACCACATATACCTGGTTCTGTTCAAATTTGAGTGACTAAAGGCATTTATAACTTAATATTACTTTGAGGGTATTTAATACTTCTGAAAAAATATAATCATATTCTATTAATCATGATCAAACTATGTTATCACCCTCAAAAATGAACATGCATTATTTGAATACATTCATCATGTTTTTATTCATTTTTCTATTAATTATTTTATGTGTCTACCATAGACATGAAAATGCATAAAATAATAAACAATGCATAAAAAAATAAATTTCCTAACTGGTCTTGAGCATCTAATAATGGTTGATTTATTTAAATTCATTAGATTAATCAGGACATATGGGTATCATACCTAATTCGGATCTTGACTCATATCGTAGCTCACCCTTGGTCAAATATTTTCACTTCTTGTCTAGGATACTACCTTATCTTGGTATGGTCCATGAAGTACAACATCATCGTAAATAGTAAGAGAATACTCACATGTAGGTGAGGGGGTCTCAGGAAGTAGAATATACATACTGATAAAGATGGCTACACAAATCCTTATACATATTACATAAAGAATGATGATGTGTAAACTGTTAATAAAACTAATTAAATATTACAATCATTTCACATAGTTGTAATAATTAATAAAATAAAACAAATAAATAATCATAGACAAATAGAGAGCCGACTACTATATAAGACCTATATGTGAGAAAATTGAATTCTTAATAAAAATTAAAATGAAATAAATTTACATCATGAAAATTTAAATAAATTAAATAAATTATTAAAAATTTAACTAATCTAATTTAGTTTAGTCCCATAATTGATTAAAATTTATACCAAAATTAAATGAATTTTTTCAAACAACAAAATTATTATTATTTTTAAATAAAAAAATAATAAATTAATTTTTGATTATATTAAAAAATTTCCCAGGCCTCATAATCCCACCCAAGACCATTTATGGATGGAATGAATCCATATAGTCTTGTTTTGGGCCAGGTAGAACCTGCATAAGGATGCATGTGTTGGGTAGGACCCATGCGAGTCCATCATGGGTCAGGAAAACCCATACAGGGTAGCTTGGGTTGGGAAAACCCACCTTGACCCATTTTGAGTTGAGTAGAACCAAATAATACCATGGGTCAACTAATTTTGATAAACCATACAAGGTGAGGGCCTATGATTGTGGAGGCTAATGTCTAGGTGGGTAAATACTGTGAGGTTTCTGGCTAGGATAGCGCTGGGTGATCAAGTAGCTACAGTTCCCTGGGGGTCAGCTAGTGGGATGACCATCTGGGTGAGGAGGCAGTGCCGGTAAGGCCACAACCGATAGGGGTGGTAGTGGCCAGGTGAGGGATATTGAAGTGTGTGTATGGTACATGATGAAAGCAGGGAGGTGAGTCCGAAGGAGATGAAGGCATCAGTGGGCTCGACCACACAAGACGATGATGGTGTTGAGCTGACCAGGCGATGATGACGTGCTGGCCATGATGGACGATGATAGAAAGATGGATTCTCCAGGAATCCTGTCTATTTTTTG
Organism: Viscum album; assembly: GCA_963277665.1. NCBI lineage: Eukaryota > Viridiplantae > Streptophyta > Magnoliopsida > Santalales > Viscaceae > Viscum > Viscum album. The sequence continues at coordinate 249,835,366 of OY728135.1, read as the reverse complement.
TGAAACAATTGTCTATAGACACTTATTTTTGTTAAAGTATCACCACCTCCTTGAATTTAGAATATTTTTTCTTTTTGTTTTGTTCTGGTTGTTGGCAGCTGCACCCCACTGACCTATGAACCGCATTGTCAAAATCCTATGTTAATTAGGACCTTTGAAGACAATATTTTCTTTATTTTGATTCCATAGCCATTGGAATATATTGGCCACCTAATGGTATTTTTTTGGTGGTCATATTTTGGTCATAACATGGTCAAAATTGGTAGGCCTCCGAAATCACCATCGACCAGTGAAGTCGGGATGTGAAAAATTATTTTCTTATTTTTTTTTAAAACCTAATAAACTAGGAATGAGCCATATAATATTTTTTTTGATGACTGTAACTTGTCCATTTAATATTGGATTGATTTTCAGTTAATTCCATTAGGACTGGACTGAATCCGTCTACTTAATTTAATGCAATTTATTTTCTTTTCTCAGAAAATTCACTCGATCACTCAAATACTAGTTGTTGGTATCCGGGCACACGATAGAAGTTAGTAGGCCTGTAATTTAAAAATTTTCATCATAAGAGTGATGGAACTACATCATATCCAACAATCGTATCCCTAGAATAGGTCTGAGGATCTCATGTGAATTAAATAATCACAACATTAACATGAATGAATACCTCATCCGATAAAAAACATGTTTTGACAAACAAACTATGTCATAATTTCATTTATATTTGTATCACATACTTGTAATATATATTAAATATATTTCATGATAAAAGTGTGCCATTTACTTGAATTTTAATTCCTGTAATATTAACTGAACCTTGAATATTAAAATAATATGCATTTTTATACTATTTTTCCATGTATTTACTTTAATATTTTTAAATATGTTAAATTAATAAATTCAAATCCAATTATTATATACTCTAATAATAATGAATTTATTTAATCATTGGATATCATTAATATGTGGAAACCACTTAGACAATATGGTGGGGCCCACCATGTCCTACACACCCATTCACCATAATAGGTCATAATCTTGAATATACTATTGTGTGTGACCCTCTAGGCCCTTATCTAAATAATAGTGAATACATTTCATAGATAAGGAGTAGATTATAATAACCCATAAATTCCCCTAAGGAGATAAAGAACATTCATAACAAAAAATCCATCCTTTGAACACACACTCTGTAATATAATTTCTTTGTCTTGTATATCTCATAAAGTAGGGTGTACTGTTTGTGTCATTATTCATTATCGATTTATTATTTGTTAATCTAATTGGATGAACTTAACTTCAAATACCATGAACATGTATTTATGAAGGTACAACTATCCTGATCAACTAAATCTAATATATCACTTCTTAAACTCAGAAGTGACAAATTCTATCTTGACCATTCAACCAATGCCATACCACCAAAGATGCACCCAACACAAGCTACGTCACCACAAATTTAATGTCATTGATTTTTCCTTGCATCAAAGTACATGATCAAATGGTACACATTGATAATGATATTAATTCAGTAGACTAATACACATGTTCATATATAGGAACAACCAATTAATCATGAAACATGTGGTGTTCTTATTGGTGGGTATGTCCTCATGATCTCATTTACTCGATATTACTAAGTGAGAACTTCATGAGAAAAAGACTCAATTATTTTGATCTCCAAGAACTTGATGGCCACATGCCAACTATGTCCTGTCAGTATAATGTATATTAACTATAGAAACTAATGTTAATATTAATGTCATAATATCTTGAGGTTATCATTTTAGCCCAGGAACTACTATAACCTTTTGATACGACATGAAATCTAAGGACATTACCATAAATATAGTTGATGCAAGAGTATCAACATTATTTTGGTAAGATTAAACACATGTATAAATCAAAATGTATACATGTAATGGTAATCAAAGTATATACATAAGTTGGGTCTAGGTAACCCACTTTCAATATACTTCATATGTAGAAACAAGGACATGTGCCTACATAATGGCTGATGCTATGATATGTCAGTGGTATTCATTAGAAGAAGCAGGTATATGGGCCCACTCTCTATAATCCACACCTTATTACACCTAGAGAGATATCTTAGATGTTTGAATATGAGTATCTGAGGAAGTGACCTTCCCATAATTTCCCCTAGTAGGTGGATGGGGGGCGGTAGTTTCGTGATGCAATTTGAGACAGTTTACAAGATCCCTTCTAGGTGACTCCTAAACTAGGATGAATCCATTGTCTCTTCATTGATCCACCTTACTAAGATAATAAATTCACTAGTTTTCATACTCCGAGGTTTGGATCTTGAAGAAGTTGGTGGTGGTGACATGCATCACTGGCTTCAATGTGGATTTCCTTGAATGAGGTGGGCCTACATGCTTCAATTCTTGGAGATCCTTTCACATGGATTTCAAGGCCAATATAGTATCATGCTAGTGGAACTACATAACCATCATGTTCACCACTTAGTTTTGGAGATGCTAAGAAGTTGATGTCATCCTTCGATTTGAAGAGGCAGTAAATATCATGAAAGTTGTAGCGATAAAATATTTTCTTGATGATAATGCAATTTCCTTGGATCAAACTGAGCATGTAAGAAGTTTCTTTGTAGAAAAAATTATAAAGGAAGAAAAAATAACGATCAATGCAACATCATATGTACGAAGCATGTTTAACAAGATATGAATGGGAAATTTTGTTATTATTCAAGGGTACACATTGAGTTTATAATTCTTTCTTTCATAGATTAGAAAAAATAGAATGGACCACTATGTTCAACCCGTAATTTTTTTTAAATGAAAGATTCATGTTGAGTTAACTATGTTTATTTTGACCTGGGGTGGGGTGGCTCAGTGCTTGGTTTCATGAGGGGATGATCATAAATAAAAAAATCTTTTCATTGATCCAATTATCTCATCTCAGATAGTTTCTAATGAGGTTTATCCATGGAATAATAAACTATAATGTCTTGTGTATTGGATAGGATGGAATCAACGAACAAATTTTGAAATTTTCATTTGGTGGATGGCTCAAATGTTAAAAAATATTCATAAAAAAATTCTCTGAGTTAGAACACTTAAAAGTGTTATTTTTGGATAGATTTTAAGGCCTGAGAGGTGTCTCATGTGTTCCGTTGAGTTTTAGGAGCACCGGGATTCGAAAGACTTGTTTTTGGAAAGGGAAAATGGGGAGCATGGTTTGCACAAGGTTATTACAAATCTTGTACCCAAAAAAATGTAGGACATATGTGGGGGAGAATGTTTTTGACTAATCATAAAAGAGGGGGCACACAACCATGTAAGGGGTTTTATATAAAATTGAAGAGGTGGATGCATGTGTTGCCCACGGTTAGACAAACCATGTGCCCAGAAATATGAGGAAAGGTTAAACATGGACAATATCTCTTCATGGGATATATAAAGTTTATCTAACCTTGTGCCTAGCCGTTTGAGTCCATGTCCCTTTGGATATTAGGTGCACATGGTTAGTGAACAATTAGCCAAAACATGTGGCTTAACCATGTGCCTCATTAATTAGGTGAAATTATGATTTTTTCTACCTTCTTACATTACTGAAAAAATGGATTATTGTGACGGGTCATTTGCAACAGGATCCCGTCACAAATAACCCATCACGGTAAACAGCATCGTAGAAAATAATTTTTAGCGACAGGTTGCTGGCCCGTTGCAAAAATCATTCGGCATTTTTTTAAGAAAATATTTGCGATGGTCCGTCACAAATACTAATCGCGATGGTATATCACAAAGACTAACTATGATAGTCCTTCACAATAAACCCTCAAAATATAAAAAAATTAAACCCTTTTGCGACAGACCGTCACAAAGAGTGAGTAAATTTAAAAAAATAAAAAAATAAAAGAATAATAATAATAATATGATCTTATTATAAATAAAATAATAATAATATTAATAGAATAAAATTATTTATAAAATAGTAAATAAAATATCAAATTATTATAAATAAAATAATAATATTCATAAAATAAAATTAATTATAAAATAACTGATTAATATAATAATAATATTAATAATATTAATGAAATAATAATATTAGTAATATAATAAAAACCTAAGTATCCACAAAAACAATATAAAACACACACTATTTAAAACTCTTCATATTACAAAAATATATATTAAAATGTTTCATAATAAAAAAATACATCACTGATCAGGGGGAGGGTCGTCTGGAAGAGGTGGAGGAGATGGTGGAGGGAACTTCATCCCTAAAATGTGAGTCAGACATCACATGTACTCTATCTTCTCATGCTCCTACTCTTGACGCTCCTGCCCCTATTGATACATCTCATCCTACATCTTCTTTTATTGCTATTGTTGTTAGGGTAACTCTTCCTATTACTGCTGTTTCCACTGACACATCTCCTCCAGCTGCCTACTCATAGTCTCTATAATCTCACTCTGATCTCGTAGCTGCTCCTAATACTATGCATAAGATGATGATGACTCTCTGCAATCTACTCTCTAGTTGGACGCTGACATTGTAGAGGTGCCATAAAAACCCCGGGGGTCACTTGAGAGCCGATACCAACAAATCGACCTTTCTCGAAGCCATACTGGGTCACCTGCATCCATGCCGCCTCATTAAATCTGGGGGCATTGGTTTGACCATCAGTCTCAGCTTGACTCTCAACATCTGTATGAGACATTACAACCTCATATGAATCCTTCAATTTCAATTTAAAATTAAAATATTTAAAATATTATTTGTAGTTAATACTCAAAAAAACTTATACTGCCCACAATCTAACACTGGCAAGCACCTCTAATCTCCTCAGTGGCTGGATCACTATACATCCTTCTATAAATTTCGTACTCCATAATATCGGGTTGTGTGACTACCTATATGAATATAAAATAAATATTTTATATTTAAAGTTATATTCAATATTTAAAAAATGTACTTACTATATGCTCCCTATGCGTACTGAATGTATGACTACCAGTTCGATGTGTCACCTCATGTCTCCCCTGATTTTGTGAACCAAATGATGATCTACTCTAAAATCACCTACTCAACCAGTGTGTACATAATCCATATCCCAAACCTAAGATGAAATATAATCTGGTCAGTGGACGCAACATGTCTCATCAAACTCCTGTACTCATTCTTTCTCCATTGCTTTTCTTTTTAAATTGTGAAAAACCTGAGTACAACGCGTATGAATAGCCCCCTTCCATGCCTTCCAAATAGGCTTACACATGCTCCCCTCAATGGGATACCATAAACCCTAAAAATAATTTATTATATCAAGTTATTAATTAAATTAATTTCAAAATAAATATTATTTATTTACGTACCAGCCAATGCTCGAACATGCACTGCTGAACATCGATGGGAATTTGATCCCATGACCCCCATGAATCAGAAAAACAATTCTGCAATATAGCACTCCCTTATCTAACCGCTATATGCATAAAGCTTTGAAAAAAAAATCAAAAAATTAAAATATAAATAAATTAATGAAAAATAACTAAAATTCACAGGTAAACACACTTATGCGTGCATGGATCGAACCCAAGATGTGGACATCATTCAGGTATAGGGTCGTGAATCATTAGTCGGGAAGGACCACGCCCCTACGGGTGCCCCCTGAATTGTCAACAGTCTGAGGGTCAGCTGATCTGTCCTTCTACTCATCCAAAGGTAGATCAACCTCCTGTAGTATACGAAATAGATCATCATCCATGTGAAACACGAAATCATTGTTGTTAGAAAACAATTGAAAATAACTATTATATATAGATATATATTATAAATGATTATAACTAGTATTTAACTGTGTCAATGTTCATCTCCATCCTCATTTTCATAGCTGTTGATGTCAATGTATTCATCTTCCACCACAACATCATCAATTTTCATTTTAGTTTCAGTTTCATCATCTCTTTTCATTTCAAATTCAGTTTTCACATCATTAACATCATCATCACCATAATCCCATAACTATGGGTTATCATCAATGATATTCATGTCTCTTCATGTAAAATATGGATTTAAGGCATTTTCTTGAAAATTTTCAATTCCTTACACTTCATTGGAACCATATTCACTTTCAGTAAATTTATTCTCTTGAGATTTAATTTTTATTATACTCCACCAATCACCCAACTCCCTTGAAGTAGAATAATGATCTTCCTAATAAATCTGATGTTCCTGATGAGCCAATAAAATGGTTTATTTACTTCAAGAAGACTTTTATATTTAATATCAATGATTCCATGGATCAGATGAACACGTAAGCCTCTCTCATTATCCAACCACTAACATTTAAAAATCTTTACTTAATGTTTTCCCAGATAACACACTTCGATGATTTCATCAATAATGCCGTAAAAGTCAACTTCAGTTTCTCTACGATGAAATCCTGTCAAAAAAACACCACTATTAATAGTTAATATGCACGTGTATGAAATAAATAACCATTTTCCATATATAAATTATAAGATTTAATCATTTTGGATGGTTGGTTACTCAATAAAGACAATAAATTATCAATTTTATAACCATGTTGAGATACCTGAAAAGTTGTAACACAATTATCACCATAAAAAGTATTAAATTGATTTTTTATATGAAATAAAAAATAATTTACATTACTAGTTTTTGAAACCATTAGGAATTTTTTTTGACAATGTTCTTCAAGAGAAGCTATTGTAATTTGTGGAAACTATTTCTTGATATGATTATCATATAAAATAAAAATAAAATAAGATTAATGTACTATTATAAAAATTATAGAATAAGTTCTAGGATCACTCACAATACAAATGGTGTAATTTATTCATGGTTCAACATAATATATGTATGAGCTCTATGATGTTCATAATCTGAAATCCATAATTCATGAATTCCACTGAATCCATGTTCTGGATGATTGGAAACTAATATTTGATTACTCACGTCATCATCAAAATTTCCCTCATTAAATCTCATTTAATTGTGTTGTTAGGGATATTCAGATTGAAAGTAAAGAGAGCAGAAAAAAATTCTTTCAAATAAGCTTCTACAATTGAGCATTCAACTAATGATTTTTATGTACTTTTTTTTCAATTTCTGCATGCATCTCTCAAATGTGTACATCCATCAGAACTACACCAGACCTCCACATTTTGTTTCATGCAGAAAATGTACTATCAAATGTTCCATTGAATCAAACAAACCTAGTGGGAAGATTTTTTTCATTTTACATAAAATTAAAACGACATCTTATTTGAGTTTTCTTATGAAATCGTAGTATGTTTTTGACATAAAAATGTCTCAAACAAATATTATTTTTCTTCTAATGTATCCCAAATCATTGTATTTAAATAACATTTTAATAAAATTAGTAGAATTATTTCCATTAAAACATGATAATCATGACTTTTCAATCCGATAATATTACCATTTTTGACACATCTTCCCAAATTGGAAGCATAACCATCTAAAAGTCTCAAATCTAAAATCCACTGAAAAATAATAAATGACTCTCTTCAGATAGTGTATATGATTCATTTTCCATCATTAACTTCTGTGATCTGACATTTTTAAACAGTTCAAGTTCTGGTCGCTTGCAAATTTGGGAAAGATCTAATCATTCCTTCACATTATCTTTGGTTTTACCTGGTGTATCCAAAACTGTATGAAAAAAATTATTAAAATAGTTCTTATTAATATGCATCACATCCAACATGTGACAGATCATCAAATCATACCAATATGGAAAATCCCAAAAAATGCTCCATTTTATCCAATTGTGCTCTTTTTCAAACCCATCAATTTTCTGTTGGATTATTGTTAGTGTAAATGTGATGGGAGGTAATGAAGAGACAATTGATTTTAACTTTGTACCTAAGATCATTGTTGGAGGCCCATCTTTTTCAACTATTCCTTTTCTAAAATGATATATTTTTTCTTCTAAAAGGATGATCAGTTAGAAGAAATCTATGATGATAGTAAAAAAACATGGTTTTTTCCATTGATGAGAAAAAATTCATTGCTATCTCTCGTACAGTATAGAAATTATTTTATACCTTGTTTACTATAGCCAGATAACATGTCATATACAAGGAAATCATTAATTGTCCACATCAATGGATATTTTAGTAGGAATTTCTGTTTTGTAGCAACATTATATGTACTGACACCATTACTCCATAGACAATTTAGCTCCAATGGATTCAAATAAACATTGATATTCTTTTTTGGATGACCTAGAATTAATAAGGTAAAAAAGATATATGTATCCTTCATCAACATCCATGGAGGTAAATTATACGAAGTTATAAAGATTGGACAACATGAATACTGACTACTGTAAGAACCAAATGGACAAAAACCATCAGTAGAAAGATCCAATCACACGTTTTGGGATTCTAAATCAATTGATAGATAAACTTGGCCAAAAATTTTCTATGAATCACCATCATAGGAATTATTTAATCTTTTAATGGTTGAAATATTGGTTTTGTTCCATAAAATCAATGATATTTTGTTTTGAGACATAAATAAACTCTGCAATCTGGGTGAGAGCAGGAAATATCTCAATTGTTTTACAAGAACAAATCCAGACTTCCCTAGTTGATATTCTTTATACCTTGATCGTCCACATGTAGGACAACTATCCAACAACTCATATTCACCATAATATAATATCCAGTCATTTGAACATGCATGAATCTTTTGATAACCAAGACCCAGGTTACGAACCAGCCTCTTTCTCTCATATAAATTTCAAGGCAAAACATTTCCTTCAGGTAGCAGTGTTTTTAACAAAGAGAATATCTAATCATAACAACTATTCGACATTCCATTATCTGATTTAATGGAAAACAATTTAGCAACTGCTTCAAAATTGCTTATCTTGTAACTAGGATATAAGGCATCCTCAATGCACCTCAACAACTCATATAAATGAGTTAGTTTTAACTCAGGAGTTAAATCAATATCATCCTGAGTTTCAGTTTGTTGAACATAAAAACCTACCACATCATGTACTAAATTCTGAAAATGTGCTGTATCTGGAACCAAATTATTAATATCTTCTCTGGAACAACGTTCACAATGTTGATACCAAAAAACTTAATCTATTTGAAAAACAAAATGCAATAAATGACTTCCAACCTTGTCGAATGTGTCATACTTCCTCAGAGAAATTTTTTTACAAGGAAACTTAATTGTCCCTTCTGAAAGAAATCTTGGTTTCCATGATGCAAATGAAAATAAAGCTTAAATACCCTCAATATATACAGGATTTAAACCAGAACTGTTTGGATTATTGTGCTAAGTTATCCAAGCACGATCATCTAATAATGATTGTTTTCGACTTCCTCATTCCATATTTTTCTAAAAAATATGAAGTAATTAGTTATTTTTTATAATTAGATATAAGATAAATACTATCCAAAAAAGAGAAGACAATTAAATTAACTTGTCCAGCAATTTATAATAATTTCTATTATTTTATAGTTATTTATACTATTTTTCAGATTTTATACCAATCTACACTCATTTATAAAAATTTATACTAATTACCAATAATTATTATTAATTTTAGGTATTTTTTTACTAATTATTGTTAATTACCGGTGAAATAATTTTCAACGGATTAGTGTCAGCTCTTTTTCTCAATGACTCATCCCCTTGAAACTTTTTGTGACTAAAAGCACTATGAAAAGATCGTTCCGACATACAAATATCCATTTTCGTATGCATGAGGATGGAGAGAAGGCATGCCTCATCACACTACTATCCATGATATCGTACATATGAAAATAAATATTTGTACGTCAGAGCAGACTATTCATAGTAATTTCAGTTGTAGAAAGTTGCAAGGGGATGAGTCGTCGAGCAAAAGAGCCTCTTTTTTCTGACGGCTCACACCCTTTCAACTTTCTATGACTTAAATTAATTTTAAAAATATGTTCCGACGAATGTCCGAGTAGATTTTTCATATTGATTTTAGTGGAAGAAAGTTGCAAGGAGCTGAGGCGTCGATCAAAAGGAATGCCACCAATCCATTGAAAATTGTTCTAGTTTATCAATGTACTCTAATTTATTATGATTTATTCCTATTTATTCTTAATTATTCCTATTTATTTCTATTTATATCTAATTATTACAAATTATTTCTAATTATTTCAAATTATTTCTAATTATTTCTAATTATTGCTAATTATTGCTAATTATTCCTAATTATGCCCAATTATTCTTAATTATTTCTAATTATTCCTAATTATTACTAACTATTACTAATTATTACTAAATTTTACTAATTAATACTAATTATTACTAATTATTACAAATTATTACAAATTATTACTAATAATTACCATTTAATAATATTTATTACAATTTATTACTATTTATTACTATTTGTTACTAATTATTACTAATTATTGCTAATTATTACTAATTATTACTAATTTATTCCTATTTATTTTTATTTATTCCTAATTATTGCTAATTATTCCTAATTATTCCTATTTATTGATAATTATTACTAATTATTACTAATTTAGTCCTATTTATTCTTATTTATTGTTAATTTCTGATAATTATTGCTAATTATTGCTAATTATTGCAAATTATTGCAAATTATTTCTAATTATTGCTAATTATTGCTAATTTTTTCTAATTATTACTAATTATTACTAATTATTACTAATTTATTCCTATTTACTCCTATTTATTCATATGTATTCCTATTTATTCCCATTTATTGCTATTAATAGCCAATGATTGCTAATTATTGCTAATTATTAAAATTTATTCCAAATTAGTATTAATTATTGTTAATTATTACAATTTATTACTATTTATTAATAATTATTCATAATTATTACTAATTACTAATAATTATTACAAGTTATTACTAATTATTACTAATTATTACTAATTATTTCTATTTATTACTATTTTCACTAATTATTACTAATTATTACTAATTATTCCTATTTATTCTTAGTTCTTGATAATTATTGATAATTATTGCTAATTATAGCTAATTATTGCTAATTATTGCTAATTATTGCTAATTATGAAAATGTATTCCTAATTATTCCTAATTATTCCTAATTATTACTAATTATTACTAATTTTTGCTAATTATTACTATTTATTACTAATTATTACAAATTATTACTATTTATTACTAATTATTACAATTTATTACTAATTATTACAATTTATTACGAATTATTACAATTTATTACGAACTATTTCTAATTATTCCTATTTACTGCTAATTATTCCTATTTATTCCTATTTATTGCTAATTATTCATAGTTATTCCTATTTATTGCTATCTATTCTTATGTGTTGCTATTTATTCCTATTTATTACTATTTATTATTATTTATTACTGATTATTACAATTTATTACAATTATTACTAATTATTGCTAATTATTAAAAATTATTAATATTTATTACAATTCATTGCTAATTAACAATTAGATATAACTATTAATAAAAATAAATACTAAAAAACAGATATGTAATTCTAATTTAATTAATTTACATCTAATTAACAAAATTGCAAATAATTAAAAATAAAATAAATTAGCTAAACAATAAAAAATACATAAATACCTTAAAACTGAAGCTTTTAGAGCATTAAAGTTGCAAAATAATGCTCTAATTTGAATGTTTAAACATTGAAAAAATTTAGAAGAACATTTTTCTGTAGAGATAGAGAAAGAAGTTAAGTAAAGAGTGAAATGGGACGAAAAACAGATGATGGTATATATAGGTTAGATTATTTGCAACAGGGGTATTTGCGACGGGTTACCCGTCGCAAATACCTTTACCCACATTAATTACAGCGTGCCCTTAAAAAGGCATTTGTGACGGGCGGAAAGACTCCGTCACAAATAACCATTATTTGCGATGGGGTAAACGCCCCATCACAAATAACCCGTTGCAAATACCCATTTTTCCTGTACTGTTATTTCTTTCCTCCATCCTTTCTTCTCCTCTATCACACACAACAACCCCCATGCCTAGATCTCTCATCTCTCCCACCTAGTCTTTGATGGTTCTCCTCCATTCGAGTTCAAAATTGGAAGTTATTCATTATTTTGGAAGTGTATTAATTGTTGTTCAATTCCTTTTTCCTTCTTCATTTGTTTCTTTTTCCCGTTTTTAATTCTATTTCAATTTGTGCTCATACGACCTATTTTCATGGAATTTTTGTAATATTTTTATTTCTCTCCTTCCAACTCAAATCAAAGCTTGATAATGGATGTGTGAAACATCCTAAGAATGAGGTAGGTGATCTATGGATTTTCCCTTAAATTCTTGTTGTTTTTTAAAATATGTCATTGCATCGCATGCTGGATTCCCTATGTTTGCACCTAGAATGTGAAACAACCAAAGATAATTGTCTAAACCATGACATAGACCCTTTGTTAGACTGGTTGCTATGGTTGGAGGTTGGTGTCCTCAACTTTGTCTACCTCTTTGGGTGTGTCCAATTAATTTCCCTTTTTTATATTTTTGTAATTATTCCTAGAATGAGGTTTGATTAATTAATGATAATTGAATTTCTTACATTACACACGGGTGTGTTATTAGCCCATGATAATATAGAAATTATGCCTTGGTTAAAAGGTTCAATCAAATGGTGATGTTTTATATAATAAACAACATGGACCTTCCATGGACTTCTTAATTAATTATAAACAGAATGGACCAAATTGTACACTTAAGTTGTGATATGGCATGCTTATGGGCGTGACCTTCTTAACTATCAATGATTAAATTGTAAAGTGGAATGTTTATATGCATAGACTTATTTATTAATTATGCTTGAATTTAATTGAATGATCCAGATAAGTCATATTTTTTGCATGGATATATCTCAGGGACTATGAATAATTATTGAATACACATGCCTATTTTATATTATTATCCATGATACTCAGCATGACACCCCTTGTGATTTATGATACTTGAGCATTGAGTCCCTTATGATTTATGATACTTGGTCACAGAGTCCCTTGTGATTCTCGATACTTTGGAATGATGTCCCTTAGAATTGATGACACTTGGGCATGGTGTCCCTTATGTTTTATGATACTCTGGCATGGCATCCCTTGTGATTTATAATACTGGGTCATGGAGTCCCTTATGAATTATGGTACTTGAGAATAACATCACTTGTGATTCATGATACTTAAAAATGATGTCCCATATGATTCATGATACTCAGGCATGGAATCCATCTTTTCTGATGACACTTGGGCATCACTTACTACCATATGAGTCTATAGCTACTATGATTGAACACCTGAGTTACACCTTAGGTCTTGGATAACACTACATATCTATATATATGGATATATATGTTACTACATATATAGTTCATATATATACATATATATCTATATAGTCATATATATATATGTATGTATGTATATTTGGTGACACATCATCAGAGATATTCCAGCTTAGGTTGAAGTAGGAAATGTCAACTGAGTGTCCTTTGGGGAACCCGAGTCCAACTTTTTACATTTATTTATTTATTACCTTACTGATATACCTGAACACTTTCACAGAATGGATAGATTATACACCATTGTTGGTGGAAAGTTGATTTTATATAACACCTTGTTCGGGTCGTCGATTGGTAACTGTACAAATCTCCCAGTTTTAGGTTTAGGATCATGGATTATGCATGTGTTGTTACTCTTGATATGAGACCTTAGGAGCATAGGATTGAGCATGCGATCATGATGCTCATGGAGATAGCCTTTATGGATTTAATTATTTTCATTGTGTATTTATTACGTATCACCTATTATATGTCTACTGTATTGTAGTATCACATGTAATTGAGTACTTTTATATTGGCATTGTCCAATTTATTCACTTATTATTGATTTTTAGTTATTATCTTTTGATGCTTAGTTATTTATAATACTTATCCTATTGATTATCTCTCAAATCATTATGAAACTATGATCATGATGTTATAGTATCTAAAACATACCACCATTGGACCCTCGCTACCATTTGGAAGCCTATGAAATATGGGGAGGTGCGCTTGAGGCCATGAGACCAACCAGCTTAGGGCACTATTTCAATGGCTTCCAGGCTGACATGTTACAAAGTGGTATCATATCTTATTTTCCTTTGTCTTACTATTTTTGGTTTCTATATAAGAGATTATGAATGTGTCATCACTTGGTAAATAGCCATGTCTAGGAGTGATTAATCTACACATGGTTAAAATACCAAGTGGCTAGAGATGGGGTTGTTGTTCATGCTATTTGTCCTTACAGTTGATTATTATTTCACCTTGAGTGTTTGATTTACATTATGCTACTTACCGATTTATGATATTTATGGTATTTTACCATTTTCCTAGTATGGAATGGAATTATTATTACATGAATCATTATAGGCACATAGAGATTCATATTCCAAGCATATTCAATGCCGTATAGGTTTCATTTCTTGACTGTCCAATGCATGCTAGATGCATCTTGTGTAATTAAGTAGCATTCTTATCAGTATACCATGTTTAGGTGATTATTTAGCATGATTTATTTTATACCATGCTTCTTCCTCTTCCTTTTTATATGTTTATATTAAATATGTCTATTTTATAGAATTCCTTGTTAATATTATATTATATGATTGGTTATTAAAGTGATTTCATCAACCTAAATGGTGTTTTCATGTATAGATTGTTGGAGAAACCTTAACTAAATAATAATTTCATGTTTGAGTCATGATGTAAAGACCCGTAAATTTTAAGGAAATTTTGTTCTTAATTTATTTGAGATTTTATGAGTATGCAGTTTCTGATGGCACCTGATTCTGAGGCCCGGTGTGCCCGGAATCAATTTCAAAATTTTAGCTCGGGTACGTTTAGTGAACGAATGAGTGGGTTTTTCTAACTTTTAAACCGGTGCTCGGAATTGAAATCCAAGGGCACCGATGAAACCGCGACGCTGGTAATTTCTTAGGAAGACCTTCACTGGGGTTGTGTTTGCTCCGGAAGAGTTGTTAAAATATGGATTAAGTGTAAAGTGAAATAATGTTGTGTACGACTTTATTTCACTTCCAAGTGGTTTAACCCCATGTGTGGGAGTTGGGTGGAACCCACTTGAACCTAAATACTCTTGATAGGATTTTGTGAGGTGGGGACCACTCGAGCCCCATCCCTTCAAATTCCCTAACATCTCTAAAACCCCCCACTTTAATTATGTGACACTCCCTCACATTAATGTTGCCAACATTACTTCATTTAATTTTGACAAGATCAACATTAATTAAGTTAAGTTAATTCAACTTTTGAATTTTGGAAATGCATGTGTTGGGAAATACAATAAGAAGAGTCTTATTTTATTTGGGGTGGGTTGGTTGTGTGGGGAATTGGAGGAGATAGAACTCGTCTTCTTCGTTGAAGAACGCGAAGAACGTCAAGACCTCGACGAAGAACATCTTCACCGCAAGGAGTGATCGACGTGCCGTTATTCTTCTCTCCGCAGCCGGTGTGAGACACCATCCACCTTGAATGTACGCCGACGCCGTCAACCGTGACACCGACTTTTGGCATCATTGATGAGGTATGGGTTGATTTTATACGTTCGAGATTAAATTGACGTAATTCGTTAATTTTTAGCCGCTTGTTATCAATATAACGGGAGGAGGTCGGACCGCACAAACAAGGTCAATCATCCTCCCATTTGTTGTTGAATTTCTTCGTGCCTCGGAACGGGGACGGCGCGGTGCCATAGCACCACATGGGAATGGAAGAACTGCGGCCGAAGTGGGCTGCGGCGAAGGAGCGCGGTGCCGTTGCGGCACGCCGGTGAAGCCGAAGGAAGCCGCGACCAAGGGTGGGCCACGGCGGAGGGGCGCGGCACCGTCGCGCCTCACCGGAAAACCTTGGAGGGTCGCAGTCGGGGCGGGCTGTGGCGGTGGGGCGCGGCGCCGTCGCGCCACGCCGGTCACGGAAGAGCCGCGGCGGAGCAGCAAGAGGCGACCAGCCTCACCGGCCATCGGCAACCAAGAAGGAAGCCACGGCCTTTGGCCACGGTGGTTCTGCAACGAGGGAGGCCAGATATCTGGCCACTTGCGTTCAAGGGAGGCGGGACCCATGGGGGGTCCCGCGACAGCCACACCGGCCGACCAACATGGCCGGCCATTTCGGGAAGACCGGGGGATGTAACCCCCGCCGACAGGCAAGGGCGGACCCCTCCATGTGGGGGGCGCCATTCAAAAACGAGAGGGGTAGCCCCCCCCCCCTTCACATCCGCTCAACGCGCGGGCACCCGCACCGGGCCGACCGGCCATGGCGGGCCGGACCGCCAGCGCTAGGCCGGACCGCCAGCGCGGGGCCGGGCCGCCCGCACTGGGCCGGACCCCGGCGCCGGGCCGGGCCGCGCAGGCAGGGCCGGGCAACGCCAGCTGAGCCGGGCCGCGCTCAACCGGGCCGGACCCAGAACCGGGTCGGGTTGACCCGGTTCAGGCCGACCCAGGGCGTATCGGGCTGGGTCGGACCGGGCCCGAACCCCCTACTTTCAGGACAGATCCATTCAAACGCCCATAACCTGGGCTACGGACCTCCGATCGACGCACCATCAATTGCGTAGTGATACTTGGATTGAGAAAGTCATTTAGGTATATTACACTCAAGGTTTCAGAGAACTTTGGGTACGACTGGGTTGGTTCGAACACGAAACCAACCGGGCCCTCGGAGCAGAAACACTTATAACTTGAGCTCCGGACATCCGATTGACGTGCCGTCAACTTTGTTGGATTCCTCTTAGTGAGACGGTTCTTTTGGATTACTCCTATTGAGGTTTGGATGCAGATGGAGTATGGTCGTGTTGGTTTAAGCTTTAAAACCCACCGGTCCCCTGGGACGAAAAAGCCAATAACTCTTAGACTGGGCTTCCGATTGACGCACCGTCTGTCGCGTTGAGTTTCTATTGACGAGATGGAACTTTGGGATACATCAAATCCAGACTTCATGTCAGTTGATGTATCGACCTCCTTGACTCATGGAGCAGACCCTCCTGGAAACGAGCGTGCTGTGTGCGGGAACCCTAGAGCTGGCTGTGATTGCGACGAAGATGACTTCTGTACTAGGATCCTCCATGGGTTCGACGAGGATGACTACCGTACTGGGATCCTCCGTGGGTTTGACGAGGACGACTACCATACTGGGATCCTCCATGGGTTTGACGAGGACAACTACCGTACTGGGATCCTCCGTGGGTTTGACGAGGATGACTACCGTACTAGGATCCTCCGTGGGTTTGATGAGGACGACTACCATACTGGGATCCTCTGTGGGTTCGACGAGGACGACTACCCTTCTGGGATCCTCCGTGGCTTCGACGAGGACGAATACCGTACTGGGATCCTCTGTGGGTTCAACAAGGATGACTATTGTACTGGGATCCTCCGTGGGTTCGACTATCGTGCTGGAATCCTCTGTGGGTTCGACGATGATGAATACTATACCTGAATCCTCCGTGGATTCACCAGCAATGACTTCTATACTTGAATCCTACGTGGGTTCGGTAGAGGAGATGATTCAGAGGCTACATCTAATCATCTCCATCCCTCTTCGTGAGTAGTATACCTGTGTGAGCTGAGTCTTGACTTTCAATCAATATCTTTGATATGATTGACTTGTTTTCCTGTGTGGATTGGGACGTACCTTCCTATGTGGATTGTGTTATACTTTCCTGTGTGAACTATATTGTACTTGAGCTCGTGAGTTGGAGCAGAACTAGAATTGATAAATTAGGTATATGTATGGTCATATAACTAAGTAGTGTTGGTTGATATTTGTGTTCGTATCTTTATTTTGTGGATTATCCTTTGTGGATTCTGGGAGACCTTCGGGAGTCTCGGGGTCCCTGCTGAGTATCGTATACTCACCCCTGCACAGGATTCGCCCGCACTATGATGTGTTGGTTGCAGACGACGAACAACGCTGATCGTGGTTGAGGCTTGAGGAGCGGACGGTACCCGGAGGTGGACTATCAGGTGGGACGTACACGGAGAGGACAACCTAACTCGAGGAGCCAACAAGACTAACTGTACTCACCCTTCAGGTGGGAGTTCCGGAGGACGACCTAGTGGTTGCTGCTTTGTCTTTCAATTATTGTACTTTACTTTTCAGTTGTACTGTACTTAATTTGGGTTTGTATACTGGCCCATTTACTTTCCAGCACTTACTTGTGTTTTCAGTTTACTTAGTGTTTACTTCAGTCTGCGTACTATGTGGTGTTTGTTCTCTTATAAAGGCAATGCCTTCCCTTTTTGTTGGGATTTACACCTTTGGTGCTAGTCGCCAGCCCCTGGCCTATGGGAGGCGGGCTTGGGGTAGTCACAGCCCGGGCCCCGAGGACGGGTCGTGACACATGAACCATTGGTTGCATCGGATAAAACATAAATGGTTATGATCAAATGGGGGCCAAATAAAATTTATAAAGTTTATGGGCCTTTATAAATTGGATAGGGTGGCCCATATAATAGAAACAACTTATATGTACTTGTTATATTCTGAAATCAAAGATAAAAACCTGGTTGCAGTTACATGAATGAAAACTATAATTTATAAAGGCAAGTACCTTTATAAATTGGGAATTATAATGCATCTAATAGAACCATGGTATGTGCCAAATTGAAATCCTTATAGGAAATGGTTACCTTTATAAAGGGTTGTATCTCTATTACTTGGGAATGATAAACCATGTGACTAAATTCCTAAATGCACAACTGGACCCAAGTATGTTAGTTGCGGAATTTTATTTATGATATTAACCTAATAAGGGTGTAATTAATCGTGAATAAAATAATGATACCCTAGTAATCCACCCTTGTCTTTTATACCTTAGTGGCTAACCCCATGTGGGTATAAACATGCATAATAGGGACAATTATTTAAAGTTTTATCAACTACATTTACAGTGTTACATATAAATGTATGGTGAAATCTTACAGAACCTCTTCCCCTTAAATAATAAGAGACATTTTATCTACTGTTGAGTTGTATTACTATCAGTCTTTTGCTAATTCAAATTCCAATTACAGCCTAAAGAGTGTTTTCCACTGTAGATTGGAATTGAAATATTCCTTAACTAATCCAGATATGGTAAACATTATGGATGAATAAATGGTTAAAATGAAATCATGAGAAAATTTACTATCATGTTACATGATGTCAGCTAAATAGAGTGCCAAGTATAGTTACCTTTATAACTATAACTTGAGTTGATTATGTATGAGCCTCTTTAATGTTTAAAATAAATATGAATCGATGAAAATGGATGAAATGGAACATTAAATTGGTGTTATCATCTCTAAACCTTGTGGAATGGAAGTTTAAAAGTTATCTCGAGAGTTGAATTTAACTAGAATGGGAACATTACCCATGGTTCTCTTTAACCTTTCGATTATGTTGATCTAGAGATTTGGTCGTTAATCCTAGTGAAATTTTTAGCATGAAATGTTTATAGTATTGATAGTTTATACTTTAGTGAGGGGCTATATTGGGGTAGGTAGCGCCCTTATAATTGTATAACATTACTAAATTATTATGGTGAATTTCTGTCATGAGGTGCCTTTTGGGTGTTGTTTGTCCCAACTAAGACTCTTAGAGATGATTCAATACCCCCAGATATATGTCTGGTCATTTTGTAAGTTAACACTTGTTAGAGACATGAATATCATTTAATTTTAGGATTTAGTGGGTTAGATATCACAAGGTCATGGTTGGATGCTTAGTAGGTTGTGTGACCCTTCTTCTTCTTTAGTGATGGATGACTAGGGAGTTCATCAGCTAGATTGATAGTTATAATGGATAAGATGACTCTAGGACAAATATTTTTTATATTCCATTGGATACTAAGATACACATGACCAATGGTTCTATGGAAATATCAAATGATGAGTCCAAATTTTGATGAAAATATCGGCCTAACATGCATCGATACATGAAAAACCTTTCAAGTTGTTAAAATGGTACATATAGACATATGGGTTTGATGCAAATAATTAAAGCCTTGATCTATTGTGATATGTTCTCGAGTCATCTCTAGAGTAGAGTGAAATCATAATTAGATGAAACTATGTTGTCCCAGTACTTGGTATGACATTTCAAAAAGGATTTGGTGTTATAGAACTAAGATTCAATTTGGTTTGACTTTTATGCATGATGCTAGTGACACACATACATGTGACTTGGGATAGAGTCATGCATACATCGAGAGTAATTTGATCCAGAATACATCCCTCTTTGAATCAACTCTTTCTAAAGGTGTTTTAGCTATGTCTAGAAACCACATTTAGTAGTGGTGGAATGTAAGCCATGGGATGAGTTCCCCTTCTTAGTAAATGATGACAAGGACAATCCTAAGGTGGGTAGAGTAATGTCAAACATGTTTAACATGTACTTCCATACAGAGTGAGCGCAATTGAAAAATTCCATTGGGACACGAAAAAACTGAATTTTGGAAACCTATGAGGCTAGTATATTCAAGTTTCTAAATATTAAATCGATGCTCGAGATAAAACCTTGTTATGGGTTATATCAAGTCTGGATGACAGATTCAAGATTGGGGTTCATGAGAAAACCAATGAATATAAATCTTGTGATACATGTCTGTGCTTGAAGGGTAACACAATGATGAAATGCTTGGTTGTGTATGCAACCTTTGAAGAGATCATTAGTCTGGTTAGACTTCGATTGTTATGATTGAAAAATAATATTATACCTCAACTAGTAAGGCAATCATGGATAGGTAATGAAGACACACTGGTAGGTACAACTGAGGTCATTGAAAAGAATTCGGTTAGTGGTGGTTCAACTACTATTCTTACACTTGAAAGGATATGGTTGGTTGGAAGCCATGCCAGTCACTTCATATTAGTTATGATGGGAGTGTCTCATGTCTTATTAGTAAACATTGATAAATTCATAGTTTACTCTAAGCTTAGTGATGATCTTTCCCCTTATCTTGATATCATCCAGGGTATGTCAAGAAAGCATTAGTTATATTCCGATCTAAAGAAATAAATTAAACATTGTTATGGATCAGTAAATATACTCCAAGGGAGTTACACTCTGAGAGAATAGTTGTTTATAGAGGCATGGTTAATCTTGAGTGATAATGGGATTCCCATTTATGGATCCCTTGCATGGAATCATGTACACTAGATGATTCTTCGACTCAATATCCAGGCGAGATGCTGTTATTAGGATCAGTCAATGTTCTTGATACATAGATGTTTTAGCTAGGTACTGATGTCTCACTTATAAATTCCAGAGTATATAGTACCTTGGATGAGCTCCTTGGACTCTATTGTTTGATTCTATGGTTAACCTGGACTTGTATTTAGGCTCAGGTAATTTAATTATAGTGTTCTAATCGAAGGGAACTGGATCAAGTATACACCCATGACCATGCTGAGGCATGACAACATGGATGATCAGTTTGGTAAGAGACATCATTGGAAGTTAGTTACTGACTTCATTAAATGTTCTCAAAGTGGTTTCAAGGTGCTTGGGTAAAGACATCATGGTTTGGGTAGAAAATCACTAATAGTGTAAGCCAAGTGTTATTGAGAATAGTTAATGGTTCGACTAGAGTTCTCTTGAAAAGAGGTATGAAGTCATTGTTTAACCGCCTCATGCACACCATGGGCTTATATGAGTACCATATAAGGAATATCTAGGACTTTCAATGAAATATAGAGCCAGGATTTTATACTATGTCAAATAGAATTGACCATTAATATTAGATTGAGGACCAAAAGAAGTGTACCCACCCATAATCAAAATTGTCATGTTGAAAATTGTGCCAATTGAATTTTTAGAATGATAAGGGCATGCTTAAATAAGAAATT
This sequence comes from Viscum album, assembly GCA_963277665.1. Lineage (NCBI taxonomy): Eukaryota > Viridiplantae > Streptophyta > Magnoliopsida > Santalales > Viscaceae > Viscum > Viscum album. Next base: position 249,813,446 of record OY728135.1, on the reverse strand, counting down.
CCGATGGTGGATGTACTATGACTTGGAATGGGTTGTTCGAATTTAGAACCTATGGTGGGGAGCACAATAGGCCATTTGATTTAATATGTGATGATGTTATCATATCTTAGGTTATATAGGATTGGGTAAGTGTCTCCATGGGGTTTCAATTATGGGTATAAGCATTGGATTGAGTTTCAATGTCTTATATACTGTATGATTAAAGTGATGATTGGATGTTTTTTGGGAATTTGGGAACACCGAAAAGACCATTTAAATAGTAATTCCTTGAACAAGTAGGTCTGGTAACATTTCCCCCCCATGGATTCCCAGAAATGAGAATTTCTAAGGTGAGGAGGTTGTAACGCCCCATGTATTAGACTATTTGGAATTTACAAATGAATTTGAAATTTTCATTTGGTTGATGGGAAAAATATTAAAATAGGATTTTTAATGGAATTATGAGAGTTGGATTACTTAAAATTGTTGTTTTTTAGATTTATTTTAAGGATTGAGAGGTGTCTCAGGTGTTCTTTTGAGTTTCAAGAGTATTGGGCTTCAAAAGCCCAATTTTTTAAAGGGTAAAGGGGGAACATGGTGAGCACAGGGTTAGTGAAATCCATGAACCCAAACCATGCATCCCATATATAGGGGAGAATGGTTTCTAATAACCTTGAAATAGAAGGTTCATGGCTATGTGAGGCATTATATAGAAAATTATAGAGGAGGATGCACGGGTTGCAAATAGTTAGACAAACCATGAGCATAACCGTACAAGGAGAGGTTCCACATGGATAGTATCCCTAAACAAGATTATTACAATTTGTTTAACCATGAACCTAACTATGTGAGTCCAAGTCCCTTTAGATAGTAGGCATGCATAGTTAGCACATGATTATCCAAACCATGTGGTTTAACTGTATACCTCATTAAAAGGGTGAAATTCTGATTTTTTTTTTTCTGCTTTCTTATTTCTTCCATCCCTATTTTCTTCTCCTCTCTCGTTAATAACTATACCCACACATGGATATCTCCTCTCCTACACATAGGATTTTATGGTTCTCCTCCATCTATGCTTGGAATCAGAAATCATTTATCATGTTGGAAGCATATCAGCTTGTCATCAATTCCTTATTCCTCCTTCATTAATTTATTTTACCATATTTAATGCCATTTAAATGGGAGCTCATGTACCCTATTTTCAGGATGTTTGTCTAATATTTTGATTTATGTAATTCTAGCTCAAATCAATCTTCAATAATGTATGAGTAAATTTTCCTAACAAATAGGTAGGTAGCCTATGTCTTTTACCATAAAGTATCATTGTTTTATAAATTATGTCATTATTCCACCAGTCATAATCTCTATTCATGAAACTAGAATGTGAAATAACCTAAATTAATTTTCTAAACTATTACCTAGAGCCTTTAGTAGACCCGTTAATATGGTTAGAGTTTTTTTACCTCATCTTGGTACACCCCTTTAGGCGTGTCCAATTAATTTCCCTGATTTCCCATTGTTGTAATTTGTCATAGAATAAGGTTTGATTTGTTAGTGATAAATGAATTGATTATATTAAAAATGGGTGTGTTCTTGGGCCATGATAATATAGTAAGTATGACTTGGTTAAAAAGGGGTAATCAAATAGTGATATTTCAAATTATAAATAGCATGGACCTTCCATGACCTTCTTATTTACTTGAAAATGGAATGGCTAAAATTATACACTTGAGTTGTGATATGGAATGCTTATGGGCATAAAATTCTTAAATATTCATGAATAAATTATAAAGTGAAATATTTATATACATATCCTTATTTTTTTAGTTATAATTTAATTTAACTGAATGATCAAGATAAGTTAAATTTTTGGCATTAATATATCTCGGGGCCAATTCCAAATTATTAAATGAATATACCTATTTTATATTATTATCCATGATACTCAAGCATGGAATCCCTTATGATTCATGATAATCAGGAATGAAATCCATTATGATTTATGCTACTTGATCATGGATTACCTTATGATTCATGATACTCTGAAATGATTTACCTTGTGATTGATGATACTCCAGCATGGCTTCCCTTATGATTTATGATACTAGGGAATGACATCCCTTTAGATTTATAATACTTGGGCATGGTGTCCCTTTTGATTTATGATAATCAGTCATGGTATCCCTTGTGATTTATGATACTTAGGTATGAAATACCTTATGATATATGATACTTGGTCTTGGTGTCCCTCTTTCTTGACAACACTTGGGCATGGAATCCTTTACTACCATATGAGACTATTCTGACTATGTGTGGATGCCTGAGTTATGCCTCAGGTTTTGGCTATTACTACATATATATGGATATATATGTTACTATGTATATAGTATATATATATACATACATAAAAATATATTCATATATATGTATTTGGTGAAATATCCATAGAGATATTCTAGATTAGTTTAAAGCAGGTAATGTAGGCATGGTGTCCTTTGGGGAACCTGAGTCTAACTTGTTACATTTATTTATTTACCACCTTACTGATACGATTTCACACTAATGTATTTTATGTTCACAAACTATATAGTTTATACATCATTGGTGGTGGCCTACTGAGTTTTTCTCACACCCTATTTGAGCCACCGATTTGTACCCAACAGATCTCTTGGTTGTAGGTTCAGGATTATTGATTATGCTGGTATTGTTTATCTTGATATGATAAATTAGGAACATAGAATTGAGTAGGATCTTAGAATGATCATGGAAAAATCCTTTGGGTATTTTATTCCTTTATTTTTGTATTGTTTATGTATCATCTGTTGTATGTATACTACATTGTAGTATCTCATGGAAATGCATGATTGAATATTGGAAGTATACATTTTATTCATTTATTATTGATTATAAATTATTATTATCTTATTCTTATTAGTTATTTATACTTATCTCAATGTATATTATCTCTCACACTATTGTGTGACTCTAATCATGAGGGTATAGTCTCCCCAACATACCACTATTGGGCCCTCGCTACTAATTGGAGGCTTCTTGTGTAAAGGTAAGTGTGCTTGAGGCCGTGTGACCAATCTACTTAGGGAACCATTTCACTGGATTTTAGGTTGAGTCATTATATAAAAAACCAATGATTCAAACATTTATAAAGAACTATGGTCATGATTTCCAAAGTAATATGGTCATTCGGGTTTTTTACCAATGATACCGAGGAACTCACATTGGTTGATAATATGGGAGGTCAGGCTCATCACACCCTATTGGGGGGAATTATTGCATACTTTGGGTCTCAATTATATATTTGAGTATTTTTTGAGAATATTTGAAAAATAACAACATGGGACTAGTTAACCTAACATTTAATAATTGGTTTATAGTGCATACAGATGTGAATTTCTATATCTATATATATATATCATAGGAGTCCCATTGATGTGAACATATGTATATATCAGATGTTCTCTATAAATGACACCATCTGTATGTATCAAAGGTTCTCCATCTTATTATTTATTATTTCTTAGTGATGTTGGTTTATTGGTCACCATGTCTTAAATAACTTTAGCTGAGAGATATAGAGTTTATTTTTATCTTGGAAGTCCATAGGTGTTTATGGTTTTTGGATCGAACCCATGAAGGGGATTCCTACGTATCGTTGTGAATGAAATTAGAACCCAAATATTTTTGTACCACTTAATAAGACATGTTGTACCCATTTAAGGATGTGTGAAAAGGACTAATCTATGTGAATTTTAACATCATTTGGTAAGGAAAAATATGAGGAAGATTCCTAGAAATGTTTTTTTGTGGGAATTACACATGAGAAACCCTTTTAGGTTTACCTTGCAAAAAATATTTCCCAATGAAGGTGAGTTAAATTCATAAAGAGTATGGTCATATGAATATGGATCCCATAATAAGTACGGGTCAATGAGGGTGATATTATTGGACCTGAAATGAGCATATCCCTCTAGGTGGGGGCATGATTCTATCAAGAATATAGATCAGTGATAGGATGGTCTATAGAGAATATGACCCTAATGGATGGGATGTCAAGACTCATGGGAGTATAGTCAGGAAATAGAAGGACACAAATGATATTATGAGAAATATGGCCCAATGGTAATGGAAATGAAACATTTATTATATTGGGTTTGAACCATATAGAGGAATCATAAGTATCCCCTTTGAAATAGGAGTCAAAGCCCGTGTAGTTCAAATGATGCAATTTAAGGTCATATGATAGGGCTGTAACATTTAGTTTAACATCATGTGGTAAGGTTTTGGGTTTCCAAAAGGAATATGGTAACATGAAAGTTAAATAATATATGTAAGGGATTATGGTATCCATGGGGAATATAGCACCATGTTATTAGAAAATGTATATTAGAGAATTTTTATAATGGATGTGGGTCTCGAGCCTTGAAAGGACATCCTAAGTATCTTGTTTAAAGGTGATAATCAGAGTCCACATAGTTTTGAAGTTATGGATTTTTATGTTATAAGATGTGCGACAATAGAGGATTGAATAGAGCTTATATATATGAGGCTCTCCTAAGGTACTTTATCATGAATATATCCCTTGGAAGAAATGTCTCATAGGGAATGTTTAACTTTTAGAAGAATATAATAGGTTTCATTATTACACTTAAATAGAAAGTTCAGAATCAGGGAATTTTCACCATGATGATGGAATAACCATCATATATCTCTAAGCCCATGTAATTCGTGCTCAGTGTGAGAAAAAAGTGATATCATAACATCATACATGTTTCATGTGATCATAAAATTGTATTTGAATGAGTTTTACACACTGAGGTTTCCCTGAGATGAATATAGGAATATGGACATGAAACCCATGAATGACATGGATATATGAGAGTGGGAATTATATTTCACAAGGAACATTTTAATGTGAGATCTATATAAGGGTAGTTGATTATAACATAATTAAGTAATTATGGTCTTTATGGGGAATGTGGACATATAAAAATATAGGTTATGGAAATATATTGATCAGATAGATCAAGATTTGAAAAAGGTATCCTACTTATCCTGTTTATAATAGGAATCTAAGTCCTAATAGTTCATAAGTTTTGGACCCACTAATGGGTAAAGAGGTGTAATTGAACTTATGGTAATTTTTATCATAAGGGATATAATACTATAGGATTAAAAAATAAATATATATTTAAGAGTTTTAAGTGGCACTCTTGTGGAGTTGGGCAATCGTATGAAGGTCACAAGGTCATGCGATCATATAAAGGAAAATGGGTCATATAATCACATGAAGGAAAGTGGGTCACAAGATCACATAACTGGTATTAATTTAGGGGATTGTACAATGCAGTTGTATGACCAATAGGTTATCACATGATCATGTGAATGAGGGGACATCATGTGATCAGCACTTTCATAGATGATCACACAACCAAGTCTTGTATAAATGGCTTACCCAAATGTAAAATGATCACCCATTTAATCAAGTTACCATCCTTCTAAGTTACTCAAAAAAAATTTAAAAAGGATAATTTGAATCCATGAGAATCATCTTTCACTGCTCGTGTACCTTCTTCTATCAATTATGTCCCTTTCTCTAGTGTTAAGGAGGATTTTTTTATAAGAATTGGTTCCCTATATCAACACTGCTTCATAATTAAGGTGATCCATGTTCATGGGTTTGAGGTGGTAGAAGGACTCTATGTATGTTGGTAGTATCTCATGAACCTCACATGACTAAGGCTATATGATGTCGATGATTTCCCCTAGTGCATCACATGATGAAGAGAAATCACAAGAAGGCCCCCTCATGGAAAACCTCCTTTAAAGCGGGTCACGTGATCTGTTTAGGATTGGGTGATCAGAGATGAAGAGAGGACCTAAATGAGTCCCAACATTGAAAACCTCCTCGGAAGATGATTGCATGGAGACTCAGGGGTTAGGTAATCACATGACTCTGGGTATGTCGAGTGATGAACAATGACCTTGAGATCCTTCCATCATATACAATACAGGTCACATAAATTGGTCGAGATTAAGAGATTGTGTGTCCTTGGAGAGCCGCAAGAAGTTTTGAGGGTTATGAAATTATTTAACTAGATCACATGACCCCCCCCCCAAATTTCCTGAAATCTGATCATAGAGTGTTATTTCTTTTAGGAGTTTCTCTATACCCAAATAGTACATGTATTTTGATTATTTTCTCTACACTTTGAAAACATTCACCTGGCGGGTATCAAAAATAGAACTGGGTTCTTTAATTTCCTTAAAAGGCATCTTACTTTATCTCATATTGATATAATGAATGTTTCCTCATTAATTGACAATAAATACAACTCAAACACAAAGTGGGTTCATTAATAATAAAATGTGAAATATCATTAAGAAAATTACATGAAGAGTAAAACCTCAAGTAAATAAAAATATAGTTAAAACACTTTATTTAAATTCCATATATATTATTATTATTTTAAATAATAATTTTATATGTTTTAATAACAATTATTTTAATTAAGTAAAGAATATAAACAATTAAATTCAATGGTATGTGATTATAATCATTTAGTGTTAAAGGTATATTTGTTTAACAGAATTATATATTTTTATATATTATGTATTTTTATATTAATAAATTAAATTTATAAATTTTATATAATGAACAAAATATTATGTTTAAATACGTAAACAAATATATTAAGAGTAATTTTATTCGTAATTTGTAGGAAATATGAATAAAAACACTTACTGTATAAAAAGAAAATTTTCTACAATAATTTTTTTTATATATATCTTATGTTTTAGTTTAAAAGATAATTTTCTAACATTTAGAATTTGAATTAGATTAAATTGATTCCAAATTAATAATTATAAATTTGAATTTTTTTTAATAAGGGTTATCTTATATATTTAATAAAAATACAATAACCATGTTTAAAATTTAATGTTGGTTAATTAGGGTAAAAAGGGTAAGTTAAAGTGGCTCAAATGTTTTTAAGTTTACCTGAAAATTAGAAATTATAAAGGCATTTTTTAGGTTTAAAATTCATAACTACATATCTCACTGATTTTTTTCTCCAAACTCACTTAATTCCCAGGTGATTTAGTATTTACCCCTCACCTACCATTCAATTCTAAGGAAATGTCACTCATTTTCACCTATAAAAAGAGATCGATTACAACGTATTAAAGGAAAACTTAGCCTTTGAATTGTTATTTAAACCCTAAATTTTTTTCCTCTAATATAATCCTATTGAACATTAATAATCCTCTGTATACAATAAGTTATCATAATCCCTCTATTTCCATGATGTCTCTAGGAGAAGGTTCAAGTTCCAAACGTGAGCAATAATCACTCCCTAACCCTTTTCTTCATTATCTTACTCCTAAAAAAATATTTTAACCATACTAATATAATTATATCAGTATAATTATTATACTTAAATTTAATTACATTTATATAATAATCATTTTCCACCTTGCTTCCAACCATTCAGAAAATGAAAATGTTGCATGTGTGTACTCGCAAACTACCGCTACCTTGGATGACGTGTTTCATTTTTCATAAATGCCTTAAATGGATGGTAATAAGAATGTATTAATTAAATTAAGATTATATATATGACATAATTATGATTCTATAAATATAAATCATAATCAAACCTTCTTTTCTTTCCATTCGTTGAAAAATGAAAATGTCGCCATGCACACGTGAAAACTATAACCTCCATGAATGACATCTTTTATTTTTCACAACCACCTTACACAGATGGTTATAAAAATGTTTTTGATGGATAAATAAAAACTTTATTACTTAATTATGATTCTATAAATATAAATCATTACATACCTTTATTTTTTTAATTTGAATAATGAAAATGTTACCCAGACTTACGTGTGGACTACCACCTCCATGAAAAATGTATTTCATTTTTCATTATCATCTTCAGAGCTGGTGGAATTTTTTTATGGTTAAATATTATGATAATAATTATATTATAACATGTTTCATATTTTATAAGGACGAAAAAAATTAATAATCATTATAATGTAATCCGTTGATATCAGTAAATGATATGAAATAAGCTTGTCACCAATTTCATATTTATGAATTATAAATAAAACTATCTGGGAATGATATTAGAAATTTATAAATAATTTTGGAAATTATATTATAATACCTGTAATAAACATTAAATGGTTAATGTTTTTCAAAAAAACATGAATCAATATCACCATTATGAAATTCAAACGAAACAATAAAGGTTACTAAAATCCAATAATGAAAATAATCAATAACTAGCTAATAAATGTATAATGAATTATTATAATTTAAGAATATAAAAGTTAATATATGTGAATAAGATTATAAAATTAGTTATTAATATTGTTATGTCTATTATATAGGAGGTTAAGTTGCTTTTTTGAATGTCAAGATTTATAGTAAGGGTTCTCATATCAATTTTCTTTTTTTGAGACATATGCCATATTCACCACTTGTTTTGTTTTATGAGATTTATAAAATATCTATTTAACATATTATATCATGATTCTATTTATATTCTTAATATTTAAATTTTCAATTCATGTTATTTCTTTCAAGATTATTAAATCAAAGATTTACCAAATCCATAATTTTTTTCCTAACTCAATTTATGTTTATTGAGTTATGATCATTCTTCTTGAATTTAATTATTATAATTTGGGTATATAAAAATTTATGATTAAATTATATTTTAATTCATATCAATTTATGTGGATTTATGATTATTTTACATAAAATCATTTTAAAAGTATTGTTACATCAATTATTATTCTTTGATGGAATCCTTTCTTTATAAAAATTCAAAATGGTTAAGAATAATTATTATCCTATTTAATGTTTTTTTATATTACATATACATATTCTATATTTATAAAAATATATAAATTGATTATTTTGAAACCCAAAATGTTTTATCCCATGTGATATTCTTATTTCTCTTTTAACTATTTTCAAAATAAATTTTTACTATCCTTTTTATGATGTTTGTTTCAAGGAAGGTATTCTAATGTTTTGAAAATCATATTCCTTTAATGGTCATATATTTTCTATTCCACTCAAAATTTTATTATTTAGAACTTAATTATTTTCAAAATTTAATTTTCATCATTATAAATAATTTTTTAAAAATTATTTCAACCATCTTCTTGAAAATTATTTTAAAAAATGACTTGTGACACTATTTTCAATTAACTTTAACTTCTTTATAAAAATGTAAAATAAATGTCTTTTTAACATTTTACATACAAATTATCCCCCCCATATTACTTAGTTTTATTTAAGAAACTTCCCCCCATCATTTAATATTTTAAAAGTAAATTTATATTTCCCCTATTTTTATAAATAGATTCTTTAATAAAATGTTATAAAAAATGTATGGTATATTTTTTATTTTTTTTCCTAATAAATTTTTAATTATCTTTTAATTTTTTTCGATCGATATAAAAATAATTTATATATTCTTATCTTTGATCAGGAACATTTTATAATTATACTATCCACTTTATTTATTTGGATGCATTATAAACATGTTATTTTATTCATTGACCAAGGAATGTATTGGCATTTTTATGTTTTTTATTCCAATATGAATGTTTAGTAATTACTAAGGAAAGATGATCCTAAATTTTGTTTAAAATTTAATGAGGAAATAATTTAAAAAAGTTTAAGTGATGGGCGGCGCTCATAATTATATATCCCCTTGATGTATCAATAGGTATCACAAGACAAAAAAGTTTGGGTATTCAGTGTAAGTCTACCCATTAAAGAATAGTGCATTAGTTTTGGAAATTATAGTAAGAATAATGTATTTGATGTAGTCATGATAGTATAAATAATTTATTGGTGACACTCATGATAGTTTAAATAATTTCGTAGTTATGGTCATGATGGTACCAATATTGTCTTGTAGGTGGCCATCACAGTACAAATAATGTCTTGCCTATAGTTATGGAAATAAGAATAATTTCTTGGATGTGGTCGTGATGGTAAATGTAATCTATATTCTATGTCCATAATGGTAAGATTAAGATGGTAAACATTATACATTCCATAACTATTCAATTAGTTATTATAATCCATGTAATTATTTTTTATCTCATCTATGTATTTATTTCATGCTCTTATGATCAGATATAAAGAAATATTCAATTTATTACTTCCTTCCATATTATTCATGCCATGTTTATTGCAATATAGATTTCGATAAAAACTACCCCTTACTAAGAATTTGAGCTCACTCTTCTTATGTTTCCATTTCCCCAGGTTAAGAGGAAGAGAAATACATATGATATGTTGAGAAGGGTATCATGTTTGGAGAATGTTTTAGGAGAAGTTGAAGACTTATTATAGAATAAGGAATTATTGGTATATTGGAAAAAATTTCCATTAGTTGAGAAATATATAGGTTTTGTTAGTTAAAAGTTTTCCCAAACTCTCTAAAACTATAAACATAAATGGTCCTTGGTGTATAAGTGACTCGATATTTTTTATTGATATTTTAATAATGAATTATTATGTTTGGGTTGCTTTAGTTGGTCTCAATACAATATATAAAATAATATATTTATTTGCATAAGATTATAGGATTATGGTCATAGGGAATCATAGTTGGTATCAAAGTAGGGTTTAGATAACATTATAAGTTAAGAAGAGTACATGATGAAGGTATAAGAAACCCTTAGGGTTGGTATATGATTTAATGTCTAGTAATTTCATGTTATTTTTTAAAATACTAATATCTTTTATAAGTATACATGATTAATGTAAATATTTATTGGTATATAATTTTATTAAATCATAGGAGAATAATTTTACATGAATTTTTGAGTTTAGAAAATACTAATAAAGATCGGAATTTAATTATTATTACAAATTAGGACTAGAATACATTAGTAGAAACCCTAAGGATAAGTATAAATATAAAACAACATCCTAAAATTTTGTTAAGGTATAGATTTTGTAGTTTCCTAGTGATGAAATCCCTATCTAGATACAAAAAATTTTATTTAGGATCTAGAAAAAATTCATCTAGGTGTAATAACCCTGAAAAAGGTTTGTTGGGTAATAACTCAATCTTCACCCAATGAATAAGAAGTGGGCCTAATAGCACACCTAATTTGACACTATCAGGGGATATTATTTGGTGATTCAATTTTTTTGAACCATTATAAAGGATTTAAATTGAATTTGATGATGTAATATATAACTAGTTAGGTTTGAAAAGATAATAGGAAATGACCATGGATAACATAGATTGAAGCTTAGATATTCTTAAGTTCGTTTATGCTCATCATTTATGAGTTACTTATTTTAATTATATATTTTCACTTTTTATAAATTTATTAATTTATGTATTCTTATAACTAAAATTTAATTTCTTTAAAGTAATTGTTGAATCCTAGAGTAACAAAGTTTATAATGGGTTTCATAGAAAATGTAGTTATTGGCCTAATAAAAAATCTAAAGAGATAAGAGCTGAAGTGATAAAACTTGTGGTTATGAATAATAAACTATCTATAGTAATCATTAACCATTTGGAACTATTTGAATTTAAAAAGACAAAAAATAAGATAAAAATAGAGTTTTATGGAAGTTTATTTGATGAAGACTATAGTGGAAAGAATATTCAACTTCCTACATATCAAGAATGTGGGAAGAAACAACCAGGGAAGTGTATCAATGGAATTTTTTTTTATATTTATGGTAAAGAAAATCATCGAGGAACCAAATAATGGGAAAAAATGAAGAGTCTGGTTAACATAATGGAGGAAAATAATGTTCTTCCTATGGATGTCACACCTGACCCTTTTTAATTATTTTATCTTATTAATTTATTTAGTGTCGATTAACTTTGTTGAAGTTTTGGTTTGGGTCCCAGTTTAAATTTTTGAAGTTTGGAAAATTTGTGGGTTTTATGCTGGTGCACGGACATTGCATGGTTAGCAAAATCCATGTGGTCAGCCTAGGTACTCGAGCATCTGCTTCTTAATGTGAAGAGACCACTACACGGTCTGGACATGGTCTCTTGAGCCATGTTGGGTAACCATGTGGTTTCCCTATATTAAAAATAATTATTGTGTTAAAATGAGAGTAAAATAAAGAAAAGAAATAAATTTATTGGAAGGAATAAATAAATAAAATAAAATGAAAAGAAGGGAAATAAAAATTTAAAATATTTGTTGTTATATTATTATTATTATTATTATTATTATTATTGAGAGTAATTATCATTATTATTACATCTATTAATATAAATTTTATTAATAAGTTTATTAAGCTTATTAATTCTATTATTATTATCATATTATTCTTATTATCATTATTTTATTTTCCTTTTAATTTTATTTTTTTAGGGTTGTACATAGCCCCCTTCTCCCCATCACACAACCTCCCTTACACCTCACCTCCCCACCCCCATATCGATATAGCTCACACAACACCCCATGGTCAGCATCCCGCTCCTCTGACGACTTCCCTCGCACCATCTTGAGCTCCCTCGTGCCACCCCGAATTCCGCTCACGCCCCTCCCTAATTGGCTGACCCTCTACTGGAACCATAAACTACCGAACCCCCACTGGAATAACAAATCGCCGACCCTCCTCCAAAACTGTGACCCACCGACTTCCCTCCTCCAGCGACCATGACCCCACTAACCCTTCATCCGGTAGTCGCCTCTATGGGTAAGGAATTGCTTCCCCTTATTTTGGGTTTTCGGTTTTCAATTGGTAGGATGCCCTTTTTAGGGTTTTTCTTATTTCTTAGGGTTTGATTTTGATGTCGTATGCTTGTTCTTTTTTGCTTGCGGTGCAGTTGAGGTGAAGATAGGGTTTCACACCATTTTTCAGAACCATCTTGGTTCACGGTAGGTGGTTCCATCCTCAAACATTATTATATGAATTTAATATGTTTATTTGAATTTATAATTATGTTTTATGATTTAATTGTGTGGTTCTAATGGTGTTTCTTATTTATTTGGAATTCTTGTTTGTTAGAAATTGATTTTTAAAGAAAGATAAGGCTATGTTTTGTGTGTGTGGTATGGTAATGTTTCTTAAAAAGGGTCTTATGGGTTGTTTGAAGGGTGTTAATCATTTTTTCAATGGAATGTATAGTGAGAATGGGTTTGGGTGTAGGTTTTTAAAGGGAAATTCAAAATTTGGCATGTTTGTTTTTTCGTTCATTTATAAGTGTAAATTGTAAATGGTTTAAATGATGAAATGCATGTTTTAGAATTAGTTCTTGTTTTTGTGTGGATTTCTAAAAGGCACTGGACCCATGAAATTGGGTGATTAATTGTATAATTTTTCTTGTTCTTGAAAAAGGGAATTTTTTGAATCGTGCAAGTGTTGATAAAAATTTTGAAAAGGATTTTTGTTTGAGTAAAATGATGAATGGTTTTTTATAGCAAAAAGGGTGATTTATTTCAAGTTCTTGGATTTTTTGTACACTTTTAATAACTTGTAAATTGTTTTAAAATATGGAAGATATTTTTTGAAAATATTTTTGGGTTATGTGTGGGTCATTGTCGTGGTGTTTTGAGTTATTGGTAGATTTTTCCAGAGTGCGATGGGCCCCATTGATGTGGTTTCGGGCTACGGGTATCAAGAAAACTTATATGTACATGTATAGGTAAGATATATATATATATATATATATATATATATTCCCTCTTTGTACATATTCCATCATGGCATGAGGAATATATGAAATTCAGTTAGGGGTATTTACATATATATGTATAAATGCATGTGTGTGTGAGTGAGAGGGGTCGGTTTCGGTGGTCGTCATCAAGGAGCGACATGCTTGAGGTAGGGTCCCTCTGCCTAGCCCTTTAATTTTAAATCTATTATTGCTTGATTGTTTTAAAAATAATTTTTATATTCATATAGTATTTTCATGCTATGTGGTCTGTCAATGATTGTTATAAATAATTATTTATTTTTTTTACATAATTTATCTAAACTCCAGTGCAAGTTTTTCGTATTGAAACATGTTTTTGACTTTGTTGAAAATAGTGGTGTATTTCTAATTCTCAATTGATCTTTAATATTAAATTTTTAAAAGTGGGTTCCTTAATTGTTTTAGTGTGTAATGAGTATTTAAAATGGGTTTCCTAGGTTTAAACATGTTTTCTAGATTTCTTTTAAATGTGTAGTTCCATGGTTGTGCTAGTCTGCTTTTAAATGATTTTTGGAACTTAAAGGTGTTGATAAACAATGTTTTCTAAAATGTTAAAATTCATTGTAAAGTAATGGGGCCCATTAGGCACTTTGAGAATGATTTGTGAAAGTGGAAACCCCTCTTGATGCATTCCTCTTAATTTAAGAAATGTGACGAAAGTGTTAATGTGTGATTCGTGATATGTGCCTAGTGTAAGTCCTGTGCATTATTGTGTGATGTAAAAAAAGGAATACGCTTAAGGAGGAATATTAGTGGTGGGTTGTTGAATGTGTTTTTGGATAAATAAATTGGTGTGTTCACATATGTTTTCTTGATAAAATCTCACCACCAATTGGAATAGAGCACATGGGTAACCCTGAATACCTAGGTGAGGAGACTAGGACTAGTACGGTAGATGATACGGAAGTGGTTTGTCCTAGTTTTTTATAGCAGGATTGAAGACTATAATAGTAACTAAATATTTAGATTCTAATTGGAGACCAGTAGGGTTATGTGGATGTCCCATACTAGTGGCTCGTGCATGAGAACATGGGTTTTCATGGTTTCTATACAACATTTCACTAAGGTATAAGGTTCCTAGGGTCCCACTTATGCTAGTTACCTATACGGATTGAGAATGGTGATCGTTTATGACATGGTGTTTGTGAAATGATTTTCATTTTAGTTTCTTCAAGCTTGTTTCCTCCCTTGAAAAATCCATGTTTTTAATTTAAATTGTTTTCCTTTCATTTTGGAATGTTTTTGAATGCTTGGAACTGTTTTGAAAATATAGTGGAATAAAAAATATTTCCTTAAGAATGTAAACTTGTGACTTGATTTCAAAAAGAATGGAAACATTATTTTGATATCTCTTATTTTAAAACTATCATTATTGAGTTTCATTTTAAGTTCAAGGGAATAAGGCATCATTTCTATTTGGAATTCCTACTGAGCATCTTGGTGCTCACTCCTACTCTATTTTCCAGTTTCAGGTTCCCTTAGTTTGGATTGATTTTGGAGTGAGTGTGGGTTTTATCTTCCATGGTGACCCATGAGATCACTTGAGGTATGTTTAGCTACTTAGTTTATTTTTTTATTCCTGCTACCACTATATCCAGTTTATCTTCTTTTATTTTTCTGTATTTTCTGGGCTAAATCGTTCCCAATTACTTAATATTGATTCCGAACACTAGTGTCCAACCTGTGGGGATCGGGAACACACTTCGGGTCATGCCACAGACTGGGTTGGGTTCCATTTTGGATAGTGACCCGGCTTGATTCATGACAATGGTACCACTAAAATTCAATGATTTTAGACATCCTAGAAAGCAATTCTCTTAACCGAAGAGAGTAGTTAAATCCTATTTAACCACTAATACAAAAGTGAATCATAATAATTACAGTACACTAATACTTTACTATAAACTTATGGATGTATTTTTCTAATTTAATCCTAGCCACTCCAATATATTTAGGGGGTTTTATAAGAGAATAAAAATCACCAACCAAATGATTTGAAATTGAATTATTATTGAAAAATACTAGTTATATGATTATTGTTTCCCAAATGGATGTTTGTGGAAATATGATTTATGAAAAACTTATTATTCGTTATTTAAATGAATTTAATGTAATTTCAGAATTGGATAAGCTATCTCCACATAGATTCTCTACAAATAAACAAAATAAGGATGTCATATTTTATAATGTAAATCAACCTCGTCTGAGTATGAGCTCTCTATGAAGATTAACTAAATTATATGGGTCTTAATACTCAATCATGAGATGATTTTTCTAGTATTCCAAAAGTTATTAAGGTTCAAAAGTCATTAGAAACTATATCTCGAGTCATTATTATCTTATGTATTCCCTTAGTTATTTTCATTAGCAAGTAGTAACTAAAATTGTGAGGATGAAATTTATTTAATGGGGGATAATATAACACCTCATAAATTATAAATCATTAAATTTAAGAATATATTGTATTAAACATAACATAGAACTAGAATGATCCACATTATATATTATAATATAAGTTAAATATCAATACATCATGAGAATAAAATGTAAAATATTATTAATAAAATTATAAAAAGAGTTGAACCTCATGGAAATAAAAAGATAGTTAATGATTTATTCTAATTCCCTACATATTATTATTTAAGAAATAATAATTTGACATGTTATAGTACTAATAAAAAAAATTAATGGTTAAAATATAGATAATTAAATTCAATGGGATGTGATTAAAATCATTTAATGTTCAAAAGGCCTATTTGTCAATGAATTGTATTTTGATATAGATTATGTATTTTTATATTAATAAATTAAGCTGATAAATTTTATATGACGAATATAACATGATGTTTAAACATATAAAAATATATAATAAACCTTATTTTATTAGTAATTTATAATAAATAATAATAAATACACTTAATGTATAAAAAGGCAGTTTTCTACAAAAAATAGTGTTTTCTCTATATATGTTATTTTTTAATTTAAAAGATAATTTTATCAAATTTAGAAATTAAATCATATTCAATGGAATCAAAATTAAGAATAATTAAATTTATATTTGGTAAGTATGTCCATTTTATATTTTCAGAAAAAAGAATAATTACCATCGAAAAAATTTAATGAAGGCCAATTAGGGAAAAGTGGGTAACTTCGTAATGACATGAAAATGTACTTTTTTTATTCATTGATCTCTTTCTTCCCAATAAAATTCTATTAAGTTTTAGAATATAAGCACATAGAATTACATTTTATTTCATGATAACATTATAGATAATGCATAAATTTGGATTAGTAAAACTATAAACAATAATGGGATATACACATTAAAGAATATTTTTTCTTAATAAAATATATGTTTAATTGAGACAAATTTGATAAATTCTCTTTTAAGAGTAAAATTGTAATTTTAAAAAATGATATAATTATTATAAAAAATTAATGTTTTTTAAATAATGATTATTTTAATTAAATAGTATGATTTAAAGACCCCCTTTTAAAAGTAAATGTTAAAATAATTTTTTCAAGTGATAAAAATTTCACTATACAGTTTCACTATTCATTTTCTATCCACTATTATTTTTAATAACTAAGTATTTTTATATTTAAAAGTTAAATTTATCATACTTAGAGAATTATTATGGTAAAATAAACATCATTTTTGAATTTTGAATGTCAAAATTAATCTAGGGTGAATTTTTAGTAGTTTTCTAATAAGTTTCAATTTTTTTGATGATTAATAATTTTTTATCAATATTATTTGATGAATAGTAAATTTTTTTGATGAATAGTAAAAACTATTTTATTAGAATGAATAAATAATTGATTCTCTAAAATTATTTTTGAAAAATAGACACACACGACTACGATCAGTACAATATTTACATTCTAATAGGATCAACTTAATTTTTTTTTGGTGAATAGTAACCTGACCATTTGGAATAGTAAAGTTACCCTTATGAATATTAATTTGACCAATGGAATCTTAACCTCTCCTAAGGAATAATAAATATATTTTAGAAATTTAAATGGAAATGTGATATAATTATATCACAGTATAAGTAAATAAATGTTTTAAAAATTATTAGTTAAATATGAGTATTTTATTTATTTAATTTAATTTATAATGGAATTAATTTTCTTAAAATGGATTTAATCTTTGAATTCTAAATGTTAAAAAATGTTCAGGGTGAATTTTAGGGATTTTTCAAAAATATTTGAATTTTTGATGAGTAGTAAAAATATAGTTTTGTGTTTTCGGTATGCTTAATGACATCATAACTATGTCATAATGATGCAATGAGTAAGATAAGATACTGGTAGACTCTTGTTGATTAAAATATGACATGAGGTGTCCCAAATGTCCAAAACCGTGGGAAAATACCATTCTCAAGCCCATGGTTTTGAAAATACCACTAATGAGGTGTCCTAAGTTGCCAATACCATGGGCAAGCCTATGGCTTTGAAAATACCACTGATGAGGTGTCCTTTGAAATTAATAAAAACTCTTCTTTTACTATAAAGACCCACTCATTCCTTCATTTACATTCATTAAAAAATCATTACCCTTAAATAACTAATAGTATTACCTCCCAAGGAGTCCTCCCCAGGTGTCCCCAATCCCTTGAGGCCCCAATCATATAGTTTTAGAAGTTACTTTTCAAGGTAAGGGAATTTACCACCCTTCTCTTTTCAAGAAGTCCTTTAATGTTATACTTTCTTAATTTATATTTTATTATGATGGGATTTTCCATTCCATATCCCCCTTACTATACATATTATTTATAAATTATTAGAGAACCCTTTTTGTAACAGCCCGAGATTTTATGAAAAATATTCTTTCTTATTTTACTAATGTCTTGTGTTATACGCTACACCAAAAGGAGCTTCCACAACACACATCCTTGACTTGCCTTGCATTACACGCAATCGCAACCTTCCTCGATAGCGTGTGTGGTACGTAATCCTGAGTTTCACGAAACAATGATATGCTATTAAAATATTATTAAAACTAGCCGTTATGAATAGTAATAACCACTTTTTAAATTTTAGAAATTTTAACTCTCAAAATGGACTTCATTTTTGGATTCGGAGTATCGAATTTAGCCTAAGGTGAAATTTTGGTACTTTTCGGATAACTTTCATATTCTGATGAATAGTGAAAATTACTAAATTATAATTAAAAACAACTTTTTTAATCGAAATAATTAATAGTGATAAATCATTAATTTGAGTGGTTTTAAAGTATATTTAGAATATATTTTTACAATTTAATACAATGTTGGTCATTGGATGTAGTTTCACATTTAAACTAGACATAAACAAGTGTCAATCTTTTGATAGATATTGTTTCTTAAAAACACGCTATTTGTTTTAACAGCGGGATTTAATTATAAAATTAATTAATGCAACTTTTATGTTATGAATTTGGTAAAATAGACTTCAATTTTGAATTCTGAATATGAAATATAGCTTGGGATGAAATTTTGGCATTGTTCTGAAAAACATAAATTTTTGATGAATAGTGAAACTACTAAGTGGTAGGTTAAAAACTGAATTTTGCATAAAACTTAATTTTACCGCTTCTGTGAATGGAATTTCGAAAATCCGAGAGACACGGTTAATATCAAGGACTAAAATGTGGTTCAATGAGATGAAAATAATTTTTGGTGAATAGTAACTTTTTACTTTTTTTTACCGCGGTTAATAGTAAATAGGGTAACTAAGGGTAAATATGATATTAATATTACCCTAACACATGTCCTAATTCTATTGGACAAGTGTAATTCGACCAAAAACAAACTTAGGAATAAAATATGACCATTTAGGCCCACTTGGATTAGATTAGGACATTTATTATTAATTTATTTAAAGAAGGGTTAAAATAGTTAAAATCAAAGTTTAATAAGTAAATCATTTTTAATATGGGGTTATACATAAGATAAATTAGACTATAAATATTCATTAGAAAGCTAAAAAGATTTCCTACATGATGGTATTTTATTTGTAATTTTTAGACATCAAATAATATAATTTATTTATGACACAAAGATGATGCAGTAATTATCTTATTAATGAAATATTGACATAATTGATAATATAAATACCAAAATAAATGTAATTTAAGACTTTTTATGAATTACACTAATTTTTTAGGTTAATATGATATATTAGTGTTGATTTAATCAACTTGGTTCGAACATATAATTCTGTTATGACTTTCACAAAAATCATATATCAAATAGTGTCAAAATTGACACAAAATAGTTTTTAAATCAAATATTATATTATTAATTGTTATTTTATTCCTAAAAATCTAACGTTCGGCCAAATGACTTAGATAAGGATATATATATTAATAATAAACAATTTGGGGTTCGTTTGGCATGTTATAGTAAGTGTATTAACCATATAGTGAAAGAAAACAAAAAGACACGGTAAAAGTTAAATTAATTAACTTAGAGTTAAATCTAATTGATAAGGTTAAAATAATATCTTAAACTTGTCTAAATTCTATTGGTTGATAGGATTTCGACCCATCCTTACTTTAGCTTCGAAATAAGACCCTTTGGAACCATTATAAACCGATTTTGACTTTAATATAAAATAATATTTTGAGATATTCCTAAGGTGCCCCTCTCCTCCCCTATAAAAGGACACCTCCTCCCCCTCCTCCTCACACCAATTTGAGCACTCAAGCTCGGCCAACCCCTGCCAATTTCTCCTCTCCACTTCCCTAGAAACATCCTAGAGGTTCTGGTCTTCCTCAAAGACCAATTTTAGTGCCCTAAGAGGAGGTCTCAAAGAGGCACTTCAAAGAAGAGGTAATTACCGTTACCAATTCTTTCATCTTTATTTCTTCTTCCACTTCTTCTTCTTAGGTTGTTTCATTATGAAGTAATAACATCAGTATCACTCATATACTGATATGTTATTATAAGTATGAAACAACCCTATTTCACCATCTATCCATCCTACGGAAAAAGAAATCACCGCGCGTGCGTACGTACGGAATACCGTCTCCACGCCGTGGTGTAATCTATTTTCCACCACCACCTTACATGGATGGGTATAATGGTGTAAAGAATAACTATACATAGTTATTACAACATCATATTGATTCTGATATATTGTATAATCCACTCCAATTCAATTCAATATTTATAGAAATGATATCATCACTCGTGCATACGTACGGACTACCGTCTCCACGACGCGATGAGATTCATTCTCCATGTTAACCATTTAAGAATGATTATAATGTATATATAAGAAATAATAATGAAATATATGACATTATAAAGATACTGGATTTATGTATATATATACATATGTATGTCATCTACTTACTTCCATTTCCAGACAATAAGGAAAGAAAAACAGCGTTCATGTGTACGTACGGACTACCGTCTCCATGAACGGTGTTTTTCATTTTATTTATCTATCTATTATATATATATATATACTGAATATATATGATATATAAATCATATTTTATATTCTGGAAGTAAGTAAATCATGATATAAGTAATAATGATGTCCAGAACAACAAGTCAAAACACCTACGATAAATGAAACGATTTTACCCAAAACGCTTCTTTAACATGGAATTTACAAAAGAACGGGTAATATAATGTCATAAGTGAACCATATATGATATCATAACAATGAATATGATTCTGTAATAAGTCAATAACATGATTTAAATCATTATACAGGAGGTTCGGACACTTACAAAGCAAGTCGGACCTAAGGTAAGGGAAATATCACAATCTCATTTTTATCCGAGATTGTTTATTCGTAAGTATTTACTGGGGTGTATTTTATCATCCACATCCATGTTCCCTCAATATGTAATATTGTTTCCATCCACTTGAAATAGTTTAAATCCAATTTTACCCTTAGGTGAGTTTTTAGTAAAGAATATGAAAGGAATCTTTTGTCGTTTTTCCGTACGAGGTACTTTTTGACTTTTCCGACAAAAGTACGAAGAATGTTTTTTTTTTAACTTATACGGCATGAATGGATTTTTAAAACATTACTTCAAAGAAGCTTCCTTTACAAGTTTTCAAGTTTATTTTTAATCAACTTCTTTTATTTTAAAGTTGTATGACATGTTATGAAAGGAAAAATGTTTTTGAAGAAGAAAGGATATTTTCCTCAAGAATTCAATTCAAGTGTTTTATCAAAATTATTTTCCATCTAAGATAATAAAGGGTTCTGTTTTCTATCCATATTTTTACATTGGTTTGACTATGTTGTGATGGAATTATGTTTATGAATTCCTTTATCATATATGAATTGATTTATGATGTCATGATGTTTCAAGAATCCCATTTTTGTTATATGTGTTATGCGATGATGTATGTTTTATGATTATGTGGCACACATAAGAAAGGATTCATTATAAGATGGGTGAGACCTATATCTCCCTCCAATGCATTGGGTAAAGATTTTATATCTCATGAGATAGACATGGCTGGAATGGTAGGTTATACCGGTTCAGTGAAACAGGACTGAAACGAGGATTACTCGATTCAGAAAGGGACTTTGTCCACTAAGATAGTCTTGGCAATGAGTCTTGACTAACAAGAAATGATTCTCTATGATTATGTGTGTATGCCACAAAGTTCCATGTTTTATGATATGATTATTGTGATTACATTTCACTGCCATGATTTATCCCATGTTATGAAATTATGCTCTCTTTTGCAGGTTATGATTTCCAAATGTTATGTTCTTATGAATATGATGTGATTGATATTTCTTTTGTTTACCCTTACTGAGCATTTGAGCTCACCCTTTTATGTTTTCTTTTCCCCAGGATATAAAGAAAGGTTTTAGGTAAAAAAAAAGGAAGATCTTTATGGGAGATGTTGAAGATCTTTCACCACGATTAGAAGATTATAGTCCGAGTTTCCAAAGACACTAAACTATTACGGTCCTTGTGTGTGTGTTTTTGTAATGTACTAAGTATTCCGCAAAAGTAATGTAAAGTCCATGTACGTCAGGCTTCGGGTCTCTACAGTTGGTATCAGAGGAAAGGTTTAGTCAACCTTTGGAAACTAGGATGCGAAAACGTTAGTGAGATTCCTAGAGATATTTCTAAGGTATGTCTAGGGATGTCCCTAGGGATAAGTATACGTATAGGTTATAGTAATAGAATTACCCTAACGATCATAGAATTAAACCTAAGATGTTGGATATTTAAGGTACTCCCCCTTTATTATGTTGTTTTCCCTAGCATGATTTTTGCCTCTCACACTATTCTTTATGGGTTTTAGACGATGGCTGGAACCCGAAGGAACCGTGTTGATCAATGCAATGGACAATGCAATGATTGCCCTCCTGAACAAACAAATGTTATGGGAGATGGAGTGCAAAATCTTATTGCTATACTTACACAAGCTATGAATCATTCTGGACTTCCAAATGAGCAGAGAAGGGAACAATATTCTATTGAGTCCTTCATGAGGCAACGTCCACCTTCTTTCAGTGGGTCTACTGATCCATTAGTTGCTGAATAATGGATTAGTACTACTGAAAAGATATTTTCAGTTCTTCAATGTTCTGAACATGATAAAGTCATCTTAGCAGTATATCGTTTGGAAGGTGAAGCTGATCAATGGTGGAATCTTATCAAGAATACGAGGCCAAGAGATGAAATTGAGTCCATGGAATGGGACGAGTTCAAGAACTTGTTTTTCAGTAAGTACTTCCCTCATATTCTTCGAACAAAGATGGAGAAAGAGTTTCTTGAACTAAAGCAAAGGGATGATGAATCTGTTGGTACCTATGAAGCAAATTTTACAAGACTTTCAAGGTATGCTTCTGGAATTATCATCCAACCTGAAAGTAAAGTTGATCGATTTTTCAGTGGCTTAAAACCAAGTCTTCGAAGGGCATTAGCTATAAGAGACTTCAGTAGCTATGAAGAAATTGTGCGTTGTGCTATCAAGGTAGAAATGGAAGTTGGTGTTACATATCCATCTCATGGTTTTGACAAGAAACGAAAGATGGAGTTCAAGGAGAAATCTCAGAATAATGGTGAAAAGAAGATGAATGTTTCCTTATGCACAAAGTGTGGAAAGAAGCATGGTGGAGATTGTCTAAAAGGGACTAGAAAATGTTTTAAGTGTGGAAAAGAAGGTCATCGAGCAGCTGAGTGTCGAAGTAATGGAAAAAGGGTTTCTAATGATGTGAATAAAGCAAACACTGCAGAGAACTCACCGCCAACACTTCAATGCTTCAAGTGCAAGGAAATGGGGCATTATGCTAATAATTGCCCTAATCCAAGGGTTAGTGATGATCAACATGAGCAACCACTGAAGGCAAAGGACAAAGGGAAATCACATGCGATCACTATTGGCAATGTTGAATATGACAACGATGTGGTGGAATGATTAAGTGTTTATGTAATGAGATTCCAAAATAATGTTGTATCATTGAGTATTGCAATATTTATTGATGTGGTATTCAAAGTGATTGAGATATTTTTTGGAAATAAGATGATATGCGCATAATGAAGACGAGAAAATGAAATGTTTAATAGTATTCATGAGCTCATGATTGATATAAGGACTAAGTGATATCATGGTTTGAGTATATAGAATTTTGAGGATTTTGGTATGTGGAAAGTGTTAACTTTTAACTGCACTCATGTTTTCACTAAGGTATTCAAGAGAATACACGATTAAGGACTTTGAATGTTTGGAATGTGACCAACAAGACATATCTTATGATATGTGGGGATCAATGACAGTATTAAATCTCTGGTAATCGATGTCACTATATTATGAGAGTGGACTGCAGTATTATGTATAAGCCTAAAGATTAGACTGGATTATGTTGGACATAAGTTAGTATTGTTTAAGGATAGAAGATTTTCGATATTATTGATGGGATGTTATAGTAACGTAGTTTTAGAAAAAGGGACAACCTGCAGGACGGGCGACAACCCATCGCTTCGGACAAGGCTGTAGGAATCGAACCCACAACCGAAGTGCGACTGGCCTTTATCGCCTACCACTGGCCTACAGGAAGTCCCTGTTTAGTAGAAACTAGTTTTATTATATTAAGCAGTATGATATATGAAGTATAAGTCCATTTTAGGAACCATATATGATTAATCTCACTATAGAATGACTTATGTATATTTAATAACTTTTGCTAACCTTTTGTTTGAGACAGATGGAATGAACAGTCATTCTATCACATGATCTGCTAACACTTCACGAATAACAAATTCAACTTCATTTATTTAAGAGATGAAGTAGAAATTGTTCAAGGCACGAACAAAAGTGAGATTGTACCAAAATAAAGTAAGTATTTATTCTAAGAAAATTTTCAACTTTAGGGAAATGATCTTGAAAACCAAAAATGTTGTCCTAGTGATCTTATACCTGATGAATCAGATGGTACCTTATATCATCACAAATCTATGGATTTGTGATTACTGGCTTTTCCATAGCCATGTTCTCTACCACTCTCCATCAGAACATGATGGTTAGATTTCTCTTCCATATCCATATTTTCACCTATGTGGAAACCCAGTGATTAGTTTATTTGGGTAATCGTTACATTTCATACTTTAGTTTTTAAAGCCAAGTTTTGGTATTCCCTTTTACGATGTGGGTTTCTATTAAAGAAACTTTCGAATAGTAAACCATTTATAACCCCGACGAATTTCGAGGGCGAAATTCATTTTAAGGGGGGTAGAATGTAACAGCCCGAGATTTTATGAAAAATATTCTTTCTTATTTTACTAATGTCTTGTGTTATACGCTACACCAAAAGGAGCTTCCACAACACACATCCTTGACTTGCCTTGCATTACACGCAATCGCAACCTTCCTCGATAGCGTGTGTGGTACGTAATCCTGAGTTTCACGAAACAATGATATGCTATTAAAATATTATTAAAACTAGCCGTTATGAATAGTAATAACCACTTTTTAAATTTTAGAAATTTTAACTCTCAAAATGGACTTCATTTTTGGATTCGGAGTATCGAATTTAGCCTAAGGTGAAATTTTGGTACTTTTCGGATAACTTTCATATTCTGATGAATAGTGAAAATTACTAAATTATAATTAAAAACAACTTTTTTAATCGAAATAATTAATAGTGATAAATCATTAATTTGAGTGGTTTTAAAGTATATTTAGAATATATTTTTACAATTTAATACAATGTTGGTCATTGGATGTAGTTTCACATTTAAACTAGACATAAACAAGTGTCAATCTTTTGATAGATATTGTTTCTTAAAAACACGCTATTTGTTTTAACAGCGGGATTTAATTATAAAATTAATTAATGCAACTTTTATGTTATGAATTTGGTAAAATAGACTTCATTTTTGAATTCTGAATATGAAATATAGCTTGGGATGAAATTTTGGCATTGTTCTGAAAAACATAAATTTTTGATGAATAGTGAAACTACTAAGTGGTAGGTTAAAAACTGAATTTTGCATAAAACTTAATTTTACCGCTTCTGTGAATGGAATTTCGAAAATCCGAGAGACACGGTTAATATCAAGGACTAAAATGTGGTTCAATGAGATGAAAATAATTTTTGGTGAATAGTAACTTTTTACTTTTTTTTACCGCGGTTAATAGTAAATAGGGTAACTAAGGGTAAATATGATATTAATATTACCCTAACACATGTCCTAATTCTATTGGACAAGTGTAATTCGACCAAAAACAAACTTAGGAATAAAATATGACCATTTAGGCCCACTTGGATTAGATTAGGACATTTATTATTAATTTATTTAAAGAAGGGTTAAAATAGTTAAAATCAAAGTTTAATAAGTAAATCATTTTTAATATGGGTTTATACATAAGATAAATTAGACTATAAATATTCATTAGAAATCTAAAAAGATTTCCTACATGATGGTATTTTATTTGTAATTTTTAGACATCAAATAATATAATTTATTTATGACACAAAGATGATGCAGTAATTATCTTATTAATGAAATATTGACATAATTGATAATATAAATACCAAAATAAATGTAATTTAAGACTTTTTATGAATTACACTAATTTTCTAGGTTACTATGATATATTAGTGTTGATTTAATCAACTTGGTTCGAACATATAATTCTGTTATGACTTTCACAAAAATCATATATCAAATAGTGTCAAAATTGACACAAAATAGTTTTTAAATCAAATATTATATTATTAATTGTTATTTTATTCCTAAAAATCTAAGGTTCGGCCAAATGACTTAGATAAGGATATATATATTAATAATAAACAATTTGGGGTTCGTTTGGCATGTTATAGTAAGTGTATTAACCATATAGTGAAAGAAAACAAAAAGACACGGTAAAAGTTAAATTAATTAACTTAGAGTTAAATCTAATTGATAAGGTTAAAATAATATCTTAAACTTGTCTAAATTCTATTGGTTGATAGGATTTCGACCCATCCTTACTTTAGCTTCGAAATAAGACCCTTTGGAACCATTATAAACCGATTTTGACTTTAATATAAAATAATATTTTGAGATATTCCTAAGGTGCCCCTCTCCTCCCCTATAAAAGGACACCTCCTCCCCCTCCTCCTCACACCAATTTGAGCACTCAAGCTCGGCCAACCCCTGCCAATTTCTCCTCTCCACTTCCCTAGAAACATCCTAGAGGTTCTGGTCTTCCTCAAAGACCAATTTTAGTGCCCTAAGAGGAGGTCTCAAAGAGGCACTTCAAAGAAGAGGTAATTACCGTTACCAATTCTTTCATCTTTATTTCTTCTTCCACTTCTTCTTCTTAGGTTGTTTCATTATGAAGTAATAACATCAGTATCACTCATATACTGATATGTTATTATAAGTATGAAACAACCCTATTTCACCATCTATCCATCCTACGGAAAAAGAAATCACCGCGCGTGCGTACGTACGGAATACCGTCTCCACGCCGTGGTGTAATCTATTTTCCACCACCACCTTACATGGATGGGTATAATGGTGTAAAGAATAACTATACATAGTTATTACAACATCATATTGATTCTGATATATTGTATAATCCACTCCAATTCAATTCAATATTTATAGAAATGATATCATCACTCGTGCGTACGTACGGACTACCGTCTCCACGACGCGATGAGATTCATTCTCCATGTTAACCATTTAAGAATGATTATAATGTATATATAAGAAATAATAATGAAATATATGACATTATAAAGCTACTGGATTTATGTATATATATACATATGTATTTCATCTACTTACTTCCATTTCCAGACAATAAGGAAAGAAAAACAGCGTTCATGTGTACGTACGGACTACCGTCTCCATGAACGGTGTTTTTCATTTTATTTATCTATCTATTATATATATATATATACTGAATATATATGATATATAAATCATATTTTATATTCTGGAAGTAAGTAAATCATGATATAAGTAATAATGATGTCCAGAACAACAAGTCAAAACACCTACGATAAATGAAACGATTTTACCCAAAACGCTTCTTTAACATGGAATTTACAAAAGAACGGGTAATATAATGTCATAAGTGAACCATATATGATATCATAACAATGAATATGATTCTGTAATAAGTCAATAACATGATTTAAATCATTATACAGGAGGTTCGGACACTTACAAAGCAAGTCGGACCTAAGGTAAGGGAAATATCACAATCTCATTTTTATCCGAGATTGTTTATTCGTAAGTATTTACTGGGGTGTATTTTATCATCCACATCCATGTTCCCTCAATATGTAATATTGTTTCCATCCACTTGAAATAGTTTAAATCCAATTTTACCCTTAGGTGAGTTTTTAGTAAAGAATATGAAAGGAATCTTTTGTCGTTTTTCCGTACGAGGTACTTTTTGACTTTTCCGACAAAAGTACGAAGAATGTTTTTTTTAACTTATACGGCATGAATGGATTTTTAAAACATTACTTCAAAGAAGCTTCCTTTACAAGTTTTCAAGTTTATTTTTAATCAACTTCTTTTATTTTAAAGTTGTATGACATGTTATGAAAGGAAAAATGTTTTTGAAGAAGAAAGGATATTTTCCTCAAGAATTCAATTCAAGTGTTTTATCAAAATTATTTTCCATCTAAGATAATAAAGGGTTCTGTTTCTATCCATATTTTTACATTGGTTTGACTATGTTGTGATGGAATTATGTTTATGAATTCCTTTATCATATATGAATTTATTTATGATGTCATGATGTTTCAAGAATCCCATTTTTGTTATATGTGTTATGCGATGATGTATGTTTTATGATTATGTGGCACACATAAGAAAGGATTCATTATAAGATGGGTGGGACCTATATCTCCCTCCAATGCATTGGGTAAAGATTTTATATCTCATGAGATAGACATGGCTGGAATGGTAGGTTATACCGGTTCAGTGAAACAGGACTGAAACGAGGATTACTCGATTCAGAAAGGGACTTTGTCCACTAAGATAGTCTTGGCAATGAGTCTTGACTAACAAGAAATGATTCTCTATGATTATGTGTGTATGCCACAAAGTTCCATGTTTTATGATATGATTATTGTGATTACATTTCACTGCCATGATTTATCCCATGTTATGAAATTATGCTCTCTTTTGCAGGTTATGATTTCCAAAATGTTATGTTCTTATGAATATGATGTGATTGATATTTCTTTTGTTTACCCTTACTGAGCATTTGAGCTCACCCTTTTATGTTTTCTTTTCCCCAGGATATAAAGAAAGGTTTTAGGTATAAAAAAAAGGAAGATCTTTATGGGAGATGTTGAAGATCTTTCACCACGATTAGAAGATTATAGTCCGAGTTTCCAAAGACACTAAACTATTACGGTCCTTGTGTGTGTGTTTTTGTAATGTACTAAGTATTCCGCAAAAGTAATGTAAAGTCCATGTACGTCAGGCTTCGGGTCTCTACACTTTTTCTCTCAATCAGCCCATTTTATGCATTTTTAAAGGAAGTTGTTAGGCTGCTGAAATTTCATAAGGGAATCTACCACCCTTCTCTTTTCAAGCACTCCTTTTATTATATTCCTTTTTAATTTCTATTTTATTATGTTGGGATATGTCATTGCATATCCCCATTAATTTCCATATTATGTACAAATTATGAGAGATCCCTTTTTCTCTCATCAACACATTTTATAAATTTTCAAGTGATGTCGTTAGGCTGCCGAAATTTTGTAAGGGAATCCCCAACATCTTTTTTCCTTTCATGTTATCTTTTATGTGGTATGTATTTCAAATTTCCATACCATGTTATTATTTCCATTATATTATATCCCTATGTTTTATAATGATTCTTTTATGAATGGGTGAACTATGTCCCCTGTCACGAACCAAGCCGAGTTGTTATCTGACCCAGTGCCCGACCCTGTCTGAGGCATGGCCTGAAGGGCATTCGTGATCCCCACAGGCTAACAAAAGTGCTCATGTATCAAAACTAACACAAGGGAATGATTTACCCAAAATATTATACACAACACAACTTACAAGACAAATACACTAAAACTGGAAACAGACAACCGAACAAGACCTAAAACTAAAAAAAAGTTTATGTATACAATTCAACTAAAAACCGAAAGTGAACAACAACAAAGATAAAGTACTAAAAATATAATACCAACCTCCAAGAAACACATAGAGTTGCATCCCCTAGATACAAACACCAACCTACAGGTGAAGACCAACATCATCCAGAACCACTACCACTAAGCAGGGTGCCTCAACCTGGAATGCACAAAAAAACAAAGGTCTACATATAGCCAGGGGTGTATGTATGGTGTGATAAAAGAGCCCAGTAGGATATCACCCAATAAAAAGGTTCCATGTGTAGACATTAAATGAAAAATAAATTTTTAGGCTTAATAAATGAAAGGACACCAAAGTTTGAACAACTTTAAAGAAATAATTTCTACAAGGAAAACACTTTCCAATAAAACAACATAAGTAAAAATAAAACACCCATGTATTTAAGAAAAACCAAACCTTCAATAAAACCCAAATGCTACACCGTATGCCAACGGTGAGCGTATTGTATTCCAGGAGCACCAAAAGTGGGAGAGGCCCTATGGGTACTTTAAAGAAGAATAGGATGCTAGAACATCGCGTCTCTCTGAACAGTAGTGTAGGAAACACAACAAAATAAGTTCTCATTCACGAACCACTTGTTGGGAAAGACATCCATAACATAGTGGTCTCCAATCATCATTCAAAGTTTAGTTAGTGTTGTAATCATCAAACCAGCTAAGTGAAACCGGGCCAGATCCGTTTCCGTATCACTAATGTGCTAGATCAAATCTTCCCACCTAGTACCTAGGCTTCCCCTTTTGTTGTAAAGATGTTCCAATTTCACATTTTATGTCAAACTCAGATGAATAAAATAAACAGGGTTTTTCCTAAACCCAATTCCACACTTGCACACACATAACACTATTTATTAAAAACATATTAGATTTGCATATTTGTTAATTTTTATTAAAATATATTGAATTATTTGTAAATAAATTCTTTAAAATGAAACATAACATGACTTAACACACTTAACCAACTCAGCCTTCCTTCATGTAGAAACACACCCAATACCACATCAAGAACACAAACTGCACCACTCACAACAATTAATAACCCAACTGTATAGTTAAAATATCCTTTTTCCGACTAAACAAAACACAAAAAAAATTATTAAGCAATTTTAGAATATGACACATGACTTTAAACACCAACAGTCCACTCAAACCCTCTTTTTAGACAAGATGAAAATGAACGCTACACCAGAACATAAACCGCGCACTTTGCACAATTCAAAAACAAATGAAAAATTTATAGAAACACTAGTAGATAGTTAAATGTGGGGTTTCATAGCAACAACCAACTTCACCCACACAACACCTTCCTTTATGACCAAACACAAGCAACACCCTATTGAAAACACGATTAACACCACTTGTGCAAATGAAAAACTAACTGCACGCATTATTAAATAGGAAAAATTGAATAAATGCAAGTTTTAAACCAAATAACACACCCAAACCACATAAAAATGCTACCAAAAAATCTAACACACGTAAAACTCCTAGAAAACTCAATCCGCACCCAAAAGAATAAATCAAGGAACATTAAAAATTACTAAGCAAGCAAATTTATTCATTAAATAATGTCTAAACATGGAACCACCTACCTCGCATGAAGATTCCTCCAGAAGATGGCGCAAAACCACACCCACACCCCATCTGCACCACAAGGAATCTAGAATAGCCCAAAAACAAGAAGATCAGACCACAAAGACAAGATTAATCTCCTAAAACAACATCCTACATGCTGGAGAAACCCAGAATTAAAAGGGAAAGATGAGATACTTATCTGGGTGGTACGACGGTGAGATGGGGATAGCCGGGAGGTCGGGCGGTGCATAAACGAGTGCTGGCCGAAAGGATTTAGAAATGGGGAGGTTCGGCACGGCCAAACAAGGAGGGAAACAGAGGTCCAGCATAGTAGGCATCTGGGAGGGTAACAGTATGACCAGAGAATAAAAACAGGGAGGTACGACGGTGATGTCCAAGTGAGGAAGCAGGCCCCGGGGTTTGGGGAGAGGTAATAGGGAGGCCCATGGTGGTTCTTCGGAGCTTCTTGCTGAGGGTAGGAGGATACGCCATCATCAAGGAGGAGCTGCGGCCAAAACAAAAATGGCCCAAGGTGCTGCACGAGGCAGGGTGGCCGACGAACAGCAGTGGTCATGGATGCGGGGAGTGCGGCTACTGAGCTGGGGGGGGTTCGCACGCATACAACAGAGGTGCGCCGACCTTGAGAGGCTGTCAGAGGGGTTATGAGTGGGATCTGCCAGTGAGGATAGTCCTAGGGAGAAGAAGGGGTAGGCGCGGCAGGCTGGTTGGGAAGAAATGGGGTGTAGCGCTAGGGTTAGGGGAGGATAGTGTGCCGCTATGGGAAAGAAGGAGAGGGAAGGGAGGGAAAAAAGAAGGAAGAAAAAAAAAGAATAAAAATAAACAAAAAAAATCTAAAAACAAAACCATTAATAATAATGTGAATATAGATAATATTAATAATAATTATAATAATAAGATGACAATAATAATAAACTTGATACTAATAAAATTTATAATAATAACTTAATAATATTATTATTATTATTTATAATAATAATATTATCCTTGTTAATTTTTTTTAAACATTAAATTATTTTACTTAATCCTCATTTTCATTTTATTTATTTATTTTTTTTGAACATTGAGCTGGTTGTGCGGTGAACCGAATGATGTCGCGTGGTGACCTGGGCAAGGTCGTACAACTTCAACCGTGGTGAGCTGAACACTGGCAAGGGAAACACGCTCATTTATCAGTGCAAAAGCACAAGTCCATAGTCGGGCTTGGCCCACATTTCATATAAAAGGAATAATAATAATTAGAAGCTAATAAAATTATAAGATAAAAATAAAAAATAGAAACACGACACAGTGCAAATTCCAGGTGTGACAATTCTCCCCACCATAAATCTTTTCATCCCCAGAAATCCACAACTTATGTTGAGAGTCAAAGAAGAAATAGATACCCCACTAAGGTTCAAAGAGGAACCCTACAATCAAAATCCAAAAGAGACAAAAGCATCATGGTCAGAGAAAGTGACTCAAAGACAACTTCAAGAAACTTGTAAAAAGACTTTATGATACGTGTCGCATGACACAAAGAGCCAGAACACCTCCAGTTGACTGATCATGGAAAGAAACTCTCGCAACCATAGAAACCAACTTCATAAGTCGAAACATCTCAGGCACTATTAAATGAAAACCACACCATTTCGATAGAATGAACAAACAAGGTCAAACCACATCCACGGAACACTCTTATCACTTATCACCAAACCATCTTTAGAAACAAAACCAAAAGGTCAACATGGGGAAGCCTGAGGGGTTCCCCACCATTAGAAACCTGCTAACACTCGAGATGAGATTGGAAAACTGACACGGGGAGGTTCGAGATGACTCTCCACTGTTATGAAGATGGACAACATTGATTCACTCCAGAGACATTTGAGCAAGACCTATCATGGGTCTCCCACCATTAAAGTCGACTGAAGATACAAAACCTTGAAAATTTCCCAACAGTGACCAAAGATCCCACCACAAGGGGCGGGGAGGGTCGGAACCAACTACCAGGGTGTTGAAATCATAGCTGAAGACAAACCAACATCTCCACATCCCTGGATGAGCACTATTCATCTTTGAGACTGATTTACCCAACATACCCCATAAAAACCACTATAGCGATTACTCCCAGTGGGACACGACCCCCAAGAATTTAAGGCAATTATACAACCACACCTCCACATATTCACAGAATCCTTACGCACCCAAATGGTACATTCGGAATGAAATAACCACAAAAAAACAATTTAAACTGCCATTAATTTCAGCACCGACGACAGAAATAAAGTCAGGGTCTCATACACTCCCGGGGTTTCTGATAACACATCAGCTTCACTCCAAGGCCTATGGCTAGAGCCCTGATGTTTGAAGCATCTCCTACCTCACAACCAGGTATTGAAGACTCTCGAATGAAGCTTCTTCTTTTGCTGTCACACACAACCACACCGCAACTGAGACAACACCATCAGACACGACACCCTCTGACATCCACCCACCCCCTCACGACATGTCCACCAGAATAAGGTTTTAGATGATGTACATGAATCACCTCCCCACCTTAACCAAGAAACTTAAGAAGGAAATACTCATGAAAAACACTCCCATTTGAACAAAAACAATTAGAACTCCCTACGAGAAGGACACACTCCTTTGAAAACAGGGATTCTCAGAGGGTTCTACAAATTCCATATTTTCTCTTCAAGAAAACTCATGGGGAAAGAATTCACCAAACATGACCCTGGAGGCCGATGAAATCACTACGATCCCTTCAAGACACTGGTCAACACCGATAACTCTGAACTGCCTTCAACCTTCCCGGCTAGATTCCTTTCACCGTTTCCAAGGGGAGACTTCAGATGCAACATCGTCAAACTTCATACCCGACGACTTAGACAACTCAAAGAGGACTAAACTCCTATAAATTTCCCCCGTGTTTGTCATCCCGTAGTGAGAGGATCCAATTAACCAAAAAGAAAAAGTAATAGACTAAGCACTATCACTCAAAAGGAAGAATCCTTGCCTTAAGCAACTGGAGGATCATCCAACGACGAATTACCCGTAGCCGCACTTACATCGCATGTGAATGCTTTATGGGCAGGGGGTGTGCACTAGTCAAGAAAACCATGGAAACAATCAAACTGGTCTAATGGTCAAGACACACTGCAAGAGAACACTAAATGTGTAGGGAGAACCGATGCAAGGGCTCCCCGAAGCACTCTTCAAAAGAAACCATTAACCACACACTTGCACACTAACTTACAAATAAAAATTCAAACTCAAGACACAAATCATTCAAAAAGGATTCTCGACTCAAAACACCTCACATCCAACATTTCAAAAACACAAGGACACACCACGCAATCACCGATCATTAACACAATGGATTCTCATTTAACAAAACTTTCGAAAATAAGAAAATCTAATGGGTTGCACAAACACCAATGTTGTCCCATGGGACTCATACATGCATGTTCCCATGCCACACTAGAACCCACCTCATGACCATATAGGCACTCATCCACTTATTCCATTAACCATTTCCCTTTTCATATACACTCATTCATGTGATTGACCATGAGAACACCAAGAATCAAAACCAGACCTTTTCATTTTTTTCAAAATCAAACATTCAACCAACACTTTTCAAACCTTACACATCATTTTTTAAGTGCTTGATTTCAAAACATTTTTCAAGACCAAATCATTTTTACTTAAAAACTAGATTTCCACAATTCCAAAAAAAATGAGGAATGATGCAAGGGAAAACTAGTGTCAGTGGATGATTGGAAAATATTGCTAGCGACCATACACCAATCAGGCCACAACCACAGAAAGTATTCTAGAACAGAGTCCCCAGCTCCACATGGCTTACCAGACCCTGCGATGTCACTGGGACAACTGACACTACTCCCTTTTCATTTCCCCTAGACAAGATTAACCGTAAGGACCAAAGACTCAGAAAAACCTCAACTTACTTTGGTAACTCAAGTCTCGCCTTGAGTTGTGCTGGCCTGGCACCTTACTCGTAGCTAGGACATCGAGTCCTGACAACCTTAACTCCATTCTGTTGTGTCTCTATCCAAAAAGAACACGACCCAAGAAGGAAAACCTCCCTATGATACTATTTTGTCACGAACCAAGCCGGGTCGCCATCTGACCCGACACCCGGCCAGGTCCGCAGCATGGCCTGAAGGGCGTTCCCAATCCCCATGGGCTGACACAAGTTCCCGGGTATCAAAACTGACACATGGGAATTATTTACCTGAAATAATATACACAACACAATTGACAAGATAAATAAACTAAAACTGAAAACAGACAACCAAAAAAGACCTTAAACAAAAAACAGGTTTATGTATACAATTCAACTAAAAACCCAAAGTGAACAACAACAAATATAGAGAACTATTACTCCAATACCAACCTCCTAGCGACACAAGTAGCTGCATCCCCAAGATATGAACACCAACCTTCACATGAATAACAACAGCATCCAAAACTGCTACCATTAATCAGGATGCCTCAACCTGGAATGCACAAAAAAAAAACAAAGATCTACATACACCCAAGGGTGTATGTAGGGTGTGAGACCAGAGCACAATAGGATATCAACCAATAAAATGGTTCCACGTGTATACATTAAATGACAAATACATTTGCAGGCTTAATAAATGAAAGGACACCAAAGTTTGAAAAACATTAAAGAAACACTTTCTACAAAGAAAACTCTTTCCAAGAAAACAACATAAGTAAAAATAAAACACCCCTGTCTTTAAGAAAAACCAAACTTTCAATAAAACCCAAATGCTACACCGTATGCCGATGGTGATCATATAGTAGTGTAGGAGCACCAAAAGTGGTAGAGTCCCTATAGGTACTAGAAAAAAGAATGGGACCCTAGAACATCACGTCTCGGTGAATAGTAGTATCGGAAACACAAAAAAAATATGTACTCGTGCAAAAGCTACTACTAGGGAAACACATCCATAACCTAGTGGTCTCCAACCATTATTCAAATTTTAGTTAGTGTTGTAATCGTCAAACCAGCTAAGTGAAACTGGGCTAGATCCGCTTCCATATCACTAGCTTTCTAGATCTAGTCCGCCCACCTAGTACCCATGCTTCCCCTTTGGTGCTCAAGATGTTCCAATTTCACATTTCATATCAAACTCAGATGAATAAAATAAACAGGGTGTTACCTAAACCCTATTCCACACTTTCACGCACACAAAAATCCATTTGAAAAAGTACACACACCTAAAAGACTTTACCCAACTCAATTAAAACAATTTGAGGATTGCTAATAATTGTTTGTTAAAAACATATTAGATTTTCATAGTTATTAATTTTTATTAAAATATATTAAATTCTTTGTAAAAATATTCTTTAAAATGAAACATAACATATAATAACACACAAAACCAACTCGTCCCTCCTTCTTGTACAAACACACCCAATGCCACATCAAGAACACAAACCGCACCACTCACAACAATTAATAACCCAACCACACAGTTAAAAGACCCTTTTTCAAATTAAACAAAACACTAAAAAATTTAGTAAGCAATTTCGGAATATAACAGATGACTTTAAACACCAACAGTCCACTCAAACCCTCTTTTTGGACAAAACACAAATGAATGCTACACCAGAACATAAACCGAACACTTTGCGCATTTCACAAAACAAACCCATAATTTATAGAAACACTAGTAGACAGTTCAATGTGGGTTTTCAGAACAACAACCCACTCCACCCACACAACACCTTCCCTTATGACCAAACACATGCAACACCCTATCAAAAACATGTTTAACACCACTTTTTCAAATGAAAAACTAACTGCACGCATTATTAAACACTAACGACTGAATAAATGAAATTTTTCAACCAAAGAACGCACCCACACCACATGAAAATGCTACCAAACAAATATAAAACAAGGAAAAATCCGAGAAAACTCAATTCGCACCCAAATGAATAAATCAAGGAACATTAAAAATTACTAAGAAAGAAAATTGATTCATTAAATAATGTCAAAATGCAGAACAACCTACCTCACATGAAGATTCCTCCGGAAGATGGCGCAAAACCACCGCCGCACCCCATCCTCACTAAAAGGAACCTAGTGAAATCCAAAAACAAGTGTCTCAGACCACAAAGTCAAGACTGAACCCCTAAAATAGAACCCTACATGCTGAAGAAACCAATAATTTAAAGAGAAAGAGGATAAACTTATCTAGGTGGTATGGTTGCGTGACAAGGACAGTCAGGAGGTTGGGTGGTGCATGTATGAGGGCTGGCTGAGATGAGTTCGAACCAGGGAGGTCTGGAGTGGACGGACAAGGAGGGAACTGGCAGTCCAACGCAGCAGGCATCCGGGAGGGTAACGAATTGACCAAAGAAGAAAAATAGGGAGGTCTGACGATAGTTTCCAATTGATCCAACAGGCTCCGAGGTTCGGAGCGAGGCAGTAGTGAGGCCCGTGGTGGTTTTCCAGAGTTACTTTCTGAGGGCAGGAGGAGACGCCGACTTCTAGGAGGAGTCGCGACCAAAATAGCAGTGGCCCAAGGCACTACATGAGGTGGGGAGGCCGGCAGACATTAGTGGTCATGGAAGCGGGGAGCACGGCTGTTGAGCCGGGGGGGGTCGCATGCATATAGTGGAGGCCCGCTGGCCTTGAGAGGCATCCTGAGGAGTTGCGGGTGGGGGCCACCAGTGAGGAGATTCCAAGGGATAAAAAGGAGGGTAGGCATGACTAGCCAGCTGGGAAGAAATGGGGTGCGGTGCCAGGGTTAGGGGAGGAGAGTGTGCCTTAATGAGAAAGAAGGGGAGGTAAGGTAGGAAAAAAAATAAAGAATAAAAAGAATAAAAAGAAACAAAAAAAATCTAAAACCAAACCATTAATAATAATGTGAATATAGATAATATTAATAATAATTATAATAATAAGATGACAATAATAATCAGATAATAATAAACTTGTTACTAATAAACTTTATTATAATAACTTAATAATAATAATAATAATATTCATAATAATAACATAATCCTTATTATTTTTTGTAAAAATTAAATTATTTTACTTAATCCTCATTTTCATTATAGTTATTTATTTATTTTGAACATCGAGCTGGTTGTGCGGTGAACTGGGCGATGTCGCATGGTGACCCGGGCAAGGTCGTGCGGCTTCAACCGCGGTGCGCTGAACACTGGCAAGGCCAACAAACTCATTTATCAGTGCAAAAAGTGAAAGAACCCAGTCGGGCTCGGTCTACATTTCATATAAAAAGAATAATAATAATTATAAGTAGATAAAATTATAAGATAAAAATAAAAATTAAAAACATGGCGCAATACAAATTCCAGGTGTGACAATTCTCCCCACCATAAAGTTTTCCGTCCCTGGAAAGCCACAACTAAGGTTGAGACTCAAAGAAGAAATGGATACCCCACTAAGGCTCAAAGAGGAACCCCCAAATCAACTACCTAAAAGTGGAAAAAGCATCGTTCTTAGAGTAAGTGACTCAAAGAAAACTTTAAGAAACTCATAAAAAAACTTTCTGATATGTGTCGCCCGCCCCAAAGAGCTAGAACGCCTCCAGTTAAATGTTCATGGAAAGTAACTCTCGCAACCAAAAAAAATAATTTCACAAGATGAAACATCTCAAGAAATATTAAATGAAAACCACACCATTTAGATAGAATGAAAAAACAAGGTCAAACCACATCCAAGGAACACTCTTATCACTTATCATCAATCCATCTTTAGAAACCGAACCAAAAGGTCATCATGGGGAAGCCCTAGGGGATCCCCACCATTAGAAACCTAGTGAAGCCTGAGACAAGATTGGAAAACTGACATGGGGAGGTCCTAGCAGACTTCCCGCCATTATGAAGATGGAAAACACTGATTCACTCCATAGATAGTTGAGCGGGGCCTATCACGGGTCTTCCCACCATTAGAGCTAACAGAAGACACAAAACCTTGAAAATTTCCTGATGGTGACCAAACACCCCACCACAAGGGTCGGGGAGGGCCAACCCTAACTACCGGGGTATCAAAATCACAGCCTAAGACAAACCAACATCTCCACATCGCTGGATGAGCACTATTCAACTTTGAGACCGATTTACCCAACACACCCCATAAGGACCACTAAAGCGATTACACCCAATGGAAAGCAACCCCCAAGACATTATGGAAATGAGACGAACATGCCTCCACATAGTCACAGAATCCTTACACACCCAAGATGGTTCGTTTGGAATGGAATAACCACAAAAAACAATTTAAACTTCCATTACTTTCAGCACTGATGATAGAAATAAAGTCAGGGTCTCATACACTCCCATGGTTCTTGACCACGCGCCAGCTTCACTCTGAGGCCTATGGATGGATCATTGATGTTTGAAGAATCTCCTACCTTGTAGACAGGTATTGAAGACTCCCAAATAGAGCTTCTCCTTTTGGTGTCACACGCAACCACACCGCAACCGAGACAACACCATCAGACATGACACACTCCAACATCCACCCACTTCCTTCTGACATGTCCACCAGAATAAGGTTTTAGATGACACACATGCATCACCTCCCCACCTTAACCAAGAATATTAAGAAGGAAAGATGCATGAAAAAAACTCCCCATTGAACAGAAAAAATTAGAACTCCCTAAGAGAAGGACACACTCCTATGAAAACAGGGATTCTTGGAGGGTTCTAAAAAGTCCATCTTTGCTCTTCAAGAAAACTCATGATGCAAGACATCACCAAACATGAACCTTGAGGCCAATGAAAGCACTAGGATCCCTTCAAGACACTGGACAACACCGATAACTCTGAACTGCCTTCAACCTTCCCTGCTAGATTCCTTTCATTGTTTCTAGGGGGAAACTTCAGACGCAACGACGTCAAACTTCATACCTGATGACTTAGACAACTCAAAGAGACAAAAACTCCTATAAATTTCCCTTGAATTTTTAATCCCACTGCAAGAGGATCCACTTAACCGAAAATAAAAAAGAATATACTTAGCACTATCACTCAAAAGGAAGAATCCTTGCCTTAATCAACTGGAGGGTCGGCCAACGATGAATTACCCGTAGCCACACTTCCATCGCATATTAATGCTTTATGGGGGAGTGGGGTGGGGGCGTGCACTAGTCAAGAAAGAAAACTAGGGGCACAATCAAATTGGTCTAATGGCTAAGACATACTTCAAGGGAACACTAAATGTGTAGGGAGAACCGTTGCAAGGGCTCCTTGAAGCACTATTCAAAAGAAACCATTAACCACACACTTGCACTAAAACATACAAATAAAAATTCAAACTCAAGACCCAAATCATTAGAAAATTATTCTTGGCTCAAAATGACTCACATCCAACATTTCAGAAACATAAGGACACACAATTCAATCACCAGTTATTAACACACCAAATTCTCATTTATCAAAACTTTTGAAAATAAGAAAAGCTAGTGGGTTGCGCAAACACCAGTGGTGTCCCATGGGCCTCATACATGCTTGTTCCCTTTCCTAACTTACACCCACCTCATTTCCATCATGGAACTCATCAGCTTGTTCCATTAACCATTTCCATTTTCATATACACTCATGCATGTGGTTGCCCATGAAAACACCAAGAATCAAATCTGGACGATTTCATTTTTTTCAAAGCCAAACATTTAACCCACACTTATCAAACCTTACACATCATTTTTTTAAGAGCTTCATTTCAAAACATTTTTCAAGACCAAATCATTTTTAATTAAAAACCATATTTCCAAAATTCCAAAAAAACAATGAATGATGTAAGGGAAAATTAGTGTTAGAGGGTGACTGGAACATATGGTTGGCGGCCATATGGCAATCACACCACAGCCACAGAGAGTATTCTAGGACACCGTCCTCTTCTCCACATGGCTTTCCAAACCCTACGAGCTCACTGGGACCACTGACCCTACTCCCTTTTCATTTCCCCTAAACAAGATTAACCGTAAGGACCAAAGACTTAGACAAAACTCAACTTACTTGGGTAACTTGAGTCCCGCCACAAGGTATGCTGGCCAAGCACCTTACTCATAGCCAGGACATCTAGTCTCAAAAACCTTAACTCCAGTCTACCATGACTCTATCCCAAAAGAACAAGACCCAAGAGAGAAAACCTCACTCTGATACCATTTTTTCATGAACCAAGCCGGGTCGCCATCTAACTCAGCGCCCGACCCGGTCCGCGGCATGGCCCAAAGGGCGTTCCCGATCCCCACGGGCTGGCACAAGTGCCTAGGTATTAAAACTAACACATGGGAACAATTTACCCAAAATAGTATACACAACACAACTGACAAGATAAATAAACTAAAACTGAAAATAGACAACCAAACAAGACCTTAAACTAAAAACAAATTTATGTCTACAATTCAACTAAAAAACCAAAAGTGAAAAACAACATAGATTAGAGAACTAAAACTCTAATACCAACCTCCAAGCGACAAGAGAGGCTACATCCCCAAGATACCAACACCAACCTATAGGTGAAGACCAACAAAATCCATAACCACTACCACAAAGCAGGATGCCTCAACCTAGAATGCACAAAAAAAACAAAGGCCTACATAAACCCAAGGGTGAATATAGCGTGTGAGACAAGAGCCTAGTAGAATATCAGCCAATAAAAAAGTTCCACGTGTAGGCATTAAATGATGAATACATTTGCAGACTTAATAAATGCAAGGACACTAAAGTTTGAACAACTTTAAAGAAACAGTTTCTACAAAGAAAACACTTTCCAAGAGAACAACATAAGTAAAAATAAAACACCATTGTCTTTAAGAAAAACCAAACCTTCAATAAAACCCAAATGCTACACTGTATGCCGACGGTGAGTGTATAGTAGTCACGAAGCACCAAAAGTGGGAGAGGCCCTATAGGTAGTAGCAAAAAGAATGGGACCCTAGAGCATCGCGTCTCGATGAAAAATAGTATAGGAAACACAAAAAAATACGTTATCGTGCATGAGACACTAGTAGGGAAACACATAAATAACCTAGTGGTCTACAATCATCATTAAAATCTTAGTTAGTGTTGTAATCATCAAACCAGCTAAGTGAAACTGGTCCAGATTCGCTTCCATATCACTAGCTTGCAAGATCTAGTCCACCCACATAGTACCCAGGCTTCGACTTTTGTGCTCAAGATGTTAAAATTTCATATTTGATGTCA
Source organism: Viscum album (assembly GCA_963277665.1). Taxonomy (NCBI): domain Eukaryota; kingdom Viridiplantae; phylum Streptophyta; class Magnoliopsida; order Santalales; family Viscaceae; genus Viscum; species Viscum album. The sequence continues at coordinate 249,770,331 of OY728135.1, read as the reverse complement.
AAATCAGATGAATAAAATAAATATGGTGTTACCTAAACCCAATACCACACTTTTACACACACAAAAATCCATTTGAAAAAGTACGCACACCCAAAAGACTTTACCCAACTCGATTAATACAATTTCAACATTGCTAATAATTGTTTATTAAAAACATATTATATTTGCATCATTATTATTTTTTATTAAAATATATTAAATTCTTTTTAAACAAATTCTTTAAAATGAAACATTACACAACTTAACACACAATCCCAACTCATCCCTCCTTCATGTACAAACACACCCAACGCCACGTCAAGAACACAAACTACACCACTCATAGCAATTAATAACTCCACCACACAGTTAAAAGACCCTTTATCTAATTAAATAAAACACTAAAAATTTTACATAGAAATTTCAGAGTATGACACATGTGTTTAAACACCAATAGTACACTCAAACCCTCTTTTTGGAAAAAACACAAATGAATGCTACACCAGAAAATAAACCGTGCACTTTGCGCATTTCACAAAACAAACGCAAAATTAATAGAAACACCAGTAGACAGTTCAATGTGGGTTTTCATATAAAAAAACCACTCCACCCACACAAAACCTTCCCTTATGACCAAACACAGGCAACACCATGTTGAAAACACGTTTAACACCACTTGCACAAATGAAAAACTAACTACATGTTTTATTAAACACTAACGATTGAATAAATGCAAGTTTCAACCAAAGAACACACCCACACCACATGAAAATGTTACCAAAAAAATCTAACAAATGGAAAACACCAAGAAAACTCAATCCACACCCAAAATAATAAATCAAGGAACATTAAAAATTACTAAGAAAGAAAATTTATTCATTAAATAATGTCTAAACGTGGAACCACCAACCTCGCATGAAGATTCCAATGGAAGATGGCGCAAAACCACACCCGCACCCAATCCACACCACAAGGAACCTAGCGCAACCCAAAAACAAGCGTATCAGACCACAAAATCAAGATTGAACCCCTAAAACAAAACAATACATGCTGGAGAAACACAAAATTTAAAGAGAAATAGGAGAGACTTATATGGGGGGTACGGCGGTGCGACGAAGATGGCTGGTAGGTCGGGCGATGCATGTACGTGGGCTGGCCGAGACGAGTTCGAACCAGGGAGGTCCGTTGCGGCCTAGAAAGGAGGAAAATGACGGTTCGATGTAGTAGTAGTCTGGGAGGGTGATGACATGACCAGAGAAGAAAAACAAGGAGGTGCGACGATGGAGGCACACGGGTTTTTTATGAGTTTTATGAAATAAATTATTCGGGATAGGGGACTAGGGTTCTGATATTTTTAAAACTGGTTCTGGGATGTGTGAACGCCGTTCACGCATCCCAGCCCTACTTAAGAAGCGTGAACCCTATTCACGCATCCTCCCGAGAGGAGGGATGTGTGAATGGGGTTCACGCATCTCACAGAGAGATCAAATGCTCCTCAAAATGTATAACTATTAATTATAAACTAATAAAATTAAAGTAAAAATTTCGAAATATTAATAAATATCAATTAAATAATAGAAAATATTGAAACAATGTTAATAATTATTAATAAATATTCATGAATAATAGTTTTTCATTAGATAATTATTAATAGAATGTCTTGAGTATTATCTAACATATATTGAGAAAGATATAATCTTAGCATCTTTCACTCACATCATCTCAACATGTTGTTGTTATACATCTACTTCTATAAAGATCCTCATATGGTTCCATTTGTATTCTAAAGTGGAAATTGTTATTATATATGAATTCCACTAATAAATGTTGTTGATCACAATATCTCTTGAAATAGATCAAGAAATATATTAGCTGATCTACAAGCCAATGAATGATACTTTTATACTTACTATTAGTTTTAGTGTGGTTAGTAGTTCAAATCTCATTTTTGTATCCGATGCTTGTTAAATAATTCCCAAAAACATCATAGAGATCCTTGGGTATCTATTAGATATAATATATAGATTTAATCCATGTAAACTTAACTCTTTATTTATATATTGGTATGTTGATAGAGTGTGAAATACTCTCAAATAGTAATGAAGTAAGAAAGAATTGTAAGTTGATCAACTATAAACTGAATGGAATTATTTATAATGTAGGTCTTTATAAGATGGTGATGTTTTATATTTTAATGGGTAATAGTTTAATCATCCTCTTTTACCTCTTTCATTCGTCCTTTACTTACTGTAAAACTAAGTTTTGAGATGCATACTCAATAATATCACTCTTTAGATTGCGTACCAATAGAAACTGTTTCCTTTTATAAAGTCTGAATATGTATCTTCTCAAAATTGGCCAAATGAACTTCTAATTCATATTGTAGTTATTCTAATCTTCAATCATAATCATCTAATATTCACAAATATCCATTATTCATTCAAATTATTCTTCATGCAATTTAATTTTTGTAAACAAATAATCGTGTTCCATGATATTCTAGGATTTTACATATAATTTTAAATCATTGAGATCAATAATATTTTTAAATATTTCTTCAAGTTCACGCATCTTTTCATCCAGAATCTATTTGATTTCGAAATAATTAATATAATTAATATTTATCATTTAATTTAATCATATTATTTATTATACATATATATATACATTGGTATATAATTTGATAACAGTAAGACACTTATTAAAAATAGAATAGAAGTCTAGATAATAGTAATACACATACAAAATGTATCATAAATCAAATGTCAACCTAATCTACGCCTCTGGCGTGGATGCTCCTCTGTCCCACAGCCAGGCGTATACTGGATGCGTCCACACCGTGTCTGTCTACGTCTGTGCTCTGGTGTACGCTGCACATCCTCATCAACAGCCACCTCCACATCCTCCTGTGTGACAGGTGGTGGATGTACAGTCTCACCGCCTGTACCCTAGCCTGCATCTAAGGATAGTGGAAGCTAGATGGAACTCTCACCAACATAGGAAGTAGATGGCTGCTCTATTGCGGATGACTGCAATAAAACATCGAACTCAATCCAGTCATCGTCTATAAGTACCTGTGGATGTGCCTGAGAAGCTGGAGGAGCATCTGACTGATCATGCTGAACACCCTCCTTTAGTGGAACAATATCATGTGGCCGAGAAAGCTGAGAAGCCTCCTCTTGTCGAACAACAGCATCCATAACAGAGTCGTCACCCCCAGGTACATCTATGTGAGGCTCAGTAGGCTCTGCAACCTCCACATCAGGTGGTGGATCAAAGAAAATGCCATGATAAATCTCGTCCATCGACAGTAGCATATGTCATACAAGGGTGTGAAAATATGATGGGTCAAAGGCAGCTCTCTCCACTGGATCAGACATATTAAATAGATGACAAATACGAGCATCCTACGAAAACAAATTCCATTGTTAACTAATATGAATAAAAAATCTGTTGAACAGTGAAAGGAAGAATACATACCAAGTCATGGAAGCCCCGTCCGTGCCATGTCAGAAATCTGACTGGGGGCCTGATGTACCAGCCATCATAATCCATTTGATCCATCAAATGAAAACGTACTATCCCTGCCCCTCGCAACTGTGACTCCCGTTGTCCATCCCATAATGCAACATATCTGGCATGGTAGCTCCTACAATAAAAATCTCTCTTCCATGACATCTTCAGGGAATGCAATGAATCCAACTGACTGGGTGGGTTAGGAACTGGCTGAAGGAATCCAAAGTGTCTGATAACCCTATCCGTTTGATTCCACTCGACTATATGAAAATGAATCAGTGGAACCATGTAGGAGCCGATATCAAGCATCACAGTACAGTATGGGGGCAGACTCTGAAGGATATCATCTGTATATGGAATCTATGTAATATGAAAGAAAAAATGTATAATCAATTAATAAATGAATAGATGTACAGTAAAGAGTAAAGATTTAACAGTATAAATAATAATCACTTACATCGTCTGGTCGAATGTTGTCTAACATAAGTCTGTAGGTGTGAACATCATGTCTGGGAGAATCTGAATGTCGATGCGCCTGACTCCACCTATAGATAACATTTTTTATTTTTACATTTCATAAAATAATCTAATACAATTAATTTAGATATTAGAAGTAATTAATAACATACCAACTTCCACGTGGAGCCTCTGCTACAATATCTACGGGTAATGGTGCACGGGCATGTGGAGCTAAACGAGGTACGTGCTCCCATACCCACATCTGTAGAAGAACCATGCATCCTGTGATCTACATCTTATCAATGCGACATGGGCTGCATAGGGTCCTATATGTATATTCTAGGTAGGCAGACCCCCAACTATATCGGCCTTCCAGGTCCAAGTCCTCCAAAAAAGATAGATACATTAGGTGCACAAAAGTAGTAGATTGGTCAACAAAAAGAGTGCCACCAATCAGCCTCAAAATATATGCGCGTGCAAATCGCAGCACAGTGACGTCATCAGCATCATCTGGTAAATGTGTGAAGTGATGGTCTAACCAAGGCATCCTCAATCTACCACCGACGATGGTCCTGCCATCATTCTGGACCTCTATGCCCAGAAGTCTATGAACAAGCTCAGGCAAATCTGATGGAACTCGGACTGTCAAAGCATGTCCGTCGATAGGGAGGCCCAACATAATGGCCACATCCTGCAATGTAATAGTCATCTCCCCCTCACAGAAATGGAAAGTATGTGACTCTGGTCTCCATCTCTCTATAAGTGCGGCAATGAGATGATGATCAAGAAATGTGAAGTCACACATCGCTACTCCATAGAATCTAGCTCTATGAAGATGTGGGATGATAGTGGGAGGTGGTGCAGTATGATGGAAATGGTGAGATTTACGTACACTCAAGGGAGCCACATGACGTCCCTATAAAAGAAGTCATGATACATGAGTAGCCTGAGATGTAAGCAATGGAAAACCTTCCATCTGCACACATGATATCATCGTTACTTATTAATAGTGGAAGCATGATATATTCATTTTCATTTGGTGTCACAATCAACATTAGCCTAGTCTCACAATCAACATTAGTTAATGATGCTCAGACACTCATATGCCATTACAAAAACTAGACATCTTATAAGAAAACCAAAATTTAAAAGTGAAAATTTATTTATTTCTTCTTTTTTGTGAAATTACGTTTGTTAATTTATCCATTATCCATTAAATAACCATTAACATTATTCCACATTATATTAAATTGCATTACAATAATCATCAGAGTAAATTACATTCCCTTTAAGAAAAATCCAAACCATGTACTCTCGGAAGACCATCCAAAGCTACCTCTAAGAGGAAACATGCAACCAAGAACATCCATATTCATAAGTGAGAATTTCATATATCAAAATCTCCCCAATAGGATTTACCAGATTTAACCTGCTCATATCTATAGCACATTAAAAAATTAAAAGGAAAAAATAAATCCATAGGGAAACTAGGCCCTCAAAACAAGTCTTTCAACCTTCTCATGAAAATGATCATTGATGACTCCAAAATAAGGCACTTGAACTCCTCCAGAAAAAGTACAACTCGCGCTCTAGAAAATTATATTTATCACAAAAATGGAGCAGGTACACAGACTCGATCATGGATGACGAGATGTGGAACTCTGTCCTACCACTTGGGGACATCTCTTACGAGTATTTCCTTCTGCGTGATAGATACTGCATCGTATTCTCACTCCTCGTTGCCGAGGCCAATCCATCTCATTTATGATGCGAGTTGACTTCAGTCTTCCTCGGGGCCGCAACCTGGTAGCATGAAGCCAATAATTTTAAAAATGACAGACATTGAAAAAAATTATAAATGAAACCAAAGCCAACTTATGAAAACCTGGAAATATCAGGGATGATGTTCGGTTGATCAGCAGGCAATGTGATAGAATAAAAGTCACCAACATGCATCCAAGCAGTACTATAACAGTTAACCAAAGTTCTCATGTGATACACCAGGTCAACATATGGCTCCCATGATATATTTACTGAAGCACAAGCTGCAATAACATGCACACATGGATATCTCAATGACTGAAAGTTTCCGTAATCATAGTACATGTTGTCCAACATCACGACAAACACTCCACCATTAGTGCATGTACCCTGGTCGTAGCACTGTCTTACCCGAAAACTCATCTTTTCCCTATCAAAGGCTATAACAGTCCATCGTGAAGCCTCATTCCGTATCTGGTCAATATCAGTTTGAAAATGCTGAGTAAAAATCATTCCATTTTCTATCCTCTAGTAGGCCTTTTGGGACCGGTCAACAAAGTAGTGAAAACATCTAAAAAATGTCTCTTGCACTAACCCTGTGATTGGGAGTTTGCGCACACCCTTGAGGACCCCATTTATGCACCCCACTATATTAGTGGTCATATGCCCATATCTCATGCCACCATCATATGCTAATGACCATTTTTTCTTTGAAATTTTCATCATATATTCATATACCTCCTCATTAACTGTTCGGATCTCTTCAAGAAGTCTATCAAACCTTTCTTGTTGGGGTTCATATGCTGAAACCATAAGATAATAATGTATTAAAATGGATATTAAATTTTGTTAAAAAAAGCAAGGTTAGAAAACCATACCCAATTTGAGGATCGCCTTCTTTATGGCCTCATCTCTAAACTGTTTATGCACATTACTTGTAATATGTCTAATGAAATAACGGTGATAAGAATTTGGCTCAGTCCAAGAAACCCCATCACTACTAACAACCTCTATAATCTCTCGATGATGATCAGATATCATACACACACCTTGTTTTTGCGTGACATGAACACGTACACATGCCAAGAACCAGCTCTAGCATTCAAAATTTTATTTTTCAACAACAGCAAAAGCAAGTGGAAGAGGAGTGCGATTACTATCATGTATGGTAGAAATGAGTAGAACACCTATATACTTTCCATAAAGGAATGTGACATCTAACTGAATAAATTTTTTACAATAGAGAAATGCAGCAATGCACGGTCTGAATGTGCAAAAAAACCTATTGAACTTCACCTTTTACCGATCAACTCGATGATTCTGGGATACATACTCAACACTATCCAATTGATAAAAAATCTGATTATTGAGAGACAAAAATTCCATAATCTGTGGCAACATCGCATAAGACTCATCCCAATCACCATACACTTTTACAATGGCTTTCTGTTTTGAATTCCAAGATTTGTTGTATGATATCTTATAGTTATACAACTGTTGAATTATTTCCTGAACAAGGGCAACAAGAACATCATGACTTTTTCGTATCATCTCAAAAATAACAGTTGATATAAACTCTGCATCAAGGGAAGAGTGATCTTGTTCCAAGCTAGGATGCAGACAAGTGTGTGGGCCTTCTAATTTGGTTATCTTCCAACATCCATAATATTTATCAAATATTTCTCTTAATCGAAATTTACATTCTGATCCATATTTTTCACAACGAATGAGATATTTGGTCTTATTTGACTCATAAACCACAAATGTGAAATGTCTCTCAAAGTGGTATTGCTTTATCACATTTTTCATGACCTGTTTACTTTCAAACTCCTACCCAACATATATGGCATTATCATTTGATGCAGGCATATTCCCTATAATTCAAGGGAATTCAGAAGCTAGTGTAATGGCATCCCAATGAAAATGTTGTTCATGAGATATTTCTCTAACTAAGGAACTCAAAATTGAAGGCTGATTACCACTAACTGGTGGATGTAGTGGATGTCTATCTCTCAAAGGAACCTCAGAAGGTTCATTCCCAACCACATCATCTCCTGTTGGCTCCCCAGATTCATCTTCCTCAGATAAACTTTCATGCACTATATCAGCATACAAAGGGATGTCGTCTACATTTACTTCCAAAATTTGATGATCTTCCTCATTACATTCTTCCATAGGAGTCATATGAGGAGGAGACAATGAATAAGATTGCTGTGAATGACCAGCTTCTATAGAGCTCGCAAAGCATGGTTCTGTAGTAATCGATTTCACCACATCAATATCAGAAATGACAATAAATAATTCCATCAAACCATTAATACACTGTTGCATGAATAATTGAGAAGCCTCCATCCAATCCTCGTCATCGACTATAGGGTAGTCGCTGTTCCACAGACTCTTAGGATATTGAAGATGTCAGTATCTAATTGAAGTGATTGCTTGTCCAGCACTCAGTTTTAACCGACTATGAATCTTACTACGAACTTCATCCAATGTCATACAACCATGGATATTTACCACTTTGACAGGTGGTACACTGTAGCTAAAACCCTGTTCGGTATAAATTACCTCACCGTTGCAATATATTTGAGCAGACATAATTACCTATAAAAAAATAATTTAAAAAATATAATACACTACATTAAAATTTTAAATTATTTAATTTGGTTTTGAATAATTGATTATCTTGATACTTTTTAATGTATTGATTTATCAATGTTAAGGTATAGTGATTGTGATATTAACACAAAATCAAATTTAATATAATGTTTCATAAAGTTTAATTACTTATAAATATATAATCATGACTTGATCTTGAGACTTAAGATTAGTTTATCATCTGATAAACTAACCACAAGCTATGGGTGAACTCCTGTCTCTATTATCAAATATTTCAGCAACCGTCAATCTCCTGTCAAACAGAAACTCCTCCTCTCAAACGAGTTCTCAAATTCCTCTTCGTCGACACCTCTTCGGGGATGCCTCTTCGTCGACACCTCTTCGGGGAAGCCTGTTCGGGGACACCTCTTCAGGGCGTCTGTCTTTTAATTACAAATTTACTCACATGCATGTGAGGGGGTCTAGGGGTATGAAATACATAAATTATTTTAAGCGGACACGCAGGTCCTTACACTTACTGATAGATGACTCACAAGTCATCAATGTGGAAATAATTCAATTATTACAAATGGAATAACAACATACACAAAATAAAACATGCAATTTCAATTATGCATGGTCGGTCATCTCAAGATCAGTCATCACTCATACCATGTTTTTTGGTATATTTATTATATGATCTTTATTATATAAAATCTCTATTAAATTCTACACCTCTTTTATGAAAATTTAACTTCATGTGTATATATATATATATAATTATTAATAACATTTAATAAATTTTATTATAACTGATCTAATTGAGATTTACATAATTAACACTTTTGTTATTAAATCCATTCATTAAAATAAATTTCTCTAACATAAATTATTCTTCCTAAAAATTAAACATTTTAGACATAACATAAAACATTCAATATTCAGACAACATACATTCCAAAAATTAAATCATACAAACATTCAACATCAAGAAAATTAAATCATACAAAACATTTCATGAATAACATATGAAATAAATAAATCATACACAAAATTAAACATACAAATGAAATAAATAAACTCAATTAAATAATTAAATTATTAAATAGAAATTTTACCTCAATAAAAGCAGCAAATATTTGTTGTGAAAAAATTTCTACAGGGCTTCGGAACAAAAACCAGAGGAGAACAATGGGTTTTTTGGGGGGGGGGCCTCCTTTTATAGAAATTCTCGACCAGATGCGTGAACGACGTTCACGCATCACTGCCGCGGCTTGGATGCATGAACGACGTTCACACATCCTTTCCCACGCACAAAAGCGTGAACGATATTCACGCGTCCTTTAGCTGGTCAGCGAAGGATGCGTGAACGCCCTCCACGCATTACAGCCTGGGTTTGGGATGCGTGAACGCCGTTCACGCATCCGAGCTGCGGAAATGATGCGTGAACGGCGTTCACGCCTCCCAGACCCAGTTTTAAAAATATCAAAACCCTGATCCCCTATCCTGAATTACTTATTTCATAAAACCCATAAAAAAGAAAACCCGAGGCGCACTGACCTTGAGAGGCTATCAGAGGAGTTGTGGGTGGGAGCCGCTGGTGAGGAGAGTCCGTGGGAGAAGAAGAGGGGTATCCGCGATGGGACGGCTTGGAAGAAATGGGGTACTGCACTAGGGTTAGGGGAGGAGAGTGTGCCACGGCGGGAAAGAAGGGGAGGGAAGGGAGAGAAAAAAAAGAAGGAAGAAAAAAAAGAATAAAATGAAAAAAAATCCAAAAACAAAACCATTAATAAAAATGTGAATATAGATAATATTAATAATAATTATAATAATAAGATGAAAATAATAATAATTAGATAATAATAAACTTGATACTAATAAAATTTCTAATAATAATTTAATAATAATAACATTATCCTTGTTATTTTTTTTAAACATTAAATTATTTTACCTAATCCTCATTTTAATTTTATTAATTAATTTATTTTGAACATCGAGCTGGTTGTGTGGTGAACCAACCAATGTCGTGTGGTGACCTGGGCAAGGTCACACAACTTTAACCATGGTGTGGTGAACGCTGGCAAGGCCAACACGCTCATTTATCAGTGCAAAAGCGCAAGACCCCCATCGGGCTCAACCCACATTTCATATAAAAAGAATAATAATAATTTGAAGCAGATAAAATTATAAGATAAAAAAAATTAGAAACATGACACAATGCAAATTTTGGGTGTGACATCCCCTCTCTTTTTAATGTTTTATAAAATTATGCTTCATACCTATTATGATGTATAATTTTCACCTCAAAATATCTATATTTTTTCTCAAGGAATTATTTTATTTTCTTTATGTGAATACCCAAACCTCTTTCATTTATGGGGGTATTTATCAAGACATAAAAATTATTTATTTTATTCTATAATTTTCATACATAAAACCCTTTTTCCCTTTCTATGGGTTATAAATGACATAATGATCATGTTTTTAAGCACTTTTTAAAATGTCATGATTTTGATACGAAATACATTTCTTTTATTCTCTATGGGTTATTTATGAAATGTTTTATTATTATCTATGTATATCACATAAAAATAAAGATATATTAAGGGTGTGCCCAGATAGCACTCCAATTCATTGGGTAAAGAAATTAATCTATAGAGATGAAAAGATTTACGATACCTTGGTGAATCACCTTGGTAATTTATATGACACCTAGGTGATAAACCTTGGTGACATTATTTTATGATACCTTGGTGAATAACCTTGGTAATTTTTTATGAAACCTTTGGGATGGACCTTGGTGATATGATTATGAATGTCTAAATTAAATGATGTAGCCACATTTTCAATTTCTGATTAAAGTTGTTATTATTATGATATTATTCTTTATCATTCCTTTACGATATTTCTCATGTTCTTATTGATATTCCTCAAGTTCACATGTAAACTATTTCACTTTTTTTCCCTTACCTGGCCTTCTTCTCACCCTTTTTTTGATGTATGTCCCCCGGTTATGAGATGAAATAAATGTACTTAGGATGAACCATGAATAATAATTTCAAGTGGATTATAAGACCATGTTTTAAGTTTTCATGTATTATGTTCCTGATTTCCAAGACACTATACCAAAAAGATCCTCTGTTTGTAAAATTTCATGTAAAGTTATGTAATAAAAAGGTGGGATTCCATAGTTGGTATCATAAGACGGTTTAGTTATTTATGGAAATTAGGATTTGAAAACTTTATAAAGAACCCTATAGAAAAGTTTAAATATAGGCAAACTTCTTGGCATTTGGGTGAAATATTAAGTAAGTGGTTTCTTAACAAATAAATCCCTATCTAGATACAAAAAAGTGGTTGTGGCTCTTTCACATATGTATCTAGAGGTACAACCCAAAAACGCCATTTTTAGGTAGACTCAAACGGGAACTGGTGCACAATAATGGGCCTTGCTGCACTCCTGGTTTGACACTCTTGGGGTATATGTTTGTTTAATCACAATCTTTTATGAATCATTATTAAGGATTTATAGAAATTGTAATTGTTGTAAAGAATAATATTTTTTTAGCATGATTTTTAAGACATAAAATTACTTTATAATGATAAGTTTCCTAATAGTAAAAAAATTCTAATAAGATAAAATTGTGAGGAGGCAATTTATTTAAGGGGGAAGAATGTAATGACCTGAAAAATGTACTTATTTTATTTACGGATATATTTCCTCCTGATAAATTTTTATTATGTTTTACAATAGAAGCACGTAGAATTACTTTTTATTTCATGAGAACATTATATATCATGCATAAATTTGGATTAGTATAACTCTAAACAATAATGGGATATACACATTTAAGAATAGATTTTCTTAATAAAATATATATTTAATTGAGAAAAGTTTGATAAAGAGTCTTTTAGGAACTAAATTAAACTTTTCAAAAATGATATTATTATTATAAAAAATTAATATATTTGAATAATTATTATTTTAATTAAATAATATGATTAAATCACCCCTTTATAAATGAAAATGTTAAAATAATTTTTTTAAGTTTCTAAAATTTCACTATGCAGTTTCACTATTCATTTTATATGTAATATTATTTTTAATAAATAAGGGTTCTTATATTTAGAAGTTATTTTTCTCATACTTAGAGAATTATTATGGAAAAATAAACATCATTTTTTAATTTTAAATGTCAAAATTAATATAGGGTGAATTTTTTGTAGTTTTCTAAGAAGTTTAAATTTAATTGATGAAAAATATTTGTTTTCATGAATAGTATTTAATGAATAGTATTTTTGATGAATAGTAAAAAATAATTTTTAAATAATTATTAAATAATTGATTATGTGAAATGATTTTTGAAAAAAAGACATACACGGTTGTGATTAGTAAGATATTTATAGTCTAATAGGATCAACTTAATTTTTTTGGTGAATAGTAACTTGACCCTTTGGAATAGTAATGTTATAATTATGCATAACAATTTTACCAATGGAATAGTAACCTCACCCAAGGTAGTATAAATATATTTTATTCATCCAAAATGGTAATGTGATATAATTATATCATAGTATAAGTAAATAAATGTTTTAAAAATTATTAGTTATGTATTAGTATTTTATTTATTTAATTTAATTTAAAATGGAATTCATTTTATTAAAATGAAGTTTATTTTTGAAATCTACACATCAAAAATTAGTTAGAGTGAATTTTAGCTATTTTTATGAAATAGTTTAATTTTCGATGAACAATAAAAATACAGTTTTGAGTTTTCGATATGTTTAATGACATCATAACTATGTCATATTGATGTAATGAGTAAGATAAGATAATGGTAAAATCTTGTGAATAAAAATATTATATGAGGTGTCCCAATTGGCCAATACCATGGGAAAATACCATGGGCAAGCCTATGGTTTTTCAAATACCACTAATTAGGTGTTCTTTGAAATTAATAAAAAACTATCTTTCTTTAACTATAAATATCCACCCATTAATTCATTTCCATTCATTCCAAAATCATAACCCTCAAATATTTGATAGTATTACCTCCCAAGGAGTCCTTAAAAGGTGTCCTCAATCCCTCAAGGTCTCAATCAGAGAGTTTTAGAAGTTACTCTTCAAGGTAAGGGGATCTACCACCCTTCTCATTTCAAGCACTCCTTTAATGTTATGCCTTCTTAATTTCAATTTTCTTATGTTGTGATTTGTAATTCCATATCCCCCTTACTGTACATATTTTTTTAAAAATGATTAGAGACCCCTTTTTCTCTAAATCAACTCATTTTATGAATTTTTAAGTGACGCCGTTAGGCTGCCAAAATTTCTTAAGGGAATCTACCACCCTTCTCTTTTTAAGCACTCCTTTTATTCTATGCCATTTTAATTTCTATTTTATTATCTTGGGATATGTAATTACAAATCCCCATTAATATCCATCTTATGTACAAATGATGAGAGACCCCTTTTTATCTCATCAACACATTTTATGAATTTTTAAGTGATGCTGTTAGGCTTCCGAAACTTCGTAAGGGAATTCCCAACTTCTATCTTCCTTTTAATTTCTCTTTTATTTGGTATGTATTTTGAAATTTCCATATAATGTTCTTATTTAAATTATATTTTGTTCCTATACTGTATTATGAGTCTTTTTATTTATGTGTGACCCCTATCCCCTATCTTTTTAATGTTTTATAAAACTATGTTTCATACCCGTTATGCTGCAAAATTTTCTTCCCAAAATCTCTCTCTTTTTCTCAAGAAACTCTTTTATTTTATTTATGTTAATATCCAAAACTCATTCATTTACTGGGGTATTAATCAAGAAATAAAAATTATTTTTTAATTGACATACATAAAACCCTCATTCCCTTTCTTTGGGTTATAAATGACATAATTATCATGTTTTTAGGCACTTTTAAAAATTCAATGATTTTGATATGAAACCCATTTCTTTTATTATATATGGGTTATTTATGAAATTTTTGATTATGATATATGTGACTCACATGAAAATAAAGATATATTAAGGGTTTTCCCTAATATCACTCCAATGCATTAGGTAAAGAAATTAATCTATAGAGATGACAAGTTTTACAATACCTTGGTGAATCACCATGTTAATTTTTATGACTCCTCAGTGATAAAACTTGTTGATATAAATTTATGATACCTTGGGGAGTAAACTTGGTAATTTCTATGACACCTCGTTGAAAAAACATGGTGATATTCTTTTATGATACCATGGTGAATAACCTTGGTAATTGTTTATGACACCTTGGTGATGGACCTTGGTGATATGCCTAAGAATGTATAAATTAAATGTTGTAGCCACATTTTCAAGTGGTTATTAAAGTTATTATTATTATTATGATATTCTTGTTTATCAATCCTTTACAATATTCCTCATGTTCTTATTGATATTTTTCAAGTTTACATGTAAATTGTTTCACTTGTTTTCCCTTACAGGCCTTCTGCTCACCCTTTCCTTTGATGTAGGTCCCCAGGTTATGAGATGCAATAAATTTACTAAGTATGAACCTTGAAAAAGCCTTTAAAGTGTATTAGAAGAACATTTTTTAAGTTTTAATGAATTATTTTCCAGATTTCCAAGACAATAAACCCAAAATATCCTCTGTTTGTAAAATTTCATGTAATGTTTAGTAATAAAAAGGAAGGATGCCATAGTTGTTATCAAAGGACAGTTTATTTATTTATTTATTTGTGGAAATTAGGATTTGAAATCTTTAAGAAGAACCCCTATAGAAAATTTTAAATATGGGAAAACTTTCTGGTATTTTGGGGAAATATTAAGTAAGTGGTTTCTAAACAAATAAATCCCTATGTAGATATGAATAAGTGGATGTGGCTCTTGCACAAATGTATCTAGGGGTAAAACCCAAAAATAGCATTTTGAGCTAGACTCGAACGGGAAATGGTGCATGAAAATGATCCTTGATACACTTCTGGTCTGACACACTCGGGGTATATGTTTGGTTAATCACAATCTTTTTATGAATCATTATTAAAGATGTTTAAAAAATGTAATTGTTATTAAGGAATAATATTTTTTTAGCATAATTTTTTTAAGACATAAAATTACTTTATAATTATAAGTTTCCTAATAGTAAAAAATTTCTAATAAGAGAAATTTTCAAGGATGCAATTTCTTTAAGGGGGGAATAATGTAATGACTCGAAAATTTACTTCATTTATTTATAGATCTCGTTCCTCCCAATAACATTTTATTATGTTTTACAACAGAAGCACATAGAATTACTTGTTACTTCATGAGAACATTATACATTATGCATAAATTTGGATTCGTAGAAATATAGATAATAATAGGATATACACATATAAGAATAGTTTTGATTAATAAAATATATGTTTAATTGAGAAAAATTTGATAAATTGCCTTTTTAGACCCAAATCGTACTTTTCAGAAATAATAAAATTATTATAAAAAATTAAAGTATTTTGAATAATGATTATTTTAACTAAATAGTACGATTAAAACACTCTTATTTAAAAGTAAATGAAAAAATATTTTTTTAAGTGTCAGAAATTTCTCTATGCAGTTTCACTATTCATTTTCTATCAGCTATTTTTTTAATAACTAAGGATTTTTTATTTAAAAGTCAAATTTCTCAAACTTAGAGAATTATTGTGGTAAAATAACCATAATATTTGAATTTCAAATGTCAAAATTAATCGAGGGTAAATTTTTAGTACTTTTATAAGAAGTTTCATTTTTTTGATGAATAGTATTTTTTATGAATAGTAATTTTTTTTAAAGAAAATTTAAATAATTGATTCTTTGAAATTATTTTCAAAAAATGGACATACATGATTGTGATTAGTAAGATATTTTGAGTTTAATAGGATAAACTTAATTTTTTTAGTGAATAGTAACTTCAACCTTTGGAATAATAATTTTATGCTTATGAGTAGTAATTTGACCAATGGAATAGTAACATCACCTAGGTAAGTATAAATATATTTTAGTCATCTTAAATGGTAATGTAATATAATTATATCATAGTATAAATAAATAAATGTTTTAAAAATTATTAGTTATGTATTCATATTTTATTTATTTTATTTTATTTAAAATAGAATTCAATTATATAAAATGGAGTTTATTTTTGAATTATACATGTCAAAAAATGGTGAGGGTTATTTTTTGGGATTTTTTTTGAAATAATTGAATTTTTGATGAATAGTAAAAATACATTTTTGAGTTTTTGGTATGTTTAATGACATCATAACTATGTCATAATGATGTAATCAATAAGATAAGATGATTGTTGACTCTTGTGGATTAAAATATAATATGAGGTGTCCCAAGTGGCCAATACCATGGGAATGCCCATGGTTTTTCAAATATCACTAATGAGGTATCCTTTGTAATTAATAAAAAACTCCCTCTCTTTTAACTATAAATACTCACCCATTACTTCTTTTACTTTCATTCCAAAATCATTCCCCTAAAATATCTCATAGTATTACCTCCTGAGGTGTCCTTACAAGGTTTCCTAAATCCCTTAAGGTCCCGATCATAGAGTCTTATAAGTTACTCTTCAAGGTAAGGGAATCTACCACCCTTCTCTTTTCAAGCACTCCTTTAATATTATGCGTTCTTAATTTATATTTTATTTTGTTGGTATTTTTCATTCCATATCCCCCTCACTATAAATATTATTTAAAAATGATGATATACCCCTTATTCTCTCAATCAACTCATTTTATGAATTTTTAAGTGATGCCTTTAGGCTTCTAAAATTTCGTAAGGGAATCCACCACCCTTCTCTTTTCAAGCACACCTTTTATTTTATACCTTTTTAATTTCTATTTTATTATGTTGGGATATGTCATTACATATCCCCTTACTTTCTATATTATTTAAAATTTAATAGATACCCCTTTTTCTCTCATGAACACATTTTATGTATTTTTAAGTGACGTCATTTGGCTACCGAAATTTCGTAAGAGAATTCCCAACTTCTCTTTTTTTATTTCAAGTTATCTTTTATGTGGTATATATTTCAAATTTCCATACCATGTTATTATTTCCATTATATTAAATACCTCTAATATATTATGAGTCTTTTATGAATGGGTGACCCATGTCCTCTCTCTTTTTAATGTTTTAAAAAACTATGTTTCATACCCATCATGCTGCAGAATTTTCATCTCAAAATATATCTATTTTTTCTCAAGAAATTATTATTTTTATGTGAATACCCAAAACCATTTCATTTCTAGAGATAATAATAAATGCATAAAAATTATTTATTTGATTCTATAATTTATATACACAAAACCCTTATTCCCTTTTCATGGTTTATAAATGACATAATGATCATGTTCTTAAGCACTTTTTAAAATGCCATGATTTTGATATGAAACCATTTTCTTTTATTCTCTATGGATTATTTGTGAAATTTTTTATTACGATATTTTTTTATAATTTGAAAATAAATAAAAATTAAGTTTGCACCTTGATAGTGTTATAATGCATTGGGTAAGGAAATTTATCTCTTGAGATGACAAGTTTTACGATACCTTGGTGAATCACCTTGGTAATTTTTATGACACCTGAGTGATCAACCTTGGTGATATGATTTTAAGATACCTTGGTGAATAACCTTTGTAATTTCTATGAATCCTTGGTGATAAAACTTGGTGATATTATTTTATAATACCTTGTTGAATAACCTCGGTAATGTTTTATGATACCTTGGGGACATAACGTGGTGATATGCTTATGAATGTCTAAATTAAATGTTGTAGCCACACATTCAAATTGTCATTCAGGTTATTATTATTATGATACTACTCTTTATCATTAATTTATGATATTTCTCATGTTCTTATTGATATTTCTCAAGTTCACATGTAAACTGTGTGATGTACCAGATCCGGATGCCACTCAACTAGTGTCTCGTACTCGGTTATCCACATGGCCTCAAGCTCATTTCCCCAAACACTAGAGGCTTCCGACTAGTAGTGAGGGCCTAAGGTTGATAGTGGGGAAAATATGCCCTCATTGTAAAAGTTTAACATAGTAGAATAACTAATAATACAATAGAAGAAGTAGTAAACAACATACAACTGAAATAAACAGCAGAATACTGATAAGATAATTATCCAAGAATCATTGAATAGAAAAGTTGATGTTGCATGTCAGATGTTCTTGGAAATCAGCCAACAAGTACATAGTAGTAATACAAAATTTTTGTCTCAAGAGGAAAAAAGAAATAAAAAGACAATAGGAAGAATCACAAGCCTCAACTCCATCCCATACTCTCCAAATCCTATGCAGCACATCAAGTACCTATAATATGACACTTCCCTTGATCAATACTGATAATCATGTATTCTATTTATGCCAAAAAGCATGAACCAAATAGTGTGTGAGACTAAATCCCAGTAGGAAACCACCAAAGGTCTTTTCCAATATATCAGTGAATATATATAACAGTTAGTGTACAATAGTGAAAGTAGTAAATAGTAGGTACTCAAAAGTAAGCACAACATATGTCTGAGAAGACAATGGTAAACAGGTATAAGTGAAGATCGAATCCAAACTTGTGCTCTGGCTTGAAAGAGGTATCATAAGTCATACATTTAATTATTCAAGTTCTGTAAATTATATAAGGTCTCGAGGTCAAACCTAGGCCTGATGACCCCCTATATAAAAGTATCCATCAACTCATGACATAATAATAATTTAATAATTTAATCATTTACCAACAGAGTCTGGCATGGGTATCCCTCAATGAATCCTAGGTTCGCTAGTAATTTTAAAAATAAGACTCGATGATCCTGACCACCATATATGTGGCTCCCTCACGACCTTTACATAGATAACCTATTGAGTCCATCCATTTTATTTTAATAGAGACAATGTTTCACCCAAGGTATATAAGGTGAAATTAGTCACATGATCCCAACCTTGTCTTTTTACCGAGACTATGTCTCACCCACTGCTAATTACCTATTTTTATCATTTAACTAAATTTCAAATTCCATCTCAAAAGAAAAACATGTGAATTAAACTACCACATGGATTTAATATAAACACCTCATGTGGACATAGTTTACATAATAAACAACACATGTAAATTAAACTATTATGTAAGAAGTTAGTTCTTACATTAAGGTAAAAGATTCTTTTTTTTGTTCTTTTTTGGGCTATTTTGAGAAAATATGTAACATTGGAAAAATTTTGGACTAAACTAGATAGTTTTAGAAATTTCCATGGTACAAGCCGTGTACTTCCAAGTACACGTCGTGTACTATAGCCGTGTGTGAAGGCCATACATGGCGTGTAGTCTTGTTGACCAAGTAGAAATATTTTATCAAGTACACGTTGTGTACTATTTTTACATTCCATATAGAGGGGTTGTGTATGATGATATACATGGCGTGTTGGGGATGTCTTCCGGGTAGAGAAGCACATGTTGTGTACCCCTAGGTACACGCCATGTAGTTATGTCGGCAAGTCGACCAAGTAGGCCAACCATATTTAGAAACGTTAAAGAACCCATACGACATGTATTCCTAAGTAAACACCATGTATTTATGTTTTTTTGAATAAAATATGAATTAGCCTCGTTTTGAAGAAGAAACACAAAACCTCAACGAGTTTGAGTGAGGAGATATGATTGTAGCTCGTTTTCCCCCCATCGTCCATCCAAACTCTATTTTGATCGACGTCAGATGCATTGTAACCCCAACGGTAAGGCCTTGATTCCCCTTGAGACATTTTCTTTGATTCCTTCTCTTGAAAAAGTTATTAGGTGTTGGGTTTTTTTAACCGTTTTGTAGATCTACCACGTTTTAGGCTAAATTGGAGGCCGATACCAGAGGAGGATCATTGTACAAAAATGAGGTAGGTGTTTCATACCTATTTTCTTTTGTTTTTGTGGCCATGTGGGTGGTGTGCCCTTTGATGTGTTTTTGGGTACTTTGAGCGAGACCTTATTTTATATTCTATTGCATATTAAATTGATTATTAGACCCGCGGGATGCCATTGAGAATGCCCCATACCTGAATTTCTTGAGTGAGGCCGAGTGAGGGGTCGTTGCTCATTGGGGGATTTTGGACAGGGGTTCCAAAATGGTTATAATTTAACTATCTTGTTTTAAACTGTTGAGTTTGGTTTATTACATCTATACATGACTTATTAGTGACTTTCAATACCTCAGTACTGGTATGGGACAACACTTGGCTAGTGAAATTCAACTGTTTAGTTGGTTTTTCCTATTTAAAGTATTCATTGTGATTATATATGTGATTTTGATATTGCATATGTAAGAACCCTTGAGGTTGTTTTGGGAATGGCGCAGATATTCTTGAGTGATTTTGATCACAGGTTGGGCTTGGCCCAGATTAAATTGAGTGGTTTTGACCACGAGATTGGGAATCATGGACGTCAGCTTGAGGCAGTGTGACTGTCAGGTTGGGCATGGCCCAGGTTACTTGGATGGTGAAGCCATTGGACATGAACGAAATGGTCGTAGGGACACGAGGTGTCAGATAAGTTGTGTCTAGGGTTATACATTTGGTTATTACCACTCACTCAGGACTTTGGGTCGTGTGCACATAGATGACTCCATGATGAGGTGGTTTTTACAGCTCATGTGGGTAGAGGCCCTTGTAGTTGCAGTTAGGTGATTATGGTTGGGGGTGCATGCCAGGGAATCCACATGGAAGGTGATAATCTTTTAGTTTGTTTGGGTATGCCCGAGGAGCCTTCGATACTTGAGACACGAGGTTTCAGGAGGCACATGGTTCCAGGTTACTATCTCTTTGGAGGTGAGGAGCCTTAAGTACTTGAGACATGAGGTGTTATGAGGCACTTGGTTCCAGGTTGCTATTTCTTGGGAATCCCTTCAAGATATCGGTACTTGAGACATGCAGTGATAGGGGGAACATGGTGCTGGGTTTTGTGACTAAGATTCCGACATTGGTCGAAGCAGGTGACACTCCATTGTCGCTGCTGAGCATGAGTGGATGTTGTATTTACTTAGTGCAACATACAATTTACTTTCCATATAGATGCATGAATGCTAAAACACTTATATTAGGTACGTACCATTAGGTGGTATCCTACTGAGATTCATCTCACACCCTACATGGGCCCTTTGAGACGTGTGTAGACTTTATGGTTTTATGTACAAGTAAAGAATTAACTTCAGAAGCTGGATTGTAGTATTGTCTGACATGGAGACTGGTATGGACCTTTGATATCTTGCCTAGCTGGAGTTTACTTTTTTTAGCTTAATTTCTTGTATCATCATGCATACTTTATTTTTTATCCACTGTTGGTTAGCCATGGGTGCTATTGTTTATTTACATGGATGACTTGCTGACAAGATGTATTGTTTATATTCCGCTGCATTTGTTTATATTTCTTGCTTTTATTGTTTATTGATATTGATTGTGCTTCTACTATGCGGGTCTAGTTTGAGTCTAATGAGTCATTTATTTCCACTAAATGTTATATATTATTGCTCGGACCAATACCATTATTATCCTCTGAGAGGGTATAACCTCCCCACTATACCTATTAGACCCTCGCTTCTAGTCGACAGCCTTTGGAATTTGGGGAGGTGTGCCTAAGGTAGTAACACCCGACCCATGTATCACTATTTGGGTGGCTTTTCAGGTTAGGGACGTTACAAAGTGGTATCAAAGAGGTTCTTGAAATGGATTTAGTAGTAGTGTTATGATGGCTACTAATTATATTGACCCTTCTCTTTTTTATTTCTCATGGTTTACTATTTAGGACATGGTAGACTAGACATAGGTTGTAATTAGAACTAGGTTTCTAGCTTGTTCTTGGGTACCTAGAGACCCAGGTATGAGGGATGGACCAAGTTTCCTTGGGTATGAATTATTATTTTTCTTTTTCTCAGATTATAGTTTATATGATTTCCACCTCAATGGCTCACTCGATGTGAGATATTATTGATTGTGATATGTGACCCTTAACCCGGTGTGGTAAGGGAGAATTGGACCTTGGATTGGTGTGTAAAGGCCTTATTGTTTGGATTTTGATAGGCACATTTTAGTTTATTTCATTTTCATAACTACTCATATGCTTTGGGAAGTTATAATACTCTGTGAATAATATCAAATTCCATGCTTTGAATGCTTTTGAAATGTGATATGTGAAATTCCGGATAAAAATTATAGTTTATTGCAATGTACTATGACATGATTTATGTATTGTGAATTTAGTGTGGTAGGATATTTGGGCCTATCTCTTGTTTGAGAAGTTAGGTACTTTGGTTGAGGTGATTTTGGTCACTAGGATTGGGAAACTAGGTTATCGGTTTGAGGCAACGTTGGTTGTCAGGACGGGCATTACCCAAGGTACTTTTGATAATTGGCTCTGTTGAGGGCGGGTAAAGAGGCTATGAGGCCGAGATGCCATGGTCATGGTCGTGGTATGGGAGAGTAAGGGTAGTAGTTATGCGCTGCCTTCTACTTATTTCCTTATCTGCGTTATATATACATTGTTATATATGTGGGTTGTATGACCATTTATGTGTATTTAGCGAGTTCCTCCTAGACGACTCGATGAAATGTCAAGCGGGTGATGGTGCAGTGCTGCAGGAGAATGACCAGGTTTAGGAACCTGAGGGACAGGCAGAGCACAAGCCATATGTAAAATATTAGGGGTAGGATCTGGTTTAGGATCTAGTGCAGGTAGTGAAACCACCAGTTTTGGCAGCGTTTGGGTTGTGGCTCAACAAGTAGCTCTGAACTAGCCATGTATGTGTTTTACAGGGGATCGACAGAGGTGCTCATGGTACAAAGTCCTCTATGGAATATCTGACGTGGGAGTTCCAGTAGCAACACCCACCACTTTTTCGTAGTGATGGTGGTCCATAGGTGGATGAGAACTAGATAGAGAGCATGTAGATTATCTTCGAGCACCTTGTGATTCCTCCAGGGTGGATGGTCAAGTTGGCAATGTACATGATGAGAGGACCAGCAAAGCACTGGTGGGATGTGCAAGTTCAGGCTCACAAACAAGAGGGACTATCCTAAAAGGACTTCGAGGACAAGTTTTTTGAGCACTTTTCTCTAAAGACACTGAGGGTGGAGAGAGATCGGGAGTTTTTGAGCCTTCAGCAGGGTGACATGTCTTTCATGGACTATAAAACTACTTTCACTGATCTGTCTTAGTTTGCACTAGGTATGGTAAGCGATGAGACCTCAAGGGTGAGGAGCTTCGAAGATGGATTATGGCATGCCATACAGGTGTAGGTAAACATATTCAGGTTGGCCTTGTTCCCAGAGGTGGTGAATCATGCGCTCATAGTTGAGGGAAACTTGACGAAAATGTCTCATGTGATCCAGGAGGCAGCTTCAGGTGATGGTTCAGATAGTTGGAAATGAGGTCAGGATGAGTTCCAATAGGGAGGGAAGGCCAAGAAATCAACTAGTCCACCTCATGGAAGTTCAGCAGAGGTTTTCTTTTAGTGTGGCTAGACAGTGCATGTCTAGACTTAGTGCGACAAAGATTAAAAGGAGTTCTAGGCATGTGGAAAAGTCAGAAATTTTGAGAGGTTTTGTAGGTAGCCTTCTCAGATAGCCGATGGGAAACGACCAGGATATACAGTTGCATATATGGTCAGATCAGGTTCGGTACCAGGTGTTGATAGCCGAGGTTCAGCTGCATATGGATGATGTGGAAGAGATAACAGGACCCAGCTGAGGGATCAATGGATAATGAATGGAGCAACACCATAGGGAGGACATGCTTCAGGCAGCCATGTTTCTGGTTAGGTGCACACCGTGGAGCTTCCAGGGGCTGAGCAGGCTGGTGAGCCAATGACGGTCAGAGGTACACTGCGGGCGTGGTCGTAGTTACTTTACTTGTTCTTTTTGGAATGACCTATTTAGGCATGTCTGTTTGAGTGTACGAGGTGAACATAATATTTGTGGACTAACCAGATAATCACGACTTTTCAATCCGCTAATATTACCATTTTTTGACACATCTTCCCAAATTGGAAGAATAACCATCTGGAAGTCTCAAATCTAAAATCCACTAAAAAAATAATAAACGACTCTCTTTAGACAGTGTATATGATTCATTTGGCTTCATTAACTTCTGTGATCTGACATTTTTAAACAGTTCAAGTTCTGGTCGCTTGCAAATTTGGGCAAGATCTAGTCGTTCCTTCACATTATCTTTGGTTTTACCTGGTGTATCCAAAACTGTGTGAAAAGAATTATTAAAATAGTTCTTCTTAATATGCATCGCATCCAACATGTGACATATCATCAAATCATACCAATATGGAAAATCCCAAAAAATGATCTGTTTTATCCAATTGTTCTCTTTTCCAAACCTATCAATTTTCTATTGGTTTATTGTTGGTCTAAAAGTGATGGGAGGTAATGAAGAGACAATTGATATTAACTCTGTACCTAAGATCATTGTTGGAGGCCCATCTTTTTCAACTGTTCCTTTTCTAAAAAGATATTTTTTTCTTCGAAAAGGATGATCAGCTAGAAGAAATCTGCGATGATAGTAAAAAAACATGATTTTTTTCCATTGATGAGCATAAATTCATTACTATCTCTCATATAGTATATAAATGATTTTAGACCTTGTGTACTCCAGCCATATAACATTCCATATACAAAGAAATCACTAATTTTCCACATCAATGGAGATTTCAGTAGGAAGTTCTATTTTGTAGCAACATCATATGTACTGACACCATTGCTCCATAGTGAATTTAACTCTAATGGATTCAAATAAGCATTGATATTATTTTTTGGATGAACTTAAATTAATAAGGTCAAAAAGATATATGGATCCTTCATCAACATCCATAGAGGTAAATTATACGAAGTTATAAATATAGGACAACATGAATACTGACTTCTGTAAGAACTAAACGGAAAGAAATAATCATTAGAAAGATCCAATCACACATTTTGGGCTTCTAAAGCAATTGATAGATGAACTTGGACAAAATGTTTCTCTGAATCACCATCATAGGAATGATTTAACTTTTGAATGGTTGAAATGATGGTTTTGTGCCAAGAAATCAATGATTTTTTGTTTTGAGACATAAATAAACTCTGCAATCTGGATGGGAGCGGGAAATATCTCAATTGTTTTACAGGAACAAATCTAGACTTCCCTAGTTGACATTCTTTATACCTTGATCTTCCACTGTAAGACAACTATCCAACAACTCATATTCACCATAATATAAGATTCAGTCATTTGAACATGCATGAATCTTCTGATAACCATGACCCAGGTTACGAACCAACCTCTTTCTCTCATATAAATTTGAAGGAAAAATATTTCCTTCAGGTAGAAGTGTTTTTAACAAGGAGAATATCTAATCAAAACAACTATTTGACATTCCATTATCTAATTTAATGGAAAAAAATTTAGCAACTGCTTCAAAATTTCTTATCTTGTAACCAGGATATAAGGCATCCTCAATGCACCTCAACAACTCATATAAATGAGATGATTCAAACTCAGGAGTTAAATCAATATCATCATGAGTTTCAGTTTGTTGAACAGACAAACATGCAACATCATGTACTAAATTTTGAAATTGTTCTGGATCTGGAACCAAATTATTAGTATCTTCTTTGGAACTGCATTCACAATGTTGATACCAAAAAACTTAATCTGTTTAAAAAAACGCAATAAATGACTTCCAACCTTGTTGAATGTGTCATACTTCCTTAGAGAAAATTTTTTACAAGGACACTTAATTATCCCTTCTGAAAGAAATCTTGGTTTCCATGATGAAAATGAAAATAAAGCTTGAATACCCTCAATATATACAGAATTTAAAGCAGATCTATTTGGATTCTTGTGCTAAGTTTTCCAAGCACGATCATCTAATAATGATTGTTTTCGTCTTCCTCGTTCCATATTTTTCTAAAAAATATGAAGTAATTATTCATTTTGTATAATTAGATATAAGATAAATACTATCCAAAAAAGAGAATACAATTAAATTAACTTGTCCAGCAATTTATAATAATATATATTATTTTATAGTTATTTATACTATTTTTAATATTTTATACGAATCTACACTCATTTATAAAAATTTATACTAATTACCAATAATTATTATTAATTTTAGATATTTTTTACTAATTATTGTTAATTACTGGAGACCCAATTTCCAACGGATTGGCTTCAACTCTTTTTCCCAATGACTCATCCCCTTGCAACTTTTTGTGACTAAAATCACTATGAAAAGATTGCTTCAACTTACAAATATCCATTTTCATATGCATGAGGATGGAGAGAAGGCATGCCTCACCGCGGTGCTATCCATTCTCTTGTGCATACGAAAATGAATATTTGTACATCAGAGCAGACTATTCATAGTATTTTCAGTTGTATAAAGTTACAAGGGGATTAATCGTCGAGCAAAAGAGCCTCTTTTTTCCTATATCTCACACCCTTTCAACTTTCTCCGACTTAAATTACTATGAAAAATATGTTCTGACGTATGTCCAAGTAGATTTTTCATATTGATTTTAGTGGAAGAAAGTTGCAAGGAGATAAGGCTTCGATCAAAAGGAATACCGCCAATCCATTGGAAATTGTTCTAGTTTATCAATGCAATCGAATTTATTATGATTTATTCCTATTTATTCCTAATTTTTTCTATTTATTGATATTTATTTCTAATTAATGCTAATTATTTCTAATTATTTCTAATTATTTCTAATTATTTCTAATTATTTCTAATTATTGCTAATTATTTCTAATTATTCCTAATTATTCCTAATTATTCTTAATTATTCTTAATTATTCTTAATTATTCTTAATTATTCCTAATTATTACTATTTTTTTACTAATTTTTACTAATTATTTCTAATTATTACAAATCATTACTAATAATTACTATTTAATACAATTTATTACTATTTATTACTA
This sequence comes from Viscum album, assembly GCA_963277665.1. Lineage (NCBI taxonomy): Eukaryota > Viridiplantae > Streptophyta > Magnoliopsida > Santalales > Viscaceae > Viscum > Viscum album. Next base: position 249,743,048 of record OY728135.1, on the reverse strand, counting down.
TTTATTACTAATTATTACTAATTGTTACCAATTATTTCTAATTATTACTAATTATTACTAATTATTACTAATTATAAGTAATTATTACTAATTTATTCCTATTTATTTTTATTTATTCCTAATTATTGCTAATTATTGCTAATTATTCCTAATTATTTCTAATTATTACTAATTATTACTAATTTATTCCTATTTATTCTTATTTATTATTAATTATTGATAATTATTTCTAATTATTGCTAATTATTCCAAATTATTTCTAATTATTTCTAATTATTGGTAACTATTGCTAATAATTTCTAATTATTTCTAATTATTTCTAATTATTACTAATTTATTTTTATTTAATCCTATTTATTCATATGTATTCCTATTTATTCCTATTTATTGCTATTTATAGCTAATGATTTCTAATTATTGCTAATTATTAAAATTTATTCCAGATTAGTATTAATTATTGTTAATTATTACCATTTATTACTATTTATTAATAATTATTCATAATTATTACTAATTATTAAATATTATTACTAGTTATTACTAATTATTACCAATTATTACCAATTATTTCTATTTATTACTATATTTTACTAATTATTACAAATTATTACTAATTTTTACTAATTATTCCTAATTATTACTAATTATTCCTATTTATTTATAATTATTGCTAATTATTGCTAATTATTGCTAATTATTGCTAATTATGAAAATTTATTCATAATTATTTCAAATTATTTTTAATTATTACTAATTATTACTAATTATTAATATTTATTACTAATTATTACAAATTATTACTATTTATTACTAATTATTACAATTTATTACTAACTATTACTAACTATTCCTATTTACTGCTAATTATTCCAATTTATTGCTAATTATTCATATTTATTTCTATTTATTCCTATTTATTCCTATTTATTCCTATGTGTTTCTATTTATTCCTATGTGTTGCTATTTATTCCTATTTATTACTATTTATTACTATTTATTTCTATTTATCCCTGATTATTACAATTTATTACAATTATTACTAATTATTACTAATTATTAATAATTATTAATACTTATTACAATTTATTACTAATTAACAATTAGATATAACTATTAATAAAAATAAATATTAAAACACAAATATGTAATTCTAATTTAATTAATTTACATCTAATTAACAAAAATTGTAAATAATTAAAAATAAATTAAATTAACTAAACAATAAAAAATACATAAATACCTTAAAACTGAAGCTTTCGGAGCATTAAAGTTTCAAAATAATGCTCTAATTTGAATGTTTAAACTTTGAAAAAATTTAGAAGAAAATTTTTCTGTAGAGATAGAGAAAGAAGTTGAGTAATGAGTGAAATGGGAAGAAAAACGGATGAGGGTATATATAGGTTAGATTATTTGCAACATGGATATTTGCGACGGGTTACCCGTCGCAAATACCTTTACCCACATTAATTGCAGTGTGCCCTTAAAAAGGCATTTGTGATGGGTGGAAAGACCTAGTCACAGATAACCATTATTTGCGACGCGGTAATCGCCCCGTCGCAAATAACTCGTTGCAAATACCCATTTTCCCGTAGTGTTATTTCTTTCCTCTATCCTTTGTTCTCCTCTATCACACACAACAACCCCCATGCATAGACCTCTCCTCTCTCCCACCAAGTCTTTGATGGTTCTCCTCCATTCGAGTTCAAAATTGGAAGTTATTCATTTTTTTGGAAGTGTATTAATTGTTGTTCAATTCCTTCTTCCTTCTTCATTTTATTCTTTTTTTCGTATTGAATTCTATTTCAATTTGTGCTCATACGACCTATTTTCATGGAATTTTTCTAATATTCTTATTTCTCTCCTTCCAACTCAAATCAAAGATTGATAATGGATGAGTGAAACATCCTAAGAATGAGGTAGGTGGTCTATGGATTTTCCCTTAAATTCATGTTGTTTTTTGAAATACGTCATTGCATCACATGCTGGATTCCCTATGTCTGCACCTAGAATGTAAAACAACCAAATATAATTGTCTAATCCATGACATAGACCCTTTTTTGGACTTGTTGCTATGGTTGGAGGTTGGTGTACTCAACTTTGTCTACCTCTTTGGGTCTGTCCAATTAATTTCCCTTATTTTATATTATTGTAATTATCCCTAGAATGAGATTTGATTAATTAATGATAAATGAATTTCTTACATTACACACAGGCGTGTTATTAGCCCATGATAATATAGAAATTATTCCTTGGACAAAAGGGTCAATCAAATGGTGATATTTTATATGATAAACAACATGGACCTTCCATGGACTTCTTAATTAATTATAAACGGAATGGACCAAATTGTACACTTAAGTTGTGATATGAAATGCTTATGGGCATGACCTTCCTAACTATCAATGATTAAATTGTAAAGTGGAATGTTTATATGCATAGACTTATTTATTACTTATGCTTTAATTGAATTGAATGATCAAGATAAGTCATATTTTTTGCATGGATATATCTCAGGGACTATGAATAATTATTGAATACACATGCCTATTTTATATTATTATCCATGATACTCTAGCATGACACCCCTTGTGATTTATGATACTTGAGCATTGATTCCCTTATGATTTATGATACTTGGTCACAAAGTCCCTTGTGATTACTGATACTTTGGAATGATGTCCCTTAGAATTGATGACACTTGGGCATGGTCTCCCTTAGGTTTTATGATACTCTGGCATGGTATCCCTTGTGATTTATAATACTGGGTCATGGAGTCCCTTATGAATTATGATACTTGAGAATAACATCGCTTGTGATCCATGATACTTAAAAATGATTTCCCATATGATTCATGATACTCTTGCATGGAATACATCTTTTTCGATGACACTTGGACATCACTTACTACCATATGAGTCTATTGCTACTATGATTGAACACCTGAGTTACACCTCAGGTCTTAGATAACACTACATATCTATATATATGGATATATATGTTACTACATATATAGTTCATATATATACATATATATCTATATAATCATATATATATATATATATGTATGTGTGTATATTTGGTGACACATCATCAGAGATATTCCAGCTTAGGTTGAAGTAGGAAATGTCAACTGAGTGTCCTTTGGGGATCCCGAGTCTGACTTTATACATTTATTTTTTATTATCTTACTGATATACCTGAACACTTTCACAGACTGGATAGATTAGACACCGTTGTTGGTGGAAAATTGATTTTATATAACACCCTGTTCGGACCATCGATTGGTAACTGTACAAATCTCCCAGTTTTAGGTTTAGGATCATGGATTATGCATGTGTTGTTACTCTTGATATGAGACCTTAGGAGCACAGGATTGAGCAGGCGCTCATGATGCTCATGTAGATAGCCTTTATGGATTTTATTATTTTTATTGTGTATTTATTATGTATCACCTATTGTATATCTACTGTATTGTAGTATCACATTGAATAACATACTTTTATATTGGCATTGTCCATTTTATTCACTTATTACTGATTTTTAGTTATTATCTTTTTATGCTTAGTTATTTATAATACTTCTGCTATTGATTATCTCTCAAACCATTATGAAACTATGATCATGATGTTATATTATCTAAAACATACCACCATTGGAACCTCGCTACCATTTGGAAGCCTATGAAATATAGGGAGGTGCGCTTGAGGCCATGTGACCAACCAGCTTAGGGCACCATTTCAATGGATTCTAGGATGACATGTTACAAAGTGGTATCCTGGCTTATTTTCATTTGTCTTACTATTTTTGGTTTCTATATAATAGATTATGAATGTGTAATCACTTGGTAAATAGCCATGTCTAGGAGTGATTAATCCATACATGGTGAAAATATCAAGTGGCAAGAGATGGGGTTGTTGTTCATGCTATTTGTCCTTACAATTGATTATTATTTCACCTTGAGTGTTTGATTTACATTATGTTACTTACTGATTTATGATATTTATGGTATTTTACCCTTTTCCTGGTAGGGAATGGAATTATTATTACATGAATCATTATAGGCACATAGATATTCATATTCTAAGCATATTCAATGCCATGTAGGTTTCATTTCTTGATTGTCTGATGCATGTTAGATGCATCTTGTGTAATTAAGTAGCATTCTTATCAGTCTACCATGTTTAGGTGATTATTTAGCATGATTTATTTTATAACATGCTTCTTCATCTTCATTTTTATATTTTTAGATTCACTATGTCTATTTGATAGAATTCCTTGTTAATATTATAATATATGATTGGTTATTAAAGTTATTACATCAACCTAAATGGTGCTTTCTTGTATAGATTGTTGGATAAACCTTAACTAACTAATCATGTCATGTTTGAGTCATGAACCATTGGTTTCATGGGATAAAACATAAATGGTTATGATTAAATGGGGGCCAAATACAATTTATAAATAGTATGGGCCTTTATAAATTGGATAGGGTGACCCATATAATCGAAACATCTTATATGGACTTGTTATATTCTGAAATCAAAGATAAAAACCTGGTTGCAGTTATATGAATGAAGACTATAATTTATAAAGGCAATTACCTTTATAAATTGGGAATGATAATGCATCTAATAGAACCACGGTATGTACTAAATTGAAATCCTTATAGGAAATGGTTACCTTTATAAAGGGTTGTATCTCTATTACTTGGGAATGATAAACCATGTGACTAAATTCCTAAATGCACAACTGGACCCAAGTATGTTAGTTGGGGAATTTTATTTCTGATATTAACCTAATAAGGGTGTAATTAATCGTGAATAAAATAATGATACCCTAGTAATCCACCCTTGTCTTTTATACCTTAGTGGTTAACCCCATGTGGGTATACACATGCATAATAGAGACAATTATTTAAAGTTTTATCAACTACATTTACGGTGTTATGTATAAATGTACGGTGAAATCTTACAGAACCTCTTCCCCTTAAATAATAAGAGACATTTTATCTACTGTTGAGTTGTATTATTATCAGTCTTTTGCTAATTCAAATTCCAATTACACCCTAAAGAGTGTTTTCCTCTATAGATTGGAATTGAAATATTCCTTAACTAAGCCAGATATGGTAAACAGTACGGATGAATAAATGGTTAAAATGAAATCATGAGAAAATTTACTATCATGTTACATTATGTCAGCTAAATAGAGTACCAAGTATAGTTACCTTTATAACTAGAACTTGAGTTGATTATGTATGAGCCTCTTTAATGTTTAAAATAAATATGAATCGATGAAAATGGATGAAATGGAACATTAAATTGGTGTTCATATCTCTAAACCTTGTGGAAGGGAAGTTTAAAAGTTTTCTTGAGAGTTGAATTTAACTAGAATGGGAACATTACCCATGGATCTCTTTAACCTTTCGATTATGTTGATCTAGATATTTGGTCGTTAATCCTATTGACCTTTTTAGCATGAAATGTTTATAGTATTGATACTTTATACTTTAGTGAGGGGATAGATTGGGGTAGGTAGCACCCTTATAATTGTATAACATTGCTAAATTATTATGGTGAATTTCAGGCATGAGGTGCCTTTTGGGTGTCGTTTGTCCCAACTAAGACTCTTAGCGATGATTCAATACCCCCAAATATATGTCGGCTCATTTGGTAAGTTGACAGTTGTTAGGGATGTGAATATCATTTAATTTTAGGATTTAGTGGGTTAGATATCAGAAGGGCATGGTTGGATTCTTAGTAGGTTGTGTGACCCTTCTTCTTCTTTAGTGATGGATGACTAGGGAGTTCGTCAGCTAGATTGATAGTTATAAGGGATAATATGACTCTAGGACAAATATTTTGTATATTCAATTGGATACTAGGATACACATAGCCAACGGTTCTATGGAAATATCAAATGATGAGTCCCAGTTTTGATGAAAATATCGGCCTAACATGGATTGATACATGAAAAACCTGTCAAGTTGTTAAAATGGTATATATAGACATATGGGTTTGATGAAAATAATTAAAGCCTTGATCTATTGTGATATGTTCTTGAGTCATCTCTAGAGTATATTGAAATCATAATTAGATGAAACTATGTTGTCCCAGTACTTGGTATGACATTTCAAAAAGGATTTGGTGTTATATAACTAAGATTCAATTTGGTTTGGCTTTTATGCATGATGCTAGTGACACTTATGCATGTGACTTGGGAGAGAGTCATGCATACATCGAGAGTAATTTGATCTAGAATACTTCCCTCTTTGAATCAACTCTTTCTGAAGGTGTTTTAGCTATATCTAGAAACCACTTTTAGTAGTGGTGGAATGTATGCCATGGGATGAGTTCCCCTTCATAGTAAATGATGACAAGGACAATCCTAAGGTGGGGAGAGTCATGTCAAACATGTTTAACATGTCTTTCCATGCAAAGTGAGTGCAACTGAAAAAGTCTATTAGGACACGACAAAGCTGAATATTGGAAACCTATGAGGGTAGTATATTCAAGTTTCTAAATATTAAATCGATGCTCGAGATAAAACCTTGTTATGGGTTAGATCAAGTTTGGATGCTAGATTCAAGATTTGGGTTCATGAGAAACCCAATGAATGTAAGTCTTGTGATACGTATTAGTGCTTGAAGGGTAACACAATGATGAAATTTTTGGTTGTGTATGCAACCTTTGAAGAGATCGTTAGTCAGGTTAGACTTCGATTGTTATGCTTGAACAATAATATGATACCTCAACTGGTAAGGGAATCATGGCTTGGAAATGAAGATGCACTGGTAGGTACAACTGAGGTCATTGAAAAGAATTCAGTTAGTGGTGGTTCAACTACTATTCTTACACTTGGATGGATATGGTTGGTTGGAAACCATGCCAGTCACTTCATCTTGGTTATGATGGGAGTGTCTCATGTATTATTAGTAACCATTGATAAATTCATAGTGTACTCTAAGATTAGTGACGATCATGCCCCTTATCTTGATATCATCCAGGTTATGTCAAGAGAGCATTAGTTATATGCCGATCTAATGAAATAAATTAAACATTGTGATGGATCAGTAAATAGACTCCAAGGGAGTTACACTCTGAGAGAATAGTTTTTTATAGAGGCATGGTTTATCTTGAGTGATAATGGGATTCCCATTTATGGAACCCTTTCATGGAATCATGTACAATATATGATTCTTCAACTCAATCTCTAGGCGAGATGCTGCTATTGGGATCAGTCAATGTTCTTCATACATAAGTGTTTTAGCTGGGTACTGATGTCTCACTTATAAATTCCAGCGTATATAGTACCTTGGATGAGCTCCTTGGACTCCAGTGTTTGATTATATGGTTAACCCGAACATGTATTTAGGCTCAGTTAATTTAATTACAGTGTTCTAATAGAAGGGCACTAGATCAAGTATACACCCATGACCATGCCAAGGCATGACAACATGGATGATCAGTTTGGTAAGAGACATCATTTGAAGTTAGTTACTGACTTCATTGAATGTTCTCAAAGTGGTTTCAAGGTGCTTGGGTAAAGACATCATGGTTTGGGTATCAACTTACTAATAGTGTAAGCCAAGTGTTATTGAGAATAGTTAATGGTTCGACTAGAGTTCTCTTGAAAAGAGGTATGAAGTCATTGTTTAACCGCTTCATTCACGCCATGTGCTGATATAAGTACCATATAAGGGATATATAGTCCATTCAATGAAATATAGAGCCAGGATTTTCTACTATGTAAAATTGAGTTGACCATTAATATTAGATTGAGGACCAAAATAAGTGTACCCACCCATAATCAAAATTTTCATGTTGAAAATTGTGCCAAATGAATTTTTAGAATGATAAGGGCATGCTTAATTAAGATATTCTGATGGTTGATGTACTATGACTTGGAATGGGTTGTTCAAATTTAGAACCTGTGGTGGGGAGTACCATAGGCCATTTGATGAAATAAATTATGATGTTATCATATCTTATGTTATATAGGATTGGGTAAGTGTCTCCTTGAGGTTTCAATTATGGGTATAAGCATTGGATTGAGTTTCAATGTCTTATATACTGTATAATTAAAGTGATGATTGGATGTTTTTTGGGAATTTGGGAACACAAAAAGACCATTTAAATAGTAATTCCTTGAACAAGTAGGTCTGGTCACATTCCCCCCCCCCCCCATGGATTCTCAGTAATGAGAATTTCTAAGGTGAGGAGGTTGTAACGCCCCATGTATTAGACCATATGGAATTTACAAATGAATTTGAAATTTTCATTTGGTTGATGGGAAAAATATTAAACTAGGATTTGTAATGGAATTATGAGAGTTTGAATACTTAAAAGTGTTGTTTTTTAGATTGATTTTAAGGCTTGAGAGGTGTCTCAGGTGTTCTTTTGATTTTTGGGAGCATTGGGCTTTAAAAGCCCAATTTTTTGAAGGGTAAAGGGGGAACATGGTTAGCACATGGTTAGTGAAAACCATGAAACCAAACCATGCATCCCATATATAGGGGATAATGGTTTGTAATAACCATGAAAGAGGATGTGCATGGCTATGTGAGGAATTATATAGAAAATTATAGAGGAGGATGCATGGGTTGCAAATAGTTAGACAAACCCTGGGCATAGCCATGTAAGGAGAGGTTCCGCATGGATAGTATCCCTAAAAAAGATTCTTACAATTTTTTTAACCATGAACCTAACTATGTGAGTCCAAGTCCCTTTAGACAGTAAGCATTCATAGTTATCACATGATTAGCCAAACCACGTGGTTTAACTATGTACCTCGTTAAAGGGGTGAAATTCTGATTTTTTTCTGCTTTCTTATTTCTTCTATCCCTATTTTCTTCTTATCTCTCGTGAATAGATATACCCACACATGGATATATCCTCTCCTCCACATAGGATTTGATGTTTATCCTCCATCTATGCTTGGAATCAGCAATCATTCATCATGTTGGAAGCATATTATTTTTCTTCAATTCCTTGTTCCTCCTTCATTAATTTCTTTTACAATATTTAATATCATTTAAATGGGAGCTCATATACCCTATTTTTAGGATGTTTTTCCAATATTTTGATTTATGTAATTCTAGATCAAATAAATCTTCAATAATGTATGAGTAAAGTTTCCTAACAAATAGTTAGGTAGCCTATGTCTTTTACCATAAAGTATCATTGTTTTTTAAATTATGTCATTATTCCACCAGTCGGAATCGCTATTCATGCAACTAGAATATGAAATAACCTAAATTAATTTTCTAAACTATAACCTAGAGCCTTTAGTAGACTCGTTGATATGGTTTGAGTTTTTTTACCTCATCTTGGTACACCCCTTTAGGGGTGTCCATTTAATTTCCCTGATTTCTCATTGTTGTAATTTGTCATAGAATAAGGTTTGATTTGTTAGTGATAAATGAATTGATTACATTAAAAATGGGTGTGTTCTTGGGCCATGATAATATAGTAAGTATGACTTGGTTAAAAAGGGGTAATCAAATAGCGATATTTGAAATTATAAATGTCATGGACCTTCCATGGCCTTCTTATTTACTTGAAAATGGAATAGCTAAAATTATACACTTGAGTTGTGATATGGAATGTTTATGGGCATGAAATTATTAACTATTCATGATTAAATTATAAAGTGGAATATTTATATACATATCATTATTTTTTTAGTTATGATTTAATTTAAATTAATGATCAAGATAAGTTAACTTTTTGGCATGAATATATCTCGGGGCCTATGCCAAATTATTAAATGAATATACCTATTTTATAGTATTATCCATGATACTCAAGCATGTAATCCCTTATGATTCATGATACTCAGGCATGAAATCCATTATGATTTATGCTACTCGATCATGGATTACCTTATGATTCATGATACTCTGAAATGATTTACCTTGTGATTGATGATACTCTAGCATGGCTTCCCTTATGATTTCTGATATTAGGGCATGACATCCCTTTAGATTTATAATACTTGGGCATGGTGTCCATTTTTATTTATAATAATCTGGCATGGTATCCCTTGTGATTTTTGATACTTAGGCATGGAATAACTTATGATCTATGATACTTGGTCTTGGTGTCCCTCTTTGTTGACGACACTCGGGCATTGAATCCCTTACTACCATATGAGACTATTGTGACTATGTGTGGATGCCTAAGTTATGCCTCAGGTTTTGGCTATTACTACATATATATCTGGATATATATGTTACTATTTATATAGTATATATATATATATATATACATACATAAAAATATATTCATATATATGTATTTGGGGAAATATCCCTTGAGATATTACAGATTAGTTTAAAGCAGGTAATGTAGGCATGATGTCCTTTGGGGAACCCGAGTCTAACTTGTTACATTTATTTATTTACCACCTTACTAATATGAGTTCACAGTAATGTATTTTATGCTCTCAAAATATATAGTTTATAAATCATTGGTGGTGGCCTACTGAGTTTTTCTCACACCCTATTCGAGCTATTGATTTCTACCCAACAGATCTCTTGGTTGTAGGTTCAGGATTATAGATTATGCTGGTATTGTTTATCTTGATATGAGAGATTAGGAACATAGAATTGAGTAGGATCTTATATTGATCATGGAAAAATCCTTTGGGTATTTTATTCCTTTCATTGTTTATTGTTTATGTATCATCTGTTGTATGTCTACTACATTGTAGTATCTCATGGAAATGCATGATTGAATATTGGAAGTATACATTTTATTCATTTATTATTGATTTTAAATTATAATTATATTATTATTATTAGTAATTTATACTTATTTAAATGTATATTATCTCTAACACTATTGTGTGACTCTAATCAGGAGGGTATAGTCTCCCCAACATACCATTGTTGGACCCTCACTACTAATTGGAAGATTCTGGTGTAAAGGTAAGTGTGCTTGAGGCCATGTGACCAATCGACTTAGGGAACCATTTCTCTGGATTTTAGGTTGAGTCATTATATAAAAAACCAATGATTCACACATTTGTAAAGAACTATGGTACTAATTTCCAAAGGAAGATGGTCATTGGGGGTTTTTTACCAATGATACCAAGGAACTCACATTGGTTGATAATATGGGAGGTCAGGCTCATCACACCCTATTAGGGGGAATTATTGCATACGTTGGGTCTCAATTATATATTTGAGTCTTTTTTGAGAATATTTGTAAAATCACAACATGGGAATAGTTAACCTAACATTTAATAATTGGTTTATAGTGTATAGAGATGTGAATTCCTATATATATATATATATATATCACAAGAGTCCCATTGATGTGAACATATGTATATATCATATGTTCTCTATAAATGACACTATCTGTATGTATCATAGGTTCTTCATCTTATTATTTATTATTTCTTAGTGATGTTGGTTTATTGGTCACCATGTCTTAAATAACTTTAGCTGAGATATGTAGAGTTTATTGTTATCTTGGAAGTCTGTAGGTGTTTATGGTTTTTGGATCGAACCCATAAAGGGGATTCCTACTTATCATTGTTAATGAAATTAGAACCCAAATAGTTTGTACCACTTAATAGGACATGTTTTACTCATTTAAGGTTTTGTGAAATAGACTGATCTATTTCCATTTTATCATCATGTGGTAAGGAAAAATAGTAGGAAGATTCCTAGAAATATTTTTTGTGGGACTTACACATGAGAAACCCTTTTAGGTTTACCTTGCACAAAAAATGTCCCAATGAAGGTGAGTTAAATTCATAAGGATCATGGTCATATGAATGTAGATCCCATCATAAGTACGGATCGATGAGGGTGATATTATTGGACCTGAAATGAGCATATCCCTCTAGGTGGGGGCATGATTCTATCAAGAATATAGATCGGTGAAAGGATAGTCTGTAGAGAATATGACCTTAATGGATGGGATGTCAAGACTCGCGGGAGTGTAGCCAAGTGATGGAAGGACACAAATGATAGTATGAGAAATATGGACCAATGATAATGGAAATGAAACATTTATTATATTGGGTTTTAACCATAGAGAGGAATCATAAGTATCCCCTTTTAAATAGGAGTCAAATCTCGTGTAGTTCAAAAGATGCAATTTAAGGTCATATGATAGGGCTGTAACATGTAGTTTAACATCACGTGGTAAGGTTTTGGGTTTATAAAAGGAATATAGTTACCTAAAAATTAAATAATATATATAAGGGATTATAGTATCCATAGGGAATATAGCACCATGTATATAAAAAAATTATATTAGAGAATTTTTATAGTGGATATGGGTCTCGAGCCTTGGAAGGACATCCTAGGTATCTTGTTTAAAGGTGATAATCAGATTCCACATAGTTTTGAAGTTATGGATTTTTATATCATAAGAGGTGAGAAAATAAAGGATTGAATACAACTTATATATATGAGGCTACCCTAAGGTACTTTATCATGAATATAGACCTTGGAAGAAATGTCTCATAGGGAACATTTACCTTTCCGAGGAAGATAATAGGTTTCATGATTACGGTTAAATAGGAAGTTGAGAATTAGGGAATTTTCACCATGATGATTTAATAACCATCATATATCTCTAAGCCCATGTAATTCATGCTCAGTGTGAGAAAAAAGAGATATCATAACATCATACATGTTGCATGTGATCATAAAATTGTATTTGAATGAGGTTTACACACTAAGGTTTCCCTGAGATCAATATTGGAATATGGACATGAAACCCATGAATGACATGGATATATGAGAGTGGGAATTATATTTCACAAGGAATATTTTAATGTGAGATCTATATAAGGGTAGTTGATAATAACATAATTAAGTAATTATGGTCTTTATGGGGAATGTGGACATATAGAAATATAGGTTATGGAAATATATTTATCATAGAGATCAAGATTTAAAAAAGGTATCCTACCTATCCTATTTATAATAGGAATATAAGTCCTCATAGTTCAGAAGTTTTGGACCCATTAATGGGTAAAGAGAGGTAATTGAACTTATAGTAATTTTTATCATAAGGGATATAGTCCTATAGGATTAAAAAATAAATATATATTTAGGAGGTTTAAGTGGTACTATTGTGGAGTTGCGAAATCGTATGAAGGTCACAAGGTGATGCGATCATATAAAGGAAAATGGGTCATATAATCACATGAAGGAAAGTGGGTCACAATATCACATAACTGGTATTAATTTAGGTGATTTTACAATGAAGTTGTATGAACAATAGGTCATTACACGATCATGTGAATGAGGGGACATCATGTGATCAACACTTGCACAGATGATCACACAACCAAGTCTTGTATGAATGGCTTACCCATTTGTAAAATGATCACCCATTTAATCAAGTTACCATCCTTCTAAGTTACTCAAAAAAAATTTAAACTGGATAATTTGAATCCATGCGAATCTTGTTTCACTGCTCGTGTACCTTCTTCTATCAATTATGTCCCTTTCTCTATTTTCAAGGGGGATTTTTTTATAATCATTGGTGCCCTATATCAACACCGCTTCATAATTAAAGTGATCCATGTTCATGGGTTTGAGGTGGTAGAAGGACTCCATGTATATTGGTAGTATCTCATGAACCTCACATGACTAAGGCTATATGATGTCGACGATTTCCCCTAGTGCATCGCATGATGAAGAAAAATCACAAGAAGGCCCCCCCACAGAAAACCTCCTTTAAAGCGGGTCACATGATCTGTTTAGGATTGGTTGATCACAGATGAAGAGAGGACCTAAATGAATCCCATCATTGAAAACCTCCTCATAATATGACCGCATGGAGACTCAGGGGTTAGGTGATCACATGACTCTGGGTGTGTCACATGATGAACAATGACTTTGAGATCCATTCATCATAGACAATACAGGTCGCATAAATTGGTTGAGATTAATAGATTGTGTGTCCTTGGAGAGTTTCATGAAGTTTTTAGGGTTACGAAATCATTTAACTAGATCACATTACCCCCAAATGTCATGAAATTTGATCATAGAGTGTTCTTTCTTTTAGGAGTTTCTCTATACCAAAATGGTACATGTATTTTGATTATTTTCTCTACACTCTGAAAACATTCACCTGGTGGGTATCAAAAATAGCATTGGGTTCTTTAATTTCATTAAAATTCATCTTACTTCATCTCATATTGATATAATTCATGTTTCCTCATTCATTGAAAATAAATACAACTCAAACACAAAGTTGGTTCATTAATAATAAAATGTGAAATATCATTAAGAAAATTACATGAAGAGTAAAACCTCAAGTAAATAAAAATATAATTAAAACACTTTATTTAAATTCCATATATATTATTATTGTTTTGAATAATAATTTTCTATGTTCTAATAACAATTAATTTAATTAAGTAAATAATATAAACAATAAAATTCAATGGTATGTGATTAGAATCATTTAGTGTTAAAGGTATATTTGTTTAATAGAATTATATATTTTTATATATTATGTATTTTTATATTAATAAATTAAATTTATAAGTTTTATTTAATGAATAAAATATGATGTTTAAGTATATAAAAAAATATATTAAGATTAATTTTATTCGTAATTTGTAGGAATTATTAATAAAAACACTTAATGTATAAAAAGAAAATTTTCTACAATAACAATTTTTATATATATCTTATGCTTTAGTTTAAAAGATAATTTTCTAATATTTAGAATATTAATTAGATTAAATATATTCCAAATTAATAATTATAAAGTTGAATTTTTTTAAGGAGGGTCATCTTATATATTTTATAAAAATACAATAACCATGTTTAAAATTTAATGTTGGTTAATTAAGGTAAAAATGCGTAAGTTAAAGTGGCTCAAATGTTTTTAATTTTACCTAAAAATTAGAAATTATAAAGGCATTTTTTAGGTTTAAAATTCATAACTAGATATCTCACTTATTGTTTTCCCCAAACTCACCTAATTCCCATGTGATTTAGTATTTACCCCTCACCTACCATTCAATTCCAAGGGAATGTCACTCGTTTTCACCTATAAAAAGAGATCGATTACAACCTATTAAAGGAAAACTTTTACTTTGAATTATTATTTAAAACCTAAAATTTTTACCTCTAATATAATCTTATTGAACATTCGTAATCCTATGTATACAATAAGTTATAATAATACCTTAATTTCCATGATGTCTCTAGGAGAAGGTTCAAGTTCAAAACGTGAGCAATAATCACTCCCTAACCCTTTTCTTCATTATCTTACTCTTAAAAAAATATTTTGACCATACTAATATAATTAGACCAATATAATTATTATACTTAAATTTAATTACATTTATATAATAATCATTTTCTACCTTCCTTCCAACCATTCAGAAAATGAAAATGTTGCATGTGTGTACGCGTAAACTACCACTACCTTGGATGACATGTTTCATTTTTCATAAATGCCTTAAATGGATGGTAATAAGAATGTATTTATTAAATAAAGATGATATATATGAAATAATTATGATTCTATAAATATAAATCATAATCAAACCT
The DNA here is from genome assembly GCA_963277665.1 of Viscum album. Taxonomy (NCBI): domain Eukaryota; kingdom Viridiplantae; phylum Streptophyta; class Magnoliopsida; order Santalales; family Viscaceae; genus Viscum; species Viscum album. The sequence continues at coordinate 249,727,510 of OY728135.1, read as the reverse complement.
TCTTTCATTTTTATTCATTGAAAAATGAAAATGTCACCATGCACACGTGCAAACTATAACCTCCATGAATGACATATTTTATTTTCACAACCACCTTACAAGGATGGTTATAAAAATGTATTTTATGGATAAATAATAAATCTATTACTTAATTATGATTCTATAAATATTAATCATTACATACATTTATTTTTTTCTAATTTGAAAAATGAAAATGTTACCCAGACTTACGTGTGGACTACCACCTCCATGAACAATGTATTTCATTTTTCATCATCATCTTCAGAGCTGGTGGAAATTTTTTTATGGTTAAATATTATGATAATAATTATATTATAAAATGTTTCATATTTTATAAGGATGAAAAAAATTAATAATCATTATAATGTAATCCGTTGATATCGGTAAATTATATGAAATAAGCTTGTCACCAATTTCATCTTTATGAATTATAAATAAAAATATATGGGAATGATATTAGAAATTTATAAATAATTTTGGAAATTATATTATAATACCTATAATAAAAATTCAATGGTTAAAGTTTTTCAAAAAAATATGAATCAATATCACCATTATGAAATTCAAACGAAACAATCAAGGTTACTAAAATCCAATAATGAAAATAATCAATAACTAGCTAATAAATGTATAATGAATTATTATAATTTAAGAGTATAAAAGTTAATATATATGAATAATATTATAAAATTAGTTATTAATATTTTTATGTCTATTATATAGGAGGTTAAGTTACATTTTTTAATGTCAAGATTTATAGTAAGGGTTCTCATATCAATTTTCTTTTTTTTGAGACATATGCCATATTCACCACTTGTTTTATTTTATGAGATTTATATAATATCTATTTAACTTTTTATATCATGATTATATTTATATTCCTAATATTTAAATTTTTAATTCATGTTATTTATTTCAATATTATTAAATCAAAGATTTACCAAATCCATAATTTTTTTCCTAACTCAATTTCTGTTTATTGAGTTATGATCATTCTTCTTGAATTTAATTATTATAATTTGGGTATATAAAAATTTACGATTGAATTATATTTTAATTCATATCAATTTATGTGGATTTTTGATTATTTTACATAAAATAATTTTAAAATTATTGTTACATCAATTATTATTCTTTAATGGAATCCTTTCTTTATAAAAATACAACATGGAAAAGATTAATTATTATCCTATTTAATGTTTTTATATATTACATATACATATTCTATATTTAAAAATATATATAAATTTATTATTTTTAAACCCAAAAATGTTTTATCCCATGTGATATTCTTATTTCTCTTTTAACTATTTTCCAAATATTTTTTACCATCCTTTTTATGATGTTTTTCTGAATGAAGGTATTCTAAAGTATTGAAAAAGATATTCATTTCATGATCATATATTTTATATTCCACTCAAAATTTTATTATTTATACCTTAATTATTTTCAAAATTTAATTTTCATCATTTTAAATAATTTTTTAAAAATTATTCCGACCATCTTCTTGAAAATGATTTTAAAAAATAACTTGTGACACTATTTTTAATTAACTTTAAATTATTTATAAAAATGTAAAAGAAATGTATTTTTAACATTTTACATACAAATTATTCCCCCCCCATATTACTTAGTTTTATTTAAGAAACTCCCCCCATAATTTAATGTTTTTAAAAGTAAATTTATATTTCCCCTATTTTTATAAAAATATTCCTTAAAAATTGTTATAAAAAATGCATGGTATATTTTTTACTTTTTTTCCTAGTAAATTTTTAATTTTCTTTTGATTTGTTTTCATCAATGTAAAAATAATTTAAATTTTCTTATCTATGATCAGGGACATTCTATAATTATACTATCCAATTTCTTTCTTTGGATGTATTATGAACATTTTGTTTTATTCATTGACCAAGGAATGTATTGGAATTTTGTATGTTTTTTATTCCAATATGAATGTTTATTAATTACTAAAGAAAGATGATCCTAAATTTTTTTTAACATTTAATGAGGAAATAATTTAAAAAAGTTTAAGTGATGGGTGATGCTCATAATTATATTGCCCCTTGATGTATCAATAGGTATCACAAGACAAACAAGTTTGGGTATTCAGTGTAAGTCTACCCATTAAAGAATAGTGCATTAGTTGTGGAAATGATATTAAGAATAATGTATTTGATGTAGTCATGATAGTATGAATAATGTATTGGTGACACTCATGATAGTTTAAATAATTTCTTAGTTATGGTCATGATGGAACCAATATTGTCTTGTAGGTGGCCATCACGGTACAAATAATGTCTTGCCTATAGTCATGAAAATAAGAATAATTTCTTGGATGTGGTCATGATGGTAAAAGTAATCTCTATTATATTTCCTTAATGGTAAGATTAAGATGGTAAACATTATACATTCCATCACTATTCAATTAGTTATTATAATCCATGTAATTATTTTTTATCTCATCTATGTATTTATTTCATGCTCTTATGATCAGATATAAGGAAATATTCAATTTATTACTTCCTTCCATATTATTCATGCCATGTTTATTTCAATATAGCTTTTGATACAAACTACCCCTTACTAAGAATTTTAGCTAACTCTTCTTATGTTTCCATTTCCCCAGGTTAAGAGGAAGTGAAATACATATGATATGTAGAGAAGGGTATCATGTGTGGATAATGTTTTAGGAGAGGTTAAATAATTATTATAGAATAAGGAATTATTGGTATATTGGAAAAAATGTCCATTAGTTGAGAAATATATAGGTTTTGTTAGTTAAAAGTTTTCCCTAACTCTCTAAAACTATAAACATAAAAGGTACTTGGTGTATAAGTGACTCGATATTTTTTATTGATATTTTAATAATGAATTATTATGTTTGGGTTGATTTAGTTGGTCTCAATAAAATATGTAAAATAATATATTTATTTGCATAAGATTCTAGGATTATGGTCATAGGGAATCATAGTTGGTATCAAAGTAGGGTTTAGATAACATTATAGGTTAAGAAGAGTACATGATCAAGGTATAAGAAACCCTTAGGGTTGGTATATGATTTAATTTCTAGGAATTTCATGTTATTTTTTAAAATACTAATATCTTTTAGAAGTATACATGATTAATGTAAATATTTATTGGTATATTTTTTTTAAATCATAAGAGAATAATTTTACATGAATTTTTGAGTTTAGAAAATACTAATAATGATATGGATTTAATTATTCTTACAAATTAGGACTAGAATAAATTATTATAAACCCTAAGGATAAGTATAAATATAAGACAAAATCCTAAAATTTTGTTAAGGTATAGAGTTTGTGGTTTCCTAGTGATTAAATCCCTATCTAGATAGAAAAAATTTGATTTAGGATCTGGAAAAAATTTATCTAGGCATAATAATGATGAAAAAGGTTTGTTGGGAAATAACTCAATCTTTACCCAATGAATAAGAAGTGGGCCTAACACCACACCTAATTTGACACTATCAGGGGAAATTATTTGGTGATTCAATTTTTTTGAACCATTATAAGGGATTTAAATTGAATTTGATGATGTAATATATAACTAGTTAGGTTTGAGAAGCTAATAGGAAATGACCATGGATAACATAGATTGAAGCTTAGATATTCTTAAGTTAGTTTATGCTCATCATTTATGAGTTACTTATTTTAATTATATATTTTTCCTTTTTATAAATTTATTAATTTAGGTATTCTTATAACTAAAATTTACTTTATTTAAAGTAATTGTTGAATCCTAGAGTAACAAATTTTATAATGGGTTTCATAGAAAATGTAGTTATTGGCCTAATGAAAAATCGAAATAGGTAAGAGCTGAAGTGATAAAACTTGTGGTTATGACTAATAAACTATCTATAGTAATCATTAACAATTTGGAACTATTTGAATTTACAAAGGCAAAAAATAAGATAAAAATAGAGTTTTATGGAAGTTTATTGGATGAAGACTATAGTGGAAAGAATATTCAACTTCCTACGTATCAAGAATGTGGGAAGAAACAACCCGGGAAGTGTATCAATGGAAATTGAATTTTTTTATTTATGGTAAACCAAATCATCGAGGAACTAACTAATGGGAAAAAATGAAGAGTTTGGTTAACACGATGGAGGAAAACAATGTTCTCCCTATGGCTGTCACACCTAACCCTTTTTAATTAATTTATTTTATTAATTTATATAGTGTTAATTAACTTTCCTGAAGTTTGGGTTTGGGTCCCAGTTTAAATTTTTGACGTTTGGATAATTTTTGGCTTTTATGTTGGTGCACGGACACTGCATGGTTAGCAGAAGCCATGCAGTCAGCCTAGGTACCCGAGCATCTGTTTTATAATGGGAAGAGACCACTGCATGGTCTGCACATGGTCTCTTGAGCCATGTTGGGTAACCATGTGGTTTCCCTACATTAAAAATAATTAATGTGTTAAAATGAGAGTAAAATAAAGAAACGAAATAAATTTAATGGAAGGAATAATTAAATAAAATAAAATGAGAAGAAGTGAAATAAAAATTTAAGATATTTGTTGTTATATTATTATTATTATTATTATTATTGTTGTTGAGAGTAATTATTATTATTATTACATCTATTAATATAAATTTTATTAATAAGTTTATTAAGTTTATTAAGTCTATTATTATTATCATATTATTATTATAATCATTATTTTATTTTCCTTTTATTTTTATTTTTTTAGGGTTGGACATCGCCCCCCTTCTCCCCATCACGCAACCTCCCTTACACCTCACCTCCCCACCCCCATATCGATATAGCTCACACAACACCCCAAGGTTAGCATCCCGCTCCTCTGACGACTTCCCTCACACCGTCTTGTGCTCCCTCATTCCACCCCAACTTTCGCTCACGCCCCTACATCATTGGCCGACCCTCTGCTGGAACCACGAACTACCGACCCTCCACTAGAATAGCAAATTACCAGCCCTCCTCCAAAACCATGACCCACCAACCTCCCTCCTCTGGCGACCATGACACCACTGACCCTTCATCCGATAGTCACCTCTCTAGGTAAGGATTTGCTTCCCCTTATTTTGGGTTTTCAGTTTTCAATTGGTAGGATTCCCTTTTTAGGGTTGTTCTTATTTATTAGGGTTTGATTTTGATGGCGTATGCTTGATCTTTCTTGCTTGTAGTGCGGTCGAGGTGAAGATTGGGTTTCACCCCATTTTTCAGAAGCCTCTTGGTTCGCGGTAGGTGGTTCCACCTCAAAAACTATTATATGAATTTAATTTGTTTATTTGAACTTATATTATGTTTTACGATTTAATTTTCTGGTTCGAATGGTGTTTCCTATTTGTTTAGCAATCTTGTGTGTTAGAAATAGATTTCTAAATAATGATAAGGCTATGTTTTGTGTGTGTGGTAAGGTAATGTTTCCTAAAAAGGGTCTTGTCGGTTGTTTGAAGGGTGTTAATCATGTTTTCAATGGAACGTATAGAGAGAATGGGTTTGGGTATAGGTTTTTTAAGGGAAATTCAAATTTTAGTATGTTTGGTTTTTCTTTCATTTATAAGTGTAAATTGCAAATGGTTTAAATGATGAAATTCATGTTTTGGAATTATTACTTGTTTATGTGTGGATTTCTAAAAGGTGCTGGACCCATGGAATTAGGTGATTAATTGTATAATTTTTCTTATTCTTGAAAAAGGGAATTTTTTGAATCGTGCAAGTGTTGATAAAAATTTTGAAAATGATTTTTCTTTGAGTAAAATGATGAATGGTTTGTTTTATAGAAAAATGGTGATTTATTTCAAGTGCTTGGATTTGTTTTTCACTTTTAATAACTTGTAAATTGTTTTAAAATATGGAAGATATTTTTTTAAAATAGTTTTGAGTTATGCGTGGGTCATTGTCGTGGTGTTTTGAGTTGTTGGTAAAATTTTCCAGAGTTCGATGGGCCCCGTTGATGTGGTTTCAGGCTGCGGGTATCAAAAACACTTATATGAACATGCATAGGTAATATATATATATATATATATATATATATATATATATATATATTCCCTCTTTGTACATATTCCATCATGGAATGAGGAAAATATGCAATTAAGTTAGGGGTATTTACATATATATGTATAAATCCATGTGTGTGTAAGTGAGAGGGGTCGGTTTCGGTGGTCGTCATCAAGAAGCGACATGCTTGAGGTAGGGTCCCTCTTCCTATACCTTTAATTTTAAATCTATTATTTATTGATTGTTTTAAAAATAAGTTTTATATTCATATAGTATTTTCATGCTATGTGGTATGTCAATGATTTTTAGAAACAATTATTTATTTGTTTTACAAAATTTATCTAAACTCCAGTGCAAGTTTTTCATATTCAAACATGTTTTTGACTTCATTGAAAATACTGGTGTATTTCTAATGATCAATTGATATTTAATATTAAATATTTAAAAGAATGTTCCTTAATTGTTTTAGTGTGTAATGAGTATTTAAAATGGGTTTCCTAGGCTTAAACATGTTTTCTAGATTTCTTTTAAATATGTGGTGCCATGGTTGTGCTAGTGTACATTTAAATGATTTTTGGAACTTAAAGGTGTTGAGAAATAGTGTTTTCTAAAATGTTAAAATTAAATTTAAAGCAATGAGGCCCATTCGGCACTTTGAGAATGATTTACGAAAGTGGAAAACACCTCTTGATGCATTCCTATTAATATAAGAAATGTGATTCAAGTGTTAATGTGTGATTCGTGATATGTGCCTAGTGTAAGGCCTGTGCATTGTTGTGTGACATAAAAAAAGGAATATGCTTAAGGAGGGAGATTAGTGGTGGGTTGTTGAATGTGTTTTTGGATAAATAAAGTGGTGTGTTCAAATATGTTTTCTTGATAAAATCTCGCCACCAATTTGAATAGAGCACATGGGTAACCCCAAATACCTAGGTGGGGAGACTAGGACTAGTACGCTAGATGATACATAAGTCGTTTTTCCCAGTTTTTTATAGTAGGATTGAAGACTATAACAATAAATAAATATTTGGATTCTTATTAGAGACCACTAGGGTTATGTGGATGTCCTTTACTAGTGGATTGTGCATGAGAAAACAGGTTTTCATGGTTTCTATACCACATTTCACTAAGGTATAATGTTCATAGGGTCACACTTGTGCTAGTTACCTACATGGATTGACCATGGTGATCGTTTATGACATGGTGTTTGTGAAATGGTTTTCATTTTAGTTTCTTCAAGCTTGTTTCCTCCCTTGAAAAATCCATGTTTTTAATTTAAACAGTTTGCCTTTCGTTTTGTAATTTTGATGAATGCATGGAATTGTTTTGAAAATATAATGGAATAAAAATGCTTTCCTTAAAAATGTAAACTTGTGACTTGATTTCAAAAAGAATGGAAACATTATTTTGATATGTCTTATTTTAAAACTATCATGATTGAGTTTCATTTTAATGTCAAGGGAATAATGAATCATTTCAATTTGGAATTCCTACTGAGCATCTTGGTTCTCACTCCTACTCTATTTTCCAGTTTCAGGTTCCCTTAGTTTGGATCGCTCTTGGAGTGAGTGTGGGTTTTATCTTCCATGGTGACCCACGAGATCACTTGAGGTATGTTTAGTAACTTAGTTTATTTTTTTATTCCTGCTACCACTATATACGGTTTATCTTCCTTTATTTTTCTGTATTTTATTGGATAAATTGTTCCCAATTACTTTATATTGATCTCCAACACTAGTGTCCAACCTGTGGGGATCAGGAATGCGCTTCGGGACATGCCACAGACCCGCTTGGGCGCCAGTTTGGATAGTGACCTGGCTTGGTTCGTGACAATGGAACCACTAAAAATTCAATGATTTTAGACGTCCTAGAAAACAATTCTCTTAACCAAAGAGAGGAGGTAAATCCTATTTAAGCACTAATACAAAAGTGAATCATGATAATTACAGTCCACTAATCCTTCACTATAAACTTATGGATGTATTTTTCTAATTTTATCCTACCCACTCCAATATATTTATAGAGTTTTATAAGAGAATAAAAAACATCGTCCAAATGATTTGAAATTTAATTATCAGTGAAAAATACTAGTTAAATGATTATTGTATCCCAAATGGATGTTTGTGGAAATATGATTTATGAAAAACTTATTATTATTTATTTAAATGAATTTAATGTAATTTTAGAATTGGATAAGCTATCTCCACATAGATTATACACAAATTACCAAAATAAGGATGTCATATTTTATAATGTAAATCAACCTCGTCTGACTATGAGCTCTCTATGAATATTAACTAAATTATATGGGTCTTAATACTCAATCATGAGATGATTTTTCTAATATTCCACAAGTTATTAATGTTCAAAAGTCATTATAAATTATATCTTGAGTCATTATTATCTTATGTATTCCCTTAGTTATTTTCATTAGCAATTATTAACTAAAATTGTGAGGATGAAATTTATTTAATGGGGGATAATATAACACCTCATAAATTATAATTCATTTAATTCAAGAATATATTATATTAAACATAACATCAAACTAAAATGATCCACATTATATATTATAATATAAGTTAAATATCAATACATCATGAGAATAAAATGTAAAATATTATTAATAAAATTATAAAAAGAGTTGAACCTCATGTAAATAAAAAGATAGTTAAAATTATTTATTCTAATTCCCTAAATATTATTATTTTTAAAAACAATAATATGACATGTTATAATAATAAATAAAACAAATTAATGGTTAAAATATAGATAATTAAATTCTATGGGATGTGATTAAAATCATTTAATGTTCAAAAGGCCTATTTGTCAATGAATTATATTTTGATATAGATTATGTATTTTTATATTAATAAATTAAGCTGATAAATTTTCGATGATGAATATAACATGATGTTTAAAAATATAAAAATATATAATAAACCTCATTTTATTAGTAATTTATAATAAATAATAATAAAGACACTTAATGTATAAAAAGACAGTTTTCTACAAAAAATATTGTTTTCTCTATATATGTTATTTTTTAATTTAAAAGATAATTTTATCAAATTTAGAAATTAAATTATATTAAATGGAATCCAAATTAAGAATAATTACATTGAAATTTGGTAAGTATGTCTATATTATATTTTTAGTAAAAATAATAATTACCATGGAAAAAATTTAATGAAGGCCAATTAGGGAAAATTTGGTAACTTCGTAACGACCTGAAAATGTACTTTTTTTATTTATGGATCTCTTTCCTCACAATAATTTTTTATTAAGTTTTAGAATATAATCACATAGAATTACATTTTATTTCATGATAACATTATACATAATGCATAAAATTGGATTAGTAAAACTATAAAAAATAATGGGATATACACGTTTAAGAATAGTTTTTCTTAATAAAATATATGTTTAATTGAGAAAAAAATGATAAATTGTCTTTTAAGAGCCAAATTGTAATTTTCAGAAATGATATAATTATTATAACAAATTATGGTATTTTTAATAATGATTATTTTAATTAAATAGTATGATTTAAACACCCCTTTTTAAAAGTAAATGTTAAAATAATTTTTTTAAGTGACAGAAATTTCACTATGCAGTTTCGCTATTCATTTTCTATCCGTTATTATTTTTAATAACTAAGGATTTTTATATTTAAAATTTAAATTTCTCATACTTAGAGAATAATTATGGTAAAATAAACATCATTTTTTAATTTCAAATTTCAATATTAATCTAGGGTGAATTTTTAGTAGTTTTCTAAGAAGTTTCAATTTTTTTGATGATTAATAATTTTTTATGAATATTATTTGATGAATAGTATTTTTGGATGAATAGTAAAAAATATTTTATAAGAATTAATAAATAATTGATTCTCTAAATTGATTTTTGAAAAACAGATACACACGACTATGATCAGTAAGATATTTAGATTCTAATTGGATCAACTTAATTTTTTTGGTGAATAGTAACTTGACCATTTGGAATAGTAATGTTACCCTTATGAATATTAATTTGTCCAATGGAATTGTAACCTCGCCTGAGGAAGCATAAATATATTTTAGTCATTTAAATGGTAATTTTATATAATTATATCATAATACATGTAAATAAATGTTTTAAAAATTATTAGTTATATACTAGTATTTTATTTATTTAATTTAATTTAGAATGGAATTCATTTTCTTAAAATGGTTTTAATCTTTGAATTCTAAATGTTGAAAAATGGTCAGGGTGAATTTTAGGGATTTTTCTAAAATAGATGAATTTTTGATGAGTAGTAAAAATACAGTTTTGTGTTTTTGGTATGCTTAATGACATCATAACTATGTAATAATGATGCAATGAGTAAGATAATATACTGGTAGAATCTTGTTGATTAAAATATGATATGAGGTGTCCCAAATGTCTAATACCATGGGAAAATACCATGGGAAATCCCATGGTTTTAAAAATACCACTAATGTGGTGTCGTAAGTGGCCAATACCATGGGCAAGCCCATGGTTTTGAAAATACCACTAATGAGGTGTCCTTTGATGTTATTAAAAACTCCTCTTTTACTATAATTACCAACTCATTCCTTCATTTCCATTCATTACAAAATCATTATCCTTAAATAACTAATAGTATTACCTCCCAAAGAGTCCTCTCAAGGTGTCCCCAATCCCTTGAGTTCCCAATCATATAGTTTTACAAGTTACTTTTCAAGGTAAGGGAACTTACCACCCTTCTCTTTTCAAGAAGTCCTTCAATGTTATGCTTTCTTAATTTATATTTTATTATGTTGGGATTTTCCATTTCATATCCCCCTTACTATACATATTATTTATAAATTATTATAGAACCATTTTTCTCTCAATCAACTCATTTTATGAATTTTTAAAGGAAGCTGTTAGGCTGCTAAAATTTCATAAGAGAATCTATCACCCTTCTCTTTTTAAGAACTCCTTTTATTCTATTCCTTTTTAATTTATATTTTCTTATGTTTGGATATGTCATTTCATATCCCCATTAATTTCCATATTATGTACAAATGATGAGAGATTCCTTTTTCTCTCATCAACATATTTTATGAATTTTCAAGTGATGTCGTTAGGCTGCCGAAATTTTGAAAGGGAATCTCCAACTTCTTTTTTCCTTTCATGTTATCTTTTATGTGGTATGCATTTAAAATTTCCATACCATGTTGTTATTTCCATTATATTATATCCCTATGTTATATAATGAGTCTTTTATGAATTGGTGACCCATGTCCTCTGTCACGAACCATGCCGAGTCTCCATCTGACCCGGTGCCCGACCCTTTCTGCAACATGCCCCGAATGGAATTATCGATCCCCAAAGCCTGACACAAGTTCTCGGGTATCAAAACTAACACATGGGAATTATTTACCCAAAATAGTATACACAACACAACTAACAAGATAAATACACTAAAACTGGAAACAGACAACCAAACAAGACCTTAAACTAAAAACAAGTTTATATTTACAATTCAAATAAAAACCGAAAGTGAACAACAACAAAGATAAAGAACTAAAAATCTAATACCAACCTCCAAGAAAAACGAGAAGCCGCATCCCCTAGATACCAACACCAACCTACACGCGAAGACCAACATCATCCAGAACCACTACCACTAAGTAGGATGCCTCAACCTGGAATGCACAAAAAAACAAAGGTCTACACACACCCAAGGGTGTTTGTAGGGTGTGAGACAAGAGCCCAGTAGGATATCACCCAATAAAAAGGTTCCACGTGTAGACATTAAATGACAAATACATTTTTAGGCTTAATAAATGAAAGTACACCAAAGTTTGAATAAATTTAAGGAAACAATTTCTACAAAGAAAGTATTTTCCAAGAAAACAATATAAGTAAAAATAAAACCCCCATGCCTTTAAGAAAAACCGAACCTTCAATAAAACCCAAATTCTACACCGTATGCAAATGGCGAGTGTATAGTATTCAAAGAGCACCAAAAGTGGGAGAGGCCCTATAGGTAGTAGAAAAAATAATAGGACCCTAGAACATCGCGTCTCTATGAACAGTAGTGTAGGAAACACAAAAAAACACGTTCTCATGCACGAACCACTTGTTGGGAAAGATATCCATAACATAATGGTCTCCAATCATCATTCAAAGTTTAGTTAGTGTTGTAATATTCAAACCATCTAAGTGAAACCAGGCCAGATCCATTTTCGTATCACAAGCGTGCTAGATCAAGTATGCCCACCTAGTACCTAGGCTTCCCCTTTTGTGGTCAAGATGTTCCAATTTATCATTTCATGTCAAAATCAGATGAATAAAATAAATAGGGTGTTACCTAAACCTAATGACACACTTGCACACACATAAACTTGTTTATTAAAAACATATTTGATTTGAATCATTATTAATTTTTATTAAAATATATTGAATTCTTTGTAAACAAATTCATTAAAATGAAACATAACATGACTTAACACACTTAACCAACTCAGCCTTCCTTCATGTACAAACACACCCAATGCCACGTCAAGAACACAAACCGCACCACTCACAACAATTAATAACCAAATTGTATAGTTAAAAGACCATTTTTCCAATTAAACAGAACACTAAAAAATTTATTAAGCAATTTTAGAATATGACACATGACATTAAACACCAACAGTCCACTCAAACACTATTTTTGGACAAAACACAAATGAACGCTACACCAGAACATAAACTGCGCACTTTTTGCATTTCACAAAACAAACACCAAATTTATAGAAACACTATTAGATAGTTCAATGTGGGTTTTCATAGCAACAACCCACTTCACCCACACAACACCTTCATTTATGACCAAACACAAGCAAAACCCAGTTGAAAACACAATTAACACCACTTGCACAAATGAAAAACTAACTGCACGTATTATTAAACACGAACGATTGAATAAATGAAAGTTTTAAACCAAATAATGTACCCACACCACATAAAAATTCTACCAAACAAATCTAACACATGTAAAACTCCTAGAAAACTCAATCCACACCCAAAAGAATAAATCTAGGAACATTAAAAATTACTAAGCAAGCAAATTTATTCATTAAATAATGTCTAAACGTGGAACCACCTACCCTGTATGAAGATTTCTCCAGAAGATAGTGCAAAACCACACCCACACCCCATCCGCACCACAAGGAATCTAGTGTAACCCAAAAACAAGCAGATCAGACCACATAGTCAAGATTAAACCCCTAAAACAACACCCTACATGCTGGAGAAACCAAAAATTTAATGAGAAAGAGGAGAGACTTATCTGGGTGGTACGACGGTGCGATGGGGATAGCCGGGAGGTTGGGCGGTGCAAAAATGAGTGCTGGCCGAGAAGAGTTCGAATCGGGGATGTCCGGCGTGGCCGAACAAGGAGGGAAACGAAAGTCCAGCGTAGTAGGCATCTGGGAGGGTGATAGTATGACTGGAGAATAAAAACAGGGAGGGGTGATGGTGGTATCCAAGTGAGGCAGCGGGCCCCGGGGTTTTGGGTGAGGTAATAGGGAGGCCCATGGTGGTTCGGCAGAGCTTCTTGCCGAGGGTAGGAGGAGACGCCAGCTTCAAGGAGGAGATGCGGCCAAAAGAGAAGTGGCCCAAGGTGCTGCGTGAGGCGGGGTGGCCGACGGACAGTAGTGGTCACGGAAGCGGGGAGCGCGGCTACTGAGCTGGGGGGGAGGGTTCGCGCGTATACAACAGAGTCACGCTGGCCTTGAGAGTCTGTTAGAGGAGTTGTGAGTGGGATCCGCCGGTGAGGAGAGTCCTAGGGAGAAGAAGGGGGTAGGCGTGACGGGCCAACTGGGAAGAAATGGGGTGTGGCGCTAGGGTTAGGGGAGGAGAGTGTGCCACGACGGGAAAGAAGGAGAGGGAAGGGAGGGGAAAAAAAAGGGAGAAAAAAAGAATAAAAAGAAACAAAAAAAATCTAAAAAACCCATTAATAATAATGTGAATATAGATAATATTAATAATAATTATAATAATAAGATCACAATAATAATAAACTAGATACTAATAAAATTTATAATAATAACTTAATAATAATAATAATAATATTTATAATAATAACATTATCCTTGTTAATTTTTTTTAAACATTATATTATTTTATATAATCCTCATTTTAATTTTATTTATTTATTTATTTTGAACATTGAGCTGGTTGTGCGGTGAACCGGACGATGTCATGTGGTCACCTGGGTAAGGTCGCACAACTTCAACCGTGGTGAGCTGAACGCTAGCAAGGGAAACACTCTCATTTATCAGTGCAAAAGCGCAAGTCCCCAGTCGGGTTCAGCCCACATTTCATATTAAAGAAATAATAATAATTATAAGCAGATAAAATTATAAGATAAAAATAAAAAATAGAAACACGACGCAACGCAAATTTCGAGTGTGACAATTCACCCCACCATAAAATATTTTCATCCCTGGAAAGCCACAAATAAGGTTGAGATTCAATGAAGAATCAGATACCCAAGTAAGGTTCAAAGAGGAACCCCACAATCCATAAGCGAAAAGAGGCAAAAGCATCGTGATCAGAGAAAGTGACTCAAAGACAACTTCAAGAAACTCGTAAAAATACTTTCTGATATGTGTCGCCCATCCCAAAGAGCTAGAAAACCTCCAGTTGAATGATCATGGAAATAAACTCTCACACCCACAGAAATCAACTTCACAAGTCAAAACATCTCAAACACTATTAAATGAAAACCACACCATTTGAATAGAATGGACAAACAAGGTCAAACCACATCCAAGGAACACTCTTATCACTTATCACCAAAACATATTTAGAAACAGAACCAAAAGGTCAACATGGGGAAGCCTGAGGGTCTCCCCACCATTAGAAACCTACTAACACTCGAGATGAGATTGGAAAACTGACACGGGGAGGTCTGAGATGACCCTCCACTATTATGAATATGGACAACAATGATTCACTCCAGAGACATTTGAGCGAGACCTATCACAGGTTTCCCACCATTTGAGTCGACTGAAGATACAAAACCTTGAAAATTTCCCAACGGTGACCAAACATCCCACCACAAGGGGCGGGGAGGGTCGGCCCCAACTACCGGGGTGTCAAAATCACAGCCGAAGACAAACCAACATCTCCACATCCCTGGATGAGAACTATTCAACTTTGAGACTGATTTACCCAACATACCCCATAAGGACCACTAAAGCGATTACACCCAGTGGGACGCGACCCCTAAGACTTTAAGGAAATGAAACGACCATGCCTCTACATAGTCACATAATCCTTACACACCCAAATGGTTCATTCAAAATTAAATAACCACAAAAAAACAATTTAAACTGCCATTAATTTTAGCACCGACGACAAAAATAAAGTCGGGGTCTCATACACTCCCGGGGTTCCTGACCATGTGCCAGCTTCACTCCGAGGCCTATGGCTGGAGCCCTGATATTTGAAGCATATCCTACCTCACAGCCAGGTATTGAAGACTCTCGAATGGAGCTTCTCCTTTTGGTGTCACACACAACCACACCGCAACCGAGACAACACCATCAGACACGACACACTCCGACATCCACCCACTCCCTCACGACATGTCCACCAGAATAAGGTTTTAGATGATGCACATGCATCACCTCTCCACCTTAACCATGAAACTTAAGAAGGAAAGATGCATGAAAAACACTCCCATTTTAATAGACAAAATTAGAACTCCCTAAGAGAAGGACACACTCCTTTGAAAACAGGGATTCTCAGAGGGTTCTAAAAATTCCATCTTTTCTCTTCAAGAAAACTCATGAAGCAAGATGTCACCAAACATGACCCTTGTGGCCGATGAAATCACTATGAGCCCTTCAAGACACTGGTCAACACTGATAACTCTGAACTGCCTTCAACCTTCCCTGATAGATTCCTTTCACCATTTCCAGGGGGAAACTTCAGACGCAATGACGTCAAACTTCATACCCAATGACTTAGACAACACAAAGAGACCAAAAATCCTATAAATTTCCCCCGCTTTTGTCATTCCACTGTGAGAGGATCCAATTAACCAAAAAGAAAAAGTAATATACTTAGAACTATCACTCAAAAGAAAGAATCCTTGCCTTAAGAAACTGGAGGATCATCCAACGATGAATTACTCGTAGCCGCACTTCCATCTCATATTAATGATTTATGGGGGGGTGTTCACTAGTTAAGAAAGAAAACCATGGAAACAATCAAACTGGTCTAATGGACAAGACACACTGCAAGAGAACACTAAAAATGCAGGGAGAACCGGTGCAAGGGATCCCCGAAGCACTCTTCAAAAGAAACCATTAACCACACACTTGCACACTAACTTACAAATAAAAATTCAAACTCAAGACACAAATCATTCAAAAATGATTCCCGGCTCGAAACGCCTCACATCCAACATTTTAGAAACACAAGGACACACCACACAATCACCAGTTATTAACACCCTGAATTATCATTTAACAAAAATTTTGAAAATAAGAAAAGCTAGTGGGTTTCAAAAACCCCAATGTTGTCCCATGGGCCTCATACATGCATATTACCATGCCACACCGGTACCCACCTCATGCCCATCCAGTCACTCATCCGCTTATTCCATTAACCGTTTCCCTTTTCACATACACTCATGCATGTGGTTGACCATGAGAACACCAAGAATCAAAACCGGACCTTTTCGTTTTTTTCAAAATCAATCATTCAACCCACACTTTTCAAACCTTACACATAATTTTTTTAAGTACTTGATTTCAAAAAAAATTTCAAGACCAAATCATTTTTACTTAAAAACTAGATTTCCACAATTCCAAAACAAAACAATGAGGAACGATGCAAGGGAAAACTAGTGTCAATGGGTGATTGGAACATATGGTTGGTGGCCATACACCAATCAGGCCACAACCAAAGAGAGCATTCTAGAACAGCATCCCCAACTTCACATGGCTTAATAGACCCTACGATCTCCCTAGGACAACTGACCCTACACCCTTTTCATTTCTCCTAGACAAGATTAACCGCAAGGACCAAAGACTCAGACAAACCTCAACTTACTTTAGTAACTCGAGTCCCGCCCTGAGGTGTGCTGGCCTGACACCTTACTCATAGCCAGGACGTCAAGTCCCAACAACCATAACTCTAGTCTATCGTGGCTCTATCCCAAAAGAACATGACCCAAGAAGGAAAAACTCCCTCTAATACTATTTTCTCATGAACCAAGCCGGGTCACCATCTGACCCGGCACCCGGCCCGATCCGCGGCATGGCCTGAAGGGCGTTCCCGATCCCCAAGGGCTGGCACAAGTGCCTAGGTATCAAAACTAACACATGTGAATGATTTACCGGAAATAGTATACACAACACAACTGACAAGACAAATAAACTAAAACTGAAAACAGACAACCAAACAAGACCTTAAACTACAAATAGGTTTATGTATACAATTCAACTAAAAACCCAAAGTGAACAATAACAAATATAGAGAACCATAAATCTAATACCAACCTCCAAGTGACACAAGTAGCTGCATCCCCAAGATATGAACACCAACCTGCATGTGAATACCAACAACATCCAGAACCGCTACCACTAAGCAGGATGCCTCAACCTAGAATGCACAACAACAAAAAGGTCTACATACACCCAAGGGTGTATGTAGGGTGTGAGACTAGATCCCAGTAGGATATCACCCAATAAAAAGGTTCCACGTGTAGACATTAAATGACAAATACATTTGCAGGCTTAATAAATGACAGGACACCAAAGTTTGAACAACTTTAAAGAAACACTTTCTACAAAGAAAACAATTTCAAAGAAAACAGCATAAGTAAAAATAAAACACCCCTGTCTTTAAGAAAAACCAAACATTCAATAAAACCCAAATGCTACACCATATGCCGATGGTGAGTGTATAGTAGTTTAGGAGCACCAAAAGTGGGAGATTCCCTATAGGTACTAGAAAAAAGAATGGGACCCTAGAACATCGCATCTCGGTGAATATTAGTATAGGAAACACAAAAAATACGTTCTTGTGCACAAGATACTATTAGGGAAACACATCCATAACCTAGTGGTCTCCAATCATCATTCAAAGTTTAGTTAGTGTTGTAATCGTCAAACCAGCTAAGTGAAACTGAGCTAGATCCGCTTCTGTATCACTAGCTTGCTAGATCTTGTCCGCCCACCTAGTACGCATGCTTCCCCTTTTGTGCTCAAGATGTTCCAATTTCACATTTCATATCAAACTCAGATGAATAAAATAAACAGGGTGTTACCTAAACCCAATGAAACACTTTCAGACACACAAAAATCCATTTAAAAAATTATGCACACCCAAAAGACTTTACCCAACTCAATTAAAACAATTTAAGGATTGCTAATAATTGTTTGTTAAAAACATAATAGATTTGCATCGTTATTAATTTTTATTAAAATATATTAAATTCGTTGTAAAAAAATTCTTTAAAATGAAACATAACATGGCTTAACACACAAAACCAACTCATCCCTCCTTCTTGTACAAACACACCCAACACCACGTTAAGAACACAAACCGCACCACTCACAGCAATTAATAACCCAACCACACATTTAAAAGACCCTTTTTCAAATTAAACAAAACACTAAAAAATTTAGTATGAATTTTCAGAATATGACACATGACTTTAAACACCAACAGTCCACTCAAACCCTTTTTTTGGACAAAACGCAAATGAATGCTACCCTAGAACATAAACCACACACTTTGCGCATTTCACAAAACAAACGCCTGATTTAAAGAAACACAATTAGACAGTTCAATGTGGGTTTTCATAGAAACAACCCACTCCACCCACACAACACCTTCCCTTATGACCAAACACATGCAACACCCTATCGAAAACACGTTTAACACCACTTTTTCAAATGAAAAACTAACTGAACGCACTATTAAACACTAACGATTGAATAAATAAAAGTTTTCAACCAAAGAACGCACCCACACCACATGAAAATGCTACCAAACAA
This sequence comes from Viscum album, assembly GCA_963277665.1. Taxonomy (NCBI): domain Eukaryota; kingdom Viridiplantae; phylum Streptophyta; class Magnoliopsida; order Santalales; family Viscaceae; genus Viscum; species Viscum album. The sequence goes on along the minus strand of OY728135.1, from coordinate 249,708,459 downwards.
ATCTAAGACATGGAAAAATCCGTGAAAACTCAATCCGCACCCAAAAGAATAAATCAAGGAACATTAAAAATTACTAAGCAAGAAAATTGATTCATTAAATAATGTCTAAATGCGGAACCACCTACCTCGCATGAAGATTCATCTGCAAGTTGGCGAAAAACCACCCCCACACCCCATCCGCACCACAAGGAACCTAGTACAACCCAAAAATAAGTGGATCGGACCACAAAGTCAAGACTGAACCCCTAAAACAACACCATATATGCTGGGGAAACCAAAAATTTAAAGAGAAAGAGGAGAGACTTATCTAGGTGGTACGGTTGCATGAAGGGGATGGTCGGGAGGTGTGGCGGTGCATGTATGAGGGCTGGCTGAGATGAGTTCGAACTAGGGAGGTCCGGCGCTGCCGGACAAGGAGGGAAACAGCGGTCCGGCGTAGCAGGAATCCGAGAGGGTAACGACTTGACCAGAGAAGAAAAATAGGGAGGTCTGACGATAGTGTCCAAGTGAGGCAACGGGCACCGAGGTTCGGGGCGAGGCAGTAGTGAGGCACGTGGTGGTTTTCCAGAGCTACTTTCTGAGGGGGGCAGGAGACGCCGACTGCTAGGAGGAGTCGTGACCAAAAGAGTAGTATCCCAAGGCACTGCATGAGGTGGGGAGGCCAGCAGATAGCAGTGTTCGTGGAAGGGGGAGCGTGGCAGTTGATCCTGGGGGGGGGGGGTCACACACATACAGTGGAGGCACATCAGCCTTGAGATTCTATTGGAGGAGTTGTGGGTGGGAGCCACCGGTGGGGAGAGTCCAAGGGAGAAGAAGGGGGGTTGGCGTGACTGGCAAGCTAGGAAGAAATGGGGTGTAGTGCTAGGGTTAGAGGAGGGGAGTGTGCCTTGATGAGAAAGAAGGGGAGGTAAGGGATGAAGAAAAAGAAGGAAGAAAAAAAAAGAATAAAAAGAAACCAAAAAAATATAAAAACAAAACCATTAATAATAATTCGAATATAGATAATATTAATATTAATTATAATAATAAGATGACAATAATAATAATCAGATAATAATAAACTTGTTACTAAAAGAATTTATTATAATAACTTAATAATAATAATATTCATAATAATAAAATAATCCTTATTATTTTTTTTAAACATTAAATTATTTTACTTCATCCTCATTTTCATTATACTTATTTATTTATTTTGAACATCGAGCTGGTTGTGCGGTGAACCAGGCGATGTCGCGTGGTGACCTGGGCAAGGTCGCACGACTTCAACCGCGGTGTGTTGAATGCTGGAAAGGCCCACATTCTCATTTATCAGAACAAAAAGCGCAAGACACCGGTTGGGATCAGCCCACATTTCATATAGAAAGAATAATAATAATTAGAAGTAGATAAAATTATAAGATAAAAATAAAAATTAGAAACATGACATAGCACAAAGTCCGGGTGTGACAATTCTCCCCACCATAAATTTCCCGTCCCTAGAAAGCCAAAACTAAGGTTGATACTCAAAGAAGAAATGGATACCCCACTAAGGTTCAAATAGGAACCCAAAAATTAACAACCTAAAAGTGGAAAAAGCATCCTGCTCAGAGAAATTGACTCAAAGAAAACATCAAAAAACTCGTAAAAAAACTTTCTGATATGTGTCGCCTGCCCCAAAGAGCTAGAATGCCTCCAGATGAATGTTCATGGAAAGGAACTCTCGCACCCACAGAAACCAATTTCACAAGCCAAAACATCTCAAGCACTATTAAATGAAAACCACACCATTTGGATAGAATGAACAAACAAGGTCAAACCACATCTAAGGAACACTCTTATCACTTATCACCAAGACATATTTAGAAACCGAACCAAATGGTCGACATGGGGAAGCCCTATGGGATCCCCACCATTAGAAACCTACTAAAGCCTGAGACAAGATTGGAAAACTGACATGGGGAGGTCCAAGCAGAATCCCCACTGTTATGAAGATAGACCACACTGATTCACTCTGGAGATAGTTAAGCGACACATATCATGGGTCTGCCCACCATTAGAGCCGAAAGAAGATACAAAACCTTGAAAATTTCCCGACGGTGACCAAACACCCCACCACAAGAGGCGGGGAGGGATGAACCCAACTACCGGGGCATCAAAATCACAGCCGAAGACAAACCAACATCTCCACATCCCTGGATGAGCACTATTCAACTTTGAGATTGATTTACCCAACATACCCCATAAGGACCAGTAAAGCGATTACACCCAGTGGGACGCAACCCCCAAGACTTTAAGGAAATGAGACAAACATGCCTCCATATAGTCACTGAATCTTTACACACCCAAACAGTTCGTTCAGAATGGAATAACCACAAAAAAAAATTAAACTTCCATTACTTTCAGCACCGATGACATAAATAAATTCAGGGTCTCATACACTCCAAGGGTTCCTGACCACGTGCCAGATTAACTCCGAGGCTTATGGCTAGAGCCCTGATGTTTGAAGCATCTCCTGCCTCGCAGCCAGGTATTGAAGACTCCCGAACGAAGCTTCTCCTTTTGGTGTCACACGCAACCACACCGCAACCAAGACAACACCATCAGACACGACAGACTCCAACATCCACCCACTTCCTTCTGACATGTCCACCAGAACAAGGTTTTAGATGAAGTACATGCATCACCTCCCCAACTTAACCATGAAACTTAAGAAGGAAAGACTCATAAAAAACACTCCCCATTGAACAGAAAAAAATTAGAACTCCCTAAGAGAAGGACACACTCCTATGAAAACAGGGATTCTATGAGGGTTCTACGAAGTCCATCTTTGCTCTTTAAGAAAAATCACGATGCAAGACATCACCAAACACGACCCTTGAGGCCGATGAAAGCACTATGAGCCCTTCAAGACACTGGCCAAAACTGATAACTCTAAACTTCCTTCAACCTTCCCCGCTAGATTCCTTTCACCGTTTTTAGGGGGAATCTTCAGATGCAACGATGTCAAACTTCATACCCGATGACTCATACAAATCAAAGAGACCAAAACTCCTATAAGTTTTCCTCACATTTTTCATCCCGCTACAATAGGATACACTTAACCGAAAAGAAAATGGAATAGACTTAGCACTATCACTCAAAAGAAAGAATCCTTACCTTAATCAACTGGAGGGTCGGCCAACGATGAATTACCCATAGCCACACTTTCGTCGCATGTTAATGCATTATGGGGGGGGGGGGTGGGGGAGTGCACTAGTCAAGAAAAAAAACTAGGGACACAATCAAATTGGTCCAATGGCCAAGACATACTACAAGGGAACACTAAATGTGCAGGGAGAACCGCTGCAAGGGCTCCCTAAAGCACTATTCAAAAGAAACCATTAACCACACACTTGCACTAAAACTTACAAATAAAAATTCAAACTCAAGACACAAACCATTTGAAAAGGATTCCTGGATCGAAATTCCTCACATCAAACATTTCAGAAACATAAGGACACACAATGCAATCACCAGTTATTAACACACCAAATTCTCATTTATCAAAAATTTTGAAAATAAGAAAATCTAGTGGGTTTCACAAACACCAATGGTGTCCCATGGGCCTCATACATGCATGTTCTCATGCCGAACCGACACCCACCACATGTCCATCCAGGAAATCATCTGCTTGTACCATTAACCATTTCCCTTTTCATATACACTCATGCATGTGGTTTCCCATGAAAACACCAAGAATCAAATCCGGACGATTTCATTTTTTTCAAAACCAAACATTCAACCCACACTTTTTAAACCTTACAAATCATTTTATTAAGAGCTTCATTTCAAAACATTTTTCAAGACGAAGTCATTTTTACTTAAAAAGCATATTTCTGAAATTCCAAAACAAAAAAAAATGAGGAATGATGTAAGGGAAAACTATTGTCAGAGGGTGACTGGAACATATGGTTGGCGGCCATATGTCAATCACACCATAGCCACATAGAGTATTCTAGGACAGCATCTGTGGCTCCACATGTCTTACCAAACCCTGTGAGCATACTGGGACCACTGACCATACTCCCTTTTCATTTTCACTAAACAAGATTAACCGCAGGGACCAAAGACTCAGACAAAACTCAACTTACTTTGGTAATTTGAGTCCCTCCATGAGGTGTGCTGGCCAGGCACCTTACTCGTAGCCAGGACGTCTAGTCCTGAAAACCTTATCTACAGTCTACCATGACTCTATCCCAAAAGGACACGACCCAAGAGAGAAAACCTCCCTCTGATACCATTTCTTCATGAACCAAGCTGGTTCTCCATCTGACTCGGCGCCCAACCCGGTCTGCGGCATGGCCCGAATGGAGTTCCCGATCCCCACAGGCTGGCACAAGTGCCCAGGTATCAAAACTAACACATTGGAACAATTTACACCAAATAGTATACACAACACAACTGACAAGATAAATAAACTAAAACTGAAAACAGACAACCAAACATGACCTTAAACTAAAAACAAGTTTATGTCTACAATTCAACTAAAAACCCAAAGTGAAAAACAACAAAGATAGAGAACTAAAACACTAATACCAACCTCCAAGAGACACGAGAGGCCGCATCCCCAAGATACCAACACCAACTTGCAGGTGAAGACCAACAACATCCAGAACCACTACTACTAAGCAGGATGCCTCCACCTAGAATGCACAAAAAAACAAAGGTCTACATACACCCAAGGGTGTATGTAGGGTATGAGACAAGATCCCAGTAGGATATCAGCCAATAAAAAAGTTCCACGTGTAGACATTAAATGATGAATACATTTTCAGGATTAATAAATGCAAGGACACCAAAGTTTGAACAACTTTAAAGAAACAAATTCTATAAATAAAACACTTTCCAAGAGATCAACATAAGTAAAAATAAAACACCGTTGTCTTCAAGAAAAACCAAACCTTCAATAAAACCCAAATTTTACACCATATGCCGACGGTGAGCGTATAGTAGTCCAGGAGCACTAGAAGTGGGAGAGGCCCTATAGGTAGTAGAAATAAGAATGGGACCCTAGAGCATCGCGTCTCGATGAACAATAGTATAGGAAACACAACAAAATATGTTCTCGTGCATGGGGCACTAGTAGGGAAACACATCCATAACCTAGTGGTCTCCAATCATCATTCAAAGTTTAGTTAGTGTTGTAATCATCAAACCAGCTAAGTGAAACCGGGCCAGAGCCGCTTCCGTATCACTAGCTTGCTAGATCTAGCCCACCCACCTAGTACCCAAGCTTCAAATTTTGTGCTCAAGATGTTACAATTTCACATTTGATGTCAAAATCAGATGAATAAATAAATAGGGTGTTACCTAAACCCTATTCCTCACTTTTACACACACAAAAATCCACTTGAAGAAGTAAGCACACCCGAAAGACTTTACCCAACTCAAATAATAAAATTTCAACATTGTTAATAATTGTTTATTAAAAACATATTATATTTGCATCATTATTAATTTTTATTAAAATATATTAAATTCTTTGTAAAAAAAATCTTTAAAATGAAACATAACACAACTTAACAGACAAACCAAAATCATCCCTCCATTATGTACAAACACACCCAATGCCACGTCAAGAACACAAACTGCACCACTCATAGAAATTAATAACCCAACTGCACAGTTAAAACACCCTTTTTCTGATTAAATAAAACACTAAAAATTTTACTAAGAAATTTCAGAGTATGACACATGAGTTTAAACACCAACAGTCCACTCAAACCCTCTTTTTGAAAAAAAACAAATGAATGGTGCACCAGAACCTAAACCACACACTTTTCGAATTTCACAAAACAAACGCAAAATTTATAGAAACAGTAGTAGACAGTTCAATGTGGGTTTTCATAGCAAAAAAACCACTCCACCCACAAAAAAAATTCCTTTATGACCAAACACATGCAACACCCTGTCGAAAACATGTTTAACACCACTTGCACAAATGAAAAACTAACTGCATGTTTTATTAAACACTAATTATTGAATAAATGAAATTTTTCAACCAAAGAACACACCCACACCACATGAAAATGTTACCAAAGAAATCTAACAAATGGAAAACTCTGAGAAAACTCAATCCGCACCCAAAAGAATAAATCAAGGAAATTAAAAATTACTAAGCAAGAAAATCGATTCATTAAATAATGTCTAAACATGGAACCACCTACCTTGCATGAAGATTCCTCTAGAAGATGGCGCAAAACCACACCCGCACCCCATCCGCACCACAAGGAACCTAGCACAACTCAAAACCAAGCGGATCAGACCACAAAGTAAATATTGAACCCCTAAAACAAAACCCTACATGTGGAGTAACAAAACATTTAAAGAGAAAGAGGAGATACTTATCTGGGGGGTACGGCGGTGTGACAAAGATGGATGGGAGGTCGGGAGATGCATGTACGAGGGCTGGCCGAGATGAGTTCGAACTAGGGAGGAACGTTGTGGCCGAAAAAGGAGGGAAATGACGGTTTGATGCAGCTGCCATCCGGGAGGGTGATGACATGACCAGAGAAGAAAAATAAGGAGGTACGACGACGGTGTCCAAGTGAGGTAGTGGACACTGGGTTTCAGGGCGAGGCAGTAGGGAGGCCCATGGTGGTTCTCCGGAGCTGCTTGACGAGGGGAGGAGGAGACACCGACTGGTAGGAGGAGCTGAAACCAAAAGAGTAGTGGCCCAAGGTGCTGCGCGAGGCAGGGAGGCCGGCAGACAACATTGGTCATGGATGCGTGGAGCGCGGCTGCTGATCTGGGGGGTTCATGCACATACAACAGAGGCGCGCAGACCTTGAGAGGCTATTGGAGGAGTTGCGGGTGGGAGCCGCCGGTGAGGAGAGTCCAAGGGAGAAGAATGGGGGTAGGTGCGATGGGACAGCTTGGAAGAAATGGGGTACTCCACTAGGGTTAAGGGGGGAGAGTGTGCCATGACGGGAAAGAAAGGGAGGGAAGGGAAGTAAAAAAAGAAGGAAGAAAGAAAAAGAATAAAAAAAACAAAAAAAATCAAAAAACAAAACCATTAATAATAATGTGAATATATATAATATTAATAATAATTATAATAATAAGATGAAAATAATAATAATTAGATAATAATAAACTTCATACTAATAAAATTTCTAATAATAAATTAATAATAATAATATTATTATTCATAATAATAACATTATCCTTGTTAGTTTTTTTAAACATTATATTATTTTACTTAATCCTCATTTCTATTTTTTCTATTTATTTATTTTGAACATCGATCTGGTTGTGTGGGGAACCGAGTGATGTCGCGTGGTGACCCGGGCAAGGTCACGTGGCATTAACCATGGTGTACTGAACACTGGCAAGGCCAACACACTCATTTATCAGTGCAAAAGTGCAATACCCCTATAGGGGTCGACCCACATTTCATATAAAAAGAATAATAATAATTAGAAGTATATAAAATTGTAAGAAAAAAATAAAAATTAGAAACATGACGTAGTGAAAAGTCTATGTGTGACATCCCCTCTCTTTTTAATGTTTTATAAAATTATGTTTCATACCTATTATCTAGTAGAATTCTTGCCTCAAAATCTCTCTATTTTTCTCAAGGAATTATTTTATTTTCTTTATGTGAATACCCAAACCTCTTTCATTTATAGGGGTATTCATCAAGACATAAAAATTATTTATTTTATTCTATAATTTATATACATAAAACCCTCATTCCCTTTCTATGGTGTATAAAAGACATAATGATCATGTTTTTAATAACTTTTTAAAATGCCATGATTTTGATACAAAATCCATTTCTTTTATTCTCTATGGGTTATTTATGAAATGTTTTATTATTATCTATGTATATCACATGAAAATAATGACATAGTAAGGGTGTGCCCAGATAGTGATCTAATTCATTGGGTAAATAAATTAATCTATAGAGATGAAAAGTTTTACGATACCTTGGTGAATCACCTTGGTAATTTCTATGAAAGCTAGGTGATAAAACTTGGTGACATTATTTTATGATACCTTGGTGAATGACCTTGGTAATTTTTTATGAAACCTTGGGGATGGACCTTGGTGATATGATTATGAATGTCTAAATTAAATGATGTAGCCACATTTTCAAGTTGTGATTAAAGTTTTTATTATTATGATATTCTTCTTTATCATGCCTTTACGATATTTCTCATGTTCTTATTGATATTCCTCAAGTTCACATGTAAACTATTTCACTTGTTTTCCCTTACCGGGCCTTCTTCTCACCCTTTTTTTTGATTTATGTCCCCCGGTTATGAGATGAAATAAATGTACTTAGGATTAACCATGAATAAGCATTTCAAGTGGATTAGAAGATCATGTTTTAAGTTTTTATGTATTATATTCCTGATTTCCAAGACACTAAACCAAAAAGATCCTCTTTTTTCAGAATTTCAAGTAACTTTATGTAATAAAAAGGTGGGATTCCATAGTTGGTATCATAAGATGCTTTAGTTATTTGTGGAAATTAGGATTTGAAAAGTTTATGAAGAACCCTATAGAAAAGTTTAAATATAGGAAAACTTCCTGGCATTTTGGTGAAATATTAAGTAAGTGATTTATTAACAAATAAATCCCTATCTGAATACGAACAAGTGGTTTTCGCTCTTGCACATACGTATCTAGAGGCACAACCCGAAAACTCCATTTTTAGCTAGACTCAAACGAGAAATGGTGCACAATAATGGGCCTTGCTGCACTCCTGGTTTGACACTCTTGGGGTATATGTTTATTTAATCACAATCTTTTATGATTCATTATTAAGGATTTATAGAAATTGTAATTGTTGTAAAGAATAATATTTTTTAGATTGATTTTTTAAGACATAAAATTACATTATAATGATAAGTTTCCTAATAGTAAAAAATTATAATAAGATAAAATTGTGAGGAGGCAATTTCATTAATGGGGAAAGAATGTAATGACCCGAAATATGTACTTATTTTATTTATGGATCTCTTTCCTCCAAATAATGTTTTATTATGTTTTACAATAGAAGCACATAGAATTACTTTTTATTTCATGAGAACATTATATATCATGCATAAAATTGGATTAGTATAACTCTAAATAATAATGGGTTATACACATTTAAGAATATATTTGCTAAATAAAATATATATTTAATTGAGAAAAGTTTGATAAAGTGTCTTTTAAGAACCAAATTAAACTTTTCAAAAATGGTATAATTATTATAAAAAAATAAGATATTTTGAATAATTATTATTTTAATTAAATAATATGATTAAATCACCCCTTTTTAAATGAAAATATTAAAATAATTTTTTTTATGTTTCTAAAATTTCACTATGCAGTTTCACTATTCATTTTATATGTACTATTAATTTTAATAAATAAGGGTTCTTATATTTAAAAGTTAATTTTCTCATACTTAGAGAATTATTATGGTAAAATAAAAATCATTTTTTAATTTTAAATGTCAAAATTAATCTAGGGTGAATTTTTAGTAGTTTTCTAAGAAGTTTAAATTTTATTGATGAATTATATTTTTTGATGAATAGTATTTAATGAATAGTATTTTTGATGAATAGTAAAAAATATTATTTTAATAATTATTAAATAATTGATTATGTGAAATGATTTTTGAAAAATATACATACACAGTTGTGATTAGTAAGATATTTAGAGTCTAATAGGATCAACTTAATTTTTTTGGTGAATAGTAACTTGACCCTTTAGAATAGTAATGTAATCATTATGAATAATAATTTGACCAATGGAATAGTAACCTCACACAAGGAAGTATAAATATATTTTATTCATCCTAAATGGTAATGTGATATAATTATATCATAGTATGAGTAAATAATTTTTTTAATAATTATTAGTTATGTATTAATATTTTATTTATTTAATTTAATTTAAAATTGAATTAATTTTCTTAAAATGAAGTTTATTTTTGAAATAGACACATAAAAAATTAGTTAGAGTGAATTTTAGGTATTTTTCTAAAATAGTTTAATTTTCGATGAACAATAAAAATACAGTTTTGAGTTTTCGATATGTTTAATGACATCATAACTACGTCATATTGATGTAATGAGTAAGATAATATAATGTAAAAATATGTTGTATAAAAATATTATATGAGGTGTCCCAAGTGGCCAATACCATGGGAAAATACCATGGGCAAGCCTATGGTTTTTCAAATACCACTAATTAGGTGTTCTTTGAAATTAATAAAAAACTCTCTTTCTTTAACTATAAATACCCACCCATTACATCATTTCCATTCATTCCAAAATCATACCCCTCAAAGATTTGATAGTATTACCTCCTAAATAGTACTTATAAGGTGTCCTCAATCCCTCAAGGTCTCGATAAGAGAGTTTTAGAAGTTACTCTTCAAGGTAAGGGGATATACCACCCTTTTCTTTTCAAGCACTCCTTTAATGTTATTCCTTCTTAATTTCTATTTTCTTATGTTGGGATTTGTCATTCCATATCCCCCTTACTATAAATATTTTTCAAAAATTATTAGAGACCCCTTTTTCTATCAATCAACTCAATTTATGAATTTTTAAGTGACGTCGTTAGGCTGCCAAAATTTCATAAGGAAATCTACCACCCTTCTCTTTTCAAGCACTCCTTTTATTCTATGCCATTTTAATTTCTATTTTATTATCTTGGGATATGTCATTACATATCCCCATTAATATCCATATTATGTAAAAATTATTAGACACCCCTTTTTATCTCATCAACGCATTTTATGAAATTTTCAGTGATGTTGTCAGGCTGTCGAAACTTCGTATGGTAATTCCCAACTTCTATCTTCCTTTCAATTTCTCTTTTATTTGGTATGTATTTTGAAATTTCCATAGCATGTTCTTATTTAAATTATATTTTGTTCCTATACTATATTATGAGTCTTTTTCTGAATGTGTTACTCCTATCCCCTATCTTTTTAATGTTTTATAAAACTATGTTTCATACCCGTTATGCTGCAAAATTTTCTTCTCAAAATCTCCCTCTTTTTCTTAAGAAAATATTTTATTTTTATTATGTTAATATCCAAAACTCTTTCATTTACTGGGGTATTAATCATTACATAAAAATGATTTTTTAATTTACATACATAAAACTGTCATTCCCTTTCTTTGGGTTATAAATGACATAATTATCATGTTTTTAGGCACTTTTTAAAATTCCATGATTTTGATATGAAACCCATTTATTTTATTATATATGGGTTATTTATGAAATTTTTGATTACGATATATGTGACTCACATGAAAATAAAGATATATTAAGGGTTCCCCCTAACAGCGGTCCAATGCATTAGGTAAAGAAATTAATCTATAGAGATGACAAGTTTTACAATACCTTGGTGAATCACCATGTTAATTTTTATGACTCCTCAGTGATCAAACTTGCTGATATACATTTATGATACCTTGGTGAATAAACTTGGTAATTTATATAACAGAACATTGAAAAAACATGGTGACATTATTTTATGATACCATGGTGAATAACCTTGGTAATTTTTGTATGACACCTTGGTGATGGACCTTGGTGATATGCCTAAGAATGTGCAAATTAAATGTTGTAGCCACATTTTGAAGTGGTTATTAATGTTATTATTATTATTATGATATTCCTCTTTATCAATCCTTTACAATATTCCTCATGTTCTTATTGATATTGTTCAAGTTTACATGTAAATTGTTTCACTTGTTTTCCCTTACAGGCCTTCTTCTCACCTATTACTTTGATGTAGGTCCCTAGGTTATGAGATGCAATAAATGTACTAAGGATGAACATTAAAGAAGGCTTTAAAGTGGATTAAAAGAACATTTTTTAAGTTTTAATGAATTATTTTGCTTATTTCCAAGACACTAGACCCAAAATATCCTCTATTTGTAAAATTTCATGTAATGTTTAGTAATAAAAAGGCAGGATGCCATAGTTGGTATCAAAGGAAAGTTTATTTATTTGTGGAAATTAGGATTTTAAATCTTTAAGAAGAAGCCCTATAGAAAATTTCAGATATAGGAAAACTTTCTGGTATTTTGGGGAAATATTAAGTGGTTTCTAAACAAATAAATCCCTATGTAGATATGAATAAGTGGATGTGGCTCTGGCACAAATGTATCTAGGGGTAAAACCCAAAAATAACATTTTGAGCTAGACTCGAACAGGAAATGGTGCATGACAATGAGCTTTGGTACGCTCCTGGTTTGACACTCTCGGGGGATATGTTTGGTTAATCACAATCTTTTTATTAATCATTATGAAAGATGTTTAAAAAATGTAATTGTTATTAAGGAATAATAATTTTTTAGCATAGTTTTTTTAAGAAATAAAATTACTTTATAATTATATGTTTCTTAGTAGTTAAAAATTTCTAATAAGATAAATTTTTAAGGATGCAATTTCTTTAAGGGGGGGGGGAGAATATAATGACCCGAAAATGTACTTCATTTATTTATGGATATCTTTCCTCCTAATAACATTTTATTTTGTTTTACAACAGAAGTACATAGAGTTACTTTTTAATTCATGAGAACATTATACATCATGCATAAATTTGGATTCGTACAAATATAAATAATAATAGGATATACACATATAAGAATTGTTTTGATTAATAAAATATATGTTTAATTGAGACAAATTTGATAAATTTCCTTTTTAGACCAAAATCTTACTTTTCAGAAATGATATAATTATTATAAAAAATTAAGGTATTTTGAATAATGATTATTTTAACTAAATAGTATGATTAAAACACCCCTATTTAAATGTAAATGAAAAAATATTTTTTTAAGTGTTACAAATTTCACTATGCAGTTTCACTATTCATTTTCTATCAGCTATTTTTTAATAACTAAGGATTTTTTATTTAAAAGTGAAATTTCTCAAACTTATAGAATTATTGTGGTAAAATAACCATCATATTTGAATTTCAAATGTCAAAATTAATCTAGGGTAAATTTTTAGTAGTTTTATAAGAAGTTTCATTTTTTTGATGAATATTAAAAAAATATTTTTTTAAGAACATTTAAATAATTGATTCTTTGAAATGATTTTCAAAAACTGGACATACACGATTGCGATTAGTAAGATATTTTGAGTCTAATAGGATCAACTTAATTTTTTTAGTGAATAGTAACTTCAACCTTTAGAATAATAATTTTACGCTTATGAGTAGTAATTTGACCAATGGAATAGTAACATCACCTAAGTAAGTATAAATATATTTTAGTCATCTTAATTGGTAATGTAATATAATTATATCATAGTATAATAAAATAAATGTTTTAAAAATTATTAGTTATGTTTTAGTATTTTATTAATTTTATTTTATTTAAAATGGAATTCAATTTTATAAAATGGATTTTATTTTCTAATTATACATGTCAAAAAATGGTGAGGGTTATTTTTTGGGATTTTTTTTGAAATAGTTGAATTTTTGATGAATAGTAAAAATACATTTTTGAGCTTTTGGTATGTTTAATGACATCATAACTATGTCATAATGATGTAATCAGTAAGATAAGATGATTGTCAACTCTTTTGGATTAAAATATGATATGAGGTGTCCCAAGTGACCAATACCATGGGAATGACCATGGTTTTTCATATATCACTAATGAGGTTTCCTTTGTAATTAATAAAAAACTCCCTCTCTTTTACTATAAATAGTCACCCATTCCTTCATTTACTTTCATTCCAAAATCATTCCCCTAAAATATTTCATTTTATTACCTTCTAAGGTTTCCTTAAAAGGTTTCCTAAATCTCTTAAGTTCCCAATCATAGAGTCTTATAAGTTACTCTTCAAGGTAAGGGAATCTACCACCCTTCTCTTTTCAAGTACTCCTTTAATATTATGCGTTCTTAATTTATATTTTATTTTATTGGGGTTTTTCATTCCATATCCCCTTCACTATAAATATTATTTAAAAATGATGAGATGCCTTTTTTTTTCTCTCAATCAACTCATTTTATGAATTTTTAAGTGATGCCTTTAGGCTTCTGAAATTTTGTAAGGGAATCTACCACCCTTCTCTTTACAAGCACACCTTTTATTCTATACCTTTTTAATTTCTATTTTATTATGCTGGGATATGTCATTACATGTCCCCGTACTTTTCATATTATTTAAAAATTAATATATTCCCATTTTTCTCTCATCAACACATTTTATGTATTTTTAAGTGACATCGTTTATAAAACCATGTTTCATACCCATCATGCTGCAGAATTTTCATCTCAAAATCTATCTATTTTTTCTCAAGAAATTATTATTTTTATGTGAATACCCAAAACCATTTCATTTCTAGGGGTAGTAATCAATACATAAAAATGATTTATTTGATTCTATAATTTATATACATAAAACCCTTATTCCCTTTTCATGGTTTACAAATGACATAATGATCATGTTCTTAAGCACGTTTTAAAATGCCATGATTTTGATATGAAACCCTTTTCTTTTATTCTCTGTGGGTTATTTATGAAATGTTTGATTATGATATTTTTTTATCATAGGAAAATAAATACAAATTAAGGGTGCACCTTGATAGTGTTATAATGCATTGGGTAAGGAAATTTATCTCTTGAGATGACAAGTTTTACGATACCTTGGTGAATCACCTTGGTAATTTTTACGACACCTGAGTGATCGACCTCGGTGATATGATTTTATGATACCTTGGTGAATAAAATTGGTAATTTATATGAAACCATGGTGATAAAACTTGGTGATATTATTTTATAATATCTTGGTGAATAACCTCGGTAATTTTTTATGATACCTGGGGGGCAGACCTTGGTGATATGCTTTTGAATGTCTAAATTAAATGTTGTAGCCACACTTTCAAATTGTCATTCGGGTTATTATTATTATGATATTACTATTTATCATTAATTTATGATATTCCACATGTTCTTATTGATATTTCTCAGGTTCACATGTAAATTGTGTGATGTCCCATATCCGGATTCCACTCAACTGGTGTCCCGTACTCGGTTGGCCATATGCCTCAAGAACATTTCCCCAAACACTAGAGGTTTTTGACTAGAATTTAGGGCCTAAGGTGTGATAGTGGGGAAACTATTCCCTCATTGAAAATTTTTAACATAGTAGAATAACTAATAATACAATAGCAGAATAAGTAAACAACATACAACTGAAATAAATAGCAGAATACTGATAAGATAATTATCCAAGAATCATTGAATAGAAAAGATGATGCTGCATGTCACATGTTCTAGGAAATCATCCAATAAGTACATAGTAGTAATACATAATTTATGTCTCAAAAGGAAAAAATAAATAAAAATACAATAGGAAGAATCACAAGCCTCAACTCCATCCCATACTCTCCAAATCCTAAGCAGCACATCAAGTACCTATAGCATGGCGCTTTCCTTGATCAATACCGATAATCATGTAATCTATTTGTGCCCAAAAGCATGACCCAAACAATGTGTGAGACTAAATCCCAGTAGGAAACCACCAAAGGGCTTTTCCAATCTATCAATGAATATATATAATAGGTAGTGTACAATATTGAAATTAGTAAATAGTAGGTAATCAAAATTAAGCACAACATATATCTCAGAAGACAATGGTAAACAGGTATAAGTGAAGATCGAATCCAAACTTGTGCTTTGGATTGGAAGAGGTATCATAAGTCATCCATTTAATTATTCAAGTTCTGTAAATTATTTAAGGTCTCGAGATCAAACCTAGGCCTGACGACCCCCTATATAAAAGTATCCATCAACTCATGACATAATAATCATTTAATCATTTAATCATTTACCAACAGAGTTTGGCATGGGTATCCCTCAATGGATCCTAGGTTTACTAGGAATTTTAAAAATAAGACTCAATGATCCCGACCACAATATATGTGGCTCCCTCACGGCCTTTATATAGTTATCCTCTTGAGTCCATCCATTTTATTTTAACCGAGACAATGTTTCACCCTAGGTATATAAGGTGAAATTAGTCAGATGAGCCCGACCATGTCTTTTTACCGAGACTATGGCTTTCCCACTGCTAATTACCTATTTTTATCATTTAATTAAATTTCAAATTCCATCTCAAAATAAAAACATGTGAATTAAACTACCACATGGATTTAATATAAACAAATCACATGGAAATAGTTTACATAATAACCAACACATGTAAATTAAACTATTATGTAAGAACTCAGTTCTTAATTTAAGGTACAAGTTTCTTTTTTTTGTTCTTTTTTGGGCTCTTCTGAGAAAATAGGTAACACTAGAAAAGTTCTGGACTAAACTAGACAGTTCTTGAAATTTCCATGGTACACGCCATGTACTTCTAAGTACACGCCGTGTACTGTAGCCGTGTGTGAAGGCCATACATGGCGTGTAGGCTTGTTGACCAAGTAGAAAGATTTTAGAAAGTACACTTTGTGTACTATCTATAAATTCCATATAGAGGGGATGTGTATGGGGAAATACATGGCGTATTGGGGATGTCGTCTGGGTAGAAAAGCACATGCTGTGTACCCCCAGGTACACGCCATGTAGTTATGTCGGCAAGTCGGCAAAGTAGGCCAACCATATTTAGAATAGTTAAAGAATCCACATGACATGTAGTCCTAAGTACACACCATGTATTTATGTTTTTTCACTAAAACAGGAAGTAGCCTCGTTTTGAAGAAGAAACCCAAACCCTCAATGAGTTTGAGCGAGGAGAGATGGTTGTAGCTCGTTTGCTCCCCATCGTCCATCCGAACTCTATTTCGATCGAAGTCAGATGCATTTCAACCCCAATAGTAAGGCCTTGATTCCCCTTGAGACATTTTATTTGATTCCTTATCTTGAAAAAGTTATTAGGGGTTGGGTTTTTTTGACCATTTTTTAGATCTACCATGTTTTAGGCTAAATTGGAGGCTGATATCGGAGGAGGATCATCGTACAAGTATGAGGTAGGTGGTGCATACCTATTTTTTTTGTGTTTTCTTGGTCATGTGGGTGGTGTGGTCTTTGATGTGTTTTCGGGTACTTTGAGCGAGACCTTATTTTATATTCTATTGTATATTAAATTGATTATTAGACTCGTGGGATTCCATTGGGAATGCCCCATACCTGAATTTCTTGAGTGAGGTCGGGTGAGGGGTCGTTGCTCATTGGGGCGTTTTGGCCAGGGGTGCCAAAATGGTTATAATTTAACTATCTCGTTTTAAACTATTGAGTTTGGTTTATTAAATCTAGAAATGACTTATTAGTGGCATCAATACCCCAGTACTGGTATGGGACAACACTTGGCTAGTGCAATTCAACTGTTTAGTTGGTTTTTCCTATTTAAAGTATTCATTGTGATTATATATGTGATGCTGATATTGCATATGTTAGAACCCTTGAGGTTGTTTTGGGCATGGCCTGGATATTCTTGAGTGATTTTGATCACAGGTTGGGCTTGGCCCAGATTAAATTGAGTGGTTTTGACCACGGGATTGGGCATTATGGACGTCAGCTTGAGGCAGTGTGACTATCAGGTTGGGCCTTTCCTGGGTTACTTGGATGGCGAAGCCATCAGACATGAACGAAATGGTCGCATGGACATGAGGTGTCAGAGATGTTTTGTCTAGGGTTATACATTTGGTTATTACCACTCACTCAGGACTTTGGGTCGTGTGCACATAGATGACTCCATGATGAGGTGGTTGTTAAAGCTCATGTGGGTAGAGGCCCCTGTAGTTGCAGTTAGGTGATTATGGTTGGGGGTGCATGCCATGGAATCCACATGGAAAGGGAGGATATTTTATATTGTTTGGGCGTGCCTGTGGATCCTTCGATACTTGAGACATGAGGTTTCAAGAGGCACATGGTTCCAGGTTACTATCGCTTGGGAGGTGAGGAGCCTTCAGTACTTGAGACATGAGGTGTTAGGAGGCACTTGGTTCCAGGTTACTATTTCTTGGGAATGCCTTCGGGATGTCGGTACTTGAGACATGCGGTGATAGGGGGAACATGGTGCTGGGTTTCGTGACTAAGATTCCGGCATTGGCCAAGGCAGGTGACACTCCATTGTCACTGCTCAGCATGAGTGGAGGTTGTATTTACTTAGTGCATCATACAATTTACTTTCCATATAGATGCATAAATGCTAAAACACTTATATTAGGTACGTACCATTGGGTGGTATCCTATTGAGATTCATCTCACATCCTACATGGGCCCTTTGAGACGTGTGTAGACTTTATGGTTTTATATACCAGTAATGGATCAACTTCAGGAGCTGGATTGTAGTGTTGTATGACATGGAGACTGGTATGGACCTTTGAGATCATTCCTAGATGGAGTTTACTTTTTTTAGCTTAATTTCTTGTATCATCATGCATACTTTATTTTTTATCCACTGTTGGATATCCATGGGCGCTATTGTTTATTTACATGGATGACTTGATGACATGTTGTACTGTTCATATTCTGTTGTAGTTGTTTATATTTCTTGCTTCTGTTGTTTATTGCTATTGATTGTGTTTCTACTATGCTGGTCTAGTTCGAGTCTACTGAGTCATTTATTTCCACTGCATGTTATATATTATTTCTCAGACCAGTACCATTATTATCCTTTTAGAGGGTATATCCTCCCCACTATACCTATTAGACCCTCGCTACTAGTCGGCAGCCTTTGGCATTTGGAGAGGTGCGCCTAAGGTAGTAACACCCAACCCGTTTATCATTGTTTGGGTGGATTTTCAGGTTTGGGAAATTGAAATGTGGTATCAAAGAGGTTCTTGACATGGATTTAGTAGTAGTTTTTGATGGATACTAATTATTTTGATCCTTATCTTTTTTATTTCTCATGGTTTACTATTTAGGATATGGTAGACTAGACATAGGTTGTAATTGGAACTGGGTTTATAGCTTGTGCTTGGGTACCTAGAGCCCTAGGTATGAGGGATGGACCAAGTTTCCTTGGGTATGAATTATTATTTTTATTTTTCTCAGATTATAATTTATATGATTTCAACCTCGGTGGCTCACTCGGTGTGAGATGTTATTGATTGTGATATGTGACCCTTTACCCAATGTAGTAAGGGAGAATTGGAACTTGGCTTGGTGTGGAAAGTCCTGATTGTTTGGCTTTTGATAGGCACATTTTAGGGTATTTCATATTCATAACTAAACATATGCTTTGGGAAGTTATAATACCATGTGAATAATATCAAATTCCATGCTTTGAATGCTTTTTAAATGTGATAGGTGAAATTCCTGATAAAAATTCTAGTTTATTGCAATGTACTATGACATGATTTATATATTGTGAATTTAGTGTGGTGGGAGATTTGGGCCTATATCTTGTATGAGAAGGTAGGTACTTTTGTTGAGGTGATTTAGGTCACTAGGATTGGGAAACTAGGTTATCGGGTTGAGGCAATGTTGGTTGTCAGGACGGGTATTGTCTAAGGTACTTTTGATACTTGGCTCTGTTGAGGGTGGGTAAGGAGGCCATGAAGCCGAGATGCCATGGTCATGGTCGTGGTATGGGAGAGTAATGGTAGTATTTATGCGCCGCCTTCTACTTCTTTTCTTATCTGTGTTATATATACATTGTTATATATGTGGGTTGTATGACCATTTATGTGTATTCAGCGGGTTCCTCCAAGACGACTCAATGAAATGTCAGGCGGGTGATGGTGTAGTACTGCAGGAGAATGACCAGGTTTAGGAACCTGAGGGACAGGCAGAGAATGAGCCATATGTACAAGATTTGGGGCAGGATCAGGTTCAGGATCTAGTGCAGGCAGTGAAACCACCAGTTTTGGCAGCATTTTGGTTGTGGCTCAACAAGTAGCTCCGAACTAGCCTGGTATGTGTTTTACAGGGGATCGACAGAGGTGTGCATGGTATAAAGTCCTCTATGGAATATCTGACATGGGAGTTCCATTAGCAACACCCACCAATTTTTTAGAGTGATGGTGGTCCATAGGTGGCTGAGAACTGGATAGAGAGCATGTAGATGATCTTTGAGCATCTCGACATTCCTCCAGGGCGGATGGTCAAGTTGGAGACGTACATGATGAGAGGACCAGAAAAGTGCTGGTGGGATGTGCGAGTTCAGGCTCACAAACATGAGGGACTATCCTACAAGGACTTCGAGGAGAGGTTTTTTGAGCACCTTTTCTTGAAGACACTGAGGGCGGAGAGAGATCGGGAGTTCTTGAGCCTTCAGCAGGGTGACATGTCTGTCATGGACTATAAAACTACTTTCAATGATCTATCTCAGTTTACACTAGGTATGGTAAGCAATGACACCTCAAGGGTGAGGAGCTTCGAAGATGGATTACGACATGTCATACGGGTGCAGGTAAACATATTCAAGTTGGACTCGTTCTCAGAGGTGGTGAATCTGGCACTCATAACTAAGGGAAACTTGATGGATAGGTCTAACGTGAGCTAGGTGGCGGCTTCAGGTGATAGTTCAGATAGTTGGAAACGAGGTCAGTATGAGTTCCAGTAGAGAGGGAAGTCCAAGAAATCAACTAGGCCACCTCATGGAAATTCAGCAGAGGTTTTCTTTTAGTGTGGATAGCCAGGGCATGTCTGGACTTAGTGCGACAAATCTTAAAAGGAGTATTAGGCATGTGGACAAGTCAGACATCTTGAGAGGTTTTGCAGGTATCCTTCTCAAATAGCTGATAGAAAACAACTAGGATAGACAGTTTCGTCTATGGTTAGATCAGGTTTGGTACCAGGTGACGATAGCTGAGGTTCAACTGCATGAGGATGATGTGGAAGAGATAGTAGGACCAAACTGAGGGGTCAGTAGTTGATGACTGGAGAAGCACCATAGGGAGGAAAGACTTCTAGAATCCGTGTGTCTGGTTAGGTGTACACTGTGGAGCTTCTAGGGGTTGAGTAGTCTGGTGAGCCGATGACAGTCAGAGGTACACTGCAGGCATGGTCGTAGTTCCTTTACTTGTTCTTTTTGGAATGGCCTATTTAGGCATGTCTGCTTGAGTGTACGAGGTGAACAGAATATTTGTGGACTGACCAGATGCTAGTCAGTGGGATTGGAACCATTTCGGGTGTGTGATATATTTATATATATGTACGAGATGTGTGGCATTAGGGGCATTGAGGATATAGGTTATTTGAGGTGCCTTGGGAATCGAGGAATTGAGGATGCATGTTACTTGAGGTGCAGTGGGCATCAGGGCATCGAGGATGTAGGTTACTTGAGGTTCTAGGCACCAGGTTCATTTTGAGTATCCATGGGAGGCATGAACTCATGGAGGCAGACACTGATGCGGTGCGGTATATGTTTGGGTGTCAGGAACGACATGGGAGCACCTGATGAGGTGTAGAGGTGATGATACATCATAAGCGGACCATGGGTCCTAGAAATAGGTCATTTGACCTTTTATTGATTTGATATTTTGGGCCGGAGTCTTTGGATCATTCTTCACCACCCTTCTAAGGGAAATTTGAGTGCAAATTTCGTTAAGGGGGGAAGTTTGTAAGAACCTAGTTCTTACTTTAAGGTACATGTTTCTTTTTTTCATTCTTTTTTGGGATGTTTTGAGAAAATAGGTAACTGATTAGCCACTAAATGAGGATAATATTAATTTTTAATATACATAATATTCATGTTATTTATTATTCATAAACACCATTTTAGTGCATTTTATACTTTGAACATCATTTCACATTATGATTGTAATACCTTCTTAAAATGCACTATTATGTGGTACATTTTTTAACATCATTTAAAGTACCCAATGATTCATATGATTTTAAGGAATATAATTATACATATATTAATTTTATATTTTTGTAAATTGATCTAAACTTAAATATTAACATGTTTGATTCAGAGATCAATGGATAATTCATGGAAGAAGATGGGGATATTTTGTGATGAAAGGAAACAATTCTAGAGAAGTCAGATTGGAAACCATCCCACTGATGAGACTGTGGGAACCAAAATATAGGCCCAATGAAGCCCAAATTTGGTGGGAGGATAGAAGACATATATTGGAACAAATCATTCTTTAGGATCCAGTGCTAATTAGGCCTCCATTGTTGTAATTTAGGAGGTACAAATAGTATATCAAAATATTGGCCAGAATCTGCGGCCCAGAAAAACCGCCCACTAATTAAATCATATCTCGAAAACCATAACCCATTTTTGGCGGACCTTTTATAGGCGGTTAGGATACATATAGGGATATATTTTATTCTCCTATGTCCCACTCTTATTCGGCCATCTAGAAGGTCATCAAAGTGCATCTTTTTGGTGGATGAAAGATGGCTTCCACCTCGGGTCAAATCTGGAAAAGTCTAAGTTCCACAAGCTTTCCACCACCCTAGGCCTACCATAATCAAGTGGGATGCTTTGTACTGTTGGAGGATCAACCCAAGGCTTCCAAAATTCCTATTTAAGGTAGTGGTGGTGGAGGAGTTGAGGATCTTGGATGCTTTGTTCAATTGTAATGTTATGCTGCAATTTTGTTGTCTCAAATTTGTCTTTCACATGTAAGTTGTTCAATTCACTTTAGTTTCATAATAAAAGTTCTTCTTATACTCTTATTATGTTTTTCTTAATATAACTTTTATACCGTTGGATAAAGGTGTGAATTTATTCACACCAAACCTTGTGAAATTATTCACACAACGGTGGAGTGATCATTTTATTTTTGTTGTTTTGTTTACTTCTCCATTTCTTCCCTCATGGGTCTACTTTCCTCTTCCATTGAAACCATGGGATCAATAGAAGGATAACCCACTAATGGGTTGATCCAAGGTAGTAGAAAGGGGCTGGATTTGATGTTATTTATCACCTCATTAATGTATAATCACTTCTTTAATTTAGATTTTTATTTGATGATTTTTAAACTGCATCGTCCTTGTTGAATTTAAGGCCACACACTTCAAGTGCTAATACGAACATTTACCTTGAAGTGATCAAAAATTTGATCCTTAAAGTGTATAGGTGATTAGTATTAAAGCGTTTAGGCATTAAACCAGTAAGTGATGATGTTGTTTTATCTCCTTAAATTAACCCATCTCAAATATAATAAATTGAAATCATTAAAAAGGAAATACGTCCAATCCACCCCGAGCAATAACCTAGGATCAACTCATTCATTTAAATTGAATTCACTTAAGTCTCTTAGAGTTACTTTAAACCCATCTAAAATAAACCCAAGTTGGCCACTTCATATCCAAAAACATTCTGTAGAATGTACGTGTCTATAGGTTACTTCTTAGGTCTCTGAGGATTGGACAACCCAAGCTAAACTACAAGGGCCGTCTTACCTTCTTCTCTTGGGTAAATTTGAGCGAGAATCAAATTTTGGCGCCATTTCCGGGGACATAAGTAAGTTATCTTAGACACTATCATCCTTTGTTTTCATCCCTATTCTCTATTATCACCCCCTCACTCCTATGGAAATCAATTTCGAACAAGCCCAAACATGGGAAACCTATCCCTAATTTGATCACCCAACCCCATGTGTGATGTTCAATGACCATCCTAATTTCTACATGTGGGATCATCAACAACCTAATGAACCAAATTCTTTTTACCCCTATGATCCACAAAACATCTCAACATATAATGAGTTTCAATACTCACAAATCCAATCTGAACACCCTCCTGTGAGATTCCAACAACTTAATTATCCACCTAGAATAGACCATTCAAATCAACCCCTTATCCATACTAATCCACATCCATTACTTGAAAAACTATGTCAAAAAATGGAGATAATGAATTTTGAGGTTTTATCATTGAGGTTAGAACTACAAATAATTAAAACATGTGAGGAACCCATCCCTACACAAACTATCCCTTCCATAACCTTATGTGAAGTGTCTAGTTTCCCACAAACCTCTCATGAATTTACTGAAGAGAAAAACTTTGGATTTGGGGAAGATGAAGAGGATAAAGGAATTGTTTATGGGTTTTTAAATCAAGAGGAAACTGATTTTTTGTATTCACAAGAGGAAAATTTGACATAATGGATTGAGTCTCATGAATATAACTCCATTGACGATTTTTCAAAAACAAAAATCACTGAACCATTAAGAGAAATCACAAACTCTGAGTCCATACCCATTCCTGAAATTGATCTTTCCAATTTGGTGGTTGAATATTCTATTCAAAAGGAACCAATTTTTTTGAGAAATTTGGAGAATGAAACTGAGTTGGATTCAAAATATCAACTTGTGTCTAAATGTCCTATCCAACCCGAGCTCAAAATTATTATCCTTCCTTACCAAATCAAGTATCCATTCATAGGGTATAACCATGACCTTTCAGTTGGAATTGATTCTTCTATTGAAAAAGAAAATGTAGGAATGATTATTGATGTCTTAGGCAAGACTAGAGAAGCAACTGGATCCATAATTTCTGATATTCCTTGGATTTACCCACTCATTTTAGGATATAGGTTTGTGAATGAAACAAATTCTAAACATATAATCAATCTCAACCAAGTTGAATTGGTGAAAAATGTGGTCTATAAAATGTTTAAATTTGGTATTGGATAATTTGGGGGGTTTAAGTCGAGCTAGCGACGTTAAAGAAAGCGCTGCATGGGAGGCAACCCATGGTTTTCAAGTTTCCAATCATTTTGTTATTTTAATCAACTTTATATTTTAAATAGGATTAATTAATAATTTTGATATTTCAAAAAATATATACTGTTGACCTGTTCTTCTATTATGAGTATGGATGGGTACGAAAGGGGAGCACCATATTCATCTGTGTCACGTGGTTTGATCCCTGAGTAATACCTTACCCAGAAAATTAAAAGAAGACAATGTATCATTAGTTTGATTAAAAAAAACAGAAAAAACAGGAAAAACCATAAAAATGATGATACTCAGAAATAAATAATTCGTTGTGTTGTTTGTTTTGTCTAGTTTGTTCTTCTTTTTATGGTTCAGGTACTATTTTGGGTGATACATGTTCAATCAAGGAGGTTTCTATATCCCCCAAGAGATCAAAGGACTAATTTAGAGCAGTAACAACTTCAACTTCAACCACCAGGTGATTTCATTCCATGATCCTCAGTTTCAATTTCCTTTTTGAACTTCCATTATCTGCCTCTACTTCTTATAAATTTTCATTTATTCAAACACTGGGGAAAGTGTTTTTCTAAGTTGGGGGGAGATAAAATAAAAAAATGCTTTGTGTCAAAAAAATGAATGATTTGAAAAAAAAAAGTGTAAATGGAAGGAAAAATTACTTTAACTTTGAACATGGTAATACACATTGCACACTTTGAAACTGAATATCAAATAATTTAGCATACCCTGATTCTGATTTTAATCCTTTTATAATTTCATGAGCATAGATTTTGGAAAGTGTGGCTGTCTAATGTGATATTTCATCGTTTATATTTTCATCCAAATAAAAAAAATCACAATGCATGTCCTTTGGATAATGGGGTATTAGTTTAAGTTCATGGGGTCCCCAAAATAAATATCATAGGTTTGGTGATCATTTTAGTTTAATATGAGTATTCACAAAAAAAAAAAATTGCGCGTAGAGCAATGAAATGACCTAATGCGTGGCTTTCGACACTTGGGGATCGTGACTCCATAGTTGTCTGGCTTAGAATTAGTAATTTTATCTCTATTTTTGGTAATTTGAATTTGTTTTTGATTGAGTTAACTTGAGATGATGCCTGAGTACGTCAGATTCACTTGGTTCCCTAAGGTCTTTGAGCCTGGGAGTCATCAGCAAAGTCTCGCTACAGGGGTTGACTCTTTTGAGTGCAACTTCAATTATCATGGCAAAATTGAAAAAGAAAAAAAAAACAAAAAAAAAATATATAAAAAAAATGAATACTCATCTTAATATTGAAATGTGATTCCACCTAGAGCTTCTGTAATTTCCCCTTGAATAAAGATGAACCCCCATGTCTATTGTGATGCACAACACATCCTCATACTTAATTGATATTGGATGAAATATGGCATTGAATTTGAACAAAGGAATGGGCTTGGGATTGGGATCTACTTATGAAACAATCCAGTATTAAAATATTTTGATGGGATTCAGGATTGTTTGGTATAAGGTTTTTTGGTGATCATTGTGTATTAAAATATTTTTGGAAAAAGGAATTCGAATTTCATATTGTTGAGATATATTTTGCTCGGGACTAGCGAAACTCAAGTTGGGGGGTGTGATTAGCCACTAAATGAGGCTAATATTCATTTTTAATATACATAATGTTCATGTTATTTATTATTAATAAACACCATTTTAGTGCATTTTACACTTTGAACATCATTTCACATTATGATTGTAATACCTTCTTAAAATGCACTATTATGTGGTACATTTTTTAACATCATTTAAAGTACCCAATAATTCATCTGATTTTAAGGAATATAATTATACATATTTTAATTTTATATTTTTGTAAATTTATCTACACTTAAATATGAACATGTTTGATTCAGTGATCAATGGAGAATTCATGGAAGAAGATGGGGATATTTTGTGATGAAAGGAAACAATTCTGGAGAAGTCAGATTGGACACTAGCCCACTGATGAGACTGTGGGACCCACAATACAGGCCCAATGAAGCCCATATTTGGTGGGAGGCTAGAAGACATATACAGGAACACATACTTCTTCAGAATCCAGTGCTAATTCGGCCTCCATTGTTGTAATTTAGGCGTCCCAAATAGTATATCAAAATCTGGTCCAGAATCTGCATCCCAGAAAAACAGCCCACCAATTAAATCATATCTCGAAAACCATAACTCATTTTGGGCTGATATTTTACAGGTGGTTAGGCGAAATCTGGGGATCCATTATATGCATCTATGGACCTATCTGATTTGGCCATCTAGAAGGTCATCAAAGCACGTCTATTTGGTGGATGAAAGCTGGCTTCCACCTCGAGTCAAATGTGGAAAAGTCTAAGTTCCACAAGCTTTCCACCACCCTAGGCCTACCATAATCAAGTGAGATGATTTGTACTGTTTGATTCTCAACCCAAGGCTTCCAAAATTCCTATTTAAGGCAGTGGTGGTGGAGGAGTTGAGGATCTTGAATGCTTTGTTCAATTGTAATGTTATGCTGCAATTTTGTTGTCTCAAATTTGTCTTTCACATGTAAGTTGTTCAATTAACTTTAGTTTCTTAATAAAAGTTCTTCTTCTACTCTTATTATGTTGTTCTTAATATCACTTTTATAACATTGGATCAAGGTGTGAATTTATTCCCACCAAAACTTGTGAAATTATTCACACCACGGTGGAGTGATCATTTTATTTTTGTTTTTTTTACTTCTCCATTTCTTCCCTCATGGGTCCACTTTCCACTTCCATTGAAACCATGGGATCAATAGAGGGATAACCCACTTTTGGGTTGATCCAAGGGATTAGAAAGTTTCTGGATTTGATGTTATTTATCACCTCATTAATGTATAATCACTTCTTTAATTTAGATATTTATTTGATGATTTTTAAACTCCATCGTCCTTGTTGAATTTAAGGTCACACACTTCAAGTGCTAATATGAACCTTTACCTTGAAGTGATCAAAACTTTGATCCTTAAAGTGTATAGGTGATTAGTATTAAAGTGTGTAGGCATTAAACCAGTAAGTGATGATGTTGTTTTATCTCCTTAAATGAACCCATCTCAAATATAAGAAATTGAAATCATTAAAAAGGAAATACGTCCAATCCACCCCGATCGATAACCTAGGATCAACTCATTCTTTTAAATTGAATTCACTTAAGTCTCTTAGAGTTCCTTTAAACCCATCTAAAATCAACCCGAGTTGGCCACTTCATATCCAAAAACATTCCATATAATGTACGTGTCTATAGGTTACTTCTTAGGTCTCTGAGGATTCGACAACCCAAGCTAAACTACAAGAACCATCTTACCTTCTTCTCTTGGGTAAATTTGAGAGAGAATCGGTAACACTGGATAATTTCTGGACTAAACTAGACAGTTCTAGAAATTTCCAAGGTACACACCATGTACTTCTAAGTACAGGTCATGTGTTGTAGCCATATATGAAGGCCATACATTATGTGTAGAACTGTTGGTCAGGTAGAAAGATTTTATCAAGTACTTGACATGTATCATTTGTACATGCCGTATATAGGGGCTGTGTATGGGGATATACATGGCATGTTAGGGATGTCAGACAGGTTGAGAAGTACACATTGTCTACACCTAGGTACAAACCGTGTATTTATGTCGGCGAGTCAGCAAAGTAGGCCAACCATCTTTGAAATAGTTAAAGAACCCACACGACATGTAGTCCTAAGTACATGCCATGTATTTATGTTTTTTTTCTAAAATGGTTAGTAGTCCCGTTTTGAGGTAGAAACCAAAACCCTCAACAGGTTTGAGTGAGGAGAGCCAGACAAAGATTGTTTTTTCTCCTGATCATCCTTCGAAAATCCGTTTTGATCGTCGTCAGATGTGTTAGAACCCCAACTGCAAGGCCTTGATTCCCATTGATCCATTTTATTTGATTAAACCTCTTAACCAAGTTATCAGGGGTTGATCATTTTTAACCATTTTTCATATCTACCGTATTTTAGGCTAAATTAAAGGTTGATACCGGAGGAGGATCATCGTACGAGTACAAGGTAGGTGGTGCATACCTATTTTTGGGTTTTTGTGGCCATGTGGGTGGCACAGACTTTGGAATATTTTTGGGTATTTTGAGTGAGACACTATTTTATATTCTATTGCATATTAAATTGATTATTAGACCTGTGGGATGCCCTTGGGCATTCCCCATTCCAGAATTGCTTGAGCAAGGTTGAGTGAGGGGATGTTTCTCATTAGGTAATTTTGGTCGGGGGTTCCAAATTGGTTATAATTGAACTGTATTATTTTAAACTATTAATTTTGGTTTATTAAAGATTTTCATAACTTATTAGAGGCTTTCAAGACCTCATTACTGGTATGGGACAACACCTGGCTAGTGCGATTCAATTGTTTAGTTGGGTTTTCCTATTTAAATTATTCATTGTGATTTTATATGTGAGGTTGATATTGCACATGCAGGAACCCTTGAGGTTGTGTTGGGTGTGGACCAGATATTATTGAGTGATTTTGATCATAGGTTGGGCTTGGCCCGGATCACATTGGATGGTTTTGACCCTGGGATTGGGCATTATGGACGTCGGCTTGAGGCAGTGCGACTGTAAGGTTGGGCATGGCCTAGGTTACGTGGATGGAGAGGCCATCAGACTTGAGCGACATGGTCACAGGGGTATGAGGTGTCAGAGATGTTGTGGCTAGGGTTCTACATTTGGCGATTACCACTCACCCAAGACATTGGGTCGTGTGCACACAGATGACACCCTGATGAGGTGGTTTTGACCGCTCGTGTTGGTAAGGGCCCCCATAGTTGCAGTTAGGTTATTATGGTTGGGGTGCTTACCGTGGAAGCCACGTGGAAGGTGAGGATCCTTCAGATTGTTTGGGTGTGCTTGAGGATCCTTTGGTACTTGAGACATGAGGTGTCAGGAGGCACATGGTGCTAGGTTACTATAACTTGGGAGGTGAGGAGCCTTTAGTACTTGAGACACGATGTGTAAGGAGGCACTTGGTGCCAGGTTACTATTTCATGGGCGTGCCTTCAAGACGTCGATACTTGAGACACATGGTGTCAGGGGGTACATGGTGCTGGGTTACGTGACTGAGATTCCGGCGTTGGCCAAAGTAGGTGACACTCCATGGTGGCTACTGAGCACCAATGGAGGTTGTATTTATTTAGTGCATCGTATTATTTACTTTCGATATAGATGCATGACTGTTAAAACCCTTAAATTAGGTACACACCATTGGGTGGCATCCTACTTAGATTTTTCTCACACCCTACATGGGCCCTTCGAGATGCGTGTAGACTTTATGATTTTACATATAATTAAAGGATCAGATTCAGGAGCTGGACTGTAGTGTTGTCTGGCATGGAGACTGGTATGGACCTTTGAGGTCATGCCTAGTTGGAGTTTAATTTGTTTAGCTTACTTTCCTATATCATCATGCGTAATTTATTTTTCAGATACTTTTGTTTAGCCATGGGTGTCGTTGTGTATTTACAGGATGACTTTCTGGCATACTGTATTGTTTATATTCCACTGTAGTTGTTTATATTTCATACTTCCACTATTTATTTCTATTGATTGTTTTTCTGCTATGCAGATCTGGTTCAAGTCTTCTGAGTCATTTATTTATGCTGCATGTTATATATTATTGCTTGGGCCAGTACCATTATTATCCTCTAAGAAGGTATAGCCTCCCCACCATACCTATCTGACCCTCGTTACTAGTTGGAAGCCTTTGTCGTTCGAGGAGGTGAGCCTAAGTTAGTAACACCCAACCCATTTAGCATTGTTCGGGTGACTATTCAGGTTCAGGACATTACATATTACATGAAAAAACCAGGATAACTCTTGTGGGGAAAATATATAACAATTTATTTTGTAATTTAAACAATTAAAAAGGATTAACATAGCATGTATATCACATTGGAAACTCATATAATGAGAAATTCATTTTTAACAACCCAAGAATGGGAATTTAAGTCAAACCTCATAAGAATTCTTAGCCACATGGACATTTAGGGGAAACACACCCATGGGGTGTGCCTAACTCAAGTTTCACAACCCTAATCATGCTTTCAAATCATCCAAACAATTATCTAATCATCAATAGGCAATAACAAGGTTCATTATTCAATCAAGGGTCACCATAAAAGTGGGTGTGTGACACTCCAACATATATAAACATCAATACAATTCATGAAAGGCACAAAACTATCTACCTCTTTGTAGTACGACTCTCCTCCTCCAACTTCAGGCTTTGATTATCTATAGAACAGAGTAGATCTAGAAAATAGGTATAAACATTTGACCTTAAATTACTTCATAGAGAGAATAAATTAGGAATAAATGCTCAAGAGTAATCAAGATCTCCCCAAGGGGAATACAACGGATCTGACAGTGTTCAAATCGGAGATCAGACGACGAATCGGGAGCCAAACCCTCATTTGGATTTTATAGGCATTATGTACATCAACGATGATTCGTTTATGTCTGTATGGAAAAATGGTGTAATGCCTGACTTATTAATCAATTAAAAAAAATACACGGTGTGTACTTGAGATTACATGAAATGTCCGTATAGTTTTCTAGCTCGACCTTTATGTGGCCATGTACTGGGATAACACGGTGTGTAGTCTTAATTACATGGAGTGTACCTATAATCACACGAAGTGTAGTTCCTAGTCACATCATGTAAAATTCCTACAACCATACCCTCGACCTCTTTTCCCTTATTTTCTTAAGTACAAAACTGAAAAGGAAGTATAAATACCTCAATGGAAGAATTAGGTTGTTACAAAACTCCCCCTTAAAGAAATTCATCCCCGAATTTCCCTTCAAAGGTTGGTGAAGAAATATCTATGAACAACTTTGGCCACTGTGATTTTATGTCGACCTCCCTCTACCAAGTCTCTTCCTACACTCAGTCATGCTTCCATAGCACCTGTACCAAAGTAATAGACCGACCATGGAGAACCATCATGCTACGATCCACTATAAGAATGTGATTCTCCTCAAAGGGCACATCTTCCTGAAACTCCACTTCCTCAGGATGAAAGGTGCGAGATAAGTCTAAAAAGTAGCATCACAACTAAGAAACATGGAAGATGTCACACATAATCCCATACCTTTGAGTTAACTGCAATCAATGGGTAACTAGACTGACCGTCTCCATAATCTCAAATAGACTGATGCATCTCGGTGAAATCTTACCCTATATCTTGATTCTCTTGTGTCCCAATCTCAGTGCAACACACAAGAAAACACAATCCCCGACCTCCAAATCTAGAGGTCTTCTACGATGATAAAAATAATATTTTTGACGAGACTGTGCAGTAGTCATCTGTTTCTAAATCAACTGGACCTACTCAGAAGTCTCCTGCATGAGATGTGGTCCTAGTAAAGCTGCCTCACCCACCTCCAACCAACACAAGTGTGATTAACACGAAATACCTTACAAATCCTCCTAAGGTTCCATATCTATAGTCACCTAAAAATGTTTATTGTAATAAAATTCAACTAGGATAATATGCTTCTCCCAAGAGCCCCCAAAGTCTAGGATGCATGCTCGTAGCATGTCCTCTAGCACCTATGTCGTATGCTTTGATTGGACATCAGTCTGAGGGTGGTATGTTGTGCTTATAATCAACTGTTTACCGATATACCTATGAAAAATTTTCTAGAAAAGAGATATAAAGAGGGAATCCATAGCTAAAAATATAGAACAAGGGACCCCATGAAGTCGTACCACCTCATGAATATACAACTTTCCAAGCTCATCAACACCGAAGGTTTCCTTGATTGACAAGAAGTGAGTGACCTTCGTAAGTTTTTCAACCACCACCCACACTACATCATTAACTTAGGGAGACATTGAAAACCCCATCACAAAATCCATCATGATATCATCCCATTTACACTCCAAAATAGGTAACTACTATAAAATCTCGACTAGCTGCTGATGTTCCACCTTCACATTTGACAGGTGGAACATATTGTAACAAAACCAGCCACCTTTCTCTTCATACCCAACCACCAGTACTGACGATGAAAGTAACAATACATCTTTGTAACTCGGGGATTCACTGCCCAAGCTGAATCATGAAACTCCCACATCAACTCCTCAGTCATTTCCAATGGAACCCAAACATGTCCATGGATATGCAAGATCTCATCACCATCTACCTCCCAACTAAGAGGTGGATCCTCACCTACTACACTATCCTGTAGGACTAGGCCCTATAAATACGATAGCTGTCTCATTATAACTCTGTCCAAGAGGATATAAGTCATAGCTAAAGAAGAATGGAAAGTATACCTTTGACTATCATGATCCTCCAAATGCATCTCAGAGAATAGTGCCATAAGTTTCCACTCACTACTGGCCTCCTGCACTGCTTTCACATGAGTCCCCTTGCTCAGTGTATCAGCCATTGTATTACCTTTTCCAAGAGTGTAGGCAAGCTCTAAGTTGTAAAACTGAAGGTATTCTACCCACCTTCACTACCTAAAATTCATATCACACTGATTAAAGATGTACATGAAACTTTTGTGGTCTGTGTACACCAAGAAACGATCTCCCAGCATGTAATGTCTCCAACAACATAAGGCATGAATGACTGCGGCTAACTCGATATCATGCATCGGGTGGTTCCTCTCATGTGGCCTCAATTGCCGAGACCCGTACGCAATGAATCATTCTCCCTATATAAGCACTGGTCCCAACCCGATACATGATGCGTCATATTACTCAGTGTAAATCCTGCCCTACTTCATCAAAATTAGTACCAGTGCTGATGTTAATCTCCCTTTCAACTCCTAAAAGGATGTCTCACAAGAATTTGGACAAACATACTTCACACTCTTCTTTGTAAATCCCTTCAATAGCACTGATAATCAAGATAAGTCTTATATGAAATGCATGTAGTAACCATCCATCCCTAGAAAACTCTACACCTCAAAGACATTCTTGGGATACTCCCAATTAACTACTGCTCTCATCTTCTCTAGGACTACTGATAGTCTTATATCTGAGATGACGTGACCTAGGAAAGGAATCAGATCCATCCAAAAGTGGAATTTTGAGAGATTAGCATATAACTAATGCTCTCTCAGTGTACTCAAAACAATATCAAGATGTGTGTAATGGTCATGTTGATTATGAGAACATAACAAGATATAATCCAAAAAAATCACAAAAAAAGAATCAAGATAGGGATGGAACACTCAATTCATCGGTGCCATGAAGACCGTTGGAGCGTTCGTGAGACCAAATTACATAGCCACATACTCGTACATACCATATCTACTTTGAAAAGCTATTCGAGGTATGTATGGGGACCAAACACACACTTAATGATAAACAGATCCTAGATCGATCTTAGAGAATACCTGAGATCCTCAAATCTGATCGAAGAGATCATCTATTCTCAGAAGAGGATACTGGTTCTTAACCATAAACTCATTCAATTTCCGATAATCCAAACATATCCTGAGGGTAATTTCCTCATTTTTCTCAAAAGGACCGGTGAACCCCAAGGATAAGTACTATGTCAGATGAAACCCTTACTCTCCAAATCCTCCATCTGCTTCTTGAGTTCTTGTAACTCTTTCATAGCCATTATATAAGGAGGAATAGATACTGGTGCCGGTCTTGGCACTAGCTTGATCATGAACTCCACTCCTCTCTCTGGTGTTAACCCTAAAAAGTAACTTGGGAAAACATCCTTGAAATAATCAACCACTAGAGGGAAAATTGTTTGAAATGTTCCCTGGTCATCTAGATATAAGCTGGAAATATGTGCTGTCATACCACTCAACCCACGATGCTCGGGTCTAGATCGAATCGCCTGGACATCCCACTCTCCCTTGAGTAGAAATGATATTCCTTTTGGTGACGTAAATCTCACCTTGTGATGATAGAAATCAACGTAGGCTTGAAAAGAGACTAACCAGTCCATTCTGAGTATGATATCAAATCTTGTCGTCTCTAAGACATAGAGATCCCAAAAGAAGTGACACTCACTAATTTCAAGGGGGAACTTCTTGTACTATCTCACACCTACCGTTCTAATTCCTAATAGAGTGTCTAGTTTCATAATGTCATTATAAGTAAAAACAAGGATACATAGGCTCTCCAAAATAGGCACAAATATGAAACTATGTGAAGCCCCTGTATCAAAGAGTACAGAAGCTAAACCAGATGTGACTAGAATAGTACCTCTAATAGTAGAAGGTCTGGGATCCTACTCCTGCTAAGTCTAATGCACTATATAAGTCTAGCCTATAACACGACCTTGAGACATTGCCTGGATTCCCTGAGATGACCCGACCTATTGTCGCTGAGATCCCAGGGTCTTGCTACCATGACCACGACCACTACCTCGTCCTGAACGACCTGAAAATTATAGTTCCCTGATAGGTGAGAAGCTGTAGAACCTGCTCCTAAATATGGAGTTGGTGCATACCCTCTCTCACTAGATGCTGGTAGAAATGTCCTGCAGAAACTCTATAAGTGTCCAATCTTGACACAAGCTTAACACTCGACTTGGTCCATTGGGAAATGAGGTCTAGCATGTATAATTTTTCCTCACTGAAATAACATTACATAGCTACCGAAAGTTACATTTTGAGAACTAGATTCATCACATTTAAGATCCATATGATGCTTCCTGCAACCAGTCAAAATAGTACCATATCTCAGTGCCAAACTGCCTTGGATCGTGCCTCAAGATTCCCTCTGATTCTACTCAGTAATTTGTACCTGGTTCACTATATCTTATACAATAGTTAGCCGGAAGATATTCACCTATGAGAAAATGTCGTACCTAATACCATCCTCGAAATGCCTATAATTTGGCAGATCATCACCCATCAGAATGGGTGCGAAGTACTAGAACTCAGTAAAGTAGGTAGAGTAATCCATAACTGATAGATCACCCTACTCCAGATGCATAAACTCACAGTATTTTTAGGCCTTCAGTGTCTCAGGATAGAAGTAGTCATAGAAGAATGTTGGAAAATCTCCCTATGACATGTCTCATTGACGCTCTATCTGTGTGGTAACATCCCACCACCTCCTGGAAGAATCACATAGCATATAAGTTGTGAGATTGAACCTCCACCCAGGAGGTGTCTCAAGATGCTTGAAGATCAATAACATGTCCTCTAGCCATGACTATGCAGCCTGTACCTCCACCTTCCCTAGAAAAAAATGGCGGATGCTAATGCTAGAACACTCATATCAGTTATTCCATAGACGTGGAACACTGTGGTTCTCCCATAAAGGTTTTCATAAACCTCATAAATCCTTTAAAAAACGTTCATTAGCACCTACATCCGGTATAACAGCTGGTGCCACAACTGGAATGTCTAGAGGGTGAACTGGTAGCCAAAGGCCTACCACCTCCGGAGTATGCTCATCACCACCCTCCTGGAATACTACTGGAGGTCTTCGTGGTGGCATTTCTCTATAAATTCCATCACATACACCTTAGTATAATCTTATTTATCAAGGTACATAGTTCAAGAGTGTAAGAACTAAATAGGAGAAGAAAATACTTAAAAGTTAACAAGATATGAGTCCACGAAAAGTAAGTACCATACAAGACATATAAATTTAATCCCTTTCACGGTCATGTACTCCCGCTGGCCTGGGCATGTAAACACCCTAGGCACACAACATGTCATTCCGACACACGGTGTGTCCCTTTAAACTCTTACTTGGGTGAGTAAATCCATATTTTTTTCCGTGTAAAGTTCTTAAGTACACAACATGTCAAGCATACACACAACATGTACTGAGGTCTTCTCTTCTGGCTATGTACTTTTACATGGCCAAAGCCACACATGTCTACTGATGTAAAACTACACGGGGTGTACGTATGGTACTTGACGCGTCCTGATCAAAACTCAACAACCCGTGTTCTCTATCACACGTCCAGACACAAGGTCTAAAACCACACATTGTGTACTACAAGTAAATGACATGCACTTAAAAAGTTATTTTCTTCCCGAACAGAAGAACACATGGTGTGTATTCATAGGACCACACACCTTGTTTTCTGGGTTTCCGGATAGTAAGCCTTGGAAACTTTCCTAAACCACCTATTTTCAAAATAAAGAAACAGGGTGCCTAATTAAAATATATGGGAGGCCAATACCCCCAAAGAAACAAATATTGGCATCAAATATACCAAAAAACAAGAAAATCTATATCCCATGGACAAAATGTGATCTGCTAAATTCTGATCCAAGAGGGACCATAATCCTCAGGGTTCAAAGTTTTGTGTCCATACAATTCAACCATAACACGTACCAATACACCTATCAAAACAATAGGCATATCTATCACGGTACCTATCACAACAACATGCATATCTATCAAGACAATCTATCACAACAACATGCAATCAGTAATGCTCCCAAAATGGCATGACAAGAATGCATGGCATGTTATTTCTAACAAGTGTATAAATGATGTATGATATGGAATAACCTCATCTCATTAGGTTGAAAAAAATAAAACAACATTGATATCAATAATAATACCAAAAAACAAGTGTGTCACCGAATGGTGAAATCGAATCAACTCTCAATAGGTCCCCCGTACCCGGTTAGCCACATGGCCCCAAGCGCATTTCCCAAAACGCCAGAGGCTATCGACTAGAATCGAGGGCCTAAGGTGTGATAGTGGAGAAAATATGCCCTCATTGGTAGAGTGTAACACATCAGAATAAATAATAATACAATATCCGAAGCAGTAAACAACATACAACTGAAATAAACAGTGGAAGACTGGTATGATAATTAACAAGGCATCATTCAATACAAAAGATGATGTAGCATGTCACATGTTCTAAGAAAGCAGCCAACAAGTACATTGTAGTATTACACAATATATATCTCAAATGCATAAAATAAATTAAAAGAGACTTGGAAGCATCACAAGCCTTAGTTCTGCCCCATGCTCTATGACTCCTAAGAAGCGCATCATATATCTGTTTGGGCCCAAAATAATGACTCAATCACGGTGAGAGACTAAATCCCAGTAGGAAAAAACCAAAGGTTTTTTTCAATATTTATGTGAATATATATAACATGCATTGTAAAATAATGAAAGTAGTAAATAGTAGGTACTCAAAAGTAAGCACACCATATGTATAAAAATACAATGGTAAACAAGTATAAGTGAAGACTAAATCCAAGCTTGTGCTTTGGATTTCTAGATGCATCATAAGTCATCCATTTCATTATTCAAGTTCCATGAATTATATAAGGTCTCGAGGCCCGACCTAGGCCCGATGACACCTCATATAAAAGTGTTAGGACCAAGATAAAGGAAGATATGGTTTGCATGGATTGTCTTTTGTTGATCTTGAGGAAGTTTTCATAAAGTAAAGACACCTTGAATTTCTAATAATTCGGAAGCTGGAAGTTTGAAGATTCAGAACTAAGAATATTGAACATTCAGAACCTGGTGTTTGAAGAATTCAGAGTCTGGAATTTAGAGTCTGGAAATTGAGAAGTTCGGAATCGAGAAATTGAAAATTCTTGAAAGCTGACTGATAGGAAATGTTAAGGCCTTGATTGTGACAATGCTTTGCTAATTTGTAACTCTAATTTATGATTATATGAAAGTACTCATGATGGAAGCAAAATTTGGGTGGTGAAGTCATTCCGATAATTATTAAGAGCCGTTCCGAGAACCTGAAGTTCGTAGCGAGAAGTTCGGAGTTGACTTGCTGAAGAAAAAGTTCGTAGTGAGAAGTGCAGAGTCTAATTCCTGAACAGAATTTGCAGACTCTACATCCTAAACAGAATTTGTGCAGTCTAATTCATGAACATAAGTGCAGAGTCGACTTCCTGAGTTAGAAGTTTGGAGCGAGTAGTTTGGAGTCGACTTGCAGAGTCAGAAGTTCGGAGTGAAGAAGTTCAGAGTCTACCTCCTAAACCTGAAGTTTGTAGCCAGAAGTGAGGAGTCATGCCGAGAATTGGTGAAGTCGTACCGAGATCCATAAGGTTCATACCGAGAATTCAAAATCTTTGGTATCAATGAATAAAGAGGAGACTCACCGAGAATTGAAATGGTGTCATGCTGAAGAAG
Organism: Viscum album; assembly: GCA_963277665.1. Lineage (NCBI taxonomy): Eukaryota > Viridiplantae > Streptophyta > Magnoliopsida > Santalales > Viscaceae > Viscum > Viscum album. Next base: position 249,669,752 of record OY728135.1, on the reverse strand, counting down.
TGATGAAGAGTCATGCCGAGAGTTGAAGTGATGTCGAGAAGACAGAAGAGTGGATTTGAGAATATGATGCCGAGAAGATAGATGAGTCGATCCGAGAATGTGATTCCGAGAAACATGCGTAACAAGGTCGGATTTGGAAAAGGCCAAATCTCTAAATCAAGATAAGGGGAAGAAGATTCTAGAAGATTCTAGAAGTATTGAAAAAGTCTTAATTACTCCAAGATTTCAAGAGAAATTACGATTTGGGTGAATTTATGTGAGCGGAAAAATTATTTTGGTTTCTCGCCTAAGCACACTTTAGAGCACCGATAAAAGGAGATCAGGGTGCTAAGTAAGTGTGTGATGAAAAATTAGTGATAGAAGCTCTGATAATCTAGAGAGAGAAGGAAGTTTTTGGCTGACAGAGTTTCATTGCAGTTTCAATCGTAACGAAAATTTGATACTGGTTGACACCGTATTGAGTTTCTCGGATTGAAGAATTTGGAGTGAAGAAGAAGTTCGGAGTGAAGAATTCGGAGTGGTGACTCGGAATGGGGAATCTGTACTAGCTTACACCATATTGAGTTTCTCATACTGAAGAAGATTCAGATTGAAGAATCGGATTGGGAAAATTCAGAGTGAAGAATTCGGAGTGAATAATTCAAAGTGAACAATTTGGAGTGGAGATTCAGAATGGGGAATCAGTACTGGCTGACACAGTATTGAGTTTTTGAGACTAAAGAAGATTCAAAATGAAGAATCGGATTGGGAAATTTCGGAGTGAAGATTCAGAATGGGAAGTTCGGACTGTAATTTATCTATCTCAAGTCCAAGGAGTCCTTTCCTCTCTTCTAGGTACGGAAGTGAAGATTTTTGTTAAACTTGTTTACACTTTTGTATTTGAAAGGAAGTGCAGGTAACATAAGTTGTTACAAGAAAAGAGACTTTGCCCTATTATGCTAAGAGGGTGCACATGTAACACCCAATAATTTTATGAGAAATATTTTGTTTTTATGTTATATAAATCATCAAAAGAATCTTTCACTACACACAACACTATCTTGACTTGCTTTACACGCAACCACAACCTTCCTCGATAGCTTGCGTCGTACGCAATACCGAGTTTCACTAAACAACGATATGCTATTAAAATATTATTAAAACTAGCCTTTATGAATAGTAATTACCACTTTTTGAAATTTTTTAAATTTCATCTCTAAAAATGGACTTCATTTTTGGATTCGGAATATCGAAATTATCCTGGGGTGAAATTTTGGTATTTTTCTGAAAACTTTCAATTTTTGATGAATAGTGAAAACACTGGGTTACTATTTAAAAACCGACTTTTTATTTAAATAATTATTTATTTTATTTAAATTTATTTTAGGTCAAAATTGATACATAATACCTATATATGTTCAATGCAATTCATTGGAGTCATTTTATAATAATTTTAGATATATAAAAATTTTATTGAACTTTTCACCGTCTTTTACCCACCTCCTAGGAGAATTTGCAAATTTACATAAAACTTAATTTTACCACTTCTGTGAGTGGAATTTCGAAAATCCGAGAGACACGGTTAATATCAAGGACTAAAATGTTGTTCAATAAGATGAAAATAATTTTTGGTGAATAGTAACTTTTTACTTTTTTTTACCACGGTTAAAAGTAAATAGGGAAATTAAGGGTAAAAATGTTTTTATTATTACCCTAACACATGTCCTAATTCTGTTGGATAAGTGTAATTCGACCAAAAACAACCTTAGGAATAAAATATGACCATTTAGGACCACATGGATTAGATTAGGACATTTATTATTAATTTATTTAAGGAAGGGTTAAAATAGTTAAAATCAAAGTTTAATAATTAAAGAATTTTTAATATAGGGTTATACATAAGATAAATTCGACTATAAATATTAATTAGAAATATAAAGAGATTTCCTACATAATTCTATTTTATTTGTAATTTTTAGACATTAAATAATTTAATTTATTTACGACACAATGATCATGCAGTAATTATCTTATTAATGAAATATTGACATAATTGATGTTATAAATACCCAAATAAATGTAATTTGTGACTTTTTATGAATTCTGATAATTTTATAGGTTAATATTACATATTAGTACTAATTTAATTAATGTTTTTTGAACTAATCTTTCTTTTATGATTTTCACAAAAATCAATTACCAAATAGTGTCAAGATTGACATAAAATTGTTTTTAAAACAAATATTATATTATTAATTGTTATTTTATTCCTAAAAATCTAAGGTTCGGCCAAATGACTTATATAAGGTTATATATATTAACAATAAACAACTTGGGGTTCGTTTGGCTGGTTATAGTAAGTTTATTAACTTTATAGTGTAAGAAAACAAGAAGACACAGTAAAAGTAAAATTATATAACTTAAAGTTAAATCTAAATGATAAGGTTAAAATAGATACATAAACTTGTCTAAATTCTATTGGATGAGAGGATTTAGATCCATCCCCACTTTAGCTTCTAAATAAATCAATTTGGAGCTATTAAAAACCGAATATGACTTTACAATAAAATAATATTTTTAGTTTTTCCAAAGGTGTCCCTCTCCTCCCTTATAAAAGGGCACCTCCTCCCTCTCTTCCTCACACCACTTTGAGCCTTCAAGCTCGGCAAACCTCTGCCAAATTCTCTTCTCCACTTCCCTTGAAACATCCTAGAGGTATTGGTCTTCTTCAAAGACCAATTTTAGTGCCTTAAGAGGAGGTCTCAAAGAGGCGCTTCAAAGAAGAGGTAATGTCTGTTACCGATTCTTTCAACTTTGTTTCTTCTTCCACTACTTCTTCTTTAGTTGTTTCATTATGAAGTAATAACATCAGTATCAATCACATACTGATATGTTATTATAAGTATTAAATAACCCTTTTTCACCATCTATCCATCCTACGGAAAATTAAATCACCGCGCGTGCGTACGTACGGAATACCGTCTCCACGCCGTGGTGTAATCTATTTTCCACCACCACCTTACTTGTATGGGTATAATGGTGAAAATAAATAACTACATATGATTATTGTAAAGTGTTATTGATTCTGAAATATTATACATACACTCCAATACAATTCCACGATCATGGGAATGATATCATCGCTCGTGCGTACGTACGGAATACCGTCTCCACGATGTGATGCGACTCATTCTACATGATCTTCATTGCATAATGATTATATAAATGAATTTAATGAATAAATATGATATATATTACACTAATACCATTTTTTAAATTAGGTATCTATAACCTAAAGAAAAGAATAATAATTTATTCGACAAAACACGCATAAGAACAAAAAGTAATAAACACCCGAATAACAAGTAGCAATGAAATATTACTAATAAGAAGCTAAGAATATGACCATATATGATATCATAACAATGAGTATGATTCTGGAATAAGTCAATGACATTATTTAAATCATTATACAGGAGGTTCAGACACTTACGAAGCAAATCGAACCTAAGGTAACGGAATATATCACAATCTCATTTTTATCCGAGATTGTTTATACTTTGGTATTTAATGGGGTGTATTTTATCATCCACATCCATGTTTCCTCAATATGTAATATTATTTCCATCCACCTACAATTGTTTAAATCCAATTTTACCCTTCAGTGAGTTTTTAGTAAAAGATATGAAGGGAATCTTTTGTCGTTTTTCGCACGATGTACTTTTTGACTTTTCCAACAAAAGTACGAGAAGAATGTTTTTTAACTTATACGACATGAATGGATTTTTAAAACATTATTTACAAGAAGCTTCCTTTACAAGTTTTCAATTTTATTTTTAATCAACTTCTTTTAGTTTAAAATTGTATAACAAGTTAATAAAGGAAAATGTTTTTGAAGTAGAAAGGATATTTTCCTCAAGAATGGAGTTCAAGTGTTTTACCAAAATTATTTTCCATATAAGATAATATAGGGTTCTATTTCTATCCATATTATTACATTTATTTGATTATGTTGTGATGGAAATATTTTTATGAATTCCTTTATCTTATATGAATTGTTTTATGATGTCATGATGTTTAAGAATCCCATTTTTATTACATGGGTTATGCAATGATGTATCATTTATGATTTTGTAGAACACATAAGAATGGTATCATTATGAGATGGGTGGGACCTATATCTACCTCCAATGAATTGGGTAAAGATTTATATCTCATGAGATAGACATGGTTGGAACAGAAGGTTAATCCGGTTCAGTGAAATAGGACTGAAACGAGGAGTGAACTCAGTTCAGAAATGGACTTTGTCCGCTAAGATAGTCTTGGCTATGAGTATTGACTACTAAGAAATGATTCTCTATGATTATGTGTGTATGCCACAAAGTTTCATGTTTTAAGTTATGATTATTAGGATTACATTTCACTTATATGATTTATCCCATGATATGAAATTATGATTTCTTTTGTAGGTTAAGATTTCTAAAATGTTATGTTCTTATGAATATGATGTGATTGATTTTTCTTTTATTTACCCTTACTGAGCATTTGAGCTCACACTTTTGTATGTTTTCTTTCCCCCAGGTCAGGAAGAAGGTTATTAAGTAGGATATGCCAAAAGGGACTCTAGATATGATGAAATAAATGGGAGACAATATAGATGCTTTATGAACCAATTGTTTATGTTTCCCAGTTTATAAAGACACTATACCTATATGGTTCTTTCATGGTTTTGTTATATGTTGTAATAAGTGTGCTTCAATTTTGAAGTATTAAAAATGTATGTAAAGTATGGGTCGTTATAGTTGGTATCAGAGGAAAGGTATAGTTGAACTTTGGAAACTAGGATGTGAAAGCCTTAGTAAGAAACCTAAGGATATGTCTAAGCATAGAACACAATATTAGTGTTTTAGAAATGTCCATGAATAACCTATGATAAGACCTTAAGTGTAAAATTTTATTCTTTATTATGTGGTTTTCATATTGTAATTAGTGTTGCTCACACTATTCTTCTTGGTTTTAGTCAATGGATAGAACCCGAAGGAACCGTGTTAATACGGAATGCGACGGGCAATGCAATGATTGTCCCCATGAGCAACCAAACATTATGGGAGCTGGAATGAAAAATCTTGTAGCCATGGCCACACAACTTTCTCAAGATATGAATCATGTAGGACTTCCAAACGAGCAAAGGAAGGAGTAATATTCTGTTGAATCCTTCATGAGGCAGCGTCCACCTTCATTCAGTGGGTCTTTTGATCCATTAGTGGCTGAACAATGGATCAGTACCACCGAAAAGATATTTTCAGTTCTTCAATGTGCTGAACATGATAAAGTCATCTTAGCAGTGTATCATTTGGAAGGTGATGCTGATCAATGGTGGAATCTTATTAAGAATACGAGGCAAAGGGATGAAATTGAGTCCATGGAATGGGACGAGTTCAAGAACTTATTTTTCAATAAGTACATCCCTCATCTTCTTCGAACAAAGATGGAGAAGGAGTTTCTTGAACTGAAGAAAAAGGATGATGAATCTGTTGGTACCTATGAAACAAATTTTACAAGACTTGCAAGGTATGCTTCCAGAATTATTATCCAACCTGAGAGTAAGATCAATTGATTCTTTAGTGGATTAAAAACAAGTTTTCGAAGGGAGTTAGCCATAAGTGACTTCAATAGGTATGAGGAAATCATTTGATGTACTCTCAAAGTTGAGATGGAGATTGGAGTGATCCATCAGTCATATGGGTTTGATAAGAAGAGGAAAATGGAATTCAAAGGAAAATCTAAAGAGCACACTGAAAAGAAGATGAGTTTTTCCTTATGCTCAAAGTGTGGAAAGAAACATGGAGGAAATTGTCTTAAGGGGACAATAAAATGTTATAAGTGTGGAAAAGAAGGTCATCGGGCGATTGAATATCGAAATAATGGGAAGAAAATGTCTAATGATGCAAACAAAGGAAGGGATACACAGAATGAACCTACTACACTTCAATGTTTCAAGTGCAAGGAGATGGGGCATTATTCTAATCAATGCCCAAATCCAAGGGTTGATGATGATGATCAACGTCAACAAACTCTTAAGGCTAAAGACAAAGGAAAGTCACATGTAATTACTATCAGCGATGTGGAGTACGACAATGAAGTGGTGAGAGGTACACTTACCATCCCCTCTAAAGTAGCAAATGTTTTATTTGATTCTATATCCAACCACTCTTTTATTTATAAAGAATTTACTAAGGGTATCACCGTATTACCTCAACAATTAGATGTTGAGTTAGCTGTGACAACTCCTAATGGCACAACAGTCGCATCAAAAGTTTATAATTCTTCTCCGATTGAAGTTTGTGGGAAAGTGCTTCCTGTAAATATTGTGATCCTTCCTATAGTGGAATTTGATGTGATTCTTGGCATGGATTGACTTTCTTTATATGGATATCATATCAATTTCCAAAGAAGGGAAGTCACATTTCATATTCCAGATCAATCTATGATCGTCTATCGATGCAAGGATGAACATAACCTTCCAGTGGAAATTTCTTCCATCTTATGGGTCTTGATTCCACTAAATGAAGGTTATTTATCTCAAATGGTTGGTGAGAAACTCACGATTAAGAATATTCCCATTGTATGGGAGTTTGCCGATGTCTTTCTGGAGGAATTGCTGGGTCTTCCACCAAGTCGTGAAGTTGAGTTTTCAATAGAACTCATACCGGGTGATTTGCCTATTTCAAAGACACCTTATAGAATGGACCCAATTGAGTTGCAGGAATTGAAGAAGCAACTCCAAGATAATCTTAATAAAGGATTCATACACCCTAGTGCGTCACCTTGGGGAGCACCTGTTCTGTTTGTTAAGAAGAAAGATGGATCAATGATACTCTGCATTGATTATCGAGAACTTAACAAGATCACTATCAAGAACAAATATCCTCTCCCACTCATTGATGACCTATTTGACCAACTATGCGGAGCTCAATACTTTTCCTAGATTGATCTTCATTCAGGGTATCATCAATTAAGGGTCAAAAGGGAGGATATACCAAAGATGGATTTCCGTACAAGGTATAGACACTATGAATTTATAGTGATTCCATTTGGTCTTACTAATGCCCCTACTATCTTCATGGATCTGATGAATAGAGTCTTTAGAGACTATCTTGATCAGTTTGTGGTAGTCTTTATAGACGGTATTCTTGTCTATTCAAAGAGAAAGGAAGAACATGAAGATCACTTGGGAATTATATTGAAGACCCTGATAAAGGAGAATCTTTATCCCAAATTTACCAAGTGTGAATTTTGGCTTCAAAAAGTTTCATTTATGGGTCACATAATCTCAAAAGAGGGGATATCTGTGGATCCAGCAAAAATAGAGGTTATCGAAAGATGGTTGAGACCAACAACAGTAACTAAGATCCGAAGTTTTCTTGGTTTGTCTGGATATTATCGACGTTTTGTGAATGATTTTTCACGATTATCTAATCCACTCACCAAGTTGAATCGGAAAGGAGTTAAGTTTGTTTGGATGGAGGAATGTGAAGAGAATTTCAAGGAGTTGAAAAGAAGGTTATACAGTGCACCTGTGCTCACACTTCCTTGTAGTATAGAAAGGTTTGTGATCTACAGTGATGCATCCAAGAAGGGATTGGGGTGTGTTCTTATGAAAAATGATATGGTGATAGATTATGCCTCACGATAGTTGAAAATCCATGATCAAAATTACCCAAATCATTATTTGGAGTTAGCTGCGGTAATATTTGCATTAAAGATTTGGAGGAATTATCTTTATGGAGAAAGGTGTGATATTTATACTGATCATAAAAGTTTCAAGTATATTTTCACACAAAAGGAGCTGAATATGTGCCAAAGAAGATGGTTGGAGCTGATTAAGGATTACGACTTCTCAATTCATTACCACCCTGGGAAAGCAAACAAGGTGGCAGATTCATTAAGTCGATAAGACCATGCTAGATTATCCATGATGAGGATCCCAAAAGATCCAATATTTATTGATTTACAAAGGATGGATCTTGGAATTATAATGGAAGGGAAAAAATCATATCTTTCTCAATTAAATGTTCAACCGTCTATACTTGTGAAGATTAAAGAGGTGCAAAAAGAAGATGTAGAGTTACAAAAGAAGGCGAGAAATATTCCTGAATTCAACCTTGATTGTGATGGGATAATAAAGTTCAGGAATCGGGTTTGTGTTCCTCCCATCCCAGAATTAAAGAAGGAGCTGTTGGATAAGGCTCATAGTTCTTCATACTCTATTAATCCTGGAAGTATGAAGATGTATAGGGACCTGAAAGAGTACTTCTGGTGGGATGGCATGAAAAGAGATGTTGCTGAATATGTCTCTCGATGCTTGGTTTGTCAGCAAGTTAAACCTGAGAGACAGAAGTCCAAGGGGATGTTACAACCATTACCCATACCAGAATGGAAATGGGAAAACATCACTATGGACTTTTTCACTGGACTTCCTAAAACATCCAAAGGCAATAATGCTATCTGGGTCATAGTTGATCGTCTTACAAAGTCGGCACACATCATTGCTATTAGAGAGGATTTCTCTCTGGATCAGCTTGCCAGGATATATGTATAGGAAGTGGTAAGATTGCATGGAGTACCACTTTCTATTATATCTGATCGGGATCCGAGGTTTACCTCAAAGTTATAGCCAAGTCTTCAGCATACTCTGGATACAGAGTTGAGTTTCAGCACTGCTTATCATCCTCAGACAGACGGTCATTCTGAGAGGACAATTCAAACTCTAGAAGATATGTTGAGAGATTGCTCTATGGATTTCAAAGGTGGTTGGGATCAACACCTACCTTTGGAGGAATTTTCTTATAATAATATATTTCACTCTAGTATTCAGATGGCTCCTTATGAAGATCTCTATGGAAAGAAATGCAGGACTCCAACTTGCTGGGATGAAGTTGGGGAAAGAAAGTTATTAGGACCTGATCTTGTTGATGAGATGGAAGAAAAGGTTAGATCTATTCAACAACACATTAGAGAAGCTCAGAGTTGACAAAAAAATTATGCCGACAACCGAAGAAAAGACCTAGAGTTTGAAGTGGGTGATAAAGTGTTCTTACAAATATCTCCTTGGAATAGAGTATTGAGATTTTGAAAGAAGGGAAAGCTGAGCCCTAGGTATATCGGTCCTTTCGAAATACTGGATCGTGTTGGGAAGGTAGATTACCAATTGGCGCTTCCACCGAATCTCTCCCAAGTTCACGATGTGTTCCATGTATCTCTCCTGAGAAAGTACAAACCTGATCCTTCACATGTACTCAGCTCAGAAGTTGTACCGCTGGAACAAGATCATTCTTATGAAGAACAACAGATAGAGATTCTAGATCGTAGTGAAAAATTCCTAAGGAACAAGACCACTCGCTTGGTGAAAGTTTTATGGATGAACCACCAATTAGAAGAAGCTAAATGGGAGCTTAAGGATATGATGAGGGAAAGGTATCCTCATCTGTTTGTTACAAAGTGACGAATTTCGAGGGTGAAATTCATTTTAAGGGGGGTAGAATGTAAGCCCCGAGACCTTTATGATAAATATTTTGTTTTTATGTTATATAAATCATCAAAGGAATCTTTCACTACACACAACACTAGCTTGGATTGCTTTACACGCAACGACGACCTTCCTCGATAGCTTGCGTCGTACGCAATACCGAGTTTCACTAAACAACGATATGCTATTAAAATATTATTAAAACTAGCCTTTATGAATAGTAATAACCACTTTTTGAAATTTTGTAAATTTCATCTATCAAAATGGACTTCATTTCTGGATTCAGAATATCGAAATTAGCCTAGGGTGAAATTTTGGTATTTTTCTGAAAACTTTCAATTTTTGATGAATAGTGAAAACACTGGGTTACTATTTAAAAACCAACATTTTATTTAAATAATTATTTATTTTATTTAAATTTATTTTAGGTCAAAATTTATACATAATACCTATATAAGTTCAATGCAATTCATTGGAGTCATTTTATAATAATTTTAGATATATAAAAATTTTATTGAACTTTTCACCGTCTTTTACCCACCTCCTAGGAGAATTTAAAAATTTACATAAAACTTAATTTTACCACTTCTGTGAGTGGAATTTAGAAAATCCGAGAAACACGGTTAATATTAAGGATTAAAATGTGGTTCAATGAGATGAAAATAATTTTTGGTGAATAGCAACGTTTTACTTTTTTTTACCACGGTTAAAAGTAAATAGGGAAATTAAGGGTAAAAATGTTATTATTATTACCCTAACACATGTCCTAATTCTATTGGATAAGTTTAATTCAACCAAAAACAACCTTAGGAATAAAATATGACCATTTAGGCCCACAAGTATTAGATTAGGACATTTATTATTAATTTATTTAAAGAAGGGTTAAAATAGTTAAAATCAAAGTTTAATAACTAAAGAATTTTTAATATAAGGTTATACATAAGATAAATTCGACTATAAATATTAATTAGAAATCTAAAAATATTTTCTACATAATTATATTTTATTTTTAATTTTTATAAATTAAATAATTTAATTTATTTAGGACACAATGATGATGCAGTAATTATCTTATTAATGAAATATTGACATAATTGATGTTATAAATACACAACTAAATGTAATTTGAGACTTTTTATGAATTACAATAATTTTCTAGGTTAATATTACATATTATTACTGATTTAATTAACTTTCTTAGAACTAATATTTCTGTTATGATTTTTACAAAAATCAATTACCAAATAGTGTCAAGATTGACATAAAATTGTTTTTAAAACAAATGTTATATTATTAATTGTTATTTTATTTCTAAAAATCCAAGGTTCGACAAAATGACTTAGATAAGGATATATATATTAAAAATAAACAACGTGGGGTTAGTTTGGCTTGTTATAGTATGTTTATTAACCTTATAGTGTAAGAAAACAAGAAGACACGGTAGAAGTAAAATTATTTAACTTAGAGTTAAATCTAAATGATAAGGTTAAAATAGATACCTAAACTTGTCTAAATTCTATTTTATGAGAGGGTTTAGACCCATCCCCACCTTAGATTTTAAATAAATCAATTTGGAGCTATTAAAAACCGAATATGACTTTATAATAAAATAATATTTTTAGTTTTTCCAAAGGTGCCCCTCTCATCCTTTATAAAAGGGCACCTCCTCCCTCTCTTCCTCACACCACTTTGAGCCTTCAAGCTCGGCCAAACCCTACCAAATTCTCTTCTCCACTTCCCTAGAAACATCTTAGAGGTCCTGGTCGTCTTCAAAGTCCAATTTTTGTGCCCTAAGAGGAGGTCTCAAAGAGGCGCTTCAAAGAAGAGGTAATGTCCGTTACCGATTCTTTCAACTTTATTTCTTATTCCAATTCTTCTTATTTAGTTGTTTCATTATGAAGTAATAACATCAGTATCACTAATATACTTATATTATATTATAATTATGAAACAACCCTATTTCACCATCTATCCATCCTACGGAAAATGAAATCACCGCGCGTGCGTACGTACGGAATACCGTCTCCACGCCGTGGTGTAATCTATTTTCCACCACCACCTTACTTGGATGGGTATAATGGTGAAAATAAATAACTATATATGATTATTGTAAAGTGTTATTGATTCTTAAATAGTATACATACAATCCAATATAATTCCATAATCATGGGAACGATATCATCGCTCGTGCGTACGTACGGAATACCGTCTCCACGATGTGATGTGTCTCGTTCTACATGATCTTCATTGAATAATGATTATATAAATGAATTGAATGAATAAATATGATATATAGTACACTAATAAAATTTTTTAAATGATTTATCTATAACCTAAAGAGAAGAATAAGAATTTATTCGACAAAACACGCATAAGAACAAAAAGTAATAAACACCCGAATAACAAGTAGAAATGAAATATTACTAATAAGAAGCTAAGAATATGACCATATATGATATCATAACAATGAGTATGATTATGGAATAAGTCAATTACATTATTTAAATCATTATACAGGAGGTTCGGACACTTATGAAGCAAATAGGACCTAAGGTAAGGGAATATATCACAATCTCATTTTTATCCGAGATTGTTTATACTTTGGTATTTACTGGAGTGTATTTTATCATCCACATCCACATTTCCTCAATTTGTAATATTATTTCCATCCACCTACAATTTTTTAAATCCAATTTTACCGTTCGATGAGTTTTTAGTAAAAGATATGAAAGGAATCTTTTTTCATTTTTCGTATGAGGTACTTTTTGACTTTTCCGAAAAAAGTACGAGAAGAATGTTTTTTTAACTTATACGGCATGAATGGATTTTTAAAACATTATTTCTAAGAAGCTTCCTTTACAAGTTTTCAAGTTTATTTTTAATCAACTTCTTTTAGTTTAAAATTGTATGACAAGTTAAGAAAGGAAAATGTTTTTGAAGTAAAAAGGATATTTTCCTCAAGAATGGAGTTCAAGTGTTTTATCAAAATTATTTTCCATATAAGATAATATAGGGTTTTTTTCTATCCCTATTATTACATTGATTTGATTATGTTGTGATGTAATTATTTTTATGAATTACTTTATCTTATATGAATTGTTTTATGATGTCATGATGTTTAAGAATCCCATTTTTATTACATGGGTTATGCAATGATGTATGATTTATGATTTTGTGGCACACATAAGAATGGTATAATTATGAGATTGGTGGGACCTATATCTCCCTCCAATGCATTGGGTAAAGATTTATATCTCATGAGATAGACATGGATGAAACAGAAGGTTAATCCGGTTCAGTGAAACAGGACTGAAACGAGGAGTGAACTCGGTTCAGAAATGGACTTTGTCCACTAAGATAGTCTTGTCTATGAGTCTTGACTACATTAGAAATGATTCTCTATGATTATGTGTGTATGCCAAAAAGTTTCATGTTTAAGTTATGATTATTGGGATTACATTTCACTTCTATGATTTATCCCATGATATGAAATTATGATTTCTTTTTCAGGTTAAGATTTCCAAAATGTTATGTTCTTATGAATATGATGTGATTGATTTTTATTTTGTTTACCCTTACTGAGAATTTGAGCTCACCCTTTTGTATATTTTATTTCCCCCAGGTCAGGAACAAGGTTATTAAGTAGGATATTCCAAAAGGGACTCTAGATTTGATGAAATAAATGGGAGACAATGTAGATGCTTTATGAACTAGTTAATTATGTTTCTCAGTTTCTAAAGACACTATACCTATACGGTCCTTTCATGGTTTTGTTATATATTGTAATAAGTGTGCATCAATTTTGAAGTATTAACAATGTATGTAAAGTATGGGCTGTTATAGCACATGCACTGGAGTGATTGTTTCACAGTGCTTCATGAGTGTAAGGGTATATCCTACTCATTGTAATCCAAGGATTGTTTTCTTAGTGAATCATATGGTTCTGGATTGTTTACAACCATACCAAGGACATAGCTATTCTTATTGAATAGTGAACCTTGTAAATTGTTGTGTTCCTTTGGATGCGTGCTTGTTTGTTTCTCAGCAGGGAAGTATATCTTTAACAGAAGACAAATGTTGTTCTCTTTTAAGGGAACATAAAAAGTGAAAAGGGGTACCACTGATTCACCCCCCCTCAGTGGTTCATTACTTCAAATGGGTCCTTATAAGTGGTATCAGAGGGAGGTTGCCTTTGTTTTCCTTACTGATGGAGAATCTGAATTGTGTAAACAATAATGGAATTACGGTATTCGATGGGAAGAACTATCAAATCTGGAAGGATAGAATTCTACCTTATCTCATGTCTATCAGTTATGAAGTTCTTGAAGCTGCAACAGTTGGTTTTCCCCCCATTGAAGACAATGTTCCACTTACACCTGTTGACAAGAAGTTTCTTGAGAATGATGGAAGAGCCAAGAATGCTATATTGTCTTCACATTCTGAAAGTTAATTCTTGAGAGTAAAAGGAGTGGCCACATCCAAAGGTATATGGGACAAACTGAAGAACATATACGAAGGCAATAAAAAATTGAAGAAGGAAAAACTTCAAATATGGAGATTAAAGTATGAAGCCTTCAAGATGAGAGAGCATGAATCTGTTGGGGATTTCTTCACCAGGGTAAACGATATTGTTAGTGCTATCAGATGTCTTGGTGAAGAGATGAAAGACTCTACTGTGGTTGAAAAAATCTTGAGGATTCATCCTGATAAATTTGATGTGAAGGTAACTTCATTAGAATACAGTGACTCAGAGACTCTATCTCTTGATGATTTGCATAGAACACTCATTACTTATGAGATGAGAAGGGAAAAGGCTATGGAGACCAAGAAAAAGGTTGACAAAGAATTATCTTTCAAATCCATGAAGAAGGAGAAGTCTAAAAAGATCTTGATTAAAGAATATGGTGGTGAATCTGACTCTAAAAGCGAGGTATGTAAAAATCTTAAAGATATTTTATCCTTGTTTTCAAAAAAATGTTAAAAGAGGCACAAGTAAATACAAGGGAAAACTTCCCTTGAAGTGTTTTGAATGTGGAGGCATTGGACACTTTTCAGCTAACTGTCCTCAAAGGAAGAATGAAGAATACAGTGATGAAGAAGAAAGAAAGCCAAGAATGTTATGGAAGAAGCAGGGTGGTAAAGGAAAGTCGGGGAAGGAAAAGAAGTTCTTCAAATCCAAAAGAAAAATCTTCCTATCCATAAATGAAGAAGGTGAAGAAAGTGATGCTGAATCTGAAAAATTAGTTGAGCATGATGTTGAGAATACTTTCATTGAAACAGTGATTGGTGATGATTTTGGAAGCAGAAGCTCAGAAGAAGAATAAACAAAGCTTGAGATGCATCTGAAAGAAGAATTGAAGGAATGTTTAAGGAAGATCAGAAGGTTTGAGAAGATTAACAAAAAGTTGGAAGATGAATTTTTCTCAGCATCCAATCAAGCCAATGATAACGAAGAACTTGAGAAAGAGCTTGAAGGCTTGAAAAAGTCTCTTGAAGATGATAAAAATCAAAAAGATCACATGAGAGTTGAGTTGAAGGAAAAAGAGGAAGAATTTGAACTCGTTGAAAAGAAGCTCTTTGAAGTTGAATAAAAAAACATATGTTTTAAAAACACAACTACTGATGTTGGTGAAGGCTCTAAACAAGCACATTCTGAAAAAATTCAACAGAAGAATAAGTTGGTTGCTGTGAAGAAGAAAGCTAAGAAAGTTACTTATGTGGCCAATACCAGCGTTTCTGGGAACTCTAAAGTTTCAAGGAAAACAAGCAAAATCAGTGAAGGCAGAATTCTAGTAGAGCAATCTTGATAACAAAACAATGGTTGGTGGGGCGGAAGAAAGAGCAACAAAGAAGTATCAGACCAAAAACTTTAGAGAAAGGTACTCTTTCTATGGGTACTATTGGTATTTTTGTGGATTCGGGAATACAACAAATAAGTGTTGGTTCAATCAACATTATTATCATAACCCCATGATTTATGAAAGGAAGATATTGAGGGGGAGTCAATCTCCTCAAAAGAAGAAGAGTGAGGAGGTTTTCTTGAGGAAAGTGGAGAAGAATAAAGTCAGGACAGAAAATAGGTTCCAGCCTCTAGAGACCATTTGTGAAAGGTGTGAAAAACCTGGAAACCTTGCAAAATGATGTCTTGTGCTGTTACCGGCTCAACAAAAAATTCTTAATTTTCAGAATCCGAAGGTAAATAATGATGTGAAAGAAGAAAAATATCTTGTTGTTGAAACTTCTCTAAAAGTTACAAAGGAAGAATGACCTTGGATACTTGATAGTGGGTGTTATTTACATATGACAGGAGACCTGAAGTTGCTAAAGAATATGAAGAAGTTTAAAGAAGGCACAATGACATTTGGCAATGACGAATCTTTAAAAATCAAAGGTGTTGGATCAGCCATCATTGGAAAGGAAAAATTAAAGTCTAAGAAAACTCTGTATGTTGATGGGATGAATCACAACTTGCTGAGTGTGTCACAATTGTGTGATGAGGGTAACAAATTTATCTTCAAGAAATATGGATTTATTTTGAAAAGTAAAGAATATGGGTAGATTGTTACAAGAGGCCAATAAACCAAAGGAAATCTGTTTCAAGTTGGAAATTCACAAAACTCTTGTTACATGAGAATAGTGGAAGAAAATAAGTTATGGCACAGAAGACTTGGACACATGTGTCAGAGAAATATGAGAAAGTTATCTCAAAGGGAAAGTTTTTGAGATATTCTAGATTTTCCAAGAAGAAGAGATTGGTGTTTCACTACCTGTCAGAAAGGAAAGATTATAAGTGTTGTGCATAAGAAGGTTGACATCTGTTCTAAAAAAGCCCTTGAACTAATACATTATGATATATATGGGTCGATGAGAAAACAATCAAAAAATGGATACAAGTACTTCATCACTTTCATTTATGATTTTAATCACATTACGTGTGTTATGTTTATGAAGCACAAGTCAGACGCCCTGGAAATGTTGAAAAGAATCAGAAGGAAAGATAAGAAAGAATGTGAGTACTCTGTGAAGAAGTTGAGAACAGATAATGGTGGTGAGTATAGAAGTGAAGAATTTGAAGACTATCTTGAGAAGCATGGGATTCAGCATGAATATAGTGCTCCATATACACCTCAACAAAATGGGGTTGCTGAAAGGAAGAACAGAAGATTGGTGGAAATGGGAAGAACCATGTTTCTTGAACATGGCCTTACTCATTACTTTTGGAGGAAATCTACAAGTACAACTGTTTATATTCAAAATTGTTTTTTCTATAGGTCTCAATCAAACAAGACTCCATATGAACTTTTCTATGGCATTACTCCAAGTATGAAGCATACTAATGTTTTTGGGAGCCCATGCATTATAAAGAAGAAAGGTGGAAGCAGTGGAAAATTCGAGCAGAAAGGAGAAGACAAAATTTTTCTTGGATATGCACCAGAAGGAAGAGGTTATAGATGCTTTAACAAAAAAACAGGAGGAATTATGGATGCAGTTTAGGTAAAAGTCATTAAAACTTCAGGAAAAGATAAGCATGTATAGACACAAAAAGAACATGAGAAAGATGAAGTTAATGATTCTGATAATGATGCAATGAATTGTAATCCTAATCAAGATGAAGAATTAGATTTAGCTATATCAAGTGATGAGGAAGGCACACGAAAAACGTATCCAAGGCTAATGAAACTAGTGAAAGCTCAGAATATTATTGGTGATCAATGTCACATGGTTCAAACAAGAAGAACAAGTAATTTTATATCACATACTTCCTTGTATTCCAAAGTAGAACCAAATGATGTTAAAGAATACTTTGAGCATCCAGAATGGGTTCAAGCCATGAATGAATAATTGGATCAGATTGAAAAGAATGAAACATGGGAACTCATACCCAAGCCTGAAAGTAAGAACATTATTGTCACCAAATGGGTCTTCCAGATTAAGTTGAATGAAGAAGGTGAAGTTATTAGAAATAAAGCAAGATTGGTTTGCAAAGGCTACTCTCAGATTGAAGGAATTGACTTTGAAGAAACTTTTTCTCCGGTAGCCAGATTAGAAACTATCCGAATCTTTTTTTTTCTATTGCTGCACAACAAGGTTACAAAAATCATTCAAATGGATTTTAAATCTGCATTTCTAAATAGTGATCTTAAAGAAGAAGTTTATATTGAGCAACCATGTGGATTTGTTGTTGGGAAGAAGGAAAGTTATGTGTGCAGGTTGAAGAAAGCCTTGTATGGGATAAATCAAGCTCCAAGACCATGGTATTCCAAACTGGATACTTGCTTAAAGGAGATGAAATTCAATAAAGGAAGAGTTGACAAAAATCTGTACATCAAAGAAATCTAAGATCTTTCTCTCATTGTGATTGTCTATGTTGATGACATTAATTTTGCTGGGAATGATGAACGAAGTTGTGAAAGGTTTAATGAAGAAATGAAGAATGTATTTGAGATTTCCATGTTGGGTGAAATGAGATACTTTTTGGGTTAAAAATTTTGCAACCGAAAGAATTAATTTTTCTCTCCCAAGAAAAGTATGCTAAGGAACTTCTTAAGAAGTTTGGGATGGAAAACTCAAAACCTGTATCAACTCCTATCTCAGTGGGAATGAAGCTAAGCAAAGATGATGAAGTAAAAGAAGTTGATTAGAAAGAATATTGAAAGATGGTTGGAAGTTTGTTATACCTAACTGCATCAAGACCAGATATTTTTTGTGTTGTTACCTTTTGTGCAAGATTTCAGAGTGCTCCTAAAGAATCACATCTTGTTGCTGGACAAAGAATTCTCAGATACCTAAAAGGCACAGCAGAATTCATAATCAAGTATAGTGGATCAAATAACACTGATTTATTTGGCTATTCAGATGCATATTGGGTAGGAAATGTTGATGATAGAAGATCCACATCTTGTGGAGTGTTCTTTATAGGAAAAAGTTTTGTTGGATGGCACTCGAAGAAGCAAAATTCTGTGACACTTAGTACGGCTAAAGCTGAATATGTTGCTTCCACCATAGCCACTACTCAATGTATCTGGATGAAGACACATTTGGAAGATTTTTCAGTTGAAGTAAAGCTGCCCTTGCTCTTGGGTTGTGATAATCAAATCACAATTAATCTTACCAAGAATCCGGTCCAACATTCTCGATCGAACCATATTGACATAAAATATCATTTAATCAAAGAGCATGTGGAAATGAATGAACTGAAACTTGAATATGTTTCATCTGCTGAACAAGTTGCTGATATTTTCACGAAACCCTTTTCGAAGGAATCATTCTCAAGATTGAGATTGAACATGGGTGTCCAACCTCTTTCTCTTCAAGGCTAAGGTATGTTGTTCCTTTCCCTCTCTCTTCTTACCTTTGGATTGTTTTGTGAAGGGGGAGAAGTTGTTTGTATCATAAATCTATTGTTCAAAGAGAGAGTTGTGGGTAAGCTGTGAACTCAGCACTGCTTGTGTATGTGAACTATTCTAACTGTTTGTTGGAGTGGTTGTAGGAAATAACTTTAAGTTGTTTGCAGGATGTATGAAGCTGAATTTGTATGAAGTTGAAGATGTTTTTTTTTCACAACCTATGGACAACATGGTTTTTCTGTCAAGGATTCTTATTTCCTACAATGAGTTAGGTCACGTAGGCTTAGAATTATTGATAAGTAATCCATTGCTTGAGATTACAAGGTTTGGTGATTTATGAAAACTCAGTTGACAACAAAATCCAAAGGGGGAGATTTTTAGGACCAAACTGAAGGAAGAGATTGTTTGAATGGATTGTCTTTTGTTGATCTTGAGGAAGTTTTCATAAAGGAAAGACACCTTTAATTTCTAAGAATTCAGAAGATGGAAGTTTGAAGATTCAGAACCGAGAATATTGAACATTTAGAACCTGGTGTTCGAAGAATTTGGAGTCTGGAATTCGGAGTCTGGAAATTGAGAAGTTCAAAACCGGGAAATTGAAAATTCTTGAAAGCCGGCTAATAGGAGATGTGAAGGCCCTGATTGTGATGATGCTTTGCGGTTTTGTAACTCTAATTTATGAGTATATGCAAGTACTCATGATGCAATCAAAATTTGGGTGGTGAGGTCATTCCGATAATCTGGAAGAGTCGTTCTGAGAACCTGAAGATCATAGCGAGAAGTTTGGAGTCGACTTGTAGAAGAAGAAGTTTGTAGTGAGAAGTGCGAAGTATACTTCCTCAACAGAATTTGTGGAGTCTACTTCCTGAACAGAATTTACGGAGTCTACTTCCTGAACAGAATTTGTGGAGTCTACTTCCTGAACAGAATTTTCGGATTCTACTTCCTAAACAGAAGTGCGGAGTCAACTTCCTGAGATAGAAGTTCGTAGTGGGTAGTTCGGAGTCGACTTACAGATTCAGAAGTTCGGAGTGAAGAAGTTCAGAGTCGACTTCCTAAACCTGAATTTCATAGCCAGAAGTGTGGAGTCATGCCGAGAATTGGTGAAGTCGTACCAAGATCCAGAAGGGTCATACCGAGAAATCAAAATCATCGGTATCAATGAAAAAAGAGGAGACTCACCGAGAATTGAAATGGTGTCATGCTGAAGAAACGATGAAGGGTCATGCCGAGAGTTGAAGTGATGTCTAGAAGACAGAAGAGTGGATCCGAGAATATGATGCCGAGAAGATAGATGAGTCGATCCGAGAATGTGATTCCGAGAAACCTGTATAACAAGGTCAGATTTGGAAAAGGCCAAAGCTCTAAATCAAGATAAGGGGAAGAAGATTCGAGAAGATTCTAGAAGCGCTGACAAAGTCTTAATTACTCCGAGATTTCAGGAGAAATAAAGATTTGGGTGAATTTAAGTGAGTGGGAAAATTATTTTGGTTTCCCGCCTAAGAACACTTTGGAGCACCTATAATAGGAGATCAGGGTGCTAAGTAAGTGTGTGATGAAAAAGTAGTGAGATAATATCTAATAATCTAGATAGAGAAGGAAGTGTTTGGCCGACAGAGTTTCATTGTAGTTTCAATCGTAATGATAATTTGATACATGTTGACACCGTATTGAGTTTCTCGGATTGAAGAATTCGGAGTGAAGAAGAAGTTAGGAGTGATGAAGTTGGAGTGGAGACTCGGAATGGGGAATCAGTACTGGCTGACACCATATTGATTTTCTCAGACTGAAGAAGATTCAGATTGAAGAATCGGATTGGGAAAATTCAGAGTGAAGAATTCGGAGTGAAGAATTCGGAGTGAATAATTCAGAGTGGAGATTCAGAATGGGGAATCAGTACTGGTTGACACCGTATTGAGTTTCTCAGACTGAAGAAGATTCATATTGAAGAATCAGATTGGAAAATTTCGGAGTGAAGATTCAGAATGAGAAGTTCAGACTGTAATTGATCTATCTCAAGTCCAAGGATTCATTGCCTCTCTTCTGGGTAAGGAAGTGAAGATTTGTGCTGAACTTGCTTACACTTGTGTATTTGAAAGGAAGTTCAGGTAACATAAGTTGTTACAAGAAAAGAGACTTTTCCCTATTGTGCTAAGAGGGTGCACATGCACTGGAGTGATTGTTTCATAGTGCTTCATGAGTGTAAGGGTATATCCTACTCGTTGTAATCCAAGGATTGTTTTCTTAGTGGATTGTATGGTGATGGATTTTTTCCAACCATACCAAGGACGTAGCTATTCTTATTTAATAGTGAACCTTGTAAATTGCTGTGTTCCTTTGGATGTGTGCTTTTTTGTTTCTCAGTAGGGAAGTATATCTTTAACAGGAGACAAAGGTTGTTCTCTTTTAAGGGAACTTAAAAATTGAAAAGGGGTACCACTGATTCACCCCCCCTCTCAGTGGTTCATTACTTCAACTGGGTCCTTACAAAAAGTAACCATAAACTCATGAGATAATAATTATTTAATTATTTAATCATTTAATCATTTGACAAGAGAGTCTGACCTGAGTATCCCTTAATGGATCCTAGGTTTGCTTGGCATATTAAAAATAAGACTCAATGAGACCGACCACCATATATGTGGATCACTCATGGACTTTATATAGTTAACCTATTGAGCTCGTCCATTGTATTTTAACTAAGACAATTGTTCACCCAAGGTATATAAGGTGCAATTAGTCACATGATCCCGATCTTGTCTTTTTACTGAGACTGTGCCTCACCCACTGAAAATTACCTCTATTTATCATTTAATTCAATTTAACATTTCATCTCAAAATCCAAACATGTGAATTGAATAATCACATGGCTTTAACACAAATAAATCATGTGGGAACAGTTTACATAATAACCAAAACATGTAAATTAAACTATTACATGGCCAAACCAGGATAACTCACGTGGGAAAAACACATAACAAATTAAAATTTAATTTAAAAAACTAAAAATTCTTAACAAAACAAGTATCTCACATGGGAAACTCATATAATGATCAATACATTTTTAACAACCCAAGAATGGGAATTTAAGTCAAGCCTTAAAGGGATTCTTGGCCACACAATCATCCAAGGGAAATGAACCCATGGGGTGGCCCTAACTCAAGGTTCAAAACACTAAAAATACTTTCAAATCAGCTAAAAAATTATTTAATCATCAATAGGAAATAAAAAGGTTCATTATTCAATCAAGAGACACCCTAAAAGTGGGATCACAGAACTCCGACATATATAAACATCAAGTAAATTCTCGAAAGGCACAAAACCACCTACCTTGTTGTAGTATGACTCTCCCTATCCAGCGTCAGGCTCTGATTCACCCTAGAATGGAGTAGATCTATAAAAAGAGTATAAATGTTTGACCTTAAATAACTTCATCAAGAGAAGAGATAATAAATAAAGGCTTAAGTGGAATCAAGAGCTCACTGAGGGGAATCCAATGGATCCAATGGTGTTCGAATTAGAGATCAGACGATGAATCAGGATCCAAACCCTCATTTAGATTTTTTGGGAATTCTGTATGTCAAAGGTGATTTGTCTCTGTCTATATGAAAATATGACGTACTTCCCGACTTATTAATAAATTAAAAAAAGTACACGATGTGTACTTGAGATTGCACGCCATGTCCATATAGTTTTCTGGATCGACCTTTACGTTTTCATGTACTAAGATTACATGGAATGTATTATTACTTACACACTATGTACTTATAAGTACACGATGTGTAGTTGCCAGTCACATCATGTAATAGGCCTGCATCCAGTCCCTCGACCACTTTTCCCCAATTTTCTTAAGTACAAACTGAAAAGGAAAGATCTATACCTCAAAGAAAGAACCGGGTTCTTACAAACTGTTTCACCTGTTTCCCCTTACTAGGAAATCTTCCCACCCTTTCCTTTGATGTATGTCTATAGGTTATGAGATAAAATAAATTTACTTAGGATGAAACTTGAAGAATACTTTCAAGTGGATTAGAAGAATGTGTTTTAAGTTTTCATGTATTATGTTCCTGATTTCAAAGACACAAAACCCAACAGATCCTCTATTTGTAAAATGCCATGTAAAGTTATGTAATAAAAAAGGCAGGATTCCATAGTTGGTATCAGAGGATGGTTTAGTTGTTTTTAGAAATTAGGATTTGAATACATTAGGAAGAACCATATAGAAAAGATTAAATATAGGAAAAATTCAAGGTATTTTGGTGAAATATTAAGTAAGTGGTTTCTGAAAAAATAAATCCCTGTCTGGATATGAACAAGTGGATGTGGATTTGGTATATATGTATCTAGGGGTAAAATCCGAAAACACCATTTTGAGCTAGACTCAAATGGGAACTGGTGCATGAAAATAGGCCTTATTGCACTCCTAATTTGACACTCTCGGGGGGATATGTTTGGTTAATCACAATCTTTTTATGAATCATTATGAAGGATTTATAGAAAATGTAATTGTTGTTAAAGAATAATATTTTTTAGCATTGATTTTTTAAGACATAAAATTACTTTATAATTTTATGTTTCCTTATAGTAACAAGTTTCTAATAAGCGAAAATTGTTTGGACACAATTTCTTTAAGGGGGGAATAATGTAACGACTTGAAAAATTTACTTCTTTTATTTATGGATCTCTTTCCTCTCAATAACTTTTTAATATGTCTTAAAATAGAACCACATAGAATTACTTTTTAATTCATGTGAATATTATACATCATGAATAAATTTAAATTAGTACAACTGTAAACAATAATGGGACATACACATTTTAGAATAGTTTTGCTTAATAAAATATATGATTAATTGAGATAAATTTGATAAATTGTCTTTTAGGACCCAAATTTTACTTTTCATAAATGAAATAATTATTATAAATATTATGGTTTTTTTAATAATGATTATTTTAATTAAATGGTGTGATTAAAATACCCCTTTTTAAATGAAAATGTTAAAATATTTTTTTAAGTGTCAAAAATTTCACTATACAATTTAACTATTCAATTTATATCTTCTATTATTTTTAATAAATAAGGTTTTTATATTTAAAAGTTAAATTTTGTATACTTGGAGAATTATTATGGTAAAATAAACATCATTTTTGAATTTCAAATGTCAAAAAATAATCTCGGGTGATTTTTTAGTAGTTTTCTAAGAAGTTTTGATTTTTTGATGAATAGTATTTTATGAATAGTATTTTTTATGGACAGTATTTGAGGAATTGTATTTTTTTTGATGAATTTTATTTTTTTGATGAATAGTATTTTTTGATGAATTATTTAATAATTGATTCTGTGAAATGATTTTCAAAAAATAGACATACATGGTTGCGATCAGTAAGATATTTAGAGTCTAATAGGATCAACTTAATTTTTTTGGTGAATAGTAACTTGACCCTTTTGAATAGTAATGTTACCCTTATGAATAATAATTTTACCAATGGAATAGTATCCTCACCTAAGGAATTATAAATATATTTTAGTCATCTGAAATTGTAATGTGATATAATTATATCATAGTATAAGTAAATAAATGTTTTAAAAATTATTAGTTATGTATTTGTATTTTATTAATTTCATTTAATTTTAAATGGTATTCATTTTCATAAAATGGAGTTTATTTTTGAATTATACATGTCTAAAAATGTTTAGGGTGATTTTGTTTTGGGATTTTTATGAAATAGTTGAATTTTTGATGAATAGTAAAAATACAGTTTTTAGTTTTCAGTATGTTTAATGACACCATAACTATGTCTTAATGATATAATGAGTAAGATAAGATGCTGGTAAACTATTTTGGATTAAAATATTATATGAGATGTCCCATATGGCTAATACAATGGGAAATCCCATGATTTTTCAAATACCACTAATGAGGTGTCCATTGAAATTAATAAAAAACTCCCTCTATTTTACTATAAATACCCACCCATTCCTTCATTTAAGTTCATTAAAAAATCACCCACCTTGAATATTTGATAGTATTACCTCCCAAGTATTCCTCCCAAGTCTTTCTCAATCACTCAAGTTCCCGATCATATATTTTTAGAAGTTACTTTACAAGGTAAAGGAATCTACCACCCTTCTCTTTTCAAGCACTCCTTTAATGTTATGACTTCTTAATTTATATTTTATTATGTTGGAATTTTCATTAAATATACCCATTACTATTAATATTATTTTATAATTATTATATATCCATTTTTATCTCAATAAACTCATTTTATGAATTTTTAAGTGATGTCATTAGGCTGCTGAAATTTCATAAGGGAATCTACCACCCTTCTCTTTTCAAGAACTCCTTTTATTCTATGGCTTTTTAATTTATATTTTATAATGTTGGGATATTTCATTTCATATCCCCTTACTATCCATATTATGTAAAAATTATTAGATACCCATTTTTCTCTCATCAACACATTTTATGAATTTTTAAGTGACGTTGTTAGGCTGCCGAAGTTTCGTAAGGAAATTACAAAATTCTCTTTTCCATTCAAGTTCTCTTTTACTTGGTATGTGATTCAAATTCCCATACCAAGTTATTATTTAAATTATATTCTGTCCCTGTACTATATTATGAGTCTTTTATGAATGGGTGGCCCATGTCCCCTCTCTTTTTAAAGTTTTATAAAGCTATGTTTCATACCCGTTATGCTGTAGAATTTTCATCTCAAAATCTCTCTCTTTTTCTCAATAAATTATATTATTTTATTTTTGTAAATACCCATACCTATTTAATTTATAGGGGTATTCATAAAGACATAAAAATTATTTGTTTTATTCTATAATTGACATAATAAAAACCCTCATTCCCTTTCTGTGGGTTATAAATGACATAATGATCATGTTTTTAAGCACCTTTTAAAATGCCATGATTTTGATATGAAACCCATTTATTTTTTTATATATGGGTTATTTATGAAATGTTTGATTATGATATATGTGGATCACATGAAAATAAATACATATTAAGGGCGTTCTATGATATTTCTCCAATGTATTGGGTAAAAAAATTAATCTCTAGAGATAACTAGTTTTACGATACCACGGTGAATCACCATGGTAATTTTTATGACAACTCAGTGATCATCCTTGGTGATATCATCATCATCATAATCATATATATTTTTATAAATAAGTAAGTGATAAAACCAATTATAAAAAAACATACACAAAACATTTTGAACCTATGGAAGTCTCAAATGGAAAAGGTTGAGGGAATCCCTTCTAGTCAGGTTGACTCCATCAGCTTTCAGGGAATTCACAGTATGAAGGAAAATGGGATTTGAACCTAGAATATCAATATAAGCAAGGTGGTTTGTGACTTGGTTTCCCTCACACCATGATTGAAACACCTTGATGTTGTTTTTGAGCAATCCCATGCACTTTTTGATGATGTACATGATGGACCACAAGGGGGACAGAGGCCATGCAGGACTTCATGGAGTATCTTCGAGTCTAGTTTTGCTTTTTCAACAGTAATTATCTTGAGATGGAACAAGATGATACCCCTAAGAAAATCCTTAACCTAATCCTGAAGAGAGGAACCATGGCCTAACCAGGAGGAGAAATCCAAAATGATCGAGCCATGGGAGTCACGAACAACTCCTCCACCCCTAAAAACCCCAATGATGTAAGACCCATCTATATTGAGTTTAATGCCCCTAGATGGCAGGGTCCATCGAACCCATTGACCCATTCCATTGATATTATCTGACAGAACAACATGAGAGCTATCCTGAATATAAAAAACATATGGGGCCTCCTGCCAATTGCTGGGGAGTCTATCCATATCTAGGAGGAGATTCTTAGTCCTGATGATATGATTTTAAAATACCTTGGAAAATAACCTTTGTAATTTCTATGAAACCTCGGTGATAAACCTCGATGATATTATTTTATTATTCTTTGGTGAATAACCTTGGTAAATTTTTAGGACACCTTGGGGTGGACTTTGGTGATATGCTTATGAATGTCTAAATTAAATTCTTTTTCCACATTTTCAAGCTGTGATTTAATTTATTATTATTATTATTATTATTATATTACTATTTATAGTGCCTTTATGATATTTTTCATGTTCTTATTGATATTTATCAAGTTTAAATGTAAACAGCTTAACTTATTTTCCCTTATCGGGCCGTCTTCTCACCCTTTCCTTTGATGTATATCCCTAGGTTATGAGATGCAATAAATATACTTAGGATGAACCTGGAAGAAGCCTTTCAAGTGGTTTATAGGAATGTATTTTAAGTTTTCATGTATTATTTTCCTTATTTCCAAGACAATAAACCCAAAATATCCTCTATTTGTAAAATTTCAGGTAAAGTTATATAAAAAAGAGGCAGAATTACATAGTTGGTATTAGAGGTTGGTTTAGTTATTTGAGGAAATTAGGATTTGAAAACATTAGGAAGAACCCTATATAAAAGTTTAAATATAGGAAAACTTCCTAGTATTTTGGTGAAATATTAAGTAAGTGGTTTCTGAACAAATAAATCCCTGTATGGATATGAACAAGTGGATGTGGCTCTCGCACATATGTATATAGGAGTAAAACCTTAAAACAACTTTTTGAGCTAGATTCGAATGGGAACTGATGCACAATAACATGTCTTAATGCACTCTTAGTTTTACACTCTTGGGGGATATGTTTGGTTAATAACAATCTTTTTATAAATCATTATGAAGGATTTATAGAAAATGTAATTTTTATTAAAAAAAATATTGTTTAGCATATTTTTAAGACATAGAATTACTTTATAATTATAAGTTTTCTAATAGTAAAAAATTTATAATAAGATAAAATTGTGAAGATGTAATTTCTTTAAGGGGTGAAGAATATAACGACCCAAAAAATGAACTTCTTTTATTTATGTACCTATTTCCTCCCAATAAAATTTTATTATGTTTTATGATAAAAGAACATATAATTAATTTTCATTTCATGAGAAAATTATATTTCATTCATAAATTTGGATTAGTACAACTATAAAATATAATGGGATATACAAATTTATAAATATTTTTTCTTAATAAAATATATTTTTAATTGAGGAAAATTTGATAAATTGTCTTTTAGAACCCAAATTTTACTTTTCAAAAATTTTATAACTGTTATAAAAAAGTAAGGTATTTTGAATAATTATTATTTTAATTAAATATTAGGATCAAAAAACCCCTTTTTAAATGTAAATGTTAAAATATTTTTTTTAAGTGTCAGAAATTTCACTATGCAGTTTCACTACACATTTTTTTCCACCATTATTTTTAATAACTAAAGATTTTTATTTTTAAAAGTTAATTTTCTTATACTTAGAGAATTATTATGGTAAAATTAACATCATTTTTAAATTTAAAATTTCAAAATTACTCTAGGGTGAATTTTTAATAGTTTTCTTAGATGTTTCAATTTTTTTGATGAATTGTATTTTATGAATAGTTTTTTTTTGTTGAATGGTATTTGAAGAATAATATTTTTTAATAATGATTAAATAATTGATTCTGTGAAATTATTTTTGATAAACTGACACACACAATTGAGATCAGTAAGATATTTAGAGTCTAATAGGATCAACTAATTTTTTTGGCGAATAATAACTTGACCCTTTGGAATAGTAATGTTACTCTTATGAATAGTAATTTGACCAATGGAATAATAACCTCACCTAAGGAAGTATAAATATATTTTAGTCATCTTAAATGGTAATGTGATAATATTATATCATTGTATAAGTAAATAAGTGTTTTAAAAGTTATTAGTTATGGATTAATATTTTATTTATTTAATTTAATTTAAAATGGAATTAATTTTCATAAAATATAGTTCATTTTTAAATTCTAAATGTCAAAAAATGGTTAGGGTGAATTTTTGGGAGTTTTTTGAAATAGTTGAATTTTCGATGAATAATAAAAATATTTTTTTGAGTTTTGAGTATTTTTAAGGACATCATAACTATGTAATAATGATGTAATGAGTAAGATAATATTCTGGTTAACTATTTTGGATTATATTATGATATGCAGTGTTCTAAGTGGCCAATACCATGGGCAAGCCCATGGTTCTTCAAATACCGCTAATGAGATATCCTTTGAATTTAATAAATAACTCTCTCCCTTTCATTATAAATACCCACCCATTACTTCATTTAATTTTATGAAAAAATCATTCACCTTAAATAAATGATAGTATTACCTACCAAGGATTCCTACCAGGGTTTCTAAAAACCCTCAAGGTTCTGATCATAGAGTTTTAGAATTTACTTTTCAAGGTAAGGGAATCTACCACCCTTCACTTTTCAAGCACTCCTTTAGTGTTATGCCTTCTTAATTTCTATTTCCTTATTCTGGGATTTTCTATTACATATCCAAATACTGTACATATTATTTAAAAATGATTAGATACCTCTTTTTCTCTCAATCACCTCATTTTATGAATTTTTAAGTGATGCCGTAAGCTGCTGAAATTTCATAAGGGAATCTACCACCCTTCTATTTTCAAGCACACCTTTAATTCTATGACTTTTTAATTTCTATTTTCTTATGTTGGGATATTTAATTACATATACCCTTAATTTAAATATTATTAAAAAATAATTATATACCCCCTTTTCTCTCATCAAAACATTTTATGAAATTTTAAGTGACACCGTTAGGCTTCTGAAATTTCATAAGGGAATTCCCAACTTCTCTTTTCCTTTCAAGTTCTATTTTATGTGGTATGAATTTAAAAATTCAATAACATGTTATTATTCACATTATATTCTATCCCTATACTATATTATGAGTCTTTTATGAATGGGTGACCCATGTCCCCTCTCTTTTTAATCTTTTATAAAACTATGGTTCATACCCATTATGCTACAGAATTTTATCTCAAAATATCTCTATTTTCTCAAGAAATTATTTTATTTTCTTTATCTGAATACCCATAAATCTTTAATTTAATGATTTATTCATCAATACATAAAAATTATTTATTTTATTCTGGAATTTACATACATAAAACCATCATTCATTTTTTGTAGGTTATAAATGACATAATGGTCATGTTTTTAAGCACTTTTTAAAATGCAAAGATTTTGATATGAAAATAATTTATTTTATTATCTATGGTTTATTTATGAAATATTTTATTATGATCTATATGTATCACATGAAAATAAATACATATTAAGGGTGTGCCCAGATATCACTCCAATGCATTAGGTAAAGAAATTAATCTCTAGAGATAACAAGTTTTACAATACCTTGGTGAATCACCTTGTTAATTTTTATGACACCTCAGTGACCAAATATGGTGATATTATTTTATGATACCTTAGTGAATAACCTTGGTAATTTCTATGATAGCTTAGTGATAAACCTTGGTGATATTATTTTATGATACCTTGGTGAATAACCTTGGTAATTTCTATAAGATCTCGAATTTTCTTAAGGTTTGTTTCTGTTTACGTTTTGGTTTAGCCTCTTATTTTTGGATAGATAAGTGTTCCATCATATTTATGTTAAGGATTAGGAGTATTTTGGGGGTTTCAGATATGAAAGAGGAAGAAAAAAGTATTCCTGGGCATGTTGCATGGTTTGCATAAGGTTAGTTCAACACATGCATAAATCCCAGGTAACCGTGCAGCCTTGGATAGAGGCTTACGAACGATTGGCGCACAGTTAATAAAACCATGTGGAATCCCCATAAAACTGTACAAAGGGGTGTTTTTTGGATAGTGGTTCACACATGTGTTTCACACGGTTTGGAAAACCATGAGGGTAAACCGTGTGACCCAATATTTTTAAGAAAATTTCCAAAAATGCCATCCTAGGATTTTAAACCCCAATTTGGGATTCTACTCCATTCCACCCCTAAAACCCTATAGATGAGCTTGGACGAACCAAGCTTCCCAAGGTTATTTCTCCTTTGGTTCTGGGCCATTTGTAGCGATGTTGGTTGCATATCAAAGCCCCATCTAAGTGTAACACTCCTCTTGCTTCTCTTTTTTCAGATTAGGGTTTGTAGTTTCATACATCTCCTTTCAAAGACCTAAAAACATCCCTTTTTTTGTGAAACCTATGTTGGGGATTAAAGGGGTGTTTGAATCTAGATCCAAGGCCATGATTATTATTGTTCTCACCGTCATATTCTAGGTAGGCGGTCTATAAGTATTATCCCTTAGTTTTATTTTAGATCTATGCATGGAATCTTGTGTTCTTCTTTTTCCCAAATTTTTTTTCTTGGTTCCATTAGAGTGTTTGATAAAAAAGGGTGTATATGTGACTGATTAAAACCCTCAAGATCCTCAGGGATGTGTAGGGGATGACTTGACCATTTTAGGGCCACCCATGTGGTGTACCGGCATTTTCGGACCTAGAGAGTGGTAGGGTTAAGTGAATGATTTCCAAATAATAATGAAGAACCCACATAGAACATGTTTTAATGGTTGATTAAATTTTAAATGGAATGATGATAAATATTTCTTGGATGATAAGGGAATAAGGTGTTTTTGAAATGACATGAAATGGGTAATTGGGATGAAAGAGATTATGACAATTATTTAATGAATTTTGTTTAGAAATGCCTAATGGGATTAGTGCATATTAAATAGTGAACTTATAATTTGGTATTGGAATGGGAAATGGAGAATTTGTTAATGAGATGTAATAAGGGAATGCATGAATTTGTGGAATGGGTTAATGCATGAGAATTAGGTGGTACACCTAAACGATTGAATGTAATAAAGTGGTTCTGTTATGTGATATGAGAATTGTACTTGAGTGAATAAGGGGTAAATTATTGTGAATTGATGAATGTGATAAGTGGCTTAATATATGTTAATTGATGAATATTGGCTAAGGTATGTCGTTGTTGAATACAATTAAGGGGTTAAGGCATGGGAATAGAAATTTGGCTAAATGAATGAATTTCAATTG
Source organism: Viscum album (assembly GCA_963277665.1). Classification (NCBI taxonomy): domain Eukaryota; kingdom Viridiplantae; phylum Streptophyta; class Magnoliopsida; order Santalales; family Viscaceae; genus Viscum; species Viscum album. The sequence continues at coordinate 249,637,927 of OY728135.1, read as the reverse complement.
GTAAATGTGTTAATGGGTTAAGACATATTGTTATTTTACATGTTGTTATTATGTATTGTGAATTAAAATGGCATTGGTTATGCTTGTTTTTGTTATGGTATGGTTGTGGTGATTTGATAAATAAGCATGTGCACATGTCTTGGTAAAGTGGGGTATTTACATGAGGTTCTACGCCCACGGTTCGAGTTAGACTGAGGCTCTAAACTCCACCCCATAAATGCATGGGTTAGGGAAGGGGAAGGATTCTCTATTACCTTAATGGTTTATTCCACCTGGACTGAGGCTTTGAGGTGAGGATAATGTGGTGATGTGATATGTGTTGCCCTAGTGAGATAGAGACTTGACTGATTTTTCTTATGTATAATGACTAACTACCTTAGACCTATGTAGAGATTATATATATTCCTAACCCAAAGAACATGTGTTGAAATAGATTATGTAGTAAAAATGGTATAAGAAATGGAATTGGGGTAAATTATAGTCATGAATTAAACGAACCTTGTTAACTGATGGAACTTGAACTATCCCTTGTTTACTCACCATTTATTTTGTACTTTCATGCACTATCTATTAGACTAGATATTTTGTAGACATCATTGGTGGCGGCCTACTGAGTTTGGTACTCACACCCTACTCAGGCCACCATTGGGCACCCGAGCAGATTTCTTTGTTGCAGGTTAAGACAATGTCAAATGACCTACCCTAGGATGTTGAGTTGGGATCAAGATGTAAAAGGAAAATGATCCAGACTTAGAGTCAGTACTAGTTTGGGGATTTGGATATTTTTCTTATTTTGAGTTTTTTTCACTTTACACTACTAGTATATCATGACATTGTTAATGTTGAATTATGGTTTGTACCCAGTTGTGAGATGTTTGAATTGTATATTTATTAGTTTTTCATATTCTTTCTCTATTTATATTGTGTTCTTCTATGGATTACTATGGTAAAGAGGGTATAGTCTCTCCACGTGACTCATTAGACCCTTGCTGCTAGTTGGAATCCTCTGGTGTTTGGGGAGATGTGCTTGAGATCATGAGATGAATCGACTTAGGGTGAAGGTTTAGCGGATTCCTGGTCGGGGACATTACAAAGTGGTATCAGAGGAGTTCTTTTATTTTTCTTACTATTTGGTGATGGTATATAGGATATTAGGATGTGTCAGGCCTTGTTAATGTGCTTGTGTTTTGGAGTAGCTAAGCCATGTATGAGGGAAAACCCAAGTCGCCTTGGGTGGGAATTGTTGTTTTTGATATGTGTTGTTACAGTTGAATGATTTTTCACCTTTGGGTGATGCAAATGTTTTGTAATTTGATTGATTTATGATATTTTTCTCATTTTTGGAATGTCATGTGGTTGTGTATTCATGCATCATTTTAGGAACCTAAGGATATAGGTGGCATGCATCATTATAAGCACACACAAGGGATGGGTGTGCGGGGAATAGAGAGTAGAATTCATTTTACTTCCTTGATAAATCTGAGGAAACTAATGCCTAATAATTGTAATTTAAGTGGGTGAATGAAAGGAATGAAAATTAATATTTAAGGGATATAGTGTATAAGGATATTCTATGACTGGGATAACATTTTGGGTCTTATTAAATTGTAAAGGTTGATTTGGTGTCTAAAAGAAAAAGATTACATAATGAAAGTAAAATTGTTAATGATTTTTTCTTAATGAAAGGTGGAAATGAGTTGAAATGATGATTGTAACAAGTTTCGAAATGGGAAATGTGCCTAAGATGAAAGGATTGTTTTGTAAAAGAATAATTTATTTGAATAGGTGGCGAAGAAATACTTGTGATTAAATAAATTGGTTACCCCATGTTGACCATGACCCACAGTAGGTATGGTAGATTGTAGTGTTCTAAGTGTGATGATGACCATTCAGATAGAGTATGAAGAATGGGTTGTTAAAGGTTGATAACATGAGATCTTTTCCATCTATGGTTAAATCCTGTTGGTCATTCTTCGAAGCGTCGGGTGAATGAGAAGTTTAAAATAAGAATGATTGAGTTTAAAGGTGGGTATCCTTTGTGTTGTCAGTTTGAACCTTGTATGTGTAGGTTGGGGCAGTAAGTGTGCCCTAGTTTGAGACATTGGATTTGGATTGTCAGGCCTTTACAGTTATGATATGGCCTAGTTGGTGTGTTTATGGAACCCTTGGTGTGGTTATGGCCATTGGGTTGCGATGCATTTTTCAGTAATGAGAGTGTGGAAACTATCATGGTTCGTGACCATACTGAGTTCATGTTGGACCCTAAGGATGTTTTCTGGGTCTTAGTGACCTTTTGAGTTGTGTTTTGAAAACCCTAATAGGATGTTTTCTCATTCTACATATGAATGTGTACACCTTTGGTACAAAACCTAGATTAAATGGTTGTTTGGTGCTCGAGGAATAGTGTGCATCAGAACTGGGGTGAGAGTGCCATGCATGATCATTGCTTTTCTCATGTCATGATATGTATAGTTTTGAGATCAGGATAATGTATTTTCTTGGTTTTGACTTCATTATAGGTAGTTGTTATCATTCAACCTTCAAGGTGAACTATGAGAGAGGTTTGAAAGGGTTCCTAGTGCTTTTGGGTGTGTGTCTCACATGTAGATGTTTTAGACTTTGATAGTGGAACTTAGTGTGTTTTATGGTGTGTGTTTGGCCTAGAGGGCTAAGTCGTAAGGTTAATGGTTGGTGGTGCTACTTGAGTTGTGGTTACATGATGATAGTTTTGGAAAATCAAGGTTGAACTCATGGGAGGTTATCCCATCGGTGCAAGTACCTTGGAATATGACGCATGAGAGATGCTTCATAGGCGGTTTCAATGCATTCTAAGTACCACAAAGTTTTTGTAAATGGTATAGTTGTTCCAGGTTCTTTCATAAGGTCACCCTAATGTCTATGATAAGAGGTAAGGTTTGTTTTGAAGGGTTGTATCATATGGATGTCTGAATCACCTATTGGATAATGATTAACAGAGGGCTCGAAGTCATTTTTGATCAGAAGAGACAAGGGTGTTCATGTGGCTGAACTTATTTGTATGAATGGTTTAGTTGTTGGGTGAGATGTAGAGGCCACCTCAGGGATGATGATGCTGACTAACCAAGATATATGGTTATGTAATTAAGCGGGTGATGGGATACACATAGATAAAGGATGATTTTTGAGAGAATGTTAGTTTGATTGGTGTGGTAGACCATTGTTCTTCGGTTGTTAGATAGAAGAGATATATCAGAAGAACTCTAGTGGTGTGGTGGAACTAGTTTTATCTAAAATGTTGGTTCATGGTTGCATTGAGATTTGGTCATGGAGTAGTGGTGCGACTTGGTTGGAAATCACACCTGAGTAGTGGTAGTTTTAAGTGTTGATGATATGCATTCGGTAAGGGGGATGAGATCCTTGAATGGTCATGGTATCCCATTTTTCGACATCCGAAATGGATAAGTTTGTGGTGGGGTTCTTAGACAACTTCTTATCATACCTCAGCTAGTGAAAATCCTACCCAATATATTGATATAGTCCTAGGTATGTTGAGAAGCTCGTGACTTATTCCCAGAGACAAGAATGTTCTTGGTAGGATGATGGACATCATGGAGTTTACGTGTATGGAAACAATATGTGTGAATCTTGATTATGGGATGTACACCCTTGATGGCTTCGGGTGAGGTCCTCAGGATGGACTAGATGTTGAAAAACATCATGGGTACCATTCATGGAAGTTGGGAATAGGCACTTGGTGATGTTCAATTTCTTGTTTTTGGAAAAATCTAGATGGCCATGTCTATGTTTTGGGGTTCATCTTGTGATCGAGTGTAAGAATTGGTGGTTTAAATTCTTCATTGAGAGAAATGGTAATGACACTCATAAGTTGGGGAGGGATAAGTCAGTCCTGGATGTGGATAAGAGAACATTGAGTTGATGTAGTGGCATCAGGATGCCAACGAGGAACCTATGAGGTGCATGTTAGGTTCCTCAGAGAGGCAATATAAGACTTGTATGTGGTGAATGATGATCCAAGAGTTGGCTTCAATCTCAGGGTGGTTCCATGTGAAGCTTGTGATGTCTATGATGAAGTTGTAGAAGGGTGTGGTTGAATATGACAACATGTTGTGTCAAGAGAGGTTGGGTTCTATAACTCTAACGAAGATTGGGGTTAGACTCGGGTAATTTCTCCTTGGGTGTTTTTATAACATCTTGAAGTTGAGGGAACCTTTTCCATGTGATGTGGTGTCTTGCCTAGGGTGAAGCCCAATTACGGTCTGGAGGGTGGTAATACCGTGATGATGGAATTCCACAAGAATTCAGGAAATTGCCTCAGTGGGTGAGATTGATGATAATGATAGGATTAAAGTTAGTAAGCACATTGGGAAGGTGAAAAAGGGGTAGTGTACCATTAGTGGAAGACATGTGTTCTTGTAAAAGCCACTCGGGTGCGATTCGACCAAAGATAGTAAACTTCAATGGGTGTGGTGAGAGTGACCCACCTCTGGGTTCATGTTGTGGCAGAAAGTGCATATTTGGAAATGAAGTTGTACTTGAGTGAAGTCATGTTGATCTTAGTCTTTGAATAGATAGTGTAGGGATGTCCACCAGAATGGTTTCAATGGTGCAGTTGGATGCCATTACAGAGTAATTCCCCTATGGATGTTTGGGTGCAGTGAGTTGGAACATGTCAGTTAGTGTAAATGTTGAGTTGAGATTTTGGAGATCTTTCCTTGATAGTGCTGAATCAACATAATTTGTGAAATGGGGTTGAAAGGACCATGCATTATCCTTTGGGATATATTGAGTTTGTTCACCATTAGAGTTAGGGAAAAAATAAAGGAAAATAAAACCAACTGATTTGGGTTATGAGTTGTGTAGAGGATCAGACCGAGGGGATGAGGATTGGTTCCTCTATGTTGAAATAATGTTTTGTGTAAAGTTTACGTATGTTGTGACTTAGAAAATGTTTCCTATGTTATCCCAAGCTATTTTTAGTGATTGATGAATTGTTTAAGTTGATGCATCCTTAAGGAGTATCTGGTTGACGTTGTGGGTTGAGGTGAGGAAGTCTTGTGAGTCAAAATGGTGCCTTGGGTCACTTTTCATGGTAGCATTGTAGTGTTCAATTGGAACTTGGGAAAATGGGAAAGGATATATGGGTCTAGTGGAATGATCTCTTGTTACAGAAGCTCAGAGATTCTTGGGAATAGTGGCTTGAGGATGAGTCGTTATAAGGTGGGGAGGTTGTAAGATCCCAGATTTTATTAAGGTATGTTTTTCTAGAAGTTTTTTTAGCCTCCTATTTTTGTATAGATAAGTGTTTCCTCATATTTATGCGGAGGCTCGGGGGTGTTCTAAGGGTTCAGGGCACAAAATAGGAAGAAAAGAGAGTTCTTGGTCATGTTGCACAGTTTGTGCATGATTAGTTCAAACCATGAATGAATCCTAGGTAATCGTGCATCCATGGACAGAGGCTTACTCATGGTTGGCGTATGGTTAAGAAAACCATGCAAAGTCCCTAGGAAACCATGTGAAGGGGTGTTTTCGGATAGTGTATCACGCACGGTTTGTGCATGGTTTGGAAATCCATGTGGGTAAACTATGCAACCCAATATTTTTGAGAAAATTATAGAAATTCAATCTTGGGATTTTAAATCCCAACTCAGGATTATCCTCCATTACACCACTGTAACCCTAGTGTTAATATTATACAAACCAAGCTTCCCAAGGGTGGTTCTCCTTCGATTCATGTCCGTTTGGAGCATCATTGGTTGTGGATCAAAGCCCCAGGTAAGTCTAACACTCATCTTCCTTCTCTTTTTTCGGATTAGGGTTTATAGTTTCTTCCATCTCTTTCCAAAGACCTAAAACCCTCCTTTTTCTAGTGAAACCAAGGTTTTGGATTCAAGGGCTATTTAAATATGAATCCAATTCCATGATTAAGAGTTTTCTCATCATCAGATTTGAGGTAGGAGTTCTAGAAGTATTATCCCTTAGTTTTATTTTATATTTGTGCATAAAATCTTGTGTTCTTCTTTTCCCCTAATTTCATTCTTGTTTCCATTAAAGGTTTTGATAAAAAGGGGTGTCTTATTAACCAATTGGAACCCTCACGATCCCCATTGGATGTGTAGGGGATGAATTGACCATTTTAGGTCCACCCATGGGGTGTGCCAAAATTTTAGGACCTAGATAGTGGTAAGGGTAAGTGAATGATTTCCAAATAATAATGTATAACCCATGTAGAACATGTTTTAATGTTATATTAAGTTGTAAATGGAATGGTGATAAATATTCCTAGGGTGATAAGGGCATAAGGTGCTATTGGAATGACATGAATATGGGTGATTGGGATGAAAGATATTATGTTGATTGTTTAATGAATTTTGGTTAGAAATGCCTAAGGGGATCAATGCATATTAAATGGTGAACTTGTAATTGGGTAATAGAATAGGAAATATGGACTATGTTAATGAGATGTAACAAGGGAATGGATGAATTTGTGAAATGGGATAATACATGATAATTAGGTGGTACACCTAAATGATTGAATGTAATAAAGTGGTTGTGTTATATGATATTATAATTGTACTTGAGTGCATAAGGGGTAATTATTTGTGAAATGATGAATGGGATAAGTGGGTTAATATATATAAATTTATGAATATTGGCCAAGGTATGGTGTTTTTGAATACACTTAAGTAGTTTAGGCATGAGAATGGAAATCTGGATAAATGAATATGAATTTCAATTGGTAAATGTGTTAAGGGGTTATGGAATAATGTTATTTTCCATGTGGTTGTTATGTATTGTGAATTATAATGGCATTGGTTATGCTTGGTTGTGTTATGGTATGGTTGTGGTGATTTGATAAATAAGTGTGTGCACATGGCTTGGTAGAGTGGGGTATTGACATGAGGTTATATGCCCATAGGTCAAGCTAGACCGAGGCTCTAAACTCCACCCCTTAAATGCATGGTTTTGGGAAGTGGATGATGGCTCTATTCCCCTAATGGTTGCATTCCACCCAGACTGGGGCTTCGAGGTGAGGATAATGTAGTGATGTGATATGTGTAGCCCTAGTGATATAGGGACTTGAGTTATTTACCTTATTAATAATTTTTGATTTCCTTAGACCCATTTAGAGATGATGTATATTCCTAAACAAAATAACATGTATTAAAATTGATTATGTAGTAAAAATGGTATAAGAAATGGAAATGGGATAAATGCTAGTCATGAATTTAATGAACCTTGTTAACCAATGGAACCTAAAATGTCCCTTTTTACTTAACATTTATTTTTTACTTGCATGTATTATATATTAGAATGGATATTTTGTAGACACCGTTGGTGGTGGCCTGCTAAGTTTTGTACACACAACCTTCTTAAGCCGCTATTGGGTACCCGAGCATACTTCTTGGTTGTAAGTCAGTACAAGGGAAAAGGCCCTACCCTAGGATATTGAGTTGGGCTCGGGATGTACATAGAGAAGGATCCAAACATAGAGTCAGGACTAGTTTTGGGATTTGTCTGTTTGTATTATTTTGAATTCTTTTCACTTTGCACTACTAGTATGTCATGACATTGTTAATGTTGAATTATGGTTTGTACCCAGTTGGGTGATGTTTGAATTGTGTGTTAATTAGTTGTTCATATTATTCCATTATTTATATTGTGTTCTGCTATGGATTAACCTGATAATGAGGGTATAGTCTCCTCACATGACTCATTAGACCCTCACCGCTAGTCGGGAACCTCTGTTGTATGGGGATATGCTCTTGAGGTCATGTGATGACTCATCGTGGGGCATCGATTTAGTGGATTTTGGGTTGGGGACGTTACAATTTTTTTATGAAACCTTGCAGATGAACCTTGGTGATATGCTTATGAATGTCAAAATTAAATACGGTAACCATATTTTTAATTTGTGATTAAAGTTATTATTATTATGATATTCTTCCTTATCATACATTTATGATATTCATCATGTTCTTATTGATATTCCTCAAGTTCATATGTAAAATCTTTCACTTTTTTTCCCTTAATGTTCCTTCTTCTCACCCTTTACTTTGATGTATGTCCTTAGGTTATGAGAATCAATAAATGTAACTAATATGAACCTTGAATAATCCTTTCAAGTTGATTAGAATAATGTGTTTTAAGTTTTCATGTATTATGTTCATTATTTACAAGATACCAAACCAAAAAGATCTTATGTTTGTAAAATGTCATGTAAAGTTATTAAATAAAAATGTAGGATGTTATAGTTGGTATTAGAGGATGGTTTAGTAATTTTTGGAAATTAGGATTTGAAAACTTTAGGAAGAACACTATAGAAAAGTTTAAATATAAGAAAAATTCATGTTATTTTGGTGAAATATTAAGTGATTTCTGAACAATTAAATCCCTTTCTAGAAATGAACAAGTGGATGTGGCTCTAGAACAAATGTATCTAGGGGTAAAACATAAAAACATCGTTTTGAGATAGACTCGAATGGGAACTGGTGCACAAAAATAGGCCTTGATGTAATCCTGGTTTGACACTCTTAGGGGATATTTTTGGTTAATCACAATATTTTTATGAATCATTTTGAAGCATTAATAGAAAATGTAATTATTGTTAAAGAATAATATTCTTTAGAATGATTTTTTAAGATATAAACTTACTTTATAATTATATGTTTCCTAATAATAACAAATTTATAATAATAGAAAATTGGGAGAATGAAATTTCTTTATTGGGGGAAGAATGTAACGACCTGAAAATATACTTCTTTTATTTACGGATCTCTTTCCTCCCAACAACTTTTTATTATGTTTTACAATAGAATCACATAGAATTAATTTTTATTTCATGAGAACATTATACATCATGCATAAATTTGGATTAGTACAACTATAAATAATAATGGGATATACACATTTAAGAATAATTTTTCTTAATAAAATATATGTTTAATTGAGACAAATTTGATAAATTGTCTTTTTAGACACAAATTGTACTTTTCAGAAATGATATAATTATTATAACAAACTAAGATATTTTGAACAATTATTATTTTAATTAAATAGTATGATTAAAACACCCCTTTTTAAATGTAAATGTTAAAATATTTTTTTTAAGTGTCAAATATTTCACTATGTAGTTTCACTATTAATTTTCTATCTGCTATTATTTTTAATCACTAAGGATTTTTATATTTAAAAGTTAAATTTCTCATACTTAGAGAATTAATACGGTAAAACAAACATCATTTTTGAATTTCAAATGTCAAAATTAATTTGGGGTGAATTTTAAGTAGTTTTCTAAGAAGTTTCAATTTTTTTGATGAATAGTATTTTTTGATGAATAGTATTTGAAAAATAGTTTTTTTGATGAAGAGTATTTGGTGCATAGTATTTTTTTGATGAATAGTAAAAGAGGATTTTTTAATTATTATTAAATAATTGATTCTGTGAAATAATTTTTGAAAAATGGACATATACAGTTGCGATGAGTAAAATATTTAGAGTCTAATAGGATCAACTTAATTTTTTTGTTGAATAGTTACTTGACCCTTTGGAATAGTTGCATTATTCTTATGAATAGTAATTTTACTAATGGAATTGTAACATCACCTAAGGAAGTATAAATATATTTTAGTCATCTTAAATGGTAATGTGATACAATTATATCATAGTATAAGTAAATAAATGTTTTAAAAGTTATTAGTTATGTATTAGTATTTTATTTATTTAATTTAATTTAAAATGGTATTCATTTTCATAAAATGGATTTCATTTTTTAATTCTAAACATCCAAAAATGGTTTGGGTGAAAGTTTGGGATTTTTTTGAAATAGTTGAATTTTCAATGAATAGGAAAAATAAAGTTTTAAGTTTTTGATATGTTTAATGACATCATAACTATGTCATAATGATGTAATGAGTAATATAATATGTTGGTAGACTCTTGTATATTAAAATACTATATGAGGTTTCCATAGTGGCCAATACCATGGGAAAATACCATGGTAAAGCCCATGGTTTTGCAAATACTGGTAATGAGGTGTCCTTTGAAATTAATAAGAAACTCCCTCTCTTTTACTATAAATACCCACCCATTCCTTCATTTAATTTCATTCAAAAATAATTCCCCTCAAATATATGACAGTATTACCTCCCAAGGAGTCCTCCCAAGGTGTCCTCAATCCCTCAAGTGTAACGCCCCGACCCCAGTTACCCAGATTCAGTGCATTATTATATAACATTGGCATGATATAAGGAATCATGCCCCAAAAGACTGATCAGTTTAGTAGCCTTGGAAGTACTAGATACTCTCATAAGTTTTACATTACATCATGAATTAAAAATATAAACAACATTTTCCCCCTTTTTAACACACTTATATCCTTATCCTATCGCTACAGTTCAACCATAAAATACTTCTTCACATCATGGGAAAAATAAAACATAGAAAGGGGTGAGATCAGATGCTCAGTAAGGATACGAATATAGATTAAACTTTCATTAATAAGATTAAACATTTAAGGCAATGTATTAGACTAAAACAAAAGCCTATTAAACTTAAACTTCTGCATAATATGGCAAAGATAAAAAAAATAATTCCATTTACCTATTCGCATGGATATTCTACTAGTCGAAGAATCATATACAATATCAATTGCCACTTTTATAATGATGGAATGCACAATGCCAGACTTCATAACCACATAGTCAAGGAATTGTTCCAAAACTACAAATAAGATTTTGTCAAGGCGTTGTACCAAGACACTAGTATGTCTCATGAGACCTACCGATGCATCAAGGAGATATAGCGGGCTCCACCCGTCACTTACTATGTCCAATGCATTCCTCATATGAAAAGGTTTAAACATAACATAAACATTCGTATTAAAAATAGCATAAAAAATGTTAATAATTTATCTATAAACCAAGAATGGTGTAAAAATAACACATCCACAGTAAAAAATATCACAAAACCATCAGTACAATATGGAAGTTTTGTTTCATAATAAATAAACATCAAACAAACTTAAAATCCATCAAAGGATGTTGTCATAGACGAAATCAAATTTTTTTTAGAGAAATATCTCTTTATATTTTGAAATAATTTAAAATTTATATAATTATAAAAGAATAAATTTATTTTTAAAATATTCTTATAATATTTTATGGGAATATTTGATGATGTTATAATGGCGGAAAATAACCGCACCAGCCATATAAGTTAAAAAAAGACATTCTTACCTTAATTTTGTCGAAAAGGTTAAAAAGTACCTTGTTTGGAAAACGACGGAAATATTCCTTTCAAAAAAATATAAGTTAAAATAAGGGTATAAATGAATTTAACCCATTTTATAGTAAAAATGTTTTGAAATACATTTTTATGAAAATACGGATGTAGATGATAAAGAGGTCCCAGTATATACTTATGTAAAAACAAGCTCAGATAATAAAAAGATTGTGAAATTAACCCTTACCTTGTACTTTTCCTTAGTATATGGTATGTTAAACTTCTATATAATAGTTAAAACATTGTTATTAAATTATAAAAGAACTATATACATAATTATTATATCATATATGATCTTATAATATTGCTTTGTTAATAATATTTTAGTAATATCATCGTTTCGGGTGTTAACTGGTTCGTTTTCCTTTATATTCTTGGTTACTTAATCCATGTTTGTTATGTATAGGATGTATTTGATTCATATACAAAATTATATGAAGTTCTTAAACATTATTTTTAATCATAAAATGAAAATTATTCTTGAATAATTACGATGGGGAATGAATCTCATCGCGTTCGTGGAGACGTTAATCCGTACGTACGTACGAGTGACAATATCATTATATTGATAGAGAAAACGTATGTAATTGGATGGTATATCATATATACATAATCATTAAATTTTTATATTTATTATTTAAATCATTTATACTCATTGTTATACCCATCCAAATAATGAAGTGTTTGAATAACAAACTACACTATGACGTGGAGATGGTAATCTGTACGTACGCACATATGGTGAATTTGTCATTTATAGGATGGATAGAATAATGAACATGGTTGTACCATTTTTATAATATCATCAAAGTATATATAAGATACTGGAGTTATTATTTTAGAATGGAAACAACAAAGAAATAGGAAGTGGAAGAAGAAAAGAACTTGAAAGAGGTGATGAAATATTTACCTCTTCTTCGGGTTCTTCCTTTTGATTTGATCAAAAGGGCTCCTTAGGTTAACTTTTTGACCAAATAAAGGCCTCTATGATGAAGGGAGGAAAGTTGGGAGGATATTAGTACAGGGGTTGGACGATCCAAAAGGCTTTGGATGTGTGAAATTAAGAGAAGGGAAGCGCCCTTTTATAAGAGATGTGAGGGTCACTTTTGGAAAATCTTGAAATATTATTTTATAATAAAATAATTTTCTGTTTATAATGGCTCAAAAATAAATTATTTAAAGGATAATATGGGTATAGGTCGAAAAAAGCTCAACCAAAAGGTTTTTTATAGTTTTAGAGCATCATATTAACCTTATCTTTTAGATTTAACTCTTAGTTAAATGGTTTGACATTTACCATGTCTCTTTGTATTTTTATGTTATATGGTTTATAAACTTAATATAACAAGAAAAGAGAACCCCATTTGGTTAATTATTAATATATATAAACTTATATAAGTCCTTTTTTCTAACCTTATATTTTTATGAATATTATATCAATTAATAATATAATATTTGTTTTAAAAACTCAATTATGACAATTTTGAAACTATTTAGTAGTCGATTTTTTTTGAAAGATATAAACACTTTATCACTTCAAATTAAATTTATTTAACCAAACCTAACATGTCATATTAACCTATAAAATTAGTATAATTTATCAAAATTCTAAATTTACATTTATTTGGATATTTATAATATCAATTATTTTAATATTTCATTAATAAGTTAATTAATGCGTCATCGTTGTGTCATAAATAAATTAAATTATATAATTTCTAAAAATTATAAATAAAATATCATTATTTAGTAAATATTTTTATCTTTATAATGAATATTTATTGTCAAATTTATATTGTGTGTAACCCTATATTAAAAATGGTTTAGTTATTAAAATTTGAATTTTACTCTTTTAACTCTTCTTTAAATAAAATAATAATAAATATCCTAATATAATTCAAGTGGAAAAAATAGGATCATATTTTACTCCTAATGTTTTTTTGGTCGAATTATACTTATCCAATAGAATTAGGACAAGTGTTAGGGTAATTATATCATTTTTACCCTTAATTACCCTATTTACTTTTAACCGTGGTAAATAAAAGTCAAAAGTTACTATTCAAAAAAAATTATTTTCATCTTATTGAAGCACATGTTACTTAATTTTATTAACCATGTCTCTCATATTTTTCAAATTCAACTCACAGAAGCGGTAAAATTATGTTTTATACAAATTTTCAGATGCTCCTAGTTGGTGGGTAAAAGACGGTAAAAAGTTCGAAAATATTTTATATATCTAAAATTATTACAAAATGACTCCAATGAATTATATTGAAAATATATAGGTATTATGTGTATATTTTAACCTAAAATAAATTAAAATAAAATAAATAATTATTTAAATAAAAAGTCGGTTTTAACCAATAACGTAGTGTTTTTTCCCTATTCATCAAAAATTGAATGTTTTCAGAAAAATACCAAAAATTCACCCTAAGCTAATTTTGATATTATGAATCCAAAAATGGAGTCCATTATGAAAGATAAAATTTATAAAATTTCAAAAATTGGGTATTACTATTCATAATAACTTGTTTGATTGGTCGCGGTGTGTTAGAATCTCGAAGTTGCATACAATGCAAGTTATTGCATTATTCAAAGGAAAACGTATTGTGGAAGCTTGGGGTGTTACATTATTCCCTCCTTTAAAAAATGTTGTCCTCAAAATTTCTATAATTCTACCACACAAAAAGATTCAGGTGGTTCATCATAAGTTCCTCTGGTTCCCACATTTCCTCTTCCATCTTATGGTTTCTCCATAAAACTTTTACCAGACGAGTCGTCCAATTTCTCAGCACCTGTTCTCTTGTATCAAGATTTTTTACAGGCTCTTCACAATAAGACAGATCAGGTTCTAGGCCAATTTCCTCATATGTGAGTACATGCTCTGGGTCAGGAATGTATTTTCTCAACAGAGATATGTGGAACACTTCATGAACTTTGGAGAGACTTGAAGACATTTCCAAATGATAAGCTACAACTCCAATTTGTTGTAGAATTTCGAAAGGTCTGATGTACGTGGGACTCAATTAACCCTTCTTACCGAAACTTATAACACCCTTCCATATATATACCTTCAAGAAAACATGATCTCCTACCTGAAATTCCAAATTCTTCCTTCAGTTATTGGCATAGCCCTTTTGCCTGCTTTGAGCTTCTTTGATGTGGGTTTGGATAACCTTCACCTTTTCTATTGTTTCTTCAACAAGTTATGGGCCTATGAGTTTTCTTTCGCCAACATCATCCCAAAAAGTCAGTGTGGGACATATTTTTCCATATAACTCTTCATATGGTTCCATCTGAATACTTGAATGGAAGCTATTATTATAGGAATATTCTACAAGAGGTAAATATTGATCCCACACACCTTGAAAGTCAAGTGAGCAAGATCTCAACATGTCTTCTAAGGTTTGAATAGTCCATTCTCATTGTCCATTAGAATGAGGGTGTTAGGCAGTGCTCAAACGAAGTTTAGTATCCACGGCCTTCTGAAGAAGTTTCTATAATTTTTATGTAAAAAGAGGATCATGATCAGAAACAATCGATATGGGTACTCCATGAAGTCTTAAGACTTCATTAATATATAGTCATTCCATACGTTCAAGTGGTAAATCATCTCTTATAGCAAGAAAATGTGCTGACTTGGTAAGACGATCAATAATGACCCATATTGCATCATTCCTTTTATGAGTCTTTGGTATCCCTATGAAAAAGTCCATCATAATATTATCCCATTTCCACTCAGGTATGGGAAGAGGTTGCATGACTCCTCCGGGTTGTTCCCTTCCAGCTTTCACTTATTGACAAACCATACATCTCGACACAAAATCAGAAATCTCCCCCTTCATGTTGTCCCACCAAAAATGTTCTTTCAAATATCTATACTTCTTAGTGCTACCATAGTGTATAGAGAAATTGGAGCTATGTGCATCATCCAACAATTCCCTTTCTAGATCAGGTATATCAAGAACACAAAGTATCTTCCCAAATTTCAAAATTCCATCTTTATATACGAAGTCAGTCAATCTACCATCATTCACAGCTTTAATTTTCTTTTGAAATTCCTCATCATCAGTCTGATAACATTTTATCCTTTATAGTAAAGATGTTTTGGAAACACTTTGAAAAATAATTGATGTTTCATCTTCCATGGTTATTCCCATATACATAATTTACTAGATCCATGAAAATATGATCCTTTTCAACTATCATCTTGTTCAAAACTCCATGATCCTTTCTACTCAAAGCATCTACCACCTTATTTGCCTTCCCCGGGTGGTAGTGTATAGTGAAATCATAATCCTTGATTAGTTCAAGCCATCTCCTTTGCCTCATGTTGAGTTCTTTGTGTGAGAAAATATACTTCAAACTCTTGTGATTAGTATAAATCTCACATTATTCCCCATAGAGATAGTGTCTCCATATCTTCAAAGAAAATATTATAGCTACTAACTCAAGATCATGAGTGGGATAGTTTTTCTCATGATTTTTTTGCTGTTGTGATGCATAGGCAATAACTCTATCATTCTTCATAAGGTCATAACCAAGTCCTTTCTTTGATGCATCACTATAAATAACAAACCTATCGTTCCCCGATAGTAGAGTCAAGATAAGAGAATTAACTAACCTTCTCTTCAGTTCATCAAAACATTCTTCACACTCTTTTGTCCAAAAAAATTTAACCCCTTTATGTGTGAGCTTGGTTAATGGGTTAGACAATCAGGCAAAATTCTGGACAAAACACTGATAATGACCTGCTAAATCAATAAAACTTCATACCTTAGTTATACTCATTGGTGCTGGCCATTATTGGATTGCCTTTGTCTTAGAAGGATCAACATAGTTTCCATCCTTATAGACAATATTTCCAAGAAACAAAATCTCCATAAGCCAAAATTCACACTTGCTAAACTTCCCATATAATTTATTTCTTCTAAGATTCTTTAGGATAATGCACAAGTGGTTTTCTTGATCTTCATAGATTTTTGAGTATACCAAGATATCATTAATAAATACCACTAAAAATTTATAAATATATTCCTTAAAAACTATGTTCATTAGATCCATGAAAAAAGAGGGTGCATTAGTCAGCCCAAAAGGCATTACTGTAAATTCGTAATGCATGTACTAGGTTCAAAATGCTGTTTTTTGAATGTCTTCCTTCTTCACACACAACTGATGATATCCATATTGAAGTTCAATATTTGAAAAATATTGAGCTCTAGGAAGTTGGTCGAATAAATCATCAATGTGAGGTAGGGGATACTTGTTCTTTATTGTTATAGCATTGATCTCCCTGTAGTCAATGCACAGCCTCATAGATCCATATTTCTTCTTAATAAAAAGGACAGGGGCTCCCCATAGAGAAACACTAGGGAGAATAAATCCCTTATTACTCAATTCCTCTAGTTGTTTATTTAGTTCCACTAATTCCACAGTGGCCATTATATAAGGGGTCTTCGATATGGGCCTTGAACTTGGAATTAAATCAATGGAAAACTCAATTTCTCGTTCTGGAAGATGTCCAGGTAAATATTCTTGAAACACATAAACATATTATTTCACAATAGGTGTGTACACTATTCAAACATTCTTTTCCTCACCCATAATTATTTCATTCTCATCCTCCCTAATAATTTAATTTAGTAGAGCTACTGGGGTGGATCTTGATAAGAATCAGGTGGTGACATTTCTGCTCTAAAGATAATGTACTCCTTATCATCATCGAAAATTGTAACCACCTTGTTCTTAAAATAAAGTTTCACATCATGGTCCGAAATCCAATCCATTCCAAGGATTATATCAAATTCTATCATGGGTATGACGATGATATCAACAGATAAAGAACATTTATATGATCTAATGGGAACTGATTCACAAAACTTTGTTGTGATGATACTTCCCTTAGGTGTTTTGACTGACAACTCCCTTGTTAATTCAAATTGAAAATATCTATTTTTCATATAAAACTGGGAAGATATGAAACAATAATATGATCCATAGTCAAATAAAGCATTGGCTAAACATGAGGAAACCACTAAATTACCTGCCACCACGTCTTTCGGAGCTTCAACCTCAGTAGTAGTGACCGCATAAGCTTGGCCTTGCTCCCTTGGCCTTTTCTAAGGTAATTTACCTTGGGTCGTAGGACATTAATTTTCATAATTCCCCTTTTATCTATAATGGTAGCATTCAAAAACCTATTTCTTCTCCTTGCAATCATGACCTTGGTGGCCTTTTCACCACACTTGTAACATACTCCCATTCCCTTTAGGAAAATACTGGGGTGTTTCTTCCCACATTTACCATATGATGGATATTCAAATTTTTCTTTCTTGAACTCATTTTCATTTCTAGAGTGTTTAGTAGATCTCTTATTCTTCTTCTTTTCTTTAAGGTCATAAGACTTAGAGAATTCTTCTTCAGTCTTGATAGCACATGAGACAATATCTTCGTATGATAAGAAGGATTGTGAGACTAATGCTTGTCGTAGAAATGGTTTTAACCCATCAAATAACCGATCAATCTTACTCCTTGGGTTACGTATATAATCTAGAGCATGCCTTGCTAACCTTGTAAATTTAGCCTCATAATTTGAAAAATTCTCATCTTTTTTCCTTAAACCCATAAATTTTCTTTCTATATCTGCTCGATGGTCATGAGGAAAGTATTTTTCTAATAAAATTTCTTTAAACTCCTTCCATTCCATATTTGATACTTCATCATCTTCCTTTGTGTTTTGAATCAATGACCACCATTTATCTACATCTCACGTGAGGAGATAAACTACCATGAAAACTTTTTCCCTTTCACTGCTCCCCAAAGCATGAAATATTTTCTCTAAGGAATTTATCCGTTGCTCAGCTACTAATGGATTTGTACTCCCATTGAATTTTGATGGCTGTTTCCTCATGAACTGGTCTAACATTGATCCTCTGTGTTGTGGATCAGGGTGCTCCATACAGGTATGTTTATTATTCATAACCTAAGTGAGTTGTCCCAGTATGGTGATAAGCTGATCAACACCAGTTTCATCACCAGCTCCACTATAATTATCTTGAGTAGGAGGGAAATCCCTACATGGATTACGTGCGTTGATATAGTTTCCATTCCTTCCACTAGGAACCATTTCTAAACAACGACATATACTTGATTAGTTTATGAATCTCAATGCATAATTACAATCTTATAAAACACTTGACATAAATTGAATAGTTTATGGATATAATCCATAATCATAAAAATGTTTTCTTTGAAGAAGTATATACTTATAAACTCTTCATAATGGTTTGTAAAGAAAATGAGAATTATCCTAAGCATATCCCCTCGGAGTGTCGTAACCAAGAGTGCAGCAGGGCCTGTTATTGTGCTCGAGTTCCCATTCGAGTCTATCTCAAAGAGGTGTTTTCGGGTTTTACCCCTAGGTACATCTATGCCAGAGCCACCTCTACCCACTTGTATCTAGATAGGGATGTATTTCTTGGAAAACACACAAAATCTCTACAATACCAAAATTCTAGGAAGTTCTTTTATACTAATCCTCAAAGTCTATATTAGGGTACTGTTCTCTAATAATGGTTTTTCTAAATCTAGCTTCCGAGGTTTGTACTAAACATCCTCTGATACCAACTGTAATTCCCCGACCCCAGTTACCTAGAGTCGGTGCATTATTATATAACATTGGCATGATATAATGAATCATGTCCCGAAAGACCGATTTGTTTAGTAGCCTTCGAAGTATTAGATACACTTATAAGTTTTACATTACATAATGAAATAAAAACGTCAATAAAATTTTTCCCCCTTTTGAACACACTTATATTCTTAGATTATCCCTATAGGTCAACCATAAAATAATTCTTCACATCCTGGGAAAAATAAACCATAGAAAGGGGTGATCTCAGATACTTAGTAAGGATAACAATATAGAGGAAACTTTCATAAAAAAGCATAAACATTTAAGGCAATGTATTAGACTAAAACAAAAGACTTTTAAACTTAAACTTCATCATAATATGGAAAAGATAAAATCAAATAATTCCATTTACTTATTCATATAGATATTCTACGAGTCGAATAATCACATGCAATATCAATAGCCACTTTCATAATGATGGAATTCATAATGCCAAGCTTCATAACCACATAGTCAAGGACTTGTGCCAAGAATAAAAATAATATTATGTCAAGGCCTTGTTCCAAGACACTAGTTTTTCTCATGAGACCTACCGATGCATCCAAGAGCTATAGCGGGCTCCACCCCTCACTTACTAAGTCCAACACATTCCTCATATGAAAAGGTTTAAACATAACATAAACATTCGTATTAAAACTATCATAAAAAAGTCAATACTTTATCTATAAGCCATGAATGGTGTAAAAATAACACGTACACAGTCAAAAATATCACAAAACCTTCAATATAATATGGAAGTTTTATATCATAATAAATAAACTACAAACAAGATTAAAATCCATCAAAGGATGTTGATAGAGATGAAATCAAAACTTTTTTTTAGAGAAATATCTCTTTCTATTTTGAAATCATTTAAAAGTTATATAATTATAAAAGAACAAATTTATTTTGAAAATATTCTTATAAGCTTATATGGGAAGCTTCTATGATGTTATAACGATAGAAAATATCCGCACCCGACGTATAATTAAAAAAAAATACATTATTACCTTAATTTTGTCGAAAAGCTCATAAAGTACGTTGTTTGGAAAACGACGGAAAGATTCATTTAAAAACATATAAGGTCAAATAAGGGTATAAATTACTTTAACCCATTTTCTAGTAATTTTTTTTTGAAATACATTTTAAAGAAAACATGGATGTGGATGATAAAGAGGTCCCAGTAGATACTTAAGTAAAAACAACCATGGATAATAAAGAGATTGTGAAATTAACACTTACCTTATAATTTTCCTTAGTCGATGGTATGTTAACCTCCTGTATAATAGTTAAAACATTGTTCTTAAATTATACAAAAACTATATACATAAATAGGATATCATATATGATCTTATAATATTTCTTTGTTAATAATATTTTAGTAGTATCATCTTTTCAGGTGTTAACTGATTCATTTTACTTTATATGCATGGTTATGTAAGACATGTTTGTTATGGATAGGATGTATTTGATTCATATATAGAATTATATTATGTTCATAAACATTATTTTTGATCATAAAATGAAAATTATTCTTGAATGATTACGATGGGGAATGAATCTCATCGTGTTTGTGGGGACGATTATCCGTACGTACTTGTGAGCGACAATATCAGTATATTGATGGATAAATCATGTGTAATTGAATATTAAATCATATATACAGAATCATTAACATGTTATATTTATTATTTACATTAGTTATAGTCATTATTATACCCATCCAAACAATAAAGTGTTTGAATAACAAACTACACTACGACGTGGAGACGGTAATCCGTACGTACGCACGTATGGTGAATTTGTCATTTATAGGATGAATAAAATAATGAAAATGGTTGTAAAATTTTTATAATAACATCACAATATATGGAAAATTCTGGAGTTATTATTTTATAATGGAAACAATAAAGAAAGAGGAAGTGGAAGAAGAAAAGAACTTGGAAGAGGTGATGAAATATTTACCTTTTCTTCGGGTTCTTCCTTTTGATATGATCAAAATGGCTCCTTAGGTTGGATTTTTGACCAAAGGAAGGCCTCTAGGATGAATGGAGGAAATTTGGGAGAATATTTGGGAAGGGTTTTTCCGAGCCAAAAGGCTTTGTATGTGTGAAACTAACAGAAGGGGAAGTGCCCTTTTATAAGAGAGGGGAGGGTCACTTTAAAAAAAGCTTGAAATATTATTTTATAATAAAATCATTTTCGGTTTCTAATGGATCTAAAATGAATTATTTAAAGTCTAAGGTGGGGATGGTTTGAAAACCTCTCAACCAATAGGTTTTATATAGGTTTATGTCATCATATTAACCTTATCATTTATATTTAACTCTTAGTTAAATAGTTTGACATTTACCATGTCTCTTTGTATTTTTATATTATATGGTTAATAAACTTACTATAAGAAGACAAAAAAACCCCATGTGGTTCATTATTAATATATATAACCTTATCTATGTTTTTTGGCAGAACATTAGTTTTTTATGAATATTATATCAATTAATAATATAATATTTGTTTTAAAAACTCAATTATGTCAATTTTCACACTATTTAGTATTTAATTTTTTGAAAGCCATAAAAACTTTATCACTTCAAATAAAATTTATTTAAACAGCCCTAACATGTCATATTAACCTAGAAAATTCCAAAGTCTCAGTTTACATTTATTTGTATATTTATAATATTAATTATTTTAATATTTCATTAATAAGGTAATTATTGCGTTATCATTGTGTCATAAATAAATTAAATTATATAATGTCTAAAAATTATAAATAAAATACCATTTTGTAGGAAATATTTTGATATTTCTAATTAATATTTATAGTCGAATTTATATTGTGTGTAACCCTATATTAAAAATGGTTTAGTTATTAAACATTGAATTTAACTTTTTTAACTATTCTTTAAATAAAATAATAATAAATGTCCTAATCTAATCCAGGTGGACCAAAGAGGATCATATTTTATTCCTAAGGTTGTTTTTGGTCGAATTATACTTTTAAAATAGAATCAGGACATGTGTTAGGGTAATTATGATATCATTTTTACCCATAATTACCCTTATTACTTTTAACCGTGGTAAAATACAAGTCAAAAGTTACTATTCACCAAAAAAATATTTTCATCTTATTGAACTACATTTTACTTACTAATATTAACCATTTCTCTCAGATTTTTGAAATTCAACTCACAAAATCGGTAAAATTAAGTTTCATACAAATTTGCAAATGCCCCTTGAAGGTGGGTAAAAGACGGTAAAAAGTTCGATAACATTTTATATATATAAACTTATTATAAAATGAATCCAATGAATTATGTTGAAAATATATAGGTATTATGTATCAATTTTGACTTAAATTAAATTAAAATAAAATAACTAATTATTTAAATAAACAGTCAGTTTTAACCAATAATGTAGTGTTTTTTCACTATTCATCTAAAATTTAATGTTTTCAGAAAAATACCAAAAATTCACCCTATGCTAATTTCAATATTCAGAATCCAAAAATGATGTCCATTTTGAAAGATAAAATTTATAAAATTTCAAAAAGTGGGTATTACTATTCATAATAGCTAGTTTGATTGGTCGCGATGTGTTAGAATATCGAAGTTGCGTACAATGAAAGCTATTTCATTATTCAAAGGGAAAAGTACTGTGGAAGCTTGGGGTGTTACATCTAGGTCCTGATCATAGAGTTTTAGAAGTTACTCTTCAAGGTAAGGGAATCTACCACCCATCTATTTTCAAGCACACCTTTAATGTTATGACTTTATAAATTATTTTTTATTATGTTGCTATTTGTCATTAATTATCACCATTACTGTCCAAATTATTTAGAAATTTTGAGAGACCCATTTTTCTCACAATCAACTCATTTTATGAATTTTTAAGTGACGTCGTTAGGCTGCTGAAATTTCATAAGGGAATCTTGAACCCTTCTCCTTTCAAGCATTCCTTTTATTCTATTCCATTTTAATTTCTATTTTATTATTTTAGGATATGTAATTACATATCCCACCTACTTTCCATATTATTTAAAAATTATTAGAGACCCCTTTTTCTCTCATCAACACATTTTATGAATTTTTATGTGACATCGTTAGGCTGCCGAAATTTCGAAAGGGAATTCCCAACTTCTCTTTTCCTTTCAAGTTCTCTTTTATGTGGTATGTATTTAAAATTTTCATAAAATGTTCTTATTTATATTATATTCTGTCCCTATAATTTATTATGAGTCTTTTATTAATGGGTGACCCCTATCCTCTCTTTTTAATGTTTTATAAAACATTGTTTCATACCTGTTATGCTGCAAACTTTTCATCTCAAAATCTCTCTCTTTTTCTCAAGAAATTATTTTATTTTATTTATATGAATACCCAAACCTCTATAATTTAAAGTTTTATACATAAATACATAATAAATATTTATTTTATTCTGGAATTGACATACATAAAACCCTCATTCCCTTTCAGTGGGATATAAATGGCATAATGATCATGTTTTTAAGCACTTTTTAAAACACCACAATTTTAATATGAAACTCATTTATTTTATTCTCCATAGGTTGTTTATGAAAAGAAATTATGATATATTTGGATAAAATTAAAATAAATAAATATTAAGGGTGTGCCCTGATAGTTCTCCAACGCATTGGGTAAAGAAATTAATCTATAGAGATAACATGTTTAACGATACCTTGGTGAATCACCATGATAATTTTTATGACACCTCAGTGATCAAACTTGGTGATATTATTTTACGATACCTTGGTTAATAAAATTAGTAATTTATGTGAAACCTCGGTGATAAACCTTGTTCACGTTCTTTTATGATACCTTGATGAATAACCTTGGTAATTGTTTTATGACACCTTGGAGATAGACCTTGGTGATTTGATTATGAATGTCTAAATTAAATTTTGTATCCACATTTGAAAGTTTTTATTTAAGTTATTATTATTAATATATTCCTCCTTATCATTACTTTACAATATTACTCATGTTCTTGTTGATATTGGTCAAGTTTACATGTAAACTGTTTCAGTTGTTTTCCCTTACTGGGCCTTCTGCTCCCCCTTTCCTTTAATGTATATCCCCAGGTTATGAGATATAATAAATTTACTTAGGATGAACCTTGAAGACGAATTTAAAGTGGATCAGAATAATCTGTTAATTTTTCTTGTATTAAGTTCCTGATTTACAAGACACTAAACCCAAAAGATCCTCTGTTTGTAAAATGTTATGTAAAGTAGTGTAATGAAAAGGTAGGATGCCATAAACTTCAGGTGGATCAAATATTGTTAAGTTTACATGAAACTTATTCCATATATAAGACATTTTTTAGGTTTTAAATTAATACCTACATATATCACCATCCATTATTTACCTAACTCACCTAACTCCCATGTGATTCTATCTTTACCCCTCACATACCATTCAATTATAAGGAAAAGTCCATCTTGTTCACCTAGACAAAGATCTCACATAAACCAACTTAAATACACACTTATACTTAAAATTATTCTTTAAACACATATCAATTTAACTATTATATAATCCTTTTCTACGGTCATAATCCTATATTGAAAATAATTTAGCCTAATCCCTCAATTTTTAAGAAGTCTCCAAGAGAAGGTTTAAGTTCCCAACATATGTACTAATCACTCCATATCTATTTTATTATTTATATTAATAATAAAAAACCATTTAAAACATAATAACATAATGAAGTAGTATCATTAGTATAAAAAATTTCATCATATTAATGTAATAATCATTTTCTACCTTCATCCAAACATTTCATAAAATGAAAAGGCCACTTGTGCATACATGTGTACTACCACCTCTATGGAAGACATGCTATATTTTTCATCAATGCACTATATGGATGATTATAAGAATGTATTTAGTGAATTAATATGATATATATTTCATAATTAGGATTATATAAATATAAATAATTATGTACCTTCCTTTCATTCTATTTGTAGAAAAATGAAAACATCATCCATGTGTACTTGTAGGTTGTCACCTCCATGAATTACACATTTCATTTTTCACCACACCCATAAATGTATGGTTATAAAAATATATTTAATGAATAAATATGATATTTATAAAATAATTATGATTCTATTAATATAAATCATTACCTACCTTTCTCTCTTTACATCCATCAAAAAATGAAAATGTTACCCATGCGTACGTGCAGACTATCGACTGCATGAAAAACGCCTTTCATTTCTCATCACCACATTCACAGATGGTTATAGAAATAATTTTATGGTTAAATATAAAGATAATATGTATATTATAACATTTTTTAACATTATATAAGGATTAAACAAAAAATAATTATCATTATAAAGTAATTTGTTGATATCAGTAAATTACCTTAAATAAGCTCGTCACCAATTTCATCTTCACAGATTATAATAAAAACACTCATGGAATGAAATTAGAATTTTATAAATAATTATAGAAATTATATTATAATAACATTAATAATATTTTAATCATTAAATTTTATAAAATAATGTTAATTGATATCTCCATTATGAAACTCATATAAAACAGTCAAGATTACTAACATTTGATGATGAAAATAAATGATATCTAGCTAATAAATGTATAATGAATGGTTAAAATGGAAGAGTATAAAAATTAATAGAAATTAATAAGCTTCATTTATGAATTATTAATACGTTTACGTTTATTATACAATATCTTAAATCACTTTTATGAAAGTAAAGAGTTAAGATAAGGGTTCTCATCTCAATTTTATTTCTTTGAGACATATTCCATACTCACTACTTGTTTTATTTTATCTAGTGTATATAATACTAATTTAAAATATTATATCATGATTATATTTATATTAATGGTATTTAATGTTCTATTTAAATTTCTCACCTTCAAGATAATTCTATTGATGAGTTACCAAAGCTGTAAGGTTTTTTTTCAACTCAATTTTTAATCATTGATTTATAGTCATTCTTCTTGAATTTTATTTTTATAAGTTTGGTATAACCTACCTTATGAATAAATTATATTTTACATCATCTTAATTTATATTTATTTACAATAAAATATGATAAACCCCTTTTTAATTCATTATTACATAAATTCTTCTTCTTTTAGGGATTCCTTAATTAATAAAAATTAAATCCGATTATGAATAATCCTTATCCTCTTTAATTGTTATTTCTATTAAATATCCATATTCTGTCATTCCAAAAATATTTAACTTTTTTATTTTGAAACCTAAAGATATATTACCACATGTGATCTTCTTATTTCTCATTACCTCTGTTCAACATTGAGTTTTACAATACTTTTTATTTTGTGGGTTTCAATAAAGATATTTTAAATTATTAAAAAGGATTTTCCTTTCATAATCATATATTTTAGCTTGAACTAAAAATTTTATTATTTAACCCGTATTCCATTCCATAATTCCATTTTCTAATTTGAAATATTTTTTTAAAAAAAATTATTCTAGCCGTCTTCCTGAAAATTGTTTTTAAAAATTACTTGTGAATTATTTTTTTTGTGGGCATGAATTTCTTTACAAAAAATGTTAAATAAATATATTTTTAAAAAGTTCCATAAAAATAAAATTTTCCTACCCTACTTTTTAGTTTTATATAATAAAATTCCCTTTTAAGATTTCATGATTTTCAAAATAAACTTCCATTCCTTTTTAATAAAATGTTTTCTTAAAAAAGGGTAAAAGAATGTAAATGGAATTTCATATTCTTTCTCTATGAAAATTTTTAGTTCCATTTTACATGTGTTTTTTATATACGTTAAAATATATTAAAGTTTCTTTTCTTTAACTAAGGATATTCTCTAATGAAAAAATTCAACTTCTTTATATTGATGGATTATGAACATGTTATTCCATTCATTTAATGAGGAAAGTATTGAAATATTGTATGATTTTTATTATAGTATGGATGTTTATTAATTACTATGACAAGATTATTATGTATTTCATTGATCATTCAATGAGGAAATAATTCGATAGGGGTAATTGATGTGTCGCGCTAGGTCCATAGGGATTTTGGGCCACAAATAGCCTTAGGTCCACTGAACTTTCAGGCCACTAAAACCAAGAAGAAGCCTGAGAATACCCCACATGAGCATGCTCAGAAGAGGATTCAGAGAAAAGTAGCTACCTTTGAGCAGAGCTAACCAGATTGGAAGAATATGATGATATGAAAACTGCCATCGGTACCAGGAACCATGAATCTATGCATGAGGCAATGATAGCTGATCATCCATGTGAGGTGGGGAGTTGGGCGCCTTCAAGATGTAGATGATCTGGAGGGGCTATTTCAAGTGTGTCAGGTCTTAGGCCCTCAAAGGTCTTATATTGGTGTGTGTGCCTCTGGGACTTCGGTTCTTGTATGATCCTTGTACCTTGGGCCCACGGGTCATGTAAGGGTTCCCCTCAACCCTTAAAATGGGGATTATCCAAAAAATAAATAAATAATTAAGGCCTTCAGTCTTTTGGAGGATGGGCAGGGCCCAAAATTATATAACAACTCATTGTATCTATAGGTCTCATGTTATAAGAAGGTTTGGGAATTTGGTGTAATCCATCCCATTTAAGAACAATCTCTTGGCTATGGTCATTGAGGTAAAAATAATGTCTTAGATATATTCATTTTAGTACCAATAATGTATTTAATATGGTGATGATGGTACATATAATTTCTTGTTCAGAGTTATGATGGAAATAATAATGTCTTGACTACGGTCATTATGGTAAGAATAATGTCTTGGATAAGGTTGTGATGGTATGATTAATATGGTCAACATTATGCATTCCATAACTGCGGAATCAATTATTATTATTATCCATTTGATTATTTTTTTTCATCCATGGATTTATTGAAATCGCATGTGATTAGTTAAATATAACTATTCAATTTATTTATTCCTTCCATTTTATTTTTACACAGTCTATTACATGATTGCTTCTGATATATGCTAACCCATACTGAGAATTTGGATAAACCCTTATCATGTTTCCATTTACCCATGTTAATAAAAAGAAAAATACATATGATATGTCTAGAATGGTATATTTTATGGAGAATTTTATGGGATATGTTTAAGACTTATTCTAAAATAAGGAATTCTTGATATAATAGAAAAAATGACTATTGGATGGGAAATATATGGAGTCTTTTTGTTCTAAGTTTTTCCTATATCTTTAAATCTATAATACTAAAAGGTCCTTGGTGTGTTAGTTGTTTAGTAACTATTTTTAATATTTTAATGATTAATTTTTATTCTTGAGTTGATTCAATTGGTTTCAATTTTTTATGTAAAATAATTTTTTTATTCATATCAGATTTTGAGAGTGTGGGTCCAGAGCATTTTAGTTGGTATCAAAAACAGGTTTTAGATAACTTTAGATGCTAGGAAGAGTACATGGTCATATTATAAGTATACCTTAGGTTTGTTATATGACTTTATGTCATGAAAATTTATGTTATTTTGGAAGTACAAATATCTCTTTAGAGTATACATGATTAAGGTATATAATGATCGTTTGTTATTTTATTTAATTCTAGGAGCATTTATTTCTATGAAATTTTGGACTTAGGTTACGGTAAGAAAGATATTGATTTAATTATCATTAAAAATTAGGCTAAGAATAAATTAGTATAAAACCATTGTATAAGTCTAAATATATAAAAACATCATTATTTTTCTGTAAATTATAGAGTGTCTGGTTTACTAGAGATGATATCCCTATCTGGATAAAAAAAGTTGATATAGGCTCTAATAAATATACACCTAACGTTTATTGACCGCGCTGTCATGACACGTCAAATTGATTATGATTTTAAGATTGATTTATAGTCTAGGGAAGACCTTATGCTATCTCTCAAGAAGCGTTGATAGGTTTTGAGTATGTATTTTTAATAAGAAATACTAAAAGAGGGGAAGTTTTTGAAAACAGATTTAAGTAAATTACTTAATTAAAGAGTTAAATAGTTGATCAATAAAGGTGGTGTATTAATAATTATGATAGAAGATAATAATTTCAAGTTCACTACTCATCTTGGATAGTTTATTGTTCTGAGAATTTAACATGGTTTTTTTAATTCTTTGGTTGAAGGTTTTCGAGATCTTGACTCCCCTCTTGACTATCAAATGATGCTTAAAGAACCACCCCTTGACACAAAAATCATGTTTCCAAGATTTGGTTATCAAACATAGAATAAACGGTCTACCAAATAATACTTAAATCTTATGTATGTGTGATATAAATAGGATTATTATGTTGTCCAATTGGAACAACCCATGATTCCCACTTGAAATCTCAACCCAATCAGTGTTGAAATAAAAATCATTCCACTTAATTATAATAAAATGAAATGTAATCAGGAAGTAAGAATTTCAAGATAAAAAATAATTTAAATATTCAACACACAAATTATACAAAACCAGTAGAAGAACATGTTCTTGAAATCCCTCCCAAGTTTGTGTAGCTTCCTCGAAATGATCGTCCACCGTTTAGCACGCCATCGAGAGGAGGAGGAGGCTAGGGTGAAACTCCTTCTTAATCCTTGATCCCCCTACAAGGATAGGTGACTCCAGAACTTCTAGGATGATGAAGAGACTTCTATAGGACTCCAAAATGGAAGAGCTTGGCTCCTGGTTCTAACTCCCCAAATGAGGTACCCATGGTGCTCTTTTATAGAAAAAATGGGATGTGGTTTTGGGCACACAGATTGTGTAAAACCACTTGTCACATTCTTTTAGGATTCTATAAAGTCTTCAATCGCTTTTAAAAAAATTGAAAGTTGTTTCCCCACATCTTGGTCATCTCCATTGAAAGGTTGGCTCCATTTGTACATGTACCACTCTAGATATGAACAGAACATAGCACACAACTTTTGACTCCGTGCAGATTCAATGGCCTGGACAGATCACTTCGATTGGGCCTCTTAATGGACAAATGGGTCTTTCTTGTCTTCATACGAGTTGTAGATAAATTAATTATGGACTATCCCATAGAAGCTCAGCCCATTTTTATTCACGTAGTTTTCATAATCTACCTAACAGTGGACAAGAGTTCATGAGACCCATGCAATTTTGGCCCATTTTCCTTCTGGATCATCTTTGGGGCCTCCAAATCACCTCCTCCTGCAATGGAATCATCAAAAAAAGTAACATTGATCTTTTAAACAGCGATAAACACAAAATAAATGATTCAAACATGGAATGGAATTTGTTGGTATTTTTATAATTTTTAATATAAAACAAGTTTAGCATAGTGGTGTAAGGGTGAAAATGAAACCGTGAATCACGGTGTGATCACACCCCCACACGTAAACATTTTCACTCCTGGGAAAAGTCACATATCAAAATAAAATGATTCTTATACATATTCCCAACATCATAAATATTTAACATTTGAGGAAATTTTAATTCATTAAAGTAATGTGATCAATGCACAAACCACACCAAGGAGTTCTTCCTTGTGAAAATGGAAAAAGATGTCCTATAAATCATATCACAATGAAATTCAAAGAGATTAATGACACCAAAATGAGAAAGTAATTCAAAATTTAACCATTCGACTAACTCTCCATGTGTGTGTGTGAAACCCATTCCATGCTATTCTGTCCACTTTCTATCTAACAAATATATGTTATTTTAACATTATTCAGCTTTAAATGATTTTTTTCACCGAACCTATCCTACATCCTTTGCAATAATATTTCAAGACCCACTCACTTAAGCATTCCTAGAAGTCCAAACATAAGCTCCTGACCAAGATATCCTCATATGTTTCACATTTCTTCACTCCCCACATTTTTTTTTGTTTTTTTAGAAGTTTCATTGGGAACAAATCTCACAATCATCTCTCAACCCTTGTTTGATCTCCTTACAAAACTAATTGCAATAGTTATAACAAGATCAAAGGTTTAGGAGGAGTGGTTTTTAAATTTCCGAAGACACAAACCAATTTTTTTGAGGGCATACAATAGTCAGACATTAGGTACAAATGCATAGGTCAATCTTGTACAGTAAAGAAACATATCATATAAGGAACGAATGTATGGAAATATCATTAAAGCTGAAAAATATTAACCTAACATATATTTACCTTATATTAAGTAAGAAATATTCACACTTTGTGGTTAGTTTAAAAAATGTGTGATGATATTAGTGACACGGTTTCTCCAAAAACTACTCACACAAGGGGCATCAATTATCTCAAATGTTTCACAGTGATAAAAAAATTTATATCATTGAATGAAAACCAATTCACTAAAAATCACTC
This sequence comes from Viscum album, assembly GCA_963277665.1. NCBI lineage: Eukaryota > Viridiplantae > Streptophyta > Magnoliopsida > Santalales > Viscaceae > Viscum > Viscum album. The sequence goes on along the minus strand of OY728135.1, from coordinate 249,606,660 downwards.
CCTAGTGTTAAATTCATACAAATATTATTTTTCTCTTTTATTATGGGTTTTTTTACATCCCCCCCCCTTATGGTCACCAAATCATGAAACATTGAAATTTTTGATGGGTAAAAATGAAAATACCATAAAGAAGGAGAGAAAGAGAAGAAAGGAAAAAGATAATGGAAATCCTAATAAACCCAGAAAGATAAGGAATAATGAAAATACCATAAAGAAGGTGAAAAATAGAAGAAAGAAAAAATATGATGAAAATTCCTAACTAACCCAAGAATGTACCCATCCCCCCATACCAAGAATGTGTAGTGTCCTCATTGTAATATTTGGGAATGTGAGAAGGAAGGATAAAACCTGGTGTGTTTCACGGGTATGTTGATTCTTGAATATGGAGTCCCTCCATCAGGAACTCTGGAAGGGCTTCGTGGAAGTGCTTCAGCCACTGCCCATTGACTGTGAAGGTTTTCTTGGTTTCTTCATTTTGAACCAGAACAACACCAAATAGAGATACATTAATAATGGTTTATGGGCCAAACTAGTGGGAATGAAGATTACCTAGATGCAACTTAAGACTTCTATTATAAAGGAGGACCTTCTTCCCAATGTGGAGCTGACGATGAAGTATAATACGGTCATGGGAAGCCTTGGATTAATCCTTATAAATAATGAAGTTTTCACATGCATCTCTTCTCATTTCCTCTAACTCCTGAATCTGCATCTTAATTTGATAACCTGAACCATAAAGATTAGAATTGCATTGTTTGATGGCCTGATAGTCCCGATGCTCAATCTTAACATGTAGGTGACAACTCTATCCAAACACAAGACAAAAAGGTGACATTCTAATGAGAGTATTGAAATCAGTACGGTAGTCCCATAAGGAATCATCAAGTTGAAGACTCCAATATTTTCTATTGGGTTGAACTGTTTTTTTAAGAATCTCTTTTACCTCTCTATTTGATACCTCGGCTTGACCATTGTTATGTGGGTGATATGCAATAGACACTCTATGATTGACCCCATACCGACGCAAAAGTGATTGTGTTGTTCAGTTGTAGAAATGAGAACCCTAGTCACTAATTATGAACCTAGGAAATCCAAACCTACAAAAGATCTATGTTCTCAAAAATTATACAACTGTTTTGGAATCATCTTTCCTTGTGGCTCGATCCTCTACCCATTTTGACACAAAATCGACCGCTAGAAGAATGTACTAGCTGCCAAAGGAATTAGAAAATGGACCCATAAATTCAATTCCCCAAATATAAAAAATGTCATGAAAGAGAAACGGTTGTTGTGGCATTTCATTTCTTTTAGAGACATTCCCTATTATTTGAAAATGAGGAAAAGATTTGAAAAAATCATGGGCATCTTGAAAAAGTGTTGTCCAAAAGAGACCAGAATCAAGGACCGTGCGAGCAGTCCATTGGGGAACAAAGTGACCACCACAAGAAAGAGTGTGATAGAATATAAGGATAGACTGAAACTCACTATTGGGAACACAACGCCTAAGTACTTGATCGCTACATGTGTGACAGATGTAGGGGTCATCCCAAATGTACCAATGAGACTCATGTTTTAGACGACTGGCTTGGTTTTTATTGAAATAAATTGGAATGCAAGATGCTACCAAATAATTTACAATTTCAACGTACCAAGGAATAACATCTTACACTCGGTACAATTTTTCATCAGGAAACATTTCAATAATTGGAATACAGGGGGGTGAGTTAATTTTCGAGGATGGGAGGATCCTACTGATATGGCCAGCCACCACATTCTCTAATCCTTTTTTATCTCTAATTTCTAGATTAAATTCTTGAAGGAGGAGCATCCAACGAATGAAATGTGGCTTGGCTTCCTGTTTCTTAAAGAGATACCAGAGGGATACATGGTTTGAGAACACAATGACTTTGGACCCCAAAAGATACAACCAGAATTTATCCAAGGCAAACACAATGGAATGAAATTATTTTTTAGTTTTGGTTTAGTTTTCTTGGGTAGGGTCCAACGTATTTGAGGCATAAGCTATGACATGTGGAGCTCAGTCGACCCTTTGTAACAAGACTGCCACAATTGTATAGTTAGAGGCATCACACATGAACTCAAACAGTAAATACCACCAAGGTGGTTGGATTACCAGGGGTGATGTAAGACTCCATTTTAAATTATTAAAAGTTTCCTCACATTCTTTATCAAAAACAAATTATTTTTCTTTTTGAGTAATTGGGAGAGGGGGAGTGCAATTTTACTAAAGTCACGAATGAAACGACGGTAAATTCCAGCATGACCTAGGAAAGATAGAACATCCTGTTAATTTTTGGGGAATGGTAGGGAAGAAATGACATCCACTTTTGATTTATCTACTTGGATACCATCCCCAGAAATGACATTTCCCCAAAATATATATTGTCGCACCATGAAATGGCATTTCTCATAATTTAATACAAGATTCTTTTCAATACAGCAATGTAGCACTAAACCAAAACTACTCAAACATTCATCAAAATAAGAGCCATAAATAGTGAAATAATCCATGAATAATTTCATGCAATTCTCCTGGTAATCTAAAAAAATACTAACTATGCATCATTGGAAAGTACCCGGAGCATTGCACAGACCAAATGACATCCTTCTATAGGAAAATGTGTCAAATGGGAAAGTGAAGGTTGTCTTTTCCTGATCCTTTGGGGAAATATGGACCTGAAAGTATCCATAATACCCATCAAGGAAACAGTAGTCAGACTTACCTTCTATCCTCTCTAGAATTTGGTCAATTAATGAAAAAATGAAATGGTTCTTCCTAGTGTGTAGGTTTAGTTGGCGGTAGTCTATACAGACACGCCAACTAATCTGCACACGAGTTGGAACCAATTCATTGTTTTTATTTTTGATTATTATAAGGCCAATATTTTTAGGAACTACTTGAACGAGACTGACCCATTGGCTGTCAGAGATGGGGTAAATGATTCCAGCAACCCATAATTTTGTTACTTCATTTTTCACAACTTCTAGTAGGTTTGGGTTCAGTCGATGTTGTGGATGTCTCACTGGTTTAGCCTCATAATTTAATAAAATATGATGTGTACAAATTGATGGGATGATACCAGGAATTTCAGAAAGTTTCCATCTCAAATATTGTTTAAACTCCTTCAAAATTTCAAGCAGTTTCAATTCATACTCAGGAGGGAGTGAACTAGAAATGATGATGGGCGACTTGTTTCCATTCTCAAGATATGAATATTTTAAATCTTGAGGTAATTGTTTTAGTTCCAATTCATGTGGATTTTGGATTGATGGGAGTGTGTGTGAAAGTGAGAGGTCACTGATCTCATATAACTACTCAATGGTATCATTCTTAATAGAGGAATGTGCTTTTACAAGCTTATCAGTACCATAGATGGTCCATGGATCCTCAGTGTTCAAGAAATCATCAATTAATAAAGATGCATGAAATTTTTCTATTCCACTACAACTTTCATTTTAGGAATCATTTCCATGAATTTTAATCAATGAAGAAAACTCATAAAGGGGTTTGGGGGAAATAAAAGATATTTTTTAGGGGTAGGGTGTACATCAATTAAATTAACAGAGAGAGGAATGTTCTTTTGAGGGGTGCTTCATGGAATCAAGGATGTTGAAATGCACTATGTCACCACCAAATTCCATAGATAATATACCATTATAGACATTAATTATGGTTTTGATAGTTTTCAATAAGGGTCTCCCCAATATAATTGGGGCATGTCCATTCATCCCATCATCTTCCATTTTAAGAACATAAAAGTCAGCGGGAAAAATTAAATTTTGGACCCTCAGAAGAACATCTTCTAACACACTAGAGGGGTGTGCAGTACTCCGATTATCTAGTTGAACAATAATTATAGTGGGATTCAGTTCCCCAACAAGAAATGTTGAGTAAAAAGAGTGAGGCATCACATTTATAGAAGCTCCTAAATCAATCATAGTATTAGAAAAATAATACTCCCCCTATGGTGCATAGAATTGAGAATGTTCCCTGATCATTGCACTTGGTGGGAATTGATGGATCTATAAATGCTAAAATATTCCCCCCCCCCCAAGCTCACTTTCTCATTACCTCAAAGTCGCCTTTGGTGTGTACACATCTCCTTTAGAAACTTGGTGTACCGTGGAATTTTCTTCACAACATCCATCAATGGGATGTTAACCTGCACTTTTTTGAAAATTTCTAATATTTCCTTATCAAGTTGAGTTTCCTTTTGTTTTCTTGTTTGGGTGTCCCTTTGAATAAATGGAAGAGTAATGGTAGGGCTAGGTGACTCATCAATATACACACTCTTTCCTTAGGAAGGGATTCTCTCATGACAATATTCTTCAACATTTAGAAAAATTTTAATGGTTGGTATGGAGGTTTCCTTAGGAGGGGATGAATATAATGGAGGATTAATTTTACTTTGTTTTACACTCCTAAGGGTGATGGAAATAACATTTCCTTTATCCCTAGGGTTAACTAATGGTTGAGAGGGAAGTTTACCTGACCCGTGACTTTGAATTTCACCCACTGAGTTAGCTAGTTGGACTAATTGGGTTTTGAGGTCTTGTATGGCTTCCTAAGTGGTTTGTTGAAATTGTATATTTTTGGTAGACATTTGTTTCATTATATCTTCTAGGCTAGGCTCGGGTTTTGGAGGGGTTTTTTGGAAAGGCCTTTGGGGTGGTTGAGGATTTCTGGGTAGTGGTGGTGGATGACTACTCTGACCTGGTTGGTTCCATTGTTGTTGAGGTTGGTTTGAATACCCCCTTACCTATAGGCTTGGTTCTCCTTCCACCTAGGGTTGGATGGATATTAAGGTTCTTTCCTAAAGGGTTGGTTATAGGGGCGGCCTGGAAATATTTCCTCACAACTCTCAGATGTTTCCTTCAATTGATGACATTGGTCAGAGTAGTGGGTGTCATAAAAACATATACTATAATGGTTGGGAGGAGGATATTGGGATTTTCCTTTGGAAAGAGTAAGTTTTTGAAGAAGGGTACTTACCTCTTCGAACTTTGTGTCCAACTTCTTCTCGAATTCTTTACTTTTTACCTCATGGACACCTTGAATCTGTACATTAGACCTTAAACCAAATTTTTGTCTGTTTTGCACCATGTTCTCAATCAGGTTTCTTGCAGAAATTGGGATCTTGTCAACTAGCAAACCACCTATAGCAGCATCGATCATATTTCGATCAATAGGGATTAAACCTTTATAAAAATATTGAATTAAAATTTTATCACTTATTTGGTGGTGTGGGAAACTTGTACATAACATTTTAAAGCATTCCCAATATTTATATAATTTTTCCCCTTGAGATTGTATTATCCCCAAAATTTATTTCCTTATTGTTGCAGTTCGAGAGGCTAGGAAATATTTTTCAAGAAAATGGTGTTTCATGTCCGCCTGACCTCTTATTGGAGAATTAACATAATATAAACAGTCTTTTGCTGTGTTTTCTAATGAAAAAGGGAATTCCCTTAACTTTATTTATTCTTCATCCACATTTTTAGGTTTTAATGTTGAACACACTATGTGAAATTCTTTTAAATGCTTGTGTGGATCCTCTCTAAGAAGTCCATGGAATCTTGGTAATAGATGAATTAAACCAGATTTTAGTTCAAAATTGGGTGCCTCGACTTGTAATTGAATATAGGTGGGTTGGATATCAACATTAGGTGTGGTTATTTATTTTAGTTTTCAATTATTTTCAACAATTATATTCATGTTAATTTCAATTTTAATGTGGGTTCCTGAAAAATAAGAAGAAGGATCAAGAGAAGTGTTAATGTTTTGTGCGTCCTCCTTCAAAGGTTCCTCTTGTGTATCTCGGGGTCGCTGATGTAGAATCCTCTCTGGTTTAGGTTTGAAAGTTTTTAAGTATCCCATAGTAGAACGTTTCATACAAATAACTTACACAATAAATACATTACAACACAAAAATTAATTTAAAGGTAGAAGATAAAACAAACAAACATTCACAAAATTTACAAAAAAATTATCAAAAACGCGCACTAAAACCAAAGCGCTCCCCGAAAACGTCACCAAAATTTGACCGTTATATCGTGAAACGTCAAATTGATTATGATTTTATGACTGATTTATAGTCTAGGGAAGACCCTAGGTCATCTCTCAAGGATTATTGATAGGTTTTGAGTATGTATTTTTAATAAGAATTACTAAAAGAGGGGGGTGGTTTTGAGAACATATTTAAGTAAATTACTTAATTAAAGACTTAAATAGTTGATAAATAAAGGTGGTGTATCAATAATTATGAGATAATAATATCATTTTATGTCCACTAAAAATCTTGGATAATTCATTGTTCTGAAAATTTAACATGGTTTTGTTTAATTCTTTGGTTGAATGTTGTCAAGATCTTGACTCCCCTCTTGCATCTTCAAATGATGCTTAAAGAACCACCCCTTGACACAACAATTGTGTTGCCAGGATTTGGTTATAAAAATTGAATAAAAGTTCTACCAAAGAATACTTAAATATTATGTATGTGGGAGATAAATAGGATTATTGTGTGGTCCAATCGGAACAACCCAAGATTCCCACTTGAAATATCAACCAAATCGATGTTAAAATAAAAAAGCACTCCACTTAATTATATCAAATGAAATGTAATCAGGGGGAAGCATGTCAACATAAAAAATTAGTGAAATATTAAACACAAAAATTATACAAAACCAATAGAAGAACATGTGCTGGAACTCCCTCCCATGTTTGTGTAGCTCCCTCGAAATGATCGTCCACTGTTTAGCTCTCCATCGAGAGGAGGAGGAGGATCGGGTGGAACTCCTTCTTCATCCTTGATCCCCCTATGAGGATAGGGGCCTCTAGAACTTCTAGGATGATGAAGGGACTTATATAGGACTCCAAAATGGAAGATCTTGGATCCTGGTTCGAACTCCCCAAATGATGTACCCATGGTGCTCTTTTATAGAAAAAAATGGAAAGTGGTTTGGGAACACAGATTGAGTAAAACCAATTGCCACATTGTCTTCAGCCTCTATACAGTCTTCAATCACTTTTGACAAAACTATAAAGTTGTTTTCCCATGTATTTTCTATCTCCACCGAATTTTTGGATCTCTTTGGACATGTACAACTATAGATATGGACAGCACACAACACACAACTTTTGACTCAGTGCAGATTCGGTGTCATAGACAGATCACTTCGGTTGGTCCCCTTAATTGCCGAATGGGGCTTGTTTATCTTTTTAAGAGTTGTATATAATTAAATTTTATACTAGATGAAAAAATCGCATCCCATTGGGATTTACAGAGTTTTCATAATCTACCCAATAGTGGAGAGGTGTTCATAGGACCCAGGCAGTTTTGACCCATTTTCCTTTTGGATCTTTTATGGGGCCTCCAAATCACCTCCTCCTGCAATGGAATCATAAAAAAAGTAACATTTACCTTTTCAACAGTGATAAAAACAAAACAAATGATTCAAAAATGGAATGAAATTTGTTTTTGTTTTTATAATTTTCAATATAAAACAAGTTTATCATAGTGGTGTAAGGGTGAAAAGGAAACAGTGAATCATGGTGCGATCATTTATAACCCTAAAAAAGGTTTATTAGATAATAACTTGATCTTTAATCAGTGCAGAATAATTGGGCCTAATTAGAACACCTAGTTTAACACTCATTAGGGATATGCTTTGGTGATTAACATACTGTTTATAGACCATTTTAAGGGATTTAAATATAATTCAATGATGTAATATATAATCTGTTAGGTTTTGGTACATGATAATAAATAATCATGGGTAACTAGATTGAAACTTATAGATTCATAAGTTAGGTTATGAATTTCATTTATGTGTTACTTCTTATAAGTTTATAATTTTCTATTTTATACATTTATTATTTTATATATTATCATACATAAAAATTTATTTATTTAAATTACAAACTGAATCCCATATGAACCAATTTAATAATGGGTGCCATGGACAATGTAGTGATTTCTCTAACGAACAACTGAATGAGATAGGATTTGAATTGAGAAACCTTATGGTTATGCCTAACCATCTATCTATAGTTATGATTAACCATTTGAACCAAGTTGAATTTCAAAATAAATCAAATAAGAGAAAAAATGAGTTTCATGGAAGTTAATATAATTAAAACTATATAAGATTTAATATTCAATTTATTATGTGTCAATAATATTGGAAGAAGCACCCAGGGAAGTGTCTCCAAGGAATTTGAAGTTGTTTTTATGTGGTAATGGCACTAATTGAGAAACCAACTATAGAGAAAAAATGAATAGTTTAGTTAAAAAAGTGAAAGATAATAATTTTATTCCTTGGGTACCATAAGTAATTCATTGTTTAAAATGTATGGAGATTGGGAATTATGAAAAACAATTCCCTTAACCAAGGAGATAATGGAAATATTATATAAGAATTACTACTAAATGAGAACATGATAATTAAGGTACATTTATCCCCCACTCTAGTATATTTAGGAAGTTTTCTAAGAGAATAAAAATCACCACCCAAATTATTTGATATTGAATTATCGAAGAAAATTTTTAGTTATGTGATTAGTGTATCCAAAATGGAAGTTCAGGTAAATGTGATTCATTTAAAACATATTATTCTTCCTTTTGATGGATTTAATATAATTTTTTAATTGTAGTAGATATCTTTATTGGGTTAAATGAATTATTCCTTCAAAAATTTAGAAAATCACAATAAAAATCATTTTTTTATCTTGAGATAGTTTTCAAGTTGATGTTTTATATTATTTTAAGTTACTCAAATAGTCATTTTTATTTCCTTTATCCTAGTAAAATGAACCATTGCATGTTTTGTTTTTCTAGGAGTAAAGGAATAAGTATGTTCTGATTATTTTCTTAACATATATGTTTTAGAATAATTTTTATTTTGTGTTTTTTCCAAAAAGAGAACTGTAGAGGAATTGAACAGCTCCGTTGGTAAAAGTATAAAAAGGGTGAATCCATTCGAAGGCATAGATTATGTTTTTGATGCAGTTGCAACTAAATATAATAATTTTTTAAGTAAACAATTGTAGTTAGTTACAACCAACATATATAAATAATACTATGAGATCAAGTTGAAGAAGAATAATTTTGAAAATATGTCTTCTTTTTTTGTAAAGTTTTGAAGTCTGTAAATTCTAATTTACTTGAGTACTTCTATTTTTAATATTTTTATATAATTTTTTTCTTAATATCATCCATATGTGAGGGTCTATTATAAATTCTCTTAATCTCCTTATGTTGTTTTTTTCTTCCAATAGATGAGACTGAGGGATGCTAAGGCTAAGAAGATAGAATTAATTTTGATTAGGTGAGATGAGGGTTTTATGAATTAATAAAATAAGGATAATGAGAGATGATGTAAAAGAGAAAAAAATAACGTGGTATCTTTTGGATTAAATTTTGATGAATTTATATCTAAAAAAACTATAGTTGGGGAAATTGTTTAAAAATATACTAAGTATAAAATAAAAACCAAAGAAGATTAAGGTTTTAGTACTTTTTAGGAAAGAGTGAATGAAATTTCCTAGATTATGAAACAAACGAACAAGATAATTATAAGTAAGGATTTATTTTATATTTATATAAAGAATAAAAAATATAAATTTGAGAATAAAGATACTTTTGAATAGTTTTATTATGAATATAAGAATCCATGACATAATATAACTGATTATCCAAGGTTAAAAAGGAAGGAAATAAGTTTAAAGATATAATATAATGGAAAAGGAAATAAATCTTTTAAATATTTGGAAACTTGTACTATGATTGGTAGAGACACATATTTAAAATTTTCTTCATATGGATGTAGTGATAGTCAAAAAGTTATTGTTTTGTATAGTGATTTTTGAATGACTAATCAATTCAATATGGAAAAGGTATCCATTGAATCTATTAATAATTTTTAATTAAATGAGAATTATCATTATATATTGGATGATAAATCAAGTTCATATTCTTCATAAGGATAAATATTAATTTCATCAGAAGATGAAGATAAATTACCTTTATCTGAGGAAATAAAAATATATGTAACTCTTCTTGAGAAAAATAATTATAAAGTAATAAAAGATTATGGTTATACTAGGGTGGATTCTATTAAATAAAATTGAATTATTTCAAAACTTACTTCTAAAATTTATGAAATCACTTCATTATTAGATAAGAAATATAGTTCTATTTCACCTCATGAAGATTGATTTTTTTTGTAAAACATAATTATTATATTCCTAGTCTGAATAAACATCTACCAATTTTTACTTCTAGGAATAAACATTTTTATAAACTTTATATATAGTTGAAACCATGTAATTGTTTTTCTAAATTATGATTTACTTTATATAATTCACATTTCTAATCAAATTACTTTTTTCTAAAAGTGAACCCTTTTGTAAAAAATTTTAAATAGGAGGACACTGAAAGAATTAATTTTACGTAAACTATGTTTAATATTTAGGATTTTCTAAAGATTATTTTTATATAGAATTTTTATCGATACAACATAAAAGAGTTGGATAGATATAGATTCATGAATATTTTTTTTGCTAATACTTTTGGACCCAAGAAAGTCTCGGTACCAAAATAATAGTTTTGATATTTTTTGGAAGGAAGGTTGAGTAACAGTAACTAAAATATTAGGTACATGGATAGAGGGTTTTTATGACACGTGATAATTAATAAAAAATACTTCTAAAATTTTCAAAATATTAAATCTGAAAAAGTAACCATTGAAGACAATGAACAAGGAGAAATTATCACTACTAGTGTTGTTGAGTTTCTCGATAAGAATTTAATTTCATATTTTTGTTTTGTTTTAGGACTTAGGAAAAATATCATCATAATAATTCAATTATGTGTTGAATTTTATCTTGTGAATGTTAGGAATGATAAATGTATTATTCAAAGTTCATAAGGTAAGTTTATTCTTTCTGGGGATAACAAAGAAATGCTTACAACATACACTTAGAAGACCTTAGTTACCAAGATCTACCTTATTTAAGTACGATGGAAGATCAATCTTGGTTGTTTAATATAAGGTTAGGACACTATAATGATTGAAATTTAAATAAAATTTATAATAATAGACTTGTATGGGATTTATTTGAGCATAGTTTTAAATCTTCAAAGTTTTATGATCCTTATCAATATAGAAAGAAATTAAAGTTAATATTTAATACTATTAGTATAATATAAACATCTAAATCTTTACAGTTAGTGAAAATAGATTTATTTAGTTCTATAAAAACTAGGAGTATTAGAGTAAAATACCATATGTATGTCTTGGTTTAATGAATGTACTAAATTTACCTGGATATATTTTCTAAAAAATATGTTAAAAGATATTTTTTATACCAAAATATTTCTTACTCATGTTAAAGATGTGAAAAACAAATCTTTGGTTACTATTCAAAGTGATCATGGTGGTGAGTTTGAAAATTTTGATCTTGAAACTTTTTGTAGTAAAAAAGGAATTAATCACAACTTCTCAACACCAAGAAGTCCTTAGTAGAATAGTGTAGTTGAGAAATGAAATATAATTATTCAGGAAATTACTCTAACCATGTTCAGTGAACACTTTATTTCTAATTTTATCTTCTAATGAATCTATTAGTAATTATTTTTATACTATAAATTGAGTGATACTTTATCCTTTTCTTAATAAAACTTCTCATGAGTTGTGGAATGGGAGAAAAAAAATATTATTACTTCATAGTTTTTGGATGTAAAGTGTCAATTATAAATAAAAAATGAAATTTAAAAAAAAAATTGATCCAAAATCTGATGTAGGAATATTCCTTTTTTGTTATACAACTAGTAATGCATAAATTGTTTTTCAAAAATTAAAAAAATTAGGAAAATTTTCCCAATAAATTTTATGAAACCAATTATTATGTTTTAAATCATCTAGAAGCTATGCTTTCAGATGATGATTTTTAAAACCATATCTTTTCAAACATTCGAATTTATTTTCTACCAAGGTTGATAAATTATTTGAATGAAAGACCAATAGAACTTAAAATTTCATAAGTTATTCCTTTTGAATAAGTTTAACCTGTTGTGAAAAAACAATATTTGTTTTTTATAAGAAACAAGTCAGTTTTAAATAATCATCCCACTGATAATATCATTAGATATATAGATAAACTAGGAAAAAATCATAGTTCCTTAATAAATTAATCTGAATAATATTCATTTCTATATTAATTTAATCCCAAAACACATGTTGAGGATTTGGTTCATGAATATTGGATAAGGTAAATATAAGATGAACTCAATTAATTCAAATAGATTGAGGTTTTGTATTTTTTTATAAAAACCTATAGATCTTCCAATAGTTGAATTTAAATGGGTTTTTTGTAAAAACAATTATAAAAATGGAATCATAATTAATAAAAATTCATGTATTATTGCAAAGAGTCACTTTTAATAATAAATAATATATTATGAAAAAACCTTTACATTGGTAGAAAAGATTGAATCTATTCGAATATTTCTATTCTTTAAAGCTTATCTAAATTTTACTCTTTATTAAATTGATGTAAAGTGTAATTTTATTAATAGGTATTTTCAGTAGGATTTTATTATAGGAAAACTACTAAGTTTTAAGGATGAAAAATTTCCAAAAAAAAGTTTTTAATCTTACTAAGGAACTCTATGGACTTAAAAAATCTAAGAGTCTGGTATAATTGACTTATTAGATTTTTGATTTAGATATATTTTTCTAAGGATGGATCTTATCTAACTATTTTTACATTCAATGTTTTAAAGGACACCTTCATTACTTAAATTTACATTAATGGTATTTTTTTGTCACAAATCAAAAATTTATTTATGAATATTTTTCAGAACTTATGAAATATGAGCATGAAATGAGCATGATGGGTGGGCTAAGTTTTGTAAGTACTTTTTAATTTTTTTTAAAATTTGAAACCATTTTTTCTCAAAAAAATTACATTAAATACTTACTCAAATGGTCTCTTTCTTAAAATGTTAATATTATAATTACACCTATCAAAACATCTAAAAATAATTATCTTATTGAATTTTAGAAATGGGTAGATCAAAAAAAAATTTATAGGGATGATTGTAAGTTTACTTTATCTCAAAATTAGTCAACCAAATTGGATGTTTTATATGTTCTTGTGTTCAATATTTATATCTAATCCAAAATAATACCATCTTAATTCTGTTAAATAAATATTTTTTATCTAAAAGGAACTTCAAATCTTGGATTATTTTTCCATTATTGAAGTAATTTTGAACTTAAAGTTTTTTTCAGGTGTTGAATTTGGTGGATTGAAAAATCATATAAAATTTTTTACTTATTAGGTTAAGCATTAGTATCTTGGTTATTCAAGACAACTATTCTATATAATTTTATACTATTGAAGCTAATAATTTAGTAGCTAGAAGTTATTGTGCCTAAGTGTTGTGGATGTAACACAAACTTACTAATTTTTGTATTTTTTTCACTAGGAATCAAATTTTGTGTTATAAAACTAGGGCTACATATTTTTTTAAGAACTCAACACATCACCCATAATAAAATCATATAGATAAAAGGCACAATTTCCTTAATTATTATGCACAAAAAGGAGACACTATTATTCAATTAATTAGAATGAAAGAATAAATTACTAATATTTTTAAAAAGACTATACATTTTGAAATATTTGAATATATTAAGAAGAAAATAAGAATGATAAATATAAAGTGATCATTAATCTACTTCTTATTTTATCCATATCTTTAAAGAGAAAAACTCTTCAAAAATTGGGGAGAGAATTTATTTTTTTCTAACCATTTTTTTCTATTAGATTGAGTTTTTTAGTGAAATTTTTAGTATTAGGAATGTATGTTTTTGGGAAGTAATGTTTTTAGAAGGTATATTTTTTAAAAGGTATTATATTCTGAAGTAAAAAACTTATATTTTCTTGAATTATGGAAGACTGGTTATATTTTCTAAATCCTAAATCAATTTATGACATCATTCTTAAAAAGAAGATTAAATTTCATTCATTGATTTGTATGGAAGTAAAACAATATCTTTTTCATCATATATAAAGACATCAATGTGGGAACTTATATTCTATTGCTATAAATGGGGAAACTCTCTCATATCATAGAGTTTTGTTCTTTTGAATATTTTAATATTCATTAGATTCTCTATATTCTTTTCATAGATTTTTCAAATGACATATGAAAGAGATAAATCATAAAATAAATAACGATTGATATATTTTGGTTTAAAAAGTATGATTCTCTATTTAAGTCTATTATTTTTTCCAAGGATTGGAGTATTTTTTTTTGAAAAAAGAAGATCAGGATTTTTAGTATCCAAATTTGGTTAGGTTATTTTATAGAAGTGAGAACTTTGGTAAGGTTGATGGTGTGAAAAATGTTTCTTTCGATATTTCCAAAAAAAATTACAACTTGTATTTAAAGAGGATGGAAGATCTATATGATTTGGAATTAGAAGTGAGATCTATTTTTTGTTTCTCACATGCTACTAGATGTAATAGTATACTTTATCAATGTAAAATCTAAATATTCTTTGTTTATGGTAAATGATAATGTTTATAAACTGAATCATCTATCTATAGAAGGAAGAATAGTGTTTCAATGGATTCAAGACATCATTCTTCCAAGTATAGAAGACAATAATTATTTTAAAATAAAAATATAGATATTTTTGACTTCTTGTTACACATGAGGAAGTTTAATATTGGTCATTTTATTTTGAGTTAAATTGAGTAAATTCACTAAAGGTTTGTTATGGTAAATTTTTTTCCATACCTAAGGTTTCTTACAAGGGTAATTGTTATGTTTTGAGAATTTTAGAAAATAAATAATCTAGAATGTATAGTTAGAGAAAAGGGATCATTGTTTGGAGAATAAAGGATTTAAAAAACAATGTTAGTTTATGATCTTGATTAAAATTTGTTTATAGAAAAATCATCCAAATCATCTTTAGAAGAACATATTGAATATTTAAAAATAAATTTTAAGAAATGATAAAAGCCTAGAAGCACCTAAAAAATATTTGGATATTCTATGGAATAATGTTAATACTATTTCAAACCAAAATTTTGAAGAGTTAATGAAGAAGAAGAAAGTTTATAAGGAGGGTAATCCTCAATTATTACCTTATAAATCTAAATATTTACCTCATAAAGAAGAGGTGAATAAAAGTTTAAGAGAGTAATAAAAGAATAATAAGTGGTTATAGAAAGAAAGAAAATCACAATTCATTAAATAATTTCTTAATGGAACTTTTATTAGAGATCATGTTATTCCAGATAATTATCCTCAAAAAAAGATTAATGAAATATAAGTTATTGGAAAAATGAAGAATATTACTAATAATCAGATTGACGATTCTAAAGAAGTAGAAGATTAAATTCCCTCAGAATATATAATTTCTAAGGATGTTAATGTTTATAAGTTGAAGAAAAAGGTTTCCTAGATAGATCCTTCATCAAAGTAATATTTTGGAATCAATTTTTTGTCTATAGATACACCTTTATTAGAAATGTATTCAGAAGAAGAATCTGGAATCTCAATAGAATAAATTTATAAGAATTATGATTTGAGATAGAAATAATATGATCAAAGGAAAGAAAATGTTGATGTTGATATAGAATAGATTTAATCTTAAAATTTTTAAGGTCATGAGGTATCTCATCACTAAATATTCAGAAAAACACATCCCTTCACAAGTCATTGATTACTCTACTAATAATCCACTGAAAAAATCTAAAATAATCGTGATAAAGATAAATTACTTAAATTGATCAGTAAATAAATTATTCATGTTTAGGATACCATGAGGAAACAATAGTTTTTTGACTCTATTGTTGAAACAAAATTTTTCTTGAGAAATATCAAAAAAAATTATATATTTGAATAAGTTGAAGAATTTAATAATGTGGGCAAATGAATTTGAAAGAGAAATGATGTTTTTTGATGAAAAGTTAACCAGAATAATAAATTACTATAAAAGAAATTTAAAATTGATAGAGAGTTTAAAACTCCAAGTTAGAGAATACTCAAGAGGATTTTATGATATAAAATCTCATTCCATGAAAAAACACAAAGAAATAAAGGATATCAAAAGAAAATAAAAGTTTTAGGATGATAAATTATATATAATTTATAATTAACTGAATAATATAAAGCATGTAGTTAATATATTTTCTAGAAAGGATTAATTTATTTTAGACATTTAAATTTTTAAAATTTTAAACATATTTTGACTTGCATATGATTTTTTGGATACTTTATTTGTCTGTATCATATTTCATTTTTATTATCTCCTTTAAATTTTTAATGCATAATTTATTTTAGGAGTTATTAATTTCATTCTCTATTACTTTCATGTTCTTTTTTAAAAACAAAAAGGGAGAGAAATTAGAGAATAAATTATTTTTACAAAGGGAGAGTTTTGTAATAATTTGTTTGTAATTTTGTAATTTTATTTTTTTCTATTTGTGATTTAAAATATTGATTTTTAAAAGGGGGAGATACCTAGGATGATGGAATTATTCCTACACTACTTCTTAAAATCATAATACACATATATATTTTTGTTTTATATTATAATAGTTTTTAAGTTAATGTTTTGAAGTATTTTACATTCCATAAATAGTCATTATGATTTCCTTCATCCTAATTAGAATAATATTTCCATGTGTATGTTTACTTGAAAGAAATTTATAAGTATGTTATGATTGTTTTATTAACATAATTTTTTTTGGAATATTTTTTTTTGTGTTTTTGGTTTTTGGAAGGAGTGTTGTAGAAATGCTAAAAAAACACTTAGTGGAAGTAGAAAAAGTTTGAATCTATCTAAAGGAGTCACTGATGCCACTGATGTAGTTGATAATAAACCAAAGAATCATGGAATTAAAATATTGGAGTTAGTTACAACCTACATCGATAAATATTACTATAAGCTCAAGGTGAAGAATAAAAATGTTAAAAATATTTATGATGTTATATCATATTTTAAAGTCCAAAAATTGTCATTTCCTTGTGTGCTTCTATTTTTAATATTTTAAATAATTTTATTCTCAATATAACATGTGTACGAGGTTCTATTTTAAATTCTCTTGATCTATATTTTTTGTTTTTATTGATTTTATGATCAGGGAGATCAAGGGATCTTGAGGTAAAGGAGACATAAGTCATTCTGATCATGTGTGGTCACGGGCTTCTATAAGGAAGAAAAAAATTCATTCTAATAAGGCTAATTGAGGCCTTTAAGGTTTTTGTAATATAGAACTATCTATAGGATTATAATCCGATATACCTAAATTTGGGTGCATATATTACCTTTCCACTTTAGTTTAAAGTGAAGACCTCACTTAGTTAAGGTGTTGTAAGTTTTTATTCGACTATGAAAAAGTTTCTATTTATATACAGTTTCATTGTTACTTTTTTTAGATAATGTTTTTAGTTTCATTTTTTTATTTCTATCAGAAGAATCTAATTCTATTTATTGGAAGAACCTCATTACAAAAGTATGTTTTATCTATTATTTTATTTACATATTAATACAAGAGTTATGATTTTTTAATAGTTTGTAAAACTAAAATTCACCTACCCTCTTATAGTATATATGTAATATATCTTGAAGAATAAATATAAACATAGACTCTATATTAATTACCAAAATAGGGATGCCATATTTTATGACTGAAATCAACCTATGATTGTCAATAGATGCAAGGATGAATATGAGCTCTCTATGAATATTACATCCATTAAATGTGTCCTAATACTCAATTATAAGATGAGGTTCCCAGTATTACCTTAATTAGTAATTTTTACATGTCATTAGAAATTAATCTTGATTCCTGACTATCTTATAAATTCCCTGAGTGATTTTCATTAGTGAGTAGTAATTAAAATGACAAAGATGAAATTTATTTAAGGGAGATAACATAACATCCCAGAAATTATAATACATTAAAGTTAAGAAAATACTTCATAACATGTAACAGTAAACTAAAAAGAACAATGTCATATATTAGAATATAAGATAAAAATTAATACATCATGATAATAAAATATAAAATATCATTAAGAAAATTACAAGATGAGTAAAACCTCAAGTAAATAAAAATATAATAAAAATATTTTATTTTAAATCCTTATATATTATTATTATTTTAAAGAATAATTTTATATATTCTAATACAAATTAATTAAATTAATTTTTATATAATAAATAACTAAATTCAATGGGATGTGATTAAAAACATGTAGTGTTAAAAATGCGTTTTTTTAAATAATTGTATTTTTCTAGTTATTATGTATTTTAATATTAATAAATTAAATTGATAAATTATATATGGTGAATATTTTATGATTTATAAACATATAAAAATATATATTAAGAATCATTTAATTATTATTCCATAGGAAATAAGAATAAAAACACATAATGTTTAAAAAGACAATTCTCTACAAAAAGGTTTCTCCCATATATCTTTTGTTTTAATTTGTAAATAATTTTCTTATATTTTGAAATTGAATTAGATAAAATTGATTCCTAATTCGAAATCATCATTTAAAAATTTTTTGATTAGGGTCAATTATATTTTTAGTAAAAAAAATATTTACCTTGGTAAAAAGTTTATGAATTAGGGTAAAAATGGGTAACTTGAGTTAGATCAAATTTTGTTAAGTTTATATAACACTTAGACTTTCTAAAAGAAAAATTTTTAGGTTTTAATATTTCTATCTAAATATCTCACCAAACTGTAATAACTCAACTCTCCTAACTCCCATGTTATTCCATCTTTACCCCTCACTTACTATTAAATTCCAAGGAAAAGTCCCTCTTTTCACTTATAAAACGATATCACTTCCACCCTATTCAAGCCACACTTAGACCCAAAATTATAATTAAGCCTTTGAAAGTTTTACATCTAATATAATCCTATTCCATGTTAATAATCCTTTGTCCAAATAAGTTATCCTACCACCTCAATTTCCAAGAAGTCTCCAAGAGATGGTTTATGTTCCCAAAATCAGTGCTAATCACTCCTTATCCTTTATCCTCATTATCTTCATACTCCAAAACAATTTCTACCATAATAATATAATGAAATAATTATCAGTTTTATAATAAAATATAATTCTATTAGTGGATTAATAATTTTCTACCTTCATCTCACCCATTCAGAATATAAAAACGTCACTCATGAAAACATGAAAACTAATGCCTGCATGGATGATGTGTTTTTATTTTCATCAGTGTAAGAACCCGATTCTTACTTTGAGGTACGAATCTTTAATTTTCAGTTTTTACTTAAGGAAATGGAGAAAAAATAGGCCAAGGGCTGGTTGTTGGATTGTTACATGACATAATTGGGTGTTACATGTCGTGTCCTTCCCAGAACACACTGTGTAATATGGGTACACACCATGTAATTCCCAGTACACAACATGTAATGGTCTAGACAGGATCTGTATGAATATGGGATATAGTTTTCTGTACACTCTGTGTACTTTTTCCCTTCATTAAATCGGCCAGTAGCATTGCTTTTGTAAAAATAGACAAAACTCACCCCTCTTGACGAACAACACACCCAGGTGATCTGAGAATAGGGTGGCCTCCTGTTTCGTCATCTGATCTCCAATTCAAACACCGTTGAATGTGGTGGATTCCCTTTGGTAAGCTCTCAATTCCTCGCAATCCATTCTTCATAATTTATTCTCTCAACCTAGTTATTTAGGCTTAAGAATTTATGCTCATTTTGTAGATCTACTCCATTCTAGCTCGAATTAAAGGCTAATTCTAGAAGACGAGAGTCATACGAGTACAAGGTAGGTGATATCGTGCCTCTTGATAATTGTCAATTTGAACATATGTGCCATAATTATGTGCACCCATTTTTAGGGTATGTCATTGAATGAATATTATCTATTTCTATTGACTATGGTTATTAAGTAATTTATTATGGGTTTTAAAGCATGTTTAATATTGTTTACCTTGATTAGGGCCACCCCATGGGTGTGTTTCATGTGAATGAACATTTATGGCCATTTGGCCTAGGATGCCTATGAGGCATGCCTTAAATTACCTTATTGGGATGGTTAAAATGAATTTGATTAAATGTTAAGCCATGTAATTGTTTAATTTACATATTTTTCTTATGGGATGAATTTCCCACATAAGTTATTGCTGTTAAATCCATATAATAGTGTAATTTACATGTGTTGCTTCTTATCTAAAATGATAAAGGGGTAAATTAAAATGGGTGATCCATAGCCTCAGGTTAAAAGGAAAGGTCAGGCTTATATGACTATTGCACCTTACACATTGGGTGAACCATGGACTCAATTAAAAGACCATGGACAGAATCAATGAGGGTATTATCATGATAAGTCAAGCTATGGATAGAATGTTTGGGCTCATGGTGAATTTTATTTTAATGTTGTGGAAAACCTTGAATCCAATGTGGGATTCCAGGGACAACCTCTATTGGTAGCTATTTATATGTCATGAGTTGAAATTTAATTATAATTTTAATATTGAAATGGAATGAATTAAAACACATATTCCTATCCAAATAACAATATTGGATTCAGTCTTCTCTTATACTTATTTAGATGGCCTACTAAGACATTTTATGTGCTTAAATTAGTACGGGGATCGTCATTCCTAGGAAGGATCCTTAGACTTATATAATTCATGGAAATCAAATTGATAATGAACAAAAAATGAATGAAAATTGAAACCAGTACTTGTAGGTCTTTTTACTTTTGAGTATTTCCTAGTTTAGTGCTTCCCTATTGAAAACTGCCTGTTATATATATTCACTGATAGATTGGAACAAACCTTGGGTGGTTGCCTACTAGGATTTAGTTCCACACCCTATTTGAGTCATGATTTTGGGACCAAACAAATTATATTGTTACATGTTTCAATAATGAAAAGTTCCCTTATATAGTTAACTGATTTCTATTTAGGAGTAGAGCATGGGACCAAGATGAGGCTAGGGATGCTTTTGAGTTTCTTTTATTCCTTTTTGTACTGTTGGTACTTATATTTTTTATTACAATAGTGTAATTTTTTTTGGCTATTTTCCAAGAACATGTAACATGAAACATCATATTTGTATGCTATTACATATGGTTATTTATATTATCAGTCTTCCACTGTTTACTTATATTTTATAGTATTACTACTTCTATTGTTTATTTATTATTCTTGATGGGTTATACACTACCAACGAGGGAATAGTCTCCCCATGATCATCACCTAGGCCCTCACTTCTAGTCGGAAACATTTGTGTTTGGGGATATGTTCTTGAGGCCATGTGGCTAACCGGGCTTATAGAACTGTTAGGTGGTATATGGACTTAGGATGTTACAAACTGGTATATGAGGCAGTGTCCACTTGATGTTCTAGTGAGGATGTTGGGCCCTTCTAGGGGGTTGATTATGGAAATACCACATGAAATGATAAGGATAAAGAAGAACCCATTTATAAGGTGGTGTTGATACCTCTCTCATAATAAGGCCTTTTCCTAGGGGACTCCTGAGGGCCAAAGCCTAGGGAAAGAAAAACCGTGCAGGCTAAGCTCAAAGCGGACAATATCATGATCGTGGGATGGAATGAGACATCAAAATCAATGACTTAAAGGGATGGTTAAAATAATGTGTTTATTAAATAAATATGATAGTTATCACATGATTATGATACTATAAATTTAAATAATTATATATGTTCCTTTATTTCCATCTGTCGAAAAATGAGAACGTTGTCCATGTGTACATGTGGACCACCACCTCCATGAATGACACTTTTCATTTTTCACCATCACCTTACATGGATGGTTTTAAAAATGTATTTAGTGAATAGATATAATATTTATGATATCATTATGATTATTTAAATATAAATAATTATCTACCTTCCTATATTCCCATAAGTCAAAAAATGAAAACATTACCCATGGGTACATGCGAACTAATGACTCGATGAACAATATCTTTCATTTTTCATTCCACCATCATGGGTGGTTATAGAAATCATTTTATTGTAAAATATTATTATAATAATTATATTATAACTAGTTTCATATTATTTAATGATGAAACAAAAATTAATAATCATTATAAAGTAATCCATTGATATAGGTGAATTACCCAAAACCAGATCATCCCCTATTTCATCTCCATGAATCATAATTAAATGTTTCATGGGTTGAAATTAGAAGTATATAAATCATTAGGGAACATATATTCTAGTACCTTGAATAATATCATAATTCTTAACTTTTTATAAAATAACAAGAATCAATATCTCCACTATGAAACTCATTTGAAATTACCAATATAACTAAAATTAGATGATGAAAATAAAAAACAAATAGCTAATAAATGTATAATTATTGTTTATAATTGTATATTATAAAAATTAATAGATATGAATAAGGTTATAAAATGATTTATTAAGATTTTTATGTTTATTATACATGAGTTTAAAGTGCTTTATTTAAATTTAATAGTTAAGGTAAGGGTTCTCATCTCAATTTTCTTTCTTTAATACATATTCCATATTCACCACTTGTTTTATTTTGTGTGTAAAGAACTATTGGTTTGAAATTGTAATGTTTCTTAAAAAAATCAATGTTTTTATTTGTAAATGTCTTTTTATTTTAGGGTAAGTTGATGATTATGATGTCTATGTGTATTTTATAAGAATCATTTTATATTCAATGAATGAAGATTCTGAACAAGACTCAAAAGATTTAGAACAATACTCAGAAGAGGATTTTTCACATTCACTAAAAATAGATTTAGGAGAAGATTTATACATTAATTAGAATAAGATTTAGAAGAATATTAAAAATAATATTTGGAATAATATCTGTACATTCATAAAAATAATATTTAGAAGAATATTTGTACATTCACTAAAATATAATTTATAAGAATCTTTGTAAATTCACCAGAAGTATATTCATAAGAATATTTAGAATAATATTTATACATTCATCAATACAATATTCACAAGAAGATTTTTAAATTCATCTAGAGGTTCTAAATGACTTCATATAAATATTATGAAGTCCCAAAAATTATGGCGATGTTGATATAGACTTTCAAAGTTAAAAATTCATGAAAGGAAATTTTTGATTCTATATGAGTTTTTAGGAATATTTGAAAAGTGAGTTTATACTATATTTTGTCAATATTTCAATTAAAATTGATAAAGTTAGAAAGGATTCAAGGCATTAAACTTTTTTTAAATGTGTGAAATTTGAAGAGTTAAGATCCTATGAATCTCTAATTAGTTTGGGATGTGCATGAGTTTTTAAGAAGAAAACTCATGCTAATTGTTTGGTAATTTTTTTTATAATTTTAAGAGAAGTAATATTGGGGTGGGGATATAGAGATCCAGAATTTTCATACATATATGTTACATATTTTTAGATTAATATTCAATACATTACAAAAACGCATGCCTGAGGACCATAATAGTTTAGTACCATTAGAAACCTGGAACACAATATTACTAATTTGGTGAAATACCTTCAATGTATCCCAAAAAGATCTTCCCCCCTTAGTAATATTCACAATCATACCATATATAAACCTTTCTTCATAACCTGGGGAAAGGAAACATAATAAAGGGACAACTTAGATGCTCAGTATGGGTAAAAAAGGGAGATAATTAAGAATAGCATGAACATAAGGGTATGAGAACATGAGAATAATATATGAAAACCATACCCTGTATATCCAATATCACAATATTGAGTCATGGAATAAATACTGAAATTTTATAAGACATGAATCATAAGATAATAAAATAACATGATCCATAAGATTATAACATTGGAATATTATATAGATTTGTGGTATACACATCAGAATATAACATTGTGAACATGTATAAATAGAGACAGGTTCAATCATTAAGTTATGGACAAGAAATCAGGCCCACACATAAACTTATGGACATGCAATCAGGTCTACGCACAACATTATGGGCATTAGTTATTGGTTCATGCAGACCATTATGGATATGAAAGATGGGTATATACATAACATTTTGAACATGTATCCTCTTTCATGAAAAACATTGTGAACATGTAATCAGGTTCACAAATAACATATTTTATCATAAGTTATCAATATTTACCCAATTTTTTCAAAGGCTGGGGTCAAATCCTCATTAATTATTAAAGCAAAGCAAAGACCACTTTTAATTG
Source organism: Viscum album (assembly GCA_963277665.1). Classification (NCBI taxonomy): domain Eukaryota; kingdom Viridiplantae; phylum Streptophyta; class Magnoliopsida; order Santalales; family Viscaceae; genus Viscum; species Viscum album. Next base: position 249,582,386 of record OY728135.1, on the reverse strand, counting down.
GGTAGAGGGAGACCCATTACCTAGCCCAAAGGACCAGTGGGAATTTATTCCATTACATGTCCTATAGGCCCAATTTTTTGGACCAAGACCCATTCTGTGAAAAGTATTGTTGTAGTAACCACGCTGCTACAATACCACATAGTACCCGCCGCTGCTACAGTACCCTGCCACCGCTACAGTGACCTGCCGCCACTAGAGTACTCACCGTTTCTATAGTGCTGCCACTGCTACAGTATGCTATAGTACTGCTACAGACCTATTACCAATGGGTTTTGAACCCCCATTTTTCTTGAAGGATTATAGGGTGCTTACCACTAATCCAAACCCCAACTATGATATTTACGTAATTTGTTGGAGGGATATATAAGTCTCACATGTCTTATACTGGATATCATACATATTAATTCCGTAATATCATAATTCATTCATCATATCATAAACCATGGAATGAAATGGGTTTCATAAACATTTCATCATATCATAAGGTGTCAAAAATAGATAGGTTTCATAATCATTTCATTATACATAACTCATGGGAAAAAGAATGAGTTTCATAATAATTTTATCATGATATAACTCATAGAAGATATATGAGTCTCATAAATATCATGAAATCATAAACATAGACTATTCATAGAAAGAATAATAATGGTATTATTAGATCATAACCCTAGAAATTCATAGGCAAAATCAACAAATATCATCTTAGATGTAAAATTATTTTGATCAATAATTTAAAAAAATGTTTTGGAAAATAACTTATCTTTGAAAATAACTTTTTTAAAAATAAAACATTTTTAAAATCCATTTCTTTGAAAATAACCTTGAAAATTTATAAAGGAAGATTTATAAATAATTTAAAATATTTATTGATTAAAAAATCCATTCCTCTTTGAAAAAAACTTTTTAAAATATAAAAAATTTCAAAAATATTTCCCTTTGAAAATAACCTTGAAAGATTATAAAGGAAGCTTTAAAAACCATTTAGAAATTTTCTTGAGGAAAATATACTTTCAACATTAAAAAAATTTTTAAAACATAAAAAATTTTGAAAATAATTTTCTTTGAAAATAACCTTGAAAATATTTAAATGAATCCTAGAAGAAAACAATGGTCATAATGGTGGGAAATTATGTTCATGTTGCACACGTTAGACAAAGAATATTTTCACATTTTCAATAAAAGAAAAAGACGAATTGTTTTTTAAAATGACATGAATATTACTTTTAATTTTTTTTATTAATAAAAAATTCGTAAAATGTTTTTAATAAATCATTTAGTAAATATTAATAACATTTTTTATTTTTTAGAAAATATGTTTTTGGAAGAAAAATGTTTTTAGACCGAAAATCTAATTTTTCTTAATTTTTTTTGGAACTCTTAAGTATATAAAGAGAGGGAAATTTATTGAAAAAATATAATCTCAAGACATAAACATATGATAATAAAACTTACAAGTTTCTTTATAGATAGATAATAAAATTTAATCATTTGAAATCATAACCATAGACAATCCTGATAAATGATGATATTGTAACATACAACTCTTCCCACTTTGGAAAATTTGAATCCTAATCCCTATAAAAGAATAATATTAAATGAAACTTTTAATATCATGAAAATGTGGATTCTCTTTATATAACATGTCAAGGGGAATTATATATACCTCATAGGAGAAGATATGTTCATAACACAACTTATGTCCCAAAGAAGTAAAATTGAGGAAAGAATACCTTACTGACTTGTTAACTTTTGAACCGTAATACCCATAAAATAGAGATAATAAAATGGGAATTTAAACCCAAATGGTTTAAGTATAATGATCATAATACACTTTCATGATAATTATATACACAATATATAATAAATAGGTGTTGAATATGGAATGTGTCTCATATAAGTAAAAATTGAGACAAAAATCCCTTACCACTTTAGTAATATTTTGAATTATAATACAAAATAAAGAATAAAATGAAATGAAACATTAAATATCATGATAATAATTGTATTCGTGATATAATATTTAAAAGGTGAAGTATATTCTCCATAAAAAATAAACCAGTGGTGAATTTTCATGTCTCCAAAAAATAAAAGAGAGACTATAAATCTTTTACCATAAGTATGGAATTTTCTTGTACTCATTAAACCCCCATTTATAATAAATATAAGTTTATTATAAAAAAATTAAAAAAACCATATTCCTATATAACATACCATACATTATTTTCTTATGAAATTTTATTACCCATTTATTAACAATTCCATGTTAAAGTCATGTTTCGAGCAATAACTGCTTTTATTTTTCATGTATGTTTTGACTTTTTATTTCTAGTATTCATAGTTTACTCATGGTTTAATCATATATAGGATTTTATTCATGATATAAATATAATTTATTTTTTTTATATATGTATTTAGATCAATTCATAAAATTTAGTGATAGAAAATGAAATACATTGTTCATACAGACGGTAGGCCATACGTACACATGAATAATGTTTACATTTTCCTTTAGGATTGAAATAAAGAAATGAAAATGATATATATTATCATTAAAGAATAATTTTATGTCATATATATTACATATTTGTATTAAACCCATATTAATACATCCATGTAAAGTGTGAATGAATTCAATCGCTTTGCGAGGCTGTGGTCTGCCGTACACACAAGTGACATTATCATATTCAAAAAATGGAAATAATGAAGTTATGTGTGATATAATAATTAAAAAGGCATTAAAAATAATAAAAATAATATATAAATAATAAATGTATCATTATTTCTACCTGTGAGAGGTGGTAATTGAAAAAATAATGACATCAATTCACGAGGTAGTAGTCCTCTGTACACACGAACAATGGTTTCATAACCCATTTGATTGATGTGTAGGTGGTTTCAGGTAATTAAATTAACATAAAAAAATCTTAGTATATAAAATATAAAAAGTTTTAGTATATCATAATGGTATAATAATAATTTAATGTGGTGCATGAAGAAATAAAACAAAAATGCTCGTTGATGAACATTACCTATTCTTGGGGTATCCTCCTTAGGATTGAACGAAAAGCCTTCCTAAGTTATATTTATGTCCAATATAAGGATTATAGGATTGTATGAGGGATTTTTTGAATTTATTTGGGTATGTATTGGCTGAACCAAAAGGTTTTGAATGTGTGAATAAAGGATGAGAGGGGGTGGTCTTTTATAAGTGATGTGAGTGGCACGCTTGTAATTTTTTGAAAGGATTTAGTCATACCCATGTTTTTATCATGAAACAAGCCTAAAAATGGTAAATTATATAAAATATAATATTTAAGTGTAAATATACCCATAAAATTGGTATTGGACCAGTTTTGGGTTATTTTTAATGATTATCTTTTTAGTTTAACCCTATAGTAAAACCATTTTTACATTAACCACCTTAAATGATTTTTACTATTTTGACTATTAAATTTTGTAAAAAAAATTAAGATGAAATTATTTTATAACATAAACTATTATTATTTCAAATATGGATTCCATTTTTTTTAAATTTCATTCACAGTATTGGAAAAATTTAATTTTAGAGTAATCCTACTGGCACGATGAGAAAGTGGATTTCTAAAGATAAAATGTTCAGTTGTTTACAAAGTTTTTATATCAAAATTAAATATAAAATTGTTTCAAATAACCTAAATTATATTAATTGATATATTATATATCTAATTACACTTTGAAACTAATTTAAAATATAATTTAACTTTACAAAAAAATATGATGAAAATACATTTTTCAATTAAAATTTAGTATTTTAGCTATTCATCAAAAAATGAAATATTTTAGAAAAATAACAAGAAATAACCCTAAGATAATTTTGATATGATGATTTAAAAAATATTTCTTAAATTTTTTTTTCTAACGGTGGTTAAAATTAAATTCCAAACAAAACCCGCAGATGCGATGAAAAAGTGGATTTTTGAAAAGTTTATTTTTTTCAAGGATAAGATGATATTATATTAAATATAAATATAATAATAATAAATGTATGTATATAAATTAAAATTTTTCTATATATAATCTATAAAATTAATTTAAAACATTATTCATTAGATATTATTTTTTAATGAAAATGGGGAAACATTATTTACTTTAAAACAGTTTTAGAAAAACCCAAATTTTAAACCCAAAAATAAACTTAAAAAAAATATAGTAGAATGTTGATTTAAAAGTAATTAAGTGGATTAAATATTAATAAATAATACTTATGTTAATATAAAACATAATTTGGCATTTAAATTACTTAATTTATGGAAAATAAATGATAGTTTTATAAAAATCAGTATTCTTCACTATTCACTGAAAAATCAATATTTTATGAGAAATACCAAATTTAATACATAAGTTAATTTAAATATAATGATTTAAAAAATTAATTTTATTTAATAAAATACATTTTATAAAATATCTATAAATTAATTATAGTATTATCTCATAAAAATAAATAAAAATCATTTTTGAAGAAAATATATTTTTTATGAATATAATTACTTTGCTAAAAATTGATTGACTATTTATTAATAATTTATAAATATATTTATATTAAGGAGGAAATTTATATATATTTTTTTAAAATTATTTAATACTATTGATACTTTCCCGTTTAATGGCTAAGTTATAATAGTCATATTTTGAATTATATTATTTCATGGTTCAATAGAGCTCATTGTCGCGTGTCATGCATGCTATCAAAAAAACTCGTATTTGTGTGTAACAAAAGATAAAATTTGTGATATATATAATGAAATATATCTAAAAATTATACTAATTTGAAAACAATATTTCAAAAAATATTGGGGTGTAAGAGGGGATGACCAATTGTTTTTATAAAATCAGAAGGGTCAAAGAAGTTCCATAATTCTGGAAGTCTTTGTATTTATAATAAGGTTACAAATTCTAGAATCATATAGAGTTAATATGATGATAGTATAAGTTACTATAGATTAATTCATGGAGATTTTATACTATATTGAGGTTATAATGATAACAATTCAATGTATCAATATTATACTAGCTCAGAAGAAGAATTAAATATTGTCACAAGAAGGAACTAGTAATATTTTCTATCAACAGATAGAAAGATATTTATGGGAGTTAGATAATTTTTATTCACTTTCATTATTTATTATATATAAATGGGTTAGTAATATTTTACATGATAAGGACTAAGTAATCAAATTTTGACCAAACCTTACAAAAACCTGTGTACCTTTCATTTATCTTCTTTATCAATACATGAGAGTGAGGTCAAGTTTAATAATAAAAGGATCAATACTTTAACAAGTTTTATAGGTTAATTTCATGAGAAAAGAAATTATATAAAGATCACTACTAATTCAACAACCCATTCTTAGTGGTATACAGATTCCTAAGAAATAGAATTGTTATCAGAGTGACCCAGGTTCCCTATGTAAGATCCCTATATTATTTATCATGGGTAATCTAAACACAATAAATAACAGATGTATTAATGTCTTCGATGATAAAAATTATCATGGATGGAAATATATAATGATACCCTATCTTATATCACTTGTCTAAGTGATTATCGACGTAAATATTGTATGATTTCATTCCATGGAGAAATATTATCTATGTTAGTTATTGAAAAACAGATTCTCAAGGTTGATGGAAAATATCATAATGATATTTTAATTTTCTTATCCAACAAATTTTATATGAAGTTGATGGCTCTCCAAACCATGAAGGAAACATGGAAAAATCATGAAATAATCTTAAATGGGAATTTATAAGTAAAGGAAGGAAATAATAAAATATATAAAAGTAAGTTGGAAGATATTATGATGGTAGAAGAAGAAAAAATTCATGATTTCTTCACCTCAGTGAATAAAATTGTCTCCAACATCATAGGATCTAGGGATTTCTTAGAAGATTAAACTATTATTAAAAAATTGATGAGGAACTTTCTAGAGTGGTTTGATCCTAAATTCTCTGCATTAGAATATATATATAACCAATCTCTTGATAAAATACATAATGTGCTTATTTCTTATGAAAATAAGAAAGCTCCAATATTCAAATGGAAGATTAATGAGGAAATGGATTTTGAAGCTATGAGAAAAATAAAAATATTAGAACTCAAAGATAAGGTAATTTTTTATAGTTAATTGAAAGATAATTAATATTACGATGAAGATTATAAGAGGACTATGTTTCTTATCTCAAATATTGTTGGAAAGGTAGATGGGAGTATAAAGAAAAATTCCAACTGAAATGTTTCGGTTGTGGGGGGATAAAAAATTTCACAATAAAATTTTCAAAGAAGAAATATAGATATTATGATAAATTTGATTCTAAAGAAAAAAAGTAGAGAAATAAGTGGGGTAAAAATTCAAATTAAGTTAAAAATTATCTAAAGTAAGAAAAATTTCATAGAAAAAAAGGAAGTATGTTGCGTAAAAAGGAAGAGGATGACTCTACTAAAAATAGTTTATTAGAATATTAAGTTTTGGTTCAATTCATAAAATTCATGGATTATGTTAAAGTATAATAATATTCTTCATTTAATATAGAATAAAGAAGTGAATAAACTTATATAGAACATACAATGAGATTATAATTTGACGCATGTCTTCAGAAAATCATGAAACTCGTGAAATAAGCCATATTATTGTAGAAGGAAAGTGAAAAGAAGAATTCATGGAAATAAAAATTTCTCAAAAAGGAAGATGCATACATAGATAAAATTAAAAACCTCATATTCAATGTTATAGAACAGGGGAAAATGTGAAATATAATGATATAAAACTCATTGATAAGAAATAAGAGATATGTAAGACACAATCAAGATTTATTGAGTATGAAGATACTTTAAAGAATATGAATGTGAATTTTAAAAAAAATATTCTAAGTTAAAGGCTAAAAAATATCAAGATGGTGAGAGAAATCATAAAAAAACCAATTAAAATCAACAAAAAATAATTTAAAATGTTCTTCTAATTTCACTAACCAAGTAGATTTAAGAACCAATATTAGAATAGATTTATTTGATAAAGGATTTGAAAAATATTTCACATTAGTGATTGTTAAAAGTAACTTCTATAAAAATGATTTCCCACACCAAGGGAAATCAAATGTTGTAACATTCATTAAATATCAACAAACTTATTATAGAGAAAAATTATAATACTATGGAAGATCGAGGTTAATTGGATATTTTTGGTGTTATGGGATCTTTAGACACATAGAGTATAATTATTGGTACAACATATCTCTCCTTGGGAATAAGAATAAACTGAGGGGGAGAAATACTAGAAGAACAGGAATAAATTTCTTAAAGTTAAAGGATGATACAAAATAATGTCATCGAAAGTTTAAAACCCCTAATGGAAAAAGAAATTTAATTTTATAGAGTAAATTTGAGTAATATGTAATCAACCAAGTCACTACACTGAATATTTCATGATAACCCTTCCCTGATAAGTTACTTATATCAGAAAAGAAAAGAAAGCAAGGAAAAGGAATATATAATATAAATATTTTATTATTGAGACTAATCTAAAATAAATAAAAAGGAATAAACCATGGATATATGGTATCATCTATTCCTAAAATATGATGGATAATATAGAAATCTTGAAAAACATTAAAGATAATGAGGGAAGAGCATAAACCTTTGGAAACAATATTTATTTAAAATAAGTGGAATTAGTATTACTAAAATTCAATCATATAAGTTAAAGAAATAGGAAATATTTTTATGGACTTAAACAAAACTTACTAAGAAGAACACATGTATTAGCTTCCCTCTCAGCCTTATTCAAGATGGATAAACCCAAGAAATCTATTATTTAAGGATACATCCTTTTGATACATTTAACCCCATGTCATTACTTTGTAGCTACCTTTTTTTAAAATAAATTTTTTTGGCATGGGTTGGGTAAGAAACTCATGATTAGAACATTTTGATAAACAAAATATACTTACTATTAGTCATCTATGTGATAATGGTAAGGAAGTTATCTTTAGAAAAGATTCCTATATCATCTAATGTTTTAATGATGTAAAAGTTATTACTAATGGAGAAACAACCAATGGTAATTTATTTTATATTAGAGATCCTAGTAACTCCTGTTATTTGAGCACTGATGATGAAAACAAGCTATGGAATTGGATACTTAGCTATCTTGTCAAAAAGTGTATAAATACAATTTTAAAGGAATATTTTTTAAGAGATCTACATTTTGACCAATTTGGGATAATGAGACATCAATTAATAAAGTTTTATTTATATATTGTTACTTTTGTTAATGATTTCACTCAGATAACTAATATAATATTCATTAAATTTTAATTGGAATACAATGATATGTTTAAAATCTTTAGAAGGAAAGTTGAGAATGAGAATGGTATATTTATTTCAATGTTGATAATAGACAACGGAAAGGATAAAAATGTTACTCTTTTGAGTCATATCTAAAGAAACATGGAACTAAACACCAGTACAATGATCCCTCCACTCGGCAATAGAATAGAGTTATAGAAAGGAAGAAAAATTCTAGTTGATATCAGAAGAAACATGCTTTATGAATATAAAATTTCCCAGTTGTTCTAGATAGAATTTGTAAGTAAAGTTATACATGTTCAAAAAAGTTGTTTTATGTGATCAAAATAAAAAATTACTCCATATGATATGTGGTATAAAAATAATCCTATTGTGAAATAGTTTATTGTTTCTGGGTGCCTTTTGTTAATGAAGATAAAAAATACATATTTTATAACTTTTTTTGAAAATGAAGAAGAAGGATTTTTATGGGATATTAACCCCACATAAGTATTTATAGATATCAAAATAAATTTATACATACGTTAGTTGATTACTTTAATGAAAAACTCATTACAAATTAGTCCACCTTAATGCTAGTTGTTGACGATGATGTGGATGATTTAATAGAAGATAGTATAGTAACTTTCGAAGAAGTTAATGAAATGGAAGATGGTTGAAAGATTAATATTTTATAGAAATATTTCAATCTAACTAGTGATGAGGATAATAATACCCAAAGAAAAATACTTAAATTCAAGAATTTACAAAAAATAATTTGATCCAGGTAATATAATATGAATTCAAGAAGATCTAGTTCATACAAAATGGTAATTGAGGTTTAAAAATCAAACAAAACTTATCTCATAGGCGGAATGACAAATTGTTTCAGAAGAAGTTGAGAATAAAGTATGGTTAAATGAGATTAATTAAGTGTTATAATTTTTTTTTAAAATGAAACCAAAGGTCTTATTCCTTGACTAGAAGGAAATAATGTTATAGAAATGAAATAATTGTTTATATATAAACTCAATAAAATGGTATAAATTTAAATGAATAATTATAGGTTAGTTTCAAGGGTTTCTCATTTGTAAAAAGGGTTCTTTTTGAAGAAACATTTTCTTCTATTGTAATAATTTAAACCATCAGAATAGTTTTGGGTGTTGCTGCTCATAAAAATTACAACGTCCATCAGATGTATCTTAAGTCATAATTCTTGAATTGAAAAATTGAATAAGTAGTTTATGTTGAGAAACCTGATGGGTTCATACATGATAATGATGGAACCATGGTGTTTAAACTAAATAATTCATTGTATGTGTTAAAGAAGGCCCATCATACCTGGTATTCAAAACATGACAGTTTTTTAAATCAATTGAAATTTTCTAAAGGAAATTTTGATAACAAATTTTATACAAATGAGATGAGTAATGGTACCTAGATTTCCATTTTTCTTATTGATGATATTTTTTTCTAGGCATAAGGATAAATATTTTGAGGAATTTATAGAACAGATAAGGAGGAAATTTGATATAGTAATGCTTAGAGAGTTAAATTTTTTTCTGGGATTATAATTTCAATAAAAGTAAAGATACATCTTTATTTCATAAGAAAATATTCCAATGAATTACTAAGTAAATTCAGTATGGAAGAATCAAAGGATATTATCACAGCCATTATAGTTGGTGTTAAAATGACCAAAGATGAATCTAGGAAAAGTTTGAATAATAAGGACTTTCAGAATTTAATTAAAAAAATTCTTTATATTACTATATAATAACCATTAATTTTATATATTATAACTATTTCTGAAAGATATCAGAGTTATTCAAATGAATCACACATTCTATAATTAAAAATAATCCTTAGTTATGTTCAAGGAACATCAAATAATGGCTTGATGTATGGAAAGAGTAATTAATGGGACTTATGTGATTTCACTAATATTGATTCATATAGAGATTTCAATGATCGAAAATCAATATCAAGAGGAACTTTATTTTCGGTAAAAAGTTTTATGAGATGAAAAAATGGAAAATAAAGTTCTATAAATTTAAGTATAATAGAATTAGAATATGTTTCCTCCACCCATACATGTAAACAAATTATATGGATGAAATTTTAATTGTAAGGGTTGAGAATACATTTTGGAAATACATTTTTAATAATTAGAGTGAAATTGATCTATATGAAAATCTTGCCCAAAACTCAAGATCTATGTACATTGATATAAATTATCCTTTCATCAATGAAATTTTTTCTTTAGAAGATATTATTATAGATTATATTTCAAACAAAGATCAAATTTTTTATATTTTCACCAAAGTTATGCTAAGGGAAATATTTGATGAATTTATTCAAAGATTTATTGTTCAACCTCCACTACCCACTTAAGGAAGTTCTTAAGGTACCCCCATTCTTCTTTGGATTATGTTGTCCAAGGGAGATAATATGTACAAATCTATACTTAATTTTTTTCTGAATTTAAAGATATTGTTATCATAGAATGGGGGAGTAAAATTTCTGGTATTTATAACTCTAGAATATTCTTGCAGCAAATTACATTAATTTCATAGAAAAAAAAGTTCTTATCATCAAGGGATGAAATTCATTCAAAAAAATTCCTACATACATGAGTGTGGTGACATGATACTTATTACTGTAAAAGGATATCGTTTGATGGAAAGTTAAAAATAATTAAAGTGATTATTGTGGATGCTATTGTTACTAAGAAATCCAAAGGAGGATATTAAAGAACTATTGGTTTTGAATTATAATTTTTTTTATTGGAATTTTTTTGTATTTAACTATTTTTTTAATTCAAGGGAAGTTGAATATGAATATGTCTTTTGGTATTTTAAAAGATGATTTTAGCATTCACCAGAATATGTTTTATAAGGTTTGTAAGAATCATTGTACATTAAATAAAATAATATTTGGAAGAATATTTGTATATTCACTGGAAAAATATTTAGAAGATAATTCAGAATATTCTTTATACATTCACTGAAAGATGATTCTAAATAATATTTATAAAAATATTTGTACATTTACTGCAATAAGATTCAGAAGAAGCATTATAAATTATCTGAAATATTATTCAGAATAATATTTTAACACTCAGTAGGAGGCTTCGAGTGAATTTGTATAAATATTGTCAATTCACAGCAATTATAATTATATTTAACTGTAATTTCAAAAAAAACATCAATTAATGGAAATTAATTATTCTAGCTGTGTTTTGAGGAAAATTTAAAAAGTGGTTTGATGACATATTTTATGGGGATATGATTTGTCTATGAAAAGGAAGTAAGGGGATATAGGCATTAAAATACTTTTTTAATATATAAAATTTCATAATTTAAAATTCAAGGTATCTTTGATTAGTCAGGGATATACATGAGTAAGAAAAATCCTCTTGTGTAATGATTTTTAGAATTATGTGAGAAGAAATATTGGAGGTGTGGCTGAAATTTTTTTTCTTCTGAAAATCAGAAGGGCTGATGAATTTCCATATTTTTAGAAGTATTTATATAGAGAAGAAAGTTCCAAATTATATAAGTGTACACAATTCTAAGGCTAATAGTATAACTTTTTGTAAATGAAGTTCCATAGAATTTATATCAAATAGAGTTCATAGTGAGAAGAATAAACGTTACCATATTATGTTGTCTCCAAAGAAGAATAAAATCTTGTAACTATTGGGAAACATTAACATTTCCTATTGGGATATAGATGTTGTTTTATGTATATAAGATCATTTTTATTCATTTAAATTTTTAGTGAATATGCATAGTTCAATGAGAGTTTAAATTATAAGGACTATGAACCCACTTTGGTACTAAACCTTGTAAGAACCTATGTGCCCTTTATTTATCTTCTTTATCATTTCATGAGAGTGTGGTTAAGTTTTGAAGTTGATATGATTGAATATTTAATAATTTATAGAGGTTAATTTTAAAATAAATTAAATTATAAAAAGATCATCGATGATTCAACCATCCCTTCTCAGTGGTCCACATATTCCTGGGAACTACAATGTGGTGTATAAACCACATATATAACATATTAGATCATGATTCTATTTATATTCATGGTGTTTAATGTTTAATTTAATGATCTCTATTTTGAGAGTTTCTGATTAAAGAGTTTTCAGATACACAAAGTTATTTTCTAACTCAATTTTTGTTCATTGAGTTATGGTCATTCTTCTTGAATTTTATTCTTATAATTTGGCTACATCCTACCTTATGATTGAATTATATTATACTTCATCTATATTTATAGGTATAAACAATTATTTATAATAAAATCCCTTTTAGATAATTTTTAATTAATTTTTCTTCATTGATGGATTCCTTTCTTCATAAAAATAAAACATGGTTAAGAATAATATTTATCATCCTTAATGGTTGTTTCCATTTGGTATATATATTTTACCATTCTAAAAATGTTTTATTTTGTTATTTTGAAAGGAAAATATGTATTATCCCATATAACCTTATTTTTTCTCTTTAACTATTGTTAAAATATTTTTTTACAATCCTTTTTATGAAGTGGGTTTTAATAAAGATATTTCAAAACATTAAAACAATTTTTTCTTTCACGATCATATATTTTATCTTTCACTACAAATTTGATAATTTTACTTTATTTATTTTTAATATTCCATTTTTATATTTTTATATAATGTTTGAAAAAGTATTCTTGCCATCTTCCTAAAAATTATTTTTATAAATGACTTGTGACAACATTTTTTATTAACGTGAATTTATTTATAAAAATTTGAAAGAAATGTATTTTTTATTTTTTCCATACTAATGAATTTTCCCCACTGTATTTGGTAGTTTTATTAAAGAAACATCACTTAAAATATTTCATGTTTTTAAAAAGAAACTTGTTTTCCAAAAATTTTAGAAAATATTTTCTTAAAAAGGTTATATAAAATTAAAAGGGTATTTATTTTTCTTTGTTTGAGTAAATTTATTACACTCTTTTAAAAGTGTTTTTTATATATGTTAACATCCTTTAAAATTTCTTATCTTTCATAAAGGATATTCTATAATGATCCCATCCACATTATTTATCTATATGGCTTATGAATATGTTATTCCATTCATTTATAGATAAATTATTGACATATAATAATTTAATAATTCCAATATGGAAGTTTATTGATTACTAGGTGAATTTTATTGTGTATTTTATTTATCATTAAATGAGGAATTCATTAAAAAAGTCTTAACTGATGGGTGGGTATTGGAATTACATAGCATCTCGATGCATCAATTGGTCTCGTGATACAAAAATGTATTGGTATTTGGTGTAAGCCTGCCTATTTAAGAATAATTCCTTGGCTATGGTCATGGTGGTAAGAACAATGTATTGGTTATGATCATGATGGTACCAATAATGTCTTGGTTGTGGTCATGATAGTATAAACAATTTATTGGATATAAAAATGAAGGTACCAATAATGTCTTAGTGATGGTCATGATGATAAAAATATTTTACTGGTTGTAGTCATGATGGTAAGAATAATGTATGGGTTGTAGTCTTGATGGTAAGAATAATGTCCTGGTTAAGGCCTTAATGATAAGATTAAGATGGTTGGAGTTATTCATTCCATCACTATGGAATTTTTTATTGTTATATAGTTGATTATTTTTATTTCTTCCATGGATTTATTTCAAGATCATGGGATCAATTACACGGAACTATTTATGTTTTTATTCCTTCTATATTAATGTTTCTTTTTTGTTACATGATATATTCTAATATGTGCTACCCGTTATTGAGTGTTTGAGACCCCCTTATTATATTTCCATTTTACCAGGTTATGAAGAAGAGTAATACATATGATATATCTATAATGGTATTATGTGTGGGGAATTTTGTGGGGTATGTTGAAGACTTGTTATAGAATAATAAATTCTTGGTATGATGGGAAACATATCCATTATACGGAAAAGTTACGAGTTTTAATAATTAGAAGTTTTTCCTAACTCTCTAAAACTATAAACATAAAAGGTAATTGGTGTTTATGTGACTCAATATTTTTTGTTGATATTGTAATAATGAATGGTTGATTTTGGGTTAGTTCAATTGGGTTCAATATGATATATAAAATAATATATTTATTTTTACAAAATTCCTAGAGTGTATGCCTAAGGAATCACATGAGATCTATATAATCTTAGTTTCTTAGTAAATAACTGCTCAAGAAAGTTTTCTTTGAAAGCTTCCCACATTATTCCCTCATGTCTCTAAGATTGAATCATCATACCCCCCACCTCCTAGAAGTTCCTTAAATAATTCTAGATACTGACTTCACTCTATGTACATAAAGAATCTCCATAAGCTCAAAGATCCCCTCAAGAATATCCATATAGTATTTGGAATACTATGGATTACCCATAAACTAGAGGAATATAGGGTACTATTGCTAGAAATACTAAACAAATTCCACCATCATAGGACCACCCCAATGGGAACCTCTACCTCTCACCAACATTATGCGGAAAACACCCGACTGAAGAGGTGATGCTATATAGACTACATGAGTAGCATTAAAACTATTTCTAACCTAACCCAAATTAATATTTGAAGGTACATCAATAATATTCCCTACTTTGAGAGCATCCTCAACCAAGTCCATGGGTGGAACCACATGACGTCTACGAGGTAACATTATTTGAAATTCCAAAACCAATACTCAAAAATACCCTTAATAGCTTATATATTATAAATAATTAAGAAAATATGAACACACATACACTAAAACTAGGAAAATCACCATATACGCATAGTGATAAACACTAGGTACACTCCCCTATTACATACCCATGTCCTAACCCCAAATCTTCAATTCTTGCACATAAATGACTATCATAATAAGAAATAATTTTATATAGACACGCTTAGGTTAAGTCAATTAAATGTAACCAATATTATATTTGGGAAAACACTAAATATATTATTTTTTGAATATAATTAACTTGAACCAATCTTGATCACAAGTAACTAAGGGTGTGACAAGTGAACCTACATGCCGATGTATAATGCATAAAATCAACCTCTCTTTCCAATCATGATAAGAGAAAATTTCATAAACCATAATATCACAACAACATTATAGTAACCATATGAAACCATAACACATCAACCAATAGAAATAGCCCCACCTCCTTGGTAATTTAGTTCCCACTATATAGGAATTATATATACATGATCATAATTTTCTACCTGATTTTCAACTAGCCTGCCTCTATTCAACTATTCTCTAAACTATAAGTTAAAAGGGGGATTTAATAATATTTTTTGATACCCTATATTGAGTTACCATGTCCAAGACATAGGGCCACATGACCTCATGAACATCTCCAGGTATAAAAGAGGCCACCAACTAGTGGTGAGGGTCTGAAAGAAATCATGGGGAGAGTATACCCTATGAATTAGATAACCATACATGTAAAAACATACAAGAAATTTAATTATAAGAAAAAAACACATAAAAAAGTATTGGTAAAAAAATCATCTGAAGAAATATCAGAATGGAATACAGTAATTAGTACTCAAGTCAAAAGGGTTCCACAAGTGTGGAAGATAAAAATATACAAATACTAAAAAATAACACAATAATCAATGATAAATCATATAAAAATATCCCATAATATGTCCCTAAACCACCTCAACCTCATACACCATCATCTAATTAACAGTCTATCATATTTCCCTTAAACTTGATTGGATCCCAATCATAAATTATACACACACATCAATATGAATATACATGATACTAGTATAAAACCAATATGTCACCACCGAAAAGGCCTTAGAATAAGCGCTTTAGTTATATAAATATGGATTTTTAAAAAAAACTAAATAAATAAATAGATTAAACATCCATTGGGTCTTTGTATGCTAACTATACTTCCATGAATTCTTAACGATACCTACTTTAATACTTTGATAAAAGGAAGTGTTTATAAAAAACTAAAATAAAATTCAGAACATGGACCATGTTTTATCACTAAATGGATGATATCTTAATCCATACCTGACCCATCATTTCTCAATCAATTATGTCACATTACGTCTCATGTCTCGCCTTATCAGTCAAGGTGGACCCAGACATCATCAATCAAATAGTAGGAAATAATAACAATATACATAAAAATACACTATATATAAGGATACTCATAACCCAAACCAATTTACCACTTCAATAGGCCTTTATATCTTTAACTAGGCATTAATGGATTACATGACGTCCAATTATCTAGCCTTAAAACCCTATCATCACCCATATAATGGGATGAAATTTCACCTTAACTAATCCATAAACCCATATCTCCCCCTATAAATGGTTAAAAAAACTCGAAAATAACCACCCTCACTTTTATACAACATGAATTCTTGTCACAGGTATATACATGAACCCACATGCAATTTAATACATATAAATCCATATGAAATCCTTAAAATGGTAAGGAATTGTTACATCAAGTCTAATGATGTGTACTCACCATATCACACTCCTTGATTAAATCCAGATCATCTAGAAACATAAAATTCTAACACCCAAAGTTTTTAAATCTTTTTTTGAATGAATTAATTTTCAATGATGTTTTTCAATGAAATAAGTCCAACATTCGATTCACATGACACTGATTTGGCATGCATTTCACAAAACACTTAGTTTTACCAAATAATAATATATTATTAAAATATTATATTAAGACTTTACCTAGATGTTAAGTTAGAGGTTTTTAATAGTAAAAAATAACTTATGAAAACCTATGGTTTACAAAAATATAAAATGAATTCATTAGTTACAATGAACCAATTGAATATAAATAGAATATTTTTATAGAAAATTATTTTTATAACCACAAAGTTGATTTATCCTAATAAATTAAATTAATTAAATTTTTTGAGTGATATTAATCTAATATATACAATATATATTCAATAAAATATTTTCTATATTCATCTAATAGATTCGATAGACATACGACAAGAACAAACTCAATTTTATGCTTAAACCCAATATTTTTATAAAGGTAGTTTTACCTCCATTTAATGGAGAATCTATTTTGAATCCATTTTTTTTGGAAATTTTATATATTTAATGTGTAAAAATAAACTTATTATTTGGAATAGAAAATTAAAATTTTTGTTAGGATAAAGTTTTGGTATTTTTCTATAAGGTTTCATTTTTTAATGAATAGTTAAAATACTGGATTTTATTTCCAAACTGCTTCTTCATCTAAATTATTTATAAGGTTAAATTATATTTTAAATTGGTTTAATAGTTTAATTAGATCATGTTTTTATCAATCAATATAATTTAGGTCATCATAATTAGTCTCATTTTGAAATTGACTTTAAAAACATAGACAACTTTTGAATGGTTTTTCTTTAAAAACCTGTATTGTCGACTTGACTGCGAGATTAAATTTAAATTGATTTTTTTGCACTTATATGTTTGGAATTTGGAAATATGAACTCTATATTTGGAATAAAAATAATTTGTAATGTCTAATAAGGTCAAAATATTTTGACCAAAAATATTAGTGAAGTAATTAAATTAATTACAACGATTATGGCTAAATTAAACTTAATAAGGGACTAAAGCCACTTCATAAAACCTCTAAATCCACTTAAGTTCACCCAAAATCTACTCAAATATCTTCGCAACATACCTAACCTACTCCTTGAATCCTAATTTTGGAATAAATCTTTCTAAGTAAGCCTTTTGGTGCAAACCAAAAGGAGTTACCTGATTAAGAGGTAACACCCTGCCTCAAAATCCTTTCTTTTATTTTATTTCTCCACTCACTCAAATATTATTATTACATTATTTTATAAAAAAACCAGTATCCTAAAAATAATAGGGTTGTAGTTACACTAGGTATTCAACCTAAAATTATATTCACTTCCATCTAATATGTAACGAACATACTGTTTACGTGTATGGCAGACTACCTCCACACTAAACGATGATTGTTCATTTTTATTTTATCACTTGTCATGGTGGAAATTATGATGTAAAATATATTTATATATGTTATATATTATATTTATGTTAGTTTGGAATGCACAAATTAACAAATAGAGGGGGGGTGAATTGTGTTTTTAAAATTACCTTCGAAAATTCTGATTTTTGAATCCCTCGGGAAATTATGAAGATTCCCAGTGTTGTTATTCTATATGAATTAGTTAAACCAATATGAAGAATTAAATAACACATATTTTAATAGTGGTTGGGGGAACAAGGATCCCTTAGTCCACTCCACCAATCACTCTCTCTGCGAGCAAGGTGATTTCACTAGAACATGTCCTCTTATCCAAAGACCTTCAATCCACAACTGAGTGCAGGAAGACGACACATTTACAAATAAGACTAAAACAAAATTTCTTTTGGTTCTATAACAAATAACCACTATCCACAGCTTAGAACAAGAAGCTTATACTCCACCACAACTGAGTACGAGCAGTCGATATTCCAATAAATAGGAATTGATTCGTAAAATAGTAAAATTGATCTTCACAGTTGCAATAGTAAGCAACTGACAATGGATGGATCTTCTTCTTCAAAAATGAATCTATTCGAGAAACAATAGTCTGAAGAGATCCTTATTGCACAATTATCTTCAATAAAATTGCAACAAAACAAGGTTGAGAATGATCAGTACATTGAAAACATCTCTTCTTTTTTTAAATGATCAAGATCCGATCAACTATAATAGTAGCACATTAAAATATTATCAGTATCAACAATTATTCACATATACATACATTCATCTTATCTTTTTGATCAGCTCTGTAAATAATAAATAGAGAAAGTGATTTCTGTTGATATTTCCAAATCCAGAATTCTTTTCTGATTAATCACAGGAATTCAAATCTTAAATGGTAAATCCCTTAAGAATTGAAGCGGTTCTCCGGGAAAAAGGGTTCTTTGAAACAGATCATAACGATCTTTGAATCAGTCATTAACTCTGATTAAATCATTCAAGCTGATTTGAATAAGCAATGTCGCTTCATAGATCACTACCATTGAGAACACAACGTAGGGTTAATCTGCATAGGGTAGGGATTTCACGTACCATTCATCTTCCATACATTCATCTGTGTAACATAGGGATGTCACGTAGCATTCATCTTCCATACGTTCATCTGTATAATATAGGTATGTCATGAAATATTCATCTTCTATATGTTCATCTGCATAATGTAGGGATGTCACATAGGGTTGAAGAACCATACTTTCAATGTTAGGTTTATGAACAATATTTACAGATTCCAACATAGGGTTTCTGATCCATACACGATATTCTTAGTGTAGCATAGGGATGATGATCCATATGTGCACTATTCACTGCGATGTAATGTAGGGATGGAAATAGTGTTTCCAGAGTAAATACCATAACATTATAGTTTCTTTTTTATGAAACAAATTCCTGAAAAACTTACTCATAAAAACTTCATTAGAAAACAAACAAGGGTATTTTTGAGCCTAAAAGTCATCATTGATAATAGATGATTGTTGTGACAATACATGCCCAACAATATCCCCCTTTTTGATGATCCAAAAACACATAAAATAATTTGGATCTCCCCTTTCCAACTATATCCCCATTTCATCTCCACATCCCCTTTTTGTGATATCAAAAAGAAGATTCGATAGAACAAAGGATATGTACCACTTTAATGTAGTACCTAACTATAAAGTAATAGTTACTAAAACTATTAAGAGAAATAAATGTAGGATTCACAGTTAAGACTGAGAAGTTAATAAAATCATCACATCTTAAAATAAAAAATTATAAAATAAGGACAGTAATGAAATGTTTGAGTTTATGTATCATCCACAATAAACAAAGAGAGTGTTAAATAGATGAGCTTTCATCAGGTTCGCCAAACATTGTGTGTTCAGCGGGTGGGTGAGAAATGGATTCTACTACATTGATAAGATCTATGATCTTTATCAGCAGACTCTATAAGTGGTTGTTGAATAAATATTTCCATTATGGAAGAAGCTTCTTTGAGTCTGTACCAACCTTTAAGTTTTCAACAAGATTTATCTTCATTAAGTCATTTATTTCCTCCTCTAATTGAATGAAAGAATTGAACTTGTCCTTAAGTTGCGTCACCACCAAGCCTATCTATGAATCGTTTGAAGTGATATGGCTCACCAGATTTATTTGATCATCAAGAAGCACATTCAAAGGTGTACTATCACACTGGAGAGTGTGCAGTCTGTCATTAAAATCATCCAATACTGCTGTAATGGCCTCAAATCTTTTAATAAGACCCAAAGATCTTTGCGGATCCAAGGAAGAGGCACTTGTACTGTCCTTAAGATATTGAAATCCCCTCACCATTATTTTCTTGAAATCTTCAAACTCATATTTTATTCAAAACTTCAACTTTCATATAATTTATCTCTCCAGATAGCATCATTATGAATTCTTTAATATCTCCCACTGAAATGATATTTTTTTAAACTATGCCAAGTGATTCTTATGAGCTTCAAATTATGATCTGGGCACTGAGGTGAGTTTTTATTCCTCAAAATTTTTCTTTTCTGCTTCTAATTGTTCCCACAGAAAGGTATTTTGAGTATCTTATAGCCGAATTCAGATTATATAATCATTGGTTTCTTAGTCAGATGATTCAGATTATTCTTCTGCTTGTTTAGAACCAACAACAACTAGGATTAAATCTCAATTCTCTCTAGGACTTTTTCTCTGAATAAATTCACCCATGGCCACTGAATCTAGAATAATTATGGAAAGATCATTAGGGTTTGGGACAAATTCCCTTGCATTCTCATGGCTTTAAGCCTCTTTCTCAACCTCTTCATCTTACTCACCATGTTGAGCCTCAGGTTCTGGTACTTCTAAAACTTCATACACTATAGCTGGTACAACAACTGATGTTCTTCTTCACTTGAATTGAATTAATGATTCTTGTTGTCTTGATCCACTGGCCTCCTCTGGCATTTGTCTCACAGAACCAACTGATGGAATCATTCTTTGCTCTCCCTGAGCAGCAACCAACATCTTTGGTTGTTCCTAAACACCAACAGGTAATAAATTGATGTATAAATTTCTCCATACAAATCCCAGCTTCTTGACCACCCCAACAATCAAAGTATTTGAATGGTGGCACCTCTGTGCAGTAAACATACTAGCTAGATTGACTTTTTCCCTTAAAAGTAGAGAGAGAATTCTTCCATAGCGATAATATCCCATCTTCGCTTCAGGATGACAAAAATGTATTAAATATCTCAACATGAACCGACATAAATTGAACATGATTTTATTCAAAAATAAAAAACATAACATACATATCTAGATATAAAACTTTCTCTATCTCTTCCATCCTTGGTAGTATAGCGGACTATATGAAATTCATCATAACTCACATATCTGGAATCAGTTCCTTGAACATGATCTTCTTGATGGTTTATGTTCCAAATAATGAAAACATTATATTCTATGAGGGATACTTACCATCACCAATAGTTTTTAAATCAAAATGGTATTCCCCCTCATGGGGACAATGTAGTTCTTCTACTATCTCGACCGAAGAGAAAGTGAATTATTTGTCATGAATTTTAGAATCGATGTGTCTTCCTCAAAACCAAAACTGAAAGAAGCATTTTTAAAGAATTACTTAACATTTAGATCATAAAAAACTGGTGTATTATTATCTTCTCTAAAGATAAATCTAGACCTTGAAACCTTATTGCTTGCTTGAGATACGTATTTATCGAATCCAGATAGGTAAAATCAATTACATTTCCTGTAATAATTATTTTGGATTTGTTATATGGATAGAGAGAGAGCTCCAACTCCATATCATTTGATCTCCTTGAGAGATATCCATTTTTTGAAGGTTTCTTATTTGAAGGTTCAAAGGTTTCGGGTTTAAAGGATTTGTGAGAGGATTTCGAGAGAGTTTTCTCGATTAACTGACTGGATGTTTGAGAGAGAATAATGAGGGTGGAAGAATGCAAACAGTTTTCTCACGCCGATTGAGATGATACTCAATACTTTCAAAAACATTTTATTTTATTACCTTTTTGAAAATAGAAATTAATGTTACATATTCCTACAAATCTCTTTTTTTTAAATTTTTTAAATCCACTTTATGGGTTAGTAGTAACCAAACACTTCAGAACTCAAATACAACATCAACATTACAAAATTCAAAATTCGAATTTCAAAACCAAAAAAACATCATAACCACATTCAAATTTGAAAATTTGAACACCCTCGAGCCCTCCACCTTATGCAAATCAAGGAAACACATCGCCCAAGCCATCATCATCAGTGCTGTTCATCGAGGAGATGTTGACATGATCATTGCCAGAACTGTCACACCATGCCAAAATCACTAGATCCTCTCCAGAGCGGCGCCATCATAGGCACTATAGAATCCATGAACTGAACAAAATGAATCACCATCATTGTATCGACATCTTCAGCACCGGCAAGAGAAACTCTCCGGTAACAACGGTCTTGACAGAACCAAAAATACCTCAAACCAGACCATCAACTCTAACAATCCAAAAAAACATTCATGAAACCAATAACCTAAGTATTGATAAGGGACATATTCATCACAGGACAAGCCTCTTTGAGCACCATCACATGCACGGAGATCACATCCCAAAACTTCCTTATATACCACTGCACCCCACTGACATGGAGAGGAGCACTGGAATCTGAAGCCAGAGTAGATCTGGGAGCGGGTGGGAAGAAGGAGACAAGACATGCCGCAAAATCCACGAGACCAAGAAACAATAAATAAAATAGGGAAAAGCCGAGAACCACCCTCCCGCCGTCGTTGAAAGTCGAAAGCCGATCTAAGAACCACCCTTGACGTCACTGAGTGGCGTCGTTTCTTGAAGAACCGAGCCGAATCAAGAAGTAGGAAGCCAAAGGAGACGATTCATGGATTGTAGAAACGTCAGATCTACAACTTCCACACGTCACTGACTCCATGGATCACCACCATAGATGAAGCATAGTGCTCGCGAAACCACCATAGAAACTACCTCACGAAGCTCAGCCGGCACCATGAATTCCACCGCTATAGAAGTCGAAGGCCCGTAGACCGAAGAAGGGGCCAGCTGCTGGACCAGATCAGAAGAGCCGCTGATGAGGTGGCAAAACCCTAAGCGCGCCTAGGATCTCTCGTCCAAAGCCAAGAGCTCCCCCATTAAATAAACATATGGATAGTTTTAAAGTCTATTAACAAAAAAAACTAAAAGAGAACTTAAAAACAGAGTCACTAAAAGTAAACATTTACTTAAAATTAAATAATCTTAACTTCCTCTTAATAACATCAAATCTTGCACTGGGAAGTGGTTTAGTGAAAATATCAGCTAATTGATATTTAGTATTAACAAATTCGAAAGATATATCATTTTTAAGGACATGATCTATTATAAAATGATGTCTTATATCAATGTGCTTAGTCCTTGAGTGACTTATAGGATTATTTGAAATATTTATATCACTAGTATTATCACATTAAATAGTTATACTATTAAAACTTATTCCAAAGTCTAGTAGAGTGTTTTTCATCCACAACACTTGTCCACCACAACTGCCTGCAGATACATATTCTTCCTCGGCTATTGACAGAGAAATTGAGTGTTGATTCTTACTTGACCATGATACTAAATATTTTTCTAAAAAGTGAAATTTTCCTGATGTTCTTTTCTATCTAATCTACAACCACAAAAATCAGTATCTAAATATGAAATTAAATTAAAATAATAAGTTTTGGGGTAAATAAGAGATTGAAAAATAGTTCCTTTTAGGTATCTAAAAATTCTTTTTATAGAAATAAGATGATATTCTTTTGTATTTGATTGAAATATTGCACAAAGACACACTGAATACATAATTCCTAGCCTGCTAGAAGTAAGATACAATAAACTACCAAAAATACCTATATATAACATGTTGTCTAATGTTTTTTCAGCTTCATCCAAATCATGTTTTATATTAGTACACATAGGAGTTGTATATGCCTTACTGTTTTCAAGTACAATTTTTTTAGTAAATAAATAATGTATTTGCATTGATTTAAAACATTTCCAAAATATTTTTAGTAAATTTGATGTCCTAAAAAAAATTAAATTCTCCTATCATACTCATTTCAAATTCTTTTTTCATTATATTTGAGAAATCACTACAAATAATTTTATTAGTTGAACTAAAAATTACATGATCAACATATATATGAACAAATAAAATATTAGAACAAATTATTTTCTTAAAAAGTGTTGGGTCTGCCAGACCAGATGTAAAATCATTTTTAAAAGGAAAATAACTTAATATTTCATACCAAACTCTAGGTGCCTGTTTAAGGCCATAGATAGCTTTAGTGAGTTTAAAAATAGAATATGATTTTTGAGAATTTTCAAAACTAGGAGGTTGTTCAACATAGATTACCTCTATTAAATAACCATTTAAAAAGACAATTTTTACATCCATCTAATATAATTTAAAATCCATATGAGATGCATAGGCTAAAAGAATTATAATGACTTCTAATCTAGCTACAGGAGAAAAAGATGCATCATAATCTATACCTTCTTCTTGATTGTATAATTTAGATAATAATCTAGTTTTGTTTCTAGTTATTATTCTGTGATCATCATGTTTGTTTCTAAAGACCCATTTAGTTCCTATAACTGGATAATTTAAAGGTCTTTTAACTAACTTCCAAAATTCATTACTCTAAAACTAGTTTAGCTCTTCCTGCATTAACAAAGTCCAACTTTCATCTTCTAAGGCTTCTTCCATAGACATAGGTTCTAATTTAGATAGAATGGGAGAGAATTATGCTATGTTTCTTACACTTGTTCTAGTTCTTATTCCTATTTCTAGGTCTCCTGTTACAGTTTCTAATAGATGATTCATTTGGGTTCTAGTCGATCTAGGTAAAACACTAATTTGTTCAGTACTTTCATGTTCTTCTGAATTGGACTGAGTTTTATTATTTTCAAAATCATATTTCAAGATTTCTAGTCTCATTTTATCATTAGAGTTAGTAATTTCATCAGTTTGATCTTTCTCTTTATTGAAAGGGTTAGTTTCATCAAACTTCACATGAACATATTCTTCAATAATCCTTGACTTTTTATTGAATACTCTATAACTTTTAGAGGTAACAAAATATCCTAAAAATATTCCTTCTTCATATTTTGGATCAAACTTACCAAGACTATCCTTGGTGTTCAGGATGTATATTTTGCATCCAAAAACAATAAAGTACTTTACTATAGGCTTTTTATTATTCCAAAGTTCATAAGGTGTATTTGGGAAAATTGGTATAATTAATAATCTATTAATTATATAGCAGGCCATACTTACAGTTTCTTCTCATAAGTAGGTAAGAAGACTATATTCATTTAACATAGTCCTAGAAATTTATTGAATATTTCTATTTATTCTTTCAACAATTCCATTTTTTTTGAGGTGTTCTTGGTGAAGTGTAGGTGTGTTTAATACCTATATTTGAGAAAAAGGAATTAAATTCTTGATTATCAAATTCTCCACCATGATCAATTCTTAATTAAATTATATCAAGACCTTTTTCCTTTTGAATAATTTTGCAAAAACTTTCAAAAACCGTTAACACTTCACTTTTGAGTTTTCTAAAATAAACCCATGTAAATATTGAATAATCATCAACTAAAACATATACATTTAATTTACCAGCCAAACTAGCTATTCTGGATGGTCTAAAAAATCCATCTGAATATGTTCTAAAGGTTTAGATGTAGCAATTTTGTTAATTGATTTGAAGTAAGACTTGTGTTGTTTTCCTATTTGACATGCATCACAGAATCCATCACTATCAATTTTAATACTAGGAAAATCAGAAATTAATTGATTCTTAGATAAATTATGTAAATCATATATATTACAATGACCATGTCTTTTTATGCCAAATCCATGACTCATTTACCTTAGCAGTCAAACAATTCACTTTCTTTTTTACACAATGAATTCAAATCCAAAGTATAAACATTATCAGTTCTTGGTTCTTTAAATTTAATCATATCATTTTTAAATATAGTACAAGAATTATTAAATAAATAAAAATAATATCCCTTATCATAGAGTTTAGAAATACTTATTAGGTTGTGATTCATCCCTTTTACATATAGTACCTTGTTGATTAGGACAGGTTTTGGGTCACCAACAGTTCTAAGTCCAATTATCTTTCCTTTGGAATTATCGCCAAAGGTAACAAGACCTCCATCTATTTGAGTTAGCGTACTAAAGTTTACTGAGTTTCCACTCATGTTCCTTCATAACCCACTGTCCATGTACCATTTTTCTGGTTCTATGACCTATTGTTTAAAAAGTCATTTAGAAAAGAGCTTGTTTTGGTACCCATATCATCTTGGGTCCAGCAGTGTTAGCTATTAAAGTTCTGGGAACCCAAATATACTTTTTTCTATAAATCATATCATTTATTTCATATAATATTTTTGAAATAAAATACCTTTTAATTCCACTTATCTGAGGATTTCTTAAGTGACATTTTTTTGATATATGACCTTTTGTTCCACAATAATTACAAGTTATACTTTTAAGAAAAAAATAATTCTTATAAATCTTGGGTTTTTTACCCTTACTTACTATAATGAATTTTTCCTTTTTGATTACATTCTTTCCATGAATTTCATTCAAAATATTTTCTCCTTTAGTAAAAAAGAGAGAAATACTTTTGTAGGTTTGTACTTCATCTTCTAAATCTTTGATCCTGATTTCATGATCAACATTGTTTGTAATAGAGGAATTGAATTTTTCATTCATCTCTTAGTATTTTTTGAGTAAAGTGTCCCTTTCTCCTAATACTTATTTATGAATATTTTTTAAATATTTGTGCTTCTTTAGTAATAAATAATATTTTCCCTCTATCATTGAGCAATAGGAAGCTAAATTTTCATTTGAAAAACTACGAGAATCAAATGTAGAGGAATAATAGGATTGTACTTCTTCTTATTTATTAGCTATAAATCACTTTTTGGATTTTAGATTTTGTAGTTATTTTTCTGAATCAGCTTCCGAGGAGCTGTTGGTGTACTCAAATACATTCGCCTCTCGTTTGGGCGGCGTTCCTCCTCGCACTCGGTGAGCTCGTGGTGGTGGATCTCCTATCGCAGTGGTGTTCGTTGACTCGGCCGTCGTGATCTTTTCTTCCGCTGCTGGCCTGACTTCGGCAGTGCGGTGACGGTCCGCGGCCGAGCTTTTGCTCCTGCGGCATGTGGGTTGTCTCCTCGTTTCTATTGTGTGCGTTGGAAGCTACATCGTGTCTTCCGTGGGCATCTTGGACGGCGGCGACGAGATCTGATTTGCAGAGGGGCTTCTTTCCAGCGTTCGGGTGATGGTTTTCTTTCTTCGACTTCCCCATCTTTTTGATTTTGGATTTGAGTTTGCTATTTGTGATGCTGAGTTTGTGTTTGCCTGGTATTCCCGACGGAGACGGTGATGGTCTGGATTGTTTCTCTTGCTGACTTCCTGCTTTGGTTGTGGATTTGATGTTGGTTGGGGATCGGTTTCTCGGTGATTTGTTTTGTGGTGACCCGAGGATGATTACGGCTTGGGTGAATCTGTTTTCTATGGTGAATCGAGTTTTGTTCTTCGACTTGGTGGTGGTTCTGGCGTATGTTTTGATGATTCCAGTGCTGTGGAGCTGCGGTGATGGTGTTTTTGGCGTAACCGGCTCTGGTGAATTCTCCGGTGAATGGTGGCGCGTGGGACGCCGATGGAGTTCACCGGCGCTTGATACGGACTGGGCAGCTGTCGCATTTGGTGCGAGACTCGAGGAGCGAGACTCGAGGTGCCGCGTGACGTGACGACTTGACTCATGATGGTGCGTGATGCCTTTTGAATTTTGAATTTTGTGGAATTCTGGTCCGCTGTTGAGGCGGTAGGGTTTGGCTGGTGTGGATTTTTAATTTGGTTTTTTGCTTTGTATTATGTACTACATCTTTTATTTAATAAATTTTGACAGGTCTGGGCATTAGGCCTGGCCTGCACCTTTCGGTTATTTTCCTTTTTTTCTCATAGTCAGTATTTTTATGATATTTCTTTTCTCGTCTTTTTCTTTCTTATTTCAATTGAGGAAAATCTGGTCTAATGTGTCCCAATCTTTTTCATTCATAGCATCGAACTTCTCTTGACTCTCTCTCATTCTTCTAGTAAGGTTTTCTAAATCCTTTTTTCTTTTTTTAGAACTTTGAAAACTTTCTGGATAATTGAGCTAGTTCAATTTTAGAATCTAAGGAGTCTGAATTTTTATCCATTTTTTCTTGTTTTCACTTTCTACTTTGGTTTTGAGATGTCACTTTCAATGAAATGTTTTCTCTTTTCATAATAACTTTATGATATTTTTCTTCTTCTTGAATTTCTTCATCATACATCATCAGATTCCCAATTAATTATTTCACTTTCATATTTTTTATAAGAGATTATTGCTGAATTGTAGCTGATATTCCATTCCATCTCACAGGTAGTACTCTTAGTTCTTTCAAGGCTTGATCAGGTTGAATGATAGTCTCACCCAAGGATGTAACATTATTAACAATTTTTTTCATCCTTCCATTCATCTGTGTAATTATTTATCCATCATACATTCTAAAAGTATCGAATTTTAATTTTGTTGTTGCATATCTAATTTGTCTAACATTTTCAGTACCTTCGTAGGCTACTACAATCATTTGGCACATTGCATAGGATGTTGGGAATTGCGATATACAGTTGAATTCATTAGGTCCAAGACCACAAATAATATCATTCATTTCTTTTGGATTCATATCATAATATTCTTCAATATATGCATCCCAAGTCTCTGGTTTCTTAGGAATCTAGTAAGGGGATAAGATTTTTGAATCGACTTTATATCGTAGATTCTTTAGATATATAATCATACTTGACTTACAATATCCATAGTTTTCACCATTGAAATATGGAGCATGCAACATTGACATTACTTCTCTAGAATCAATAATTGCTATCTTCTTTGTAAAGATCTTATACTCTTTATATTTTTATAGCTTTATCAAAAAAGCTTCCTTTGATACCAATTTTTAGGTCGGAATGTACAATGTAACACAAGAGGGGGTGAATTGTGTTTTTAAAATCACCTTCAACAATTTAGATTTTTCAATCCCTCTAGAAATTAAAAATATTCAAAGTGTTGTTCTTCTATATGAAGAAGTGAAATGAATATGAAAAATTAAAGAACACAGATTTTTATAGTGGTTCGAGGCACAAAGATCCCCTAGTCCACTCCACCAATCACTCTCTCTGTGAGCAGGGTGAATCCACTAGAACAAGTCCTCTTATCCCAAGACCTTCAATCCACAACTGAGTGCAGTTAGTTGAAACCTTTACAAATAAGACCAAAACAAAAAGTCTTCTGGTTCTGTAACAAAGAACCACTATCCACAACTTATACCAAGAAGATGATACTCCACCACAACTAAGTATGAGGAGTCAAAACTCCAATCAATAGGAATTGATTTGTAAAATAGTAAAATTGATTTTCATAGTTGTAATAGTAAGAAACTGACAATTGATGTATCTTATTCTTCAGAAAGTAATTTCTTCAATAAAGAAAAGTCTGAAGAGATCGTTTTTGCCTAATGAACTTCAATAAAATTGCAATAAAATGAGGTTGAGAGTGATCAGAACTTTGAAAACTTCTCCTCTTTTTCAGATGATCAAGATCCAATCAACTATAATAGAAGAACTTTAAAATATTATTAGTATCAAAAACTATTCGCATATACATATAATCATTATATCTTTTCACTCAGATCTGTAAAAAATAAATAGAGAAAGTGATTTCTATTGATATTTATAGATTCAAAATTCTTTCCTGATTAATCGTAGGAATTCAAATCTTAAAGAGAACATCCCTTAAGAATCAAAGTGGTTCTTCGAGAAAAAGGGTCCTTCAGAACATATCATAAGGATCTTTAAATCAGTCATTAACTTTGATAAAATCATTCAATTTGATTTGAATAAGCAACATGGCTTCACATATCACTATCATTGAGAACACAACGTAGGGTTAAGCTGCATAGCGTAGGGATGTCATGTAGCATTCATCTTCCATACCTTCATCTGTGTAACATAGGGATGTCATGTAGAATTAATCTTACATACGTTCATCTGCATAATGTAGGGAAATCACATAGAATTCATCTTCCATACATTCATCTGCATAACGTAGGTATGTCACATAGGGTTGACGAATCATACTTTAAACGTTAGGTTTATGAACTGTATTTCCAGATTCCAACGCAGGGTTGCTGATCCATACACGATCTTCTTAGCATAGCACAGGGATAATGATCCATACATACACTATTCACTATGGCTTAATTTAGGTATGTAAATAGTGTTTCCAAAGTAAATCCCATAACGTTAGAGTTAATTTGATATGAACAAAATTCTTGAAAAACATTACCATAAAAACTTCATTATAAAACAAAAAAGGGTATTTTTGAGAATAAAAATCATCATTGATTATAGAGTATTATTTTGAAAATAAATTCCCAGTAATTTATTATGTATTTAATATTATTAAATTATTTTAAAAAACTTCTCTTTATACTATACATATTGTGTTAATATGATAATTTTGTTCAAGAAAGTGTGGACTACAACCCCCTCAAAGAGATGTGATTCGTTCATAAAATACATGGAATGTATTAAAGATATATTTAGTGAGTATATATTATAAATATTATATAATAAATATACTTTAATAATTATATATATACATATATGTCATTTACTTTATTTCTTTAAAAATGATAATTAAACAGAAATAGCGTTCATACGTATGTACAGTTTACTGTCTCCATGAACGGTGTATTCCATTTGATACTTATATATTCTATGTATTATTATAATACACATATACTAAATATAAATTATATTTAAATCAAGGTTTACATTTTTGAAATCATGATTTAAATATAATGACCAAATATATGACAAATTAAGACACATGTGAAGAACAAAGCAGATATTACACGAAGTGAAACCTTAACATAAAATTATTAACAACCAGGTAGTATAAAGTCATAATCAAACCATATATGGTATTAGATATAATAATATGGTTCTTTTATATATTAATAATAAATTTATATTTATTATATAGGATTTTTTATGTGTACAAAGAGAGTCAATACATATGGTAAGGGGATTTCATGTCACTCTTTATTTCTGTGAGATAAATGCCTTATTCACCGATAAATTATTTTGTGTGGTGTATATACTACCCATGAATATGTTTTATAGATCTTATAATTATATATATGGGTATTTACATACCTACTCTATGACATTTATTTAATATTATTTATGTTCTAAAACGGGGTTTAAGGTTCTTTTATAAGATTTAAATGATATTGATTTTGAGATGGTTTACAAACTTATTTATAAGTTTTAAAGAAGAACGTTTTCAAAATGTTTTAAAGATTCATTTATATGTTTTAAAGTATATTGATAAAGAAAATAGTTTTCAAAATATTTAATGTTTTAAAAATCATTTTCCAAAGAAGAAGGATATTTTCCTCAAGAAATATTTTTAAAATATCTTTCAAAATTATTTACCATCTAAGATAGAATTCATTGATGTTACTAGTGCATTTCATGGAAATGATATAAAGGTAACATTCATATTATTTATCAAAGTGGTTTATTTTTGATTTCATGATATTTTTGAAACATGTTCCTCTTTCATGGGTGATGTTTTCATGAAATCCTTTTTTCATTCATAGGTTATTTTTTGATGAAATGATTATAAAACTTGCATCTTTTTCCACAGGTTATGATATAGTTACGTGTTTATGACACCCATTTAATTCCATGCATTATGATATGATTGTTTATGATTTTGTGGGACATGTATATATGATTTGATTATAATATGGTTGGGACCTATATCTCCCTCCAATGCATTGGTTAAGGATTTATATCTCATGAGATAGACTAAGATGGTCTTGGGAGTGAACCTTGACAACTAAGATGGCCATGAGAGTGAACCATGACTAGAAAGATGGCATGGAGAGTAAACTCATGCTACTAATATATCTATGGGAGTGAACGATGACTACCAATATGGTATGGGGATTGAACCCATAATACTGAAATGGTATTGGCAGCAATGCATTGGCTATTATAGAAATCATATTATATGCTTATGTGTTTGCCACATTTCCGTGTTTTATTTATATGTTATGATTTCATGGATTTTGTTCTTTATTTTATTATGATTAATGCCTTATTAAATGTCATGATTTATGCCAAGATACATGCTTATGATATTTTATATGCATATCTTCAAATATTTTGATCACGTTCTCATTCCCCATATAATCATGTTTATGCTTACATGTCTCCCTTATTTTACCTTACTGAGCATCTGATCTCACCCCTTATGTTTCCTTCCCTAGGTTATGAAGCTATTTATTATGTTTTATGTGTCTAAGAGTGGTTCTAGTCATGAAGAACCTAGTGGGAGACAATTTAGCTCACTTATGCACCAGGGATCTTGTTTCCATGTTTCCAAAGGCATTAGACTAATATGCTCTTTGGGTGACTATTTGTATAATGTTTTAAGTATTCCACAAAAGTGATGTAATGTTAATGTATGTCAAGACTAGATTGATATAAAAATAATCCCCAAATAAGGATATTTAGGGTTTGGACTAGGAAACCTAATAGATAGAGTAAGAAGATAGTAACTAGGTCTTAGATGATGCCATAATCACTGAAAGATAGCTTCCTTGATGAACAAAACATTATTATGCCAGGATATGAGATAGAGGGAGAAAAAATCACCAAAGATAAATCCACCACATCATCTAGGTTGAGTGAGGGTTGGGGAGAAGATAGGGGAAGGAAATAAGGGGGTATTAGGTGAAATTACAAGGTTTACCCTAAAAAAACTACACAACGACCAGGTCATCAAATGAATAGTTGTTAATAGAGGTCCTCCCTTGTCTATTAAAAATATTATGAAGTGACCTCCATGTGTAGCATAGTGAACAAGTCCAGAATATTTAATTCACCTTCAAGCCTAGTTTATTCATCCAAAACTCACTCTAGAGCCACCTAAATCACCCAAAATAGCACCCTTCAAGATGCATTATGACAAATGATATTTAAACATAACATACATTAAAATTCAATGGGTGTTACATTGGGGAGAATATAATGACATAGATTTTTTTTTATTTTCTAAATAAATTTATGTTGAAGAGTCTCCCTATGTCATGGTGAAGTAAGTTACAACAAGAAGAGTCATACATTTTTTGGTTAACCATCGCAAGAGGTGTTTTCCATGATGGTAGGTGCTATGTAATGGCCTTTTTGTGATTAATAAAGGTGGCATGAGGGCCACATTGTGATTAAAAAATATGTCAAGATTTCACCATGGTAATAAATATTGTACTACAACACATTTGATCTTTATGAATTTAATGGGAGTTGACTAATATTAATGGGGGGTTATGAAGGGCCTGAATGCATAGTCGTTATTAGATGTTGGTTGACTAAGAGATGTTGAATAATTATAGTACTTTTTATTCCATTATTTTCGTGTGGTTTCAAGTAATTAAATTACAATAAAATGTGTTTCCCCATTATTGTGATATCCTATATTTTCATTATAAATATCACCCGAACCTCTTACCATGTAGATATCCTTTTCTAATTCTCAAATTTATGGACCTTGGTGATGTAATTTTAGATTATTAAATGAATTGAATGGATCTTTAACCATTAAAAATCATTTAGTGATATCTTATCATATTCAGAGTGCAGTTTTAGGTAACAATGATGGGTAGATTCCATTATTAGACTCATTGTATATCTTATGATATCTTATTTCGTGATATTATTAAATTAAAAGGATACAAAGCCTTTACACATATAATCTATTTTGGACTATATTATAATGTACAATATAACTATGTTGTGTGGTATTACATATATAAAACAAATCCATTCTGTATGATTTGGTATTGGCATGTTGTTGGCGATGATATAGTGAGATCATATCCACTGCCTTAAATATATCATAATGATACAATTCATATTATGAAATGACAATATAATCCTATGATTAACATGATGGATAAATGATAAATATTTAACATTTTAATCATATTCCATAAAAGTATATCATTAATAATAAATGTTTCATAAGATGAAATGTATGGGAGAGTTGGATGGCCAAAGTGGTTATAAGCATTATAACTACCTGAATTACTCAAACATCATGAAACATTTGAGTAAATGCCTGAATACTCGAGAGATTCCTAAGATCCTATATAAGGTAGAGATTAACCATGAAATGATTATGGTTCAATCCTTCCTTGTTTTTTACAAACCCCCCTCTCAAATATCTCATTTTATTATAGTTTTACCTTGTGAGATACAAGAATATTTTAGAGTGAAGAAGAATCCCACCTGAGTGTTGGGTGATCCAGTTCAGTTTGTAGCTACACCATTGATGAGGTATGTTAATGAATATCACTTAGAGATATTCTTCAAAAAAATTATTGAATATAATAGCAGTGGCCATTAACAGTGTATGGTTTACAGCATTATTAATTTTCTATTTACATGGTTTTGGTTTCATGCACAGTTAATATTAGAATTTATGGTCTATAATTATTTCCACTCCATTAAATAAGTGTTATTTGATCCCTAGAAAATGTTAAGTGGTATCATATAATTACCACATAGTTTAATTATTGAAATCAAATTTGAAAATGAATAAAATCATGTATCATATTGCTATTGTATTATCTATCAAAATAAATGATTGATATTTAGTTATGTGGATGGTTTTGCAACATGTGATGTCATAAACTACAATATGGTCACGCCATATGATATAGGATATCATATATATCATCTTAGTTTAATTTTTTTAAATATATCATATCAAATGATATATTATATCACATGGGAAGATAACACAATTTCATGCAATGGAAATTGTGTATTGTATCACTTCAGTGATATTGATTTGTATCACTGAATATAACTAACCTAAAACTAAAGGGGATATATGAAATTATGATATATAATATAATATCAACACTAGTTTAATATTACATACTTAGGAAGCTAATGGGATATTCTTTCACACACACCTACACATTATGTTATTATTATACATGGCCTATCATAAGCCATGATTTCCAAATGACATGGGTTAATATTATATAGATCCACATGATAAATCACTTGTCATTTTATCAGTCATATGGTATGATAAAAATTTTATAAAGCTATTTGAGTGTTGATTCTTACCTATAACATCTTATAATAAAATGACAATTGTAATATGCAGTATAATATAAAAATTTTCTTTTCAAAATATAATTATGAATTAAATAATACGGTTTATAATTTTTTTATAAATCATAAAAAATTATTTGAAAGATCAAATTTA
Organism: Viscum album; assembly: GCA_963277665.1. Lineage (NCBI taxonomy): Eukaryota > Viridiplantae > Streptophyta > Magnoliopsida > Santalales > Viscaceae > Viscum > Viscum album. The sequence goes on along the minus strand of OY728135.1, from coordinate 249,546,523 downwards.
TGTGCATATTTTTAATCCATTAATAATGAATTGTTGATGTTTTTAAATGATAAAACCCATGTATTTAAATGTTTTATTAAAATAATGGGAAATTTGGATTATATAATGAAAATGAGCTAAATGGTGAATATGATTCCACCTGGGATAGAACGAGGACATATAAGAGAACCTATACAAATAATTTGAGGGTGATTTGAAGTCATTAAGGCTGCCATTGGATGTTATACTTTTGGAGTAATCGTCTTAAAACCATTATCTAGAAAAATAAACCTCCAATGAAAAACAAATAACTCATTAAACTAGTGGAAAAATGAGTTTCAATTTGGAGGGTGAATGGACAACACATTTATGATCAACTTTCATGAAGGGGTCCACATGTTAATCGACCAATTAATGGGTAAAAAATGTGACGAATTGTGGAGGAAAGATTATTCCTATAATGGGAGAGGGGCTCTTAACTCTCAAATCATTCCTTCCCATCCCGTTCATTCCGAGACACCAAGGAGCAGAGGCCAAGGGCCTTTTAGGAATTTTTTTAATTTATTTCATTTTTTTAGTTTTAGTTTTCTTTTCTCACGTAATGGATTCAATTTTTTATTATTAAAGTGTTTCCCATTTCTTCTTCCACCCCTTTTTCTATTCCAATATCAATATCAATATCTCCCATCCATATTTCCATAATGATCTTTGTGAACTTCACCATGGAAAGTGACTACTTGAGGCTTTGACTTGGGGGAGGTTTTCACAATGTTCTTCATTATTGTGCATTAATTCAAAATGTTTTAAATCTATTTGTGATGGTGGAATGAGTATTTTACGGGTTCCACAATCATCCACCATGGCACTATTTCCAATTCCTTTTCTTTTCCTTGATAAATTCACTTTCCATCCACTCTCTTAGGAAAACCATTCATACGGTGGATTTGGTGATTCTATAGGGGTTAAAACGACATATGGTGGAGCTGGGTTCTGTAGGAATAAAATTCTTGGTTGAGGTGTTACCCTATTTGACTACTTGAGGAGGTGTGGTTTGGTGTGTTGGATGCATGAAAATAAATAAAACAAATAATGAATCAATGGAATGTAATTCATTAATAAGGTTTCACTAAATGAATTATCAAATCAAATTTAAACAATAAATAAATAATGAATGAACCCATATTATCTAACCCTTGGAGCACGACCTTTCTTCCATAATTTCATTTTGTCTGCATTTATATCTTCATTTAGATTTAAAGTTTTCATTTTATTATTTTAATTTCACTATTTTACAAAACCCAAAAAACAATCATTTTTAGTAAAATATAAAAACAAACAAAAAGAATTAGAATAGGTGAACTAGAATCAGTTATTGAACATACTGCAATGCTCCTCAAGTGAGACAACCCTAGTCAGCCACTATGCTACATTAGGAAAATAAATTTTCTTTTTCCACACCATACGATAGGCATGCATCAAAACTGGCACCGTTACCTAGGATGTAAATAGTTATTTTAATCATTTTTTTGAAATTCACATTTTTTTAAATATTTTTCTTTGATTTCATAAAAAAAGTCTAAAAAAACCATTTTCATGATGTCTTAAAAATTAAATCATTATGCGTGGAGTAATTAGTCATAGGTGTAGGAATAAGAAATAGACTATACAGAGGAGGAACTCCAATGAAGGGGTGATTCTCTTATGATAATGTTCAAACTATTGCAAAAAGTCCAAGAGACGTGGATCTCACTATAAGTTTTCATGAGCATGATTGAAGAACTCCAAATCGACTTGAAATGATTCAAGGCCAAGAAAGAAGTGCCACTGGTCTTTTTATTTTTCAATGAAGATATCCAAGAATTTGAGTCCAAACTCGAGGTGTATGATCCTGACTACCTACCTTCATCCAGTGATAATCAACTCCAAGAGACACTTTCAACTGAAGAACTGATTGAACCAAAAACAAATCAGGGAGATGATCCTTACATTAACTCTACCTTTTTTTGATTTCATTCAATCATATTTGAGTATCACTCTTTATAATTTTGAATTTTCATATTTGGTCAATCATTACATTGCCTTATAAGAAGATGAAAAAGAAGACGCACCTATTGAGGAACACATGGTTCTCCCTAAAGACATTGAATATTCATTGGAGGGATTTCATGAAGAGATACCAGTGGCTCGACCTGAATAACAAGAGACACATACTACTTTACATCTGAAGCAACCACTGGAAGGATATGGATATGTTTCACGAGTAGAAACGAAGGAGGTGGAGGCTCTGTACTTCATCCTACCATCACCATGAAATATGTACCATATTTCGAAGGGGGAGGATTGGTGTACTTGATACATGGAGTTATCCTCAACAAGAAAAAAGAACTGCAAGCTGGGAAAAGCCACATGTGTTGGCTCAACTCAAATAAGGTTCATCCACCCTCTGATTTCAGATAACAGTCGGTACTACCCTATAGAGGTAGTAAAAATTCTAGGCCCACTTGGTGGATCTTACCAAGATTTATCTTTACATGTTTTTTATATTTCAAATTCCTTTTTTTATATTAGTCTATCATGCGGCCCACTCCTCCTTATCTTTTTGAGTTTTAATGACATGATCCTTATTCTTAAGTGAGTAATTATGTTTTTTTAGGTTCATAAAAGGGAAAAGGAATCTTTAAATAGAGGAATAGGATTGAAGCCTTATTTCAAAAGGTAGTTTACTTTTAATGTTTAAACTTTTAAACTCCTTAATTTTTTGGGTCCAAAACATGTTTTGAGCATTAAATATAAAATTGCATGTCCACACTTGAATTATTTCTTTACCTGACTTATTTAGAAGACATGAGTTTCTTAGGAATACTGTGATTCCGTGTTTTAGATTTCAGTGTTAATAAGATTGAATGAGTAAAATGGAAAATTGAATGTTTAAATTGAATCATGGATATTGAAATGATGACTCATGATTTAAGGAAATTAGTTTATTTATGTAAATGAAATTTCCCTACCATTTTTCATACATTTAATTTATGAAGTTCATGTGAATTGATTTGCTATTATTAATCATGCCTTGAGTGATTTTCCAATACATATGTCTCATTTCTGAGAGGGTTTTTAGACTAAGTACTTCCTATTTATTCTTGAGCATATTTTTTGAGTGATCTTGGGACATGTCACTGATCCAAACATTAATTTGAACTTGTTGAAGCTATGAATGTGAAAAAAAAATATTTAAAATTATTGAGATTTTTTTAAATACCTTATCCTTAAAGACAACCTTTAAATCAATCCTTCTTTTATCCCATAGAGGCCACGAATTATATTTATAGGGATGATCTATTTTCAATCCATTTTTATCCATTCCTACCATACTCTTGGTATTTGCATGATATTATAAAGATGAAGTGTGGGGGTGAAGGGAATCATGGTGGAAGGGTTGTTATACATTGTAAGAAAAAACTACAGGGGGTTTTATTGCAGGAATTGTAAAAGGTTGTGAAATCATTCATTATACTCTATTGTTTCCCCTCTTGAATTAAAAAAATGACAAAAATGAAAAAAATATCCAAAAAAGAGGAAAAATTAGTTGTGATTTAGGAGAACCTAATATCACCATTTTCCAGAATGATGATTTTCTAATATTATGTGGTTAGGTGATGGAAGTTAGGTTTGATCTAATCATAACTTTCAAAAAAAGAAAAAAATACAAAATTTAAATAAAAAAATCAAGAGGGTACAATAATCATTCATTATGATTTACTTTGATCTTGAACTTACTTTGAGCTTTAACAGAAGTGAGTATTGATACTTTGAAGGGGATAATTTCATTACACATTTAGATATCATGCATTTTACTTAAGAGATAACCTCCTCCTTGAGCCTTAATTTTTAAAACATCAAATCCTACCAACCTTTAGCCTAAAAGTTATTTAAAACATTATTGAAATGTACTCATGATTTTATGTGCCTTTTGCCTTTACAAAGTAGATAAAGTAGTTCTTTTACAAGCTTATTCATAAGGTGCATGTTATCATGACATGAGCATAACTCTACTTGAATTGTATCATGAGAAATGAGAGCCAAAATTCAAAGTTGAGGTAAATCAGGATGTGACATGTTTAGTAATAATGAATTGAGTATATTGAATGAATGAAATAATAATTCCTATGATTTTTCAAAGGGGAAAAGTAAAATATATGAATTAATTGTTTCTTTAAAAATTGGAGAATTAAATTGATATTTTATGTGGATTTTTGAAAATTTAATTTGATATTGAAATTTATTTGATTTTATTACGTTGGAATTATAATATTGGTAACATTATTGTCCTCTGAATTCCATGTTGATATTTTATTCTTGAGGGAAAGCTTGTTTTATGTGTGGGGGTGTTTCACAGAGAAAATGTTTGTGCATATTTTTAATCTGGTAATAATGAATTGTTGATGTTTTTAAATGATAAAACTCATGTATTTAAATGTTTTGTTAAAATAATGGGACATTTGGATTAATGAATGAAAATGAGCTAAATGGTGAAGGTGCTTCCACATGGGATAGAACAAGGACACATAGAAGCACATTTACAAAAATATTTGATGGAGTTTTGAAGTCATTAAGAGTGACATTGGATGCTATACTTTTGGAGGAAGCTTCGTGGAACCTTCATCCAAAAACGGAAACCACCAATGAAAAAAATAACTCATACAAACGATGGGAAAATGATCTGAAATTTATAAGATGAACAAAAAACACATTTATGAACAACATTCATGAAGGGGTATACATGTAAATCGGCCAAATAATGGGTCAACAACGTGAGTACATTTGGAGGAAAGATTATTCCTATAAAAGGAGAGGAGCTCCTACCTCTCAAATCATTCCTTCCCTTCCCATTAAATATGGGACACCAAGGAGAGGAGGCCAAGGGAAATTTATGAATTTTCTTTATTTATTTCCTCTTTTTATTTTTAGTTTTATTTTCACTTTTAATCCATTCATATATTTATAATTAAAGTGTTACCCATTTCATTTTCCACCCCTTTTATCTTCCAATATCAATCTCAATCTCTCCCTTCTATATTTCCATCATGATCTCTATGCACTTCTCCAGGGAAATTGACTAACCTGAGGCTTGGATCTGGTGGAGGTTTTCACACTGTTCATCATTATTTCTCTTTAATTAAAAATGTTTTAAATCTAGTTTTGGTGGAGGCGGGAGTATTGCACAGGTATGACAGTCGTCCACCACAACACTATTTCCAAATCCATTTCTTTTCCTTGATTAATACATTTCCCATCCCCTATATTATGAAGAACCTTCATACAGTGGAGTTGGGGTTTCCATAAGGGTTGAAATGGCATACAGGGGAGCTGGGTCTTGTAGGAATAACATTATCGATTGAGGTGTTACCCTATTTGACTATTGGAGGAGGTGTGGTTTGGTGTGTGAGATGCATGCTAAAATCACACACTCAATAAATCAAGGGAAATTAATTCATTAATGAGGTTTCAGTAAATTAATTATCAAATCGAATTTAAATAATAAATAAATAATTAATGAACCCATGTTATCTAACCCTAGGACCAAGATCTTTCTTCCATAATTTTATTCTATCTGCATCTGTATCTACATTTGGATTTAAAGTTTTCATTTTATTATTTTAATTTCACTATTTTCAAAAACCTTAAAAACCATAATTTTTAGTAAATTATAAAAACAAACAAAAATAATTAGACTAGGTGAACTAGAATCAGTTATTGAACCAAATGCAATGCTCCTCATGTGAGACGATACTGGTCAGCCATTGTGCTACATTAGAAAAATAAATTTTCTTTTCCCACACCCTACGACAGGCATAAGTTAGTATTTTTGAATATTTATTTTATTTATAAAGTTTTTTTATAAATTAATTAATTATAAAATGTTAATTATTAATTATTAAATTATTATGATACATTTATTAAATAAAATTTTATAATATTAATTGTTAATATTAAAACACATTTTCCAAATTATGGAAAGATATATAATTTAGATATAAAATATCTTTATGAAAATTATAAAAGTAATTTAAAAAATTTATGGAAAAAATTATAAGATATTATATTTAAGATTATGAATTGTTTATAATTATTTATTAGAATTTTTCAAATTAAAATGCCATATTTAAAAATTTATGTAAACTATATCAAAATGATTTTTAACTATTGATATGATCAACATGTGGAGAATGTTAAATATGTAATATTTTGAATTTTTAAATAATATATGAATATTTCATATATATATAATGATTATATTTCATATATTATGTATATTTGTAAAATTGCATATGAAGGAAAATATGAGGTGTTGATATTAGAAATAAATATAAAATGTTTATATTTATTTTATTATGAAACATCCATAATACATGGTTAAATTATAAAGAATTTATAATTTTCTTATTTGTAAATTGTTCACAAATGTTTATCTTATGTCTATATTTAAGAAAATGTGTAGTTATTTAGTTTTATTCCTTAATTTAATTATTATATTATGAATGGAAGTAAACTATATTTTAAAGTTTTAAACTAATTCTATAAATTATCTTACATGCATTTAAAGGAGGTACATGTTCGGTATGATAATTGATTTAGTTTTATTATACCATGAATTTGTATTATACCTGGTTATGATATTGTGTTTAAAGGATGATTATTGTTTATACATACCAAGTGTTAGAATTTTGATCAGATTGTGGTGTCTCGTGAGTAAATTATCCTAGGGAGGAGGTAATTTATATTCTGAAGGAGACTAAAAACAATAGTTAAATGCAATATAATTAATAAAGAAATCTAAACCAATAAATCCATGTTTGATAAATGAAAACACAATTAAATTGCAAAAAAGAAACTTTGAGTATGTACCTTACACTGTTTCTACCACTACAACATCTTTGTATTGGATTAATGTGTATAACAAAGAGGTATAAAAATTTTACCTCCTTTAGATGTGTCCATGAGTTTTTGAATAACCTAAAATTTCGGTGGGATTTCTCTTCTCTCCATGATGTGATAAAACCTCATAGTGTAAAGGTGGAAGAAGAAAGTGGGCAATGGGTTTGAGAGAATTTTATCCAAGGATTGAGTAGGTGTATACCCTTTTAATATCATGTTGAATTTCCATTTATAAATATATCAAGTTATTAACTCGAGTGTACATGAATTTACTCATGAGTTATAATGAATGAGTAAATAACTCAACCATTTCATGCAACTATTTCTTGAATGAAATGAACTCACCATCCATTTAATTTTATGAAAATTTTATTAATGATAACTAACATGGTAATGAATCACTAGGATGATAACTATTATCATTTAACTTCTAAAAAAATATAAGTGGCATGAATATTCTATATGATATGTGCAATTATACACTAAAACTGGAATGGGTAGTGACATTTGATAGTCATCAATCAAACCATATGATTTAAATTGCTTGTGGCATGTAATATCATTCCATGCCTTATTATATACCATAATCATACAATTAGACTAGGCCAAATATGTCACATGGAAAAGAGATTTAGGTAATATCAACTTTATATATTTCAAGTAATATAATATATTTAATGTAAATTACATATAATTAATAATATGAAGGAGCTCATATTGAAAAAATAAATTTAAATTTTTTATAGTTATTTGATTAAGAAATATCCATAATGAATGAATAAATTATAATGTGCTTATAATTATATTTATTTATAGGCTTTTCATAGATAGTTTATCTCATGTTTAAATGTATAAATTTCTCATTTATTTAATTTATACACTGATTTATTTATAATTAGAATTTTTATATTATGAATATTTATGTATGTTTTAGTTTAATGTGTTAAACTACTTCTATTTTATCATGCATGCATCTATGGAGTTTCATGCTAGGTATGATAAATGAATTACTTTTACTTTATAATAAATTTTGTTTTTAGTAGGTTATTATATTGAATTAAGAAGTTAATTATAGTTTATATATATTAGGTTTTAGAACTGTGATGGAATTAAGGTCTCTATGGAGTAAACTAACATTGGGTGTAGGGAATCTGGGTCAAAATGATCACTGGACATGAGGATTATATATTTTGTATAGAATTATGTGTTGTATATATATCACTCTAGGTTTACTCTTATAGATACAATTAATTTCATATTGTAACGACCCAAACTGATGTAAATAAAATTTACCTTTTTATTTATTTAAATCTCTTATTATGAAATATTTTTATAGAAAACAAATTCACTTCCTTGGTTTTATTATATACTATTAGATTTAAAATACCATTAAGCATCATTACCATTGATAATATAACCATTTACTATTGATCACATGATTAGTATAAATATAGGGTTTTAACAAATCTAAATGACACAAACAAAGGACGTGATGGCCTCAACTAGTAGGATCATACACTATAAATCCCATTTATCAGACATTATAAGGGAGATAAGATCATTGAGATTTTCCCTTGACCAATCCCAAAATAAGATACAACAACTTAAGAATGAGAGAAACCTTTTACGATAGAATTTCAAGCTCATGAAGATCATGACCCAAACCATGTTCGCCGAACCACCCCATGAAAACCTCACCATCACACAGCTTACTCTTAGGGTATTTTCTGGTGTATTAAAGGTATATGTATCAAGAACCTATAGATATGATTATTTATATTATTGTTTATAAAATTATGGATATATTTACATCCTATTATTATAACTTTATAAATGGTTTTTATTTTGATAAAATAAAACAAAAAAAGTATTTTTGGGTAATATTCAAATTCAACTAAGGAATTTATTTTGATGAAATAATGGATTTATAAAATAAATTATACAATAATAATATTTTTTATTAGATAAATTTTATAAAATATAAATTATCATATAATTTTTATGAATCCAAATATTATTTTTATAAGTGTTCAAAAACCTTTATTGCCAAAAACACAACATTTTTTAATAAATGTAGATTTTATTTTGAAATGTGAAAATTCATATATTTATAAAATAATTTAGATAAAATTAATGTTATTATTTTAATAATAATGTCAAAATTATCCAACATTTATTTTTTTATAATTTTAATAAAAAATCAAATTTTCCGGTAAAAATTAAATACCATATAAATATATGGCATGTATTATGACATCATAATGACCCAAAAGTGATATAATAAATACTGTAAAGGATATCTACAAAAAAATATATGTTTTCCCTTCAAAATAATGATATTTTATGTTTATTTTGTCAATTTTATAAATCAATTATGAATCCTCCAGAACCATTAATATATTTTATGGTTTTAAAATCATTTCTTTAAGGGTATGACTCACCTAAATAAAATAAAGTGTATTATTTTATTATGATCGGACCTTGTAATTATAAAATAATGCAAAACACATCCATTTTTACAAAACCATATGAAGTATTGTTGTTTTTTTATTTTATTATATGGATACCAAAACCTATGTTTTAGAAATATTAATGAAATCCCCACTCATTTCCTATATACACCAACCCATGATCTAAATTATTATCACTAAAAATACTTTTATCACATAATTACTCATCCCTACCCTCTCTATATTTCTCCCAATGTTACCAAAATCTCTCAAGAAGATCCTCCTATTCATTTGGAGACACACACTCATGTAAGGGATCTTTTACTTTTTTCTCTTTATTCCAGTATCTTCTTTACCTTATGTATTTTATCTTCATTTCATTATAATGGGATATGTTATTCCATATACCCATTACTATAAAATTTAATTAAAAATTAATAGAGACCCATTTCTCTCTCATCAACCCATTTTATGAATTTTTAAGCAACGTCGTTATGCTGCTGAAATTTGACCATGATTTTCAATGCCAAAACAATTGTGTAGTGAATACCATACCCATTTCCTATAAAGGTTATTCAACTTTATAAATTTATAACTTATTTAATTGGTACATAAATTTATGTATTCCAAACTACTTTATCATGAAATAAAATATTATGATGAATGAATCTATTTTTTATGATCTATGTGTCACACTTAAGCACGAGAATGAAATAAAAGTGATGGGTGTGCCCAAAATTATATAGAATTCCAAAGAATTGGGTAATGTTTCATCTCATCGGACTTCATGTTGGGATTTATAGTGAACCCCATTCCTTTACAAGACTTTTTCTACCATTATGTCTTGTTAGTTAGACTTGACCAATTTTTATGATGCAGTGTTTGAAGTCGTTGCCACATTTCCCAAGTTATGATTATCAGGACATATCATGCCTTATTATTCATGTGCATTTTATTCCCTATTTATATTCCTATTTTCTAAAATTTATTAATTTATTAAATTATTATTCCATTATTGGTATTTATATCTCAACCCTTTCTTATGTATGTCCTCAAGTTATCCCATGCAGTTTTAAGTACGAGAATGTTAAGGAAGTTTTCAGTAAAGATGGTGTTTTTCCTATTTTAAATTGTTATGTAATGTACCTAAATCCCAAATAAACTCTAATTATAAATCTTATAGGCTGTATTAAGTGTAATTTTATGTAATAAATCATGTATTAATGTGAAATAAAGATTATGGTTGTTATAGTTGGTATCAAATGGAAATTTTATTTATTTTTGGGATTAGGATTAGAAAAATCTAGAAATATCCTTAAGGATAAATCTAAGTATAAGAAAACATCCATAATTATATATATTTATTTATATATATTAAGTGGTTTATCAAGAAAATATATACCTTTTTGGATAATATAAGTGTACATGTCTCTGGCACAGATGTACCTAGGGGAAACAACTCTGAAAAGGCGTATTGGTCTTGACTTGATGTAACCTAGTAAATAAAAACGGGCCTTACTATGCACCTAATTTGACACTCTAGGGTATATGCTTTGGTAAATTCACAACCTCATTATGAAACATTATTAAGGGAACAAAGAAATCCCCACAAGAATATATGTTAGGAAATAGATCATGGATAACATAGATTGAAGCCAAGAAATTCAAAAGATAAGAAAATAAATGCAACTTATATATTACCCCTTTAATTACATTATTTTACTATTTAGGTGTTTAATATTTTAGAAATAATCATCCTTAATTTTATATTTATTCTAGAAATGCCTGGAAATAGGAGGAATGGGTTAAAAAATCAATGTGATAGACAATGTGATGACTGCCCTAATGATATGCCCAACCTGATGGGAGTAGGAATAAAATTTTTTGTAATGATAACCTCTTAGATAACATGGGTTTTGAATAAAACCCTAGGTTAATAGGAGCTTCCAATTCCTCCTAATAGAGAACAAGATGCGATTGAGAGTATTATGCGACAAAATTCCCCAAATTTAAAAGGACCTTTTGATCCTTTAATCATGAAACTATGGATCAACTCCATTAAGAAGACCTTCTCCATCCTTCAATGTTCCAAACATGAGAAGGTTCTTCTAGTTGTTTATCATATAGAGGGATAAGCTGATAAGTGGTGGACATTGATAAAAATATGAATCTAAAGGAAGATATCAAAGTGATAGGGTGGAAAGAATTCTAGAAAATGTTTGCACAATATGCCTCCAGCTTTTTCATTACCCCCGAATGCAAGGTTGGACACTTCTTTGGTGGGATAAAACATAGTATAAGAAAATCCTTGGTGATACATGACTTTTATAGTTATGAGTAAATTTTATGAGGTGACCTTAAATTTGAAATGGAGATCAGTCAATCTCAAGGTTTTCATGGGGATAAGAAGTAGAAAGTGGAGTTTAATTTTGGTGGTCTTATGAAGAAATCTAATGGTTCCATGAATTTTCAACATCTCGCTTGTCAATATTTTGGAAAGAAGCGCCTCGAAAATTTCCTAAGGTGGACAAGAAAATAATTTAGGTGTGGGAAGGATGGACACCTAGCTAGTGATTGTCTATAAGAGAAACCCACTAATGTGTTGGAGGAGAGGAATTATCCAATCAGCCCTCATCACATTTTTCATTACTTCACTGCTAGGAACCAGGGTACTTTTCAAACCAATGCACTAAGCCAAGGGTTTTTGGAGACAACCAATAACCTCCAAGGCAGAAAGGGTGAGCTTTTATCCATCACAACCACTAAGGTGGACCTCAAAAATGAAGTGGTGATAAGTACACTAGTTATTAATTCCATAATTGAAAATGTACTTTTTATTTTGGTTATATGAATTCTTTCATATCACAAACGTTTAGTAAAACTATTCAAAAACAACCAAAAAATCATGTAATCTAATTTTTCAGTGAAAACAAACAATGGGGAAATTATTTCATCCCAAGTATATAACTCCTCCCATATAAAAATTTGTGGGGTGAACTTCTCAGAGAACCTAGTCATACTCCCTTTGGTGGAATTTGTTGGAATTATAGGCATTGATGGACTTTCCCTATATAGAGCCAACATAAATTTCCATGATAAGGAAATCACTCTCCATATTTCGAATAATACATAGATTATATACAAGTACAAGGAGGGGGATGAATCCTATTTTGCACCAACATCTCAAGAATGAATATTATTTCCTTTTGTGAAAGCGTATCTAGATCAAATGATTGAGTCTAAGGAAAATACCATCCTTGAAGACATTCCCATTGAGAGGGAATATGCTGATGTGAATTTCAGGGTCTTTCTCTTAGCCAAGAGTTTGATTTTTCAATCAATATTATAATTGGGGTATTACCATTGTCCAAGAATCCATATAGAATGGTTTTTGTGGAACTGTAGGATCTAAAAAACAACTATAGAAGAATCTTGAGAGGGGGTTCATATGCCCAAGTGCATCACCATGGGGTGCACCAGTCCTCTTCATCAAGAAGAAGGGTGGGTCAATGAACATTTGCATTGTTTATCGTGAGCTCAACAACATCACAATATAGAACAAGTATCCTCTACCATTGATTTATGAATTGTTTAGTTAGCGTCATGGAATACAATACTTGTACAAGGTGGATCTACGGTTAGGATATTAACAAGTTAGGGTGAAGAAGGTGGATATCCCCAATACTACTTTTCATATAAGGTATGTGCACTATGAGTTCATAGTAATTCTATTCAGAATCACTAATTCTCTAGAAATCATCATGGACAAGATGAATAGAGTATTTGAAGATCACTTTGATAAATTTTTGGTAGTCATGATATTTTAATATTCTCCAAAACCAAGGAGGATCATGAAGAGCATCCGAGCACTATTCTAAATACCTTACAAAAGGAGAAGCTTTATGAAAAGTATAAGAAATGTAATTTTTGGATGAAGGAAGTCTCATTATTGGGGAATATCATCAAAATAAATAATATATCTATGTAACCTTCAAAAATAAAATAAATTAAATGATGAATGAGGCCAACATCTGTGAAATATATCCCTAGTTTCTTGGATTAGGCGGGTATTATCATTGATTTGTAAGGAATTTCTCATGATTTTCAAACCATCTAACCAATCAAAATCAGAAGGTAGTATAGTTTTATTGGAATGCTGAATGTGAAGAGAGATTCAAGGATCTTAAAATGAGTCTTATCACTGCACATGTGCTCACAATACGCACAATTTGTGAGCTTTTCATAGTATTTATTGATGCTTCAAAGAAGGGATTGGGCAGTGTGTTAATATAGAATGAGAAATTCATACCCTATACTTCAAGGAAGAAGAAAGTTCAAAAATAGAACTACCCAATGTATGATCTAGATTATTCTGTAGTGATATTCCATTTTAAATTATGATGACATTATCTATTTGGATTGAAGTGTAAAATATTTACAGATTACAAAAGACTCAAGTATATATTCACACAGAAAGAGATGAATATGCACAAAAAAATGGTTAGATCTGATCAAGCACTATGAATGCTCAATCCACTACCATCCTGGGAAATAGAATAAAGTGTAAGTCTCTCTAAGTTGAAAGGATCGAGAAATTAGATCATTGATGAGAATTTATAGGGATCTTATCTTCTTAGATTTGGAAAGGATGGACATGGAAATCATAAAGGAAGGAACATCATCAATCCTTTCATAAATGATTTATCAACCATATCCTCTAATGAAGTTAAATTATTCTCAAAGAGATGATGTGGGAATTAAAAATAAAGTGGAAAATATAAAAAAAAGGAAATCCTCAGAGTTCAATGTTAATGAAGAAGGTGTTGTAGGATTTGGTTTTGGACTATGTGTACCATCAAATCCTATGTTGAAGGAGTTGTTGGATGAGGCACAAAGATCAACCTTCTCTATCCATCCTGTAATCAAAAAGATGTATCAATATCTCCAAGAAAACTATTGTGGGGACAATATAAATAGGGAGATCATATAATATATATCAAGATGTATTGTATGTTAGAAAGTGAAGTTGGAAAGTAAAAAATATAAGGGGATTATAGAACAAATACCCATAACTACACGGAAATGGGAAAACATTACCATGAACATTATCACCATACATTCAAATAAATACAAAGGAAACAATTCTATCTGGGTTGTGGTGGATCGTCATATAAATACTGCACACTTTATTGAAATTTGAGAGGAATTTTCACTGGGTCAACTTGCATGGATATAAATTAGAGAATTGTTAACGCTGCATGGAGTACCAATATCAATTTTAACCAATAGAGATCCTAGATTCACCTCCAAGATCTAAAAAATATCAAAAATTATATAAAAAATAATTTGACATTTAGCATGAATTGTCACCAAAAAAAGATGTCCAATCAAAACTAACTATCCAGAAACTTGAAGAAATGTTGAGAGTATGCTCAATTGACTTAAAAGGAGGATGAGATCAACACATTTATCTGGTTGAGTTCTCATTTAAAAATAGTTTCCACCCAAGAATACAAATGGATTATTATGAATACCTTTATGAGAATAGGTTAAGAACACCTGCATACTGGGATGAAGTTGGGGAATAAAAAATCATATGTCCTGAAATGGTCTAATAAATGGTGGAAAAGGTTAATACCATTCATCAGTAGATCAAGGAAACTCAGAGTCGATATATGAGCTATGATGAAAATCATTGATCATACCTAGATTTTGATGTTAGAGACATGGTATTCCTCTAAATATCTACATGAAAGAAAGTGATGAGAGTCGGTAAGAAGAAAAGTCTTAGTCAAGATACATTGGCCCCTTTGAGATCCTTGATTTCATCAGAGAGGTGACCTACTGACTTGCACTCCCACGCAACTTATCTCTGTTTTTTGATGTATTACATGTATCCCTCTTGAGAAATTATATAACATACCCCTCACATGTACTCCATCCAGAGGTAGCACCATTGGAGAATGGAATTTCCTATGAGGAGCAGTCGGTGAAGATCTTATATCGTAGAGACAATGTTCTAAAAATTAAAATAATGCACATTTTCAAAGTGTTGTGGAGAAACCAAAAGTTTGAAAAAGAAACTTTGGAATAAGAGGAGGTAATGAAATAGAGTTACCCTCATCTATTTTAATGTGGGAGAAGAATATTTCAAGGGAGAAATTTCTTAAGGGGGAAGATTGTAATGACCTAAATATTATAAATAAAATTCCTCTGTGGATTTAATTGAATGTCTTATTATATAATATGGTTATAGAAAAAAATGAACTTATTTGGTTTTATTATAACCTATCATATATAAAAGGCCATTAAGAATAATTATTGTTGATAATATATCCATTTAATAGTGATCACATGATTAGTATAAATATAGGCTTTTAACAAATCCAATTGACACAGAAAAAGGAAGTTATGACCTCAACCAAAGGAAGCGTACCCTATGAATCCAATTTATCAAAGCTTATAAGGGAGATAACATCTCTGGGATTTTCCCTAGACCAATCCCAATCTGTTATCCAATAAATTCAGTATGAGAAAACCCATTTTCTAGATAAGTTCAAGCTCATCTAGATCATGACTCAAGCCATGTTTGCTGAACCACCCCATGAAAATATCACTTTTATGTACCTTAATCTTAGGTATTTTGATGGTTTATTAAAGGTATATGTATCAAAACCCTAAAGATAAGAGTATATAAATTATTTAGTATAAAATAAGGGATATATTTTTATCCTATTATTATTATTTTATAAATTATTTTTAATTTGATACAATAAAACAAAAATATTATTTTTGGGTACTATTCAAATTCAATTAAGGAATTTATTTTGATGAATTAATGGAATTATGAAATAAATAATATTTTAATAGAAAATTATTATTAAATAGTGTTTCTCAAATAAAAATTATCAAATAATTTTTATGAATCAAAATATAGTATTTATAAGTGCTTAAAAAATGTTATTGTCAAAAACCCATCATTTCTTAATAAATGTCAATTTTATTTTTAAAAGTAAAAATTCATATATTTAGAAAATTATTTAGATAAAATGAATATTATTTTTTGAATAATAACATATAAATTATCCAAGGGTTATTTTTTTCATAATTTTCTAAGACATTAAAATTTTGGGTAAAAATTTAATATCATAAAAATATATGGTGTGTATCATGACATCATAATGACCCAAAAGTGATGTAATAAATACCATAAAGGGTATAAAAGACTAAATATATGTTTTAACTATAATATAATTAGATTTTAGGTTCATTTTATTATTTTTATAATTTTTTATGAATCCTCCAAAATGATTAATATATTTTAAGGTTTTAAAATCATTTCTTTAAGAGTATGACTTACTTCCACATATGAAAGGTTATTATTTTTATTAATTTCATCCCTTGGAATTAAAAAATAATTTCAGGCACTACGATTTGGTAGAAAACATGGGAAAACCCATTAAAAGGTTTGTTATTTTGGTTATTTTTTTTATATATTCCAAAACCTAAGTTTGAGAAATATTAAAGAAATCCCCACTCGTTTACTATATAAACCCACCCAAGATCCTACTCATCTTCACTAAAAATACTTGGATCATGACCCCAACCTCCACTAACCTCTCTAGAGTCCTCCCAAGTTTCCCCCAATCTCTCAATAATCTCATCCCAATCATTTGGAGTCACACACTCAAGTAAGTGATCTTTTCATTTCTTCTATTTATTCAAGTATCTTCTTTAGCTTATGTCTGTTATATTACTTTACTTACAACATGATATGTTATTACATATCCAAATTACTATAAAATTAATTTAAAAATTAGTAGATACCCATTTCACTATCATCAACCAATTTTATGAATTTTTAAGTGACGTCGTTATGCAACCGAAATTTCACAGCGACTTTCCATGCCAAAACAATTATATAGTTAATACAATACCCATTTCTTATCATGGGTATTCACATTTACACACTTATAATTATTTGAATTGATAATTAAATGTATTTATTCAACAGTCCTTAATTGTGGAATAAAATATGATGATGAATGAATTCATGTTATAAGATCTATCAGGCACACTTAAGCATGAGAATGAAATGAATGTGACAGGTACAGTAAAAATTATATAGTATTTTAATGCATTGGGTAATATTTAGTCTCATGAGACGTCCTATTGGGATAGAGATTGAACCCGATTCCTTTATGGGACCTTTTTCATCATGATGTATTGGTAGTTATCCTTGAAATATGCTTATGATGAGGTGTTTGAAGTTGTTTCCATATTTCCCAAGTTATGATTATCATGATATATCATGACTTATTTATCATGTTCATTTTATTCTCCATTGATATGACTATTGTATAACATTTATTACCTTATGCCATGATTATTCCTTTATTGGGATTTATAGATCATCCCTTTCTTATATATGTCTCCAGGTCATCCCTTGCAGTTTTTAAGTGAGAGAATGTAAAGGAAGTTTTCAATAAAGATAATGTTTAAACTAATTTAAATTTTTATGTAATGTCCCTAATTCCCAAAGAAACTAGAATTCTCGATCTTCCAGATTTTATTATGTGTGATTTTATATAATAAATCATGTATTAATTTGAAATAAATAGCATGATTATTATACATATGATTCTAATCCTTTTCATGAAAAGTTTTCTTATACCTTATGCTATGTTTCACAGGACTCTATAACACTTATATGTGATAATAAAAATAAATAAGAAACAAATATCATGGGATACCGTGATAAATAAATGAAATAACATTCATATAAAGTGAATAAATTTTTACCTTTCAACAAATACGTACAATACTTCTATATTCATCCCTATGATTGATGAAGATCACGTGAGAGGAAGCCAAATGACATCTATCCTCTTGAGCTATCCACATGATGTACTAAATCACTCGATAATCGAGTGGGATCCTTTCATAACCCATAAAATGTTAGTTCTTCATGAAGGATATGGGGGAATATTAAGAGAGCTACATGATGAGGGAGTTTTATCTAGCTACATATAAGAGTATCACACAACCCTAAATGGGCATTGTATCTTTAAAAGGAGCCCTCAAGTATTCCCCTCAAGTGAACATTCATTAACTCATACATTATGAGTTAATTCATATAGTTACATAAAATGAGAACTTCAACCATGCCAAATCTATGCATTTCATCTTATGAAATAGTTCTCATTTAATGATAGATATTAGAACACAATTTGATTTCAACTTTTAAAATTCAGTAGAGAGTGACATGATATGATATACAATCCCATGCAAGTATAGTACTATAATATCTTAATATTTTATTGGATAATAATCCTAACACTAATAATTTCTAAAATTATTCTATTTATTTATTTCATACCTTATGAAATGTTATTATCATACACTATGATATTTTCATATACATATACATACATAGATATATATTTATATATATGTGTGTGTGTGTATGTATTTATGGCATAAATTCAATACCTTATGCACAATATGCATTTGAATATGCATGAATATAGTTGGAATTTAATTTGAGTTAGTAACAAAAACTATGATTTTTGTAAATAGTTACACATCAATATGGTTTGAACATAATGATTTGATGAAAGAAATATAATTCCAAACTAAATCATTAAAACCATGTTTATATTTAAAATGATCACATGAGATAAGAGTGGGAGATTAAATCAATTCAAAAAATATTAATTGTCAAATTCCTTCCAAAACAAATGCATGTCAAGACCTTGATCATCCAAAAGGATAGGTCATTCCAAAGTTGGGTTCCCCTAGATTATACTTTGTAAGGAAAATATGTAATGGGTTACCATAATAATATTAGGTTTATATTCTTGTAATTTTATTTGGGTTTCACTTATCTGTGAGACCATAATAGGTTTAAGTTACCAGATGAATGGTGTTGAGTTTATCCATATGTTTAATTGAGAAAAGATTTTTCCACTTAAACATTCAAGAGTCTTATATGATATGATTGACACAATATCCTACATAAATAATTAATTAGTGATAGAAACACCAAATAAGACTCACTTCTTAGTGAAATATGGGTCGAGGAAAGTGTTCATCATTTTAGCAGGATCACATTTATTAAAATTACTTATTAAATGAATTTAAAACATGATACTCATTTGATAAAGCTTATTTTTTAGATATATGATTTCTTTATCATAAAAAAATTACATAGAAATAATTTTTTTAAATCATAATATTATTGTAAGAAACTTATTGAAATGGTATAATAATTAATAATTTTTCTTAATAAAGAAAATTTATATGAATTAGAGAAACCCATTATCGAGTAACCAATTATTAAAATAGTTAAAAATGAATATATATTCTTAACAGAAAAATATAATAATCTACTAAAGGTATCTTTAAGGAATGTTATTTTTATGTATTTAATTGTATTGTGTCATTGATGAAAATGTTTTAAAATTTTCAACCTGTTCATGAAATGTTTACTTGATATTCTAAAATTGTTGAGGATAGTTCAACCAAGTCTTGTGATGTCTTGGTTTAGGTTCTGTTCTCATAGTACATGAGGGAAAAAGTTCAAACTGAAAGAAGAAAAGTTAGTTGGAGAGTAATTTTTTATCATGTATCCAATTAAGGTTATTGAAACCTATAGGTGATTAAATAAGGTGGTAATTGTTTCTATATGATGGAATTAATCCTAGATACTTGTAGGGGGTTTAAAACAATCCATTTAATGTGAATTTATGTTAATGGTGTTATAGAATCAATTATTTGACTTTGAAACATTTGTATAATTTATAAATTTTATGAGTATACAAGAGTTTAAAATATAGGTAAAAGTTGATGAGGGTATTAATTTGCATTCAAGTGATGAAATAAAGGTTTATTGAGTCATATATTTGATTTAAATGAATATATCAATCTTAGATGGATCATATTATAGGATGTGTATTTTCATATCATTTATCTTATATGATAAGAGAATTAATTTGTTAACAAATTGATTTTATTAACAACATGGTATGATGGATTCAAATACACATTGTTTCTGGATAAATATATTTTTATAATATACTTGAGAATAGGATAAATATAAAAACATTTTATACTTGATCAAGGAGTTTATTGATATGTTTTCTAAAATATGATAGATATATTTTCACCACCATCAATGTAGTATTTTAAAGAATAAAATATTATTTTAGGAAAATAATACAAAAACCATATAATACCATATATGAGACAAACAAAATAGTTTTTTAAATATTATCTATTAAATAAATAAGTGTCATTTCTTAACATAAATGAGTTTTTGAATCTTAGAAAGATATTATGAATAAGATAAGTGTCTAAGAAGCTAGTGGGAGAATGTTTAGACTTAGAAAAATTCATAGTTTATTAATAAAATATTATTCCAGTTAAAATATAATGTGAAATTTTGATGGAAATTGTTTATTGACACTAAAATCAAGGAAAATCCAGAAAAAAGGAATAGCATTAGGGGTTGCCACGCAAAGACCGCTCGCGGAGTCCCCAGAGCCCCACGGGCAGCGTAGATCTCTCCCTTCGTGAACCCACCGCGGAGAAAGGAGGTGGGCTGATCCGTGAATCCCTTTGACATTCACGAAACCTCTACGGAGTAAGGATGTGGGGTGCTCCGTGAGCCGATTTGACATTCACGAACCCTCCATGAAGCAAGGAGGCAGGGTGCTCTGCGAGCTTATTTGACATTCTCGAACCCACCGTGGAGAAAGCTCCATCTTCGCACCGAGCAATATCTTCTTTGTAGCACCTCTTGCCTATAAATAGAAGGATCCCCTTGAGTCCAAAGGACGGATCCTCCTATCTTTTTCCTTCTGAGCTCCCACATCATGAAGAAATTTCAACTATGCAAACCATGATCTTTTCAAGGTACTTTTTCATCGTGAAGTGTCTTCCCCTTTGCATGAATTCTGCCACTATTCAAAGGGGTATTCCCTTTGCGGAACCCATGAGCCTCTGAGAAGGAAGGAAATATCTAAGGGGACTCGGGTCACCATGAAGCGTTTATGATTCGTGAAAAACCCTTCATACACATGTGACTCACATGCTATGTCATGGACACTATGCTTCGCGAAGCACATTGCTCCACAATGTTATGCTTCACTAGGCACCCTTGCTTCGTGAGGTAATGCTTCACGAATGCCTTTACACATCACAAAGCACCTTCCTTATGCATCTATGTCCTATTCCTAGGCTAGGTGACTTCACTTCACAAAGCACTTCACTTCACGAATCCCCTCCACTTCATGGAGCACCTGAGCTTCACAAGGCTTCTACCTATGGACCCTTTTACTCTGCAATTCCTTTTCTCATGCGGCCCTTCAGGTTTTCATGAAGAAATTTGAAGGTCCCTTGGGTGGTGCTACCCGTTGCATTTCTTCGCCTCATGTTTCTTTGCATAGGCATGCTAACGGCTATTGCTTCTTCACATAGCCAAGCTAATGTGGATCCCCCTAGTTCGCTACATAATACCCCCTCACCACGACATTGCGAATGTATTCCTTCCATAAAGGGTGGGTGGGTATCGGTTATGTAAGTCCTAGGGGTGGGGAGCGAACCCACCTCATTCGAGCTGCAGAACGTTAAACTATCAAGCGCCATTGTCCTCAACACATGACTTTAAACTGTGACCTCGTCCTATGTCATGTACGCGGGGTGCCCCATATTGGACATTCTCTACGCCCACTGGTTTCCATGAGAGTGATATCATTCCTCACATGGAATGACATCCTATTTATCAGAGCAGTGTCAGTCTGTGTGGAAATGGAAACCACCCTAGTGTAAGCCCCAAGCCTTTCTTATAGGAGGTAGCACCCCTGCTCCTCCCCTCTTCCTAGGTTCCAAATCCCTCTCCTGTTGGCCTTTGTCACCACCGGAGCCTCCGTCCCGAAGTAAGTACTAATCTCCACCTCCATGGGCTACTAACCAAACGTAAACCCTTGTTTCCTTTTTGGGCTACTAACCATGCATAAGCCCATGTTTCCTCTTTGGGCTGCGGACCATGCATAAGCCCGTGTTTCCTTTTTGGGCTGCTACCTACGCATCATCCCCCTCTACTCCCCATGGATGCACCTTCTGCGATGTGATCATCGGGTCTTTGCTGCCTCTTGTTTCTCGCACCGAGCATGACTCATGTGGGCTTAGAGCAAGCACCAACCATGAAATCCTTTCTGGGAATCCTAGAGTGTAAGCCCCACACAGAAACCCATCATGAACTATGAGGTCTTTGAACCTTGCCAAGGCAAGGTACGTAGAAAGCCTCCCTGAGGTTCAAGCCCAACACCCATTGGCCCCGACCATCTTTACATTGGTTAACCAACACCATCATAAACTACACGGTCTTTGATCCTTGCCAAGGAAAGGTACATAGGAAGCCTCCCTAAGGTTCAAGCCCAACACCCATTGGTCCCGAACATCTTTACGTCGGTTCACCAACACCATCATGAACTACGGGGTCTTTGATCATTTCCAAGGCAAGGTACGTAGGTAGCCTCCCTGAGGTTCAAGCCCAACACCCATTGGTCTCGACCATCTTCCAATCGATTCACCAATTCCATCATGAACTAAACGGGCTTTGATCCTTGCCAAGGAAAGGTATGTATGAAGCCTCCCTAAGGTTCAAGACCAACACCCATTGGTCAAGACCATCTTCACATCGGTTCACCAACACCATCATGAACATCGCGGTCTTTGATCCTTGCCAAGTCAAGGTACATAAAAATCCTCCCTGAGGTTCAAGACCAACACCCATTGGTCTCGACCATCTTCACGTCAACTCACCAAAACCCATTCTAAACTATGAGATCTTTGATCCTTCCCAAGGCAAGGTACATAGGAAGCCTCCTTGAGGTTCAAGCCCAACAACCATTGGTTCCGGCCTCCCTTCATATCGGACCACCTTCGTCCCGCATGACGTTAAACTGCATGTCCCCTTTTCATCCTGCAAGGCGTTAAACTACATCCACCATCCCAAACTACATGGGATTTGATTCTTGTCTCCTAGACAAGGTACGTAAGAAGCCTCCCTGAGGATCAACCCCATCTAGCGGTAAGACATTATGACCCCATATAGCGGTAAGCCGTTGTGACCCCATCCAGCGGTAAGCCGTTGACATGCCCATCCAGTGGTAAGCCTTTGTGACCCCATCCTGTGGTAAGCCGTTATGACCCCATCCAATGGTAATCCATTGACATCCCCATCCAATGATAATCCATTGTGACCCCATCCAGTGGTAAGCCATTGAAATCCCCAATTGACGGTAATCCATCATTAGATGAACTACGAGGACTTTGATTCCCCACCACAAGGATACGTAAGAGGTCTCTTCGATACTTAATCCCAACATCATCGTCGTCCTTGTGTCGACTCCGTCTCATTCTCCAACCACTTCACTTAATTGTTTGTCATCCATTTTGATTCTTTCCTGGGCCACCACATCCTGGTGGGATCATGACACCCCATTTCCCATTCACTTTAACAATAATCAGGTAGCTAACCACACTTTGGCCGCAACATCAGTGTTCCCTCCAGAGGTTGCACCCACCTAACCCACTATAATCAGTGTTCTGATCAGTCCAATCCGTCTCCACTAGACGTTAAACCTACGAAATACCCTGTTGTAAACATATGAAGATGAGGAAAACCTTAGATACATGCCAATGGAATATGATTCCCCATATTCTAAGTGGGATGCCTCAGGCTTTTGCGCCCTAGAGAAGCCCTATAATAAGAGGAAGAAATCCAGACGCGACAGTGTTCCTGCGTTCAGATACACCAGTGATATCCAATGTGACTAATCCCCCGACCGAAGGTTGCTGCCCTGACCGGACCCCTTGTAATTTCTTTATATAAGTAGTGTAATTAACTGGGGTCTATAAAGATATGGCACTGGGAAGTGTTTCACGAACAAAATCTTAATCTATAAGGGAGACCTGAATTTGGTGATGAGTTCTGAGGATGAATCCATGGAAGGAAGAACCGACATCCCATCATCCTATTTCTATCAAGGAGCAAACATCCCTGAACAAGGAACGGATAATTCCCACCTTTGGAAAGTGGGAACGTAGGGCAACAAATAGCGTAGTTTTCCTCAAACACGATGGGCGCGGATGCCCTGGTGAAAGCGTTGAAAACAAAAATGGTGAACCTGACATGAAGTTCTTCTCATAAATATAGAGACTAGTAGAATTTGAGACATCAGTGGACTAGCATGTCATCGGATCCAAATATCTGGCGCTGGGTTCCACCAAGCAAATTGCAGGCCTGGAATGAAACTCACCAGAAGTTGGGGCAGTCAAAATGTTGGACATCCCGGTCTGTGACGTTGTCAACGTAGATCCATCTTACCAGTCGTGGAAGATGGAATGGTTTTGGGGCACTAGTCATCAATTCCTTTCCTTTCAGCACTAATGGGTTAATCTCCCTGCTTTTCAGGAACCAAGCTGGTGTAGGAATTCGATCACCACCCACCCACCCTCGTAGTTTTAGGGGAAATGCCAACCCAGAAGTCCCACACGACTCCACCACTTCGAAAACAATCTCCATGCCTACAAACTCCAGGCACCCACACCCCATTTCCCAGTCTAAATTCATTCAGCGGAGAGTGATCAACGACCTCGTACATAGGTACAAGGAGGAGGGGATTATCCCAACTCAGGATATGGCCCACCAGGATCTAGAGGCATCTGCGCCTCACCACCAAAGCTGCCCCCAAGAGCCTCATAGGGATCCACTGATCGCCACCCTAACTTACAATTGTTTCGAGAGCCTCTCCCCAAAATGCCTCAAAAACTCTCTCCCCTATACCAATAAGGTAGGAGATGTGTGGGTCGGCCAAGTCGGGATCCCATTTCAGGGGCCCCCAAGGTGGGCTCCCACTAGGCTACTCCAGCACTGCCGTCCAGTCCCACAAGTCAAGGAGCAGGAAAGCCATGCGCCTGCACCATTGGCCCTTGTCCGGTTGACCCGACACTAGTGTTGGGCACAGGCCGAGGAGGAGGCCCGCCAAGGGGCATCAATGTTAGCAACTACTATGGCTCAGGACACCGCCAATATATATCATCAACCCCTTGTGTACGCCGAGCAAGGGAACTTGTATATCCAGCCCATATTGAGTCCCCTACCACCCCACGGGTAGGATGAGTCGACTCTCCCAGCCGCTGGTGCAAGTAATGGCCGCCACCAGTACGGAGGCCCTCCCCATACCACCACCATGGAGAACGCAAGACTTCCCCACTTCCAGGATCGATATGGCGGTCTTCCTCATGCTACCCTTAGTCCGAATGAGGTACCTTCTCATGATGGTGACACCTAGTATAGAAGCCCCTCCCATGCTCATTACATCATGTATGGAGTCATCCCACCTGCCACATACCATCGGTGTGGAGACATTTCACATCTGGTCGATATCCAGTGTGGAGCCCCCCCCATGTTCTTAGAATAATCAGAAAAGGTCCTCCTCTCCCCAGAAACCAGGGGAGTGAAGGCCATCCTCGCTTCACCAGCACCCAGCACGGAGGCCCAACCCGTGTTCAGCTCGACCAGTACGAGGACCTTCCTCGCACTGATGTTTCTAGGGGAAGAAAACATGGGGGTCCCACCCATGCTCCTATGGGCTCAAGTGGAGGTCCAACCCACTCCAGCACTTCCCACAAAGGTCCTCCCCATATCCCCTCTAATATTTGTCCCGGTGCTCCTTGCACCCTGGCTTACTCTGGCAGAATTCCTCTCTGCCCCTGCACCAGTACGTCCAAAGGACATCCTCCTATAGGAAGTCTACCCTACCCTAAATAACCATCCCAGGGCAGGAGGGAGGGTCGCTGCCACCATAAAAGGAACACTAAGAAGATTAAGACTGGGATCAAACCGGTTTGATTCTCAGATTTCGAAGCCGAATACGACTCAACGATGGAACCCTCTCCCAGGTCCTTCGTGTCATGGGACAGGGCCACAACAAGGTGCATCATCAACGTACTCCTGGAATGAGAAGTCCACAGGATTCCCACCTCCCTCTGCAGGTATATCTAGGAGGAATAAAATCTGGAAACCCTGGAAGTTACAGTCGTGCAATCACAACCTTCATCACTAGAAGAACTCTTTACCTCGACTAGAGATCACAGAGAGCTATTCTGGGGACCATAGTGGATGAGTTGTTACATGGTCCATAACCATAATACCTAGTCCTTGCACTAGGAACCACAGTCGTTAGCCCGTCCTACCGTGATGTGGTGGCCAAGTTGCTACATTATTTGGAGGACAGCCCGAGATGCAGCGGTTTGTCGGCTCCTCATCGTACTCTCCACCAACCAGCCTACAGTCCCAGTGGTCTACTTTGGTACCACTAATGGTTCCTCAGCCACCTCCAGTTTATGAGTGTGGTAATGAAGGGAGAGACCCTGAATCCAAGCCAAGGAGCTTATGGAATATCCTCGTAGAGGACCACTTCCCTAAGATGTTTTGGCCCGTGGCAGCGTCGAATTTCTGTGCACCGGAATCCCTCACCCTAGAGGAAGGTGATTTTTTCCATCAAAATCTCTAGGCGACACACTTCCACATTCATCTCCAGCAAGTGGCTTATCCGAAGACCTAAGCACATTTTTAAGACATTGGCGAGAAATGTCGTCTGGTTGATTTGTCCGCACTCCCTGTGGCTCAGTGCCCTGAGTCGCCAGGCCACCGTAAGGCCCTCTAGAGAAGATGAATCCAAAGTTTCAAGGTACTCCACAAGATTATCAAAGAGTATTTCCCCCATGTGTAGATACATGCCTGGAAGAAATATACTTCCCTCATATTCAGTCGTATCTAGCGGCAACCCGACTTACCAGGTGATATCAAGGACATGCCCCTAGGTAGAGTCGCAGTCATCATAGATAGCCTATCCAAAGAGGATAATGAGCTAAATATCCTTGATAGAGACCTCCCCCAGAAGTCATTCCACAACTATTGGATCCATTGGGGAGGGTTACTCGCCAACATAGAATCCTGTTGGGTCTCCCCGCGCCGACCGAGGTATTAGCCCTTAGCCGGAATCACGGTAAAGGTAAATAGAATCTTGGAGCTGTTAAGTCCTCCAACCCATATGGATTAGTGCATATGATGGAGGAAGACACTAAAAGTTCCATGTTGTGTTAGAAAATTTCCGAACAGAAGAAGTTTGTTGATGAACTCCTCGCTTAACGCGTTGCAGAGCGTCGACCAGACTATGGTGATCCTAGGCTGGGGCAGTAGGGGCAGACACAACTTCCCCTCAACGAATTGCCTCCAATTGACCCTAACCATCCTACCCACACAAACAGGATTAAGGCTGTATCTTACGACAAAAGGGTATGGTACGTATCACCAAATCCTCCTGAATGGTGTAACAACCCTAAGGATCCAGCTCGGGCTCCCCCAGCTTCCCCACAGGTCATTCTACCAGCCACCCAATGAGCCGGTGGGCCACCTTATCATGTTGATGAACCCGCCAATGCACTGGTGGTTAGGGATCCCCGTCAAGATAGGAACCCCCTCCTAGATGATCCAATATCAGCACTGATTGCCCATCTCGAGGCATCAGAGACGCGATAGGTGGCGCTCTTGCCCGATGAAAAGCCTTATCCGGCATGATTGGATGATATTCCAGCACCCTCTAGTTACATGAATCCCACATTTCCCCCCTTTAACAGGACAGGGGACCCGCCACAACACCTGACCCACTTTACCTCAATGTGTGGCCCCATGTTGGGAACTCTAGCGCAACAGGAGGCTTCCAAGCTCAGATGTTTTGTGTAGACATTGGAAGGGCCTGTGTTTTTATGGTACAACCAGATCCCCATTAGATCAGTAACCAGATGGGAGGACCTCCATAGGAAATTCTTCTTCCATTTCAATTCCACCATGCAGAAGATGAGTATCGCAGACCTCTTCCAGTGCAATCAGATGCCTGATGAGGGCGTCACTGACATTTTTTCCCTATGGAAAGGACTCACATATTCCCTTTACATGTCGTTGACTTAGGATTAATTGCTGAAGATGTGTGTAGGGAATGTTAAGATAGATTTGGTCACCTCTCTAATCACCTGAAACTATCTCGGGGGATTCCGAGACTTCTTTGATAAAGTCCAACGCTTATAGGAGCCTTACAGCAGGCCAAGAAGGCATGTCTGTTGCCTCCTACGATCCCTGTGAGAAGGGACGCTAGGGCCGATCCTTCCACAGTGGCCCAAATAGAGGCCCCTAGACGACTAGAGTTATTTCCAGTGGAGTTTCATCCATAGCCTCACAGAGGCCCCTACCTCAGGCGCAACCACCGTCCCAGCAACGCCCACCCCAGAATCGGCAGGTGCCCCCGCACAATGTGCCGCCACCACCTAGGAAAGATAACCAAGATCCACCTCCTCGAAAGGGTCCTCCATCCCCGTTCTAGGGTCAAGCTCCAAGTTCCCCCTTTCCGAACAGGAGAAACAAGACCTACTCATTCAACAAGGCACAAGTCCCTAGTTACTTCCACAATGCCTTGAAGTAGGGGATTCTATATTTTTCTGAGTGTAGAAGACCGGAAGAGGAAAACCTCACTGATCTCCATAATTATTTCCCCTACCAATATATCCTAGGGAACACCCTAAATAATTTCTATGTTTTCAAAGACAAGATTCAAGACCAGGTAGATAACAACACAGTTCGTTTAGGCTCGGTTCCTACACAGGTGACATGCGTCTTCGTGAGGCCAAACAGCAGCAGTGACATTGAGGGAGAGTGGAATCAGGTTTCCAGTCATGTTTCCCAGAATTATGATGAATGGATGGCTTGAAAAATAGTTTCTCGTGCCAATGGTGTTATCTGAGCATGCCTAAATCAGCCAGAGCCTTCAGAAGCTACAGCCACCACTTCTGCATCATCATCTCGGCCGGCCTCTTCCCATAAGTGCAAACATCAAGGATGCAAGGGAAAGAAAATTCCCCCACTGATGCCACCATCATCCCATATTCTCAGTGAATTCATGCCCTTAGAGACGGAAATCCCTCCCATAATCTGTCCAGTAGTGGACGACTCTTCGAGTGACAGTCAAGGGTATGCCTCGGTTAACACTGTAGAGCTCGTAAACCCCTACCCGATTCCTAATAATGAGGGGTGCCAGGTGCATCCTCCAAATATCCCCATCCATCGTTAGCGTCGACAGAGCCATGGTTATATGGGATATCAGAGAGCCTTGGCCAACACTTCCACCCAGGCTATGCATGTTTGTAACGCCCCGACCCCAGTTACCCAGAGTCGGTGCATTATTGCGTAACATTGGCATGATCACAAGGATCAAGACTCGAAATACCGACTAGTTTAGTAGCCTTGAAAACACTAGATACATTCATAAAAGTTACATTACATCATAAAGTGAAAAACTATAATAACATGGTCTCTATAGTCCACACTCATATCCTCTTCTGACTATCCCTACAGGTCATTCATAAAATACTTCTTCACATCCTGGAAAATATTAAAACGTTGAAAGGGGTGAGCTCAGATGCTCAGAAAGTATAACAATATTGCGGAAGCTTTCATAAATAAACATTAAAATTTAAGGCAATGTATAACTAAAACAAAAGCCTTTTAAACTTGAACTTTTTCATAATATGGCAAAAGTAAAATTAAATAATGCCATTTACTTACTCACATGGATATTCTACTAGTCTAATAATCACATGAAATATCAATAACCACTTTCATAATGATGGAATGCATAATGCCAGACTATCATAACCATGTAGCCAAGGCCTCGTGCCAAGTCTACAATAATATTTTGTCAAGGCCTCGTGCCAAGACACTAGTTTGTCTCATGAGACCTACCGATGCATCTAGGAGCTATAGCGGGCTCCACCCATCACTTATTAAGTCTAATGCATTCCTCATATGAATAGGTTTAAACATATCATAAACCATAACATAATCGTATCACATAAAACATGCATAAAGGCAACATAACATTTCCACATTTCAGTCACAAGATATCAATACAACACATTGATATAATAAAAACATTATTAAAACCATTTTCAATACCAAAATAAAAGAAAATTAAAACTTGGTATTTATTTTTCGTTTAAAAAAAGTTATGGCTTGTAGAGGAAGCCAAAACCCAAATAATGGCCATGGCGGTAGAGAAGTCGTTGTCACCATATACGTACGACAAGAAAAACATTCCTTTTTGTCTTTTAGTAAAACACTTCGTATAAAAAGATTCCTTTTGAATAAATGTAAAATTCAAAGGGGTTTATACACCGTATAAAGGAAAGTTGTGTATAAAACCAAATATGCCTCAATGAAAGGAGATCGAGACGAAGTCCCTCACAAAGATCATTTTTTTTAAAATAAAATAGTTCTATTATGTGTATTCACTATAAGTACACATAAAGAAAGAAAAAAATACAAGATAGGACATAATAATATCATGACATAATTTGAAAGTAGGAGATTAACCCAAAGAATGGAAATTGGGTTAAGAAGTTCCCTTACCTTGCGTCCTGTCTTGACTTGACCGTTATTTAACCTCCTGAATAATAAACTAGAGTTAATTTATAATTGATTAAGAACCTTTTTCAAGTTTTTTATTCCTTTTATATCACTTATTACCATGTTATGAACATTATGTAATTATTTAAGTTAATAACGGTTGTTTTGTCGATCTTTGGTACTTGAGTCAAAAATAAACTTCTTATAACTACAAGTTGTTCATGTAGTGAAATATCTATTATATCCTGAATTATATTCATGATATAGATATCACATATCTCATATATATCCAGTATATACATTCATTTATAATATTCCATAATGTTTAGAGGTAAGAAATGAAATGCATCGTTCATGGAGACAGTAAGCCGTACGTATGCATGAACGCTACTTTCATTTCTATTTCGTATTTAATGAAATCATAATGATATAAAGGTATATTATAATTCCATTATAATATCATATATAATATCATTTACTCTATCCTTTATACATCCCACATATGGCATTAATGCTTCAAATCACTTTGAGGGGGCGGTAGTCCGCATTTCCTAAAATGAAAATATCACGTTTACCCATAATGGAAACAATAAAGGTATGCCATAAATGAAAAATACAGAACCTTACGTAAAACATAAACATATTATATATCATTTATAAATATAGTGACATCTTAATGTCCACCTTTTAAGGTGTTATATGAGTGTTGAACAGTCATCGTTTCGTGAGGCAGAAATTCGCCATCCACAGAAACAGTATGTTCTTTAACCATTAGATTTAGGTGTGTGTAAGTGTAGCACTAATACTTCTCATAAAAACATCCTAGTATATTGAGGATACTGGTGTTTTTACAAAAGAAATTAATAAAAAGAGTTTAGGGGGTTGGATAAGCAAAATAAAACAAAATAACATAAGAGAAGACATTACCTTAAAATCGGGTAACTCTTTTGATTTGAGCCAAAGGTTTCCTTGGGAAAACTTATGCCCAAAGTGAGGATTCTAGGAGTAAGGGAGGGAAGTTGGGAGAGTATTTGGGCTGAGGTTGGCTGAGCCAAAAGGCTTTTAATGTGTGAGTAAGGTGGTAGTGGTGGGGGCCTTTTATAAGAGGAGAGAAGGGGCACTCTTGGAAAGTAATAAAATGTTACTTTATTATACAATGCATTTCAGATTATAAAGGTCCCACACTTATATAATTCGAGGATAAGGTGATAAGGGTTCGAAATATTCTCATACAATAGGCTTTGGACAAGTGTAATGCTTATAATTTACATTATCCTTCCATTTTATTAAAATCGTTAATTAATGAGGTAATCACTGCATCATAATGGTGTCATAAATAATTTAATTTATTTAATGTCTAAAAATTATAAAAAAAAATATCATTATGTAGGAAATATTTTTATATTTTTAATTAATATTTAGAGTAAAAAAATATGACTTTAATAACCCCATTTAAAAATTGTTTTAGTAAAACGACTCATGTTTGTGAAATTTTTATTTTAACATTAAATATAAAGTTTTTAATGTCATTTTCCTACCAAAGTGGCTCCATGGGGTCCCCAAGTTGACCCATGTATTTTCTTGGTCGTCCATGACTCATACAATAGGGGTAGGACAAGTGTAAAGGTCATTTCGTATTTTTATAATACCATTTTTACCTTAAATTTCACTAATTACCTTTAATCGCGATTAATTAAACTTAAAAGTTACTATTCACCGAAAAATTATTTTAATCCCATTGAACTACATTTTACTTCCTAATGACAACCATGTATGTCAGATATTTGAAAATCAAATCACAAAAGCGGTAATATCTCATTTAAATGAAAAATCAGTTATTTAACTACCACTTAGTGACTTCACTATTCATCAAAAATTGAAGTTTTTCAGAACAATGCCAAAATTTTACCCTAAGCTATAATTGATATTCCAAATTAAAAAATGATCTTTATTTTACAAAATTCCAAACATATAAGTTTCATTAATTAATTTTATAATTAATTCCCATTGTTACAACAAATAGCGTGTTTTTAAGAAACAATATATATCAAAAGATTGACAATTGTTTATGTCCATTTTCAAAGTGAAATTAATTCTAATGAACACCATTGGATAACATGGTAAAAATATATTATAATTATACTTTAAAACCACTAAATATTATAATTTATCACTATAAATTATTTTGATTAAAAAAGTTGTTTTTAAGTATTTTTCACTATTCATAGGAAATTGGAAGTTCTTAGAAAATTACAAAAAATTCAACATAGGCTAATTTCGATATTATGAATAAAAAAATGAAGTCCATTTTGAAATATAAAATTTAAAAAGTGGTTATTACTATTCATAACGGCTACTTTGATTAGTCGCGGTGTGTTAAAATCTCGAACTTGCGTACAATGCAAGCTATTGCATTATTGAAAGAGAAGCGTATCATGGAAGCTCAGGGTGTTACATTCTCCCCTCCAATAAATTGCGTCCTCGCAATTTGAAATTTTTCTTTGAAAGTAAAAGGTTGAAAATAGAAAATACCTTTGTGGAAAACCCACATCGGATATAGGGTTAATAAGAATATAACATTAAAAGAAAGAATGAGAAGTAAAAAGGTCACCCAAGATAGCTCATACTAGGATTCTATGAAAATATGGATATGGAAGAAAAACAAACCATCAAGGTCTGATGGAGAGTTGTAGAAAACTGGATTAGGAGAAAGTTAACCATAAGAAAATCACAAACTTGTGATTGGTTAAACGGTCATTGAATCCCTAGTTGGAAAAGTTAACCAGCAACGTTTTTGTTTTAAGTTACCTTTTATAAAGTTGAGGAATTTATTTAAGAGATTTACTAAGAACGTAAGGGAATATACATACTTGTCATGTAGACTTTCATTCTTTAAATTTTTTTTACCACAAACCCATCTTTCACTCTAAAAGGTAATAGAACTCAAAAATATTCTATTTATCCTAATTGTATAAGGTTCCAAATATTAACACATACCATTTAGATTAGTAAAATGATTTTGTAATAACCAGGGACTTCTTGTAGGCTAGTGGTAGGTAATAAAGGCCTGTCGCACTATGGTTGTGGGTTCGATTCCTGTATCTTTGTCTGACGCGACAGGTTATCCCCCGACCTACAGGTTGTCCTTTTCCTAAAAATATAGTATTATATTATTCCAAAATTAATCTTCAGAAATGTTTTAACCTTAAACAATACTATCCAAGGTTCAACTTAATCCATTCCAACCTTTATAGTTATCCAAAATACCTCTGTCCAGACTTTCTCTAAAAGGTCTCTAAATTCCAAAATCAATTATATCATCAGATTCCTCAAACAAGGTAAAGTTTCTCCTATTGTCACATACAAAAATATGATTACCTTCATCATATTAAAACCTTAATGAAATCAACAAGTACTGCAGTACAATCCTTATATATATATCACATTATTCTAATAACCAGAATATAATCCATGAGTCCAAAAGCACCAATACATTAATTATTCCGCTTCAACTGTAGTAACAGTATAAGATTGGCCTTGATCCCTTGGCCTTTTCTGAGGTAAGTTTCCCTGACTCTTAGGACATTCATTTTCATAATGACCCATTTCTCTACAATTGTAGCATTAAACATTGATAGCCTCTTTCTTTCCCTTACAATCACGCGCCTGGTGACATTTTTCTCCACATTTATAACAAACTCCCATTCCTTTTAGGCAAGTACCAGGGCGATTCTTCCCACAATTATCACATAATGGAAAATACTTCTTTACCTTTTCCCTTTATCTGTCTCTTGTTCCACCGTTCTCTTCTTCTCTTGCTTTACTTTATTGTCATAAGTTTTAGATAATTCCTTTTCTGTCTTGATAGCACATGAGACAATGTCTTCGTATGATGATAAGGTTTGTGAGACTAATGCTCGACAAAGAAATGGTTTTAACCCATCAAAGAAACGATCAATCTTACTTCTTGGGTTACGTATATAATTTGCAGTATGCCTCGCTAACCTTGTAAAGTTGGCCTCATACTTTGCGACATTCACATCCTCCTTTTTTCTCAGACTCAAAAATTGTCTTTCCATATCTGCTCGATAGTCGCGAGGATAGTATTTTTCTAAGAAAATTTCCTTAAACTCCATACACTCCATACTTGATACTTCTTCATCTTCCTTTGTATTTTGAATCAGTGACCACCATTGATCGGCATCTTCAGTGAGGCGGTAGACTGCCATGACAACCTTCTCCCTTTCGCTACTCCCTAAGACATGGAATATTTTATCTAAGGAGTTTATACATTGCTCAGCTACTAATGGATTTGTACCCCGATTAAATGTTGGCGGTTGTTGCCTCATGAAGCGGTCTAACATTGATCCTCCACGTTGCGGATCAGGTTGCTCCATACGAGTAAGGTTATTATTCATAACCTGAGTGAGTTGTCCCAGTATGGTAATAATATGATCAGCACCAGTTGTATCTCCAACTCCACAATAATTATCTTTAGTAGTAGGGAAATCCCTACATGGAGTGCATGCATTGATACAGTTTTCATTCCGTCCACTAGGCACCATTTCTAAACAATGGCATAAACTAGATTAGTTTACGAATCAGAATACATAATTCCATACTTGTAAAATACTTAACATAAATTGAACTATTTATGGATATAATCCATAATCATAAAAATATTTTCTTTGAGGAAATATATACTCATAACCCTTCATAGTGGTTTGTAAAGAAAATGAGAATTATCCTAAGCATATCCCCCGGGAGTGTCGTAACCAAGAGTGCAGCAAGGCCCATTGTCGTGCACCAGTTCCCGTTCGAGTCTAGCTCAAAGCGGTGTTTTTGGGTTTTACCCCTAGGTACATCTATGCCAGAGCCACCTCTACCTTCTCGTATCTAGACAGGGATGTATTGCTCGGAAAACTCACAAAATCTCTATAATACCAAAATTCTAGTAAGTTCTTCTATACTAATCCTCAAAGTCTATCTTTGGGCTATGTGCTCTAATCAGAGTTTATCTAAATCTAGCTTCCAAGGTTAGTACTAAACTTCCTCTGATACCAACTGTAATGCCCCGACCCCAGTTACCCAGAGTCGGTGCATTATTGCGTAACATTGGCATGATCACAAGTATCAAGACTCGAAAGACCGACTAGTTTAGTAGCCTTGGAAACATTAGATACATTCATAAAAGTTACATTACATCATTAAGTGAAAAACTATAATAACATGGTCCCCATAGTCCACACTTATATCCTCTTCTAACTATCCCTGTAGGTCATTCATAAAAATACGTCTTCACATCCTAGAAAATATTAAAACATTGAAAGGGGTGAGCTCAGATGCTCAGTAAGGATAACAATATTGCGGAAGCTTTCATAAATAAACATTAACATTTAAGGCAATGTATAACTAAAACAAAAGCATTATAAACTTGAACTTTTTCATAATATGGAAAAAGTAAAATGACATAATTCCATTTACTTACTCACATGGATATTCTACTAGTTGAATAATCACATGAAATATCAATAACCACTTTCATAATGATGGAATGCATAATGCCAGACTATCATAACCACATAGCCAAGGCCTCGTGCCAAGTCTACAATAATATTTTGTCAAGGCCTCGTGCCAAGACACTAGTTTGTCTCATGAGACCTACCGATGCATCGAGGATCTATAGCGGGCTCCACCCATCACTTATTAGGTCCAATGCATTGCTCATATGAATAGGTTTAAACATATCATAAACCATAACATAATCTTATCACATAAAACATGCATAAAGGCAACATAACATTTCCACATTTCAATCACAAGATATCAATACAACACATTGATATAATAAAAACATTATCAAAACCATTTTCAATACCAAAATAAAAGAAAATTAAAACTTGGTATTTATTTTTCGTTTAAAAAAAGTTATGGCTTGTAGAGGAAGCCGAAACCCAAATAATGGCCATAGAGGCGGAGAAGTCGTTGTCGCCGCATACGTACGACAATAAAAACATTCCTTTTTTTTGTTTAGTAAAACACTTCGTATAAAAATATTCCTTTTGAATAAACATAAAAGTCAAAGTGATTTATACACCGTATAAAGGAAAGTTGTGTATAAAACCAAATATGCCTCAATGAAAGGAGATTGAGACGAAGTCCCTCACAAAGATCATTTTTTTTAAATAAAATAGATCTATTATGTGTATTCCATATAAGTACACATAAATAAAGTAAAAATACAAGATAGGACATAATAATATCATGACATAATTTGAAAGTAGGAGATTAACCCAAAGAATGGAAATTGGGTTAAGAAGTTCCCTTACCTTGCGTCCTGTCTTGACTTGACCGTTCTTTAACCTCCTGAATAATAAACTAGAGTTAATTTATAATTTCTTAAGAACCTTTTTCAAGTTTTTTATTCCTTTTATATCACTTAT
Source organism: Viscum album (assembly GCA_963277665.1). Classification (NCBI taxonomy): domain Eukaryota; kingdom Viridiplantae; phylum Streptophyta; class Magnoliopsida; order Santalales; family Viscaceae; genus Viscum; species Viscum album. Next base: position 249,509,186 of record OY728135.1, on the reverse strand, counting down.
TACCATGTTATGAACATTATGTAATTATTTAAGTTAATAACGGTCGTTTTGTCGATCTTTGGTAGTTGAGTCAAAAATAAACTTCTTATAATTACAAGTTGTTCATGTGGTGAAATAGCCATTATATCCAGAATTATATTCATGATATAGATAGAATATATCTCATATATATAAAGTATATACATGCATTTATAATATTCCATAACTTTTAGAGGTAAGAAATGAAATGCACTGTTCATGGAGACGGTAAGCCGTACGTACGCATGAGCGCTACTTTCATTTCTATTTCGTATTTAAGGAAATAATAATTATATAAAGTTATATTATAATTCCAGTATAATATCATATATAATATCATTTACTCTATACTTTATACATCCCATATATGGCATTAACGATTCAAATCACTTTGAGGGGGCGGTAGTCCGCACTTCCTAAAATGAAAATATCGCTTTTACCCATAATGGAAACAATAAAGTTATGCCATAAATGAAAAATACAGAACCTCGAGTAAAACATAAAAAAATTATATATAATGTATAAATATAGTTACATATTAATGGCCACCTTTGAATGTGTTATATGAGTGTTGAACAATCATCGCTTCGTGAGGCAGAAATTCGCCATCCACAGAAACAGTATGTTCTTTAACCATTAGATGTAGGTGTGTGTAAGTGTAGCTCGAATACTTATTATAACAACATCCTAGTATATTGAGGATACTGGTGTTGTTACAAAAGAAATTAATAAAAAGAGTTTATGGAGTTGGATAAGCAAAATAAAACAAAATAACATAAGAGAAGACATTACCTTAAAATCGGGTAACTCTTTTGATTTGAGACAAAGGCTTCCTTGGGAAGAATTATGCCAACAGTGAGGCTTCTATGAGTAATAGAGGAAAATTGGGAGAGTATTTGGTCAGAGGTTGGCCGAGCCAAAAGGCTTTGAAGGTGTGAGTAAGGTGGTAGTGGTGGGGGCCTTTTATAAGAGGAGAGAAGGGGCACTCTTGGAAAGTAATGAAATGTTACTTTATTATACAATGCGTTTCAGATTATAAAAGTCCCACACTTATATAATTATAGGCTAAGGTGATAAGGGTTCTAAATATTCTCATCCAATAGGATTTGGACAAGTGTAATGCTTATAATTTACATTATCCTTCCATTTTATTAAAATCATTAATTAATGAGGTAATCGCTGCATCATCATGGTGTCATAAATAATTTAATTTATTTAATGTCTAAAAATTATAATCAAAATATAATTATGTAAGAAATATTTTTCTCCTTCTAATGAATATTTATAGTCCAAAATATGACTTGTATAACCCCATTTAAATTTTTTTAGTAAAACGACTCATGTTTGTGACATTTTTATTTTAACATTAAATAAAAAGTTTTTAATGTCATTTTCCTACCAAAGTGGATCCATGGGGTCCCCAAGTTGACCCATGGATTTTCTTGGTCGTCCATGACTCATACAATAGGGGTAGGATATGTTTAAAGGTCATTTCGTATTTTTATAATACCATTTTTACCTTAAATTTCACTAATTACCTTTAATCGTGATTAATTAAACTTAAAAGTTACTGTTCACCAAAAAATTATTTTAATCCCATTGAACCACATTTTACTTCCTAATGACAACCATTTATGTAGGATTTTTCAAAATAAAATCACAAAAGTGGTAATATTTCATTTAAATGAAAAATCAGTTATTTAACTACCACTTAGTGGCTTCACTATTCATCAAAAATTGAAGTTTTTCAGAACAATGCCAAAATTTCACCCTAAGATATAATTGATATTCCGAATTAAAAAATGATGTATATTTTACAAAATTCCAAACATATAAGTTGAATTAATTAATTTTATAATTAATTCTTGTTGTCACAACAAATAGCGTGTTTTTAAGAAACAATATATATCAAAAGATTGACAATTGTTTATGTCCATTTTCAAAGTGAAATTAATTCTAATGAACACCATTGGATGAAATGGTAAAAATATATTCTAATTATACTTTAAAACCACTCAATAGTATAATTTATCACTATAAATTATTTTGATTAAAAAGTTTTTTTTAAGTATTTTTCACTATTCATAGAAAATTGGAAGTTCTCAGAAAATTACAAAAAATTCAACATAGGCTAATTTCGATATTACGAATACAAAAATGAAGTCCATTTTGAAATATAAAATTTAAAAAGTGGTTATTACTATTCATAATGGCTACTTTGATTAGTCGCGGTGTGTTAGAATCTCGAAGTTGCATACAATGCAAGCTATTACATTATTGAAAGAGAAGCATATCGTGGAAGCTTGGGGTGTTACAATGTTATCGAAACCAGGAAATAGGCTCAGCGTCGACCTTATCATGCGAAAGCTTCTCATATGATGGCATCAGGTCCTCCGTCGCTGCCATTTGTGTTGTTGGATCAGGCAAGGCCACCCCGACCATGTCGTGACAAGCCACGCCCTTCTATAGGCCGGTCTCAGTCATCTGGAACTCATTCGGTAGCCACTCCGTAGGCCTCGACCAGTGGGCAGTGAGATGTTCCCAGTACCAGTCAGCCACTAGTCCAATCAGTAGGGCCCACCATACCTCTTGTCATAGAGTGACCTCCTGTAAGTAGAAGTTTAGGACTGACACGGAAGTATGATGTTCTTAAGCATCTCGCCAGTATTCCCACAAGACTCTCCATCCTTGAGGCCCTTCTCCTGTTGTCAGATATGCGTGAGGCCCTTGTTGTTGCTTTAAGAAGCCCCCTCCAGTTTGAGATGGAATTAGCATCCATAGAAGCCTTCCATGCTGAGGCAATTGAGAATGCTGAATTCCAGGCCATCATCTCATTCTATAGAAAAGATGAAGGCTCTCCCATATAGGGGCACATTCTCCCACTGTACATCACCGGCCAATTCAATGGTGTGGAGGTTCATCAGTGTCTTGTTGACACGGGCTTTGGAATGAACCTAATCTCGACCCAGATACTGTGAAAGATGGGATTGTCTAAATATGATCTGAGTCCCTCTGACCTAAGAATCCAAGGTTATGACATGATGGAACAGACATCGGTTGGTAAGATCCGCTTGAAGACCGAGTTTGGTGGACTAGTTGCGAGCACCAAATTTATGTTAGTCTCCCAGGACACCACCTATAATGCATTGATGGGAAGGCCATGGCTCCACCTGGATATAGTGTTTCCCTCATCATATCATCAGTGCCTCAAGTACTCCCTTAATGGTCGAGTTGGTGTGTATAGAGACCCGAGGCTTTTACATAAAACATTTCATGATTTTAAGAATAATTAATCATCAGAGTAAAAGCCAACGATCGTTAAGTCTAGTGTCTTGGAAGAATAGGTAAATATAACATAAAACATGGGAAAAAACTTCTTTATTTAATCTCCATAAAGAAATTCTAACTTCCTTTGAGCTCTTATATCTACATAGGGTACCCTAGGGATCACATGAACAAAGGGATGAGCTAAAAAGCCTAGTAAGGGTATGAACATAAGAATACATCTCAAGAACATGAGTTAAAAGGCATGACATAATGTTATCCAAAGCATGAAACTTATAAAATCATTTAATATAAGCATGGGATCATATAAACATGGATTAATATAAATGTGGCAGAATCAAAAATCATATCTTTAGTACGGGTCAAGGCTAACCTAAAATCCCGTTTCACATCGCATCTCATGAGACTTAACCTTACCCAATGCATTGGAGCACTATCTGGGTGCATCCATCTCAACATATTCATGAATACTTTTTCCACATAAATATTCTTACTACATATACAATCATACATAATCAAACATACACAAACATAAGGGTACCCATGGAAAGAATTGGGTACCACAATCATGACATAAATCATAACCAATGAACGTATCAGGAAAGTGTCCATGTAGGAAAAGAAATAGAAAATACATGGACGTTAATAGGTAAAATAGGAATATAACATGGTAAGTTGTGTCAAACATAAGTGACAATATATGAGAAATGTATTTTAGAAACATTAGCATTAAAACATTTTTGTGCAGTTTTAAGGAAAATACTATAGAGCTTTTAAAATAGTAGAGAAGAGATTCTTTTATATAAAACTAGAATTAAACCAAAAAGGTTTTCATAATAAAAATATTGAATTTAAAAAGACAATGTTTTCTCAAAATTGATGATAGAGTGCACTTGAAATTGGGTAAAAGTTCGGGAAGTTCCATTAAAACGAGTATTTTTATTGGGAAGTATCGAGGAGAGATTCACTTAAAAGCATGTATATCCCCGAAAGATATTGAGAGATGGATCTTAGAAAATGAGTTTGGAGAATATAAACCTAATTTTTAAGTTCTACATAAAGATAAAAGACAATTATATTTTGGTAAAAAGAAAGATGGAGGAACCCAAAGGAATAATGGAAGTTCGGGTAGAATCCATTAGGGTTTATCGGCATGGTATCAGGTGTAACTAAGAGGGATTGATGAGAAATATGAGGGGTTTATCATCACTTATAAAACATTAGGGAAGTATGGGGAAGGTGTATAAACATACCCCATCACTTTTTATTACACAAAAAGGCATAACAGAGACAACAATCTTGATTAAGAGTAAAAAGGGGAGGATCCCTTACCTTAAATCCGTTGGTGTTCTCCACTTGTTATTAATGACCTGAATAAAAAAATTAGGCTCATTAATTAATAATTACAGAACCTCTTATATATTCAATTTATTTATTATAACCCTTTAAGTTCATTCAATGCCTTTTTGATTAGTTACAAGGTTCAATTTAATTGTTCGAGCTCATTTGTTTACATGGTTTTAAAAGATCAGTTCACTTATATTCAAGTTTGGATTATATGCAAGATGAAAGTGGTTGTCCAGAATTGAAGTTATATTATTTATTTCATATCCATGATATTACATGTTTTTAATTTTAATTAGGTTACTTAGAGTGAATTCTAAATTTTATATATATAACCATAGTGATAACCGTTCTTGTTAATCGGTGGATTTAGTTACAAAGAATGTGTTTTTATTTATACCTTAATTCCATTTGTACCAAAGGATTACCAAACCAAAAATAGGATATATTAAATATATAATAATATGGTTCAAACATAAAACAAATGGTTTCATGACCATAATTAAAGATAATAACAGAAATTGATAAACCGTTGTCCTTGAATGTGCAAAATTAGCACATCTCAAACAGTGGTTTCATTTCTTTCAAATAAAAGAGTGGGGAAAGGAGAGAAGATAAGGAAATATACCACTAGAATGAATAAATTACAGTACATGTATTTTACTATATTTATCATACTATTATGGTGAGGGGAGGTGAGAAAAGAAATAGAAAAGAAAAGAACTTAAAAGAAAAGAAGAAATTGTGAAGAGGAATTTACCTCTGGAGACTTCCTGCTTTGAGAACCTTTTATTGGAAGAGGTTTTGGTATTTTGAGGAGGCTGAGAGTTTTTGGACGTGGGGGAGGACCTTGGGGAGAGATTTGGGTAGAATTTAGGGAAGTCTGGGAGCTTGATAGGTGTGTGGAAATGAGGGTGTGAAGGGTGGTTTTTATAGTGGAGGGGAGAAGGGTTTCCTTAATATAAAATTCATTAGTTTATTAATTTCCCCTACGACAAGGAATAGTGTGTCATCCATGACCAAGAATATTAAATAAGGCATGTGGGTTCGGGATTTGGGTTCTTACATCACTTGTGATGTAAGGAATAGTGGGTTTTATTTATAATGTTTTTATACGGTAAATTAATGTATTTTACTATTCACCAAAAATTCAAGTATTTTAGAAAAATCCCAAAAATTTACCTCAACCATTTCTCGATGTTTAGAATCCAAAAATGAAGCCCATTTTGAAAAATAATTTTATAAGTATGATTATTCTAATATTTAATTAAAATAATAATTTATTATCCAAACCAGTTTTAAAACATTCATTAACTTATTCTAAAATATTGGTATATCATACTTCCAACTTGAATCTTATTTTTATACCACCATAGGCGAGGTTACTATTCATTAGGGTATATCACTATTCATAAGGGTATGTTACTATTCATTAGGGTAGGTTACTATTCACCAAAAAAATTAAGTTTCCCTTATCAGACTCCAAATAACTTACTGATTACAACCGTGTATACCAGATTTTTGAAATTCAAAACATAGAAGTGACGAACTTATGTTTAAAGATCACTTAGAACTTAGTAATTCATTAGGTTGTGTTTTCATGTGATATTATGACATACTTATGAGAAGGGAATTTTCATTTAAAAATATTGGTTCGTTACATTCTTCCCCCCTTATGAAATTTCACCCTCGAAATTTCGTTTTACATTCTAAGAAAAAAAACTGGTGTGGGTACTTTTCCTTCATTGATTCCTCCAATTCCCATGTTTCCTCTTCATACTTATGATTTCTCCATAGTAACTTGACCAGATAAGTAGTCTTGTTGCGTAGAACATTTTCTCTACGATCCAAGATCTTCACTGAATGCTCCTCGTAAGAGAGATCATCCTCCAACTATACCACATATGAGAGAGTACATGTGAATGGTATGGTATGTACTTCCTTAAGAGTGATACGTGAAAAACATCATGAACTCGATCCATATTCGGTGGAAGTTCATAACGATAGGCCATGGATCCTATGCGGTCAAGGATCTCAAAGGGGCCAATATACCTTGGGCTTAGCTTCCCTTTCCTCCCGAATTGCATGAACCTCTTCCATGGAGATATTCAAAGGAAGACTTTATCACCAACATCGAACTCCAAGTCCCTTCGATGGTTGTCAGCATAGCTCTTTTTATATCTTTGAGAAGTTTTGATGTGTTTATGGATGACTTGAACCTTCTCTGTCATCTCTTGAACAAGATCGGGTCCAAGTAGCTTTCTTTCTTCAACTTCACCCCAACAGGTTGGAGTTATACATCACTTTTCATACAGAGCTTCATATGGATCCATCTGAATACTCGAGTGAAATCTATTGTTGTATGAGAACTCAACCAATGGGATATGCAGATCCCATCCACTTTTGAATTCTAGGGAGCAGGATCTAAGCATATCTTCAAGCATCCAAATAGTTCTTTCAGACTGGCCATTAGTTTGGGGGTGATAGGCCATGCTGAAATTTAATTAATTACTGAAAGAATGTTAAAGGCTCCTCCAGAATTTAGATGTGAACCTTGGATCATGGTCAGACACAATTGAGAGTGTAACACCATGCAGTCTCACCACTTCCTTCACATATATCTTTTCAAGTTGTTCAAGTGAGAGATATTCCCGAATAGTGATAAAATGGGAAGTCTTGGTGATTTGGTCAACCACAACTCATATCACATTATTTCCCTTCGACGTCTTCAGGAGACCCATGATAAAGTCCATAGTAACATTTTCCTGTTTCCACATGGGTATAGGCAGTGGCTTCATCACAACTTTGGACTTTTGTCGCTTAGCTTTAACTTGCTGACATACCAAGCACCTTGATATATATTACTGTATTTACTTCTTTATGTTATCCCACCAGAAGTGTTCTTGGAGATCACGGTACATTTTGGTACTCCCAGGATGGATAGAGAATGTTGAGCTATGTGCATTATCCAATAGCTCCTTCTTTATCCCAGGTGATTAAGGAACACAAAGACGCATTCCAAACTGAATCACACCATTATCATCGATATGGAAATCTTGCAGCTTCCCTTCCTTTACTACATTCACCCTCTTTTGTATCTCCTCATCATCCCTTTTTGCTTCCTTAATCATCTCTTAGATGGATGGTTGCACAATCATTTGGGCAAGGTAGGTTGTATTCCCTGCCCTTATGATTTCCAAATCCATTATTTACAAATCTAAGAAGATAGGGTCTTTCTCAATCCATAACATGGATAGAGTAGCGGGTTCTTTTCTACTTAGAGCAGCAACTACCTTGTTCGACTTTCCAGGATGGTAGTTAATAGAGCAATCGTAATCCTTTATTAGCTCTAACCATCTCTTTTGATACATGTTGAGCTCCTTCTATGTGAATATATACTTTAGGCTCCTGTGGTAAGTGTATATGCCACACTTCTCACCATAAAGGTAGTGCCACCATATTTTCAAGGCAAAAATCACGGCTGCCAGCTCTAGATCATGTGTGGGATAGTTTTGCTCATGGAGTTTCAGCTTCCTTGAGGAATAGGCTATCACTTTATCATTTTGCATTAACACACAACCTAATCCTTTCTTAGAAGCATAACTATACACCACAAAGAGTTCTCCACTTGAAGGGAGTGTGAGTACCAGCGCAGTAATAAGCCTCTTTTTCAACTCCTTGAAACGGTCTTCACATTCCTGTGTCCAGACGAACTTTACTCCCTTCCGTGTCAGCTTGGTCATTGGGTTTGACAATCGTGAAATTTTTTTCATGAATCGTCGATAATACCCAGCTAGACCTAAAAAGCTATGGATCTCCCTTACAGAAGTTGTCCTCATCCACTCTTCAATTGCCTTCATCTTGGAAGGGTCCACAGATATCCCTTTCCTAGTGATAACATTCCCCAATAATGATACTTCCTCCATCCAGAACTCACATTTACTGTACTTTTCATACAACTTCTCCCTTCACAAAGTCTTTAACATAGTTTCCAAATGCTCCTCATGTTCCTCCTTGATCTTGGAGTATATCAGAATATCATCAATAAATACCACCACAAATTTGTCGAGGTAATCTCTAAATACTCTATTCATTAAATCCATGAAAATTGCTAGAGAATTAGTGAGTCCGAAGGGCATCACTATGAAATCATAGTGTCCACACCTCATTTGAAAGGCAGTCTTGGTAATATCTTCCTTCCTCACATTTAGTTGGTGATATCCTGACCGAAGGTCCACCATAGATAAATAACTGGCCCCACGAAGCTGATCGAACAAGTCAACTATCCATGGAAGGGGATACTTGTTCTTTATAGTGATTTTATTAAGCTCACGATAATCAATGCAGAGGTGCATTGATCCATCCTTCTTCTTGACGAAGAGGACTGGAGCACCCCACAGTGAAGCACTCAGGTGTATAAAACCCTTCTCCATATTATCCTATAACTACTTATTCAGCTCATCTTGCTCTATAGTGGACATTCTACAAGGTGTCTTTGAGATTGGAAGAGATCCAGGGATAAGTTCAATTGAGAACTCAACCTCTTGGTCAGGAGGTAGACCAGGAAACTCTTCTGGGAATACATCAGTGTAATCCCTCATGATGGGAATGTCTTCAAGCATGATTCTATCTTTTGTCCCAATAATTTGAGCTAGATATAATTTCTCACAAGGAAGTAGTATCCAAACCTGAGATGAAGATTCTAAAGGAGACTCATCTTCCTCCTTACACTTGCAAAGAATCGGAGGATTCTTCAGGATGTGAAAAGTGATCTCCCTTTCCCGAAAATTGATGTTGGCCTTGTATAAAGATACCCAATCCATGCCCAAGATAGCGTCGAACTCCAACTAAAGGAAATATGACAAGATTTTCTGGGAGGTTTAGTCCACAAACATTAACTGGGGAGGAGTTATAAACCATGGATGCAATAATTTCCCCATTCTCTGTTCTCATAGATTACTTTTCCTCCAAATTTTGAGGTGCTGTTTGAATAGTTCTACTAAACTTGCAAGATATGAAAGAATGTGTAGAACCAGAATCAAATAGTATGTTTGCTATTCTTGAATGAATAACAAGTGTACCTGTAACCACATCATTTTCCGGCTCCACCTCAGCATTAGTGATAGCATAAGACCTTCCTTTTTGAATTGGAGTTTGTTGTTGATTGCCTCTAACAACCCTCGACTTAGAGAAATTGTTCGCATAATGCCCAATCTCCTTGCAGTTATAACACTGCACTGCAGGCTGAGTGTTGATCTAAACCTTCCTTTCTTCTTCAACATTAGCGGGATTTTTCATATCCCATCGACAGTTATTGTCCAGATGACCAAACTTTCCGCATTAGAAGAAATTCTTGGTTCCCTTGAGACAGTCACCAAGATGCTTCTTCCCACAATTTTTGCAAAGGGGAAAGTGAGGATTCGTTCCATCATCAGATTTGTTTGATGAACCACCCATGTTTTTCTCCATTTTCCGCTTCTTGTCACTAGGACCATGAGAACACTAAGAGTATCCAATCTCCATTTAAACCTTGAGGGCACAACAAACAATCTCCCCATAGCTATCGAAGTCTCGAATCTCCAACACTTTTCGTAGACTCAGCTTTAGTCCACTAAAGAAGCGACCCCCTTACTTTCAGTGTTCATGACAAAGCCAGAGGCGTACCTTGAAAGCCTTGTAATGTTTGATTCATACGCCCTGATGGACTCATCTTCCTTATGATTGATTCCAAGGAACTCTCTTTCTATATTGAGGCGGAGGGTTTGAGGAAAATATTTGTTGAAAACATCTTCTTGAAATCCTCCCATTCTATGGAATCAATTTCCTCTTGGTACTTTGTGTTCTTGATCAGTGTCCACCACTAATCAGCTTTCCCATCAAAACAATAGAATGCCAGTACAACTTTCTCTTCTTCCGAGCACAGGAGGACAGAGAAAATCTTTTCAATGGAGTTAATCCATTGTTCTGTGAGGAGGGGATCAGAAGACCCGCTAAACATGGGAGGTCATTGCCACATGAAGGATTCTATGACAACTTGCTCTTTCATTGTAGGAGGAGGACGTTCCACATGATTCATGTTATTATTCATAACTCGAGCCAGCTAAGCAAGTACTTCCATGAATTTTGGAGCACCCACTTCTATCACATCAGGCATGTCATTAGGGCAATCATCAAATTGCCTATCACATTGGTTGTGGGAACATGTTCTTCTATTTCCCGCCATTAACTAAGAAAAAAAACTTATAATTAGAGTTCTTGAATACTTATCTATTCAGCATAAAAAAGAAACCTTGAACATAAAAGTATGAACTTATAAAGAAGAAGTATATCCTGACTTGTGATTCCTTAGTTTTATATCTAGGTTATCCTAGATCTATTCCTTAACTTATATTCTTATGGGATTCTTTTTGTCCCACAATAATGGTTTGTACTAAGCTCGTGAATCTACCCAAGCATATCCCCTGAGAGTGTCATAACCAATAGTGTAGAAAGGCCTATTATCGTGCAAATGTTCCCGTTCGATTCTATCTCAAAGAGGTGTTTGTGGGTTTTACCCCTAGATACATCTATGCTAGAGCCACCTCTACCTACTCATATCCAGATAGGGATTTATTTCCTTGATAAACCACTTACTCTATACTCAACAAAATTTAGGACAATTTTCTTATACTTAGTCTCATCTCTAAGGTTCTCACTAAGGTGATCTATTCCTAATATTCTAATATAACTAGACCATCCTCTGATACCAACTATAGTGACCCGAGCCTTTTACATAAAACCTTTCATGATTTTAAGCATGATTAATCATCAGAGTACAAGCCAAGGATCGTTAAGTCTAGTGTCTTGGAAGACTAGGTACATATAACATAAAACATGGGGAAAAAACCTTCTTTATTTAATCTCCATAATGAGATTCTAAATTCCTTTGAGCTCTTACATCTGCATAGGGTACCCTGGGGAACACATGAACAAAGGGATTAGCTAAAAATCTCAGTAAGGGTATGAACATAAGAATACATCTCAAGCACATGAGTCAGGAGGCATGACATAATGTTACCCAAAGCATGAAACTTATAAAATCATTTAATATAAGCATAGGATCATACAAACATGGAATCATATAAATGTGGAAAAAATTATAAATAATATCTTCATTATGGGTCAAGGCTATCCTCCAATCTCGTTTCCCATTTGAGTATGGGTCAAGGCTAACCGCCAATCCCGTTTCACATCGCATCTCATGAGACTTAACCTTACCCAATGCATTGGAGAGCTATCTGGGCACACCCATCTCAAAATTTTCATGAATATTCTTGCCACATAAATATTCTTACCACATACAAAATCATACATAATCAACAATACACAAACATAAGGGTACCCATGGAACGAATTGGGTACCACAATCATGACATAAATCATAACCAATTGGCGTATCATGAAAGTGTCCATGTAGGGAAAGAATTAGAAAATACATGGACGTCAATAGGGTAAAATAGGCATATAACATGGTAAGTGGTGTAAAACATAAGTGACAATATATGAGAAATGTATTTTAGAAACATTATCATTAAAAAAAATTTGTACAGAAGATAGAGTGCACTTGAAATTGGGTAAAAGTTCAGGAAGTTCCTTTACAACGAGTGTGCTTATTGGGAAGTATCGAGGAGAGATTCACTTAAAAGCATGTATATCCACGAAATAGAATGAGAGATGGATATTAGAACATGAGTTTGGAGAATATAAATAGAATGTTGAAGTTATACATAAAAATAAAAGACAACTATATTTTGGTAAAAAGAAAGATGGAGCAAGACGAATAAATAATGGATGTTCGGGTAGAATCCATTATGGTTTATCGGCATGGTATCGGGTGTAACTAGAGGGATTTATGAGAGATATAAGGGGTTTCTCATCACTTATAAAACATTAGTGCAGTATGGGTAAGGTATATAAACATACCCCATCTCTTGGTATTACACAAAAAGGAATAACATAGACAACAATCTTGATTAAGAGTAAAAAGGGGAGGATCCCTTACCTTAAATCCATTGGTGTTCTCCACTTGTTATTAAAGACCTGAATAAACAAATTTGGATTATTAATTAATAAGTCCAGAACCTTTTCTATAATCAATTTATTTATTATAACCCTTTTTATTTCATTCAAATCCTTTTTGATTAGTTACAAGGTTCAATTTAATTTTTCGGGCTCGTTTGTTGACTTGGCTTTAAAAGATCGGTTCACTTATATTCATGTTTGGATTATATGAAAGATGAAAGTGGTTGTACAGAATTGAAGTTATATTCTTTAGTTCATATTAAATAGATTACATGGTTTTAATTTTAATTAGGTTACTTAGAGTGAAGTTTAATTTTTATATATACAACCATAGTGATAACCATTTTTGTTAATCGGTGGATTTGATTACAAAGAATGTGTTTTGATTTATAAATTAATTCCATTTGTACCAAAGGATTACCGAACAAAAAATAGGATATATTAAATATATAATAATATATTTCAACCATAACACAAATGGTTTCATGACCATAATTAAAGATAATAATAGAAATTGATAAATCGTTGTCCATTAATCTGCTAAATTAGCACATCTCAAACAGTGCTTTCATTTCATTCAAATAAAAGAGCGGGGAAAGGAGAGAAGATAATGAAATATACCACTAGAATGAAGACATTTCAGTACATGTATGTTACTATATTTATCATACTATTATGGTGAAGGGAGGTGAGGAAAGAAATAGAAAACAAAAGAACTTAAAAGAAAAGAAGAAATTGGGAAGAGGAATTTACCTCTTGAGACTTCCTCCTTTGAGAACCTATTAAGGGAAGAGGTTTTGGTATTTTGAGGAGGCTGAGAGCTCTTGGACGTAGGGGAGGACCTTGGGGAGAGATTTGGGAATAATTTAGAGAAGCCTTGGATCTTGAGAGGTGTGTGGAAATGAGGGTGTGAAGGGTGGTTTTTATAGTGAAGGGGAGAGGGGTTTCCTTAAAATAAAATTCATTAGTTTATTAATTTCCCCTAAGACAAGGATTAGAGAGTCATACATGACCAAGAACAGTAAATAAGTCATGTGAGTTCGGGATTTTGGTGCTTACATCACTTGTGATGTCAGGAATAGTGGGTTTTAATTATAATGTATTTATACGATAAATTAATGTATTTTACTATTCACCAAAAATTCAAGTATTTTAGAAAAATCCAAAAAATTTACCCCAACCATTTTTCGAAATTTAGAATCCAAAAATGAAGTCCATTTTTTAAAAATAATTTTCTAAATATGATTATTTTAATATTTAATTAAAATAATAATTTATTGTCAAAACCATTTTAAAACATTCATTAACTTATTCTAAAATTTAGGTATATCGTACTTCCAACTTGAATCTTATTTTTATACCACCATAGGTGAGGTTACCATTCATTAGGTTATATCACTATTCATAATGGTATGTTACAATTCATTAGGGTAGGTTACTATTCACAAAAAAATTAATTTTCCATATTAGACTCCAAATAACTTACTGATTACAACCGTGTATGCCAGATTTTCAAAATTCAAAAAACAGAAGTGAAGAACTTATGTTTAAAGTTCACGTAGAACTTAGTAGTTCATTAGGTTATATTTTCATGTGATTTTATAACATACTTATGAGAAGGTAATTTTCATTTAAAAACATTGGGTCGTTATAGCGTGCTTCAAGGGGATGTGTCTCCCTTTGCCTCTTGCGAAGCCCGCTACTTGGATGCTAACTAATACAAGAGTTAGGACAACCAAATTTAGACTAATGAGGTCGATCATTCCACGACTGCGACTGGCCCATGGAAAGATCTAGATGACACCTACATCTTTCTGATCCACCAATTGGAGTCTACGACCCCAGACATGGGACAATGCTTCGTTGTTTCCAGGACGAGTGGTGAACACATTCCCAGGCCTAAGCGACGCTGTAAGATCACCTCGTACTCCTATAGAAATCAGGCTCAAGTGATCCCGAAGCCTCCTACCCCATAAGGTATCAGGATGTTCACCCTATGGAAATGATGATACGTTATACATTCTTATTCTGCTAGGATGGAATCAAATTTCTCAAGACTACACGCCACTATTGCTTCAACATCAACAAGCATGGCCCCTTGGGCTGAAGGCCAGATGGGATCAGATCAACATCCTTCATTGCTATGGTTGTGGCAGTATGAGAGTCCTCCAATGCAGTGACCAATGCCGCTCAGGCTGGTACCAGCCTCCCGTCTGGATCTGCTAACTCAGAAGCAACTCTTCCTACTGAGGATTCCCCCTCCCCAAGTGAAAAAGAGGGTTTAGAGGATGCTCCTCCCACCTTTGAGGAGGGAGTCTCTGCCACATTCTACGAGTTGGTACACGTGAACCTCGGTAGCGAGGCAGAACCAAGACCCACATTGATCAGTGCCGCCATGCCCCTCGAGGAGCAACAACAGTACATAGACTTCCTGAAACAACACTGTGATGTATTCACCTGGAGTTATGACAAGTTTCCATGACTAGATCCTTAGGTATCCGTCCACCACCTCGGTCTCCCAGAAAATCATGACAGGTTCAAGAAACCTCCCATAAAGATGCACCCTTCTCAAAGTGCCATGGTAGGGGTGGAGGTTGATAAGTTCATCAAAGCCAGGTTTGTTAAGGAGGTCCAATACCCCAAATGGCTAGGCATTATTGTGCTAGTACAGAAGAAGAATGAACAGATCAGGGTCTGCATCAAATTCCGGGATCTCAACCGTCATTGTTCGAAGGATGATTTTTCCCTTCCTGTGACGAAGTTGTTGATTGATGCTACAACTGGATTCCAAGCCCTATCCTTCATGGATGGGTACTCTGGTTACAACCAGATCTGAATGGACCCCGAGGATGAGGAGCTCACAGCTTTCTAGGCACCATAAAGTACTTTCTATTACCAAGTCATACCCTTCGGTTTAAATAATGCAGGTGCCACCTACTAGTGGGCTATAAATCACATATTTAAGCTGATCCTTGAAATGTTGGTGGAATGCTATATGGATGATCTGGTGGTCAAATATCGCCAGCGTCAGGACCATCTTAAATACCTTGATAAATTGTTCAGCTTCCTCTATTCCTGTCACCTAAAGATGAACCCATTGAAGTGTGCCTTTGGGGTCACCTCTGGAATGTTTCTCAGCTTTTTTTTTCAGATACAGGGGCATTAAGATTGACCTAGAGAAGATCAAGGCCATTAGCTAGATGTATTCTCCAAGAAACATTCATGAGCTTGGAGGTTTCCTGGGCCACTTAGCCTATATATGCCGATTCATTGCGAATCTAACTGGAAAGTGTAAGCCCTTTTCTCAGCTCATGAAGAAAGGCACACTCTATGAGTGAGATGAAGAATGTCATAATACATTCAAGGAAATAAAGAAGTATCTACTCCAACCACTAGTCTTAATGACACCCGTCTCCGGAAAGCCATTGGTTCTTTATGTGACCACCCTGGAACGATCTCTCAGTTCCCTTCTCGTCCAGAAAAACAATGAGGGGATGGAGAACATCCTTTACTACCTCAGCTACATGCTCCTCGATACGGAGACCAGATACTCCC
This sequence comes from Viscum album, assembly GCA_963277665.1. Classification (NCBI taxonomy): domain Eukaryota; kingdom Viridiplantae; phylum Streptophyta; class Magnoliopsida; order Santalales; family Viscaceae; genus Viscum; species Viscum album. The sequence continues at coordinate 249,492,923 of OY728135.1, read as the reverse complement.
CAATTTAAAAGAGTTGCATTGTGCTGGTATTCTTAGTACATAAATTGTGACATTACCTACAACACCATGAGGTATAACTAGTGTCCCAAGTAGATCCACTGAAGTGCATCTTAAACCGTTCTATATTGACAGGTCTTCTAGCTTGGTGGGCGGTAATTCTCCAGCAGTTCGATATCAGGTTTGTCCCTAAGAAAGATATTAAGGGGAAAACATTGGTGGATATCCTTGCTGCCCATCTGACTCCTGCTGACCAGTCCTTGAATCTCAATTTCCCCAATGAGGTGATCCTCTTGGTAGACCAAGAAATGTTGTGCTGGCAGATGCACTTCGATGGTGCTTCTTGAAGCCCCACCGGCAGGAGGCTTAATGACCCAGGCTCAACAGAGTAGGCATGGGTATCGTCTTCATTACCCAGGCACAAGCCATCCTACCATACTCATTCCAGTTGTCAGAATGATGCACCAACAATGAAGCAGAGTATCAGGCTCTCATCACTGGCCTCGAGCTAGCTCTCGAGATTGATGTGCCCCACCTGCATGTGAAAGGGGAGTCTTAACTAGTCATAAAATAGATCAACAGTGACTACATCATTAGAAATCCAGACCTCGTACCATTGTTGGGATGAAATCTCTAGCTAATAGCCCAGTTCTCATCTCGCCCTGAAGTCACTCATGTTCCTCGATCTCAGAACGGTCGAGCTGACGCCCTGGTCAGCCTGGATGCATCACTTGCAGAACCCTAGCAGAAGGATCTGATTATCCACGTGGCACATCAGAGAGTCATTGCTCCTATCACCCCAGATGAAGACGACAACCTGCAGGTGATCCATCTTACTATCGGAGCCTCCACGTCAGGACCCCCAGATGCAGTGATTGAAGTGACTCCCAACTGGAGAGCCCCCATTGTCGAGTATCTCCAAAATGGTTACCTCTCGGCTGATTGAGTCGAGAGCAAGTGAATCTGATGTCGCACGTTGCAGTTCACCCTCCAGGACGGCTCTGGCCCTGAGAAAATCCTCCACAAGAGCGGGTTTGATGGGGTTCTCCTCCTTTTAATTCAAGGAGTCAAGATTTCTCAGGTCATGCAAGAGGTTCACACCAGTTCCTGCGGGGCTCATCAGATCGGGCCAAAGATATCTCACCAAAGCTAGTGATTAGGGTACTTCTAGCCCTATATGATCCATTACTGCATCGAGTTCACCAAATGATATCATGTGTTCCAGATTCATGATAACTTCATGCATCAGCCACTAGAACCTATCCACTCCACCAATTACTCTTGGCCATTTGCGGTGTGGGGACTCGATGTCATGGGACCATATCCACCGGCAATAGCTTGCCAGTGCAGGTTCATCCTGACAACCACAGATTTCTTCTCCAAGTGGGAAGAGGTAGTTCCACTCAAAGATGTCAAGGCCCATTCCATCATTGACTTTGGGAGCTCCAACATCATCTACCAATTTGGGGTCCCTCGTGCCGTCCTCGCCGATAACGGAATGAACTTTTGAGCGGCTGAGCTGAAGAAATTTCATGCTAAGTACAACATCCGTTCTAATCATACCTGTTGCTATCATGCACAAGCAAATGAACAGATCAAGGAGTTCAATAAGACCCTCTCTAAAATTCTTCAGAAAATGGTTGGTCAAAATAAGAAGAGTTGGCTATACAAGCTCCCCAATTCCCTCTGGGCTTATCGGACGATGACTCTCAATTCCACCCAGGTCACCCCATATTCCCTAGTGTATGGGACGGAGGCCATCCTGCCCATCAAGATTCAATTTCCCTCATTGTGAACATCTGTCTATGATCAGAAAGCGCCAGATAAAGTAGCCACAATCCATCTGGCTGATTTGGAAGCGCTCGATGAGAATAGGCTTCGTGCCCTGCATAATCTGGAAAGGCATCAGAACAAGACAACCAGATCTTTTAACAAAAACGTTTTCCTCTATTCCTTCTTTCAAGGTGACTTGGTATTGGCCTTGAGGGCACCAATGATACCTGGCAAGAAACAACCCAAGCTGGAGCCCAAATGGGAAGGACCTTACATCATTCCCAAGGCTTACTCCAATGGCCCATACTCATTGGTTACCATGGATGGTGAGTGTATAACTCCTCTCACCAATGCCAGGTTCCTCAAGAAATACTTTTCTTGAGCTCTCTGGTCCAGCATGACCACAAACTGTATGGTCCTACACGAACTTAAACTAGATGGTCCTACAAGACACTAAACTATATGATGGTCCCACATGACCCTAAACCACATGACGGTCCTGCATGACCTTAAAAATGTGCGGTCCTACATGACCTTAAATGTAATGACCCAAACTTTTTAAATAGTATATTAACTTACTCTTAACGATTTAATAGAGATGTTAATGGTTTATGCAGAAAGAGGAGTCGATGGCTTCATCCAGTAGACTCGAACCTTATGAATCCCACTTATCAGAGCTTGGGAAGGAGGTGGCATCTTTGGGCTTCGCTTTGGACCAAGCCCAAGATGAACTCCAGCGTGCCAAACTTGAATGGAAATGCATGTGGGAGAAGTTCAAGTTATTAGAGATTACTACTAAGGAAATGTTATCTGAGCCTCCCTCAGATTCTCTCACCATAGCACACCTTACACTTAGGTCATATGTTGGTGTTATAAGGGGCTATGTGACGAGACCGTAGCTTCTTTGTGTAATCCTTTGGCATGAATAAATTGATATTTCTTCCTTTAGTGATGTTTGTGAAATTTCAAATGTCCAGATAATTTTAGGATATATTTTATTGATGAATTTTGGAAAAAAGGATATTTTAACATATTTATGTAAACCTTAAATAATTAATGATGTGTAATGATTTTCAAAAAATGGTCTTCTACAAAACTGTTCAGTAAAGAATTTGGAGTCTAATAAGATCAACTTAATTTTTGATGAATAGTAAATTATGAATAGTGATTTTATGCTTAGGATTAGTAATGTGACCAAATGGATTAGTAATCTCACTTAAAAAAAGTTTTAATATAATTTAGACACCTTGATTACGTAATGTGATTCAATAAAATGGTTAAATAATGGTTTCATAAATTATTAATCAAGTATTAGTTTTTTCGGGGGAATAGTGTTTTTTATTTTAAAATTTAATTAAAAATATTTAGAAAATTATTTTTATAAAATGGACTTTATTTTTGAACTCAGAGCATCAATATTATGTTATGGTAATTTTTTGGGAATTTTCTGAGAAAGATGAATTTTCAGGGAATAGTAAAAATGCAGTTTTAGGGTTTCGGTATGTTAAATGACATCATAACTGTGTCATGATGATGTCATGAGATATTTTAAGGGATGGTCGACTAAAGAGGATTAATTATTGTGTGAGGTATCCCAAGTGGCCAATACCATGGGCAAATACCATGGGCAAGCCCATGGTTTTGCCAAAACCACCAATGAGGTGTCCTTTGGCCATTAATGCCTTGTCCCCTCAATTTCCCTATAAATACCAAGCCCTCCTCTCATCCATTCGACTCAAAAACCATCCTCAACGAAGTTCAGGTCTTCTTACCTCTCAAGGAGTCCTCCAAAGGTGCCCCCAAGCCCTCAAGGTCCAATCCATTGAGTTTTAAGAGTTACGTTTTAAGGTAAGGGATCCGACCTCTCTCTTTCTTTTTCAAGTAATCTCTTTTATGTCATTTCATTTATACACCATGTTCTTATGTTGGAGGATGTTATTATATATTCATATTACTTCCTTTTTCATGTTCATATTATTAGAGACCCCATATTTCTCTCATCAATTCGTTTTAAGAATGTTTAAGTGGCGTCGTTAGGCTGCCGAATTTTTAAGGGGATTTTTTCACCCTTCTCATTCTTTTCAAAGTTCTACTTTCATGTCTTGTTTTTCAAGTTCTTTTTTTTAATTATGTTGGGGTATGATATCTATATCTATCATACTGAACTATTATTTTCACATGATTATAGACCCTATTTGGTCTTTTGGAGTCATTTTTGTTGAAGTTTAAGTGACGCCGTTAGGCTGCCGAATTTTCATAAGAGAAATCTAATTTTTGTCTTCCTTCCATATTTTTCATTTCAAATGTTATGTACTTAAAATTTCATTAACATGTTCATATATCCTTCTTATTCTGTCCCTCTACTATTTTATGGTTCATTTATAAATTTTTTACCCATGTCCCCTCTCTTTTCAATGTTTTCTAAAACCCCGAAACATAGCCGTTATGCTGCAGAATTTTCATCTCAAAATGCCTCTCTCTTTTCTCAAAATTATTTTATGTTATAAAGTGAATACTCAAAGCTCTTATTTCTAAATTGGTGTTCACATATATATCAAAATGTTCTTTTTTAAATTCTGGGATTTACATACATGAGACCTGCTCTCCCCTTCCATGGGTTTAAAGTGACGTAAAGATCATGTCTTTAAAGCAGTTTTTAAATAGTTATGATTATGAAATGAAACCCATTTATTTTATGCTATATAGGTTATTTATGAAATGTTTTATGATGATATATGTGTATCACATGATAATAAAGGCAAATTTAAGGGTGCGCCCTGATAGCGCTCCAATGCATTGGGTAATGATGTAACCACTAGAGATTATAATTTTCACGATATCTTGGTTAATATCCTTGGAAAATTTCAAATGACACCTTGGGGATAGACCTTTGTGATATGTTCATGATTTTCTATGTTAAATGATGTATCCACATCTTAAAGTTATGAAAAATTTTATTTTTATTATGATATTCCACATGATTTATTTCTCATGCCTTAAAGTTCTTTTTCATGACATAGTTGATGTATCTCAAGTTCACATGTTAAATTTTTCTCTTGTTTCCCTTACTGTGCCTTATGCTCACCCTTTCTTTTGGTGTATGTCCCCAGGTTATGAGATGCAGTAATGAACCTAGGATGAACTTAAGGAGAATCCTTTCAAGTGTTTAAGAAGAATGTTTTATGTTGTTTTCATGTATTATGTTCCTGGTTTCCAAGACACTAAACCTTAAAGATCCTCAGTTTTGTGTAATGTTATGAAAGTTTATGTTGTAAAAAGGCAGGATTCCATAGTTGGTATCAAAGGATAGTTTAGTTATTTGTGGAAATTAGGATATAAAAACTTTAGGAAGAATCCTATAGAAATGTTTAAATATAGGAAAACTTCCGGGTATTTTGGTAAGTATTGAGTAAGTGGTTTATCAAACAAATACATCCCTGTCTGGATACGAGCAGGTAGAGGCGGCTCTGGCATAGATGTACATAGGGGTAAAACCCGAAAACACCACTTCGAGCTAGACTCGAACGGGAACTGGTGCATGATAACAGGCCTTGCTGCACTCTTGGTTACGACAATCCTGGGGGATATGTTTGGTTAATCACAAGATTTTTATGAATCATTATGAAGGAATTATAGAGAAGTGTAATTGTATAAGCATGAATTCTTAGTTAAAAGATTCATAAATGACATAAGTTTCTCACTAAGGTTTTATTCTTTTAGAAAATGGTGGAAAATAGGAGGAACCGTGCAGATGGTGACCGCAATGCACCATGTGCTGACAACTCTCCGATGGAAGCCGAAATGGAAAAATTCAAGCGAATGATGAACCAACTGACTCAAGTTATGAGTAACAACTTGAATCAAGCTGAGAGGCTGATCTCACCATGAAGGGAACAACATTCTATTGAGTTCTTTATGCATCAACGACCACCAAAATTCAGTGGATCTACTGACCCATTGGTTTCAGAACAATGGATAAGCTCCATTGAAAATATATTTTCTGTACTTCATTGTTCGGAACAAGAAAAAGTCAACCTTGCTGTTTAACGCCTAGAGGGAGAAGCTTATCAGTGGTGGTCACTGATCAAAAGCATGAAGACACGAGGAGAGATGGAAGCTATGGAGTGGGAAGAGTTCTGGGGAATATTCTTTAATAAGTATTTCCCTCGTTCGATGAGAATGAGAATGGAGAAAGGATTTCTCGAGCTGATGCAGAAGGAGAATGAATCAGTTGGAAGCTACGAGATGAACTTCACAAGGATTTCCCATTATACCTCAAGCTTTGTCATGGACCCTAATGGGAAGGTTGATATATTCTTTGGTAGACTACGACCTCATCTGTGGAATAATCTAGCTAACAGAGACTATGATAGCTATGAAGAAATAGTTCGAAGTACTATGAAAGTTGAACTATAGTTTGGGGAGACACAATGGTCTCACAAATCTAATGAGAAGAAGAGAACTCTAGAACCAATCCTGGGAATAAGTTTGGATCAAGAAAGAGGTGGAAAGCATATGCAACATTCCACATGCAATAAATGTGGGAATAATCATTCGGGGGACTGCTTGATCGGAAGTGGTAAGTGCTACAGGTGTGGAAGAGAAGGCCATATTTCTCGGAATTGTCGTAGTGATGTGAAGCCTCAACTTCCCAACACTAACGATAGAGGAAAGATGGTTCTGGAACTACCTGAAGTCACATGCTTCAAGTGTGGACAGCTTGGGCACTTTGCTAATCACTGTCCAAATCCGAGGGCGGTGGAGGGGAATCACCATCAACCTCAGCAAAGGCCAAGGGAGCAAGGTCGTGATTTTACTATCACAACAACTAAAGTTGAAGTTCTGAACGATGTGGTAGAAGGTACTATTGTTGTCCTCTCAAAACTAGCAAGTACTTTATTTGATTCTGGTTCTACGCATTCCATTATTTCCTCCAAGTTTTCAAGGAATATAGAATCAATCCCTGAACTACTAGAGGTAGAGTTGTCAGTCAAGACTCCAAGTGGGATTATCCTTGCATCAACAGTATTTAGAGACTCTAGTGTTTACTTTGGTGAGAACATTCTTATCGCAAATCTAGTAGTCATTACCATGATGGAATTCGACATTATACTAGGGATGGACTGGCTCTCAAAGTATAATGCTAAGATCAAATGCAGAAGTAAGGAAATCTCAGTAGTCTTGAATGAAAAATCTACAATTATCTTCCAAGGAGAGATGTCCCGACCTGATCCTTGTCTAGAAGAACCTCCTATATCCTTCTTTATGGAGTTAATTGGTGAGGATGAAGAAGTAAAAGGGAGTATACAAATAGAAGATGTTCCGATTGTTCAGGAATACATGGATGTGTTTCCTGAGGAGTTACCTGGACCTCCCCTAGAAAGAGAGGTAGAGTTATCCATTGAACTCGTACCTGGATCTCAACCGATATCAAAGTCCCCTTATAGAATGGAAAATGTGGAGCTAAAAGAGTTAAAGAAACAACTCCAAGACTTTTTGGAGAAGGGGTTTATCCGACTGAGTGTGTCTCCTTGGGGAGCACCAGTTCTCTTTGTGAAGAAGAAGGATGGATCAATGCGTCTATGCATTGATTATAGAGAACTTAACGGGATCACAGTGAAGAACAGATACCCTCTTCCAAGAATTGATGATTTATTTGACGAACTTCGTGGGGCTCAATTCTTCTCCAAGATTGACCTTCGATCTGGTAATCATCAACTGAGGGTGAAGAAGGAAGATATTCCAAAGACTGCTTTCCGATCAAGATATGGGCATTATGAGTTTACTATTATGCCCTTCGGCTTGACTAATGCTCCTACTATTTTCATGGATTTTATGAATAGAGTCTTTAAGGAATACCTTGATAACTTTGTGGTAGTTTTTATTGATTATATTTTGATATATTCAAAAAGTAGTGAGGATCATGAAGATCATATGAGGGTTATTTTGAAAACTCTACGGAAGGAGAGGATCTTTGGAAAGTTTAGCAAGTGTGAGTTTTGGTTACAACAAGTGGCTTTCTTAGGGAACATCGTAACCAATGAAGGAATCTCGGTTGACCCTGCAAAGAGAATGGTTGTGGAGGAGTGGCCTCAACCCACAATAGTAACTGAGATTCATAGTTTCCTTGGTCTAGCAGGATATTATAGGAGGTTTGTGAAAAACTTTTCATGGCTTTCTAATCTGCTAACCAAGTTGGCTCGAAAAGGGGTTAAGTTCATATGGACAAAGGAATGCGAGGAAAGTTTCTAATAGCTGAAGAAGAGATTGGTTACTACACCTGTGTTAACACTAACCTCTATTGGAGAAGGATTCGTTATTTTTAGAGATGCATCTCTGAAAGGTCTTGGGTGTGTCCTCATGCAAAATGACAAGGTAATTGCTTATGCATCTCGACAGTTAAAGATTCATGAGCAGAATTATCCTACGCATTATCTAGATCTAGCAGAAGTTTTTTTTGCTCTAAAGATATGGAGGCACTATCTTTATGGGGAGAAATGTGATATACACACCGACCACCAAAGTTTAAAGTATATTTTCACATAGAAAGAATTGAACATGAGACAAAGGAGATGGTTGGAGATTATTAAAGACTATGATTTTTCAATTCATTATCACCCTGGAAGAGCAAACAAAGTTGCAGATGCATTAAGCAGGAAATATCCTGTTGTTCTAGAAACAATTAGGATCCTAGGAGATCCCTTGATTAATGATCTAGTAAAACTAAACATGGTAATTGTAAGGGAAGGGACATCATCAACCTTATCCCAAATGATTTCTCAACCTTCATTACTAGAGAAGATCAAGAAAGCTCAAAAAGAAGATCCTTTTCTACAGGAGAAGTTTGAGGCTATAAAGGATGGGAAGTTCCCTGATTTCAATATTGATCAAGAAGGTGTATTGAAATTTCATACAAGACTATGTGTTCCATCTATTCCGGAGATAAAGAAAGAACTGATGGATGAAGCTCATAGCTCTACTTTCTCTATACATCTGGGAAGCACTAAAATGTATAGAGACCTTCGTGATCATTATTGGTAGGATTACATGAAGAGGGGGATTGCTGATTACACTACAAGGTTCCTGGTGTGTCAGCAAGTAAAGGCAGAACGACAACTTCCTAAGGGAGTATTACAACCGCTACCCATACCAGTATGGAAGTGGGATAATATCACTATGGACTTTGTAACTGGTCTCCCGAAAACATCCAAAGGAAACAATACGATATGGGTGATTGTGGACCGTCTCACCAAGACCGCCCATTTTATCTCTATTCGGGAAGATTTCTCTCTAGATCAACTTGCCAAGATATACGTAAAGGAAGTGGTAAGGCTGCATGGGGTACCACTATCCATCGTGTCTAATCATGACCCAATATTCACATCAAAATTCTGGAGAAGTCTTCAACATGAACTGAATACTGAATTGAATTTTAGTACGGCCTATCATCCTCAAACTGATATACAATATGAAAGGACTATTCAGACACTCAAAGAGATGCTGAGATTATGCTCAATGGAATTTAAAGGTGGATGGGATCAACACCTCCCATTAGTTGAGTTCTCCTATAACAACAGCTTTCATTCGAGTATTCAGATGGAACCCTATGATGCTCTACATGGAAAGCGATGTAGAACTCCTACTTGTTGGGATGAAACTGGTGAGAGAAAGATTCTTGGGCCTGATCTTGTGCAAGAGATGACCGAACAGGTTCATGCCATCCAACAACACATAAAGGCTGCTCAGAGTCGGTAGAAGATCTATGGTCACAACTATTGAAGGGACTTGGAGTTTGGTGTCGGCGACAAAGTCTTCCTTCAAATTTCTCCATGGAAGAGAGTCATGCGGTTTGGGAAGAAAGGGAAGCTCATCCCTAGTTACATTGGCCCCTATGAAATCCTTGATTGCATAGGAGCAGTGGCCTATCGTCTAGAACTTCCACCGAACCTAGCTCAAGTTCATGATGTCTTCCATGTATCTCTCTTGAAGAAGTACATTCCCGACCCTTCGCATGTACTGAACCCAGAGGTGGTACAACTGGAACATGACCTCTCTTATGAGGAGCATCCAGTAGAGATCTTAGACCGTAGAGACAAGGTTCTATGAAACAAGACCACCCACCTTGTGAAATTGTTGTGGAGGAATCATAAATATGAAAAAGCGACTTGGGAGCCGGAGGAAACAATGAAGCAAAAGTACCCTCAACTTTTCGACTAGGCCTCAAGTATAAAATTTTGGGGATGAAATTTCTTAAGGGGGGAAGAATGTAACGACCCAAAATTTTTAAATAGTATATTAACTTACTCTTAACGATTTAATAGAGATGTTAATGGTTTCTGTAGAAAGAGGAGTCGATGGCTTCATCCAGTAGACTCGAACCTTATGAAGCCCACTTATCAGAGCTTGGGAAGGAGGTGGCATCTTTGGGCTTCTATTTGGACCAAGCCCAAGCCGAACTCCAGTGTGTCAAACTTGAACGGAAACGCCTGCGGGAGAAGTTCAAGTTAGTAGAGATTACTACTAGGGAAATGTTATCTGAGCCTCCCTCAGATTCTCTCACCATAGCACACCTTACACTTAGGTCATATGCTGGTGTTATAAGGGGCTATGTGACAAGACCATAGCTTCTTTGTGTAATCCTTTGGGATGAATAAGTTGAGATTTCTTCCTTTAGTGATGTTTATGAAATTTCAAATGTCCGGATAATTTTAGGATATATTTTATTGATGAATTTTGGAAAAAAAGATATTTTAAAATATTTATGTAAACCTTAAATAATTAATGATGTGTAATGATTTTCAAAAAATGGTCTTCTGCAAAAGTGTTCAGTATGGAATTTGGAGTCTAATAAGATCAACTTAATTTTTGATGAATAGTAAATTATGAATAGTGATTTTATGCTTAGGATTAGTAATGTGACCAAATGGATTAGTAATCTCACTTAAAGAAAGTTTTAATATAATTTAGACACCTTGATTACGTAATGTGATTCAATGAAATGGTTAAATAACAGTTTCATAAATTATTAATCAAGTATTAGTTTTTTTGGGTGAATAGTGTTTTTTTATTTAAAAATTTAATTAAAAATATTTAGAAAATTATTTTTATAAAATGGACTTTATTTTTGAACTCAGTGCATCTATATTATGTTATGGTAATTTTTTGGGATTTTTCTGAGAAAGATGAATTTTCAGTGAATAGTAAAAATGCAGTTTTAGGGTTTCGGTTTGTTAAATGACATCATAACTGTGTCATGATGATGTCATGAGATCATTTAAGGGATGGTTGACTAAAGGGGATGAATTAATGTGTGAGGTTTCCCAAGTGGCCAATAACATGGGCAAATACCATGGGCAAGCCCATGGTTTTGCCAAAACCACCAATGAGGTGTCCCTTGGCCATTAATGCCTTATCCCCTCACTTTCCCTATAAATACCAAGCCCTACTCTCATCCATTCGACTCCAAAACCATACTCAATGAAGTTAGGGTCTCCATACCTCCCAAGGAGTCCTCCCAAGGTTCCCTCAAGCCCTCAAGGTCCAAACCTTTGAGTTTTAAGAGTTACGTTTTAAGGTAAGGGATCCGACCTCTCTCTTTCTTTTTCAAGTAATCTATTTTATGTAATTTCTTTTATACTCCATGTTCTTATGTTGGAGTATGTTCTTATATATTGATATTACATACATTTTCATGTTCATATGATGAGAGACCCCATCTTTCTCTCATCAATTCGTTTTAAGAATGTTTAAGTGGCGCCGTTAGGCTGCCGAATTTTTAAGGGGAATCTTTCACCCTTCTCATTCTTTTCAAAGTTATACTTTCATGTCAAGTTTTTCAAGTTCTTTTTTTAATTATGTTGGGGTATTATTACTATATCTATCATACTGAACTCTTATTTTCACATGATGAGAGACCCTATATGATCTTTTCAAATCATTTTTGTTGAAGTTTAAGTGACGTCGTTAGGCTACCGAATTTTCATAAGAGAAATCTAATTTTTGTCTTCCTTCCATGTTTTTTATTTCAAATGGTATGTCCTTAAAATTTCATTACCATGTTCATATATCCTTATTATTCTGTCCCTCTACTGTTTTATGGGTCATTTATGAATGTTTGACCCATGTACCCTCTCTTTTCAATGTTTTCTAAAACCCCGAAACATAGCCGTTATGCTGCAGAATTTTCGTCTCAAAATGCCTCTCTCTTTTCTCAAAATTATTTTATTTTATAAAGTGAATACTCAAAGATCTTATTTCTACAGGGTTGTTCACATATATATCAAAATGTTCTATTTTAAATTCTGAGATTTACATACATGAAACCCGCTCTCCCCTTCCGTGGGTTTAAAGTGACGTAATGATCATGTCTTTAAAGCAGTTTTTAAAACATTATGATTATGAAATAAAACACATTTATTTTATGCTATATGGGTTATTTATGAAATTTTTGATGATTATATATGTGGCTCACATGATAATAAAGGCAAATTTAAGGGTGCACCCTGATAGCGCTCCAATGCATTGGGTAATGATGTAACCACTAGAGATTACAATTTTCACGATATCTTGGTGATAACCTTGGTAATTTTCAAATGACACCTTGGGGATGGACCTTGGTGATATGTTCATGATTTTCCATGTTAAATGATGTAGCCACATCTTAAAGTTATGAAAAATGTTATTTTTATTATGATATTCCACATGATTTCTTTCTCATGCCTTAAAGTTCTTTTCCATGACATAGTTGATGTATCTCGAGTTCACATGTTAAATGTTTCTCTTGTTTCCCTTACTGGGCCTTCTGCTCACCCTTTCTTTTGATGTATGTCCCCAGGTTATGAGATGCAGTAATGAACCTAGGATTAACTTAAGGATAATCCTTTCAAGTGTTCAAGAAGAATTTTTTATATTGTTTTCATGTATTATGTTCCTGGTTTCCAAGACACTAAACCTTAAAGATCCTCATTTTTGTGTAATGTACTGAAAGTTTATGTTATAAAAAGGTGGGATGCCACATTAAACTATTCATCATCCTGCATGACGTTAAAATGCATCTTAGGAACTACGCATGGCTTGATTCCCATCCTCATGGGATATGTAGGAATGCTCAGACGCCTCGTCATGAGTCCAGCCCCAAATCCCTCTTTGACTATCCCCTCTTGTGTATAGTTCCTTCAAAGGATCTCACATGGCATCGTGTAGGACTATTTGGCCCCATCCATGTCAGGGTTACAATGATTTCACCATGTTTCCTCCTTCATTCTTCTAATCCCCCCACATCCTTACTGCATGATACTAAACCACATGGCCCTTTTAGAACTACATTTGGATTGATTACTATCCTCATGAGATATATAGGACCGCCTGGACATTTCATCTATAGGCCCAGCCCCAAAACCTTGGGACCTTCCATTGGGAAAAAACACAAGGTGTGGTGCATTCCTTTTCCCTCATTCGTGTAAAGTTCATCATGATCGTACAATGTATCTCTCTGCCCTGAAGACCTCTATCTATTCCCCTGTCCAACTTGAGTTGAGATTGCACGAGCACATTTATGCTCCATCACCCCATCATTTGGGTTCCCACTATCTTTCACATCTAAAGGGCCCCCCCAAATGATAAGGATACTTAGCCCAATGGCTCTCCTATCATTTTGGGCCAACACACTCAAGGGTTTTAGACAAAAAATAGATACAAGTCCCACATTGCATATATGGTCAGTGGACGAAAGCCATTTGTTGTTCCAATTTCAGGTCACATGATATAGATACTGTGTTTCGAATCTGGTCAACAGCTATCTTCGGTCGTTGTCGCCACCCCCATATGTCCCAAACATGGATTAGTGGTTCATTCTGCCCCATCGTCTCTCCAAATCTTGATCTGCTTTGATCAGGAGTGTAATTCCAGCTGTCAGAACCTTATGTGATGGGGAGGGCCCAATCATACTCCTTGTTTCTCACACCAAGCATGTCTCACATGGGCTTAGGAGTGGTGAAGGAAATGCCCGCATGAGAGGTCATATTGCTACAGTTGGTCGGGACGCTCAGCCTCAGGTCCTACGACCCCTTCGGGCCCCTGGCCCAAGTTCTCATTTAGGATTGTGTGGTGCGATATAGACTAATGTCCTCATTCACATCGAGCTATTTTTCCATGCCACACATATCCCCTTGAGACATCCCTCCCTTCATTTATCATCCGTCCCGCAAGCACAGGCCCTGCTATGCTTTGCGAGTCCCATAATTTGGGCTTCCATCACCTTCTATATCCAAAATGGCCCCTGAATGGAATGGATGCTCAACCCAAGGGCTCTCCTACCGTTATGACCTAACATCCTCAAGAATTGTTAGCGAAAAATTGACACAAGTCCCGTGTTATGAATATGGTCAATGGTCGATGCTCAATTGTTTGCCCCAAATTCTGGTCACACAAGAGTGAATACTGTATTGAAAACCTAGTCAACAGCTATCCTCTATCATCGTTTCTACTTTGTGGTCTTCCTTAAGCATGATGATTCGCCCTCTCTGTCCCATATATATGACATTAGACTATGCATATACAATCCGAGCTCTATGACCCTAAACTAAGACCACATTCTTCATCACTATAAGACGTTAAATTGAAAGCTGGCCATGATATTATGTCCATGGCCCAACCTCAGGCCCCTTGGCCTTTTTTCTGGGCCCCTGGCCCATGTTCTCACTTAGGACTGTACGGTGTTGTACAGGATTGTGTCCTCATTCACATCGTGTTACTCTCCGTACCATACACGCCCCTCTATGGGGTATCTTTCCCTTAATAGCATCATACTTACCCCCAGAACTACGTGTGGCTTGATTCACATCCTAATGGGATACGTAGGACCGCCCAAACATCTAGAATTTGAGTCCAGCACTATCTATTAGAAACCAACCTATCATTTTGGCCCCTTGGCCCACGTTCTTCCAGAAGAGGAATATACAGTGTGGTATAGGCGTATGTCCCCATTCACGTTGGGTTTATAACAACCATGCCACATACCTCTCTCTCCGAAGAATCCTTCGCTCCCTTTCCCTACTTTCATCTCTTTGAGTCGGCTGCCCTTAAGTTGGGTCCCTCAGACCTCTCTGGTGATTCACCAAATTGGCCCATGAGTGATCTGGTCTAGAGCCTGCAGTGACGGATTCTATCTAGACATGGTTTCACCCATTTTTCAGGCTTCATCCTCCCCTTCATTTGGACTTCCATTATCTTTCACACCCAAAGGGACCCTCAAATGGAATGGATTATAGGCCTAAGGTCTCTCCTACCATTACGGTCCAACATCCTCAAGGATTTTAGAAAACAAATCGATACAAGCCCCGCATTGCAAATATGGTCAATGGTCGATGCTCATTTGTTTTTCCCATTTCAAGCCACATGATATGGATGTCGTGTTTTGAATACGGTCAACAGTTATCCTCCACCGTTATGCCAGCCCCTTCAATCCTTGAATGTTGGTTACATGATTCACATTATTTTCCTCCCCATCAGGTTCAAATAGAATTTTGACACTCCCAACACTATCCCTCAGTGAGCATTTGCACGTTAGGAGGACAATATACATAGTAAAGGCATCATTCAGGGATCCGAACCGATTTCCCTTTGGCGTAAATTCCAGGTACTGCAAAAAACCTCTTCTTCCCTTGTTTCCCACACCGAGTTTGACTCACGTGCGCTTAGGGATCGATTTGAGGTCCACACTTACATGGAAGGATTCCGATTCTCTATGGTCCAAGCTCTAAGACTTTAAACTAAGATCTCTTTAAAAACTACGTACGACTTGATTCCCATTCCCATGGGATACGTAGGAATGACTAGATGTCTCATCTTTGGGTCCAGCTTGAGTTTCACTAATTTATCTCTTTTTTTCTACCTTCTGGGCTCTAACTCTAATGGAACCGCATGGTGTGGTATGGGATTATGTGCCCATTCACATTGGGTATTCTTTATCACGCTGTTAACATTCCCTCTGGAACCTCATCTCTCCCATATATGTCTGATCCATATGACTTTAAACTATGATACCTAGTCCCACATGACTTTAAACTATTTCATTTATACTGCATAATGTTAAAATGCATGGTTAGTCCCACTACATGACACTAAACCATGACATTATCATTCGGGCTGCATGGCGAAAAATTAAACTGCACCATGATATCCTCACTCAAGGGGGCATCATGTTTGGGATTGGTCACACAACATACCATTTTTCAATTCCTACCTACGGCTTGATTCTTATGGTGGTTCCTGGACTTTATATCTTAGGTCCATCGCTTCAAAAAGAAAAAACACACATTCACCCTAAAGTACAAACAAGATCTATCAAATACCACTTCTTTCGTTGTAAGGGCCATAACAACACAACCTCATTATCTATGACACTGGTATCCTACTGTGTCTCTTGTAGAACTATGTGTGGCTTGATTCCCGTCCTCATGGGATATGTAGGAATGCCCGACAACTTTTCTTTGGGCCCAACCTAACCTTCACTTTTGGTCTCTTGACCTAAATAATTTCCTTCGGGGATATGTGGTGTGGTACAGAATCTTTATGTCCTCATTCACGTCGGGTTTATAGCTACCTCACCACATACTCCCTTCCTGGGATCTCCCATTTCACCCCTCGTCATATCGTATGATGTTAAACTACATGATTCCACATGTCCTTGATGCATGACACTAAACTAAGATTCTACCCTGAACAAGTTCGGGATGCCCCATGTTAATCATGGGATGCACCAAACCCCTTTCTAGAGAGGATTTTCCTTATCAAAGTTGGCCCCTGGTCACACCATGCTTAAGAACTATGTTTGGCTTGATTTTTATCCTTATGAGATACATAGAAAATGTTGTTGAGATGGTAAGTGAGTATGATATACTCTATAATACCAAATGTAGGATCGAAATAATGAATGAAGATACTGATTATAGTATCTAATGATATAGATTCTCAATATACAAGAGGGGGTGAATTGTATACTTTAAAAAAATCTTATGGAACTTTTAAATATGGTTATGTTTAACAAGGTTAAACAAGGTAATTCACAAAACATCTAGTTCTACACAATTTATTGATTCTGGAAATATGATTTAGAGAATGTAATTATGAAAATATGGTCCCGAAAAAAGAAACTTAATGAAAGTTTACAAGGATAAAGATTCTACCTTAAAGCATATAAGATCTTACTAAATCAGAGTATAAGTATAAGTAAGTATAAGATAGTTATACTTTACTCAACAAGTAAAATGCAGTGGAAAACTTGTAACAAAACAAGTAACAGTAGTAAATCTTTTAACCCAAAGAGAAGGGTATCCAACAACCTTGAATAAAGGTCCCTTGATTTATACTTTCAAGAAAGTCTGTCTCACCCACACCAGAGTAAGCCTTCGATATGAATATTGGAGTCTGTCTTGCTATCCCCGCAAGCCCTCAACTTCAAGGTAGTCGGCACCTCTATCTTCCTCAGCAAAGAAGCCCTCAACTTCAAGGTAGTTGTCACCTCTGTCTTCCTATCCTCGGAATCCCTCAATTGTATACAACAACAATCAGAGTCACACAAATAAAATCTGAACAAGAAGTTCAGTACACACAAAGCAATGAGAGTCTCTCTCTAGAAATCACTTCAATAAAATGTAATCTCTAGAGTCATAGAACAGTGTTGAGCTCTTTCAAATGAGCTCATATTCATAGGCACAACACCAACGGTCAGCTCCATCTTCCAACGATCATATTTTTCCTTGAATTTTGGAGGGACCTATATACATGTCACTCAAACAATGGTTATTTAGTAATTGAATGCATGACATTATTTTATAACAAAAACAAGTGTAAGAAAAAATATGGTTACATAACCAAAGTCAAATATTTGGAATGTAAGTAAATAAAAGTTTGGAGTCAAACCAAAAAGGAATTCGGAGTCTATAATACAAGGATATTTGGATTATGTTTTATAAGGAATTCGGAACCTAAACTTACAAATTTTGGAGTCAGAGTTCAGGAGAATTCGGAGTCTGAACTTACAAAGTTCAGATTCAGAGTTCATGAGAAATCAGAGTATGAACTTACAAAGTTCAGAGTCTGAATTCATTAAAACTTGGAATCAGAACTCAGAAGAGTTCAGAGTCTGAATTTAGAGAACTTGGAGTCAGAACTCATAAGAGTTCGGAGTCTGAATTCAGAGAACTCGAAATCAGAACTCAGAAGAGTTCGGAGTCTGAATTCAAAGAACTCAGAGTCTGAATTCGAATTCTAAAAACAGAATGCTCTTTATCTAAGTATTATATGATTCCGAGGTTTTAGATATGAAACTGAATTTTACACTTAGACAATATAATGAACAATGAAAGACCTGGTAAGGATAAATATACTTGGGGAAGGAAATTTTTTTTATAGAATTGAAACACAGGGTAAAAAGAGATTTTTCTTGAGATAAGGTGTTTGTGATTTTCAAAACAAGAAGGAATGATTAAGTCATAAAGAAAACTTATTGACTCAAAAATATCCCCCAAGTATTAAGAAATGAAAAATTCATTAGGAAAAACTTATTGACTCAACAATCTCCCCCTTTTTGGAAAGCACAAACATCCTTATGAAAAAAATAAAAGGACTTAGACAATATTTTTATAGACTTTGAAAATAAAACTTATCTCCCTTATCATATGGGAAAATATGAATACGACTAACTCCCCCTTAGGCTTTGGAAAACTAAGGATCATATTCTATATTTCCATAAATAGATTTTTCATTATCTTGAGTATGGAAATCTTCGCAATGAAAACTCCCCCTTAGATAAACTCCCCCTTACTTAGGGATATTTCTTCTTTTCTTAGTATTCTTTTTCTTTTATCCCCCTTTGTGATTTTTAAAAAGAATTTGAGGGAATGGAAAAGAAATTATAGTACCTGAAATATTAGTACAAATAATGGAAACAAAAACGAGCAACCAAAATTTCATTAAGATAGGAAAAAATTTTACAAGGAAAGAATACAACAAAAGATCGGATTGGATCTATTTTCCTTCCTTCTCATTGGGTATCAATTTCTTCACTACGGTTTTCAGCTTTTTGAGTTCCTTGTGGTCTTCCTCTGCTTGCTTTAGGATCTGACCATGATCCTATGCTTTCTTCTCTAAAGCTTTGATCTTTTCTTCCCAGGCCTTCAGAGCCTCTTCCTGAGCCTTCAACAACTCATCTTTCTTAACTAGCTTCTCTACGATCTTGATCCGAAGATCCCTTTCCCTCTTCCAACTTTGGGAAACAGAATACAAGTTTCCATTCAAATCATTTACCTCTTGAATCCGAGTATTCTTCTCAAGGGTTATCTTTTCCTCAAAGCTAGTCGTGAGATCCTTGATTTTACTATCTTTAATATCAAAAGCTTCCTTAACTTCATGTTGAAACTCATCAAGATCTCTCAAATATTCAACTATTTTCTTTGACCAGCTAATCAATTTATTATAAGATTTTTTGTGGGCATCATAGTTAATGAATAAGTTCTTGAAATCAACCTCAAGTTTTACACACTTATCCATCACCATGTATACTGAATCCAATTTTTGATTCAATCTATATTAGAGCATCTGACATCTCGATTAAATGTTTAGAAAGATCGGAATGGTGTCAACAAGCTTCTTCAGTGATTGAATGATGAAATCATGTCCTAGGGATGATGATTCTGAATCTGAGACTTTTCTTAGTGAGGACTCTTTCTCTATCTTGACAAGATTCCCCTTTTAATATCCACTAGATTCCTTCTCCTTAAAAATAGCTATAAAAGGTGTATCTACAACCACCTATTTCCCCTTATCAGTTATTGGAACAACTTCCTCATTCGGAGATTCATGTTCACTATCAGAAATCTGAACAATTCTATCTTCATCTATTTTATCCTTATCAGCTTCTACCTCAACATCTTCTGGATGAATGAAATGTTTATTATAACTTTCTTCCTCATATAACTTGTTTACTTCATCTTCAGGCTTGTCATCTAACCCAGGAGTAGCAAGATTTGAGGATTCATCTTGTGAAGTTCGGATTGACAATTTCTCAGATGGGCTTTCCTTCTCATGAAAGTCCTACACTCGCTTAATCAAATCTTCTGTGTCACCACTGCTTTCAGATTCTTCTTCTACTCTTTTGAAAACTTCTTTTTCTTCAACAACCTTATATTGGGCCTTTTACATAGCCTTGAACTTCTTCCCTAGAGTCTCAGATAAGGGTTCTACCAGGAAGGATTCTGGTACCGTAATATTCTCAGATGCTATTTCAGTATCCCTCACAAGGGATTGCACGATTTCAGGATTATACATCTTATTCTTTAACTTCTTTTCCTTAGCTTTCTTCTCAATCTCATCTACTATCTTCTATTTTAAAGCCTTGGCCCCAGTAGGATCCAAACCAAAACATGGCTCCCCTAATTTCCTATTCTTTTTTTCTTTCATCCATTTAGCTACAACCTCATCTGAATAAGCTTTCTGCTTATTGGGATTTAGAGGTGCAGATAGGGTTCCTTTATCCTCTGGGGTTTTACCTTCAACTACTATTTATTTCAACTTCCTATTCTTTACTCCTTTTTT
Source organism: Viscum album (assembly GCA_963277665.1). Lineage (NCBI taxonomy): Eukaryota > Viridiplantae > Streptophyta > Magnoliopsida > Santalales > Viscaceae > Viscum > Viscum album. The sequence goes on along the minus strand of OY728135.1, from coordinate 249,472,559 downwards.
CGATGGTTTAGGAACTTCTTGTTACTTCATAATAGCTTCAGCCTCTTCCTCTGGTAAGTCAAAGAATTCTCTGGAATATTTAGAGAAACCAATATTCATTCTCTTCAATGTATCATCACTTATTAACATGACATTGCAATTCCTCAGCTTGGAACTACAAAGAATATTGAAAGACTCAAGGCACCGAAAAATTAGCTTAGAGAGGATGGCTGGATACATGATTATCTGAGCTTTCAATTTCCCATTCATAATATTCTTAATCGTAATAAGAATATAATTCATCAAGTTGATCTTACTTTGGTTTACCAAGAAGTCCAAAAGGTACATATCACTCTTCTTTTACATGTCCTTGTTACCATTTCTCGCAATGATGAATCCTTGAACCCATAATTCAAGGATCCGATTATTTGTAGACAAATGAGCAATCTTTTGAGTCTTGACATCTGAAAGTCCAAGAAACTCCATAGCTTTCACCTTGAAAAAAAATCCTTGTACATTTGACAATTTATGGGAACAAAATTCAGCTTCCCCTTCATAAGACAACACCACCAAGATAGTATCCTTGGTGTATGAAAGGGCATAAGTTTTTCCATAGGTTTTGAAAGAAAATTTACTCCTCTCTTATTCTTTGAAAAAACTTACAGATTCATAAAATTCCACAAGCAAATCCAGATATACTACATCTTGAGCTCCTTTATTTGATATGAAAATGATTCCCATCCATTCAACCTGATGTTCTTGGATATAATGAAATCATACTTGGAAAATAAATTTGGATGCACCAACCTCTCTCTGTAAATCTTCCACTCTGAAATCAGCTTGATAATTGACATCTCTTGAGAAGGAACTTCAATAGACATTCGGATTTGAGCAAGATTTGAGAAGTTCGGAACAGACTTTTGAAAGGGGCTAGATCTTCGGCCTGCAAAGGGTTAAAATACGATGTGGGATCACCATCGGGGGGGGGTCCTTTATATAGGCATTTGAAATGACGGTAGAACTTTGAAATTCAATCCATCGGTTTAGAAATCTTCTGATTAGATATGACCGTTGAAATGATAGACACAAGGAAAACTTTGATAGAATACGATCTTCTGAGGTTCTTTTAAGAAAAACATTTGGATTTAAGGAAACTAGAATCTGAAAATTTTAAAACACAAAAGAAAATATCAGCAAGTAAATTATGAATACGAAAACATAAGAAAGAAAACATACCTTTTGGATTGCCAGAAATATTATTCATAATAGGTAATAATCTTCTTGAAGAACTTTGGATTCCAAATAAAATTTGACTATGAAAACCTTAATTATGAAAATTTCAAGTACTAAAATCTTTATTATGAAAATTTTAAGTACAAAAATCATCATAGTGAAAATATTCATTACGAAAATCTTCATTGTGAAATTTTTTGAAAACTTCATTATGAATTTTTTTGAAAACTAACAAGCAAATGTACTCCCCCTATGAAAAGAAGTTTATTAATGTAAGGAGATTTATTCAAAAAGAAGTTAACAAGGAATATTATCTTATGGTTATCATTCCTAACTTTTGTTTAATTAATGCAAATCTATCGGAGGGTAAAGATTTTGTGAAAATATCAGAAAGTTGATCTTGTGTTCTGTTAAATTGAAGAATGATATCTCCTTTTTGTGTGTGATCCCTAAGAAATTGATGCCAAATATATATGTGTTTTGCACAAGAGTGATGTGCAAGGTTATTACTAAGGGAAATGGCACATGTATTATCACACAAAATTTTTGTTTTGGTAAAACTCATACCATAGTCTGTGAGTGTGTGTTGCATCCACTACACTTGAACACAACAACTTCCAGCTGCTACATATTCAGCTTCCGCAGTGGAAAGTTCTACTGAGTGTTTCTTCTTGTATGACCAAGAAACTAATGAATCTCCTAAGAAATGACAAGTTCTAGATGTATTATTTCTATCCATTCTACATCCACCAAAGTCAGCATCTGAAAAACTTTTCAAAACAAAATAATTTCCAGAAGTATAAAAGAGTCCTAAATCAATGGTTCCCTTTAAGTAGCAAAAAATTATTTTCACTACCTTTAAATGAGATTCCTTGGGATTTTATTGATATATTTTACATAAGCATACTAAAAACATTAAGTATGGATGACTAGATATCAAGTAAAGTAAACTTACTATCATACCTCTAAAAGATGTTTGATCTAATGGTCTCCCAGCTTCATCAAGATCAAGTGTGTTTGAGGTACCAATGGGAGTAATAATACTCTTAGTTTTATCATATCCATACTTTTTAAGAAGATATTTAATGTACTTATGTTGGGATATATATATTCCCTCTGGTTTTTGAGAAATTTGAAAACCAAGGAATAAAGTTAACTCATCCATCGTACTCATTTCAAACTCAGATTTCATTTGATCTGCAAAGGAATTAGTTAAAGATTGATGAGTTGAACCAAATATAATGTCATCAACATAGATTTGAACAATCAAAACTTTTTTCTTATCTTTCTTTATAAAAAGGGTTGAATCTCAATTTCCCTTAAGATAGTTATTTTGAATCAAAAATCCTGTAAGTCTATCATACGAGGCTCAAGGGCCTTTCTTAAGTCCATACAAAGCTTTGGTAAGTCTAAAAACGTGATCATGATGTTTTGTATCTTCAAAACCAAGAGGTTGTTCAACAACAATTCCTCTTGAACATAACCGTTAAGGAAAGCACATTTCACATCCATTTGAAAAAGTTTGAAATTAAAGAATGCTGCAAAGGAAAGAAAGATACGAATAGATTCAAGTCTAGATACTGGAGAATAGGCTTCTTCATAGTCTATTCCATCTTGTTGATTATAGCCTTTAACAACTAATCTATATTTATTTCTTACTATGATTCCATTTTCATCACATTTAAAAGGAATATTTTTTATATGAAGCATTTTACTAGACGACAAAAAGAATGTTTTTTTGTCATACGTATGCGGCAACAACGACTTCTCTGCCGCCGTGACCATTATTTGAGTTTCAGCTTCCTCTACAAGACACAACTTTTTTTTAAATGAAAAATAAATACCATTCTTTACTTTTCTTTTATTTTGGTATTGAAAATGGTTTTCATAATGTTTTTATTATATCAATGTGTTGTATTGATATCTTGTGATTGAAATGTGGAAATGTTATGTTTCCTTTATGCATGTTTTATGTGATATGATTATGTTATGGTTCTTGGTAATTGTTATGAAGATGGGTGGTTCCGTGATAAACTAAGGGCAGTTGAGCCCGATATAGCTCTCCAATGCATTGGGTAACGCGAAGGGGTTAAACGTTAAGGTTTCTCCGAAGAGATTTTGGGAATATACTGTGATGGGTATTCCAAACATAACAATGAGGGTTACTCCCTACGTAAGAATGTTATGAATGCCTCAAGTTACCTTTATGTTTTATGATTTCTATGAGATATTCATAAATCTTATGATTTCATGAGGTATGTTAACGTGTTTATGTTTTATGAGTAAAGTATGATTTCATTTATTATTATGTATACATGTACTAATGTTTCCTTTATGTATTTTTATATCCCTTACTGAGATTTTATGCTCATCCCAAGTTTTTGAAATGTTTTTCACAGGTCAAGGGAAAGGTACATGATGTGATGATAGTGTCAAGGAAGTGTTAATAAAGAATCCATGTTTTATTTTAAATATTTTTCCGTTGATGGAAAAAATGAGTACTATCTTTTATGTAACCACTTTGTTTAAATATAGAATGTAATGCATGATTTATGATCTAATTATCTAAAACTCTAAACCTGAAAAGATCCTCAACGTGTATTCTTGAAATAACTCAAGATTAAGTAATGTTTAAGGCTGGGGCCTTATAGAAAATGCATGAAATGTATGATCTATCATCAACCGAATCAAAATGTAATAATTAATAACATAAAAACAAGTGTACCTTCATAATTTTGAATTCTATATCTATTGACAATAATTAATTATTCTAGATTTATACCACCAAATAATCATCCAAAATACTATTGACTCTAAAGTAATTAAACCACAATTAAATCCTCATTTATAATGAGTGGACCCCCATTATTGAAAGGTGTTCGTTCACCTTACTCGATAAAGATGATTAGAGAACTAGGAAAGGATATAACTTCATCTCAGCTTTAATGCATCACATTACCATCAACAGATGGATCTCATCCATTTTAAATACTCTCTTTATTAAATGAATAGTGTTAGAGTATCAACTGTAATCTTATGGAAGCCATAATTTATTTCTGTAACACGTATCCCATTAGAGACATGTAATTATTGAACACTTCAATTATTATTACCGTGAACATATAGTTGTAAATGAATCAATATCCTTGATTCATATCCAATAAAACTTTGTGGGGAGACATGGAAAAAATAATGCATGTGATATCAAATATCGCATACCCATCGTACTCTATGATGGTGACCAATCATAGGATATGATATAGGTATTTGCATTCCCATTCACTTTTAACTATTTAGAGAAATCATAAAATATAATATCTCTTATTTTAGTGCATTTCTAAAAAATATCCCACTTTCACTATAATCCTATATTGAATTCATAAAACACTTCACAAATAAGTATAAATTCATCCCAAAATATTTTTTATGTGATTTATCAAAGGTATCTTTATTTTGAAATTAACAATTTGTCTAAAACTTAATAAATATCATAAATCGTAACTCTATGACCCAAAATGCCTTTGTAGTATCAAAAAAATATGAAAACAATATTTTATAAATATAAGTAAATAGTTTCCACTGGAAAAACATCAATTCAACTCAATCTATAAAGGTATTTGGTGTAATATCTATAAAAAATGATCATATCATCATATGAAAATTACCACCAAAAGATTTAACATATATATCATATATATATATATATATACCAATATAATTCATTTTTCTAGAACATCGAGTGACCAATAAACATAGAACAAGTTGATCTAGTATATTCCAACTCGTACATGTGATGAGAACATCACATGCCCCTCATCCAAGTAGATAAAAAAATCATATTCCACTAAACTAAGCATGTAAATGCATTTAATCAGAATAATTCAATCAATGAATAGATGTATTTTCGTTTCACATGATTAGAAAAACCCCATCTTGGTTGAGGTCCAACCGATGACATGATCATAAACATACCAAAACACCCCTTGGTTAGCTAAGAATCTAGGATTATGATATAAACGTATCAAATTAAGATGGTTCACATAATAGGTATCTTTCTAAACTCTGGTAAAGGGATTTATTATAATAATATTCTCCTAAGTATATTGATTACTATATGAAATTCAATGAGATATATTGTGGTTGGTCAATCCAAATAATATGTCTCCACTTATTATAACATAATTCCACTACTCATTCTAATATTAAAATATTATAATAAACTAAAATAATCCATGATTGTCATAGACTAAGTAAAACTCAATGTATTACTTTGAGGAGATATTATCATATCCCCATTCATGTAAAATAATTTGCAGCACACATGAATGAATGATATAAAAAGATTTTCTATATTCTAACAACATGATATATTATACAACCATTATATCCATCATCTATAGTATCTTATACTAAGATATTAAACATGAAAATCATTCTTATAATATAAAAATGGATTCAAAATGGATCCACTACATTATTCCTTATATCCACCTAATAGATCTTTATATCACCGTTCTCAAAGGCCACTCAAATGAGGTGGCATTTTCAGATGATGTGTTTGGTCCTTTAGTAAGACTGAGATTAAATTTTGTAATAAATAGATAAATTTTTTCATAATAAATATTAATTGTTCCCTTGATTATAGTAACCACACCAAGTTTAGAAAAGTACTTATTGATGGAAAAAAGCTTCCCTCACAACATTTTATGTAGTGATGTACTCTATCTCTGTTGCCAAGTCCTTTATGGTATCTTATTTGGAACTATTCGAACTAATAACTCCACTGTTTAGATGAAACATGAAAGCATATTGAGATCTCATGTCATATTTATTGAATTGGAAACTTTTATCAATGTAACCCCTTTCAAAGAGCTCATATTCTCCTATAAATACTAAGAACATATCATTAGTTCTTCTCAAGTATTTAATAATGTTCTTAACAACAAACCAGTGAATCTCACTAGATTTTACTAGTATATAATTGTAATTATTAAGGAATATAAAACATTGGGTTTTGTACAAAATATGTAATACATCGTGGATCCTATGGAAGACATATAAGGAGTTATATCTAACTTTTCTAACTCCTTAGAAGGATCTTGAATCTTTTTATGAGATGTGCCATACAACACTATTAAAGACCCTTTTTTAGATTTCTTTATGCCAAATATCTTTATTACATTACCAATATATATTTTTTACTTAGTCTAAGAAAACTCTTAGATCTATCTTTATAGATTTGTATACCTATGATGTAGGCCAATTTACTCATGTCTTCCATCGATAGTCATTTTCCCAACCATATTTTATAGAGTGTGAATTGGATACATCATTTATAATAAGTATTTTATCATCCACATAGAATATAAAAAATACCACCCCAATCCCTATAATCCAATTGTATACACAAAAATTATCCATGTTCTTAATGTAACTAAACTCTTTAATCAAATCATCAAAATGAACATTAAAACTCTAAGAGGCATTCTTCAATCCATAAATGAATCTTTGTAACTTGAAAACATGAGTAGAATCATTTTTCACCTAAAACCCTTTATTATTATATACACATCATTGAATAAATTATTCTTAATTAAAGTGGTTTCAACATCCATTTTATATATGCTACAATCAAAATGAGCTGATATGATAAGAAATATCCAAGTGATATTTGTCATCACAATGGGTGAAAATGTCTCTTTATAATCAATAACATGATTTTTTTGTAACCCTTTTCCACTAGGAGTGCTTCATAGGTAGAAAATATACTATCCATGAAATTTTTCTTATTAAAAACCCACTTTCAGCCTATGGGTCTCACCCTTTCAGGTGAATACACTGTGTTCCAAATATTCCAAGTGTATGTGGGGCCCAATTCAGATTCCATGGCTTCTTAACATTTATCATAATCGAAACTCTCAATGAAATCTCAGTAGGTAGTTCGTTATTCAACTATTAACATTACCTTTTCATTATTTTCTATATGAAATACATGTCTCACAAGATCATAAAAACTCCTACTAGAACTATGAGGTTCCTTTTTAGCCTGAGTTAGTTATTTTTCCAAAACACTTTGTGTAATTAACGAAACTTACATATGAAAAAAAATCCTACTTTTTGGTCTTGAATATATTTTGGTTATATTTTCCTCCCACTAGAGCCTCAATTTATATTTTATTTCTCAAATAATATACCATTTTGGGAAAAAGGATTTTTTTCTTAGTAAGACTATAGAAATAACATATCTTGGTATACTTGGGATAACTATAAAATAAATACATTTTAGGATTAGGGTCATTTTTATTAGAATCCAATCCATATACAAATTATTAATAGCCCCAAATATTCATAAAATACATGTGGTATATTTTCCAGTCCATATATCGTATAGTGTTTTTATAACTACTTTATATGGAACATGGTTGAGCAAGAATGTAGCAATTTCTAGAGTACATTGCCAGAATGAAATAGGAAGGTCATGCTAAATCATCTTTGATTGAACCATTTAAAATAGGGTAAGATTTATCCTCTTAGACACACCATTACACTATGGTGTTCCAGGAGGATTTAGTTATCGAATTATTCTACAATCTCTTAGATGTTCTATAAATTTAAAGCTCAAGTATTCACCACCCTAATCTAATTATGGAGTATTAATTATTTTTCCTAATTGATTTTATACATAATTATGAAAATTTTTGAACTTTTCAAAAGTTTCATACTTGTGCCTTATCAAAAAAATATAACTATACCAACTAAATCCATCGTCAAAAGTAATAAGTACTTAAACTCAATACTTTATTGAGTTATAATTGATCCACATATATCACTATATATGAGACCCAAATGTCTACTATTCCTTTAGCCTTTTCCCCTAAAAGGTTATTTGGTAATTATTTTAAATAGAAAACATTAAAAATTATCAAATGATTCATAATCAAATGGTTCCAACAATCCATCTCTATGAATTATTTGGACGGGTTTCTCATTTATGTGTCCATGATGACATAGCCAAAGGTGGGTGGGATTAGAGTCCACCATATACTCATTATAATTATTATAAATAGGATTACCCATATCTTGGATATATAATCTTTTTACTATATTCCCAATTCCAAAAAAATCCATCATATATATATATATATAAACTCTTGTTCTTAAAAATGAATGAAATTCCATATTTTCTTGACAGCATATAGAAATCAAATTTATATTTATGGTGGGAACATAGTAATAGTTCTCTAATTCCAATAATAATCATATTGGTAAATATAGATAATAAGTTTCAAACTCTAATGTAGAAACTCTTACTCCATTTCCAACATGAGATCTCCATTACCATTCTTTAATTCCCACCTATCTTTGATTTTATGTTTATTATCATAAATTTTTCATGCACACCCAGTATATAATATACACGAGTCAGAGTTAATGAAATTGATCTTTATAAAATTCATGTTTAAATACTCAAAATGATTTTTTATAACACTTACAACCTTATATAAGTACATATAATTGTTTTATAGTTCATACCTATAAGAGATCTCAAAATCAAATACATTATACATGCCATAATATACAAAAAAGACATATGTATGTGTGAGTATCATTTATTATATCCTTTTATCAAGGACTTTTAATTAAAGTACACCCATTAAAATGAAGAACCCATACATCATATCCATTTAGTGTTCTAAGACCAATATTTCATTAAGAAATGAGTTTTATTTTTCATTTCATTCAGCACTTAGTAATTTTGGTAGGAAATAATCCCAATTATATTATATATGAATATTGGATAGTTGAGAAGATAACACTTTTGTTGGAGTTGGTTCCCAAAAACCAATTAATTTGTACTTTATATTTCCAATATTTTCATTGACTTGAATATTAATAAATATATTATAACATATCGATTGTTCTTCTACATGAATTTATTGTGATAATGTCTTTAGAGTATTTATAACATTAAAAAGGTAATAATAGTTCCTCACTAAGATGATAACCTTAATGTTACATGACATTATTCAATAAAACAATATGTTTACTAAGGTTATATGATGTCATCTAATGGGATGTGGATGATGAATACTATTTGGTGTGAGTACTCATAAGTGAATTATATTTAATCTCTTGAAGTTCATACACGGTAATCTTCAGTATGGACAATTATGAGGTTAGACCCACCCATAAGAATTTAAAACAATATGTTTTGTTGGATAGTTCTATCTAATAACAAGTGTAATTATCCTTATAATTTAATGTTATTATTAATAAATATCATGAATCATGTATTTTGATTTACTAATCAAAACCATAACACCATGTGTTTACAAGAAATGGGGGTGTTGGGTGTATTTCAAATGATATGTTTTTAATAAATAAGTTGATGCAGTATTTTTATGCTTCCATATTTATGGAAGTTAATATCTTATCTCTTTGATTGGAATAGAACTTTCAAACGAAATTTCATGTCGATGATGTATTAATGGGTTCATTTTAGATATTCAAAGAAAGATATATCAAGTATATGGTTTGATGATATAAGTATGAAATCTATTTAATGAGATATGGTGACAAATGGATTAGATTTTTATATGTGTTTTTCATTATTTAAACATTAACTTATTCATATATGGGAGACTTTATGTGTTATTTGAAGATAATATTAGACATTAAGTATTCACACCTAATGTCACTAAGGAATATCCCTAGAGGGTCAAACACTTAGTATCTCCTTTGATCTAAGTTAATTTCTATTTGAGTTTTTTTATTATAATAAATACTCTTCTAAAGGCTGTGGAAAAATATTTATTCAGGATTTATTGATAACATATATTCATTCATTATTTTTGGTGAGTTGAATATAAAATAAATATTTATTTTTAGGACCATGGATACTATACTTATTTATTGGAAGAATAATTATTATTATTTAAGGTTCGATAAATACAAAACACACTGAGTTATGATTCCAAGTAATATAAATTATATAATAATTATCATTTAAGTAAATATTAATTTATTTAATGATATTAATATTATTTATGAGACATGTGAACATCAAAGAAAGAATAAACAAAATTACAATTATTATTAGATGTGGGGTTCACTAAGGAATAATGGTTTGGCTAAGGGAATTTTGGGAAATACCAATCCTCTAAACCTAAATCCAGAAATATTTGATTATATCTTTTTTGTGTGTGGAAAAAAATTTATGGAATGATATTTCTTCTCTAAAGAATTCTATCCATGAATAACTTATATTATATTTTATCTCAAACATGAGTGAATTTATTCCACCTTTTTCCTCCCTCTCAAGAATTAGATAAAAAGTATAAAACCTTCTACCCTGAAGGATTGTGTTTTGATCAATGGAAAGAAACATAAGATGATCAATGACACCATGATAGAACCTGAAGTACCATTTTAAATGATTTAGGATCAAGTAGCATGTGTTGATCACTGTTGGAGATAATCTAATTTAGATCCTCCCAATGAAACGATGGTAAAACTCAAAAAAAATTGATCTATGAACCCCAACATTAGAGAAAGTACACGACACTGAGGTAATTTCTTGTTTTTAAAATAATTATAAATTTAATGTGAAAGATACTCTCTTAGCGATACTATATTTTTTTCATTCTGTTTATTTCGAAACAATCATGATAAATATCATTTTTAATAATTATCTTATGATTTTTTCATTGGATTCAATGAAAATGCATCGTTGGTCATGGGCGCGGTTGACTTCCATTATTCCCAAAACCTCCAAGTGTTTTCAAAGAAGTCACATTTAAATCTATCACAATTTATTAATCATTTATTAATTTGAACATTTTTGGTAGTTTTTCATCTCCAACTTATTTTTTCTTTAATCCTAATGTTGTGATATCATCTTCATTTACATTTATATGACCAAAAAAATGTTAAAAATGGATGAAGATAATATGAAGAAATCATCTATAGGTATTGAGGATTCTTCCCAGATAACAAGGAACTACAGAGCATTAATCCCATAGGTATATGTCATATATTCAGGTTCTTTAGAATAAGATGAGCCTCAAATTAATTTTTATGTTCCATGATAACAAATCAATAAAGGACGTAATTACACATCATGTGATGACTGGGAATAAATAGCATACATCTTTACAAACGACACAGTGTGTAACATGTGTACACATAATGTAGCCCATGTTCTTTCATAGTGGAAACCATGTGTCCAAATATATGTCATGTCATTATTACATGAAACATAGGGACTTGATACCATGAAACACCAAGGTTGCATGGAGTGTAACTATTGTACACACTATGAACCTCATAAATGTTTCTAGAGAAATAAACATTGAATCCATAGTGGTGTAGTTTGGAAATAATATGATTGAAATACACAGTGTGGGACTATCTTATACATTCCATGTATCTCTTACAAGTTTACATAGAAAGGAAAATTAATTAATTACATTGTTAAACCTAATAAACTTGTGTATATGGGTCATTAATTGACAGTACACATTTTGTGATAGGTTTTATAAAATATAGAATGCATAATTAATTTCTATATAAAATTCATTACTACATGTTTTGTGTGGTCCTTAAATTTCATGTACTCTATATACATTAAGATTAATACATTACATGAAATTCAACACAAGTATATGTTTCATTTATTGATAGTACATTCCTTTTAATTATGTGACATGTTGTGTATGCTACATATCATGTGAATTAAAAACACACGACAAGAACCATTCTAGTTATTTTGGAAGTGTACATGCAGCATTAACTTCAAGTACATCCTATATACTAGATTAATTTTAAATAAAAATAATTTTTTAAATGTTATATAATATGGGAATATCTAGTATTTTTTGGGTGGTCATAAGATAAATGAATAAATTAGTTAGTAAGACAATCAATCAATTCAAGTAATTTATTTTAATAAAGAACGATTAAAATTAATTCAATTTATTAAATGTGTAGCCATTGAGTGTATGTGAATGATCAAGATATTGATCAACCAATGTATGTGTTAGAATTTTTTAAATTTTAATTATGGGGTTTTATAATTATTAAATTAAAATTATGGCTTATGTGTAATCCATTTTCCATTTACAATATAGAAAATGTATGTCCATGTATTATTTTATATAAACCCCTTAACCATTATAATGGTTCCCCTAACTAGTGTCTGAGTAAACATATATAAAGGATAGAGCTTCAAGGAGGGGAGGCAGTACAGAACCCAAGTTGAGGTCTAATCTACCAATATTATACAAATGACAATGGTGGAACACTTCCATGCATTCCAAGAGAAAATCATATAGTTTTTACACTTTTTTGTAGGTTAAATTATTGTCTTCTTAATAAATCAACCATTATAATTATCATTATCAAGTCACTTTATTTATATTAATTTTATAAGTTCATGGTTATCCTTTTTATGTGATGAATATTTATGTGATTTTAAATGTGATCAAATATATTAAATATGATAACAATACATGAAAGATAAAATTGAATAAATTGATTATGAAAAAATTGATTATCAAATACACGGTTAATTAATTATGTAAAATCTACATAATATTAAAAAATATATGTTTGTACATAATACACAAAATATCTCAATTAAATATTAAGTCAAAACACCTTACATTACAATATTTAGATTAGAACCATGGAATTGAGTGTTGGTCTGGCCCTTGTTAGAACACAAACTTTTATAGGTAAGTTTTAAGGATGGATTTTTGGGTTAAATTGACAGAGTTTACATTCATAGTAGTATCCATTTAAAAACTTGGTGTATCTTGGATTCAAGTTTTAACAAAAATATGAGTCCGAATTTATGGATTGAGGAGTCCACTCAATGGATCAAGGAGCTACAAACTATTATTTTTTAAGACCATCTTCCAAAATACCTTCAAGTAACTAACCAAACCCATGTATGAGTTACGAGAAGGGAAATATATACCCTTTGTACTAAAAAATCCATGAGATAGAGAGTTCTAAGTCCAATGGTGAGGGTTATTGGGACTTGATAAAATAGTGGGAGACTAATGAGAAAAGTTAAATTATTTTATATTTCATATTTTTTTTAGTCAACATAATGTACTTATTTTTAATTTTATATTGTTATAAAAAAATGTAGATTACAAAAACCACCTTATCCTTGTGATTAATAATCGATGAATATGATATCATTTCTAGAAGTAACTTCTTGGAATAGTATAGGTGCTTACACACTGTATTATGCCATGAACTAAATCTTTATGTGATAGATTCCCTAGTGTTTGATCCAATTTCAAAGGAGGTGAGTGATGAAGAGATATATTTCTATGAAAAACACTTGTATGATGATTTAGATATCAAGTAGTTGATCCTTTAAACCATGTTTGATGAAATCATATATTCACATGGGATAATGGATTCATATATCATGATCAAGTATCTCTATGATCTTTATCAAGAGAGATCTAGATAGGAGAGGTTTTATATCTTCAAGGGGCTCTTTATATGAAAACTTGGAGAGGGAGAACCAGTTGGACATAATGTGGTCAAGATTATTGGCTACATGGAGGGTTTATAAATTCAAGGGTTTAAATTGTCCAATGATTTCACACAAATATAATTCTTATATCACTCTCCTAGGCATGCCATAGCTTAATTGTGAATTTTAATATAAAAAACATCGATAAATATCTCTTAAATATCCTTAATTTTCATTTCCATGTTGATGAGGATAGAGATCATGAAAATATTTATGTTCTTACATTGAAAAAGAGGAAGCAGAAACCAAAAATTGTAAGACTAATACTAAGTCTAAGGATTATTTTAAACACCCATCTAATAAATGGAATTTCAAGGGAAAGAAAGGGAACTATATGTTTTTTCTGTTTCATGTGGTAAAAAGGACCATTAAAGATGAACTATAACACAATAAATAAGTAAAGGGAAACATTAAGTTGAATTAATATTTTTATAGAAATTGGGTATTAGATATAGCTTTCTGTTCATTAATTTGTATCTAATTATTGGAAGAAAGTAGATTCAAAGTAGTTTCATGATATGAGGTGGATCTATGAGCTATTAACAGATCTAGAATCACTACAATAGCTATTAGATATTACCATATCACATTTCTAACTGAAATGATCTTCATTCTAAAGTTTCTTTATATGCCATTTATTACCAAAAACCATATTTAATCATCCAATATTGATATTTATGGTTTTATGTTTATATTTTTTAATAAAAATAGCTTCTTTACAAAGATATAATATTTTACAGTAAGACACAACTTAATAATATTATTTATGTATTGGATTTCACAGACCCAGTAATGGATATCGATAAAAAATATAGTCTCAATGACTCATATCACACCCAAATGTGGTATCACTAACTAGGTCATGTAATTGAAATAATTAAAAATATATATACCAAGATTTATATTAAGATTATTTTGAACTAAACACACAATGCATATTTCATGCATTTTTACAAGGAAAATGACCAAAGCCCCATTTAGTGGAAGGGTCCAAAGGGCCATAGAGCTTCTTGAATTCGTTCAAACATATGTGTGTTGGAAATTTCATGTAGAATAAAGGGTTGGATACTCATACTACATAAATTTTACTAATGAATTTAGCAGATATGAATATTTTTACTTAATGATGTATAAGTAATATTCTTTTGATAAATACAAGGAATAAAATATTTAAGTTGAGAATAAAATTGGTAATAAAATTATGAAAATCTTCTCAGACTGTTGTGGATAATATCATAACTAATAATTCATTGATTATATTGGGAATATGGGATTCAATACCAACTCACTTTTCCTTATACACTGTAATGGAATGTTGTGAGTGAAAGTAGGAACCACACCTTTATTAACACAAAGAGATCAATGGAAAATTTATGAAAGTATTTCATTATAATTTTTGGGATAATCATAAAAAATAGTGTAAAATATAATAAACTAAGTTCTAATTAAAATTATAATTGAAATTCTATATGAACTATGGTGTGGAAGGAAATATGTTTTTCTAACTTACATGTATAGGGATGAAAATAATTGTTTAAGGCCTCTTTAGAAAATTAACTTGAATCCAAAGGCATAAAGTGTATCTTTTTAGAATACCCTTAGGAAATAGGGGGATGTTACCTATATGACCCCCCCAGATAAAAAGGTAATAGTGGCGAGGCACGCCATGTTTCTTCAGAATTTGAATAAATTTAAAAGAGATGGTAGGAATGAGATATGCATTGATGAAGTATAAAATCAATATACATAATAATGAACATGTAAGATCTAATACTTTTATTGGTATGAACCTCTTGAGTTTTCATTGAACATATTTTAATTTGTTTTTCTTTTCTTCTTTAAACCTTGGGAATCAATTTTCTTTTAGATATGGATATCTTTTAATGGGAAAAATTACCTAAAGATTGTGGATGTATGTTTGTTTTAATTAATGGACTTTGGGTATAAATGTGTTAAATTATTACGAAGGTTATCCAAGGGTTTTGAAATCTTAATAGGTAGTTTGAATTTTTCTTGAAAAATATGTGTTGTGATATAACTACAGGAAAATTTAACATCATGAATGGGTTACAAGATGTAAATGTTTTTCAGGAAAATGATATCAACTAGTTCTGAACATGAAATGTTTACACTCCATAAAACTGGTTCATGATTTGAAATGATCAATTGGGGTTATTTTAACCCAGGGTGATGTGTTTTTTGGCATGTCTTATAAAACAAGAAATTCATGTCATGAAAGGGGTTCACATCATGAATATCCTCTGTTCAGAAGTTTAAACCATGTTTTTCATATGAATTATTTTCTTTTTCACCATGCATCCTCCACTATAAAATATTTGGGTGACTCCAAATCATTTTGGGGGGATTTATTTCATTTTGTGCATATCGGTATAGAGTTTAATCTCTAGTTTCCCTTTTGATCACCTTCAACATCATTATTTATTGGTGTTCCCTTGATAGTGTTTCTTCGATCACTGAATTATGGTGGGTGGTATAAATTGTATTCCTATTGTTTGACATAATTATATATAGTATGTGAAATATGCATGATTGAATAGGTACACTTTTCATGTGACCTAATGAATTATATAATCCTTGTTAAATTATAATCTTTATTAGACCTTCCATTAGATCCCAATGGATCCATATGCATGGACACTGAGAACTACATCTACCTGATAGGTGTTCTACCATTGAACCATGCTGAGACTTGGTTAGATTTATGTTATAGCCTTGAGATATATTAGAAAAATAATAATTCATTATTTGATTGGTCTTATGAATTTTTATAACATGTAAATTGTGTGATCGATTAACGTAGAATCACCTCAACTAATTTTATTGAACTGATATGTTAATTACCATAGGGTTAAATGATAAATGGAATAGGTTTGATATATTTATGAGGATAATTGGAAACCTGTTGAAACATAACTATAATGATAAATGATAAATTGATAAATTGATCATTCTTCCTTGTGGTGATATATCTTGTATGTTTGGTTTTGTCCTTTCTAATTGTTTTCTTATATATTAAGTTTATGTGAAATCAATGTGATTGATTATAGAGGGTGGGGTACTTATTCACATATTGATTCTGTATGTATATGACACATGATTTATGTTGACGTATGTGGTCTTGGTGCATGATTTTGTACTACCTGAGGGTTAGGTGCACTAGTAATGGACTCGTAAGTGGGGAGTTTATAATTTTATAGACTTTATGAGGACCATTTGAACAATATATACATACATGAGGTTTAGATTCTAGATAGCATGCAAGTAGAGGAAATTTATTAAATTTATGTGCAATTCATCATGGATGGGAGAATCTTCCACCAGTTTGGTGATTTGTCCTGATATAAAATGATCTAATCTTAGTCAGAGATTACCAACAGGGAACTGAAGAAGGTTTGTCTTGCCTTGGGTGATAACTAGTAACTTGGGGGTCAGAAGGATTATTTATTTTGCAGTATTAATTTATTAAATCAATACCCTATTATTCACTTTATTTCATTAACTATTTTTATTAGACTATAATTATAAACTAACACCTTTTATGGTCCTCCATTTAGTATATGTATAGATTTTTTGGATGTAGGTTTGGACAAGGGAAAGGAACCCTGTTGTTGATTTATAGCTTACCGGATGGGTTGGAGCTTATAAATAGGACTGACATGGGGTTCAGGACCAGGGTATTCAGATTATTTATTTGATTCTATATTTTTATCTACATGACTTCCATCATTTAATTCATTTTTATTTAGCTTTTCATTACATTATTCTTTTATTATTTGGATTTATTCAGTTTTTCCCTTCTCAGCTTTGGTTTCCTGTTAAATTATTTATATTATTTCTTTTATTTATGCTACTCTACTATTGATTTTTATTTCATTTAAAGTATTTACCAGAGTGTATAGTCACTTCACTATATTCCTTACACCCTCAATACTATTCTACAACCTCTGGAATATGGGTAGGCATTTTTGATGGTACATCGCCCACCAAATCAGTCACCTGAGGGACCACCAAGTCAGGAATGCTACAAAGTGGTATCAATGGAGGTTTCTTTTCTATTGATTTACTATTTTTGAAATGTAGAAATAATACTATGATGTGTAGGTTCTTGTTAATGAGCTTGTTCATTAGAGTTTCTAACCCATGTATGGGGGAAAATACGAGTGCCTAGGGATGGGATTCTTGTGCATGATTTTATCTTTTTATGGTTGATATTATTTCACCTTGGGTGATTCACATGTTATTTGATGTTATTTTTTCTTTATAGTTATACTTTTGGCCCGGTATGGTGCAATATGAGTATTCATGCATCATGACAGGAATATAGGGATATATATTGACATGCATTGTTCATGATAGGGACATATTTATTATATTTGATATATTTTCCTCTTTGAACTATGGAATGAGATACCAGTTATATATTATAAAAAGTTGAATAAATGAATTGTTGTTCCATGTTAATTCACTTGTTAAGCCATGTTGAGACAGACCATGAGCTATTAATTGTCTATTTTTATCACCTATTGAGGTTGACCTATGTTCTAAGGAGTAAATTTTTCTTGTGGATAAAATGTCTCTTCATCGTATTGAAATTGAAATTCAAGAGAGTGATAATTAGAATGCTCCTAACATAGAAAAAATAGATATTCTTGTAGCTCATGAGGATTAGGTGGATGATCATCTCTATGACTGCTTCTTGAGGGTCATGTGATACATATAGAGGGAGGTTGTTCACACTGTTTCATTGATGTTTGAGCTGATGAGGGAGTTCCAGCTACAGTATCCACCCATGATCAATGGGGAGGGAGTCCCCCAAGTAGCTGAGTTTTGGATCAATATAGTCTATAAAATCTTCAAACATATTGAGACATCCAAATATAGGAGGGTGAAGCTTGCTGGTTATATACTTTTTCAACCATATAAGCATTTTTGGGAAACTTTAGTGAAATTTGGTTATCAAGAGGGGATATCTTATAAGGACTTGAAGGTATGGTTTCTAAGACACTTCTATCTAGAGACGTTCAGTGATGATAAGGTTCACAAGTTCATAAACCTAACACAGGAGAGATTGTAAGTGATATAAATGTTTTACATTTCACCAACATGTAGTTCTTTACACCATCTTTAGTAGTAGATTAGATTGTTAGGGTAAGGTATTTTCAGGATGGGTTTCTATATGAGATCAGGTCATAGTTGAATGTATTTCACTTGAGTATCCTTTCAAACATGATGAAACAAGCTCTCATCATTGAAGGGAATATAAGATATAACTTGAGTGGTGGACAGATATTTTCATCAATCTAATCTAGTAACTATTTTTTTAGTGGTAAGAAGTGTCAATATGACAGTTATCACTAGGGATTTCGAAGGTAGAGAAGTCTAGGGAGTGGAATTCTACCTCAAGAATATGGTTTGGTGTATGGATTTCAATCTGGAAGATTGGCCCACAAGAACAAGTAGTTTATTTACACTACAATGGAGTGTTGTTTCTGTGGTATTTTGGGTTAAATTACAATGTTTTTTACTAAATTTCCACAGTAGATATGTGGAAGAGAATCAGGAAAGGCACATAAGTCTATAAAAGACTCATATAATATTTATTAGACTATTAACTGGAGTTTCCCTGACCATTTAGGATGAGGCAGAGGGTGAGGTACCCTAGTAAAGGATAAATAGTACCATTAAAAGGGAGAAGCACAGAAGAGTCAAAATAGAGCCCAAGTAATAGGGGACGATCATATGTATGGTATATAGTCTACCCTAGCTAGTTTATATATAGTACCTTCTACAGTAATTGGTATAATTCTTGTATCATTTACCCTTGCCTATGTTTTTTATACTAGTGAATCGTATTCCTTTATATATGCTCTTTTTAATAATGGTTTGGGCTTGGTTGTGGAAATCATGGATTGTTTCTTGACCATAGATACACCATTGGGAGTTCATTTAGATAATATTAAACATTTCAGGGCATGTTCTATAGAAATTGGCGGCCATTGTTTCTTTTGGGAACTGGTTATATTGTTCAATTTTATTCTAGTTATATACTGGTTAGTTATAAACTAGGTTGGAATCAACTATTACTAGAGGATAGTTAATTTTATATATCTAGAAGGATGTAGCTATTTTTACCAAGGTTAGTGGGATATTTAGGCTTTTCATATTGGACTAATTCAGAGAAGATTGGATTATCTTACTGATCAGATAGTAGTACTTGATCTATATGATGGTTGGATGAATAATGATACTTTTCTTCTAGTGGTAGACCATTTTTAGGATGTTTTTCATGAATATTTCTATATCTACTCACCCGAGATGGAGATTAAGAACACAATCAAGTTTTTTCTAGGATCATAGCCAGTTTCATTCTTACCATATAGGATGGAACAAAAAGAGATTCATGAGATGGAAGATCTGGAATACAAGTGTTTCATACAACCTAGTACATCTCCTTGGGGTTCTCTCATGCATTTTTTCAAGAAATCTGATGGGACTTTATACTTGTGTGTGGATTATAAGAGACTAGACCAAATGACAGTCAAGTATTGGTATGCCCTCACGCACATCGATAACCTCATCAACTAGATGTGAGGTGAGAGGATGTTCTCCAATATATATTTAAGATCAGGATATCATAAGTTGAGGGTGTGACCATTGAACATACCTCAAACATATTTTTGCAGAAGGTATAGATTTTATGATTTCATAGTGATGTCATTTAGTTTGATAAACTCTCTAGCAATATTCATGGCCATGATGAATTAGATATTTAATCCTTTTATAGACTAATTTTTTGTGGTTTTTGTTGATGAAATATTAGTGTATTCCCAGCCATCAGATGATCATTCCCAATATCTTAACACCATTCTAATTATATTAATAGATAATTGGATATATACTAATCTAACCAAATTTAGTTTCTAGATTAATAAGGTGCATTTCCTGGATCATGTCATCTTAGAGGATGGGATGAGTGGACCCAGAGAAGGATATAAGAATATTATCTTAGGATCCACCCAATAATGTTTTTTATATTCATATATTTCTGGGTTTATTGGGTTATTATTGGCATTTCATATAGAACTTCTCCTGTATGGAAACACTTATGTCCAGGTTGACCATGAAATAGGTCAATTTTGTTTGGTTAGAAAATTTTGAGAGTTATTTTCAATATATGAAGAGTAGGAATACTTCAACATGAATCCTCACCTTAATAGTGCTAAGAAAGATAGATTCTATGTATTGGGACACATCAGAGGTTATAATTTGGTTAGTTCTGATTTAAGAGGATCGTTTGGTTTCTCACGGATCCAAATAGCTAGGACCGCATGAGGGGAATTATCTAACTCATAAAATGGAGTTAGTTTTGCTGGTACACACCCTAATATTTTGGAGAGAATATCATTTGTTAAGGGGATTTGGGATGAATACAATCGCCTCCTGGTCATCTTTTCATAGTGGAACCTAAACCTTTGGTAGAGGAGGTTGGCCGAGTACCTACAGTCTTTTGACATTGATTTTTCTTATACACTAGGAAAGGTAAAGGTATTTGTCAATTACATAATATAGAATATGCTAATAAAGGAATTATGGGAGTCTTTTGATGATTAGTATATGAGGGAACTCTTTTTATATTTGAATCTATATGTTTAGAAGTCTTAGGGATGAGTAGCTCCAACCTCGACATATTTTATCCCCATGCTTTTGGATTGGATCTAGATAGAGTAGTTATATAATCCTAAGGTCTTCTCTCTAAGAGATAGATTATATAGTGGGAAGCCACCATCAAAATGGTCTATTGGGAGTGGCAACATTTTTCTTATTCATGGTTGAATATGGGTTCTTATGGGCTTGCGTGAGGAGATGATGAGATAGTTTCTTTCTTCTAGATGGGAAATAAAGCCAAGGCTGGAAAAGATGTATTGTGATCTCCATAGTCAATATTGGTTTCTAGGATAAAAAGAGGGTAGTGGGGGTCATGTTGAGATATTTCACCTATCATCAGGTAAACAATGATCATCAGAGGCCTACAGGGTTGTTGTAGCCTCTTCTCATTCTAGAGTGGATGTGGGATAATGTCACTCGAGATTTTTTGATAGGAATTCCAAGGACAGATAAAAAAATCATGTATAATTAGTGATTTCAGATCAACGGAAAAAGGTATCCCACTTCTTTTCTATCAGGGTGGCATTCACCATTAATGATCTGTGTAGCCTTTACATGCATGAGATTGTTCAGTTTAATAGTGTTTTGAGGAGTATTATTTCTGATCAAGATCTTCGTTTAACTTATCAGTTTTTGTAGGGTCTTTAGAAGGCCTCGGTATCATAGGTTCTCCTGATTAATACCTATTATCCATGAATTGAGAGTCAATCTGAATTAACTACTCAGTTTTCTTAGGATAACTTATGAGCATGTGTTTTTGATTTCAGTGGTTCATGGGAGTGACATTTATCACTCATGAAATTATCTTATAATAACAGCTTTCATGAATTAATACAAATGGAACCTTTCAAGGATTTGTATATAATTTCATTTCATTCCAATATTTTTGGGTTAGAGGTAGGTGATTCAGTGATTATTGGACCTAGTCTCATGTAGGAGACATCTGAGTAGGTTTAGTTCATCAGTAAGTTTTTGGTGACCATGTAGAGTTGGAGGAAATCATATACTAACTAGAAAATATGACAAATGAATATTTATGTGGATCAATATGTTTTCATTCAGGTGTTTCCTAGGATAGAGAATTACCATATCAGGGAATAGGGGAAAATTGTGCCTAGGATTTTCAGACCATTTGAGATAGTGGGGAGGGTCGGTTCAGTGGAATACTGATTGGCCCTTCCACATCACTATAGTTTCATGCACTATGTGCTTTACATTTCGCAGCATCGAAGATATCATCTAGAACCTTCTCTTTTGGTAGATATAAATGAATTTGATTTTGGTGTAGATGCATCCTTTGAGGAAAATAATATATGGATTGTAGACCATATTGAGAATTATCTCTTGGGAAAGACTATACTTCTAGTATGAGTGTAGTGGCAATGTGGGCATGTTAAAGAGGATACCTGGGAGAGAGGATCTGATATGCAAGAACAGTGTCCAGACATGTTCATTAAGACCCCATAGTGATTCTTGGAGAATCTTAGGGATGATGTCGTAAACATGGATCAGAGCATGAAATGATTAGATGCGATGAAACTTATTTACATCATGAAATGGTCAATCAAGGTTATTTTAACCTGAGGTGGCTATTTTTTCATTGTATCTTATAAATCTATAAATTCACATTGTAAAAGGGATTCAAATAATGAATATATTATGTTAAAAAAATTTAACTGTGTTTATTAGATGAATTATCTTATTTACTTCGTGCAGCCTTTTCTCTCAAACACTTTGCTAGCTCCATGAAATTTTGGGAAATTATTTCCTTTTCAGACATCTCAGTCTAGAGTTTCATGGTTGATTTTACTTATGAACTCCTTCTCATTTATTATTCATTAGAATTACCTTGATAGTGTTTATGTTGTCACCAAATTAAGGTGGTTGTTCTAAAACATATTCATTTTTTCTAATTTAATTATACACAGTATGTGAAATATGTGGGATCACACCAACACGCCATCTGCATGACCTAATTAATTGGATAAAAACTGCTAAATAATAATCTATTTTTTAGACCATCCATTAGATCTCGTTGGGTCTATATGCATGGAGACTGAGGCTTGTGACCTCTAGAAAGGTGTACCACCATTGTTCCTTGTTGAGACTTGGCCAGGTTGATGTTAAATCCTTGAGATATATTGGATAAAAATTGATTGATTATTGCCTTAGTCTTGTGAATTGGTATAACATGTAAAAAATTTATTGTTTAAGGTAGAATCACCTCATATAAACCTGGTCAACTAATTTGTTAATGGCCTTAGGGTTAAATGATAAATAAAACAGGTTTGATATATTTACGAGGTTAATTAGAAAAATAGTTTTATGAAACATAACAGGCAAGACAAAAAATAATTTGATCATTTGATCATTGTTCCTTGTGGTGATATAACATGTATGTTTGGTTTTGGCCTTGTGAATTATTTTCTTATCTTTTCAGATTATGTTACAGTGATGTGATTAATTCCTAAGGGTGGGATGTTTATTTTCATGTTAGGACTCTATGGATGTGACTCATGAATTGTGCTAATTTTTGTAGGCTTGGTGCATTATTTTTGTACCACCTGAGGTCTAGGCACACTAGTAATGGATCTCTAAGGGTAGACTATATGATTATATCATATTTCTAAAGACCAGATTCACAGTCTCTACATTCCTAAGGGTGATATTATGGATAGTTTACGAGAATAGGCCATTTTTTAATTTTTTGTGTGATTCATCCTTGGTAGGAGAATATTCCCCTCATTGGGTGATCCATCCTAATGCTAGAGGATACACCCTTAGTCATAGATACCAGGGTTGTTTCCAAGGAATATTTGGTAGGCCTCTTGTGTTAACCAATAACTTGAGGGTCTACATGTTTATTTCTTGTGCAATATTAATTATAATAAATTAATACCATATTATTCACTTTATTATATGCACATCATTTCTCATACTGGATTTCTTTATAGATTGTGGTGTTGTCCTGCTGAGTTGTACTCACACCCTATATAAGCCTCTTTTTAGTAAACTGGTCGATTTTAAGGATGTAGGTTTGGAAAAGAGTAAGGGACCCTTTTTTTGATTTGTAGCTTGCTGAATGGATTGGATATTAGAGATGGTACCTGTATTGAGTTCAAGACCTGGGTCTTTGGAGCCTTTATTTGAATCTATTTTTTCTTTTACCTATCAGACTTCCAATATTTCATTTATTTAAAATCATCTTATCATTAAATTGTTCTATTATTATTTGGATTTATTTAGTTTCTCCCTAATGGAGATAATATTTTAATCATTTTTCATATTTTTTTCAATGATTTAATACCTAAAAATTTATCAATTTGAGTTATTTGAATCAATTTTTTTTTATTTAGGGTGTTTTTTGGGTTTGAACAAGAAAATTTCTTAATTATACAATTTTAAAATATTTTAATAACTTCGGTAATTCTAGAATTAATTTTAAAATATTGATCCAAATTAAGTGATTATTTTTTTATGATTCCTTGATTCGTGGGATAAAACCTTACTTTCTAGAACACAAGATAATTCAAACATTAAAGGGCCCGAAAAAATAAATCAATGTTAAAAACATTTGGGGTTAATAGAGGAGACCCCACCTCCAAAAATGAGGCATAACTCAAGAGAAACACCTCCAATTATGGTGATTCTAGTTTTATTTTAAATATGACTTATAGGATAGTTTCACCATTAAATTACATTTATTTATTCACTCATTAAGTAGACATTGAATGATCAAGATTGAAGGGATATTTCTCTAATCCTCATCCAAAAAAAGGAACACTCAATAATTATTCTATCACTTTCTATATACACCTCCAATTAATTTCAACTTTGGAGAAATAATAGAAAATTAAATTTAGATCATCATATAAGAAGGGACCTTGAGGATATTCAACCATATGTTAGATCTAAATAGGTGAATCCTTTCAGAGGATAAATTCTGGAGGGGATGTTTCTGCACCTGTTTCTTTTCTTATTTTATTTTTTATTTTAATTATTTGTTTACTTTAGTTTTATTTTAATTTTATTTTTAATTAATTTTATTTTAAATATGAAATAATCCATGCATGTTTTTTATTTCTATGTCTTATTACACTCATCCATCCCTTTTATTCTCCATCTTCTTCTCCTTATTATCTTCTTTTCATCTATTTTACATTTCTAATTTCATGTGTGTGCTCTTCTACTTATTTTCTCATAATTATTATTTTCTTTTCATTTATTTTTTTTATTCTCCTTATTTCTCACTCTTCCATGACTTCTTACCCTAAAAAATGAGAGGCCAACCCAATGCTTGGCCTGGAGAGGTATGTGAAAATTTCATTTATTCTGTGCTTAAATTCCTATGTTTTATTAAGTTTGTGATGAGCAAGAGTGATGTGCATGGGTATAGAAATTTCACACCATTAAACTAATCTCATACTAATTTATATTATTTTATTAAATCTTTTCCCTCATGTATACTAGATATAATCTCTTTGTATGATAGAGTTGATCTATTTAGTGGTTGATATGGCATAAAATGGAGTCAAGTACTATGATATGTCACACTCTCGATTGAGGTATGACATCAACATTTATTATAGGAGGAGGAGAAATTAAGATAGATAAATGAATTCAAAATTTCACAACACTAAATAACATAATAGTAATTCATGCATGTGATCTCAGAATTAAATTATTTAACTTAATATAATCACAAACAATGAGAATGATGGAACCCACAAACCAATCCATAAATGCCAAGTTCTTTCTTCACTAATTATATTTTTCATTACTTGTTAGTTTAATATTTTCTTTCATTTAATGTTTTTTCACTTCCCAAGAATAAATAAAAACAACAAAAAATGAGTATTTTAGGTAAATTAGATTATGTTTGTGACCAACTAGGAAAGATCCTCAAATGAGATGACCTTGATCATCCTTTGTGCTGTATTAGGAAAATAAAATTCCCTTTTTCTTCCCCTATGATAGGCGTTCGTCAAAACTGGAACTATTTTTGGAGATCTAATCAGTGTTTACTTATCTTTTTTCTATTTTTACATTGTAGATATATTTTACTTATTTTTCTTAAAATAACCATAAATGAATTCATGATGCATCTAAAATTATATTATTCGGCATGTGAAGATTACTTGCATGTACAACATCAAGAATAATAAGTTGATTATAGTGATTTAAATGATTGGGTACAAAGGATAATTCATACTCTAGATTACATGGGGAACAATATGGAATGATCATTTGAATATATTTGTGCATTAATGGAGAAATATACTACTTATTCGTAGAAATAACTTGAGGTAGTGGTGGAAGAAATTTCAGCACTCGTCATTGAAATTGAAAAACTAGAGGAGGTAAAGGTGGAGGTTCATGAAGATTCATTCATCACTACTCAACCATTTCTAGGAGAGATATATGAAATGGAATTTCCTACTGATATATATGTGGGAGATCAACACAAACTTGATGACTTCTATAATTAATGTGAGGAACTACTTGGTCTCCATAAACCGTAAAAAAAGAGTGATCGCCATTGAAGAAAGAGACCACCCAATTGGTGGAATTTGAAGTAAAGATGGAGGATCCCAAGTACCAGCCTCATACAAGTAAATATTGACTCCAAGAGGCACTTTAAATTGAATAAGATATTAAAGGAAAACAAATTTATAAATTTTACCCTTTCATTAACTCTATATCTTCCAATTTCATTGAAACTGAATTGAGTATAAATCCATACTATTTGGATTTTATATATTTGGCTAACTCAAATTTTTTTCATGGAGGAAGATGATGAAAAAGAAATTTTACCTCTTAATGAACACCACTAGCTCCCTAAAGACATTGAATATTTACTATAGGGATTATAAGAATAGATCCTAGTGTCTCTTTCAAAAGAAAAATATATACAAAATGCCAATATTAAAAAGGAATATTTTGAAATTAATTCTTCAAATTTAATTTTTTTAATATATCTTTGATTATTATTTTAATTAAGAACATCTGGATCAACCACTAGATTGTGAAGAAGACATTTCACAAGTAGAAACGAAGTAATAGGAGGTTCTATACTCCATCCCACCCCTCCATGAAAGTTATACCACATTACGAAGGGAGTGGATCTTGTGTACTATATACATGTAATTATCCTAAACAAAAACAAAGAAATTAAAGATGATAAGAACAACATGTGGCGGTTCAAGTCCAAGAAATTCCACCCTCCAACATATTATGGATAATATATGGTACTGACCTCTAGAGGCAGTAAAAACTTAGGAACCACTGGGGGTATCATACCATGATTTAACCTTTACTTTCTTTCTAGTACATTTAGTTTCAATATTATAAATTTAGACTTCAATTTCATTTTTTTATTAGTCTATCATGTATCCCACTCTGTCCTATATTTTTTATATTTAATGTCATGATGCTTGTTCTTAATTGTGTAATTTTTTTGGGTTCATGATGGCATAAAGAATACCCCAAATAGTAAAATAAAATTACTAAGATTCATGGGAAAGGGGTTTTACATTTATTTTTATATTTTAAACTCCCCAAATTTTTTTCCAATGACCTGTTTTGAGCTTTCAATTGCAAATTGCATGCCCATGCTTGCATTCATTCTTTACTTGACTAATATAGGATAAAAGAGTTTCTTATGAATCCTGTGATACCATGTTTTAGATTTCTATTTTAATGTTATTGAATGATTAAAAGGTAAAATTAAATAATTAAATTGATGTATGTATATTTTAATGAGGACTTGTGATTTGAGGGAATTGATTGATTCATGTAAATGAAATTTCCCAATCATTTTTCAGGATTTTAATTTCTAAAATTCATATAAATTGAGTTATTATTATTAATCATACCTTGAGTGATTTTCCAATACCATATTCCCATTAATAAAAGTATTTCTAGACTAACTATTTCCAATTTTATCATGACCATATTTCTTGAATGATATTGGGACATGTCACCAACTAGAACTTTCATTTAAACTTGTCAAAACTAAGACTATGAAAAAAAACATTTAAAAAGACTGAGAAATCTTTTGAAACGACTTAACCTTAAAATCCCACCTTTACATCAATATTTGTCTAGAATATAGAGACCATGAATAACCATTAATGGAATGATCCTTGTTTCAATCCATTTGTATCCATTTCTACCCTTCTCTTAGTAAATTCATGATATTTTAATGTTAATGTGCAGGGGTGAAGGGAGTCATGGTGGAAGGGAAAAAATGAATGGTAAGGAAAAATTTTGGGCGTGATATTTATGTAATAAATAAACTTTTTTGATTAATTCAATGTACTTAATTGGTTTAACTTATTAAAAAATGAAAAAAGGAATGGGTTGTGTCTTAAAAGAATAAAAAATCACTATCACTCGACTAATGATTTATATCATATGTGATTACATGGTGTATGTGAGGTTTATTCTAATAATAAATTTTGAAAAAGAAAAAAGGGGGGGGGGAATACTTTCAAAAATAAAAAATATATAAAAATGTTAGAAAGTCATGGCTCACATCCTTCATTATGATTTCATTATTCAGGACTCTTTGAGATTTGGGGGAAGTGAGAGTTTTTAAATTGAAGGGGATAATTTTTTTAAACTTTTATTTTTGATATAATGAATTTTATTTAAGAGAAAAACCACTTGATTGAGCCTTAGTTTTTAAAGCATCATATCCTACAAACCTTAATCCTTAGAGTCATTTGAACCTTTATTGAAATTCCTCATGATTTTATATGATGTTTTCATTTACAAAGTAAATAAAGTAGTTCTAATACAAGAATATGGATATGAATCATGTTTTCATGAAATGAGAATAACTATAAGTGAATTGATATCATGAATTTTGAGTGAAAAGATTAAAAAGTGAGGTAAATCATGATTTTTCATGTTTAATAATAATGAATTGAAGAACTTCAATGAATAAAAATAATAATACCATCATTTTTCTAAGTGGAAAAATAAAATACATGGATTGGTTATTTATTTTAAAAATAAAAAATTGAATTGATATTTCATATGGAATTTACAATGTTTATTTGAAATTGATAATTTTTTTATTTTATTTCTTTGGAATTTTAATATTGGCAACATTTTTCCCTTTAAAATTTAAGGTTGAGATTTTATATTTTAGGACAAACATTGTTTAAGTGTGGGGGAATTTACAAAGCTAATATTTTAATCATTTTTCATTTTTTTAATGATTTAATACCTTTAAATTTATCAATTTGAGCTATTTGCATCATTTTTTTATTTATGATGTGTTTTGGGCTTAATTGTGAAATTTGATTATTTTTTGTAATTTTAATAGATTTTAATCACTTTTGTAATTCTAGAATAACTTTTAAAATATTTTTCCAAATTGAGTGGTTATTTTTTTAAGGATTCCTTGATTCATGGGATAAAAGTTTCCCTTCTATAATGAAAGATAATTCTAACATATAAAGGCCCAAAAAAATAAATCAATGTTAAAAAACTTTCAAGAGGATGGAGTGGACCCCACCTTTAGAAATGAGATATAACTCGGGATAAACACCTTCAATTGAGGTTATTCCAAAATTATTTGAAGGGGGATTGTAGGAAAGTTTCACTTTTAAATTACAATGAGTTATTCAATCATTAATGTGGCTATTGAATGAGCAACATTAAAGGAAGAGTTCTGGAATCCTCATCCAGAAAAATTCATACTCACTAATCAATCCATAACATCCACTATACACGTCCAATAATTGTGAAATTTGGAGTGATAATAGAAAATTAAATTTTTAGAATGATATAATAAGGAAACTTGAGGACATTCAACCATATGGCATTCCAAATAGGAGAAAAATACCTAAGGAAATGTTTTTTTAGGGGAAGCTACCTCACTCGTTTCTTTTCTTCTTTTATTTTTATTTTTATTCATTTTTATTTTAGTTTTATTTTAAATTTAGTTTTAATTTTTTTTATTTTAAATACAACATAATTCTTGATTGGTTTTTATTTTTATGTCTTATTACACCCATCCAACCCCTTTTATTCTCCATCTTCTTCTCCTTATTCTCTTTTTTCATTCTAATTTTAGTTTGTGATTTCATGTGTGTGTTCTTATTCTTATTTTCTCATTCTATTTTATTTTATTTTATTTTATTTTATTCACTTTATTTCTCACTCCACTATGACCTATTACCCTAAAAAATGAGAGGCTAACCCAAGGCTTGTCCCGAGAGAGGTATGTGGAAATTTCATTTATTCTGCACTTAAATTATTATGTTTTATTAAATTTGTGATGAGAAAGAGTGATGTGAATGAGTGTGGCGATCGTACACCATAAAACTGATATCGAACTCATTTTTATTATTTTATTAAATCCTTCCCTCCCTTATACTATATACAATCTCTTCATATGATTGAGCTGATCTATCCAGTGGATGAAATGGCATATGATAGAGCCAGGTCCTGGGAGATTCCACACACTCGATCAAGGTGTACCTTCAACCTTGATTATAGGAGAAGGTAAAATTAATATATCTAATTGCATTCAATATTTAACACCACTAAATAAAATAATATTAATTCATGCATGAGATCTCATAATTGAATTATCAAACATAATTTAAACACAAACAAGGAGAATTATGGAACCCATAAACCAAACCATAAAGGCCAAGTTCTTCCTTCCCTAACTAATTTTTTTTTTTCATTTCATGTTAGTTTAATATTTTATTTCATTAAATTTTCATTAAAATCCTAGATTAAAAAAATCCAAAAAGAAGTAGTTTAGGTGAATTAGATTAAGTGAGTGAACAAATGAGAAAGCTCCTCATGTGAGATGACACTGCTCAGCCTTTGTTCTATATTAGGAAAATAAAATTTCATTTACCAAGATTTACAATAAGCATTCATCAGTTAATTCTAAAATTTGGTTGCATGTTTATTTATTCATATTTTTTCTATTATTTCCACTACTCTACCATTATTTATACTTTAATTTATACTATTTAATAGATGGTATAGCCTCCCCACTATATTAATTACACCCTCACTACTAGTTGGATGCCTCTAGCATACAAAGAGGCACACCTAGAGTCATGTAGCCAACTGGATTAGTTACTTGAAGGAGAACTGGGTCACATATGTTACATAGCATAAGAAAATATTCCTAAAATTCCCATTAAAGAAGGTTTTCTAGAGAAAAACATACTATGTTGGAATATATGAGATTTTAGAGAACCTATAAATATGGCTTTATAGTGATTAATAGTGGTGACCCATTATTAGTTTGTAATAATTATCATGTATCCTATAAAGAAGCAATAATTGGCACATAATATTTCAAATGAAAATAAGACATGAATTCTAAAATGGATTCCGAATACCCAAATCAAGTCTTTATTTTAGTATATTTTTTAGTGGATATAAATATCATTAGTTTTAAATGGTTATTCAAGAATAAACTAGACATGGATGGACAAGTCAGTATTTATAAGGCATAATTGGTTGTAAAAGGTTTTAAACAGTATAAAATCAAAAACTATGATGTAAACTTTTCATCATTTTCCTTTTTGAAATCCATTAGAATTTTATTTTCCATATAAGCTTACCATGACTATAAAATTTTTCATATGGATATCAAAAAAGGTTCCCATAATGGGAACCATCAAGAAGATTTCTCTATGACATAACCAAAAGTGTTTATGACTCCAAATAATTGCAAAAAGCTATACAAATTTGAGATATATATTTATGGATGAAACTATGAATCTAGGTAATGTAATATTCACTTTTATAAATACATAAATGAATTTGGTTTAATAAAAAACTAATGTGATCCATTTGTTTATAATTGGTTTAGTGGGAGTGAAATCATTTTATTAATAATTTATGTTGATGACATATTACTAAATGGAAATGAGATATTGGTCTTACAGTTCATTAAATATTGGTTAAATTCAAGCTTCTCTATGAAGGATATAGGTGAAGCAACATATATTCTTAACGAAAAGATCTATCACGATAAATACAAGAGGTTATTTGGACTAAGTCAAAGTATATACATTAACAAGACACTAAAGAGATTTAGTATGGATAAATCAAAGGGGGGTTGTTTCCATTGTCGAATTGTATACATCTCTCCAAAACAATGTGTACACATACACATCTAGAGAGAAAAAGGATGAAAAGTATCCAATGTTCATCAATGATAAGGTTATTAATGTGTGTTATTCAATTTAATAAGATAGTTTTCACCTATACCTTAATCATGGTATCCAGATATTAAGTTAATCTAAGAGACAAACATTATATTAATGTCTATACTATCATAAATTATTTGATTCATAATGATGATATATTTTTTTCTATGTATAATTTTAGGATCATGTCATCAGGGGATATACATTTGTTGTTTTCCAAATAGATCAAGATGATATAAAATCACAATCAAGATATATATTGACTCTCAATGGAGGTACTTTGATATGGAAGAGCTCAATGCAACTAATGTTTGTTTATTTTATATTAGAGGATAAATATATTATGGTACTATGATATAGCTAAAGAAGTGGTTTGGATATAAAAAATTACACAATATCATGATATGGTTCCTAATAGTAAAGATATTATCACACTATACTGTTATACGAATGCAGTGTTGGGTCTTACTAAGGATCCAAGGTAACATCAACATACTAAGAACATACTCTATAAGTATCATATATTGAAGGTTTTATATTAGATATGTGTTTTCTGGGTAATTATAGTTTCAATGGAAGATAATGTGGCATACCCATTGATTAAAGCCCTATATTTGTATAAGCATGAACACCATATGAGAGCTACCAGAATAAAAAAAAATTGTAGTTGGTTTTAGTCCAAGTGGGAGTTTTTTGGAGTTTGTTCCATAGAATAAACTATTTTTTTACTTTAGATTTCTTTTATATTCATAAACCTGGATATTACTAAATTTCTTATCTTATATTAATCATTATTCTATGTGAATTTAATGTGATAAGTTTTTTAAAGTATTTGATGCCTCAAAAAGGTCATATAAATTTCCCACTATGATGATAACATTGAATTGTCTTGACAATATTCTAGAACATATATATGTATTATTGTCATATGATGTCATCTTTTGGGAAAAATTTTATGTAGACTATTAGGTGAACGTACTCATAAGTGGATGATACTTTATATCATGAAGTTTACACATAGTAATCTTAAAGATATAAGATTATGAGGATAGTCCCATCAGTTGGAATTCCACATGTTTGGTGACATTTGATATTCCTATATGTGAATGTGTGAAATTATAATTACACTTTAATAATATTATTAAGACCTATAATTAATTGTGTACATTGATATACTAAACAAAATTATGACATTATATGTTTGTGGGGATTAAGGTGTGTTGGGTAGATAATGAATGATATGTTATTAATGAGTAATTTGAGGAAGGATTTTTCCCTTCAATATTTATCAAAGTTGATATCTCAAATATTTGATTGGAATAGAACTATCAAACTAAATTCCTTGTCCATGGTGTATTGATGGTTTCATTTCAGATATTTAAAGAAATACGTATCATGTATATAGGTTTTTGAAATGATTATGAAACCTACTTGATGAAATATCATGATAAAGGGATTATATAACACATTGAGCATTCATATGTGGTTGTTGTTATTTTGAAATTAACTTCTTAATGTATGGGTGACTTTACATATTGTTATATATTGATATTAGACATTATTAAATCATGTTTAATTCCACTGATAAATATGTCTATAGGGTCACAAACTTGGAGCTTCCTTTGATCTTAATTAAATTCTATTTGAATTTAATTATTGGAATAAATATTATTCTCAAAAAGTAGGACTAATATGTTTTCCGGATTTAGTAATCATATATATCCAATCACTATTTTATGGAAGTTGAATATTAAATAAATATTTATTCAAAAGATCATGAATATTATATTATTTTTATTTATTTATTGATTGGATGAATAATATTTATTATTTGAGGTTTGAAAAATGATGATAAAGGTGAAAGGGATATGTTATGATGCCTAGTAGTGGAAATTATATGATAAATATCATTTAAATAAATATTAATTTATTTATGGATATTTATATTGTCAGTGAGACATTAATGCCTCAAATAAATAATATGATCATTATTATTTGACATTGGGTTCACTAAGGATTAAGTAGTTGGCTAAGGGCCTTTTTGTAATTACCAATCCCTTACCCCAAGCTCGATAAATACCCAATTATATCATTTCAATGTGAGTTTGTAAATATTTTTTATTATGAAAATATATTTCATATATTGAGAATTATCTATAGAAATAACTTCTCTTGGGTTTTCTCTCAAGTTTAAAATAATCTCTTCCACCTCCTTCCTCCATCTTAATAACAAGATAATAAGAATCAATCCTTTAATCCTGAAGTATTATGTTACGATCAATGGTGAGAGATACATGACTATCAGTACCACTACTATAGAACCCAAAGTACCATTGACTATTCTTCAATATCATGTATCACATGTAAATAATCACTTTTGTGATTCTACTTTACATCCACTAGACCTAATGACCATATAACTTGCACAAATGTTTGATCGATCAACACATACATAAGAGAAACTAGTCAAGACCAGGGTAATTTCTTATTAATAAACATATTATAAATTTGATGTGAAAGATCATATATCATGGTTTTAGAATTCTTTAATCTTGGTTATATATATATATATATATATAATTATGAGAAATGTCATTCTTCATCATGTTCTTATGATTTTTTCATTAGATTCAATGAAAACAGTCATTAGGCATGGTATTGACCAGCTTCCATTACCCATAAAACCTCTATCCTTATCGAAATCCATCATATGGATAAACTCAAATATATTCCCCCAGTAACCTATTCCTATTAGGTTATGTTGAATAAGTTTAACCCAAATCAAACACAAATAGGGTCTCTTGAATGGTAACTTAATCCTATTAATGTCACCCATTACTTTTTTTCCTCACAAAAGATAATCCAAGGGAACCTAATTTTGGCATGACCTACCTAGTTGGATGGTTGAGGTATTGAAGTGTTCCATATTAAAATAAATCTTTCCACAAATTAACCTGGATAACCCACCTAAATAGTACCTAAATAAATCTTAACATAACTAAATGGTCTTTCATGACCCCATGGGTTAGCGACCAATGTAAAGGCATAAAAACAATCAAGAGGGAATTATTTCACCAAAAAAATAATTCATCAATAAAAATAATGGGATATGAATCAATAAATAGTCAATATTACAATAAAAACAACAATATTAAAACTCTACAAGGTAGACAAGTATAAAATCCATAAATTTTAGGCCAACATGAGCCATCACATAAAACCATCAGAGACACTATCATAAGATCTCCAAGTAACCATTGGATCTCATGAATTCATCAACCAATCCTAATATCATTTTAATCAATAAAATCCACCACCTCTAAGAAGTTTCTTTCTTTTCCATGGACCTAGAATAAGAAAGTTTAAAAATGCTCAAAGGAAAGAGTAGGGTGTGAGAAACACTATCCCAGTAGGATTCCACCAATCATTCCATAAGCATTTCCAAATAAAATAAACCAAATATGATAAATTTAAAAAACATGGAATGGTAATATTTTAAAAATTCATAGAAAAAAATTATTTTCAAAACATTTCAATGGATAAAATAAAACATGCACAAAATTGAATTTCCATAGAAATAGGCATATATAAGCATCTTATTCAAAACATGCATGAATAAATAATTTCATCAAACATTATTGAATAACTCATTTTATAAACATTGACATGAAATAATAATTTTCAATCATAGAATCATGGTTACAATCCTCAAGGATTAGTTAGATTAATTCATGAGGTTCTATACAATCTTAGTGAATTACAGCTTCTGGTGTGAATGGAATTCCCTAGATCACAAGCCTATAGGGAATATGAGAGAATACCAAAGAATAAACAATATGTAATCATGATATTTTAGTATTATTTTTATCGACAATACATTTCTAAGTAATCAGTTTTATATAATTTTCAAATCCTCTATCTAGATGACCAATCTCTCATGTGCTTCAAGGTAATCAATCCTACAAGGGGATATCATTCATTTCAATAAATCTCAAATAGTTTCAACAATAATTTTAATTGGCCCCAAGTCGAAGTTTTAAAACATTACATTTCATTTCAAAAACAAATCATCAAATGGTTTTCAAAAAAACATGGGTATTTGAAATAAATTAATTTCATTTTAAATCATAAAACATCTGATGAATTTTCACCTAAAATTCATCATCAAAATCACGATTCAAATAATTCATTTCAATTAAATATCATTTTCTAGAAAACAATAATTTATTTTAAAATCTTTTTTCAAGGATATGTAACTACACACATGCAAAAACACATTCCAATTCAAAACCACTTATCAAATGGCCTCAAATAAATCTTTGGAAATCACTTGGAAATAAAATTCAAAAATAACAATAATGAAATGTTTTAATTGATATGAATTTCCTTAAAAACAACCTACCTCAATCCAGATAAAAAATCACCCAAATTGGGATCCATTAATAGAGGTTTGAAGGCTAGAAAGATCAAGGGACAATCCTATAATCAATATTCATAAATCAAAACTCAAATCCAAAAAAACTCAAGATATCACTACCATTTGTGAAGAGGAAGTGTGGGTAAAAGGGAATTCATTAAAAGATTAATAATAAACTTACTAAGAGATACTCAATGCATCAAATGGAACTTTTATCCCTGAAGTTTCAAGGTTAAAATGGACAAATTATCATAAAAATGATACTTTAAGATGATCAGGGTTGAAATATGTTTGATAGAGATGTGTTTGGAATCAAAAAATGGATTAAAAGTAAAATAATTACAAGGCCTCACTTCCTTTACTAACCCACATTACTGTCTTTGGCTATAAATTGTCTCCTACCAGTTAGCTGGTGGTGCCAAGATGAATTCCTAGAGGCTTGGGAACCCCATCATTTGACTGATAGAGTTCTTATAAGAAATAATTTTTTCCAGTGTCCCACCTACTAAGTGGTGGGATTCTTATAGGAAGACCCAATTTCCAGTCTCCCATTTGTTGTTCAGTGTCCCTCATCAGATATCTGGTCGACCTCCTATAGCTATTAAAACTATAATACAATGTCTAATCCCATTATAAACTCCTAATATATCTCCCATCCACTCAAACCAGAAAATAAAGATCACTCTCAACCCCTATAAAGATTAAAACAGGGGAAAATAACATAGAATCAATGAGAATAATGAGGGATCAATGTATAGAATAGGGAAATATGAACTAAACTAAGGATCACACCTAAAAGGTTGTGTAGGAATGTTATAATTCACCCCACAATAAATAATTTCTACCCCTATAAATCCTATCAAGAAAACTCCATAGCAAAGTGGTAAGGCCACTATTCCCTCACCAATTCCTCATGCACCCAAATCTTGTGTCAATTAGAACCATATTACTATAGAACCCACGTCAATGGTATAAAAAATCTACAAAGAACATTACTTGAGAATTGATAATCTAGACCCTGTCACACCCTGACCCATGTGTTTAATTTAGTTAATTATTATTTTTCTAATCTTTAAATAATCTTTGTTGGGGTTCGGGTGAGTCCCAGATGAATTATTTCTTTGAGTTATATTAAAAAGTGTGATATTTTGTGTTGACGTCATTGGGTGCACTGGCTTAGTGTAATTTCGAAGCCGTGTGGGTTCTCCCAAGAAACTACGCAACCGTCCATTTTTTGGAAAATGAAAATAAAAAAATTACTTAAAATAAACATTAATTATTTTGTCACTTAAAATTATTTTTACTGTTAAATATTTTTTTATCATTAAAATGAATGAATACTTTTATTATTTTCTTTTTTATTATTATTATTATGATTATTATTATTATTAATAATATTACAATTATTGTTATTATTATTATTGTTGTTGTTTTAGTTGTTGTTGTTATTATTATTATTATTATTTAAATTGTAAGGTTTTAATGAAAAAAAAGAAAAAATATATTAAAACCCTAAATCTGCCCCACTTTTACGCTACCCCCCTTCCCCTGGCTACTCACAAGAAGGCCAGTCATAGGCCAGCCTCCACCCTCATCATCACACATCATGCCACCTTCCTTTCAGACGCCTCCATGTCTTGCATCCCGCTACAGGTCTCCCGAGCAGCTCCCCTACCGTCTCCTAGATTTTCCATTGCGATGTGGCCAAGAAAACTCAGTTCCCTCCCTTGTAGTGTGCCCCAACGCCCTACTATAGCCCAGCGCAACCCCTCTGGAGAGGACTCCTATTTCTCCCTTACTCCACCCCCATCTGACCTATCCCTATGACGTGCACCGCTTCGGTCGACCGGCCCTCCCCCCCAACTGTAACGCTTTTCTGACACCCTCCCTATCAGTGGTCGCCTTACCGGAATCACTCGGCTTGTCCGTCCAGCAGCCCAGCCGACTCCAGACCTCCCTCTGACGACCCCTCCTCCCACCAGCACCCTTGCGAACCTCTGGTGACTCCCTATTAGCACACCCAGCCTCCGGTTGAGACACCCCTTGGCCTTGTACCTCCTGGCAGGCCCTCATCCTGCCTGTTCTGGCACCGCCCGTGCCAGCACACGCCCTTCCAGCATCGGTCCAGCCGGCGCTCCCTTTTTTGGTGAGTCCAACCGGCACTATGACCTTCCCGATCAGCACAAACAGTTGTTACAACCCTTCTCTGGTGTGTTTTCTTCCCATTTTTTGCTTTCTCTTACTCAAACTGAGGATCTTATTGTGTTTGGAGTCCATAGTTTTTAGTTTGTAGGGATTTGGACCATACCGCATGGTTTTGGACACATTTCATTCTATTTCACCTTGGTTTCGAGGTTGGTCCCCCATTCACTTGCCTTTATGATTTAAGAAATTTTGATTTAATGCTTTTCGCACATTAGTTATATTCTAAATATGTGTTGTATGATCCTTGAATGAGTTACTTAGTGTTCAATGGTGATTTATTCATTTTCTTTTAATATCAGTGTTATTTCATCATAAATGTGCCCACCTAGCTTTTAGAAAACAAAATTTCTGTTGGAATTCGCACATAGTTTATGAAAATTAAAATGAGGTTTAGCACTTTAAATCAATTTAAGGCATGAAATTTGTGTTTCTAACATTTTTCGGTGTTAATTAGAAATTTTTTTAGTATATATTGCAGGTGTCACTGATAAATTGTATGTTTGGTGTTTTTGTGAAATGTTTTTCTTCAGGCTGTAATGAAAAATGTTCTGGGGAGTTTTGTGAACAATTTGGAATGGTTTGTTTTGTTGAGTTGTTGATACTGGGTGTTTATGATTTGTTTTGTATTAAAGAGAAATTTATTTGGTAAATTATCATGTCTTGTGTCTTTTTATTTTATATATAAATTTCTCAGGTGGATTTTACCAGTTAAGTTTGATTTAACAAATGGTTTCCTGGAATTTATAAATGGGGAGGGAACATGTGAAATGAGATTTTGAGTTACTTATATGGTTTCTGGAATGGTTGGGGATTTATAAATGAATGAGTTTCGGTTTTCAAAGTGTTTTGGTGAGATTTCACCCCTTTCTGAAAAGTGTTTGTGTGTGTTGGTAAACGTGGGTTTTGTGAAAAATATTTTAAATGAGTTTAAATTAAAAGGATTAGTTGTGGTTTTTAAATAGTCTTGACATGAAATGTTTAATTGTGGCCCGGTTGGCATGTTCGTGAAAAGAAGTTTTGGTTGAATGTGCGGAATGAATGTTTTGAAGAATGTTAATAAATGTTTTGATTGGAAACAATTCGCTTGACACCACTTTTGAAAAAGTCTTTTCTTTTTGAGATAAGGTTTTATTTTTGAATGTTTGAGGGCCCATTTGGCCATTTTTTGAAATTTGTGAAAAGTGTTTATTATGAAAACCCTCGTTGGGTGTTTTCTCATTCCTTGATTGCATGAAATGGGTTGGAGTTCCTTGTTAGGGGATTCTCAGAATCCATTTTTAGGTTTCTTCAGTTGGGACCTGTTATAATTATTTTACTTTAAGGCATGAGAATGGTCATAGGGGAGACTCGGGGTGAGACCTATTATGAATTATTATTATATATACTGATATTGGATGCTTGGATGGAATTAGTTGGCTCACCCCCTTTTTGAATACTAGAGACATGGGAATCTGGCATATTGAGAAACTATTCTGAGAATGATTGCCACACTGGTATGTTATGGTACTGAAGAGTGGCTCATAGTAGGTGGATATATTTGGTTTATTGCTATGGAATTTTCCCTCGACCTGCCTAAGAAAGGATGGATGAGCATTTGAGTATTTTTATTTCATTATGAGTGACATGTCGATGAGAATGAGGTATCATGTATTGGTTTCTTCTAGATTATTCTTGATATCCTAGGTTCACCCATGTTTATTTGGATTTTATTGCTTGTCGTAGTGATTATGATGCTTGTATATATATACCTACATTTCCCATACTATGTGATTTCTGTTGTACCTTATTGTATTTTGTTTTCTTGGAAAGTGGTGAGACGGTTTTGATTAGGTTTCTAGAAATGGTTTTCAAATGAAAGTGTTTTATTCTCATTGTATAAATATAGAAATGTAAATATCAATTTCCCTTTGAAAATTTCATTGACACTAATGAAAATAATATAGATTTGAAAATGGTTAAGGTAAATGGTTCTTACTTTGTTTTTAAGTAAAATATTTAGAAAAATTTACTTTTAAAAATTATAGTTCAAACTTGAAATGGTGTTTCTTTTATTTTAAAGGTAGTGTATTGGGAATAGATTATTAGGATAGCCTACTAAGTTTTAATACTCCCGCCTATAGTTCTCTTCTATTTTTAGTTCTTGTACAGGATCCATCTTGTGTACATTCACCTTGGGCGACGTTTGGTCGTGAGTTGGGGAGTGACCCGTGTGGTCACACGGAGATAGTGGTTGTCCCATTCAGGTAGTTTGGTTTTATTCAGTACTTTTTTAGTCATTTTTCTGGTTTATTTATTCTAAGATGATTTTTATTATTTCCTCTTCTTCCATTTATTTATATTTGGTGAAGTCATTCCCATCACCTCTATCGATGCCCTGGTAGTTATCGCCAGCCTGAGTGGATTTGGAATGCCTCAAGCCTTACCGCAGAACAACTTGGGAGACCGGTTCAGGGTCGACCCGGGTTGGTTTGTGAAAAAATGGTAGAGCACCCTTTGATATTTGGGTTGTCAAGGTAGATGGAGTAGGATTTTCGGGACTTGAGGGGTAGTTCAGGATGAACATCGTGAACTCTTGCTCATTATGATCCTCAAGTTTCCAAGGGATGTTTGGTTTAATTTGTTTCTTTGGGGTTTTAGGGTATGTTTTGTGATTGGGATACAAAAAAAGGAGTTGGACTAATAGTCCTGATGATCTGCACGGCCTGGAAATCCATGTGGAGCTAGGGGAATGGTCCAAAAAGTCTCTCTGTGTGGGTGATGTGTTTGGCATATGACAGCCAACCATATAGTCAAGTCACCCACCGACACTAGTTCCATGTCTAAGTTGTTTTGGGTCTCTTCTGACTTCTAAACCTTGTTTGAATCAGAAAAGTTTTTTTTGAAAAAAAGTTTTTTGAAATGACATGTTAAATTTGTGGATTGTTTTAAAATAAACGGGATAAACGATTTGTTTTTTGTAAAATGAAGTTATTTTGTTCTGTCCATGGTGTTACTATGGGTTCTCACATTCATTGTCGTATGTTGGAATATGAACGGATGTGTGGTATGGAAGATTCTTGCCCAGGGTGGCACAAAAACATGCATGTGAGTGAGACTCTAAAGAATACCAATGGTGAGGTTTTAACCCACCAATCTCATTTTAAGTTATATATGTTTTCAAAAAGGAATGTTTTAATGTTATCATAGCTTGTTTTATTGTGTTTGGATCTTGTCACCTATGTGCTGTTTGATTTTGAGGATTTTTATTTATTTAGTTGGCCTTGATTGGGTTCTTAACGTTTCCTATCCAGAAGATGTCCCCTTGAAGTATCGATGGTTGATCGTAGTACGGTTGATCAACCTAATGATCTTATGCTTGAGTTTTGGAATCTAGATCCACCTCTCTTTTATGGTCATCAAGTAGACCCTTCCGTATCGGAGGAGTGGATGCAAAAGATTGAAAGGGATTTTGACCTCATTAAGTTTCCAAAGTCGTTGAATGTAATGTTTGAAACCTTCATTCTTGATGGTTCACCGTGGATTTGGTAGAAGTCAGTGTCTCAGAACTAGCCCCGTCAAGATCTTACTTGGGAGTTTTTCAAGGATTTTTGCATTCGTCATTATTTCTCTAGTGAAGAAAGGGTGAGAAAGGGGATGGAGATGTGTTATTAATAGTAGGGAAATAGATCCATGTTGGAATATTTCTAGTGCTTTGTGGAGCTA
This sequence comes from Viscum album, assembly GCA_963277665.1. Taxonomy (NCBI): domain Eukaryota; kingdom Viridiplantae; phylum Streptophyta; class Magnoliopsida; order Santalales; family Viscaceae; genus Viscum; species Viscum album. Next base: position 249,429,583 of record OY728135.1, on the reverse strand, counting down.
GTCCCTTATGATTCAATGTATACCACAGATCCATGAAGGATCAACTTTTCAAGGCGGGTCTCCACCCCAATCTACAGTTGAATGTGTCAAAGTCCAACCTAACTTCATTTGTTGATGTGGCGAGACAAGCATCTCATGTCAAATCCATGATTGTGGGAGTGCTCAAAGTAGTCCTCCCTCCTTCAATTCTAATGAATTAGTGGTGAATATTCTGGAAAGGATATGAGTAAGCAATTGAAAGTGTATGGAGAAATTCATGGAATCAAAAGGCATCGGGATCTTTCATAAACCTCTTCTAAGCGAGAGATCTTCATGTATTATCAGTGTGGCAAGTCGGGTCACAAAAATACATCATGTACAAATGCTCCAAAGCCTTTCCAGGCATGTGGAAACCTAGGTCACTTATGGTGATTCTTTCAGTGAATTGATAGAAAGCATCGGAGAGGAAGTTCTTAGAAGTTATGTTCTGTAGGGTTTTTTGTTTAAAGTTTCTTGTGTATGTTTCTTTCTAGTGTAAGGGATCTCTAATATTTGCAGTTTACTGATGGTGTTTTGTGTTTTGAAATGTGTTGGAAGGCCATGGGTCTTTTCATGAACACTGGTTTTCAATGCCAGTGTGGATTTCATTTTGAAATCATTTCCTTCATTTTTCCAAGTAAAAAATATGTATGTTTCTTATTAGGATTATCAGAAACTGACTGCGAGGCAATATACGCTTCATCCATCAGATCTCCATCCAAAAAGGCCTTGGAGTGAATCCAGTGCATAGTTAGGAACCCCATAGGAATTTTAAGTAGTTTGGTTAAGTTTGTACCTCTATTATTGTGGTGAGACAATTTTATCCTTTATGTTGTGGTTTCTCCATCGTTGTAAATCTATTCCTATCACAAAGAGTGTAATGGACATATCCCTCATCAAATGTCAGTAATTTTTCCTTTTTGGATGCGAGTTTTTGATCAGTCGACTTACGTGGACCACCCATGTGAATTAGTTACGGCTTTATTTTGTGTCCATCCCGAAGTGGTAATTTGTGAGTAGTTGTCTGTTGTAGTTTCATTGATCCAATCCTTAGTCCCTCCCTCCCTCCCATGGGGTGATATTTTTTGGTTTGTATGGAGTTTTTGGTTCTTCTCTTATCCATTTCGGATGGGAGTGAGTGGTTTGAATTCTCTTTCTCTATTCTTTTGTCTTGGATAAGGCCCAGTTCGGGTTCAAGTTGGATTTTCATTTGGCTTCTTGTAGGTTGGTTCTCTATGGTGGGGAGACCCACCTTGAGTCTCTATGGGTTTTATCTTAAGATGTTATCAGATGCTAGTTGAATTCTTATGGTGGGGAGTCTTCTTAGACCTCCCCTCTTCTGGTGACCTGTTTTGGGAAATAAGGTTGAGTCACGTTGGTGGTCGATGGAATGTCCTTGGGTTAAGAGGTTGTATCGTGTTTATGAGGAATCCTTGGGTGTCATTCAATCGTCTGGATAGTGTTGTGGTTTTCTGGGGGAAGAAAGTGTTATGGTGGGGATAATTGTCACACCTCGACCTATGTGTTTAATTTATAAAATTATTTTTTGATGTCCTTAAATAATCATTTTTGGGGTTCGAGTGAGTCCTGGAAGAATTATTTCTTTGAGTTATATTAAAACGTGTTCTTTTTGGTGTTGACCTCATCAGGCGCATGGGAGAAGCATGATTTGGAATCCACGTGGCTTCACCCACGAAATGGTGCGGCTGTCCATTTTCAAAAAATGAATTTATTTTAATTAAAACAAACATTATTTGTTGTGTCACTTAAAATTTTTAATGTTTTTAAATATTTTATTATCATTAAAATGAATGGATATTTTTATTATTTTCATTTTTCTTAATATGATTATTATTTAAGTACGATAGTTTCAAGGATAGGGTATCGCGCCTACGGAGATGACCTAGGTCGGAGATGAAGGAGGCTCCGGCCCCCTCCTCCTCGGTAGGGGGAGGGGGGATCCTCTTCTCAGTGGCTCTTCCTTTCACCCCTTTCTCCAATCTGGTGTATCTTCCCCCTTTCCATTCGATTTCACTTAGCCCTAAGGTTCCCGATCTCCATGATGGATCTCCTCAGCTCGCAATTTCGCTAAAAGAGTTCAACGCAGCTTCATACCTGCACAGATCAACGCTGGTGGCTCGATTCAGAGGCCGTCTCTCCTCGGTCGATGCATTCGACAGATTCGTCTTCGATTCTTGGGGTCTTTAAAACCGAGCGGTGGTGGGTTTGCTCGACCGGTATCAACTGATGGTCTGCTTATCTTCAAAGGAGGATTTGGTTGTCTCCTAGCCCAGTGCTCCTCGGGTGTTCAATGGTTGTGGTTTTTTCCTCCTACGATGGTCGTTTGATTTCAACATGAATCATGATCCGCCTTCGGCCGCCGTTTGGGTAATTTTTCCTGATTTGCCTCTGCCCTTCCATAATCCCTCTAGCGTTTGTATGCTCGGTAATTTGTTTGGATTCTACCTATGTTATGATATTTGAACCACTGTGGTTTGTCACCCCATCCTGCCCCGCGCTTGTATTGCGGTTGACGTTTCAAAACCTCCAACCGAGTGGCTGTGGATTTTGGTTGGAGAAGAGTTGAGGTGGAAGCAATGGGTGGTGTTTGACTCTTGGACCGCATTCTGTTCAGGATGCAGCAAGCTTGGCCATATGGCCTCAGGATGTCGCCGCATGAACTGGTATAGGTCATCGGAGGAGTTGGTGGTTCCGGTGGTGGAACATCAATCGCGGGATAGTGCAGATTTGGGGAAGCACGAGGTGGCGCGTGGTGAGGTTCTAGGGGAGAAAGCTCTGCGCTCTTTGACCCCTGGAGCGATGCTGGCTCCCAAGATAGCCCCCAAGGATTCTCATTTTAACCCTATAGTTCTTGAGGTTTTTAGCCACCTGAAAAAGGATTTGGGTGTTCCCTATTCTTCGGTTGTTCTCTTTGAAGAGGGTATTGGCACCAGCAGGAACACAGGTATAGTTGCGGAAGAGGTTAGACAATTGGAAAGAGAGGTGCACCTGGACATTGGCCAGGATGTTAAAAAGGATATGCAGGTGGTTTTAATCAATGCAGCGAGGGTGAATGGGGAAGCTGGTGTGGAGATAGACGTGGGTGATCATCCATGTAGTCTGGCCTCAGGAGATTAGCATTTTCAATTCATGGTATGTGGCTTCGATCAATCAAGTGGATCGGATTTCCCTGTGTAGGCCTTGCAGATCAAACCTTCCTATGCTGAGAAGGTTAAATCTGGAGGGAGTTTTTACAATTCTAATAACAGGTTTGTGGTTCTGGGTGAAGTTGAGGTTCATGATATTGTCGGAGATACCGGTACGGAAGAGGAGGCTAGCCAAGCGGCTTCAGAGTCAACTCCAGACCCCCCCTACTGAACCAAAGGAAGTGGGCATCGAAGTGGATTTTTTTAGAACCTCTTCAAGGAAGGGGAAAAAATTCACAGTGGATGCTGGAGGTTTTCTCAAACATACCAGGAGGCTGCGAAAACGGAAAGACTACTCAAATTTACCAAGTCCCCCTGTAACCAGGTCCTCTAGTAAATCCAACCTTCTCTCGAAAGTGGGTGAAGGTGCTGGCAAGCAGGTGGGGGTTACCTTGAAGGGGCTAGAGCTCAGGTCAGGGGAGATCCAGAGTTGGCTACTCCTTGTGGTGCTGACCCCCTACATTCGGAAGAGGTAACATCCCCTCAAGGAGAGGCGGAAGAGAAGACTAAGGACCAGCAAGAGGAAGGGCTTCTAAACTTTGAGGAAGTGAGTCGGGCGGAGGTAGAACTTTCTCTAGGGCAGCAGCGTGAGGTGGGCTTCCAAGCTGGTCCGCAACATTAGATAGCATCGGTGCTGCATCACATGGACCTTCTTTTGCACTCGGATGAAGAGATGGTGGAGCAAGTGCTAGCTATCAACGCACCGAAGGAAGTGATCAAACAAATGTTGGGAAGATCCCTTCGTGTGGAAACTTCAAACGGGCAAGGTAAATGGATTGATAGGTAGAACCGTATTTTGAAGAGAGGCTTCAACATGGGAAAGATAAACATGGAGGAATTCATGCAATACTGGGACATCTTGACTAAACATTATGAAGAAATCTTGAAGGACGATCCAGAGTCCCAGGTAAATACCATTCCCTGGATACTATTTAGGGAAATCGATTCCAATAGGCTCAAGATTTTCTTCAACAAAAATGTAGTATCTTTTGGTGGTTAAACTATTTTGATGTTAGGGTTCTCAGTTTACCCCTTAAAAGTGTTTTGATAAATAAAAAAAAATGTCAATATGATTATTATTAGTATTATTATGATTGTTATTATTTATATTATTATTATTATTATTGTTATTATTATTGTCATTATTATTATTTAAATTGGTAGGTTTTAATGAAAAAAAATGAAAAAATATATATTAAAACCCTAAATCTACCCCACTTTTGCACTACCCCCTTCCCCTGCCTACACGCAAGCAGGCCAGTCTCCACCCTCCCCATTGTGCACAGTGCTGCCTACCTTTTGGTTGCCTCCCTATCCCGCATCCCTCTACAGGTCTCCCAGACGACTCCCCTTGGTGTGTCCCAGTTTTTTCTCTACGCATTGGCCAAGCGACCCCGGATCCCTCCCTTGTAGTGTGCCACAGTGCCCCGCTCCAACCCCACGCAACCCCTCCGATGAGGCCTCCTGTTTCTCCCTTACTACACCCCTGGATGACCTCTCCCTCTGGCGTGCACTACTCTGACCGACAAGCCCCCCCTACTGCAACGCTTTTCCGGTGCCCTTCCTGTCGTTGGTTGCCTTGCTAGTGTCACCCGACCAGTCTGTCCAGCTACCCAACTGGCATCAGAGGATATTTTAGGCGATAGGGTTTTTTTAAAAATTTTATGGGGTAGGGTTTAAATTAATTGGGGAAATGGGGTTGTCCAGTGCCAAATGAAGTGGCGCTGGACAAAAAAGTGACAAAGCGCCACTTCAAGTGGCGCTTTGACCACTTCGGCCCCACACCCCAACCCCATATATATATATATATATAATAAACTTATTTATTATTATAAATTTAATTACTAAAATAAATACAATAATTATAATAAATATAATTAAAAAAATAAATACAATAAATACATAATTCTATTTTTTATAATAAATATATAATTATGATAAATTATATTTATTATAATAAATTTATTTATATTTATTATAAATAAAATACATACATTAATTATATTATATTTATTATAATTATATATTTATTGTATTTATAATTATACATTTATTATAATTCTATATTTATTATATTTACAATTATATAATTATTATAATTAGAATTATAGAAATTATAATAAATTTATATTTATAAAAATAATAATTATGATAAATATATAATTATGATAAATATATAATAGTAATAAATATATAAATATAATAAATATTCAATTATAATAAATATTTAATTATAATAAATGTATAATAAAATAAATATATAAATATAATAAATATAAAATTATAATAATTATATAATTATAAATATAACAAATCCATAATTATATATATATATATAATAAATTTATTTATAATAAATTTATTTATTATTATAAAAATAATTACAAAAAGAAATACAATAATATAAATATAAAATAAATTAAATATAATATAATCAAATATAATAAATATAATATAATACATAATAAAATAAATTTATTATAATAAATTATTATACATTAAAATAAATTTAATATAATGTAATTAAATATAATTAAATATAACATCCGCCACTTGAAGTGGCGCTTTGACCGGCCCCACACCACCCCCAACCCCCATATATATATATATATATATATATGAAATTTATTATAATAAATTATAAATAGAATATAATTAAATATAATTAATATAATTAATAAAATATAATAAATATAAATATAAATAATTATATAAAAAAATAAAATATAATACATACATAATAAATTCTAAACATAATAAATATAATAAATTATAAAATTAATATATTTATATAATAAATATAATTATATAATAAATTATAAATTTTATTATTATTATATAATTATAAATAAAATAAATATAGATATGGTAATTATATAATATATATAAATAATTACATATTACATTTATTATATTATAATTATATAATAAATGTATTATAATAATTATTATACAATTATTATACATATTTATTATAATAAATGTACCAAATAAATGTAGATTTATTATAATGGATAAATAATATTTATTATAAATATAAATATAAATATACATTTATTATAATTAAATATTATAATATTTATTATAATAAATATACATTTATAATAAATGTATTACAAATATTTATTGTACATTTACTATACATTTACTATACATTTATTATAATATTTATTATGATAATATTTATTATACATTTATTATATATTTATTATAATAAATATTATAAATGTATATTTATTATAATAATATTTATTATATGTTTATTATAATTTATTGTGCATTTATTATAATATTTATTATAATAGTATTTATTATACATTTATTAGATATTTATTATAATAAATATTATATAATTATAATTTTATATTTATATATCTATTATTATTATATAATTATTATAATTTTATATTTATTATATTTACATATTTATTATTATTATATGTTTATGATAATTATATATTTATTATAATTATTATATTTATAATTATAAGTTTATTATAATTCTATGATTCTAATTATAGTAATTATATAATCATAAATATAATAAATATATAATTATAATAAATGTATAATTATAAATACAATAAATACATAATTATATAATTATTAGAATAATAATTTATTATATAATAATTTATAAATACATAATAAATTAAATAAATATAACTAATATAATAAATATAGTATATTTATTATATAATTATAAATATAATAAAAAAATACAATATATACATAATTATATTTAAATTTTTATATTTATAATTATATAATTATTATATTTTTATTTATTATGTTTATAATTATCTAATAATTATATTTATAATTATATAATTATTAATTATAATTAATATATATAATAAATACAATATAATTATATAATTATATAATTATTATATTTATAATTATTTAATTATTATGATTTTAAATATATAATTATCATTGTAATATATATTTATATTTATTATATAATTATTATATTTATATTTATTATATTTATAATTATATAATAATTATTATATTTATAATTTACTATATAATTTTTATTATATTTATTATTTATTACAGTTATAATTTATTATATTTGTAATTTATTATATTATATTTATTATATTTGATTATTTTATATTTAATTTATATTATATTTATTTTATTGTATTTATTTTTGTAATTATTTTTATAATAATAAATAATTTTATTATAAATAAATTTATTATATATATATAGAATTATGGATTTGTTATATTTATAATTATATAATTATTATAATTTTATATTTATTATATTTATATATTTATTTTATTATACATTTATTATAATTAAATATTTAATATAATTAAATATTAATTATATTTATATATTTATTACTATTATATATTTATCATAATTATTATTTTTATAATTATTAATTTATTATAATTTCTATAATTCTAATTATAATAATTATATAATTATAAATATAATAAATATAGAATTATAATAAATGTATAATTATAAATACAATAAATATATAAATATAATAAATATAATAAATATAATATAATTAATGTATGTATTATATTTATATTAAATATAAATAAATTTATTATAATAAATATAATTTATCATAATTATATATTTATTATAAAAAATATAATTATGTATTTATTGTATTTATTTTTTTAATTATATTTATTATAATTATTGTATTTATTATATATATATATATATATATATATATGGGGTTGGGGTGTGGGGCCGAAGTGGTCAAAGCGCCACTTCAAGTGACCGGTTCTACGGATCGGCTCGAGTGACCGGTTTAGGGTCGACCTTGGTTGGTTCGTGACAGACCCACTGCTCAATGACAGTCATATCAGGTTCCATTTCAATTTCCTCCCAACTAAATACATTAGATGGGTATGAAAGATATTTTTTAAGATGTGTCATGTGAAACACATCATGGATTGATGTCATCTGATGCGGAAAAGACAGATGGTAAGGCACCTAAATAATATTCTCAACAACCTAAAATGGTCTCATGTATCTAGGTGACAACTTACACTATTTTCTATGCAGTCGATGACCCAACTGAGTTGAGACTCTAAACAACACCTGGTATCCAATTGAGAAATCCAAAAAAAACATTGGCGATGATCCACATAACATTTAAACTAGCTCTGTGCCCTCATCAACCTCTGAAAAATCACATGGATTCTTTCTGTCATCTCTTAGAAAAAACTATGACCTATAAGGGAATCTTCCCTGATCTTTGACCAAAAAACTAGAGATCTAAAAGGCCTAAAAAGGTATAATTTTAATGTAAATATTGTAGTTTAAATTATAAGAAAAATAAACTAGTACTAAATGGAAATACCAATCTCTTCCAATGTCAAAAACACAAGCATGAATCATGTCCTCCAAAATCATAAAATCTCATTATGTCTTACCATATATCTGAGGATAGTATGTAGTGTTAAAATTCACCTAGTATTACAGGACATCCCAGTAGACTTTCCAAAAATGAGTTGTAAACTAGGTATCCCAATCAGAAACAATGTTATATGCAACACCGTGAAATATAACATAAAATCTGATAACTTCTGTATATAATAATTTCCCCAAGTCCTTGACTTTTTAGGTATCACATATGGGAATAAAGTGAGATGATTTGGTAAATTGATCAAACACTATCCAACTTTAATTCTTTCCTTTGGGATTATATTGAAACCCAACCAAAAATTCCATAGATATCTCATCCCACTTCCAAGTCATCTTTAGAAGGTGTTAAAGAAAACCTGAAGGATTTTGATGGTCATCTTTAATTTGATTATAGGTATAACAATGTGAAACAAAATCAACATTGTCTCATTCCATACATGGCCACCAGAATCCACACTTTATATCATAAAACATCTTTTTCATGCCTGGTTGTACCACCCAATAGGAAATATAACAAACCCCTATCACATCCTTCCATGTAGATAAAAATAACATACAAGTTCCAAATGTAAAGAATACACTCAGATGATATAAACCACTCTTTGAAGTTATCGCCACCATATAATGAATCTCTACTGGATCAGAACTCATAATCAATTTATTGTTCCTAGAGAATCATCATTATAAGAGAGGATGTAAATTGAACACTCATAAAAACAACCTCAGTGTCATCCTCCCAGACGTCCAAATTCATATTAGAAAAGGGAGCCATTATATTCCACTCCTCTAAAAAATATTTCATAGCTTGGGATTGATGATTCCTTTCTAGAGAATCAAAAATTAACTTCCCCTTACTAGGGGTATAGGAAATATCAAAGTCAAAAGATTAAAATTACTCCACACATCGCCTTTAATAGAGATTCAAATATTTTGGGAGAAGATATAACTGATGATTTTGTGACCATAGTAAATGGTAAACCATTCTTTGAAAATTTTATGATATAAAATCTTAAGAGTGTGCATCATAGGTACGAGTTTGAGATCATATGTGGGGTATATCTTCTCATGAGTCTAATTCTAATGATAACCACAACCCACCACATGATCACCTTACATGAGAAAGCATCCCAAACCTAAACCTGCTACATTAAAGAAGACCACATAGCCCTACACAACCTCTAGGAGAGTCAATACTCGAGCTGAAGTCAAATGATACTTTAACTCGTAAATTAATCTTGAAATTTTCTATCCTAAATGAACTTCCCTCCCATTCTAGTGATATTGGTCAATGGAGAATATAAATATGATAAATATTGTATAAACTAGAGGTACTACCATGCCAAAATCATAAATCTCTAAATCTAAAAAATGGTCAATGTTTACTCCCATGCCATAACAAAATTCAACTTATTTGGATCAACTGAAATATTGTGGTCAGAAATGGTATTTGGTTGGATTTCCATAAAGTTGGTGATTTCTCAATGTGATTGGAACTACTCTCAAATGATACAAATTGTTTTCCTTAGTTTTAGTATAAACTAAAATTTAATACATGAATACCAAAATGAAGGAATTTAGGTAGTGGGGGAAAGTTTTTCCATCAATTACACAAACATAGTAGGAGCATTGGTTAAAACAAATGGCATAACATGGTACTTATAGTGGCTATAATTTTTCCTGAATTCAGTATTAAGGATATCAAACTTCCTAAACCTAAGATGGTGATAACTAGGCATAATATAAATCTTTGATAACCAATTCACTTTTTTTAATAGGTCAATCAAATCGTCAATAAGGAAAAATGTGTACCTGTTCTTTACTATATCTTGGTTGAGACTTAAATAATAAACACATAGGAAAATAGTTCCATCTATTATCTTGGAAAAAACTAGTGATTACCAAGGTGACACATTGGGTTGAATAAATCCTTTAGACGTCATGTTATTCAACTTAGTATTAACTCATTCATTTCATCCATTATTTATATGGTAATATGGAATAGATATACATTGTGTTCTAGATACCAAGTCAATAGAAAACACCTCCCTCACTAGTGTAAAACTAGAAAATTCAAATAGAATCACATCTAATAATTCATTATCTTCTAGTGGAAGATCGCTGCCAAAGATTACTTCTATAGAATCTCAAGGATATCATCATACCCAACTCCAAAATAGGAGGTTCTAATCTACTATCCCTCAAGTACCATTATTTATAGAAAATATGTGGCTCCTCATCATGGGTAGTAATAGTAACCTGATAAAGATAACAATCAATAGATGATTTATGATAAATCATACAATCTATCCTGATAATGAAATTAAGATGATTCATATTAAGAAAAAAAAATCATAACTAAACCCAACTTCTAATAAAGATAAAGTAAAAGAGGGGCATCAAAGACCCTTATCTCCTTTCATACCAAGATGAATTTTCATTTCCATTATAAAAGGTATGTGATCTAAAAGAATATTCAAAAACTCCACAACTCAAATATATATGAAAGAATGAGAGGTGCCAATATCAAATAAAAAAATTACTAAAGGTGAATAAATGGTAATGTAACCTCACACTATCACATGACCCACATCATTTCCCAGTAGAGACTCATCCTTTGTATAAAGAATATTTATCCAAAATATTTGTGGATATAACTCCTTTGTTCTTGAAGAATCTGACTAAATTATAAATCATCTTAGTACTAAATATCCCATACCACTACACGGTGCATTAAAACTTGGTGGAACCTCTCAAAGATACTTAAGCATATATAAGAGTTATATATATGTAATTACTTCATTCAAGAACATTTTGTGTACCAAATCCTACAACATTGAAAAAAATAATGGGCATTTTCTAGACACTATAGATAATTTATAATAAGTGTTACGCTGATATCCTCCACTATGGTTTTCACCATGAGACTCACACTGCTTCCTCTTCCCTTTAATGGAACCACAGAAACTACCACTAAGAGTGGGATAAACTCATGATAACCCTTTACTATCATCTAGGTTGATTTCATTCATCATATTCTTATCCAGAACATCAGTATATGTAGTAATATTTATCATAAAAACTTGATATTGAATACCTAATAGAAGACCCATCTAAAACTTATGGTTCTTCATCTTCTCATTTGAAACTACCTTCGATGAGAACTAAGAATGTTTAGAAAATTGATTTGCATACTGAGTCACTTTCCAGTAACCTTGATGAAGGTAAATAAATTCCACAGACTTAAACAATACCATTGATTCAAGATAAAATTTCTCCATGAAAATATCCTTGAATTTTTTCCACTTCAATACATCATTATTATTCTCCATAAATATAGCATCTAAATAGATTAATTTAGGCCCTTCAAGCTTGATGATGGAACATTCTTCATTTATATAATATAGAATCTTCATAAAGTTAAAGTGTTTCTCAAAATTTTCAAACAAATCCTTTACCTATCGAGGTTCATTGGTTTCCTAGAAATATGGTGGCTTCTAATGAATAAAATCCTTAGTATGACCTCTATTATCATCCTTCCGAGGTTCCTCTACTAGAACCTAAATAGGAATGGATGAATACACTTAGACCGTAGCTTGAACTGCATGCACCACTACCTTTATGTGGGTTTGGTCAACTAGAGGGTTTTCTTTTTATGGTTCACTATCATATCCTTCATGAATTCTCTTTGAACGACTTCTTGGAGTCATAGTACTACACAAAATCAATATATAACAAGGAAACATCAGTCAAGAGACTCAAGATCATCAAATATATCGATCAGAATTCAATTTGGGAAGACAAAACTCAGATCTAAGTTTTCAAAAATATCAATAATTGAAAAAACTACTTGAAGACACTTCTCCCAATAACTCTTGGTAATAAAAGGCTTGTTACGATGAGATCTTTTCAGAAACATTTTCGTAAAATACACCTTAAGTCCTAAAAATCTTATCTTTTATCTATATATACATGGAAAATAGCATACCAACATCCAAGAATAGATTTTACCAACATATAATACAAATTTTATATGAACTATCTAGGATAACTTTCCTAAATAACACTTGAAACAATCTTAACATAATCTGAAGGGTGTTCTAGATACCCCCAATTTGGCGACCATCACTTGGAAATCAAAAAAATCAAGAGGGTATGATTTCACCATAATAATAACACATCAAGAAAAAATTAGCAGGCAAGAATCAATAAACAATTGGTATTCCAATAAAAACATTAAGAGAACAAATCCACAAGTTAAATAGATAAAAAATCCATAAATGGTATGATAACCCATGTCATCACATAAAATCATCAAAGTCACCATCATAATATCTCTATATAAAAAGTGCATCTCATTAATCCACTAGTCACCACTAACTCCTAAGGTACTGCTAATCAAGAACATCCACCACCTCCAACTGGTATCTTTCCTTTCCCTAGACCTGGCATATGAAATTCTAAAAATACCCAAATGAAAAATTTGGGTGTGAGAAAAACGAGTCTGGTAGGATTCCATCAATCATTCCATAAGAATTTATACATCAAATAAACCAAATATTATCAACTTTAAAAAACATGGAAAGTTCTTCATTTTACATTTCATATAAAAAATGCTTTTCATAACATTTCAATGGATAAAATAATAAAACTATAAGTCTATTTCCATAGAAACAATCATATTTAAGAATATTTTTCAAAATAGGCATGAATAAATAATTTCATCAAAATATGAATGAATAACGAATTTTATAAACATTGGCATGTAATAATCATTTTTAATCAAAGGACTATGGTTATAATCCATAGGTATTAGTTTGATTGAGTTATGGGGTTCCACATGATCTTGGTGAATTATAACTCATGGTTTACACACAATTACCTAGATCCCAATGTTAGGGAGAATATGAGAGAATACAAATGAATAAACTCTATGTCCTTTTGATTGTTTATTTCTCTTTCATCATCAATCCATTTATAGGTAATCAGTTTATCTAAGCTTGCATATCCTATTCCTAACTAACAAAGATCCCATGTGATTCATAGTAAACTACCATACATGGGTATATAATTAATTTTATTTAATCTTAGATCATTTTAACAATAATTTCAATTGGCCCCAAGCTCAAGTTTCAAACCATCATTTCAAAAACAATTCTTCAAATGGTTTTCATCAAAACTAGAACCTTTCAAATAAATGTACTACATTTGAAATCATAAAACATCTCATGCATTTTCTCTCTCAAATTTCTTAATCAAAATCATGTTTCAAAACACTCATTTCAAATAAATATTAGTTTCTTAAGATCAATTATTTTTTATCAAATCCATTGTTAAGGAGATTTAATTACACACACGCGCATGCATAACAATTCAAAATAATTTATAAAAGTTTGAACAATAAATAATTTTAAATCATTTGGAAATAAAATTCAAAAATAAAAAATATCAAAGATTTTAATTGATAGGAATTTCCTTACAAAACCACCTAACTCAATCAAGATCAAGAGTCACACGAGATAGGATCCACCAAATTTGATTCAAAGGATAGAACAGTAAAGGTAGAATCATATAATCCCAATTACCAAATTAAAACTGTAATCCATTAAAAATTCAGGATATCACAACCCTCGGTAAAGGGGAATCATGTTGGAGAATGGAATTCATTATTAAATAAGTAATAAACATATCTAGGAAGAGACAATGCATCAGATGACACTTCAATCTACCAAATTTCATGTTTAGAAAGGCCAAATTCTCCCTAAGAGGGTATCTAAGATGATTAGGGTTAAAATTGGTTCAAGCGAGAGGTGTTTATAAATAAAATGTGTATTAAAATAAAGCTAATTACAAATCTTCCCTTGCTTTCCCCACCCACATCGATGTCATCAGCTAGTCGATGGCTTCCACCAATTAGTCGATGTGGCCAAGAAGAATGCTTGTAGGCCTGAGAACCCCACAAAAAAGTTAGCAGGGTTACTATAGGAAATAATTTATGATACCAGTCCATGATCTATCCAGTGGAACTCAGTAGCTGGATGGTGGGATTTTTATAGGAAGATCATATTTTCATCCTCTAATCAGCTAACTGGTGGGAATATTCAATGAAAACCCTATTGTGATCCTCCTACTGAATGGATTTTTTCCCTCACTGGTTGGTCGATGGACCTCATGTTTCTATTCTAGTGATGGGACCATGTCCACTCCCATGATAAACCCATATTCCATCTCCTATCCTCCCAAACCATAAACAAAACATCACTCTCGATCCCTTAAAATGCTTAAACAATGATAAAATTACTAATAATCAATGAGAACAATGATAGATAAAAGTAGGGAACAAGGAATGCCAAACTAAAACAATGATCATCCCTAAAAGCTGGTTATAGGATGTTACAAATATCACACATATTATTTTAGTGTTTTTCTTTCAAAGTCTCTTTAATTTAATATAATTTACAAGAAAATTAAATATATAACTATTTTATCTCATGAAATCATTATTATATCTTATTTTATTCATTTATATATGCATTCTTATAATGATTTAGTTTTACAATCCCTATTCCAACCACCAAATTAATATGTTCACATCATATTAATGTGTAACTCTTTACACAACCCACGGTTTGTGTTACTCAAACACAAATAAAAGACAAACATATTTATACATATCTAAATGCATCTTATGCATGAGGTACATGAGCATTTAACATAATGGTTTAGAATTATATGAGATTGGGAATGTCCATTTGATTATACATAGAGCCCTGGCTAGATAACCTCCACCATTATAGAATAAGTAATAAGCCTACAATATTATCGGAATTTTGGACCAAAGTCTTATAAAGATACTTTACTAAAGAAAGAATTTAAATCATCATAAATCTAAAATCCAATACATATAATCTAAATTCAAAAAATAAATTTAAACTTATAACATTGATTACAAACTAATTCCAAGGTGGATAAAACTAAATCTTATGTTGTCAAACCTAGCATGTAATTCATGGCTTAAAATTTTATAAAAATAATTTTATCACATAAATTAAAGCATCGATGATATTAATATTTCATAAACTATAAATAAACTTAAATATTCTAATGTAATAAAAAATAAATTAACATTTTATTTATTTTTAAAACATGAGATACAAATACAAACTTTTCATATTTAATTTAATAATGAAAAATATCATTTTAAAATTCCGAACACTTATTATTTATAAAAAAATATAAATAACAATAAATTTTAGATAAAAAAATAAAATTTTAACATTTTAAGGGTATATCATATTTTATGATTGATAATGGGATTATCAATTGAAATTTTTGATTGATGATGTAGATTATGATTGGTCTTGTCATAAGGCTCCAGTTTTATTTGATGATATCCTACCTATCATTCATATGACATGATGCCCTATTTTAGGGAAACCTGATATTTTATCTATAGAGACCTAGGATATATAACCACTGAGAGGTGGGGTGAATCCACATTTATGAATTATTTCCATTTAAAATAAACCTCTTGAATCTATTAAAGTTCATGATTCAATCCATATAATATCTCCTTCACACCATGTATGTAGCAATAATAAGAGAGAGAGAGAGAGTAGAACCCAATATTTACATGGTTCAGTGTAAATACATACTCCTTTCCATGTTTATTATTCCCTCAGCATAGAATCTCCACTATAAACTTCATAATTACAAAGGCTTAGGAAGCAACTGCTTAAAACCCTAGTACTTGATCCTCCAGTTGAACCTCTTTCTAAACCCCATCCACCAAATATTTTTCTGCAATTGGTCATCTTCCCCCAACTATCCTTCTCCTCCTCCTCTACCTTGATCTATTATACACTACAACCCTCAAGCCTATTTAATAATTGGTTATACAACCTAGTTATAAGCTCTTTATTCTAATTTGTATTGATCCAATAGTAGCAAGATCTTCTTCATCTACAAAGATATCCTTCTCTGTGAGCCTATAATATGAGGATTTCTTGTATGCACCTTCAATATCATCAATAACTTCTTGAAAATTTCCAATTTCCTTGAAAATACTTTACACCAGATCTAAAAGGATTGTGTTCTTCGCATTCTTTGAATACGTAGGTGTATCTCCTTCAGGGACTTCTTCATTTGGATCACTTTCTTTCTTTGATACTTTGGAATATCATATTATCTCAATGTATGTACAACCTCATTAAATTCCATTATATTATTCATCACCTAAATATTTCAATTTTATTCATAAAAATAATAACATTAGTATAATTATCACCATTATTGTAGAAATCATTTCTTTAATATGGAAACACCATAATCCCTTCTAGTATGTAATTTATTATCCTTTCAATTTGATCAAGGAAAACCAAATTAAAATCTCATTTATTCAATATATTATTTAATTTTTAATACCCTAAATAATTCCTCATTTAAATTCCCTAAAAATTTGGGTATTATTCCATTGGTTTCTTCACATGGTTTATAATAACCATATCCTCATTTAACTCCTCGAAGCACCTAAATTTATTATTTCTTCACAAGGTTTATATGTAAACCATAGCTCCATCATTTTATTATATCTGTATATATACATGAATTGAACGTGGAATCTCATCCTTGTATTTGATTAACATACATGCATCATTAAACTTCACAAAACCTATTTCTCTTTAATCACCATGATACTTTATCCTCCTGCATGGATGTATCGTGGAAGATTATCTTTGTGTTTGATTGACATACATGAATCATTAAACTTTACATAACCTAATATTCTTTAATCACCATGATATTTTATCCTCAAGAAGGTAAGTTTCATGTATATTACATACAGCATGATTTTTCATAGATTTCATGGTTGATCAAATCTCTAGATTATCTTTCAATGTTCTTCTGATATTTATCACAAATGATATGTATACATGTAAGTGAAACTACATGTATATCTCAGTATTTCAATATCATCCCTACAATCATCAATTTATATCAATGGAGAGTAAAAGCTTGAATTCCTATAACACGCATGGTAGTATGTTTCTTGGATTCCATATACTTCACATGAATGTATCTTATATTCGTATTTCTCTATTTTTCTCAACTAGAGGCATGTTTATGGACATAGCTTAACACTTCCTAGAATATAAATGAAAAAATTACTCATGTAAACTTCATAAAAGATCCATAAAAACCTCATATAATTAGTATCTTCACATCATGGAAGATATATATTGTCCATATCATAAAAGGCTCTCAATGGAGTAAAAGCCTTATTAAGAAATGAAGTTATAGAAAACACATGCACTACTTTGGATATTTTTAATAGCAATATCATTTGTTCAATCTAAAATACCATTAAGAATCCTAAACATTGATAATATAGGCATTTAAAAGTGATCATATTACTATTATAAATATAGGGTTATGATAAATCCTAATTAAAACAGATGGAAGAAGCAATGGCCTTCTCCAATAGGATAGTTCCCTATAAAGTCCATTTATCAGGGATAATGAGGGAGATAACATCATTGGGATTTTCCATTGATCAAGTCCAATCCAAGATTCAATAACTAAATCATGAATAAAACCATTTATAGTCTAATTTCAAGCCCATCGAGATCACATCCCAGACCATATACACCAAACCACCCAATGAAAACCACACTATTTCACACCTTACCCTTAGGGAGTTTGTTGGTGTAATAAATGGTTATTTATCTAGACCTTAATAGTATAAATTTTTAAATAGTTATTTTTTTACAATAAAATAATGATTATATTTATCCTTTTACTATTACATAGAAACGATTAAAAAATAATTTTGATAAAATTGGATTTAAATGTAATGAAACACAAATTGTATTTATGGGAAATATATAGTTTCAATCAAGACTATATTATTAATGAATTAAATAATTTTTGAAATAAATGATATTTTAATAAAACAATATTATGAAATAATATTTATTAAAAGGAAATGATGATATAATTTTATGAAGTCAAACATAATTTTTATAAGGGTCAAAAAAATGTTATTGTTAAAAAACAGTATTTTTTTAAGAAATTTTGATTTTTTATTGAAGTTTAAATTCCCATACATCGATAATTTTTTGGATGGAATAAAGATTATTTTTCAAATTAGAACATAAAAATTATCCAATTGTGAATTTTTCATAATTTTAAAAGATAGGAAAATCATTTGGTAAAAAAGTAAGTATGGTATAAATATATGGTGTGTATTGTGAAACCATAATGACACATAAGTGATGTAATATATTTCATAAAATATATCCAAGACCAAATATATTTTTAATCTTTGAAATAATATTTTTTGATGTTATTTTGTTAATTATATAAAGATTTAATGAATATTCTAAAATCTATATTATATTTTAAGGTTTTAAAATCAATTATTTATAAACATGACTCCCTTAAACATCAATTATGGTGTTATTTTAATTATATAAGTTGTTAAACATGTAAAATAATGAAAAGTACTCCACTTTGGTAGAAACCAAGTTAAAAAACCATGGGATGGTTTTTGGTTTTTATTATTGTATTATATAGATTCCAAAACATATGGTTATAAATTAATAAAGAACTCTCTTCATGTTTTATATATAATCCCACTAAGCCTCCCATTTATCTTCACTCAAAAATATTTAAGAATGAAATTACTCTTCCATTTCTTCTCTAAATACCACCCAAGGTGTCCCTGATTTGTTAATAATATCTTCCAAATATTTTAGAAGAACCCTCTCAATGTAATGGATCCTCTCCTTTTCCTATTTATTTAAGTACCTCCTTTATGTTATACCTTTTTTATATTTTTTCATATTTGGATATGTTATCACACATACATCTTACTCCCTTATTATTTCTAAGTGGTGAAAGTCATTTCAATCTCATTATTCACTTCCATGAACCCTTATGTACCACCATTATGCTGCTAAAATTTTCATACTATTTTCTATGCTAATTATTTGTGTAGTGAATACCCATAACCATTTCCACATAAGGGTATTCACCTAAATGTATCGATAATTAATTGACTTGGGACATTAATTTATATAACCCAAACTCCTTAATAGTGATACTAAATGTGATAAAATATGTCTTTATGTTGAATAATCTATGTGGTGCACATGAGCATGTACATATTATGATGGGTGCACCCAGATAGCACTTCAATGCATTGGGTAATTTTTTAGTCTCACGAGAAATCATGTATTGGATTAGGGAGTAAACCTAATCCATTATGGGACTATTTCCACCATGTGATGTTGTCTTTCCATTTATCCCTGTCTTATGTTTATGATGTGATTTATATTGTTGCCACATTCCCACTTTGCCTTTATGCTATAATGTTATATCATGATTCTTTGTTCAATATTAGGATTCTCACTCATATTATGTTACATTTATATAACTCTTGAATCACATGTAATAATTTAGATTATTCTATGATTTGTTTATTCCCTTATTGAATTTATATCTCACCCCTTTCTTATGTACGTCATGAGGTTATCTCATGAAGTTTTAGAATAATGATGGAATATTTGGATAATGTTAATTAATTTTTCAATAATGTTGTTGTATCCATGTTTCAAATTGATGTGATATGTACCCAATTTCCCAAATACACTAGGTTAATAATCTTATAGGATTTTTGTGTGTGTACCTTTATGTAATAATGCATGAATTATTTTGAAATAAAATATGGGATGTCATACATATTGATTAAGTTCTAACTAAATTCATAATCAACAACATACCCAACCACCCTTGGATTAGAAAATCCTTAAGGATTTCATAAGAAATATATCAATGTATTAAGGTTCTTATGTTAGGTATCATGATAAACTTAGGTAGTGGGGAATATAATATGAACTATTTTTTCCTAATATACTGATGACATCATGTATTCTACTCCATGTGGTATTTACATAGTCAGACATCCAATCCACAAAGCCTATTTTATGCCTTGTGATCATATTTCATATCATGATACAATAATTATACTCACACTGGAATTAAAATTTCATCATAACATATAATACTCCATGTCAAAAATCAATTATAGATAATGTAAATTCATACTTTTATAGTTCAATTATGATTTAACTTCATGATATATTTATATATATACATCATGAAAGAATAATAAAGTGGGATTTCATTTTTTATAACATAATAAATTTTATATTCTTAAAATTCATTAATAATAAATAAAAAAACCATACATGATAATTTTTCAAACATATAATATATGATAAACTATTAGGTCATCATTATGTTTTCTTCACTTTCAAGGGATTTGTTAAACTTGTTTCATCTCTATGTAACTTCTTCAACATCACTATGTAAACACCTGAAAAACCCATTCTCTAAACACTTCAGTTGCTAAAATCTAGGAAGTAAGCTAGTTTTAATAATAGTGATACTTAAGAATCATATTCTTAATGTTAAACTCTTTGAATAAGTATTAAAACCTCTTAACTTAACACCATAAACAAATATGAAAACAATGGATCATGTTGTTTACTAGAACTCTTTTTAAGTTTATCATCATTATTCTTAGAACCATGTTTCCAATGCTTCCACTGGGGCGCGCGCGTCCATCTTGTTCGAGGATGGCGGTTCTATTTGTTGCCCCGCATTTTTGCTTTCCAAAGGTGGGTGGCATATGTTCCTTGATCAGGGACGTTTTCTCCTTGATCGAAACGGGATGATGGGATATCGATTCTTCCTTCCGTGGATTCCTCCACAGAACTCGTCACCTAATCCAGGTCTCCCTTATAGATTAAGATGTTTTTTGTGAAACTCTTCCCAGTTCCATATCTTCATGGACACTACTTAATTACACTGCTTCTGTCGGGACATTCCAAGGGGTCCGGTCAGGACAACAACCTTTGGTCGGGGGATTAGTCACGTTGGACCTCACTGGAATGTCTGGATGCTGGAACACTGGCGCGTCTTGATTTCCTCCCCATATTATAGGGCTTCTCGAGGGAATGAAATCCCAAGGCATCCTACATCAAATGTGGGGAATCATTTTCCATAGGCATGTATCTATGTTTTTCCTCATCTTCCTATGTTTAACACTAGGTATGCCATAGGTTTAACATATAGCGGAGACGGATCAGACTGATCAGAACACAGATTAGAGTGGATCAGGTGGGTGCAACCCCTATAGGGAACACTGATGTTGGGGCCAACATGTGGTTAGCAACCCGATTATTGTAAAAGTGCATGGGGAATGGGGTGGCATGATCCCACCAGGATGGGGCGGTCTGGGCATGAATCAAAATGGATGACAGACGGTTAAGTGAAGTGGGTGGAGAATGAGAAGGATTCGACTAAAGGATGATGATGATATTGTGCTTGAGTCTCAAAGAGACCTCCTACATATCCTATGACAGGGAATCAAAGTCCTTATAGTTCATCTGATTACGGCTTACCGCCTATTAGGAATTTCAATGGTTTACTGCTTGATGGGGCCACAAAGGCTTACGGATGGATGGGGATGTCAACGGCTTACCACTGGATGGGGACACAGCAGCTTACCGCTGGATGGGGTCGCAATGGCTTACCGCCGGATGGGGATGTCAATGAATTACCACTGGATGGAGTCACAACGGATTACCGTTGGACAAGGTCACAACAGCTTACCGCTAGATGGGGTTGAACCTCAGGGAGGCTTCCTACATGCCTTATTTAGGAGACAAGGATCAAAGCCCACGGAGTTCTGGATGGTGGATGCAATTTAATGTTTTACAGGATGAAAAGGGGGAATGCAGTTTAACGTCATGCGGGACGAAGGTAGTCGGACGTGAAGGGGGGCCATAACCAATGGTTGTTGGGATTGAACCCCAGGGAGACTTCCTATGTACCTTGCCTTGTCAAGGATCAAAGACCTCGTAGTTCAGAATGGGTTTTCGTGACCGACATGAAGATGGCTGGGACCAATGGGTGCTGGGCTTGAACCTCAGGGAGGCTTCCTACGTACCTTGCCTTGGCAAGGATCAAAGACCGCGTAGTTCATGATGGTGTTGGTGAACTGACATGAAGATGGTCGGGACCAATGGGTGTTGGGATTGAACCTTAGAGAGGCTTCCTACAAACCTTACCTTAGCAAGGATCAAAGACTGCGTAGTTCATGATGGTGTAGGTGAACCGACATGAAGATGATTAGGACCAATGGGTGTTGGAATTTAACCTTAGAGAGGTGTCACGAACCGAATCGATCGCCACCAAAAATGGAACCAAAACCAGCCAGTGACAATCCCCGAAGGGCGTTCCCGATCCCCACGGGCTGGCACAGGTGCCCAGGTATCATAAAATGAAAATTGGGAATGATTTACCCGAGTTTATAAACATAAAACAACAAAAGAATCCAATGAAACAAATATGGATTTTTCAAACCAAACAATATTTTACAAAAATT
This sequence comes from Viscum album, assembly GCA_963277665.1. Classification (NCBI taxonomy): domain Eukaryota; kingdom Viridiplantae; phylum Streptophyta; class Magnoliopsida; order Santalales; family Viscaceae; genus Viscum; species Viscum album. The sequence goes on along the minus strand of OY728135.1, from coordinate 249,406,492 downwards.
CAGAACTGAATTACATAGATTAAAACAACTCAAAAGGTCTATACCAAAGGTACAAAACCAAATAAGGACAGCCCAAGAACCCTCATGGAAAGGGGCACCACCCTCAAGCCACCTCCACAAGACTTAACCACCAAGGACCTGCTAGAAACCCAAACCACTGGAACAAAAAACTGTACCCAACCTGCGATAACAAAAATAACCAAGTCTACTTACACCCATGGGTGTAAGTAGGGTGTGATCCAATGCCCAGTAGGATACCACCACTAAGAGATTCCATGTGATAAACATTTAAAGACGAAAAGCATGCATGTTTTCAAAAACATGAAAATCTAGTTACAATTTCTAAAAGATGCCACTTTGAATAAAAACAGTTTTCAAGTGGGCTATCATTAAGAATAAACAATTTTAAAAATTATGTCAACACTAGTGAATTTTCCATCCAACTATACCGTATGCTGACGGTAAGTACAAAGTAAATAATGAGCACAAGAAATAGGAAATAACCCCTAGGCACTAGCTAGCTGTGGGTCCCAGGTACCTCGTATCTCGGTGAGAGTAACCATCACAAATATCCATTATCATGCATGATCCACTAGTAGGGAACATACCCATAACCTAATGGTCCCCAATCATCGTCATCATAGTTTAGTTAGATTTGTAAGCGTCAATCATGCTAAGTGAAACTGAGGCCAAACTCCACAGATTCACTATCATACTAGTACACGTCCACCCACATAGATACCCAGGTTTTCCCCTTGTGCTCAAACAAGTTCAACAAGTCATGAAATATACATTGAACATGAAAATATCATTTCCACATCACAAATTCACCAAAAATCCCATATGTATACCACACAAGTCACAAAAATCCATTTTTCATTCAAAATGATTTTGAAATCCGAATCACACCAAAATAGCCCACAACACATTTCACATTTCTTCAACACTTCCAAAAAACCATTAAACAATTTTAAAAAACAATTATAAGACATTTAAACTCATATAACAGCCCACACACATGGAAAATAACACTTCTTTCATAATCAAAAATTCTATTTTTCACATCACACTCACACAAAACACCCCACATCAATTTCACATCACTTTCACTCCTCAATATCTCCTTCAAACAATTTAATAAAATATTTCCAAGACGATACATATCACATAACAGCCTTTTCATAAATGAAATGGACCTTTTAAAAATATACTCCTACAAAAAGATTTTGCTGATATAGTTTCACCTATTACACAACCCAATAAACCATTCAAAACTTTCATAAAACAATTATAAAGAGTATACCCAAACTTTGCACATGAAATCCATTTCAAAAACATCTTTTTAAGCCAAAATCACACCAAGACCCTACCAAAACAGAATTTTAAGTCCAATCAACATGTAATAATCCACTTTAAAATGTTATATAATCACCTTGAATAATATCACAAAAGATACCCATGAGAACACAGAAATCCATAAAACACTTTCAAGGAGTATAACAAGGTTATACAAATAAAACCATTAAAATACACCCACTTTTTAGGCCCACATAGAACTATATCATTAAACAACCATAATTGGTAGCCCCTTTCAACAACTAATAAATTACTTCCACATTTTACAAAACTACCACAAGAGATAACACATGAAATACATTTGAAAAATACACACTTCAAGAAAAAATGTAACTTTAAAAACAAATGCTTTAATATTGCTACCAAAAATGGTTTTATAATAATGCACAGCACATAAGGAACATGTAAAATTATTTAATCAAGCAATCTAACTCATCATTAAATGGTTATCCACAGAATCACCTACCGAATGTGTCTAAACCCTCAAATATTGGGGCAAAACATCAACCGCACGACCGCCACACCTCAAGGAAGTTAAAAGAAACCTAAAACCTCAATATTTCACCCAAAATACAGTAATGTAGAACCTAGGCACGAAACCTAACTTCTGGAATTTTTATAATTCAAGAATTAGGGAAGAAACCCTAAGCAATTTGAAAGAGGAAAGAAATAGACTCACCTACTTGAAGTATCCTGAATTAATCACTCCAAAAACAATGGTTGCTGAAATTGAAAATAGCCAAAATTCAGGTATTGCTCGAACACGATTTAGGAGGTAATTTAGGAACTGTAATGGAGGTAAAAGAGTAAGAATTGAGAGAGTTAAGAAGGTATGAAATTACCTCTTCAATTCTGGCCGATTTGAGACACCCTATGAAGATCAGCCCTAATTCGCTATTTCAAAGAGCTCCAAGGAGGGGGGAAAGGAAATGGGAGGGCGCCTGGTTTTCTTAGGGTAGAGTGGGAGGTGGAATCATCGAAAAAACGCAAATAGTGAAGGAGATATAAAAATATTAAAAATTATTTTTAATGCAAGAAATGGGCCTTCGAGAAGGCCCAATATCTTAAATAAAAACCAATATCCACCATGATTATGGATTTATAAAGGCTCCAAATTTATATTTTGGTGTTAATAGGTCAGAGGAGACAATTTAGGAATTGGAATGAGGGAAAAATATTAAAAAATTAGAATGTTATAAAGGAAACAAAATTTATTTTTAAATCTGGAATTGGGCTCACGGTTTGGCCCAATTCATTAAAACTCATCTATTTCTCCATAAAACCTTTGGAAACCATCCAAAACAAAGAATTAAAGGAAAATAAATGAAATTTAACTTCAAAGTAAGTCATGTATGTGACAATTCTCCCCACCATGAAAACTTTCCATCCCCGGAAAGCTACAGAAAGACCAGATACGAAATCCAAACTGAACTGATAAACCAAGATGTACTCCCTTTCCAGGTTTCGCCCCCAAAGGCCAAAACACCTCCATTGATCAATTAAGGAAGGAATACTTCAAAAACAAATCATACACCACTTTCCTGAAACAATCAATCACATTCAGGCTTTATCCCAAAGGAAAACTCCTCAAACACTATCCGAACAAGACTCAAGCAATTCACTCAAACGAATAACAACATCGAACAAGGTTACACATACCTTGCTATAACTAAACCATTGGGAACTCTCCAATCTCAATGGTTACCCAAGTAATATTTAGGTAGCTTGATAGATCCGAATGAGACTACCTACCACCAATAATCTTAATCGACCAGCATGGGTCGGTACAGAAAGACCCCAAAATATAAAGTGTTGGGACGACCACATGGTTAGTCTGCACGGTTTGGGAAACCATGAACTAATAGTGGAGATTCTTCTATCTACATGGTTTTTTTGGGGCATAGTCACTACTAACCAAGTGCAAACCGTGTGGTCAACCTATCTAGCCAAACTTCATACCTTTCTCTAAAGACTCAATGGAAACCAAAGGGGGAGGGAATAACATTGGGCGATGACATGGGTACAAGTCCCTCCACCTATTTCCACCGAACATGAATAGTAGAAGAAATATGATGACACCATAGGTTTAAACTCTTATTATCTTTCATATTGAGGATAGGACTTTGCACAAGGGTTTAAATGACACTGGGGTTTCCCCTGACTACGCGCCAGCTTCTCTCCGGGACCTATGGCTAGAGCTCAAAATATTGAAGCATCTTCGGCCTCGCAGTTAGGCTTTGGAAACCACCTGAATGAGAATTCTTCTTTCATTGCAAACAACAACTACACCGCAATCCCCGATAAGTTTTTCCAAGACATAACACATTCCAAACTCACTTTACCCTAACTCGATATTTCACTAAAACAAGGGATTAGAAGATGTACACACATCACACCTTGTTTGTTCGGGTGAGAAACAATAGAAGTAAAGAACACTTATACTCACCTTCCTCTAAAATGGAATATTTTTTTTAATGTTTTTTTTCAAGGGAGACATTCTCACAACATAATAGAGACTCTCAGATGATTGCCCAACTTTCACCTTTACAGTCAATCAAGCACATGACATCACAAGGAATCACTGAACATGACCATTGCGATTGATATAAACAATGAATAGAGAGGGAACTTGTACAACATCCCCAAACAACACACAATTATAGAAAGTGGCCATAATATCCTCTCATGACCAAATTTCCCACACTAGTAGTTTAACATGAACTCCTTCTTCAAAGAGACTATGAAGGACCGAGAGTTCCTCTTAGACACAATCCAAATACTCATCCATGTTAACAACCCCAGAACACTTCCACCTTCAAAAAATTAGGAAACTTAAGAGGCTAGGGTCACTTTCAACCATCCATAATCAATCTCCCACTATAAGAGGATACACAAAACCAATGAAGGAAAGGGTGTATACTCAATCTAAAAAGCTCAAGAAATAGATTCCTTATATTGATCAACTGGAGGATTTTCCAATGCAGAAACAATCTGGGTTGCGCTTCAGTTATGAATTAACCTTTAATGGGGGCGTACCTTATCCAATTAGAGAACCCAAGGACCCAACCAATCTGGTCCATTGGTCAAAACAAGCCATAAACCAGCTCCAAACACATGAAGGGAACCACCGTAAAGGAATCCCAAAACATTTTTCAAAAGATACCACTAACTGTCCCTACAACACAGCTTACCGACCAAACAAAAACCCAGAACATAGTTCAAATAGAAGGGGTTCTTGGAATCAAAACATCCCACAACATCAACATTTTCAAAAACCCATAATACAAACCATACAAAAATATTCATCAAGACATCATGTTTTTCTTTAAAAGTAATTCTTTGAGAACAAACAGTTTAGCAGTAAGCGTATCCACCAATGGTACCCCATGCACCTCACACATGCAGGTTTTTGTGCCACACCAGACACCCTCCTCATATCCGTCCCGGAACTCATCCATCCATTCCATCGACCATCCATCATCCCATATAACCCCATGCATGTGGTCCCTAATGGAAATACGAAAGGTTAAAACAAAAATTCTTTCCACTTTTGAAAACCAAAATGGTCAACCAACACATCCTTTTTTCTCATAACCTCTAACCACGAGATCAAAATCCCAACTCAAATTTTACAAAAATTTTCATAATGTCACAACCATTTAGAAAATAACTCACTTTCAAGATGTTCACATAAATTTCAAAACATCTCATACCATTAAAACACACTCTGATTGTTTAGAAAACTTTATTGGAAACACTTTTCAAAACCAACTTCAATATAGTTTCTGCTTTCAAAGAGGTGTAAGTGCACCATTTTACATTTCAAAACAATTCCGAAAATTCAGTTCCACCATTTCATAAACCAAACCATTCCCTATTTATTTGAAATGCATTTCACAAAAACTATACACTTCTTAAAACCAAAGTTCCAAGATTTCAAAACCTAAGCACAAAACAGTGCGAGAGGAAACTAGTTTCAGTGGGTGACTTGGAAATATGGTTGGTGGCCATATTACAATCACTCCACTATCATAGAGAGTGTTTAGGGAATATCCTTGGCTCCACATGGCTTTCCAGGCCCTGCGAGCTCACTAGGACCATTAACCCAACTCTCTTTTCATTTCCCTTAATCATCATCGAACCAAGAAAACTGAAGGGCTTAGATAAATCCCGACTTCTCTTGGAAACTTGAATCCCATTATGAGGTGTGGTGATCAGGAACACTACCCATAACTAGAATTCCATGTCCCAACAATCCTAACTCCAGACTATCCTGACTCTTCCCCAAATAACATGACCCAAAGAGTTAACCTGAACCTCCTCTGATACCATTTTGTCATGAACCGAATCGATCGCCACCAAAAATGGCACCAAACCCTGCCCGTGACAAGGCCCGAAGGTCGTTCCCGATCCCCACAGGATGGCACAAGTTCCCGGGTATCATAAAATGAAAATTGGGAACGATTTACCCGAGTTTATAAACATAAAACAACAAAAGAATCCAATGAAACAAATCTGGATTTTTCAAACCAAACAATCTTTTAAAAAAATTCAGAACTGAATTACATAGCTTAAAACAACTCAAAAGGTCTATACCAAAGGTAAAAAACCAAATAAGGACAGCCGAAGAACCCTCATGGTAAGGGGCACCACCCTCAAGCCACCTCCACAACACTTCACCACCAAGGACCTGCTAGAAACCCAAACCACTAGAACAAAAAAGTGTACCCAACCTGCGACAAGAAAAATAACCAAGTCTACTTACACCCAAGGGTGTAAGTAGGGTGTGATCCAATCCCAGTAGGATAACACCACTAAGAGATTCCATGTGATAAACATTTAAAGATGAAAAGCATGCATGTTTTCAAAAACATGAAAATCTAGTTACAATTTCTAAAAGATGAAACATTGAATAAAAACAGTTTTCAAGTGGGCTATCATTAAGAATAAACAATTGTAAAAATAATGTCAACACTAGTGAATTTTCAGACAACTATACCGTATGCTAACGGTAAGTACAAAGTAAATAATGAGCACAAGAAATAGGAAATAACCCCTAGGCACTAGCTAGCTGTGGGTCCCAGGTACCTTGTATCTCAGTGAGAGTAACCATCACAAATATCCATTATCGTGCACGATCCACTAGTAGGGAACATACCCATAACCTAGTGGTCCCCAATCATCATCATCATATTTTAGTTAGATTTGTAAGCGTCAATCTTGCTAAGTGAAACTGAGGCCAAACCCCACGGATTCACTAGCATACTAGTACACGTCCACTCACATAGATACCCAGGTTTTCCCCTTGTGGTCAAACAAGTTCAACAAGTCAAGAAATTTACATTGAGCATGAAAATATCATTTCCATATCAAAAATTCACCAAACAGCCCATATGTATACCACACAAGTCACAAAAACCCATTTTTCATTCAAAATGATTTTGAAATCCGAATCACACCAAAATAGCCCACAACACATTTCACATTTCTTCAAAACTTCCACAAAACCATTAAACAATTTTATAAAACAATTATAAGATATTTAAACTCATATAACAGCCCACACACATGGAAAATAACACTTCTTTCATAATCAAAAATTCAATTTTTCACATCACACTCACACAAAACACTCCACATCACTTTCACATCACTTTCACTCCTCAATATCTCCTTCAAACAATTTAATAAAATATTTCCAAGATTATACATATCACATAACAGCATTTTCATAAATGAAATGGACCTTTTAAAAATATACTCCTAACAAAACAGTTTGCTGATATAGTTTCACCTATTACACAACCCAATAAACCATTCAAAACTTTCATAAAACAATTATAAAGAGTATACCCAAACTTTGCACATAAAATCCATTTCGAAAACATCTTTTTAATCCAAAAGCACACCAAGACCCTACCAAAACAGAATTGTCAGTCCAATCAACATGTAATAATCCACTTTCAAATGTTATATAATCACCTTGAATAATATCACAAAAGATACCCCTGAGAACACTAAAATCCATAAAACACTTTCAAGGAGTATAACAAGGTTATACAAATAAAACCATTCAAATAAACCCCTTTTTAGGACCACATGGAACTATATAATTACCCAACCATAATTGGTAGCCCCTTTCAACAACTAATAAATCACTTCAACATTTTACAAAATTACCACAAGAGATAACACATGAAATACATTTGAAAAATACACACTTCAAGAAAAAATGTAACTTTAAAAACAAATGCTTTACTATTTCTACCAAAAATGGTTTTATCATAATGCACATCACATAAGGAACATGCAAAATTATTTAATCAAGCAAACTAACTCATCATTAAATGGTTATCCACGGAATCCCCTACCGAATGTGTCGAAACCCTCAAATATTGGGGCGAAACATCAACTGCACGACCGCCGCACCTCAAGGAAGTTAAAAGAAACCTAAAACCTCAATATTTCTCCCAAAATATAGTAATTTAGAACCTAGGAACGAACCCTAACTTTTGTAAGTTTTATAATTTAAGAATTAGGGAAGAAACCCTAAGCAATTTGAAAGAGGAAAGAAATAGACTCACCTACTTGAAGTATCCTGAATTAATCACGGTTTGGCCCAATTCATTAAAACTCATCTATTTCTCCATAAAACCTTTGGAAACCATCCAAAACAAAAAATGAAAGGAAAATAAATGAAATTTAACTTCAAAGTAATTCATGTATGTGACAATAGGATTCCTACGTACCTTGCCTTGTCAAGGATCAAAGACCTCGTAGTTCATGATGGTGTTGGTGAACCGACGTGAATAAGGTTGGGACCAATGGGTTTTGGGCTTGAACCTTAGAGAGGCTTCCTACATTCCTTGACTTGGAAAGGCTCAAAGACCACATAGTTCATGATGGTGTTGGTGAACTGATGTGAAGATGGTCGAGACCAATGGGTGTTGGGCTTGAACCTCAAGGAGGCTTCCTACGTACCTTTCCTTGGAAAGGATCAAATAACTCATAGTTCATGATGAATGTGTGTGTGAGGATTACACTCTAGGATTCCCAGAAAGGATTTCATGGTTGATGCTTGCTCTAAGACCAGGTGATTCATGCTCGGTGTGAGAAACAAGAGGTAACAAAGGCCTGGCGATCACATTGCAGAAGGTGCATCTGTGGGAAGTAGAGTGGGGTTGATGCGTAGGTAGCAGCCCAAAAAGGAAATAGGGGATTATGAGTGGCCCGCAGCCCAAAGAGGAAATCAGGGGCTTACGAATGGTTAGAAGTCAGAAAAGGGAACAGGGGCTTACGTGTCGTTAGTATCCCAGGGAGGTGGAGATTGGGACTTAATTTGAGGTGGAGGCCCAGGTGGTGACAAAGCCCAGCGGGAGAGGGATTTGGAACCCAGGAAGAGAGCAGGAGCAGGGGTGATGCCTCATGCAAGAAAGGATAGGGGCTTAAACCAGGGTGGTTGCCCTTTCCTAGAAGATAGATGTTGATCCAATAAAGAGTATTCCATTCCATGTGAGTAAGGATCTCACTCTCGTGGAGACCAGTGGGCACATAGAATTTCTGAGACGGGGCACCCCGCGTGCACGACACAAGGCGAGGTCACATTTTAACATCATGTGTTGAGGACGATGGCACTTGGCAGTTTAACGTACTGTATCTCGGGAGAAGTGGGTTCTCTCCCCACCCCTAGGAGTTACATAACCGATACCCTCCCACCTTTGTGGGAAGGAAGGCATCGATAATGACGTGGCGAGGGGGTATTATGGATCGAACTATTGGGGGGTCCACGTTAGCGTGGCTATGCGAAGAAGAAATAGCTATTAGCATTCCTATTCGGAGAAGCATGAGGCAAAGAAACGCAACAAGTAGCACCGCCCAAGGGACTTTGAAATTTCTTCATGAAAACCTGAAGGGCCACACGGGAAAAGGAGTGGCAGAGAAAAGGGTCCATAGGTAGAAGCCTTGTGAAGCTCAGGTGCTCCATGAAGTGGAGGGGCTTTGTGAAGGGATGTGTTTCAAAAAGTGAAGTCTACTAGCCTAGGTATAGGGCATAGGTGCATATGGAAGGTTCTTTGTAAAGTGTAAATGAATTCGTGGAGCAATGCCTCGTGAAGCAAGGGTGCCTTGCGAAGCATAACATTGTGGAGCAATGTTCTTCTAAAAGCATAGTGACCACGCCTTGGCATGTGAGTCACATGTGTATGAAGGGTGTTTCATGAAGTATAAACATTTAGCGATGAAATGAGTCTCCTTGGGGATATTCTTCCTTCGCGGAGGCCCGTGGGATCCATGAAGGGCATCCCCCTTTAAAGATGAGAGGAATTCAGGAAAAGGGGAAGGCACTTCGCGATGCAAAAGTACCTTGAAAAGCTCATGGTTCTCATAGCAGAAATTGATTCAAGATGTGGGAGCTCAGAAGGGAAAAGGTCAGAGGATCCATCCTTTGGGCTCTAGGGGAGGCTGTTATTTATAGGCAAGAGGTGCCACAAAGCAGATCTTGCTCAGTGAGAAGACAAAGCTTGCTCCGCGGCGGGTTCGCAAATGTCAAATCCGCTCGCGGAGCACCCTGCCTCCTTGCTCCGCGGTGGGTTCACAAATGTCAAATCGGCTCATGGAGCACCCCGCCTACTTGCTCTATGGTAGGTTCAAGAATGTCAAAGGGATTCATGGAGTATCCCTCCTCCATTCTCCATGACTGGTTTGTGAAGGGAGAGCTCTGCGCTGGTCATGGGGCTCCTGGGACTATGCGAGCGGTCTTCGTGAGGCAGCCCCTAATGTTGTTCCTTTGTTCTGTATTTTCCTTGATTTTGGTGTAAAAAAATGACCCCCCTCAGACTTAGATCTGAGAACAAAATGAGGGTTGAAGTCAAAGGTTAAATTTCCAAAATATGTCAAACACCGCGAAGCGGGCTCATGAAGCGGAGCAACGGTGAGGGGCTGAGTGCGCTGCAAAGCTCAACACGGACGAACACACCTCGAAGCACCTATTGGTCATGCCTATAAATAGTGGGTGACCCTTATTTTTTCCTTTTTCTTCTTCGTGATTTTGGATTTTAGTGCTCTCGATTCGTGAAGCTCCGCGTACTCCACAATTTCTCTCCGCGAATCTGGCCTTCTGCATCACGACGCATAGTGAGTCTTTGACTTTGCGCCGGAGATCTTTGAGACTTGTGTTTGAAATCCGGGGTAGATCTCCGCTGACAATATTCGTGAATGAGCTCTATGAACTTGCTCCGTGAAAGAGCTTCGCGAACCAAACCCAAAGAACACAAAAACTCAAAAACTGAATGGCTCACCTGGAGGCTGCCAGGAGGGTCCTTGCAGACACTGCCCGGAGGGAGGAGATGGTGAATACATTGGGTTTAGGGGAGTTAGTATAGAGCCACTCTAACCATGGGTCATTGGTGGAGCTAATATCGGCAAGCCAAAGGAATTATCTATTGTGAAAGAGGCTACCATTGTTCGGCTTTGGGATGAGGGATGACGTCTTCATCCCTGAAACTAGTAGGGAAGAGCCAACATACTGGTTCTAAAGCATGTCGTGTTAGTGCTAGTGGTTCAGGGAAGCTGATGGCCATGCCTAGGAGGACTTTATACCCATCATTGCTGAATATTTTTTCAATCATCTGAACAATGTTTACAGGAATGGATTGCAGTTAGAGACATCCCCCCCCCCTCTGTACCAGACGATCTTCAAGGAGGCCCTAAGGAACCCTTATAAGGGATGGTCTGATGAGTGGGATCTAATCTAGGGCGGGAACTTTATAGATAATTGGGCATGAGACTACTGGGTAGGCACCTCGTGTGAAGAGTTCGAGGCAGAGCTGAGGAGAGAAGGTCTGTACGAGGTGACTTAGGCCTCCCAATTTCATATCTACCAACTGAAGCAGCTGATACCAGAGTTATTGAGCAGGTGGTCATCGAGGACCAATACATTCCATTTGAACTACACGGAGGTTGGAATTAGTTTTTGGGACGTGCACTAGATCTCGGGTGTCCCGATACTGGGATCGATGTATGATGAATTCCTCCCTGTTATGGGTGTGTGGGAGGATCTAGAGAAAATGTCACCGCTGGAGATGGCATTGATGGAGATGGTGCCAGGAGAGGACAAAGAGGCAGTGAGAGACATTCACTTTAGATGGTGGTTCAAACAGTTTCTGAACTTCCCAGAAAATAGATAGTTTCTGGTGAGGCCTCGTACATTCCCAAAGGGGGCTCAATGGGGCAAGGAGCATTCATACTAACTACTCTAGTAGGACAGCTAGTGGAAAACTTGGTGGTTCAGTGTTAGCACGGAGTAGCAACCTATAGTCAGGCTGGCGGCATTCATCGCTGGTCTCATTTTCGGTTGGATCCTTCTAGTGAGGGATAAAAACATGGGCATGTGACCAAGCACATTAATCATGGCATCCATGTTGGTGACAGGAGGGCGGGTGAACCTCTGAATCCCGATTCTCGCCAAGATGTACAAAATACTATGACATATCAGCGAGGGGAAGAGGCCAGAGAGGATATGTGCGTCGTTCCACCTTCAGTACAGGTGGGTAGCGGCGCACTTCAGGGGAGTCTACGAATATATGAAACCCATCTCTCGTCTAGGATCGAACTTCCGTCCCTATATTCCAAATACTCTAGGGAGATTTCTGGAAAAATTGACTGTGCACGTAGTGCTGAACCACGTCTAGAAGATAGAGGAATTCAACTTTCATCCATTCCAGCTGCCAATGGGTGATTTTACCTATGATGTCTAAGGAATGGAGGAGCACCATTCATATATTTTGGTCTTTCGAGGTGGAGATCTATTGGAATGAATAGACTGTGATCCCCTCTACGAGTCATACACCCCACACTGATTTTTCGGGAAATTTCGGTGTATCCAGCGGCTGACCCCACATGTCTATTTAGGGGTGTACCACGAGGAACATCCATGTGTGATGAGGAAAATGCGGCTCATGTTCACATGGGAAGAGGGAAAGATGCAGAAGGAATTGCCTCCATCCACGACCATCTTCAGGTTGGTGAAGGACTATACCAAAAGCTGGGAGGGAGCTTACCCGGGGGAGATGTTGAAGCATCCAACCGTTCGGGCCAATTATGGTGTGACCCCTAACCTCGAGGCTAGGGACAAAAGATGGTTAGGAAATCCTGTGGTGGAAGGGATTCCATGATGGCATGGCCCGTACCAGCTGAGGGGGAGGCAGCGGCAGCAGATCCAGTGGTGGCAGTAGACCCAATGGTTCCAGAAGAACAGAGTTATCCAGAGAGGAGGCCACCATGAGGATTCTGTAGAATATCCACCCAGGTTGAGGGGAAGAGGCTGCGCCATATAGATATGCCGGAGAATGCTTCCTTCTCAGAAGCCTAGGACATATGGGATTTCAATAAGAAATTCCTTAGCCTGTCCTAGATGTGGAAACACTTGAACCATATCGGGATGGACTTTCCGGGAATTGGCCTTATCAGGTCTGGCTTTGTAGTCTCTCAAAAGGAGGCAGAGTGATACCTGACCAAGCTGGCGTATTTTTTCCACTCCCAGAGTTCCCCGCATCCAATGACAGACCGGGTGAAGGTGTTTTTGAATCAGACAGCCCCTCCGTAGTTGTCTTTTGCTGAACTGAGGCAGTGAATTCCTTTTCCAGAGGAATCAGATGAGTCCTCCTATGGGGAGGAGGCCGGTAGAGGGAGCCCATTGGAGGAGGGAAAAGTTGGTGATCAAGACCCGGACCTTGAAGAATTTGCAGAGGTACTTGAGGTAAAATCCCAAACCCCTTACTCAGGGTCTGCTTCCAAGTTGTTCTAGACTTTTTAATAATATTTGAAATATGCAGTAGGGTCTCATACACAGAACCCGTTATCGCCCCTCAATAGATGCAGATGAGGTACCTTCAGAATCTACACCTACAACTGCATGGATTACCACATCTAGTGGGGCTAGGACACCCTAGGTGGCTTCTCTGAAGCCTTCAGACCTTCCGACAATATATAGGGGGCCACGCCTCAGGGTCCCAATGGTTTCAACCCAAGATCGAGACCAGGAATTCGATATCTGTAGGTCTCCTCTACCAAATTTAGGATTGTCACCCATTGACTATGTAAACTGAAGTCCAAGCCTATTTTTTATGCGCACAGTTCTTCAAATGGAGTGGGCCACCTTGGCAAGGTTGGTCGGGGCTTTGGGTGGCGTATTTCCCAGAGGAATGCTGGTGATAATGGAGGCAGATATCCATACTGACCAAGCTACGGTGGTTCCAATCATTGGTGGGACCATTAGCAGGGCTGAGCCCGGGATTATTGAGGTGGGGTCCGATGATGAGGGTCGATCAAATAGCCTGGGTCCTACCATACCCAATCAAATGCCATATGTGGACCCTGATGATGAGTTCCTGGGGGTGTTCCCCACATATGAGCTAGCCAACCGCATCGACTGGGACGAGACAAACTTTGATGAAGAGGATAGAAAAATAGTCCATCAATGATCATGGAAGCTGATCAAGCACTTCATCGATGAAACCCCCCAAATGCAATGGCTGGATGAGATGGATAGACTTCACTTGCGACTACGTGAACTGTGTACTAGGGTAGTGGATGCCCGACGTCCCCACATGCTTGTCTGAGATCTTATAGCGGAGAAGACTAAGAAGTATGACCGTGGCCTCGGTGTGGACTAGCAGCGGAGGAAAGCGCTGAACATCAAGAGGCTTCGGGAGGCTAAATATGAGATTCAATGGCTTCAGGTCTGGGTGGATGAGCACTCAGCCTCCCTCGATGCACAATCAAATCTAATATTGTGATTGAAGGCCCAACTAGCAGAGGCTGAGGAGCGCATGAAGAAAACATCCGAAGAGATGACCGTCATCCAAACCGACGTAGAGTGGACTCAGATTGCGGCTGAGGGATTTCACCCCAGCACTGCCAAGGAGGAGCGAGAGCAGAACACGAAGTAGAAAATACTGGACGCTATAAGCCATAGGGTGGAAGCGTTGCAACTTTCATTTGATGGGGTTAATTCATCCATAGGAGGGATCGACCCTCGGGCATCGTAATGATTAAAAACCCTCAAATGTACTTTCATTATTTGATTGTTTTATGCCATATGCATGCATGAGTTCCATTATTTGTATTGGTTTATTGCATTCTCATCATATTCATGGAGCATCCAGTGACCAATCCCTAATCTCACATGGTTCGGGGCCAGTGTGAGAAATAAGGGATGACCACCTTATTATTCCACCAAAATGTAAGAGTGCAAACTAAGCTTTGGGAATCTAGCGGTTTGAACAACCAATCAGGATTTCCGGGAAGAAATGGGAGAGGCCCGATTGGAGGACGAGGACCTCAGAACAATAAACATGTCATCCTTCCAATGTGCTCTAGTGCACGAGTTGGGTAACGCTAGGGGCATTCAGATTAATTCGAACATAGGGGGATGGAAAGTGTGAATCACGATACCAAATGTTTGGAACATTGTAAGGGTGGCGTGACAAAAAAAGATGAATTTTGGCCGTGTTCAAAACATAACATCCTTATTGCGTTAGCCTAGAATGGGAATAAAAAATGAGGGCCAACCGCTGACCATGTTCGAAACATAGGTCCTGACTCAAAATTTCATCCATTATCCTTCTAGAATGTTATCCCAGGATAGTATTTGGGCCATAACCTGAGCATCCAAACTGTTAGTGTGTTCTTTTAGATGTGAAAGAGGATGAGAGTATGAATAAAGGGCACGCGAGGCGTGGAGTGTGGAGTGATGGGTTGTTCGAATAGAACTCTTGAAATTACGCCGCCATGGTGAAAACACATTTGGTGGGTGCATCAGCGTGATCAGGGATTATACCTACTCTTGAACAGGAGCTCTCTAGTAAGGACATAGGATGACATGTAGTTTTACATCATACCAATGAGGATGATAGACACATAGTTTAACATCATATGGTGAGGAAAGTGCACATAGTTTTGTGGTCATACTTCCAGGACCTAGGTTAATAGTATAAAGTCATGGTACCTGGACTGTAGGATCCTAGTCTAAGGTCATAGTGATTGGATCGTGATCGGGCCGAGGGGCTAGGAGGGTTAATAACCCTGGGGGTGGGCTCGAGGTGAAATGCCTGGGCATTTTTTGAGTCAATAAGTTTTTCCTTATGAATTTTCCATTCCTTCATACTTGGGGGATATTGTTGAGTCAATAAGGTTTCCTTATGACTTTACCATTTCTTCTTGTTTTGAAAATCACAAACACCTTATCTCAATACAAATCTCTTTTTACCCTGTGTTTCACTTCTATAAGGAAAATTTTCCTTCCCCAAGGAAATGTATCCTTACCATGTTTTTCATTGTTCATTATCTTGTCTAAGTGTAAAATTTGGTTTCATATCTAAAACCTCATAATCATATAATACTTAGATAAAGAGTATTCTATTTTCAGACTCTGAATTTAGACTCTGAGTTCTCTGAATTCAGACTCCGAACTCTTCTGAGTTCTGACTCCGAGTTCTCTGAATTCTGACTCCGAACTCTTATGAGTTCTGACTCTGGGTTCTCTAAATTCAGACTCTGAACTCTTATGAGTTCTGACTCCGAATTCTAATGAATTCAGAGTCTGAACATTATAATTTTAGACTCCGAATTCTCATGAACTCTGACTCCGAACTTTGTAAGTTCAGACTCCAAATTCTCATGAACTCTGACTCTGAACTTTGTATGTTCAGGTTCTTAATTCCTTATAAAATAGTATCTGAATATCCTTGTATTATAGACTCCTAATTCCTTTTTGGTTAGAATCTGAACTTTTATTTTCCTACATTCCAAATATTTGATTTTGGTTATGTAACCATATTTTTTCTTACACTTGTTTTTGTTATAAAACGATGTCGTTCATTCAGTTACTAACTAACCATTGTTTGAGTGACACGTTTATAGGTCCCTCATAAATTCAAGGAAAAATATAACAGTTAGAAGAGGGAGTTAACCATTGGTATTGTGCCTATAAATAGGAGCTCATTTGAAAGAGCTCGACACTATTCTATGACTCTAATTATTACATGCTGTTGAAGTGATTTCTAGAGAGAGACTCTCATTGCTTTGTGCATACTGAACTTCTTGTTCAGATTTTATTTTTGTGACTCCGATTGTTTCTATATACAATCGATGGATTCTGGGGATAGGAATTCAGAGGTGCTGACTACCATGAAGTTTAGGGCTTCCTTGCTGAGGAAGACAGAGGTTCCAACTACATTGAAGTTGAGGGCTTGTGGGGATAGAAAGACAGACTCCGATCTTCGTATCAAGGGCTTACCCTGGTGTGGGTAAGACATACTTTCTTGAAAGTATAAATCAAGGGACCTTTATCCAAGGTTGTTGGATACCCGTCTCTTTGGGTTAACAGATTTACTATTGGTACTTGTTTTGCTACAAGTTTTCCGCTGCATTTTACTTATTGAGGAAAGTATGACTATATTATACTTCCTTATACTTGTATTCTGATTTAGTAAGATTCTATACACTTTAAGGTAGAATCTTTATCCTTGTAAACTTTCATTAAGTTTCATTTTATGGAACCATATTTTCATAATTACATTCTCAGAATCATATTTCTGGAATGAAGAAGGTGTGTAGAACTAGAGGTTTTGTGAATTACCTTGTTTAACCTTGTTAAAAATCACCATCTTTAAAAGTTCTATATGGATTTTTTAAAGTATAAAATTCACCCCCCCTTGTATATTGAGCATCTATATCATTAGATACTACAATTAGTATCTTCATTCATTATTTTGATCCTACATTTGGTATTATAGAGTATATCATACTCACTTACCATCTCAACAACTGGTATCAAAGGAGGTCTCTGAAATACTTATATTCACATATAATTTTTCCTTGATCAGTTTTCATTGTTCTATCTTTTTCCATGCTTAGGAATATTTTCCTTGAATATGAACTTTTTCTATTAACACGTTTTTGAGGAAAGATTTTTCTATAAGATGGAAGGAATCAATATTGATTCCATAGACAATCTCAATCCAACTAGACCAACTATTTTAGATGGGAATGATTATGAATATTGGAGAGATCACATGAAGACTTTTATTATCAATACTAGACCTGAAATTTTTTTTATACTTACTAGAGGATATAAAATATTTGAAGAGGAAGTTAGTACCTTCACCAATAAAGAAAAGCATGAATATCAACTGAAGTATAATGTACACAATATATTGCTTTTCTCTATGAATAGAAATATATATATCCAAATTTATTCTTGTGAAGTAGAAAATTGTATTTGGAAGAAAATTGAAGTTACACACTTTCAAACTTAAAAAGTCATTAAAACTAGAAGATCCATGCTCAGAGATGAATATCGTGGTTTTTGATTTCCTTATGGAGAACCCATATATAAGGTACAACAAATATTCATGAATATTATGAATAGTTTACAATCCATGGGTGAGAAATGATTAGATGATGAAGCTCTTGTTGATAAGATCATAAACAGCATGCCCAATGAGTGGGAATCCAAGAGGACAGCTATTGATGAGAATAGAAAGGTTACTCAGATTTCTCTGGATGAACTTTTTGGAACTCTTCTTCAACATGAGACTAGAATGAAGAGAGATGAAAAAAATATAAAAAATAATAATGGGAATGGTAGTGTTTTTTTACTACAGCTTCAAATCATACGAAAGCCAAGACTCCTGAAAGAGTTACTAGATCCAAATCTAAGAAGGTTGTTATTCAATCCGAATCTAGTGGAAGTGAATCATCAGAAAATGAGTTAGAAAATCTTTCTCAAAGGATGTACAAGATTGTTGGATAGAAGAATTTTTAATCTAGATATAAAAAGAAGGAAAGAAAAGACAAGAAAAATTCAGAAGTTACATGTTATGAATAAAAGAGAGCTAGACATATAAGGCCTGATTGTCCTATGATTAAGAGAAAATAAAGAAAGGAAAATAATTCTAAGAGAAACAGAAAGAAGTACTACAAAGCTAAAGCTAATAAAGTATTGTAATCTAATGACACCTGGAGTGCCAGTGGTAGAGACTCTTCAGATGAATCATCAGATTACGAATCTTTTGGACAGAAGAATCTTGGTCTAATAGTAAAACTATCTATTTAAAATCATTACTTAATGGCTAAGGTACACAACGCTAAATCAATGACCAATGTTTATTGAAATGAAAATTATAGTAATGATAAATATTATGAATCTTTGGATGAAGAATATTCTTCAGATTAAGATAATACTTTACCTACCTATGAAGAAGTTTCTAGGTTTTCCAAACTCCTTGAGATTGAGAATTCAAAACTCATGAAAAGGCTTAATAAGGAAAATTCTAGGAATACTATTCTTAATAAGGAAATAATAGATCTTTATAAAGATCTTGATAAGAAAATTGTTGATTTTTAAAGTATTTCAAAAAATCTTGAGGAAGAAAATTATGGGAAAAATAAACATTCTAAGGATCTAGAAAACGTAATTTCTAAGAAAAATGTTTTTGAGCCTAACTTTAGTTCAAAATCAAATGTTTTAGAATACAAGAACTTGGTTATCAAACTGAAATCCGAAATTTTATCTTGAGGAAGTGTTTCTCAAACTTTACCTTAGTTAAGGAAAATTTTGATATAATGTATTCTCAAATCTGACATCTAAGGAATAATTCTAGTTTTGGTTGTAATAATTTTAAACTGATTTTTAGTGACAATTATTTTGTTCCTCAAATTTCTCTATTCCGTACTAAGTGTTAGTGCAGTGGGCATTGGAAAAAAAATGTTCCTTAAATAAAACTCAGTCTTTAGGATTTCATAAAGCCTATTTTTCTAAGAAAATGTGGGTGCCTAAAAGTTTTCTTTCTGAAATTCCCAGATCCAAGAAAGTTTGTGTTTTGAAAGTCTAACTCTTTTATTTTCAGGAAAATAGAGAGAGTACCAACAATAATACTTGGTACATGGATAGTGGATGTTCCTGCCATATGACTGGTAACAAAAGCTACTTTTAAAAGATTATCAAGAATAAAGGAGGAAAAGTAACTTTTGGAGATAATGCTCAGGGAGAAATTATTGGTATATGTAACATCATTCTTCATGGAAAAACATTGATTTCCAATGTTTTATTTGTTAAGGGTCTTAAGCACAACCTCATTATCATAAGAAAATTATGTGATGAAGGTTACCTTGTGAATTTTAGTAATGACAAGTTTCTAGTACACAATTCCGTGGAAGAGTTTATTCTTTTTGCCCATAGGCAAGAGAATATATACACACTAAACTTAAAAGACCTTAGGATCAAATATCTACCTTTACTTAGTGAAATGGAAGACCATTCTTGGCTGTGGCATAGAAGGTTAGGTCACTATAACCTTAAGAAATATGAAAACTTTCTAAGAAAAGATTAGTTAAGGATATACTGGAGCATAGATTTGATTCTTCAAAAGTTTTTGACCCTTGTTAATATGTCAAGAAACATAAATCATGTTTTAAATCAGTCAATGAAGTCTCAACTACTGATGCATTACAGTTAGTCCATATGGATCTCTTTGGTCCTACACAAACTGGAAGCATTGAAGAAAAGTATTATGTATTTGTGTTAGATGATGATTACACTAGATTTATGTGGGTCTATTTTCTAGCAAAGAAGTCTGAAGCCTTCTCGTATTTTAAAAGTTTTAGAGCCCAAGTTAAAAATGAGAAAAACCTTCCATTGAAAACTATTCATAGTGATCATGGTTGAGAATTTCAAAATTCTGATTTTGAAACTTTTTGTAGTAGAAAAGTCATTACTCACAATTTCTCAGCACCAAGAACTCCTCAATAGAATGGTGTTTTTGAAAGAAGAAATAGAATTCTTCAAGAGATAACTAGAACCATGTTGAGTGAATATTTTATATCAAGTCATTTTTTGGCTGAATCTGTAAGTATTGCTTGTTATACTATAAATCGAGTTTTAATTGGACCTTTTCTTAATAAAACACCTTATGACTTATGGAATGGTAGAAAACCTAGACTTTCCTACTTCATGGTTTTTGGTTAAAAGGCATGTATTCTGAATACTAAAGATAATCTACACAAATTCACACCAAAATCTAATAAAGGAATTTTCTTAGGCTACTATA
This sequence comes from Viscum album, assembly GCA_963277665.1. Classification (NCBI taxonomy): domain Eukaryota; kingdom Viridiplantae; phylum Streptophyta; class Magnoliopsida; order Santalales; family Viscaceae; genus Viscum; species Viscum album. Next base: position 249,386,027 of record OY728135.1, on the reverse strand, counting down.
CAACTTCTAAGGCTTATAGAGTTTTCAATAAAAACACTTGTACTGTTAAAGATACAGTACATGTGAAATTTGATGAAACTGATCCTTTTGTTTTTAAACAACCCCAATCTACATCTTCAGATGTGTTTTCAAAAACTAATTATCAACCTTTGTTAGAAGATCCTTCTGATAAGGAAAATTCCCAAGAAAATGTTTCTGAAGCATTTACTCTAGGATATTTCCTACCCTATGTCGATGAATAGGTTTTAAAAAACCCAAATCAATTGTTTCTAAAGAATAATCCTAGTGATAGTATCATTGGCGATGTGAATCAACCTCTAAGGACTAGAAGTTCCTTAAGAAATTAAGTAGAACATCTAGCATTTCTTTCCCGATTAGAACCAAAAATCATTGATGAAGCTTTAGGTGACGATGATTGGATAAAAGCTATGAAAGATGAACTAAATGAATTTGAAAGGAATAAAGTTTGTACCTAGGTTGAAAGACCTAAGGAAACATCTGTTATTGGAGAGTAGATGTAAAAGTCAAAGGGGTTTATACACCGTATAAAATAAAGTTGTGTATAAAACAAAATATTCCTCAATGAAAGGAGATTGAGACGAAGTCCCTTACCTCGAGTCTGACTTGACTCGATCGTTCTTTAATCTCTTGAATAATAAACTTGAGTTAATTTATAATTTATTAAGAACCTTTTTCAAGTTCATTATTCCTTTTATATCACTTATTACAATGTTATGAACACTATGTAATTATTTAAGTTAATAATGGTCGTTTTGTCGATCATTGGTACTTGAGTCAAAAATAAACTCTTTATAATTACAAGTTGTTCATGTATCCATTATATCCAGAATTATATTCATGATGTATATATCATATATATCATATATATCCAGTATATATATGCATTTATAATATTACATAACATTTAGAGGTAAGAAATGAAATGCACCGTTCATGGAGACAGTAAGCCGTACGTACACATGAATGCTACTTTCATTTCTATTTCATATTTTATAGAATGTAATCATAATGAAATAAAGGTATATTATAATTCCAGTATAATATCATATATAATATCATTAACTCCATCCTTTATACATCCCACATATGGCATTAACGAATCAAATCACTTTGAGGGGGCGGTAGTCCGCACTTCCTAAAATGAAGATATCACGTTTACCCATAATGGAAACCATAAACGTATGCCATAAATAAAAAATACAGAATATTAAGGAAAATATAAACATATTATATATCATATATAAATATAGTGACATCTTAATGGACACCTTTGAAGGTGTTATAAGAATATTGAACAATCATCGTTTTGTGAGGCAGAAATTCGCCATCCGCAGAAACAGTATGTTCTTTAACAATTAGATGTAGGTGTGTGTAAGTTTAGCTCGAATACTTATTAGAAAAACATCCTAGTATAGTGAATATAATTTTTTTGTTACAAAATAAATGAACAAAAAGAGTTTATGGGGATAGAGAAGCAAAATAAAACAAAAGAACATTAGAGAAGACTTTACCTTTAAATCAGGTAACTCCTCTTGGTTTAAACCAAAAGGGTTTCTTGAAGAGCTTTATGACTAAGGTAAGGCTTATAGGATGAAGATAAGGATTTGGAAAGATAAAATTATCATATCTTGGCCGAGCCAATGGCTTGAGAAGTGTGGGTAAGGAGGTAGAGGTGGGGGCCTTTTATAAGAGGGAGGAGGTACACTCTTGGAAAGCCAAGAAATGTTACTTTATTTTAAAATGAGTTTTGGATTTTAAAGGTCCCACATTGATATATTTCGATGGTAAGGTGATAAGGGTTAGAGATATACTCATACAATAGATTTTTGACAAGTTTATGTCTTAGATTTTACATTATCTTGTCATTTTATTTAAATCGTTCATTAAGGAGATAATCGATGCATCATCATGATGTCATAAATAAATTAATTTATTTAATGTCTCAAAATTATAAAAAAAATACTATGATTTAGGAAATAATTTTATCTTTCCAATGAATATTTATAGTTTAAGAGATCATTTACATAGACAAAACTAAATATGTTTTTCTCGGGTGATGCATTCTTTAGTGATATTCTCCTTTCTTTAAAAATAAAATGATAAAGTGTCACTTTCACCCAAAAGTGATTCCATGGGGTCCCTAAGTTTGGAACAAGCAAACAGTAGCATTAGGACACATTTTGGGGTCATTTATTATTATTATGATATTATTTTATTACCCTTAACTACCTGATTACTAATTAATCACGACAATTAAAGATAATTATCGTCGTTACTATTCATAATGTCCAAAAACAAGAGTCTTAATTAAATAATTTGGAACTTATGATTCCAAATATGGAATCCATTTTACCAAATTCCAAACACAAAAATTTCAATAATTAATTTAAAAATAATTCCTGTTGTCAAAACAAATAGTGGGTTCTTTAGAAACAATTTCTATCAAAAGTTTGACAATTGTTTATGTCCAATTTCAATGTGAAATTAATCCCAATGACCACCATTGGATTAAATGGTAAAAATATATTCTATTTACACTTTAAACCCAATTAAAAATATAATCTAACTATATAATTAAATTAGATGAAAAAGCAGTTTTGAAGTAAAATGCAGTATTTTCACTATTCATTAAAAAATGAACATTGTCAGAAAAATACCAAAAATTTATCCAAAGAAAATTTCAATGTCCCAATACTAAATAATAAGTTTATTTTGACAAATAGAGCTTATAAAATTTTCAAAAGATATATTTAAAAATGGTTCACCATCAAAAGGCGGTAAAACAATCTTTTAAAAATATTAGAGAATTATATGCTTATGATTGGATTTATTCTCATTTTAAGTATTTAAAAGACTATCTAATTCATAAATATACATAGATAATAATATCTATTATTCATTACTTACTTGGGATGTTACATCCTTCCCCCCTTTAGAAAATTGCATCCCCGTAATTTGTTTACTTATCAAATAAGTGGGGATATTTATCCCTCATTGCATTTTCAGATTCCCATGTTGCATCTTCACTCATGTGGTTTTTCTACAGAACATTTACTTGATGAATCAACTTATTCCACAACAATTTCTCCCTGCGGTCGATAATCTAGACTGGTTGTTCTTCATAAGAGATATTCTCCTCCAACTAAACTACCTCTGGACTCAAAACATGAGATGGATCTGGCATGTACTTCCTTAACATTGAAACATGAAAAAAATTGTGTACCTGAGATAAACTCTGAGGTAAAGCCAATCAGTATGAAACTGATCCAACTCTCTCCAGAATTTCATATGATCCAATGAACATTGGACTCAACTTTCCTTTCTTACCAAATCACATCACACTTTTCCATGGTGAAACTTTGAGAAAAACATGATCACCTACATCAAAAGAGAGATCCTTCCTCCTGTTGTCCGCATAACTCTTCTTCCTGCTCTGCGCTGTTCTCATGTGTCTCTGTATCAGCTGAACTTTTTCTTCCAACTCTTCTACCAATTCTGGTCCCATCAACTTCCTTTCACCCACTTCATCCCAGAAACATGGATTTCGACACCGCTTCCCATATAATGCCTCAAATGGTTCCATCTGTATACTGGAATGAAAACTGTTATTATAAGAAAACTCAACCAAAGAAAGATATTGGTCCCAAATTCCCTAATAATCCATCAAAAAAGAACGTAGCATATCCTCCAAAGTATGAATTGTTCGTTCTGACTGCCCATCTGATTGAGGATGAAACGTTGTACTAAAATTTAATTCAGTACCCAACGACTTCTGATGGCCTTTCCAAAAGTTAGAAGTGAACCTAGGATCACGGTCAGATACAATGGAGAGAGGAACTCCATGTAACTTGACTATCTCTTTAAGATACAAACGAGAAAGTTGATCTAGGGAAAAAGTATCTCGTATGGAAAGGAAATGAGCATATTTAGTCAAGTGATCAACAATAACCCAGATTGCATTATTACTTAGAGGTGTCTTCGGAAATCCCACAACGAAGTCCATGGATATATTCTCCCATTTCCACTCTGGAACTTGTAAAGGCTGAAGCATCCCTTTTGGTAACTTCCACTCTGCTTTAACCGGTTGACAAGTCAAACACTTCACTGTAAAATCAGCAATATGTCTTTTCATTCTGTCCCACCAGTAATACTCCCAAAGATCTCTATACATCTTAGTACTTCCTGGATGAACTGAAAACTGAGAACTATGAGCTTCACATAACAACTCTCTCTTCAACTGTGAATCACAAGGCATACATAATCTCTTACCAAATCTCAAAACACAATCATTATCAATGTTGAATTCAGGCAACTTACCCTTCTGAACCAGCTCTACCTTTTTCTGCAACTCAATGTCTTGCTTCTGTGCTTGCCTAATTCTGTCTGATAGAGAAGATTTCACTGATACTTGAAACAAAACAGAAGTAAATCCTGCTCCAACAACTTCTATGCCAAATTTCACCAAATCCTTAACCAAAGGATCATGTTCCAAATGCAACATTGTTAATGAAGCATTAATTTTTCGACTCAAGTTATCAGCCAATTTATTTTCTTTTTCCGGATAGTAATGAATTGTACAATCATAATCCTTGATTAATTCCAGCCATATCCTATATCTCATGTTCAATTCATTCTGAGTGAATATATACTTTAAACTTTTGTGATCAGTATATATTTTACAATTTACACCATACAAATGATGCCTCCAAATTTTTAAAGAGAAAACAACAGCATCTAATTCCAAATCATGTGTAGGGTAATTTACCTCAGGAGTTTTCAACTGACGTGAAGAATAAGCAATTACCTGATCATTTTGCATTAGGATGCAACCAAGTCCTTTCAATGAAGAATCACTGTAGATAACAAACTCCCCATTCCTGGAAGGTAGTGCCAAAACTGAAGCATTCACCAATCTTCTTTTCAATTTCTGAAAACAATCATCACATTATTTTGTCCAGATAAACTTAACACCCTTCTGAGTTAGCTTAGTCATTAGACTAGATAACCGGGAAAATATTCTAACAAACCTTCGGTAATAGCCTGCTAAACAAAGAAAGCTACGAATCTCAGTTACATTTGTGGGTCTTGTCCATTCTTCAACAACCTTTGTTTTTGCAGGATCAATAGTTATCCCATATTTTGAAACATTGTGACCAAGGAAAGAAATTTGTTGTAACAAAAACTCACACTTGGTGAATTTCCCATACAATTTCTTTTCTTTTAAGGTTTGAAAAATAACCCTTAAATGTCTTTTATGCTCCTCTTTACTTTTAGAAAACACCAAAATATCATCAATGAAAACAACCACAAACTTATCCAAGAACTCATGGAAAATTCTATTCATAAGGTCTATGAATTTAGCAGGTGCATTGGTTATCCCAAAAGGCATAACTACAAATTCATAATGGCCATATCTTGTACGAAACGCGGTCTTTGGAATATCTACTTCCTTTACCTTCAACTGATGGTACCCCAATCTCAGGTCAATCTTTGAAAAATACTGATCTCCGTTGAGCTGATCAAACAAATCATCGATATGAGGAAAAGGATATTTGTTCTTAATAATGATGTTATTCAAGGCTCTATAATCAATGCAATGTCTCATTGAACCATCTTTCTTTTTAACAAATAAAACAGGAGCACCCCATGGTGATGTGCTAGGTCGAATGAAACCTTTCTCTAATAAATCTTAAAATTGCTCCTTCAACTCTAAAAGTTTAATTTGATCCATTCGATAAGGGGGTTTTGAAATTGTCTTAGCATCATGAACAAAGTCAACAGTAAATTCAACTTCCCTATCTGGTATTATTCCAGGCAACTCATCAAAAAAACGTCAAGATACTCATTTACCACTATCACATCATTAATCTGAATAGTTCCTTTGTTTTCCACAATATGTGCAAGGTAACATTCATTTACATCTTTTACAAGTTTCTCAGCCTCTTGATATGTTATCAACAGTAAGGGTTCATTCTTGTACACAAACTGATATTCTTTCTAAAAAGAAACTTCTTTAGCTCTACAGTCAATATTAGCATGGTAAATAGAGAGCCAATCCATACCCAGGATAACATCAAACTCTACTAGAGGTAAAAAAAATAAGGTTTTCAAGTAGGTTCTTTCCATGGATAAGGATATGAAGATTCTTATAAATTCTTTTTGCCTCAACATTTCCCCCAGGTGTTTTTACGTCAAGTTCAGGAGTCATTTCTTGAGATAGTATTCCCATTTTACTAGAAACATTTTTTGAGATGAAGGAATGTGTAGACCCTGAATCAAACAACACACTGGCATAATCTGAAAAAAAAAACAAACAAAGTACCTGATACCACTTCATTTGATGGCTGAACTAAACCATCGTTTAAGTCGGTCAAAGTTTAATATTTATATTCCAACTTACTACAGTATATGTGGAAAGTAGGGTCGAACCCACAGGGAAGGTAAATTTGGCCACTACTAAGCTAAAAACTTGGAAAACTTCACTATTGTCAGCAGCGGAGTGGTTTTTCTAATTTTGACTTTTTATATTTTTATATATTTTAATTTTTTTATTATTTTATTTAATGTAAATTGAAACTACACATCTATTGTAAAATTGTTCTACCTATACTAAGATAGAGTACAACTGGAAAATAAGGTGCATCAAAGAAAATTAGATGATGATAAAGGACAACAGTAAAGAACTCTCGGGGTTCATTCTAGTCTACTGGTTTAAATTGTTTTTCCTTTTCATGTAAAAGTACTCCTTCATACCATTGAATAAAAGTGAATTATCTCCCTCGCTAGAAGTTAAGTCACAGAAATTGTACAACTTTGAGTTTTCCACTCCAAAGAAGTACAACTTCATAAAAATGATTTTAAAAGTGGAAAGTACAGACTCGCCGTGAGTACTAAAGTTTTCAATTTGAGTTTAATGTTTTTAGAAAAAGGTTCTACAACCAAACTAGCCGAAAGATTGTAGTTGCATGAAATTCAGTCTTGTGGTACGAAACAGATATATGTATTTTGAACTGATCTCGCCGATCAATTCTAAACACATTAAAATAGTAAGTGAAAAGGATGAAAAAGATACCAATAGAGCTAGAAATCTCCCCAAACTAGAAGACTTAGCTAACTATATTATTCATTATCACTACAGTAATAGGAAACATTACAGAAACAGAGTACAAAAGTTTAAAACATGAGGGAGAACGAACTCCCTAAGAATGCTCTACTCCTGAGTTCCTGGACTGCACTACTCAGCATCGTCCCTCCGGGTAAGTGAATCACCTCCCAGTCAATCGTGAATCCAATCTGTCTCCAAAGAATGCTGCTTGCTCTGGTTAAGTAACTTCTGTCATCCATTGCATGTCACTGCCACATCTTCCACCGACTTCAAGAGTTCTTCACCCACACACTGCACACGTGCGTTTAACCCGCGGCTGACACGTCACGCGAATTTTTCCTTCGTAACTAACTCCGGATGAGTTAGTTGGATGAACCTGGACATGTTTAAGTCCCTTGAATGAACCTGCCATGTAAAATAGAATAAATAAATGAGATCGCAAAGGAAGAAAATTAGTTATTTTTTAAGTTAATAGTTATGTTTAAAAAGTTAATAGAAATTGATTGATAATTATTTTTATATTTTATAAAATTATTCACTTAATAATACTAAGGTGATACATAAATTTACTAAAAAGTTATTAATTTAATTAGGTTTATAGATATCATAACAAAGTTATTAATTTTATCCATTTTTTAAAACTAAGTTATTAAAAATTAAAATAAATAATTAATTAAGAAAATAATTTAGATTGAATTAATAGTTTAATTATTACTATAAAAGAAATTTAATCATTAGATTAATTAATTAATTAGTTAATTTTAATTAAGTAATTAGAATTACTACTTAAGTTTTAAATAATTTTAATTAATTAATATATTTTATAGTTTATTTAGAATTATTATTAATTATATAATTTATACAATAAATAGTAAATTAATTTATTATAAACTTTTATTATTAATCAAGTTTAGTAATTTAATTTATAATTTATCTATTTAATATTATATTAGTTTAAATTTTTTAATAATTTTTTAATATTTATTTGACTTTGAAAATTAACTTTATTGTAAAGTATACTTTACTTTACTTTTTTTACTTTTTTCTTTTACTTTCCCTCTTTTTTTTACTTTACTTTTATTATTATTTCTTTATACTTATTATTATATATTTTTTCATCTCCCTCTTCCTCCCCCATTTCACCACGGCGCACAGGGGGATCCTCGTCTTCCTCCTCTCCAACAATGATCCGTGGCCTCCACCGACACCGGCGAACCACCTCCCTTGCTCCGACGGTCCTCGGTGCCTCTCTTCTGCATCGCGGCACGGCGCACTTCAGACACCAACGCGGTGGTGAGCTCCTCCTCCGTAGCAGTGACAAAACCGGCATGTGAATCAATCTTCCTTCAGCACCAGCTAAACCTCCCGAACAGCAGCAGGGCATCGACCTCCAGCAAAATCGGCGCTAAGCAGGTCTTCAGCGGCGTAGAGGTCCTCACCTTCCAGCGGCTTCAAACCAGTTCTGGTCTTGTGTGCGGTGATTCTCCTTCAGCAACCAGCAACGACATCCTCTCCTCATGCGGCGAACTCCTGCTCTAGCGCATCCAGCAGTGTGTGACTCCCATGGTGGCACGACGACTCGGTTCTACTATACTCTACTTGGAACAGTTCACGACTATAGCTTCAGTGAACCACCAGTCCTTGGCTTCACAGCGCAACATCGGCGGCCTCCACTCCTTCAAGCGGCACGACTTCGGGTAGTGTGGTGGAGCAAAGAGGGAAGGGAATGTAGTGTGGTTGAAAAACCAGTAGTGAGTGCGTGAAAAGCAGGGGAGTCACCGGTAGAATGAAACACCAACGCAGGGTCACTGGTAGAGTTAAATAAAGAGGTCACTGATAGAATAAATGCAAGGTTATTGTTAGTATAAAAAGAAAAAGGAATAGCATGTGGGGAAGTATAACGGTGAGGATTAAGTATCAGTGAGGAATGGGAAAAAAATAGAGGAAAAAGCAAGGGAGAAGGTCACTGGTATGCAGTAGTAACGGTGAGGTAAGAGATAAAGGTCTACCGGTGTGGAATAAAATAATAAGGTAATAATGGGGTGAGGGAGAAAAAAGTAGGGGTCACTATTAAGCTAACAGCGAGGTTCTGAAAAGGGTGAGATAAGGAAAATAATAAAATGTCTAACAGTGAGTGAAAGGGATGAAACTGTGAGATAGACCAGGCAAAGGGTCATCGATAAACAGCAGCGGAGGAGATGAACTTTAGAAATAAAAATAAAGAAAAGAGCAGTGAACCGGTGAAGAAAAATATCAGTGAGGTGGTCACTGTTAGGTATAACAGTGGAGAGGGGTTCACCGTAATAGAAAAATAGAAAGTCACCGTTTTAAAATTAAAATCTAATGTTAGAATAAAAATTAAAGGGTCACCGGTACTTAAAAAAATAAGCACACCGTTACAAATAGAACTAAATACTCACCGTTGCACAACAAAAATAAAAGGGTCACCGCTGTAATAAAAAATAGGTTATCTGTACAAAAAAATAGAAGCTTACCATTACGAAATTGTGACCTTTTAAAAATAAACACAAATTAAACATAGAATTAAAACATAAATAAATTAAATAAAGACTTAAAATAATTAATTATTATAATTATAAATACCATTATTTCAAAATAAGATTTTTATTAACCTTTAAAACAATAATTTTTTTAACTGAAAAAACATAAATTAAAAACAAAATACCTATTAAACTAAATTAATAATAAATTAAAATTAAGAATAACATGCAAATTACAAAGTAGCAGCAAGTGATAATGAAAAACAATGGTGACCCATATAAGTCACGACCATCGCTCGGCTACCTTAATGGTAGACTAAAATCAAAATTTGGTGAATTAATAATTAACCTGCATACATAAAATAATATAATTAATGTTTTAAAAAAACTATTAATTAATTAATAGTTAACTATTTTCACAAAAATAATTTAAGTGCGGACCATTTTATTTTATTTTAAAACACAAGTTACTTACTTAAATAATGAGCATGACGTCTTAAACAAATTAATTAATATAATTAACCCATTCTAATGTAACTAAGTTAAAATATTAATATATTAAAATATAGACTAAATTAAATAAAATTATGTAGATTAAATAGTTACTTAAAAAATAGATATTAACTTATTAAAAAGTTAGGCAGATTAAAATTAACCAAACTAAAAAGAATATAGTTAAGGTTGATTAGTTTAGTTAGATTAAAATTATTAATTTAAAGACAAAAAATACATAATTAATTATAAAAACTTGATTAATTTACAAATTAATTATGAAAATACAAAAGTACAATTATTTAGTATAAAGTGATTAAATAATTAATAAAATCATTAAAAATTAATTAAAAAGATGTGGCAAAACTATGTAAAAATAGAGCCACATAAAATTCCCCCACACTTAAGCATTGTTTGTCCTCAAAAAATCCCATGTTTTATTATCTTTGAAAAGAATTAAAATATATTATGATTATTTATTCAAAATGTAACATGTCCAGCACTCTAAACAGAGGACAATGCATAACAGAAGGCTTTAAGAAAATGAGTAACTCAATGAATCTTTCTTAAAATAGATACCCACTAGTAATTAAGAGCACAAAGACCATCCATAAAAGAAGATTTCATGCCTCATATGTGATACAACTTAGTGACTAACCTCAATCCAGGCCCATGTTCTCAGACCAAGAATAACAGGAGATAAAATATCAATGGAATTGAGACCTTAACCAATGAAACTTTGTACTTGACTTGTTCACCTAGGTTCCAAAAATAATTAATTTTTGTGTGAATCACTTCAATGATACAACCTAAATGATTTTCATATAAACCATTTGACCCCTTCTTCATCTGGCGTTCATCATTCCCCTCACCTTAATGAGCTCATTTTTGACCCAAGACACTTTATTTATTTTTCCCAAGCCATGTATCATTATGCTAAGCACTGTGCAATGCACTTATTCAAAGTGAACAGAGGGATTTTAGTTAACAGAAACGTACCCAGCATCCAGGGTCTGAGAGACTCACTATGGGATCCCAGATGCCAAAATTACTCCAGTTTAAAAGGATTTATATAAAATTCATTTACATTGGCTCATTAAAGCAATTACTTTTAATAATTTAATGAAAAAATGAATGAGGCCCCTAGAATCGGAATCAAACTTCCAGTTCCAAGGGTTATGATCTTAATTCCACAAACATGGTATCCATATCAATTCCAGAGGTAGGTCATAAACCGAATTTTCATCAAATCACAAAGTAACACCACTCAGAAATCATCCAACCTCATTAACTTTAGGCTCAGAGCAGCACTTAACTACCAACAAGGAACTTGTCCTAAGGCAAGACCCAATTGAGAAAAATGTTAAGCCTAGAATTATGCAAGAATTTTGAAAAATTTTAACCATTTTTAAAAAAAATAAATAAATTGAAATTGTAGTGGGAATTGATTGGATTTCAATTAAGCACAGTTTAGCACAATCAAGAATTTACCCCCTCCCCCACACATAAAACCCAACTTTATCCCCAAAGTTGACTTCTAAATATGAAGAAGAACAATTAATCAATTAAGGTTCAAAATACATTTTCAATTAAGTATATTTATGACAAGTATAATGGTCTCAATGAAGTTCAAAAATTTAGTTTTCCACAATGAATAAACAATCAGCAGGTTCATTAGCAAGTACATGCATTAAAATTCAAGTCCAATGTAAAATTTTCAATTAAAGTTTAAACAAAGCATAAGAAGTGTGAAAGCACAATTCATAGGGTGTAAGAAAGTTTAGAAAATTATGATTCAAATAGATGTTCAATTAAGTAGTAAGAAAATACAAGATAAACACCCTAAATAATAATTGGTTCCAATGAAAAACACAACTACCAGTAACAGGTACCGCCCCACAATTAATTGCATACAGTGAAATGATTTTAACAATAGTGAAATTCAATTTTTTTAAGCAAGGAGGATCATGCAGATTTTTAATTCATTAGTAACAAGACATGTAGTATAATTTTATAATGCAAGAAGAATTTTAAGCAAGCATAATTTTATTAACAAAAATAGGAGCAGAAAAATAAATGCAGCAAGTTGAAGTACTTCCCTGACTATGTTCTTGTCCAAAAATGACCATGGGAATTCCACTCCTTAGATGATAGCAGCAGCATTCCTAGAAACACAGAGTATATAAACTAGGAACAAATAACCAGCAGAGAAAAAGTATATATAAGAATGCAAAGCAGCACTTTATTCTAAGTAAAACAAGAACATAAATAAAACTAAACACTAAATAAAGAGCATGGGTTGACTACCATAAAGCACTGAATTTAAAGTCTTCAGTTAGACTTTATTTAATTACAAATTTTTTTATTTATTTACATAAAAGAAAAACCCATGGGTTGCCTCCCATGCAGCGCTAGATTTAAAGTCCCCAGCCAGACTTCATCAAGAACAATGAAGGCAGCCAAGCCCTTTGGCTGCCCTTCAAAATAAAGTTTCAATCTTTGATCATTGACAAACATGGGTTTATTTTCTTCACCAACAATTTCAACAGCTCCATTCTTCAGTACTCTCACAACAGTAAAAGGTCCAGACCACTTGGACTTCAGCTTCCCAGGAAAAAGTTTAAGTCTAGAGTTAAAGAGAAAGACCTTCTGTCCAGGTTTTAATTATTTGTTTTGAATGATAGAATCATGAATGATTTTAGTCCTCTCTTTATAAATCCTTTAATTATCATTACTCTCTCTCTCCTAATCTCATCAAGTTCACTCATCTCAAGTAATCTCTTCTCACCAGCACTCTTAAAATCAAAGTTTAAAGCCTTAACAGCCCAATATGACTTATGTTGCAACTACACAGGTAAATGACAGCATTTCCCAAACAACAGCATGTAAGGAGACATACCTATTGGGGTCTTGAAAGCAGTTCTATACGCCCATAAAGCTTCATCTAGTTTAAGAGACCAGTCTTTTCTAGAGTTTGAAACAGTTTTCTAAAGAATTTGTTTAAGTTCCCTGTTTGAAATTTCCACCTGTCCACTAGACTGTGGGTGATAAGGAGTTCTAGTTTTGTGAACACAACCATATTTCTCCATCAAATCCTTAAACTTGTAATTCTTAAAGTGTGTTCCATTATCAGTAATAAAAACCTTTGGGACTCCAAATCTTATAAAGATATTCTTCTTGAAAATTTTTATTACAGACTTGGCTTGATTGTTGGGCAGAGCTACTCCCTCAACCCGCTTAGATACATAATCCACAGTAACAAGAATGTACTCATTCCCATGAGATGATGGAAATGGACCCATGAAATATAACCCCCAAACATCAAAATTTCCACCTCCAAAATACCCTTTTGGGGTAAATCCTTCTTCCTACCCACATTACCCAGCCTCTGACACCTGTCACACCCAACCACAAAACTCCTAGCATCCTTAAAGAGGGTAGGCCAATAGAAACCAGATTGTAGGACTTTTTGAGCGGTTCTCTCACCCCCATGGTGACCTCCCCAAGGTGAAGAGTGACAACTTTCTAAGATAGGCAACATCTCTTCCTCAGGTACACATCTCCTAAGAATACCATCAACACACCTCCTAAATAGTATAGGGTCATCCCAAAGATAATATTTAAGTTCAGAAATGAATTTCTTTCTTTGATTATTAGACAGTTTTTTGGGAATGACACCTACTGCCAGAAAGTTGGAAAAATATGCAAACCAAGCAGATTGCTTGACTGACACAGTGAGCAACTTCTCATCAGGGAAAGAAGAGTTAATCTCCCTAGGATTTTCAGATTCATATTGGGTAACAGGAAGCCTAGATAAGTGATCAGCAACTATGTTTTCAGATCCCTACTTATCCCTAATCTCTAAGTCAAACTCCTGTAACAAAAGAATCCATCTAATCAGTCTGGGCTTTGTTTATTTTTTAGACAGAAAGTACTTTAAAGCAGAATGATCAATGAAAATTATGACTTTGGACCCTAAAAAATACTGTTTAAACTTATCAATAGCAAACACAATAGCTAACAACTCTTTTTCAACAGTGGTATAATTCTTTTGGGATTCATCTAGAAGTCTACTAGCATAATACAGCACATGAAATTTTCTATCCCTCCTTTTTCCAAGGACAACACCTACAACCATGCCACTAGCATCACACATAAGTTCAAATGGTAGTTTCCAATCAGGTGCAGTAATGATATGTGATGTAGTGAATTTCTCCTTAAGCAGATTAAATGATTTCATGAAATTTTTATCAAAATTGAAAGGTGCATCCTTTACCTGTAAAGAACACAAGGGCTTTGTTATTTTAGAAAAATCTTTTATGAACCTCTGGTAAAAACCGGCATGCCCTAAGAAACTTCTATCACCTTTGACATTAACAAGAAGAGACAGTTTCTGAATAACTTATATCTTAGCAGTATCAACTTCTAAAGCTCTCTTGGAAACCTTATGACCTAGGACAATACCCTCTGTAACCATGAATTGGCATTTCTCCCAATTAAGCACAAGGTTGGTTTCAATACATCTCTCCAAAACTAACTCAAGATTTCCTAAACAAGTTTCAAAAAGTACTGCCCACAATAGAAAATTCAACCATGAAAACTTCAAGGATTCTCTCAATCATATCCGAAAAGATAGACATCATACACCTTTTAAAGGTGGATGGATCTCCACACAACCCAAAGGGAATCCGCCGGTAGGCAAATGTTCCAAAGGGGCATGTGAAAGTGGTCTTCTCCTGATCCTCTAGATCAACAGGGATCTGGTTGTAACCAAAATACCCATCCATGAAACAAAAGAATTCATTTCCAGCTAACCTCTCAAGAATTTAATCAATGAAGGGCATAGGAAAATGTTCCTTTTTAGTGGCTGCATTAAGCTTCCTGTAATCAATAAAAACTCTCCATTTTGTGGCTTTCCTAACTTGGACTTCTTCATTTGTTTTTATTTTTAACTACAGTGAAACCTCCCTTCTTGGGGACAACCTGGACAGGGATGACCCAAGCACTATCAGAGATAGGATATATCATTACAGTGTCCATAATTTTGATCACTTCCTCTCTCACAACTTCTTTCATGTTTGGATTTAATCTTCTTTGACACTCTACCCTAGGCTTATAGTCAGGCTCCATAGGAATATTGTGCACACAGAATGAAGGACTGATTCCTTTGATATCAGCTATTGTCTAGCCTATGGAAGATTTAAACTTCTTCAACACATTCAACAATTTTTCTTCTTGGTTTGCATTAAGTTTAGTAGAGATTATTACAGGAAAAGTAGAGTTCTCACCTAAAAATGAATATTTAAGATGGGAAGAGATGGGCTTCAGCTCAAGATCAGGTGGTTCTACACTTGAAGGAAGACTCTTAGGCCTGGGAATCCCAAGGTATTCAACATATTTCTTGTAAGGAGTATTGAAAGATGAAATATTTCCAATTACAAGCTCAGATTCAGAGATAACAGTCCTATTGTCCAAGGTAGGCAGTATGATGTCCAGACTTTCTAGATCAGAATTCAGCAGGTTTATCAAAGTAGAATCATCTAATTGTCTCAAAATTTCTCCCTCAGTATCATCAAAGTGCTCATAAAGGTCGGTGTTAACTGAAACACCCTCAATTTCACTCAGAAAGATCCTAAGTTCAGAAACAGGGGACTCTCCTACAGTAGAAAATGGAAAGTTGTCCAGTTCTGGAAAATTTTCTAGATTGGTTGATTCAGCAGAATTTCCAGCTTCGAGAAAAGATTCAAAAATATTTTCTAATTCAAAAATGTTTTCTTCAGCAATGGATTTTTTTCCATATTTTTCAATGAGTTCAAGTTGATTTTTATAAGAACATTCAGCTTCAAGAGACTCAATTTTCGAACACTTTTTAGAAAATGTTGGTTCCTTAATATTTTTAAAAACATTGAACTCTTCTTCTTGTTCACCAATTTTGAAAATTAGTTGACCCTTTGAAACATCTATAATAGCACCACCTGTGGCCAAGAAGGGCCTACCCAAGATGATAGGTACCTCTTGGTTACACTCCATATCTAGAACAGGAAAGTTAGAAGGAAAGAATAACTTCCCTACTCCAACTATCAAGTCATCTACTTGACCCACAGGATGAGTGAAGGATCTATCAGCTAATTGAAGTATGACTATGGTGGGTTGGAGATCACCCAACTTCAACTGTTGAAACAGTGAGTATGGGAGCATATTAATGTTGGCACCTAGATCACACAAACAGTTGAGTTGACCAGAATTTTCTAGGGTACAAGGAATGACAAAACTACCTGGGTCTTTCAATTTGGGTGGGATTTTCTTTTGGAGAACAGCACTACACTCTTCAATGAGGCTGTAGGTAGAAAATTCTTCTAAATTCTTTTTGTTTGAAACAATTTTCTTCAGAGATTTCAGATAAGATGGTATTTGAATTAAAGCTTGGATAAAAGGGATGTTCACTTGTAGCTTGGACAGAAGACCAAAGAACTGAAGAAGTTCAGACCTGGTATTACTTTGAGGTTTCAGTTTCTCAGGGAAAGGTATGGGTGGGGAAAATTTTTTCAGAACAGTGGGAATATCCATCACCTCTTCAAAAAAAATTTCTTTTCCTTTATTCTTTTTATTTTTAGAAGAATTTTCAGTTTGAGATCCAGGTGACAGGTTCAGATTCTCATTATTTTCAACATCTTTCTGTGAATTTCCAGATTGTGAACAGAGCAGATTTTCATTTCCAGATTCAAACAGTTTCTCATTTTGGGCATTTTTTACAATTTTTTCAGCAACAATTTGAGTATTCAGCCCACTCCTAGTAACAAAAACCATGATATTCTCCCTAGGATTAAGTTCAGTTGTACTAGGAAACCTACCTTTATCCCTAGAAGTCAAATCTCTAGCTAATTGTCCTAGCTGTGTTTCCGTGTTCTGCATTCTCACATAATTTTTCATCTTATCTGAATCATATTGACTTTTCTGTTTATTAAGTTGAGTCATGTACCTTTACTCTTTTGAATTTATTTTATTCAATATCTGATCCAATTTAGAAGACATTTGATTATCATTACTTCCTTGAACATTTTAAGTCTCTCCCCTTTGTTGATTTTGAATGTTTGGTCTTGGTTGGTTAGAGTATTTAGGGGCAGTTGATTGTTTAATAACTCCTTGATCTTTCCATGACAAATTTGGATGGTTCCTATAGCCTTGATTGTGGTTATTTGAAAAAGGATCTTCTTTTTGAGGCATCCTAGGACCATAATTAACAATGGTTAAGGTTTCAGATTGTTGGGAAATTAAATCAACATTAGGACAAAAATTTTCAGAGTGCCCAAACATACCACATTGAGTGCACTATTGCCTAAGAGATTGATACTGATTCTAGTTTTCAACTAGTTTAATAGTTTATTTTGAATTCTGGTTCGTTAATGTTTGAAGTTGGTTAGTGATCTCAGCTAGTTGACTTTGAGTATCAGCTCCTGAACCAATATTAACATTCCTATTGACTCTCTTTCTTCTTGAATTCTTATGTTGAGAATTACGGGCCAGATTATTGAAAATTTGTCTCAACTCCTCATCAATCTTATCATTGTAATTACCCCCAGCAGCTTGATCCACTAAGTTCTGACCAGAGGAGGAAAGCCCTTCATAGAAAGTATCCACGAGGAGATTTGATGGGAGTTGATGATGAGGACACTGCCTAAGCAGGTCCCTAAATCTATCCCAAGCATCATGAAAAGCTTCTCCATCCTCTTGATAAAAACTAGTGATTTTAGTTTTGAGTTCTCCTTTTAGTCTTTGAGGATAAAATTTCATAATGAATGAGTTATAATTTTGATCCCAATTTTCAAAAATATTTTCATCTAAACTTAAAAACCAATTCCTAGCATTCCCTTTAAGTCAAAAGGGAAAAACTATCATCCTAAGTTCATTTTCATTGAGTCCTAAAAGTGTTAGTTGCTGCACAGTGTTATAGAAGTCTCTAATGAAGGCCAAAGGGTCCTCATTAGAGATCCCATTGAAAGCAGGCAGCAGTGAAATATGTGACTGTTTCAATTCATAGTTGCGAGCTCAAGGACTAAGCCTAATCGAAGATGGGTTGCTTGAAACTTGTGGGAGTTGGAACTCCCTCATCCTAGGTCGTTCATTATCATCTAAGAGTTATGGATGGTTTTGGAAATTATTATGCTCAGGAACTCTATTATCCATGTTTTCCATTTCAGTTTTGTTCTTCTTCCTTAGAGAAGCTAAGTGTTTATCTAGTTCAAGGTTTAAGGGCTCTAATCTAGCACTAGAAGTTATTGTGTTCATACAAACAAAAATAACAGTTTCAGTAGTAACAGTTCAGATTGACAAGAAATAGTTTTTGTTTGTACAAATTTTAAATTTTCCATTTTTTAAAGATTTTTATATTTGTGTTTTTTAAATGTTTTTTTAGAAATGGATCATTCCCTCCCCGAAAACGGTGCCAAAGACATGACCTAAACCGCCATTGAAGCGGTTCATTGTTTAATATTTATATTCCTACGAACTACTGTATATGTGGCAAGCAGGGTCGAACCCACAGGGAAGGTAAATTTGGCCACTACTAAAATAAAAACTTGGAAAACTCCACTGTTGTTAGCAACAGAGTGGTTTTTCTAATTTTCACTTTTTATATTTTTATATCTTTTATTTTTTTAATGATTTTATGTACTGTAAATTGAAACTACACATCTATTATAAACTTTTTCTACCTATACTAAAATAGATTACAGCTGGAAAATAAGGTGCATCAAAGGAAATAAGATGCTAATAAAGGACAACAGTAAAGAACGCTCGGGGTTCATTCTAGTCTACTGGTTTAAATTGTTTTTCCTTTTCATGTAAAAGTAATGCTTCATATCACTGAATAAAGGTGAATTAGCTCCCTCTCCAGGACATAAGTCATGGAAATTATACAACTTTGAGTTCGCCACTCCAAAGAAGTACAACTTCATAAAAATGATTTTAAAAGTCGACAGTACACACTCGCTGTGAGTACTGAAGTTTTCAATTTGAGTTTAATGTTTTTAGAAAAAGTTTCTACAACCAAACTCGCCGAAAGATTGTAGGTGCATGATATCCAGTCTTGTGGTACAAAACAGATATATGTATTTAGAACTGATCTCTCCGATCAATTCTAAACACATTAAAATAATAAGTGAAAAGGATGAAAAAGATACCAGTAGAGCTAGAACTCTCCCCGAACTAGAAGACTTAGTTAACTATATTATTCATCATCACTACATTAATAGGAAAAATTACAGAAACAGAGTACAAAATTTTAAAACGTGAGGGAGAAGGAACTCCCTAAGAATGCTCTGCTCCTGAGTTCCTGGACTGCACTGCTCAACATCGTCCCTCTGGGTAAGTGAATCGCCTCCCAGTCAATCGTGAATCCAATCTATCTTCAAAGAATGCTGCTTGCTCTGCTTAAGTAACTTCTGTCATCCATTGCATGTCACCGCCACATCTTCCACCAACTTCAAGAGTTCTTCACCCATGCACTGCACATGTGTGTTTAACCCGTGACAGGAACGTCGCGCGAATTTTTCCCTCGTAACTAACTCCAGTTGAGTTAGTTGGATTAACTTGGACATGTTTAAGTCCCTTTAATGAACCTTCCATGTAAAATAGAATAAATAAATGAGATCGCAAAGGAAGAAAATTAGTTAATTTTTAAGTTAAGAGTTATTTTTACAAAGTTAACAGAAATTGATTGAAATTTATTTTTATATTTTATAAAATTATTCACTTAATAATACTAAGGTGATACATAAATTTATTAAAAAGTTATTAATTTGATTAGGTTTATAGATATCATTACTAAGTTATTAATTTTATCCATTTTTTTAAACTAAGTTATTAAAAATTAAGAACATAAATAAATAATTAATTAAGAAAATAATTTAGATTGAATTAATATTTTAATTATTACAATAAAAGAAATTTAATCATTATATTAATTAACTAATTAGTTAATTTTAATTAAGTAATTAAAATTACTACTTAAGTTTTAAGTAATTTAAATTAATAAATATATTTTATAGTTTATTTAGAATTATTATTAATTATATAATTTATACAAAAAATAGTAAATTAATTTGTTATAGACTTTTATTATTAATCACGTTTAATAATTTAATTTATAATTTATCTATTTAATATTATATTAGTTCAATTTTTTTAATAATTATTTAATATTTATTTGACTTTGTAAATTAACATTAATGTAAAATATACTTTACTTTAATTTTTTTTACTTTTTTCTTTTACTTTCCCTCTTTTTTTACTTTACTTTTATTATTATTTCTTTATACTTATTATTATATATTTTTTCATCTCCCTCTTCCTCCCCCATTTCACCATGGTGCAGAGGGGGATCCTCATCTTCCTCCTCTCCGTCAATGCTCTGCGGCCTCCACCAACGCCGACGAACTACCTCCCTTGCTCCAGCGGTCCTCGGTGCCTCTCTTCTGCATCGCGGCGCGACGCACTTCAGACACCAACGCGGCGGTGAGCTCCTCCTCCACAACAGTGACAACAACGGCATGTGAATCAATATTCCTTCAGCACTGGCTAAACCTTTCAAACAGCAGTAGGTCATCAGCCTCTAGCAAAATCGGCGCTAAGAAGGTCTTCAGTGGCGTAGAGGTCCTCACCTTCCAGCGGCTTCAAACCAGTTCTGGTCCTGTGCACGGTGATTCTCCTTCGGCAACCAGCAACGACCTCCTCTCCTCATGCGGCGAACTCCTGCTCAAGTGCGTCCAGCAGTGCGCGACTCCCATGGTGGCACGGCGGCTTGGTTCCACTCTAATCCTCTACTTGCAATAGTTCATGGCTACAGCTTTAGTGAACTAGCAGTCCTTGGCTTCACAGCGCAACAGCGGCGGCCTCCCCTCCTTCAAGCGGTGCGACTTCGGGCAGCGTGGTGGAGCAAAGAGGGAAGGGAATGTAGTGTGGTTGAAAAAGCAGCAGTGAGTGCGTGAAAAGCAGGGGAGTCACCGGTAGAATGAAACACCAGCGCAGGGTCACCGGTAGAGTTAAATAAAGAGGTCACTGATAGAATAAATGCAAGGTTATTGTTAGTATAAAAAGAAAAAGGAACAGCGTGTGGGGAAGTATAACGGTGAGGATTAAGTATCAGTGAGGAATGAAAAAAAACAGAGTAAAAAGCAAGGGAGCAGGTCACTGGTATGCAGCAGTAACAGTGAGGTAAGAGATAAAGGTCTACCGGTGTGGAATAAAATAATAAGGTAACAGTGGGGTGAGGGAGAAAAAAATAGGGAGTCAATGTTAAGATAACAGCGAGGTACTGAAAAGGGTGAGATAAAGAAAATAATAAAATGTCTAACAGTGAGTGAAAGGGATGCAACTGTGAGATAGACCAGGAAAAGGGTCACCGATAAATAGCAGCAGAGAGGATCAACGTTAGAAATAAAAATAAAGAAAAGAGCAGTGAACCAGTGAAGAAAAATATCAGTGAGGTGGTCACTGTTAGGTATAACAGTGGAGCGGGGTTCACCGTTATAGAAAAATAGAAAGTCACCGTTTTAAAATTAAAATCTAATTTTAGAATAAAAATTAAAGGGTCACTGGTACTTAAAAACATAAGCACACCGTTACAAATAGAACTAAA
Source organism: Viscum album (assembly GCA_963277665.1). Lineage (NCBI taxonomy): Eukaryota > Viridiplantae > Streptophyta > Magnoliopsida > Santalales > Viscaceae > Viscum > Viscum album. The sequence continues at coordinate 249,364,273 of OY728135.1, read as the reverse complement.
TACTCACCGTTATGCAACAAAAATAAAAGGGTCACCACTGTAATAAAAAATAGGTTACTGGTACAGAAAAATAGAAGCTTACCATTACACAACTGTGACCTTTTAAAAATAAACACAAATTAAACATAGAATTAAAACATAAATAAATTAAATAAAGACTCAAAATAATTAATTATTATAATGATAAATACCATTATTTCAAAACAAGATTTTTATTAACCTTTAAAACAAAAATTTTATTAACTGACAAAACTTAAATTAAAAACTAAATACCTATTAAACTAAATTAATAATAAATTAAAATTAAGAATAACATGCAAATTACAAAGTAGCAGCAAGTGATAATGAAAAACAATGGTGACCCATATAAGTCACGACCATCGCTCGCCTACCTCACTGGTAGACTAAAATCAAAATTTGGTGAATTAATAATTAATCTGCATACATAAAATAATATAATTAATGTTGAAAAAAAACTATTAATTAATTAATAGTTAAATATTTTCACACAAATAATTTAAGGGCAGACCATTTTATTTAATTTTAAAACACAAGTTACTTACTTAAATGATGAGCAGGACGTCTTAAACAAATTAATTAATATAATTAACACATTCTAATGTAACTAAGTTAAAAGATTAATATATTAAAATATACACTAAATTAAATAAAATTATTTAGATTAAATAGTTACTTAAAAAATAGATATTAACTTATTAAAAAGTTAATCAGATTAAAATTAACCAAACTAAAAAGAACATAGTTAAGGTTGATTAGTTTAGTTAGATTAAAATTATTAATTTAAAGTCTAAAAATACATAATTAATTAGAAAAATTGATTAATTTAAAAATTTAATTATAAAAATACAAAAGTACAATTATTTAGTATAAAGTGATTAAATAATTAATAAAATCATTAAAAATTAATTAAAAAGATGTGAAAAAACTATGTCAAAATAGAGCCACATCAATGGCCCAACATCTGCTAAAGTAGTTTCAAAGGATTTCACCACCCCATTCTGATTGTAGTCAAATTGCTTCCCATCACTCGAGCTCTTTTTTGGACATTCGCTTGCATAGTGACCCATCTCATTGCACTTAAAACATACACTAACTGTAAATCAAATTTGGTCTTACCATCACCATGATCTTTTCAGTGCAATCACGAGCCTTATGTCCCATATTACTACATCGGTAGCACCTTCCAGAATTCAGAAGACATTCCCCAGCATGCCTTTTACCACATTTATCACAAACTAGAAACTTAGTTTTCATACCATCAGACCTTTTTGAAGAATGATTCCCTTTCTACTGCCACCTCGGTCACTTCTTTTGTTGGTTGTTATAGAACACTTGATCATCGACAAAATCCATTTCTACCTTCTCAGCACATCGAACAAGCTTTTCATAACTCTTGAACTCGCGAGAAGCTAAAGCCCTTCGATATTTTGGCTTTAATTCTGAGTAAAAACGATTGATTTTACTATCAAGGTCTCGGATAAAATTTGGAGCATACCTTGCTAATCGAGTGAACCTTTCCTCATAAGCAGCCACTGAGTCTTCCTCTTGCCTCAATTCCAAGAATTGTTTTTCCATCCGAAGTCGAACAGCCTTAGGAAAATTCTTCTCAAGAAACATACCTTTGAATTCATCCCAGTCAAGAGCATCAATCTCATTAGCGTCCCTGATATTTTTAACCATCAACCACCACTGATCTTCTTCACCCTCCAAACCGTAAATTGAAAGACTAACCTTTTGATTGTATGAACACCCCATGACATCAAAAATCTTCTCCAGTGCTTTAATCCACCCTTCAGCTAGCACAGGGTCAGATGATCCTCTGAATTATGGGGGATGTTGCCTCATGAAATGTTCCACCACTGACATGTTCCTCTACGGTTGATCTGGCTGATCTCGTGAATGTATACCACCACTATTTATCGCTTGAGTCAACTGTGCCATTACTGCAACAAACTGTTCAGTTCCAATTCCGACCATCTCAGGATGCTGATTCGGAAGGTCATTTCCTTCTGTATGCCTTCCTAGCATTGCTTCCCTATTTCCTCTGCAGAAAACCATTCTGAACAAACATGTCTTAGATGAAGCAACATGGTAATCTTCAAATGCTATATCATTTCAATTTGACCATAAAAAAATATTTTTGGATAATAATTTAATTGAATTCTAACTCCTAATGTTATCTAAACCTACCTTTGATACCAACTATAAGTCCCTACCCTTAAACATGACTGAATCTTGAGTTATTTCAAGAATACACGTTGAGGATATTTTCAGGTTTAGAGTTTTAGATAATTAGATCATAAATCATGCATTACATTCCACACTTAAACAAAGTGGTTACATAAAAGATAGTACTCATTTTTCCCATCAACAGAAAAATATTTAAAATAAAAATGGATTCTTTCTTTACAATTCCTTCACACTATCATCACATCATGTACCTTTCCCTTGACCTGTGAAAAACATTTCAAAAAACTGGGATGAGCATAAAAAGCTCAGTAAGGGATATAAAAATACGGAAAAGAAACATTAGTACATGTATAAATAAGAATAAATGAAATCATACTTTACTCATAATACATAAACATGTTAAAATACCTCATGAAATCATAAGATTTATGAATAACTCATAGAAATCATAAGACATAAAGGTAACTTGAGGCATTCATAACATTCTTACGTAGTAAGTAACCCTCATGGTTACATTTGGAATACCCATAACAGTATATTCCCTAAATATCTTCGGGGAAACCTTAATGTTTAACCCCTTCGCGTTACCCAATGCATTGGAGAGCTATATCGGGCTCACCCACCCTTAGTTTATCACGGAACCACCCATCTTCATAACAATTCCCAAGAACCATAACATAATCATATCACATAAAACATGCATAAAGGAAACATAACATTTACACATTTCAATCACAAGATATCAATACAACACATTGATATAATAAAAACATTATGAAAACCATTTTGGATACCAAAATAAAAGAAAAGTAAAGCATGGTATTTATTTTTCATTTAAAAAAATCTATAGCTTGTAGAGGAAGCCGAAACTCAAATAATAGTCACGGTGGCGGAGAAGTCGTTGTCGCCGCATACGTACGACAAAAAATCATTCCTTTTGTCATCTAGTAAAACTCTTCGTATAAAAAAGATCACTTTTGAATAGACATAAAAGTCAAAGGGGTTTATACACCGTATAAAAGAAAGTTTTGTATAAAACAAAATATGCCTCAATGAAAGGAGATTGAGACGAAGTCCCTTACCTCGGGTCCGACTTGACTCGATCGTTCTTTAATCTCCTAAATAATAAACATGAGTTAATTTATACTTTCTTAAGAACCTTTTTCAAGTTTATTATTCCTTTTATATCACTTATTACCATGTTATGAACACTATGTAATTATTTAAGTTAATAATGATCGTTTTGTTGATCATTGGTACTTGAGTCAAAAATAAACTCTTTATAATTACAAGTTTTTCATGTATCCATTATATCCATAATTATATTCATGATGTAGATATCATATATATCATATATATCTATCATATACATGAATTTATAATATTACAAAACATTTAGAGGTAAGAAATGAAATGCACCGTTCATGGAGACGGTAAGCCGTACGTACGCATGAACGCTACTTTCATTTCTATTTCGTATTTTATGGAATGGAATCATAATGAAATAAAGGTATATTATAATTCCAGTATAATATCATATATAATATCATTAACGTCATCCTTTATATATCCTACATATGGCATTAACGAATCAAATCACTTTGAGGGGGCGGTAGTCCGCACTTCCTAAAATGAAGATATCGCGTTTACCCATAATGGAAACCATAAAGGTATGCCATAAATGAAAAATACAGAAGCTTAAGGAAAACATAAACATATTATATATCATATATAAATATAGTGACATATTAATGTCCACCTTTGAAGGTGTTATATTAATATTGAACAATCATCGTTTTGTTAGGCAGAAATTCACCATCCACGGAAACAGTATGTTCTTTAACCATTAGATGTAGGTGTGTGTAAGTGTAGCTCGAATAATTATTATAAAAACATCATATTATAGTGAATATTTTGTTGTTGTTACAAAATAAATGAATAAAAAGAGTTTAGGGGGTTGGAGAAGCAAAATAAAACAAAAGAACATTAGAGAAGACTTTACCTTTAAATCGGGTAACTCCTCTTGGTTTGAACCAAAAGGGTTTCTTGAAGAGATTTCTGCCTAAGGTAAGGCTTCTAGGATGAATAGAGGGATGTGGAGAGACAAAATGAGCAGATCTTGGCCGATCCAATGGCTTGATAAGTGTGGGTAAGGATGTAGAGGTGGAGGCCTTTTATAAGAGGGAGGAGGGGCACTCTTGGAATGCCAAGAAATGTTACTTTATTTTAAAATGAGTTTCGGATTTAAAAGGTCCCACATTGATATATTTAGAGGATAAGGTGATAAGGGTTTGAGATATACTCATCCAATAGGCTTTTGAAAAGTTTAAGTCTTATATTTTACATTATATTTTTATTTTTTTTAAATCGTTCATTAATGAGATAATCGCTGAATCATCATGATGTCATAAATAAATTAATTTATTTAATGTCTAAAAATTATAAAAAAATACTATGATGTAGGAAATATTTTTATATTTACAATTAATATTTATAGTCTAAGATATAATTTACACAAAAAAACTAAAAATGTTTTACTCGGGTGATACATTCTTTAGTGATATTCTCCTTTCTTTAAAAATAAAATGATAAAGTGTCACTTTCACCCAAAAGTGATTCCATGGGGTCCCTATGTTTGGAAAAAGAAATCCCATGGAATTACATGACACAACCAGTAGCATTATGACACATGTTGGGGTCATTTTTTATTATTATGATATTATTTTATTACCCTTAACTACCCGATTACTAATTAATCACTATAATTAAAGATTATTACCGTCGTTACTATTCATAATGTCCAAAAACAAAAGAGTCTTAATTAAAAAAATTGGACCTTCTAATTAAAAATATTGAATCCATTTTACCAAATTCCAAACACATAAATTTCAATAATTAATTTAAAAATAATTCCCGTTGTCAAAACAAATAACTGGTTTTTTAGAAATAATTTCTATCAAAAGTTTGACAATTTTTTATGTCCAATTTAAAAGTGAAATTAATCCCAATGACCACCATTGGATTAAATGGTAAAAATATATTCTATTTACACTTTAAAACCAATTAAAAAGATAATATATCCATATAATTAAATAAGATGAAAAAGCAGTTTTGAAGTAAAATGCAGTATTTTCACTATTCATTAAAAAATGAACATTGTCAGAAAAATACCAAAAATTTATCCAATGTAAATTTCAATGTCCCAATACTAAATAATAAGTTTAGTTTGACAAATAGAGCTTATAAAATTGTCAAAATATCTATTTAAAAATGGATCTCCATCAAAAGGCGGTAAAACAATCTTTTAAAAATATTAGATAATTCTATGCTTATGATTGGATTTATTCCCATTTTAAGTCTTTAAAACACTATCTAATTCATAAATATAAATAGATAAGAATATATATTAGTCATTACTTACTTGGGATGTTACATCTTCTTATACTTCTAATTTCATTAGGTTATCCTCCAAAACCCATAAAAACTTATGGGTGTTTACATATTATTAATGTATTTATCTAAGTTTTGTGAGATAACTTGCATGATAACCTTCATAATTTTATACCTTTATTATTGAATCCTTAAGTTTTATCTACTCAGAGGGTGGTTGTGTATGTTTCTGATCATGTCATCTTTTAGAGATCATCCAAGATGGGATATTTCAAATCTAATGATATGAAAATATGTTTGTACCTTGATTTAATTAGAGTGAAAAAAGGAATGGTCATTATTAGTTTAGTGACATGTGATGTGATCAACTACTTGGATGAGGGACATGTGATTTTCTTATCTACTAGATGAATAAAATGTGATGTTTTCATTGACCTGATCAATATTTTTTAGAGAATTATGAATATACGAGATGACCTATACTAGATTTAAATGTTTCAAATATATTGGTTACTCATTATCATAAAAAAGGGACTATATAGGTATAAATACTATATAAATGATAAACCTTATAGTGGACTTGTTCGTACGATGATATGGTATGTTTGATTGAGTTCACACTATAAAACATTGTTACTTGAGTATCATTGATATTTTCAAGAGGATGCACTTTTATTTTATATATGAAATCAAGATTTCATATTTGTTTTCAACACACAAAAAAACCTTACAAGGCCACACCAATAGGTATTAAGATAAAAATTAAATTTTGGACAAAATGTTTGTTCCAAAAATGAATAGATTTTGATAAAATATATCAAAAAGCGTTTTGGAAGGATTCATAAATAGTTGGGAATTTTTTCATAAAGTCCTTCTAAGAATTTAATGAAATTGAATATTTATGAAAATGTATTAAAATAATGGATATTATAATTTATGATATCTATAAATCATATATGGTGATATGGTCATTCATATGCCTCTATTGTATCTTATTATTGGTCATTATCCTAGTGTATGATGGGTGTGAGATATGAAATACCACGTGATTGTATTGTTCCATTTCTTATAAATCGATTCAATTTTGTTATGAATTAGTGATATTTATTTATTTATGGATTTTCACGACCCGTCCTAGTGGGGCCCGAGCCGCAACTCCCCAAGACCGCCTCCAATAGTCCAGGGGCTAGTGACTAGCACCGAGTAGGCATGCTACTAACATGCGAGGCATTGCCTATAAACCTGTACGCACACACACACATCTCCAAGCCCACAAAGATAAAAAGTAAAAACTACAAAAAGGAAAAGATGCATTCATACACTAAAACCCAACCAACAGAGTACGACAAGAAGTAAAGTACAAGAAATTAAAACCTTGGGCCAAAAGTACAAGCCCACCAAAAGAGAGTCCGTAACAAAGTCCAACCTATAAAGAAAGGTTTTGGGAATGCAGTCTGTAGCTGTAGGAACACACCTCGGCCTGTTGAATCTCACTGAGTAAAGTCCGGTCTTGGTCCGCCTAGAATCATGTCAAAGGATCGCTCGTCTGCACAAGACATGACACGTGCAGGAAAAGCCCGTGCAGGGGTGATTATAACAATACCCAGTAGGACACCCCAAAACGACAAGGAAAATACAACAAGGGAAATACCACAAAGGAAAGATACAGTCATATCTACACAATATATGTCTACAGAACATATAACAAGAATATCCAGATATACTCATACACAAACGACCATCGCGATACCTCCACTAGGATCCAGCTCGAAGATTCCACTAAGCATGTAACCGGGAGCGGTGACGACGGCGACGGTGCCGGCCTTCCCCCCGCTGGGGGGGAAGGGAGATTCGCCGTCCGATGCGAGACCAGGTGTTTTTAGACCTTTTTCGAATCCAGACTTTCTCCCCCCTTTCCCAAAAATCTCTTTGAGCCCTAAGGCGTCAGATCTGTTTGATGGGCGACCTAACCTTCATCTCTCAACTTCAGAGTTCTCTGAATCCTCTGCGCTTCTGAATCTTACCTTGATAGCACGCTTTAGAAATGGTCGACCTTCTGTTGATGCCTTCGACAGATTTATCTTCGGTTCGTGGGAGCTACAGGAAAGGGCTATTGTCGGTCTGCTTGACAGGAACCACATGATGATTCGGTTCGAATCAGAGGAAGATCTCATTGCTGCTTGGTCGAGAGCTCCTCGTAGATTCAACGGGTATCGCTTCCTTCTATTACGCTGGTCTTTCGACTTTCACATGAAGCGCGATTCACCATCGACAGCGGTTTGGGTAAGTTTCCCTAATTTGCCGCTCCCCTTCCAAAACCCTACTATCATTCAAATGCTTGGCAACCTAGTAGGAAGGTTTTTGTGCTCTGATAGTCGCACTTCTGCTGTGTGCCATCCGGTTAATCCCCGGGTTTGTGTGGAGATGGACGCCTCTCGACGGCCGTTTGATCATGTGTGGATTACCATTGGGGAAGAGTACAGGTGTAAACAGCAGGTGGTTTATGAGAACTGGACGGGTTTCTGTTCTTCTTGTCACCGCCTGGGACATGAAGCGGAATTTTGCCGTAGGAATGGGGCCTTGAAGGATCGGCCTCATATTTCCAGTCGAAGGGATGGAGAGGCTAGGAGAAGACCAACGGACTTGGCTCTGAGGGTGGGAAACTCTTCCAAGGCGGCCGTTGAAGTGGAGGTCTCCCAATCTGTAGGAGTGGACAGTCTGCTAGGTGAGGCCACCAAGGCGGCTATTGAGGAGAATCTTGCCCCTGTTGTTGAGAAGATGAATACAGAAGGGGTTGACTTGGATTCCCAGGCACCGGAGGTGGATGGGCCAGTGGTTGAAATCAGTAGGGTGCTAGAGGAGGTCGACCAAGGTGCTAAAGATTCGGTGGAATGGATGCTTGCTGGACGCGGAGCTGATTTGGTTCAGACATTGGGGGATGCGAGTTCCAATCATGTTTTGCAGGTTCCCTACACAGAAGGTGCTAGAGGTTTAGATCCAATGGCCAAGCCTTTTGTTGCTTTATCCAACAGGTTTGAATGCCTTCGTAACGGTGATGTTGATCCGGCTCCAAATAGTGTCCCCAGAGGTGGGGAGGAGGGTATGGAATCAATAAGAAATGAGACTTATATCCGGAATTGGGACCAAGTGGAGGCCGCCAAGGAGTTATGCTTGGATGGAAGTAACACCTCGCCCAAGAGAAGGAGGGGAAAGAGTAGGAGCATTGATAGTAAAGGGAATGCGGCCTTGTCCAGTGCTGTGGAAAAAGCTCCGAATGAAGATGGACGTCTCCCTTTAGTAGAAATCAGCAATACAGATCAGAGGCTGGATAATCTTGAACGCCCGGTTTCTTCTCGGAGGGAGCAACATAGTAGAGGAGAGGAGAACTCTGGGGGAGGAACAGGAACTGTGAGTGAGCTGGCTGGGATTTCTTTCAGTGATATCGTCAAGAGAGGGACTCAGGTAATAGATACAAGCGGCGAACCTATGTCTACTCAAACAAGAAGAAGGGCGCGGAAGGATTACTCGCATCTTCCGCCATCGTTGAGGACCAGATCAGCTTCTAAGCGGAGTGGGGGGGTTGTGATTGCTCTGAAAACGGGAAGAGTGGACGTCGATGCCTCTTCTGAACGGCCTGTTCTGGAACAGCTTAGAAGTAGGGTTCAAAGTGCCAACTATTGGAGGGACCCAGAGTGGGAGTCGACTACGGGTGCGGAGGAATCCTGCTTGGGTTTTGGAGACGATTATGGCTATTACGATATGTAAGGTTGTGTTGTTCTGGTTTGTTTAAGTTTCGTCTATGTATGCATGTTGTACGTTGGGGTCCGGTTCCCTTTAACCCGGCTTTAGAAAATGAAAAAAAATGATTTGCAGGTGGGAGGACGCACTCCTAGGTCTGAATAGAGAGATACAAAGTACTAATTCTGGGAGAACACACTCCACAAGTAGCTTGAGAACACAATGCTCATATGAGGATCACAACTAATTCATATAGTGATTCCGACAACTCAGTCTGAGCTAACCCGCTAAGCAGAGGATCGGCGCCTGGGTAAAGTTGGTCACGTCGATACCAAGAACTCTACCTAGGGTTCCGGGAATGAATAGAGGATCCGGCTCTAAGTCTCACAGAGGGGATTCCAACAACTCTATTTAGGAAGTCCTGCTGAAGGGATCATACTCCTGTATAAAGGAAATGATACCAGAACCTTCAGGGAAAAGACCAAGGTTACGAACCCTAAGAAAACTAGTCCAAGTCACATAAGAAAATTGGCTCAAGCCATGAATAATTGGTTACACAACGTGTAGTATGGCTACACGCTGTGTTCCTTGACCTCGGGTACTACCCGTGTAAATGGCCCGTGTCATCCGTCTAAGCTGTGTAAAACTAAACTACATGGCATGTAGAAGAATCACACGCCGTGTTCCTTGACTCCGGGTACTTCCCATGTGAACGACCAGTGTCATTTCACTTGTTGGATATAAATAAACTACACGGCGTGTAGAAGAGTCACACGTCGTGTCTGAGCACCTGGGGTTCGCTCCGTGTATGCTAGCCATGTGCCCGTACATGGCCCCTGTCTGTGTCCGTGTCGCCTGCCCGTGTACCAGTACACGAGGTATCCCGTGTATCTGGCCAGGTCTGGCCGAGGAAGGGTATACACGTTGTGTCCTTGGCTGTGCACCCAACCCGTGTCCGTGTACTCCTGGAGTACACGCCAGGTGATCCGTCAACGAACACACGCCGTGTATCCCATACTACACGACGTTTAGTCGGGATTTTTTCAGAAGCATCGTCTTCCTCCTCGCGCCACGGCTGAACCTACGGATCCTCGGTTTCTCGTCCGTTCATCCGGTTACTCCATAGATTGGTTCGCTTCATCATACAAACATCGAAACATGTGTTTTCAGTGCTTAAATCAAATCATAAACCTAGAACGATCCATCCAAAGAGAAATGGCCGAAAACACATATCTCTCGATCCACTATGAATCGTCCACCGAAACTGTCGTCGCACCTCCGTGACATCGCTCCGGGGTTGGATCTACAAATTGGGATCTTTGAATCATAGAACGGATGTGCAACGATCCGTTGTTCATCACCCCACGAAGAATGTGGAGAACACGAAGAAGAGAAAGGGAAGAAATCCAACGAAACAAATTTGAGGAACGAACCTCTGTCGTCATTCGTCACGGTGTTGATATGCTCCCGTTAATAGGATTAAACGGAGAAGAAAAATCAACAACAAAATATAAATATGGAATCAATCTCCCAAAATCCCCACAAAATCCCATCCTGCAAGAACGATCGATCCGCGGACTAATCTGTTCGTGGATTAGCCCGCGTTCGTCGAAGAAATCAAGAACGGTGAAGAAATCACAAACAAACATCCTACCTAGATCCGCAACATTCGTTGGTGAAGATTCAGTCGTCACGTCATCGTCGCCACATTGGGAGGTTTTCTTTAGAGCCTCCAGAGCTGCCAAGGGTTTTAGGGTTATGAGGTTTGTAACCCTGGACCCTTACGCCAACCTTTAATTAAAAAGGCAAGGGATATCTATTGCAGGTTGGACTTTGTTACATACTCTCTTTTGGTGGGCTTGTACTTTTGGCCCAGGGTTTTACTTTCTTGTACTTTACTTCCTATCATACTCTGTTAGTTGGGTTTTAGTGTATGCATGCATCTTTCATTTTTTGTAGTTTTTACTTTTTAGCTTTGTGGGCTTGGAGATGTGTGTGCATGCGTACAGGTTTATAGGCAATGCCTCCCATGTCAGTGGCATGCCTACTCGGTGCTAGTCACCATCCCCAGGCCTATTGGAGGCGGGCTTGGGGAGTTGCGGCTCGGGCCCCACGGGGACAGGTCGTGACAAAGTGGTATCAGAGGGACGGGATATCCATGGACTTCGTGACAGGTTTACCACGTATGTCCAGGGGATACAATTCCATATGGGTGATCGTTGCTCGACTCACCAAGTCTGCCCACTTCCTAGCCATATGAGAGCAGAGTTTAGTAGAGATTTTGGGATGCCTCTACGTGTAGGAGATAGTTCGACTTAATGGAGTACCATCCATGATCGTCTCAGATTGTGATGGTCGTTTCACATCCCGGTTGTGGAAGGGATTTCAGAAAGCTTTTGGGACTCAGTTACGCTTGAGCACAGTGTTTCATCCTCAGACTGATGGTCAGACGGAGCAGACCATCTAGGTTCTAGAGGATATGCTTTGAGCTTGCATACTTGACTTCAGTCATAGTTGGGAGGATCACCTACCAATGATGGAATTTTATTACAACAACAATTATCATTCCACTATTGGTATGGAACCATTCGAGGCTCTGTACAGGCGACCTTTCAGGTCACCACTTTGTTGGACTGACCAAGGAGAGTCAACACTCATGGGCCCAGAGATGGTGATAGCTACTACAGAGAAGGTGCAGGTCATCCTGGAACGGATGAAGACTGCACAGAGTCGGAAAAAGTCTTATGACGATAAGAGGCAGAGGCCCTTGGAGTTGGAGGAGGGAGATCATGTGTTCCTTCGGGTCTCTCCTCGACGGGGATTGCAGAGATTTAGCCGAGGCAGAAAGCTAATTCCGAGGTTCGTTGGCCATTTTCAAATTCTGAGTAGAGTTGGCGAGGTGGCATATCGCTTGCCTCTACCTCCTTAGATGGACCAGGTACACAACGTCTTCTATGTGTCGTAGCTATGGAGGTACGGGCATGATCCATCTCACATCATCGACTGGGGCGAGCTGGATATCGATGATGGAGCGACCTTTGCTGAGTACCTAATGGAGATCGAGGATCGGCAGGAGAAGATCCTTCGTGGGTGAGCTATTCCCTTAGTGTGTGTCCGGTGGCAGCACGAGAATCTCCAGGAGAGCACGTGGGAGCGGGAGGCTCAGATTCACATGCATTACCCACATCTTTTTGAGTAGCCTTTGTTTTGTCTTTTTGGGGATGTAAAATTCTTAAGGTGGGTGTGATGTAATGTCCCAGATTTTTCCATGTACTATTTTCATATTATATGGGAATTAATTCGAGACTAGGCTCTGAGACGACGTGCAGTTCTGAGGCTCGGTGAGCCTGAAATAAATGTTTGAATTTAGTTTAAAAAATTAAATAATGTGCACGTGCGGTTTTCCTGAAAAAGTGGAATAACTCTTAAACGGGTGCTCGGATCAGGATCATAACAAAGTCATAGGGTGATTCCGACAACTCAGTCTGATCTAACCCGCTAAGCAGAGGATCGACGCCTAGGGTAAAGTTGGTCATGTCGATACCAAGAACACTACCTAGGGTTCTGGGAATGAATAGAGGATCCGGCTCTAAGTCTCATCGAGGGGATTCCAACAAATCTATTCACAGAAGACAAGTGGCTCAATCCATGAAGAATTGGTTACACGACGTGTAGTATGGCTACACACCGTGTTCCTTGACCCTGGGTATTGCCCGTGTAAACGTCCCGTGTCATCCGTCCAAGCTGTGTAAAACTAAACTACACGGCGTGTAGAAGAATCAAACGTCGTGTTCCTTGACTCCAGGTACTACCCGTGTGAACGGCCCGTGTCATTTGGCTTGTCAGATAGAAACCAACTACACAGTGCGTAGAAGAGTCACACGCCGTGTTCGAGCACCTGGGGCTCGCTCCGTGTACTCTGGCCATGTGCCCGTACACGGCCTATGTCCGTGTCTGTGTCGCCTGCCCGTGTACCAGTACATGGGGTATCCCGTGTATCTGGCCGGGTCTAGCCAGGGAAGGGTATACATGTCGTGTCCTTGGCTGTGTACCCAACCCGTGTCCATGTACTCCCAGAGTACATGCCAGGTGATCTGCCGATGAACACACGTCGTGTATCCCATACTACACGGCGTGTAGTCATGATTTTTCCAGAAGTGTCGTCTTCCTCCTCGCGTCGCAGCTGAACCTTCGGATCCTCGGTTTCTCGTTCCTTCGTCCTGTTACTCCAGGGATTGGTTCACTTCGTCCTAAGAACATAGAAACGATTGTTTTCGGCACTTAAATCAGATCATAAACCTGGAACGATCCATCCAAAAAAATGGCCAACAACTCATATCTCTTGATCCGCTCCGAATCGTCCGCTGAAACTGTCGTCGCACCTCCGTGAAATCACTCCAGGGTTGAATCTACAAATTGGGATCATTGCGTCGTAGAACGAATGTGCAACGATCCATTGTTCAGCACCCCATGAAGAACGTGAAGAACATGAAGAAGAGAAAGGGGAGAAATCCAACGAAACAAATTTGAGGAACGAACCTCCACCGTCATTCGTCACGATGTTGATCCTCTCCCGTTAATAGGAATAAACGAAGCAGAAAAATCAACAAAAAAAGATCAACATGGATTCAATCTCCCAAAATCCCCAAAAAATCCCATCTCGTAAGAACGATCGATCCACAGATTAATATGTTCGTAGATTAGCCCACGTTCATCGTAGAAATCAAGAACGGGGAATAAATCACAAACAAACATCCTACCTGGATCCGTGACGTTCGTTGGCGAAGATTCGGTCACCGCGTCGTCGTCGCCACGTTAGGAGGTTTTCTTCAGAGCCTTCAGAGCCGCCGAGGGTTTTAGTGTTATGAGGTTTGTAACCCTGGACCCTTGCGCCAACCTTTAATTAAAAAGGCAAGGGATATCTGTTGTAGTAGATTTATAAGGTTTCGCTGCAGAATAAAATATTTTTATTTAAATATTTTATTACCCTTATGTCCCAAAAACTGGATTTCACCACTAACCTGTGTCGGCCGATGTTAGGCCTCGCCTAAGGTAAAATTGCTTTTACGAACACAACAATGCCCTCAGATTTATTAACTGAGCACCCGTTTATGAGTTATTCCACTTTTTCAAGAAAAACGCACTTGTGCGTTATTTAATTTTTTAAATTAAATTCAAACATTTGTTCCAGGCTCACCGGGCCTCGGAACTGCACGTCGTCTTAGATCCTGGTCTCGAATTAATTCCCATATAATATTAAAATAGTACATGAAAAAATCCTAGAACTTACATGGATATAAATTCATAGTATATTTTTTGAAGTGTTCAATGAATATAAAACTACAACATGACATGTGTTATCTTAATGCAGGTCATCTTACATAAGATAGAAGACTATGTTTTGAATTTATTCATTTAATGAAGTGAGACTATAAAAGGGATGTGATACCCCCATTGATAGGTATTGTTGTGAATTTATGATATAATTGAAGATCTCTTCATCCCTGGTCACCATTTATCTTTTGAATAAGTTGTTATCACTCTTTTAGTGTTTTAGGATCCTCTTATTATGAATGAAGATCTTAAGCTAGTCTACCACTTGTATAGTTGATATAAAACTGGTTATCTATTTGTGATCCTAATCAAGAAAAATCCATCCCATTATATATTGATAGAGGTTACAATAATGAAGGAATTCCCATTTTTTATTTTCTTTATTTAACAAATTGGTTCTCTTGATGATATATTCAGTTATATAAAGGATTTCCTTCTACTGCCAAGATGATTAGATGATCTGTTAAAACCTATCATATAAATATGATGGTTTGGGAAGAGAGTTATCTTCAAAACTATCTAGGAATCATATATGATATGATTAGGATGATGAACTATGTAAATAAATAAGTGTTGTGATGAATTCTAAAGCATACTTATTACTTAGTTAAATATGGATCTTATCCCACCAATGGGCTTGATGAATCTAAAATGGGTTATCATTTTAGCGGGAGAAAATTTAATAAATATCATTATTAAATATTTATAAAATATGGTCCTCATATAATAAAAACTTATATTATAGATGAATAACATCATCATTATCCATCTTAACTTAGAGATAAATCCTTTAAAATGATAATATTTATATAAGAAACTTCTAAGACGGGTAACTTGATAACAGTTCTCAAGAGAATTTCTATGTGTTACCCGGGTAACCAAACTATTGAAATTATTTGAAATTTGGAATATATTTTCTTATGAGAAGTATATATGGATTCACCCATGTTTTCAATAAAATTCGATGAAAAATAACCTAAAAAACATTAGTATCCTCTCACATACTCTATATTATTTATCATGTTAATGAATTTGTGAAATTAAAGGTTTTCTTAATATTTTTATGGTTTTGGGACTAATTTTGTTAGACATGTTTTCAAAATGTGAACTTGTTCAAGAAAGTTTTACCTTTTTTTCTCAATGTTTTGAGAAAAAATCAACTAAGACATATGATGTCTAGGTTCTGTTGTTATTTTTACATTACGATTGGGTAAAGATTCAATGAAAATAATCTAAAGTTTGTTTGAGAGTCCAAAAATATTTATTATAGAATACAAAGTAGGTTATTAAAATATAATTTTGCTTTTTAGAAAGAGTAATAATGAATCCATATAAAAACAATTTCTACATACTTGAAGTAGTTTTTGAAACTTCATGGAAATTTCATGATAGTTATCATTTTTACTAAAATAAATTCTTCAGTTTCTAAAGTGTATATGATAAAAAATATATAGTTTAAAAATTTTGTTATTATATAGGAGTTTAAAATGAAGATAATAGCAAATATAGATTTTAGTTTGAATATAAGTGATGAAGAAAAGATTTTTTGTATAAAATATTTGAATTTAAATGAATATATTAAGTTCCAATGGATCTAAGTAAATGATATTTTTATTTATCTCTATAAGATAAAATCCCCATAGAGTGCTTTATGGGTTGTGTTTTTTGAAATTTAAGTGGAATAAATCTTCAATGTTGTCCATATTAGTGATTTTAGTTCATATTTTATAGGAAAGAAGAGGTTTGAAGGTGTTCAAGATCATTTTTAGAAAATCCTTTTATGAGAAGCATTTTAAATTTGACTAAGTCATGTTCTGCATAGGATTTATTTAATTGTGGGTATGATTCGTTCAACAACCATGTTCAAGTCATTTTTATAATATAAAATTTATAAAAATTCATGGATATTCATACGATTCATTTGGTATCTCTATATGTTTCATTCAAATGTGTGTATAAGTCATATAAACAATGTATGATTTTTGGAGCTATATACGATTCATTCCTATAATGTGTTTGAGTGATCAATACCTATGTTTGAGCGAAAACCTATACGTATGAGTGATTAATGACTATGTATGATTCAATAGGGGATGTTTACGAGTCATTAAATAATTTCTGATTTTTTTCTATTGGTATTTGGCTAGTGGTTGCATGTTCATATTTATTTCATAAAATATGATTAATAAGTCAAGCATGGAGGAAATAAATTTAGGTTTAATGGGAGATTAATTCCATGATATTTTAATTATATTAAGGGAGGTTGAGGATGAATTTATCAAACCAAAAGTGATCCAATTTTCTCATCATGGAAATGGAATGAGGCAATGTGGAGAGTGATACAACACATTATACATGTATTTTTAAATACAATATTTGGAAAGAGATTATGATTTTTACTTGAAATGATTATTATCCTAATTTAGAAGGAGTTTTTTCTTAGTGAGTAATGAATCAATTTTAATTATTCTATTTTAAAATATTTTATCATTAAAAGGGTAGGTGATGGTTTCAACAGAAAATTAATAAAATAAATATTCCAGAAATAATGAAGAAAATATTTTTTGAAAAATATTGAGAATAATGCATTGAGGAAAATGAAGAAATAGAGGAAGATAATGAATTATAGGTAGTGTATTCATTAGGAGTTGGAGGGTAGTGAGCTCTCACTTTTTCAGGGTTATAAACTAGGAGGATCAGTGTGACTTCTCTAAAATATAAAATCATAAAGTAGTGATCTATATTTCCTCTGGTGCATAGGTTCATTTCCATGCATGCAATTTGTATTATACTATTTAGGTAAGCCAAGTAAAATCCATTTTTTATCTCATTTATTTCTTCAATCACTTCATATCATATACATGAGTGAAAGAAGACCCCATACTAAAAGTGAAACAATATCATTATAAAGGGATACTTTTTTAAAATTGAAATACCCTAATTCAACCCCTCTTAGTTTATAAATATTTCTTGAAACTAACAAGTGCTATCAAAGCTAAAAATTCTTTGTAGATTTCTCTCTATTTAAATTATGGTGGAAGTAGTGGTCAACCTTAAAGGAATCCCTATTTTTTAAGTATAAACAAAACAAATATGGAATAATATGGTGAAAAATTATTATTTTTCATCAAGTAAGGATATGTATTTGGATTTAATGTATGGAATATCTATGATTATGGATATTAGGTAATTGTTTGGTGAGTATGTCAAAGAGTTAGATACCAATTCCAAAGCGATTAATTCTATAGAGGAATCTTTTTCCACCCAAATCTATATAAAGGTCATGTTGTTTAAAACCTCTCATGTGATGTGGTAAAATATTATAAATATTTATATAAGAGATTCAAAAGATCAAGAATCAAAGTTTCAGGTTTTTTGTAACAAGTATGAGGATTTTATAATGTGATTGAAGTATATAGTTAATGAATTATTTGATTGAGTGAACACTATTTTGGGGGACATTGATGGGCTTGGGGAGTGCCTCAAAGAATTTTTTTTATAAATAATCCTAAAAATATTACCTATTTTATTTAACACAAAATTTTCATTCCTTTAAAAGAATGGCCCAAAATATATGGCTTTATAAAGCCTACATTTCACACTTCTGCCATATAAAATGAGGAATAATGATATTGAGTCTGTGTAAAAATAAAATTCACAGAATATAGAATTAATTTCTATGAATATAATATTATTCAAAAGAGAACCTTAGGATAAATAAGTTGATGATATGATGTATTTTCATTCCCCCAATATCAAAATAGGAAAATGGAAACTCAAGGGAAATCTACCAATAATATGTTTTTTTAAAGTCAGACATCTTTCTACTAGGAATCCTAAAAAAATTTGGATAATGATGAGGAAGAAGAACCCATGAATAAATTTGTGAACCATAGTATTTCATTTATTGTCATTATTTTTCAATATGTATATGGAGTGGTGGTTCCTTGAGAATTTTTATGGATTCATCTAATAGAATTAGATGTCATTCTTGGAAAATTATTCCATATATGGAGTTCAATGTTACGCTTAGATATTTATTAATTTCATTTTAATTATGATGATTTTTTTCTGATCTTCAGTGTCAAAGACATGTATCACTGATGACACATTGCTCTCAACAAGTGTAGAAGATGTGGAGAATGTTGAATTGTTTATTTTAGGAGTTGATTTGGTAGCATGGAATTTTTATTACGAGTTCATAAAGATTTTATTGAAATTCACTTTGTAATTAGTATTCACTAAGTTTATTTTTATAGAAGACTCATATTATAAATAAGGGCCAACCCCCAAGAATCCCAAGCCAACCAAAATTAAGGAATTAGTGGGACCCTATGGTCAACCACATTAATGGGAGGCTATATCGAGCCACCATAAAGGTGAATGGGGCCATGATTAGGCCCTAAGGGATCAAGAACGTGTATAGGGCCTGTGGAGTGTACACCTACATGCTTGCATGGGCTGGACTAGGTTTCCCATGGGAGAGTGGAGGTGGTGCCACCATGCGAGACGATATGATGGCTGGGGGTCCGGATTTATGAAAAGACAAAGGAGCAGCTTGAATGATATACCAAATCCCATATGTGTTGTAGTTTTGATGTGTGATTATAGTACGTGGGTACTATTTATTCATCCCTTAAAAACTCATACAAAATGTGAGGCATCCGATGAATTTTCCCTGCTAAAATGTGAACCATCCAATATCATGGGAGCTCTCTTCTTCCTCTCATAATATATGACCTCATATATGACCACCTTTCATATAATGGTTATGAATATTGAGATCCCACAAGCTCGGCTACCATACAGGATCTTTGAAGACACTTTTTAAGGTCAAAAAATAAGAAAATGAAAATTTACTCAAAGTAATGAAATTTTTTTGTTGATGAGTGCTTCATGAAAAAGAATCTTGAGAAGATGATTTCCTCATGGATGAACACCTCGTGGATGGAGCTTTTACCATGTTAGAATGATTCATGGTGAATAAAATTTCCATGATCATTCACAAATGAAATACTTTACAGATGAAGTGCTTCACAGATGTAGTTGCTATGCATACAGTGGTTTTCAATGAATATGGATTAAAGATGATATGATTTTTGAACTACCATGCAGTACATGGTAATGATACTATATGGGAGATAAATTATTTGAATAAAATTAAGGAATATTTATATTGGATGAATCATGTGAATCCCAGAAAAAGTAGTTTTCTAATGAGGTGAATCTAAGAAGTGTTAAAATTACTAAAGAATTACTTTAAAATACTATGCATAATGGTGGTGTTATCATGTGATAATCATATAAAATAACTAGTGGTTATTTGCTTATAAATACCATATTGACTCTCAGTTTAAGTGTGTTTCAGATAATTGAGAAATATTTTGAGAAATACAATGCATTTATCAATAGTGTTGAAGTTCAACGCATATTATTTTTTGAATATCACTTATCTCTCCCAGAGATGAGATATTGGTCGCAAAGAAATAAAATTAATTATATATAGAATGTGAGAGTATATCTAAATATATACATTAGTTCACAAAGAATTTCATTTTTGTATACACAATTCTCCAAAATAAATACATGATATTCCATAATTATTTCATACACAAAATGATAATTTGGAATACTATTTTAGAATCATATAATTGATAAGTCAAGAGGTAGAATATTTAAGGAATAATATATTCAGTTTAATTCTTCAGTTTTTGGGTATATAATATTTTTCTCCTAAAGGATCGAAATAAATATAGTCATCTGTTGATAAAGTAATAGTCAATATTCAAAAGTGATATTTCCTGTGTTGTTATGAAACCATTTTTCTAACAAGGTAGTTTTAAAGTTTTGTTTTAGTGGGACTCTGGAAAACAATGTGCAGATCTATTCCTGTGAAGAAATATATGTTGCAAGAACTTGTGATCATAGTGGAGAATCTGTTATTGGGGAGTCTAACCAATTAAAGTAATAAGTTGGATTGTTTTAAGGAAAACCTTATAAAAATATAATGTTTTTGTGTCATTTATTTTAATAATTTGGGTATAGGTTGAGTTATTGTAAGATTGTATTGAGTCCTAACATGTCAACATAGGTTAATTTCAAAAGAAATAAAAATTGTAAAAAACACCACTGATTTAAACCCCTCTTATCAGTTGTGAAACTCCTCCTGGTAACGTAAATTCAAATTAGATATAGGTTCCCTCTATCAATGTTCACTAAATATTAAATATGGATAATATAAATTATGATAATATTATGGGTTTTACTAATTTTTATGGAAATAACTATCATAGTTAGAAGAATATAATGTTTATCTATCTTTTGTTCTTTATGATTGAAGTTAAAGATGATGTTTTTATTTTCTACCCACCTATTCATAATGAATCTCTTATGAATTTTATAAATAATAGAAATATGGAATATTATTGAAAATATCAAAATTCTATTTTGATGTATCTTTCAAAAAAAGTTTACAAAAAGGTTATGGGACTCCAAAATTCCAAAGAAATTTGGTATAAATATGAAAGAATTTATGAAAAAAATGGGAAAGTAAATGAGGAATAAAATGAAATTTTGGATATTTTTATAAGATATCAATATGGGTTAATAATAAAATATTTATGACCATTTTATAATATTCTATGAATTTTTTAATGATATTTGGGGTTTTGGTGAAAAGATGAAAGATTCAACTATTTTCAAAAAATTAATGAGAAATTTTCATAATATGTTTAGTATGAAATTTTCATCTTTGGAAGATAGATATGATATTACTCTTTTACAATTACATAACATAATCATTTAATGTGAAATGAAAAAGATCCCAACATTTAAGAATAATATAAAATATAATATGGATTTTCAAGCCATGATAAAGCACAAAATTAGAGATTATGAAATATCAGAATCAAGGGAATTTGATAATGAAAATAAATATGAATATTCCAATAAAATAATTTCTCTTGTATCAATAATATTAAATAAGGGAGAGTTTAGTGGTAAAAGTAAATTACATCCAAGCTTCTCCAAATGTAATGAAATTGGGCATTTTTCTCTAAATTTTCCTAAAAAGAAGTTTGTGGAACCTGAAATAGATGATCAAAAAACACCAAAAAAGAAATGGAGTAGGAGATCAAAAGATACAACCATGTTTTATGGAAGGAATAAAAAATTCCTTAAATTTAATAGAATAAGTTTAGTTTTCAAGGAAGATGAAGCTAACTATAATTCAAGAAACCAATTTGAAGATGAAACTAACTTCATATCTCATGTTGAAAAGGGGTTTGACACTTCTTGAAGTGAAGACGATGAAAGTGAAAAAAATATACAATGCACTTGTTGAAAGATTAATTATAATCTTGACTTGGGGAAAAAATAATGCTCAATAAGGAGAAGATAAAATTATTAAAATAAAAGGAAAATTTAATAGAGGTAATGGATGATCATATAAAGAAAGAGATTCTATACATTGATGAGATCAAAAGAAAAAAAACAGAAAGTGGATGGAATGGAAAAGTTGTCAAAATACATGGAAGAAAACCTTTCTCTCAAAGAAGAAGAATAGTTGAAGACTCGATATAAATTTCTTGAAGAAAGAAATATCTTGAAAAAGATCAGAGAAGTTTTCAACAAGTCTATTTTGGTTAAGGTAGAATTATCACAAACTATTTCAAAGAAGAAAGTTAATTCAGCACACAATAAATCTAAAAATATACATATTATCACTAACAATGTAGGTCCAAAAATAAATTCTGTACAGGTATGGAACATGAAGAAAAGTGAGAAATTATCTTCTAGTTCTCCAAGAAGATTTTTTCTTCCAGAATAAATGCAATCTCAGTATATGGAAAAGACAAAAACAACAACAATCTTTAAGACATTGTTATTATTAGTTGAAAGATCAAGATTCAAAGGACACTATTGGTGTTGTGGATAGTTTGGGAATAAATATTATTTATTTTAGTATAACATGTCCCTACCAGTGATGTGACATGAACTTAGGAGGAGCTATTATGAGAATAGGAGAGAAATTTTCAAAGTAAGAAAGCAATTATCAGGAATCCATTCAATCTTCCAAATCAGAACAAATTTTACTATTTAGAAGAATTATGTGGTAGAGGTGATCATAAAGGTCATAATGTGAAAATTACATGAGTATTCTCCCTAAAAAAAGATAGAAAATTATGAAAGGTAATGGAGTTCAAAAACTGAATGAATAAAAGTCATGTTTTGCTGAAGTTTCTTTGAAAGCCAGTATAAGCACCAAGTCATGGATTCTGGAAGGTGGATGTTCATTACACATGATTGATAATAGAAAAAATTATATGTAATATTGAGAATCATGAAGGATGAAAATTGACCTTTGGAAGTGATTGTTCTTTAAAAATTATGGGTTTAAGCAAAGTGAAGATTGAATCCCAAAATCTAAATTCCAAAAAAGTGTTATATATTGAAGGAATGAAGCACAATTTTCTAAGTGTTAAGAAAATATGTGATGAAATAAATTAGTCATTATTCAAAAAGGTTCATGTAGCATAAAAATCACAAATTATGGAATAATCATCACTCAAGGAAAAATAACTACTGGTAATCTATTTCAAATTGGCGATTCTAACAATTTCTGTTATTTGAGAGCCAAATATGAAACAAAACCTATGAAATATATGTCTTGGACATCTTGGTAAAAGGAGTATTAAAAAAATCATGAATTCTGATATTGTGAGAGATTTGACCAAGCCAAAAATAGAAAGGTATCAAATCAATGAAACTTTTCAAAAGGATAAATTTGTCAAGAATTCATTTAAAGGGGTGGATATCCAATCTTCAAGACCTCTTGAACTTATTCATACGGACTTATGTGGACCAATGAGACAATATTCTACCAAAGGTTATATTTATTTCATTACATTTATTTATGGTTATACTTGAATGACTAATATCATGTTTATCAAGCATAAGTCAGAGGAAACAAAAATGATGAAAAAAAATTAGAAGGCAAGATAAAAAAGAAATGTTTCTCAATATAGAGAAGTTGAGATCAGATAATGGTAAGTAGTTTACTTAAGATTCTTTTGAAATTTATCTTTCTGAAAATGGAATAAATCATTAGTACAACACACTATATACTCCACTGAAAATAAAGGTAGCTAAAATAAATAACAAAAGCATAGTTGAGATAGGTATAACTATGTTATCTGAACACAACACCTCAAATTATTTCTAGAGATAATCTATATGTACTACCTAACATATATAGAATATATTTCTACTGATACCAGATACACAAAAGACAATATATGGATTTGGGTACAAAAAAATACCAATTTTAAATACATTAGAGTTCTTGGAATCCCTTGCATTATAAAAATTAAGAACATAAATCCGAGAAAATTTGAAGAAAAATAAGTGGAAGAAGTGTTCATGGGATAACTATCTAGCTGTAAAGGCTATAAATGTTTGAACAAATGGTTCAAAAAGCCAGTTTACTATAGTGATGTTAGAATTACTGAAAACAAGATCAAATTAGATTTCATAGTTGACGCAGATTTGGAATACTCAGTAGAAAATGGAATCATAATGGAATAGAGTAATGATGAAATTGTTGAGAAAGAGACAATAAATGCTGATATTGATTGTGAACATACTAGTGATGAAGATGAATATGATGATGATTAAAATAAGATAAAATATTACATAAAATTAAATAAAAATATTGAGATAGAAAATATCATTAGAAATCAACACTCTCTTGTTAAAATAGTAAGAAGATTGATAAATGAAGATCAAAATGCACTTTTTTATAAATTTGAACCTCATACATTAGTAAGATAAATTTATCATGAGTAATGGATATAATCTATGTATAAGTAGATTCATCATATTGTGAAAAATTCCATTTGGGATCTTGTATCATGATCTAAAAATAAAAAAATTATTTGTACCAAGAGGGTTTTTAGAAATAAGATAAATGAAAAAAGTAAAAGTCTTAAGAAATAACTCTAGGCTGGTATTCAAAGTATATTCTCAATTTTAAGGAATTGACTTTGAAGAAATGTTTTCACCAGTGGAAATATTGGGAACCATTAGAATGTTCTTGGTAGTTGTACCACACTATCATTATAAATGTTGATCTTGAAGAAGATATATACATTGAAAAACCAAATGGTTTTGTTTTAGAAAATTATGGTAGCATGGTATGTAGGTTGATAATATCTTTTTATTGTTTAATATAGGCCCATAGAGCCTGGTATTCCAAATTAAATGGATCTCGAAGGGATATAAAGTTTGTTAAAGGAAAGGTTGATAGTAACATTTATATGAGAGAGATGTATAAAGGTACACTCATAGTAATTGTATATGTGGATGAAATTATATTTTTGGGAGACAAGGAAGGATTATGTGAAAATATTTCTAATAAAATGAAAATAAATTTTGAGATGTCCATGCTTGGTTAAATGTCATATTTTTTGGGATTTCAAGTTGAGTAGAAACAAAATTATATATTTATACCACATGAAACTTATGATAGGGATTTGGTGAAAATGTTTTGAATGGAAAATGGAATATAAGTTTTGACACCCATTTCAGTTGGAACCAAATTTTTCAAGGATAAAAAATTAGAATAGTTTTCATTAGAAAGAATTCATAAGAATCGTTGGAACACCAAGGCTATATATAACTTATATAGCGACTCTATGTTCAATATTTTAGAGCGATCCAAAGGATTATCACTTATTGTAAGATAAAATAATTATAATATATGTGAAATTAACTTTGATCTAGGGGATTTTATATAGACCTAATTCATCTTTGAAATTGTTGGGGTTTACAAATGCTGTTTGGGTAGGTGAGTATACTGATAGGAGATCAAATTCGGGTGGTGAATTCTTTGTAGGATAAGTATATGTTAGTTGGTATAAAAATAATAATAATTCATTATCTTTTGGCATGTATGAGTCCTAATCTATTGCAACTACACATGCATGTGCACAAATGATCTAGATGTAAGTGCAGTTGGAACATTTGAAAATTAAAACAGATAGAACACTAAACATTTCATGTGATAATAAAAGTGATATTAGATTATCTAAAAATATATTACAAAATTAAAGACCATTGAATATTGATATCACATATCATTTTATCAAATAAAAAGTGGTAGGTGGAGATATCAAGCTTCAGTACATTTCTACTAAAGATCAGGTTGCAAATATTTTCACCAAAGCAATGACAAATGAATTTTTTTTATTCATATTAGGATGAAACTTCATGTTAAAAATTCTTATCTTACTTTAATAATATCCAGTTGTACCAACTTATTCCCTATTACTTTTTGTAAATTATTCTAACAAATTAAATAATTAATGGAGAAGTATTATTCATCGTGTATTTCAATTAATTCTGTGGTAATGAATGTGGATGCATCTCATGAGGGGGAGAATTTATGAGGTTTAAATAATCCAATCACACTAGTATATCTTTATAAATTTTATTTATCTAAAGGGAGTACATGATTGATGAAAGTCATGAGAAAATAGTAAATTCTTCTAATACATCTGAACTTTCTAATGTGTTTTCAATGGTGTGCCTGGTCTTGTTTCTCGTTTGAGACTTTCTAAGATTGATTTCACATGTCTGTATATTTGAAAGACAATTAAGATACCCTTGGTTATATCTCTATTATTTTCCACACTGGTTTATCCCACATAGACTTAGAAGTGATTAAATAATGGTTCTTTTCCAAATATCATGTGATATCATTCTATTAAGATAATGATAGAAGAGGTTTTTAAGAAGATATATGAGTTAAGAAGACCCCACATACCCTTTTCATTTTACCTTCATTAAGGGGGAGTAAATAAACACACATATTGAATTTTATAGGAATATATGTTAATATATATGTGAATGTATACTAAAAAAATAATAGGGAGATATTTTTGAACCTTAGTGTTTCATTTGTTGTCACAATGTGTCAATATGTTTATAAAGTATTGATACCCAAAGAATTATTATGGATTCATCTAATAACATTATATGTAACTACTGGATAATTATTATTTATGTGGAATTTAATTTCATGCTTGGATAGTTCTTCTTGGTATTTTAATTGTAAAGATTTCTGTCCTGATATTCAGTGTAAAAGATATGTTTCACTGAAGAAACATTATTTTCAACAAGTATAGAAGATGCAAAGAAATTTGAATTGTGTATTTAGGGAGTTGATATAGTAGCTTGTAATTTTTATGATGAGTTGATCTGTTTTTTAATGGAATTGAATTTTTACATAGTATTTACTAAGTTTATTTTTATATAATCATCATATTAAAAATAAGGGTCAACCCATGAATAGCCCAAGCCATCCTCCACCATGGAATTAGTGGGACATGTAGGTCAACCATGCTTAGGGGAGTCCAAATTGAGCTAGAAAGTAGGAATATGGGGTCGTGTATAGGCCCCAAGGGAGAAGGATTTTGTATAGGGCCCACTGAGCACATGCTCTTAGGAATTCATTGGTTGGGAAAGGTTTCCCATGAAAGAGAGGAGGTGATGCCAATGTGTCGGGCAGCTAGGGGTCGTGATTTCTGACCATCTTAAGGAGTGGATTGAATTATATACCATATCCCCTTTGTGTTTCAGTTTTTATGTGGGATTAATTTATACAGGTATTCTTCAAATTTCCTATAAAAACAAGGAAAAAACATGAGTTGTCTGATAAATTCACCCAATTCAAATGTGAACTTTCCAATCTTGCGGGAGATCTCTTCTTCCTTCCGTGACCTATTCCATCACAGATGACCACTTCATGTATGACAGTTATGTATATAAATCTCTTCTAAGCTAATATTTCATATGGTATCTTGAAAGAAACTTCAAAAGGTTGAAAAAATCAACAAAGGACAACTTCCCCAAGGAAATGAAAATTTTTGTATTGATGAGTACTTTTCAAGAAATCTTTTCATGTAGTTGATTACTTCATGTATGAACACCTCATAGATGGAGTTGTTTCAATGTGGGAATGCTTCATGGTGAATAAAATTACAATAATAATCTCCAAATGATATCCTTAAAATATGAAGTGCTTCATGGATGTAGTTGCTATGAAGATAGTGGTTCGCGATGAATATGGTTCATGGATGAGATTCTTTGTGGACTACCATGCAGTACACAGTGATGATACTATGTAGGAGATGAATTATTTGAAGAAAATTGAGGATGATATGTGGAAAATCAATCATGTTGATAAAGGATGAAGTGGCTTATAGATGATGTGTATCCATGAAACTTTACAATCTCAGGTGAACCAATTTAAATTTCTACACACGATGGCAGTGGTATTGTGTTATATCCATTTAAAATAACCAGTGATTAATCGATTATAAATACCATGTTTACTCTTGGTTAAAGTGTGTTTCATAGACATGAGAAATACTTTTAGAAACACAGAGAAGTGTGTAGTAGCACTAAATTTCAACGAAGAGAATATTTTGATGATTATTTATCGCTCACAAAGTTGAGATTTTTCTTTAAAATAAACAGAATTAATCACAGATAGTATGCATGAGTAAACCTAAATTCATAAATCAATTCGTGAAGTATTACATTTTTTACATACATTTATCCAAAATAAATACATGTTATGCCATAATTATTTCATGAACATAAAGATATTTTTTCATATTATTTTAGTAACATAAAACTGAGACGTTAAGAGGAATAATTTTTTACGAAGAATTTTTTTCTGTAGGAATCTTAATTTTTTGAGCATATAATATTTTTTTCCTGAAGGATAAAATAAATATCTTCCTCAGTGGTTGAAAAAACAATCAAAATTAATAATTGGTCTTTATTGTGTTATTTTATAACAATTTTTGTATCCAAGAAGTGTGAAACTATTGTTCTAGTGGGACTCAGAAAACAATAGTCGGACTCTATGCTAGTGAAGAAATTTATATTGTGTCCTCTTTTGATTATAGTGGAGAATCTATGATTAGGGATTATAATCAATCACCATAAGGTGTAGGATCATTTTAAGGATAAAATTTGTAAAATATTTTCTTCATGTGCAATTTATTTTTATTAATTTTAGGATAGGTTGAGTTATTATAAGAGTGGATCAAATTCTAATTGGTCAATAGAGGTTAATTTCAATAGAAACAAAAATTATAAAAAATAAACATTTATTAAACCCCCCCACATTAGTGTGAAATTCCTACTGGGAACTTCATAAATATTTTAAATCCATGAGAAACTAGAGGAAACCCCAAAAAATCTTCAACAGGTATAAATTACTCTAAAAAAGATGCTAGCTCTGAAGAATTAGAAGTAGAGTAGGTTGATGAATGTAGACACCTCAATGAAGAGGTCCATGAAGCTTTTGTAGATAAGAAACAAGTGGAAGACAAGGATGATGAAGATGCATGAATCAAGGGTATAGTTGATATTGAAGTTTAAAAATAGTTATTCCATGAATAAATTGACATATTTCGAGAAAAAATAAAAAATATAATGGTGTCGTACATGATTATATGCTCTATATATAGAAACAAGATGATAAAAAGTTATAAATAAAAGAGGACACTAAAAAACTAAAATATGGAAATTCTAGAAAAAAGAATAAATGAAGTTGAGATACATCTAAAAATTGAAGATCATGGATATTTATTGATCACCTAACTAATAAAATGAAGTAATGGGTCAAAAGAATAGAGAAACTTGAAGGTGAAGTCATGGTATTGTTGTGAAAGGGTAATGATCAAGTAAGGCTTCTAACTCCTAAAATGATAAGGGAAAACTAAAAAAATCGGTTATTAAAGAAGTAAATGTAATTCATGGGGAGTCCATTGAAAAGTCCACCACATTAACATAAGAATAGTTCATTAAATAAAAATGAAAATTATTATTTATTTAGTATAACGATAAATCAGTTATGGTTAATGGTAAACTCCAAGAACCAACTCCCTAGAATAATGTGAATTTTTCTAACTCATAATAGTCTCAAAACGGTGTTATTGAAGTATTAGAGATACAAAAAAAACCAAATATAGGTGTTATTATTGTGAGAAAATGGGGCATACATAATATGTGTTCTCTATATAAAATATGTCAAGGATTATGAGAAATAAAAATATACAAGAAGAATTTATTAATATCATTATGAATTTGATGGTTGTTTCTTTTATTGTGAAAGTTTTGGACACAACGTAATACCTCTTCCATAAAAACTAGAAAGAAATATTCTAAAGGAGACCCAAAATGGAGAAAAAATGACAGGAACCATCATCAACCAAATTGAATACCCAAAATAGGTTTTTAGATTTTCCATATGATGAAGAAGGTGAGGATCCGGTGGTACAAAAATATTTATCATCATTAGATAAAACTAACTAGTGGTCATGAGTCAAGAGAAGTGAATTATAATAGGAAAAAATTACTAATATTTATTTGAGGGAAACAAATAGATATGTAACACGTATTCTGGATAGTGGGTGCACTTCCAACATGATAGAAAATAAAGACTTCTTCACAAATATTAAATATAGTAAGGATGAAGTTTTCTATTTTGGAAATGATGAGGGTCTAAAAATTATTTGATCTATGACGGAAAATATTGGTAAAAAAATTAAGGTTCCCTAAAATCTTAATTGTGTAAGGTCTCATTAACAACATACTAAGTGTAAGTCAATGATGTGACTCAGGTCATGCTGTAATGGTCAATAAGAAGATTGTCTTCATAATTTGATATTATGGAACAACAATTTTTCAAGGAAGGAACATAAAAGAAAATCAATATCCCATCAATAAAGAAGAGGATACATTATTTATTTATATGGATGAATAAAGTTAGTTTTTGATCATGAGGCTTATCCGTTTGATCCAAAAATCTTTTTATGACTACATCAAAAATAAAGGAGACTGAGGTCTACATACACATTCATGAAATTTTACACAGACATATGATACTTTTCAAAATGGAATATTATTCTAAATTCTAAAACAAGATATTATATTATATTAAGTAAAACTTTATCTTAAAAAATTAAAATTTTAATATTTCCTGACAAAAAAATTCTATTTTTATAGGATAAATATTGATTTTAAACTTACAATGTCAAAATAAGCGTAAAATGAATTTGTGAAATTTTCCATTAGAAATAAGCTTTTTGAATAATAGAAAATTTAGTTATAATATAATACAAATTTTATTTATAATAATATTTTATTATATGTATATTTAATCATATATTTATAGAAATAATGACAAGACCATTTTGAAGTAAAAGGGGTATTTTTTCAAAAAACTGTTTTTGAGTGAAAAAATCATTTTCATTTTAATTAATTAAAATAATACATAATGATGAGTGATTTAAGTGAAACAGATAAATTTTATATCAATATAACTGAATTATATTTAATAAAATAATTATTAATATTCAAATAGTTAATGTAAGATCATATTATTCTTTAAAAATGCATCTTCCTAAAAACGGTTTTTCAGGTTTTGGTGATTTTTTTTAAATTAATTTTTATCATTTATAGAAATTGAATTTTATAAAATGGACTAGATATTAAAAATAATGATATTCAAATTTGGAAAATATTCCCCTTTTATTTTTAAGCATTATGAATATTAACCTCAGTAAAATGTATCACCTCGGTAAAGGGTAAATCAAGTAATTATGTTTAAAAATAATGTTATAATTCTTTATAAATGTATATAACACTTTCCTTATTTATACATAATGAGTTTATTTTGACCATATACATAAATTAACTTGATATCAATACCTTTACATTATTTTAAGTAAGGAATAATTCCAAAATATCACACTCTTTCTTTTAATTTTACTTTTATGTTCACATATGGATAAGAAGATGTTATGAATTAATCTAAAATTTCATTTTGAAAATAATTAATTTTTTATGATGGTATTATATTTTTAATTTTTAGTTATGATATAATTACATTACTTTCTTGGCACAATACTTGTGTAAATAATATAAAAATTAAAGTAAGTGATTTTAAAAATCATAAAATTAATATTTTTTGGATAAATTTTGGTTTAACATGGAATTTATGGTTAATAAAAAATGTTTAATTTATTATTAAATAATTTATATTCTAATAAATTTTGTATCTTTATGTTTGTAATGACAAAATATGTGAATAGTTCTTCAAATGACTTTATTGGTATTTTATGTTAAATAATATATTATTAAACGATTTTAAAATCATAAAAATATTGAAATAGGACCATGGGATAAACTATGATCTAAAATTTCACACTTTTTTCTTTTTTAAGCAAATTTTATCTTATAATTAAATGTATAACCCTTTAATAAGGAAAATGTTGTTACCGTGGTTAATGTTAAAATTGGATAATTAGGGGGTTAAACTAAAATATAAGGTTTAAAATTATATATAAATCTGTCCAAATTTTATTGTGTTAGGGGATTTGAACTTTAAAATATATTATCTTATAAATTTTTTCCACTTGGTTACACCTTCAAATGAAAAATAATTTATTATATTTAAATCATCTAAGTAATTCTATGTGTGTCCTTTCCTTTATTATAATAGGGAACAACTTATTCTCTATTATTCATACCACATTGAGAAATATATCTTGAACAAACCCTAATAACTTATATTCCAAAATACCCTATATTAATTATAGAGGTGATTTTCTTTTCAAAATACTAATCCTATGGTCCTTAAGAGGAGATCTAAAGGGTATCTCTCAAAGAAGAAGTAATTGTCATAAACAAACACTCTCATTTTTATTATTCTTTTACCAAATCAAATTTTATCTTAACCATTAAAATATAATAACATCAGTATCTAAGATATAAATATATGTTATCATGTTGATGGTATAATATTTATCCATCTTTATCTCTATCAAAATGGGAAACAAAACCATCACTCATGTATGGCGAACTACTGCCTCATGAACCGATGTAATTTGTTTTCCATCACTAAACCACATAAATAATCATAATGATGAAACTAATGAATATATATGATAATTTTTATAAAATATTGATTATTTAAATTTAATATATTATCTACATCCTTACCCTTTCACCTGTTAAAAATGATAACATCATTCATGCATACATGTGGACTACCACCTCCATGAAGTGATGTGATTCATTTTTCATGTCCGATTTTCATGGATGATTATAAATTAATATATGATAAATATTTATAATATTAATTAATTTAATATAATTATGTAGATTATGAAACTATAACCAATTCAAAATAATATAAACTTCCATAATGAAGCATGCATGAAAAAAACAAAACAGATAACAACCAAAACAATGATAATAATGAGAAATTATTAACAAACGGGTGATAAGATGTTTAAGTGGATCATATATGATATTATTGATATGTATATGGTTTTTTATGTAATTATAATAAGTATAAATTTATTATATAGTATTTTAAGGAATGTTAAACTAAGTGGAAGTGTGAGGTAAAATATTTCATCTCAATTTCCACTCCATTGAGACATATTTGGTATTATGCACCTATTTCATTTTATATGGTGTATATACTTCCCATTTGATGTATTTAACATGAATATATATTTACTTGGGGTGGGTAATGTTTTAATTCATGTTTAATCTTTAAAGTGTTTACAATTTAAAATTTAACAAAGAGGTAATAATTTATTTTTAAATCTCATTTTTTGTAATTGATTATATTTTTTGTTAAAGGAATCTTATAATATATCCTATATAAATTACATCTATTTTCTTACCATGAAGTAATTTAAGAATTTTCTATGTCTTATTATAACTTTTAATCTATTTGGAACTTGAATCAAGCAAATAAATGTTTATAATAAAAGAAGATCTTATTTATCTTTATTTTATTCAACATAGTTTTGTTCAATATCCATATTTTTTTGATTTTTAAAAAATTTTCTTTTTATTTAATTAAATGATTTATCAAGGAAATGATATGTTATCATTGAATTCTTATATGGTTTGAAATTAATATCACTAATTATTTCCTAAAGGGTCATTTTCAACTTTCTTTACAAATTGTTTAAATGAATGTTTATTTTTAATGTATACAATGTTAATGGATTTTCCCACCACCAAAACTATGTTATAATATTTATATTCTTTTAAAAGTTTTAAATGTTTAAAAAAAATATTTAATGAAAATAAATTTTAAAATTTTTATTCCATTTTCTTATTCTCTCTAAAAGACTTGATTTTACTACAAAATATAATTTTTTATGAATTTAAGGTCATCACTCTTCTCATGACTAATTTTGTGGTTATTAACATCCTGTTGAAGCATTCACTTTCTCATGATAATATTTCATAAAAAATACCCATATTATTTTTATCATGTATATTACTATTACCTGAAACATTAATCATTCTTATATATGGTGTTTTATAATAAAGGCTATTTGATAAACTTGGTAAATTGGTAAATTAACTATTCTTTACTCAATATGGATATTTTTTGACAAGGAATATTTTTTATAAATTTAATTGACCATTTAATATATGGTGAATGTATTGGATAGGTAGTGATGGGTGAGTCCCAGAATTACATATCCACTTGATGCATAGATAGGTTTCACGAGACAAACCTGTTGGATAACCATATTAAATGGGTTTTTGGTGTATTACTACTCTTTATTTAATCTAACTTGGCCCAAATCTTTCATAGTAAATAAATCACGATTTTTGAGATCATGAAATCCAACATTATGCATTTATTTATTGAAAATTTAGTTATTATTATCCATAATATTACTACATTTATATTATCCATGGATTCATTTCATGCTCAAGTTATTGGTAAAATGTAATGTGTTGTCAATTATTTACTTTTCCATATTGATTATGACTTATTTCTTCACGATAGATTCAACTATATGTAACCCTTACTGTGAATTTTTTCTCATCCTAATTTTGTTTTCCTTTCCTGTAGGTATAAAGAATAAATTATTGAATGAGTCAAAAGAATGTAATACATTTTATTTTATTATTGTTTATATTTTATTTCTAATATAATATGTGAATCATGTATGTATCAAGTTCTTTAAGACTAATAAATTAATCGATACTTGGTGTTGTGATCCCTTGTATCTTTTACCAATATAATAAATTAGACACTATCTTAGGGTTACTGGATTTAGGGTTGTTACAGTTGGTATGAAAGTAATTTTAGTATAATATTGGGAACTAGATTTAGGAAAAAAATGATTATGGAATATAACCTAGTGAAATAAATTTACGATATGTCTAATTGTAGTATAGCATCATAAATATTTTGTTAAGATAGATATTATGTGGTTTTATAAGAAATATATACTTATTTGGATACTACATGTGGATGTGGCTTTGAAACAGATCCATCTAGGGGTAATAAACCTAAAACATGTTGGTCATGTAACGCCCCGACCCCAGTTACCCAGAGTCGGTGCATTATTACATAACATTGGCATGATCACAGGAAAGATCAAATCTCGAATGGCCAATTGGTTTAGTAGCCTTGGAAACACTAGATATATTTATAAAGTTTTACATTACAACATAATGTGAAAAACTAATACAACAACATATTGTCTCCATAGACGACACTATTATCCCCTCATAATATCCCTGTAGGTCATTCATAATTTACTTATTCACATCATGGGAAAAATAAAAAATAGAAAAGGGGTGAGCTCAAATGCCTAGTAAGGATAACAATATAGCGGAAACTTTCATAAATAAGAATAAACTTTTAAGGCAGTGCATAACTAAAAAAAAGCCTTTTAAACTTGAATTTCGACATAGTATGGAAAAAATAAAATGAAATAATTCCATTTACTTATTCACATGGATATTTTACTAATAGAATAATCACATGCAATATCAATAACCACTTTCATAATGATGGAATGCATAAGGCCAGACTATCATAACCACATAGCCAAGGCCTCGTGCCAAGAATACAAATAAGATTTTTTCAAGGCCTTGTTCCAAGACACTAGTTTGTCTCATGAGACCTACCGATGCATCGAGGAGCTATAGCGGGCTCCACCCGTCACATATTAAGTCCAATGCATTCCCATATGAAAAGGTTTAAACATAACATAAACATTCGTATTAAAACTAGCATACAAAATGTCAATACTTTCACCATAAACCATGAATGGTATAAAAATAGCACATCCACAGTCAAATATATCACAAAACCTTCAATACAATATAGAAGTTTTGTATCATAATAAATCAACTACAAATAAGCGTAAAATCCATCAAAGGATGTTGACATAGATGAAATAAAAAATATTTTTAGAGAAATATCTCTTTCTATTTTGAAATCATTTAAGAGTCATATATTTATAAAATAAAACATTTTCTTTGAAATTATTCTTATAATCTTGTAAGGGAAGCTTCGACGATTTTATAACTTTAGAAAATAGCCGCACCCTCCGTATAAGTTAAAAAAACATTCTTACCTTAATTTTGTCAAAAAGGTTAAAAAGCACCTTGTTTGGAAAACGACAAAAATATTCCTTCATAAACCTATTATAAAAAGTCAAACAAGGGTATAAATGACTTTAACCCATATTCTAGTAAATAGTAAAAATGTTTTGAAATTCATTTTTAAGAAACAAGGATGTGGATGATAAAGAGATCCTAGTAGATTATTACGTATAAACAACCTCGGATAATGAAGAGATTGTGAAATAACCCTTACCCTATACTTTTACTTGGTTGGGGTAGGTTAACCTCTTGTATAATGGTGAAATAATTTTTATTAAATTATACAAGAATCATATATATTAATATGATATCATATATGATCTTTTAACATTGATTTGTTAATAATGTCTTAGTATTATCGTTGTTTCGGGTGTTAACTTACTCGTTTTATTTTATATGTTTTGTTACGTAAGTTGTGTTTGTCATGGATAGGTTGTATATTAATCATATACAGAATGATATAAAGTCATTAGATACTATTATTGATCATCAAATGAGAATTAGACTTGAATGGATACGATGGAGAATGAATCTTATCGCGTTCGTGGAGACGGTAGTCCGTACGTACGCACGAGCGACAATATCATTCTTTTGATATTAAAATAATATATAATTGGATGGTATATCATATATAATGAATTATTATCATGTTATATTTATTATTTACATGAATTATAAATCATTATTATACCCATCCAAATAATAATTTATTGAATAACAATTACACCACGACGTGGAGACGGTAAGCCGTACGTACGCACCTATGGTGACATGTTATTCAAATGATGGATAGAATGCTGAATATGATTGTACCATATTTATAATAACATCACATTATATATAAGATACTGGAGTTATTATTTTAGAATGGTAATAACAAAGAAAGAAGAAGTGGAAGAAGAAAGGAACTTGAAAAAGGGTGGTGAAATCATTACCTCTTCTTCGGGTTCTTCCTTTTGATTTGATCAAAAGGGATCCTTAAGTTGGATTTATGACTAAATTAAGTCCTCTAGAATGAATTTAGGAAAGTTGAGAGAGTATTTGGGTAGATTTTGTCCGAACCAAAAGGCTTTGAAGGTGTTAGTTAATGAGAAGGGAGAGTTCCCTTTTATAAGAGTGGTGAGGGGCACCTTTGGAAAAGCTAGAAATATTATTTTATAATAAATTCATATTCGGTTTATAATGGATCCAAAGTGGATTATTTAAAGGTTAAGGTGGGGATGGGTTGAAAACCACTCAACCAATATAATTTAGAAAGGTTTGGGTTACTATATTAACCTTATCTTTATGTATTAACTCTTAGTTAATTAGTTTCACTTTTACAATGTCTCTTTGTATTTTTATATTATATGGTTAATTAACCTACTATAAACATCCATGAAACCCCCCAAGTGGTCCATAAATGATAAAACTAGCATGATATAAGTCTCTTGGCGGAAGATTATATTTTTAGGAATTTAATATCAATTAATAATGTAATATTTGTTTTAAAAACTCTTTTATGTCAATTTTGACACTATTCAATAATTGATTTTTTTAAAACTCATAACAGAATGATTAATTAGAATAAAGTTAATTAAATCAATACTAACATGTCATAGTAACCTATAAAAGTAGTGTAATTCATAAAAAGTCTCAAATTATATTTATTTGGGTATCTACAATATCAATCATTTTAATTTTTCACTATTATGGTAATTACTGCATCACCATTGTGTCATATATAAATTAAATTATTTAATGTATAAAAATTATAAATAAAATACCATTATGTAGGAAATCTTTTTATATTTCTAATGAATATTTATAGTCGAAAATCCAACATATATAACCCTATGTAAAAATTGTTTTACTAAAAGATATATGCTTGTGTCATTTTTGTATTCATTTTAACTTAATTAAAATAAAGTGTCCCTATCACTTACAAGTGGCACCATGGGGTCCCAAAATTGATCCAAAGATTCCCATGGTCGGAAATGTTTCAATAAAAATGTTTAGGACACGTTTTATGGTAATTTGTATTATTATAATATTATTTTTTAACCCTTATTTACTGGATTTTCCCTTTAACCATGGTAAATAAAATATTTACCGAAATAATTATTCAAAATGTATAAAAATAAAAGTTACCTATTTACACAATTTGAACATCCTGATTCCAAATATGGAATCCATTTTTCCAAATTCAAAACACAGAAGTGGCAGAAATTAATTTAAAATTAATTCCCACTGTCAAAACAAAAAGCGTGTTTTTAAGATATAATAATTATCAAAAGATTGATACTTGTTTATGTTCGGTTTAATTGTGGAATTATGTCCAATGACCAAAATTATATTAAATGGTAAAAATATATTATAAATATACTTTAAAACCAATAAAATTCATAATTTATCACTATTAATTATTTTCATTAAAAAAGTTGTTTTTAATTAAAATTTAGTAATTTTCACTATTCATCAAAATATTAAAGTTATCTGAAAAGTACCAAAATTTCACCTTAGGCTAAATTCGATACTCCGAATCCAAAAATGAAGTCCATTTTGAGAGATAAAATTTATAAAATTTCAAAAAGTAGGTATTACTATTCATAACGGCTAGTTTGATTGGTTGTGGTGTGTTAGAACTCGATGTTGCGTACAACACACGCTATCACATTATTTCCAAGAGAAACATACCGTAGAAGCTTGGGGTGTTATAGGTCAAGTATATCTCAACCATAATTCTTGTGTATAGTGAATGGGTACTTATTGCGCACCTATTTTGACAATATCAAAATGTCTATTTGGGTTAATTTACATTTTACTTTTGAACCATTATGAAATATTTGAAAATATCTTTACGATTTGAAGAAACCAAGTTTATGACTATGAGATTAGCTATGCCTAAATTTTAAATTTATTTAAAGCATTAAAAAATTATATATTATGATTTAAAATTCATAATGTTGTGAGATAATTTAGTTAATTCAATTTTTTATATATATTTCCTTGAAAAAATAATGATACCAATACTCATGTACAATGTAGATATTTCCTTACAGATAAATGGAATAAAACTGTTGTTAGAGATGAGAAAATAATTACCATATTAGGGAAAATAACATAGGTTATAACTAATAAACCTACACATATAGAGAAAAATGGTGTTCCATGACATGATACACATATATTGGATCTTTTCATACAATATAATACTCTATAATTTATGGGAAATACTAATCCAATGGTTACTAAGAAATGGATTAAATCTATTGGAAATATATTTTTGGATTTAGGATGTAATAAAAGCGGAATGTTTATTCTATAATTTTATTATCTTAAAGAAAATAATGATCATTTATCATCATTTATATAGAATAATAGAGAGGAAGAATAGATAAAACATATAGAATGAAGAGAATTTAAAGAAACGTTATTTGAAAAATATTTCCATTTTGATTAAAAAACTTAATTAAAGAGAAGGTTACTCATGTTAAATAAAAAGGAAGAGGAAAATGTTTCAGAGTACAAGGTTACCTTTAAAATACTATCTAGGAATGATACATATTATATAAATAATTCATAAATAAATATTGGTCATTTCTTTGAAGGGATTAATCCAAGCCTTCGAAGGGCACTGGTTTCTCAAAATGTTTCATCATATGATGAAATAATATTATGTTCCATCAAAACATTGAATGAATTTTCTAGATCCTATATATTTAAGGAAAATCAATAATAGAAGATCCCAATTACTATGAAAAAGGTAATGTGGAAATGGAGAAGAAGATAATGAAGCAATTTTCATCATATGAAATTTGTTGAAAGAAACATCCCAGAAAATGGTTGAAGAGAATGGGAGTTTGTTTTAAGTGAAAAGATAAGTGTAATTTAGACAATTAATGAAAAGGGGGTAAATAAATAACTACTATAAATTTATTCAAAGATAGATAAAAGGATCATTACTCACACTAATGTCCCAATAATTAAGAGTACCTACTATAGAAGAGGCCAAGGGGAGATGACCAAGATTATGAGATCACTATAACTGAGGTTGATGTTCCTAAAAATGTGGTGTAATGTACTTTAATAATAGCTAACAATTTATCATATTATTAATTTTATTCTATATCTTCACACTCTTTTATGTCTTCCATGTTCAATAAGAAGATTAAATATTTCCTTATCACCTTAAAATGGGATTTCTCAGTCAATACCTCAAGTGGAAATCTCACTACAACAAGGATGTGTCAGTTAGTCCCCATGATAACAAATAGACATACACAATTTGTAGAATTGATTATTGTACCTATAATATTGTTTTATATAATCCTTTTTTGGATTATATTTCAAAATATAATGAAAAAAATATTTCCATGGGTAGTGAATTATGATTCATGATGATGATTTGGAATTCCTTGTCTTTAGAGGAGAAACTTTATCATTTGGGTCATTTATAGATCTCCCACTTGTATCTATTTTAAATGATATTATTTGGGAAGAAGATAAGACACAATATATAGACACAAAAGGAAATTTTCAAATTGAATATATACCTATTGTATAGGGACACATTGATATGTTTCCTGAGGAATTAACTAGACATCCACCTGAGCATGAAGTTGAGTTTTATATTAATTTAATCTCTGATTTAAGACTTATATCAAAGAATATATAAAGATTTACCACTATATAAGTAGTGAAGTTAAAGAAACAACTACAAGAGTTTTATGATAAGGTATTTATATGATCCAGTGTTTCACCTTGGAGAGTTCATATTCTTTTTCTTAAGATGAAAGATAGATCTATGATCCTATGAATTTATTATAGGGAAATCAATGATACTAATATAAATAACATGTGTCTTATACCTTACATTGACGAATTATTAAATAAACTTCACATTGCTCAATATTTTTCAATGATTTAACTTTTTTTAGGGTATCATTAATTAGGAGTAAAGAATGAAAATATTCTAAAGGGAACATTTAGTATAACACACATAACATTTATTCATTTATTAAATCTTGAATGGAACCTAGTTCTAAACTAGGGCTAGGTAGTGGACCAAAAAGTCAAGGGGGTCTATAATAATTCAATCCTAGAGCATCACTAAGGACCACAAGAATAACTTGTGAATCATTATTGAGACTCCTAGAGGAAAATAGTAACATAAGAAATTTAGAAAGCGTGATTTTGGATTTGGAAAGTTTATTTTCTTGGCCATATTATCTCCAAGAATGAAATCTCTATTGATCCTTCAAAGAAAAAGGTAGTCAAATAATGGACTAAATTAATGAACATAACCAAAGTATGTAGTTTCCTTGAATTGGTAGGTTACTATCAATGATTTGTTCAAAATTTTACTGATTAGATAACATTTTAACTAATCTTACACACAAATGGGTCAAGTTAATTTGGAAAAAATAATGTGAATAATTTTTTAAAGAATTGAATATGAAATTGGTCAATTCTTCGATATTGACTCTACCATTGGAAAAGGATCGATTTGTAAGATATAATGATTCATGAAAGAAAGTACATCGTTGTGTCCTTATATAGAATTATAAAGTTATTGCCTATGAAAAAAGTAAATTAAAGAATAATTAATAGAACAATACAAACCATGATCTTGAGTTAGTAGCTATAATATTTACTTTGAAGATATAGAGACATTATATCAACGAAAAAATATTTGAGATATGCATAGATCATAATATTATAAAATATATAATTTCACAAAAAGAGATCAATATGAGGAATATATGATGGATCAAGGTACTCAATTATTAATATTTCTCAATAAAATACCATCAATGGAAGGTAAATACGGTAGAAAATGTATTACGAATGAAATATCATGGAGCCCTAATATAAATGAGGATAGATAAGGATCCTATGTTCATGAATTTAGTGAAGATGGATATGCGATAATTTATTAAAGGAGAAACTTCACTCATTTTTTAAATGATTGATAAATATTATTTATTTAATAATATAAAAAGTTCTCAACATGATAATGAGAATACTAAAAATAAAATTAAAGGTATTAATTTTGAGAAATTTACAAAATTTCTTTATGAAGATAGTTTTTAAACTTTTGAAAGAGGATATGTGTTACATCTATAGTAGAGCAGAAAAGGGAATTATTTGGTGATTCTCA
Source organism: Viscum album (assembly GCA_963277665.1). NCBI lineage: Eukaryota > Viridiplantae > Streptophyta > Magnoliopsida > Santalales > Viscaceae > Viscum > Viscum album. The sequence continues at coordinate 249,321,939 of OY728135.1, read as the reverse complement.
TAGCATTAATTTTTATATACACTAGGTATCACCAATATTTATAGGGATTTGAAGGAACATTTTTTTTTCAAATAATATGAAGTAGGAAATTTATGATTATGTACCAAGATGTTTGGTTTTTCATAAGGTGAAGGTTGAGAGAAAATATCCTTGAGGTGTCATGAAAACTCTACATTTTCCTACATAGAAATGGGATAGAATTAATATATACTTTATCACCATATTACTAAATAAACCTTTAAATAATGATTCTATATGTGGTATTACTGATTTCCTTACTAGATAGGCACATTTTAGATCTATAATAGAAGATTTAACTCTTGATTACCTCACACGAATCTATATTAATAATTTTCAAATACTTTATGGTGTACCACATTAAATTATGTCTTATTTTGATTATTTATTTAATATAATTAATTTATTTTTATCATGGTAATTTATTTTTAATTTTTAGTGATGGTATAATTAGCTTAAATTATTACACAATGCAGACACAGTGCTTGTACACACAATAGAAAAATTAAAGTAAATTATTTTAAAAAACATAAAATTAATATTTATTTGGATTAATTTTAGTGTAACATGAATATTATTGTCAATAATAATGTAAAATATATTATTAAAGATTTTTGTATTTTAATTCCTTTTTGATCTTGATGATTCTAAAGTCAAAATATTTTAATAGTTATTAACAAAAATTTAATGATTTTTTTTCCAAACAATATATTATTAAATGATTTAAAAAACATAAAAAAATTTGAAACATGAAAAGGGGGTTAGGGTATGGTTGAGAAGTTCATCCATTGGCCTTTTTTAGGTCAAATTTTAACTTAGTAGTAAATTTATAACCCTTTAAGAATGAAATATTTATTACCACAATTAAGGTTAAAATTAGATAATGAGGGGGTTAAAAAAGATATGGTTAAAAATTATATATAAAACATTCAAAATTTTATTAGTTTAAGTTATTTTTACATGAAACTATATAATATTTTAATTTATTTCCACTTGGTTCCACTTGTACATGAAAAATAATTTATTTTTATTTAAATATTTTAAGTAATTCCATGTGTGTCCTTTGTATCATTATAAAAGGACACCACCTCTTCTCTAATCTTCACACCACCTTGAGAAAATTGTCTTGAAGAGACACTAAAATTTTTATTTTTAAATCTCTTAAATCCATTATTGTGTTTTTATTATTCCAAAAATTCCAACCCAATACTCATTAAGAAGAGATATAAAGGATCTCTTTCAAATAAGAGGTAATCATCTTAACTGATCAATTTTATTTTTCTTCTTCTTTTACCACTATTATATATATCATAACTATGAAAATGTAATAAAACTATTATATACCATATTCTAAGATGTTATTTTTTTGATGTGATAATATATTTCTATCTCTTTCTACATTAAAATGGGAAACAATACTACCACTCATGTGTATGCAATACCACCACCTCAGGAACTGATGTAATTTGTTTTCCATCACAGCCTCACATAACCAATCACATTGATGAAACTAATTAGTATATATGATTATTTTGAAATAATTATTATTATTTAAATTTAATATATTATTTACATCATTACCCTTCTACCTATTATAAAAAGATAATGTCACTTACGCATACGTGTAGACTACCACCTCCATGAAGCACTACGACTCATTTTTCAGGTCATCCTTGTAGGTTATGGGTGCATCAAAAGCATGTTGATGGGTGTAAAAAACATTAATTTTACCGTTACCAATGATCAATCTGAGATTTGTCATGATGATAAAACACCAGATCTTTAAAATAGAAAAAACAATGAAAAGGAAAGTGGGAAGCCCTAGAACCATTGATAGGATCATCATATTTTGGTTTTAATTAATTTAATTAAAATACAAGAATTGCCTTTATGTAATTCTCTATCCGTTTACATTTCTAGTCACAATCCAATGTGTTTCATCATTGAGTCACATAATCCAAGTGTAGGGTTCCTTTAGTAGTGATCCACACATGCTTCACGTATCTCTGGATGTTGCCGAAGGGATCTCGAGGTGCTAGCATAAAAGATCCTTGTCTTGCAATGTATGCCTTCAATCTCCTTGAGATCCAATTACAAAGAGCTATCCTTGATCCGATGGAGGAGGATCTCTCTCGCAACATGAGTATGTTCTTAGAGGAAATGAATTTTCTCTTGGCTTGAGATCTTTCTCCAAATCCATTATGCAAAACCACAGAGAATGACTAGACTTAATGAGAATAATGTAATTTTTACTTATAATACTTAGAATAATAAAATAAAATAATTATGCATAGGTATTTATTTATGTCATTTAATTATTATTAAGACCCCATGTCTAATAATAGCATTTGACAATTATTATTACATTACATGCGCCCAACGAATTACACATAATATTATTTAATTAAATAAATAATATTATTTCTCAAAAATTCCCAAAAAAAACCACATGGCATGTCTATTAATATACACATTTCATACATTTGTTTTTCTATTTTCTTTATTTTCTCCCCCATATTTATTAGACATTGAATAATTACTATTTATTTCTTAAATAAATATCACTACATTATTCACTAATAAATATATTATTCCCTCATAATATATTCTCTTGAATAACTAGAGTTAAAATAAATGCAATCAGGAATACTTAAATAATTATTAAACCACACTCAGGAATAATCTGTATTCAACTTGATAAATGAACATTTAACTGAGATACTTGGAAACACTTAGTGTTTGACCCTCTATTATTCTTTCTCAGTGGAATTAGCTAGATCCTCCCTAAATTCTATTTTTATCATCTATCAACATGCCATGACACCAATAGAGAAATAATTTAATGCTGCATTGACATGCACATCATATGAACACTTATCATGTGATGTAATACCTTTGTCTTGATATCTCTAATCAAGTGGGTTTCACGCTAGTTCCATCAACCCATGTGGTTGATTATCCAATCTTTGACTTCCCAGAACTGAACTTTCCCATTCCTCACAATGACCATGAATTTATTTAGGCTATACCAATTCCATCAAATGGATTGAGATATCAACTTCCATTATAGAACAGAAGGAAAAAATCTTTTCTCTCAATATCTATTAATGTCGTATTACTCGTGACATGCCCAACATATCATACATCACTGAGAACAATGTGTCGTCAAAGTTTTCGTCAATACATCTAAGTGTGTGAGTTGTAATACCCACTAATAATAATATTAATGTCTAAGGAACAATACACACATCCACATATAGGAACATACAATGACACTATGAAATGTGGCTTAGCTACTTGCGGGTCTCGTTCTCATAATATCCTCCTAGATATTACCAAGGTCTCACGCCATGAGAAGGTTCCCCAAACTTTTATGATTCCTCACCCTTAATGGACTTTATTATTTTTTCCCTCAAATAACATCATCTTGTCATAAAATATATATTCAATAATTGTGTTATAGAACTTCTAGGTTCTTATCATAACATGGATCTTCTGTGACCCTTTAGTGCAACAACTATCCTTAAGACATTATCACATGAATTGTCATGAAAAAGAACAATCAATATATGATAAGGTATTTATTAATATTAACTCCATGAATACAAGTTTATCATAAAGTAAAAATTAGTTGGTTCTAGGCTACCAACTCCAATAGACTCCAACTTGGACTAGAGCCAACAACTAACAACATTTAACCCACTAGATCTCACATAATATTCATGCTTCTTCTGAGATAGGCCTTTATCCCTAGGGTCCACCACGTTCTCTTCCACAGACACTCTTCTGACTGCAACTTCACACCTTTTATAGAAATACCTTAAGAGGTGATACTTCTGGAGAATGTGCTTTGTCTGTTGATGTGACCTTGGTTTTTTTTCAAGATCCACCACTGTAGTATTATCACAATAAAATTTGATAGGATCTTTAGTTCTAGTATCTACATCAATATCCTGGAAAAAGTTATGAATCCATATAAATTCTTTGGATACATCAAAGACCTCTATATATTCGGACTCCGTTATAGAATCACTGACAACTGGCCACTTTGAACTCTTCCAGATCACAGCTCCCCCATTGAGATGGAAAACATATCCTGATTGTTACTTTAGATCATTTTGATCTGTCTAAAAACCAGCATCATCATACCCTCTAATGACAATCACCACATATCCTCCATACCCCAGGAACATATCCTTAGTTCTTCTTAGATACTTAAGTATAGTCTTAACAATATTCCAATGTTGTTATCCTAGATCTACTTGATATCTATCTACCATGCTTAACACATATGAAACATCTATCCTGGTATGTAACATGGAATACATGATGGATCCTATAGCCTATGCATATGGGATCTTACTCATCATATATTTCTCCTATTGTGTCTGAGGAAACATTCTCCAAGAAATATGTAATCCATGTTACACTAGAACAAATCCCCTCTTGGATTGCCCCATACTAAATCTATTTAGTATCTTGTCAATTTATATACCCTGACTTAGTCCAAGAAGCCTCTTGGATCTATCATTAATGATCTTTAACCCTATAATGTAGGCTGATTCACCTAAGTCCTTAATGGAGAAACACTTGTTCAACCAGTCCATAACTGATTGTAAGACTTGTACGTCATTTCCAATAAGCAATATGTCATCAACCTATACTACTAGGATAATGACTATATTCCCATTAAACTAAATATAAACACATGGCTCACAATCATTCTTAATGAAACCAAATTCTTTTATGGCTTCAATAAATCGAATTTTCCATGACCCAGATGCTTACTTAAATCTATAAATGGGTTTTAAGCAACTTGTAAACCCGTTTGTCTTGACATGGTGTCACAAACCCTTCTGGTTGTGTCATATACATATCTCCCTAAATATTCCTATTTAAGAATGAAGTATTTACATAAATCTTCCAAATATCGTAGTCATTGTAAGATTGTATGGCAAGTATGATTCTTATGGATTTAAACATGGAAACCGGAGAGAAGGATTAATTATAGTCAATTCCTTGATGTTTTCTAAATCCTTTATCCACTAGACTTTCTTTATAGGTGATAATTTGACCTTCCATGTCTAGATTTCTCTTGAATATCCATTTGAATCCAACATGATTTACATTAACTGGCTAATCGACCCAAACCCAAACTTGGTTTTGATATATGGAATCCATATTAGAATTCACTGCTTCCATCCATTTCGCAGCTTCTGAGCTCTCTACTACTTCCTTGCAGTAGAGAGGTTCATCATTCTCCAAAAATAATGATTCACCATCCTCGATGACTATGAAACAAAATCCTTATGGTTCTCTTACCTCTCTTGAGATCCCACACAATATTTGTGTTTTTAGAACATCTTCTATGGGGATCTGTGGAACCTGTTCCTATACCAACTCTTGTGTATATTGAGCATCAAATTTCTCAAAGTCAATCTCTCTCCCTCTCTCCTTTTTGAGGATGTTATCCCTCTCAAGAAATACAGCTTGTATGGAGAAAATAACTTTCTTTTCTAAAGGGTTGTATAGGTAATATCCAATCATTTACTTAGGATATCCTATAAATATACAACTTATGCCCCGAAATTCTAGTTTGTTTCATGAGAAGGCCTCAACAAACTCCTCACATCCCCATACACATGTGTGCGAAAAAATGGGCTTCTTTACATTCCATAACTCAAAAGGGAATTCCATTTTATACCTTATCTGGTACTCGGTTTAATGTGTATGTGGTATTTTTTAATACATATCCCCAAAAGTATAATGGAAGATCTGCATGACTCATCATAAAACTCACCATATCCAACAAGGTGTGGTTCCTCCTTTCACTAACACTATTCCATTGTGGTGTATAAGGAGGAGTGATTTGAGATATAATCCCCAACTCTCGTAAAAGGTCAATGAACTATCAGTTCAGATATTCTATACCTCATTTAGATTGAAGCTTATTTATCTTCTTACCAAGATGATTCTCTACCTCATTCTTGAATTCCTCAAATTTCTCTAATGACTCTGACTTATACCTTATTAAGTAGATATATCCATATCTTCTCAAATCATCAGTAAATGTTATGATGTAAGAATATCTAACTCTAGCTTCTACCAGAAATGGTCCACACACATCCATGTGTACCAATCCTGGAAGCTTTGTGGCCCTTTCACCTTGTCCAGCGAAAGGTGGATTGGTCATTTTCCCCTATAAAAATGTGTGACATCTATTAAGTGGTTTTAGCTCTATAGATTTTAAATAACCATATTGGAAGATATTTTTCATGTGCTTCTCATTTACATGATCGAGATGGTGATGCCAAAACTGGGTGTTTGTTTCCAACGCTTTCGACAGGGGGCGCGCATCCGTTTGTTTGAGGAGGATGAGGATGTGCTGATTGTTTCCCCACATTCCCACTTTCCAAAGGTGGGTGACATCCATTCATTATTTAGGGATGTTTTCTTCTTGATCAAAATATGATGATGGGATGTCAGTTTTTCCTTCTGTAGATTCCTCCTTGGAACTCGTCACCCAGTCTGAGTCTCCCTTATATACTAAGACGTTGTTCATGAAACTCTTCCCAGTGCCATATCTTCTTGGAATCTAGATAATTAAATTCCTTCTGTCAAGACATTCCAAGGGGTCCGGCCAGGGAAGCAACCTTCGATCAGGGGAGTATTAATGTTGGACATCACTGGCGTGTCTGGACACTGGAACACTAGCGCATATGGGTTTCTTCCCCTTATTATAGGGATTATCACATGTGATAATACGTTGTTTGAGGATATGTGTATTCATCAATTTGATTGTCAATATTTCATTTATGAAACAATAACTCTATACTGAAAATAAATAATGTGCATCAAAACCAACATACTCCTATTATAAATCAAGGATGGGGTACACTTCACTAGAAAAGAAAATGGTACGCATTTTAAATTTACAGTAATATTATTAGGTGCCAATAAACAACATAATAATTATCTTTCTATGTTTATATGTAGATTGATGAGTCTAAAACCAAAGACACTTACATCCTAAATCATGTGCTATGGAACGAGGCATGTGTGAATAAGGAAGGGAAACTAGTAGATGAGAACACACAAAAAGTGTGGGAAATATTTTTAAGTATGACATGACGATAAAAAAATTTGTTTTTAATTACTATTACATAAAAATAATTAGTTATTTTCATATATCCGACAGTCACAAGAATCATCTACTCCTGTAGTGGATGCAAACCTATTATCAATGGCTTTAAAGAAGAAAGAAAAATATGGTCATGTCAGAGGTGCAGGTTTTGGGGTGACACCCCGAGTATATTTTGAGAAGAAAAAAAACGGATGATAAAGATGAAAAATTGAAACAAATGAGCGAAAGACTAGAAACCCTTGAAGAACGATTGCAATGGCAAGGAGAGTTTCTAGGAAATTTTATGGGTGGGAAGCAAGGAGAAGACACAACTCAGGAACAACCAGCGCGTGAAGATCCTTCCCTACCACCCAACCAACATTGAGGCAATCCATTCCCCTCAAAGAGTTTTCTTAGCCGTGTAATCAATATTCTATTAATTGTTCCCATGAAATGTGAATCAGACAAACACTGATAATTTTCCTATACTGATCTTCTACATGGTGATAATGATTGTGATTTATATTTGTCAACACCCACCTATCACATTGTAGTGAGGGATACAGTTTTCAACATCCCAGATGACACGCTACATAATAGACCACTTCCGAAAGATCATCTGAGTGTGACGATTACTGTAGCTCATGAGCCAAATGCAGAGCTACCTATTCTACTTGATGAAAATGATATTCATATGGTCGAAAAGGCTATTGGGACATTCATTGCATGGTCGTTAGAACTTGTAAGAGTACATGCAGACAAAGAGGTATTTATTTCATTTTTTTTCAAGCTAAAACTTTAAAAATTAATTAAAAAAGGGTCTGAACCAATGAATGTTATTATAGACGGAGAAAGGGAAGGGTGTAACACCTAAGACTTTTATGAGAAATATTTTGTTTTTATGTTATATAAATCATCAAAGGAATCTTTCACTACACACAACACTAGCTTGGCTTGCTTTACACACAACTGCGGCCTTCCTCGATAGCTTGTGTCGTACGCAATACCGAGTTTCACTAAAAAACGATATGCTATTAAAATATTATTAAAACTAGCCGTTATGAATAGTAATAACCACTTTTTGAATTTTTTTAAATTTCATCTTTCAAAATGGACTTCATTTTTGGATTCGGAATTTCGAAATTATCCTAGGGTGAAATTTTGGTATTTTTCTGAAATCTTTCAATTTTTGATGAATAGTGAAAAGACTGGGTTACTATTTAAAAACCGACTTTTTATTTAAATAATTATTTATTTTATTTATATTTATTTTAGGTCAAAATTGATACATAATACCTATATAAGTTCAATGCAATTCATTGGAGTCATTTTATAATAATTTTAGATATATAAAAATTTTATTGAACTTTTCACCGTCTTTTACCTACCTCCTAGGAGAATTTGCAAATTTACATAAAACTTAATTTTACCGCTTCTGTGAGTGGAATTTCGAAACTCCAAGAGACACGGTTAATATCAAGAACTAAAATGTGGTTCAATGAGATGAAAATAATTTTTGGTGAATAGTAAATTTTTATTTTTTTTACCACAGTTTAAAGTAAATAGGGAAATTAAGGGTAAAAATGTTATTATTATTACCCTAACACATGTCCTAATTCTATTGGATAAGTGACATTCGACCAAAAAAAACCTGACGAATAAAATATGACCATTTAGGCCCACATGGATTAGATTAGGACATTTATTATTAATTTATTTAAAGAAGGGTTAAAATAGTTAAAATCAATGTTTAATAACTAATGCATTTTTAATATAGGGTTATACATAAGACAAATTCGACTATAAATATCCATTAGAAATCTAAAAGGATTTACTACATAATGGTATTTTATTTTTAATTTTTAGACATTATATAATTCAATTTATTTATGACATAATGATGATGCAGTAATTATCTTATTAATAAAATATTGACATAATTGATGTTATAAATACCAAAATAAATGTAATTGGAGACTTTTAATGAATTAAAATAATTTTCTAGGTTACTATTACATATTATTACTGATTTAATTAACTTTTTTCGAACTAATCTTTCTGTTATGATTTTCACAAAAATCAATTACCAAATAGTGTCAAGATTGACATAAAATTGTTTTTAAAACAAATATTATATTATTAATTGTGATTTTATTCCTAAAAATCTAAGGTTAGTCCAAATGGCTTATATAAGGTTATATATATTAACAATAAACAACTTTCGGTTCTTTTGGCTTGCTATAGTAAGTTTATTAACCTTATAGTCTAAGAAAACAAGAAGACACGGTAAAAGTAAAATTAATTAACTTAAAGTTAAATCTAAATGATACGGTTAAAATAGATACCTAAACTTGTCTAAATTCTATAGGATGAGATGATTTCGACCCATACCCACCTTATTTTCAAAATAAATCAATTTGGAGCTATTAAAACCCGAATATGACTTAATAATAAAAATAATATTTTTAGTTTTTCCAAAGGTGTCCCTCTCCTCCCTTATAAAAGGGCACCTCCTCCCTCTCTTCCTCACACCACTTTGAGCCTTCAAGGTCAGCCAAAACCTACAAAATACTCTTATAAACTTCTCTAGAAACATACTATAGGTCCTTTTCTTCTTCAAATACCAATTTTAGTGCCCTAAGATGAGGTCTCAAAGAGGCGCTTCAAAGAAGAGGTAATGCCCATTACCGATTCTTTCAAATTTATTTCTTCTTCCACTTCTTCTTCTTTAGTTGTTTCATTATGAAGTAATAACATCAGAATCAGTAATATACTGATATGTTATTATAATTATGAAACAACCCTATTTCACCATCTATCCATCCTACGTAAAATGAAATCACCGCGCGTGCGTACGTACGAAATACTGTCTCCACGCCGTAGTGTAATCTATTTTCCACCACCACCTTAATTGGATGTGTATAATGGTGAAACTAAATAACTATATATTATTATTGTAAAGTGGTATTGATTCTGAAATAGTATACATACACTCCAATACAATTCCACGATCATGGGAATGATATCATCGCTCGTGCGTACGTACGGAATACCGTCTCCACGATGTGATGCGACTCGTTCTAAATGATCTTAATTGCATAATGATTATATAAATGAATTGAATGAATAAATATGATATATAGTACAGTAATACCATTCTAGAAATGAGTTATCTATAACCTAAAGAGAAGAATAAGAATTTATTCGACAAAACACGCATAAGAACAAAAAGTAATAAACACCCGAATAACAAGTAGCAATGAAATATTACTAATATGAAGCTAAGAATATGACCATATATGATATCATAACAATGAGTATGATTCTGGAATAAGTCAATGACATTATTTAAATCATTATACAGGAGTTTCAGACACTTACGAAGTAAATCAGACCTAAGTTAAGGGAATATATCACAATCTCATTTTTATCTGAGATTGTTTATAATTTGGTATTTAATAGGGTGTATTTTATCATCCAAATCCATGTTTCCTCAATATTTAATATTATTTCCATCCACCTACAATTTTTTAAATCCAATTTTACCCTTTGGTGAGTTTTTAGTAAAAGATATGAAAGGAATCTTTTGTCATTTTTCGTACGAGGTACTTTTTGACTTTTCCGACAAAAGTATGAGAAGAATGTTTTTTTTAAATTATAAGGAATGAATGGATTTTTAAAAAATTATTTCCAAGAAGCTTCCTTTACAATTTTTCATGTTTATTTTTAATCAACTTATTTTTGTTTAAAATTGTATGACATGTTAAGAAAGGAAAATGTTTTTGAAGTAGAAAGGATATTTTCCTCAAGAATGGAGTACAAGTGTTTTATCAAAATTATTTTCCATCAAAGATAATATAGGGTTATATTTATATCCCTATTATTACATTGATTTGATTATGTTGTGATGGAATTATTTTTATGAATTCCTTTATCTTATATGAATTGTTTTATGATGTCATGAAGTTTAAGAATCCCATTTTTATTACATGGGTTATGCAATGATGTATGATTTATGATTTTGTGGCACACATAATAATGGTATCATTATGAGATGGGTGGGACCTATATCTCCCTCCAATACATTAGGTAAATATTTATATCTCATGAGATAGACATGGCTGGAACGGCAGGTTAATCTGGTTCAGTGAAACAGGACTGAAACAAGGAGTGAACTCGGTTCAGAAATGGACTTTGTCCACTAAGATAGTCTTGGATCTGAGTCTTGACTAATAAGAAATGATTCTATATGATTATGTGTGTATGCCACAAATTTTCATGTTTTAATTTATGATTATTGGGATTACATTTCACTTCTATGATTTATCCCATGATAGGAAATTATGATTTCTTTTGCTGGTTAAGATTTCCAAAATGTTATGTTCTTATGAATATGATGTGATTGATTTTTATTTTGTTTACCCTTACTGAGCATTTGAGATCACCCTTTTGTATGTTTTCTTTCCCCTAGGTCAGCAATAAGGTTATTAATTAGGATATGCCATAAGGGACTCTAGATATGATGAAATAAATGGGAGACAATGTAGATTCTTTATGAACCAGTTGTTTATGTTTCTCAGTTTCTAAAGACACTATACCTATACGGTCCTTTCATGGTTTTGTTATATGTTGTAATAAGTGTGCTTAAATTTTGAAGTATTAACAATGTATGTAAAGTATGGGTCGTTATAGTTGGTATCAAAGGAAAGGTATAGTCAACCTTTGGAAACTAGGATGTGAAAGCCTTAGTAAGAAACCTAAGGATATGTCTAAGCATAGAACACAATCTTAGTGTTTTAGAAATGGCCATGAATAACCTATGATAAGACCTTAAGTGTAAAATTTTATTCTTGATTATGTGGTTTTCCTGTTGTAATTAGTTTTGCTCACACTATTCTTCTTGGTTTTAGTCAATTGCTGGAACCCGAAGGAACCGTGTCAATGCGGAATGAGACAGGCAATGCAATTATTGTCCCTCTGAGCAACCAAACATTATGGGAGCTGGAATGCAAAATCTTGTAGCCATGCTCACACAACTTTCTCAAGCTATGAATCATACATGACTTCCAAACGAGCAAAGGAAGGAGCAACATTCTGTTGAATCCTTCATGAGGCAGCGTCCACCTTCATTCAGCGCGTCTTCTGATCCATTAGTGGTTGAACAATGGATCAGTACCACTAAAAAGATATTTTCAGTTCTTCAATGTTCTGAACATGATAAAGTCATCTTAGTAGTGTATCATTTGGAAGGTGATGTTGATCAATGGTGTAATCGTATTAAGAATATGAGGCAAAGGGATGAAATTAAGTCTATGGAATGGGATGAGTTCAAGAACTTATTTTTCAATAAGTACTTCTCTCATATTCTTTGAACAAAGATGGATAAGGAGTTTCTTGAACTGAAGAAAAAGGATGATGAATCTGTTGGTACCTATGAAGCAAATTTTACAAGACTTGCAAGGTACGCTTTCGGAATTATTATCCAACCTGAGAGTAAGATCGATCAATTCTTTAGTGGCTTAAAACCAAGTCTTCGAAGGGCGTTATCCATAAGGGACTTCAAAAGCTATGAGGAAATCGTTCAATGTGCTCTCAAAGTTTAGATGGAGATTGAAGTAACCCATTAGTCATATGGGTTTGATAAGAAGAGGAAAATGGAATTCAAAGGAAAATCTAAAGAGCTCACTGAAAAGAAGATGATTTTTCCCTTATGCTCAAAGTGTGGAAATAAACATAGAGGAAATTGTCTTAAGGGGACAAGAAAATGTTATAAGTGTGGAAAAGAAGGTCATCGGGCGATTGAATGTCGAAATAATGGGAAGAAAATGTCTACTGATGCAAAAAAAGGAAGGGATACATAGAATGAACCTACTACACTTCAATGTTTCATGTGAAAGGAGATGGGGCATTATGCCAATCAATTCCCAATTCCAAGGGTTGATGATGATGATCGACGTCAACAAACTCTTAAGGCTAAAGAAAAAGGAAAGTCACATGCAACTACTATCGGCGATGTGGAGTACGACAACAAAGTGGTGAGAGGTACACTTACCATTCACTCTAAAGTAGAAAATGTTTTATTTGATTCTGGATCCACCCACTCTAATATTTCTGAAGAATTTTATAAGGGTATCACCGTATTACCTCAACAATTAGATGTTGAGTTACCTGTGACAACTCCTAATGGCACAACAGTCGCATCAAAAGTTTATAATTCTTCTCCGATTGATGTTTGTGGGAAAGTGCTTCCTGCAAATCTTGTGATCCTTCCTATAGTGGAATTTGATGTGATTATTGGCATGGATTGGATTTATTTATATGGAGCTCATATCAATTGCCAAAGAAGGGAAGTCACATTTCATATTCCAGATCAATATATGATCGTCTATCGATGCAAGGATGAACATAACCTTCCAGTGGAAATTTCTTCCATATTATGGGTCTTGATTCAACTAAATGAAGGTTATTTATCTCAAATGGTTGGTGAGAAACTCACGATTAAGAATATTCCCATTGTACGAGTTTGACAATGTCTTTCCGGAGGAATTTCTGGTTCTTCCACCAAATCGTAAAGTTGAGTTTTCAATAGAACTCGTACCGGGTGATTTTCCTATTTCAAAGAAACCTTATAGAATGGCCCCAATTGAGTTGCAGGAATTGAAGAAGCAACTCCAAGAGAATCTTGATAAAGGATTCATACGCCCTAGTGCATCACCTTGGTGAGCACCTGTTCTTTTTTTAAGAAGAATGATGGATCAATGCGACTCTGCATTGATTATCGAGAACTTAACAAGATCACTATCAAGAACAAATATCCTCTCCCACGCATTGATGACTTATTTGACCAACTACGCGGAGCTCAATACTTTTCCAAGATTGATCTTCGTTCAGGGTATCATCAATTAAGGTTCAAAAGGGAGGATATACCAAAGACGACTTTCCGTACAAGGTATGGACACTATGAATTTATAGTGATGCCATTTGGTCTTACTGATTCCCCTATTATCTTCATGGATCTGATGAATAGAGTCTTTAGAGACTATCTTGATCAGTTTGTGGTAGTCTTTATAGACGATATTCTTGTCTATTCAAAGAGAAAGGAAGAACATGATGATCACTTGAGAATTATATTGAAGACCCTGAGAAAGGATAATCTTTATTCCAAATTTACCAAGTGTGAATTTTGGCTTCAAAAATTTGCATTTTTGGGTCACATAATCTCAAAAGAGGGGATATCTGTGGATCCAGAAAAAATAGAGGTTATCCAAAGATGGTCAAGACCAACAACAGTAACTGAGATCCGAAGTTTTCTTGGTTTGGATGGATATTATCGACGTTTTGTAAATGATTTTTCACAATTATCTAATCCACTCACCAAGTTGACTCGGAAAGGAGTTAAGTTTTTTTAGACAGAGGAATGTGAAGAGAATTTCAAGGAGTTGAAAAGAAGGTTATCCAGTGCACCTGTGCTCACACTTCCTTGTAGTGGAGAAAGGTTTGTGATCTACAGTGATGCATCCAAGAAGGGATTGGGGTGTGTTCTTTTGCAAAATGATATGGTGATAGCTTATGCCTCACGACAGTTGAAAATCCATGAGAAAAATTACCCAACTCATGATTTGGAGTTAGCTGCAGTAATCTTTGCATTAAATATTTGGAGGCATTATCTTTATGGAGAAAGGTGTGATATTTATACTGATCATAAAAGTTTAAAGTATATTTTCACACAAAAGGATCTGAATATGCGCCAAAGAAGATGGTTGGAGCTGATTAAGGATTACAACTGCTCAATTCATTACCACCCTGGGAAGGCAAACAAGGTGGCAGATGCATTAAGTCGACAAGACCATGCTAGCTTATCCATGATGAGGATCACAAAAGATCCAATATTTATGGATTTACAAAAGATGGATCTTGGAATTATAATGTAAGGGGAAAATTGTATCTTTCTCAATTGAATGTTTAACCATATATACTTTTGAAGATTAAAGAGGCGCAGAATGAAGATGTAGAGTTACAAAAGAAGGTGAGAAATATTCCTGAATTCAACCTTAATTGTGATGGGATAATAATGTTCTGGAATCGGGTTTGTGTTCCTCCCATCCTAGAATTAAAGAAGGACCTGCTGGATGAGGCTCATAGTTCTTCATTCTATATTTATCCTGGAAGTATGAAGATTTATAGGGACCTGAAAGAGTACTTCTGGTGGGATGTCATGAAAAGAGATGTTGCTGAATATGTCTCTCGATGCTTGGTTTGTCAGCAAGTTAAAGCTGAGAGACAGAAGTCCAAGGAGATGTTACAACCATTACCCATACCAGAATGGAAATGGGAAAACATCACTATGGACTTTGTCACTGGACTTCCTAAAACATCCAAAGGCAATAATGCTATCTGGGTCATAGTTGATCGTCTTACAAAGTCGGCACACTTCATTGCTATTAGAGAGGATTTCTCCTTGGATCATCTTGCCAAGATATATGTAAAGGAAGTGTTAAGATTTCATGGAGTACCACTTTCTATTATATCTGATCGATATTCAAGGTTTACCTCAAAGTTCTGGCGAAGTCTTCAGCATACTCTGGATACAGAGTTGAGTTTCAGTACTGCTTATCATCCTCAGACAGACGGTCAGTCTGAGAGGACAATTCAAACTCTAGAAGATATGTTGAGATATTTCTCTATGGATTTCAAAGGTGGTTGGGATCAACACCTACCTTTGGTGGAATTTTCTTAAAATGATATCTTTCACTCCAGTATTCAGATGGTTCCTTATGAAGCTCTCTATGGAAAGAAATGCAAGACTCCAACTTGCTGGGATGAAGTTTGGGAAAAAAAGTTATTAGGACCTGATCTTGTTGATGAGATGGCAGAAAAGGTCAGATCTATTCAACAACACATTAGAGGAGCTCAGAGTCGACAAAAAAATTATGCCGACAACCGACGAAAAGACCTATAGTTTGAAGTGGGTGAAAAAGTGTTCTTACGAATATCTCCTTGGAAGAGAGTAATGAGATTTGGAAAGAAGGGAAAGCTGAGCCCTAGGTATATCGGTCCTTTCGGAATACTGGATCACGTTGGGAAGGTAGCTTACCGATTGGTGCATCCACAGAATCTATCCCAAGTTCACGATGTGTTCCATGTATATCTCCGGAGAAAGTACATACCTGATCCTTCACATGTACTCAGCTCAGAAGTTGTACCGCTGGAACAAGATCTTTCTTATGAAGAACAACCGATAGAGATTCTGGATCGTAACGAAAAAGTCCTACGAAACAAGACCACTCGCTTCGTGAAAGTTTTATGGAGGAACCACCAATTGGAAGAAGATACATGGGAGCATGAGGATATGATGAGGGAAAGGTATCCTCATCTGTTTGTTACAAAGTGACGAATTTCGAGGGCGAAATTCATTTTTAAGGGGGGTAGAATGTAACACCTGAGACTTTTATGAGAAATATTTTGTTTTTATGTTATATAAATCATCAGAGGAATCTTTCACTACACACAACACTATCTTGGCTTGCTTTACATGCAACCGCGGCCTTCCTCGATAGCTTGCGTCGTACGCAATACCGAGTTTCACTAAACAACTATATGCTATTAAAATATTATTAAAACTAGCCGTTATGAACAGTAATAACCACTTTTTGAAATTTTGTAAATTTCATCTTTCAAAATGGACTTCATTTTTGGATTTGGAATATCGAAATTAGCCTAGGGTGAAATTTTGGTATTTTTCTGAAAACTTTCAATTTTTGATGAATAGTGAAAACACTGGGTTACTATTTAAAAACCGACTTTTTATTTAAATAATTATTTATTTTATTTAAATTTATTTTAGGTAAAAATGATACATAATACCTATATAAGTTCAATTCAATTCATTGTAGTAATTTTATAATAATTTTAGATATATAAAAATTTTATTGAACTTTTCACCGTCTTTTACCCACCTCTTAGGAGAATTTGCAAATTTACATAAAACTTAATTTTTCCACTTTTGTGAGTGGAATTTCTAAAATCTGAGAGACACAGTTAATATCAAGGACTAAAATGTGGTTCAATGAGATGACAATAATTTTTTGTGAATAGTAACTTTTTACTTTTTTTTACCAAGGTTAAAAGTAAATAGGGAAATTAAGGGTAAAAATGTTATTATTATTAACCTAACACATATCCTAATTTTATTGGATAAGTGTAATTCGACCAAAAAAACCTTAGGAATAAAATATGACCATTTAGGCCCATGTGGATTACATTAGGACATTTATTATTAATTTATTTAAAGAAGGGTTAAAATAGTTAAAATCAAAGGTTAATAACTAAAGAATTTTTAATATATGGTTATACATAAGATAAATTATACTATAAATATTCATTAGAAAGCTAAAAATATTTGCTACATAATAGTATTTTATTTTTAATTTTTAGACATTAAATAATTTAATTTATTTATGACACAATGATGATACAGTAATTATCTTATTAATGAAATATTGACATAATTGATGTTATAAATACCCAAATAAATGTAATTTGAAACTTTTTATGAATTCCAATAATTTTCTAGGTTAATATTACATATTAGTACTGATTTAATTAACTTTTTTCGAACTAATATTTCTGTTATGAGTTTCACAAAAATCAATTACCAAATAGTGTCAAGATTGACATGAAATTGTTTTAAAAAATATATTATATTATTAATTGTTATTTTATTCCTAAAAATCTAAGGTTCGGCCAAATGGATTAGATAAGGTTATATATATTAACAATAAACAACTTGGGGTTCGTTTTTCTTGTTATAGTAAGTTTATTAAACTTATATTGTAAGAAAACAAGAAGACACAGTAAAAGTAAAATTGTTTAACTTAAAGTTAAATCTAAATTATAAGGTTAAAATAGATACCTAAACTTGTCTAATTTCTATTGGATGAGATGATTTCGACCCATCCCCACCTTAGCTTAAAAATAAATTAATTTAGAGCTATTGATAACCGAATATGACTTTATAAAAAAATAATATTTTTAGTTTTTCCAAAGGTGCCCCTCTCCTCTCTTATAAAAGGGCACCTCCTCCCTCTCGTCCTCACACCACTTTGAGCCTTCAAGCTTGGCCAAACCCTGAAAAATTATCTTATCCACATCCCTAGAAACATCCTAGAGGTCCTGGTCTTCTTCAAAGACCAATTTTAGTGCCCTAAGAGGAGGTCTCAAAGAGGCGCTTCAAAGAAGAGGTAATGTCTGTTACCGATTCTTTCAACTTTATTTCTTCTTCCACTTATTATTATTTAGTTGTTTCATTATGAAGTAATAACATCAGTATCACTCATATAATGATATGTTGTTATAAGTATGAAACAACTCTATTTCACCATCTATCCATCCTACGGAAAATGAAATCACCGCGCGTGCGTACTTACAGAATACCGTCTCCACGCCGTGGTGTAATCTATTTTCCACCACCACCTTACTTGGATGGGTATAATGGTGCAAATAAATAACTATATATGATTATTGTAAAGTGGTATTGATTCTGAAATAGTATACATACACTCCAATAAAATTCCACGATCATGGGAACGATATCATCGCTCGTGCGTACGTACGGAATATCGTCTCCACGATGTGATATGACTCGTTCTACATGATCTCCATTGCATAATGATTATATAAATGAATTGAATGAATAAATATGATATATAGTACACTAATACAATTCTGGAAATGAGGTATCTATAACCTAAAGAGAAGAATAAGAATTTATTCGACAAAACATGCATAAGAACAAAAAGTAATAAACACCCGAATAATAAGTAGCAATTAAATATTACTAATAAGAAGCTAAGAATATGACCATATATGATATCATAACAATGAGTATGATTCTGTAATAAGTCAATGACATTATTTAAATCATTATATAGGAGGTTCAGACACTTACGAAGCAAATTGGACCAAAGGTAAGGGAATATATCACAATATCATTTTTATCTGAGATTTTTTATACATTGGTATTTACTGGGGTGTATTTTATCATCCACATCCATGTTTCCTAAATATGTAATATTATTTACATCCACCTACAATTTTTTAAATCCAATTTTACCCTTCGGTGAGTCTTTAGTAAAATATATGAAAGGAATCTTTTGTCATTTTTCGTACGAGGTACTTTTTGACTTTTCCGACAAAAGTACGAGAAGAATGTTTTTTTAACTTATACGACATGAATGGATTTTTAATACATTATTTCCAAGAAGCTTCCTTTACAAGTTTTCAAGTTTATTTTTAATCAAATTCTTTTAGTTTAAAATATTATGACATGTTAAGAAAGGAAAATGTTTTTGAAGTAGAAAGGATATTTTCCTCAAGAATGGAGTTCAAGTGTTTTATCAAAATTATTTTCCATCTAAGATAATATAGGGTTCTGTTTCTATCCCTATTATTACATTGTTTTTATTATTTTGTGATGGAATTATTTTTATGAATTCCTTTATCTTATATGAATTGTTGTATGATGTCATGATGTTTAAGAATCCCATTTTTATTACATGGGTTATGCAATGATGTATGATTTATGATTTTGTGGCACACATAAGAATGGTATCATTATGAGATGGGTGGGACCTATATCTCCCACCAATGCATTGCGTAAAGATTTATATCTCATGAGATAGACATGGCTGGAAAGGCAGGTTAATCCAGTTCAGTGAAACAAGACTGAAACGAGGAGTGAACTCGGTTCAGAAATGGACTTTGTCCGCTAAGATAGTCTTGGCTATGAGTCTTGACTACTAAGAAATGATTATCTATGATTATGTGTGTATTCCACAAAGTTTCATGTTTTAAGTTATGATTATTGGGATTACATTTCACTTCTATGATTTATCCCATGATAGGAAATTATGATTTCTTTTGCAGGTTAAGATTTCCAAAATGTTATGTTCTTAGGGATATGATGTCATTGATTTTTCTTTTGTTTACCCTTACAGAGCATTTGAGCTCACCCTTTTGTATGTTTTCATTCCCCTAGGTCAGGAAGAAGGTTATTAATTAGGATATGCCAAAAGGGACTCTAGATATGATGAAATAAATGGGAGACAATGTTGATGCTTTATGAACCAGTTGTTTATGTTTCCCAGTTTCTAAAGACACTATACCTATACGGTCCTTTCATGGTTTTGTTATATGTTTTAATAAGTGTCCTTAAATTTTGAAGTATTAAAAATTTATGTAAATTATGGGTCGTTATAAAGGGGGTGACAAACGTCGGCTCAAAACCATCTAAAGGATCAACCAACATATCCCAAGGAGCTACTGAAAGCACAATAACACCACATGTTCTCTATCCAAATTTACTAGCATTGAGGACTCATGTGGATAGGAATCTAAGAGGTGGTAGTAGTCATATAGTGGTTTTCAAAAAGAATATATATGGAGAGGAAAGTCAAGATTTCGTTGCTGCTGAAAATTTAAATGAGATCCTTGAAAATGGTTGGCTAGGTGTCACAGTTGTAAATATATATATGAGGTATGTTTTCATGAATTTATTTTCTAAAAGCTGATCTAATGTGAAAATTATGACTAAATACATTTTATATTGTTGACAGATGTATATATGAAAAACAGTTGAAGGAATTTTCCCATGAGCCAAAATTCAGACTCGTTAGTCCTCATACCACATCAACACATCTAACGAAATTAAAGCCATCAAAAAAGAATGCAATAGTGAATGGATTGTTGAAAACATTTGAAAGCAAGATTACAGATGACAGACTCTTCCTAATACCAACCATGCAGGGGTAAAACTCTACGTTTAAATAATATCAATTATATTTTCACTTATTTTATTACTTATTCCTTTTTTGTGTTTTTAGGGAACATTGGATGCTAATTATGGTGAACTTGGATACTTCAAAGATTTATTTTTTGGATTCAAAGCAAGGATATCCATCAAACCGACCACACATGATCGAGTTTGTGAATCTGTAAGACACTACATCCTATGTTTTAGGTCTAAAAATAAAGTAATTTAATTTATATTATCTTTTACTGAGGATTATATTATGATAGGGAGGTGTATAATTATCATCTAAAAAAGGAATGAGGACAGGGGATAAGCATAAGGAGGCGACCAAGTACTATGTCTTGACATAAATCAGGGTATATATAATAAAATTTCACTATCCAAACACATCTCAACAAAAGTTACTTATTCTCCTAATGATCAATTTTTTTGCAGTGTCCAAAATAAACAAACGATAATGACTGTAGTTATTATGTTTGTAAATTTATTAAGGAGATCGTTTTTCATCAACAAAATAGCATCCCTAAAGAGGTATTTTCAAAAACAACAACTAGTTCATTTAATTTATTTATTAATTATTTATTTTTATATTTTGTAGTACTACTCTGACTTCAGAAAAGCCTCATACTCACACGATGATATATATTTGTTCAGAAATGAGTGGGTCGTATACCTGATGGCGGATTTTACACAAACAACACGAAGATTTGACTTGGGGACGTGTACAATTGGCGGTCATTTTTGAGAGGGGTTAAGGGGATCAAAATATGAAACATTGTTGTATGTAAATGTTCATAGGAAAGTTTAAATTGTTATTAAATAAAATATCCTTTCTCAAATGAGTCATTTTCTCATTGTAACAGATGATATGCACCAGCAACATGCAATAATGATGAACCACTCAAAGTGTTTCTATTTTGTTTAAAATGGACAGATTTTTAAGTGAAAACAACAACTGACTTATGGAAATATGAATAAATGCATTCGTATTGTGTTGATCCTTTAGGATAATGATCCATGGGTGCGTTGGGGAATTGTACGAGTCAACCTCTCCTCAATCCGAGGCACGGTGTGGCCGGTATTACTCAAAGTGTCTCTCTTTTGTTTAAAATGGACACAATTTTAAGTGAAAACAAAATCTAACCTACGAAAATCAACGAAAATGCATTCATATTATTTTGATCCTTTACGAGAACAATCTAGGAGTCCTTTGTGAAATGTAAGAGTCAACCCCGCCTCAATCCGAGGCACGGTGTGGTCGGTATTACTCAAAGTGTCTCTCTTTTGTTTAAAATGGACACAATTTTAAGTGAAAACAACAACCGACCTACGAAAATCTGACCAAAAGCATTCAAATTGTGTTGATCCTATAGGAGAACAATCCATGGGTCCTTTTGACGTGTATGAGTTAACCCCGCCTCAATTAGAGGCACGATGTGGCCAGTATCACTCAAAGGGTCTCTCTTTTGTTTAAAATGGACACAATTTTAAGTGAAAACAACAACTAACCTATAGAAATCTGACCAAACACATTTGGATTGTATTGATACTTTAGTAAAATGATCCATGGTTCCTTTTTAATGTGTAAAAGTCAACCCCGCCTCAATCAGAGGCACGGTGTGGCCGGTATCACTCAAAGGGTCTCTCTTTTGTTTAAAATGGACACAATTTTAAGTGAAAACAATAACTGACCAACAAAAATCTGACCAAATGCATTCGGATTGTGTTTGTTATTTAATATAATGATCCATGGGTCCTTTTTGATGTGTAAGAATCAACTTTGTCTCAATCCGAGGCACAGTGTGGCCGGTATCACTCAAAGGGTCTCTCTTTTGTTTAAAATGGACATATTTTTAAGTGAAAACAA
This sequence comes from Viscum album, assembly GCA_963277665.1. Taxonomy (NCBI): domain Eukaryota; kingdom Viridiplantae; phylum Streptophyta; class Magnoliopsida; order Santalales; family Viscaceae; genus Viscum; species Viscum album. The sequence goes on along the minus strand of OY728135.1, from coordinate 249,299,121 downwards.
CAAATGACATACGGAAATCCGACCAAATGCTTTAAGATTTTATTTATCATTTTTTAGAACGATTCATGGGTCCTTTGAAACTTTTATGAGTCAACACCATCTCAATCTGAGGCACAGTGTTGCCGGTATCACTCAAAGTGTCTCTCTTTTGTTTAAAATGGACACAATTTTAAGTGAAAACAACAACTAACCTATAGAAATCCGACCAAACACATTCAGATTTTATTTATCCTTTAGTAAAACTATCCATGAATCCTTTTTGATGTGTAAGAGTCAAACCCTCCTCAATCTGAGGCACGGTGTGGCCAGTATCACTCAAAGGGTCTCTCATTTGTTTAAAATGCACATTATTTTAAGTGAAAACAACAAATGACCTACGGAAATCCGACCAAACACATTCATATTGTATTGATTATTTATGAGAATGATCCATGGGTCATTTTGGATGTGTAAGAGTCAACCCCGCCTCAATCTGAGGCACTATGTGGCTGGTATCACTCAAAGTGTATGTCTTTTGTTTACAATGGACACAATTTTATGTGAAACAAAAACTGACCTACGGAAATCCTACCAAACGCATTTGGATTATGTTGATCCTTTAGGAGAAAAATCCATGGGTCCTTTTTTACATGTACGAGTCAAACTCACCTCAATCCAAGGCACAGTGTGGCCGGTATCACTCAAAGTATCTCCCTTTTGTTTAAAATGGACACAATTTTAAGTGAAAAATATAACTGACCTACAGAAATCCGATCAAATGCTTTTAGATTGTGTTGATATTTTAAGATAATGAAACATGGGTCCTTTTTGACGTTTACATGTCAACACCGCCTCATTCCGAGGCACGGTGTGGCCGGTATCACTCAAAGTATCTCTCTCTTGTTTAAAATTGACACAATTTTAAGTGAAAACAACAACTGACCTACGGAAATCCAACCAAACACATTAATATTGTGTTGGTACTTTATATGGACGATCCATGGGTCCTTTGTGACATGTATGAGTCAACCCGGCCTCAACCTGAGGCCCAGTGTGGCTGGAAGAACTCAAAGGGTCTCTCTTTGGTTTAAAATGGACACAATTTTAAGTGAAAACGAAAACTGACATATGGAAATCTTACAAAACACATTCAGATTGTGCTTATCCTATTGGATAACGATACATGGGTCCTTTTTGATGTGTAAGATTCAACCCTGACTCAATCCAAGGAATCATGTGGCTGGTATCACTCAAAGGGTCTCCATTTTGTTTAAAATGGACACAATTTTAAGTGAAAACAAAAAATGACAAATGGAAATCCAACCAAAGACATTCAGATTGTGTTTATCCTTTAGGATAATGATCCATGGGTCCTTTTTGATGTGTAAGAGTCAACCCCGCCTCAATCTGAGGCACAATGTGGCTGGTATCACTCAAAGTGTCTATCTTTTGTTTAAAATGGACACAATTTTAAGTGAAAACAACAACTGACCTATGGAAATCAGACCAAACACATTTGGATTGTGTTTATACTTTATTAGAACTATCCATGGGTATTTTTTGATGTGTAAGAGTCAACACCACCTCAATCTGAGGCATGGTGTGGCCGGTATCACTCAAAGTGTCTCTCTTTTGTTTAAAATGGACACAATTTTAAGTGAAAACCACAACTGACCTATGGAAATCAGACCAAACGCATTAGTATTGTATTTATCCTTTATAAGAATGATCCATAGGTCATTTTTGATGTGTAAAAGTCAACCCTACCTCAATTTGAGGCACGGTTTTTTCGTTATCACTCAAAGTGTCTGTCTTTTGTTCTAAATGGACACAATTTTAAGTGAAAACAACAACTTACCTACGGAAATCTGACCAAATGAATTAATATTGTATTTATTATTTAATAGAAAAATCCATGTGTCATTTTTGATGTGTACGAGGAAACCTCTCCTCAATCTGAGGCACAGTGTGGCCAGTATCACTCATAGGGTCTCTCTTTTCTTTAAAATGGACACAATTTTAAGTGAAAGCAACCACTGACCTATGAAAATCTGACCAAAAACATTAGGATTGTGTTTATCCTTTAATATAATGATACATGGGTCATTGTTGACTTGTAAGAGTCAACCTCACCTCAATATGAGGCACATTGTGGCCGGTATCACTCAAAGGGTCTCTCTTTTGTTTAAAATGGGCAGATTTTTAAGTGAAAACAACAAATGATGTACAGAAATCCGACCAAAAGATTTCAGATTGTGTTGATACTTTAGGAGAATGATACATGGGTCCTTTGAGACGTGTACAAGTCATCCCTGTCTCAATCCAAGGCATATTGTGGCCGGTATCACTCAAAGGGTCTCTCTTTTGTTTAAAATGGACACAATTTTAAGTGAAAACAACAACTGGCCTACGGAAATCTGAACAAATGGATTTGGATTATATTGATCATTTAGGAGAATGATAAATGGGTTTTTTTTGAAATTTAATAGTCAACCCCACCTCAATCCGAGGCACAGTGTGGCTGGTATCACTCAAAGGGTCTCTATTTTGTTTAAAATGGACACAATTTTTAGTGAAAACAAAAACTGACCTAAGAAAATCTGACCAAACACATTCGGATTGTGTTGATCATTTAAGAGAATGATCTATGGGTCATTTGTGACATGTTTGAGTCAACCTTTCCTCAATACGAGGCACAGTGTGGCCGGTATCACTCAATGGGTCTCTCTTTTGTTTAAAATGGACATATTTTTAAGTGAAAACAACAAGTGACATAAATAAATCTGACCAAAAGATTTTGGACTGTATTGATACTTTAGGAGAACGATCCATGGGTCATTTTAGATGTGTAACAGTCAACCCCACCTCAATCTGAGGCATGATGTGGCCGGTATCACTCATAGTGTCTCTCTTTTGTTTAAAATGGACACAATTTTAAGTGAAAACAATAACTGACCTACGGAAATCCAACCAAATTCATTAGGATTGTGTTGATCCTTTAGTATAAAGATTAATGGGTCCTTTATAATGTTTACAAGTCAACCCATTTTTAATCCGAGGCACGGTGTGGCCGGTATCACTCAAAGTGTCTGTCTTTTGTTTAAAATGGACACAATTTTAAGTGAAAACAACAAACTGACCTACAAAAATCTGACCAAACACATTAGGATTGTATTTATTCTTTAGTATAACTATAAACGGGTCCTTTTTGACGTTTACGAGTCAACCCCCCCCCCCCCTTAATCTAAGGCATGGTGTGGCCGGTATAACTCATAGGGTATCTCTTTTGTTTAAGATGGACACAATTTTTAGTGAAAACAACAACTGACCTACGAAAATCCAACCAAATGCATTTGGATTGTGTTGATATTTTAATATAACGATCCATGGATCCTTTTTGACGCGTATGAGTTAAAACCACCTCAATCCAAGGCACAGTGTGTCCGGTATCACTCAAAGGGTCTCTCTCTTGTTTAAAATGGACATATTTTTAAGTGAAAACAACAATTGACGTATGGAAATACGACCAAACGCTTTAGGATTGTATTTATACTTTAGGAGAACTATCCATGGGTCCTTCAAAATGTGTATGAGTCAACCCTGCCTCAATATGAGTCACGGTGTGGCCGGTATCACTCAAAGTGTCTGTCTTTTGTTTAAAATGGACACAATTTTAAGTGAAAACAACAACTGACCTACGACACCCCCACCCCTTGGACAACCACCACCCCCTAGACGACACCCCCTCCCCTCCCTGACATCACTCCACCACCTGGATACCCCCACCCCCTGGACACTCCCCACCCATGGACGGCCACCCCACCCTCCCGGACATCATCCCACCCCCCATGGATAGCCCCACAAACCCCCTGGACCCCCCCGGAAACCCCACCCCTGGAAAGACCCCCCCCCCCCCCCCCAACACCTTGGACACCATTCCACCCCCCTAGACACCCCGTAGACACCCCCACCCACCTGGACACCCCCCCCTACTTGGACACCACCCCTTCCCCCTTGGACAACCCCCCGAACCTCCCGGACCGCCCCCACCCCCTGGACACCCCCACCCCTTGGACACCCTTATCCCCCTAGACACCTCCATCCTACCCTTGTGGACACCACCCCACCCCCCTTGGACAACCCCACCAACCCCCAGACCGACCCCACCCCCCGGACACCCCCACCCCCCTGGAAAGCCCCCCAATACCCTGGACACTAGCCCACCCCCTGGACACCCCCATGGACACCCCCCCCCTCACATGGACACCCCCTCCTAGACACCACCCCCCACATAGATAGCCCCACCCCCTGGACACCCCTTCCCCCCCGGACACCCCCATCCCCCCGGACACTACCTACCCCCCATTGGACAGCCATCCCAAACCCCTGAACAGCCCCCAACCCCCTGAATTTTGAGTAGAATTATTTATGTATTTAATTAACTTATGAATTATGTGTTAATAGTGTATGGGTATACTTGGTTTAATTAGATTATGATTTATATGTTAATTTTGTATGGGTATACTTATTGAGATGCTGAATTTTTTACAGGTGTTTTTTGGGTGTGCTGCTACAGAAATTTTTGTTGCAGCAGACATGGCATTTATCAGTGCTTTTTTAGCGCTGATAAAGATGGATTTTATCATCTATTATTGAGCACTAATAAATGGGACCCCCTTTATCTGCACTAAGATTTACAACGCTTTTTTAGCACTGATAAAGCCCGTTTTGAGCGCTGATAAAGCCCATTTTTGTAGTAGTGTCGGCTATGACTCAGGGTCTGGCCCTTCATTGACCCACTCATCAACTGGAGGCGGTTGAGGAACCAATAGAAGTGTTGAAGCAGACTGCTGAGATGGCTGGATGGCTGAGGGAAAATATGGGGAGCAAGCTGACGAACCACCTCATCTTGGGATATCCTCTGAAGAGTCTGGTGACTTAGCCACCACAACACGGTAAGAAGGGATGATGACTGTAGTTTCTGTCATAGGGACCACAAATACTGGCGGTGGACCAAGCTACTGCTCGTCCACCATTGTTCCTCTGAATAGATCTCTATTATCTCTAGTCAAGGTAAAGAGTGCTTCTGGTGATGATGGTGGCAATTGCACGGTCGTAACCTGTGGATTTTCCAAATTTTCGTCTTTATGTATAAACCTTCGGAGGGAGGTTGGAATCTGATGTACCTTACATTCTAGAATTATGAGGCTGATGCACCTTTTTCCTGCCCCAAACCATGACATAGAAGATCTAGTCAAGGGTTCCATCACTTATTCATATTCCACCTTGGAATCTGAGAAGAAAACTGGTTTGATCTCAGTCTGAATCTTCCCTGCGTTTGTTTTATAGCGGTGATGAACCTACCTCCTACCTTAGGATGGTTCTTCAGGACATGGTTGATTTTCGGCACGAGGAGGACCATCAGCCGTACTGGTGCTTGGGAGGCGAGGATTTCCACCTGAGTGAGCCGGGGTTCAAGGAGCAACTGGACAAATATCAAATGAAAGACATGGAGGACTCTCATGCCCACTAACTGATGTGCACAAGGAATCTCTGCAGGAAATGTTGGAGCAGGTAGGACCTCCAATGGAGCTGATAGAAGCACAGGTAGTACCTCCATGCTTGTTTCCCCAAATAGTGGTAGCGTGAGGAGGGTCCTTGTACTGGTCAAGCCGAACAAGGGTAGGACCTCCGTGTTGGGTGCTGGTGAAGTGAAGATGGACTTCACTCCTCTGATTTTTGAGGTGAGGAGGAACTTCTCATGCTATTTTAAGGAATAGAGGAGGCCCCCCATGCTGGATATTGACCGGGTGTGCGACGTTCCCACACCGGCGGTCTGTGGTAGGAGGAATGACTCCATACCCGATGTAATGAGCACGAGAGAGGATTATGTACTGGGTGTCACCATTGTGGGGAGGTTCCTCATTCGGACTAAAGATAGCACGGGGTGAACCTATATGCCAAGCTTGGCAGCGGGGAGGAACTGCGTTCTCCATGGTGGCGGTACGGGGAGGACCTCCATACTGGTGGTGGCCACTACCTGTACCGGTGGCTAAGAGAGTTGACCCAGCCTGCCTGTGGGGAAGTTGGGGCCTCGATCTAGTCTAGGAATATAAGTTCCCTTGCTCAGCATATACATGTGGTTGATGATATATGTCTGTGGTGGACCGAGCCACAATATTTTGTGATGTTGACTCCCCTTGGTGGGCATCCTCCTCGACCTGTGCCCGATGCTGGCGTCGGGTAAACCAGACTGGGGACAGCGGTGTTGGCGCATGGATTACCTTCTCCTTGACTTGTTGGATGGGGTGGAGGCATTGGCAGGGCCTATTGGGAGCCCTCCTTGGGAACCCCTAAAACGGGATCCCAACCGGGCTGGCCTAGACATCCCCTACCTTGCCAGTGTAGGGGAGAGAGTCATCGAGGAATTCTGGGGAGAGGTTCTTGAAACGATTGTACGTTGGAGTGGGGAATAGTAGATCCATGTGCGGCCCTTTGGGGGTGGTAGTGGTGATGAGGTGTAGACACCTCCTTGTCCCGGAGGGCCATATCCCAAGTCGGGAAAATCCCCTCTTTCTGATATCGTTGTATGAGGTCATTTATTACCCTTCTTTGAATGATTTTAAAAGGGGAGCTGGGGCATGGGTGCCCCGTAGCTGCGAGTGTGGAAGTTGTCGCAGAAGCGGTGGAACCATGCGGGATTATAGCGTTGGTGCTACCCTTTCCCCTGTGTCAGTGGGTGGGTGGCGATCATATTTTTGATGTAGCAGTGTGGTTCCTGAAAGTAGGAAGATTAAACCATTGGTACTGAAATAAATAAATCGACGTCCAGTTCCCTAGCGACATCCCATCTCCCATGGATGGTAAGAAGGATCCACACTGACGACATCACAGACGGAGATGCCCAGCGTTTTTACTACCCCGAATTCTAGTGAGCTTCATGCCAGACCCGCTATTTTTTTGGTGGGGTCCAGTGCTGGATAACTGGATCTAGTGACATGTTAATCCACTGATGTCTCCAATTCAACTAATCTCCACATTGAGGAGAAAAATTTCACTTCAGGTTCACCATTTTTGTTTCTGATGCTTTCGTCGAGGCACGCACATCTATCTATTTGAGGACGACAAGGACACGCTGACTATTGCCCCACATTCCCACTTTTCAAAGGTGGGCGACATCCAATCCTTATTCAAGGATGTTTTCTCCTTGATCAAAATGGGATGATGGGATGTCAGTTATTCCTTACGTGGATTCCTCCTCGGAACTCGTCACAGAGTCCGGGTCTCCCTTATAGACTAATATGGTATTTTTGAAAATCATTCTAGTTCCATATCTTCATATATGTTGGTTAATTACACTGCTTCTATCGGGATATTCCAAGGGGTCCAACTAGGGAAGCAACCTTCTATCGAAGGATTATTCATGTTGGACATCACTGGCATGTCTGGACGCTGGAACACTAGCGCGTCTGGGTTTCTTCCCCTTATTATAGGGATTCTCGAGGGCGCAGAATCTAGAGGCATCCCATGTCAAATGCAGATAATTATATGCAACAGGCATGTATCTGAGGTTTTCCTTAGCTTCCCATGTTTAAAAAAAGGTATGTCGCAGGTTTAACATCTAGTAGAGATGGATTGGACTGATTGGAACACTGACTAGAGTGGATCATATGGGTGAAACCCCTAGAGGGAACACTGATGTCAGGGCTAATGTGTGGTTATTTACCCAATTACTACTTGGAGAAGTGAATAGGTGAATTGGAATGATCTCACCGGGATGTGGCAGTCCGGGTAAAAATCAATATGGATAATGGATTGTCAAGTGAAATGGATGGAGAATGAGATGGATTCGACTCTTGGGTGAAATGATGTTGGGATTGAACCTTGAAGAGACCTCCTACATATCCCCATGGCAGGGAATCAAATTCCATGTAGTTAAGGATGAGGAATAGGATTGGGGTGTCCGTAAAGGACATCAACCCGTTGATATATTGGTGCTTACACGTGGTTAGTGGCCCGAGGTTGGTCAGATGCCACTGGGATGGACCAGAGATATGGATCCCAACAGAGGGGATGAAAATGACTTACCATTAGGTTTAGGTTGAAAATGGCCTACGGCTGAATGAAGTTGACAACAGCTTACTATTGAGTGGGGATCACAATGGCTTACCACTGCGTGAGGTTCACAATGGCTTACCATTGGGTAGGGGATCACAAAGGCTTACCGCTGGGTGGGGCACAATGTCTTACCACTGGATGCAGGACAAAAGGGGCATATAGTTTAATGTCATGAAGGATGGGGTGGACCGGTGTGGAGTGGTCAGGACCAGTGGTTGTTGGGATTGAACCTCAGGGAGGCTTCCTATGTACCTTTCCATGGCAAGGATCAATGTCCACGTACTTCGGGAGGGTGGGTACCGACGTGAAGGGGGTCATAACTAAAGGATGATGGGATTGAACCTTAGGGAGGCTTCCTACGTACCTTGCCTTAGAAAGGGTCAAAGTCCACATAGTTCCAGGTTGGTGGATGTAGTTTAACGTCGTGTATGATGAAAAGAGGGAATGTTGTTTAACATCATGTAGGATGAAGTTGGTCTGACGTGAAGGGGGTCAGAACCAATGGATGTTGGGCTTGAACCTCAGGAAGGATTCCTATGTACCTTGCCTTGTCAAGGATTAAATTCCACATAGTTCGGGTTGTTGGATGCAGTTTGACATCATGTAGGATGAAAAGGGGGCATGTAGTTTAACATCATGCAGGACGAAGGTGGTCCGATGTGAATGGGGTCGGAACCAATGGATTTTGGGCTTGAACCTCAGGGACTCTTCCTATGTACCTTTCCTTGGCAAGGAACAAAGTCCAAGTAGTTCGAGATGGTGGATGCAGTTTAACGTCGTGCAGGATAAAAAGAGGGCATGCAGTTTAATGTCATGTGGGACAAAGATGGTCCGACATGAAGGGGGTCGGAGCCAATGGATGTTGGGCTTGAACCCCTGAGAGACTTTTAACTTACCTTTCCTTGGAAAGGATCAAATTCCACATAGTTTGGGTTAGTGGATACAGTTTAACATCTTCCAGGATGAAAAAGGGGAATGCATTTTAACGTCATGCAAGACGATGGTGGTCCAACGTGAAGGGGGTCAGAACCAATGGATGTTGGGATTGAACCTCAGGGAGTATTGATAGGTACCATTCCTTAGAAAGGATCAAAATCCATGTAGTTCGGGTTGGTGGGTAAGGCTTATACTCGGGCTTCCCGTAGAGGATGTCATAGTCGATGCTTTCTCTAAGACCACACGAGTCATACTCTGTGTGATAAACAAGAGACATCAAAGGCCGAATGATCATGTCACAAAAGGTTCGTCCATGGGAAGTGGAATGGGGCTTACACGTGGTTAGCGACACAAAAAGAAAATAGGGGCTTACGCGTGGTTTGCGTCCTAGGGAGATGGAGACTGGGACTTACTCCAGGAAGGAGGCCTGGGTGGCAAAAAAGCCCCAAGGAAGAGGGATTTTTCATCAAAGAAAGGATGGATCTGATGCCCATCACACCCTCTATGATCTTTGGCCAGGAAGAAGATAGGAGGAGAAGTGATGCTGCCTCCCGCAAGAAAGGCTATGGTCTTACACCAAGGTGGTTTCCCTTTCTCCACAGACAAACGCTGCTCCAATAAAGAGGATCTCATTTCTTATGAGGAATGGTCACACTCCTGTGGAGGCCAGTGGGCGCGAGGAATGTCCAAGGTGGGGAACCCCGTGTATGATGCATGGGGTGAGGTCACAGTTTAACGTCATGTGTTGAGGACAATGGCGCTTGGCAGTTTAACGTCCTACAGCTCAGACAAGGTGGGCTCACTTCGCACCCCTAGGACTTAAATAACTAATACCCATCCGCCCTTGAGTAAGGGAAGGCATCAACAATTCCATGGAGAGGGGGGTGTTTTGGAGCGATCCATTGGGGGTCTATGTTAGTGAGGCTATGCGAAGAAGAAATAGCCGTTAGCGTGCCAGGATGAAAAGGGGGCATGTAGTTTAACATCATGTGAGATGAATGTGGTCCGACGTGAAGGGGTCAGAACCAAAGGATGTTGGTAATGAACCTTAGAGAAGATTCCTATATACCTTTCCTTGGCAAGGATAAAAGTCCATGCAGTTCAGGTTGGTGGATGCAGTTTAACGTCGTGCATGATGAAATGGGGGAATGCAGTTTAATGTCATGTGGGACGAAGGTGGTATGACGTGAAGGGGGTCAGAACCAATGGATGTTGCACTTGAATCTCAAGGAATATTCATATCCTTCTTGCCTCGGCAAGGATCAATGTCCATGTAGTTTGGGTTAGTGGATACAGTTTAACTTCATGCAAGATGAAAAGGGGGCATGCATTTTAATGTCATGCAGGATGAAGGTGGTCCAACGTGAAGGGGGTCAGAACTAATGGATGTTGGTCTTGAACCTTAGGGAGGATTCCAACGTACCTTTCCTTGGCAAGTATCAAAGTCCACATAGTTCGGTTTGGTGTGTGGGGGCTTACATGCTTGGCTGCCCATAGAGGATGTCATGGTCGATTCTTTCTCTTAGCCCATGTGATTCATGCTCGGTGTGAGAAACAAGAGGCAGCAAAGACACAATGATCACATCGCAAACGGTGCATCTGTGGAAAGTGTAATGGGGCTTACACGTGGTTAGAGGCCCAAAAACGAAACAAGGGCTTACACGTGGTTCGTGGCCCAAAAAAATAGAGACTAGGACTTACTCCAGGATGGAGGCCTAGGTGGAGACAAAGCCGAAAGGGAGAGGGATTTGGAACCAGAGAAAGGAGGGATTCGGTACCCATCCCCCCCTCACTGGTCTTTGTCCAGGAAGAAGATAGGAGGAGTAGGGATGTTGCCTCCCGTAATAAAGTCTAGGGGCTTACACCAAGGTGGTTTCCATTTCCCCATGGACCAACGCAGCTCCAATAAAGAGGATCTCATTCCTTGTGAGGAATGGTCACACTGCCATGGAGGATAGTGGGATTGCATGTAACACCCCAAGCTTCCACGGTACGCTTCCCTTTGAATAATACAGTAGCGTGTGTTGTACGCAACTTCGAGTTCTAACACACCACAACCAATCAAACTAGCCGTTATGAATAGTAATACCCAATTTTTAAAATTTTATAAATTTTATCTTTCAAAAAGGACTTCATTTTTGGATTTGGAATATCGAAATTATCTTAGGGTAAATTTTTGGTATTTTTCCGAAAAATTTCAATTTATTATGAATAGTGAAAAACACTGATTTAAAGTTTAAAACCGAATTTTTATTTAAATAATTATTTATTTTATTTAAATTTATTTTAGGTCAAAATTGATACATAATACCTATATAAGTTCAATGTAATTCATTGGAGTCAGTTTATTATAATTTTAGATATATAACAATTTTATTGAACTTTCATCGTCTTTTACCCATCTCCTAGGAGAATTTGCAAATTCACATAAAACTTAATTTTACCACTTATGTGAGGAGAATTTTGAAAATCTGAGAAACACGGTTAATATCAAGGAGTAAAATTTGGTTCAATAAGATAAAAATAATTTTTTGTGAATAGTAACTTTTTACGTTTATTTACCACGGTTAAAAGTAAATAGGGTAATTAAGGGTAAAAATGATATTATTGTTACCCTAACACATGTCCTAATTCTATTGGCTAAGTATAATTCGACCAAAAACAACCTTAGGAATAAAATGTGAACCTCTTTGGTCCACTTGGATTAGATTAGTACATTTATTATTATTTAATTCAAAGAAGAGTTAAAAGAGTTAAAATCAAAGTTTAATAACTAAAACATATTTAATATAGGGTTATACATAAGATAAATTCGATTATAAATATTCATTTAAAATATAAAAATATTTACTACATAATGATATTTTATATATAATTTTTAAACATTAAATAATTTAATTTATTTATGACACAATGGTGATGCAGTAATTACCTAATTAATGAAATATTAAAATAATAGATATTATAAATATACAAATAAATGTAATTTGAGAATTTTTATGAATTACACTAATTTTATAGGTTAATATGACATATTAGGGTTGGTTAGATGAATTGTTTTCGAAGTAAAAATGCTGTAATGAATTTAGCAAAAACAAAATACCAAATAGTGTCAAAATTGACATAAAGAAGTATTTAAAAAATATTATATTATTAATTGATATTCTATTTCTAGAAATCTATGGTTCCGCCAAATGACTTAGATAAGGTTATATATATTAATAATGAACCACTTGGTATTCGTTTGGCTTGTTATAGTAAGTTTATTGACCATAAAATATAAAAATACAAAGAGACATGGTAAATGTTAAACTATTTAACTAAGAGTTAAATGTAAATGATAAGGTTAATATATTGACCCAAAACTGTCTAAAATCTATTGGTTGAGATAATTTCTACCCATCCCCACATTATAATCTAAATAAGTAACTTTTGATCCATTATAAATTGAATATTAATTTATTATAAAATAATATTTTAAGTTTTTCCTAAGGTGCTCCTCACCCCTCTTATAATAGGGTACTCCCACTTCTCTCAAATTCATACCTTAAAAGCCTTTTGGCTCCGCCAAACCCTAACCAAATATTCTCTCAACTTACCTCACTTCATCCTAGAGTCCTTCCTTTAGTCAGAAATCCATCCTAAGTAGCCCTTTTGATAAAATCAAAAGGAAGAACCCGAAGAAGAGGTAATGATTTCCCCACCCTCTTTCAAGTTCCTTTATTATTAAACTTATTCTTTCTTTGTTATTTTCATTCTAAAATAGCAAATCCAGTATATTCTATATACTGCGATGTTATTATAAATATGGTACAACCATATTCAGTATTCTATCCATCCTTTGAATGACATGTCACCATACGTGCGTACGTACGGCTTACCGTCTCCACGTCGTGGTGTAATTGTTATTCAAAACATTATTATTTTGATGGGTATGATAATGATCTCTAATTGAAGTAAATAATAAATATAACATTATTATGATTCTGTATACATGATATACCATCCAATTATATATTATTTTAATATCAAAATAATGATATTGTCACTCATGCGTACGCACGGACTACCGTCTCCACGAACGCGATGAGATTCATTCCCCATCATATACATTCAAGAATAATTCTCATTTGATGATTAAAAATAATGTTTAAGGACTTGATATAATTCTAAATATGAATAAGATACAACCGATCCATAACAAACATGGCTTATGAAACAAAACATATAAAAGAAAACGTGTAAGTTAACACCCGAATCGACGATAATAGTAAGATATTATTAACACATCAATGTTAAAAGATCATATATGATATCATATTAATGTATATGATTTTTGTATAATTTAATAAAAACTATTTCACCATTATACAGGAGTTTAAACTACCCTCAACCAAGGAAAAGTTCAAGTTAAGGGTTTATTTCACAATCTCTTCATTATCTAAGGTTGTTTATACGTAATTATCTACTGGGACCTCTTTATCATCCACATCCATGTTTCTTAAAACTTTATTTCAAATCATTATTACTATTTTATATACTATGGGTTAAAGTCATTTATACCCTTATTGACTTTTTATAAGATGTTTATAAAGGAATCTTCCCATAATTTTCTAAACAAGGTCCTTTTTAACCTTTTCGACAAAATTAAGGTAAGAATGTATTTTTTTTAACTTATACGGCAGGTGCGCCTATTTTTCGCCATTATAAAATCTTCAAAACTTTTATTACAAGATTATAAGAATATTTTCATAGTAAATGTTTTCTTTTATAATTATTTGACTTTTAAATGATTTCAAAAAAAGAGATATTTCTCTCAAATAGTATTGATATCATCTATGTCAACATCCTTTGATGGATTTTAAGCTTATTTGAAGTTGATATATTATGATAAAAAACTTCCATATTGTATTGAAGGTTTTGTGATATGTTTGACTGTGAATTTTTTATTTTTATACCATTCATGGTTTATGGAGAAAGTATTGACATTTTGTATGCTAGTTTTAATACGAATGTTTATGTTATGTTAAAACCTGTTCATATGAGGAATGAATTGGACTTAATAAGTGATGGGTAGAGACCGTTATAGCTCCTCGATGCATCGACATGTCTCATGAGACAAACTAGTGTCTTGGCACAAGGCCTAGACAAAATCTTATTTTTAGTCTTGGCACAAGGACTTGACTATGTGGTTATGATAGTCTGACATTATGCATTCCATCATTATGAAAGTGGTTATTGAAATTTCATGTGATTATTCGATTAGTAGAATATCTATGTGAATAAGTAAATGACATTATTTCATTTTATAGCTTCCATATTATGATAAAGTTCATGTTTAAAAGGCTTTTGTTTTAGTTATACATTTCCTTAAATGTTTATGCTTATTTATGAAAGTTTCCGCTATATTGTTATCCTTACTAGGCATCTGAGCTCACCCCATTCTATATTTTATTTTTCCCAGGATGTGAAGAAGTATTTTATGAATAACCTACAGGGATAGTATGAGGGGATATGAGTGTGGTCTATGGAGACAAGATGTTGTTGTATTTTTTCACTTATTGATGTAATATAAACTTTATGAATTTATCTAGTGATTCCAAGGCTACTAAACTAATCATTATTTAGAGACTTGATCTTTTATGATCATGCCAATGTTATGTAATAATGCACCGACTCTGGGTAACTAGGATCAGGGCATTACAGTTGGTATCAAAAAAAGTTTAGTACAAACCTTGGAAGCTATATTTAGATAAACTCTGATTAGAGCACATAGACCTAAGATGGACTTTGAGGATTAGTATAGAAGAACTTCCTAGAATTTTGGTATTGTAGAGATTTTGTGAGTTTTACAAGAAATACACCTCTGTCTAGATATGAGTAGGTAGAGGTGGATCTGGCATAGATGTACCTAGGGGTAAAACCGGAAAACACCACTTTGAGCTAGACTCGAACGGGAACTGGTGCACAACAATGGGCCTTGCTGCACTCTTGGTTACGACACTCCTGGGGGATATGCTTAGGATAATTCTAATTTTATTTAAAAACCATTATGAAGGGTTTATTAGTATATACTTCCTTAAAGAAAACATTTTTATGATTATGGATTATATCCATAAACTGTTCAATTTATGTTAAGTGTTTTACAAGTTTAGAATTATGTATTTCGATTCATAAAATGATCTAGTTTATGCCATTGTTTAGAAATAGTGCCTAGTGGAAGGAATGGAAACTGTACCAATGCACGCACTCCATGTAGGGATTTACCTCGGGCTCAAGATAATTATAGTGGAGCTAGTGATACAACTGGTGCTGATCAGTTTATCACTATACTGGGACAACTCACTCAGATTATGAATAATAACCTTACCCGTATGGAGCGCCCTGATCTGCAGCGTGGAGGATCAATGTTAGATCGCTTCATGAGGCCAAAAACACCAACATTCAATGGGATTACAAATCCATTAGTGGCTGAGCAATGGATAAATTCTTTAGAGAAAATATTCCACACTTTGGGGAGTAGCGAAAGGGAAAAAGTTCTCATCGCAGTTTCCTCCCTTACTGGAGATGTTGATCAATGGTGGTCATTGATTCAAAACAAAAAGGATGGTGAGGAAGTATCAAATATGTAATAGAGGGAGTTTAAAGATATTTTCATAGAAAAATACATTCCTCATGACCATTGAGCAGATATAGAAAGGCAATTTATGAGTTTGAGGAAAAAAAGGATGAGAATGTCGCAAAGTATGAGGCTAACTTAACAAGGTTATCGACACATGTGGCATATTATATACATAACCCAAGGAGTAATGTTGATCATTTCTTTGATGGGTTAAAACCTTTTCTTCATCAAGCATTTGTCTCACAATCCTTATCGTCATACGAAAATATTGTGTCATGTGCTATCAAGACAGAAAAAGAATTCTCTAAGTCTTATGACTTTAAAGCAAAGAAAGAGAAGAAGAGATCTTCCGATCACTCTATGAATGGAAATAAGGGGAAGAAGGGAAAATTTAAATATACATCCTGTAGTAAATGTGGGAATAAACACCTCAGTACTTGCTTTAAGGGAATGGGAGTCTATTAAAAGTGTGGTGAAAAAGGCCACCTAGCTCGTGATTGAAAGGGGAAGAAGGAAGCTACCGATGTTCAATGCTACAATTGTAGGGAAATGGGACATTATGAAAATGAATGTAATATGCGTTAGGGAATCTTACCTCAGAAAAGGAAAAGGGATCAAGGACAAGATTATGCGATCAATACTGCTGAGGTTGAAGCTCTGAAAGATGTGGTGGCAGGTAATTTAATGGTTTCCTCAAGTTTAGCCAATGCCTTATTTGATTCTGGATCATCGCATTGTTTCATATCTTCCCAGTTTGAAAAGAAAATTAGATATTTCCAATTTGATTTAACAAGGGAGTTTTCAGTCAAAACTCCTAAGGTATGTATCATTGCAACAATGTTTTGTGAATCAGTCCCCATTAGAGCATATAAATGTTCTTTATCCCCAGATCTCATCACCATACCCATGATTAAATTTGATATAATACTTTGTATGTATTAGATTTCGGACCATGATTCGAAGAATTATTATAAGAAGAAGGAGGTTACGATTTTTTATGATGATGATAAAGAACACCTTATCTTTAGAGCAGAATCGTCACCACCTGATTATTATCTAGATCCACCCCCATTAGCTCAACTAAATTCAATTATCAGGGAGGAAGAGAATGAAATAATTGTGGGTGAGTAAAGGAATGTTCCAATAGAGGATGTACCTATTGTGAAAGAATATGTAGACGTGTTTCCGGAAGATTTACCTGGACATCCTCTAGAATGATAAATTGAGTTTTCCATTGATTTAATTTCTGGTTCAAGGCCTATATCGTAGACCCCTTATAGAATGGCCACTGTGAAATTATTTGAACTAAAGAAACAACTAGAGTAATCGAGTAATAAGGGATCTATTCGCCCTAGTGTTTCTCCATGGGGAGCCCCTTTCCTTTTTATTAAGAAGAAAGATGGATCTATGAGGTTATGTATCGACTACAGGGAAATCAATGCTATAAAAATAATGAACAAGTATCCCCCACCCCGTATTGATAATTTATTTGACCAAATTCATAGAGCTCAATAATTTTCAAATATTGACCTTCGATCTGGATACCATCAGTTATGTGTGAAGAAGGAAGACATTCCAAAGATAGCATTTAGAACCTGGTACGTGCATTATGAGTTTACAGTAATGCCTTTTGGGCTGACTAATACACCCTCGATATTCATGGATCTAATGAATAGAGTTTTCGAGGAATATCTAGATGATTTTGTGGTGGTATTTATTAATGATATCTTGGTATACTCCAAAAGCTATGAAGATTATGAAAATCACTTGGGCATTATCCTGAAGACTCTTAGAAGATATGAATTATATGGGAAGTTTAGCAAGTGTGAATTCTGGATTAATGAGATTTCTTTTCTTGGCCATATTGTCTCTAAGGATGGAATCTTGGTTGATCCTTCTAAGACAAGAGAAATCCAAGAATGTCCAGAACCAATGAGTATAACTGAGGTACACAGTTTTATTGGTTTAGTAGGTTATTATCGTCATTTCGTCCAGAATTTTTCCCGATTGGCTAACCCATTAACGAAGCTCAAACGTAAATGGGTTAAATTTATTTGGACAAAAGAGTGTGAATAATGTTTTGCAGAACTGAATAAAATATTAGTTAATTCTCTTATATTTACTCTACCAGCGGGGAATGATGGGTTTCTTATTTATAGTGATGCATCAAAGAAAGGACTTGGTTGTGTCCTTATGAATAATGATAGAGTTATTTCCTATGCATCATGATAGCTGAAAATTCATGAGCAAAACTATCATACAGATGATCTTGAGTTAGCTGTTGTAATCTTTTCTTCGAAGATACAGAGACGTTATCTTTATGGTTAAAAATGTGAGATATATACCGATCACAAGAGTTTGAAATATATTTTCTCATAGAAAGAACTCAACATTAGGCAAAGGAGATGGCTTTAACTACTCAAAGATTATGATTGCATGATACACTACCACATGGGTAAGGTAAATAAGGCAGAAGATGCTTTGAGCAGAAACGATCATGGAGTTTTTAACAAGATGAGAGTTGAAAATGATCTTATATACATGGATCTAGTAAAGATGGATATGGGAATCACCATGTAAGGTGAAACCTCAATACGTTTTCAAATGGTTTCCAAACCATCTTTACTTAAAAGGATAAAGAGTTCTTAGACCAATGATGAAGAGTTTAAAAAGAAGATTAAATATATGAATTATGGGAGATTGAGTGACTTTGTGTATGAAGATGGAATTTTGAAATTTGGGAGGAGACTTTGTGTTCTCGATATACCTGATTTAAAAAAGTAATTATTAGATGATGCTCATAGTTCCAATCTCTCTATACACCCTGGGAGCACCAAAATGTATAGAGATTTGAAGAAACATTTTTGGTGGGACAACATGAAGAGGGAGATTGCTGATTTTGGGTCAAGATGTATAGTTTTTCAATAAGTGAAAGCTGGAAGGCAATAGCCTAGAGGAGTCATGCAACCTCTTCCCATACCTGACTGTAAATGGGTTAATATCATGATGGACTTTTTCATGGGGCTACCAAAGACTCTTAGAAGAAAGGATGCAATATGGGTCATTGTTGATCGTCTTACTAAGTCAACACAATTTCTTGCTATAAGAGAAGATCTACCACTTGAATGTCTAGAAAGACTATATATTAATGAAGTTGTGAGACTTCATGGAGTAACCCTATCAATTGTTTCTGATCGTGATCCCCGTTTTACTTCATGATTCTGGAAGAGTCTTCAGAAGGCCTTGGATACTGAACTTCGTTTGAGAACTGCCTACCACCTGCAAAATGATGGAAAATCATAATGGACTATTCAAACCTTAAAAGACATGTTGAGATCATGCTCACTTGACATTCAAGGTATGTGGGATCAATATTTACCTCTGGTAGAATTTTCCTATAATAATAGCTTCTATTAAAGTATTCAGATGTCATCATATGAAGCGTTATATGGAAAGAGATGTCACACACCAACCTGTTGGGATGATGTTGGTGAAAGAAAACTCATAGGCCCATAACTGGTGGAGGAAACAATAGAAAAGGTGATGGTAATCCAAAACCACATCAAAGCAGCTCAAAGTAGGCAGAAGATCTATGCCGATAACTGAAGGAAGGATTTGGAATTTCATGTAGGAGATCATGTTTTCTTGAAGGTATCACCATATAAGGGAGTCATACATTTTGGTAAGAAATGTAAATTGATTCCCAGGTACATCAGACCTTTCAAAATTCTAGAACGAATTGGGCCTATAGCTTGCCGTTTGGCAATGCTGCCAAGTCTCTTCAATGTTCACGATGTGTTCCATGTATCACTATTGAGAAAATACATGCCTGACCCAACAAATGTACTCACCTATGATGAAGTATATGGAACCCGATCTATCTTATTGCGAAGAGCTCGTCAGGATTCCTGATACCAGAGAACAAGTGTTGAGAAACTGGAGGACTCGTCTGGTAAAAGTTCTATGGAGAAACCATAAGATGGAAGAGGCAACGTGGGAACTTGAGGAACTTATAATGAAGAACCACCCGAGTCTTTTTATGCAGTAATATTATAGAAATTTCAAGGATGAAATTATTTGAAGGTGGGGAGAATGTAACACCCCAAGCATCCATGGTACACATCTCTTTGAATAATACAGTAGCGTGTGTTGTACGCAACTTCGAGTTCTAACACACCATAACCAATCAAACTAGTAGTTATGAATAGTAATACCAACTTTTTGAAATTTTCTAAATTTTATCTTTCAAAATGAACTTCATTTTTGGACTCGGAATATCGAAATTAGCTTAGGGTGAATTTTTGGTATTTTTCTGAAAACTTTCAATTTTTGATGAATAGTGAAAAACATTGATTTATAGTTTAAAACCGAATTTTTATTTAAATAATTATTTATTTTATTTAAATTTATTTTAGGTCAAATAGATACATAATACATATATATGTTCCATGTCATTCATTGGAGTCAGTTTATAATAATTTCAGATATATAAAAATTTTATTGAACTTTCACCGTCTTTTATCCATCTCCTAGGAGAATTTGCAAATTCACATAAAACATAATTTTACCACTTTTGTGAGTATAATTTTGAAAATCTGAGAGACACGCTAAATATAAAGGAGTAAAATGTGGTTAAATAAGATAAAAATAATTCTTGGTGAATAGTAACTTTTTACGTTTATTTACCACGATTAAAAGTAAATATGGTAATTAATGGTAAATATGATATTATTATTACCATAACACATGTCCTAATTATATTGGCTAAGTATAATTCGACCTAAAAATACCTTAGGAATAAAATATTAACCTCTTTGGTCCACTTGGATTAGATTAGGACATTTATTATTATTTAATTCAAAGAAGAGTTAAAAGAGTTAAAATCAAAGATTAGTAACTAAAACATTTTTAATATATAGTTATAAATAAGATAAATTCAATTATAAATATTTATTATAAATATAACAACATTTACTACATAATTATATTTTATTTATAATTTTTAGACATTAAATAATTTAATTTACTTATGACACAATGGTGATGGAGTAATTACCTAATTAATGAAATATTAAAATAATTAATATTATAAATCTTCAAATAAATGTAGTATGAGACTTTTTATTAATTACACTAATTTTATAGGTTAATATGACATATTATGGTTGGTTAGATGAATTGTTTTTTAAGTAATAATTCTGTTATGAATTTAGCAAAAACAAAATACCAAATAGTGTCAAAATTGACATAAAGGAGTATTTAAAACAAATATTATATTTTTAATTTATATTATATTTCTAAAAATCTAAGGTTCGGAAAAATGACTTAGATAAGGTTATATATATTATTAATTAACCACTTTGGGTTCTCTTGGCTTGTTATAGTAAGTTTATTAACCATATAATATAAAAATACAAAGAGACATGTTAAATGATAAACTATTTAACTAAGAGTTAAATTTAAATGATAAGGTTAATATAGTGACCCAAACATTTATAAAATATATTGGTTGAAAGAATTTCGACCCATCCCCACCTTATCCTCGAAATAAGTCACTTTGGAGCCATTATAAACCGAATATGAATTTATTATAAAATAATATTTTAAGTTTTTCCTAAGGTGCCCCTCACCCCTCTTATAAAAGGGCACTCCCCCTTCTCTCAAATTCATACCTTCAAAGCCTTTTGGATCGGCCAACCCCTGCCCTAATATTCTCTCAATTTCCCTAAATTCATCCTAGAGGCATTCCTTTAGTCATAAATCCATCCTAATGATCCCTTTTGATCAAATCAAAAGGAAGAACCCGAAGAAGAGGTAATGATTTCACCACCCTCTTTCAAGTTCCTTTCTTCTTCAACTTCTTCTTTCATTGTTATTTACATTATAAAGTAGTAATTCCAGTATATTATATATAATGTGATGTTATTATAAATATGGTACAACTATATTCAGTATTATATCCATCCTTTGAATGGTATGTCACCATACGTGCGTACGTACGGCTTACCGTGTCCACGTCGTGGTGTAATTGTTATTCAAAACATTATTATTTGGATGGGTATGATAATGATGTGTAATTGAAGTAAATAACAAATATAAAATTATAATGATTCTTTATATATGATATACTATCCAATTATATATTATTTTAATATCAAAAGAATGATATTGTCGCTCGTGCATACGTACGGACTACCGTCTCCACGAACTCGATGAGATTAATTCCCCATCATATCCATTCAAGTATAATTATAATTTGATGATTAAAAATAATTTTTAAGGACTATATATCATTCTGTATATGAATAAGATACAACCTATCCATAACAAACATGGCTTACGTAACAAAACATATAAAATAAAACGAGTAAGTTAACACCCGAAACGATGATAATACTAAGATATTATTAACAAAGCATTGTTAAAAGATCATATATGATATCATATTAATGTATATGATTATTTTATAATTTACTAACAACTATTTCACTATTATACAGGATTTTAAACTACCCTCAACCAAGTAAAAGTACAAGGTAAGGGTTTATTTCTCAATCTCTTCATTATTCGAGGTTGTTTATACGTAATTATATACTGTGACCTCTTTATCATCCACATACATGTTTCTTAAAAATGTATTTCAAATCATTATTACTATTTTATAGAATATGGGTTAAAGTCATTTATACCCTTTCTGACTTTTTATAAGATGTTTATAAAGTAATCTTTCCATCTTATTCCAAACGAGGTCCTTTTTAACCTTTTCAAAAAAATTAAGGTAAGAATGTTTTTTTAACTTATATGGTGGGTGCGGCTATTTTCCACTGTTATAAAATCGTCGAAGCTTCCCTTATAAGCTTATAATAATATTTTCAAAGTAAATGTTTTCTTTTATAATTATGTAACTTTTAAATGATTGCAAAAAAGGAGATATTTCTCTCTAATAGTTTTGATTTCATCTATGTCAACATCCTTTGATGGATTTTAAGCTTATTTGAAGTTTATTTATTATGATACAAAACATCTATATTGTATTGAAGGTTTTGTGATATGTTTGAATATGGTTGTGTTATTTTTATTTTATTTATGTTTTATAGAGAAATTATTGACATTTCGTATTCTAGTTTTAATACGAATGTTTATGTTATGTTTAAACGTGTTCATATGAGGAATACATTGGACTTAATAAGTAACGGGTGGATCCCGCTATAGCTCCTCGATGCATCGGTAGGTCTCATGAGACAAACTAGTGTCTTGGCACAAGGCCATTACAAAATCTTATTTGTAGTCTTGGCACGAGGCCTTGACTCTGTGGTTATGATTGTCCGACATTATGCATTCCATCATTATGAAAGTGGTTATTTATATTTCATGTGATTATTCGATTAGTAGAATATCCATGCGAATAAGTAAATGAAATTATTTCATTTTATTTCTGCCATATAATGCTGAAGTTCAAGTTTTTATTTATACATTGCCTTAAATGTTTATGCTTATTTATGAAAGTTTTCGCTATATTGTTATCCTTACTGGGCATCTGAGCTCTCCCCTTTATATGTTTTATTTTTCCCAGGATGTGAAGCAGTATTTTATGAATGACCTGCAGGGATAGTATGACGGGATATGAGTGTGGTCTATGGAGACAAGATGTTGTTGTAGTTTTTCACTTTATGATGTAATGTAAACTTTGTGAATGTATCTATTTATTCCAAGGCTACTAAACTAATAGGTCTTTCGAGACTTGATGTTTTATGATAAAGACAATGTTATGTATTAATGCACCGACTCTGGGTAACTGGGTCGGGGTGTAACATTTAAGAATGTCCAAGTTGGGGAACCCCATGTATGATGTATGGGGAGAGGTCACAGTTTAACGTCATGTGCCGAGGACGATGGCGATTGGTAGTTTAACATCCTACAGCTCAGAAGAGGTGGACTTACTCTGCACCCCTTGGACTTACACAAAAGATACCCATCTGCCCTTGGGGAAGGTTAGGCATCAGCAATTCCATGGATAGGGGGGTGTTATGGAGAATTTCATTGGGGGGTCCACGTTATAATGGCTATGCGAAGAAGCAAAATCTGTTAGCGTAACTTTTCGAAGAAGCATGAGGCGAGAAAATGCAACGGGAAGCACCCCTCAAGCGACCATGAAGTTACTTCGTATGATCCTGGAGGTCTATACGAGAAAAGGGTGTGTAACGTAGATTATTTGGGCATTAAAATCCCCCGAATAAGATGTCCGAAAGAGTGACATTGAAGCGAAAGGATACACACAAGTAGGGCGGATTGTGCGCAAATGGAACTGCTGCGTGAAAAAGGATGGGGGAGCAGACCCAGAGGTTTGCGCGCAATAGGAGTGGTGTGCGCACAATTGGCATGAAACTGAAAGAGTTGCGTGGAAAAGTCTGGGTTTTCGTGCAATTGAAGATGTTTGTGGGTAAGGGGGTGCCTGAGGTTTTTCACACAAGGTGAAGGGATTGCGCGCATGGGAAAGGGATTGCGCACAGGGGAAACAGATTGTGTGCAGGGGAAACAGATTGCGCGCAGGGGAAACTGATTGTGTGAAAGGGAAACAGATTGTGCGCAAGGGACCCAATGCTTCCATACTTGGTCGAGGGTCAAGCTAAAGTGGTCCTGTGCAAAGTCATACCCCTGGGGGACCTATCACGGAAAATCCCATACCAGAATTCTATCTTTTACATGCGGGAGTGGTGTTTTTCACGTAGAGAAGACGGTTAAGATTCTTTATCCATCAGAATTCGAAGGGTATCCTTTCTATTTATAGGTGCTTGGGGTCATCAGGTCCATGTAGAAGTTGATCGGCATAGAAAATCTAGCCCCGACGTCGGCCGTGCGGAAGATTTCGTGCCTGGTGTCAGCCGCACGAAATATTCTTCACCCAGTGTCAGTAGCGCGAAATATTTTTCACCTGATATCGGTGGGGCACATGTTTCCATGCCGGGGGTTTCTGCATGAAAGTTTCTACACCGTACAAAACACTCTTACCGATCCCATGGTTTTTTGCACGGGGGAATGATTTTTTCGTACGCCTCTGAAATTTTTCACGTGCCACTTCCGCTCCTCCTAAAATTAGTCGTTGAGTCAAAATCTATCCTCATTTTTATCTACAATGGAACTCTTGAGGCTTTAAGCACATTTCAGCTTCTAAATTGTTGTATGAGTAATGTGAGTTTGTTTTGTTATCGATTTCCAACACTTGTTTTTCATAATTTAATATATAATAATTGTTATTTAAATGTTCCATACTATAACATATGTTATTCTTATAAAATAAACAACCCTTATTTCCAAACTTGAAAATAAATCCTTCCATATCCAAACATGATATAGAAATTATGTTCTTCGTAACACTATAGACATAATATCAGTTATTTAAAAACAAAACCATTACAATTGGTGATGAGAGATTGTAATCGCCAATCGCCAATGCAGCCAGCCTCATGGCATCAGCAGCTCAAAGATCCACCTCTCCTCTAAAAATATTTCTAAATCAACTTGGTTCCTACATTTGAATACATATTTGATCCCCACATGCTATATCTAATACTCAATGTGTAGAAATGGAAGGATTACACTCGATAAAAAATTCACCTTTAGCATCCCCACACTTAGGGGTGCAGTTTCTCTTCTAGTAGTCTGGCTTGACACATGAAAAACATACTGCCTCCTATTCCTTGCATTGCCTTTGGATCTTCCCCTTCTTAGAGGGACGGTGCTTGGGGAATTTAGACAATTTATAAATCCTTGGCCCCTTTTCATTGTACTTCCTCTTCTAACTCACCATAAGGACTATGGGGTTGTCATGCCCGATGTCCTTATCTACCTGGAAAATCAAGGTCAGAAGTTCCAATAGTCTCTTCTCATTGTTTGTCATGTTTTAGTTGATAATAAATCAAGAGAAGGTCTTGGGAAGTGATAATAGGATGATATTTGTATGAAACTCATCCAGGAACTTAATCGCTAAGATGTACATGCGTTCAATGTAGCCAATAAGCTTGACTAGATGAGGACCATCTGGCATAGACTCTCCAAGCTTAGTTGTGAACAAAGCATTAGAGATCTCATATATCTTCTATATATACTTCTCTTGATAGAGATCCCTAAGGTGAGAAGTCATGCTATACTCTTCAATGTTTTCATGTTCTTAAAGAGCTCATTAGACATGAAAAATAGCATGAAACATTGGACATATGTTGCATCATAAAAATTGTTCATATAGAGAGACATTTCCACATCACTGGCCTCGTTTCCAGGCACAACTGGAATAGGCTCCTCCAACACATACAATTTCATCTCATGGTGAAGGATGATGCATAAACGCCTCTTCCACTCCTGGAAGTTGGTACTAGTGATAAAGTCTCCATTATAGAGTATGGTTTGTAATAAAATATTTGATGTCATTTTTATTGATGTTTCTATAAACTAATATGAGCAATGATTTAGTAATTTATCATGCTCAAACTGAGAAAATAAATAAATTAATACTTATTAGTCTCCCACTATTTTATTGAAATCTAATATCCCTCACCATTGACTTCAAAATATTCTATTTCCTGAATATTCTAGTGTAAAGTATCCATATTACCTTTACATCACCCCAACTAGAGTTGGCCAAGCAAACTTGAAGGGTTTTAGGTAAGAATTCCATATTCCAACTACATTAACTCGCAATTCCTAGATCCATTAAGTGGACTCCCCAATCCTGAAATCCTTTTATTTTAGATTTCCTCAACCTTTGCCTCTTAGTCACACCAAGTCCCATTGTGGCAGTTAACCCTTGATGTGAACCAAGTCAAGTCAACCAAAAAAACTCGAATTAGAATTCCTCGATAATTGAAAGCACCCCAACTAGGGTTGGTCAAACACTTTGAACTATTGTTCGATTCTAACCAAGATTATGGAGGGCTATACTGACTTAATATTTCATTGAGGGGTTTTATCATTATATATGAATTTACATTTTTTATTATCTTTATCACATTCTTTTTAATATTAAGTGGGATATAATTATGTGATTAACCATGTCTATGATAATATTTATGCATAATCTAGTCTTATTTTAGTTTCATCTTGCATGCTTGTTTAATTCATTATTTATGTGATCACGACAACACACCTATACTAAATAAACCATGAAACTGACAGAAATAAAATAAATGGTATTATCAAGAGCTTCTTCTATTGGTTATTTTATCTTGTAGTTTATAAAAAAACCCAAGACCTAGGGGAGAGAAATATTTGAACCTTTAATGTTCGTGTTTACAGCTTTCCCCTATCCACCTTTGTATATCCTTGGATTAGTTTTGCCTTCGATCCTAACTTGAGCCACCTACATTAGCTTAGTAGCTCTATCCATTACATATTTTTTTATCTCACATGCAGGTGAGGGGTAAAATGTTGTTTTAAATAAAAGAAACCTTGGGCACGTAAGCCTACATATTAAAGATGTGAAGGCTTGCGGGTAAACAAATTTGATTTAAATAAATTAATTAAAAAAAACCATCCACATACAAAGGTCCTGATCTAGATCATGATCACCCATACATGCAATGATATTTATGCATAAATGAAACTATCGTTTAATTCTTTAATCATCATTTTTTAAGATAAATCATGCTCGAATCAATTAATTATCATCTATAATTAACCAATACTTTTATCTTAAACCCTTTTCTGAATTTCCTTGAGATTATCATCCATCATAATTTTAAACAAATAAATTCATTTAAAATTATCTTTGTACGTAACTTGTACCTTTGAGACAACCAGGTTAATTCACGTTCATAACTACCCAATGAGTAGAAATGAACATTATGTAGATATTAAATTAAATATATATATATATAACACCTATCACGTGTTGTGCCCCAGCTTTACACCCGTACCATTATACACGTCTCAAGGGTTTGTATAATACAGTAATAAATTTTAATAAATATACATAATTTGGATGAGTACACGACATGTAGTTCCTACTATATGGTGTGTACTATCGTTCACCATCCATCCAAAGTACATGCTGGGGGATACTATGTGTTGATGTACTTCAGAAATATTTGGAGTACACAGTGTGTCCAGTGGGACACACGCTGTGTAGTATCCAAATTTCATAGTCTCCATCCACACAAGCCATGTACGGGGTACACAGTCCAACCCTAACCTGAAGGGACTACACACTGTGTCTAGTAGGCCACACAACATGTAATATGGAAACCATGTCCCAACTATTCCTGGTCAACACACAGAGTCATTAAGACTTAGAAAAACTCCAATCACACGGCTTGGTTTGGTGGACTAGTATTGATGAATTAAACCTTGACTACACAACACTTACTGCCGAATAAACACTATGTGTTCTAATGTTATATGACCCTGAACCTTTGTAACCTCCAAATGATATCATATTGATTTGTTTTAATCCAAATTAAAATAAAATATTGTTTTTGTAAGGTGAATGAGCAACAAAAGAGGAGGAACATATCTTGAGATTCATATTTAAAAAATTATTAACCTGAATTGAAAAAACTAAATTATTAAATACATAAATCATTAATGAAAAAATAAATAATTAGAATCAATGATATGAACCCTATGATACCAATTGTAGGTTCCAGGCGTAGCAGAAGCGCGTGGATGGGTGTAGCCAACTTTAATTTTACTGTTAACAACTATCAATCTGAGATCTGTCATGATGATAAAACACCGGATCTTCAGAATATAATGAAGAACAAAAAGGAAAGAGGGAAGTTCTAAAACCATGGAGAGGATCGTCAAATGTTGGTTATAATTAATTTAATAAAAATACAAGAAGTACATTGATGGAATTATCTCTCCGTTGATGTTTCTGGTCATGATCCAATGTGATCCGTCATTGCATTGTAGAATCCAAGTGTAGGCATCCTGTAGTAGTGATCAAAACGTGCTCCAGATATCTCTAGACATCGCCAAAGGGATCTCTGAGTGCTAGTGAAGAAGGGCCTTTCCTTGCGATTTCCTCTTTCGATCACCTTGAGAGATACTTCCAAAGAGCTCACCTTGATCCGGTGGAGGAGGATCTATCTCGTAACATGAGAGCATTCTTAGAGGGAAGTAATTCTCTCTTGGCTTGAGATCTTTCTCCAGATCCATTGTTCACAACTATAGAGAATGACTAGGCTTATTGGGAATAATTTAATTGGGATTTATAATAATTAGAATAATAAAATAAAATAATTACCCATATGTATTTATTTATTTTATTAAATTCATAGTAAGACCCCATGTATAATAATAGTGTTTGACTATTATTATTACTTTACATGAACCCAGAAAATTACACCTAATATTATTTAATTAAATAAAAAATATTATTTCTCACAAATTCCAAGAAAAACCACATAGCGTGTATATTATAATACATGGTGAGTACTTTTATTTTTCCATTTTCTTTATTTCATCCACAACATTTATTAGACATTGAATAATGACTATTTATTTCTTAAATAAATATCACTGAATTATTCACTAATAAATATATTATTTCACCCATAATAGATTCTCTCAAATAACTAGTGTCGAAATAAATGTGATCTGGCATCCTTCAATAATTATTAAAGCATAATATAGAATAATTTTTATTCAACTTGTTAAATGAATATTTAACTGAGATACTTGGATACACTTAGTGTGTGACCCTCTAGGATTCTTTATTAGTGGAATTAGGTAGAGACTACTTAATTGACAAGGATAACATTTGGAAACATGTTATGTTACCTATAGAGAATGAAGTTAACATTGCAAAGACATGTCACCTCATATGAACACTTACAGTGTAATCCAATCCCTTTGTCTCAATATCTCTAATCAGGTGGGTTGCATGCTAGTGCCATAAAACCATGTGCCCAATTATTCTTTCTTTAAATTCCTTGAATTGAACTTTTTCAAATCCTCATTGTGTCCATGGATTTATTTAGGCTATGTCAATTCCATCAAAGGGCTTGAAATATCAACTTCCATTATGGAACAGAAGAGATAAATCCTTTCTCGCATTATCTATTAATGTGGTATTACTCATGAAGCACCCAATATATCTTACCACGTTTCGAACAGTATGTAATCATAATTTTCATCAATACACATAAGTGTGTGACTTATAATACCCACTAATAATAATAATAAAATCCAAGGACTAATACTCACGCCCATATATAGGAACATCCAATGACACTATGAGATGTGGATTTCCTACTGGCGGGTCTCATTCTCATAATATCCTCATAGATATTACCAACAGAGCACACAATGATAAGGTGCTGAAAATTTTTATGAGTCCTCACCCCTAATGGCCTGTATTATTTGTGTTCTTCAAATAACATCATCTGACCATAGAACATATATTCAAGAATAGTGTTATAACACTTCAGAGTTCTCATCATAGCAGGGATCTGCTATGACCCTTTAGTGGAACAACTATCCTTAGGACATTGGCAAAATAATTTTCATGAAGAATAAAAATCAAGATGTGACAAGGTATTTATTAATATTCAAATCCATGAATACATGTTTATCATAAAGTACAAAATAGTTGGTTCTAGGCCACAAACTCCAATACTCATTTCAGGGATTCTTATAAATATGTATATAATTAATATATATGATATTTATAACATGAATATTGTAATATATATTATGAAACTATAACCTATTCACAATATCCATAACTTCCATGATGAATCATGTAGAGAAAACTAAACAATTAACACCTAAAACAATGAGAATAATGAAAAATTATTAACAAACAAGTGATAATAAGTTAGAAGGGAATCATATATGATTTTACAGATATTTATATTGATATGGTATGTTAGTATAGTAAATTTAAATTAATTTTATTGTAGGTTAAACCAGTTTTAATTAAGTAGAGGCATGAGATAAGAGATTTCATCTCTATTTTCACTCTCTTGAGACGTATTTGGTATTATAAACCTATTTTTATATGTCCCATATATACTAATAATTTAATTTATTTAAAATTAATATATATTTATTAATGGTGATTAAAATTTCAATTTATGTTTACTATTTCAAGGGTTTATATTTTAAAATTTAATATAAAGGTAAGAATTTTTTTTACAATCTCATTTTTTGCAATTGCTTAAATTTTTCATTGAAGGAATATTATAATCTATACTTAATAAAATCCATTTATTTTATTATCTTCTAGATATTTAAAAAAAATTGGTTTTATTGAAATATTTCCTCTTTTTTTACTTGAATCAGTAAAAAGAATTCTTAAAATAAAACTTGAAATTATTTCAATTTTTTTACCAAGTATACTTTTCTTTCATGTACATATTTTTTCTATATTTATTTTAAAAAGTATTTCTTATTTAATAAAAATAATTATTAATGAATTTTTATGTTATCATTCAATTTTTATAATTCATTAATGGAATGTTACAATGTTTTCTTAAAGGTTCATTTTTGAATTTATTTATAAAAATTTACAGTGAATGTTTCTTTTTAACATATAAGGTGTTAGGTAGTTTTCCCACCACCATAAATATTTTATGATATTTATTTTTTTATACATGTTTTTATTAATTTTACAAAGAAAAATATTTAATGAAAATTTATTTTAGATGCTTCACTTCCATTTTATTCTATTCTCTAAAAGCATTGATTTTGCTACAAAGTTTACCTTTTTGATGAATTAATGGTCATCTCTCATCTATTGATTAGTTTTGGGGTCATTAACTTTCTATTGAAACATTCAATTTTTTTGGAAAAAATTTCATTATAAATATCCATATTATTTTTATCATGAATATTCTTATTTAATAAAAATTATACTATTTCCATATACTGTGTTTTACTATGAAAGTTATTTTATTGACTGGGGAAATATTTGTATTCTATATTTTTTTAATCACTATAGATATTTTTTGATAAGGCTTATTTTTTCTGAATTAAATTGACAATTTAACATATAATGAATGCATTGGATATGCAGTGAAGGGCGATGCCTGAAATTATATAACCCCTTGAGGCATCTATAAGTCTCTTGAGAAAAATAGTTGGCTAGCCTTACTAAATAGGTTTTCGAGGTATACCTAACCATCATTTAAACTATAGTTGTACAAGGACTTGAAGATAAAGATATCATGATGTCTGAGATCAATACTTCAAACATTATTCATTCCTTCATTGAGAATTTAATTATTATTATAATTGATATTATTACATTGATATTATGTATGGATGGATTTTGTTCTGAAGTTATCAAGTAAATGGAATGTGTTTTCATTTATTTTCCTTTTCATATTTATTATTCCTTATTTACTCATGAAAAATTCCACTATACGTAACCCTTATAGTGCATTTATGCTCATCCTAATTTTTTTAAACTTTCCCCATGATATGAAGAAGAAATATTTGAATGAGTTTCAAGGATTCATAAGATTTTCTTTTTTATGTTCTATATTTTATTTTCTATGTAATATGGGAATCATTTATGTATCGAGTTATTTAAGACAAATATGATGATCGATCCTTGGTGATGTGATCCCTTGTATCTTATTCCAATTTAATAAAGCAGACACTGATACTGGGTTATCGGAGTTGGGCTTGTTACATAAATACTTATAATCTAAAAGATAAGAATCCAAAATGTTTTCTCAAGCTACTGCATGTGGATGCGTTCGGTTAAATGACACATAAAACCATGGATGGGAATGGATATTTTGTGTTGTTCATTAATTATTATAGAAGGATGGCATGGATGATGATCATTTCTCATAAATCTGATGTGTTTTGGTGCATTTCTCATTATTGGATTTTTGAAAAGAAAATTCTTGGGCTGAAAATTTAAAATTTATAAATCAATAATTCTATAGAGTTTACTAGTTAATATGTATAAAGTAACTATATAATCATAGAATATGAAATCAAGTTCAATTTTTAAGGACGCCTCACTGAAATGTAGTCATTTAATGAAGGACTTGTATCATCAATAACACAGATTAGATGATTCTAAAAAAGAATTTATTGGGGACTTATTGGAAGAGGGATATGTTCACAAATATTTAAACCTACAAAAAAGATTTATTATTTCCAAATTAATAAAATAACATCTATGATATGTGGTATGGAAAAAATTCAATAATCAAGTACTTTCTTATTTTGTAAGTAAACATTTTATTCTAAAAAGGAGAAGTATGAAATGTTAAAATCTCATTTTGTTAAAGATATTTTCCATGTAAATTCATCAAAAATCATGGCGTATGAATGGTATAATATAAACTTGGGAAAATAGTTAAAATCAAAGATATAACAGTTATCAAACAATCATATTTCAGAAACTATCAAACAAGTTTCATAAAAGAAACACTAATTTGAAGGAGGAAATTTATTAGGAAGTTTATTGTTCTATGGGCATTAAAGGGAATATATAAGTTTAAAATAATGAATATTAATATAAAGTTAATATAGCTAGTTCTATAACTACAAACATGGAATATATAAATGTATAAATTTGTGACAAAAACATTGTTGTTGATATCAATTATAGCCTAAATTATTTGAAGAGAATGAAAAAGATAATAATTTTTTCAAGTATATTCATAACAATCTTGATCAAATTGAAAAGAATGAGACTTAGGAATTTGTCCAAGGATGAAAAACAAAAATGTTATCAAAATCAAATGGGGTTTTTCAAAATAAAATCAATAAATATGGAAACATTACAAGGAAACAATAAAGCATAGTTTCCAAGGTTTATTCCATTATAGAAGAAATTGATGTAGATGATACTTGTACACCCATCGCTTGACTTGAAACAATAATATTATTTTTTTATATGGTAGTGTAAAGAGGATTTAAACTGTATCAAATGGATATAAAATTAAAATCCTTAAATTAATTACTTGAAAAAGAAGTATATATAGAGAAACCTGAATGTTTTTTAGTAGATGAGGATAAAAAAAGCGTTCTAGTTAAATAATTCCTTGTATGGACTAAAACAAGTACCATGGTCTGGATACTCATGGATAAATCAGTACATAAAGATGACTAATTTTCAAAGTGGAGGGGTTGACCATAGCCTATACATTAATAAGTATAATTATTAGGGGATGGTGGTACTTATTAATGTTGATAAAATTATTTTTAGAGGTTTGGATGTTATACAATGCATTAGTTTTTAGAATTCACAAGTCACAAATTCAAAATTCCTTTTATTGGTGAGTTTTCATTTTCCTTATATTATAGTTGATTTAAAGAAAATATGGTTTATTTGTTTCTCAAATTAATATAATAAATCTGTTTTAAAAAGGTTTCAAATGGATGAATCATGGTTAATGAAAACTTTGGTGGTGACCTTGATGAAATTTTCTAAGTATGAGGAAGGTAAAGAGGTTGATATAACATTTTATAGGTAGATACTTGGGAATATTTGTACTTGAACACCTCTAAAATAGAAATTTTATTTACCACATGTCAAGTTTCTCACTATCAAAGATATACCAAATAAATTAAAAATGTATTATGTGAGATGAATAATTTGTTATATGAACCAAATCGTTTACTCTGGACTATTTTATTATAGCACTTCACAATAGTAACTCTTGAGCTAGAAATATGTATACTGGGTATGTTTGGTGGATGACCAAAATTTATCTTATATAGTTGTATTCTATCTTAATAGTTCATTTTTTTCTTAGCTAATTAATAAAAAATATTGTATCTATTTAATAATGGTGAAGGATGGATATATAGAAACTATTCAAGCTTGTAGCCAGTTGATATGGATGAGACAACAACTTAAAGACACTAGGACAGAAGCGATATCTCATATTATTAGAAAGTGTGATAACTCAAGTGCTATAAATCGAAGAAAAATTAAATTCATCATTTCAGGACCAAACACATTGAAATTAAATAGCATTTACTCAAGGATAAAGTTTAGTAAGAAGTCATGGAGTTGGTGTATGTGTCCACACAACATCAAGTAGATTATATTATGTCTGAGGCACTACCTAATGAAAACCTTGAGTATAATTTTCTGGATCTTATAGTCCAAGATTGTCCCTCAAAATAGATGAGTTGGATAAGAGATACCCACTCCCCTAAGGAAATTTATTCTCTAACAAGTTATTATTCTCTCTTATATTCACTGTTTGGATTTCTAATGCTCTTTTGTGTACATTCAGAGATGTTCTATTTGTATTCATTGACAAGGGGGTAGAAGGTTTTTATGATTAAGGGGAGAAATTTTGTTCTGGGAAGGTTATATTTCTTGAATGATTATTCAAGGTAATTACTTTTTTTGTAAAAGTGATGAAGAGTATGGAAGTTCAATGAGGTGTTTTCTGCAGAATATTTGTATAGACCTCAAACTCAGTATCCCAGATTTGGTGGATAATTATTTATATTGGAATAAGTTACAAGGTATCTCATCCCAAACGAATGAATAGTTTTGTTGTCTCAGTAAACTAGAAACATACTTTACTCTCACATTACATTGGAAAACATGAAATACAACATAGTGAAATTAAAAATTATACATCATTGAACTCATTCAATGATTCCTTCTTCATATCCTAGGAAAGGGAAAAAATAAGGGTGAGCTCAGATTCTTAGTTTGAGTTACATAAATAAGAATCTATCATAAATAAAAAATGCATAATCAATAATAAATAATAAACATGGAAAGGTAAATATTTTAACACACATTCCATTTAATCGATAACTTGAATATCATGATTAGATAAGGAAAAATTAACATGGAAAGGTAAATAACTAAACACACAAGTCATTTAGTCATTAACATGAACACAAAATTCATCCATGGATAATATCAATGTAATAATATCATGGATAATAATATCTGAATTCTCAATGAATGAAATTCTTAATGTTGGATGTCATGATCTCAGACATCATGGTATCTATATCGTCAAGACCTTTCACAACATGATTTTAATCTATGGGTAAAACCCAATTAATTTGGATAACTGATTTCTCTCATGATACCTACTGATGCATTGAGGGGCTATATAATTCTGGGCACCACCTGCCACTACATGTCCAACACATTCCTCATATATCAAATGATCTATTTAATTCATTAATAATATGACTTGTCAGTAAATATCAGTATTGAGTAAAGATTTATGTTTTACAAATATTTACCTAGTTAATCAAATAAAACATAAATTAAATATGGTACAATGAAATCATAAACAACT
Organism: Viscum album; assembly: GCA_963277665.1. NCBI lineage: Eukaryota > Viridiplantae > Streptophyta > Magnoliopsida > Santalales > Viscaceae > Viscum > Viscum album. Next base: position 249,263,217 of record OY728135.1, on the reverse strand, counting down.
TAAAGAATATTAATATCCATGAGAAAGAATATGAATATTTAAGGGTAATGTAATGTCTAATGATCATAAGAATGAAAAAATTTCAAAGGAAAGTTAATGACTATAAAATTAATAAATAAAGTGAATTTCAAAACTTTCCATAGTAAAAATAATTATAAACCATCCAAATAAATAATAATGTTTGTATCAATACAATATATATCCACTTATGTTTATTTAAAATTAAGGGTTGTTGTCATTGATGAATAGAAATGGCATAAAAAGATCATTAAAAATATTCTTAGAGAAAATATATTTTTCCCTTTGAAAATCCATTTTAAAAAAGAATCATTTAAATAATGTTAGTAAAAACATTTTATTTGAAAAGAATCATGTAAAATTTATAATTAATCTTCCAATGATTTATTGGTCATGATGATGGAACATTCCAATCATTCTGAGTATGTTAAAAATCATTTCAATTTTTTGTAAGTAAATTCAAAAAATAAATTCTTTTAAAAATTACAGGAAGGTTTCCTTTAAAATATTTTATTAAAATAAAATCATGGGTAAAAATGACATTAATAGATAATTTAAATAATGTATCAACCATTTTTGGAAATATTTTTTGAAAACATGGATTTGAAAGAAAAAGGATTTTCAACCGAGGAGAGAAATGAAGTCTTATTTTATTTAAAAATATTTTCTCAATTATTAAGTATCAAAGAGAGGAAAATGATACTATGACATCAAAAAGTTCTATTAATAAATAGAGGAGAAGAAAATATATTAGTCTTAATATAGAAATATTAAACATTTCTCTGAAAAAATTCTTAAACATAAAATATCCGAAATAACGATGGGATTGTGAAATAAACTATTTCTAATTTGGTAAATTTTAAAAAATAACCCCCATGAAATAAATAAATTCTAATGAAACATTAAATACCATTAATATAAAAATATTCATCATATAACATATCAATTTGGTAGTATATAAACCTCATAAAAATAAATAGGTGTATAATATCAAATATGTCTCAATGAAATAGAAATTGAGATGAAATACTTTACAATGATCATACCATTGATATGAGGATTAATAAATGAATTGATTATGTGTATCAAATTTAAATCAACATAAAGAAGTTAAAATATAACATTAAATAATCAAAAGTAATTATATAGAAAACATTAGAATATCAAACCAGTTCCTTTGCAAGCAGGGCAGCGACACAGGACAGGGGAATTGGGTCCGTTGGATTCCTCTATGCTTTGGACTGAAGCTTAATACCAACGGTTATTTGATCAGGGGGAGAGATGTGAAGTGGAGGAGTCATCAGAAATCATAAGGGTTTTGTAGTTGCAGCATTATCGTTCTTCTGTGGCAGGGGCGACGCCTTGCAGGCTGACGCACAAGCGATGACAATAGGCTTGGAGCTATGTGAGCATAGGCAAATCATGATAGAGGCAGTGGAGACAAACTACGTTATCCTTTATAAATCAGTTTCAAGTACAAGACGGTTCACATTGAAAATTACATATATCAACAGGAAGTGCAAACTGCTCCTGGGTAATCACATCGAGATCACACATACGTGGTGGGAGGGGAATAAAGTTGTAAAATTCTTGGCATATGTGGAATCACCAATTCAGAATCTATCTTTTTTCATAAGCTTAGGTTCCTTTCTTTAGGAGGGGATTAATTATGTTGTTAATGATGATATAGGCTTGCACTATATTAGACCACTGTGAGATTTCTTGTACTATGTTTTTTTTACAAAATTCAATAAAAATGTTAATTTTCAGTCAGTCAATCAAATGAAATTGAGTTATGAAATTAATTACCACTTGGTAACTTTCATGTAAAATACCATTAGATGGAAATATAACATCACAAAACATGTTATCTAAGATCTTGTTTTGAATTCAAAAAAATTACAATTTCAGATTTGATATTGAAGAAGGTGAACCAATTTTCACCAACCAAAAATTAAAACATCAAAAAGAAATATTGGATCACTTACATACCCATAGAACTTTTAGGTTTAGAGTATTAGATAATTAGGACCAACTCATATCAACTTGGATTCATAAACATCTAGTTCATAAATATGGACATCATATCCTATTATACCTAGATTTTTTTATTTCACATTAAGTCATCAACATCATTCATATGAAATCAATTCTAGACATAATTCTTTCAACATCATTCTTTATGACATGGGTAAAAGGAAATATAAGAACGATGAACTCAAATTCAAAGCAAGGTTAAACATAAGCATTAACAATTGACTACCATTAATGAGCATATGAAGAACATAATGATATGATAAATAATCAGAGTTTATAAGAATATCATAAAATAACTCATTCCCATCAATACCTAGATAATCAAATTTTAAAACATGGAAAAGTTAAGAGTCATAATATTCAATTATCGTTATCCATGTGATATCAATTTTGATCATAGGAAGTATTATAATCCCATATCAAGAAATTAAAAACCTTTTCATTAACTTAGAGAATCATATTAATAAAACCCCTTCAAAACACTTTTAATTGGAATAACCATGCGACCAACTTCCAATATAGTCATTACCCAATGAATTTGAGTTTTATTTGGGTTCACCTGTTATATAAGCTATAACGGGATCACCAAGAGATATGTGGGCCACATAATCATATATGTTATAATAGGCTCACTTAGTCATATCTAAGACAACCCATAATTTAAGATTTAATGGGATCACCCAATGTTATTCGGAACACCATATCATATAAGATATAATGGGCTCACCCGATTCTATTTGGTCCTCCCTATTATATAATATTTCCATGAACCACAACATGAATAAAGTAATTAGATATTTCATCATGAAAACAACATTTTTCTTTTATAACATAATTAACTATAGTGACCCATGATTTTTAAACATAGATATTAAATCATTTTTTATGGATTATTTATTTCATTACATAACTACACACACAAGAACCGTAATAGTTTAGTTTCTTTGGAAACAAGGAACCATAAAAACTATACCATAAGTGAGATACATCAACTCACCCTTGGTTCTTCATAAAAAGAACCCTTCTTAGAAATATCACACATAATACATATCTTCATAACCTGGGGAAATGAAACAAAAAAAGGGTTACCCTAGATGCTCATAAAGGTTAAACAATAGAGATACATAAGCATAATAATAACATAAGGGTATAAAAACATGAGAACAAGATTTGGAAACCATAAGTTGCGTAAATAAGATCATAAACCTGAGTCATGGCATAAATATTGGAATTTAATAAGAATGATTCATAAGGAAATTAAATAACATGATCCAAGAGATAATAATAAATGGAATTTGTGGCATAAATATAATCATATAAAATCTTATATCAAGGCTAGCCACCAATATGTCCATAACATGTTAAGATTGGGATAACCACCTGTATACCTACTTTGGGAATGGGAAGAAAACCCCTTTACCCTCCTCTATAGTCTTGGGCTAAACACTCATATATCCTTATTTTTGGGCTAGAGATAAACACTCATGTACCCTTATCTTTGGGCTTGTGATAGACACCTGTGTACCCACATATTTAGGCTTGGGCTAAACACCTGTGTACCCTCATCTATGGTATTAGGCTAAAAACCTTTGTACCATAATCATTGGGCTTGGTCTAAAAACGCATTTATCCTCATATTTGAGCTTAAGATAAAAACACATATACCCTCTGAGATCATACAACATTTATCATTACCCAATTCATTAAAGTTTTATCTAAGTGCACCCATCATGTAATCTATAAAAAGATCACTCATTGCTATCTCGACCATCCCATTATAAAATATATAATGGGATTACCTAGGGATATATGGTACACCACATAATATAACTTTTAACAGGATTACCTAGTGTTATCTTGTCCTTTTCATCATTTAAGCTATGTCCAACAACCAAAATATGAATAAAGTACATAGACCTTGTATATCATCATAAAAGAACATAAAAACAAGCATTATTATTTAATATCTTGATTAAACCATGTAAAAGAAATTGTTTTCATTTAATATCATTATAACATGATTAACCCATGAAAAATAAATGGGTTTCATAAAAATGTCTTTTGAACATGATTAACCCATGGAAAAGAAAGGAGTTCCATAAAAATCATTCCATCAGAACATAAACCATTCAAAGAAAGAACATGAATTGTATTCTATGATAATATCCCTAGTAAGGAATATGTATCCCCAATATATGTAATATTATATAGAAAATAATTTTCAAAGGATCATTTAAAACATTTCTTGAGGAAAATAACCTTTCCAATTTGAGAAACACCATTTAAAACATAGAATATTCAGAAAAACATTTTATTTAAAAATAATCTTGATAAATTATAAAGGAATCATTGAAAAAAATTTAAAAAAATATTAAAAATAATTTCCAAATAAAATGAGATTAAAATATTTTTTAGAACCATTTTTCAAAACATTATTAGAAAAAAATATTCTCTAATAAAACAGATTTCTCACCAAAGAGATAAATAAAGTTGGGTTTTCTTAAAAACATTTTCATAATTATATTAAGAACCAAAGAGTGAAAAAATGGCACCGTTACTTGAAAATATAACGAATAACCCTATGGGAAGAAAATTCATGATAATTATTAAGATTTTGATAATGAGATATCAATATTGGAGACATAATCATGAACAATCTCGATAAATAATGAGATTGTAATATAAAATCATTTCTAATTTTGTAACCTTGAAGCATAAACCCCAAGAAAGAAAGATAACAAAATATATATGTAAATACAAATAAATTTTTGGAAAATAATTGCAAAATAATTTTATGGGCAGTAAATACACTACATAAAAGAAAGAAGTGGTGAATATAACATGTGTCTCACAAAAGTAAAAAGTGAGAGAGAAATCCCTTACTATTTGATTATCTTTTAAATTGTAATCCCAGTGAAATAATAACTTTAATAAAAAAAAAATTTTAATTAAATTAGTTAGATTCATGATATATAATATCATAGTTAATTATATACACAATACAAAAGAAATGAGTGATGAATATGGCATAAGTTTCCCGGAAATAAAAGTGAAACTAAAAATCCCGTTACCTTAATTCTTGAATTCCTTCATAGATTTTCAAAAATCATATGTAATAATATATGTTTATTATAATTATACTAAAGAAACATAATCATATATATCTTACTGTATATGACTTTATTATGATATTTATTACCTATTTATTAACAATTCTATGTTAAAGTTTCCTTTTGAGGTAAAAATCGCTTTGCCTTTCATATATGTGTTGATTTGTTATATTTTTGGCTATATAACATTAATCATGATTTAATAATCTCCATAATGATAACCATGATATAAATATCAAATATATTCATTATATATGTATTTATAACAATCTATAAAATAGAGAAATAGGAAATGAAATACATCGTTCATGGAGATGATAGACCGTACATACCAATGAATGTTGTTTTCATTTCCTTGTAACATTGAAATAAATAAAAGTAAATGATATATATATATTATAATTGCTGTATAATTTTTATTTTATATATATCACATTTTTTTTAAACACACCCTTAATAAATTCCATGTAAAATTTGAATAAATCAAATTGCTTCGCAAGGCGGTAGACCACCGTACACACAAACGACGTTATCTTATTCCCAAAAACTAGAAAGCATGAAGGTATGTGTTATATAATAATTCCATAAAAATAAAGTAATCCTAAATATCATAAATATTATATGTAAATGACATTTCCATCATTATTCCCAACCTTTATATGAGGCAATGGAAAACCGAATGACAACTGTTCGCGAGGCGGTAGTCCTCCAAACATAAAAACATAGATATTGTGGCCCATTTGATTGAAGTGAATGTGGTTGTAGGTATTAAACTTAAATACACAAATATCAGTATATTTAATGTACACATTTTATTATATAATGATGATATAAAAATAATTTAAAGAGTTTGAGGAAGAAATAAAATAAAAACTTTTATTGATGAATGTTACCTCTTCTTCGAGTATCTCCTTTTGGATTGCACCAAAGAAACTCCTTGGTTGGTTTTATAAAACAATTAAGGATTATAAGATTAGATTATGGAACTTTTGAAGTGTTTTTTCAGGGTTTATTCAATCCAAATGTCTTTAGAGGTGTGAAAATGTGGGGAGAGGTGGTGGCCTTTTAAAAGTGGGGGAAATGACACACTTTGCATTTTTTAAAAGAAGTTAGGTACATCTGTGTTTTTACCTAAAAAGGCTTCAATAATGAACTGAATTTGATACATGATGGGTTAATTTCTAAATATTGTTATAAAATATGTGTTGGATAAGTTTCTAAGTAATTTTACATTTAATTTTAATGTTTAGTCCCTTGGTAAACTCATTTTTCTGTTAATAACCATGATTAATTTTAAATATTTTCACTAATCATTTTAGAAACAAATTAATTTAAACTTCTTATAAATTATAAATTAATATTATTTAAAACATTTAATTCAATTTTCCAAATTCAATTCATGTAATTTGTATGAATTAGTTTAAAATTAATCTCATAAATGTGTCAAGAAAGAAAGTTTTTAAAGAGAAGAAGATTAAAAGTTAACAAGGTTTTTATATTCAATTTTAAAATTAAATTGATTAAAATTACCTAAATTTTATAAATAGATGTATAATTGAACAAATTATATTTTAATAACAATTTAAAATATAATTTTACTATATTAAATAAATTAGATGAAAATGCAGTTTTCAATTAAAATTTAGAATTTTTGACTATTTATCAAAAAATGAAACAATTCAAAAAATTACCAATATTTCACCTTAAGATAATTTTGATGTTACAATTTAAAAATATTATTTTATTTTTTCAAATATAATTTATAAATTTTTTAGAAAATTTGTTTTAAAATAAGCACGCCATTAAAGGTGGTAAAACCTCCTTTTCGAGAAATACATATTTTTATGCATAGAATTGGATTTATTATTATATCTTTTCAAGAAAATACATAAAATGAATGTTAAGTATTTCATTGAATATACAATATATAAATTTAATTAAAATAATTCATCAAAATTGGTTTGTTTAATTTATTTATATAATATGTGTTTATGCCTAGAAAAATAGTTTTTCAAGAATGGAATTTAATTATTTTCAAATAGTTCTTACTTTAATTTATAATTAATTTTTTACCAAATAATTAATTTTATAAACCTGAATAAACTATAATTTTATAATTAAGTTAACACTTTTCATTCCTACCTTTCCAATGTCTATAAAATAACTATAATAATATTTTAATAATATGTCATGATTCGTTTAAACTCAGTGTTGTGTGTAAAGAAATCTAAGATCGGTGTTGTAGAAAACAAAATTTAAACTTAGAATTTCATGTGATATAATCCAAACTATGTTTTGAAAGTAAAAAAAGAAAAAATTATCATATTTTATAATGAAAAACATCAAAAATATTAAATTAATTTAATAAAATTCATAAAAAAGTGGCGTGTTATATTAACCCATAGAAAATAAATGGGTTTCATATTAATCTATTTGAATCTTGATTAACCCATGGAAAAGAAATAGGTTACAATACAATATATTTAAAACAATCTTAATCCATCTAGAAAAATTATTAGAATGATATCCTTAGAAAATATACCCATTGGAGAATTATTAACAATAAGAGTAGTTTGACATTAATGAATAAAAATACCATTAAAAGATCATTAAAAACATTTTGAGAAAAATACCCTTTTCATTTTGAAAATACCTATAAAAACATAAAATATTTTGAAAATATTATTCTTTAAAAACCCATAGAAACAAAAAATTAATGTTTTAAAAAATAATTTAAAACATTTCATTAGTAAAATTTCCTTTCAGCTTTGAAAACACTTTTTAAAACATTTTTGAAAACATTTTTAGGAAATATGGTTTTGGAATAAAACAAGTTTTTGAAAGATAAGATGATTTATAATAGAAACATTATTTCAAACTACTCTGTACATAAAGAGAGTAAAGAGTAAGTTAAAACATGTATTCTCATGAAATACCATAGGAGAATAATATTTATGAGTTTCTTGAGAGATATATCATAAGATCTTGTCATTGGATGCATAACAATCCTAATAAACAATGAAATTGTAACAAAAGACTCTTATTGTTTTTGTAACATTAAATATTAATCCCAATGAAAGAATAAAATTAAATGAAACTTGTAATATCATTAAAATAATGAGATTGATGATATAAATGTCAAAGGTCCTGTATATACAACTCATACAATAATATATGTGTATAACATAACAAACGTCTAAATGAAGGAAAATTGAGATAAAAATACCTAACCACTTTGGTAACCTTGAAACCGTAAACCCCAAGAAAATATATAATAAGATGGATATGTAAAAACCTATAAATTTATGGATAGTAATCATAAAATACGTTCATGATCAGTATATTCAACATAAAACAAAGTTGTGAATAAGGCGTATATCTCAAAAAAATAAAAGTGAGACCAGAAAACCATTACCTTGAGTCTAATTCATCATGATTTTTTTTATATTTATAAATAATAAAAATATGTTAACTATTTAAAAAATTTAAAACCATTTCAAATTTAATTAAAACTTTTATTTCTCTCATTAATCTATTATATACAATTACATAATCAATTAAGTTTACATCATGTGCTTTGACCATATTCAGCTTGTGTTTCAAAAACGAATTAGGTGTGTTGAATCTGGTCAAAGTGGTCATTATTTAAACTTATACATAATGATAATAAAAAAATATCATATTTATAAAAACAATTATTTTAAATACTAATTAGAAACTGTTGTTATGAAGAATGAATAAACATTACGATCATGGTGATGGTAGATCACACATGCATGAGTGACATTTCCACTTTTCAATGATCATTATAGAAAGAAGGTGAGTAATATTTTATCGTTGAATAATTAAAATTACATCATAAATATAATGAAATTTAATTATATATACTTATATATATCATTTTTTGATGTAAAAGGAATCATATCGCTTTGAGGAAGTGGTAGTCCACACGTCCATGGATGACGTTATCATTTTTTAGTGTGTGAAAAGGTAATAAAGAAAACAATGTATTATAATTTAAAAAATAATAATTATGTCATTAATATCATAAATATTTCATTTATATCATATATATTCATTATCATTACCCTTATTACCTACTATGTAATATGTTAGTGAAAAGCGCTTCATATCACTTCGTGAAGGCGGTGGTATGTGATACACACAAGCAACATTATCATATCCCCTACGGTATGGAATGTAAAAAATGGTATATATGATATAATGAGTCAATATGTGTAATTATGTTATAAATATTATATATAAACTTTATATACATCATTATTCCCAACCTTGAGAGGTGGTAATAGAAAAATGAATGACATTGATTCACAAGGCAGTAACACACCATACACGTGAACTATGATTTTGTAACCCTTTTGATAGAAGTGTGTATGGTTGTAGATTGTAACCTTAACATAAAAAAAATCTTAGTATATTTATGATAAATAGGTTATAATATAATTATTTTATAATAATAATATAATGGGGTGGGAAAAGAAATAAAACCAAAATGCTTTTTGTTGAATGTTACCTCTTCTTCAGGTAACTAATTTTGGTTTAAACCAATGACCTTCCTTGGTTTGCATTTTTTCCAAAGTGTGGCTTCTAGGATGAGAATAGGCAAGTTAAAATGTGATATGGGTAGTTTTGGGATGATCCAAATGGCCTGAGAGGTTTGAATAAGTGAGGTAAGTGTGTCCCTTTTTATTATTGAAGAGAAGTGGCATTCTTGTAAATACTCAAAAGTATTCATTATTGGAAAATCAAAAATACATAAAGTGTCTCAAAAATTGTTAATTAAATTTTTTAAGGGATGATATGATCTATAAACACCTCAAAAACACAATTAAACACATTTTTTTAACATTTTTTTCTTAACTTCTATGTTTCCTTATTTTATTTTACTTCATTTTGGTTTTTCATTATGGTGACTAGTTTTTTAACCTAAGTAATTTATCCTTTAAGATTAAATTAAAGTAAGAATTATTATAAAATTTATACACATTGATTATAAATATTATATCTAATTTATAAAATAAAAATCTTAGGGGTGTTGGAAATTAATTTTAACAGATGCAAATGTAACACACAAAAACACCGCTTTAACTGTAACTACACTAATAGAGTTTTTATTAGTTAGTTGTAATTATAGTCATTATAAAAGAAAAATTGGTCCATGAATGGAACCCTGATATTATTAATTTTATTATAAAAATAACTAGGTAGAATATATGTTTTTAGTAATTTTATATCATTTAATAAAATACTATTTATTATAAAATAATATTAATGTTAATTTTGACATTATTAATTTACTTTGGATTTAAAAAATATCAATAAAAATATCGGATTATAATATGTTATTATCATAACAATTTAAAATAATATATTTATCTACAAAAATAATTAAATACAATAATTCATTCAATGTACTTCACTTTTATTATTTTTAGTGTCAGTAATATTATTTTTTTATTAACTAAATATTTTCTAAGTTAACATTTCATAAGAATTTTATGTAACTAATTCAACTCTAAAAAATAAAGATAAATTATTAAGATAAAAAATCATTTATATTTTAATGTAATACATATAACAGATCCTATATTGTTTTTGTCCCTATCCCAATGCTTAATATAAATTATAAGGAAAAATGTTCATTTTTTTATTTTTCTTTACTTAATTTATTATATATGTAAATTTGATGGAAAAGTGTCCAAATAATTGTTAAAAATATATCATTAATTCAGAAGGCCCTAAATATTTCCATAAAATTGGTTGTGACAAGTTTCTAGGTCACTTTGACCCTCTAGCTTAATGTTTGATCCCTCAGTAAACTCATTTTTACCTTAATCACGGTGATTAATTTTAAATGTTTTCACTAATAATTATTGTCAAAATTTAAGCTGGACTTATTATAAATTATAAATTATTATGAATAAAAATATTTAATCTCTTTTTCTAAATTCCATTTATATAATTGAAAAATTTTAATTTAATATTAATCTCGCAGACGCAGCGAGATAATGAGATTTTAAGAAGAGTATTTTTTAGAAACAATTGATTCTATATTAACACTATAAATAATAATAATAATTTAAGGAAACTAAAATAATAATTAATGATATAAAATATATACATTTAACTTAAAACATTTCCCATTAGGAATTATTTTAATTAATTTAAATAGATAAACATTATGCATTTTAAAATAGTTTTTAGAAAACCCCATTTTTAAACCCAAAAAAACACTTATACTAAAAAATAATACAATATTGATTAAAATAAATTAAGTGGATTAAATATAACATAGATTATTGGAAAAAATATTGGTACTTTAAAATTAATTAATCTATTTAAAATAAATGAATTTTTACAAAAACAACATTTCACTCTATTCACATAAAAATCAATGTTTTCTGAAAAATAGAAAAAATTTACCCAGAGTAATTTTTTATATTTTGAATCCAAAATGAAGGTAATTTTATCAAATTAATTTTTAAGAAGTTAAAAAATTGATTATATTTTTTTAATGAAAATAAATAGAAATAATTTTGGAAGAAAATATATTTTTTAAGAATAAAATAACTTTATTAAAAATTGATTTATTATTTACAAAACATTTATCAATAATTCATATTGGGTAATACATAGATATATATAGATATATATTTAAATATTTCATAAATTAGTTAATACTATTCATACCCAATAATTAAAGGTCTAGGTTATATCCTTAAAATATTTCATGGTTCGTTTGAGTTCTATTAAACTCGGTCATGTGTGTAATACAATATATTGAAAAACTCATTGTTGCATGTAATGTACGAAAATTCCGGGTTTAATTTACTTTACAATATCTAATATAATTTTATTCTTTTAAAATATTGGGGTGATACAGAAATAATATTAATTGAAACTAAAAATAAAAATAATTATGATGGATTCATGATATTACATGTAATAGAGTCAGTGTATACACAGTAAAAGAAATTAGATTCATAAAATTACAATATGCCTCAATGAAAGGAAATTGAGACAAAATTCCTTACCTTGTATTTCCATTTATTTCAATGTGATTTATCATCCTGTATAATGGTTTTAAACATCTTATTAATTTATAACAGAACAATTTTCATATTTAAAATATCATATATGATCCACTTATGGAATCTTACCACTCATTCTATAATAATATTTCATTATTACACCTGTTTAGGGTGTTAATTACCTTGTTTTCTCATGCGTGTTTTGTCATGAATGTTATGGTTTTTATGTATAGGATATACATCCATCATATCCAAAATTATATTAATTTTAAAAATTAAATATTTAATCCTTACAAAAATTATAAACATTAATAAATGGTTTATGTATAAAATAAATCACATCGCTTTTGGGATACGGTAGACCGTATATACGCATGACTGATGATATCATTTCCTTAATGTGTAAATGTTAAATAAGTGGATGGTATGTTAATTTTTTATAATTAATATCATGTTTTATGTATTAAATTTATTCATTATTTCTTTCATTATGACTACCTATGTGAGTTAGTGATGGAAAAAAATTATAGCAATTCGGGTAGAAGTAGCCCGCTGTATACATGAGCAACGAATTTTTTTCCTATTTAATGGAAAAGGAGATGAATAAATATTATTCCCAAATTATAATAAAATAAAATTATATGGGAGAAACTAGTTTTATTATATTGTAAGATTTAAGATATAATTGGAGGTAGAAAAGAATCATTAAAAAGAAAGATCATATTGAATATAATTGCCTTATCTTAGAAGAACCTCCTTTGGATATCTGACTAAGGACCCAAGTGTTAGTATTTTTGTAAGACCAATACCTATAGAATGTGTATAATAATTTTGGGGAGAGATTTGGTAATGGTTTGGTTGAGACCAATGGATTGAGATGATTGGATAAGTGGGGGGAGGGGGTTCCCTTTTATAATTAACGAAGAGTGATATTTTTGTAAATACCCAGAAATATTAAATAATGGGATGTTGGGAAATCAATATCTCATAAAATGCCTAAAAATTAATAAACAATGGATTAGAGATATTTCAAAGTCTTCACCACATAATGATAAAAAAAATTAAAACATTTTTTACCTTATCCTCTAAGTTTACTTTTAATATTTTATTTTCCATCATGACAATTTGTTTTTAAACCTTAGTAATTTATCCTTTAAGACTAAAATAAAATGTAAATTATTGGATAATTTTAACCCAGATATTATTAATATGAAATCCAATTTATGGAATAATAATTATATGTGGTGGGAAAATAAATGTAACACAAGCATAGGTAACGTGAAAAATGTCGTTTTGACCATAATCATGGTAAATAATTTCTTTTGTATTTACTAAAAAGTAGGACAAAAATTTAAGTGGAAAATATTATATAATATTAATTATTTTGATTCAAAATATGGAATATATTTAATGAAATTCAATTCATATAAGTGGTATAATTTTATTAAAAAATAAACCCGCAATTCATGATAAAAAATGGGTTTTCAAGAAATGAATTTTTCAAGCATAAGATGATCTTATATTAACTATATTATAGGTAATAATAATTAGATTAACTTAAATTCATATAGTTATATATAATATATACATATCATTTAAATATATATCTACTAGATGTTATTTTCATTAATAATAATGGATTAACATTATATACTTAACAAATAGTTTTCATAAAAATGTGTTTTGAAGTCTAAACAAATTATACCAAAATTGGGTATAAATATGATTAAAACATAATTAGTTATTTTAAATATTTATAAATAAATTTTTTTATATTTTAAATAAAATTCAAATCATAATGTTACTTTTAAAATAATTTATTTTTTGAAAAGACATAATAGTATTTGAAAAATCAGTATTTTCCCTAATTCAATGAAAAATCATCCTTATCAAAAAAATCCAAAAATTTGACCCTAAGCTAATATTGATATTATAATTTAATATATTATATTATTTTTATAAAATAAATTTTATTAATTTTTTATAAATTTAATATAATTCTGAACATAAAATGAAAAATAAAACCAATGTTTGAAGAATATGTATTTTGAAGCATTAAATGACTTTACTAAAAATTTGACTGGTTGTTTTCTGAGTATTTATCAATAAATTCATATTTATTAACTCATATATGTATATATATTTCATAATTTGGTTAATCCTATTCATACCTTTCAATTCAATGAACAGGTTATAACGATTATATTTAAATAGTATCATATGGTTCATTTTAGCTCGGTGTTGCATGTCATACATGATATCCAACATAGTGTTATTGTTTTTTAAATCATAGGGTTAAATTTACTATAAGATATCAAAGAGATTAATTTTATTTAAAATTAAAAAAATTTAAAAACTCTGGGTTTTACATTCTCCCCACTCTCAATAAATTTCATTCTCACAATTTGAACTCGCACATGGAAATCAAGGGTTTGAAATTTGAAAATTATTGTATTGAAAATCCACATCATTAAAAGGGTTAACAAAAAAATATGTTGATAATAAAAAATTTAAAGTGTAAATTTCATATAGAATAAAATATAACTTGGTTTCCAAGTAGGATAAAATTGGTGGGAATTGAAAATATGGACATAGAAGGAAAGCGTAAATAATTATTGAGAGTGATGTAGATCATTGATCATAATAAAACAAATGAATAACAGATAATTAATGACAAAAAAACATAAATCTTGGGTGATTTAAAAGATAATTTGATCCATTTGATATAAAGGTAATATGATACGAATTTTGTTTTAAGATCATTTTCCTAAATTTGGGTAATTATTTTACTATCTAAGAATTTAAGGAAATATACTTACTTTATGTCTTTCTATTTCATAAGCAACATTTTATCCTTTGGTTTTTCTTTGATTAATGTTCACATCATCTCTTAGTATAAGAAATGAATATCTAAAATAATGTTTTATGACTAAAATAATAAAATTAACCTTTAATTGATCATAAGATCCCTAAAAGAATAATAATATGTTCCTATTACCTATAAATATTTACCAAAACTAAAATTATTACCATAATGTAAGATAATAAAAAAATTGATAAACCATCATATGGAGAAATAATAAATATTACAGAATAAATTTACACAAAAGATTCATCTTAAATTATTCTATAAATACAATAACCTACATACTAATTAACCAAAATATTATCAAATCTATAGAATATTTTCACCTCAAAAGTGATCCTATAATTTTTAAATTACATCCCCAAATATTTAATTTCATTATTCTTAAATATTCCTTCATGTTAATCATGATGTTTATATATAACTCAACCCAATAAAATATCTAACAAAATATCACGAAGTACCTCCGAATTAAAAATATTTTAACCTATGATATGTTTCCCAAATAAAAATAATATTTTAACATCAATATGTTTAAGTAAAAATAATGTCATATTAACCAGTGCATTACATAGGCCAATGGTAAGTGTTGCACCATTATCACTCTTCGATTTTGGGTTCAAGCCCCATTCCTTTATCAGATGCGAGGGGTTGGCACCTAATATGTAGGTTTTTATTTTTCAAAAACTATATCAATATAATTCTAAGAAAATTCCAAAAAAAATGATGAACATTCTAAAACATAATTTTAGTCATAAAATCACTTTTTTAACTCAAGGGATTTCTATACAACTTATTTTTTTTCCAAGAAATCAAATAATCTTAGTTTAATATTATTTTGTTAACATTAATGGTCAAATTAATCCTAAAGGTTATCAATAAATTTAAACTTATGTCCATAAAATATTAAAGCATAATTTATCAAATAACCTTTTCACTAAAACATATATTAAACCAAAGGGTTGTATTCCCATAAATATTTTCTCAAAATATCATCAATCATGTTATATTCCTATCATACAAATTTTTAAAAGGGTATATTTTCCTTTAAACATATAATAAACCTTATATAAACCATCCCAAGAAACTTTAGGTTTGACCTAAATCATTCATTTTCATCATGAATTCAAAAACTTCATAATTGTTCACAAAGAAAACGTGAATTATACTAAGTGTATCCCTTAGGAGTATCAAACCAGGTGTTCAGTAATGACAATTGTCATATATCAGCTAATGATCAAGTCAAATCCAAATGTGTCATTTTTGGGGTTATTACCCTTATGTACAACTATTCTAGAACAATTCTCACATGTAGTATCCATACGTGGATGTATTTATAATAAAAACCATATAACATCTTCTTTAATAAAAACAAAAGGATATTCTTATATACTTATCCTCAAAGTCTACGATAAGGTTATGTTACCTAATTTATGTTTTCCTAAATCTAGTTTCCAATGTCTCTTCTAAACATACTATGATACCAACTATAAAGACCCTGACCCCAGTATCCCAACAACGATGGTTACTTTATTACAGTGTCATACGGTACAAGCGATCACATCTCAAAGGACCAAATAGTTTATTAGTATTGTTAATCTAGATACATACTTGAATCTCACATTACATTTGAAAACATTAAACACAACATAGTGAAAGTAAAAAAATTAACATCCTTAAACTAATTCAAATATTACTTCTTCATATCCTAGGTAAGGGAATCAAAAAAACAGTGAGCTCAAATTCTCTGTAATATTTACATAAAGAGGAAGCTAATAAGAATAAATAAAGAATAATATATAAGGATTAATTAATATAGAAACGTAAATATATGAACACACATTCTATTTAATCAAAAACTTAACTATCATGATTAGATAAGACTTAATCACTATAATAAGGTAAATAACTAAACACAAATTTTATTTAATCAATAGCTTGAGAATAAAATACATCCATGGATAAAATTAATGATTTTTTTTTAAAAAAAGATGATTCCTTGGCCCAAAATGACCAAGGCACAAATTATTATAAAAATAGTTTATTGAAGTCTGAAATACGGGATCATATTACAATCTCTTTCATGCAAAGAAATTAAAACAGCAGGGAGGTCTTCAAACCAAGTAATGCCTTCATTTAAACCCATGTTTGCTAGGCCATCTCCCACCATGCTTTCTTCTCGATAAACATGTGTGATGATATAGTTTAGATTCGATAAGAGAATAGATGCAGTCCGTCCAATGGGTAGTAATCGGCCATGCAAGATGTATTATGCCATTCCAAATTTCCTGCATGATGGTAATTGAATCACTTTCAATCCAGAGATTTTCCCAACCAAAGTGTTTGGCGAAGGAAATAGCATGAATTAAACTCATCATATCAGCTTCAATATAGGTGTAAATGCCGTAGGTACCCATGAATAATCCAACAATCTGACCGAGGTGATTCTTGAAGATATCACCATAACATGTAGGGCCCAGATTTCCTTTGGAGGTACCATCAATATTAACTTTAATCTATCCAGGGAGAGGAGCTTTCCAGAACACTTCTAGAGTACAATGAGGTTGACAATAATTTCTATTAATCTGAAGACACCGCAAGATTTCAAAATCATGCATAGTGTTGTGGCAATGTCTATTTTTCATCAAAATGGCTTCATGTATGGGAATGAGGATCCGCATCCGACCTGAGTTTTGATTAAGTTAGTAATTGTTATGAAAAATAGCATTCTGATCATACCAGATTACATGATGGAGTTCATAAACCGCAGCTAGGAAGAGGTTCTTTATTTGCTGAGAGCCGTCTATTTCTGTACATTTTTTAGTTGAGTCTTAATGGAGTCATGAACCAACCATATGCACCCAAAAATGTCAAGAATATAGTTCCAAAGAGCAGCAGCAGTGGCAGAAGAGATAAAAATATGATTAAAATCTTCTCTATGTTTATTATAGAGTTTTCATTTTGAACAAAGCTGGATTCCAAAAGATTTAAGACAAATCTCTGTGGGAACACTGTTGTGAGAAAGCTGCCAAATGAGATTGAATCTTGAAGGATTTATCCAAGGCTTGTTAAAATGTTTTATCCACTTGAAGTCACTTTCTGAGTTACAAAAGTAATGATTATAAAAAAGTTTAGAGTTAAGCATGCCATTATTTGCATGTTCCCAAATTAAGAAATCATTAGTATTAGAAAAAGAATAGTTTTCAATGACATTTAGAATATTTTCAGGGAGATGATCATAATGATAGTTTAGAATATCTCTAAGTGATCAATTAGTATTATTAGGGGTTTGATCAGGAGAAATCATAGTAATTATGTTTGTGCCAGTTTTGTTATCTAACCAGAATTTCATGGAGGATTCCTTGGAGACCATCCATCTAGAATTATTCATAATATTAGAGTAAGAATGTCTGATGGATGGCCAGATAGAGGAGTTAATGAAATTTGAGTTTCCAGCCTTATGTTTTTTAAGAAATCTATTTTTGTGGAAAGTAATAGATTTAAAATTACTATGAAGAATGTTCCAAGTGAGTCTGGATTGAAGAGATTCATTAAAATACTTAATATTTTTAATGACGATACCACCTTTTTCAATAGGGTTGCAACAAGCTGACCATGGAACAGTCACACCCTTTCTTTCAAGAGTGCTTCCAGACCAAATTAAATTTTTTATAGTAATGTTCATCTTTTTTATAAGACCAACCAGCCATTTATAGACCATTATAGAGTAAACCAAATTGGAAATAATGGTGAATTTGACCAGGAAAATTTTGCTTACCATCGAGAGAGATTTACCTTTCCAAGAAGATAGCTGGATTAGAACTTGGTCAACTATTGTGGAAAAGTGGCAAGATTTGGGTCTACCCCAGAAAATGGGAACACCAAGGTAAGTAAATGGTAGTGTACCTTATTTTAGACCTAAGTCACTAATAATGTTATATTTTTTTGGGGGTAAAGTTCTTCCCAATGAAGATGTAGGATTTATCCAAACTAATGGTTTTTCCAGAAAAATATTCATAGTGAGAGAGAGATTTTTTGAGGTTAAGAAATTTTCTTTTATCACCTTGAAGTAAAGGGATGATGTTGTCAACATAAAATAAGTGGGGGAATTTTCATTCCTAGTGATGTGGATGGGTTTCAGTTTATTCTGGTCAACTAATCGATTGAGCAGGCAGCTAAGATAGTATTCCACTATCGAGAAGAGAATGGAAGAGAGAGGATCATGTTGTCTGAAACCATTGGTTCACTTGAATTATCCCTTGGGAGAACCATTGATTAAAATGGATATAGAAACCGAATTGAACAAAGTTTTTATTGCAGTAATGAAAGAAACACTAAATCCAAAACCTTGAAGAACATTGAAGATAAAGCTCCAGTCCATAATGTCAGAAGCTTTTTTAATGTCTAGTTTAATAGAAATATTACCACCTCTATTAGTTTTATTCAAGTTTATGACACACTCATAGGAAAGATAGATACAGTCTTGAATAGATCTACCCTTAATAAAACCAAATTGGTTCCAGGAGACAATTTTATCTGTGATAGTTGAGAGTATATTGGAAATGATTTTAGTGATTATTTTATAAAGGGTATTGATCAGGGAAATGGGTCGAAACAAATTAATCTCAAAGGAATTATCCACTTTTGGGATCAAGGAGAAGAATTGAGCATTAAGAGCATGAGGAAGAATGCCATTGGAAAAAAAAGTTTTGAAAGGTTTGAAAATATCGACATGAATCACATCCTAATAGTGCTTGAAAAATCCATTATTGAAACCATCAGGACCCGGAGCACTGTCAGGATTCAAACCAAAGACAGTGTCTTTTATTTTATGATCCATCAGAGTGTTGAGGAGGAAAGTGTTTTCTTCATCAGTGACCATATTCAGAATGACCTCAAGAATGAGATCATTGTTGATATCAGGACCATTGAAGATGGATTCATAGTAGGAGACAATGTGATGAGAAATGTCATCTTAATTATCAAGAAGTTTGTCCCCATATTTTAAAAAGGTTATCGGTCTGCAAGCCTTCCTAATTCATTGAAGATAATTATATAATTTAGTATTTTTGTCACCATCTGACATCCATTTAACTTTAAATGCCTATTTACTAATGTTTTCATTAAAATTTAGTAAAGAGTTGAGCCTAATCACAAGGTTTATTTCTTGAGTTGGTTCAGTATTGAAGTCAGAACTAGTGTTATTGTTTTGTAATTCATTTAGATATTTATCAAGAAGAAGGATTTAATTGTTAATTTTTTTATCTTTGTAGTTATACCAGCTTTTGAGAGTATGTTTGTGGTTTTTTAGTTTAATAGAGCAGGCGAAGGAATCATTGTTGTGCGACATTGAGAACCAAAGATTTTTTATGGTATTGGTGCGTTCATCATCAGATAAACAGGCATTATTAAATCAGAAAAGTAACGGAGATCTCATGCCTTTGGTGGAGACATTGACTAGGATGGGATGATGGTAAGGGTTGATCTTATGAAGAGTAGTGCTAGAGATAGGGTCCCATTTATCTAAGGCAGTTACATTTGTAAAATCTCTATGTAGCTTAGAGGAAACCACTCTATTATAATGTCTTCTATACCAAGTAAATTTCAAACCAGATAGATTAATTTCGATTATAGTATTGTCTTCAATTGAAGCTTTAAATTCTCTCGTGGAAGTAGTAGCATGGGAGGGACCATTTTTTCACTTGAGTTGAGAATGGAATTGAAGTCTCCAATAATAAACCAAGGTTCATTAATATTGGTGCCTAGATATGATAGGTCATTCAACAAAGTTATCTTTTCTTGATATTTATTCTTAGCATAAATAAAGGAGTAGAAAAATTAAGAATTATCAGTGGTAAAGTTGCAGGTGAACACTTGGTCAGAAAAAGGATAAAATTAATGAAATAATATAATGGAAAATTATAAATGAATTTTTAATGAAGTAAATTCTTAATATTAGTGTTCATGATATCTGATATCATGGTATCTATACTTCCAAGACCTTTCACAAGATGGTTTAAAGCTGTGGGTAAAATGCCATTTAATTTAGCCAACTAATTTGTCTAATGAGACATATTAATAAATTGATAGGGCATATAATTACAAGACCCACCTTTCAATTCATTTCCAAAACATTCCTCATAAATCGAATGATTGATTTAATTAATGAATAATATGCCTTATCAACTAATATCCTTATTGAGTAAAGGAAACAAATTAATCAATATTTCCTCAGTTAATCAAATAACATTCAAAGTAAAAACTATATATGGACATGGTATATGTTTTAATCAATAAGCATATCCATTATAATGAATATAGATATTTAATGGTAATGTAATGTCCAATTATAATAAAAAAGTGAACGATTAAAAGGAATGTTAATGATTTCAAAATGAATCAAGAAAGTGAATATCAATAATTTCCTCGGTCAAAATGATAATAAAATATATTGAGAAATAATAAGTATGGTATCATTGCAATATATACATATATCAGTATATGAAAAACAAAGGCTCGTTGGATTTTATGGATAGAAATAATATTAAAATACCATTAAAAAATTTATTGAGGAAAATAACCTTTTTAGTATGAAAATAAAATTTAAAACATAAATGGGTGTCGGGTGGAGGAGGATCACTCGAACATAATATGTTTTTCAAAAATAATTTGTTTTTCATCCCAACTTAAAAAAAACCTCAAAAATCCTGAACATGTGTCAGGTGGAGGAGGATCACTCGAATGATCCGATGGAGGAAACTCCATACCAATGCCACATGAAAACCATCACATATAATCCAAAACATGCACATCTCTCTAACATTGCTTCTCATGCTCCTCCTCCCTCTTTATCTATGCATCCATTGTATTATCTCATCATGAACTCTAAAACTCTCCTCACACTGTATAGAAAACAATGACATCAACAAAGACCCTACATGAGCTCCCTTCAAGCTCACCTATGACATCATAGAAGTACCATAATAACTTTTAAGTTTTAGTCAGGAACCAATATCAATCACAAGATAACATCACTTATATCCAATCCCACTCATCGAAACCTAAATCACTAGTGGATTCTGATTCAATATCATCTTGAATCTCTCATGAATTAAGAGTTTTGGACTCAATAATTTCCTTTAAATATAATTATAAATCAGAATGGAAATAAAATTAATATCATTGAAATTTTTAAAAACATACTATCCATAATATAGTGTTGTTATTCGCCTATAAGTCGTCCTGTATGTGGACTAACATACATCTTTTTAAAAACATAAAACTCTGTAATATATTTGTAAGTAGGGGGATATATAATATAAAAAAAATTTTACAATTAATGTATATATATATATTAATAAATAATATCACTTACCATATGCCATCAATGTATGCCAAATGTACAAATTTTATCCCAATGTGTGACCTCCTACCTCCCATGACTCTGAAATCCAGATGATAACCTCCTCCTAAAAGTCTCTCTCAGCTAGTAGGAGCACAATTCATTCCATACTTGAGTTGAGATATAGTCAGGTTGATGGGATATGCAAGGATGGTCAAAAATAATTGGAGAAGCTCTATTCATAGCTCAATTTATTAGGTTATGTAAAACTGATGAACAAATTCATATATACAAATCTCTCATTCCACTCATATAAGATCTCTCAATATATCAGCAATCAAATACCATATATTTTGCAAGATAATTTTAAATAATATTTCAATAATAAATTTTTAAAGTATATATTATATAAAAATATACAATCCAGTGGTCAAATATCAGCTGATGAATGATGATGGAAACCTGGTCCCATGACACCCATAATTGAGAAAAACAATTTCTTAGAATCTAAGCAGCCTTCCCAATAAATAAATATAAAAAAATATAACTAAAAACAAATAACCAAAATATTATTTCTAAAATTTATAAAAAAATATAATATAAAAGTAATACCATTAATAATTAAACATACCTCCATAAACAAAGTTCAAAATCAAGATATGCACATCTCTCTATAAAAAGGACAAAAATAACAAACCATTTATGACCTCACCCAAACCTAATAGGTGAAACATCCAGTGAATTAGATGAATAAAACTCATCATCAAGAAGTCTGACATCAATAATTGAATGAAATAGATCATCTATAGCATATCTGGTTATCTAAAACAAATAATCTTACTTGTAAGAAATTTTTAATAAAAATATCAAATATAAAAAATAATAAATACAATAATATAATAATATTACCTATAATAAAACATTTATCAATGATAAAAAACTAATAAATACCAGAATATAATAATTACTGGTAAATTAATACCAAAACATAATAATTTAACCTATAAATAGTTGTAAATATAGATATCAAATATTAAAAACTAATAAATATCATCCATATTATAGTATTCATACCTATTAATAATTATTTATAAAAATGTAAAATATAAAAAACTAATAATCACTAGCATCAGTGAAGGAACATAATAGATCATTAGGTCTAGCTATATAAAACAAACAATCTTACTTGTAAATAATTGTTAATAAAAATATAAAATATAAAAAACTAATTAATAACTAAATATAATATATCAATTATTATCTTCTTCATCATTTTCTTCGAGGAAAATGTATTCATCCTCATCCTCACCATCTTTAACTTTTATATGACTTATAATTTCATCATCCCTTATTACTTAATCAACATCATCTTTATCATTGTCTTTTAACTATGGGGTTTCATCATCAATATTTATATTTCACCGGGTAAGAGATATGTTTGGGGATTCTTATTAAAAAATTTCAATATGTTTCACTTATATAGAACCATTTTCATTTTTAATAAACTAATATTCGTGTGATTTCTTTTTTTTACACCACACCAGTCATTAAAATATCTTGAAACATAACAGTAATTTTCATAATAAAATTGATGTTCTTGATTTTCCAATATAAATGGTTCATTTGATGCAAGAAGAATGTTATTTTTAATGTTAGTGACTCCATGTCATGGATGAAATCACAACCCTCGATCACTATCAAACCAATTAAATTTAAACCTTATTACATAATTTGTATTGAGATAACATAAACCAATTATTTCATCCCTCATACCATAAAAGTAAACTACAATTTCTTTATGATGAAATCATTTAAAAAAACACTATTATTCATTGATTTCTTTGATTCACCATAATGCATGTATGGAATTGAAATACATTTACCACATACCCATTATATGATTTTACTAGTTTGGAATAAGGGTCTTTAGTACACATAATCAACTATAAATTTTATTTTCATGTTGTGTTGATTACAAATAATAAAAATTATTAATAATAGGTATCATTAAAAAATCGATTTTTTATTCCATCAAAATAAACATAAATTACAAATCTTTGAAACCAAGATTATTTTTTATGACGTTCTTCAAGAGACAAAAAATATAATATTATAATTTTTTTTAAATATTGTTATCATATAGTCTATAAAAAAATGTAAATAAAGGTATATATTATAAAAAATTAACAAAATAAAAAAATGCAGTATTTACTACAAAAATCATGTCATTTCTTCACAATTCAATAAAACATATGTATGTGCTCTATATAGTTATTCATTTGAAATCCCGTATTCATGATAACCACCATAACCAGACTCAGGATGATTAAAAATTGAAAACTGATTATCTATGAAATCATCAAAATTTGATTCATTATGACCCATCTTGTTATGTTTTGAAAAATATTTTAATTGAAATTAATAAGAGCATAAATTTAAAATTTCTACTTACAAGTACAATTCTGCAATTGACCTTTCAATTGATGCTTTGTTATGTACTTTCTTCTTTAAATTTTCCATACATATCTCAAATGGGTATATTCACCATAATTGTATTATCCCTCCACATTTAGCTTCATACAGAAAATGAAATGTTAAATGTTCCATTGAGTTGAAGAAGTATGGTGGGGATATTTTCTCCAATTAACATAAAAATAGAAGAAAATACTTTTCTAGAATACTCAATGCCTCATAATCAAATGTTTCCATACAAATATCTTATAATAAATATAATATTTCTTTTCAAAACAACCGAAATTGATGAATTAAACAACCCTCTATAATAAAGAGGCATTAATCCTTTCATTATGTCTTGTTAATCATTAATTATTAAACCAGTAATATTCCCATTTCTGACACATCAAGAAAAATTAGAAGCATGATCATATGGTAAACTCAAATCTTGAATCCATTTTAATAATAATTAAAAAATTTATTGGGAATGTTTATAAGATTCTTTTTGGCTTCATTAAATTGTCTAATCATTCATCTTTAAATAATTCAAGTTCATATTATATGAAAATCTATACAATATCTAACTATTTATTAACATCATCTTTGGTATTACTAGGTGTTTCCAATATGGTATAAAATATGTTATAAAAAATGCTTCTCAATATTAATTACATCTGACATGTGACAAACCAAAAAATAAGACCAATATGGATGGTCCTAAAAAATACTATTCTTTATCCAATTATAATATTCCCCAAAACCATTTATTTTTTATTCATTTAATATTGGTCTAAAAGTAACAGGATGTAATGCAGAGATGATATATTTTACCTGAATACCTAAGACCACTATTGGATGTTGTCTCTTTCAATTCTAACATTTGTAAAAAAAAATTGTTCCTTTGAAAGGGGTGATCCATAAGAAGAAATCTTCGATGGCAGTTAAAACAACTAGTCTTCCACCCATTACCAAGAATAAATGTTTTGTTCTCAGTCATGCAATATAAACATGATTTTAGATCATGTGTATGCCATCTTGATAACATGACTTTCTCCAAAAAGTCATTGATCATCCACATTAATGCAACCTTAAATGTAAAAATCTAAAATTAAACTATATCAAATGTAGTCACACCATTATTCCATAACGAAAATAACTCATAAATTAGTGGATTCAAATAAACAATGATATTATTCTTCAGATGTCCTAGAATTAATAGTTCCAAATGTATATGTGGTTCATTCATCAACATCTAAATAGGTAATTTGTATGGAGTAATGAAAATATGAAAATAATAATTTTGATAGCTGTAAGCACAAAACGGACAAAAATTATCAGTTTAAAGACCCAACTCTATGTCAAGAGGTTCTGAAGAAAAACATGGATAAAACCGAATAAAGTGTTTCCATAAATCACCATCACATGGATGAGTTAATCTTTTACTAATGGAAAATTTTGATTTATGTTATTTGTTCAAAGTAAAATTGTTGTGAGACATAAATAAACATTGTAAATAGATTGTAACTGTAAAATTTTTCAATAATTTCATAGGAAACATGGGCTTTCCTTATTGTTTCTCTTTATACCTCAATTCTCCACATGTTGGACAGTTAATTAATGATTCTTATTAACTATAATATAATATGAATTAATTTGAAAATGCATGAATCTTCTAATAACTAAGACCCAAATTATGGGCCAACCTATTAATTTTATAGAAACTTATAGGTAATGTATATCTATACGGAACTAATGATTTGTCCAAAGATAAAATCTGATCACATGAATAATTTTATGTTCAAAATTTTTATTTAATAACTATAAATTTTGTAAAAGATACATGTTTTATCATCTAGAATTCTAGATATAATGTCTCCATAGTATATTTCAAAAAATTATAAAATTTAGAAGGTCTTGATTTATGATTTGGAATATCATTCTGAGTTGTTTGTTCCTAAATAGATGGCCTAGCTACCTAGTGTACTAAATTCTGAAATGATGGATCCAACAAAATTGTATTATTTACTGAATTATATTCACTTAGTTGATACAAAACATATAATCTTTCTGAAAACCAAAATGCAGTAGATGAAGTCAAACATTTTCAAATGTTTAAAATATCCTAAGATCACATTGATTACATGTGAATTTAATTATTCTTTCAGGAAAAAATTCTGAACTCAATGATGATAATGATATAAATGTTCAAACACCGATAATATAGAAATAATTTATACCAGATATATTGGTATCTTTTCGATGATATATTCAATCATGATCGTGCAATAAAAAATGGTGTATACTTCCTGAATCCATATTTTTTATTTAAAAATACATTAGAAATAAGAATAATTATTTCTAATTGTTACCAATTGAAAATTATTATTATATTTTAACATCATGGAATATTCTATTTAATATGAATTGAGTAGGGAACTAGGTTAGCACTGGATTCTGGGTCCGTAGAGGCCCAACATAGATAGAAAAAAATATTATATATATATTATATCACACACTCTCTATTTTCACCAAATAATGGAATATCTACCGAATGATATCTCTTACTAGAAATCTGATTTCACCGTTAGATCTGAGATATTGGGTTTACCTTATGCTTGATATACTAGTTGTGTGTGTTAGGTGTTTGGTTACATTGCAAGCAAGGGTAATTCATTTAATATTTTAATTATATTTTTTTATAAAAAAAATTATGTATCTCCCAAACTGTGTATCATATGAAAAAATCATAGACCACCATTTGGTCCAAAATATAGTGTTTTCCCTAGACATGAAATAACACTTGTGCGCATTGAGTGTTTGGTAACATCAAACATGATGGAAATGCATTTAATATTTATATTATAATTTTCTACAAAAAATTAAAGAATCTTTATAATGGTGTATCGTATAAAAAATCAGAGACCATAATTAGGGTTGGTATGTTATTTTAACCGTAGGCACTACACAATATCTGTGTGAGATGGGTGTTTAGTAACATCATACACGAGAGTAACCTTTTTAATATTTTATTAATATATATATATATATATATTACAAAATTTACATGAATTATTAACACTAATTATTTTAATTAATACAACATTTATATGAATTATTGTGAATATATAATAGTTATTATTTTTAATAATTTTTACAACGTATGATTTTTTTATATTTATTAAAAATATTTTTTAATTTTCATTAGGTGATTAAATTACTTATTATGTAATACTATTTATTTATTATTTATAATTGAATTTATAATAAATATTACTAATTTTTAATAATTAATCATGTATTATATTTTTTCTTTTAGAATTTATAAAAAATTATCATAATTTCCTCACGCATTAAAATTAATAATAATATTTTGTAATTAAAACTAATATTTACTATTTATTAATAATTTTGACTAATTAATTATTAATTTTTATAAATTATTTAATAATTATTAATAATTATTTAAATTATTTAGATTATTATTACATTTTTAATAATTACTATATATAAATCAAGATTTCTTAATTAATATTAATACATAAATTATATTTATACTCTTTTTAAAATAGATATACATATAAAATTTATATAAATGAACACGCAGATATATATATATACATAAAATAAAACTTACATGTTTTTGAAAATGTTTATATATTCTAATTCAGATGTTAATATATATATATATATATATATATAAAAGCTCACACATTTTTTTAAAACTTAGTATTAATATATTCACATGCTCATATATATATATTAAACATTTCACGTTATATATTTATATATATTTTTTTTTAAAACCTTACACGTTTTTTAAAACCTATTTATATATATATTTACATGTTCATATATATACATACATACATACATACATACATGTATATATATATATATATTAAAAACCATTAGCATTTTTTATATAAATATATTTATATTAAAAACCTTACACGTTTTCTTATAATATTTATATATGTATATTCATAAGATAATATATATATATATATATATTTCATAATTAACATAAATACATCAAATAATATACATCCATTAACCAAAAATATATTTTACAGTCCAAGATAAACATTAGTACATAATGAGAATAAAATTTGAAATATGAATAAGAAAATTAATAGAGTGGAACCACTAATAAATAAAATGATTGCTAAAATGAATTATTTTAATTCCTTACATACTACAATTAATATTTTAATTAATAATTTCATGTTTTTAATACCAATTATTTGATTAAATTTAATGGTGAGATGGGTTTAAAATATTTTTCTGTTAAAATTCCGATCTCCAAAGAATTGTATTTTTCTCTATATTTTGTATTTTTTTGTTATCTCATTTAATAAAATTGAAATTTTTTAAAGGATAATTCTAATTAAAATTTTATATGTAGGAAATTTAAAATTAACACTCATTTAATTAGTGATTGATATAAAAAATGGTTAAGAAAACATAATGTTAAAAAAGTTATGTTTTTTATTAAAATTAATTTATCAATATATTGTAAGATTTAATTAAAAAGTAAAATTCATAAATTTGAGATTTTAAATTTTAAAAAGAGGGGATAATTTTTATCGTCACAACAATAATAGGCATGAATTAAAAAAAATGTCAAACAAAAAATTCTATTAAATTTAAAAATTAAACAATGAGAAGAATACCTAAAAATAAATTGAAATAACATGTGGAGACCAGATGAAATGAAAATAGGGAATAATAAATTTGAAACTAACCTAAATACAAAATAAACCAAAAAAACAGGATAAATTTATTAACCTAGGGTTTTCCCATACAAAATCATGTAGATAGAATAAAAAATTGAAAAAAAACAATGAAATCATATATAAGGGAAATATGTACCAAGAAAATTTGAACCCGGATTAGCAACAAATTTATTGGAATGGAGTTTGGGGGGAGTCCAACCCATGTATTTTTGCATATTTTGATGAAGAGGAAACCACATGCGCTGTTGGGAGAAGATAAAGCTGCAAGGGGAGAAGAAGAATGCAGATTATAGGCTACAAATTAAAATTACTTGTGGTGGGATTAACTATGTCGAAAAATGTTTTTTAGGAAATGTATTTTCAACAAACCATAATTCTGCTCGTAAATACTTCATATTCTCAACCTATTAGTGACATAATCACACATCTTTTATTATTATCCATCACAATAGGTTTTCCCACTGGGCAGTAGTAACTCCCACCAATTATATTCCGACGGAACATTTCTTCAATCACAAATTATTCCTTTTTTGACGAAATAAATTTTATATCTCAAATAATTCCTTTCTAGGGACTATATGCGATTGGTTAATTGACCATCATAATTAACCCATCATAAATAACCTATTATCAAGTAGTGTCGAGTCTAGTCCAATATGCTGATCTAGGATTGATTATTACTGTCAAGCCTCAAGTAACACTAATTTATATTTTTATAATTTTAAATGATGAATAAAATAAAATAAAATATTTTCTTATGTGTGGATATTTTTAAAGTCTTTCAAGTAGTAAAAAACTTTTTAAAAATTAAATAAGTTAATGATTCAAATATTTATACAATCAAGGAATTATGTAGAAAAATTAAAATTGAGATTTCCTAATTGGACTTGAATTAAATCTTGAATCAATCTCATACCCAATCAGATCTTGAATTATGTTTAATCCATATCAAGAACCTAGTCAGGGGAAAAAATTAGCATGATGGTTTAGGTTGTTTTCTTCTTGGTTGAAACAATTTACTTCTTACATTGTTTTGATGACCAAAATTTTGGTTTGGGGTTTTAATATTGTTTTTATGTGTTTCAAAAATGTTTTACAAAGAAATTGACCTATTAGATAGATTAACTAGATAAATAGTTTGTCACATTGATATTGGAGTGCTTTATAAAGTAGTGAAACAAAATATATTTTTTTAGGAATCACTTCTTAGATGATAGGATATACCATATAGATGATGGAGACAAATCACCTTAATAATGGATTGGTCCTTAAGGAGATAGAGTGGTTAAATTGATAATTAATTATATTTTAGTTAATTGTTCCTCCATGAAAATGGTTTGCATCATGTAGACAATATAAAAAATCAATAAAGAAATATATTGTACCATGTAGATTATGCATAGTAGTTATTCCCACAAGTTCACTTCAAATTTGATATGTTGGAGCATCATCCTTTTGATCAAGGGTAGAACACTTATGTGGGAAAACATCTTTGATGAGGGGAAAGATAACATTTATGTGTGATTGTTTTTTAGATCAAGGGAAAGAGAATATCAAGTGTGATATATTTTTTGACTAGGAGTAGGAGCTATAAAAATCCATGAATCTATGTGGAACCTCTAACACACCAAGACTGACCCTATATGTCATAGATAGTAGTAAGTATTTAAAAATGACAAATACAGAACCACTAGGGTTTTTGAATTAGTTAGGAATTTTTTATCTATCATGGGGAATCTTATTTAGTAATCAGTGATAAATGTTTACAAGGTTAGAAAAAAAATGTTTAGTTGGGAAGAAAAGTGGTGATGTTTATCCATAAAAAAATGAACAACACATGAAATTCTAGGAAGTAGATTCTTAAAAAAGAATAAAATGTCCATGTTTGACTTGAAATATTTTTTGTTGAAGATATCATGTCATATTTTCAATGTGAATAAACATTTATCAAATAATCAAGTGAAGATGAGGGAAATTATTCCAGAAGAGCATCACGTCAATATATACTTTATATTTAACAAAGTAGATTTGTAAAACCACCTTTATGTTAAATTTTTTTAGGTCTTGTTTATTTTATTTTTTGGGTAATGAGTGATTTTAAAAGTGAATTTAGGTAAATATACATTAGGTAAACTTTCTTTCATAAGAGAAATATAGATCATGAGTTAGTGTGGTTACCAAACATAATCAAAGGACATTTTTCCTTTAATATCTCCCTATTTATAATTGTCAACTCTTCATGAATATAAATATGTTACTCATGCATAAGGTGAACTCAGCCATTGAGGGGGGAATATTTCATCAATTTTTATGATAATAACGTATATATTCTTAGATATATTTAAATTCTTCAGGATTACGTTTTAAACATACCTATTATTTATTTTGTAACGTCATTCATGGTTGAAATTTTTATAATATTAACATTATAAAGGATGTGTGACATTCACAATAATATTAAAAAATATCTTAAAATCATCCAAATAATAAACAATAATTCTTTGAATAGATTTGGATATTATTTTCAAGATTAATTCTTTGTTATCAAGTGTTTCATTATTACAAAGTTATTTTTTTGGGTGACTTCGCTAGATACAAATACATAGATTTTATATTTCATAATAACTTTATATACATAACGACTCATCCCATGGACCAAAACCCAATGACCTGAGCTAGTTCACTAGGTTTTGAAGGATCTAACAACACTTATTGATTAATGTTAAAGGAATATATAAATAAAAAAACGAGATCAACCATAGTAGATAAATTAAACCATGAATTTTTTAAAATGAAGAAACACTATATGCATGGATTATATTATTGATGCCACTACACCCTCATCACCCATAATTATATAGGATTTGTAACACACTGATATTTTAAAATATGGACGTCATATTCAATAGCATGTATGACACACAACACAAAAAATAAAATAGAATATAATATCCCAAGACTTTATGATATATTTATTTTCAAATAAATTAAATCTCTTTGATGGCTTTCAATGTACACAACACTAGGTATGAAAAAAACATGATACTCTATTGAAATATTCTTATTTAAACATTACCATTATAACCTACCCATTAAATTAGAGGCTTTGAATATTACTAAATATATTATTAAAATTATATGGTTTAAAAATTTATAAATTAAATAAAATGGATATCTATTGATTCGAGATAAAAATAGAACCACTTAAAAGAAAAAAAATGATTTCTAAAAATAAATTTTTAAAAATTTATCTGATAAAATTAAATTTATTTTTTATATTTTAATAATAAAATTATCTTAGGGTGAAATTTTAGGATTTTTAAGAAATGTTGTTTCATTCCATTAATAGCGAAAAATAATGAATTTTAATTGAAAACCACCATTTCGCATAAATTATTTATAAATTTAAATTATTTTATAAATTATTTTATTGTAATATTAGTTCAATTATATATCTTTTAATATAATTTAGGTCAAATTAAATATTTTTATATTGATTTCTAATATAAATACTTTGTAAACTTTGGAATATTGTTTCATTAAAAACTTACTTTCTCGTCGCATCTGTAAGATTAATTTTAAATTACATTTTCCTAATTATGTGAATGGTAATTGATTCCATTTTTATAATAAACCTAATTTATATTATCTAATAATTTTTTCATAATTTTTTACCATAATGAATATTAAAAATAGAAAAAAAATTATTATCATGGTTAAGGATAAAAATGATTAACCAAGGGTTAAACAAAAAAGATAACAGTTAAAATAACCTAATAACTTGAATAAAATCTATTTTATGGAAATATTTATACCTTATTATGTTTAAGTCTCTTCCAAACTACTTTCATGTGTAAAAATCAGGTACACCTTTTTACTATTAGAAATTACAAGTGTGTGACTTACTTCACTTCAGCCACCGCCTCTCCCCTATAATTCACACCCTTAAACCCTTTTAATTCAGCCAATAATAGACAAAATAACATCAAAAATTTAATCCTTCATCTTTGAAATATTATTTGGACCTGAAACCCAACCTAGGAAGGATTTTTGTGCAAACCTAAGGAGGTTTTCCAAAAAAGAGGCATTGTTCTTCAACAAACACTTTTATTTAATTTCTTTATCCAAATACATAAATTCTTATTAAGTAATGATTTTATAATTAACTAATAAACTTACATATACTTAGATGTTTTTATTTTAATTTAATGACTAAAAACATACGCACTTCCACCAAATGGGTTACAAAATAATCATTCGTGTATATAGAAGACTACCACCTCACAAATAGATGTCATTCATTTTTTCCATTTTCACCTCTAAATATATGGGTATGATGATAGATATAAAGTATTTATATGATATTAATAACTTAATAATACCTTTTTATTAATAATATAATATATAATTTTTTTACTTCCTATTTCGTAGGGGATATGATAATTTCGTTCACGTGTAAGGTGGACTACCACCTCATGAAGTGATGTGATTCGCCTTTCACTAATGATTTAAATGGAAGGAAATAAGGATAATATTAATGAATATATACAATATAAATTACACAAGTATGATACTAATTATATAATTAAAATTTGGGAAATATAATATATCATTTTGTTTCTTACACTGAAAAATGATAACGTCATTCAAGTATGCGTGGACTGATGCCTTCATTAAGCGATGTGAATCTCTTTTCATCACTGAACCACATGGATTATATATCTAAGTATATATATAGAAATAATATGGTATATATAAAATAATATAATTATGTAATGTTAAAATATTACTTAACTTATTTCCATAATTATCAATGAAAAATAGAAATATCACTCATGGGTACATACAACCAATCGTCTCCATGATTGTAACACATTTAATTTTTCATAAAAATATTTCAAGATTAGTTTTAAAAGTATAATTGATGTATAAATTTGATAGGTATTTAATGATTATTATTCTGTATATGTTTACAAAAATTATATCTTTGACCAAGTCAACCTACCAAAGTTATTTTTGACTTATATGCCAAATATCAATGAAACATCTGATGTAAATTTAATTGAATAAGTAATCATATATTACATATTAATAGGTGAAAAAAGGAATAATAAACTATAAAAAGGTATTTAATTAATTAAATAATTAACATAAGATTATAATCTAGGAAGATAAATAACATATGTGATGAGTCAAACTCATGGTAAGGGTTTCTTATCTTAATTTTACTTCCATGAGATATACACCATATTCACCACTTTTTTCTTTTGTATTGTGTATATAATTCCATTTTTTAAGTTATATCATGAATTAATTTATTATAATGGTATGAAAATCTTCATTTAGAGTTATTTATTTCATGGGGATTATGATAAAAAATTTCCTAAAGTGGTCAGGGTTTATTTTACAATCTCATCAATATTAAAGATTATTTTTCTTTAAATCTAACTAGGATGAATAATTATATATTAATATAATAAAATCAATATATTTTAAAATAATGTTTTATTAATGAAATTTTCCAAGTAATATTATTATTTTACCTCTTTTTGGTACCTAAAATGATTGA
Organism: Viscum album; assembly: GCA_963277665.1. Taxonomy (NCBI): domain Eukaryota; kingdom Viridiplantae; phylum Streptophyta; class Magnoliopsida; order Santalales; family Viscaceae; genus Viscum; species Viscum album. The sequence goes on along the minus strand of OY728135.1, from coordinate 249,228,033 downwards.
GAAAATGTTTTTAATAAAATCCAACTTTATTTCTCTCTTCTGTAGGAAATACTTTTTCATCAAATCCTATGTTTTCTAAAAATGTTTTTAAAATGTTTTTAAAATTTTAAAAATTATTAATTGACTAAATTTTTACTCATTTTTAATTTAAAAAAAATGGTTTAAAAGAAATATTTATATCATTTTCAAAAAAAAATCTTTTTGGAATTTTTCTGGAAATGTTAAAGGAATCTCTATTTTAACATGTATGACATGAACATAATTTTCCACCATCATGACCAATAATTTTTCAAATAATAATATTAAAATTTTTAAAAGTTTATTTTAAATTAAAAGTTTTTTTACAATGTTTTAAGGACTTTTATTGTTAAATTTAATTTTCAAAATGCAATGGTTATTTTTCTCAAAAATGTTTTGGGGATATTTTCATGGAATTTATATTCCTCAATGACATAAAAAATATTCTTTTACTTATAATAAAATGGGGATATATTGTATTTGTACCATCCATATTATTTAATTGGATGGTTTATGATCATTTTGACTAGGGTTATAAAATTTTATTACTATTAACCATTTTAATCAGGATGGTTTTTGAATTGTTTTATTGATTGGGGAAAGTATTTACATTTTGTAAGCTATTTTAAATATAAATTTTTATATGCATTATGTTTTACCCCTTTCATATGAGTAATTAATTAGATTTAGTAAGTGATAGGTGCAGTCTGATATATCCCCTTGATTCATTTATAGGTCTCGTGATACAAAATATTCTAGGTTTTGGCCGAGGACTAAGCAATTTATATAGATATTTTCAAACAAGGCCTTGACAGTCATAGATTTCTTTGAAGAATATATCAATGGTATGTTTTAGATGTCTAAAATTATGCATTCCATTATTATGAAATCATTTATTAATATTCCATGTGATTATTAGATTAGTTATAATATCCATGGTTAAGTTTCAGGATCATGTGATTATTTATATGAATTTTTTTATAATTATTTATTATTTCCATATTATTATCAAGTTATTGATTAAATGGTATTTTTTTCAATTATTTACCTATATATATTGATTATGGCTTATTTATACGTAGCTTCCACTATATGCTAACCCTTACTGAGCATCTGAGCTCTGCCTTTTCTTATATTTTATTTTACCTTAGATATCAAAAAGTGTTTTTTGATTGATATGTAGGGATACAATAAGGGGAATAATGGAGTTCTCAAATAAAATTCCTTGTGTGTTTTATGTCTTCAACTATATTAATAATTTCAAGTATCTATCTAATTTACCAAGAATAATAAAACATTATCCTTCAGTATGTGATTCCTTGTATCTTATTCCAATATAATAATGCAACCATCAGCTCCGATCTACTGTGGTTGGGGGTGAAACAGTTTGTAACAAAAGAAGTTATGTAGAATCCTTTAGAACATTATTTAGGAAAACATTGATTAGGGAACATATCCCTGTGATATAATTTAAGGATATCTATATAAGAACATCCTAATGTTTTGGTAAGGAATAAATTATGTGGTTTTTATTAGAAAATGCATTTTTATGGATAATACAAGTGGACGTGTTTCTAGCACAAATGTACCTAGGGGTAATAACTCTGAAAAGGGAACATTGGGCTTGACCCAATCATCACCCTATTTACAATAAGATTCATTACTGCATGACAAGATAGATACTCTTGAAGGATATACTTAGTATAATTCAAATTTTCTTGACAAACCATTATGAATGATGTAGAAATAATGATATCCCCAAAGAAACCATGTTTATGATTATGAGTTTATATATATATAAATATTTCAAAAAAAATAAGTATTTTACTAGTCTTTATATCATACATTATGTTTCAAAATGATTAGATCTAAACTAGTTTTTTCTATCATTTATAATTGGAGCATAATATGAGGAATGATAACTGTATAAATGTACGTAATCCAAAGAGTAGGAATGATAATTTTTTGATGGGTTTAAGATAATATTTATAAGGGAACTAGTCTCCCAAAATTCTTCTCAAATGAGGACATAGTATCAAGTGATAATAAGATAGATAAATAATTATATAAGTATTATGGCTTTGAATGGAATCAAGAGAAGAAAATGATGGTAGAGAAAAAGATAAATAAATGTATTAAGGGAAAGAAAGATTTTCCCATATGTGATCATTCTAGAAAGAAACACCCTGATACATTCTTATAGGGAATGGGAGTTTTCTACAAGTGTTGATAAAAAAATACACCATAACTATGATTTCAAGTGAAAGAAAATGTTTCCAATTTTCAATTCTTCAAATGTAAGGAGATGCGGCACTACAATAATGAATACCCCAATATGTAAAAGAATATACCTCAAATGTAACTAATTGATCATGGTCAATCATATGTTATTACCATAGACAAAGTGGAATGGTTAATCTACTTGTGTTTTGATTAAAGAGTTATTTCATTTGAGTATTTCATCAATGATATCTTGGTTATAGGAATTATAAAATGTATAAGGATTGTACCATAGTACTTTTTCATTAAGGATTTGAAATAATATATTGAACGGTTCTGATGACCAAGAAAAATGAGTCAGTGACATGTTGAAATTCTTAGAAAACACATGATTAATGGAAATATTACCATTAATATGTTCATAATGTCAAGATAATAATGTTTGAATAAAGATATGAATGATATGGATTAAGAAAATTGGATAGTATTGAATACCTTTGAACTGATTAATGAGTTGTTGACAGAGTGGTTTGTTCTATCATTTATGGTGTTAAAATCAGATTTAATGAATATATCTAATAATATGTGTTTCATTTAAGGAATAATAAAGCATTCCGGTTTTCACTAAGTTTTATGGTAATTAAGGTTATTACCATGTTTCAATGGAATACAAGATGAATGTATTCACATGCTTAGTATGTGGCGATTAAGAGAAACTTAATGTTGTTTAGGGGATTGATGATAAGTTTATTATGGAAATTTATTGATCTTATTTATAAAGTTTTGGATCTTGATATTTTGTAAGGATAATAAGGTCAACGTTTTATGAAATAGTTTAAGTTGAAATTTGGATTAGGTTTTCAAGATTAATTTTATATATTGAATAACTTTTGGTAACAATATTGATTTTGAAAAATATGTATAAATATACAGAAATACTTTTCATTATTTTCTGGATTTTATGACCTTTGAAAATTTAGTTTTAATACTTCATGAATTAAAAATTAATCTTGGATATTCATATCTTATAGTAAGGAATGAAGTGTAAAATTATCTAAGGACAACCAAAAGATTAAATTGGTCCTATGAAATAGAAATATTTCAGTATATTTTCATATAATCTCAATCTAGATAGTAAAGGAATTCCTCAATTCTAGGAAAATGATATTAAAAAAAATTTATGCCAATACATTCATCTATGTTGAACTGATGGTATTTTAAATCATCATAGATATATGGTTTTGAGGTCCTTAACATTCCATTTATCATTAACTATCTTGTGATGAATGAACTCTTCACACTCTTTAATTAGTTACACTTCTTCAATGTCTATATCTTTACTTGTTACCAATTTTCTCCAATATAGAAACTTAATTATGTGTTATTCCATATAACATTTGACCCCCTATCTCTTATTAAGAGGATGTTTTATTAAACCATTTTAACAATGTGGATTTTTATTGAGGGTATTTTTAAATCAAAAACCTTTCAATATCAAGATTAAGATTAAATTTTTAGGAAATAATTTATTTAAGGGGGTAGAATTTAACATCCCAAGATTTTAAAATATGGGAATCATAATCGATAGTGTGTATGACACGAAAAACCAAGCATATAAGTGAATATAAAATCCTAACACTTTATGATATATTTATTTTTAAATAAATCCATTCTCTTCGGTGTCTTGCAATGCATGAAACACTGGTTTTGATCGAAACACAATACTCTATTATAGTATCATTATTTAAACATTAAAATTATATCACAACCTTTAAATTGGTGGGAATGAATAATACTAACTAAAATTTGAAACTTATATGGTTTAAACATATATAAAATAAATAAAATGGAAGTATATTGACTATATATAATATTATATCTATTTGAAAGGAAAAAAGAAATGTTTTCTGAAAATATTATTTATTTCTAAAAAGTGGTTTAGTTACTCTTCTTGCAAAATGTTTTAAAATAATTGTTACAGATTTTAGAAATTTTATTTCAAAAAATATTTTTAAAAAAATTATAATATTAAAATTATCTTAGGGTGAATTTTTGAGATTTTTCTAACATGTTTAATTTTTCGATGAATAGTGAAAAATACATAATTTGTATTGAAAAATACCTTTTAAATTAAATTATTTATAAAGTTAAATTATATTTTAAATTAGTTTTAAAGTATAATTAGTTCAATTATATATATATTAATCCAATTTAGTTCATTTTAATCATTTTAATATTGAATTTTTATATAAAAACTTTGGAAACTTTTTAGCATTTTCTCCTTAAAAACTAACTTTCTAATCACATCTCTGGGATTAATTTTAAATTACGTTTTTCTACTTTAGTGAATGTAATTTGGAAAAACAGATTCTATATTTGGAATAATAATAATTTATATTACCTAATAAGGTCAACATTGTTTTTTAACATAATAAATAGAAAAAATAGAAAAAATTATTTACCATAATTAAGGTAAAAACTAATTTACCCGGGGTTAAACTAAAAAGATATTGGTTAAAATGACATAAAAACCAATATAAAATCAATTTTATGACCATATATCGACCTTATAATTTATAATTATCATGAATAATACATTTTAGACCCTTTTATTGTAAACAATGTAGGTATACATTTTTCTTTTCAAAAATTACAAGTGTGCCACTCACCTCACTTATAAAAGGCCACCCATCTCAAATCTTCTTCACACCATAAAACCATTTGGTTTCCGAAAATAACTACCAAAATAACTTAAGAAATTCCTTCAAATCATCCTATAAGACTCAGTTTTATGAATAAAACCATCTTAGGATGGATTTTTGTTAACTTAAGAAGGTTACCCAAATAAGAGGCAACATTCTTCAACAAGCATTTTTATTTTATTTCTTCTTCCAAATCCTTAAATACATATTAACCCAAGATTATATAACAAAATAATTATCTTAAATATACTAATATGTTTTTATGTTAAGTTAATTATGTACAACCATCTTCACTTCTATCAAATGGGTTACAAAATCATTATTCATGTGTACGGTAAACTACCACCTCGCAAATTGATTTCATTCGTTTTTCCATTAAAACATCTAATTGTTGGGTATTATGATGTATATAAAGTATATATATGATATTTATAATATAATTATACTTATGGAGTTATTATATCTTATATACCTTTTTAATTTATATTCTGTAGGAAATACAACAACATCTCTCATGTGTATGGTGAACTACCACCTCGTGAAGTGATGTGATTCATCTTTCAATAACGCTTTACATGGAAGGTAATAAGGATTATGATAATGAATATATGTGATATAAGTGAAAAAAGTATGATATACATGACATATTTATCATTCTTAAAAGATAAGATATCATTTTATTTCTTACACTGAAAAATGATAACGTTGTTCATCTATGTGTGGACTACCGCATTCACAAAGCGTTGCGAATCTATTTTCATCACCACACCACATAGATAATATATATAAGTACATTTAAATAAATAATATGGTATATATGATATTATTAACAATATTTAATCATAGAATATTACATAAATTATTTCTATAATGATCATTAAGCAATGGAAACATTATTCATGTGTACATATGACATACCATCTCCATGATAGTAATGTATTACATTTTTCAAAACTGTATTTCATGATTAGTTTTAAAAGTATAATTGATGTATAAATTTGAAAATTATTTAATTATTATTATTAAGGATATTTTTAAATAACTACCTCTTTGACCATAGTCAACCTACCAAATTTATTTTTGAAAAATAATCCAAATATCATCTAAATATCTGATGCAAACATAATTGATTAAGTAATCACGTATAACACAGTAATAAGTGAAATAAAAAGGAATAATAAACTTGGAAAAGGTTCTTAATAATGTAAATATTTAAAATAAGTTTATTATTCTGAAATATAAATAACATACGTGATGAGTTTGATATAAGGCAAGTGATTCTCATCCCACTTTTACTTCGATAATACATACGACATATTCACCACTTATTTCTGTTTTGTGGTGTATATAATGTCCTTTTTTATGTTATATCATTAATTCATTTATCCTAATGATATTTAATTTTTCATTTAGATTTATTTATTTCTTAGGGATTATGATAAAAAAGTTACCAAATAAGTAATGGTTTATTTCACGATGTCATCTTTATTCATGATTTTTTTTTGATTATGTATCCCTTGAGGGAATTATTATATATATATATATTATACTATGGTTATTAATTATGTTTTTCAAGTAATATTACCATTTTCCCACTCATTATCACTAAAAATGATTTATATATTTTTTTATGAAAATCTGATATAATTTCTTGTCTTCCGTCGAAAATTCTTTTTCATCAAAACCCATGTTTTCTAAACATGTTTTCATTTTTTTAACTTTTGAAAATGATTTATTAAAGATGTTTTTACACATTTTTACATTTTAAAAAATTTTGTTAAAGGAATATTACTATCATTTTCAAAATAATGTATGTTTAAATTTTACAAAAAATGTGAAAGGAATCTTTGTTTTAATGTGTATCACATGAATATAATTTTCCATCATCTTGAACAATAAAAGTTTTAATGAATATTTTACATGTTTTAAAAGGTTATTTTCAATGAAAAGTATTTTCACAATGTTTTGTGAACTTTTTTTAAAGGTGATTTTCAAAATGTAATGGTTATTTTTCTCAAAAATGTTTTTAATGATATTTTCATGGTATTTCTATTCATCAATGACATAAACCCTGTATTTTACTTATGATCCACTAAGGATGTGTTGTATTAATACCATACTTATTATTATTTTTGATTGATTATGATTATATTGACTAGGGATACACAATTTTATTACCATTAACCATTTTAGTCTAGAAGGTTTATAATTATTTTTATTGATTATGGAATGTATTTACATTTTGTATGGTAGTTTAAATAAGAATTTTTATATGCATTATGTTTCACCCCTTTATATGGGGAATGAATTGGACTTATTAAGTGACGGTGAGACCCACTATATCCCCTCGATGCATCTGTCATTATAATGAGACAAACTTGATTAGATTTTGGCTAAGGCCTTACCCATTTATATAGATGTCTTGGAATAAGGCCTCAATAATATTAGATGTCTTAGCATATGGCCTCAACGATATGGTTTAGATGTCCACCAATTAGGTATTCCATCATTATGAATTCAGTTATTGATATTCCATGTGATTATTCGATTAGTTATAATATTCATGGTTATGTTTCATGATCATATTTTTGTTCTATTATTTGATCATCATTTATTCCTACCATATTATACTCAGGTTAGTGAATAAATGGAATGTGTTACAGTTATTTACCTTTCCATATTTATTATAACTTATTTATTCATAGAATTTGTTATACACTAATCCTTAATAAGTATATAAGCTCACCCATTCATTATTTTTTATTTTTCCTAGGATACTAGGAAGTGTTTTGTAATTGATATGGAGGGATGTACTAAGGGGAATACTGGAATTATCAAAGAAAATAACTTGGGTATTTTATGTTTTCTATTATAATAAGAATTTCAAGTTTGTCTCTAGTTTACCAAGACTAATAAACTATTTGGTCCTTCATGATGCAATTCCTTGTATCATATACCAATGTGATAAAGAAACCAATAGCTTTGGGCTACTGGGGTCCGGGGCACTACAAGCTTGTTGAAGATCACTAAGAGCTAGGAAAATGGCATCCCACCTTTGAAGGCTTCTATAGGCTGGATCTGAATCACTCATCTCATGAGAGGGATCCTCCTTTTAGTTATAACATGCTAGTACCTCACTCTGGAAAATATGAAGGATAAAGATAACATCTATTGGATATGGTATCAACAAAGTTCAAGTAAGATTCATATATACAATTCAATGAGTAATGCCTCTGTGTATTGAGCCCTTGAGGATGCCCCTCAAGTGTTAATTTATTTACCCATTCATTATAATGAATTTGTAATTTCTATATCTAGTTCAAGAAACCCCTCCATGTATGCACACTACAGTAATTTTTCCTTTTAATGACAATCTATTTGCAACGAGAGTAAGACCCGTTGCAAATAGTCCGTCAAAATAGACTATTTGCTATGGGAATTTTGACTCGTCACGATTAGTTGATAAAAAAGATGTATTTGTGAAGACCTGTCGAAAATACCTTCGGCACACCGTGCACGCCAATGCATGAGAAGAGTATTTGAGATGGGGCTAAACCCCTATCGCAAATACTCTTCTCGGTTTCTATTTTTTTTTTGTGACGAGCATCCACTCCCATCACAAATTAAGTGTCGGCGGGATAGTATTTGGAAAGAGACCCGTCAAAAATACTACTTTTTACCGCTACCTCAATTAATAACTAGCAGATTATTTGCGATGGGAATCCCGTCACAAAAGAGCTAACCTACATATACCCCCTCCCACCAATTTTTTTCATTCACAACTTTTCTAAACTACTTTAACCCTCTCTACTCTAATATTTTTTAGTTTAAAATTTTCATAGTTTTAAACATTTCAAGAGATCAACTTTCAAGTTTTACAACGGCTGAAAGATTCATTTTCAAGGTATTTATGTTTTATTTATTATTTTATTTATTATTAGTAATTATTATTATTGATTACTAGTAATTAGATTTATTTAAATTTAGTTCGTTTTTTTGCATTAATTTTTTTAAAAATATATAGTTTTAATTTGCATTAATATTTTTAATTAAAATTAAATAATTTTAATTTGCAATAATGAATTTTAATTAGCTGCAATTAGTAATAATTAGATGTAATTATTAATAATTTTCTCTAATTAGTATTTTTTTAAACAATTAGTGATAAATAGTAATAATTTCTGGTAATTAGTCCTAATTGGTGGTAATTAGTGATAATTAGTAATAAATTATATAAATTAGTAATAATTAGTAAAAATTAGTAATAATTAGTGGTAACTAGTAATAATTAGTAGTAATTAGTAATAATTAGTAAAAATTTATAAAATTAGTAATATATTGTTACAAACTAATAAAAATTAAAAAAAATTAATGTTAATTAGTAATAATTTGTCATAATTGGTGATAATAAGTAATATTTAGTAATAATAAGTAATAATTAGTAAAAATAGTAATAATTAATAAAAAATAGTAATAATTAATAAAAACAAGTGATAATTTATAAAAATTAGTAATAATAAAAAAAATCAGTAATAATTGATAAAAACATTACCAATTAATATAAATTAGTAATAATTAGTTTTAATTAGTAATAATTAGTCTTAATTAGAAATAATTAGGAATAATTTGGAACAATTAGTAATAATTAGAAATAATTAGTTATAATTAGTAATAATTAGTAATAATTAGTAATAATTAGTAATAAATAGTAATAATTAGGAAAAATTAGAAATCATTAGAAATCATTTGGAATAATTAAGAATAATTAGGAATAATTGATAATAATTTATAGAAATTAGTAATAATTAGTAATAATTAGTAATAATTAGGTTTAAATGATAATAAATAGTAAAAATAGTAAAAATAGTAAAAATAATAAAAAAATAGTAAAAAATAATAATAATTTGTAATAATTTATAATAATTAAGAATAATTATGAATAATTAGGAATAATTAGTAATAATTAGTAATAATAGTAATAAAAAGAATAAAAAGAATAAAAAGGAATATTTAGTAATAAATAGTAATAATTACGAATGATTAGGAATAAATAGGTATAATTAGAAATAAAAAAAATTATAAATAAATAAAATAAATCAGTACTAATTAGGAATAATTAAGAATGATTGGTAATAATTAATAATAAGTAGTAATAAATATAAATAATTAGTTATAAATTGTAATAATTAGCAATTATTAGAAATAACTTTTAATAATTAATAATAATTAGGAATAATTTGCAATAATTAGAAATAATTAAATATAATTAGTAATAATTTTCAATAATTTGTAATAATGAGAAATAATTAGAAAACATTATCAAATATTAGAGAAAAAAAATATAAAAAAATCACAAAAATTAGCAAAAAATAGTAATAAGTAGGAATAATTAGTAATTATTAGGAATAATTCGTAATAATTTGGAATAATTTGTAATAATTTGGAATAATTAGAAATAATTCAAAAATATTTAGTAATAATTAGTAATAATTGTTAATAATTACTAATTATTAGTAATAATTAGTAATAATTGGTAATAATTAGTTATAATGAGTAATAATCACTAATAATTAGGAATAATTAAGAATAATTTGCAATAATGAGGAATAATTAGTAATAATTTGAAATAATTGTTAATAATTATGAATGATTAGGAATAATTAGGAATAATTATAAATAATTAGTAATAATTAGTAATAATTAGTAATAATTTGGAGTAAATAGTAATAAATAATAACAAATAGTATTGAATAGAAATAAATAGGAATAATTGGTAATAATTAGTAATAATTATAAATAATTAGTAATAATTAGGAATAAATAGTAATTATCTGGAATAAATATTAATAATTAGGAATAAATTGTAATAATTAGTAATAATTTGGAATAATTTGGAACAATTAGGAATAAATAGGAAAATTTGGAATAAATAGAAAAAAATAGGAATAATTAGAAATAAACAGGAATAATTAGTAATAATTAGGAATAAATAGTAATAATAAATATAAATAGTAATAAATAGTAATAAAAAGTTACAATTAGTAATAATTAGAAATAATTAAAATAATTAGAATTAATTAGGAATAATAAGAAATAATTCTAAATAATAAGCAATAATTAGCAAAAATAAGTAATAATTAGCAAAAACAAGAAATAGTTAGCGAAAATAAGTAATAATTAGCAATAATTAGTAATAATTACAATAATTATAAAAAATTCATAATAATTAGTATTAATGAGTAATAATTAGGAATAATAAGTAAAAATTTGAAATAATTAGGAATAATTATTAATAACGAGGAATGATCTGTAATAATTAGGAATAATTAGGAATAATTAGTAATAATTAATAATAAATAGTAGTAAATAGTAATAACTAGTAATAATTACTAGTAACTAGTAATAAATAGTAATAAATAATAATAAATAGTACAAATTGGTTATAATTAGTAATAATTAGTGATAAATAGTAATAAATAGTAATAAATTGTACTAAATAGTAATAAATAGTAATAATTATTAACAATTAGTAATAATTAGTAATAAACAATAATAATTAGTAACAAATAGTATTAATTAGTAATAAATAGTGATAAATAGTAATAAATTGTAACAAATAGTAATAAATCGTAAAAAATAGTTATAAATAGTTATAAATTGGAATGAATAGTTATCATTAGTAATAATTAGTAATAATTCATATTAAATAGTGATAAATAGTAATAAATAGTCATAAATATTAATAATTAGTAATAATTTTCAGCCCATGAGCAATAAAAAATTTGTTCATACATGGTTGAAAAAGATTAGTAATGACAAATTTACACCAACCATAAATTTGAACATACATGGTTGACACATATTAATAATTACCAATTTATGCCAACCATATCCAAATTTGTCATTAAATTTCCAGAATTGGGAAAAATATGATTTTATGAATTGATTGGAGTAGTGGGAGGATGAGATACATCGATGACATGAAATAATTGACATAAATTGGTTTAATGATAAATTTGGATATGGTTGGCATAAATTGGCTATATTAGGCCTAAGTTATGTTTTGGTTGTATTTTTTTCAATATATCAGTATGTTGATTATGTCAAAGAAATAAAGTATATTGGGAATATGATGGATGTAAATTCATATTGAAGAAAGTTGTCAGTCGAATTCAGATGAGAATAGAATCCAGACTCTCTGTATAAGAATTGAATCTAGCACATCGACCTGAGTAAATACGATGGATCATATTGGGATGTTGATAAAAATGAAGAAGGTGCTAGAGAAGGTTTTTGGAATTTTGAAGATGTTTGTTTCATTTTGGTTTCAAAGAAATGTCAAAGGAAAGGAACCACCTCACTTTGTAAAACATGGTGATCTTGCTCAAAAATCATAATTAGAGATTCAGAATTATTGACATGGTCTATCATATTTAGGTAAATATGGATAGAAGAAAGGGTTCATCAGATTTAGGTTAAATCTAGAATGAAAGGATTGATAGTATTGAGGAAGAATCTTATTGGAAGTAAAGACTCATCAGACTCTCCCTAAGTTCAATATGGAAGGAGTGATCATAAGGGTGGATAATCATAGTCATAATTACTATGATATTAAATGTGATGATTCTTTTATGTTCTTAGAGTTCTCGTATATCAAAATTAAGTTATGAAACTTTTGATGCATCCTTGATGAATGAAAGGGAGAAAAGTGGTGTTCCCAATTATACAAGGATTAATCGTATATGGGTGTAAAGAGATAAAATGTACTGGAGATCATATTCAGTCTAATCGTAATCATGGTGATCATAATCATACTAATCATAATCGGGCCAACTGTATTCTAGAAAATCATGTTCAGGTTGAATTGGAAAATAAATTTGGTTGCTTAATTGGATGAGAAGATACAATACTTTATAATTGGAAGTCATGTGATGTTAAATCTGGTCTTCAATGAATTCAAAGTCAATAAGGAATTCATGGTACATGTTGACATTTTGAAAGAATAAAATTATTGAATTCTAAGGTTTGGAGTATGAAGATAATCATAATTGAATCAATATACTAATATTTGATTAAAGGATGAGAAGAATTGTGGAAAATGTAAGAAATCTAAAGGTACAGGTTTTCAGTCATTCCAAAATCCAAAAGATATAAATCCTCAATGATAGAAGATGATGGGTATCGTATTAAGAAAATAAAGATGAACTCTATTTCAAATGTCTTATTTTTCAATTTTTTCAAGAGACATCACATTAGAGTTGATATTGTTTCATCTTTCGAAAGTCAAGAAGAAGTAGAAGAGGTTGAATCATTTTTTTCAAGTGGATCAAGCAAAAATATAAATGAGATCAATGAATTTATTACCAAATGTTTAGAATTTAAATCTAAGAGGTTGAAGTGGATTTCATTTGGTACAGGTCAATGTTTAGAAGAAATCATATTGGAAATTGGGATATAGAATCATAATGGAGTTTCAATAAGATATCTATTTCTTCATAAAAATATTTAATTGGTATAGAGCGTTATATTGATGAAATTGAATTGAGATAATCTGAATGGGAAATCAGAATCAAAATGGTGATTGAAAAGAAATTCTAAAAGAGAATCAATGTTGTGAAGAATATTTGAGAGAAATCAAGAAGCATTGACAAAGTCATAAATCCACTTGAAGTTCAAGTGAAATTAAGATTTTGGGGAATTCGGTTTAGCGGGAATTTTTTAAGGATTCAAACCAAAACCACTCATGGGTTACCTATAAAAGGTGAAAAGTACATTATTTTCCATGCAGACAAAAGTACTATTTATAAGAGATGAGATTGAACCTCTGAATTTATAGGGAGAGAAGGAGTTTTCCATATTGAGCTCTATTGAAGAAGTTTTATCGAAAAGAAGTGAAAGGAGAAGAGACAAGATTGAAACGTATTCTTCTGATCATTGTATTCAGTAGATCGTCATATTCAGCTAACTATCTTATTTTGATTGTCATAGTATTCAAACGATCATCGTATCTGGCTAGATAATTAGAACAAGATTTCCATATTGGAATTTTCGGATTGAGGGAGAAGAGTTTAGAATTGCCTCAATCATATCCAGACAGGGTTATATTTTCATATTGGGTGATCATATTAGACAACTGTTTAAGTCAATTGGATTGGAAGAATCATACTAGGAAATTAGAATTCAATTCATATCAAAATCCAAGAAGTTCTTACCAGGCTATAGGTAAGAAATTAAAGAATTTTTTTAAGGAATACATTTGTGGAAATCAATAAAGAAGCATAGGTAACTTGTTTTTTACACAGAAATTGTATTACGTCATTTTTCCTTGAGAAATCACACACACTATTGGATTTTTTTGATAGTGCAACATGAGTGAAAGGGTATATCCTACTCATTATACTCCACATCAGAGGATTATTATCTAGTGGATTGTGTGGTATTAGATTATTTACATACCATACCAATGAAATATCTATTTTTGTTTAATAATTATCGTTATACATACTTTTGTTCCAATAGATGTGTGTTTAATTTGTTTTTAGTTGGGTAAGAAATCTTTAACAGGAGGTGAATGTCATTTCATAAGAAATAAACTTAAAATAAAAAGGTATAACTGATTCAACCCTCCTCATCTCAGTGATAAAACTATCCTGATTGGGCACTTTGAAGTGGTATCAGAGCTAAAGGTTCCCTTCCTTTATTTTTTTCTGAAGTTTTGATGGATAATCTGACTTGTGTGAGTTGGAAGGGGATTTCGATATTAAATGAGAGGAATTATCCCTCCATGTATTGAGAATTCTTCTATCATAAATAGTGATAAAAAACCATGATAATAATAGATGATTCAAGAATTATTTACTCTCATCACTTTCTAAAAGTGATTTTATAAGATTAAAAGGATTTTCCACCGCCAAAAGTATTTGGGATAAGCTGAAAAACATTAATGAATATAATAAAAAAGATAAAAAAAATGTTAAAAATCTGGATATTGAAATATGAATATATGAATATGGGTGAGTATGAATATGTTTTTGACTTCTTTACTAGGGTAAATGACATTGTTAGCACTATCATAGGTCTTGTTGAGAAGATAGAAGATTCTTCTATTATGGAAAAGATATTGAGAATTCTTCCATACAAGTCTGATGCTAAAGTTTCTTCATTAGAAGAAAGAGACACTGATACATTATTTTTAGATTATTTATATAGTACTCTCATCAAATATGATATGATAAGTGATAATGTTATGAAGGGAAAACAATAAATTATAGAGAAATGTATTTCAAAGCCACCAAGAAAGAAAAGGTTAAGAAGGTTCCTGAGGAAGATGATGTTGCTAACTTTAACTCTGAAATTGATGTATGTAAAAATCTTAACGAAATTTTACACTTGTTTCCTAAAAATGTGAATAGATGAATATAAAGGTAAAAAGGTAATATTCCCTTGAAATATTTTTTATATAGAACCACTGTTCATTTTGTTTCCAATTTTACTCAAATAGGTGATGAAGAAGAATGTGATGAAGAAGAAAGTGAAGAAGAAGAAAAAAAGCCAAAAAAATTATTAGAACAAAAAAATGATAAAGAAAAATTATATTGCAAGAAGGAATAAAATTAGTTATCCAAATCAAAAGGGAGAATATTTTTGTCTAATAATGATGATAACGAAGATAAAATGTTCATTATAATAGTTAATAAGGAATTTTTCTCTAGTAGTGAAAGTAGTTGTTCTGAAGAAGAAGAAGATGATGATGATGAAGAAAGTGAAGATGAATCCAAAAACTATATTGAGAATAATGGGGAGAATACTTTGATTAAAAAAATTAACAAATAATAATTTGGAAGTATTAGTTATGAAGAAGAAGAAATTACCTTATAATTTCATCTGAAATAAAAATTGAAAGAATGTATGAGGAAGATTGGGAGACTCGAAAAGAAGACTAGGGAGTTGAAAAGTGAAAAATCTTCAACAAAGAATAAATAATCCATTCCTGATGAGAAATTCAATATTATGAATGATATTTATTATTAGAAAAAATATATTGATGAATAAAATAATCGAAATGAACATCTAGGAGTAAAGATGATAGAAAAAGAAGAAGAGTTGAAACTTATCCAATAAAAACTTTCTAAAGATAGATAGAAAAGTACAAGTTTCAAAAACTACACCTTTAAACTTGGTGAAATTTCTCATAAATAGAAACCAAAGAAGGCTAAAAAAAGTTAGCTTCAAAGGTTTAAAAGAAAGATGGAATTTTTTCTAAAAATAAGAAAGGTGGGAATGTTATATATGTGGAAACAACCAAAAAAGTTGAAAATTCAGAAATTTTAAAGAACCATGAGACCAAAAATTATTAATATGGAAATTTTTCTTCTAGTTCGGATAAATATGGAAAGAAAAATAAAGTTCCAATTGATAATAGAAAGGTTGGTGACTCAGAAAAGAATGAAAAAAACATTGTTGAGAAACATGCCCAAAATTCTAGTCAGAATAGATGTTTGAGAGGAAAAAATTCTTTCTGTGGATACTGCTGGTATTGTGGTGGATTCAGACATATGATAAATATTTTTTGGTTCAACTGACAAAATTACAATTATTCCAAAGTTTATGGAAGGAAAAGTTTTATGGGGAGTCAATCTCCTTAAAGGAGAAATTTTGAGAAGGTTGTCTTCAAGAAACTTTAGAAGGTTAAAGTACAAATTGAAAATAGGTTTCAACCACTAGAAAATATTTGTGAAATGTGTAAGAAACCTGAACAATTTTCTAAATAATGTCTTGTTATATTATCATCACAAAAATAGTTTATGAATAACTCTCCAAAGCCTAATGTTTTGGATGTAAAAAAATATATATCTACTAAGCCGGAAAATAAAGAGTACATAGTTATCTGGCCAAAAAAATTTGACTAGGATAAGAAGTTATAGGAAGCAAAAAAATCAGAAAAAGAAGTGGGGAAGAAACAGAATTCTAAAGATATAAGATAATTTGAAAAAAAGTTATCAATAGATTGGGGAAATTATAAGGAGAGGTATGATATGAAAGTTGTTCAACTATCATTCTAGAACAAAAGATAGGCATGGACAAAATGCTACAAAATAATTGTAACAATGATTTTACTAAAGATGAAGAAAATGAATAATCCTCATCAGAATATTCTAAAAATGATAGTAAAGTTATTACAAAACCTTATAAGGATGAACATAAAGAATAAATCACATCCAATGAGAAATACAAGAAAAAGAATAAAAATTTAAGAATAAGAGAGGACTCTTAGTCTGATTTTTGATTCTAAGAAATAACAGAGGTTCCTCCTAATTTTGAAAATCATTTTATACTTGGACTAACTTGTAGGGAATTTAAGGAGTTGAAATAAAGAAGCTGGAATTAGTGAGTCTCTTGCTATTCAGGCAAAATAAAATTAACGAGGTTATGGAAAATATGAGTTTTTGAAAAGTTTTGTTTCTATGCACTTGAACGTTCTGATATGTTTATGGAGATGTGTGAAAGTTACTTTTATATCCAAAAAATTATTTCATGGATTTTCCTAATCATGATAATGTTTAAATAAGCTTGAAAATGGTATTATATGAATGTTTTTATGGACAACATTGATCACCTTGATTATAAATTATTATTTTCTACACCAGGTTTTCCCACATAGACATAGAGATGTTTAGTTAAAGCTTCACTATTAAGAAACTCATGTGATACATATATTAAAGAAAAGTTTCAATATTTTGAGATGAAAAGTTTCCAACATAATAAAATGAGAACTTTTTTCAGTAATTGAGAAACATATCATGATGTCCCCTTTGAATTTTACCATTAATAAAGAGAAGAGTTGTTATATAGTGGGAGAGAAAATAAATAGGGGGATTAAGAACATTTTGTTGACGAAAAAGTGAGAAAAGAACACTATACTACTTATTGTTTTCCAGTGGTTGAAGTAGGTACTTTTCAAGTGGTTGAAGTTGGTATTGAAAACAAACACAATGGGAAGATTGTTAGGCCTAAGTTGTGTTTTGGTTTTATTTATTTTTAATTGATCATTATGTTTATTATGTTAAAGAAAGAAAGTATGTTGAGAAGATGATGGATAGAAATTCATATTGAAGAATTTTCTCCATCAGATCCTGATGAGAATCAGATCTAGAATATCTGCATGAGAATCAAATCCTACACATTGGCACGAGTCAATATGATGGATTGTATTAGGATGTTGATAAAAATAAAAAATCTACTGGAGAAGTTTTTTGGAAGTTTGAAGAATTTTGTTGCCTTTTGTTTTCATAGAAATTTAAAAGGAAATGAATCACCAATCTTTGTAAAAATTGGTGATCTTGATCAAAAATTGTATTCATACATTCATAATTCTTGTAAAGGTCCATCGTATTCAGGTAAAGTAGGGTGGAAGAAAAGTTTAATCAGATTCACATTGAATCTAGAATGAAATGTTTGATCATATTGAAGACGAAACTTACTGGATGTAAAGACTCATCAAACTCACCCTGATTTTGGTATGGAAAGACTGATCATAATGGTGTAGAATTGGAGTCTTCCTGACTATGAAATTTAATGATGCAATGATTTTATCTTCTTAGAGTTCTCATATATCACAAGTATGTTGGGAAACGTGTGATATAATCTTGATGAATGATGGGGGGAAATAGGTGTACCCAATCATACTCAGATTAATCGTATCTGGGTAGAAAGAGATAAAATGTTTTGGAGATCATATTCATCAATATCATAATCATTATTATCTTAATCATGATGATCATAATAAGGAAAATTGTATTTTGGACAATCATCTTCTGTCTGATTTGGAAAAGAAATTTGGTTCCTGAAATGGATAGGAAATTACAATACTTTCCAATCGGAAGTTAGATGATGCTAAAGCTGGTCTTCAATGAATTCAAATTCATAAAGGAAGTCATGATAGAAGATGAATTTTGTGATTGAAGAAAATTAGTGAAGTTAAAGGTTTCTAGTATGAATATCATTGTAATGGAATCATCAGATTCATATTTGATTAATAGATAAGAATAATTGTAGAAAATGTGAGAAACCAAAGGTAATGGTTTTCAGTCAGACAAAAATTCAGAAGATATAAATCCTCGGTGATTGATGATGATGGTTATTGTATTCAGAAAATAAAGATAAACTCTTATTTGTTTTCAAATGATTTATTTTTCAATAATGTTAAGATCCATTATATCAGATTTGATACTATTTCATCTTTCTAAAGTGAATAATAAGAAGAAGAGGTTGACTATTTTTTCCAATATGATCAATAGAAAAGATGAAGGATATCGATGAATGTATTTCCATAGGGGTAGAATGAAATTTGAAGAGGTTTAAGAATATTTCATCTGGTTCATAGAATATTTTGTAGAAAGTGTATAAGAAATTGGGATGTATAATTAGAATAGAGTTGTTGAAAGATATCTATTTCTTCATATGTATATTTAACTGGAAGAGAGCATCGTATTGAATAAATTGGATTCATATAATCAGAATGGGAAATCAGAATCAGACTGATGATTGAGAATAAAGTTCGAAGGAGAACTGAAGTTATTAAAAATATTTGATAAGAATCAAGAAACCTTGATGATGTTATAAATACACCTAAAATTCAAGGGCAATCGAGATTTTGGTGAATTTGTTTGAGTAGGAATGTTTTGGGTATTCCATCTAAATCCACTCATGGGTCACTTATAAAAGGTGATAAGTATATCACCCATTCCTACAGACCGAAGTACGGTTCATGAGAGAAGAGAGAGAAGCTCCACATTTTTAGGGAGAGAAGAAGTGTTATGTATTGACCAATATTGAAAAAGTTTCATTATAAATAAGTGAAAGGAGAAGATAAAATATTGAAACATATTCGTCTAATCATCATATTCAATAGATCATCATATTTAGTTGACTATAATATTCTTTTTTTCATCTTATTTGGTTGGTCTTTATATTGGGACGGAAAATTGGAATGAGATTTCCATATTGGGATTTCCAAACTGAGAAAGAATAGTTCAAAATTTCCTCAATTGTATCCAGACCGGGTTATGTTTTCTTATTGGGTGATCGAACTATAGAATCGTATTGGGAAATAGGATTAGGATAATCAGACTGGAAAATGAGACTGCAATTCATACCAAAATCTACGAATTTATTACAAGATTATGGATAAGAAATTGAAGAATTTTTTTAAAGGAATATATTTTTGGATATTGATAAAGAATCATAAGTAACATTTTTTTCACAAAAACATTGTATAACATCATTTGTGCTAGTGATAACAGACACACTATTGGATTATTTTCATAGCGCTACTTGAGTGAATGGATATATCCTACTCATTTCATTCCATATCAATGGATTGTTTTCTATTAGAATGGGTGGTATTGGATTATTTCCATATCATACCAAGGACATAACTATTCTTGTTGAATAGTGGAGCTTATAAATACCTGTGTTCTCGTGGATGTGTGTTTGATTTTTTTTAGTAGGGAAAGTAATATTTAACAGAAGGCAAGGGATGTTTCTTATGAAACAAACTTAAAAGAAAAAGGTAAAACTGATTCTCCCCTCCCCCTCTAAGTGATACAACTATCATGACTAGCCACATTCGTGTTTCATTACCTAGTGATTATAAAATATATGATTTATACATTTCAGTATATTATAGAATTTTAAATTCTTAGGTGATTAGAAATGACTAATTTATGCCACCCATGTCCATATTTGTCATTATGTCACTAAAACTGGGAGAAAAATGATGTGACAAGTCGATGGAAGTAGTAGCAGTAGGAGGGGGAGATACATCAATGAATGGACAAGGTTGACATAAATTGGTGGAATGAAAAATTTGGACATGGTTTGTATAAATTGGTTTCATCATCTGAATATTGTAAAATATATGATTTAAACTTTTTTATTAACTCATAGAATTTACAATCTTCAGGTTATTATAAAAATATATTAAAAATTAGTGGTAATTTTCAATTATTAGTATAAATGAAAATTAAAACATCATAATTAGTAAAAAGTAATAGTCATTAGTAAAAATCAACAGTAAATAGTTAAAATTGAAAATATTTAAAAGTAAATTATGATTTTTTTAAATTTTGCTCTTTTTTTAAATCATTTTTTATATCAAATTAATTATAAAATATTTATTTATTTTATACTTTTTATTGTAATATAGAGTAAAGAAGTCAACAATAGTCTTTATTACATGATCATGACTTGACAAATCATCATATGAATCGAAATAGTTCTGGTATAAATCTTATATATATTGAGGGTTTTGATGTTTTTTATCACTTGTATAATCCAAACAAGAATCTGTTTCATAAGGTACAATTAAGTGTCCATGTAAGAAATATGATCTAAAGAGGTTTGACACATTTGAAAATGTTTGGGATCATCTATTATGATTTGGTTTTTGAAATAATTATGTATTTTGGTATGAACATGATGAACTTAGTTCTGGATAAGATACTAATAATTTGGTTCCAAATCCATCATGGTTTCATAACATTGTACATGATGTGGCAGGTTCACCTTTTCAACAAACTGGAACTTAGGATGATATTGATTTAACTATAGAGATGAAACAATCCCAATTTGATGAGTTGTTGAAGTCTGATGAGGATTACTTATATCCTAGTTGCAATATAAGAAAATTTGAAGTGGTTACAGAATTTATGAATGTCAAATCATATAATGGAATGTCAAATAATAGTTTTTATCAGATATTCTCTTTGGTTTAAGCACTATTACCGAAAGGAATTGTGTTGCCTTCAAATTTATATGAATGTAAGAGGCTTGTTCAGAACTTTTGTCTTGGTTATACGAATATTCATGAATGTTCAAATGATTGTATCTTATATTATGATGAAAAGGAAACATAGCTAGTTGTACTATATTTGGACAATCAAGGTACAAAGAGGCTCAACTAGGGATGTCTGGATTGAATCTTGTGAAATGAATGAGGTATTTCCTGATTACATATAGATTGTAGTGTTTATTTATGTCCCATAACATAGTTTCATTGATATCATGGAACAAAATGAATATTTCAATCGGTAAAGGCTTAAACCATAATGTTGATGGTAATGTATAGAAACATTTTGACCAAGTACATCTGTATTTTTCATTAAAATCTTGAAATATGTGATTAGATCTTTCTACTAATGGTTTCTATACATTTAGTTCTTACAAAAGTCAATATTGTAATTGTCTCATCTTTATATCTTTGTACAATTTACCTCCACGGATGTTGATGAATGAATCATGTATCTTTTTGACCTTATTTATTGAAGGACTCCCAAAAAAATATCAATTATTATTTGAATCCATTGATTGATGAGTTAAATTTATTGTGGATTAATGGTCTTAGTACATATGATGTTGTTGCAAAAAATAATTCCTAATGAAAGTTGTATTGATGTGGAAAATTAGTGACTTTCCATTATAGGACATGTTATTTTTATGAGAGATAGAAAATCATTTTTACTCATCAGTGGAAGGAAACCATATTTCTTTGACTATCATCAAATATTTCTTCCTACTAATCATCTTTTTTGGAGGAACAAATATCATTTCAGAAAAGTTACAATTGAAATAGATGGACCACCAACAATGATCTTAGGTATTGAGTTAAAATCCATTTTCTATTAATTACCTCTCATTACCTTTGGAACGACTATAAACCAACCAGAAATATATGGCAATAGAAAAGAACACAATTAGATTAAATAGATCATTTTTTGGGATCTTTTATATTGGTCTGACTTGTTGGTCTGTCACATGTTGGATGTTATTAATATTGAGAATAATTGATTTGATAATACATTTTATACTGTTTTGGACACACCTAGTAAAAAAAGATAATTTAAAGGAACGATTAGATCTTGCACAAAATTTTAAGCGACCAAAACATGAACTATTTTAAAATGACAGATCAAAGAGGTTAATGAATCCAAAAGAGACTTATAAATTTCTCAAAAGAAAATAATATATTATTTTGTCAATGGATTTCATATTTGATTCTTCTATTTGTTTATGTTTCCAATTTGTCCAGTTGTATCAGAAATGGTAATATTACCAGATTAAAAAAATCAATAATGTCATGTTATAATGGAAATAATTCAAATAATTAGATTTAGGGGTTTGTTGAGTTTTTTGAATTGGGATATGATAATAGAAATATAACTTTTTTTCGAAGACATTTCTATAGCGACAATAGACTACAATACACTAAGTAGACTGTAAGAAGATGTTGCTTTAATTTTAGGTAAACTGGAAAAAATATTCTCGATGACTTTCTTTGATTAAATGGGATATTTGATATTATATTTTACACATGAAGAAAAATTTGGAGGTCTCTTACAATTATGATGGATGTACCCATTTAATAGATGTTTACAGAAATTGAAGAAAAAGGTACGTAACAAAGAATTAGTTAAAGGATCAATTATATAAGCTTATTTATAGGAGGAATTTTTTTTTCAAGACTCGTTATTTTCAATATGAATATCCATAAAAATATAACTGCATGGTCTATAATGAGGAAATGTTTATAATTAAATGAATAATGAATTATTAGTTTTTAATCAGGTCAAACATGGATTTGGGGGTGTTCATGAATGATTTCTTTCAGAAGATGAACATCATATGGTGGATACATATGTTCTGCTCAACTTGGAAGAAATTAATCAATTTGTACTATGATTTTTCATATCACTTATTATATAATATTTGTTACAGTAAATTAATATTAGTTTATTTATACATTATATGATAATCATATCAAGAAAAAGTTTCCACAAATTATAAAAGCTTCACTTGAAGTATATTGGAAAAATAAATTTTACTGCTAGTTTAAAAAACAAGTAAAGTAAATTTTTTATAGTTTAACATATAAAATAAATTCATTACTTGTTATATTGATAATTGTTTTAAAAATTTTCAGGTATCTCAACATGTTGATAAAAATGATAATCAATTGTGTGTATTGAGTAACCCAATATACAAAATGGTTAAATCTTATAATGTATATGTGGTGAATAGATTTTGATTTCATACACGTGCATATGGGAAATAAAAAATGAAATTAATAATGGTGTTTACTGGACAGGATATTATCATAGATAATGTGATGTTGACTTTTATGGAATGATAAATGAAATAATTGAACTTTGTTATTCGAGACATAATTACAAAATGATTTTTAAAAGTCAGTGGTTGGTTACTGAGAGAGGCTTTCATGTTAATCCATTCCATGGAATCATTGATATGAAATATAAAATCCTCATTTCCCTAAATGAACCATTCTTATTGGCTCATTAGGAACATCAAATTTATTATGATAATTATTGTTCTCCATTAAGGGAGTTAAGTGATTAGTAGAGCATAATAAAATTGAAATCTTGGTAAAATCAGTTTATTCAAAGTGAATATGGTTCCAATGAAGTGCATGAAATTGATATTTTTTAAGAGACTACTCCAAATACTTCTTTTACATGAAGAGATATAAATATTAATGATGAAACCCCACAACTATGGTTCAATGGTGAATATCGTGTTATTGATATAAAAAATGAATTTGAAATGGAAACATATGATGAAACTAAAACTTTGATACAAATTGATGATACTGAGGAGGAATATGAAGATATTGACACTATAATATATAAAGATGCTGATGAAGATGAATATTGACATAGTTAAATGCTATTTATAATCATATATAATATATATCTATATATAATAGTTGTTTTCATCTATTTTCTAACAACATTAATTTTGTGTTCCAGATGGACTCAGGCCTGTTTCATAAGTTAGAGGAGGATGATATACCTGGTGGTGGGCATGATGTTGCATCATCTAACCCTCAAACTGCTAGTGGTTCAACGATGACTTGGAGGGGTTGTGGTCTAGAGAGATTGATGATTTCAGACCCAATATCCGAGCGATGCCAACATTTTGACTTCGATCCACACATGCAGAGGTATGTGTACTTGTGTATTTGTATTAGATTTCATTAATTATCATTAATTTATTTATATAATAATTGTTTGATTATTTGTTATGCTTTTTCATATCATTTTACATATAGATGTTGGATAAGAGAGTGTTATATTACAAAATTATTTTTTTAGAGCATGGGTGACATGGGATCAGATTCCCATTGATGTTCAGCAATGTATGTTGGAGAATTGGATGGTACATAAATAAATAATAGTTATTTTGAAATTTATTTACATAATAACTTGATATTATTAATTATTTTTAGGGTTTATGGTTTCCCATCGATGATATCATTCAGAACTCTGTCTGATAGGCATGAGAGATCTATATGCGTGAGCTTTACTGTCAGTTTTTTCACAATCTAAGGAGGACATCCATATGGAATGCAAGACTCACAAAATTTGATCAGTCATGTTGCGTCCAATGATCAGATTACATCTCATCTCGGGTTCAGTATAGATCATGTTCATATTGGTTATGAGATAATTCATAGAGGAGAGAATCATTAGGTTGACAGAATTGGGGGAGGTAGGAGTTGTCGCATCAAGCTCGTAGTCGTACATTCAGTATGCATCGACGACATATGGTAAATACTTTTTTAATAATTTATATATCTTTAAATGAAAACTGGTTATTATATACTCATATAGGTATTCAAACAACCCAATATTATAGAGTTAAACATTTATAGAAGGATGTAAAATGATCTTGTCACTGGAGAGAGGTGATATCCAGTGCCATATTGTGGACAATAAAATTTCTTTTTGAGTTTTAAAATTAACTGAAAAAAAATATTTTAACTATTTAAATTTTAATTTTCAATTGGAGGGTATATATGACTCTGTGATATCTCAAAAAAAGGATGAGAGTTGGGCTGAGATCGAGGAACCTCTATTATAAAAGGATTTGATGATGTAGCATGGATACAGGAAAATTAGTATGCCTTCATGAAAGACTGAGTTGTTGGTATCAACACTCGATTGACACCTGAGAGTTATTATGGTACCACTACAATGCCATCATACAACTCAAGAGAAGATCATGGATATTCATCATCAACTATTGCACAGTATGAGGAGTAGTTGCGAGCTTAGGGTGAGCTTATTGAGACCATGCGTAGGGAGGAGGAGGAGCTCAATTGATGCCAACAGGAATAGTAGTAGGAGGAGATGCATCAATGACAACATCAGTAACACGAGCATACGATAGAGTACATGTGATGTTTGACTCTTGGTTTAGGGATGGAGTTCTCTCCACCATCTCCTCCAGCTCCTATAGATGACCTCCTCAATGATTTATATACTTTTTCTGATAAAACATTTGAATATAAATTTTTTTTTTGTAAAATTTTTATTAATCCATGTATTTAAATTTCTATATAGTGTGTTTTTATATTGTTGTTAATATTATGTTCTTTATTATTTTATTATTATATCATTATTTATTATTTATTAATTTTTATTATTTTATTATTTTATTATTTATTTATTTATTTATTATTTATTATTATTATTACAAATATTGTGTTTTTTAATATTTTTTATTTTATAATGTTTTACTATTTTAACAATATGTTTGTTAATTTTTTTTAGTTTTAATTATTATATATATATATATTTAATTTTTTATATTATTATTATTATTATTATTTTATTAAATTTTATTATTATTAATTTTACTAATATTTTTTTTTATTTTTTTTAGTTTTTTGTAATGGGCTCGTCGCAAAAGGGTTTTTAAAAAAATCCAAATAAAGTATTTGTGATGCCATTTTTTACAATGAGGCATTTGTGATGGGACCCCATCACAAATGACCTTTCGTAATGGGATCCTGTTGAAAAAAAACCCATCACAAATAACTTAATTTCTATTTGTGGAATTAAAATATCAACCATTTCATTATATAAAACGTCAATTAAATGATTGCATAGAAGGAAGATTACTTGAATGTTAACACTTAATGTTCGATCGCTATAACTATCCTAGGATTTACTTGTATATCATACCTTTTTATTGTACTAAAAACGTATATACCATCCAAATATATATTTTTGAATTTTAAATAAATCACTTTTTAGTTGAGTGATAATTTTATAGATACATCATATTTCAAATTCCAAAAAGACCAAAATGTTCCAAATTTCCAAAATAAAAAGTACAGGAGCCTCAAGCCCAACGCCACCAATAGAAACACAGTCGATCCCAGTAGGATCTATACCTGTGTCATCTCTATATGGAACTATAAACCAAATTACCATGGACCATCAAAAACTGATACTAAAAAACCAGCATAAATACCACTCAAACATCACACATCCATCAAACAAATTCCAAACCAATTCAATGAAAAAAGAACCAAAAAATCTAATTATGTATGAGAAGAAATAATTGAATCCTAAAAACACCAAAAACAAGAACTTCCAGGAACAACCATCAACTCCGACAACATGGAATGAAACATTTCTAACCATCACATATAGAACCTGCAAAACCAAAAAAAGCCACTGTCATCGTTCTGAAACAACCTCACTGAGCACCACCTTCATCTTCTAAAACACCAATAACCACCAACCAAACCAACATGAAAACCATGGATGAAATACAAAAATCCCTAGAAAAACCCCATGAGCTGCTGTAGAAGAAACAACCATCATCAAAATGACAACCAACATCTAGGACAACCAAACATGGATTAAAAATACTAGCTAAATAATTATTCAGAAACCATATCCCAACAAACGAAAACTTTTCTAAGAAAAAAATCTAGAAAATGAATGATCCCTACAAGCTCTCGCGTCTCCCTCCACTATAGAGGAAATGTTCTCTCCAAATAGTTGGTCACCGTTATGTTGAGGGAGAGAGACCAAATCCTCTTTGGTCTAGAAGGACCACCATAAAAATCTTAAGGGACCATCGAGGATGCTTTTAGAAAAGACCCTGATCTGAATTCACCATGGAGTGTTGACTATAAACCAATAAAATATCATTTTGAATATCTTCCAAAAATATTTTGGAAACCTATTTTCAACTTTATCTTGTATCATATCATATGAAATGCCTAGTTCTTACAAATCCAAAACTAATTTGGATTAACTATAAAACACTTCTAAATCATTTATTCGAGTGAATCTCAGAACACATTCATAAAACCACAATATGTGACCCCAAAGGCCTTTATAGCATTGAAAACTAATACAAATCACCTGATCTAAAAAATATAAGTAATGAAAAGCATCTAGAAAAGAATTAATGATACCCAAGATTCAAAAGGTTTTGGTGTGATCACCATGAAATAGATGTATCTTTATACCCATTCCCACCAGTTTCATCACATGTTAGCATGAATTATCATATGTTCCCTTTTTTCTGTGACATTGAGTGGCCATAGGACCTGAATTATATCAATCCCATTTAGCCAAATCATATATTCTTAAATTTTCAACTATATACCAGAAAATTCGAAGAATACATAACATGTCATTAACCATTAGGGATGAACACATTAATAGGGTTTATAGATCATCAAGTAATCTTTGACAGTGGAAGAAACCCATTAAATAGCCTGATATGCCATCAAGAGAACAAATATGTTAAATAAAGAACAGAAAAAAAAGCATTCCATTAGTACCAAAACATCTATCTTTTACTCTCTAATGGATTACTTTTCATAGGGATCATGAAAAATACATCCAAAATATTGATACATCCAAGGGAATCAACTGAAATTTAATCCTCATTCATAATGAGAGGACATAAATTATTTAAAGGTCTACTAGAACCTTCTTCAAAGAGTATGAATAAATAACTAAGAACTAATGACAGATTCAGATTAGTGTTTCATGAATCACACTAACATAAATATTGGGATACCATCCCTTTTATAGACTATATTAATTAAATAAATAGAGTTAGATATTTTACTACCATCTAATGATAGACAACATATGTTAATCTCTATTCAATCTTCAATAACTCATAAAACACTTCAAAAGATTAAACTATGAATTTTTAGCTATTAATTAAATCAATATTAGCGATTCATTACCATAATAAACCAGTATAAAATTCATTGTTGAAACCATGCACTAAAATCCCATATTGTTAGCCAATCATACACGACAATATAGGTTAATAGTTTCATTTGATGCCTTTTATGATATGAGCTTATAGAAACATGTGAGATTCATCACATGCATATCACAATTTATGACTTATGGGATATTTTACAATATGACATCCCTTATTTTATTACATTTCCAATAATATCCCTCTTTTACAAAAATTCTATAAAGTATTCATAAAAAACTTAAAAATTATTTGTGAATCCTTCCAAAACTCTTTGAGTTGTGGTTTATCTAAAATTCATTCATTTAGGAAACACCATTTTTTATAAAAAATAATCTTTATCCTAAGAACTATGGGTGTGAACTGGTATGCCATTAAATAATTTAAAAAATATTATTTTCATAAATGCAACCAAGGTGTACCCCTTAGAAAGTAATCAATTATATTCAAGCTATGAAGGGGCCTGGCGTAATCTCAATTAAACATAGTCATATCTTCAAATGAGCATGTCCACTACAAGATGTATAATAAACATTTTATGTATACTTATGAAATTAATTTTTCCATGACATAATGTGACAACTAGAAATAGAACATGTCAATATAGTATAATCCATCTAATATATTCATGATTCTCTAAATAATACTGACTAGGTTTATGAATACATCACATATCAATCATCTAGAAGATGAGAACATAACACATCCCATATCGAAGTAGTCAATTATATCACATGTAACCTAACTTATTATGGACATGAATTTACTCAATATAATGAATTCAAGTTCCAAATGTATTTTCTCATCATAGGAGTGGATATTTTCTATCTTTTTTGGCATCTAATCGATGAAATGATCATCAAAATACCCAAACAACCCATGATTTTCAAAGTATCGGGTATTCTAAAACAAAGATATCAATGTATGAAGGTTATCATGCTAGGTATCTTTCAAACCTTTGGTAAAATGGATTCATAATTTGCATAAAACCCTAAATCTATCAATGATTGTATGGCATTATATGAGATTTACTTCAGTGGGATATTGCAAATAATATATCTTAAATTATTATCTTATGAGTCCCCTACTCATGCTAATATTAACATCACATTACAACTCATAATAATCTTTGATGGTCATCAATTAGGGACCACTCAAAGTCTTACTTTGATGGTATTTTATCATTAAACTATTCATATAAAATAAATTATAACACACATGAAGGAATGATAAAAAAATATTTTCTTTTTCATAAAACCATGATATTTTATACCATAATTGCATCCAATCACTCATGTATCTTATACTAAGTGATTGAGAAAAACAGTCATGATTTTTCTATAGTAGTGGTTTATTTTTTGAATATATTACATTCTTATATGTAGCCACCTAAAATATCTTTACATCACTCCTCTCAATGATCTCTCAAAAGAGATTATATTTTTGATGCATGTGTATAGTCCTTTGGTATGACTGAGGCTCCTTAGCTTGATTAATGCCTCTATTTTTTTTACAATAACTCTTTATTGGTCCCTTGATGTCAGGAACACCCAAACATCCTGACCAAAATAGATTCATTTAGATCATTTGATCTAGTGATGTACATTACAATTGTTATTGAATCTTCCATAATGTATTATTTGGAACTCTTCCAATAAATTTCCCCACCATTTAGGGAAACAATTAAACAAGATTATGATATCATGTCATATTTATCATATTATAAACCAAAATCTATGTAACCCTTTGTATAGATCTCATCCTTCTCTCCAATGACCAATAGCATCTCCTTACTTATAAGTAATTAATTATGTTATTTATATAAATGAAATGACTCTAACTAGGATTATATTTCTATCTTCATGTTATTATCAAGTCATAAGATAGATAAGGTTGAGTACACAACAAAACTATAGAGGTTTTTGAATTATAAAATAATAATTCAAGTTTAAATCAATAAGGGAAACACATTTTATGTTTTAGTGAACCACAATATGAAAATAAAAAATCATAAGTTATTTACTATGAAGTATCCAACTTAATAAATACACTGAACCATGACGAAACACTATGAAGTAACCATCGTCATGAAGGAACATAACTATAAAGAATCACCATGAAGTATCCAACTTCATTGAGAAACTAAACTCTAATTAAACACTATGGAGTATCCAACATCACAATGTAATGGAATCATGAATCAGAGTCATGAAGTATTCTTAGACCATTAGATAATTCTTGTTATCATTCCATATGGGTACTTCATGGAGAGAAACCACCACATCATCCTTTTATGGGATCACCTACATAAACTATAGGCCTTGTGTGATTAAAGAATTGATTTTTTTCACCTCATATTATAGCCTCACAAATGCACTAGTGACTCCCTTCATGATTATCAGCTCTATTTGTGGAATAATTTCATCTCTGCATGTCTATACATTTTAGGAATAACTCATTAATCGTAAACTATAAATACTGATAATAATATCCAAAAAAGTAACAAATAGGGACAAGGGAAGGAAAAATGGTTGAGATCCAAGAATTTATGAGTTTTTGGGAAGCATTATCCTGTGAAAGAATTCATAGGTAACCAAAAAAAACTCTCACAACTAGAATGAAAAAATGAGGAAATATCACGAGGGAAATCACATAAGGAAACCACATTAGGGAGAACCCTTGAGGTCCACTTATATGGGTGATATCATGAGGCCACCATATCACTCCATGATTCACTAGTTTATACGAACCTTACACCACTATGTTAAACAAGTTTTTTATTGAAAATTCAAAAAATAATAAAATTTCATATCACATTTGATTAAATTATTTAATTTTTATCACTATTAAAAAGGTAAATTTTACTTTTTTGGATAATCTCATTGTAAGAGGAGGTGATTTGGAGAATCCATAATGAAGTTGTTGCAAAATGGGCCAAACTACATGGAAACCCATGAATACATGTCCACAATTTTGAAATTTATGAGAATACCATGAATCCAAATGGGATGAAATTTTGTGATATTATCCAAAACTCAATGGGATAAAACATATCTCAAGACACCAAATCCCAATTCATTTATCTAGTGGCTCATCAAAACCGATCTGTCTAGGGAATTGAATCTGAATGAAGTCAAACGTTTGGTTTGGTGTTTTGACTATATCCCCCATTCCTGATGTCCAATGTCCCCCAAATTTGACTAGGTGATATTCAAGATTCTGGCCAACAACTCTTTGATTTTTTACAAGTCTAGACAAGCCATTTTCCAACCCAAAACCAAGACACAATTGGTATCTCAAAATATGGTTGCCCAAAACTACTTCCCATTTTAGATATAAAAGGGCACCATGGGAACATCATTTTCAAACATGACCAAGGAGTGAAGTGCTGAAATTTTTGGGTTCCAATGTTTTACTCTCATCAACATGGATGTTTATGACCTCTATATCCTCATAGGGATATCTGAAATAAGAACGATATACACACGAGCTTCTTCCTCCTCTCGATGGAGGGATAAATGTTGGAAGATCATTTCCAGGGAGCTACACATTATGTCAAGGGAGTTATGGAACTAGTTTGGATACTGGTTTGATTTATTTTAGGTTTGAAAACATTTCATTCATAAGTATCTTACTTTTATTCTGATATGATTTATTTATTTTATTCAAGGAAATGAAATTATCTTTACTTGTAACTGATCAATGCAATGTTTTGAGAGTGAGATTTGTGTTGTACCAATTGGAAAACAAAATAATCCATTTAATTATCACAAATTTGTGATTTAAATTTGATTCAGAAGTTATTATACCATTAATAATATCTTAACCTTATTTATATGATTTTTATTTCATAGGTCAGTACTATATGCATCTGTAAAAGAGGTTAAGAAGTAATCAGGATTCTGATTAATCTTAACTAAAGATACAATACAATCATAACTAAAACCTAAAGAATTATAAATATTTAATGCATGTATTGAAATAAACTGTATATAATTATCTCATGTTTTTCAAAACCAACTTTCATTTTCAACTATAAAACACTTCAGATTCAATTATTTTCATTGAAAACCACCCCCACTTTTTAGTACTTTTTATTGAAAATTCACACTCTAAACCCATAAACACTCCTTGAGAGAAGAATTAGGGTCTACCCTATTCTATAAAATCATCTTACAAACATAATCAATTTTACATGTCATGAAATTATGGTCACTGCCTCAAGAGAGTGATCCTATGAGGACACCTAGTGAGGATGAGCTTGTGTGGCTATCTTGTGAGGTTATGACAATGAGTCCACCTTATGAGGGAGATCCTTTGAGGGAGACCTTAAGAAGGCTAATTAGTGCGTCCCATCATGAAATCCACCTCAAAATTCCACCATGTGAGTGGATCCTCATGAGTTCATCTCATAAAGTCTACCTAATGTGGTCATATCATTTTGGAAACCAGGTTCATTCACATGGTGTCCATTTAAAATGGAAATTTTATGGGGAATCTAATACCTTCCATTATTACATGGAATATATAAAGTTATTGATAAATGGATATACTTAAAAACCAACCTTTCTTGAGGGTTTTCTCGCTAATCCTTTTTAATTCACACAACTCTATGGTCTACCTCTATAGGTGTGAGAACTAATTAATCTCTCAAAGGGTGATATTCCTCATGAAGAAAATCCTTTAAAGGTCCATATTCATGGAGAAGTACATATGGGAAACCCATGAATAAGCACATATCAATCATAAATTTTCACCATTTCTTGATACAAACATCCATGTCACATGAAATAAAACTAAACAAAAAACCCTTATAACATGATGTTAAACTATGCGGTATGGTCTTGTGACCTGACATTAAACTATAAAACTTTAACTGCATGATATTTAATTCATATTAACCATGATATGTTGAAATACTCTTTGATATTTAAACCCAACATATTAAATCTTCCATTTCAATCCATTTGAGGCTATATTACTCATGAATCCACTGGTGTCATTCCTCATTAATCCATATACCCTACAAGCTTGGACATCCTTTCCACTAGGTCCATATTCCTCATGAACCACCCCTTTTAGTACATAATCTTAATGATTTTATGTCTTTATTGGTGGGTTATACACACATTATGAAAAACCAAATATGTTTCTCATAGATTCCGATTACCCATGAAATAAATCCATCCTCATTGGGCTATATTCCCTTTGAGTTCGACAAACCAATGATATTTATGGGTAATCACCACATCAATCATTACTAGAAACCTTTCAACTAAGAATATGCCTGACATGAATTTAAAATATTTTAAGGTGGTCCTTGTTACATGAATATAAAAGTTATGTCATGCCTAATTAATTAGAAATGAATTGTATAGGTTTTTATTCCTTTCAAAATGATATGTGTGAAGCCTTTATTATGGGCTCTATCCCAACAACATGAATACATATCACTTCTCTAGATGGTGATAAACTCTTGATCATCCATATTTGTGGATTTAAACCATAGTACCGTAAAAAAATCCCCACTAAGTAATAAAAAATAATATTTAAAATATCTAATACATAGATATAGTACCATCAATGTAGAACATATGCCACAAAAATATGTTCACATTGATTAAACACCTCTTATATGTAATAGGTGTTCATGTCAATGAATTGTTTTGATCCATCACCAACATGGGGGTAGCCGATCTAACAATGGAATTTTTAAATGATTCAAAAAATAAGTCTAAAATATATAAGTGAGTCCTATAGTAGAAAACAATTCCCCCTCAAAGGTGTAAATGAGAAAAACCTCCCATAATATCAACTAATGAATATTCAATGTGTTAGTAGAAAAGTACCATTATATTCCAACTTTAGGAAATAACTTTAACACTGAATAAAAATTCCATGAAGGATAAACATCAGAAGCTTCTATTTAAAATAAAAAATAGATAAATTGATGTTAATTATTCAACAATACTTAGCCTTTCAATTATAGGTGTTGGTCCATTATGTTCCACATGTTTCAGAAAAACAAAAGTGGTGAACCTGATGTGGATTCTTCAACCATGACATGGAACGATAAAACATGACCTTAATTGTGATTCTACATTAATTGGTTTCCTTATTTTATTTGTTGATATTTATATAAATTTCTAATAAATTTCCCCCTTCAATCTAACCATATGGAATTCCCAAGGAAACAAACATATGCCACATCTTCTCCCAAATTTGCGACCCCACAACCAAAAGTAAACCATTTTCTACACAATGTCTTCAAAGAAAGGTTAAAAATGCATTGATAAGAGTGTACCACCTCAATGGTATCATATTCACCTTGTAGGAGGCATGTGAGTGCCTCTTAGAGATAAAGACCCACATATCTCTCCACCAAAAAAGGAAGACCATGACACGAAAGTAGGTTGTGCCTATTTAAACCTCTAACCATTTTGGCATTCTGTCACCAAAGTGAGATAATGCTTACCTAACATACATTAAGTAGGAATAGAATTTGTTTTCATATGATCTCACCACTATTTAAGAGACATATAAATAGTTCCTACCATCAGTTTATACCACCACTGATACTGTACGATCTCAACTCCTCTATAGTATACCAAGGAGGCTACACAGAACACCCTAACCATAGTCACTTAGGACCAAGCATCCATAAGGAGGTTCCATAAGGGGAATCCAATCCACCATCACCAGGAGTGTACAAAAATCCCTATTTCATTTGAATAGGATCATAACCATATCCTAAAAAGGGTGAAAAGTATTCTCATACTTTTTCTCACACTGAATAAGCCTGTCAGTACACCATTGAAGCATCTAAAGGTACAATCCATCATATTTTAGATTATACCCATGGGAAGCATTATATTCACTCAATAATATATAAATACCATCAGCATATCATGATGAAGAATAGAGAACAAGATTGGAATCTCTTTCCCAGTATCACCCAGGAATGGGTTGATATCCCCATTCCTGCTAAAGAAGCCCACCAATATATCTTAGTAGAGATGGATGGAAATGATCATATCCTTACCCACACCCTGTATAGTATCCAAAATAACCAGTAATAAATAGAAATAATACCACACTCAATATATCCCAGTGGAAAATAAGAGAAAAATCATATCTATTCCCCCTCAAGTTAAATAAACCATTATAATACCACCAGATGTACACATGGGTAGGCTTATATCCACATCCCCATTTAAGATGACCATTAGTATTTTCCAAATAAGAATAAATAATCAGACCAGGGTCATATACTCATCCCAAATAGAGTACATGGATATTCTTTGAAAACCACTTCAAGGAAGGTTTAAATATTTACCAATATCTCAAGAATTTTTCAATATATTCTTATAATCACTCCAAAATAGGATCATATTACTACTCTTACTATATGAGTTTGATTTAATACTCTTTAAATAGTAAAAAAGTAGGCATATATTCCCACCCATTTTTATGGATTCTATTTCAATATCCTGGTGGAACCCTCTGAGGGGAAGGCTTTTATTCCCTCCCCTATTCAGGAGGCCTGTCAATATATTTTGGCACTACCCAAAGATCAAAAAAAGGTTCATATTACCATACCTACAAACACTTTCATGGTGTTCCAAAATATTCCAGAAGTTACCCAGGGAAATAATTAGCGTATTCCATTAGTGGGTAAGATATCACCATGGAGGGTTCATACACAAGATGGTTCATACCTACATTGTACAAACATATTTATAGACAAGGTATCAACCTCATTCAACTATATACAAATATCAAAATGGTATGATCAAAGTCAACCCACAAACTAGAAGAAGAAACATATTTCATCCTTGATGAGTGATTAAATTCTCAGGGCCCTTCAATACTTTTAGATAGAATCCCTAAAATCTTCTTATTTATCCACAGAAAGTGATAGAAGTGGTGATCACAGATTTCCCCTTGAGATAGTATGATCAAAAACTATATAGTTACTACCCATATAATCAACCTTGAAGGTCTTCCCCATACCAACACAAATATAGATCATAAGAAGTTTTTCCATCATGAGATATTTGAAAGACCTCCTCATGGATAAAAGGTCAATCAAAAAGAAGTTACTCCCAATGATAGAGATTATTTTTCAATTAACTTATACTGAGAGACACTCCAAAGATCAAGGAAAACCAATACAAGTACCTTTTCCATAATTAGTGACATCTTCTCACAACCGAAGGAGAATCCAATAAAGTAGTTATATTCCATGATACTTTCAGATCATCTATATTTTGATACAGTGGAAGAGATTTTGGCCAATCTAGGTCCCCTTAGTAATGAATATGAGTAACACTACTCTAGGTAGATCAGGTGGAGGAATAACTTTTCTAATACAAGAGGAATTCTATGGTTATAAGTAAATAATTATCAAAATATAATATACCGGTTATATTCTAGACCATAGACACTCCTGATTATGACATTATAGAAACAATAAATGAGGAATTTGTACATTATTTGTGTCTAAACATATGAAAAAATATACATAATATAAGGAAAAAACATATGTATTATGGGGAATATACCAATCATTTTAATACAATTGGTGATCTCTTCTAGAAAATTGAACCTTTATCCATTTCTAATGCATGACATCCAATGAAAATTAGTTTATGGATCTAAAACATGCATGCATTGACACCATATAGAATATATGTAAATTGATCACCAGTCCCACCTAAAATTTATATATTAGAAGTTGGGGAGAATTTTGAGTGTTAAATATTACCACTCTCCAGAGTCACTAGAGTCCTCCAAGAAAGGCATCATGTAATGTTATATCCTTAGTCCAAGTCTGGAACTCCTAATCTATATATATAAGATGATTTGACCAATGGGAAACAATTATTTATAAGGCTATAAAATGACATACTCAATGGAAGAAAACCATTGATTGGATCCTACATCAAGCCTCCAAGAATGTTGAACTAGTCCCTCACCCAAGAAAAGCCAAACCTATGGAAACATCACTACCCTCAATAACAAGTTGATCACGCTCGAAACATATATTTCATCAAAATAATGATTTCACAAAACCCTAGAAAATATATGGGGTAGATGTGATGTATACTATATTAGTAATATGATATTGATCCCAAACTAGATCCAAATTTATATACCTTCAATGGTATGGGGGACCTAGGAAAAATATGATACACATTATATCTAGATGTGGTCCCATGATGGGGAAACTTAAAAAAGGAATAAAGTGAGCTTAGATAATTTATGAATACTCTAGAGTGACCATCATTTGTTTGGTATAATAGTATATTATTTGGATCATTTGCATGATGGGAAGGACTCCATTGATATTTCATCTACCAATTTAGTTCCATAATATGAAATATTATATCGCTAAAACTCTAAAATTATATGTAGTGTTAGAATTGTAAGGTTTCAAATTTCATTTCTTGGTTTAAGGGATTAATATATTCCTAGAATATGAATCTTCCCCATGAGATATTGTTAGAGATATGAATATGAAACATCTTGGATTATTTGTAAACAATGAAAAATCCCTTAAAATACCCTAGAATATTACATGAGTTCACTATGGTTGAATTTTTTTTGGAATATTCTATTTTTAGGACTAAATGAAAATCTCAACCAATACTGTAAAATCAAGGAAGGAAACTAATAAGAGAAAAAGTATAAACTATTATGCTTAAAACTATATCAGTTCCCACTCTAGACTATCAACAAGCCTGATATAATATGATTCCCCCTACTAAGTGGCATCTTCAACAAAAAATTTCCTTAGTAGAAAAAAAAGGAACAATGGAATCCTTAACTGAAGGATAGAAAGAAAAAGATATCATTTTTTCATAAATGAGAAAGTACCAAGCTATTTCATTTATGCTATAGAGAAATATTTTCTCAGATTGTAAATTCCTAGAATTCTGAATCTAATTATCCTCACTAATTATCCTAACTACTACCCCTACCATATCATGTTAGGGAATAAAATACACGAATATTTTTTATTTAACGATACTATTCAAAAAATGGTTGACTATAAGAAATTTTCTTGGGAAAACGTCTTATGTAAGTAACCTATGTTTCTTCCATCATACCTAAAGATTATTGTGGATGATAAAAAGTACTATAGAAACATAGTCAAAAGATGGATGAATAAATGAGTAGGAAATTAATACAATAAACACATTGAATCCTCAATGATTAATTGATTCATCTAATTATATCCTTAGATACTTATATAATGTTAGAACAAAATTCTTCCTTAGGTTTAGCCAAAGTTCGATGCAATTATAATCAAAATAAGAAGTCATGAGAATAAAAAAATTCACTAGCACCTAAACCAGTTTAAACCCTCTCATAATTTATACCCATCTACTTGGAAGTTGGGCACTATCCCAAAAAATGATATCATGGGAACTATATCATCTAAAGAATTTTTCATCAGATGTAGATTCACAGTATTCTTTTTTTCCTATGATATTTTTTTATAAATTCCATAATCAAATGATAATGATTTATATGAACCATGGCCTCTCATTTAAAACATGGAAAAGGAAACATGGGTCAAGGAGGGAGAGAAAGATAAATCCATAATGGACATCTCCATTAGAGAAATGTCTCATATGAATCCATATTTTTCATGGAAATAAAAATGCAAGCACACCAATAGGCTTAGTAAGAACAATATCAAGATCTAGAATTATCTAAAAATTGATCTGGTATAATCATTTTGGATGATCAATTTTTAAATGTTCAGTTTTATAATCATAATATGAGGATTGTAGATTCAAAGTGCCTCAAAACATGGACCATGTGAAGGATACACTGACATAACCAACATCAAACTC
This sequence comes from Viscum album, assembly GCA_963277665.1. Lineage (NCBI taxonomy): Eukaryota > Viridiplantae > Streptophyta > Magnoliopsida > Santalales > Viscaceae > Viscum > Viscum album. The sequence continues at coordinate 249,188,126 of OY728135.1, read as the reverse complement.
TAAAACCAATCTAGGTAGTAGCCTCATGATAAAAATAATAGGTCCCTATCCAAGAAATATGAAATTATAAATTAGGTTTCCATTAATCAAACTAAGATATAAATTATAGATTCCCATCATCACTTATTGTAACTCCAAGAGGTGATCATTGAATCACTTCCAATACCATAAGAATACAAGGTTAATGTTTCTATGATAGAAAAATTTTGTGGAATGGAAAACTATTTCAAATAGAGAATAGTTACCTCCATCAGAGAATAAGTTCTATAAATTTCTATAGAGGGTACATCATATTGTTATATGAATCTATAAAATTAGGTGACATAGATGTATATTGAGATTTTTTTTATAATAGTTCCAGAATGAATCATATACCTATATAAAACACATGAATACTAAGATACAATGAATATTATTTGTACCTATCTGGATTGAAAATTCATGTGTATGAAAAGATCTAGAAAACAACTCTTAGTACGATCAATCTCATAACATAGTTCAAAGATCTCATATAAGAATTTGAATTTACAATTGTCCACTAGAATATTAATTTATATTTCTTATTATGGAGGTCATGATTTAATATACCTATGACAGTGTCCTAATCATATCATCAGTGAGTAAAGTACTTTTTCAATTGGTATGTTGAAGTGTTGTATGGTGATAACACTTCCTTAGAGGCCTATGAATTCCAGTATATCGTGGAAAATTTTTAAAAGAAAGTGGGTAAGAAACTATGAAAGATGGTATTGACTAGTTCATATCCCCAATGTTAAAAATATTTACCTTAATAACCTATTCAATAAACTCATTGATGAGCATGTGTTATACATAAACCAGGTCAAGAAATATATCCATACTAAAAATGATCGTTGATCTGTTTCCCTAAAATTTCTTTACCTAAGGACTAGTTTGATCGATATTAAGACTATGAAACTAGGTCTCCCCAGCCAAAAAAACCTCATCCCTCAATAGAGGAGGTAGACATCAGATTCAGGTATCATAACCCCCATTATCATGATTTCTAATGCATTTATTAATGGAATTTTGGGTGAATATTCCCCTCATTGTCTTTAAAACCCCTAGAGGTTTGAGCGTTATATTTTGAATTCATATCATCCAATGAAACTGAGAATTTTATTATAACATATCCTTATAATCATAATGTTAGCGCATCCTATAAACCTGATGATAGTAGATAAGGGAGGGATAAAATTATGAATTCCTTCTAAAATTATGCTCATATAGTATCACTTTTATAATTTAGAAGCATCCCCTTGATGTTCATAGAAGATAAAATTGCACCAGTTTTTTTTTCAAAATCCAAGCATTTCCCCTCATCTGTCATTAATAAAAATGTTTAAATAGAATTAGAGGAAGACATAGAATATGATCTTAAAGATTCTGCTACCATTTCAAGAAGTAATATCAACCACTATTGATGAGATTAAGGAATAAATTTTTTGGAACAAACAAAGAACCATGACCTATATTAATTAGTGAAACCATAGACCAATAAGAACAAGATAAATATGGATCCTTCTTGAAACAACATCAAGATGTCTTTTCCTAGAACTATACAGAGATTCTTGGCTTGGACCCCATCATGTATTCTCATCATATTAGTGTTTCAAAAGATTATCGTGGTTATGAGAAAGAAATTAAGAGAACACATCTTGCTCATGCCACTTGGGTAGATACTGAGGTTAAAAATATCAATAATTTATAAGTCATAGTATCCTATGCAACTCACTGATATCATAACTATTAAAAAGAAAAATGGGAAACTTCAAGTCTGCATTTACTTCATGGATCTTTATCAGAAATTCACAAAGGAATATTTCCTAATCCCAATCACATATTTTTGACCAAAGAAACAATTGGATTCCAATACCTCTCCTTCATATATGGGTATTCGAGCTATAACCTGTTTCAAATGGCCCCCGATGATGAATAATCCACTACTTTTAGAGAACCCTAAGGGGTTTTCTATTATCAGTTGATGCCATTTATCATAATGGATGCAATCACCAACAATACACCACATATTGAAGCACCTCCCTAGGAAGATTACAGAATGTTATATTAAAAATATAGTGGTCAAATACAAGAAATTCTATGACTATGTCATCGATCTAAAAATATTTTTTAGTAAACTATTAAAATACTAATTGAAATAAATCCCTTAATTCATGAATTTAGGGTAACATAAATGTTGTTTATCAGCTTTGTAGTATGTCATCACAACATTAAATTTGACCTAGATAATACCATGAAAATCATTAACATTAAAAACCTTGAATTCTCAAATAGTTTTAAGGGATTATAGGATGCCTTGATTATATCACAAAATTCATAGAATAAGTTACAAGAAAATGAATTACCTATATAAAATTGATGATAATGTATGCCACATATGGGTGGGAAGAATTTTTTCAAGAAGATTTCAACATTCTCAAGAAACACATCTTAATTTTAATAGTTTTGATTCTTCTAGTAGAAGGAAATCCACTGATATTTAGTGTGGAAACCCTAAAATGATCACTCAGTGATCTTATTTTGTAAAATAATGATGTCGGTAAGGAAATAGTCTTCAATATCTGACTGTAAATATTATATATACATATAACTAATAATACTACATTGAAAATAATTTCATCACATTCATATTTTTAGTGGAGAAAATAAGACACTGCCTATAGAATCATGTAGTTCACTATATCTTTTATGTATAACTGCTCAAGTATATCCTTAGTCGTCCAACACTAAATGGATTTCTATCATAGTGGGTGGTCATCCTATAACAATTTGACATTTTGTTTTGGACCTAAAAGGTAGTTAAATTCTAGGAACAAATAGGTTTCATTACAATACATCCCTACCTAGGAACTACCCCAATAGACATAGAGCACCCTAACAGATAAGTCTTCTCCATCCATGAAACTCCATAGATATGGTATATGTATTTTAATGAAACCTACAGAAACCTGATTGGAGGAAAAATGGAGAATTCAATGCTCAATAAGGTTGGCCAAGGAATCATTCTCATATCCCCCAAAAAGGATATTCTTTCTTACTCATTGATCCTTTTAAAGTTATGATGTACTAATGAGGAAAAATATTGGTCCCTCATTATAGTTTTAGATATAGATATGCAAGTACGAGTGACTTACATAAGTTTCAAGAGAAACTCATAAATGGTGATCAATAAATTCAATGCTTATTATGCTATTATGAAGAAATATATGATTCATTTTCTTGATTACATATGAGGTTTTATGGAATAATTCCCATCAAAACCAATGATTTATCATATTCTATGTTGAGAGAATTCCCATGATGATAAATTGGATAATGCATCTACAACCCTGGTAGATCCAAATAATAATGAGATGATTATATACGTTGCATATCAGATGGTGGTATCCCCTGTAATTGGATATGAAATGGTGAAATCAATGAAATTAATGATACCGTATATTAAGGAAAGATCATATTCTTACTGATATATTCCATAACTAAATATATGTACCATGCCATAAACTATCTCTAGAAATGGATCCTTCCACCTAATCAAGGAAAGAGGGAGCATATACAATTCCTTACAATAAATGAAATCCATTTTGGAGATAAAAATTCGGAAAAAGTTCTCCATAAATGAGTCTTTTATGGGGTTCTCCTCAAATATATCAAATGAGGTGAGGCCCTCACTATTATATAGGAAGTTCACACAACTACATTTAGAACCTATAATTAAAGAACCATGATCTCCCATCAAATAAAGTGGCTTGATTAATATGTTCCATCAATGATGTAGAAATTCATAGAGTTAAATAGAAATTTCCAAGACCTTTAGATACATTCAAGCTTTATTTATCAACCTCTAGAGTTATTGCATACCACCAAATATTCTTGACCATTTTTCAGTTAGTGAATGGATGTCATGGGTCCATATACCCTTGAAAAATCTAGGTAGTTCAAGTATATACTCACTAATATTAACTTCTTCTCCAAATGGGCCAGGGCCCTACCTCTCTAGGAAGCTAGGACAAAGGCCATTATCAGATTTTTGAATCAAAAATCATTATTATATTTGGTGTCCCTTATTCAATATTAATGGATAATAAAACCAAATTTTGTTCTTTTTAGTTGGAAATGATGTAAAAGGAATACAACATCCAATATAATCACTCTTATTAATATCATACAATAGAAAATGGGAAGATAAGTTCATTTAAGAAGACAATATTAAATATCCCTTATAATATGGTAAACAAGGATTAAAATCCTGGACTAGAAAGACTTCAGTATACATTATGGGCCTTTAGTGTAATGACCGATAATTTTATCAATCAAGTTTCACTTATTATTATTATTTTATATTGAATAGATCAAATAAAATCAGATAGAGAACAAAATAAAATTTTATAAATGAAGAATTAATGAAATTAAAGTCATTTCTAGAAATTAAGGAACATATAAGAATGAAATATTAACTTGACTGTTGGAATAGTAATGTGGATATTAGGAATAGTAATCTGGCCAATACAATAATAACCACACCTATGAAAGTATAGAAAAATTTTAGGTATCTTATAAGTTAAAATATGATATATTCTTATCATGGCATAAATAAATATATTTTTTTAAATGATAAATTAGATATTGATATTTTTGTGAAACGTAAATGTTAATTTATAATTTTATAACTAATATTATTATTTGAGAGAAATTTTATTTTCATAAAATAGATTCCTAATTTAATGTTTTGTTTTCTTATTATTATATCATAATTTTATGAGACATTAATTTTTTTTCAAATTGTCTTAAAATCAGTTATAAATTTAAATTTTTTATTTTTGGAATAATTTATGATTTTAATTAAAAATTAAATTTCTCATATTTAGAATATTATTTTCATAAAATTTGTTCCATTTTTTAATTCTAAATGTCGAAAAATGTTTATGGTAAATTTTTGGTATTTTTTCTAAAAGTTTTGAGTTTTGGTGAATAGTGAAGTACGGTAGTTAATAGTATTTAACATTATAAGTAAATAAATACATTTTTGATTCATTAATGATATATGAATTATGTAAGAACAATTATATTGAAGTCACATGATTTAGTTACTATATTTAGTTACAATAATCAACAATACTTTTTTTCTTGATACAAAATAATAATAAAATGAATAAAATATTCAAAAAACACCTCTCGCCTTCTCTATTTATACCACCCCTCACCACCTAATATCTTCGCACATTATAAAACTTTTATCTTTATTATGTAATAAAAAATGCATCTCTCAAACCTTATCTCTATGTTATTTTTTTCTGGATTCAAGAAAAGTCCATTTACAAGTGCCTTAAGGAGGTTCTCAAGGATGCGACACTCAAGAGGTAAAACCCTCCCTTTTTCTCTTTTAATTTATTTTATTTTCCTATTATTCTTTAATATTACCTATCCAAAGATAAATTAAAACTCTATAATCATACATAAACTGTAATTTTATTTTCATATTGGTATATCCATCACCAATTCTTTTATCCTCTCCTTTTATTCTAAAAACATAAACATCATATGTGAGGTTTCGATTTACTTCCTTAATGGAGGATGAGTTTTTTTTTCAATTAAAACTTCAAGGATTGTAATAAAACTATTTTTAGGTTTAAAATTATTATAATATAAGATTTAAAACTTATTTAATTTCCTGGAACCAATATATATGAATAATATTAAATAATAAAACAAAACTAGTTCGTGATGATCAAAAAACTGCCAGAATAAACTAATCATTTTTCATTATCATTTCATCTAATAAATATTTATATTATCTAAAAAATGATATATTGGACCATTAAAAATAATTTTGGATAATAAATATCCTCTAATTATAAATCTAGAGTTTTGATTCCATTTTACAAGCTCTCCCACAATTATACTCAAGGGAACCAATAAACAAACCATGATATGAACACTTCCAAAATGAAGAAATTTAACACTATAAGTCATCGAAATTGTAATAAATGAACCTAGAAAAATTATAATAAATTAAATAAATTTATAAGAGGGTTTTTATTAATTAATTAATGGATTTAATTTGATTATATAGGATATAAAGTACAAGTGCAGAACGTTTTTTTGAAATAAGTTTGGGGATCCTCTCTGAAACTATATTTTTACTTTGGGTTACACTTTCTCTATCTTTAACACAATTTAATTTTTAATTATTCTTATTTAAACATCATAAATTAAATATTTATGTTACAAGAATATTTTTTATCTTAATTATTTATTCTTTTATGGAGAAATACATGTTTTTATAAGGTTCCCTTCTCAATTCGTCCAGATAAGCAAACCCGATTAAAGGGAACTTCCCAAATTCATACCCATTTCCATGTTCCATACATAGTATGTTTTAAGCCCCCATTATTCTTATAAAATAAATATTTTTATCATAAAAATATATCTTGGTTATTTTCTGGTTTTATATAAAATATTATGTATTTTATGCATTAAATTCTCTTTAATATTTGCCTTAAATAACACAAAAATATTTCATTTCTAATGTTACTTAAACACTATTTTTACAATTTTTCACTTCATTTTGAGATCAATTATCATTATATATGACTATTTTACCTTATTAATGTCCAATTACTATTTAAATCCATTATTTAATGGATAATATTATGATATCCCCTTTTATTATTTCTTATGACATGATTATGATACCCAATTCCCTCCAAGGGTAACCCTTATGATTGATTCTTCACGTGGAACACATATTAATGTACATGTTATTATGGGTGCACCTAGATATAACTCTAATACAATGGTTAATGTTTTAGTCTCATGAGATGTCATGTTGGGACATAGAGTAAACCTGATCCCTTTATGGGACTTTGTCTGCCACATGCAATGGTCTTGGCAGTTAGCCTTGACTCATGCTTATGTCATGTTATATTTTGTTTCAAGTTCCTATGATACCATGTATTTGGGATCCCATGTTCTACATCTTATTCTTCCTTATGTTTATTCATGTCCCATGTCTTTTTTATGTCATCATGTTATGCCTTATAACTCTTTTGATGTACTTTATTGCTATGTTTATTCAGTTACTGGGATTTTTAGCTCATCCCTTTTATCTATGTATTCCTGAAGTTTTCCTCTACAGATGTAAGATCTCAAATAATTTAGGATATCATTATAGAGATTAAATAAAATAAGTTTTTATTTTGGTTTCATGATATCTAATTATATACCTAATTTTTCAATGACACTAAACATTATGATCCTTGGCTTATAATTGATGGTTAATTATGCTTAAAATCATGTAATAATATTTTGTAAGAGTATAGGACCTCTATAGTTGGTATTAGAGAATATTCTAGTTATTTTTTGAGATTAGGACTAGTAATATTTACTGATAACCATAGAGATAATTCTATCACCATAGACAACTTATATTGAAACTTAGGGAATCATAAGATAGGATATAATTTTTATTTATAGGTTTATCCTTCTATGTTCAAATATTCCTTCTTACATTCTTATTATATTAGTATTAAATCCACATAATTTTATTTCTCTATTTTATGTTTATTATATGGAAATAATAGAAGTACTCTCACATGTTTTCACCTTAGTATGTAAAATGAAATTTTGAGGGAAAAATATCATAAGGGGGGAAGAATGTTATAACCCAAAATTTTATCAATCATATTTCCGTTATTATAATTATTTTATATATTATATATCACATAAAATCACATAGAGAACACAATACAAACATAATAAATGAAGAATGAATGAAATAGGAGGTATTTATAGAAATTAAGGAACCTATACCAATAGAATAGTAACTTGACCATTAGAACATTAATGTGACCATTATGAATAGTAATCCAGCCAATAGAATAGTAACCACACCTATGAAAGTATTAATAAAATTTAGGTATCTTATAAGTGAAAATATGATATATTTATATCACGATATAAATAAATAAATGTTATAAAATTGATAAATGAAGTATTGATATTTTTGTGAAACATAAATGCTAAATTAAAATTTCATAATTAAGATAATTATTTAAAAGAATTTATTTTCAGAAAATGTATTCATAAATTAACTTTTTTTGTATTATAATAATAATATAATTTTATGATACCTTAATTAATTGTTCAAAGAGTCCTAAATTCAGTTTTAATTTTAAAATCAGTATTTTTTTTAAAAAATGATGATTTTGATTAAAAATTTAATATCTCAAATTTATAAAATTATTATCATAAAATGTAGTCCATTTTTTTAATTCTGAATGTTTAAAAATGGTCAGGGTGAATTTTTAGAATTTTTCTAAAATAGTTGAAAGTTTGATGAATAGTGAAGTACAATAATTTCTGATATTTAAAATTATAAGTAAATTAATTAATTATTTAGTCATTTATGAAGTGTGGATGATGTAATAACCATTATATTGAACTAAAATTCTATAGTTACTGGATTTATACATAATAATCAACACTATTTCTTGTATTGATCAAAAATAATAAACAAATGAATAAAATAATAAAAAACACCCATATCCTCCCCTATAAATACAACCCCTCACCACCTCTTCTCCTCAAATATTATAAGACTTGTATCTTCCTAAAATTATACCCAATTCATCTTTAAATCCTCTTCTACATGTTATGGTCTTTATGGTCTCACCAAAAGACCATTTTTAAGTGCCTTAAGGAGGTTCTCAAGGAGGCGAAACTCAGGAGGTAAAACCCTCCCATTTTCTCTTTAAATTTATTTTATTTTCTTATAATTAACTCACCTTGCCAATAAAAGGGGACATGACAAATAACATATCATACATATATTTTAATTTTTTTTATCTTAATGGTATATCCATCTTAAATTATCTTCTCTACTTCTATTATTCTAAAAATGAAAACATCGTCCATGAGGTGCTGATTTACCGCCTTCATGAACGACGAAATTTTGTTTTTCAATTATGCATTCAAGGATGATCATGATATCATTCTTATGGTTATCAAATATTATAATATTTTTATTAAAACATATTTAATGTTCTTTAACTATTATATTTGAATAATATTGAATAAAAAATAAAAAACTAGTTCGTGATGATTGAAAAACCGCTGGAATAAACTAATTGTTCTTCATTAACATTTTATCTACTAAATATTTATATTATATTAAATAATGATATATGGAATAATTTAAAATAATTTAGGATAATAAATTTCATATAATACAACTACTTGATTTTTTTCTATTTTATAAGAACTCCTATAATTATACTGAAGGGAACCGATCATAAAATTGTGATACAAAGACTTCCAAAACGAATAAATAAACAATATAAGTCATGAAAATGGATATGAATTTATATAATAAAATTATAATGATGTAAAAACATTTATAAGTGGTTCTTAATTAATTAATTAATTAATGGATTTAATTTTATTATCTAGGATTTTAAGTAGAAGTTCATAACTATTTCAGACATAAGGTAAGGGATTCTCTCCGAACCTACATTTTTTTCTTTAGGTTACACTTTCTCTCTCTTTAACCTAATGTAATTATTAATTATTCTTATGTAATCCTCCTAAATTCTATATGTATGTTCCAAGAATAATTTCCTATCTAAATTATTCTTTCTTTGATGGGGAAATATACATTTTTATAAGGTTCCCTTCCCAATTCCTCCCGATAAGCAAGCCTGATTAAAGAGAACTTCTTAATTTCTTACCCATGTTCATGTACCATCCGTAATCTGTTTTATGCCCCCATTATTCTTATAAAACCAATAATTTTATCATTAAAATATATTTTGGTTCTTTTCTAGTTTTATATAGAATATTATTCCTTTTCTTCTTTAAATGCTCTTTAATATTTTCCTTAAACTGCACTAAAATGATTCATTTATAATGTTTCTTAACCACTATTTTTACACGTTTTTACTTTAGTTTGACATAATTTATCATTATATAATACTATTTTCTCTTATGAATATCCAAGAATTTTTTAAATCTATTCTTTCATGGATACCATTATGATATTCCATTTTTTTATTCCTTATGAAATGATTATAATACCCAATTCATTCCATGGGTATCCCTTATGCTATATTATCAATGTGGAACACATATTCCTGATAATTTTATTATGGGTGCACCCAAATAGTTCTCCAATACATTGGGTAATGTTTTAGTCTCATGAGACATCATGTTGAGATAGGGAGTAAACCCGATTCCTTTATGGGACTTTGTCCCCCCATGTGTAATGATATTGGAAGTTAGCCTTGAATCATGCTTATGTCTTATCATATGTTGTGGCCACATTATTGTGATTTGATTATTATGTGATCCCATGTTATAAAATTGATTATTCCTTATGTTTATTCATGTTCTATGTCTTTTTATGTCATCAATTTATTCCTTCTAACACATGTGTTATTCTTTATTCTTATGTTTATTCCTTTATTTGGATTTTTAGGTCATCCCTTTTTTCTATATATTCCCCAGGTTATCCTATGAATATTTAAAAGCTTAAAGTAAGTTAAGAGGTCATTATAGAGATTAAATAAAAAAAATTATTTTGGTTTCATGATTTATACTCATGTACTTAATCTTTTAAAGACAATAGAATTTATGATCCTTAGATTTTATTTGATGTCTAGTTATGATAACAATCATGTAATAATATGTTTAAATGTTTATAGTTTCTATATATCACACAAAAATCCATATTACTACATAAGATACCCCATATTTACTTTTCTATGGGAAAGCGTTAATTTTAACCACTGATGTCCAACTACCTCACTTTGGGTCAGCATCCATAACTAGTTGTCTAAATATGAGAAGTCCCAAAAGTAGATTGATGAGTTATAGTGACTAGAATAGAAAATATTTTCTACATTAAAAAACCTATAAGTACATCAGAACTGAGTCACATAATCATTCAATAACAGATATTATCTCAAATTATTCCTCTAAATAGAGATGGTTCTATCACTCAAAACTCCCACGATCATAGGGAATATGTATTTGAAACTATGACAAAATGGTAGGGAACTTACATCACACACAATATCTACTATTATAGAGAATAATCCTTAGACACCATGGATGGGGAGAATATCACACCTCTAAAAAATGAATGATTTCTCAAGAAATACTTTGCAAATTATTCATGTAAGATTCAAATTTTAATCACTGTAAGACATTAAACTACATAGTTTATGTCCTTACCAAATGATGTCAAACTGTGTGGTGTAGGTCTGGGATATAATAACTTAAACTAAAAAACAAAAATATCCTTATTTCTATATGTTAAACTACATGATGTTGAGTCCATCTTTCTTGAATTTAATCTAATCCAAATTCATGGTGTGTAATTTCTATCTTTCATTGACATAAAACAAAACAAATTCTTTTTCCTTATATGAAAACATGATCATTATAGGGATACCATATAAAACAAAGTACATATTTATTGACACCTTTTATAGGATATATAGAGAAAATTGGATTCTCTATCATGGGCTTAGACAAAAATACCCATTACTATCAACCTACTTTGCCTCCCATAATAGCCAGATCCATGTGGGAGCCCTGATACACGTTATCTACCCATTTTCTAGTGAGAGTGAAGGATAAAATTATCATTTTCATCATCCTCTCATGATATTAAAATTCATGACATATGGTCTAACCTTATGAGACCTCAAACTTCTTATAAAACCCTATCTTATAGGGATTGCCTCATTTACCTAGTAGAGGGATCCATATAATAATCCTAAGTGCATGCCTCTCAAAATTTAATCATATTATAAGAACTATTTTTGATTTTATTCCATTTTATAGGATATTTAGTGACATAAATATCCTCTATTCCAGGACAAATTAATCACTCATTGTCTTTATTATTTTCATTAGTTCCAAATATGTGTATAAACTCTTACTTTCATCAACATGAAAATCCTCTCCCTATGTTCCCTGTCATGCACTCTCATGAGATTAAGATGATTCCATAGTTACCACTTTTTTTCACACACAAAAATATTCACTTGAGCTTAAAGGTCCAATAGAATCATTCTAATTAACATGATTAAGGTTTAACATATTCAAACTTAAGGACTAAAGTCTTTTTCACGAGATATTATGTTTCCTAGAATGAGATCCTTCATATATGAATCCTAAAGTAGTTTGAGGTGGCTTATTTATTAGACACTTATCCCTTACATGGGATCCAGATTTGTGTAAGAATTTTTCATACATTGATTTACATTCAGAAAAATCTCACCCTCTCAATTACTTTGTGTGCTTTGATTCCTATTTTTATAGGATATATAATGATTCCCAAATCTTCTATCCTATGACCAAAATTGGATTATTAAATCAAAATTTACTCTCTTCAATGTATGATCAATATCTACATTAGAGCTTTTGGCATGGAATATCTAATCCGTGGACTTATGATAAAGGTACCCCAATTTAAGAACTATATGTGTCTTGATTCCTATTATTATAAGATACATAGTGAGATATAGATCTATTATCTTATTTCCCAATAAAAATCTCAATAATATTTCTTATGGTGATAAAATTTATTCTCATTCACATTAGGATTATGATAATCACCTTATGCTTGAGTAAGACCACCCAACTTTTATCCTTTATACATAAGCCATATATGTATAGAGTATTTATAAGAACTATGTGCATATTGATTATTTTTACTATATGATATATATTGACACCTAGATTCCCTATCCTAGGCCCAATGTAAGATCCAATCAAACTTATACTTATCCTTATTTTTTCTTTCGGGGTTTCACTCCTTATTTTAAAATTTGTAATTTTTTTAAATTTTTTATTAGCTATCGAAAAAAATTTCCTTCAAACATATAGTTTTAAACTACACACATGTTATGAGAAAAAATTTACCACATTCATAAGTTTCATACAATTTCCAAGCCTCTATGGATCCAACATTGAAATGAGTCTATATTAGTTTACAAATAAGTGAAACCTACATGAGGTTACCTGAATTAACATCCCATTTGCATGATGTTAAATTGAATGGTGTATGTCCTTGTCACATGATGTTAAAATTAATGAAATATGTTTCTTTTTGTCATGAAATTAAACTAAAAAACATTTAATCCCTTATTAGATGAAGTCAAACTACATGAAATTTTTGTCCTTGTTTAATAGAATTAAACTGAATGACATCCAAGCCATTATTTCATGACATTAAACATCATGACATTCTATTCCTTGTCGCATGATATTAAAACTCAGGAAATATTAGTTCTTGTTACATGATGTTAAACCACATGACATATGGTCCATACTACATGACCAAAAACTACACTGAGATTAAAAACTATGGGTGTCTTGATTCTTTTTATTTCAAGATACATAATGATATACACACCATATATTCTTGACTCATCAAAAAACATTCATCTATTTTCATTACTTTTAAAGGATAAAATCAGCCTAGCCATGGTATACTTATGTTTTGAATACCCGCTTCACCTTTTCAGAAAAAGCCTTTCCATAGGTCACAATTCATGTCTCAAGTGTCTAATATTTTCACAAATAAATCATGGATATTAGTAATAAGTGTATTCAAATCCAAGGGAAACAATTGTTTAGCTATATATATATATATACTCCTAATACAGCTCCACATACCTTCCCTTAATATAGCCTACTATCCATATGCATGTTTTCATACTAATGATAAGTTCCACTAATCCCTGTATTCAATAATAACATCACATTAAAACCCATCATTTGAATGTGTTCAACAATCATCCCTTATGAGCATGTCTTTCATCATCCCTTTGGATCTAAAAACCCTTTTTCATGATTTAAAACACCATAATTATCTATTCAAAAGGTGATGGGTTGTTCTTATATCTTGAACCCCAATTAAGATATTACTTCACAATTTCCATTCTAATTATGATCTAAGAATCATGACCTTAAATTTTGTGCAACCCTATGAGAAAGTATATACTAGTAGAGGACCCTCTGTTCATGTAATATTTTACCTCACCCTTATTATATTTTATATTTCAACCTTTGGCCCATGTGCTATAAAATTAAAAAACTATGTAAAACTAGTTCAAAGTAGTATGAACTTAAACTTCAACCCCTGATGGTCCAAAACAAAATACCTTAAACTACTAGAGATAGAGATATAAAACATTTCTGAAAAAAACTCATTAATGGTGGCCTAAATAAAAACCAAGTTTCTAATCTATAATATTTCCACTTTTTAAGGATTAGAAATAAATTTGAATGTAAATGGAATAGGTACAAAACTCATGGGACCCACTATATAAACCAAGAAATATGTAATCTAAACTTGCTAAATCGACTAGTTTGGGCACAAATTAGAGTAATGAAATGTCATATCTCATCACCCTAATTATTCTTTTAATATCTAGTAACATAAAATTTAGTGTATCAAAACCCTCACTAAATACCCTAAAATCTATAAACCTATTTCAATTCGCAAATATTAAAATCCCAAGAAACCTTCCATGGCTGTAATTAATGAGTGCACCCAAATTCAAAGGGAACCTTTGTTTGTCAAATCTTACATTACCCTTATAGGAATCTACATACAAAACCCCTATATGGAAAACCAACCTTAAGAATGTTTTTATACTAATTGAACTTTCCTATAATATCCATATTCCCTATCACCATTGAAACATAACCCCTCATTCAAATATGGTTCGTGTTTATCCCCAACATACGTGTTCCGTTCTAATATCCCTAATTCAAAAGCATTGAGTTGTCATTTACACAACACATAATACAACCATTAAAATGGATTTGATACCCCAATGTTACATCTTATTACACCACACTCATCTTTAAAGTTAGGATATAATATCTCATTTTTGACTATTAATTGGTTCTCATTGTGTGAACCCAAACCACATGATGTGATAGTCCAAGATTTATGAATATAAACTAAATATACCCCTCTATATGGTATTCTATACTAAAAATGATCCCCCATTCATTGTATATTTTTTATATCTCTTTGAATATAGATTTTATTCCTTGTTTTTTGGTCAAATATATATTGTAACATCCCTAAATATAAAACACAGAGATGATAGTTATATTACATTAATTGTATAAAATACATGAGTTACCAAATTAACTAATAATTTAGTAGTCTTGGAATACCATATACATACATATAATACATTTAAAAACATAATATACTTCATGAATATATTGAGAGAAAAAAATTATACATTCCATGATATCCCTAAATATTAGACATATTATTCTGCCAGGTTTCCTAGGGAAAGGAAAACAAATAAGGGTAATCTTTGATACTTAGTAAAGAGTATCATATATTGGATGATTTTATAAAAAAAATGGAATAAGCGATATGGTAGTAAAAATAGTTGGGGTTCTCACTGTTTATTGATTTTAATTATAAAAAACACCATTAATTTTTTCAATTCTATATTTTAAGTAATGTTAATATTTCATGAAAAAATCATGTTAAATATCCATGAATAAACCTCAAACATATTTTCATGGAAGTTTTGAAGCCTTAAAATAAGTCTATAATAACATTGGATGATCATTAAAGGAAGTGGAAAATCCTTTATGAGGATCTGAAGGACACAAACAACACCGACTAGCCTGTACAGTGTCAATGGAAACCTGTGGCATGCCTAGTTCTTTCTTGGTGGAGGTGCAATAGATAACCAATGAATATGAATAGAACCCATATATACTATAAGATTCCACAAGCTAACTGGTGGAGGTTTACAAACTAGTCGATGGTAGCAAGTAGCCTACACCAAGTTCTAGTGATCCCCTTGGCTATCTAGTAGAGGAAACCAACTACTTAGTGACATAGAGATCTCTAATATGGGGATTACATTCAATGTGGTAAAAATAAATTGAACTTTTATTTATTTAACTTAATAACCCCTAAACGATTCCATAACATTTTTATATAATTAAATCCTATAAATATAGGTTAGGGTGGCTTGGAAATCTACATCGATACACTTTCTCATCTTCTAATTCCACAATTTCTCAAACTACTCTAAAATATCTCTCTTTTGAAATCTTCATTATTCTCTAAAGAGTGTGTGTAAAATATTTTATCTTACTAACTCTCATTATCTTATAAATATCTCATATTTTTTTTCTTATTATTTTTTATATTAGATACTATGCTACAAAGTGATTAATCCTCAAACAACTTCCTCTTCCTTTATTTTCTTCTATATTTTCTTTTTTATTATCATTAAATGTAAGGGATAGTTGTTTTCTAGCCATTTCATTTTAAATGGAAATAGAATATTTATTTTGAGTTTTCCAACATTACAGTTAAATAGCTAGTGTTAATTATATCATATTTCTTGGTATAACATAAAAAACAAGGTATAGTATTGGTATCTTAGATACCTATAAATCCAATGGAATAATACTTTTAATCCTTAAGATATTGGAATGGTATACATAGGGGTACCTTTGGATAATATTGAAAAACTTCCTTAAAGAATATATTTTCTCATTTACTATCCACATTTTCAATTATTTATTTATTTTGGTCATTATTTTATTAATTTGTTTAATCCATCAATTAATGCTTAATTGTTTAGTCATTTTTTAATTAGAATCTCTTAATAATTTTTAATTGTTATTTTTTTATTAATTCACTTTTTTTTATATTTAATTATATCATTTCACTTTCAAAATTTATTATTTTATTTATCTATTCAATATTTTATGATGATTATTTTAAATTTGGTTAATTTTACTTTAATTTTTAAAGGGTAATTCACCCCCTCTCACCATTTTAATCATCTCCAACCCAAATTTAGTATCAAAAGTGTTTTGAATTGATTAATTTATTTGTTTTCAAATTCACTCAATGATTTTATTTTAAATCATTGACTAATTTTTCAAAAAAAAAATATTTTTTATAAATGGATTTTTCAAACACCCATGGTAATCTCGAAGGATAATAATTGGGGCATGCTTTATTTTTTATGGTGCTAATTTTGCTTACGGGAAATATAAAATGTCTAAATTTCATAGATTTATTGGATATCCTATTTATAAATTTTTATGCATGGATATACTCTTTAACTAAAAAAGAATAAAAAAGGACCCATGATGATATTTTGGATTTTTAATATGTTGTTAAATCTATGAATACCTTAAATTTTAGTTTAAATGTTCATGAATTTAATAGTGTTTCTTCATAGAAAACCACACTAGAAATTGAGAATTTATTAGAAGTTACACATGAAGTTACAAATAAAGTTAAGTATATTGGGATTGACATGTATAGTTAAGACTTTGATAATTTCTATCTCTAACCTAATGAATCTTTCACAGCTAGGTTTATAAGATTTATTGAAATTTGTAATAGTCGAAAAGTTCTTGGTGAAACTATTTCTATTGAAATATTGGTCAATAAAATCCTTTGTGTATTACTAAGTAGTTGGGAACCACAATTCAACAAATTCCATGATTATAAATATGTAAAAAATATACAGGTTAAAGAGCACATAGGTTCTCTCATGAAATATGGGATAACCATTAAGAGACAAATGTAAAAGGAGGATAAAAAAGTCAAAAAAACTAAAAGAAAAATTTATTTCAAGACCATAAACAACAATTAATCTGGGAGTCATTATGAAATTTACAAGTGGAAGAATATGGTAGAAAAGTACAAGAAAAGGTAGAGTACCACTTGAAAAATAAAAAATAAAAAATCAATAATTTAAGGTAACCTATTTCAGCTGCAAAAAGAAGGGTCACATAAAACTAGATTATCCATTTAACAAGAAAAGTATAAATAAAAGAAAAAATGTAAGAAATATCTGTAGGTATCTACTTGAATCACTATAAGGGAATCAATTTCAACTTACCAATCAAGTGATGAAAGTCCTAAGTGTCTCATCACACATGATGAAGATGGAATTAAGGTTATTTCCAAAATTTCTCTATCTACATCTAATTACTCTTCTTATTATTCTTCTTATTTTACCGCCTCTTTGACTTATGAATATCTTCTCAATTCTAAAAATTAAATTCAAAATAGTTTTTCTGATATTATTTATAAATTAAATTATTTTAAAATGAAACACAATCTTATTGTTTTTGAAAAAGATCTTTTTTAAAATACAAAGAGGATTTTATTTTAAATTTAACATAACAAAAAAATCTAAAAATATTAAATTTCAAATTAAAGTTATAAAAAATTATCTTTATCATTTCACATAAGGAGAATAAAATTAAAATAATATTTTGGGTTCTCAATAACCGATTAAAAATCACTATGATTTTAGTTTTTCAAAAAAAAATCTAGTTTTCCCAATCATTTTAAAAAGACTACTTTTTTAATGGAAATTTCATAATTTTAATTTTTTACTTATTGAAATAACTTTGTTCATCTAGTTAATAAATTAAAATATAAAAATTATAGATATATAGGACCCAAAATAATTTATCTTTCTTATCATATTTCAGATGTAAAATAGGGTTCCTAGGAAGAATGGATTCAAAAAGCTTCATTATCAAAATAAATTGGAGCAGGATGTGGGTTAAAAATAAAAAATTTCATAATATTTTGTATATAAATATATGCAATAAAGAGGCTATATGGTATATGGATATTGGGTTCTCAATACATATGTGTTGTGATCCTTTTGAATTAAATCATGTGAAATATTTTGACAGAGAACTTGCCCTTTTTATTAATGATTAAAAATTAAAAATTACTAGTATATGTATGATTAGTTTCTCCAACTATAATCTTATTAAAGAAGTTTTATTTTTAAATGGGTTGAGAAATAATTTACTAAGTATTAGTTATTCAAGAGATACGTGTTTCAAAATTACTTTTAAAATTTACTTTTGTAACGTTTTTAATTTAAAAGGAGATATTTTATTTACTACTTCTCATTTTCAGAATATAAATATTATAGATTTGAAATCTCTAGTAAGTCAAGATGTTAAGTGTTTAATTATAGAAGATAATTATTGTTGGATTTGAAATCAATACTAAGTTCACTATAATATTCATTCTCTTGTCAACCTTAACTGCAACCGACTAATGTGATATTTATTGAAATTTTATTTTAAATGCAATATAGTTTGGGAACCATGAAAACTTGGTAAGAAAAAATACATATTTAAATCCAAAAAACCTTTATTCCTATTATAAATCCATATAAAATTCCACCTTGATGTTTTTTTAACTAACTAAATTTGACAGTATCAAAGGTAAAAAATTGAATATTTATAATTATCAATGAATTTACTATATTTACATGGAATTTATTCTTAGGTAATAATAATGAGGATTTTAATGTCTTTATAAAATTTTCCATTATATCCAAAAATGAAAAAGTATATAAAATCTTTTCCCTGAGAAGTGATAATGGTGGAGAAGTTGACAACAAATACTTAGTGTTCTTGTTAAGGTTAACATTACTCTTTTTCCTCTCTTAGAACACCTTAATAAAATTGGTTTGTGGATATATGAAATATGACCCTCTAATAAATTTATAGGAATCTCTTAAATGAATGTTCTCTTTCTCAATAATTTTGGTATGATCGGATCAATACCATTTATTTTATCGTTAACCATGTACTTATTAGATCAATCATAGGAGAACCCCTTATGAATTTTTAAAGGAAAATTATAAATCTATTTTCTCTAAAGTATTGGGTTTTAAATTAATTATCCTTAAAATGAAGTATAATATCACCAATTTTGACCTTAAATATGATGAAGTAATCGTCCTTCAGTACTCAAACCCATGAATATCCATCTGAGTTTTCAATAAGATAAAAAAGACCCTAGAAGGGTGATCCACATCAAATTCGGCGAGAATCGTTCTAAAACACAATAAAAAATTGATGATGATGTTAACCTATCTTGTTTGAAATTTCCTAAACCACACTCTTCAAATGAAATTGAATATGTTTAAGAAACCCCATCCTCACTTTACTATAGTCTTGGAATCAATCTGAAGACCATACTCTAGAGAATGTTATCGGTGAATTACAATACAAAACTCATACCCAAAGGCTGGTCTTAAATGAAGCTTAACATCAAGATTTTATCTCTGAACCTAAACCTCATTCCCTTTATGACTCTATTAATTATAGTAATTAGACTATAACACCACATTATTTTATGATATATTAATAAATTTGATTTCATTCATAACTTGTTGTACACACAACCCTACTTAAAAATGAACTTCAATATAATATACAAATATAAGATAGCCATTAAATTGGAATTATGAATAGTAATAAACATATTTTTAAAAAATATTTATAATGGTTTTAGATAAATCACATATATTTTTGTAAAGTAATTTTATTCCTTAGAAATTAAATATTCCTCAAAAAATATTTATTGATTTTTGTGATACAATAGTATAATTTGTTTTATAAAATTTTTGAAACTTTATTTGAGAATAATAATATAATTTTTTAATCAAAATCTGAAAATTATCTTAGAGTGAAGCTTTGAGAGTATTTCGTAAACAATGAATTTTTGATGAATAACATAAATGATTTTTATTGAAGGTTATCTTTTCATTTCAAGAATTCACAAAGATCAATTTTTTTTAAAATGGTTTCAAAATTTTTATTAGTTAATTTTTTATGAATAATATAATTTTGGTTATTATAATTAATTTTAATGTTGGAATTTGGTGTAAAACATTTTTATATTTTAGAATTTTTTTTTCTGGAAATCTTCTTTTCATAGTGTTTTATAGGTTTAATTGTATATTAAATTCTACAAATTATGGGATTTTAATACTGAAAAAATGGATTCAATATTTGGAATAATTTGGTCTGAATTTTGTAAATAGACCAATTTTTTTCAAATTTAATAGTTACCAAAGTCACTATTTGTTACCACGTTAAAGGTAAAAAAAATTAATTAGGGTTAAAACTAATGTGATAAGGCTAAAAATTTATTCAAACACTTACTATTATCATATTGGATGGGGGAGTTTGTCCATTTCCATCCAAGTCTCAAATATATGGCCACTTCACACCATTTTTATTTGATTATGACATTATTTTAATTTAAAAAAATGAAAACAAAATATTACCCTTGAATTTAATATCTCTAAAATTATTATATAAGGATTAAAATTGGAAAATTTCAATTATGGATGTTTATTTTAAATAATACTTATTTTTTAAAATTTAATTTATATATATTTTTTAGTGATTGAATAATTACATTAAATGCTTACGCAACATCGACACAATATTTATTCAATTTATAAAAAAAATATATGATTTTAAAAATATTAAACACAATATAGTTTTGGTGAATTATTTTGTTAAAATAACTTTTTATATAAATATAAAATTATAGGTACGTGATAAAGGTTTATATTTTAATTCCAAAACAATATTTATGTATTTAAAGTCTAATTAAATGAATTGTGTCAAAATGTAATTAATGATAATTTATTTTAGATAATATTATGTTAAATTATTTAAAAATCATAAATTATTTAAATTGAAAAAGTATGATGATAAATTTTCAAAAAATTCACCCCTTTTCCATTTATGGGTTAAGTATCAACTTATAAGTAAAATTATGACCCTTTAGGATTGAAATTTTTTTTACCGCAGTTAAGGTTAAAATAAATTAACAAAGGGCTTAAACCAAATGATATAGTTTAAAATTACACCACAACCTATCTAAATTAATATGGATGTTGATATTTTGACCTTAGGCTCTTTTAATTTTAATATATGTCCATTTGGAATTATTTGAATTGAGAATGAATTAATTATATTTCTATTTTTTTGAAATTCGAAATGTTTCCTTCCCCTCCCTTATAAAGGGATACTACATATCACTTTTATTTACAATAATTTGAGCCATATATACTAGAAAAAACCTAAAAAATTATCTTATGTAATTCCCTATCCATAATTTGGTTGTGTCGGTCTCCGTGAAAGACTATTTTCAGGGTCCTTAAGAAGGGATTTAAAGGAGGCCTGCTGAAGAAGAGGTAATTGTCTTACATGACCTCTTTCAATTTATTTGTTTTTATACCTCATTTAAAACTATGTTATTCCTAATGAAATAATGAATTTAGATTACTGAATATAATTAAAATTTATTATTATTATGAAGCTTCCAATATCATCCCTATATTATATCAAATTGGAAGTGAAAGTATCACTCATGCGTACATGCAGACTACCGCCTCCATGTAGCTATATATTTCATTTTCTACCACCATATTTCATGAATTGTTATTATGATGGGTTTAATGTTTATATATGATATTTATTATATAATTATACTTATTTTATTATAATATCATATCTACCATTTTAAATTCCCATCTATTGAATAATGATAATGTCCGTCATGCGTACGTGTAGACTACAACCTCCATGAAGTGATGTGATTTATTTTTCATTTATGATTTACATAGATAGATATAAGGATTTATTTAATGAATATATATGATAAACTTGATATAATAATGTTTTTTTAAAGTTTAATTATTATTTTCATTTCCTATATTCCATCATTTAAAAAATTAAAGCGTTGTTTATGCCTACGTAAGACCTACCATCCCCAAGAACGGTGTAATACATTTTTCTATATCTAACTTTTATGGATGATTATACATAAATATATATATAGAATATATTTTATATTTATATTTTAATTAATATTATTAATAATATAGATCAATGATCAATGCAAAATAACTGATATTGAAAAACCAAAACATGCATGAGAAAAGAATTATTTATTACCTGGAAAAATGATTTTAACAAAAAATTGTTAATAAAAAGGTGTTAAAATGTTTTAAGTAAATCATATATTGTATGATATATTTGATTATGGTTCTGGATTATATATTTATAATAAATATACATTTATTATATAGGAGGTTTGAATATGTGCAATGAAAGATGAAACTTGAGGTAAGGGATTTTTGTTTCAACCCCACTATAATTGGGATTATTCATTATTGAATTTCCTTTGAAGAAATTATATGATCCTTATCTAAAAAATAACATTAATTTTTCTTATCCTATATTTATTTATGGATAATATATGTTTCCATTTAATTTTCCTCACTTTAATTACACAAGATACAAATAAAATGTTGTTAAGTAAAACTGTCTATATTTTACTATTCTATCGGGAATATTTTT
This sequence comes from Viscum album, assembly GCA_963277665.1. Taxonomy (NCBI): domain Eukaryota; kingdom Viridiplantae; phylum Streptophyta; class Magnoliopsida; order Santalales; family Viscaceae; genus Viscum; species Viscum album. The sequence goes on along the minus strand of OY728135.1, from coordinate 249,164,858 downwards.
ATTCTATATTCATGTTTTCTTTAAAATGTTTTCAATATTGATTTTAAATTTTAACTAATGAATATGAACAGTAATTTTTAACCATGTTTTAATTTTAATAAATTTATTTCAAAATTAATTTTCTTTTTGTTTTTCGAACGATGTACTTTTGACTTTTTACAGAAATTTTAAAGAAATATTATTTTTAATGTACAAGAAATGAATATAATTTTCCATCATCATGACATATAAAGGATTTGAATCTTCCTTTATAAATATACAAGGTCATTTTCAAATTAATTTTCCCTTAATAAATTTTAAATTCTTATATTTTAATAGGAATGTGATATAATTATTCCATCATTACTCTTACTCTTGATGGTTTATTATTATGATAATAATATGTTTACAAAACCTGTTTATTTTCCATGGGGTATGTTATGATGAAATGAAGAAATTTTTATAAAACCCATTATCATTCCATGGTTTATCTTTTGATGTAATGATGAATGATTCATGATATTGTGGAACACATATGTGTGATTTTAATTATGTGATAGGTGAATGAAGAATTATATATCCCTCTAATGCATTGGGTAATGTTTTGTATCTCATGATTTAATTATGGGATGCAAGTTGATATGCTTAATCCAATTTGGGATGAAAGTAGATATACTAGATCAACTATAGGAAACATGGGATGATGCTTGATCAATTATGATATGGGTAACATGTGTTGATTCCCGATCTATTATGATTTTATAGTCTTAGTAATTAACCTTATCATATTAAATAGTTTCTATAAATATGATGGATCCACACTATTATGGAATGTTTTCATGATTATTATTTAAAAATATAGTTCATGATAGATTTATTATGGTTACTTACTCTTTTGATTCATGTATTTGTAAATGATAAAGTTTTATGAACTAAATCATGTATATGATCTATGATATATTGGGTATGAACTTTGTGTGTTATTTTCACAACCACATATCCTTATGAATTAATCTTGCTTTCATGTGATCATTAATTTATATCTCTCATGTTTAGCCTTACTAATCATCAGAGATCACCCTTTACTATGTTTACTTTCCCCAGGTTATGATGAAAGGTTTTATGTAGGTTATTCTAATAAGGGAATAAAGTGATAATGAAATTATGAGAGATGATGAAGAATATACTTAAATAAGATATTTATGTATCTAGTATATAAAGACACTAAACTTTTATGGTTCTATAATGGATCATATTATAATGTATTGAATATTCATCTGAAAATATATAATATTTATGTATGAAAATATTAGGTCCCTATAATTGGTATCAGAGTAGGGTTTAGTTAATCTTTGTATATTAGGGATAGAAAACTTGGGTGAAATCCCTAAGGATAAGTCTATGTATATAATAACATTCAAAATATTTGTTAATGTCTCTTTATAACATAGGTAAAACAAAAGGTTTCATAGATTGAGAAGAAGGTTTCATGACTTATACATCGTTTGAATAATAATTCACGATTTTATAATATCTCACTATGATTATTGGAGATAAATTATTACACTTTTAATTTTGGTTTTTGTGATGGATGGAACCAAAATACATCGTACTAAAAATAGATGTGATGGAAAATGTGATGCTTTTCCACCTGAGAAACCAAACACTATAGGAAATAGAATACATTATCTTATTACTATGCTAACAAAACTTTCTCAGTACATTAATCATAATGATCTCCCAAATGATAAAAGGAGGGAACAATGCACTTTTGAGTGTTTCATGGGGAAACATCCACCATATAATAGTGGGTATTCTTATCCACTACTAACTGAGCGGTGCATCCATTGAGAGAATATTTTTTGTTCTCTAGTGATTAAAACAATAAAATGTTATCCTATTTATTTAAACATTGGAATTAAAAGTAGATTGATGGTGGAATATTATTAACAATATGAGGAAAGAAGAAGAAATTGAATCTATGGAATGGGAAGAGTTTGTGAGGATATTTTTTATAATGTACCTCTATCATATTATATATATAAAAATGGAGATGTAATTTCTTTACATTAAGTATAAGGATGATGAATCTATTGGCATCTATGGGGAAAAGTTTACAAGTATTTTGAGGTATGATTGTAGTATAATAATTAGACCTAAAAGAAAAATCGATATACTCTTTAGTGGCTTAAAATCAAGTCTCTGAAATGTGTTATCTATAAGATAATTTATTATATATGAATAAATATTTTGATGTTCAATAAAGTTAGAAATGTAAATGGGATATTAACACAATTACCATGGTTTTCATAAGAAAAGGAAGATGAAGATTCATGAAAACATGAATAAATCCCATGGTGGATACAAATTCCTACCATCTACACACTAGAAATTTGGAATGAAACATCAAGGGAATTTAATTAATGGAATTAAGAGGTTCTTAATATGGGGAAATAAGATTTATAAAGCTCATAAATATGGGAATGTTATAGTGCATCCATTAGTTGCAATATAGGTAATGAAGATTCCAAATAATGAACTACCATGATTTAATGCTTCAAATGAAAGGATTAGGTGAATTTTAAAAACAATTTCACAAATCTAATGGGTTTTTATGTTGATCGACATCAAAAACCTCTTAATCCTATAGATATGGATAAATCTCATGTGATCACGACTACTGATGTGTGTTATGGGAATGTTGTGGTAAAATATATACTTATCATCAATACTATAACAACTAATGTCTTAATTGATTCTATATATACCTACTTTTTTATATCTAATTATTTTTTTAAGGGTACCTAATTACCACCTTAATGACTATATGTTGAGTTATCAGTGAAAAAACTTAATAGTACGATGGTTGCATCACAATACTATAGTTCATATTTGATCGATGTTTGTGGAAAAGTTCTCCTATCAAATATTTTAATTATCCATTTAGTTAAATTTTATGTGATTATAGGAATGGATTGGATTTATTTATATAGATCCCATATCAATTTCTATGGAAAGAAGGTCATATTTTATATTACAAGTGAACATAAAACAATTTATCGATGCGAGGATGAATACAAACTTTCAATAGAAATTAATTTTATATTTTGGGTCATAATTTTTATCCATGAAAGGTATTTATCTCATATGGTTGGGGATAAACTCAAAATTGAGGATATGACTATTATATATGATTTTATTTATTTTTTTTCAGGAATAATTTCCTAGTTTTCCTCTAAATTCTGAAGTTTAGTTTAAAATAGAATCATTACTTGTGCTAATCCTATTTGAAAGACTCTTTATATAATAGACATAATTGAGTTGTAATAATTAAAGAAAAAACTCCATGAGAATCTTGATAAGAAATAAATCCAACCAAATGTTTCACCTTAGGGTGAACATATTCTTTTCCTTAGGAATAATGATTGATAAATGAATATTTTCAATAATTATTGATAACTTAACAAGATCACTGTCAAGAACAAGTATCCTCTTCACCATATTGATGAATTTTTTCGATTAACTATGTGGTCCCACATACCATTCTAAGATTATCCTTCATTTTTGGATATCATTAATTGAGGGTCAAGAAGGAAGATTTACCCAAGATATTATTCCATAAAAGGTATGGACACTATGGATTTATAGTTACTCTATTAGGTCTCAGTAATTACCCTATTTTCTTTATGGATTTATTGAATAGAGTATTTAAATATTACCTTGATCATTTTTTGGAAGTATTTATACATTATATTATTATATATTCAAATAATAAGGAAGAGCATGAAGATCATCTGAGAATTGTGATGATGACCTTAAGGAAGGAGAGGTTTTATGAAAAATTTACCAAGTCTGAATTTTAAATTCAGAAACATTCATTCTTGGGTTATATGATATCAGGGGAGGGTATATTAGTGGACACATTAAAGATATAAGTTATTGATAAATGGCCCATAAAAACTATGATAAATGAAATATTTATTTTTTTTATTCTAGTTGAATACTATTGAATTTTTGTGAAATATTTCTCACCGCAATTTAATACACTCACCTATTTGACTCAAAATTGGGGTGAGTTCTTGTATATATATGAATGTTAATATAATTCCATATAATTAAAGAGAAAGTTTTTTAGTTGACCTGTGATCACATTTCCTTGTAGAAGAGAAGGGTTTTTGATCTATAGTAACATATCAAATAAGTGAATGGGATGTGTCCTCATATAGAATGATATGGTGATAACATATGCCTCATACCAATTGAAAATACATTAGAAAAATTACTTGACTCATTACATGAAGCTAGTAGTTTTAATTTTATTCATTTAAGGCATAGAGTCATTATCTTTATAAAGAGAGGTGTGACATGTATATGGTTTATAAATGTTTTAAGTGTATCTTCCCATAGAAATATTCAAATTTTCACCAGAGAAGATGGTCAGAATTTATTTAATTTTATTATTGTTCAATACATTACCACCCAAGGAAGGAAAACAAGGTGGATGATGATTTGAGTTTAAAGGACCATGCTAGTTTGTCCATGATGAGGATTGAAAGAGATCCAACACTTATGGTTTTGAATAATGTAAAAATTAAAATATAGAGTAAATGGGGATATATATTATCTTTATAAAATTAATGTTCAACCGTATATCCATGTGATGATTAAAGAGGCACAAAATGAAGACATATAACTGCAGAAGAAGGTCAAAAATGTTCATGAATTCAGTCATGATTTTTATAGAATGATATAGTTTAGGAAATGAGTGTATGTCCCTTCAATATCATAATTGATAAAGTAACTATTAGATGATTCTTGTAGTTCAACATTCTCTATTCATACTATAAGTACATAGATGTATAGAGATATGAAAGAGTGTTTCTAGTGGGACAACATGAAAAAGGATATTGTAGAGTATGTATATCGATTCTTGGAATTTCAACATGTTGAGGCTAAGAGATAGAAGTCTATGGGGATGTTACAATGATTAAACATATGTGAATAGAAATGGGAAATCATTACCATGGATTTCATAGTAAAAATACTCATAACATATAAAGGGAATAATTCTATTTGGGTTATAGTTGATCACCTAACAAATTTAGCACACTTCATTCCCATCAGAAATTATTTCTCTATTGATTATCTTTCCAAGTTATACATTACAGAAGAGGTAATATTTCATGGCATACCAAATCCTATTGTATTTGATCGGGATATGAGGTTTAACATGATTTTCTCAAAATGTAGTCAATAAGATCTAGATTTAGAGTTGTGTTTTAGTACTTCTTATAATCTTTATACAGATGGTTAGCATGGGATAACCATCCAAAACTAGAGGATATGTTGAGATCTGGTTCTCAAGATTTCATAGGTTGCTGGGATAAACACCATCCCCTGTTCAAGTTTTCTTAAAACAATATAATTCACTCGAGCATTCATATGGCCCCATATTAATCCCTCTCAATTAGGAAGTGAAAAACATAAATGTTTGTGGCTAAAGTTAGAGAAAAAAGATATTAGTCCATGAGATAACTTAGATGATAGAAAAATTTAGAGTCATTCAGAACCATATAAGGGTATATTATATTCAATAAAAAGTTATGCTAAAAAAATCAGTGGGATATGGAGTTCAAAGTCGGTGAAAAGGTGTTCCTATAAATATCACATTGGAAAAAGTTGGTGAGATTTATAAGGAATGAAAAGACGATCCCAAGATATATCAGTCACTTTGAAATTATTGATTATATTGGGATGGTAGATTATCATTTGGAACATCCATATAATCTCGATTAAGTTCTTGATATACACCAATTATATGTCCCATGGAACTATATACCTAATCATTCACAATTACTAAACTTAGAGGGTTTATCACTAGAGAAATATCTCCCTAATTAAGAACAACCAGTGGATATTTTGGATCATAGAGAGGATGTTCTATGAAACAATACCACTTACCTGGTCAATGTTTTTTTTCGAAAAAACATAAATTTGAGGAATCCATGTGAGAACTTGCATATATAATCAGGTTGAAGTATCGTAAGCTATTTTTATCAAAGTTTTCGAATTTCAAGGGTGAAATTATTATAAGTGGGTAGAATGAAACTCCCCGAGATTTTATGATATATTAATAAATTTTATTTCTTTGATATCTTGCAATACATGAAACTGTGAGGCTAAATGAAAATATAATGTAATATAAAATTATAACATGTATATTAAATTGGAAGAATGAATTAAAATAACCACATTTTAAAAAAATATGTAAAAATTTGGTAGATAAATAAAAAATATATTTTTTTTAATGCACTATAATCTTTAAAAAAATTCTTCAAAAAAAATTATTACTCATTGTGGGAATAGAATATAATAAATCTATACCAATTTTGGAAAATATATTTTAAAATAGGAACATTATATTTGAAATTATCATGTCAAAATTACTATAAAGTGATTTTTTTAGAATTTTCTGAAACGAATGATTTTTTGATGGATAATAAAAAATAAATATTTTTATTGAAAGCTATATTTCTATTTCATACTTTTAAAAAGTTTTGTTTTAAAATGTTTGATGACATCCTTGTCAGGAATATGGTCATAGTTACATTTATAAGAACAAATATATAGCATAATGGTAAGTGTCAGGGTCGCTCTCAAGGAAGTAGTGTCGAGAGCCCATGTGGTATTTCTGAAAATCTTTTTGTGTTTTTATATTTTGAAAATAGATAATGAAAATAAGAAAAAAATAGTGTTGAGAAACAAAATAGAAGTGATGAAATGGGGACAAAATAAAAGAAACACAGAGTAACATAGAATAACATGAAGAACCAAAAAAGAAAAAAATAAACAGAAGAATGATGTCAATAAGAACATGTCTAGACCCAGGTCGATCTACCCTCAACATCCTATCATAGATCAACTAAATAATTAGGAAACAAATTTTAATTCACTCAGTGTATGTATGATAGCTTTAAACAAACACCTCTCTCGCCTAAATAATGAAAAATCAAACACCAAATTTCTTTAGTACTCAACCATTCTACCAAATTGCAAAATGAATCACTCAACTGACTCATTTTGACAAGGATGTCATAAGCCGAAATGGTCCACCTATGTTTTTTATATCACAAAACCCAAACCAATTGGTCAGTTCGTAAAATTGAGAAAGGTAGGGAAAGATAAATGGGGAAAAATAGTAGTATACCATTCCTATTCAAGGGTTCTCTCTCACTCACCCTAATTCATGGTTGTAGTCTACTATGGTGAACAAGATGATGGTGATTTCACTGATTCTTGTATCTCTAGGTCACGTTGGGTTTCATAAAGTGAATTTAGACCCCAAATATTATATCTCCATTTCTGGGGATTAGAGATCAAAAATAAAAATAATAGAGGATGAACCAACAAACATCACAGTTACCATTACCAATAAAGAGAGAAAAATGAAGGTATTTATAGAAAAAAAAAACCATATAAAAAGAATAATATATATTATATCCCTTCATGTACATGTCACTAGCATTCAGTGAGTACTCATTGAAAACACCAAACTCTTGAAATGACCCACACCTACCTTTATATTTTCCTTCCATTCCTTCGAACATGTCCCTTGATCAACTACCCACACTGCAAGCATCAACAAATAGAAAAGGATTTTATGACCCATCATTTACATTAAATTCTTATATAGATATAAATATATATTACTTAATTTGATTACATAACTATAAAAATAAGGACATAAATATACATATAAATATTTATATATATTATAACTACTAATATTTACTATTATTATAAAAATAAATCCAAAGATGTTAATATATATATATATATAATTTACATATACCTATTATTATTACTAGTCTATTAATGTTTATTTTTTTATTTGTATTGTTATTATTATATATTATATTATATATTATTATATATTATATAAAAAAATAAAAGAGAAAGGGGGGTGTTATCGGTGAGAGGTAGAGAGGATGTAGTGGGTTTGATAGTCACAAGTGGGGAGGGGGATCATGTAGGGGGGTTGAGCGGTGCAACGGGTGATTCCAGATTCTTTGATTGGATGACAGTAGCGACATTGGTAGGTTGTGGGTCATGAATTAGCAGTGTTTGATGGTGTGGTTTCATCATCAGGAAACTAGGGCATGGATTGAATTCAAATGATCGGGTGTGGTTCAGAATGTAGTGGCACACGATGAGGGTTCGGCCATGGGAGGATGGTGGATACAACTTTGATGTTTGTTAAGGGTTCATAGATAGTAGTAGGTTTTAGATTATTCATTATTTTCTGATCTAATTATGAGTTAATAGTTTGATATTATTTTGGTTTGTGGTTTTTAAGATTTGGAGTCTTCTGATGATAAATTATCTTACTTCCATTGAATTCTTGTTTTCCTTCTACTATTATTTTCCTTCTACTAGTGAGATAGATGTTATTAGAGGGTGAATTTGGCGGTGAGTTGTGGAGTCAGTGGTGAGTGGGATGGATTAATGATGAGATAATGGGGGTATTTGGTTATAGTGGTGACTCACTAGAGTCACTGTTGGGGAAGGAGAAACGATGACTCAAAGAGCCACCATTGAGTGTGGGATCAACAATGAATCAAAGAGTCACTTTTGGGTAAGGAAGCGACAACATGAGGTGCTAGAGGAGGGTTGTAAGGATGGGGGATTATAGTGGGTGTGTTTTTTGGGAAAAGGGAGTGGATGGCAGTGGTGGTGATTTTGTTTGGCAAAGGCAGTGGCTTGCGGTAGGTGTTAGTTTCAATGATACGTGGGTTTATTTTGGTAAATGTAGGAGTGGAATGATGACTAAAAAATTTGGAAGTGAGTGATAGTGGTGGAAGTGACTCAAAAGTATCATCATATTTTTCAGTAAGTTTTTAGAAGTGAAACCACCTAAAATAAATAAACAGACAATGAATAAATTAATGAAATGAATTAAAAATAAAAAATAAAAAACAAAACCCAAAAAATATTTTCAAATAGTAAAGTAAGAATAATTTTTTTTCAAATTAAACCAATGAATTAAATTATTTAGTCTGAAACATAAACAACAAATTAAAAACTGAATTAATAAAAATAATGAATACATTTTATGAATGAATGAAATTAAAAAAAATTGAAACTTAAGAAAGATAAAATTGGTTACAAATGAAAAATATAAAAAATAAGAAAATTTATTAAAAAAAATTAAAATTTGTTATGTTGAAAAAAAAATTTGATTACAGAATTAATTAAAAGAATTAATTTGTTAAATTAATGAATTGAACATTAATGAAATAAAAAAAATTACATAAATAATTAATCAAATAGAAGAATAACTAAAATAATTATTTTTAAAAACAAAATAAATGCAATAATGAAAAATAAAAAGTTCGAAAAAGTACGATTGATATACAAATGGAAGAATATGAAAACTTAATCTTAAAACAGATTTAATTAATTAATTTTAAATTATTCAAAATGAAAAATAATTATCAATAAAATACAAATTCTCAAAAAAAAATCATTATTTTAAAAATAAAATAAAAAATTTACAATTCATTGAAATTAGAACAAAAAAATATAATTTTAAAAATAGTTAGAAAAAAAATTAAATTAATATGGAAAAACATAAAGAAAATAAAGCACATCAAACTCCCCCTAACTTAAATTTTTTTTTTTCCTAAAAATAATTCATTTTTTTGTCTTTGTAAAACAGAGGAAAATGATTTTTCAAATTCAATTCACAATGGGTATGTGAGGGCATTAAAAATAGTGGCACAGAACCCGGTCTCACTTTTCAAAAACAAATGTGTCCACATATGGTCCTACGTATATTCAAAAACACACTAGAAATCAATGTAACATAGATTTATTCATTGATAAGGATGTCATTCCTCCTAAATGAAATCACATACGTCCCTATTTAAATTCAAGTTCAACTTCCAGTTCTAAGAGTTATAACAAGTTAGATTATGTGGAACTAAAATCTTAACAAAAGGCACCTTAATTTTTCAATTTTTCCTTGGTTCCAAAACAATAAAAGTACAATTTTTTAATAAATTTATTTATAAAGCTCAAATTATCTCCATACAAGTCAATTTTCCCCTTCTTCATCTAGGTTTAAAATTTCCCCCACTTTAAGGAACTCGTTTTTGACCACTATGCACTTTATTTTGTTTTTTTTTCAATATATCTCATCCAAGTATGTGAAAAGTATTATGAAAAAGAAATTATATAATATTTAAAAAGGGATAACACACAAATCTATTGGATAGAGTCTTATATGTTCACAGTGGGATCCAGTTTTCCCATTTTAGTATAGTTTCAAAAGACTTATAAGATTACTATTTGAGTTTGCTCCTCAAAGTGATTATTATGTTTTACTAAAAATATGAGTCCTCTAGTTTTGAGTACCCAAATATAGTTTCCTAAAGTCATGATAATAATTCCAAATATAACTACCCTATATCACTCACTTCCTCAGTTCCTAAATATATAATCCAAAGAAATAGTGTTCCACTCCACTCAACAATCATACATCCTTGATAGTTTTAGACTCAGCGCTAGCCTTAACAACCAGAATTGGTTATCTATTAGGTATGACTGAATTTATGTGACATGTGAAACAAAATAACCCTCAAATTATGGAAGAATTTTTTTTAATGAATTTTTTAAAAAATTAATAAAAATTTACCATTTTTGACAGAAAATCAATTGAATAATTTGAAGTGAGAGAAAGACCGCTCTCTATCACACTTAAAACTCAAAATTACCCCCAATGTTGACTCTCAAGGTTGGAGATAGAAGTGTTCAAAATAGATGGAAAATTCAGTAAGAAAATAATCATGAAGGGGTAGTAGTGATGTTCAAAAATTTACCTTTCCACACACAAAAAGGTAAAAAACAAACTAAAAACAAAAAAAAAAGAACCCCACTAGAAACCACTGACAACAAAGTGAATTTTTAAAAGGATCATGATGTTGAATTTTAAAATCAGACATAATATTATAAAATTCTGTTCAAATAGAAGCATGATATCCAATATTACAGAAGAAATAAAAATTAATGTGAAAACAATGGGTGCATGTAGGTTTCACAATGTAGCTCAAAATAAATTTATAACTCTCAAGATTTTATCAATCTATCACCTAGTAAGAAAAAAATTAAAAAAAACAAAAATATGGGGTAGGGGTGGGAGGGGATTCCCCACATATAATTCCTATCAACATGCACAAAAACTGATCATAAGTAAAATTTTTGAGCATTAAAACAGAATTCAAATGAAAAAATTAAAATCAATCACATCCCAGATGTAGAAGCATTCCATTTATTTTTTTAGTGAATCCTCCCTATGTTTTCATTGTGCATGAGCTCAGGCTTCCCTATTTATGTTATTATAAGTGTTAATAAATGAAAATTATACTTCAATATTTCATTCTCAAAGTAAAAAATAGTTCAAAGCATAAGTTAGGTATTTTTATCCAATAAGTCTAGTGTGTTGCACCCTTTGGAATTAACTGACCACCACGTGGATTCTAGCTACCTAATTATAGAACTACTTAGATAAACAAAAAAAAACAATAAGCATAAAGAAACTAAATCAATAAATGAAAAAGGATAATATGGGGATTATCCCCCAAGATGTGATGTAGTTTGATTATCAACAGTTGTACAATCTATGGATCATCTCCACTTGAATGGGGGATGAGGCTACTTTCTTAGAAACCACCAAGTGCGATTTATCCTAACTTTAGAGACTTTAAACTTTTGGATTACCACTTGTGTAGAATCTTTCAAATACCACTCCTTGGTAGTGGATCACATCATGTAGAGTACTAGAGGGGTAACTAAAATATAGGGTAACTTCCCCTCTTATGAATCTTGAGGGTTGGTGTTCATAGGAGGTGAGACTTCAACACTAGGATGAGAATTTTATTCTAGTTTATCTTGAAAAATAATAATTTATTGAAATATAAAAGAGTATCATCATCCTCCTCTATCCATGTGCATAGTTTTGGAAGTTCCTCTTTAATAGTTGATCCCATATCATAATTTTCATCCAGAATTGAGAGTTTCATTAATTCTCCTATAGGTATAGCTTCAAATTCCACTAGATTCTCCTAAAAATCACAAGGATGGGCTGAATATTCAATATCTTAAATGGGAGAAAAAAAATTAAATGTAGCTTTAATGGAATCCATGTTAAATAGAATTATATATTCTTGAATAAAATTTTAATTCCCCTATAACAATGCAGTTTGTTCCCCCTGATTGAACAATGATCAACAGAGAATATCTGGGGCAGGACTGAGGCAGTCAACCTCCTCTAAACTTTCTTCAAAACATACCACCTATGTATTGGTATAGTCTAAGAAAAATAAGTGAATGTATTATGTTGGATGAAACTTTCTAGTCAAGGAAAAGTCATTAGATAAGTCAGAACACAAAAAAAATCTTAAAATGAAGTAGTAAAAATAAATTTATCTTCCAAATTGTTCCCAACTTCATCAATGACTACCTAATCCATCTCATCTCATCCCTTGAATACATCCTCAGAAAGTGGATCTTTTATCTCCATCCTTGAATCGAGGAGTATTTCAATATAAAAATTGGGAAACTTTAGTTCTCTACAATATATAAATCAGGGAAAAGGTGATACATTTTTTATGTTACTTAACTAAGTATTCTAAATATTATGGTCTCAGATCATCCTTAAATTCTTAAATTATATCTATAAAATAATTTGGATTCAAAATTGTGAATTTATCCCTAATTATATATAGAAAACCCAACATAATCTTCTAAGGGTCATGGTAGTCTCAACAATTTTTTTTGGTTTTTTGAGTTTTTTTTGTTTTTTTTATTACTTTTAAAGAAAAATTGAAAACACCACAAAGGAAAACTTTTCATCCCTCAAAATGGTGCTAGAATATGTTGGTGTCCTTGTCGTGAGGATGATCAACGTAACATTTATATGACCCATAATATAGAATAGTGGCTAACCTCAGGGTCACTCTCATGGAATCAGCATCAAGAGCCTAGGTGGTATTCCATAAATTTTTTTTGTATTTTTATTTTTTGAAAGTTGAAAATGAAAACAAGAAAAAATATTGTTGAAAAACACATAGGAATAAATTAAATAGTGACAAAATAGAAGAAGAATAGAGGAACACAGAACAACATGAAGAACCCAAAAATTAAAAATGACACATAAGAAGGATGTCCGCAAGAACAGGTCCAGACCCAGGTGTATCCATCCTCAGCTTCATATCATTGATCAACTAATGGCTTCAATCACACACATCTCTCAGATGAATAATGAATAGTCAAATACTGAAGTTCTTTAGTGCTTGACTATTCTACCATATTTCAAAATTAATCCCCCAGTAGACTCATTCCGATAAGGATGTCACAACCTAGAATGGTCCAGTTGATTTTATCAGATTGAACAACCAGACTCAATTGCTTAATTAAATAAATTGAGAAATTAAGGGGAAAATAAACGAGTTATGATTACATAAGAATGTCCCTATGAAAGGGTGTGCTCTCACTCACCATAATTCACGGTCAAAATCCTCCAAGGAAAAAAGAAGATGATGATCGCGCTAATGCTCAGATCTCCAGGACAAATCAGGGTTCATAACCAAAATATAACCATGAAAATTTGATCTCCATTATTGGTGATTTATGATCATAAAAAACATAAAGGAGGAAGAAAAAATAAACATCACAATTACAACCACCAATAGAGAGAGAAAACTTGAAAGTATTAACAAAAAAATGAAAACAAAAAATAGGGAAAACAAAAAAAAGAGAAGGGTTCCCATTTATAGGTTGAAGATGCATTCTATTTCGTGGTGGTTTTTTGTATTTAGAGAATAAGAGTTTTCCTCCACTTATTCAGAAAATTAAAAACTAAAAAAATAGAGATGAAGTGAAACTCTAACAATAGACAGAGTCATTCCACATGGTGTGCCTTAATGTGCACATCACCAGTCATTGGTGATAACTATATAGAAACACAAAACCTATTCAAAACACCCAATCATCCCATAACATTTTCCCTCGAGGCATTCGAACCCCACCCTTGATCAACTACCCCTTTTACAAACAAAAAAAGAAAAGGATTTTAGGACCCACTATTTACTTTAAATTTCTATATAAATATAAATATATATTATTGATATGATTATATCTATAAAAATAAGTATATATATATATGTATACATATTATAACTACTTTTATTTACTATTATTATAAAAATAATTTTACAAATGTTAATCAATATATATATATATATTATTTACATATACATATTATTATTACTAGTATATTAATATATTTTTTATTTTTTTAGTATCATATATTATATTATATATTATTATATATAATTAAAAAATGAAAAATAAAAGAAAAAAAGAGGAGGGAATGTTATCTGGGAGAGGAAAAGGGGATGGGGTGGGTTCGGTGGCTCCAAGAGGATATGGGACTTGTATAGGGGATTCAAGTGGTGCATCAGGTGATTCAGGCTTCTCTAATCAGATGACAACAACATTTGTGGTAGGTCATGGGTCATGACTCATTAGTGCTCGGTGGTGCTCATCGACATGATTTAATCTTTAGAAAAATATGGTATGGATTAGATTTAGCAGATTTGGTGAGGTTCAAGTTGCAACAGCGCATGATGATGGTTTGACCTCAGGTATCAGGTGGCAATAGCTTTGATGCTCGGTGAGGTGTAGTGACATCAACAGGTTCAGTATTCTTCAATATTTATTGGTTTAATTTTCAGGTTTTAGTTTGATCTTTTATTGGTCTATGGGTTTTCGAATATGAAGAATTCTAGTGATAAATTTTCTTACTTACATTGATTTTTTTATTTTATTCTACCATTATATTCTTACTACTGATGAGATTGATGTTGGGAGAGGGTGGATATGGAAGGGAGTCGTGGAATTGGCTATGAGTGGGATGACACAACATTGAGATAGTGGCAGTGGGTGGTTGAAATAGGGACTTTCAATAGTCAATCTTTGTGAAATGAAGAAAACGTGACTCATAGAGTCATAGTCGGGTGAGGAATAAATGGTAACTAAAATAGTCACTGTTGGATGAGGCAACGATGAAAGAGGTGATGGCGAAGGGTTACAAGGATGGGGGCTAACAGTGGGTGTGATTATTTTTGGAAAAGGGAGTGGCTAGAGGTGGGTGTGTTTTTCTGGAAAAGGGAGTCAGTTATAGTAGGTGATGGCTACAATTGCGAGTGTGATTTTCTTTCAAGGGTGGGAGTGGAATAATGATAGAAAAAGTGGTGGTGAGTGACATTGGTGGTGGTGATTCAAAAAAGTCCCCATTTGTTTTGTTTTTTCTATAAGTAAAGATCAACCACACCACCTGAAAACTAAAAAACCAATGAATTATTTAATGAAATTAATTACAATTATAAAATAAAAAAATAACACAATAAATTATAAAAAACAAGTAAGGATAATTTGTTTTCAAATTAAACAAATGAATTAAATTAATTAATCTGAAACATAAAAATAAAACTGAAAACCTAATAAATGAAATAATGAATTGATTAAAGAATGAATTAAATTAAAATAATTTGAAACTTAAGAAATATAATTTTAGTTACAAATGAAGAAAATAGAAAAATTAAAACAATTAAAACAAATTAAAATTTTTCAATTTGAAATAAAATTAGATTATAAAATTAATTAAAAGAAATAGTGATCTAAATAATTCAATTGGACATTAATGAAATGAAAATAGAATTACAAAAATAATTAATCAAATAAAAGAATAAAAAATAGTTATTATGAAAGAAAATGAAAAGAAATAATAAAAGAAAAAAAAATGAAACATTATAATTGAAATAAAAACAAAAGAATAAAATAAATGAATGTTAAAACAGAATTAATTAATTAATTTAAAATTATTCATAATGATAAAAAATAATGAATAAAATACAAATTTGTATTAAAAAATCATTGTTTTAACAATACAATACAAAATTCACAACAGATGGAAATTATTATATAAATAATATCATTTTAATAATAAAAAGATAATAAAAAATAAAAATTGATCTTGAAAAAAGTAAAGAAAATAAGGAAAATCAATGATTTGAAAAGAATAATTAGTTAATTTATATGATTAATAATCCAAATATGTTTAATTTAATTAATTTTATGTCAGATTTTGTTGCAAAAAATCTTTATATTTCAGAAACCATTTTTTTATTCTAGAAAACAGCTTTTCATCTCATATTGCATGCTTAATTTAAAATTATTTTTTTCCACTTATATGAACTAAAACTAAGAAAAATAGATTCCATATTAGGAATCATGAGTTCTAAATTCGCTAAATATGTTCTTGTGTTTTTGGTCAATATGAATAGTGACCATAGTAAAATTTTAATAGCATGGTAAATGTAAAATAGGCTAATTAATGTTAAAACTAACATTATAGGACTTATAATTCATTAAAAAAGTTTTCATAACATTATTATATGGGTTTATTTTGGATATTTTAATCCAATAATCTAATATATGGCCACATGGCGCAATTTTCCTTTGATTATATCCTTTATATTAATTTAAGAAAAGAATAAATACAAAAATGTCACTCTCTTGAATTTAATAACTCTAAAATTATTACATAAAGGAAAAAGGAGGATAAGATTAGTTATAAATGATTTTTTAAAATATTATTTTTTTACTATTGTAATTTAGTTATAATTGTTCATGATTGAATAATTTTATTAAATTCATATACAACACCGATATGGTATATATAAAATTTATAGAAAAATAAAATAAATGATTTTATATATATTAAAAATAACATGATTTGGGTGACTTGTTGTGTTAATTTTTTCTAGATAAATATTACTTCTTATGGATATTTGAAATTTTTATATTCTAATTCCATAACTATCTCAATGTTTTTAATGTCAAATTAAATGAATAGTATCAAACACGACAATAATGATATTTTATGGTAAATAATATTTATTTAAATTATTTAAAACTCATAAAAATATTGAAAGATGACAATTAGGATGATAAATGGTTTAGAATATCACCCCTTATATATTTTTTAGCTAAATTTAAACTTTTATGTAAAATTATAACATTTTAAAATTGAAAACGGTGTTACTGCACTTAAGGTTAAATTCAGATAAAAAAGGTGTTAAACCAAATAATGTGGTTTATAATGACACCAAAACTAGTCTAAATTTCATTGGATAATGATATTTGGACCATTTATATTTTCTATTTGAATATATGTCCATTTGTAGCATTTTTCTTGAGAATGACTTAATTATATTTTAATATTTTTGTAATTCCAACTATGTCCTCTCCCTCCCTTATAAATACAAACTCATTTTCTATTTTATTTACATAATATTGAGAAATATATATTGACCATACCCTAATAAATTATCTTATAAACTTCTTTACATATTAATTTGAGATGGTGGTATTATAAAAATATCATTATAAAGTTCCTTACGAAGGGATCTAATGGAGACCCACCGAAGAAGAAGTAATCATCTTACCCAACCTCTTTAGATTTTTTTGTTCTTATACATTCTCTGCATAAATTTTATTCATCATGAAATAATAAATTTGTTATCCTAATTATAATTAAGTTTTATTATAATTATAGAACCCCTAATATTCAACCTTTATTCCCTCAAATGAGAAGTGAAAGAATCACTCAGGAGTACGTGTGGACTATGACCACCACATAGCGATATAATTCATTTTACTTCATGATATTTCATGGATAATTATTATGATGAGTTTAAAACTTTTATATGATATTTTTGATATAATTATTATTCTATAATTATAATATCATATATATCTTCTTAAATTCCCATCCGTTCGAAAACGATAATGTCACTCATGCATATATATGGACTACCAACTCTGCTAAACGATATGTTTTTATTTCATTTATACTTTACTTGGAATGTAATAGGTATATATTTAATGAATATATATGATATATAAGTTATAAAAATTATTATATAATGGCTAATTATTATTCAACTTTCTTTTGTTCCCTCCATCAAAAAATGTAAGTAGCATTCAAGCATACGTATGACCTACCATATCCATAAAAGATGCAATTAATTTTTCTATATCTACCATATATGGATGAATATAAATATATGTATATTGAATATATATTATATTTATATTATGATGAAAATGAGTATGATAGAACCATGATCAAATTACAAGAACTGGTACTGTAGAACTTAAACATGCCTGAGAAACAAAGCATTTAAAACCTTGAACAATGCTTTTAATAATAAATTAATAGTAAATAGGTAATAAGATTTCGTAAGTGAATAAAATATGGAATGAGATATATGAGTAAGGTTCTTGAATAAACTTATAGTAAATATTTATTTATTATATAGTAGGTTTGAATGTATACAAGGAAATATAAGACTTTAGGTAATGGAATTTTGTTTTATTCCCATTTTAATTGGGATTGTTTATGATCAAATTTAATTTGAGGAAATTATATGATCCTTATCTAAAAATTTACATCCATTTTTATTCCTATATGGTTATTTCTATAGAATATTTTTTTTCCTTTCATTTTAGAAACATTAATAACTAAATATACCTAAAGAATGTTTTTATGGATAACTGAATTTATTTTATTATTTAGTTGGGGATCTTTTTATTTCGGGTCCATGTTTTCATAAAAACATTTTGAATAACGATTTTTATTATTATTCAATGATTTTTAAAATGTATTATTACCCATAATTTAATTTATATAATGTTTTTCTATCAGAATATTATTTTCATTTTTGGAATGAAGTACTTTTAAAATTTTACTAAAAATGTAAAAGGAATAAATATTTTAATATAAATGAATTCATTGGAATTTACTAACTTCATTATAGATCAAATAATTGAATATTCATTTATATGTTTCCAATGTTATTTTCAAAGAAATTAGTTTCCTTAATATTTGGAAGAAATATATATTTTAAGGATGTTGTTTTTTAGAGTGAGTAACTCAAGAGGGGGTGGGGGTGAATTGAGTACCCATTAAAATTTATGTAAGAACAAGTTCAAATAAAATTCCACAATTTAATTTAATATTTCCTGTTAATAAAAAAATTATGTAAGTTTGATATTATAAGTGATTTCTCAAAACTTGATCAAGGATTAATTAAAATAATTTAAAAACAATTACTTTAACTTTTGAAATTCATTTACTCAAACAAATCCTTATATAAAAACTAGTCAAGAATAACTACCAACATACCAATATTGTTTAAAACATTTCAATAGATATAGTTTTAACCTTTGAAATTAAGGAAAAAACTAAATGACACAGAAGAATGAACAAGTGGTTTGATATCAAACCGACACATAATACCTTCCACTTAAAAATCACTTACTACTAAGCATATTATTATATCAAATAATCTAATTCACAACCTGGATCAGGTATTCAAAAATTAAATCAAGTTTTCTAGGATTAAATCCTCTTCAATAATTATAAATGGGATGTAAAACGACATAGGGTACATAGGTAAATCTTCAACAAATATCATGGGCTTAAAGATAAAAAGAGATAGAAGAGAATATCAAGTATTTTCCTATTCATGTTCTGGAGTTAGTGTGTGCTGATAAAGAGAGTAAACAACATACTACTCGAAATTATATTAAAAAAGAGAGACCCTAAATAAATATGAATAAATGATGTGATACTTGGTTTGTAATAATCCATATGCTTGAGAGTCCTCATATTTGGATTGGTGAGGAGCTAGAACTATATATTTGAATGTTGTAAGAAAACAGAGTAACGTGAACTTCTCTTTTATGTATTAAAATTTTGTGAAAGTATTCTACAAAAGGTTCTTGATATTATATATGTTCCACACTTTCATACATATATGTCAAGAAGTTTTTAGTATGTAAGATCCTACATGATGATCAGTTATGCATGAGGGAGATCCTTAAAAATATAAAGCTCTACAGGGTTGAATACCCATTGAATAATAATCATAAAGATATTTTTGGATCCCCTTATTAAACCTATAAATTTTCTTTAATTTTTCTATTCAAATGTTTAGGAATAATAATTAAATAATCCATCTACAACAATTCCCATAAAGTATCCCTTGAAATAATTTAATTCAAATAAGAAAAATAAAATTGTGGAAAAAATAGTGGTAGAAATTATGGTGGTATCTTATTTGAAAGTAGCATGAGCCTAGCAATAGAATTCATGGATGGGGCACATTATTGTGGTATCATGAGAAGGTGGTAGCATGAGATTGTGATGGCATGAGCTGTTGGGGCTATGAGATGGGAGTGGAATGATCTAGTGGTGGCTCATTTGACGATAGCTCACAACTGAAAGACGAAAACCTCAAGCATTGGTAGAATCATAGTGGTGTAAGGAATCTGATGGAAGCATGCCTCTGGCGCTAGAAAATCCTACTATGAGCACAAGTCTGATAGTGTATCATAGATGGAGATGGGATATATTAAAAAAATGATGAAAATTTTCAACACATATCCCAATTTCATCAAATTTATTTATAAAATAATATGATATAATAAAAAATCAAATTTAGTAGAAATATAGTATTCATGATTTTTTAACATTAAAATAACGAGGTACTAATGATATCCTCCATTTTAATGATAAAAAACATGGAACTTTATAAATAATGCATAATTTACTCTTGGAAATAAATAGATATATTTTAAGTAATTGTCAGCTTAACATTTCAAAAAAAAGTTATATAAAAATATTTGGAGGTCAAAACAGAAGTGAAAAGATTAAAAAATACAAGTATGGGACAAGGATATCTAAATAATTATGTAATCAGAGAGTAATCTATTAAGGTAAATTAAAACATTAGTTAAATTCCATAACTATTATCCCCTATTTGGGATAATAAAAAATATAAGACAAGAAATAGTAAACACAAAGATATGAATAATATAAATTTATATACGTACATATTCAGTGTAGTACATCAAAAAAATATAAGGGTAAAGTACAACAAAATACCTATAATAGACAATGTATAATCAAAATCACTCTCATCCTGAGAGGTATGATAAAATAGTCCCCTTCCATTTCTAGAAGTATGAGACATTGAGGTAGAGGCTAGTGGCACATGAGCCTCAGCCAGTTGGTGAGATATCCTTAAGTGCATCCATGAGACTCAGGTTCAAAACCAAGCAGAGGCATATTTCGGGGGGGTACTATAGCAAGCACTATAACAGGAACTGTAGCAGTACTATAGTAGTATTGTAGCAGAACTGTACACTGTGAAGGTACTGCAGTAAAACTGTACACTGTGCAGGTATTGTAGCATAACTGTAGCAGTTATAGTTTGGTACTGTAACAGCTAGAACTATTCACCTTGGGCCACCGATTTGGGCTTGGAGTCCTTCGGGTTTTCGGGCCACCCAAGCCCTCGGGTCAGTAGAGATTTCGGGCCAAATTTATGGTCTTCAGGACACCTCAAGGTCTTCGGGCTACAAGTAGTTTCCCTAGACAGACTCTACAAAAAAAGAGCAACCCCAGAAGAGGATTTAGAGCAGATGCACCCACCAATGTAGAGCCAAATGGATTTGTCAGAATGAGAGGGTATGGCTATACCATCAGGACCAGCCTGTGCTTGCACAGGAAGCCTAGCCAGACGGCCATGCGAAGGTGGAGAGCTACTATCATGATGCAGATACTGGGGAGGGGAAGTTCTTTGTAGATAGTCTGGTTGAATTCTCTAAGACCTTCGGGTCATGTAATCTCCTAAGCCTATGGGATAGGTAATCTCGGAGCCTACAGGCCTTGTAAGGGTTCCCCCTCATCCCTTGAAAGGGATTTTATTAAAAATCAATAAAAATGAAGGCCTTCAGGCCATTCAGGTAGGTAGAGGCTAGTGGAGCTAAGGTAGTATGAGGCCACACTCTGATCACAATTGGTCTGAGATTACTGAAACCTTCTACTAGAGACATTCTAAACAACTATAATTGAGGAGGTGGAGGATCAGAGGAAGGTGAAGAGGTGAAGGATATCACGAGAATCACCTCTAGGGAAACCACTTCTGAACTAGATATATACAATAAATGCTTTATGATATTCACAAAGCCCATAATAATGTTTCCTTCTCTATCTATAGAACTGAAGAAATATTTTTTCACATCCATGAATAACTTGAGTAGGGGTGTCATAACTTTTAACATATTAACTTGTTCCTTGAAATCTCTTGTAAAAATTTTCATCCTCGTGTTTTCATCTAAAAATATGAAATGATAATTCAACTCATGTTTAGTATATATCCTCGAAAGACAGTAATGAATGGCTTTGGTGACGGTCTTCCTATCACTTTGGGATTCATTTAAACATTCTCTTACATTTTTATATATGTTCTCACCATGATGTCAAATATACCTGAGGTCCTTTTGATGAGAATAATTAAAGTCACCAATAATAGCATTGATATCCTCTTTGACTATAGACCAAATCATTTCACCATAAATAGAGATAGAAGAAGTTAGGGAACTGGATGTAGATGAAGTAGCAGACAAAGACTCCAACCTAATTAATGTAGCATCCTGACTAGCTTCAAAATAGGTCATCATCTCCTCCATCACAAATCTAATGGCCTCCAAATCACTGTCCAATCTCCTATTTTCAATTTCTTATTATTGAATATAAAAATTCATCTTGGGATAAATATGACAAACAATCAAATCAAATGTATTTTTGGCATCAGATTCAATGATTTGTGTGACAATAGGTTCCTGAGACCTCAATATTCCATTGAAATATTAAATAAGTCTCTCTTTGAATGATTCTAAATCATCTATGGAAATAACATCTGAAGGAACTTGGAAAATAGATCTCACATTAATGGCCCTAATAGCCTTTTTATGATATGATCTAGTATGTATATCTGAATGAAAGGCTTGAAGTTCGCATACATCATCAATCTGGTCAACTAAGGACACCTTAGGATATATCCCAACTATAACTAGAATTGTAGGTTCCCCATGCTCAGGAGGACTATTTGGTCATCACTACTCCCATATTCATCTGAATATGGATAGTATATCCAAAGAAAATATAAAATTAGGATGGATCCCCCCCCCATATGACACCTCATCCTATTCCAGGGTAGAACCATCCTAAGAAAATCAATGCTCTAAAAAATCCTCATCAACATATTTGGACTATGAATAGTGTAAAAAAATCATGAAAAAACCTAGGGACATTCCATACTCATCACGAGCTTCCACTTACACTCTGGTAGAATTCAAATCAGTAAGATCAACTCTGATAGAACTTAGGGATTCCTCTCCCTCAACAAATACTCCATTCCAACCTCTGACAAAGGTAGTATTTCCAAATGGATGATCTGAAACTGATCTCTCCAAAGATACAGATCTTGATGAAATAGGTCTTTTTATAGACCCAACTAATGCAACATAAGAATGATTATGTTATTAGGATTACTCAACACCATCACCTTCCTCATGATAAGTCCCATCACTTCTACCATACTCATTATCATCTCCATTTTCACCATTATTTCCATCAGATACCTTCACAACTTCTTTAAAATAATTATAAACAGAACTCATAATTTAATCATCTCATGAAATTTTAATATCCCCATGTTCATTTTCTTTACTCAAGATACTCTCTCTAGTATAAAGTGATACAAGTGGACTAGCAAGACTAGAAGTCATAATAGGACTCTTTGGAACATTTAAACCACTGCACTCTTTAACCAATGTAGCCACTTCCTCTTCTTCAAGCTCAGCAACATAAACTTCTTCTTCCTAATTATAATAATCCCCTATCTCATATGGGTCTAATAAATAATCAAAAATGTTTTTGGGTCAGTTAATATGGTCTACATGATTAAAATCCTCATAGATTTTATCATTTTCTACAAACCACTTTTTCATCCATGGATCATATTTTAATTTCATCCATTTACAAATAACATTTAATAAGTATAAATTACCTAAATTAACATCAAATTCCTCCTCCTCGTCAAGAAATACATTGTCTTCTATCATGTCTAAAATTATCATGAGGTAGATGAGAGAGTTTGACCCATAAGATGTCTTTCACATATCTATCATGTGAAGCAAGTAGTATTTGAAAAGATTAATCCTATACCATTATTTCATAATAAATAGAAGGTACACATACTATTATCACATATTACTAAATCCCCTTATCATAGAAAAAACATATGTTGAATAAAATTGAACAACAGTTTTCATTCTCCATCCAACTCAATAACATCCAGACTTCTCAAAATACCATCACTAGTTAGTTCCAACAATGAATTTTTAGAACCAAATGACTCAATATCATAGGGAATATATTTTTATAGTCTTAAAAAACTCATTTGTGAGACACATTGATATATATTACCTATTATTTTGAAGAAAAAGTAATATCCTTACCGTCAATCATTCTTTGAATCAAATCGTTCTTCCTTCTAAAATAAAACACTGCATACTGATAAAATTGATGAACCAACCCAGGATTGAGAGGTCTGTCATTTATGGAGAAAAAATCTACCCATCCTTGGTCCTGGATCACCATTATCACTAATTAATTTCTAGATAAAACCCACTCAACATCTACTTACTTTTTGGCAACAACCACGTGGTTTGCAATCTGCAAGTACCTCATGTCAACAACATCCCAACTCATTTCTCCTTGAGAATTCATTGTAGGCATTGATTGATTTGGAGAAGAAATTTTTAGAATATTAAATATTACTATTTTAGTGAAATTAAAGTTTAATAAAGGTTATGAGAAGGTTCAAGGTTGATAGAGAAAAGGGAGGGAAAAACTATGCAGTTTGAACAAAATAGGGACAAGTGAGAGTGACTCGAATTTAGTTTTTAAGTTTGATTTATCATTTAAGGATTTGAATTCATAAAATATAAAAAAAATAAAAACTAATAAATCAACTAAAATTTTAATACTAAAAATTTGTAATGTTAGAAAAACCTAAAACATAGACAGGCAGCAAAACTGAGATCAATAGAATCCTAATGGTGTATCATTCCAATGGTAGATCATTCCAACAGTTGCTTGTCCTTAAATGGGTTTTCCAATAGTGGATTGTCCAAAAGTGGATTTTCCAATGGAGGATTTTTCAATGGTTGCTCATACAATGGTGGATTTTCTAATGATGGCTTGTCCAACGGTGGTTTTTAAAATGTTGGAACCTCCAAGATTGAACACTAGCTGAAATTAATCATTACTAATTCATTTTTGATGTAGTTTAGTCTCTCAGAATTCAAGTTTGTTTTAAAAATATCTACAAGATGGTTTTCAGTTCCTATGAATTAAAGAGTTATATCACCCTTTTGAAAATGACCTCTCAAAAGGTGATGTATTACATCAAGATTATCTATTTTAAAATGAGATATAGTATTTATAGAAATATTTATCGCACTTATGTTGTCACAATTTACAGGGACATGTTTGGATTCATATCCATCCTATAAGAAAGAGTGTTTCATCCCCAAAATGTGTGCATAATAACTCCATATAGCTATATATTTGGCTTCATTAGTAGATAGTGAAACAAAATATTTCTTTTTTACTACACCAGGATACTAGAGACTTTCTCAATAGAGGTCATCTTGTAGAGGTGTATTTTCTATCTAAATTTTAACCAAATAAGCTAAATCTAAAAAAATTACTATGTCAAATACTTATCTTCTAGGGTATAACAGTCCAAAATTAGTTTTATATTTAATTTATTTAAATATTCTTTTATAAAAATGAAATTTAGATTCTTTAGGGTTTTCATTAAAACAAGTACTCTTACGCACACTAAATATAATATTATGTTGGATAATAGTTATGTATAGTAAACTTCCAATCATACCTCTATAACTATATTGATCCACTGGTTTTCTAGTTTCTTCATGATCCAACTTACAGGTAGTACTTAGGGGAGTTTCACTACTTCTAGTGCTATCCAAAATAAACAAATTTAGATGTTAATTAGTGTACAGAATTTGATTTAAAATAATTCCATATTTATTTTGAATAATTTGATAACCAAGAAGGAATTTAAGTTCACCTATTAAACTCGTTTCAAATTCATTTTGTGTCATTTTTGAAAAATCAGTACAGCAAGAATTTTTAGAATATCTAAATACAATATCATCAATATAGATTTGAACCACTAAAATTATGACATCCATTTCATATAAACCTTATAAAGATTTTATTAATTTGGAAACATGATTAGTAAAATTAAACTTTTTAAATTAAGGATTTGTTCAAAAAAACAACCTCAACTATATAACCATTTAAGAATGAAATTATGACATCCATTTCATATAGTTTAAAATCCAAATGTTCTGAATAGGAAGAAATTATTATAATGGATTCATGTCTAGACACTAGTGAAAATATTTCCACATAGTCAATACCCTCTTATGCAATATATCCTTGTGAAAGAAACCAATATTTATTTCTTACTATGGTTCCAGAATCATCAACATTTTTTCTAACCACCCAATTAGTTCCAATAGTCATAATGTCTTTAGGTCTAACTACAAGTTACCAAACACTATTAATTTAAAATTGATTAAGATTATCTTGTATTTCCATCACCTATAATTCATCATTAATTGCATCCCAGCTGTTCTTTGGATCAAGCAATGACAGGAATGCTTTCCATTTAACCTAATTCCTAAGATAATTTCTAGTTGTTGTACCTCTATCTAGGAATCCAACTAAAACATATAAAGGATGGTATTTATGAGTCCTAATAGATATAAGAAAATAAGGGATGGTAGTCTCATGGGCTTTTATAACTTTAGGTTCAAGTTTAGGATGTTCCTCATAACTAGATTATTATTTTGATTGCTTCATAGAATTGTTATAATTTTTATCATTAATATTCAAAGTTTAAATTCATCCTCATGGTTTTATAAATAGCTATTAGGCTCATGGGGATCTATTTCATCAAATTTTAGATGAAAACATTATTCCACAATCATTATTATTTTATTAAACACCCTATAAGATTTACTATAAGTTTAATAACCAAGTAAAATTCCTTCATCACTCTTAGAATAAAAATTTTCAAGATTATCCATAGTGTTAAGAATAAAGACTTTTCAACCAAAAACTCTAATGTAATTAATCTTTGAATTTCTACCATTACATAATTAATAAAGGGGTTTCATTAGGAGAGGTATAATCAAAACTCTCTTTATTATAAAATTTTTTTTATTCACTACCTCTACCCAAAAATAAATAGGACAGTCATACTCATTGATCATAGTTCATGAAATTTATAAAATATTTATATTTATATTTTATATAAAAATATACTTCTATGAGGTCTTAGAATAATTGAAGTTTTGATTATATTTTTTGTGTGAAAGAAAAGATTAAAAGTACTCATTTTAGAACTCACAACCATGATCAATTATTAAGGTCTTAATCCTAAGTCCACTAATATGTTATAAAGATTTAGTATACTTGGTAAAATGAGAATGGGATTAATTTTTGTGAGATGGAAAGAATACCCAAGTATACCTAGAAAATTCATCTACAAGGAAATAAAAAAATTTATTCCCATTTATAATTGAAACTCTATATTATAGAAACAGGTTTGTGTGAACCAACTATCAGGGTTGAGAAGTTTAATATTATATCTTAGATTTAATATATATTTTCTGATGTCTCTATTTTTTACATTGGTTACAAACTTTATCATGTTGAAATTCTAGTTTAGGTTGATCTTTGACTAAAACTTTACTAGTGAACTTTATAAGTGTGAGAATATTTTAATGAACTACTCTCCTATTATAATACCAAGAAACTTTAGGAAAGGCATTTAAGTAAGAAATATTTTTAGAAAATAAAGAATATAAATTAACAGGAAAAACATACTCAGTTATCAAAATAGTAAAAATTTAAAAATTTTATGAATAAATAACATTATAAGAATTGTTTTCAAACTTGAAAAGAAAACCATCATCACAAATCTATGATATTCTTCCCAGATTTTACTTTAAGCCATCTACAAATAAAACATAAGAAATTAAAATAGTATTAGAATTACTAATTTGACTACGACCAAAAATTTTCTCTTTAAATCTTTCCCTGAAAGTGACATTTCCACCATATATTTTTATCATATTATTAAAAGTTGAATAATATCTGGTCATGTGTCTAGAAGATCCACTATATAAGTGTTATAGGTTCATTATGGATCATTTCAACTAGTGTCACTATCAAACTAATTTTACACTAAAAATGATTTTGCTACCCAAATTTTCTTGTGTCCATAAATGTTAGTAATTAAAGATTTAGGAACCCATATTTTCTTAATAGGTTTCTAAAATATGAATTTAAAAATTTATAAATAAACACTTTTTTGGGTCCACAAGAGTGAAAACTAGTACAAAAAATATATCTAGGAATGAATTTACTTTTAACAATCCTTCTCTATACAGGTTTATATCCAATACTAGTAGTTTACCTGGGAGTAGTATTATTTACAAGAATTTGTGTAATAGTATATACACTATTATTAAATCCTTATAAATATTTATTTGGTTCATCATTTGAATATATCAATTCTTGTTCAATTTTAACAATAGATAATTTTTCTATTTTCCAGCATCGAGATGAGTTTTAAAACTAGCTGTAAAAGCAAGATGTTTCTTAAAAATTTTATATCTACCCATAAGATAATTAAATTTATCTACAGTCTTGTCATAGTATTTCAAAAAATATTCATTATAATTTTTTTCATCATTATTTTCATATCCAAAATGATTGGAAATATGTAAAAGGGAAATAGAAAAGACATTACGTGCCTCAAATGCATTTTTCATAATAAAAAAATGATAGTTCTATTAGGTTTATCCTCTTGGTTTGTATCTAAATCATGCAATTTTTCATTATAATAACTCCAGGTTTTGATCATTTCTTTCATGTACCTCTTATCCTTATCGTTATATATTTTTAGCTTAGGACAATTAGATTTGGAATTCCCTTTCTTTTTATATCCATATAAAATGATTTCATTTGAAGAATCATCTTTCTTTTAATCCATTCACAAGTTTCCACTATTATTATATTTATATTTGTAATTAGGTTTCCAAAAGAACTTATTATTATTGTAAAATATTTTTAATCTTCTTGCTAGATGTGACATATCTTCATCACTATCAGTAGGTGATTCTTCATCACTTTAACAGTAAGCTTGGATTTTCTCATTTTTGAATTGATATAGTATACTTGAAGGATATAAATTTTATTTTTTGTTTATCCTCCTACTTTATTTTGACTTTTATTTCTTCCACATACCTCATTAATTTTCCAATAATCTCATTAATAGTAACTTACTTACATCAGACGATTATCTAATTGAGAATGACTATCCTCCCCATCTATCTAGTAGGCACCTCAATAGGTGCATCACTTGGTCTTTTTTCAAAAAACTGGTTTCCCTTGTGAGTGGATTGTGTTCAAAATCTCATTGAACCTGAGATACATGTCAGAAATAGGCTCAACAAGCTTTATTTTAAATGTATCTTATTTGATATAATATGTATTTTAGCATAATTATTTAATATTATATGTTCCCTCATGAGAAAAATATAAATTGTTCAAAAGTTTAAAATTCGGTTTTACATGTTTATATTATATGGAATTCCTTATCACTAAAATCACAATACAATGAATTAAAATCTTTAAATTTATTATTATAATAAGAATTAGGAGCATTAGTCAGAGACACTCTAGTGTGATAAGGTAATTTATATTGATCTTCAATTATTGTCAAGATATCAAAACCCATTCTCTTAAGAATTATTTTCATTTTAATTTTCCACTGATCATAGTTAGTGCCATTAAAATAAGAAGGTATGTTGGTAGAAGATACATGTTGTATGTTCTCCATAAAGAACTAAATTTTGAACTAACAGAAATTTACAATCATTTAAATACAACTAAAAAACATTTAAAATAATTTTGGAAATCCTTTGATAGAAAATGTTGGTCAGAGTTAGTAACTCAAGAGGGGGTGAATTGAATACCCAAAAAATCTCTAAAAAAAGTTCAAATAAAATAAACCAATTTAATTTAATATTCCCAGTTAATCAAAACCGTATTTTGATATAAGATAATTCTTTTTAGGTATTTATCAAAGATTGATTAAGGATCTGTTAAAACAATATAAAAAATTAATTACTTTAACTTTTTAGATGTATTTAATCACACAAATACTTATATAAACACTAGTTATGAATAACTATTAAAGTACCTAATTTTTTAAAGATATAAAATGAATGCATGTTCAAACATTGAAATAAAGAAAACAAAGCTAAAACACACACTATAATAAACAATGGGTCCAGTATCAAGAAAAGAATCAATATGTTCCATATTTTCAAAATCATGTGTCAGTAATTTTTCAGCATGTAACTTCCTACATGATGATCATCACTAACAAGGGATATCCTTTGAAATATAAAGCACTACAGTTCTGATTACCCATTGAAGAGTAATCCTAGAGATTTTTTGGATCCTCATACCTAATGTATGACTTGTCTTCAATATGTTCTTGGAAAGGGTTAAGAATTATCACTAAATAATCAAACTATATTAAATCCCATAAAATAGTCATTGGAAATATTTAATTCAAATCATAAAAATAGAAATGGTGGAAAAGCTGGTGATAGAACTCCTAGAAGTATCTAATCTAGGGGTAGCATGATCCTAGTAGTGGTACATTTTGGAGGTATTATGAGCTGGAAGTAGCATGATCTAAATATGGCACAAGATGGAATTTCCATTAGCTAGTAGGGGCATAAGTTGGCAGCGTCATGAGAAGGTAGTGGATCATCTGATGGAATCTCACATCCAGTGGTAGAAAATCTCCAATGGTCACTGAATCATGGCAATGTAAAAAATTTGATAGAAGAACACCTCTAGAAGTTAACAATCCAAGTGGTATCACAAGTCTTATACTAGCTCACAGTTTTTGGTGGCATATCTTGAACTAATGGTGACACTTTTCCACACTTAACTAAATTTAATGAACGTTATTTATAAAATAATACGATATTGTAAAACTTCAAATTCATTAGAAACATAATAATCATGATTTGTGAGCATTAAAATAATGGGTTACTAGTAAAGGTGATTACAAAAGGAGAATGGTGTTTTCCTCAATAAATATTACAGTAAAATTTTAAACAAAGTTTCTTCTAGGATAACATCCTTTGATGTTAATTATTATTTAATGGCAATATGATCCAATGATACCATCCATAGTATTCTTCTATATGGTTGAGGATTATTATGATGAAATGTTTTCCAAACTCATTTATTTTTTATTAGTTATATATGATGAAATTAAAAAAAACTTATGAAACACATATTCTTTACATGTGTTATTTTATTATGATATGATGAATAATTTATGATCTAATGACACAAATATGTATGTTTTTCATTATGTTATGGGTGGGATCATAATTATATATTCCTTCAATGAATTATGTAATGTTTTATATCTCATGATATAATTATGGGATACAAGTTGATATACTTGATCCAAAATGGGATTAAAGTTGATATACATGATCCACTATGGGAAACATGTGATGATGAATGATCCATTATGATATTGGAAATAGGGGTTGATGGATGATCTTCTTTGATTTTATGGTTTTGGGAGTTAAACATGACATATGAAAAGGTTTCTATACCTATGATGGTTCCACACTCGTATGATAGGTTTTCATGCTTATGACCTAAACATATGGTTCAAGATTGATTTACGATGATTCCCCACTCTTATGATTCATACATTTTGAAACGATAATGTTTTATTCCATGAATCTTGTTTATGATCTATCGAATATTGGGTATAATCATTATAAGTTTTTGTCATTATCTCAAAATCTTATTCTAATCTTATTCATTCATATGATTATTTAATTATTTCTCCCATATTTAACCTTACTAAGAATATAAGATCACCCTTATTAATATTTCCTTTCCATAGGTTATGATGAATTGTTTTAATTAGTCTATGTCAAGAAGGGAACAAAGTGAGAAGTAAATTATGAGAGGTGATGAAGAATGTACCTCAATAAGATATTTATATATCTAGTATCCATAAACACTAAACCTTTATGGTTATGGAATGACTCACCATTTTAGGTTTTGAATATTCATCTAAAAATATATAAAATTTATGTCGGTTAAGCTTTGGGTCCCTATATGGATACTTTCCATTCAAGAGGAGTTAAACCAATTTAAAAGGAACAATGATTGGATTCTCATCCTATTATTGGTAACAGGTGGGGTTTTCAATAAAACCTTGATGAACATGGAAATTTTATCCACAATAAGCCTTGATTTTTTTCTAAAGGCTATAATCAAGAAGAATATGTTGATTATAGTGAGACCATTTCACTCATTTCCAAACTAGAATATTTTATATTCTTGTTGAAATTATCTAGTATTTTTAATTTCAAACTTTTCCAAATGGATGTTAAATGTTCTTTGTAAAATTGGTTTTTTTATGAAAATTTTTTTTTGGACTAACCAATTTTTTTGAAATTTTAAAAGTTTAAATAAAATTATTTTATCAAATTATTTCAAAATTAGAAAATATAATTCCAACATTTCTATTAAATTAATTGCAAATTATTTCTTATCATTAAAATTTATCTTGGTGATGTTATTTTCAGCTTAATTAACAAAACTATTTGCAATAAATTTTATGATTTAACAAATAAAGAATTTGAAATGAGTTTTATGGTAAAACATAAATTCTTACTTACCTTAATCTTTCCAATATCTTCACTAATTACCTACCTCTTGATCACTTTTATTTTATCAAGGGTGATTTGGGTATGATTTTCTTGTGATAGTTTCCTATTAATATTGGAAATGTTGATATTTTTTTACAACATGTTTTCTAAATTGTTCTCAAAAATTGATTTCAAATTATTTTAAAAAATAATTTTTTGAAAATTTCCATAATTTTATAAAAGTAAAGTAAGAATTATACTCCAAGAGAAACATTATTTTATGGATAAAATAAACTGTATGGGATTCTAGCATAAATAATCTTAGGGATTTATCTTGAAAAAAATTTATTGGTTTTGTTAACCCTTTCTCGATCCAGAGCGTGATGAGTGGGCCCTTACTTCACACCTTGTTTGGAACTACAAAGGAATTTTATATGGTTCATTAATACAATATTTTAAAAACATAATGATGTAATTATTTTTTAAAATTATTATTTTCTATATCTATTTATTTCGTTACTTAATTATTTTTAATGGATATTATACCTTTAAATATTCCTTATGAATTAATTCCTGGGAATCTAATATTGTTAATTATAAAATTATAATAGAAGAGAATTTATTTTTCAAAATCAGTTCCCAAATATAAATCTGGTTTCTTTTTCGAAAAATATATTTAAAATTTTCAAATAAAATCTATTTTTTATAACACTCTTGATCTTTAGTATGAAAAATATTTTTCCCATTTTTATGTGAAGTTTTATTTTATTTTATTTTTAAATTTTTTCAAACTGTTTTAAAAACATTGTTTTCAACTATCTCAAAAAATCATTAATGATGATAAAAATAGTAAAAAAAAATATCCCTATGCTATCTAATGCCTTCAATGACTTATTTTTTATAATCTCCAAGGAAGAGAATTTGTAGGATTTATCTGAAATGTACGAGTTTATTGTTTGAGGATATGTTCTTTAAAAAAATGTTTGCGGTTGAGAGGTTATGTTTAATGATGTTTCTTTTTTTCTAAATGGATAAGAAAATTTTAAAATAATGATAACTATTTCTATTTTTAACCTTTATCTGGTTATACTGTTATTTTAATTTATTTATTAGTCAAGTTTTTGTGATCATAAATAATGGTGAAATTGTTATTCTTCTCAAAATTGATTGATTTTAATGATCAAAATACTCTTAAAGTGTTTAATTATTTCTTTTAAGTGATGTGAAACTAGCTTGACGGAATCATGATATAAATCCTAAAACCAACCTTAAACATATTTTCATATATGTTTTGAAGCCTTAGAAGAAGGCTATAAGAACCTTGGAGGAGATTTGAAGGAAGTTTTGAAACCAATTAATTAATCCAAAGGACATATACAACACCAACTAGATAGTTTAGTGAAACTATCCAACAAATGGAATTCCTATATCCATCCCCTAATATAATAACCCCACTAATTAACATGTGTAGGTTTTCTAGATAGCTATTGTAGATAAAAAGAACATATGTCTTATACAGGAGTCCATCAGCGGGCCGATGGAGGTGCACTGACCCACTGCAAATAGTAAGTTTCATGTACTATGTTCTACGGAGCCCACTGGCTACCCAATAAAGGCTACTATGTACCCAGTTTCATCAAATAGACTAATCCAAGGATAAAATTTATTGTTGAAAAAATACATTTAATGTATAAATCTTTCACTTAATGAACCCCAAATAATTTAAGAAAATATTAAATGGAATTTAAGCATATAAATAGAGGATTTTTGTGGATTATAAATCTATATTGACACTTTTTATCACCCTACAACATACACAATTGATCAAATTTCTATCAAATCTCCCTCTTTATGATTATTAATTATTCTCTCAAGTGTGTGTGAAAAATATTATATCTTACCCACTATTATTATTTTCTCAATATTTCCAAGTGTTTTGTTATATTCTTTGGGAGAGTTGAGACTAAGCTAACAACTAATTTCTTCTAATAAATATCCCTATTCCTCATTTTTATCATATATTTTTTGATTACTACCATTAAAGTAAGGTACTATGGTTTCCTTTCCATTTCCTTTAACAATGAAAGGGATTATTTATTTTTAGATTTCTAGCTTCACTATTAAATATATAATGTTTATTGTATCTAGTTTCTTACTATAACCAACAAATAAATTGACAGTTTTGGTATATTGAATACCAATAATGACAATGGACTAATATATTAAATCTGCAAGAGAATAGTATGGTAGAAGTATGGGTGCCTTTGGGTACTATTTTTTAACTTTCTTACCAAATATATTATCTCATTTAATTACCACATTTTAAATTATTTATCACATTCAACCATTATTTTATTAAATTATTCAATTTATCAATTAACGCTTAATCACTTAATCATTTTTATATTTTAATTACTTAATCATCATAAATCACCATTTTTTTATTTTTCCACATTATTTATTATATTTTTTCATATAATTATTCTTTAAACTTGGATTATTTTATTTATTTATTAAATATTTTATAAATATGTTTTTAAAATTGTACTATTTTTCTTTAATTTTTGAAAGTTCAATTCAACCCTCATTCCATTTTACTCATCTCTAACCCACATAAATGAAAAAACGAATCCATAATTATCTAAAAATGAGGTCATACAATATCCCTGAAAATAGATATTAAAAATCATTGATATAATACTAATCGAATTAAAAATGATTAACATAAAAAACCTTCAGTCAAAGCCTTGTTCCAAGATAATATCATGTTATTGGAAGATAAATACACCAAAACCCTAACTATTTTTTCCCATTATACCCATAAAATAATCAAGGGAATATATAATGTTTTTACCACTCTTCACCTAATTAAGTCTAATGTATTCACCATAAGAGTCATCAATACATTTCATACCATTCCCCGAGGAACCTCTTACTGAATAAAACTTGGCTATCCATATAATGAAGATTATGTAAATAAAATACTTATCCATTTAATATATTAATTTTTATCTCTTGGAGAACATCCATTAATCATGAGGCATTTCCAAAGTTATATGAAGTATCGTCATCAAATAAATATTGTGGCGTGGGTACTTAAAATGTATTGAGTTATCCAATAAAGATAATAATTTGATCTAATATCTTACATTGGTAGGAGATGAAATAAATATAAGGAAATATCCTTAATCAAGGTTTACAAGGTGTGTGTCAATATTCCAAATAATATCCCTTGAGATTATCTACATAGTTTTGTAGTATGAGGCCCATTCACCATGCATTAGAGTAATGATATCATCAATTCTCAACCACCCTTTTCATGGTAATTACCACTAGGTGCATCTATTCTATATCCACATCCAATTTTAAGTATCTAGAAAGTAGAATATTTTTACGAAACAAAACATAAATTTACTCTACTAAATCTTAGGATTTTTTTCCTACCATGGAAAATATTGTGTTTAACAATAGTTTTGGAAACCCTTAAATCAAATGAATATGAGAGGTATAACAATATATATATTTAAATCCCTTAAATTTCATTATTAATGTAAACTCTTCCATGTAAATGTATGCACACACAAAAGGAAACAGGTGTTGAATATAACATGAGCCCCATAGAATTAAAATTGAGACAGAAATACCCCACTTATGTATTGGTAATAGATTCCATCAAAACCTATTGGAATGGAGGGATTCAAGTTTATCTTCAAAAACCATGAATAAAGACATTTCATGATTATTGGTATCAAAAAATTATTGCCACATACCTTTCCACAGGAACCATGATACTATCCTTAATTAGACAACACATGTTACGTTTGAGTAGAAATGTGTCTCCATGCTAAAAGAAGAAGAAGGATAGATTTCCATGTACTACAATAAATATCACACACCTAGGGATGAAATTCCTCAAACACGTTGTGAAATTTGTTGGCATGTTAGTTACAATATGCCTCAAGGAGTAGGCCATAGTTTTCACATATTGAAAATTAAAATCCATAAAAAATATTAAAACACATTTGGATGGAATTACAAGTACTTTTCAGAATTAAAAATCATCCTTATAGGGTGAAAACATCATATCTAGGGAAATACTTTACATAAAAGTCTTCCATTTTACTACTCGTGAAAATAAAATGAAATTATAGATCAAAATTCATGACTCGCCTATGTTGGGTTTAATTTTATCCTAAAGGAAATTCAACAAAGTCAATAATTCCACATAGTGCTTTATTAACTATGTGAGATAATAGTCATTTTCATCTCAAACATAGTGTTTTCCACCACATATAAATTTTCTCTCACATCATGGTTCTTTTTATGGTTCATGAAACACTCATCCCAAAAAACAGATGTTGTTTTTCATCCAAGAGGATACATTTTGGCCTCCCATATAACAAATTTTTATGTGGTATAAGGCATCATTTTATTACACCGACATAAAAAATGAATGTTTTCTAAAAGTTATTATAATACCATCCCTTTTCAGGACTCCTATGTGAATCTCTTACACAACCACTCTCCTTTGTGAAGTTCTATATGAATGCCTGTTGTTTTGCGGTTGTTGTTATATGTGCAACTATTTTTGGAAAATAGTTATTCATCACCGCATATAAATATTGAAACCCACTTGGTGACTAAGTAAATAGATTGGGGACTCACTAGGGCTCAGAAAATATTTTCTCTCTTAGAACCACTTAGGAAAAGTTTTTGTGTTCCAAACATGGGAGGGCCTTTGCAATGTAATCCTATGAATTCCCTATATAAAGAAATACTTCATCAAGGAAATACATATGAAAAGATTTCCCTTCATAAGGAAACCTTGAAAATTTATATTTGAATAGTTCTATGTGGGGCTCCATCACAAAATATTATGTGGTGAACCCTTTGTAAAATTCTACGTGTCCAACCTTATATGAAAGAAATTTGCGAGGTACCTGGGTGAATAACCCTATGTGGTTAATATTATGAATACAGTACTGTACAAAAAATTCTTTATGGCTAATACTATGGGGAAATCCTATGAGAACAATTCCATGTGGCCAACCATATACAGGGCTCCTATGCGAACACCCCTTCATGAAGCACCATACAAACACTCCAATGCAATCATTTGACCCTTCTTGAATTTTTATTATTAGGACTCTTCCAAGGTTTAAGCCCTAACAAAATATTAAATTACCAATGAATAAAGATACTCCTCATGGTTTCAAATACATGGTAATCCTCCTAGGTGTAATCCTTGTCCAAATATTCAATCGCCATTGAGTAAAGATACTCCTCATGGTTATCATTCATCAACTTGATTCAAGATAATCCTGTTTTTTAAAATATATATGAATACTCCAAGGAATAATCCCTAAATAAATAATAACTCGCCATTGAGTAAAGATACTCTTTAGGGTTATCATTATTCACTTGGATTTTAGATACCCCTCTTGGTTTCAAATACATGGGAATCTTCATAGGTGTAATCCCTAAACAAATCTTAAATTACCACTGATTTCAGATACTCTTCATGGTTATATTTATTCACTTTGATTCAAAACACTCCTCTTAGTTTCAAATAGATGGAAATTCTTATAGGTGTAATTCTTAATAAAATATTTAATCACCATTGAGTTGACATACTCCTTATAGATATCCTTATTCACCTTAATTTGAGATATTCTTCTTGGTTTAAAATATATGATCATCATCTTAGGTGTAATCCCCAACAAAATATTCAAACATATAGAGTTTAGATACTATCCATGGTTATCATTATTCACTTAGAGTAGATATACTCCTATTGTTTTCAAATACACGAGAATACCCCAAGGTGAAAGCCTCACCAAATCCTCAATCACAATTGAGTCTATATACCCCACATGGTTATCATTATTCACCCTGATTCGAGAGACCCTTATTGGTTTCAAATACATGGGCAACCTCCTAGGTGTAAGCCCTGACCAAATATTAAATACAAATTGAGTCAATATACTCCTCTTGGATATCATTATTCACCTTGAGTTGAGATACTTCTCTTGGTTTCAAATACATGGGTATCCTCTGATGTCACGAACCGAATCTGGTCACCGCCAAAACCGGCACCAAACCCATCCCGTGACATGACCCGAAGGGCGTTCCCTATCCCCACGGGCTGGCACAAGTGCCCGGGTATCATCTATTTAGGTTTGGGAACGATTTACCCGAATATGAAGGCATAAACCATTAAAAACAATCAATAAACTGAATCTGAAAAATTTATACCAAACGATGTTTAAACAAAAACCAGAACTGAATACATAGGTTTAGAGTCAATACAAAAGGTCCAAAGACACAATGGAACAGAAACAAAACATCCCCATGGACTCCACATGACAAGGGGTCATCACCCCCAAGTCGTCTCCACTACTCCTCCCCAAGGATGAGGACTAACACCCTGAACCGTCAACACCCTTAGCCTTTCCTTTACCTGGGTCAAAAAAAAGGTCTACTTACACCCAATGGGTGTAAGTAGGGTGTGAGCCTAAGCCCAATAGGATACCACCCTATGATTCCAAGGTGCATGCAATACAAGGTGAAAAAGCAAGCAGTTTTAAATGCAATTAAAAGCGGTGACAAATTCCACGAAATGAAACTTTAAATTGAAAACATTTTTCAAGATAAAACTTTCAGAATGTTAACACATTTAAATAGGAATATTAGATACTGAATTATAATTCCAAAGACACCCAAAAACAAGGGCAAATACCACAAATCCACTGAGCAACAAAACCGGGAACACCCCTAGGCACTAGATAGTCTCAGGCCCCATGTACCTCGTACCTCAGTGTAATGTAACCATAGTAAAATCCTTTCTCGTGCACGAGCCACTAGTAGGGAACATACCCATAACCTAGTGGTCTCCAATCATCATCCACATAGTTTAGTTAGAGTTGCCGTTATCCAAATGCTAAGTGAAACAGGGACAAAACCCATCCGATCCACTAGCCGTACTAGTACAAATCCGCCCCACCTAGGTACCCGGGCTTCCCCCTTTGTGCTCAAACAATTTCAGGATTTAACACACATCCATTTTAATGTAAAACACCACTAATGGTCACATACACCAAATACAGTAGCTATCTCATTTTCTACCACTTAAAACACACAACAAACTCTTTGAATTTGAATAAATCAATTTCACAAAATCTCGTGTAGTTTTGCTCACAAAACCCCTTAAGAAACCCACTTGTACACGATGTTCACAATTGTAAGTTACCAAAATAGTAAAGGCATCCCAATAAATATCAATTAAAACAACAAATCAATTTTTGGGCATCCTCA
This sequence comes from Viscum album, assembly GCA_963277665.1. Taxonomy (NCBI): domain Eukaryota; kingdom Viridiplantae; phylum Streptophyta; class Magnoliopsida; order Santalales; family Viscaceae; genus Viscum; species Viscum album. Next base: position 249,124,709 of record OY728135.1, on the reverse strand, counting down.
TGTTAAAAAAGAAGTGTTCTCTTTGTAAAACCTTCATTTTCACACAAAAGTGGAACCAAAACTTCACTTTCTTTACAAGCACAATTAAAACTCATTATTTGCAGCAATTACCAAAGAGGATAAACATTATAAACAGTATTTTATGCCTTATTAAAGATCAATAAAAACAACTAAATATTTATAGGGAATCCCCAAATAAACAAACAAAACACTTCTTTGGAAAACCCCCAATTTCACACCAAATTGGCATTTTAAATTCAATTGCAATGGAAACATCATTAGAACCAATTTTTGTAGCAATAATAAAATTATATAAATCTGAAAATATGGTAAATACAGCATGCTAATACACAAAGATTTCATCAACATTGGAATCACCTACCAAATCAAATGAAACCATTGAATCCTTTGTGCGAAAACACAAACGCACCACCGCCGCACCTCAAGAAGGGTAGATCAAACCTAAAAATAGAAAATTGGACCAAGAAAACCCAAGGTTAAACCTTAGGTTCGAACCCCTACCCACTGGTCACTGTTCACTTCAATAAAAAAGGAGGAAACTCTAAAAAATAGAATGAAAACCTAATCAATTTGAAAGGGGAAAAGAAATGGACAAACTTACTTGAGAAATCTATAATGAATCTCCCCAAAACACTAGTATCTGAAATTTAAAACGGCCAAAACTCAGGGGATGGTCTCAAAAGAATTATTAGGTCATTTAGGAATTGTAATGGAGGGAAAGGATTAAGAATAGAAGGAGTTATGAAAGGATCAATTTACCTCTCCAAAATCTGGACGATTTCTGAAATCCAGAAAGTTTAGACTATTTTCGCGACTCTATCGAGCTCCAAATTGTGTGAGGAGGGCATGGGGTCGCGCCTAGGCTTCTTAGGGTCGATAGGGAGGTAGAATCACAGAAAAATCCATTTTAATGAATAAGATATTAATAAATTAATGAAACAATTTAAAACTGGAAAATGGGCCTTCGGGTTGGCCCAATTCTCAAATAAAAACAAAAATCCCCCATGCTTATGGATTTATAAAGGCCCCAAATTTAAATTTGGGGTTAATATATCAGGGGATAACAATTAGGAGTTGGAATGAGTCAAAAATATTAAAAATTGAAAAAGTTATAAATGAAACAAAATTTATTTTTAAATCTGGAATTGGGCTCGCAGTTTGGCCCAATTCATGAAAACTCACCTATTCTCAATAAAACCTTTGGAAGCCACCAAAACAAATCATGAGTGGAAAATAAATTTAAAATAACCCTAAAATAGGTTACGTACGTGACAATTCTCCCCACCTTGAAAACTTTCCGCCCCGGAAAGTCACAGCAAGGTCAAAGTAACAACCAAACCCAACTGAGAAACCAATAGGTACACCCTTGCCAGGTTTCACCCCCAAAGGTCAAAACACCTCCAGTGATCAATGATGGAAGGAATACTGTCACAAACCAAACTTACACCACTTTCCTGAAACAATAAAGTACATTCAGGATTTATCCCAAATGAAAACTCCTCAAATACAATCTGAACAATACTCAATCAATTTACCCAAAAAAAACAACATTGAACAGGGTTACACTTCCCTACTATAACTAAACCATTGGAAACTCTCCAATATTAATGTTTACCCAATGAATATGTAGGTAGTTAGACATCTTCGAATGATAATACCTACTTCCCAGACAAGTCCAAAGAAAAAAATATGAGTTACTCGTATGAAGAGACACAAATGGGCTCCCCACCATAAGAGACAACTTAAATTGTTTTCCCGAGACAGAATCAAGACACTAATAGTGGGAGGCCCAAACATACTCTCTAGTAAAAGGGATATACTTCCATTAAATGTTTATGAAAGAATATTCATGAGAATCATAGTGGGTCTCCCCACTATAAGAACTGACCATCTTAACCGACCAGCATGGGCCGACACAGAAAGACCCAAAAAGAAATCAAAGATTTAGGAAGGGCGCAGGATTAGTCTACATGGTTTGGGAAACTGTGCACTAACTATGAATATAATCCTTTCTACATGGCTTCCTAGCACACAGCCACTACTAAACGTGCACAAACTATGTTCTCAACCATGATGAAACCATAGGTTAGAACTATTCCCATCTTTCATACTAAGGATAGGACTTTGTACAAGGGTTTAAATGGCCCTGGGATTTTCCCTGACTACGAGCCAGCTTCTCTCCGAGACCTATGGCTGGAGCTCAAATGATTGAATTATCTTCGACCTCGTAGTTAATATTTGGAAACCCACTGAATGAGAATTCTTCTTTTCGGTGCCACCAAAAAATACGCCGCAGTCCCAAATAAGTTTTCTAGACATAACACATTCCAAACTCACTTTACCTTATCCCGATATTTCACTGAAACAAGGGCTGAGAAGATACACACACATCACAACTTGTTTCTTCAGGTGAGAAACAATAGAAGTAAAGAACAGCTACACTCCCATTCCTCTAAAATAGATGATTTTGAAGTTTTTCCAAGGGAGACATTTGCCCAACATAACAGGGACTCTCAGAGGATTTCACTACTTTCACCTATACAGTCAATCAAGTACATGACATCATAAGGCATCACCAAACATGACCATTTCAACTGATATAAACAATTCATGGAGAGGGACCTTATACAACATCCCCAAACAACACACAATTCTATAAAGTGGCCACAATATCCTATCGTGACCATATTTCCCACACCGGTGGTTTAACATGAATTAATGCATCAAAGAAACTTTGAAGAACCCAAAGGTCCTCTTAGACACCATCGAGACACTCATCCACACTTACAACCAAAGAACACTTCCACCTTCGATGAATCATGAAACATTAGAAACTAAGGTTTCTTTCAACCTTCCAACATAACTTTACCACTACAAGAGGATCCAAAAATCAACGAAATGAATGGGTGTAGACTCAATCAACAATGATCGATAAAATATTCCTTATATTGATCAACTGGAGGATTTTCCAATGGCAAAACAATATGGATTGCACTTCAGCTGTGCATTAACCCTTAATGGGGGCATACCTTATCCAATGAGAGAACCCAAGGACCCAACCAATCTGCTCCATTAGTCAAAACATGCCTCAAACCAGATCCAAACACATGAAGGGAACCATCGTAGAGGCATCCCAAAACATTTTTCAAAAGAGACCACTAATCGTCCCTACAACACAGCTCACCGACCAAACACAAACCCAAAACACAGTTCAAACAGGAGGGGTTCTTGGACTCAAAACATCCCACAACATCAACATTATCAAAAACCCATAATAAAAACTATACCAAACTATTCATCAATACATCATGTTTTTCTTTAAAACTATTTATTTGAAAACAAACGGTTTTGCAGTAAGAGTATCCACCAATGGTACCCCATGGGCCTCACACATGCATGTTTTTGTGTCACACCGGGCACCCTCCTCATAACCATCCCAGCACTCATCCAGTCATGCCATCAACCATCCATCATCCCATATAACCCCATGCATGTGGTCACTCATGGAAATACCAAAGGGTAAAACAAAAATTCCTTCCACTTTTCAAAACCAAAATGGTCAACCAACACAACCTTTTTCTCAAAACCGCTAACCACGAGATCAAATTCCAACTCACATCTTACAAAAATTTTCAGAAATGCACAACCATTTAAAAAAAATAACTCACTTTCAATATATTCACATCAATTTCAAAACATCTCATCCCATTAAAACACTATTTGATTGTTTAGAAAACTCTATTGTAAACACTTTTCAAAACCAACTTCAATATAGTTCTTGCTTTCGAAAGAGGTGTAAAAACACCATTTTCCATTTCAAAACAATTCTAAAAATTCAGTTCCACCATTTCATAAATCAATCCATTCCTTATTTATTTGAAAATAATTTCAAAAAAACTTTATACTTCTTAAAACCAAGTCCATTTAAAACCAAAGTTCCAAGATTGCAAAACTATAGTACAAAACAATCTGATAGGAAACTAGTTTCAGTGGGTGACTTGGACATATGGTTGGCGGCCATATTCCAATCACTTCACTATCACAGATAGTGTTATAGGGTATATCCCCAGCTCCACATGGCTTGCCAGGCCCTGTGAGCTTACAGAGACCATTAACCCAACCCTCTTTTCATTTCCCCTAACCATCATTAAAACAAGAAAACCAAAGGACTTAGATAAATCCTGACTTCCCTAGGAAACTTGAATCCTATCATGAGGTGTGGTGATCAATCACACTACCCATAACTATAATACCAAGTCCCTACAATCCTAACTCCATGATATCCTGACTCTTCCCGAAATAACATGACCCAAAGAGTTAACATGAACCTCCTCTGATACCATTTTGTCACGAACCGAATCTAGTCACCGCCAAAACCGGCACCAAACCCAGCCCATGACATGACCCGAAGGGCGTTCCCTATCCCCGCGGGCTGGCACAAGTGCCCGGGTATCATCTATTTAGGTTTGGGAACGATTTACCCGAATATGAAGGCATAAACCATTAAAAACAATCAATAAACTGAATCTGAAAAATTTATACCAAATGATGTTTAAACAAAAACCAGAACTGAATACATAGGTTTAGAGTCAATACAAAAGGTCCAAAGACACAATGGAACAGAAACAAAACAGCCCCATGGACTCCACGTGACAAGGGGTCATCACCCCCAAGTCGTCTCCACTACTCCTCCCCAAGGATGAGGACTAACACCCTGAACAGTCAACACCCTTAGCCTTTCCTTTACCTGGGTCAAAAAAAAAGGTCTACTTACACCCAATGGGTGTAAGTAGGGTGTGAGCCTAAGCCCAATAAAATACCACCCTATGATTCCAAGGTGCATGCAATACAAGGTGAAAAAGCAAGCATTTTTAAATGCAATTAAAAGCGGTGACAAATTCCACGAAATGAAACTTTAAATTGAAAACATTTTTCAAGATAAAACTTTCAGAATGTTAACACATTTAAATAGGAATATTAGATACTGAATTATAATTCCAAATACACCCAAAAACAAGGGCAAATACCACAAATCCACTGAGCAACAAAACCGGGAACACCCCTAGGCACTAGATAGTCTCAGGCCCCATGTACCTCGTACCTCAGTGTAATGTAACCATAGTAAAATCCTTTCTCGTGCACGAGCCACTAGTAGGGAACATACCCATAACCTAGTGGTCCCCAATCATCATCCAAATAGTTTAGTTAGAGTTGTCGTTATCCAAATGCTAAGTGAAACAGGGACAAAACCCATCCGGTCCACTAGCCGTACTAGTACAAATCCGCCCCACCTAGGTACCCGGGCTTCCCCCTTTGTGCTCAAACAATTTCAGGATTTAACACACATCCATTTTAATGTAAAACACCACTACTGGTCACATACACCAAATACAGTAGCTATCTCATTTTCTACCACTTAAAACACACAACAAACTCTTTGAATTTGAATAAATCAATTTCACAAAATCTCGTGTAGTTTTGCTCACAAAACCCCTTAAGAAACCCACTTATACACGATGTTCACAATTGTAAGTTACCAAAATAGTAAATACAGCCCAATAAATATCAATTAAAACAAAAAATCAATTTTTGGGCATCCTCATGTTAAACAATAAGTGTTCTCTTTGTAAAACCTTCATTTTCACACAAAAGTGGAACCAAAACTTCACTTTCTTTACAAGCACAATTAAAACTCATTATTTGCAGCAATTACCAAAGGGGATAAACATTATAAACAGTATTTTATGCCTTATTAAAGATCAATAAAAACAACTAAATATTTATAGGGCATCCCCAAATAAACAAACAAAACACTTCCTTGGAAAACCCCCAATTTCACACCAAATTGGCATTTTAAATTCAATTGCAATGGAAACATCATTAGAACCAATTTTTGTAGCAATAATAAAATTATATAAATCTGAAAATATGGTAAATACAGCATGCTAATACACAAAGATTGCATCAACATTGGAATCACCTACCAAATCAAATGAAACCATTGAATCCTTTGTGCGAAAACACAAACGCCCCACCGCCGCACCTCAAGAAGGGTAGATCAAACCTAAAAATAGAAAACTGGACCAAGAAAACCCAAGGTTAAACCTTAGGTTCGAACCCCTACCCACTGGTCATTGTTCACTTCAATAAAAAAGGAGGAAACCCTAAAAAATAGAATGAAACCCTAATCAATTTGAAAGGGGAAAAGAAATGGACAAACTTACTTGAGAAATCTATAATGAATCTCCCCAAAACACTAGTATCTGAAATTTAAAACGGCCAAAACTCAGGGGATGGTCTCACAAGAATTATTAGGTCATTTAGGAATTGTAATGGAGGGAAAAGATTAAGAATAGAAGGAGTTATGAAAGGATCAATTTACCTCTCCAAAATCTGGACGATTTCTGAAATCCAGAATGTTTCGACTATTTTCGCGACTCTATCGAGCTCCAAATTGTGGGAGGAGGGCATGGGGTCGCGCCTGGGCTTCTTAGGGTCGATAGGGAGGTGAAATCACCGAAAAATCCATTTTAATGAATAAGATATTAATAAATTAATGAAACAATTTAAAACTTGAAAATGGGCCTTCGGGTTGGCCCAATTCTCAAATAAAAACAAAAATCCCCCATGCTTATGGATTTATAAAGGCCCAAAATTTAAATTTGGGGTTAATATGTCAGGGGATAACAATTAGGAGTTGTAATGAGTCAAAAATATTAAAAATTGAAAAAGTTATAAATGAAACAAAATTTATTTTTAAATATGGAATTGGGCTCGCAGTTTGGCCCAATTCATGAAAACTCACCTATTCTCAATAAAACCTTTGGAAACCACCAAAACAAATCATGAGTGGAAAATAAATTTAAAATAACCCTAAAATAGGTTACGTATGTGACATCTGAGGTGTAATCCCTAAACAATAATTCAATTACCAATAAGTTAGAATAATCCTCTTAGTTATCATTATTCACCATGTGTGAAAATACTCATCTTGTTTTCAAATACATGATAATATTCTAAGGGGTAATACTTGACCAAATATTTAATCATGTTTAAATAAAGATTCTACTCAGGGTTATTATTATTGAACATGAATTGATGTAATCCTCTTGGTTTCAAATTCATGGAAATCCACCTTGGTGTATTCCCCAACAAAATCTTCAAATACCTTTATATCAGGGAACTCCTCATGGTTAACACTATTTATCTTGAGTCAAGATACTACCTTGGTTTCAGATATATGGGAATCCTCCTAGGTGTAATCCCAAAAAATATATTCAACCACCATTGAGTCGACATACTCATTGTGGTTATCATTATTCACCATGAGTTAAGGGACTAATCTTGGTTTCAAATACATAGTATTCCTATTAAGTGTAATCCCTAACCAAAAACATAATCATCATTGTGTACAGATACTCCTCTTCATTATCATTGTTCACCCTGATTTGAGATACTCCTCTTGGTCTCAAATACATGGGAATCCTCATAATTATAATCCCCAATGAAATATTTAATTACAATTGAGCCGAGATAATCCTCATGGTTATCATTATTCACCATGAGTTAGGAAACTCCCCTTGGTTTGAAATACATGGGAATACTTATAGGAGTAATACCCAACTGAACCATTAATCGCCACTAAGTTGAGATACTCCATATGATTATCATTATTCGCTTTAGGTTGAGATACTTTTTTTGGTTTCAAATTCAAATGCATCCTCCTAGGTGTAATACAAAACAAATTATTCAATCACCCTTGAGGAGAGATATTCTTCATGGTTATCATTATTCACATTGATTCAAGATAATCCTTTTTGTTTCAAATACATGGGAATCCACCAAGGTTTTAAGCTATGACAAAATATTTAATCATCATTTAGTTGAGAAACTACTATTGGTTATCATTATCAAAATTGAGTTGGGATACTCATCATGGTTTCAAATATATAGAAATCCTCCTATGTGCAAGCCTCGTCCAAATATTTAATCACTATTGAATTGAGATACACTTCATGGTTATCATTATTTACATTAAGTCAGGATACTCCTTTTGGTTTCAAATACATAGGCATTCTCTTAGGTATAATCCCAACCCCTTCCTTAATATACTATTGTGTTGATATGTTCCTCTTAGTTAACAAGGTATAATCCCCCAAAAAATACCCCCAGATGAACCACCTACAAGGAAAGGTATCTCAAGGTAGATCAGGGCTAAGATGTAGCTTATTTCCTGTTGTCTCCCCTTTATGAAACATTAATCTATTCAAGGAAGTCTAAGTGAAAAGTCTATAATTTCAAATATAATGGTATGATCTCTCAAAATTTGACTAATCATCTATTGTTTTTTTTTCTCACACTAACCATGAAAAATGTGGGGTTAGAGATCTGTGATGATCATCCTATAAGAAATGATGAATGTTCCACCATTCCAGACCTCCTTTTGAGGTGTTAGGCCAACCATTTAACCAAACTACATGAGGTCCTATTCCCATTCTTGGAAAGATATTTAGGGATCTGATTTGAGTTTAAAACCAAATTTCATTTATCCCTTACCCATTCAATCAATCTACATGGGTTTTTATTCCTATTTTCACATGATATTTTGGATTCCTCTTTGAGGTTTAATCCTAAATCCAAAATTCCAACTACCTACCTATCCAACAATAAACTATATAGAGCCCAAATATCCATCTTTATTCCAAAGCATCATAAATTAATAAGATAGTCATCTTTAATCCAAATCATTATAAATTAATAAGAGAACTATGGGGAACATATAATATGAATATGGGTTTACATCAAACACATTACTTGATCAGATAATTGGAACATGATTAATCAATCCCACAATGGGATTTCATAGGGATTCATGAAAAGTTTTTAGATTAATAATATAGTAAGGGAGTAGGAAATAATACCCATGAGAAGGGTGTGGTGAGACCAACCTCCCATCTTATTGACCAATTTGAGTTCCCAAACATCATTGGAAAAATTTCTTGTTTACCTCCAATATTTATAAATTGAACTTGTATCCTATCATGGATGTGGAACCCATTGGGAAATTCCATAAAAAATAATGAACCCAATGTGAATGATTATGAAACCACAATCGATCACCATAATTAATTTTTTGGAAATATATGTGTTTTTTTGGAAACAACAATATAATATCTCACATAGTTTGTATATATATGACATAAAGTAAATTAGGTGTGTAATACAAAACATTGTCTTAAAGAGATCAATTTTAAATGGGGAACCCTGACTTCTTGTCCTGACTTCCACGAACACACTTGAACCTTATGCATCATATAAATGGTTATCATAATAACTTAATTCACAACCTTACTAATATATATGTTTGTTTATACTATTCATAAATAATAATTTTCTATATAAATTATACCAATGTTCTACATCATATTTTTATAATTCTGATCTTTTGTACTAGTTTCTTAATAGCAGTGTCCGTGTTAATTATTATTTAAAATTCCATCATTAATATATCATTAAATTTAAAATTTTAGATGATTTATAATGATTTATTATATTTTTAACACCTTTCTGTAGTTTTTATCCTTTATCTTTGAAGTTTAAAGTTATAATAAGTGTAACACCCCAAGATTTCATAGTACGTTATCTCATTAAAGTAATTCAACAACTTGTGATACACTCAACACCGAGTTCGAGCACACCAAAACTTACCAAACTAGCCGTTCATAAAGAGGTTGTAAATAATATTAACTAAAATTTAAATATTATATAATCTATATAATTTTAACATCCAAATTATTTGTTTCGTAGACATAATATAAGAACAAATTTATTTTTTCAGATACAAGAAGTATTTTTCAAAAAATGCAATTTCACCGCCTTTTAATGGTGAACCTTTTTTAAAACCAATATTTAAAACTTTTATATAATCAATTTAATGAAATTAAATTCTTATATAGAAGTGGTATATAAAAATTTAGTTTGGAAAAAATTTTGGTACTTTTCTGATAATTTTCATATTTTGATGTATAGTGAAAAATACTATGTTTTAATTGAAAACAACTTTTTTAATCGAAATAATTTATAGTGTTAAATTTTTCATTTGAAAGGTTTTGAAGTATAGTTAGATTATATTTTTATAATTTAATACAATGTAGGTCATTATAAGCAATTTAACATTTAAATTCGACATAAACACATGTCAATCTTTTGATAGTTTTACTTTTTAAAAACTCACTTTTTTGGTTTTGACAACAAAAATTAATTTTAAATTAATAAGTGAAACTTATATGTTTTGAATTTGTAATAATAGACTTCATTTTTAAATTTGTAATATCAAAATTAGCTTAGGGTGAATTTTTGGTATTTTTCTGAAAACTTTCAATATTTGATGAATAGTGAAAAACACTACATTATTATTTAAAACCGACTTTTTATTTAAATAATTAGTTAATTTATTTAAATTTATTTTAAGTAAAAATAGATATATAAGATCTATATGAGTTCAATTTAATTCATTGGATTCATTTTATAACAAAATTGGATGTATAAAATTTTATTGAACTTTTTAACCACTTTTACCCACCTTCTAGGCACGTTAGGAAATTTTCATAAAACATAATTTTACTGCTTCTGTGAGTTGAATTTAAAAAATTAGAGAGACATGGTTAATATTAGTAAGTAAAATTTGGTTCAATAAGATGAAAATAATTTTTGGTGAATTGTAACTTTTGGCTTTAATTTACCATGGTTAAAAGTTAATAGGGTAATTAAGGGTAAAAATGATATCATAATTACCCTAACACATGTCCTAATTCTACTGGATAAGTATAATTCGACCAAAAACAACCTTAGGAATAAAATATGATCCTCTTTGGTCCACTTGGATTAGATTAGGACATTTATTATTATTTCATTTAAAGAATAGTTAAAAGTGTTAAATTCAAATTTTAATAACAAAACGATTTTTAATATAGGATTACACACAATATAAATTTTACTATAAATATTCATTAGAAAGATAAAATTATTTCCTACATAAATTTATTTTATTTATAATTTTTATACACTAAATAATTTAATTTATTAATGACACAATGATGAGGCAGTAATTACCTTTTTAATAAAATATTAAAATAATTGATATTTTAAATATCCAAATAAATGTAAATTGAGACTTCTGATGAATTAAAATAATTTTATAGGTTAATATGACATGTTAGGGTTTGTGAAATAAATTTTATTTGAAGTGATAAAGTTTTTAGGGCTTTCAAAATAATCAAATACAAAAAGTGTCAAAATTGACATAATTGAGTTTTTAAAACAAATACAATATTATTAATTGATAAAAAATTCTTAAAAATAATAGGTTCTTCCCAAGGACTTAGATAAGGTTATATATATTAATAATTAACCACATGGGGTTCTCTTTGTTTGTTATAGTAAGTTTATTAACCATATAATATAAAAATACAAAGAGGCATGGTAAATGTCAAGATATTTAACCAAGAGTTAAATATAAAGGATAAGGTTAATATGATGACCTAAACCTATATAAAACCTATTGGTTGAGAGGTTTTAGACCCATATCCACTTTATCCACTAAATAATTCATTTTGGAGCCATTATAAACCAAAAAGTATTTTATTATAGAATAATATTTCAAGCTTTTCCTAAAGTGACCCTCACCTCTCTTATAAAAGGTCACTTCCCCTTATCTTAATTTCACACCTCCAAAGCCTTTTGGATAGGCCAAACACTACCCAAATATCCTCTCAAATATCTTCCCTTAAACCTATAGGACTTAATTTTATCAGAAAGCCAACCTATGGATCCATTTTGATCAAATCAAAAGGTAGAACCCAAAGAAGAGGTAAATATTTCATCACCTCTTTCAAGTTCTTTTCTTATTCCACTTCGTATTTATTTGTTATTTCCAATATAAAATAATAAATCCTGTACCTTATACATAATATTATGTTATTATAAATTTGGTACAACCATATTCATTATTCTATCCATCTTACAAATGAAAAAGTCACCATACGTGTGTACGTACAGCTTACCGTCTCCACGTCGTGGTGTAGTTTGTTATTCAAACACTTCATTATTTGGATGGGTATAATAATTAGTATAAATGGTGTAAATAATAAATATAAAATGTTAATTATTCTGTATATATGATATACCATCCAATCACATACTATTTCTCCATCAATATAATGATATTGTCGCTCGTGCGTACATATGGATTACCATCTCCACAACGCGATGGGATTCATCGCCATGTTCACCATTCAACAATGATTATAAAAATATATATTATTAATAAGTATGTAATATATGACATAATAATTCTTCTAGATATATATATATATTTATATACTTACATATATCTTATTCACTTATTTCCGTTCAATAAGATGTGAAAATGGAAACAACATTTATGCGTACGTACGGTCTACCATCTCCATAAACAGTGCCTTCCATTTCATATATATATCTATTATAAATATTTATATAAAAAATATATTTGATATATAAATATTGGTTTATATTCTGGAAGTATTTATATCATGATCTAAATGATACGATCAAGAATAACAAGTTAAAACACATACGAAAAAGAAAGTGATTATTACGTTAAATGTTAATTAAACATGGAAATCATTATTAAAAGGTTTGTATAAAGTCATAAATTAATCATGTATGATATAATAAATATGAATATGGTTCTGGTATAATTTAATAACATACTATGGTCATTATACAAGAGGTTAAACGTACCCTCGACCAAAGGAAAGTACAAGGTAATGATCAATTACACAGTCTCTTTTTTATCCGAGGTTGTTTTTACGTGAGTATCTACTGGGACATATTTATTATCCATGTCTATGTTTGATAAAATTCTTTTCAAAGGGATTATTTTTAAGGGACTCTTTTACTAAAACATCATTTTAAATGTTTTAAAGATTTATTCTTCTAATAATTCCTCATTAATGTCCATGTTTTCAAAATGGTTTTAATGATTTATTTCTATGAACATAAATGTTTTAAAATTTTAATTCCTTTCAAAAGTTTCAAAGTGGTATGGGACACTTTGATTCAAAACTTTATTTTAAATAAATTCCTTTATAAATTATGTTACTTTTAAATGATTTCATGAGAAAGGTATATCCCTCTCAAGGAGTTTTACAAATCATTTTCATCTATTTCAACATCCTTTAATGGATTTTAAACTTGTTTGAAGTTGATTTATTATGATAAAAATATTCCACATTTTATTGAAGGTTTTGTGATATGTTTGACTATGGATGTGTTATTTTTATACCATTCATAGTTTATGGTTAAAGTATTGACATTTCGTATGCTAGTTCTAAAACGAATGTTTATATTATATTTCAACCTTCTCATATGAGGAATGTATTAGACATAGTAAGTGACAGGTGGAGCCCACTATAGCTCCTCGATGCATCGGTAGGTCTCATGAGACAATTATACATGGAATTGGTTGAGGCCTTTCCTAATTTGATATTTGTTTTTGGTCAAAGCCTTAATCATTTTTAGACGTATTGGCCGAGGTCTTGACGAAATGTTTTAGAATGTCTGGAATTATACATTCCCTCTTTTTGAAAATAATATTGATGGTTTATTTGGTTATTCGACTAGTAGAATACCCATGACTATGTTTCATTTTCGCATTATTTACTCCGCTCATATTTCTATCATAATATGTTCATGTTTATTATTTTTAAAGGCATGTGTTTTCAATTATTCCTCATTCCTATTGTTTATGTTATCTTCCGCTAAATTGTTTACCCTTACTGAGCATCGGAGCTCACCGTTTTCTTATGTTTTATTTTCCCAGGATTCCAAAAAGTGTATTATGATTGATATGTAATGTTAAGAAAAATAGAATAATGGTTTTCTCAAATAACTATCTATGTTGTGTTTTATGTTTGAAATTGTAATGTAAAGTTAATGTATGTAATCTATTTTCCAAGGCTTCTAAACCGATCGGCCCTTCGGGACTTGATTCCATGTAATCATGCCAATGTATTAAAATAATACACTGACTCTGGGCTTCTGGGGTCGGGGTGCTAGAGTTTGTATCAGAGGTATTTTAGCAACAACCTTGGAAATATATTTAGATAAACTCTAATTAGAGAACATTACCATAAGATAAACCTTGAGGATTAATATATAAGAACTTCCTAGAATTTTGGTAATTTAGAGATTTTATGAATTTTCCAAGCAATACATCCTTGTCTGGATATTAGAAGGTAGAGGCGGCTCTGGCACAAATGTACATAGGGGTAAAACTCGAAAACTCCGCATTTGAGTTTGAATCGAACAGGAATTGGTGCACGACAATGGGTCTGGCTACACTCTTGGTTACGACACTCTCGTGGGATATGCTTAGGATAATTCACATTTTCTTTACAACCCATTATGAAGGATTTATGAGTATATACCTTCTCAAAGAAAACATTTTTATGATTATGAATTATATCCATAAATTTTTCAATTTATGTTAATTGTTTTACAAGTTTGTAACTATGTATTGAGATTCATAAACTATCCTAGTTTATTCCATTGTTTAGAAATGGTGCCTAGTAGAAGGAATGAGAACTCTAGCAATACGCATGATCCAAATATTAAGAAGGATTGCATCTTTCATGGTATTAATCCAAAATTTAGAAATGAAATATTCTCCCATGTATTATCATCATATATAAAAATAGTATCATGCATCAATAAGATAGGTAAATAATTCTATAAGTCCTATGGCTTTGAGGGGAAGCAAGAGAAGAAAAGGATGGAAGATAGAAATATGGATAAAGGGAAGAGGGGAAAGAGGGATTTTCCCATATGTGATAATTGTGGAAAGAATCACCTTGGTAAATTCTTGAAGGGAATGGGAGTTTGTTATAAGTGTGGAGAAAAAGGACACCAAGTATGTGATTGCAAGGGTAAGAAAAAAGTGTCAAAGGTACAATGCTTCATCTGCAAGGTGTTGGTACACTATGTGAATCAATGTCCAAATAATCAGAGTATGCCCTAAATGATGCTATTAGATAATAATCTAGTTATGATACTACCACAGATGAAGAGGAATGAAAAGTATTCTAATGTTGTTATTAAAGAAATATATCATTTGAGTGTTGTGTCAATTATGTACTAGTTATATGAATTTTGGAAATAAATAAGGATTGTACTGCAGTTCTATTTCATTGAGGATTTTAGATTATATGGTTCTAAGAAAAGTTACTCAATAGAAAGATGGATTTTTTTGGAAAATACATGGTTGAAGGAAAGATAAACATTAATATGGTTCTAATACTAAGGTAGTGATTTTGGAATAAGATATGATTGATTTGGATAAATTATATTTGATATTCCTTACTACCTTGGAACTGATTAATGGATTGTTTATTCCATCATTGTTGGAGAATTCAAAATTTTTGGATATAAGGAATATATCTAGTATTATATAAGGAATAAGGGAGCATGAATGTAATAAATAAGGTTTTATGATAATTCGGGGTGTTGCAGTGTTTTAAAAGAATACATAATGAAGGCATTCACGTGTTATTACATGGTAAAAAAGATCTTCATTGTGTTTACCTTCTTTATAAATTTTGGACTGTGAGTTTGGACAGAAGTATTTTGGATACGTATAAAGGATGGAATCAATTAAGTTTGACATTGGATAATATTGTTAAGGTTAAAGAATTTCTTAAGATTTTTTTTTGGATTTTCATAAAAAGGACAACCTGGAGGTCGGGTGACAACCCGTCACGTCCAGTAAGGGCACGAGACTTGAACCCGCAAACGAAGGGCAACAAGGGTGCATCACCTACCCCTGGCCTATGTGATTTTCTGGTTTGAGTATTGTTTTTTTTAAATAGTCTAAAAATTGAATTATAAATTCACTATATTCGGAATCCTATAGGATTATGATAAAAAAGAATATTTTTGAATTATATTATCTTTTGGAGTGAAAGGTGATTTTGTGGTAGAAATTAGTTGAAGGATGAAACTCTACTTATCAAGTATATTTTTTTCCTCTTATTCTATTAATAAATTAATTTTAAAACTTCATGGAAGGGATCTTAAAACAAAAAATGTGTTATCCTAATAACTTATGTTTTGTTGAACCGACGATATTTTAAATCCCCATAGATTGATGGCTTTGAGGCCCTCAATTTTACATTTGTTTGTGATTGATGACATAAACCACTCCCTATAAATATTTACATTTTCCCCCCAATTATTTCTCTAATTTCCACCAATGTTCTCCTAATAGATATCATTATATGGTGGTGACCTTTTCATTTCTCTTTCCCTCTTATTAAGACTAAATTTTATTAAACCAATTTTAGATGTGGGTTTTCCACAAAGGTATTTTTCTATTTTTAACCTTTTATTTTTGAAGTACAATTTAAAATTTCAAGGACTCAATTTATTGAAGGAGGGGAGAATTTAACACCCCAATATTTCATAGTACTTTATCTCATTAAAGTAATTAAATAACTTGTGCTACACTCAACACCGAGTTCGAGCGCAACACAACTTACCAAACTAGCTATTCAAAAAGTGGTTATGAATAGTATTAGATGAATTTTAAATCATATATACTATATATAATTTTAACATCCATAGTATGTTTTTCTTAGATATAATATAAGAACAAATTTATTTTTTTAGATAAAAGAAGTATTTTTTTTTAAATGCAATTTTACCGCCATTTAATGGAGAACCTTTTTTAAAACCAATATTTGAAACTTTTATATATTCAATTTAATGATATTAAATTATTATTTAGAATAAGGACATAAAAATTTAGTTTGGATAAATTTTTGGTACTTTTCTGATAACTTTCATATTTTGATGAATAGTGAAAAATACTATGTTTTAATTAAAAGAAACTTTTTTAATCAAAATAATTTATAGTGTTAAATTATGAATTTGAAAGGTTTTGAAGTATAATTAGATTATATTTTTATCATTTAATAAAATTTAGGTCAATGTAAGTAATTTCACATTTAAATTTGACATAAACACGTGTCAATATTTTGATAGTTTTACTCTTTAAAAACCCGCCATTTGGTTTTGACAACGGGAATTAATTTTAAATTAATAAATGAAACTTCTATGTTTTGAATTTTTAAAAATAGACGTCATTTTTGAATTATTAATATCAAAATTATCTTAGGGTGAATTTTAGGTATTTTTCTGAAAACTTTAAATTTTTTATGAATAGTGAAAAACACTACGTTATTATTTAAAACCAACTTTTTATTTAAATAATTATTTATTTTATTAAAATTTATTTTAAGTCAAAATAGGTATATAATACCTATATAAGATAAATTTAATTCATTGTAGTCATTTTATAATAAAATTATATGTATAAAATTTTATTTAACTTTTTAACCTTTTTTACCCACCTTCTAGGCACGTTAGCAAATTTGCATAAAAATTAATTTTACTACTTGTGTGAGTTGAATTTCAAAAAACCTAAAGACATAGTTAATATCAGTAAGTAAAATTTGGTTCAATAAGATGAAAATAATTTTTCGTGAATAGTAACTTTTGACTTTTATTTACCACGGTTGAAAGTAAATAGGGTAATTAAGGGTAAAAAAGATATCATAATTACCCTAAAACATGCCCTAATTCTATTTGATAAGTATAATTAGATCAAAACAACCTTAATAAGGAAATATTATCCTCTTTGGTCCACTTGGATTAGATTAGGACATTTATTATTATTTTATTTAAAGAAGAGTTAAAAGAGTTAAATTCAAAGTTTAATAACTAAACCATTGTGAATATATGGTTACAGACAATATAAATTTGACTATAAATATTCATTATAAAGCTAAAAATATTTCCTACATAATGGTATTTTATTTATAATTTTGATACATTAAAAAATTTATTTTATTTATGACACAATGATGATGCTGTAATTACCTTATTAATGAAATATAAAAATAATTGATATTATAAATAACCAAATAAATGTAAATTGAGACTTATGATGAATTACACTAATTTTATAGGTTCATATTACATGTTATGGTTGGTTAAATAAATTTTATTCTAAGTGATAAAGTTAATATGGCTTTCAAAAAAATCAAATACTAAATAGTTTCAAAATTGACATAATTGAGTTTAAAAAAAATACTATATTATTAATTGATATATTATTCCTCAAAATCTAAGGTTCATCCAAAGGAATTAGATAAGGTTATATATATATTAATAATGAACCACATGGGGTTCTCTTGGATTGTTATAGTAAGTTTATTAACCATATAAAATAAAAATACAGAGACATGGTAAATGTCAAACTATTTAACTAAGAGTTAAATCTAAAAGATATGGTTAATATGATGACCTAAACCTATCTAAAACATATTGGTTGAGAGGTTTTAGTCTCATACCTACCTTATCCTAGAAATAATTCATTTTCAAGAAATTAAAATCTGGAAATGATTTTATTATAAAATAACATTTGAAGCTTTACCTAAAGTGACCCTCATCTCTCTTATAAAAGGGAACTTTACCTTCTCGCACAATCACACCACCAAAGCCATTTGGCTCAGCCAACCCCTACCCAAATATCCTCCCAACTTCCCTAAAATCAACCTAGAGTCATTACTTTGATCATAAAGCCAACCTATGGAGCCCTTTTGATGAAATCAAAAGGGAGAACCTAAAAAAGAGGTAAATATTTAATCACCTCTTTCAAGTGCTTTTCTTCTTCCAATTCCTCTTTCTTTATATTTTCCATTCTAAAATAATAAATTCAGTACCTTATACATACTGTGATGTTATTATAAATATGGTACAACCATATTTGTTATTTTATCCATCCTACAAATGAAAAACTCACCATATGTGCGTACATACGGCTTACCATCTCCACGTCGTGGTGTAGTTTGTTATTCATACACTTCATTATTTGGATGGAAATAATAATGAGTATAACGGATGTAAATAATAAATATAACATGTTAATGATTCTTTATATATGATATACCATCCAATTACATATTATTTCTCCATCAATATAATGATATTGTCGATCATGTGTACGTACGGATTGCTGTATCCACGATGCGATGCGATTAATTTCCATGTTCACCATTCAACGATGATTACAAAAATATATATTATTAATAAGTATGTAATATATGGAATAATAATGCAACTGGATATATATATATATATATATATATGTATATACTTACATATATCTTATTCTCTTACTTCTGTTCAATACGATGTGAAAACAAAAATAGCGTTTATGCGTACGTACAGCCTACCGTATCCATAAATGGTGCCTTCCATTTAATATATATATCGGTTATAAATATTTATATTTTAAATATATATGATGTATAAATTAAGGCTTACATTCTGGAAGTATTTAAATCATGATCTAAATGATATGGTCAAGAATAACAAGTTAAAACATGTACGATAAAGAAAGTGATTATTAACCAAAATGTTAATTAAACATGGAAATAATTATTAAATAGGTAGTATAAAGTAATAAATGAATCATGTATGATATAATAAATATGAATATGGTTCTTGTATAATTTAATAACATACTAAGGTCATTATACAGAAGGTTAAACGTACCCTCGTCCTAAGGAAAGTGCAAGGTAAGGGTCAATTACACAATCTCTTTATTATTAGAGGTTGTTTTTACGTGAGTATCTACTAGGACATATTTATTATCCATGTAAATGTTTAAAAAAAGTTTTTTAAAATGTATTATTTTTTAGGGAATATTTTACTAAAACATCTTTTTAAATGTTTTAAAGATTTATTCTTCTAATCATTTCTCATTAATGTCTATGTGTTCAAAATGGTTTTTGAGGATTTATTTATCTGGACATGAATGTTTTAAAATGTTAATTACTTTAAAAGGTTTCAAAGTGGATGGGACATTTTGATTCAAAACTATATTTTAAATTAATTCCTTTATACATTATGTGACTTTGAAATGATTTCATGAAAAAGGGATATTTCTCTCAAAGAGTTTTACAAATCATTTTCATCTATGTCAACATCCTCTGATCAATTTTAAACTTGTTTGAAGTTGATTTATTATGATAAAAATCTTCCATATTGTATTG
Source organism: Viscum album (assembly GCA_963277665.1). NCBI lineage: Eukaryota > Viridiplantae > Streptophyta > Magnoliopsida > Santalales > Viscaceae > Viscum > Viscum album. The sequence continues at coordinate 249,104,529 of OY728135.1, read as the reverse complement.
AAGGTTTTGTTATATGTTTGACTATAGATGTGTTATTTGTATACCATTCATAGTTTATTGTAAAATTATTGACATTTCGTATGTTAGTTCTAATACAAATGTTTATGTTATATTTCAACCTTTTCATATGAGGAATGTATTGGACACAGTAAGTGATGGGTGGAGCCCGCTATATCTCATCGATGCATCAGTAGGTCTCATGAGACAATTATACATGGAATTGGCTGAGGCATTTCCTAATTTGATATATGGTTTTGGCCGAGGCCTTAATCATTTTTAGACGTCTTGGTCGAGGCCTTGACAAAATGTTTCAGAATGTCTGACATTATACATTCCCTCATTATGAAAATAATATTTATGGTTTATGTGGTTATTCGACTAATACAATACCCATGACTATGTTTCATTATAGCATTATTTACTCAGCTCATATTTCTTCCATAAAGTGTTCATGTTTATTATTTGTAAAGGCATGTTTTTTCAATTATTCACCATGCATGTTCTTTATGTTATCTTTTGCTAAATTGTTTACACTTTCTGAGCATCTGAGCTCACCCCTTTCATATGTTTTATTTTCACAGGATTCCAAAAGTTTATTATGATTGATATACACAGTTAATAAAAATGGAATAATGGTGTACTCAAAGAACTATTTATACTGTGTTTTATTTTTGAAATTTTAATGTGATGTTTATGTATCTAATCTATTTTCTAAGACTGCTAAACTGATTGGTCCTTCGAGACTTGATTCCTTGTAATCATGCTAATGTATTAAAATAATGCACCGACTCTGGGCTTCTGGGGTCAGGGTGTTATAGTTTATATGAGAGGAATTTTAGCAACAACCTTGGAAATATATTTAGATAAAGTCTCATTAGAGAACATTACCCTAAGATAGACCTTGAGGATTAGTATAGAAGGACTTCCTAGAATTTTGGTAATGTAGAGATTTTATGAATTTTCCAAGCAATACATCTCTGTCTGGATACGAGCAGGTAGAGGCAACTCTGGTACAAATGTATCTAGGGGTAAAACCCGAAAACACCACTTTGAGCTAGACTCAAATGGGAACTAGTGCACGACAACAAGCCTTGTTACACTCTTGGTTACGACACTTCTATGGGATATGCTTAGGGTAATTCACATTTTCTTTACAACCCATTATGAAATAATTATGAGTATATACCTCCTCAAAGAAAACATTTTTATGATTATGAATTATATCCATAAACTGTTCAATTTATGTCAAGTGTTTGAAAAGTTTGGAATTATGTATTGAGATTGATAAACTAACCCAGTGTATGCCATTATTTAGAAATGGTGCCTAGTATAAGGAATGATAACTCTAGAAATATGCATGATATAAAGATTAAGAAGGATCCTATCTTTCATGGTATTAAGACAACATTTAGAAATGAAATAGTCTCCCATGTATTATCATCATATGAAAAAATAGTACCATGTGTTAATAAGATAAGTAAATAATTCCATGAGTCCTATGGCTTTGAAGGGAAGCAAGAGAGTAAAAGTATGTAAGATAGAAATATGGATAAAGGGAAGAGGGGAAAGAAGGATTTTCCTATATGTGATAATTGTGGAAATAATCACCTTGGTAAATCCTTGAAGGGAATGAGAGTTTGTTATAAGTGTGGAGAAAAAGGACACCAAGTACATGATTTCAAGGGTAAGAAAAAGGTGTCAAAGGTACAATGCTTCATCTGTAAGGTGTTGGGACACTACATGAATCAATGTCCAAATCATTAGAGTATTCCCCAAATGATGTTATTGGATAATAATCATGTTATGATACTACCACAGATGAAGACTATTGACTAGTATTCTTATGTTATTATTAAAGAATTATTTCATTTGAGTGTTGTATCAATGATGTACTGGTTATATGAATTTTGGAAATAAATAAGGATTGTACTATAGTACTATTTCCTTGAGGATTTGAGATTATATGGTTCTAAGAAAAGTTACTCAATAGCAAGATGATTTTTTTTGGAAAATACATGGTTGAAGGAAAGATAAACCTTAATATGGTTCTCATACTAAGGTAGTGATTTTGGAATAAGATATGATTTATTTGGATAAATTATATTGGATAATCCTTACTACCTTGAAACTGATTAATGGTTTGTTTATTCCATCATTCTTGGAGTATTCAAAATTTTTGGATATAAGGAATATATCTAGTATTTTATAATTAATAAGGGAGCATAAATGTAATCAATAAGGTTTTACGATAATTCAGGGTGTTACCGTGTTTTAAAAAATACATGATGAGGGTATTCACATGTTATTATGTGGAAAAAAGGATCTTCATTGTGTTTACCTTCTTTATAAATTTTGGATTGTGAGTTTGGACAGAAGTATTTTGGATACATCTAAAGGTTGGAATCAATTAAGTTTGACATTGGATAATATTGTTAAGGTTAAATAATTTCATAATATTTTTTTGGATTTTCATAAAAAGGAAAAACCTGGAGGTCGGGCGATAACCCGTTGCGTCCGGTAAGGGCGAGAGACTTGAACCCGCAAATGAAGGGTGACAAGGGTGCATCACCTACCACTGGTCTACGTGATGTCATGGTTTGAGTAATTTAGTTTTTTAAATATTATAATAAATATATTATAAATTCATTATTTTTGTAATCCTATACGATTAAGATAAATAGAATATTTTTGAATTCTACTATCTTTTGGAGTGAAAGGTGAGTTTGTGGTAGGCATTAGTTGAAGGGTGAAACTAGACTTATCAAGTATATTTTGTATCCTCTTATGCTATGAATACATTAATTATAAAACTTTAGGGAAGGGATCTTAAAACAAAAAACGTGTTATCCTAATACCTTATGTTTTGTTGAACCGATGATATTTTAAATCACCATATATTGATGTCTTTGAGGCCCTCAATTTTACATTTTTTTGTGATTGATGGCCTCAAACACTCCCTATAAATATTTACATTTTCCCTCCAATTATGTCACTAATTTCCACCAATGTTCTTCTACTCGAGATCATTATTTGGTGGTGACCTTTTAATTTCTCTTTCCCTCTTATTAAGACTAAATTTTATTAAACCAATATTCGATGTAGGTTTTCCAAAAAGGTATTTTTCTATTTTTAACCTTTTATTTTCAAAGAACAATTTCAAACAGTGAGGATGCAATTTTTTGAAGGAGGGGAGAATGTAACACCCCGAGATTTTATAGAACGTTATCTCATTAAAGTAATTCAATAACTTGTGCTACACTCAACACCGAGTTCGAGCGCACCACAACTTAACAAACTAGCCGTTCAAAAAGCGGTTATGAATAGTATTAGCTGCATTTTAAATATTATATACTCTATATAATTTTAACATCCATATTATTTGTTTCTTAGACATAATATAAGAAAAAATTTATTTTTTCAGATAAAAGAAGTATTTTTCAAAAAATGCAATTTTATCGCCTTTTAATGGAGAACCTTTTTTAAAACCAATATTTGACACTTTTATATATTAAAATTAATGAAATTAAATTCTAATTTAGAAGAAGGATATAAAAATTTACTTTGGATAAATTTTTGGAACTTTTCTGGTAACTTTCATATTTTGATGAATAGTGAAAAATACTATGTTTTAATTGAAAACAACTTTTTTAATCGAAATAATTTATAGTGTTAAATTATGAATTTTAATGGTTTTGAAGTAGAACTAGATTATGTTTTTATCATTTAATACAATTTAAGTCATTTTAAGTAATTTCACATTTAAATTTGACATAAACACATGTCAATCTTTTGATAGTTTTTCTTTTTAAAAACCCGTCATTTGGTTTTGACAACGGGAATTAATTTTAAATTAATAAATGCAACTTATATTTTTTGAATTTGAAAAAATATTCTTCATTTTTGAATTCGTAATATCAACATTAGCTTAGGGTGAATTTATTGGTGTTTTCTGAAAACTTTAAATTTTTGATGAATAGTGAAAAACACTGCATTATTATTTAAAACAGAATTTTTATTTAAATTTATTTTAAGTAAAAATAGATATATAATACCTATATAAGTTCAATTTAATTAATTGGAGTCAATTTATAATAAAATTAGATGTATAAAATTGTATTGAACATTTTAGCCTCTTACTCACCTTCTAAGCACGTTAGCAAATTTGTATAAAACTTAATTTTACGGCTTGTGTGAGTTGAATTTAAAAAATCTGAGAGACATGGTTAATATCCGTAAGTAAAATGTGGTTCAATAAGATGAGAATATTTTTTGGTGAATAGTAACTTTTGACTTTTATTTACCACAGTTGAAAGTAAATAGGGTAATTAATGACAAAAATGATATCATAATTATCCTAACACATGTCCTAATTCTATGGGATAAGTATAATTTGATCAAAAACAACATTAGGAATAATATATGATCCTATTTGGTCCACTTGGATTAGATTAGGACATTTATTATTATTTTATTTAAAGAAGAGTTAAAAGAGTTAAATTAAAAGTTCAATAACTAAACCATTTTTAATATAGAGTTACACACAATATAAATTCGACTATAAATATTCATTAGAAAGTTAAAAATATTTCATACATAAGGTTATTTTATTTATAATTTTTAAACATTAAATAATTTAATTTATTTATGACACAATGATGATGCAGTAATTACCTTATTAATGAAAAATTAAAATAATTAATATTAAAAATATCCAAATAAATGTAAATTGAGACTTCTGATAAATTCCACTAATTTTCGAGGTTCATATGAAATGTTAGGGTTGGTTAAATAAATTTTATTCGAAGTGATAAAGTTTTTATGGCTTTCAAAAAAATCAAATACTAAATAGTTTTAAAATTGACATAATTGATTTTTTAAAAAAAATACTATATTATTAATTGATATAATATTCTTAAAAATATAAGGTTCATCCAAATGACATAGATAATGTTATATATATATATATATTAATAATTAACCATGTGGGGTTCGCTTGTCTTATTATAGTAAGTTTGTTAACCATATAATATAAAAATACAAAGAGACATGGTAAATGTCAAACTATTTAACTAAGAGTTATATCCAAAAGATAAGGTTAATATAAAGACCTAAACCTGTCTAAAACTTATTGGTTGAGAGGTTTTCTATCCATCCCTACCTTATCCTAGAAATAATTAATTTTGGTGCCATTAAAAACCGAAAAATATTTTTTTATAAAATAACATTTCAAGCTTTTCCCAAAGTGACTCTCACCTCTCTTATAAAAGGGCACTTCTCCTTCTCTCAAAATCACATCTCCAAAGCCATTTGGATCGGCCAAAACCTACCCAAATCTCCTCCCAACTTCCCTCAAATCAACCTAGAGTCCTTACATTGATCAGAAAGCCTACCTAAGGATCCCTTTTGATCAAATCAAAAAAAGAACCCAAAAAAAGGTAAATATTTAATCACCTCTTTCAAGTTCTTTTCTTCTTCCACTTCCTCTTTCTTTGTTGTTTCCATTATAAAATAATAAATCCAGTACCTTCTACATACTATTATTTTATTATAAATATGGTATAACCATGTTCGTTATTCTGTCCATCCTACAAATGACAAAGTCACCATACGTGCGTGCGTACGTCTTACTGTCTCTATGTTGTGGTGTAGTTTGTTATTCAAACACTTCATTATTCGGATGGGAATAATAATGAGTATAACAGGTATAAATAATAAATATAACATATTAATGATTCTTTATATATGATATATCATTCAATTACATATGATTTCTCCATCAATATAATGATATTGTCACTTGTGCGTACGTACGGATTATCGTCTTCACGACGCTATGAGATTCATTTCCACGTTCACCATTCAAAGATGATTATAAAAATATATATTATTAATAAGTATGTAATATATGGAATAATAATGATACTGGATATATATATATATATATATATACTTACATATATCTTATTCACTTACTTCCGTTCAATACGATGTGAAAACGAAAACAGCGTTTATGCGTACGTATGAGCTACTATCTCCATAAACGGTGCCTTCCATTTCATATATCTATCTATTATAAATATTTATATTCTCAATATATATGATATATAATTCACGCTTTATATTCTGGAAGTATTTAAATCATGATCTAAATGATACGATCAAGAATAACAAGTTAAAACTCGTATGATAAAGAAAGGGATTATTACCCGAAATGTTAATTAAATATAGAAATCATTATTAAATGGGTATTATAAAGTCATAAATGAATCATGTATGATATAATAAATATTAATATGGTTTTGGTATAATTTAATAACATACTATAGTCATTATACAGGAGGTTAAACGTACCATCAACCAAAATAAAGTGCAAGGTAAGGGTCAATTACACAATATCTTTATTATCTGAGGTTGTTTTTACGTGAGTATCTACTGTGAAATATTTATTATCCATGTCCATGTTTCATAAAAGTGTTTTCAAAGGGATTATTTTTAAGGGACTCTTTTACTAAAACATCATTTTAAATGTTTTAAGATTTATTCTTCAAATCATTTCTCATTAATGTCCATGTTTTCAAAATGGTTTTAAGTATTTATTTATATGGATATGAATTTTTTAAAATGTTAATTCATTTCAAAAGTTCCAATGTGGTATGGGATAAGTTGATCAAAACAATCTTTTAAATGACTTCCTTTAAAAATTATGTGACTTTTAAATGATTTCATGAAAAAGGGATATCTCTCTCAAAGAGTTTTACAAATCATTTTCATCTATGTCAACATCCTTTGATGGATTCTGAACTTGTGTGAAGTTGATTTATTGTGATAAAAATCTTCCATATTGTATTGAAGGTTTTGTGATATATTTGACTATGGATGTGTTATTTTTATACCATTCATAGTTTATGGTTAAAGTATTGACATTTCATATGCTAGTTCTAATACGAATGTTTATGTTATATTTCAACCTTTTCATATGAGGAATGTATTGGACACAGTAAGTGATGGGTGGAGCCCGCTATAGCTCATCGATGCATCGGTGGGCCTCGTGAGACAATTAGACGTGGAATTGGCTGAGGCCTTTCCTAATTTGATATATGGTTTTGGCCGAGGCCTTAATCATTTTTAGACGTCTTGGCCAAGGCCTTGAAAAAATGTTTTAGAATGTCTGGAATTATACATTCCCTTAGTATGAAACTAATATTGATGGTTTATGTTGTTATTAGACTATTATAATACCCATGAATATGTTTCATTATGGAATTATTTACTCAACTCATATTTCAGCCATAAAGTGTTCATGTTTATTATTTGTAAAGGCATGTGTTTTCAATTATTCAACATGCATATTTATTATGTTATCTTCTTCAAAATTGTTTACCCTTATTGAGCATCTGAGCTCACCCCTTTCTTATGTTTTATTTTCCCAGGATTCCAAGAAGTTTATTATGATTGATATTCAGGGTTAAGAGAAATTGAAAAATGGTGTTCTCAAAGAAACTATCTATGATGTGTTTTATGTTTGAAACTGTAATGTGAAGTTAATGTATGTAATCTATTTTCCAAGATTGTTAAACTGATCGGTACTTCGGGACCTGATTCCTTGTAATCATGCAAATGTATTAAAATAATGCACCGACTCTAGGCTTCTGGGGTCGGGGCGTTACAATAAGCAAGCTTCAAAAAAATTTGATGGTCGAAGTGTGTTTTCTGAATTAATAAATTAAAAGTTAATATAAGATATTCAAAACAAAAAAAAGCATTCATCACACATTTAAATCATATTTTTACATTATTTATGTTCCAATATTAATTCATGATATAAATTCATTATATTTACTACTACAAAAACATACTATATCAGTACTCAAAATGGGTTTTAACAGCGCTAAAAAAGCACTGTAAAGTTCAGCACTAATATAGGGGGGTCCGTTTTATCAGCGCTCCAAAAAGCGCTGATAAAGACCCATTTTATCAGCGCTAAAAAAAGGGCTGATAAAAGTAAAAAAAATAAAAAAGAATTAAATAATGTGGGGAGATCTTTTATCAGCGCTTGACCCCCTATTATCGCTAGAAGGTCTCTCGCGCGCTTCCCTTTTCGCGCATCCGCACATGCGCACACCCCTATTGCTTCCACCTGAACTCGAACCCGCAACCTGCCCCTTTCGCGGCTGCACCTTTACCACTAAGTTATTTCGTTTTTTCTCTATTTAATGACATATATATATATATAGTTATATTTATTCGTATATTGATATAGATTCATATTAATATAAATATATTTATTCATATATTAGTATATATATTCATTCGTATATTAATATCTATTTATATCTATTTATATATATATATATATATATTTAGTTATAATTTTTTATCCGTATATTTATTTGTATATTAATATATACTTATAAGATTAGTTTTAAATACATTTATGAAATATGTTTTTTGTGTGTGTTTATAATTAAATAAATAAATACATACATACATATATACAACACACACACACACATATATATATATTTACCAATAAATACATATATATGTGTATTTGAAAAGCCAAAGAATGTTAAAACGACCATAACCTCTAATATAGAAGCCTTTTCCAACTCTACAACCAGTCAAATTGAAGAAAATAAAACAATATTCGATATGATATGTGGTACAGGCCTAACGGATATCTGGATCCAAAGTTATACTTGTTTGAATGTTTACAAATCGGGGTATCCCGACTAAAAACTCAGTTTTGGAGGCCTTCTGGGCATTTTTTTGGCCTTGAAAAATGTGACAAAATCTTTTCTTGGGACACATGCGTGTAGATCTCGTCGCAAGATTCGATTTGATATGATGTAGAGCTCGAACGGACACCTGGATCAAAAGTTATGGCTGTTTGAAGTTTGAGTTACATTTTCAACTTATTTTAGATCTTTTATTAATTGTATTGATTTTTTATGTCTTCAAATTGTTATTAAATGATTTTTAATCATTATTAATTAGAAAATTATTAATTAGAAAATTATTAATTAATTATATTTTTTAAAATATTTTAAAGCCATTTTCACTAAATTTCTTATATATTAAATGTAATAGTCTATTTATACGTATCTAAAACATATTTAACATATATATATTATATTTATATACGAATAAATATACTTATATAACAATAATTTATTTTTCATGATTTGTTTTTGAAATATACATTTTGTCAGCGCTGATAAAACCCCCCTTTATCAGCGCTAATAAAAGAAGTGCTGATAAAGGCCCCCTTTATCAGCACCTGTTTTTAGCACTGATAAAGGGATAACGCTTCTCTTGCCCATTTTTGTAATAGTGATTGTTCAATTAAGTGGTTAAACTGAACGAAAAAAGAACATATCCTAATTTAATGAATGATTATGAGGTGGTTTTATTGTAATATAATTATTAATTAAGAATAATTATCTTATTTAGTTATTATTAGTGTGATATATTATATTTGGAATGAATTATAACAGCAATTAATTGATATTAAGACATTACACAATTCGGATAAAAGATTATCCTCCTAGTTGCTTATTTTAAATGATTAAATTAATGATGATCATTTATTGATAATATCACTAATATGTTCAATATTTTTTCACTAAATAAACTTAATTATATCATAAAAAATATTTATCATGTAATTTAATCCTTATATCCCACCCTGCAAGTCAATGAAGGAAAAAAACTTGTTGCGTCATGGAGGTGGTACTCCGCGCTACACATGAATGAATGTGTTTTCTTAACAGATTCAGTATGTGAATAAAAAATCATGATACCAATAATATAGTAACATTAAAGTACATAAATGATTCTAATATCAATATATTATTGTGGCTATAATACATTTTAATGAGGATAATTAAGAATAAATGATAATTATTCGACAGTAATCATGTCGGGGACCTAAATTTTCCATGGAACTTTTATTGGAAATGAAGCCGATATGATAAATAATTGTGAACAAAACCTTTTTAATATGGGAGAGGATTTTAGGAGAAAAATTTTAGTGTTTAAAGGACAAACTCTAATGATAGTTGATCCTTAAATATGTGAGAGTGTTATCCTTTTATAAGTGTAAGAAAGAGTAGTTTTGGTAGTAACCCTTATATTTTCAATAATGTAAGGCTACTATTCAATGTTCAATGGCCATAAAATGGAAACAAATAGAAGGGATAGTGGATGGGGGTTAAAAATCACCTCAATGTACACTTTTTTATAAAACTTTGAGTGTTTTAGGGATATTTTTTTAACTTTTATCTTTTACCATAATTTACTTTTAGCTTGATAATTAATTTCTAACTTTAGTAATTTATTTAAATGAAAAATATTAATATTGAAACATTTAAATAATTTGGTTCATATAATTTAAAAATTTAAAATATTTTTTTTCAAATTAAATTTCTAATGGCATGAAAAATTAATATTAAAATAAACACACTTGATCAAGTAAAAATAATTTTTATAAAAATAATGTTTTGAAAAATTAAATTTAAATATAAGATAAAATTGTATTGGATAGTGATTTTAATGACATAAATATATTTATTATAGAAAGGTATAAAGTATATGAAGATTTTAAATTACAATCTGATACTCCCATGGTCATGATCTTTGGATGAGGAAGAAGTTGTTGGGCATTATGGGATGTTTGCAGCTTGTGGTCATCTCTGGATTTACCAATTCTTAAATCTGATCCAAATCTGGATCGGAAAAAACTTTCTAGTAGGGTGATTATGATTAGGCTAGAGGCCAACTATGTGTTTGAGTGTTTTGAAAACCCTATTTGGAAGGTGGCGACAGTTGCGGGGATCATGGGTCCCCAGTGGCAGATGCTAGGGCAAGGCCTAGCTTTGCTCAACGGTGTAGAGAAGTAGGTGTGAGGAGTAGGCAACTGTGTGGAGAGAAGGTTTGGGGTGGCAGATCTGGGATTCTCAATAGAGGCCAGACAACGGTAGGGGATCTTACAATGATTCGACATAGGATTTGGGAGCCGGGCGGTGGGTCTTTCCGGATGGGTTTCAAATTGGGGCCCACACGGGATACTTTGAGGTGGGGTAGATGGGTTTAGCAGGAGGCATAACAAGTGGTGATAGGGTTTTTATTTTTATTTTTTTTATGTCATGTGACCGTATTAATTTTGGATCATTTATATTGTTTCTTTGGGTGGTATTTGTTTACCACATTCATCTTTTTCTGGCATGTATTATGCTGCGTGTTTGTTATTGCTGTACTTTACTTTTTATTAATAAATTTTTAGGGCCCAGCATGAGGGTTCCTCAACATTCTGGTAAAAACATTTTAATTCATTCCAAAAATGTTGGGAAAATGATTTATATGTTCAAGGAATGTTTGAAAATGAATTTTTTCTTTTATTTTATTCATATTGAATTAAATATAAGGCTTTTTAAACTTCTAGGTCATTCTTTTATATTGATAATTTCATATTAATTACATATTTTGTAACAATCATATTTTTCAAATAAAAATTGACCTTTTCAGAAAAATATCAAAAATTTAAAGAAAGATAATTTTGATATGATGAACTAAAAAATGATGTTAGTTTAGTAAATATTAAATTCTAAAATTTAATTTTAAATAATTTCTTCAATAAAGGCTATTTAGAGTGTGATTGTCTAGGATATTGTGTTTACCAACTATAGTAGGGTCTCAAGTATTACACACCCCCAAAAATAATTTCATCCTCAAAATTGGGTTATATATCCTCTATTGAACGAATGTGAATATTACTTCATCATTTATTCTTCATGATGATATATTTCCTATTCTAGTTTTTGATTTCTCCAAATGACTTTATCCAATTGAGTTGTCTGATTCCTCAATACTTTCTCTCTGGTATCAAGAATCTAGAGAGGCTCCTCATTATAAGGCAAGCCAGGATCCTAACCCACTCCCTCATATGTGAGTATATGAGATGGATATTATATGTATTTCATCAATATTTAAACATGGAAGATGTCATGTACTTTAAAAAATTTGGTGACATAGAAAATCAATAAGCTATAACTCCAATTCATTCTAGTATTTCAAGAGGCCCAATGTTAATTGGGCGTAACTTCCTTTTTTTCAAATCTCACAACTCCCTTCCGTGGTTAAGCCTTCAAGAATACATGATCCCCAACTTGAAATTCCAATTACTTTCTTATATTATCATCATAACGCTTTTTTCTAATTGGGGAAGCTTTAATGTGATTCTAAATACTCAGCAATTTAATAGATATCATCTCTATAAGCTCTGGGCCATATAAATTTCTCTATATATCTTCTTCCCAAAATGTTTGAGTAAAACACCTATTCCCATATAATGTTTTGTATAGTTCCATACAGATACTACAATGGAAACTATTGTTGTATAAAAATTCCACAAAGGTAGATAATGATCCCACATATCATGAAATTTATGAGAATATTATATCAACATGTATTCCAAAGTTTGTATAGTTATTAATGATTTACCATTAGTCTAGGGATGATATGATGTGCTTAAATGAATCTCTGTGTTGAGCTCCCCTTCAAGAATCTTCCAAAATTTTGATTTAAACTAATGATCTAATTGAGATACAATTGATAGAGGTTTCCCATAAGGCCTTATAATTTCATTAATATAGAGAAGATCAAGGAACTCAAGGGGTAGATATTCTATTATTTCTATGAAATGATAAAACTTAGTAAGATGGCCATTGATGACCCATATAGCATCATTCATACTTGGAGTCTTTGGGATTTCAGTGAAAAAATCTATTGTAATGTTTCCCCACATCCATATATTTAGAGGGAAAGGTTGTGTGACTCCACTAGGATACTATATTTTATCTTTCACTTGCTGGTATACTAATCCTTTAGATAAAATTCGAAAATTTCACACATAAAACTATCCCATTAGAAATGTTACCTTAAAACTATATAAATTGTTGTGATACCAGGGTGTATGAAGAAAATTGAGCTATAAGATTTATCTAACAGTTTCTTTTTCAACTCTAATATGGATGGAATACATAACCTCTACCCAAGCATCAATAATACATCTCCACATAATAAATTTATCAAATTACCATGAACTACTGTTTTAATATTCCGTTCAAATTTCTCAACATCCAGCTAGGGATTCTCTATATTTTTGTACTAAGGATGGTTTATAGATTTCTTTGAAAAGAAATAAAGCTTATTGTTACTTATAAATCACTATATTCATATTTAATATATATATATATATAGGATTCATCTTAATCCTCATAATGTTCATAACTCCATCGTCCCTCTAAATCAATACATAAAAAACCTTGTTTTCCTTCCTAGTTTAGAACTGTATCATATAATCATAGTCCTTGAGTAGTTCCAATCATATTCTTTACCTCATATTGAACTCCTTTTGAGATAAGATATACTTCAATCTATTATGGTTAATATATATAGGTCACATCTTTTACTATAGTGGTTGTTTATCCATATTTTTAAAGAAAACATTATTGATTCTAGGTCAAGGTCATGATTTGGATAGTTCTACTCATGAATTCTCAATTTCAAAGAAATAGGAAATCACCATACCATTCTTCATAAGGACAAAACCAAGCCATTTCCTTAATGCATCACTATATATTAAAAATACTTCCTTTCCTAATAGTCTGTTTAGTAATGGTGAATTTATTATTATTCTTTTAAACTCTTCAAAATATTCCTCAAATAACATTGATCATGTAAATTTTACCCCTTCACATGTTAGATTGGTTAATGTGTTGTCAAACTAGAAGAAATATTGGAAAAACTATTGATATTAACATAGTAAACCCTGGAAACATTAGACATCAATTATGTTTTTTAGTGTCGTCCATTCGCTTAATACATTTTTCTTTAAAGGGTCAATATATATTCTTTCCTTGAAGAAAATATGGCCCATAAAAGAAACTTTACTGATCCAAAATTCATATTTACTGGGATTCCCATGTAATTCCATTTTTTTAATGTCTCCAAAAATATTTGTAGTTGACTCTCATATAATTTATGGATCTTATATTATATCAAGATACCATCAATTATTACCACCACAAAGTTATAAAGATACTGCTTGAAAAAACTATTCATCAGATCTATAAAGATAGAAGGTGAATTAATCAATCCAAATGACACTATCTTAAAATCATAATGTTCATATCATGTTCTATGTGTCATCTTCATTATATCATCCTTCTTCGCCCTAAGATGATGATAACACTAGAAAATATTGGTCTTTTAAAAGTATTGGTCTCTATGAAGTTGATCAAATAATTCATCAATTCATTGTAAAAGATAATTATTCTTTATAAAAATGACATTTATCTTCCTATAATCGACGCACAGTCTCATTGACCCATCCACCATTTTCATGAATAAAAAAGGGACCCCCTTGGTGAAATTTTAGTATGTTTAAATCCCTTATCTCAAAACTATTGAAACTATTTATTTAACTACACCAACTCCATTTGTTCCATTATATATGGAGTTTTAGATATAGGCCTTGGATGAAGAATGAGTTCAAAAGAGAACTCATCTTCATGCTCTGGTGGATGACTAGGTGATTCTTTTTGGAAAATATTGATGAAATTTTATACCATGAGTACATACTCTATTCTCAGGAAACTTTCCTCATCCATATATAACAAATGATCTTCATTTTTAAGCAATAATTTCATTAAGGAGATCTACTAGGGGAGGATCCATACATGATTTATATGTTGAAGTTTCCCCTATACAGTCAATAGATTCCACCTCGACTCCATGAATCGTAATATCATTCTCTTGGTAATAATTTTTTTCATTATTTTTTGAAATCCAATCCATATTATGGATTATATCAAATTAAAACATTGGTATAAAAGCATGTAAAAAATATGGTATTTCCATGAAACATAATTGGAATATATTGACACATATTTTTTTCTATTAGATCCCCACATAGTGAATTAATTGGTAATTCCCTTTCTTGGGTGATAGGGATGTATCTAATTTTTTATTTTGAAAACATGGAAGATATAAAAGAATAAGAAGTTCTTGAATAAAATAAAACATTATCTAACTTTCAAGCAATGATAAATGTAATTGTAACCACATTATAGGAACTTAAACTTTAGATGTGGTAATCACATAAGCTTTCCCTTTCTCCCTAGAACTTTTCAGTGGTAAATTACTTGAAATTTGGGGATTTGTTTTCATAATATCCCTGGCATATAACATTAAAACATTGAACATCAGTAGATTTTACCTTTCCCATGCAATCATTATCTTGATGGACTTTTTATCCACACTTGTAAGACACTCATATTCCCTTTTCATAAGCCCAAGGGTGTTTCTTCCCATATTTATCACATATGGGAAATCCCACCATTCCTTTATTTTACCTTGTCACATTGTTCTTCCCTGATGCTCAATTGAACCCTTCTTCTCCTAATTTCCCTTGCATATATATGTCATGGAGAATCCCCTTTCAATCAAACATAAAGCATGAGGATAATATTTTTGGTCATTTTTATCTTTTTGTTTCTTATGGCAGGAGGCATGGCCATACCATTTTAGATCGTGGTGGGTCTCCAACCTATGATGGTGATAGGGGCCCTTCGGTGGTAACTGGTAAGGGTGTTTCGATGAAGGGGATGGGTGAAGCCTTGATGGTGGCTGCTGGTGACGGCACCCTAATGATAGAGGCTGATGATGGTGATTTGAAGGTAGCGGATGGCGTTGGGAGGGCGGTGACTGGTAATGGTGTGTTGCGGGATGAAAATCGTTTCAATGTTTCTTCACAGGGTTTCTCGATTCACGTGGAAATGGTCGATGTGAGAAATCAGGTTTACCGAGGAAAGCCTCGGGTTGAATCCAGGGGAAGAATGAAGGCAAGATTTCATTGTCTTCCATATTTTATTGAAGTTTTTGTGATATGTTTGAATGTGGATGTGTGATTCTTATACCATTCATGGTTTATGGATAAAGTATTGTCATTTTGTATGCTAGTTTTAATATGAATGTTTATGTTATGTTTAAACCTTTTCATATGAGGAATGCATCGGACTTAGTAACTAATGGGTGGAGCCCGCTATAGCTCCTTGATGCATCGATAGGTCTCCTGAGACAAACTAGTCTCGTGGCACAAGTCCTTGATAAAATCTTATTTGTAGTCTTGACACAAGGCCTTGACTATGTGGTTATGAAGTCTGGGATTATGCATTCCATCATTATGAAAGTGGCTATTGATATTGCATGTGATTATTCGACTAGTAGAATATCCATGTGAATAAGTAAATGACATTATTTGATTTTATCTTTTCCATATTATACTGATGTTTAAGATTAAAAGAATTTTGTTTTAGTCTAATACATTGTCTTAAATGTTTATGCTTATTTATGAAAGTTTACACTATATTGTTATGCTTACTGAGCATCTGAGCTCACCCCTTCCTATGTTTTATTTTTCCGAATATGTGAAGAAGTATTTTATGGTTAACTTGTAGAGATAGTCTAAGGATATAAGTGTGTTCAAAAGGGTAAAAAATGTTGTTGATGTTTTTATTTCATGATGTAATTTAAAACTTATGAATGTATCTACTACTTCAAAGGCTACTAAACTGGTTGGTCTTTTGGGACATGATTCCTTGTATCATGCCAATGTTATGTAATAATGCACCAAGGGTTACTGGGGTCAGGGCGTTACAGTTGGTATCAAAGAAAGTTTAGTACAAACCATAGAAACTAGATTTAGAAAAACTCTAATTAGAGAACACTACCCTAAGATAGACTTAGAGGATTGATATAGAAGAACTTCCTAGAATTTTGGTACTGTGGAGATTTTGTGAGTTTTCCAAGAAATACATCCATGTATAGATATGAGCAGGTAGATGCAGATCTAGCATAGATGTGCCTAGGGGTAAAACTCGGAAACACCGATTTGAGTTAGAATCAAACGGGAACTGGTGCACAACAATGAGCCTTGTTGGACTATTGGTTACGAAACTCCTGGGGGATATGATTAGGATACTTACCATTTTTTTTAAAAACCATTATGAAGGGTTTATGAGTATATACCTCCTCAAAGAAAATACTTTTATGATTGTGGATTAAATCCATAAACTGTTCAATTTATGTTAAGTGTTTTAAAAGTTTGGAATTATGTATTGTGATTCATAAACTAATCTATTGTATGTCATTGTTTAGAAATGGTGACTAGTGGAAGGAATGGAAACCGTATCAACACACGTAATCCATGTAGGGATTTCCCTCTTACTCAAGATAATTATAGTGGAGCTGGTGATGCAACTGGTGTCGATCATCTTATCACCATACTGGGACAACTCACTTAGGTTATGAATAATAACCTTACCCGTATGGAGCACTCTGATCCAAAATACGAAGGACCAATATTATACCGCTTCATGAGGAAATAAACACCAACATTCAATGGGAGTACGAATCCATTAGTAGCTGATCAATGGATAAATTATTTAGAGAAAATATTTCTTGTTTTGGGGAGTAGTGAAAGGGAAAAAGTTTTCATGGTAGTTTATCGCCTCACAAGAGATGCAGATCAATGGTGGTCATTAATCCAAAACACAAAGGAAGATGAAAAAGTATCGAACATGGAATATAGGGATTTTAGAGAGTTTTTCTTGGAAAAATACTTTCCTTGCGACCATCGAGTGGATATGGGAAGACAATTTCTAAGTCTGAGGCAAAAGGAGGATGAGAGTGCCGTAAAGTATGAGGATAACTTTACAAGGTTAGAAAGGCATGAATCAAATTATATACGTAACCCAAAAAGAAATATTGATCGATTCTTTGATGGGTTAAAACCATTTCTCTTTCGAGCATTAATTTCACAATCCTTCTCATCATATGAAGATATAGTCTCATGCACTGTCAAGACAGAAACTGAATTGTCTAAGTCTTACGGTTTTAAAGAAAAGCAATAGAAAAAGAGATATGATGAACACTTCGGAAATTGAAATAAGAGGAAGAGGGGAAAAGTTGAATATCCTTCCTTTAGTAAATGTGATAAGAAACACCCCGGTACTTGACTGAAGGGAATGATAGTTTGTTACAAGTGTGGTGAAAATGGCCACCAAGCACGTGATAACAACTGAAAGAAAGAGGCTATCAATGTTGAATGCAACAATTGTAGAGAAAAGGGGCCTTATGCAAATTAATGAACTAAGTGCCAAGGGAACTTACTGCAGAAAAGTACAAGGGGGAAAGACCAAGCTTATGCGATCACTACTGCTGAGGTTGAAGCTCAGAAAGACGTGGTGGCAGGTAATTTAATGGTTTCATCAAGTTTAGTAAATGTTTTATTTGATTCTGGATCATCACATTGTTTCATATCTTCCCAGTTTGCTAAGAAAATTAGATATTTTTAATTTGAATTAACAAGGGAGTGGTTAGTCAAAACACCTGAGGGAAGTATCGTCGCAAAAAAATTTGTGAATCAGTTCCTATTAGGGCATAGAAATGTTATTTATATGCTGATCTCATCGTCATAACCATGATTTAATGTGATATAATCCTCAGAATGGATTTTATTTCGGACCCTGATGCGAAAATTTATTGTAAGAAGAAGGAGGCTACAATTTTAGACGATGATAAGGAGTACCTTATCTTTAGAGCAGAAACATCACCACTTGATTCTTTTTTAGATCCTCCCCCAGTAGCTCTACTAAATTAAATTATTGGGTAGGAAGAGAAGGAAATAATTATGGGTGAGGAAAAGAATGTTTGAATAGAGGACATACCTATTGTGCAAGAATATGTTGATGTGTTTCCAAAGGATTTACCTTGACATCCTCCCGAATGAGAAATTGAGTTTTCCGTTGATTTAATTCCTGGTTCAAAGCCCATATCGAGTACCCCTTATAGAATGGCCACTGTGGAATTAGTGGAACAAAAGAAAAAACTAGAGGGATTGAGTAATAAGGAATTTATTCAACCTAGTGTTTCTCTATGGGGATCCCCTGTCCTTTTTTTAAGAAGAAAGACGGATCTATGAGGTTGGGAATTCAATACAAGGAGATCAATGCTATAACAATAAAGAAAAAGTATCCCCTACCTCACATTAATGATTTATTCGACCAACTTCATGGAGCTAAATATTTTTCAAAGATTGACCTTCGATCTGGATATCATCAGTTGTGTGTGAAAAAGGAATACATTCCGGAAACAACATTTCGAACCAGGTATGGGAATTATGAGTTTACAGTAATGCCTTTTGTATTGAATAATACACCCTCTTTATTCATGGATCTAATGAATATATTTTTCAAGTAATATCTTGATGACTTTGTAGTGGTATTTATTGATGATATCTTGGTATACTCCAAAATCTATGAAGATCATGAAAATCACTTACACATTATTCTAAAGACTCTTAGAAGAAATGAATTATATGGGAAGTTTAACAAGTGTGAATTCTGGCTTTAGGAGATTTATTTTCTTGGCCATATTTTCTCTAAGGATGGAATCTCTATTGATCCTTCAAAGAACAAGGCAATCCAAGAATGGCCAGCACTGACGAGTATAATTGAGGTATGTAGTTTTATTGGTTTACCGGGTTATTATCGGCGTTTTGTCTAGAATTTTACCCAATTGACTAACCCATTAACCAAGATCACTCGTAAAGGGGTTAAATTTGTTTGTAAAAAAGAGTGTGAAGAATGTTTTGAAGAACTGAAGATAATATTAGTTAATGATCCAATATTTACTCTACCATCGGGGAATGATGGGTTTGTTATTTATAGTGATGCTTCAAAGAAAGGACTTGGTTGTGTCCTTATGAAGAATGATAGAGTTATTGCCTATGCATCATGGTAACTAAAACATCATGAGAAAAACTATCTCATTAATGATCTTGAGTTAGCAGCTCTAATCATTGCTCTGAAAATATGGAGACACTATCTCTATGGTAAAAAATGTGAGATTTATACTGATCACAAGAGTTTGAATTATATTTTCTCACAAAAAAAAACTAAACATGAAGCAAAGGAGATGGCTTGAACTACTCAAGGATTATGATTTCACAATTCACTACCACCCAGGGAAGGAAAATAAGGTGGAAGATGCTTTGAGCAGGAAGGATAATGTATTTTTGAACAAGATGAGAGTTTAAAGGGATCCTATTTTCATGGATCTATAAAAGATGGATATGGGAATAACCCTGGAAGGTGAAACATCAATACTTTTTCAAATGGTTTCCAAACCATCTTTACTAGAAATGATAAAACGTTCTCATACTGAAGATGAGGAATTTTAAAAGAAAATTAAAGCTATGAACGATGGGAGATTGATCAAGTTCGTATATAAAGATGGAATTTTGAAATTTGAGAAGAGACTTTGTGTTCCTGATATACTTGATCAAAAAAGGGAATTGTTGGATGATGCTCATAGCTCTAATTTCTCTATACATCCTGGTAGCATTAAGATGTATAGAGATTTGAAAGAACATTTTTGGTGGGACAACATGAAGAGGGAGATTGCCGATTTTGTGTCGAGATGTATGGTTTGTCAACAAGTGAGAGCTAGAAGGCAACAACCTGGAGGACTCATGAAACCTCTTCCCATACCTGAGTGGAAATGGGATAATATTAGAATGGACTTTTTCATGGGGATACCAAAGACTCCTAGAAGGAATGACGTAATATGGGTCATTGTTGATCGTCTTACCAAGTTAGCACATTTTCTTGCTATAAGAGAAGATTTATCACTTGAACATCTAGCAAGACTATATATTAATGAAGTTGTAAGACTTCATGGTGTACCACTATCGATTTTTTTATCGTGATCCCCATTTTACATCATGATTCTGGAAAAGTCTTCAGAAGGCCCTGGATACCGAACTTTGTTTGAGCACTGCCTACCACCCTCAAACTGATGGAGAATCAGAACAAACTATTCAAACCTTTGAATGCATGTTTAGATCTTGCTCACTTTACTTTCAAGGTATGTGGGATCAATATTTACCTATGGTAGAATTTTCTTATAACAATATCTTCCATTAAAGTATTCAAATTGCACCATATGAAACGTTATATTGAAAGAGATGTCGCACCCCAACTTGTTGGGATGATGTTGGTGAAAGAAAACTCGTAGGTCCAGAACATGTTGAGGAAACGATGGAAAAGGTGAAGGTTATCCAAACCCACATCAATGTAGCTCAAAGTAGGCAAAAAGCTATGACAATAACCGAAGAAAGGATTTGAAATTTCAGGTAGAAGATCATGTTTTCTTAAAGGTATCTCCATAGAAGGGTGTTATGCGTTTTGGTAAGAAGGGTAAATTGAGTCCCAGGTACATTGGACCTTTCGAAATTATAGAACTAATTGGAGTTGTAGATTATCTTTTGGAAATTCCTCTAAGTCCCTCCAAAGTTCATGATGTGTTCCACATATCACTATTGAGAAAATACATGCCTGACCCAACACATGTACTCACCTATGAGAAAATTGAACTGAAACCTGATCTATCTTATTGGGAAGAACCTATAAAAATTCTTAATACAAGAGAACAAGTGCTGAGAAACCAGACAACTCATCTGGAAAAAGTTCTATGGAGAAACCATAAGATGGAAGAGGCAACATGGTAACCAGAGGAACTTATGATGAAGAACCACCTGAATATTTTTGTGCAGTAGTATTATAGAAATTTCGAGGATGAAATTATTTGAAGGAGGGAAGAATGTAACACCCAAAGCTTTCACGGTACATTTCCCTTTGAATAATGCAATAGCTTGCATTATATGCAACTTCGAGATTCTAACACACCGCATCCAATCAAACTAGCTGTTATGAATAGTAATACCCACTTTTTGAAATTTTATAAATTTTATTTTTCAAAATGGACTTCATTTTTGAATTTGTAATATCTAAATTATCTTAGGGTTAATTTTTGGTATTTCTCTGAAAACTTTCAATTTTTGATGAATAGTGAAAAACATTGTGTTATTGGTTAAAACATACTTTTTATTTAAATAATAATTTATTTTATTTAAATATATTTTAGGTTAAAATAGATACATAATACCTATATAAGTTCAATTTAATTCATTGGAGTCATTTTATAATAAATTTAGATATATAAACATTTTATTGAACTTTTTATCATTTTTTACCCACCTCCTAGGAGCATTTGCAAATTTGCATAAAAAATAATTTTACTGCTTCTGTGAGTTGAATTTAAAAAATCCGAGAGAAATAGTTAATATCAATAAGTAAAATTTGGTTCAATAAGATGAAAATAATTTCTGTTGAATAGTATCCTTTGACTTTTATTTACCATGATTTAAAGTAAACAAGGTAATTAAGGGTAAAAATGACATCATAATTATGCTAACACATGTCCTAATTCTATTGGATAAGTATAATTCGACCACAAACAACCTTAGGAATAAAATATGATCCTATTTGGTCCACTTGGATTAGATTAGGACATTTATTATTATTTTATTTAAACAAGAGTTAAATGAGTTAAATTCAAAGATTAATAACTAAACCATTTTTAATATAGGGTTACACACAATATAAATTCAACTATAAATATTCATTATAAAGATAAAATGACTTCCAAAATAATGGTATTTTATTTATAATTTTTAGACATTAAACCTATATAAAAACTATTAGTTGAGAGGTTTTTGACCCATCCCCACCTTATCCTCTAAATAATTCTTTTTGGGTCCATTAGAAACCAAAATTGATTTTATTATAAAATAATATTTCAAGCTTTTCCTAAAGTGACCTTCACCTCTCTTATAAAAGGTCACTTCCACTTCTATTAATTTCACACCTCAAAAGCCTTTTGGATCGACCCACCACTGCCCAAATATCTTCTCAACTATCCTCCCTTAAACCTAGAGGACTTACTTTGATCATAAATCCAACCTACGGATCCATTTTGATCAAATAAAAAGGAAGAACCCGAAGAAGATGTAAATATTTCATCACCTCTTTCAAGTTCTTTTCTTCTTCCACTTACTCTTTATTTGTTTTTTCCATTATAAAATAATAACTACATTATCTTCTATATAATTCGATTTTATTAAAATGGTACAACCATATTCACTATTATATCTATCATATGAATGATAAAGTCACCATACATGTGTACATATGGCTTACCGTCTCCACATCGTGGTGTAGTTTGTTATTCAAACACTTCATTATTTGGATGGGTATAATAATGAGTATAAATGATGTAAATAATAAATATAACATATTAATGATTCTGTATATATGATATACCATCAAATTACAAATTATTTCACCATCAATATAATGATATTGTCGCTCGTGCATACGTACAGATTATCGTCTCCACAAACGCGATGAGATCCATTCCCCATCGCAATAATTCAAGAATAATTTTCATTTTATGATTGAAAATAGTTTCTAAGAACATAATATCATTTTGGATATGAATAAAATATATCCTATCAATAAAAAACATGGCTTACGTAACCAAGCATATAAAGGAAAATGGATTAGTTAACACCCAAAACAATGATACTACTAAAATATTATTTGCAAAGCAATATTAGATGATCATATATGATATCATATTTATGTATATAGTTCTTGTGTAATTTAATAAGAATTATTTAACTATTATACATTAGTTTAACATACCCTCAACCAAGAAAAAGTACAAGGTAATGGTTAATTCAACAATCTCTTTATTATCCAAGGTTGTTTTTACGTAAGTATCTACTGAGACCTCTTTATCATCCACATCCATGTTTTCTGAAAAATGTATTTCCAAACATTATTACTATTTACTAGACAATAGGTTAAAGTCATTTATACCATTATTTTACCATATATGTTTTGAACGGAATCTTTTCGTCATTTTCTAAACAAGGTACTTTATGACCTTTTCGATAAAATTAAGGTAAGAATGTTTTTTTAATTTATACGGAGAGTGCAGATATTTTCTTCCATTATAACATCATTGAAGCATACCTTACAATATTATAATAATATTTTCTAAATAAATGTTTTCTTTTATAATTATATGACTTTTAAATGATTTCAAAATAGAAAGAGATATTTCCCTAAAAAAGTTTTGATTTCATCTATGTTAATATCATTTTGATGGATTTTAAGCTTGTTTGAAGTTGATTTATTATGATACAAATCTTCCATATTGTATTGAAGGTTTTGGGATATGTTTGAATTTGGATGTGTTATGGTTTATTGATAAAGTATTGATATTTTGTATGCTAGTTTTAATACAAATTTTTATGTTATGTTTAAACCTTTTTATATGAGGAATACATTAGACTTAATAAGTGATGGGTGGAGCCCGCTATAGCTCCTCGATGCATTGGTAGGTCTCATAAGACAAACTAGTGTCTTAGCACAGGGCCTTGAAAAAATCTAATTTGTAGTCTTGGCACAAGTCCTTGACTATGTGGTTATGAAGTCTGGCATTATGCATTCTATCATTATGAAAGTGGCTATAGATATTTCATGTGATTATTCAACTAGTAGAATATCCATGTGAATAAGTAAATTTAATTATTTGATTTTATCTTTTCCATATTATGCTGAAGTTTATGTTTAAAAGGCTTTTGTTTTAGTCTAATTCATTTCCTTAAATGTTTATGCTTATTTATGAAAGTTTCCTCTATATTGTTTTCCTTACTGAGCATCTGAGCTCACCACTTTCTATGTTTCATTTTTTCCAAGATGTGAAGAGGTATTTTATGGTTGACATGCAGGGATAAGATAAGGATATAAGTTATTTCAAAAGGGGACAAAATGTTGTTGATTTTTTATTTCATGATGTAATGTAAAACTTATGAATGTATATAGTACTTCCAAGGATACTAAATTGATCAGTCTTTCAGGACATGATTCTTTGTATCATGTCAATGTTATGTAATAATGTACTGAATCTGGGTAACTGGGGTTGGGGCGTTACAAAACTCCCCCATACTTAGTTGTTTTCTTGTCCTCAAGCAATATCTCAACATCTAATCAATAGAATTCATACTCTAAAAGGGGAGCATTTTACTAATTATAACTGTAAATAATAAAACCACAACATATGATTTTTAGAAGGCACAAAACTAATTTCATTTCCAATGATATTCTAATCATGCCTCATATATAATCTAATTGAAAATTTGCATCCTATTTCATTCACATTGTTTAACTTTTCATAAATAAACATGCCACTTGATGATTTACCTCACCACAAGATACCACACTCATTACTCAAGATTTATTTAATCTGAGTTATGTTCAATCTTAAGTATATGCACTATATTCATAGGCTTGCAAGTGTTCTTATTCTCCACTTTTAAAATATAAATCTCAAAAATCATGGGGGTTTTCATCAAGGTTTGAATGTTTCTGAGGCTAAGGGTTGGTAGGTAATAATGTGAAATAATAATAATCTCAGAGGCTTGAAAAAGGGGGATAAATTATTAAACAAAAATTCATGATATTCATAATAGATATTAATGAAAAATTTCCCCAATCAAGATCTCACAAAGGTATCATTACCAAGATATTCCTTTTCTAATATGAGCCCATAAACCAGTAATATGTAATAATGTTTTTGGTCCCTATTTTTCATTTTTTTCTTTTTTTATTGAGGGACCACTAAGAATTCAATGGATAGTAGGCTCTGGGACCCTTTTTCCCCAAATGAACAAGTGAAAAACTCCCCTTCACTTAATTTCATGGTCCCTCATAAAAAGGTACCGTGAAAAGCCAAAGTCCCTCTTTTAGCTCAAGTGAATAATCATGCAAAATTATAAAAGAATTAGCGTAGGAAGGGAAAAATAGGCTTGTAATGTGGCTTCCTATCAAGGCAGTCATGGTTTTTAAGGGTTTATGAAGATCAGATGTAGGGTAGGTCTCAAGGTCTCAATCATTTTAATGTGATTCAAAAATCTTCATGTTTTGAAGAGAAAAGCATGAATTTTTTTATTTTAATTATTAAAATTAATTATTATATACTTTACTAAAATAATTATATTTTTTTTATAAAAAAACATAGTAATACACGGTGTTTAGGTCCTGGTACATGCCATGTACTGCATCGATAAAGTCCACGCCCCACCTGGCTTGAGACTGTGTCGCACGACCCCCCTCCCCATTTTCTTCCTCCGGACTCCATCTGCCTGCCTTAATCTAAATCTACCGATTTCGTGCGTTTTATCTTCTAATTTTTACTGGACTGTGATCCTCGGTCTAGGTACACCCTTCTAGACACTATATTTCATGGTTTCACTTGCATTTAGGGTGATTTGTGGATTGGATGACGGTTCAGCTTCCCACGCAGCACATGTCTTGCAGGAAGAACACATGCCATGTACTTATTGTACACTGCCTCACATGGCACGTTATACCCATTTGGCAGATACATGGTGTGTACGTTTGTTACACGCCATGTATCGTGCTACCCTGGGGCTTCTGGCCCAGACAGTGTCTGTTAGGGACACGATTCCCTTCCCATGTACCGATACATGACGTCTCTGTTCGGGACACGCCATGTCCTTCAACCCTTCGAAGGACTCTGTGTGTAAGATCTACATGAATTTCAACCCATTTCACACCACACAGTGTGTACCACATTCCACATGGCATGTATATGGTATGATTCCCTACCATAGTCGAGCCGTTTCAGGCTCTTTACACGACCCCCACACCATTTTGTATTACATGACATGTACTCCTTGTTACATGTCGTGTACATGGTTTTTGACTGACACATGCCTTCATGGCGAGACTATCCAGGTACACAGGTTCTTCAACAACTCCTATTATATTCCTTGTATCCTGTTTATACACGTCGTTTTCTACTATCTTTTTCGTTTTCTCGGATTTTTCTTCTTTTTCATCTTCTTCTCTTCTTTTTCTTTTGTGTTGTTTTCTTTTCTTTTCTTCCAGATAAGGCTGATAGAGATCATGCGCATGGGAATTGGCCTGATTCCACTACTGAGGGTGAGAGGCATCCTCGCGGTCGGATCCGTCTTTGACAGGTCGAGTGGCCCACTATAGATTTTCTAGTTTGCTAGCCCCCAGCATTGTCCACTTTCCCCCATCTTTTGATGTGGCCTCCCTCTGTGACATCTACCGATCTGGTAGTTCCTATGGAATATTCTATTGTTGATCCTCTAGAGGCGACCTTCGCCCCATCAACTGAGGTCGTGAGATCCTCTGTCACTGCTCCATCTTCAAGCTCCACCCTATCCGAGCTACCATCCACACCCGTAGTGGACCTGACAGAGCCGGCTCATCCATACTATACTGGCCAGACATCTGAACCCACTCCGTTCCCCACTACTCCACCTCCTACCACAATAGCAGGGTCGTCTCCTCTAGCACCTTCCATTCCACCCCTACCCGCACCAGCTGCTGCCCGCCCTCCACCACATCCATGCCTGGTTTTTCCAGATTATTATCCTCCAGTCGAGTAGTTATGGTGATTCCATTGCCGCACTATCCAATTGAGTAGTCTCTACCTCGACATCGACATCCCTCAACATCTAGGTCTCTAGGAGGAGGTTGAGGAGCTCCTAGACCATACGGATCTGACTACCACACTCTAGTTTCATACTATGATATATTGTGATTTATTTTTGGAGTTTCTTTCCACGTTCGAGTTTGATGGGCCAACCTACCGTTAGAGGCCCACTGACACCACTACTCTGGTCTAATTTCGGCTTGGAGGTCACCCTTTTTCTTTGATTATGTCTGAGTTTGGATGAGGGTGCAGCTTCTACCCCCATCCTTCCACCCCACTCCCATTCTCTACCTTGACCCAACATGAGAACTCTAACATTGTTTCCTTATGAAGGGAGCTTGCTAGACTTTCCCACATGTACACCCCCACATCGTAGAAGAGCACGATCATTATTGACCCCCCCCCCCTCTTCGCTTTCTTCACTGGTGCTTTAGCTCCATCCTCTTTCTCTGCAACGAGGATATCGGCGTTCTGTCTAGGTGGGAGATGGATCTCCTAACCTGTATCGTCTGACATGACTACCCTAACCTCCATTGTATCACTACCTCCTATTTTCACTCTATGATCCACTGCCATCTGGGAAACTTGAGCGGCGATTTCTACTCCACCTATTTAGCACACATTTTAGGGTATTGAGCCCTCTCTCCCTCACGACCTCTTAGGCTCTGGTCCGCCTCTTGAATTCCTCATGCTTATCCACATGAGTATAGTTGAGAGTCGGGGAGATGACTATAGGCTTGTCTAGAATTCCCCTGCTCCTACAGGGGTGCCGGATGACCCACCTTCCCCCACTGGTGTTGCTGCTCAGGATCCACCACATCCACCTGTGGATGTTCCCTCCCCACCACAACCCCCTTCTTCTATCCTTACTTCATTTTCCACCACATCATTTTTTTGAGCCTTCCACCTTCCCACCACCATCCGCACCCTCGGTCGATCTCCCCTTCACCCTCCCCCTAGCTGCAGTAGATCGCCACCAGGTTTCTCTAGATCATCATCTTCACTGGTTTGAGCAGATGTTTGGGCTTCTTGTTCAGCATCATGGTATTCTAATACCCCCAGCACCTGTACCTCCCTCCGCTCCAATCCCTTGTTCAGTATCTCCACCAATATTTACAAAACTGTCCACTGATTCTGTTCTCCTCTCCACCACCGAACCTACTGCTACCACTCCTGCTACCAAACTGGGCATCACAACAAAGCCACCCACTTTAGGTTCCGCTCATGAGGCTCCGACTGCTATGGATTCTTTACTAAGCATGGAACTGACTAAACCTCTGGCCTCTACTACTGTCATCATTCCTTTACTACCTGATCCTCCTATTCTATATGATGCCTCTTTTAAGGGGAATACATGACTGGTTTATAAGACATTTTAATTTCATTTTATATATTTGATTTATTCTATTCTTGGGATGTTCTATTTTGTATTCCTTCCATTTTTATTTTTCCATTTCATCACCAGTCATAGGTACTCTAGAGTGACTTGGGTATCTCTCTTTCGGAGGGGAGTATTTTTCAGTATTTCTTTTTATTTTCTATTTTTGGGGTACTTCTTCCACAACTTCCCCTCATTTTCCCCCTGTTTTCCCATTTTCCCTCCTCTTCCTTGGTATTGAACTTGGGGGACCCTGTGTTGTATTAAGTGTGGGGGAGGGCCTCTGTTTACACTCATCTTTTCTTTCAACTAATCTAGGAGACATCATTAATAGTTGAAATATTTTAAATTGTTGAATTTTTTTATTACTTATAATTATAAATAATAAGGGCATAAAAGGGAATTTTTAAAAGATATATGTTTTCTTTAATTTCCAATGAATTATAAAATGACCGATCATATAGTTTGATTTTGTATTTTAAGCCTTAGAATTTTACATTTATTAGACTGATCATTTTTATTCATGTCATGACCTAATTGACCCTTGTATTTTTCTCATTCCCGAGAGGTATTCTAATCCCTTTTGACATATTCTTTCTTATTCTCTCTTTCTTGAGATATTCTTTGGATATGCATAACTACCAGAATTTTCTATCTTTTCTCTTCAAAACATGCCGATTTTTGAATCACATTAAAATTATTGAGGAATTTGATTGTTTTTTAGCCCCGTTGACCTTGAGACCTACCCTAAATCTAATCTTCATAAACCCTTAGAAACTGTGAACATCCTTAATATAAAGCCACATTAAAATCCTATTTTCCCCTTCCTACCCAAATTCTTTTATAATTTTTCATGATTATTAACTTGAGCTAAAAGAGGGACATTGGTTTTTCATGGTAAATTTTAGTGAGGGAACATGAACTTAAGTGAGGGGGTGTTTTTCACTTTTTCATTTTGGAAAAAATGGTCGCAGAGCCTACTATCCATTTCATTCTTGGTGTTCCTTCAATAAAAATAAATAAAAGAAAAAAATGAAAAAGAGGGACCTGAATCCTTATTACATATTATTGGTTATGGGCCCATATTAGAAAAGGAATATCATGGTAAGGATACCTTTGAGAGATCTTGATTGGGGGTGCATTTTTCCTTAAGCTCTATTCTAAATATTATGCATTGTTGTTTAATAATTTATCCCCCTTTTTCAAACCTCTGAGATTATTTTTTTCACATTATTACCTACCAACCCTTAGCCTCAGAAACATTCAAGCCTTGATAAAATCCCTCATTATTTTTACAATTTAAATTTATAAAGTGGAGAATGAGAACACTTGAAAGCCTATAGATAAAGTGAATATACTTAATATTGAGCATAACTCTGATTAAATAAATCTTGATTAATGGGTGTGGTATCTTGTGGTGAGGTAAATCATCAAGTGGCGTGTTTATTTATGTAAAGTTAAAAAATGTGAATGAAAGAGGATGTAAATTCTCAATTAGATTATATATGAAGCATGATTAGAATATATTTGGAAATGAAATTTGTTTCATTCCTTTTAAAAATTTTATGCTAGGATTTTAGTATTTACATTTATAATTAGTTAAATGATCCCCTTTTAGAGTATGAATTCTATTGGTTAGATGTTGAGATCTTTCTTGAGGACAAACAAATCACTAAGTATGGGGTAGTTTGATAGTACCTGATTTGTGTATACTTTTCCTTATATTTTAATGAGCAAGAAAACATTTTTTTCACAAAATTTCAATCATTTTGTGGTTAGATTTATTTTTATTGGTGATCATGATGGGTTTCAGGTATTTCTATTCCAAATACACAAATTGGGGGATGTTTATCAAAAATTCCAATCTACAGGGCGTGTACTTTAGGAAACACACCATGTATCAGCACCCCGACATAGATTGGACCGGCCAAGTACATGCCCAAGTTTCTAGAAACCATTACACGCCGTGTGCATCATGCTACACACTGTGTATCCCCTTCTAGAAGTGTTTGGTGGCTGAAAGCTAGACTACACACCCATATTGCCGACTGAAGACTACACGCCATGTACGACCCCTACGCACGTCGTGTGGATCTTTCAGAGGTGGTTGGTAGCTGATGAACCATATTACACAATGTGTGGGGTAGCTCTACACACAATGTACGTCCACCTACCAGGCGAGGCCATGTTCAAAGTCAAATACGTCATGTAAACTCACATACTGGCAGCAAAAAGATGACCAAAACGCGTTTATTAGTAGTACTCTCTGTGTACTTCTTGGTACACACTGTGTACTACTAAAACCTATAAATTGGTGGTAGGAACTCCAAGTTCAATAATCATTCTGCCTTCATCCATTCTGTGATATTCAAAAAGAGGTCACTCCAGAAACAACCAAGAAGAGAAGAGGAGAGAAAAAGGAGAGGAGAGAAGAGAGGAGAGAAGGTGCTTATGTGCTACCTTCCCGATGAACTTTGCTCCAAGGATTTCAAGATGATGTATTCAGGTATTAAAAGTTCTTTAATTACTAGATACTCTATGAGTAGATAAATCCCTATGTTTTGGGTCTATGGACTATTGTGAGTTGTAATTTTTCATTTATGATGTTGTAATCGTGTTGTTTATACTTCATTCTCATAATTCATTATTATTTATTTCTAAATGTCACTATAAATATCGTATCAGACTAAGAACGATATTTCTAGGGATCCTTTAAGGAATTAAAAATTAAATTATTCAGGACCATTGGGTGTTTTAATCATATCAAAAGGGATTTCAATTAATAAAATTAAGATAAATCAATTTCCAGACCCAAGAAATTGGTTTCTATTGATTTAAACAAAACTCACGAGACCCAGGGGGTTATGTTATAATCTTAACCCAAAGATATAAATTATCATGAAAAGAATATCATAAGCAAATTGATTTAATAACTACCTTTAATATCCACAACCTCGATGCATTTCTCTCGATATTTTCATCAAAACAAAATTTTTGTGTTTTCTCTTTATCTTTCAAGTAATTTGTTAAGATATTAAAATTTAATCTCTTATTTATCAAAACACAACAAAATTGACTCTAAATTCAGTAAAATTTACTAAACCAATTATAAACTAGATAAAAGAACAAAAATAACTCCTTATCTATGTGGAATGATATATTACTGTTCATATACTTGTTAATGTAATATAATTTGTATTTTCAAAAATAACACTTCGGTAGGAATGATAACCAAATTTGTGCGCTGTTACAGGGGATTCGAAGTTACAAAAGTTTTTGTTTAAAATTAGTATATTGATTTTAGTGAAAATAAAAATCAAAAATTCTAAAAATTCTATTCTTATTCTCATTTAACTTTTTTATTGTTTTTTCTTCCTCTTTTACGCTTAGTGTGTTGAGTGTAGTGCAGATTCATAGGTCTATGAGTGGCTGCATCACTTGTTCCAAGAGTGCTGAGTCATTTGATCCTTTTTCAATTGACCCAGAGATCGAACAAGCACTTTTGAGGCGATGACGTGCACTCATGGACAAGCACAACAAAAAAAATCCCATGGTGCATAATGAAGTGGGAGATCCAGCTGCATTCCATGGAGCTGGAAAGCCGTTTGGCAAGAATGACAACCAAAATTAGCAAGCTCCACTTGTTCCATGGTATGGCCCGCAACGACTTCAATAGTTCCAACCAAAGCAGATTCCATACCTGCATCCAGGTCAGGGGCCATAATTTTCTCATGCACAGCAAGTGCCCCCCCCCCCCACCTGCTCTAGATAAACTGCCCCAACGACGTACGCTTATGAAGTACGGTCTTCCCTCCATCCAAGGGGAAGATATGAGAATTGTCCGACCACCGATGCAGGCCCAACACATTGAAATCAAACTGACCATTATACCACTTCTCCAGAACATGGTACAATTTAGTGGTTTACCCAGTGATGACCCTAATGCTCATCTCTACAACTTCCTCAAGATCTGTGACACCTTCTGTTACCACAGAGTGTCAGATGATGCCATCTGTATTCACCTCTTCCCCTTCTCATTAAGGGATATGGCGAAAGACTGGATCAAGGAACTGCCTCAATAGCCTATCCTCACCTGGGAGGCGTAGCCCATGCCTTCTTTCCCAAATACTTTCCACGATCGAAGATAGTGAATATGTAGAATGAGATACACAACATTCAACAGCATGACTCAGAATCCTAACACTACTACAAACTGCACATTTATCAGTGCTAAAAACCAGCATTAACAGTGCTAGAAAAGTGCTGTTAATGCCGGCGTAGATATAGGGGGGGTCCCCTTTATCAGCGCTCCGAGAAGCACTGATAAAGGGGACCTTTATCAACGCTAAAAAAAGTGCTGATAAAGGACCTCCTTTATCAGTGCTTTTTTTAGCGTTGATATAGGTCTCCTATATCAGCGCTTCTCAGATCGCTGATATAGGAACCCTTTATCAGCGCTTTTTTAGCGCTGATATAGGAACCCTTTATCAGCGCTTTTTTAGCGCTGATAATGGTCTCCTCTATCGGCGCTTAACGGAGCGCTGATAAAGTCTTCCTTTATCGGTGCTCCTCTAGCGCTGTTAAAGGTGTCCTTTATCAGTCCTAAAAAAGCCTTGATAAAGGCCCTATCGCCTCCACCTACAAAACAAGACTTGCACACCTGTACACCAGAATACCTGCACAAAATAGCACATGCACACCTGCACACCCTAGCAACCGCACACAATATTTTGACCGACAACGGTATATACATTTACTTAACATCATGAATACAAAAAAACGCATTGCTATACACATTTCAAACATTGTTTTACATGGTTACAATTACAATTATTCAACAACAGTTATAAACATTCATGTTTCATCCTTTGATATCCGTGATCCGCTCTCGATGGTATTTGTTGCCGAAAAAAGCATCCAAACTCAAGGAAAAAAAATCACCTATATAAGAAAACAAATATTATGTTAGTAATGGAATAATGAAAGAAATTAAAATAGTAATATGAAAGAATACATTAATATGGAAATGTGAAACTAAAATATGAAATTTTAAACTCAAATGTTTTCATTTTCAAAACAATGAAAGGGAATAATGTAAAATCAATATGTTTTTGATTGATTTATCTCATTTAATATATACTGATTCTTTATCTAATAAAAATACTTACCGATCACACCGTGCGTCGGTCGGATTGAGGTGCGGTCGATTTTTACACGTCACAAATGACTCGTGGATCGTTGTCCTAAAGTATCAAAACAATCCGAACACGTTTTTCTCGGTTTTCCGTATGTCATTGGTGTTGTTTTCCAAATTTTATCTCAATTTGAAACTAATATCAGAAACTTTTAGCCATATTGGTCACACCGTGCGTCAGATTGAGGTGCGGTCGATTCGTACACGTCACAAATGACTCTTGGATCGTTGTCCTAAAATATCAAAACAATCCGAACGCATTTTCTCGGTATTCCGTATGTCATTGGTGTTGTTTTCTAAAGTTTATGTCATTTTCCAACTGATAACAGACACTTTTAGCCATACCGGTCACACCGTGCGTCGGATTGAGGTGCAGTTGATTCGTACACGTTACAAATGACTCGTGGATCATTTTCCTAAAGTTTCAAAACAATCCGAACTCGTTTGCTCAGAATTCCGTATATCAGTAGTGTTGTTTTCTAAAGTTTATGTCATTTTTAAACTGATATAAAACACTTTGATCCATACGGGTCACACCGTGCGTCGGATTGAGGTGTGGTCGATTCATACACGTCACAAATGACTCTTGGATCGTTGTCCAAAAGTATCAAAAAAATCCGAACGCGTTTGCTTGGTTTTCCGTATGTCATTGGTGTTGTTTTCCAAAGTTTATCTCAATTTGAAACTGATATCAGACACTTTTAGCCATACCGGTCACAACGTGCGTCGGATTGAGGTGCGGTCGATTCGTACACGTCAAAAATGACTCATGGATCATTGTCCTGAAGTTTCAAAACAATCCGAACACGTTTTCTCTGTATTCCGTATGTCAGTAGTGTTGTTTTCTAATGTTTATGTCATTTTCAAACTGATATCAAACACTTTGAGCCATACGGGTCACACCGTGCATCGGATTGAGGTGCGGTCAATTAGTACACGTCACAAATGACTCGTGGATCGTTGTCCTAAAGTATGAAAACAATCCGAACGTGTTTTCTCAGTTTTCCATATGTCATTGGTGTTGTTTTCCAAAGTTTATCTCAATTTGAAACTGATATAAGACACTTTTAGCCATACCGGTCACACCGTGCGTCAGATTGAGGTGATGTCGATTCTTACACGTCACAAATGACTCTTGGATAATTTTCCTAAAGTTTCAAAACAATCCGAATGCGTTTTCTCAGTATTCCGTATGTTAGTAGTGTTGTTTTCTAAAGTTTATGTCATTTTGAAACTGATATAAAACACTTTGAGCCATACGAGTCACACCGTGCGTCAGATTGAGGTGCGGTCGATTCGTACACGTCACAATTGACTCGTGGATCATTTTCCTAAAGTTTCAAAACAATCTCAACGCGTTTGCTCGGTATTCCGTATGTTAGTAGTGTTGTTTTCTAAAGTTTATGTCATTTTGAAACTGATATCAAACACTTTGAGCCATACGGGTCACACTGTGCGTCGGATTGAGGTGTGGTCGATTCATACACGTCAAAAATGAATCGTGGATCGTTTTTCTAAAGTATCAAAACAATCCGAACGTGTTTTCTCAGTTTTCCGTATGTCATTGGTTTTGTTTTCCAAAGTTTATCTCAATTTGAAACTGATATCATACACTTTTAGCCATACCGGTCACACCGTGCGTCGGATTGAGGTGCGGTCGATTCGTACACGTCACAATTGACTCGTGGATCATTGTTCTAAAGATCCAAAACAATCCGAACGCGTTTGCTTGGTATTCCATGTGTCATTAGTGTTGTTTTCTAAAGTTTATGTCATTTTAAAACTGATATCAAACACTTTTAGCCATACCGGTCACACCGTGCGTCGGATTGAGGTGTGGTCGATTCGTACACGTCACAAATGACTCGTGGATCATTTTCCTAAAGTATAAAAACAATATGAACGCGTTTGATCGGTTTTCCGTATGTCATTGGTGTTGTTTTCCAAAGTTTATGTCATTTTCCAACTGATAACAGACACTTTTAGCCATACCGGTCACACCGTGCGTCAGATTGAGGTGCGGTCGATTCGTACATGTCACAAATGACTCGTGGATCATTGTCCTAAAGTTTCAAAACAATCCGAATGCGTTTTATCGGTATTACGTATGTCATTGGTGTTGTTTTCTAAATTTTATGTCATTTTCCAACTGATAACAGACACATTTAGCCATACCAGTCACACCGTGCGTCGGATTGAGGTGTGGTCGATTCGTACACGTCACAAATGACTCGTGGATCGTTTTCCTAAAGTATCAAAACAATCCGAACGCGTTTTCTCGGTTTTCCGTATGTCATTGGTGTTGTTTTCCAAAGTTTATCTCAATTTGAAACTGATATCAGACACTTTTAGCCATACCGGTCACACCATGTGTCGGATTGAGGTGCGATCAATTCTTACACGTCACAAATGACTCGTGGATCATTGTCCTAAAGTTTCAAAACAATCCGAACGCATTTGCTCGGTATTACGTATGTCAGTAGTGTTATTTTCTAAAGTTTATGTCATTTTGAAACTGATATAAAACACTTTGAGCCATATGGGTCACACCGTGCGTCGGATTGAGGTGCTGTCGATTCGTACACGTCACAATTGACTCGTGGATCGTTGTTCTAAAGTTCCAAAACAATCCGAACGCGTTTTCTCGGCATTCCGTGTGTCAGTAGTGTTGTTTTCTAAAGTTTATGTCATTTTAAAACTGATATCAGACACTTTGAGCCATACCGGTCACACCGTGCATCGGATTGAGGTGCGATTGATTCTTACACGTCACAAATGACTCTTGGATCATTTTCCTAAAGTATCAAAATAATCTGAACGCGTTTGCTCGGTTTTCCATATGTCATTGGTGTTGTTTTCCAAAGTTTATCTCAATTTGAAACTGATATCATACACTTTTAGCCATACCGGTCACACCGTGCATCGGATTGAGGTGCGGTCGATTCGTACACATCACAAATGACTCGTGGATCATTGTCCTAAAATATCAAAACAATTTGAACGCGTTTTCTCGGTATTCCGTATGTCATTGGTGTTGTTTTCTAAAGTTTATGTCATTTTCCAACTGATAACAGACACTTTTAGCCATACCGGTTACACCGTGCGTCGGATTGAGGTTCGGTCGATTCGTACACATCTCAAATGACTCTTGGATCATTGTCCTAAAGTTTCAAAACAATCCGAACGCGTTTTCTCGGTATTCCGTATGTCATTGGTGTTGTTTTCTAAAGTTTATGTCATTTTCCAACTGATAACAGACACTTTTAGCCATACCGGTCACACCGTGCGTCGGATTGAGGTGCGGTCGATTCGTACACGTCATAGATGCTCAATAAGTGTAAAGAGAGATATCAATGACCACATAAAGATAACATAAGTATTAGGAATTCACCTTAATTGTCCTATTTGTTTACATTCTTCCATCAGGTACGCTGCCCATTCATTTCTAAAGACATTTATATCATCTTCTGAATAGAAGTTTTTGCGACAGTCATAGTAGTACTGAAAAAATATAAATACACAAAGGATTAATAATTATTTTAAATAAAGTTTTAATTATTTTCAAAAATACCTCTTTAGGGATGCTAGTTTGTTCATGAAATATGATCTCTTTCATAAATTTACAAACATAATAACCGCAGTCCTTGTCATTTGTTTGTTTCGAACACTGCAGAAACATCGAGAAAAATAAGTAATCTGTTTTGATTTGTATTTGGATAGTGAAATATAATTATATATACCCAGATACTTCTCCATTTGTAGATCTTGTGGGCATTGTCGTACTTATGCCCTGGATTCATTCCAGCCTTTAGACGATATTCATACACTGCCCTATCATAACAAAATCCTCATTAAAAGATAATATAAATTATATAACTAGATATTTAGTTCTAGAATGTTGGATCTAGTGTATTACAAATTGAAAATCGCCATCATGTGTGGTTGGTTAGTTGGATATCCATGCAGTGAATCCAGAAAATAAATCTTTGGAGTATCCAATTTGACTGCAATGAGCATCCAATGTTCCCTAAAAACAAAAAAAGAAATAAGTACTGATAGAAATGAAAATATAATTGATATGATTAAAATGTAGAGTTTTACCCTTGCATCGTTGGTATTAAAAAGATACTGTCATTCGTAATTCTTCTTTGAAATGTTCTGAGCAGATTTGACATCAATTCAGCATGAACAATAGAATCTACTTCTCTTCGTTGTGTAGAAATGGTGTGAGGACTAACGAGTCCAAATTTGTATTCATGGGCAAATACCTTCAATTGTTTTTCATATATATGCCTGTGAAAAATATGAGATGTATTTATCCATAATTATCAAAGTATATCAGCTTCTGTAAAATCAAATCATGAAAACATACCTCATGTATACATTTTTAACTGAGGCGCGTAGCCAGTCACATGTGATGATCTCAGAAACAGCGTCTGCACTAACGAAATCTAATGTTTCCTCTCACACATCTTTTTCACAAAAAATTTTATGACTCTTGTCGTCTTTCATTTTCATATCCACATGAGCTTGCAATGCTATTAAATGTGGATATAGAACGGGCGGGCTGAACGCGCTCTCAGTAGATCGTTTTGATCGGTTGGTTGATCTAATGTTGGAGCCGCTCTTTCGTTTTAGCTTCTCCATTTTATCCTTCTGTAAAAAAAATTCATCAGTTCAGCCATTTTCTAATTTAATGTTAAAGGTTCTGCTTGAAAAATGAACTGAAAATGAATACCTCCTGCTCGACATGTTTTTTTACAAGATTCGACGGCCATGCAACGAATGTTCCAACAGCTTTTTCCACTGTATGAATGTCGTCATCGTCATTTGGCACGGGTAGCTCGGC
The DNA here is from genome assembly GCA_963277665.1 of Viscum album. Taxonomy (NCBI): domain Eukaryota; kingdom Viridiplantae; phylum Streptophyta; class Magnoliopsida; order Santalales; family Viscaceae; genus Viscum; species Viscum album. The sequence continues at coordinate 249,065,583 of OY728135.1, read as the reverse complement.
GCTCGGCTCATGAGCTACGTTAATCGACACTTTGAAATGACCGCTTGGAAGTGGTCTGGAGTACAGTGTGTCATTCTGCATCTTGAACACCGTAGCCCTCGCTACAAGGCGATGGGTGGGAGTTGACAGATATAAATCACAGTCATTTTCACCCTGCAAAATATCATTACATGAAAGGTATCAGTGTCTATGATTCACATCTCACAAAAATGAATATTATAACATTGATTACCTCGGTTAAGTCAGGTCTTTGAGGGGAATGGCTCGCCTCAAAGCTGGTGAGGGGTGGATCTTCTCGCGGGGGTTGTTCCTGAGTTGTTTGTTCTCTTCGCCTATCCTCCATCAAACTCTTTAGCATCTCTCCCTGAGTTTGGATTAGTTATTCAAGGGTAGCTACTTTATCTCTCATTACATGCAATTATTTAGTTTGTTCATCCTCTTCTTTTTTTTCTTAAAATATGCCCGGGGTGACACCCCAAAACCCACACCTCTGACGCAGCCATACTGTTCTTCCTGTTTCAAGGCCGTTGAAAGTATGTCTGCATCCGGTGCGGGTTTTGTTGATTCCTGTGACTATGTAAAATAAAAAATATGAAAAAATAAGTAAGCATTGTTATGTAATAGTGATTTAAAGAAAAACAAGTTTATATTATGTCATACTTACACATGTTTCCCACACTTTTTGTGTGTTTTCATCTATCAGTTTCCCCTCTTTATTAACCCGAGCCTCCTTCCATAGCACATGGAGTGGAATGGAAGTGACTTCAAATTTGGCTTCATCAATCTGCATATAAACAGAGAAACATGGTTACAGTGTTGTTTTATGTCACATAAAATTATTACAGTACTTTTAAAATACATACCAATTGTTTTTCAATTGAAGCGTACCCCAACCTTGCTTTACGGTAGGGGTACGCTGGTTTTGTTGCCCGTTCCTTATTTTCAGCACTCAGTTGCTATTTCATAAATAAAAACCTATCAATCAACGTGATGAATACAAGCAACGTTACACAACGTGTAACCAAACAGAATGTACCTGGAAATTCTGTTCCGCACGACGGTTGCAAAATGCATCCCACGTTCCTTGGGATATCAAGTGTGCATAAATAGGAGGCGGGTGCGGCTTGATTTTCCCTTCGGCATCTTTCAGATGATGTTTTGTTAAAATGGTGCGAAAGCCTCTATGAATCCTTCCTACCAGTCTTAAAACATACTCTTTGTGCGAAACATCTACTATAAATGCACTCTGCAAGAGATGATGAAGGGTTAGTCAATATTTCAATATTTTATTTTATTTTAATAAATTAAATAGATGATATCGTAATGTTACCGTAATCTCTTCCCACATTAATGTTTTCAACCCACTGACAACATGGTGCCACGACTCTACGTCAATCGGCACGCGTTGTCGAGTGATGATTCCAACGTAGCTACTAAACATGGCTTTGTTGGAATTTACATGCTGGCCTCGTTTATTCCATCCCACCTCATATTTGATGCCTTTTGCTTTTGCCTTGAGGATTTTTGCTAAAACTGTAAAACTACGGTGTACCTGTTTTTTTTTTGTAGCTGGGGTTTCATCGCCTACCATTTCCTCGGTTTCTGCATCATCATTATGTATCTCCGAAGCGCTAGCATCGGCACTGACACCAGCTGAAACAGGTTGAGAGACCTGTTGTACGTCAGCAGTGGGACCAGCTGCAACAGGTTGAGAGACCTGTTGTCTTTCATTGGGTGCATCAGCAGGTGAAGAAGTCATTATCTGCAGAACTGGTTTAAAATTTAATTTAGATCACATAAAAGCAGCAGCGAACAGATAATAAAATAATGTAACACAATCTATATTACAATAAAAATCAATAACCTTATTATTGAACTCCATTTTTTTAAAAGGCTGAAGGGATTTGACCCCTCTATCAACTATCCATATCCCTTCATTGTGGTCTCCTCTTACATAAAAAACATTATCTACATTGGGACCACTATGAAATGATTGCGAAGTCCCAATGAAAGGGTCATCTTCCATTGAAATTTCATCTGACCCTTCAGCTGTTTTGGTCGATAACAGAACAATTGACCAGTTTCGGTTTGAGGGATCTGGAACATAAAATACTTGCACTGCATGTGATGCCATTATAAATGGTTCATCTTTCTCCCCTTCCTTACTGAAATCAACTTTCACGAATCCCAAATCATTTATTTTAACAGCACTCCTGTTATCAACCCACTTGCATTGAAATATCGGAACTTGAAATTTCGTATAATCCAACTCCCATATTTGTTTGATGATGCCAAAGTATGACATATTCGCATAAATTGGATTTCTGTCCTTAGCACCGGAAACATGCATCACTTTATCCACAAGTGTAACCCCACTATTATGCATGGTACTGTCTTTATCATGTTCATTAGTATAAAATGTATAACCATTAACTACATAAGCATTGTAAGACAATGCATACACACTTGGTCCTCTGGCTAGCCATCGAAGTCGTTCCGAAATTGACTCTGGATTTCCATCTGACTTCTTAAAAATATGATCTCAAAACCATCCTATAAACTGTCGATTATGTGTATCTGATATCCATTTTTCATCCCTTGATGGATTCAAATGCCTAATAATTTCTTTGTGGATTTCAACATATGGGTCAACGTCGAAACTGTTATGCAAAACATAAAGGTGGGCCTTCTTCCGATCTATAATATTGATTGTGACAACCATTATTCCATAAATTTCTTCACCCTCAAGCCACCCAGTGTGACGAGATTTCGGTAAGCCAATGCTTTCCACACCAGACAAGTATTCGGTACATAATTCAACGGCTTCCTCAACAATATATCGCTCTGCAATATAACCCTCTGGCCGACTTCGATTTTTGACATACCCTTTCAAAATCTTCATATACCGTTCAATGGGGTACATCCATCTGTAATGTACAGGACCACATAGTCGAATCTCTCTCACCAAGTGGACCATCAAATGAACCATCATATCAAAAAATGAAGGCGGGAAGAACATTTCTAATTCACATAATATGACGGAAATTTCTTTTTCCATAGCTGGCAATTTCGCCGGGTCTATAACTTTTCTACATATAGCTTTGAAGAAGAAACACGGTTTCGTTAATGTATGGCGGACATTCTTGGGAAAAATGAAACGTAAAGCAATTGGAATGAGATTTTGCATCAAAACATGATAGTCATGTGATTTCAGACCTTTTAACTTCAAGTCGCTCATTGACACAAGGTTACTGATATTTGACGAATAACCATCTGGAACCTTTACGTCATTCAAGAAGTTGCAAAACTGATATCTCTCTTGCCTGGAAAGAGTGTAAGCAGCAGGAGGAAGAAATGTTCGTTTTTCACCCTCCACTGGTGCCAACTCTTCTTGTATTCCCATCTCATCCATGTCCAACCTAGCCTTAATTCCATCTTTTGTTTTGCCAGATGTATTTAGCAACGTGCCGATAACACTGTCAAATACATTTTTTTCTACATGCATAACATCAATAAAATGTCTTACATATAGACAATTCCAGTATTGTAATTCAAAAAAAACTGATCTCTTTTTCCAACCGATTTTCGTAAGGTTTTTCGAAGCCGGTTTACCAAAAGTAGTGTCCACATTTTTAACTTTCTCAAACAATTGATCGCCTGTTAGTGGAGACGGTGTTGTACGTTCTTATGAACTTCCATCGAATGATGTCTTCCAAGAACGGTACTTATGTTGTCGTAGTAGAAATCTGCGATGTCCTAGAAACACAGTTTTCGATGAATGTTTCAACCTAATTGATTGTGTACCTTATTCGCAAATGGGACAGCCTTGAGTTCCTTTAATGCTATATCCTGACAAATTTCCATAAGTAGGGAAGTCATTTATCGTCCCGTACAACATGACTCTCAAAGTGAAATCTTCCTTTCTGTAAGCATCATACAATGTAACACCTGAATCCCACAATAATTTCAAATCTTCGATCAATGGAGCTAAATAAACATCAATATCATTACCCGGTTGTTTTGGTCCTGATATAAGCAGAGATAACATGATGTATTTTCGTTTCATGCATAACCACGGTGGTAAGTTATAATTTATCAACATAACCGGACATGTACTGTGACTGTTGCTTTGAAAACCAAAAGGATTCACTCCATCTGTAGATAACACAAGACGAAGGTTTCTCGACTAGTTTCCAAATTCAGGATACTCGTGATCGATTCTCTTCCACTAAGGAGAGTCTGCCGGGTGACGTAGTATCCCATCTTTAATTCTTGTATCTGCATGCCATGTTAATTGTTCTGCAGTCTCCTCACTTCCATAAAGGCGTCTAAACCTTGGAATGATTGGAAAGTACCATAAAACTTTAGTAGGGCTGGATTTATCTTTCTTGTATCGAGAAGCACCACACTTTGGGCATTCTTTAAGTGATTTGTGGTCCTTGAGAAACAGTATACAGTCATTCGGGCAGGCGTGTATTCTTTCAGAGATCATACCCATAGAGCGTAGCATTCGTTTGGCATCGTATGTTCGGCTCGAGATCTCATTATCTTCTGGGAGCATGTCATTCAAGAGGGCAAGTAGTTTCGTAAAACTGTCGTCACTCCACCCGTTATCTGCTTTCAAATTATACAGCTTCAGTACGGCTGACAATGCTGTATATTTAGTGCAACCATCATACAATGGCGTCTTTGCACAACTATTTAACTTCTCAAACAATTTTGGGCAATCACGAAGTTCATCTTCGAAGGTCCTTGTCATTTCCTCAATACGATATTCATCATCATTCACATCTGTAATTACATCCTCCATATGGTCATCTTCATTATTCATGTTTGTAATCATATCAGATGATCCATAAAACGCAGTGTCACCCCAGTCACTACCTACATTCGTTGTTTCCCCGTGTTTATTCCAACATGTATAACTTTGATCTATTCCGTGACAGATCAAGTGTTCTTCCAACTCATCTGGACTAATTTGTTTTGAATAACAACAGCGTAAACACGGACAAAGGATTTGAGAAGAGTGACATGCATGATCTTTTGAAAACTTGATAAACTCTTTCATGCCTTCTTCATACTGTTTTGTCAACCGATTTCCATTCATCCATTCTTTATTTATATTAATCCTATTTGAAATCCATAGGATTAGTATATAGGTTAGAGGAGAAGGAATATGAGTATAATTTAGATATTAAACAAGATACTTCAAGGAAATAATGTGACCATGAAATGACTAAGTCTAGAATGTTGTGGATCTTGAATACATTCTCTGACTGATTTGGAGGAGGAGGAGGAGGCGGCCACGGAGGAGGAGGAGGCGGCGGCCGCGGAGGCACCGGCGTGACCGTGGCGTGACCGCGGCGTGACCGCGGCGTGACCGCGGTGTGACCGCGGCGTCACCGCGGCGTGACCGCGGCGTGACTGCGGCTTGACCGCGGCGTGACGGCGGAGGAGGAGGAGGCCGCGGAGGCACCGGCGGAGGAGGAGGAGGCCGCGGAGGCACCAGCGGAGGAGGAGGAGGCATCGGCGGAGGCAGCGGAGGAGGAGGAGGATGAGGTCGGTGGAGGAGGAGGAGGAGGAGCAGGAGCAGAGGAGGAGGCGGTGGTCGCGGCGGAGGAGGAGGCGGCGGCGGCCGCAGAGGCACCGACATGACCGCGGCGTGACCACGACGTGACCGCGACGTGACCACGACGTGACCGCGGCGTGACCGCGGAGGAGGAGGCGGTCGTGGAGGCACCGGCGGCACCGGTAGAGGAGGAGGAGGCATCGACGGAGGAGGAGGAGGCCGCGGTGTAGGAGGAGGCACCGGCGGCAGCGCAGAGGCAGGGCGGAGGCAGGAGAGGCAGCGGAGGCAGCGGAGGAGGAGGAGGATGAGGCCGGTGGAGGAGGAGGAGGAGGAGCAGGAGCAGAGGAGGAGGCGGAGGAGGAGGAGGCGGCCGCAGAGGCACCGGCGTGACCGCGGCGTGACCGTGGCGTGACCGCGGCGTGACCGCGGCGTGACCGCGGCGTGACCGCGGCGTGACCGCAGCGTGACCGCGGAGGAGGAGAAGACGTGGAGGCACCGGAGGCACCGGCAGAGGAGTAGGAGGCATCGACGAAGGAGGAGGAGGCCGCGGTGGAGGAGGAGGCACCAGAGGCACCGGCGGCAGCGCGGAGGCAGGGCGGAGGCAGCGAAGTCAGTGGAGGAGGAAGAGGATGAGGCTGGTGGAGGGGAGGAGGAGCAGGATCATAGGAGGAGGAGGCGGCCGCGGCGGAGGAGGAGGAGGCAGTAGAGGCAGCGGAGGAGGAGGAGGAGGCCGCAGTGGAGGAGGAGGAGGCCGCGGTGGAGGAGGAGGCACCGGCGGCAGCGCAGAGGCAGGGCGGAGGCAGGGTGGAGGCAGCGGAGGCAGTGGAGGCAGCGGAGGAGGAGAAGGATGAGGCCGGTGGAGGAGGAGGAGGAGGAGCAGGAGCAGAGGAGGAGGCGGTGGCCGCGACGGAGGAGGAGGAGGCGGCGGCCGCAGCGGAGGAGGAGGAGGCGGCCGCCGCGGAGGCACCAGTGTGACTGCGGCGTGACCGCGGCATCACCGCGGCGTCACCGCGGTGTCACCGCGGCGTCACCGCGGTGTGACCACGGCTTGACCGCGGCGTGACGGCGGAGGAGGAGGAGGCCGCGGAGGCACCGGCGACACCGGCGGAGGAGGTGGAGGCATCGGCGGAGGTAGCGAAGGCGGAGGAGGAGGATGAGGCCGGTGGAGGAGGAGGAGGAGGAGCAGGAGCAGAGGAGGAGGCGGCGGCCGCGGCGGAGGAGGAGGAGGCGGCGTCCGCATAGGTCCCTACTCTAGGTGGATATATATGGATACATTCCTTGACTGGTCTCTATATGAAAGAATTCTAAAAGGCTCCCTCACCTTCCAAAGATATATTATTTCTAGAAAATTGTTTTGTGGGAGAAAGAATTAATCATATATAGTTTATGTCACTTTTGGATCATATGATTCCTTACTCATCAAGATAAATAGACAAGAACCAAAATCTAAGAGGTCTTAGGCCTATCCAAATCTCTAGAAGTGATGACTTCCCAGTGCTTATTGGAAAACTATGGAAGTGTCGACTTCCCACATCCACATCCCCCCTCCCCATATCTCCCCCAGCAGACTCCTGCACATCCCCCCTCCCATCCGCCCACTACACCCCCCCCCCCCACTTGCACAACCCCCCTCCCCCACCCCCACCTTCACACCCCCCCCCCCCCACTTGTACACCCCCCAACCACACCCACCAACAGACTCCCACCTACCTAGACCCCCCCCCCCCCAACTAGAACACTCTCTTCCCCACCACCCACTTGAACAACCCCCCCCCCCCCCCCCCTCCCACTTGCATATCCCACCCACCCCCACCTGCACAGCCCACCCCCACCCCCACCCCCAACCTGTACACCCCCCACCTCACACCCAATAGACCCCCCATTATACGCCCCACCTACACATGTTCACCCACTGCACATCTCCCCCACCTAAACACCCCCACCTGCACACCCCCCCACCCACTACACCCCCGCAACACCTGCACCCCCCCACTTCAAATAAAATTGATTCACACAAATCATGATAGTTGAAATATAGAACAAAAACAAAAAACAAAGAAAATTACAATTATTGGGCATAGAATACCGCACAATGGAGGAGGAGGAGGCCGCAGAGGAGGAGGAGGCCGCGGAGGCACCGGTGGAGGAGGAGGAGGCCGCGGTGGAGGAGGAGGCACTGGCGGAGGAGGAGGAGGCCCCGGCGGAGGAGGAGGAGGCCGCGGTGGAGGAGGAGGCACCGGCGGCAGCGGCGTAGAGGCAGGGATGAGGCAGGGCAGAGGCACCGGAGGCACCGGAGGAGGAGGAGGATGAGGCCAGTGGAGGAGGAGGAGGAGGAGCAGAAGCAGAGGATGAGGTGGCGGCCGCGGCGGTGGAGGAGGAGGCGGCGGTAGCGGCGCAGACGAGGGCTTCCGCGAGAGCTTGGTTGTGTGCGGGGAGGAGGAAGAGGACCCGCGGGTTTTTAACAAATCCGCGGGACCCTTTATCAACGCTAGTAAAAAGCATTGATAAAGGTTTTATTTATCAGCGCTAAAATGAAAAGCGCTGATAAATACAACCTTTATCAGCACTTTGTTAGCGCTGATAAAGGCCCGACCCTTTATCAGCTCTAAACCGTTAGCGCTGATAAAGGGGGGCGCAGGCCTTGCCCAGTTTTGTGGTAGTGTTATATGAGTCTTGATAGCGCTTCAAGGAGAATCTATGAAAAGGCCCTCACCACATAATTTTGCTCTGGATGCAAGTAAAAACTTTCTATGGTGGCCTGACCACAAACATGAAATCCATGGTGGATTCCACTGTTGGAGGAACGGTAATGCGGAAATCTCCGGAGGAAGTCTTTGAACTCCTGGAGGACATGTCAGCCAATAGCTTCCAGTAGCACTCAAAGTGGGGAACTTTTAAGCAAGGTATGCACAACATTGATGCCACCACGATGATAGTTTCCTAAAGGGATGTGATTTACAAGAATATTGATTCATTGAACCTAAATAATGCATCCCATGTTCAAGAAGCAAACCATCGTGAATGCAGCGAATGTGGTGACAACCAAATTATTGGTGAATGCCTGAGGTCAACTGTCGGCCCTTCAACAAGCGAGGTTAGCTACTTTTCTAAGAACTAGGGGCCGAATATGTATCTTCTGTACCATAACCCAGTATGGTGAGAACAAATGAACATGGGGTACTAGCAGCAACCACAAAATCCTCCACCCCAGAGACAACCTGGCTATGGTAAACAGTAGTACTAGAACCCATATATAAGACAACAATAATAAGGGATTTACCAGTAGCAAGGGTACTAAAAACCTCACCCACAACCACCAAGGAAGCCACCACCTCCACTAGCTGGACAACAAACTTAGCAAGAACCCCCATAAAAACTTGATGAAATGCTGAAAAAAGTCATAAAAACTTCTGAAATAAGATTTCAAAACATGGAATCTTCCATTCGAGGCTCGGAGAATCAAATTGGTCAATTTGACAATCATCTATCTTCAAGGAAACCCAGTACACTACTGAGTAACACTAATAAGAACCCACGAGAAGAGGCACATACAATCACTTTACAAAGTGGGAAGGTGCTACCTCAGACACCAACTACAAATCAAGGCGAGGCTACAACTCTAACTCAACCTTCACTCTCTCCAGCTGAAGAAACCAAAAATAAGGACAAATCTTCATCAAAAGAACCATTAAAAGAGAAGGAGGCCACACATGGTAAGGGAAAAGAGGTGTTCAAGCCTTTTGATCCCTCCTTGCCATTTATAAATAGGATGAAGAAAAGAAAGCGAGATAACCAGTTTGGTAAATTCATAGAGGTATTACAGAAGCTACACATCAAAATCCCTTTCAATGAATCTTTAACTCAGATGCCAACGTACAAAAATTTCATGAAGGTGATTCTCTCCATGAGAAGAAATATGGAGTATCTAAGAACCATTTCATTGAATAAGGGATGCTCGGTAGTATTGCAATTCTCGCTTCCTCCAAAACTCCACAATACAGTTAGCTTCACTATCCCACGTACCATTAGATCCTATGAGTTTTGAAAATATCTCTGTGACTTAGGAGCCACCGTCAACTTGATTCCCTTCGGAGTCTTCAAGAATCTTGGGCTGAATGATCTCAAGTCCACCATAGTGGCCATCTATTTGGCATATAGTTCCATAAAATATCCCAAGGGTCTTCTCAAGGATGTGCTGGTGAAGGTAGGATGGTTAGTTATCTCTGCCGACATCATCATTCTTGACACATAGGAAGACCAAGAGGAGCCTTTTATTCTGGGAAGGCCTTTCTTGCCCAATGGTAAGGCATTGATCAATGTACACAAAAAAGAACTTATCTTTTGAGTAGGTGATGAAAGAGTATCCTAAAACTTCCTCAAGGCTGTCAAGAAGGAATCACTACTAGAACATGAGGATTGTTATGTGGTAATAGAAATGGACGAGCACTTCATCTTCAAGGAAGATGATCTGGTAAGTTATTTTATCATTGATGACCCACTATTCATAGATACCCAATATTCACATGAGGATTTGCAATTTCTCGAAGGTTAGGGTGGTTATTACTGGCAGCAAACAGTTGTTCTAGACATTTTGGAGTGAGTAGAGGTGCAACCAATTGTTCCCTCGATCCTGAAGCCACCTCAATGTGAGATAAAACCTTTCCCTTTATCTCTAAAATATGGATATCTCAGTGAAAAGAACACTCTACCTATAATCCTCAATGATTCACTCACAAAAGATCAATAAGATTTACTCCTACAAGTTCTGCGATGAAGAAAAAAATCCATTGGGTGGAGGTGCTACTAGAAGAAGGAGAAAAACCCTCTCAGCAACCACAATGATAGCTAAACCCTCCCATGAAAGAAGTCGTAAAGAAGGAGGTAATTAAATTGTTCGATACAAGAATCATATACCCCATTTTAGAGATCCCATGGGTGAATCTTATGCAAGTGGTACCCAAAAAGGGGGGTATCACTATGGTTTCCAATGATAAAAATGAACTCATCCCTACATGGATAGTCACGGGTTGGAGAGTCTATGTAGACTACCAGAAGTTGAACAATTCAACGCAAAAAGATAACTTCCCGCTATCCTTTATGGATCAGATGCTGGAAAAACTAGTGGGGAACAAATTTTACTGCTTCCTCGACGATTATTCTGGATACAACCAAATCTCCATTTCCCCTAAAGATCAATAAAAGAGCACCTTCACATGATCCTATGGTACGTTTTCATATCGAAGAATGTCTTTTGGGATGTGCAACTATCCCACCACCTTCCAACAGTGTATGTTGGCAATATTCCACGACATGGAAGAAAAAATACTAGATGTCATTATGGATGATTTTTCTATCTATGGAAAATCCTTCAACACTATTCTGAGGAATCTAGAGCTGGTTTTGGAAAGGTCTGTGCACAGTAACCTAGTTTTAAAATGAAAAAAATTCCATTTTATGGTGCAGAGTAGTATCATCTTGGGCCACTGGATCTCTATGAAAGGGATATAAGTAGATCCTATAATGATAGAAGTCATTTCAAATATACCCATCCCAACTTATGTCAGAGCCATTCGACGTTTTCTGGGGTATTTTAGTTTCTACAGATGGTTTTTTTGAGACTTTTCAAAAATTTCCCAACCACTCACTAATCTCCTCTCCAAGGATTCCATCTTCGAGTTTGATGATATGTGTTCTGTAGATTTTTATCATCTGAATAAAAGATAGGTGGAAGATTTGGTGATGGTTTCTCCAAATTGAGTGGTATAATTTGAAGTCATGTGTGATTATAGCGATTATGTGTTGGGTGCAGTCCTAGGTAAATGGATGGATTGCCTCTTCTAGCCCATTTACTTTGCCAGCAGAAATCTGAATGAAGCACAGGTGAACTACGCTTCCATATAAAAATAAATGCTTGCAGTGGTGTTTTCATTTGACATGTTTCGTTCTTAATTGGTGTTGTCCAAAGTTATTTTATATAATGACCATTCAACAGTCAAGTATTTTCTAAACAAGAAGGATGTGAAGACACGACTCATCTGTTGGGTGATTCTCCTCCAAGAGTTCGACTTGGAGATCTACGACAAGAAGGGTAGTGAGAACGTTATTGCTGACCACCTCTCCTGCCTGTAACTGCCTCATTTATTGAAGGAGGATAGAAAATACATTAGGGATGAATTCCCCAATGAAAAACTTTTTCTCAATAAAAGGACCACCTAAGCCTTGGTATGCAGATATTGCAAATTATTTGGTTAGAGGAGCAGTTCACCCTGATCTCACTTACCATCAGAAGAAGAAGTTTTTATACGATGTCAAGAGGTACTAATGGGAAGACTATTTACTCTTTCGATCATATGGAGAAGGGTTGATTCGCCAGTGCATCCTATAGAATGATGTTCAATGAGTTCTAGAGTTTTGTCACTCCTCACCAGTTGGAGGACATCATGGCCCAGGCCGTACGATAGCAAAGATCCTGCAGTTTGGATTTTTCTGGCCTACCATGGACTGGGATGCTCGTTACTTTGTTACCAGGTGTGATCAATGTCAGAAAACAGGTAATATGGGATGATGAGCCTAGATGCCTCAACCCACCAATCTAGAGGTTGAAATATTCAACGTCTGGGGAATTGACTTCATGGGTCCATTTCCCCCATCATATAAGAACTCTTACAGACTCGTCTTTGTAGACTATGTCTCCATTTGGGTGGATGTTACTGTTACAGCCCATGACATGACCAGGGAAGTTGTGGCCTTTTTGAAGAATCACATATTCAGCATATTTGGTGTTCCTTGAGTTTTGATCAGTGATAGGGGAACACATTTTTACAATTCCTTGATGAAGAATGTGTTTCTCAATTAGGGGGTGAATCATCAAATGGGAACACTATATCATCCCCAATCAAGTGGATAGGTGGAATTATCAAATCTTGAACTAAAATAGATCCTAGAGAAAATGGTGGGAGCTTCAAGGAAGGATTAGTCCAAAAATATTGATGATTCCCTATGGGAATACTGGACCTCCTTCAACACACCTATGGGGATGACTCTATTCTTCCTTGTCTACAGGAAGTTATACCACCTACTAGTGGAGTTGTTGCATAAAGCCTACTGGGCCATCAAGGCCCTAAATTTATATTTAAAGGCTTTAGAAGAGAAGCATATGTTCCAGCTCACGGAGGTTGATGAGATCTGATGGGAGGAGTATGAGAACACCATACTTTAAAAATAAAATACATGAGCAATCGATGATCAGATGATTTCCTGCAAAACCATCCAACCCAGTGATCTGGTATTTCTCTTCAACTCACATTTAAGATTTTTTCCATGGAAGTTGAAATCCCAATGGTCAGGACCATTTCAAGTGCTCAAATTTTTCCACCATGGAGCAGTGGAAATTTCTCGTGAAGACAGAAAACCTTTCAAGGTGAATGGAAAATGCCTAAAGCATTATCATCACATAGAGGATATGGTGGGTAAAATCTTCACCATTCATTTCAGGTAACAATAGGTAGGTAGGTCGAGCCAATGACCTAAAACAAAGGCACTTCCTGGGAGGCAACCCAGAGGTTACATGCCGTGTACCAACTATATACATGGCATGTACAAATATTTTTAGTTTATATTGAAAATATTATAAATATATATATTAAATAACTTATTAAACATGGATGATTTTGGTGCCGATGGTAAGGTCACTAGAGTTTATCCGAGCCGTCACCAGTTCGAATCCCTTCATCCATACCTTTGGCACAGGGTTCATCCTTTTTATACTCATGTTTTCTTACACGATGTGTGTGGTATTTTCAAAATAATATATAAGTTATTTTAAATAAAATAAAACCCATGATGGGGTTGAACCAGCTGGCCAGGGTCTTATACCAGTTCCACAAAGACCCGAGTTCAACTCCTGAAAAGCGGCCCATTTCCATCATTTTTCAAATTAATAAAACCACACGTTGTGAATTTCGATATACGTAGTGTGTGCCAAGTTTTTAATAATTTAAATAGCTTTTAAAATACTAACATACATGCAGGTGATATTGGGAAATTGACAGAGTCTCGACCCTGGAACCAAAAGACCCGGGTTCGAACTCGACTAATCTCCCTGCTTCATACCATTTATTCCAATTAGAATCCACACGTCGTGCCTTTTCTTCATCCCATGTAGTATTGGACATATAAATTAAATTTATATAATTCATCTACATGAGCAGTAGTACAACATTTCCTCTAGTGGTTTAGGTATTGTGTTTGGATCGACCAATCGCCAGTTTGAACCTCTCCCCAAGCACTAAACCAAAGGTTGTACTTATCTTTTTCTAATTTTAGAACAAACGATGTGTATTTCCCGATACATTATGTGGATTGATTTAGGTGAGCTAACATGTCATCTTTGACTTTGAACATGGAACTTCCTGGTAGGTGGATGTACACGGCGTGTAGCGTAGCCCCACACACTGTGTAATATGGTTCATTGGCCACCAACTGCTTCTAGAAGGTCCACACGTCATGTATTTGTGTCGGGGTGCTGATACACGACATATTTCCTAAAGTACACAGCATGTAGTTTGTAATTTTTTATAAATATCCTCCAATTTGTGTTTTTGTCACGGAAATACCTTAAAATCATCATAATCACCAATAAAAATAATTTGAACCACAAAATGATTGAAATTTTGTGAAAAACAAGTTTTTATGCTCATTAAAATATATGGAAAAGTATACAAAAATCAAGTACATCAATTAACATGTGATATTTATTATTTAAATTAATTATAATCATTATTATACCCATCCAAATAATTAAGTGTTGAATAACAAACTTCACCACGATGAGGATACGGTAAGTCGTACGTACACACGTTTGGTGACTTTGTCATTTATAGGATGGATAAAATAATGAATATGGTTGTAACATATTTATAATAAAATCTTAGTATGTTGAAGGTATTGGAGTTATTATTTTAGTATGGAAACAACAAGGAAATAGGAAGTGGAAGAAGGAAAGAACTTTGAAAGAGGTGATAAAATAATTACCTCTTCTTCGAGTGCTTTCTTTTGATTTGAACAAAAGGGCTCCATAGGATGACTTTATGATAAAATTAAGGCCTCTAGGTTAAAGTGAGGGTACCTGGGAGAAGATTTGAGCTGGTTTTGGTCGAGCCTAATGGCTTTAGATGTGTGAATTTAAGAGAAGGGGATGTACCCTTTTATAAGAGAGGTGAGGGGTACTTTAGCAAAAGATTGAAATATTAATTTATTATAAACTTATTTTCGGTTTCTAATAGCTCCAAATGGATTTATTTAAAGGATAAGGTGGGGATGGGTCTAAATAATCTCATCCAATAGGTTTTTACATGTTTAGGTCACCATATTAACCTTATCGTTTAGATTTAACTCTTAGTTAAATAGTTTAACTTTTACCATGTATTCTTGTATATTTATATCACATGGTTAATATAGTAACTATAAAATTCCATGTGAACCTAAAATGGATAATTAATGACATATATAACATTATCTAAGTCCTTTGGTCAAATCGTATATTTTTATTAATATTATATCATTTAATAAAATAGTATTTGTTTTAAAAACTCATTTATGTGAATTTTGACACTATTTAGTATTTGGTTTTTGTGAAAGTCATAAAAACTTGATTACTTCGAAAAAATATATTTAATCCACCCTACCATGTCACATGAACCTAGAAAATCTTTGGATGGAATCAAAAGGTTCAATTTACATTTATTTTAATATTTATAATATCAATTATTTTAATCTTTCATTGATAAGGTAATTAATGCATCATCATTGTGTCATAAATAAATTTAATTATTTAATGTCTAAATACTATAAATAAAATACCATGATGTAGGAAATATTTCTATATATATAATGAATATTTAAAGTCGAATTTATCTTATGTTTTACCATATATTAAAAATGGTTAAGTTATTAAACATTGAATTTAACACTTTTAACTCTTCTTTAAATAAAATGTAATAAATATCATAATCTAACCCAAATGAATAAAAAAGGATCTTATTTTTTTCCTAAGGTTTATTTTGGTCGAAAACACTTATCAAATATAATTAGGGCATGTGTTGGGGTAATTTTATATTATTATAGTATTATTTCTACCTTAAATTACCTTATTTACTTTTAACTATGGTAAATAAAATTCAAAAGATACTATTCACCAAAAAATATTTTCATCCTATTGAACCAAATTTTACTTACTGATGACAACCATGTGTTTTGAATTTTTTAAATTCAATTCATAGAAGCTGTAAAATTACGTTTTATGCAGATTTGCAAATGTGTCTAGAAGGTCGGTAAAAGAAGATAAAAAGTTCAAAAAAATTTATATATCCAATATTTTTTTAAAATGACTCCAATGGATTGCATTGGACGAATATAGGTATTATATATCTCTTTTGAATTTAAAATTAATTTAAATAAAAAATAATTATTTAAATAAAAATTCAGTTTTAAACAACAATGGAGTGTTTTCACTATTCATCAAACATTGAATGATTTCAGAAAAATACCAAAAATTCACTCTAAGCTAATTTTGATATTCTTAATCCAAAAATGAATAATATTTTAACAAATTCAATTTTTAGAAGTGTCTAAAATCAATTTTATAATTTTTTTACAAAAGGACATAAAAAGTAGTTCTTTAAAGAAAATAGTTTTTCTAAATATATAACTTATTTTAACAAAACATATAAATTTCATTATAAATATGTTTTATTTAGGTGAAAAAATTATAAATAACTTGTAAAATTTATTTGTTACTATTTATATTAAAATATTTAATTTATAAATAAATATATCATTTAAATAATTATAAAACTAATGTGTTATTTCGCAGAAACTCAATATTGTGTATGACGCAAACCAAGTCGTTGTAGTGTGCAATATAAGCTATTAAATTAATTTAAATAGAAAACTTAAAATGAAATCTTGGGGTGTTACATTCTACCCTCTAATAAATTGTTTCCTCACAATTTTAAATTGTTCTTCTAAGATAAAAGGTTGAAAATATAAAATACCTTTGTGGAAGCCCATATAGAAAATAGGGTTAATAAAATTTACTCTTAATAAGAGGGAAAGAGAAATGAAAAAGTCACCAAAAAATTAGGATTTCAAATAGGGGAACATTGGTGGCAATTAGAGACACACAATTGGAGGGAAAATGTAAATATTTATAGGGATTGATTGATTTCATCAATCACAAACAAGTGAACAATAAAAATAAAATTGAGGGTCTCAAATCCATAAATATATGATGATTTAAAATATCATCAGTTCAACAAAACATAAGGAATTAGGATAAATTTTTTAGATACTATTTTTTTGAAGAGGAGGAATTAATTTACTATCATGATAATAACTCAAGAAATATACTTGATTTCATTAGCTATCATAATCTTAATCTCATCATTTGGTTGTGCTTCGATCTATTTTCACTTCTTCCCTTACACTAGGAAATGAAGGTTCAAAATATTTTTTTAAATGCCTAAAGAAAATTTTATAAATCATAAGGCCCACGATTATTTCTTTAATCCTATATATGTTTAGTGAAATCCAAAATGTTAGGTCAAAGTATCCAATAAATTATACTTTAACCTCAAACAAAATACCAGGTGCTCAACTTACTCCATTCCAACCTTTAGACTTATCCAAAATACTTGTGTCCAAACTCAGCCAAAAAATTCATATAGGAAGTAAACATAAAGAATATCTCTTTTTTCTACATAATAACATGTTAATACCTTCATCATGTATTCTCTTGAGTCACAGTAACAACCTTAATTATCATATATCCTTATTGAAAACTTGCATGTTTCCTTGTTCCAAAACATAATGGATTATTCCTAATGTCCCAAAAATATGTACACTTCATCCATGATATCATAACCGTCTTGTTGAAAAATCCAAAATTATTTCTCAAGAAATTAGCACCATCCAATTTACTTATTCAAATCCAATATATCTTTATCCAAACATCATTATCTTAACATAAGGAACATATTAGGGGTTATCTTTACCTTAATCATATGTTCTCAAAATATAATCTTATGTTTAAATCAATTTTCTTGTCCATTATAAATATTCATTATATTATTGAAAATCCTTAGTGAAAAACATAAATTTAATACTCCTTATATTATTCACTTATTCATAATCTTGGATCCAAATACATAAATACTCCAATCCTTTCAATTTAATGGTTGGCATGGAATAGGTCCTTCCTTGGTTTAGAGGTTGATTCTTTTGTCTGGGCATTGAGTTGAGTAATGCCCATTATTTCCATAGATGAGACATTTAACTCCATAATAGTTGGTCGCTCTATGACCCTTTTTCCTGTAGAGATAACATCTTCACCTCCATTTGAGGTATTCCTCAAGGTTCTTCTTCCCTTCCTCTTGACATGTAGGATACCAAATCTTCTTTCCTCTATGCTTCTTAAAATTTGAACATTTATAAATGTTTACCCCCTCTTAGGAAATGTGTTAGTAAAGTTATAAAATATCACATTGTTAATCATATATTGTGATAACTGATTCGGCATAATCACGATATCTTTCTCTCCAGTCATTATTCGATTTTTTTGCTCAAAATCACTAGATTTTCCATCAAACTCAATGTTAATCTAATTCCTTCTTATTTACTATATTAACTAACACTAGAAAGAATCGGGTGAGAAATAGATCTCATTGAAGAGAACCACATAATCAAGGTAATGTACTTTGAATCGATAACATCTTAGGTTTAATCCTAGGTTATACATGATTGTTACCAAAATTCTAGAGGGTTCTTCTATACTTATCCTCAAAGAAAATCATCAGGTTATGATCCCTAATATAATTATTCTAAATATATTTCCATGTTTTTTTCTAAAATTACTCTAATACCATCTATAACACCCTGACCCCAGTTACCTAGAGCCAGTACATTATTTTAATACATCGACATGATTACAAGTAATCAAGTCTCGAAGAACCGACCAGCTTAGCAGCCTTGGAAAATAGATTACTTACATGAACGATACATTACACTTTCTACATAAAACACAACATAAATAATCCTTTGATAATTCAATTATTCTCTTATCTTAACCCTACATATCAATCATAATACACTTCTTGGCATCCTGGGAAAATAAAACATAAGAAAGGGGTGAGCTCAGATGCTCAATAAGGGTAAATAATCCAGCAGATGCTATAAACTTTTAAGAAAAAATGTATAATAAAAATAGAAGCCTTTTAGAATGTAAACTTGAACATAATATGGAAAAAATAAATCAAAAATTACCATATAAACATACTCATGGATGTTCTACTAGTCAAATAATCACATGTAATAACTAATTTCATAATGTGGGAATGCATAATTTCGATCATAATAACTACTACATCAAGGCTTTGTGCCAAGACCATTCACAGATATTATATCAAGGCCTTTTTCCAAGACACTATTTTGTCTCATGAGACCTACTGATGCATCGAGGGGCTATAGCGGGCCCCACCCGTCACTTACTAAGTCCAATGCATTCCTCACATGAAAAGGGTGAAATATAACATAAACATTCGTATTAAAACTAGCATATGAAATATTAATACTTTAACCATAAACCATGAATGGTGTAAAAATAGAACATCCACAATCAAATGTATCATAACTCATTCAGTACAATATGGAAGATTGTATTATAACAAATAAACATAAATTAAGAATAATATCCAATAAAGGATGTTGACATAGTTGAAAATAATTAATAAAACTATTTGATGAAAATATCCCTCTTTCATGAAATAATTTAAAAGTTGTGAAATTTCTAAATTATTTCATTTAAAAGATATTTTTTGAATCAAAGTGTCCCATACCACTTTTAAAAATTTGAATGGAATTAGCATTTTAAAACAATCATGACCATATAAATAAATCCTTAAAATAATTTTGAAAACATGGACATTAATTAAAGAGATTTAGAAAAATAAATCTTTAAATAATTTAAAATGATGATCTAGTTAAATATTACCTTCCACAAAACATAAAAGATTCATTTTCAAAGAATTTTTATGAATCATGGTCATGGATGATAAATATTTTCTCGAAAATACTTACACATAAACAATCTTAGATAATAATGAGATTGAATTAACCCTTACCTTAGATCCAATACAATTTGTACGTATCTGAAACTACTATATAATTTTTTTAAATATATTATTAACTTTTATCAGAATCATAAAGATATTTATGATATCATATAGGATTATTTTATGACTTTGTATTACTCATTTATTAACAATTCCAAGTTAATGCAACATTTCAGGTAATATCACTTTTTTTTATCATACATGTTTTGACTTATTATTCTTGATAATATTACTTAGATCATGATTTAATTACTTCCAGGATGTATAATATTATCTATATGTCATTTATATTCATGATATAAATATATATAATATATGGATATATAAAATGGAATGCACCGTTCATGGAGACGGTAGGTCGTACGTACGCATGAACGCTATTTCCGTTTTCATGTCGTATTGAATGAAAGTAAGTGAAGGAAATATATGTAAATACACAGATATATATATATTTCTAGTAGCATTATTATGTCATATATTACATAATTATTCAAAATATATATTTTTAATCATCCTTGAATGGTGAACATGGAAACGAATCACATCGCTTCGTGGAGACGGTAAGTTGCACGTACGCACGAGCGACAATATCATTTATTGATGGTGAGATCATATGTAATTGGATGATATATTATATATAAATAATAATTAAAATGTTATATTTATTATTTAAATTAGTTATAATAATTATAATACTCATCCAAATAATGAAGTGTTGAATAACAAACTACACCACGTTTTGGAGACGGTAGGTCGTACGTACGCACGTT
Organism: Viscum album; assembly: GCA_963277665.1. Taxonomy (NCBI): domain Eukaryota; kingdom Viridiplantae; phylum Streptophyta; class Magnoliopsida; order Santalales; family Viscaceae; genus Viscum; species Viscum album. Next base: position 249,045,076 of record OY728135.1, on the reverse strand, counting down.
TGGTGACTTTTCCATTCATAGGATGGATAGAATAATGAATATTGTTGTACCATATTTATAATAACATATCAATATGTATAAGTTATTGGAGTTGTTATTTTATTATGGAAACAAAAAAAAGAAAGGGGATGTGGAAGAAGAAAAGAACTTTAAAAGAGGTGATAAAATAATTACCTCTTCTTCAGGTGCTTCCTTTTGATTTGAACAAAAGGGATCCTTAGGTTGGATTTCTGATCAAAGTAAGGAATATAGGATGAAGTGAGAATATTTGGGAGGATAGTTTAGAATGGGATGGCTTAGACAAATGTATTTGGATGCATGAATTTAAGAGAAGGGGAAGTACCCTTTTATAAGAGAGGTGAGGGGCACTTTAGGAAAAGCTTGAAATATTAATTTATTATAAAATTATTTTCGGTTTCTAATAGCTCAAAATGGATATATATATATATATGATAAGGTAGGTTGGGTCAAAATACTCTCAACAAATAGGTTTTATACATGTTTAGGTCACCATATTAACCTTATCTTTTAGATTTAACTCTTAGTTAAATAGTGTAACTTTTACAATGTCTTCTTGTATTTCTATACGACATGGTTAATATGGTTAATATAAAATGAAAAGTGAACCTAAAGTGGTTAATTAATGACATATCTAACAGTATCTATGTTATTTGGCCAAATATTAGATTTTTATGAATATTATATCATTTAATAAAATAGTATATATTTTAAAAACTGATTTATGTCAATTTTGACACTATTTAGTATTTGGTTTTTGTGAAAGTCATAAAAACTTGATTACTTAGAGAAAAATACATTGAATCAAACCTCTAATATCATATTCACCTAAAAAATTCATGGATGACATCAAAAGGTTAAATTTAAATATACTTTTATATTTATAATTTCAATTATTTTATTCATTCATTAATAAGTTAATTACTCCATCATCATTGTGTCATGAATAAATTTAATTATTTAATGTTTAAAAATTATAAATAAAATACCATGATGTAGGAATGATTTTTATATTTCTAATGAATATTTAAAGTATAATTTATCTTATGTGTAACCCTATATTAAAAATGGTTTAGTTATTAAACTTTGAATTCAACATTTTTAACCCTTCTTTAAATAAAATACAATAAATTTCATAATCTTACCCAAATGGATCTAAAAGGATATTATATTTGTCCTAAGGTTGATTTTGGTTGAGACACAATTATCCAATAGAAATAGAACATGTGTTTGGGTAATTTTATATTATTATAGAATTATTTCTACCTTTAATTACCCTATTTACATTTAACTATGGTCAATAAAATTCAAAAGTTTCTATTCACCAAAAAATTATTTTCATCCTATTGAAACACATTTTACTTGATAATTTCAACCATACTTTTCAGATTTTTGAAAATTCAACTCACAAAAGTGGTAAAATTATGTTTTATGCATATTTGCAAATGTGCCTAGAAGGTGGGTAAAAGACGCTAAAAAGTTCAATAAAATTTTATATATCTAATATTATTATAAAATGACTCCAGTGAATTAAATTGGACTAATATAGGTATTATGTATCTATTTTTACTATAAAATAAATTTAAATTAAAAATAATTATTTAAATAAAAAGTCAGTTTTAAACAACAACGCAATGTTTTTCCCTATTCATCAAAAATAGAAATAAATCAGAAAAATACAAAAAATTCACCCTAAACTAATTTTGATATTATGAATCAAAAAAGGAAGTCTATTTTACCAAAATAAATTTTTAGGAGTTTCTAAAATTAATTTTCTTTTTGTTCACAAAAGGACATAAAAATTTGTTCTTTTAAGAAAATAGTTTTTCTAAATATATAACTACTTTAACAAAACATATACATTTCATTATAAATATGATTTATTTATTTGAAAACATTATAAATAGAATTTAAAATTTATTTGTTACTATACAAATTACAATATTTAATTGATAAATAAACATATCATTTAAATAATTATAATACTAATGTGTTGTTTCACAGAAACTCAATCTTACGTATAACGTAATACAAGTCGGTGTTGTGTGAAATATAAGCTATTAAAATAATTTAAAGAGATAACTTACTATGAAATCTTAGGTCTTTACATTCGGTCAACATTGTCGAAGTGTGGGTTGAGTTCGGGTCTAAATTTTTTTATGTTTGATATTTTTAGCGGGGTTCAAACCCTTGTGCGGTCACTGCACGATGGGCGGTAGCTGCGTGATCATTTCAGGTGTCGTGAAGATGTCTATTCCTCAAAATAAATAATGTTTTATGCAAATGAAATAAATAAAACAATTAAAATTTAATAATAATAATAATAAATTATGGTGTAGATAATATTGTCATTATTAAAAATGGTTAATAATATTTTTATCATTTATAATTTTCTATAAATATAATTATTTATAAATTGTAATTTAATTGTAATTATTATTTTCAATATTAATATTTTTGTTCGATTATTATTATTATTATTATTATCTTTGTTTTAATAATAATAATTATTATTAGATAAATTGAAAAAAGGGAAACCTAACCTAAACTAGGATTTTTTTTTTAAATACGTTTTAAAAAAAAAATATTTTTTAAAAAACGCCCAGGTTAAAAATATTTTTAAAACTGCCCCTCAAAGGCGGCAGGCGCGATGCCGCCTTTGCGTTTCGGGGAAAAGGCGGCATCGCGTCTGCCGCCTTTGGCCTTTACCCGAAAGGCGGCATCCGCGATGCCGCCTTTCGCCTAAAAAAATTTTAATTTTTTTTTTTGAAATTTTTTATTTTTATTTTTTGTTTTGTTTTGTTTATATATATATATATATATATAAATAAAAAAAAATTCAGCAGAATTTCTCTGCTACTAAATATCCAGCGGTACTGCCATTACAGCAGTCTGGATTCTGACAGAAACCCTCACCCAGACCTCCCTTTTATAAGATGCCTTGCCCTGGAAATCATTCTGCATTTTCGATGTGGGATTCAGGTTCTCCCTTTCATGTGCAGTACATTCTGCATTTCCGATGTGGGATTCTGTTTCAAGTGCGTGACTTTGAAAGACAATAAAATATAAACTATAAGACCAATATAAATGAAATTTTAAATATTTATTAAACATATAATTAATAGTTGAAATCAAAAAGAATTTCCTTAAAAATGATGATGCAAAATAATTTATAAGGTTTCAAAACCGCTTACTTGAAATTTAAAAAAGTTTCAAGTACGTGAATTTGAAAGACTATAAAATATAAAATATAAAACGAATATAATTGAAACTTTAAAGATTGATTAAAGATATAAGAAATAGTTGAAAACAAAAGGATTTTCATAAAAAAGTTTGATAGAAAATAATTTATAACCTCTCAAAACCGCTTACTTGAAATTTAAAAATGTTTCAAGCACGTGAAACTGAGTGACTATAAAATATAAACTATAGAACAAATATAATTGAAACTTTAAACATTGATTAAACATATAAGAAATAGTTGAAAACAAAAGGAATTTCATAAAAAATGTTAATGGAAAATAATTTATAAGCTCTCAAAACCGCCTACTTGAAACTTAAAAACGCTTCAAATACGTAAATTTGAACGAGTATAATTATATAAGTAATAATTAATAAGTAATAAGTAATAATTATAATGAATAATAATAATTAATATTTATATTACTTATTAATAATTAATAATTAATAATTACTAATTACTAATTAATTAGTAATAATTATTAATTATAATACCAATTAACTAAATAATTATTATATATATAATAATTAATAAGTAATAAGTAATAATTATTAATTATTAATTATAATAAATAATAATAATAATTAATATTTATATTACCAATTACTAATTAATAATTAATAATTAATAATTACTAATTACTAATTACTAATTAATTAGTTACAATTATTAATTATATTACTAATTAACTAAATGATTATTAATTATATTACTAATAATTAATAATTAATAATTAATTAATCATTATTAATTATTAATTAGTAATTATTAATTAATAATTAATTAATAATTAATTAATCATTATTAATTATATTACTAATAATTATTAATTACTTAATTAATAATTATTAATTAGTTAATTATTAATTATTAATTAGTTAATTAATAATTAATAATTAGTTAATTAATCATTAATAATTATTAATTAATAATTAATTAATCATTATTAATTATATTACTAATAATTATTAATTAGTTAATTAATTATTAGTTAGTTAATTAATAATTAATTAATAATTATTATTAGTTAATTATTAATTAGTTAATTAATAATTATTAATTAATTATTAATTAGTTAATTAATATTTATATTACTAATTATTACTAATAATTATTAGTTAATTATTATTAGTTAATTATTAATTAGTTAATTAATAATAATTAACTAATAGTTATTAGTAATTAATTAATCATTATTAGTAATTAATTAATAATTATTAGTAATTAATTAATAATTAACTAATTAATAATTAACTAATTAATAATTAATTAGTAATTAATAATAATTAACTAATTAATAATTATTAATAATTAACTAATTAATAATTAATTAATCATTATTAGTAATTAATTAATAATTATTAGTAATTAATTAATAATTAACTAATTAATAATTAATTAATAATTAACTAATTAACAATTATTAATAATTAACTAATTAATAATTAATTAACAATTATTAATAATTAACTAATTAATAATTAACTAATAATAATTAACTAATAATTATTAGTAATTAATTAATCATTATTAGTAATTAATTAATAATTATTAGTAATTAATTAATAATTATTAATTAACTAATTAATAATTAACTAATTAATAATTATTTATTAATTATTACATATATAATGAATAATAATAATTAATATTTATATTACCAATTAACTAATTAATTACTAATAATAATAATGAATAATAATAATTAATATTTATATTACTAATTAACTAATTAATAATTAATATTTATATTACTAATTAACTAATTACAAATTAATTATTAATTAGTTCATTAGTAATATAAATATTAATTATTATTATTATTCATTATAATTATTAGTAATTAATTAATAATTAATTTGTAATTATTAGTAATTAATTATTATTATTATTCATTATAATTATTAGTAATTAATTAGTAATTATTAATTATTAATTATTAATTAGTAATTGGTAATATAAATATTAATTATTATTATTATTTATTATAATTAATAATTAATAATTATTACTTATTACTTATTAATTATTATATATATACTAATTATTTAGTTAATTGGTAATATAATTAATAATTATAATTAATTATTTAGTAATTATTAATTATTAATTATTAATTATTAATAAGTTATATAAATATTAATTATTATTATTCATTATAATTATTACTTATTACTTATTAATTATTACTTGTATAATTATACTCGTTCAAATTTACGTATTTGAAGCGTTTTTAAGTTTCAAGTAGACGGTTTTGAGAGCTTATAAATTATTTTCCATTAACATTTTTTATGAAATTCCTCTTGTTTTCAACTATTTATGATATGTTTAATCAATGTTTAAAGTTTCAATTATATTTGTTCTATAGTTTATATTTTATAGTCACTCAAATTCACGTGCTTGAAACATTTTTAAATTTCAAGTAAGCGGTTTTGAGAGGTTATAAATTATTTTCTATCAACCTTTTTTATGAAATTCCTTTTGTTTTAAACTATTTCTTATATCTTTAATCAATCTTTAAAGTTTCAATTATATTCGTTTTATATTTTATATTTTATAGTCTTTCAAATTTACGTACTTGAAACTTTTTTAAATTTCAGGTAAGCGGTTTTGAAACCTTATAAATTATTTTGCATCATCATTTTTAAGGAAATTCTTTTTGTTTTCAACTATTTCTTATATGTTTAATCAATATTTAAAATTTCATTTATATTGGTCTTATAGTTTATATTTTATTGTCTTTCAAAGTCACGCACTTGAAACAGAATCCCACATCGAAAATGGAGAATGTACTGCGCAGGAAAGAGAGAACCTGAATCCCACATCGAAAATGCAGAATGATTTCCAGGGCAAGCCATCTTATAAAAGGAAGGTCTGGGTGAGGGTTTCTGTCAGAATCCAGACTGCTGTAATGGCAGTACAGCTGGATATTTAGTAGCAGATAAATTCTGCTGAATTTTTTTGTTATATATATATATATATATATATATAAACAAAACAAAACAAAAAATAAAAATAAAAATTTTCAAAAAAAAATTAAATTTTTTTAGGCGGAAGGCGGCATTGCGGATGCCGCCCTTCGGGTAAAGGACAAAGGCGGCAGGCGCGATGCCGCCTTTGCCCCGAAACGCAAAGGCGGCATCGCGCCTGCCGCCTTTGAGGGGCAGTTTTAAAAATATTTTTAACCTGGGCGTTTGTTAAAAAATATTTTTTTTTAAAAACGTATCCCCTAAACTACCCGTGGTCCCCCCCCCTTCCCAACCCCTGTGTTTTCCTGTTTGGCACACAGGTCACTGCCCCTAGTACCCCCTTAGGCTAATTTTTTTATATGGGTTTTTAAAAAATTAAAATTTGATAACAGGGGTTAGGGTTCGAATAATTTTAAAAATGGGTTCGGGATGCGTGAACGGCGTTCACGCATCACGCCGGGGTCCGGGATGCGTGAACGCCGTTCACACATCTTCCCGAGAGAAGAGATGCGTGAACGGCGTTCACGCATCTCACAGAATACCTAAATGATTCATTTTTTCTAACCTAGATCATATGGAAAGGTATTTCACTTAGAGGAAAACATGCAAGGGTAAATAATCTATGTGGAGAAACTCTACTCATATGACTTACAAGGAATTTTTGTATCCTGAAAGAAGTCATATTAAGATAGAAAATAAGTTCAATGTTTTTAAAGATAAAAACGAGTATCAAAAAATGGTGTTTAAAGAACCAAAATCAAATCCCTCGTAATAAGAATCTTGGAAGAGAAGATGAAAAATTTGGAAGAAAAATAATGAGGTTGTACCAGCTGTGGAGGAGGGGGAAAATGTATTCCAAATAAAGAGGAAATTCATGGGAAGGAAATATGTGCATAATCCATGAAGCATGTAATAAGAAATAAATCACATCCCATGCTTGGCTTAGAAATAAGAAGAAATAAAGGATGAGAGAAAACTCTCACATTGAATGTTTCCTCTATAGAATACAAGAGGTTCCTCCTTATTCCTTATTATTTTATGTGTTATGAGTTTACTTGAATGGAATTGAAGGAGAAGTATTGTTCATCATGGAGTACATAAATTCCCATGATGAAGAATGAGTTCATCTCTTAAGGAGGATCTTATAAGAGATTTGAGGTATTCCAATCACATTATCTTACATTTTTTCTTAATTATATTCATTAAGGTTGAGTACTTATTTAATGAAAAAATGAGAAAAGGGGGATTTGTTCTTGCACTTGAACTTTCTAATGTGTTTTTTGAAGTGTGTGCAGGATCATGTATTTCTTATCTTAAAATTACTCATCCTGATAATTGAGAATATCTAATTTTAGTATCACATATGAGTATGTGTTATAAGTAGATTATATTATATTGGTTATTTAATTATTTCTTTCTACACTAGGATGGATCATATAGATATAGTGTTTATTAACTAAAGGCTTTGTTCCAAGTATCATGTCATATCATCCCCTTATTTAAAATATATGTGAAGATTTTTTTGAGAAGAAATATGAGTTTAAAATTGTCCAATTATCCTTTTCATTTTATTTTAAATAAGGGGGAGAATAATTGATGTTACCACATATTAACTTTTATGATATGAATGGATATTAACAACAGAAGATAAAGGGGGAGATTGTTGGAAAAAATGGTTGTATGTTTTATCAATATGTCAATATGTGAAGTGGTGGTGCTTGGATAATTTTTATGGATTCATGTTATGTAATTTAATTTCATATTTGGATAATTATCCATGTTTTAAAAGTGAGAATTATTTAAGATTATCTTAAATAGAAAAAAATGTGCAAAGGAGTTTTCAAAAATGTTCACTAAAGTATGAATGAAGAGATATATGAAAAAAGTATAAATATATTATTTATATTTTTCATGAAGAATAAGGATTGGTATTTGGAGTGAATATGGAATTTGGTGGAATATTTTATCTAACACATTTTTTTAACTTTATTTAAAAAGAAATCCATCCAACTAGCTAGATAAGGGAATTAGGTGCAGCCACTTTTGAGGTGGGAACTGGAGTTGACTATTGTATGGGAAGAAATGGTAGGCGAGCATGAATTCACATGAGGCACATGGTATTAGAGTGGTGGTTCAATCATGTGCAGTGGAATAGTGTTAGAGAAGACAACATGGGTCGATGCCAGTGAGGATTTGAGAGCGTTCCCCAGTAATCACTTCTACCAAGCTGAAGGAATGATAAAATAAATAAGGAAGCACTCAACCGAGTGATATTATTATATGGGAAAATGGTGACACAATCATTGTCTCTCCACTAAAAACATGCAGACATTTACACAACAGTTTGATCTAACTTTTTCAAGTTGTCTAATCAGTGAGAACCTTCTTCCCTTTCTCAAGGGTTTTATAGAGCATTGGTTATCTACCATTGATGAGTCACAAAAATCATGGTTGGGAATCCTTGGATAAAACCAAGGACCCTTCCATATTAAAAAGTCCATGATGAACTTATAATATCCAAGCATGATCCAAGAACAAGTCATGTTCAATATTCATGCATTGTCGTGCATGAACTGAAGGATCCTAAGACTTTTGATGAAATAGAGTCTTCAAATGAAGTAAGATCTAGATTTAATGCCAAGGTACAATCATGATAATATATTCATGAAGTTACAATTTCATTAATATAATTTAAATAATAAAATGAATAGTTCATGTGATGAGAGTAAAAATTTATTCTAAAATGAATATCTTATGTGATGAAATGTGAAACATAAGTATTCGGGTGATTAGAAGATCATATTTTGATGAATCCACGTGAATCAGATTCTTACATGAGTTGTAACATTTATGTGAAGAATGGAGAAGACCCGAGCATTGGGTATTTTTGATGAGTTTTTGTATTTTATTATGTAATTAAATATGAGTTACATGTATGAATATAGATAATGATTCATAGAGATAGACACCACATTAAGAAGAAAGAGGGGAACCTTAATCCTTCTAGTATTCTTTATGAGTTGCATGAAACAAAATACCCACAGAAATTAATGGGGCATTCAATATGAGGAAAATATGATACCACTACTGATGAGTATTCATATATAAATGTGTAATTAAATGTGTTATTACTAAACAAATTTAAATAAGGATTTAAATGATTGATTTTAAATCATGTAATAATGATATATTACCCATGAACAATTATTGTTTGTTTTGTGAATAAAGTGTGTATGAAGGTGATGAAGACTCTGTGTTGAATTGAAATATTATTTCTGATAACTCGATACAATAATGTATCAGGTAAATACAGAAAGATGAATTGATGAGTTCTTGAGTATTTGAATATTGAGGAGAATCTAGATTGCACAAAATCTGAAAAGAGTCTTAATATAATAATTTCTAAAATTATTGATAAAGTACACAAGGTAGGAGTGACTAGATTTCTTATAGAGTAAGTCTATTTGAAGAAGAACTTCTTCCTAAATTTGGAAGTAGATGTATCTTTTGGATTATAGAGTAGAATGAATCTCCAATGTATTATGGAGAAAGAGAGTGTATAGTGGATTATTTTTTGTTATAGAGAGGAAAAATGGATTATATGTCATTGTATTAACTTGTGGAGATAGTGAATAATGATATATCACTAATACACCACTCATTATTCCTTAAGATCACTAAATATTCTGATTCTAATTCATACAAAAATAAATCTTTATCCACATAACAGGCTCTTGTGTTCTGACACCAATCATTACTGCTTTCTGTTTATGAACAATAACCATACCATTTGTGGCATTACGATGTATCATTTTCTTCTCTAAACATTTTTTAACTATTTTTTGGACCTATGAACCATAATTTCCCTTTTTTCCATCACTTGTGTGACCTAATTTCCTAATATCATATTAGGAGTCAAGAGTTTCTCTTGATCCTATATTTAATTGTAGGCCAACAAAATCCTCCTAAAGTTCTTCAATACATTTTACTTGGTCTTTTAATATGTTATTCATAAAATAAATAGCCTTGGATTATTATTTAACCTTTATCTTGAACTTATTGAATTTATATGAGTATTATGGAATTTTTGATCTGAGAATTCCAATTTCAATCTTCATCTCAAACTTCTCTTCTTCCTACTACTTCATATAGAGTTTAGAATATTAAACCACCCTATTGGATTTTTTTGCCCCTAAAAACACCTATCTTCTCAAGTGTTTCTTCTAATTGAACCTAGAGGTCAAATATTCCTTCAAATTACCCTTTATCATTCTTTCTTTCTTCCCATTTTTGTGAATTTCCCAAAACTGCCACCATAACATTTTTCTCCATGATCCCTGTAGTCTTCCATCTCTTCTGAATTGGATTATTATGAATTATCTTTTTCTTATTAAATAATATTCTTATTTCTAAAGAAATTTAATTTCTTATTTTTCCTACCTTATAAACTAGCTGGAGACTTCTTCTTGGGCGTTTCATCATCATATTGAAACATATTGGGACACTTTTTTACAAAATGTACAACCATTCCCCAATGAAATCGTGAAAGAGTAAGTTTCTCTTTAAACTTTATTTTTTCCCTTTATAGATTTAAGGAAATGAATAACACAACCAAATACATAATGTCATCTTTCTTCCCATATTTTATAGTGAGCATCTCCACAGCCTTGAATAATAGATATTCATTAAATAATATAAAATATTGAAATAATGTTAATAATTATTAATAAATATTCATGAATAATAGATATTCATTAAATAATTATTAATAGAATGGCTTGAGTATTCTCTAACATATATTGAGAAATCTATAATCTTAGCATCTTTCAGTCACTCATGTTATCTCAACATGTTGTAGTTAAACATCTATTTCTATAAAGATCCTCATATGGTTCCATTTGTATTCTAAAGTGGAAACTTAATTTTTATACTTTCTAATACTCCTTTTTCATTGTTTTTCTGATTAAATATTGGTATATTTGTGAACAAATGAGTTACATGAAAAACATATAGTGATTGTGATGAGTGAACCATGATCACATCATCACTATGCTAAGTTCTCTGAGTTTCATTTCTAGATCCAAGAGTAATATTTTTTAAGGCATGTTCTCTCTAAAAAATATCATTTTATCTAAATAAGGTGGAAGAAGTTATGTCATGGACATGACCTAAGTTTTGAGATGCATACTCAATAATCTCACTCTTTAGATTGCGTACCAGTATAAATCGTTTCCTTTTATAAAGTCTGAATATGTATCTTCTCAAAATTGGCCAAATGAACTTCTAATTCATATTGTAGTTTTCAATGTTGTCCATAAACAACCATAAATGTTAAATCATGCTTAGAGTGTATCAATTATTAACCAAGGGTAGATAATCAAAATTATCAATTAAATGCTAAATCCTGCACATACTTCACCAAATATATTAAAAAGTTCAAGTGAAAAGATAAATCTCCCCTTTTCATCCCATCTTTCCATCAATCAAGCTCTCCCCCTTAATTGAAATGAGAAATATAATTAAGAACAATGGATAAAGTGTGATTGGAATACCTCAAGTTTCAACTTCTTGAGATGATATGAATTTCAAGATTTGTCATGAAATAATCCTTGGATTTTAGCTCAAACTTATTCTTGGAAATAGTTTCTTTCACAGTTTTCTTGACTTCATTGTTTTGCATATTCCCAATGGAAGATTTTCCAACTATTGTTCCATTCTTCTACACTTGTTGTGGCCTTTTATTCGTATCAGCATATGCATTTTTCATGGTTGGACTGAACCATCACTCATCATAACTGTAATGGAAAGTATGCGACTCTGGTCTCCATCTCTCGACAAGTGCGGCAATGAGCTGATGATCAAGAAACGTGAAGTCGCACATCGCTACTCCATAAAATCCAGCTCGACGAAGATGTGGGACGATAGCGGGAGGTGGTGCAGTATGATGGAAATGGTGAGATCTACGTACACTCAAGGGAGCCACAGGACGTCCCTCTAAAAGCAGTCGTGATACATGAGTAGCCTGAGATGTAAGCAATGGAAAACCTGCCATCTGCACACATGATATCATCGTTACTTATTAATAGTGGAATCATGATATATTCATTTTTATTTGGTGTCACAATCAACATTAGCCTAGTCTCACAATCAACATTAGTTAAGGATGCTCAGACACTCAGATGCCATTACTAAAACTAGACATCTTATAAGAAAACCATAATTTAAAAGTGAAAAATTAATTATTTCTTCTTATTTGTGAAATTACGTTTGTTAATTTATCCATTATCCATTAAATAACCATCAACATTATTCCACATTAAAAATTAACAGGAAAAAGTGAAAAATTAATTATTTCTTCTTATTTGTGAAATTACGTTTGTTAATTCATCCATTATCCATTAATTAACCATCAACATTATTCTACATTAAAAATTAACAGGAAAAAGTGAAAAATTAATTATTTCTTCTTATTTGTGAAATTACGTTTGTTAATTTATCCATTATCCATTAAATAACCATCAACATTATTCCACATTAAAAATTAACAGGAAAAAGTGAAAAATTAATTATTTCTTCTTATTTGTGAAATTACGTTTGTTAATTTATCCATTATCCATTAAATAACCATTAACATTATTCCACATTAAAAATTAAGAGGAAAAAGTGAAAAATTAATTATTTCTTCTTATTTGTGAAATTACGTTTGTTAATTTATCCATTATCCATTAGATAACCATTAACATTATTCCAAATAGATCAAGTTCCTAAGTAACTATAGAAACTTACACAATAGGTTATTCAACCACAACCTCTTCCTCTTAGTCTTCTACTTCTTCTCATCCTCATCCTCTATTTCTTATTCTTCTTCTTCATCATCGACACCAACCACAACCTCTTCCTCTTAGAGCAGGTACACAGACTCGATCATGGATGATGAGATTTGGAACTCTGTCCTGCCACTTGGGGACATCTCTTACGAGTATGTCCTTCTGCGTGGCAGATACTGCATCGTATTCTCCCTCCTCGTTGCCGAGGCCAATCCATCTCATTTCTGATGCGAGTTGACTTCGGTCTTCCTCAAGGCCGCAACCTAGTAGTATGAAGCCAATAATTTTAAAAATGACACACATTGAAAAAATTATAAATGATACCAAAACCGACTTATGAAAACCTGGAAATATCAGGGACAATGGTCGGTTGATCAGAAGGAAATGTGATAGAATGGAAGTCACCAACAGGCATCCAAGCAGCACTATAACAGTTAACCAAAGTGCTCATGTGATACACCGGGTCAACATATGGCTCCCACGATATATTTACCGAAGCACAAGCTGTAATAACATGTACACATGGATATCTCAATGCCTGAAAGCTGCCACAATCACAGTACCTGTTATCCAACATCGCGACAAACACTCCACCATTAGTGCATGCACCCTGGTCGTAGCACTTTCTTACCCGAAAACTCCTCTTTTCCCTGTCAAAGGCTATAACATTCCATCGTGAAGCCTCATTCCGTATCCGGTCAATATCAGTTTGAAAATGCTGAGTAAAAAGCATTCCATTTTCCATCCTCTGGTAGGCCTTTTGGGACCGGTCAACAAAGTAGTGAACACATCTAAAAAATGTCTCTTGCACTAACCCTGTGATTGGGAGTTTGCGCACACCCTTGAGGACCCCATTTACGCACTCCACTATATTAGTGGTCATATGCCCATATCTCATGCCACCATCGTATGCTAATAACCATTTTTCCTTTGAAATTTGTACCATATATTCATATACCTCCTCATTAACTGTTCGGATCTCTTCAAGACGTCGATCAAACCTTTCTTGTTGGGGTTCATATGCTGAAAGCATAACATAATAATGTATTATAATGGATAGTAAATTTTGTTAAAAAAAAAGTTTAGAAAACCATACCCAATTTGAGGATCACCTTCTTTATGGACTCATCTCTAAACTGCTTATGCACATTACTTGCAATATGTCTAATGCAATAACGGTGATAAGCATTCGGCTCAGTCCAAGAAACCCCATCACTACTCACGGCCTCTATAATCGCTCGATGACAATCAGATATCAGACACACGCCCTGTTTCTGCGTGACATGAACACATACACATGCCAAGAACCAGCTCCAGCATTCAAAATTTTCTTTTTCAACAACAGCAAAAGCAAGTGGCAGAGGAGTGCGATTACCATCCTGTGTGGCAGCAATGAGTAGAACACCTGTATACTTTCCATAAAGGAATGTGCCATCTACCTGAATAAATTGTTTACAAAAGGGAAATGCAGCAATGCACGATCTGAATGCCCAAAAAATCCTCTTGAACTTCACCTTTGACCGATCAACTAGATGATTTTGGGATACATACTCAACACTGTCCAACTGATAAACAATCTGATTATTGAGAGACAACAATTCCATAAGTTGTGGCAACAACGCATAAGACTCATCCCAATCACCATACACTTTTACAATGGCTTTCTGTTTTGCATTCCAAGCTTTGTTGTATGATACCTTATAGTTATACAACTGTTGAATTCTTTCCTGAATAAGGGCAACAGGAACATCCTGACTTGTTCGTATCATCTCAAAAATAACAGTAGATATAAACTCTGCATCAAGAGAAGAGTGATCTTGTGCCAAGCTGGGATGCAGACAAGTGTGTGGGCCTTCTAATTTGGTTATCTTCCAACATCCATAACATTTATCAAATAGTGCTCTTAATCGAAATTTACATTCTGACCCATATTTTTCACAACGAATGAGATATTTGGTCTTCTTTGACTCATAAACCACAAATGTGAAATGTCACTCAATGTGGTATTGCTTTATCACATTTTTCATGACCTGTTTACTTTCGAACTCCTGCCCAACATATATGGCATTATCATTTGATGCAAGCATATTCCCTATAATGCCAGGGAATTCAGAAGCTGGTGTAATGACATCCCAATCAAAAGGTTGTTCACGAGACATTCCTCCAACTAAGGAACTCAAAACTGAAGTCTGATTACCACTAACTGGTGGATGTAGTGGATGTCTGTCTCTCAAAGGAACCTCAGAAGGTTCATTTCCAACCACATCATCTCCTGCTGACTCCCCAGATTCTTCTTCCTCAGATAAACTTTCTTGCACTATATCAGCACAGAAAGGGATGTCATCTACATTTCCTTCCAAATTTTGATGATCTTCCTCATTACATTCTTCCACAGGAGTCGTATGAGGAGGCAATGAAGAAGACTGTTGTGAAGGACCGACTTCTATAGAGGTCACAAAGCATGGTTCTGTAGTAATCGATTGCACCACATCAATATCAGAAATGACAATAAATAATTCCATCAAACCATTAATACACTGTTGCCTGAATAACTGAGAAGCCTCCATCCAATCCTCATCATCGACTATAGGGTAGTCGCTGTGCCACATACGCTCAGGATATTGAAGATGTCGGTATCTAATTGAAGTGATTGCTTGTCCTGCACTCAATTTTAACCGACTATGAATCTTATTACGAACTGCATCCAATGTCATACAACCATGGAGATTTACCACTTTGACAGGTGGCACACTGTAGCTAAAACCCTGCTCGGTACAAATTACCTCACCGTTGCAATATATTTGAGCAGACATAATTACCTATTAAAAAAAATTTTAAAAATATTATACACTACATTAAAATTTTAAATTATGTAATTTGGTTTTGAATAATTGATTATCTTGAGACTTTTTTATGTATTGATTTATCACTGTTAAGGTATAGTGATTGTGATTTTAGCACAAAAGAAAATTTAATATAATGTTTCATAAAGTTTGATTACTTATGAATATATAATCATGACTTGATCTTGAGACTTGCGATTAGTTTATCATTATCTGATAAACTAACCACAATTTATATGAGTAAACTCCTGTCTCTATTATCAAATATTGCAGCAACCGCCAATCTCCTGTCAAATAGAAACGCCTCCTCTCGAACGAGTTCTCAAATGCCTCTTCGTCGACACCTCTTCGGGGATGCCTCTTCGTCGACACCTCTTTGGGGCGTCAGTCTTTTAATTACAAATTTACTCACATGCATGTGAGAAGGTCTAGGGGTATGAAATACATAAATTAATTTAAACGGACACACAGATCCTTACACTTACTGAGAGATGACTCGCAGGTCATCAATACCGAAAAAATGCAATTATTACAAATTGAATAACAACATACACAAAATAAAACATGCAATTTCAATTATGCATGGTCGGTCATCTCAAGATCAGTCATCACTCATACCGTGTTTTTTGGTATATTTATTATATTATTCGTATTATATAAAATCTATATTAAATACTACACCTCTTTTACAAAAATTTAACTTCATGTGTATATATATATATATATTTATTAAAAACATTAAATAAATTTTATTATAACTGATCTAATTGAGATTTACATAATAAACACTTTTGTTATTTTAAATTTTATGAAATTGTAATGTTTTTTGGGCATTCTTCTACTTTTCAAAATATAAGTAAATATATTTTATACTTTATTGATTAAAAATATTATTACTAGTAAATAAAAGTAATTTAATTTACACTTACATCAAAACCATCCATTAAAATAAATTCTCTAACATAAATTACTTTTTCTAAACATTAAAAATTTTAGACATAACATAATAGACAACAGACATTCAAAAAATTAAATCATACGAACATTCAACATCAAGAAAATTAAATCATACAAAACATTCCATGCATAACATATGAAATAAATAAATCATACACACAATTAAACATACAAATGAAATAAATAAACACAATTAAACATACAAATGAAATA
Organism: Viscum album; assembly: GCA_963277665.1. NCBI lineage: Eukaryota > Viridiplantae > Streptophyta > Magnoliopsida > Santalales > Viscaceae > Viscum > Viscum album. Next base: position 249,028,008 of record OY728135.1, on the reverse strand, counting down.
AATAAACACAAATAAACAATTAAATTATTAAATAGAAATTTTACCTCAATAAAAGCAGCAAATATTTGTTGAGAAAGAATTTCTGCAGAGCTTCGCAACAAAAATCAGAGGAGAACAATGGATATTGGGGGGGGACCCCTCCTTTTATAATTTTTCTCGGCCGGATGCGTGAACGCCGTTCACGCATCCTTCAGCTCGTCCGCGAAGGATGCGTGAACGGCGTTCACGCATCCGTCGCCGCGGAAGGAAGCGTGAACGCCGTTCACGTATCTTTTCCCGCGCAAGGATGCGTGAACGGCGTTCACGCATCCTTCGCCGCGGAAGGATGTGTGAACGGCATTCACGCATCCCAGACCCATTTTTAAAAATATCCCAACCCTAACCCCTTTCATCAAATTTTAATTTTTTTAAAACCCAGAAAAAAAAATTAGTCACCCCCTTACCTTCGACATGAAATGACGCCCACCCAGTTCCCATTCTCCCTCGCCTTGCTCAACACCTCTACGCTCCAGCGCTTCCCCCTGAATCGATGCACACAGCGGCACTGCACCCAGACCCTAGACCCTCCTCACCTTCTCCTACTTCCAGCAGCACTGCACCGAGACCCCTAGCCTCTCCCTCCTGCATTCGGCCAACTCTCTCCCTCTGCACTCTAGCCGAAATTCAGCCTCACGACCCCCAGTGTTATCTCTCCAATCCTGACCCCGCCTCCGTGCTCCTGCCGTCTCGGCCCTCCACTCGTCCCGCTGCGCCCCCTCAATGCACCTGGCCTCCCGCTCCATCCACCAGCCATCCTAGCCCTCCGATGCTCCTGAACCAAATACCAGGTCATGGTCGGCCTCGGAGTTATATTTTTTTTTACATTTTTTCAAAAAAAAAATTTAAAAATACATCGAGGTTTAAAAAAAAAAATTTACATCCTAAAGGCGGCACATGGTGTGCCGCCTTCGGTTCGGTTTCCGCCGGGCCAAAGGCGGTTCTCCAGGAACCGCCTTCCACCATTGGGGGAACGAAAGGCGGCACACCTGTGTCCGCCTTTCGAAATTCTTTCTGCGAAAGGCGGCTCCGGAAGAGCCGCCTTTCGTGTTTTAAATGGCTGAAGGCGGCTTCCCAGTTGCCGCCTTCGCCAAAAATTTCCCTATAAAAGGGAGCCGCCCCTCCCACCCTTCCTCACTCAAAAAACCCTCTTCTCTCTAAAATTTTGAGAGCTCCTCTCTCTAAGTTGAGTTTTTCTTCGTGGTGCTTCCGGAGACGCAAAGAGTACAAGATTTTTGTTTCAAGCTTCATTTAGAGGTATTTTTTTTATTTTAAAGTTATTTATTTATTTAATTGTAATTAGTTAATTTTAAATATTTAAGTATGTAGTAGTAGTTATTTAAAGAAAAGAAATAAATAGTTATATTATTAATGTTTTAATTAGTTAATTAGGGATAATAATAATTTATTAATATTTTAGAGATAATCATAGACTAATTAGATAATGATTAAGGAATAATTAAGTCATGATTAAAGGGGTAATTAACCATGGATGATTAATTAAGGAATGTTTAAGGGGTGATTAAGTGATGATTAAGGGATGATTAAGGGGTCATTAAGGTAATTAAGGAATGATTAATTGGTGATTAAGGGGTAATTAAGGAGTGATTAAGGGGTGATTAACTAATAATTAAGGGGTAATTAAGGAATGATTAAGTGATGATTAAGGGGTAATTAAGGAGTGATTAATGGGTGATTAAGGGGTAATTAAGGAATGTTTTAGGGGCGATTAAGTAACGATTAAGGGGTGATTAACTAACGATTATGGGGTGATTAAGTTGTCATTAACTAATGATTAAGGAATGATTAGGGGATGGTTAAGGGGTAATTAAGGAATGTTTAAGGGGTGATTAACTAAGGATTAAGGGGGTGATTAAGGGGTCATTAACTAATTAAGGGGTCATTAACTAATTAAGGGGTAATTAAGGAATGAAGGGGTAATTAAGGAATGAAGGGGTAATTAAGGACTGATTAAGGGGTCAAGGGGATGATTAAGGGGTAATTAAGGAATGATTAAGTGATGATTAAGGGGTAATTAAGGAATGTTTAAGGGGTGATTAAGGGGTAATAAAGGAATGTTTAAGGGGTGATTAACTAATGATTAAGGGGTAATTAAGGAGTGATTAAGGGGTGATTAAGGGGTCATTAACTAATGATTAAGGAGTGATTAAGGGGTGATTAAAGGGTAATTAAGGAATGTTTTAGGGGTGATTAAGTAACGATTAAGGGGTGATTAAGGGGTCATTAACTAATGATTAAGGAATGATTAGGGGATGGTTAAGAGGTAATTAAGGAATGTTTACATGATGATTAAGGGGTAATTACGGAATGTTTAAGGGGTGATTAACTAACGATTAAGGAATGATTAGGGGCTGATTAAGGGGTAATTAAGGAATGTTTAAGGGGTGATTAACTAACGATTAATGGGTGAATAAGGGGTGATTAACTAGGGATGATTAGTAAACATTTTTCATGTAGAGAGACATGTTTGCTTGTGTTTACTGCTATGGAAAGGTAATTCAAACCGAGCAAGGAGCTTCTTATAGTATACATCCAACATCTATGGTTAACACATCTGATTGTGTTACCATAACTGATCTTCAAGATAGAATTCGTGGTTGCTTAAATCTCGGTCCTCATCAAGAGATAAAGTCTATTAGTTATAGACATTTGCAATTCCCTGCCACGTTATGGCATCTTGCTTGTCCATTGGCTTCTGATGAGCACTGGGTCCAAGCGGGAACTTTATTTTCCCAACGGTCTGATGGTGCAATGATGGAGTTATATGTTGAAGTTTCTAATGTACAAAAACATCAAAATGTTTGAAGTCGTAGACATGCACAAATAGTTGTTGAAGAAGCCTCATCCCAAGAAATTGAGGATGTTCGCCCTGTTGTGGAGGAGGACAACTTAGATGATCTACCGGATTTACATATAAATCATTCTTCAGATGAGGAATTTAATAATGATGGAACAGATGGAGAAGACAATGATGATGGGGAGGGAGCTGGAGGTGGGGAGGGAGCTGGAGAAGATAAGGTAGTAGTTTCTCGAAGTAGAGTAGTTCAAGAACATTCTCGACCAACATTAAATCATCCACCACCCTTTGAATCTTGGTCCGAAGCAATGGAACGTGTACCTGAATTTGACAACAATGTTCTGACACCTGCAACAGAGTTTCCTGGAGTTATAGTGGACAGGTTTAGTGAGTTGGACAAAACATTATATAATGGAAGGGATTTTCCAAGTAAGGATGCGTTGAAGAGCTTCTTAAAAAGATTTCATATTGAGAGGCATTGTAGATATGTAGTTGAGGCATCATGTCGAAAAAAATACGTTATACGGTGTGATAAATTTGATGAAGACTGTAGATTCCGGTTGAGGGCGATTCCAGACATTGCATTTGGTGGATGGAGAATTTCAAAGATTGAGGCAGCTCATTCTTGTGTTCAGCCAAATTTGACACAAGATCACACTGCTTTGGATGCCGAATTTGTGTCAACTGTTATCGTTGAGATGATTAGGACCCGTCAAGATGTTCCTATATCCCTTGTGCAAGAGAGGATTCTTCAAACTTTTGGTTATAAGATTTCTTATAACAAGGCATGGATAGCGAAACAGAAGGCAATTGTGAAGGTCTACGGTGATTGGGATGACTCGTATCGGGTGTTGCCGCAATTATTAGCCATGCTGAGCCACAACAACCAAGTTGTCTACCATATAAATACGAAGGAACATGTGTTTGAAGATAATCGATTGGATCAATCTCGTGTTCAATTTCATCGGTTATTCTGGGCATTCCTCCCATGTATTTCCGCATTTCGTTTCAGTAAAAATTTCATACAAATTGATGGAACATTTCTATCTGGAAAGTATAAGGGCGTATTGTTGATTGCGGCAACCCAAGATGGGAACCGTTCACCACTTCTGCTTGCATTTTCAATAGTAGAGAAGGAAAACTATGAATCTTGGAGCTGGTTTTTGGCATGCATCAGCAACCATTTCACACGCATTCGAGGTGTATGTTTGATATCTGATCGACATAGGGCAATCAATGAGGCAATCAATGCGGATCCTGATTCATGGAGGCCCCCAAATGCACATCATCGATACTGCATTAGACACATTGCTAGTAACGTGCGCAAAACCTTCCATAATGAGGCTATGAAGAATGCAATCACGAGGCTTGGTAAGCAATGTTGTCATTGATGTTTACTATTTTAATGTAAATAAAAATATATTTTCTATGACCTGTGATCATATTTATGTAGCATATGAGCCAGATCAACGAAGGTTTGAGGCGCGTTACGAAGAAATCCGCAAGGCTAACCAAGAAGTGTATGATTATATGATGAAGATTCCAAAAGAGAAATGGACACTGGCCTATGACGGGGGGAAGAGGTATGGACACATGACCACAAACATTGTGGAGTGTATAAATGGCATCTTCAAAGGGCTTCGCAAGCTACCAATTACTGCCCTAGTTCAGGAGACATTTTATCGTTGTGTCAAGTACTTCGTTGATAGACAAAAACTGGCCTCAGATGGGATTCAACAGGGGTTAAGATTTGGAAAAAACTTTCAACGAGATATTGACAAGAACATTGAAGAAGCTTCCAGTTATCGAGTGTGTCTATTCCGTCGAGAAGACTCGGCATTTGAAGTTCAAGAGTATTGTAACCCCATTACAGGTAACAGCGGTGAAAAATTAGTGGTACTTCTAGAATCAAAACAATGTCAGTGTGGAAAGTTTCAAGCATTAAGGTTTCCATGTGCACATGCCATCGCAGCATGTGCGTCTGTGAACGTATCATGGGAAGCTTATGTTGATCCAGTATACCGATTGGAGGCCATTGCTAACTGTTATGCTGCTCCATGGACGCCTGTTGGGGAGTTTCGATATTTCCCAATGCCTGAAGACCAGCCCATACTGATTCCTGACATCAGTAGATTACGACCACGGGGAAGACCTAAGACCAACAGGATACGAAATGAGATGGATTGGCCTCAAGAACAAGGGAAAAGGTTGAGATGTCGTCTATGTCATCAAGAAGGGCATAACCGGAAACGATGTCCTAACATTGCTGGATCGAGTTCACACACTCATCCACAATGATGTGTTGTATCCAACATGATCTTTTCATGTAGTCAGTTATATGTTGTTAATATCAGAGATGAACTTTTTAAGAATTGTTTCACATTTCCAATAAGCAACTTCTCTCCTTCAAATAATGAACCTCTGTATTCAATACTTTTAAATCCATTAATCTGAACGTAATCTTAGAGAACAAAAACATTATTAAAAAAAGGTTATTTATCATCGAAGACAAAAAATTATTAAAACATTTATCATAAAGGATCTTCATAAATCATACATAACCCGGATAAAATGGGGGTTGTCCACATTTAATGAAACTGAATTGGGGGGTTGAAAGTGGTGGTTTAATAGTGCATCATTGACTTTGGTAAAAATGGGGGCTGTCCACATTTAATGAAACTGAATTGGGGGGTTAATATGGATGTAGGAAGCTGTGGTGGGGTGACATTTCATTTTTTTTGAAAAGCTACTTCTATATGAGTTACCGAAGTTGGTTGAATGGGTGGAAGGGGTGGGCGTGGGGGTTGATGTTTCCTTGTCATCCCCATTATCCTTCAATTCCAGGGTCTAACAGTTTTCCCCCTCACCAGAATTAACTAATTACTTTTCTACTACTTCTTATATGTTTAATCTATGTTCTAAGTTTCATTTATATGCGTCATTAAGTTTATATTTTATAGGCTTTCAAAGTCTCATATCTGAAATATTTTTGAGTTGAAAGAAATATTTTTGAAAGCTTATAATTGTATTTCATCAGCAATTTTTAATAAATGGTTTTTATTTTCAATTACTTATTATATGTTTAATCCATGTTTTAAGTTTCATTTCAATAGATCTTATGGTTTATATTTTATGGGCTTTCAAAGTCACTTACTTGAAACATTTTTGAGTTTTAGAAAGGTGGTTTTGAAACCTTTTAAATTATTAATCAGATGAAAACACCAATGATTCCACATAGCCCAGTCAAAATGGATTGGAATCTTTCTATTGGGTACTTACACTATTTGTATCATTCTTACGTTAAGGGGTATTTCAGTGAACATGAGATTAGTAGTTTTTCTTGCAAAATGATGATCTTATATGTTCATGGTAATGTGCATATTCAAAGTAATGAGGTTTTACTTCCCCATAAAGTAAACAAATTGGTTGAAGTGTTTGACATTAATACATGGAAGACATAAGACTATGTGAAACTTAAGGTGGATTATCTCCAGCCTGAAAATTTTGAAGGAACATGCACATCTAGTGGGGAACTGACACATTTCATTTAAAGGTTTGTCATAGCATTTCACATTTCTAGAATCTCTCTTCCTGATGGTATAATACCTCCCTTCTCATCTCACCTTACCAAGAAAAATTATCTAGAGCTTTTGAGGTTGATTTATACTCAGGGGCATGACAAAATTGCAAAGATGTTTCTATTGTGTGTAAAGCACATAAGCTGGTTGAGGTTTTCATTGTTGGAATGCATCTGAATGCTACGACAAAGTTAGAAGGACTAAGTTAAAATTAAAAAATTTATTAATTTCTTATATATTTAATCAATGTTTAAAGTTTCATTTATATTGGTCTTATAGTTTATGTTTTATAGTCTTTCAAATTCGTGTACTTGAAACATTTTTAAGTTTCAAGTAGAATGTTTTGAAAGATTATAAATTAATTTTTATGGACATTTTTTAGGAAGTTTTTGTTGTTTTCAACTATTTCTTATATGTTTAATCAATGTTTAATGTTTCATTTCTATTGGTCTTATAGTTTATGTTTTACAGTCTTTCAAAGTTGGAAACTTGAAACATTTTTAAGTTTCATGTTGATGGTTTTGAAAGCTTATAAATTGTTTTTGGTGAACATTTTTTATGAAATTATTTTTGTTTTCAACTATTTATTATATGTTTAATCAATGTTTAAAGTTTCATTTGTATTGATCTTATAATTTATCTTTTATAAGCTTTCAAAGTCACGTACTTGAAATATGTTTAAGTTTCAAGTGGGTGGTTTTGAAAGCTTATAAATTAATCTGTATCAACATTTTTTATGAAATTATTTTTGTTTTCAACTATTTCTTATATGTTTAATCAGTGTTTAAAATTTTATTTGTATTGGTTTTATAGTTTATCTTTTATAGTCTTTCGAAGTCGCGTACTTGAAACAGAATCACACATCGGAAACACAGAATGTACTGTGCAGGAAAAGGAGAACCAGAATCCCACATCGGAAATGCAGTATTGTTTTCAGGGCAAACTCCCTTATAAAAGGGAGTCCTGGGTGAGGGTATCAGTTAGAATCCAGACTGCTGTAATGGCAGAACCGCTGGATAATAAATAGCAGAAAAATTCTGCTAAAAAGTTTTGTTATATATATATATATATAAAACAAAACAAAACAAAAAAAATTTAAAAAAAAATTTAAAAAAAAATTTTAACCAAAGGCGGCACCTGGTGTGCCGCCTTTGTGGTTAGTTTTTGGGCAAAGGCGGCACATGGTGTGCCGCCTTTCCCTGGGCGGAAAATTCCCCAAAGGCGGCACACCAGGTGCCGCCTTTGGGGGGTAGAAAAATAATTTTTTTTAACCTAGATCTATTTTCAAAATTTTTTTTTTGAAAAAATGTATATAAAAAAAAACCCTCGGCCTCGCCCTGCGCTCCCCACTCTGGCCAGGCCCTCACCTCTCACCCTTTCCCTGCACCTGACCTCACCCATGCCTCCCTCCAGCCCTCCGCCTTTGAACTCACCACACCAGCAATTACCGCACCTGACCAGACCTCCTCCTACTGTTCCACCCTCCTGCCCTTCCAGCCTCCGAACATCCATGCTCTACAAGTTGTCTCCCTCCATGCGTTGGTCCCACTGCACCCCCCCTCACTCGCCCTTTTTCTCTGGCCAGCGACACATCCAACCCCCATCTCTAGCCATCTCCTTTCCAGTGGGTATGCTCCTCCTCCACGTTGTTTTTCTAATTAATTTTTTGGGGGATTTATTTAAAGTATTGAAACCCTAACACCACAATTACGTTTCGTGTGCTCTTATCACTGTTTAGGGTATGTGGTTTATCTTTGGGGTATGGTCCTACATTTATTGAAGATTCATCACTTTCACATGACCTTGAGGAAGGTGGATTCACTTATTTCCTTTTAGATGTTCTCCATTGATACTTGAATTCTTTTAAATAAAATCTCATTTCATGAATCACATGTTTAGGATAAATCTTCATAACTTATAACTAAGTTTTAGAGTTGATAGATTTTTTTTGAAATTATTTTTTGAAGCAATTAATTGTTATTCCTATTTAGTTGTGCACCAAACGATGATTGGGTATTTTCATAAATTGTCGAACTTGACTTTCACCCCTAGTGTATTTTTTAATTAATATGAAAATGTTATTCACATACATGCCTCAAATTTATTTAGGTTTGTGTGAAGTTTTTATGATGGAATAGATTAGTGGAAGCGTTTTTAAGGGTTTATGCCTATATGCCATGTAATGGTGCACACGAGGTGTTTGATTAAAATGACAATTGTTTCTTTCAAAAGGTTTTCCTTGTATCGAACATGGTTTCAAGATGGGATTTAAGGGTGCGGTGCAATGAATATTTAATTGGGCTTTTAAATGTTTTGTAAAGGTTCTTTGGTTCTTTTATCAACACCTATTTGTTGTTTAGGTGTTTCCATGCCCTCGCTCCCATTTTTTTATCCATTAAATTCTTGTGTTTTCTTAATTAAATATTTGATTATGTTTCACACCTCTAATATGTTATAGTTAACTTATGATAGTGTTTTTTGGGTGAAAGATTCTATTTTAAAATGGAATTCACATGTGAACTTGGTAATATTGTGATGTAAGCGTTTGATTGGTCCTTTTGAAACATTTTACTAAATGAGTAAACGATTTATTATATGATGTTTTAAGTGCCAATCATGGTTACAAATTGTTTTGGTGGGTGTTTGGGTTTATTTTAATGGGAATGGTAATTTTATGAAAATGATTCTTGATTTCCAAATGATGTTGGGTTCTTTGTGTAGTTTCTAAAGTGGGTTAAATTGGAATCTTTGAGCATATGCACATTTGGATTGTAAAGGTGAAAGTGGTGTTTGTTTAACAGTTTGACAGTGTTTTTGAACATGTTGAATCAAGGTCCCATTAGGAACTTGGAACATAAAGAGTGATGTTGACTAATATTTTATTAAAGGATGTGGTTTGCAAAATTATGTGTGCCTCATAATAGTTTAAAATGTTTTTAGAAAAATGGTTTCGACATGGATGTGATGTAACAACCCATTTGACACTTTCAACATTAATGTAATGTTTGTGTTGATTCTTTGAATGGATGAAAATTTGATCACTGTATTCCCATTTAACAACTTTAATATTATGTAAAAGGTATCAAATGGTTTTAATGGTTTAATGGAATAATGGTCAGGTTGGAAACTTTGATGACATGATGTATATATATTTTCTGGGGCACCTCTATAGTGGGGATATACCTTATGGGCTATTGTAAAGAGTGTCTATTTTTGGGGTAGGCAAGTGCGGTGAGATGAGTCATGCGTGTGAGGGCCTCCTACTTACATAGTGATATAACCACCATGAGTTCCTGGGTATCTTTTAAATAATCAAGTGATGGTTGTTGATCAACCCTGATTAGATGGGTTGGTTTCCCTTGGATTGGTTCTTAGGCCAGGTGGGCTTTGCCGCTGGATTGGTCAATTTTAGGGTGGACAGTTGGTTATAGACTTAAGAGATTGACCATACACCGGAATGTGGTTCTAGGACCGAGTACATCCATGGGTATTCTAGGTATGATTAGGATCAGCCATGGTTACTTATTTAATTACATTGCTGGTTTACTTTCTGTCGTACTAGAATATTTTCAGCTTTCCTTGGTTTCTTGTATTGTTTTATCCTAGTTTTTGTAGCTTTTGTTTCAGGTTTTGTTTATAAAATGAAAAAATGGTTTTATTGGAATAGCATGTATCATCTACTGGGTTTCTGAATGGGAAAATCATGTTTATTATTTTAAAATGTGAAAACCCTACTTTTATAATTGTATTTAAAACCTGTGTAATTGGATTGTTTTGGGAAGAGAGATTCTTGGAATCTGTGGCTTACCTTGGAAACCCTACTGAGCATTTTTAATGATCACACCTATTTTATCATTTTAGTTGCAGGTTTCCTTTGGTTAGGTTTTCTTGGCTGAGTTTCTCATTTTTGGAACAAGGTTGGCCTTTGGTCGGGAGGTTACCTTGAAGGTCTCGTGGAGGTATGTTAAGCTGTTCAATTTATTTCTTTTTCCGATGATCGAGTTCAGTTTAATTATTTTTTTTATTCTTGTTTATTTATTTATCATTTATTCCTCAAATCATTCCCATCGATTAATTCTTGATGACTAGCACTAGTTTCCAGCCCGTGGGGATCGAGAATGCCCCTCGGGCTATACCGCGGACCGGCTCGGGTGCCCCTCGGGCCATGCTGCAGACCGGCTCAGATGACCAGTTCAGGGTTGACCCGGCTTGGTTCGTGAAAAAATGGTATCAGAGGAGCCCTTTTTATTTGGGGTGTCTAGTAGATGGATATTAGGACTATCGGGACTCAAGAGGTAGGGACGGGAAGAATTTCATGAACCCTCGCCTATTCTGAACCTCAAGTCACCAGGGGTAGTCTGGGAATTGACTCTTTGTCTCGTTCTAGTTGTTTTTTGGATTTAGGGATGACAACGGAGGTATGCCAATGTTACATCATGATTTCACATGGAGTAGTTCCCCATGTGAAACCCGAGTAAATGTTTTATGTTTCTCCTAGTTGTCGACGCTTTCATGGGGCATGGACCACTACCATGTTGCCTAGTTAAGCATGACTACTAGTCTCTCACTCCAGTAGTTTTATTCAAGTTTTGTGTTGTCTTGGTTCTAGTTGGTGTAAGTTCACTTTTCAAAATGAAAAAATTAGTTTTTTTAAATGTGAATGATTTATTTTAAATGGCCTTAAAATTGTGAAATGGGTTTTAAAAATAGGAGGCTCTTGGTCTAAATGGTTGGTGTTTTCTTATAAATTGTTAGAGAAATGGTTTGGGTTCAACCTTGGGTACTCTTTATAAACATTTTCAAATTTTAGGGGATGCATGGAAAATGCGTGTTGGTGCATATGGATAAAAGTGGATGAAGTCATGTGAAATAGTTCATGGTATTACTGGGGTGTGTACTTAGAATTAGAGGCTTGACCTTGTTTTTATAAAGTGATTTTAAAAGGGGAAATGATTTTGGAAATTGAATTTGGATTGAAAAGTGGGTTTTTAATTTGGAAAGTGGATTTGAAAGAAGGCGGTTTTGAAATCTAAAATGAAAAGGTGGATTTTAAAAAATGAATGTTGGGTTGTGTTTGTTTTTGTTTGGTTTTTTGAGCGGTTTGTTTTTGGATGAAGGTGATTTCAATGATACTGCTTTGTCGTGATACTGGTCTTGGATTTATGTTTTAAATATTGTTTAGAAAAATGCCACCAAGAAAGGTTCCCAGGGTTTCTGATAAGTCATGCCTAGTTTTTGGTCCTTCTAAGACATTTCCTATCCTTCATGGTGATTGGGGTCCATTAGAGGTAGAAGAGTGTCTTGAAGAGGTCGAGCACGTTTTCAGGGTACTGGGATCTCCCGAAGCTGTCAGAGCATGTTCAATTTTAGGTCTCTTTGAAAGTTTTACTCTGGTCGAATGAGATTTGTTTTCCCTACCATCAATGAATGTTGGGATGACGTGGGATGTATTTAAATACATCTTCTTCCAATGGTTTATACTTGAAGAGGTGAAGATGGAGAAAAGGGAAGAGCTCATGCATATTCAACAAGGCCAACAGATGGTGAAAACATATGTTGGCAATTTCAAGGAACTTGTGTCCTTTTTTTAGAGGTAATATCGCAGGATTTGATGAAGACTTCTCTTTTCATCAGGGGTCTTTGTACAGAGATCAAGGAGAGAGTCTTCCCTTCTAGGGACCATCATTTTGAGAAGCTGGTGGATGAGGTGTTTTTAGCTGAGCTGGTCTACAGAGCGTAGATGGTTGGAAATCCAGCGTATCTAGTTTCTTGTGAAGGTTCCCCATTAGGGAGTACTAGATTAACCTATTTATAAAGATTCCTATAAAGTGGTTATTGCTTCTAGTTCATCAGACTATTTAGTGGTGTGCCACAAGTGATATCGGTTTGGGGAAGTGAACCCATATGTCGCATCCCTCTGAAGATGTGTCGTCGTTGTGGGTGTCAGGGTCCTCTAGGGTAGTTTTGTATGAAGCGTCACCTAAAGAAGACACTATGACCAAAGGATTATAGTGCTTAACTATGAGGAATGAGATGCTCCATTCATCAGAGCCCCAGCCACAGGTCTTGGGTTGAAGCTCGCACACAGTCAGGAGTTTCCGGGGGTGTGAAGCCTCAGTTCAGGTTTTGTGTTCCATGTTGCCAGAAAAACATTTAAAGTATTTTTATTCTGGTTTTTCTACTATTAATGTTTTTATGTTTTTGTAGGTTCTTTTTTTTGTCATGAATTTATTATGGACTCATTCTATTAAAATTCAAGCAGTCATGGTTGTGTGGAGGTGGTTTTAAGACTTGTGTGTTTTTCTTAAAAGTGTGTTTGGCCCTTGTATGGGGTGATCTTGGTTTAGCTGTGTTCATTTAGAGATGTAAGGTCCTGTGGAAGAATCAATGTTTGTAGTTATTCTCAAGTTTACTGCTGGGATTAAGTTATTCTTGGAGTTTTTTCTTTAGTGTTGGGGGTTTTTCGGTTTGGGCAAATAGTTCCATGTTTCAGTTGAGGTGTTGGTTCGCTTGTACTATAGAAGTTAGTTTTGATTGGTTAGGAGTTCTCGCGTCACACCCCCTTAATGGGGTGGTGTGTTTAGATGTTAAATTTCCGCACTGGTTGAGTTCTTGTTGTGGAGAGAACCCTCTCGTGTTCTCCCATTATCTTGTATTGGGGTTTCTTTCGGTTTCAACCAAGCATGGATTCTTGTTTTGTCTATTGTTTGGCTAGGTGACTTTCTGGGGGCAGAAAGCATCTGTGCTAGGGAGAATTGTCACACCCCGAGTTTTTAATTAATTTTTATTTTATTATTTCATGGATTCATTCAACCTCGTCGAGGTGAGGGTTGATTTTGGGTATAAATTTTTTTGATGTTCAATATTCTTAGTGGGTTTAGGCCCCGTGCGCAATCACCACATGGTGGCTAGTAACCGCGCGATCGGCTCAGGTGTCATGAAGATGTCTATCGCTCGAAAGAAATAATGTTTTAGGAAAATAAAATAAGTAAAAAGTTTAAAACATAATAATAAAAATAAGTTAAAGTGTAGATAATAATGTTATTATTAAGATTGGTTAATAATATTTTTATTATTTAAAATTTTCTATCAATATAATTATTAATAAATTGTAATATAAATTGAATTATTATTATCAATATTCAAATTACTGTTTGATTATTATTACTATTATTATTATTATTATTATCTTTGGTTTATTTATTATTAATATTATAAGATAAATTGAAAAAAAGAGAAACCAAACCCTAAACTACTTGTGCCCACCTTCGCAGCCCCTTTGTTCTCCTGTTCGGCGCACATTCCGCCGCGAGTAATTTTTAAATATGGGTTTTATGAAAAAAAAATTGGGAAAGGGGATTAGGGTTCCTATATTTTTAAAAATGGGTCTGGGATGCGTGAACGGCATTCACGCATCCTTCGCCATGGAAGGATGTGTGAACGCCATTCACGCATCCGAGACCGAGGCAGGGATGCGTGAACGGCGTTGATGCATCCTTCGCTGACCAGCTAAAGGATGGGTGAACGACGTTCACGCATCCTTCGCTGACCAGCTGAAGGATGCGTGAACGGCGTTCACGCATCCGACCGGGAAAATTTATAAAAGGAGGGGTCCCTCCCCTAAAAAACCATTGTTCTCCTCTGGTTTTTGTTGCGAAGCCCTGTAGAAATTCTTTCTCAACAAATATTTGCTACTTTTATTAAGGTAAAATTTCTATTTAACATTTTAATTGTTTTAATTGTGTTTATTTATTTCATTTGTATGTTTAATTTTGTGTATGAGTTATTTATTTCATATGTTATGCATGATGTGTAATGTTTTTTTATGATTTAATTTTCTAGATGTAGAATGTTTGTATGATTTAATTTTTTGAATGTATGTTGTCTGAATATTGAATGTTTTATGTTATGTATAAAATGTTGAATGTTTAGGAAATGTAATTAATGTTAGAGAAATTTATTTTAATTAATGTTTTTGATGTAAGTGTAAATTATATTACTTTTATTTACTACTAATAATATTTTTAATCAATAAAGTAGAAAATATATTTACTTATATTTTGAAAAGCAGAAGAATGACCAAAAAACATCACAATTTCCTAAAATTTAAAATAACAAAATTTTTTATTATGTAAATCTCAATTATATCAGTTATAATAAAATTTATTAATTGTTATTAATAATTATATATGTATAATAATTATACCAAATAACATGGTATGAGTGATGACTGATCTTGAGATGATCGACCATGCATAATTGAAATTGCATGATTTATTTTGTGTATGTTGTTATTCAATTTGTAATAATTTCATTTTTCCACATTGATGACTTATGAGTCATCTCTCAGTAAGTTTAAGGACATGCGTGTCTGCTTAAAAAAAATTTATGTATCTCATACCCCTAGACCCCCTCACATGCATGTGAGTAAATTTGTAATTAAAAGACAGACGCCCCCGAAGAGGTGTCCCCGAACAGGCTTCCCCGAAGAGGTGTCCCCGAACAGGCTTCCTCGAAGACGTGTCCCTGAACAGGCTTCCCCGAAGAGGTTTCCACAAAGAGGCATTCGAGAACTCGTTCAAGAAGAGGCGTTTCTGTTTGACAGGAGATTGGCGGTTGCTGAAATATTTGATAATATAGACAGAAGTCCACCCATAGGTTGTGGTTAGTTTATCAGATAATGATAAACTAATCGTAAGTCTCAAGATCAAGTCATGATTATATATTCATAAGTAATTAAACTTTATGAAACATTATATTAAATTTTCTTTTGTGCTAATATCACAATCACTATACCTTAACAGTGATAAATTAATACATAAAAAAGTCTCAAGATAATCAATTATTCAAAACCAAATTATGTAATTTAAAATTTTAATGTAGTATATAATAAATTTTAAATTATTTTTTTATACGTAATTATGTCTGCTCAAATATATTGCAACGGTGAGGTAATTTATACCGAGTAGGGTTTTAGCTATAGTGTACCACCTACCAAAGTGGTAAATGTCCATGGTTGTATGACATTGTATGCAGTTTGTAATAATATTCATAGTCGGTTAAAACTGAGGGCTGAACAAGAAATCACTTCAATTAGACACCGACATCTTAAATATCCTGAGCGTCTGTGGAACATGGAGTTCCCTATAGTCGATGATGAGGATCGGATGGAGGCTTCTCAGTTATTTAGGCAACAGTGTATTAATGGTTTGATGGAATTATTTGTTGTTATTTCTGATAATGATGTGGTGCAATCGATTACTACAGAACCATGCTTTGTGAGATCTGTAGAAGCTGGTCCTTCACAACAATCTTATTCATTGCCTCCTCCTCATATGACTCCTGTGGAAGAATGTTATGAGGAAGATGATCAAAATTTGGAAGGAAATGTAGATTACATCCCTTTGTGTGCTGATATAGTGCATGAAAGTTTATCTGAGGAAGAAGAATCTGGAGAGTCATCAAGAGATGATGTGGTTGGGAATGAACTTTCTGAAGTTCCTTTGAGAGATAGACATCCACTACATCCACCAGTTAGTGGTAATCAGCCTTCAGTTTTGAGTTCCTTAGTTGGAGGAATGTCTCGTGAACAACATTTTGATTGGGATGTCATTACACCAGCTTCTGAATTCCCTGGAATTATAGGTAATAGGTCTGCATCAAATGATAATTCCATATATTTTGGGCAGGAGTTCAAAAGTAAACAGGCCATGAAAAATGTGATAAAGCAATACCACATTGTGTGACATTTCGCATTTGTGGTTGATGAGTCAAAGAAGACCAAATATCTCATTCGTTGTGAAAAATATGGGTCAGAATGTAAATTTCGATTAAGAGAAATATTTGATAAATATTATGGATGTTGGAAGATAACCAAATTAGAAGGCCCAGACACTTTTCTACATCCCAGCTTGGCACAAGATCAATCTTCCTTTGATGCAGAGTTTATATCTACCGTTATTTGTGAGATGATACGAACAAGTAAGAATGTTCATGTTTCCCTTGTTCAGTAAAGAATTCAACAGTTGTATAACTATAAGATATCATACAACAAAGCTTGGACTGCAAAACAGAAAGCCATTGTAAAAGTGTATGGTGATTGGGATGAGTCTTATGCGATATTGCCACAGCTTATGGAATTGTTGTCCCTCAATAATCAGATTTTTTATAATTTGGACAGTGTTGAGTATATATCCCAGAATCATTGAGTTGATTAGTCAAATGTGAAGTTCAATAGGCTTTTTTGGGCATTCAGACCGTGCATTTCTGCATTTACCTATTGTAAACAATTTATTCAGGTAGATGGAACATTCCTTTTTGGAATGTATAAAGGTGTTCTACTCATTGCTGCCACACATGATGGTAATCGCGCTCTTCTGCCACTTGCTTTTTCCATTGTTGAAAAAGAAAATTTTGAATGCTGGAGTTGGTTCTTGGAATGTGTACGTGTTCATATCATGCAAAAACATGGCTTGTGTTTGATATCTAATCATCATAGAGTGATTATAGAGTCCATGAGTAGTGATGGGGTTTCTTGGACTGATCTGAATGCTTATCACCGTTATTTCATTAGACATATTTCAAGTAATGTGCATAAGCATTTTAGAGATGAGGCCATAAGGAGGGCGATCCTCAAGTTTGGTATGGTTTTCTAAACTTGATTTTTTTAACAAAATTTATTATTCATTTTAATACATTATTATCTTATGGTTTCAGCATATGAACCCCAACAATAAAGGTTTGATTGACATCTTGAAGAGATTCGAACAGTTAATGAAGAGGTATATGAATATATGATGCAAATTTCAAAGGAAAAATGGTCATTAGAATACAATGGTGGCATGAGATATGGGCATATGACCACTAATATAGTGGAGTGCATAAATGGGGTCCTCAAGGATGTACACAAACTCCCAATCACAGGGTTAGTGCAACAGACATTTTTTAGATGTGTTCGCTACTTTGTTGACCGGTCCCAAAAGTCCTACTAGAAGATGGAAAATGGAATGCTTTTTACACAGCATTTTCAAAGTGATATTGACCGGATACGGAATGAGGCTTTAAGATGGAATGTTATAGCCTTTGACAGGGAAAAGAAGAGCTTTCAGGTAAGACAATGCTATGACCAGGGTACATGCACTAATGGTGGAGTTTTTGTCGTGATGTTGGACAACAGGTACTGTGATTGTGGCAACTTTCAGGCATTGAGATATCCATGTGTACATGTTATCGTAGCTTGTGCTTCGGTAAATATATCATGGGATCCATATGTTGACCCGATGTATCACATGAGCACTTTTGTTAACTGTTATAGTGCTTCTTGGAAGCCTGTTGGTGACTTCCATTCTATCACATTTCTTGTTGATCAATCGACCACCATCCTTGATATTTCCAGGTATTCATAAGTTGGTTTTGGTTTCATTTATGATTTTTTCAATGTCTGTCATTTTTAAAAAAATTGGCTTCATTCTACCAGGTTGCGGCCCCGAGGAAGACCGAAGTCAACTCGCATCAGAAATGAGATGGATTGGCCTCGACAACGAGGAGGGAGAATACGATGCAGTATTTGTCACGTAGAAGGACATACTTATAAGAGATGTCCCCATGTGGCAGGACATAGTTCCACATCTCATCATCCATGATCGAGTCTGTGTACCTTCTCCATTTTTTAGATGTTTGAATTTTGGTTTGTCTCATTTTTGGATTTTATCATAAAGAATTTTATGATACTAAAACTGAAGTTCCAAGGATCGAATAACAACTGAGAGGGGGGGGGGTGAATCAGCTCTTCACAAACTATTAAAAAAATAAACACAAAAAAAAATGAATATATCATGCTTCCATATCTTAAAAAAAAGATTAGTTGTCAACATATATGAAACTTTGTTGAAGAAAACACCTGAAATGTTCTTCACCAACTATTAAAAAAATAAACACCAAATGAAAATGAATATATCATGCTTCCACATCTTAAAAAAAATATTAGTTGTCAACATATACAAAAATTTGTTAAAGAAAACACCACAAAGGTTCTTTTCAAACTAATAAAAAAATAAACACCAAACAAAAATGAATATATCATGCTTCCACATCTTCAATGCAGGTTTTTTATCACGGTTGCTTTATTTTATACCTTATTTTGCTTGTTGTAGTTTTTTAAATAAAATGTTACAATTTTTATTCCATTCACTATTAAAAAGTAACGAGGATATCATGTGTGCAGATGGAAGATTTTCAATTGCTTACATCTCAGGCTACTCATGTATCGTGGTTGCTTTTAGAGGGAAGTCCTGTGCCTCCCATGAGTGTACATAGATCTCACCATTTCCATCATACTGCACCACCTCCCGCTATCATCCCTCATCCGCGTCGAGCTGGATTCTATGGAGTAGCGATGTGCGACTTCACATTTCTTGATCATCAGCTCATTGCTGCACTTATAGAGAGATGGAGGTAGAGTCGCATACTTTCCATTTCAGTGAGGGGGAGATGACTATTACATTATAGGATGTGGCCATTATATTGGGCATCCCTATCAACGAACATGCTTTGACAGGCCGAGTTCCATCAGATTTGCCTAAGTTTGTTCATAGACTACTGGGCATAGAGGTCCATGATGATGGCAGGACCATCATCGGTGGTAGATTGTGGATGCCTTGGCTAGACCAACACTTCACACATTTACCAGATGATGCTGATGACATCACTGTGCTGCGATTTTCATGCGCATATATTTTAAGGCTGATCGGTGGAACGCTTTTTGTTGACCACTCTACTACTTTTGTGCACCTGATTTATTATCTTTTTTGGAGGATTTGGACCAGGAAGGCCGATATAGCTGAGGGTATGCCTACTTAGCATA
This sequence comes from Viscum album, assembly GCA_963277665.1. Taxonomy (NCBI): domain Eukaryota; kingdom Viridiplantae; phylum Streptophyta; class Magnoliopsida; order Santalales; family Viscaceae; genus Viscum; species Viscum album. Next base: position 249,008,714 of record OY728135.1, on the reverse strand, counting down.
TAAATACTGAGCCCTATGCAGCGCATGTCGCATCGATAAGATGCAGATCACAAGATGCATGGTTCTTCTACAGATGTGTGTATGGGAGCACATCCCTCGTTTAGATCCACATTCCCATGCACCATTACCCATTGATATTGTAGCAGAGGCTCCACGTGGACGTTGGTATGTTATTAATTCCTTCTAGTATCTAACTTAATTGTATAATATTCTTTTATGAAATGTAAAAATAAAAATGTTATCTACAGGTGGAGTCAGGCACATCGACATTCAGATTCTCCCAGACATGATGTTCACGCCTACAGACTTATGTTAGACAGCATTCGACCAGACAATGTAAGTGATTGTTATTTATATTGTTAAATATTTACTCTTTACTGTACATCTATTCATTTATTAATTGATTATTCATTTTTTCTTTCAGATTACATGGATTCCATGTACAGATGATATCCTTCAGAGTCTGCCACCATACTGTATAGTGATGCTTGGTATCGGCTCCTGCAAGGTTCCACTGATTCATTTTCATATAGTCGAGTGGCATCAGACGGATAGGGTTATGAGGCAGTTTGGATTCCTTCAGCCAGTTCCTGACCCGCCCAGTCAGTTGGATTCATTGCATTCCCTGATGATGTTAGGGAAGAGGGATTTTGATTGGAGGAGCTACCATGGAAGATATGTTGCGTTATGGGATAGACGACGAGAGTCTCAGTTGCGATGGGTAGGGATAGTACATTTTCATTTGATGGATCAGATGAATTATGCAGGCTGGTACAACAGGTCCCCAGTTAGATTTCTAACATAGCACGGACAGGGCTTTCATGACTTGGTATGCATTCTTCCTTTCACTGTTCAACATAATTTTTATTAATATTAGTTAACAATGGAATTTGTTTTCGCATGATGCTCGTATTTATCATCTACTTCATATGTCTGATCCAGTGGAGAGAGTTGCCTTTGACCCAACATATTTTCACACCCTTGTGCGATAGATGCTACCATCGATGGATGAGATTTATCATGGCACTTTCTTTGATCCACCACCTGTTGTGGAGGCCGCGGAGCCTACTGAGCCTCACATAGATGTACCTGGGGGTGACGAACCTGTTATGGATGTTGTTGTTCCACAGGAGGAGGCTGCCCAGCTCACTCGGCCACATGATATTGTTCCACTGGAGGAGGGTGTTCAGGATGATTAGTCAGATGCTCCTCCAGCTTCTTAGGCACAGCCACAGGTACTTACAGATAATGACTGGATTGAGTTCGATGTTTTATTGCAGTCATACGTAGCACAACATCCATCTACATTCTATGTTGGTGAGAGTTCCAGCCAGCTTCCACTATCCTTAGATGCGGGCTAGGGTATAGGCGGTGAGATTGTACATCCACTGCCTGTCACACAGGAGGATGTAGAGGTGGATGTCGATGAGGATGCACAGTGTACACCAGAGCACAGACATAGAAAGACACAGCATGGGCGCATACAGTATACGCCTGGTTGTGGGGCAGAGGAGCATCCACACCAGAGGCGTAAATTAGGTTGATATTTGACTTATGATACATTTTGTATGTGTCTTACTGTTATCAATTATAGACTTCTATTATTTTTTTAATAAGTGTCTTACTGTTATCAAATTATCTACCAATATATATATATATATATATATATATATATATGTATAATAAATAATATGATTAAATTAAATAATAAATATTAATTATATTAATTATTTTGAAATTAAATAGATTCCGGATGAAAAGATGTGTGAACTTGAAGAAATCTTGAAAAATATTATTGATCTCAATGATTTAAAATTAGATGTAAAATCCTAGAATATCATGGAACACAATTATTTTTTTACAAAAATTAAATTGCATGAAGAAAAATTTGAATGAATAATGGATATTTGTGAAGAGTAGATGATTATGATTGAAGATCAGAATAACTAAAATATTAATTAGAAGTTCATTTGGCCAATTTTGAGAAGATACATATTCAGACTTTATAAAAGAAAACAATTTCCACTGGTATGTAATCTAAAGAGTGAGATTATTGAGTATGCATCTCAAAAATTAGGTTTATTGTAAGTAAAGGACGAATGAAAGAGGTAAAAGAGGATGATTAAACTATTACCCATTAAAATATAAAACATCACCATGTAATTCATCATAGGTCTTATAAAGACCTAAATTATAAATAATTCCTTTCAGTTTATAGTTGATCAACTTACAATGCTTTCTTACTTCATTACTATTTGAGAGTATTTTACACTCTATCAACACACCAATATATAAATAAAGAGGTAAGTTTACATGGATTAAATCTTTATATTATATCTAAGAGAGACCCAAGGATCTCTATGATATTTTTGAGAACTATTTAACAAGCATTGGATACAAAAATGAGATTTGAACTACTTACCAGACTTAAACTAATAGTAAGTCTAAAAGGATCATTCATAGGCTTGTAGATCAGCTAATATATATCTTGATCCATTTCAAGAGATATTGTGATCGACAACATTTATTAGTGGAATTCATATATAATAATAGTTTCCACTTTAGAATGCAAATGGAACCATATGAGGATCTTTATAGAAATAGATGTTTAACTACAACATGTTGAGATAATGTGAGTGAGTGAAAGATGCTAAGATTATATATTTCTAAATATATGTTAAAGAATACTCAATCCATTCTATTAATAATTATTTAATGAATATCTATTATTCATGAATATTTATTAATAATTATTAACATTATTTCAATATTTTCTATTATTTAATTTATATTTATTTATATTTCTTAATTTTTACATTAAGTGTATTAGTTTGTAATTACTAGTTATAAATATTGGCAAACATTTGAGCTCACTGTGAGATGCGTGAACCCTGTTCACGCAACCCTCCTCATGGGAGGATGCGTGAATGGGGTTCACACATCTTCAGTGGGGGCGAAGATGCGTGAATGTTGTTCACGCATTCTTCACCGCGGAAGGATGTGTGAATGGGGTTCACGCATCCCAGACCCATTTTGAAAAATATCAGAACCCTAATTTCCTTTCCCGGTTTTTTTTCTTCATAAAAACCATATTAAAAAATTACTCTGCCACCGCCCTTGGTTCCCCCTTACCTTTAGTATGCAACGACGCCCCATGGTTCCCCTTCACCCTCACCTTGATCATCACCTCCATACTCCAGCGCTTCCCCCTGACTCGTTGTGCACAGTGGCGCTGCACCCAGACCCCCGACCCTCCTCACCTTCTCCTCCTTCCAACAGCACTACACTGAGGCCCCTAGCCTCACCCTCCTGCAACCGGTCTGTGCTCCCCCTCAACGTTCTATCCAACATCTATCCTCACAACCCCCAATGTCGGCCCTCCAATCCCGATCCCACCTCTGTGCTCCTATCGTCCCGGTCCTCCGCGCATCCGACCTCACCCCCTCAGCGCACCCAGCCTCCCGCTTTGGACACCTGTCATCTTGGCCCTCTGGTGCACCCGACCCGTACTCCAAGTCACATCCAGCCTCACCTTTCCCTCACCGCTCTACATTGGGCCTCACCTCTCGCCCTTTCCCCACACCCAGCCTCACCCTTGCCTCCCTTCGGCCCTCCGCCATTGACCTCACTGGCACCAACATCGTCACATCCGACAAAACCACCTCCTACCATTCTGGCCTTTTTCCCTTACGGCCTCTGACCTTACATGCTTCAGCAAGGCCTCTCCCTCCTTGAATTAGCCTTCCCACACCAGAATCCCCCCTCGCTTACCCTTTTTCTCCGGCCAACGGCACATCCGATCCCCATATTCTACCGTCTCCCTTTCTGGTGGGTACGCTCCTCCTCCACGTTGTTTTTTCAATTAATTTTTCGAGTTTTTTCTTTAAATTATTGAAACCCTAACAATTCAATTGCATTTTTTGTGATCTTATATCTATTTAGGGTACGGTGTTAGTCCGCTGGGTATGGTCCTACCTTTCATGAAGTTTCATCACTTTCTCATGACCTTGAGGTAGGTGGATTCACTTATTTCCTTTCTAAATATCTCTATTTATTCTTTAATTATTTTAAATAAATTCTCATTTCCTGAATCGCATTTTTAGGATACCTCTACCAATCATATAATGATGTTTTAGAATTGATATATTTTTTAAAAATTATTTTTTGAAGCAATAAATTGTTATACCTATTTAGTTGGTCACCAAATGATGGTTGGGTATAGATTTAAATTGTTGAACATGATTTGTACCCCTTGTGATTTTTTTAATTAATATGAAAATGTGATTCTCATACTTTTCGCGTATTTATTTAGTTTTTTTGTGAAGTTTTTATGAAGAGATTGGTGGAAGTGGGTTTTTTAAGGGTTTATGCCTATATGCTATGTAATGGTGCACATGAGGTGTTGGATTAAAATGAAAATTATTTCCATTAAAAGGTTTTATTTGTATCAAACATGGTTTCAAGATGATTTTTATGGGTGTGGTGCAATGGTTGTTTAATTGGGATATTAATTTTTTTTTTGAAAGGTTCTTTTGTTCTTTTTTTCAACACCTATTAGCAGTTTAGGTGTTTTCATTCCCTTGCTCTCATTTTTTATCCATTAAATGCTTGTTTTTTAATTAAATATTATATTATGTTTCACACCTCTAATATGTTATCATTAACTTAGTGTTTTATTGGTGAATGATTTTATTTTAAAATGGAATTCTCATGTGAACTTGGTGAGATCGTGATGTAAGAATTTTCTTGGTCCTTTTGAAATGTTTTACTAAATGAGTAAATGATTTATTAAATGATGTTTGAAGTGATAATCATGGGTGAAAAGTGTTTTAGTGTGCGTTTGGGTTTAGTTTAAAGTGAATGGTAATTTTTGGAAAATGATTCTTGATTTCCAAATGACGATGGGTTATTTGTGTAGTTTCTAAAGTGGTATAAATTGCAATATTTGAGCATATGTATGTTTGGATTGTAAAGGTGAAAGTGGTGTTTGGTTAATAGTTTGATAGTGTTTTTGGACATGTTGACTCAAGGGTCCATTTGGCACTTTTAACATAAAAGATGATGTTGACTAAGATTTTATTAAAGGATGTAGTTTGGAAAATTGTGTGTGTCTGGTCAGAGTTTTAAATTAATTTAGAAAAATTGTTTTGACATGGATGTGACGTAACAACCCATTTAGCAATTTCAGCTTTAGTGTAATGTTTTTGTTTATTCTTTGAAAGGATGGTATTTTGATCACTATATTCCCATTTAACAACATTAATATTTTTGTAAAATATATCAAATGGTTTTAATGGTTTCATGGGATGATGGCCTGATTGGCACCTTTGATGACATAATGTATATATATATTTTTTGGGGCACCTCAATAGGGGGGATATCACTTATGAGCCATCGTATGGAGTGTCCGTGTTTGCGGTCGGCAAGTGTGGTGAGTTGAGTCACATGTGTGAGTGCCTCCTACTTACATAGTGATATAACCACTATGGGTTCCTAGGCATCTTTTAGATGACCGATTGACAGTTGCTGATCAACCCTGATTAGATGGGTCGGTACCCCTTGGATTGGTTGTTAGGCTAGACAGGCTCTTCCACTGGATTGGTCAGTTATAGGGTGACCAGTTTGTTATAGACTTAGGATCTTCACCATACACCGATAGGTGGTTTTGAAACCGTGTACGTCCATGAGTCTTTTAGGGATGTATAGGATCACCCATGATTACAAATTTATTTACATTACTTGTTTACTTTATGTCATACTAGTTTATTTTCAACTTTCCTTGTTTACCGGTACTATTTTAGCCCATCTTTGGTATCTTTTGTTTCTGGTTTTTGTTTATAAAATGAAAAAAATTGTTCTATTTAATTATCATGTAGCGTCTGCTGGGTTTCTGAATGGGAAAATCATGTTGCTTATTTTAAAATGTGAAAACCCTACTTTTATAATTGTATTTCAAACTTGTGCCATTGGTTGGTTTTGGGAAGTGAGATTCTTGGATTCTATGGCTTACCTTGGAAACCCTACTGAGAATTTTTAATGATCATGCCTATTTTATAATTTTAGTTGCAGGTTTTCTTTTCTCATGTTTTCTTGGTTGAGTTACTCATTATTGGAGCAAGGTCAGCCTTTGGTCGGGAGGTGACCTAGAAGGTCACGTGGAGGTATGTTAAGATGTTCTATTTATTTCTTTTTTCCACTGATCGAGTTTAGTTTTATTATTTTGTGTATTCTTGTTTATTTATTTATATTTTATGGGTCAAATCATTCATATTGATTAATTCTTGAATCCTATCACTGGTTTCTAGCCCATGGGGATCGAGAACTCCCTTCAGGCCATGCCGTGGACTAGTCGGGTGACTGGTTTAAGGTCGACCCGGGTTGGTTCATGACACTTAACCATATGAGTTTTCTTTTTCCCCACTCTACATCAACATCTTCTCAATTTTATCTCCTTCTTGAAGTCATGTAAGGGTTTGTTTATATTTTTTTCATTATGAAAAACCCTTATATACATTGTTATGTATATATGGTTATATATATATTTATAGATTTTAATCCTAATATGATTTGGGTGTTCATATGATTGATATTAGTGATTCAATTATGATTTTGAAGTATACAATTCTTGTAACGATTTATTAAACTTCATTTTAGTTATGCAAATCCCATATATACACTTTGTGTATAAACAGTTTTATACAACCTTTAATACTAATCTATTTTTGGTTTTATAAATGTTGATTACCAGTATTTTAATGATGTTTATGATGCGTATAACACTTTCAAATGTTTTCTAAGTGATGTTTTTATAGTTTTCTAAACACACATATTTATATTAGTATATATAGTTTGTATAAATGGCATACTCGACATATTTGATGTTTCTTTTTAAAGGATGAAAAATTATTTCAAAAAGGGTGTTTCTCTACCTACATATTTTACATAAGGATTATTTTGATTATCTATTTATTTATGCAAGACCAATATATATATATATATAATTATGTACAACTTCATAAACATATATCAATATTGTTTTCATTTGAAGAAGTTATTAATGGTGTTATATTTGCTATGATTTTATGTTTTGAAAGTTGTAAAATTGATTAGATCAAAAAAAAAATTTATGTTTAGGCATAAATATATATTTATAAACAAATTTATACCCACCTTTTTACTTGTTTTACATTTTTAAGTCAATCCATGAATTTAATGTTTTCAATTTCATGGCCTAATTGTATGTGTGATCATGAAAAATAATTTATAATGGAAAACAACAACAAAACCTTGTTTTTGTTATTCTGTGCCCAAAATTTTAAAAGGGATCATTACCTTGTTATCATTACATTCATACATACAAATTTATAATTTTAGGATAAAAGGCTAGAATTATATTTTGTTTAATATATATATACATGCATAAGAACATATAGTGAAGTGTGTTTAATTATATTATTTTTCATAAATATATCAAAATAAATGAATGTTTTAAATTTAAAAATATAATATTTTTTCATGATGGATCTACCACAATGAATAATTTTAGTTATTAAAGTTTAAAATTTAATTTTATTGACACTCCCATTTCTCAGTTCATGGTTTAAACCTGAATTATAAGTATCTTAAATTCAAAAACTTTTATTTTTTTATATAAAATGTTTACTTTCATGAAACAAGGTTTTTAAATTTAAGAGTTATTATTTTTTGTGACAAACCTAAACAATTTATTATTTTATGTGCACCAGTTATCATCACATGTGAAAACGTGTTTATGCTCATCCATTCATGTCATTGATATATTTGATATAGAGATAGTCTAAATTATAACTAACAAACCATGAAATATTTGATTAAGAGTTCATTTATTTCATGATCCACTTTATTGACGAATGTAGATAGTTATTGGAAGTTTGGGATATATCTTTTGTGATAATATATGGATCAATTACTAAAATTTACATGGTGTTATGTGACAGTTTAGTCTATTTAATGAATTTATTTCAACTATGAATAAGATTTAAATGCATCAAAGTGGAATAAGACACTTTAGTTTGTTTAATGAATTTATTTCACCTATGATAAAGATTAAAATAAATAAAAGTGGTATGAGACACTTTGATTAAAAGACAAATTTTTTAGACATATGAGGAATGAATAAGACTTATTATGTGATGGTTGAGGCCCGTTATAGCATCTCGATGCATCGATAGGTCTCATTAGACAAACTAGGTCTTGGCAGGAGGACTTGGCAGAATGATTATGTATGGTCTTGGCACAAGGCCTTGAAAGAATGTTTATGATTTTTATACATTATTCATTCCCTCATTAGGTTATTAGTATTTAACCAACCATGTGGTTATTTGACTAGTAGAATATACATGGTTAAGAATCTTTCAATTATCATTATTTAGATGGAATTGGTTAAATAAATGCACATGGAATAATGTTGTATATACTTAGAAATACATTTATAAATAAGGTTTAACATCTAGTTTCATAACATTAATACAAATTTTAAAATTCATTTATCGTTTCATGGATTATATTTAATTTGGAATGTAATTAATTATATTGTTTTATGTGAAATTATTAATTAATGATATTTCATGTGTAAATTATTATCCGCACCTCTGGAATGTCATTGAATGATTAAGTTTGGTCATTATCAAACTTAGGATGCACTACATGCATTTATATTCAAGTACGTTCATATTTTATAATTCTTTCTACCTATAAGTCCAAAATAGGTTAAGAAATTTTGAATCAGGAGTTGTCCTAAAAGCTGTTTTGGAATCTCTCGGGAAAATTGTGATGAGATGTTACGTGAAATATTAATCTTCCTAATTTTAATGCATGTGTTTTAAAGAAACATTCTAAATAAAAATTATTTCTTAATGGTTTTGTTTTATGAACACTTATTGGGAGTTTTGTGCTCACCATATGTATTGAAATTATTTTTACAGATATAGTGGAAGTGAAAAAATGAATTCTTAATGTGGAAGCGTTGCTCTGATGATACCTTTCTTAATGATTACTACACTTTGTACATTATTACCCAAATGTAATATTGGATTATAATTCTCTAGAACTTAGACCCATAAATGATCCTCTGTTTCATGTGATTCTGTGTATTTATTCATGTTTATTTTATAAAAACAATTACACAAAATTTTTAAGGACTGAGTCCGGTTTCTAGGGGTCGATTTCTTACAATGAAGTTACACTTTCATGCATGGAGATCGAATAAAAAACATGTGGTAGTGGGATAAAAGATTCAAATGTGGAATTGGATGAAAAATTTTTATTAACCAAGTGATGAATAAAAATAAACAATGAACCTGAACTCCTAGAGTATTCAAATATGAGATAAATGCATATAGATGACGAGCTATTAAGGCTCACCCACATTATGAATAAATAACCCAAGTCTTTAGGCCCTCAAATGAGACATTGATTATTTGTTTAGAACATGAAATAAAATTTATCTGATACCTAAACTCCTATGATATTTGAAGATGCATGTTTACATGGTGTTTTTATATTTGTATAAAATGATGATCAATGTGTCTATATTGGATTCTAGTTCCAAAATATCCTAGATTCACCTCCTTCCACAAACACAAACACCTCTTCAACAAGAATCCCTCCGATTGAGTAGGGATAGAATACTCTTGGTATATGGGGACCTTAGGGTCTAGAGTCCCTTAGGTATTGTCTACTCTCTAATAGACATGAGTAAGGGATGAGGATTTCATAAGGTCACCTATGGGCCTCATGTCTATGGGAGAAATAATTGATATGTTAGAGAGGGATGTTTACTTTAATTCTATTTGAGACTCAATGGTATATGTACTCACATAATTACTTTATTATTATATATATGTTTCAAAATATTGGGAATGTGATGTTTTTTAACCAATGAAAACTTGAACAGTGTATAGAAATATCCATGAGTTAGTGTGGAGCTACAAAAGTTAATTGAGAGATGATTGAATAGATATATTAACTCATCCCCCTCCCCCACAAATAATGATGGATCAATAGTCTACTCACCAAATTTCACTTTTTACACACTTAAAGTATAGATATATTGGAGGGAACAATTATGGTGGCCCTAAGAGTGCTCTTTATTAATCACAGGACAATGAAAAAAATTTATCTGTCTAGTTGGGAGAACCTTACTCCTCAACTCCATTATTTGGATCAACATTAGAACGTATGACCATTTTACTAGTAGAGTATTCTAGATAAGGAATAAAGTGATCATCATTTTTTATTATCCTAAAATATTCATAAAAATGTTTAAAAAAAGGAAGAATAGATATCATATAAAACAAAAAAAACAAATATATATCCTAATTCATCTAAGGGAGTACTTTGGTTGGTTTCCAATTCTATATTCAAGACTGTTTGGGGCCTCAAAATATCAATCACATGGTTCAGATAATAAACCCTTCATTTGGTGGTTTTTATTTCTACCATAAGATCTTTAAAATAAGTATTCACTTCATTAGGATGATCTACCTAGGAGATGCCTGTGGGTGTTGATACAAACCCAAGCCCAATGATACTTCTCTCTCTCTCTCTCTCTTTCTATCATCTAAAGATAAACCCAGTGTTCTCTGGTGGATATGATACCTCATTAGAAGTCTCATTCCCTCTATAATATTAGGATATTTGGGTCAATAGGAACATATATATAGTAAGTAACACTAAGTAGGATAATCAAACTAATTTTCAAGGGGAATCAACCAGGTGCCTATCCCATTTCCTCGATATATACGTAGAAAGGTGTTTTTCTAGAGAAAGTTTTTATCTTGGCCTCTCCGTTAGCTCCCATTATTATCCTTCTTACCCAGCCTCAGATTTTAGTTATCCTTTTGGCTAAGACATGTCACCTGATATGTGTACATCGAGATAATATTATATCCATGTCTATGAATATTCAGTCATAAGCTCAATGTTAGTTTTGGCATGTCATAGGAAAACCCAAATTCATATCTCCCCATGATTTAGAACTAGCCCAAATTGACAACCAAACATGTGATGATTTTCATTGTATATGATAAGGGAAGAGAATGGAATCTCTTATCAATGTAGTGAAATTAATGATCAAATATTCAATGAGCATATCATTCACAGATAAAATCCTACTGAATTCTAGAGGTGAACACACCATCCCTCAAGGATATCAAATATTCACTTTACTCATTGATTTCATCTATATTGTTCTTACAAGTACTAACATGTATATTATATGTTTTGGAGAAAATCTTATCATGTTTATTACAAATGAACTAGATATCATGTTTATTTAGATCAGAGGTTCTGGCCCCAACCAAGTAATACAGATAGGGTTTGAATTGAGTATTTGGTGTTTCATGTTAATTGATGAATTGGAAGTCTCCCATATATTCCATAATCCAGCACCAAATAATTTTAAAGGGGATTATGAACCTAAAATGGGAATTCATACTATGAACAAATATGAGAAGATGTTATAAATTGGAAAACATTATTACTTAAAAATTTATCTTCTTTCTTATGGTTGACAATTTTTCCATTATAAGCTTTTCGACTCTAACCCCATTATGAGATTCCCTCACTAGAATAAGGTTCAAGTGACATAAATTACAAGAAATTATCCCATATGTGTGATTTTATTGATAAAAACAATAACATCCCTACCCCATGTTGTATACATACCTCATTACAATGTTGGACAATATTCTTCTGAAAGACTATGAGACTTATGGTATGGAATGGTCCTTGAATATTTCACCTTAGGTTCCTAAAAAATGGACTTAATAAACATTTTAAACCATATATGAAAAATATAATCAATATTTAGGATAATAACTTCCCACAATAAGTCCCATGACATTTTGAACAACTCCCATTCAAGTGGAGGGGTCCTTTTGTTGTTGTCCCATGCCGATGAAGGAGGATAGAATTTGTCATACATACCTAGTAGCATCAGGGATCCACTTATTATTCTCACAACCCAAATTATTATCCCAACCACTCCATGCATTATATGGAATGTGTTCATGTCTAGTCTTAATCGACATACCAATTTTAAAAAAACATGATGGTTGAGGTGGAAGAATTATTGTAAAATCTAAAAGGCCTCATATAACACAAAATATCTGAGATCCTTTTCAAATTCAAAAATGTTTTGACATGACTAGAAGGGATAAACCTAATCCATTCCAAATTCACTTCCAGACTAGAAACCTTACTTGGGTCCCCAACCCAGCTTATGATTAGTTATTAACCTTTTTATGGCCAACCCATAGATGTGGAATTATTCCAATTAAATTTGCATTTCCCATTATAAATCCATGTCAGAGGACCTCAAAAAATATCCATTAGAATGATTTTCTTCCCATATGAAATGACCTTTCAGAGATACATTCTCCCAAAATATCTTACGAAGAGGGATGACCCATCTGATTATAAGATTCATGGATCATAGTTTCCAAATAGGTTGATCCCTTAGTAATCCAAATCTATATATGGGGAAAAATCCAACATTGGATATAATTAAAAGTATGTTACCATTAAATATAAAATGATTTTATATTATGAAAAATAATCTGGCACAAGGAAACATTAATGTTTTCAACATCTCAGATATATTTTCATTAGAAACTTGGGTAACATGATTTTAATTCATATTCTATAGATAATCAAAATAGAGTCATGTTCTTTGAGTCAATAAAATTTTGGAGTTATCTTCTATAATAAATGCATAAGTTTTTTTAAAAAAAAGGTTTCTATGAGGCCAACACATGAACCACATGGGGGACCATGTGCACTTTAAGGAAACCTCAAAAATCATGGGGAAACCAAAAAAACAAAGGTACCTTACACAACCACATAAAGACAACGTGAATCATGAGGTCACTATAAAAACCATGATGTCACCATGTGAATTGTGAGATGACTATATGACCAATGACTTTGTGGATAAACACTTATAAAGATCACATAGGAGTAAATATTGTTAGTGTGGATGAGTTCCTTCAAAATTCTAGATAATGAAGTAATAATTGGGGGAAAATTGAAAATTATTGGTCCCAATTGAATTATATATAGGGACATACCACACATGACTATAGGAAGCATACAAGGGATTTTCAAATTCCTCAGAATTAACTCCTTGTCATTTTGATCATACCAATTTCCTATGAGGGGAATTTTTTGAGGTTTTTGAATCATAAAACATGAATTAATTTTTAAATTGAAATGGTTAATATGTTAAAGGTGTTTGAGAATTACAATATGACCCTTTTTATTCATATTTGATACACTATGAAGTCTCCAAAATTGTGAAAAAATGGAATCACGAAGATACACGAGGAAGTCTCCAACTTTTTGGATTATTATAACCATGAGGCAGCACAATGAATTCCCTAAATTCATGAATAAGATAAACTACAAGGAGTGACTAAAAATTATCCACCAAAAAAAATAAATAAAATTTTGAAGTAAATTCTGAGACTCCCCTCATTTTTTTCGATCATTTTGTTATTGCGCCACATTGTGACTTCATATTGAGAATCCACCATGGCCTCATTTTTTAGTAACAACTAACGAAGACCCAGAACTCACAAGGAGTATTTCATCATGTCATTAATGTGTTAATTATTTAACCTTATATATTATCTTTGAGGTGGAACCACCAAATCCTTTTATAATCACCATCACTCTTAAGTCATAAGCCTTATTTTAATATCAACATCTGGAAAGACAACCCGAACACCTATCTCACCCTATGTGAGAAGCAACCAAAATTGATGAGAAATAATGATATTGTTTTCATACTTAATTATAATTAAATATCATTATATATCTTTTTTAATTCAATGAAATAGCTATCCAAATATACTAGGGTCATATCCCTCATAGATCAGCTCCTAATCAATTCTAACAGCCACCACACCATACCTCAAGGATATCAAATATATTCTTTCCACATTGATTATAATTTAGTTATTGGTTATAGTATTTAAAGGTGTGGAATATGGTGTGAATATTTACATTCAAGTTGATTCGATGTAAATGTGATATCCTATTCATTTAGATCAGAGGGCTTGACCCCACCTAAGTAATAAAGGTAGGGTTTGAATCGAGCATTTGGGATTTCATGTAATTTATGAATTGGTAGCCTCCCAAATGTGACACAATCTAGTACTAGAGAATTTTAAAGGTTCTCATGACTTTGAAAGGGGCCTTCTATATATGAACATGTATGAGAAGACATTATAACATGGCTAATATCAGTTCCACTAAATCAATTCTCCATCTAGTAGAAAGATAGATTTCCATTATGAATATTTTAACTATAACTCAAGCATGAGATTCCATCATTAGAATAAGGCAGAAACTAAATTTGTTTGATAAATACTCCCAGATGGGTTAGTTGATTGATCCGTTGAATAAAATTATAACTCTAATCCACCGAGTCTAACTCATAGTGACACATGACCTCATGCACACCTCTCCATATGCAAGAGACCATAGATTAATAAAAAGGGTTTGAGTCTAAAAATGGGGATACTATACCCTCTGTATCATGTCATAGGATCAAGAATATATAATAACTAAAATTTAAAATCTTTATAGTATACATGAATAATAACTGAGTAAATGGAATACATGATAAGTAAATAAAAGAATCTCCCAAAAGTTTCTGTCCTGTCTCAGGTGAATAAATCTGTTAAATAAATAAATGATAAAATTGAGGTCCTTCTAGTGTCCTTCTTATGACACCACCATCTCCACACTCTTCAGCTCAACTATTCTCCATAAGGTACTTTCTGTTTTCCAAATATCTCATGAAGTCTATAAATTCTCTAAAATTACCTTATAGGGTGTGAGTAAAAGACTCATTAGCACACCATCAATACGTCCTTAACCTGATGTGGTAAAATGTACAGGTGTATTCTATAATAATAAATAATGTGTAACAATCATAGTAATAATAATCCAAAACTAATTGGTTGTGTGCTAACCAAGTCACCACAAACCCCGAATTGCACCTTCTTTAGATCTATATTAGAATTATATTTAGGTGTCATAATAATAATGTATTATCCACGAGGATAATGAATCATACTACCCAACATTGTGTGATCGTGTAACTTGACATACAATAGTTTTCAAGGAAGTCATGTTTTCTTCAATATCTAGGCATCGATAACTACTCAACATTCACTAGGAATCAAGAACATACCCCTTGGATTCTTTTAGGAACTGAGTGCATCACATGGAATCCATTAGGAATCGTCGCATCCCTACCCTATGCATAATTCTCTCAAATCCATCATCGAAAGTCATGTGTAATCCCCCTCTAATGGATAAACATGTCATGATGGCCCACTGTACTGAGGACCCAATAATAATACCAAAAAAGAACACATAGCATGGTGGGGTACATGATAAAGCATGGGACATCATCATAAGTAAGGTAGCACAATAATAAATGTGATCAACATTATACATGAATAATAATACACAGAGTAACCATGGAAACGAGTGTCACATAAGGTTTTCATGGCTACACACACACCCACACCCACAAGCAATTATAATATTGCACATTCATAAAATATGTCTTTTCAAAAATATTATTACGGAAACATGTGTAAAAAAATACCAAAAAGGTAAGGAACTTATTACATCAACATTTATCTACATCAAAGGTAAGGATAAACCACCCTATGTGGTTCGATAGCTAGTGTGGAAACCACAACAATCCAGATAACCTAATCACAACATTATTATTATAAAATTCAACATGTTAATGCTTTAGGTTCATCAAGCGTTCCTAGAACTGAAACCAATTAATTTTTTCAAAAAAAAAATATCACAAGAAATGATACTTTATATCCCCTAGATAATTTATAAAATATCATTCTTGTCCATCATATGTGCCCAAAAAATTCTCACTAAGAATAATTATCTTCTAATAATTTATCCTAAATTATCCTTTTAAAATTAAATATTAATATTTTATAGTAAATTATCCTTTATAATTATCCTCTTATAATTTACCCTAAATTATTCTTTATAATCATCTATTTATAAATTATTATAAATAATCCTTTATAATCTTCTTTTGAAAATTTATTATAAACTATCCATTTTATAATTATCATTTGATAATTTTAATAATTATATTTTGATAAATCAAAAGTATCATTTCATAATTTTAATAATTATCCTTTGATAATTCAAAGCAATTATCGACTAGAAATTCTATAAATTGTTCCTCTTTAAAATCATGTGATTTTCCTGTGATAATTTTAATTTTATAAATTATACTTTGATAATATAGCGATTACCATCTGAAAATTATAATAATTATTCAATGAAAATATTGTAATTATCATTTTATGATATTACACAATCATGTTTTTATAGTTTATTTAATAATTATATTTGATAATAAAAAATAATTATCATTTGATAATTTTAATAAATTATCCTTTACCATTGGATGGGATTATTGTGTCATAAAAAAATAATATTTTGATAATTCATTGTGAATTATTCTTATATATTTTAGGTTTCATTATTTATATTTGAATTCTATAATTTTTTAATAATGTTAGAATTAGGTAAAAATAGAATAAATTTAAAAAAAATAAAAAGATAAAAAAATTCACCTTATAAAGAACCACATAAAGATTTCCACACACAGAAAGGCTCTCCATCATAAAAATAAATAAGATCGTAATAGAGGAAGAATGAAGGAGATTCACCAGTCATGCATAGGTGAGATTGAAGACCACTCGTATTCAATGGGGACATCCATGAATGAAGGTGGAAATGTTCAATTATTTCTATACCCACACAACACATTTTATCCTATTTTTAATAACATCAATAGAAATCCTATTTATTCCAAAATAAAGAATTTTAAAAAACCTCATTAATTCATTAGTGATTAAAAAATTCATAAAAATGAGAAAAAATAAAGGTTTTGAGACCTCCCATGCATCATAAATGGGGTTTTGTGTCAAATTGGGGAAGACCGAAAATGTTTTCAATTTTAATAATTAAATTAATAATAATAATATAATAATAAATAATAAATAACTTATCAAAAGCACGATCTAACAAAATTCCCAATTTTTATAAATGTTGTGTCCTTTCTAGGGTAAACCCCACATCCTAGACCAAACGATGGTCTCTTATTTTACCTATGATGCACTATTTGGGACGTTTTTAAATATTGTATAGAAAAATCATATAATAAAATTATTAAATAAGTTATCCTTGCATGACATTTTACTGAATTGTTGACACGCATAATTTTTTTTTCACTCCAAGGGTTAACCCCCCATAGCATACCTAATGATGTTCTCATATTTCTCATACAAAACACCATTTGGATGATATGAAATTATTTTGGAAAATTATTGTGTATGTAATATAATATATGTAATAATTTTATTTTATTTGCATTGAAGTTGTATAGGCTCTATAATCCCATTATATCTCAACACCTAACTAATTGTTTTTTCACAGAATATTTTAAGGTTTTAACTGGGATTTTACCCTTACAAAAATCCTTTAGATCATCTATTAAGTAATCTTTTTTGAAGAATTACGTTTTTCACATAAAAATAACTATAATTTATTATCAATGAAGGGTATTCTTATCTTAAAAAAATTATGATTTTATAGTTATCCCACTATATCAACTAACCATCCTTGAGAAGTATCTCTTGTGGCCTTGCTTGAACAACTCAGGCCACTGAGGTCAAACACCAGAATCATGCTTCCATGTCTCTTCCTAGATCCGTCCATGCTCCCACCAAATCTGGACTAGTGATACCATCTTTCCTAGAAATACCTTCTCACATTGGTCTATGATCCACACAGTATGCTCCTCATAAGATGTATCTGTATCAAACCCAATGACCTCAAAATTAGAAACATGAATAGGTTCGGGTATGTACACCCAATGTTTAGAAACATGGAACAAATTGTGCATACCTAGATAACAAGAATAGTGGTTTAAAAGATAAAACACTACCCCTATCTGATCAGTGGTCCCAAAGGGTACAATAAAATTTGGTTCTTGATTTTCCTTCTTCCCCATATCTATATTCCCTAATAGAGGAATCACTCTTATGAAAACTTTATCTCTTATAGGGAACTCCAAGGATAATCTCCTACAGTCGAAAAAATATATTTGTCTTCTTGGAGCTATGGTAAACCTCTTCCATATCAGGTTCACTCTCTCAGAGGTCTCTAGAACCACACTTGGGCCAACAACCATGACATCACCCAAATCATTCCAATAGAGCGGTGAGAAACATGATTTATCATAAAGATCCTCATAAGGTTCCATTTGAACAGAATACTGGTATATTTTATTATATCTGAACTCAATCAAGGATAGTTAATCATACCAGGCTCCACTGATGTCTAGAACTCAAGATCAAACCATATCCTCTAATATGTGAATAGTTCACTTGGAATGTCTTTCTGCGTGAGGATGGTACACCATGCTCAATATCAGTTGAGTACCTATGGATTTATGAAAATACCACCAAAAGTGAAACATAAAAAATACATATATATATTAAATAATGCTCTTGGGAACTCTGCGAAGTAGTACGATCTATTGAACATAGATATTTTACATCTCAACCACGTAACGAGTATCTATGATTGGTAAAAAGTGTTTAGACTTCATTAGATGGTCAAAAATCACCCAGACTACATCATGGGTCCTCAAGGTCTGGGGTAACCCCATCATAAAGTCCATCGTGACATCCACCCACTTCCACATAGGTATCGAAAGTGGACATAACAACACACTAGGAATATTGTGCTTGGACTTCACCCCAAGAAAGGTAAGGTATTAGGAGATGAAACCAATAATGTATCTCTTCATCCATAGACACAAAAATTTCCACTGGATATCCTGAACCATCTTGGACACGATGGGATGTATAGACTATATAGAGTTATGATAATCCCTCATGATCTTTTCTTTAATGGAAGTAGGGACTACTACCCTTATTTATTCAAAGATCACATCATCATCATCCATCGACCATCTTGGTACCAAGTCACCACCATCTAATTGTTCCTCTATTACATGACACTCTAATTACAACTTCTATTTAGCTTATAATTGGTACATAAGTAAATATGTGACTACTAAGGGATAAAAATTCATAGAACCCTAATCCTATGAAGCATCCAACCTCCAATTGTCCAATAAGCTCATCAAGTTCCACTGCTCCTATGAGGGCCTCTCACTATGAACCTCCTCAGCCTATGTCTAATGTCTAAGATAATCTAAAATGAAATTACCATTTCCAGGTGAATATTACATCTCAATGTTAAATTTTTGTAGATAATCAACCCAGATCCTCTATATTAGGTTTATGTACCTATGTGGGAAGATATAATGAAGTATCTTATGGTATGTGTAAATATAAATCTCCCATTAAAGAGATAGTGTCTCCATCATTTTAGAGCATGGACCACGAATGCCAGATAAAATTCATGTATAGTGTAGTTCCTCTCATGCGGTAATAGTTTATGAGACCCATAAGCTACTACCTACTCTCACTACATCAAAACTTCTCCAAGACCAACACCTAATTCATTAAAGTACACTGTATAACCAATCAGATGCTCAGGGAGTTTTATAACTGGAGTTGTCATTAATATTCTCTTCAGTATAAGGAAATGCTCTTCACATAGGCCTGATCACTGGGATTTTAGTCTCTTCTTCATCTGAATTATCTTGGGGGTTGATAGTTAGATAGATCATTAATAAACCACCACTAATATCCTACTAATCCATATAATCTCATGATCTCAAAAAAATTTCAGGGATGTGTCTAGACATTATTGTCTCATATTTCTCCAGGTCTTTGGATATATCGGTCTTGGAAACCACATGTCCAAGGATATTCACATATTTAATCTATAAATAACACTTCTATAGATTGGTATAAATCTGATGTTCTCAAATCATACTAAGGAATATATCTAGTTACCTAGTAAGTTATTTCGGTGTCTCCGAGTATACATGGATTTCATTGATTAAAATTATGATGAATGAGTCAAAGTATGGATGGAAGATCTTTTCCATGAAGGCCATGAACACTACCAGAATGTTTATCATTCCAAATGACATCACCTATTACTCATACAATACTTACCTACTCCAAAATTCTCTTATAGAAATTTCATCCTCTCTAAATCACAACTAGTGATAACCCAATAAAAGATCAATCATGGAGACTCACTAGGATCCCTGTAGCTAACTGAAAAAATCCTCAATCCTGGGAAATAGCTCTCTGTTCCTCAATCCTGGGAAATAGCTCTCTGTTCCTCACCATCACTTGGTTTAGTTTCTGGTTGTCAGTGAATAAATAAATACTTCCCATCCATCCACATTCTGTTGAACAAAATAGGTTCACCCCACGATGATGTACTAGGTCTAACAAATACCTTCCTCTCTTAATCATCCAATAGAACCATGATCTCCTTCATCTTAGTTGGCACCATATGATATAGGTTATCATAATGGGTTTTCCCCCAGCATGAGCTAAATATCAACTTATCTTGTCATTCCTTCAAGGTATCTACTAATTAAATGATTCCCAAAAATATTTCAACCCATTATTTATCATCCCAAGGGCCTTTGGTTCCTTAGAAGAATGAATACATATGGTGTTAGAGTTATGGCATATTTGACCATATTTTGGAACTCTTATTTCTAGGATAAGAACTAAGTGAAGGAATTCCATTTGATGTAGACCTACTTCCTAAACTATAGAGTAGGTATGGGATAATTATCAACTAAATCATCCTAAAAATTCTATGGTAATGAAGACACATACTCCCTTGCGGAATTATTCTGACTGGCTTCCCAAACAGTCTTATAAGATTATGCCGAGGCAACACCCTTTGTAATATGAAGGGAAAGATTCATAAATGAAATAGATTATTTAGGATAAACCCTAATTAGTTTGTGGTATCATACAAGGTTTCTATTAACAGTTTATAGGATCACACAAGGTTCTCCTAGGAGTATACCATTAACCCACAATATAACCCTCCTCAGACTACCCCTAGTTTCAATCCTTACACATTAGTCACAAAAATTATATATATACTTTAACATAACAACATGCTCAGTTCAACTAAGAAAAGTTAATAAAGATTTATCACATAACATATTAACATTGATATATCACACAAAGAGAAACTTTACTAAACAAATAACACAAATCAATGAATTCAATTGAGAACTACAATGGAGCACAACATCAAGTATATACATGTCATGTGAACATACATTCCTAGTCATGATGGATGAACACACCCAAAATATAATAAATCAATTATCAACATCCCATGCGTCACTCAAGATAAATTTAATCAGGCACAACATCAAAATTTAAATTCACATTTTTATAAAAACGTAGAGGTCTAAAATATAGTTTTGGCCAAGCATAGTCATGGTTACCCTACCTGATCCCCAAAAATCATAAATCCTATCTATCATATCATAAATAATGGAAATAGAAAATAAAATTTAGTAAATCTAGTCCTCTGATACAATTTTTTAACATCATGACCCGAACCATTGAGTCTAATCCAATGTTTCACATAACCTCATGCATGCCACCTCATACACAAAAGATTGTAGACTAACCACGAGGGTCTAAGTCTAAAAGTGGGAAGAATATACCCTTAGTACCATGTCATATGATAAATAATAAAAAATAACTAACATAATAAATCATTAGAGTATACATGAAAAGAAAATAAAATCATCTCCCAAAAGTAGAAATCTTGTTCAGGGTGAAAAAAGATGATAAAAAATAAGTGATAAACTGTAATGAGGAGTGGTGTCCATCCTAGATCACAACCAAATCCACACTGCTCAGTTGAGTAGTCCACTATAGAGTGATTTCCCCTTTTTGGATCTCTCATGAAATATATAAGCACAATAAAATGCTTGATTAGTGTGTGAGTAAAGACTCATTAGGACACCAAAAATGCATCCTCAACTAGTTGTTCTCAAGTATAGAAGTTTATTCCATAATAAAAATAAATTCATTACAATTTTAGTGGAAAAATTCAAAACCAATAGATCATTTTCTAACCAAGACACCACAAACCCCAAACCATACCTACTTCATCTATATGCCAGAAGGATAATCAAGGTGCTAGAAGAATCAAGGACTAGCCACATGGATCATGATTCATGCTACTCAGCATTATGTGATCGTGAAACTTGATGTACAATAGGAATCATGGAAGTCATCTTCACAAAACTATCTAGGAATCGAGTGTTACACTTGATTAACTACGAATCAATAACACAACCCTATGTATCTTCTAGGAATTGAGTTCATCACACATCATACATGAACAATCTTTATATATTTACCCTGTTAATAGGTCCCTCGTTTTCATCATTGCATGTCATACACCCTCCCCCTCTAATAGATAAACATTTCACAATGGTCCACCTACCTTGGGATCTAATAAAAATACCAAAAATTCACATATAACATGGTTGGATACATGAGAAATCATAAAACATAATCATAAGAATGGTAGCACAACAATACATGGGACAATCATCAAACATGAATAATAATCTACAAAGTACTCATTGCAACAAGTGTCACATAAGATTCTCAGGTCTACACAGACAACTACAAGTGATCATAATCGAGAATGGTCATAAAATATCATTAAACATAAATCATAATAAGGAAATATTTGTAATTAATCCTAAAAATTAAAGGAACTTCTTACCTCAAAATTTTCAATGTCAAGTACAAGGATAAACCACCCTATGTGTGTTGATGGTTGGAGTGGATACCTCAACAGTCAAGAACACCTCTTTACGACCATATTGGAAAAAACATATACACTTCAATGATCATGGGTTTTCAAGGGTTCATATAACCAAAACCATTTATTCTATTTCAAAAAGAAATAAAATATTATATGCAATGATACTTTCTCTATCCTAGATAATTTTTTAACTATCATTATAGGCCATCACATACGCTCCCAAAATTTTCCTTAAGAATAATTATCTCTAGATAATTTATCATAAATTATAATTTTATAATTATATCTTTATAATATATCATAAAGTATCCTTTATAATTATCCTTCGATAATTTATCATAAATTATCCTTTATAATTATCCTTTGTGAATTTATTATAAATAATCCTTTATAATTATCTTTTGATAATTTATTATAAACTATGCATCTTATAATTATTGTTTGATAATTTTAATAATTATCCTTTCATGACTCTCAATTATCAGTTGATAATTTTATTAATTATCATTAGATAATTAAAATTAACTACCATTTAGAAATTTCTTTAAATTTTCCCTCATTAAATCCATACAATTATCTGTTGGTAACTATTTTTCTATATATTATCTTTTGATAATATAGAAACTAGAAATTGATAATTTTAATAATGAAGATTTAATAATATTAGAATTATTATTTGATAATATCACACAATCATCTATTTATAATTTATTTTTTAATTATCTATGATAATACAGAATAATTATAACATAATAATTTTAATAAACTAACCATGAACATTCAATGAGATTATAATGTCATAAAAAATTATCTTTTTATAATTTCTCATGAATTTTTCCTATATATTCTATGTTTCATTATTTTTATTTAAATTATAATAATTTTTCCTAATTTTAGAGTTTAGGAAATAATAGAATAAATATAAAAAATTAAAAAAATTAAAAAACTCACCTTCTAAGGTGCCATGTATATAGGGACCTACACCAAAAGACTCACCGTCGTGCTGGAGAAGAAGATCACAATGGAGGATTAATGAAGGAGCTTTGCCGGTCATGCACAAGTGAGATTAAGGACCGTTTGGACTCAACAGGGAAAACCCAAAATGAAGGAATAAACATTTAGCTATTTCTATACTCACAGCACACGTTTTCCCCTAATTTTAAGAACATGAATTAAAATCCCCTTTAATCCCCAAATTAGTGTTTAAAAAACATTATTAATGCATTTGTGATTATATTGTTAAAAATTAGTAAAAAATCAAGGTTTTGAAACCCCTCATGTGTTAAAAATGGGGCTCAACATCAAATTAGGGAACATGAATAGTGTTTTTGGATTTAAAAATTAGATTAATAATATTATTATTATAAAATATATTAAATAAATTAACATAATGATCAATCTGACCAAACTTTTGATGAGCATAAATGTAATGTCAGACATAGGGTAAACCCCACATACCAGACCTAATGGTGGTATCATATTTCTCATACGATGCAAAGTTTGGTAGATATTATATTTTTTTGGGAAAAAATAACATAATAAAAATATTAAATATGTTATCCTCACAAGTGATCTAACCAAACATATAACACACAAAAATTTTATGTTAAAGATATGGTAAACCCTCATCATGGACCTCACGGTGATCTTAGATTTCTCATACGACACATCATTTGGATGATATTAAATTATTTTTGAAGAATCACTCATGTTTTATATAATATATTTATTATATTTATTATATCTATTATGATGATCTACATGCCCTAAAATGCAATGTTGTTTTAGCTCCCAACTTTGAAAATATTCGATGGTGTTAACTAGGATTTTACTGTAAAGACCCAGAAATTCCATGTAATTTTTTTAATTAAATAGTAATTTTAAAAGTCCGTGAAAATTGATGGCATGTGATTCTAAGGCCCGGTGTTCTCGGAATGAATTTATGAACATTTTTTCGGGTACATTTAGTAAACATGCGAGTGAGTTTTTGAAACTTTTAAACCGGTACTCGAAATTGAAATCCGAGTTCACTATTGAACTCACAATGCTGGTATACACTTAAGGGGACATTCACCTCGACCGTAGAAGGTCGAGTGTAAAAAATAGAATTTGGGTTTTTCGTGGGAAATAGAAATAAAATAAAATAAACTTTTATTTTATTTTTCTTTTTGTTGATACCTTTCATGTGGATGGTTTAGAGGTGGAGACCATCTAAACTAAAACCTCCCACATGGGTTATGGTGGTGGGGACCACCCGAAACTAAAACCCCCTTGAACTCCCCTTTTAAATGTAGGGAAGCCTCTTGAACTCCCTATTTAATGAGGGAGGTGACCATTGGTATCCTCTACTTTAATTATGCCAACACAACCCATTTAATTATTCCAAAAAATTAAATAGATAAACATATTTTATTTGGTGGGATATTATTTTGTTGGGGAATTTTGGGAAGTATTGGCAGATGGAAATTGGGGGAAGAACTTGTGGAAGAGCTTCTCCAACGAAGAACTCTTCTCCTTCAAAAAATATTTCTCCAAAACTACTTCGAAGGACCTCCAACGACGAATGAACCGATGATCAAGGAAACATCGTCGTTGCTGACTTCATCTTTTCCTCTCCTCACCGACGTCGTTGGAGGAGACTTGTTTTGGGATCGACAAACGCCAATCCATCTCAACCGCGGACAATATTCAACCGAACCATCGAGGTAGGGTGGTTGTTTGAATTTCTTCCCCTTACCCGTTCTTGAAAATTCATCGTAAAAATCAAGAAGATATTATAGTCTCTTGCTATCGCTCGAACTTGGAGAGTGCGGGCCAAACAAACATGGCCCAACCTCCCCGCAAATCTTGTGTTTAACTGTTGTGTTCTTCATGATGGAGGAGGACGGAAACCAACCTCGGTGGGGCACGAGAACAGTAGTCGGCACCACCACCGGCCGCGATGAAGGCCACAGCGCAACGGCGCAGCCCCGCGGCCACCGCACCGCCCGCGGCCTCCACCGCCCATGACCACCGCACCGCCCATGGCCTCCGCTTCCTGAGACCTCCACCGTCCGCGGCCTCCGCCGCCCGCAGCCACCACCGCCCCACGTCCTTTGCCATCAGCGGCCTCCGCTGCCCCGCGGCCTCCGCCGCTCGCGGCCACCGCTGCCCCGCGGCCTCCACCGCTCGTGGCCACTACTGCCCCATGGTCTCGCCGCCCCACAGCCTCCGCCGTTCATGGCCTCCACCGCCCGTGTCCACCGCCGCCCCGCGGCCTCTGCCGCCCGCGTCCACCGCCGCCCCGCTGCCTCTCACCGCCCGTGACCTCACTGTTCCGCGGCCCCGGGGCCCCCGCGGCCTCATCGCCCCGTGCCCCTCCATGGCCCCCGCGGCCTCACCGTCCCGCTGCCTCGTGGCCTACGCGGCCTTCGCAGCCCCATTGGCCACCGCGGCCCCCGCGGCCTCGCCGTCTCGCGGCCTGGCGGCCCCCGCGGCCTCTGTGCCGCCCCGGCCGGACCACACTACATGTCGGGCCGCACCCAGCGAGTCAGTCCAGGTTGACCCAAACCGGGTCAGTCCGACCGGGTCAGACTGACCGGGTCGGACCAGTCCGAGACCCACTTCGACCCATTTACGCTCTTTTGGCCATAACTTGGGCACCAGATGTCCATTGTATGAACCATCTGCGGTGCCGAAAACCTTGGAGAGAAATTGTACCTTTGGTAAACCCCACTATTGTTTTGTATAATGTTGGGGAATGGTCGGGTTGGATCGAGCACGAATCCAACCGGGCCCTCGGGACTAAATGGCTAATAAATCACAGACCAAACATCTGATTAACGTACCATCTGTTACATTGAGACCCATATTACATGGTGGAGAATTGGGTTACTTCTTCATGGGACTTCGTGGCAATTGGAGTATTGACCAGTGGCTTGGGGAGCGGACCCTCCCTAGAGACGAGCAAGCATAGTGCAGGAACCTAGTTTAGGGTTGTGACGTGAAGAATGAATGGAGATCATGTGTGGGTCCGCACCGAGCGATCTTGTGTGGGTCAGCACCAAGCGATCTTGTGTGGATCAGCACTGAGCGATCACGTGTGGGTCAGCACTGAGCGATCCTTTTTGATTCAGAACCTACCGATCCTGTGTGGGTCAACACCAAGTGATCATGTGTGGGTCAGCAACAGAGCCTCTTAACAGAATAAGATGATCTAGCCTTTAACTAATCATCTGTACTTATGTACTTAAGTTATACCTGGTGTGAGTTGAGTTTTTACCAGTGTGGTACATTCCTTGATGGTAATACCTTGGTGGTATTCTTCTGTGTGGTGTACCTACGTGGTACTTACCTTTGTGGTATTCCTTCCTTTGTGGAACAGTTGATATTGGGATTTTGAGTTGGACTCTATGATTCATCATGATTAAGATTGGAATACTTGATAACTCAGGTATATGTATGGGCATATACCTAAGTAGGTTTGTCAGTTGATTTCATGCTTTGTGGTTTTTCCTTGGTGGATTTTGTGAGACCTTGAGGGTCTCAGGGTCCCTACTGAGTATCGTTATACTCACCCTTGCATGGGATATGCCTGCACCTTGTTGTGTTTCGTGTAGACAACAAACAACGCTAATCGAGGATGAGGGTACTAGGACTGGATGGTGCCCAAAGGTGGACCATACTGCGTATCGGTACACAGAGGAGATAGGCGGACGTGGAGTGCTGAGGTGACGATCTGTACCTACCTTTTAGGTAGGAACCTCGGAGGACGACCCAGAAGCTATCTTTCTCTTTCTTTAGTTGAACTTTATTTCAGTTGTACTTGTACCTTTACTGTTGGGCTTGTATTATGACCCCTCTTACTTTCAGCACTCTTTTTGATATACATTTTAACTTCTGTTCTTATCTCATTGTGTGATTGGTGGCATGTGATTACAGGTTATAAAGGAAATTCCTTCCCGGTTTTAAAGAATACGCCTTCCAGTGCTAGTTTCCAGCCCCTGACTTATGGAAGGCGGGCTTGGGGTAGTCAAGACATAGCCCCAGGAGATGGGTCATGACAAAATGGTATCAGAGGAGTCAGTTCTACTGTAGAACATAAGACCCTGATCTTTTTAACAGCAATAATGTTAAGTGTAGTGAGTGTGGTTATCAGTTTAGGGAATCCAGTGTTGGTGTGGCGACTGACGTATCCATACACCAGGACCCTGACTTCTGATTTCTAACTTAGTGCACGAAAACAATTATTGTGTGTGTGTTTTGAAGATTTTTCTTTGTGATCTCTTTTAGTCATCTCACAAGGTATAACTTATTTATTGTGGTGCACCTGTTTTTTTTTCAGGATGCCTCCACGCAGACATCCAACTAGGCTTTCGAGAGTAGTACACACTGATAGCCTACCGAGCGATGAGGCCTTAGTGTAGGGCCCTATTCCAGTAGAGGCACCAGCAGAGCCACTAGCGGTACCATTACCAGTTGGGACACCGATTCCACTAGCCCTAGCAGTAGAGGGTGTACGCCTCTTGAGCACATTGCATGAGTTCTAGTGCCAAAGGCCACCTAGGTTCAGGGGAGAGACGGACCCATAGGTAGTTGAGGATTGGCTGGAGGTTGGAGTGAGAGAATTCTGACTGGTAGAGACACCAGCTGATCTCATGGTGATCCTTGCCACTAGTCTACTATAGGATGAAACATGAAGATGGTGGAGCTTGATTCTCCAGGCTCACGACGAGGTGACGCTTCTCTGGGAAGACTTCAAGAGCCTGTTTCGGGCAGAGTTTGTTCTAGTGACTCTTCACGCGGTGCGCATACATGAACTACTTCATCTGCATCAGGGCAGCATGACTATGGCTTAGTACTCAATGAGGTTCACTGACCTCTCACACTACTCCACAGATATGGTTCGAGACCCATTATTTAGGGCCCAGATCTTTGAGCAGGGACTCAGGCGGGATATCAGGTCTTCAATGATTTCTCTTAGCATCCCGACACAGGCAGAGGTGTTAGAGCAAGGCCTCTTATAGGAGAGTTTTCTTTTTGAGCAGTCACCAGCAGCAAGACCCACCACTAGTCATCATGTAGCGGAGTCTTCTACAGCTGGCATTAGAAAAATGTCGCAGAGGTCCAAGAGCACCAGACCTATAGGTGGACGACCGCAGGATTCAGGGTCGGTCGTGCGGGGCACCCGAGGCAGATCCAGTCATGCCAGGAGCGGGCAATGTTACACATGCGGCGGGCAGGGTCACATGGCTTGTGACTGTTCGACCTGCCGTACGGATGATCAGAAGACAGTCGAAGGACCACCCAGGCAGAGATAGAGGTTCGAACGTGGAGGTCCACAGGGAGCAGGTGGACATGGTAGAAGAACTGGTCATGAAGATGACGGTGGGCAACGATTCAAGATGTTACTTCCACCACCACCAGGTGGTCCACCCTGACCACATGGAGCGGGAAGATAAGGGAGAGCTTAGCTCCAGGAAGCTGAGTTCTATGATCATGGCACTCCGAAGATGATACGAGGTGCGATCTGTGTCTACTCTACATTATCTGTAGTACTTTTAGACACAAGTTCCTGTCATTATTTTATTGCCACTGCCCTCATTCGGAGCTCAGAGATTCTGATGGAGTCGTTGGCTCGATCCTTATGGCTAGAGATTCCTACGGGAGCAGATTCGATGATTACGCACTGGTGCCGGCAGTGCGAGCTTACTCTAGGAGGTAGGATCTTCAGCTGGGATCTCATAGTAGCAGAGTCGATGCCTTACGACATCATCTTGGGTATGGACTAGTTATCTATAGTCCATGATTAGATTGACTATATTAGGCGCAAAGTGCTGTGTGTCTGCACGGATGGGACCAGTTTTACCTTCAAGTGTGAGAAGGGAGCCTTTGCAGCATAGGATGGACTTACCTGGAGGAGAGTGCATCTGATCACTCATCAGTTGGCTATCCATACCCTTGGAGCCGTTGATGTGGAGAGTCCAAGTTATCCTATAGTGGTGGACCAGTATGTGGATGTCTTCCATGATGATGTTTCGGGTCTACCTCCTCATAGAGAGGTAGACTTTTACATTTACATGTACCCCAGGACGACACCAATATCTACACCAGCGTATCGTATGGCTCTCGCGGAGCTTCGTGAGCTGGGGGTACAGCTAGAGAACTTGCTGGGGAAGGGATTCGTATAGCCTAGTGTTTTTCCTTGGGAAGCCCCGATTTTGTTCACCAAGAAGGTAGAAGGAAGCTTGAGACTTTGTGTTTACTATCGGATCTTGCACCAGGTGACCGTGATGAACAAGTACCCACTTCTCAGGATTGACGACCTCTTTGATCATCTTAAGGGAGCATGGTGGTTCTCAAAGATAGACCTCAGATTTGGCTATCACCATCTCAAAGTGTGAGATGAGGATGTGTATAAGACGACCTTCAGATGTCGATACAACCATTAAGAGTTATTGGTTATTCCATTTTGCTGATCCAACGCTCCAGTAGTGTTCATGGGACTCATGAAAAATATCTTTCATCCATACTCTGATCACTTTGTTGTAGTCTTCATCGATGAAATTCTGATCTACTAGGCTACTAAGGAGGAGCTTGCCTATCGTTTTCAGGAAGTACTGGACACACTTCGAGAGCTCCAACTTTATGGTAAGCTTTCAAAGTGCTAGTTTTGGATCCAAGAGGTTCAATTTCTGGGACACGTCATCTCAGAGGCTGGAGTTGTGGTGGATCCAGTGAAGATTGAGGCGGTACTTGCTTGGGATCCACCTAGGAGTGTGATAGAGATACAGAGTTTCTTGGGTTTGGCAAGATACTACCAGAGGTTTGTGCCAAATTTCTCTAGAGTTGCAGCACCATTATCAGTGTTGACGAAGAAGGGGAAATACATTGTTTGGTTGGATAGATTCCAGCAGATTTTTCAAAAGCTGAGGTAGAGGCTGACTAGTGCCCCCATCTTGAGGCTACCGGAGGAGGGCGTAGGGTACATAGTCTACTATGATGCATCAAGGACCGGACTCGGATGTGTCTTGATGCAGGAGTGAGCAGTCATCACATATGGTTCTCGACAGCTGAGACAAAATGAGTAGAACTACACTACCCATGACCTGGAGTTAGCAACAGTGGTCTTCTCCTTGAAGATGCGGTGACATTACTTGATGGGCGAACATTTTACAGTGTACTCTGATCACAAGAGTCTCAGGTATATCTTCTCTTAGAAGGACCTGAACATGAGACAATGACGTTGGATTTAGTTCCTCCATGACTATTACTTTAAGATAGTCTATACTATTGGGAAGGGTAACGTTGTAGCATATGCACTAAGAGGAGGTCTGGTATACAGCTTCTAGGCGAGGCGACGAAGCAGCTGGCCGCTTTGTAGATATCCTTCATGGAACGTGGTGGAGTAGATTTCCTTCAGTCTCTTACAGTCACTCCCCCACTTCTTCCACAAGTCAGGAAGGCGTAGTGCGGGGACACTGACTATGAGACTCGACGTGCTCAGATATCCATAGGGCAGGCACCTGATGGATTTTCTGAAGATGGGGAGCATGTCATCCTCTTCAGAGGACGTACCATGGTACCAGTGTCACTTCGAGAGGAAGTGTTGAGGGAGTTCCACACATCCCCTCTAGAGGTATATCCAGGAGTGGTGAATATGTACTAGGATCTTTGACGACAACACTGGTGGCCGGGAATGAAGAAAGCAGTAGCAAAGTTTGTCTATCAGTGCCTCACTTGTCAGTAAGTGAAGGCGGAGCATCAGGTACCAGTTGACTTGGTTCAACCTTTAGAGGTCTCAGAGTGGAAGTGGGATGAGATATCCATGGACTTTGTGACAAGGCTTCCATGTAAATCCAGGGTACATGACTTGATTTGGGTGATCGTCGACCGACTCACCAAGTCAGCCCACTTCCTACCGATCAGAGAGCAGGGTTCAGTAGAGAGCTTGGGATGCCTCTATGTGCATAAGATTGTGCGGCTACAAGGAGTACCCTCAACGATTGTCTCCGATCATGATGAAAATTTTACTTAATGGATATGGAAGGGGTTGCAAGAGGCTTTCGGGACACAACCGCATTTGAGCGCCGCCTTCTATCTGCAGATGGATGGACAGACTGAGCGGACTATTCATACCCTCGGGGACATGCTGCATGCTTGCGTCCTCGAATTCGGTCGCAGCTAGGAGAATCACTTGCCTTTAGTTGAGTTTTCATACAACAACAGCTATCACTCCACCATTGGGATGACACCTTTTGAGGCATTATACGGATGACCTTTCAGATCATCTTTGTGTGGGACTGACCCATGGGAGTCAGCACTAGTGGGACCAGATATGGTACGGGCTACAACAAGAAAAAGTGTAGATCATCCAAGAGCGAATGAAGACTGCACAAAGAAGGCAGAAGTCGTATACCGATAGGAGATGGAGACCTCTATAGTTTGAGGATGCTGGCCATGTCTTTCTATAGGTCTCACCCCGAAGAGGTTTGTAGAGATTTGGCCGAGGTGGAAAGTTATCTCTAAGGTTCATCAGACACTTACAAGTCCACAATAGAGTTGGTGAGGTGAATTACCACTTAGCTCTTCCCCCATAGTTTCACCCGGTGCATGACGTCTTCTATGTATCCCAGCTGAGGAGATACATGCACGACCCTTCTCACATCATCGACCACAGCGAGTTGGAAGTTTACGATGGGGTGACTTTTACAGAGGTTCCAATAAATATTGAGGATCTACAGGAGTGGGTCCTTTAAGGGGGGTCGATACCACTGGTGTGCATTCGCTGGCAGCACAAGAACCTCCATGAGAGCACATGGGAGAGGGAGGCTCAGATGCGTGCTCAGTACCCCCACTTGTTCCCTTAGTTTGAGTTTTGGCTTATGGGGACGTAAAGTCCTGAGGTGGGAAGAATGTAAAGACCCAAAAATTCCATGTAATTGTTTTTAATTAAATGGAAATTTTACGAGTCTGCGAAAATCGACAGCGTGTGATTCCGAGGCCCAGTGTGACCGAAATGAATTTCTGAACTTTTTTTCGGGTACATTCAGTAAACGTGCGAGCGGGATTTTGTAACTTTTAAACCGGTGCTCGGAATTGAAATCTGAGGGAACAGTTGAACTTGCAGCGCTGATATTCACTTAAGGGTACCTTCACCTCGACCGCAGAAGGACGAGGGTGAAAAATAAAATTTTGGTTTTTCATGGGAAATAGAAATAAAATAAAATATTATTTTATTTTATTTTTCTTTTTGTTGAAACCTCCTATGTGGATGGTTTAAAGGTGGGGACCACCTGAACTAAAACCTAAAAAATGGGTTATGGTGGTGGGGACCACCCGAGACTAAAATCCCCTTGAACTCCCCACTCAAATGTGGGGAAGCCTCTTGAACTCCCTCTTTAATGAGGGAGGTGACCATTGGTATCCTCTACTTTAATTATGCCAACACGACCCATTTAATTATGCCAAAAAATTAAATATATAAGTATATTTTATTGGGTGGCCTATTCTTTTGTTGGGGAATTTGGGGGAAGTACTGGAAGAGTGAAATTGGGGGAAGAACTTGTGCAAGAGCTTCTCTAATGAAGAACTCTTCTCCTTCGAACAATCTTTCTCCAAACTTCGTCGAAGGACCTCCAATGATGAATGAACTGACGATCGAGGAAATTCCATCATCACTGAATTCATCTTTTCCTCTCCTCACCGACATCGTTGGTGGAGACTTGTTTCGGGATCGACAAACGCCAATCCATCTCAACCGTGGACAATCTTCAACTGAACCATCGAGGTAGGGTGGTTGTTTGAATTTCTTCCCCTTACCCGTTCTTAATAATTCATTGTAAAAACTAGGAAGAGATTATAGTCGCTTTCTATAACTCTAAAACGGAGAGTGAGGGCCAAAAAAACATGGGCCAACCTCTCCGAAAATCTTGTGTTTAATTGTAGTGTTATTCACGATGGAGGAGGAAGGCAACCAACCTCGGAGGTGCACGAGAATGGTGGCCAACACCACCGTCGGCCATGATGAAGGCGGTGGTGCAATGGTGTTGCCCTGTGGCCACCACGCCACCCGTGGAATCTGCCGTCTTCGGCCTCCTACGCCCGCAGCCACCGCGCTGCACGCGGCCTCTGCCATCCACAGCGTCCGCTACCCCACAGCCTCCGCCGACCGCGGCCTCCGCTGCCTCGCAGGCTCCGCCGGCCGCGGCCTCCACCGTCCACGGCCACCGCCGCCCCACTGCCTCCGCCGCTCGCGGCCACCATCACCCTATGGTCGCGCCGCCCTGAGACCACCGCCGCCCGCAGCCACCGCCCCCTGCCACCACCCCCGCCCCAAGGTCTCACTTCCCCATGGCCACTGCCGTCCGCAACCACTGCCGCCCCGCAGCCTCGCACCACCTGCGGTCTCGCCGTCCCACGGACCCTATACCCTCGCCACCTCACGAACCTCTACAACTCCCGCGACCTCAGCACCACCTCTCACCACCCAGGCTGGGCCGCCCAGCACCGGCCGGGCCGGGTCTGTCCGACAAGGTCGGACTGGACCCGGACCCGCTTCGAACCATTTACACTCTTTTGGCCATAACTTTGGCACCAGAAGTCCGTTTGAAAAACTTTCTACAGTGCCAGAAACCTTGGAGCGAAACAGCCCCTTTTTTATTCCCCACTAAAGTTTTGGATAAAGTTGGGGAACTGTCGGGTTACATCGATCACGAATCCAACCGGGCCATCAGGACTAAAAGGCTAATAACTCACAGACCGGGCATCCGATTGACGCACCGTCTATTGCATTGAGACCCCTATTATGTGGAAGAACTTTGGGTTACTTCTTCTTGGGACTTCGTGGTAGTTAGATTATCGACCAATGGATTGTGGAGAAGACCCTCCTGGAGACGAGAAGGCCTAGTGCAGAAACCCAGTAGCTGGCTGTGATGTGAAGAATGAATAGGGATCCTGTATGGGTCAACACCGAGCGATCCTGTGTGGGTCAGCACCGAGCGATCCTGTGTGGGTCAGCACCGAGCGATCCTGTGTGGGTCAGTACTGAGCGATCTTGTGTGGTTCAGCACTGAGTGATCCTATGTGGGTCATCACCTAGCGATCCTTTATGGGTCAGCACCGAGCGATCCTGTGTGGGTCAGCAACAGAGCCTCTTAACAGAATAAGATGATCTAGACTTTGACTAATCATCTGTACTTCTGTACTTAAGTTATACCTAGTGTGGTCTGAGTTCATACCTGTGTGGTACTTTCCTTCATGGTAATACCTTGGTGGTATTCTTCAGTGTGGCATACCTGTGTGGTAATCCTTCCTTTGTGGAACAGTTGTTCTTGGGATTTTGAGTTGGACTCTGTGTTTCCTCATGATTTAGATGGGAATACTTGATAAATTAGGTATATGTATGGAAATATACCTAAGTAGGGTTTTCAGTTGATTTCAAGCTTTTTGGTTTATCCTTTGTGGATTTTGTGAGACCTTGAGGGTCTCGGGGTCCCTACTGAGTATCGTTATGCTCCCCCTGCACGAGCTATGCCCGCACCTTGTTGTGTTTGGTGCAGACGATGGACATCGCTGATCGAGGCTGAGGGTACTTGGACTGGATGGTGCCCGGAGGTAGACCATACGGCGTGTCGGTACACAGATGAGACAGATAGACGTGGAGTGTTGAGGAGGTTATATATACCTACCCTTCAGGTAGGAACCTCAGAGGATGACCCAGTAGTTGTCTTTCTCTTTCTTTAGTTGTATTGTATTTCAGTTGTACTTTTACCTTTACTGTTGAGCTTGTATTTCACCCCCTCTTACTTTCATCACCCTTTTTACTATACAATTTTACTTGTGTTCATATCTCACTGTGTGCTTGGTTGCGTGTGTTTACAGGTTATAAAGGCAATGCCTTCCCGGTTTTAGGGAATATGCCTTTCAGTGCTAGTCGCCAGCCACTGGCCTATGGAAGACGAGCTTGGGGAAGTCACGGCATGGGCCCCGGGGGACGGGTCGTGACATTTACCCTTACACACAGACTTTAAATCATATATTAATTTATTTATTAAAATATTATATTTTTCAAATGAAAATAACTATAATTTATTATCAATTTTTTTTATTGTCTAAAAATATTATAATTTTACATGATTCGTGTGGTGACTACAATACCCATGACTTTGTATAGCAACACTTATAAAGTTCATAGAGGTATAGAGTTTGTTAGTGAGATGGATTTCAATAATAAATTAAATTTATGGAGTCAGAATTGGAGGAAAAGTGAAAATGGAAGGGGACCATTTGACTTATATACATGGAGCTATTGCACAGTGGACCAAAAAGAACCTAGATAAGATTTTCTACTTCCTCTGAATGAGCTCCTTGTAATTCCAAATGGACCCAATTATTACAAGGGAATTTTTTGAGGCCAATGAATCTAGAAACAAAAATTAATGATGAAATCAAGAAGGGAAACATGAGTAAAGAGTTAAAAAAGTGAAATATAACCATGTGAAAGAATAAGTGATACACCACTAAGTCTTTAGATTCACAAAGCAACTCAATCATAAGGTAGCATGATGAAGTCTCCAACTTCATGAATCAGCTAAACCATGAGGTAGCACATGATGTCTCTAACTTCATGATGCAACTAAATCACAATATATAACCCCAAACCCTTTAACCTCTTGAAGAAATAAAACCGTGTAGTATATTCATAGAGTCCCATCTTATTATTGAAGAAATGTTTTGTCGATCCACATGGTGACTTCATATTGAGAAAACACTATGGCCTCATTTTATTGGTTCATATCATAAATCACCATGACTCATAAAGAGGAATATCTCCTGATATTGGAGTGGTATTTTTTTTAACCTTACACAGTATCCTTCCAAGTGAACCTCCAATTAACTTCATGATCATTGAATCTATTCATGAAAACATGTCATCTCTACATTTCCATCAATTTCAAGAATTGATCATTAAAATTTTCCTATAAGTACCATAAATTAAATCCCAAAAAGGAATAGATAGAGACTTTGAAAGGAAAAACATATATGTTCCATGAATTTATAATTTATTAGATCCCTTCTATTGTAGAATAATTCGTAGGAAACCTATAGAAATTATCCCAAGAATAAATGAAACAATAGAGGCCACCTATCAAGGTAAAACCTATGAGGTAAAATTTTCAGCGTGATACCATAAAGACACAACATGTGGGAAAGCCTATGAGGCCACCCCATGAGGGTGATCCCCTAAGGCCACATTGAGAGGGAATTCCCATGAAGCATCCTCTCGAGGAAGAGACCATGAGGCCACCTCACAAGGGTGAAACCATGAGGTCCACCACTCAAAGACATCTCATGAATTCCACATTGTTATGCCACCACTTAATGTCCACCTCATGAGGCTAACATGTGAGGTAATCTCATAAAGGATACCTAGTGAGGTCATCTTAATTAGGCAACCTTCTTCCCTATCATAGTTTCTATTCATAATTGTAATTTTATTTGTAATTAAATACTTTCCCATATTTATATAAAGTACTCAAATGGTTGAAAAATGGAAATCATTCTCATCCAACCTTTCACCTACATCTCCTCTTCAGTCCATGCCAATCCGAATGACCTCTATGGAAATCCTATATAGGAGTAATCCAAAATTCACCAGTCAAATCCATATTCCTCGTGAGACCATCATTCAAAGGGATATATTCCTGGAGAAGTACCTAGAGGAAAACCATTTATAAGACTCATTATATCATCCATCTTCACCCATTCATGACATGAAAGTCCTAGATGTAAAACTATGAATCAGTATCCTTACCACATTATGTTAAAATAGACTATATTATCCCACTTAATGACCTTAAACTACTCAATCCAAACTACAAAAGCGTTGATTTCTGTAACTAGGATACATAGTATTACTCTATGAGGTTTATACCAAATTCTATAAATATTATATATCCATACCCATGAGGTCATATTACTCATGAAACCTCTTTAATATTTTACTTAAATCCAAAATTCTATATAATATTGGATTTCGTTTCTTCTTAGGGAATATCCCTAGTGAAAAATATACTTCAAGAAATATTCTTGACGAGTCCACATCCTGCTCGGTGGTTTGTATCCCTAAGAACCAAACCAAACATGTATCTCATAGTACCATATTCCTCGTGAAATCAATCTATACTCATCGAGGAATATTTAACTGAGGTTATCTAGATAGGTTTACTAATGTGTTAGATCCACATCGACCATCACTAGACACCTTTAACCTAGATGTCCACTCTGTATGAAATTAAACTAAATTTAGGTGATACTTGTCAAAAGACCTTAAAATTTATGGAATTTACTATTATTTGGAAGCATATTATAAGGTTTATGATTCCTTTCAAAATGATTTGTAGGAATACTTTTATATGGGCGTGATCCCAACACTATGAATGCTCATCGATTCCTTGGATGGTGATAAACTTCACAGCACCCAAACACGTGGCTTTGAACCATTGTATCCTCAAACAATGCACTGATAAATAATAATAAAAACTATTTAAAACCTCTAATATATACATATGGTACTATTTATGGATAACCAATCATACATACATATGTTCTTACTGAGAAAATTCCTCTAATACCAAATATTTTTTCACATCAGTAAGTCATTTTGATCTATCACTAGCATGAGGGTAACCGGTACCACACTTGGAATGAGAAGTATTCATGAAATATATATTAAATTAATAATATATTCTTTTAGTAGTCCAAAATACCCTTTAAAAGGTGAATATGACCATGAATTCCCATCTTATGGACTAACTCGCATTCCTAGGTGTTGCTAGAAAAGTCATAATTTCTACCCACTATTAGAAAGAAGGACTGTATAGACTCAAAATGTCACAGAATTGTCACATAGAATGCATCTTCTAGAAACAACATCACACCTGATATATCCTATGTTGAATTCATATATATTTCTATCCATCCTTTCTTACTCTATGGAAGGATCTTAAGTTTTCCAAAAAACATTTCCATGAAACACTAGTAAAGACCCCTATTTGAATTTAAATATGATAAATTTATTTAGAACTATACCAATTTTTTTAAACTAGTCTAAAAAAACTCCTAGATATATATCTATTGACCCTCACACCCTTATATTTGTTTCAACACCCATGAATTTAATTGAGAAGAATTTACCCAACCACACCTTTATAGAATATAAATTTAAAAAAATTATTTTTGTTAATATGTATTTCATTACAATTCTATATCAGAAATATCAAAACACTTTCACTAATAAACTTTTATACATAAGAACCAAATGATTATTATAACCAAAATCTTTTATTAAATCATCAAACAAGATATTTTAACTTTGAGAAGTTTACTTCAATCTATTAATAGACCATTACAACATAAAACCTTTATCATACTATTGACACTTTGTTTTATCACATGGATGAAAAGGTGACAAAGGGGAATGCTTTAGAAAAAAGGGAGAGAAAATAGAGGGAAAATTTCAAGACTTTCTAAGGCTCAAATATTTGTTCTCCCAAGGTAGCCCAAATCACCCCCATGCACAAGTACCTGTGTGCCACCCTATTTGAGTGACCGGTCTCCTTCACCCAAGGTGCCATATTTTCTTATAAATAGACCCTTAGGGCCTTCATTTGTATGGATGAATTTCCCTAAAGTCCGAATGATTCTATGACCTCCCTAGTGCTTTTCAATTTTCCTTTGAAACCTTTAAGGTAGTTTTATAACACCTAAATAGAGGGAATTAAAGGAGTAAAACGAGACTTATGTCCTTTCAGTGTTAAAAATAAATAACACTTGCATGACTAGTTCACCTAGCACCTTTATTTAGGAACACTTGTGTAATCTCCCTTTCTCAAATAGTAATTTTTTCACCTCACTTCTAGGAATAAATATAAAGACCCTTGTGGCTTGATCCATGTTTTTTCCAAGTGTATTCATCTGGGTTTTCTATCACCTAAGGTGAAACTAGTTCACCCAAGCCTACTTGTCTGCCACCAACTTGCACACCACCTACTTCCGCGCTACCTCTTGGTTCACCTAACCTTATCAACCTATGAGAACCTATCATGATAACTCCTTCAAAGCCATTCATGTAAGAGAATCACTTTTATTGGATACCTTTTAGGAATGGTATCACTTTCAAACCTCCTCCAAGACCTCATGATTTGCAAAACTGTAGGGAAAGGCACATCTGTGTGTCTCCCATTTGGGGTTGCATTTCTATGGTGAAAGGTTTCCAACAATGGTCCTACCAAAGGGTTAGGATCCTTGGGATGTCTATAGGTTTGCATATATATGGTCACATGGACCCTTATCCTAGGGAAAATGTTGAGTTGTTCTTGTTTTTGGTTTCCGGGGATAGGACTATGTCCTCCCCATATCCTCTTTCAGACCCAGAGCCTCTAGTTTCTGGTAGAGAGGATAAGGATCATGCTTGATTTTTCCTTTGATGAAGGAGAAGTCCACAACTATTCTAGGACTAATAAAAGGGAACTCTTATTGGGGAAATCCCTATCCTTTCATGTAGGATGTTGAATTATTTCTCACATCTACATCTTTCACCTTCACTCCTTCCTTACATTCAATGTATGTTCGGTGTAAATTGAAGAGAGGGAAGTTCCATGGCCATGAACTCATCCATGGTCTCCTTGAAAACTTCCATCATAGTCCCGAATCTTCACCATCAAAGGAGGAAAAGTTTTTTTTTTGAATATTTCACATCCACTTGATTTTCACACTATGCATGAATCACATGGTCTTAGAGGTTTGTAACAATCATAACACCCATAAAATCCAACTGATGTAATGAACTAGAATAAATCTAATTCCCACCATAACTGGGATATGTAAGAAGCCTTCATAATGCCTGATTTCCATACAATATCATCCATGAAATGAGAAATCATACCCCCTTAATCAGGGAATCCTCTTCATGAGTATTCACCAGTCCTAATTACCTTAATTTGGGCATCCTCCTAAAGTGTAAGCCATGAATTAAGCCCTTCTAAACCTCTATGATCTAATCCATCTCTCATGGACTCTGTTATAAGGGAATCCTCTTCCGGATCAATCCCCATCCTATTTTTCTCAAACGACCATACTCTCGTATGAGACTAACTGAACTACGTGGGATTTGATTCACATCCAAATGGGATACATAGGAAGCCTCCCTAAGGTTCAAACCCTACACCCAAATTAACCATATTCTCACTATGCCACATTACCATTAGGGTCTAATTAAACTTGTAATCTCATATCCTAACCAAGTTCCTTAGACTTCTTAGGAATAATTCCCACACTAAGCTTTGACTAGGAACCTCCAACATAGATATCCTTTCCAAATGACATTAAACTGTACAATTGGGTCCTTATCACATGACTATAAAAGGTATGATGTGTCCCATTATGTAGCACTGAACTATGTGGTATCTGATTCCTTTCAAAAGGATATATTGGAATACCACATATGGGTTTTATCCCAACATCATAACAACTTCTGTCTCCTCGGATGATGATAAATTTGAGAGTAACATTCATCTACATGGAAGACCAAAAAATCCAGAGTGCCCCATTGTGTGTCTTAAAAACAAGAATTGTTGTGATAATGACCAAATAATCTCTAAGTTGTATATATGAGGATACCATCAATGTAGAATCTCTGATACACATAGATATCTTCATTGATTAAGAATATCAAATACATATGGATGATTATAAATTTCACATATGCTAATAATTGATTGCTAATATTGGGATGAACTATTTCATACTTGGGAATTTATAAAGGATTCATGAACATATCTTAAATCTATAAGAGAGTCCTGGAGTAGGAAATAACTCCCCCCAAAAGGGTGTGATGAGCCCGAACTCCCATCCTCTCGGCCAATGTGAGTTTTTAAGTATTAAAGGACAATAAACCTAATAATTTTCTACCTTCGGAAAGAAGGTCCCTTTGGATATAGAACCATTAGGTGTTTCCCATTCCAAAAATGATTGTTTGGAAACCATTAAAAAATAGTGATTCTTAACCAAAAACCGTGTTTCGATGGAAATAAAAATGTTGAACGCAACGTGAATCCATAACTAAGATAATAGCATTACCCATCTGTCAGGCCCCTATCAATTAATAAAAGAGGGCCAGACAAGGTAATAAATCAGGAATTTTTTTCTCAAATGATACACCTGAGTTCATTGTATAGGTTTTTTATATATAGAGGCCCTATTTTCTATGAACTCCTGAAAATCCAAATGGATTCCTTAAAATTTACACCCATGTACACCCCGACCGCTACTCAGGTTGGATCC
Organism: Viscum album; assembly: GCA_963277665.1. NCBI lineage: Eukaryota > Viridiplantae > Streptophyta > Magnoliopsida > Santalales > Viscaceae > Viscum > Viscum album. Next base: position 248,966,528 of record OY728135.1, on the reverse strand, counting down.
TCATCCGTAAAAAGGATACCATCACTGAATCAGTGTCTTAATTGTTGGGTCTCTAACACACTGGTTCAATATCACCATAAACGCAGTACCATTCCAACCTTGTAGGCTTCACGAACGACAATCCAGATCCAGAATAACCCCCAATCATCTGATCAGCGATTACCAATCATCTAGATATAGACGGTTCCAATAATAGTCTTCAATCATTTCAGGACATTATCCCCCAAAAACACAATCCCAAATCCCTCCCATATTATAGGGAGGTCGACCAAAAAGCCACCTACAACCTCATTTTGAAGGAAAATGGGTCCTTCCCAAGGGCTTCTACCAACAATCACCACCGCAAGTGCCGGATGACAGTAATACATCAACATGATGAGGGTGTTGCCTTCATATGTCCGACCAAGGTTCCTCAGACTCGGGCATACAAGGAATCCCATCTATGACAAAAAATAGATAATAGGGAGTAGGATTTTACCTTTCCCCCTCTAGAGAAGTCTACCAACCCATTTTGGTGGAAAATAATGAGCGTTCACATACACCTGTCCGAATTCATTCAATCGGCCATAAGACTCATATAGCGGGGCCCAACCCATCCCGCTATTCAAATCCAAAGGAGTACAATGAGAAGGAACATACACTTTTATAAAATCATAAATCCTACCATCAAATTCGTCTAGAAGCATTAAAATAAACCCACCAACCCCATTTGGAGGTAACTAAAAAAAAGAAACATACACCTTCCTACACTCATCAAGTCTTCCAACAACCTCATTCAGCAGCACCCAGAGAAGTCAGTTGGAAAGCTCCAATAAAATGTAGAGGGAAAAATCAACCCTATATCCCAACACATGAGTATTACCAGTATCCACTAGTAGGAATGAGAGGAAAATATTAGGTACATACACCTTATATAGATATGGAATGGACGTCTATTCCCATTTTAGCTGCTGAATTCACCAAGAAAATCTTGGCAATAACGAAAGGGAAGACACAGATTTGTAGCTCAAATCCAGAGACTTGCCAAAATATCATCATGACAACAACATTAGTACACGAGAGACAGAATCATAACTCTATCCCCACAAGCATGGTGGCTCATAAACATGTCACCTTGTAGTAGATACATACCTCTATTTCCACCAATGAGGGTTATTGGGCATAATCCCTCATATCATATGAAAAATATGACCGATAACATACACCCATTCCAATTTTAGAAAATTGGACTATTATAATAGAAAATTCAAACTAGGAACATACAGATACCCTTGATAACCACTTTTCCCAACATGTGGCTCCAACAACTTATACGAAGTCACCCAAGAAAAATGCTTATCAAACACAGTTGGAAAATCAAGAGCCAGTTTTTGATTTGGATCCACTTAATGATGGAGTTATTGAATCCCTCAAAAATTTATCTATTGTAGCTCAAGATACTACCCTCCCATTACCAAATTATGGGAGCAGTAATAGTAATTCAGAAGGTCCTCATTGAAAAAATCTTCATTAAGTACTACTTCATAAAAATTTGGTCAATTTTGAGAACCTATCACTTGATGAGTGCCATAATAACCCTCAGTGTGACTATAAGACAAAAGAGAAAGAAGGTCTACTCATTTTTGTAATCCACCATGATATTAATCCCCATTATGAAATTCACTTTGAGAGTTATCTTGACAGAAGTGATTCGAATTATCATAAGAATTATCAAACTAACAATGTAGTGATGATAAAACCCTCTTATCTTGAGGCACTTTCAAATAAAAGTCCATTCATGTATGATGACTTGTCACTAGTGGGTGAAATTACTTCTCAAGCAGAATACATCCCAATGCGACTGTTATTATTTGAACCACCCTTGGCCCGTTTATCTTCTAATACAATAGAGGAACTCTCTACCAATCTTAATAATTTTGATAAAGCGGTATGAAGATGAAAACTTTGGTATAATCAAGTAGAGAAACCTATGGAAAAATATGAAGAGGATATATTGAATATGAGGAAACAACTGGATAAAGGTAAAATACCATTCATGTTCTCGACTTTGGACACCTCTAAATATAACATTATCGAGATGTTGGTAGAAGATTATATTCATGATATCTGCCTCAATATATAGAAGACTCTTAATCATCTAAAAGCCAAAGTATTACCATATGATGAATATTAAAGTCATGTCAAGGTAATAGAAGGGTTATAGTGTCTAATTGACTTTACATCACTCCTAGATTCCTTATATATAGAGATTGAGAAGTTACAAGGATCCCTTTAATGTTCATGCCTCAATGCATTAATGAGGTTATGAAAATCGATCGTAGATATCCCATCTAGTGTTCATGTCAAAGGATGGGGTGCACATGGAGAATTTCATTTCACTATGATCCAAACCAACAAAGCCCACCAATATTTGGTCTCATACAATATTATTTCCTCATGCCATTTACATAAAGAAAATTATGTTTCTGACTGAAGTGATGCTCAATAAGAACAGGCCTTGACCTGCTTCCACTAAAGTCAATCCCAAAGTGAGAATGATATTGAGATTATTTTTCATCAAGCATATGAGATCATAGACAAGGCCTCCCTCTTTGAGGATGGAAACCATAATACTGTGCAAATTTCTAAAATAGCACAACGGTCTTCCAAGTCATGTGATTTAAGTGAGTGTCAGATAACGAACCCAACCAATATTAGGACCAGAATTTGTCAAATTAGAAGAGAAAATATGCTGATATCAGCCATAATAGTTCAAGAGACACCCTATCACGTAGGGATGGGGGATTTTTTTAATCCAACCCTTGAAGTCAACAAATAGATCCTAAAGGGTTGAGAAAGAAAAATAGGAATAGCCCTAGCCTGTAGGGCTGGGTTTTTTTTCACATTCACAATCCTCTCCCCAGTGGAAGTCAGTTTTCTCCCAGTTAGGGTACAAGTTAAAAAAATGAATGCAAAAAAAACTATCTGAGGATTACCTTAAGGTTACTATCCATCAAACTGTTCCCAGGGAACCAAAAAATTGAAGGACAAGGTCTTTTGGAGGGTGTAGAAGAAGGGAATCTCACAAAGATACTGAAATAATTCAAACAATGAATCATGAATTAATGAATGTCATCATTGAAGATACTATATAAAATGAATCTAGTTTAGGTGAGTAAGAGGATGAAGTTATTGTTTATAATACAGTCCACACCGAAGCAAATGAAGGTAATGTGTGTACCCGAAATTAGAGGCTCACCCAAAATTTACGTATCCCCTGGAATAATCAACCTCCACCTCTTTAAAAGGAACATAATAAGGAAAAAGGTAAAGGCCATACCATGTATCACCTTTCTATTTGAGAAGGTAAATTCTTTTCCCTTGAGGAGAGATTTTATCAACAAAATTAAGAGATTATGGAGTTGAGAATACTCAATATAGAGTTACTATGAGGTAGCACTCATGCCAGATATTCTCTACAAGAAGATATCCAGCTTTCACTTCTAGTAGGATCACCTAAAAAAAGATGGTTTATTGTAATTACTAAAGTGCATAATAAATTACCTACATTTACAGTACAACTAGAGTAGGGTTAGGCACAACCTTATAGGCCATACCCATGGGTTATCCAAGGTAAATACCAACATCACCACCATCGATGGTCCAAGCAGTTCTTTCACCTATTTAGGATCCTACTATTTCACCTGTTTAGGTCCTGGCTCAGCCATATGTTTCTCAAATTCTTATGAACCCCATTGGGTCATTGATGAATTGATTGGATGTAATGGAAGGACGACGTGAACCAATATAGATAGAAAAGAATGCTTATCCCAAATGGGTAGATCCAACTCCTCCTCCACCAAATCGTGGGAATCCCACATTTATAATCATTAATGGATCATGATATTCAAAGTATCACTTGATACATTTAATCTCTCATTGTGATCCCATAATGGGGGACCCCAAGAAAAAAGAAGTAGTGAAACACAGGTGCATCATGTATTAATTGCATGGCCCTTACTTTGTATGGTACACATGTGTGCAGTCTCGATCGATCACTAGATGGGAAGATCTCCATTAGAATCTCCTTTTCCAGTTCATCTCAATGTTGTAGAAGTCAATATTATTTGATCTCACAAATTTCAAGAAAATGGAAAATGAAAGATTTTCATATGTCATTGATCGATAGAATGGATTAACATAATCTTTAAATATACCACTCTCTTAATAAGAGTTTCAGCCATTTTTTTTATAAAATCACCATGATGAGTTGCGCACACGATTAATTCCTATGAAATAGAAAATAGGGTTTCAAGATTTGGCCTTTATTGCTTAACAGGTGAAAAAATCTATAACAGTGACTTGATCCAATTCCTAAGTAACCGCATCAGCTCTAAGAAGAAGAGCAGGAAAAACAGAGGGTGCTACAATTATTCTTAAGCAGGCCCCTGTAACTACTCCTACTTCAAATACATAATCATATTGTAGGTCTCCACCTCTGGAGCATTATCAATAATGAATGACTCATCAAGATGATCAAAAATATCAAAGAAGAAGATAGTTTAAGGAGCTGAAAAGCAATGTTAATTCATTTTGAAATGACAATGTTCCCATTTACTTTATCTCAGCTTTGGAAAGAAAACATAGTTCAGTTGTCAAGGAAAAATAAAACAAACGAAGAAGGAGACGAGGACCTCCCAAACAATTATCCATTCCATCAAATGTAGGGGCAGCCCATCCAAGATTGTTTTTTTAAGGACCTCCTACAAAAGATGGAAGACTCTAGGAAAGTGAATCTAAAATATTCACAATCCTAGGTAGCATGTGTTATTGCTATTGATCCAGAGGAGGAAGAAGAGTGGTAGGAAGTAAAAATTAAGAATGATCAGAAATTAGATGATTGGATAGTTAGGATAAAAATCAACTGAAAACTAACAATTCTAAAAATATAGTTGAAACAAAAAACCGCGTCTCCTACTAATTCCATTATAGAAAATTTGTCTTCATAAAAATCTCAGTTCACTGAAGGCCAATCATCAAATAAGAAACATGGCTAGAAGAATAAGGATAAAATGGATTAAGAAAAGTATTTTAAAGGCTAAAGCTGTTCTTGACCGTAGCATATTTCATGCCGACCGTATCAAAAGAATGGGCACTGCCCCATCGAACAACACAATAGGAGTCGACCCCCCAATGTATAATCTTCACTAGATGAGGATTTGATCTTCAGTCCCGTTAATTTTATTCACATAACAGATGCCTACTCATATGATGATTCTGATCATGAACCTAATTTCCCCAAAAATGATTGGGTAATTGGGGTAATAAGTCATTAGGGTCGGAGATACATGGGAAGACATGGTTTTGATAGAATCGATTATTACAACTATACCCCTGATCAAACTATTTATGTAGAAGAAACTCATGTGAGATCCCTCCAATAATCTCAACAAGAACAAGGGAATTCTCCCACACATGACAAGGTCTTCCCTAACATGATCATCATGGAAGACCGATTAGAGGCTATACCACCCCCTTCTTGGAAAATGGGTAGATCTAGTCAGCCTAATCCACTAAGAGTAGAAATACTTCCATATTCTTCCCCAATAGATGGTCAATCCACATCAAGAACATCATATTCCAAGGCACTTGAAAAAGATCACCTTCATGTTGGAAAACAAAAACATCTGGATCAAAAGTATGATGTGTTTAATCAACTGGACCATGTACCGACCAAGCTATCAATCCTATATCCCTGGTTTTATTAAATAATCTACTGGAAGCACTCATCGAGGCTTCGTAAAGTCCTCGTGTTTTTAAATTTGAGGTTACTACTGTAGAAGTTTATCGTATAGAGAATAACCCAGTAGAATGGAATATAGTCATATCTTTCATGGACTAGGATGAGTATGTTGTTGTACATGGACACATCAAACCCTTGTATCTATCTAGAAAAATCAATGATACTGATATCTGATGAGAATTCATTTATAATGGATCAGGGGTCATTTTCATGTCCAACCGTACACTCATTTTATTAGGCCTCAATAAATACCACTTGTCTCCCACTACTTTGATGTTACGGTTTTATGAAAAGAATGAGAAAGAACCTCTTAGTGAGATTATTCTTATAACTTAGTTTGGGTATCTCATATCTGATTTAGAGTTCATAGTCATCTGGCAGGACACAACTTTCAATGTTCTTTTAGAGAGACCTTGGATACATCATCATGCAACCATTCCTTCATCATACCATCAATGTCTCAAATATTGTGTCAATGGTCAAATTGGGACACTACAACATGATAAGTCCCCATTCAAAACTTGTGAATATTAGTACATTGATGTAAAGTTCTATCACACAAAGGGAAAATAGTCCATTGAAAAGGATGTTACTAGAATCAATTATCTTAATGGTCTGGAAAAGATCCCAACCAACCCATTAAAGCATCTCAGTGAATATTATATGCTTCCCATTAATCAAATTGAAAGGGTTAGCCCAAATCCAAGGACTCGTTCTATAGCTTCCATAATGTCAGTTGTGATGATTGAATCTAATAGTATAAATGAAACCATTGACACACCGAGTAGTGATGAAAGACTATATAGAGATGTCTTCATTCCATCCACTGAGCTTTAACAAGTTTCCACTTCATCATACAAGCTATAAGATGTTATTTCACTCATGGAAAAAGATAGGGGTTCCAATTATTGTCTCATCATCTTCCCTTTAGAGATTCTAAAAGACCCTTCATCATCAGTTGGGTTGGAGATGGTTGCCTCATCTTTGAGATGTACAAATGATGAATCCATCCCTCATTCTAAAATTATTGATTCATCACCTATACTCCAAGAAGAGGTATGATGAGTGATAAATGAAGAAGAGGAAGAAGAGTAAGACCTATGGGATTCCCCTCCAGTATTTGAGGAAGGAATTTCCACCACTTTGGATAAACTCAGAGAAATAAATCTAGGCATAGAGGAGGATCTACACCCCACTCTAATTAGTGACGCCATGAATTCTGATGAATGATAGGTTTATACTTCCTTTATAAAGAAACACATGGATGTGTTTTCTTATATTTATATGGAAATTCCGGGCCTTGACCCCAAGGCATCCACCCATCATTTGGTTTTTCAATAATATCATTGGGGATATAAGCAGGAAACAAGAAGAATGCACCTGACTTACACCTGCAAAATTGAGGCTAAATTTGAAAAGCTTATCAAAGTCGACTTCAATCGAGAGGTCCAATAGACAAAGTTCTTATCAAATATTTTCCTTGTAAAAAATGAGAATGAAAAATTAGAGTTGTCATTGATTTTAGAGATATCAACTGGAATTTCTCCAAAGATGACTTCCCGGTTACAATCACGGAACTCTTGATTGATGCAAAAACTAACTATGAAGCTCTTTCCTTCATATAAAACTACTATGGGTATAAAAAAATTTGAATGGACACAGAAAATGAGGACTCTAAAGCCTTCAGATCCCCTCAAGGTGTATTTTTCTATTAGGTAATGCACTTTTTTTTGACTAATTCTAGTGAGACATGCCAACATTCAATGCACCACATCTTCAAACCCTTCTTGGGGAAATTTAATGAATGATATGTTGACGATCTAGTGGTAAAATCCTTACAATGTTATGATCACCTTGCTAAACTAGAGACAATATTCACCAATATTTGAAGGCATAATCTAATGATTAACCCCTTGAAATTTTCTTTCAGGGTAACCTCAGGAAAATTAATTAATTTTTCAGTACGCCATCCCAACATCGAAGTTGGTCATGAGAAGACTGAATGTCTCCTTGGAATGTCACCTCCTAGAAACTTGATAGAGTTGAGAGGACTTCAAGGAAACTTGTCCTACATCAAGTGCTTCAAAGACAATCTTGAAAGAAAGTGTTTTCCATTCACCCAATTGATGAAGAAGTGGGTCACTTATCAGTTAACCAATGATTTCCAAGCATCATTTGATACCCTCAAGAAATACCTCTTAGGCCCACTAGTATTGATGGAACCTATTGAAGGAAAACCAATAATTCTTTATGTTACATCCTTGGAGAGATCACTCGGTTCCTTATTTACACAAAAGAATGATGTTGGGAATTAAAACAACCTTTAATATCTCAGTCAAACCATGCTCGATGCAAAGAATTGATATTCAGATATTGAAAAAATCTTCCTATAATTAATATTTGAAATTCATAAGTTGAGGCACTACCTACAGCAATATGAGGTTCACTTGGTCTCTCACAATAACCTACTCAAATTTATACTAAGTCATCCTATGTTAAAAGGACGTCTGGCATGGTGGTCAGTTATTCTGTAATAGTTTGATATATATCTTTTACCATTAAAAGCAGTGAATGGAAAAGAATTGGAAGAGTTCCTTGCTGAGCACCCATCTGTGGAAGAAACATCATTAAATACTGAAACACCTGATGAATAAATCTTCTCTATTCCAAATATCCCACAAAAAATGGGAGATTTATTTTTACGGTGCTTCTATAAGTATAATAGAGAATAGATAGGAAGACCTTAAGCTCAACAATGTTGGGATAGGAATTGTGCTTGTCTACCCCCAAAAGGAAGAGTTACCATACTTCTTCCTCTTATCAGAAGGCGATACCAACAATGAGGTAGAATACTAGTCTTTCATTGAAAGGTTTGGAATTGGAACTCCAAGTAAAGGTGAACCAACTAGAAGTTAAGGGTGATTCAGAGTTGGTAATTAAATAGATTAATGGGGATTATTCCATCAGAAAAAAAAGAGATAATTCCTCTATGTGATTATGTTTGAGGGTTAATGGTAGAATTTCCCTTATAGAGAACATTTTCATATGTCCCGCGAATAAAAATCCCAAGATGATGCATTGGAAAATGCACCCATAACCCTGTAGATCTAAGCAAGGATTAGAAAATAATCAATATTTCTCATATTTGTGTGGTTTCAACTTTTGTTCAAATCAGAATAGAGGAATTCAATGAAATCAGCCCCATTACTTAACCATCATTTCCTACCATGGGATGTATGAAACCTATCAGGAAATATATATACAACATAGAGTAATTCCAAAAAATAGAGTTGGATGAGAGAAAATCCGGTGACAAGTAGTTAATTTCACTCTTTACAACGGCCCAAATCACCAAAAGATCCTCTATAGATGAGGGGTTGATGGAATTATCCTCATATGAATTGACATGGAGGAAAATGTGGCTATTATAAAAGAAGTATGTGTAAGAGCACGTGGTTTCCCTTAGTCTGGGTATATACTTTCTAATCAAATCTGAAGGCTTGGATACTTCTAGCCTCCGATGATGCAAGATTACATAGATTTCACTAAGAAGTTTCATCCCTACTAGGTTTATTCCAACTTCATACATCAACCAATGGAGTTTCTACATACAACCAAACAATCCTGGCTATTTGATACATGGGGAATGGATATAGTAGGACCATATCCTCCAGCTATGACTAAGCAGTTCAAGTACATCCTTACTACTACCAATTTATTCTCTAAATGGGATGAGGAAAAACCCTTTAAAGAATTCAGGGCTAAAAGCATTGTTAGCTTTGTCAAAGCTAATTTCATTACTTTATTTGGTTTCCCTCATACCATATTGATGGAAAATGACCCAATTTCAATTTTTCTAAGGTAGGGAAGTTGTATCATGAATAAAATATCAAATCCAACCATTCATTCAGCTATCATGCAGTGGAAAATAGATAGATAGAGGATTTAAACAAAACCTTGTCCAATATACTCCAAAAAATGGTAGATAAATATAAGAAATCTTTTCTTATGCCTTATGATATTACATGATTACTACCCGTACTGCCACATGGCCAACTTCATACTCATTATTACATGGGGAGAAAGTAGTTCTGGCCATCAAAATTCACTTTCCATCACTTAGAGTTTCCATTTGTGATCAATTATCCACCGATAAATAATTCTTTAAATGGATGGAAGAGTTGGAGGAACTAGAAAAAAAGAAATTGAATACCTTTCATCACTTGGAATTATATCAGAACCGAATAACACGTGCCTTTAATAAGTAGTTACTTGTTTTTTCATTCCTCCAAGGAGAGTTGGTTTTGACCCTTAGGACTCCAATGACACCAATAAATAATCCTTTGAAAGTTAATCCAAGGTGGGAAAGATCTTAATCCATACATAAGGGATATTCTAATAGATTTTATTGATTAATATCAATAGACAGAGAACTTATTACAATTTTAAACAATAAAAAGTTCCTAAAAAATTATTTTCTATAATCACAAAAAATTTGTCCTAGTTATATGATGATAAACTATGTTACAAACATCATCCATGCTACATGATGTCAAACTGTGTGGCATCATCATCCCTTGTTGCAAGAGGATAAACTTCATGACATGAGTTTCTAATCGCATGACCTAAAATTGAAAAACACCATTTTTTCCTTACCACATAAATTAAACTATACAGTTCATGTATCACTAATTTTACGTTAATAAATCCACCAAGATATCATGAGTTGACATTCCCTTTGGTCCCTTAAATGATGAGCATCTTCCATACATATTCCTTACTCACATCATTGTCACTCCCTAGTGGAATTTGTTCCCCATTTCTACCCATGTTTGGATCAGGCCCACATGGGTAACCATATAAAATAACTACATATGGCATGATTATCATTCCAATGAGATATGTAGTGATTCATAGATCTCTAATATTGTGTCCAGCCATGATTAAAAATGCAACTTCATTCCCAATGTCTATGAGTAAAATATTCATAGGGAATATTTCATTAAGAACTACGTGTGGCTTGATTCTCATTCCAATGAGATACGCAGTGACACCCAAATCTAATATCTCAGGCCCATCCACAATATTAAAATAAAAAAATTTGATTTACCTTGTATGTGAGTCTATTATATACTATGAAACCTTCTATAAAATATGGCTTTCTTCTCATACCGTATTTTATTTTGTGCCTGACCATTATTCTGGAATGTATTAAAGTACCTATTTCTAACATCAACATTCAATTGGTGTGGGGAAACATCCTCAATAACTATTCATACCTTTATTAATTCCCTAGTAAGATACCTAGTGAAACATGGTTCCTATCCCTTGGTCAAACTGCAATATTTCTATCTTTTCACATCGGTTTATCTTCATCCATGCAACATGACATTAAAATGAATATAATATTTCAAGAAATACGTGTGGTGTGATTCTTTTCCTAGAAAGATACATAGTGAAACCCAGATTTCCTATCTTAGGTCCAGCCTTGATTGATTATTATACCCCTTTACTTCCTGTTCATAAATCATATCAACATAGGTAACCTTTTAAAGATCATGTGAGGCTTGATTCTTACCCATATGAGATATGTTGTGATGCCCAGAATTTCATTCTTGGACCCAACCGCAATGTTTCCATCACTTCAAATTAGTTCACCTATGTCCTTACTGCATGATGTGGAACTGTATGTAATTTCAAGAACTACATATGGATTGATTCTTGCCCCATCAAGATATATAGTGACTCTCAGATCCTACATCACGGTCCAACCATCATTAAAAAAATTCCCCTCTCCCTATGTATAGACAAAGTTATTCAAGGAGACCAATTTCTAGAACTATGTTTGGATTTATTCTCACTCAAATGAGATACGTAGTGATGTCCAAAATTTAAAAAAATCCCCTCTCCCTTTTACTTTCTGTTCATGAAAGTAATGCATCTTTACTCCCTTGTATGAGTCAAATCTACGTGAGGATATTTAATGTGATTTCTCATATTATGTATGAATCCATATTCAAAGAAACCCCCATTATCCTCCACTCATGAACTAAATTGGGGTGGGGGATCTTTATTTAAGAATGATTTATGTCTTGATTCTCACCCCTGTGAGATACGTAGTGACATCCAGATCATCACCCTTGGGACCAATCGCATCACAACATGAAAATCCTCCACTTTCCCACATACAAATAAAATTTCTTAGTAGGAGATTTTATTTTGGGTCCTCTCCTTAGAGAGCCTACCAAGGAAACTAAAAAGTTCCCCATTTTACATATGAGTCAGTTCTATGTAATGCTCTCCATAATCATGGCCAACATCAGTCCAAATACTTCCCTAGTGCATTGGACATTACACCTTTTTCATTTCATACTCCTAATATTTAAAACTATTAGACATTCATAATCTTTATTCAATTTCTGGTGGCAGAATTTTTGATACTTGAAAGATCTTTTTCCTCACTATGCAGTACATTCCCCTAGTTAGCCTTACATAATGTCTCCAATATAATGGGATTGTTAGCCAAAGGATGGAACTGTTTGGATATACATCATATTCCCTAGTTGGTGCTTCATAATATAGCCCCCATAAAAGGTTTGTAAAATAATTGTAACTTCATTCTTGGAAGAATCCTCTTCTGTCCATCTAATCTTTGATGACGGTATGCATTGACCCATAGTTTAAAGCCACCATCCTTTGCATATTTGTCCCATATCCTTTCAATCGATCATAAAGTCTCCAATACCATGTTTTATAATTTCCCCCTCTCATTTTTTCAAATAATATTGGAATAACCTTGGGTAATTTGATTATAACATCATTCATTATTTCCTTAATATTATGTTTCTAGTTGTATGACCTAAAACTAAATGCACTATACTTCATACGCTTGGTTTAGACCTTAATAGAGATTTTATTCCCCCAATTCATTGGAAAGTATGACTTAAAATATGTCTTTTGTATTTAAACACTTCTCTCCATAAAACAAACACTATGCTCAGGAATATTAGAGTATCCATAATGTTTCATCAACTTTTATCAATAGAATGTCATAATTCACGAGAGCTCCATTAACTAAATGAGCTATATGTTCCCTAGTTGGCCTTACATAATGTCTCCTACATAACAGGCTTATTAGCCAAAGGATTCCGAAGTTTGGTTATACAACACATTTCCAAGTTGGAACTGCATAATACAACCCCCATAATAGTTTTTCCAAAATAACAGTAACTTAGTTCTTGTAAGAGACCACCAATAATTCCATTTAGCCCTTTCTTCCATATCACTATTTGGATTTGAGTATCTCTAAATCACAACTTAAAATTATCTATTTACATACTTGAATATGGTATCACATTTCCAAAAAAATTAACTAGGAATTAGAAAACCATTAGATATTTGGTCACAGCTAAAGACATTAAATCAAATCCCTCATAATGTCCTTACTACATGACTTTAAAGTACACAACATAATGTCCATGCTACAAGAATTTAAAATACATAGCACCTAATTTACTTATTTCACTACTTTAACCTATACAACATAATGTCCTTATTTCACAACATTAAATTTCACAACATAATGCCCTTGTTTTATGACATTAAAATACACATCCCCTAACATCCTTGCAGCATGAAATGAAACTACACAGTATATTATCATAAAGACCCTTTCTGAAAAAATATATACCCTCCCTCACACACCAAATTCGTGTATAGGTGCTTTCTCACTCATGGCCTATGATGGCATAGATGGTTCTTTTTATTATTAGATATCTTTATTTGGAAAATCCACCCATTTTAGTCTTCAGAAATTGAAATCATAAACCCCCTTGTTTATCAGTAATAGAATGTCATAATTATAGGGAGATCCTTTACCTGACTATGCAGAACATTCCTTGATTGGCCTTGCATAATTTTCCCACATAATGGGCATATTAGCCAAACGATGCCAATATTTTTCTATACAAAACATTCCCTAGTTGGACCTGCATAATACAGCCCACATAACAGTTTTTTTTAAATGGCAGCTACTTCGTTCATGAAATAGACCTCCTCTATTTTTATACTTCAAGTTTTATATTTTGTGACTATAAAAATCATCACTGAATATTACCCTTGGAAGGATATAAGGAATATCAAGACCTTCCCCAACCATCAATCCTTGTTGGGGTTATAAATTCAAAATTCATGGTCAAATATATTCGACCTAAAATAATAGATTTATAAGTCCAACATGCATGAATTTAAATATCCCACAAAATAGGCTTAACATAGACTAGGCTAAAAAACTATAAAGGGAAATCTAGGAAAAAGTTATGTCTCATCTCGATAAACCTACTCTTTGTACGTTTTAGGAAATATCGATCGATAAAAAGTTAAAGGAAAAACTTGTTTAGATGAAAACCAAAAAATGTAAGCCTAATAAAAATCTATGTTTCAACCACTAAGTCCCCTCCATATTGAGATTAGGCAAACAAATTAGTGTAATAACACAAAATAAACAAATTTTGTAGGTTTCTCCATATGACCCTAGCAATAGTCAATCTATTCTCACTAGGCCCATTGGAATAGGTAAATAATAGAGTGCATCCCAACTATATCATTGTTGTTATGATTTACCTATGTGAAAAGTTCATTTTATGAAAATCAGTTTCAAAATTATAATTACAATAAATAGTAGATATGAATATATTGATGATTAGAAAAAAATTCTTTTCATTTTTGAAAAAAACCCCCTAACAAACATCCAAAAACTATATTCTCTCTATCAAAATCACAAGAGGTTGTCGATATAATTTTTCATTTGTCGAATAGCCTCATGAGCCCCATAAAATACTTGTTGATGTTGCTCCAATCAATCAGCCATAGTATCCTCAACCTAATGAAGTGCCTCCTTGGTAGTCGCAATGGAATTAGCCCCTTCTATTTTAGCTTCCCCTTTGAGTAGTGAAGTTTTTTAACTTCCTCTATAGCAGTATTCACCTATTTCTGAATATGCGACACTTGAACAACGTTCTTTTTATTTTCCGATATAATATTAACAACTTTATGATTTGACTAGCCTCAGTTTAAGATACTACCACTCGAAATTTATCAATGTTAGCAAGTAGTCTAGATTTTATTAGATCATGTTGAAATTTGTGATCTTGACCCCACCTCCAAATGGTCTCTTTTTCCACAGTATGGATTACAAGGTAATCAAAACCTCTGAATCCCAAAATGATGAAAAATGCTGAAATCCATGGGATTTGAAGATGCAGTTTCTTTGAGGGATATCTCATAGATAAGCTTCAATATATCTCTCCATGCTTTTTGATGTTCAATATAGAGAGAGACCTGCAAATCTGGGTCTACTTTAGAATCATTGTCATAAGTAGGAATGTACTCTAAGATTAATGCACTTAAAGAAGTTCCATATTCTTCTACCTCCACAACAGTGCATGCCTTGCCTCCTGATGTTGGTCAAGTTTATGTAAAAGTTTCACCCTCAGACCTATCCATAGAGGCTGATAATTTTGAATGATGAATAAAAATCATAATTAGTTTTAAAAGAATGGAAAGAGCAGGGGAAAATCATAATGGTTGGTAACCTTTACCCAACATCCTGTCAACGGCCTGAGAAGACTCCTCCCTAAAATTCCGATCCTCATCAGTTTTGTTTGGAACCTCTTTCAGAGGACTACTTTAGTAAGTCAGCTCAGGTTTCTCCAGATAAACCTCAGGAAGATTTTCTGTTTCAATGGTCACCTGAGTCGACTCATCCTCAATAGTAAGATTGATTGTGATCTCAATGTATCTTCTAGGAACCATCACTATAGTAGCTCCTGTATATGGATTTTCACATTCCAACAAATCATGATTAGGGAATTAGGCATAAGAATATTAATGGGATGGAAAATAACAACTGACATCCATTTGGTTTTATATATAGTGCCCCAAATTCTTCTTAAGTAGTGGGTATATTAACATGTTACGATACTTCATCAAATGACATTCCAAGATTTAGCATAGATTCTAATGAAATCCCAAGACCATTTTTAGTCTCACCCATGGGAACACTTGTAGTAGTTGATTCATGACCCTCCATTGAGGACTTTAGTCCCTGAACAACCTGCTCAGTGACAACCATCAGGTTAGCATCCATCATCGCATGATTTTACGGTGCATTAAACGAACCTGGAATTTTACCTAAATGAAATTAAGTTGTTGATATATAACCTATCATTAAGAACTTATAACATACCAGATTCCTCCTCTCTCCCAACAGTTGGGATAAGAGCAGTTCAAAGAGTATATATTGTTTCCTCTCACCTAGATGCCTCTTCAATCAAAGGAGACACTTCATGGTAGGGATCCACACATGTTCAGAAGTTACCTATACAATTCCCAGAGGATCATTGGTAAATTCCATAAGGGAAGAAATAGAATATGTTCCTAAAATTCTATGAATTTTAAATACTTTATTTGGATGAAATCAAAATTGATGATTTCAGGAAGACTTACCACTGCTATTGAAGCATATATCCCCAAATTTCTTTCTTTAACATACCTGCTTCTTTATTTTCATTAAAGTTAGACTAAAATAATACTCTCTAAAAACTATTATTGGAGATGGGAAACCTCATTCCACCTCATCCTTCATAGCCTATCATCATAGAGATAATTCTCCGAATTCAAGGGGTGATCCTGAAACCCTAAGCAAAGTACCACCAGGGCTATACCATGGCGATGGAATTTCAACTGATTTTCCTTTAGTCAGCTTCAAATTAAAATAGTATTTCCCTTAAGCAGTAATTCTTGGTATAAATTTAAAGTTAGAATGGAAAATAATGTGAGAATGAAAGAACATACATCTTTGGGATCAACAAAATCATGCCATCCCTTAAAAGATGAAGGGTTAATCGTTTCAGAAATGTTGTGATCTATCATTTCCTTCACCATTGTTTTGGTGGGGATTGAACTCTCAATTGCATAAATGATCATTTATAACTCCTAGTTATAAATTCTTACTTCATATAGATTATTATTAGAGTGAATATCAGATGAAGCTCTAATATCTCATATTCCAAGAATACGCAACCCCTCATGTAAAAGCTCCAACATAGTTTCAACATTGCAAAACAGATTCTACCATGCTTGAACCTCCTCTAGTTGTACATATTCAGAATACATTCCAACCCACTATGAAGATGATCTTGCAGCTATAGACTTGACGGGCCTCCCAATTCCTACCATCATAGACGGTGGATGAAAAAGTCAAACTCGATTCTATTATTAGAAATGGATACTAGACCTCCTACGTGCAGTCTTAGTTGGTGATGATGGTGTAGCCATCTTAATTCTTGTAGGTAGACTATATCTCACACCAGGTAACTTTGGTGAGCTAGGAGCCTTATCATCCTCACCCTATATGTATGATGAATCAGCCTATGAAGGGGATGAGGCACCTTCCAAACAAAAGGATTCTTTCTTTTCCCCACCTCGTTACTCTAACATGAGGAACAACATTTTTTAGAATGCCTTTAGGGTATGATGTTATCCGAGCTTCATTATAACAGATAGTCAATCCTCTTTCTGCATCAGTCGAAGGTAGATTGATCACTACCCTTTCCTTCTCCATGGATTTCAGTAATCATAGCTATCAATCCACCATCATATGTTGTTATATTATAACGTTCACTGGAGGGGATACAATAATATATCGCAAGAATTTGAATTGGCATGCAAATCGATAAGGAAAATGGGCCTCATATATGATTTTTCCATCGATTCTGGTTTATAATGCACCATCCTTGCAAGCTATATTATACTACCTCAACTCTATACTGGCCGTCCCATCATTAAAAAACCTTACCATAGTAGGATTCCCATAAAGGAAGAAATAAAATTCCTTGAACACAATCATCCAAAATTTTATTTCAAGGGGTTTCAAAGATAATGGTGGAACACCAGAGAAAGCCTAGACAAATGGTCAGAATGAACTTACAAGGACCTAGATCCCACTCTACATAGAATAGGTTCTGAAATGAGTTTCAATTCATCCCAATAAAACCTGGAATGGTCTTGCCATTCTGAAAGGATCCTTCCATCCACGGATATGAAACAAGATCTTATAAATATTTTCCAGAATAGTGGTGGACAATGCCACCATTTTAATCTTTACCAGATTAGCCACTATGAAAAATATTCCAGGCCTTACATCGCCTTTGGAATATTGAACATGCAATAATGGCACTGATCCATATGGCCAAAAATCCCCCAAGATATCTTTGGGAAGGAATCTTGGAGTTAATTCAATGCCCCCACATTTCAATCTCTTTTTTCTCTAGCATCGGCCAGAAGCTGCTGAGTGAACCTCTCTTTATATCCTTGGGATAACTTTTTGGATGCTTACAAGTGGGAACTTTCTCCTCCTTCTTCATCAATATTTTTTTTCTTTCCACTTCTTTAGATGAATATCCCCATTTTCACGGTGATTTTACTCCTTGATTTTTTAAGCTATCTTTAGTAGCTCACATTCCATAGCTGGAATCCTATCAGCATCATTCCATGTTGCTATTAGAGGGATGAATTCATCATACATGTCCAAGGATTAGATCCTCAAAGATCTTATATATTTATCATAAACTAATTTCCACTTATCTTTGCATAAAATGGAAAGAATTCATCTATGAAATCACTATATTATTAGCTATGACACAAAATATCAATTCCTATATACATAGGTTTTTCCTACGCATACTTCCTCATAAATTCTGATGCCTTTAAGATCATATTTGAACTCTACACATGTTTTTCACACCCAATACATCCACATCCATATGATCTTAACACCCCCTCCTGGGTGAAATTCCCAAATTTCCTTCCATCCTTTTGATTAATCCATTTGTAAATCTTGAAAGATGGATGAATAAAAAGGTGAATTTAGTTCATGTGTATATAGTTTTAGATCTATAGAAGATGTACTATGATTCATAACATCAGTTGTGGCTACTATACCAGTGTTAATATATGTTCCCACACAATAAATATTTGTAGATGAAAAGTTATTGTAGTCTTGAAACAAAGAGATCGGGAGAAAATTCTTCAATTTTGGTGTGAGGACTTCTCGAAAATGGACATAACAATAAAGTGTTAGATAATTAATATTTGTAAAATCATAGTGATATTTCATCAAATACTCTTCCAGACTAGGAAGGGTGGTGTTTCAGACGTCATAATAATCATTCCCTATGATATCCATCATATCCTCAGTTCCCTTTCTAGCCAATTAATCTGCAGTTGTAATCCTTTTAAGAGACATTGAACTTGAAAAGAAATATTAATTTCATTTCAGAGTATGTTCATTCTAATTTTTTTTAAATATAAAGAAAATTTGACAAAGGAATTTAGGTCTGCATGTTTAATTACGACACACAAGTCTGTCACTCAACTTGCGGCGTAGAACTCAAGTACATATAGAATCTATGTGAACAATAAATAAAATAATCTATGTGTAAGACTTTCATGGTGAGAGATCTAATTTCAGAATCATGAGAGTTTTCTACTAAATTTAAGGGCATATATATAGACAAGGAAGTCTACATGTGTGACAAGATGGCTCTACAAACATACACAACCTTCTAAACATGGAAATTTGTGCGACCCGCCTTCCTTTTTAATCCCATTTAACCTCATGATTAGACCCTCTGTTTTGTTTTTGTATCCAATCCCGAGGGGTGGATTATGTTGAAACTTCTTTTCATGAAATGGATGAAAAAGAGACCAAGGGAAATGCCTTAGAAAAAGGAAGAGAAAACAGAGGGAATATTTCAAGATTTCAAAAGGCTTAAAAAGTGTTTCTCCCATGGTAACCCAAATCACTGGAAGCACACAAGTACCTACACACCCACCTACCTATGTGAACCATCTCCTTCATCCAGAGTGCCATATTTTCCTATAAATAGACCCTTAGGGCCCTCATTTGTATATAAGAATTTTCTGGAAGGCCGATTTCTACTTTTATCACTCTAATGCTTCACCCTATTCCTCCAAAACCTCCATGGTAGTTTAATTACACCTAAAGATATGGAATTAAAGGAGGAATGTGGGTCTTAAGTCATTTCAGTGTTAAAAATAATCATCACTTGAGCAAATAGTTCACCCAAACCACTGATTTCAGAGCACCTGTGTGATTTCCCTTCCCCAAAAAGGAATTTGTGTGCTTCACTTATGGTAATACCAATAAAGACCCATCAAGGCTGGAGCCAAGTCTCACTCAATTGTAGTCATCTAGGTTGTCCATCACCTATGTTTCAACTTATTTTCCCAATACCACTTGCATGAAACACACTTGAACACCACCTAATTTTTCACTCCTTGGTTCACCTCACCTTCTTAGCCCATGCGAGCCTCTCATGAAGTCTCCTTCAAAGCCATTCAAGGAAGAGCTTCTCATTCATTGGCTCGATTACCTGGAAGGGATCACATTGAAACCTCCACCAAGAACTACCAATTTTAAGAACCATATGGAAAGGAATGTTTGTGTGTCTCCCATTTGGGTTGTATTTTTATGGTCATAGGTTACTCGCACTTTTCCTACCAAAGGGTCAAGATCCATGGGATGATGGTAGGCTTGTATATATATGGTCACATGGACCTTTACCCCTTGGACAATTTTGAGGAGTTCCTAGCCATGGATCTTGGGGATAGGACTCTGTTATCCCCTTATCATCTCTAAGGCCCAAATCCTCTGGTTCATGGTAGAGAGGATAGGGATCTTTCACACTTTTTCCTTTTCTAATGGAGAAGTATCCCTTCTCTTCTAGGACCAATAAAAGGTCACTCCTCCTGACGTAATCCCCTAGACTTTCATAAAGAAGGTTCCAGTCTTGCTCCTCTATACCTCCTTCACCTTTACTCCTTCCTTACATTAAACACATGTTCAATGTAAAATGAAGAAGCGGAAGTGCCATAGCCATGGCCTCTTCCACATTTTCCCTAAGCACTTCTGCTATAGGCCCAACCTCTTCACTAGTGAAGGAGGAAAAGTGTGTGTGGTTTGTTAAATCTTTCACATCCTATTATTTTTCACACTGATCATGAATCACATGGGTTTATACGTTTGTAAATATCAAAACACCCATACAATTCACCTGAAATAATGAACTGTGAGAAATCTAATTCCCACAATAACTAGGATATATAGGAAGCCTTACTAAATTCCGATATCCATATAATCTCATACATGAAATGAGAAATCATACCCCCTTAATCAGGGAATCCTATTCAAGATTGATCCCCATTCCAAATTCCATTAATCCAAGAATTATTTTTAGGGGTAAGCCCAAAATTAAGCCCTTCTAATCCTACACAAGTTCTAACATATCTCATGGACCCTAGTACAAGGGAATCCTCTTCAAGAGTAAGCCTTAACCTATTTCTCTCAAAGAACCACACTCCCCTATGAGATGAAATGAACTATGTGGTATTTGATTCCCATTAAAATGAGATATGTAGGAAGCATCTCTAAGGTTAAAACCAACACCCCAAATCAAACATGTTCTCTCTAGGCCACATTCCCAGTAGGGTCTAATTAAACTAGGAATTTCATTTCCCTTCCAAGTTCCTCGGGCTTCTTAGGCATAAGTCCCACACCGATCTTTGACTAGGCACCTCCCACCAAGATGTCATTGACACATGGAATTAAACTCTTTGGTTGGGTCCTTATCACATGAACTTGAAAGGTACAATGTGTCCCAATAAGCTGCACCGAACTATGTGGGTTTTGATTCATTTCACAAGGATATGTAGGAATACCACCTATGGGTTTGATCCCAACATCATTAAAAATTATGTCTCCCTGGATGAAGTTAAATTCTAGCGTAAAATTAAACTTTCTGGATAACCACAAACTCTAGAGTTCCCCACTTTGCCACTTAAAAACCAACATCATCATGATAATGACAAAATAATCTATAAGTCGTATGTAAGAGGATACCATTAATGTAGAATCCCAGACACACATAGATATCTCCATTGATAAAGAACCTCAAATACATACACATTATTATAAATTCCACATATACTAATAATTGATTTCTAATCATGGGATGAACTATTTCATACTTTTTAATTAACTAAGTATTCATAAATATATCGTAAATCAATAAGAGAGTCCCAATGTAGGAAATAATTCCCCCCAAAGGGTGTGATGAGTCTTACCTCCCATCCTCTCGACCAATGTGAGTTCTTAAGTATCATAGGTAAATAAACCTAATGAATAAATAACTTTGAAAAGAAGGTCCATTTGGATATAGATCCATTGGGTGTTTCTGGTTCTAGATACAAATCCATTAGAAACCGTTTGCAAATAGTGATTCTTAACTAGAACTTTCATTTCGAGGGAAACACAAACTCATTTGGATCTTCAAAACTATTAGGTTGTATCATATATATGTCCTTTACTAAATTTTAAAAAATTAAATATATATTGATATTAATTTTACATATCTTAAAATAAAATTGAGCTGATATAATAAGTAAATTCTATATAGACTTTACCAATGTAGCTGGAGAAAAGGCCTCCTCATAGTTAATTACATGATTTTTTTGCAACCCTTTTCCACCAGTTTTGTTATAAAGGTTAAAAATTTAACATCCATGTTAGTTTTTTTATGGTAAACCCACTTGAAAACTATGGGTATCATCCCTTCATGTGCATTTAAAAAGTTAAAACATAGTTAGTGTAATTGGGGTCCATTCTAGATTCCATAGATTTTAACCATCTCTCAGAATCAGAACTCTCAATAAACACATGGAAGGTAGAAGTTTCTTCAGTCATAGAAATTAATACATCATAATTCTCTATAATAAATCTATATCTATTGATCTCTTGATTATTCCTACATGACCAATGTTGTTTTTTGTAACTGGAGTCAGTTCTTCTTTCTCAACTCTTTTTGGATCCAACTGAACTTTCATCTCAAAAAAATTTCCAATCTAATGGTATTATACTTATTTAAGTTCAAAATTGCTCCCATTGACATGATGATTGATGTGTTTTTTCTTAATAGAAACACTATATCAAGCCACAAATTTTTTTTATCAGTAGGATTATAAAAAAAAATATCCCCTAATTTCTTATGGATAACCATCAAATAATCATTTTTATAACTTGGGAAAATTTTAGCTAAATCCAAATGATCCATGAGATCTTCACATACCTAAGTCCTCATAAAAGATATATTGGGAAGTTTCCCAGTCCATATCTCATATGGAGTATTCATGAATAATTTATATGGAATGTGGTTATGTAGGAATGCAATAGTTTCTAGAGAATATCCATAGAATGAAATAGGAAGGTTACATTGAATCATCATTAACATAACCATATATTACAGAGTATGATTCTAATTCTCAAATTCTCCATTACACTATGTTGTTACAAGAAGATTTATTTTTGGAGTAATTCCATAATCTCTTAGATGGATAGTGAATTCATGGATCAAATATCCACCACCCTGATATAATCAACGAATTTTAATACTTTTTGATGTTGATTCCATAAAACTAAAACATTAATTTTATTATCCATTTAATTATTTCTATTTTTTGAAATGGTTTTTTCATTTTTTGTTATTTTGTTTTGTGAAATTATTATTTTTAATGGTTAGCATATTCAAAGTGTTAACTATGTGACAACCGTGTAGGTTGAGTATCCAATTTTGCAGATCCATTTTGCATAATTTAAAAATGTTTTTCTAAATCAGGTAACCAAACAATGTGGGGGTTTAGGTGAGTCTAGTGATCCCCACACAGTTGGCACACAATTTGATAAACCATGTAGTTTTCACACACATTTAAAAAAAGAATTTACCTCTTTTCCTCTTTCATTTTTAACCCTAGAGCCTTCTTTTCTCTTCCTCCTAGATTGTATGACCCTAGGTGCACATCCCCTTTAATTTACCTTTCTTTCTTGAGGGTATCGTGGTATTTTATTCATATTTCAAGGTTGTATTCTCAAGTTAATAACTTCATAGACATTTCATTAATATCTTTCCTCATCCCTCCCTCTTTTTCATGATGGGTTATAGTCTGGGTGACCTAGGTAAGCCCCTTGGTTTGATTTTTATTAGAGATTTACTTGTTTTATGTTTTTAATTTGTAACATCATAATATTTTTTAAAATATTTATTCGGAATTAATTTTATCTTTTGGATATTTTTCATTTCATATAATATTTAATATAACTTCTCTTAATATAACTTTTTCCATCAGTACCGGGCCCGTGTAACCCTGTACGAGACAGCTAGCCGAGCGGCCATGCGATGGTGGAGGCTTGACATAATTATGTAATCAATACGGAGGGGCGTTTATTGTAGTCATTTTATGGGTTGTCTTTCATTTTAATGGTTTTTATTGGGTGATGTTGTTAGGGTTCACACGTAGCCTTTAAAAGTGTCATTTGAAAATAAAAAAAATGGATTCTGGATTCTAGAACACTTAGGATAGATTATCTATAAAAGAAACACTATGTTTGTCTTGTATTACACACAATATAGAGTCCCTTAAATATCAATCATTACACGCATGGCCATGTTTTACCGAACAAAAATATACAATTAATAATATTATTAAAATATTATAATAGTTACCACCTAGCTATTAGAATGGAAGTTACAAATAAGACTAACTAAATTCTAATAATATGATTTAAACATTTATATAAAATTAATCCTTCAGTTATCAATTAATAGGAGTGACTGTGAGAACTATTTCAAAATAATGAAATTACTTATCTAGGAAAACTATTTTTCTATGTACAAACTAAATTTGATGTCAATAAATTATACAAACCAATTTTGATTAATGTTTTCAATAAAATTTATATGTTTCATAGTCAATAAATATTTTTGATTCAAATCAAAAAGATTTTATAGGTATAAGATAAGAATAAATCCAATTTTATGAATGAAAAGATGTATTCTTCAAAAAGGTAATATTACCGCCTTTTAATTACGTACACATTTTAAATATGATTTTTGAAACTTTTATAACTTTTATTTTAAAAAAAATTAATTATCTGAAAGTGGAGTATAAAAATTATATTATGTTAAATTTTGAGTATTTTTCTATGAAGATTCATTATCTTGATAAATAGTGAATAATACGGAATTTTAATTCAAGGTTTCTTTTTTGTCTAATTTATTTATAATGTTAAATTATGTTTTTTATTGGTATTAATCTAAAATTAGATCAATTATACATCAAATAATCTAATTTATGTAATTTTGATCAATTTCACTTTGGCATTGGATATAAAAACTAACCAAAATTTTGATTTTTTTTAATTTTAAACCCCACTTTAGTGTCATGTCGGCATGATTAAATTTGAATTAATTTATACCACTTATATGATTGGAATTTTGATAATTTTATTCCATATTTGGAATTAGAATAATATATAATTTCAAATTATTTCAAATCATTTTTTGATAAAAAAGGATTGTAAAAGTAATTAAAATTAATTATAATGATTAAGAGAAAAATTAGCTTAACAAGGGACTAAAACTTACACATAAGGGAAACAAAGACCTAGAAACTTTTCCAAATCAATTTTATGGAAATATTATGACCATATCCTCCGGTTTAACATATTCAGTTCATTATGAGATCCTATTTTCATATTAAAAACATGGGTGAAATTCCATTTTGAAAAATTTACAAGAATGACACTCCTCCACAACTATAAAAAGGAACTCAACCCTCAAATTTATTCAAATATCTCAAGACCTTTGTCTCAAAAAAACTCTGCCCAAATAATCTCCCAACATCCCTCCACTCAACCTAGAAGCCTCACATTGGGAATAAATTCAACAGTTGAATTTTTTTGGTATTAACGAAAAGGAGTTACCTCAAAATGAGGCAACATTCTCCAATGATCAACTTATGTTTCATTTACTTATCCACCCTTTAAATTATTTTAATAATATATTTTTATAATAATAATAGTATCCTCAATAAAATTATATTTTCTACCTATAACTAATCACACTTCAATCTAATGGGTAACAAAAATACCATTCATGTACAGTGAACTACTGCCTTGCGAAACGACGATTGTTCATTTTTCCTTTACCACCTCTCACGAATAATAATTATGATGTAAATTGTGTTTTATATGATATATATTATATATATTATATATATGATATATGTTTTCTTCTTTAATTATAATATAATACAAAACACCATGCATTCCATTTTTAAAAAATATGATAACTTTGTTTGTGGATGTGTGGACTACCTCCTCCTCAAAGCGATGTGATTCGTTCACAATCTACATGGAATATATTAATGTGATTTTTTTAAATTATATGATATATATGAAATATTTATTATAATATAATTATATTACATATATACATATATTTTATTTACTTTTCCTTCACTACAAAAAGAAAATTGAAACAACATTAATGGGTACGTATGACCTACCATCCCCATGAATGATGTATTCCATTTAATATATATATCATTTGTAGATTATTATAAATATTTATATAATGAATATATATGATATGTGTATAATTATTAAAATTATTTAAATAATTAAATCATAATCAAAATAATAGTATCAATAATAACAATTCATAATACGTATGACAATCAAAGCGATTATTATCTAAAACGTTTCTTTGACATGGAATTATTAATAAATGGATAATATAAATTCATAATCGAATCATATATGGTATCATATATAGTAATATGGTTCTTTTTTAGATTTTTAATAAACATAAATTCATTATACAAGTGTTTTGGATGTGTATTAAGAAATTCAAGACTTAAGGTAAGGGCTTTCTCAACTCACTTTTAATATCCGTGAGATATATGCCATGTTCACCACTAATTTATTTTGTGTGGGGTATATACTTCCCATGAATGTATTATATTATTATTAGAGTTAAATTTATGGGTATTTATATATTTATTTTAATATAATTCTTTCATGGTAATTATGGTTCAAAGATTACCAAATTAGTAATGTAATTTTGTATCAATTTTCAATCTTTGAGATACACACCATGTCATACACCTATATTATTAAATAGGGTGTATATAATACCAATTTATTTTTTATATAATTACTCTAATTATATTTATTATATTTTAATATTCATTTAGTTTTATTATTTTTGAGGAGTATGATTCAACTTTACCAAAGTGGTTACAGTTTCTTGCAAAAATATCAAATTTATCGAGAATGTTTATAATTATGCTTCCATTAAGGAAATAATATGAACCATATCTAAAGATCACCCATTAAATATATCATAAAATAATTATTAATGTTATATATATGTGTTACATAAGGTAATTACAAAACTCTATTTATGATATTTTATCTTCATATCTCCTTTCGATAAAAAACATGTGATCTTTCAAAACTATGTTTTCTAAAAATATTTTAATTTTTTTACTGTTATCCTATAATGTTTAAATGGATTTTTACCCTTGTTTTTCCTATTTAAAAAATGTTTTTAAAATACTCTTCTCGTATTTTTCCAATTGAGGCAATTTTCTAAACTTCTACAACACAAAAGGAATGTTCGGAATGTATGGATTTTACCACCGTCATGGCCATCCTTACTTTGAATATTCCTTTAAAAATTTATAAGATTTATTTTTAGGAAAAATAATTTTTTGAATATTCTGGAAATTTTTTTTACTTTGGTTTTCAAATAAAAAGGTTACCAATTCTTTTTATGAATCAAGAAGTGTTTTAAATGAATTTCAAATATTCTTTTAAATGTTCTCAAATATATTTTCAAAGAAAAAGGTTTTCAAATCTATTTACATTTAAAAAGTGTTTTAAATGTTTTATATATTCCTTTATAATATTAAAATTTTATTTTCAAAGAAAATGGTTTTCAAAATATTTTATGTTTTAAAAATCAATTTTCAAAGAAGAATGGATATTTTCCTCAAGAAATGTTTTAAATAAAATTGAAACAGTTTCTTTATAATAAAGGGATTTTTGAAATGGTTTTATGAAAAGCATTTTTAAAGATTGTATATTTAACTTAAGAAATCTTCCATGTGATATTTCAAAATCATTTTCCATATAATATGAGATACTTTATTACAGTTTATGATTTAATATGGAAATGTTCCAAGAATGCAATTCATATTCTTTCTTATATGGTTTATGTTTAGATTGAATGATGTTTATGAAACCCATTCATCTTCCACAAGTTATATTCTTTTTAAACCCATTTATTTTCATAGGTTATTCATTGACAAAAACATTTCGAAACCCATCTATATTCCACTAGTAATGATATGATAAAATTTTCTAATAACCATTTCATTTCATGGGTTGTGGTATGATGTTTATGATACCAATATATTTTTATGGGTCGGGATAAGATTTGAGTTTTATTATCTTGTTGTACATGTATTTATGATTTTATTATGTGATGGGTGGGACCTCTATATCCCTCAAATGCATTGGGTAAAGATTTATATCTCATGAGATAATTATGGGAATCAATTAGACAAGCCTGATTCACTCTGGAATATGGGGAAACATGATCCACTATAGGATGATGGGGAAAATGGATCCACTATGGGATGATGGGGAATCTTGATCCACTACAGGAAGATGGGGAAACCCGATCCACTATGTTAAAATGGGGAAAATTAAAACCTTATAAGGAGATGATTATGACCGAGGATGGTGGTGTGTCACACCCAATAGGTGTAGTCCCCATGAAGTTCCCTTTTAGGTTTTGGAAAAGCACCTTGACTTATAGGGAAAGATGTTACATGTTTATGTGTCTTCCAAAAATTTTATGTCTTATACCTTTAATATGTTCACATGGTTCGTGTTATTTATTATTGTATAATTTCATGCCTTATGAACTTTAAATATTTATTCCAAGTCTCATGATTTTTATATTTTTATTAATGTTATAATATTCAAATGTTATTCTCATGTTCTCATACCCTTATGTTCATGTAATGCCTACATATTTAATTTATTTACCCATACTAATAATTAGAGTTCACCCCTTTCTTATGGTTCCTTTCCATAGGTTATGAATAATGGTTTTAATTAGGCGTAATAAAGTGTATGATCTTTAAACAATATGTTGAATATATTTTAGAAAACTATAAAAATGTGTTCCATGTTTCAAAATACACTAAAATGTTTTGGTCCTTAGGCATGTATTTTGGTAATGTACTGAATATTCATCTAAAATGATGTAATATGCATGTATGTTGAGGCCAAGTCACTATAGTTTGTATCAAAGGAATTTTTTATTCAACCTTTTCAAAATAGGATGAGAAAAAATTAGTGAGATCCCTTGGTTTATTTATAAGTATATATGTTGGAATGTCTCTAATAATGATTTAAAGTATAGGAAAATGTCCTAGAATTTTGTAAATGGATAGAGTAAGTGGTTTTCTAGAAATAAATTCCAGTTGAGATTCTAAAAGTGGATTTGGATCAGACATAGATTTACATAGGGGTAACAACCCCAAAAACACTGTATTGAGCTAGACTCGATCAAGAACCAGTGCATGATAACGAGCCTTGCTGCACACGTAGTTTGACACACCCAAAATATTTTCTTTTTGAATTCACAACTCTTTATGAACCATCATGAATTATTTCAATAGAATATGACTATGAATATCCTAGGATAAACCTAGTGTCTCATAGATTAAGTATAGAGGTTTAATTATTTAGACATCCTATAAGTGGTTTTTCATGACTATGTGGTTTTCTACTATGATTAGTTTTTCTCACCCTATGTTTTATGGTTTTATTAAAAAGTAGGAACTAGAAAGAACTAGGTTAAAATTTAATGTTTCAGATGTGTAAATTATGTGAACAATGAAAATTTACTTCCTAAGTGTAAATATTTTGAATAGAATTAGGAAGGTCCAGGAGTATCAGTTATACTATTGAAGATAAAGAGACTGTAAATGACATGTGAAATGTTTGGGATGTTATTATATTATTATTTATATTAAACATATAAATAATTATTCGATTAAGGTTTAGGAACCTGAATACATGATTTATATTTCATATTATAGGATAGGGGTATTAAGGGATTTGATGATGAAGTGTGAGTAATGGTTTAAGAATACATTTGGATGATTGAAGTGTACATGTATAGGAATTCAAGAAATATGTTATATGAATCAGAAATATATGTCTCCATTATGAAATTGAAAAAATATATTGAATTTTGTCAATAAACTAGAAAAGGTATTTAATGGAAAGGTGATATTTTTATTAAGTGAAGGAAACCCTCAATGTTTCCATGATGTTGAATTTTTTTATCTTGGATAAAGAGATGATAGATATGGATAAAGTAAATTAGACAGTACTTATTACCCTATAACTGATTATTGATTTGTCAAAAAAGTTTTCTATGTCATCAGGTTTGATGTTTACAACTTCTTGGGTTTAAGGAATATATATAGTAATATTTGGAATATGGAAGAATAATTTTTTTACAAAAATATTTATAGTAATTTAGGTTATTACCATGTTTCAAAAGAATATACAATGAGGGTATTCACATTTTTGGAATGTAGATACCAAGAGCAACATTTTGATATATGGGGGGATCAATGTTAATCTTATTTCATGACCTTAACTGTTGAATTTTCATATTTTGGAAGTGTTATAACATTAACCATTTATGGAAAGTTTAAATTATACTTTGGATGATGTTTGTGAGATTAAAGTATTATCTCTCCACAAGTGGATTTAAATATATTTGATAACCTATTCTAACCACGTTTTGTCGATGGAAACTAAAGACATATGGGATGACTTTTCATGTATCTTATGATCTATTAGTTCTCTAGAAATGGAAAAAAATATCTTTTTTTTAGAAAGAGGTGAAGTGGAAATTGGTCAAGACACAACCAAAGGGTGAGATTTTACTTATGAAAGGGAATGAAATAAAGTAATTATATCTTATTGTGAAAAAATATCCATCTTTAAGAAATGGGGCTTGAAAAAAAATGGTTTCCTATTATCATAATTTTTTATGATATCACTGACCTATTTCATGCTTCTTAACTTTGTGGTTTTTTGATTGTCAACTTTCTCTCGGTCACACACTTTCTTGTGATCAATTATTGTTTTAAATTTCTTTGATTACTTATTCTTTACTTCAATGTCCATGTTTTCAGTTCCCAAATATGTTCTCTTTTGTGTAAACCTAGTTATGTGTTACTTTGAGAAACCTTTATGTTTCCAACATTTCAGTTTTAAGGATTTTTTAGAATTCATTTTAAGATGTGGGTTTATATGGAAGGAACATTATGTTATTATACCTTTGATAACCCAGATGAATTTTGAGGGTCAAATTAATTTTAAGGGTATTATAATGTAACACCTCAAAATTTTTTGAATTTTTTTCTATGAAATCATATAATATTTTTGATATTTTTCATTTCACACAACAGTAAATAAATATTTTGTTATACTAAAGCACTAGGTGTATCTTTTTTTATACCCAACACCAAGTCAATATTGTAGTACACAAAACACTTAGATTATATTTCGGTACATGAAACACTATATGTTTCACTAAATTTTATATATTATATATTAAGCCAATATTTTTAATACTCATCCAATTATTTATAGGTATATGATAAGAATAAATCCAATTTTATGAATAAAAATATGTATTATTTTAAAATGAAACTTTATCATCTATTAACGAAGAACCCATTTTAAGTTTAATTTTTTACAATTTATATTTTTTTATTTTTAAAAAATAAACTTCATTTTTTAAAGAGGAACATAAAAATTATACTAGGGTAAATTTTTGGTATTTTTTCATGAAGTTTCATTTTTGAATGAAAAGTGAATAACACTGAATTTTAATTCTGAACTAATTTTTCATATAATTTATTTACAAGGTTAAATTATTTTTCAGATTAGTTCTATAATTAAATTAGATCAATTCTACATCAATTAAACCAATTTATTCCATTCAAATCAATTTCACTTTGAAATTGGATATAAAAATAGACCAATATTTTGACTATTTTGACTTTAAAAAACCGCTTTTCATCCCAACTACGAGATTAAATTTGAACTAATTTGTGCCACATAAATGATTTGAATTAAAAAAAGGATTAAATATTTGGAATCAAAAAAATATAAAATTTTAAATAATGAGATCTTAGTTTTTTATAAAAACTATTAGTGAATGTAATTAAAATTAATTACAATGATTAAGAGAAAAATTAGTTTTTTTTGAAAAAAGACATAATCATTAAAATTGAAGATCAGTGGAAGTAAAATCGCATAACCATGAAAGAAAGTGGTCCAGCCAGAACTAGTCTTTGTCAGGAGGGCCAGTTTCCGCCACCTGATGGGCAACCTTGTTTCCATCCCTTTTGATAAAGGAGAAGGTGCAAATTGTGAATCTTTGACGGAGGGATTGGATTTTCCTGATGAGTGATCCAAAAGGCTGGAATCTTCCATCGTTGAGGTTGATAGCCTTGACAATGGTGAGACAGTCCAATTCTAGGTCGATTGCATCCCATTCACGATCTTTAGCGAACATCATCCCAGCGAGGATGGCGGTAGCTTTAGCAACCACGGGTTCCCAAAGAACGTGGTGAGATTCATGTTTGGCTGCGATGGTCTACCTAAAATGATCCCGGGCCAAGAGACCAAGACCTACAGGTTTATCCTTAGGAAGAGACGGATCCAAATTAATCTTGAGACTCCCTTCCGGTGGAGGGTGCCAATGGGAAGAAGAGGAAGGGGTTACAAAAGGCTTTTGATGTCCAATGTGATGCTGCCATCCCTCAATCCAAAAAGATTCATGTTCGATCCAGAAAATGGGGGGCTTGATGAAGTGGATGAAAATGGCATCGTTGCGCCGCAGCCAAATGATCCAGGCCAAAATGCAGAGTGAGCTCGCTTTGGCTGGAGAAAAGGAGGAGCACCATCACATCAGAAGAGAAGGGAGGTCTGATACCACGTCCAATGAGAAATTCGTACAAGATCCCCATTTGAGCCAGACCTCCTTTTCCCTTGGGTATTGGATGATAGCGTGGAGGGGAGTTTCAGGGGTGTTTGGGCAGAAGGGTCACAACATGTCGCTGGAAATATGACGGTGGATGAGAAGGTCCTTGTTCGGGAGGGTGCAAGAGAATACCTACCACTAGATGTGGCAGATTTTTGGTGGGACATTGATCTTTCACAGTTGTTCCCAGGGCCCCCCATCACCACTATCTGTCTGAGGATAGAGGGAGAGCTGATAGCCATATTTAACCGTATAGGTACCCGAGATGTCATTGATCCAATAGAGATGGTCAGGGCCTACATCCAGAACACATGGGATACTCAGGATAAGCCTTTTTTCCTTTTCATTGAACCATGAGTGAAGTTTTACTATGCACCACCCATTCCCATTATCAGCAAAAAGGAATCGAACAGTGGCCCCTTCGAAGCCTGCTTGAGCAGGGGATGATGCCTGCACACCTCCATGTCAATCGACCAGGGGTCAGTCCAAATATTAATAGTTGAGCCATTCCCAATCCTCCAACCCAACCCTTTATTTAGGAGACATCGAGATCCCCATAAACTTCTCCAGAGGAAGCTAGGTCGGGGGCTGAGAGATGAATACTGGAAATCCTTATGGGGGAAGTATTTTGCTCAGAGGACCCGCACGCAGAGAGAGGATGGGCGGTTAATAAGGCACCATCCTTGCTTAGCCAATTGTGAATAAATAAAATGAGAGAGGTCCTAGAATCCCATTTCTCCCTATGATTTGGGTTTGCAGAGTTTATTCTAGGTGATCCAGTGAATTTTATTCCTTCCATTGTTTTTTCCCCACCAGAAGTTGGCAGTGCATGAGTGGATCTGATTAACGATAGCAGCGAGAAGTTTGAACAGGGACATGAAGTAGCTGGGGATATACTGAAGAGAATCTTTTATGAGGGTTTCCTTTCTGGCTCTGGAAATTCTTTTTGGGGTCCATCCAAGGATTTTTTTTCACGATCCTGTGCAAAATATATGCGAATATTTCTTTTTTGGATCGACCAATCACCGTGGGTAGCCCGAGGTACTTCTGGTGCTTCTCAACCATATGAATGCCTGCAGCGGCACAAAGTTCTTCCCTTTTGGATGGTGGTACCCCCGAGCTAAATAAGACTTCCAACATACCATGATTAATTTTTTTCCCTGAGGCCCTCTTGTACTGGTGGATCGCATGCCCGATAGCAAGGAACTCATTATGGGTGGATCTAGAAAAAATAAGGTAGTCGTTGGCGAAAAAGGGATGTGACACCGGTGGGCTTGCACAAAAAACCTTTTCCCCAAGAATTGTATGTGAGGATGCTGACCTGGAAATGAGGTTAGAAAAAACATCAGCCACCAAGATGAAAGGAAACAGGGAAAGAGGGTCTCCCTGGCGTAGGCCTCAGGAAGGGGAGAAGCCTCTAGTAAGCACCCCATTAACATTAATACGGAAAGAGACCGATGAGACACAGTGCATGATCATATCTGTCCATTTTGAGCAGAAACCCATTTTCAACATCACTAATCTGAGAAAATGCCATTCCACTTTATCGTAGGCCTTTTTCATATCCAGTTTCTGTTGGGTCGGAGAAAACAAGGCAAGGGGAATGATGGCAAGAGGGGGGTGAATTGCCTTTTAAAAAAAGATTAACAAATTAAAAATCAAAGTATGTGCAGCAGAAATAAAGAGGCAATCACACAAGAAATTGATAACGGAGTTCGGCCAAAACCCGGCCTACGTCTCCGCTCCCAACTCAACCGTTGAGAGATTCCTACCGCTTGCTTTTCAATGGTTTTAGCAAGAAACCCACTAGGCTTTGAGGTAGCACTAGGACCTATTACAGCTTGCTTTTTGTGGTTTAGCAAGAACCCACTTACTTTTAATGGTTTAGTAAGAACCCACTAGCCTTTTTAACGGGTGAAGGCTAGCTCACCGTGACACAAGCCTTTTAAAAGGAAAGGCTTGAAGAAACCTCTTCACACCTTAGTGGTGATGTGAAACCCAAAAGAAAGGGAGATGAAGAAAGAGTTTGGGGTTTGTAGGCACAAACCCAATTTTAAAGCTCAAAATAAATATACAATAAAAACCGTAAGTGAGGAAGACTTGGGCGCCAAAGTATGATGGAGTTGATGTAGCGTGCTCTCCCAAGCTTCTTGAGGTGCTCCTTGGATTGGAAGTTGGTTGGAGCACTTGAGTTCCTTGAAGGAAGTATGCCGGAGGTACGCCAAATAATGAACAACGTGTCCGTGGGCTTTGTATATGATCCGGCTTATGTCCGGGGCTTCCTTGGCCTTTATTTATAGGCATGGAACCCATTGGGGGCCTTCGGAGCCGTTGGAGAGGCTTAAAGAGCCGTTGGGAGCCAAGTGGGCCAGCCTGGTCAAACTGCAACGGCTAGTTTGACTGGCTCCACCGGCTGGCCGGTACAGTCCCACCGGCTGGCCGGTGCCTTGGAAAAGGGAGTCTTGTTCTGTCCAGGCTCCACCGGCTGACCGGTGCCAGAGCCACCGGCTGGCCGGTGGCAAGACAGTAGCAAACACTATTTGGGCTGGGTGCCACCGGCTGGCCGGTGACAGAGCCACCGGCTGACCGGTGGAACCTGGCAGTGGGCAATGCCTCTGCCAGGTCCACCGGCTGGCCGGTGCTATCACACTGGTTGGCCGGTGGACTGAATTTCAGTCCACTTTGAGATGCTTTCTTGGGCCATTTTCTTGGCAACCTTGTGCCTATTAACAAAAACACTTAAAACAAGATTAGTAAAATAATAAGGTGATTGTGATCATGAAAATCAAACAACGAGGGGAACGAGAGGTACAACAATCTCCCCCTATTTTGATGATCACAATCACCAAAACAATTAAAGTAAAAACATAAATTAAAGGCATGCTTTTAATAGATTGAAAATAAATGCTAAGCATGATCAAAAGGTTTCTCCCCCAATCAATCAAGAAATTTCTCCCCCTTTGTGATTATCAAAATAGAATGGGGCATAAAACTTGATTGAGGGAAAAGAGATTTGAAAAACAAGATTTGAGATTTGAAAATCAATTGAAATGTTGGAAATTGAAAGATTGAAAATTTGAATAACAGTTTGAATTGAAAGTTTTGAATCAAAAACCAATTGAAATTTGAAATTTGAAACCAAATGAAATTTTTGAATCAAAAATTGAATAACAGTTGAAAATTTTGAAATGAAAATTTAATAGAAAATTTTGAATTGAAAGAATTGAAACCAAGAGTTGAAAAAGAAAAATTTGAATTGAGAGTTTTGATACCAAGTGTTGAGTTTGAAATGAAAAAATTTTGAATACACAAAAAGGCTTAAAAGATCCTAACTCCCCCTAAATAAAAACAATGAATCACCGGGGAGAGGGATTTTGAAAAGAAACAATTTTAGGCCCGGAGAGACTCGCTAGTAGGGATTTTTCAATCCATACTTGTCTCATGGCGGGTCTTCTCCTATAGAACTCGTCGGAATAGTAAATAGACTTGGGTTGGCCGTACCGGGCATTTTTGCAATCACACTCATAAATGAGGTGCCCGGTTTTCTTGCAATAATTACAAAATTTATAACAAGAGCTCCCCCTTACAAAAACAGTGGGTGCATGGGAGGAGGAAGCTATATTGGTGTAGCCAAGTCCATTGGTGGTTCTAGAAACTCGTTGAGAACCTAAGAGTTTGGACAAA
The DNA here is from genome assembly GCA_963277665.1 of Viscum album. Classification (NCBI taxonomy): domain Eukaryota; kingdom Viridiplantae; phylum Streptophyta; class Magnoliopsida; order Santalales; family Viscaceae; genus Viscum; species Viscum album. The sequence continues at coordinate 248,929,994 of OY728135.1, read as the reverse complement.
TTTTGTTCACCTTGGGTGAACTTGGCTAAAGATTCCCTTAGGTCTTTAATGGTTGATTCCAAAGAATCAACATTGGGAAAATTTTGGATTTTGAGGGACATCTCCTCCTTCTCTTTGAGAAGTTGTTCTTTTTCGGAGGAGAGTTTTTTGAAAGACTTTTTCAAAGCAACAAATTTTGATGATAATTCATGAAAACCTTTTTCTAGTTGGTCTCTAGCGTGTGAGAGTTCTTCATATGACAAATGATTGAGAGAATTTGAATTTGAAGAACAAGAGGAGGAAGAGGAGGAAGATACCTCATGTTTTGCCATTAGGCATTTTGTACCTTGATCGCTTGAGGAGGAGGAGGAGGAGGATGAGGTGTCACTCCATGTTGCCTTGAGGACCTTTTTCTTTCCTTTTTCCTTAGCCCGTTTTTTGTCGAGTGGGCAATCGGGCTTGTAATGCCATTTTTGGCCTCACCCGTAGCATTTTACCTTGGGCTCGGATCTTGCGGTGGGTTCTTGCTTTTGATGCTTGCGGGATTTCTTCTTCTTCTTGTGCTTCTTCATAAATTTGTGCATTTGGCGGGCGAGATTCTCCATTTCCGAGTCGCCGCTTGATGATGAAGAAGATGAGGAAGATGAGGATGAGGAGGAGGAGATTACTTCCTTTTGTACCTTGAGGGCAATGTTCTTTGGTGTCTTGATTGGTGTGCCCTCCTTTTGAGCTTGCCTCCTCATCGTGATCTCATAAGTCATGAGAGATCCGATGAGCTCCTCTACCGGCATATTTTTGACGTCCTTAGCTTCTTGGATCGCCGTCACCTTTGGTGCCCATGAGCTCGGAAGGACCCATAAGATCTTCTTGACCATCGTCTCGGCTGAAACATCATCACCAAGAGATTTCCTTCCATTGCAAATGTCAGTGAAGCGTGTAAACATATCGGTAATAGATTCGGAAGGATGCATAGTAAAGCTTTCAAAATCTTGTCTATACATGTCTAACCGAGTATCCTTAACTTTGTTAGTGCCCTCATGAGTTACTTCTAAAAGTTTCCAAATTTCATGTGAGGAGGTGCAAGTAGACACTCGATTAAATTCATTTCTATCTAACCCGCAATGGAGAGCATTCATGGCTTTGCCATCAAGCTCAAAATTTCTAATATCGGCGGGGGTCCATTTGGATTCGTCAGGGGTAGACAAAGTATAACCTTGCATGACAATTTTGAAAATAGGATAGCCTATGCTTCTTCAAAAAGTGGTCATGCGGGTTTTCCAATAATTATAGTCGGTCCCATCAAAAAATGGAGCCCGACCCAATGACAAGCCTTCGGGGGCGAAAGAGGTAGATGCCATCAAAAAAAAATAGGATCTTTAATTTGAAACCGGTTAGGGAATTATTCAAATACTTCCTCTGATACCAAATGTTGGGTCGGAGAAAACAAGGCAAGGGGAATGATGGCAAGAGGGGGGTGAATTGCCTTTTAAAAAAAGATTAACAAATTAAAAATCAAAGTATGTGCAGCGGAAATAAAGAGGCAATCACACAAGAAATTGATAACGGAGTTCGGCCAAAACCCGGCCTACGTCTCCGCTCCCAACTCAACCGTTGAGAGATTCCTACCGCTTGCTTTTCAATGGTTTTAGCAAGAAACCCACTAGGCTTTGAGGTAGCACTAGGACCTATTACAGCTTGCTTTTTGTGGTTTAGCAAGAACCCACTTACTTTTAATGGTTTAGTAAGAACCCACTAGCCTTTTTAACGGGTGAAGGCTAGCTCACCGTGACACAAGCCTTTTAAAAGGAAAGGCTTGAAGAAACCTCTTCACACCTTAGTGGTGATGTGAAACCCAAAAGAAAGGGAGATGAAGAAAGAGTTTGGGGTTTGTAGGCACAAACCCAATTTTAAAGCTCAAAATAAATATACAATAAAAACCGTAAGTGAGGAAGACTTGGGCGCCAAAGTATGATGGAGTTGATGTAGCGTGCTCTCTCAAGCTTCTTGAGGTGCTCCTTGGATTGGAAGTTGGTTGGAGCACTTGAGTTCCTTGAAGGAAGTATGCCGGAGGTACGCCAAATAATGAACAACGTGTCCGTGGGCTTTGTATATGATCCGGCTTATGTCCGGGGCTTCCTTGGCCTTTATTTATAGGCATGGAACCCATTGGGGGCCTTCGGAACCGTTGGAGAGGCTTAAAGAGCCGTTGGGAGCCAAGTGGGCCAGCCTGGTCAAACTGCAACGGCTAGTTTGACTGGCTCCACCGGCTGGCCGGTACAGTCCCACCGGCTGGCCGGTGCCTTGGAAAAGGGAGTCTTGTTCTGTCCAGGCTCCACCGGCTGACCGGTGCCAGAGCCACCGGCTGGCCGGTGGCAAGACAGTAGCAAACACTATTTGGGCTGGGTGCCACCGGCTGGCCGGTGACAGAGCCACCGGCTGACCGGTGGAACCTGGCAGTGGGCAATGCCTCTGCCAGGTCCACCGGCTGGCCGGTGCTATCACACCGGTTGGCCGGTGGACTGAATTTCAGTCCACTTTGAGATGCTTTCTTGGGCCATTTTCTTGGCAACCTTGTGCCTATTAACAAAAACACTTAAAACAAGATTAGTAAAATAATAAGGTGATTGTGATCATGAAAATCAAACAACGAGGGGAACGAGAGGTACAACAGTTTCCACTCCATGGTTCCCCTTTTTGTGGTGGAGCGTGTTTTCATAGAGTGGAACACTTCATGGGCCACAATAGCATTATCAGTGATCTATCTCTTGGCCATGAAAGCACTCTGATTTTCCGAGATGATTTTATGTAACCAAGGATGAAACCAATTAACAATAATCTTTGAGAATATATTTTAAGAGATATTGCGGAGGATGATAGGTCTGAAATCAGAGATCGCGAGAGGTTTCTTGATCTTGGGGATGAGGATGAGGACAGTTTTGTTAATATCGGATAGGTTTTCTCTCCATGACCAAATGTTCTTCATCTGATTGAAAATGTCAGGACCAACAGTGTTCCAGTACTATTAAAAGAAGAGGGCGTGGAAGTTGTCCGGCCCCGGGGCTTTGGTAGGGTGAATATGTTTCAGATCCAGAAGAATCTCGTCATCCGTAACATCATTGGTAAGTTTTTTGTTCATCTCCTCGGTGACCATGGGTAAAATGTATTTCTCCACCTCATCCGAGATGTTAAGGATTCCTGCCGTAAAGAGATCCTGGAAATAACTGGATATAACATTGTGGATTCCGTCAGTGTCATAGACTTTACTCCCATCCGAGGGCGAGATGCAAGAGATAAATTTTTTTCGACACCTAACTGAAGCTCTATGATGAAAATATCGGGTGTTTGAATCCCCTTCTGCAATGTGGATGTCACGCGCCCGCATAACACAGAAGCTTTCCTTGATACGCAGGGCGGCATCCAAGTCTCGTTGGGTGGCTCCAATGTTGGAAAGATTACAATTGGATGGGGGTTGGTTGAGAAGGTTTGACAACTTCTTTTCAAGGAAATCACAGTGCCTGTCAGGTAGACGGAATTTTTTGTTGCTCCAAGACCTCAAATTGGTAGCCACCTATTGGAGGTTGGACCCAATGTCAGTTTGTCCACACATCCATCATGATCGGATAACATCTTCACATTCACGGCCTTTGGACCAGAAGCTTTCAAATCTGAATAGTTTCCTGACTTTAGTGATGCGGTTACCTTGTGTGCACTCAATGAAAATAGGGCAGTGGTCTAAGAAATAGAGCATCAGGTGTTCGATGTGGAGCATTCTGAAAAAATTCTTCCAATCCGTTGAGCCCAAATGTCTATCAAGGTTCTCAACAATATGGGTGGCATCCATATTCCCTCTAAACCAAGTGAATGGGTTACCCACGTAACCCAGATCGATCAAATACGCACTAGAAATCGCCTCCTTTAATTCTGACATCGACTTAGAGGGTCGATGAGAACCGCCTCTTTTTTCCTTCTGATACAAAATCCCATTAAAGTCCCCTCTGAAGAGAATGGGGCTTGGAAGATCGTGTCACAGGTTGAGATGAAGATCCTATGATTTCCACTTCTCATTATGGGATGACCAACCATAGAAACCCACAAACGTCCATGTCGGGGTTTGGGCCTCATGGATTGTTTTCGCCACATGGTGCAGAGAGAAAGATAAAATCCTGACGTTGACATTGTCCTTCCACAGGAGACAAAGCCTCCCAGAGTTGCCTTGTTGGGCCACCGGGAGGAAACCCTGGAAGGCCCATTTATGAGTGAGAGTAGAAGTGTCCTTGTTTTCCAGTATGGTTTCGGACAGAAAAACCATATCAGGGTGACTTTGAGCACAATGGCACTGGAACATGTGAACCGTTCGTGGGTTTCCAAGCCCACGACAGTTCCAGGATAAGATAATCATTGCTCAAGGCGGGGCTGGGACATGCCCGCCTCCGCCTTTGAGTTCTCTTAGATCATTGTGTCACCCACCTCTTTCTATTTTTTTGGAAAGTTTTCAGCCGAGTTACTTGTTTCAATTCATCGTTTAAGTTCCCCATGTTTTGGGTTAACTATTTTTCTGTGTCTGTTTGCACAGTTCGCCCTTTTCCAAGTTCGCCGGGTAATTTTTCCTGGGGATGTAATTCATGTCATCCCCGAGTCACCTTGTGGAGAGATGTCTGACGTGGCCATGTCTAGATCAGGGTCAGGATCAATTTGTTCGGTGCACAATTTCTTTGGATTTGGATTTTGATCAGGTGGGTCCAGATCTTTAGGAAGCCGCTCTGTTGATGGTAAGACAGTATCTTTCTGGAGGGTAATAGTTATTTCTGGGTCTATGCGAAGCTTCTTCGTGCGAATCTCGTGTCTTTACCCCATATTTCTCATGATGTTTAAGTCCTCGGGAGACCCTCCAGCCGCTCTATGATCTGTTGGTCTGTCCTCAGGGAACTCTGGTGGTCCAAGAATAATGACATTTTTATGTTCAGGTACTTCCTGTTTAGTGTGAGCCCTCGTGAGACTATCTCGATCCCTTAGTTTTTCCGCCTCAGGGATGAATCCATATCTTGAAGTTTTGGCATGAAGCCAAGGACCATAATGCAGAATGATATTTCCTAACTCATTATTTTTCTTTTCTTCACACATTCTCTCCAGATGGCCAATGCGCCCACAGAAGAAGCAGAAAATTGGGAGTTTCTCGAGCTCAAATGAGATCCAGTTGTTAGAGTCATCGATTTTAAAGAACATTCCCATTCACAGAAGTGGCCAATGCGATCACCAATTTCTCTCATAACCCGTTCAGTTCTCCCATGAAAGGGGATTCCTTTGATGCGTATCCAGAAGGGGGACCAGGTAAGGTTAATATGATGGATATCATCCCCACCTTTGAATTATTCCATGAGGAGCTGATTGTCAAAATACCACGGCCAACCTTTGAGTATTTTGTCTCTATCTTTTTCATTGATGAACTCAAAAACCAAGAAGGTTATTCTCCACTTACCGAATATCCACTCCAGCTTCCAGTTTCCATAGATTTTGGAGGGTGCTTTTGAGGGCCCATTGATTGATAAAGGTTTTTTCCATAAATTTTCCGACAACCAGCAGCGACATACATTTTGTCAGAAGCATATCTTCATTCTTCCAAGTCTCTACCAGCGCTTTTTATTTTTCTATCAAAGAAAACTTCATCCATTGTTTCATTAGTTCGGATTCCATGGTTAGGATCACTTTATTGTGAAAATTTTCTTTTTAATTTTGTTCTTTTTCCCTGCACCTTTATTCTAAAACAAGTTTTACCCACACACCACCCTTGGGAATTCCACCTGTGGAAGGACTAAATGATGGTTTGTGGAGATGCCCATTTCTCTGCACTCCAGCCAGGCCCAGCCCCAAACCTCTTCCTTTAAGGCCCAGCCCACAAAGCCTCCATCCAGGCCAGATCCGTTTCCACTACAGAACTCTGTCAGTCGCGCTCCTCCCTTCGCGATAAGCGCATCGCGAGCGGTCTTCGAGGTAAGTAGAAAGTTCCCTAAAACCACACCCCCTACGCGATCAGCTCTTCGCGAGCAAGTCTAATGTGTTCCAACCCTCACAACTCTCGCGACCCCGTTCGTCACTCTTTGTGAACCAGGTGGGAAATTCTCCTGGTGGACAGAAAAGCGCGGATCAGCCGGGGAATTGTCTGACACCCAAACGCAATGACGACACAAACCCCGTTCATCGTACTTCACGAGCCAGTTGAGAAATTCTCCTCACAGATAGACAAATGCGGATCAGCCGGGGAATCTTCCAATAGCCAAACGCACTGACGACGCAAACCAGAACCAAGATCGCATAGAAAGAGTGATGCAAACCTTCCCGCGGAACAAGAAAACCAACCATCGACGTGCGCAGAGACAGATCCGCAGACGTATGCCTCTGTGAATCATATCCACCACCTGAGATCTCCACAGATCGGTAAGAACCTCACCAGAGACCGTCGTTGAGAACCAGATCTGAGCTGCTGTGAGTCGGATCACCGCCAGAATCTTCTCGATGAAGCAGGTGTGGGAATCACCCTTGCTGTTGCTGGATGCATCACCACGCCAGGGAAAAATCGAGCACAGGTCCAGATCACCGAGAGGAGGAAAAAAAGTCTCGCCTCGCACAATCCGCAGGGAGAAGGAAGATCTGGGCACGATCCAGTGGAAGGGGCAGAGATCAGTGCTTCAAGGTTAGGTTGGAGCAGGCGGCCGCCGTTAGAAGACCAACGAAGAAAACATAGGAATCCCCAGGACGGAGCTCTCACCGTGTGGGAGAGACTTCCAGTAGTGAAAAATTAGTTTAACAAGGGAATACACCATAAACTTAAGAGAAATAATGACCTAGAAACTTTTATTAAATCTATTTTATGGAATTATTTTGACCCTATACTACCTTTTCTAGAATTTGTTTCATTTATTCACACCTCTAAATAAATTTGTCTCACCCAAAATCTGACCAAATAATTTCCCAACATACCTCCCTAGAATCTATAATCATTAACATGAGAATAAATCCAACCAAGGATGTCTTTTGGTATAAAACAAAAGGAGCTACCTGAAGACGAGGTAACGTTGTTAAACTATCAGATTTTTTTTCATTTAATTCTCCACACAATAAATTATTTTTATACAATTATTATATAATAACACTAATATAATCAATATATTGAGATTTTAAACCTACACCTACACACACTTCCATCTAATAGGTAACGAACATACCGTTCATGTACGGTGAACTACTACCTCGCAAAATGATGATTATATATTTTTTCCTTTACCGCATCTCATGGATGGGAATTATGATGGAAAATATATTTTTATATGATATATATGATAATTGTGACGTATTTATGCTTCTGTAATTATTATATAAAACATACCTTTACACTTTTTATTTTTTGTAAATATGATAACTAATTTTGTGGACGTGTGGACTACCACCTCCTCAAAGTGATGTAATTTGTTCACACTCTACATTGAATGCATTAAAGATAGATTTAGTTTAATTAAAATATATATGACATAATTATGCTACTTTAATGATATAATATATATATATCAATTACTTTTCTTTTACTATGATACGAAAATAGAAACAATGTTCATGTGTACATACATCCTACAGTCTGCATGAACGATGTATTCCATTTTATATATATATATATATTTTATAGATATTATAAGTATTTATATAATATATATATATATGATATATAAATCATTTTTTTACATTATTTAATTAATTAAATCATGATCTAAGTAAGAGGATCAAGAACAACAAGTCCAATCACATACAATAAACAAATCGGTTGTTACCTGAAACGTTGATTTAACATGGAATTATTAATAAAAGGGTAATATAATGTCATAAGTGAATAATATATGGTATTATATACAAGAATATAGTTATGTGGTATATTTAAAATAAAATAAAATTTATTATATGGGAGGTTTTAATGTGTACAATGAATGTCAAGACATAAGGTAAGGGTTTTCCCATCTCACTTTTTATATTCATGAGACACATTCCATTTTCCCCATTTTTTTCTTTTGTGTAGTGTATATACATCCCATGATTTTATTATTTCATTATTATACTTAAATTATGGGTATTTATATATACATTTTAATGATCTTTTTTTCTTGTAGTTTATGGTTCAAAAGTTACCAAATCAGTAAAGTAATTTTACAACAATTTTCCTTCTTTGTGATACCTTCCATTTTATGCACCTATATTATTCTATGAGGTATATATAATGAAAATTGTTATGTTATATAATTAATCTACTAATTTTCATGATTTTCTAATATTCATTAAATTTTATTATTTTATGGTGATTATGATACAATGTTACCAAAGTGGTAACCGTTTATTGCAACAATTTGATTGATTATCAGGAATGTTTATGATTATGCTTCCATTGATGAAATCATATGAACAATATCCGAAGAACACCCATGAATTTTATCAACCTATTATTATTAATGTTATATCCATGTAATGGTACCATTTTCCACTCTTTTATACTTAAGATAATTAAGAATTGTTTTTATAAAAATCCAATTTTATTTCTCTTTTTAGAAAAAAATATGTGGTCTTTAAAAATCATATTTTCTAAAAATGATTTCAATTTTTCTTACAATTATAATATAATGTTTAAATGAAATTTTTACCCATGGTTTTTCTTTTTAAATAACAGTTTATAAAATTAATATTCTTTTCATTTTCCAATCATTACACTTTTCTAAACTTCTACAAAACAAATAAAATGTTCAGCATGTACAGATTTACCCACTATTATGGCCATGCTTTCTTTGAAGATTACTTTTCAAGTTTACAAGATTTGTTTTCATGAAAAAGTATTTTCCTAATATTCTTTCCATTCAATTTTTATAAGTTGTTTTCAATTAAAATGGGTTTCAAAAATTATTTATGATTAAAGAAGTGTTTTAAATGATTTTCAAAGCTTCCTTTAAATGTTTTCAAAGATATTTTTTTAAGAAAAAGTTTTTCAATAATTTTTTCTACATTTAAAATGAGATTAATATTTTTTTGTAGATTTGTTTATAATTTTGATAGTTTATTTTCAAGTAAAATGGGTTTTGAAAGATTTTATGTTCTAAAAATATTTTTTCAAAAAAAGGTTATTTTCCTCAATAACTGTATTAAATGAAATAGTAAAGATTTATTTAAAATAAAATGATTTTTTAAATGTTTTTATGAAAAGTATTTTGAGAGAATGGATTTTTAACTTAAGAAATGTTCCATGTGATCTTTCAAAATCCATCTCCATCTAATATGAAAAACTTTGTTATAGTTTATGATTTATTGTGTAAATTATCCAAGAATACCATTCATATTTTTTCTTGAATAGTTTATATTTAAATATAATATTGTTTATGACACCAATTCATCTTCTAAGGGTTATATTCTTTTGAATCCAATTTCATTTCACGGGTTATTCTTTGATGAAATAATTATGAATCCTAACTTTCTTCCCTAGGTAACGATATGATAAAATGTTATGATACACATTTAATTTCGTGGGTTATGATATCATGATTATGAAACCCATATCTTTTTATGGGTCATGATATTATGAAAGTTTTATTATATTATGGCACATGTATGTATGATTTTATTATATGAAGGGTGGGACCTATATCTCCCTCTAATGAATTGGGTAAATATTTATATATCCTGAGATAATTATGGGAATCAAGTTGAAGAGAATGATACACTATGGAATATGGGGAAACCTCATCCAGTATGGGATGATAGAGAAACCCGATCCATAATAGGATGATGAGGAAACCCGGTCCATTATGGGAAGATGGGGGAACCTGATCCACTATGTGAATATGGAAAAACCCAATTTCTTATAAGGAAAGGACTATGATAGGGGATGGTGTTGTGTCTGACATCGTAGATGTAGTCCCCATGAAGTGCCCTGTTTTGTTTTGGAAATGCACCTTGACTTATTGTTAATGATGTTACATGTTTATGGGTTGACCAAAAATATTATATCTTATTCCATTGATATGACCATATGGTTCATGTTCATGATTATCTTATAATTTCATGCTTTATGAACTACTAATATTTATAACATGTCTCATTATTATGATCATTTTATGTAGGGTATGATATTAAAATCTTATGTTCATGTTCTCATACCCTTATGTTCATGTTATGCCTACATATTTTCTTTATTTCCCCTTACTGAGCATTCAAGCTAACCCATTTATTATGTTTCCTTTCCCTAGGTTATGAATAATTGTTTTATGTAGGAGTACTAAAGGGGAATATCTTTAATGAATATGTTGAAGATCATTCACCAAACTAAGAGAATGTATTCCATGTTTCCACAGACACTAAACTATTACAGTCCTCAGACATTTATTTTTGTAGTGTACTGAATATTCATCTAAAATGATGAAATATCCATGTATGTTAAGCCTGAGTTGCAATAAAATTTGTTTCTTCAAGGATCATTATTACTTTTTTTCATGGTTTAGAATCATGCTTATTAGAAGTGGATTAGTTCCATTGGTTTGAGGATGGTTCACCCCATGTATTAATATTAATACTATAACCATTGATTACTTAAATTTTTATTCATGTTTGAAATGTTTAGTATTTGTATTTTATGTATTTATGAATCTATTATCAAGTGGAAAATATGTTTCACTTTGTTTCCTTAGAATATAAATATTTTTTTAATTAAAATTAGATTTTTTCTTTATCTAACAACTTTATCACATATTAAGATGTTTGATAGAATTCCCATACTGAATTGGAAATTATGTTTCAAAATTAGTAAATGGTTTTTATGTTTTTAATTCAATTTAAAAAATGATTTATTTGAAATCAAGGGTTATTTTTTGTGTTTCTAAAGAGTAATTTCTATGTTTTAGTGGTTCAATATATATATATATATATAGTAATATCAAGAGTTGTAAATTATAACCAATGTTATATATATTTTATACCATCTTTTAAATTAACACAAATATTCATAAATATGTATATAGGTACATTGATGCACATATTCACACTAAGATGTGTGAATATGTGTGATTAGATGATAAGTACATATATATTTAGATGCGTGTGTGTGAAAGGAAAAGGGAAGGTTTGGGAATTTGAATTATGAATAAAAACATCATTTTCAAGCGATGTTTTAAAAATAGACTACTAAAGTAGTAAAATAACATAGATATTCCTTAATATTATGTAAATGTTTCAAATATTTCATTTAAAATTCCTATGATTTAGGTGTAATGAAAATTATAGGTTCGAAACATTAATAGATGTTATTGAAAATGAAAACCGCTGGAACCTGCCCCTTTCATTTTATAGAGGTGATAAGTATTTAATTATTATATGATGAGTTCACCTTGTAATGTGAGTTTAATTTTTTAATAAGACATGTTGAAAAGGAGATAATTTGATCATGGGGATTCAAAGGTGATGATTAATGATTTTCCCCTTTTTTAACCATGATCACATGTTTATTTATTTATATTTAATGATCACAAACATTTATATGAAATGGGAAGACATGAGTAATATATTGGGAACTCTAGGTACACATACTGAACTAGTTTATGATCATGAATTGACTAGTGAACCAGATATATATTATTTTTTAATTATAGGATTGTTTCACTTAATTAGGCTAGGTAGTGAAATACAGGGTGTTTGGGAAGTTTGTTAGATATCTAGAACTTGCCTTATATTATAGTAATTATAAAGTTGTGTCTTATTTTGTCACCCTGAGCTCCTAGGTTTCCATAATAACTATAATTATTTCATATGTTATGGTAATAATTTCTATTTTAATGATTTTTTAATATTAATATTGTCAGTATTATCAATTTTTTTGAAAGGTAGTTTCCAGTTGGTTGTTTAATAAAAGAAGTATAGGATGAGGTAACCTCTTTAAATTATTTTTATTCATTTAGTAGAAAATAAATGAATGCTTTAAAAAATAAATTATGTTAGATACACTACTTTAATGTTCTAAACTCTTTAAAAATACATTTTATTAATGTATTTTAAAACTAGATTGAAAATGAATCTTTTTAATAATAGTTAAGAATGTGGTAAGGCTAGTGGTGACCTAATGTTCATTTTTAAATGTCACACCTATATTTTATTTCATTTTTAAGTTATTATTTGACTCTTTAATTCACATAATTCATTTTAATTTGAGTTTAGATGGTGGATAGTGGAGTCACAGGGAGGTATGTTTATTGTTTATGTTTTATTTATATTTATTTATTGTTCTAGAAAAATAGTCCTTTACTAGTTTACATTAATTAGAGGCATGATATATTTGTAGAGTTTATGGCTAGAATTGAAACTTGCTATAGGTAAGTGTGTTGGAGGGTAATATGAGGATTTTTTTTTATTTTAATTGTTTTAATTGTTTTTTATTTTATTTCTTTCTCTTTGTAGGTGCATGGAAATTTTACATATAGAGTGGTCATGATCATTTTTCCTCAACATGTTTTAATTATTTTATGGGGGAAATAATTCACAATATATTTTTTTGTGATGCCTAGATGCTTATTTACATCCTGTGGGGTTTGATAATTCCCCCAAGCTATGTCACGGGCCAGATTAGGCATATGAAGGATAAAAAACTTGGGTTAGTTGATAAAAAGTGGTATAAAAGCCACCCATTTTTTAGATAGCGAAGGTAAAACAAATATAGGGATTTCAAAACATTAGAGGAATGTGTAGGAAGGGTTTTCCCAACTCTTCTATACTCAGAGCCATGATTTACTAGGAAATGTTTTTTTGATTCATGAATTTTGATTTTTCTTCATTATTTTGGATTTACTTTTTTTCAATTTATGTCATACAGAATGAAATTGATGTTTTGTGGGTTTTTATAGGATTTTCTTTGTTTGGAGTGAAATGGGAGTTGAATTAGAGGAACATTAATAGATCATATTTCCTAAAAAACCATATAAATCTCATGTTCATGGTTCTCTTAAACTTTTAATGGTTGTCACTCTCTTGGAACCATCCTTTCAATACAAGGAGTCAAGTGGTTTGTGACCACAATCCCCCACTAAAATATTAATTTTGAATCTGTTTTTGATTTTAAATTCTCATAAGTGAGGTATATATATAATTTTGATTAATTAATTTATAATCCCATGTAGTTTTGAAATTATTTTTTTTGTTTTCATGGGACATTAAAATTGATGTTTTGGTTTTAAAATATTGGGTGTCAGTTTTAAATTTTGTAATGTCCCTTCAGAGGTGAATTTAAATTAGCATGATGTTTTTGAAACTTAAACTGGTTCTAATTATTAGCATGTAAATTTTATAAAAGGGGTTTCTATTGGTTCTTAAAGAGTTTATTAATTTAAAAAGTGTAACCTTTGAATGATTTAAAAGGTAAACTTTTTAGAAACTATTGGAATCTAAAAAGGGGGTGTCATTTTGGAATGTCAAAATTTATCTTTATAATGTTTTTGAAATTGTGTTTTTATGACTTTTATAGTTTATTGAAATTTGATTTTGTGATTTGAAATTCTTTGGAAAGAAGTTATTTATTATTTAATTAATGATATTTATTATTTGAGTTGACAATGTTATATGAAGGGTTGTGTTTAATTATGTGTGGTATTAGTAGGTTTTTTTAATCGGTGATTATCTTTAGTTATTTGAATTATTCATCACAATAATTATTTGTGGGGTTATAGAAAACATTTAAGTGAGGGTTTTATTTTTGATCATGTTCCTTATGATGATTTCATGGCTTATCTAGTTATTTATCATGCCCATACTCGTTGGGGTGTTCTAGGTCAACCTTCCTTATTATTTTATCTTTAGTGTGTAGGTGTTTTCCATTAATCTTTGTACCATTATTTATTTCTTTTAAAACCATGGTGTGAAATTGGGAATACAATTTACTTCATAATTTATTGGAGAGGAATTATTGTTTCTATTGAATGATTAACATTACATTGGATGAAAATTTTGTTTGATCCTTCACCCATATGAAGACAATTTTATTTCATTGAGGTTCTTTTAAATTTTTTTCGGTTGAATAGAACCCTCTAGTTCTTAGGACCTGGGTTTTTTGGTTGATATTGTTAAATATTCATGAATATGGAAATGTTCTAGATTTAAACAATTCTATTTTAGTTCCAAACATGAGCTTTTCCCTCCTCGTTAACTAATCCTAGTAAATTCATTTCTTTATAAATAGTGTTTTCTTTTGTAAAATTTAAAATCATGATATCCTTGGTTTGGAGTTTCCTTTTTCATGGTGGTTTCTTTTGTTTTGATAAGTTAGTGATTTATCTCTATCTATTTAGTCTTTTTTCATTGGAATGTGATGGGTCAATTCTAAAGAATTTTCATCCTAAGAAAATTCAAAATATGGTGGGGAGACCAATGTGGTTGATCTTCGAATTTTGAGTGCCTTTTTTCTTCATCTAGGTCTCCAAAAGTTCATATTCCATGATTATTTTTTAGTTCTATTAACCTTTTATTTATTTGGTAGTTCAATTTGGATATGTTATATTGCGACCTTTATTTTCTTCCATGAAAATTACATCATTTTAAAGATAAATAACATAATAGCGTTACAAAACTAGGATCCAAGGGTTTAATGTCTTATGAAAATTAGGACTATACACAAATTTAACATAATAAAAAATAAACATTAATTTAATAACTTTTTCTCTAGATTCTTATTATCCCTCATGTCCTCTATAGTATAAGTAATCATCTGAGGATATACATCAATGAAAGGGGTGAGCTAAAAGCCCAGTAAAAGGATAGATAATAACATGAATCAATATAATATGGGTGAGAATAATAATAATCATCATAACATAATAATGTTATTATCATCATTATCAAGAGAGGAATCATTAGATAAATTCAAGAAATTTTTAAATTCATAAAATTGAAACATCATGACATAGTTATCAAATATGATACATAGTTGTGAACAAAGATTACATCATGTGCACGCTTAACATACATAAATAATCAGAATTTCAACCTTGTGAAAAAATATATCATCATGTTGACACATATTTCATAATATATCATGATATACATCAAATTATTTAATATATTTGAGCTCTATAGAATTTGGGAACACTTTTCACATCATAACATTTACACAATCATGCATGCCACCTAGAACTTATATCAATCATAGAAATAAAATATCCCATGTAAAGGAATGATTTTATTTTCATAAATAATAAATTCAAGAATAAACTTTGGTCTTCCAAAAAATGGAATAGCATATGGGTAAAGGAATCATCAATCTCGAGTGAAGAAGAAACAATCTGAAGAGATGTAAAGGATGTGTTTTTAGAAAGAAGATTTCTTCTGAAAAGTCATTGTATTTTTCATAAAACTAGGGTAGAAAAATTTTATATCCTAGGAAAAAATGTAAGATAAACGAAATTATATTTTAATAGTGTTATATTCACAACCACAATGAAATTTATCATGAAATAGGAATAACCCAATGAAAGGAAATTGGGCTCTATAGTCCCCTTAACTTATATCTGAATGATTTATTCACTTTAATACCATAGATAATAAATTTATATTAATTAATTAATAAATATAGAACCAATTTTACATTTATTTTATTAATTATAGATTTATTAAGTTCATCTATGACCACTATAATGACTTATAGAGTTCAATTTCATCTTTTAGGAGTGTTCGTTTTCTTGGTCTTCATGATCAGTTCACTTGTATATATGTTGGGATGATCATGTAAAATGAGAGTAGTTATCCAGAATTGAAATTAATTGTTATTAATAAAACTCATCATTTATAAATGGTATTACATATTTTATTTTTCCATACATGTGGACGATTCATTAGATAAAACATTAATGATAATCGTTTAGATTAATTGAAGCAGTTTTCAATCATCACAAACTAGTTTTGTTATATTATTTAGTGTTATATATATATGTTATTTGGAAAACAAAAAAAAAGATTATAAAATGAATTTTAAAATATTTTTCAACCATTATAATGGGTTTATGACCATTCTTGAAAGCGGTAAAGGAAAATGAAAACTCATCATCCTTGAAGGTGATAAATCAACACCTCATGGATGACATTTTCATTTTTTGAATGAAAGGGAGTGAAAAAGAGGTTTGATGATGTATAATTCCATTAGAATAATAAAATTTAAGAATATATAACATACTATAGTTATGAAATTTTGATTAGGGGAGTTGAGGTGAGAATAATAAAATGAAAGAAATTGAAAAGAAATTAAAAGAAAATGAATGATGGTTTTACCTCTTGAGTTATCCTCCTTGAAAACCTCCTTAAGAAAATTGGTTTTGGTATTTTTGAGACCAAAGGATCCTAGAAGTGGGGTAGAGTATTGGGAAGAGGATTTTTTAATAATTGGACAAGCTTTAGGGCTTCAAAGTTTTGAGGAGAAGAGGTTGGGGTGGGTGGTATTTATAGGAGATGAGAGTGGTATTTGTTTGAATATTTTATTCATTACTTTATTATTTTAGATCAAGACTAGAGTATCTTGAACATTATAACTATATATATAAAATAATTAATTATATTTTTAGATAATGGGAACTTATATCATTGATGAAACATCCATTACTCAAAAATTCATGTATTTTTTGAATATCATAAATTACCTTATTTATCTATTCTCTAAAAAATCAACAATTTTAGAAAAATCCCAAAAATGTACCCTAATAGTTTTTTATGTTTAGAATTAAAAAATGAACTTAATATTATGAAAATAATTTTATATATATGGGAAATTTAATTTTTAATTAAATTCATTCTTTATTCGAAAAATACCGATTTTAAAATTATAATTGATTTTATGACACTTTGAAAAATTTGTTAATGTCTTATAATACTATATTATAATAATAAGACAAAATAATATTAATTTATTAATGAATTTTATGAAAATACATTTTTTTAAATCATTATATTAATTATAAAATTTTAAATAAACATTTATATTTTACAAAAATACCAACACTTAATTTTTCATTTTTATAGAATTTATTTACTTGTAGAATGATATAATTATGTCATATTTTAAATTATAATATGGATAAATTTTATTCATACCCTCATAGGTGAGTTTACTATTCTATTGTCTAGATTACTATTTCTCATGGTTACATTACTATTGCAATGGTAATGTTACTATTCCATTGTTATGGGTTCCTTAATTTCTATGAATATAAGTTAATTTATTCATTATTTAAGAGAATAATGTTTTTTATTGGGATATTTATTTTATACATGTGTTTTATAATATAAAAGGTAAAAATTACATTAATAAAAGTTTGATTTGTTACATTCTTTCCCCCATTGTAAATTTCCCCCTCAAAATTTTGTTTTAAATAAAAAGGTGCGGGTATTTATCCTTCATTGCTTCCTCTGGTTCCCATATCACCTCTTCATACTTATGGTTCATCCATTATACATTTACCATTTGAGTAGTCTTGTTGTGTATAACTTTATCTCTATAGTCTAAGATCTTCACTGGTTTATCCTCGTATGATAAATCATTTTCTAACTGTACAACCTCTGAATTTTGTATATGTAAGGGATCTGGTATGCACTTTCTCAAGATGGATACGTGGAATACATTGTGTACTTGAGAGATTCTTGGTGGAATTACTAGTCGATATTCCAAAACTATGAAATGATCAAGAATCTCAGATGGTACGATATACCTAGGACATATAATTCCTTTCATCCAAAATCTCCAGATCATATTCCATGGAGATATGCAGAGTAATTCCATGTCTCCATCCTCAAACACTATCCCCCTTCAATGATTGTATGCATATATCTTTTATCGGCATTGGGATACAAAAATATATTCACATTTTCCACCATTAATTTAAACATGTTAGGTCCTAGTATCTTACGTTGAATGATTTAATCCTAGAATGTTAGTTTTTTACATCTTTTCTCTTAAAGGTCTTCATATAGATTCGTTTGGATTCTCAAGTGGAAACTGTTATTGCAAGATAACTCGACTAGATGTAGATGTTGGTATCATCCTCCTTTAATATCTATAGAACAAGATCTCAACATTTATTCCAATGTTTAATAGTATACATAGATTGGTTATTAGTTTGAGGATGATAATCCATACTGAAGTCCAACTTAGTGCTTAGAGCATGCTGGATAAATTTCCAAAACATAGAGGTGAATCTATGATCTTGATCAGAAAAAATCAATTGTGGTAATCCATAAAGAGTTTCCACTTCTCTAATGTATATCCATGAAATTTTATCCAATGAGAATTCCTCTAAAATTATGATAAAGTGAGTTGTCTTCATGAGACGATGCACAACAACCCATATAGCATTGTTTTCTCTAGATGTCTTTAGAATTCCAGTGAAAAAGTCTATTGTAATGTTTTCTCATTTCAATGTTTTTATGGGTAATGGTTTTATAATACCCTTATACATTTCCCTTTCAAACATAATTTGATTTAATACTAGAAAATTTGATATATATTTATTCATATCCGTCTTCATATTGTCCCACCAATATTGATCTCAGAGATCTCAATACATCTTTATGCTCCCTGGGTGGATAGAGATGTTTGAGCTATGTGTGTCATTCAAAATATCTTTCTTTATCTCTGTATTAGACGGTACACATAGTTATGAACACAATCTTACAAATCCTACCTCATTAATTTTGAACTCTAGGGATTTCCCTTTTCTCATAGCTTCTAACTTCTTTTGAATTTCCATATCATTATTTTGAGCATCCTTTGTTTTTTCTATGAGGGATGGTTGATAAATTATATTAAAAATGTACTAATGATGTTTATTCCTTAATGATTCCCATTTCCAGGCTTTGTAATTATAAGAATATTTTATCATTCTCAATTCTCATCATTGATAATTTTTGTAATATCCTTTCTACTTAGAGTTCCCACCGCTTTATTTGCCTTAATAGGATTGTAGTAGATTGAGTGGTCATAATTCTTGGTGATCTATAATCATATTCACTAGCACATAGTAAGATCCTTATGTGCGAATATATATTTTAGGTTTTTATGATCACTATATATCTCACACTTCCCCCCATATAGATAATTTGATGTGCCCGAATTGAGTATACCTTTTCATACAGTATATTGAATATAAAAACCTGTTTTCCCCAGATATATGTGATTTTTTAAAGATAAAATGCTTTAATTTGGTAATCACCATGGTTTTTAGGTATTATCCAGCCTAAGACACAAATCAGGAAGTGTAAGAACAAAAATTTAAATCTACACAGCGTGTACATATTAAACACACCATGTACTATTGACCCAGAAAAGGATAGGTAAGACAAAATTCACACCCATATTGTCGGACAATGATAACACGCCATGTGAGTACCATGTACACACCGTGATCCACATTTAAGAAGCATTTGGTGGCTTAATATTGAAATTACACACCATGTGGGGCGGTGTTACACACTGTGTACCCCCACCAACCAGGCACCGTGACAGTTCACCCATCAATAGAGAAAAACGGCCCAAGTCAGGTTGACTTGGGTATACACCATGAACTCTTGAGTACACACCATTTCTTTACAAAAGTTATAAATATGAGCGAAGGCCCTCTTAATTCGACACTAATACTCAGATACAAAAAGGGAAAATTCTGGTGATTCCCAACGGGAGAAGAAGGAGAGAAGAGAAGAGAGGAGGTGTTGCCACTACCTTCCCGATGATCATCAATCCAATATTTGTGTGATGTTTAACTCAGGTATCACAAGTCTTTTAGTCACTATCTACTCCATGTGTAGCTAAATCCCATGTGTGATGGGGCTTTGGATGATTATGGGTTGTGGTTTATCAATTTTTATTTTGTAATTTTGTTATTTATATTTATCAAATAATCCCTTAAAAACTCATTATAAAAGGGGTTACAGTTAAAAAAATTAATAGAAACCAAATTCTAGGCCAAGTATGTAACACCCCAAGCTTCCACAGTACGTTTCCATTTAAATAATGCAGTAGCTTGCGTTGTACGCAACTTAGAGTTTTAACACACCACGACCAATGAAACTGGCTGTTATGAATAGTAATACCAACTTTTTGAAATTTTATAAATTTTAATTTTCAAAAGGTACTTCATTTTTGGATTCGGAATAGAAAAATTAGCTTTGGGTGAATTTTTGGTATTTTTCTGAAAAATTTCATTTTTTGATGAATAGTGAAAAACAGTATGTTATTGTTTAAAACTGACTTTTTCATTTAAATGTTTAGTTATTTTATTTTAATTTATTTTAGGTTATAATAGATACATAATAACTTTATATGTTCAAGGTAATTAATTGGAGTCATTTTATAATAAGTTTAGATATATAAAATTTTATTGAACTTTTTACTGTCTTTTACCCACCTTTTTGGAGCATTTGAAAATTTTCATAAAACATAATTTTACCGCATCTGTGAGTTGAATATCAAAATTCTGAGAGACACAGTTGATATAAATAAAATTTGGTTCAATAATATGAAAATAATTTTTGGTGAATTGCAACTTTTTACTTTTATTTACCAAAGTTAAAAGTAAATAGGATAATTAAGGGTAAAAATGATATTATAATTACCCTAACACATGCCCTAATTATATTTGATAAGTTTAATTATAACAAAAAAACCTTAGGAATAAAATATGACCCTATTTGGTCCACTTGGATTAGATTAGAACATTTATTATTATTTTATTTAAAGAAGAGTTAAAGGTGTTAAATTCAGAGTTTAATAACTAAATCATTTTTAATATAGGGTTATACATAAGATAAATTCAACTATAAATATTAATTATAAAGATAAAACTATTTACTACATAATTTTATTTTAACTATAATTTTTAGACATTAAATAAGTAAATTTATTTATGACAGAATGATGATGCATCAATTACCTTGTTAATGAACAATTAAAATAGTTGATATTATAAATATCCAAATAAATGTTATTTGAGACTTATAATGAATTAATATTATTTTATATGTTAATATGACATGTTAGGGTTTATTAAATAAATTTTATGTGAAGTGATAAAGTTTTTATGTCTTTCAAAAAAATCAAATACTAAATAGGATCAAGATTGACATAATTGAGTTTTTAAAACAAATACTATATTATTAATTGATATAATATTCCTAAAAATCTAAGGTTTGGCCAAAGTACTTATATAAAGTTATATATACCAATATCTAACCACTTGGGTTTCACTTTATAGTTTAAGTAAGTTTATTAACCATATAATATAAAAATACAAAGAGACAAGGTAAATGTTAAACTATTTAACTAAGAGTTAAATCTAAAAGATAAGGTTAATATGATGCTCTAAACCTGTATAAAACATATTGTTTGAGAGGTTATATACTCATACCCACCTTAGCCTCGAAATAAATCATTTTTGAGATATTAGAAGATGAAAATGATTTTATTATAAAATAATATTTCAAGCTTTTCCTAAAGTGACCCTCACCTCTCTTATAAAAATGTACTTCACCTTATCTTAATTTCATGACTCCAAATCCATTTGTCTTGGACAAAACCTACCCAAATACCTTCCCAAATTCCTTTAATTAAACCTAGAGTCCTTAATTTGATCAGAAATCCCACTTAAGGAGCCCTTTGGATCATCTCAAAAGGAAACACCCGAAGAAGAGGTAATAATTTCACCACCCTCTTTCAAGTTCTTTTATTATTACACATACTCTTTCTTTGTTGTTTTCATACCAAAATAATGAATCCAGTACCTAATACATACTATGATGTTATTATAAATATGGTACAACCATATGTTTTATTCTATCCATCCTATAAATGATAAAGTCACCATGCATGTGTACGTACGACTTACCGTCTCCATGTCGTGGTGTAGTTTGTTATTCAAACATTTCATTATTTGGATGGGTATAATAATGAGTATAATTGATGTAAAAAATAAATATAACATGTTAATGATTCTGTATATATGATATAACATCAAATTACATATGCTTTCACCATCAATATAATGATATTTTAACTCGTGTGTATGTATGGATTACCATCTCCACGAACGTGGTGAGATTCATTCCCCATCATAATCATTAATGAATAATTTTCATTTTATGATTAAAAATAATTTTTAAGAACTTACTATA
This sequence comes from Viscum album, assembly GCA_963277665.1. Classification (NCBI taxonomy): domain Eukaryota; kingdom Viridiplantae; phylum Streptophyta; class Magnoliopsida; order Santalales; family Viscaceae; genus Viscum; species Viscum album. Next base: position 248,907,815 of record OY728135.1, on the reverse strand, counting down.
ATTCTGTATATGAATCAAATACATCCAATCCAAAAAAACACGGCTAATGTAACCAACCATATAAAGGAAAATGAATCAGTTAACACCCAAAACGATGATACAACTGAAATATTATTAACAAAACAATATTATAGGATCATATATGATATCATATTTATGTATACATTTCTTGTATAATTTAATAACAATGATTTAACTATTATATAGGAGGTTAAAGTACCCTATACCTAGGAAAAGCACCAGGTAGGAGTTAAGTTCACAATCTCTTCATTATCTGAGTTTGTTTATATGTGAGTATCTTCCAGGGCCTCTTTATCATCCACATCCATGTTTTCTTGAAAATGTAATTCAATAAATTTTTAATATTCACTAGAATATGGGTTAAAGTCATTTATACGCTTATTTGACCATATATGTTTTGAAAGTAATCTTTCCTTCATTTTCCAAATAAGGTACTTTATGACCTTTTCGAAAAAATTATGGTAAGAATGTTTTTTTAACTTATATGGAGGGTGCGACTATTTTACACCGTTATAACATCATCGAAGCTTCCCATATAGGATTATAATAATATTTTAAAAATAAATGCTTTCTTTTTTAATTATGTGACTTTTAAATGGTTTTTAAATAGAAAGAGGTATTTATTTCAAATAGTTTTCATTTCATCTATGTCAACATCCTTTGAGGGATTTTAAACTTGTTTGACGTTGATTTATTATGATAAAAATCTTCCATATTGTATTGAAGGTTTTACTATATGTTTGACTATGGATGTATTATTTTTGTACCATTCTTATTTTATGGATAAAGTATTGACATTTAGTATGCTAGTTTTAATATGAATATTTATGTTATGTTTAAACCTTCTTATACGAGGAATGCATTGGACTTAATAAGTGATGGGTGGAGCCCGTAATAGCTCCCCAATGCATCAGTAGGTCTCATGAGACAAACTAGTGTCTTGGAACAAGGCCTTGAAAAAAATCTTATTTTTAGTCTTCGCACAAGGCCTTGACTATGTGGTTATGAAGTCTGGTATTATGCATTCCATCATTATGAAATTGGCTATTGATATTACATATGATTATTTGACTAGTAGAATTTCCATGTGAATAAGTAAATGAAATTATTTGATTTATCTATTCCATATTATGATGAAATTTATGTTTAAAAGTCATGTGTTTTAGTCTTATACATTGCCTTAAATGTTTATGCTTATTTATGAAAGTTTCTGGTATATTGTTATCCTTACTAAGCATCTGAGCTCACCCATTTCTATGTTTTATTTTTTCCATGATGTAAAGAAGTATATTATGACTGACCCATACGGATAGTCCAAGGGATATAAATGTTGTAAAAGGAGAAAATGTTGTTTTTTTTTCATTTTATAATATAATTTAAAACTTATGAATGTATCTAGAACTTCCAAGGCTGCTAAACTGATCGGTCTTTCGGGATTTGATCCCATGTAATCATGACAATTTTTTTTAATAATGAACCAACTCTGGATAACTGGGGTTGGGATGTTAAAGTTGGTATCAGCGGAAGTTTAGTACAAACCTTGGAAATTAGATTTAGATAAACTCTGATTAGATCACATTATCCTAAGATAGACTTTGAGGAATAATATAGAAGAACATCCTAGAATTTTGGTAGTGTAAAAATTTTGTGTATTTTCCAAGAAATACATCCTAATCTGGATAGGTGCTGGTAGAGATGGCTCTGGCACAGATGTACCTAGGAGTGAAAATTCTAATAAGGTGTTTTGGGCTTCACCCGAGGTATCCTGGTACACGACAACGAACCTTTCTACACTCTTGGTCATGACACTCCTGGGGGATATGCTTAGGATAATTCAAATTTTCTTTACAAACCATTATAAAGGATTTATGATTATATACCTCCTCAAAGAAATTTTTTTATGATTATGGATTATATCCATAAATTGTTCAATTTATTTTAAGTTTTTTACAAGTTTGGAATTATGTATTGCGATTCATAAAATAATCTAGTGTATGCAATTTGTTTAGAAATGGAACCTAGTAGAAGGAATGGAAACTGTATCAATGCACATAATCCATGTAGGGGTTGACCTCCTACTCAAGATAATTATAGTGGATCTAGTGATGTAACTGGTGCTGATCAGCTTGTCACCATACTAGGACAACTCACTCAGGTTATCAATAATAACCTTACCCATATGGAGCACCCTGATCCACAATTCGGAGGATCAATGTTAGATAGCTTCATAAGGAAACAATCACCAACATTTAATGGGAGTAAAAATCTTTGGTATCTAAAAAACAGATAAGTTCCTTAGAGAAAATATTTCATCCTTTGGGGAGTAGTGAAAGGGAAAAATTTTTCATGGCAGTTTATCGCCTCATGGGAGATGCAGATCAATAGTGGCTATTAATCCAAAACACAAAGGAATATGAAGAAGTATCAAACATTAAATGGAGGGAGTTTAAAGATATTTTCTTATAAAAACACTTTCCTCATGACCATCGAGTGGATATGGAAATATAATTTCTGAGTCTGAGGAAAAAGGAGGATGAGAATGTCGCAAAGTATAAAGCTAACATTACATGGTTAGAAAGGCATGAAACAGATTATATACGTAACCCAAGGAGTAATATTGATAAAATCTTTGATGGGTTAAAACCATTTCTCCTTCTAGAATTGGTCTCACAATCCATCTCATCGTATGAAGATATTTTCTCATGTGATATCAAGACAGAAAAGGAATTCTCTAAGTCTTAAAACTTTAAAGAAAAGAAAGAGAAGAAGAGCTCTGCTGAACACTATGGAAATGTAAATAAACAGAATAAGGGAAATTTTGAATATCCATCCTACAGTAAATGAGGGAAGAAACACCCCTGTACTTTCTAGAATGGAATGAGAGTCTGTTAGAAGTGTGGTGAAAAATTCCACCAAACTCGTGATTGTAAGGGAAAGAAAGGGGTTTTCAATGTTGAATGCTAAAATTGTAGAGAAAAGGGGCATTATGAAAATGAATGTCCTAAGATCCAAGGGAACCTACCTCAGAAAAGTTCATGGGAGCAAGGCCAAGCTTATGTGATCACTACTACTGAGGTCGAAGCTCTGAAAGACGTGGTCACATGTAATTTAATGGTTTCCACAAGTTTAGCCAATGCATTATTTGATTCCGGATCATTGCATTTTTTCATGTATTCCCAGTTTGCTAAGAAAATTAGATATTTTCAATTTGACTTAACAAGGGAGTTGTCAGCAAAAAATCCAAAGGGAAGTATCATCACAACAAAGCTTTGTAAATCATTTCCCATTAGGGTATATAAATGTTTTTTATCTGTTGATATCATCATCATACCCATGGTTGAGTTTGATATAATCCTCAGTATGGATTGGCTTCTGGACCATGATGCAATAATTTATTATAATAAGAAGGATGTTACAATTTTTGGTGATGATAAGGATTACCTTATCTTTAGAGCAGAAACATAACCGCCTGATTCTTATCTAGATCCACCCCCAGTAGCTCTGCTAACTTAAATTATTGCGGAGTAAGATAATGAAATAACTATGGGTGAGGAAAATAATGTTTGAATAGAGGATGTACCTATTGTGCAAGAATATGTTGATGCGTTTCTAGAGGATTTACCTGGACATCCCCTAGAATGAGAAATTGAGTTTTCCATTGATTTAATTCATGTTTCAAGGCCCATATCGAAGACCCCTTATAGAATGGACACTGTAAAATTAGTGGAACTAAAGAAACAACTAGAGGAATTGAGTAATAAGGGATTTATTCACCCTAGTGTTTCTCCATGGGGAGCCCATGTCCTTTTTGTTAATAAGAAAGACGAATCTATGAGGTTGTGCATCGACTACAGGAAGATCAATGCTGTAACAATAAAGAACAAGTATCCCCTAGCTCACATTGATGATTCATTTGACCAACTTCATGGTGCTCAATATTTTTCAAATATTTACATTTGATCTGGATATCATCAGTTGTGTGTGAAGAAGGAAGACATTCCAAAGACAACATTTCGAACCAGGTACGAGCATTATGAGTTTACAGTAATTCCTTTTGGACTAACTAATGAACCCTCTGTTTAAATTTGATCTGGATATCATCAGTTGTCTCTAAGGATGGAATCTCTATTGATCCTTAAAAGACAAAGGCAATCCAAGAATGGCCAGCACCGACAAGTATAACATAGGTACGCGGTTTTATTGGTTTAGCAGGTTATTATCGATGTTTTGTCCAGAATTTTTCCCAGTTGGCTAACCCATCAACCAAGATCACACGTAAAGGGGTTAAATTTGTTTTGAAAAAAGTGTGTGAAGAATGTTTTGAAGAAATAAAGAGAATATTAGTCAATGTTTCTATCATGACTCTACCATCAGGGAATGATGGGTTTGTTATTTATAGTGACGCTTCAAGGAAAGGACTTGGTTGTGTACTTATGTATAATGATTGATTTATTTCATATGCATCATGAAAACTAAAAATTCATGAAAAAAGTATCCCACTCTTGATCTTGAGTAAGAAGCTGCAATATTTTCTTTGAAGATATGGAGAGACTATCTCTATGGAGAAATATGTGAGATATATACTGATCACATGATTTTGAGGTATATTTTATCACAGAAATAACTCAATATAAGGCAAAGATGATGATTTGAACTACTCAAAGATTATGATTACACTATACAATTCCACCCATGGAAGGAAAATGAGGTGGTAGATGCTTTGAGAAGAAAGGATCATAGAGTTTTGAACAAGATGAGAGTTGAAAGGGATCCTATTTTCATGGATCTAGTAAAGATGCATATGGGAATAACCATGGAAGATGAAACATCAATACTTTTCAAAATGGTTTCCAATCCAACTTTACTAGAAAGGATTAAAAGATCTTAGAATGATGATGAGGAGTTTCAAAAGAAGATTAAAGCTGTGAATGATGGGAGATTGAGTGACTTGGTATATGAAGATGGAATTTAGAAATTTGGGAAGAGACTTTGTTTTCCCAATATATGTTATCTCAAAAGGTAATTGTTGGATGATTCTCATAGCTCCAATTTATCTATACACTCTAGGAGAACTAATATGTATAGAGATTTGAAGGAACATTTTTGGTGGGACAACATGAAGAGAGAGATTGGTGATTATGTGTCAAGATGTATGGTTTGTCAACAAGTGAAAGTTGGAAGAAAATATCCTAGAGGATTCATGAAAACTATTCCCATACCTGAGTGGAAATGGGATGATATTACGATGGACTTTGTCATGGGGATACCAAATACTCCTAGAAGGAATGATACAATATGGGTCATTGTTGATCATTTTACCAAGTCATCACATTTTCTTGCTATAAGAGAAGATTTACCACTTGAACGTCTAGAAATAATATATATTAATGAATCTATAAGACTTCATGGAGTACCCATATCGATTGTTTTTTATCATGATCCCCATTTTACATAAAGATTCTGGAAATTTTTTAGAAGGCCCTGGATACTGAACTTTGTTTGAGCACTGCCTACCACCCTCAAACCGACAGACAATCAGAATAGACTATTAAAACCTTAGAAGACATGTTGAGATATTTCTCACTTGACTTTCAAGGTACGTGGGATCAATATTTACCTCTAGTAGAGATTTACTATAAAAATAGCTTCCATTAAAGTATTCAGATGGCACCATATGCAGCGTTTTATGAAAAGAGATGTCACACACTAACTTTTTGGGATGATGTTGGTGAAAGAAAACTCATAGGCCCAGGATTTGTTGATGAAACAATGGATAAAGTGAATATTATCCAAACCCACATCAAAGAATCCATAAGTAGGCAAAAGAGCTATGCTGATAACCGAAGGAAGGATTTGGAATTTCAAGTAAGAGACCATGTTTTCTTGAAGGTATATCCATGGAAGGGTGTTATACGTTTCAGTAAGAAGGATAAATTGAGTCCCAGGTACATCAGACCTTTCAAAATTCTAGAACGAATTATAGTTGTAGCATATCATTTGACAATGCCTCCAAATCTCTCCAAAGTTCATGATGTGTTCCACATATCACTGTTGAAAAAATGCATGCCTAATGAAATGCATGTACTCACCTATGAAGAAATAAAACTAGAACCCAATCTATCTTATCGGGAAGATCCTATCAGAATTATTGATACGAGTGAACAAGTGTTGAGAAACCAGATGACTCGTCTGGTGAAAGTTCTATGGAGGAACCATAATATGGAAGAGGCAATGTGGGAACCCGAAGAACTTATGATGAAGAACCACCCGAATCTTTTTATGTAGTAATATTCTAGAAATTTCAAGGATGAAATTATTTTAAGGAGGGTAGAATGTAACACCCAAAGCTTTCACGGTATGTTTCCATTTTAATAATGCAGTAGCTTGCGTTGTACGCAAATTGGAGTTTTAACACACCACGACCAATGAAACTAGCCGTTATGAATAGTAATACCCACTTTACAAAATTTTATAAATTTTAATTTTTAAAATGGACTTCTTTTTTGAATTCTTAATATAAAAATTAGTTTAGGGTGAATTTTTGGTATTTTTCTGAAAACTTTCAAATTTTGATGAATAGTGAAAAACACTATGTTATTGTTTAAAACCGACTTTTTTATTTAAATAATTAGTTATTTTATTTTAATTTATTTTAGGTAAAAATATATACATAATACCTATATATGTTCAATGTAATTCGTTGGATTCATTTTATAATAAGTTTATATATATAAAAGTTATATTGAACTTTTTACTGTCTTTTACCCACCTTTTAAGAACATATGCAAATTTGCATAAAACTTAATTTTACCACTTCTGTGAGTTGAATTTAAAAAATCCCAAAGACACGGTTTACATCAGTAAGTAAAATTTGGTTCAATAAGATGAAAATAATTTTTGGTGAATAGTAACTTTTGACTTTTATTTACCACGGTTAAAAGTAAATAGGGTAATTAAGGGTAAAAATGATATTATAATTACCCTAGAACATGTCCTAATTCTCTTGGATATGTGTAATTTGACCAAAAACAACCTTAGGAATAAAATATGATCCCGTTTGGTCCACTTGGATTAGATTATTACATTTATTATTATTTTATTTACAGAAGAGTTAAAAGTGTTAAATTCAATGTTTAATAACTAATCCATTTTTAATATAGGGTTATACATAAGATGAATTTGACTATAAATATTAATTAGAAATATAAAAATATTTCTTACATAATGGTATTTTATTTATAATTTTTATTCATTAAATAATTAAATTTATTTATGACCCAATGATAATGTAATAATTACCTTAACAATGAATGATTAAAATAATTGATATTATAAATATCCAAATAAATGTAATTTGAGACTTATAATTAATTCTGATAATTTTCTAGGTTAATATTAAATGTTAGGTTTTATTAAATATATTTTATTTTAAGTTATAAAGTTTTTATGGATTTCAAAAAAATCAAATACTAAATAGTGTCAAAATTGACATAATTGAGTTTTTAAAACAAATACTATATTATTAATTGACATAATATTCATAAAAATCTAGGGTTCGGACAAAGGACATAGAAATAGTTATATATATCAATAATTAACCACTTTGGGTTCTCTTGGCAGTTTATAGTACGTTTATTAACCATATAATATAAAAATACAAAGAGACATGGTAAATGTCAAACTATTTAACTAAGAGTTAAATCTAAAAGATAAGGTTAATATGGTGACCTAAACCGGTGTAAAACCTATTGGTTGATAGGTTTTAGACAAATCCACACCTTATATTCAAAATAAATAATTTTTGAGAAATTATAAACCGAAAATGATTTTATTATAAAATAATATTTCTAGCTTTTCCTAAAGTGACCCTCACCTCTCTTATAAAAGGGTACTTCCCCTTCTCTTAATTTCACACCTACAAAGCCATTTTTATCAGATAAAACCTAACCAAATACATTCAAAAATTCCCTCACTTAACCCTAGAGTCTTTATATTGATCATAAAGCCAACCTAAAGAGCCCTTTTGATCAACTCAAAAGGAAACACCTGAAGAAGAGGTAATAATTTAACCACCAACTTTCAAGTTCTTTTCTTCTTCCACTTCCTCTTTCTTTGTTTTTTCCATACCAAAATAATAACTCTAGTACCTACTAAATATTTTGATGTTATTATAAATATGATAGAACCATATTCTTTGTTCTATCCATCCTATGAATGACAAAGTCACCATACGTGCGTACGTACGGTTTACCATCTCCACGTCGTGGTGTAGTTTGTTATTCAAACACTTCATTATTTAGATGGGAATAATAATGAGTATAATTGAATTAAATAATATATATAACATGTTAATGATTCTTTATACATGATACACCATCCAATTACATACGATTTTACCATTAATATAATGATATTGTCGCGCATGCGTGCGTACAGATTACCGTCTCCACGAACGTGATAAGATTAATTCCCCATCGTAATCATTCAAGAATAATTTTTATTTTGTTATTTAAAATAATGTTTAAGAACTTAATATAATTATGGACATGAATAAAATACATCCTGTCCATAACAAACATGGCTTACGTATCCAATCATATAGAGGAAAACAAATCAGTTAACACAAGAAACGATGGTACTACTGGAATATTATTAACAAAGCAATATTCGAGGATAATATATGATACCATATTTATGTATATAGCTCTTGTATAATTTAATAACAATTATTTACCTATTATACATGAGGTTAACATACCCTTGACCAAGGAAAAGTACAAGGTAAGGGTTAATTCCAAAATCTCTTCATTATATGAGGTTGTTTATACGTGAGTATCTACTGGGACCTCTTTATCATCTACATCCTTGTTTTCATAAAAATATAATTGAAAACATTTTTAATATTTACTATACTATGGTTTAAATTAATTTATACCCTTATTTGACCATATATGTTTTGAATGGAATCTTTCTGTCTTTTTCAAATCAAGGTACTTTATGACCTTTTCGGAAAAATTATGTTAAGAATGTTTTTAACTTATAAGGAGGGTGCGGTTATTTTATGCCATGATAACTTCGTCAAAGCTTCCCATACCATCTTATAAGAATATTTTTGAAATAAATGTTTTATTTTATAATTATGTGACTTTTAAATGGTTTCAAAATAGAAAGATTTATTTATTTCAAATAGTTTTCATTTCATCTTTGTCAACATCCGTTGATGGATTTTAAACTTGTTTGAAGTTGATTTATTATGATACAAATCTTCCATATTGTGTTGAAGGTTTTGTGATATGTTTTAATGTGGATGTGTTATTTTTGTACCATTCATGGTTTATGGATAAAGTATTGAAATTTTGTATACTAGTTTTAATGCAAATGTTTATATTATGTTTAAACCTTTTCATATGAGGAATTCATTGGACTTATTAAATAACAGGTGGAGCCCTTTATAGCTCCTCGATGCATCGGTAGGTCTAATGAGACAAACTAGTGTCTTGGCACAAGGCCTTGAAAATATTATTTGTAGTCTTCACACAAGGCCTTGACTATGTGGTTATGAAGTCTGTCATTATGCATTCATCCTTATGAAATTGGCTATTAATATTACATATTATTATTCGACTAGTATAATATCAATGTGAATAAGTAAATTGAATTATTTGATTTATCTTTTCCATATTATGATGAAGTTTAAGTTTAAAAGTCTTGTGTTTTAGTCTTATACATTGACTTAAATGTCTATGCTTATTTATGAAGGTTTCCTCTATATTGTTATCCTTACTGAGCATATGAGCTCACCCCTTTATTTGTTTTATTTTTCCTAGGATGTGAAGAAGTATATTATGACTGACCCGGAGGGATAGTCTAAGGTATGTGAATGTCATCAATGGAGACAATGTTGTTGTTGTTTTTCATTTTATAATGTAATGTAAAACTAATGAATGTGTCTAGTACTTACAAGAGTACTAAACTGATCGGTCTTTCGGGATTTGATCCCTTGTGATCATGCCAATGTTTTGTAACAATGCACCAAATCTGGGTTACTGGGGTTGGGGCGTTACAAAGGAATTGGTTTCTAATGATATAAACAAAATTCACCAGACCAAGGGGGTTTCTATATATCCAAAACCCAAAGATGTGAGTTATCATGAACAACACAACCTCATAAGAAAATTGATTAATTAAATATCCTAAAAATCCACAGCCCCGATGCATTCTTCGCATTTAATATAAAGAATATTTTTTTCCTTTTTTCTTTATCTTTAAAGTAATTTATCAAGAAATTTAAAGTCTAATTACTCTATTAATGAAACATAAAAATATAGACTCTAAATTTTAGAAAACTTCAACTAATTAATTACAAACTAGAGAAACGAAATATAGTAACTTCCTCTCCCTCTGGATCAATCCCCTAATTATACTATACTAGTATTATGTTTGGGTATTTCAATTTGGATGGTCGAAAGTAACACTTTAATTGAAACAATACCAAATTATGGTGCCATTTCTAGGGACATGAAATTTAATTGTGTTTTTATTGAGTAGTTTTTATAAATTAAAGTGAAAATAAAATTGAAAAATTCCATGAAATTTTGTTCTTAATTGCATTTCAATTTTTCTTTATTTTAGTCTTCCTATTTTATGTTTGTTGTGTTGTTTAGTGTTTTGCAAATATTCATAGGTGCATGAGGGGCCGAATTACCTGTTCCAAGAGCACAGAGTCATCGAAAGTCCTTACTCTTGATTCAGAGATCAAACGAATGATCCTAAGGAGACATTAAGCACTTATGGGTGATTACAACCAAAATGCACCCATAGAGAATATAAAAGAAGGAGACCCTACTGTTGTCCAAGATGTTGGAAATCAATGCATACTAGAGGACAACCAAAACCAAAAACTAGCTGTTAATGATGAGTGGATCCAAATTCCCCCAGAAAACATCATGGAGTTAATACCACTGAATCAACAGCAACAACTAGCTCCATTTGTTTCAGGTTTTGGCCCAAAACAACCCCAACAGTTCCCACCAGAGTAGTTTCCATACTTGAATCTAGGATAAGGGCCTTATTTTGATACAGATCTTCAATTTGTGCCCCCTCTTTATCAAGAAAAACTGCCCCCGCGTCGTACCCTTATGGAGTACAGACTTCCTTCCATCAATGGAGCTGATATGGGTATTGGAAGACCACCGATACTAGCCCAACATTTTGAGATCAAGCTGGCTAGCATGCATCTTATCTAAAACACGGTACAATTTGGAGGATTTCCAAGTGAATACCCCAATGCTTATCTCTCCAATTTTTAAAAAATATGTGACACCTTCCGCTACCATGGGGTGTATGAGGACTCTATTCATCTTCACTTATCCCCATTATCATTAAGAGATAAAGTGAAGTAATGGATTAAAGGACTTCCTCAACATTCTATCCTCACCTGGGAGGCATTGGCCCAAGCATTTCTATCAAAATATTTTCCACCCTCCAAGACGGTGACATTGCAGAATGAAATTCACAACTTTCAACAGAATGATTCAGAACCTTTGTACGAATCATGGGAATTATTTAAATAATTGTATAGTAAATTCCCTCATCATGATATTTCTTTGTTGATACAAGTACAAACATTATATGGAGGTCTTACAACAATCACCAAATCTATTGTGGATACAGCTGCTGGTGGGACAGTGATGAGGAAATCCCTGGAGGAACTCGTCGAATTGCTAGAAGATAGGTCTGTAAATAGCTTCCAATAGAACTCAGAGCAAGGTACTCAAAAGTGGGGCATGCATAACATTGATTCCAGTATGATTCTTACTTCTCAACTCGATGATGTGTATATGATAATGGATGAATTAAATATGAAAAATGTATCTCAAGATCAAGCGGTACATCAACCAGCGTGCAAGAAATGTGGTGACAATCATGTCACTGGTGAATGCCCAGGGAAAAATTCAAGTTCCTCAAAAAGTGAGGTAAGCTATGAATTGAAAAATAGAGGGCCAAATATTTTCCCTCAATAGGAAAAACCATCTTAGCAAGATAACTCAAACATATGCTGGGGATAGAACAACAAAATTCTGAACCCCACCCTCAAAGGACAACTAACTATGATCAACAGTAATACCAAAATCCATTTCCAATACAATATCAATAGGGATAATTTCAACAAAATGGGTATCAAAACCCTCATCTAGCACAACCACGAAGGCAACCACAACCTCGTCCAACTGCCTAGCAACCTCAGAAGGTTCACCCATCAAAGCTAGAATAAATGACATCAAAATTCATAATAATATATGAAACCTGATTTCAGAATCAGGAGGCATCAATTTAGAGCCTTGAGAATCATATTGGGAAACTTTCCAATCAACTATATTCAAGGTAACACTATACACTACCAGGTAACACTAAGAACGACCCACAAGAGGAGGCCAATGCTATAACTTTATGGAGAGAGGAGAAGTTACCCCAGGAAATAACTAAAAATCATAGTGAATATATAAATTCACTAACACACTCTTTGAATAATGAAGTTGAGATCAAGGAGTCCCCCTCAACACATGGTTTATTGAAAGAGAAGGAGGTTTCCCATGGTAAGGGAGAATAGGTGGTCACACTTTATAAACCTCCTTATAATTTCCCGCATAAATGAACCAATGGAAGCTAGATCAACAGTTCAAGAAATTCATGGAGGTATTATGAAAACTTCATATTAATATCCCTTTTTGCAGAGGAATTAACTTAAATTCCAACATATATGATGTTTATAAAGGAAATCCTATAAAATAAGTGGAAGATAGAAGATTTGGGAACAATTTCTCTCACTAGAAAATGTTCAGTAGTGGTCCAACACTCCCTTCCTCCAAAACTCCAAGATCCAGGTAGTTTTACAATTTCTTGCACAATTCGATCTTGTGAGTTTGGGAAATCCCTTTGTGACTTGGGTTCTAGTATCAATATTATTCCCTATGAATTATTTAAGAAGCTAGGGATGAATGATTTACAACCTACCTGAGTGGCACTATAGCTCACAGATCGATCTATTAAATATCGTAAAGGGCTACGTGAGGGTGTGCTCGTGATTGTAGAAAGGTTGATTATTATTGTTGATTTTATCATCCTTGAAATGGGGGAAGATCAATATAAACCTCTCATACCGAGAAAGTTTTAATCAAATTCTATAAATTAAAATTGATTTTTAGAGTGGGAGATGAAAAGGTATCTTACAATGTACTCAAAGTAGTTAAGAAAGTATCACAGATGGACTATGAGTAATGTTATCAATTGACTACTGTGAACTATAAATTTAGCCATATGGAAGATGGATTGGAATGTTGTTCTATCACTGATGAACCATTCATCAACAACATCCATCCTGATTATGAACTAGAAGAGTTTTAATTAATCCTCATCCTGGGTGGTCATTATGGGAAACGTGCAATTGTTCCAGATATTCTCAAGCGGGCCAAGGTAGAACCAATTATGCCTTTAGTTATGAAATCCCCACAACTTGAACTCAAACCTATCCCATAATATTTTAAATATGGGTACTTGGGAAATAATCACATGATACCAGTTATACTCAATGCATCTATCTCTCAATAAAAAGATTATGCACTTCTACATGTTCTTAAATGAAGAAAACAAGCTATTGGATGGACCATGGCTAATCTTAAAGGGATCAACCCAACCATTTACACCCACAAGGTGCTACTTCAAGAAGGATCCAATCCCCTCTCGGAAACCACAAAACGACTTAATCCTCCCTTGAAGGAGGTTGTGAAGAAAGAGGTAATCAGGATTTTTTATGCGAGAATCATCTACCTGATCTCCGACATCCCATGGGTAAGTCCATTGCAAGTGGTACCTAAAAAGGGGGTATCGCTGTGATCACTAATAATAAAAATGAACTTATACCAACAAAAAATAGTTATGGGATGTAAATTATGTGTGTATTAAAAACCAAAATAAATTATTCCACATGAAAATATCACTTCCCACTCCCTTTCATGGATCAAATGCTGGAGTGATTTGTAGGGAAAAAATTATATTTCTTTATGGATGGTTATCCTGGATATGACCAAATTACAATTTCTCTTGAAGATTAAGAGAAAACAACCTTCACATGCCCATATAGAACTCTTTCCTATTGAAGAATTTATTTTGGCATGTGCAATAATCCATCAAACTTTCAGCGATGTATGTTGGAAATATTCCATGATTTGGTTGAGTATGTTCTAGATGTCTTTATGGATGATTTTTTAGTCTATGGAAAACCATTCAACACTTGCTCAAAAAATCTGGAATTCACTCTGGAATGGTGTGAGAACACCAATCTGATTTTAAACTGGGAGAAGTGCCACTTTATGGTACAAAATGTAATCTTCTTAGGCCACCAGATTTCTATGAAGGGAATTGATGTTGACCTGGAAAAAATTGAAGTCATCCGAAAACTACCTATCCCAACTTCTATCTTGTAAATATGATGCTTTCTTGTGCATGTATGTTTTTATAGAAGATTCGTTCGTGACTTTTCAAATATATATCAAGCAAAAAGAAATTTTCTATCAAAATATTCTATCTTTTAATTTGACGAAACCTATACCACAACCTTCCATATTCTGAAGAAATAAAATTGGTAGAAGCCCCTATCATTATTGGCCTAATTTGGGAAGAAAATTTTGAGATTATGTGTGATGTATGTGACTATGGCATGGGATCAGTTCTTGGTCAGTGGCTAAATTAAATCTTTATAATAATCTAATATGCCAACAGAGCACTCAATGAGCCACAAATTAACTACACTACCATGGAAAAGAAAATACTAGTAGTGGTTTTTTCATTCAATAGGCTCCATTGTTATGTAGTTATATCCAAATTTATTGTTTACACTGACCATTCATCACTTAAATATTTTCAGGAAAATAGGGATGCAAAACCACGACTCATCTGTTGGGTGCTTCTCCTCCAAGAATTTGACTTGGAGATCCATGATAAGAAGGGAAGTGAAAATGTTGTTGCCAATCATCTCTTCAGATTCGAATTGCCTCATTTAGAAAGAGAAAATGATAGAGAAATCATGGAGGACTTCCTAGATGATCATATTATCTCAATTGCAGTTACTCCTCATCCATGGTATACAGACATAGACAATTACATTGGTACATGAGTCGTTCACCCTGATATTTCATTCCAAAAAACGAAACTATTTCTGTCTGAAGTGAAAAGATATTTTTGGGAATACTCGCTTCTCTTCCACTCATGTGGAGATGGGGTGATCCGCCATTGCATCCTAGAAGTAGATATTCATGTAATTCTAGAGTTTTTTCATTCTTCCCCAGCTCGGGGGCATCACAGACTAGGCAGAATGATAGCTAAAATTTTCCAATCTGTATTTTTCTAGCCTACCATGCACAAGGTTGCCTGGTATTTTGTGACACATTGTGATATGTTCCAGCGAATAGGTAACATGGGGAACTGAGTTGGAATGACTCAATACCATATAATTGAGGTTGAGGTCTCCGAAATATGGGGTATTGATTTCATAGGCCCCTTTCCCCCATCATTTGGAAACTCTTACATACTAGTTTTTGTAGATTATGTATCAAAATGGGTGGAAGCCGCAACTACAACACACAACACAGTGATGGTCATTGTGGCCTTCTTGAAGAAAAATATTTTCAGCTGGTTCGGTGTTCCATGGGCTTTGATAAGTGATAGAGGAATGAATTTTGACAATGCACTGATACAGAATGTTATTATGAAGTATGGTGTAAGGTATAATACAAGGACACCTTATCATACCCAATCCAGTGGAAAAGTGGATGTCTCAAATAGAGAATTAAAGCAGATCCTGGAGAAGGCAGTGGGAGCCTCAAGGAAGGACTGGTCCAAAAAACTTGATGATGCCCTATACGCATACGTGACCACCTTCAAAACACCTCTGGCTATGTCCCTATTCCAGTTGATTTATAGAAATCTGTGTTATTTACTTATGAAACTTGATCATAAATCCTATTGGGCTATGAAGGCCTTGAACTACGATCTAAAAGCTGCAGAAGAGAAGCGCAAGTTTCAACTTACAGAACATGATGAGATTCGACAAGAGGCATATGAGAATGATAGGATATTGATAGAGAAAATATTCTCAATTAAATTTACATTAAATTTAATTTTTTTAACCCACTAAAGTGTTACTTTAAAATAAATTTCTACATTTTTATGATATTGGTAATATTTTGATCTTAATAGTAAAAATAGCCCATTTCGGACTTTGAACTGTTTTAAATAATTTCTATATTTTGGCCATAACATTTTCTACACTAATCGCCATTGAAATAATATTTGTTTTATAGATTCTACACATCAAGGGCTTCATTTCATCATTCTTTACCAAAATCTGAATCGGCCATATGGAGGCTCAAAAGAAGCTCACAAGTGGGAGCACGAAAACTGTTTACAAATATGCTATGTTTTGGTGTGGGGTTCATAATGAATTCATGGTGATCTTGATTGTTGTGAAATTTGGTGGGTATACGTGAAAGGAGGTTTGGAACATCTTTCATGAAATAAAGGCCATGTGAATTGGTTTTTTTAATGGTAATTAAATCATTTTATTCTGGAGGTTTTCGATTTGGAGTGTTTGACTGGAGAGAATAAATTGTGAGAGCACAATGGGAATAAATCTCGGAATACTTGTCCAAATACGCTGAGATTTTTTGAGGAAACGAACAAGATAATTATGAACAACATTCAAGAAGGTTAAAATTCATGAAGATGTAATTTATTTGGTATAAAATGCGTCAAACTTCAGAGGATATATTCCAGATTTAAAAGGAGGGGAAATCCTCCCTCTCAAAGTATCTCTCATTCCATATCATTCCTTCTTGGACACCAAGGAGGAAAACATTTCGTAATTCTCTCTTTTATTTCTTTTCTTTTACATAGTTTTATAATTCCTTATTCTTCCCCATTCATCTTCATTAACCTTACCACGGTGGGGTAAACATTTAGAGTGATTGGGGAATAGTTGATTTTCTATGTTGTAATACTTGAGTTCTTGGACGTAATTGAATGAAATTTATTTATTATTCAAAATTGTTTTCAATTTCATATAATCGATTTTATTACCAAGTGTCATCATTATTGAATTTTAATTATGTTATTGATTTTTCCTTGGTAAAATAAACATTATCTCCCTCCACTAATTTTTGGTTTATATATGATGAAATTGACCAGGGATTAGTGGTGAAGTACATGACGATCGTTTGTACGTATAGAAGCAGCAGTGAATATTATTGATTTTTTGGGATAAACAAGACATAATCGGGTATTTTACATGTCAATTAAGGATATTAAATACAAATATTTTTCACATACAAGGAGATTTGACCAAACTAAGATCTTGGTAATGTTTTCTCTCACCATCATAATTTTACCAAGGAAGTGAGAGGAAAAGATTATGAAAACTCACATTAATCAACTAAGAAAAAGTGGTTTGAATTAAATTGAACAAGGATAGCTGTAAAATTGTGAAAACGACCCTGACCTAATAAACCTTTAATTTCATATATTTTTAATCCTCCTAATTTCAAAAATTTCCTTTCAATCATTTTCTTATTAATTTATTCTAAAAACACACCATTTTTAACCTCGTTTAAAAGTGACAAACTGTTTTGTGTTCAATCCTCTTTAGGATAATTCCTAGGGTTAATAATTATACTACAGTTAAGGAATATAAAAAATTATTTTTCCATGCCCTATGACAGGCGTGCGTCAAACGTGGTGCTGTTTCCAGGGAGGTAGTACTGCAATTTATTTTTAAATATTTGTCTTTTTCCAAATAAAATAAAATAAAATATAATCTTTTACCATGATGTTTTCAAATGATTATTTCTTTAATTAATGAAACAATTACCCAAAAGTGCAAGAACCAATTATTGAATCACCATGTTCTATATAGTATAGAGTTTCTTTCTTGGATAAACAAATTCAGTGAGCTCGAATCGAAATCATCAAGGAGAATGAATTCAAAGATCTCATTCAAAACCTTAAAAGAGAACCTCGAATACCAAGTACTGGAGGGTTTGGCCATTGAAGTAATTGAACTAAAAGAGTATTTTTTAGAAATTTATCCAGAAATGGTTGAGGTAAAAAATGATATTTCAGAGGCACAACACCAAGAAGAAAAATTACACAAGGATCTTGAAGCTCAATTTGAAAGAATTAGTCAAACAATTCAAAACTTGGAGACCACAACAGAGTGGATAATAGAACAAGTACATGAATCCCTGGATTAACAAATGGAGCCAGAATAAGAACCAGAACTAGAAAAATTGATGGAAGAAGCAGCCCCACGAATCCTTCAAGTTGAAGAACCCATGGAGGCCCTGATGAAATTAAAATAAGATCCATTGAGCCCATCTCAATCAATGACAGAAGAGATTTATATAGAATATTTAGCTATTGTAGTATATATGGGAGATAAAAAAGATCTAGATAACTTCTGGAATGAGTGTTAGGAACTACTTGATCCAACTATTCCTCATAATGTAGAATATTTAGCAACATTGAAGGAATAAAACACTCTAGTAGTAGAATTCGAAGAGAATATGAAGGAGTCTGACTACATACCTCAATTTAGGGAAATTCAACTACAAGTGGAACCTCCCATTGAAGAAGAAATTGAAAGCAAACAAACCCATGGAGATAATATTTTCATGAACTCATTATCTTTTTATTTTGTTGAAACTAAATTGAGTATTACCTCCCCTTGTTTTAATTTTTCAGATTTAGCCAACACTTTTATTTCCTTGGAGGGAGAATATGCATCTGAATAGGAACATCTGAAGCTTCCTAAACCTAATGAAAATTTATTGGAGGTAGTACATGAGAATATCAAAGTGGATTTTATTGAAAAATATGAGATACAAGATGCTTACATTGAAATGGAATAATTTGATATTGAATCACCATGCTTTAATTTTTTTCAAATAGAATTTTACTTTGACATTACCTTTGATTATTCCATTAATGAAGCATTCCATGAGAACACACGAGTGAATGAAGAAGAAATTGTGAAAGTGGAAACTAAGAAAGAGGAGGACTCATTCATTGACCTTACCCCACTATGCATGTCATATCTCATTACAATAGGGGTGTACTTAGTATATTATACCCATGGAGTCCTCAAGAAAAAGGAAGAAGTTCATCCTGGAAAGAAAAGTTTTTGTTGGTTCATGAAAAAGAAACTTAACCCACCATCAGATTGGGGATAACCGATTAGAACTGCCCATCTGGAGGTAGTACAAACCCAGGGCACAATTGTAGGATTAAACCAAGATTTATCCTTCTATTATCATTCTAATTATATTTTCATTTCATTTAATAAATTTCTTATGTTATATTTTTACTTTTTTTAGTTTTTCAAATAGCAACACTTAGGATATTAACTCAACGTTTCATTACCAATAAGTCATTTTGTACCTATTCTTTATATTTTCTTACTGACTATGATTTATTTTCAAATATTCTTACATGTTAAATCCATTTGAATTCACTTAGGACAAAGAATCAATTAATTATGGGGGAGGAAAACTTTTTAGTTTAGGATTTTCATTTTATGTTTGGTTTATTGTTTTCATAATTTTATTTTCTGATATTTATGAGTTTATTTTTAAAATTAAGTGTTTTTTCAATACTTTTCAGTTAAAATTATTTTCATTTCAATTTTTAAAACCCAAGTCAATGAGTGAGCCAATCTATTTCATGAAACTGAGCTTAAATAAATGCTGAAATGGATTTGTTTCAATTTCTAATCTTTTGTAATTTCATGAAAATTACTCTAATTTTTAAATCCCATGCTACATCTCATTGTCTTTATTTTTAAAATCACTTTCCTTTGAGGCTTCATTAACATTTTTGTCACATTATTTACATTAACCTCATTTCTTAAGAGAACCAGACCATTCTTGCGTTAACTAGGATTTGATTTATTCCTGTCAAAACATGAGGGTTTAAGGTACTTGTGTTTTAAATGATTGAGGAATTTATTTGGTAATAATTTAGGTGGAAAATAAAATATTTAATAATGATGTTTCTATTTAAGAGTTCATTTTCTAAAAAGTTGTTCCTTTCTGGAGCTTCCAAAGTAGAAAGAAAGATGTGCCTATCTACAACTTTAAAGAAAAAAATATGTTTGAGAAGAATTTTTTGTTGGTGGAATGCTAAATGGAATGAAATTTCCTTGATTTATCATGACTATGGAGCCAATTTTCTACAAAAGAGAAGAGATGGAGACCATGTTTGGTTAAAAATTATAATCTTTCAATTTTTCTTCAAAACGATCCAAGACCTCCTTTTTCAACCTTATAATTTTTAACATCTAAATCCTACCAACTGGAAGCCACAGACCAACCCTGAAAGGTCCTCATGAGAAACACGTGTCCTTGAATCACATCGGGTAGAGAAGTAGGAATTTATCAAGCCTATTGTGACTCTTGTGTGAGTATGGATGAGAAAAAGACTTGTTGAACATTTACATTTGTGAGATGAGAGAAAATTCAAGTGAGGTAGGAGTTTTTTGTGCATAGGATAAGAAATGATATGGAAATATATTAAATAATATAACATATAGAACTTGAAATAATTTTTTTTATGAGGCATGATATCTTTTTGGTTTTTGGTATTGATTTGGTAGATCTCATGGGTATGTGTTTTGGATTTGATTTGATTTGATTTTTATCTTTACTTATCCATGAGTCCAAGTGCTAAGTGTGGAGGAATTGATAGGGAAAATATTTTCAATTAAATTTACATTGAATTTAATTTTTTTAAAGCCACAAAATTGTTGCATTAAGATAAATTGCTACATTTTTATGATATTGGTAATATTTTGATCTTAATAGTAAAAATGACCCATTTTGGATTTTTAACTGTTTTAAATCATTTCTGTATTTTGGCCATAAAATTTCCTAACTAATCCAAATTGAAAATTTATTTGTTTTCCAGATTCTAAACATAAAGGGATTCATTTCATCCTTCTTGACAAAAAGTTTAATCGTTCATATAAAATCTCAAAAGAAGCTCACAAGTGGGAGCAAGAAAAGTGTGTACAAATCTACCAAGTTTTGGTGTGGGGTCTATAACTCATTCATGGTGGGCCCAATTATTGGTAAATTCAGTGGGGAACACGAAATGGGTTTTACAACATCTTTCATAAAGTCAATGTCTCATGAATTGTCCATTTTAATGCTCATTAAATCATTCTAATTCTGAGGTTTGCGATTTAGAGAGTCTGACTAAACAGAATAAATTGTGAGAGTAAAATGAGAATAAATCTCAGAATACATGTCCACATATGCTGTGATTTTGAGGGGAAGCAACCAAGATAATTATGAACAAAATTCAAGATGGTTTCAACGTGTGATGATGTCATTTAATGGGGCTACAATGTGTAAAATTTCTAGGGACAAATTCTGACTATAAAAGGAGGGCAACTCCTCCCTCTCAAAGAATCTCTAATTGCATCCCATTTCTTCTAGGACACAAAGGAGGATAACTTTTCATCTTTCTCTCTTTTATTTATTTTCTTTTACATATTTTTTAATTCTTTCTTCTACCCCATTCATCTTGACTACCCTTACCATGGTGGGGTAAACATTTAGAGTGATTGGGGACAGGTTGGTTTCCTATTTTGTAATGCCTGAGTTCTTGGAAGTAATTTAATGAAATTTATTTCTTCTTCAAATTTGTTTTCAATTTCATATTGAAGATTTTATTATCAAGTGTGATAATTCTTGAATTTTAATTCTGTCATTTATTTTTTCCTTGGTAACATAATCATCATCTCCTTCATCTAATTTCGGGCTTATATACAATGGAATAGACTAAGGATTAGTGGTGAAGTCCTCGATGATCATCAGTACGTGTAAAAGGGGTAGTGAATTTTCATGATTGTTTGGGATAAACAAGACCCGATCAGGTATTTCCCATGTCAATTTAGGATATTCAATATAAATATTTTGTACATGGAAAGAGAGTTAACCAAACTAATATCTTGGTATTGTTTTCTCTCACCATCATAGTTTCACCAAGGAAGTGAGAGGAAATGATTGTGGAAACTTACTTTAATCAACTAAGAAGAATAGGCTTCAATTGAATTGAACAAGGATAGCATTACAATTGGGAAACCGACACAGACCTAATCACCCATTTAATATAATTGTTTTTAATCCTTTGAATTTTGAATTTCCATTCAATCATGTTCTTATTAATTTATTCTAATAACACACCATTTTTACCCTCATTAAAAAGTGACAAACTATTTTATGTGCACTCCTCTTCGAGAGTCTTCATATGGTTAATTACTATGCTACACTAGGGAATATAATAAATTTTTTTTCAACACCCTATGATAGGCACAAAATATTTTGTCACTTTTAAATGATGGTAAAATGGTGTGTTTTTAGAATAAATTAATAAGAAAATTATTGAAAGGAAATTTTTAAATTAAAAGGATTAAAAAGATATGATATTAAAAGGGTGATTAGGTCTAAGTCGGTTTCCCAATTGTAATGCTATCCTTGTTCAATTTAATTCAAACCTCTTCTTCTTAGTTGATTACAATGAGTTTCCACAATCATTTCCTCTCACTTCCTTAGTGAAATTATGATTGTGAGAGAAAACCTTACCAAGATCATAGTTTGGTCAACTCTCCTTGTGTTCTCATGATGATGGATCTGATTTTCTACAAAGGAGAAGACAAGGATACCATGTTTGAGAGAAAATTAGAATCTTGTAATTTTTCTTCAAAAAGATCCAAGCCCTCCTTTTTCGGCTTCATAAATTTTAACATCTAAATCCTACCAACCAAAAGCCACAAAACAACCCAGAAAATTCATTATGAGAAACACGTGTCCTTGACTCACATCAGGTGGATAAGTATAAATTTATCAAGCCTATGGTGACTCTTGTGTGATTTTGGATGAGAAAAGATTTGTTGAACATTTACATTTGTGATATGAGAGAAAATTCATGTGAGGTAGGTGTATTGTGTGCATGAGATAAGAAATGAAGTGGAAATATAATAAATAATATAAAATGGAGAACTTGAAATAATTGCTTTTGATGAGGCATGATATATTTTTGTTTCTTGGTATTGATTTGGTCGATCTCATGGGTATGTGTTTTGTATTTGATTTGATTTGATTTTGTTGTTTACTTGTCCAGGAGTCCAAGTGCTAATTTTGGGGGAATTGATAGAGAAAATATTTTCAATTAAATTTACATTGATAATAATTGTTCTAAACCCACCAAAGTGTTACTTTAAGATAAATTGATAAATTTTTATGATATTGGTAATATTTTGAGCTTAATAGTAAAAATGACACATTTCAGATTTTTAGTTATTTTAAATAATATATGTTTTTTGTCCGTAAAATGTTTTTAACTAATCCAAATTTAAAAATTATTTGTTTTCCAGATTCTAAGAATCAATTTATCCATTTCATCCTTCTTGACCAAAAGCTGAATCAACCATATGGAAGCTCCAAAGAAGCTCACACGTGGGAGCATGAAAACTATTTGCAGATCTGTCGAGTTTTGGTGTGGGGTCCATAACGCATTCATGGTAGGCCCAATTCTTGTGACCTTCAGTGGGAGGATGCAGAAGGAGTTTTGGAACATCTTTCGTGAAGTAAAGGACACGTGAATTGGCCGCTTTAATGGTAATTAAATCATTCAAATCCGGAGGTTTGTGATTTTGAGAGTCTGACAGGACATAATAAATTGTGAGAGTACAATGGAAATAAACCTCAGAATACTTGTCCAAATACACTGAGAATTTGAGGGGAAATGGCCAAGTTAATTATGAACAACATTCAAGAAAGGAGAATCACGTGAAGATGTCATTTGAGGGGGCTACAACGTGTCATCCTCAGGGGGAAAGATTCTGGCTATAAAAGGAGGGGAACTCATCACTCTCAAAGCATCTCTTATTCCTTCCCATTCCTTTTGGGACACCAAGGAGGGGAACTTTTTCAGATTTCTCTCTTTCATTTTTTTTCTTTTCCATAGTTTTTGAATGCCTTCTTCTTCCCCATTTATCTTGATTACCCTTACCATGGTGGGTTAAACATTTTGAGTGATTGGGGAAGGGTTGGTTTTCTATTTTGTAATGTTTGAGTTCTTGGACGTAATTGAATGAAATTTATTTCTTCTTCAAAGTTGTTTTCAATTTCATATAGAGGATTTATTATCAAGTGCGATCATTCTTGAATTTTAATTCAGTTCTTGTTTATTTCCTTGGTAAAATAATCATTATCTCCCTCTATTAATTTCTATTTTACATACGATGGAATAAATCTGGGATTAGTGGTGAAGTACTCAACGATCGTTAGTATATGTAAAAGAGGTAGTGAATATTCTTGATTGTTAGGGATAAACAGGACCTGATCGGGTATTTCCCATGTCAATTGAGGATATTCAATACAACTATTTTGTACATGGAAGGAGAGTTGACCAAACTGAGATCTTTGTAAGGTTTTCTATCACTATCATAATTTCACAAAGGAAGTGAGAGGAAACGATTGTGGAAACACACTTTAATCAAATAAGAAGAAGAGGTTATAATTAAAGTGAACAAGGATAGAATTATAATTGGGAAACCGACCCCGACCTAATCACCCTTTTAGTATCATATCTTTTTAATCCTTTGAATTTCAGAAATTTCCTTTCAATCATTTTCTTATTAATTTATTCTAAAAACACACCATTTTTACCCTCATTTAAAAGTGACAAACCATTTTGTGTGCACTCCTATTTAGGAGTCTTCCTACGGTTAATCACTAGACTAAACATAGGGAATATTAAAAATTGTTTTTCCACGTCCTACGATTGGAGTGCGTCAGATATATAAAGAGAAGAAAAAGGCATTCCATAACCACATGATCTCTCGAAAATCAATCCATGCCGGCAATGAGGTACAATTATTTAACTCATGTTTAAGATTGTTTTCTGGTAAACTAATGTCTTATTGGTCGGGACCTTTCCATGAGATCAAGCTTTTCCACCATGGTTCGGTGGAAGTTTCTAGAGCCAAAAGTTACAAATTTAAGGTAAATGGACAGCTTCTGAAGCCCTATTTTCGCATGGAGGAAATGGTGGGTAAAATATCCACCCTACAATTCAGGTATCAAGACTCTAATGTAAGGTTGGTCCAAATACATAAAACAAAGGCGCTTCCTAAGAGGCAACCCAGAGACTACAAGCCATGTATCACTTTTTCACACAACATGTATGTTCCTTTTTATTGTATATTCTAATATGAAAAGTAGTATAAGTTTATATTAATTAAGTTAATAAGTAGGGATGTCGCCTGTACCGATGGTAAGGTCACTAGAATGTATCCGAGCTATCGCAGATTCAAATCACTCCATCTCTTCCTTCGGCACATGGTTCTTCCTTTTTAACCCATGTTTAATTAAACATCATGTGAGGTAATTTTATAAATAAAATATATGTTTTTTCCACATAAAAGAAAACTCATGATGGGGATGAAACAACTATCATGGGTCATAAACCGAATCCAAAAGGCCTGGGTTTGAATCCTATAAACCAGCCCAGTTCCATCATTTTTCATATTAATAAAACCACATGGTGCACATTTTGATATACATCTTGTGTTCCATGTTATCATTAACAATTTGAACTATTTTCCAAATAAAAGAATAAATGCAGGTGAAGTTGGAAGATTGAAAGATCCTCAGTCCTAGATTGAAAAGACCTGGGTTCAAACTAATCTATTCACCATACTTCATCCCTTTTATTCAAATTATAACCACACACCGAGCATGTTCTTCATTTCGTGTAGACCAAAACTTATACTTTAATTGTTCAAAAGAACTAAAAACGTGAAGCACTAAAACCTTTTCTCCATTCGTTGAGGGCTTATATTCCAAACGGCTGATCTTTTATTCAAATCGCACCCCAATCACTGGACCAAAGGATGTAGTTCTCTTTTAAAATTTTTAGAAGACACAACATTTCATCCTTTGATACACTATGTGTATTTTTTTATATTTCAATTAATTAATTTTTATTCTATAAATATTTATGATATAAATAAATAAATGTATTATATTTATTTATTTTAAAAAATATTACATGGTGTTTATTCTATTTGACACGCCATGTACTACACTATAATGGTTGGAAACCTACCTGACCTCAGCCCATATCACACGACCCCCCCCCCCCCCCGTTTTCTTCTCCCGCATACCTTCCACCTCCACCAACACCAATCCATTGATTTCCTGTGTTTTGGTGGTAATGTATTTCAAAATTTGATCCTTGTTCCAGGTACACCATTCTCCACCCTATCTTTCATGTTTTCATATGTGTTTAAGGTGATTTTGGATCAGCAACCATTCGGGTCACCCACATAGTACACAGGGTAGATGAAGAATGCCCATTGTGTACATCTTGTACATGGCCACCCAAACACCTTTTCTAATTTTCAAATCCAAATGGAATGTATGTTTGGTACACGCTGTGTATCGTGCTTTTCCTTGCCCCTTAAGGACCTGACTCTGTCCTGTGGCACAAGACCCCTTCCCTTGTTGAACCACATGGTGTGTATGTTCGGTACATTCCATGTCCACCATCCCTTAGGAGGAATACATGCGAAAGGTGTACGCTCCTTGAAGTACCCTATTTATCCACATGGCATGTACACCTTTCACATGACGTGTAGTTTTTCAAATACCCAACAAAGGTCGATCCGTGTTCGGCCACTTACACAGGCACCACTTCATATTGTCACACATAGTGTGTACCCATTGATACATGTTGTGTACTGATTTTTACCCAACCACATTCCCTCCTAGCATGTCTATAAAGAGTACACGATCTCTTACACAGTTCATACTACACGCCATGTACCCTGGATCTACAAGTCGTGTTCTACTTTTTTTTCTATTTTCTCACATGTTCTTTCTTTCTTATTTTTATTTTATTTTATTTTTTTTCATTTTTTTCCAACTATTGCAGGTGATGATCCCACTACTGGAAAGCAACCCGCTTCCACTGCTGAGGGTGAGCGCCCCCCTTGCTGTCAGATTTTTCTTTACATTTCGAGCAGCCTAAATTAGATTTCACAATTTTCCATCCCCTAGCATTGGTTGTGATACCTCCTCTTTTGATGGAACCTCCATCCATGAAATTTTTCAATCCATTCAACTCTGTAGCACCCATCCCTGCCCCGGATGCTCCCGCAATGGTTGCTCCCACACCTTCTACAGTGGTTGAGATCTCTAGTGTCGTCATTCCTTCTTCTGCCTCCACCCCTTTGGCACCACCCTCTAGACAGCAATGGACCAGACTACATCCATCCCTCCATCCTCTATGTGACCATCCTTAGAGGCATCTCCAGTATCCTCCACTCCACCTCTTGCTAGCACAGATGGCCCTTCTACCTCAGTACATACGGATCCATCTCCGCCCGTACCACTAGATCCCCACCATCATCCGCATCCATGCCTTATCTTTCCTAAGGGTCATTCAGTGGCAGATAGATTACAGTGATTTTCATATAACACTATCCCGGTGAGAGAACCCTTTCTTTAAGTCAGCATTCCCCAGTGCCTTGGCATCTAGGAGGAGATTGAGGAGCTCCTTGACCATACACATATCCTCGAGACACTCAAGGTCAACACTCCTACTTAAAGAGATTTATTTTTATAGTTTATAGAAAACTTAGAGTTCTATGGGCCCTCCTACTGATAGACTCCCACCGATACTGCTACCCCAATCCGATTTTAGTTGGGCAACTGTACGTTTTTTCCTTGCGATGGAAGATTTTGGCCGAGGGTGCGACTTCTACCCCCATCATACCACCCCACTTGTTGTCTCCACCCATACTCAACCTGAGCACTCTAACTTCATTGTGATGTGGCGGGAGCTTTCTGGGACTGACCATAGGTACACCCATACCTCACAAAAGAGCACACTCATCATTTATCCTCCCCTTTGTTTACTTCACCTGTGCTATATCTCCATCCATTTTCCTCACCACAAGGATATGGGAGTCATGTCTGGTCGTGGCATGGACCTTGTCACTAGTATTTTCTGGCATGACTACCTAGACCTGCCTTGTCTAGCCTGTTTTTACATCCCCTCTATGATCCATTTCCGTTATGGCAACCTGAATGGCGGTTTTTATGCCACTCGATTGGCACACCATTTGGGATTTCTTTAGACCTCTATCCCTTACGACTCCTTGGTATTTCCTCAGAATATAAATTTCCTCATAATTATCTGCATACAGATGGTCAAGCATCATGGCGATGGCTATGTGTTTGTGCCAGACGACCCAACTCTTGTAGGGGAGAGAGATGACTCATTTGCTCCCGTTGGTGTTTCTATTCTTGACCTACCTCATCCACCAGTGGATATTCTTTATCCACCCACCACACTTCTTCCAGCCTTCATTCTTCTTCCACCATCCCCACTTCTTCTATTCCTTCCACCTCTCCACCTTCCCCTGCACCCTCGGTTGATATCCCCACCACCCTCCACCTGGTAGAGATAGACGACGTCTGGACCTTCTTCAGCACCACCAGGATACCATATCTCAGACGCAAACAAAGTTGAAGGGTATGTTGCTTCTTATACTCTAGAACATGGGCCTTTCTCTCCCATTTTCCTCACATGTGACAATACCTCCATCCACATCTCCACATTTTGCAGCCTAGACCCCGCTGATAGCTCTGGCCACAAATTCAGTTCTCTTATCCACCACTGAACCATCTTCTATTTCTCCAACTATCACACCTAAGGTACCTGATGTTCCTACCACTCAGAGTGCCATGATTGAGCCTTCAGTTTCTGTTATGGCTACTTCTCCTTTGGCGGATTCCATTGTTGCAGATGATGCTCCCTATGAGGTGACCCAATGACTGGTTTTTGGCACATTTATTTCCATTATATATATCTATTTTGTTCTATACTTGAGATGTGATGATGAATGTATATTTATATTTCTTTTTTCCATTCCCTCGACCATCACAAGGACTTTTAAGTGAGTTGGGCTTCTCTATTTTGAATTCTTACCATATTTGTTTATTAACTATGAGGGGACTATTTTTGAGTGTTTCTTTTTCCTTTTTTACTTTGGATTTTCTTCTTTCAATGCTTCCCCTTGTCTTCCCCCACTATTTCCCCACATACTCTCCTCTTCCTTGGTATTTCACTGGGGGGACCATGTGTTGTATTAACTATAGGGGAGGGTCTCAAACTACACTATTCTTTTCCTTGAACTAATCTAGGAGACATAATAGTTAAAATATTTTAAACTGCGGAATTTTTTTTGATCAATAATAATTATATATAATAATGAAATAAAAGGGGATTTTAAATTATACATTATTTTTTTAATTTTCAAAGTATTTTTTAAATGATTGCTGATATAGTTTGATTATGGATTTAAAATCTTGGACATTTACATGTATTAGACTGATCATTTGTACTCATGTCATGACCTAATTAACCTTTTATTTTTACTCATTCTCGAGAGGTATTCAAATCATTTTTGAAATATTCTTCCATACACCCTATTCCTTGAGAGATTCTTGGGATATGAATAACTACAAAAACATGATTGTCTTTATCTTCAAAACATGAATATTTTTTAGTCAAATTAAAATGATTTAGGTGATTGGTGGGTTTTCATCCCTTATGAACTTGAAACCCACCTTACATCTGATCTCTATAGACTCTTAGAAACCATGAACTGCCTTGATTGGAAGGTACATTACAAGACTATTTCCCCTTTCTACCCTAGTTTTTTCATAATTTTTTTAGGATTATTCATTTGATATTTAGAGAGGTATTTTTGGCCATTAATGGTATAATTTGTTAAGAAACCATGCATTTATGAGTGGGGGAGTTTATCACTAGTTCATTTGGGAAGAAGGGCTTCCAAAAAACACTATTCATTATATTCTTAGTGGTCCTATTAAAAAAATATTGTAAAAAATGAAAAAGAGGGACCAGATTCATTCATTACATGTTATTTATGGTTTATGGACCCATGTTGGTAATGGAATATCATGACGATGATACCCATTGAGAGATCTTGATTGGGGGAGCATTTTTAGTAAGCTTTATTTTCAATATCATGCATTATTGTTTAATAATTCAGACTCATTTTTCAAGTCTTTGAGAAGATTTTTCATCATTACCGACCAACCCTTAGCCTCAGAAACATTTGAACCGTATTTAAAGACCTGATGATTTTTGTGATTTGACTTCTGAAGTGGAGAATGACTACACCTCAAAGCCTCTGGATAGAGTTCGTACACTTAAATATTTAGCATAAATCTGATTAAAGAATCTTTTGTGAAGAGTGTGTTACTTTTTGGTGAGGTAAATCATCTAGTGGCATGTTTATTTATGAAATGTTAATCAATGTGGATAAAAGAGGATGCATATTTTTAACTGAATTATATATGAGGCATGATTATAATATATTTGGAATTGAAATATGTTTTGTTACTTTTAAAATCATATTATATGTCTATAGTATTTACAATTATAATTAGATGAATGTTTCTCTTTTTAGAGTATGTATTATATTGATTTGATGTTGAGATTCTGCTTGAGTACAAGAAAATGACTATGTTTGTGGTATTTTAATGTTTCTGAATTGTGTATACCTTTTTATACATTCTATTGAATATAAAAACATGTTTTCACTATATATATGTGTTGTTTTAAAGATAAAATGATTTAATTCAGTAATCACCATGGTTTTTAGGTATTCTCCACCCTAAGACACAAATCGGGAAGGATTATAACAAAAACTGAAATATACATGGCGCACACTTCTTATACATGCTGTGTACTATTGCCCCAAACATGGATCGGTAGGGCCAAATACACGCCCATGTTTCTGACCGACAATAACATGTTGTGTGAGTACCATGTACACATCGTAATCCCCCTTCTAGAAGTGGTTGGTGGATAAAGATTTAAATTACACTCCTTGTGGGGAGACGTTACACACCGTGTACCCCCACCAACCAGCCGGCGCAGCAGTTCACCCACCGACGGAGAAAAATGGCCCAAGTCAGGTTTACATGGGTACATATCGTGTACTCTTGAGTACACGCCATGTATTTACAAAAGTTATAAATAGGAGAGAAAGACCTACTAATTCAACACTAATACTCATATACAAAAAGGGGATGTTCCGGAGATGCCCAACAGGAGAAGAAGGAGAGAAAAGAAGAGAGGAGGTGCTTCCGTTAACTTCATAAAAATCTTCAATCCAAAGTTTGTGTGAGGTTTAACTCAGTTATCACATGTATTTTAGTTACTATATACTCCGTGTGTAGCTAAATCCCCTATGTGTTGGAGCTATTGATGATTATGGGTTGTTTTTTATCAATTTCTATATTGTAATCATGTTATTTATATTTCTCTCATAATCCCTCAAAAATTCATTCTAAATATAACTGGAAACCCCATATCAGACCAAGAAGAGTATTTCTAAGGATCTTCTAAGGAATTATGATTAAGAACCTCCATGATCATTGAGTAGAATTATTGTCTCAAAAGGGGTTACAATTTACAAAATTAATATAAATAAAATTCAAGACCAAGGAATTGGTTTCTATTTATTTAAATGAAATTCACCATACCACAAGGGTTTTGTTATACGAAAAACCCAAATATTTGGGTTATCATGAACAAAAAAACCTCATAAAAAATTGATTAGTAATTTATCCTAAAAATCTACAGCCCCGACGCATTCTTCCTATTTATTATGAAGAATCAAATTTTTTTGTTTTTGTTTATCTTTAATGTGATTTAACCAGAAATTGAAATTTTAATTACTCTGTCATTGAAACATAAAAACATAAACTAAAAATTTCAAAATACTTCAGCTAATTAATTACAAACTATTGAAACAAAATACAATAACTTCCTCTCCCTGTTGATCAATCCCTTACTTACACTATACTAGTATTATGTTTGGGTATTACAATTTGGATTGGCGAATGTAACACTTCAGCTAAAAATATACCATAATGCCGCCATATTTTCAATATGAAGATCAAAGTAGGTAACTCCAGATCATTTATTTGATAGTTTTTCTCATTAAGTTTCAACTTTAGTGAGGTGTAAGCTATCAATTTATCATTTTCATCAGTACATAGCATAATACCATCTTTGAGGCATAATTGTATACCATAAAGAGTCCCCCACTTGTTGGTAGTGTGAGTACTGCTTCAATGATGAGCCTTTTTTTCAACCCTTTGAAGCAGTCTTCACATTCACTGGTCTAGAAAAACTTTACTCCCTTCTAAATCAAGTTGGTTAGTGGGTTTTAAAATCACGATAAATACTTTAAAAATCATCGGTAATACCCAACCCGAATGGCCCGAAGGCCTTCTTTTTTATTTTATTATGGATAATCCCCATTTAAAGGGTTGAAGGGTAACCCATACATGACCCGTAGGCCCAAGGCCCAAGGCCCGACAAACCCACAATACATGACCCGAAGGCCCAGAGGCATACAATGCCCAATACATGACCTATAGGCCCAGCCCACTTGAACTTCCCCTCCCCAACTTTCTGCGTCATTAATCACCTTGCTCCCCACCTTGCATTGCTGATCGACTATCATTTCCCCATACAAAGATGCACGGTGCCTGGTCCCAATGGCGGCTGCCATACGCTCTTATTCTTCCAATCCAATTAGCTCTGCATCTGGTGACTGCTACTCCTGTTCCTCTGATCCTCTTCTGGAGCCTGTTCTGTGTGAACCGGGCTACTCCATGGTCTAAAGACTATATTCATTATGTCCATGAATATTGATGGAGAATTAGTGAGTCATAATGGATTCACTAGGAACTCATAGTGTTCATACGTCATTCAAAAGGCTATCTTTTGAATATCTTCCATCTTCACCTTTAATTAGCAATATCTTGACTAAAGATCAACCATATATAAATACATGTACCCATTTAGATGATCGAAAAAATCATCTATCCATGGAAGGCGATACTTATTTTATGGTGTTTTTTTTGAAATAATGATAATTAATGAAGAGGGGAATTGATCCATCATTCTTCTTGATAAAGAGGACTAGCTCACCCCATGGTGAAGAACTCATGCATATATAAACCCTTGTCTACATTCTCTTGTAACTACTTCTTAAGTTCCTCCAAATTATTTATGGCCATTCTATAAGGAGTCTTCGATATCAGTAGAGATCCAGGAATAAGTTCAATTGTGAACTAAACCTCCTAGTTATGAGGAAGACTATCCAATTATTCCGGGAACACGTTAGTGTAGTCCCTCAGAATTAGAATTCCTTCTAGAATGATTATCTCTATTTTCTCAATCATTTGAACAATATTTTCTTTCTGAATAAGAAATTATATCCAAAACTGAGATGTTAAAACTAATGTATCTTCATCATACTCCTTAAAAATGTATATAATATGAGGATGCCTTGGGATGTGAAGATAGATCTACCTTTCCCGATAGTTGATTTTGGACTTGTATAAAGATTTCCAATCCATGCCCAATATAGCATCAAAATCAAACAAATAAAGTAAGAAATTATGTGAGGTTCATTCCATGAACATTAACTGGAGTGGAGTTGTATGATTTTGATGCAATAATTTCCCCTATTATTTTCTCATAGTTAACTCAACCTTCATATTTTGAGGCGGTGTTTGAATTGTTCTACTAAACTTGAAATATATGAATGAATTCATAGAACCATAATCAAATTGTATGTTCATTATTCCTAAACGAATAACTAGCTTACCTATCTCCATATCATCTTCAAGATCCACCTCAACAGTAGTGAAAGATTAATATTTCCCTTTCTCTTTTGGCTTTGGTGGCTACTTATGCTGATTACACTCGATGACTCGAGGTTTAGTGCATTTGATTGCATATTTATCTTTCACACTATAATTGGAGCATTGAACCATATTTGTTTCTCTCCATTATAGCACCAAATTTCCATCTTCCTCATCTATCTTCAACATTCCTGAGTGTGGTGGACTTCTCTCAAACACTTGAAGTGTTTCCCTATCCCTTTGAGGCAATTCCCATGATGCTTATTCCAAAATTTTTGACATGTGAGTGGTTGACTTTCAATTCTACCTTTTTAATTATATCCTCCATATTTAAAAAACGCCTTTTATTTCTTATCTCCATATCCATGGGACCATTATAAAAAATCTATCTCTAATTTGAGAGAACATCAACCCACCTCTTTATATGTCCAAAAGTCTCAGATTTCTAGAGCCTTTTGAAGGTGTGGTTTTCAACCACTAAAGAATATAACTATTTTTCTATCATTGTTGGAATCAAAACTGGAGTCATACCTTTCATGCCTTGTAAAATTTTCTTCCTAAGATAAAAAAGACTCACCTTCCTTTTTCTTTATCTCTATAAATTCTCTCCTTGAATTTTTGTGAAGGTTCTGAGGGAAATACTTTTTAAGAAATATTTTCTTAACGACTTCATACCCCATATCTTCAATTTTATTTGTCATCTTGGTGTTCTTAATCAATTCCCACCATTCATCAAATTCTCTATCTAAATGAAAATCATACAGAGTTACCTTCTCCATCTTATAATGGAGAAGCATATAAAATATATTCCCCATTGTTTTGACCCATTTTTCCACGACAAGTGGATTGTAAGATCCACTAAATGTTGGTGGTCATTTCATCTTAAAAGATTCGACAACCAGTTGCTTCCTATTAGGTATAAGAGGATGTTCCACATTATTCAAGTTATTATTCATATCCTGAGACATCTAGGCATGAAGCTCCATGAAATTTTTAACTCCACCTCCCAAGGAACTGGGGATGTCATTCAATAATT
Source organism: Viscum album (assembly GCA_963277665.1). Taxonomy (NCBI): domain Eukaryota; kingdom Viridiplantae; phylum Streptophyta; class Magnoliopsida; order Santalales; family Viscaceae; genus Viscum; species Viscum album. The sequence continues at coordinate 248,872,877 of OY728135.1, read as the reverse complement.
CACTACATTGTCCCTCACATTGATTGATGGACTGGTTTTTCCTTGTTCCAAATATTTTTTAAATAGAATTGTTTTTAATGAAACACAAGTCGAAAAGTCATGAATAAATAATTTATTCATTTTTGAAATTAAATCTAAAGTCATATCTTGGGGGATCCTTATGTTTACTATTTTTATAAAAAAAATATTATTGGGTGATTACATGTACATAGTCTCATAATAAGTGTTTTCATGAAATCTATTTAATCCAAATTACAAAATTAACTAAACCTTGATATGATACCAACTATAGATACATTGGTTTTCTTATATGACTATTACATCATTTTAATAATAAAAAACATAATAGTGATACAAAAATAATATCAAAAGATTTAGTTTCTTGGGAAAATTATGACCATAAAAATATTTTAAATAATAATACTTAAACATAAATTTAATACCTTATAATCTATCTTTTTATTTTCCTTCATGTTCACCATAGTATAAGAAATCACCTGATGATATACATCATAGAAAGGGGTGAGAAAAAATCCTAGTAAGAGGATAGATATGAAAATGAATCAATATAACATGTGTGAGAATAATAATAGTCATCATAAATCAATCATGATATCATCATCATAATAATGATAGGAAGCATAAGATAAAGGCATGGAATGTGAAAATGATTAAAAATGAAACATAATGTCAGAGTGGTCAAATAACACGGATAGTTGTGAACAAAGCAATCATCATGTTCATGAATAACATATGTGGATAATCACAAAATAAATATTTTGAACAAATATATCATCATGTTTAGTCATATTTCACATTATCTCATGATATAAATCACTTATATAATGCATTAGAGTGTTATATAATTCTGGGCGCACCCATCACATCATAAAAATTACATAATCATGAATTCCACATACAACATATATCAATTTTTGAAATAAAATAACCCATGGAAAGGAATGATTTTCTTTTCATAAACCATACATTCATTAAAAACATTAGGATTCCAAAAGTGGAATAGTATATCGGTATAAAAATCATTGATATTGAGTGAAGAAGAAACAATCTCAATAAAAGTAAGAGATGTGTTTTTATAAAGAAGAGTTATTTTGTAAAATATTTTTATTTTTCATAAAATCATATTATAAATATGTATATACTAGAAAAGAAAAGGTAAGACCAATGAAATTATGTTTTAAGATAATTAAATTCACATCCACATAGATATTAGGAATGAAATAAGAATAACCCAAAGAAACGAAAATGGGATCGGGAATCCCCTTACCTCATGTATTAACGATTTCTTCACTTTAATATCCTGGATAATGAAATTAGAATCATTAATTACTAAACCCAGAACCTATTTTACATGTATTTTTTTCATTATAATTTTAGTATGTTAATTTATTTCCATTATAATGAGTTATACAGATCAATTTCATCATTCATGTGTGTTTGTTTTCTTGGTATTCATGATTGGTTCAATTATATATATGCATCGAGGATCATGTAATATAAGAATATTAATCTAGAATTGAAATTATATGGTATTAAGGAATAATTGTTTTTTATAAATCATCTTATATATTTTTCAGTTCCTAGATAGTAGGGTGATTCATTAGATTAAATGTTAATGATAATCGTTTAGAATAATTTTGGCAGTTTTCAATCACCACATATTGGTTTTGTTTTATTATTTTGTATTGTATATATGTTATATACAGAACATGAAAAGATTATAATATAAATTTTAAAATATGTTTCAACCATTATAAGGGATTTATGACCAACCTTGAATGTGGTAAAGGAAAATTAAAACTCATCATCCTCAAAGGCGATAAATCAACACCCCACAGACAACATTCTCATTTTTAGAATAAAAAGTAGAGGAGAAGAGGTTTGATGATGGAATGTTACATTAACAAAATAAAATACCATTCTATATAAGATACAATATTTATCATTAATATTTTATGAGGGTAGATGAATAGATAATATAAAAATAAAAGGAATTGAAAATAATATAAAAGAAAATGAAAGAGGGTTTTACCTCTTGAATTCTCCTCCATGAGAAGCTCCTTAGGGAAATTAGTTCTGGTATTTTGATGGGAAAAAGGATCCAAGATGGGGGGGAGTCTTGGGAGGAGGATTGGGCATCAGTTGGACTTGCTTCAAGGCTTGGAAGGTGTGAGCAAAAGAGATGGTGAGGGTGGTATTTACAGGGGAAGAGAGGAGTGTTTTTTTATTATTTTATTCATTAGTTTATTATTTTGGTTTAAGACTATTAATAGTTTCAAGAATATTACTAAATATATTAAATAATGATGTATATTTATAAATAATGGGAACTTACATCATTGATGACTCATCTATGAGTAAAAAATTCATGTATTTGTTAAATACTGTAATTTACTGTATTTCACTATTCACAAAATTCAAGTATTTTTGAGAAATACCAAAAATTAACCCTAACCATTTTTCAATCTGTAGAATTAAAAAATTAAATCCATTTTATGAAAATAATTTTCTAAACATGTTAAATTTAATTTTCAATTAAAATCATCATTTATTTGAAAAATACCGATTTTTAAATTATAATTGATTTGTGACACTTTGTTAATTTACTAAAGGTTTCATAAAATTAACCAATAATCATAGGAAAATAAAATATTAATTTATGAATATATTTTATTAAAAAAATTTCATTTTAAATCATTTTATTAATTATTAAACTAAATAAAAATTTTTGATTTATAAAAATACCAACACTTAATTTACTATTTTTAAAACATTTATTTACTTATACTGTGATATGATTATATTATATTTGAATTTATATGATGGACTGACATTAATTATACTCTCATAGGTGAGGTTACTATTCTATTATCTGGATTACTATTCCTAATGATCACATTACTATTCCAAAGGTCATGTTACTATTCTACCGGTATAGGTTTCTTAATTTCTATAAATATGATTTATTTTAATCCTCATTTTATGAGAATAAAGTTGTTATTAGGATATTTATGATATATATGTATTTTATAATGTAAAAGGGAAAAATTATATAGGTAAAATTTTAGGTTGTTACATGTCACCAGCCTCTTTTATGATGTGGTTAGGATCCTACATAATTCCCACTGTTTATGGGGATAATAATTCCATGAGTAATTGTTTTTGTGTTATTTAAGAGATAAATTCATATACAAATGACACTCATGTTGGTCAAACTCATAGAGTATGTCATATCAATCATCAATGTGTTCCATGGTTTTGGAAATTGAATCATGTTTTTCATGGAAGTGTTGAACCTCATTTTTCTACTTGCTAAATATATTCGATTAAGACATTCCAGGGGGAAAAGGTTTTATGGTGTAAAAAGTTTTGACACCCTGGACTTTATTATCTTATTTATCTATTTAATTTTTTTTAGAGTTTTGGAAACTTTTTATAATTTTTATAATTTTTAAAAAATTATGTCTATTACAAGGTTAGGCCACGGTTAGCTCTTACTGTGTGGAAACCATGAAGATTGGGTCTAAAATTTACCATAGGCATTCCACAAGGTGGGTCATAGTTTCTGAAAACATTAAACCAAACCATATGATGTTCCAACTGAGTCTAGTGATCCTTGTATAGTTGATACATGGTTTGGAAAATTTTGAAGCCAAGCCATATGGTTTCCACTTAATTGTTTTTAAAAAAATGGTAAATTTATTTTTCACCCTCCTTCATTTTTAAAACTCTAACCCTATTTTCTATTCCTCTTGGATCACTCAAACCTAGGCACACCACATATTAAATTTACCCTCCTCTCTTTGGCAGATCAATGTATTTTATTCATGTTTCATGGTTGGATTCTCATGGTAATAAATTCTTAGCCCTCTACCCCCCCCCCCCTCTTTCCTCCTCCTTTTCTCTTTTTCTTGCCCACTTACAGTCTTAGAAACCTAGGTCAGTCCCTTGGATTGATTTTTATTGTGGATTTAATTTTTTTAGGGTTAAATTTGTGTCTTCAAGGATCATTATAGTATTCTTGTGGTGTTTTAGAACCTCTCTTATTGGAATTAGATTAGTTATATCAATTTAAGGTAGCTTTTCCAATTGTATTAATTTTTAATACAAGAAAAATTAAATGATTTTATTTTTATTCAGGTATTAAATGCCTATTATTTGTATTATATGCATTTATGAATCTATTTTAAGGAGTAAATCATGCTTCACTTGGTTTCTTTAAAATAGAATTTGATGTTCAATTGAAATGAGGTTTCAACTCTATTAAGGAACTGTAACATCTTATTACTGGTTTCAAGTACTCATCAACCCCTCTTTTGACTATTCCCTGGTTGGGGATCATTAAAAGTGCATCAAGTGAAATTTTTTAATTTTTAAACGGAACCTTGGGCTATGCGTGTTTGGTGCACAATTTAACCAAACTTTACATCCTACCAGTGAAAACCATGAAAACCAAGGAAGTGAGGGGTTTCATGGCTAGCACACGGTTTGAAAATAGTACACCAACCATGGAGAAATCATGAAACACCATAACAAGGGTGCATGGATAGGGAACAAATTCTGAAAAAATGTGCAGCCTTTCCCAACTAACCAAGAACACGAGATATAATTATTCTAAAAATTCATTGAAAATTCCCAAACCCATCCATTTCACCCCGGATTGACCCTAACTCGGCCTATAAAAATTTCCTAGGTATTGGGAGCTCTCAAGGACCCATTATGAAACCTCTAAACCCTTTCCAAGTTGGATCAAATCAAGGAAAATTTCACTCAACATCATTGAATATTCTCATTTGGGTCTCTCCCACTTTTTCTCATATCATCCTTAGGGTTTTTTAGATCTCTATGTTGTTATAGGTTATAATCCCTATTGTTTTATATCATGATTCTAGGTTTGATTCTTAGATTTCTTTTGATGATTTCTTCATTGGAGTTTCCGATTATGTGCATTTTGATTTGTGATCTCCATGTTTCAGTAGGTGGTTTCATTTAATATTTTCCAATTTATTTAACTCTAAATTGATTATTTGAATTTAATTTCATTCAATTGGTTTATAAAAAATCCAATGCACATTGAATTGGGAATTGGTTTTACTTTGGAATTAAACATGGAAAAACCCCCAATTCCATTGAATTGTTGTATGTTTGTGGAAATTGGATAAGAATGGTAAAATTAATTTGTGAAATTAAATTATGGAATTAATTTATGAATTTAATTTCAAATATATATTTTTGGAAATGGATTAAATTGTCTTGATAATAAACCATTTGGTTTTATCTGACAAAATTCATAAATTCATTAAAAATTAATTTTGGTTTTAAATGGAAATTGGCATATTGAAATAGAAACAATGGGTAGAATTTTGTTTTGATCAGTTTTGAAATAAATTCCCCATTATTGATTGTTTTTTGAGCACATGTATGCCTAGGTAATAAGTGAGTTATTCAGGACAATACTCTATTGACACTTTAAAACTCTAACATAATATATGTAGCATGTCACATCCTCAATGGGATAGTGACACACCCAGACATGTCATTGAATTTACACAGTATGTGTTCAAATTAAAATTTTTAATGGTTTCCCAAACTTCTCTTGCTACAAGTAATAATACAATGAATGTTTGAGATCAATCCCTTGGGGAACGTAATTGGATTTTGAGAGTCAATGGTTTAAGACCCTTGGAATTGGAGTCCTTTCTAGTTTTCTTTAGTTTGGGAAATAGAAGATCTATGGTCGTTGATGGCTACTTCAATTGATGAGAGAGGGGTCAGGATCAATTTTGGGTATCTATAGGAAGTATGAACTTGTTTTTAACTTGGTAGGATCATATGTTTTAGGTTGTGAGTTATGAAGATATCACAAGTTTAATTTGATCAAATCAACTAACTCTACATAGGAGGTAACTATTCCTTGATTGGGAGATAGTGACAATCTGGATGCATTAAGATTGGATTCAAGGGAAGAACATATTTTATCCTATTGATCATAGCCTAATATACTTTAATCTGGATAGGGTCCTTCACTTGATTATCTTGTGGTTAGGGATGTTCAATTAAATTGAATAGGCATTGAGGTTTTTTATCATGATTACTAATTCTTAGAACTACCATGTTAAGAATTAAATATTTTATTAATATTTAGATACAACAACTCTCTAACCCTACCACAGGTGGTTTTATCACCTCATGGTAGGTGGATATAAAAATAAATAATTACTTAAAACCAATCTTGACATGCTACGAAAGATTGAATTTAAATAGATCACAATCATGAAATTACTTCAGAGTCACTAAAGTGGATGTAGATGCAATAGAGATTGAATAATTGTAAATCAGAATTCAATTAAATACATACTTGAGAATGAAATAAGGAATTAAAAAAAACATCCCAAATGATTGATGAATTAGGGCGATGATGTGAATGAGTGGTGAAGGTGGTGATGAAAATAATACACGATGATTTTGTAATAAAAATAATTTGAGATATGAAGAAATTTAAGATTTTTATTTTGGGAAAGAAATATAGAATAATGAAAGGAAATAGAGAGCAAAAATATTCTACTTTGTGATATTCTTTTACATTTTTTGGCTCTTTCTCCCCTATCAAATCTGCTGGTCTGGTCCTTTATTTATAGCCAAACAATTACACGATGTGTAATGAGATTCACATCGTCTAATTAGGAATATGTGTGAATCTCCATAGATTCTATATCTATTAGTAACTCATGCATATCTCATTCGTGCTTTAAAAGTTAGATTGCTTTCATGATGTGACTCCTTGGCTCACGGTGTGTATCTTCTTTCCAACTGTATCTTCTAAGAGGATTTCTTGTTTAAGTGGTTCATGATGTGTACCTTCCTATCATGTCGTGTAATAGATTTTATGCTCTTAAACTTGATAACCTAAGTTATAGATTGTTTCACAACATTTGGAATCCTATGTTACACTATTACACGACGTGAAATTAGGTTTCATGATGTGTAATAGGAAAATATACACTTTTATCCATTTGTTCATTTGAAACCATGGGAACCAATTTTCTAAAAAATTCAACACAAACAATGTTCATTGTTGAATATGTCATTGAAAATCTATAATTTAATGATAGAAAAAAGTCTATATGATTTTGGAATATCAAATTCCCACACACTTGAATAATTTCTTGTCCTCAAGTAAAAAGATTTATATAGTGATTTTGAAAAGATAAGAAAATTTTAAAAGAGGAAACATTAATTTTGTACAGGAAAATAAAATAGAGTGTAATAAGAAAAGAATAGTCCCCATAATCAACCCTTTATAGAAAATCAGTCATGCATCTTTGATCAGTTCCATAAACAAATTCTAATATTTTTAATCACAATCTCTTAACTGTTCCTTCAGTTCTTTACCCATTTCCAATATACCTTATAGTGAATATTATCTTATCACTTGGGGAAACATGAAATTGGATTTATGATCATACATTGGGTATATGATCCTAACCATAGGCTTTCATTGGTTCTATCGTCTCCACTATTTAAATACAAGTACAAAATTAATCACGAGGGGTTCATCAATTGGGTTTAAATGACTATAAGGCTATGGGTAGGTGGGTAAAAAGTGGAAATAAAGTTCAAAATAAGGGAAATATATGATGTAAAATTCATAAAGTTGAGAAAAGTTTAATACAATGACTCTTTCCAGTTAATCAAGTCCAATCTCTTAGTATCTGAAGTTGGATCCATGAATATATCAAGTAAGGGCCGAAAGGGTATCTTGTTCCTTTCCTTTTTATTTTTTATTTTCATTTTTTGAAACCCATATTTAGGGAGGATCTCACATTCATCCCCTAAACACATATGATCCTTTAGGGGATTCATCAGTTTGGAAATAGAGATTTTTTACCTTCTTAATACATAACCAATTTCAATTTTTCTTTTTATTTTTGAATTTTGCACAAGACGATAATAGAAGTTAAATTATACATAGTATAAATGGATTGAAACCAAATAGTATGATGAGTAACATAATACATATCTACAATAAAACCAGCCCAGATATTTGAATTCCTCCCCAAAACATGTTCTATAGTGAAATCATGCATTATACAAGGAGAAGGGTAGGAAAGGATAAATTGTCTTAGAATAGATTCATCCTATAAAGTCATTTATAGAAACTTCAATATAATAATGGAAAGATGTCTGGTGGTTCTCAAGAAATAGTGGCTGAACAATTATTTCCTCAATAATTTTAAAATTATCTTTGTTCATTCATAGCTTTCATAAGTTCTCAATGAAAGTTATGGTAGGTTTACATGTCCCAGGTATCACTCAAGAAATATGCTTAGAAATGAATATTACATTATTGGATTAGATTCCTCTTAGGTAATGAGAATAAAAAAGGAAACTAGAAACCACCATGGGTACAAAATTAAGTAATAAGTCAATTAATCATAATTTTCAAAAAAATTGAATTTGAATTAATTTTCTAAGATCAACAATCATTCTGAAATCTAAACAGAGACAAAAAGGGATTCTAATAGTTCCAAACTAAATTTTTTCATTTATTTAAACTGGAATAATGTTTTTTCAGTTTAAAGAAATCTTAAAATTTTAAAAATTCCTCCTATACAGGTGAGAACAGAAAATAATTCAAGTTTATCAAAAGTAAAAATCACGAGAAACTCCTCCACACATAAAAGGTTAAAATGCGGAAACTTTCCATGTAATTATTATGGTAGATTTATATCATATAAAATAAAGAAAAAAAATAAAATGGTAGTTAACAATTTCAAAATTGAGGGAATCAAGAGCTCCTTGTAATAATTGGCATGCCATGAGGGAACTTGGACTATCTATTAGTAATTCTGAGGCACTTTCAATATTGGATAGAAAACCATTACTGCATTCGATTAAACATTAGTCCATAGGTTCAAAACATTGATATGTTTAAGAATAGGTAGGTACATGGGAAAATGAGAAAATGTAACCATTTTTATTCAAACATGTAAACTATTTACAATGAAGTTCTAAAAGGGACTCAAAATGGAAATGAAAAAGACATAACATGATCTCTCAATCTAGAAAAAAATGAACTATGGGTTTCCTCCCATAAAGAACTAATAGGACATCATTATCCAGATAGATAGACTAAAATATCCAATAGTGGGTCCCATCAACTTAGTTTATCCTCTTACGTTTGCAGCTACTGGTGGTCATGTCCTCCAACTCATGCAGTCATTTGACCAGATTGAGAACTTCAGGTGCAACATGAGCATGAATTAGATGGGGGAGGAATGGAATCATCACTCTAGGTGGCTACTGATAGGCATAGATCTCTATAGATAGTTACTAAAGTTGGAATTCAATATCTGCAACATGATGGATCACCCTATGGACTAGAAAAATGGTGGAATGGGTCTATCAAAAACTATGGATGATATATAGGATCTAGAAATGGATATTTAAAAATTGAAAGAAATAAAAATCAAGCATAGTATGAATGATGAAAAAATAAATTTTCATATATATATAAAAGATTAGTAAAAAATGAGTCCATACTCAGATGACAAGATAAAATGACCATCCCAGTCACGAATAGTCTAAAGTCAAAAAATGAACAAAAATTTCCAACTAGGCTTCAGGACCAAAAATATCCTCCATCATCAAACCGAATTTGGGTTATGATGAATGTTTTAGGTCTAGATCAATGTCCATGGTGGTAGCAGGAGTGGGTTGATCGGGAAAAAATGGTGGAGTAGCAGTACTGGATATATTGGCTATAGTGGGTGGTGAAAGTGTGGAAGTGGTGGATGGATGAACTGGTGGGTCTGCTGGTACTAGTGGTGGTGCCTCTTCTAGTGGTGTGACCTAAAGCACTCCTATTGATCGATGATATATATCATCAACCTTCACCCATAGTTTCATATTGTGCAGTATCACAAAGTCAATAAGCTCAATGGGTCCTAGGGAGGTGAGTGGAAGGCCAACATCCAAAACATCAAGGTGTCGGGTAAGGTGAGTAATGAAGGATCCTTAAATCAAAGTATCATGAGTTCACTGCGCATGATACTTGTAATAATTAGAAAAATGCGCATCTATATTTATGGGTGGACGTACCATGGATTCTATAATACTAAGAAAATCTTCATGGATGACACTGCCCTACGACTCAACCCTGGGGAAAAATCCATGTGTCATAGCTTATTGAAAAATCCATAGAGCTGGGATCCACAACTGGGTATATTTTGTGATCTATAGGTCATGAGATAAATGGGGGTATCAGGAATTAATCTTCCATAGACGTTTTGAATCAGCGTAGGATGGATCTATAGGAAGTGTAGGTAATACCTAGGAGGTAGAAAACTCTTCTGTATAAGTATAGAGGGCTATGCTGAACTCAACGAAAGAAAGCTCATGGGTCTGCCTACCCAGATGGAACTAAAGGCTATCAATGGATATCTAAAATGTAAATAGGAACTCTATAAAAATATCTCTATATATCCCCTCAAAAACCTCAAAACTTATGTTGACATGGAGTGTCTCCAAGAGGTTGAGGGTGGCATCACTAATTTTCAGCCTCACCAGGATAGGTAAGTCCAACTTTTTGTTCACCCACATCGGCTTTCCCTCGAGCCTAGTGAGGTTTACCAAGTTCTTCAGGTTATCAAATCATAAGTTAGTGTGAAGGTGGAGGTTTTTTTTCACTTGATGTGTCCTCAGAGGGGGATGGGGAGTTAGGTTGGGTGGCTGGTGTATAACGGGTTGCTGCGGATGGTGCAAGATGTGAAAAAGGGGTGTAAGAAGTGTATCGAGGTGCTTTCTTTAAAGGAAACTGTTTTTTGAGGTCAAACAATGATTTATAAGGATGTAGGTATTTGGTTTGTTTCATCGAGGAACGAGGGTGAGAGGTGTGATTTGATGTGATGGGGTGTTGTTGTGGGTGTATGCTCAGTTGAGAGTCAGGATGGGGTGGCTGGGGTAGCCGAGGGGGGTGTGAGTGTGGGATATGTTGGGTGGGGAGAGTATAAGGTGGGGGAGTTGGTTTGGGTAGGGTGGGTAGGGGGTGTCTGGGATCCGAGGTTGGAGAGGGAGGGTGGGGGTGGGGGTGCAGGCCTAGAAGCTAGGGTTCATGACCTATTTTTTGATAAAATAGGATCAGTTAATTACATGAAATGTTACTGTGGTTCACATTTTGTAATTGTGTTTTTAAACAGATTTTTGACAGGCAGGTTACATGCCGTGTAATGGGGTTACACGACATGTAGTCGTCATTTTTTTTAAAACACCATTAACCCATAAAATCTACCTCTAAACTTATACAATACATTTTTAAAGATACCATAATCTTACCCTAGGATAAGATGTCCTACCCTGGGTTTCCTCTCAGTTAACAGTTACTTAAACATCAAGATATTTACTTAGATAATGTTTAATTGAACTTGAGGTTGATGAAACAACCATCCCAAAAGGTTTATTGAATGATTTTCAATATTTTCAAGTTCTCCTTGAATGGTGGTCCACCTTCTCTATAGATTTTGATGGTCCCATAAGGAAAAATGTAAACAAATTCAAAAGGGATGGACCATTGAGATTTCAGCTTACTAGGGAATAGTTTTAATCATGAGTTAAACAGAAGGACCTTATTCCCTAGTATAAATATGTTCCTAGAAATTCATTGATCATGAAATTATATTCTTTTTTCCTTATAGAGACTAGATTTTTCATATTAATCCCTCTAAATATCTTCTAATTCAGTTAACTTCAACATCCTAGCTTCTACAGCCTTTTCAGAATCCAAATTCAGTTTCTTAATTGACCAAAATGAACGATGATCAAGTTAAACTAGAAGATGATATGATTTCCCGTAAAACTGTCTGAATGGTGTTGTTCCTATAGAAATTTTTTATGTAGTACGATATACCAATAGTTTAAAATATAGATTTAAATTTCAGTCACTTCTTATTGTATTTACAGTCTTTTACAAAATTTTATTAATCTCTCTATTTGATAGTTATACTTGCTAAATTGTTTGTGGGTGGTAGGGAGATTCTATCTTGCAAACACATTATTTTTTAGAAATCCCATGACCACTTTCATTGTGTCATGTGATGTTCCTTCAGCTTCAACCAATTTCGAAACATAATCAATGCCAACCAAAATGTAGGATTTTTGATATGAAGTGGGGAACGGTCCCATGAATTATATTCCCCAATCTTCAATGATTTCAACTTCCATGATGTGATTTTGTGATATTTCATTCCTTTTTTCAATGTTTCTAGTCTACTGGAATCTATCAGAGATTTGGCATAATTCCCTCGCCTCATGGTGTAGTGTGGTCCAAAAAAGTCAACTTTGTAGAATATTGGTTACTATATGTGTAGGACCATGATTCCTACCAACTAGTGATGTATGACACATTTATATTACATTTGGGATTTTAATTTCAGGGATGCAATTTCAGAGCAAGCCATTATCACAACATTTGAATAGTAATGGTTCATCCCTATATAAATGTTTGGCATCAGCCAGAAATCATTTCCTTTGTTGATATTAGATGTATTGGTGTATGAATACCATGTCAAGATAATTGGAAATATCATGAAAACTATGGTTGAACCTTGATGCTAAAAAGGTTTTCATATCTAAAATCTACATCAATGTTATCCTCTTTATCTTACTTGATGAATGAAAGGGGAATTTAGGATATATTTTCTGTATGAGTATCCACCATATCAACCTTGGTTTGGAATCCTTATTTTTCATCATGTATCTTAGGGAGACATGATCAATATATAAAATCACTTTGGACAAAACCAGATATGAATAGAATTTCTAAATGGTATATAAATTGACTATGATTTATTTATATATAGTCGTGTACTTGACTTGAGATTCACTTAGTGTGTGTCTTACATAATATATGAGACGAAAGATGTGGATAATTTGTTAACCTAACATTGCACCGACAACAAGTTCATTGGCATCACACATTAACTCAAATTCCTTATCCCAGGTGGGTGAAATGATGACTGGGGATAATATCAGGATTTTTTTCAACTTTTAAAATTCCTTCCATCATTCCTCGGTGAATTTGAAAGATTATTCATTTGATAATAACTTTGTCGATGACTGGAAAACCTTTTCAATTTCTTTTAAAAATAATCTGTAAAATCTAGTATGGCTCAAAAAGCTTCTTATTCCCTCTACTATTGATAGTTTGTGAAATTCCTTGATGTCTTTTATTTTGGATAAATCGACCTCTATGCCTTATTTGGAGATCTTATGCCCAAGGGATATTCCTCCTTGGACCATAAAATGACATTTATCTTAATTTTGGACTTGTATTTTTTCTTCATAGTGTTATAAGACTAATTCTAGATTTCTTAAACATACCTCAAATAGTCTTCCATATACTAAGAAGTAATCCTTGAAGATATCTTGGAATTGTTCATCCATGTCATGGAATATATGTGTCATGTATATCTGAAACATTTCTGGGGAATCGCACATTCCAAATGACATTTTCCTATAAGAAAATGTACCAAATTGGCATGTGAATGTGGTTTTTGGGTAATCAGTTGGGTCAATTGCAATTTGGTCATATCCTGAATATCCATCCCAGAAACAGTATAATTCTTGTCTTGAAAGTATTTAAAGTAATTTATGGATAAATAGTAATGGAAAATGATACATCCTTGTTGCTGTATTTAGGAATCTATAATCTACATAGACTCTCCATCTAGTAATTGTGCATTTTGAAATTAATTCATTTTCATTTGTTCTCTCTAAAGTGATTCATCCTTTCTTAGGTACAACTTGTATGAGGCTTACCCATTCACTATTTGATATTGAAAATATTATTCCTATATCAAAGAGTTCACTAATTCCTTTTTAATGACTTCCATCATTGGTAGTGTGAGCTTCCTTTGAGGTTGGTGTTTTGGATTTGCGTTTTCTCCAATTATAATCTTGTGAGTTCATTCATTAGTGTTGATTCCTTTGATGTATTCCACTCCATATGAAAATGACTACTTATGTCTCTTCTAATCATAGACCAATTTATCCTTTTGTAACTGAGATTATTTGGTGTTGATAATTATAGGCAGAGAGGTTGACACTCCTATATATGAGTACTTAAGATTATTGGGTAGAGGTTTTAGTTCCATATTTTGTGGTTTAATGATAGAGGGGATGAAAGGTGGAAAGGTATCCCGCATGAGAGGTTTAATGAATCTTAATTCCTCAAAATCTCACTTATCATTCTTCTCTGAGAGTGACTATCCCCTTTCTTCCTCAACGAACATATACTCATCTCCTTTTTGGGTAAAATATATGGTATTTCAATAAACATCATTGTCTGATTTTTGGGTAGATTTGACCAAGTTGCGCAGTACATTTTCTTCTCCAACTCGAAAGATCATACACCCATGATTTACATCTATCAGATACTTTCTTATGGCTAGGAATGATCTTACAAGTATAATGGAGACGTCGCCTTCTTATTCCATGTACAAAGCAAGGAAGTCTGATAGAAAGATGAATTTTCCATCTTTAACTAATACATATTAAATAATGCCTATAGGGTACTTCGTTAATCAGTCAACCAGTTATAGTGTTACTTGAGTTGTTTTGAGTTCTTGGAGTCTTAGCTTGCTGAAGACACTCGTTGGCATTAAGTTGATTCTAGTTACAATATCACACATAGATCTTCCAAACATTTATTCTTCAATAGAAAAGGGAATTGAAAAACATTCAGGATCTCTCATTTTTTGTGGGATTTTCTGAAAAACAACACCAGATCATTCTTCATTTAATGAGGTCACACCAATATCTTCTATATTTTTGTTTTTTTACAAAAGATCATTTAGAATTTTTTCATAAACTAGAATTTGAGAAATAAATTATCAAAATAGTATGTTAATGTGTATTTTCTTTAACATTTCTAGGAACTTTTTTTATTTTTCATTTTGTTAGAATTATCTCTCTATTCAGGGAGAAGGCATAGGTGGCTTGTATGGTTGTTGGAAATTTTTTATTAGTTCATTGGGCTACTCAGAAGTTTTTCCACTTTCATCTAGTGATACTTCTTGAATTTTTATTCTCAACTTTCTACTGGTGGGTGTTTCTTAGGCTCTTCAAGTTTCCCTTCATCTCTTCTACTTGATTTTTGAAAGTAGAATATCTTTCCTCTTCTCAACACTACCACTTTAGTTTCCTCCCTTGGGTAAGTCTCTGTATTACCAGGTAGGGTACCTAGTAATCTATCAGACAAAGTCTTTGAGATTTGACCCATTTGAACTTCAAGATTCTGCAAATAATCTATTTTGTTTTACATTTACATTTCATGAGTTGTCATTCTCTGATCTTCTTTTTGAACAAAAGTATGCAGGAGGTTTTCTAGGTTAATTCGAGGAGGAGATGGTTGTTTATTAAGTCAAGGATGAGCAGGTTGGAATTGATTTGGAGTTATTTGTGGGTAGGGTCATTGTAGCATTTGTTGTTGAGGTCTTAGAACTAGGTTTAGAGGTGGATAACCTGATGGTCCTTGATTTTGAAATGGTTCTTGACCACTTATCTATTGAAAATATCCTTGGTTGTTCTGATGTTGCTACTCAGCAGGCCTCTAATGGTAGTATTGTTGCTCCTATTGAAAAGGTGGGTTCTGTTGATTGTAATTGATGTAATTAAAATCCAATTGGACTTCAACTCCTACATTAAAATCAGGGTAAATATGTAGGATAACACATATCTCAAATGATTGTATCTCCATTACAAGAGTAGAAGGGTCTTGTGCATTAGAAATTTGAAAGGATTTGAGATTCTTTATGACACAACCAAAAATAGGGCAAGGGAAGCACTGCCCTTTATCAGCACTAAACAGAAAGCACTGATAAAGGGGTGTTCCTTTATCAACGCTAGCTAAAAGCGGTGATAAATATACCCTTTATCAGCATTAAAACAAGCGCTGATAATGAGTATATTTATCAGCACTATTATTAGCGTTGATAAAAGTTTTTATTATTAATTTATATAAAATTATTATATTTATATTAAAAAATAATGTTTATTTGAATACATAAAATAACAAATAAAATTTTTATAATTAAAATATATTTTTTAATAATTCAAATATATATATATATATATAATTTTTTAATTGAAAAATTTATTTATAACATTATAAATATATATATATATATTTAAGTAATTATAAGATTATAATAAATTACATTATATAATAAATATATTTATTAGATTTTTTATATTTACTAGATATTTATTAGATTTATTAGATTAATTCATTGTATTTTTTATATTTAATATATTTAATATATTTAATATATTTATAAATATATAATAATTTTTAATATATATATTTATTATTAAAATTATTAAATATATATGTGTTTTATAATGAATTTGGTCAACAAATATATGTGTATATATTAAGTATCATATACATGAATGTTCATTTGTACATTACATGATGTGGTATATTGAATAATTATTAATGTTACCCATATGAACTATATAAGTTCTAAAAAATGTACTTATAAAATTACATTAGATATATTTAAATAATAAATATATTTTATTAAATTTTTAATGATATATATAAATACTTTTCAAATACATTTGTAATTATAATTTTATTAATATAAATATGTTAAAAATTATAAACCTATATTTACAAATATAGACTATTTATAGTTATAATTATTAATAAATATATATATATATTTATCCTATATATCATTACAAATAAATATATAAGAATATAAATAAAATTTTAAAATTATACCTTTATCTATGCTTTTTTAGCACTAATAAAGGCATATATTTATCATCCATAAAAAGGAATGATAAAATAAGTATTTATCAGTGCTATAATTTTAGCATGGATAAATAGGTGTTTTATCAGTGATTTTTAAGTTTTAATAAAGAACCACCTTTATTAGTTCTAAAAAAGTGATGATAAAAGACCTATTTATCAGCACTTTTTTAGTGCTGATAAAGGCACATATTTATCAGTGCTTTTATTTTTGTGGTGATAAAACATACCTTTATTAGAGCTTTTAACTAGCAGTGATAAAGGTTCCAACGCTTTTTATAAAATAACCCTAACATTCCCCTCCTCCCTCACAATCGTTCAAGACTTCGTGGAACCCAAACCCTACGTTGTCGACGTCTCCTCTGTCATGACCCCTCCTCCTCATCCTCCTATGTCATCGCTTCCTTTTCCTCCTCCTCCACTGCAACAGTCCTCCTCCTCCTCCTCCACAACCGCTACCTTCTCCTCCTCCTCCGCCATGATCCTTCCTGCACTGCGACCCTACTTCTCCTCCTCCTCTCCTGTCGCTACCTCATCCTCCTCCTCCGGCCACTGACTCATCATCCTCCTCCAAAGTGACCACCACCTCCTCCTCCTCCTTCACCCCCTTCTCCTCTTCTTCCTTGCGTGGTACCCTTGTCCACATAACCTCCTCCGGTGCGCCCTCCTCATCCTATGACCATCCCAGAAGCCTCCTCTACAACGCACAGATTCCCCCCAGTGAGTCTCTTATGTAACGAATTTTTACTCTTCTGTATTAGAAAGACAGTTGGTCTATAGAGTTAGGTCTAATGGTCCCTATAGTGGTATTGGTTCAGTTTATTAATTACTAATAGAATAGGTAGAAACTGTATAATTGGGATTATGATCAATCATGTTATAAGGGTCATGGGTGGAGGTTTTTGTGAGGGAATAATTATGGTAGTCACATGGAAAGGGTCTTTATATGGATTGTAAATTGAGTTAGAGTGATAGAGATGTGAACTGTATTGGTAAAGACCATGCCTTTACAAGAGATTTGGCTATCCTGGGTTGTGGGACATTTTGGTAGTACTACATAGTGTGATTGGGGGGATTCCTTGGTGGGTACTAGTGATGGAATAACCAGTGGGTAGGTTGTTGTGTGAGATATAACACGTATTATTTTAAATCTTATATCATGTTGAGTACATGGTTTGTATTGATTATACCACAAAAAATATTTTTCATGGCTATATAAAATTTTGACATCTCCCTTTGAAACCTTATAGGTGTAGTACATGGAAAGGGGTTGATTATGAATTTAGTGGAAATGATAATGTGGATTTCTTATGACCTTAAGGGTAGGTAAATCCACACATGGGGTGGTGTAGATTGGTTACTAAATATGAATTAAGATATTTCTTATTGATATATTATTACCTATAGGTCTTGGGATCATCATGATATATTTTTTAACTATATGATATGCTAGTTATGGATAAGTTTAGTGAGGTTGATTAGGATGGGTCATGTATG
Organism: Viscum album; assembly: GCA_963277665.1. Taxonomy (NCBI): domain Eukaryota; kingdom Viridiplantae; phylum Streptophyta; class Magnoliopsida; order Santalales; family Viscaceae; genus Viscum; species Viscum album. The sequence goes on along the minus strand of OY728135.1, from coordinate 248,854,543 downwards.
AGCTTCTTATGTAATAGCCTCTTGCTCAATGCTAGGTATCAATCATTTGCTAGCTAAGATCTGGGATGAGGCTTATCTTACATGCTTTTTCATTATATCTTAATTGTTATTATATATCTATGATGAGGATGAGGCCTAGAGACCATGGGATTGAAATGTTGAGATACTCCACCAAGGTGAACATTCTTTCAAATTTTTTAATGTTTATCTCTGGCTATACATCATGGGGTATATGCAATTTTCCACAAGACATAAATTGTTTTATTTGTTTAGATTGTGTTGAAGGTCATATATGTTATACCCTCAATAGGATCTACTTTGTGTATGTTCATTTAGACAGGGGATCTATCTTACATTGGTATTCCTTCTCAGGCAATAAGTTGGCTCTTTTATGACCTTCTCACGATCCACTTCTAGTATATCTTATAAGCCATGAGGAGTATCTTGTATTAGTGATTTAGATTGTGTTAGAGGTTAGATTCATTATTCCTATTTAGGTCCTCCTTTATGTTTGTGAGTTTATCCATGGGACCCACCTTATGTTAATGGTTTCGATCATGTGAGAGGTTGGCTATGTTATGCCCTCCATACTATTTTTTGGGGGATGGATGTTATTCCATGATTAATATAGTCACATCACAATTCATGATCATGATTTATTGGTTCTTCCTAGGGGATGAGTCTTGTAGTGTATACCTTGTGGTAATTCAACAATGTGACATCATAGGGTGCACTACACAATAGAACCTTAGGCTACACCATAATGTACCCTATTCTTGAAATGAAAAGAGATTTTTTTATTCTTTTTAATGAGGTTCCCCTATTCCTTATTACCACTCAACCCCAGAAACCATACCCCTCTTCCCATAATTTCCCCCTCTCATAATTAACTCTTTAGGATCCTTAATGGTCGTTTCGTAGTGGACAACCCACCCCCTCCCTCGACAGCCCACACCCCCTCTACCACACCCCCACACCCCCACCGGGATAGCCCACCCCCTCCCTGGACATCCCACACCCACACCCCCTCCCCCACACCCATGCAGCCCCTACCCCGTGGACAGCCCGCCCCTCCTTCCCCTTTTAACCTTTTTTTGTTTTAATGGACTTTCCCCTTTTCTCGTCTAGAACCCATCCGCACTGCGCCACCCTCCCCCTCCTCTCCTCTTGGGTGGTTCTCCCTCACCTTGTGTATGTTTCATCTTTCATCACTTTTATTGGAGATCCTAAGATAATTTGTACCTCTCTTATTCCTTCTATATATTAGTGTCTGACCCCCCCCCAAATCTTTTATTTAAATGGACATGGGTCAATTACAGTTGGAAATTTAATGATACATCCCAGGATGGTATCATAACCAACAACTGACCTGACTTTACACTAACCTAAGAGGAATTCATGATCCCTATGGGATAACAATGATCCCATTGGGAAAAAATAAAATTAATGTGGAATATTTTACCTCTAAATTAGAGTAAATTAAAAATGATCTTTCTCCTGAAAAGCAGACATGTCCCATTCATAAGTTGAGCATCTGGGAAAATAGTAGATACACAATAAATAAAAAAAGGAAGCAGATATCAAAGATGGAAAATAAAATTTCACTATTGACCAATAAAAAATTTTAACATGTGAGTTCTCATTTTATGTTCTTTTAGTTGGAAATATCCTCTTCTACGCGCCTCTCCTCTACCATGAATGCACCTCTATCACGCACTGAATGACACCTTCACGGTGAGTTTTCTCCACTTACTCATTGGTTTCCTCTTGTTCCCCTGTTATTACTTTTTGATATTGATGGTTATGTTGTGAAATGTACGGGCTAAATGCCCTGATGAAAATCGTGATCGTTGGTGGTCCTTGTTTGCGCACTAAATTAATTGCTTTGTGGTTTGTTCAAGTTAAATATTTGAATATAAAAATTGGTAATTTATATATACTTGACCGATGAATGAATTCCGATGGATGATAAAACATCTGTGATAACCCCTGAATTAAAAAATGGAATGGAATAAGGGATGTTTTTTAAAATCTAAAATTGTGATTGTTTGGATTGTATGGTGTTGAGATTGTAATCACAATTGTGTGTTTGTATGGTGTTGCGGTTGTTGGTTTGATTGGTATTCCATTTTTTTCAATCTTGTAGTTCTTCCACCATGGAATATCAATCCAAAAATTACCCATTTCAATGGAACCACCACTTTTTTACTAGTGTAATGCCAGTGAATCATAGAAAACCACTTCACTAGAGGACCCTATAGGACACATTATGGACACCTTAGTTGAATAACTATAACAAAACATGTAATGAATCCTTCCACCCACAATAACTGTATTGAAAATCATATCATCTATTAGTTTAGTGCCATAGTTCTTGACTAGAGACATTATGTTTCTAGATAAACACAAAAAAAAAGTTTACAACAATGCATATAGATCACATGTGGGATTCTAAAACATTATAGTGAAAGGGATTCTTATAGATAGTTCCATTGATTAAGTGGTTGGGAAGATAGGTGTGATCTACTTTGGTATGGAGTAATGCATGGAGCGGTAAGGGTATTGTTTACCACAACTAGTTCCATTGATTATGGTAAGATGATAACCCAAGTTGAACATATCATGTGTAATTATTTTGTTAAATTTTAATATTACTATATCAAATAGGATGTATATGAATAAATAATGGATGAATTCCAATTGGTTGAAAAAGAGTATGAACATGACATGAAAGAGTTTATCATGTTTGCAAAACATCCTACATATGACCCTTCTCAAATCCTTTTTTCCTTGTTTATGCTGTTTTTATTCAAGAAAAATTAGTCTAGAAGAGTTGGAAGAACACCTGATTTTTCACGGAATAGATCAAACTTATACATGTCGGAATAAACCTGTGTAAAAAATGAATGCAGGTAGTGGCTGTGATAAAACTACGTTTTATGGATCATATAATTTGATTACAAGCATGAATAATAAATATGATCGTTTGGAGGATGTGATTACAGATGTGAATGATGATGAAGATCATATTGAGGAAATGAAAAGGACAGTTGAAGATAAAATTCGTGATTTCCCAAAATTGGTTGACAAGTTAAAGAGTTATGCAAAGACACCATTATATGTTGGTTGCACTAAATATATAACTTTGTCAGTAGTACTAAAGCTGAATAATTTGAAAGAAGGAAATGGGTGGATTGACACCAGTTTTACAGAACAACTTTCTCTCCTGAATGACGTGATCACAGATGACAATGATCCCCCGAGTCAAACATAAGATTCCAAACAAATGCTATGCTAGATTGGTATGATCTTTGAAAGAATACCCGCTTGTCCGAATGAATGTATATTGTTTCGCAAGGACCATAAATCACTTAAATAATTACCAAAGTTTGGTGCTTCTCGATATAAGAAAGATGAATCTAGTTCTACGAAAGTTGAATGGTACATTCCAATCATTAAACAGTTTAGGCACATATATGGAAGTGAGGAGACTGAAAGACAATTTACATGGCATGCAGATAAAATAATTGAATATGGGATACTACGTCACCCGTCAGACTCTCCTTAGTGGAAGAGAATTGATAATGAGTATCCTAAATTTGGAAATGAGTCATGAAACCTTCTTCTTGCGTTATCTATAGATGGAGTGAATCCTTTTGGTTTTCAAAGCAACAGTCACAGTAAATGGCTGGTTATGTTGGTAAATTATAACATATTATTGTGGTTATGCATGAATCGAAAATAGATCATGTTATATATGCTTATATCAGGACCAAAACAAACAGGTAATGATATTGATGTTTATTTGGATCCATTGATCAACGATTTCACATTACTATGGGATTCAGGTGTTAAGTTGTATGATGCTTACAAAAATAAAGATTTCAATTTGAGATCTATGTTGTATGGGAAGATAAATGACTTTTATGCTTATGGAAATTTTAAAAGATATAGCATTAAAGGAACTCAATGGTGTCCCATTTTCAAACAAGGTAAGCAGTCAATTATGTTGAAACATTCATCGAAAACTATATTTCTAGGACATTGTATATTTCTTCCCCGACGACATAAGTAGTGATCTTAGACGACATCATTCAATGGAAGTTCAGAATAATTTACATCACCTTCTCCACTAACTGGTGGTCAATTGTTTGAGAAAGTAAAACACATGGACACTACTTTTGGTAAACCATTTCCTTAAAACCGTACAAAAACCGGTTGGAAAAAGAGATCAGTTTTTTTTTAATTACCATACTGAAATTGTCGGTATGCCATATATTTTCTAGATATTATGCATATTGAAAAAAATGTATGTGATAGTGTCATCGACACATTTCTAAATGCACCTGTAAAAACAAAGTATGGAATTAAGGCTAGATTATACATGGTTGATATGAAAATTCAAGAAGAGTTGGCACCAATGAAGGGTGAAAATGATCATTTTTTCCTCTTGCTACATTAACTCTTTCCAGGCATGAGAGATATCAGTTTTTCATCTTCTTAAATGATGTAAAGGTTCTAGAAGGGTATTCATCAAATATCAAGAACATCGTGTCAGTGATAAATTCAAATTTAATGGTTCTGAAATCACATGATTGACATGTTTTGATGCAAGATCTCTTTCCTATAGATTTACATTTCATTTTTTCCAAGAATTTATGCCATACATTAATGAAGCTATGTTTCTTCTTCAAAGCTATGTGGAGAAAAGTTATAGACCCAGTAAAATAGCCATTTATGGAAAGAGAAATTGATGTCATATTATGTGAATTGGAAATGTTATTACCATAGACATTATCTGATATGATGGTTCATTTGAAGTTTCATTTGGTGAGAGAGATTCAACTATGTGGTCCTATACATTATAGATGGATGTACCCCACTGAATGGTATATGAACATTTGGAAAGGGTATGTCAAAAATCGATGTCATCTAGAGGGTTGTAATGCAGAGTAATACATTATTGAAGTAGCTATCGAATAATTTTCCGAATACCCGTATGGTGTGGAAAACATTGGCCTACCAATATCTCGTCATACTGGGTGGCTTGAGGGTGAAGAAATTTCTGCAAGAGAGGTTTCTCACTATCAATATTACAAATCGGGAGCAGGACCACCATTACATTTTTCATAACAGTTTCAATATTGAACCATATATTCAAACCCACAAAGAAATTACTAGGAATTTGAATCCATATGGGGATGAAAAATGGATATTAGGTACCCATAATGGATAGTTTATAGGATTGTTTTAGGACCATACTTTTAAGAAGTTAGATGAAAATCCAAACTCAATTTCAGAATGACTTTTATGGCTAGTTGGAGGAGCAAGTGTGTATAAATTATCTTACAATGCTTATGTAGTTAATGGTATTACATTATATACTAATGAACATGACGAAGACAATACCATGCAGAATAGTGGGGTTATACTTTTGGCTGAAGCGATGCATGTTTCCGATGCTAAGGACAAAAATTCAATTTATGCGAATATGCCATACTTTGGAATCATCAATCAAATATGGGAGTTAGATTATAGAAATTCCAAGTGATGATTTTTCAATGCAAGTGGGTTGATAACCAGAGTGATATTAAAATATATGAATTGGGATTCATGAAATTTGATTTCAGTAAGTAAGGGGAGAAAGAAGAACCATTTATAATGGCATCACAAGAAGTATAAGTATTTGATGTTTCACATCCATAAAAGCGAAATTGGTTAATTGTTCTCTTGTTGACCAAAACAACGGAAGGGTCAGATGAAAGTTCTACGAATGATGGATGTTTCAATGGGACATTCCAATCATTTTTCATTGGTCCCAATGTTGATGGAATTTTTTATGTTAAAGGAGACCACAATGAAAGGATTTACATAGTCGATAGAGGGGTCAAATCTCTTCATCCTAAAAAAAAGAGTTCAATAATAAAGTTATTTGTTTATTGTAACATACATTGAGTTATGTTATGTTATTATCTATTCACTCTTAATTTTATATAATCTAAATTAAATGTTAAACCAATTTTGCAGATAATGAATTTTGCACCTGCTAATGTGCCCAATCCCGAGGCACAATAGGTCTCTCAACCTGCTGTTGCTGGTCCTAGTGCAGAGCAACTACATGTTTCTCAACCTATTGCTGTTGGTCCCAGTGTTGAGGTACTACAGGTTTCTCAACCAATTTCTGCTGGTCCTGGTACCGATGCTAGCACTCTAGATGAACATAATGATGATGCTTCAGAGTAAATGGTAGGAAATGAATCCCTGATGGTGCAAAAAAAAAACAAGAACGCTGTAGTTTGACAGTGTTAGCCAAAATCCTTAAGTCAAAATAAAAATCATCAAATTTGAGGTGGGATTGAATAAGTGAGGCCAAAATGATAACCCCAAAAAACCTATCATTAGTAGCTACATTGGAATCATCACTCCGCAACGTGTGCCAATTGATGTGCAGTCATGGCACCTTGTTGTAACCAAGATTAAGACGCTAATGTGGGAAGATATTACAATAACATGATGATATCATTTATTTAATTTATTAAAATAAAATAAAATACTAAAACATTGACTTACTCTTCATCATCCATTGCAGAGTGCATTTATAGTAGATTCCTCACACAAGGAATATGTGTTAAGATTTGCAATAATGATTAATAGAGGCTTCCATACAATTTTAACAAAATATCATCTTAAAGATGCTGAAGGAAAAAATCAAGCCACACCCACCTTTTCTTTATGCACACTTGATATCCCAAGGAGCCTGGGATGCATTTAGCAACTGTCGTTGTGAGAAACTTTTCAGAAACATTTGTTATGGTAATACATTGTTTCATGTTGCTTATACTAATCACATTGATTGACAATTTTTTATTTATGAAACAACAACTGAGTACTGAAAATAAAGAACATGAAACAAAACCTGCGTACCCCTACCGTAAAGCAAGGATGGGGTGCGCTTCACTTGAGAAAAAAATGGTATGTATTTTTAATCGATCGTAATACTTTTATGTGACATAAAACAATACCATAACCATGTTCATCTATTTATATGTAGATTGATTAATAGAAATAAAAATCCACTTCCATCCCAGGCCATGTGCTATGGAAGGAGGATCGTGTAAATAGATATGGGATACTAATAGATGAAAACACACAAAAAGTGTGGGAAACATTTGTAAGTATGACATAATATAAATTTGATATGCTTTAAATCACTATTACATAACAACAAATACTTACTTTCCATTATTTTATATCTGACATAGTCACATGAATCAAAAACTCTCGCACCACACTACTGTAAATAGTATATTTCCCAACATTTCAGAACCATTGGGATAGGCTGCAGAACCGTTGGTATATCTTATACCAACGGTTCTGCCAACTATAGGGAAGGAAGCCATTGGGAAAAAGTTTTCCCAATAGTTTATGTAGAACTGTTGGAATAGGTTAGTTACTGTAACCTATACCAACAGTTTGGTTGAACCGTCGGTATAAGTTTTGCCAACGGTTCAACTAAACCGTTGGTAAAACCTCTTCTAGGAACCTTTTCCAACAGTTTGTAAACTGTTAGGAAAGGGTTTTTACCAATGGTTTTATGAGAACCGTTGGTAAAAAAATCCTACAAAATTTAGGCCAATGGTTTGAAACTGTTGGCGTAGGCTATGCTGTGCAAATTGCACATTAGCCTGCAATTTTCACAGTAGGGTCTACAATCCGATTCCTGCATGCTATAATTCTGTCCATTGTGCCTGAATTCTCCATTCCCTCTCCTTTCCAATTATTTAACATATAATTTATACACATTTAAAATTGCACCCTGGAACTATACACATCCAGAATTAAATCATAATTCATAACGTAATTATAAACATACATAATTGATTTATAATTCAATTTAAAACTTAGATGACAATTATATGTCGAATCCAGAATTTAATTCATAATTGAATAAATACATAATTTAATTATCAATTATCAATAAAATACATAAAAAACTGAATAAGTAATTATATGTGTTATACATAATTAAGAATACATACAAGTGGTTTTTACTAAAAATGATGTCCATTTTAAACATTATACATACAGTTGGAGTGATACCAGCCACACCGTGATACCAGTCACAATTATATGTAGAATCTGGAATTCAATTCATAATTGAATACATACATAATTTATTTATCAATTATCAATAAAATACATAAAAATCTGAATATGTAATTATATGTGTTATACACAATTAAGAATACATACATGTGTTTTTTACTAAAAATGATGTCCATTTTAAACATTATACATACACTTGGAGTGATACTGGCCACAACATGTCTCGGATTGAGTTAGGGTTGACTCGTACACATTACACATGACCCATGGATCGTTGTCCTAAAGTATCAACATATTTCGAAAGCGTTTGGTCGGTCAAAAAAGAGAGACACTTTGAGTGGTTTTGGCCACACCACGCCTCAGATTAAGGTGGGGTTGACTCGTACATGTCACAAATGACTCATGGATCATTTTCCTAAAGTTTCAAGAGAATCCGAATGCGTTTGGTCTGTTTTCTTTATGCCAGCTGTACTTTTCACTTAAAATGTTGTCCATTTCAAATAAAACTGAGACACATCGAGTTGTGCAAGCCACACCGCGCCTTCGATATAGTCAATGTTTACTCGTACACGTCACATATGACTCGTGGATCGTTGTACTAAATTTTCAATGGAATCCAAAATCGTTTGGTTAGTTTTTTGTATGTCAGTTGTTGGTTTCACTTAATATGATGTCCATTTTAAAGAAAAGAGAGACACTTTGAGTGGTGCCGACAACACCACCCTTCAAATTGAGGTGGGGTTGACACAAACATATCAAAAATGATCCATGAATAGTCATCCTAAATTTCCAATAGAATCCGAATGTGTTTGGTCGGTTTTCCGTATGTCAGTTGTTGTTTTCACTTAAAATGATGTCCATTTTAAACAAAAGAGAGACACTTTGAGTGGTGTCGGCCACACCATGCCTCATATTGAGGCGGGGTTGAATCGTACACGTCACATATGACCCATGGATCATTTTCCTAATGTTTCAACAGAATCCAAATGTGTTTGGTCAGTTTTCCGTATGTCAGCCGTTGTTTTCACTTAAAATGATGTCCTTTTGAAACAAAAGAGAGACACTCAGAGTGGTGATGGCAACACCATGACTTGTATTGATGTGGGGTTGATTATTACATGTTAAATATTACCCATGGATAATTTTACTAGATCATCAACACATTCCGAATGCATTTGGTTGGTTTTCCGTATGTCAGTTGTTCTTTTCACTTAAAATCCCGTCCATTTTAAACAAAAAAGACACAGTTTGGGTGCTACCGGCCACACCGTGCCTCAGATTTATGTGAGGTTGACTATTACTTTTCAAAAATGTCCCATGGATCGTTGTACTAAAGTTTAAATGGAATCCTAATGTGTTTGGTCAGTTTTCTGTTTGTCTGTTATTGTTTTCACTTAAAATGTTGCCCTTTTGAAACAAAAGAGAGACACTTTGAGTGGTGTCGGACATACTGGGCCTCATATTGAGGTGGGGTTGACTCGTACACATCACATATGACCCATGGACTGTTTTACTATAGCATCAACACATTCCAAATGCGTTTGGTTGATTTTCCGTATGTTAGTTGTTATTTTCACTTAAAATCCCATCCATTTTAAATAAAAGAGACATAGTTAGGGTGCTACCAGCCACACGGTGCCTCATATTGATGTGGGGTTGACTCATACACGTGAAAAATGTCCCATGGATCATTTTAATAAGGTTTCAACGAAATTTGAATGCGTTTGGTCCGTTTTCCGTATGTCAGATGTTGTTTTCACTTAAAATGATGTCCTTTCGACACAAAAGAGAGACACTTTGAGTGGTGCTGGCTACACCGGGCCTCAGATTGATGTGGGGTTTACTCATACATTTCAAATATGACCCATGGATCATTTTTCTAGATCATAAAAACATTTCAAATGCGTTTGGTTGGTTTTCCGTATGTCGGTTGTTCTTTTCACTTAAAATCTCGTCCATTTTAAACAAACGAGACATAGTTAGGGTGCTATCGGCCACACCGTGCCTCGTATTGATACGGGGTTGACTCTTACACTTAAAAAATGTCCCATGTATATTTTTAATAAAGTTTCAATAGAATCCAAATGCTTTTGGTCAGTTTTACGTATGTCAGTTGTTGTTTTCACTTAAAATGATGTCCTTTTGAAACAAAAGAGAGACACTTTGAGTGGCGATGGCCACACCAGGCCTCGTATTGAGGCAAGGTTGACTCATAAACATCACATATGAACCATGGATCGTTTTACTATAGCATCAACACATTCTGAATGCATTTGGTCATTTTTTCATATGTCAGTTGTTCTTTTCACTTAAGATCTCGTCCATTTTAAACAAAAAAGACATAGTTTGGGTGCTACCGGCCACACTATGCCTCGTATTGATGCGGGATTGACTTGTACACATCACAAATGTCCCATGGATCATTGTATTAATGTTTCAATAGAATCTGAATATTTTTGTTCAGTTTTACGTATACCAGTTGTTTTTACTAAAAATAATGTCCATTTTAACAAAAATACATACACTTGGAGTGATACTAACCACACCGTGCCTCTAATTGAGGTGAGGTTGACTCGTACACGTTACATATGACCCATGGATCGTTTTCCTAATGTATCAACATATTCTGAAACCATTTGGCCGGTTTTTCATATGCCAGTTATTGTTTTCACTTAAAATGTTGTTAATTTCCAAAAAATGACACTTTTAATGGTCCCAGCCACACCATGCCTCAGATTCAGGCGGGGTTAACTCGTACACGTCACATATGACTCATTTATCATTTTTAAAAAGTTTCAACAAATTCAAAATGCGTTTGGTCAGTTTTCCGTATGCCAGTAGTTGTTTTCAATTAAAATGTTGTCCATTTCAAATAAACGCGACACACTTTGAGTGGTTCCAGCCACACCGAGCCTCGAATTGAGGTGGGTTTGACTTATATACATCACATATGACTCATGGATCATTTTCTTAAAGTTTTAATGGAATATGAATTTGTTTCGTCAGTTTTCAGTATGTCAGTTGTTGTTTTCACTTAAAATGATGTCCTTTTGAAAAAAGAGAGAGACACTTTGAGTGGTTCTGGCCACAATGCACCTCATATTGAGGTGATGTTGACTAGTAAACATCACATATTACCCATGGATCTTTTTCCTAAAGTTTCAACAGAATACGAATGTGTTTGGTCGGTTTTCCATATGCCAATTGTACTTTTCACTTAAAATATTGTCCATTTAAAATAAAACTGAGACACTTCAAGTTGTGATGGACACACTGCACCTCATATTTAGGCAGGGTTGACTCTTAAAGATTATATATGACCCATGGATCATTTTCCAAAAGTTTCAATGGAATTAGAATGCGTTTGGTCAGTTTTCCATATATCAGTTGATGTTTTCACTTAAAATGATGTCCTTTTGAAACAAAAGAGAGACACATTGAGTGGTTCCGGCCACATCACACCTCTTATTGAGGTGGGATTGACTTGTACATGTCACATATGACCCATGTATCGTTTTCCTAAATCATAAACACATTTAGAATGCGTTTGGTCAGTTTTCCATATGTCAGTTGTTGTTTTCACTTAAAATGATGTTCATTTCAAAAACAATGAGACACTTTGAGTGGTTCCGGTCACACCATGCCTCGGATTAAGGTAGGGTTGACTCGTAAACATCACATATGACCCATTGATCTTTCTTCTAAGATTTTATCACATTCCGAATGTGTTTGTTCAGTTTTCCATATGCTAGTAGTTGTTTTTAATTAAAATGTTGTCCATTTCAAATAAATGTGAGACACTTGGAGTGGTGCCGGCCACACTAGGCCTCAGATTGAGGCGGGGTTGACTCATACACATCACATATGACTCATGGATAGTTTTTCTAAAGTATCAACACAATTGGAATCCGTTTGTTCAGTTTTCCGTATATACCTAAAATGTTGTCCATTAAAAAAAAAGAGAGACACTTAGAGTGATCCCGACCACACTGATACTCAGATTGAGGTGCAGTTGACTCATACAGGTCACATATGACCCATGGATCATTTTTGTAAAGTTTCAATAGAATAATAATGCGTTTGGTCGGTTTACTATATGTCAGTTGATGTTTTCAATTAAAATGAAGTCCATTTTAAACTATAGAGAGACACTTCGAGTGGTGCCGGCCACTCCGTGCCTCGGATTGAGGATGGGTTGACATGTACATGTCACATATGACCCATGGATAATTTTCCTAAATTTTTAACTAAATACGAATGTGTTTAGTCGGTTTTACGTATGTCAGTGGTTGTTTTCATTTAAAATGTTGTCAATTTCAAATAAATCTGAGACACTTTGAGTGGTGCCGGTCACACCTGGCCTCTGATTGAGGTAGGGTTGACTCTTACACGTCAAAAATGACTCATGGAATGTTTTACTAAAGTTTCAACAGAATATGAATGCATTTGGTCGGTTTTCCATATGTTAGTTGTTTTTTTTCAATTATAATGAAGTACATTTTAAACTATAGAGAGACACTTCAAGTGGTGACGGACACTCCGCACCTCATATTGAGGTAGGTTTGACTCTTACACGTCACAAATGACCCAAAGATCATTTTCCTAAAGTATCAACATAATCCTAATTAATTTGGTCAGTTTTCCGTATGTTAGTTGTTGTTTTCAATTATAATGAAGTCCATTTTAAACTATAGAGAGACACTTCGAGTGGTGCTAGCCACACCACACCTCGAATTGAGGCTGGGTTGACTCTTACATGTCACATATGACACATTGATTGTTGTTCTAAAGTATAAACACAATCAGAATCCGTTTGTTCGGTATTCAGTATGTACTTAAAATTTTGTCCATTTTAAACATAAGAGAGACACTTAGAGTGATCCCGACCACACCACAACTCGGATTGAGCCGGGGTTGAATCATACACGTCACAAATGACCCATGGATCGTTGTGATAAAAAATCAACGGAATTCGAATGTGTTTAGATGGTTTTCTCTATGTCGGTTGTTCTTTTAACTTAAAATACCATCCATTTTAATCAAAAGAGACACAGTTAGAGTGCTACCAGGTCTAGATACACCGCAACCACTAAAAGACATCAAAATCCATGAAAACAAACAATATATAAAAATAACTCAACTCCAATACTATACTACGGGTCTAGATAAAACCAACAACTAGAATAGATTAAACATCAAATCTTAGTAATATTAGTAAAACATTTAACAGATCAACTTATCCCACATAACCATCACCATCATCACCATCATCATCACGCTTGTACTCATCCTCGCCCTCCTCAACGCCCTCCTCTTCGCCCTCGCCATCCGCCTCACCCTCCTCCTTGCCCTCGCCATCCGCCTCGCCCTCCTCCTCGCCCTCGCCATCCATATCGCCCTCCTCCTCTCCCTCCTCTTCCGCATCAGACTCCTCGCCATTATCATCCTCAGGATGGACATCATCTTGACCACCAATAGAACTTCCACCTATTGCACCATATATAGAATGTATCGACGATATATATTCATCAAAATCTGGGCTGACATCTGGTGGAAGTGTTGGATGTAGAACTTCAATAAATTTCATAAATGCAATGTTTTCCCTAGAAGACTGTTCTGCCGTCTCTATGGCCATTTTGTAAGCCTTTTCTGCCTATTACCTAACTTACTATAGCTCAGTGGCACTAAAAACCACACCTTAGGAGGGCCAATACCTCATCGGGGAAATCCTAGGTCAGCAGCGTACTCTGCCCGGATGCTCCTCTCCCAACACCTGATGTAAGTGATCCGTTGGCCCAAAATTTTATGGTTCTTGGGCATCGAGGGCCTCTAAAGAAACCTATTACAAATATAAATATATTATTAAGTTAAAAAATAGATATTAAAATATAAAATCAAAAGATTAAAACTTACAATATGCTGTTGAGTCGCTTCGTTGATGGCTTTTCCATCCTTTTTCCGTCTACTCGAGCAAAACAGTTTTGCTCGAGGCACACGTCCTTCAATATTCTGTATTTTCCTATACAAGAAAATTGAAAATTAAAGTTATATGAAAACTTTAGAAAATGATTAAATAATTGAGGAAACAAAATAAAGTGTAAGTCGTAAAGAAAACTTAAAAACAATTGTCATACCTGCTTCCTCTCATGATCTGGCATCGAAGTACGTCCCATTGTGTGGAGGTATTTTTTGCATCAATGTTTTTTTTATTTTTTATAGATGATTCCTAAATAAAATTCTTAATTCAAAATATATTATTAATGAAAAACATGAAAGTTATTATTTAAATACCTCAAATGTAATTAATACCTTAAACTGGGTAGTCTTCCAATGAGTTATCATTTGACGATACTGCTCTATAGGACAATCATCCAAGACTGGTACCGCCTCTACCTCAGTGCCAACTCTATCACGCCATCCAATATACAACTCATGCTTGTAGGCTCTCCAAATCTCACCTAAATCCTTTAGACGTTCCGGTCGTGCACCCTCACCATCGGGAAAATTAAATCAAAGATGACATCAAAATATTAATTCATATAAATAAAAAAATAATTCATGTCATTTAATAAAATAGATTTTTTTACCCATATCTCTGCCCAAGCTCTATCCTTGACTTCATGTGGAAAATGTCTCCACGATAGCGACCTGAAGGGAATGATTTAGGAGTATTTGGAAAGCATCGCCAAAAAACTCTGACATTGCTGCCCTATTTTCCCAACCATTTGGTTGTCTTCATGTAATCCACCATAACCAGTGTGTGGCGGTTCCACACCGCACACATGTGTGTACGACCCTTCCCCCGCCTCCTGTCAGTAGATGTATCAGTCATGAAATAAAAAATATATTTTATCAAAATGTGATATAATGAAAATGAATATTGCTATAAAAATTTGTTAGGGTTCTATAAATATACCTGTGCCAGTCTGATCACTAAGCGCTGCTGGATCCACAAAAACTAATGGAACACCCTGTGGTGGAACAGGAGTCGAAGACGATGGAATATCGAAGCTCGGAGAGACAGAAGTAGAAGGAAAAGAAGATGAGATACCTGTATTACCAGATTCTGACTGGGGAGTGGGAATCATCATGGGATATGAAAAATATGGGCCAGAAGATGAAAAAGGTGGCGAAAACATGGGAGGCCTAAATATCCCATGTGTCCCTAACGACACAACGGGATCAGAATGTGGGAATGATGACATGTCAGTGGGAGGGACAGGGTCTAGTCGGGTACGTGAAGCTGCTCGTCCACCTCTAGTACAAACCATCCTCATACCACAAGCCTGAGTACTAGGACCAATACTGGGATCCTCATCGAATAACTGTCGGCGTATAGGTGGATCCTACAAAAAATTTTACAAAAAAACAAATCACATGACATTATATATTCTTTAAATATATATATTTGAAATAAAGTACTCACTGTAGGCACTAATGGTGGAATGACCATCTCTGCCATTCGACGATTGTTCTCCATAATTTTTTCCTTTATCTCTCTCCAATTGGCTGCATTTCCTACTTTTGAAAACAAATATGCAATTAATTAGAAAAAGGAATCTAATGTGTAATAAAGTAATCACTATAGGCACATGTTTAGAACTAATTATTTGCCTTAATCATGAACCACCTCTACAGCTCCCATTTTTCACCAATAAACATATAATATCCCCCATGATCACTGTATGACTTAACACCAATAAGTAAATATCTCAAAATATCTTCAAAACAACTCATTAATAGGCTCAAAATGTAAATATAATCTTGAACCAACCATGGAATATCTTTCACAACACATTCTCACACACATTCTCACACACCAGTTATCTCATGTGTTACTAAATACCAAACATAGTCACATAACAAGTGTACTATAGAAAAATACATTACACAAGCTTTATTAAAAAAATCCCATTTTAATAAAACACTTTCCTCAAGATTAAATCATTTCTGAAATAAATTTTGAAATCCATTTTAAATAATAAAATCCCTTTGATCATTTTTAACAAATATTTGGAGTATTCTCAAGGCACCCCCATTTGGAAAAGTCACATTAAATGCCCAATTTCCACACCAAACCATTGAAAATAATTAACATGGGACAATCATCGACCACAAATAACTTAACTGAAAATTAAAAAAATAGTAACCAAACCTGATATATAATTTAATGTTAAGTTTGGGGAAATGAGATTAAATAGAGACAACAACATCATAAATGGTTCCAACATCATAACTTTCGATTAAAACCACCCATAATAGGAATGGGAATGCCTCATAAACTTAATCCCTAATAAAACAAACCAAATCTTCAATTAAAACATTGAATTTAGGGTTTCCACCTTTAATAAAAATGGATAAATATGTAAGATAAGTGGAAAATGATCAATAATACATGAAGATTTGGAATTATCCCATATAACCTCGTGAGGGAGTCTCACCAGATTTGATGGAGTTTACCTGGGGGGAATGCACGAGGGTTCTGCAAATAGGGGGATAAGGGTTTTGGAAATTGGGGGAGAAATGTGACTGGAGGACCTACTGCCCGATTTGAGTATTTCTGGACATCTTTTCCCAACAGTTTTTAAAAACTATTGGGAAAAGGATGCTTTCCAAATGGTTTGGACCAAACCATTGGGAAAGAATTGAGAAAGTGAATATTTCCCAATGGTTTTCTTAAACCGTTGGGAAATCATCAACCATTCCCAATGGTTTCATCAAACCGTTGGGAAAGGGAGCATAAGTGGAAGATTTCCCAACGGTTTGATGAAACCATTGGGAAAGGTTGCCAAAACTCTCCTATACCAATGATTCATTAGAACCGTTGGTATAATACCATTGAAAAAAAACAACATTGCCAGTAGTGCCAGATGCAAACATACTCTCAACAGCCTTGAAGCAGCTAGAACAGTTTGACCGTGTCGAAGGTGCGGGTTTTGGGGTGACACCTTGAACATATTTTCAGAAAGAAAAACAAGGGTAGGATCAAACTAGGGAAATGAAAAAGATGAGAGAAACAATAGATATGTTTCAAGAAGAATTACAATACCAGAGAGAGATGATATAATGTTTAATGGGGGAGGAAAAGAGGAGAACCAACTCAACAACAACCCGTGCATGAAGATCCTGCCCCACCCCCACCAGCAATGAGGTGGGCCATTCCCCTAAAAAACCTAACTTAGCTAAGGTAATCAATGTTATTATAATTGTTTTTGTGAAATGGGAATCACATAGACACTGATACCTTTTTTGTACTTATATTATATAGGGTAAAAATGAGTGTGATTTATATCTATCACCTTTTAGCGATGGATATGGTGTTCAATATACAGAATAACATGCTACACAATATACAACGTCCAACAGATCATGTCAGAGTGTTGATTAACATAGCTAATGAGCCTAGTGATGAGCTACCTATTCCAAATGACGATGAAGAAATTCATACAATTGAAGAAGCTGTTGTAACATTCATCACATGGCCATCCATTTTTATATAAAAACATATCGACAAGGAGGAATCCATTTCCAATTTATTTTTCAAGCTGAACCTTTAACATTTAATGAAAAAAGGTTTGAACCGATGAATTTTATTATAGAACAACAAAGAGGATGGGGTGAAATGAAAGATCAGCTCAAAACTATCTTAAGGATCAACCAACCGATTGAAACGATCTACAGAGAGCACCTTCACCTTGCCTATTCTATATTCACATTTAGTATCATTACAGGCACATGTTGATAAAAAGTATATAAACAACCAATTCTCACACAATTTATTTTGAAAAAAATATGTATGAAGAGGAAAAATCAGATTTCACTAGTGTTGAAAATGTAAATGAAATACTCAAGTATGAATGGCAAGGCGCCTTAGTTGTAAATGTATACATGAGTTATGTTTTCATGATTTGATTTTACAAAAGCTGATATAGTATGATAATTTTGACTAAATACATTTCATATTTTTTTTAGGTGCTTATATGAAAATAAAATGAAGGGATTTCCCCAGGAAAAAAATTTGGACTCGTTATTCCTCACATCACATCTTCAAAAGAAAAAATAGATTCCGATAAAGAGGTTGAAATAATGTCATTGCGACTCAAATCATTTGAAAAAAAATACATATGTGAAACTCTTTTTAATACCAATAATGTAGGGGTAAAACTTTGTAATTTAATCATATCAACAATATTTTCATTTAATTCATTACTTATTCCTTTTTGTGTTTTTAGGCATCATTTGATACTGATTTCAGTCAATTTAGATACTCTAAAGATTTATTTTCTAGATTCGATGCATGGATATAAAACAAACTAACCACACATGATGGTGTTTGTAAAATTTTAATACACTAGATTTAACATTTTATAACTAAACATCTAGTTATATAATTTATATTATCTTTTAATGAGGATTCTATTATGATATGGCAGTGCATCAAAATCGTCTACATCATGGAATGAATCCAAGTCCTAAGGAAAAGAACACCTACAAGATCTACAACTCGACAGGTATCCTAGTATATACAATAATATTGCACTATACAAACACATATCAAAACAAATAATATATTTTTCTCGATTTTTATGTAGTTTACAAAATAAAGAAATTGAAAAGATTGTGGTTATTTGGTTTTTAAATTTATGAAATATGTTGGTCGGAGTGGACACTTAAGAGGGGGTAAATTGAGTTCCAATTAAAAATTTCTGTTAAAAAGATTTCTCTTAAAGTCTCCCAATTTAAAACCAAAGTTAAACTGTAGTGAATTTATATAGATTGCAAATGTTCAATTGTATTCTTAAAGATTCATTAGATATCAGTCAATTTAATCACAGGATTAAATTGGATTTTGAAGCTAACTTACTGGTTCACAACAAGCATAAACACTTTCTAATTTAACTATCAAAGTAACTTTAAAATAGTTTTGTATTTCAAAGTAATATCAGCAAAATAAAAGATATATGTAATATAATTTAACTTATACTAAAAAACACAGCAAATATAACCAAGAGGTTCAGTCTCATGCAGAGACTTAGTCCTCTCAAATTTTTATATAAATTTGATCCACACCTTGGATCAGGGTTAACGACAGTTCAATACTGTCCAGGTCCTAAGACCTCTACCACAGTTCTTCATGGGGAAAAAATACAACAACACATAGACTGTCCAGGTCACACTTGACCTCTACCACTATCCTCAGTGTGACACATTATGATGTATGGAGTTTAGAATGAGGATGTAGTATCCTCCAGTTTAGAAAAGGAGATAGTGTGTGTAAAAGATATATAGAGTGCACACACTGCTCAATAGTAAATAACAATTCACTTAGAGAGAGTATATGAAGGTTTAGAAAGCTCTAGTGATTGGCAGTGCATCTCTGGACTCGTTGGATTTAGCAGAGATGCTTCTGAGTCCTTCTTTGGTTTTTCTGTTAAAAAGCAGAGTATCATGGTTCAACTTTATGTCCTTCACAATTGTGTGTGTTTTTTCTAATTTACAGTGTTCTTCGTGTGTTCTTCAGGAGTGTTGGATTGCATGCATGAGAGTTCTTTTAATATCTTGAAAATTCCATCTTCAAGTTCCTCGTGTGTTCTCCCTTTTTGTATGTATATTCATGGAAGAATTCACTCTCAATGCCTTTTTTTCTCCCACTTTTACTATAGCTCGATCTTCCTTTTATTCCACATGCTCTGGCAATGGAAATTATTACCTTTTTCATAGGTACGAGGTACATTCTCCTGACATTCCAACAACTAACATTAAATATCATTAATTGCATTAAAAACATCAAATATTACTGTTAAAATTAAATAAGAGTTTATAGAAATTCAAACAGTTTTCATGACTATTGGTGAGTCATTTTGAATCTTCATCGGTTTCATTAGCATCAGCATCAGTGGCTCATTAATCATCGGTATCGGTGGCTCATGATCATCGGTGGCCATCAGTGCGACTGTTTTCATTGGTGCGATCGGTCATCATCGTGAAACCATTCATCATCGGTACGACCGTTCATCATCAGTGTGACCGTTCATCATCAGTTCGACCGTTCATCATCGGTGCGACCGTTTATCATTGGTGTGATCGGTCATCATCGGTGCGACCGTTCATCATCGGTGCGACTGTTCATCATCGGTGTGACCGTTTATCATTGGTGACTTGGAAAATAACTAACGGTGAGTCAAGACATGGAATTTTCACAAAGTGTCTGTTCAATCTAGAATTCTTCCAGGTCAACTGTAAAACAAAAATTAACATATATAAACAC
The DNA here is from genome assembly GCA_963277665.1 of Viscum album. NCBI lineage: Eukaryota > Viridiplantae > Streptophyta > Magnoliopsida > Santalales > Viscaceae > Viscum > Viscum album. The sequence goes on along the minus strand of OY728135.1, from coordinate 248,834,169 downwards.
ATGTAAACATTATTTACACATATTTAGAACAATTTTAACAAAAGACTAAATTGACATAAATAAAACCATGATTTGTGATTATTAAAATAACCATTTTACAGAGAGTTCAACAATCTCCCCTTTTTTATAATCACAAATCAATTTCATAAAGGAAGAGAGAATATAGTATGTCATTCAGTATGCTCCCCCTATAAAAAAGAATATATGCCAAAAGATAAAACAAGGTTAGAATAGCAAACAAAACATATATAACTGAGTCATTCACCCCAAATAATACAAGTCATATAACATAATTCATTCTCATTGTTACTCCCACGGAGATACAGAGGCATCATTTTTCTCCCTGTGTATGCATGCATGTGGTAAATAGCTAGCATGGGCTCATATTCACATTCAGTTCACCCATTCATATGCATGATATCCCTGATTTTGCATATGCATGATCTCCCTAAGTTCTCATATGCATGATCTCCCTAATTTATCTCCCCTTTGGGATTATCAAAAAGAAGAGAGAAAGAAGATAAGCAAGAAGATTCCATATCAACAATGAGTAAAAAAGTCACAGACATAAGTGAAAAGTACAGGAAATAGACACCCTATCAAAAATTGACAAATACAGCTATGTCTTAGGGTGCAAGGGAGATTTTCCTTTAGAAGTGGGAGGAATGGATGGTCCAGAAGGTCGTTGGGTGGAAGGTTGAACTAGCAAGATTGAGAAAGGAGGCAGGACGACGCGAGCTAGATGAATTGTGGGTTCGAAGGTCACCTACTGTGGAGAAGATCATTCTAAAGGAGGCTGTTGGAAGACTGGTTGAATAATGGAGAGAGCTTGAGAAATAGACAGTTGATCGGGAGAAACATCTGATGATTAAAGAGACTCAGTAGTAGGAAAAACAATGGCCTTATCTTGAACATGAAGGTAGGGTTTGATCAATTTAATGAATTCCTAAATTACTTCTGCACCGTACTCTATAGCCTTTTCTAAATCGTCCTTATTATGCGTGAAATTTTCTAAAGTAGAAGTAAAATCCTTCAACTTCTGAACTTGAGCCTTAAAATCTTGAGTAACTGGAGGGAGTCTCAAATTGTCAGCCAGCACTTTAAAATGATGTTTCAACTCATGCTTGGTGTAAATCTTAGAGAAATAATGATCCACTTTCTCCTTAACCTCTTTTTGAGCCTTGGTAGCATCAGTTGAATACAACTGCACCATCTTATGAATATGATCACTATGCTCTTTCATCTTTTTCAAATAATCTAAATCCAAAATCTTCCCAAGAGCTACCAGCTCTTCTCTAACAACATCCTTACAGTATTAAGCTCATAACCAGTAATCTTGGTTACTTTTGAAGAACTAGCCTGAGCAACAACTTGCGTGATCTCAGCTTTCAACTTCCTCAAACCTGCCTTATTCAAATGTTCTATCAGATTTCTTAAAACTTCCATCATACCAGAGATGTTTGTTTTGAACTCTCCAGACAGAGAAACTAGATTGCTGCCTAAATCCTTGAGTGTTTGATTCAATGAGGTAATGTGACTTCCAATCGACTCACTATAATTGCACCGGTCTATTTTGATAAGGCTTACCACTCTTTGATCCAAATCATCCATAAGAGCGTCAGATAAAGTCATAGGAGCAGGAGCAGGAATATGAGATAACTCATCTTTCACAGTATCCCTAAGATCTTGAATCAATTCAACAATGAATCTGTCAAAGTCAGATTTAGAAACTACAAGATCAGGTCTAGCTTGAAACACTGAAGGATCAGGTCAGACATCTTTTCTTTTCAAAAACTCTACAACTAATTGATCCTTAACTGAAACATTTACGCCTGTAAGATCCAATTATACACCTTCCTCTTCCTCTGGGTAATCTAATCCCAGAACAGCAAGACCTGGATGTTCTTCCCATGCGGCTTTGAATGAAGGATACATAGGTTTCACAAACTGAGCTCATCCATAATTTCCAGGAAGGACTTCCTCATCCTCATCACTCTCTAACTATTCTGTCCTCTCAGCCTCAGGGACATTTTCTTTCTCAATTGGTTGGGGTTGAGGATCATCTTGGATCACATTCTAACCTTCTATAGGTCGAGCATCAACATCATCAGCATCACCACCATCACTATCACTGCCACCACTAACACCATCACCATCAGCATCACCCTCATCACCATCATTTCCTTCATCAACATAATCATGATCATCATTAACTGATTTCTCACTTGAACTATCTGTACTTCCAGATTCATACTCCTTAGAGGTTTATTCATCAGTCTCATCTTCTTCTTCATCATCTAAAAGTGGTTCAATCCCTGGTAATTTTTGTGGAGGGCTTGCTGAACCAAATTCCATCCTTCTTTTCATTGGGCTAACAGTATCAGGATCACCCCTATCATCAGGATATGATTCTGCCTCCTCTTCAGCATTCAGATTATCACCAGCTTCTTCTTCTTCTCTTCCCTTGTTACTGGATTCACCAGTTTCCATAGGAACTACTACTTCCTCTTCTTCATCAGAATAAACCACTTCCTCACTAGGTTTTAAACTAGGATATCTTATCTCCTTTGGTCTCCTTGGATGATCAGTAGGATTGAAGGAATCATATAACTTCTCTTCATCAGCAACCCAAGATTTCTTCCATGGGTTCCAATTGATTTTCATCCTCTTACAAATAACTTTGTCGAAACAGAATCTAATTGATGAGATACACTCATCTCCATCATCCCCACCACCCAAGAATTTCAGCATGGCAGAAATTTGCTTAGTATAAAACAGAGTAGTATCTTTCTTTGAAGGTTTTATCATCTCAACAATATGTTCAACAAAATACCTACACAGATTGATCTTTTCATTATTCAACAAGAGGAATAACAGAAACACATCCTGATACTTTACTGAAGTGAAGTCACCTTTTCTAGGACATATTTGATGTTGAATAAATTTAAACATGATTCTATTCTCCCCATCCAACTCAGCAGTAGTTATCCTTCGCAATTCAAACTTCCCAGTCAATAACTCCAGGGCTAGCTCATAAGAAAAGTAATCCATTGTGGGAGGAATATTACCAGAATAGTCCTCGTATCTTCCATTGTGAGGTACTCCCAGACATTCAGCCCACTACTTTGAGGAAAAAGTAATATTTTTTCCCTTTTACTATAAAAGACAATATCATAGCCTCTACTCCATCCAATACTACATCCAGGTTCAAATAAAACTCATGCACCAGCTTCGGGTAAAATACCCTATCATTATCATAGAACCAATTCTTCCAACCTTGAATTTCCAACACATTCAAGAGAACATACTTTCTAGATAAAACCCATTCTGAACATATTTCTTTTTCAGCTATAACTTCCCATTTTTCTAGCTCCGGGTTCACAGACCTCTGCGTCGTACTGCCCGACTCACCTCGAGCACGCTTGAAAGGTGAAGTTCCTTCAGATTCCTTGCCCTGCCTCTTTTACTTTTCCATTCTGAGGTTTGAGACAACTGAGAGGCTTGGAAATATTCAAAAGCCTCGAGTTACAGAAAAGAGAAGAGAGAGTTCGGTGAGAAATGGAAGGTCTACAGTCTGTAGAGAATGAAATAGCCACGTGTCATTATTTGTATCATTTATGGTTACAGACAATAAAATATTGATTAAGTAAAAAAGTGTCATTTTAAAAAGACAATAATGATTTTAAAAATAGTATAACCCAATTGGTATCACTAATCGACTTGACAGATCTGTTTCACAGATTGGTTTCATAGATCGGTTTGACAGATCGGTTTGACAGATCGGTTTAACAGATCGGTTTCACTGATCTGTTTCACAGATCGGTTTCATAGATCAATTTGACAGATCGGTTTGACAGATCAGTTTCACAGATCGGTTTGACATATTGGTTTGACAGATCGGTTTCACAGATCTATCATACCCAACTCTTGTTTAATCGAGTCTATCCTTTCCAAATTTAAGGGCTTGGTGAAAATTTCAGCTAATTGATGTTCAGTACCTATAAACTCAAGAGTAATATCACCTTTTTGGTAGTGATATCTCAAAAATTGATGTCTGACATCAATGTGTTTGGTTCTAGAGTGAGACACAAGGTTCTTTGAAATGTTAATTGCACTAGTGTTATCACAGTTGATTGAAACATGATTAAAATCATATCCATAGTACAAGATAGTGTGTTTCATCCATAGAATTTTTGCACAGCTGCTACCAGTAGCAATGTATTCTGCTTCAGTAGTAGATAATGCAACAGAGTTCTGTTTCTTACTACACCAAGATACTAAGGATTTTCCCAATAAATGACATGTTCCAGATGTGCTCTTCTTATCCAACTTCTAACCAGCAAAGTCAGTATCTGAATAACTCATTAGCTCAAAGGACTGTACTTTTGGGTAAAACAAACCTAAGTTTACAGTGCATTTAAGATACTTACAAATTTGTTTAACAACATGTAAATGAGATTCTTTTGGATTAGCTTGAAATCTTGCACACATACACACACTGAACATAATATCTGGTCGACTAGCAGTAAGGTAAAGTAAGCTTCCAATCATACCTCTGTAATTTTTCTGATCCACTGGTTTCCCAGTTTCATATATATCCAATTTACAGAATGTACTCATGGGAGTATCACTTTCCTTAAAACCATACAAACCAAAATGTTTCAAAATATCCTTTTTATATTTACTTTGATTCAAAATAGTACCATTTTCATTTTGAAAAACTTGAAATCCAAGAAAATATTTGAGTTCTCCCATTAAATTCATTTCAAATTCATTTTGCATACACTTTGAAAAATTAGTACATAATGAATGTTTAGAAGATCCAAAAATAATATCATCAACATAGATTTGTACAATCAAAACATCTTTAGAAATTATTTTAATAAAAAGAGTTGGATCAAAAATCCCTTTAGTAAAACTTTTTGAAATAAGAAAATTATTGAGTCTATCATACCAAGCTCTTGGAGCTTGTTTTAGACCATATAAAGCTTTAGAAAGTTTAAAAACTCGACTTGGAAAATTAGGATCAGTAAATCCAGGTGGGTTTTCAGCAAAAACATCTTTAACAATAAAACCATTTAGAAAAGAACTTTTAACATCCATTTGATATAACTTGAAGTTCAGAAGAACAGTATAGGCAAGTAGAATTCTAATAGCTTCTAATATAGCTACAGGTGCAAAGGTTTCCTCATATTCTATACCTTCTTCTTGACTATATACTTGTGCAACTATCCTATCTTTGTTTCTAACTATATTTCCTCATTCATCAACTTTGTTTCTAAAAACCCATTTAGTGCCTATTGTTAAAGTGTCCTTAGGTCTATCAACTAATTCCCAGACATTGTTTCTTTCAAATTGATTTAACTCTTCTTGCATAGCCATTACCCAAATTATACCATTCATAGAATCATTGACATTTTTAGGTTCAATTTGTGATAGAAAAGCTTGATGTTCAACCTGGTTTCTTAGAGAATCTATAGTCTATGTCCCTCTATCAAGATTACCAACAACAACATCTAAAGGATGATTCTTTGGAATCTTAGTTGATCTAGTAAAGGTAGGGCTAGAAATTTCAGGTTAATCTCTAAGTTTGGGTTCAATAGAATCAGATTCTAGAATATGTCCTGAATTGGATGTTTTTACCGCAGGTTATTTAGATTTATCATTAAGTTCCAAGAATAGTCAAATCTTCTTCAAGATTTTCAAGAGAGGATTTAGGCTCATGTGGATCCGTTTCATCAAACTTGATGTGAACAGATTCTTCCACACATTTGGTTCTTTTGTTAAAGACTCTATATGCTTTTCTAGTTAAAGAATAACCAAGAAAAATTCCTTCATCACTCTTAGAAGCAAACTTGTCAAGATTATCCTTTGTATTAAGAATAAAAACTTTACAGGCAAAGACTCTGATGTAACTAACTTTAGGTAGTCTATTATTCCATAATTCATAAGGGGTCTTCTTGAGAACAGGTCCAATTACGACACTATTAATAATATAACAATCTGTATTCAAAACTTCACCCCAAAATTAAACAGGCAGGTCATACTCATTAACCATGGTTCTTGCTATTTATTGAAGGGTTCTATTCCTTATTTCTAATACACCATTATTCTAAGGTGTCCTAGGAGTAGAAAAGTTGTGACTATAGCCATTGCGTGAGCAATAAGATTCAAACTCATGATTTTCAAACTCATGGCCATGGTCACTTCTTAGGGTATTAATCTTAAGTCCACTAAGGTTTTCCACAGACTTGGAGTATTTAATAAAGTAAGAACAAGCTTCACTTTTGTGATCCAAGAAGTATAACCAAGTATATCTAGAAAAGTAATCTACTAGGACATAGACATAGTGCTTCCCATTTAAACTAGAAACTCTAGAAAGTACAAACAAGTCCATGTGAACCAACATGAGAGGTTGAGAAGTTGAATCTTTTTTCTATGATTTAAAAGAAACTTTATGTTGCTTTCCCTTTTTATAGGGATTACAAACTTTTTCATTTGGGAATTCAAGTTTAGGTAGGTCTCTAACCAAGTTCTTCCTAGTCATCTTTCTAAGTGAATTTATATTGCAGTGTCCTAATCTTCTGGGCCAAAGCCAATACTCTTTATGAAAATCATTTAAACAGGTAACATTTTTCTTAGCTAATGAATTCAGATCAATAGCATAAACATTTTCATTTCTCAAGGAAGAGAACACTAAAACATTTTTAGAGTTAAAAAAATCACATGAATCATTTTAAAACTTAACATTAAAGACATCATCACATAATTGAGAAATAATTAACAGGTTATACTTAAGTCCATCAACTAATAAAACATTAGAAATCAAAACTGAATCAGTGTTACCAATCTGGCCTAGGCCGATGATTTTTCCTTTAGAATTATCACCAAAGGTGACATGGCCTCCATCAACCTTTATTAAGATTTTTAAAGCATGAATAATCTCCAGAAATGTGTCTTGAACATCCACTATCTAAGTACCATACCTTCTTGTGAGAACTCTTCAAACATGTTTCCTACAAAACAGATTTAGAAGGAAATGATTTTGGTGCCCAGATCTTCTTGGGTCCAGATAGGTTAGCAATCAAAGATTTAGGTACCCATATTTGTCTTATGGGTCTCATATAATTTACAGAACATATAGATTTTGAAATATAAACTTTATTTGATCTATAACCATACAAATAACTAGTTGAAGCATATGAATTTCCAGAACTGGAACAAGCATAATTTTGTCCAGACTTAGGAATAAATTTAGATTTAGTAAACTATATTTTTCCAGGTTGATAACCTATTCCAATAGCATAATTTGGTGAAAATTTATTTACTAGAATTTGAGTTAGAGTGTCCTTTCCATTTGTGAACTTTTCTAAGTCCTTTCTAAGTTTCCCAAAAGACAATTTCAGTTCAGTATTTTCTTTTATCAGTTGAGAATTATTTTCATTTTCTATATCAAGGGAATATTTAACATTGGCAGTGAGAGCATTCTGTTTCTTTAAGGCCTTGTACTTGCACTTAAGTTCATTACAGGTTTCTTATAGCAAGTTACAATATTCAAATAGTTCCTCACTAGACATGTTTTCAGATTCAAAATCAGTTCCAGAATAATAATCATTCTTCATAGGATAAATAGGTACCTCATAGGTATTAGTCATGAAGCACATGTTGGCACGATTCTTTTCAGAATTAGAAACTTCATATTCACTTGTGCGGTCTTATGAAGCACTCCAAATATCTTTCATGGCTTTCTTGTACTTATTGTCTTTGTAGTCATATTTCTTTTTGAACTTCAATTTTGGACAGACTGCTTTAATGTGACCTTTCCTTTTGCATTCATAGCAGAAAACTTCATCATTCTTGTCAGGATTTTTCTAATCCTTTTTCCAATGTCCCTTATTGTCATACTTTCCTTTGTAGTTTGATTTTCTAAAGAATCTCTTCTTCCTATAGAACTTCTTGAATATCTTGGCTATTTGAGCCATCTCTGCATCACTGTCAGAGTTTGAATCTTCACTTGTTAAACTTTCGGTTTGTATTTGAACTTTGTCTTTGTCCTTCCTCCTCAAAGTAGTAGATTTAAAATTTGCAGACTTCCTTTTAGGTTCATCATTTTATTCTTTATTCACCTTGAGTTCTTCTTCATACATCATAAGCTTACCAATAAGCTCCTTGACTGGTGGTTTTCTTATGTCACATGATTCACTAATTGAGACAGAAGTGCCTCTCCATCGATCTGGTAGACTTCTTAATATCCTCATGATTTTTCCTTAGTAGTGACATCTCTTCCAAGAGAGATCATTGTATTGAAAATCTCATTGAACCTGAGATACATGTCAGAGATAGGTTCATCAGTCTTCATTTTGAAATTATCATATTTAATAGTATATGTATTCAATCCCATTTAATTAACATTAGTTGTTCCTTCATGAGAAACACTCAAAGTATCCCATATTTCATAGGCAGTTTTACAAGCAGATATTCTATTGAACTCTTCATCTCCCAAATCACAATACAGGTCATTCATAGCTTTACAATTATTATTGTAATCTGTCTTAGTAGCTTTATCCCAAGTAGTTCTAACAGTTGCTGGAATCTTATATTTAGTTTCTATATCAGTCCAGATATCAAATCCCATACTTTCTAAATGAATTTTCATTTTCAGTTTCCACTGGGCATAATTTGTACCATTAGAGAAAAGTGTCCTGTTGGTAGCAGCACCTTCTAGTCTATTATCCATAACTAGAGTACTAGAGTTTGGAAAATAACTTTAAAGAGATAAAATTTAGAACTAACAGAAATTTAAGATCATTAAAATATAACTAAAATCACAGTTGAAAAACAGATTAGTTGAAAACGTTGATAAACAAAACAAATCCTCTGATACCAAATGTTGGTCGGAGTGGACACTCAAGAGGGGGGTGAATTGAGTTCCAATTAAAAATTTCTGTTAAAAAGATTTCTCTTAAAGTCCCCCAATTTATAACCAAAGTTAAACTATAGTAAATTTATACATATTGCAAATGTTCAATTGGATTCTTAAAGATTTATTAGATCTCAGTCAATTTAATCATAGGATTAAATTGGATTTTGAAGCTAACCTAATAGTTCACAACAAGCATAAACACTTGCTAATTTTACTATCAAAGTAACATTAAAATTGTTTTTTATTTCAAATTAATAGTAGCAGAATAAAAGTTACATGTAATATACTTTAACTTATACTAAAAAACACAACAGATATAACCAAGAGGTTCAATCTCAAGCAGAGACTTAGTCCTCCCAAATTTATTTATAAATTTGATCCACACCCTGGATCAGGGTTAACGACAGTTCAATACTGTCCAGGTCCAAAGAACTCTACCAAAGTTCTTCGTGGGAAAACAAAGACAACAACACACAGACTATCCAGGTCACACTTGACATCTACCACTATCCTTAGTGGGACGGAGTATGATGTATGGAGTTTGGAATGAGGATGTAGTATCCTCCAGTTTAGCACAAGAGACTGTGTGTGTGTAAAAGATATACAGAGTGCACACATTGCTCAACAGTAAATAAAAATTCACTTAGAGAGAGTATATGAAATTTTAGAAAGCTATAGTGATTGGAAGTGCAACACTAGACTTGTTGGATTTAGCAGAGATTCTTCTGAGTCCTTCTGTGGTTTTTTCTGTTGAAAAAGAGAGTATTTTGGTTCAGCTTGATGTCCTTCGTAAGTGAGTGTGTTTTTTGATTTCTAGTGTTCTTCGTGTGTTCTTCAGGAGTGCTGGATTGCATGCATGAGAGTTCTTTTAAGATCTTACAAATGCCCTATTAATGTTCCTCATGTGTTCTCCCTTTTTGTATGTATATTCATGGAATAATTCTCTCTCAATGCCTTTTTTTCTCCCACTTTTACTACATCTCGATCTTTATTTTATTCCACACGCTCTGGCAATGGTAATGATTACCTTTTTCATAGGTACGAGGTATGGTCTCATGACATGCCAACAAAGAACATTAAATATCATTAATTACATTAAAAACATCAAATTTGACCGTTGAAATTAAATAAGAGTTTATAGAAATTCAAACAGTTTTCATGACTATCAGTGAGTCATGAGATCGGTGAGTCATTTTGAATCTGCATCGGTTTCGGTAGCATCAGCATTGATGGCTCATTAATCATCGGTATCGGTGGCTCATGATCATTGGTATCCATCGGTGCAACCATTGTCATTGGTGTGATCGGTCATCATCGGTGTGAACGTTCATCAACGGTGCGACCGTTCATCATCGGTGCGACCGTTCATCATCAGTGCGACCGTTCATCATAGGTGCGGCCGTTCATCATCAGTGCGACCGTTCATCATCGGTGCGACCATTGATCATTGGTGTGACCATTCATCATCGGTGTGACCATTCATCATCGGTGCGACCGTTCATTATCGGTGCGACCGTTTATCATTAGTGACTTGGAAAATAACTAATGGTGAGTCAAGACATGGAATTTTTACAAAATGTCTGTTCAATCCAGAATACTTCTTGGTCAACTGTAAAACACAAATTAACATAGATAAACACATGTAGACATGATTTACACATATTTAGAATAATTTGAACAAAATAATGAATTGAAATAAATAAAAACAAGATTTGTGATTATTAAAATAACCATTTCACAGAGAGTTCAACAAAATAGATCGTTCTTCATCAACAAACTAGCATCCCTGAAGAGGTATTTTCAAAAATAATTTAAAGTTCATTTAAAATATTTATTAATCTTTTGTGTATTTATATTTTTTCAGTACTACTATGACTATCTCAAAAACTAATATTCACAATATGATATAGATGTGTTTAGAAACGAATGGTCATCATACCTGATGGAAGATTGTACACAAATAGGATGGAGGTGAATTCCTACAACTTATGTTATCCTTATATTATCATTGATATCTTTCTTGTTTACACTTATTGATCATATATGATCACCCTTTATTATGTTTTATATCCTTAGGTTATGAAGAATGGTGTTAGAAATGATTTTTCATTCTAGTAAAGCATAACTTAATGAGAGACTCTTATGAAGTAGTTGTTTATGTTTCCATGTTTCCAAAATCACTAGACCTAAACTATTATGGAATGGATCATTTAAATTTTTTATTTTGGTCATTTATGCAGTTGTCTCTATTGATGCATTGGGTTCGAAGAATATTGGTTGTGAAAAACTCACAAATTTAATAACAAAACAAAGGATTCTTCACTAATGTTGGTTAAATACCCCTTAACATACCATCTGATCTCAACTTCTGATCTGGAATCCCAGTGATGCTCTCATCCGACACCATCTTGATGATATCATCATTCACACTTCACTTTTCATCTCTTCCTGCACCCATTTACTAGGTAAATGGGTTCAAGAATAGAAGTAAAAGTGAACACTGAATGATGATATCATGGAGATGGTGTCGGATGAGAGCATCACAAGAATGTCGAATATGAAGTTCAGATCATATGCTATCCTAAGTAGTTGTTAACCAACTGTAGTAAAGTGCACAAAGAATAATTAGTTTTGTTATTAGCTTATATCTGGACCAAAGACACCCGTTGGAAATATGTAAAGATATTGTTATGATATAATATGTCTATTTTAACAAAAAATAATATAATGAAATGTTGATTTGGTTTTCATTATTCCTTGTAGGGTTCATTTATTTTAAAAGAATTATGTCCATGTGACATGCCTTTGCAGGAAGATAAATGATGTTGTGTCTACTCAATCACAGAGGTAATATTGATGTTTTGCACAGTAAAATCATTGTCCATAGATCTTGCATCTCAACAAGTTCTCAAATAAACCCGCATCATATATACATATGCATGCCCATCAAAATCTCGGTTCCTATGCACCTCATATAGAACCTGCATCACATCAATGCCCAGAAGAATACACACCTCATATAGAACCTGCATCACATCAATGATCATGTAACATAAGCTCCGTTGTATGAATGCTTTATGTGAACTGATCATGTGATCTCATCACATGATCAAATCACATAAATAAAACACATAATCAATTAAGGTAATTCACTTGAACCATGATTCGTGTATTCTTGTCTTATTTACATGATCACATAAAGCTTCAAGGGTCATGTAATCATATAAATCTTCCAGGTTCATTTGATCATGTGATTCAATTATGGTCACATGGTCACATGACTTTGAACAATTCATGCACTTAATATGATATTTCTAATTAGTCGTGTTCCCCTTTCTTACTCAAGTCCATTTTTAACCCAAAATCCTCTATTTTCATAATTAATCTAAATATTCTATTCTTATGATACAAATGAATTCTTGAATTGAAGATGAGGAGGCGATGGTTCGTTGGACTACAATGGTTGATAGTGTGGAAGTCGACCAGTGCATAGTCTTTCAGTCCACTCACGAGCATCTGAAAATCTTGATAGGAACCAATATAGTAGATTTTCAATATTCTAATTAGTTTCCCTTAAATGTTTTTTTATTTTAAATGATACTATGATCTATCCACCTCATGAAGGGATCATGCCTCCCTCCTACATATTTAATACTAATAATATGTTCAGGGAGAACATCTCATATGTGGGTAATTTCATCTCCAAAGAAGAAATCTCTAACGTTTAATTTTTAATCCTATGTGGATTGATTTTAAAGGGTTATAACATTATTTGAATCATAAAACACATATTTACAGATAAAAAATGTAGAATTCTATATCAAATTAGAAGTTTGGGTGGTTACTCGGATGGGTTATTCGATCTGGTGGAAGATTTGGGATGAACCGGGGTTGTCCCTTCTCGGTTTAGTGTATAGACACCGAGTTTGTGGTTGAGCTAAAAAGATAGGATTTTATGAATCTCTTTAGGCTTAACAAACCCTTACTTATTGCAAAAAAACTCTAATGGAAGACTTTTTTAGTTTATAGAGTCAATACATGAACATATTTCATTTTATGTATGGTGAGTTAGACATCAGTATATGGGACATTAACATGATCTATGATGCGATGATTTTAGGAGACAAGTAAGATGAGTAAATTTATTCCACATGTACTCGAGATGACATGGAATAAGATCCTATAACTATGAAGGATCTCATCAATATGGCCCGAACATCCCTTAGGAAGGACCCATATCCAGGGGTTGACATCCACTTCAAGAAGTGGTCTAACTTGTTCATCTAGAAGACTTGACATGAGTGTCTGAATAATAATCCGAAGGATTTTCCATCATGAGAATCCTATGTGGAAGAGGGTTATCACATTAAAATTGTTGAGTGTCAATTCAATTAATAGTGGTGGTCAGTCACCTCCTGGGACCATCACCTTCTTCATCTAATAAGATTCTTGGCAATGTACCTAAGAGGGTACTTATTCACAATGAAGAAAAAAGGTCGAGTTAAGGTCTCCACCTTAGTTATGGTAGAGGTGATTGAAGGTGGTATGATTATCATCTTGTTTGTTACCATGTTGGATAAGTTATATTTTCAACTTCACCACATCTATAGGGGTATGCCCCATTTAGAATATTCAGTCCCTTCCAACTGTGGTGGGGTTGGATGGCGCCCCAAATTGGTGGATATGAGTTACATAATACTCACAACATTACAAGTTACCAGTTAAGAAAACATATATAAAGTATCAGTGGGGTATGTCTAATAACACTAAAGAACTAGGAGATCAAGAGAAAAGTGAACCAATATGATCAGTTTTTTTATAGCATACAGAGCACTAACCAGTGAAATTACCAATAATGAAAAGGGTGGCCCTTTATCCTAAGCCTATATTTTAGCCATAAGTGAGGGTTTTTATCCACTTTTATTAACATAAAGATATTATATGGGTGGTATGCATCATACCTTTTTGTGAGATAGTTGAGTGCATTCAGATGAAATTCCCCACTCCTCCCCACATCTGTTCAGAAATGCATCCTATGGTGGCTCAAAAATTGTGGATAATATTCACCTGATAGAAAACATAGGTTCGGGTGACCTTACCTCTAGATTTTGTGGGTTTTGGCCTCTCCAGGGGTCATGTTGATACCTTGGTCCGATCATACCCAAATGGTCAGTTGGCTCTATTGGTGATAAAGCACATAGATCTTCTAATAGTGGATGAAGAGGAGGACACATGGGCTCTAGAATCATCAAAAAGTAAGATTATAGAACAGAAAACATCTTCTAAAAGACCCAAAAATATCTATATTTCTTAGATGAAAATGAGGCACTTAGATCTAACACTTATTCTCGCTCAAATTTACCCAAGAGATGATGGTAGAACGGTCCCTGTAGTTTAGCTTGGGTTATCGAATCCTCAGAGACCTAAGAAGAAACCTATAGACACATATATTCTATAGACTATTTTTGGCTATGAAGTGGCCAACTTGGGTTGATTTTATATGGGTTTAAAGGATAACTAAAATATTTAAGTGAATTCAATTTAAAATAATGAGTTTATCCTAGGTTATCACTTGGAGTGGATTGGACGCATTTCCTTTTCATTGATTTCAATTTCTTATATTTGAGATGGGTTCATTTAAGAAGATGGAACATCTTCATCACTTACTGGTTTAATGCATACACCCTTTAATACTAATCACCTATACACTTGAAGGATCAACGTTCTGAGCAGTTCAAGGTAAAGGTTTGTATTAGCACATGAAGTGTGTGGCCTTAAATTCAACAAGGACGATGGAGTTTAAAAATAATCAAATAAAATCTCAATTAAAGAAGTGATTATACATTAATGGGGGGATAAATAAAATCCAATCCAGCTCCTTACTAATCCCTTGGATCAAACCATAAGTGAGTTATCCCTCCATTGATGTTATGTTTTCAATGGAAGCGGGAGGTAGACTCATGAGGGAGGAATTGAAGAAGTAAAGAAATCAATAAAAAGATAATGGTCACTCCACCGTTGTGTGAATAATTTCACAAGGCTTAGTGTGAATAAATTCACACCTTGAACCAACAATATCAAAGTGATATGAAGAAAAATAGAATAAGTGGAAAATAAGAGATTTTATTAAGAAACTAAAATGAATTGAACAACTTACATTTGAAAGACAAACTTGAGACAACAAAATCGCAGCATAACATTACAATTGAACAAAGCAACAAAGATGATTAAATCCTTCAACACCACTGCCGTAAATAGGAATTTTTGAGGCCTTGGGTAGAGCCTCCAATAGTCTAGGTCTCCTCAATTAATTGTGGTAGGCCATAGGTGGGTGGAAAGTAAGGGAGAGTTGATTTTTCCACCCTTGACCCGAGGTGGCAGCTAGCTTTCCTTCACCAAACAGAATCACTTGGATTACCTTCTCGATGGCCGAATAAGAGTGGGCCATAGGAGAAACAAATGGGTCCTCGGATGTCTTTTAACCTCCTGTAAAATTGGGGACCATTTTGAGTTTCGGATTCCGAGATATGATCATATTAGTGGGATTTTTTTTCTGGGACACATAATCTGTCCCAGAATTTTATCTCTAAATTGGGCCGCCAAAATGGACACCATGGAGGCCGAATTAGCATTGGATCCTGAAGTGGGATTTGTTCCTATACATGTCTTCTATCATCACAAGATATTTGGGATTCATTGGGCTTGTATGTTGGGCCTGAAAGTCTTATCAGTGGCCTGGTATTCAATCTGACTTCTCCAGAATTGTTTCCTTTCATCACAAAATATTCCCATCTTCTTCCATGAATTCTCCATTGATATCTGAATAAAACATGTTCATATTAAAGTTTAGATCAATTTCAAAAAATATAAAATTAAAATATGTATAATTATATTCCTTAAAATCATATGAATCATTGGGTACTTCAAATGATGTTCAAAAATGTACCACATAATAGTGGATTTTAAGAAGGTTTTACAATCATAATGTGAAATGATGTTCAAAGTGAAAAATGCACTAAAATGGTGTTTATGAATAATAAATAACATGAATATTATATATATTAACAATGAATATTATCCTCATTTAGTGGCTAATCACACCCCCCAACTTGAGTTTTGTTAGTCCCGAGCAAAATATATCTCAACAATATGAAATTCGAATTCCCTTTTCCAAAAATATTTTAATACACAATGATCACCAGAAACCCTTATACCAAAAAATCATGAAACCCATCAAAATATTTTAATACAAGATAGTTTCATAAGCAGATCCCAATCCCAAGCCCATTCCTTTGTTCAAATTCATTGCCATATTTAATCAAATATCAATTAAGTATGATGATGTGTTGTGAATCACAATAGATATGGGGGTTCATCTTTATTCAAGGGGAAAATTAAGGAAGTGCTAGGTGGAATCAAATTTCAATATTAAGATGAGTTTTCAAAAAAAATCATTGTACTATTATTTTTTTATTTTTTTTTGTTTTTGAAATTTTTCCATGGTAATTGAAATTGCACTCAAAAGAGTCAACCCCTGTAGCAAGACTTTGCCGATGACTCTCAGGCTCAAAGACCTTAGGGAACCAAGTGAAGGCCACATAATCGGACATCATCTCAAGTTAAATCAGTGAAAAAAAATTCAAATTAACAAAAATAGAGATAAAATTACTAACTCGGGGCCATACAACTATAGAGTCACGATCCCCAAGTGCCGAAAGCCACGCATTAGGTCATTTCATTTCTCTATGCACAATTTTTTTTTTAATTTTTTTGAATACTCATATTAAACTAAAATGATCACCAAACCTATGCTATTTATTTGGGGGACCCCATGAACTCAAACTAATACCCCACTATCCAAAGGATATGCATTGTGATCTTTTTTTTATTTTGATGAAAATATAAATGATGAAATATCACATTGGACAGCCACACTTTCCAAAATCTATGCTCATGAAATTGTACAAGGATTAAAATTAGAATCAGTGCATGCTAAATTATTTGATATTCAGTTTCAAAGTGTACAATGTGTATTAACATGTTCAAAGTTAAAGGAATTTTTCCTTCCATTTAATTTTATTTTTCAAATCATTTTTTTTTCACAAAAGCAATTTTTTGTATTTCATATCCCCCCAACTTAAAACAACACTATCCCTAGTGTTTGAAGAAATGAAAATTTAGAAGGAGTATAGGTAGATAATGGAAGTTCAAAAATGAAATTCAAATATGAGGATCATGGAATGAAGTCAACTGGTGGTTGAAGTTGAAGTTCATGATGCTCAAGATTACTCCTTTGATCTCTTGGGGATGTAGGAACCTCCTTGATTGAACATGTATCACAAAAAATAGTCCCTGAATAATACAAAGAAGAAAAAACCTGACAAAACAAACAACACAACAATTTATTTAATTCCAAGTATCATAATTTTTATGGTCTTCCCTTTTTTTGTTTTTTTAAATCAAACTAATGATACATTGTCTTCTTTTAAATTTCTGGGTAAGGTATTACTCAGGGATCACACCACATGACACAGATGAATACGATGCTCCCCTTTCATACCCATCCGTACTCATAAAATAACAGTCAACAATCTATTTTTTTTATTAAATATCAAAATTATTAATTAATCATATTTAAAATATAAAGTTGATTAAAATAAAAAAATGATAGGAAACTTGAAAACCATGGGTTGCCTCCCATTCAATGCTTTGTTTAACGTCATTAGCTCGACTTGGACCCCTAATTGATTGATTATTTTCATCATCTAAGGTGGGTTCAAACAATTCTTCATCAACTTCATGTTTTTGGAATGGTTCAATGAATGGTTTGACTCTATAACCATTAACTTTAAAGGTTTGACCATTGGTGGGATCTTGAATTTCCACATCCCCATGCAGGTACACCTTATGCACTATGTATGGACCTGACCATCTAGACCTTAACTTTCCCAGGTGTAAATGAAGTTCTGAACTATACAAGAGCACAAGTTTCCCCGGTTAAAAATGTTTGACCTTGATATTTCAAGATTAGTAGGCTTGAACTCTAGCTTTATTGGTCCTTGAATTTTCATAAGCCTCTATCCTTAGTTCCTCCAATTCATTGAGATCTAATTTCCTTTTTCTTCTGGCCAATGAGAGGTCATAATCCATTTTCTTAATTTCCAAAAAGGCCTTATGCTCAATTTCAACAGGTAAATGGCATGATTTTCCATAAACCAACCTATATGGTGAAATTCCTAGGATGGTTTTTCATGCTGTACGATATGCCCAAAGAGCATCCAAGAGTTTATCAGACTAATATTTCCTAGAAGGATTGATAGTTTTCACAAGAATTTGTTTGATTTCACGATTGGATAACTCAGCTTGACCATTGGTTTGAGGATGGTATGCAGTGGAAACTTTATGAGAAATCCCACACTTAGACATGAGTGAAGAGAATGGACGGTTGTAGAAATGGGTCCCTCGATCACTAATTATAGCCCTAGGAATTAAAAATCTAGAGAAGATATTTTCCTTGAGAAATCTAATCACAACATGATGATCATTGAATTTTGTAGGAATGGCCTCAACCCATTTAGAGACATAATCGATAGCTAAGAGAATGTAAAGATATCCCCTAGAGTTTGGGAAGGGACCCATGAAATAAATTTCCCCACAGTCAAAGATTTCAACCACTAAGATGGGAGTGAGTGGCATTTGATTCCTTTTTGTGATGGACCCTACTTGTTGACACCTAGGAAAGATTTGACAAAATGTGTAGGAGTCCCTTGAGAGGGTGGTCCAGAAGAGACCACATTGAAGAATCTTAGAAGATGTTTTCTTAGAGGAAAAGTGACCTCCACATGCCTCACTATGAAAGAATTTAAGGATGGACTCTTGTTCAGATTCTGGGACACACCTCATAATGACTTGGTTAGGGTAGAACTTATAGAGGTATGGATCATCAAACACATAGTTCCTAACATAAGAAAGGAATTTCCTACGAGCTTGAGTCCCTAAGAATTTTGGAATGACTCCTGTAACTAAGAAATTGGCTATGTCTTCATACCAAGGGCAGTCACTCATAGAGTATAGGTGTTCATCAGAAAATGAATCAGACGCAGAAAGGTCATTTTAGTTGTCTTTTAATTCCATCCTAGAGAGGTGATAAGCTAAAAAAATTTCAACTCCCTTTTCATCCTTGATTGTGAGGTCAAATTCTTGTAAGAGAAGGTCCCACCTAATCAGTCGAGCCTTAGCATCTTGTTTTTGGAAGAGGTATTTTAGTGCAGAATGGTCAGTGAACACAGTGATGGTGGATCCTAAGAGGTTGGACCTAAAATTTTCTAAGGAAAACATAATAGAAAGTAACTCCTTTTCAGTAGTGGTGTAGTTGATTTGGGTATCATTTAAGGATTTACTTGCATAAGCAATGAAATAAAGAGTTTTATCACAACTTTTTCCTAACACAGCTCCTACAGCAAAGTCACCGGCATCACACATAAGTTCGAAAGGAAGGTTCCAATTTGGAGATTTCATAATAAGATGAGAGGTGAGAGAGGATTTGAGGGTTGAGAATGAACCCTCACGGCTTTCTTTCCAAACAAATGGAGCATCCTTTACTAGGAGAGCACAAAGGGGATGGGAGATTGAACTAAAGTCCTTGATGAATATTCTATAGAAACAAGCATGTCATAAGAAATACATCACTTCCTTGACAGTTTTGGGTGATGGAATGTGACGAATGATTTCAACCTTGGATTTATCAAATTCAATCCCCCTACCTGAGACCTGATGGCCTAGAACTAGTCCCTCTGTAACCATGAAATGGCATTTTTTCCAGTTTAGGACTGGATTTTTTTCTTCACATCTTGACAAGACTATCTCCACATTTTTCAGACATCCCACAAATTTATCCCCAAACATAGAGAATTCATCCATGAAGACCTCTAGAAAATCCCCTACCATGTCTGAGAAGATTCCCATCATGCACCACTGGAAGGTTCGAGAAGCATTGCATAAACCAAATGGCATGTGTTTGAAGGCAAAGGTTCCAAATGGACATGTGAATGTAGTCTTCCCTTGATCCTCTAGGGAGACCTCAATTTGATTATACCCTGAGTACCCATCTATGAAATAGTAGAAGGCATGACATGCCACTCTCTCAAGGACTTGGTCAATGAATGGTTAGGGGAAATGGTCATTCTTAGTGAATTAGTTTAGCTTCCTATAGTCAATGCTGACCCTCCTTCCACTACCCACCCTTGTTGGAAGAATCTCTCCATCATCATTGGTTATCACTGTGATTCCAGCCTTTTTTGGAAACACTAGGATTGAGATCACTGATTCACTCTCAGCTATGGGATATATGATACCATCTTTTAACAATTTCAGAAGTTCTTTTCTTACTACCTCCATGAGATTAGTATTGAGTCGTCTTTGAGGTTGACGACATGGATTTGAATCAGATTCCAAAACAATCCTATGAGTCCCAACAAGTGGGCTAATCTCGGGAATATCAGACAGGGTCCAACCAATAGCTTTCTTATGTTTCCTAAGGACATCTAGAAGCATCCTCTCATGATTGGATTCAAGAGAAGAAGAAATGACAATAGGATGTGTTTGATTGTCCCCTAGGAAGGAATAATTTAGTGCAACAGGAAGTTCCTTCAATTCAAGATCATGTTGGTTCATAATTTCAGCAGAAGATTGGGACATTGGATCCAGATCAATTTTATTTCCTAAAGTTTTAGATAGGATTGATTCCCCACATGTAGAAGTTTCAGCCACAAGATTGGCTTGATCAGATTTAGGGAAGGAAGTTGGAGTGGTCTCCATGAAAGTGGTTTCTTGAAAGGTTTCACTGATTTTTGGACCTAAGAATTCATCATAAGAGAAATTTGAAAATGATTCAAGCCAAGGAGATAAAATTCCTTCATGTGAACTAAGGAAATCAATCTCATCCTGACTTAAACATTCATCAAATATTCCTTGATGTTCTATGGATTCATTATCAATGCTTCCTATCATGTTTACTTCATGAATGTCCTAGTTATCCCCTATTTGTGAGCTTGCATTATAGATGTTCAAGTCTAGACTCATGTTTCCAAAGGTGATGGTCATGTTCCCATTTCGGAATCGGATAACAGAGTTGATTGTTGCAAGGAAAGGACGACCAATGATGATTGGGGTTTGTTCCTTATTTCCTATGTTTGGATGGTTGTCAAGGACAATGAAGTCAACAGGGTTGGTGAGGTTTTCAACCTTTACCAGAACGTCCTTTAAAATCCCCTTTGGAACACTAATGCTACGATCAGAAAGTTGAAGTGTGATAGATGTGGGTTGGAGCTCTTCTAGGACTAACTGGAAGTACACAACATATGGGATGAGATTGACACTAGCACCAAGTTCACACAAGGCCTTGATAACTTTGCTCTCTCCTAGTTCAACATTGATGTAAGGGCAAACTAGTCTTTCAACTTAGGAGGAATGGTCCCTTGAATGGTGGTACTCACATTAGCAGCCAAAAGGACTTGGTTATTATGTGAAAAAATTCTTTTAAAAGTGCACAAGTCCTTAAGGTACTTTGAGTAGGTAGTTATGGTTTGGATTGCATCGAGAAGGGGAATGTTCAACTTGACTTGTGAGAAGATTACCCTTAATGTTTTACTCAATTCAGGCTTGGTTTTCCCCCTCATGCGTTGAGGAAATGGTGCAGGTTGTGGCGTTGTTTGTTGAAGAGTTGTTTCTTTCACATTGTTATCAGTTTCCTCAGTTTGATCTTGGGGTTCATTTGAATTTTCATCCAAGTTTGAATCATTTGGTGGGTTTTGAATTAGTTGTTCAGGTTTCTCAATTGATTTCCCACTTCTTAAAACAGTCACAGCCTTTAGTTGTTCATGAGTTGTTTGAGCACAACTTGACTCTCCCCTTGAAGTTGAGAATGGAACCGCCTGAGTAGGCATGGGTGCCTTTCCAGTTTTGATGGTTTGAAGTTCTTTTTTATGGGAAGAGACTTATGAGTTCATCCTTTCCATTTGATTGCACAGTTTTTCTAGTAGGCTTTGTGGAAGAGTTTGGGTTGGTACTTGAGAAGATTGGTTTATCCCAGGGGGATATTTTGGAGGTGGGATGGTTTGTTGAAAATGGACCGGTGGCTGTTGGTATTGGATAGGATGGGTTTGGAACTGGTTATGGGTTTGGTAGTTCTGATGGGGGTAAGGATTTTGTCCATATGGTTGGCTAGGTTGTTGGTTATCTTTCCAGCGGAATCCTGGGTGGTCATTATACCTTGGGTTGAAGTTGTTTAGGTATTGAGGATTTTGAAAGTTCAAAGCATTTACTTCCTCTGGGGGTCCTCCTAGAAGAACATATATTATGGATGTAATGGTTGGGAAGTTGTCTTTCTTATGGTCATGTTTGTCACAAATTGTGCAAACAGGGTCAACAGTTTGGATTTCATGGACTTTCCTAAGGTCTATCTCTTCAACCTTCCTAGAGAGTGCTGTGAGATTAGCCCTAAGGGTTTCCTCTTCTCTAAGTGTATACATTCCAGTAGTTCTTTGTGGCTTTTCAAAATAAGGTGATGTTCCCCATGTTTTGTTTTGTTCAAAAAGACTTTCTAGATACTCGTAAGCATCATTTGGGGCTTTGTTTTTAAAGGTTCCATTACACATCATGTCAATGACTTGTTTATTCCTTGGACCCAACCCTTCATAGAAAATTATCACTTGTTCAGGAATAGAAAAACCATGGTGTGGAACCATGTTTAGAGTGTATTTGAACCTCTCCCATGTTTCATAGAATGACTCTCCCTCTTTTTCAAAAACGTTTTGTATACTCTTTTTAAGTGCAATATTTTCTGTGGTGGGGAAAGTATTTCTTATAGAATTATCTTTATAGTTGGTCCCAAGAGTTTATGGATGATGGTCTCAAATTATTTAGCCAATTTTTAGCTCGATCCTTTAAATAAAAAGGAAATAGCCTCATCTTAGCTGATTCGAGTTGATGTGGGGGACACATGGTTTCTACAATGTCATTGAACTCTTTAATGTGAAGGTAGGGCATCTCAGACTCCATTCCATGGAATGTGAGAAGGTGGTTTAGGACATGGGGTTTAAAGATGTAGTTGGAATCTCCTAGGGAATTGTGTCTAATTCATGAGGGGGCATTTTTCCAGGAAGGTGTGAGGTATTCATTCATGGTTTGATCAATTGCATTCCCAAAGTGTGGGGCTGCCTCATTTGGGTTTCCATTTTGGTTCCCACCTGGGTTTATGAGATGGTTTCTTTAAAGACCTTTAATTGAAATGGGCTCCATTTTTGACTCCAGGATTTTAGGAATATTAGGATCTAATGGAAAGAGTTCCCTTGGTGTACTTTACTCCCCAACCCCAGGACTATCCACCCTAACTAGATGGTTTGATTGATCGCGGGTGTAGGCGGACATGCGCCAAAAGGAAAAAAAATGAGAAAGGGACAAGATAAGAGAATTTTGATGAGAATAGAAGAAATGGGGGAGAATAGAATGGGTGTTTATATGAAATACTTGGGTCCCCAGCAACGGTGCCAAAATTTGATTCTCGCTCAAATTTACCCAATAGATGAAGGTAGAACGATCCTTGTAGTTTAGCTTGGGTTATCGAATCCTTAGAGACCTAAGAAGAAACCTATAGACACGTACATTATATGGACTGTTTTTGGCTATGAAGTAGAAAACTTGGGTTTATTTTATATGGGTTTAAAGTATAACTAAAAGATTTAAGTGAATTTAATTTAAACTAATGAGTTGATCCTAGGTTATCACTTGGGGTGGATTGGACGTATTTCCTTTTCAATGATTTCAATTTCTTATATTTGAGATGGGTTCATTTAAGAAGATAAAACATCATCATCACTTACTAGTTTAATTACTACACCCTTTAATACTAATCACCTATACACTTGAAGTATAAAAGTTTTGAGCACTTCAAGGTAAAATTTCGTCTTGGCACATGAAGTGTGTGGCCTTAAATTCAACAAGGACGATTGAGTTTAAAAATCATAAAATAAAAATCTCAATTAAAAAAGTGATTATACATTAATGGGGTGATATATAAAATCCAATATAGACCCTTTATACTCCCTTGGATCAACCCATAAGTCAGTTATCCATCCATTGATGTTATGGTTTCAATGGAAGCGGGAAGTAGACTCATGAGGGAGGAATTGAAGAAGTAAAGAAATCAATAAAAAGAAAATGGTCACTCCACCGTTGTGTGAATAATTTCACAAGGTTTAGTGTGAATAAATTCAAACCTTGAAGCAATGGTATCAAAGTGATATGAATAACAATAGAATAAGAGGAAAATAAGAGACTTTATTAAGAAACTAAAATGAATTGAACAACTTACATGTGAAAGACAAACTTGAGACAACAAAATCGCAGCATAACATTACAATTGAAAAAAGAATCAAAGATGATTAAATCATCCAACACCTATTCCTTAAATAGGAATTTTTGAGCCCTTGGGTAAAGCATCAAACAATCCAAGTCTCCTCAATTAACTGTGGTAGGCCATAGGTGGGTGGAAAGTAAGGGAGAGTTGATTTTTCCACCATTGACCCAAGGTGGCAGCCAACTTTCCTTTACCGAACAGAAGCGCTTTTATTACCTTCTAGATGGCCGAATCAGAGTGGTCCATAGAAGAGGAAACTGGAGACCCGGATAGCTTCTAACTGGATGTAAACTTTGGGCCCATTTGGAGGTGTGGATTCCGAGATATAATCATATTAGTGGGCTGTTTTTCTGGGCCGCAGAATCTGGCGCAGACTTTTATCTCTAACTTGGGATACCTAAATGGACACTATGGAGGCATAATTAGAATTATATCCTTAAGAGTGAGTTGTTCCTCTACATGTCCTCTAAAATACCACGAAATATGGGATTCATTGGGCCTGTATGTTGGGCCCCACAGTCTCATCAGTGGCCTGGTGTCCAATCTGACTTTTCCAGAATTGTTTCCTTTCATCACAAAATATATCCATCTTCTTCCATGAATTATCCATTGATCCCTGAATAAAAAATGTTCATATTTAAGTGTATATAAATTTCAAAAAATATAAAATTAAAATATGTATAATTAGATTCCTTAAAATTAGATGAATCATTGGGTATTTCAAATGATGTTCAAAATTGTACCACATAATAGTGCATTTTAAGAAGCCATTACAATCATAATGTGAAATGATGTTCAAAGTGTAAAATGAACTAAAATGGTGCTTATGAATAATATAGAACATGAATATTATATATATTAACAATTAATATTAGCCTCATTTATTGGTTAATCAAACACCATCAACCAAGAGGGTGCCAACGGATTTGGTAACAATGTATGGGTTCCCGTTAAAGAAGTTCCAGTCAGTGGAGGATCTACTCTAATTATAGTGAGTTATATTATCAAGAAATCCATGATAATTTGAATTATGTGGTCACTATGAGGGTGAAAAATAGGTTCATTGAGCTAAGAGTATTGATGGTGGGTGCATAAAATTTGTACATTCAACATCACAATGATGACTAGAATGAAGCATCCATGTGTATAATAGAAGTAAAAGCTCCTAAAAATTAATAATTTATGGGAGGTATGATATAGAGAGTATCTAACATGAATTTTATCACCTATAATAAATGCTTAATGATTTATAAATAACAATTATAGATAAACACAATCTTTTCAATATGGCCGAAAAGTCCAGAATTGATGCTGCTAGCAGGTAAGAGGCCCTAAAATAGGGTGTAGATGTGGAAACTGAATTAGTTGATCATTTGTTCTAATCCATAGCTACTCTAGAGAATTGGATAGTAGAGCTGTAGGGGGTATTCTGAGCGCATACTATTTTCAGTATTCTAAATTTATCCTACCCCCATATTTGGGGAGTTATGGGGGAGATTCTATACTATGAAGATTCATCCCTTTTTTATTTTCAATAAATGAAAC
Organism: Viscum album; assembly: GCA_963277665.1. Classification (NCBI taxonomy): domain Eukaryota; kingdom Viridiplantae; phylum Streptophyta; class Magnoliopsida; order Santalales; family Viscaceae; genus Viscum; species Viscum album. The sequence continues at coordinate 248,808,286 of OY728135.1, read as the reverse complement.
CTTTTTGGATTCCATGTTGTTTTTGACATTTCTTACTCTTATTTTCTAATCCATGTAATCTTAACAAAAAAATAATTATATGTCAATGAATCATGTTCAGCCTCTTCTGAAATATTAATTCAATCCAAACAAATATGGGCATGTAAAAGTTGTAATAGGTAACACATCTCATGATGGTCAAACAGTCATATCATTGTATATATACAAATATCACCAATAGAGAAGTTTGTAACAAGTAACACATCTCACCACCATTACACTCCCTTAACACACCATTTCACATAACATATGGTCTCAAGGACACTTACCTACCCATATCAAGGTCAAGTATCAATTATCATCTAGTCTTATAGCCCCTACCTACCCAAATGTTTCTTTTTATTAAAAATTGACATTTTATATTAATGTTTAATATTTTTAATTATTGTATTAATAACATAATATTTATTTTCTTATATAGGTGGAATATTTTTCTTTAGTTCAGATGCTTTTTTCAGCAACTAATACCATGAACAACAATTTTTAGGAGGGGATCACAGATGAAAAAAGGATGAAACAATAATGTTTTTAACTATTTATTGGATAATTGTAATTGTAACCATATAAAACATTGTTTAAAATTTATATAGTAGTATTTTTTTATATTCATGATTTAAAGTAAATGTATATAGAATTGTTTGTGAAACTCTTGTGTGCGCTGTTCTGTTCTTCTATGAATTGTTTGTGTGTAGGTGTTCTGTTTTGTGCTATGTGTGTAGGTTCTGTTTTGTACTATGTGTGCAGGTGATGTTTGTGTGCAGGTGTTGGTTTTGATCAGGAAACGTGGCCTTTATCAGCACTAATTAAGCACTGATAAATTGGAACTTTATCAGCGCTCAAAACAACATTGAAAAAGGTGTCCTTTATTAGTGCTCAAAATAACACTAATAAAGGTGTCATTTATCAGCAATCAAAATAGCGCTGATAAATTGGGCCTTTATCAGTGCTTTTTTTAGCGCGGATAAAGAGAACCCTTTATCAGTGATTTTTAGCATAGTAAAATCCCCCCTTTATCTTATCCATGATTAACTATGCTTTTCTAGTGCTATTTAGGTGATTTCTAGAGATTTTAAAAGCAATATTTGTAGTAGTGTGATGCTTCGACTAGCACTACTAATATGGTGTTTTCATCCAGCTGGTGGATACCACACCAAGAAAGTCCACAATCACATTTCCACCAGATGTAATTGTGAGAAACGTAATCAAGAATATCTCTTCCAACATCCAAGGTTTTAAACCTTATTCCCCCATCTGCAGAAGCATCGATGATAGTTCATGCAGCTGGCTATTGTCCTTGGTAGAATGTTTGTAATTAAATACACATGTCTAGTCCATGGTGTGGACACATTCGTTCTATCTCCTTGAATCATTCATATGCTTCTAAAGAAGATTATTTATAGGTTTCAGAGAAGTTCAAAATATTGTTCTCGAGCTTCCAAGTCTGTATTGGTGGAAATTATTTTTCCAAGAACCTATTGGAAAGATCTTCCCAAGTTGTGATTGACTAGGGAGAATGAATTTTAAGCCAATCCTTAGCTCTATTTATTAGAGAGAATAAGAAGATGTGTAGTCTGATTGTATCTAAAGAGACTCTATGGTTGTGAAATGGGTCTCAAACTTCCAGGAAGTTGAAAATGTTCTCGTGTGCATCTTTTCTCTAGATTCCACTGAATTTTCCTATTTTCTAGATCATATGAATGATTCCTAGTTTAATTTAAAAGTTTTGAGCTTGGATGGGGGGATAAACTATTCTTGGGGTTGGACCATGGATTGATGGAAAGACACAATCCATGACAGTCCTGTCTAGTTGCATTGGGTGCTCACCCAAAATCACATGGTGCATGTTTTTTGGGTTTAGTGGGTTGGGTCCCACTAGATTTTTTAGATCATCCATTGTGGACTGTTGATATAAATAAAGATATATTTTTATCTCAGGATCGATGGTTAATGGTTTGTTTGTTGTAAGGTTCTTCAACCGAGTTGATGGACCTTGGTACATGAACTATACTAAATAACTAGGATGTGAGGGTGTCTTGAAAAGAAAAAGGGAAAGGGGGTTAGGTAAAGGAAATCGTAGGTATTTCACTAGAGGTTTTGGAAGCATATTTTTTCTTTATTTGACAACAATGCCAAAATTTGACATGCCAACATGCATCATTGAATTTTCACAGGCTGCAGTCAGATTTGATTTTGTAAGGTTTTACCAAACCTCACTTTCTATAAGACATAGTACAGTTAATGTCTGAGTTTGATCCCACGAGGAGCATAACTGGCTTCTGAGAGTCAATGGATGAAGACCCTTTGTGGTATAAGTCCTTTCTATTTTTCTTCAGTTTGGAAAATACTTGATTTATGGTGGTTGATTGTTTCTTAAACTAATTAGAGTGGGGACATGATTAATTTTAGATATATGTAGGAAGGATGACCTTAATTTTAATGTGGTGGGATCCTAAGGTTTAGGCTATGGAGTAAGCAGAGTTCACTAGTTGATTTTGATCAAGTCAACTAAATATACATATGAGGTAACTATTCCTTGATCAGGATATTGAAAACCTAGATGCATTAATCTTGGATTCAAGTGTAGAATTTATTTTAGGCTATTGATCATACCCTAATCTACTCCAATCAGGATAGGGTCCTACACTTGATTATCTTATGGTCTGGGAAACTCAAATGAATAAAATATTCATTGATTGTTTTAAAATAATTGATAATTCATAGGGTTACAAAGTTAAGAATCAATGATTTTATTAATGTTTAGATACTCATATTGTCTACCCCTACCCTGGGTGGTTTTATCCACTCATGGTAGGTTGAGATGAAAATAAATAATTAATTAAAACCATGCTTGACATGCTAAGAATGATTAAATTTAAACACATCACAATCATGTAATTAATTCATAGTCACAAAAGGAGATTAACATGAAATCAAGATCGCATAATTGTAAAATAAAATGAAATTAAATACTTACTTGAGAATGAAAGTGGGAATGAATGCAGAAAAATTCTTTGGTGATTAATGAATGAAGGCAATGATGTGAAAAAGTGTTTAAGGCATTGATGAATACAATCCATGAAGCTTTTGTATTAAAAAATAGTGAGAGAGATAATGAAATCTATAATTTAGAGTTGGGGGAACAAATAGAGAATAACGAATGGAATGATAAAACGAAAATATTCTACTTGGGAGATTATTTTACTTATTTTGGCTCTATCTCCCCTCTTAAATCTACTGAACTGGTCCTTTATTTATATCCAAAAAATTACATGGCGTGTAATGAGATTCCCGTCATGTAATTTTCAATATGTGTGAATCTCCATGGCTTCCATATCTATGCATATCTCATGGATATATCGCCTGTAGGTTTTAAGGTTTGACCGCTTTCACGACATGACTCCTTTTTCCCAAGGTGTGTCTCTTCTTTCCAACTATATCTTATGAGAGGATTTCTCATTCATGTGGTTCACAACATGTACATTCCTATCACGTCGTATAATGGATCTTATTTTCCTGAACATCCTGACCTAATTCATGGCTTGGTTCATGACGTCTGGCATCCCATGAGACACTATTACATGACTTTAACTTAGTTTTCATGACATGTAATAGGAAAATCCCGACTTTACTCCATTTCTTCCTTTGAAACATTGGGAACCTATTTCATAAAAAATTCAGCATTAACCAAGGGTATTATCGAATATATCCTTGATAATCATTAACTGTTTGAGAAAAAAAAAGTATAAATGATTTTGTATTATCAGATGATGATGAGTCCTCTTTGACTAGTGTCTAGGGAATGTGTGAACACATATTTCTGTGATCGCCTATTTTAGTGTGCAACGATCCCATAACCTGGAACAATCTTACCTCTTTTAAGATGACCATATTTATTATTGTTAATGTTTCTATACATATTCTATTGTTAGTAAACTGTTTTATAAATTCCTTGTGAATTTATATAAACTATTTTATATTAAATTTTTATTAATCCATTATTTGAAATATTATCATCAACTAAAAAGTAAAGCATGATTTAGTTTAAATATGATCTTGTATTTCCATTACTGTTTATTTAATATTGAAATCATTATTTTCTTAATTTATGTGGAATATTATTATGGAATCCTTGGTTAGACCCTACAAGGATTTTAGCTCACACCCTACCCATGCCTATGGGTATTTGTAGATTATATTATTCTAGGTTCAATAAATGGTAAATGGAAACTTGTAGGTGGTTCTTGTTGTTGATCTTTGGGTCTTGGAGACTTGTGTCTTGTTGGGACTCAGGTTGATTATCTTTATGTTTTCTGGTAAATTGATGATGTACATTGGGTTTATATACAAGCTTGACTTCTAGTATTGTTCTCCTTATGGATCATTCATTTGATCATATTGACTTGTAACTATTTATTATGATATATATATATATACAAAAACCATTCTTAGTTTCATATTTTATTATTTCATTTGGTAGTCACCAACTCATTGGGATTAGGAATGCCCTTCGGGCAATGTTGTGACTTGCATGGTTATCAAAACAGGGTTTCCATCCTAGTTCATGATTGGGGACTTCCAGACACATTAAATATCTAGTAAAATACCAGAAAGGATTTGAAAATGGTGTTATGAAATTAATAAATGATTCATTTTTTAATTCAATTTCTAAAAATGTGTATCTGGACTCATGGGTAATGTTTGGTTTTCTAAAAGATGGATTTCAAATACTTAGTGATTTTAAATATACATATATATATATATATATTAAACCTAACTGTTTTACATTATAAACCATTTTATTAATCATTTACAACATCATTGTAATTAACACACTTATGTATAAACATTTATATAAGTATTTTGATGTCCATATTCATAGAAGGATGTGTGAATATGTGCATTTAGATGAGAATCACCTATATATTTAGATGCATATATTTTCAAGGGGAAAGGATTGTTTTGGAATTTTATTTGATATCCAAAACCCTATTTTCAAGTGATGTTTTAAAAAGGGTCATATAAAATAATAAAATACCACGAATATTCTTCAATGTCAAGTAAATGATATAAGGGTCGGTTTTATAACTATTATGCTTTATGTTTGATGACAATTCCCATTTGAAACCTATAAAAATAATTTATTGAAAAGGGAAAACTATGAGCCATGCCCCTTTCATATTATTGAAGTGGTGTATGTTTAAATACAATGTGATTATCACCCCATATAATGTAGGTTTAAATGATTAATAAATCGTATTGAAAGGGACAATTCAACGAGGAGGGTTTAAAGGTAATAATTTTTTTTACTTTTTTATAGTATGATCACATGATTATTTATTTATATTTGAAGTGCTCAAATAAATTAATATTTAATGTTAATCTAGGAGTAAGCTCTAGGAACACATGTTTCACTAGATTATGTTCATGCTCTGACTAATGTCTTTGAGACAGACTATGATATGATAATGGTATTGGGCCAATCAGTTAGGCTGAGTAGGTAAATACTGGATGTTAGGGAATGTTGTTAGATATCTAGAATTTGTCTTATATTATAGTATTTATAAATTTTTTTTTGCCAAAATCCATGCCTAAATGGAAACGGCATAAAAATACCCAAAGAAAATACCTTGTGAAGCTCCGCCGCAAAGCCCTTCAGCACTGCAAATAGTGCGAAGATAATAGAACAAACTTTTCTATGACCACCGTAATGAAATGATTGAAACCTCTATGAGTTTGACCGAGGGACCTCCAATTAAGAAGCACCATTTCCTTTTAAGCATGCCCTTGGAGCACCACAAATTTTGGTTCCCATAAATATGTAGTTCAACCCCCATCTCAAATCATAGATACCCTGACCGTTGACCTTTTGAGCTCTTGATTTGCAAAACACCATTTTCTCTGTGAACTAGCAAGAAAATGCCTAACCCAAGGTACCTGATCATTAGGAACTGGCTTTCCCTTTTCTTTAATTTTACTATCCCTCAAGCGGGGAATCCCTTTCGTGAATCCATAAGGCCATCGTGAAGGAAGGAGACCCTTTTGGGTAGTTAGGTCTTCACGGGGCATTCAACCTTCATGAAGCACCCTCTAGGAAAATTTTGACTCCATGCCTTGGTTAGGGTCATCATTCTTCATGAAGATCCTCCCTTTACAAAGATCCTTTCTACTGTTCTTCATGAATCAATTTCCTTTGTGAAGTCCTTCCCTTTTTGAAACACTAGATCTTCATGATGCCCCTCTCTATGTGGCCTTCTTCGTCGTGAACCCTTATCCTGTGCAGCCCTCCAGGCTTGTACATGGTGATTTCATGGTTCCTCAAGTGTTGTTTCATAATGAATTTTCCTGCCTTTTTCTTCTTTACATAAGTACGCTAATGGATATTTCTTCTTTGCATAGCCACACTAAACAGAGAAAATTGAGTGACCATTCCTCCACCCCATTGTTTCCTGGAATTTCTTATTCCTTCTTTCCCCCAATTGTTGGTTAGTACAAGTTATCTAGGTCCCAAGGTGAGTATTGGGTCCTTCTCATCAGATCTAAATGATGTTAAACTGCCGAGCACCCTAATCCATTACATATGATGTTAAAATGTGATTTTACACATGTGTGGAAAGTAGAGGGATACTCAAAGGAGAATGAGCATTAGTTCTCTCCCACTCCTCTCTCCCTTTGGGATTTGTTTCCATGATTTCCTTAGGAAATATTCACATAATCCCCAACACACATTGATAGGGTGTTCCCTGCATGATATCCATATCGTACTCATACATCGTATTACCCTCTTCGGGATTTCCTCTTGGAGTATCTTCTAATCTCTATATCCCTAGGCCGCTAGACATGTGTAATCCCCCAACCATCCTTTGCGGCCACACATTTCATGACAAGATCGTTAGGTCCATTGTTTCCTCTTGTTTCCCACATTGAGCATGACTCACATGGGCTTAGAGTAAGCAGAGAACATGACATCCTCTTTGGGCTGCTTACCATGAATAATCTCCATTCCCCCCTCACCCCACATGATGTTAAACTGTATGCACCATCTAACTATGTGGAATTTTATCCATATCCATTAGATAGGGTACGTAAAAAGCCTCTATGAGGTTCAATCCCATCACACCCCACAATCCATTTGTTCTAACTACTTTACATCGATTCATTCATCCGACATGAAGTTAAACTATATTCCCTTTTGAACCACATGGGTTTTGATCCTTGTCATCTACACATGGTATGAAGGAAGCCTCTATGAGGGCGAACACCAACCTATGGTAATATCTAGTACTCCATCCTAAGGGATATACCCTCTTGATGTAGTACTTTTCCTTTTGGGATGTATCTCTCTAATGTGCCTCTCTGGGTTGTTCTGATCTACTAGGGCATCTAACCAGGCATAAGCCCAGAACTTTTCCATACGCTTCTAACCAAGAGTTCCCTCTTGATATAGACCACTAACCATTCATAATACCCAAAATGTATCTAGGGTGCTATCCTTTGTGTTCACCCCAATTCTATGCCCCATCCTGAACTATATGGAATTTGATTCCCTTCCACCGAGATACATAGGAATTATCCCTAAGGTTCAATACCATCATCCTTTTCCCATCGCGGTATCTCCCTTGAGAATTTGAGTTTTAGGAAGATCATGTCCCAACCCATAGGTTCTACTACCTTGAGGTATCCATCCCTGCACCCATTCTAATGAGCTGCCTCCTTGGGTGTCTCATCACTCTATCCTTGAACTATGTGGACATTGATTCCCCATCATGGGGGTATGTAGTAAGCCTCTCTGAGGATCAAGACCATCACCATTATTTCTCTTTGGTTACATCTAATTCACACTCACCCCTCAACACATCCTCTATATCCATATTGATTTTAACAAGGCCACAACACACCATGGATATCAAGCCATACATCAATGCCGATCTTTAGCGACACTCGGGAAACTAACCACACATAAGACCTAGCCACCTACTCCTTCACATTTCCCTTTTTACAATAAGGTCATCCATCCCATGGCTTCTTTTTGTGGCAGTCAGGAAGATAACCACATGTAAGCCCTGTGTCACCCCTTCTAACTATGTGGGTTTTTAACCCTATCTTCTAAATAGGTTATGTAGGATGCCTCTCTAAGGATCAATTCCATCCAATGGTAAACCTGGGTGTCCCCTTTTTTGGGACCACTTTCTCTAATCCTACCTTTGTGGTGTCCAGATCAACCATCATAGTGTGATATCTCCCCTTTTTTTGACATGCCATACTAGATCTGTCCTCATGGGGTGTTTTGATCCATCCATCTGGTAAACCATCTAGGTTTTCCCTCCTCGGAATATACAAACATTTTCCACTCTTATTAGTGTTCTGATTAGTCTGATCTATCTTTTCTTGATTTTAAAATTGTAACATGCCCCATGTTAAACATGGGAATTTGAGGAAAACCTTGGAGACATGCCTCTAAAAAAATATTCCCCGCATTTGATGTGGGATTCCTCGGGCTTCATCGCCGTCATGAATCCCTCTTATAAATGTAAAATTAGGTGTACCAAGGTTATAGTGTCCAGACATTCCAGCGATGCCCAACATGACTACTTATCTGACCAAAGGTTGCTACCCCGACATGACCCTTTGGAATGTCCTGATGGAAGCATAATAATTAACCGGTGTCTATAAAGAGATGGAATCGAGATTGAGTTTCATGAAATATGTCTTAATCTATAAGGGATACCCAGACTAGGTGATGAATTCTGAGGAGGAATCCATAGAAGGAGAGAACAATATCCCATCATCCAATTTCAATAAAAAAGGAGACATCTCTGAAGATGTTTTGAATTCTTCCCACCATTGGAATGTAGGAATGTGGGGAAACAGATTTGATCGTCGCTGTCGATGATGACACATGGTGGTGTTCCCTAAAAAAGCGTTGGAAATAGAAATGGTGAACCCTATGTGAATCATTTATCCATGAACTATGGAGATTAATAGAATTTGAGACATCAATAGATAAGTGTGTTACCAGATCCAGTCATCCAGTGCCAGGTCCCCACAAGAAAATAGTGGGAATGGTGTGGAACTCACTAGAATATGGGGTAGTTAATGTTGGGAATTATAGTCTCTCAAATTGTCAACATGGATCTTTCTATCCTTCTATGGAAGATTAAATGACACTAGGCAACTGGGAAATTATTTCCTACTATTTGTGCTAATAGCTGAATATTTCTGCATTGTAGGACCCAATATATAGGAACCTAGTTGCCTCCTGACTATAGATACAAGGGTAGGGGAAACACTAATGTGAAGGTCCCACATGACACCACCTTCGCAAAAATGTCATCCATAAACACAAATTTTGGGTGACCATGCCCTGTCTCACCCTTTGAGATCATCTAGAGGAGGGTGATTGGCACCGTCATTCAATGATATTAACAGGAGGGGGTCATCTCAATGAGGGACATGGCCCACCTAGATTTGGAGGATTTTTTGCCTCTTCATCACCGCCACCCCCATAGTCAATGTAGGGAGCCAATGCTCCCCAATTAGATGTCCAATATTTTTGGGAGCCTATCCCCAGAATGTTTCTATGACTGGTTCCCTTACACTAATGAGCTAAGGGATGCTCAAGTCATCCCAAATTCGATCGTCATTTGAGATCCACCAAGGAGGGATCCCACTAGGCCATGTGAATGCTGCCGTTTGGTATCTCAGGACAAGGAATAGGTAGCCTCTACCATTACATCATCATCCCTGATTCGGACAACCCTACTCCAACGTCGGGTGCAAGATGAAGAAGATTCCAGTCAAGGGCCATCATTCACTACATCTTTAAAGGCCCTTTCCACCATTGATACATTATATATGATACATTTTATTATAGATCAGGGGAAATCTTATACCTGATCAGGATTGATACACTAGCCATCTATTGGGTAGGCTGGGCTTACTCTTCTAGTTTCTAGTACGAGCCACAATTGTCGTGGGCCAACCTGAGACATCCAGATCAAGTAAAGAGGTCCTTTTCATACCGTCGCAAGCTAGGGTTTAGGTAATCCCCATTCTCAAACCCATAATGGAAGTTCACACCATGTTTCCATTACTAGTCCAAGCGGAGGCCCCCCCCCATCTTGTTGATGGTCAATACGGAGGTCCTCCCTATTCCCATGATTTTGGTTATAGATGTTTCCCCATATTTCAGGTTATCAACATGAAGGTCCTTCTCACCCCATAACCCATTTTCATGAAGGTCCTATCCATGCCTGGATTGATCAGTACAGAGGCCCACCTCATACCTCCACTAATAACTGGAACAAAGGTCCTTCCCATACCGTAGGTGGCTGACATGGAGGTCCTCCCCATGTTCTTACCAACTCTAATAGAGGCCCTCCCCTCTCTAGCACTACTAACCACTAAGGTCCTCCCCATGCATCCTGCACTCAGCATAGGGATCCTCCCCTTTTTTCATCCAACATCTTTCTGGGTTCCCCTCTCACCATGGAACATAAAAGGGAAGCTTCTCCTCTATCTTTCATCCAACAAGGAGGACCTACCCATATCCTTATCAGCACCCAGAGTGGAGGTCCTTCCCGCTCTGATGAGATCATATATGGATGTTCTCCCATGTTCATACCAGCTCTAGTGGAGGCCCTACCCACTCCAGCACCATACCGCATAGAGCTCCCCCTATGTAGAAGATTTAACCTTCCCTAAAGAACCATCCCAGGATAGAAGGGAATACCATCACCATCAAAGGAAGAATCATGCACATCACCAAATCATTGTCAAGCCAGTATGATTTTTAGACTCTGAAGCAGAGTGTGATTCAATGATGGATCATTCACCCCAATCCTCTACACCAGAGTTTGGGGTAGGAACCGGGCGTGTAAGACTTATCCCTATGGAAAGTGAAATGCACCAGATCCCTAAATCCCTTTCCAGATTTATGTAGGGGGAGGAAGATTTAGCTTCATTTTAGAGTCTTTCCACAAATTCCACTTTGTCATCACTAGGATCTTTCTCTACCTTGACCAAAGATCACAGAGAGTTGTTCTAGGGACCGATGTACCATAAGCACCTCAAAGATTCACCACCATCAATCACCACCTTGAAACAGGAATACACATTCGATACCCCATCCTACAGGGATGTGGTGATGTAGTCAATACAATCCTCGAGTGACATCCTAGTATATAGTGGTTTTTCTACCCATGCACCATACTATCCACCAACCAACCTGCAACCATAGTGGTCTATATTAGTACCATTAAAAGTTACTCATCTACCTCCAATTGAGGAATGGGGAAGATAAGGGTTGGATCTTGATTCTAAATGAAGGATTTTGTGGGGAATTATCATAGAGGACCATCGTCCTAAGATGTTTTGGCCAATCACTACTTCAGACTTTGGAATTCTAGAGCTGCTTACCCAAGATGAAGTCATGTGTTTCTTCCAAAATCTGGGGACGACACACTTCCATCTCAGTCATTGTTGGTTTTATTATCCAAAAAATACAAGAGCATTATGATGACATCGGCCAACAATGCCTCTTAGTTGAGTTAGATACACTTCTTGTGCCTCAACACCCTATATCACCCGATCATTACTGGGCTCTTCAGAAATGATTCCTTCAGAGCTTAATTGTTTTCCAATGAGTTACTGAGAAGGTGTCTCCACACATCCAGATTTGTGGCTAGGGATAAAATGCTTCCCTCCACTTTAGCAAGATCTGACAACAATCAGACCTTATCGCTAATATCAAGGATATTATACCAAGATTCATCATTGTAAACATGGTCGATCTCATATAAAACAAAACTGAGTAAGGAGTCATCTAACAAAACATACATTTGGGGATAGTACCACAACTGTTGGATCCTATAGGAATTTTCACTCACCATAAATGACACTTACATGGAATTGCAGACCCCACCGAGTCATTGCCCCAAGGTCAGGACCCCAAAAAAGGAAAAGTGAATACTAGGACTACTAAGTCCTTGATCCATCTGGATCAATGCAGAAAATAGAGAGTGATCCTGAGAAGGCCGCGTTACTCCAATAGCTCACAAAACAACAGAATGTTATTGATGATCTCCATACCGAGTGTGTTGCAGAGTTATTTCTAGACTATGGTGATCCCATGTATAATATCAATCATCCTCCATCGGGATAGTAGGGGTTGGTACATTCCCCCTTAGGTGAGTTTCCTCCCATTGATCTCGACAACCCTTCATATCCCGATAGGATAGAGGGTTAATCTTATAAAAATCATCCATGTTATGAATCACCAAATCTTCCGATGTTGTGTGATAATATTCCCCCATCTTCTCTACATGCCATTCCCCAAGCTTCTCCTCAGGGTTCTATCTAGGTCATCCCTCTAGCGGCTCTGTGGGTCATTCCACTAGCTTCTCCACATGCTTCTAGGCCCGTTTATCATGTTGAGGAACCCGCCAACTCACTGGTTGTCATGTATCCTCACCTGCAGATGAATCCTTTCCAAAATGATCCAATGGATCGTATCATCTCTCACCTTAAGTCTCTTGAAACCCAGATGGTGGAGATCCCACCTAATAGTAATCTATATCTATCATGGGTGGATGCTATACTAGCACCCTCATGTTTTTTGGAATCCTACATTCTCCAACCTCAATGGGATGGGTTACCCCCTATAGCATCTGGACCACTTAATCTCAAGGTGTTGACACATGTTAGGAACTCCAGTGTAGAAAGAGGCTTCCAAGATCTGGTGCTTCATAAAAACACTATAAGGGACAACATCATCGTGTAAAAACAACTACTAATCGGGTCTGTAGTTGGTTGGGAGGATCTTCACAGACAGTTTATGTACCAGTTCAACCCCACCACTCACAATAATAGTACCATTGAACTCTTCATGTTCAGGAAATGAAAAGATCATCCCATTGTAGACTTTGTATCTAGGTGGAAGGGCCACACATATTCATGCAATATGCCACTGACTTAATAGAAACTATTGAAAATGTTCATAGGGAAAGTAAAGACCGAGCTGGTCCACTCTCTCATCACTCGAAACTTCCTAGATGGATTCTTGGATTTCACTAATACATCTCAGTACCTAGAGGAATCTTTGTAAAAAGACAAATAGTCATGCTCATTACCTCATACCTCCCCTTCAAGAATAGAATCCAAGTCTGAGACTATTTCTATGGAACAGGTAGAGGCCACCAAGAAACTAGAGTTTGTACTCGTAGAGCCTCCTCCATAGACTCACTGTGGGCCCCAACCTTAGGTTCAACATCAAAGACCCCATAATCAGTAGGAACCACCACATAATGATCCAATTCCACCTAGGTGAGACAATGAAGTTCCACCTCCTTTTTAGGCTCCAGCCCCTCGTTAGGGACAATCTCCTAGGGTCTCTTTCCTAGATAGAAAAAAACATGACCTATTCATTTGAAGATTCTCAGGTCCCTAGCTATTTTAGGAGTGATCTGGATCAGGTAATTATGTGGTTTCTAGAATGTAGAAGACCCTAAAGGGATGATCTCACAGATCACCCCAACTATTTCCCCATTAAATTATTCCTTTGAAATACCCTCATGCAATGCTATGTGTTCAAGGAATGGCTTCAGGACTAGGTTGAAAACAATGTGGTCAGGTTGGGCCTAGCCCCAGAATGGGTGGCCTGTGTATTCTCAAAGCAATTCAATGATAATGAGGGTGAATGGAAAGAGCAATCCAGACATGGGCCTTAGAAATATGACAAATGGATAGCCCACAGAGCAGTCACTCGCACCCATGGCATCATCCGTGCCTGGATGAATCAGCCTAATCCTCTTAAAGACACCACACCTTCCATAGAAACCCTTATTACATCCACATCTCAACCTTCTACCTCTAAAAAGAGAATACACTAATGGTGCATGAGAAGGAAAATCCCTTGCTGGTGCCAAAGTTGTCTCGTATGCTTGGAAACATCATGCCCCTAGAAATGGGTATTTCCCTAATAATTATCCCAACAATAGAGGATTCATCAAATGATGACCAAGAGTATGCCTCAGTATATACCATTGAGCTGGTGGACCTATATATGGCTCCTGATGATGAGGAACACCATGTAGATCCTCCTAATGTTCCCAGTAAACGCCATCGACAACATAATCCTGGATACATGAATCATCGAGATTCTCATGCCAGTGCCTCTATCCAATCCATGCATACTACCGAGATAATAAAATAGGTTTAGCATAGAGTTCATCATGTGTACCCCTCTCATCTTGCCTTATCAGATTCACAGACACCTTCGTTTGTGCCCCTTGATCCGGTAGGGCCCTCGCGACCACATCATGATCAGATGCATTTAGATGTGGACATAACTAATTCCTCTGGTAATCAGCTGGTAGTCATCATGCACAGTTTTGCTAGTGAGAAACGAGACATTCCCACCACCAGTCAGAATCCTCCAGTTTGAAAAGCAGTGCTCATCATACCTCCTACCACATAGAAACTCCATGCTAGTAGAAATATGCACCTATAACTGATGTATGAGGTGCTTAAGCACCAATCCATTATCCCTTAAAATCGCTTGATCATAAAGCTTCACTGCCTATTAGAAGATATGTGTGACACCCTCATAGAGGATTTTAAAAGCCCTCTTCAATTCAAAATAGAGGTAGCAGCTGTAAAAGTCTTCTATGCTAAGGAAGATGAGTGTGTGGAATTTCAAGCCATCATCTAATTCTCAGGAGAAGTTGAATTCTCCCTAGTGTTGGGGAACATCCAACCGTTGTACATCACGTTCCATCTTAATGGTGAAGAATTCTGCTGCTACCTTATTGACATAGGTTCTGGGATCAATCTCATCCCACCCCAGATGCTCTGCAATCTAGTGCTATATAAAGTAGATCTGGATCCCTCTGACTTATAGATCCATAGGTAATAAACAAACCTAATAGAGGCTACGTGGAAATATTAATCTGAAGACCCAATTCATTGGACTTTTTGCTAGCACTGAATTCATGGTTGTCTTATAGGAAAACACCTATAATGCATTGATGGTTAGACCCTGGATCCATATACACATAGTTATCTCCTCACATCACAAGTTTCTTAAGTAATACCTTTATGGTCAGGTTGATGTACTTCAAGGTGATGCATATACCTTTACCTATTGTGCACCCCACTATTTAGATTCCAACTATTATAAGAGAAATGAAAAGAAGTTTCAAACTAATGAGGTTGAGAACACTACTCGTTTAGCTGACCCGTGGACAAACCTTGGTGATGAATTCATACTCCCGATTCACTTGTTTTAAGCTAGAACCCCAGACCTGGTACCCTTATTTTTCATTTTTGAGAAAAGGGGAAAACATGTTCCCGGATACATGGAACGTCAAAGGATTACATCATATTCTTATATGAATTCGGATCGGGTGATACCAAAACCCCCTACCCCTATATAGTATTGATATTTCTTCCCCATGGAAACATTTATATGACATACCTTCATATTCCACCAAGATAGGTTGAACTGGCTCAAGCCCACACATCATTACTGTTTCGATATTATCATTCATGGCCCCTTGGGCCGAAGGCCTGATGGAATTGGATCGAAAACATTTTTCACCATGGTTTCTCTAGTGCAGGAGTCTCTCGATGAAGATTACACTACATTTTAGGCTGACACCAGCATTCTTTCAGGGTTAGTTAACCCTAAATAATTGCCCATTTACAAAAATTGTCTTACTGTGGATGATGAAGAGGATTTTTGGGACACTCCTCCTACATTCGAGGAATGTGTCTCCACCACCATCGAGGAGTTGGTTGTCACGACCAGCCCTCGGGGTCCGTGCCGTGACTACCCCAAGCCCGCCTTCCATAGGCCAGGGGCTGGCGACTAGCACCAAGGCGTAAATCCCAGTAAATTGGGAAGGCATTGCCTTTGAAAAGTAAACATCACCACAGAGTAAGCAAGCGGAAAGTAAACACTAAACAAAGCAGAGTACAACTGAAAGTGCGGAAAAGTAAATGGGCCAGTATACAAACCCAAACTGAAAGTAAAGTACAACTCGAAAAGGGAAAAACAGCAACTGTAAAGTAAAAGCCGCTACTCCGAGCTGTCCACTGGAAATCCCACCTGAAGGGTGGGTACAGATAGCTCCTCTGCTCCACGGGTCCCGCCGTCCGCTCCGAGCACGTCCCGCCCAGTGGTCCACCTCCGGGTACCGTCCCGCTGTGCAAGCCTCAGCTAAGGTCAACGCTGTCCGTCGTCTGCAACCAACACAACGTAGTGCGGGCAAAGCCCGTGCAGGGGTGAGTATAAGCTACTCAGTAGGGACCCCGAGACCCCTGAAGGTCTCTCAAATCCACAAAGGATAAACCACGAAGAAAAAGTACAAACACGAAGTAACAACCGACACTACTTAGGTATATGCCCATACATATACCTAAGTCATCAATTAAAAAATACGCTCCAACCTCCGAGCCCAAGTACAACTCAGTCCACGCAGGAAAGTATACGTATTCCACATAGGAAAGTAAAACATAATCCACACAGGATTGCACAACACAATCCACACAGGAAAGCAACAGGATTCAGCTCACACAGGTATACTTCTTCAAGGACGATAAAGATGATCACTGATCCATCTAAGTCGTCGGACCCACGAAGGATCGATAGGTAACTAACCCCCGCAGAAGACCCACACAGGATCGGGCTCACACAGAACCTGTAGGCGCTGGCTCACACAGAACCGCTGAGCGCAAGGACCCACACAGGATCGGGCCCACACAGGACCTGTAGCACTGATCCACGTAGGATCGCTGAGTGCTGTAGTCGTCGTCGTCGAATCCACACAGGATCTCTGTACTGTCGTCGTCGAATCCACACAGGATCTCTGTATTGTCGTCGTCGCAGTCACAGTAGCAGTCGTAGCAGTAGAACAGTCGCAGCAGTCGCAGCCAGCACTAGGGTTCCCGCACACAGCTAGCTCGTTCGGAGGGTCCGCTCCACGAGCCGAGAGGCTGATACATCAACTGTCACGAAGACCGAAGTTGATGTATCCAAAAGTTCCGTAACGTCAACAGGAACTCAACGCAACAGACGGCGCGTCGATTGGACGCCCGGTCTGAGAGTTATTGGCATTTTCGTCTCCGGGGCCCGGTTGGTTTTTAAGGCAAAACCAACCCGACCGTACTTCACCAGCGTCCAAACATCGGGCGGAGTATGCCAAAAGATCCGTCTCACTAAGACGAACACTACGCGACTGACGGCACGTCAATCGGACGTCCGCAGCTCAAGATATGAGCGTTTCCACTCCGAAGGCCCGGTTGGTTTCGTGAACGAACCAACCCGGCCGAACTCAAAGTAACCCGAAACCTTGAGTACGATATACCGAAACAACCGTCTCGATCCAAGGATCGCGTTGCCGTAGACGGTTCGTCATTCGGAGGTCCGAGGCTCAAGTTATGAGCCAAAAACCAAAACTGGTTCGAAACGGGGGGGTCCGGGTCCGGGCCGACCCGGCCCGACCCCCCCCCCCCCCCCCCCGGGGCGGCGGCGGCGGGCTGCGGCGGCGGCGGGCCGCGGCGGCGGCGCCTAGCGCCGCACGTGGGGCTGCGCACGCGGGGGCTAAGCCCCGCGGTCCTTCAAAGTGGCGCGGCCTTTGTGCCGCGCCGGTTCTTTTAAAACCGCCCCCCCCCCCTCACGTGGGGGGGCTTGCTGGCGCCGAACCAAGGGGGCGGCTGCCCCCTTCCCTCAAGAACCGCCCCCCTCATTAAGAGGGGGGTTTTCATGGTTGGTCGGGGAATTAAATTCCCCGGTTTTAAGTCATCCGGCCGGCCAGCTGGCCGACCGGTTTTTACCAACGGGACCGGAAATTCCGGTCCCGCCCTTGACTTCCGACGCCGGCGGCCCGGCCGCCGGTCTCCTCTTCCGCCGCGGCCCGGAACCGGCCGCGGTCTTCTCGTCCCGCCGCGGCCCGGAACCGGCCGCGGTGTTCGTCGTCCGGCGCGGTGCGACGGCACCGCGCCCCTTTCGCCGTGCCATGATTCTTTTCAACGCGGCGCGACGGCGTCGCGTTCTTGAAGATTTTTCCTTGACGTAGCGCGACGGCGCTGCGTAAATTATTTGTACGATCATCCGCGTGGTGCGACGGTACCACGCCTCTTGCTTCCACCCGCATGAATAAACATGAACGATGGAGGGGGGTTCGGCCGTGTTCGTGCGGTCCTACCCCCCTCGCGTTAACAATAACACTTATATAAATTATTTAAATGCCTCACGTAGACATGCGATCCACGAGCAACAAAGGAATAAGGAAACCAAAATGAAATCAACAACCCCTACCTCGGGTTTAAGATTTGAAGATTCGTCTACGCTCCGCGGAAGACGGCGTCGCGGAGGTCGGGCGTCGCGGTCGTCGTTCGTCAAATCCGTTGACGAAGAGATATGCCCGAAGAGGCACGTCGTTGGCGGATCTTCGTTTGCCGACGAAGAAGGCCCGAGGAGAAAGCGGCTTTCCCTCTTGTTGACACCGAGGACGAAGAAGAGAGGCGTCGTTCTTCGTCGGAGTTTGAGCGTTCTTCGTTCTTCGTCAGAGCTTGAAGATGAAGAGGAAGCTCTCAAAAAGCTCTCAAGGGAATAAACAAACAACCCATAATCAAATAAGATTACATCTTATTTTATTAACACATAACTCAAAAGAATTTCAAATGTTTGAAATTCAAAAGAGTTTAACTCCCAAAATTAATTAAGTAACTTAAGCCAATTAATTAGGGGTTAAGTATGTTGAGAGAATTTGAAAAGATTAGGGGTTCGTGTGGGCCCCACCACACTTATTCCTCACAAGGGAGGTTAAGTGGGTGTGGGTCCCACTTCCAACCTCCTTTGATAGGTTTTAACTAGTTGTAATAAAATTGTTCTTCACAATTTTATTTAACTCAAACTAAAAACCCAAAAACGTAACTTTCAACCCGCAACAAACGCAACTCCCGAAAAGGTCTCATTAAGCGAATATCGGTGCTGCGAGTTCATCGGTGCCCTCGGATTTCAATTCCGAGCACCGGATCAAAAGTTAGGAATTCCCGCTCGTTCGTTCACTGAACGTACCCGAGCCAAACTTCGGAAATTAATTCCGGGCACTCCGGGCCTCGGAATCAGGTGCCGTCTGAAACCGCGCTCTTGTAAAATTCTAAAGAAAATTAAGAAAAAATTTCCATTGAATTTTACGGGTCTTTACATTACTCCCACCTCAGGGCTTTACGTCCCCGTAAAGATACAACAAAAACTAGGGAAACAAATGCGGGTACTGAGCACGCATCTGAGCCTCCCGCTCCCATGTGCTCTCCTGGAGATTCCCGTGCTGCCATCTGATGCGCACAAGAGGAATCGATCGCCCACGCAGGACCCGCTCCTGTCGATCCTCTATCTCCACCGGGACCTCCGTAAAAGTCGCCCCATCATCAACGTCAAGCTCCCCATGGTCAATGATGTGCGTCGGGTCGTGCACGTATCTCCTCAGCTGGGATACGTGGAAGACGTCGTGCACCCGGTGCAACTGAGGTGGTAGAGCCAGGCGATAAGCCACCTCACCAATCCTGCTGAGAATCTGGAAAGGTCCGATGAAGCGCGGAGATAACTTGCCGCCTCGGCCAAATCTCCGAATACCACGTCGAGGTGAGACCCGCAAGAAGACGTGGTCGCCATCCTCAAACTCCAGTGGCCTCCGCCTCCTGTCAGCATATGACTTCTGCCGGCTCTGAGCTGTCCTCATCCGCTCCTGGATGACCTGGACCTTCTCTGTCGTGGCCTGGACCATCTCCGGTCCCACCAGTGCTGACTCCCCAGGGTCTGTCCAGCACAAAGGAGATCTACATGGTCGGCCGTACAACGCCTCGTACGGTGCCATCCCGATGGTGGAGTGGTAGCTGTTGTTGTACGCGAACTCCACCAAGGGTAGGTGGTCCTCCCATCTACGACCAAAGTCGAGGACACATGCGCGGAGCATGTCCTCGAGAGTCTGAATGGTCCTCTCCGTCTGACCATCCGTCTGAGGGTGAAAAGCTGTGCTAAGACGTAGCTGCGTCCCGAATGCCTCCTGTAACCCCTTCCAAAGCCGGGAAGTAAAGCGGGCATCTCGATCGGAGACGATAGATGATGGTACGCCGTGGAGTCGCACAATCTCCTGAACGTAGAGACGTCCCAAGCTCTCCACCGAGCCCTGCTCTCTTATGGGTAAGAAGTGTACCGACTTGGTGAGTCGGTCAACAATCACCCAGATGGAGTCGTGACCTCTGGAAGTGCGTGGAAGTCCAGTCACGAAGTCCATCGATATGCCGTCCCACTTCCACTCCGGAACCTCCAAGGGTTGTACCAAGCCTGCTGGTACCTGATGCTCTGCCTTCACCTGCTAGCAGGTAAGGCATCGAGAAACGAACTCTGCTACTGCCTTCTTCATGCCCGGCCACCAGTGCTGTCGTCTGAGGTCCTGGTACATCTTCGCCACTCCAGGATGTACCGCCAAAGGAGAAGTGTGAAACTCTCTCAGCACTTCCTCTCGCAATGCGACTGGTACCATGGTACGTCCTCTGAAAAGGATGTCGTGCTCTGTTCCAAGGGAGAAACCATCAGGTGCCTATCCCGAGGATATCTGTGCACGCCGTGTCTCACAGTCAGCGTCCCCACGCTGTGCCTCCCTGACCCGCTGCAGTAGTGGAGGAGTGACCGTGAGAGACTGAAGAAAGGCTGCTCCATCTCTATCCACGAAGGATATCTACAAAGAGGCTAGCTGCTCCGTCGCCTCCTCAAGTAGCTGAATGCCCGTCCTCCTGCTGAGGGCATCGGCTACTACGTTCCCCTTTCCAGGAGTATAGACTATCTCAAAGTCATAGTCCTGGAGGAACTCGAGCCATCACCGCTGTCTCAGGTTCAGGTCCTTCTGCGAGAAGATATACCTGAGACTCTGATGATCGGAAAAGACTGTAAAGCGCTCGCCCATCAGATAATGTCGCCATGTCTTCAGAGCGAAGACCACTGCTGCTAACTCCAGGTCATAGGTAGCGTAGTTCTGCTCATGCGGTCTCAACTGTCGTGATCCATAGGCGATCACTGCCCGCTCCTGCATCAGAACACATCCGAGTCCGGTCCCTGATGCATCGCAGTAGACTACGTACCCTACTCCCTCCTCAGGCAACCTCAAGATAGGTGCGCTAGTCAATCTCTGTCTCAGCTCCTGGAAGCTCTGCTGACATCTGTCAGTCCATACGAAGGGTTTCCCTTTCTTCGTCAAAGCTGTGAGTGATGCCGCAACTCTGGAGAAGTTCGGCACAAATCTCCGATAGTATCCAGCTAGTCCCAAGAAACTCCGAACCTCAGTCACGCTCCTGGGTGGCTCCCATGCTAACACAGCCTCAATATTCACGGGATCCACTGCAACTCCCGCCTCAGAGATAACGTGTCCCAAAAAGTGGACCTCACGTATCCAGAACTGGCACTTCGAGAGCTTACCATAAAGCTGGTGCTCTCGGAGTGTGTCAAGAACAACTCGCAAGTGATAGGCGTGCTCCTCCTCTGTCGTAGAGTAAATCAGAATGTCGTCGATGAAGACTACAACAAACCGATCGAGGTATGGCTGAAAGATCCTGTTCATAAGAGCCATGAACACTGCTGGAGCATTGGTTACACCGAAAGGCATAACCAAGAACTCATAGTGGCCATACCGACATCTGAAGGCCGTCTTCTACACATCCTCGTCTCTGACTCTGAGCTGATGATAACCTGACCCGAGGTCTATCTTCGAGAACCACCATGCTCCCTTGAGCTGATCAAAGAGGTCATCAATCCTTGGTAGCGGATACTTGTTCCTCACTGTCACCTGGTTCAGGTGACGATAGTCAACACAAAGTCGCAAGCTCCCGTCCGCCTTCTTGGCGAACAATATCGGGGAAGCCCAGGGTGAAACACTGGGTCGGATGAACCCCTTGCCCTGCAAGTACTCCAACTGTACCCGTAGCTCTCGAAGCTCGGCGGGGGCCATCCGATATGCTGGAGTGGATATCGGGGCTGTCCCGGGGTACAAGTCAATATAAAAGTCTACCTCTCTGCGAGGAGGTAGCCCTGGAACGTCGTCGGGAAAAACGTCCGCAAACTGATCCACCACTGCAGGAAAACCAGGACTCCGCACGTCAACTGCTCCAAGGATAAGGCTAGACAAATGATGAGTGATGGGCTGTCCTCTCCTCCGCGGAAGTCCATCCTGTACTGCTAAGGCTCCCTTCTCGCCGGTGAAGGTGAACCTGCTCCCGTCGGTGCGTACACATCGCACCTTGCGCCTAAAACAGTCAATCTGTGCATGGACCGTAGACAGCCAATCCATGCCCAAGATGACGTCGTAAGGCCTCGACGCTGCTACAAGAAGATCCCAGCCGAAGCTCTCGCCTCCTAGAGTAAGCTCACACTGCCGGCACCAGTGCGTAATCGTCGAGTCTGCTCCCGTAGGAGTCTCTAGCCGTAAGGATCGAGCCAACGGCTCTGTCGGAATCTCCGAGCTCCGAACAAGGGCAGCGGCTATGAAAGAGTGACTCGCTCCTGTGTCTATAAGAACTGCAGCAAGGGTGGAATAGACACAGATAGTACCTCGAATCATCTCGGGTGCGCCGTGGTCGTAGGCCTCTGCTGCCTGGAGCTGTGCCTGTCGCTGCCCGCCAGCTCCCTGTGGTCGGGGTGGACCTCCTGGTGGTGGTGGTGGTAGAGCCTCAAAGCATCGGCCACCACCAGCTGCTCGTCCAGCTCCTCTGCCTCGTCCGCCTCCTCCCTGCGGACCGCCACGGTCGACCCTCTGCCTCTGCCTCGGTGGTCCATCAACTGACTGCTGCTCCTCGGCACGGCGGGTCGGGCAGTCGCGAGCCATGTGGCCCTGCCCGCCGCACGAGTAGCACTGTCTGCCTCTCGTAAGACTGGCTCCGCGCTGTGTGCCCCGCACTGCTGAGCCAGTGCCCTGAGATCGTCAGCCTAAAGGTCTGGTCTGTCTGGACCCCTGAGTCATCCGTCGACTGCCTACTGCAGATGACTCTGCCACGTGCCGCCCTGCGGTGGGTCGCTGTGCTGGTGTAGACTCAGCAAGGAAGCTCTCGATCAGAAGAGCCCGCTCCAGTACTCCTGTCTGAGTCAGTGTGCTGAGGGAGATCAGCGATGCCCTGATCTCGTGTCTCAAACCCTGCTCGAAGGTCCGGGCCCGGAAGAATGGGTCCCGTACCATGTCGGTCGAGTAGCGCGAGAGATCGGTAAATCTCGCCGAGTACTGGGCGACCGTCATGCTGCCCTGCCGCAGCTGTAGAAGCTCCTGGATGCGCACCGCTCGGAGGGTGGCCGGGACGAACTCAGAGCGGAAGAGGCTCTCGAAGTCCGTCCAGAGTAAGGATGCCTCATCGTGCACCTGGAGCATCAAGCTCCACCATCGTCCTGCTGCTGCGTGTAATAGGCTCGCAGCGAGGATCACCATGAGGTCTGCTGGTGTCCTCACTAGCCTAAACACTCGAACCACTACCTCCAGCCAGTCCTCTGCTGCCTGGGGATCCGTCTCCCCGCGAAACCTGGGCGGTCGCTGTTGCTGAAACTCATGCAGTGCGCTGAGGCGACGTACATCGTCAGCGGCTGCTGCTGGAAGCATCGGGGGCTCGGCGGGTAAAGCTACCGCTGGTGCCACTACTGGAAAAGGGCCCTGCACCGAGGCCTCGTCGCTCGGTGGGCTGTCGTCACACTCGACTCTCGGAACCCTAGCTGGCTGCCGTCGTGGGGCCATCCTGAAAAGGAAACAGGTGCGCCACGGTTAGAACAGTATACCTGGTGAGCTGATATAAGTAATCACAAAGAAAACTTGAGACTTTCATAAAGCAGATCAGTATACCCGGTGAGCTGACACAAGTAATCACAAAGAAAACTTTGAAACACACACGCAATCAATGTTTTCGTGCATTAAGTCGGAAATCAGAAGTCAGGGTCCTGGTGTACGGATACGTCGGCCGCCGCACCAACACTGGACTCCCTGGACTGATATCCACACTCAATACGCTAAACATTATTGCTTCACATAGAAAAGATCAGAGTTCGCGGTAGAACCGAACTCCTCTGATACCAATTTGTCACGACCCGCCCTCGGGGTCCGTGCCGTGACTACCCCAAGCCCGCCTTCCATAGGCCAGGGGCTGGCGACTAGCACCAAGGCGTAAATCCCAGTAAATTGGGAAGGCATTGCCTTTGAAAAGTAAACATCACCACAGAGTAAGCAAGCGGAAAGTAAACACTAAACAAAGCAGAGTACAACTGAAAGTGCGGAAAAGTAAATGGGCCAGTATACAAACCCAAACTGAAAGTAAAGTACAACTCGAAAAGGGAAAAACAGCAACTGTAAAGTAAAAGCCGCTACTCCGAGCTGTCCACTGGAAATCCCACCTGAAGGGTGGGTACAGATAGCTCCTCTGCTCCACGGGTCCCGCCGTCCGCTCCGAGCACGTCCCGCCCAGTGGTCCACCTCCGGGTACCGTCCCGCTGTGCAAGCCTCAGCTAAGGTCAACGCTGTCCGTCGTCTGCAACCAACACAACGTAGTGCGGGCAAAGCCCGTGCAGGGGTGAGTATAAGCTACTCAGTAGGGACCCCGAGACCCCTAAAGGTCTCTCAAATCCACAAAGGATAAACCACGAAGAAAAAGTACAAACACGAAGTAACAACCGACACTACTTAGGTATATGCCCATACATATACCTAAGTCATCAATTAAAAAATACGCTCCAACCTCCGAGCCCAAGTACAACTCAGTCCACGCAGGAAAGTATACGTATTCCACATAGGAAAGTAAAACATAATCCACACAGGATTGCACAACACAATCCACACAGGAAAGCAACAGGATTCAGCTCACACAGGTATACTTCTTCAAGGACGATAAAGATGATCACTGATCCATCTAAGTCGTCGGACCCACGAAGGATCGATAGGTAACTAACCCCCGCAGAAGACCCACACAGGATCGGGCTCACACAGAACCTGTAGGCGCTGGCTCACACAGAACCGCTGAGCGCAAGGACCCACACAGGATCGGGCCCACACAGGACCTGTAGCACTGATCCACGTAGGATCGCTGAGTGCTATAGTCGTCATCGTCGAATCCACACAGGATCTCTGTACTGTCGTCGTCGAATCCACACAGGATCTCTGTACTGTCGTCGTCGCAGTCACAGTAGCAGTCGTAGCAGTAGAACAGTCGCAGCAGTCGCAGCCAGCACTAGGGTTCCCGCACACAGCTAGCTCGTTCGGAGGGTCCGCTCCACGAGCCGAGAGGCTGATACATCAACTGTCACGAAGACCGAAGTTGATGTATCCAAAAGTTCCGTAACGTCAACAGGAACTCAACGCAACAGACGGCGCGTCGATTGGACGCCCGGTCTGAGAGTTATTGGCATTTTCGTCTCCGGGGCCCGGTTGGTTTTTAAGGCAAAACCAACCCGACCGTACTTCACCTGCGTCCAAACCTCGGGCGGAGTATGCCAAAATATCCGTCTCACTAAGAGGAACACTACGCGACTGACGGCACGTCAATCGGACGTCCGCAGCTCAAGATATGAGCGTTTCCGCTCCGAAGGCCCGGTTGGTTTCGTGAACGAACCAACCCGGCCGAACTCAAAGTAACCCGAAACCTTGAGTGCGATATACCGAAACAACCGTCTCGATCCAAGGATCGCGTTGCCGCAGACGGTTCGTCATTCGGAGGTCCTAGGCTCAAGTTATGAGCCAAAAACCAAAACTGGTTAGAAACGGGGGGGTCCAGGTCCGGGCCGACCCGGCCCGACCCCCCCCCCCCCCCCCCGGGGCGGCGCGGCGGCGGCGGCGGCGGGCCGCGGCGGCGGCGCCGGGCGCCGCATGTGGGGCTGCGCACGCGGGGGCTAAGCCCCGCGGTCCTTCAAAGTGGCGCGGCCTTTGTGCCGCGCCGATTCTTTTAAAACCGCCCCCCCCCTCACGTGGGGGGGCCTGCTGGCGCCGAACCAAGGGGGCGGCTGCCCCCTTCCCTCAAGTACCGCCCCCCTCATTAAGAGGGGGGTTTTCATGGTTGGCCGGGGAATTAAATTCCCCGGTTTTAAGTCATCCGGCCGGCCAGCTGGCCGGCCGGTTTTTACCAACGGGACCGGAAATTCCGGTCCCGCCCTTGACTTCCGACGCCGGCGGCCCGGCCGCCGGTCTCCTCTTCCGCCGCGGCCCGGAACCGGCCGCGGTCTTCTCGTCCCGCCGCGGCCCGGAACCGGCCGCGGTGTTCGTCGTCCGGCGCGGTGCGACGGCACCGCGCCCCTTTCGCCGTGCCATGATTCTTTTCAACGCGGCGCGACGGCGTCGCGTTCTTGAAGATTTTTCCTTGACGTAGCGCGACGGCGCTGCGTAAATTATTTGTACGATCATCCGCGTGGTGCGACGGCACCACGCCTCTTGCTTCCACCCGCATGAATAAACATGAACGATGGAGGGGGGTTCGGCCGTGTTCGTGCGGTCCAACCCCCCTCGCGTTAACAATAACACTTATATAAATTATTTAAATGCCTCACGTAGACATGCGATCCACGAGCAACAAAGGAATAAGGAAACCAAAATGAAATCAACAACCCCTACCTCGGGTTTAAGATTTGAAGATTCGTCTACGCTCCGTGGAAGACGGCGTCGCGGAGGTCGGGCGTCGCGGTCGTCGTTCGTCAAATCCGTTGACGAAGAGATATGCCCGAAGAGGCACGTCGTTGGCGGATCTTCGTTTGCCGACGAAGAAGGCCCGAGGAGAAAGCGGCTTTCCCTCTTGTTGACACCGAGGACGAAGAAGAGAGGCGTCGTTCTTCGTCGGAGTTTGAGCGTTCTTCGTTCTTCGTCAGAGCTTGAAGATGAAGAGGAAGCTCTCAAAAAGCTCTCAAGGGAATAAACAAACAACCCATAATCAAATAAGATTACATCTTATTTTATTAACACATAACTCAAAAGAATTTCAAATGTTTTAAATTCAAAAGAGTTTAACTCCCAAAATTAATTAAGTAACTTAAGCCAATTAATTAGGGGTTAAGTATGTTGAGAGAATTTGAAAAGATTAGGGGTTCGTGTGGGCCCCACCACACTTATTCCTCCCAAGGGAGGTTAAGTGGGTGTGGGTCCCACTTCCAACCTCCTTTGATAGGTTTTAACTAGTTGTAATAAAATTGTTCTTCACAATTTTATTTAACTCAAACTAAAAACCCCAAAACGTAACTTTCAACCCGCAACAAACGCAACTCCCGAAAAGGTCTCATTAAGCAAATATCGGTGCTGCGAGTTCATCGGTGCCCTCGGATTTCAATTCCGAGCACCGGATCAAAAGTTAGGAATTCCCGCTCGTTCGTTCACTGAACGTACCCGAGCCAAACTTCAGAAATTAATTCCGGGCACTCCGGGCCTCGGAATCAGGTGCCGTCTGAAACCGCGCTCTTGTAAAATTCTAAAGAAAATTAAGAAAAAATTTCCCTTGAATTTTACGGGTCTTTACATTGGTACAGGTGAATCTCGATACTGAGGAATATTTGAGACCAAAACTAATCAACACAGATATGATTTCATAAGACCACAAAATTATGTGGATTTATTTTAGAATCATTAGGATGTATTCTCTTGATGCTATGATGAGATTCCAAGACTAGATCCCTAGGTCATTGTCCACTACCTCAGTCTCCTGGTAAGTCATTGCATGTTCAAACAGCCTCCCAGAATGATGCACCCTTATCATGGTTCCAGGGATGAGGCCGAAGTTTATATGATCATTGAAGAAAACTTCATCAAGGAAGTCCAGTACCCTAGGTTTTTTCCAATATCATTCTCATAAGGAAGAAGAATGAATAGATCAGGGTCAGCATCGACTTCTAGAATTATAACCATAAATATATAAGGAATGATTTTACCATTCCTATGATGGAGCTATTTATTGAATCCACTACTAAATTCCATGATTTCTCCTTCATGGATCGGCATTTTGGGTATAATCAAATCTGAATGACCCCTGAGGATGAATAGTCCACCACCTTTAGAGAACTACAAGGTATATTTTGTTACCATTAAATTCCTTTTGGTCTAAAGAGATCAACATCCACCTACAATAATGCTATGAAACCCATATTAGTACATATTCTCGGAAAATTAGTGTAATGCAACATGGATGATATGGTGGAAAAATCTCGTCAACATTAGGACCATCTCAGAGATCTTGAGAAAGTGTTCAACTTCCTATACTCCCACCATTTGTAGATGAACCCCTTGATGTGTGCCTTTAGGGTTACCACTTTAATGATTCTAAGATTTTTTGTTTGATACAAAGGGATCAAGATTTATAAAGAGATGATCAAGGCTATCTGTCAGATGCATCCTCCGAGAAACCCGTGAGAGCTCCAAGGCTTTCAAGGACACTTAGTATACATATTACGAGTCATTAAAAATTTGACTAGAAATTGTAATCTCTTTTAATATCTCATAATGAAAGGTGTTATCTACCAGGGTGATGAATAATGTCATGCCTCTTTTGAGGAAATCAGGTAGTACGTACTTCAGCCTCTGATTTTGATGCCACCCATCTTCGGTAAGCCACTGGTCCTTTACATGACAACCCTAGAATGACCCCTCAGCACCCTTCTGGATCATAAGAACAATTAGAGGGTATAAAATAGTTAATACAATCTTAGTAATATTCTCCTCGACACCAAGGACTTATATTCCTATATCGAGTAGAGATTTCATGCATTAGTTTTTGTAGTGATGAAATTTTGGCACTACCTACAGCACCACGAGATACAGCTGGTGTCCCACATGTATCCTCTAAAGTATATTTTGAACTACATTATGTTGAAAGTACATATATCTCGGTGGGTAGTGATATTTATGCAGTTTGATAGTCGGTTATCTCCTTATAAAGTTGTCAAGGGTCATACATTAGCATATTTTTGGCTGCCCATCCATCCCCTACAGAGTAGTCTCTGAATCCTAACTTCCTAGATGAGGTCATTATCTTAGTTGATCAAGATATTCCATGTCAGTAGATGAAATTTGATGATGTTTCACAGAGACCCACTAGAAAAGGCTCAATGACCCAAGACTCAATAGAATCGGCCTAAGTACCATCTTCATTATTCCAACACTGGCGATCTTTCCCTACTCATTCTTGTTTTTAGAGGGATGCACCAGCAATAATGTAGAGTATCAGGATCTCATCACTGGTCTCGATTTGGCCCTTGAGATTTATGTTCCCCACCTACATGTGAAGGGGGACTCTGTGATAGTCATCAAGAAAATCAACGACAACTATGTCGTCAGAATGACAGAGCTCGTTCCCTTGTTATAGAGTTCTCTCCAACTGATGGCTCGAATCCCATGTTGGCCCGGGGTTAGTTTTGTCATGAGGTCATATAATGGATAAGAAAATTCCTTGTCCAGCCTTTCTGTATATCATATAGAGCCTAAACACAATCACCTGTTCATCCTTATGGAACATCGATGGGTCATCTCTCCCGTCATCTCAAATGATGAAGATACCCAGTAGGTAGGATATCTTACAATTGATTCCTCCACACCAGGGCTTTGAGATATCCGTTACATAGAAGAAGAATCCCCCGGTTAGATGAATCCTTTTTTTAATACCTCTAACATAGAAATCTCCCAACATACAGTGTTGAACGTGATAGAATCCATCGATGTGCAATAGAATTCCACATTCATGGTGGTCATAGCCTTGAGAAGATCCTCAACAAAATTGTATTTGATGCAGTTCCCCTCTGTTGCATTCCAGGAGGTGATATATCCCATTTTATATAGGAAGTCCATGTCGGTTCCTGCGAATCTCATCTAAGTAGGTAAAAGAATTCCCACTTGATCTGAAGGTTTGGCTATTTATAGCCCACCATAGTACATGATTTTATTGAGGTCTCCAATAGGCGTCATGCATCATAGATCCATGATAAATTTGTTCACCATCCCCTAGAGCCCCTCCATACTACCAAGTACTCCTACTCCTTTTCAGTCTTGGGCTTTACATCATGTGACCATATCCACCAGCAACAGAGTGCCAGTGAAGGTTCATTATGACTACCATCAATTTCTTCTGTAAGTGAAAATAATTGATTCCACTTAATAAAGTTAATGCCCATTATATCATTGATTTCATGATCTCCAACAACATCCACCAATTCAGAGTCCATCACACTATCCTCACTGATAACGATACCAACGTTTAAGCAGTTGAGCTGAATAAACTATACACTAAGTACAACATATATTCCAATCACACTTCTCAATATCATGCACAAGAAAATGGATATATATATATATATATGTGTGTTCAAAAATACCCACTCTAAAATTTTACAGATGATGGCTTTATAGAACCAAAAGAGTTGTTTGGACAAGCTCCCCAACACTCTCCGGGATTACGTTATGATGACTCATAATTCTACCTAGGTGACACCATATTCATTGGTTTATAGTGTATAGGTAGTCCAACCAATTGAGATTTAGTTAAAGTAACTCCGTTTGGATGTTTATGATTAGCAGATGTCTCAAAAGATAGAAGAAGTCTATATGGATAAGTTAGAATCCCTCAATGAGAATCATCTCTGATCCCTACCCAACCTGGAGAGACATCAGAACAAGATGGAAATGGATTTTAACAAGAAAGTTCATCTCCTCTCCTTCCTTCAGGGTGCCATTATATTCTCCCTAAGAATGCTGATGATACCTAGTAGGAAACCACCCAAGATGGAGCCTATGTTGGAGGGAACTTATATCGGTAACAAGGTTTACCCAAATGGTGCATACTCTTTGATCACCATGGATGAAGATCATATCACTCATCCCACTAATTCTAAATTTCTCAAGAAAAACATTGCATGAAGATATATGTTTTCATGCATGATGTTAATATAATCAGTCTGAGTTGCAGGACATAAAACTACCCAATATCAACATCCCACGTGATGATAAACTGCATCAGATGTCATGTATGACATTAAACTACCAGCACCATTTTCCTTTAGCTCATCCTACATGACATTAAACTATCACCTTCAACCTTACCACATGACGTTAAACTACAAAACATTCAAGAAATACGTATGGTTTGATTCTAGCTCTCACAGGATACATATGAATTCTTGAACATTATGTCTTCGGGTCGAGCCTCATGTTCCTCCATTTTTCAGCCTCACAACCTATGGTTTCTCCAAGGATTGCATGGTGTGTATGAGACCTCTTTGGTTCTCATTCACATTGTGTTTGCAATAGCCGCACTACATGCCTCCTTTAATAATACCTCTTCTTGTAAATTCATCCTTACCTCATGACGTTAAACTACACGACATTAAAAAACTACATATGGATTGATTCCTACCCTCATAGATACATAGGAATTCTCAGATGTTTTGTCCCCGGGTCTAACCCCATGTACCAAAAATCCTATCATCTATCTAACCTCTCAACCTAATTGTCCAAGGATCATGTGGTGTGGCGCATGCATCTATTGTCCTCATTCACATCATGTTTACAACTACCACATCATGTATTCCCCTTCATGTATCTTTACCTTTACACCCATCCTTACAAAATGACGTTAAACTACACAACATTTCATAACTATGTATGGCTTGATTCCCATCTTTATGGGATACCTAGGATCAC
Source organism: Viscum album (assembly GCA_963277665.1). Lineage (NCBI taxonomy): Eukaryota > Viridiplantae > Streptophyta > Magnoliopsida > Santalales > Viscaceae > Viscum > Viscum album. The sequence goes on along the minus strand of OY728135.1, from coordinate 248,776,568 downwards.
CTAGACATTTTGTATTTGGTTATAGCCCTAGGATCATCAACATTTCCATCAATTCCTAGACTTACCACATGGTCAGATTTCTATGACCTTAAACTAGGATCTCTCCCATCCCGCATGATGTTAATATGCTCTTTCATTCTTGAAAGACATCAAAATACAAAGCATTCATGGTCCTTCCAGCATGAATTTAAAAGGAAAGTGTTCCTTTTGTCTTGGGATAGTGAATAGTGTGGTGTGAGACCTCTATGTTCCTCATTCATGTCGGGTTACCCTATAATTCCATTCACATACCCGTTAGGATAAAGTCCTTACCGCATGAATTTAACCCACATGGTCTCCATGAACTATGTGTGGCTTTATTTTTTCTAATGTAGGATACATAAGAATGCCAATACATTTTATCTTTGTGTACAACCCCAAGAGTCAAATATTTTCATCCTTTCGGCCCCATGGCCTAAGTGTCCCAGTATCACGTGGTGTTCCATGATCCCTCTTTGGTTCTCATTTATGTTAGGTTTTACAATAGAAACATCATGTACTCTTTTCTCAGAGACCTCCCCCTCCTCTAGTCTAGGCTATAGGATGTAAAAATGACCAATATCATTGTCCCATATGATGATAAAACGTACCAAACATCCTACATAAGATAAACTATTCATTCATCCTTACCTCATGATGTTAAACTACATGAAATTCATGAACTTCGTGTGGCTGGATTCCCATCCTTGTGGGATATGTAGGAACAGATGAACATGATGTATTCCGGTCCAGCCCTAGCTTCTCCAATTTCTCTTCTGGACCCTTGGCCTGAATTTTTTTATGGGATTGTTAATGTTGTGGTGTGAGACCTACTTGGTCCCCATTAACATCTTGTTACTTTACCATGCCATACAAATTTTCCCCTCTCGGATACCTCTACCCTATTTTTCCTTACTGAATGATGTTAAATTGCAAAAAATTCTAGAAAAATCAACCCACTTTGGCTCTTTCCTACACTCATTTTTGGATTCATTTTACCTTAATCGAATCCCTTGACCTCTGTTTTGACTCATCAATGTGAACATATGCATTTTGGTGCATGACATAGTGTATTGGATTCTGCATGAACATGTTTTCATTCCATTTCTATGATTTACGTGCCCCTTTATTTGGGTCTCCATCATATTTCACATCCTAAAGGACCCCCAAATAGTGTGGATGCTCAGAATTTAGGCTCACGTACCATTTTGGGCCAATGTCTTGTAGAATCTTGAATGCAATTTTGAGCCAGGTTTGGCATTTCGAATATTGTTCGTGGATGACCCTCAGGTGTTTGTTGCCATCTCAAGCTACGTGATAAGGATATTGTGTATCAAACATCGTCATTATTTATCCTTAACTGTTATTTATCCCTCATTGTGTCCCAAATATTAGATATCGTGATTCAAATCTCTCCTCACATCCTCAAGTCTATATAGAATTTTAACACTCTTGATTTTATCCCTTCGTGAACCTTTGTATATTTAGTGGGTGGATTAGTGACACGTGGACATTCTTAACTCCGTATCTCCATTCCCCCTATCATGTTCTTCTATATGTCATAATATATTTTCCACTTCTTTTTTTTCTACACCGAGCATGGATCATGCGGGCTTAGGGGTTTTGGTAAGATTTATACCTACATGGAATAATCATACCACCTTGTTGTGTGAACCCTATGACCTTAAACTAGGAGTTTACATTTCAAGGTCCAAGCATCATAGCTATAAACTATATGCGTGTTTCCTCAAGAATGTGTGGTGTGCATGATACCTCTTTGGTCCTCATTCGTGTCGGGTTGCTTCATAGTGCCACACTACACATTCTCTCTTTTAAACCCACATTTTTCAAGGTCCTAGATTTATGACCATAATGTAAGATCTCTGGTGTCTTTATTGTATGATGTTAAACCACGCCTTTGGAATCTGAGCTATATGATGATAAAATATCCAACACTATGATGTCTTCATCTGAGTAGACGCTATGTTTTGTCTTTTTCCATCTATCATGCCATCTTCTAGTACTATGTGTGGATTGTTCCTCAACCTAGTGGGATATATAGTGATGCACAAACATGTTTTCCCCAAGTCCAAACACAAATTTATGAACCTTTGTGACACCTTTTTGGCCTAGGTTTTTCTCGGAAGTATGTGGTGTGGTATGATACCTCCTTGGTCCTTATTCATGTCGGCTTTATGATAAACCACACCATGTAACTCTCTTGAGTTTATGTTCCTCTCCTCTATCATTACTGCATGACTTTTAACTACATGGGTACGTTTTCTCTTTACATGTACCCTTTATTTAGGTTTCATCATCATTTACATATGAAAGGTCCCCCAAAAGGTGTGGATGATCAGAATTTTAGATCACCCAGCATTTTGGGCCAACATCCCAGAGTCTCATGAACAACATTTTGAGCCAGGTTCTATATTTAGAATATAGTCAGCGGTTGACCTTCACTTACCTATTCCAGTCCTAGGATAAATGACATGGATATATTGTATCGAATATAGTATGTAGTTATCTCCCATCATTATTCCACCCCCATTGCATCCCAAAATATCTGACATCATGAATCCCATTTTCCTACCCTTTCTTGTTCTTATGGTCCCTCGACACCTTTTGTGTTATTCCTCCATACATCCATGTACGTCGAGTAAGAATGTCGTCCTGGTTGGAATTATTGCACCCAATATCTCTTTTTCACTATTGTGCACTCTCATATGATGGGGAATGCCTAATACCACCCCTTGTTTTTCACATTGAGTATAAATCACATGGGATTAGGTGTTTTGGCAAGGTAATACCAACACATAGGATAGTGAAACCTCATGGTCCGAGTTCCATGACCATAAAATAGGATCTCTCTTATTACACATGAAATTTAACTGTTGTTTCCTTATCACATGATGTTAAATTTCCCGGAATATGCCTATCATATGACCTTAAACTATGGGATCATTATCCTAGATGCATGACAAAAAAGGCATTGCATTTTGGTATTATCACTTGAGATAGAATCTCCTTTGGAACTAGTCATCCACCATGATATTTTTCATGACCTGTATATGACTTCATTTCTATAGTGGCACCTAGACTTTTTATCTTTGGCTGGTCAATCCAAAAAAAGGGAATCGAAAACAACAAAAAAACAATATATATCAAATGATTCTTTTTTCTCTATGCATGGGTCATTCCTACATGATAATATTATTCTAAGAACTACGTGTGTCTTGATTCCTCCCCTCACAAGATACATAGTTACATCTGGACAAATCATCCCCAGGACTAGCTATAGAATTAAATCTTCATGTTTTAGATTTTTTTGACATCAACTCCTCGTTTGAGAATGATTTTTATGGCGTGAGGCCTCTTTAGTTATAATTCATGTAGGGTTATGTACCAAATTGCACATTTCTCTCATAGGGGTGCCCATTTCTTAGCCCAATGACAATAAAATAGGTCAATATTTGCATCCTTACAGCATGATGTTAAACTGTATGGAACTCTATAACTACATATGTATTGATTCCCATCTATGTAGGATATGTTGGAATGACCGGGTGTTTTTCCTTGGGCACAACCCCAGGTTCATCGACCCTCTTGTCCTATAGTGCCAATTACAGTCGAAACTCTATGAATTTAAACAATAAGCCTCCAGTTATCACAACATGACTTTAAAATATTGTCTAGGGTCTAAGAATCATGACCTTAAACAATGTGAAATAACCTGGTCATATGACATTATACTATGTATGTATCTTCCCCACATTCATGATGTAAAACTGAAAACCTTCCGAGGCCTTCATCCTAAGTGGTCCTCTCCCACGGTGATGGTCATCTACCACATAGTTCACAACTTTAGCTATCACTCTACATCCATGATGACATCCCTGGAAGAGATGATTGATCATTTTTCATATCGATACTCCCATACTAATGTGGTCTAACCCATGATGGTTTAATTTTAAGAGTGTTAGAATTCGTTCAAACATTCCATCACTCAATCTCGAGGATTCACATGCCCCTTATTTGGATCACCATATCCTCTCATTTCTAAAGGAACCCCCTGATGGTATGGATCCCCGACCTTTAGCCTCACCTATTGTTTTGAGCTAACGTTTCCGAAGATATCAAATTACATTTTGAGCCAAGCCCCATGTTTTCAAACTTGGTCAGTAGTTATCCCTCATTTGTTTGTTCCTGTTTCAAGCTAACGCGATATGGATACTCTATATCGAACATGGAAAAAAATTATCCTCCATTATCATGACACCCTCACTTCATTACAAATATTGGGTACCATGATTCACACTTCCCATTACCATTGTTTTTTGATTGATTCAAAAACCCTTGAAATTTCCCAACTCATTCATTAGTGCACATAAGGGAGGGAAATTTGGCTACTCTGATAACCCTATTATATAGTCACATACAACTTTCATTGTCTGAAAACTCATGATGGTTAGTCAGACTCTAAGTGTTCGATGGTTAGATGGAACTATCATATCCAAAGTGAACAATTACATGGTCGTAACATGTTTCTCACTCCACACATGACCCCTATGAGCTTAGGGATTGATCATTGGTTGTTTCAAAGATATGATTGAGGCTAAAAAATCAAAGAAAGATACAAATATTTCCATAAAAAACTTAATTAAGCAAAAAAACATTAAAAAATGTTTGTGAATTCAACAATACAAATTACCTAGGGATTGGACCCTTCGATGGAGAATCTTAGCATCGTCTCTCTTCGGCCTCTGGCATCCAGGATTTTCTGTCACCACCTCTGCTCCCTTCCATATTCATTTTCCATGGGGATAAGTCCATCCAATCTAATCAATACTCAATCATGCTCATATTGTATATCATACACCTCACGAGATGATCGACTTAGTTTCTTTTCAGCTTCTTCCAACTGAACCAGTAGTCACGATATGAGTTATGATTGGGTTTTCATGAAATAAAAGTGCTTGTTCATCCATGGTTCTAATAACTGGATCTATTTTTCAGCCTCCTGATGATTTTGAATGATAAAAGACTTCCTGTACTTCTAGGAGACACTGAAATTACAGTCTCTCTCCCATACCATCTCAACTAGGTAACCTTAGATGAGATGGTGTAAAATTTTCGTATCTACCCTTACGACGCATAGGTCATGTGGCCAAGAATTATGACACCCATCTTTATTATCCACTCTACTTGTTGGGTGTCGTCAATGAAATGCATGATCAATTTACATGACCGTTGACAAACAACCTCACTATCCTACACATCAATTTTGGCCTCGTCCTGCTCTTATGGGTCAGTAGGTTCATATTCTGGGAATGCCCAGATGTAGGATCCTCCTCTGGTATTTCATCGGATGAGTTGGGTTCCATATATTTTTGTTGATATTCATCATTGGATTCCACCTCTATAGGTTTTGGTTCTATCCCACCAGCAGTTCTTCCCACAACTGTGATTGTAGTGGTCTGGTCAGCTCGGGCGTCCGATTCCATATTGATCGGTGTTTCCCTTAGGAAAGGAGATCTAGGAACCCCAACCATCCTTATTTGAATTATGGTTGTTGGTTCAAGAACATTATAGGAAAAGATATTGTCAGTTGTTTTTATTGGGAGGATAACAGTTATAACTCTATATGGAGAGAGACTTACAAAGGTTGAATATTTGATCGTAGGTCCGAGTTGGTACCATAAAAAACCTAGGAAGTTCCCCACTTATAAGATTAGGAACTTTGAAAATTCCAGAATGGTTTCCCTAGTTTCCATAGCCCTGATGAACCCTATACCCACCATCGGTCTTTATATAGGCATCAGATCTTGTCCCTCTATGTTCATTTCCACACTGGAAGGGGACCTTTCTATAAGGATCTCCAACATAGAACAAATGTCAGTTGAGAAACCAATAAACCATGAGTATGTAGTGAAATGTAATGGTTTATATCTTACCTCATGAGTTGTGAATTATCCCAGCTCCAAGGCTATAACCTCGCCTTCTTTTAAAGGATTCCCCCTTTCAGTATCTCCCACCTAGGACCCCTCTGAATTTTCAAGAAAAGGGAATTTATCCCTTATATAGACAATATATAGATTTTGTGGGGATGTTTGGTCAATCAATACTTTCACCTGATCCAATATTGGGAATGGGGTTCCCCAAGAATGAACAATGTCCTCCAACTCAGCTATGTATTACTCCCCCATCGCCAGAGATACTAGAAAATCATTCATAGCAAGGAAAATATATGGAAGATCCATCCAGAACTGGATAAGATGATCCCACATCTTAGAAGGACCATGGAATTTCTTGTTAACATCCTGGGTTTTCCAATCCCCCAGGTAGACAATATCTTCAACAATGTCCACGCAGTTGAACAAAGTCCTAAGAGCGTGGTTTGGTATTTTATAGAACCCTCTTTCTGCCCTTCCTTCCTCATATCTCTACCCAGTTTGTGCCACTGGATCTACTAATTTTGTACCTCTACCACTCCCACCTAGAACAGACCTTGGAATCACTAGTCATGTCCCTGTAAGAACTAAGATGCCGCAATGTGCACCAGCTCTGCTGCCATGATGTGATATTATTATTGTCTGACCCCGACCCTGGGGTTGAGGTGGCACACCATCATCAATAAAGACTGTTTTTTGCTTCCTCATATCCCCTAGGTAGGCTATCTCCCAAATTTTTTCATACTCCTTAACTATATTGTAAGCATAAGTAGGCGGAAGTAGCTCATTCTGCATCTTCATATCTTCCCATGTGAACATGAGCCACATCTTCCTTATCACACATGGATGATCTTGATGATTTACCCCTAGGAGGACTTTTGGGGTCAACCTCCACATGCACCGGAACTACATCACAATGCAATGTAGGGTATATGGCTTGGAGATAGGATCTCGATATAACTGTGCCACCAAAACTCCACCTCGAAGGCTAGGATATATGACTGATGTTCCTCAGTTCCATGACCTTCATCAGTGAATACTCCCTTTAAAAGTGGGAATGGATAGAAATTTAATTCTTATGTCTTCCAAACTCTATTCAACACCACCGGTGAAGCCATCTTGGTAGGGAAACTTGCCAATGCATTCATAATAGCTGATAAAAAATCTAACTGAGGAGGGGAAATGGGGTTCAAATATCTGTAAACTCTCATGTGTGCTACTATAAAGCCATATAGAAAGTGAAAAATTATGAATACACACTATTCTTTTTTCTCCTCACTGATGTTCCACAACACCTTGTATAGATTCATCAATACTGGGATCCCATGGTTGATGCACTGCCATAGAGCCAACATGGATTCCATGATATATTTTCTCATCTACACACACATGTGTGCATCTATGACCCACAAAATCTATCCAAAAATGAGTGTAGAAATGATGCTATCCAATGTAACCACTGGTTACTACTTAGTGTTAACATTGTACCCCCACAACTTCTATTTTTTTTCCTCCTGAATTCACCAGTATGAACCTTCCTTACTTCGCTGAGCCCCCCTTGGACAGGTGGGGGACCATTCCATAAATTTATTTCATGCCACCTCTCTCTCAGTAGGATGTTTCAGTGGGATGTTTAGGAAATGTACGAACCACTATTTGAAGAGTACATCCCTCAACGAATGTTTATCATTGTCTGGAACCAGGTCCATCAACATCTTTTCTAGTCGTGGAATCTAATCCGGATCCATCCATTTATTCTCTATATAGATGAATTCATCATAAATCACCCCTAGGATGATAATACATAAAATTTGGTGGAGTTTACAGAGGAAAATGCTGAACTCTCCATGTTGAAAATTGAAGGTTTTGGTCCTCTAAGAACACTTACATAGTAGCTATGGCATATATTCTTCAGTTGGTAGATGTGGAATTAATAATCTAACATGTCCTTATATAGGACTAATCACCTTAGATATGACCCAAATTCATCACAAGATGCACATACCCAGTATTCCGCATCCCATTTATTTGTGAAGTTTCCTCCTTGACGTAGGTACCAACTATCGGTCCACCCTTTCTCTAGATTCCCTAAGCCCCCTTAAGAATTGTGGGGGAGTTGTGGTGGATATACCATTAGTTACAGTGATTATTAATCAATATTATTTACATGGTTATAGAAGAATTCAACATTAACTGGTGTATGATCCTTCCAGATATGGCCGTTAGCAGCCATGAACCACTAATCTTGGCACGACGCGCCCCTAAACAAGTAATCCATTTCGTCGCTGCTCACTTCGAGGATAAAGACATCATCCCCCATACCGAATCGATATAATGGTAATATATTGTAGAGAGGGTAATTTTTCTTCCCTTCTATCATTGGATCCACCAGATACTCATGATCATAATGAATTCCCACACATTATCTAGGTTCAAGATTGTTCAGCATATCTTCCCTTCGAGCGACATCTGCAAAAACCTTCCAAGAAGCTTCTAGATGTGCCATTTGTTCCAAGAATTTAGATTTTTTATTTTCTGGCCGAGAATATTTTTAATAGAGTACGTTCACAAAGCACGACTCACAGAGCACACTGTTGAAGAGCCTTGAATTACTCACCACACTTCATTGAGAAATAATGGATCCTAATACACTGATTTTCTAAGAAGTGTTTTTGGAGAACCGATTCATAGAACCTAATTTGCAAATAAAGTTCGTGGGGGTGTTCTAGAGCTTCATAATTTGAGATATCAATAACTAAATTGAAAATACAGGATGCATAGAAATGGGTCCCTCGCACAAAATTTATAGGAAATGGCCTCGTGAGATTCATGTAACCCTTCGGTGCTCGTAGCTTCACGTAAATCTCACCTCGCGCTCTATGCACCCTCATCCTGAGTCAACATCATAATCGACATATTTTTGGTGTTCTTCACTTATAATCTAAACCTCATTATCTCCTTATCTCCCATTCTGAAGGGGTGGGTGAGGATATTTTTCTGTTGAAATCCATGTCTAAATGGAAACGGTATACAAATCTACAAATGACATGCCTCGCGGAGCTCTGTAAGAATTCCATTTAGCACCGTGGATGGTGCGAAGCCAATAGAACGAACTCCTCTATGAACACTATAAAGAAATGATGTAATCTTATGTGATCTCAATGGATACGTTAATGACCACTGCAATGAAATTACGAAAGCCTATACTAGTCCAATGTAGTGACCTTTGATCGTGAAGCACCGTTTCCTTCCCGACGTTCCCTCAGAGCACCACGATGCTTGGTGCCTATAAATATGTGGTTCACCCCCCCACTCTCAAAGAATCGATACCCATAACAATCACCTTATGAGATATCGATTCACGTAAAACTTTTACTCTATGAACCAGTGAGAAAATACATCACCCAAGGTACCTGAGCACTACGAACCAACTTTCCCACTGCTCTAATTTTCCTCCACTTAAATTGGGGATGCCTTTCGCGAATCCCTGCGACCATCGCAAAGGTTGGAGTCTCTTTTGGGCACTCGATTATTCACAAAGAACCCTCCAAGAACATACTAAATCCATGCCTTGGCTGGGTCATCATGCTTCATGATGTCCTACCTTTGCATTGTTCCTTTTTTACCTACACCATGAATGACTTTCCATTGCAAAGTCCCCTCCCCAAGTGAAACACCATAGCTTCATTATGCCGCTCTCTATGAGGCCTTATGCTCTGTGAACCCCTCTTCTATGTGTCAATTTAGTCTTTTACAAGGTGATTTCATGGTTCCTCGAGTGGTGTTTGATATAGTGTTTCCTTATCTTATTCTTCTTCGCATAGGAATGCTAATTGATATTTCTTCTTTGCATATCCATGAAAACATGATCCCCTCGAGTGACCATTAATTCACCCCATCATTTCTCGGCATCGGTTGTGCCTTACTTCCCCTAATTATGGCTTGGTATAAGTTATTTATGTCCTAGGGGTGAGGATAGAGTCCTCCTCGTCTAAGCCACGGGAAATTAAATTTCTGATCACCCTCATCCATCACACATGATGTAAAACTTTGAGTTGCTGCATGCATGGAAATTTAGGGTAGACTCGATGGGGAATGAGAATCATCACTCTGCCACTCCTCTTCCCCTTTGGGATTTGTTTCCATGTGTGCCTCATGAATTCTTCACGTAATACCAGGCATAATTTGATAGGGTATTCCCTATATGATGGTCATATCCTCCTCGTACATCAGATTACCCTCATTGGGATTCCCTCATGGATTAAGTCCCAATCTCCATCACTCTGGGCCACTAGACATGTGTAATACCAACACCATACTTCATGGCCGCACCTTTAACGACATGATCATCAGGTCTTCCATTGCCTCTTGTTTCCCACACCGAGCATGACTCATGTGGGGTTAGAGTAATCAGAAACATTGATATACTCTTTGGGCCACTAACCATGCATAATCCTCATGCCCCCTCATTCCTCAAGATGTTAAACTATATACCCCACCAAACTACATGTACTTTGATCCCTGTACTTTAAAAAAGGTACGTAGGAACCTCTCTGAGGTTCAATCCCATCATCCCCCACAATCCATTTATCTCGACTACTATACATTGGTTCATTCATTGTGTATGACATTAAACTGTATGTCATTTTTAAATACATAGGTTTTGATCCTTGTATTCTACACAGGGTACATAGGAGGCCTCTCTGAGGTCTAACCCTAACCCATGGTAAACTCTGGTACTCGCTCCTAAGGAATGTACCCTCCTAATGTGGTACTTTCCCTTTTTGGGATGTATCTCTTCGATTCCCCTCTATAGGGTGTTCTGATCCACCCCAAGTAGCTAACTATTCATAAGCCTCTAACATCACCATACTCCTCCAACAAAGAGTTTCCCTCTTGTTATGGGCCACTAACCATGTGTAAGCCCCAACATGTATCTAGGTTGCTGTCCTTTGTGTACACCACGAATCTATGCTCCATCCTCAACTATGTGGAATTTGATTCCCTTCCGTGAGGACACATAGGAATCCTCCATGAGGTTTAATCCCATCATCCTTTTCCCATATTATTCTCTCGCTTGAGCCTTTGAATCTCGAGAAGATCATGTACCAACGTGGAAGTTCTATTTCTTTCGGGTCTTCATCCATGCGCCAACTCTCATGAGCCAACACCTCAGGTGTCTCATCGCTCCATCCTGAACTACGTGGACATTGATTCCCCATCACGGGGGGTACATAGGAAGTCTCCATGAAGTCCAATCCCATAAACACCATCTTCACATCGGTTCCATCTAATTCACCTCACCCTCCGACACCTCCTCCATATCCATCCATATTTTACCTGAGCCACCACATCCTGGTGAGATCCGTCCATCCATGATTGCCACTCCTTAGAGGAACCCAGGCAACTAACCCTAAAAATCCCCATTCACATGCACCGTCAACTTTCCATTATCTAGGTAAGATCATTCATCCCATTGCATCTTTTTGAGGCACTCGGGAAGCTAACCACTTTTAAGCCCTAAATCGACCCTTTAATCTACATGGGTTTTGATCCTTGTATTCTAAAGAGGGTACATAGGATGCCTCTATATGGTTCAATACCAACCAACGATAGACCTTGGTCTCCCCTTTTTGAGGCCCACTTTATTTAATCCACGCTTTCAGGTGTCTAGATCTGCATTTATAGTGTGATATCTTCCATTTTGGGACATTCCATCCAAGATCCGTCCACAATGGGTGTTTTGATCCATCCTTCTAGTAAAACCTCCAGGTGCTCCCTCCTAGAGATGTACCAATCTAATCAACTATTATCAGTGTTATGATCAGTTTGATCTACCTCCCCTAGATGATAAACTTGTGGAATTCCCCACATTAAACATGATAAGCCGAGGAAAACATCAAAGACATGCCTCTAGAATATGATACCCTACATTCAACAGTGGATGTCTCGGGCTTCCACTCACTCGATAATCCCTCTTATAAGGGAAAATTTAGGTGCACCAAGGCTCTAGCATCCAAACATGCCAGCGATTCCCAACATGACTCTTTCATGACCAAAAGTTGCTTCCCCAACTTGACCCTTTGGAATATCCTGACTAAATCAGCGTAATTAACTAGTGTACACAAATATATGGAACCAAGAATGAGGTTCAAAAACAAAATCTTAATATATAAGAGATACCCACACTAAGTTATGAATTCCAAGGAGGAATCCATAAAGGAGAGACCAACATCCCATCAACTCATTTCGATCAAGGAGTATATATCTCTAAATAAGTGATGAATGCTGCCCTCCTATGAAAAATGGGAATGTGGGGAAACAATTGAAACCATATTCATTGGCAACAAAATGAGGTGACACTCCCCAAAAAATTCTTCATAAATAATAGCTATGTCATAGTTCTCCCCTCTATGCTCTTTGGGTCCCATGGTAAATCTGATTATTTTATACTTTCTGACATGTTTTTTTATTTTATTGATGTTTTGGTTTATGTCATGAATATATTATAAAATGATTAGGAATGATGATTTTGGAATTTTTATTCAACAAAATAGGCATAGGATGAGGCAACCTCTTCAAATTATTTATTTTTATTAATATAAATTAAGTGGATGTTTTAAAAAATTATTTAGTTTCAATACAATGAATTTATGTGATCAATTTTTTAAAAATTTATTTTATAAATTTATTTTCAAACTAAATTGAAAATGGATCATTATTAAAAATTATTCATGTGAAAAGTTGGGTGTTGACCTACTATGAATTTTTAATACTAATGTATATATAAAATTTTAGTTTTAGGTTCAAGTTCAGATCATGTATTCTCGTGAAGCATGTTCGGTTGAGTTTTAATGGTGACTAGTGGTGTTAAAAAGTGGTATGTTATCCATTTTTGTTTTATTTATATTTCTCTGTTTTTTATCCTAATAAGAAATTCCTTTTTTAAATTACATTAATTATTGGACACTATTTCTATGGTGGTCACTATGGGACTTGGTTCTAGATACATATGTGGGAATTAGAGAGTGAGATGACATTTTATTAAATTGTTTTAAATTATATTGTATTGTTTTTATTTTCTATGATGGTACATGGACTGAAGATATATGATGTGTTCATGCCCATTTTCCACCTCTTGTTTAATTTATTTTATTGGTGAAATTTTTCCACTGTATTATTTTTGACTCCTTGGTGATTGTTTCCAGCTCACAGGTCATGGGAATTCCCTCACGATCTATTACACTATGGACTAATAATTAAATAAATGGATGACATAGGTTGTTTTGTGATATATTCTATACTTTTTTTTGAAAATCTTTAAACTCTTTAAAATTTTCATACTAATGCCTCATAAAAAACACATAACTATACCTACTAAAGTCATTATAAAAAGTAACTAAGTACCTGAATCCACAACATTATTGAGTACTCATTGATCCACACACATAATAATTTATGATATACAACATCCTACTATCCCTTTTACCTTTTACTCTAAATTTTATTTGACCATATTTTATAATAAACATGATTTTCATGTATCAAATGTTTTACAATAAAATGAGTCTTATAATAATATATGTAAAGTATTTGGATTTTTTTCTCATTTATACTTCCAAGGAAATAGTCATAAAGGTAGGGGGATTATAATGGAAATTATCATTATTATTCAAAATATTATAGAAAGTATTATCCATATTGAAAGTGTATAATCTATTTACCATACTTCAAATTCCATAAAACAATTAATTTAAATATATAAAACAACCCTGAAATTAAAAATGTATAAAAATCCATTATTTTCTTGACAGGATATGTAAATAATTTTTTATTATTTCAAGAACATAACAAAAGATCTCCATTTCTAGAAATAATCCTCTAGGGGTACATAGATTCTATGTTCTAACTTATAATGAAATAACTCATTATCCATTGTTGATATATATATCTACTTCACTCTTATTAAATACATTCATCTTTCGATGTTTGTTTTTTTTAGAAAAAATGTGTGATGCACACCTGTTATATAGTAACCATGAGTTAGAATTATATAAACTGATCTCTATAACATTCAAATTTAGATTATTATAATGATTTCATATGAGATCAATTCTAAACATTGATACTAATATAGAATAGTTTTATAGGATATACCTATAATAGATATAGGAATTATTAATATGATATATAAAATAATCAATAAAAAATCAAATTTATTAGTGATTATAATGTTTTATAACATTTAATAAAATAAAATATTATGAATTTACTCCCCCTAAAAATGATGACCCCATACATCATACCCATTTGTTTAGCCAAGATCCATATTTGACTAATATTTAAATCAAATTTTGTTCTTATCTAATAACACATATATTTTGGTAGAAAAAATCTTTAATAATATCACATATGATATTTGGATATATGATAGGAAACTTATTTTCCCAAATCCAATATATAGATATTAACGTAACTATGGAATCCCACCATTTTATTACACAACTTTTTAATTATATTGTACAAAACAGATGATCTTTTAAAGTTTAGTTTCCTAGAAATAAAGCGCATTATAATTGAAAAAATAAAAAATTCTTCTAAAAAATGTAAAAGGATTAGTCATTGGTTCATCAAAATTACTTTTAATACATATCAAAACTTGGGTACATACATCAATGGAAATGGTGAGAATAAATACCAATAAGGGAATAGGCAAGGGAAATAGTTTACAAGGGATATTGAAGAATATCATTAAGAACAAGTGGAATATAATTATGGATTGAGGCGTATAATAATAAAAACAACATAAGTCATAACATGTAAATGTGTATACAACATTTAAATGAGACATACAAATGTATATCACGAAGGGTTGTCACTGAGGTGTCATAAAAATTACCAAGGTTGTTCAACAAGGAATATGTCATCTCTAGAGAATAAATTCATTACCCAATGCATTGGATAACTATGAGGGATAACCTATAATATTAATTAATTAATTTTATTCACATAGATCATAATAAAAAATTTCATAAATAACCCATGGAGAATAAAATAAATAGGTTTCATATCAAAATCACGATGTTTCAAAAAGTGCTTAAAGACAGGATCATTATATTATTTTAAACCCCTGGAAAGGAAATACTGGTTTCATGTATGATAATAAAAAATAAAATAAATCACTCTCATATATAGGTGAATACCCCAAGAAAAAAATAGGTCTGGGTATTAACAAAAATAAAGTAAAAGAGAATTTTTCACAGAGGCGAGTAATTTAGAGAAGTAAATTCAGCTACATAACGGGTATAAAACATGGTTTTAAAAAAAGGTAAAAAGAGATGGGATAGAGGTATCCTATTGATAAAACAAAATTTGGATGTATGGGATGAATAAATAGTAAATTATAGAGAGTGACCATGAAATTTAGAATACATATACAAAAGAGGTTCTTAAAACGAAATGAAAAGAATGATATTTCCCCTACTTTGAAGAGTAACTCCTAAAAACTATGGATTGGGACATTGGCGGTTTTAGGATAAAGTGGGAGGACTCATTGGGAGGAAAAACAATAAAACCCTAGTAGAGAATTAATTGTCAGTGAAAGGAAATGGAGAAATGGGTGGGTATTTATAGTAAAAGTGGAGGATTTGCTTATTAATTTCCAAATACAGGCCTTGGAAACCTAGGTAGAAGTTAATTAAAATCCATGAAATTTACCATGGTATTGGACACTTGGGTGAACTTTATATGTTATTTTAATCCACAAGAGTAAACCATAATTTTATATTACTTAATTTGGAAAGGAAAATTAATGTCTTCATAAATTTTTTTTAAAGTTCAAGCTTCCATTTTATAATTTGGAAAGTAAATAATATATTAGTAAATTGATTAAAACATATGAAAATACATGATATTAATAAAATAACATATTTAATGTTATTTATTTTTGTTATTTAGTTATTACATAATTACGAAATAATTATACTTTCATTAACATACTGAAAAACTGAAATTATATTTTTACTATTCACAAAAAAATAAATTATTTTAGAAAATTATCATAAATTCACCCTAACATAATTTTGACGTCTCAAAATCAACAATTATATTTATTTTATAATAATAATTATCTAAATATGATAATTTTATCTTTTAAATATGAATATACCCATTCATTAAAAATAATAAAGGATCGAAAATGCATAGTAAAATTTCAAACACTTGAAAAAATAAACTATTTTATCATTTATTTTCAAATAACTGTGTTTTAATACTAATATTTAATTTAAATAAATTTTATTCATAATACCTTATCTTATTATAATAATTATATATTTTCTGAATAGTAGAATCTCTATATTAAAAATAAATTTATCAAATTTCATCTCAATTTTATTATGAAAAGCTATTCGTAAAATGAAAATGATGGTATAAAAATTCTATTAATACATTGGAATTACACTTTAAGTAAATAGGGCCCTAACACATAATATGTTATTACACCCGCATATTCCCTAAGAGTATGGTGTACAATGGTGGTAGTTTCATTAGGTGGATTAGATAACATCGAACGAGAGGTAATCTCCACTAACCTAAACTTCTCCTGTGGGTGATTTCATTCAATATTCACTTATTAAAGCTCGGCTTGGGATTGGTTAAGGGAGAACCTCAGTGATGACACATCCCACCCAATTGACGAACAATGGTCTTCAAACAGAATTAATCTTCTTGTTTAGTCCATCAACTCTTATTTATGTATATATTTTACTTTGTCAAAATTTTACTTATAAACTCTAATTATATTATTAAAATTATTATTAACAGTATAATTCCCAATGTCCATATTGACCAATTTTCATTGACTAATTTTCATATAACGGTCAAATCTAGATGGTCACATTTAACATTATATTAACTTCATTAAAAAAAGTTGTTTTAAATAATGGAATATAAAATTTATTTTAAGAAATAATTATCATTCAAAAATTTTGGATCATTATATTCTCCCCCCTAATAAATTTCACCCCCAAAATTTCAACATGTTGTCCTAGTTGAGAAAATCTATGGGTAATTTTTCCTCATTGTACCCTTTGGTTCCCATGTGGATTCTTCAAATTTATGGTTTCTCTACAATACTTTGACAAAGTGGGTTTTATTTTTGTGTATAACCTTGTACCGACAGTTCAAGATGTCTATTGGATGCTCCTCATAAGAGAGGTCATGATCTAGTGGTACCACCTCAAGATTCAGTATATGTGAAGGGTCATGTATGTAACTACTCAAGAGATACACATGGAATGCATCATGAACTTGATCTTGATTTGGTGGAAGTGATAGATTATAGTCCAGTTCTCCTATGTGATCAAGGATTTCATAGGGGACAATGCATATGGGGATAAACATCCCTTTATTCCCAAACCACATCACTCTCTTACAAGGTCAAATATAAAAGAATAATTTTTCACTAGCATCAAACTCAATGTCCCTTAGATGGTAGTTAACGTAGCTCTTCTACCGACCATGAGAATCCTTTTTGTGTTTTTGGATGGCATGAAATAATTTTGTTATCTCTTACATAAGATCTAACCCAAGAAGCTTTCTCTCACCAAATTCATCACAACATACATGAGTTATACATAACTTCCCATATAGAGATTCATAGGTTTCCATTTGAAAACTAAAATGAAAGATATTTTTGTATTATAATCAACTAATGGGAGATGTTTATCTCATCAACCATTAAATTCTGTTGAGCATGTTCTCAGCATGTACTCAAGTGTCTGAAAAGTCCTTTTAGATTGCTCATGATTTTGGGGGTGATAGTCCATACTAAAATTCAATTTACTATTCAGAGAATGTTGAATAATTCTCTAGAATCATAATTTAAACCTTTTATCATGAGAATAAATGATATAAAGCAGTACTCCATGCAGCATTATGACTTCCTTCACATATATCTTGGAATGCTGTTCAAGTGAGAAATCATCCCAAATAGCGATGAAAGTGGATATCTTGGTGAGATGAGCCACTATAACCTAAATGAAATTATTTCCATTAGATATTCTTAGGGGTCTAGTGACAAAGTCTATAGTGATGTTTTCCCACTTCTATGTTGGTATGGATAGTGGCTATAAGACACTATTTGAAAGCTGTCACTCTGTCTTCACTTGTTGACACATCAGGAACCTTGTAGTGTAGTCAACAATGTCCATTTTTGTGTTATCCCACCAATAATAATCACAAATTCCCCTATACATTTAGTTCTTATAGAATGTATAGATAATTTAGATCTATGAGCTTCATCCATAAGCTACTTATTTATTTCTAAAATTGATGGAACCCATAGCCCTGGATAAAATTTCAGTACACCTTCCTCATCAATATTAATCTTAAAAAAATTCCCACTCTTCACAACCTCTATATTATTCAATAATAAATAATATTATCTTTGGTATTTCATGGTCTTCTATAGTAATTATGGTTGAAAAATCATTTGGGGTACGTTTGATGATGTCTGATCGCGTTGTCGAGCGCATCAAATTAGTTGTTTAGTTTTAATAAGAATTTCTCCAGTATAGTAGCAACCCTAGGTCGTATCTCGATGAATCCATAGATCATTAATTCCAAAATGTGGGTCTTATTATGAAATTAAAAAAGATAAATGGGGTTTTATAATACTTGGGTTTGATGATTAAAGATGACAAAAGAAAAATAAAGTTATAAAATAGAGTAGAAGTAAACAAGATTAATTAAATGTGATCTACCCAAGGTACTCTCATGATGCTCATTCTTCATTGATTCATGAGGTAAAGTTATGATATTTTAATCCCTGGTTTTTAACACGTATAACCCTAATGTTATCGAGTTTATATTAGGATACCTTCTAGGTTTCAGTCGAAAACAAACAATGATTCACCAGACACCGCCGATGATTGGGTGATTTGTGTTCGACTTCATAACTGAAACTCACCAAGGGAACACATGAAGAACTTGATGTGATATCTAGGTTTGTATGTTATTTCTTTGTGATAACATGACATAAATTTACATGTCCTTTATGGTGCTGATGTGAGTTTAATTGACCAATATGAACCACACAAACACCATAATTGAATTATGGAAGAAAAATGGATGAACAATGTGTAAAACATCACATGAAAGGGTAACCCCAAACATGATCATTTGTGTTTGAGTATAAAATACCATTATATAACTCAATTATAGAAAAGGTAGGATGAATAAAAGAAAAATAAAAATCTAGAATTAAAAAGACCATTCAAATATTACAACATTAATCTCGGGATTTACAACATGTTCCTCCCCAGGTGATCACAGGGGGTTTAGAAACCCATGGGAGGGGATAAAGAAGAAGATGTTGAAGTAGCACTTCCCATAGCTTCTATAACTTCAAATATTGGTTTCAAGACTCCTTTGGGACTCCAAAATTGCGAAACCTTGCCTTTGGTTTGAACTCCCAAATGGGGTGCTCAATGTGCCAATTTATAGGCAATGTGGTATGTGGTTTTGGGCCCCCTGATTTTACTAATCCGCTTGGTCTAGGGTTTTGGCTAGTCAGAAAGTATTAAATCACTTTGAAAAAAATAGAGAGTTATTGGAAGACACCCTTTATACCTCCATGTCAAATTTGGCTGCCATATATGGAACATAATAAGAGATATTTCCAAAATATAGAGGCAGAGGTTTGACCCCATGCATATCCACTTTATTGAACAGATCAGTTTTTATGGGCCTCTTAATGAACAAATTGGTCTACGGTTCCTTCAGATGTATTGGATCCCATTAAATTTCGGAATAGAACACAAATTTTCATCCCATTTTAATGTACTATTTAGTATCAGCATTCGTTTTAGTCCACTAGTGTGTTTGGATCATGTGCAGATTGGCCCATTTTTCTTGGACTTCATCATAGGTCCTCCAAATCACCTCCGCCTACAATATAATTATCAAAACATGTAACAATTCCCTTTTTAAAAGTTAAAAAAAAAATTGAATCAAACATGGAGTGAAATTTTTTATTATACTTGTAATTTTTAATACAAAACCAGTTTAATACATTGGTATACGGGTGAAATAAAACAGTGAATCATGGGACAATCACACCCCCACACCTAAAAATTTTCACTCCTGGGAAATATAATATCCTAATAATGTCCCATTCCTAAATCAAAGGTGTGAAAACATCCATGATTGTTTTGAAACTAATTTCATCATGTCTCTTTTATGGAATCGAATTTCCTATCATTGTTTTCTCATATTTAAATTTGTTGAACTTCATTTTTTCACCCAAGAAACATGTCGCAACCTACCTCACCTAAATGTTTTCTATATTCACTCAAGAAACATATGAAAGTGGATTTATGCTTTTTTCCCAGAGTTAATGTGATCTTACCATATACTTTCCAAGATTCTCATTTCTCTATCGACAGAAACTAGTGTTCTACTCAAGAGGACTTCCAACAGGTTGTTCTGAGGTTCATGGGTTGGTAGGATTTAATGTTTAAAAATATGAGGCAGAAGAGGAGTGTTTAATCTCTTATGTACAAAACATGTCAAAATTCAGCAAGTGTTCCCAATGAATGTACACATTCAACCCCTCACAAAGTCTATCACCTCCAAATCACTCTCCCCATTGTTCATTTTTGTGGTTCACAACCAAGAAGTGAATAATAATGAGTAAACATCCTCTTTTATCCATTTTTTTCTTTTGTTCTGTTTTTTCTCAATGTAAAGAACTAATTTTTTTGTATAATGTTTATGACAACCCTGCTTTTTATTACAACTTAAACATGCTTTATTACATAAAAATTCACTTGATACAACAAAGAAGATCGAGAGGTTTAGTGTCTTTGGGGCTTATGATCATTACATAAAAACTTTAAACTTGAAATACAACATCTTTATTGAAAACTTCCTTTACATGACCACTACATTCCTTCGTACTTAGCATTGCATGGGATAACCTGAGGACATGCATAAGAAAAGGGTGAGCTATAAAGCCCAGTAAGGGAGTACATAATGAATAACATGAGGAGTACAATACATGTTAGGCAATGGACATATCAATAGATCATAAGAGAAACATGAACATAAAGGCATGATAAAGCATGATAATCATAACATGGAAATGTGGCAACAACACTTAACATTGAATTAGCATGAGCCAAGGCTCATTGCACATGGAGCATGAGTAAACCCTCATTGCACTTGAAGCACGAGTAAACCCTCGTTGCAATTGAATTAGCATGAGTCAACACTCATTTCACATGACGTATCATGATACTATACTTTACCCAATGCATTGGAGCGCTATAAAGGGCGCACCCTTCTTAAAAATTTCATTTCATGCATAAGTGTGCCACATGGATCATAAAACATGGATTCATAAAACATAATCATTTCTTCCACGATAAAGGAATGTGGAATTCATAAATGAAACTTTATAATCAATATGTAAATGTGCATAAAGGTGAATACCCTTGATGGAGAAATGGGCATGGTATTCACTACACAAAGACATTGGCTTAGAAAATCGGTGCGATTTCGGTAGCGTAACGGCGTGACATAAGAATTCATAAAAAAGGTTGATGAGAGAGAAAGGGGTTCCTCATCATATTTACATGTAATGGAAAGTAAGGAGATCATATATATACATGTCCCAACAATAGAAATGGAATTTAGATTCATGATACAAAAGTATTGCTTGAATGTAAAAGAAGAGAGAGAAGTTCCTTTCGGAATTTCGGCATAGTAACAGGTGTACATGGGAGGATTTTAATGAGAGAGAAAGGGTTCTCCCATTATTCAAACAATAATAGGGCAGTATGGGGGAGGTGTGAAACCATACCCCAACATTCATAATTGAAATTAAAAGGGCAATAAAACTTAAAGAAAATTGACAAAAATGAGAAAGGAAGAAAAAACCCTTACTTGGAAGTGTGCTTCCAAAGGCTAGAGAGAGGCTTGTGAGAGGATTCTTGGGAGCTTGGGGCATCTTGAGAGGATTCTAGAGAGAGTAGGGCAGAGGTTGGACGAACTTCAAGGGCTTTGAGTGAGGAGGAAGTGGGAGCTTGGGTGGGTTTATATAGGAAAGGTGAGAGAATTCTTTATTATTTAGGTTTGGGACCCCTTATATTAAAATAATCCAAACCACAAACCATCCCATGGTATTTGACCATGGTTTCTGGAAAAGGAAAGAGGAAAACAATATTTTACAAGTCCAAGGTCCGAACCTATTAAAAAATTAGGGTTGCTTATGTGGAGGTGAGTCACACTCCCATGGAAATTAATTTAAAAAGGCAAAGTGTTGAATAAGTCTTGAGGGCTCCATTAATGCTTTGAAAAGTAAGTCAAACAAACCCAAAACCTCATTATTTTAATGATAAAACACATATTGGCCGAACATAAGGATTATGGTATTTTATTACATCACCATTGGGTCATTATGATGTCATAAAACACATTATATATTTAAATGGTATTTAATTTTTACCCAAAACTTTGACTGTCTCAGAAAATTATAAAAAATCACCGTTGGATAATTTCGACGTCCTGATTCCAAAAATAATATTTATTTTATCTAAATAATTTTCTAAATATGTGAATTTTCACTTTTAAAATAAAAACCGACATTTATAAAAAAATTCACGGGTTTTGACAGAAATGGCCTTCAAACCTTAATAAAAATTTTAATTGCATTCATAAAATTATAAGATCATTTATATTTAATAAAAATTAATTTAATATTAATAATAATATTTTATTAAAATATTATTTAATTCAAAAATCCTTTAATTTAATAAAATATAATTCTTAATTAAATAATAACTAAAAACACCATTTGTACTTTAAAAACTAATTACAATGTATCAAAAATGACTAGAAATTATATTAATTATTATATATAAAAAAAATAATGTACATGAACATGGTGCTACTTATTTGTTACATAACCCCTTAAAATAGCCGCATAAGACCTAAGGGTAAGGTGAGCGATGGTGACAGACTCTTGGGGTGACTCGGATAACATCGCTCGAGTTGTAATTTCAATCAACTTCCATTTTTCCCGTAGACGATCACGTTCGAGCTTGACTTGATGAAACTCAGCTTGGGCTTGGTCAAGGGCAAAGCCCAAAGACTCCACCTCTTTTCCGAGCTCCGACAAATGGGCTTCATAAGGGGCAATTCTACTGGATGAGGCCATCGCTTCCTTTTTCTGAGTAGAAAATTGGTTCGTTAAAGCCTTATATTTAAACTACCCAGATGATCACTGTTCAACGGCTATAAAAGTAACGGTCACAAATCTTAAAGTAAAACTAAAAAAGTTGACATCTTATAAAAACATTTTTCATAAAGAAACATTTAACTTGATCAAGAGGGATTTTCCATTAATGAAACTTTGGGTCCTTACAACATTCCCCCCTTAAGAAATTTCGCCCTCGAAATTTTCCTTTTCCCACACTAAAACAAATGTGGGTAACTTACCTTCATCATATCCTCTGACTCCCAAGTTGCTTCTTCAAACTTGTGGTTTCTCCACAACACCTTGACGAGGGGCATTGTCTTATTTCGTAGAACTTTTTCTCTACGATCTAAGATCTTCACTGGTTGCTCCTCATAAGAAAGATTGTCTTTTAATTGTACCACCTCGGAAGAGAGTACATGTGAAGGGTCTGGTATGTAATTCCTTAAGAGGGATACATGGAAGACATCATGCACCTTGGCCATAGTAGGTGGAAGTGCTAGTCGATAGGCCACAGCCCCAATACGATCAAGAATCTCGAATGGGACGATGTACCTTGGACTTAACTTCCATTTCTTTCCAAACCTCATAACCTTCTTCCACAGAGATATGCGTAAAAACACCATGTCTCCGACTTTAAACCCAAGGTCTCGTCGACGATTATCTGCATAACTCTTCTGTCGACTTTGAGCTGCCTTGATATGCTGCTGAATGGTTTTCACCTTCTCCACCATTTCTTCGACCATTTCTGGTCCAAGCAGCTTACGTTCACCGACCTCATCCCAACATGACGGTGTTCTAAACCTTTTCCCATACAGGGCTTCATATGGTGCCATTTGGATACTCGAGTGGAAACTATTATTATAAGAGAACTCAACTAGAGGAATATGTTGATCCCATCCTCCTTTAAAGTCCATTGAGCACGCTCTCAACATATCCTCAAGTGTTTGGATAGTCCGCTCGTATTGGCCATCAGTTTGAGGATGATAGGCCGTACTGAAGTTTAGTTCAGTATTCAGAGCATGTTGAAGACTCTTCCAAAACTTAGAGGTAAATCTTGGATCTCGGTCAGACACAATAGATAGTGGTAATCCATGCAACCGTACCACTTCCCTGATATATATCCATGCCAGTTGATCCAAAGAGAAATCCTCTCGAATATCAATGAAGTGTGCAGTCTTTGTAAGACGATCCACAACAACCCAGATTGCATTGTTGCCTTTGGATGTCCTTGGAAGTCCGGTGACAAAGTCCATGGTGATGTTCTCCCATTTCCTTTTTGGTATGGGCAATGGTTGCATCATCCCCTTAGACTTCTGCCTCTCTGCCTTCACTTGCTGATACACCAGGCACTTTGATGTATATTCAACGATCTCCTTCTTCATATTATCCCACCAAAAGTTTTCTCGGAGATCTCGATACATCTTTGTGCTCCCTGGGTGAATAGAGAAATTTGAACTATGTGAATCATCCAAAAGTTTCTTCTTCAGCTCCGAACTTGATGGAACACATAGTCTTTTCCCAAACCGCACAATTCCTTCTTCATTAACATTAAACTCTGAGGATTTTCCCTTTTTGATAGCTTCCACTTTTTCTTGGATTCCCGCATCATCCTTTTGAGCATCCATTAACCTTTCCAAAAGAGATGGTTGAGCAATCATTTGTGAAAGGATTGATGATGTTCCCTTCTTTATGATTCCCACGTCCATCTTCATCAAGTCTAAGAAGATTGGATCCTTCTCAATTCTCATCATCGATAGAATAGATGGATCCTTTCTACTTAGGGCATCCGCCACCTTGTTCGCTTTCCCAGGGTGGTAATGTATTGCACAGTCATAATCCTTGATGAGCTCTATCCATCTTCTCTGGCGCATATTAAGCTCTTTCTGTGTGAATATATATTTAAGACTCTTGTGGTCAGTATATATCTCACATTTCTCTCCATAGAGATAATCCGCCAGATTTTCAAGGAAAAGATCACCGCCGCCAACTCCAGATCATGCGTTGGATAGTTTCGCTCATGGATTTTCAACTGCCTTGAGGCATAGGATATCACTTTATCATTCTGCATCAGCACACATCCTAATCCCTTCTTCGAAGCATCACTGAATACCACAAAAAGCTCCACACTTGTGGGTAAAGTGAGCACGGGTGCAGTGATAAGCCTCCTTTTCAACTCCTTGAAGCTTTCTTCACATTCATCACTCCAAGCAAACTTTACTCCCTTTCGAGTTAGCTTGGTAAGAGGGTTGGAAAATCGTGAGAAATTTCTCACAAATCGTCGATAATATCCAGCTAACCCCAAGGAGCTACGGATATCGGTTACCGATGTTGGCCTCGGCCATCCCTCAATTGCATCTGTTTTGGAGGGGTCCACAGATATCCCATTGCTTGTGATGATATTACCTAAGAATGAGACTTCCTTCAACCAAAACTCACACTTGCTAAACTTTTCATAGAGCTTCTCCTTGCGCAAAGTCTCTAGTACAGTTTTTAAATGCTCTTCATGGTCCTCCTTGGTTTTGGAGTATATTAGAATATCATCTATAAAGACTACCACAAATTTGTCTAGGTAATCTCTAAAGACTCTATCCATCAAGTCCATGAATATTGCTGGAGCATTGGTGAGTCCGAAAGGCATTACTATGAATTCATAGTGCCCGTACCTTGTACGAAAAGCAGTCTTGGGGATATCTTCCTTCTTCACCCTTACTTGATAATATCCCGACCGCAAGTCGACCTTGGAGAAGTATTGTTCTCCACGCAGCTGATCAAACAATTCATCGATTCTTTGGAGAGGATACTTGTTCTTTATCGTGATTTTGTTAAGTTCACGATAATCGATGCAAAGCGGCATTGACCCATCATTCTTCTTGACGAAGAGGACTGGTGCACCCCATGGTGATGCACTTGGGCGTATAAACACTTTATCCAGATTCTCCTGTAGTTGTTTCTTCAGCTCTTCAAGCTCAACAACATCCATTCTATATGGAGTCTTGGATATTGGTAGCGCCCCAGGTATAAGTTCAATTGAGAACTCAACATCTCTTCTTGGAGGAAGACCGGGAAGTTCCTCGGGAAATACTTCAGCGAATTCCCTCACAATAGGCATTTCTTCAAGGGTGGTTTCTTCGTTGGACTCAATCATCTGAGCCAGATATGCATGCTCATAAGGCAGTAATATCCATGCTTGAGATGATGGAGCTAAAGGAGATTCATCTTCCTCCTGACACTTGTAAAGAATCGGGGGTCGATTCTCTATATGGAGTGTGATTTCCCTCTCCCGAAAATTTATGTTGGCTCTATATAAGGAAAGCCAATCCATGCCAAGAATTGCATCAAATTACACCAAAGGGAGTATGACGAGGTTCGCTGGGAAATTCAATCCACAGATTATAACAGGGGAGGACTTATATTCATGGGATGCAATGATTGCCCCATTTGCCGTATTCACTGACATCTTTACTTCCAGAATTTGTGGTGGTGCTGGGATTGTTCTACTAAACTTTTGAGATATAAAAGAATGCGTAGAACCTGAATCAAAAAGTACGTTCGCTATTCTTGAATGAATAACTAGCGTACCTGTCACCACTTCGTTGTCGGGGTTCACTTCGGCAGAAGTGATGGCAAAAGCTCTCCCTTGCTGTCTTGGAGGTTGTTGGTTGTCTCCGATAACCCTTGGATTAGGGCCCTGATTTGCAAAATGACCCAGTTCTTTGCATTTGTAGCATTTAACAACGCGTTGAGGTTCGAACGGAGCGTTCCTCTCCTCTGTCGTAGTCGCGGGTCCTTCTTGCTGACAGTTAATAGCTAGGTGCCCTTCTCTTCCACACTTGAAGCATTTTCTTGTCCCCCTAAGGCAATTTCCAGGGTGCTTCTTTCCACACTTTTGGCAAGTGGGGTGCTGGAATTTCTTAGCGCCGTTGGATTTATCCATCGGACCACCAACATTGAAGTCCACCTTCCGCTTCTTGTCCCCATGATACCCCTGTGATTCTCCGATCTCCATTTCAACCTTGAGGGCACATCGGACAATTTCCTCATAGCTGTCGAAGTCACAGATCGCTAATGCTTTCCGCAAGCTAGGCTTAAGCCCACCAAAGAAGCGGTCAACCTTGCATTCGGAGGTAACGACAAAGCCGGAATCGTATCGTGCAAGCCTTGTGAAGTTTTCCTCGTACGCTCCCACAGATTCCTCATCTTTCTGCTTGAGGGAAAGGAAGTCCCTTTCCATCTTAAGACGGAGGGTGCGCGGAAAATATTTATCTAAAAACATCTTCCGGAATTCCTTCCATTCCAAAGCCTCAATATCCTTCTCAGGCTTCGTATTTTTGATCAACATCCACCATTGATCAGCTTCACCCTCCATACGATAAGCCGCCAAGAGAACCTTCTCTTTTTCAGAGCATTGGAGGATGGAGAATATCTTTTCAATGGAGTTGATCCATTGTTCAGCGATCGTGGGATCGGATGATCCACTAAAAGTAGGAGGCCTTTGTCTCATGAAGCTTTCAATAGCGACTTGTTCTTTCTTAGGGGGGGTTTGAACGTTCCTCTTGAGCAGTGTTTCTATTCAAAACTTGAGTTAGCTGAGAGAGAAGCGTGACAAAGTTCGCGATTCCCGCTCCCATTGGATTGGGCATCTCATAAGTACAATCATCACACTGATCTTCACAACGGTTGTTAGCCCGAGTTCTCCTATTACCGGCCATTGGCTGGAATAAAAGGAAAGTTAGGGGTAACACATAAAGGGTAATCCAAAGACAAAAGTTGATGACTTATAAATAAACTTTAATCTCTTTAACTCATGAGTCTATAGGATTCAATCCAGGCTTTTCATGATCTTCCTTCTAAAATATATTCTTAGGGGCATTTTTCCCTTAATTAGGGTTCATACTAAGATTGTGAATTTATCAAAACATATCCCTCGGGTGTGTTGTAACCAAGAGTGCAGCAAGGCCCGTTGTCGTGCACCAGTTCCCGTTCGAGTCTAGCTCAAAGCGGTGTTTTCGGGTTTTACCCCTAGGATACATCTGTGCCAGAGCCGCCTCTACCTGCTCGTATCCAGACAGGGATGTATTTGTTTGATAAACCACTTACTTAGTATTTACCAAAACTTAGGGATGTTTTTATTATGCTTAGTCTTGTATCTAAGGCTTTACTAGGGTTTCCTAATCCCAAAAATAACTAAACCTATCCTTTGATACCAACTATGACAACCCTGCTTTTTATTACAACTTAAACATGCTTTATTACATAAAACTTCACTTGATACAACAAAGAAGATCGAGAGGTTTAGTGTCTTTGGGGCTTAGGATCATTACATAAAAACTTTAAACTTGAAATACAACATCTTTATTGAAAACTTCCTTTACATGACCACTACATTCCTTCGTACTTATCATTGCATGGGATAACCTGAGGACATGCATAAGAAAAGGGTGAGCTATAAATCCCAGTAAGGGAGTACATAATGAATAACATGAGGAGTACAATACATGTTAGGCAATGGGCATATCAATAGAGCATAAGAGAAACATGAACATAAAGGCATGATAAAGCATGATAATCATAACATGGAAATGTGGCAACAACACTTAACATTGAATTAGCATGAGCCAAGGCTCATTGCACATGGAGCATGAGTAAACCCTCATTGCACTTGAAGCACGAGTAAACCCTCGTTGCACTTGAATTAGAATGAGTCAACACTCATTGCACATGACGTATCATGATACTATACTTTACCCAATGCATTGGAGCGCTATAAAGGGCGCACCCTTCTTAAAAATTTCATTTCATGCATAAGTGTGCCACATGGATCATAAAACATGGATTCATAAAACATAATCATTTCTTCCACGATAAAGGAATGTGAAATTCATACATGAGAATTTATAATAAATATGTAAATGTGCATAAAGGTGAATACCCTTGATGGAGAAATGGGCATGGTATTCACTACACAAAGACATTGGCTTCGAAAATTGGTGCGATTTCGGTAGCGTAACGGCGTGACATAAGAATTCATAAAAAATGTTGATGAGAGAGAAAGGGGTTCCTCATCATATTTACATGTAATGGACAGTAAGGAGATCATATATATACATTTCCCAACAATAGAAATGGAATTTAGATTCATGATACAAAAGTATTGCTTGAATGTAAAAGAAGAGAGAGAAGTTCCTTTCGGAATTTCGGCATAGTAACGGGTGTACATGGGAGGCTTTTAATGAGAGAGAAAGGGTTCTCCCATCATTCAAACAATAATAGGGCAGTATGGGGGAGGTGCGAAACCATACCCCAACATTCATAATTGAAATTAAAAGGGCAATACAACTTAAAGAAAATTGACAAAAATGAGAAAGGAAGAAAAAAACCCTTACTTGGAAGTGTGCTTCCAAAGGCTAGAGAGAGGCTTGTGAGAGGCTTCTTGGGAGCTTGGGGCACCTTGAGAGGATTCTAGAGAGAGTAGGGCAGAGGTTGGACGAACTTCAAGGGCTTTGAGTGAGGAGGAAGTGGGAGCTTGGGTGGGTTTATATAGGAAAGGTGAGATAATTCTTTATTATTTAGGTTTGGGACCCCTTATATTAAAATAATCCAAACCACAAACCATCCCATGGTATTTGCCCATGGTTTCTGGAAAAGGAAAGAGGAAAAAAATATTCTACAAGTCCAAGGTCCGAACTTATTAAAAAATTAGGGTTGCTTATGTGGAGGTGAGTCACACTCCCATGAAAATTAATTTTAAAAAGGCAAAGTGTTGAATAAGTCTTGAGGGCTCCATTAATGCTTTGAAAAGTAAGTCAAACAAACCCAAAACCTCATTATTTTAATGATAAAACACATATTGGCCGAACATAAGGATTATGGTATTTTATTACATCACCATTGGGTCATTATGATGTCATAAAACACATTATATATTTAAATGGTATTTAATTTTTACCCAAAAATTTGACTGTCTCAGAAAATTATAAAAAAATCACCATTGGATAATTTCGACGTCCTGATTCCAGAAATAATATTTATTTTATCTAAATAATTTTATAAATATGTGAATTTTCACTTTTAAAATAAAAACCGACATTTATAAAAAAATTCACGGGCTTTGACAGAAATGGCCTTCAAACCTTAATAAAAATTTTAATTGCATTTATAAAATTATAAGATCATTTATATTTAATAAAAATTAATTTAATATTAATAATAATATTTTATTAAAATATTATTTAATTCAAAAATCCTTTAATTTAATAAAATATAATTCTTAATTAAATAATAACTAAAAACACCATTTGTACTTTAAAAACTAATTACAATGTATCAAAAATGACTAGAAATTATATTCATTATTATATAAAAAAAAATAATGTACATGAACATGGTGCTACTTATTTGTTACATAACCCCTTAAAATATCCGCATATGACCTAAGGGTAAGGTGCGCGATGGTGAAAGACTCTTGGGGTGACTCGGATAACATCGCTCGAGTTGTAATTTCAATCAACTTCCATTTTTCCCGTAGATGATCACGTTCGAGCTTGACTTGATGAAACTCAGCTTGGGCTTGGTCAAGGGTAAAGCCCAAAGACGCCACCTCTTTTCCGAGCTCCGACAAATGGGCTTCATAAGGGGAAATTCTACTGGATGAGGCCATCGCTTCCTTTGTCTGAGTAGAAAATTGGTTCATTAAAGCCTTATATTTAAACTACCCAGATGATCACTGTTCAATGGCTATAAAAGTAATGGTCACAAATCTTAAAGAAAAACTAAAAAAGTTGACATCTTATAAAAACATTTTTCATAAAGAAACATTTAACTTGATCAAGAGGGATTTTCCATTAATGAAACTTTGGGTCGTTACAACATTCCCCCCTTAAGAAATTTCGCCCTCGAAATTTTCCTTTTCCCACACTAAAACAAATGTGGGTAACTTAGCTTCATCATATCCTCTGACTCCCAAATTGCTTCTTCAAACTTGTGGTTTCTCCACAACACCTTGACGAGGGGCATTGTCTTATTTCATAGAACTTTTTCTCTACGATCTAAGATCTTCACTGGTTTCTCCTCATAAGAAAGATTGTCTTCTAATTGTACCACCTCGGAAGAGAGTACATGTGAAGGGTCTGGTATGTACTTCCTTAAGAGGGATACATGGAAGACATCATGAACCTTGGCCATAGTAGGTGGAAGTGCTAGTCGATAGGCCACATCCCCAACACGATCAAGAATCTCGAATGGGCCTATGTACCTTGGACTTAACTTCCCTTTCTTTCCAAACCTCATGACCTTCTTCCACGGAGATATGCGTAAAAACACCATGTCTCCGACTTTAAACCCAAGGTCTCATCGACGATTATCTGCATAACTCTTCTGTCGACTTTGAGCTCCCTTGATATGCTGCTGAATGGTTTTCACCTTCTCCACCATTTCTTCGACCATTTCTGGTCCAAGCAGCTTACGTTCACCGACCTCATCCCAACATGCCGGTGTTCTACACCTTTTCCCATACAGGGCTTCATATGGTGCCATTTGGATGCTCGAGTGGAAACTATTATTATAAGAGAACTCAACTAGAGGAAGATGTTGATCTCATCCTCCTTTAAAGTCCATTGAGCACGCTCTCAACATATCCTCAAGTGTTTGGATAGTCCGCTCAGATTGGCCATCAGTTTGAGGATGATAGGCCGTACTGAAGTTTAGTTCAGTATTCAGATCATGTTGAAGACTCTTCCAAAACTTAGAGGTAAATCTTGGATCTCGGTCAGACACAATAGATAGTGGTACTCCATGAAACCGTACCACTTCCCTGATATATATCCATGCCAGTTGATCCAAAGAGAAATCCTCTCGAATAGCAATGAAGTGTGCAGTCTTTGTAAGACGATCCACAACAACCCAGATTGCATTGTTGCCTTTGGATGTCCTTGGAAGTCCGGTGACAAATTCCATGGTGATGTTCTCCCATTTCCATTTTGGTATGGGCAATGGTTGCATCATCCCCTTAGACTTCTGCCTCTCTGCCTTCACTTGCTGACACACCAGGCACTTTGATGTATATTCAACGATCTCCTTCTTCATATTATCCCACCAAAAGTTTTCTCGGAGATCTCGATACATCTTTGTGCTCCCTGGGTGAATAGAGAAATTTGAACTATGTGCATCATCCAAAAGTTCCTTCTTCAGCTCCGAACTTGATGGAACACATAGTCTTTTCCCAAACCGCACAATTCCTTCTTCATTAACATTAAACTCTGAGGATTTTCCCTTTTTGATAGCTTCCACTTTTTCTTGGATTCCCGCATCATCCTTTTGAGCATCCATTAACCTTTCCAAAAGAGATGGTTGAGCAATCATTTGTGAAAGGATTGATGATGTTCCCTTCTTTATGATTCCCACGTCCATCTTCATCAAGTCTAAGAAGATTGGATCCTTCTCAATTCTCATCATCGATAGAATAGCTGGATCCTTTCTACTTAGGGCATCCGCCACCTTGTTCGCTTTCCCAGGGTGGTAATGTATTGAACAGTCATAATCCTTGATGAGCTCTATCCATCTTCTCTGGCGCATATTAAGCTCTTTCTGTGTGAATATATATTTAAGACTCTTGTGGTCAGTATATATCTCACATTTCTCTCCATAGAGATAATGCCGCCAGATTTTCAAGGCAAAGATCACCGCCGCCAACTCCAGATCATGCGTTGGATAGTTTCGCTCATGGATTTTCAACTGCCTTGAGGCATAGGATATCACTTTATCATTCTGCATCAGCACACATCCTAAGCCCTTCTTCGAAGCATCACTGAATACCACAAAAAGCTCCCCACTTGTGGGTAAAGTGAGAACGGGTGCAGTGATAAGCCTCCTTTTCAACTCTTTGAAGCTTTCTTCGCATTCATCACTCCAAGAAAACTTTACTCCCTTTCGAGTTAGCTTGGTAAGAGGGTTGGACAATCGTGAGAAATTTCTCACAAATCGTCGATAATATCCAGCTAACCCCAAGAAGCTACGGATATCGGTTACCGATGTTGGCCTCGGCCATCCCTCAATTGCATCTGTTTTGGGGGGGTCCACAGATATCCCATTGCTTGTGATGATATGACCCAAGAATGAGACTTCCTTCAACCAAAACTCACACTTGCTGTACTTTTCATAGAGCTTCTCCTTGCGCAAAGTCTCTAGTACAGTTTTAAATGCTCCTCATGGTCCTCCTTGGTTTTGGAGTATATTAGAATATCATCTATAAAGACTACCATAAATTTGTCTAGGTAATCTCTAAAGACTCTATTCATCAAGTCCATGAATATTTCTAGAGCATTGGTGAGTCCGAAAGGCATTACTATGAATTCATAGTGCCCGTACCTTGTACGAAAAGCAGTCTTGGGGATATCTTCCTTCTTTACCCTTACTTGATAATATCCCGACCGCAAGTCGACCTTGGAGAAGTATTGTTCTCCACGCAGCTGATCAAACAAGTCATTGATTCTTGGGAGAGGATACTTGTTCTTTATCGTGATTTTGTTAAGTTCACGATAATCGATGCAAAGCCGCATTGACCCATCCTTCTTCTTGATGAAGAGGACTGGTGCACCCCATGGTGATGCACTTGGGCGTATAAACCCTTTATCCAGATTCTCCTGTAGTTGTTTCTTCAGCTCTTCAAGCTCAACAACAGCCATTCTATATGGAGTCTTGGATATTGGTAGCGCCCCAGGTATAAGTTCAATTGAGAACTCAACATCTCTTCTTGGAGGAAGACCACAAAGTTCCTCGGGAAATACTTCAGCGAATTCCCACACAATAGCCATTTATTCAAGGGTGGTTTCTTCCTTGGACTCAATCATCTGAGCCAGATATGCGTGCTCATAAGGCAGTAATATCCATGTTTGAGATGATGGAGCTAAAGGAGATTCATCTTCCTCCTGACACTTGTAAAGAATCGGGGGTCGATTCTCTATATGGAGTGTGATTTCCCTCTCCCAACAATTTATGTTGGCTCTATATAAGGAAAGTCAATCCATGCCAAGAATTGCATCAAATTCCACCAAAGGGAGTATGACGAGGTTCGCCGGGAAATTCAATCCACAGATTATAACAGGGGAGGACTTATATTCATGGGATGCAATGATTGCCCCATTTGCCGTATTCACCGAAATCTTTACTTCCAGAATTTGTGGTGGTGCTGGGATTATTCTACTAAACTTTTGAGATATAAAAGAATGCGTAGAACCTGAATCAAAAAGTACGTTCGCTATTCTTGAATGAATAACTAGTGTACCTGTCACCGCTTCGTTGTCGGGGTTCACTTCGGCAGAAGTGATGGAAAAAGCTCTCCCTTGCTGTCTTGGAGGTTGTTGGTTGCCTCCGATAACCCTTGGATTAGGGAACTCATTTGCAAAATGACCCAGTTCTTTGAATTTGTAGCATTGAACAACGCGTTGAGGTTCGAACGGAGCGTTCCTCTCCTCTGTCGTAGTCGCGGGTCCTTCTTGCTGACAGTTAACAGCTAGGTGCCCTTCTCTTCCACACTTGAAGCATTTTCTTGTCCCCCTAAGGCAATTTCCAGGGTGCTTCTTTCCACACTTTTGGCAAGTGGGGTGCTGGAATTTCTTAGCGCCGTTGGATTTATCCATCGGACCACCAGCATTGAAGTCCACCTTTCGCTTCTTGTCCCCATGATACCCCTGTGATTCTCCGATCTCCATTTCAACCTTGAGGGCACATCGGACAATTTCCTCATAGCTGTCGAAGTCACGGATCGCTAATGCTTTCCGCAAGCTAGGCTTCAGCCCACCAAAGAAGCGGTCAACCTTGCATTCGGGGGTAACGACAAAGCCGGAAGCGTATCGTGCAAGCCTTGTGAAGTTTGCCTCGTACGCTCCCACAGATTCCTCATCTTTCTGCTTGAGGGAAAGGAAGTCCCTTTCCATCTTAAGACGGAGGGTGCACGGAAAATATTTATCGAAAAACATCTTCCGGAATTCCTTCCATTCCAAAGCCTCAATCTCCTCCTCAGGATTCGTATTTTTGATCAACGTCCACCATTGATCAGCTTCACCCTCCATACGATAAGGCTCCAGGAGAACCTTCTCTTTTTCAGAGCATTGGAGGATGGAGAATATCTTTTCAATGGAGTTGATCCATTGTTCAGCGATCGTGGGATCAGATGATCCACTAAAAGTAGGAGGCCTTTGTCTCATGAAGATTTCAATAGCGACTTGTTCTTTCTTAGGGGGGGTTGAACGTTCCTCTTGAGCAGTGTTTCTATTCAAAACTTGAGTTAGCTGAGAGAGAAGCGTGACAAAGTTCGCGATTCCCACTCCCATTGGATTGGGCATCTCATAAGTACAATCATCACACTGATCTTCACAACGGTTGTTAGCCCGAGTTCTCCTATTACCGGCCATTAGCTGGAATAAAAGGAAAGTTAGGGGTAACACATAAAGGGTAATCCAATGACAAAAGTTGATGACTTATAAATAAACTTTAATCTCTTTAACTCATGAGTCTATAGGATTCAATCCAGGCTTTTCATGATCTTCCTTCTAAAATATATTCTTAGGGGCATTTTTCCCTTAATAAGGGTTCATACTAAGATTGTGAATTTATCAAAACATATCCCCCGGGAGTGTCGTAACCAAGAGTGCAGCAAGGCCCGTTGTCGTGCACCAGTTCCCATTCGAGTCTAGCTCAAAGCGGTGTTTTCGGGTTTTACCCCTAGGATACATCTGTGCCAGAGCCGCCTCTACCTGCTCGTATCCAGACAGGGATGTATTTGTTTGATAAACCACTTACTTAGTATTTACCAAAACTTAGGGATGTTTTTATTATGCTTAGTCTTGTATCTAAGGCTTTACTAGGGTTTCCTAATCCCAAAAATATCTAAACCTATCCTTTGATACCAACTATGACAACCCTGCTTTTTATTACAACTTAAACATGCTTTATTACATAAAACTTCACTTGATACAACAAAGAAGATTGAGAGGTTTAGTGTCTTTGGGGCTTAGGATCATTACATAAAAACTTTAAACTTGAAATACAACATCTTTATTGAAAACTTCCTTTACATGACCACTACATTCCTTCGTACTTAGCATTGCATGGGATAACCTGAGGACATGCATAAGAAAAGGGTGAGCTATAAAGCCCAGTAAGGGAGTACATAATGAATAACATGAGGAGTACAATACATGTTAGGAAATGGGAATATCAATAGAGCATAAGAGAAACATGAACATAAAGGCATGATAAAGCATGATAATCATAACATGGAAATGTGGCAACAACACTTAACATTGAATTAGCATGAGCCAAGGCTCATTGCACATGGAGCATGAGTAAACCCTCATTGCACTTGAAGCACGAGTAAACCCTCGTTTCACTTGAATTAGCATGAGTCAACACTCATTGCACATGACGTATCATTATACTATACTTTACCCAATGCATTGGAGCGCTATAAAGGGCGCACCCTTCTTAAAAATTTCATTTCATGCATAAGTGTGCCACATGGATCATAAAACATGGATTCATAAAACATAATCATTTCTTCCACGATAAAGGAATGTGGAATTCATACATGAAACTTTATAATCAATATGTAAATGTGCATAAAGGTTAATACCCTTGATGGAGAAATGGGCATGGTATTCACTACACAAAGACATTGGCTTAGAAAATCGGTGCGATTTCGGTAGCGTAACGGCGTGACATAAGAATTCATAAAAAAGGTTGATGAGAGAGAAAGGGGTTCCTCATCATATTTACATGTAATGGACAGTAAGGAGATCATATATATACATTTCCCAACAATAGAAATGGAATTTAGATTCATGATACAAAAGTATTGCTTGAATGTAAAAGAAGAGAGAGAAGTTCCTTTCGGAATTTCGGCATAGTAACGGGTGTACATGGGAGGCTTTTAATGGGAGAGAAAGGGTTCTCCCATAATTCAAACAATAATAGGGCAGTATGGGGGAGGTGCGGAACCATACCCCAACATTCATAATTGAAATTAAAAGGTCAATACAACTTAAAGAAAATTGACAAAAATGAGAAAGGAAGAAAAAAACCCTTACTTGGAAGTGTGCTTCCAAAGGCTAGAGAGAGGCTTGTGAGAGGCTTCTTGGGAGCTTGGGGCACCTTGAGAGGATTCTAGAGAGAGTAGGGCAGAGGTTGGACGAACTTCAAGGGCTTTGAGTGAGGAGGAAGTGGGAGCTTGGGTGGGTTTATATAGGAAAGGTGAGAGAATTCTTTATTATTTAGGTTTGGGACCCCTTATATTAAAATAATCCAAACCACAAACCATCCCATGGTATTTGCCCATGGTTTCTGGAAAAGGAAAGAGGAAAACAATATTTTACAAGTCCAAGGTCCGAACTTATTAAAAAATTAGGGTTGCTTATGTGGAGGTGAGTCACACTCCCATGGAAATTAATTTAAAAAGGCAAAGTGTTGAATAAGTCTTGAGGGCTCCATTAATGCTTTGAAAAGTAAGTCAAACAAACCCAAAACCTCATTATTTTAATGATAAAACACATATTGGCCGAACATAAGGATTATGGTATTTTATTACATCACCATTGGGTCATTATGATGTCATAAAACACATTATATATTTAAATGGTATTTAATTTTTACCCAAAAATTTGACTGTCTCAGAAAATTATAAAAAAATCACCGTTGGATAATTTCGACGTCCTGATTCCAAAAATAATATTTATTTTATCTAAATAATTTTCTAAATATGTGAATTTTCACTTTTAAAATAAAAACCGACATTTATAAAAAAATTCACGGGTTTTGACAGAAATGGCCTTCAAACCTTAATAAAAATTTTAATTGCATTCATAAAATTATAAGATCATTTATATTTAATAAAAATTAATTTAATATTAATAATAATATTTTATTAAAATATTATTTAATTCAAAAATCCTTTAATTTAATAAAATATAATTCTTAATTAAATAATAACTAAAAACACCATTTGTACTTTAAAAACTAATTACAATGTATCAAAAATGACTAGAAATTATATTCATTATTATATATAAAAATAATAATGTACATGAACATGGTGCTACTTATTTGTTACATAACCCCTTAAAATAGCCGTATAAGACCTAAGGGTAAGGTGCGCGATGGTGACAGACTCTTGGGGTGACTCGGATAACATCGCTCGAGTTGTAATTTCAATCAACGTCCATTTTTCCCGTAGACGATCACGTTCGAGCTTGACTTGATGAAACTCAGCTTGGGCTTGGTCAAGGGCAAAGCCCAAAGACACCACCTATTTTCCGAGCTCCGACAAATGGGCTTCATAAGGGGCAATTCTACTGGATGAGGCCATCACTTCCTTTGTCTGAGTAGAAAATTGGTTCGTTAAAGCCTTATATTTAAACTACCCAAATGATCACTGTTCAACGGCTATAAAAGTAACGGTCACAAATCTTAAAGTAAAACTAAAAAAGTTGACATCTTATAAAAACATTTTTCATAAAGAAACATTTAACTTGATCAAGAGGGATTTTCCATTAATGAAACTTTGGGTCGTTACAATGTTTCTAAGATAAAGAAGGAAACATGTGTAAAACAATGATGTAATATGACTTGTGAAACCATTTCCCAAAGAAAATTCAGGCACCCTTTGTATCAACCCATAACAATGATTATATCCCCAGAATTTTAATGGAAACACCCTCTCACGCACACTTTCTAAACATAAACAAGAATATACACAAAAGATGGGTAGGTAGGGATAAATTATCTTGTAATGTGGCTACCTAACAGGCATTTCATGGTCTCTAAATATTAATAAGGATAAATTATAAAGGTGAACAAAAATAGAGGATAATTGTACAAAGGGATTTTTAATGAATGATTGCCTCTATCATGAATGTAGCATACTTGAATCTTATGGCTTAAAACAGAATCAAGTAAAGATCTAGTTTCTCTATATGACCCGAGACTCTCAAGAAAATTAGTAAAAGGAAGAAGTTGCAATAAAGGGATTATAATGTCTCTCGAGAAAGGGATTAAAATATTGGTCAGTGCTAATGAGGAATGGGATTAAAAAATCCATTAAACACCTAAAACTGATTTGAAAATAAAAATTATAGAAAAATATTCCATATCAACATTCATTTGAAAAACATTTTTTGAAAAACAATGGAATTTTCCACAAAATAGAGTCAAGCATGAAAAATGATTTTGGATATTCTTTTTAAGATCAATTTTTATCTAACAACACAAAATAAGGAAAAATAAATCAAAAATAAAAACACATTTTTTTTGTTTTTTTATCCTAACTATGACATGTCACCATCCCCCACACATGCAAGTTACATTGTCCACAATGAAAGTATTTTAAATAAATAAACAAGTAAATAATGGTAGGGAGAAGGTATAGCCTGCTAAGTGGTGTCATATATGGCATTTATCAGTTGGATTTCCTCCCTGAGATACTTTGGAAAATCCTCATAGAAGTGTTTGAGCCTATTCCCATTGACAGTAATCCTCTATCCACTCTTTTCATGCAAAACCAGTATGACACCAAAAGGGTAAACATAAGTAATGTTATAAGGACTGAGCCATCAAGAACAAAGCTTACCTAGGTGGAGCTTTAGATGGAATTGTACATGAGGACCTTCTCACTAATATGGAACTTCTGCTGATGAATCATGCTATCATGGATAGCCTTTGTATTTTCTTTATAGATTCGAATGTTCTCATATGCCTCACGTCAAATTTCCTCCAACTCTTGAATATACAGCTTCCTATGCTCACCTATATTTGAAATATTTATATTACATTGTTTAACAGCCCAATATGCCCGATGTTCTACCTCCACCGGGAGGTGAAAATCCTTTCCAAACACAATCATGTATGGTTAAATTATGATTGGGTTTTTAAAATATGTACGGTATTCCCAAAGTGCATCATACAAGCACAAACTCCAATCATTCCTATTGGGTTGTACCGTTTTTCCAAGATTCTATTAACTTGATGATTTGATATTTCTGCTTGTCTGTTAGTTTGGGGGTGATACACAGTAGAAACTTTATGATCAACCATATACTAATGAAGCAAATTTTTCATATTGCGATTGAAAAAATGGGAACCCTAATCAGTAATGGTGAATCTCATCAAACCAAACTAACTTAAAATTTGGGACCTCACAAAATCAACAACTCAATAGTCATCGGTCCTAGTAGCCTTTACTTCCACCCATTTAGACACGTAGTGCATAGATAACAAGATGTAAATGAATCCAAATGAATTTGGAAAAGGCCCGATGAAGTCAATTCCCCATGCATAAATGATTTTACAAAATATCATGGGTTGTTAGGGCATTTCATTCCTCTTGGAGATATTCCCTGTGAATTGAAAATGACTAAATGACATGAAAGATTTATGGGCATTCCTATACAATGTTGGCAAATAAAGTCCAGGGTCAAGGACCTTTCGAGCTGTACATTGAGAGCCAAAGTGGCCCCACCGGCCAAAGTGTGCCAGAAGGTCAAAACAGAGGTGAACTCATGGTCAAGGACACATAGATAAACTACATGGTCACCACAAATTCTCTACAAATATGGACCATCCCAAATGAACCTCCGAGAATCATTCTTAAGTCTCTAGGATTTTGAAATGCTGAAATCAGTGGGGACCCTAGATGTTACTAGAAAATTCACAATGACTGCATACCATGGGGTAAGGTTCACAATATCACAAAGGTTCTCATGATGGATGAATTCTCCAATGGGGAGGGGTGAGTCAACATGATGGTCCAATGGTGGGGAAATCCTACTAAGGTGGTCAGCTACCACATTTCCCACTCCCCTTTAATCTCTAATCTCATCTTCAAACTCTTAAAGGAGGAGCATCCACCGTATGAGGTGGGGCTTAGCTTCAGGTTTCTTTAAGAGGGATCGAAGGGTAGCATGGCTAGAAAACACAATCACTTTTGAACCAAGATGATATGAATGAAATTTTTCCAGGGAAAACAAAATAGAAATAAGTTCTTTTTAGTGGTTGTGTAGTTTACCTAGGTAGGGTCAATGGTACGTGAGTCCTACATAATGACATGATGAGACTTCTCAGCCCTATTTGACAAAACATCCCCAACTACAAAGCTAGAGGCATCACACATAAGCTCAAAGGGGAGATTATAACAAGGTGGTTGGATGATGGGAGATGATGTGAGACTCCTTTTTAGTGAATTGAATGCATCCTCACAATTTTTATCAAACAAAAACTCATAATCCTTTTATAATAATTGGGACAAGGGAATTGCGATCTTACTAAAGTCTACAATGAGTCTGTGGTAAAAAACAGCATGACCCATGAAATAATGCACCTCACTAACACATTTTGGATATGGAAGGGTTGAAATTAATTCAATTTTGGATTTATCTACTTTAATTCAATCTTTTGAAATAATATTCCCAAGAACTATTCCTCGTTCAACGATGAAATGACATTTCTCATAATTTAATACAAGATCTTTTTCTATGCAACGACAGAGGATATAACCTAGGTGAGACAAACAGTTATCAAAGTAAGTTCCATAAACTGTAAAATCATCCATAAAAACTTCCATTAAATTCTCTAGGTACTCATAAAAAATACTCAATATACAACACTGAAAAGTACCATGGGCATTGCAAAGACCAATAAGCATCCTTCTGTATGAAAATGTTCCAAATAGATAGGTATATGTTTTATTTTCATGATGCTCAGGGGCTATATAGATTTGAAAATAACCTTAATATCCATCAAGGAAACAATAATTATACTTACCATCCAATCATTCTATCATTTGGTCAAAGAAAGGTTGATGAAAGTGGTCCTTTCGCGTGTCTTGATTCAGTCGACGGTAGTCAATACAGACTTGCCAACTGTTTTGCAAATGTGTTGGAACCAATTTATTCTTTTTTATTTGACACAACTGTAATTCTTATTTTTTAGGCACAATTTTCACAGGGATAACCCATTTACTTTCAGATATAGGATAAATGATCCCTGCAACAAGTAATTTAATAACTTCTAATTTTACCACTTCAAGGAGAGTGGGATTCAACCAGCATTGAGATTGTCTTACAGGATTAGCATCATCATCCAAAATTATATGGTGCATATAAATAGACGAGATAATACTAGGAATATCAGACAATTCCCATTCTATTTCCTTTTTACACTCTCTCAAAAGATGAAGCAGTTTTGATTCCTGCTGTTGAGAGATGTTATTGGAAATACTGATGGGCAATTGGCCAATACCCTCAAGATAATCATATTTCAAATTATAAGGAAGGGTTTTAAGTTCCAACACCAGGGTTTTTTGGACCGAGGGAGGGGATTTAGGAGGAGTGAGGTCCATTAAACTGTCAATATTCTCATGTTTATTCTCTAAGGATAGAGAATCTATTGAAATGAGATTTTTAGAATCATTGACAGTCATGGGTACCTCAGAATAAACACACTCATCAATTAATGCACAAAATTTACACTTTTTCATAACCCTCACAACACTAAAAACATGATTCAAAACTCAAATTATCCAAGGGTGAAGATAAAGAAAATGGATTAGAGTATGGGTTGAGGAGATAATTGTGTGTGTGTGCATCATTTGAGTTAACTTCCATCGAATAGACAAGAAGAGTGGAGTGATCTTGAAAGGGGTGTTTCATAGCCTCAAGGATATTATAACACACCTTTTCCCCACTGAACTCCATGGAAAGCGTACCATTATGAACATTGATGATCGTCCTTGCAGTTTTCAAGAATGGCCACCCAAGTATGAGAGGGGAATGTCCTTGGGTTTAGGTATCTTCTATCTTAAGAATGTAGAAATCAGTGGGGAATATAAGATTCTTCACTATGACAAGGAATTCCTCAATAACTCCTACTAGATTCATTGTTCTATGATTGGAAAGTTGCATGATAATGCTTATTGGATGAAGCTCTCCAACCTGTAGAGATGTATACACGGAGTGAGGCATTACATTAGTGGAAGCACCTAAATCTAACATAGCATCTGAAAAGAATGTCTCCCCTATGGTACACGGTATTGTGAATGTGTCCAGATCCTTGAATTTGGTTGGTATTGCTGGTTGAATCAAAGACGAGACATTACTTCCCAAGTTGACTCTCTCATTCCCTTTTAGCCTCATTCTACGGGTTCAAACATCTTTGAGAAATTTGGCATAACAGGTAATTTTCTTGACTAAATCCAGTAAAGGAATATTAACATGAACGTTTTTAAATGTATCCATTATTTCAGTATCAATCTCATTATCAGACTTTTTCTTATATTTAGAGAGTCTTTGGGGAAAAGGAAGAGGAATGTACTGTTCATTTGAATCATCAATGATAATTTTATTACCCTTTTTATTTTGTTTTTATTTATTGGAATCTTTTATGGGTGGAGAAAGAGAGTTTTCATGAGGGGGACATACCTGTTGCGTAGAATCAGTAGAAGGAGAAACTTCTTTACCACAATGATGTGTTACTACACATACGTTACCTTTTTCTCGTTTGGATTGGTAATGGGTTGGGATGGTTGTTGTCTAGAACCTTGCATCTTAATCTCACCGATGGTTTTCGACAATTGTCCCACTCGAGTTCTTCGGTCTTGAATTACTGATTGTGTGGTCTATTGGAACTGGAGGTTCTAGGGTTTCATTTACTTCACCATTTCCTTGAGGCTTGGTTCAGATTTTGGAGGAGGAGGATGATTGTTTTAAGAACTTGAAGGATATAAAAGGTATCAAACCTTGGCCTTTTTGATACCAATTCTATTTTGGGTAGCATTAGTTTCCTTCTTGTCGGTACAGGGGTTGTGCTTGCCACCTGGGGTTTGGATTTGGCCGGAATGATTCTTTCTTGAAGGGAGGTTCTTGTTGGAATGGATGCCCTATGAACATGGATGCGCAAGAATCAGGTGAATCTTGACGTTGTGGGAACTGGCCATAAAAATGAGTATTTTCAGAACAAATACCACAATGTAATGGAACTGGATAAGATTGTGTGTTACCTTATGCTTGAGCTAATTTCCTTATAAGGGTATTCGTATCATTAAGATTATTATCTACCTTTTTTCTAGTGATTAATTACTTACCTCATGAACTCCTTATGTTGGTGAAATAGCTTGTGTACCAAATTGTAGTGCATTTTGAGCCATGTTGGCTATTAAGTCCTGAGCAACGGAAGGAGTTTTATCAACTAGGGCACCACTAGCTCCAACATTAATCATTCCATGATCCATGGGGATAAGTCCCTCATATAAGTATTGGATTAATAGTTGTTCACTAATTTGGTGGTGGGGTCAGCTTGAGCGAAGTATTTT
Organism: Viscum album; assembly: GCA_963277665.1. NCBI lineage: Eukaryota > Viridiplantae > Streptophyta > Magnoliopsida > Santalales > Viscaceae > Viscum > Viscum album. The sequence goes on along the minus strand of OY728135.1, from coordinate 248,731,987 downwards.
GAATCTCTCCCAGAATTCATGAAGGGTATCTCTTTGTGATTGAATAATTCCACAAATTTCATTCCTAATTGATGCAGTTCGAGAGGAAGGGAATAAATTCTCTAAAAAAAAGTATTTAAGGTCATTCTAGCCCCCAATAATGGTAGAAAAATAGTATATCCAATCTTTTTCTACACAATCATGGGTGAAAGGGAAGGCCCTATACTTAATTGGGTCCTCTCATACATTTTGGGGTTTCATGGTGGAGCACACTATGTGAAACTTATTAAGGTGTTTATGTGCGTCCTCACTGAGAACACCATGGAATTTTGGAATAATGTCGATGAGGCATGATCCTAGCTCAAAGTTGGTTGCTTCCTTTGGATATTGGATGTAAATAGGTTGGAACTCCACATCTGGGGTGGTTAATTCTTATTAGGTTTGGTTATTTGCAGCCATGTTTTCTTGGGTTTGATTAGGTTCAATTTTTGATTGGATTATGGACACTAGTGGTTCCAAAATGGGACCCTCAATATCACTTGATTGACCTTATATAGAAGCCTTGATTTGTTAATGGAGCGATTCTTCAATTTCAGTGTCAAATTCAAGTAGTGTTTCTTTACCCCATCTTGTCATGCAAAATGATGTCCAATTTTATTGATTGATTGTTTGTTGTTTATTTATTTATTTTTAATATTTTTATATGGAAGATTAATGGAAGAAAAATACTTAATAAATTAAAGGAGAAAATAAAATATAATGTTATACTACAAAATCATAGAGAGATATGGAGAATAAGAAGAAAGAGAGAGAGAGAGAGAGAGGAAGAACACACAAAAACAACCAAAAATAGACACAAAAAAACCCCAATAAAAACAATCAAATGGGGGTGGGGTATAAAAAGGGGTACTAATTAAGAAGTTAAATAAATAAATAAAAGGAAATAAAGAAAAAATGAATTTGGATCCCCGGCAACGGTGCCAAAATTTTATTGCATTGTCGTGCGCGTTAAATTAGTTGTTTAGTTTTAAATAGAATTTCTGCAGTATAGCAGCAACCCTAGGTCGTCTCACGAAGGAGACATAGATTATTAATTCCAAAAAGTGTTTCTGATTATGAAATTAAAAAAGGGAAATGGGTTTTTATAATACTTGTTTTTGATTATTAAATATGAAAATATAAAACGAAAGCGATAAAACAAAGTAGAAGTAAACAAGATTAATTAAACGTGATCAACTCGGGGTACGCTCATGATGCTCATCCTTCATCGCTTCATGAGATAGAGTTATGATATTTTAATCTATGGTTTGTAACACCTATAATCAGAATGTTACTGAGTTTATACTAGATACCTCCTAGGGTTCAGTCGAAAACAGACAATGATTCACTGAACACCGATGATGATTGGGTGATTTTTGTTCGACTTCATAACCGAAACTCACCAAGGCAACGCATGAAAAAACTCGATGTGATGTCCAGGATTGTATGTTAATTATTTTTGATACCATGAAATAAAGATACATGGACTTGACAGTGCTTATGTGAGTTCAATTGACTAATATGAACCACACAAACACCACAATTGAATGATGGAAGAAAAAGCGATGAACGGTGTGTAAAACATCACATGAAAGGGTAACCCCAAACATGATCATTTGAGTTTAAGTATAACATACCAGTATATAACTCAATTAAATAAAATGATAGGATGATAAAAAACAACATACAAACCTCAAATTTAAAATACTATTCAAATATTACAACATTAATCTCTGGATTTACAACATGTTCCTCCTCGGGAGATCACAAGGGGTTTAGAAACCCATGGGAGGGGAGGAAGAATAAGATGTTGAAGTATCACTTCACATAGCCTCCAGAACATTAAATATTTGTGTGAGGAATCCTTTGGGAATCTAAAATGGCAACACCCTACCTCTAGTTCGAACTCCCAAATGGGGTGCCCAAGATGCCAATTTATAGGCAAAGTGGGAAGTGGTTTTGGGCACCATGATTTCACAAATAATCTTGGTCAATGGCTTTTTTCCAGTCAGAAAGTCTTAAATCACTTTGGACAAAAAAAGAGTTGTTTTCCGACATATTGTCTACCTCAATGTAAAATTTGGCGGCCAAATATGGATTTTAATAAGTGATATTTACAAAATACAGGGGAAATGTTTTGACCCCATGTAGATCCACCTTATTAAACATATTAGTATGTATGGGCCTTTTAATGAATGAATTGAGATTCGGTTCCTTCAGATTAAATGGATCTCAATATATTTCGGACCATACCAAAATGTCTCAGCCCATTTGAAAGCATAGTTTTTAGCAGAAATCTTTTTAGTCCACTGGTGTACTTGGATCATATACAGATTGGCCCATTTTTCTTGGACTTCATCATAGGTCCTATAAATCACCTCCACCTACAATATAATTATCAAAATAAGTAATATTTACTTTTTTAACACTGTTAAACACAAAATAATTGAATCAAACATGGAGTAAAATTTGTTATTATAATTTTAAATTTCAATACAAACCAAGTTTAATACATTGGTATAAGGGTGAAATAAAACAGTGAATTGTGGTATGATTAATGTCCCTTAACTTAAGATTACCATGTATAGTTTTATTAGGTCATTTATCAAATTATCTCCTTGAATCATAATCATTTCCATCACAACATGGTATTTACTACTTAAAGTATTAGTGACTTTGTTTCATATTTTGGGATGATAATGAATTGAACACTCATAGTCTTTAGGAAGTTCCAACCATCTCCTCTCTCTTAGGTTCAATTTATTTTGTGTGAAAATATACTTTAAAATTTGTTGGTCTATGTATATATCTCATTTCTCTGAATAATGAAATTTCCATCATATCTTGAGAGAAAAATAAATCACAGCCTGCTCCTGGTCATAAGTAGGATAATAATACTCATGAGGCATAAACTATAGAGATGCATAAGCAGTCACTTTTTCATTTTTAATGAGGAATCACCCAAGCCCTTTCTGATATGCATCACTAAAAATAAAAAATAATTCTTTAATAAAGGGTAAAGTAAACAGAGGTGTTGTAACCAATATCTTCTTCACCTATTGGAAACATTATTCACACACCTTTGTATACATGAAGTTGTCCCATTTTCAAGTTAAATTTGTTAGTGTATTTGAAAGTTGTGAAATGTTTTTCACAAACCTCCTATAATATCCTTATAAACCAAGAAACTATGAATCTTTATTACTATTGTAAGATGATTCCACTACTCCTCCACCTTTTTATTGTTAGGGTCAACTAATATTACATCATTGGTTATAATGTTCCCTAAGAAAGAAATTTATTGTAACCAAAATTCATATTTTATGAACTTTCAAAATAGCCTCTCCATCATCAGGGTTTTCAATATAATCCTTATATGATCACCATGAACCTCAATAATTTTAGAATATATCATAATATAATCAATAAAAACTACAAAAAATTAATAAAGTTAGTCCTTAAAGACACTATTCAACAAGTCCATAAATATATTACGAGCATTATCCAAGCCAAAGGGCATAACCAAAAACTCATAATGTCCATATGTTGATTAGAAGGGATTCATTAGAATATCTTCTTACTTCACCCTCAATTGATGATAACCAGATCGAAGATCAATCATGCATAATAATTTAGCCCCCCAAAGATGGTCCAATAAATAATAAATCCTTGGAAGATGGTACTTTTTTTAACTGTGATCCCATTATGTTCTCTACAATCAATGCATAGCCACATTGATCCATCATTCTTCTTCACAAAGAGAACAAGAGATCTGTAATGAGACACACATGGTTGGATGAGCCAATTATCCAAAAGTTCTTGGAGTTTATTCTTTAATTAATCTAGATCTACATTTTACATTATATATGTGGTCTTTCATATCGGCTTGGATCCAAGAATGAGTTCAATAGAGAACTATACCTCTCTTTTTAGGGGAGGTCTACGTATCTCCATAAGAAATAAATTAATGTATCTTTAATGATGGGAACATTTTCTATTTGAATACATTCATTTTTGTCCTCATCTTCACTGATAAACTCCATCAAGATGGATATGGGAGGTACATATATGCAAATATCAGGTCGCAATATCTCTTATTTGAAAAGTACTGTAGGTTTTCTATTTAAGACGACTAATATTTCCATGCTTCTATAGTCGATCATAGAAATATACATTGAGATCAAGTACATCCCTAGTATATTGTGGAATTCCATCATGGGAATGACTACTAGATTTTCATTGATATTATTCTTTCCAAATTAAATACTACAGTTTCTATAAACTATTAATGCTTAGATAATCCCACCAGGAGTTTTGATTGATATCTATACTTATATAAGTTTAGGGATTGATTCTATATTCTTTTCAAACTTAGAGTAAATAAAGTAATTAATAAAACTAGAATCAAACTAATTATCTACCAGTTTTGAGATAAAAATGAGAGTACCTTACACCACATCGATTAGATCTTCAATTTCAGCCGTAATAAAAGAAAATTCCTGACCTTGATCACATTTCCTATGATAGGTTTGATTATTATTATCCTCTACTATCTTAAGATTTTGAAAGTGATTGAAAATGGCCTAAGTTTTCTACACTTGAAGCATTGGAATTTAGGCTAGGCCTGCACTATCTTCGTTTTTTCATTTGTGTTGAGAAGTTCATTCTTCACCTCACTATGATAGTTCTGAGAAATATAGCCATCTCTTCCTCACTTATTACATTTCCTTCTCTCGAGCATGTAGTTCCCAAAATTATTCTTCCCGCATCCGTTACATGGGGGAAGTTTAAATTTCTTTCCACCTCTTCCATGATGAAATATCCTCCAAAATTTTAGATCCAAAGATCTCTTCTTTTCATTCGGTCTATGAGACCTATACATATCATTGAACTCTAGTTCTATATTCATATCACTTTTCACTATTTCATCCTAGGTATCATAATATTTATTACTTATAATCTTCTATAGACAAAGTATTAGTCCACCAAAAATTATATGAGTATTTCCATTAGGATCCATGAGAAATCTATTTATGTAACAATAATGTCTTATAATGTTCATATAATTGCATCTCAAAGATTCATTTTCCTTATGATTTAGCTATATGAAATCCTTCTCCATTTTTTTGAATCTAATGTGGGAAATATTTTTTGAAAAAGGTTCACATGAACTCTTCCCACTCCATAGCTTTAATCTCACTTTTTGGATTCTTATTTTTAATCAGTGTCCACCACTGATCAACTTATCCCTCAAAATGGTACACATATAGGGTGAATTTTTCTTTTTCCAAACACTGTATTATAGAAAATATATTTTCTATAGTTCTTATCTCATAGTTTGAAATCAATGGGTTGATAGATCCACTGAAAGAAGGTGGGGATTGATATATAAACGATTCAATGGAATGATTTTTCCTTTGATGTGAATATGTTATCTCCTCTTGGTTCAGGTTATTTCTCATAAATCGAGTCATTTGATGCATCATTCTCATGATATTTTCCATTATAGCTTCCATATGAGGGTCATCAACACATGGTCCATTGCACACACCATTTACATGGTTCCTCTTATTTCACTCCATTCTATAAAAGAATAAATCATAGTGTGAAACATGTATCTTTAATGAATCTTATAATTTTAATTAATTATATATATTGAAACATAATTCATAAATAGGTTATTAATTAAAAACATTATATTTTCTATAAATCATTCATAATGGTTCATAAAAATCATGTCGTTATCCAAACATATCCTACGAGAGGGTCAAAACTAGGAGTGCATCCAGGTTCATTGTCATCCATGATTTCCTGTTCGATTCTAGATCAAAGTTGTGTTTTTTTTGGTTTTACCCCTAGATACATTTGTTTTAGTTCCACATCCACTTATTCTTATCCCGACATATATTTCTTTACTTAGAAACCACTTACTTATTACTTCAAAAAAATACAAGGATGTTTTCCTATATTTTAACTTGTCTTTAAGGTTATTCCTATTTTTTTAAATCCTAATTTAAAAAATTAACTAAACTATATTTTGATACCAATAATGGAATTCCAACTTTTTATTACATAACTTCTCATTTAAATTTTATAGAACTTAGGATCTTTTAAAGATTAGTTTCTTGGAAATATGGTACCTACTACATGAAAACATAAAACATTATTCTAAAAATATCGAAATTATTCTTCATTGGTTCATCTAAAGTAATTTTATAGCATCTCATAACCTAGTTACATACATCAAATGATAGGGTGATCGTATTGCTCTGTAAGGGAATAATAAAGGGAAATAATTTACAAGTGATCTTGAAGAATATCAATAAGAATACGAGGAATATCATTATGGATTGAGGAATATCATAATAAAAACAATATAAATCATAACATGGAAATGTTTCTAGAAAAATTTAAATGAGACATTCATAATAATATTACAAAGGGTTTTTATTGAGGTCATAAAAATAACCAAGGCTATTCCCCAAGGAATCGTAAAATATGTCATCTCTAGAGATTAAATTATTTACCTAATGAATTGGAGTGCTATCAAGGAGAACCACTAATATGTGTTAATAAATGTTATCCACATATATCATCATCAAAAATTTCATAAATAACCCATGGAGTATAAAATAAACTAGTTTCATATCAAAATCATGGAATTTTAAAATGTGCTTATAAACATGATCATTATGTTATTTTCCACCGAAGGAAAGAAAATGAGGGTTACATATATGTTAATACTAGAATAAAATACATTATTCTCATATATAGGTGAATGAACCTATAAAATATAGTGGTATTTTTATTCATAAAAATAAAATAAATGAGAATTTCTTGAGGAGGAGATAGAAATTTTGAGAAGTAAATTCGATAGCATTACAGGTATAAAATGTGGGTTTAAAAAAGGTAAAAAGAGAGGGGACATGGGTCTCCCATTGATAAAAAATAATTTATTTTTAAGGGAATGAATTAAAAGTATATAATAGATCATGACCATGGAATTTAGAATACATATATAAAATATGGTTATTGAAATGAAGAGAAAAGAAGAATATTTCCCTTACCATGAAGAGTAACACCTAAAACATGAGAATTGGGACCTTAGGGGATTGGGGAACCCTTGGGAGGACTCCTTGGGTGGTAAAGCTATAATATATTTGCTTATTATGAGTTATAAGTGAATTTAGATGGATAAATGGGTGGATATTTAATGAAAAAGTGGAGGATTTGTTTATTAATTTCCATGTATATGCCTTTGAAACCAAGGTAGTTATAAATGAAAAAAATGTGTTTTCCCCAAGTATTTTACCATGATATTGGACACTTGGGACAAGTTTTATTTTATTTTAATAAAAATATTAGACCATAATTTTATTATACTTATTTTGGAAAGGAAAATTAATGTTTTCACAAAATAAAAATTTTAAAGTTTATGTTTACATTTTAAAACATGCAATGTATATTATATTTTTGGAAGTTTATTAAAAACTATTAAAATACTTGATATTAATAAAATAAAATATTTTATGTCATGTATTGTGTTTAATTATTTATAAAATAATTATAATATAATTATGATGTCATTAACATACTAAAAAAACAAACTGTATTTTTACTATTCGTGAAAAAATAATGTATTTTAGAAAGTTATTATAAATTCACAATAACCTAATTTAGATGTACCGATTTAAAAAATGATATCTATTTTATCAGAACAATTATATAATTATGATATTTTTTACTTTTAAATATAAAATACTCATTTATTAATAATAATAGCAGATTGAAAATGCATATTAAAATTTTGGACACTTGTACAAAATTATTTTATGATTTATTTTTAAATAAGAGTGTTTTAATCATACCATTTCATTAAAATAAAAATTATTAATATTACTTTAGTTAATTATAACTGTTTTATCTTTTCTATAAATCATAATCTCTATCTGAAAAATCAATTAATCAAATTCAATCTCAATTTTGTTAAGAAACAATACTCTTAAAATGGAAATTATTGAATAAAAATATTATTTAAATGTTTTAATTGAACATTAAGTTACTAGGGCCTTGAAACACACACCCTTATAACACCCGCATATTCCATAAGAGTAATGTGTGAAATGGTGGTAGTTTCGTGGGGTGCCTCAGCTAATATCAACTAAGTGGTAATATCCACTAACTTGATCATTTCCTGTAGGTGATTTAATTCAAGATTCACTTGTTGAAGCTTGGATATGGATTGGTCAAGGGAGAAACCTAGTGATGATACCTCCCATCCATGTTTTGATAGATAAGCTTCATATAGAGTTAATCTTCTGGTGTAGGACATTAACTATTCTTTTTTTTTGTATCAATTTTCCATTGTCAAAATTTTATATATAAACTCTAATTAGAATGTGAAAATTATTATCAAGAGTATAGGTTCCAACAGTCATAGTTCCCAACATTCATATTGACCAATGATCATAAATGACCAAAAGTTATATAACAGTTGAATCCATATGGGCACATTTTACTTTATATTCAAATATTTAAAAAATGATATGGGTTTTTGTGAATAATACAATATAACACACATTTTTAGGAAATAATTACCATTAAAAAGTATGGGTTGTTACATGAACACCATTACTTTCCTATCATAACCTCTAGTGTTTCCTAGCTATGTTCCACCCAATGATCATAATGGTTTTTAGTTACCTAACATTGAGTAATAACCATTTCCACCATAACTTATAGAAGATAATCAAGTGGAATATATTATTAACATGAAACTACATAGTTGTATCATTTAGGTCTTTCCATTTTTTTCAATAGAATGAATATCACACATATTATTTTAGGGATTTTCTTTAAATTATCAAAAATTTACTATAAATCAAATAAAAATTAGTTTCATAAAAACTTCATCACATGGAATCTTTATTATATCATGTTTTATTCCTTCATATATGCCTAATTTTAATTATTTAGTTTTTTAATCATTATTCTAACCACCAAATTATTATGTTCACAACATATTAATGTGTTACTCTTTACCGAACCCATAGTTTTGGTTACTCACCCAAAAATAGAATACAAACATATTAACACATATCATAATGGATCTCATGCATATATTATATGAGCTTTTCAAGTATATATTCAGAATTTTATGGTATTTAAAATATCTACATGAGTAAGATGTATGTTAAAGATAGCCAACCCCCATCTTTATAGAAAAAGGAATAAGTGTCCATGCTAGTGAGAAAATTTACAGAAATTTCCTATACCTAGGGATTCATTTCTCATTGGAAAATATAATTCATTATTATTCTAAAACCTAATATATATAAACTATATTCAATAACTAAATTGAATTTAACAACTTTAATTATATAATGAGGTCAAGGAAGATGAAAACTAAATCTTATGTTTTCATAAAATTATTAAAATGAGTGATTATGAAATTTTATAAGAAGAAATTAATTATATAAATTAAAGTACACAGAAAAATATTATTTCATAAACAATTTATAGATAGGAATATATTAAAGGTAAAAAATAACTGCTTTATTTATTTTCCAATTTTTTTTAAAAATATGAACATTTCATATCTAATTTAGACATGAGAAATATCATTTTACAATTCTTAACACTTATTATTTATAAAAACTTCATAAACTATAAGAAATTATATTGAAATATTAGATATTAAATATTTTTGGGAAATATACCATTTTTTGAATGGTAATCGGATTATTTGTCATAATATGTGGTTGATATCACATCTTCTCATTGGTGTAGTTATAAGTCTCTAATCATATTTTATGATATCCCCTATATCACCAACATTAAATGAAATTTTATATTTATGAAAACATGAGATTTAATATTAATTTATTATATTACATATGATGTTTTTTAAAATAGTTAAAATATATGATATTTTAATATATAATACCAAATGATGTATGGTAGTTATAAACTCTAAATAAATAAATATAGAAGAAATAATATATTTCACACACTATGATATGGCCACAAACACCTTATGATGTACATGTTCTTAAAAACATATAGAACGACACGTTGATTTATTGATGTAAGTGGATTTAAAACTAATTATGTGGTTTAGAGATCATCTAATGATCTTTGATAGAGGAATAAATGCATGGAATATCATAATCTACAATTAAAAAAACCTATGTGTTAAATTGAAAATATAAAAACAAGCATACCTTTATTCATGAAATATCCAACTTTTACTCTTTTATAGATTATGTGTAATAGATATAATTGAAGAAGCAACCCAGATACTCCTGTCAATGAGGAAATTACACTGGACTTAAATCCTCATTCACAATGGGAGGAATCTTGTTCTTTTATTTTTTTGAGTTCCTTCCTTGATGAAGATGAATGAATAATCTAAAAATAAGAATATCTTTAACTTAGGCCTGTATTTGTCACAATAACATAAATTATGGGATCTCATCCATTTTATAGAATCTCTTTTTTAAATGAAGAGAGTCGATTTTTGTCTCATAGAAGCTAACATATGTTAACAACTATTGAATATTTTATAACAATTTGAACACATAGAATGTTTATATATTTAATTTTTAGATATTAAATGAATCAGTATCATTGATTCATAACCATAGGAATAGATATGGAAGATATGGATCTGAACATACATTCACATCCCATATCATAATCCAGTCATATACAATGATGGAGGTAAACAGTTTCATCAAATTCCTCTTATGATATGAGCATATCAGAGCCTTTTACATGAATCTCATGCATATAAAAACTTACAACATAAGGGATTTCATACAATATGATATCCTTTATTTTAGTGCATCTCGAACACACATCACATGTCCTCTACCCAAATAGATTACGACATCATATATATTATCTAGGTGTGGAGGAATAGTTCTTAGTCTATCTCAATTGAGGTCCCCGATTTCATAATCTTCATATGAGAGAAAAAATCACATCTTGATTATCCCTAATAGAAAACATGATCAGAAAAAAACCCAACCACCCCCTAATTAGCAATGACTCAAGGATTTTGTAAGAAAGGTATCAATGTATTAAGGTTCTCATGCTGGGTATCCCAGTAACCTTAGGTATTGGGAACTCCGAATATGATATATACACCCCTAGTATACCAAATAAATAGCGTATGACACTCCATGTGGTATACTCATGAGTTATCCAGTGTAGAAAAACCATCTCTATTCCTCATAGGTATATTTTGTATCACTATACAAGAATCATACTCATTATAACCTTTACATTTCATTATAAAATATAATACTCCAGGAAAACCATCAATTAAGGATAACTCAATGAAATACCTTGATATGGGTTTTTTAAGAATACATGTTGTGCCTTATGGTTGATTTCATTGGGTTGGATTTCATAAAATCCTTGACATACAGTTCAGCACTTCTAAATAGTTTCTAATGGGTTTTGTTCATGGAGTCAGAAATTCGAAAATGGATCTCATATCCATGATTCATGGACCTACTTTCCAAATGTAGGTTCTCATTATGTAACTTGGTAAAAAACATAAGAACTCACATTGGTCTAGGGGATGTGATGTTGGGCTCATCACACACTTTTTGGTGGCGGGTGTAGGTGGGTATTATTTCCCATTCGGGGACTCTCTTATAGACTTCTGATCTGTTTATGAATTGTGGTTTCATTACCAAATTTTCATATTATGGATCCCCAAGTTGAAATGATATATTTTTACTATGAATGGGTTTAGAATCATATGTATGTATTCGAGGCTCTCCATCAATTGAGGGATGCGTATGTATCTTAGGTTCTCTATAAATGTTACCCTTTTTTGGACAGATTAAGGATTTTTTGTTCCTTTACTAGAATGATGCTAGTTTTATGTCACGTGATGGGGATCTCTGGAGTTTATCACCATCCAAGGGGGGAAAATAGTTTTATTTATATTGGGATAGAGCCTATGAAATAGGATTTCTATGTATCCTCATAAGAGGAATCAGAACCCATGTAGTTTTATGCTACCTAACTGGACACATCACCCTTTAAAGTCATGTGATGAGGACTCAACCAAGTAGTTTAATTTCATGCAATAAGGATTTCCAGGTGTATGGTGTCTGGTCAAGGATGGTGTGAGACTTATGATAAGGTTTTCCGAGGTTCCTAGAAGAGATATAGTCTCTAGGGTGGAAATGAACCTATTTGGGATATGGCCTCAAGAACATTAGGGTGTATTTGGGTGCTGGGTTTGGACCTCAAGGTGGATTTATATGTATCCTAGTTATATGGGAATCAAAGGCCCCATAGTTTAGTATTTTGGGGCTTATGTATGGAAGTTTACCATGTGTATTTAAATTCATAGGTTCTTACGCTTGGAAGATAACCATTTGATTTTGGATCGTGTGGATTTCATGATCGTCGCCAACCTCTAAGCCCATATAAGTCATTCTCGGTGTGAGAAGGAAGTAGTTTCAGTGGATATGAATATAGAAGGTCCTACTCTATCCACAGATGGATGGTGTTGGATCCCAAAGGGTGAGGTGGAGAGCATTTAGTGTGCCCATATCCTCTCTTTTTTTCATATCCTATAAACTAAAATTTGATGATCTATCTAGATATGTACCTATTTGATGTCAAGAGGAGCTAGATTATGACCTAATGCAAGAAAGGATATGAGATTACCTCAAGAGGAGTTCCAAAAAACTAGTTCTAAGATATGGAAGAATGTACAAAACTGGACCTCATCGAAGAGAACGGCCAATGGTTCCTCTCAGTCACTAGAATGGAGAGGTTCACAAGAGAAATCCAATGTTATATCCCACATTACCAGGGGAATTTGAACTTGAGAACATTATGAGGTTTCACATTATAGTATAGGTTACTCACGTGACTCTACATACCATGGGTATGTAAACTCAAAAAGATAGATAATGTGACTGATATTATTATCATACACATAAAGTGGATTTTGATGGGGCCTTGTCCTGATGCTATGGGAATGGTTCACACATGATAAAACATGGGGGGTGATGAAATAACGAAAGAGGATGATGGGAGATAGATAATAGAACACCCTAAGATTATATGTTCCACATAGCTTCTCATTACGCAGGACATGGTTCACTTTTAATAACATGATTCCATATGTGTGAGGGGACTATCGGCATAGCGCTATGATTTGAGGACCTCAGTTTTTCCCGCATAGCGTGACACATCACATGGATAGGTTTCTCTTACATAGAAGTTTTTTATTCAGGCTCGAGTTCCACCCATGTAACATTTTTCTATAAGGGGTAGGGTTCCACCCACATAGCATTTTTTCTATGAGAGTTTACTATTTGAAAAGGGTTGATCATTTTTCACCTCATCAGATTTTTTCCACTACGAGACTTTTGGTTCATAGACCTCTATATGACTTAATATTTCTTCATAAATGTTATGAAGAGGGTTTTACCTATGAGGAATAGTTAAAGGGATCTGAATTTCATGATTCCTTTATTCGATTCTCTTCAGCTGGTATGTCTGAGTCTCCCGTTCTAAGTTCCTCCTTGGGGTCTATTTATAGAATAATGGAGGGAACTGATATGGGTGTGGCTGATCATTCATGGTAAGGTCTACAAGCTTTATTTTGTGGGATCCCACAAAAGATACTCAGACCACCAATTACTTAGTTAGTGAGTATATAATTTGTTAAAGGGGGCTTACATTTGTGGCAGCATAGATCACTACCTCTATCCCAAAAATGAATTTGTTTAATTTTTGGGGAGCTGACTATACCACCTTATCCCGTTAACTAGTTGGTTTGCAGGTTCTTTGCAAAGTTGTGGATCACTATGTGGAGCAATGGTCCATAAAGGTATTTCTGCTTCGTAGTGGTGCCCCTTTTAATATATTTATTTAATCTTCTTCTAGGTTTCCTTTCCACCTTTTTCCAAATTTATCAAAATATCCCAATCTTGTTGGTGGAGATTTCAGGTCCCAAAAAATTCCCCATTAGAATGAATTCCAATCAGGGTGAAGATGAGTCTATTCTAATGTAGTGGGATGTCCTATTTTTAATTGATATATGGTATGTGAGTGGTGCTGGAGGAGGGTAACACGCCTTTAAATTTGGGTCCCCACTTATTTTGTCACTACTAAATCTCTTGGTGAACATGGTGCTCTCCAAATTTCTATGGACCACAAACTACTTACATTAACTATCTCCCTTGCATCCAGATTTTCTATGAACTGTGAGTTTCCATATGTGAACTATTAGTTGGTACCTTCCTCATAGATACTGAATGCTTCATGGATGGATCCCTATAGAATATATTTTCACTAGCTAATGCTTAACGGGACAGTGCCTTCGCGGACCGATGGTTTACATGCTGATGTCCCTTACGAACTGATAGCACTTATTCCTTGTCATTCCCTCAAATGACCATGTAACAATTTGGGGAATCTATTTTATGTAAACCAATGGCTCTAGATTTTACTTCAATGAGTGTGACTAGAGGAAGAATGACCATGGAAATCAACATTGAGTACAACCCTCAATCTTGATTCATCACTAAATAGTGTTCTTTGAAAAACCTTCTCCAACCAGAATTAATATCCTATCCATTGTCTAAATGATTGCCAGTAAATAAATTTGGACTCCAGTTTGATATAATCATTCCACCATCAGACCAAAATCTCCCCACTACCTTTTCTGATATGTTTTGATAGATTTCTCATGAATTCATTACTACTATAGGGAAAATAATATTTGGTTTTGGTCAAGAGGACTTCATTTTCTAGAATGGATCGATGTGGACACAAAGAAATTTATACAGCTATGATACATCTTTGGAATTAGTCTTCCAAGATTATCCATCAATTTTCAACATCTCATGAGATAATCCTAATGGATTGTGGAGTTCCAAATGGGATATACGGTCAAGAGGGATCTTTTTTGATGAATGGGATTGGGTGTTCTTGATGCATCAGAACTATTTGGAATTTCCCAAATAATTAGAGGCTATCAATTTGTACTAGAAAATGTGGATTTCATAATTTTTAATTTATTCCCTACCTGAGATACTACCTAAAATTATCAATTTTTTGTGTTCAAGAACCATTACCTTCAACTTACCGCATGGTGAAGTAGGTATTTGTTTGTCGGATATCTATTAGCAAGGGGGAATCCCAATAATTGGAAATATGTAAAATGAATTTTTTCCGATGGACAATACCAAGGGAAATGTTGGTCATGTATCTCCATTTGTGAGAGATCTGTTGGTCACATTAGAGATATTACTTTGTCAACCCCCCCCCCCCCCCCCGTGCTCAATGGCTTGTTCCATTTGAATATTATATATAGTAGTTATTAATGGATGAAGGTACAAAGAAAAATGTACAATATAGTCAGACTCATCCAACCTAGCATTCATGATGCATCCCAATTTCATACTATGCTACCCTCGACATAGTTTGATACACCACGTGGGGTTACAGGGTCCGGCCTGATGTATCACTTGAAGTCAGACTGGAGGGTTTCTTTTCCATGTTCTTGAGAAGATCGCATGACATCTATATTGTTGTTTGAATTTTCACCCTGAATATGGTAACAACATTGACAGAATCAAATCCCATCAACTTGGCTTTTCCCAGCCTCGATTAAATTTATGAACTTCTGGGTCAAATATAATATGGAATATCCACACATCTCCTTAGTGGGCTATTTTATTTTTTGTATGGATGTAGGATGGATAATTATCACTTATATGAATATTTTCATGATTCCACAGATCCTCATTCTAATTTCTATCCTTCCCTTATCAACATTTCTGTTGTTTTCCACAAACCCTTGAATATTAATGGTGTGGTAGAACTATTGAGTTATTTTTCTCAATTTTATTTTGTGCCACACCTTGCACCCCATAGAGCAGTGGATAATGGAATGGGTTATTTAGAAGAATGTTCCTATATTTTTATTCCACAATATGTAATATTAACCACTATGATAGATAAGATAACCATCTAAAAACCCTATACCCCTTACAGGTTTTCTATGCAAATTGGACGCCTTCATAAACTCACATTTCTACCTCTTACCCATATCAAGAGGAAATCTAACCAAGTGATTATATTATAATTATGGTTGATGATGATGCACATGGATTTTTGAAAGAAAATCCATATTCCTCCCATAGTGACTTCAACTAACTTATCATGGGAGTACACTCAAATGTGGGTGGCTTATACCCTGATGGAGTACTGGTGAGGTCTATTCAGCGAGTGAAAAAACCAATGGTTGCTTTTAGTCTTGTAATGGTTGTTCCATCTATTTACACTCATGCTATAAGAAGATGTTATTTTTTCCATCACATGTGTTTATGGGGAGCTTCATCTATATGTCCTATTTCTATGGGGAGTGACTCAGAACCCACATTCTTGACTAACATTGTTGACAATCCATTTTAGGCTCGTCTAAGTGGAACAACATTGAGAACTCTAGAAATTGAATCCAAACCTATATTCTTAGCCTCTAAGTGGAACAAAATCAACATGGAAATGATATATAAAAATCAGATGATGCTTTTTTATTTTTTTAATTCACAAAAATAATGACTTCTATAAAACTTATGATTTAATATTGATGAAAGAAAGGGGAAGAAATGGTGATGCCAATCATTTTCAGGTGATTGGGAGGAATGGTATTACTGTAGGACTGGGAAGTTACAATTCATTCCATTATAAGTCATACAATAATAAATATGATCTTCAATGTAATAAAATTCATTAATGAAGTAATGATTAGAAGATAAATTTTTTAGTAGAAGGAAGTTCCTAAAGTAGTACATTTTTGGTTTCAGATAATTAGTGAGAGATCAACAAATTCATATTTTTGTAAAGGCTAGGATGGTTTTTTTAATAGTAATTAGATAAACCAAAGGTGTTGGTTTTTAGTTAGAATAGAATCCCGAAGATTTAAATCTTCTATGAAAGAAGTTGATGGCCATCGTAATCATCAAAGGTAGAATTGTCTTTGTTGAGAGTTTTTGGAATCAATGAAAATGAAAACAAGTAAAGATGTTGATGACCAATAAAAATGAAATTCAAAGAATAATCAACAATGTATCTAACCATTTCAATTAGTAAAATTTGTTTGTTATCAGTTAGTGAATCAAAGGGAAAATAAAAATTTCTTTATCAAGTGGGTCGAGGGATATAATGAATTTGATTTGATTTCAAGTATTTTTATTCTCATGTTTATCAAGAGTTGAAATATTGGAGAATCTATTATCTTCAACATAATGAAGAAATTATAATGAGTATATTGGTTTTTAAATAGTTATAAAGAATACTAAGGGGATGTATTTAGTTCTGATTTATTTTCAAGTGGATTAATAAAATCATAGTGACCAAATTTTTTCATCGTAACAAAGAAATCTTAATGGAAAATCAAAACCAGAATCAGACTGATGTTTATTAAGAATATTGAATCTGTATATCTATTCATATATGGAAGTGGTACAGATCATTGTAATGATGGAATAATGTTGGGAAATATTAATGGGGAATGATATTCGGAGTAGATATTTGTTTGTAAGTATAAAGCATTGTAGAAGTCAAAGGGAGATATGAAATTGAAGGAAAATTAAAAGAACTGAAAAATATAAAGAAATATATGATATTTAAGGAATATTAAAGATTTAGGAAATTTTTTAAATAGGGAAAAACTTTTTAGAATCCTGGTTAAACCATTTTGGAGTGTCTATAAAATAAGGAGAATATTTTGTGTATTATAACATGAATTGCTTGTTAATGAGGAGAAATAAAATCTAAAATTCTAGCATGAATAAATTTTCAGATTTATTTTTCTTGACAAAGATTTACAAATAAATGAAGAAAGTGTAAGAGAAAAGATCATATTCAACTAATCATCTTATTGGTCCAGATTATTAGACAGGGAAATACACTACGATTTCTAGACATAGATTAGAAGAGGATCGGATTGTTTCAGTGGTATTAAGGAAAAGAAACATTCCCATATTGTCAGACTGGCTATCATCATGAAGTCTAGAATAAGTTCATTCTTATTATAGGGTAATAAAGTGAAGATTTTTTTAAAGAACTTATTGGTGAAAGTTGATCAAGAAGAACTATAACATGTGTATTAGAAAATCTTGGTATTACGAAAGAGGTGAAACGAAAGAGGTGAAAAGGGGATATAATGCGAAGGGATTTGGGTATCACCTCCGGTGATGAAAAGGGGGAAGATTCGGCTCCAAAAAGTTGTTCAAGGACCCCTACACCTTTTGCTGATGTTGTGAAATCTATTGGTAGTCTTCCATATGAGGAGGCTGTTGTGGATCAGGGGGATAGGTTGTGGATAGTGGGCATGGAAAGCTGTATAAGGGCTGAACAAAACCCTAGGGAGGCCAGAAAACCTCATTATTCTACTGGTATAGTCAAAGTAGATTCCATTGGTAACGAATCTCACAATCGTTTTGCGGTGTTGGGAGAAAGTGATTGTCATACTTCCGCTGAAGGGGCTAAAGTGGAAGTTGATCATGGACAGGACCAGTGTTTGAGGCCAGATGAAAATGGAGTGGTATATGATTCTTCTTCAGAATCTTTATTTGTTGAGCCCAAGGAAGTGGAACTCACAAAATATTATCTGAGATCTTCCGCAAAGAAACTGAAGAACACTCTCATGGATTCAGATGGTTTAATAATGCATTCATAGAGATCACAGAGACAAAAGGACTACTCAAATCTACCTATCCCTCCTATTACCATATCTTCTAGCAAAGTTAAACCCCCCCAAAAAAGCTTGACTGATGTCGATGATCACTCAATGACTAAGTGAAAAAGATCTTCAATGCATGTGGAGTCAGCGGCTAATGAGGTGCTTGAATCACGAGCAGGGGTTCCAGATGGCCCTATGCCAGTGGTTGAAAATAATGAGGTGGAGGTATCATCCCAATAACTCCTCATGTGCTCTAATGAAGAAATGTTAGAAGAGTCCTTTTTGATCAAGATTTTAGAGAAATATTCTCACCGTATGTTTGAAAGATAGTTGTGTGTTGATTTGAATGATGAACAGTCTTCTTGGATTGATAAACAGAATAGAATTCAGATTCGTGGCTTCAACGACGGGAAAACAAGCTTGGAGGAGCATGTGAAGGCTTGGGAAAAGATGGCCCTATGTTTCTAGGATCTCATAAAGGAAAATCCGGAAATTGAAGTTACCTCTATTGAATGGTTCCTCCTTAAGCTACAGAATTCAAACCTCTTTAGATTTTTATGGAATGTCTTAACCTTTTCTTATGAGGATTAATTTTCTGTATTATGAATCTTGTTGGTTTCACACTTTTTCCTTAAAAGTGTTTTTGAAATAGAAAAAAAATTTAATTTGGAGCGAGAAGCTGGAAGACTCTACTGTTTTTGATAAGATCTTGAGAATTATTCTTGACAAGTTTGATGCAAAAGTTTATTCATTTGAAGATTGAGATCTTGAAACATTATCTCTGGATGATTTTCATAGAACTATCACCATTTATGAGATTAAAAGTTTATATTTTATGAATCAAAAACACAATTTGATAGGGAAATTTATTTCAAAGCATCCAAGAAATAAATGTCTAAGAAGATTTTTGAAGAATATGATTTTGCTAACTAAGACTCAAAAAAATAGGTACATAAAATCCTTGAAGAAAGTTTATCCTTAATCTCTAAAAATGTGATAATAAATATAAGTAAATTCAAAGGGAAACTTCCCCTAAAGTGTTTTTAATGTGGATTTTTTAGGCACATTTCAGTTTATTTTCTATGAATAAAGAAAGAAGTGGATAGTGATGAAGACAAAATAAGGCCAAGAAGGTCGGGTAGGAAACATGGTTACAAGAATAAATTCGAATCAAAAGGAAAAATAAAAATTTTCTAAAAATAAAAAAACAAGATGTTTCTTTTCTAAAGAATATAAAGAATAAGACAATGAATATGAATCCAAAAAGTCTAATAAGCATTCTGATGAGAATACATTTATTTATACTAGATAACAATGAAGAATTTGTAAGAATCTGTTCTACGGAAGAAGAATAAACTCAATTAGAATTTCGTATGAAATAAGAATTGAAATCTTGTCTGAGATTTATTGGGATGATTTAGAAAGAAGATAGAAAATATAAATTTAATGACTCTTTGAAAAATAATAAATATTTTTTTCCTGATCTGAAATTCATGTTGTTGGAATAGATTGATGGCTTGAAGAAAACACATGATAAGGAAAAAAATTGTAAGTAACATCTAGAAATTAAGGGGAAGGAAAAAGAAGAAGAATTAAACATGTCTAACAAAAAAATTCTAAGGATTAATAGAGTGGTTCAAGTTTAAAAAACTCTACCTCTGAAGTTAGAGAAAGTTATTAAAATAGTGTACCTAAGAAGGATAAACAAAATTTTACTTGGAAGGTTGTGAAGAAATATGGAGTTTTTTATGAGAATAATAATGTTGTAAATTTTTTTAAAGAGAAAAAAATCTAGTAATGTTATATATGTGGCCAAGATAAAAAAATTTGTGAAGTCCAAGGATTCTACAAATTATGAATTCGAAAAATCTTCTATTACTTATAGTTCTAGTAATCATAAAAAGAAAATGGAGATGAAGAAGAATAATTTGGTTGATAATATAATTTTTTAAGGTCAACAATGTTCTGAAAAGAAAGATAATGAAGGTTGATGAGAATCATGTTCACAACTTTAATTAGTATTAATTTTTCAAAGGTAATGATTTTTCCAATGGATACTACTTGTATTGTGTTATATTTGGATATATAGAAAATATTTGTTGGTTCAACCAATAACCATAAAAAATTTAAAAAAATATTAGAAGGATGTTTTTAGGGGGAATCAATCCCCATAAGGGAAGAATTCTGAGATGGATGTTCGAAGAAACCAGATAAGGATGGTGTAAAAATTGAAAATAGGTTCAAACCTATGAATACTTTTTTTGAAAGGTGTGAAAAACATAGAAATATGATAAAAGTATATCTTGTTTTTTAACCAACTCAACAAAGTGTGATAATAATTCTTAGAATCTGGAGATGAAGAGAGGAAAAGGGAACAAAAAGAACTTGACATATAAACTATTCTGAAAGCTACAAATTGAAAATGACCTTTGATCTTGGATAGTAAGTGTTCTTATCAGATGATACGAGATTTAATATTGTTGAATAATGTGAAATATTTTATATAAGGAGCAGTGATATTTGCAAATGATGAATATCTATGAATCAAATGTGTTTTATTGTCCATCATTGGGAAATAAAATTTTAATTCTAATAAATATTATTATACTGATGGGAAGACACAAAACTTTCTAAGTGTTTAGCAATTCTATTATCAAGGAAAAAATTTTATATTATGAAAATATGGGTTTTTTAAGAGTGAGAAAGATGGAAAGATAGTTACAATATTCCAACATACAAAAGGACATCTATTTCATGTTGGTGAAATAAAAAACTCTTGTTCCTTGGGTATGATGGAAGAGAATTAGTTGTCTCATAAAATGATGGGACACATGTGTTAGAAAAAATGATAAAGATATCAATGTGATATTGTGTCCATGATATTCATAATATGTCTAGAAGAATATATTGGTGTTGTACTATTTTTCAGAAATCAATGATTACAAATGATGTGCATATTAAATTTGAAATTTTTTCAAAAGGACAACTGAAACATATTCAGTCTGATATATATGGGCCAATTAGAAAATAATGAACTAATGGATATAAGTACTTAATCACATTCATTTTTTAATTTTATCCCATTACTTGTATTATGAGTATCAAAATTAAGTCATATTACCTAATTTTTTTTAAAAGTTTCATGAGGCATGATGAGAAGGAATGTGACTATTCAGTGAAGAAGTAGAGAACTGATATTCATGGTGAGTATAGAAATTAGGATTTTTAATGTTATATTGAGATTCATGGAATTAAGCATGAGTTCAGTTCACCATACACACCTCAATAAAATGGGGTTGCTGAAAGGAAGAACATAAGTTTGGTGGAAATGGGGAGAACTATATTACTTGAATATGGTCATTCTCATTACTTTTGGAAGCAATCCATGAGTACTTCTAGGTATACCTAAAATTGATGTTTCAATAGGAAAAGCTTAGATATGACTCCATATGAAATGATTTATGATAAAATTCCATGTCTGAAACACTTAAAAGTTTTTGGGAGTCTATTCATCATAAAGAAGAAAGGTAGAAACCTTCGAAAGTTTGACCTGAGAGGAAAAGATGGAATTTTTCTTGGATATTTCCCAAAGACAAAGGAAATATATATTTCAAAAAAGTGATAGGAATAATTTTTGATTATATTGATTTGAATATTTTTTAAAAGGTTGATGAAGAACAATATACTTGTTTTGACTAGTAAAATGAGCAGGATAAGGAATGTTTTGTTAAAAATTATGATAAAGGATACTGAAAACAGTAATCATACTCAAGAAGAAGAATCCAACTCAGTTATTTCTTTTAATGAGGAAGAAAATAAAAAATCTATTTTAAGGATGAGGAATCATGTAGAATCTCAAAACATTATTAGTGATCAACATCTAATGGTTTGATAAAGAAGAACATCAGAAGTTGTTTCACACAATTATTTCTATTCAAAAGTGAAGCTAAATGATGTGAATAATGATTTAGAGAATCCAGAATGGGTTTAAGATATTAACGAGAAGGTTGATTAGATAGAAAAGAATGATACTTGGGAACTCGTACCCCATATGGATAAAAAATGTTATTATTACAAAATGTATTTTCTGAAATAAGATTAATGAAGAATGTGAGGTGATGATGAACCAGGAAGGATTTGTGTTCCAAGGTTACTCAAAAATTGAAGTTGTTTGTTTTGATGAAACTTTTTCCCTAGTGCAAAGGTTAGAAACAATCAAAATTTTTATTTCTATTCCTAAAAAATTATATAACAAAATTTTACAAATGGATGTGTTGTCTGGATTTCTAAATGGGGATCTTGATGTGGGTGTTTAGATTAAACAATATTGTGGCTTTGTTGTTGGGGAAAATTAAAGTTATGTGTTTAAGCTAAATATATCCTTATATGATATAAAACAAGCTCTGAGAGCATGGTATTCCAAATTGGATTCTGGATTAAGGAAAATGTGTTTCTATAAAGGAAGTGTTTATTTCAATATTTACGTCATGTTAAGTCACGAGTCTTCCTTTATCATAATTGTTTATATTGATGACATTATATTTGCTGGAAATGATGAAAGATCATGTGAAGGATTACTAAATAGTTGAAAATGTTTTTTGAGATGTCCATACTAGGGGAAATAAAATACATTATTTGGTTATAAATTTTACAAAAGAAGAAACACAATTTTCATTCTCATGAAAAGTATGCTAACTGACTTCTTAATATGTTCTGCATGGAAAATTTGAATCCAGTTTCCACCCCAATTTTAGTGGGAACAGAGTTTTCTCAAGATATAGAAGGAATGAAGTTGATCAGAAAGTGTTTCAAAAGATGGATGGAAGTTTTTTATATTTGAATTCCTTATGACCTGAAATTTTTTATATTGTTACCATATGTGAATTATTTCTGAGTTCTCCTTAAGTGTCTCATTTAATTACTATAAATCGAATTCTTAGATATATAAAAGGAATAAAAAAATTTTGGAATCAATTATGATAGCTCAAAAAGTTTTGACTTGTTTGGGTATCCAGATTATGATTGGGTAGAAAATTTTAATGATTGAGGATCTACATCTGGTGGAGTTTTCTTTCTAGGTAAACGTTTTGTTAGTTGGAATAAAAAAACATATTGTAGTAACTCTTAGTATATATGAAGATGAGAATGTTTTATCCACTGAAGTAGATAGCCAAATTATGAGGATAATCACTTAGTTATAATACTTATTTATTGAAGTAAAGTTAACCTTGATCTAGGGTTATGATAATCAAAGTGAAATAAACCTTAATAGGAATCCTGTAAAACATTATCATTCAAAAAATTTTGATATAAAATATCACTTCAACAAAGACAATGTGGAGAAGAATAAATTGAACATGGACTATATTATTGTATTGAAACAAGTTGCTGACATGTTCACAAAACCTTTATCGAAGAAATTTGTTTATAAATTTAAGTTGAAAATGGGTGTCCAACCCCTTTTATCATCATGGTTTAGGTATAAATATTTTTGTATCTACTCTCATTTTACCTTTGGATAGTGTTACTAAGGAGTGGGGGATTTTTAAATAAATATATCCTCATAGAAGAATGCATAAAGGGGCAGTAATGGGTAAGTTATGGATCTAACATGTAAGTATGTGAATGATTCTAACTATTTGTTAGAGTGGTTGTAGGAAATATTTTATTTTCAAGAAAGATGAAGAATAAATGTGGCTGAATAAGAATGTTGTGATGAAAATATAGAGATGTCTCACAATCACTACTTTTGGATAACATCGTTTTTGGTGTCAATTATTATTGCTTCCTATAATGATTTAGCTCACATAAGATTATAATTCTTGATAAGTAATCCATATATTAATGTTATAAAGTTTACTGATGTTTGAATCCTTTTTGACAAAAAAATATATTGGGGGAGATTATTAGGACCATGAAGGATGAAGAAGATTTTTGGAAGTATGAAAATTTTTGTTTTTCAAGTGTGTTGTATTTTGTTGCCAAAAAGGATAAATCAATTCATATTGTAAATTTTTTTGGGCAATTAGTCATACCATCATATTCAATAAATCATACTCATTTTTCGTAAAAAGGTCCATCATATTGAGAAAATGTTTTTTGGAAGAAAAGGCTCATCAGACTCTTCTTGAGTCCATAATGAGGTTCTTATTTTAATGAAAAAGAGAATCAAATTCAACATGGATCTGTTAAATAAAAATATAATGATGAATTTATATTATTTAATTAAAAAACTTAAGTATTCAATAATTTGTGTGATGAAATCTTGGTGGAAGAATGTGTAAGAAAAGGTGATTCCATTCATATTCAGGCCAATAATTTTTAGGTGGTTGGAATGGATGAAGTTGTTGGGGGGGGGGAATAGGTAGTTATAATAATTTACATTATAAGTCAGGTGATGCTAAATATGAACTTGAACATATTCAAATCCATGAAGGAATTCATACTTACAAGGTAAAGTTTGTAGAAGATGTAAGTTGTCGATGTTGATGATTTATGGTCTCAGATCATCAGTGTGAGATGATCAGATTCAAATTTTTTAGAGGCTAGGAAGGTTTTCTTGTTCATAATGAGAGAAATTTAAGGTTTTGTATTTTAGTTAGACTAAAATACAAAAGATTTAAATCTTCAGAAAAAAATTTTGATGACCATCATAATAATCAGAGGCAGAATTTTCATTGTTGGAAATTGTTTGAATCAATGAAAAAGAAAAAAGAAGTAATGATGATGAAGGCCAATATCAAAATAAAGTCAAATAATAATTGGAAATGCAGTCAACCAACTTTGTAATGAAAAATCATTGGTTGTCTAATACTAAATTAGGATAAAAGGATAATTTACTTGTCAAGTAGGTCAAGATAAAGAATAACTTTGATTTAATTTCAAGTTTTTTTATTCTCATATTAGTGAAGAGGAATCATATTAAAGAATATTTTTTCTACATCATAATAAATTAATAAAAATGGGATGACTGGTTTTACAATTGGTACAAAGAAAAGAAATGCTATGTTTTTAGTTAGGAATTATTTGTAAGTGGGTCAAGAAAATTTGAGTGGTCAAATGCCCTGATCATAATGAAGAATTTGTAATGGAAAATTGGAATTGGAATCAGATTGCAGTTTTCTATGATGTTTGATGATGTCTATTTATTCATATATGAAAGTGGTAATGAGCATCATAATGAAAAAACAATTTAGGGAAAACAGAATGGAGAATCAAATTTGGACTAAATATTTTTTTGGGAAGTTTGAAGAATTGATAAAGTCAAAGGGAGATCTGAAATTGATTGGATATTAAAGGCAATGGAAAAGTTAAAGAAATATCCAAGATTCATATATGATTGATGATTCAAGAAATTTGGTAATGTGGGAAAATATTTTGAAAATCCTTCTTAAACCATTTTGTAATTTCTATAAACAAATTGTAATACTTTGGGTATTATTACATGCATCACTCACAAAAGAGGTGAGAGAAGCTCCCCAATTCTAGAAAGAAGAAGATTCCAGATTGATTTTTATTGAAGAAGATTGTCGATTAGAACAATAAAGGAGAAGAGAAATGATCATATTCAGTTGATCATTATATTGGGAATGATCATTGAACGAGAATTGGATTGGGATTTCCAGACTCATATTAGAAGCATTTTAGATTGTTTCAGTGGTTGTTTGAAGAAGCTATATTTCTATATTGAGAAATCATACTTTAGAATAGGACTCGGAAATTAAAATGAGTACAGTTTCAAATTATAGAAGAATTTATTTATTGATTCTTTGTAAGGAAGTGAAGAATTGTTTTTGCAGAAAATATTTGTAAAATTGGATCAAGCCGCACCGTTACATGCATTTTACAAAAACATTTTATTACAATCTTTGTTCTATATAAAGCACATGCATTGTTTTATTGAACACAATGCTATATGATTGTAAGGGCATATCCTACTATTTTTATTCCACACAAAAGGATTTTTTTTCTATTGGGTTATTGTTATAGGATTTTTTCCATACCATAAAAATGTTGTAGCTACTCTTATTGAGAAGTGATCCTTGTAAATTATTGAGTTCCTTTTGTTGTGTGTTTGTTCTTTTATTAGAGAAAAAGATCATTAACATGAGGTGAAGGTTGTTTTTGGAAGAAGGAAACATAAAAGTAAAATATATCACTGATTCATTCATCCATCTATTAGTGAAACAACTATCTTGACTAGGAAATTAAAATAATAATATTACTAAGGTTCATCACCAAGGTGTTTCAAATGAAAATTAACAAGGTTATTGACCAAATCATCATAAAACATGTCATATTTAGAGAATAAAATTTTTACACAGTGCATTGGAGCAATATTAGACTGCAAAACTCAAATTTATTAATTCCATGAGATCCAAAGAGATCATAACAAAACATTTCATTAAAAAATCAAGGAGAATAATGAAGATATTTGTTATCAAAAATCTTAGACTAAAATAGTGTTTAAAGACAAGATCATTACCTCATTTTTAACCCATGAAAGGAAATGTGAGTTTCATATATGTAAATACCTGTATCAAAAAGGCATGGTTAGATATTTTTGGATACCCATTGGAAAGAAAAGATGTTTGGTTATTCCATTAAAACTGAAAATATAATTTCTCATGTAAAACCGAGAAATATGAGAAGTAAATTCGGCAGCACGATGGGTATAAAAAATGGTTTTAGAGAAGTTTAAGATGAGTGGGGAAATGGTATCCCATTAATAAAAGAACATTATTTTTGGTAATAGGATAATACAATGTTTACAAAAGTACTTATTTTTTGAAATTAGAGGAAATACCACATGGAATGTGAACATGAATGGAAAAAGAGAAGTGTTGATTTGCCTTACCCTGAAGAGTTGTTCCTAAATGTTAAGGGCAGAACCTTGTGGGAAGTAGGACACCTTGAGGGGACTAATTGGGAGGGGAAATGCCCATAAATTCAGGGATCATGGATTGGGAGTGAAGGGGAATGGTGAAATTTGTGGGTTTTTATATCAAAAGTGGATTAATTATTTAATAATTTCCAAATAAAAGTCTTCAAAATATAGGTTGTCGAAAATGAAAAACCATTGGCTTACCAAAGATTTTTTTCATGGTGTTGGAAAATTGGGTCAAATTTTAGGATATTTTAATCCACCATAACCAAAAACCATTTCTAATACTTATTTTTTCATAGAAAATAATTACAATGTGATGTAATATTTTTAAAAACCAATTTTTCTATTTCTGACATTGGAAAGTCACTTATAGTTTTTGAAGTTGATTAAAATATATTAAAACACACAATATATATAAAATAAAATATTTTTATTTTTTTGATTTTATTTAATAAATTAGTACATCATTATGAAATATTGTGAAGTCATAAAATATAACGAAATCCCTAATTGTATTTTTTACTATTCACGAAAAAAATTATTTTTGAAAAATTTAATAAATTTACCCTAACTTAATTTAGATGTGTTGATTTGAAAAAAATTATAAATTGTTTTTCTAATTATTTTAATTTTAATTTATAAATATAAAAAACCTTATATGTTAGAAAATAGAAGTTTTTACATCACATTGAAATTTCCAACCCTTATAAAAATTTCCTATGAAATTATAAAATAATTTTATTATTTATATTTATATAAGTGAGTTTTAAAATAATATTTATTTTTAAAAAATATTTTTATTAATTACTTTGTTTAATATAATATATATATATATCATTTCTAAAAAAATTATTTTTTACTTGTGTCTAGAAATCAATTTATCAAATTTGACTCAATAAATAATATATTTTATTTAAGAAATATTATTAAAAGGACTTGATAGAATGAAAATGTTATTTATAATAATTAAATAACACTTTATATAACTAATTCTTGGAAACGTAACCTCTTATTACACCCACATACACCCTATGAGTAAGATCTGGGATGGTCATAGGTTCATGGGGTGGCTTGGATAACATCCAAACAGAGGTAATATCCACTAACTTGAACTTCTACCATATATAATTTTGTTCAAGCATCAATTTTTTGAATCTCATCTTGGGGTTGATCGTGGGAAAACCCCAGTGATGCTACCTCCCTCCCTTGTTCAAAAAAATGGGCTTCAAGAAACACGACTCTACAGGTTGAGACCATCGATTCAACTTTTTATATCAATTCTCCTCTGTCATTACTATATATAAAAATTAGTTATAATGTAAAAATTATTAACCAGGGGTATAGATTCCAATGGCCATATTGACCAGTGATAATATAATTGTTTAATCCCAATGGACACATATCCCTTTTACCCTATAAATATCACTTCATTCTTTCACTCAAAATTCAAAAAATTACACCTATGGTTATATTTTTATTTTTATAATATGTTGAATGGTTTACTAATATTTTTTTATTTCAATAGTGTTTCTAGTGGGAGAGATAATTCTAGAAGATTTTTCTGATCCTTATTTTTACATTTTAGAATTTCCATATTTTATTTTTTACTACTATAATGTTTGTTATTTTAATTGTTTTCATAGATGACTAATGAAATGATATTTATTAATGTTATTTAAATTATTTTGTTACTCTATATTTTGTATGTATATAATATCATATAATATATATAACACATATTTATTCTAGAAACAAATATCATTTAACAAAATTTTGGTTGTTACATTCTTCCACCCTTAAGAAATTTCATCCTCAAAATTTTAATTCATTCTATAAGTTGAGAAAATGTTAGGGTAATTATGTCTCATCAACTCCTATACTTCCCACATCTCTTCTTCATATTTATGGTTCCTCCACAACACTTTATGAGGTGGGTAGTCTTTTTGTGTATTACCTTTTCTCTATTTTCTATGATCTCTACCGTATTATCCTAATAAGAGAGGTCATGTTCCAGTTGTACCACATTTAGATTTTGTACTTATTAAAGATCAGGTATGTACTTCCTCAAAAGAGATACATGGAATGATTCATGATCTTGAGAACAATTTGGATGAAGTTCTAGACAATATGCCACTTCTCCTATGTGATCAAGGATTTCAAAGGGGCCAATGTTCCAAGGGATACACTTTTATTTCTTACTAAATCACATAAATCACTTCCATGGTGATATCTGAAGAAAATATTTAACTCCCACAACAAAATTAAATATCCTTCAATGGTTTTCAGCATAACTCTTCTGTCGACTCTGATCATCCTTTATATTATGTTGGATGGATTAAACCTTTTCTATCATCTCTTGAACAAGATTGGGCCCATGTTTATTTCTCTTACAAACTTCATCCTAACATATAAGAGTTCACTATTTCTTCCCATATAGACTAACATATGGTTCCATTTGAATACTCAAGTGTATTATTTTATTTTACAAGAACTAAACTAATGGGTGGTGTTGTTACCATATATATTTAAATTCCATTAAGAATGTTCTAAACATATCCTCAAGTGGATTAATAGTCCTTTCATAATGTCCCTATGTTTTTGGGTGATATGCTATACTAAAATTCAATTCAATACCCATACAATGTTGATGAATTCTCCAAAATTTATATGTGAACCCTGTATCAAGATCAAAAATAATAGAATGTGTAACCCATGAAACCTCACCACGTCCCTTACGTAAATCATGGAATGTAGGTCTAGAGAGAAATCTTCTCAAATAGTGATGAAATTGGTAGTCTTGGTGAGTCGTTCCAATATAACCCATATCACATTTTTTCCATGTGATGCTCTTGGGAGACATGGGAAGAATTCCATAGTGATATTGTACAACTTCCATGTTGGTATGGGTAGTGGTTGCAATACCCCTATAAGAATTTGGTTGTCCGCATTCACATTCAGAAACATTAATAACCTTATAGTGTATTCAGTAATCTCCCTTTTCATACTATCCCACCAATAATTATCACAAATGTACCTATACATTTTATTTATTCCATGATATATAGATAATTTAGAGCTATGAAATTTATATTTCAAATCCTTCTTTATCTCCATGATATATAGAAAACCTAGCATTGTATAAAATTTCAAAACACCTTCTTGATGAATTTCAGACTCATGAATCTTCCCATTATTCACATCCTCTATCTTCTTTTTTGTGAATTAATCTCCTCTTTGAGATCCCTTGTTATTTGATAGTAATTATGGTTGGGAAATAATATGTGATAGGGTTGATTATTTCCCCTCCATTATGATTACCATGTCCAATTTTACTAGTCTCTTGATCAATCCATCTCCTTCAATCCACATCATTGCTATCACAATTGGTTCATTCCTACATAATTCATCATTTATTTTTTCTCTCTTCTATAGTGATAATGAATTAAATAGTTATAGTAATTATGAAGTTCCAACCATCTCATTTGTCTTAGGATAACTTCTTTTTGTGTTAAAATAATTTTAAAACTTTTTTGGTCTCTGTATATATCAAAATTCTCCCCACAAAGATAGTGAATCCATATTTTTAGAGTAATTATAACTAGAGAAAGCTACAGGTTATGCATAAGCTAATTATGCTCAGGAGGATTTAACTGTCGAGATTCATAAGCAACCACCTTGTCATTTTACATTAGGATGCACACAATCCTTTTTAGATAATCTTCGCTATAAATAAAGTGTTATTCTCTAGAGACGGTAGTGTTAACATAGGTACCTTAACAAATCTCTTCTTCAGTTATTTGAAAAATTCATCACACTCCTTTTTTAGATAAAATTATCCCATTTTCATGTCAACATGGATAGTGGATTATAAATTCATTAAATGATTAAACAAATCTCCTATAATGTCCTACTAAACTAAGGAAACTACAAATACTAGTTACCATTGTAGGTTGAGGCTACTCCCTTAAAACTGTTATCTTTATTGAGTCAATTGATATTCCTTCATTGGTTATAATGTGACCTAATAATGAATGTTTTTTAACCATAACTCTTATTTTATTAATTTTCCAAATAGCTTCTCATTCCTCAAAGTTCCTAATATAACTGTTAGATGATCCTCATTCTCCTAATTTTTTTTGGATTATATCAGAAAATCATCAATAAAAACTGAAAAGAATTTATAAAGGTAGTCTTTAAAGACTCTATTCATAAAATCCTTAAAATATAGTAGTATCATTGGTCATGATGAAGCGAATAATTTCAAAATCATAATTCCCATATCTTGATCAGAAGGTAGGCTTTTGAATATCTTCTTTCTTCACTAATAATTGATGACACCTAGATCAGAGTTCAATCATGGAGAATATTTGACACGACAAAGTAGATAAAATAAATCAACCATCATTGGGATTTGGTAAATTTTCTTAAATGTGACACCCATTATGTTTTGTATAATCAATTCATAGCCTTATTGATATATCCTTATTCTATAAAAAGATAATGGGTTATCCCCATGGAGACTCATTTTTCAGATAATTCCATTCTCAAAAAGATATTGAATTTATTTCTTTAATTATTTAACTCTATATTCTCCATTCTATATGGGGTATTTTATATATTCTTAGATCTAGGTATAAGTTCAGTGGATAAATCTACCTCTCTTTATTGGGGAGTTCTAGGTTACTCTTCGAGAAATATGTCAATGTATTCCTAAATTATGAGGACATTATCTATCTTTATACTTCATTTTCTTCCCCCTATTGATTGATCATCCCCATAAATGAGGATATGGGAGGTTCTTCCATACCTATATTTTATTGGGATATCTCTCCAATGAAAATAAAAATAGTTTTTCCATTAAATAATAATAAAATTTCATTTCTTATGAATTTGATCTTAGTGTTCTACTTTGAGATCCATTCCATCCCAAGTATAGTGTCTAATTTTCCAATGGGAATGAATACTAAATTTTTGTGGATATTTTAGTCTAAAAAGTTAATACTAGTGTTTCTAGATAGCACTTATGCTTGTTAAATCCATCTGGGAGTATTGAATGATAACTATACTTCTATTAGTACAGGGGTTAATTCTATATTCAATGAAAACATGGATGAAATAATGGAATCCTTATAACAATAATAAAAAATGTACATATGATATATTTGAGAGAACAATGAGTGTACCTAACAATATTTCATTTAGAGCCTCTAATCTATCCATCATGATAAAAATTCTTAGCCTTTATCCACTGACCTAGTCTAAGGTATGATGGTTCCCATCCATTATCTTCTGATTTTGAAATTGAATTAAAAAAGTGACCTATCTATACACACTTGTAGAATTAATCATATTATTAGTCCTACACCATCATTAATTTGTTGATAGTGTTGAGATGTCGAGGCTTAAAATTAATAAAATAGTTCTGAGCTATATTCCTATCTCCTCTGCATTTTTATCACATTCCACCCCAATAAAGAAGTTCTCCTAATGTTTTTCCTACATTTTTTTGCACATGGGTAGTTTCAAATTCATTATTTCTCTTCCATGATCAATGTTATTCCCTGTGTTTGGATCCATTAATCTCTTCTTTTCATTCAATTTATGTCACCACTTAATCTCTCCAATCTATGGTTCAACCTTCATGGCACTCGACACTATCTCCTGGTAAGATCCCATATTTTTCCAGGTTGGTTTCTCTCTGAGTTTTATATTTGACCCTTGGTTGATGAGTCTTGTTTAGAGATGGAGAGCCTTTGCTGTATAAAATGACCTAATGTTTTTGGGAGTAGTCTTGTTTCAGTTAATTAAATATAGGTACAAATGAGTTAATTGTTTCACAGGTTCATGTCAAGTTAAGAATCAATAAAAGGTGTTCAATTTATTTAAAAGGTAAATGGGATGAAAAATAAAATTTAGAAAATTTACATGTCTTGTAAAGAGATTAAAAATTATAAAATTGTTCTAGGGTTTTAATAAAATAAATATAAGGGGATATTATTTATGATTTATTCCATTAAAAACATTTACATGATGGGTAACCACATTACACCCTTTTTAAATCCTTGACCTACTGATTTAAACATATTGTGTGGATGTTTTTCTTTCTAATCTATTGCAGCACCTCTGATATTGACTATATGGAATTCTCTAAGTGATTTTGGGGTTCCAAATTCCCTTTTGTACATCCCTATTTTGTGAGAAATCCCAGTCAAGTCTTTTTGGATAGGTTCCTTCCCTCTCTTCCTTATTTTCCAACTACTACAGTGAAATCCTTTGTCCGTTTGAAATGTTGGTTATGATCATGATCAGTTTTAATCAAGGAACCTATTTTCTATCATCTACACATTCATCCTCATTGGAATTTTGTATTGGAATATTTATTGGATCTTCAGTTAAAGTTAAGGGGTC
This sequence comes from Viscum album, assembly GCA_963277665.1. NCBI lineage: Eukaryota > Viridiplantae > Streptophyta > Magnoliopsida > Santalales > Viscaceae > Viscum > Viscum album. The sequence goes on along the minus strand of OY728135.1, from coordinate 248,697,941 downwards.
TAAATCATTACCCTATGGTTTGATAATTTCCATTGTTATGAAATATTGTGATTGCACCATCATTACATGCACCCAAATTAATCAAATAAACAGTCGGATTTATTCCTTGAAGTAATTTTGTTTCAATTTTATTTTTAACAAGAATATGGAAACCTATGTGGTGAGAAAACCATGAATATTTTTGAATTGTAAAATTTCTTAAAAGTATGTTTAGCATGACATGTGGCCTAGGGTGATTTCTTGTCATGAAATCCCAAAAATTGTTGCTTCTTTAAAATTGATATAATTGGTAATCAGTTGTGAATTGATTTTGATGTATCGTATGAAAGAGGAATAGTGATTCAAAAAATTACTATTAATAATTATGATGTGGCATTGTGATATCCATGATATATGACAGGAACTGTGTTCTAGGCTATATTGTTTATATATCGAGCCCAGACCAGGAAATGGCACACTTATATGTAGTAATGTAGATATTGAGTGGGTTTGGTTGAGTACCATGCTATAATTCTTAAATAAAGTGGGATATGCCCAGTCCCATGTAGTAATTCTTATAGGGGTTTGACCAAGAAATGTTGTAATGCTTATAAGGCTTTGAACTAGATTGTTGTGAATATACCATAGTTATATGGTGTGGGTTTGAAGGGTTGTAAGAAATGGTCATTGATATTATATCAAGGTGCCAAAGCATATTATTTCACATTGGTTATATTTTTATTGTTTGCATGTCCCTATGACATGCCCAAAGATACTCTATCATGTTTCCAAAGGAGGATTTTGATGTATTTTATTAATTTTTGAATTAATTAATATACCTATTTATCATTTTATTTCATAAACTTCTTATTAGAAAAATTTTGTCTATACACGGGGGTGTCAACCTACTAATTTATACTCTAACCCTATTCAGGCCTCCATTTGGTACCTGAGAATATTATGTGGATATAGCTTTGGGAAAGGATAAATGACCTTTCGATTGATTTCTTGTTTATAGTTGGGTTGGACTTCATATAGGGGACCAACTTGGGGTTTAGGACTTGAGAAATTGAGTCTTTTTTTGGATTCTTATAGTCTTTTTCATGTATTGTTCTCCCTAGACATTTCGTTACATTCCATCACATTATTACATTATTCATTTATTATTTATTAGGTTATTCAGTTAACTTTTATTGTTGTCTTCCTCTATTTGTATAGTCTGATTATTTTTCCTCATATTATGATTTATGTATACTTTTATGACACTTAATATGAGGGGAATAATTGAAAAACCCCTTTTTTCACTCATGTATGGATCCTTTATATTTTGGTCTCATTTTCTTTTATGGACCTAATATAGACGACGAATGAGTTAGAAAAGGTTGAAGGGGAGTTTGGGACTTGTTCAGATCCTAGAGCCCATATTTTTTGGAGAAAAAGGCCAGCCACATGATTATGTTAAACCATTTAATTAAATCCACAAGGATTGTTTAAACCATATGAGGATGGATAATGGGTTAGAATTGGGTGCACAGTTTGATCTAAATCTGCGAGTTGGGCCACACAGTCTTGCGAGAATCTCTACAAGTTTAATGGAGTTATTTTTCAAATTTATTGCACAGATTCTATAATTATATAGCCTAACTATGAGTTATTCCCCTTCCTATAGATTATCATTCATGATTTATTCATGGTTTGTCCAAACCATTTGGCCAAATCATGTAAAGGGAAAAATTGGAAAAAATTACCAAATATCCATTAAATGAAGTTTTTCTCTTCAACCCTTCTTAAATTTTTGTTTTCTAGTGGAAATCCCGCTCATGTATACCTCTTTATAAAATTTTGGATGCCTATTCTAGGAATTGATATTGAGCATCCATTCAGAGTCTGAATTGACCGTCATTTATCTCATTGGATCTGTGTCAGCACATTCTCGATTCTATTTTACTCTTTCATCATTCTTATTTTTGTATACAATGCTATTTATATACAAAACCATATGCCCCAATTTTAGGGAATTGATATATTCTTCATATCTAATCCAATTCAGGATGATACTAGATGAGGATATTCATATGAGTAGGATGTAGGTGGTCTATAACTCAATCTTATTTTTTCCTTTATTCAATAATTTTTTGTATCAACGTGGTGATTTCACCAGGAATCATTTTTTGAATTTATATGGCATACTTGTAGTCACTAGGACCATATTCTAAGAAAATTTCTATATAAGTAATCTATTTTCAATGGATATTTCCACAACCTCAACCACCGCATGTAGGGTGATGTTCCATAATTGGGTTTTTAGTGTTTTTATAACCTTGAGCCACTATTCAGCTATGTTTATGATTTGCCATTATAATGGCAAGACTCCTTATAATAATTGGATATTGAATTGACTATTGTATAATACAATGGTCCCATTACACTAGACCCATCTAAGGTAAGTTCCTTAACTGAACTTGATTAATAAATTATAAATGGATTTTTGGAAGGTATGTTGTATATATATGACTTGGCATATTTGATTTTAAATGAATAAGTTGTTGCTAATTCTTAGAACAAATTTATCATGTCATGAAATGTAAAGGAGAGATCCAAGTAATTAAATATTAAATTACTTAATTTTTTGCATACCCCTTGGCCCTATCACTTAATTAAAGCCAAGGCTTGAACCTATTGACTTAATAATTGTATATGACTTAAATGTGTGAATTGAAAATGGTTGCATTACTTAATATTCATTTTCACTTGTATGAAAGGTATGGAATGAACCTTGGATAATTAATTGGAATAATTACTAGATGAAATAATTTATTAAATGGATTAAATGTAAGGTGTGTAATTATACAAATAGAAAATGGCATACTTATAGGGGAGGTAAGACTCGTGATTGTTACTAGATTCCTAAGGGAATTCTTCTAGAACTAGTGGATACTATTTCGATTCAAGGAGGATGACTTCCTTGGTTGTTTCCCAACATGGAACTTGATCCAAATATATTATTGGATTCACGATGAAACACCATAGGATCCCTCCTTTACTATTACATGATTCCCTGGATAAATTCCTTGGATCTAGTATGGATTCTAAAAAAACAAGGAGCCTTGGTTATATCCTTGGGCCCATCTATAACTTATCCCATTTTACCTTGGATTTTATCATTAGACTCAGTTAGATCATACTAAGTGGAATGACTTGGAAGATGCTGCATGGATTAAACTCTTTCCCCCTATCCAGGTTGTAGTTACTACCGATTAGGTGACCCTTGAGTTCTAGGTTTTCATGGTGATTACCTTGGAACCTTTTCAATAATATTAACATCATAAGGTTTCCTTGTTATATCATGGAACCTTATCTATTGTTATAATGAGGTGATGTTAGTGTTTTCCATGCCTCATGTTACTTAATTATATAAATTGGAAATTAATTAATGAAGGAATTGGTTACATTTTCAGACACCAGCTGTGGTCTGAAGCAGGTACTTGGGTATTTATGTTACTATACTATTTACTTTTTCATTTTCATGATTTTACTATTTAAATCTAAATTATACAAAAAATAGTTTATAGAAACCATTATTGGTGGCCTACTGAGATTTATATCACACCTGATATGGGAACCATTGGTACCCGGGAATATAATATTTATACAGGTGTTGAAAAAGGTAAGTTTAAGGCTTTGGACACTTGATTGATCCCTGTTTTAGGAGGGATCTAGTAGCATATGACCAAGATGGATCTCAGGATTATTGGAATAGTTTTTGTAATCATTTTTGATACTTTTTTAAATAATTCTTGTCACTTATTATATAGATGTTTTCCAACTTTCTAGATACATGGAATACTATCATTATCTTTGAGTGTTTATATCAATTGTTAGTTTTTTATTACCCTTGTCTACTTCTACTATGGCTTCTATTTACTTATCTTTCTTCTGCTACATATTTCATATTTCTAAATGTTATGTTATACTTATCATCTATGATTCTCCTTGGTAATGAGGGAATGTTCTCCATATGGACATAGCCTAGGCCCTCACTGCAAGTCGGTAACCTCTTGTGTTTTGGGATATTCACTTCAGGCCATGTTGCCCACCAGGCTCAAGTAACACCATTGTGGAATTTGATTCCAAGACATCAAAATGTGGTATTGGGTGTGTGTGTGTGGGGGGGGGGGTCCTTTCTTTCTTTACTATTAGTATAAAATAAATTGGATATTGGGAATTCTTGGAACATGGTCATACGCCATGCTTGAGCATCATGAATCCATGTTCTGGGAAAAGGATGAGTTTCCAGAATTAAAATTATTATTCTATTTTTTATAATTATAGTTAATATCAGTTCACCATTAGGTGACAAAAATTTTATATGGTATGGTTGATTATTATTATAATTTATATTCTATTTCTTCCTTGTCTCGATAATATGATGGAAAGGATCATTGTTACATGAATTATCATAGGCACCTAGAATTTTCATGTCATGTATATTTCCATGCCATATATGTGAATTTCACTGCTTCTATTTCTTGATATTCATATGATTTTTGAGTGATATTATGGTAGTTATTGTATGCACATGCTTTTACTTGGCTATGATTGATTGATTATTGGTTTCAATTCATGAGATGTTATGGGCCCCTGTGGGTTTGGATTGGCTATTTTCTGAGTCAATCCATTCGATTAAAATAAAATGGTAGTTAATCTCAATGACAAGGTGTATGGAACCTGATTCACTATGAAGGATAACACATTTTATACAAACTTTGATATATATTATAAGAAAATAAAAAATAGAAAAGTGAAATATGGATTCTAAAATGAAATGGTTTCATATCCTTTTCATGATTTTCCATATTTATGAATGGTAAAGGTGTAAAACTATAAATTTAATATAAAATCAAATAAAATGGTTTCCAGTAAATGATGAGGCAAGGTACTATTGAACCTTCATCTACTAGAACCCCTATAACATATACATGAGAACTTACTGATACCTAGCCTTCTAAGCAGGTAGTTGGGGTATTATTCCATCGGTACTAAGACCTCTTCCAAAATTTAGATTCCACTAGTGTTTCTATCTATCTACTTAAATATTTTTTTGAGTCATGTTCATGGTATTTGTAGACGAATACTACCACAATGTCATTGAGTCATGCGCTAGGATGGTGGGGATAATCATGCTCCAAATGTGGTGGGACCTAAGCTACTAGTCTTACCTCTAAGAGTAACACTTGAGGAACTACCTGATATACTGGATTTGATCATTAATACTAATTTTTGAGAGAGATTCATTCTTATGATGCAGTACATTCATGGTGTTCTGTGGATTGCACCTATGATGGATGATATGTCATGTGAATTCCAATAGCAGCATCCTCCTTCCTTCCATGGGGATGGCACTCCATAGGATAATGAGTATTGGCTAGAGGCCACATTTTCGTTCTTTGAGCATCTAGGGAAACCACTAGAGCATAGGATCAAGTTTATTGTGTACATGATGCATGATTCAAGAAAGATCTAGTGGGATGTGATTACCCAGGCTGGTAACTAACATGGAAAGGTATGTGATGATTTCCAGATTGCGTTCTACTATTGGTTCTTTCCTCATACACTAATAGTTGGTAGATCCAGAGAGTTCATTAATATAGGGAATGTTTCTATGTTAGTTATGGAATATTACACATGTTTCAATTAGTTAAAATTCATAGAACTTTTTCTAGCTAGTGATGAGTGTTTTCATCCTAGACGCTTCAAGGATGGGCTCGTGTATGCCATCTATAATCAGATGAATTTATTTTTCCTACCTACCTTTTATGAAATAGTTAATCAAGATATTATCACTGATAACAACCTGAGTTATGGTGATAGTACTAGGTATAGAGGACTAGTGCTGCATTAGGCCAGTAGATCTTTCGCCAGCCAGAAACTTTCCCTCAAGGTTTCTTATCAGGGAAGTAGTATCTGTAGTACCTGTTCCAGTAACACAATGCTGTCTCACCAGTGTGGAAGACAAGGGAAATAAATCCTTAGTGTGATAGAGACCCTGTGGAGTGTCAGTCTTGTGGTTGTATGGGGCATAATTAGAAATTATTTCAGACATTTTCATCACCTTCTATTAGAAGAGGATCCACACTAGCGCCACCTTTAGGAGAAGGTTCTTTTATGCCCAGTCGGGCAGGGATTTTGTGTATCACTGACAGGACTGGAGAAGGAGGAGGTTAGGGACATGGTATTCGCCCCTTTTCACCAACAGTTCCAACAACGTAGTTTTGATTATGGTTGACTACCTATTTCACTGTGCCATGGATCAGGTTAGTTTCCTACATTACAACTGATACCCAAGGATCAAGATGTAGGATCATCAATAGTAGAAGGTACAATTATAGCAGCATGCACTATGTTTCTAATTTATTTGATATAGGCGATTCAAACTCTTTCATCTCTTTATCTGTCATGGAATGGATTGGTCTAGAAATACAATATTACTAGGGTGTAAAGACCTTCGATACACTTTTGGGAGTATGGTCATAGGGAATTTTTCAATGTAGGTATTTTCCCCTTAAGGTAGGTAGTTACCCTTTTTATAGGACCTATTTATCTCAAGATAATGTGATTTGATGTCATCCTTGGCATGGATTGGTTCATTTTGTATCACTACTTTGTATACTACTATCGAAAAGGGTATCATTTACATCACTAGAGGGAAGATATTATTTAAACAAGGGTGAGTGTAATTTCCAATCTAGTAGAGTTAGACCAGAGCATCACATGATAGGTTGTGTGACTACCAAGATTTCAATATCTTAATGGAGGATCAAGGTTTAATTCAGGATAATTCTATTAGGTCCACAAGGTTGAGTACCCTGAGAGGGGGGGTGAGTCAGGGTATGACTAATTCAAAATTAAAGCTCGTTCTGATCTTGTTTCTCTATTAAGCAAAACATACTTCTCTCACTTTCCTGTTGCACAATATAATTAGAAGGTAAAGCATGCACATGAAACATCAATTTTTACTTGGTTCACCACTAAGGGCTACGTCCAAGGAGCATACGCCGACAAGTTTCTGGTCGAACCAAATTCCAATATTCTTCACTAGATGTGGATTACAAGGTTCGGGCACAGTCACTCTATCCCATGCTCACTGCCTTTACGAGGTTTAGGGTTAGCTCACTGCTTTCCCAAGGGTCACTCTCTGTTTCTCTCTCTCTGGATCACTTCCAGTGGAGAGGATCACCTACTTCCTCTTCTTTTTCTCACTGCACGAGGAAGGATCCTCTCACAATTTATAAATCTGTAGGTCTATTCATTTTCATGAATAAATGCATCCTCAACTGTTGATAGATGCTCTTTTGAAATTAAAAGTTCATCCATTGATGAATACCCCTTTGCCTCTTAAACACTAGGCAAACTACCTTTGGAAAGTACCTTTGCAAAGCAACCTACTTTGCGAGGCTCCCAATTTCGTGAAGCTCAAACAAGCCTTCGAGAAGCACCTTCCTTTTCGTGAAACTCACAATTTCGCAGAGCTTAGACCATCACAAAGCTCAAGCCTTTGCAATGATTAGGCCGTCCCGGAGCTCAAGTCTTTGCAAAGTGACTTCCCTCGCAAAGCTCACTGAGCCAACGCGGAGCACACGACTTTCACGGAGCTAGAATAGCCGCCACAAAGCTCTTCTTTCACAAAGCACACTGACTTTGTGAACTTCTTTCGCGAACCGAGAGAAAATTATTTTCTCTGAAAATTATCTCTACTTCTCTCGAGGGGGTCGGCCTTTATTTATAGGCAATTCCACCGACCCTCAAACTTTCTGTGCGAAGTCAACGCCACGTCATCTCAAATCGCGAAGCTCCGAAATTTCCGCCATAATTATCTCAAAATCACAAAGCAGCACGGTAATTTTATAATGGCGGAGCTCATCGTAATCGTGGAGAATTACCACAAACATTATTTTGTGCCTTCACCGCGAAGCTCCCTTGCAAATACCATCATCGCTACGATGCACTTCAACCTCTGTCGTTCGAGAAGCTTTGACGTAATCGCGAAAAATCACCGCAATCATTCTTCTGGTCTTCGTGAATTCCAAAACATGAAGCCTCTTTTCACGAAATTCATGCATTTTCCATATTTAAATATGATCTTCAAGGATATCCTCTTTTCGCGATGCTCACCAACCTCCAGATCATCCACTCTTTTTTCATCGTTCTTTGTCAACATGGATTGTCAACTACTTCCCCGGAACTCGACAATTCTCCATGGAAACCTGATTTGTCAACAAACACAATCAACCCAAAAATACTGCAATGTTACCTTTAGGAATTTTTTCCCAACAATCTCCCCCTTTGGGTTTGTTGACAACTCTTCTCAGAATGATTTTCTGCACATTGATACCTCACTGAGTCTTCTTCCAGACACTACCACCATTTGCCTCTTGCGATTCTAATAGAGTTCATGGATTCACTTAACACGTACTCTAAGACCACATGAGCAATGCTCAGTGTGAGAAACAAGAGTAGTAAAAAAAGTTCATCAATGAATCACTTCATGTCAGACCCCAATTGTCGATTCCAAACTGATACCAATTGCTAAACTGATACCAATTGTTGAACCACATATACACCAATTTGTGATAGCTGGACACCTTCTCACACCATTACAACATCACTGTTCTGCTTTTATCACGATCCTTAGCTATCGTGATATATATGCTTTGATCGATCACTTCTAGCATCGTCAGATTTTAAGACGCTCCCCCTTTCTCATTGCTCCCCCTATCTCAATGCTCCACCTGTCAGCTTCTCCCCATATCATTCATGATTTACCAAATTTCCACACTGTATCCCCCTTGAAAAATCACTATTTTCTCCCCCTTTGTCAACGAACCCAAAGGTCACTACTTTGCAGTCTGTAACATAGTATAGAATGAATATCAACACTTTAGGGAAAATCACCTCATACCTGGGGAGAGGGGGTGGGGGTGGTTCCACATCCACACTCTTTTAAGTGTGGGGAGTAGACTGAACTCCTAGAGCCAGTTGATGCCTCTCAAATGCTTCCTTGGGTTAGCCCTTTGTCAGAATGACTGCAACCTGTAGCTCTGTAGGCACATACTCTAACTTCACGAGTCCCTGGTCAACTTTCTCCTTGATAAAATGATATTTTATTTCAATTTGCTTTGTCCTTGAGTGATGGACATGATTTTTGATGAGATTTATAGCACATTAGTTATCACACTGGATTCCGATCGGATACTTCACTTCAACTCCCATATCTTCAAGCTGCAGCTTCATCCACAATAACTGTGTGCATGCTTGAGTGGCCGCAATATACTCAGCTTCTGAGGTGCTCAATGAAATGAAATCTTGCTTCTTTCTTAGCCAAGAAATACACAATCCACCAAGATAGAATGCACCACCCGACGTTGATTTTCTATCATCCGTTGAACCGGCCCAGTCTGCATCAGTATATCCCAATACCTCTGTCTGAGATTTATCAGTGTATGTCAAGCCAAAATCCATTGTTCCCTGGATATACCGAAGTATTCTTTTCATTGCAAGCATTTGGCTTTCCTTAGGATTACTCTGATATCTTGCTGATTGGAATGTGGAGAAAACAATATCAAGCCTTGTTGCAGTTAAGTACAACAAACTTCCAATAATTTGCCTGTATTCTGTGATATTAACTGCCTTGCCATCCTCATATTTTGATAATTTCATTTGGGTATCAACCGGAGTCTTCATCTCCATGGAATTATCCATTCCAAACCTTCTGAAAACCTCCTTGGAATATTTAGATTGAGAAATGAATGTTCCATTCCTTCCTTGTGTCACCTATAGACCAAGGAAAAACGTTAGCTCTCCAATCATTGACATTTCAAACTCATTTTTCAGGAATTCAGAAAACTTTCTGCACTGAGCTTCATCTGATCCGCCAAAAATTATTTCATCGACATACACTAGCACCATCATCCTTTGAATACTGTCATTGCTGAAATAGAGATTGTAATCAACTCCTCCATGCTGGAAACCATGCTTCTTCAAGTACTGATCAAGTCTTGAGTACCATGCCCTTGGTTCTTGTTTCAGCCCATACAACGCCTTCTTTAGCCTGCAAACTTTGTTCTCATCCTCATGAATGAGAAAACCATCTTGCTACTCAATATACACCTCCTCTTCCAGAACTCCATTTAAGAATGTAGATTTGAAATCCATCTGGAACACTTTGAACTTTATTTGCACTGCTATGGCCAAGAATAGTCTGATCGTTTCCAGCCTTGCAACTGGTGTAAATGTCTCATCAACATATATTCCCTCTATCTGGGAGTATCCCTTGCACACTAGTCATTCTTTGTTCCTAATAACTGTGACATCTTCATTCATCTTGTTGCGATAAACCCATTTAGTCCAGATGACATTCTTGTCTGCTGGCCTTGAAACAATCTCCCATGTCTGGTTCTTCTCAATCTGATCAAGCTCTTCGTTCATAGCCTAAACCCAGTTTTCAACTTCAGCTGCATCAGAAAAAAATTTCGGATCCACCTGAGACAAAAATGATGTTTGCTGTATTGATTTCATTCTTCAAGTCTGAACTGGAGCTGTCTGATCACCAATGATATTCTGCCTATCAATTTCAGCTCGACTCTTTGTCTTCCTTACAGACACAGACTTGACACTTTCTTGTTCATCATTAGTATCTTTTTCTGAGTCAGCCTCTGCCACTTCTGCTCCCCCTGTGTTTATTAACTCATCATCACATTCATCCAGGAACTGTTCACTGGGTCATTGATTTTTCTGTTCATTCTCAACTATAGTGACATCATTGCTCTCAATGATTTTTCACATCCTTTTGTTGAAACATTTATATGCTTTGCTTTTCTCGGAGTAGCCAGGGAATATCCCCTCATCTCCTCAGGACTCAAACTTCCTGTGATTTTCTTTGTTGAGAATGAAACACTTAATTCCAAATATTCGAAAGTATTTCAACGTTGGCTTCTTTACGTACCACAGTTCATACAGAGTCTTCCCTTTCTTCGGACACAACAGAGACCTGTTCGAAATATATACCGATGTCAAAACTACTTCCTTCCAAAATTTCTCTGGTAGGTCCTTTTCAATAAGCATTGTTCTGGACATGTTGTTGATGATCTGATTTCTCCTTTCAACAAATCCATTCTATTGGGGAGTTCTCACTGATGAAACTTGATGCCTTATCCCATGTTTCTAGAGATATTCTTCCACTTTACTGTTTGTGAATTCTGTACCGTTATCTATACAGAACTTCAAAATTTTCTTCCCAAGCATCCTTTATGATTCCCTCTTGTACTGCTTTATGCAAATGAACACCTCTGTCTTATGAGTAATTAAAAATACCCAGGCCATTCTTCTATAATCATCAATGAAAAGAACATAGTTCCTTTTCCCATTTATATCTCGTGGTGATATAGGTCCACATACATCATCATGAACCAATTCGAGCACTCAAGTTTATTTCTGTTCCATTAGCCTATATGTATTTATGATGATCTTCCCTTGTTGGAAAGCATCACACGTATGAGTGTGATCACGTGATAGTTTGGGAAGTTCTCTAGTAGCATCACACTTTACCGGATCCTCCATAGATGGTTGGCATAGATGACCAAGTCGCTTATTCCATAGCTGGTTTTCATCCTCTCTAGACAAAAGGCATGTATCTTCTTCCCCACCTACAAGGTAGAGATTTCCATTTGTCCTTTTTCCCTATAGAATAACTGCTCCATATTTTTCTTTCACAACACACATCTTCTTGGTAAATCGGATAGAGTGCCCAGAGTCACATAGTTGACTGACACTGAGTAAGTTATGACCAAGACCCTCTACTACAAAGACATCAGCACGTCTCATTTCTTTGCCCCCAAACATGGATTTCCCTAATCCAACAATCTTCATGCCTTCATCATTTCCAAATTTGACAACTCCTTATTTGTTATATTTTATTCCTGTAACAAGATCCTTATTACCCGTCATGTGGGATGTGCAACCACTGTCAAGGATCCACACACCATATCTGTAACACCCCGAGATTTTATGAAAAATATTCTTTTTAATTTCATTAATGTCTTGTGTTGTACGCTACACCAAAAGGAGCTTTCACAACATGCATCCCTGACTTGGATTGCATTACACGCAATAAAGACCTTCCTCGATAGCGTGTGTAGTACGCAATACCGAGTTTCACTAAACGAGATATTAATATAATATTATTATGAACTAGCCATTATGAATAGTAATACCCACTTTTTGAAATTTTATAAATTTCATCTTTCAAAATAGACTTCATTTTTGGATTCGGAATATCAAAATTAGCTTAGGGTGAAATTTTGGTACTTTTCGGATAACTTTCATATTCTGATGAATAGTGAAAATTACTAAATTTTAATTAAAAACAACTTTTTTAATCGAAATAATTAACAGTGATAAATTATTAATTTAAGTTGATTTAAATTATATTTAGAATATATTTTTACCATTTAATACAATGTTTGTCATTGGATGTAATTTCACATTTAAACCAGACATAAACAAGTATCAATCTTTTGATTGTTATTATCTCTTAAAAACACGCTATTGTTTTGACGACGAGAATTAATTTTTAAATTAATTAATGCAACTTATATGTTTTGAACTTGGTAAAATAGACATCATTTTTGAATTCATAATATCGAATATATCTTAGGCCTAATTTTTGGTTTTTTTCTGGAAACATTCATTTTTTTGATGAATAGTGAAACCACTAAGTGGTAGTTAAAAAACTGAATTTTTCATAAAACATAATTTTACCGCTTCTGTGAGTGGAATTTTGAAAATCCTAGAGACAAGGGTAATATCAAGGACTAAAATTTTGTTCAATGAGATGAAAATATTTTTTGGTGAATAGTAACTTCTTACTTTTATTTACCACGGTTAAAAGTAAATAGGATAATTAAGGGTAAAAATGATATTATTATTACCCTAACACATGTCCTAATTCTATTGGATAAGTGTAATTCGACCAAAAACAACCTTAGGAATAACATATGACCATTTAGGCCCACTTGGATTAGATTAGGACATTTAATATTAATTTATTTAAAGAAGAGTTAAAATAGTTAAAATCAAAGTTTAATAAGTAAATAATTTTTAATATAGGGTTATACATAAGATAAATTCGACTATAAATATTAATTAGAAAGATGAAACTATTTCCTACATAATGGTATTTTATTTATAATTTTTATAAATTAAATAATATAATTTATTTATGACACAAATATGATGCAGTAATTATCTTATTAATGAAATATTGACATAATTGATGTTATAAATACCCAAATAAATGCAATTTGAGACTCTTTATGCATTACACTAATTTTATAGGTTAATATGACATGTTAGTATTTATTTAGTTAACTCTTTTCGAACTAATAATTCTTTTATGATTTTCACAAAAATCAATTACCAAATAGTGTCAAAATTGACATAAAATAGTTTTTTAAAAAAATATTATATTATTAATTGTTATTTTTTTTTAAAAAATATAAGGTTCTGCAAAATGACTTATATAATGTTATATATCTTAATAATAAACAACTTGGGGTTTTTTTGGCTTTTTATAGTAAGTTTATTAACCTTATAGTGTAAGAAAACAAGAAGACACGGTAAAAGTAAAATTATTTAATTTAAGGTTAAATCTAAATGATAAGGTTAAAATAGATACCTAAACTTGTATAAATTCTATTGGATGATAGTATTGCAACCCATACCCACCTTAACTTCTAAATAACTCAATTTATTAACTATTAAAAACCGAATATGACTTTATAATAAAATAATATTTTTTTGTTTTTCCAAAGGTGCCCCTCTCCTCCCTTATAAAAGGGCACCTCCTCCCTCTCTTCCTCACACCACTTTGAGCCTTCATGCTCGGCCAAACCCTACCAAATTATCTTCTCCACTTCCAAAGAAACATCCTAGAGGTTCTGGTATTCTTCAAAGACCAATTTTAGTGCCCTAAGACGAGGTCTCAAAGAGGCGCTTCAAAGAAGAGGTAATGTCCGTTACCGATTCTTTCAACTTTATTTATTCTTCCACTTATTCTTATTTAGTTGTTTCATTATGAAGTAATAAAATCAGTATAACTCATATACGGATATGTTATTATAATTTTGAAACAACCCTATTTCACCATCTATCCATCCTACGGAAAACGAAATCACCGCGTGTGCGTACGTACGGAATACCGTCTCCACGCCGTGGTGTAATCTATTTTCCACCACCACCTTACTTGGATGGGTATAATGGTGTAAATAATGACTATATATGATTACTTTAAAGTGATATTGATTCTGAAATAGTATACATACACTCTAATATAATTCCATGATCATGGGAATGATATCATCACTCGTGTGTACGTACGGACTACCGTCTCCACGAACGCGATGAGATTCATTTTCCGTGATTAAACATTCAAGAATAATTATAAAGTATATATAATGAATAATAATTAAATATATGACATAATAATGCTACTGTATTTCTGTATATATATATATGTGTATGTCATCTATTTAATTTCATTCAATTCAACAAGGAAACAAAAACATCGTTCATGTGTACGTACGACCTACCGTCTTCATGAACGGTGCATTTCATTACTTTTATCGATCTATAAAATATATTTATATGATGAATATATATTATATATAAATCATGTTTTACATTCTGGAATTATTTAAATCAGGATATAAGTAATAATATCAAGAACGACAAGTCGAAACACATACGATAAATGAAATGATTTTACCCAAAACACTGCTTTTACATTGAACTTACAAAAGAAAGGGTAATATAAAGTCCTTAGTGAAACATATATGATTTCATAACAATGAATATGATTATGTAATAAGTCAATGACATTATTTAAATCATTATACAGGAGGTTCAGATCCATACGAAGCATATTGGACCTAAGGTAAGGGATAATTATTCCAATATCATTCGTATCCGAGATTGTTTATTCGTAAGTATTTACTGGGGTTATTGTTCTCATCAATGTAAATGTTTCCTAAAAATGGTTTCATGTATTTTTAATATCCTTTTTACCCATTTTTTACTTTTACAACAAGGTATGTATGGAATCTTTATTTTCTGAGGTACTTTTTGACTTTTCCGGCAAAAGTACGAGAAGAATGTTTTTTTAACTTATACGGCACGAACAGATTTTTAAAGTTTTATAAAGCCTTATTTTCATGAAGATTCCTCCAAAAGATTTCATGACAATTTTCAACATAATCATTTTCTTTTAAAATTGCATGAAATTTTGTGAAAAGAGAATGATTTTGAAGAAGGAAGGATATTTTCCTCAAGAATTCATTTCAAGTGTTTTATCAAAACCATTTTTCATCTAAGATGACATTATTTCATATGTGTATGTTTCAAGTATCATGTATCTATGATTTAAAAGGTTTCACTTTTCTTATTATGAAATGATATCCATTTATTTTATATGGATTATGTGGTGATGGGATGATGTTTATGAAACCCATTTTATTTATTGGGTTATGTATGTTTATTTTGTGGCACAAGTAAGATTGATTTCATTATGAGATGGGTGGGATGTATATCTCCCTCTAATGAATTGGTTAAAGATTTATATCTCATGAGATAGACATGGCTGGAATGGTAAGTTAATCCGGTTCAGTGTTACAGGACTGGAATAAGGAGTGAACTCGATTCAGAAAGGGACTTTGTCCACTAAGATGGTCTTGGCAGCAATGCCTTGGCTACTATGGAAATCACTACATGTGCTTAATTGATGCCACAATTACATGTTTTATTACCATTCTATTTTATCATGATTGATGTTCCTTTATGATCTATGCCTTACGTACTTCCATGTTTTATGTCATTGCTCAAGCTTTTGATGTTTAAACATTATGTTCATGTTTTTAAGTTCAAATGTATATGATTTGTTTTATTTTATCCATGATTACCCTTACTGAGCATTTGAGCTCACCCTTTTTATGTTTTCTTTTCCCCAGGATATAGGGAAAGATTTTAGGTAAGAAAAAAAAGGTAAGATCTTTATGGGAGATGTTGAGGATCTTTCACCAAGATTAGAAGATTATGTTCCATGTTTCCAAAGGCACTAAACTATTACAGTCCTTTGGTGTCTGTTTTTGTTATGTAATAAGTATTCCGAAAAAGTAATGTAATTTCCATGTACGTCAAGCTTTGGGTCTCTACAGTTGGTATCAGAGGAAAGTTTTAGTCAACCTTTGGAAACTAGGATGTGAAAATGTTAGTGAGATCCCTAGAGATCTTTCTAAGGTATGTCTAGGGATGTCCCTAAGGATAAGTATACGTATAGGATATAGTCCTAGAACTATGATAAAGATCTTAGAATTTAACCTAAGATGTTAGATATTGAGGGTACTCCCCCTTTACTATGTTGTTTTCCCTAGCAGATTTTTTCCTCTCACACTATTCTTTTTGGGTTTTAGAAAATGGCTGGAAACAGTAAGATTCATGATAATGGAGGATATGATGGACAATGGAATGATATTCTTTATGAGAAACCAAATGAAATGGGATTTGGAAGTCCAAACATCATTATTATGCCGAATCAGAAATATCACAATATGATCAATAAACTAAAATTTGGTAAGTGTCCTGACTCGGCTAATAAGAGAAATATGGAGTTTCATGATGATCATAGAGGAAAGAAAGTTCAATTTCCCCTATGTAAATCATGTGGGAAGAGGCATCAAGGAGAATGTTTCAAAGGAACTAGAAGATGCTTTGGGTGTGGAAAAGAAGGACATAAATCCAGTAAGTGCAAAGGAAAAGGTTTAGTTAACACCATGGATGAGGATAATGGTATTGCTACGACATCAAAAATGGTTAAATGTTTTAAATGTGGAATGTACAAGAATTATGCAAACCAATGCCCTAAGGGAAAGTATCATGAAGAGAATTAGTATGGTCGCATGGGTAATATTTATGTTGATGATGATGAAGAGACTACAAATGATATGTGAGATGAAAGAATTGTGGAAGTTCAGTCAATGGTTTAAGAAGGCAGTGGAATGATTACATGTTTATCAAGTGTAATGTTGTATAAGTAATCTCATGGTACTATGGAATAAAGAGACATCTAAGGATTGTTACACTGTTGTATTTCCTTAAGTTTTGAAAGTGTGTGATGAATGGTACCAGTATTTTTGGAAAGTAGATGATATGCGCATAATCAAGGGATAAAGAGAAAATTAAATGTTTGATATTATTCATGAGCTCATGACTGATATAAGGAGAAGGTTATATCATGGTTTCAGTATATAGAATTTTTGGATTTTGGTATGTGGAAAGAGTTAACTTTTGATAGCATTCATTTTTTCACTAAGGTTTAATGGGTATTCATTTTCAAAAGAATACATGATTAAGGTATTCACATGATTGGAATGTGACCAACAAGATAATGGGGGATAAATGATGGTTGGTTGATGAAATTTCAAGTAATCGTTTTCTTTATACTATGAGATTGGACCGAAGTATTTTAGATAAATATTGGAATGGATTATGTTGGACATCAGATAGTATTGTTTAAGGATAGAACTTTTTTTGATATTATTGATGGGATGTTATAGTAATTTAGTTTTAGAAAAAGGACAACCTGCAGGATGGGCGACATGCCATCGCGTCGGACAAGGTTGTGGGAATCGAACCCACAACCGAAGAGTGTCTGGCCTTTATCGCCTACCACTGGCCTACAGGAAGTCCCTGTTTATTAGAAACTAGTTTTATTATATTAAGCAGTATGATATATGAAGTATAAGTCCATTTTAGGAACCATATATGATTAATCTCACTATAGATCGACTTATGTATATTTAATAACTTTTTCTAACCTTTTGTTTGAGACAGATAGAATGACCCGTCATTCTATCACATGATCTGCTAACACTTCACGAATAACAAATTCAACTTCATTTCTTTAAGAGATGAATTATAAATTGTTCAAGGCATGAACAACAGTGAGATTGTACCAAAATAAAGTAAGTATTTATTCTAATTAAAATTTTTCAATGTCAGGGAAATGATCTTAAAACCAAAAATGTTGTCCTAGTGCCCTTATATCTGATGAATCAGATCGTACCCTAGATCATCACAAATTTATGGCTTTGTGATTGTGGGCTTTTTCATAGCCATGTTCTCTACCACTCTCCATCAGAACATGATGGTTATATTTTTCTTCCATATCCATATTTTCACCTATGTTCTCCTATGTGAAAACCCAGTGATGAGTTAATTTGGGTAACCGTTACGTTTCATACTTTAGTTTTTAAAGCCATGTTTTGGTATTCATTTTTACGATGTGGGTTTCTATTAAAGAAACTTTCGAGTAGTAAACCATTTATAACCCCGACGAATTTCGAGGGTGAAATTCATTTTAAGCGGGCTAGAATGTAACACCCTGAGATTTTATGAAAAATATTCTTTTTAATTTCATTAATGTCTTGTGTTGTACACTAAACCAAAAGGATCTTGCACAACACACATCCCTGACTTGGATTTCATTACACGCAATAAATATCTTCCTCGATAGCGTGTGTAGTATGCAATACCGAGTTTCACTAAATGAGATATTATTATAATATTATTATGAAATAGCCGTTACGAATAGTAATACCCACTTTTTTAAAATTTTATAAATTTTATCTTTCAAAATGGACTTCATTTTCAGATTCAGAATATCGAAATTAGCTTAGGGTGAAATTTTGGTACTTTTCGGATAACTTTCATATTCTGATGAATAGTGAAAATTACTAAATTTTAATTAAAAACAACTTTCTTAATCGAAATAATTAATAGTGATAAATTATTAATTTGAGTGTTTTTAAAGTATATTTAGAATATATTTTTACCATTTAATACAATTTTGGTCATTGGATTTAATTTTACATTTAAACCAGACATAAACAAGTGTCAATCTTTTGATAGTTATGATCTCTTAAAAACACGCTATTTGTTTTGACGATGAGAATTAATTTTAAATTAATTAATGCAACTGATATGTTTTGAATTTGGTAAAATAGAAATAATTTTTGAATTCATAATATCAAATATAGCTTAGGCCTAATTTTTGGTATTTTTCTAGAAACATTCATTTTTTTGATGAATAGTGAAACCACTAAGTGGTAGTTAAAAAATGAATTTTTCATAAAACTTAATTTTACTGCTTCTGTGAGTGGAATTTCGAAAATCCGAGAGATACGGTTAATATCAAGGACTAAAATGTGGATCAATGAGATGAAAACATTTTTTGGTGAATATTAACTTTTTACTTTTATTTACCACGGTTAAAAGTAAATAGGATAATTAAGGGTAAAAATGATATTATTATTACCCTAACACATGTCATAATTCTATTGGATAAGTGTAATGCGACCAAAAACAGCCTTAGGAATAAAATATGACCGTTTAGGCCCACTTGGATTAGATTAGGACATTTAATATTAATTTATTTAAAGAAGGGTTAAAATAGTTAAAATCAATGTTTAATAAGTAAATCATTTTTAATATAGGGTTATACATAAGATAAATTAAACTATAAATATTCATTAGAAATATAAAACTATTTCCTACATAATGGTAGTTTATTTATAATTTCTATACATTAAATAAGTTAATTTATTTATGACACAAAGATGATGCAGTAATTATCTTATTAATGAAATATTGACATAATTGATGTTATAAATACCCAAATAAATTTAATTTGAGACTTTTTATGAATTCCAATAATTTTATAGGTTCATATGACATGTTAGTATTGATTTAGTTATCTTTTTTCGAACTAATCATTCTGTTATTAGTTTTGCAAAAATCAATTATCAAATAGTGTCAAAATTGGCATAAAATAGTTTTTAAAACAAATATTATATTATTAATTGTTATTTTATTCCTAAAAATCTATGGTTCGGCCAAATGACTTAGTTAATGTTATATATATTAATAATAAGCAACTTGGGGTTCGTTTTCCTTTTTATAGTAAGTTTATTAACCTTATAGTGTAAGAAAACAAGAAGACACGGTAAAAGAAAAATTATTTAACTTAAGGTTAAATCTAAATGATAAGGTTAAAATTGAAACCTAAACTTGTCTAAATTCTATTGTATGAGAGGATTTCGACCCATAACCAACTTATCTTAGAAATAACTCAATTTGGAGCTATTAAAAACCGAATATGTCTTTATAATAAAATGATATTTTTAGTTTTTCCAAAGGTTCCCCTCTCCTCCCTTATAAAAGGGAACCTACTCCCTCTCTTCCTCACACCACATTGAGCCTTCAAGCTCAGCCAAACCCTGCCAAATTCTCTTATCCACTTCCATAGAAACATCCTATAGGTTCTGGTCTTCTTAAAAGTCCAATTTTAATGCCCTAATAGGAGGTCTCAAAGAGGCGCTTCAAAGAAGAGGCAATGTCCGTTACCGATTCTTTCAACTTTATTTCTTATTCCACTTATTCTTCTTTAGTTGTTTCATTATGAAGTAATAAAATAAGTATCACTCATATAATTATATGTTATTATATGTATGAAACAACCCTATTTCACCATCTATCCATCCTACAAAAAACGAAAGCACCGCGCGTGCGTACGTACGGAATACTGTCTCCATGCCGTGGTGTAATCTATTTTCCACCACCACCTTACATGGATGGGTATAATGGTGTAAATAATGACTATATATGATTATTGTAAAGTGATATTGATTATGAAATAGTATACATACACTCCAGTAAAATTCCATGATCATGGGAATGATATCATCACTCGTGCGTACGTACGGACTACCGTCTCCACGAACGCGATGAGATTCATTTTCCATGATCAACCATTCAAGAATGATTATAAATTATATATAATGAATAATAATGAAATATATGACATAATAATTCTACTTTATGTATTTATATATATATTTATGTCATCTATTTAATTTCATTCAATTCAACAAGGAAACGAAAACAACGTTTATGCGTACGTACGACCTACCGTCTCCATGAACGGTGTATTTCATTCCTTTTATCGATCTATAATATATATGTATATGATGAATATATATTATATATAAATCATGTTTTACATTCTGTAATTATTTAAATCAGGATATAAGTAATAATATCAAGAACAACAAGTCGAAACACATACGATAAATGAAATGATTTTACCCAAAACGCTGCTTTTACATTGAATTTACAAAAGAACGGGTAATATAAAGTCATAAGTGAAACATATATGATATCATAACAATGAATATGATTATGTAATAATTCAATTACATTATTTAAATCATTATACAGGAGGTTTTGATCCATACGAAGCATATCGGACCTAAGGTATGGGATAATTATTCCAATCTCATTCTTATCCGAGATTGTTTATTCGTAAGTATTTACTGGGGTTATTATTCTCATCCATGTCCATGTTTCCTAAAAATGGTTTCATGTATTTTTAATTTTCTTTTTACCCATTTTTTAATTTTACTACATGGTATTTATGGAATATTTCTTTTACGAGGTACTTTTTAACTTTTCCGGCAAAAGTACGAGAAGAATGTTTTTTCTAACTTATACGGCACAAACAGATTTTTACAGTTTTATAAAGCCTTTTTTTCATGAATATTCCTCCAAAAGATTTTATGACTATTTTCAACAAAGTCATTTTCTTTTAAAATTTCATGGCATTCTGTGAAAAGAGAATGATTTTGAAGATAAAAGGATATTTCCCTCAAGAATTCATTTCAAGTGTTTTATCAAAACCATTTTTCATCTAAGATGACATTATTTCATATGTTTATGTTTCAAGTATCATGTCTCTATGATTTACATGGTTTAAATTTTCTTATTATGAAATGATATCCTTTTCTTTTATATGGATTATGTGATGATGGGATGATGTTTATGAAACCCATTTTATTTATTGGGTTATGTATGTTTATTTTGTGGCACAAGTAAGAATGATTTTATTATGAGATGGGTGTGACCTATATCTCCCTCCAATGCATTAGGTAAAGATTTATATCTCATGTGATAGACATGGCTAGAACAGTAAGTTAATCTGGTTCAGTGTTACAACACTGGAACGAGGAGTGAACTTGATTCAGAAAGGGACTTTGTCCACTAAGATGGTCTTGGAAGAAATGTCTTGGCTACTATGGAAATCACTACATGTGTTTAATGGATTCCAAAATTACATGTTTTATTCCCATGATATTTTATCATGATTGATGTCCCTTTATAATCTATGCCTTACGTACTTCCATATTTTATGTCATTGCTCAAGCTTTTGATGTTTAAACATTATGTTCATGTTTTTAAGTTAAAATGTATATGATTTGTTTTATCTTATCCATGCTTACCCTTACTGAGCATTTGATCTCACCCTTTTTATGTTTTCTTTTCCCCAGGATATACGGAAAGGTTTTAGGTAAGAAAAAAAAGGGAATATCTTTTTGTGAGATGTTGAGGATCTTTCACCTAGATTAGAAGATTATGTTCCAAGTTTCCAAAGGCACTAAACTATTACGGTTTTTTGGTGTCTGTTTTTGTTATGTAATAAGTATTACGTAAAAGTAATGTAATGACCATGTATGTCAAGCTTAGGGTCTCTAAAATATCGATTTGATGCTTTAATGGAAATTTCCGCAACTACTGCCTTTTCTGATTTCTTCTTCTTGGTCCATACTTTTTCCTTCACACTCGGCATAGATTGAGACTTCTATTATTTCTCAGAGTATGATGGACCAACTTAATCTTGAAAAGCCACAAATCTATTATGCATTTCTAACTCACCTTTGGGTTTTTTGATCTGCTGCTTGCGAACGTTTTGATTTTGCTTTGGCTCATTTCTCTATATGGTTGAAGTACAGTACCTAGCCATGTGTCCAAATCCTCCACACCAAAAAGTGTTTCCTTCGAAATATGTTCTGGTCAATCGTTCTCTGTTTGGATGCCACCTCTGTTCTTGTTCCCTTTGATATCTCTTGGATATGGAACACACATACTGTGAATGTTCCATCTTTCCACAGCAATAACACCTGATATATGGTGCATTCCTTCGTGGTACTTCAGTACTACAATTTTCCGCTTGGGATCTCTGAATAATCTGATTCTGCTTTGTGCCCAAATCAACCTCCAATCTTGGGACTGGTTCTTGCGGTATGACTTCAATTGTCACATATTTTTGTTTCTGATTAATCCCTGAAACATCTTTAACGCTTGAGCTCAAATACTGCTTCTTCCCTACTGAACTACTAGGCTCCTCTTTCGTCTTTTCAGTATTTAAAATAACCTACTTTCCCAAGAATGTGTTAGGAATCAAAAGTGTTTCCTGTTCTTTGACTTTTCCCTACAGAACGACAACTTCCTCTTCAAGCTCTTTGATACGCTTGACGTGATCTTTCAATTTTCCATTCTAGCCATCGATATCCCTTTTATGTTCTTCAATCTTGAGCTTATGCTCATCAACCTTTTTTGTTCTCTCTGGCCTTGAAGACTTACGGTTTTCTATTTCTTTTACAAGCTTGGACTTCTCGTCATCCTGTTGTTGCATGTAGAGTTTGGCATCATGTACCACCTTGTTGGATTTCTTTGTTTTTTCTCTCCAAATATCTATCTCTTCAAGAGCTGCTTCTAATTTAGCTTCCATGTCAACTCTACCTTCAATTTCTTCTTCTTCTTCATCAGCATCGGTTTCTTCCTTTTCTTGAGCACTACTGACAATTTACACCATTGCATTTTGTCCATGATCTTTACAATTTTCAAACTCCTCAACCTCTTCATCCTCAGACTCATATGAACTTTCTATTTCTTGTGAATGAAGATTCTTCTTCTTGAAGAAATTTCTCTTGAATTGTTTCTTCCCTTTCACAAACGCTGAAGGCTTCTTCCTGGGAATTTTGACTTCGTCATCATCATTATCGTTATCTTGAAAATTTTTGGGGCACCTTGCCGCAAGATGACCAACCTTTCCACATTGAAAGCATGATAGTGGAAGTTTCCTTTTAAACTTTCCTTTTCCTCTTTGTAGATTTGAAGAAAGGAATGAAATCACCTCATCTGTCTTTTCTTCTCCCTAAGAATCTTTAATGGTGAGCTTCTTTATGGCCTTAAATTCCATCTCTTTGGATTTACCCTTTTCCACAACCTCGTTATCATCATTCCTCATTTCATATGCAACCAAGGTACTGTGAAAATTGTCCAATGTCAGCTCTTTGGGATCTTTATCTTCTAGTACTGAAACTTTCGGATTGAACTGAGGTGGAAGCTTCCTCAAGATGCGGTTTACGATCTTTATGTATTTAATGACTTCATCAAGTCCTTGCATATCTTCCACAAAATATTTACCCTGTCAAATAATGCATCAAAAGATTCATTCGGGTTCATCTTCAGATCTTCATACTTATTCCAGAGCACTTGCAGCTTTGCCTCTCTTACCTTTGTATCTCCTTCATATATATTCAATTGTTTTTCCCACATGGCATGTGATGTTTTTCATGACATCACCTTTGTGTAGATGGGATTAGAAAGGGCTCCCCCTAAGGCATTGATTGCTTTTGCATCAGCATACAACTCTCTATTATTATCTTCTAATAATGAACCACTATTAATATCAGTTGTGATACCATGCATAGCTGCTGAAAACACATCCATTCCCAAGGATCGGAAATAGTGTTGCATCCAATTCTTCCATATATGAAAATTACATCTGTCGAAGATCAGAATCCCTTTATGATTAGTGACCTCCATTGAGAGAAGAAAAAATTCCAACCCTTCCCTCTGATACCAATTGTTAGTTCCACAAGGCTAAGTACCCTGAGAGGGGGGTGAATCAGGGTATGAATAATTCAAAATTAAAGCCCGTTCTGATCTTGTTTCGCTGTTAATAAAAACACTCATCTCTCAATTTCTTGTTGCACAATATAAACAGAAGGTAAATCAAGCACAATACACATCAATTTTCACTTGGTTCACCGCTGAGGGCTATGTCCAAGGAGCATACACCGACAAGTTTCCAGTCGTACCGAATTCCACTATTCTTCACTAGATGTGGATTACAAGGTTCGGGCACAGTCACTCTGACCCAAGATCACTGCCTTTAAGAGGTTTAGGGTTAGATCACTGTTTTCCCAAGGGTCACTCCCTATTTCTCTCTCTTTGGCTCACTGCCGGTGGAGAGGATCACCTACATCCTCTTCATTTTCTCACTGCACTAGGAAGGATCCACTTACAGTTTATAGACCTGTAGGTCTATTCATTTGCATTAATAAATGCATCCTCAACTGTTGATAGATGCTCTGTTGAAGATCAATGTTCATTCGCTGATGAATACCCCTTTTCCCCTTAAACACTGGGAAAACAACCTTTGGAAAGTGCCTTCTCAAAGCACCCAACTTCATGAGGCTCCCAATTCCGCGAAGCTCAAACAATCCTTCGCGAAGCACCTTCCTTTTCGCGAAGCTCACAATTATGCGGAGCTCAGACCATTACAAAGCTCAAGCCTTCGCAATGCTTAGGTCGTCGCGGAGATCAAGTCATCACAAAGCGACTTCCCTCGTGAATCTCACTGAGCCAACGCCGAGCACACGGCTTTCGCGGATCTAGAATAGCCACCGCAAAGCTCTTCTTTCGCGAAGCACACTGCCTTGGCGAACATCCTTCGCAAACCGAGAGCAAAGTATTTTCTCTGAAAATTATCTCTACTTCTCTCGAGGGGGTTGGACTCTATTTACAAGCGATTCCACCAACCCTCGAACTTTCTGTGTGAAGTAAACGCCATGTCATCTCAAATCATGAAGCTCCGAAATTTCCGCCAGAATTCTCTCAAAATTGCGAAGCACCACAACAATTTTCTGCTCGTGGAGCTCGTCGTAATCGTGGAGCATTACCATCAACATTATTTTACACCTTCGCCAAAAATCTCCCTCGCAAAGCCCATCACCACTGCGATGCACTTCAACCTCTACCATTCATGAAGTTTTGACGTAATCGTGAAGAATCACCGCCATCATTCTTCTGGTCTTCGCGAATTCCAAACCATGAAGCCTCTCTTCACAAAATTATTGCCTTTTCCATATTTAAATATGATCTTCAAGGATATCCTCTTTTCGTGGTGCTCACCAACCTCCAAATTTTGGACCCCAAAAATTTGGCAAACAATGGGAAACGGTGCCACCTTGTACTACTCTGCCTCCAGATCATCCACTCTTTTATCATCATTCTTTGTCAACATGGATTGTTAAAAACTTCTCAGGAACTCGACACTTCTCCATAGAAACCTGCTTTGTCAACAAACATAATCAACCCAAAAATACTGCAATGTTACCTTTAAGGATTTTTTCCCAATAGATTCCCCTTGAGTAGTAGATCTTTTTTGGGCTATCTTTCGAAATGATTTTTCAGGATTAACTCCTGAGAGAGAGGTAGAGTTTATAATTGATCTTATTCGAGGAGAAGCGCTAGTGTTCATTAATCTGTATAGAATGGAACCTACTAAGCTCTAGGAGCTCAAGCTACAAATAGAGGATTTTAAGGGCAATGATTTTATACTGCCCAATACTTTCTCCTGGGGTTCGCCTATGGTATTCACCAAGAAGTAAGATGAGATATTTCATCTATTAATTAATTAAAGATGGTTCAACAAGCTTAAGTTCATGAAACAACATCCACTTTCTTGAATAGATGATTTCTTTTCCCAGTTTGGAGTTTCTAGGGTCCTTTCTAAAATTTTCCTACGATCAATCTATCATCAGGTGTAAGTCACACCATCTGAAAACCCCATAAAACGTTCCATAATAGGTATGGTCATTATGAGTACCTTGTTATGTCAATTGATCATATGAAAATGAATTTTTTTTCATGGTTCTAATTAATAGGGTGTTACACCTCTATCTAGATTCATTGCTCAAAGTATTTATGGAATACATCTTGGTGTGTTATCATATTCATTGTGACCACGATAAGAACATTGAGATCATTCTGAGTAAAATGAGAGAGAGTATAAACTTTATTCCATGACTTCTAAGTTCCAATTCTAGATAAAAAACTCATACTTATTGGGTCATATTATCATTGAATCGTGAGTTTTGTTGACCTAGAGAAGGTGAGTGTTGTGGTTCCATGAGAGAATCCCAAGAATGTGACTGATATATAAAGTTTCTTAGGGATGGATGGTTATTAAATGAATTCTATATAGGACTTAACACACCTTTATTCATCTCTTACTAGTCTTACAAATAAGGGTTTTAGGTTCTTATGGTTAGAAGAGTGTGAGAAATCCTTTTTGGAGTTGAAATAAAGGCTTGTCTCAATACCTATTTTGACTCTCCTAGAGTCTAAAAAAATCTATGTTGTGTTCTGTGACACATCGGGAATCGGTCTAGGAGTGTTACTAAGGTAGGAAGATATAGGTATTACATATGGATATTTGCAGTTGAGGCCTCATGAGAGATGTTACACAACGCATGACCTTGATCTAGATGAAGTTGTCCATGCCTTAAATTTGTAGGGACACTATATGTTGGGTGAGTTCTTTTTCATGTATACTAACCAAAAGAGAATCAAATATATCTTTAATCAGTGTGAATTGAATCTTATGGAGTTAATATGGGTCATATATTTCCAGTCATTTGATTTGGAGCTTACCTGTATTAATGTAAAGGTAAATTTAGCCATTGATGCACTGATCTTGAAAACACAGGAACATGTCATACAAGAATCAAGAGCATACAATTTTCAGATCCTGTGGGTTTGGTTCTCTATGAGAGTATTTCCAAAGATGGCCTGACTCGGGATTAGTCTACAGAGAGAGAAGACATCCTATATATAAATGGAAATGTCTAGGTTCCTATAGATATTAAGGAGAATTATGTGTGATATTCCCACACTTCTCAAAGGGTAGTTCATCCAGGAACCTCTAGAATGTATCGACACATGCAACATCAATATTTGTGTCTTGGGTTGAAATTTCAGACACAAGGCTTTATCACCAGGTGTTCCACCTATTTTTAGGTGAAGGGGGTCACTAGGGACATGAAAACTTGTTACGTAAATTTTCAATTATAGATCGGAAACAATAACACAT
Source organism: Viscum album (assembly GCA_963277665.1). Classification (NCBI taxonomy): domain Eukaryota; kingdom Viridiplantae; phylum Streptophyta; class Magnoliopsida; order Santalales; family Viscaceae; genus Viscum; species Viscum album. The sequence goes on along the minus strand of OY728135.1, from coordinate 248,669,797 downwards.
TGACAAGGAGTTTCTATTCAGTTTACCTAGGTGACCTAGAAATAGAAGCATTGAATGGGTTGTCATTGAATGACTGAAAAAATTATCCCATTTTATACATATATGGGAGACTTTATAATTTTATGATATCTTAATACAATATGTATGTGAGGTCATAAAACTACATGGGTTCCCTCTTAATATCTTTTCAGACAGGGACTCTCATTTTATATCATGGTTCAGGCAAGGGGTGGAGAAATCTATTTTTACGTAAGTTCTTCTGAGCACATCATTTCACCCTCATATAATATAAAATCAGAATGGACAATATAGGTTTTTGAGGACATGATCCAAGAATTAATCCTTGAATTTAGTGGTTCTAGGGAGTAACATACCCCTGTCATCTAGTTTTCCTACAATAATAGCTTTCAAGAGACAGTTCAGATGGATCCTTTTGAGGCCTCATATGCTAGGCCATTATGTACACCTATGTACTGGCTAAAGATAGGTGATGCAGCCATACTTGGTCCTTTTCTTGTGTAGGATACTTCACAGGAGGTTCAGATGATCTAGAAGCATATGTCTACAACTCAGTCTAGAAAAAAAATCTTATGTCGCTCTCTGTCGATGACCTCTATAGTTTGAGATCGAGGATCACATTTTCCAATGGGTATCTCCCTGGTTAGGGAATAAAGGGATACTAAGTAAAGGGAATCAATAATATCATAATGTCAGACCATTTTAGATTCTATAGAGAGTAAAACTGGTAGCATATTGTTTTCTATTAGCTCATAGGTATTATTCCATGAACAATGTCTTTACACTTCAGGGCTTTGCTGACATCATTCCCACCCATCTCAAACTTATGATCCTGAGGATGATGATATATATTTTTATGATTCCATTGATGAGTATCCTATATGCATCATCGATCGGAGCATGAAGGCTCTCAGAGGCTAATATTCTACTTTAGTATGCTTGCTATGGCAGTACGACCATGTATAGGATGCGACATGCCAGTGGGAGGCTGGCGTACTTGCCCAGTGGCTAGAGTTTTTCCTAGACATTTGTTGACAATTATTAGAAGGTAAACTCAATGATGAGTTCCTTTAAGGGGTGGGACTAATAATGTAAGAAACTAGTTTTTCCCTCTAGTATGGATCCTTTAAATTTTCGTGAAATTTTCTTTTATGGAACTAATTTGGATTCATAAGGAGTTAGTGAAGGTTTTGGGGGTGTCTAGGGATTTCTTGACCCCAAAACCTAATTGTTTTCGAGAAAATTCTTGTCAAATAGTTATTTTAAACCATGCGAGGTTGATCTTGTTTTGGTAAAATAATGTGAAGATGGATAATGGGATGGAATATTGTGTGAAATTTAATCTAACTGTACTGGTTGCGCAGCACGAACATGTGAGAATGTTTTCAATTTTAACAAATATGTTTCACATACTTGGCACTTGGTTTCCCTAATCATGCAGCCTATCTATGCAGTATGACCCTTATTATAGATGTCCATGAAATATTTTCACATGGATTAGCTGAACCATGTGGCCAAACCAAGAGAAAGAAAAAATGGTAATATTTATAAAATTTACGAGAAACGAATTGTTTTCTTAAAGACTTATTATCTTTTTTTCAGAAGACATGCCCCTCCCATCTCCCTCTTTTTGATATAACAGAAGTATATTCTAGGAATTGAGATCTAGAACCAGTCAAAAGTTTGAATCGACCACCATTTATCTTGTTGGATCCGTATTGGTACGTTTTCGATTCCTTTTTAAACTTCCATCCTCATTATTTATATCTATGATACTATTTAGATGTAGGATCATATGCCCTAATTTTAGGGAATGGATCCTTTTTTCAGAACTACTCTAAATTAGGATAAAATAGAGGCTAATATTATGCAAGGGGAGTCCTATATGTATGATGCAGGTGGTCTATAACTCATTCATCTTTTTTCCATAAATTTATATATTGTCGCATCATCGCGCTAATTTAATTGGATGTCATTTGTTGAATTTAAATGTCATTATTGTAGTTGTTAGGAAAATGTTCAAAGACCCTTTCTATATATGTAATCAATTTTTTGTGGTTACATCCACAACCTCAACCACCCCATGTATGGTGATGTTCCATAACTTGGTTTTTAGTGTTTTTAAACCATTGAGCCACAGTTTAGGTGTGTTTAAGCTTGTCCATTATAAGGGTGAGAATCATTATAGTTATTAGCTACTGGATTGACTAATGGCTAGTACCATGGTCCCTTTCTACTTAACCCATCTACAACAAGTTCCTCAATTGATCTTGATTAATAAATTGTAAAGGTATTTTTTGAATGTATACTGTATAAATATGATTTGGCCTATTTTATTATAAATGAATAGTATTTTTCTCATCCTTAGCACAACCTTTTCATGTCATGAATGGTCCAGGTGAGAAATATGTAATTAAATATGAAATGACTTAAATGGTTTCATTCTCCATGGAATTTTCACATTAATTAATATAAAGACTAGAACCTCTTGATATAATAACTGGACATGACTTGAATGAGTAAATTGAAAATGGTTTCATGTCATGAGATGCCTTGTCAACTATATGAAAGGAATAGAATGAACCTTGAAAAATTAATTGGAATAATTACTAGATGGTCTAATTTATTAAATGGATTAAATTTAAGGTTCTTAATTATTTATACAGAGCATGACATACTTACAGGGGGGTAAGACTCATGATTTTATTGTATTTTAGAGAAAATGAAATTAAGACTAGTGAATGCCCTTCCAACTCAGGGATTCTAGTTTCCTTGGTTGAGAGACACCGTGGAACCTGATCCTTATTGGAACCAAGGATGTTCTTTATTGGAAATGGAGTATGGATTGTGTCTATTTTTAATCCTCATAGGGAATACCAATGTATGATCATGGATATTTCATGGAAAGGGATCATACAGTTCACGTTGAAAGTAGTATTGAAGGTGGGGTCATTTCCTAATGTTTTCCAATTTTTGGGGGTCAAAAAATTGGAGAACAGAAAGCATTGGAAATTGAGGTTTATCTTGAAGGAATCATGAAAATATGGATAATTCATGAGTTTTTTAGATATGGTATTAATGAAGTGTGTTTTACGAAGAAATTATGGTTGTGATAGTGTGCTCTACTATGATGAGAATCTGAGTTTCGTGAAAGATATTATTCTAGAATCAACATTTCATAAATATAGTAAAGGAATAGATTTCACCAGGATTGGATTGAGTATTTCAAAGAAATAAAGCATTGTCACCTGAGACAGTGTTACTTCACGATTATGAGAATTAGAACATTGCGGCAGCATGAAGGTCCAGCGGAAGGAATTTTGAGTCGACCATTGCGGTGGAAAAAAGATATTTTATGGAGAACACTATGGTTACAACGACCATTAAGAAAGAGGAATTTACATGGAGCTTTGTAAAGGGAGATGAAACATGATGGCATTTTTGACTGATCCATAAATTGCACTGAAAGAAGAGGAGCTCCATGTTTGAAAATGCCTATAAATAAGAGGCCCCCTCTCTTTATTCCACATGAACTTTTCAGACAAAATCCTGAATCATGACAATTACACGAAGTAAGGGGTGATTCATGAAATTAATTTATTATGAAAGCTTGAGATTCGAAAAAATACTATTATATTTTTACCAAAGTTAATCCTTCTATGTATTGAGTGATTCATGTAGAAGGTACATTACAAGTTGGCTTCATGAGCTTCACGAAAGAAGGTTTCTTCGTGAAGGTAGATTTCTTCATGATGGTATGGTGTTCCATGAAGGTAGTGTGCTTCATGATGGTAGGTTTTCCCACAAAGGTAGGGTTGTATTAAAGAGTATTGATCATTGGTAACTAGTAAGAATAGAGATGTAATGGGATTTTTAAAGTAGGGAGCATTGTGAAGAAGTGAGATTTGCAAAGGAGGTTCACAAAGGAGCATTGAGATAGATAGTTTTTGAATATTTGTTTTAAGTGAAAAAGGATTTCAGTGTGTATTAACTCAGGTATGCGATGAAAGGAGTGTACCATTCTAAGTTAGGGAAAAAAATTTAATCCAAATCATTGAAATGACCTTTGAGATGATAAACTAAGTTTGGATTCTCTTAGAGTAGTGTGGTAGGGGGAGTCAGTGAAAGTGTAATAATGGATGTTGTGGCGATCCCTGAATTCTTGTAAAGGCATTGATCCTTGAATAGTGTGGCTATAATCAAACATTTTTAATCCACCACTATTTAAGATTAGTGGAATTGGGTATGACCAACACACTGTCGGCGTATGCTCCTTGGACATAGCCCTTTATGGCGAACCAAGTTAAATTTTTGTGTCCACTCTTTACATGCATTTTTCTAATAGGTTTAATAGGTCCCTACCTGTAGGTTCCGGGGGCAGCGGAAGTGCGTTGGTGGGATTGACCAACTTGATTTTAACGTTAAACAATGTTCAATCCAAGATTCCTCACTATATAAAACGCAGAATCTTCGGAATAGAATGAATAATGAAAAGAAAAGAAGAGTCTTGGGACCATTGAGGAGAATAATCATATTTGATTATAATTAATTTAATTAATTCATAAGAATTACCTCAATGGAATTCTTTCTTCGTTGATTCCTCTGGTCATGATCCTATGATCCGTCGTTGCATCGTAGAATCCAAGTGCAGGATTCCTCTAGCAGTGATACACACGTGCTCCACGTATCTCCGGACGTCGCCGAAGGGAACTCTGGGTGCTAGCATGGAAGATCCTTTGCTTGCGATGTCCATCTTCGATCGCCTTGATCCGGTGGAGGATATTTCTTTCATAACTTGAAAGAATTCTCGGTGGAAAGGGAATTATCTCTTGGATTGAGAGTATTTCGAATCCATTGTGCACAACCAAAATGGATAACCCTCTTGAGAATAATGTTATTGGGATTTATAATACTTAGAATAATAAAATGAATTAATTGCCCAAAGGAATTTAATTATTTCATTTAATTCTTAGTAATAACCCATGACTTAATAATGACAGTCGACCATCATTATTACTTGACATGCATCCAATGTATCACATTTAATATAATTTAATTAAATAAACAATATTTTCTCACGAATCATGAAAAAAAAACTACACATCGTGTATGTATAAACATACACGATGTGTACTTTTATTTTTCCAGTTTTATTTATTTTTCTCCACCTCATTTATTAGACCTTGAGTAATGGCTATTTATTTCTTAAATAAATGTAACTACATTACTCGCTAATAAATACATAATATTTTTCCCACAATATATTCTCTCGAATAACTAGTGTTGAAATAAATGCGATCAGGCATCCTTGAATAATTATTAAACGAAAATCGGGAATAATGTTTATTCAACTTGTTAAATTAGTATTTAACTGAGATACATGGACAAAATTAGTGTGTGACCCTCTGGGCCTCTTTCTTAGTGGAATTAGGCTGAGCTTGCCTAAAGACCAAGGTTAGTGTCTAGAAACACGCCAAGGCACCCATAGAGAAAGAAGTTAACGCGACAATGACGTGTCACCTCCTACGAACGCTTACCATGTAATATAATCCCTTTGTCTCGATATCTCTAATCAAGAGGGTTGCATGTTATTGCCATCAACCCATCTGCTCGATTATTCTTTCGTTGACTTCCCAGAATTGAACTTTCCCATACCCTACCATGGCCATGGATTTATACTGGCTATATCAATTCCATCAAGGGGCCTGAGATATCTACAACCGTTATGGAACAGAAGTGACAAATCATTTCTCACATTATCTATTAATGCATTACTACTCGTGACGCACCCAACGTATCCTACCTCGCTGCGAAGAGTGTGTCATCACAGTTTTTGTCAATACATCTAAGTGCGCGAGTTGTAATACCCATTAATAATAATCTTAAAGTCTAAGGACCAATACACCCATCCGAAGATAGGAACATCCAATGAAACTATGAAATGCGGATTTCCTACTGGCGGGTCTCGTTCTTATAATATCCTCCTAGATATTACCAAGGGCGCACACCATGAGAAGGTGCCTCAAATTTTTATGAGTCCTCACCCCTAATGACCTTTATTATTTGTGCCCCTCAAATAATATAATCTGGCCATAGAACATACTTTCAAGAATAGTGTTATGGAACTTCCGGGTTCTCATCATAGCTGAGATCCTCTATGACCCTTTAATGCAACAGCTATCCTTAGGACATTATCACATGCACTGTCATGCATAAGAACAATCAAGATATGATAAGGCTTTTATTAATGAATAAAGTACAAAGTAGTTGGTTCCAGACCACCAACTCCAACAGACTCCCACTTGGACTAGAGCTAACTGCTAACAACCTTTAACCTGCTAGCTATCACATGATATTCATTCTTCTGATAAGATATGCCTTTAGTCATGGGGTCCACTACATTCTCTTCCGTGGACACTCTGCTCACTGCAACTTCACCCCTCTGATAGAAATCCCTCAAGAGGTGGTACTTCCGGAGTATGTGTTTTGTCCGTTGATGATACCTTGGTTCTTTTTCAAGAGCCACCGCTGCAGTATTATCACAATACAATGTAATGGGATCTTTACTACTAGGCACCACATCGAGCTCCTAGAAAAATTTCTGAATCCAGACGGCTTCCTTGGTTCCATCAAGAGCTACTATATATTCTAACTCTGCTGTATAATCGGTGACAACTGGCTACTTTGAACTCTTCCAGCTCACAGCTCCTCCATTGAGATAGAAAACATATCCAGATTGCGACTTCAGATCATTCTGATATGTCTGAAAACCAGCATCATCATACCCTCTGATGACAAGCTCCTCGTCTCCTCCATACACCAGGAACATATCCTTAGTTCTTCTCAGATACTTAAGGATAGTCTTAACAACAGTCCAATGTTGTTCCCCTGGATCTTCTTGATATCTGGCTACCATGCTCAGTGCATAGGAAACATCAAGCCTAGTACATAACATGGAATACATGATAGATCCTATAGCCGAGGCGTATGGGATCTTGATCATCCGATCTTTCTCTTGTTGTGTCTGAGGACACATTTTCTTTGAAAGATGTAAACCATGTGACACTGGAACCAATACTCTCTTGGATTTTTCCATACTAAATCTCTTTATTATCTGGTCAATGTATGTACCCTAACTTAATCCAAGTAGCCTCTTGGATCTATCACGAATGGTCTTGATCCCTAGAATGTAGGTTGCTTCACCTAAATCATTCATGGAGAAGAATTTGTTCAACTAGTCCTTAACTGACTGTAAGGCTGGTACATCATTTCCAATAAGCAATATGTCATCAACATATACTACTAGGATAACGACCACATTCCCATTAAACCACATATAAACACATGTCTCAAATTCTTTCTTAATGAAACCAAATTTCTTTATGGCTTCATCAAATCGAATGTTCCATGACCTGGATGCTTGCTTCAATCCATAAATGGATTTATGCAACTTGCAAACCTGTTTCGCTTCACCTGGTGTCACAAACCCTTCTGGTTGTGTTATATAGACATCTTCCTGAAGGTTCCCGTTAAGGAAATCCATTTTGACATCCATCTGCCAAATATCGTAGTCATGGTAAGCTGTTATGGAAAGTATGATTCTTATGGATTTAAACATAGGAACTAGAGAAAATTTTTCATCATAGTCAATTCCTTGACGCTATCTGAATCCTTTAGCCACTATACTTTCTTTATAGGTGCTGACTTTACCTTCCATGTCTAGTTTTCTCTTGAATACTCATTTGCATCCAACGGGATTTACATCAACTGGCTCATTGACCAGAACCCAAACTTGGTTATGTACATGGAATCCATCTTAGAATTCATAGCTTCTAGACATCTTGCAGCTTCTAAGCTTTCGACTTCTTCCTTGTAGGAGAGAGGTTCATCATTTTACAACAATAATGATTCACCATCCTCGGTGACTAGGAAACCAAATCTCTCTGGTTCCCTTACCTCTCTTAAACTTATACGCAGTACTTGTGCTTCTGGAACCTCTTCCACGGGGACCTGTGGAACTTGTTCCTGTACCAAATTATGTGTATCTTGAGCATCAACTTTGTCTAAGTCAATCTTTCTCCCATTATCCTTCTTGAGGATGTGCTCCCTCTCAAGAAAGACGGCTTGTCTGGCGATAGTCACTTTCTTGTCTTGAGGGTTATATAGGTAATATCCTTTCATTTCCTTAGGATATCCTATAAAGATAAACTTCATGCCCCGGGGTGCTAGTTTGTTGCCTGATAAGGCCTTAACAAATGCCTCGCATCCCCATACACGTGTATGCGAAAAAATGGGTTTCTTTCCATTCCATAACTCGGAGGGAATTCCATTTTCCGCATTAGCTGGTACTCGGTTTAATGTGTATGCTGCAGTTTGTAATGCATATCCCCAAAAGGATAATGGAAGATCTGCATGACTCATCATCGACCTTACCATCTCCAACAAGGTGTGGTTCCTCCTTTCACTAACACCATTCCACTGTGGTGTATAATGAGGAGTGAGCTGAGATAGAATCCCAGACTCCCGTAGAAGATCGATGAACTCTTGGTTCAGATATTCTCCACCTCGATCCGATCGAAACTTTTTGCTCTTCTTACCAAGCTGATTCTCTACTTCATTCATGAATTCCTTAAATTTCTCTAAGGCTTCTGACTTATACGTCATTAAGTAGACAAATCCATATCTAATCAAATCATCAGTAAAAGTAATGAAGTAAGAATATCCCCTTATAGATTCTACTGGAAATGGTCCACATACATCAGTGTGTACCAATCCTAGAAGTTGTGTGGCCCTTTCACCCTATCCACCAAAATGCGGCTTGGTCATTTTACCTTGTAAACAAGCGTGATATCTATCAAGTGTTTTTAGCTCAGTAGAGTCTAAATATCCATCTTGACAGAACTTTTTCAAGCGCTTCTCGTTTACATGACCTAGGTGGTGATGCCACAACTGGGTGATATATGAGTCATGTGAGATTGTTTCGTTATCGATTGCCAACACTTGGTTTTTGTAACTTAATACATACAAACCATTATTCAAATGTGCCATACCATAACATACATTGTTCTTATAAAAGAGACAACCCTTATTTCCAAACTTGAAAACCAATCCATCCATATCCAAACAAGATACAAAAATTATGTTCTTGGTAACACTAGGCACAAAATAACAGTTTTGTAAAACCAAAATCATGTCAGTCGACAATGAGAGATGGTAGTCTCCAATATCCAATGCAGCCATCCTTGTGCCATTGGCAGCTCTAAGATCTACCTCTCCTTTGGCGATATTTATAAATCTACTTGGTTCCTGCATTTGAATACAGATGTGATCCCCACAAGCTGTATCTAATACCCAATGTGTAGAAATAGAAAGATTGCACTTGATAAAAAATGCACCTTTAGCATCCCAACGCTTCTTGGTATAGTTCCTCTTCCAGTGGCCCTGATTTCCACATGAAAAACACACCACCTCCCATTCCTTGCCCTGCCTCTAGATCTTCCCCTTCTTGGAGGGACGGTGATCGGGGGCTTCAAGCCGTTTATAAGTCTTTGGACCCTTTTCCTTGTCCTTCCTTTTCTTGTTCACCATAAAGACTGTGGGTTTGTCATGCCCCATGTCCTTGTCAACCTGGAGAATCAAGTTCAGAAGATCTGATAGACTCTTCTCATTGCTGCTCATGTTATAGTTGACAATAAAGCTACTGAAGGTCTTGGGTAGTGATGATAGGATGAGATCTGTACGCAACTCATCCAGGAATTTAATCCCTAAGATGTCCAGGCGTTCAATGTAGCCAATAAGCTTGACTACATGAGGCCCAGCTGGCGCAAACTCTCCAAGCTTCGTGGTAAACAAAGCATTGGAGATCTCATACCTCTCCTGTCTCGCCTTCTCTTGGTAGAGATCTTTAAGCTGAGACATCATGCTATACACGTCCATGTTTTCATGTTGCTTTAGGAGCTCATTAGACATGGTTGATAACATGAAAAACTGGACATCTGTGGAATCATCCATGTGTTTCATGTAGAGAGATAATTCCTCATCACTAGCCTCTTTCCCAGGCGCAACTGGAATAGGCTCTTCCAACACATACAATTTCCTTTCATGGCGAAGGACGACGCGTAAATGCCTCTGCCACTCTCGGAAATTGGTGTCGGTGAGAAGGTTTTCCTTCTCGAGTATGGTGTGTAATGATATTTTTGAAGTAATTTTCTTTCCGTTTCTACAAATTAAGATGATAAAATGTTTAGTACTTTATTAAAAAAATTGAGACAAATAAATTAATTAATACTTATTAGTCTCCCACTATTTTATCGAAATCCAATAGCCCTCACCATTGATTTAGGAATATTCTATTGCCTGAATATTCTAGTGGAAAGGATCCGTATTGCCCTTCGCATTACCCCAACTAGGTTTGGTCAAGAAACTTGAAGGGTTTTAGGTAGGCATTCCAAATGCCAACTACATTAACTCGCAGCTCCTTGATCCGCTGAGTGGACTCCCCAATCCTGAAATCCTTTTATTTTGGATTTCCTCAACCTTTGCCTCTTTGTCACACCAAGTCCTGCAGTGGTAGTCAACCCTTGATGCGAACCAAGTTAAGTCAACCCAAAACCTTGAATTAGAATTCCCTGATAATTGAAAGCACCCCAACTAGGGTTGGTCAAGCACTTTGAACCATGGTTCGATTCTAAACAAGATTATGGAAGGCTATACCGACTTCATATTTCTTTTGAGGGATTCTATCCTTATATGTAAATTGCCATTTTATTATCTTTTATTACATGCTTGTTAATGTTAAGTGGGATATACTTAAGTGATTAACCATGTCTAAGATAATATTTACGTATAAACCAGTATTATTTTAGTTCTATCTTGCATGCTTGTTATATTCATTAATTGTGTGATCATTACAACACACCCACAATAAATAAACCATGAAACTGATAGAAATAAAATAAATGGTATGATCATGAGCTTGTTCTATTGGTTAGTTTATATAGTGGTTGATAAACTAACCCAATACCTAGGGGAGAAACACCTTGAACCTTGCAGGTTCGTGTCTACAGCTTTCCACCTGTCCACCTTTGTATCTCCTTGGATTGGTTTCACCTCAGCTCCTGACTTGGGTCGCCTCCACTAGCTTGGGAGCTCCATCCATTACATATGCATTTATCTCACACACAGGTGAGGGGTAAAAAAGGGTTTTCACATAAATGAATCCTTGGGCACGCAGGCCCTACATATTAATGAGGAGATGGCTCACAGGCCAACAAATTTAATTTAAATAAATAAATTAAAAAGAAACCATTCACATACAAAGGTCTCAATCTAGATCATGATCATCCATACATGCAACGATATTTACGCATAAATAAAACTAGCATTCAATTCATTAATCGTTCTTGTTTAAGATAAATCACGCTCGAATCAATTAATTATCTTTAATTAATCAATACATTTATCTGAAACCCTTTTTGAATTTCTTTAGATTCTCATCCATCATAATTTTAAACAAATAAATTCATTTAAAATTTTCCTTGTACGTAACTTGTACCTTGGAGGCAACCCGGTGAATTCCCTTTCATTACCCAGATGTTAAATTAAACACATATATATAAAACACCTATCACGTGTTGTGCCTCAGCTTTACACCTGCACTATGGTACACGTATCAAGGGTTTATATAATATAATAATTAAATTTTAATAAATTTGCGTAATTTGGGTGAGTACACGGCATGTAGTTCCGAATACACGGTGTGTACTTTTCTTCACCGTCCATCTGAAGTACACGCCTGGGGACATGGTGTGTTAATGTAGTTCAGAAATTTTCCAAGTACACGCCGTGTTCAGTGGACATACACCGTGTAGTTTCTACGTTAGACGGTTTCTAGCCAGGCAAGCCATGTACGGGGTACACGGCCCAACCCAAACCCAAAGGGACTACATGCTGTGTTCATTTGGACCACACGACATGTAATCCGGAAACCGTGTGACACCTATTTCCGGTCAACACACGGTGTCATAAATGACCTCAATACACGACCTGATTTGGCGGATCGGTCAATGCATTGAACCTAGACTACACAGTGTGTACTTTTGAATACACGCCATGTATTCTGGTGTTGTACGACCAGAGACGTTTGTCTCCTCCGGATGAGTTCATCTATTTTATTTTAATCAAAATTAAAAGAAAAATTCGTTTCTGTGAGGTGAAGGAGAAACGAGGGAGGAGGAACAAATCTCAATATTCAGATTTCCAGAACGATTAAACTTGAATTTAAACAACTAAATTATTAAATGCGTAAATCACCAAAGAAAAATTAAATAATTATAATCAATGATATAATCTCCCTCTAATTCCACTTGTAGGTTCTGGGTATAGTGGAAGTGCGTTTGTGGGATTTCCCAACTTGATTTTAACGTTAAACAACGTTCAATCCGAGATTCGTCATGATATGAAATGCCAAATATTCGGAATAGAACAAATAATGAAAAGAAAAGAAGAGTACCTAAACCCTTGAGGAGGATCATCATATGTTGATTATAATTAATTTAATTAATTCATAAGAATTACCTCGATGGAATAATTTCTTCATTGATGCCTCCGGTCACGATCCTGTGATCCATCGTTGCGTCGTAGAATCTAAGTGCAGGATTCCTCTAGAGGTGATCCACACATGCTCCACATATCTCCGGACGTCGCCGAAGGGAACTCCGGGTGCTAGCGCGGAAGATCCTTTGCTTGCGATGTTCGTCTTCAATCACCTTGATCCGGTGGAGGATCTTGCTTTCGTAACTTGAAAGTGTTCTCGGTGGAAAGGGAATTCTCTCTTGGCTTGAGAGTATTTCCAATCCGTTGTGCACAACCAAAATGTCTAACCCTATTGAGAATAATGTAATTGGGATTTATAATACTAAGAATAATAAAATGAATTAATTTCCCAAAATCATTTAATTATTTCATTTAATTCTTAGTAATACCCCATGTCTTAATAATGACAGTTGACCATCATTATTACTTGACATGCATCCAATGTATCATATTTAATATCATTTAATTAAATAAACAATATTTTCTCACGAATCCTGAAAAAACAAACTACACGGCATGTATATATAAACATACACGGCGTGAACTTTTATTTTTCCAGTTTTATTTATTTTTCTCCACCTCATTTATTAGACCTTGAGTAATGTATATTTATTTCTTAAATAAATGTAACTGCATTACTTGCTAATAAATACATATTATTTCTCCCACAATATATTCTCTCGAATAACTAGTGTTTAAATAAATGCAACCAGACATCCTTGAATAATTATTATACTACAATCGGGAATAATCTTTATTCAACTTGTTAAATTAATATTTAACTGAGATACATGAACAAACTTAGTGTGTGACCCTCTAGGCATGTTTCTCTGTGGCATTAGGCTGATCTTGCATAAAGTCCAAGGTTAGCGTCGAGCAACACGCCAAGGCACCCATAGAGAATGAAGTTAACTCCACAATGACGTGTCACCTCCTACGAATGCTTACCGTGTAATATAATCCCTTTTTATCGATATCTCTAATCAAGCAGGTTGCATGCTAGTGCCATCAACCCATGTGCTCGATTATTCTTTCTTTGACTTCCTATAATTGAACTTTCCCATACCGTACCATGGCCATGGATTTATGTAGGCTATATCAATTCCATCAAAGGGCCTGAGATATCTACTTCTATTATGGAACAGAAGTGACAAATCCTTTCTCGCATTATCTATTAATGCAGTACTACCCGTGACACACCCAACGTATCCTACCTCGACGCGAATAGTGTGCCGTCACAGCTTTCGTCAATACATCTAAGTGCGCGAGTTGTAAGACCCATTAATAATAATCTTCAAGTCTAAGGACCAATATACACATCTGCAGATAGGAACATCCAATGACACTATGAAATGTGTATTTCCTACTGGCGGGTCTCATTCTCATAATATCCTCCTAGATATTACCAAGGGCGCACACCATGAGAAGGTACCTTAATGTTTTATGAGTCCTCACCCCTAATGACCTGTATTATTTGTGCCCCTCAAATAATATCATCCTTCCATAGAACATACTTTCCAGAATAGTGTTATGGCACTTCCGGGTTCTCATCATAGCAGGGATCCTCTATGACCCTTTAATGAAATAGCTATCCATAGGACATTATCACACGCATTGTCATGTAGAAGAATAATCAAGATGTGATAAGGATTTTATTAATGAATAAAGTACAAATTAGTTGGTTCTAGACCACCAACTCCAACACTACCAACATGTGAACAAGATCCATTAGTTTAAAAAGAAACAACTAACATCCTAATTCACCCCTCCCCTCTCAGGGCGTTCTGGGGTCCTTCAAGTGGTATCATAGGCATGTTAAGGTTGTTGGTATTAAATCTATCATTTCCTATAATGGATAAATTCATCAATGTTAGGGGTGTACCCCTCTTCAATGGAAGTAATTTTAGGATTTGAAAAAACAGGATGAGATATCATCTAAGATCTCTTGGAATGGAATTCCTTTTATCTACTATACAAGAAATACAAATTACTTATCTGACAGGGCTATTTATGAATGATACAGACATGAAATTGCTTGATGTAGATGCTAAATAATAGAATTCTATCAATAAATCTCTTCCTGATCAGGTCTATCTAGAGGTAATGAGTTTCACATCAAATAATTCAATGTGGGGTAAACATGAAAATATATATGAAGGGAAAAACAAAGTTAAGGAGGAAAAACATAAAGTTCTACCATATAGTATTGACAATCTAATGATGAATCTTTATGAGAATTAAATTCCTTATTAAATTGAATTGCTGAAGTGGTATGAGAAATTCGAGGTCATGGTGATAAAATCAAAGACATTGATATTGTTAAGAAAATATTGAGAAGACATCCACCCCTATAAAATGTGAATGTGTCTTCTCTTGAGGAAATGGATCTTTATATATTTTAAATGGATGATATACTGAGAAATATGGTGTCATATGATATGATAGTCAAATTAGAAGATTATACGAACCATGTAAGAAAATAAATGGCATTCAAATCCATGGAAAAACTGAAAATTTCTGGTGATAATAGTGTTGCAGATGATGAGTAAAAATAAATTCTTTCTTTCATTTCCAAGAATCTCAAGAAGGGAAAATGAAAATTTAACGGTAAGTTACGTATGTCTTTTTGTCATTGTGGCAGAGTTGGGAATATTTATTCTTAATTCTCAATAAAGATCGATGATGAAGAGAGAGAATCTGAAAACACCAGAAGCCTCAGAAATGGTTTTTTAAAAATGAAGACTTCAAGTATGGAAAGAAATTATAGAGAAGAGTTTTGTTTGTGAAGATAATGGTTGTGAAAATTAATTTTGTAAATAAGAATAACTGTAATTTAAACCTAGAAACCATTCTTCTATGATGGATACATTGAAAAGTCCGAACCATCAAAATATAAAGTTGTAGACAATCATTTGAAAACAAATGCCGATCCCTAGTTGGAACTTAATGAATATATTGGTAAGAATAAGAATAAATATAAGAGATGAAATAAGTGGAATGAAATTATGGAGTAATAATCATAATATATTGATCAACTTGAGGTTGAAATTGAACAACTGGAAGAATTTGTAAAAGTTCATTCATAAATCTTTGAAAGAACATATGATGTAGAGGGAACTAAAGCTCAGAATCAATGAATAGGATAAGGTCACCAATGACCTTACCTCTTGACAGGAAGGGAAGTACAAAACCATTTATGGACTCAAAGAAGATGTTTTTACTCATAAGATTAAATTTAGAAGTGAATCAAATTTAAAATAAAATCAAAGAAGAAAATATAAATTGGAAGCCTCACGGATGCTAAGCTGTTGGGAATGCTAAACATGGTTCTGATGGAAGTGAAAATATTTTTTATGATCAAAGACTACATGAATGGGATATAATGGAATAGGTTGTGATGTTGAAATGTCAAATCATACAAATAAGGTGGACCATAATATATGCAAGATGAAAGTTGATCATGTTGAAAATCCACCAAAAGTTTTGAAAAAGAAACCCACAAATTAAACTAAAAAGAGAAATGAAGCTTATCCTTGAGCTTCAAAAAATTATAGGAAGTCAAATTATTTTCTATGTAAGAAGGAATGAGGATAAATAGATTTTAGAGGACATTTGTTCTCATGAAATGTCAGTTTTGTGGCTATCTAGGTTGTACCATTTGATATTGCAAAGAGGAAAAGATCTATTTGAATGGGGAAGATCTGGGAAGTTAACAAAGGAGACTGATTTTATATCCTAAATATTATAGAATAAATAGTTTATATGGATTATGTTTTCATTGTTCCAAATTTGTATATAATGATGTGTATTGCAGGCAGAGATTTGACATGAGAAATTCCTACAACGCTCATAGATATTTCAATAGTTGACAACCAGAAGGCTTTGCCATCTCAAACATGTTTTCTCCTTTAGATGAAGAGTAAGAATATTAAGATCCTATGTACACAGAAGAGATAATTGAAAGTCCATCAGTTTCATATACTCAATCCAATATCTCATTGAAATAAAAGAAGGAAATTGAGAAATTCAACCTTGTAGAAGTATCCCTAAAAGCTAAAAATAACAATATCACCTAGATTCTTGATAGAATATGTTCTTACCACATAATAGGTAATTTTGACTTATTAAAAAATGTTAATAAAATGATTGATAGGATTGTAAGGTTTGGTACTGATGGCGCATTGATGATGTATGGCACTGGAAGCATGAACTAGCTAATAGAGGGATAAAGAAGACTGAACTACTTTATGTGGAGGGTTTACATCACAATATCCTTACTGTGAGTCAACTCTACGACTCATGAATTATTGTGACATTAAATTAGAATGGGTTTACTATAAAAGGAAAGATAGGGAATTCTCTCATGAAAGGATGTGAAACAGAAGGCAAATTGTATCAGTTTGACAATAAAGAAAACATTTTCTACATGACTATGGAAGAATAAACCACTTGGGGTATCCCAGATTGTGGATCATCAATAAACAAGACATGAAATAGATATTTAAGATAAGTATATTCAAGGATATCCCTAACTTGAATTGTTAATGGGAAAAGACTTGTGATGCCTGTATACGGGGAATGCTGTTCTGCATTTCTTATCATCTAATAAAGAAAAGGGCATAAAATCTTCCTGATCTTATCCATACAGACACATGTGTCCCGATAAACATTTCCATAACTCATAGAGAGAGATAAATTTTTCTTTTCAATGATTATTATAATATAATGGGTTGTGTGATGGTTATACAAAGGAAGTGGAAAGTGCTTTATTTCATGAAAACATATCATCAAATTTCTAATAATGATACTGGATGGACAATCAATGTTTTTCTATCTAACAATGGAGGTGAAAACACTTCCATTGAATATGAAAATTACCTTTAAAAGTTGGGAATACAACATGAGGTGGCTGATGTGAGAACCCCAAATCAAAATGGAGTGGTTGAACGAATAAATCGACAGGTGAACAATATGTCTATAACTATGCTGATTGAAATTTGTATCCATAAAAACTACTGGAAATATTCCGTTCAAGCTACATCGTACATTTAAAATCTAACAATAATATATATCTTTTAAACCAAGACACCATTTAAGTTGTGGCATAGAATGAAGCCTTTTTTGATGTATTTCCATGTTATTAGATGTAAATTTTTTATCAGAAACAAATAAAGAAATCGATGTATCTTTGGTTATGTGAAAGATTAAGGATTATTCCTCAGATGTTCAATGAAAATAAAAGCCTACAAGTGTTTCAATAATCATATTGGAAAAATTGTGGAAAGTAGTTATGTGAAGATCATTGATTATAAAACCACAAATGATGTGAGAATTCATATGTTGATGTGATAGAATATGGGGAATAATGTGAACATGGAGTAGATCCAAATAAATAAGTATAGGAAGGTGTACAAAACTCTCAGTAGTTACAACATGATGTTGACTCCGAAGAAGAGTCAGAAGAGGAAATCATGGAAGGATTGAATTCAGTTGAACCTCAAAGAATAAATTAAAGAGAATATATTGATCAATCCAATATCATTGGTAATTGGAATTCACCCACACAATCAGGGATAATGAAAAACAATGCTCTATATACAATCCTATTAGTTATGGAACCATCCTCGTTTAAAGAAGATGCAAATGATGAATCAAGGGTTAAATCATTGAATGAAGAGATGGATCAGATAGATCAGAATGAAACATGGGATCTAGTTAAGAGACCTAAAAATGAAAATGTGATTTGTACAAAGTGGATGTTCAAGAATAAACTTTATGAACATTCAAATGTGATAAAAAGGTGTGACTAGTGTGTAAAAGATATTCATAGATTGATAGAATCGATATTGAAGAAAAACTTTCACTGGTGGCTGGACTAGAGTGAAGGAGGATATTTCTTTCCATGGAAATCCAAAGAGGATATAAAATCTATAAAATGGATATTAATACATCTTTCCTAAATGGTGTTTTTGAGGAATAAGTCTACATTTATCAACCTATAGGTTTCCTATATGGAAATAACGAAATGGGGGTTTATAAATTAATGAAAGCACCCTATGGTTTATAGAAGGCACCATGAGAATGGTACTGTCAGCTAGATATGTATCTAAAAAATATTGAATTCAAAATATAAAGAGTGGATCACAATTTCTATGTTAAGAACTCTTAGAATGATCAGCTCATGGTATTAGTGTATGTTGATGATATTATTTATGTTGGAAGTAGGAAGTGATTAGTTGGTGAATTTTCCAATCAAATGAAATCATAATTTTAATTCTCCATGATTGGTGAACTCATATATTTATTAGGGATTCAAGTGATTGATAAGAATAATTATACATTCGTTTCTCAAGAAAATTATGCAAGTGAGCTGTCGAAGAAATTTAATATTAATTACTCCAAACTAATGTCGACTTCGATTGCAGTTTGAACAAAACATAGAAAGCATGAGGATGAGACATTTGTAGATCCCAAAATGTATAGGAGGATCATTTGGAGCATATTATACCTAAATATAACATGTCTAGTCCTTGTATTTTCAACAAGATTTGCATCCAGCTTTCAGATTAGTCCATAGGAAGAACACATGGAGGCAGTGAAAAGAATCATGAGGTATATTTAAGGTACTCACAATTATAGATTATACTTTGATGTAGGTACTGATAGGGAACAATCATCATTTTCTGATGCTGACTCGGTTGGAGGTGTAGTTTATAGAAATTCAAAAATTGGAGGATCATTCTATATTAGAATGAGATTTGTGGGATACTTGAGTAAGAAATAGGAAAATTATTCACTTAGTACTGCTGAATCTGAATATATATCTTCTACAAAGTCGTGCACTAAATTACTTTGGATGAATCAACAACTCACTGACATTGGTGATGACGTGAAGCACCCAATGGAGATTTAATGGGATAAAAAGAGTAAAATTGATCTTAGAAATATTCATTTTAACCATTCTCATATGAAACATATTGTAATCAGATATCACTTCATCAAAGAAAAATTTGAACAAGGTGTGATTAAAATGGACCATGTGGGAAGTGAAGATAAATTTGCTTACATTATGACCAAGTCACTAGAAATGGATGTTCTTGATAAACATTAGTTTAACTTTGGTGTTCATAGAACTCCTTGTGTATGAGGTGGTTACAACTATTCTCCTCTCCCATATTTTTTTAAATATGTCAATCTGTTTGTAGAAGTGATGCAGGATTATGGGGGAGATACGATCCTTGGGGAGTTTGCTCTGAGCTCTACATTGTATAAATACTGGTTTTGGGTTTATTTCCAATGGGATAAAATCACTAAATTCAATCTGGAAATAGTGTGGATATAGACAATAGAGAAATTAAATAATGTTTCAGTTGGGGAGAATGATTGGTTTCGAAGGGAGAAAATGATCATGGAGAAAACAATTCAGTTTTATGAGAAAAAAGGTAAGCATTCAAAAACACGAGAACCCAATACATGATTCACCTCTTTTTTTTATACACCGAGCACTGCTCATGTAGACATATATTGATTACTAAGTTAATTATTTCATATCAGGTTTTGATAGTGGCCAGTTCTCTATTGAATTTATCTACAAATTGTGAACAAACCGAAAGGGAAGTATTGTTGAAACTATATTCATTGCAAGAAATGGAGTATGGTTTCTGTTTTTTTTTGTTAATCCTCATATGGGAAACCCATGGATGATCAGAAAGATTTCATTTAAGGTGATCATATAGTTAAAGTCGAAAGCAGTACTGGAGGTGGTGTTGTTTCCTAGTGTTTGAAAAAAATTTGGGTCCAAAATTTAGAGAATGGAATGCTTTAGGAATTGTGGTTTTTCATGAAGAAATCTTGAAAATATGGAAAAGGAATGAGTTTTACAGATATGGGATTAATTACGTGTGTTTCTCAAAGACATAACGATTGTGACGGTGTTCTCTATGGTTGTGAGAATATGAGTGTCGCGAAAGATATACTTCTGGAATCAACATTTCATAAATCAAGTAAAGGCATTGATTTCACATATACTAGCTTGAGGATTTTATAAAAATGAAGTATTCCAACCTGAGATAGTATTACTTCGGGATTATGAGAATTGGATCATTACGGTATCACAATGGTTTGATGGAAGGCTTTGTGAGTGGAGCATTGCAGCAACACAAAGAGATTTGAGGGAGAGCTCTGCGGTTACAAAGAGCATTGAGAAGGGGGAATTTATATGGAGCTTTACAAAGGGAGATGCACCATGAAGAAATTTTTTACCTATCTGGAAATTTCACAGGAAGAAGAGGAGATCTAGGTTTGACCATTCCCATAAATAAGAGGCCACTGCTCTTCATTCCACAAAAACTTTTTGAGGAAAATCCAAAATTGCTCTGATTTCATGAAGCAAAGGGTGCTCCGTGAAACAAATTTATTATGTGATCTTATACTTCATGAAAAGAATATTATACTCTTGACTGAATTCAATGATTCTAATTATTGAATGATTAATGATGAAGGGATGTTATGCACTGTCTAAGTGAGATTCGGGAACAAATTTTCCTTTGAAAAGGAAGGGTGTTCTGCGATGGTAGTGTGCTTCGTGACGGAAAGTTGTTCTGCAAAGGAAGAGGTGATTGGCAAAGTAGTGAGAATTGAGAAGTAATGAGGATTTTGAATTATTGAACTCTGAAAAGTAGTGATCATTATGAAGTAGTGATCATTGAGAAAAAGTGATCTTCGTGATAGGAAGTTTTTTAATATCAATTTTAAGTAACCAAGGTTTTTCTTGTGCATCAACTCAGGTCTGAGATGCAAGTAGTGACTTGTGCTAAGTAACAGACAAAGTCTTTAAAGCCAAATCATTGATGAGACCTTCAAGTTGATATACTGTGTTTGAATTCTCTTAGATTAGTGTTCTAGGGGATTCAGCAGAAGTGTTCTGAGGGACGTTGTAAGTGATCCCTGAATTCTTGTAAAGGTAGTGAGCCTAGTATAGAGTGATTGGGACCGAACCATTTTAATCCAAAACTAGTGAAGATTAGTGGACTTTAGAATAATTGAAGCATAGTCAGCATATTCTCCTTGGACGTATCCCTTTGTGGTGAACCATGTAAACCTGAAATGTACTCTCCTTGCATGAATTTGTCTAACTTGTTTATGTAACACCTTAAGCTTCCATGGTATGCTTCACTTTGAATAATACAGTAGCGTGTGTTGTACGCAACTTTGAGTTCTAACACACACCACAACCAATCAAATTAGCAGTTATGAATAGTAATACCCACTTTTTGACAAATTATTAATTTTATCTTTCAAAATGGCCTTTATTTTTGGATTTGGAATATTGAAATTAGCTTAGGGTGAATTTTTGGTACTTTTCTGATAACTTTTATATTTTGATGAATAGTGAAAATTACTAAATTTTAATTAAAAACAACTTCTTTAATCAAAATAATTAATAGTGATAAATTATGAATTTGAGTGGTTTTAAAGTATATTTAGAATATATTTTTACCATTTAATACAATTTTGGTCATTGGAAATAATTTCACAATTAAACCGAATGTAAACAAATGTCAATCTTTTGATAGTTATTATATCTTAAAAACACGCTTTTTGTTTTGACAGTGTGAATTAATTTTAAATTAACTTCTGCCACTTCTGTGTTTTGAATTTGGAAAAATGGATTACATATTTGGAATCAGGATTTCCAAATTGTGTAAATAGTTAAATTTTATTTTTAGACATTTTGAATAATTATTTCGGTAAATATTTTATTTACCATGATTAAAGGGTAAATCCGGTAAATAAGGGTTAATAAATAATATTATAATAACAATAAATTATCCTAAAACATGTCCTAACCTTATTGGTGGATACATGTATGGCGACAGACATCTTTGGGTCGATTTTGGGACCCCATGGAGCCACTTGTAGGTGATAGGGACACTTTATATTAATTAAGCTAAAGTGAATACAAAAATGACAAAAGCTTATATCTTTTAGAAAAACAATATTTACATAAGGTTATATATGTTATAATTTCGATTATAAATATTCATTAGAAAGATAAAAAGATTTTCTACATAATAGTATTTTATTTATAATTTTTAGACATTGAAAAAGTGAAAACATATATGACACAATAATGATGCAGTATTTTACCTATTAATGAAAAAATCAAATAATTTATATTATAAATATTAAAATAAATAAAATTTGAAATTTTTGATGACATAAACGAATTTTATTGGTTAATATTACATGTTATTATTTCTTAAATGAATTGTTTTTGAATTAATAAAGTTTTTGAGACTTTAGAAAAAATCAATTATTGAGTAGTGTCAAAATTGACATAAATGAGTTTTTATAACAATATTATATTATTAATTTATATTCTATTCCTAAAAATCTAAGTTTCAGCCAAAAGACTTATATCATGATATTTTTATCATTTATGGACCACTTCGGGGTCTCTTGGAGGTATATAGTAAGTTTATAAACTATATAATATAAATATACAAAGTGACATGGTAAGTGTCAAACTAATTAACTAAGAGTTAAAACTAAAAGATAAGGTTAATATAATGACCCAAAACTGTCTAAATTATATTGGTTGAGTGATTTTAGACCAATACCCACCTTAAACTTTAAATAATAAACTTTGGAGCCATTAGAAACCAAATATTAATTTATTATAAAATAATATTTCTAGATTTTCCTAAAGAGCCCCTCCTCCCCCTTATAAAAGGACAGCACTTCTAACCAATTCCTCACACCTCTCAAGAATTTTTTCTCATCCAAACTATGACCAATTAAGCTCCCTACATCCCTATCCTCCTCTTAGAATCCTTACCTTAGGTAGAAGACACTTAAATAGTCCTTTTTTGCTCAAACTAAAGGGAGTTACCCAAATTAAAGGTAACGATTTCTCTTAGCTTCTTTTGTTTTATTTTACTTATCCAACCCCTAAACTCTTATTATTATTTTATTTTGTAACAAAAATAGTATCCTAAATATACTAGGATATTATAATTATAAGTATTATAACTAAACTTACAAACACATCCATCTAATGGGTGAAGAACATAATGTTTCTGTGGATGGCAACCAAACACCTCACGAAGTGATGATTGTTCAATTATCTCCTACCACCTCTCATAGTGGCCATTATGATGGAACTGTAATTAAAAATGATATTTATGATATTTATTTTATATATAAGATTCTGTAATTCCATTTTATATCATACCATTATTCATTTCATTTTGTATATATATACGATAATTTCACTTGAGGAAGTGCAGACTACCTCCCCCACAAAGTGATATGACTCGTTCATACCATACATGGAACATATAAAGGATGATTTTAATGAACTTAAGTAACAAATATAAAATATTATATTATACTATAATAATTATATACTTATGTATAATTTGGTTTTGAATCCTTTTATAATGAAAAATGAAATGTAAGTAGCGTTCGTGCGTACGTACGGATTACCGCCTCCACGAACGCAATGAGATTCATTCCCCATCGTATCCATTCAAGAATAATTATCATTTTATGATTACAAGTAATGTTTAAGAACTTTATATCATTCTGGATATGAATAAGATACATCCTATCCATAACAAACACGACTTATGTAACAAAACATATAAAAGAAAACGAGTAAGTTAACACCCAAAACGATGATAATACTAAAGTATTATTAACAAAGCATTATTAGAAGATCATATATGATATAATAATTATGTATATGGTTCTTGTATAATTTAATAACAATGTTTTAACTATTATACAGGAGTTTAACATACCATCGACTAAAGAAAAGATCAAGGTAAGGGGTTTTCATCTCACTCCAAATTCCAGTGAGATTCATGCAATATTTCCACTATTACCTTTTGTGTGGTGTATGTACTGCCCACAATTGTATTATTTGTGTAATACACTTTAATTTATGTGTATTTACATATTCATTTTATGCTACTTCTTTCATGGGGCGTATGTTTCGTAAGTTACCAAATTGGTAAGGGTTTATTTCACAATCTCTTCATTATCTGAGGTTGTTTATACATAATTATCTACTGGGACCTCTTTATCATCCACATCTATGTTTCTTAAAAATGTATTTTAAAACATTCTTACTATTTTACAGAATATGGGTTAAAGTCATTTATACCCTTGTTTGACTTTTTATAAGAAGTTTATAAAGTAATCTTTCCGTCGTTTTCCAAACGAGGTCCTTTTTAACCTTTTCGACAGAATTAAGGTAAGAATGTCTTTTTATTAACTTATATGGCGGGTGTGGCTATTTTCCACCATTATAAAATCATCTAAGTTTCCCTTACAAGATTATAATAATATTTTCAAAGTAAATGTTTTTTATAATTATTTGACTTTTAAAAGATTTTAAAAAAGACATATTTCTCTCAAATAGTTTTGATTTCATCTATGTCAACATCCTTTGATAAATTTTACACTTGTTTGAAGGTGATTTATTATGATAAAAATCTTCCATATTGTATTTAAGGTTTTGTGATATGTTTGACTATGGATGAGTTATTTTTATGCCATTAATGGTTTATGATTAATGTTTTGGCATTCCATATGAAAGTTTTAATATGAATGTTTATGTTATATTTCATCCTCTTCTTAAGATGAATGTGTTGGACTAGTATGTTCTGGGTTGGGTACTGTTAAAAGTAAGCCCTCTGGGTTGGTTCCCAGTCACAGAAGACCCTCCGAGTTGGTGTCCGGTTATTAGAGGCACTCCAGGTTGGTATTCGGTTATTAGAGGCCCTCCGGTTTGGAGTCCCGTTACAGAGGCTCTCCGGGATGGAGTCTGGTTACAGAGGCTCTCCGGGTTGGGTTCTGGTTATATTTATCCCTTAGGTCTTGGCACGAGGCCTTGACACCGAAATTAAAGTTTGGCATTATGCATTCCATCATTATGAATGTGGTTATTGATATTGCATGTAATTATTCAACTAGTAGAATATCAATGTGAATAAGTAAATGGAATTATTTCATTTTATCTTTTCCATATTATGCTGACATTGAAGTTTAAAAGGCTTTTGTTTTAGTTATACATTGCCTTAAATGTTTATGTTTATCTATGAAAGTTTCCTCTTTATTGTTATCCTTACTGAGCATCTGAGCTCACCCCTTTCTATGTTTTATTTTTCCCAGGATGTGAAGAAGTAATTTATGAATGACCTGCAGGGATAGTATGAGTGTGGACTATAGAGACTATGTTGTTGAAGTTTTCATTTATTGATGTAATGTAAAATTTATGAATGTATCTAGTGTTTCCAATACTGCTAAACTGATCGGTCCTTCAGGATGTGATTTCTTGTAATCATGCCAATATATTAAAATAATGCACTGACTCTGGGCAGTTGGGGTCAGGTCATTACAGTTGGTATCATAGGAAGTTTAGCAATAACCATGGAAGCTAGATTTAGATAAACTCTGATTAGAGCACATAGCCCTAAGATAGACTTTGAGGATTAGTAGAGAATAACTTCCTAGAATTTTGATATTGTAGAGATTTGTGAGTTTTTCAGGCAGTACATCCCTGTCTGGATACGAGCAGGTAGAGGAGGCTGTAGAACTGATGTATCTAGGGGTAAATCCCAAAAACACCACTTTGAGCTAGACTCGAATAAGAACTGTTGCATGACAACGGGCCTTGCTGCACTCTTGATTATGACACTCCTAGGGGATATTCTTAGGATAATTCTCATTATCTTTATGAACCATTATGAAGGGTTTATGAGTATATACATCCTCAAAGAAAACATTTTTATGATTATAGATTATATCCATAAACTATTCAATTTATGTTAAGTGTTTTACAAGTATGGAATTATGTATTTTTATTCATAAACTGATCTAGTTTATGCCATTGTTTAGAAATGGTTCCCTGTAGAAGGAATGAGAACTCTAGCAATACGCATGATCCAAAGAGTAAGAAAGATCATATCTTTCATGGTCTTAAGCCAGAATTTAGAAGGGAAATAGTCTCCCATGTATTATCATCATATGAAGAAATAGTATCGTGTGTTGATATGATAAGTAAAGAATTATCAGAGTCCTATGGCTTTGAAGGGAAGCTAGAGAAGGAAGGAATGGTAGAGAGAAGGACAGATAAAGGGAATAATGTAAAGAAGGATTTTCCCATACGTGATAACTGTATAAAGAATCACCTTGGAAAATTCTTGAAGGGAATGGGAGTATGTTATAAGTGTGGAGAAAAAGGACACCATGTAGGTGACTGCAAGGGAAAGAAAAAGGTTTCAAATGTACAATGCTTCATCTACATGGAGTTTGGACACTATGAAAAATGATGTCCAAATCATCATACTATGCCACAAATGATGCTATTGGATAATAATCAAGTTATGATACTACCACAGATGAAGAGGATTGACTAGTGTTATTATGTTTTTATTTTGTAATTATTTCATTTAAGTGTTGTATCAATGATGTACTGGAAACAAATAACGATTGTACTGCAGTACTATTTCATTGAGGATTTGAGATTTTATGGTACTAAGAAGAGTGAATCTACAGTGAGTTAAACTTTTGGAAATTACATGGTTGAAGAAAAGATAATCCTTAATATGGTCCTAATATTGAGGTACAGATTTTGGAATAAGATATGGTTGATTTGGGTAAATTATAATGGATATTCTTGACTTCCTTGAAACTGATTAAATATTTATATATTCCATCATTGTTGGAGTTTACAACATTTTTGGATGGATGGAGTATATCCAGTATTCTATAAAGAATAAGGGAGCATGAATGTAATCAATAAGGTTTAATAGTAATTCATGATGTTTCAGTGTTTTAAAAGAATACATGATGAAGGTATTCACATGCTATTATGGGGTAAAAGGATCTACATTATGTTTAGCTTTCATATAAATTTTGGACTGAGAGTTTACATAAGTATTTTGGATAAGTATAAAGGTTGGAATGGATTTAGTTTGAAAGGTTATTTTTGTATTTTTATAAAAGGACAACCCGGAGGTTGGGCGGCAACCCGTCGCGTCCGGCAAGGCCGCAAGACTTGAACCCACAACCGAAGGGCGACAAGGGTGTATCACCTACCACTAGCCCACATGATGTATTGGATTGAATAATGTAGTTTTTTTAAAGGGTCTGATATGTGAATTATAGATTCATTATTTTTGGAACCCTATACAATTAGGATAAAATATGTATATATATATATATTTTAAATCTTTTAGGGTAAAAGATGAGTTTGTAGTAGGAATTAGTTGAAAGATGAAACTCTACTTGTCAAGTATATATAAATACATACATATATATATATATATCCTCTTATTTTACGGATAAATTAATTATTAAACTTTAAGGAAGGGATCTTAAAACCACCAATGTGTTATCCTAATACCTTAAATTTTGTTGAACCGATGGTATTTTAAATCATCATAAATTGGTGGCTTTGAGGCTCACAATTATACAATTGTTTGTGATTGATGACCTCAATCACTCCCTATAAATATTTACGTTTTTCATCCAATTATGTTTCCCTAATTTCCACCAATGTTCTCCTAATAGAGATCATAATTTGGTCGTGACCCTTTCATTTCTCTTTTCCTCTTATTAAGACTAAATTTTATTAACCCAATTTCTGATGTGGATTTTCCCACAATGATACTTTCTATTTTCAACATTTTATTTTTGAAGAACAATTTCAAATTGCAAGTATGCAATTTATTGAAGGAGGGGAGAATGTAACACCCCAATATTCCATGGTACGCTTCACTTTGAATAATACAGTAGCGTGTGTTTTATGCAACTTCGAGTTCTAACACACACCACAACCAATCAAACTAGCCGTTATGAATAGTAATACCCACCTTTTGAAATTTTATACATTTTATATTTCAAAATGGAATTCATTTTTGGATTCAGAATATCAAAATTAGCTTAGGGTGAATTTTTTATACTTTTCTGATAACTTTTATATTTTGATGAATAGTGAAAATTACTAAATTTTAATTAAAAACAACTTTTTTAATAAAAATAATTAAGAGTGATAAATTATGAATTTGAGTGGTTTTAAAGTATATTTAGAATATATTTTCACTATTTAATACAATTTTGGTCATTGGACATAATTTCACAATTAAACTGGACATAAACAAGTGTCAATCTTTTGATAGTTATTATATCTTAAAAACACGCTTTTTGTTTTCACAGCGGGAATTAATTTTAAATTAATTTATGCCACTTCTGTGTTTTGAATTTGGAAAAATGGATTCTATATTTTGAATCAGGATGTCCAAATTGTGTAAATAGGTAACTTTTATTTTTAGACATTTTGAATAATTACTTCAGTAAATATTTTATTTACCATGGTTAAAGGGTAAATCCGGTAAATAAGTGTTAAAAATAATATTATAATAATAATAAATTACTCTAAAACGTGTCCTAAAATTATTGGTGGATACATTTCCGACCATGGGCATCTTTGGATCGATTTGAGGACCCCATGGATCCACTTGTAGGTGATCGGGACTCTTTATAATAATTAAGTTAAAGTGAATACAAAAATGACAAAAGCTTATATCTTTTAGGAAAACAATTTTTACACAGGGTTATATATGTTATATTTTCGATTATAAATATTCATTAGAAATATAAAACGATTTCCTACGTAATGGTATTTTATTTATAATTTTTAGACATTGAAAAAGTAAAAATATATATGACACAATAATGATGCAGTATTTTCCTTATTAATGAAAGAATCAAATAATTCATATTATAAATGTTAAAATAAATATAATATGAAAGTTTTGATGACATTCAGAAATTTTAATGGTTAATATGACATGTTAGTATTTCTTAAATTATTATTTTTGAATTAATAAAGTTGTTAAAACATTTACAAAAATAAATTATTTAGTAGTGTCAAAATTGACACAAATGAGTTTTTAAAACAAATATTATATTATTAATTTATATTCTATTTCTAAAAATCTAAGGTTTGTCCAAGAGACTTATATCATGATAGTTGTATCATTAGGGGACCACTTGGGAGTATCTTGGAGGTATATAGTAATTTTATTAACAATATAATATAATGATACAAAGTGACTTGGTAAGTGTCAAACTAATTAACTAAGAGTTAAAACTAAAAGATAAGGTTAATATAATGACCCAAACCTGTCTAAATTCTATTGGTTGAGTGATTTTTGACCCATCCCCGCCTTAAACTCTAAATAATCCACTTTGGAGCCATTAGAAACCGAATAAGAATTTATTATACAATAATATTTCACGATTTTCCTAAAGATCCCCTCCCCCCCCTTATAAAAGGACACCACTTCTAACCAATTACTCACACCTTTCAAGCCTTTTGGCTCGTCCAAACTCTGCCCAATTAATCTCCCTACATCAATATACTCCTCTAAAAAGGATTACCTTAGGTAGAAGGCACTTCAAGAGTCCTTTTTGGTTCAAACCAAGGGGATTTACCCAAATTAAAGGTAACGATTTCTCTTAGCTTCTTTTCTTTTATTTTACATCTCCAACCCCTAAAATCTTCTTATTATTTTCTTTTGTAAAAAAACCTATATCCTAAATATACTAGGATATTTGTATTTGAAGTATTAGAACTACAGTTACACACACATCCATCTAATTGGTGAAGAACATAATGTTTCTGTGGATGGAAACCAAACGCCTCACGAAGCGATGATTGTTCAATTATCTCCTACCACCTCTCATGGTGGCCATTATGATAGAACTATAATTAAATATGATATTAATGATATTTATTTTATATATAATCTTCTTTAATTCGATTTTATATCATACCATTATTTTTTTCATGTTGTATATATATATGATAATTTCATTTGAGGAAGTGTGGACTACTGCCCCCACAAAGTGATATGACTCATTCATACCATACATGGAACGTATAAAGGATGGTGTTAATGAACATAAGTAACACATATAAGATATTATATTATACTAGAATAATTATATACCTATGTATCATTTGTTTTTTATTCCTTTTAAAAATGAAAAATGAAATGGAAGTAGCGTTCGTGCATAGGTACGGATTACCGTCTCCACGAATGCGATGAGATTAATTCCCCATCGTGTCCATTCCAGACTAATTATAATTTTATGATTAAAAGTAATGTTTAAGAACTTTATATCATTCTGTATATGAATAAGATACAACCTATCCATAACAAACACGACTTATGTAACAAAACATATAAAAGAAAACGAGTAAGTTAACACCCGAAACGACGATAATACTAAAGTATTATTAACAAAGCATTATTAGAAGATCATATATGATATCATAATTATGTATAGGGTTATTTTATAATTTAATAACAATTTTTTAACTATTATAAAGGAGTTTAACATACCATCGACTAAGGAAAAGTTCAAGGTAAGGGGTTTTCATCTCACTCCTTATTCCAGTGAGATTCATTCCATATTGCCACTCTTACCTTTTGTGTGGTGTATGTACTTTCCATAATTGTATTCTTTGTTTAATACACTTTAATTTATGTGTATTTACATATTCATTGTATGCTACCTTTTTCATGGGGTGTATGTTTCGTATGTTACCAAATTGGTAAGGGTTTATTTCACAATCTCTTCATTATCTGAGGTTTTTCATACGTAATTATATATTTGGACCTCTATATCATCAACATCTATGTTTATTAAAACTTTATTTCAAAACATTGTTACTATTTTACAGAATATGGGTTAAGTCATTTATACCCTTGTTTGAATTTTGATAAGAAGTTTCTAAAATAATCTTTTCGTCATTTTCCAAACAAGGTCCTTTTTAACCTTTTCGATAGAATTAAGGTAAGAATGTCTTTTTTTAACTTATACGGTGGGTGTGGTGATTTTCCACCGTTATAAAATTGTCGAAGTTTCCCTTACAAGCTTATAAGAATATTTTCAAAGTAAATGTTTTCTTTTATAATTAGGTGACTTTTAAATGATTTCAAAAAAAGAGATATTTCTCTCAAATAGTTTTGATTTCATCTATGTCCACATCCTTTGATAAATGTTACACTTGTTTGAAGTTGATTTATTATGATACAAATCTTCCATATTGTATTTAAGGTTTTGTGATATGTTAGACTATGGATGAGTTATTTTTATGCCATTAATGGTTTATGATTAATGTTTTGGCATTCAGTATGAAAGTTTTAATACGAATGTTTATGTTATATTTCATATTTTTCATAAGATGAATGTGTTGGACTAGTCTGTGCTGGGTTGGGGACCGGTAAAAGTAAGCCCTCCAGGTTGGGGTCCGGTAACAGTAGACCCTCCGGGTTGGTGTCCGATTATTAGAGGCACTCCAGGTTGGTGTTCGGTTATTAGAGGAACTCCGGGTTGGAGTCTAGTTACAGAGGCTCTCCGGGATAGAGTCCGGTAATAGAGGATCTCCGGGTTGGCTTCCGGTTATAGTTATCCCTTAGGTCTTGGCACGAGGCCTTGACACAAAAATTAAAGTTTGACATTATGCATTCCGTCATTATGAAAGTGGTTATTGATATTTCATGTGATTATTCGACTAGTAGAATATCCATGTGAATAAGTAAATGGAATATTTCATTTTATCTATGCCATATTATGATGAGGTTGAAGTTTAAAAGGCTTTTGATTTAGTTAAACATTGCCTTAAATGTTTATGTTTATTTATGAAAGTTTCCTCTTTATTGTTATCCTTACTAAGCATCTGAGCTCACCCCTTTCTATGTTTTATTTTTCCCAGGATGTGAAGAAGTAATTTATGAATGGCCTGTAGGGATAGTATGAGTGTGGACTATGGACACTATGTTGTTGAAGTTTTCATTTTATGATGTAATGTAAACTTTATGAATGCATATAGTGTTTCCAAGACTGCTAATCTGATTGGTCCTTCGGGACGTGATTCCTTGTAATCATGCTAATGTATTAAAATAATGCACTGACTCTGGGAAATTGGGGTCGGGGTGTTACAGTTTAACTGGTTCCTAACAATGTGGGAAGAAGATCCTACAATTTTAAAAGAAAAACTTGATACCCTGATACATCCCTCCCCTATCAGGTTGTTTTGGGGTCCTCAAATCCTCGTCAATTAGTGGAACCCATATATGACACTATAGAATCCATCCATTACTATTACAGGATTCCTGATATACACTCCCTAGATCCAGCATTGATTCTATAGAAATGAGGTGCCTTAGTTATATCCTTGGGCATAACCATAAATTATCTTGTTTTACCTTGGATTTTATCCCATGTGTAAATCCATTATCCCGGTTACCCAGATCTAGTTAATTATTCTAATATATTGGCATGATTACAAGGAATCACATCCTGAAGGACCCATCACTTTAGTTGTCTTGTAAAATAGATTACATACATGAATGTTTCATTACATTGTCTAACATAAAACAGAACATAGATAAACCTTTGAGAAATACATTATTTCCCAAGCATAACCAATCATATCAATCATAATATACTTCTTGGAATCCTGGTAAAATAAAACATAACAAAGGGGAGAGCTCAGATGCTCAGTAAAGGTAAATAATTCGGTGAAAGCTATAAAATTTTATGGCAAGATTGTTGGGAAAAAATCCCTCAAGGCATCATTGAAGCATTTTTGAGGTGATTGTGTTTGTTGACAAAGTGGACATCTGAGTGGTGATTGTTCACAAAGAAAAACAATGACATAAAAACTTGTTGACAAAGAGGATTTCATGATGGAATGTTGACTTCAAGAGATGAGTTCAACAATCCATGTTTGATTCAAGAATGTCGACAAAAGGAATGGATGATATAGAGACGGTACAAAAAAACAGATACAAGGTGGCGCCGTTTTCCAGTGTTTGCCAAATTTTTGGGCCTGAAAATCGACAAATGAAGAAAAGTGTTTTTGGCAAAGGGACTTGCACGCCGAGGACATGGAGTATAGGAAACTTGCGCACCATATGTTTTTCAAGATCAGAAGATCAAAATATGGCTAAGGAAACAGGTTCGCGCATGTTTGGGAGTTGGTCGCGCAAGTGTCTAAAAGGACAGAAGACTTGTGCGCCGAGATTGGGTCGCGTAGCTGACTTGCGCGTAATCGCGCAGGGTGGTTAATTTTCCTATAAATACTGGACCACCCCTCATCATTCTGGACTGGAGTTCAACACTTTGAGAAATCAGAGCTCCTGTCGCGCAGGTGTGGCGGTCGTGCGAGTGGTGTGTGTGGTCGCGTAGGTGGGACTTGCGTGCCAGGGTGATAGTTGCACGCCAGTGTTTGAAGCTGCACGCCAGTGTGGAGTTGCGCACCAATATTGGATTGGGCGTAAAAGGAAGTGAGTCACGCAGGTTTAGAGTTGAGGAAGCTTGAGT
This sequence comes from Viscum album, assembly GCA_963277665.1. Classification (NCBI taxonomy): domain Eukaryota; kingdom Viridiplantae; phylum Streptophyta; class Magnoliopsida; order Santalales; family Viscaceae; genus Viscum; species Viscum album. The sequence continues at coordinate 248,635,771 of OY728135.1, read as the reverse complement.
CGCGCAAGTGTCTGAGGAGGACTTGCGTGCCCGTTGTGACTTGCGCGCCGATACTTGCGCCCCGAGATTGACTTGCACGCCAAGTAAGGTTTATTTCCAGCAGTGATTTTCGGGCTGCGTGGAAGCTGGAAGTTTTCCCGATACCTTCGGTGCAAAGATATATTCATCTAAGGGTGAAATTTATACTTTAATAGAGCATCTACGAAAAGAGGAAGATGCATTCTTTCATGCAAATGAAGAGACCTACAGGTCTATAAACTGTGAGTGGATCCTTTCCAGATCAGTGATCAAAGGAAGAGGAAGAAGGTGATCCTCTCCACTGGTAGTGAGCCATAGAGAGAGAAACAGGGAGTGACCCTTGGGAAAGCGGTGAGCTGACCCTAAACTTTGTAAAGGCAGTGAGCCTAGGCATAGAAGTGATCTAGCCCGAACATTGTAATCCACAGCTAGTGAAGATTACTGACCGGCAACTTGTCGGCGTATGATCCTTGGACGTAGCCCTTTGCGGTGAACCAAGTAAAATTGTTGTGTCCTATGCATGATTTACTTTCTATTTACTTTGTGCAACAGGAAATAGAGAGAAGTGTGTTTTTCTTAACAGCGAAACATGATCAGAACGGGCGTTAATTTTAAATTATTCATACCCGGATTCACCCCCCTCTCAGGGTATTCAGCCTTATGGACCTAACAAAGATGTATAATAAAAACAGAATATTTTTAAACATAAAATTGAATATAACATGGAATAAATAAATCAAACATTAACATATAACCATGAACATGGATATTCTACTAATCGAATAATCACATGTAATTACTAACTTCATAACCAGGGAATGCATAATGACAGACATAATAACAACTACATCAAGGCCTTATGCCAAAACCATTCACCAATACTATGTCAAGGCCTTGTGCAAAGACACTAGTTTGTCTCATGAGGACTACTGATTCATTGAGGGGCTATAGCAGGCCCCTCCTGTCACTTACTAAGTCTAATGCGTTCCTCAAATTAAAATGGTGAAACATAACATAGACATTCGTATTAAATATATCATAAGAAATGTTAATACTTTAACCATAAACCATTAATGGAATAGAAATATCACATCCATAGTCAAACATATCATAAATAATTGAATACAATATAGAAGATTTTATTATAATAAATCAACCTCAATCAAGAATAATATCTAATAAAGTATGTTGACATAGTAGGAAATAATGAGTAAAAATCTTAGAGAGAAATACCCCTTTTCATGAAATATTTTAAATGGCGCACAATTTATAAGGGAATTTATTTAAAAGAGGTTTTTGAATCAAATTTTACCATACCACATTGAAACTTTGGAAGGTAATTAACATTTTAAAACAATCATGTACATATAAATAAATCCTTAAAATCATTTTGAAAACATGATCTTTAATTATAAATATTTAGAAAAAAAATCTATAAAAAATTTAAATTGATGAACTAGTTAAAGAGAACCTTCTATAAAACCTTAAAAGATTCCGTTTGAAAACATTTTTATGAAAAATGGACATGGATGATAAATATGTCCCTGTAGATACTTACACATCAACAACCTAAAATAATAATGATATTCTGAAATTAACCATTACCTTGTACTTTCCATTAGTCGAGGGTATGTTTAACCTCCTATATAATGACCATAGTATGTTATTAAACTATAACAGAACTATATTCATATTTATGATATCATATATGTTTCATTTATGACTTTATTCTAACCATTTAATAATAATTTCCATGTTAAAGTAAAATTTCGGGTAATAATCGCTTTCTTTATCGTATGTGTTTTAACTTGTTATTATTGATTGTTTCAATTAGATAATGATTCAAATACATATAGAATATAAAAAAATATTTATATATCATATATATTCTGAATATAAATATGTATAATTGATAGATATATGAAATGGAAACATTGTTCATTGAGACTACATTCCGTACGTACGCATGAACGTTGTTTCCATTTTCTTATCGTATAGTATGCAAGTACGTAAAAGACATATATTTATCAAAAAAATATATTATTCCTGTACAAATATTATTCCATATATCTCATACTTAATCAATATATATATATATTTATAAAAATTCTGGAATGGTGATCATTGAAGATGAATCTCATCGCAACGTGGAGACGGCAAGTCGTACGTACACACGATTGAAAATATCATTCTATTTATAGTGAAATGGTGTTTAATTGGATGTTATATTATATATAAATAATCATTTCCATTTTATATTTAATTTTGACATAAATTTTACTCATTATTATACTCATCTGAATAATGTAGTGTTGAATATCAAACTACACCACGATGTGGAGATGGTAAGACATGCGTACACACGCATGATGACTTTGTCATTCATAGGATGTATAGAATAATGAATATGGTTGTAACATATTTATAATAACATCTTAGAATCTATAAGGTACTTTAGTTACTATTTTAGTATGGTAACAACATTGAAAGAGGAAGTATAAGAAGAAAGAACATTGAAAGTGGTTGTAAAATAATTACCTCTTTTGGGGTATTTCTTTTTGATTTGAAAAAAGGTCTACTTAGGTTGGATTTCTGCTCAAGGTAAGGCCTATATGTTGAATTGAGGGAAGTTGGGAGGAGATTTGGGTAGGGTTTAGCCGATCCAAATGGCTTTGATGGGGTGAATTTAAAAGAAATGGAGGTACCCTTTTATAAGAGAGGTGAGGGGCACTTTAGAAAAAATGATGAAATATTAATTTATTATAAAAGAATATTTTGTTTATAATAACTCCAAATTGATTTATTTCAATGCTAAGATTAGTATGGGTCTCAATCTTGTCAACCAATAGGTTTTTGGCATGTTTAGGTCATCATATTAACCTTAACGTATTGATTTAACCCTTAGATAAATAGTTTAACTCTTACCATGTCTTCTGGTATTTTTATACTAAAAGGTTAATATAGTTACTATAAGTTTTCAAACGAACATAAAGTGGATAATTTATGAAAATTTAACACCATCCATGTTATTTATCAGAACTTATATTTTTATTACTTTTATATTATTTAATAAAATATTATTTAATTTAAAATATCATTTATGTCAATTTTGTTACTATTAATGCATGTTTTTTTGTAAAAGTCATAAAAACTTATTTCTTTTGAAAAAAATAAATTGAATATAATATAAATTCTCATAGTCACCTATAAAATTATTGGGTGAAATAAAAAGTTTCAAATCAAATTTATTGTAATATTTATAATATCATTTATTTTAATCTTTCATTAATAAGGTAATTACTTTATCATCAATGTGTCATAAATAAATTTAATTATTTAATTTATCAAAATTATAAATAAAATACCATGATGTAGGAAATATTTTAATATTTAGAATGAATATTTATAGTCTAATTTTTCTTATGTATAACCTTATATTAAAAATGATTTAGTAATTAAAATTATAATTTAACAATTTTAACTCTTCTTTAAATAAGTTATAATGGAGGTCTGAATCCCACCCAAGTTGATAAAAAAGGATCATATTTTTGTCCCAAGGTTTATTTTGGTCGAAAATAACTTATCTAATCAAATTATGACACCTGTTGGGGTAATTGTATATTATTATATTATTATTTTTAAATTTAATTTTCCTATTTACTTTGAATCGTGGTAAATAAAATTAAAAAGTTACTATTCATAAAAACTATTTGCATCCCATTGAACCAAATTTTACTTACTGATGACAACCATTTCAGTTGGAATTTTGAAATTCAATTCACAGAAGCGGGGAAAATATGTTTTATGCAAATTTGCATAATTTCCTAGAAGGTGTGTAAAAGATGTCAAAAAGTTCAATGAATTTTTATATCTAATTCTATTATAAAATGCCTCAAATTACTTAAATTGGGATAATATATGAATTATTTATATATTTTGACATTAAGATAAATTTTAATTAAAAATAATTTTTTAAATGAACAATTCGGTTTTAATGTACTATACAATATTTTTCACTATTCATCAAAAATTGAATGTTTTTAGAAAAATACCAAAAATTTAATCTAAGATAATTTTGATATTCTGAATTCAAAAATGAATTCTATTTTACCCAATTCAATTTTTAGGAGTTTCTGAAATTAATTTCATTATTTTTCACAAAAGAAAATAAAAAGTAGTTCTTTTTAAAAAATAGTTTTTCTAAATATATAACTATTTTAACAAAACTTATACATTTAATTGTAAATATGTTTTATTTATGTGAAAACATTAGAAATATAATTTAAAATTTATTTGTTACTATTCATATTACAATGTTTAATTGATAAATAAATATATCGTTTATATAATTATTATACTATTGTGTTGTTTCAAAGAAACTCAATCTTGCGTATAATGCAAGCCAAGTCAGTGTTGTGTGCAATATAATCTATTAAATTACTTTAAAGAGATAATGTAATATAAAATCATGGGGTGTTACATTCTCCACTCCTTCAATAAAATGCATATTCGCAATTTGAAATTGTTCTTCGAAAATAAAAGTGTGAAAATAGAAGACACAATCATGGAAAACCCACATCAAAAATAGGATTAATAAAATTTAGTCTTAATAAGAGGGAGCAGGAAATGAAAAAGTCACAACCAAATTAGGATTTTAAATAGTAGATAATTGGTGGAAACTAGATACACATAATTAGAGGAATAATGTAAATATTTATAGGGAGTGATTGAGGTCATCAATCAAAAAAAATTGAACAATAAATTGAAAATTGAGGGCCTGAAATCCATAAATATATGATGATTTAAAGTATAATCGGTTCAAGAAAACATATGGTACTAGGAAAAAACATTTTTTAGATACTTTTTTTGAAGAAGATGGATTAATTTACTATTAAGATATGAACTATATAAAACATACTTGATTTCATTACCTTTCATAGTCATAATCTCATCATTTGGTTGTGCTTCAATCTATTTTCAGTCCATCCCTTACACAAGGAAATAAATGTTCAGAAATTATTTTTTTATGCTTGTATCACATTTGATAAATCATTAGGTCTAAAAGTATTTCTATAATCTTTTATATGTTTACTAAAACCCCAAATGTTAGGTCAAAGTATCAAATACATTATACTTTAACCAAAAACAAAATATCGAGTTCTCAACTTACTCCATTCCAACCTTTTGACTTATCCAAAATACTTATGTCCTAACACATAGTAAAAAAATTTATATGGGAGGTAAAAATAATGAAGACCTCTTTTTTCCACATAATAACACGTGAATACCTTCATTATGTATTCTCTTAACACATGTTAACACCCAGAATTACCATAAAACCTTATTGAATACATTCATGCTACCTTAGTCCTTATATAATAATAGATATACTTCTTAAATCCAAAAATGTTGTAAACGAAAAAAAATAATAGAATAAAAAAGAAATTAATTATTTCCATGAAAGTCGAGAATATCTAATATAATTTATCCAAATAAATCATCTCTTATTCCAAAATCACTACCTCAATATCAGGACCATATTAAGGTTTATCTTTCCCTCAGCCATGTATTTTACAAAAAAGATTAACTTGGTATTGAGTTACATTTCTTAGTACTATAAAATCTCAAATCATCAATGAAATAGTACTTCAGTACAATCTTTTTTTATTTCCATAATTTATATAACCAGTACATCATGGATACAACACTCAAATGAAATAATTCTTCAATCTAGAATCACTAATACATTAATTATTCCACATTGAATGTAGTAACAGATTATGTGAAGCCTTGATCCATTTAATTCTTCTGTGCTATATTTTCTTGATGCTTAGGACATTTAATTGCATAATTCTCCATTTCACTATAGTTGAAACACTGAATATTAATCTTTTCTTTGTTCCCTTTTCATTCTTTTTCATGATGACCCTTTTCTCCACACTTATAACAAACTCCCAGTCCTTTCAAGCACTTCCTAGGGTGATACTTTCCATAGTTATCACATATGGTGAAATCATTATTTCCCTTCTTCCCTTTATCCATTTTATCTCTGCCATTCTCTTCTTCTCTAACTTGCCTTCAAATCCATAGGACTCAAGTAATTTTTTAATTCTATTATTAACACATGATACTATTTCCTCATATGATTTGAATACATGAGAGGATTTTTACCTTAAAAATGTGGGCATAAGACCATAAAAGATAGGATCCCTCTTACTCTTTGGAACATGTGGATTGATGGGGTAGTCATTCCTTCGACTAGGAGCCATTTATAAATAATTTCACACACTAGAGTATGTTATAAATCATAATGAATGATTCAAAACTAGTGAAATTATTAAAATAAATTGAAATAAATGAATATCTAATCTCATAATCAGAAAAATGGATTCTTTTCAAACATATTTAATCATAAGTAATTCTTAATGGTTTGTAAGGAAAATGTGTATTATTCCATGCATATCCCCCGGGAGTGTCAAACTAGGTGCGTAGTAATGCCCGTTCGTGTGTACCAGGTTACACCGAGTCAAGCATAGAACACCATGTATGAGTTTTCACCCCACGATACATCAGTGTCAGAACCATATCCACTTTTAGTATCCATACATGGATGTATTACTTGGAATATCCACATAATCCACACTTTACCAAAATTATATAGGGTTCTTCTACACTTATCTTTAATGTATATCTTAGGGTTATGATCCCTTATCTATGTTATCCAAATATATTTCCATGGTTATTGCCAGAAATCCTCTAATACCAACTGTAACGCCCTGAACCCAGTTACCGAGAGCCAATGCATTATTATTATACCAGAGAAGTCCAGGAGCTTGTCAAAATTGGTCCCAAGAAAAAAATTTATTAAACAAAATTAAATATATTTAGACAGCAACAAGATTATTACAAGACCGAGAGCACAAAGCACCATACATATCCACCTCCACAAGTGGAGAGAAATAGACGGGGGTTGTAAAAGACCATCCCATATCCATTTTCATGATTGCCTTATTAGAAAAAGCGTCTTCCACCTAATTGACCTTTCTGAAGGCATGCGAGATAAACATATTCATGCGATTAACCTGATTGATACATTCAACCAACTTTGGAAGTATCCGCCAAGGTACATTACACGTTCTTGTTTGTAAGACTTGAACTGCAAGTTGGGATTCCGATTCAATCCATATCATATTCCAATTATAAAGGGTAGCATACCTGATCACATGAACAACCGCCCATAACTCAGCTTCAAAATAAATACCAATGCCAGTGAAATGATAGAAAAACCCTTTCACAAAGCCACGGTACATATGAAACACACCACCACACCCCGATAGACCAGGTGCACCAGAAGCAGCCCCATCCACATTAACTTTGAGCCATGTACTGATCAGAGGAATCCAATGGATAAACCTGGTCATTTTCGGCTTCCGGGGCTACCTGGAGACCCCAAGAGATCGCAAAATATGCAAGTCTGAAACAGTGTTGGACATCGCACCCGATTTACCCTTCAAGGAAGCAAACACCTCTTGATGAATCTCCACCATAGCAGCCCGTATGGGAGACATTCTTCCTTCAAAATATGCATTGTTCCGAGCATTCCAGATGGCTTCAATTACAGCCGTAGCGACCACCAAAAAGAAATCTTGTACCTGTTCGTTGTAGCGGATCTCAGACGGCTTTCCCAGCATTTCCATCAGAGGCAGGCGCTGCACTTACAGCTCAAACAGGTCACCCAGACAACCCCAAATCCGCCAAGCATATGCACATTCCATGAATAAATGTTGGACATCCTCTTCAGAAGACATGTAGAGATGGCAGGCAGATGCAAATATGACACCGGACCGCTTAAGTTGTTCATGAGTAGTAACCCTGTTTTTCCAAATGCGCCATATAAGAAGGAAGCGAGAAGGCTGAATGATGGAGGATCTGTATTTCTTGATCCATGCAGGTGAGTTACAGGATCCCCCACAAGCCACCTGATAATGATCTCTACTATTAAACAGACCATTCCTATATGCTTCCATATTAATGTGTCACAATCCATAAACTCATAAGACTGAATTTCCATCTCAACCTGAGAAGGTATTATGCTGTCAAATAAATGCATATGAGACGAAAAATCAGCAATAGAGAGATGCCCCACACCAGGAGGTATTTCAATAATGTCTTGAATTGGCCGATCAAGCCAGTTCGTGTGCCAGCAATTCAGTTTAGATTCGTGACAGACTAACCACTTTGAATCATTCATAATCTGTGTTGAAGGCACACTTGAGAGCATCCCACACAGATGAAGAAAGGTAGTACTTGTAACCATTCATTAGCCTACCTTTGAATCAGTTAACTAAAAACTCATGCGAATTATCTTTGGAGATAAGACCCCAAGTGAACTTCCCAATGACGCCATCATTAAAAATACTTAGATCCTTGACCCCAAGACCCCCGCGTTCAAAAGGCTTGATACAGTCCTTCCAAGCAACAGTAATGAGCTTGCGCTCATGAATTGAGCCTATCCAGATAAAGTTTCTAATCAAACTTTGCGGCTTCTTAATGAGTCCCCTAGGCCACCGATACAAAGAGAAGGAATACACAAACTTATATGTGATCACTGAGTTGACAAGACATATCCTTCTAGCCATAGAAATTACCTTCCCTTTCCAACTAGAAAGTTGATTGAGAATTCCCTAAGAAATCCCCTCCAAATATCGTCGTTTCACCTTTCCCCAGAATAAGGGAACACCAAGATATTGAAAGGGAAATGACCCTTTTTTAACTCCAAGGGAGATAATGATCCTGTTCTGCTTGCCAACCGTGACACCATTACCAAAGAAAATAGATGATTTATCCCAGGTTATCCCTTGACCAGCCAATTCCTCATAATGCTGAAAGAGGGCCTTAATCGAGGCAATGGTTTTCCTAGAGGCTTGCCCAAAGTGCATGATATCATCAGCATACAGTAAATGAGATGGAGCAAAATCATTAATCCCAGCCGGAATTCTCTTATAAATACCCATGTGTGCAAGGTCATTAATACATCTTCTAAGATAATCCTCAGCAATGGCAAACAATAGGCCAGAGAGCGGGTCTCCATGTCGTACACCTCTGGTACAGCGGAAAAAACCTCTAGGTGTACCGATCAGTTTAGCAGTCTTGGAAAATAGATTTCATAGATGGATGTTACATTACACATTCCAACATAAAACACTATATAAATAATCCTTTGAGAAAGCAATTATTTCCCTATATTAACCCTTAAAATAAATCATAATACACCTCCTATAATCTGAGAAAAATTAAACCTAAGAAAGGGTGAGCTAATATGCTCGATAGGGGTAAATAATTCAGCGGATGCGATAATCTATTGAGGAAAGATGTATAATAAAAATAGAAGACTTTTAAAAATAAAATTGAACATAATATGGAAAAAATAAACAAACATTACCATATAATCATGAACATGGATATTCCAATAATCGAATAATCACATGTAATAACTAGTTTCCTAATGAGGGAATGCATAATGTCAGACATAATAACTACTACGTCAAGGCCTTGTGCCAAGACCATTCCAAAATATTATTTCAAGCCCTTGTCCCAAGTCAATATTATGTCTCATTATTCCTACTGAGGCATTGAGGGGCTATAGCTACCCCGCCCGTCACTTACTAAGTCCAATACATTCCTCATATAAAAAGGGTGAAACATAACATAGACATTCGTATAAAAACTAGTATACAAAATGTTATATCTTTAACCATAAAACATGAATGGTATAAAAATAGAACATACATAGTCAAACATATCCTAACTCATTCAATATAATATGGAAGATTATATTATAATAAATCAACCTTAATCAAGAATAACATCCAATAAAGGATGTTGACATAGTTGAAAATAATCAGTAAAACGCTTTGAGAGAAATATACCTTCTCATGAAACAATTTAAATGTCACACAATTTATAAAGGAAGTCATTTAAAAGAGGTTTTTGAATCAATGTGTCCCATATCACATTGATACTTTTTAATGTAATTAAAATGTTAAAACAATCCTGTCACTATAAATAAATCCTTAAAATCATTTTGAAAACATGGACATTAATTAAAAATATTTAGAAAAATAAATCTTTAAAACATTTAAAATGGTGATATATTTAAATATACCCATCCATAAAACATTAAAATATTAATTTTGAAAACATTTTTATGAAAAATGGACATGGATGATAAAGATGTCCCAGTAGATACTTACACATCAACAACATTGAATAATAATGAGATTGTGAAATTAACCATTACCTTGTACTTTCCTTTAGTAAAGGGTATATTTAACCTATTGTATAATGAAAATAGTATGTTATAAAATTATACTAGAACCATATTCATATTTATGATATCATATATGATTCATTTAGGACTTTATAGTACCCAGTTAATAATAATTTCCATGTTAATGTAACATTTAGGGTAATAGTCGTATTCTTTATCGTACATGTTTTAACTTGTTATTCTTGACCTTATCAATTAGATAATGATTTACATATATCCAGAATGTAAAAAATTATTTATATGTCATATATATTCAGAATATAAATATGTATAATAGATAGATATATGAAATGGAAACACCGTTCATGGAGACGGTAGTCCGTAAATACACATGAACGTTGTTTCCGTTTATTATCGTATAGTATGGAAGTTAGTAAACAACATATATTAATCTACATAAATAAATATTATTCCAGTATGAATATTATTTCATATATCCCATACTTAATCAATAGATATATTTTTATAAAAAATCTTGAATGGTGATCATTGAAGATGAATCTCATAGCGTCTTGGAGACGGTTATCCGTACGTACGCACGAGCGACAATATCATTCTATTGATGGCGAAATAGTGTTTAATTGGACGGTATAATATATATAAATAATAATTACCATGTTATATTCATTATTTAAATTAATTATACTCATTTTTATACCTATCCAAATAATTTAGTGTTGAATAACAAACTACACCACGATGTGGAGATGGTAAGTCATATGTACACACGAATGGTGACTTTTTCATTCATAGGATGGGTAGAATAATTAATATGGTTATACCATATTTATAATAACATTTAATCATGTAGAAGGTTCTGGATTTACTATTTTAGTATGTTAACAACAATGAAATAGGAAGTAGTAGAAGAAAGAACTTTGAAAGAGGTGATAAAATAATTACCACTTCTTTGGGTTATTCCTTATGATTTGAACAAAATGGATTTTTAGGTTGGCTTTATGCTCAAGGTAAGGAAAATAAGTTGAAGTGAGGGACGTTGGGGGGATATTTGGGCAAGGTTTGTCCAAGGAAAATGGATTTGGAGGTGTGAATTAAAAATATAGGGAGGTTACCTTTTATAAGAGAGGTGATGGTCACTTTAGGGAAAATGATAAAATATTAATTTATTATAAAATAATTTTCGGTTTATTATAGTTAAAAATTGATTTATTTAGAGTATAAGATGAGTATGGGTCTAAATCCTCTCCAATAATAGGTTTTGGACATGTTTAGGTCATCATATTAACCTTATCTTTTAGATTTAACCCTTAGTTAAATAGTTTAACTCTTAACATGTCTTCTTGTATATTTATCCTACAAGGTTAATATAGTTAATATAAGATTTAAAAATAACCTAAAGTAGGTAATTTATGAAATTTTAACACTATCCATGTTATTTGGTAGAACTTATATTTTTATGACTTTTATATTATTTAATAAAATAGTATTTATTTTAAAATAACATTTTTGTCAATTTTGAAACTATTCAATACATGATTTTTGTAAAAGTTATAGAAACTTGATTACTTTGGACAAAAATACATCTAATCAATTATAACATGTATCGGTCACCAATAAAATTAGTTTATAGTATCAAAAATTTCAAATCACATTTATTTTAATAATTATAATATCATATATTTTAATCTGTCATTAATAAGGTAATTACTTCATCATCATTGTGTCATAAATAAATTTAATTATTTAATGTCAAAAAATTATAAATATAATTCTAGGATGTAGGAAATAAGTTTATCTTTCTAATGAATATTTATAGTTGAGTTTATCTTATGTACAACCCGTTAGTAAAAATTGTTTTGTAATTCAAATTTCAATTTAATAGTCTTAACTTTTCTTTAAATAAGTTATAATAAATTTCCCAGTCTATCCCATGTTGATAAAAAACATACTTTTTTCACAAGGTATATTTTGGTCGAAAAAACCTTATCCAATATACTTAGGACACGTGTTGGGGAAACTTTATATTATTATAATATTATTTTTACCTTTAATCATCCTATTTACTTTTAACCGTGGTAAATAAAATTCAAAAGTCACTATTAAACAAATATTATTTTCATCCAATTGAATCAAATTTTACTAAATGATGACAATTTTGTTTATCAGATATTTTAAATTCAATTCACGGAAGCGGTAAAATTACATTTTATGCAAATTTGCAAATGTGCCTTGAAGATCGGAAAAATATGTTAAAAAGTTGAATGAATTTTTATATCTAATTCTAATATAAAATGATGAGAATGACTTAAATTGGGAAAAAATATGTATTATGAATCTATTTTGACCTTAAGATATATTTTAATGAAAAATTATTATTTAAATGAAAAATTTGATTTTTATGTACTATGTAGTATTTTTAAGTATTCATCAAAAATTGAATGTTTTCAGAAAATTCCAAAAATTCACTCTATGCTAATTTTGACATTATGAAGTCAAAAATGATGTCTATTTTCTCGAATTCAATTTTTAGGAGTGTATAAAATTAATTTTTTTATTGTTCACAATGGATATAAAAAGTAGTTCTTTTGAGAACTTAGTTCTTCTAAATCTATAAATAATTGAACAAAACATATAAATTTCATTATAAATATGTTTTTATGTGAAAAAAATTATAAATAAAATTTAAAATTTATTTTTTACTATTCATATTACAATATTTAATTGATAAATAAATATATCATTTAAATAATTATAATACTAATTTATTGTTTCACAGAAACTCAATCTTACGTATAACACAAACCATGTTGGTGTTGTATGAAATATAAGCTATTAAACTACTTTAAAGAGATAAAGTACTATTAAATCATGGGGTGTTACACTAAGACTCAGTTAGATCATAATATTGTGGAATTCCTTGTATGATTCTCCTTGTTTTACAATCTTACCACGTATCAAGAATGTAGTTACTTTTGATTTGGCGACCCTTGAAGTATAGGTTGCCTTATTACATCATGGATCCTTCTAAATTATTTATTTAAAAAGGTCGTTTCTACTGCACATTAAAATTTCCAAAACTTATAAAACTTTCCTAGGATATTATAAAATTATTTTAACATATATATTTAAATAAGAGTATTTCAAAAAATATTTAATTAAAAAATATTTTTCATAATACCTTGGATTATTATAAAAAATTTATAAATGTTTTAAAAAATAATTATGTTTTATTTGTGTCTAGAAATCAATTTATCAAATCCATTTTAATTAACAATATATTTTATTAAGAAAAATAATTCTTAAAACAAACTGATGGAATTAGAATTTTATTTATAAAAAATAAATTACACATTATGTAACTAAGGCCTAGAAACAAAATCCCTTAATATACCCACATATGCCTTAATAGTAAGGTGTGCTATGGAAGATGTTTTATGGGGTGGCTTGAATAAAATCGATTGAGAAGTAATATCCACTAACATGAAATTCTATTATAGGAAATTCCATTCAAGCTTCACTTGTTGAATCTCTTCTTGGGATTGGTTAAGGGAGAATCACAATATTGCGACCTCCCACAAAAGTTATGACAAATGGGCTTCAAATAGAACTACTCTATTAGTTTAGGACATCGATTCTTCTTTTTGTATCAGATATCCTTTATCATTACTACCTGTAAACACTAATTATAATGGTAAATTTATCAACCAAGGGTATAGTTTCCAATATTCATCTTGACCAAAGTTCATATTGACCAACAATCATATTTTCCAATGGTTATATAACGACAAAATACCAAAGTCTACATTTCACTTTATACCTTATAAATACCAATTCATTATTTAACTCAAAATTCACTAAAATTACACTTAATGTTATATTTTTATCTTGATAAGATGTTTATTGGTTTACTAATATTTTGTTTTATTTATTTAGTGTTTGTTGCGGGGGTGATGATTTTACTAGATTGGGGTGATCCTTATTTTCCCATTTCATCTTTTCTATTATATATTGTTTTGTCAATTTTCAATGGTTGTCATTTCAATTGGTTCCATAGTCGAATATTGTAGTGAAATTTATTAATGATATTAAAATTTTCATTTTCATTTATATTTTATATGTTAATAATATCATATAATATATATAAAACACATTTATTCACAAAACCATTATCATTTAAAAAGTCAGAGTCATTACACTCTTCCACCCTTACAAAATTTCAACCCTGATATTTCAACTAATTCGCTCAATAGAGAAAAGGTGAGGGTAATTATATATTATTGTATTCTATGGTTCCTATGTTCCTCCTTCAAATTTATTGTTCTTGAACAAAAAATTGATGAGGTTGGTAATATTGTTGCGCAGAATATTGTCTACATGGTAAAAGATCTCCGTCAAATTCTCCTTATAAGAGAGGTCATGTTCTAGTTGTACGATCTTCATATTTAGTACTTGTGAGGTATTAGGTATGTACTTACACAATATATATACATATAATACTTCATGAACTTGAGTAATATTTGGTGTAAGTGATAGATGATAAGTCACTACTCCTATTTGATCAAGGATTTCAAAGGCTCCAATGTACCTTGGTATAATATTCCCTTTCCTTCTAAATCACATGACTCTCTTTCATGGTGATAACTAAAGTAATAATTTGTCTCCAACATCAAATTACAAGTATCTTAAACAGTTATCATCATAAGAATTCTCTCATCTCTGAGGATCCTTTAAATATATTTATGGAAAGAACCTTTTCTGTCATCTCTTGTACATGATCTGGCCCATGTAGCTTTCTCTCACCAACTTCTTCCCATAAATTAGGATTTCTACATCACTTCCCATATATAGATTCATATGGTTCCATTTGAATACTCATGTGGATGATACTATTGAATGATAACTCAAATAATGGAAGGTTTTGATCCCATACACCTTTAAATTCCATTTAGCATGTTCTCAACATTTCATCAAGGGTCTAAATAGTCTTTTTAGGTTGGCCATCAGTTTGGGGGTGATAGTTTGTATGGAAGTTTAATTCAGTACATAGATAATATTGAATACTTCTACAGAATTTAGATGTGAACCTTGGATGACAATCTGAAAAAATAAAACATGGAAACCTTTTCCACCACACAACTTTCTTTATGTAAATCATGGAAAGAGAAATAAATACCTATGAATAATGATGAAAACGTATGTCTTTGTG
Source organism: Viscum album (assembly GCA_963277665.1). NCBI lineage: Eukaryota > Viridiplantae > Streptophyta > Magnoliopsida > Santalales > Viscaceae > Viscum > Viscum album. The sequence continues at coordinate 248,620,256 of OY728135.1, read as the reverse complement.
ATTGAATCCACTATAATCCATATCGCATTGATCCCATAGGTTGTTCTTGGGAAACTAGTGATGATGTATATAGTGATAATTTTCCACATCAATGTTTGTATAGGTAGTGGTTTCAATACCCCTTTTAGTAATTTTGTTGGGAAAAATACTTGAAGGATTCCTATTGGTGTATTTTTGTGTGATTATGTTTGGTGACAAATAGAGATGACCGCAGATGATTATGGTCAGTGTTTTCCTAAGTAAGTGTTCAATGTGATGTAGTTTCCTAGTGTTTTCCAAATTTTTGGGCTTCAAATGTAGGAATTTATTATTTTGGAAAGGGATGGTTTTATTCAAAGGAGCCTTCAAATCATGGTTTTCCGACCGTGAAACATAGTTAACATACCATAAAGGATATATGCGAAATGGAAAAAAAATTATTAAAAGAATTTTTTTTCATATAAGCACCATACAGGCCATGAAAAAAAAGAGTTCATGGGATGGATTGCGATTTGAGAGGGAAAAATATTTTGAGGGTGGCTCATCCTTTGTAGAAGAGATGTGGAAATCTATTTGCAGAAGATATTGTCCACTTTAGAGGATCAAGGTGCTATTTGGATCATAGAGAGAAAAATTGTTCACAAGAAGAGAACAATACGTGGTGAGGGATGTACCCCATTGAATCATTAGGGAAATCAGATTAGCGAGATTTTAAAATATATTATCCTATATAATGAATTCTAATTAGATGATTAAGTAATAGATCAATTTCAATGGAAACATCTTCTCTTCAGGAAGGAATTTTAGATGTCCCAAATTATTCATGGGGGAGTCCATGATAGAGAAGAGGTTTTCGAGAAGAATTCTATGAAAGGAAAACAGTTCTGTGGAGACAGTATGTAGAAGAGGGTTTTTCAGGGCACTTTCACCCACAAAGGAAAATGGTCTGTGAAGAGAGGCGTTCTGGGGAAGAACTTGTTCATGAAGTAGGGATGGTCCACGGAAGAAGAGTTGGTACGCGGAAGAAGAAGCGGTCCGTGGAAGGAGAGATGATCCATGAAAGAATAGTTAGTCAGAAAAGGAGAGGTGGTCTGTAATTCACTCATTCCAGATGGTATAGTTCAATTACTGGAGCAAGCAGCATAGTTCACAGAAAAAGAAGTTAATTCCATAGAGGAATAGTTTGTGAAAGTAATTTCCAAAAACTAACTATACACGAAAAATTGGATTTCATATACAGGTGTAAAAAATACTTCAACAGAGGATATACTTACAAGTGAGGATACATAATATCATGAAAATTGAGGGACCTACATGTACATTAACATTGAGTTGATCCGTTTGAAGAGAAGTGAGAAAAGTAAGCGGAAGATGGTGATCCTTTCCACTAGTAGTGATCCAGAGAAAGAGACATAGGGAGTGACCCTTTGGAATGTTGTGAGATGACTCTAAACATTGTAAATACAGTGATACTTGGCATATAAGTGATCTAATAAAAACAACATAATTTGGTATTAAGCATTAGTGGATTTGGTACATTTGAAGATTTCTATTGTATGCTCCTTAAACATATCTCAGTGTGGGTGAACCAAGTAAAAGTTCTATGTCCTATGCATGATTTTATTTTTGATCATATATTGTTATAGGAGAAGGAGAGAAGAGTGTTTTTTAATGAAAAAAATATCCAATGGGGTAGTAGTTTTTATCGATCCTACCCTGATTCACTCCTCTCTTAGGGTATTTGACCAAGTGGGCCTAACAATTAGTATCAGAGATATTGGTTGAAAGTCAGTAGTTCTCTCTCTGAAGATGAAATAGAGGGTTTCAATCACAAAGGGATTTTGATCTTTAATGGAAAAAAATCAACTGTGGAATAATCGATTGCAGAACTACTTATCCTTAATAATGGATGTATTTACAATAGCAATGCATGGAATATCGGTAAATATCGACAACGATGCATTACCAGAAGTTGATAGAATGTAATTAGATGCTAATGAAAAAGGGATAATTACTTTATGGGGGATACCTATCCAGTTACATATATTTTAAGGTCATTTCATGCAATTAATCGCATTTAATGTGAGAAATATTGTTGAATATTTATGAGGGTGACTCAAATGTTAGTGAAGAAAAGCTTCATGTTCTATGGAAGATGTATTATGATCTCAGAATGCATCCCAATGACTTTGTTGATGCATTCTTTAATAGGGTAAATATTGTTATAGAAGACATGCATGTTCTTGGATAAATCATTTACGATATAAAGGTCACCAAGCCTATCTTGTGAAAACATACTCCTTGATTTAATATGAATATTTATTTATTAAATAATAATGATCCAAAGGAGCAGATAATGGATAAATTGAGCCGTAATTATTTAGAATATTAAATGATAAATGATTATAGTGATGTTGTGGAAAAGGGAAGTCCAAAGTGGTGGAATCCAATTCTTGGAAGAATCTCACCATTTAAGAAAGAAAGAAATATGAAGAGATTGATGAGGTGATGTTATCCCTATTCTGAAATCTTAAATGAGGAAAAGGTAAGTTCAAAGGGAATCATCTTCTTGCATTCTTTCAATGTAGAATGACGGGATATCTTGCAAAAGTTTCCCAAAGATGTTTCAAGAAGACGATGAGTATGAGGTTGAAATATCTATGAAAAATTATTTTTCATAAATGAAAGGGAAGACATTTTTTAAAAGAAATTTGTTTAAAAAGAACAATCTTCTTTCAAGAGAAGAGGATAGTTTGGAAGAATATGAGGTAAAATAATAAGAGTAATGTTAGGATTAAGAAGTTGATTCTATGGTGGAAGTTATTAATAATTACATAACAAAAGAAGAAAGTGACAATGAAGAAATAGACGTTTAAGGAAGAGTTGACAATCTAGTTGAATTAGAATCCACTATAGAGGAAATCGACTTTTGGAGAGCCAATGTGATGAATTCCAAAAAAGTGGTTCATGATAAAAAACTTTATATATAGTATTAGAAATAATAGAAGTCTTATATATGTGAAGAAATTGAAAAACTAAAATCTTCAATGATAGAGAAATTAGATAAGGTTGTTGAATACAATCTCAAAATTGAAGGAAAAAAATGAATAATTTATAGTTTGATAGAAACTAGAAAAGGTCAATGAAAACACATCGATCAATGTGAAGAGGAAGTTTTTGGGCTGTGACGATGTATTAAGGATTAGGAAAAGTTGTTGAACCTCGATATGACATTGATAAAGATGATCATAGATCAAACAAAAAAGATGAATGTGGAGCATATTGGTCTATCATAATAGATGCAACAGTCAAATCCAAATTATAAGGATGGAATGGGGCTTGATTAAAAAAAGAAAGTAGTAATGGTTGAAGTCAGACCACAAGAACCCACTTCAAGATTTAAAATTTATTTGGGTTCAAAGAAGAATTAGAAGATTCGAATAACCCAAGTGACAATCAGTGGTGTAGTAGTGATAGACCTGAATGTACCCCGCATGAGATGCTGTTATTGTGGAAGGATGGGAAACTATCAAAATGTATATTCCATATAAAATAGGCACTGAAGGGAATAAAAAAATAGAGGTATTCATACAGATCTCAATATTCAAGGTCATAATTTAATGGTAAATATCTCAAGTGTGGAGGATTTTGATATATGGAAGGATATTTGCAATCAAAAATACAGATGATTGTTTCAAAGGAGACTGTATGTGTTCAGAAGAAGCATCCAAAAGTATAATAAAGTGATCTGAAAATAAAAAAAAATTAATTTTCTTCTTTAAAAAATGACGTAGGTCTATTGTATACCTAGTAAGATCAAGAATATCATTCCATTTCAGGTATGAAGTAAAAAAAATTGGTCCAAAAGAAATGGGAGGAGAATGCAGTTGATATAGAAATTGCATTTGACGAATCAGATCAAACTAAGATATGGATAATTGATGATAGAAGCACTATCCATATGACAGGAAATATGGATCTAGTGAGAATAATCATATATGATAAAGAAGGTATCATAAGAATTAGTAATGATGAGGTCCATAAAATTGTTGGTTCAGAAAAATCCATGTTTGGAGGAAAATACATTAGATAAGCAGATGTCTTGTTTGTTGAGGGTATTAATAAAAACTTATTAAGTGCAAGTAAACTCTATGACTCAGGACATGGCTTAAGTTTTTCCAAGAAATTATGTGTCATCAAGGTAATAGATAGTGTTGTTGTATTGCAAGAAAAGCGTACAAAACAGAATTTCTACCTTGTGAGTGGAGAAGAAGATGTGTGATTTCTATAACACCCCATGATTTTTTCAAATAAATTTAATAATGAATGCATAAAACATCTAAAAATAAAAAAAATTTATAACCTATAAAGTAAACATAATTTTTCTGCCTCTGTGATTGAATTTTGGAAAACTAACATTCACAGTTGGGTTTAATAAGATATTTAGAGTCTGATAGAATAAACTTAGTTTTTGACGAATAGTAACATACCCATATGATTTTTAGCATACCCTTACGAATAGTAATGAATTTTAAATCAGGAAAAAAATAGAAACTTCACACATGAATGTACAAATAAAATCTAGACATCTTATATGTGATCAAACGATAATAGTATAAGTATTGATACTTTTTTATGTCATAAATATTTTAATTACAATTTTATGAATATTTTAATAATTTAAAATGGAAATTTATTTTTATAAATTGTAATCATAATTTTTTATTTTATTTTCTTATGGTTATAAGATAATTTTATGCGACCTTGATTAATTTTTCAAGGTGTTATAAAATAAGATATAGTTTAAATGTTGTTTTTTTCGAAATAAATTATCATATTATTTAAATATTCAATTAAAATTATTTACAAAATTAATTTCAAAAAATGGATTGCTTTTTTGAATTCTACACCTCAAAAAATGGTGGGGTGAACTTTTGGGATTTTTTTAAAATACATAAATTTTGGGTGAATAGTAAAATATGATAATTTTTTATAAATATTAAATACATGATTTTTGGTTCATAAGTGATGTAAGGATGATTTAAGGCCACTAGTTTCTAACTAAAATGAACTTATTACTATTATTGGTCATAAGAATTACTTCTATTGGTTGTATTTGAAAAAATAATAAAATAATGATTAAAATAATGGGAAAACCCTCCTCTCCTCCAATATAACCCTCCCTCACTCCCTCTTCTTTTCACTCCACTCAAGCCTTGTAACTTTTATAAATTATTATCAAATAACCTCTCAATCTCATCCCCCATTTACAACAGCCCTTTTTCTCTTACAAAGACCAAAACCTCTCCCCTAAAGAGGATGTCAAGGAAGATTACATCAAGAGGTAAATTCCTCTATTCATTTCATATATTTCAAGTTCCTTTTTTTCTTTCCTCACCTCCTTTCATAAAAATTTTGTAATGAATCCAATACTGTACATGTACTGTAATTTTCTTTTGATAGAGGGATAATTCTTTATCATCTCTCATTTCCCCTTATTTTATACTAGAAATGAAAACACCATCGGAGATGTGTTAATTTATCACATTCTAGGACGACAGGTTTTCAATTTCTATTACCATCTTCAATTATGCTCATGAAACCATATTTATGGTTTAAATAGACTATAATATATGTATTAAAACTTATTTAAGGTTCTGGATTCCTTTTGTTCAAAATATATAAATTTATGAATCAAAATGTGTTTGTTGTGATAAAAAAACCGCCAATTAACCCAAACAATTGTCATTAACGTTTTATATAATGAATCATCTTCACTCCCATGAACCAAATTTTTTTTATAACCATGCCAACTTATGGTTTTTCACTAATAACATAAAACTTCTATTCTGGACAAGTATTCTCATTCTACATGATTATCCATACATGAATATAAGTAAACTGATCGTGAAAACCAACCAAGAAAACGCTCTGAAAAAAATAAAATTGAACCTCTTAACCCATCATAAGGCCATGAATAAAGCTAATAATTTTATAATAAATAAATTAATTTTAGAGTATGTTCTTTAATAACTATGTTATGAACCTAAATTTTATTATTTAGGTCGTTAATATCAGGTAAGGAATACCTTCAGAGATAAGCTAAGGGTTTCATACCCGAAACTCCATTTTCTTTTGGGGTCTCTTTGTCTCTCTTCATCCCAATAAATTTCTTAATTATTCCTATGTACTCATCAAAAATCTAGGGAGAATGTTCTATTTATGTCTTAAATCCATAATTCTTCTTTCTTTTTGGGGAGTTACATTTTTTAAAAAGAACTTCCAAATTTTTTTATGAACTATAATTTATTCAAGGGAATTTCTCAAATTCTTACCTATTTTCAAGGGAACTCTATAATATATTAATATGAAAAAATTATTCTCATAAAATCACTCATTTTATTATGGAAATACCACTTTACTTAATTTCCAGTATTATACAATGATTTTTCCAAAAGAATTATAAATTTGAAATTAAAGTGTATTTATATCAAGTATAACTCGATGATTCTATAAGAGTATATTCATCTATTTCAACACTTTTGTTGATTATTATATATTATTGGGAATAATATTTTATGATATAATATTCCATATTATATTGAATATTTTATGATCAAATTTACTATGTATGTGGAAATTTGATACCATTCAGCTTACTACTTAGAATGATTAGTGATTATGTTACAGATTTTGGAAGTTATTTACATATCATTGGTATATATTGATTGTGTTTATCCCCATTAATATGTGGAATTAATTGGATTTATTAAGTGATTTTTGGGACTTCTATATCCCCTCTATGTAGTTTTAGGTCTCATGAGACAAATAGATATGTATTGTATGAGGCCTAAACCATTTTTAGATATGTGTTTGGTTGAGGCTTTAATCATTTTTAGATGTATTGGATGAGGCCTTGACAGTACTTTTTAGAATGTCCGACATTGCATTTCCCCCATTATGAAGCTATAAATTCATAGTTCATGTGGTTATATTACTAGTATAATACCCATGATTATATTTTATTCAGACCATATTTATCCATCTCGTATTCCAACCATAATGTGTTCAAGATTATTTTTAAATAAATGTGTTTTTAGTTATTCACCATGCCTAATGTTTATGTTTATGATATATTTCACTATATTTATTACCCTTACTGAGCATCTAAGCTCACCCCCTTCTTATGGTCCATTTTTTCCGGTCATGAAGAAGTTTATTATGAATGACCTACAGAGATAAACATAGAGTTGTGAATATTACCAATAAAACTTATATGTTATATTTGATTTCAAGTTATAATGTTGAACCTATGTATGTATCTTGTTTCCAAATATATTGAATTAATCATTACTTCGGGATATGAATTTCTTGTAATCATGAAATATAATAAAATAAGGCATTAGCTCTACAAAACTGGGGTTGGATCCTTGTAGTTGGCATAAGTGGATGTTTAGTAGAAAACATGGAAACTAGATTTAGAAAAAATAGATTAGGGAGAAAACCCCTAAGATGGTCATTGAGGATAAACATACAAGAACATACTAGAATTTTGGTATGGAATAGATTATGTGGATATTTATAGAAAATACATCCCTGTCTGGATACTATAAGTGGACATGGTTCTAGAACAGATGTACCTATGAGTGAAAAATATAACAAGGAGTTTTGGGATTCACCTGGGGTAACATGGTACACATCAATGAGACTTACTACTCTCTTGGTGTGACACTCCTTTGGAATATATTTAGGATAATTCACATTTTCTTTACAATCCATTATGATGGATTTAAATGTAAATTTTCCCTCAAATAAACCAAGTTTATGATTATGGGATTAGCCATGCATAGGGTTTCAATTCATGTTAAGGATTTTTTTCTTTTTTGAGTTAGTACATTATGATTCATAACCTTATCTAGTGTATTCCATTATTTAGAAATGGTAACCAGTGGAAGGAATTAAAACTTTATGAACGCACACATCCCATGTTGGGATTTATCTCCTGTGCAAGATAATGATGTTGGCATTGGAGCTGCAACTAGTACAGAGAAAATTATTACTATATTGGGAAAACATAATCACGTTGTGAACAATAACCTTACCCATATAGAGCATCTGGATCCAAAACAAATAGGAGAAATGTTATATTTCTTTATTTGACAACAACCTCTATCATTTAATGATACTATAAACCCATTTGTAGTAGAGCAGTGGATAAGTTCCTTAGAAAGGAAATTTCTTTCCTTAGAAAGTAATGAAGGGAATAATGTTTTCAGTGAAGTTTATCCTCTGTTAGGAGAAACTGATCAATAGAGGTCACTAATTCCAAAATCAAAGGAGGAGTATGAGATAGATAAAATGAAATGGAGTAAATTTAAAAAAAAAATCTTGGAGAATTACTTTTCTCATGAATAGTGAGAAGATATGGAAAGGATGTTTTTGAATTTTATGCAAAATGAAGATGATAATGCTTCAATGTATGAAGCTAACTTCACATGGTTAACAAGGAATGTTGTAGACTATATACATAATCCAAGGAGGAAGATTTATTGATTCATTGATGGACTAAATCCATTCCTATGGTGGGTGATGGTCTGCCAAAAATTCTCATCATATGAAGATATAGACTCATGTGATATCAAGATAGAAATTGAGTTCTCTAAGTCTAATGACTTTTAATGATAAAAATAAGGGAATTGGGTTTTTGAGAACTCTATAAAAATAAATAAGGAAATGATAAAAAAAGGAAGAGTTGACATTCCACGATGTGATAATTGTGGAAGGAAACACCCTAGTTCCTGCTTAAAAGGTAATGGGGGTATTCTATAAGTGTGGACATAAAGTCCATCATGCTAGTGTTTTTAAGTGGAAGAAAGAATCTATTAATGTTCAAATCTATAATTATTGGGAGATAGGAAACTATGATAATGATTGTCCAAATAATCAAGAAAACAAGCCTTAGAATAGGGCATGGGATAAGGGACAAGATTATACAATCATAAATACAAATATTGAAGTTCCTAATGGCATGGTAGAAGGTAATTTAATCATTTAATCAAACTAGCTAATGATATATTTGATTCTGGATCATCACATTCTTTAATATCTGTCCAGTTTTCCAAGAAAATTAGATATTTCCAATTTGATTTAATAAGGGAATTTTCAGTCAAAACTCATAAGGGAAGTATCATTAAAATAAAGTTGTGTTAGGAAGTCCTCATTATAGAATATTAATGTGCTTTATCTACTAATTTTATTTTCATACCCATGATTGAATTTGATATAATTCTAGAAATTTATTGGCTTTCAAACCACTATTTGAAGATATCTTGCAAGAAAATGAGTTTTCATTTTTTTTGGATGATGTGGAATCACTTATCTCTAGAGTAGAAACCCCACAATCTGTTTCACATCTAGATCCACCCTTAGTAGCTATACTGAATTCAATTATCAGGGAGGAATAGAAAGCAATAACTGTGGGTGAAGAAAGGACTATTTAAATTGAGCATGTACCTATTGTGCTAGAATTTGTGGATGGGTTTCTTGAGTATTTACCTAGACATCCTTTAGAGTGGAAAACTGAGTTTTATATTTACTTAATTCCTAATTCGAGGCCCATATCAAATACCCCTTATAGAATGCTGACTTTGTAATTAGTGGAACAGAATAAAAAACTAGTGTAACTGAGTGATAAAGGATTTATTCTCCGAAGTGTTTCGCCACAGGGAGCCCCTATTCTTTTTTTAAGAAGAATAATTGATCTATGAGGTTGAGAATTGACTATAGGGAGATCAATTATACAACAATAAAGAAGAAGTATCCCCTACCTCACATTGATGATTTCTTTGATAAACTTCATGAAGCTCAATATTTTTCAAAATTTGATCTTTTAACTGGATATCATCAGTTGCATGTGAGGAAGGAAGATATTCCAAAAATAGCATTTCGAACCAGGTAGGGGTATTAAGAGTTTACAGTAATGCCTTTTGGACAGACTAATGCATCCTCTATTTTCATGGATCTATTAAATAGTGTTTTCAAGGAATATCTTGATGTCTATTTTTGTGGTATTTATAAATGGTATCTTTGTATAATCCAAAAATATGAAGATCATGAAAATAACTTGTGCACTCTTCTAAATACTCTTAGAAGAAATGAATTGTATAGGACATTTATAAAGTGTGAATTTTCACTTCAATTAGTTTCCTTTCAAAAAAACATTATCCTTATGGATGGAATATCTGATTATCCTGTGAATACAATGGTTCTGAAAGAATGTCCAACTCCAACTAACATAAACATGGTATGTAATTATATTAGTTTAGCAGGTTATTATTGGAATTTTGTTCATAAATTTTCCCATTTATCCTACCCAATGAACTAGATTACACGTATAGGGGTTAAGTTCGTATGGACAAACAAATGTGAGAGATGTTTCAAAGAATTGAAGAGGAGATTAGTGAATGCTTTGATCATGACTCTACCATCGAGGAATAATGTATTGTGATCTATAGTGATGCATTAATGAAAGGACTTAGTTGTGTAATTATTCAGAATGATAGAGTAATTGACTATGAATCAATGTAGTTAAAAATTCATCAACAAAACAATCATAATCATGATCTTGAGTTGGGATATGTAATATTTTCACTAAAGATATAGAGAAATTATCTCTATAGCGAAAGATGAGAGATATATAGGAATCATAAGAGCTTAAAATATTTATTCTTATAGAAAGAACTCAACATGAGGAAAAGGAGATGGCTTGAACTGCCCAAGGAATATGATTCTTCCATACACTACCACCCAAGAAAAGAAAATGAGGTAGATGATTCATTGACCAGAAATGATCATGGAGTTCTCAATAATACGAGGATTGGCAAGGATCCATTGTACATTAATCTAGTGAGGATGGATATGGGAATTATCAAAGAAGGTGAAACATTACTACTTTTTCAAATGTTTTCCAAACAATTTTTATTGGAAATAATTAAAGCTTCACAGTATGATGATGAGAACATTCAAAATAAAATTAATGATGTGAAATATGGTAAGTTCATTGACCTATTATGTGAAAATAGAAATCTGAAATTTGGTAGAGGCTGTGTATTCCCTCTATACCTGAGTAGAAAAGGGAGTTATTGCATGATTCTCATAGTTATAATGTCTCTATAAATATCAGCAACACTAATATGTATAAAGATTTGAAAGAAAATTTCTGGTGGGATAAAATAAAGCAGGAAATTAATGATTATGTATCAAGATTTCTAGTCTATTTACAAGTAAAGGTCGAAAGACAACATCCCAGAGGAGTCATGAAACCTCTTACATTTCCTACATGGAAATGTGATGACATCACCATGGATTTTGTTACTAGATTACCCAAAAATCTAAGGAAGAATGATGCAATATGGGTAATTGTTGATCAACATACAATATATGCACATTTACTCGGTATAAGGGAGGGTTTTCTAATGGAGTTCCTAACAAGACTCTATATCAATGAAGTTATGAGACTTCATGGAGCACCTCTCTCAATTTTTTCTGATCATGATCCATGATTTACATCAAAATTCTGGACAATTATTCAGATTTATTTGGATATAGATATCTAATTTAGTATTGCTTATCACCGAAAAACTGACCTGCAATCAAAAATCACGATCCAAACTTTAGATGAAATGTTGAGATCATGATAACGTCAATTTCAAGGTATGTGGGATTAATATTTAACTTTACTAGAGTTTCCCTACAATAATAGTTTCTATTCAAGTATTAAAATGGAACCATATTAAGCATTGTACGGAATGATATGTTGTAGACAAACTTGTTGGGATGAAGATGGAGAAAGGAAGATAGTGGGCCCAGAGCTTTTGGAGGAAACAACAGTGAAGGTAAAGACTATTCAAGGCCATAACAAAGTTGATCAAAATAGACAAAAAATGTATGATGATAATAGAAGTAATGATTTGAAATTTCAAGTGGGCGATCGGGTTTTATTGAAAGTAGCTATATGGAAGGGTGTTATAATATTTGGTAAGAAAGAGAAACTGAGCCCTAGGTACACACGCCCTTTTGAAATTCTGGAGAGAATTAGAGTTGTTCATTATTTTTTGCCTATTCTGCCTATCTTATCTAAATTACACAATGTGTTCCATGTCTCATTGATGAGAAAGGTCATGCCATACCCAATGCATGTCCTCACTTCTGAAGTTATAGAATTGGAACCTGACCTATATTATTGGGAAGAGTCTATCCAGATTCTAGACACTAAAGAACTAGTGTTGAGGAATCAAATGACTCAACTAGAAAAGATAATTTGGAAAAACCATAAATTCAAAGAAACAATATTGGAGCCTGTGGAGCTTATGATGAAGAACTACCCAAATATTTTTGTCAGGTAACATTCTAGTAATTTTGTGGATGAAATTTTTTCAAGGAGGGGATAATGTAACACCCCAATATTTTTTAAATAAATTTAATATTGGATGTATGAAAAATTGAGTCTCTACAAATAACACATTGTTATAACTTAGCTAGTAAACATAATTTTTCCACCTCTGTGATTTTAATTTTGAAAAACTAACATACAAAGTTGTGTTTAGTAAGATATTTAGAGTCTAATAGATTCAACTAAGTTTTTGATGAATAGTAACAAAACCTCATGAATAGTAATGGGTAGTAAAGAATAGTAAATCTTTCAAAAAATAGAAACTTCACCCATGAACGTATAAATATAATTTAAATATATTATCAGTTATAAAACAATCATAGTATAAGTATTGATATTTTTGTCTGTCAGAAATAATTTAATTACAATTTAATTATTAATTTAATAATTTAAAATGGAAATTTATTTTCATAAAATGCTATCATAAATTGTTATTTTATTTTCTTATGGTTATAAGATAATTTTATGAGACCTTTATTAATTCTCCAAGGTGTTATAAAACGAGTTATAGTTTTAATGTTGTTTTTTTAAAATAAAACATCATTTTTTAAAAAAATAAATAAAAAATATTTAGAAAATTATTTTCAAAAAATGGATTTCATTTTTTATTTCTACATGTCAATAAATGGCTCGGGTGAATTTTCAGAATTTCTCTAAAATACTTGGATTTTGGGAGAATAGTAAAATATGATAATTTACGATAAATTAAAAATACATGATTTATTGGGTCATAAGTGATGTGAGGATGATGTAAGCCCACTAGGTTTTAAATAACATGAACTTATTACTATTCTTGATTATTAGAATCAATACTATTTGTTTTATTTGGAAAAATAATAAAATAATGATTAAAATAATGGGAAAACCATCCTCTCCCCCCACTATAAAACCCCCTCACTCCCTCTTCTCCTCAAACCTCTCAAGCATTTTACCTTGGATAAGTTATGCTAAAAAATCCTCCCAAACTCCTCCCCCACATCAAAAAGCCTTTTTACTCTTGAATAGTCCAAAAAATCTCCCCTAAAGTGGCTTTCAAGGATGATTACTTCAAAAGGTAAATTCCTCTTTTCATTTCTTTTGTTTCCAGTTCCATTCTTTTCCTTTTCATTACTCACATACTTTCATAAAAATGTTATGATGAATCTAGTACCACACATGTACTAGAATTTTTTTATGATAAAGTAATAATTCTTCATCATCTACAATTTTCCATTCTTTTATACTAGAAATGAAAACATCATCTGACATGTGTTAATTTATCACATTTAAGGACGACGAGTTTTCAATTTTTATTATCATATAAATTATGGTAATGAAACAATTTTTTTGGTCAACACAGACTATAATATATATAATATAACTTATTTATGGTTTTGGAATCCTTTTTTACACATGATATTAATTTATAAATCAAGATGAGTTCATTTTGATAAAAAACCGCCAATTAACCCAAACAATTGTCATTAATGTTTTATATAATGATTCTTCTCCAATCCCATTAACCAAAATAATTTAATAACCATGTAAAATAATGTTCATTTACTAATACCGTACAAATTCTATTAAATACAACTATTCTCATTCTATATGTTTATCCATACATGAATATACGTAAACCAATCATGAAAACAAAGGAAGAAAATGCTCCCAAAACAATACAATTGAATATTATAACCCATAAAAGGCCATGAATAAACCCAATAAGGTTATAATAAATTCATTAATTGCAAAGGAGGTTCTGTAAAAATTAATTTATGAACCTAAAATTTATTATTTAGGTCGATATGATCAAGTGAGGAATGCCTTCAGACTTAAGGTATGGGTTTCCTACCCGAACCTCCATTTTCTTTCATGTGACTCTTTATCTCTCTTAATCCAAATTAATTTCTTAATTATTATCATTTAATCCCCATAAATTATGTTTTAATTTTCTATGTATGTGTAAAATCCAAAATCCGTCTTTCTTTTGTGGGAGTGAGATGTTTTAAAAGGATCTTCCCGAATTCTTTCTGAAATACAAGCCCTATCCAAGGGAATTTCTCAAATTCATACCATTTTTCAAGGACACACTATAATATTTTTTAGAAAACATTAACCATAAAAAATCACTCAATTTATTATTAAAATACTATCTTACATCACTTCTATATTTATACATTGTTTTTCTAATAGAACTCTTCTTTTCAAAGTTAAAGAGTATTTCTCTCAAGAATTACTTGATGATTTGATAAGATTATATTCATATATTTCAACACTCTTGTTGATTATAATGTATTATTGGGAATAATATTTATATGATATCATATTCCATACTATATTGAATGGTTTATGATCAATTTTATTATGTATCTGCTAATTTTCTACCATTCATCTTACTAGTCAGAATGATTATTGATTATGTTACATATTGGGGAAGTTATTTACATCTCATATGTATATGTTGTTTATTTTTATCCCCATTCATATGAGGAATTAATTATACTTAGTATGTGATGGGTGGGGCCATCTATATCCCTTAAATTTATCAGTTGGTCTAATGAGAAAAATAGATATGGACATTGTCGCGGTCTCCCCATTTTTAGATACGGTTATGGCTGTGGACTTAATAATTTTTAGATTTCTTTATTGAGGCCTTGAAGATATGTTTCATAATGTCTGAAATATTCATTTACCTCATTATGAAGCTATAAATTCACAGTTCATGTGGTTATATGACTATTACAATACCCCTAATTGTGTTTTATTATGATATTATTTGTTCAGCTCTTATTCCTACCATAATGTGTTAAAGTTTATTTTTAAAGGAATGTGTTTTTAGTTATTCACCATGCCTAACGTTTATGTTTATGATATATTCTAGTGTATTTTATACCCTTACTGAGAATCTGAGCTCCCCTATTCTTATGTTTCATTTTATCAGGACATGAAGAAGTTTATTATGAATGACCTACACGGATAAACATAGAGTTGTAGATGTTACAAATAAAAATTATATGTTGTATTTCATTTAAAGTTGTAATATTGTACTTATGTATAAATCTTGTTTAAAAATCGACTGAAATACTCATTCCTTTAGGATACAACATCATTATAAGTATTCAAATGTAACAAAATAAGCCCTCAACTCTGGGAAACTGGGGTCAGGTCCTTACATATTCTTTCCAATGAAGAAGAAAATAAGTTGTGGCATAAACATCTTGGCCACATGAGTAAGAAAACATTTGAAGATATAGTGAAATATTTTTACACTCAATATATTTCTAGATTATCATGTGATCGTATCCATATGTGAAATGCTTGTAAACAAGGGAAGATCATTCCAAAGACATATAAGAAAAAAGAGAAAAGGTTTAAAAAATACTTTAGTTTGTGCATATTAAGTGGACCAATTTCACCAAGTTCTATTGATGTGGGAGGTATTATGTTCTCTTAATTAATGATTTTAGAATAATGGAATGATTTATAATCATCACCCATAAATCCGAGGTTTTCAGCATCATAAAAACTTATGGAATGGTAGTTGATAATATTATTGGTCGGATAATCCAAAAATCCATACAGATAATGGAATAGATTTAAAAACTTTCCAACTAGAGGATTATGTCATGAAATGTGGGATATGGCATCAAGTATGATTGGTAATAACTCCGTAAAATAATGGAGTAGTTTAGAGAAGAAATCGAATTATCAACAACATGTATAGAACAATGGTCATTGAGAAAAACCTTTGAGAGAAGTTTTTGAAAGAAGTAGTAATGAAATTAGTCTACAAATCAAATATAGCATTTTTATTTTTGAAATAAGAGAAGACTCTATATGATATTTGGTATAGAAAGAAACCATCATTAAAGTATTTTCTAGTCTTTTGAAGTAAGTGTTTCATTCTCAATAAAGAGAAACAAAGAATTTTGGATCCCATTGAGATGAAGGGATATTTCTTGGCTACTCATGGAAAATAAAGGCATATAAATGCATCAATAAGTGATTGGGAATTGTAGTTGAAATCCATGATTTAATCATAGTAGAGAATTAGATGAACCATTAAGAAATACAAGATAAGTCTCATAAAGATAGTGATGAAGAGATAAGAAGATCAAGGGATTATCTAGTTCTAGAGGTTGATTCAGTAGATGATTTAGATACTGAGGAGAATGATAACAATTCAGTATATGAAAAATGGTAGAAGAGAATATCTGAAATTTATAAAAAAAGAACATATTTGGGGATCAGATAATGCCAGTGTAGATAAAGAAGATGAAGACTCTATAAAAAGAATCATACATGTCACAGGTAGAGCCAAAATGTTTTGATGAAGTATCTAGAGATAAGAAGTGGGTTCAATCTATAAATGAAGAGCTTGACCAAATTGAAAAGAATTAAACATGTGAGATTGTCTCAAGACCTATAGACAAGAATTTAATTGGGTCTAAATCCTTCTTTCACAACAAGATGAATGAAGATGGTGTTGTGGTTAGAAAAAAAGGTCAACTAGTGTGAAAAGGTATCTTGCAGATAGAGGGTTTCGATGTTTATGAAACATTTTCCCAATAACTCTAGAGAAAATTAGATTATTCTTGTCCATGACAGTGAAAATAAATTATATGGTTTTTCTTATAGATGTCAAGTTATCATTGTTGATTGGGGTTCTGGAAGAATATGTTTATATTGAGCATACATATGGTTTTCTCATTCATGAATATGATAACATAGTTTTTCACCTGAAGAAGGATTTATATGGTTTGAAGAAATCACCAATATCATGGTATTAAAGGATAGATTAGTTTCTGAAGAAGCTCGGTTTTTGGTATGATGGAGTTAATTAAAATCTGTATGTCAAAAATGATAGTAATTATTGGATGATGGTGCTGGTGTATGTCGATGACATAATATATGGTGGATCAGATGAAGAACAATGCGTACATTTTCTTGAATTCATGAAACGTGTGTTCGAAACATCAATAATTAGTGAAATGATGTTATTATTAGTTTATAGGTAACACATGAAATCAATGGCACATTAATTTCCCAATCTAAATTTTTCAATGATGTTTTGAGAAGATTTTGAATGGATTATTCAAAAGAGATGAAGACTTTGGTGGATACCTGGATAAAATTTTCCCAGGATGATTAAGGTAAAGTTGTTAATGCCACAAAATACAAGTAGATCATTGGTAGCACATAGTAGTTTAGAGAAACATGACCAGATATTTTATTCTCCACATGTCAAGTAGCATAGTATCAATGTAATCCAAAGGAATTACACTTGCTTGTAGTTAAAAAAAATACTTTGGTATATAAAGGGCATGGTGGATTAAATTTTGATGTACATTAAAAAATCTCAGTTAGAGTTATTGGGATATAAAGATGTAGATTAAGATGGATCATCAAATAATATAAATTCAATATCTGGTGGTTCATTTTATCCTGGAGGATTTTTTTTCTTGTATTAGTATGAAACAATATTTATTTTCATTGAGCACTATAGTATCCAAATATATTTCAGCTACTCTATAATGCACACAATTATTGTGGATTATATAGTATCATGAGGATATATGAGTTAAAGTGAAATCATTAATCCCATTCCATTGAGATAATTCAAGTGCTATAAATCGCAGATAAATATTTAATCAATCATTCAATGATAAGTCCCATTGAAATCATGTATCTTTTTATCAAAGAGAAGGTAGAGCAAGGGATTTTGAATTTGGAGTATGTGCCTACAGAACTACTGGTTGCAGACATCCTGAAATAGGAATTCCCTAAAGAAGAGTTTGAAAGGAATCAATTGGATCTGGGAGTTTAGTTGACTCTACACACTTCAAAAAGTGTGGATGTGGGACCCCTCTCCCTGAGTTAGGCTGTGTTTTTACCTAATGAGAATATATGTGTTCTTTAACCTTTTATAGACAACAATGAAGTGAAAATTGGGTTTTTGAAAAAGGGGGAGAAATTATGGATATTAAAAGGGAGAAAATGTCTTATTCAAGACATGGGGAGAATCTTACAGGAAGAGAAATAAGATAAGGTGATGTTTAAATATGACAATGCTATATGTGATCGATCAAAGGATATATATCATGACAGTTGAGGTTGATGATGAAAGTAAAACAGTGGTTTCAGAATGTAATGAAGTGATTCATTGATGAAATTTTCATATTACTCTTTCCCCCATACCAAGAATTTCTAAAGAGGGTATATAGTGTGTTTTGAGTAAATCAATTATCACTATCTTAATCAAAATAAGGGAATGTTGGTAAAATATGAAAGAATATTTAACGATGTATGAAAATTTGAAGAATTGTCAACAAACCCAAAGGGGGATATTTTTGGAAAAAAATCCTCAAGGAATCCTCTTAGTGTTTTTGGGTGTGATTTTGTTTGTTGAAAAATTTAGATTACCATGAATGAGTATGGGTGGTTTTTTCTGTAGTAGTTATTTAAGGTGGTGTAATTTCCCAGTGTTTTCCAAATTTTAGGGCCTCAAAATCTGGAGTTTATTATTTTGGAAAAGAAAGGTTTTCTTTAATGGAGTCCACAAAGAATGGTTTGTAGACCTAGAAACATAATTCTCATACGAAAAAGGAAATACATGGAATGGATAATGAAATTGGAAAAGGAAAAAATTCAATATTGTAGCTCTATATAGACCACGAAGGATGCTACGCATACTGCCAATGAAAAATGGTTCGCAGGATGGAAATGGTTCCTGGGAGGGATTTCCTTTTTTTGGAAGAAAAAATATCATGGATAAATTATCGTTTGTAGCTGATAGGTGGTTATTTGTTTGGGAAGAGATTTTCCACCATAGAGGATCAAGGCGCTACGTGGACTGCAGAGGGAAAAATAGTTTCTAGGAGGAACACAGTACATAGTGAAGGCAATATCATATTGAAACTTTCGGGAAATCATATTAGCAAGATTTTTAGATCTATTTTTCTTTATAAGGAATCTGAATCAGATGATTAAATAATAGAGTGATTTTCATTATAAAAATTTTTCAATATGGGAAGGAATTCGGCAAAGTCCAAAAGAGTTCACAGGGGGAGTCTGTGAAATAAAAGTGGATCACAAGGAACATTCCTCAATAGAAGAAGAGTTCTATAGAGATAGTCCATCGAATGGGTTTTTTGGGGCACTAAAAACTGTAATGAAATGCAGTCTATGAAGGGGAGGCAGTCCATAGAAAAATAACTAGTTTGAGAATAAGGGACGGTCCATAGAAGAAGAGTTGTTCTGTGGAAGAAGAAGTTGATTGTAGAAGGAGAGAGTATCAATGGTAGAAGAGGAAACCTACGAAGGATAGGTTTTACATGAATCAACCACACCAAGAATTTTAATATAATTCATGGAGGAAGCATAACAGTCCATGGAGGAAGCATGAATATTTTCATAGGAATAGTTCAAGAAAGTAATTTTCAAAAATGAACAATACATGGAAAAGTGAATTTCATCTATGGTGGAAAATGAGACTTCAATAAAACACATTCCTATAGTTGAGGTTGAATTCTTCCATAAAAATTAACGGACCTTCATGTCCATAAAATCTGAGTAGATCCCTTCTAATAGCAGTGAGAAAAGGAAGAGGAAGACGATGATCTTTTCCACCAGTAGTGAGCTAGAGAAAGAGACATTGGAAGTGAACCTTCAGAAAGCAGTGAGCCGACCCCAAACCTTGTAAATTATTTGTGTCTAGTCATATAAGTCATATAGCCTAAACCCTATAATTTGGCAGTTATCCTTAGTAGAATTTGTACATCGGAACATTGTCATTCTATGCTCCTTGGATGTAGCCCAGTGAGGGTGAACCAAGTAAAATTGATGTGTCCCATGCATGATTTCATTTATGTTCATATAATGTTATGGGTGAAGGAGAGAAGATTGTTTTCTTTATCTATGAAACAAGATCATAAGGGGAATTATTTTTTATCTATCATACCTTGATTATCCCCCCCCCCTCTTAGGGTATTTGACCTAGTGGGTTTAACAATTTTGTTTTCCCTCTTTCAGTTGCTGACACACCAGTCAACTTTTAGTGTATTTATGAATCTTACTTTTCATATTATCCCACCATTAATGATAAAAATGTACCTATAAATTTTAGTTCTTCAAGGATGTATAGAGAATGCTGAGCTTTGAGATTTATCCATTAGATACTTCTTTATCTCTGGGATATATACAACACATATCCTTGTATCAAATTTAAATACACCTTTTTGATCAATATTGAACTCAAGAAACATCCCATTCTTCACAACCTCTATCTTCTTTTGTTTCAAAGGATATTCCCTTTGGGATATCTTGATCATATCTGGTAATGATGGTTTATAAATAATCTGGGATAGGGCTGATGATGCCCCTCACTTATGATTCCCATTTCGAATTTTTCTATATTCCTGATCAATGTATCTCTTTGAATGATAATCATTTTCACCATAACCAAGTCTTTCCTATTTAATGCATCAATGGGTTTGTTCTCTCTTATAAGGTGATAATGAATTGAACCACCATAGTATTTAAGAAGTTCCAACTATCTATTTTGTCTAATGTAAAATGCCTTTTGGTTGAAAATATAATTAAAAGTTCTATGGTCTATGTATATATCACATTTCTCTTCACAAATATAGAACATTCAAATTTTTAGAAAAAAACACAATTTGATCCAGGTTATGAGTATTATAATTCTTCTCATAAGGCTTTAACTATTGAGATGCTTCAGAAAACACTTTATCATTTTTCATGAGTATTCACCCAAGCCCTTTCAGATATGCATCACTATAAATAATGAATTCTTCTCTAATAGATCATAGAGTAAACATAGGGGCTGTAACCAATATGTTATTTAGTTTTTGGAAAATTTATTTAAACTCATTTTTGTAAAAATAACTTAAATCCTCTTTGAGTTTACTAGGATAGTGGATTAGATATTCAGGAAAAGTGTTTCAAAAACCTCTAATAATATCCTAATAAACTAAAAAATTGTAAATCTTATTTATTTTGGAAGGATGAGGAGACACGACTACAACCCTTTTCATTGTAGGGTCAACTGAGAATCCTTCACTTGTTACAATATATCCCACGATGGGAAATTTTGGTAAAAATAATTCACTTTTGCGGAATTTTCCAAATAGATTTTCCTTCCTCAGAGTTCCCAGTATAAAACTTATATGATCCTTATAGTACTCTTAAAATTTCCAATATATCATAATAAAAATATTAAAAACTACCATGAATTTATTAAGGTAGTCCTTAAAGAGTCTATAAATCAAATACATAAATATAATAGGAGAATTGGTCAATCATATTGGTATAAAAAAATCAGAATGACCTTATCTTGTTGACAGGAATGTCTATGAAATATATTATTTCTTCACCCTAAATGGATGAAACCTAGATTTGAGGTCAATATTAGAGAAGAATTAATCCCCATGAAGATGATCAAATAAATCATGAATCCTTTGGAGGTAGTAATTATTCTTTATTGAGATCCTATTAAGTTCTATATTATATATGCATAGTTTCCATGATCCATCCTACTTATTCACAAATAGAAAATGTTATCCCAAAGTAGACACACATTGTTGGATAAATACCATCTCCAAAATATTTTGAAGAAGTTTCTTTAATTCCTATAACTCCATATTTTAAATTCTATATTGGGTCTTTGATATCATATTGGATCCAGGTATGGGTTCAATGTAAAACTGTTCCTCTATTTTTGGGGAGGTCTAGGTAACTCTTTTGGAAATATGTCAATGTATTCATAGTTTAAGAGGAATTTCTCTATCTTTATACTTTCATTTCCTTTTCCCTACTCACTGATCATCTCCATAAATAAGGCTATGGGAGATGCTTCTAGACAAATATCAGGTAGGGATATATCTCTTTTTAAATTTAAAGTATGATGTCCATTAAAGAATAAAAATATTTCCTAACTTATGAAATTGATCTAAACATTATAATTTGAGGAACAATATATCCCTATAATAATATATAATTACACCATGGGAATGACTAATAGTTTTATGATGAGATTGTACTTGACAATGTTAATACTAGAGTTTATAATCATTGTTGATGCTAGGATAATCCCTCTAGGTGTCTTGACTAATAACTATAATTCTAGAGGTTCATGTTTCGATTCTATATTGTTTTCATGAATGGATGAAATAATGGAATGTATTGAAACTGAATCAAACAATGTACTTATTATCTTTGAGTGCATGAAGAAGATACCTTCCACCACATAATTTGTAGCCTCTACTTCATACATCATGATATAAAATTCCATACCTTTCTCCCTCGGCCTATGTTTAGGTTAATGGTGGTTCCCCTTAATTATCATATGATTTTAAGATTGATTCGAAAATTTTCCCAGCTATTGAGACATGAAGAATTGAACTTCTTGTTGGGCCTATATTACCTTACCTTGGTCATTATTGTTGGGAAGTTGAGACTTCAACTCGTCATGATAGTTTTGAGCTATATTCGAGTCTCTTCCACATTTTTATCACTTTACACTCCCAATAATGTAGCTCCCTAAATGTTTCTTCCCACATTTGTTTCATGTGTTAAGTTTCACTTTCTGCCCTTTTCTTCTAAAATCAATGTTCTTTCCTGAGTTTGTATCCATTTATCTTTTATTTTAATTCGATCTTTGTGACCATTATTTCTCTTCAAACTGTAGTTAATCATTTATAACAATCCACATTATCTCCCCATTTCATGCATAGTCTTAATTTTTGAGATTCCACTATAGATGGGGTCTCAGTCCACCAAATAATCTTTCATATTCTCCCTTAGGATCCATAACATAGATAGAGGTGTATCAAGAAAGTCCTGTATAGTTCATCTCATAGATTCCCACTGAATCATTTTTCTTCTTCAGCCATAAAAAATTCTTCCTTGTTTTCATTTGCATATAATGGGGGAAATTTTTTTTTGAAAAAGATTCCCTTGAACTCTTACCAATCCATAGATTCAATATATCCAATTGGATTTTTGTTTTTAAACAGTTTCTACCAATAATCAATTTCTCCTTCTAAGTGGTATAATACCATGGTGACATTCTCTTACTCTAAAAAACGTAGTACTTAAATTCTCTTTTCAATAAATCTAATTCATTTTCTAACAATCAATGGCTCTGTAGATCCACTGATAGGAGTTGGTCATTGATATATAAAGGACCCAACATTGATGTGTCCCCTTTGAGGTGAATCCAATCTCTCAACTTGATTCATGTTATTATTCATAAATAGGGTTTTTTGATTCATCATCCTCATGAAGTTTTCCATTCCATCTTATATAAAAATTTCATCAGTGCATCGTCCATTGAACTCATCATTTACAATATTCCTCTTATTTATCTCAATTTTTATAAAAGAATAAAAACATAGTGAGAAACATGTAACTTTTAGGAATCTTATAATTATAAAGGGATTTTATGTCTTAAAACAATATTATTAAATATTTTATTAATACCCTATAATAACAATTACATTTTCTATATATCCATCATAATGGTTCAAGAAAATCTTATGATTAACTGAACATATACCCCAGGAGTAACATACTAGGTGTGTATAAAAGGGTTTTTTTTCACGCACCAGTTTCTGATTAAGTATAGCTCAATGCAGGGTTTTTGGGTGTTACCCCAAGGTAAATCTATTCCAGAGCCACATCCACTTGAGTATCTATAGAGGGATATATTTTTTTTGGAAACCAATTACCTAATAGTCACCAAAATATAAATATATTTTACTATATTTAGGCGTTTCCATAGGGTTCTTCCAAAATATTTAAAGTCTTAATTTCCACGAATAACTTAACTGTTCTTTGATACCAACTATTGAATCATACCTTTTTATTAAATAACTTTTCATTACATGGTACATACATATGATTTTTTAATGGTTAGTTTTATTGAAATAACATACATAATAAATTAAAATAGAAAATATTCTTCTAAAACTAATTGAATGAATTTTTTATGGGTTCACATTAGGTTAATTTTGTGGCATATCATATCATAAGGACATACATAAAATGAAATGGGTGACCATGAAACCCAATAATGGAATAAGAAAGAGAGACATATAACATTTTATCTTGAGACATATCAATAAGAACATGATGCATAACGATAAATAATGATCATAAGAAATATCATAATAACAAGAGAATGAATCATGACATGGAAGTGTTTCTACAACATTTAAATTAGTCATTCACACGAATATCATGATGGTTAGTCACCAATGTGTCATAAATAAAAATTACCAAGGTTATTCAGAAACGTATCATAAAACAAGACATATATAGAGATTAAATTATTTCCCATATGCATGGGAGAACTATCAGAGCACACCTTCATATGTATTAATTTCATTTTATCCACATAGATCATAAAAAAATTTAATTAATAACCGACATAGAATAATGAATGTGTTTCTTATGAAAATCATGGTGTGCAAAAGTGCTTAAAGACGTGATCATTACATCATTTTTACCACATGAAAGGAAATGTGAGATTCATATATATATATATATAAATGAATTAAAATTTACTTTTATAAATATTTGTTAATACCCATTGAAAATAAAATAGGTTTGGGTGTTCAAATAACAAGTAAAATAAAAATTCCCATGTAAAAGAGAGAAATTTGAGGAGTAAATTCTGTATCATGATGGGTATAAAACACAGTTTTAGACAAAGGTAAAATGAGATTGGAAAAGGGTATACCAAACCTGAAAGACTATTCTTATAGTAATGGGATAATAGAATCTTTAAAAATAAACTAATTTCCGAAATTACAAAACATGCCACATTAAAAGTGAACTTGAATGGAAAAGAGAAGTGGATGTTTCTCTTACCTTGAAGAGTTGTTCCTAAAACATGAGGATGGAACCTTGGGGGCTTGATGAAACATTTGGGAGACTCACTAGGAGGAAAAATCACTAGAAATTTTTGGAGGACGGATTATTAGTGAAAGGAAAATGTGAAATGAGTTGGTATTTATAATAAAAGTGGTGGAATTGTTTAATAATTTCAGAATATAGGTCTTTAAAGTCTCAATGGTGGAAAATGAAAAACCATTGGATTACCCACAATTTTGGTGCATTGTTTTGGAAATTTGGGTCACATATTATTATATTTTAACCCACCAGAACCTAAATCCAATTAGTAATACTTCTTTTGTTTTGGAAAAGTAACAGTTCCACAAAGTAATGTTTTTAATAACAAATTTTAAATTTTAGAATTTATAAGGTCACCTATATTTTATAAATTGATTAAAATATATTAAAATACATAATTGTTTCCCTCTGAATTGGCAATGACCTCGTTAGATTAAGGTTCAAATGTTCCAAGATGTTTCTAATGGGTTTGTTCGTAGAACCGGAAATATCCAATGATTCTATATCCATTTGGACCTACTTTCCAAATGTAGGTGCTCATTAGTTATGCATTGACGAGACTTAGTAATTTTCATTGGTCGAGAGTATGAGAGGTCGGACTCATCACACATTTTTGAGGGGAATTATTGTCTACTCCGGGACTCTCTTTATAGATTTAAGTTATGTTCGTGAATCCTTATTAATTTACCAAGTATAAAATGATATTTCCTTTAGATCTGACAATAAATGATTGATATGTAGGAGATTTAGAGAATCATTTATATGTATTCGAGGTTCTTCATCGATAGAGAATAATCTATATTTGTTAGAGATTCTTAGTCAATAGTATCCTTTAATACATTGTATAAAACTCTCTTGGTCATTATGATAACCATACTAGTTTTAAAGTCACTCAGTGGGGCACTTGAAGTTTATTGTCATTTATAAGGACATAGATTATTTCAGAGTTGGGATCGTACCCGCAGATGGCCTACCTATGTATCCTTTATTTAGAAAAGGAATCAGAACCCACATAGTTCGAGTAAAGAAGTATGAGGTTTATGTATGATTGATGGCTCAAATAAAGATGTCATAATTACTTTTACACTCTAAGATCATGTTAGTCATGTTCGGTGTGAGAAACAAGAGGTATTGGTAAAATCAGACAATTATGCCATGAAAGATGCAATCATGAGAAATAATGTGGGGCTTATGTATGTATGACTACCCAGATAAATGAAAATTAGGATTTAATTCAGGGAAGATACCCGGAAATAGGGTCAATAAAGGTATCTGTATTTTGTGGAGATTTGGCTACTCTAACATGGGACTTACTCCTCAAAAAGATGCCCAAATTAGGAGGGGACTTATGATTGGATTTTATTCCTGAAAAGGAAACTCAAATCAAATGTAAATGAAGACTGGTTAAGAGAAATTAAGACTAGGGATTACTCCTGAAAAGGAGACCCAAGTTAAGGGAATTATGGTTGGGGCTTTCTCCTAAGGAGGATGCCCATAATTAAGGGGACTTGGAATGAGGCTTACTCTTGAAAAGGAGGCCTTGGGTAAGGGAAATTATGACTGCGGAGTACTCCTGAAAAAGAGGCCCATAATTGAGGGGACTTGGACTGGGGATTACTCTTGAAAAGGAGGCCTAGGTTAAGGGAAATTATGACTGGGGCTTACTCCTAAAAAGGAGACCCAGGTTAAGGGAAATTATTACTCGAGATTAATCCTGAAAAGGAGGCCCAGGTTAATGGAAATTAAGACTGGGGATTACTCCTAAAAAGGAGGCCCAGGTTAAGGGAAATTATTACTGGGGATTACTCCTGAAAAGGAGGCCCATGAATAGGGTTATCTCATCTTAAAGGATGAGGTTGAATGAATGAAATCTCTAACTTTAGTGACATAATGATGTCTAAATCACTAGGTTTTGAGATATATTCCACAGAATTCCTTTCGGATAAGGAAGTCAATCAAAAAAACATTCCATAAATGGATTTAAAGAGTGTCTTGAAGACTGAATCTTGAATAGAAGATGTGGAATGGAATAAGAGTGGTGAAATGGGTAGGAAGGGCACCCAAAAATAGAAGGGCATGCAAGTCCTGGGGGGGGGGGGGGGCGCAAGTACTGCATGGGCGTGCAAGTCTTGGTCGCGCAAGTATACATGCGTGACACCTATATACTTGGGCGAAGGTTAACCAGTAGGGTAATACTTGGGTGATCCTTGACCAAAGCCTTTATAATTATCCTGAGGTACTTCCAGAAGAGCGGTGCGCAAGTTTCAATGAGTAGGTAAGGAGGCGTGCAAGTGTGTCCATTTCCCTTAAGGGTAAAACACTTAGGCACGCAAGTGTTAGTGAATTATAACACTTAGACCTTATTCCTCTTGTTTAGACCTTCCATTCTAGGTAAAGAATTACCATAGAAGTGTTCGGAAGACTTGAAGAAAAGAATTGGGCGTTCAGAGCTCTATATCTGAATTCTGGAAAAAAATCCATTCTTAAATGGGGGTCCCACCGGGGGGATTTATAGGCTGGAGAACACCCTGGGTTATTTTCAAATAGGGCGCACAATTCACCTGCGCGGCCACTAGTCGGCACGCAAGTGTACTTGCATGACCATGCTGGAACTTGTGCGACCTATGGGCAATGTTCTCCTTGTTCATCCCTTTCTCTTTTTTTGATGTTTATTCAATGGATGAATCTTATTTGTTTGAGTTATTTCCCTTTTCATTTCGTTTATACTCTGTGACGAAAAAGAGCGTCAACAAAAGTCCCCCCTCAGAGTTGGATCCGGAGAGAAAAGAGGATTTGACTCTGAGGTAATAGTGAAAAACCAAGGATTCTGGAAGTTTAAAGTCTGACATGTCGGACATAAAAAGGAAAATGTTTAAGGTCGAAATATCTTTGACCGAATGGATTAAAATTGACTCAATAACTTGATAATTTTTTTGAAAACATATTACCATATTCAAGTATGGAAGTGAAAAAATGTAAACTATGACTTAAGAAACCTTGAATCTGAGGAATGATATGAAAATGGACTAATAGGCATTAGAAGAAGTATTTTCCAAGAATGAAGTTACCATTATTTAACAAACCCGTTAGGGCATTGAATTATGCAGGGCCACCTAAGGGCATTGGATGCATGGTCAACTAATATCATCTTTTGGATGACAGGTCCGTTATGTAGACCTGTTTATGCTTGGCCGCCTAAGGTCACATGCTGCATAGTCAGGAAAAAGAACTCTCATAAAGTTACTTTTCTACTACTAAAAAGCCAGTGGAAGTTTATGGAGATTCAAATTTTTCAAAGCATAGAGTTTACTGTATTAAGAGAAGTAATTGAATATGGGGAAGATATTTCCAAACAGGATTGTTTAAGAACTGGATGAATTTCATTCCTATGAAGGTATGACCCAAACGTAGTGAAGGGAAAATATAAACCATAGACTTGAATATTTTCAGATCATGAAAAAGAGTATAAGACAAATTTGTAAAGGATGACTATTTTTGCAGATCCATATATATCGTCGTTAAGACAACTGACGACAAAAGAGGTTTTATTCTCAAGAATGAAGTTACCCTTATTTAACAAACCCATTAGGGGGGTTGAATTATGTAGGGCCACCTAAGGGCATTGGCTGCATAGTCAAATAATAACATCTTTTGTCTAACAGGTCTGTTATGTAGACTATTTATGCAAGGCTTCCTAAGGGCACATGTTGCAGGGTCAGGAAAAAGAATCCTCAGAATGTGGACATTTTGTGATTAGAAGTCAGGAAAAAAGGGTTATGAAGATCTGAAAATATTTAAGGTTAGGATTATGACACATAAAAAAAGGGTATTGTTCAATGTATGTAAATTTACATAGATCAATGCTAACCATAATCACGTTGTGGTTGAGTCTTTAATTGAAATATTAGACTTCACTACATATCACATAAGGATGGGAATGTAGACATACGTAGTTCTTGAAATACAGTTTAATGTTGTGTGGGACTAAAGTATGGGAGATCTTAGTTTAGGTTCATAGAGCTCAGACCATTATAATAATTACAAAGTGTGTGTTTTCATGGTGACTTTTTAGCCAAGGGACTGAAAGTGGAATTTGGGGTTAGGCCCAAAGACTTGGGGCTGGATTCGAGGGACACTCGAACGTTCCTACGTATCCCATAATAATGGGAATCAATCCCACGTAGTTCTAGAAATACCCTCTGTACAAATTTGGTTTTTAAATGTGAAGGGTGAAAGGGGACTTTAGTGCAATGATGGTTTGACCCAAAATAAAAGGTTCGGGCATTACCATGTATGCACGTAGTCTTTGGAATAAAACCTGATTGAAGATCAATCTAAATAATGATTTCCTCTCAGGTGAGGGTATCAATGAATTTAGTAGTTTATTGTCATACCGGATAAACAATTATGTACAGTTTAACATCATATAGCAAGGACGAAGTTGAACCAATGTAAAGATATTGCTTCTGGGGGCGGTTTCAAAAATCAACATCGTACGAGATGAAGGTTAACCGATGTGAAGAGATTAGTTTTGGGATTGAATCTCAGGAGGTTGCCTACGTACCCAGACTAGAAGGAAAGGATCAAAGTCCGCGTAGTTCAATTAAAGAATGAATTACTGATCAATTTGTTCTTGGGGACAATGACCTAAAAAATGGTGTTGGGACTTACGCATTGTTAGCGGCCCAGAGAGGGTGTTATGGTTGAATTTTTCTCTAAGATCACGTGATTCATACTCGGTGTGAGAAACAAGAGGTAGAAGAAACCTTAACGATTCACAGTTTAATATCATGTAGGATATATGATGGGACTATGTAGTTTAAAGTCTTGCAGTTAGGAATATTGGTGTTGCATAGTTTAGTGTCATGTAGTAGGGAAAAAATACAGTTTAACATCATGTAGGACGTATTAAGGAATTTCTGTACAGTTTAGTGTCATGTAGTTAGGACAATGGAGACAATACAGTTTAATGTCATGTTTGGACAAAAGGGGGACTGTGCAGTTTAATTTCATGCAGTAGGGACAAAAGAGGACACAGTTTAA
The DNA here is from genome assembly GCA_963277665.1 of Viscum album. Lineage (NCBI taxonomy): Eukaryota > Viridiplantae > Streptophyta > Magnoliopsida > Santalales > Viscaceae > Viscum > Viscum album. The sequence continues at coordinate 248,589,868 of OY728135.1, read as the reverse complement.
CGTCATGTTGGACGTATTAGGGACTTTTTCACAGTTTAATGTCATGTTGGACGAAAGTGTGAATAGTTTAAGGTCATATGCATGGACCATTTCTGTATAGTTTAACGTCTTATAGCAAGGACAATTAAAGGAACACAGTTTAATGTCGTGTGGGACGAGAGTAATGCAAATGGTTTAAGGTCATATGTATGGACCGTAGATGCTGCAGTTTAACATCTTGCTGGACATAAGAGACTTCTGTAAAGTTTAGTGTCATGTAGTTATGACTTCACAGTTTAACGTCATGTGGGAAAAAAGTAATATAAATAGTTTAAGGTCATATGTGTCGACCGCTACAATGTATTTTGTGTTTATACAAAATAATTCTTTAGAAATATGGCATTGGTTGGAGTAGTGATGAGTTCTCCATCCATTGAGATTAATGAATATGCTCCATTGGAGTAGACCTTATGTATTGAATAACGTCCTTCCCATTTTGGTTCCAGATTGGGATGTTTCTTTCCTGGTATCATTGGAGTTCTGAGAACCAATACCAGTTATCATTGAATGTATGAAAAAAGACGAACTTTTTTGTTGAAAGATCATGCTATTCTATTCTGAGAAACTACCAAGTGGTACAGTGTGCACAATCGTTTCTCATCTAACCGTTAAAATTCATCCAATCACTTTTGAGATTGTTCATCTATAGATGACTGATCACAAATAGCTACTCTGAGCGAGGGTAGTTGAAATTAAATTGGAAAGACTGATTCTGTTCCATATACCAATGAATATGGATTTGACTGTGTTGTAGTGCGGGTGGTGGTTCGATAAGCCCATAAAGCATGAAAGAGTTTATCAGGCCATGATTTCTTATCTTTATCCACCATCTTTTGCATTATATTTGAAAGAGTCTTGTTGAAGGCTTCTATCTTGGCCGCTACATGATACAGAGATGAATGGTTGGATTTGATGTTGTATTCTTGATACAACTTCTTCACCTCGGATTAACAGAAGTTGGTGCCATTGTTCGTCAATATGGTACGAGGGACACCAAATCTGGTAATGATGTTATATTTGATGAAGCTAACAATGCTTTTAGAACTAACTTTTTTGAGAGGAATTTCCTCTGCCCATTTGGAAAAGAAGTCATTAGCAGTAAGAATATACAAAAACTGCTTGCCATAGTTGAAGGGTAAGGTCCCACCACATCCATTCCCCATGTGGAAAATGGCCATGAGTACTTAGCTGTATGAAGTAGCTCTGGATTTTAATGAATGAAATTGGCATGTACTTGTCATGAATGACACTTCTTTGTGATATCAACACAAGCATGTATCATTGAAGGCCAAAAGTATCCAATCCTTCGATTCCAATTAGATAGTCTATGTCCAGAATGGTGGGCACCACAGACTCCTACATGCACTTCTTTCATGACATTCATTGTCTCTTCCCCATCAATGCATCTGAAGAGAACTACATCAAAACCACGCTTGTAGAGAATTTTCTCTAGGTGATCTGGGCTATCATAAATAGTAAAACTGACCACACGTCACCGAATTTGTTCTTTCCCAGCTCTATCTTCTGATTGAGAAAGTATTTCACTTGCTGATGGTAAAGCATCAGACATAACTGGTTTCACATTTGCAAGTGCCTCAAGATAAGTGGAATTTCTCGGCACTACATTGTCCATTGGAGCATTTTCTGGGAAATGTGCATCACTACTGTGGAGAGGACTTTCGCAGTGAAATTCATCATCATGGGGAGGACCACCATGGTGGGTGACAACAAAAGAGGAGATCTCTTTCTCCTTGGTCTTCTGGCCACAGAGAGGGTTATTGTAGCTCTCATCTGAAGATGAAACTTCAAGATCGACCGAACTGTCATGAAGCAAGCCTTCACGAGGAAGTGTCTGTTGAAGACCTTCAGAATTAATGCTCCCACTATTGGGAAATGAGGGAGTAGAATCTTGGATTCCAACAGATAACTGACTGAGGGCTTCAAGAACTCCAGCATCGAGCAAGGCCTTGTTATAGATTGGCTCTTGATTTCTTGATTGTGATGGGCAGATCTTCTTCTTAGATGCCTTCTTACTCACCTTGGAAACCACTTGTTGATTAAAGTGGCTACTATGAGCAGGTTTATGTGCCTGATCAAGAGAGATGGCCAGGTTAGGCTGACTATCTCTACTCAAACCAGGTGTATGTGATGGACTTGGTTGTCCGTGTGATATGGGGCAGTATTCCCCAGAACCCTCTTGGACTGGAACAGAGGTGTATATCTGCTCCGGAGTGATCTGTTGATGAGTTACTCCAATAGTAGGGATATATTTTCATTTCGTTCCCTGTGATGCTGCTGAAGCTGTTATAATATCCTAACAGGCATCCAGAATATGAGCAGGGATTTGCTTCTGCTCTTTCACCATTGACAAAATGTGATTGGTGACTTCAGCTGCCAGAACGGGGATATACATCCATTCCATGCTTGGAGTAGGTGTGTGTTCCTGTTCTTGTCCTCTTTTTCCTGTCAATGAATCCTGACAATACTCACGTGTGGGGTCAGAGAATTAAGTCTGCCTCCTGTTTGTCACCGGATCTTTCCAACTGACCTCTCCTAGTGCTACCAAACGAGACTGTTGGTAGGCTTGATCATTACTAGAAGGTGTATGTGCCTTCTGATTGCACTCCGCCAAATGTGGTTGAAGATCATCCGTCAACACTGACAGACGAGGCTTCTAGCAAGACTGATGAGTCTAAGTAGGTGTATGTGCCTATTTACCAGTTGTCAATACATTGGGTTGGCGGGATCCATCATATGTAGTCATAGGAGCATGCTGACTAGCTGATGATTTATAAATAGGTGTATGTTCTTATCTGTAATACTCCACCGGAATTGCCTGGTGGGATTGGTGTGCTGGTGCCAGACGAGTCTACTAGACAGATGAATTAAAACGGACGAGTGTATGTTCCCACTCGTTGCTTGCCACCAAGTTAGGTTGGTGGACTTCTCTGGAGATGGCAGAGATAAGAACTTGCTCACTGTTTACCGGATTTTGCCTCGGACGATTCGTCTTGCCTTCTCGGGTTCGAGGAACCTGAGCCGAACGCCTGGAGATGATACCCTCATCATGTTGAGGGCGCACTGCCGCACGATTCTGGCGCTAATTGTTGATGGGATCCATCAGGAAGGACTCTGGTCTCCTTGAATTAAGGCCCTGAGGGGCCTTCTCATTCACCTCCCCAGAATATGGGAGGGACTGGTGACTTTGTTCCGGGGATAACCACCCGAAACGGTTGAAGACGGTGGTTGGTACCACCTGCTTCTTAATCACTGGTCTTCATTGTTCGGATGACCGGTGTGAGTTGTTCTCTTGGAGGGCTTGTCGGGCAGCCTCCAGAGTTGGAATGGTACCGTGTTGATGGTACTCCTTAACCAGTGAATTAGATACCCAGTGTTGAAGACACTGAGTAGGTGATATCATCCTCAAAGTGGACGATGATCCAACATGAGTAGCAGCAGAGGCATTCACAGCAGAAGTATTCATGGGTGTGAACTTGAGAGAATCCATTTCTGAAAAGTAGAAGATCTTTGAAACGAGTGCCTGTTTTATATAAAATAGGTAATCAAGATAAGTCCGTTCACTACATATTTTGGATAAACACATATGTGATTGATTGTCTTGTTGGCCCTCTCATTGAGTTTTAAATAGGGGCCTAACAAGTAGGTAAACTATCAATTTAACTTGGTTAAGGATTCACGTCGGGTTCACCTTTTTTGTTTCCTTCTATAATTGGGAATGACCTCGTTAGATTAAGGTTCAAAAATTTCAAGCAGTTTCTAACGGTTTTGTTCATATAACTGGAAACATCCAATGATTCTATATCCATTTGGACTTACTTTCCAAAGGTAGGCGCTCATTAGTTATGCACTGATGAGACTTAGGAATTTGCATTGGTCAATAGGATGGGAGGTCGGACTCATCACGCCTTTTTTAGACGAATTATTATCTACTCCGGGACTCTCTTTATAGATTTAAGTTATGTTCATGAATCCTTATTAAATTACCAAGTATAAAATGAGCTTTCCTTTAGATCTTACAATCAATGATTGATATGTAGGAAATTTAGATAATCATTTATATGTATTTTAGGTTCTTCATCGATAGAGAATCATCTATATTTGTTAGAGATTCTTAGTCAATGGTATCCTTTAATACATTATATAAAAGTCTCTTGGTCATTATGATAACTATACTCGTTTTAAAGCCACTCAGTGGGGCATTTGAAGTTTATTGTCATTCATAAGGACATAGATTATTTCAGAGTTGGGATCGTACCCACAGATGGGTTACCTACGTATCCTTTATTTAGAAAGGGAATAAGAACCCACGTAGTTCGAGTAAGGAATAATGAGGTTTATGTATGATTGATGGATCAAAGAAAGATGTCATAATTACTTTTACACTCTAAGCTCATGTGAGTCATGCTCGGTGTGAGAAACAAGAATTATTGGTAAAATCGGACAATTGTGCCGTGAAAGATGCAATCATGAGAAATAATGTAGGGCTTATGTATGTATGACTTCCTAGATAAATGAAGATTATGATTTACTTCAGGAAAGAATCCAAGAAATAGGGTCTATAAATATATATATGTTTTATGGAGATTTGGATACTCTAACGTGGGGCTTACTCCTGAGAAAGATGCCCAAATTACGAGGGGACTTGTGATTGGATTTTATTCCTAAAAAGGAAAATCAAATCAAAAGTAAATGAAGATTGTTTAAGAGAAATTAAAAATGGGGCTTAATCTTGAAAAGGAGGCCCAAGTTAAGGGAATTATGTTTGGGGCTTTCTCCTAAGGAGGATGCCCAGAATTAAGGGGACTTGGACTGGGGCTTACTCCTCAAAAGGAGGCCCAGGTTAAGGGAAATTATGACTGGGGCTTACTCCTGAAAAGATGGCCCAGAATTAAGGGGACTTGGACTGGGGCTTACTCTTGAAAAGGAGGCCCAGGTTAAGGGAAATTATGACTGGGGATTACTTCTGAAAAGGAGGCCCAGGTTATGGTAAATTATTACTGGGGCTTACTATTAAAAAGGAGGCCCATGAATAGGGTTCTCTCATCTTAAAGGATGAGGTTGAATGAATTAAATATCTAACTTTAGTGACATAAAGATGTGTAAATCTCTAGGTTTTGAGAGATGTTCCACAGAATTCCTTTCAGATAAGGAAGTAAATGAAGAAAACATGCCATAAATGGATTTTAAGAGTGTCTTGAAGACTGAATCTTGAATATGAGAGGTAGAATAGCATAAGAGAGGTGAAATGGGCAGGAAGGGCGCACAAGTCCTGGGGGGTCGCGCAAGTACTGCATGGGTGCACAAGTCTTGGTCGCGCAAGTATACTTGTGCGACACCTATATACTTAGGCAATGGTAAACCAATAGGGTAATACATGTGTGATCCTTGACCAAAGCATTTAGAATTATCCCAAAGTACTTTCAGAAGAGTGGCGCACAAGTTTCAATGATTAGGTCAGGAGGTGCGCAAGTGTGTCCATTTCCCTTAAGGGTAAAACACTTAGGTGCACAAGTGTTAGTGAATTATAACACTTAGACCTTATTCCTCTTGTTTAGACCTTCCATTCTAGGTAATGAATTACCTTAGAAGTGTTCGGAAGACTTGAAGAAGAGAATTGGTCATTCAGAGCTCTGTATCTGAATTCTGTAAAAAATAATTTCTTAAATGTGGGGCCCACTGGGGGTATTTATAGGCTGGACAAGACCCTGGGATATTTTCAAAGAGGGCGCACAAGTCACCTGCATGACCACTAGTCAGTGAGAAAGTGTACTTGCACGACCATGCTGGAACTTGCGCGACCTATGGGCAAGGTTCTCCAGGTTTATCCCTTTCTCTTTTTTTGATGTTTATTCAAAGGATGAATCTTCTTTGTTTGAGGTATTTCCCTTTTCATTTCATTTAGAATCTATGACGAAAAGGAGAATCAACAATAATATAAATAAAATAAAACATTTTAGGCTATAAATATTGTTTAATTAATTATTAAATCATTAAGAAATAAGTATGAATTCATAAAATATACAGAAAACCAAAAACTGTATTTTTTTTACGATTCATAAAAAAAATGTATTTTGGTGAATTCTGATAAATTCACGCTAACCTAATTTTGATGTTCTGATTTTTAAGAAAACATTCCTAATAAAATGATTTTAAATATTAAATATAAAAAACCACATTCAATGTAAAATAATAATTTTTATGGAACATTCAAATTTATATCACTTATTAAAATTTCCTAGAAAATTATAAAATTATTTTATCATTTATATTTAAATAAGAGTGTTTAAAAGGACTATTTAATTAAAACTAATATTTTTCAGAATACCTTGGTTTATTAAAAAAAATTATATCTTTTCTAAAAAAAATTGTGTTTTATTTGTGTCTAGAAATCAATTTTCAAATTTATCTCAATTAAAAATATACATTATTTTGAAAAACTATTATTAAAAAGAATTGATGGAATAATACTTGTATTTATACAAAGTAAATTACACTTTAAGTAACTATGGCGTGGATACATAACCCCTTATTACACCTACATACTCCCTAAGAGTAAGGTGTGAAATAGTCATAGTTTCATGGGGTGTCTCTCCTAACATAGACCGAGTAGTAATCTCCACTAACATGAAATTATCTAGTAGAAGATTTTTTTCAAGCTTCACTTGTTAATATTCGGATTGGTATTGATCAAGGGAAAACCCCAATGACACTACCCCTTCCCATGTTTTTATAAATGGGCTTCAAACTGCATGACTCTACTGTTTGATGCCATTAATTCTTCTTTCTGTATAAATTATCAATTTTCATTAGTACTAATAAATAGTAATTATAATGGTATAATTATCAACCAATGTTATAGTTTTTATCAATCATATTGAAACACGATCATATTATTCGACAACCATATAATTATCAAACCCCAATTATCGTATATCCCTTTATATCATTTAAATATAACATCATTATTTTACTCATCATTCCCTATAATTCCACTTTAGTATATATTTTCTATTTCAAAAGACTTTTATTGGTTTACTAATATTTTGTTTTATTTAGTAGCATTGTTTGTGGGAGTGATGATTCTAGAAGACTGAGGTGATCATTATTTTCCAATTCTAGCCTTTTCTATTTTAAATTTTTTGTCATGTCATAATGTTTGGCATTTTAATTGGTTTTACAGGTGGCCACTGTATTGATATTTTTTAATGATATTAAATTTTTCAGTTCCCTTGTATTTTATACATTTATAATATAATATAATATATATAACAAACATTAATCCTAGAATAAAATAACAATTAATAATTCTGGGTTGTTACACTTAATATGATTTCAAATCTTTAAAATCATTGAATAAAACTTTCTTGGATCAATAATATATCTTAATATAACCAAATAATTCTAATACATACAGAAAATAATATCAAATTATATAATGGTATGTTCAATATGATTCGTTGGAAAGTCTTTCTCACTAATAACAATAGGAATATTCTTATAAGTTTTATTTATTTAATATTTACACTAGAAGTTTTCAACAAAAGTTTTATCTTCTTTGTTGAGGTGATATTCCCATTTTACTTGATTTTTTATAAATTAAGGAATGTGAAGATCTAAATTCAAACATTGAATTGGAAAATTTTGAGTAAAGAAGTAAATTACCTACCAACACTTCATTAGATGTCCCAATATGAACTATAGTAGTAGGAATTTATTTTGTAATCTTTTTTTTATTTTGATATTTGCGATTTCCAGCCGAAGTAACTATCTTTTGACACATGTTAGTGGAATACACCAACTCCAGTCAATTAAATAACCTCACCATTTATGGGATATCTATTACCCCATTCTTGGTTTTTTAGTAATCTTATCTTTATAGTTACGAAACCCTGGACAAAACACAACCCACCGGTAAAACATTCTATACCCTGTTAATAATTATATTAAATATTTTTTACAAAACAGTGAACATTTTGGTAGCTTAAATCTAGAGTTAATAGTTATAAGATTGCCCTTTGATTCCCATCATTACTCTTTCTTACTTTTATCATCTCAAGGAAGATAAGTGTCAGAAAACTCCATCTCAACATTATCACTACAATGAAAAAATTTCTTATAAACTTTACATTACAATGAATAAAAATATATTTTTAAACATGGTTTCAATCCCATGTAAATTCTATTAATATTACTATTAGGATCATGAAATAATGATATGTTCTTATACAATCTTGTAAAACATGATTCATATTTAGCCACTAAAACTTCACTTTTTTCTTGAATTCCTATAATATTTTCTCTATCCAGATCTAAATGACAATATGGAAATATTTATCTAGAGAAATATTCATAAATGTATCCAACTCCATGGAATATAAATCATATCTATCTTGTATTCTTAATCAAAGACCATCATCAATCAACATCACCTTGAAAATGATAAATGTTAAGAGCTACCTTTTAACATTATAGACATCCCATGACATTAAGAAGATTTTATAGATCATTGATCCATCCTTGAGCTACCATAGGATATACAGCTTCATCAAAATATATAGGGTTATATTTAATGAAATTATTATCTATTAACATGTTCCTCTACAGTAAATATGCTAGTTATCTAACATGGATTCCACCACCATTTATTTCCTATATCATCTGATCTATCACTTCAACGAACTACTTAGTTCTAATTCCATCCATTCTAGACTGATGACTTGTAAGGATATGATCCTCTTGATACATTTGTACATTAGTTTCCCTTTTTTCTATATGGAAATCCATTTTAAATATATATATATTTGATGAAGCAATGTGGAAACCTTCCAATGGTATACCATTCAAACATTACCATAAAAATTAATGTTTAATTGGTATTTTATTAACATCATCCTAACCTATAATGTTATTTAAACATTCCAGTGATACCAGCAATAAATATATGACCTTGAACCATACAAAATATTGAGTGTTTAGTCATAAATTAATTTTCTTATATATTTTGGGATAATTATGGTTTAGAGTTTTAGACAATTAAGTCATAAATAATATTTAACAAACAATTATAATATAAAGTAGACACTTCTCCCTAGTATCTAATTTTTCCAAAAATATAAAAATAATAAAGTGAAACACTTTTTCATTTTATTAAAAACTTTCATTACTTTAAATTTGATTTATTCTTTATTCTGACGCATCCATAAACCCGGTGATTTTAAAACAAATTGATAGGAGCACCAAAATCATAGAAAGGGATATAAAAGAAGGAAATATATAAGTCTAGTTAACATATGAAAACGCATTAGATGATTTCATTTTTGACAATGTTCTTTTAATTTATGAAATAAATCATATCCACAAGAAACAATACAAAAATTTCTTAAAGAAAATATTCAGAAATCATAGAAAGAAAATTTAAAACCTAGTAGGAGTCTAAGAGAATCATATTCAGAACTCATGTTATAAATAACTAGAGCCTAGTTATATTGATAAGAGAAACCCCCTAGTTACCTCCCTCTCCATTTCATAGAAAGATATAGAATATTACCCAATGCATATTAAAGATATAAGGGGGATCACCCAACACACAAGCTATAATGGGATCACCCATTCATTATATATAATTGACCATTACCGGATCATCAATAAAAAATTTAACTCTTAATTTTTTTTATAATAATACCCTGAAAAATATATGTTTAACCTACATGTAAAAAAAATATGGATATAAAAATATCCTTTTCTTTTTAAAAATCTATTTTCAAAACAAAAAATACTATTATAAAAAAGGAATGTGGGTTTATATTTAATGAAAATTGAAAATAATTTAAAGTGGGGAAAACATAAAATTATAGTGATGGTGGCGGGAAAACCATTGACACCGTATATATTAACATAAAAAATTCTTTTTTTTCTTTTGGTTAAGATAGTAAAAATATTCCATATAAAATATATAAAAATATTCCTTTTGGAAAACATTCTAATGAAAGTAAAAATAGACATAAAATTTACTCTATAATTGTTTATATCCATTTAAATATAGAAGTAAAATAATTTTATGAATATGGAAATAAGAGAAAAATATTTAGAAAATAAATATCTAATAAAATTAAAATGATGTTTTAATTTAAAGTGTCCCTTACCTTGAGTCTGACTCATCACATTCATTCTTTATCTTATTGAATAAAAAAATTATATTCGGTTTTTAATTTTTTAAGAACCCTTTTCAAGTTATTATTCCTTTTATTTTTTTATTACCATATTATATTTAATTACTTAATCATTTTAGTTTGTGTCATATGTTTTGAAGATATTTGGATCATATATCCAAAATTACTTCAGCAGGTTAAATATGGTAAGAAATATCAAATTTAAAAATTTAGAAAATATTTTTCACGATATTAGTAGCATTTTATAGATCAATTATACTTTTAAAACCAATCAGGAAATATGGTTATGAAAAAATAACCACATTACAATCATGGATACGGTAGGTCATACATATGTATTAGTAAATTTTTCATTTCATAACAATCATAATCAAAACCTTTAAATAATGATATTTTTTAAAAAAATAACATATTATTTATTTAAATAAACTTATATATATCATCCACATGATCTAGGGATGAAAAATGAATCGCATCACTTTTTTGGATGTGGTAGTCCACATTTATGCATGAATGTTATTATCATTTTCAATAGATAGAAATGTAAGAAAGAATATGATATATTATAAACTAAATATTTATAATTAAATCCTTAACATAATATTATATATATATATATATTGTAAATACATCATTATAACCATCTGTGTGAGGCAATGATGGAATTCAAATTATTTCGGTTCGTGAGGCGGCTGTTATCCTTACACACAAATGATGGTTTCATTTCCCTACTGATGGATGATTAGACAAATATATATGATTATATTTAAAACCATAAAAATATATGTACTACATTATTTTTATTATTTCGACTTGATTAAATAATAATTTAAGGATGTAGAAGAAGGAATAAAAAGAAAATGCTTGATTAAGAGCTATACCTCTTCTTCTGATAACCTATTTAGTCTTATACCTAAATATTTCATAATATTGATTTATGAAAAAAAAATTATGATTTGAAATGAATAGATATTTATGGAAGTTATTTGGGTATGGATTAGTTGAAAAAAACATCTTTTGAAGTGAGTAAAAAGTTGAAGAGGAGGTTTCCATTAATAAGTGAGGGAATGGGTACTATTGGAATTACTTAAAGTATTAAATTAATATAAATTAATTCTCCTTGAAAAATAAATCCAAATTGATATAGTTTGGATGTAATAATATTATGGATATAAATTTACTCATCTAGTAATATTTTGATAGGTTTATATGATATTATAACCATTATCTCTTTGTTTTAACCCCCGTTAACCATTTGGTATATTAGAATGATATTAATTTTTTACACTATAGGATTCAATAAAGTTACTATAAATGGAAACGTGTTCCACAAATAGAAAAATAAATATTTATTCAACAAAATATACAATTTATTTTCAAAAATATAATATTTTTTTTTGAATTTTAAATCATTTAATAAACAATTATTTATTATAATATATCATTAATGAAATTTTGGAATGAGACATTTAAATTGACTCTGAAAACAACATAATAGAAAATTAATTGAAATATAAACCATTAAAACATCCTTAATGAGATGTTTTTACCTATAAAATTTATGTTATAGTATAAATCAATCCAAAAATATATCTTTTTGGGTTTTTGTAATTATTTAATATATTTTTGTACTAGTTGTACAAGAACCATGTTAGTGTTGTGTAAGAATTTAAGGTAATTATTTCATCACTAGTATTAACATATAAACTAATAAGATAATATTTTTTATATTGAAAATTAATACATTTAATCAAACATATGTTTTATTATCCCTATCAGAAAATATTATAGATATTAAAAGTAAGGGAGTTGAATTTTTGACTTTATATTTACATAAAATAATATATGTGTTATAATAAAAAAAGTGGCACAAAATTGAAATATATTAGAATCTTGAATATTAATGGAATCAAGTTACTTTTAAAATAAAATATGTACATGTTTTGTTGTTATTTTTGGGCCATATCACATAATGTTTAACCTTAATTTCAAGATCTTTATCTACCGAGGTGACATATACTTCCAGTAGTTAGTATTCATAATGATAAAAAATAAAAGAATTTCATTTAATAAATATGGAAATTTTGATTCCAAATATGTAATAACCTTTTCAATTAAAAAGTTATAGATGTGTTAGAAATTAGGTAATGATTAAAACATTAAATGAAACAAAAATAAATTTTAGAAAAATGATTTTTAATATAAAAATATACATATACGATACTTATTTATAAACATGATTAAAATTTAATTAATTAGATTATATATAAATAAATAATACTTATTTTACTTTTATATCAAAGTCAAATCAGAATAATACTCTAATTCTACATTATTTAATAAAAAGAAATGATAATTTTAAAAAAATCGGTATATATAACTAATCACTTCAAAATCAATGTTTTCATAAAAATACCAAAATTTACCCCTATGAAAATTTTTATATGATGATTTAAAATTTTAAGATTATTTTTTCTTATTGAAATTCTATAATTTTTAAATAAATCTTTTAAATAAAACAATATAATACATTAAAACCCAGTTTGGTTAGAAATAATGCTTTTTTTACATTCGATTGAAAAATTACCATACAATATTATAATAAATATAAATAAAAAAATATAATTAATTAATATTTATAATAAATGAAACTTATCTATATTAACATTACCATGGATAATAAAATTAGATTCGGGGTGTTCGAGTTTGTATCCAATAAAATTTAGAATAATCAATAAGAAATATATTTAGAAGAACATAGTCAGAAAACATAAATATATGATAGAACCATAGGATATATAAAAAATATATTTGGATTAGATGTCATGAATTTAAAATAAATGCATAGTAATGATATATTGTGACTTATAATTCAGGGTTTTATTTTTGAACTAATTATGTATATTCCATTTCATTGAAATGAAACCAAATATAAAGGACAAAATATGTGTCAACTCATGTAATAAATGTTTTGAATTCCCTCCCAAGACATTTTGTGAAGATGCTATTATATTGGATTATATTATCTGTATATTAAAAAAAGTAATTCATTTTAAGACTAGTAAACATTCCCATATAGAATTGCCTATTACACTTTATCATAGTTTGACAATTTTATGCCACTTCAAGTTGTAGAAACCTATATCCTTCAATGGAACTATGAATACCTTAGTATATGATAAATTCACCATTTCCATAGAGAATAGTATAATTTTTTGGGATATAATGTATCAAACATACACCAGATTACCGATAATTAGGGTCTGCTATCAATTTCATTGAAATTATTACCAAGAATCAAATCCCAAAGGATCATGAGTTTAGTAGTCTTGGTAAACCAAATACTTACACGAGTCTTCTATTACAAATTAATATACTAATTAAAAAATAATTTATTTTCTAAAAATATCCAAGGATAACTTTATTTCTTCTAGTATATCCTTGAATATCCTTCATCGTACGCTTCGTGGATTCATGGTTAAAGGAAACATAATAAGGGTGAGCCTAAATTCTTAGTAAGAGAAAAATATAGTAGAAGAAATAATGAATCAATGATAATAATAATTATGGAATGGTAAATAACTAAACAAAGATACTATATAATAAAAAAAATAGAGGTAAGTGAATAATAAATATTGAAAGGTAATAAATGGAAACACATTCCATCCAAATAACTAGATAAGAAAAATAAATATGGAATGGTAGGAAAATAAAACACATTTCATTTAATAAATGAACTAAAAATGAAATGTATCCATAAATGTGATGACGTAGGATATCATGGATTAATAATAATTAAAACTAAATGAGGGACATGCACAATTATTAGATTCCTTGTTTCCTAGGTACATGAAACCATCTAATTTGGGCAACTAATTCGTCACATGATGATAATGACGCATCGAGGGGCTATCTATAACAGGGCCCCACCCATAGGTCTTTCATTAATCAATCCCCAACCTTTATTTTACCTATAAAAATAAATCCTCATACTGAATAATCAAAATAAAAAATATGTCTTATCAAATGTCCATATGGATTATAAGATACAAATTTATTAATATTTCTAAAAAGAATCAAATAATATTCAAAGTGAACACCATATGTGAAAATTATGTATTGATTATGAAATAATAATATCTATTGTATGAGAATAGGTATATCCAAGTATATTTACAATGAAAAGTTTCTATAACAGAGTGATTGTTTCCAGAGAAAGTAAAAAAATGAAAAAAAGGAAGTGAGAGTAAAAAGATATCCATGAAGAACATTATTGAGGAAAACAAACTTTGTTTAAAAAACATTCTGAAAATAATTTTTATTGTAACTCACTTTTGAAAACATTTTCTTTAAAAATTATCCCTTTGAACATTAAAAGGAATCTTCAGATTAATGAGGGTAGGTAAATCCATACATGTTTTTTGATGTAAAAATAACACTCCCTTTTCACATTAAAGAGGTTAGAAAAATTCCTTATTCACAAATTGAAAAGAAGATTCCTTTGAAAAAATTGGTAGGATAAAAAAATGTGTAAAATGTCATTACCAAATAATTTTAAATATATTTTTGAAAACATTTTAATAAAACATGTTTTTTAGAAGAAAACAGTTTCTCTGAAAAAAGAGTGAAATAAAGTCATATTTTCTTAAAAATATTATTTAAAACATTTTGAGTACCAAAGATTAAGAAAATGGTAATATTAATTGAAAATTTTAAGAACTAAAAAAATGAGAATAAAATTAATGTGTTTATTGACTAATGGTTATATATTTTCCTCTAATGGAAATACCAATGAAAGATCATTAGTATTAGTCTTGAGAAAAATAATCATTAAACATCCAAAAGTGTCCCATACCACTTTGAAGAATTTTAAATCATAAGATTCATGAAATAATAATATTAAATGAAAGTTATAAATACCATGGAGATTAAATTATTCATTAAATAATATAACAATATGGTCAGTAGAAACACCGAACAAAATTAGCAAATGGCGAGCATGACATTAATCTCAAGAATGTAAATAGTGAGATGAAAGTCCCTTACCTTGCATTTCCTATTAGTTAAGCATACTTAAACTTATAATAAAATTATTTTTATTATATACAATGTTAATTACATTTTTCATGTTTATAATTACTTTTATTTCCCTTATTATCAGTTAATATATTACTACTTAATCAATTAAGTTTAGGTCGGTTGTTTTGACTAAATTCAGTTCATCTGTTAAAAAATAACTTAGGTAGGTCAAATTTATTCAAAGGGTTCATTATATAAAATCTCCAAAAAATAACCATCACATAATTATCATATTTATAAATCAATTATAATTTTTTATCTCATCATTAATTTTTTTTATTAAAAATAAACGAGCATTACAATTAGAGAGACGATATGCCATATATATGCATGAGTAAATTACCATTTTCCAAGGATTGTTATACAAAAAAGGTAAGTAACAATATATATTTCCAAACATGATAATTATATCATAAAAAATATTTTAATTAATCAAAAATACTTGTATATATAATTATATTGATTAAAAATGAATCGTATCGGGTCGATGAGGTAGAAGTCCACACATCCAAGAATGACGTTATTACATTTTATGTGTGTGAATTGGTTATAAATAAATTGATATATCTTTTATTTAAAAAATGTTAATTATTTAATGAATATAATATTTTTATTTATTTCACAAATTTTTTATTTAAAAAATACTTCATAAATTTCATTTATCATGTGATCGAATCACATTGTTTTTAGGAGGGATCTGTCCACACTTCCATAAATAATGTTATCATATTCCCAAAAAATAGAGTCAATAAATATATGTGTTATAAAATAATTAAATATGTATATTAATATAATAAATATTATATATAAAATATATAAACATATTTTCCATCATGATGACCACCATGAGCGGTGGTAAATGAAGAATGAACAATCATCGTTTCATGAAGCTCTAGTTTTCCGTTCACATAAACAATATGTTTGTTACCCATTGGATGGGAGTGTGTGTAATTTTAGGTATAAAAAATAACCTAATTACAACCTAGTATATTTATTATACTATGTTTTATATAAATATGTAATAAGAATAGTTTATGGAGTAGATAATAGAACTAAAACTAAAATTCTTAAGGAATCATGTTACCCAATAATTTGTTAACTCCTTTTGGTTTGTGCAAAAATGATTCCTCAGATTGCTTTCTGAACAAGTGTATTATTCAAGGAATATTTTAGGTATGTTTAGGAGATATTTTATAGGATATTGTTTGATCCAAAGTTTCCAGATAGGCGTGAGAAAGAGGGATATGTGGCGCCCTTTTATAAGGGTGGAAAATGACTCACAAGGTATTTTTGAAAAGAAGTTAGGTGAACCCATGTTTTTTCCTAAAAAAACATACAAAACCAACAAAAAAAAATAATTTAAGTTTCATGGCCTAATTATGGATTGATAATGGGTTTTGGACATGTGTCTAGGTCATACGGGATGTTAAGTTGAAGATTTATCCCCTTATTAAGCTTAATTTTGCCTTCATAATTGTTATTAATTTTAATTACATTCAAAAATATTTTTGGTAAAACATATTTTAAAATTATTAAAAATTATAAATTAATCTTATGCCAAATATGTAATCCATTTTCCCAAGTTCAAATCACCTAAGTATTTGAAATTAATTTAAATTTAATCCTGTATAAGGGACTATAATATGGGTTTTTAATGTAAAAAATGTCCGACTTTTTGCTATGTTTTTATAATCACTTTGAAAGTGAAAATTTTTATAATGACATAAATTGGATTAATTGATAAAAATATGATCTAATACAACCATAAATCCTATTTGAAATATTATTTATCCTTACAAATAAATTAGATTAAAAAGTAGTTTTGAAATAAAATCTTGTTTTTTTCATTATTCATTAAAAAATAAAACATCATAGAAAAATACTAATCATTAAACCTAAAAAAATATTTATGTTTCTATTTAAATAATTAAGTTTATTTTTACTTAAATAACATAAAAAAATTTCAATTTAAATTTAAAATAGGGTTTCCATTAAAAGGAGGCAAATATTCCTGAATAAAATATGTGTTTTTTAGTAAAATCGGGTTTTTTCTTATATTATGCTTGTCAAATATCATTGGATAAATATTGAAAATATTATATTGAATATATAATATTTATATTACATTAATATAACTCACTAATAGATATTAATTTAGTTTATGAGGATAAAATAACTTTTCCAGCATAAAAATAGTTTTCTATATAAATATTCTTTCTATATTCAATTATGTCTAATATTAATTTCTAATTAATATTAAACTAATTAATTTGTATTATATCTATGTAATACATTTATTTTCATAATCTAGCTAATATTATTAAAAAATGGTAGTTTACGTATTATTTTATATAATAATAAATTATTAATAATATATTATAGTTCAGTAAAACGTGGGCTTGCATGCAACATAAGACATTGAAGAAAATAGTTGTTTCATGTGAGGTATGCTAACTCAATGTTTCACGCATTGAAAGATATAAAATTTATTTAATTTATTAAAATTAATAAATTTATAATAAATACAGAGGATATTATATTCCTTTACGTTCTTGGTGTCGCATGTCATACACATTATCAAATACAAGTTAGTCTTTTAGAATTTTTGGGGTGTTACATTCTCCCCACTTTAAATAAATTGAGTCCTCACAGTTTAAACATGATCTTGGTGATATATTTTTGATATTTCCTATATAAAAAATAAAACATCCTTAAAAGAGTTCTTAAAAATCCTCTATAAATGGGATAATGAGAATTACAAATGTCACTTGGACTAATAAGTAATCGGGTCTCTAAGTATGAGAAAATTTGTGGAAAGTAGATATATATACTTAGAGGAAAAGCGTAAATATTTATAGGGAGTGATATAGTTCATAAATAATAATTTTTGAAAGATCAATTTAAATTAGTGGACCTCAAATCCATACATCTATGATGATTTAGAAGGCCATCGATTTAAAACAATTTAAGGTATTAAGACAACATTTTTGTTTGAAGAAACATTTCCTAATTTTAAGAATCTATTTTACTGTCTATGTATACATAAATGATATATTTATATAAATATAATTTCAATTTTTTCTGTTATTATATTTATTTTACAATTCATTCAAAATTTAATTTTAATGTATAAAGAACTAAAATACATTTATAATGGATCCTAAGGCCCATAAAAGAGTGAAAAGTCCAACTATTTGTCTCTAAATATTCTCCAAAACTAATATGGTATGAAGATTAATCTATAAACCTTAAAAGTGAAACTAATGGATTATCATTAGTATATATTTATCAAATTTTTTCAACTAAAAAAATAACATATAAACCAGGACATCATGTAGGCCAGTTGTTGGTGTCAAACCTATATCGTCCTTCGGTCATGGGTTCACATCCCTCTTCCTTACCAGATTCAATGGGTTGGCACCCGGCATACATGTTTTCCTATTGTAAAACCATATTAATATAATTTCCCAAAATAAATATGATATAAACCCTTTAATAAATGTTAATAACAAAATAGACTTTTAAAAATGATTTTTCAATACAACCCCAATACATAAACACGTCATCCATTTATTTCCATATGGCTCATTCCTTGGTCTTGGGTTTATCCAATATATCATTTATAGCATTTTTAAATCATATAACCTTTCTTCAATTTAAAATATCATAGGTTTAACCTAGGTTATTCATTATTATAATCCTTCATAGTGGTTTTTTCAGAAAATTTGATTTTTTTTCATAATGATATCCACCGGGAGTTTCAAATTAGGTGTGTAGTAAGGCTCGTTGTCATGTACCTATTTTAATCAAGTCATGTCTGATAAACCTTGTTGGAGTTGTTACTATTAGGTACATATATTCTAGAACCATTTCCCCCCTGTAATATCTAGATATGGATGTATTTCTAAGAATACACACAAAATATCTACGTTACCAAAATTCTATAATGTTCTTCTAAAATTATCCTAAAATTCTACCTTATATTTATATTCTCTAATCTATGTTTTCCTAAATATAATTCCCATGGTTTCATCCAAAAATTGATTTCAAATATACCTATCTGACCCTAGATATCCTAGATATGGTGTCTAAGATCAACTACATTGGAATTCTTACCAGGAATCAAATCCCAAAGGACCAAGAGTTTAGTAGTATTAGTAAACCAGATATATACATGAGTCTAGTATTAAAAATTAATAAAATAATTAAACATGATTTTTTCTAAAACAAATTCGCATAAATTTATTCCATATAGTATATACTTGAAAATCATCCATAGTATGCTTCATGGATTCATTGGGAAAGGAAATATAATAACTGTGGGCTAAAATGCACAGTAAGTGAAAAATACAATGGAAGAAATAATGAATAAATGAGAAGAACAATTATGGATTAGTAAATAACTAAACACACATACCATATAATAAATATATTGATAAGGAAGTGTATAATCATTATGGAAATGTAATAACTATAAACACATTGAATTAAAATAAATAGATAGGGAAAAATAAATATAGAAATGTAAGAAACTAAAACACATTTTATTTAATCAATGAATTGAAAATGAAATGTATTTAAAGATATGATGATGCAAGGTCTCGAGGATGAAAAATAACTAAAACTAAATGAGTTAAATTCTTAATTATTAGAGTCCATGTCTCCTATTTATATGGAACCAATACCGTATTACGAAAGGTCTTTTCAGTATTGGTTTCATATAAATAGGAGATATGGACTCCAATAATTAAGAATTTAACTCATTTAGTTTTTGTTATTTTTAATCCAATGAGACTACCAATTCATCGGGGGAAAATATATAATTGAGCTTTCATTAAATAGTCCTCATCCCATGTATTACATATAAAATTAAGTCCACATATCAAATAATCAAAATATATAATATACCTTATCAAATATCAGTATGGATTAGAAGATACAAATTTATCAATATTTTCCAAACATTTCAAATAACTTTTAATTTAAAAATCATATGAAAAAATGATATATGGTTTAGGTAATAATTATATCCAATTTATGAAAATATGAATGTCCAAGTATATTTACAAAAAAATGATTACAATAGAGTACTTTTTTCAATAAAAATTTAACAATAAAAAAGCAAGTGAGATTGCAAATATAGTCATTAAGAACATTATTTAGGAAAATATCATCGGTTTAAAAAACATTTTGAAAATAATTTTCATTTAAAATCACATTTGAATTTTTTTTTAATTATAAATAAACCTTTTGGACATACAATGGAAGCTTCAATGAAATGAAGGTGGGTAAATCTGTACCTTTTGTATGATAGAAAAAAGAATATTCCTTTTACATGGTAAAAATGTTATGAAAATGCCTTTTGTAGAAAGAGAAAATAAGATTACATTGAAAATATTAGTAAACAAAAAAATTTGTTAAAGTGTATGTACCAAATCATTTTAAATACATTTGTAAAAATATTTTAATAAAACATTGTTTCTTATAAGAAAATAGGTCATCCGGCTATTGAGATAAATGATGTTGGGTTTTCTTAAAAACATTTTCTAAAATATTTTGATTACCAAATAGTGGAAAAAGGTACTAATACTTGAAAATATTCACGAATAACAATAGGATAATAAAATTGATGGTTTTATTGAACAATTTTCATACATTTTCCTCAAATTCATATACCATTTAAAGATCATTTGTTTTAGTATTAAGGAAAATAATCTTTAAACATCCCAAGGTGTCCCATTCCACTTTAAAACATTTTAAATCACAATACAAATGAATGATAAAGATTAAACTAAATATTCAAATACCATTAATAATAAAAAAGTAATGATATAATATATCAAAATGGTCAATAGATACACCACCCAAAAGAAGAAAATGCTGAACATGAAATTTATCTCATAGATGTAAAAAAATGAGATGAAAATCCCTTACCTTGTATTTCCATTCTAGTGAATGTCCCTTAAAATCATATATAATATACATATGTTAATTATCTATTTTCTTCAGATACTTTTTCATGTTTATAATTACTTTTATTTTAATTGTTACCATGTTGTATACAACTACAAAATCACTTATGTTTTTCATCAGGCATTTTGTCCTAATTCGATTCATGTGTTACAAAAATAGATTTGGTTGGTCAACTATGGTCAAAGGGGTCATTATATAACATATATGGAATAATAAATATTAAATTATTATCTTATTTATATATAAATTATACTTTTTAACCAATATCTAAATATAGTTAGGAAAAATGGACCAATGTTACAATCAAGGAGATGGTAGACCATATGCACGCATGAGTAACGTTCACATTTTTCATTGATAATTATAGAAAGAAGGTAAGTAATACTATATATTTCCATAATTATAATTATATAATAAATTATATGTAATTTAGTTATATATAATTATATATATAATTCTTCTTAGGTAAAAGGAATCACATTAGTTTGAGGAGGCGTTAGTCCGCACGTCCCCGAATGACGTTATCACTTTTTATGTGTGTAAATGGGTAATAAAGAAAATGATATATATTTTATTTCCATAATGTTAATTATGTTGTTAATAAAATATATATTTTGTTTAATTCACACATTTTTAATTTAAAATTGTTGGATCTAAATCTACAGATTATACACAAGAGGGGGGTGAATTGTGTCTTTTGAAATTTTTAGATAACTCTTTAATTGAATGAGTTCTGTCCTCTATACTTTATCAGATTTGATCATGCAGCGGAATAAGTAAAAACAAGAACAAAAAAATGTATAGTGGTTTGGGGAACAGAAGGCCCCTAGTCCACTCCACCAACGCTCAACTCCACGAGCTTGGTGATTTTCACTATCTGGTCCTCGTTTCAACAGACCGGTCCACAACTGAGTACAGGCAGTTGACACCTTTACAATCATAAGGCTAACAAATCCTTCTAGTTCAAACATGAACCAACACAGCTTAGAACGAGAAGCTGGTTACTCAAGAATAAAATAAAAATTAGGAGGAAGTTTTCTAGTTGATCTTCACAATTGCAACAGAATGCAATTGACAGTAGAAGGATCGTAGTCTCTAGAAATATTGATTTTCAAAACAAAGTAATTCTGAGTCGATTCGGTTGCAATAAATATAGAGATATAGTTCTCAACTTCAGCAGTAGTAGATCCAAAGTAGATATTCAATGTAGAACAGTTGAAAATTCTATCGAGTTATTTCTTCTTAAATAAACAGTTCTTTGACACTCCTTTTTGAATCAGCAGATCAACGTGAATTTTTGCAGTCTCTGTTTTCCACCTTTTTAATAATATATCGATCACTATACACACATGTACCTGGTTTTTCAAAGAGAACATATATAACAAAGCTGAGTATATCTTCTGCACATTTAGATCCATAAAAGTCGCCTTCTGATTTGCGATATTCAAAAATTTGAATTTACAGAGAAGTCGTAACATCCCTTAATACTCAGCATAAAAATCTCCTTTTAATTCGATCGTAAATCTATCGATAAAACGGCTTTGAATCAGTCAGATTCATACTTTAAAAATGACTTAAAATCCGGCTTGAAATCCGCGCAAAAATCAGCTTGCTGACCTCTGCATAAAAATATCGTCTTTCAAAATTTACGACGCCAAACGTAAGGTTGATAACGTGGCCTCTAAACGTAGGGTTGATGACATAGTCTTCAAACGTAAGGTTGAAAACGTAAGGTTGAACATAAGCATAGGGGTGATCATTTATACTTTTTCTTCAACACTCAAACATACGACAAAAGATCTATAATATTTCTTGATCCATAATTTTCCAAGAACGTATGGTTGTTTACAAAAGTAAGGTTGATGAACCATACTTCTGAGAAACAAATGTAACGTTTAGTATTTACATACGGTTCTCCTTCCATAATTTACTGCTAACCAAAATGTAAGGTTCCTTCCTAACGTAAGGTTCTTCTTCTATACTTTGCTAAAAACGTAGAGTTGTTTAACTATACTTGTCTCTTATCTCAAAAAGTATACACGCTTTTCATCCTTACGCTACGTTCATCCACATAGGGTATGAACAGTGATTCCAGAATGCGCTAAAGCATATTCCGCGCTATATTTATCCACGTAGGGTATGAACAGTGGTTCCAGAACATGCTAAAGTAGATTCCGCACAAGTAATAAATTCTCATTATTTAAAGAGTAAAATAAATTAATAAATTCATGAAAAATACTAAATAAAATCATTAGAAAATAACTAAGGGTATTTGTGAGCATCAAAATTATTGTAAAGAGACAGAGTATTATATTCAATAATCTCCCCCTTTAAATAACATTTTTATGTATTGTTGAAAACAATACATTGCTCAACAATCTCCCCCATTTTGGTGATCACAAAACACATAAAATAATTAAAATTATTTAAATGAAATTAAATTTCAAAAAATTAGTTACATAAAGTTTTTGAATTTTGAGAGGATGAAACAATATTTAATTTTAGCAAAATTTCTCCTTCTGAATAAACTTTATAATAAACAATAAATATACAGAAAGTTATTGAAATAAAGTTTTTTTAAAATAAAATGTTGTGGTTATCCAAATTTCTCCTTTAGTTCTCCCCTAAATAAAATGTTGATTTTTATCCAAATTCTCTCCCTTTTGTGATATGAAAAAGAATGAAAAATCATGGATTTTAACACATTTAATGTTGCACAGAACTGTAGGTAAATGTTTATTATTAACTGTATAACAATAATTAAATCTGGAGTACCGGTATATCAAAAATAATGTCAGTAAAACAAATAGGGAAAGAAACAAATAAACAATAAAGGAAATTTTCATTCAAAAACAGCAGTATATACATGACAATGATATACACAGGAATCAAGGTTTGGGTAAGATAGGCAATAAGTTCTATCTTCTCTGGATTGCAGACATGATTTCTCTAAACTGTTCCCAAAAGTCTCTTCATCATCCCATCTCCAAGTTTGATAATGAGCTCTCTGTTCTCTTGAGACATATGAATATCCTTGATTAAATTGACTCTGAAAAACTCATGCATCCTTTCATCTTTTTCAAAAAACACTGACAGATTCTCTGATAACTGATTTAACAGAATTCTGACTGATGGCTCACTAGATATCAGTTGATCCACTAAGAACTTATGATTTTCCAGCAACACTGACAAAGGAGCACTGTTACATTGAAGATCTTGTAACCTCTCATTCATGTTGCTCATCACAATTGTGATATCTTGAAACCTTCTGATTAAATCAGGTTAAGTACCTGATTCACTAACAACATTATTTGCAACTGATGCAAATTGGTTCTCCATAAACAACTTCATATCTGATAATTCTGACTTCATAACCATTTCAGATTATAATTGTGCAACTGCAGTCAGCATATCCTCTTTAAACATTTCAACTTCTTGCCTTGAGACTGTACACTCCTTCATCTTTTGAAACTTCAAATGTTCTAAGTCTAAGGTATTTCTCAGAATGACATTCTCAGATTCCAACTAAGATACTTTTCTATACAATTCATCAATTTCTTCTTTCCTTGAATCAGATGCACCCTGTGCTTGATTCATATTCACATTCTCTGGTTGATGCAGCAGTACCAAAGGTAATGATTCAGCATCAGATTTTTCTTTTTCTCTTTCCTAAGAAGGTTGGTCCACAGATTTTTCCTTAGAGTTTTCAAACTCCTCCATAGAAAAATCCTCTTGAATTACCTCTGTTGGAGCTTCAGAAGCATGATAATCACATTCATATGCATCTTTGTCTTCCACTGGAATTTCAAGAACAATATCTTCAATAGTTTCCTAAGGTCTTGCCACTTATTCACCAGGAACTGCCTCCGTCTCTTGTTCCTGTTGAAGTGCAAATTCAACATCAGCTAGAATTTGTTGCTGAGTCTCCCTTTGAGCTTCTTTTGGAACTCCTGATCCCTATACTAGTGTTGTTCTTTCAGTAACATCTTCCATGATCTTATAAACAACAACCTCTCTTACAAAAAAAATAAAAAAATAAAGCTTCTGTTGTTATTTCCAATGCAGGGGAAGTAATTTCCTCATTGATAGGTCTCTTTCTTTTTGATTGAAGTCCCTCCTGACTTCTATCTTCCTCAAAATCTTCCACTTCAAAGCGAATCCTTCTTGCTACATTGCTGACTCTAGATTCATCTTGTCCCTCCTTGGACTTAACATGTTGAGCCTTAGCACTATCTGAGTCTTCCTCAGCTCCTACTGGAAAAAGTTTTCTTTTAGTTGTGCTCCAGAAATATCCAACCTTCCTTAAAGTTCCAACATAAAAAATAATACTGTGATGACAGTTAACTCGGGCATCCACTAATCTCACCATGTCTTTCTTAAGCAGCAGTTTAGAAATAAACCGACCGAAAGGGTAGAAATTCATCCGGGCATCGCTTTGACATCAGTAATTGAGATACCTTACCATGTACCTTGGGATGTTTAACTTAATATCTCTTAATAGAAGAACCATTATATACATATCAGGGTACAAAATCTTTTCCATTTCTTCCATTCTTGGAGCTATTCTAGTCTGAATAAATTTGACCAAAATTTTCTGATCAGGCACAAAATCCTTGATAAACATTTTCTTTATAGATTTAGTACCAAAAAGAAAAGACATTATTTATTCGGATTTATGCACAGAATCTCCAATATTTTTAAAATCAAAATGAAAAAATCCCTCATGAGGTCAGTTGAGAATCTGACCAATCTCTATTGATGAGATTGAGAAATACCTATCCTCTATCTTAGCCATCATACAATCCTCGGTATCTCCCAGACTAAACTGTATAGATTTGAAGAAGTATCTAAGTTCTACTTCATATAGAAATTCTGTATTTTCACTGTTGAACATCTTTTCAAGATTCTGAAATGACAGTGCTTGCTTCAATAGTAGATTTTTCTGAAATAACCAGTCGAGATCGATTAGCTTTCCCTGTAAGATTTTTCTTCCCTCAGAGTGTTGTCTCTTGGCATTTCTTGGCTCGACTTCACTGGCTCTTTTAGTTCTTACCATCTCTGCGAGAATCTCTGAAGGTTTGAAGGTTAGGGTTTCAGAGGTTCAAAGATTACGGTTTACGAGAAGAAGTGCGATTTTCAGATTTGAAAGGGTTTCGATAGAAGTGAAATAGTTTAGAATTCGAAAAGGCTCTAACAGACTTGATTCCCATGTGATCACTAATCATTACATATATTTAAAACAAATAAAATTTGCATATGGCGAAAGAAAAAATCTTAAACAGTATTAATTTTTTTTTACAAAAATAAATAAAAGTAAATAAAAATAAAAATTATTTAAAATTAAATAAACCTAGCTCCCCATTATTAAAATCAAACCTTACAGTGGGAAGTGGTTTAGTAAAAATATCTGCTAATTGAATTTCACTATTTATAAATTCTAAAAATATAACTTTTTTAATAACATGATCTCTTAAAAAGTGATGCCTTATATCAATGTGCTTAGTTTTATAATGACTAATAGGATTTTTTGAAATATTAATTGCACTTGTATTATCACATAAAATAGGTGTATTATTAAAATTCAATCCAAAGTCCATAAGAGTGTTTTTCATCCACAACACTTGTGCATAGCAACTGCATGTAGAAATTTACTCTGCCTCAGCTGTTGAAAGGGAAACTGAATGTTATTTCATACTAGACCATGATACTAAAGACTTTCCTAAAAAGTGACATGTTCCTGATGTACTTTTTCTATCTAATCTACAACATCCAAAGTCAGCATCTGAATATGAAATTAAATTGAAATCATAAGTTATTGGATAAAGGAGAGATTGAAAAATAGTTCCTTTTAAATATCTAAAAATTACTTTAACAGATGTCAGATGGGATTCTTTAGGATTTGATTGAAATCTGGCACAAAGACATACTGAATACATTATATCTGGCCTACTAGCAGTAAGATATAACAAACTACCAATCATACCTCTATATAACTTGTTGTCATCTGATTTCCAAGTTTTATCCAAATCACGTTTTATATTATTACACATAGGAGTTGTAAATGGATTGCTTTTTTCAAGTCCAAATTTCTTAAGTAAATCAGTAATGTATTTTCTTTGATTTAAAACATTTCCAAAATATTTTTGAAAAATTTGAAGACCCAAATAGAAATTTAATTCTCCCATCATAATCATTTCAAAATTTTCTTACCTTAATTTTGAAAATTCATGACAAAGAGTTTTACTATTTGATCCAATGATTACATCATCACCATAAATTTGAACCAATAAAACATGGTTTTCATAGTTTTCTTAAAGAGTGTTGGGTCTTCTATTCCAAAAGTAAAATAATTTTTCAAAAGAAAAAAACATAATATTTCATACTAAGCTCTAGGTGCTTGTTTGAGGCCATAAAGAGCATTAGTATGTTTAAAAACATAATCAGGTTTTTGAGAGTTTTCAAAACTAGGAGGTTTCTCAACATAAACTTCCTCCATTAAATAACCATTAAAAAAGGCAGATTTAACATCCATCTAAAATAATTTAAAATTCATATAAGATGCATAGGCTAAAAGGATTCTAATAGATTCTAACCTAGCTATAGGTGAAAAAGTCTCATCATAATATATTCCTTCTTCTTGATTATATCCTTTAGCTACTAATATTTCTTTATTTCTAGTTATTGTGTCTTGGTCATCTTGTTTATTTCTAAAGACCCATTTGGTTCCTATTACAGGATAATTCTTAGGTCTTTCTACTAATTCTCAAACATCATTTATTTTAACCTTATTTAGTTCATCTTGCATTTCTATTACCCAGATTTCATCATCTAAAGCTTCTTCTATAGTCTTGGGTTCTTGTTGAGATAGGAAGGAAGAGAATTCAACTTGGTTTCCTAAGATTCTTCTAGTTTGAACACTATTTTCTAGGTCACCTATTACAGTTTCTAAAGGGTGATTCTTCAGGGTTCTAGACTATCTTGGTAATATATTTAAAGGTTCTTCAGTATCATGTTCCTCTGAACTGGACTAAATTTATTTTATATCATTTTCAAAAACATTCTTTAAGTTCTCAAGTCTCATGTTATCATTAGAGTCAAGTTCATCCATTTGTACTGTCCTTTTCTCAAATGGATCAGATTCATCAAATTTCACATGAACTGATTTTTGAACAATCCTTGACTTCTTATTATAAACTCTATAAGATTTGGAGGTAGCCGAATATCCTAATAAAATACCTTCATCAGATTTTGGATCGAACATACCAAGATTATCCTTGGTGTTTAAGATGTAAACCTTGCATCCAAAAACTTTAAAGTTGTTAACTTTAGGTTTTCTATTATTCCATAGTTCATAGGGTGTCTTTTTCAAAATAGGTCTAATTAAAACTCTATTAATTATATAGCAAGATTTATTCACAGCTTCTTCCCAGAAATATATAGGTAGGCTATATTCATTTTAACATAGTTCTAACGATTTCTTGAATTCTTCTATTTCTTCTTTCTACAATCCCATTCTGTTGAAGTGTTCTGGGTGCAGAAAAGGTATGTTTACTAACCATATTTGAGCAAAAGGAATTAAATTCCAGATTCTCAAATTCTCCACCATGATCACATCTCAATGAGATTATATTAAAACTTTTTTCATTTTGAATAGATTTTCAGAAACATTCAAATAAAGTAAAAGCTTCATTTTTAAATATCAAAAAGAGAATCCATGTAAATCTTGAATAGTCATCAACTAAAACATATACATATAATTTACCAGCTAAGCTTTCTACTCTTTAGGGTCCAAACAAATCCATATTAATAAGTTCTAGAGGTTTAGATGTAGAAACCTTATTAATATATTTTAAGGATGATTTGTGTTGCTTGCCAAGTTGACATGCATCAAA
This sequence comes from Viscum album, assembly GCA_963277665.1. Taxonomy (NCBI): domain Eukaryota; kingdom Viridiplantae; phylum Streptophyta; class Magnoliopsida; order Santalales; family Viscaceae; genus Viscum; species Viscum album. Next base: position 248,560,695 of record OY728135.1, on the reverse strand, counting down.
AAATCTGTCACTTTCAAATTTGAGACAAGGTAAATTAGAAACTAAATGTATCTTAGATAACTTATTTAAAACATATACATTTGAATATCCAAGTCTCCTATGCCAGATCCAGGATTCACTTACTTTAGCAGTAAAGTAGTTTACTTGTTGTTTACACAAGAAATTTGAATCCAAAATATAGACATTTTCAGTTCTTGGTGCTTTAAATTTAAACAGTTTATCTTTAGAAAGAGTACACCAATTGTTAGTAAAATCAACAGTATATCCATCATCACAAAGTTGAGATATACTTATCATATTGTGTTTTAGTCCTTGTACATAAATTACTTTGTTGATTGAGACTGTTTTTGGATCTCCAACAGTTCCAATGCCAATGATTTTTCCTTTGGCATTGTCACCAAATGTGACAAGTCCTCCTTCCTTTTGAGTGAGTGAAAAAAATTAAATTAGTTTCCACTCATATGTCTTGAGAATCCACTATCCATGTACCATATATCTTTTCTCCTCTGGTGGCCTGCTACCTGCAAAGACATTCAAACCAATTGCTTTGGTATGCATATTTTTTTGGGTCCAGGGGTGTTAGCTAGAAATGATCTGGGTATCCAGATTTGCTTTGTCTTTTAAAATTAGCTGAATCATATAAGTCTTTTGAAACATAGGCTTTCTTAATACCACAAATTTGAGGTTGTCTTAAGAAACAGTTTTTAGCTATATGTCCCTTTGTCCCACAAAAATTACAATTAACCTTTTTAGATCCAGGAACAAAATAATTTTTATATAGCTTAGGTTTTTCTCCTTTACTACCAATTCAAAATCTCTCCTTTTTAATGACAGTTTTCCAAGAATTTAATTTAATGAATTCTCTCCTTTTGTAAAATCCAATGCAGTCTTTTTGTAAGATTCTACTTCATCCTGCAGTGTTTTTATTCTTGATTCAGAATTAATATAGTTAGTGTTAATCTAATTTATCAGTTAATTCCTTATGGTGTTTCGACATTGTATCTCGTTCATCTGAAACAGATTTATGTTTATTTTTTTAGTGACTTATGTTTCTTAAATAGTGAATCATATCTTCCTTCAAGCATATTATAGTAGGCTGCAAGTTTTTCATTTGTATAGCTTGATTCAGAATTTGATTCAGAGGAGTAATATGAGTGTACCTCATTAGTTTGTACTATAAAACACATGTTTTCTTTTAGATTGAATTCTTCTTTCTTTGAGATTGATTCCGGAGAGAAACTGGTGTCTTCAGATACACTGTAAGTGGCTTTCATAGATTTATTTTCTTTCTACTCATAGTCATTTCTTTTGAAGAATTTCTTCTTATTTGCATCCTTCAATTGTGGGAAATCTGGTCTGATATGCCCCATCTTCTTGCATTCATAACATCTTATTTCTTATTATCTCCCTTAAAGGATTTTTTGAAGCATGTTTTCTTGCTGTATAATTTTCTAAATTTTCTGGCTAGCTGAGCCAGTTCTTTATCTGAGTTGGATGAGTCAGAGCTTTTTGATTTAGCTTTGACTTCTTTGTTCTTCATCTTTCAATTATTTTTTTGTGAAGTTACCTTCAAGTTAGTATCTTCTCTTTTGATGTAGACCTTATGTTCATTTGCCTCATCTAGAATTTCAGCTTCATACATCATCAGTGTACCAATCATCTCTCTCATGGTTAGATCTTTGACAGGTGTTGATAGACTGATTGCAGCAGAGATACCATTCCATCGAGTAGGAAGTACCCTCAGTACTTTTTATGCTTGATAAGCCTGCTTGATAGGTTCTCCTAGAGCTGTTATATTATTGACAATTTTTGTCAATATCTCATTCATTTGGGTAATGCTTTCACCTTCAAACATTCTGAAAGTATCAAATTTCAATTTGGAAGTTGCATATCTCATTTTTCTCACATTATCTATTCCTTCACATGACATAGCCATTGTTTTACACATCTCATATGTTGTGGGGCACTGAGATACACTATTAAATTCATTTGGCCCTAGACCATAGATAATTGCATTCATAGCCTTTGAGTTCATATCGTACGCTGCCTCTGTAGCAACACTCCATGTCTCAGGATTTTCAGGAATTTCATAAGGAGTCAGAATACTTGAATAGACTTTATATCGGAGGTTTTTCAGATATATTATCATGCGTGATTTCCCGCAACCATAGTTGTCTCTTTTAAAATATGGTGCCCTGACCATTGACATCCCTTCTCTTTTATCAGTCATAATGCTATCTTGTATAATCATTAAATGATTCTATCTTTATAGGGCTCTATCAGAAGCTCCACCTCCGATACCAAATGTTGTATCTAAATCTACAGATTATACACGAGAGGGGGGTGAATTGTGTCTTTTTCAATTTTTCAGTAACTCTTTGATTGAACAAGTTCTATCCTCTATACTTTATTAGATTTGATCGTGAAGCGGAATAAGTAAAAACAAGAACACAAATATGTATAGTGGTATGGGGAACAGAAGGCCCCTAGTCCACTCCACCAACGCTCAACTCCACGAGCTTGGTGATTTTCACTATCTGGTCCTCATTTCAACAGACCGGTCCAGAATTGAGTATTGGCAGTTGACACCTTTACAATCTTTAGGCTAACAAAGCCTTCTAGTTCAAACACGAACCAACACATCTTAGAACGAGAAGCTGGTTACTTAAGAATAAAAATAATTTCCTAAAGAAGTTTTCCAGTTATTCTTCACAATTGCAACAGAATGCAATTGACAACAGATGGATCGTAGTCTCTAAAAATATTGATTTTCAAAATAAAGCAATTCTGAGTCAATCCGGTTGCAATAGATATAGAGATATAGTGCACAACTTCAGCAGTAGTAGATCCGCAGTAGATATTCTATGTAGAATAGGTGAATCTTCTATCGAGTTCTTTCTTCTTAAATAAACAGAGCTTTGACACTCCTTTTTGAATCAGCAGATCAACGTGATTTTTTGCAGTCTCTGTTTTCCACCTTTTTAATAATAGATCGATCACCATACACACATGTACCTGGTATTTCAAAGAGAACATATAAAATAAACCTTAGTATATCTCCTGCACATTTAGATCCATAAAAGTTGCCTTCTGATTCACGATATTCAAAAATTTGAATTTACAGAGAAGTCGTAACTTCCCTTAAGACTCAGCATAAAAATATCCTTTTAATTCGATCTTAAATCCATCGATAAAAAGGCTTTGAATCAGTCAAAGTCATACTTTGAAAATGACTTTAAATCCGGCTTGAAATCTGCCCAAAAATCAGCTTGCAGACCTCTGCATAAAAATATCATCTTTCAAAATTTCGGATGCCAAACGAAGGTTGATGACGTGGCCTCCAAAAATAGGGTTGATAACATAGTCTTCAAACGTAAGGTTGACAACGTAAGGTTGAACATAAACATAGGGTTGATCATCCATACTTTTTCTTCAACACTCAAACATACGACAAAAGATCCATACTTTTTCTTGATCCATACTTTTCCAAAAACGTATGGTTGTTTACAAAAGTAAGTTTGATAAACCATACTTTTGATAAAAAAACGTAACATTTAGTATTTACGTACGGTTATCCTTCCATAAATTGCTGATAACCAAAACGTAAGGTTCTTTCCTAACGTAAGGTTCTTCTTCCATACTTTGCTGAAAACATATGGTTGTTTAACCATACTTTTCTCTTATCTCAAAAATTATACACGCTTTTCATCCTTATGCTACATTTATTTACGTAGGGTATGAAAAGTGATTCTAGAACGCGCTAAAGTGGATTCCGTGCTATATTTATCCATGTAAGGTATGAACAGTGATTCTCGAATGCGCTAAAGCAGATTCCGCACAAGTAATAAATTCTCGTTATTTCAAGAGTGAAATAAATTAATAAATTCCTGCAAAATACTAAATAAAATCATTAGAAAATAACTAAGGGTATTTGTGAGCATCAAAATTATTGTGAAGAGACAGAGTATTATATTAAATAATATCCCCCTTTAAATAAAATTTTTATGTATTGTTGAAAATAATACTTTTCTCAACAAAAATATCTTTTATACATTACATGTATTGTGTGATCGGATCGCATCGCTTTTAGGAGGCGGTAGACTACACTTCCACAAAAGGTGTTTTCATATTCCCAAAAAAATGGAGTGAAGAAGGATATGTGTTATAAAATAATTCAAAACTAAAATTTCATTACAAATAACATATATAACATATGTAAACATTTCCCATCATAATGACGACCATGAGAGGCATTAAATGAAGAATGTACAATCATCATTTCATGAGGTGGTAGTTCACCATTCACATAAACAGTATGTTCGTTACCCATTAGATTGTAGTGTGTGTATATTTAGGTAAAACAATAACATACAAACGGCCTAGTATATTTATGATAATGATTTTGTTATATAATAATGGAATAAGAATAGTTTTGGGAGTGGGAAATGGAAATAAATTTAAAAATCTTAAGAAAAGATGCTAACTCTTAATTAGGTAACTCCTTTTACTTTGTACAAAAATGTTTCCTTGTATTTATTTATTTATAAAGTTAAACTTATAGGATTATTTTAGGTATGTTTATGAGATATTTTGGAAGATCATTGTTGAAAAAAATTGGCTTGAGAGGTGTGAGGAAGTGGGATAGGTGGTTTTCTTTTATAAGGGTGTAAAATGACCCACTTGGTATTTTTGAAAATAAGTTAGACGTACCCACCCTTTTAGTTAAAAAAAGTCATAAAAAATCAACAAAACTCAATAAAGGAAGGTTTATGTGTGAGTTAGGGATTTAAAATGTGATTTGGACATTTTTTAGGTCATTTGGGCATTTATGTTGAATGTTTATTTCTCTATTAAGATAATTTATTCCTTAATAATTGTAGTTAATTTTAATTAATTTAACTAATATTTTTAGTAAAAAACTATTTTAAAATTATTAAAAAATATAAATAATTTTAATTCCAAATATAGAATCAATTTTTTTAAATTCCAATTATCAAATTAGTAGAAATTTTTTAAAATTTAAATCCGTAGACGGGATGACAATGCAGGGTTTTAAAGTAAAAGTTTCCAAAAGTTTTCTATGTTTTTATAGTCAATTTCAAAGTGAAATTGATTTAAATGGAGTAAATTGGATTAATTGAAAAAATGATCTAATTAAACCTTAAGATAAATTTAGAATATTATTTTACCATATAAATAAATTAGATGATAATGTAGTTTTGAAATAAAAATTAAAATGTTTAATTATTAATTAAAATATGATACCTCATAGAAAAATACAAAAAATTCACCCTAACAAAATTTTTTTTGTTTAACATTAAAATATGATGTTTATATTGATATATATAATATATTAAAGTTCAATTTTTTTATAAAAAAATTGGTTCTCCCTTAAAATGAGATAAAATTATTTAATAAAAATATAGATTTTTATGTGTAAAATTTGGTTTTTTCTTATCTTAGACATATCAAATATATTTTATGAATATAAAAAAATTTATACTATATATATAATATAAATATAACGTCAATATGACTCACTCATTATAATTATTTAATTTATTAGGATTAAACAATTTTGTGAGCATAAAAATATTTTTCTTTAGAAATATTCTTTTTATATTCAATCCATATATTAGTTTCTAAAAAATATGTAACTAATGAATTTATCATATTTTTTGTAAGACATATTTTCATATTTTAGTTTTTCATGACCTAACCTAGGTTGGGGCTCAAGCCACAACTCCTCTAAGCCCGCCTTTATTGGCTAGGTGTTAGCGATAATAGCATATGGTATAACTAAACTCGGGTAGGCCTTTTCCAAAAGTACCTGTATGCACACACCCAAAAACTGTCACGAACCAACCCGAGTCGACCCAAACTAGTCGCCCGAGCCAGTCTACGACATGGCCTAAGAGGAATTCCTGACCCTCCCGGGCTGGCGACAAGCGAAAGAGCATCAATAGAGGACAATTGGGAACGACTTCGCCTAGTGAAAATAAATAAAGTAGTGGAAAAAGTAGAATAACTCAAATTAAATAAACAACATGCAAATAAAGAACGATCAACAACAAACAAATAACCTGACCATGACTAAAACTCATCGCAACTCTGAGATTCGCTCCCCAGTCCATAACCAACTCTTTCCAATGACGAGCAAGCTCGAGTCAAACCTTCAACACAACAAAAAACAAGAAAACACTATAGTTGTGAGTATTAAAACATAGTAGGTGTGCCCAAAAAACTATTCCCAATGCACTACCTTTAAATAAAGAATTTACTAATTTCAGCTTTGATCTAAATTATATAAAATATGGGTTTCCATACTCACACATTCATTTCTAAAACAATAAATAGTCCATTTCCCTTTTTAAATTAAAAACATGTTTAATGTTTGAAAAGAATAAATGCATTTCATTTCAAAACATTTTTTTGAACAATTTATAAATCCAAAATTTAGTTCTTAGACAAAAGTAAAACCACAGACAACACACAACACACACTAAGGGAAATGAAAAAAGTGGCAAATAGGGGCCATCAACCAAACTAGACCTCTCAATCGTCTGCCACATACAAATAAACACTAAAGAAAACATGGGTCGAACGTTGGAGCTCGTGAACAATACAAAACGTACTTTACATGTGACTCATCTTGAAGACATTCCCTACTCAATGACATCATAACGCCCAAATGCCCGATGTTTCCCTACATGGTCTAACTGAGAGGCCTAATCCCCTAAGAGAGAAAATTCCATACTAAGGGCCACTTTCCAGTGCGTAATCTAAACTAGTGCAACAATCATTCTCAGAAAATTCACTTATTATGTCAGGGTCCCATGTAAACATGTATAAAAAATAGGGGTGATTCAACAAATTCTATCAAGTAACTAGTCACATTGCACACACATCACACACAATACATGCAACCAACGTACACAAAATGATCACCCCTAAGTCACCTCAAATAAAGTTTTCCAAAATGATTTATTTTACCAAAGTTCTAAATGGGCGTGATGCAACTTTTAAATGAAACACCATTTCTCAAGAGAAACCAAACCATTTACTCACGCATCAGAAGAAAACATTTACCAACAAACCAAAACCACAATTGAAAATCCATGAATTATGTTCAAAGGCCAAACATGAACTCTTTCCCTATTGTGCCTCAATTCACCAAGAAAATATTTCAAGTGACGTTTATAAAATAAATATCTATTTTTTACATTGAGTAATTATTCAAAAATTAAATTATCTAATACTATTTATCTTTTATTAAAATTAATAAAATATCAAGAAATTAATAAATTCTACATTTAAAGGCAAGTGCAGTGGGAGAACTACCTCGACTTGTGGTTCGGTTACGAAGACGCGACACATCTCACACTCGCACACAAGTATGTGCAACCTACTGACGACCACAATATCACAGAAAAACCATCCCAAAGTACACAACCACAAAGAAAACTAAAATACATAAACATGTACTTAAACAATCTAAGTGAACAAACAACACAAAAGAACCACCTCGACCTACTTTCAGAGCATAACTCGCATCGTTTGTACTTTTCCATAAACCACATTAAAATTTATAAAACAATTTCCAAAGAGTAACCCACAACCCACACACCCAAAACTCTTCCAAAGAACACATTTTTTATCAAACACACACCCAAACCATACCATGATAGAAAACTCACAACATTCATAGTTGGAAAAACTAAATCCACAAATTCATGAAAATATATTTAACATCAGAAAACTAGTTTTCAACAAAACAAACCTTAAATTCACATGAGTATGCTACCAAATATAAAACGCAAACTAAGTTCATTTAAAAACTAAACTTCACACCAAACTAATCAATCAAAAAATATATCAGGTCAATTAAGCTGGTAAAAATAATTATCCAAACAATGTTATCCTACCATAATAAAATAATTTCACCCAGAAAAATTATTATAGAAATCAAAAATAATTATTAATACCAAGGAAATTAAAACAAATAATAATTAAATTAATCAAAATGATTCCAAAATTTAAGGGTAAACGCTATGGATGCTACCTCAACCGCGGATGGACCACCCGAAGCTGCTGCAAAAACTCATTCACACCGCAACCACACCTACGGGAAGCTAAAATCAACCTAACAAAACAAGATTAAATGGAAAATTTAAGAAATCAACCGTAGAAAATAAACACTAAGGTTTAGAGTTTACCCAAAATATAAAACCACTAAATAAAACCCTAAAACAGAGAGATCTCGCCAGAAGGAGCTGCCGGTGAGACGTACGGCTTAAGGAAGAGAGGCTGTGGTTTTCCAGCGATAGCGGACTGGTTGAAAAAGTGGTGGTGGGTCATGGGTTAGGGTGTCACACCAAACATCATAAATAGGGGGAGATGTCACTGGTTGGGTGCCCACAAGCTGGCCGGAGGCACATTGAGTAGGGGCGAGCATGAAGGTCTAGAGTAGGAAGATGCAAGGGTGAAGGCAGCGGGGCCTGCCTGGCATGCCGGAGGCGCGAGGGATGGAGATGGACGAGAGCCAAGGGCACTGGAACGAGGCAGATGGCCGGGTGTCAGAGGGCCAAGACACATCCTGGAGAAGGGGTGAGGTAAGGATGTAGAGTGAAGAGGGGACCCATGAGGCGAGGTCCTACGACGAGAGGCAGTGTGTGTGGTGAGAGGCGGGGTGTGCGGAGAGGGCCAGAGGTGGCAGATGTGTGAGGGTGAGGTAAGCAATGAGATGGAGCTGGTCAGAAGTAGTACGATGTGGCGGTGGGCTAGAGTAGGAGCAGCGAGGGCTTGGGCTATTGCGGCACTACGTAGGGAAGGTGTGGGGTTCTGGGTGAGTGCGGAGGGGCAAGCAGGGAGGGTAGAGGTGCAACGCGGAGGTGGAAATAAGGGAGGGAAACTCACTGGTCCTGGTACGCGAACAAGAACGAAGAGGGGGGCAGGGGGAGCGCCACTAGGTGATTAGGGTAAGGGTATTTTTTATCATTATATAATAATATTATTATTAATAATAATAATAAAACCCAAAATAAAATTAATAAAAATAACAATGATAAAGATAATGATAATATAAATTAAAACAATAAAAATAATAATTATATCAATAATAATAAAAATATTAATTATGATAAGGAAATATTAATAATACCATTAATACAATATTGATAATTTTAGTAATAATTTTATTCATTTTTCTTAAAAACAATAACAATAATAATAATAAAGTAATGAGCAATTGCATGACACCTAGGCCACCTGCGTAGCTACTGCCAAGCGTGTGGTGACCCAGACGGGTCTGAAGCCCGCTAAAAACATTAAACGTCAACAATTTTTGACCTGCGCTCAACTAGAAACTCAATGAGGTTAACCAAATCCCTGAAATAAAAAAATTAAAAATAAATTAAAACATCGGGGTGTGTCAATTCTCCCCACCACATACACTTTCTTCCCCTAGAAAGTCACCCAGTTGAAGAATAGAAAAAATGAGAAACTATGCCCGATTGAAACTGAAAGAGACCACAACAAAAAATAATGGGAGAATATGATAGGGTTATCCCCACCACAGGAACTCAACTAGTGCAGAAATCTAACATCCCAAACATACCACCCTGGGACGAGGGGAGACGCGGGACTCCCAACCGGTCCAAACTAACTTTATAGCATGAGCGGACAACGCCTCCGGGAAGAATCTAATATGAGTAGTACACCAAATCATAAATACAAACATAGACTCATTCATAGGCACTTACATCTCCAAACGAACACAAATAAACCATAATTAACCCACACAAGGTCCAAACTCACTTATAAGGAAAGAACACGATTCAGAAAACCATGATCAGACAAACAAAACTATTTGGATTAAAATAGAAGATGCCCATCATAACCCCACGATAAAAAAATGAACATATGATGATGTCAAAATATTTACCATAGAAAAATTAGAATGAAGAGACTTCAAATTTTCCACTGCCAACATGGAATAAAAGACTCGGACTAAGGTTTCACACCCCTGGCTACTTCTGACTGCGCGTGAGCTTCACCCCAAGGACTGTGGCTAGGGATCTGATGGTTGAAGCATCTCCTGCCTCATAGTCAGGTACTGAAATTCCTCCGGTCACAACTTCTTCTTCAGGAGACACTCCCTAGAGAACATCTCTAGATGACCCAGACACCTGTAACGATGACACATCTTTGGAGGGATGCGACATGATGGATTCACGTGCCCAAACTGAACACACTAGCGGCACACCATTGAACGGTCTGATGAACTGGAAGCCTGAACCAATGGAGAGGACTCTCTAGAAACATGTCTCTCTGGCACACCATGCTCACCAGATGGGGAACCTTCATGAAAAATTAGATACGCTGGATTTCTGACCATTTGTGCTCTAAAAACTAACTCAGCTAGGAACACCTCATCCAACAGCTTCTCAAAACAATGGTCCTTATAAGGTAGGACCCGCTCCATGATCTCTGGAGGAAGACCCCCAATGAAGAGAGAGGTCTTCCTCAAATCCTGTGATGTTGGCTCTAGACAAAAGGACACAAGTTCCTTGAAATGGTCAACATATGCTTTCACCGTCCGTTGGCCTTGTTGGATACGCATGAGTTCTTTCCTTTTGCTTCATCTTCAACTCTTCAGGTATAAACCATCAGACGAAGATGGATTTAATGAAATCCCACATCATCCCAACTTGTATTGATGATGGAGAAACCAACTCCCATTCGTCCATAGCTCAACCATCAAACAAACCCAAAAAAGCTCGCACTCTGACAGCTTTGGGAGTTCCCAATACCCTAAAGACGCATTCGACCTCTTCAGTATACTATGCTACTTCTAATGGACCCTAATCACCATAAAAGACATGAAATGTACAAGAAGGAAAAAAAATTGGGCATGACTTATCAGAAACCTTGGGGACCTTTCTTGGTGGCAATTTCTGAACAACATATAAAACACAGAACCAAAACCAATATCAAGCTGAAGCAACATCATTGAAAATGATTTCATCCAAAAACGGGCAACTAAGAAACAAAACGAATGCAAACACAACTAAAAATTCCCTTTTCTAAATCCCCTTTTCATTTTAAATTTCAAAGCTGCCATCATTCAAGGCCACTTTCAAAATACCAAACCCAAATTTCAATCCAAATTTAATTTCCAAAATCATTTCCCTTTTTAAAATAAATTTAGAAAAATAAGGTCCAGACTTTATTTCCAAGTTCACACCCCAGTAATCCCATGAACCGTTGCATAGGTCTTCATCCTATTTCATCCATACACACCAACATGCACTTTCCATGCATTCCCTCACATGTGCTAACATTCACAAAGAGTATCTGAGGTTTCACCCAAACCATATCTTTACCAGTTCCAAACAAACACCGGATTTTTAGACCAAGGGATTTCAATTTAAAAAAAAATCCATTTCACAAATTTAAATACATTTAAAAGAAATAATTCTCATTTTAGAAGACCTTTTCATTTTCAAAAGTCCACTTACACCCACAAGAACCAAGACAAAAAAAACTTGCATCAAATTAGTGAAGTGAGGGACTAGAAGTCATGTTGAACATGGAAACATGGTAGTGGGACATGCCCTAAGTAAGCACCAACGACTTGGAGGAACTTAAACCGTGTATGAGAACTCCACATGAGTCACTACTCCATGTGAAATCACGATGTGACATCATATTTCCCCATTTTTCATCCCTCAATCAAAAAAACCTGAACAAGACAATGACTCAATTCCCAGACTACCCCTAGAAATTCGAGGTTCGAAATAATGGAGGGTTCATGAAATCCTACTCGTACCTACCGCTCAAGTCCTGAAAGTCATAATCGCCATCTACCAGACACCCAAAATAATGAGGGCCCCCTCTGATACCATTTTTTCATGAACCAATCCGGGTCAACCCTGAACCGGTCACCTGAGTAGGTCCACGACATGGCCTGAGAGGTGTTCCCGATCCTCTCAGGCTGGTGACAAGCACTTGGGAATAAATAGAGGAGAAATGGGAATTATTTCGCCTAGTAAAAATAAATAAAGCAACAGAAAAAGTAGAATAATGAAATGTAAATAAACATCACAAATAGAACGAAAGATCTATAACAGCCAACTAACTGGATCATGATCAAAACTCCTCAGGACTCTGAGAGTCGCTCACCAGTCAACAACCAACTCTCACCCACGACGAGCATGATCGAGTCAAACCTTAAACAATTTTAAAAATAGAAAAACACTCTAGGTGTGAGTATTAAAACTCAGTAGGAATTCACAACAAACTATTCCCAATTCACTAACTTTAAATAAATAATTTACTAATTCCTGGTTTCAACTAAATTATATAAAATATGGGTTTCCATACACACACTTTCATATCTAAAACAAGTAACAGTAAATTTCCCTATTTAAATTAAAAACAAGTTTAATGTTTGAAAGGAACAGGGGAATTGCATTTTAAAACATTTTTGCAAAAAAAATTTAAATCCAAGATTCAGTTGTTAGTAAAAATGAAAACCACACACAACACACAACTCACACTAAGGGTAATGGAAAAAGTGGAACATAGGGGCCAACAACCGAACTAGACCTTACAATCATCCACTACATATAAATAAACACTAAAGAAAACACAGGTCAAATGTATGAGCTTGAGAACAATCTAGTTCGTACTATACATGTGACCCATCCTGAAGGCATGCCCTAATTAATGACGTCATAACTCCCTAATGCCTGGTGTTTCCCTACAAGGCCTAACCGAGGGTCCTAATCCCCTAGCAGGGCATAGTCCATACTAAGGGCCACTAGTCAGTGCGTAATCTAAACTAGTGCAACAATCGTTCTCAGAAAATTAACTTACTATGTTAGGTACCCATGTCAACACATAAAATAAATAGGGGTGAGTCAAAAAAGTCAATCAAGTAACAAGTCAAGTTGCACAAACATCACACACAACCCACACGACCAATATACACAAAATGATCACACCTGAGGCACCTCAAAGAGATTTTTCCAAAATGATTTATTTTATCAAAGTTCCAAATGGGCCTGATGCAAATTTTAAAAGAAACACCATTTCTCAAGAGAAACCAAACCATTTTCTCACACATTATAAGAAAAAATATACCAAAAAACCAAAACCACAATTGAAAATCCGTAAATTACGTTCGAAGGAAAAACGTGCATTCTTTCACTATTGTGCGTCAATTCACCAAGAAAATATTTCAAGTGACGTGTATAAAATAAATATCTCTTTTTTACATTGGGTAATTTTTCAAAAATTAAATTATCTAATACTATTTCTCTTTTTTTAAAATTAATAAAATATAAAGAAATTAATAAATTTTAAATTTAAAGGCAAGTGCATTGGGGGACATACCTCGACTTGCAACATGGTTACGAAGATGCGACATGTCTCACACTCACACACAAGTATGTGAAACCTAATGATAACCGCAATATCACAGAAAAAACTTGTCAACGCACTCCAACCGCAAAGATAACTAAAATACATAAACACAGACATAAAAAATCCATATTAACAAACAATGCAAAAGAACCACCTTGACCTAATTTCAAAACATAACTCGCATAATTTGTACTATTTAATAAAAAACTATAATTTTTTAAAATAATTATCATGAACCATCCCCAGGGCCCGTGCCGTGACTACCCCAAGCCCTCCTTCCATAGGCCAGGGGCTGATGACTAGTACCAAAGGCATAAATCCTGATAAAAAAGTGATGGAATTGCCATTATGAAACGAAAAAACAAACAACCATAGTATAAGCAGAAGCAAACACTGAGTAAGTTGTATAACAAGTGTGTTGAAAGTACAAAGGGACCGGAATACAATCCCAACAGTAAAGTACATGGAAAAGTCAAAACAGCAGGAAGGTGTCAAGCTGCTCCTGGATCGTCCTCTGGAGTTCCTACCTGAAGGGTAGGTACAGATGGCCACCTCAACTCTCCACATCCGTCTGTCACCTCTGGGTACCGTCTCGTCGTGAAGTCCACCTCTGTGTACCGTCCAACTCTACAAGCCTCAACCACAATTAGTGTTATCCGTCGTTTACATCCAACACAACGAGGTGTGGTCATAGCCCATGCAGAGGTGAGTATAAGGATACTCAGTAGGGACCCCGAGACCCTCAAGGTCTCACTAAATCCAACAATAATAAACCACAAAGAATGATATCAACAGATAACCTTTACTTAGGTATATTCCCATACATATACCTAAGTTATCAAGTAACCCATCTCAATCTTGAGGTAAATACAAAGGTCATTGACTCAGCTCAAAACCAGGATTTTCATTAATGATATCAAAACCACAAATGCTGAAGATCTCCTCCTCTGTTGAGTACAGTGATCCTGCCATGACTCCGAGACGCTGCTCACTAACATTAGACTGCTGAGGTACTCCTCTTGTCAAGTACCGTGGGTCTGCAACCCAAACACAGTAGTTCTCCCTGCCATGGGTCTGCCACCCAAACACAGTAGTGCTCCCTGTCATGGGTCTGCCACCCAGACACAGTAATACTCCCCGCTGGGCTATACAAGTCACTCCGACTCGAATCGGACAAGCAGTCATCAGGTCTCAGCCAGCTACAAGGTCTCTGTACTCCGCACGGTCGTCTTCAGGAGGGTCCGCTCAACGAGATACTAGTCGATACTTCCAAGTGTCACGTATTCTCACTTGGAATAATCTCAAAGGACCGCCTCATCATAGAAGTCTCAATGCAACCGACGACACATCAATCAGACGCTCGTTCTGTGAGTTATTAGCATTACCGTTCTAGGGGCCCGGTTGGATTTTGGGTACAATCCAACCCGACCTTACTCCAACTACGTCCAAACCTTAGGTGAAGTATTCCAAAAGATCCATCTAATCAAGAGGAATCCAACAAAGTCGACGACATGTCATTTGGACATCCGGAGCTCAGGTTATAAGTGTTTCCGCTCCGAGGACCGGGTTGGTTTCGTGTTCGAACCAACCCGGCTGTACCCAAAGTTCTCAGACACCTTGAGTGTAATATACCGAAACAACCGTCTCGATCGAATGATCCCTGCGCAATTGACAGTGCGTAGATCGGAGGTCCGTATCTGAAGGAATGCTCGTTTAACCAAAAATGATCCGAAAATAGGGGTTTGGGCCCGGTCCGACCCAGCCAAACACCCCCTGGGTGAGCCCGAACCAGGTCGAGCTGACCCGGGTCCGGTTCCGGCCCTGTTGGGCGTGGCCCGGCCTGGCTGATGCAGCCCGACCCAGTCCTGGCGGCCCGACCCGACTAAAAAATAAATACACAAATTCTTGAAAATATATTTAACATCACAAAACTAGTTTTCAATGAAACACACCTTAAATTCACATGAGCATGCTACCAAATATAAAACGCAAACTAAGTTCATTTAAAAACTATACTTTGAACCAAAATAATAAATCACAAAACATATTATGTCAATTAAGCTGGTAAAAATAATTATCCAAACAATGTTATCCAACCATACCAAAATAATTTCACCCAGAAAAATTATTCTAGAAATCCAAAAAAATTATTAATACCAATGAAATTAAAGTAACTAATAATTCAATTAATCAAAATTATTCCTAAATTTAAGGGTCAATGCAAAGTATCCTACCACGATCGCGGATGGACCCCCCGAAGCCGGTGTGAAACCTTGTTCGCACTGCTACCGCACCTATAGGAAGCTAAAATCAACATAAAAAAACCATATTAAATGTGAAATTTGAAAAATCAACCGAATAAAATAAAGCATAAGGTTTAGAGTTTACCCAAATAGAAAACCACAAAAGAAGAACCCTAAAACGAAGAGCTATCATCGAAAGGATCTTCCAGTGAGACGTGCAGCTTGAGGAGGAGAGGTCGCGGTTTTCCAGCGACAACGGACAGTCTAAAAAGGTGGTGGTTGGTCATGGGTTAGGGAGTCGCACCGAACAACGGGAACATGAGGGATGTCACAGTTCAGGTGGCCACAAACTGGACAGAGGCACATTGTGCTGGGGAAAGTGTGAAGGCCGGGAGAAGAAGGCTACAAGGGAGAAAGCGGTGGGGCTTGGCTGGCAAGCCAGAGGCATGAGGGATGGAGGTGGATGAGAGACAAGGGCACGAGAACGAGGAAGAAAATCGGGTGTCAGAGGCCCGAGACGCGACCTAGAGTAGGGGGTGAGGAAGGGATGGCGAGTGCGGAGGGGACCCATGAGGTGAGGTCCTACGGCGAGTGGCAGGGTGTGCAGTGAGAGGAGGGGTGTGCAGAGAGGGCCAGATGCGGCCAGTGTGTGAGGGTGAGGTGAGAAAAGAGCTAGAGCTGGTCGTCTGTAGTATGGTGAGGTGCTGGGCTGGAGCGGGAGCAGCGATGGCTTGGGCTAGTGTAGCATTATGCAGGGAAGGTGTGGGGTTCTGGGCAAGTGTGGAGGGGCATGTAGGGAGGGAAGAGGTGCAATGCGAAAGGGGAAAGCAGGGAGGGCGACTCGCTGGTCCTAGTGGGTGAATAGGAACGAAGAGGGGGGGGGGGGGGGGGTTCTCTTCCAGGTGATTATGGTTGCAACATTTTTTTATCATTATATAATAATAATAATAATAATAATAATAGTAATAAAATCCAAAATAAAATTAATAAAAATAACAATGATAAAGATAATGATAATTTAAATTAAAAAAAATCAAAATAATAATTATTTCAATAAAAAATATAAATTACAATAAGAAAATAATAATAATACCTTTAATACAATAATGATAATTTTAATAATAATTTTAATCATTTTTAATAAAAAACAATAACAATAATAATAATAATAAAATGGGCAATTGCACGACACCTAGGATAGCTACGTGGCTCCTGCCAACCCTGTAGTGACTGTGCACGGGTCCGAAACTCACTAAAAATATTAAACGTCAAAATTTTTTGACCTGCACTCAACCCGCACCTCAACGAGGTTAACCAAAGCCCCGAAATAACAAAATAAAAATAAATTAAAACATCGGGGTGTGCCAAAAACACCTTGATGCAACATTGCAGAGATATAAAAATATGAACATAAAATGCATACATACATATATCCGTAAATAGAGAACAAAAAAGTTACTGATGTGATAAGGGAAAAACTAGGTCCCACTAAAAGAAAACTGTAAAAGCATTCGACCTTCTCAAAAGGAGGTGATTACTGTCAAAGTGACTACTGGAAAGCTCCTCGGACCAGATCTGGTAAACTCCTCATATGATCTTTCTCACAAAGCTCCACCTTCATCAGGTCCTTTATGGACTCCCGTCTAAAGGCATGTGGTCTACAAAAGACACAAAACATGTTCAGGCAACACCCGTACAAGGGTGAGTAAAAAAATACTCAGTAGGAACCTCAAAAACCTAAAATAAAAGAGAGAGACTAAAATACAACAATCCACTCAACCTAGCTAGGGAGAGCCCCATCAAGAGAGATCCTCCATCACAAATCAACCTCAATTGTACATGAATAGTAATATAATTGAAGGAAGAATCCCCAATAAGAGAGTAAGAATACCACCTCGTCCCATAGCTCAACCAAACAAGAGAGTGGAAGTAAACTCTTCTAAATACGAGGTGTTCTATATAGTGAGAATATGAACTTCTAGTCAAGTCTTCATTGCTTATATCTAGAGAATAGACTCATCCCACCGTGAGAAGATAAACAATGGAAAACATGTGGTATACCCCCGCATATTTGTCTCCCATGGAGGAGAGTAACCAAAAGTAAGGTATGGGTATAGAAGTTGTAAGTATACTCATTCCTCATGGGGTGTCAACCTAGAATATGACAACACCACAATGGAATCTAGACATCACCAAAATATACTTGTATTAGACTCCAATTCTCATGAGGTTCCAACCTCATATCCATCGACAAGATTATACTTGAGGCTCTAAAGTTAAAAAAACAAGGAGAACACACTCCACAAGCTATACCATCTTAGATGGTACTTGTCTAAGATATTGATTCCATTGGGAAAGTATGTACCATTCCAAATGGTACATCTGAGAGAACGTGATCCATTAGGAACAACTTATATGGCCTATATCTAGTGCTCAATACCAGAGGTTCTACAATCGCTATCCATCGCCCTATGCAAGTCTAATGAAACCTAGTAGAGAGGACCAATGTTCACCACTTCCCTTTAGTTGGGGTGGAATTTCTCTAAACCATGAACCATGTGCATATTCTTTATAAGAGTGAATAGAGGTACCAAAACTTGGGCACAACCCCACATCCGACGGATTAGTAGCTCCAAACTAACACATGATACCACTGTCACTCTTTTATGGAGTGGACCACACCTCAGTCCATTGATGGAGAACTAACTTCTATCAAAGTATCAAATATATCAGGAGGGTGGGCCTAATCATTGGAAAGGGATATCTAACTCCAATGAAGGACCCACTCCCCATTGAAACTCATAGATGGGGGAGTACCACTCCGTATATGAGAACCCATAGCCTAGGATGACAATGGACTACCAATCAGAGAATGGAGGACCCACACCTAGATACAACAGGGGAGCACAACTCTATAGATCAAGGACCTTTACAATAACCCATTAGGGGAGTACCACTCCATGGATATAATACCCACACCATGGTATAATAGGGGTGTACTGATGCTGCCAACTTGTTTACAATGGGGGACTCGCACAATGGTATGATAGGGGATTACTGACCCCATGATAGAGGACCCACTCCCTAGCAAGGTAGGGGAATACATGCTTTGTTGGAACAACAATAATAGAGGGCCCACACCCTATAATGATAGGGGATTTCAGACTCCAAAGTTAAATGACCCGAACCCTATCATGGTATGGGAGTCCCCACTCTACTTATACGTCACATATGGATGACCAGTTCCCTGATATGTTAGGGGAGTACTGAATGCATAGATATAGGACCCACACCCTAGTCCAAAAGATGATTTCCTACTCAATATAGCCAACATGTATGGAGGGACTGCACCCTAGTATTATAAGGGAGCACTATCCAACTTCACAAACAATATAGGGAACCCATTCCCAAAACTATTAGAGGATTACATGTAGTTTCAAAAGTTCATTAGCAATTCCCAGCATCCCATCTATTTACCCTGAACAAAGAAGTCTAAGTACTCAGTCACCACACCTTGATACTATCCACTATGGGTGGAAATGACTCACCAGAATAGTTTTTGGACGCTTCACAAGGCCACATCTCAGTGGGGAAAATGTTCTTTATTATCATGAGTTAATGGCTATTCCAAACCACATATCATCTTAAAGAACTGCCCAAAAGTAAAAGACATCACTCCCACGATGTGGTGAGTCCCATCTATACTAAAGAAAATATGCAAGGGAAACTTGCACCATTATTCCATAAGGGATTACTGGTCCCATCATCTCTCTTCAAGAACCAAAATGGTCTCCTGCATTGGTCAATCTCTACTAAGATAAGTGTCAAACTTATCAAACTTCATAAAGTAACACCGCCATGGGTAGGGGACCAGTGACCTATTCAAATAGGGTAGCACCACTATACTAGTCTATAGAGTTTGGGGGACCCACATTCTAAAGAAAAAGGGAGGGTACCAACCTCGACATCCACCTAGTGATCCACCTTGGTCACTTCTAATGATTTTCTCCTCTACTCAAGCGTCTTGATAAAAATGTTCCACCTCGTATCTTGTTCGCTAAAACAAAGTCCACCATTTCATTTTACATGAAAGAAAAACCGATGATAGGTTCTTAAAAATCAATAATAAGATTCCCAGAGAAGTAGATATAGAAAGTAGAATACCAAAGGAGTTCTTATCGGAGTATATGGCATGAACTAGGGAACAAACAGTGTTTGAGCCTGCCTGAGTAGTAGTTTTGTATTTGGTCCACATGGTTTCCAACCCATGTAGGGGTACAATGCATGTACATGTGGTAAGTGCCATTTACCAATTCAACTATCCCATGGTGGTTTCCTATAACCAATGTCCATGTACCAGACCCCATGTCCGAGCAATTTGGTCATGTGTTGGTACATAACCATGTGTTCTTACATGGATATCCCAAGCCATGTCCCATGGTCACATTGTTTGTGGAACTACACAGTGTGTAACCCTTGTACATGGAATTTGGTGACCAAATTTCATCTTCCTCGAACACGAAGGGCTACATGGTGCATTTCACTGAACTAAATGCCATGTATATGGTAATTCTTATTGGTAATCACCTGAAAAACACCCCATTTACCCTGATTCAACCCAAAACCCATATATTTATACCCTGTAGGGATAATAAATAATTTAAAAAGAGATATATAACTTTAGAATAACACGAAATAAATGGGACCAAGACTAAAAATAAAAATCGCCAACCGTGAGGGTGAAAAGCCAAAGCTTCTGTTGAAGAATGGTGTCCAAATGACTCTGTTTCTCGATCTGGTGATGATCTAAATTAAAAACAAAGATTGAAGACATATAGATTTGAGGATTTGGACTATTTCCTTCCTACTACCCAAGTGAGGACGAGAAGATGAGGGGTGTTCTCTTTTTGGTTGAGTTATGTGACAAAGACAAAAGGAGAGGGAGGATTATTGGGTTTAAGTTAATTAATGAATTAAATTATCATTTAATCCACCATTTAACACCCCTCCAAATCATCTCCATCCAAAACTCTTAGTGTGAATAGTTTTAATGTCAAGCATTGTGTAAAAAAACGTTCATGATAAGACCATAGTCCTAGAAATCAGATTTGGAATTCTGTACAGGAGGTATATATATATTTATTATAACCTACTTGCACATGATAAAATATATTTAATATTTTTTAAATCACCGCATCGAGGATCTCCAGGCCCCTGATTCCTGTGACGACTCAGTGATTGGATTTTGAAATATTACAAACCCTTACTAATGAAAACCCTTGTCTCTACATCACTACCACATTAAAATATTTTCATCTTCTAAATGAAAATGTCTAGGCACATGAAAAAGAAACAGAGATCTACACTAGAAATCTCATACCAACAAGCTCACCAAGGGTTCCTGTGCTGATTCCCAGAACACACATAGGAGATAAAAACCATGTTCAAACCACTCTTACGTCCATATTATACCCATCCAAAATTGTGCAACAAATAGGCACATGTTCCCTCAGCAGTGATAGGTGGGAAAGAACCAAACACCATAGTCCATCTATTGTCACAGGGTCTAGAGGAACACCACCTCACTAACCTAACCTAGATACTGATGATGTCCCATAGTTCACATCCACCCCTAGATGAATTTTTATAAACCCAATCAAGTGTGTTGCATTCATCTTTTCTGCTGAGCATGTGGGGTATCAACGAACAAGAGAGGAGGGTAAACTCATCCAACCTTGAAATTATAGACATAGAAAAAACGTGTCATACCCCACATGCCTTTTACCCACATAGAAGGAGAGTAACCTGAACTAGAAAAAAATCCACTTCCACTAGTGGATTCCTAGTTGTGGAACGAAAGTAGGAAACCGCTCAACAACGTGGAAACATCATAGGGTCCTACTCGGCCTCTTTAAAATGATTATAAGAAAGGCTCTAAATTGTTCAGACTCTCCCTAAACACAGAAGTCAGAGATACTTATCCACAAAATGTACTAAATGATAAATGTACCATTATTTTTCATTGTGACCTATTTCTTAATAAACCGAGTCAAAAAAGGCTGTTAGAGTCCTAGTTAATGGATATTCTGGATACCGCACCAACAATTGAACCTATGGCCTGAGATCTGAACTTGAAACATCTTAACTATGTCACTCTAAGACCAAAACAAATCCCCTTAAGGGAAAAAGTCTCAAAAACATCCAAAGGAATAGAATTTCTATGATACCATTCTATCAAAACCTGATCAATAAAGTAGCTCGAGCTGCAACTACCCCAATCCTGCCTCTATAGTCTAGGGGTTAGCTACAAGCATCGAAGACATAACTCAACTCAAGGGTGCCTTTTCATAATGTACATGTATGCAGGCACCCCAAAACACCTCAAATTATCATTGTCAATATATAAAAAGATGAAACTAAAATACATTCTTACATATATCTTAAACTAGAGTAAATCTAAAGTACTGATGTAAAAATTGATAAACAAGTGCCCACCAAAAGAAAACTATATTAGCTTCTGAGCTTCTTTAAAGGATTGGATCACTATCAATGTAACTACTATAATGATCATCGACTCAACTTTGGTAAACATCTGATTCAAAAAATCTCACTAAGCTCCTCCTACCTCGGGTTCTCCATGAACACCATCAAAAGGAAAGTGGTATTTATAATACACAAAACATGTGTGAAAAAATATTCTGTAATGGTGATTATAAAAACACTTAGTAGGCACTCTAAAACCCAAAAGAATAGGGTGGGACTAAAAGGAGATGAATACTAAACCTATCGAGATAGAACCCCATCAAGAGTGAAACTCTATATTGAATCATCCCTGACTGTGCATGACTAGTCAACTATGTCAAAGAAGAATCACCAACAAGAGAGTAAGGAAAAAACTCCATCCCATAGCTCAACCCAAAAATAAAGTGAAAGTAAACTCATATAAACTTGAGGAGATAGACATGGGGAGAATATGAACCTCTCATAGAGTCTTCGTTTCCTATAGAATAATATTGGACTCATCCAACCATGATAAGACAATCACAGAAAGAACATGGCATAACACGCACATCTTCACCTCCCATAGAAGTAGAGTAACCAAAAGTATGGTATGGGTACAGAAGTGGTAAGTATACTCATTCATCAAGGGGTTCAACCTAGAATGTGAAAATACTACAAGGTATTCTATATAACACCCAAATATACTAGTATAAGACTCCAAGTCACATGTTTTTCAAACCTCATATCCAATAAAAATATTATACTCGAGGCCCTAAAGGTAAACAGGAAACCAAGATAACACAATCTAGGAGCTCTTCCATCTAAGATGGAACCCGTCTGATAGATAAAATCCATTAGGAACAGCTCTAACAGTCCGAATGGTATGTCCAAGAGAATGTACTCCATCAGGAACAACCTATAGGGTCCAAATTTAGTGCCCAACGCCATAGGTTCTAGCATCTCTAACCTGTTCCATGCACAATACTAAAGAAACAAAGTGGAGAGGCCTGAACCTCACCACTTCTATATAGTTTAGGGAGCACTGATCTAAACCATTCACCACGTGAATCTTCTATATGATAGGTAACATAGGGATCAAAACCTCACCACTACCCCACTTCCAAGAGAGTAATTGCTCGTAACTAACCTTCAAAACCTCAGTTACCCATTTATGGAGTGACCTACACCTGAATCCATCGAGTGAGAACAAGATTCTATCAAAGTATCACCTTTATCAAGTGTAGGGTCCCGCTCCTTGGAAAAATACTTAAAATATGATGGATATTCAACTCCAATAGAGGACCCACTCACCGCTGCAACTCAGAGACAATGGTACCTGCACACTGAGACTATAGGGGAGTGCCACTAAGAGAATGGAGGACATGCACCATGATACGATAAGGGAGTATATCTCCATAGTTGAGGACCCACACCCTAACTCTAGAGGGGATCACCACACTATGGCTAGTAGACTTGCAACCTGGTACGACATGGGATTACTAACTATGCCATATCGTTTACGATGGGGGACATGCCGCCTGGTACGACAGGGGAGTACCGACCCTAGGCTAGAGGATCTGCTCCCTTACTCAAAAGGGGAGTAATGAATCTGTTAGAACAACACATATGGAGGAATCACACCAGGGAACTATAGGGGATTTTTGAATTTAAGGATATTGGAAACCCACTAAAACATGGAAGGGAAGTACCCACTCTACCTATAAATCACATATAGAGGACATGTTCCTTGATACATAATGGGAGTATTGAATCCATTGATAGAGGACCCAAAACCTAGTCCAATATGGTAGTTCCTACTATATCTATGTAACAAGTAGGGAGGGATCTTGATCTATCATGACCGGGGAGAACTATCCAAATTTACGAAAGATACGGTTAACCCGCATCCCGAACTATTAGAGTAGTATCAACTTTTCCAAAAGTTCTTCAGCGATGCCCATCATCCCACATGTTTACCCTAAAAAAAATTCTGAAGAACTAAATCAACACACCTTGATACTATCCACTTTTGGTGGCCCTAACTCACCTGCATGGTTCTGGGTTTTGTCACAAGTACACATCTCTATGGGTAAATTGTTCCACTTTCTCGTGATTCAAAGGCTATGAAAATCCATGTATCATCCCAAAGATCTTCCCAAAGGTAAAATAACCCGCACCAATGATGCAAGGAATCCCATATCTACTAATGAAATTAGGCAAGGGAGACACATTTCCTAGTTTCACATAGGACTATGAGTCCCAACATATCTCTTAAAGAACCATAGTAATCTGCAACATGCATCAAGATCTACTAAGAGAAGCGTCACACTTATCATACTTCTTATAGTAACACTTATGAGGGTAGGGGACTGATGCCCTATTACAACAATGGATAACCACTATATTGGTCTAAATAGTCTAGGGGACCCACATCCTAAAGGAAAAGGGATGGGTATTGACCCCTACATCAACCCAGGGATCCACCCTATTTGCTTCCATTTATTTTCTCTACTACTCAAGCATCCTGATCAAAATATAACACCTCATATCTTTTAGTCCAAAACAAATCCATAGATCACATTATATGTAGAAAAAAAACTCTGCACAGGCTTATCAAAATCTTAAATCCAAGTCCTAAAGAAGGAGATATGGAAGGAGGAAGATCCCAAGGAGATCCCCTAGTAGTACAAGGCATGCACTGGGGAATTCACAGTGTGTAATCCCACCTGAGCACCTAGCCATGTATCTATTCTATATGATTTCCAACCCATTCAAGGGTGAAGGGCGTATACAGGAGGTACACTGCGTGTTCCACTTCAATCGGCCTCTGGACATTTCCCATAACCCATTTCCATGTACCAGTCCAAATGTCCAAGTACTTTGGCCTTGTTTTAGTACACAGTCATGTGTTATTACATGACTGTCTCAGGACATGTCCCTTGGTCATATGGTTTGGGGAACTGCACAACATGTAACCCTGGTACATAGAGTGTATTCTCCAAAGATAATCTTTCCATAATACGAATGGATACATGGTGTATGTCACTATGCTACACACCGTGTAGATGTTAATTCTAGTTAAGAATAGCCTTCAAAAACACCTGATTCACCCCAATTCAACCAAAAACCCATAGTTCAACCTTGAAGGGATCATAAAAATTGAAATAGGGCTATAGAACTTCAGACTAATGAAAAAACAAAAGCAATTGAAAATTAAAGAATCCATCTTACCTTGAGGGTGAAACGCCGAAGCTTTTGTTGGGGAATGGTGCCCAGATCATTCTGGTTCTTGATATGGTGATGATCTTCTTCTGAAATGGAGATCGATGACATATCAATTCAATGATTTGGATTGTTTCTATTTGATGACCAAAGGGAAGAGTAAAAGAGGAGAGGGCACACTCCTATTGATTATGTCTTGTGATAAATAGAAATGGGGAGGGAGGGTAATTAGGTTTAGGTTAATTCATTAACAAAATTATTAATTAATCCACCACATAACACCCCTCCAACTCACCTCCATACAAAATTCCTAGTGTGGATAGTTTTATTTGTGTTACAAGGGCAAACACGATGTTATAGACTCGAAAGATGTCTCATAAATACAATCCTAGACTCCATATGAGAATTATTACTCTTTTGTAGTGTAACTAAGAACTCATGAAAAAAATATTAAATATTTTATAAAATCACTGCATTGAGGCTCTCCAGGGTCTAGATTATCATGCCGACTCAGCGTCTGGCATCATAAATCATCCAAAGTCATACAGGTCAAAATATGGATCTCTACATAGTTAATACTATTAATAATGGCTAGTTTTTTTTCAAATTATAATTATTAAAAATGTTTTAATAATATTTTATTATTTAGTAAAACTCAGTCTTGTGTGTGACACAAGATATTGAATAAAATCATTTTTGGGTGTGATGTATGATAAATTAGTGTTGCGTTCGTTGAAAGCTATAAAAATATATTAATTTTTTAAATTGTTAAAAATATTATAAATAATTGGGATATTATATTACTTTACAATCTTGTTTCCACATGTCATACATGTTATCTAATAAAAATTACTCTTTTAGAATTTTTGGGGTGTTATATATAGTGAGAAGGATAAGTTTATAATAGAAGTATATCATTTAAATAGTGATAATAAATAGTGGTGATGTTTGAATAAAAACAATAAGAAGGAAATGGAGAGAGATAATATGGAATTGATGTATTTTAATATGATATTCTTTGAATATTACTTTTTACCCTGTCCTTTTAGAAATACATGCTATAAACTATGTATGTAATCTAGATTTGAAGATTTATATATTAGTTGATTGGTTGAATCTATACCTTAAAAGGGAATGAATCTATCAGACATTTTATTCATGTGAGGAGATATTGAAAAGTGACAAGATGAACAAGATTTAATTTCTTATATCTTTTATTTTTAGTGTGAAGCATGATAATAATAAGATATCTGAACACCATATAGAGAGAAATTAGGGGAATGAAAATAATTGAAGGGTAGGATTCCCAATATGCATTATGTATTGGAAGAAAAACCATAGGTATTTATTGTTGGTAATGAGATTTATCTACAACTGAATAGATAAAGTCCATCAATCTCAAGAATTAAAAGGCAAAATAGAGGCTTCTAATTTATAATCGTAAAATTGAAAGATATGAGACAATAATCAAATTAATGTGCCAAGGTTCAAGGGAATATTCCCTAGAAGAGTTCAAGGGAGAATGTCTTTGCTTATCCAATCACAACAGTAGAATTTGAGGTTTAAAATGAAGTTATAGTAGGTACTTTTATCATAAATTCAATGTTAGTTAATAAATTATTTCATTCTATAACCACACACTTTTTTATACCATACATGTTAGATAATAACATTAAATCATCCTTGATGAATTAATGAATAATTTATTCATTAATACTTGTAGTGGATGTCTCATAAGAACAAAATTATATTTGTATTTCTGTATTACAATAATTCTAGTTTTCTTATATTCGATAACAATTTTATACCAATGGTTAACTTTGACAGAATCCTTGTGATGGATTCACTCTCAATGCAGAATATATTAATTTATTTTTTGTGAGAATTAAATTATTGTATCTAAGGTTGGAATTTAATCTTTTTTATAGTAGAGTCTTCATTGAATTATTATTACATGAAAGCACCTATAGTAGAATATTTTTGTAGAATTATTAGTGAGGTTGAATCAATTGATAAAATGATATACCTATAGTATACTATATCTCTTATGTGAGGGATTATATTAATTAATTTTCCAAAAAACTACTTTTATAACCACCAGAAAGTAAATTTGAAGTCCTTATTAACATTATTCATGATGAAAAACTTATATATAAGACACTCAATAGAATGAATCTATTGGAATTGGTGAAACAAACTCGTATAATATCTGTGTGATAAGGGATCCATAAACCATAGTGTTTCCCCTAGGGAAACACCAATAATATTTTTAATGAAAAAGGGTGGGTTTATGAGGTTATGAATTAAATATAGGAAAATATATAGAATCATTATTACAAATAAGTACCCTCTACCTCACATTCATGATATTTTTGAGGAACTTCATGGTGATCATTACTTCTCAAAGATTCACTATGTAATGTCTTGGGTGTTTTTTAGAGTTAAGGGTTGCTTGATTTTGAGTTTTAAAGTCCTGATACCTTTTGAGGGGTATAATAGACAATTTAACCTATACTAAATCTTTGTAAAATTTCTTTTATGGTCCTATTAGATCCATAATATGCATTTTACCCCTAGGTATATTCAGTGTTCAAAAGCAAGTGTTTTAGTGATTTGAAAATAATATAATTAAAATATTTTATTATTTTGAAGCACAAGTTTGTGTTTTTAATGAAACACTAATATATCATAAACATGAACACACATAGAAAAATTTATACTTACAATGAGTCTAAACTAGGGTTCTTACCCTAGTTATGATGTTAGCTTTGTTTGTATCTATAAAAACCCATATCTATTAAAAACTTTATTTCATGATTTGTTAAATAAACACCCACATTATACAATCCAACAATTTAGAAAGTCATACTATCTTGGAGTGATTAGATACATAACATAATAACCTTAAGTAAGGACAAAATGAAATTATTTGAAACCACCATACATGTCCTTAAGTTTCCTTGATATTTAAATACCGAATGAGATAACCTGGAGACATACATAAGAATGAGGTGAGTAATAAAGCCCAATTAGAGAAAAATAAAAGAATAACAAGATGAATATAATATAGGTGATCCAAGAGGCATATCTAGAAGACGTAATAGTATGAAAATCATAAAAATGAACATCAATGAATAATATAAGATGACAACATCAAGGTAATATAAGAACATGGGAAAAACATAAAACATGAAATCATAATCATAAGTCAAGGATAACCATCAAAACATTAAAATATATTGATCTCATGATTACCTATTCTGAACTATAAATGATATAACATGATATAAAAACATCATCCAATACATTGGAGGGATATATAATTTCATGCCCACCCATCACATTCATATTGTGTATATGGATCTGTTTGACACATAGATCATGCAACATAAGAACATGTTTCATCAAATTTAATCCCATGATTAAGGAGTGTGGTTAATTTAAATGTAATTCCACAATCACTATAGGATATGTAATTATATGTTAATACCATTAAATGTAAATGGGTATTGGTATTGACAATATAAAAGTTGTGTAGAAAACATTATGATATAATTTCTTTAGTATAATGGTTGTAAAAAAGGTTCATAGAAGGGTTTAATGGGAGTACAATGTGGTCTCAAATTGAATGGGGATCGTAAGGAAATTAAGGTGGTGTGTAAAAGTATATTAATATATAAAACATTATAAATCAAATGGCCCAGTATACAGAATGAACATAAATAAAATGGAAGGGGAGATAATCAATTATCTTGAGTTATTGATTCCAAACGATTCAGATGAGATTCTAAAGATCTTGGGAACACATTTGGAGGGCATTAAAAATAAATAAGGAGAATTATTTCATGCTCAATGAGTTTTTAGTGATGATAAGTTGGAGGTTTCATGGGTATTTATAACAAAGGTAACAGATTTTTTTATTAATTTTTAAACTTTTTTTGGACTATATATAATAGAATAATCAATACCATAAACCTTTTCATTGTTTTTTACCAATGTTTCAATTGAAAAGGAGTGATTTTTAATATTTTATGAGGCCAAAAACCAAGAATATTAAAATAATACCATTGATGATGTCAAAGTGAGTTGTTTTAATAAAAAGATTCTATGAAAACGTTAAAATGTAATTTAGGTTTTGGAGGACTCATTAGAGGTTTATCAAATTACTCAAATAACATCGCAAACAAATTATTTTAATGGGAAAACTAATTTTTGGTCATTTATTCTCGTTTTATTATTTATTAAAATATATTATGGGGTGTTATGATGTTATAATAGATTCCACATATTTATACCATATTTAATTTTCCCCCAAAATTCTACTATCATTGAAAATTATAATAAATTAACCATTGGATAATTCCAACAAAATTATTTCAAAAAATAATATTTATTTTACCTAAATAACACTCTAAATATGATAATTTACACATTTAAATAAAATACATAAAACTAGAAAAATAATTGTTTTTAATGTAAAAACATATTTCTGACCCTTATAAAAATTACATTAGAATTTATTATATTATATTATATTTTATATATAATTCAATATTTTTAAATTAATATATTTTCTATAAAAATATTATTTTAAACTTTTTAAATTTTCAAAAAGTGTGACTTAATGGAAGCCATATATTTTCCAAAAATAAAATTTGAGTTTCTTCATGTAAAAATATAATTTAAATTATAGTAATTTTTTAATCGTATATATATATATATATGAAGTACTAATTAAAAGAGGATAAGTATATTAATTATTGTAATAAAAATAATATATAAAAATTCAAACTACTATGGTATATATTCATAATCCCTTATTAAAACATTGTACACATTTAGGTTATGGTGTGCGATGGTGTTACTTTCTTAAAGTCATTATATGAACATGGTTTAGGATGTGATCTCGATTGGCTTGAAATTATCTAGAAAATGTTTTTTTCTCATGTTTCAGTTGTTGAATCTCAGCATGGTATTGGTTAGGGGAAAGGCCTAGTGATTCG
Source organism: Viscum album (assembly GCA_963277665.1). NCBI lineage: Eukaryota > Viridiplantae > Streptophyta > Magnoliopsida > Santalales > Viscaceae > Viscum > Viscum album. Next base: position 248,530,298 of record OY728135.1, on the reverse strand, counting down.
ATCTCCTTCAGAATATTCAATAAATAATATTCATAAGGTATGATCCTAATAGTTGAGGCCATCAATTCATCCATATGTGTCAATTGGATTTTATCCTAATTCTTAATATAAACTAATAAATAAATTAAATGTATAATGACTATATTATCAATGGTTATCAAAGTTTATAGTGTTTGAAATATGATATAATAAATTTTATACATGTTCAAAATTACCAAAGTAGTGGATCTGTTTTATAAACCTGCATTATTTAACAAAGAATATATTAATTTAAAAGGGAATTTAATTTATAAAAATTGGATCATTACAACAAATGGATTCTCAAGAATTCTTTCTTATGATAATATTAATTACATAATTTATCTTTTAATTTATTTTTGATAGAGTTATGGTGAAACCATGTTCCAAATATATTTATTCCTCTCCTTGAAACTTCTATATAGTTAGATGTATTTGTTGTTAACAAAACATAGAGAAGGGATATAGGATGATTAATTTTGTTTTGGTGAAGGAATATCCAAAAGTGTAATTGGATCTACAATATTGTCTATTGATGAATTTCAATAGATATGATGAACAGAAATATGGTGGTGATATTGAATTTAACATATCATAATTAAATATTGATGTAGGGATTTGTTTTGTTGATTTTTCCTGATTTATTTTATATCTATTTAGTTATATATTAGTTCCCAATAATTTAATCTGGAATCGATGATCCCCTACCCGGAAAAGTTCATGGATTGTAACTGGATTTGTGAACTCGATTATTATTATTCAAAGAAAATTTTTATAGAAACATTTAATTTTGTTAATATAGCATATTTAATGGATTGTGAACCTATGGAAATCAATGATTATTCATTTTGGTTTTTTGTACCTTTCTCCCATTATTCCATGAGTTCCCATTACTAGTGTTCATTTTTATTGGTGGTTTCACCAAATACCAGAGACACATTTCAGTGTATAATCACTATTTGGTTCTATAGATTCTTTATGATTGTTTTATATCATGGAATGTGGTCTAAAATAGGATCTATTATGACAATGGGACTAGATGAATGAATCATAGAGGGCCTTTTTCTAAGTTGAGGTATTGGGATGATGAGGACTCAATGAGAAGTAGAAGTGGTTTGACTTTCTGATGAATGATGACAATAATTTAACTTCCAATTGATCTATAATGATAGTAAACATTGTTTTGTGGAATTTGGGGTATTATTCATAGTGGAATTAAAAAATGGTACTTTAATACCATAAGATACATGATAGAGATGGGATTCTATAAATATATAGACTACACGACATGTGTCTCCAATGAACACACATCATGTGTTCTATTATTGTGTGGTTCTAGGGTTTCAATAGATGTTATAGATTATATGGACATGTGAGTAATATAAATTATATGTTATCCATACTCATCCATCTAGGCATGTATATAGAGTACACACCTAAGTACCTCTGTGGCCCCATACACCATGTGGGCTAGGCCATACCCCATGTCCCCTGGATTGGGAGGACGTGGTATATGTCGAGTTACCCCAAGGGCACAGAACTCAATTTTACTCATCATCATGATGTGAAGTATTTTTGAGAGACATCAAATGGAATAACATGACACAACTAGGTGGCTGAATTAGGACAAAAACCCTTTCACCCCTAGAACATGACATGTACATCAACTTAACATTGTATACATAAGTTATACATATATTTTCCTCTCATTATTTTTATATAGAGTTGATGTCTAACCCATTGGGACTCATATCATCATGTGGATTGGATATTTCTCACATTTGAACACAAGGATTAGACCATATTCTAGAGGAACCAGATAGATCTGATATTTCTCCCACATTATTGGGTATGGATCCTTTATATTGGGAATGGTATTTCAACGATCTATAGAGATCATAAGGGATAGATATCATCTGATAGAGTTTTTATTTTAGAAATCATACTTAGGTAAGTATCCACCAATATCATATGTGGTTAATACTACATTATCTTCTTGGGACTTCTGGATTGAGAGCTGGCATAGTTGGGTTTGTTTAGTTGGAGAGATGTTAAGATCATACTCTAGGACCTGAGTAGCTTCTGTGACCAAAGCTATGTCTACCCACTTTCCTCTAGTAGTCCATGCTACCCCAATGGACAAGAATGCTTTAGGATTTAGTAAACTACCCTTATGGCTTAAAAAGGTGATTTTTCTACTAAAATCCAATGAAATGATGACTTTTAAGATAAATTTTCTTCTTCAAACCACTAGGTGATGTGTTTGATATGTGATGTTGTCATAGGATATTGACTAAAATATTGTGGACTCTTCAGTATTTCATACACCTCTAGCAACCCATTCATAGTGGACTTTGAGGATTGGATCTATGATGACTGGTGCTTGTTTGCATCTATGAGTATCCTAGAAATGATAATATATATATTACACTTCCTTACTTATTCTTGAATGATCATCAGTTCCAAAAATCATGATCTGGCTTGATTTTTTTCTCTATTTTATTCTTCATAAAAACCTCTAGTTATTGAATTTGAGTTGATTTTTTCTTCATTAGTTCTTAAGGAATCCAATAATGTATATGTTTTAAAACCCAGACATTGTGCTTGGTCTCACATGAGTTGAGTCAGTGGAGATGATGCATAGTTTAGATATGGATTTGAGAGTGTCTGGTTGATGTTTCTAGTTCATAGTAGATTCCTTCTAGATTTGTGTTATGTGGTGTTGGATTAGTATTAGTGTTACTAGGAGATGATGTCAGGTGGATCCAATCATGTTTGGAGACACATTTTAGTGAGGAACTCATCACATTGGATGGTTGGCAATTTTTCTTTTTGGGTTGTTAGGTGTGTATTTTTCATCAATTTTTGATATTATGTTTTTCTAACTAGTTATCTTGTGGATTTCATTAGATGTGTCATTCATGTGTTACATTTAGTTCAATTGACCATTTATGTATATCATGGTGTCATTGGTGATTTTTTTCAGTGGAGATACATATATTTTTAAGGTTATGATTGGATAAACTCTCCCATGTGTGTGATATGCCTACTTGATTCTAGTCACAAGACCATAGCCTTATGGAGGTGGTCTTATGGTGGCACAAATAACTTAACACCGGTCCATGTGGGACCCATTGTTTTAGAATATGTTATATATTTATTTTGGTTATAATAAATTGAAATATAAGGGGGATGATATACCAAATATGCCATTTCACACAAGGTGTGGGAGTTATGAGTTCACAGTAACTCCTTTTTTGTTAACTAATTCACCACATGTGTTTATAGATCTAATGAATAGAGTATTAAAAGATTATATTGATAATTTTTTATAGGTTTTAGAAATGATATATTTATATACTATTTGTTATATGAAGATCATGAAGACAATTTATGGATTTTATTTTTTACTCTAAGAGAGAAGAAGCTACTTAAGGAATTCCATAAGTATGAATTTGGGTTTGACCATGTTTATTTTCTTGGAAATATTTTCCTTGAGATTGGAATATTGGTTGACTATAAAAATGAAAAGGATATTGATGAATTGTATATAATAATGAATATAAATGAGGGACATCATTTTCTTGTAATGGAAGTTTACTATTGGTATTTTTCAAAAATATTCTACATGTTAGCTAGTATGCTAAACAAATTCACATATAAAGGTGTCAAATTCACATGTTCAACAAAATATAAAGATAAATTCAAGTAATTGAAGAAGAGAATAATCATTTCACTGATATTATCCTGAACACCATGAAAAGTGGTATTTTTTAAACACAATTATTGAACAAAGAATGGGACAGGGTTCCTGATTCTAAAGAATGATAGAGTTGTGGATAATACATCATGGTGGTTTATATTCCATAAGGAATAATATCCAACTGAAGATATTTTTTTTGTAGTCATGATATTTTTATTAAATATTTAGAGACATATTTATGGAAAACAAGGAGACATATTTAATAATCACAATAGTTTAAAATATATATTCACTTAAAAATAACTCAACATCAGGTAAATGGGTTGGATGAAACTACTAAAGGATTGTGAATGTGTAGTACAATACCACCTTGTTAATGGAAAAAGTTGTATGGTGTGTTGAGTAGGGAGGATCATGGTGTCCTATCCATGAAGGGGATGAGAATGGACTCTATATTCATGGATTGGATAATTTTTTATATGGAAAGTAATAAATAAAGATAACATTCCACAATTTTCAATGTAATTTCCCACACTTATTTACTCGAGAAGACAAATAGGTCCCAATAAGATGATAAGGGATTGCAAAGTAAGATTAAAACCATATAAGTAGATAAATTGAGATAAATAAACTATAAAGATGTTGTCTTGATGTTGGAAAAGAAAATAGTTTTACCATTAGTACTAGAGTTTAATAGGGAATTGATGGATGAAGCTTATAGTTCAAATTTCTATATACACTATAGTATCACCAAGATGTATCAGTATCAAAGGGTAAAAACCTAGTTAGAAAACACGACGAAAGAAATTGGAGACCGTGTGCTAAGATACTAGTTATGAAAACAATAAAAATTAAAGAGACAACATCTAAAGGGTATCATGAAATATCAACCTATAAAAATGTGAGAGTGTAAAAAATCACAATGAACTATGTTACATGGATTCTAAATAAATCTATAATGAATTATTCTATATTGGGTGTTCTCGATAACCTTTCCAAATATCTACAGTTACATGAATTAAGGAAGGATCTACCCCTTAAAATTATTATATAAAATTATATTTGTGATATTGTGAGACATTATGGGGAGCCTTTACCAGAGTTATATTACCATGAACTTCATTTTACATCAAAATTTTGGTTGATTTGTAAAATCCTGGATCTTCATTTTAGGTATGGATCTTGATTTTAGGTGTTTTTGAGGAAAAGTGGAGATATTCAATATTTTATAATTACAAGGTGTGTACTTATGAGTACACACTGTATACCCAGTTACTGAGTATAGCCACGTATTTGGTGTGTAATGACTAAGACATGGTCATGTGGGGTGACATGGCAGAACGCTAATGTCCGGGGCTAGTTGAGGAAAATACACGACGTGTTCATTAACAGTACACACCGTGTACTTTTATTTTTTACTTGTTTAATCGGACTGGGGTCGTATCTAATCCCAAGATTCATCTTCTTCTGGCCTTGTTTCGTCCATGAGAGACTGAGTAAGATAAGTATTCTCTAAAACACCATATCTCCATCCAAGGTCCGATTCAAACTCCGGTGGGTGCGTTGGAATCCCACCGATCAGTCCTTCCTTCTTCTTGAATCTCACTTCCTAATTTCTCTTCTCTCTCTAGTTTTTCAAGGTTGAATGTTCTTTAACTTTTTATAGATCTAAGACGTTCTATTCCAATTCCAAGGCCGATGTTTGAGTGTGTTCTTCATACAACGTTGAGTTAGGTGGTTTTTTCCTTTCATTGTATTTCTTTGAGTTTTATATGCCAGAGAGCTAATTACCCATGTTTTTGGTACTTCAGGTTAAGGAAATTAGACCTTTTTTATCTACCTTAGATAAATTGTTGGAATGAGGGTTTTTTTTGTGGTATTATGTGAAATTTCATGTTTAAGAAACACCCCATGGCTGCATTTCCTTGTTTGAATGTTTAGGGCTGTTTGGTTTAAGATACCTATGAGGCAGACCTCATTTCTTTTCCTTGCTTGATAGGATGGAACTGATTGCCTTTTTCTGCATGTTAAATGCTTGTGATATGAATTGGAATTTTTATCCATGTAGTAGTTGGTATTACTTTGGGCTGATTGATATCATATATGAATGATTTAATTGCACAAGGCTGTGAGATACTGGTGTAGTTAGACCACATGGGGAATTGACATTGAGTGATTCCTCAGAGTGTCTATTATATTTCATGCTATGGGACCATATTTGGGATTGAAAGTGAGTTCTCCCTTAGAGTGTATATAGTATATGTTATGAGACCACATGGGGAATTGACGTTGAGTGCTTCCCCAAAGAGTCTGTAGTTGTTTTGGGAATACTATAGGGTGAATTGACAGTGATTGCTTCCTTAGATTGTCTTTTCCATTTTATTTCATTAATTAGATATAGGGGTTAGACTGTGTGAGCTACCCAGAGGGTTAAAATAACTATTTAATGTTAGTGATGTGTCTTCCAAGCCAAATCACAAGCTTGGATTCGGTCCTCTTAGGTAGTCTTCTGAGATACCTATTATGATACTTACTTGATTAAATGATTAACATTAAAATCTAATGAATGTAAATGGAAAGTGTAGGATTTTTTAGTTTTGTATACTCCTATTTCTTTGCGGTATTTCCATTATTACCTACTATATATACTCATTGACATTTAGGCACATATCTAGTGGCCGTTTGCCATTGGGATTCGTGTCGCGCCCTATTTGGATATTGTTTTTAGACCCATCCAGATTATATGGTTGCAGGTGTAGATAACAGAAATTGCCCTTCTTCCTTAGGTACATGATTGGATGTTTGGAGCTGGAGAGCATAGGAAAAAGCATAGGCTTGCGATTCTGCTGGAGTTTTCCTGTTTTCTTTGTACATTGGTTTAGTTTTATTTCCAGAATATTGTCTTGTTTGGATGATTTCCAAGACATGTGTGACATGAATCATTTATATATGTTCTCCAATTGTTATTTACTTTCAGTATTCCATTGTTTACTTACTGTATGGTATTTTACTTCTGAAACTATTAATTATTTGTTATTGCACTGTGCATGCTCTTCCAATGTTGTCATAGTTTCCCCATAATCACAACCATGTCCCGCGCTACTAGTCAGCAACCTCAGGCGTTTGGGGAAATGTTCTTGATGCCATGTGACCAACCGGGCACGGGGCAACTTTGGGCGCGCCCGGAACTGGGACTTTTCAAAGTGGTATCAAATAAGTTTCTTTTCTGCTTTGGCTTATAGTTTGGAGCATATAGACAGGGATATGAAAAAATGGGTAGTTGGTAATAATCTATTCCTGGGAGTAGCTAATCCATGTATAGGGGAAAATCCAATTTACCTAGATTTTTGAAATTTTTATGGTTTTGAAATTGTTACAGTTGATTTTATTTCATCATTGGGTGATTTAGATGAATTATGTTGTTATCATTGGTATTATTGAGGTTTTATTTATGTTGCAACCTGATGAGATGAGTTCATTCCATCTCCTGCATCATCTATGAATATTATTGGGATCACATGTCAATGTATTCTTGTCATTACATTTATGGTGCATCACTGATATCATGCTATTGTGATAGATGTTGTGTATGATATGCTTGTTGTTGTGATGGATTCCATGATATAATACCTTCTATTTTGATAGGGTATTGGAATGTTTAAATTATTATTTGAATGGGCACCGAACGTTGGTCCCTGAGGTGTTAGGGGCCCTCTTGGATCTGAATTTGGTGGATCATATTGAACTTTAACTAAATTATGCTATGATATGACTTGAATATGATGAAAAGCTTTGATTCGGATGGTGGATGGGTCCCCACAGATTAGAGTTTTGGAACTTTAATGTTTTTTTCAGTGTTTTTATGGGGTTATGAAGTAGTTTCAGAGGCTTACTGTCCAGAAAAACCTAGAATACACGGTGTGTGATGATGAATACATGTCTTCTATCGTTATAATTATAAAGAAACTGTTTTTGTTAAATACATGCCATGTACATTTTCTACACGCCATGTAGATAATGACTGTGTGACTGATCGTGAGAGTGGAGGCACGGGAATGGGAAACATTTAGTAGGACACACCATGTATCCATTACTGTGTGACCAACCATGTGGGAAGAAACATGGGTTGAAAAATTCTTTTCTTGAACACATCGTGTACCAGGCGTACACACAATGTTTTTGTGATCCGGGTATCCAGCTGTGTGAGCAACAACATGGGTGGGTGAAATCCTTCTAGTAAACGTTGTGTCTGTCATATAAACATCGGGTAGTTTTGTTCTAAGAGAACTGTATATTTTGTGTCATGTAAGAGTAATAGGGTATGAGGGATCATTCATGCACACCCCATGTCTCAAGGAGAACACCCCATGTGTGTGGGAGTTACACGACCATGTTTAGAAAAGGTACACGCCCATGTTGAAACCTAAGGGAACACGTCGTGTGGAGGGTATACACGTTGTGTAACCCGGTTTTGGAGAATGTGAATGTTTCCTCTCACCTATTTCTTTCATGAAATTCTATGTTTCATTCATTGATAATCTTGAACTGAGGTGTGTGCATGACCTTGTAGAGTCATGCCACCGAGATGTCCTCCGGTTGTATGCTAGGTTCAGGGTGATGGTAAGAAACCACAAATGATAGACCAAGGACTACCTTCAGATCCTCCCATAATGTCATTCATGGAAATAACATTCATTCCGAATACAGGTTTTGATGCACCATTCTGAGAAGGCTTAATGAGGATGATGTAGACATTCAAGGGAGCACCACATCCTACCCTATCTATGTAATAAATGACTTGGGTTTTTCAGTAGTAGAATCCCCCCACTTTCTCTGGGGATGGAGGACCTCAAGATAAAAAGTCATGGTTGGAATCCATGTTGTCTATATTCGAGCATCTGGAGACATCTCTTGGGAGGATGGTGAAGCTTTCAACCTACATGCTTTGGGATTCCTCCAAGAGATGGAGGGATGTGTTTTCACAGGCAGGACGCCAGCATGTTTTGGATTGGGATGAGTTCCAATAGACATTATATGACTAATTCTACCTAGATACCTTTAGGGACAACCAAGACCAAGAGTTCGTGATTTTGGAGCAGGGTAATCTCTCAGTCATGGAGTTTTCTTCTCTCTTCACAGAGATGAAATGCTTCACACCCATTCTGTGGGGTGATGAGTTATTTCTGGAGAGGATGTTTGAGGATGGTCTAAGGTATGACATCTAATCTCAGGTGAATATTTTCAAGAAGAAATCCATATCTTCTATTTTCGACTAGGTGCCGATCACCGAGCACAAATTGAGGGATTCTAGAGCTGTGGGCTTGGGTGGTTTTGGATCCAAAGTTGGTACCCTTCCGACTGATACCAGGAAGCACTGCATGGGAGTCTACGTGTGGAGATTTGAGTAGGCGGGATTTTCCTACAGGTAGTAAGGAGGTGTAATACCAGTGAATGAAGGGAGAACATAAAAATCATCAGTTCCTGAGAGGCCCAGTTGAGCAATTATCATATGGCCAAGTGGGTCATCTTCATCATTTCTGCAACACCCTCCTTCCAACAGTTAAGGAGGGAGGATCAGTTTCGACTCCTCATAACGGAGCCAGACCACTAGTTCCGCATCAGACTGGGGGTCTAGAGTTATTGAGGCCATTCCGAATGTGGTGGTGGAAGTGTCCATGGTAGATAGGTTTTTGGGTTTTAGCGACAGCAGGGTGGATCACCTCAGGGTAGTCAGGCAGTGTCGCAGGGTTGTGGTACATGTCAGACTTTTGTAGTGGAGCATACCCAACAAGAGCAGAATCCCTTACCCTCTATAGGTAGAGGTAAGATTTTAGTTTCCACAGTTTTGGTTTCTACTCTTTTTTATATATGGTATTCCCATAGTTTTATTTATGTTGCTATTGTGGAGGGCCTTGGGATTTTTATCTTCCCTTATGAGGATTTTATGACGATAGACACTCCGTTGGGGCTTAGAACGGCTAGTGTACGTCAGTACAAGGAGTTCCCTCTTGAGGTTGGTTGGGGTCACTTCTAATGGGACCTTTATGTATTAGTGATGATGGGCTATGAATTCATTCATATAATGGACTCGTTAGATCCCTTCCAGGCTGTCATCGATTACTATAGCTGTAGGGTGAGTTTCACATCACCAGAGGGAAGATTGTTTCTACATAAGGGAGAATGGGATATCCAGGATAGAAAAGATGGTCCCGATCATTATGGGTTGATAAGATTTATATCCCATATTGCTATTTTATATCTAGATGACTAGGGGACTTAACAGATGAACTTTCCTTCAGTTGATGATTGTTTCAAGGATGTATTTCTAGACGATTTTTCAGGTTTTCCTCCAGAGTGAGAGGTAGAATTTTCTATTGATCTTGTGCTTGAGGAAGCACCGACGTCCATTCCTCCTTATAGGATGGCTATACCTGAGTTATAGGAGGTCATAAAATAGTTTGGGGAGTTACGAGAAAAGGGTTTCATCCAACCCAGTACCTCTCCATGGGGTTTTCCTATCGTGTTGGAAAAGAAGGTAGACGGTACCCTTAGAATTTGTATGGATTATCGAATGTTGAACTAGATGATGATCACGAACTGATATCCCTTTCCAAGAATTGATAATCCATTTGATCATATTTGATGATCCTGAGTGTTCATGAATATTTATTTGAGATATGGTTGTCATTAGTTGCGCATTAGACCATTATATATAACTCTTACCTCCTTTAAGTGAAGGTATGATCTATACGAGTATATAGTTATGTCGTTCGGTCTCAAGAACGCACCTTCAGTTTTTATGGCACTGATGAACCAAGTGTTCCATCCATTCTTGGACTCCTTTGTGGTGGTTTTCATATAAGATATTTTTGTGTACTCTTACACTCAACATGACAATTCTATCTATATTGAGATCATTTTGAGTACACAGAGTGAGCATCATTTATATTATAATCTATCAAAATTCCATTTTTGGATGGACTAGATTCACTTCTTGGGTCAAGTTATCTCAAAGACAAGAGTATTATTAGATCCAAAGAAATTGAGAGAAGTAGTTTCCTGGGAGCAGACAAAGAACGTATTTGAGGTATAGAGTTTTCTAGGGATGGATAGTTACTAAAAATGTTTTATACATGACTTTTCATGCTTAGAAACACCACTGACAGGCCAAAATAAGATGGGTGTGTAGTAATTGTGGTCAGATTATTCTGAGTCATCCTTTCTGGAGATGAAGTTAAGGTTTACATCAGCACTGATACTAGTTTTTCGAGATTTGGGAAAGAGTTACACCATTTACTGTGATTCATTTGGTATCAGGCTGGGAGCAATGCTTATGTAGGGTGGAGGAATCATTACGTATGGGTCTTGGCAATCGATGTCACATGAAAGGAATTACCTGATGCACGATCTCGAGTTGGTTATAGTTGTTCATCCCTTGCATTATTGGAGACATTATCTTTTGGGAGATCACATTGTGGTTTTCATTCACCACATAAGTCTCAATTATATCATTAATCAGTGAGATATGAATTTGAGACAACAAAGGTGGGTTGATTACCTTCATTCATTTCAATTTTAGTTTTCCTATACACCTGGGAAAGACAATGCAGTGGCTGATGTGTTGAGCATGAGGACTCAGATACAGGCAGTTCAGGAGGCCAGCTATGAGTGGATGCTCAAGGATCTATTCTCTGAGATGTTTTTGGAGGTGCACGACAGATAGGGGTAGACATTTCTTTCTTCTATAGTTGTTACCTCTACTCTACTTGATTGATTTCAAATAAGGAAGCTATCAGATTATGAAGGCCTAGTCCTATGGGATGTTGTGTAAGTAGAGGACCCTACTCATGGATGATCCATAGGTGAGGATGAGATCTTGCGCTTTCATGGATGCATATGGGTTTCGATAGACATATTTGAGGATCTGATGTAGGATTTTCAATCCTCAGTTTGGGTAGTTCATAAAGGTGTTACCAAGATGTATTGAAATCCACACCTTCATTATTGGTTGCCATGTATGAAGAGGGATTTATCTGGTTTTGTTATTAGATGTCCTATCTTTCAGAAGGTGAAGGCATTACATCTGCGACCAACAAGGATACTAAAATAGTTAAGCAATCTCAAGTGGAAGTGGAATGATGTCGTGATGGATTTTTTGAGAGGTTTATCAAGGTAAACTCTAGGGAATTATGTATTTTGGGTTTTCAATGATATACTCACAAAGGCTGCACACGTTTTACCGATCAAGGAGATCTTCAGTGTTGATAAGCACGAAAAGTTTTATATCCAAGAGATTGTATTTTTGCATGGGGTTCCACACTCTATCATTTCAGATAGAGATTCCCACTTTACATCACATTTTTTGGAAAGGTCTACACAAGGATTTGGGTACACAAGTACTTCAGAGTACAATTTACCATCCCCAGACAAATGGACAATCAGAGCGCATAGTTATGGTTCTGGAGGACCTACTTTGAGCCTGAGTACTATATTTTGATGGTTCTTTAGAGAATAACATACCTCTGGAAGAGTTTTCCTACAATAATAGTTTTCAGGAAACTATTCATATGGCACTTTATGAGGCTTTGTATGGTAGGCAAGTCCAATCACCCCTATGTTGGCTGGAGGTAAGAGAGACAACTATGTCGGGACCTCATCTTGTCCAGGAGAGCACAAAGAAGGTGGAGTTGATTTAGAAGAGGATGGCTACTACACAGTCATGAAAGAATTCTTTTTTTTGATCAATGGAGATGACCCCTAGAGTTTGAGGCCAGAGATCAGGTTTTCCTATGTGTCATAACAAGGATGGTATATAAGAGAATTATGAGATAGGGAAAGCTTTCACTGAGATATGTTGGGCCATTTGAGGTTTTGGAGAGAGTCAGGCCGGTTGCCTATTGGTTACAGTAACCTCATAGGTACCTTGCTATGTACGATGTATTCCATGTTTCTAAACTACGACATTACTTCTCATACCCATCTCATGTTTTCCAACCCAAGGAGTTTGAGTTGTAGGTGGAAGCAATGTTTAAAGAGCATTCGATCCGAATTTTTGATCACAGAGTGAATGTTCTCCGTGGCCGGTCTCTTCCTCTGTTATGGGTGTTGTGGAAGCACGACTGAGTGCAGGATGAGACTTGGGAGAGGGTGACCAATGTGTGATCATAGTGTCCGGATCTATCAGAGGATTCATTTTCACCACCTTGTGAGGGAAATTCGGTGACAAATTTCATCAAGGGGGGATGTTTTTAAGAACCCAGGTCTTAATTTCAGGCATGGATCATGATTTCAGGTGTTTTTGGTTAAAGAAATTAAACCCTATATTATCTAAATTAGATTTATTGTTGGATTAAGGGGGGTTTTTGTGGTATTATATGAAATTTATTGTTTAAGGAACATCCCATTAGTGAATTTACTTATATGAATGTTTAGTGCTGTTTGGTCCAGCTTTCTTATGAGATAGACCTGGTTTCCATGGATTGCATGGTAGGATGGAACTGATTTCCTTTTGATACTTTTTAAATGACTGTGATATGCATTGGAGTTGTTTAGCCATGTAGTAGTTGAGATTACTTTGGGCTTCTTGATATCATATATGCATGATTGAATGACACTCTGTTGTGAGACCCTGGTGTAGTTAGAACACATGGGGAATTGGCGTTGAGTGCTTCCTCAGAGTGTATATTATATTTCATGCTACGAGTCCAAAATGTGGATTTATAGTGAGAACTTCCTTAGAGTGTCTATTGTAACGACCCGAATCCAGAGCCCTTCCATTGGTGCCCCGTACCCGGTTCACCACATGACCTCAGGCGCATTTCCCCAAACTCCAGAGGCTGCGGACTAGTAGCGAGAGCCTTGGTAAGTTATTGGGGGAAACTATTCCTTCATTTGGTAAGGTATACAAGGCAAGAAAACAACAGTCAATGCCAGAAGCAGTAAACAACATACAAATACTGAAACTAAATAGCAGAAGCAATGAACACATAATGATAATGATAATGATGCAGTAGGTACAAGTATTTAAGGAAAGTAGAAAACACAACAACGTGCCGAAATACAACTGAAAACAAAGTACGAAAGTAACAGAAAATCCAGCATCATCGCAATCCTATGCTCGGTCCTATGCTCTCCAGATCCAACCAACAATCACATACCAAAAGTAGAAGGGCCACAATCCCTATCCACACCTGCAACCATATAACCTGTTTGGGCCAAAAACCAGGACCCAAATAGGGTGTCAGACTAATCCCATTAGGCAATCACCACGAGATCCGTGCCCTACTGTCAGTGAGTAATATATCAAAAGTAAAGGAAATAAATGCAGAAGAAAAGAAGAAGTACACTAAAGCAACCAATCTAACAAATCTGCATTCACACTTATTTATTAGTTCAGTACAATCATTTAGCTATCAACCAAGGAACCTAGAAACAGCTCTATACTCCCAAGGCAAGAGAGTAATCACAACAGGTAACTCAGCAGTCTACCTAAACAACGACCAGTACAAACCCAACTTGTTCTTTGCCTTGGTGGACTCTTCACAACCAACCAACAAATAAATCACTGACTCTCTGGGTGGATCCTACTAGTAAACCCCTCTAGACAAGTAAACATACAAAGGCATAAACACTCTGGGAATCTCTCACCGTCAATTCCCATGTGGTCTTGTAACGAAATATATAGACTCTCTGAGGAAGAACTTACGTCTAATTCCCCCTACAGTCTCGCTACGTAACTAAGGATACTCTGAGGAATCACAAAGTCTCATTCCCAGAGGTCCTGAGATCGATACTAATTATAACAGACTCTCTAGGGAAGACCTAATTGTCAATTCCCCCTTTAGTCTACCACACAAGGTTCACTCAGCCCTGAGCAGTTTAGTCGTGCATAATCGACTGTTAGCAGCCTATATATGTTCATCAACTACTTGGATAATAGCTAAAAATGCATCCACAATCATATAAATATCAGGCAATACATGCAATTAAGTCAAAAAGCATACTAGCAATTCAATAGGGTTTGCCTCGTAGGCAACCCGTTCCAAACGGCAATAAATAGCCAAATAGGGAAGAACACCCCTGGGTGATCCTCAAAGAGGAAAACAAGCACATATTATCATGAATTAACATCAATATAACATTCAATCTAAGGTAAATAACAAAACATGATCAAAACCCTAACCCGAGATACCCGATACATGGGTATCCGTCACTTTTGTACCAAAAACTCAAGGACATTCAACATAGTGAAAAAAACCACCTACCTTAATCCTAAGAGATTTATATTCTTGAAACTCTTCCGGTTAATCGTCCTAGAACTGATTAAATCTTCAAATATTTGTAAAATGTTCAACCTCAGATAACTCTCACAAGAGGAGGAATCAAGAAACATGGCCATAGAAGAATCGAGAACTCACGGCTGTGATTCTATTTCACCCAATGGTGATCGATTTGGACAAACGATAAAGGATCAGTGGCTTGGATAAGAATCATCCCTCTAGGTTGATTTGGTTGTTATTAGGCGGAGAAGATGATAAAAACAGGGATTATGCGCGACCCCGGTCTGATTAATGAAATAAAAAGAAAAGTACATGGCGTTTACTTCTTAAGTACATGGTGTGTAGTCCCCTTTTCCGTACGTCGTATTATTCGGACTCCACCTCATCGCTACACCCCGTGTGATTGGCCTCGACACAACCAGCAGATGGCCTCAAGCGGAAAAAAAGTACACGGCGTGTACTTGTAAAGTACAGAGCGTGTACTTTCAAAATTTCAAGATTCTCCCCTTTTTCTCAAAAACGTCCAGAAAAGAAAAACATACCTGAAAAATAAGGTCTGGGTTCTAACAAACATCCCTCCTTAAAGAAAATTTCCCCCAAATTTCCTTAGAAAAGTGGCGAAGTAGAAACCTCGAACAACTCTGGCCACTATGATTGCATATCGGCCTCTCTCTCCCAAGTATTGTCCTGCACATGGTCGTGTTCCCATAGAATCCGTACTAGAGGAATATACTAGCCACTGAGTACCTCTGAGATACGATCAACAATCCTGATAGGATGATCCTCGAACGATGCATCCTGCTCCAGCTCAACCTCCTTGGGTCGAAAAACATGAGACGGGTCTGAGAAATAGCATCGAAGCTGAGAAACATGGAAGACGTCGTGCGTAGCCTGATATCTCTGAGGTAACTGCAACCTATAAGTAACCAGCCCGACTCTCTCTAGAACCTCGAATGACCCGACGTATCTCGGTGAAAGCTTACCCTGTCTCCTGATCCTCTTGTGTCCCAACCTTGGGGTAACACATAGGAAAACATGGTCTCCGACCCCGAACTGCAGAGGTCGCCTCCACTGATCAACATAAGATTTCCGATGAGACTGTGTAATAGCCATCCTATTTCGAATAAAATCTATCTGCTTTGAGGTCTCCTGAATGAGACGAGGTCCCAGCAAATCTGCCTCTCTTGCCTCCAGCCAACACAAAGGTGATCGGCATGGCCTACCATACAAAGCCTCGTAAGGTGCCATCTGAATAGTTTCCTGCAAACTGTTTTTATAGGAAAAATCCACTAGAGGTATATGCTTTTCCCAAGAACCACCAAAGTCTACAATGCAATCTCAAAGCATATCCTTATGCACCTGAATTGTGCGCTCTGACTGACCATCTATATGAGGATGATAAGCTGTACTCAGAAGCACTTGTGTACCCAAAGATCTCTGTAGCCCTTGCCAGAAATGCAAAGAAAAGTGGGCGTCCCAATCTGAAACGATAGTACTTAGAACCCCATGAAAGCACACAATCTCACGGATGTACAACCGTCCAAGCTCATCGACACTGAAGGTCTCCTTTATTGGCAAGAAGTGAGCAACCTTCATAAGCCTGTCACCAAAAACCGACACCGCATCATTTCCTCTCGATGATCTCGGTAACCCTGTCACGAAGTCCATCGCGACATCGTACCACTTCCACTCTGGAATGGGTAGCTGCTGTAAAAGCCCAGCTGGTCGCTGGTGCTTCACCATTACCTTCTGACAGGTAGAAAATCTCATGACAAAACCAGCCCCATCTCTCTTCATACCTGTCCACCAGTACTGGCGGTGTAAATCACGGTACATCTTGGTAACGCCAGGATGAACTGCCCAAACTGAGGAATGGAAGTCTCGCATCAGCTCCTCGTGTATATCTACTGGCACCCATACGCATCCCTAGAAACACAAGATCTCATCCTCACCAACAGTCCTCCCAGGAAGAGGGTCCTCTCCTAACATGCTTTCCCGTAGGACTAGCCCTTCAGAATCTGCTAGCTGCCTCATTCGAACTCGGTCCAAAAGTGCAGAGGTAACAACCATAAAAGATAGGAAAGTCTGCCCCTGCCTATCGTGAACCTCCAAATGCATCTCCGAGAACATAGCCATCAGTTTCCACTCACTACTGGCCTCCTGAACTGCCTGTAGATGAGTTCTCTTTCTCGGTGCATCAGCCACTGCGTTGCCTTTCCCAGGAGTATAGGAAAGCTCGAAATCGAAGGACTGGAGAAACTCAACCCACCTCCACTGTCTCATATTCAGGTCACACTATGTGAAGATGTAATTGAGACTCTTGTGGTCAGTGTAAACCACAAAATGTTCTCCCAGAAGGTAATGTATCCAACATCGTAAAGCATGAACTACCGTGGCCAACTCCAGGTCATGCGTAGGATAATTCCTCTCAATGGGCCTCAACTGTCGAGATCCATATGCAACCAATCGATCCTCCTGCATAAGCACTCCTCCAAGCCCGATGCTAGATACATCACAGAAAACTGTATAGCTCTTGCCCGGCTCCGGCAAAACTAGGATTGGTGCTGAAGTCAATCTCCCCTTCAGCTCCTGGAAGGCTGAGTCACAGGCTTCTGACCAAACAAACTTCACACAATTCTTAGTCAAGCATGTCAGCAGTGATGCTAGGCGTGAGAAGTCCTGTATAAACTGCCTGTAGTAACCAGATATCCCCAAGAAGCTCAGTACCTCAAACACGTTTTTCAGCTGCTCCAAGGTAACTAATGCTCTCACCATCTCTGGGTCTACTGATACTCCTGTCTCCGAGATGACATGACCCTAGGAGTGAATCTCGTCCATCCAAAAGTGGCACTTTGAGAGTTTGGAATAAATCTTTTGGTCCCTTATTGTACTCAAAACGATCTCCAGATGGGTTACATGGTCATGTCGAGTGTGAGAGTACACAAAGATATCGTCCACGAAGACCACAACAAAGGAATCCATGTAAGGATGGAACACTCGGTTCATCAGTTCCATGAAAACTGCTGGCGCATTCGTAGGACCGAATGGAATAACCGTATACTCGTAGAGGACATACCTCCTCCTAAAGGCTGTCAGAGGTATATCTAAAGGTCTAATGCGCAGGTGATGATAACCGGACCACAAATAGATCTTCAAGAACTCCTGATCTCCTAGAAGCTGATCGAAGAGATCATAAATCCTCGGAAAGGGATATCGGTTCTTGACCTTCAACTGGTTCAACTTCCGATAATCCACGCAAAGCCTAATGGTACCCTCTACCTTTTTTGCGAACAGGACAAGAAAACCCCAAGGAGAAGTATTGGGTCGGATGAAACCCTTTGCATGAAACTCCTCCAATTGCTTCTTGAGCTCCTGCAACTCAGGTGTAGCCATCCTATAAGGAGAAATGGACACCGTTTCTGCTCTTGGAACGAGCTCAATCGATAAGTCTACCTCACGCTCTGGAGGAAAACCTGAAAAGTCTTTTGGAAAGACATCTGGAAGGCGATCAACCACTGGAGGAAATTCTAACTGAGAAGTCCCCTGTTCATCCAAATAATGACTAGCAATCTGGGAAGTAACTCCTCATAGCCCATGATGCTCATGTCCGACTCGACTTGTCTGAACATCCCACTTGCCTTTGTGAAGGAAAGATTCACCCTCTGGTGATGCGAAACTCACCCTCCGGCCATAGAAATCGACGACTGCCTGAAAGGGAACCAACCAGTCCATACCAATAACGACGTCATAGCTTGTAATCTCCAGGACATATAGGTCCCATAGGAAACGATACCTTACAACCTCGAGAGGGCACCCCTTGCACTGACGTACGCTAGATGTCCTCGTTCCCAAGGGCGTGTCGAGAGTTAACATGTCAGCAGACGAAAAGACACAGAGCTTAAGGATTTCCACGATAGCAACATAGATAAATGTATGTGAAGCACCAGTATTGAAAAGTGATGAAGATAAAACCGAGGCTACTAAGATCGTACCTCAAACTGTAGAGGGTCCGGGATCCTGCTCCTGATGAATCTACTCTACAGCAAAAGTGTGGCCTATACCGCGGCCTTGTGTAGCAGCCTGAAAACCCTGAGCTGCTCCACCCTGAGCCTGACCACTGCGTCCATGGCCTCCACCCTGACCTGAACATCTTGCTGAACTCCAGCTCCCAGTCTGCTGCAAAGCTGGTGATCCTGCTTCTGTACACGGGGTCGAGACTGATCCTCCTTCACTAGCTGCTGGAAGGGGAACCTTGCAGAAATGCTGCAAATGACTCATCTTTCCGTAGGATCGGCACTCCACTGGGTCCCTCGGGCACTGGGTCTTCTTATGCCTGCTCCTCTCACACCGATAACACACCACATGGGTTCTAGAAGGGGTATCTCGTCTACCAGAAGGAATAACTCGCTTCCTAGGGTCGCCTTGGGTAGACTCTCAGTGGCGCTTCATGCTGTCCGTCTAGAGGGAATCAACCCTGGATGTTGTACCGCCCTGGTCCACAGCTCCAGTCTCCCTCAGGTTCCTCTCCGTGATGAGTGACTGGTTGACTATCAGAGTAATATAAGTCAATTGAAAGACATTCACATGCGATCTGATCTCCGGTCTGAGGCCTTCCTCAAACTTCCTCGCTAGAAACAGCTCGTCATTCCCCAGGACAGGAGTGAACCGATGTAACTCAGTGAAGCGGGAGGAATAATCTATAACTGAGAGAGTACCATGCTGTAGGCTCATGAAATCCCTGGCTCTGTCAGCCCTCAGCGTCGCTGGGTATAAGTAGTCGTAAAACGTACGCTGAAACTCATCCCAAGCCATAGCCTGCTGGTGCCCCATCTAAGAGACTACGTCCCACCATCTCTTGGCAGAATCTCATAGTATATACGTCGCGAGCTTCACCCTCCTCTCTGGAGGCATCTCCAGATGCTCGATGATGGATAGCATGGCTTCCATCCATGAATCTGCAGCCTGTGGTCCTCCATCCCCTGTGAAAGTGGGAGGATGCTGCTGCTGGATGACCCGTGTCAGCTCTTCCATAGTTGGGGAAAGATTCTGAATTCCCTGGAAGTTCTGCATGAATCTCATGAAACCCTCTCTAAACTGAGTGTCAGCTCCAGTGTCTGGAATCACTACAGGTTCCATGTCTGGAATGATTGGCGAAACTACTGGAAATCCCAGATCGGTCGTATCAGGCATACGATCGCTGCCTAGTTCTAGGCGTGCAACAGGAGGTCGTCTCAGTGATATAGCTCTGAAAGACCAAAACACAACTTCATTAAAGACGAACACAGTTGCAACTTCGGGGAGTAAAATGGAACATGAGGGAAAACCTTTAAAACTAGGAAAAACATGACTACACGGCGTGTAGTACCACTACACAGCGTGTTTCTTAAAAGTTTACCCTAGGTGTGTACATTGGCCATACATGGATGTGTAAAATACCTAGCTACACGATGTTTTCTTAAAATAAACGGCATGTACTGACCCTTTCTCCCTTCCCGGTTACTCCTATATGACTAAGTCACACGGATTGTCCCATCTGAAGACTACACGACGTGCTTTGAGGCAGACACGGTGTGTGCTGGACACGCCTTACCTGGCCCGTGTTTTTAGCGACACGACTTGACACACGGTCGACACCACACTGCGTGTTCCTAAGAGACACATTGTGCACTTGAAGGGGAACCTCAGCCCGTGTTGTTCGTGACACGGCCAGGTACATGGCTGATCCTTACACGGTGTGTTCTGAACAAACACGACATGTATAATAGAAGATAACACTGACCCGTGTTTTTCAAAACACGACCGAGTACTTGGGAAAAGATACACGGTGTGTGAATACCGAACACGGTGTGTACTAAACATGCATTAACTGGCCCGTGTTGTTAGTTACACGGTCGGGATCCTAGTTAACCTCCACATGGTGTGTACCTACCATACATGGCATGTTCTTGAAAACCATTTATAGCTCTGTGTCCCTGTCCACACGGTCAGTGACACGACAAAAAACTACATGGTGTGTATCTATAAAGTACACATCGTGTATTCTGGTTTTTTCCGGACAGTAGCCTCAGAACAGCACCGGTGCCCAGAAAACACAGAAAAACAATGTTTAAGGTGCCAAATTCAAGTCTGTGTGGGCCCATACTCCCTGCGAATCAAAACATGGAATCATAACAATGCATAGAACAAGCCATAGTATAAGAAATCACGACCCACCAAATTCCGATCATTGAGGGCCCATAACACCTATAAGATCATAGTTTGGCATCCGTGATAAGAAAGCTCCAACAACAATACCCAATCAACATAGCAGGTATTCTATCACAGCAGCTATCACAACAGCATGCAATCTCTAATGCAACCTAGATGCCATGAAAAAATGCATGGCATGTGATATTCTAACATGTGCCTATATGATGAATGAGATGGCATACCCTCATCTCATCGGGTTGCAACAAAGTGGAACCGCAATCATATAAACAGTAACATCACAAAACAAGTGCATCACCCAATGGTGAAATCAATTAAACTGTAACATTCACAAAACTCAAAATTTTCAATATTTGAGGTAATCTAGATTTTTACTTGTACACGGGTTCTAGAACACCTCAGCACAGCTATTTAACATTTACCTATTCCGTCATATCCCTGTCTAATGTCGCCAAACAGTAAGTCAATAGAAAAAGGAAAGAACTCCTCTGATACCACTTTGTAACGACCCGAATCCAGAGCCCTTCCACTAGTGCTCTGTACCCGGTTCGCCACATGAACTCAGTCACGTTTCCCCAAATGCCAGAGGCTACCGACTAGCAGCAAGGGCCTTGGTATGTTATTGGGGAAACTGTGCCCTCATTTGGTAAGGTATACAAGGCACGAAAACAACAGTCAATGGAGGAAGCAGTAAACAACATAAAAACAGTAAAACTAAATGACGGAAGTAATGAACACATAATGATAATGATAATGATGCAGTAGGTACAACTGTCTAAGGAAAGCAGCAAACACAACAACATGCCAAAATACAACTGAAAACAAAGTATGAAAGTAATAGTAACTCCAGCAGCATCACAAGCCTAAGCTTGGTCCTATGCTCTCCAGCTCCAACCAGAGATCACGTACCCAAAGTAGAAGGGACAAAATCCCTATCCACACCTACAACCATATAACCTATTTGGGCTGAAAATTAGGACCCAAACAGGGTGTGAGACTAATCCCATTAGGAAATCACCACGAGATCCGTGCCCTACTGTCAGTGAGTAATATAGAAAAAGTAAAGGAAATAAATGCAGCAGATAAGCATAAGTACACTAAAGCAAAAAATCCTACAAATCTTCATTCAAATTTATTTATTAGTTTAGTATAATCATTTAGCTATCAACCAAGGACCTAGAAACAGCTCTATACTCCCAAGGAAAGTAGTAATCACAACAGGTAACTCAGTAGTCTACCTAAACAACAAGCAGTACAAACCCAAGATTGTTCTTTGGCTTGGTGGACTCATCACAACCAACCAACAAATAAAGCACTGACTTTCTGGGTGGATCCTACTAGCAAACCCCTCTAGTAACATAAACATACAAAGGCACAGACACTCTGGGAAGCTCTAACTGTCAATTCCCCTGTGGTCTTGCAAAGAAAAATATAGACTCTCTGAGGAAGCACTTGCATCTAATTCCCCATATAGTCTCACTACATAACTAAGGACACTCTGAGGAAGCACAAAGTCCCATTCCCATAGGTCATACAATCGATAATAATTGTAACAGACTCTCTAGGGAAGCCCTAATTGTCAATTCCCCCTTTAGTCCACCACACCAGGTTCACTCGGCCTTGAGCAGTTTAGTCGTGCGTAATCGACTGTTAGCAGCCTATATAATTTCAGAAACTACTTGGATAATAGCTTCAAATGCATCCACAAGCATATAAATAGTAGGCAATACATGTAATCAAGTCAACAAGCATACAAGAAATTCAATAGGGTTTGCCTCGTAGGGAACCCATGCCAAACGGAAATAAACAGCCAAACAGGGAATAACACCCCTGGGTGATCCTCAAACATTCAAACAAGAACATATTATCATGAATTAACCTCAAGCTAACAAACAATCTAAGGCAAATAAAAAAACAGGATCAAAACCCTAACCCGAGATACACGATACATGGGTATCCGACACTTTTGCACCAAAAACTCAAGGACATTCAATGTTGGGAAACAAACCACCTACCTTAATCCTAGGAGATTGATATTTTTGAACCTCGGCCTATGAATCGGCCTAGAATTGAGTAAATCTGAAAAAAAGTCTAGAATGTTCAACATCAGATAACTCTCACAGGAGGAGGAACCAGGAAACATGGACAAAGAAGAACCGAAAACTCACCGCTGCAATTCTATTGCACCCGACGACGTTCGATTCGGAAAACCGGTGAAGGATCGGTGGATCAAAGAAGAATCAGCCTTCTAGGTCACTCTAGTCGTAATTAGGCAGAGAAGAAGATGAAAAAGGGGATTAGACGCGACCCCGGACCGATTAATGAAATAAAAAGAAAAGTACACGGCGTGTAGTCCCCTTTTTTGTATGCCGTATTAATCGAACTCCACCTCATCACTACACCCCGTGTGACTAGCCCGGACACGGACAACACACGACCTCAAGGGGAAGAAAAGTACACGGTGTGTTCTTGTAAAGTACACGGCATGTACTTACAAAATTTCCAGATTCTCCCCTTTTTCTAAAAAACTGCCAGAAAAGGAAAACATACCTAAAAAAGAAGGTACGAGTTCTTAGAAAAGGTGGATTTATAGTGAGGTTGAAAAACCGGTGAAGGATCGGTGGCTTGGAGAAGAATCGACCCTCTAGGTCGCTCTGGTCATAATTTGGCGGAAAAGAAGATGAAAACGGGGATTAGGCGCGACCCCGATCCAATTAATGAAATAAAAAGAAAAGTACACGGCGTGTACTTCTTAAGTACACGGCGTGTAGTACCTTTTTCCATACACCATATTAATCGGACTCCACCTCATCGCTACACCCCGTGTGACTGGCCCGGACACAGCCAGCACATAGCCTCAAGGAGAAGAATAGTACATGGTGTGTACTTACAAAATTTCCAGATTCTCTACTTTTTCTCAAAAACACATAGAAAAGGAAAACATACCTGAAAAAGAAGTTCTGGGTTCTTATCAAAAGGTGGATTTATAGTGAGTACTTCCTTAGAGTGTCTATAGTTTACGTTATGAGACCACATGTGGAATTGACATTGAGTTCTTCCCCACAAAGTCTGTAGTTGTTGTGGATAGACCATTGGGGGAATTGATGGTGATTGTTTCCTTAGAGTGTCTTTCCCATTTTACTTCATTACATGGACAGATGGGTTGAATTGTGTGAGTTATCCATAGGGTTAACATAAATATTTAATGTTTTTGATGCATCTTACAAGACAAAGGCCAATCTTGGATACGATCCAATTCGTTAGTCTTCAGAGATACCTATTGTGATACTTACTTGATTAAATGATGAACATTAAATTCTAATGAATGTAAATGGAAAATGTAGGATTGTTTACTTTTGTGTACTCCTAGTTCTTTGTTGAATTTCCATTATTACCTGCTATTAATACTCATTGACAGTTAGGCATAGATATAGTGGTTGTTTCCTACTAGGATTCGTCTCACACCCTATTTGGGTCATATTTTTGGACCCAAACAGATTATATGGTTGCAGGTGTAGATAACGGAAATCACCCATATTCCTGAGGTACATGATTGGTTGGTTTTTAATAGAGAACATAGGAATAAACTTCAGCTTGCGATGCTGAGGAGTTTTATTGTTTCCATTATACTTTGGTTCAGTTGTATTTCCCAGTATATTGCCTTGTTTGGATTCTTTCTTAGAAATATGAGACAAAAATCCTTTATATATGTGCGCCTATTGTTATTTACTTTTAGTATTCCATTATTTACTTATTGTATGATATTTTTTCTTCCACTACTATTTATTATTTGTTATTCTACAGTGCATGATCTTCTAATGAGGTAAAAGTTTCCCCACTATCACACCCATGGCCCTCGCTTCTAGTCAAAAGCCTCTGGCATTCAGGGAAATGCGCTTTAGGCCATGTGACCAATCGGGTATGGGGAACCATTGGGCAACACCTAGAATCGGGACGTTACATGATTCATAAAAAGGGATTGAACATTGAGATACATTCAAACTCTGGCTATCATAGAAAAACTAATGGGTTGTCTAAAAGGTCCATCCAATACATATATGACATTCTAAGGTCATGTTCAATTGTATTCTAAAGAACATGGGACTAATACCAACTTCTTTTGGAATTTTTACACAAAAATAGATTACATTCAATAACTAAAATGGAATATTAATATAGATTTTATGGTAAATGGTGTCACACTCAAAAGTGATTTGATAATGTTAGGGAAATGACGATAGTTATTCTGAAAGTCATAGAGGAAAAAAATTAAGAAAGTATAACCTATATTAAATAATATCAGGATACCTCAGAATAGTCATATAATATATGATTATTATTAGATGAAGTAATTTTTATTACAATTAAGAGATCATGTATTCTAGAATATATCACTAAGGAATGGAGTTAGAATTCTTGGTAAGAAGTGGATGACAAGTCTATGATATATTGTACCTTTTGGAATTTTAGAGAGAATTTGAGATGTGTTTTATTGTTTGCATTTTCCACGCACCACCTAAAAAATGAATGGCATCATTAATGTCTCATTTTTATTAAAGTACATTCCATACCCATCTCATGTAACAACCAATAATGAAATAATTTTGTATCTTGAATTTTCATATAAGGAAGAGACTATCCATATTGTTGACATTGGATATCAAGTGTTAATGAATTAGAAAACATGACTTGTGAAGTTAATTCAGAGAAATCAAATGTTGGAAGAAGCAAAGTGGGTCTCTAAGGAATAAATGTATAATAATTACACTTACTTTTTCTTGTATTGATATACATGGTGGGAGGGAAACCGAGTAAGAGATTATATGGCCTCAAGAGGTAACCAAGACGAGCCCAATATAATTTTCCCGTGCACAGGAAGTCTTACCTAGAAATGTGGGGATCTTGTTTAGGTATATTACCTTGGATTACATAATTTCATACCTCAAAAACCCCTTGTTTTTTACATTTTAATTCTTTTGTGTGTTTTTTTAGTTTCCTCGTTTTTATAAGAAAAGAAATATGTTGTTTTTGTAAAAATAATAGTACAATAGAACAATAATACAAGCTATGTGATAGATGTATTGAATGAGTTAATATTAAGAAGTGGTATTTGGGGGATTAGTTTTAAAGAATTTATGAAGTATATATAGATATTACATGACCATTAGGAATCATTACCATTTGGTATTATGACCACTGAGAATTGTCACTATTAGAAATTATGACCATTGGTAATATAACCACTATAAAGTAACGAATAAAATTGGTGTATATTAAAGTTAATGATGATAGTTAATTAATTAATAAGGGAGAAAAATATAATTAACAAGTAAGAAAATCCCATATGAATCTCATATATCACAGTTTGGTAAGGAGGTGGCATCACTGGGCTATTCCCTTGACCAGAACTAAATAGAACATGAACAACTATGGTTGGAGAAAATTCATCAGTGTGTAAAGTTTATGATACTAAAAATGAAAATGATATCAATGTTGGAAAAACCACCCCATTAAAGTACCACCATTTCATATCATACCCTTAGGGATTACATTGGTGTGATAAATAGTTAAATATCCACGGGATAATTAGTATTAATGTATAGATTATTTTATAAATTAAATGGTGTTTACTCTGAATCAGTTTTTCTACAAACTGTATCATCCTTATAAAAATGATAAAATTTATATGATTCAAGTATGAATTTTATAAAATTGATTGCATATTTGGAACCAAGATGTCAAAATTTCCCAAATTTGATTTTGTATATTTTTTTAAGATAAAACATTTATTGGCTAAATATTATAATACTGTATGAATATTATATATTTTTTTATTACATCACAAAGATTTAAAATAATGATTCAAGTAATATAAGGTTTTTCTTGACCATAATAGATTTATCCATTAATGTAATGTATTTTATATCAATAAAAATAATTTTCTAAATATATAAAGAATCTTAAAAAACATAGAGAATATTATATTTTTTAAGAATAATGATTTTTCTTGTTTCCAAAATAATGAATTTTAAAAGGGGTTAGGTTCTAAAACAATTAAAATCCAAAATAAAATACCTATATGTAAAATCAAATTGGCTAAAACATTGTTAAGGAAAATGGGTTTTTAATTTTTAATAACCTAGGGTCTAAGACCCATGCTAGAAAATTGATAAAATAAAACCCCTTCATTTTCTATCAATAAGAAATCATTCTTTCATTTTTAGCCACTATAAATCCACTGATCATGAATAAAATATCATTTTCTCTCTCAATATTCAATCAAAGTTGTTTATAATCATCTAAAGTGATCTTATCCATCATTAATAAGCAACCTTATAAGGTTAAAGTTTATAACTTATTTTCTACCTCTATTTATATAACCCCTAATAATTGTTCATTTAAATGAATTTTTATTGATTATTTTTTATAAATTGATTGTTATATTACAAATGAGTGATCACCATTTCTTATCATTATACTACCCTCAAAAGTTTTTATATATATTGAAATCCTCACATAGCCATAAACCATCCAAAAATTTTGGTAATGTAAACTATGTATAGTTTCATTGTAATGAAATCCATTTCAAGATATAAACAAGTTGTCGGAGGCATTGTATCACATACACTTAGGGGTAATAAAACTAAAATTGGTTGGTTTGTTATTAAATAAATCTTCTCTCGGTCCAAAAATAGTGGTCCTAATTGCATAGTTTCTTTGACACACTGATGGGATTTTCTTTGGGTATTCATGAGCTCTTTACAAACCAAAATTAAGTTTTCTTTCATATAGATATGTCAACACCATTAAAATACACTTCACTTATTCCATGTTAATATTTCTTAGATACCTATACCATATATTATGATGTAAATATCCTATTACTTCTATGTTTACTGTGGAATATTCATCTAGGTAACATTGTAGTTCTATTAGATTTGGAAATATGGAGGTTCCATATATCTATATTCCTATATAGAAAACTATTGGTTACATAGACATGATTATGTATGAGGTTCCTTTAGGTATGTTATGATATATATTTTATTTCCATTATCTTAATATGATGGATAAATTGGACTTATTATTTGATGGGTGGTTCTTATAATTATATAGACCCTTAATGCATTTCTTTTTTTAATGAGAAAAACTGGATTGGTAGTTAGTGTAAACCTTACGTATTTATAAACGATGTCTTGGAATATAGCCTTAGAATAATTTTATGATGTTAGGTATTATTCATTCCACTGTATTTGAGGTAAATTATTATTATACATACGATTTATTTTTCATGTTTATTTTATCTATGGATATATCATGTTATTTGTATCATTTATATAGAGTTTATTTTATAATTTATTCCACTCATATTATGTTTCCATGCATTTTCTATATTAATTTCCACTGTACGCTTCGCCTTTCAAAGAATCTGAGCTCACCCTATCATATCATTTTACATTTCCCCAGGGAACCAAGTGGTTTAATACATGTGATATATGGATTTCCAATGACAAATAAATTTTTTTTCATGTTTTCATGTGATATATCATCAATCATAAATTTAATGTAATATTAATTTAGGTATCTAGTATATTGGGAAAACTAAACTATTGGATATTGTGATCAATGTATTTTTACCAATGTCATAATTTAACCACAAACTCTAGGCTAAAAGAGTTGGAGTGTTACATACATTAAATCCCATTCCATTCCTGATGATATACCTAAATAATATTGTTAGTGTTCAAATATTTAGAGATAGATAATGTTTGGAATTGGTCAAATTATTCACTTATTTTTTGTTTAGTTTATGTTTTATTCATTTCATTACCTCATATTCATTTTATATTTTAATACTAATCATTAAATGTTTTATTATTATAATATTTCAATTTCAATTATGTTATCTTATGTTTATGTTTTAAATTACACGTACATGGTTTCTTCTAACCTTCACTGAAAATAAATTTAATTTTAAAAGACATGAATAAAATTGTTATGAATCCATTAGAAATAGGGAATTACCTTTATTTGGATATATATATAGTACCATTATTAATTATGAAAATAACCATTATAATAAATAAGTATACCTTTATACCGCATGCAATTCCTATGAACTACCTTTAAATAGTGTTACATTTTACCTTTACAATGTGAATTGTATTTTGATTAGCTTTATGCAGAAAAAATGACCTTTACATAGATATAACATTAGATGATATCTTTCTTACATCATGTAAAATATTCCTGTTAACTTCACGTATAGTACAAAAATGACTAGTCCCATGCCATCATGTTAACTATTTTAGATTCAGCACCAACCTACGTAAAATGACCAACCCAAAATGAGTGTTTCGAGAATAGTCATGGAAGGGTTTTGGGAGAGAAACGAAATAATATAACAACTTGTTGAGATAGGTATAGAATAATTTATAAGGAATTTTGGAAGGTTATTCAAATTATGCTATGAAAGGTGATTTTGAATTTCTTAGAAAATTATTGAGCATTAGATATTTCAAAATATAGATTAGTGATATGTACATGTTCATATTATTCTATAACCATGTGATTTAAAAAAAATTATCACGAAAATCACATGATCTATTAAATATTGTGGAGTAAATTTTAATGGAATTTACCAATGGTTTGATCATGGGATCATGAATAAAATGGATAAACACGGATAATTTGATGATCAATTACTTGAAAGAACCCTCAAGAATAAATATTACTATTAAAAAATATTCAAGGCAGAGAATTTGACAGATATGGAACATTTTTTTTAATATTTACTCCTATAACTAATGTTCCACTATTATGATCATGAAGAACTTCTTTATTGTATCCATTTCCACCGAAGTGATCATGCAACATAAATATAAATTATTTTTGAACTTCTGTTCCTCAAATTTTTTTCTAGATTTAACAATTTTATATTTTTATTATTTCCATATATTATCATCACATCCTTTAATATTTTGCATTTCTACATTTGGATTGAATTTTTCATATGTTCTAATAAAATTTTAGGTCTCGTAGGTTGTGAGCCCCAAAAAAAATGTTAATTGTTTTCTTTTATGTGGTTTTACCTATAAGAAAGTAAAAGGTAGGTATTCTAAAAGATCGTCTCACATTTCATAATTGAGGTTTCTTATTGAATATATTTCTTCTAAAAATGTAAAGAAAATTAGACATATGATCGTGATGATTTATAATACTATAAAAATATTGTGTTCATATCTTTTATTTAGAATTCATTTTACTCTGAACACTTTTGCACTTCACTTGAACTATTTTTTCAATGTATTTTTAATTTAGTCACTCATGCATGTTATTTTTACTCTATTTTAAAAATAAATTCTCCAAATTCAATTTATATTGAAATATTCTATTCAACCCACTCCTGAACACATTTTTCATCTTATCTGGTCTAATAATTGTCATCATAACAAGTTCCTTTTAAGGATAGTTTAACATTGTTTTTATTTTGATATTACTTATTTTTTATCAAATTGTTATATATTAGAACTAACTATTAAATGAAAATGATTTAAAAATATGACAAAAATTAACATAAGTAATATTTGGATACAACATAAGACATAATGTATTGGTGGAAATTACTACGATTACTAAAAATATAGAATTAAATCATATCTCAAGAAATTAAGAAAATATAAATAGATGGCCATAGAAAAACCATAAAAGTTTTTAGATGCTAATATAAATGACCAGGTTGGTAAGGTTGTGGTAAAATATGTTTTCAATTATAAATTATTGAATATATTATTATATGCTATAATTTGATGTTTGTTTAGATAGTTTTTAGCATGTAATTCAACTCAGAATGTCTAGAGAATACTACAATACACACTATAACACAAAAAACAAAGAATTCCATATTTTCAGTACCAATATTTTAAACTGGGATAGTTTTTATTTTTGAATAATATTTTCCAGTTATTTAAATGTATTATATATTTTTTAAATGTGAATAGAGAGAATTTTGTATGACACTACTCTAGTTGAAATGGTGTTGATCCCACATCCAAATAAGTCACATGAAAATATTGTGGCAATAGATGAAATTTATAATTTTTTAGAGTACAATTTAGATAAAATAATCAGTTCATTATTTCAATATGAATTTGAGTTAAATAATATCATGGAAAATATTTTTCAATGATGAATGGTTTTTCTTTCTAATAAAATATAAAATTTTATTTTAAATCATTAAAATATGAGATTAAGGGAAGTGATAAGGATTTATACCACATGAGTTTTTTTACTACGTTTTGGAAAATAAAAGAATCCAGAGATGGTTTTGCAAGAATAATAAAATGGAAGTAAAGAAAGGTAACATTATTATGATTGGTGATATTTCTAATCTGATTTTCTGTGAGTAAGAAAAAATTTAAACATCAAGTTATATTTTCCTAAATATAAGTATTAAAGTAATGACAAAGACAAGGAAAAATGTATAATAATTCACTATTTTTACAATGGTCTTATACCAATGAATCCGATTTAATTTGTGAGTCAGGAAGTGAATAGAAAATCGAGAACCTTTAATTAATGGATATGTGTTCTAAGGTATCTCCCTCACATTTTAATCAATTATTAAAAGATTTTAATTACTTTTATGATTCTATTACTAAAGTTGAAAACGAAATTGATTCTAACATAGGATTGAGTTTTATTTCTAATACTATAAATTTTGATATTAAATAATTATATTTAAAAAATAAGAAATTACATAAATATTGTTTCTAATTAAAAAGTTTTGTAATGCACTATAATTTTAAAAACAAGATAATTGTAAAAAAGTAATAAATTTAAAGTAGTAAGTGAAATATTGAAAGTATTTTTCTCTAAAAAAGATGAAGATAATCATAATTGATATTAAAATATATTAAAACCTAAAAATAAGATTAAAAAAATAAAGGACATTCTATGTAAAAATTATTTATATAAATAAAGGATATTTAACTTTGTTATGTATGATTTATCTGTAGTTTATAATGAATGTAATCAACACATGAAATGAAATAAATTTTTTAGAAATATAACTTTAGGTTCATATGTTTAGTTCAGTGAAGATTTAGAAGTTATTCAAAATGAAGATGAGAAATTAAAAGATTAAATTGATAGTTTTAAAAATGACCTATCTTATTTTAATCATGGAAATAAGAAATATGATACAATTTTGTCTATGATGAATCCTAATAACAAAATATTTTTTTATAATAGTAAACTATGAAAAATGAACAGAACTCTGTTTATGGAAAGTTAAAATAGAAGAGTTGTGTTATTACTATTTTTAAAATGTATAATGAATCATAATTATTTCAATTAATGTTTAGTTATATTTAATCAATCATTGGCAATAAAAAAATTTATCACTAAAATTTGATATTCAAAACAACCAATAAATAAATGTATTTCTCTTGTTTGGGTGGCTAAATATTATACTATAGATCTGGTCAGATCCAAGTTGGCATGGGTACCAAAACAATATTTTACTTGAATTAATGCATGAAATATACCTTTGGAATCACACAGATTCATTCTATATGGAATTTTTTTTTCTAAAAACATTATACATGAAATTTATAAATCTATTTAATTTAATTCATGTGAAGGAGGCTTGGTTACTTTAGGAGATAATTCTAATGGTTAGATTAATGATTTTAGATCAGTAGGGTTTTCGAAAATTGTTATTATTTAAAAACGACTGTATGTATAATGTTTAAAAAAGATAATATGTTTATCTAAATAGTGTGTTGACTGAATTAATATGAAATTAAAAAATGATAGTATGTAATCTTCTAGGGTGATTTTTTTTTACAATAACTAGAAAAGAAAATAAATATTCTATTGATTTATCTAAACTTACCCAATAGAAGGTTGTGGATTAAAATGTTGTTGAAACTAATGATATTTTATGGAATAGAGGACACAAACATGGTAAATACACTTTTTGATTTTAATTTCAATGTTAATAAACCAAAAGAATTATTTAAAGTTGTAATGGTTTTTAAAACCACTTAAATCTATGAATTGTTAAATCTCGATTTATTTAGGCATATACATCAAATTATATTACGAGGAATGATGTATGATCTGGTTATTATAAAATGTTTAGTTGAATCTTTTGGATTTTCTTTATGTTGCATAAAAGTGAAAAATTAATTTTTTTTAGTTTTCAAATTAATTTAGTATGATACATGATTTTTGATATTCTATACTAGTAGTGATATATCTGGTGATTTTTTAATTTAAAATTTGAATTTATTTTGATGATAATAAACAATAATGGGTTTTCTACTTCTAGGATAACACATCAAAATTATTTTCTTGAAATAATGAATAGAAAAATTCAAGAAATGAAATTAAACTTATTATGGAATTTAATTTGCATAAATATTTTTTAGCTAAAGGTGATAAATAATATTTTCATGTTTCAAATATTTTTTAATTCTAAAAATAATAAATAAAATACCTTAATAATTTTTAGGAGGAATACAACCTAAAATTTTCTATCTTAGGGTGTTGGGTGGTAGTGTCTTTATTATGAACAAAAAAAATACAATCATGATAAGTTTGATTCAAATTGGGATGATAGAACCTTCCTTAAATACTATAATTATAGTAAATACTACAAAGTTTAAATAGGATAATTGTATTGGTTGAATAATATGTATATATAATGATTGATGATAACCTTAGTGATAAATATATTTCTGATTTAGAAAATGGTAATAAAGAATATAGATAATTAAGGATGGGTGAATAATTAGGTCAAAATATTGAGAATTTATAAGTTTAGAGAGAGAAAATACCTTCTTAAACTATTTATAAAAACTGGATGAACCATAAAAACAACCCTCCTGAAACATTAATAGGAAATATTGAATCTAGAATTTAAAAAATAAAATCCATTTGGAATATTTGTACTAATTATATATTTGAAGTAGATTTTATAAGTATAAATGTAAATTCAGATTATAAAAAATCAAATTGGTCTATTTCATTTCATGATGAGCTTTAATTTTTTTATTTAAATCAAATTTAAATATATATATATATATAATTAAATTTACTAAAGATAGTAATGTTATTTGAACTAAATGGATATTCAAAAATAATCATGATTAATCTAGAAATATAATAAAAAATAAAGATATATTACTTTCAAAAGGTTATTATTATGAAGAAAGAGTTTATTTAAAACAGAATTTTGTACATGTTTCTTGGACATAATAAATTAGGATTATTTTTTCTTGTTCAAGTTTTCAAAAGGTCAGAAAATTTCAAATGGATTTCAAGACCTGAATTTTCAAATGGCATAATATATGAAGTGGTGTATGTTAATAAACCATCTAATTTTGTAAATTAAATGTTTCAAAATCATATGTTTAGGTTATCAAAGGATATATGAGGTCTAAAGCAATATCCTATAGTTGGTATAATAGGATTTCATTATTTTTTACAAAATTATTTTATTAATGGAATTTATGATCCAATATTTTGTATTAAAAAATTTTCTAATGATATTTTGATTATAAAAATATATTTTGATGAAATATTATTATTTTCTCCACAAGTTTTATTCCTAGAAATGATTTTTTTAATCTCAATGATATCTGAATTTGATTTGAGTTAAAGTTGGGAAACAATTTATTGATGTCTTTAAATATAGAAAATAAAATATGGGATAATTCTTAACCAATCTAAAAATGATTAATAAAATGTTAAAAGTTATTTTTAGATTATATTAAAATACTCAAAACACATATGGGAAGTAACTCTAAACTATATTTAGAAGAATCTCAAAATATGTGTTGTGGTTCATATATATAGAAGAATGATATATAATTTTATTTATTTGATAACATCTATACATGATATCTTATTTTTTTTCTTATGTGCTTGATTTTATTCTAATCCTTAAAAAATTCACCTAAATATTTCTAAAAGTATAATTATTTTTAAAATAAGAATTTTTTATTGTGGTTTATTTTACTCAGATTCTAATTTTTCCTATTTAATTTATCATTTGGATTCTATATTTGTAGGTTGTAGGCTTGACAAGAGAAGTACATCATGAATGTTTTATTTTATTTTCAATAATTAAATTTATGGTATCTTAAAGAAATAATAATCAGTTTCTTTATCCACAATTTTGGATAAGTTTATAGTTTTTTCTTGTTGTTGTTCGTAAGTTATATGGATTAAAAAATATTTTGTGATTATGATATTTATCTTGATAAAATTACAATTTATAGTGAATATTTTATTGTTATCCCTATATCAAAATATTCCATAAAACACTATAGAAAAAATCATATATGTGTTATATTTCATTTTTTAGGAGGTCATGTTAATAAATGAAACATTTTTTAGAACTTATTACAAATAAAAATAACTTTTATGATATATTTAATAAAACTATTGATGATATAATGTTTTAGAAATTAATATTCTTACTAGGAATGATATACCTTAATATTTAAATGGTTTTTATTTTATTTACTACTTTTACAATTATTTATATTTATAAGGTGTTTGATTATTTAATGGATGCATTAATTAAGAGGTAGATTGAATGTCTTTATCTAAATAAAATGTATTTTAAATGGTTTTTATGTTTACTCTAATAAGTATTTGAAACTATTTTTAAAATTATTCACTTTAATTATGATATATTTAATATAACAGGAGATAAATTTAGAGATATAGTTTAGTGATAATTTCTAAATGCTTTAAATATCTCTAAATTTTTGGATAATTAATTTTTAAAATTGGGGAGAGTGTTTGTTTTTGAACTTGACAAGATTTATAATGTTTAAATATGGTAAAAATAGTATTTTATTATTAGTTTGTTTATTTTTTCTTAATAAATCTAAATAGCATTAAATTTAAATCTAAACATTGATATTTAAATGTTTCATGCTTATAATATTTTGATTTTAATTTTTTTATCAAATTTTTAGGTTGTAAATTACCCTTAAATAGCTTTTTCATACCTTTTCACAGAAGAAATATACTTTTATACATCATGCATAATAGCTTTAAACATCCTATATAAATAGATAATTACCTTTATGTTAATATATACTACCATTAAATAGTTTAAAAATGAAATTTTATGAAAAAATTGATATACCTTTATGCATCTTTAAAATCGTGTATCCAACCTTTACCCAATTTTGAATTTTAAATTTAAATAGTTCATATAATTCGAATTATATTTACACATATATAGAATGAATTTTATATCGATATACCATTACATGATACTTTTACACATCATGTAGAATATTCTTGTCAC
Organism: Viscum album; assembly: GCA_963277665.1. Taxonomy (NCBI): domain Eukaryota; kingdom Viridiplantae; phylum Streptophyta; class Magnoliopsida; order Santalales; family Viscaceae; genus Viscum; species Viscum album. Next base: position 248,493,754 of record OY728135.1, on the reverse strand, counting down.
CATCATGGAGAGTATAGTAACCCACACTTTTCATACATATATATTAAATTATATTAGATTAATATTTAATTCATTTTATTAATACATAAATGAGTAGCATAAAGGTTTAGGGTCTCTGTAAACATGGATATATACACCACTTATTCATCACATGGCTACTTAATATACTTCTATGTTGATCATAATAGGACCCCTTCTTATACATATCATACATAAAACCCTTATTCATAACTAGGGGAAAGGAAATATAAGAAAGGGTGAGCTAAAATTCTCATTAAGGGTAAATAATAGAGATATCAATTATCACATAAGTACAACATTATCAAAAATAAATGACAACCTGAGCTTATCATTTTAAAAACATACCCTACATATAAAAGATCATCATCTTGAGTCATGGAATATATCTTGAACGTTTACAAGACATGAATCATAAAGTAAACAAATAAAATGATCCATGAGAATATAAAATTAGCATAATACATATATTTGTGGAGTAAACCTATGAATAGAAAAATAATATATCGAGTATAACCGCCAAGACATTCATAAAATGTTAGGATTAGGATGACCACATGTGTACCTAATTTGGGATTATGATTACCTCCCATGTTACCTCTTTATGATTTGGATAACCTCATGTTTACCCTCTTATTTAGGTCATGGTATAACCTCCAATGTTACCTATTGTTTCAGGATTATCATAACCTCCCATGTACCCATTTTTTGGGCATGGGATAACCTCCCAAGAACCCTTTGATATCATAGAAAATTAATCAAAACATAATGCATTAGAGGGAGATATATGTCCCAACCTTCACATAATACATTCATTTGTGCTTTATAGGTTCATAAAACAATCATCATAGTACAACGCATGAAATAGAAGTGGGAATAATAAACATTTTACTATGGAATTACCTATGTAATAGAAATGGGTTTCATAAACATATATACATCATAATTATAAAAATAACCCATATAGGGGAAAAAATAATGATGGTATAATTGGATCCCATCCCCATTATTTCGTACGTAACATCAAATGATGTCATATTATATGGAAAATAATTTTTAAGGATCACTTAGAAAATCGATTGAAGAAAATAACCTTTTCAATTTGAAAGCACTTATGTAAAATCAGAAAATTTCCTAAATGTTAATGAAAAAATTTTCATTAAAAATAAATATATAAAATTATAAATGAATATTTAAATCATATGGATTTTATTATGGTAGAAAATATTATTCATGTCGTACACATTAAAATTGATATTCCTTTGACATTTTTAGTAAAAATTCAAAGGAGAAATATTCAAAAAATGACAAGAACATTTATTTTAAATAATTTTTTAAAAATTCAAAAATGGAAAGAAGTTTCTATAAAAAATAATAATAAATATATAAATGTGTTACTTAAAACATTTTAAAAAAACATTTGCATGAATGGAAAAGGGTTTTCAACAAAAGAGAGAGATAAAGTCCATTATTCATAAGAACATTATTTCGATATATTGGGTACTTAAAGAGAGTAAAATGATATTTAAACCTAGATTATATATAAATAACCATATTACCTAAGAATACATGAGTTTCCTATTATATATGTCATAATATTTCATTATCAGAAGCATAATCATATACAATCTCGATAAACAATGAGATTATAACGTAAAACCTTAACCGCTATGTCAATGTTTGAATCATAATTCCCATGAAATAAATAACATTATATAAATTTGTATATCACACAATTTTCACAAAATTAATCATAAAATACATTAACAAGTAGTATATAATCTATATAAAAGAAAGAAGCGGTAAATATGGCATCTATCCCATGGAAATAAAATTTAGAAGAAAATCCTTTACCTGAAGTCTCAATTTTCTTATTACAAATTGAAAACACAATAATGATAAACATAGTTTTATTATAATTCTATCATATAATTTTAAACATATATACCATACCTTATATGATTTAATCATAACCTTTTATTACACATTAATCAATGATTCTTTGTTAGAATCATGTTTTGGGTAACAAGTGCGTCATTTTTCAAGTATGAGTTGGTTTGGTATTTTTTGTCAAATTAATTTGATAGTGGTTCCATCATCTATATAATATTATCCATGATATAAATTCTCTAAATATTAATTATATATTTATTTAGTGTAATCCATAAATTTTATAGTTGGAAAATGAATTTTACGGTTCATGGAGATGGTAGATTGTATGTACGCATAAACACTATTTCAATTTCCTTGAAAGATAGAATGAAAGAAAGGTAAATATTAATTAAAATTTAAAAATTATTATTTATTATATATCATAGATATTCATTAAATATACCATTATAATAATCCATATCAAAATAAAATGAAAAAAATGTCGCATCACTTCTTGGTCGCGGTAGTCCACAATTTTTCCCAAGCAACGTTTATGGTTTTTCAAAAGATTGAATGGTAAGAACATAGATGAAACATTATGACTGAAAATGTATATTTATTTAATAAATATAATATACATATTTTAAATAAATCATTATATATATTTATGAATGGTGGCGATTGAAAATGAATTACATCGGTTCGTGAGGTGGTTTTCCGCCTTACACATGATCGATAGTTTCGTTTCCATTTGATGGAAGAGGATATGGATATAGGTTATTTAATTAAAATAAAAATTATCAAAATATGGAATATAATAATACTATTATTTCACAATAGTTTATGGATATTTTAAGGAATTGTAAGAAGAAAAAAAATTCTCTAATAGAAACGATACCACTTCTTTGGATAACCTCCACAGGTTGGAACCAATGAAATTAATAGGAGGGCTTAGAAATCAAAATAATGCCTCTAATGTTTGGGTATTTAATCAATTTTGATATTGGGGAAGGTATTTTCTAAACCAAAAGGAATTGGGAGTGTGAAGATGAGTGGTGAGGGGTGCCATTTTATAAATTGGGGAGATTACATATTTGGAATTTTTGAAATGATAAACTTGAACCCACATGTAAAATATAAAAAAATGATTTAAAAATTAATAATTATAGAACCCTAGATGATATCGTAATGAAAAATTACCATAAAATAGGAACTAGAAATGTTTTAATTTATTTTAACCATTATAATTTTAGTCAAACCACTTATTAAATCCATTTGAACCTTAACTGTGGTAATAATTTTTTTTTCTAATTTTATTATTCTTTAAGAAAAATAATTTATTTAATATTATTATATAATATTAATTATTCCAATACAAAACATGGAATAAATTTTTAAAATATAAATTCATATAATTGGTGAAAATTAATTTAAAATTAAACCCACAGACATGAGGAAAAATGGATTTTACAAAGGGAAAATCTTCTTACTTATACAAAAATTTAATATAAAAATTAAAAATTAGAAATATTAAAATGAACTAAATTTGATTAATTATATCATAAATTTACTAATTTTACCATTAATATATTATAAATAAATTGTAACCTAGTAAATTATGTAAATAAAAAGGAAATTTTCAATAAAAAACATTATTTTTACCTATTCATTAAAAAAATAAAATTTTCAACAAAATCCAAATACATCACATTAAAATAATATCATATTTCTTTCATTGAGGGAAGAGATGAATAATGGATTTATAGTAATTTTTAAATCTATCCCTTTTGACCAATTTAAGGTATGACGTAGTTAAAGTATTTCATACTGGGTTATTATTTCCAAATTGACATCTAGTTTAACACCTTTTCTTGTGGAAAAAATTGGGGGTCGGTGATTGATTATAGTGGGTTTCAAGTATGGTTGCATAAGTATTCATGTCTAATTTACCATTTTGAATTATCATTGAAACACCTAATGACTCCCACATCCTCCAATAATCACAAACCCGCTTTTCAAAGATAGGTGTCCACTTTGGGTTCCAAACCCAATGAAACTTAGGATCTCACATTGGATGAGAAGATGGGTGGTCAGGCTCGTCACACCCTTGGGGGGGATTATTTCCTACTCTAGAACTCTCTTATAGATTTACAATATGTTTATTAATCTCTTCCAAATATTGACACGAGATTGGTTACCATAATAAAATGATCAGGTGCTAAATCATTCTACATATATGGGGTTATATTAATTAGACCATATGAATATATCAGAGGTTATGCACATGTTTCCCATTATTTCTTAGAATGAGGTAGAAGGTTGTGTTTTGAACACACATAACCAAGAACATTGATGGTTATTATTATTCATGAAGGGAAATTGTTTTTTGAGGATGTGGATGAACCTTCAAGAGGTTTCCTTCATATGCTATGAGAATATGTACCAAAACCCAAAACATTCATTTAGGTCTAGGCCATGTAGTTTAACATCATTAAAAAATAAATATATGATGTCACTTCGGAATTTATTATGGAGATAAATCCTCAATAAGGAATCATATATATCATTGATATAACAATAATGATAGTCTATATAGTTCTGTCTTCCCTCAACCCACTGATGGATAGGGAAATATAATTATTACTCTTTAAAGTTATTTCCCCAGATTTTACCAATATGGGAATGCAATGAAGATTTTCACCAAAGTGGACACCCATGTATAGAGTCAATTTCATCAAGTCATTGAATGAGTTTTATAAAATAAGGTTTCCCTAATTGGGTGAATTTTATAATAATAGTTATATGATCATTGGAAATTCCTAATCCCACATGAGTCATTATTAGTTTGAGAAAAAAGGGATTATAAGTAATCTATTAAGCCCAAAGGGGATCAGATACCCAAAAATCAGGGATCAGGGTGTGAGTATTCTTTTCAAAATTCTTTCTACCTCACTGGATTATGAACTATTTATTATAAAAGTCAATTCATTACCTTTTTAGCACCCATATGGATCTTATCCTTACCAACTTTATCAGATGATGATTCAAATTAAGTAAAGTAAGAATGAATGAATAAGGACACACAAATTTTTACCTGGTTCACCCTCACTTGGCTACATTCAAGGATAATAAAATTATATTATGCTGATGTACCGAATTCACTATGTCCCACTTCCCATTCGAGCTTCAAGATAGATCAATTCTACACCCAATCTCATATCCTTACAATATTTAGGGATAACTCACTTATTCACAAGGGTCACTCCCTCAATCTTTCCATTGATCGATCACTACATGTGTAAATGATCACCTTCTTCATCTTCCATTAATCACTTCTCTCCAAAGGATTCATTTATAATTTATGGAAATGTTGGTCCCTTTATTATAAATAATGAATACATCCTTAGTTTTAGGTATATTCTATATTGATGTTCTACTTTCATCCACATGATGAATACCACTTTACCACATTTTTACTGGGAAATTATTTTTTTATAATTTTATGATGATCACTATTTTAATGAAGCTCACATAGCCTTAATGAAACTACCCAATTCTTCACAAGTATATAGTACCTTTATGAACCATATAAATTGGTAAATTCTCACATTTTTCATGAAGCTCAAATATCCTTCACAAAGAAATATCCTTCTCTGAAGCACAAACACTTTCTCAAAGTTCACTTAGCCTTTAAAAATATCTCGAAATTCAGTTGAAATTTTATATCCTTCATGAACATCAATAATTTTGTGATTCATACAAATTTATATCATCTTTCATAGCCTTTAAGAGATTCTTTTCTTCACGAATCACCTTAGTGAATTCGAAGCATTTTATTTTTTTGTCATGTATTTCTCTACTTTATGAGGTTTGTAGACACCAATTTGTAAGAATTACCACCTATTAAAGTAGCTTACATCTTCTCCATAAACAATCCAAGAATCTAACCATTCTTGTTTGTGAAGCTCCTTATTTTCACAAAGCACCAGTGAAATTTTCTTTTTGCGAACCTTTTAGTTGTCAGGGATATTTACTATCAACCCTTTGTGAAATCAAAATGATAAAATTCTTCATGAATCCCAGACTTCTTGAAGAAATATTCTTTTAAAATTATACTTAACATCACAAAATTACCATAATTATGAAATTCATGTATTTTTCATATTTTACGAGACATTAATAGAAATATAAATTTCTTGATGATGGAGACATCTGCAAAAGTTGGGACCCCAAAAATTTGGAAAACACTAGGAAACAATGCCACCTTAAATATAATTTTTTTCAATTCTATGGTTTTTATTAATATCTTGGATCATTATCAACATACACTATCAAAATTTTCTTTGGAACTCCAAAATTGACTATGGGAATTTACTTTGTCAACAAAAACAATCAAATTATAGACATGTAAGAATGATATATCCATCTGGGGAGGGTCCTATAAATAGAGTAAATAAAATTTTATACACATTAACCCAATTGGAAATTAATTTATGATCCATTTTAATATCCACTAATGGACAAGGATTATAGAATTACAGTATAGTTTGGATCACATGAGCTAGATTGTTTGGGTTATGGAGGGACATACACCAATTTCTATCCCCATGGAGGAAATCAGACCCTTACTATCTGATAGATAGAGGGTGGGGACCATGTGCAACATGAGGATCTCATAATGAATGTATATCCCTATTATATTATGGAAACATAAAATATTAATGGGGGATGGTCACACAATTACTCATAGGTTAGGGTTCACATGGTTTGGGGGAACATGCCTTAGTATTCTTGTTGGAAAAGGATGAAATGTCTGGGGGTGTGAGCCTGACATTTCTAGGGAATCTTCTTGACATGTATAATGTAATTTTATTGATGTTTCTATAGGTCTCTGCATGATTGAAGAAGAAATTATTGAGGGATATTTCATTATCAATATTACATGTCTCAAGGACGTCACATGAACCAACTAACATATTTAGATTTCTTCACATGAACTTACTAACACTACAATAGGGCATAACATGACTCGTTTGACATATAAATAGGGAATCATGTGACCAGGATGTTATGTCCAAATGATATCACATTATATTTTTGACATGTAAAAAAAATTAATTTAAACTATTTAACTTGTTTGGAGGGACTCACCTGAACCGACTGACAAGTTCGGAGGGATTATCATGAACGAATTTACATATCTATAGTGTGTGGTGTGACTTGGAAAGCATGTCCAGTGTACATAAAATTATCTTCTTGACATGTATATATGGAATTTTATGACTTTTCTGACATGTCTAGAGGCCATGACTCAATCGGTAAATAGAATACATGATGTCCATGACCCTCTCACATCAAATAAGCATCTCCTACTTTAGATGTTGCTTCCATCATTTGCAGCCTTCACATGACCAAGTGAACATGAATAAAATACTTTTCATGATCTGGATATCATGTTAAGAGTCCTAATCTCGATCAATGGAGGGATCATGAGAATCATATAAACATGCCTCATAATCACTTAAGTCATTTCATTAGATTACTTGGTGGAAGACTATTGTGACAGCATATTTCTCCACATTGGAAATTCCACTCTCACCTCTCCACTATCTTGTGTGTAAATTTTTCTTTTATATGGGGGGGGGATTTATTTTCATCACCACCTAAGAACAATTATGATTTTTATGGTGCTTAAATCACATATATGGGACTTATTTGGTGGAGGGAGTGTCACATCATGCATTTGAGGTAAACCCATCACAGGTCACTTATGATTCCATATTCATGTATTGTGATAAACAATGACCAAAATATCACTCCATCATTGAAATATTTATTGAACCCATATATTGGTAAATATATTTCACATAATCAACTCAACATGACCATGGGTCTTTGTAGATAAGGAGAACTTGTTTTGGAGTTTTAAGGAGTTCAGGTCTCCTTTCAACGAGGCTTTGTGTGATCAGGAATGAATTTCATACGGACCTTCATGTGGAACAGATGTAATGTTATGAGGCCTTATTATTATCAGTAAACTGGTTAAGGGTTGCACATAACCCCTTCATATAGTAACCAATGTTAATATGTTTCATATAATCGTACCATCTTTTTTCATATTTAATTTTATAGTGTGTATGGTATTTACTAATCAGTTGTCTATTTGGAAGCCACATGGTCAAATAAACATATATTATGTCCTTCATATGATAAATGTGACATGTCCTATATAATTATCTTAAAAAATACAAAATTTATTTAGGGGTTTTTTTGTGATCTATAAATAACCTCACGAACTGTATAAACATGCCATGTGAAAATCAACAAAAATCCATTTCACATGATGTTTCTTCTTTTCCAGCTTTTATTTTATGAACATCTTGTGTGGTTTTGTAGTGCTTTTTATTATTCAAATCAACTAATTAAAGGGGCTCCTCTAAGGGACTTCACCTGATCTAATGGGCAGTCTGATTAGGATTTACATAACCAGCAAGACTAGTCTGTAGGGATTCACATGATCATTTAAAAATCATACAAGGTACAAGACCCTATAATTTGATATCCTTAGGGTCATAAAATTCATAATACTACAGTTCCTAATACCCATGTATCCATTCTTCTACTCTCTTTCCATTTTCAAGAAAATAATACCAATACTTTTAGTATTTCTCTGATTAGAAAATTTACAATGCTTGTCTAGAGGGCCTCAACAAATGCCCCCATCCCAAGCGACATCATAAAAGATAAGAACATAGTTCTAAGGAATATAAGTGCCCACCTATGTCCCTTGGGATTCCACATGTTGGTGTTCTATGTTAATTTTTTCTTTTATTCCATATTAATTGCAGAGGTAAGATCAATTAATTTCACTACTGATTTATATGAAGAAATCTCTCACAATATCAGATCTAATGTGACATGTTTTCTATAACTCATTGCATAATCGATCATGTAAACCATTTTCAAGACCCGATCATATAAGTTCATTGGTTGACCTTATTGCGTGATTGATTTTTCCTGATGACCTGTGAAAAAACCTATTATCTAATCAATGGTAAGGGACTTGAAATGTGATGCACGTCGTTAGAATCATGGTCTCTTCACATGATCTGTCTACGATGTTACATGATCTCATTTGTTTTATGAAATATGTGTGACCTTTGTATGGTTATGTTTCCACAATTCATTGAAAAATATCAATTTATCACAATATTTTATATGGGTCACGTGATTCATGAGACCTAGAATAGATGACATGCTCTTGAACCATTATATTGATCAGGTTTTTTTCTTGATTCAATTCAAGATATGTACTTATTTTTCTTTTTTTGTAAAGGTTACTTTCACAATCTGATAGATTGTTATTTCTATTCTGTAGTTGGATTTTATTTAACAAATATATTCTGATGCATCTTAACAGAGAGCCCAAATTTCCAGGAAGAACTTTCCTGACCGACTGTATTAGGTCTTTTCCAATAATGTTTTTTAAAAGGGTCTAGTTTCCACTGAACATATAAAAATATCCTCAATAACATAATCTCCTTTTATATGGATTTATTTTTCTATATGATACTATCATCTGTTCACTAGACTATAATCTTCAATACCACTGGCTATTATCCTCATTTTAATTCATTTCAATGATGGTTTCCAAGGATAAATAGTAAATTATGGAACCATTCTATGTGATATCCTATAAACTGGCTAATTTCCCAGTATATATGGGTGTCAATGATCATTCTCATGAAATTATTCCTTAGATCTACATGAACATACTCATCTCCTCTCTGGACAACCCAAATAGAGGATGGAGTTCAATGGGGTATTTTCCCCAAGCAGTATCATCTTCAATGATTGGGAATGCCCATTATATGTTTGTAAAAGTGCACATGAATTTTTTATTAGTTACGTGATATCCATCTTTAAGCTATGACATTTATTTATCATTTCTTCATGTACCATCAATCAGAACTCCTCATAGATCTAATTAGTCACTAGTGTTCTGGTACCAAATCATTTCGTCTGAACCATGTAAAGTTGAGGACCAACCTGTTGGATGTTTATCAGATTCAGTGGATGGGGGGATACCAACTCTTAGGGATATGTAAATGAAATCTTTCTTTATATGGATGTTATGGATTACCCAGAACAAACTTCATCCTTGAAAATAGACATTCTCAACATTTCAAGGGAAATGTTACATAATGAGATAAAATTTTATATGATATTTTTTAATGTATTTGATCAACATATTCCTTTTATCGTAGTGGGACTCATCCTACATCTATAAAACCCCATCGATATCCTTCTCGATAATATTGAAAAAATCTAGGCTCTTATTTTGGAATTCTAGTAGATAAGATGTATGCCTCATGGGGATACTGAGTGATACCATAGGTGTCCCGACATCTTATGTTAGTAGAATATTTGGCCATGTTTTAAAATGGATGTATTTTCACTACCAGGTCACAACACTCAGGTATTTGAATCAACACATTGGTGAAGCAAACACAACCAAAAGGATAGATACCCCTCATCTTTTCCATAACAATCATTGATAACCTTTATTGGCTAAAGGGCCATATTTAATAGGTTAATATCCCATACCGAATTAGTGACCCTTTTCAATTTTTATTTTCCTAGATAGGAGAGAATGTTTATTGTTATAGGCATAATAATAATACTAAAATTCATCATTTCTTATTCTTTCTAGACTTCTAAATATTTATACGGTTTAGGAAGTGTCATTTGGTGCTGATGAGTTTTTATTTACATTATGTTCACTTTATAATTTCAATTGCATGCCATACCTCATACCCATTTGGATTATTTTTGACAATGACATTGGTTCTTTTCCCTATAGATCATATAAAGTATCACATTATAATGGGGTTCTTATAGCACACATAGAAAAATAATTCTTCTTTAATCCATATAACCCTACACATTTTATTTTCAGTTTTTCAATACTCAAAGTTTTATCCTCTTTCATTAGCTGTCATGTGGGGAGAATGACATCCTAGACTCCCCTAATAATGAATTATATAGGCATGTGAAATTAAAAATGATGAAATTTTTCTTCTTCACACCAATGTCCCTATATCTTTGTCTTAAGTCTATATCCATGCTTGGGATAAATCTTACAATGTTATCATGCTGAATCAATTAGTCTATCATGTAGATAATCTGTCTAATTTTTTGAGCCACTTGTATATGGTAGTAATGGAGAGGATTCGCGACTCGTGGGAGAACCTGAGGAATATCTATCACTGTATTGATGAACGCCCCATTAATAGAGTGAGGTTTTATAAGGAATACATTCCTTCTGTACCATTAAAAGATGATTCATCGACTGGGGGAAAATACACCACACAATGTCTATTGCTTCCAAATTGTCAGATCATTTGACCCTTCCTTTGACGAACTCGATTCACGAACATATGAAACTATCCATTCTTCTTTCCAATGTCCCCATCTAGTGGTCACTAAGATCTCAGTGATATAAAGGATAATTTATAATCAAATCCATGACCTGATTATGGAGACACCCTTGGATAACATTCATGACTAAGTGGAACATGTTTCCCAGCTCTTTTATGATTTGGGATCTATTGAATTTGAATTCCTGTAATTATATAATATCAGGATATAGATTGTCCTAGATTATAAATAATTTTCCTGAAATGAGAGAGACTTTTGTGGTTATGATGGAATTAATTATTGGGTTGAATTAATAATATAATATTCAGAGGTGATTTAATAGAGGAATCTGAAAGTCTCCCACGCACATGCGTAGATGGATGACTTTACTGAATAGATAATATAATATGAATTTATCATAGTTTACAAAAGGTCCTATATTTTGATGTCACTATCCCCATTAGCTATAAATCATAAAGGAGGTGAAGAGTTTTCCTATTTTATTGATACAATTTTTCCTTAGGTGATGAAATTATAAATTAATAAGATGACACTTCAAATCTCAATTGATGACTCTCTGAAATCTATGGCTGATTTAGCTAACTGAACTGATCAGATTTTATTATGATTCATCCATGAATGGTTTTTTAATGGAACCTTATTGAGACTCCAAAATGTGGATCATCCTCCTTTTTTTGGACATTATTAGTGAATGAACCCATCCCAACATTCAAGTTGATGTCAGGACTTGTTTCAATAATAATGTTAATGATATTTCATTCACCCAATATCATATAGAATTTAAATGACATCAATTTTTATAAAATACCATAAAAAACCAAATTTTGAACTGAAATTATCAAATCAAAGTGGTCTTATGTGATAAATGCCCATGAATGATTAATGGAATATGAATCCTTATTTATGTACCCACTTCAATTGTTCAGTATTATATGGTTCCAGAGGATATTTTTTTGGTAAATATATACCATTGGGAAGGTGGTCTAACTTTTTTCTTAGTTAGTGGGCTTAGTGCGTGTAGCTATTTTTTATAGGGGAAGACAGTAACCAATAAAATATTTGTATATTTTTTATATTTCTCTAAAATTTTCATTTTATTGAACAGGGAAAGATTATAAGGCATGGAAATAGATTTCTCATAGACTACCCTTTATGGGTTTTCATCCCAAAACATTTTGTTCATTTTTCCATTTCACAAGCATTCCATATTATCTAAAACAAATAATGTGTGTGTATAGTGACCATGGACTTAAATTTTTACCAGTAATCCCTTTATGGGTTTTCAACCTAGAGAGTGTTGTGTCTCTTTCAATTGGATCTTTAATGACTTATAAATTAGACTTATGAGGTACTATAATTTTATGTCTAAGAGATTAGACCTTATTCTGTTGTAGTTTATGTTCTTCTAGATTAGACCATTTTTCTGTGTTTTTTTGGTATTTTAGATCATATTTTCTGTTACTATAGTTTAAGGGTTTCTATCCATGATGATTTATTATAGTATTTTTGGATCCTATAGCTCAATTCATATGTTCCTATAGTTTATTTTCTTCTAGATCATACCAACTATTACATAGTTTATTTTCATTTATCATGGAATGATTTTTTTCAATAATTTAGGGTCTTTTATCTCATACATTCTATTATTGGTTGTGGTGGATTAGTGTTCATGAAGGGTTTCAGGAACCATTCATCCGTACTGGGATTCTAATGAATTATTATCCAATAAGGGTTTTCATACCATGCATTCATAATTTATATTTTTAATAATAAATGGTCATGAAGGTTTCTTGCACATTGAGTTCTTACATAAATTCTGAAGGATTGGTATCCATGATGGGTTGTGACACCATGAATCCCTATAGAGATCCAGTTTCATATAAGGTGTAATAAAACTAGGGATTCTAAACCCACATGGATAGTTGGAATATTTGTTTTTTAAATCACATGTCTAGGAGTTTTAATTGTTGAATATAGAATGGGGTAAACCTATTGGTGATGATACTAATACATTCTATAGTTCCAAGTTCCACCAAAATGGTTTGGGGCTCATGAGGACCAATGTTATTTTCTTGTATATAAGAGACACATCATTTTAATGAGTGAAATGACCTTGTGAATAAGACTATAGGTAATATATGCATGGTCAGGAAGAGGGATCCCCTGTCATTTTGAAGGGCCATTAATGATTTGGGAAGATTCAAATGTTTGGATGATGAAGTTGGATATAGAGAACATAAATATTCAAGAAGGGTTATGGAACACTAGGGAACTTTAGTTTTTTATTGTGTATCTGTAAACCTACACCATGTTGTTTTGGATCATGTGGTGAGGCCATCAAAATGTTTTTGAATATAATATAACATTCATTCATTGAGAATGGATTTAATACATGCTGACATGATGCTGAAGATGTCATATCTTAATGAATAGTCTTGTTTTTTGGGATTTAAAATCATGTTATTAGAATATATGATCCATAAAAAAATGGGGGTTATTATATATAGGTCAACCATGAGTAATGGTGGGAAATAGTATAACATTCAACAAGGACAATAGCTCAGGGATTTAAGGTAGAAAATTCCTCTGTAACCAAAATAGCCTCTAAGATAAAGCTCTATGGAATTGTATTAATCAGAAAATAATCCTAGTGGGTCCCCTTTATAGTAGTCAAACCAGGGTACCAATAAATTATATGTAATAACTAATAGAAATGATATAAGGATATGAGGATCTAAGAAAAGTGTATCAGCTAAAACAATTAGTGAGTGTCACCTCATACTTTGAAATCATGAAGGTGATTGGTCTAAAATGTAATATTCAAGATGGGGTTGGGCACCCAAAAAGTTGTTTCATCACATTGTGAACACATTATCATGGAATGAATATGTGATATATCATTACTCTATGTTTTTAATAGACAAGGGTTCTATTGATAATTTCTTGTATTTTACTAGGACCACAAGATTGGAATAATTATCTTTATGGATTTTTTATTTTTGCACTATTTTTTTACTAATCCCTAAAAATAAAGAGATTAGAAATAAGAGAATTTCAATTTTCTCAGACACCTATATACAGGTTTTTAACCTAACATGTTTTATGTCTCTTTCACTATCATTTTAGGTACATGAAATTTAGACCATCTATGGATAATGTTCAAGGTCATATAGATTTGACCATAGTGAATGAAATTTAAGGCCATGATTAGTTTGGACCTGATATGAGCAGAGTGTTACACAAAAAACTAATTGGGGTTCCCAAGGTTAGAATTATTCCTAAAACATCCCAAGTGAAGGATGAGAATATTGTAAATTCTAGAACATGGTTTTTAGATCACTAATGATGACATGGGACAATCCTACAAAGGATAATTTGAAGTCACTCTTTAATGATGATTCATAATGCGATGATGTTAGGGATCACAAAGAAAAAAAATCCCTTTTTTCAAGGCAAATACACATTTGGTTGATGGCAGGAAGCTCATATACCGAATCCATTGGCTGACATGCATAGTAAAAAAAGGTTCCCTGGAAGTCAATTGTCTTACCCCAAGGGCCATGTATGGTTTGTAGTAATTCAAGTCACTCAATACATGAAGTGTAATTAAAAAATTGATCTTATTAGAATTATGGTGGATGAACCACAAACTATTATTGACCATGGTTAGGCTCTTATGGTCCTTTCATAAGGAGTGATGATGGATGATGTTCTTCATTGTTTAGTATAGTGTAGAAAAGAAATATCTACCATGAATTTTAATGTCATACAAAAAGGTCATATTCCTTTTAATTTAACATTATATGTAAACAACATATGAACTTATGTAATATTTCTAATGATATCCTTAAAAATACATTTCACTAGTTAGGGGTGTCTAGATGAGATATTCATCTTTCAACCATGAACATTATCACTTGTGGGTAACCATATGATGGAGCCCTTCCTGTAAAAATATATAGCATGATAATGAAAGCTGTATATACATCTAATTCATACATTAGAAAATCAATTCTATATGAATTGTACCTCCTGAAAGAGAGGAGTATGCAATTTTTATGGATGGGCTTCCCTGGGATTACCTATACACATTGATAGGGTAGTAATCATTCTATATTCATATCATTAAAGGATATCCCACTCTAGAGATATGCCTTATATGTAAAGGATATGGGAATTTTTTTTCTTCCCATAGTGAGAATCGAATTTAGGGTTGGATAAGGGTTCATCTACATAGATTGGGATCATACATACAAAAATGTAATTTCCACTTTGCATTTTGGTATAGAAGTTAAATATTCATCCCTATAATAGATTCCTAGATTGGATGGCCCAATCCAAGAAATTATAGGTCTTCCTGGAGGTCCATATTTCATTTAATTATTTTTTAGTGACTTGGATGTCATCATGTAATTTATGAACATGCAACATGGACATATCGCATAGAGGAGTGACTAACATCAAAAAATTGGGTCTTCACAGAAGATACATACCCCAAAATGAAGGGGTGAAAGAATATGGAATTATATTTATTCTATGACAATGGGTAAGATTCACAGAAGTGAAACATGAAGGGTATTTAAATATACTTGAATAGTTGGGTTATGGTATGTGTAAAAACAATAGTAAAATATATGAATCTACTATAGGTTGAAACTGGTGGGTACAATTAAACAATTGATTGTGGAGAAATCCCATATACCATGAATTTTGGATAATAACTCCTTGATTTATTGGGGGATCTCCTCTAGGGAAAAACCCCTACTAATAGAAGGCTTATAGGTGTTGCATTATTCAATAGTGAATCTTAGTGGATCAGGTTTGTATTAATTAGTCCCTATTACAAGTTTTTTATTAGGGAGAACCTAGAGAAAGAGAGACCGATGCCTACGTGGTTCAAAGAGAAGGATATCATCCTGATAAATTTGTTGGTATCAACTGACATATCATATATATAAATTTAGTTCATGAAGAACATAATATTAAAGAAGGGTTTGATTACCCTAAAGGTGATACCAATTGGTATTGAACACATTTCCAGGAAAAGGGATTAACAAAGTGATTCTTTAAGAAAACCATCATAGAAGATGACCCATTCAGTGTGTAGACCTATTTACAAAAAAATTAATGTCATGAATTATGTAAATAATCATGCATTTTAACATCATATTATTGGAAATGGTTCCCTATATTTGGATAGAACACACACCAATTTCGCTGGTAAGAGTGACTTTCCAAGTTCTCTATGCTTACATGGGTCATTGTTGGCATCATAAAATAGATTTTACTGGAAATTTTATTAATCCATGTGAGTGTGAATTATAGGGAATAAGTGGGTGAATCAAATTTAAATATGAGTGAGAATCCATAAAAAAACTTAGTTCTCGTCGATGGACTTAGTTGGGAGTGATGAGAACTCACGGCTGGACCTAAAATCGATGATCCATGCATCACTATGTATCCCATATTATTGGAATCAAGCCACACATAGTTCTTTGGATGAAATTTCCCACATATATTAGGATCATGTGTAAGGGAACATCATTTTATAGTTTCATTGTTTATGGGATCTGTATTGAAGACCTGGACATCACTATGCATCCTATGGTAACAATAATCAAGGGACACATAATTCTGAAGTAAAATTTTCTAGCTTAGAGTCCTACTGCCAATCCATGGAATATGAAATCCTACAAAACCCATTAATTCTTTATCCCTCTTGGGAATGAGAAAAAATGGGTGAAATGTATCTTGTTATGAGGTGGATGAAGGGGTGCCTAATGGGATTTCAATGATAAAGGATGTTAGGACCTCATTGGAGATTAATACATTGAAAATAAAATGTTATAATAATGAAAATTAAAAATATTTCTTTGAAAATGGGTAAAATTCATAGATGTATAACATAGAGGGGATCCAAATCCCAATGAATAGTTGGGTTTTGGGAAGTGTAAATCAAAACCCAAGGCTATCTGACTCATTGCAATGTGAATACTGGTGGGTATGGGTCAAACATTAGTAATGTAGAAAGCCATTACTCCACAAATTCAAGATAATAATTCTTGTATTTAAGTAGGGCCTATCCTCTAGGACTAAAAGACCTAATAGGAATATGGTCTTTGGAATAACATTATTCACTGTCCAAATCTATTGGTCCCCCTATGGATTAACTAGTCATTGTTACCAGTTTTATATATGGGAGAACTACGAGCAAGGGAGCCCAATTTTTATGGGGTTCCATGAGAAGGATATCAATTCAAGTAAATGGTTGGAATGAACACAGATATCAAAGATATGATTTTTTTTTCATGGGGACAATATGATTCAAGATGTATTTGAGAACCCAAAAGGATACAAAAAATGTGCATTGAAAAAACATTGTATGATGGGATAAGAAATGTAATTTGTTAATACATAGACTTCAAGGGGATGATATATTGAGAATGACGACCTATTTTCATGAATTTTAACATTACGTTACTACAATGTTGTCATGAAATATAATTTCATGTAACATATATTTTTTGATGTAGTTAAACGTCATGTGACTAGGACATTGTCATATAATTTTACATCATGTGGTTAGGATGCTGTCATGAAATTTATAATTTTGTGACATGGAGGTAATTCCATATACCCAAAATTTCTCGATCGAAAATGCCAGGGTGGCTTGACCTGTCCCCAAATCTCTCATGATTCATGCTCGGTGTGAGAAACATGTGATACCTAGGTAGCCTATTAAGCTATGCGGGAGTGCATGGAAGGGATCATATGTGGATGTTCAAAGTTTAATGTGGACTTGTTCCTCAACACTTATATGTCCCTCAAGGAGGGGCATGACTGGATGTAATGGAAACTCATGGATGGTCCTGGAATGGAATATCTATGTGTCACTATGTATCATGTGGTATCCTGAATCATGCAACGTGTAGTCCTAGTGAAATATCCAAGCACATGTTTGACCCATATGCAAGGAAGGGTTTATTTTTATATATGAAGCATATGAGACCATGATTTAGGTTTTATGTGTCACTATGTATCCTATGATATTAATAATCAAGCCATACATAGTTCTTGAGTAGAAAATTTCTGACATATGTCTAACCTATACTACAATATGGGGATTTTTTTTCATTTTATATATTGTGGGTCGTCCCACGATTCTGAAAATGGTCATAACATAACATTGAGTACAAGTAGGAATCAAAGCACATTTAGTTCTAGAATGAAAAATTCCATATGCGGGTTTGATCCATACATAGGATGGAAACATATTTTTTCATTTATATTTAGGTTGCACCAATGCCTGTAGATCCTAGAATCCCTACATTTCTTATTGAAACAAGAATCAAGCACCACATATTTATTGTATGAAAATCCCCTATATAGGTTTTTCCCATACATAGGAAGGGTAGAGATTTTTATATTGTATCTAGTCCTAGGGTTGGAGATTTTTGAATCAGTACATATCCTATGTAGATAGGAATCAAGCCACATGTATTTCTTTAAATGGAAATTTCTCTTTCACTGTATGACCAATATGCATTTAGGGAGATGTTTTTCCATTTATTTTGGGTTTGGACTCAATATTGGAGGTATGGGTGTCACTATGAATCCTATAGTGATAGAAATAAATGCAATCATGTTTCTTGAAATAGAAAATCCCATATGCATGTATGGACCATATGAATAGAGGTGGAATTTTTTAAATTTCTATTTTAGATAGACCCAGGATTAGTGATCTGGGTGTCACTAAGTATCATTTAATGATAGGAATAAATACACACTTAGATAATAATTTTAAAAATTCCATATTTAGGTCTGAACCATATACAAAGTGTAATGACCCATGATTTTATCAATGAAATTTCCATTATTATAATTATGTCAGAAAACAAATATATCACATATAGAAACCAATAAAAATATTATTATCATAAATGATATATTTTTCATCATACAAAGGAATAACAATTCCAAATATTATAACTAGAAAAAATAGAATATATGATAATAAAAATAAGGAATTTTGGATCATGTCGAACCACTATAAAGATCACACTCACAAAAAAGATGTAAAAATTAAACATAATGCTAATAATATAATAGGAAAACGAATATATATATATATAAACATGATATAAAGTATATTTGATTGAATAATGAATTAAATAAGAGGTATTTATAAGAATTAATGAACTTATACTGTTGGAATAGTAACCAAACCAATGGAATAGTAATACGACCTTTTAGAATGGTAATACGGTTGTTAGAATAGTAACTTCAACTATGAAATTATAAATAAGAATTATTGTTTTTTATGAATGAAAATATAATATAATTATATCATGGAATAAGTAAATAAATTTTTTAAAAATGGTAAATTAAGTGTTAGTGTTTTTGTGAAACATAAATGTTTATTTACACTGTTATAATTAATATAAATATTTAAAAGAAAATTTATTTTCATAAAATAAATTCATAAATTAATTTTTTTTGGTATTATAATTATAAGACAATTCAAGGAGACATTTATTAAATTTTCAATGGGTCAAATAATATATTATAATATTACAATCAGTATTTTTGGAATAAATGATGATTTTTTAAAATTAAATTTCACATATATAGAAAATTATTTTAATAAAATGGATTCCATTTTTTAAGTCAACATTCCAATAAATGGTTAGGGTGAATTTTTTGGATATTTCTAAAATAGTTAAATTTTTTCTGAATAGTGAAATATAGTATTTTCTAGTACATAACATTATATGAAATTTTGAGACATAGATTATTTAAGTATTATGTAAGAAACCATTGGTTAAAAATATACTAAAAGTTTTATTGTATTTATTTATATAAATAAACACTATTGTTATGATTGAGCCAAAATAATTAAATAATGAATATAATAATAAAAAACACCCCTCCCCCAATTAATACCACCCATCATCACCCCTTCTAAGTCTTGAAATATTTCAATATTATTCCCAATTCTCATTCAAAGAATATTCCGCATGTCGAAGAGATACTAGTCTCCACAAAAGGACAAACCCAAGATTCATTTAGAGGTTCTTAAGGAGACAATATTCAAGAGGTAAAATCCTCAATCCTTCTCTTTTAATTTCATTTAATTTCTTATCCTCTCCCCACACCCACTATCAAAACTATAATTATTACCCCTATATCATATATTTACTAGAAAATTATTAATTTAATGGAATATCCATCATCAAATCTATTCTATTCTAATTTTATTCTAAAAATTAAAACATCATCTGTGATATGTTGGTTCACCACCTTGGGGGATGGTGATCTTTTTTTTACATTACCGGCATCAAGGATGATAATAAGAACAATTATTATTTTATAATAATATTTTAATATTTATATTTTAACTCTATTCATGTTATATATGTAATTTATATACATAATATTATATAAAATGAAACAAGTTCATGGTGGTAAGAAAATTCCACCAAAATAAACTAAACATTTATCATTAACATTTTATAAAATGAATCATCCTCATATCAGAAAAAATGTTATATGAGACCATTTAGAATTTTTATGTGAATTAATACCACTTCATTTCACATCTATATAATTATTCTCATTTTACATGAACTTCAAAAATGTTTCACGAGTGAAACAATCATGAAAACCATGAAAACGAATTCTCTTGGAACAATGAAATTTAACTATATAACTCATCAAAATGACTATAATTGAACTTAATTAAATTATAATAAATTAAATACATGTGGAATATGTTATAAATATATTAATTAATGAATCTAATTTTTTTATATATGATATTATGTGCATGTGAAGAACACATTTTAAAGTATGGTAAGGGGATTATAAAACCTAAATATTTTGTTTATGCTATTCATCTTTCATGAAATCATTGGTGTGAATATTCCTATAATGGTTCATAAATATCATTTAATTATTCATCTATTTTAATTTTAGGGATATACATGTTTCATACTTTATTTTATAATAAATAATAATATTTTCTAAACGAACACTTATTTCCAAATCACTCCATTAACCTCTAATTAGTTGTTTCTTCTTCACTCAAGAATGATGATTGTTATACCAAATATGTTTTTACCTTTTAAATTTTAGAACATAAAGTTTATTAATGAATTCATGATTGATGAAATCATTATAAATCACATTCCTTTCCGTGGGTAAATTCATGAATATGATTGTAATATGTTTTATGTGGTATGCCTGGTTATGTAAATATTTGACATGACAGGTGGGCCTAGAATTATATAGCCCTCCAATGCATTAGGCAATGTGATGAACCCCATGAGAAAATATATAATATTCATGAACATGATGATATTTTTTCTCACTATGATGATGTTATTATTATGAACATATGTTATGCATGAACTTGATGAGAGCATTATTCACAACCATGTGTGGCTTTTTTATCATAAAGATGTTTAATTTTTTTACATTACTACATTCCATGCCTTCTCACATGCTTCCCTCATGATATAAATGATAACCCTATGCATATGATATTATGATGATTATTATCACCCTTTTCTATTTATTCACATTATTTTCTCATCATCTTATGGATTATTTAGCTCACCCATTACTTTGATCTATATCCTCAGGCGAGTACACATACTAAAGAGAATGTAAGATTTTAAGATTAAGATAGAGTATTTAAATAAATATTTATATTTCATTATCTTCATGTTTTGTATGAACTTAATTTTCAAATAAAAGTATACTTTTTGATCAAGTATTTGTATCTCTATTATGTTGTTAATCTTAAATATTATGTAATTGTTATGTAAAGAAAATTGGGATTACTTTAGTTGGTATGAAATCATGGTTTAGTTAATTTGGGAATTAGGATTAGAGAACATTAATGAAAACCCTTAGGATATGACTATGCATATTTAAACATCCAAGAAGAATTTGTTTAGAAAAATTATTAACATATGGATCCCATAATATATACCTTTATGTTCAATTGAAAAAAATAAAAAATTACTTATTCATGAAATGTTGACTTTGGTTTTGTTCAAACCATTTCTATTTTTGAAAATGTTTTGAACATGGTGAAACTAGACCAAAAGCTTGCGGGAGGGACAAAGAAATGATTTCTCAAATTATTTCCCTAATTCCAAGGTAGATGTAGTCCAAAACATCATGGAAATTATAATCCATTTGTCTCATGCTATGAATAATAACCCGATCCATACAGAACATCCACCTTCACCAAAAAAGGATAGGGTATCCATTGATTCCTTTATATGAACCATCATTTATTGAATCATATTATAAAATTGATGAAAAATAGTTGGTTTACTCAATAGATAAGATATTTTCTGATCTCTATAGTTCTGGGATGGAGAATATGTCCCCATTCATATACCGTTAAAATTGAGAATCTGATCAATAGTGGGAATTGATAAATAAAACCAAGCTGAAGGATGAAATATAAGAGATGTACATTGAGGAATTTAAGAAAGTATTTCATAACATGTATTCGCATCCAAATATTTATATAATTATAGATAGAGAATTTATAGAGCTAATGAAAATTTAAGGTGAATCTGTCGTGGATTACAAAGAAAACTTCACAAGGCTTCCATGATACAACTTTAGTTTTTTATCAACAATGACGAGAATATAGATATATTTTTTGTGATTTTCAACTACACCCTCAAAGGGCTCTACCCATATGAGAATTATAGATTTTGGATGAATAGGTTTTATTTTCTCTTAAAGTGGATATTGAGTTTAAAGAATGGGCC
Source organism: Viscum album (assembly GCA_963277665.1). Taxonomy (NCBI): domain Eukaryota; kingdom Viridiplantae; phylum Streptophyta; class Magnoliopsida; order Santalales; family Viscaceae; genus Viscum; species Viscum album. The sequence continues at coordinate 248,470,628 of OY728135.1, read as the reverse complement.
CGTGGTTATGGTGGCAAGAATAGAAGATTGGGGTTTCAAGGTTGTGGGTAAAATGAAAAAAAGGGTAAATTGGGTCCAACCACCCATTGTTAGATGATTCAATTATATGGATAATGGGATCTATGAAAGCCAATGCAGCAAACATAAATTCCTTGAGGGTAATCATTGTCAGCACTCACCAATGTTAAAGGAGAAGAGGGAAGCTTATTCCATCACTACTACTGAAGTGAAGCAAGAAAATGTAGTTGTTTAAGGTACACATCCCATTCACTCAAGAATGGAAAATTATTATTTGTTTATGGGTCTATGCATTAATTTATATCTTGGAATTCTTCTAAAACTACTTAATCAAATCCTCGATGCCTTGTAGTAGAGATATATATAAAACACCAAGTAATGTGATTATTGAACCCCATGTGATGGAATCATTTCATATTGGAATATGTGGGAGGATTCTTCCAGAAAATATCATAGTAAAACACATGGTGGAATTTGATTCTATAATAGGCATGGATTGGATCTTGTTATATATAGAACCCATCAACAATTGGGAAAAGGAAATATCTTTTCATATTCTGAACCATACCATGATCCTCTAAAAAATCAACTATGAACATGAAACTAATTTGGAAAACCCTTCAATGTTGTGGGTGCTGATACCCTATTATAAATCATACCTAGACTAAATAACTGTGTTAAAGGAAAGAGTATAAATTGAGGATATTCTCATTATGACAGAATAAATTGATACATTTCTTAATGAGTTACCTGAACTTCCCCTAGTTCATGATGTACAGTTCTTAATTGAACATATACTAGAATAAACTACAATATAAAAATTCCTCTATATAATGTCCCCAATTAAATTATATGAGTTAAATAAGTAGTTGTAAGAGCACTGGAAAAAAGGTGGATCTACATTATGGCTTTATCGATCAACTATGAGTAGATCAGGGCTTCTCAAAGGTGGATCTACATTATGGATATCATCAAATTAATTTAAATAAGGAATATATTCAAAATACCACTTTCTATACAAGTTATGGGCTCTATAAATTCCTTTTTATTCCATATGAAATATTAATTCCCTTATAATATTTAAGTATTTAGTGAATATAGTCTTTATATACATACTTGAAAAATTTATGGTAGTGTTTATCGTTGATATTCTCATTTACTCCAATAGAAAGGAGGAACATGAAGAATATGTAAGGATTATTATATAGATATTATTGATGGGTAAATTTTATTCCATGTTTAGAAAATTTGACTTTTTGATGTGACATGTTACATTCTTGGTGCATGTGATCATAATTGAAATAATTTATATAGACCCTTCAATAACAAAGGCAACTGAGGAATGATCTAGACCCACTACTGCCATGACAATCTATATTTTCCCTAGAAAAGTAGGATACTACCAACATTTTATGAGGAATGAACCATGATTTTATATAATAATAATTAAGTTAACATGGATATGGTAAATTATGGCTGGGTATAATAATTTTGAGAAAGCTTCATGGAGAATAAGAAGAGGCTAATCATCATACCTTTACGAACACTAACATCATATGGAGAATATTTTGTGATATACAGTGGTGATTCAAAAAATTTATTGGGTAGTGCAATCTGGAATAATGGTCAAGTGATAGACTATGCTTCATGAAAATTGAAGATCGATGAGAATAACAACCTGACACATCATCATGATCAAGTAGCTGTGATATTCTCCGTGAAAATCCGGCAGCACTGCCTCTATGGTGAGAGGTGTGAAAAATATACTGATCACAAGAGTCTGAATTATATATTCACATAGAAGGATCTCAAAATGCATCAAAAAATATGGTTAAAGATAATCAATTACAATGATTTTTCAATTCATTACCATCTGTGAAAGGAAAACAGGGTTGCTAATGCTTTTAAAAGAAAAGAACCTTCTAAATTATCCATGACGTGAATTGAGAAAGACCTAGTCTTTGTGGATATAAAAATGGAGGATTTTTAAATAATAATTGTAGGATATACATACATTCATTCCCAAATTTTTATCCAAACATCAATCCAAGATAAGATAATGGAGTCATAAAGGGATAAAGATGAGATTCAAAAGAAGTTGAAATCAATAAAAGAGGGTTACCTCCTAGAGTTTCATATTGATGAGGATGTTTTCATTAAATTTGTAACTAATATTTATGTCCCTTAATAACCTATAACAAATATTTATATGCCATATAATGCACATAGATCATCCTTTTATATCCATCTTGACTGTATGAAGTTGTACCATGATCTTTGAGTGAATTTGTTTTTGGACAGAGTAAAAAAGGAGATTTCATATTATATCTCAAGGATCTTGGTATGTTAGCAAGTTAATGTAGAGAGAAAAAATTCTAAAGGGATGAAGAAACCATGTACTATACCCACATGGAAATTTGAGAATATCACATTCGAATTTATCACTGGTATCCCAAAGAAATCCAAAGGAAATAATTCAATATGTGTTGACATGGATTGACTAACCAATATTTCCCACTTTATCGCTATTTGGTATAATTTATCACTTGAAAAACATCCCATGATATATGTGAAGGAATTGGTGAGGCTACATGGGGGACCACTTTAAGATCATATATAATCATAGTAAATTGTTCAAATAAAAAATCTAGAGTAGTATTGAACATGATTTGAGTACTGAATTGAATTTTAGCATGGAATATGACCCCCTAACTGATGGAAAATCTGAAAAGACTATTTAGACGCTTGAATACATTCTTAGAGAATGATCAATGGAATTAAAATGGTGATGAGATCAACCTCCCCCATTATTTTTGTTCTCATCTTAAAATAACTTCTACTCAAGTATTCAAATAGATTTATATGAAGCTCTCTATAGGAAGTGATGTAGAATTTTAACCTTTTGGGATAAAGTTAGAGAACAAAATATTTATGGACATGATCTTTGGAAAGAGATGACTAATAATGTTTAAGACATCCAAAAACATATAAAATGTTATCAAATTCATAAAAATATCTATTTTTGCAACCATCGAAGGGACTTGCAGTTCGATGATGGAGACAATGTTTTCCATTGAATATCAACATTGAAGGGAGTCGTGTGATTTGGATAGAATGGGAAGCAAAGCCCAAAGTACATTGACCCCCTAGAGATCCTTGATCACACAAGAGAAGTAGCCTTTAAGTTTGATATTGCACCAAATAGGGATCTAGTTCATGATGTGTTCAGTGCATCTCAAATAAGGAAGTACGTACATCATCCCTCCTATGTACTAAATCTTGAGTTTGTACAACTAGAGAAATAACTCTCATATGAAGAACAACAGGTGATGATCTTAGAATATAGAGACAAAGTTCTATGAAACAAGACAAATCACCCTGTCAAAGTGTTGTTCAAGAAATATAAATATGAATTAGAGACATGGGAACTAGAGTAATAAATGAAGGAAAAATACCCCCACTTGATTTCACCATAGTATGTAAAATGAAATTTAGAGGATGGAATATCATAATGGGGAAGAATATTGTGAACAAATATTTTATTAATGGAATTTACCTTCTTATAATTATGTCATACAACACATAAATTACATAGAAAAAAATAATAATAATTTAATAAATGATACAATATTCAGCAAACAAACAAATTATAATTCCAAATATTATAGTGGAACAAAAAATAGAAAAATGAAAATAAGAATACGAAAATTTAGATCCACTCAAACCTCTAGAAAGATATAAATCATGAAAATAGAATTAGAAATAAAATATACTTTTAATAATACTATAATCAGATGAATATATATAACCTTGAGAAAAAAATACAATTTAATAAATAATGAATGAAATAATTGGTATTTATAAGAATATATGAATCTATACCATTGTAATTGTAACCCAACCACCCGAATAGTAATTTGATAATTAGAAAAACTAATCATTCCATTATAATAGTAACCAAAATATAAAAGTATAAAAAAAAATTAGTTATTTTTATAAATGAAAAAATGATATAATTGTGTCATGGTATACGTAAATAATAGTTTTAAAAATGATTAAATAATTTTTGGTATTTTTCTGAAACATAAATTATTATTTAAAGATTTATAATTAATATAATGATTTAAAAGTTAATTTATTTTCATAAAATATACTATTAATAAATATTTTGTACAATTATAATTATAAGATAATTTAATGAGACCTTAATTGACTTTTCATAAATTCATATATTCAATTATAATTTTAAAATCATTATTTTTCAAATAAATGATGATTTTATTTAAAAATTAAATTTATCATATTTGAAAAAATATATTTATAAAATGGATTACATTTTAGAATCTACACATTGAAAAATTATTAGGCTGTATTTTTTGGGATTTTTCTAAAATAGTGGAATTTTTTGAGAATAGTGAAATACAATCATTTTTAGTATTTGACATTATTAAAAATATTGAGTTGTGGATCATATAAGAATAATGTAAAACTCATTTGTTTAAAATATCCTAACTGATTTATTGTATTTAATCATAGGAATCAAAACTATTGATAGTCTAGATCCAAAATAATTAACTAATGGATATATTAATAAAACACCGCTCTCCTCCCCTATAAATATTTCTCCTCACCACCCCTTATACTTAAAACGTATAAGAATTTTAGCTTTTCAATATTCTACAAATTCTTTTCCCAATACTCCTCCCCATGTCCTAAGGCTGGTGATCTCAAAAAAAGATGAAACCCGGGTTCCTTAAGGAGGATCTCAAGGAGACAACATGAGGTATAATACTCAATCATTTTATTTTAATTTGTTTTCTTTTCATATCATTTCTTCACATCCAAAAAAACATTGTCTTGATAACTCTAGTAATATATATATACTTTAATTTTATTTGGTTAATGGAATATACATCATCAAATGTATTTTACTATCACTTTTTCTAAAAATGAAAATATCTTCCCTAATATGTTTGTCCATCATCTTCATGGACAATGATTTTTCATATTACATTACCACCTTCAAGGATTGACATAAAAAAATTACTATAGTTAAATCATATTTTAATATCTATATTATATATTTTTTAATAATCTATAACTAATTTATAGACCTAATATGAAATCAAACGACACTATTTTTTGATGGTTGAAAAATAAACCAAAATAAACAAAACATTTATCATTAACATTTTGACAAAAGAATCACCCTCATAATTGAAAACAATTACATATGGGACCATGTAGAATTATTTATGTGCATTAATACCACTTAATTTCAGTTTGGAGAATTATTTTCAATTTTACAATAACTTTCACAATTATTAACAAGTTAAGTGATCATGAAAACCATGACGACAAATGCCCCCAGAATGGTAAACTTGAACACTATAACTCGTTGAAATGTCTATGAAAAAACTTAACAAAATTATAGTATATAAAATACTTGTATAATAGGTTATGAATTTAGTTTTTAATTAATATAATTTGATTATCTAGGATATTAAATGAAAGTCAAGAACAAATTCATACATATGGTAAAGGGATTATCATACCCAAATCCATTCATTTGGGTTATACATGTTTCAATACTTATTTGGTATGAATGATCCTCAAATGTTCATTAGATATGATTTCATTATAATTAATTTTTCTTTCTAGGGAAATACCTATCACCTAATTTTATGACAAATACTTATATTTTACAATAAAAACACCTCTTTATAAAGCACATATTTGAATCCTCTTGAGTTATTTCTTCTTCTCTCAATAATAATGAAACTTATACCAAATACGTTTTCCCTTATATTTGGAAAGAATGATTATGTAAGAATTATTATTTGATGGGATTGCCTGGATTTATATATCCCTCTAATGAATTGGGAAATGCAATGTACCACATGAGATAATGTGTAATATACATGAACAAGATTCTATTATTATTCACAATGATGACAGTATGATTATGAATATATTTCATGTGTGTACACGATTATAGTTTTGTTCAGAACTATATGTGGTATTTGAACACAAAGCCATGATGTTTTATTTTTATGAATTGACACATTACATGCCTTTATCACACATTTCCATCAGGATATTGATGATTGTCCAATTCTTATGATATGACTATGATTATTCACACCCATGTTATATTGATTCATGTTCTGTTTTCATCATCTTTATAATATTTTATCCCTCCACATTTTTTGATATATATCCTTAGATGATTACATTTACTAAAAAATATGTGAAATATTTAGGATATATATGAAGGCTTCAAATAAATATTTATGTTTTATTTTTTTCATGTTAATAATGAGCCTAATTTATCCAAGAAACTAAGAATTTTGATCCTATATTTGTATCTCTATTATGTTTTTTATCATAAAAAGGTGAAATATTTATATAATGAAAATTAGGGTGGCTATATAGACTGGGGGAGTTTTTAATTATATTATATCTAGACCCATGATTGGAGATATGGATGTCACTATATATCCAATAATGAATGGAATCAAGACACACATAATTATTGTAATGTAAAATTTCCTATGAAGATATAAATCACCCATAGGGAAAAGAGTACTTCATTTTTATTTCACACAGATCCAGCTAATCTTTAGGTAATATTTCATGAAGTAATATCCTCTGTGCAGTTTCACATCATGAATTAATCATGCGTTCAATGTAGTTTAACATCATGTGGTATTTAGCTCCCGATGATTTCATAGTAAGTTATTTCCTTTAAAGTAATTAAATAGCTTACACTACACACAACACCGAGTTCAAGCGCACAAAGACTTACCAAACTAGCCATTCAAAAAGAGGCTATGAATAGTATTAATGGAATTTTGAATTTTATATACTCCAATAATTTTAGAATCTATATTATGTGTTTCTTAGATATAATATAAGAACCAATTCATTTTTTCAGATAACAGAAGTATTTTTCAAAAATGCAATTTTACCACCTTTTAATGGAGAACCGTTTTAAAAAATAATATTTGACACTTTTATATATATTAAATTTAATGAAATTAAATTCTTCTTCAGAATCAGGTCATAAAAATTTATTTTTTGATAAGTTTTTTGTATTTTTCTGAAAACTTTCTATTTTTTATGAATAGTGAAAAACACTGTGTTATTGTTTAAAAACATAATTTTTATTTAAATATTTATTTATGTATTTATTTAGGTCAATATAGAGACATAATACCTATATTAGTTCAATGTAATTTATTGTAGTAATTTTTATAATAAAATTAGATGTATAAAATTTTATTGAACCTTTTACCCTCTTTTACCCACCTTCTAGGAGCATTTGCAAATTTTCAAAAAACATAATTTTACCACTTTTGTTAGTTAAATTTCAAAAATCTAAGAGACATAGTTGAAATAAGTAAGTAAAAAGTGGTTCAATAAGAAAATAATTTTTGGTGAATAGTATCTTTTGACTTTTATTTACCACCGTTAAAAGTAAATAGGGTAATTAAAGGTAAAAATGATATTATAATTACCCTAACTCATGTACTAATTGTATCTCATAAGTTTAATTAGACCAAAAAAAACCTTATGAAAAAAATATGATCCTTTTGGTTCACTTGGATTATATTAGGACAGTTATTATTATTTCATTTATATAAGAGTTAAAAGTATTAAATTCAAAGTTTAATAACAACAAATTTTGTAATATAGGGTTATACATAAGATAAATTCGACTATAAATATTAATTAGAAATAAAAAAATATTTCCTACATAATGGTATTTTATTTATAATATTTAGACGTTAAATAATTAAATTTATTAATGACACAATGATGATGCAGTAATTACCTTATTAATGAATGATTAAAATAATTGATATTTTTAATATCCAAATAAATAAAATTTGAAACTTTTGATGAATTAAACTATTTTTATAGGTTAATATGAAATTTTAGGGTTGATTAAATAATTTTTGTTCGAGGTAATCACACTTTTATGATTTTCACAAAAACCAAATACTAAGTAGTGTCAAAATTGACCTAAATGAGTTTTTAAAACAAATACAGTATTATTGGTTGATATAATATTTCTAAAAATATAAGGTTCGGTAAAAGGGCTTAAATAATATTATATATGTCATTAATGAACCATTTTAGTTTCTCTTATAAGTTTATAGTATGTTTATTAACCATATAGTGTAACAATATAAGAAGACACTGTGAAAGCTAAACTCTTTAAGTAATAGTTAAATCTAAAAGATTGGGTCAATATGATGACCTAAACTTGTCTAAAACCTATTGTTTGAGAGTATTTCGACCCATACCCACCTTATTTTTAAAATAAATCAATTTGGATCCATTAAAAACAGAAAATGATTTATAATAAAATAATATTTCAAGGTTTTCCTAAAGTGACCCTCACCTCTCTTAAAAGGGTACTTCTCCTTCTCTTAATTCCACATCTCCAAATCCATTTGTCTCAGACAACATTGGCCCAAATATCATATCAACTACTGTCACTACATCCTAGAGTCAATACTTTGATCAGAAATCCTACCTAAGGAGCCCTTTTGATCAACTCAAAATGAAGCACCCAAAGAAGAGTTAATAATTTCACCACCCTCTTTCAAGTTCTTTTCTTGTCCCACTTCCTCTTTCTTTGTTGATTCCATAAGAAAATAATAACTCCAGTACCTCTTAAATGATGTTATGTTATTATAAATATGGTAGAACCATATTATTTAATCTATCTATCCTATAAATGACAAAGTCACCATACGTGCATACATACAGCTTACCGTCTCCACGTCGTGGTATAGTTTTTTATTCAAAAACATCAATATTCGTATGGGTATAATAATGAGTATAAATAATTTAAATAATAAATATAACATGTTAATGATTATTTATATATGATATACCATACAATTAAATACAATTTCACCATCAAAAGAATGATATTGTCGCTCGTGCGTACGTACGACTTACCGACTCCACGACGCGATGAGATGTCATTCCCCATCATAACCATTCAAGACTAATTTTCATTTTATAATACAAAATAATGTTTAAATACTTGATTTCATCCTTTATATGAATCAAATAAATATTATCCATAACAAATTTTACTTATGTAACAAAACATATAAAGGAAAACGAATCAGTTAACACCCGAAACAATGATAAAGCTAAAATATTATTAAGAAAGCAATATTAGAATATCATATATGATATAATATTTATGTATGTGGTTCTTGTATAATTTAATAACAATTATTTAACTATTATATAGGAGGTTAATATACCCTCGATTAAAGAAAATTACAAGGTAATGGGTTTTCATCTCACTTCTTATTTCCCTGAGATTCATGCTATATAACCATTATTTACTTTTTTGTGGTGTATTTATTGACCATGATGGTATTCATTGTGTAATATACAATAATTTATTGGTATTTACATCTTCATTGAATGATACTTCTTTCATGGGTTATATGTTTTGTATGTTACCAAATCGGTAAGGTAATTTCCAATTTCAGTTTCCACTCATTGGGCTTTACACATACTTCATTGATTATTTTACTCCAAGATTATGTGTGGAATCCCAATTTATTATTTAGGTAGTAATCTCCACCCCAATTTATAGTTATATAAATTTTATTCACATAATAAATCCATTGATAAATTAACATTCCATTGATATGAACATTTTAAGGGTAATTTTAACTTAATATCCAGTCATTGAGTTAAACATCCATGTCATTGGTTTGGTTTTTACAAGAATATGTGTGAATATAATATGATTTATTTACATTTAATATCAAATTATATTGTTTTTATTTATATTTTTACACAAAATTATGTAATTGAATCATCCTTAATCTAAGGATACAGTCTTTATAAGGTATTTTATCTCAATTCACATTACTTTGAGATCTCTTGGTCGTTATGCACCAATTCACATTTATATGGTGTATATACTGTCCTTTGACATATTTTATAGTGAATCAATTTATTCTCATGATATTATAATGTTTTGATTAATTTTATCTTTAATTACTTGTATTCAAACCTCTCTTATTTTGTTAGAAACTCTTTAACTAAAATATTGTTTTAAATTTTTTAAATATCTATTCTTCTAAATATTTCTCTTTAATTTCCTTATTTTAAAAATGGATTTAAGTATTTAATTATATGGACATAAATTTTTTGAAATTAAAATTCCTTTTAAAAGATTAAAAGTTCTATGGGGAACTTTGATTCAAAAATCTCTTTTAAACGACGTCTTTGATAAATAGTGCGACATTTAAATGTTTTCAAGAAAAAAGGGATATTTCTCTCCAATAGTTTTAATTACTATTTTCATCTATGTCAATATCCATCAGTGTATTGTATTCTTGATTGAGGTTTATTTATCATAATAGAATCATCCATATTGTATTTAATGAGTTATGTTTGACTGTAGATGTGCTATTTTTATGCCATTCATGGTTTATGGTTCATATATTGACATTTTGTGTGCTAGTTTTAATAAAAAAAATTAGATTATGTTTCACCATTTCATATAAAGAATGAATTGAACTTAGTAAGTGATGGGTGGAGCCCGCTATTTCTCCACGATGCATCAGTAGGTTTCATGAAGCAAATTAGTGCCTTTTCACAAGGCCTTGACAAAATCTTATTTGTAGTCTTGGCACGATGCCTTGACTATGTGGTTATGATGTCCGACATTAGGAATTCTATCATTATGTAATTTTTTATTGATATTACATGTGATTATTCAACTAGTAGAATATCCATGTGAATAAGTAAATTACATTATTTGATTTATCATTTTCGTATTATGCTGATGTTTAAGTTTAAAATCCTTGTGTTATAGTCTTATACATTGTCTTAAATGTTTATTATTATTTATGATAGTTTCTGCTATATTGTTATCCTTACTGAGCATCTGTGCTCACCCCTTTCTTATGTTAAAATTTTCACAGGATACAAAGATGTATATTTTAATTAACCTACAGGAATATGATAAGAGATATAAAAGGGTTCAAAGGGCACACAATGTTGTTGTTTTTATTTCATGATGTATTGTAAAACATATGTATGTATATAGTACTTAAAAGGATACTAAAATAATCAGTCTTTCTGGATTTTAACTCCTCTAATCATTGAAATGTTATGTAATAATGCACCGACTCTGGGTAACTGGGGTCGGGGTGTTACTATTTGTATAAGAGGTAGTTTAGTACAAACCTTAGAAGCTATATTTAGAAAAAATCTGATTAGAAAACCCCACTCTAAGATAAAAATTGAGGATTAGTATAGAAGAATATCCAAAAAATTTCGTAATGTAAATATTATGTGGGTTTTCCAAGCAATACATCTCTATCTGGATATGAGATGTTAGAGAAAGCTCTGGCATAGATGTACCTCGGAGTGAAAACTCCGACAAGGAGTTTGGGGCATGACCCAGGGTATTCAGGTACATGACAATGGGCGTTACTGAACTCTTGGTTATGACACTCCTGGGGGATAAGCTTAGGATAATTCAAATTTTCGTTACAAACCGATTTGAATGATTTTAATATAAGATGAGAATAAATAACCTTAGTTAATCCTATGTTGTTTTAGATTGAAAATAAGGTGTTATGATAGTCTATATATTATTTTATGACTCGCATTATGCTTTCTTGTGTTAGTCAACGCCTGGATTCCAAGGAAGTCATAGTATCATTGAAGATGATTTACAAGGTGGGTATGGTGGTGTAAATGAGCAAAAAAATGGAACGTTGATAGGTGTAAATTGTATCATGTTTATGACAAATCATTTTTCCAAAAATATGATCAATAATATATATATTAAGCAACTCCCGAACTCAACAAAAAAGAGAGAGGTGGTGAACGATAAGAGCTCCAGCAGTATGGACCATGGAGAAAAGAAATCACAATTGCCATCATGCAGGAAATGTGGAAGGAGACACCTAGGAAAGTGCCTCAATGGAACAAATAAATGATTTTTGTGTGGGGAAAAGGACATAAGGTAATGAATTACTGAGGAAAATAAATATTATCGTGGAAGAAAATAAAAATGATCCTAAGAATCCAATTACAGTCATATTCTATAAATACAAGGGACCTTGGCATTACCTGAGTCAATGCCATATTCTATAGGATAACCACTATGTCAAGGAAGAGCCTATGTGGAAATAAATGGATGGAGAAATGTTTAAATGTATGGGATTACTTTGGAAGACTATTCTCATGTATGTGTAACCATAATGTTTGTTATGTGAAAATTATATTTTAGGAAGAATTATATTTTCTTTAGTGGATATAATTATAAAGATCCATTTGGGTTTATATGATCCTTGAATTTGAGGCAATTACAGGTTATTAATTTTTGGGATGAAAAATGTGAGGTATGAGATAACATTTGTGGTTAAATTATGTTATAGTTATTTTTAGGAATTTATCTAATTTTGGGAATGTTATAAAATATAGTTTTTGAAAAAGGACAACACACAGACTGTGTGACAACCCGTTGCGTCAGACAAAGCTGTGGGAATCGAACCCACAACCCGAGTACGATTGGGATTTATCGCATACCACTGGACTATGTGAAGTCCCTAGTTAGTGTGACTAATTCTATTTAGTTAAATGATTTTATTTATCAATAATAAGTTTATTTGGGATCTTATGTCTTATGAAATGGATATTATTAGTACAGGAAAATGATTTGGGGATTAAGTGATAAATGTTACTTTGGAAGACGTTTGCTCTGTTGAAAACACTATATGCATAAGGAAAATAGAATACTATTGGATTTAATTTAAAGAGTAATGGTGTATTTTTATCTATGTTTTTATTGAGTATTTATTGAAATTTCGGTTATTTATGGAAATGATTAATCTATCATAGAGAATATGTGATTAGGTTATTTACTTTTAAATATGTGACTTTAAGAGTAGTCGATGTTATTTGGAGATACAATTTAACATGGAAGACTATGTAATAAAATTATTCTAAGATTTGGGTTTCAATATTAGATTGGATTATATTGAAGGAGTTTAAGGACAATTGTTTATTGAATGATATTTATTGAACTTTGGGTATTGTTGGTTTAATTTTAGAAATTAAGATTAGCATTTCTTTCCCTAATGGATTATCCTTATTGGGGATCATATGTTCTTGTACTAACCATTTTGGTTTTTCTTAATATATAAAGATAAGGTAAATATATAGTTTATCCTTTGTGGATCATGCGATTCTCTAGAAGTTTATTCTAGCACTTCAGGTGGGACTAAGTCATCTTGAATACTCATCATTTGGAAAAAAAGATGAGTTAGTGGTAGAAATTTAATAAAGGATAAAACTCTACTTAAAAAGTGAGTATATCTCTTTATGTTCTTAGTTAATATCATAAGTAAATTCCTCAACTTTATGAAATAAATCTTAAAACAAAAAACGTTGTCCATTTACGTTTCCCACTAGGAAACTAATAACTGTTTATCCCATCACAAGTTTTGGGTTTTCTTGTTGTTAACAGTCTCCTGATCATGTTTTTATCACTCTCCATCAAAACTTTACACTTAGTTTATCATCCATATTCATGATATCCTATATGGAATCCTAATATGGGTTATCTATGATGACCTTTTTACTTCCCATTCTTTCTTTTAACATGATAGTTTTATTGACTCTTTATTTTTGATGTTGGACTTTCAATGAAGTTCCCAAGCCCAATTTTAAAATTTTTAGGATTAAATTTCCAAAAGGGGGGAAGAATGTAACCCTCCAAGATTTCATAGTAATTTATTTTCATTAAAGTAATCTAATAGCTTGCACTACACGCAACACTAAGTTCAAGCGCACAACGACTTACCATACATGACGTTCAAAAAGAGATTATGAATAGTACTAAATTAATTTGGAATTCTATATACTCCATATAATTTTAGAATCCATATTATGTGTTTCTTAGACATAATATAATAAAAAATTCATTTTTTCTGATAAAAGAAGTATTTTCCAAATATGCCATTTGACCACCTTTTAATGGAGATCCATTTTAAAACCAATATTTGACACTTTTATATATTAAATTTAATGAAATTAAATTATTATTTAGAATCAGGACATAAAAATTTATTTTGGATAACTTTTTTGGTATTTTTATGAAAACTTTCAATTTTTGATGAATTGTGAAAACACTGCGTTATTGTTTAAAAACTGACTTTTTTGTTTATATAATTATTTAATTTATTTATTTAAGTAAATATAGATACATAATGCCTATATTAGTTCAATGTGATTAATTTTATTCATTATTATAATAAAATTAAATGTTTAAAGTTTTATTGAACTTTTTATCGTCTTTTACCCACCTTTTAAGAGCATTTGCAAATTAGCATAAAACATAATTTTACCACTTCTGTGAGTTTAATTTCAAATATATGAGAGACATGGTTGATATCAATAAGTAAATGTGGTTCAATAAGATGAAAATAATTTTTGGTGAATAGTAACTTTTGACTTTTATTTACCACGGTTAAAAGTAAATAGTGTAATTAAAGGTAAAAATTATATTATAATTACCCAAACACATGTCATAATTCTATTTGATAAGTTTATTTCTACCAAAAAAACCATAGCCATAAAATATGATTCTTTAGGTCCACTTGGATTAGATTAGGACATTTATTATTATTTTATTTAAAGAATAGTGAAAAGTGTTAAATTCAATATTTAATATCAAAACTATTTTTAATATAGGGTTATACATAAAATAGATTCGACTATAAATATTTATTAGAAATAAAAAAATATTTCCTACATAATCGTATTTTATTTATTATTTTCAGAAATTAAATAATTAAATTTATTTATGACACAATGATGAAACAATAATTACCTAATTAATGAAAGATTAAAATAATTGATATTATAAATATCCAAATAAATTTAATTTGAAACATTTGATAAAATACACTAATTTTCTAGGTTAATATGACATTTTAGGGTTTATTAAATATTTTTTTTTCGAAGTAATCATGTTGTTATGGTTTTTACAAAAACAAAATACTAAATAGTGTCAAAATTGACTTAAATGAGTTTTAAAAACAAATACTATATTATTGGTTGATATAATATTCCTAAAAATATAAGGATCATAAAAATGAGTTAAATAATATTACATATGTCATTAATAAACCACTTTAGGTTCTATTGGAAGTTTAGAGTATGTTTATTAACCATATAGTGTATGGATACAAGAAGACACGGTAAAAGTTAAACTATTTAACTAATACTTAAATCTAAATGATAAGGTTAATATGGTGACATAAACTTGTATAAAACCTATTGGGTGTGTGGATTCCGACCCATACCCACCTGATATTATAAATAAATCAATTTGGATCCATTATAATCTGAAAATTATTTATAATAAAATAATATTTCAAGGTTTTCCTAAAGTGCCCCTCACCTCTCTTATAAATGGGTACTTCCCATTCTCTTAATTTCACACCTCCAAATCCATTTATCTCGGAACACCCCTACCCATATATCCTACCATATACTGTCAATACATCCTAGATTCCTTACCTTTATTATATTTCCTACCTATTTAGCCCTTTTTATCAACTCAAAAGGAAGCACCTGAAGAAGAGGTAATAATTTCACCACCCTCTTTCAAGTTCTTTTTTTTCTTCCACTTCCTCTTTGTATGTTGATTCCATAACAAAATAATAACTCTAGTACCTTTTAAATACTATGATGTTATTATAAATGTGGTATAACCATTTTCATTATTTTATCCATCCTATAAATGACAAAGTCACCATACGTGTGTACGTACGACTTACTATCTCCAAGTCGAGGTGTAGTTTGTTATTTAAAAACATCATTACATGGATGGGTTTAGTAATGAGTATAACTGATGTAAATAATAAATATATCATGTTAATTACTCTTTATATATGATATAGTATCAAATTATATACGATTTCACCATCAAAAGAACGATACTGTCGCTCGTACGTACGTACGACTTACCGTCTACACGTCGCGATGAGATGCCATTCGCCATCGTAACCATTCAAGACTAATATTTATTTTATGATTAAAAATAATTTTTAAAGACTTTATATCATTCTGGATATGAATTAAATACATCCTATCCATAACAAACATGACTTACATAACAGAAAATCTAAAGGAAAATGAATCAGTTAACACCTGAAACAGTGATACTACCAAAATATTATTAACAAAGAAATATAAGAAGATAATATATGATATCATATTTATGTATGTGGTGCTTTTATAATTTAATAAAAAAATATTTAAATATTATACAGGAGGTTAATGTACCATCGACTAAAGAAAATTACAATGTAAGGGGTTTTCATCTCACTTCTTGTTCCCATGAGATTCGGGCTATATTGCCACTATTTCCTTTTGTGTGGTTTATGTACTTCCCATGATTGTATTATTTTTGTAATATAATTTAATTTATGGGTATTTATATCTTAAATTTATGATACTTCTTTCATGGGGTTTTTTTTTCATAAGTTACCGAATCGGTAAGGGAATTTCAAATTTCAATTTCCACTCATTGGGCTTTTCGCAAACTTCATTGATTATTTTACTCCATGACTATGTGTGGAATAAATATTTATTATTTAAATAGCAATTTCTACTCCTTGTTATATGGATATACCTTTGATACACATTATAAATACATTGATAAATTCACAATCCATTGATATGAACTTTTTACGGGTTATCTTAACTCAATTTCCATTCATTGAGTTAAACATCCTAGTCATTGGTTTTGTTTATACAAGAATACGTGTTATTGTAATATTATTGATTTCCACTAAATATCTAATTATATTGAGTGTATTTATATTTTTCACACATAATTATGAAATTGATTCATTCTTAATATAATGATACAGTCTTTATAAGGTATTTCATCTCAATTTACATTCCTTTGAGATCTCTTTGTTGTTATCCACCAATTCACTTTAATATGATATATATAATATCCTTTGACATTTTATATCATGAATCCCTTTATTATCATGATATTATAATGTTTTTATTAATTTTATTCATCAATGACTTATATTCAAGCGTCTCTTATTTGGTTAAAAACTCTTTAACTAAAATATTGTTTTAAATGGTTTAAATATTTATTCTTCTAAATCTTTCTCATTAATGTCCATGTTTTAAAAATGTTTTTAAGTATTTATTTATATAGACATAAATGTTTTTAAAGTAAAATTCCTTTTAAATTATTCAAATTGGTATGAGAAACTATGATTCAAAAAACTCTTTTGAATGACTTCTTTGATAAATAGATAGTCATTTAAATGTTTTCAAGAAAAAGGAGATATTTCTCTCAAATAGTTTTAATGAATATTTTCATTTATGTCAATATCCTTCAGTTTATTTTATTCTTGATTGAGGTTGATTTATCATAATAAAATCCTCTAAATTGTACTGAATGAGTTATGTTTGATTGTGGATGTTCTTTATTTATGCCATTCATGGGTTGTGGTTAAAATATTGACATTTCATATGCTAGTTTTAAAATGAATGTTTAGATTATGTTTCACCATTTCATATGATGAATGCATTGGACTTAGTTAGTGATGGGTGGAGCCTTCTATAGCTCCTCAATGCATCAGTATGTCTCATAATATAAACTAGTGTCTTGGCACAAGGCCTTGACTATGTGGTAATGATGTCCGACATTTTGCATTCCATAATTATGAAATTGTCTATTGATATTACTTGTGATTATTAGACTAGTAGAATATCCATTTGAATAAGTAAATGGCATTATTTGATTTATCTTTTCTATATTATGATGATGTTTATGTTTGAAGGCCTTGTGTTCTAGTCTTATACATTGCTTATATGTTTATTCTTATTTATGACAGTTTCCGCTATATTGTAATCCTTACTAAGCATCTGAGATCACCCCATTCTTATGATTTATTTTTCCCAGGATGCAAAGAAGTATATTACGATTAACCTATAGGAATAGGCTAAGGGATATAAGAGTTTTCAATGGGTACATAATGTTGTTTTTTTAATTCGTGATGTTATGTAAAACTTATGTATGTATTTAGTACTTCCAAGGATACTAATCTAATCAGACTTTCGGGATTTGATCTCTTGTGATCATTCCAATGTTATTTAATAATGCACAGACTTTGGGTAAAAGGGGTTGGGGGGTTACATGGTTAGGATGTCTTCTTTCTAGTTTAACATGATGTGATAATGATGCCTTTCATGTAGTTTAATGTCATACAGTAAGGATGTATTTTTTAAAGTTTAACATCATGCATCATGGATGTAAGGTGATACATAGATTAATGTCTTGCATCCATGACATGTAATACATGGATGTACCTATGAAAATTACTTCTTGAGATATATTACATTGGTGGTGTTGTGATGTATTATCTATCAATTGTGTCCAATGAGTAAGGTACATTAGAATATACAAATGTATTATGTAATTCCCTTAACACATGGGTTCTAGATTTAAAAGTTTTAGTTTTATAATAATTTGGATTAAGATAACTAATACTAGTTCTCCTTGAAGGAATGAGTAGTGTAGAAAATTTTTTGATGGCTTGTACATCTGATTATAGTTAACATTGATATTGTGTAGTGTGAAAAAACTTTTATCATCAAGATATTCCAACTCATCCAACCACTATTTCGATCGATATTCATTTGAATGACAGTTAAATATATCTAATCAAAGCATGGAAACTATAATTATATAGGAAACACTATTTTTTTACATAAACCAATAAATATAGAATCACTTGTATAGTAGTGCGTGTGGTTGTACGATATGACTGTATAGAATGACAGAGATTTTTTGGCTAATATTTATTTTTTCATATACACTATTTTATGGATTATATTTGACATAATAATTTTAATGGCCTCTATCTGTCTATTTCCTACTACATGATAGCATGGTTAATGGTTGGACATAATGTTTTACTCAAAACACAACTTCTTTTTCTTGGATGAACAAAATTTGGTGATGATTTCTATTAGCATCGTGTTTTGGAAGCAAACTATAGTGATGATAAGGTTAATCTAGACTTCTTGTAGGGATATTTCCTCATCCCATTTGAAAAATAAGTTGTTAGAAGTGAGGATTTACTTAAAATTATTATATAAAACTAGAGGGATATGGCCCACAATGTCTGTTGCCGATACAAAAACCATATAGTAATACTTACCTATATATATAAATGTTTAGTGTTGGGAGATAATGTTTTCATAAAGTGGACATCATGAAATTTCTTGGATAATTCCACATAGTTCTACTACATTTATTTCAGAAGTAACCTAGCCCCCAAATTTTGTATAAGATTCTAGTCCCAAACTAATGAGAACCACATGAGCCTTCATGTATTTCTTCCATGATAGAAATAATATCTCCTTCTACAATGAATATGAGGAGGATTTCATCAAATCATTATTTATAGTGGGTTTTTAGCTCATTTTGTCCATATAGAATGTTAATGTTCACTTCTTGGCATCTAATATATTCTATTTTGGCTCGATCTAATGGGAGTGCCCAATTTTAGTGGCAATTAATTATGGTATCTATTCATCTTGGGGTGGAAACCATCATATCATGCTATTGGGTAGTGATAACCTTATTGATTTACTCTATTTCATAGAAGATTATTGATGAGACTATCCTTCACTATATGATGGGTAAAATAACTTTTTCCTGATTAGGATCATTCAGGACTATGGATGCCTTAGCCATTGTGTTCTTAGATGCATTTTTTTGATCGAGGGATATGATACAATGTTGGTAGAAACTATAATTTTTCATTCAATCCTACAACATAACCGATAAGAGGGGATAATTAATACTTATTGAGGTATAATTCACCGTTAATTTTTTTGATCACTTTCTTCAAGCCTGCATGGCTATCTTGTATGATAGTATCAATTATAAGGATAGATCTAATCCAATGAAGAGGGCTTGATATTCTTTCTCACTATTACTGCAACATTTGGATAGTGAGAAGGAGTAGGGAAAAGATTCTATATCAAGGTAAATACATTAAATCTCTATGTAAAACTAATTGATATCTGGGTTTTATATGCATTTTCATATATATATATTTTTGAGACACCATAAAAATAAAAATCTTATGTCCAGGGTGTATCATGGGAATAGAAAACCTCTTTGTTTGGAAGTTTAGTATCCACATTCATGCATTGTAGGAAGAGCTATTCCACTATGATATCAGCTAGATCCATCGATTTAACTTCCTTCTATGAAACAAACTAGACGTCTTACATTTTTAGGATAACCTCCAATTAATCCAAAAACCTATTGAATATATTGTAACCTAGTAGGTTCTTAAGCGGGTCAATAAAAGAGACCAAGTGGACTTTATGATGTTGCGTGTAATGCCACAATATTTTCTATGCAAAGATGAGTGCGAGTTATTTCTTCTCAATAAAGTAATAATTTCTATCAATACCTATAATCCTTTGACTAAGATAACCATGTGTTGTTTCATTCATAGCATCATTTTTCTATTCGTGGAGCAAAACAATAAATTCTTCCATATAGGACACATATAAGATAAGGGTATTTCTCTCAACCTATGGAATTAAAACTGATGGTTATAGTAGGTTCTTTACGAGACACTCAAAATCATCTTGGTAGTCCTCATTCAATAAGATGGTGATTCCCTTATTCATTAGCATAGTGATGGGGAGGTATTTACTTGATCATTTTTATATGAAACACCTAATATAAGTGATGTGGCCCAAGATAAACCTCACTTATTTCATATTAAGTTGTGGTGGAATTTATAGGATTGCAATTGTATTTTCTATATCAGTAATAATTCCGTGGGGGAATACATAAAATATGAGGAATTTCAATAATTTTACTTCTAAAGACACATTAGAGGATTCATCATAAAACACTGATACTATAATTTACTAAATATTTTTTAAACATCCATGAGGTTATCATATCATTGTCGAGATTTAACCACCAGGTTTTCAACAAAAAATTCCATTATTATTTCCAATAAGGGTTTAAAGATATGGTTTATGGCTTGATGGTAAAGAAGCACTAACACTATTTAATCTTAAAATGATGACCTTGTAGAATAATATCCTCTATGGTTCTTTAAAAGAAGTGGATTCCTCATCTCCCAGAACCATCTTTATCCGATTATATCTTGAATACCCATCCATGGAGGAATGATCTTGGATTCCAGCTATTACATTGATAAAAAGTTTTATGACCGATCATTGGAAATCCTCCTATAGTAAGTATTGATTAAGATCTCTAAAATAAATACAGACCATGAATTTCCTATTC
Organism: Viscum album; assembly: GCA_963277665.1. NCBI lineage: Eukaryota > Viridiplantae > Streptophyta > Magnoliopsida > Santalales > Viscaceae > Viscum > Viscum album. The sequence continues at coordinate 248,449,216 of OY728135.1, read as the reverse complement.
TTTTTCCTGATGGAAATGATGTTGGTGAGTAATTTTGCATACCGAAGAACTTGGACGATATTAAACTCAATCAATTTATCCACTTTTTATTCTATATTAGTAGCATTAGAGGGGTTAATTCTTATAGTTTAATGATTTAAAATCTGATGGTCATCAAAAAATAATGGGTGATGATTATCAATATCGAGGTTAAGCCTTGACATCATTGTATAGTTTCAAGAGAACTCATATTAATGCTTCTATAGAAATTAAGTATACATGACCTTATCCTTAAGATGCATGAAAATGATAATCAACATAGATTTTTGTTTTTTTTAAATTTCCATATTCTCCTGGTGGAGCAAATTAATGTTGTTGGATATTCCCTAAAAAAAGGTTGGACGGATGTTCCTAAATTCATCTCTTTTTTTCATCTATATATATGTCCATGGAGGAATGTTTTGACATGGTGGATAATTCAGGGGAATCTCCATCAATATTGAGATAAAAGAATCTATAAGAAGATAAATTGACATCAATAGCTACTAGAGTATCCAAAAAGATAATTTTTTTATTCTTGTATTCATTTGCAATGCTACTGAGGGTAGGAATTATATGGACATCCAGAGTTGTAGAGAATGTCTTAGGATCATTTTTGATATCTAATAATGTCATAGGGGAATTAGTGAGTCTTAATAGAGAGTTTATCTTACATCTCCTTGAATAATCCATTTGAGATGATGTGATTGATATCATATTGACCTAATATAGTAATGTTTTTTTCATGATAGCTTTCTGGGATTGAATTTCTTGTGTCAATCAGGTTTATGGAGAACACATAATCACAATAGAGCATGTTCTAGGGATTTATAGGGATGGTCCCCAAGATAACTGGAGTAAAAAACAACATAAAATAATCTACCATTGGTAATTTTATTTCCCTATAGTAGAAACCTTCCTCGATATATATGGATTAAGAATACTCTAAGGGGGTTTTATCACTATATAGTATACCAAACATTTTTTTAATGGGGTATTTCATTAATTGAAGAAATGATGAAGGTATTATTATGTGTTTATTCATACAATGTCTTCCAAGAAGGAAATTATGTTCTATAACATACTTTATAACCTTAAACTAATCACTATAATTGAGATCCCCAAACAGAGGCTTGAGCTTGATCTTTACAAAGGGTTATTTATCTCTCATATCATAACCTATAATGGCTAACTATATCAGCGATATTTCCAACTTTCTATATCCAAAATTTCAGAGGATATGGATTGGGATGAAGTTTATTAAAATACAATCTTCCAGATGATATATTTATTTTTTTACATTATAATGTTTTTGTGAAAATTATTGGGGAACAATTTGTCCCTAGATGACCTCTTCCTGATCCTATTCTGTGAACGATATAGTGTTATGTCATTATAATGGCATACTATCCAATTGATAAACCTTGAATGTAGTGATTTTTATCTCAAAACACTATGGTCTATGGAGTTCCTTGATGAGTAAACCAATGCTTTATTTTTAAATATAGAGAGAATCAAACATTGGGAGTCTGTCTAGGACAACTACAAACTATTTTAGAATATTTTATTTTGGTATTAGAGGTCAAAGATTCCCAATATGGGGTGTCTCCCAATTATTGTGTTACGAGATGAGTTGTTTAATATTGATGGCATTTATTCTTGAGTTGAGGTCATGGGATAATCTGATGCAAGTTTTGTAGGTCAACCGACCATCCCCTTTATCTATGATGATAAAAAAATAACACTACCATTAGTCTATTGTGTCAAATGACTATGATTAAATGGCCACTAAAGGGTTATAAGGTATCTCAATGTTTTATATGGTCCTAATAAAATGATCTCCCATGGTTCATAGACACAAATATATGGATTCTACGGGGATGTGAAAGAAATATTGTTTTCATCCACACCCACACTATCCCTTGTATCCTTGAAATCTATATCCTTGGCCTCAAGCTCCACGATCAGGTATGAGAAACTCATACACAGGGGAGCATTCATCATCAAATATGGGGTATGTTTAGTGAAATATGTTAACAAAATCAGATCTAAGATCTTAATCTGATGAGCATTATATTGAGTGGGGTAGTTTATGTTCTTGTGATGTTTAAGGAGTGGAATATGAAATAGTTCGAGTTCATGTCGATGTTGGATATGAATCTTTACATTTTTTTGTTTTCTTATGTTTGATGATTTCATCTTCCTTTGTGAAGTGTGTTCAATAAACCCCCATAGGTTCTCCGGTCATTAATGGTTTGTGAAGCTATGATCTCATTATGGCATGAGATTGTTCAATTGTATTTTGTGTCATCCAATTATCAAAATCCTATCCATTCCTATCCAGAACTTCTTTATAGTCACACTCTTATTCTGGTAGGGTGATAGTTATATCGGTCAAATATGTCGAGGCCATCTCTAGAATCACCAATCCATAATCAAGAAATATATGGAGGAAATAGTTGATGAAAAAGAATTATTGGATATTGGGGCTTAATATACTATGGAAAGGGTAGTAATTGAGGTACTCAATGAGGTTGACCTCATTAGGATTCTTTGGTTTCAGAAGATTGAGTAGTTTATTTTCCATGGATTCAAGTAAATAACTGGGAACAATCTCATTTCTAACGGAATATACCCTTTTCATTCATTCTTCACATCATGGGAGATCATGATCTTTTTTTCTTGACATGGGTGATTTTACTACTTCTACCACTCGATGGGAGATTCTATATGATTTGGGGCCTATATGGGAGCTTGAATGGCCACGTATACTATTTTGAGTGTAATAGTTGTAGTCTCTTCCATTCCATACATTTTTTCTTACAACATGGGTGTTGTCTATGATAAAGCCCAAATTTTATAAATGTAATGTTTTAGGCATTGTGCCATCTCTATAAAATCATGGAATCTTCCTAGATAATTCTGTTAGATCAAAGGTTGTTGAATCTCACCATGGAGTTTCTCAACAAAAATTTCTACCAATTTCTCTTTTGAGATATGTATACATAGTTAAATGGTTAAGCCTTTTCATCTAGTAATGAAGTCATAAAATCACTCATTTTCACTTTTTCTTAAATTTGTGAGGTTTGAAATAGTTTTTTGATCGTAAATAAAAAAATAATTGATGAATTAGGTCTTCCCATCCTATGGAAGACTATACATTATAGAAACTATACCAAATAAAGTATGAACATACTCTTTTCTAAGAAAAACTTCTCATTTTGGTTACCTCCTACGAATCTCGATGGCCCATCATCGGGCCTAATTGGGACAATAAGTGCATGAGATGCTATTTTGGATATCCCACACCATCATAGGACGATAAAATAGGTTTGATAAAATCTCATAGTGTCAACAATTTCCATATATAGATATGAACTAATTTTAGATTAATATTCAACACTATATATAAATATATGCTCGAGGTATGTAATAGTTTAGTTTGTTTGGAAACATTGAACAAAATATACTAACACAGTGATTGATATTCAGTTTTTACCACAATTATCTTCCCCTTTACTACTTTTACATGAATCTTTTTTTTCATAACCATGGGAAAGAAAACCTAAGAATGTGGAGATTTCAGATAGTCAGTAAGGGTAAATACGGGATATATGTTAGAATAACTTGATAATAAGGTTTCGAGATGATGATCATTACATTAGGAGATCATACCCTACATTAAATATATCATTACTATGAGTCATGGAATAAATATTGGTAGTTCATAACACATGAATAATAAGATAATTGAGAACATAAACTATGTGAGCATATTTGGTCATAAGACATAGATTTTTTGATAGACACATAAACATATAAGATTATTCAAACATACTCAAGGAATCACTGGTAATTCCATATTATTTGTGGGGGTTCACTACCCATATAATTTTGGTAGTCTTTTTTTACTCCCATGACAATCGTAGCACTCATAGTTCACTACCAAGACAAACTTAGTTGAAATATTCCTTTACAGAATCATGTTTACTCCACATTCCATCGATTTCTATCTAATGAAATATAAATATTTACCCAATACATTAGAGGGAGATATAGGTCAAACCCATATCATAATTAAATAATACATATTTGTTACACAAGATTATTGACAATAATATTATATCCCATGAAATGAAATGGTTATCATAAACATGTAATCATATAATATCCTATGGAAAAAGGGATAGGTTTAAAAATCCATTCATCAAAGAATAACATTTGAGAAGAACCATGTTTCAAAATCTTATAACCCATGAATGATAAATTGGTATCATAAACATATAACCCTTTAAATAGAAATATGTTTCATAAAAATATAACACATGATTGAGAAATGGGTATCATAACCATATAACCTTTAACATATATACAAGATTCATATACATCATGAAATCTAAAAATAAACTATTCAGTGAAGGAATATGAATGGAACATTTTGATCATATACCCAAAAAAGGAATGGGTAACACCAATGGGTATCATATTAGATGTAAAATAATTTAAAAATACTATTAAAAACATTTCATGTGAAAAATAAGCTTTCTTCTTTGAAAAATTAGTTTTTAGAAATAAATACTTTTGAAAATATTTTTCATTGAAACAATATAAAGAAAGCTTCAAAACGTATTAAAACCCATTTTCATTGAAAATATTTTCAAATACTTATAAATGAAGCTATGAATATTTTTTAAAATTCTATTTCATTGGAAAATTATAAATTAATCATTAAAACATTTTAAAAACCATTTTCTTTGAAAGATTATAAAAGAATATTTAAAACATTTCTGAAACCAATATCTTTGAAAAGGTTTCTTGCAAACATTTTGGAAATTAATATATTTGAAAATGAATCTTGAAAAAAAATTTAATTTTTATTTAAAATAAATTGATAACATATAAATGAAGCTTTGAAAACATTGAAATCATTTTTTTGAAAATAACCTTTTGAAAACATATAATGGATTCTTTGAAAATCATTTAAAACACTTTTTAATGTATTTTTTTTAAAACCATTTTCACGAAAAATAACATAAAAAATGAATGTAATAAAAATTAGGAAAATAGTTTTTTTAAAATTAATCTTTTAAACTTTCAAAGGAGGCTTCAATTAATGGACGTTCATGACAGCGGATAAATCCATGCATTCTGAACATTCCTTTTACACTGTAAATGGTTTAGAAACGTGCCTAAATCAGAAAATTACATGAAGGATTTTTTAAGAACCATTTTGATAAAAATATAAAAAATTGGATTTGTTTAAATAAAATAAGAGATAATTTGATCATTTTTGAAAACATTTTTAGAAAATAGGCTTTTTAAAGAATATAGATTTCCGACCAAAGAGGGTGATAAAGTCAGATTTTCTGAAAATAAAATTCTCAATTATATTAAATTTGAAATAGTGGATAAATGGTACTAGTACTTTAAGATATCATGAATAAACATACGAGAATAAAAAAACTATGTGGTCATGAAATAAGGATCATAAGTTTTCAACAATTACAGTATAATCATAAAAAATCTTGATAAATGATGAGATTATTGTAATAAACTCTTACCACTTGGTAACATTGAATCATACTCCCTATGTATGAAAATGAAATTACATAAAGATTAAAATATCTTGGAAATAATGATATTCATATTATAACATGTAAAATGTAATTTTATACACCTTATATATGAATATAAGTGCATAACATGACATGTGTCTCAATTAAGTAAAATTGATACAAAATCACTTTACCGATTTGTTAAATTTTGAAATAAAAAACCAATGAAATAAATATCATCAAATGGATATTTTTATATCTATATATTTAATTATAATAATAATATAATAAATCAATTTTAATTATACACTCCAAATATTTGAAATAGGAGGTGAACATGGTTTGTGTTTGATGGAAAATAAAAGAGAGACAAGAAAACCCTTTCCTTATGTCTAGAATCTCATTGTAATAATTCAAAACTCTTTTATAATAACTGTAACTTTATTATAAATTTGTCATAGAAAAATTTTCTTATATATAATATCATTTTTTATTTAATTATTAATTTATATTACCCATTCATTAATAACTCCACATTAAAGTTACATTTTGGGTGATAACCACATTGTTTTTCGCATATGTTTTTACTTGTTATTATTGTTACTATTTAATAGATTTTGATTTAATTATTTACATAATTTAATATATATTATGTATATTTTAATTTTAATAACATATAGAATATATAATTATGAAATAGAATATTCCATTTATGGATATGGTAGGTCGTACGTGAGCATGAATGTTGTTTCTGTTTTATTATCATATTGAAAGAATGTATGTAAATAAAATGTATGTGTATTTATATAATATAATTAAATTATAATTATAATTTCATATATATAATATTTTTTTACTGTACCCATCCTTAATAATTCCATGTAGAGTGTGAACGAATCACATTGCTTTGAAGAGGTCGTAGTATACACGTCTTCAAATGAAGTTATCGTCTTTACATAAAATGGAAAACACTAAGTTGTGTGTTATATAATAATTAAAGAAGCATAAATAAATAATAAATATCATATATATCATTTAAAAATATATTTTCCATCATAATTCCCAACAATGATAACATGTAAAGGAAACACGAACAACATCGTTTCGTGAGGAGATAGTCCGTTATACAGAGGAATGTAAAATTCATTACCCATTAGATGTAATTTTGTATAATTGTATTTACGAAACATATAATAAAAACATATAAGTATATTTAGGACACTGAGGTTTTTATGTAATCGTGCAATAATAATAATTAAGTGGTGGAGAGTAAAAATTAAATAAAGGAGCTTGAGGAAGGATGATGCCTCTTCTTTGGGTAACACTATTTGGATTACACAAAAGGGACTCTTTGGATGGATTTATGAGAAAACATTGTATTATATGATAATATTAGGGATTTTTAAGGATATTGAGTAAGATTTTTTTATATCCAAATGGATTGAGATATGTTAATAAGTGGGAGTTGTGAGTGTGTTTTTTCAGTAGAGGAGGAGTGACATTTTGGAAAATTTTCTTGGTCATTTTGGGTCTTATGCTTAATGCTTAGTCCTGGGTTAATCTAATTATTCTATTAATCATTGTAATTAATTTTAATCACTTTCACTAATATTTTTGTTCAAAAAACTATTTTGAAATTATTATAATTTATAAATTATGATTATTCAAAATATATAATCCATTTTTTCAAATTAAAATCATATAAGTGGAAGAAATTAAAAAAACATTAATCTCGTAGACGAGACGACAATGTTGGTTTTTAAAGTAAAAAATGTTGAGAAGCATAATAATTTTTTTAATCCAATTTATTATTGAAATTTATTATAATGACCTAAATGGGATTAAATGATATAAAATTTTTCTAATTAAACTTTAAAAAAACCAAAAATATAATTAACCCTTATAAATAAATTATATGAAAAACAAAGTTTTGAAATAATATTCAGTATTTTTCACTATTCATTTAAAAATGAAACTTCACAGAAAAATACCAAAAAACCACCCTAAGATATTTTTTATTCTGATTTAAAAAATTAATTATATATATATATATATAATTTATAGAAGTTTGAAAAATACTATTTAAAATATATTCTCTATTAGAAGACTGTAAAATTACCTTTTAGAAAATACATCATTTTATTCTTAAAATTGGATTTATTCTTATACTATACCTATAAAATATATCGGATGTGTATCAAAAATATCATTTGAATATATATCATATAAATTTAATTTAAAACCATAATCATATGTTTTTTTAATTTATTGAGATAAAATTATTTTTGTACGAGGAAAAATAATTTTCATTGAAAAGTTATTTCTTTATTTTTAAATAGTTATTTCATTTAATTATACTAATATTTAACTAAATGATTCATTTTATATACATTTATAAATCATATTTTTATTATTTAGTTAATCTTATTATTTTTACTTCCATATGAATGGATATGTGGTAGCTATAATAATATTTTAATTACATTATTAATAGTATATTGTAGTTCATTAAAACACAGCTCTCTATGCTAGGAAAGAAATCTACGGGACTGGACATTGTGTGTAATAAAATCCAAACATAGTGTTGTGTGTCCCTCTACATAATATAATTGTTTTTTCATGTAATATTGACTTGGTTCTATGTATAATTCAAGGAAAACATAGTGATTTTTTATTAAAAAATTTATATTCAGTGTTTTGTGAAATGAAAAATATCAACAGATTAAATTAATTCAAAAAATAATAATTCACAAAATATTTGGGTGTTAAGTTCTTCCCCCTTAAAATGAATTTCTTCTTTAAAATTAATCCATGTTCTGAAAGGTTTAATACTTTAATTTCCCTTTCATAGAAACCTATATTTTATAAATGAATAATAAAATTTCATTTAAAAAGGGACAATTGGAAACATAATAGTTACCCAATATAGCACGTAACTAAGTTTACACATAGGAGAACATGGGTGGTAAGTGGAAACATGAACATGCAATAGAAGTATAACTCTCATGTTTTGATAGAGAGTGATAGGGAACATGGTTAGTAGAAATTTAACAATCACAAAGCCAAAAATCTGTGATGATATGAATAGAAATTTGATTCATTAGAAAAAGGTACTAGGATAACATTTTTGGTTTAAATATCCTTTTTCATAATGTTTTTACATTTTTTCATGAAAATATATACTTATATGTTTTTAGGAAAACTATACCCCTTATTGTGCCTTGATCAACTTCTACTTCATATCCCATTCTAATAATTTAAGGTGAATTTGTCATTCCTAAAGAATTAATAGATCATGAGGTCCATGAAAATAATAATAGGTCATTCCATATTTCTTGTCATAATAAAGGTTAAAAGTAGTTATCCAATATGCACTAATCCTCATATGGCGATATAATACATTACTATCTAATACCTTATCTAATGTTTGACATAAAACCTTCCATAAATGGAAAACCTTATAACCCTTTTGGATGATTAATGTTAAAAACCTAGAGATAAAGTCACTAAATTTATAATAATAAGCTTAATATTGATCCCCCATATATAATATAGTATCACTTATCTATCACATACAAAACATTTGAATACCTTCATCATGTATTCTCTTGAAACCTGGTAATGACTATAATTACTAGAAATACATATTGAAAACATGAATGTTTCTGCATTCAAATGTTTATTGGATATATTCCCTATATCCAAAAAAGTTATAAACTTCATCCATGATATCATAGCCCAATTTTCCATAAAATCTTTAGTTTGTTCCAAGGTAATCAGTACCATCCAATTTAATAATTAATATCCAATATAAATTTATCCAATCATAAGTTTCTCCGTATTAGAAAACTATTAATGGTTATTTTTCCATTATTCATGTGTGTCCCATGAACATCACCTTTCTATTGAATCATTTTTCCTATCTATCAGAACCATTCACCATATTATTGTAAATCCTTAGAAAAAATATAAACTGGACAATATTTTTATAATTCAAAATTCCTAATTATTTAATCCAAATACATAAATAATTCAATTATTTTACTTCATCCTTATGATATTAACAAGGCTACCTCATAATATTACGTAATACCTCTTTACATTCACATTTCATATAAATTCTCATCATCATCGGAAATATAACCATTACTCTTACCACCGTACTGTTTCTCAATGTGAGATTTCCACTTGGGACATCAGTTTTTATAATTATTATTCATTCCAAAGATAAATCACATAACCTTAAATGATCTATTAGGATAGAAAATATTTCAATCCATCAAATTAACCCAACCCTTAATTTTTCATTTTTAGATTTTTTATTGAGCATGTATTTTCCATAGTCAAAACATATTATTTTTCCTCAAACTCACCCACATAGGCGATTCTTTCGACATTCTTGACACAAATAAAATTCAATTTTCTCTCCTAAATCGTCCCCATTACCAAAAATCATAGTGGAATCCTTTATTCTATTCCTTGGTGTGTCTGAGATTTGGTCAAGGTGCATGTTGTTAATCTTGTTCTGTGTGGACTAATTAAGAATAATTACAATATCATTCACTCTAGTGAGTATCAAATTAGAAAAATTACCTTCACATTAAATATTAATCTTGTTCCACTAGGTTCCCACCATTGACTAAAACTAGATAGCATATTGTGAGAAAAAATAATTAGAACATAAATCCACATAATCATGAAATTTTACTTATTGGATTCCGAAATCAGGGCTCCTACTTATTTAATCTATAACACCTGAGGTTTATCCAAGGTTATTCATTGTTATATTCTACTAAAATACTTCATTATGATTTATAAATAGTTTATGAACTCCTAATTAATTCCACTGAGAGTGTCAATGTTTTTGTGGGGAAAGTATTATTGTTGTGTAGTAGGATATACCTGAGCTAGGCCTGATGAACCCTTTCAGAGTTGTTACACCAAGGTACATCTGTGTCTTATCCACATCCACTTTTAGTATCCAGACACAATGGTAATTCTAGGAAACCTCTCACTCTATCTATTACAAAAATTCCAAGCCATTTTACAATAAACTTCTTTATCCTTAGACTTATCCATAGAGACATCCCTAGAAAAATCATTATAAATATACCTTGAGAACTCAGTAAACTGTTAACATCCTAGTTTATAATGGGTTTATAAACAATTTCATTGATACCAAATATAGTGAACATGTATTAACATGAATGGATATTAAAATATTTTAGATGAATAATTATAACATTAAAAAAATTCATTAACAAGGATAGTAATACTTTAGTGTCTTTGGAAACATTGAAAAAAATCCCTTAACATTGTGAAAGATCTTCAATCTTTCCCAAAAAGATCTTCACCTTTAGCACTTCTACTTAAAACATCTCTTCATATCCTTGGGGAAGGAAACATATGAAAGGGGTGATCTTAGATGCTTAGTAAAGGTAAATAGTGTATATATGTAAGAATAACATGATCTTATGGTTTTGATAACCTGATCATAAAATTATTAGATCATTCCATGCATATCAAATATTATAATAAAATGTTGGGGCATAAATATTGAATGTTCATAAGACATTAATCATAAGATAATCAAGAACATGAATCGTGATATCATATCATAGGAATAAAACATAGAATTTATGGAAGACACAAAAACATATAAAATTATATATATAGTAGTCAAAGCATCACTTCCAAGTTCATCATACTAGCATGGGTTAACTCCATATTCCATATTGGTAGTCATGGATCACTCCCATGACCATCTCAGTAGTCAAGGTTCACTCCCAAGACCATCATAGTGATGAAATTCCTTTACATAACTCAGTTTACTCACTGTTCTGGCCATTCCTATCTCATGAGATAAAAAATAATTTCCCAATGCATTAGGGGAGTTATATTTCCAACCCATCTCATAATGAAATCATAAATACATGTTTCACAAGATCATAGATAATAATATCATAACTGATGAAATAAAATGGGTATCATAAACATGTGATCCTATTGTAACCTATAGAAAAAGAGATAGATTTAATAATCATTTCAACAAATAATAACCCATAAAAATAAGTGAGTTTTATAAGTATATAACCAGTGAATGTTAAACAAGTTTCATGAAAATATGACCCCTAAAAGATAAATGGGTTTCAAAAGTATATAACTCCTAAAAGAGAAATGGGTTTCATAAATAGACAATCTATGAATGAGAAATAGATTTCATAAACATCATTCTATAAAATAAAAATCCATTTAGATATTGAATATGAATGGAACCCATGGATCATATCCACAATAAAGGCATGAGTAACACCAAAGGGTTTCATCATAGATGGAAAATAAATTTGAATTATATTTAAAAACATTTCTTGAGTAAACTATACATTCTTTTTTGAATTTTTTTAATATATGAATCCATTTGAATACCTTTTTCTTATAAAACATATTAATGAATCTTTAAAATGTATAGAAAAACTTTTTCATTGAAAATATCTTTGAAAACTTATAATGTAAGCTTTGAAAACACTTTAAAAACTATTTTACTTGAAATGTTGTTAAATAATAATTAATACATTTTTAAAACAATTTTTTTTGAAAATATATAAAATAAGTTTGAAAGCATATTTAGAACCGTTTGATTTGAAATAGAATCTTGAAAATTGTTTTGAAATTAATTTATTAAAAATGAAATCAGGAAAAAAAATTGGAACGTTTTTTTGAAAATATTTTCCAAAACATATAAAAGAATCATAAAAAATAATGTAAAACATTAATTAAACAAATGTTTTAAAAAAAACATTTTATTTGAAAATAAAATAAAAATAATTAACGGTCAAAATATTCAGAAAAATATTTTTCTTTAAAATAATCATTCTAAACATTTAAAGGATTATTCAAAGGAAGGGTGGTTATGATGGTGGATAAATCCATGCATGATGAAAATTCCTTTTGTACCATAAAAAGATTAGAAATGTTCCTCAGTCAGAAAATGAAAAGAGGTATCATTTTTTAAAACCCTGTTTTTTAAAAGGTAAAATATGGGTAAAAATTTCTTTTAATTATCATATTATAATGTTATATAATTTTTTAAAACATGTTTTATAAATCATACTTAAGGAACACAGATTTTCCATTAGTGACAGAGATGATGTCATATTTTCTTTAAAATTGCTTTCATAATTATATTAAGTACAAAAAAGTTGAAAAATTATACTACTACATGAAGATATAATTACTAAAAATATGATAATAAATATCATGAGTGTTTTTGAAATATTTATCATATGGTTTCATTAATGAATGAATAAACATTAAAAATCATGATAAACGATGAGATTGTGGCAATAAACTCTTACCACTTTGTAACATTAAGTCATACTACCCATGAAATAAAATGAAATAAAATGAAGAATAGAATAACATATAAATAATTAGATTAATGATAAAACATATAAAATTTTAGTTTATATACATCATAGAATAAAATATTTTCATAACATGGCATGTGATTCAAAGAAATAAAATTGAGACAAAATTACTTTAGCGATTTGGTAACGTATGAAACAAAAACCTAATGAATGAAAGATCCTAAAATGGAAATGTAAATAACCATAAATTTAATTAAAGGAATAATATAATATATACATGGGTATTATACACATTACATATAAAAAGTAGGACATAAACATGGCTTCTGTCTCATGGAAAATAAAAGTAAGACGAGAAAACCCAAACATTATATCTGGACTCGGGATTCACTCATTCAAACCTATTGTATAATAAGTAAGAATGAATTATAAATATGTAATATAACCATATTCATATATATAATATCATGTATGATTTACATATGTATTTATATTACCATTCATTAGTAACTCATGTAAATGTTATGTTTCGGGTGATAACTGTGTTGTTTTTTGTAGATGTTTTGACTTTTTATTCATTGTACTCTTACTAAGATATTGGTTTACTTATTTAAAAAACTTAAAAAATGATTGAAATTTAATATATATTCATTATATGGTTATTATAATAATATTTTTAATTTAAAATTGTGAAATGGAATACATCGTTCATAGAGACAGTAGGCAGTATGTACGCATGAACGATATTCCTGTTTTGTTGTTGTATTGAGAGAAAGTAAATGAGATGGATGTATATATAAAATAATAATAATAGAATAATTATTATTTCATATATATCATATATATTTACTAAACCAATTAAAATTACATTTCATGAAGAGTATAAATGAGTCACATCTTTTTCAGGGGGCGATAGTCCACATGTCCACAAACAATGTTTTGGTATTTTCAAAAAATGGAAAGCCTAAAGGGTGTTATATTATAATTTATGAAGAATAAATAAATCATAAATATAATATATATCATATAAAAACCAATTTCTCATCATAATATCCATCCATGAGAGGTGGTAATTAAAAAATGAACAACATAAAAATTAAATAAAAGAGCATGAGGAATGGTGTTACCTCTTCTTTGGGCAACTCCTTTTAGATTTCACCAGTGGAATTCTTTGGATGGATTGATTGCCAAAGGTAGGATTATTTCGAAAATTTTGGAATTTTTGGAGGATATTTTGGAATATTTTTCTTATCCAATGTGCTTGATAAGAGTGAATAAGTATGAAGGCTGGGTTCCTTTTTATAGTAGATGAAGATTGGCATTCTTGTAAATTTTGTTAAAAGGGAATTCCAACCATGTTTTTCCATGAAAAATCACTCCAATAATTGTCCAAAGCCTATAAAAGGGAGGATAGGGAATAAATATGAACATAAAATAAACTTTGGACATGTTTCTAGCTCATTCTAGGCCTTTTGTTTAATGTTTAGTCCTTTGTTAGGCTAATTTTTGTCTTAATCACTATAATTAATTTTAACCACTTTCACTAGTCATTTTTATAGAAACATCAAGATAATATTATTATAATTAATGAATTATGATGATTAATAATATGTAATCTATTTTCCTAAATTCCAATCACAAAAATGGTATAAATTAATTTAAATTTCATCCCACAGACGAGAAAACAATGCGAGTTTTTAATGTATGAACGTTTAAAATTATACTAAGTTTTTATATCCAATTTCATTTTGAAATTTATTCCAATGATCTTATTAGATTAATTAAAATAAAATATATCTAATTAAACCTTAAAATAATAAAAATATAATTTAACCTTATAAATAAATTGTTGCAAAAATTATATTTGAATTAAAATTCACCATTCTTTAGCAATCATTAAAAAATGAAACATCACAGAAAAATACCAAAAATATAGCCTAAGATAATTTTTATGTTATGATTTCAAAATGTATTTTATTTTGATGTATATATTTTAAAAAATTGTTAAAAATAATATTTAATTTGGGTTCTCTTTTAAATGGTGGTAAAATTACCTTTTAGAAAAATACATATTTTTATTCAAAATATTTGATTTATTTTTATCTTTTGCCTATAAAATATATTTTATTTGTATGAAAAATATTGTTTTAATATATTACATGTTTATTTTATTTAAATATTTACTCATAATTGGTTTGTTTAATTTATTGAAATAAAAATGTGTTTGTATATAAAAAAATAGATTTCATAGAAAAGTGATTTCATTATTTTCAAATAGTTCTTTCATTAATTATACTAATTTATAACCAATGGATTAGTTTTATAAACATGTACACATCATATTTTTACAATTTATGTAATATTATTCATGAATTACATTCCAACGGCTAGGTGGTACCTATAATAATATATTAATAACAATATTAATAAAATATCATAGTTTATTAAAAATCTGCCTTCTGAGTTCTGGAAGCTATCAAAGGGACTCAATATTGTGTGTAACCTAAGACAAACATAGTGTTCCATTTACAAAAATCTAACATAAGTGTTGTGTATAGAGCAAAATTGATTTGGTGTTGCATATAAAGCAATCCACACCTTTTGATTATGTATAAAAAAAAGCTACATTCAGTGATTCATGAAATGAAAAAAATTTAAAAGATTCAATTAATTTTAATAAAATCACAAAATCTTGGGTTGTTAAAAATTTGGTGGGGGAAAATTTTCATCCACCCATTTGGGAAATTGAATATTTTTGGGTTGTATGAGCACATGTCTCCCTTCTATAGATTCTATTTGGAAAGTAAGGGATTCATTGGCAATGATTAGTTTTAGTGGTGTCACTTTTTAAACCTCATACTATATATATAGAGAATGTAAGGATTTATGAGGTTCCTTGTTATCATATCCTATAGATTACTAATCCATTCTAGGACTGAATGATCACCCTAAAGGGGGATAAGCTATTTTCGTAATATATGAAATTAAAAATCATCCTCAACTTTTTCATTTATATAAACAGATTTCCTAGATCCAGATCCAACCTGATGCTCAAATGACCACCAAAAATCTTTTTAAATTTTCAGTAATCAGTTTTTGGTTGAGTGAGAACCGAGGAAGGTCACACAGAAACAGAAGTAACAACAGAAAACCATCCATATACATACCTACACAAACATTCTGGTCCCTCTTAGAGTGGAAATCTGAATCATCAGCCACAAGACTAGAGTGGCTAGATTGGTATCTAAAGGAGTGAGTGCACATCATACCGAACCTACTTTCCACCACTTGGCTACCAAAGAACATTAAGGAAACACTAATTTTGGACAACTATCTTGCTTTACCTTGCATTTTTTTTCTTTCGTTTTGGATAATTATCACCCCCAAGGATTTCATAATGATTATGGGTAACCGAAGGTGCATTTGGTTTTTCCTGATCCACCCTGCCACCTATCATCACCTTAGACGTGGAGATGGGAAATGCTCCTATGTATACTGCAGTTTCTCTAGGATAACTAACAATAGAAGAGATAATACCTCTAGTGGTAGGGTTAGCCACCAATCAGCATCTCTCATGATTTATTTTAGGAGGAATGTCTGTCTCTATTTGATGATGATCTATAGAGGGAATTTTCCCCCATGTAGTTCCTAGTTGAGTTGTCTATGAATCGAAATATCATTCTCATTTTTTAATCATTCCTCTTTAAAGGGGATTTCATCTCCTTTCGGTGGTGAGTGAGATGTAGTGACATAATTCAACTTTTCACTTGAAGAGTTCTATCAACGATGTAGATATTAATCATTTAGAGGTTCAGGGATATGGTTTCTTCTATGATTTTGCATACGAGATTCCCCAGTTTGTGCAACCAGATCACTACCACTTCAGTAATGTTTCCGGCATCACATCCCAATATGTTTACATTTTGGCCCACATCATTTATAGGATTAATAGTGGTGAAATGAACTAAGGGACATCAAAAAATTTTATTTATACCATCACTGTATAGACAATATTATTTTTTATACTGCTTTCTTCACCTTAAAGGGTTTTATCAAGGTAATTTCTCTAACACCAAATCATATTAGACCATTTTATCTTACAACCCTTATACTATTTGATTACCTTCTTTCATACATTACCCATTTCTTAGTCTATGAATAGTGACCTAAATGTGGTTTTTAGTCATACATTCCATGTGATACCCAAATAAAAGGGGTGAATCTCAAGGTGAGAGAAATGATTGGGATGTCGACTGTCAATATTTCCCTCATAACATAGAGAAGACTCAATCCTTTTGTGGTGATGGAAATGAAAAAAATTCCACAGGACCAATCAGTTCAGACTGATCGAGAGCCTCTATTAGCATATTATGATCATGTTTTTGAGGATTTGAGAACTCTAGTCAAGGATATAATGGATCGCCAGGTAAAATTTGAGTAATAAATTCCATCATCCTAGTGGGATGAAGTTGATATCGAACCATCACTGATTTCTCGATGATTTTCTTATGGTGTGATAAACCTGGTGGTGGAGATTAAGATAAATATTACCATTTCACAATATTCTAGGGTCATTTCACAAAATCTATAGATATTTCATGGATCCTCCCATGGTCTTATGACTATTGGGGTAGAGGCATTGGTAAAAATTCCCCTAACACTATGGGCTGTATTTACTCATGGATAGTTTCTATGGAAGTTTCTATTGCAATTATTATTATTTGGAATTATTTTATTCATATATTATCATAGTGCAATGGAATATTATGGTAGTAGTCATTTTCTTTGAGAATCTCTTGAGTAGTCCAAATATTCACCATTCATGTTTGAAATCTATTCCCATTTTCTTGAGAGTCCCAACTTAGGAGCTTGCTAGCCACCCTCTCCCTTTTTCATGAAATATTTTCATCCTTAAAAATGATGAATCCCATTTTATTTACCAACTAGCTTGATCTTCATCCGGTCTTCTAATTTATCATATCGATATAACATTATACAATGATATATCGAGTGAGGTTTGATTTTCTTGGGATGAAATGATGTATAATAACACAAACTCATCCCATACCTAGATACTAATGTATGATTATTTTTTGATGATTAGATTCAAGAGAGTTATGTTTCTAGGATATGAAAAATGATATAGACTTTTTCAGTACATTTCTTGTATTGTGTCCCAATCCATAGAGATATAAACTTATTGAATATGAAAATAGAGTATGTTTATGGTCTGAAGGTTATCCACATATCATATATAGGTGAGGTCTCTACCCTTCAAACTCTGATGTGTCTCCCACATGTTTGGGTGTAAGTCCTAAAATCCATTAATAGATCATCTGGGATCTCAAAATAATATGTATTGAATGGAAAAATGTGGTTAATATGTCGTTTTAACTAACTCTCTCAATATATCCATGTAAACATCTTTATTATTGGAGTCATATTCTTTAACCTGGTCAATCCAAGGAGATCACATCTCTGGGTCTCCTACTAACCATGGTGAGATGTTTTGGATAGTTAACATGGAACTATATATGGTTAACACTAGTGTTTTGAGTACCTATCAATATGAAGGTTTCTGGAAAAGAGTATTATTTAAATAGTAGAGATATATATAACCATGAGGAGGTTTTCCATGGTGGATATAAGTACTAGATTCCATGTGATAGATCTTTACAATACCGCTATAAGTACTATAAAGATAGTGATCACCTTTGTATTTAGTTGTTGGTTCAATAGTACCCTGAGGTGTTTCATAATTGAAACATACAACCTCAAGGAATCTAGAATTGAGGAGACCCATACATGAGGCTCATTCTATATAATGGCTAGAGAATGATTTCCTACCTTTTAGGTTTGAGAAGGGATATGATCATGTTTCATGATGGTTTCTAAAAAATTTTGATTCCCATTCAATGCTATGGGGATATTATTCAACTGTTTATAATATGATCTATTATGTTGGTGTACCTCTATATTTATGATGGGTATGTAAGGATTAATGTTATTAGTTTCTAGAATATTCCTTATAAATATTAGCTGATGTGGGTGTATTAATCTATCCCAAATATTAATTGTGAAAACTAGGCCTTGATGAGAGCACATACACCCCACCTTAAAATGAATTTTGGCTCCAAGACAACATGGAACCATGTGTTTCCATATAAACTTTTGTTCCATTACCTGGGGCCCACCAACCTGCATGAATGGGTCTCCAAACTATTGATTTTACCACTAACCAACACACGGGATTTCTATAATTATTTTCCCTTACTCTCACACACCATGAGAAACATCCCATAAGGTCAACCATCTTGGAAACTACTCCTAGCCATGCATGATTAACAATGAAGTTTTAATCCGGTAGGTTCCAAAAAATAATGGGTTACCTTATTGGAAGGAGTCATATAATCATTTAATTTAATCCTTAATGATTATGGGGTATTACATTCACCCCTTATAGAAAAATGTATTCATTTTGGACACTATATCTCAACCCAAGAAGTGACACATCATTTAAGGATAGGTTTCACTTCTGTTTCCAGTGTAACAAGTGGTCCCTTTGGACCACACATACACCCCACCATAAATTTATTGTCAGGTCCTAGACTCCCTGGAAGCACCATTTTTTCACAAACATGTGGTGCCATATATAGGACCCAACTACATGCCTGAACGTGTCATCATACTAATCATTCTCCCACATGACAACAAATTTTCATTCTAGTGTGATTTTTAGTCACTCACACACACCCTAGGAAACATCCCTTATGGTCAATCATCTTTTTCACTACATTAGGACAAGAACACTTAACTATGGTGTTCAAATTAGGTAGGATCCCCAAAAGAAAGGTTCAACTTGTTTACATAAATAATATCATTTTTTTGTTCAACCCTATATCATTTTGGGATGTTACATGATTTCCCCAATGTAATATGATGAAGAACATCCACAATGGGAGAATGGATATGGTCCCCCCTCTATACATTTTGATGGATACAAATGCATTCATTCATTAAAAAAAGTAGGGATATGATCCTAGCTTCTATAAGTTGCTGGAATATGTTGAGTAGCTTCATTGTTGGGAATATAAGATTACCCTGAGGTGATTTAACTATTGTACTATTAACCCTCAGTTGGAGTGGGGATATGATCCCAATATAATACCTTTTTATTATAACACAATATTTCATTATCATGATTATGCACCTATCTTGTGGAATGTGCTGAACTAGGTTGTTATGCCCTATTAAAAACCAGAATCTAAGAATTATCCTATTCCTATTTCTTTACAGGATTATACTGATAATCCTCTGTGATGAGAGAAAAATGTTATCTTACTCTAAAGTATCCAAAATTTTATAATTATCACGGTGATATACTTCTATAGATATTATGATAGGGATATGTTCCTAACCATGTATTTAAACCAGTTGTAGAATATGTTGGTAGAGCTCTACTGCTATTGATAGAATGTAGTGCCACTTCAGCAAATTCTGTCCAAGAATATTGGAATAATTATTCTTGGACTCCTATATAAATTAGAAGATTTATTTAATCAAATAGTGGATTCATTCCCACTACCTTACTCCATAATGATGGGCATCATGCACATGGAAAGGGATATTTCCTCCCCCAATCGTTCTATAGGAATATGGATGTAGAATTTATTAGAGTGAGAATGGATATGATCCTTATCACTCACCACCACGAGAATATGATGATATGATTCATCATTAGAAGTGAGGATACAATTAAACTCCAATTTATCCTCAATTTTAAATGCCCAATGAGACCTTGGGGCCCATGTATGAGTGTATAGGTTGGTAATCATCCATGTGCTGCCATCAATAGGTGACTGAGGGGAACTAGCGAGATGAATCTGGTCATAGAAGATGACACGATCCCTCCTATGAAGATCCTAAACTAGGATAGAGTTGTTTTGTATAACTTGGTCCACCTTCCTATGGCAATGTCAAGATGGCTTTGATTCCCATACTATAGGGGTAATATTCTGAAGCAATTGATCATGATGATAGGTGCCACTAGTTTCATTGAATATTAATACATGTGATATAGAATTATCGAGTACATCATCACGATTCCTTTACATGCATTTTTAAGGGTCTATATTATAAAATGTTTGTGGTAATCTTAGATCGGCACGTTCTCAACCCAAAGTTGATGGCATTGGGTGGTTGATGTTATTTTTCATCCAATGGAGGTTACTAACATAACCATGATTAAAAAAAAATTATTTATGAGGAAATGATCCTGGGACAAGGTGGGGTTTGTTAGAGTAGTTTATTGATTCTCGAAGACAACATCGAACAAGGTCACTAATTAGTGTGTTTCCATAAGTGTGAAAACTGCATAATTAGCTATACATGGGTAATAAATTTGTTCATTATTATTATCGGTTGGGCCATTTTACTCAAGAAGAATTTTCACACCAGTAATATCCTATTTCATGGGATCCCTGGCATATTATTAAAGGATTTCATGTCAAGAGAATGATTTTTTTATTTCATTGGAGACAAAAAATAAAATTTCCTAATGTATGATCAACCAATCATTTTAATTATTTGAGAGATTCATGCCAATATCACCATTGTGGTTTCTTGAAAAGGTATAGTTGAATAATTTCTCAATGGGAAGTGGGAAATTTATAATTTTAAAACTTTTAAATGGATGGTACAATTAAAGGATTTTATATCAGGTTATTATTTCCATATTTATGTTGAGTTCACTATCTTTTCTTGTGATTAAAATTTGGGGTTGATGATTGATTGTGGTGGGTTTTGAGTATGATTTAACAATAATTCAAATTCGGTTTACCATTTTTATATCTCATAAAACCTCCCAATGTCTCCCATATCATCAATGAATCATGTGCCTTCTTTCCACAGGCGGGTGGTCACTTCTGGTTTCAAACACAATGAAACATATGAACTCACATTGGTCGATAGAACAGGAGGTCAATCCCATCCCACACTTTTGGGGGGAGTTATTTTATATTATGGGACTCTCTTATGTATTTAATATATATTGGTGAATCTCTTAAAAATCATAATATAGTACTTGTTACCCTAATAAAATGACTAATTTTTGAATCCATATGCATGTAAAAGGGGTTCTATTAGTTTGACCATCTTTATATTTTTGATGTTCTCTATTTCTTTCCCATTATTTCTTATCAATGGGTAAATTATTTTAGTTTTAATCCATATAAACAATTAGTATGGAGTTTAATTCTATCTAGGAAGGCTACTGGTGTTTTAAAGATGGTATTAATCCTCAATGAGATATCCTATATATCCCATGAGAATATGATTCAAAACCCACATTGTTGATTTAGGTTCAATCCATTAATTATAACATCATAAAGAAATGGATATATATATAAGGGAACTTATGCATCAGGTATGAAGGTTGATCCTTATGAAGGAATCCTACATATAAATATTTTAACTGGAATCAGAGTAATCATAGTTAGTCTTCCCTCAACCTACAGATGTCTGTGCACACATAATTAGTAAATATAAGGGTTATTTCCCAAGAGTTTAAAATATGGGAATTAATTTTTGAATTAAACCATGATGGATTACCATTTATAGAATAATTTTTATCATGCCATCGAGTGTTTCTTAGAAACTACATTTTCCTAGATTAGGGGAATTTTATGATTCTATTAATGTGATTGTTATAAATATCTATGACCAAATGAGTCATGCTCAGTTTTAGTGATAAGGGAAAAGTAGTTATTAGATTCACTTTTTATGGATACATGAATTATGAATTGGGGAGTCACAGGTAGAGTGTTTGAGTGGAGTTCGTTCTATAGTATGTTTTCCTTCATATCCTACTTATAGTAGGATTTAGATTCCTTGTAGTTTAATTAACTTCTTAATCCTATGATGGTTGAGTAATAATGATAGATATATAGGGAGAGGTTCATATGGATTTGAGTTAATGAAATATTAGGGACTTACACCAATGTGGACACCCATTTATGAGGCAATTTGTTGTCCAATGATGGATATATAAGTATGAGATAATCACAGGAGAGTTTGGGTCCCATGATCTTGAGTGTTTGGGATATAGAGGTACTTACCCGAAGGTAGATTCCAATGGAGGATATATAAATATTACCCTATGAAAGATATATGGCGGGGACCATGAGAGGAATGAGGAACTCATAATAATTTTATATCCCTAGTCTATTATGAACACTTTACATATTTAGGGGTAATTGTATACCAAAGACTCAAATGTTGGAATCCATGTGATTTGAGGGAACATGTCTGAGTATTCATACTAGAAAAGGATGACATGTCTAGGGATGTCAAACTAAAATGTCCAGGGAATCTTCATGACATATAAATATTTTTCTCCATGACTTCTCTATGGGAATTTACATGATCATAGATGAGATGAATTTGGGCAATCAAATGAAAATGATACATAATCTGTACAACTTCTCATAAACTGGATGACATGTCTAAATAACTTCACATGATTTTACTAACATGTCCAAAGGGAATCACATGACATGGAAGAAATGTAAAGAGGAAGTCTCATTACTATGATGACATGTAAAAAATGAAATTTAATTTCCTGGTTGAAATATCTATAGTAATTTGTGTGAACAAGATGTGATTTCTAGTGGACTTCACATGAACCAACTTACATGTCCAAAGGACATAGAATGATCTGCTTGAAATGTCTAGAGGGGATCACATGACAGGGATAAAAATTTTAGAGGACATCACTTGATTTTTGAACAAATTATGAAAATTTCATAACCATCTCAGATTAAATCAGTTTCTCTATATTCACATGAAACATTCATCATTTTCATCATTTATTTCATAAATTCCTCAATGTTCCTTCGATTCTAGCCTATTGGGCCCTCATGTGACCATGCCAAAAAACAAAAACTCCTTCCATGATCTAGATAACAAGATAAGAGTCCCTAAAATGATCAATAGAGTGATCATTTAATACATATAAACAATCCATGTTGTCCCATATGTCATTCTATGGGGTTACCTAGTGGAAGACCCTAGTGATTTCATGGTTCTCTGCTCCAGAAAGTCCGATAACACCTCTTCCCTCCCGTGTGTCTATATTTTCTTGTTTGAGGTGATTCTATAAGAATCACTAGAAAAAATCTACAGTAATTTTCATGGTGATTAATTAAAATTTATGGGCTTGAGTTGTTGGAGGGAGTTCCATATCACAAGATTCACATGAACTCATTGTGGGCCATCTATGACATCATCTTTATATTGCGTGATAAAGAGATACCCCATGATTACTCAGTCATTTCCATATTATTGAAACCACAACTTGTCTATGGCCTTTCAAATAATCTAATTTACATGTCAAAGTCCCTTTCCATGATTGTGCCAACATTTTTGTGAGTCTTCATGAGATTAGGCCACCTATGAATGAGGCTTCCTCTGATCGAGGAACACATGTATGTGGCCCTTTGAAAAATCAATCTAGCACATTAATGGGCCTTTTAGTTATTGTTAAACTGATAACATGATGTACATATCAGCTTCATATGGAAAAAAATTTACATTTCTTTTCATAAGGGTTCCATATTCTTTAGAATTAATTTTATAAAGTTTATGGTGTTAGTACATTGGTTTTCTTTTAGGGAATCTCTTGATCAAATATACATGTATGATTCCCTTTGCATGGTGAATTTGACACATCTAGTAGCCTTCACTAGAAAAATTTAACATCCATCGAAGGGTTTTTTTGTGATCTATAAATGACATCGTGAACCGAACAAGTATGCCATGTGAAAATAAACATCAATCTACTTAAGAGGAATCTTCAAACTTTTCCAAATTTTATATTACAAATATCTTGGGTCATTGTCAATAATTATTCTACATTAATGTTTCCTGATCAAAAGGACTCATTGAAGTGACATATCTTAATCCAATGAGCAATCTAATTGGGCTTCACATAATCAGAATGACCTTTTGGATGGGATTTATGGGATCATTAAAAGATCACACAAGGCACATGGCACATTAATGTGGTATCCTTGAGTTTATGTGATTTGTATGACCCAAGTGCCTAATCCCCAGTTAGCCATTCTTCTCCACTCGTCCCCCTAAAGATAATATAATACCTACACTTTGGGTATTTCATTGATCACAAAATTACCGATAGTTATTTAGAGGGATTCAATTGGATTATTGAATCCTGAAATTATGTAATTTTTTTAAATGCATTTTCTGAAAGTGAAAATAATTAATTTTATTATTTTTAATAAAAAATAAGTAAAATATATTTTTTAATAAAAACATATTTTCAATGAATATAATGACTACTCCAAAAATTTAGTACTTATTTATCAATATATTTTATTTAACTAAAAGATTTATACTTAATTTATAAAATCAATTTATTCTTATTCATACAACCAAGTATAATAAGTATGTTATAATGGTAATGTTTAGATATAAATAAAAATATTATATTATTTTTCTTTAAAATAGAGAGTTCCATGTGATGCAAGTAGTCGATGAAATTAAATTTATTTGAAAAAAATATTTCGTAAAATTTTAGGATGTTATATTCAACCCTCCCAAAAATTAATTTTTACCTCAAAATTACGTCACAATTATACAATAAACTAGGGATACATCTTCCAATTCATATCCTCATGTTCCCATGTAGGCTCTTCAAGTTGGTTGTTTCACCCTAAAACATTAACCATGAGAGGGGTATTTTTTCTTATAACCCTCTCTATAAAGTCGAGACTCTACGAATGTTTCTTTTAATATTAAATATCATGATCCAATAGAATAACATCAATGTTTAGTACTTGTGACCTATTTGGTATGCACTTCCTCATGAGAGATAAATGGAATACAGAGTGGAATTGAGGGAGGCTTGGTGGAAGTACCATGTGATAAGCAATAGTCCATACACGATCAAGAATCTTGAAGGGGACAATATAGGATGGGATGAAATTTTATTTCATACCAAATATGAAAATGTTCATTCATGGAAAGATTCATAAAAAACCTTCCCACTAACATGGAACTCCATATCAAACCGATAATTATAACCATAAATTTTCTATGTAATGTATAATGCCTTTATGTGTTGTTAAATGGATCTAAACTTATCTACCATTTATTTAGCCATATCTTGTCCCAATAGATTTCTTTCTCCAAATTCATCGCAACATAATGGAGTTCTACACTTCCTTAGATGTATTCATAAGGATACATCTTATTGGTGAGTAAAGTATTCATTTTACAAGAAATCATGGCTAGAAAAAGGTTTTATCACTACCACCTTTGAAATACTTAAAATAAGTTTCCAGAATATACAATAGGGTTTGAATGGTTTTCTTAAACTCGACATTTTCCTGATGATGATATGCAAAGATGAAACACAATTAGTAATGAGGATCTTTTTAGAGGATTTTCCAGAATACCCTGGTAAAACTTACTTCCAAATTAGAAATAATTGAATGTTGTACTCCTTGAAAACATACCTTATCCATATTGTAAATCTTGGAAATATAATCCATAAATAAATACACTTTGATAAAAATAAAGTGTGATGACTTTGTAAGGACTTCCACAACAACCCATATAGGACCATTACCATTATATGTTTTTGGGATTCCAATGAAAAAATCCATAGTGATATTTCCCCATTTTCATTATTTAATGGGTAATAGCTATAACATCCCCTTAGAATCTTATCTCTCATCCTTAAATTATAAACATAATAATCACCGAGATACTAACTCCACAGTATCTTTCTTCATGTTAACCAATAATCATTACTATTTCAAATCTATATACATATTTTTACTTCCATGATTAATAGAGAATATATTATTATGATATTCCTCAAATAGATCCATCTCCAAATATGGTATGGATAAAATAAAACAATGGTTCGTAAACCTTATTATTCCTTTACTACCATGGTTTAACTCCTGAATATTTCTAACATTCTTCTACAACTATATGTTTTCATTTTGTTCCTTTTTAATTTGTACTTGGATAGATGGTTGAACACTTATTTGGTCAATATATGATTTTATCCCTTTATACAAGGTTTATAGATCAATATTTTGAAAATAAATAAAAAAAGGATCATTTGTGATCCTCATCATAGAATAAGAAGCATGATTCGTTCAACTCAAAGCATCAACCATGATGTTCTGTTTCCCAGAGTGTAATGTATTGATAATTCATAATATTCCGCTCCAACAAGCAACTATGGTGCATGGTCAAATCGTTTTGTGTGAATATATATTTTAATATTTTTATTAGTATATATATCACACATTTTGTTTTATTAGAGATAATAACTACATGTCTCCAAGTAAAATATTAACATAGTTAACTCAAAATCATGTAAAGGGTAATTTTAATCATGAAGCGTTAATTTTTATGAGGTATTAGCTATAAAAATATCATTATTCATGAGAATAAATCCTAGTCCAATATTAGATGCATCACTATAGGTTGAAAACCCTTCACTATTGTAGGTTAATTTAAGAATAGGTGCACTAATTGACCTTCAATTTAGTTCCATGAAATCTTACACATATTCGACCATACATAGGAATAAAGATCACATACAAGTTAACATGGTTATAATATTGGACAAACATGGAAAAATATATTTAATACATTGATAATATATAGAAAAAACAAGAAAATTTGGGATCCCAATCACCATGGATGGTTTGGGACAATTCTCAATAGCCACTTTCCTTGATGGATCCACTAATATACCCTCGCATGAGATTATATGACCAAAAAATTAATCTTATTATATAAAATTTAATAGTTAGTAAAATTTTAATATAGATTCTAATTGTTTATGTTCTTCAATATAATCGTCAATGATATTCATTCCCTTACTTTCTCTTTGAAAATATAATAAAATCATCTATAATGACGTCCACAAAGAGATGAAGGTAATATTTAAACACTATATTCATTTAATCATTGAAGATAGAAAGGGAAATATTAACACAAAATAACATCACTATATACTCATAGTTTCTATAACATGTAATGATTAGTATATTTGGTATATCCTCCTTCATGACCCATAATTTATAACATCAAGAATGATGGTCAATCATGAAAAACTATTGAGCTCCACAAAATTGATCACATAAGCCATCAATATGGGGTAGTAGACACTAGTTTTTTATTATGATCATGTTAAGCCCATGATAATAAATGTAGAGTCACATATATTCATCATTCTTCCTAAAAATAATAGGTTCACACCAAGTTGAGGGAATTGAAAAAATAAATACCTTTTTAGGATTGTCCTAATGTTTCTTCTACAATTATTACAATTTAAGTTGGTTCATTCTATAGGGAGTCTCTGAAATAGGTGTTGCACTATGTACGAGTTACATTTAGAAATAAACATAAATATACAATTGAATACTTAGAAAATTTTCTATAAAGACATAAAAAGACTCGCTTACATTGGAATATCATCAAGGTTGAATTTCATCATAACCATTTGAGATAAAATACCATTAAAACAGTGATCAATTCCCTATAATATTATTTCAATATCCATTGGAATTTCAAATTAATCCTCTCAATAATAGATGATCATAGGTTTTTTTTGTAATATAAATTACAACTACCCTCATAATGAATTATAAAAATCATGAATACCTATCATATTTGAAGAGATGAAATATTTATTATATAAAATAACAATCTATTCTAGAAATGTATAGTTATTGTTCCTTTGGGAACATTGACTCATAAAAAGTTGATTTAGAAAATATATATTTCATCTCCCACTACATTTTTTATGACTATCACGTTTCCTAGACATATCCTACTTGGTACCTTTCTTCGTATCCATGGGAAAGGAAACATAAGAAAGGGTGAGCTTAGATGCCCAATAAGTGTAAAAAAGGTATATATCAATGATTCATAGAGGGTAATATTAAAATTAGGGTATGAAAACATGAGTATAACATTTGAAAATAATAACTTGAATATAATATATCGTAATATTGTTTTATGGAATAAATCTTGGAAGTTCATATGACATGAATCATAAAGGAATCAAATAACATGAACAAGAGAGCATAAAATCATCTTATGAATTATGTTTTTTGCATACAAATTACCATATAAAATCATTTCTTTAGTATTCAAGGATCATTTCCAAGACAATCATAGTGGAATGGGTTCACTCACTTAACTAATGTAGTATTCAATATTTACTCCCTATACTATCCTAATGGACATAGTTCTTTATTGAACTGGGTTGAATCTTCATTCAAGCCCTATTTATCTCATGAGATATCCTTCATTACACATTTCATTGGATAGAGGTATAGTCCCCACATATTATTTTTTGTAATGTGACCACTTTCATTGGTTATAACATAACAACCATCCTTTGTTATAATATAACCACCATTCTTGGTTATTACGTTACCACTATCCATGGTTATAACATAAACAACATCTTTGGTTGTAATATAACCACTATCAATTATTATCACATAACCACCATACTT
This sequence comes from Viscum album, assembly GCA_963277665.1. Lineage (NCBI taxonomy): Eukaryota > Viridiplantae > Streptophyta > Magnoliopsida > Santalales > Viscaceae > Viscum > Viscum album. The sequence continues at coordinate 248,419,705 of OY728135.1, read as the reverse complement.
GGTTATAACAAAATGATTGTTATATAATGAAAACCATACATATGTGCTCCATAAGGTCATAAAGTATTCATCATATAAAAACCCTAGAAAAGAATTGGGATTCATTAAAAATTCATCATAGCATGACCCATCGAAAAGAAACAAGTTTCATAAAAATCATTTCATCATAATCATAAACCATCCAGAGATAAAACAAGGTTGGTATCATTGGAGGATATCCTAAGTACATAATAAGTTACATCAAGGTTTTTTTCATTGCTAAATTGAAATAACATTTAAATATCATTAAAATATTTTTGAGGAAAATATGCTTTCCATTTTGAAAATCAATTTTCAAAAAATAATTTTTTTTATAAAATTTGGGAGAATATTTTTATTTAAAATAACCATGAAAATTTTAAAGGAAGATACAAAGTATTGTGTGGTCATTATAGTGAGAAATGTTGTTTATGAAGTATAAGTTAAATGAAAAAATTCATTTCATTTTATTATTGTTTTAAAAAGAACATCATTTAAAAAAAGATTAGAATATTAATTTTACAAATTTTTTAAAAAATTAAATCATGGGTAAAAAAATTATATTAGAATACTGAAAAAAAATATTTTTTTAGAAAACGTGGATATGGATGAAAATGGAATTCTGACCAGAGAGATAAATAATGTGTACTTTCCTTAAAAATATTATTCTTAGTCTCTTAAGTACATAAGGTGAGGAAATTTAATGGAATAATTTTATTTTCATTAAATATATATATAATTATATAAATCATGATTTAATTGGGAGATATATCATAATATTTCATCATTAAAACATAACAATAATCAATCACAATTATTAATGTAATTATAACATAAAACCCATACCACTTTGGAATAATTTTAATCATCAGCCCCATGAATAAAATATATATATATATATATGTGTGTGTGTAATTTAAACTTAAATTCCTATGATACATAATAAAATTCATTCCTGGGTAGTATATACTTCATATACATTAATAAAGACTTATTATGACATGTGTCTCATAGAAAAAAAAGTGAGATGAAAATACCTTACCTCATGTCTGACTTCATGGTAAATGTTGGAAACCCATTTATAATAAATATATATTTATTATAAATGTATTAAATAACCTTATTAATATATATTATAACATATATGATTTAATTATAACTTTTACCACCCATTTTTTAAATATTCGTTATTAAAATCTCACTTTTGTGTGATATCTACTTCATTTTATCATGCATGTTTTGGATCCATGGTTTTGGAAATTATATTTTGATGATGATTCCATCATATAAATAATAACATTAGTGATATAATCAAGGGATATATTCATCAAATTCATGCTTATTTTCATTTATAAATTATATATATAGAAAAATAATTTACACCGTTCATGGAGATGGTATGTTGTATATACACATGAATGATGTTTCCATTTTTCGATGGATAGAAAGAAAGAAATTTAAATAATAAATAAAATTTAAAAAATAATTTTTGTATCTAATATATCAAATAAATTCATTAAATATGTCTTTATTATAGTCATTTTAAACAGAAATGAAAAATGAATGACCTCACATCGGGGAGGTGGTTGTCCACACGTTCGCACGATTTATGTTATAATTTTCCATTTTTTTAGAAGTTATGAAGGTAGATATGTGATTTAAATTACAAAATTATTACTGTTTCGTAATTATAATACAAAAACATTAAACCAATCCTAATTCCAATCCAGAAAATATGGTGATGAGAATTGAATTATATTGCAATGTGGAGACAGTAAGTCATACGTATACATGAGAGACATTTTCAATTCCCATTTAATGGAAAGAGGTTGAATAAAGGTGGTTTCATAATAATAATATCAACTAAATATATTTGGGATAATGAATTTGTTATTTTATTATTAATATAAAAACTTTATATGAGTAAAAGAATAATTAAAAAGAAATTCCTCGGTTAATTAAATTACCTCATTATTGAAATAACTTATATAGATATTCTCTTTTGGTCTATAGGTTTTGAATTTATGAAATAATATAACCCCAATAATTTATATTTTGTATTGGGTAAGAGAAAATGGTATTTTGGTCAAGATAGATGGCTCAGTGATACTTTAAGAAGTGAAAGGAGGGATTCACTTTTATAAATAAGGGGAGGTGCACTCCAGGAATTTATTAAAGTATTAAATTATAATAAATCAATTGTGATGTAGGGATGGAAAAAAAGTTATATAATTATAATAGAAGATGATTATGTGTTGAAATTATATCATAAAATTAAGTCTTGTTATGTTTGGAACACATTATTACAATTATATTTTGGTTTTAACCCTATATTAACACTTTTGACAACTATCGTTCCAATAATTTTTTCTACCCTACAGGGGTTAATAATTTTAATATGAATTAGAAAAAGACCCATAAATGGACCATGGATTTTTTTAAAACATTATACCATTTATTTGGCATAATATAATTTTTTATATTTTATATCATTTTATAATATATGTTTTATTAAAAATACCATTAATGTAATTTTTAACACTCTTCATTATATTTGAATTTAAATACATCATAAAATAGGGTAATTGAAATATAATTCTACCAAACCTCCCTAGTATGTAATATATATTTTTATAATTAATGAGACATATTTTCTTATTTATATTATATCTCTTATAAAAATTTTAATATTATTTATTTTGCTTTTCTCTAAATTAAAAAAGTACTCTATTAGAATTCCACAAGAATTTTGGGCCATTATATAATTTTTAAAAACCATAAATAAATTAATTTCAGTTGGATAATATCATTAATATCAAAATAGAAACTTATATTAGTTCATAATATGCCTTTTCCCCAATAAGGGAACTTAAGAGAGATTTAAAACCAAGAGAGTAGCATTTTGTGACATTCATTGATTAAAATATTATATTGGTCATTTTCAAGGGAAAGTGTCTAATAAAATACCAAATTTAGATTTTATGGTGATATTAGTTGAATTAAATTATTCAATAATAATAACAATGAACAATTATGTCCTTATCGTGTAGTTTTGACATAGATTAACCTGAATATCACTTTACTAAGGTGATGAATTTTACAACGATTAAAATCCATAATGGGAAAAAATAAAATTGGTATATTTAATAAAGTTTTTCCAACTAAATAAAAATATTTAATTAATTCTTTAAAATTCAGTACTTATTAGTGAAAGAAAATAATTATAAAAAAAGTGGACAAAATGTGATGGAAATTACTTTTTAGAAAAATAAAATTTTTAAGAGTGAAACCAGATTTATTTATACACCAAGCTTATATTAATATGAAATGAATGTTAAAAAATTTATTTAGTAATATATATATATATATATATTCAAAATAATTTAGTAGTAGGGATTATATTTATCTATTAAGATAAAAACATATTATGTGTATAAAAAAAGTTTTTCAGGAAATTTGTTTCTACGTATGAAAATGTATTTATACTAAATTCAAACAAAAAAATGATTCAATTATCTTAACTAGATTTTTTTAAAATGTAAGAGAAAGAATTTTACTTTGAAACTAATTTAAAAAAATGGATCTTTTTACAAGCATGAGAGAAAAATTAAGTTTTCTTTAAAGAAATATATGCTTAACTATTCACTGAAAATGAATCTTTTAAAAACAAATCCTTGAAAATCACCATAATATAATTTTGATATTAATATTTCTAAAATTCAGTTATTTTTATGAAAAATAATATTTAATTCTTTCAAAATAGAATAAAATATTTTCTCACAAAAGGCAATAAAAATAATTTCGAATGAAACCATTTTATGCATAATATAACTTTTCAAAAAAAATGAAATCTATTTAATAATAAATAATTAATAAATTTATATAGAGTACAATATTTTTATTATTTTCATAAATTATTTTATTGTATTCATACTCACCTATTTAATGAATATTTTATTATGCACACAAGACAATACTTTGATAATATATCATGGTTGGTTTAAAATCCATGTTGTGTGTAACACAAGCCATCGATGAAATAAAATATATTAAAAAACTATTTTATAAAATCTAGCGGTGTTACACTATACTCCCATTTAAATGAATTTTTCCTTGAAATTAATACCTCTAGTACAAACAAATATGGATATCTTAGTTTTATTTCATCCTTAGGATCCCATGTAGCCTCTTAAAATTTGTGATATCTCCAAAGAACTTTGACATGGTGAGTAGTCTTATTTCGTAGCACATAATTTTTATGATCCATAATTTATATAGGTTTTTCATCATTAAAAATTTAATATTCATTTTTATGACATTATGGTTTAGTACATGTGATTGATTAGGTATCTACTTCCTCTAGAGAGATACATGGAACGCATCGTGAACTTAGAAGAGGTTTAGTGGAAGCCCTGAGAAATAAGATCGCATCCCTGCTATATCAAGAGTACTGAAAGGGACAACATAACTATGGATATTATTCAAATTCTTTTATAATCTCATAACCTTATTCCATTTTTTAATTCTTAGAAAATACTTGACAAAAAAATCATATTTCTGGTCTCACCGACGATTGCCAACATAACATTTCTTTCAACTCTGAGCTACCTTGATGTGTTGATGAATGACTTTGGGATTCATTATCAGTTACCCAACTAGCATAGATCCCAATATATTTAATTCTTTAATATTATCCTTTTTGTGAATTTTTCATTTCCCAATTCATATATTACTCCATTGAATTAATATTAATGTTTAATTTTTTATACGTGAACCACTGAAATTAACATTTATTGGATCGAGAGATCCAAAAATTATTCCATATACCTTTAAATAATTTATCAAGAAAAAATGGATATAAAAATTTCTACAATAATATCCAAGCTCCATATTAATTCACTCCATAAATATTTAACCATAATTATCCTTTAAAGTATAAATGAACAAAATTTAATTGCAATGATTGAAATGGTTTGATCTTAAATTATTCAATGATAAAATTAGTGATCATATTGGTATAATTTTCATAACTCATAAAGTATCATACCAAATAGTATATACCCAAATAATTTCCCCAAATAAATTCATAATAAAACCATATATTCTTATAAAATATAATTCATCTTTTATTCCTTAAATAACTACTTTTTTAAACAAAAATCATTACATTTTGAAGTCAAAGTTCATTCTAGCAGCAATAGACAACATTAAGTTGATTTAGAATATCAGTTGAGTTTTTTTTATTCCAGAACCATTATAGAGATATATAATAGATGATTAGAATCTCAAAAAATATCAATAAAATATGAAAAATAATATTTTCATATGGAGCATTAATATAAATGTAAATAAGAAATACTCAACCCTATAGTGGATGATAAATGTGGCCTAATTATCTTTATTCACTACAATATTTGTGATTCTATAAAATTTACATTTTTTCCTTTGAATTAAAATGTTTTGGTATCTTATTATCCCTATTACCCCATGGATTAGGTCATTGATACTCCAAATTACCAAACTCCTTGCTTTTATAGCACTAGAGTGTGGTCAGTGGGCTCTATGGAGATTTCTCTCCATTCACGTTATTAGATAACTTCTTCCAATCACATCATAAATCTATTTCCTAATGATTTTACATTCCACACATGAAAAATTTACCAATTCCCATAATACATATTCCTCCATGTTTCTTTCCACAATTCATTTATAAAAGAAGGATAATATTCTTCACTATCTAGTTTTTATAATTTATTTTGATTTCAATATTTATTTTCCTAACCAAACCAAGAGATTTATGAGTAACTGAAGTCTTCATATCCTACATGATATCATATTGAATTATTTATCCATATATATTGAATTTACTTATGGCTAATTTAGTTTGGGGTATTTTATTTAATCCACTAAAATATAAATAAACCTTACTTTTAGGTTATATGATTATACTAAAATCATTCATCCTACGACATTTAAAATTAACCTCATAGGTAAAAATTGAATCATACACTTTCTACTATACCTAAAAGAAATTATTTTCTATTTTGGTATGAATAATATTATAAATATACTTATTTAAAAAATAAACTCCTAAACTTATCCAACCCTATAGAGTAATTTTCATCTTGTTGTCTCATATTCATGGTAAGATTATACCATTGATCTAATCCACCATCTAAATTATATATGACAAAATTACTTTTTCTTTCTCCAAATACTAAAAAATGGAAAATATATTTTAAATGGTACCAATCCACGGGTTTAAATCAAGTGGATCATCAGAACCACTAAAATATTCTAGACATTTCCAAATAGAGGACTCAATATAATGTTTTTCTATCCTCCACTCATTTATATGTTTAGTATGATTCGTAGATAGAAAATTTTGTGTGAGTATATCAATGATATTTTCCATTCCATATCCTATAATATTTGGTTTCTCATGATTATAATCATTTGTTTTTTTTATCAAATTCAACATTAACTTGATTACTTAGGATTCCAACAATTAACTAAAATGAAATGGAATAGAGTGGGGAATAATTTTCATTGTAAGAAATCATGAAATATCATTTATAGGATGTCTAAATCATGAAACCTATTTTTTAGTGAATGACTCCTTCATTTTCATCTAGGATATCTGTGATCATTACCAATTCATTAGAATTTTATCATATACATATACATATCCCAATATTTATAAGTAAAGTTTTCTCATCCTATTATATAAATGATAATTATACCTTTCTTTGATACCAACTATAAAATCCTATATTTTTCATTCAATGATATCACATATTAATATATTAATATTCATTTAAAAACATTATAGTCCACACTAGAATCATATAGGTATAGTTCCTTTAGAAACATGGATACATAAAAAATGGGTTCATAAATTATTTTTATTATCTCCCACTATGTTCTTCATAACTGGAACCCTTCTTAAACATATCATACTTAGTAGGTTTATTCATAACTTGGGGATATGAAACATAAGAAAGGGTGATCTCAAATACTCATAAAGGGTAAAAAAGGAATAAATAAATATTCACATGAGTATAATATGAACATGCAGTTTTGATAACATGATCATAAAATTTTAAAATTATAACCTATATATCATAGATCATAGTTTTGATTCATGGAATTATTCTTGGAATATTATAAGATAGAAACAATAAAGTAATCAAAGAATATGATCCATGAGAACATAACGTTGGTACAGGGCATAAGATTATGGGATAAAAAAATAACATAATATATTTTATTCAGTAGTAAAGCTTAATTTATAATAATTTCTTAGTGGAATGTAATTACTCCCCAAACCATCGTATTAGTTAGGGTTCACTCTAAAGAATATCATTAAAGATAAAGACTCTTAGTGAACTATGTTCACTACCCATACCAGCCCTATATATCTTACGATATATCAATCATTTACCTATTCATTGGAGGAAGATATAGATACCACAAATCCATGGTTATAACATGACCACTATCCATGGTTATAATGCAACCACCATCCATTGTTATAACATAACCACCATCCTTTGTTAAAAAATAACCACCTTACCTGGTATTAATGTAACCATCCTCTTTAGTTATAATTTAACCATTATGGTTCATCATAATGTAACCACCACCCTTGGTTACAACATAATAAACATAAAAAATTAAAACCATACATATGTGTTTCAAAATATTTCAAGAAATTCATCATATGATAATTTTTTAAAGAAAATGGATTTTATAAACATTTCATTATATAAAAACGCATGGAAAAGAAATAAGTTTCATAAAAATATTGTCCAAAAAACTTACAACATCTAGAGAAAGAATAAATATGTCATCCTCATATTATATTCCCAATAAATCATATGTTATATCAACGGTTTTGGTATTTTATGAATATAAATACCATTAATTTACAATTAAAACATTCATGAAGAAAATATCCTTTAAATTTTGAAAATCACTTTTCAAAATATAGAAATTTCAATAATATCATGTAAAAAATGTATTGGAAATTTTATAGAAAATAATATAATTATTCTTAAAATAACTGTACAATCATGATAGAGAGATATTTCATTCATGATGTATAAGTCAAAATAAAACATTTCCTTCACATTTTTTAGAAGTAAAAAAAAACCTTATTTGGAAAAAGATAAAAAGAATCATTTTAAATAGTTATTTAAAATGTAAAACATTGTTAAAAATTAATTTATTCAATAATAAGAGAATATTAAAAACCAAAATTAATAATTTTTTATAAAACATGGATATGGAAGAAAAATTATTATTGACTAAAGAGATAAATAAAGTAGATTTTCGATAAACTTTTGTTTTTATTCTCTTAAATACTGAAGTTGATGAAAATGAAATAAGACATTTATTTTCATAAAATAACCAGATTATAATAATTTTAAAGTATTTATTTATAGTTACATCATTAAATTTCATTATCACAATTAATCCATAAACAATCCCGACAAAAATTAGATTATAACGTAAAACCCTTACCACTTTAAAAATATTTGAATCATAAGCTCCAAGTAATAAACATAATTACATAGATACGTAAATAACTTTAAAATTAATAACCATAATCATAAAATATATTTATGGGCTCTATATACACCATATAAAAGAATAAGTGGTGAATATGACATGTGTCTCGTAGAAATAAAAGTGAGAAAAAATCTCTCACATCAGGTTTGACTTTCATCATACATATTCAAACCTCATGTATAGTTAAATAATATTTATTATAAAAATAATAAATAACCATAATCATATATATCATACCATATATTATTTTATTATAACCTCTTATCACTAATTTGTTAACAATTCTTTTGTAAAATCACAATTCAGGGTGATTTCTGCTTCGTTTTTTTACATTTGTTTTAGTTCGGTAGTTTTGACCTTTTATTTTTACAATGATTAAATAATATATCTAATTTTATAATCTATATTAATATCATATATATTAATTATGTAGACATTTATATTCCTTCATAAACTATAGATATAGAAAAATTAATTACATCGTTCTTTGAGACGGTAGGTCATATGTATGCATGAATCTTGATTCCATTTTTGACAGACATAATTGAAGGAAAGTGAAAAATAATTTATAAAATTGTTATTTAATATTATATATTAATTAAATCTATCCAAATTACCATCCATGTAAAAATTAAATTAAAAAAGAATTATATCACTTCGTGGAGCTGGTAATCCACACATAAGCACGATCGACATTATCATTTTACAATGATTTGGATGGAAAAAAGGTTGATATGATATTATCATTATAGATGTATAATTATGTCATAATTATTATATATATACATTAATCCCATCATAATAACCATCCATAAAATTTGGTGATGATAAATGAATTGTCTCACTACATGGAGATGATAAGTTGTATGTACGCACAAGCAATATTTTCACTTCCCATTTAATCGAAAGAGGTTGAAGAAAGGTGGTTTTATAGTTAAAAAAATTCATTATATTTTGGAAACATTAGTTATTATTTTATAAATAATATAAATTTTTTTTATAGGTAAAATAAAAATTAAAAAAAGCGATCAGTTAAGGTGATAACCTATTCTTTCAAATAACTCCTCTAGGTATCCTCTTATGGGATATAGGATTGGTCTTTTGGGAATAAAATAAAATCTATAATATCTATATAGGAATTCATATGCTAAAATTAAAGTGTTTGGTCGATCTTGAAGGCTCGGAGTTGTGCGAATAAGATATAAGAGGGGTTCCCCTTTATAATTGTGGGGTGGGACGCTCTTGGAATTTCAGTATGTATTAAATTTTTATAAATTAATTTTGATGTAAAAATGGATCCAAATTTCAAATATTACAAAATAATATTAGTATGAGCCAAAATACTCTCATTTAAATAAATTTTCAAAATGTCACATCACATTGTTAACCATATCATTTTTATTTTCACCATTCATTAACCCTTTTTACAATTACCATAATATTAATGTTTTCAACCCTTCAATGGTTAATAATGTTACTATAACATGGAAAAAATAAAAATAAATGTATCATGTAAGTTTTTTAAGACCATATTAAATTCATTTTGATGAATATATAATTTCAATAAATTTAATATCATTTAATAAAATATTATTTATTATAAAATACCATTAACGTAATTTTTTACACTATTCATTTAATATGATATGAATTGATTCTTGTTAAATTGGAATATAATTATTAAAAAACATCCCATTATTTCATATATCTCTATATAATTCTTGGGGAACATTAACTCCTTTACAGTGTATAAATTTTAATATATATGAAATCATTTATATTATTTTTATGTTAATTGATTAAATATTATATAAGCATTGCGCAAGAATTTAAGGCCATCATATAATTTAGAAATATTATAAATTATTTTTTATCATGAAAATAATTTCGTTAATATCAAAATAGGCACTGATCATTATTCATAACATGATTTTTTCACAATGTGGACCCATAAAAGTTATTTAAAACTAAGAGTGTGGCATTTTGAAACTTTCTTTGATTTAAAAATTATATTCATCATTTTTAGGGATAAGGGTCCATTAAAAACTATATTATATGAATAATGTTATAGTTTAGAATTAAATTTAGACAATAAGAATTTAGATAAAACATTATCACATTATCACTTATTTTTAAAATAGATTTACCCGATTTACCCGTTATCGATGTGGTAAATTTACCTCTATTACTATTCATATTCACCAAAAATAAAAGATTCATATTTAAAAAAAGTGAAAATCCTGATTTAAAATATGAAATACATTTTATCGAATTCAATACATATAATTTGAATCAAATAATTTAAAACAATTTCACAAAATGGAATGAAAACCACTTTTTAGAGAAATGTTGTTTTTAAGCATAAAACCAGATTTATTCATATCTCACAAGTAGAAAAATATTAGTTGAAAGTTAAAACATTTTATTGAATATATAATATATAAATATAATAAAAATCATTAAAAAAATTCCAAAAAAATAAATTTATATATATAAAAATGCATTGGCGCGTAAAAAACAATTTTCCAGAAAATGTATTCTTTCATATATAAAAATTTTATACCAATTTAAAACATGAATTTGATTAAAAATATCTTAATTATATTATATAAAATAAATTATAAGTCATTTTAATTTCAGTAATATTTTAAATAAAGTGTAACTTTTCACATTCTTGAATAAAAAATATAGTTTTGAAAAAAAATTAGTATTTTCACTCATCATTGATAAATCATTTTTTAGAAAAACCTAGAAATCACCCCTAAGATAATTCTTATATGATGATTTCCATAATGTAGTTATTTTGATGAAATAAAATTAATAAATGTATTAGAATTAAATATACTATTTTCTCTTCAAAATAATTAAATAAGCATTTTGAATGAAATATAATTTTTAAGCATAATACGACTTTTCTAAAAATTGAATCCCTATTTCCTAAGAATTAATTACAAATATTTTTTTTATATTGATATTTTTATATATTTGAAAAATTATTTAATTTTATTCATATTGTATAATTTAATTATTTTATTATAATTCTTACATAATAATATTTTTATAATATTCTATGGTTTATTTAAGCATAGTATTTCATATAACACTAACTATCCAAAAATAATTTTCTTGGAAAAATATATTTCACAAAAATATCATGGTGTTACATCCATTCCCAAAATAATAATATTATCTTTATATATATAAATCCATTATATCACTAAGATAACATCAAATTATTCCAAAGGGCGGAAATCCATATTTGTAGAAAGCACATTCCCACAGAAAATATCTATGAAAGAATAATATAATTGAGATGTGATCATCATAACATTTAGAGTTTTTACTAATAATTTAATATCAAATTGTATAGGTAGTGTTGTGATACCCTTATCAATTTATTCATATATAAAATAGTAGGTAGGTCTATAATAAAATAGTACATCAGTAGTTCTAGAGTTGATGGTATGTGAACCGTTCACAACATCATTATCATACTCATCATCTAAAATTTTGATCACATGATATTTTCCATTTTATCTATGATTAAGAGGTTTATGATGTTGAGAATAATTACAACCCTTAAAAAATGACAACTGTTTATCAAAATTCTTACACTCCGTTAATTTTAAACACTACAATGCTGGTGGGGCATTTTGTGGATCTTTCTCCCCATTGGCATCATAAGGTAACTATTTCCCATTACTTTGGAATTCAACTACTGAATGACATTCATTTTCACACTGAAAACATTTCATTGGACACTTAATACAATTTACCCAGTTTTTCCTTCCACAATTTGACTATAAAATAAATCTTATCTTATTCTCCCCGTCGATTTTAGAGTTTCCTTTGAATTCCATTATTAATATATTTTCAAAGCCATTGTATTGAGGGGTAACCCCAATCTTTGTATCCACCTTGATTGAACATAAAACACCTTCATCAAAGATACTAATGTATCTTATAGATAACTCATTTTGGATAATTTGTTTTAATCCAATGAACAATTGATCTATCAGACATTCATGTTGGATGATAATACTAGAAGTGTACCTAGGAAGTCTTATAATATTATCTTCATAGCTCCAATGGATTCATAATTCTCATTATTTATCTCAATGAATTACTTATCCATTATTATATAAATTATTTGAGGAAATTAATAATTGAAAAATATGATCTTAATCATATTCTACTCCATGGACTAAATTTCATATTGTTTCATATTATTTTTTATTAGAGTCCACCATTAATTGTATTTTACATCCAAATGATAACCTATCAATATGAATTTTTCGTGATCAAAACATTGGATAATGGAAAATAACTTTTTTATTGAACTTGTATATTTATTATAAACAAGTGAATCATAATAACCCCTAAATTAGAGTGGGTGTATCCTCATGAAGGACTCAAGAAAATTTTTTTCGCTCCTTTTATATTTTGTAAGATTAGTATGATTTATAGATTGAGAAAGTTGTGTGAGTATAGTAATGAAATTTTTCATTCCATATCCCTTAAAATTTTGGTTTCTCAAGAAGAAAATAATTTCATTATCCATTTTATTATACATTAACACGATTCCATCAGGTTATAACCATTGACTAAAATAAATAAACATAGTGTAAGAAACAATATTCATAGAGGCGAATCACATGATCAAGAAAATAACCTATAGTATGCCTAAATCATAACACCTTATTTTCACATGAAGATATCCTAGGATTATACAACGTCAGTCATGGTCATTATTCAAATCCTTTATAATGGTTTGTAATGATTTTATAATTTTCCAAAACATATCCCCTGGGAGTGTCAAACTCACCATCCAACTAAGCCTATTGTTGAACACCAAGAGATAACTGATCCAAAGCCTAATGCACCATTTTCAGAGTTACTACCCCTAGGTAAAACAGTTCTAGATCCATGTCCACTTTTATTATCTAGATAGGGATGTAATTTCTTGGAAACCACTCACCCTATCCATTATTAAAATTCCTGTACAATTTAATATAAATGGAATAATTATTAGAATTATCCTTATGGATGTCACTAATGATTTTTCATCATATTTTCCAAAAGTTAACTAAAACTATTCTAGGATATCAACCATAGTGAAACAGAATTTTGATGAATAAAAATTACTTCTTATTAGATAATTATTAAAATCATTTTAAAGACCATACATGAGGACGATAAATGTTATTGTCTTCGCCAACATGGATATATAATGAAATTTCTCAAAAGTGAACTATGTAATCTGTCACTATGTTCGTTATAACTAGAACCCTTCTTAAAAATATCATACATAAAGTCATTATTCATAATCTGGGTAAATGAATCATATGAAAGGGTGATATTAGATTCATAGTAAGCGAAAATAAGGGAGATGTCAATGATCACATAATTATAACATGGGCATAAGGGTACGAGAACATGATTTTGACACTTTATAACTATAACCTTCATAAAAAGGCTATTATACTGTGTAACAAAATAATCATAGAAGTTTTTAAAATATGAATCATACCCAAATCAATGAACATGATCTATTAGAACATTAAATTATCTTAAGATAATGGCTTGTGTCATACACTTAATCATAAAAATACTAATATTTAAAATACCCAATAAGGTATGAATAACATGTTAGGTTGGGATAATCACCCATGTGCCGACTTTGGTTAGGGGATAATCTCTTGTATAACCTATCTTGGTATTGGGATAAACTACCATCTGCACCATTATTTTAATCTTGGGATATCCTACCATGTAACATATTGTTTCGTATGTTGGATAACCTATAGTGTACCTTATGTTTTTTTTTGGGATTGGGATAACCTACCATGTACACACTGACCTCATAGAACATTAATCATTAACCAATTCATTAAATGTATATATATATCCAAAACATCACATAATACCCACATATGTGTTATATAATATCATAAAACATTCATCATATGATAATATTTTGAAAAGAAGTAGGATTTATAAATATTTAACTATGGCATAAACTATAGAAATGAAATGGGTATCACAAAAATCAATTCATTATAATCATAAATATAAATCATCAAGAGAAAATATAATGATGTTATCACTAGATTATTTCACCATTAAATCATAAGTAACATTAAAGGATGTACTCATAGATAGATATTGATTTTTAAAGATCACATGGAATATTATTTGAATAAAATAACCTTTCATCATTTAAAAAAATAATTTTAAATGGTAAAATTTCCCAAATATTTAAGAACAAATTCTCTAAGAAACTAAAATTGGAAATCATTATATAAATATTTAAATCATTAAGTGTTCATGACAGTATAAATCATTTTTTATGCTTTAAATGTTTATATGAAGATTCCTTTAAAATTTCTAATAAAATTCATATGAACCTTGTTCAAAATATGACAAGAGGATTCATTTAAGCCATTTATGAAAATTGAGAAAATTGATAAAATTTATTTAAACCATAATTATATATTTTTAAATGTTTTGTTTATATGATTTTTATAAAACATGGACATGGAAGAAAAATTATTTTCAACTGAAGAGACAACTAATGAAGATATTTCTTAAACAAATCATTCAGTATCATGAGAACATAAAGAGATTAAAATGAAAGGAACAAAATTGTTATAATGAAATAAACAATGTTTAATATTGTATTTTTTTTCTTTATATATATATATATATCATTTTATTTCATCGTCTAAATCATTTTCATAAACTCTCACGACAAATAGTGAGATTTCAACATAAACCATTTCCACTTTGGTATTGGATCAATCATAAGCCCCATGAAATAAAAAAACTTCTATTTATGTTTGTACCAAATAATATTCATGATGAGAATTCTAAAATATATTCATGGGAAGTATATATGTTGTAAAAAATAAATTAGTGGTGAATATGGCATGTGTCCCATATAAATAAAAGTGAGACAAAAATCCATTACCTCAAGTCTTGAATTTATTAATACACATTTTAACCACTTATATAATAAATATAGTATTATTATAAAACTATTATAAAATTATATGAATATATATAACCATATATGATTTATATAAGACCTCATATTGACTTTTTATTTATAATTCCTTGTTAAACCCAAGTTTTTTGTACGAACTACATCAATTTTTATGAATGTTTTAGTTTTTTAAATGATTTTAATTTGATCATGGTTACATCATATATAAAATTATATCCATGAAATAAATATCATACATATTAATTATATATGTATTTATTGTATTCCATAAATTTTAGTGATAGAAAATGAATTACATTATTCATGGAGATGGCAGGTCGTACGTACACCCGAACACTATTTAAATTATCTCAAAAGACAGAATGGAAAAAATAATTAAAAATTCACTTATAAATAATAAATTTTCTATCATAGATATCATATATATTCATTAATTATTATACCATTACCATCCATATTAAAATAAAATGGAAAACATATTACATCATTTTGTGGAGGCGGTAGTTCACACGTACGCATGTACGATGTTATAATTTTTGAAAAGATTATTAGATATGAAAGTAGATTAGATATTATATTTCAAAATGATTATTTATGTTTTAAATGTCCTGAAAATATATTAAATCCATTTTTATATCCATCCATGAAATGATGTAATGTAAAATAAAGAAGATGTTTTAGCATAGAGGTTGTCCTCCGTACACAAGATTGGTGGTTTCGTTTCCCGTCTAATTGGGGGGAGAAGGAAACTGGTTATGAAAATAGAATAATAAAATATTATTTCCAAGGATAAATGTATTTTTTTATTTTTTTCATATTTTAATAATATATTAATGAGGTGTGTGAATAAAAAATGCATAGTTAAGAATGATGCCACTTTTTTGTACAATATATTTAGGTTACCACTAAAATACTTATTTAGATTGTTTCATAATAAAACTAATGACTATATAATCTGAGAATGGAATTACCTAAGATATTTTTTTCTAGGATTTTAGGAACTAAATGTATTTTTGAATTTTAAGTGGAAAGGAGGGGGTGTCCTTTTATATGTCAGGGAGACGACACACTTGAATTTTTTTTCAAAAGAAGTAATTATATCCACATTTTTAAAATGAAAAAAGAATCCAAAATGGATTTTTATATAAAATTAGTGATAAAATTTAGAAATATGGCTATAATATAATTATTGGACAACTTATAATGTCTTTTAAACACTTATATTTTAATTTAACCCTGATAAACCGGTATAAATGTTAACTGGGTTAATTAATTTTTATTGTTTTTAAAATTAAATTAGAAAAAAATTCAATTGAATTCAATAAATAATATTATTTATAAATAAAATAAATATACAATCCATTTTTACAATTTAATTTAACATAATTTTTAAATTTTAGTTTAAAATTAAACTCACAGAGAGGATGAAAATGGCTTTCCAAAGAGAAAATTTTCATAGGTATAAACAGTCTAAACATAAAAAATTTAAATTAAACTGATTATAATATCCAGAATTTGATTAATTATAACATTATTGATCTAATTTTACTTTTAAATCATTTTAAAAAAACTCTAATTTTGTAATTTATTTAAATGAAAATGAATTTTTCAATAAAATTATGTTTTTTTACTCTTCCTTAACCATAAATTAATTTTTTATTTTTAGTAAAAATTTTGTGGAAAGGTGTTAATCCTTAGAAAAAAAGAAACTAGGTTCTTAAAATTCATTGATAAATAAAAAAATAATTTAAGGTTAGTTTAATAGTATTATAATTATTTTCCCTATATAATCTCATATGATGTGGAGTTACCTTTGTATTCTGGCCATCCTTTAAAAGATCTTCAAAATGATAGGTCATCTTGTCACAAGTCTGAATATACTCTTACAAGATGATCTTACCTTTTATGAAGACTAATTTTAAAAGAAGATTTTTATAGCATCCCGTCTTTTTATAACATAACTTTCATTCCATTACACGGAACTGAGGATCTTTAAGGTTTAGTGTCTTGGAAACAAGGAACATAAAACCTGAAACAAAAAAAACATTCTTCTTAAACACTTGAAAGGATTCTCCTCATGTTCACCCTAGGCTCATTACTGCATCTCATAACCTGGGGACATACATCAAAAGAAAGGATGAGCAGAAGGCCCAGCAAGGGAAACAAGTGAAACATTTTACATATGAACTTGAGATACATCAATAAAGTCATGAAAAGAACTTTAAGGCATGAAAATGAAATCATGAGGCATATCATAATAAAAATAAAACTTTTTCATAACTTGAAGATATGGATGAAACATTTAATATTGACAATCGTTTCGTTTCACCAAGGTCCATCCCCAAGGTGTCGTTAAAAATTACCAAGGTTATTCACCAAGGCGTCGTTAAAATGGTCATCTCTAGAGATTAAGTCTTTACCCAATGCATTGGAGCGCTATCAGGGCGCACCCTTAAATTTTTCTTTATTATCATGTGGGCCACATATATCATCATCAAACATTTCATAAATAACCCATATAGCATAAAATAAATGGGTTTCATTTCATAATCATAACGTTTTAAAAACTACTTTAAAGACATGATCTTTGCGTTACTTTAAACCCACGGAAAGGGAAAGCAGGTATCATGTATGTAAATCCCAGAATTTAAAATAGAACATTTTGATATATATGTGAATACCCCTGTAGAAATAAGAGATTTGAGTATTCACTTTATAACATAAAATAATTTTGAGAAAAGAGAGGCATTTTGAGACGAAAATTCTGCAGCATAACGGCTATGTTACAAGGTTTTAGAAAACTTTGAAAAGAGAGGGGACATGGGTCGAACAATAATAATTGACCCATAAAACAGTAGAGGGATATAATAAGAAGGATATATGGACATGGTGATGAAATTTCAAGGACATACCATTTGAAATGAAAAACATGGAATGAAGACAAAAAATTTGATTTCTCTTATGAAAATTCGGCAGCCTAACGACGTCACTTAAACTTCAACAAAAATGAATTGAACAGATAAAATAGGGTCTCTCATCATATGATCATAAGAGATCAGTATGATAGATATAGAGATCATACCGCAATATAATAAAAAGGAACTTGCAAGACTTGACATAGAATTAGAACTTTGAAAAGGAGAAGGGTGAAAGAATCCCTTAAAAATTTGGCAGCCTAACAACGCTACTTAAAACTTCAAAATTCTGATTTGAAGAGATCAAATGGGGTCTCTCATCATATGAACATAAGAGTCCAGTATGATAGATATAGAGATCATACCCCAACATAACAAAAAGGAACTTGAAAGAATTGACATGAAAGTAGAACTTCAAAACGAGAAGGGTGAAGAACCACTTAAAAATTCGGCAGCCTAACGGCGCCACTTAAAACTTCAAAATACTGAATTAAAGAGATCAAATGGGGTCTCTCATCATATGATCATAAAAGATCAGTATGATAAATTTATATATCATACCCCAACATAATAAAAAGGAACTTGAAATACTTTACATGATAATAGATCTTGAAAAATGAGAAGGGAGAAAGAATCTGTTACAAAAATTTGGGCAGCCTAACGGCGCCACTTAAAACATCATAAAACGAAATAATGAGAGTAATAGGGGATCTATAATTATGTGAACATGAAAAGGGAAGTAAGAGGAGTATAAAAGAACACCCTTTAACATAAGAACATGGATCATAAAAGAAATTACATAAAAGAGATTTCTTGAAAAGAAAGAGAGAGATCGGATCCCTTACCTTAAAACGTAACTCTTAAAACTCAAAGGTTTGGACCTTGAGGGCTTGGGCGCACCTTGGGAGGACTCCTTGGGAGGTAAGGAGACCAGAACTTCGTTAGGGGAGAGTTGGGAGTCGAATGGATGAGAGGATGTCTTGGTATTTATAGGGAAAGTGAGGGGACAAGGCATTAATGGCCAAGGGACACCTCATTAGTGGTTTTGGCAAAACCATGGGCTTGCCCATGGTATTTGCCCATGGTATTGGCCACTTGGGACACCTCATACCTTATCTTACTATTCATAAGTCGACCATATTGATTACATACTTAATACATCATTTAATGATGTCATTAAACTCCCGTAACTTAAAAACTGTATTTTCACTATTCATCGAAAATTCAACTTTCTCAAAATAATCCCAAAATTTCACCTTAACCAAATATCAATACTCTGATTTCAAAAATGAAATCCATTTTATAAAAATAATTTTCTAAATATTTTTAATTAAATTTTTAATTAAAAACACTATTCATCGAAAATTTATTTTTTTCAGAAAAATCCCCAAAAATTACCTTAACATAATATCGATGCTCTGAGTTCAAAAATGAAGTCCATTTTATAAAAATAATTTTCTAAATATTTTTAATTACAATTTTAATTAAAAAACACTATTCATCCGAAAAAACTAATACTTGAATAATTATTTATGAAACCGTTATTTAACTATTTTATTGAATCACATTACTTAATCAAAGTGCCTAGCTTATTTTAGTACTTTCTTTAATTGATATTAATAATCCATTTGGACACATTACTAATCCTAATAATAAAATCACTATTCATAATTTACTATTCATCAAAAATCAAGTTGATCTTATTAGACTCTAAATTTCGTACTGAACATAATTGTAGAAGACCATTTTTTGAAAATCATTACACATTTTTAATTATTTAAGGTTTACATAAACATATTTAAAATATCCTTTTTCGAAAATTCATCAAAAATATGCATACTATATTTATCCAGTCATTTGAAAATTCATAAAAGAAATCGAAATTTTTATTTAAAACAAAGGATTACACAAGACAGTTACGGTCTCCTTACATAGCCCCTTATCACACCAGCATAGGACCTAAGTGTAAGGTGTGCTAAGGTGAGAGAATCCGAGGGAGGCTCGGCCAACATCGCACGAGTAGTAATTTCTATCAGTTTGAACTTCTCGCGAAGGCGATCCCGTTCTAGCTTTATACGATGAAGTTCATCTTGGGTTTGGTCCAGAGCAAAGCCCAGTGGTGCTACCTCCTTCCCAAGTTCTGTTAGATGGGCTTCGATCGGTCCAAGACTACTGGGTGAGGCCATCGAATCTTCTTTCTATATTAATTAACCAAGATTGCTTGTATTTAGAGACAATAGTCAAAACGTTTAGTTTCCAGCAGTCATATTGACCAATGGTCAAATAACAGTCAAAACCCAACAGTCTCATTTTAATTATACTCATGTTATCAAATGAAACATTTTTGTTGAGTATAAAAATAAAATAACACATAAAATTAGGAAACAATATTTATTTAAAAATTTGGGTCGTTACAATCTTCCCCCCTTAAGAAATTGCGTCCTCGCAATTTTTAAAATTGGGTTTTGAAATTTCATTGAAAGTCCCACATCGGAAAAGGAGTCAGTAAAAATATTACTTTAAAAGAAAGAAAGGGAAGTACAATGGTCACCCGAGTTAACCCACACTAGGATTCCATGTAGGAAAACATGGACATGGAGGAGAAAACAAAGGGTCAAGTTCTGAGGGAGAGTGATAGAGAACATGATTAGGAGAAAGTTAACCATAAGAAAAATCCCAAACTTATGATGTGTGTAAACGGTCTTTGATTACCTAGTAGGAAACGTAAACCAACAACATTTTTGTTTTACGTTTCTTTTCATAATTTTGAGGAATTCATTTACTACATAGAACAAAAACATAAGAAAATATACCTACCTTCAAGTAAAGTTTCATCCTTTAATAATTCCCTACCAACACTAATCGTTTCTCCAAATGATGAGGATTCAAAAACACTTGGTCTCATAAAAGCACAAGAATCATCTTCTAGAGAATCACATAATCTACAAAAGATTAATTATCTATTTCTTCTATCTTTAAACATTATCCCAAAAACAGAAAGGTTAAGGTAAAAAAACTCTTCAAAAAGAAATAATCCCATAGTAATGGAAACTAATTTTAAATCTTCAAAGTTCCATGGTACTACCCAAAGTTCATCATAGACCATTCCATAAATAACGGTCCTTAAAATTCCTCAAAATAAACCAAACTAAGATTGAAACCCAAATACAAGAAGGATTTGATAACATAGTCTTCCAAAACAACTTCATTGTTCATCTCCAGACAACATTAACCACTCCTAACATCTTATAACAAAAGTAGCTAACCTAAACATATTTTACCCAAGATAGGTTAATCATTCCCATAAGTAACCTAAATTACTATAAGTCCACCTTAAATTCATAAATTCTTCAAAATATAAGTCAACCTTACTCCTCAATGAAAATACTATAGTAATCTATTTACCTCGATCATGTAGGGTCCCCAAAATAGTGAACGTCTTCCAAAATAATAATAATCTTTTAATCCCCTAATCATCTCTGTCATATTAATACGGAAATCGTCACATTTCCTATCACATTGGTTGTTGGGACACGTTTTTCCATTTCCCACCATTAACTAAGAAGAGAAAGTATAATTAGAGGCTTAAATACTTAACCAATAATCATGAAAAGGAACTTAAAGCATATAAGGATAACTTGTGCAAGAAAAGTATACCCTAACTTGTGATCCCTAGGTTCCCATCTAGGTTATCCATGATCATATATTCTTATGTGAATCTTTATTTTATTTTATCTTTGTTCCTTTAACAATGGTTCATACCAAACTTATGAATTTACCAAAGCATATCCCCCGGGAGTGTCGTAACCAAGAGTGCAGCAAGGCCCATTGTCGTGTACCAGTTCCCGTTTGAGTCTAGCTCAAAGCGGTGTTTTCGGGTTTTAACCCTATGTACATCTGTGCCAGAGCCACCTCTACCTGCTCGTATCCAGACAGGGATGTATTTTCTTGGCAACCCCTTACTCAATACTCACCAAAATACCAGGAAGATTTCCTATATTTAAACTTTTCTATAGGGTTCTTCCTAGAGTTTTAATAACCTAATTTCCACAAATAACTAAACCATCCTTTC
Organism: Viscum album; assembly: GCA_963277665.1. Lineage (NCBI taxonomy): Eukaryota > Viridiplantae > Streptophyta > Magnoliopsida > Santalales > Viscaceae > Viscum > Viscum album. The sequence continues at coordinate 248,397,120 of OY728135.1, read as the reverse complement.
ATACCAACTATAGCATCCCGTCTTTTTATAACATAACTTTCATTCCATTACACGGAACTGAGGATCTTTAAGGTTTAGTGTCTTGGAAACAAGGAACATAAAACATGAAACAAAAAAAAACATTCTTCTTAAACACTTGAAAGGCTTCTCCTCATGTTCACCCTAGGCTCATTACTGCATCTCATAACCTGGGGACATACATCAAAAGAAAGGATGAGCAGAAGGCCCAGCAAGGGAAACAAGTGAAACATTTTACATATGAACTTGAGATACATCAATAAAGTCATGAAAAGAACTTTAAGGCATGAAAATGAAATCATGAGGCATATCATAATAAAAATAAAACTTTTTCATAACTTGAAGATATGGCTGAAACATTTAATATTGACAATCGTTTCGTTTCACCAAGGTCCATCCCCAAGGTGTCGTTAAAAATTACCAAGGTTATTCACCAAGGCGTCGTTAAAATGGTCATCTCTAGAGATTAAGTCTTTACCCAATGCATTGGAGCGCTATCAGGGCGGAACCTTAAATTTGACTTTATTATCATGTGAGACACATATATCATCATCAAAAATTTCATAAATAACCCATATAGCATAAAATAAATGGGTTTCATTTCATAATCATAACGTTTTAAAAACTACTTTAAAGACATGATCTTTACGTTACTTTAAACCCACGGAAAGGGAAAGCAGGTATCATGTATGTAAATCCCAGAATTTAAAATAGAAAATTTTGATATATATGTGAATACCCCTGTAGAAATAAGAGATTTGAGTATTCACTTTATAACATAAAATAATTTTTAGAAAAGAGAGGCATTTTGAGACGAAAATTCTGCAGCATAACGGCTATGTTACAAGGTTTTAGAAAACTTTGAAAAGAGAGGGGACATGGGTCGAACAATAATAATTGACCCATAAAACAGTAGAAGGATAGAATAAGAAGGATATATGGACATGGTGATGGAATTTCAAGGACATACCATTTGAAATGAAAAACATGGAAGGAAGACAAAAAATTTGATTTCTCTTATGAAAATTCGGCAGCCTAACGACGTCACTTAAACTTCAACAAAAATGAATTGAATAGATCAAATAGGGTCTCTCATCATATGATCATAAGATATCATTATGATAGATATAGAGATCATACCCCAATATAATAAAAAAGAACTTTCAAGACTTGACATAGAATTAGAACTTTGAAAAGGAGAAGGGTGAAAGAATCCCTTAAAAATTTGGCAGCCTAACGACGCTACTTAAAACTTCAAAATACTGATTTGAAGAGATCAAAATGGGTCTCTCATCATATGAACATAAGATTCCAGTATGATAGATATAGAGATCATACCCCAACATAACAAAAAGGAACTTGAAAGAATTGACATGAAAGTAGAACATCAAAACGAGAAGGGTGAAGAACCACTTAAAAATTCGGCAGCCTAACGGCGCCACTTAAAACTTCAAAATACTGAATTAAAGAGATCAAATGGGGTCTCTCATCATATGATCATAAAGGATCAGTATGATAAATTTAGAGATCATACCCCAACATAATAAAAAGTAACTTGAAATACTTTACATGATAATAGATCTTGAAAAATGAGAAGGGAGAAAGAATCTGTTACAAAAATTTGGGCAGCCTAACGGCGCCACTTAAAACATCATAAAACGAAATAATGAGAGTAAGAGGGGATCTCTCATTATGTGAACATGAAAAGGGAAGTAAGAGGAGTATAAAAGAACACCCTTTAACATAAGAACATGGAGCATAAAAGAAATTACATAGAAGAGATTTCTTGAAAAGAAAGAGAGAGATCGGATCCCTTACCTTAAAACGTAACTCTTAAAACTCAAAGGTTTGGACCTTGAGGGCTTGGTGGAACCTTGGGAGGACTCCTTGGGAGGTAAGGAGACCAGAACTTCGTTGGGGGAGAGTGGTGAGTCGAATGGATGAGAGGATGGCTTGGTATTTATAGGGAAAGTGAGGGGACAAGGCATTAATGGCCAAGGGACACCTCATTAGTGGTTTTGGAAAAACCATGGGCTTGCCCATGGTATTTGCCCATGGTATTGGACACTTGGGACACATCATACCTTATCTTACTATTCATAAGTCGACCATATTGATTACATACTTAATACATCATTTAATGATATCACTAAACACCCGTAACTTAAAAACTGTATTTTCACTATTCATCGAAAATTCAACTTTCTCAGAATAATCCCAAGTTTTCACCTTAACCAAATATCAATAATCTGATTTCAAAAATGAAATACATTTTATAAAAATAATTTTCTAAATATTTTTAATTAAATTTTTAATTAAAAACACTATTCATCGAAAATTTATTTTTTTCAGAAAAATCCCCAAAAATTACCTTTACATAATATCGATGCTCTAAGTTCAAAAATGAAGTCCATTTTATAAAAATAATTTTCTAAATATTTTTAATTAAAATTTTAATTAAAAAACACTATTCATCCGAAAAAACTAATACTTGAATAATAATTTATGAAACCGTTATTTAACTATTTTATTGAATCACATTACTTAATCAAAGTGCCTAGCTTATTTTAGTACTTTCTTTAATTGAGATTACTAATCCATTTGGACACATTAATAATCCTAATCATAAAATCACTATTCATAATTTACTATTCATCAAAAATCAAGTTGATCTTATTAGACTCTAAATTTCGTACTGAACATAATTGTAGAAGACCATTTTTTGAAAATCATTACACATTTTTAATTATTTAAGGTTTACATAAACATATTTAAAATTTCTTTTTTCGAAAATTCATCAAAAATATGCATACTATATTTATCCGGTAATTTGAAAATTCATAAAAGAAATCGAAATTTTTATTGAAAACAAAGGATTACACAAGACAGTTATGGTCTCCTTACATAGCCCCTTATCACACCAGCATAGGACCTAAGTGTAAGGTGTGCTAAGGTGAGAGAATCTGAGGGAGGCTCGGCCAACATCGCACGAGTAGTAATTTCTATCAGTTTGAACTTCTCACGAAGGCGATCCCGTTCTAGCTTTATACGATGAAGTTCATCTTGGGTTTGGTCCAGAGCAAAGCCCAGTGGTGCTACCTCCTTCCCAAGTTCTGTTAGATGGGCTTCGATCGGTCCAAGACTACTGGGTGAGGCCATCGAATCTTCTTTCTATATTAATTAACCAAGATTGCTTGTATTTAGAGACAATAGTCAAAACGTTTAGTTTCCAGCGGTCATATTGACCAATGGTCAAATAACAGTCAAAACCCAACAGTCTCATTTTAATTATACTCATGTTATCAAATGAAACATTTTTGTTGAGTATAAAAATAAAATAACACATAAAATTAGGAAACAATATTTATTTAAAAATTTGGGTCGTTACAATTTTGTTTTCTTGATCTACACCCTATAATCCTCATCAGTATCAATTTCAATAATTCTCTTATTCATCCTATTAACATCCACCTGTAATGAATTAATCTAGAATGATTCCACCATATTGTTTTCCAAATAATGAATAATCATCTTATGTAAATTTCATATTTATACTACCTCTTTCCCAACCTCCCACCTAAATTCATTATCATTGAATCCTTCCCCATTTTCTAATTATTCAAGACACCATAAACTGCCTCTAGTTCACACAATCAGTCTTGTTTTCTCTTCTATCAAATAGAATCTCATAACACTCAACACTATGGGTTAAGGTTTTCTCCTATAAATTTTCATGATTCTGAGACATACTAGATTCATGTAATAATGGAACAATCCTATTCACCCCTCGTTAAGCACGGATTTATAAAAATATCTCATGATCATTGGAATAGGTAAATTTTATTTTTCATTGTGAGGTATTGATATTTTTACATTGCTAACTAGAATAATTCCAATATATAGCATACCATTATTTTAATTTACTAAGACAGAATCAATGTACACCATAGGGTTCAGTTCCTTCCCCCATCAAATTTAGTATTGAAGTAAGCTTCTTTTTCATTTGACTCTGATTCTATTTGGGATAACTATTCAGAATGATCCATTTTCCACCAGGGAATGGTTTTCCACCACCCTTTAGAATCATGATCATTGTCCACCATCTTATTTATAGATGTGAATCAAGTTTAAAGATGGATCAAGGTAAAGGGAACCCACATCTAAGATGATATATAAATTTGAGTAACTCTTTAATTTTTACCATACAAGTCATGAGGATCCATTTTAGCATCATTTATTCCCACAACTAAAAGAATAACACTAATCCCAACCTGGAGCATTAAAAGGTAGCATAAATTTAAAGGGTATGTATTACCATCAATCCTAGAACCTTAACCACGATTTAAAAAATTGATATCATCTCACTCTGACCATTTCCCCTCACTTATAGTGTATAGATCATGGGAATATGTTGAAACCGCAACATGAGTGCTCATCCTTGTCGTTCTCAGGACCTGTATAGTTGACCTTCCTCCATTCGTGCCACATCTTATACCAAAAAAACATTCCCAAATAATTGGTTTAGGCTGTAGAAGACTCACCCCATTTCGAATAGAAGAAACATTTAAATGACTCTCATTACCCAACAAACATGTTGAGAGGTCCACGTGAGGGTTGGATTTCACCCCAGTTTGGCATTTGGAAACATCATGGCCAAGATTTATATATGGTGAACATAAAAGAGAGTTCCAATAATCTATTTTCTAATTGATTTAATATTTTTAATTATTTCATTTCTATATGATTATTAAAAAAAATTATATTAATTTATAACATATTAATTAATTAAATTGATTCAATGTAAAGTGTTTTACATTGTATTAGTTAATGATTAAGCATAGGATATTTCAAAATATAGGAAAATTATATTTCATTGTATATATTATTCTCTTATGACGAATGCTTATGATTTATTCTCAATAAAGGCCAACATGATATTTTATATATTATAATTAATTACAATAGAACACACTATTGTTTTGATCATGGTAACCTGACTAATGTTTTTTATAAAAGATCATTTGGGGATCAATGAACAAAAATAACCCCATAGAATACATTTGAAAATTATAGACTATTAAATAGATTGAATTGGAGAGAGATATAAAATTTATTTAAATATTTTCTAATTTTACTACTATTCCATTTATGAAATCATAGTGTAAATTCATCACCTTGTCTATTAATAACAAAGGGATCGAGCTACATCGAGTTTTTTCATTTTTTATCTTTTATACTTTAAATTTATTTTTCTGAATATAACCACTATATTTTTTTATTTAATTCTATTTCTTTCATGTTCATTATTTTATTATTTCTAATTCCAAATGGTGGTTTTATTTGATTATAAATTTTAACCAAAAGTTATGTATTTTGGGTTATTTATTACAGAATGAAGGTCAGTTTTTTTCTGGGTTGCACTCTAGGTTAATACATGGAAATTCTTATAAAATGACATCAAACCTTTAAAAAGTGAGGTGTCATAGAGAGTTCCATTAATATTTCTGATTAGTGAAGAGTTAATAGTAGATATAGGATCTTGGATTTCTAAACTTCTATAAAAATATGTGGTTCTTAACTTATATTTTCCCTTCATATTAATTTGAACATTATTGCACTGAACATTACTATTTCTGATGTGTGTGTCTTATTGTTTTCTCATGTATGTTAAATTTACTATAATTTTGAACAATTATATGGATTTTAAAAGGTTATATTCACTCCTATAGACCATAATATTCATCTTTAGCAGGATACCAAGCATAATACAACGTGGCTTATTGCATCACATGTTAAAGGGATTTATAGCATATCTTCTTTAGTCGAAACATATATTCTTAAAAATTCCCTGATCATTGGTGTTTGAGAACTAGTGAAAAGGGACACCAAATAATCAATAGGTAACAATTTACCATAAATTAAAAAAGCTATAAGTGACATTTTAATTTATTTTAAAGATAAAACTAATCTCTAAAATAATTTATAAAAAATAAATGTTCAACAATATAACATAAAATAAGTACACCTAACAAGACATCAAAAATAATGTTAAACAAAAAAATAATCCATCCAGGTTAGAAAAATGCATACAATGACGCCCTAACAAATACTGACACATTTCACAAAGACTGTTTCACCTAGGTTCTATCAGTAATGAACATGGGAATCTTACTATTTTATTACATCACAAAAATTTATTTTAACATTAACTCTGACATTTATAGGAAAGGATGAGTAATAAATTATTAAGAAGAATTTCCTTAAGTCACTCCATTGGATTCGAATATATAATTCATATCAAACAATGTAACTAATGTTAACTGGGAAACTAATAATTTTCTATATATTTAACAATTACTATATCCAATTAATAAATTATATTTGTCATAGAAACCATTATTCTGAACATACCCAATTTCTACTTCTTTATCAATTAAACCATAATTCCAGAAATCAAGGAATAATTGATCAATAATCAACTAATCAATTATACTACATAAATACTACAAAATAACTACAATCTTAGTTCACCGATAGTGAATCATCACCCACATAGATTAATTCATATAAGTCTTTCTATGCTGACCATGACAATTTCCAACCACACCCTATTATTATTTCATTTATATAATTTTAAATGATTTTCCCTAAAATTGTTTCCTAAAAAGAAAATTTCTTTATAAATTAAATTCTTATTACAGAATTACCATAATCAATATATACTAAATAAAAATTCAATTTCAGATAAAATCCCTATTTCAACACACTCTAACTAAGATTTGAAAATGCATTATTTTTTTTTTTTCAAAAAAATCACCATTTTTCATTTAACATAGATCCAGATATATATAATATTTGAATCAAATACACTTAACACAAATCATTTTACTTTATTTAAATCATTTTAAAAAATATCAATAATGATAAAAGAAGTCCTATCCAAATAAGGTGAAAATATAATCTACCCATTTAGTTGTTTTCCATAAAATTTTCCAAAAGCTTTTGGGGCAATGACATTAATGAGTCAGACTACATTACCAAGGAATTTAAATGCCTCATGAACCATATTTCTAAATCTCAATGAACTGAACATAAAATTTAATAGTGGTTCACAAGAATGTACCCCATTTGGAAAGACCCCATACTTATTAGGTGTGGCCCATTCCATAGTGTTACAAAACTTATGTGACTATATAGTTCTAAGTATATGACTATGAATGATTGGAATGACCTCCATGCCACATAAAATTTCCTCGTATATATAATTCTTCTGAGGTGTATAATCATAAAGGTAAAAGGGTTAATTTTATGGAGTGACATGATTCTATAACAATGTCATAAATCTATTGATTAATTTTTTTAGAAAAATATATATAGAGAAATGTGGGTGTTAGGACATACAATTGGTATATGTGATAGTTAAACTATGTTCTTAACCATATGAAATTTTTTAATAATATACCATTGGGAATATATTGATAATATATTAATCTTTTTATTCTCTAATCACCCGATTCTAATATTTCAACATAAAAAATAGATAATATATAAAAATATAATAGTATAAAATAATATTTCCCCTAATTTATGTGCCATATTCCCTTTATTTAATAACCTGGTTATACTATACATAACTCAATACATAATAGAGCCAAATTAACTAAATTTCTCATTATAATAACTTCTTTTTATCTTTTATCCATTATACTGAATTCATGATACTAATATTCATTTAATTACCGCCATAAAAATCCTCTAGTTTCAACCCATTATTCAAGTCCTATGATTTAATAAAATTTTCCACCATTAAATCATAATGGTGTAAATGTCTAAATACCCATTTAAACACATCATGACACATGAAAATATCAATTCTATGTCAGCAATTAGGATTCTTCTAGCACCCTCATGGCATATGAATATTTCATCCAAAAAAACTAATCAATAAACTTCTATTAATTAAATAAACAAATAATTATTTGGATTAATTCAATTTTTATATCGAATGAACTTCAGCAAATAAACTCAATATTATCCCCTTATTATTAATTAATATCTAAAATAAATGATGCTATAGTATAATATAGATAAGAATAGTTTTTTCACTAATATTTAACATCAATTTATTAGGAATTATCTCAATACTTTTTAATGTTATGAAATATTTGTTTTATTATTTATTCATTTTCAAATAAAGAATTTTTTTGTTTGGCCTAAAATATATGGGATACATGTATATTGACATTAATTTTAGAGATTAGAGAGTTAGGGAAAATGATTTTATAACTATCATAAAATGTGGGGGATATTATTGCTAATACTAGGAAATCAAGCTACTTGGGTATCTTTTTTTAATGAACTAAAAAATTTAAAAAGGAACATTTTGATCTTGAGAGGTTAAAGGATTGAATTAGGTAAAATTAATTAAGACACTATAAATATAGTGTTATGTATAATGTACTTTATATCCCATTTAGAACTCAACAATAATTAAAATTTCCTAAAAACATTTGAGAAGAGGTTAAAGCAATTGAAATTCTTCTTATTTTTTTTGATAATTATAAATTTATATTACAAAAATTAATATTAAAAAAATCCATATAATTAATTAATATTCTAACAAACATTAAAACCTATAGACATTATGGATCACATGATGGTTGGTCATCAAATCATCCACCTTTTTATCATGGTTCATATTATCATTATAGGTAATCTAATTTGACTATTTTCATAAACAATCTCAATCTTTTGTATTGGTATAACATAAAAAATAAATATTAAAACCCAAAGGTAAAACAATTTATAGGATAAAAAATTTACACTATCCTAAAATATTGGATTAAAATATTATTAACACTATTTTATTTGAAAAAATATTTTCCAAAATGTTTTCACATGTATGAAAACTACAGTAATTTAGAGAACTCATTGGACAATACATGTTAGATACTGGTAAAGAAAAGAATACAAAGATGAATACACCTCACTTAATGTATAAAAAATCAAAATTAATGAATTTGAAAGCATTGTAACTATGAAAGATTAGTTCATCAATATTTTGGATGGTAAGGAGATCCGTAGAGAAGACATTTATTTACGAATATCACAACATATTTGAATATCATAAGTATGATCCATGAGACCTTGTTCTTGAAATTATTTTGTTTATATCAATGGGTTTCACAGGATTTAAGTAATATCATTAAAAATAATAGAATCAATATGAAAACACATAATATATTATCTCCATGAAACATATCTGAATCAATTTTTAAACTATGAAATAATGATATGTTCGCCATTCACTATTGATGTATTTTAGATCTGTCTTAATTTCATTTCATTGGTAAAGATAACACGAGATAAAATTGAATGTCGATTCTCCTCGAGTGGTATCCCTAGGTTTGTTTTGAATCACTCATCCCCTGAGTAGGACACCATGTTCACTATATAGAATGATACTACCTCTCATGGAAAATTAATAATACTAAAAGATCAATAAAAGGGATTGTATCAGCTAAACAATATAAAAGATTATAGACAATCAGCATATTCTAATTGAATAATTTATTAATCCTTTTAAACATTAATGAAAACTCAATGAAATTAATCATCCATTATGTAACATATGATAATTCTTGAGGTTAAAAAGTCATTGTAACCACATGACTGATCCATCTATTATGAGTTTCAAATTTAAAAACATTTTAATAATTAAAACATACCAATGAATGAGTTTTTATTTTTATCATATAATGTTCATCTACTCATGCTTGAGCTTTCCATGCAAATGATGTCTAAAAGTATATCAAGATATCATTTTAAATTATATACCAATATCTTTAGGCCTGATATAATTTAAACACATCACATGTGATTATGTATATAGGCCATATCTCCTTCAATCTGACACATTCACTAAAGATACATTGTTTTTTCCAATTAACCATATATTGTATCATATATAATAACTTGTGAAATTGCATCAAAAAATAATTATAAATATATTCCAAAAATATTTTGAAAATCTATCAGTAACTACACCATGTATCACATTATATGAAATACACTATAAACATCCATCCAAATCATATTTTTGGAATAACATAAAATATTTTAGAGAAACTGATTGAGTTGAACTCAATATCCATTTAGTCATCCAAAATGTGCTCCCCCCTTGGCCTTTATAGATTTAATATTAAATATAAATCATATATTCATAAATATTAATAAGTATATCCTCTAGAAAAGAATTAATTCTCGTCCTGCTATATAGGGATCCAATGTGATATACATAAAACAAATATATCTCTATACCCTTTCACTATTTTCATCCTATATAAGCATTTATTATTATATCTTTATATAAGAAGTTGAGTGACCATGTGACATAGATTTTTTCAATCCCATATATTCAACTCATATATTATCGATTCTCGGAATATATGTTGACCAATTAAATATATACATCACATGTCATAAAAATTTATAGATGAGAACATCACATTACCCTCAATTGAATGGAAACTCCCATTAAATAAAATATATAAGTATAAACATAGATTTACTAAATCAATATAAATAGAGGGACCATATGTCAAACTCGTTATTTGATAGGATAAATCCCAGATTGGTTAATCTACAATCGAATACAAGGTTAATAACATACCAATCAAACCCCTGATTAGACAATCCTCAAGGATTGAATAAGAGAGTTATAATGTATAAAGTTTGACATTTTAAGAAATTGTATAACCTTAGGTTATGGGGACTCAAAATTTGATCCATCTATTAATTTTATAACAAAGACATAGTGGATGAAACTCCATGTGAAGTACTTCATGGTTCATCTATCCAAAACCCATTTTGTGCCTCTTGATAATATTATTCAACTTAATACAAGAATCGTACTCACACTAATAATAACGTTTAATCATTACCTCTAATACTAAATGATGAATATCAGTTAGTGATAATTTAAAATTTATAATTTGAGGGGTAAATTATCATTTCAGGCCATGAAATGTATATCAATATATATATATATATATGAAACCAAAGATAAAAAACAATAAAGTATAGATTTATTTTCATATAAAATGATACATTTTATATTCTTAAACTAATTTTATAATAATTAAAAAACCATACATATGTGTCTATCTAACATATCACATATGATATAATTCTATATTAACCATTGATTTGTTGTACTTTTTGGTGTTTTATGACTCACAAAATATATATGTAGTTTTTGTACATATCTAAGTGACTTTATGACTAAACACTCCAAATAAAATACATAATGAGAAACATCTTTAAAGTAATCCAATTTCAATCATGATAATACTTTGGAATCATATTCAAAATGATTAAATCCATAAACAAATTCAAACTCCTTAATTGAAAAACATGAAATCTTACAATGTAAATAACTTTAATTATCAACTTATAACTCATTCAATTTTCATCATCATCATTATCCTATTAGAACCAATATAATTCATTGAAATCAATAATTGTTTTACATTATATCATAAAATACCTTAGGATATAACGATATTTACATTGAATTTGGACTGTTATAACTTTTTCTTTTTAACATTGACCTTTTAATTGTCCAAACACACTACCAATAACATCTTATACACTATATTATATTCAAAATATTTTTCCAAAATATAGAAAATATATTGTGTTTAAGAATGGAATTTTTTCTATTAACTCAAAATATTCATCAAAAAACAATTACATTCATATCTTAATTATAATTCTATTTTTTTAGTGTATTTTATTGAAAAAAATATTATTCATTAAAATATTCCATTCATGGCGATGGAATGTCAATTCATTATATTTTAAAAACCATCTAGATAAATAATTTTCACCTAGATAAAACACTTTTATCATATTTCTCTTCGAAAAAGAAGTAATAAAATTTTATGAATAAAAAACCATGTGTATTAAATCCATAATTTAATATTTTTCATAACAACACATTGTTAAAAAAATGATTTTCGTATAAGAGAAATGATGAACCTATACAAAATCATTAGTTTAATCCATCCACGATTTTTATATTCTATTAAATACCAATATTTGTTATATAATATATTTTTTTCATCAATTGAATGTAAACTACAATCACAAAAAACAATTCATTAACTTTTTTACTCCAGTACTTTTATAAAACTTGTAATATATATTACTTATCACATACCATTAAAAATGTATGATTTTTATTCAATAAATTTAATAAAAAATAAGTAAATTCCATATAGTTTCACAAACCCCCTCTAGTATCCATAAAATCTTATATTATGGGATCATTACCCATTATTGATAAGAATTGGTTTTAAATGATCTAGAATAGTCACTCAAAGAGATAATGTTTTACATTAATACTAACATTTCATCAACTATATTAAACTTATACAAACTCATACTATTGATACTACACCAAAACATAGACATCAGAAACCCAGTTCATCTATCCTCAACACATTGATAATACGAGGTAAATTTTTCTTTAACTTATTCATATTATGGAAATATTTCCATCAATGTTAATAAAATAAATTTCCTAAAGACAAAAAACATTATAGGAAAAATTTAGCCACTAAAATTCATTAAAATATTCAATCATAGTGATTATATGAGTAGAGAATAAATTAATTTTAATTATATTATATCAAATTCCTTTGAAAACATAATCTAATCATTATATGTTTCTATCAAGAATCTTCAATATTAGGTCACTCAAGATGATGTTTCTCTTAACCATAGAATTTATCTTTCTTATGAAAATTTATTGAGTTACTAGTCTTATAAGTTACAAACATTTATATTATCCATTTTATTGTTTGATCTAAATGTTATATTTCATGATGATGATACCATTCATTAACAAAAAAATATATTTTATTAGATGAGTATCAAGATTTTCTTTCATTTAATAAGTAATTTTATTATATGTGCTCCATCTAGAATGATGACACCATTTAAAATCTGTTATATTCTTTAGTGGAAAAATATCCATATTTAACTATGAAATGGGGTTTATATTTAATTCATATCACCTAATAACTTTTTTGGAAGGAAATCATCCCAATTATTTCATATATAACTATGTTATAGTAAAGAAAGAAATAGTTTTCCCAATATATCATATGTATAAACAAAAACCCATTCCTCTAGTAACCAAATCCAATTTGGGGATCTATGATAAGTGTAACCAAATGAAAATTCTATGGAAAATTCACCTAATTGTAAGGATTAACTCATTGATTACATAAATTACACAATATAGTTTAGGGACACATAGCAATGACATAATACTACATATTTTGATGATTGAGGTCTAGATATGTATCTCTATTAAAGGAATCATACACTTAGTATTTTTAAGGGGATTTAATCTCACCATCTTATCTCATGTTATTAATTTTAAATGTATGTCTTACTCTTAGGATTTAGTACTTTAATACCATTCGACCCACCAAATCATTCTGTTCAAACCATATTGAAGTGTAACTTTTTACACAACTCGTTCCATGTGTTATTAAACCAAATTAAAACCAACTATGTTAATACATATCCAAATACATCATACGAATATGGTATATGAAACCCTCTTATTTAATGTCATCGAATCATATGAAATCAATAATACACATATGATTATGTTTAGTGTAATGAATAATCAACCCTCACTTTTCAAAATGTGGTATAAACATCCATGATAATGAGAGGACTAACAAAAAGATCCTCTACCAAGGGATACTTTACTCAAGATAGATCTCAAATTCAATATAATTCTAATTCAAAATATGTATAAATCATAATAAAAAAACTTCATTAAACCTAATAACCCCATACAAGACAATTTAAGGTAAAATAAAACCAAATCTATATCATACTAAACATGTGACTACTTAAAAGAATGTATTAATATTTTATAATTAGTTTAACAACCTCAATATCAAGGGAACACATATTTATAGTGTACATAATTAAACAAAATTGAATAAAATAATGAATATGTTTTAAATAATAAATCAATTAAAATATTAAAACATGTGATAAACACTTATGAAAAATTCATAAGTAAATTAACTTCTAAACACTTTAAAATTTTAATTAATTGTTATTAACATTCCAAGTATTTAGAATAAATTTTTTAAATTCATTTATTAACATGAACACAATCATATAGTTCAATATATTATATTTTACTTTAATAATAATATAATACATGAAATATAAACAATTTATATTACAAGTATATTATTAATAAAATTACATCATCCAAATATCATTTATCATTATTTAAACCATTATGAAATTAATTAATAAAACTTATCTTCACATAGATTATATAATTTACCAAATTAAGGATTTAATTTTAAAATTTAAAATTAAATAATTATGAATGATTTTTTAATATCTCTAATTTTTAATGATAATAAAAAACCAATTTTCTAATAACTTTTCAGTATTTTTATTTGAAAATATAAATTTTCACTAAAAAAACTTATTGAATGATTTAAAGGATTTTTATAATGATAAAAGTCTTGTTAACTACTTTGAATATTCAATGGAATATTTTGGAGCGAAGCACTATGTTAGCATGATATTTGGGAGCCCATAGATCCTTGGCACTAATAAAACTAAAATATTAAAAAAATTATATCATGTGCTTCCCATTTTTCCAAAATAATGGAGTAGTTTCCAAGTAGTTTCTCATTTGAGAAATATGAGACCACCTTCAGGTATATGATACATGGTTTATCCTAAGCATGATATAACAAATTTTCATGTTGGTTCTTTGGTAACATCTCATGTAAGGATAATTTAATTAATATTATAGTATTATTATTTTCATAAAAATTAACTAGATATCAGACTGTGTATCATGTGTGAAATTCAAGACCACTGTTATTATCAAAATTATTTTTTACCCTAGGCAAAACATAAAAATTATGCGTGTTCGGAATCTGGTAATATCACATTTATTATCATGTTATTTAATAATAATAATAATAATTTGTTTTCATATCTCTTCCATGATGGAATCGAGTAACCTCCATTTTTAGGTGTGGACTCGATCCAAAAGCATGGATTTACACATTTTTTGACATTTTTTAATTCATCAACCCCTTAATGGGGAGAGGTAAATGACTTTGAGTTAAATTTTTCTTTGAATCAATTTTTTAAATTGGGGGGGTTTGAATTACATTAGATGAATATGTGGTTGATGTTTTTATAGATGATTATATCACATTTTCTTGATCTAATTTATTCCAAGTGATCTCGAGACTCCTTTGGAAGTGATCAATGAACCTTCATTGATTCACTTTTTTCTTCTTCCAGAACTATGAATGCCATAAAACATTATTTATACTATGGTGTGTCACTATGAACTTTTGAACAAAGGTGGAATTTATATATTTATTTATTTATTTATTTTATATTACTTACATTTTCCCCTTTTCCCACATATTCTAGAAAAATGAGTCTTTTAATTTAAAAATGTATTTAAAAAATGATAAATCTAAATTATCAAGGTTTAATTTAAAAAATTATTAAATGATAATCACATGACATCAACAAATAAATTTTTGAAAATTTAAAAATGATAATCACGTGAATTATTAGAAGATAGGTGAATAATTATTAAAAGATAATTTCTATCTAATTATCATGAACAATTAAAACAAACTATCAAATGATAATGCAACCAGTTTATTCAAAGGACATAAACTATAATAATTATCAAAATATAATTTATAAAAATGATAATGTTTTTGAATTATCAAGGTATAGTTATTAAAATTATCAATAGATAATTATTTCAGCTTATAAAATGATAATTATATGGTTGATCAAAATATAATTTTATTTAAGTTTTAGTGGAATTTATGAAAAAACCCAATGAAAAGATAATTATGAAAATTTTCAAGGATAATTTTATGGTTTTATCAAATAATAATTATATATTACTACCACCTTTGTTCTTGAATTAATTTAGAGTGATCAAGATATCAAATATAATTTTATAATTATTCTTGATAAAAATGACGAGAGCTCCTACATTGGCCTATAATGATAAATAAAAAATTATAAAGGAGAGAGAAATAATCATATCATTTAATATTTTTTCCCTTTAGAATTAAAATATTTCATTTTGATTTTAATAAACCATGTTAATCCCTTAGCGTTAACATATATAAAACTATGATAAGAAGTCCTAGGAGGGAGTGTTCCTGACTATTGAGTTTTCCATTCCAGTTTTCTAACCACACAGGGTGGTTTATCCTTGATATCAACATTGATAAATTTGAGGTAGGAAGTTTCTTATTTTCATGAGATCTCTTTTACACTTGTTTCCATGATAATTGTATTCTTTGTAATTTTAATGACCATACTTGATTGTGATTGCATGTGAGTGTGGGTGTAGCCCATGAGACCCATTGTACTTATTGATCCAATGAGTGATAGTATTATAGATTTTTCACTGATATATTATAAATTTTTTTATTGTTTCTGTTATATACTCATGATGATATCTCATACCTCCTATTTTGCTCACTTTGTATGTGTTCTACCATTTCATGGTATTTTTTAGTGATACTTTAGACATGTTGGATGTCCTGACATATTTATCCCTAAGAGGGGGAGTGAATTGAATTGTGATTATGTTATGAAATAATTATCCCTTATAAAATATTTATTATGTCACATGAAATTTTATAGAACAAGTATATATAAATAATGCCAATTCATATGATAAAACTAGTTCGTGATGATCCAAATACAATTGTAATAATATAAACGACTATCACTATTGTTTTATCTAATAACTCATACTCATACCACATATCCAAATAAATTTTATAAAAGTTTATTATTATGTATTTTAATTATTATCATATAAATTAAATTATATAGAATTTATCTTTTTCACGTGAACTTCCATACTCATATACGTGTATACAGATCATGAAAACCTAGAAAACGAACACTCCCAAGAAATAAAATTGTATCTTATAAGTCACAAAATATGCTATAAATGTACAAAATAAAATTATAATAAATAGAATACATGTAGATAAGGTTTTGAATTAATTTATTAGTTGAATTAATTTTATTTTTCCAGATGTTTAGGTCAATTTAAGAACACATTCAGACCAAAGGTAAGGGTTTTCTACTCGATCTTCTATTTTCATTTGGGTTACTCTTACTCTTTACAAACCTCAATGAAATTATTTGTTATTAAAATTTAATCTTCATAAATTATTTTTGAATGTTATATATATATGTCCCAATAAAAATCCTTCTTTTTTTGTTGGTATTTGCATATTTTAAAAGAATATTTCTCAAATTCTTCCCGAAACACAATCCCTATTAAAGGGAACTTCGTAAATTCTTACCTATTATCAATAGAAATTTTTAATATATTTTAAACCACCACTATTTTTTTAAAATCACTCATTTAATTATGAATAATTAACATAGTTCACTTCTAGTATTATACAAAGATTTATCTAAAATAACTCTTTTATTAAGTGAAATTAAGTATTTCTCTCAAGAAATAAATGATGATTTTATAAGAGTATTTTCATCTATTTCATCACTGTTATTGATTATTATTCTTAATTAGTATTAATATTTTATGATATCATATATTATTTGTTATTTAAGGGTTGATGATTATTTTTACTATGGATTTCCTATCCTTATTCCATTCACCTTATTACTCATAATGGTTAGTGATTATGTTTTCTTATTGGGGAATGTTATTTACATGTCATATATTAGTAACAATATGAATGTATATGTTTATTATGATTAAAAACATTCATATAAGGAATTAATTAGACTTAGTCAGTGTCGTGTGGGTCCCCTATATCCCCTAGGTGTATCATTAGGTCTAATGAGACAAACTAGTTTGAGTTTTTACCCATTTCTGTATGGTCTTAGCACAAGGACATGACAGAGTTGTTATGATACCCATCATTGTGTATTCTATCATTATAAAACTAGTAATTTATTTTCCATGTGATTATTTGACTAGTATAATATCAGTGGTTATGTTTTATTATGGAATTATTTAATCATATTTATTCTTTCCATATTACGAATAAGATTATGTTTTAACGGCATGCTTACATGTACTTATAAATCGTTTCTTATTATTTATTATTATATTGTTATGGATACCCTTACTGAAAAGCTAATATCACCCATTTTTTATGTTCTATTTTCACCAGGATGATAAGATATGTATTATTAATTAATTGTAGGTATAATCTTTTAGTTAATGTGTGCTTCAAAAGAAGTTGATATGTTTTATTTCATTTAATTTTGTAATATTGAAATGATGAATGTATCTGGTTTTATAATGCTATTAATCTATTCATTCCATTGGAATAAAAATTCCTTGTTATATTCCAATGTAATAAAATTAGGCACCACCTTTATAAAGCTTGGTTTGGGTCCTTACATTTGGTATCATAGGTTGTTTAGTAGAATCTTTGGAAACTATATTTTGAAAATTTAGATTTGGGAACCAGTCCTTAAGATAGAATTTGGAGATAAGAATACAAGAACAACCTAGAATTTTGGTATGTTTTAATATATGTGGACCTTCTAAAAAATAAATCCCTATCTATATAATATAAGTAGATGTGGTTATATAAGATGTTCCAAAGAGTAACAACACTGAAAAGGTTTTCTTGGTCTGACACGGGGTAATCTGGTTCATGAAAATGGGCCTTATAACACAAATTATTTAACATTACTAGGGGATATTATTAGGATAATTAAAATTTTCTTAAAAACCCATTATAAAGGATTATAATGTAAATATTTCCCCAAATAAACCATTCCTATGATAATGAGATTAGAAATGCATTAATGTTTAATTTATGTTAAGTGTTTTTCTAGTTAGGTATTATACATTTTGATTCATATCCTAATTTACTGTACGAAATTATTTAGAAATGTTTCCTAGAGTAAGGTATTGAAATCACATGAACATGCTTATCCCATATATGGATTTCTTATGTATGCAAGATAATGATGTTGTTTCTGGATCTGTGACTGGTGTTGAGGAACTTATAACTATACTGGGACAAACAACTTGGGTTATAAACAATATACATGCTCATATGCTGAATCATAATCCAAAACATGGAGGATAAATGTTATACCACTTTATGAAACAATATACTCTATCATTTAATGGGACTACAAACCCATTTGTAGCATAGAAGTGGATAAGTTCCATAGAGAAGATATTTCTTTATTTGGGAAGTAATGAATGGGGGTATGTGGTCTTGGAAGAGTACCTTATATCGAGAGATGATGATCAATAGTGGTTATTGATTCAAAACACAATGGTGGAAGAAGATATTGAAAATATAAAATGGAGAAATTTTAATGAAATTTTCTTAGAAAAATATTTTCCTCACTAATAGTGAGTAGATATAGAGAGGAAATTCATGAGCCTAATATGAAAAGAGGCTAAAAATGTTTTAGATTATGATGAAAACATTATAAGGTTATAGAGGTATGATACAGACATAATACAATAAGAAATATTGATCGAATATTAGATTTTTCTAAACCATTCCTTCGAAGGGCACTGGTATCTTAGAATTTTTCATCATATGAAGATATAGTCTCAAGTTCTATAAAGAAAAAAAATCCTCTTAGTATACTGACTTTAATGGAAAGAAAGAGAAGAAGGGGAATTCTTAAAACTCTATAAAATTTAAGAAGGAAATGGGGAATAACGTTAGAGTTGACTATCAACCCTGTAGTAAATGTGGGAAAAAACCATGGTACTTACCTGAAGGGAATGGGTGTTTTTAGAATGTGTGTATAAAAAGGCCACTAATATCATGAACACAAGGGAAATAATGAAGACACCAATGTTCAATTATATAATTATAATGAAATGGTACATTCTGAATATAAATTTCATAGTCATCAAGGAAACGTTCCCTAAAGAAGGCCAAGCTTATGCGGTCACAACTACTCTCATTGAAGTTCCTAATGATGTGGTGGTATGTACTTTAATCATTTCCTTAAACTTATCCAATTCTTTATTTGATTTTGGATCTTCACATTATTTTATATCATCCATATTTTCCACAAAAAATAGACATTTCCAATTTGATTTAATAGTGTATTTGTTTGTGAAAACTCTTAAGGGATGTATCATTGATATAAATATGTGCCGATCAATCCCCATTTTGACCCCTAAACATGATTTAGTTGTGGACATTTTCATCATACCCATAATTGATTTTGATATAATTCTCATTATTAATTTGATTTAAAATTATGATTCAAATATCTATTGCAAGAATACAGAAGTTACAATTTTTGAGAATGATACACTACTAGAAAGAGGGTCTAACCCAATAGAGCTATACCCACGATTTTATAAACTGTGGGTATAACCTAATTTAGGTTTGTCTATACCCTTGGTTTTGAGTAAAAAATTGGTATAGGTTGTCAATAACAATGTTTTTTACAGAACCATTGGTACAAAGAGGTGAATTATTTCACCTCACCATGCTCCCCCCTCACTTGTCAAACCGCACCCCCCTGTAGTTCACTTTCTCTATCCCTATGTTTTACACACCTATCACCCCTCCACCTCCTCCAATCGATGGATGACATCCCCACTCCTCCTCTTCTAGTCAATGTGCATCCCCTATCCACTTCCTCCTCTAGTCGACCATCCCCTCCTAGGTCACGAATCCCCCCAGGTCGAGCTTCCCCTCACCCGATAGGCATCCCCTATAGGTCTAGGAGTTCATCGATCATAAATAAAGTGAGATGCCTGTTATTGATTTTGACTTTTTTTATAGATATTCTAGGTATTTCACTAATTTTGGTTGGACTAGGGATAATAAATCTTGATTCAAATGATTTTATGATGGGTTCAAGGTTTTCTTGGTAATAGGTGAACATTTAATTAGCTAATTTTTCCTAGAGGTTATAAATATAGCCTTCATATATAAGAAAAATGGAAATGAAGAAAATGGATTTCGGAAGATTCATTATATTTCTATGATTGGCAGTGGGACCTTAAGTAATAGGAATAATACATTTGATGGTTCATAACACACCGTCATGTGTCTTTTATTTTTTTTGGGTTGTGCTCTAATTAGAATTTCTTTTTATCCAGTATTGTTCTTACATTATTCTTTCATTGGTTTACTCTTCCTCATAGAACCATAATTCATTTTTCCATCTTTGGATTAGGATCAGTGTGGTTCTATGCTTTGGTTTTGGTATATTTTGTTTTATAGATGATATATTATTACTAATTCATATGATCACCACTAAATATTACAAATTCTAGATTAGTTTTTTACTCTTCCAAGTAGTTTTTTCTATGAAATTGCTTCATTTTATAATTTAATGTTTTATAGATCATTTTAAATATCATTTAATGGATATTTTGAATATATGTGACATCCATGTGATTTTATTAAGACATATATAATAAAATTGAGCTATCAAAATGGTTTTTTATTTTAAATTATATTTTTTAGGATTAATATGGAATTTGTTTTACATGATAATAATTTTGGAAAAATCTATGAGGCTATTTGAGATGGTTTTGATGGTGTGTGTGGGATTTTGATCCAATTTTTAATTTGTGAGGGTAAAAAAGTTATTTAAAGATAGAGTTTTGTTTATAATGAGGTGTTGAACATGAAATGATTTTAAAGTGGATTCATTGATTATGTTAAATATTTTTTTAAAGATGGTTGGTTTTTATTCCCCTTGTGAAAATTTCGTTTAAGACTCTTCAATATTTTTTTGTGCAAATAGAGTTCTATTGGACGTTTTTTGTATTTCAAATATGAAGACCCATGTTTTAATGGGTGTATTTGATATAAAAGTGATATTTTTGGTTTCACTCGATTGTAAAAGAATGTTTAAATTATTGTTTATAAGAAATAGAACTTGATTATAATTTTAATCCATTTTTTATGGTTTTATATCAATTTTTACTATATAATGTGTTTCATTTAATTCTTGTGAGGCTCTCTTGATTTCCCCTTATATCATATTCCCCCTTGTGAGTGTTTTGACCGTGATGTTATTATTGATGATCCCCTTCCATGGGAATGTTCATATTTAATCCATTTATGCATGATGTGTTAGCTGTTATTCATTATAGGGGTGTTGGATGTGAGGGAATGTTATTGCATATGTATTTTGTATTGACCTTGTGTTGTTTGCTAATTTTCCTCACTTTGTAATTAGTCATGGAATCATGTATACTATTTCAATTTTTCACTCTTATGTTAACTAGTTGGTTCACAAGTAACTAGTGTCCCTCCAATAATTCTAGGTGCTTGGGCTAGAATGGGGTGTATTTTCAATGCGGAATTTGTGGGATATTTTGTTGTATTTGGAATTTTACATAAAACATGGCTAATGTTGGTCTGTATAAAATTTATAAAATTAGATGAATCTCACATTTGGTTCCTATGGTAGAGCCAAAGATACACTCATTCATGGTTATAGGTTTAATATAGAATATTCCCATAACATTGTTAATTATACATTTCCATACTAATATTTTTATGGAACCTTTATCTTGTTTTCATAAGTTTCTTATATTTGGAATTGTGGTTCTTTCTTGTGCGTATATCTGACCCCTCATGTTTGGGGTCACTTTCTTTTTAATATCATTAAAAGATGCTTCAAAATTTATTTTAATTTTAACGTATCATATGTCAATTTTAAAAAATTGAATGTGGCATTCATATTTGAAATTTCATAGTTGATATAACATTTTTATATGTGTCTTATTATTTTAAGAAAAAAATAGAATGTTTTGATAGAAGATTATATGATTGATATTGGTATTGACTTTTCAATGTTTAAAATCATACTTCTTAGTTATATGTGAAGTGTGTTTTGTATGAAATTCTCATAATATTGTTGTTTTATATCAATATTCTTTAAGAATAATTAATTCATTTTAATTAATTTGTAAAACAACAGTTCATGGAAAATAAAATTATTAGACTAAAAACATGAGATATGATACGTATTCTATGAATGGATCATATAATTTATGTGATTATAATTTCATGTACCCTTTATTAATCATAAATTGTAGATGTTAAGAATTTATAAAAATTAAAAAATATCTAATTGAGTGATATGTTACACATACTGAGCTATAATGAAATTATTTCTTGTTAGGAATCTTGAATTAGGGTGAACATGCTTATACTTTCATCTTGGAGGATAGAAAAGTATAATCTTTTCCATTATAGAGAAGATTATATGGAGTAACTAATTTTCATTATATTTAATAATCTATGTTTTTCACATCTTACTAATCATAGTAGGAGTTTTATAGTTATAATAATAAAGAATGTAATAATATTGTGTCACTATTTTATTAATTTTTACTAAAAATGTGTAAGGATAAATTTTGAAAAATTTGGATTATATCTTAATATTTCTATAGTGATCTATGTCAATATAATGAAAACGTTATTAAAATATCAACTTATTCAAAATATCCCACCTTTTCAGTGTTGAAATAAATCTATTGGCTCCTAAAATCAAACAAATTCACCCCACTACCATATAATTAATGGTTAAAGGGTTTTAGATAGATTTTAATTATTAAAAATAAATTATATTTTTTGATTGTATAAGGTACTATATATCACTTCATAACATGTCACATGGTTCACATCTTAGTTATAGATGTGATTGTAGGAGGAATTTATGAACCATTAGTGTATCATTATAAAATAACTCCATTATATTAATGGCTCTGAAAATTTATACTTTTTGGTTTTAAATCATCTAAAAATGGATTGTATGTTAGATTCTCGATAGATATGTGATGATAACATTATCTTGGTATAGTTCAACTACAATGACAAATATAACTCTATAATAGACATAAACCTTCTTTTTCCTATTATGTTTTACCTTGATGATCATCCCATTATAGGATAAAGGTAATAATTTTATCTCTGAAACCGAAAGGGTAGAAATTGGAGATTACAAATAAGGCACATTCAATATAGTAGAGAATTCGATTTAACTACAATGTTTTTATGTTCGAATAGTTTTATTTTTTATTATTCATATGTCTTTTTAAATTATGTTTTAGATTTTTTATTGGAGGAGAAATATTTTTCCTTTTTATAGAATGGATAAAAGCTGGATGTATCGTACTTATTCGATTTCAACCGAGTTTCAGAAAAATTTGGATGATTTTTTGGATTTTTCATTTAACATTGCTTTAGATGGAGTTTGTATATAGTGTCCTTATTATAAATGTGTTGGAAGACCATGGTTAATCCAGGAAGAAGTTATCCAACATAATAATAAATTTGGGTTTAAAATAAACTATTTTTTTCATATCACCATGCAGAGATGAGATAATCTTCAACTGTTAATGAACAAAATGAAAGAAGTGACATGGAGAATTTGATATCTGACCAGTTTTCATCTTTTCATCATACCGAGATAGATTGTATGTCAGTGCAAGAGGACATTGATATCAGTACACATGGGGAAAATATTGACGATGATGATTTTGATAGAGTGAAAAATTCATTGGATGATTCCAAAACTCCAGTAAATCAGTTATATACTAAAATAAAGAATCTGAAAATTTTAATGCAGTTATATCCTGGGAAAACAATGCATGGAATTTGTAATATCTCCATTAATTATATTCTTAAATTTTTGAAGGAATTGCTTCCCGATGATGAAGATATTCCCTCAAATCAGTTCAAGGAATGGAATTTAATTAAGTAGCTTTGATTTTCATCTAATAAATTCCTTTCTTGTTCGAAAGATTGTAGTTTATTTTGGGAGGAAACAACTGACCGTAATGACTATAAAGAATTCGGTATATCTCAATGGAAGAAAAATGTAAATGTAACACCATCTCAAATACTACAAATGTAATTTGTTACTTTTGATTGATTCCCTTACTTCAAAATCTATTCTTGTCTATAGAAATATTATAAAATATGCAATGTAATGATGTTAAGAGAATTAAAGGTAAGGATGAGTTGGTTCATTTTGAAAATAAATTTTCATGGCGGACATTTGATGCACAACATCCTGATTTTTTATCTGAGGTATGTAATTTGTGTTTGGGTTTATCCTGTGATGGTTTTAATCGGTTTCGTTAGATTCTTACTACTCATAGAACGTGGCTAGTTTTTATTCATCTTTATAATATCCCTCTGTGGATTTTTACGAAAATCCTTTCACTTTCTTGAATAAACTGAAATCTGGACCTTATAATACTACTAATTATATATATGTATACTTTCATCATTTAATAAGAGAGTTGAAACAACTTTTGGATTTGGGTGTGTACAAATTCGATGTTTCTTCAAAGAATGTGTTTTAGATGTATGTTTCCCTTCTATGGATCAGAAATGATTTCCTTTCTTATGCAATGATGTCTGATTAGAGAAATAAAGGGAAAACTATCATGTTTTCTTTTTATGAAGAGTACATGATTGAGAAGTATTAAATATTTTTGTTGTTTCACTTTCATGGGGCATCAGTGATTCTTTCCAATGGATGATCAATAGTGGATGAATCGTCAAAGGTTTGATAATACTATTGACACTGAACCACCACCTCAACGTATGTCAAGAATTGATGTGCTTAATGAATTTTACAATTTTAGTTTTTAATTGGGGAAAGTTCAGTTGAAATGTAAAAATAGGAAGATTGTTGACACTGAATCCACTTACAATCGAAAAACGTGAAGTATTTTTTTTTTAGTTTCCGTATTTGTCTAACAATTTGTTACGACATTTCTTAGACATATAGAATGTTTAGAAACATATATAAAAAATGTTTCTATAAATTTATCCTAATATTAATGGGAAGGACCAATATGACTTCTGATGTCGCTGGGACTTGTTGGATTTGGATATTCAACCCGAACTGCGTCTTGTGTGTATCTGTGAAAAAAAATGGAACATGCCTTGTCCCTCTTATGTGATGACACTGTCAGAGAAAGATCTTATTTTTATGGAAGTATTGAATAATTTCAGAGTTCTTGATGGCTATTCCAGCAACAAATCTAAATTAGTCAACATAGGTGTTATGAAACTAAAATCCCTAAAAACTCATGATCATCACATCCTTCTTCATGAATTGATTCCAATTGAAATTTGAATTTTTTTACCAAATAATTCAAGGGTGATAGTGAATATTTTGTGAAATTATTTTAGATACCTTTGTGATTAACGTTTATCCAAGCCATTCTTGATAAAAATGAAATAAGAGGTTCCATTAATTTTATACGGGAAGGAAAAATATTTCCTCCATCCTTTTTCACTTGCATGTTGCATTTAACTGTTCAACTTCAAATTGAAACAATTCATCGAGGAAAATTTGATTTTCGTTGAATGTATCCTACTAACATAAATATGTTCACAATTAAATCATATGTCAAAATTAATAATTATCTTGATGGTTTGATTGTGAGGGTTATCTAGCTCAACAATGTATGGATTTTTCTTCAATGTATTTGTCTGATATGACCAGAAGACTTAACCAGCCCTCGAGAAATGAGGATGACTTGAATGGGGAAATTAAGTGCTAATTTCTATCTCTTCCCCAAACAAGAGGATTTTTTTCAGTCATATACCTTTCCTACATGGTGCTATAAAGAGCGGGAGATGGAACATTGCGCAGTCGTGTTTAACTATGGTTTGTTTGATTTCTATATCAAGTAAGTATGATAAATATTTATATGTTATCTCATTTTATGAGAATTCACATATACCATACACTTTTATCATCATTTTATGTAGGGAACATAAAAATATTATAATTAGAGTTCATCAATCTATGCCTTTGATAAGGAGAGAGGCTTCAAATTGCATAGAGTTTCCTATTTTGATGAAATCAAATGTATTACCATTACATTAATTAGATTAAAGTATTGATATCCAATTAATTGTATTATTCATTTATATTTCCGGTGTTGAGTTTACATGTTGACTCTATTTTTCAATAATTTTGATATATGGATTTTGGTCCTAAATCATTGGTTTGTGAATGAAAATCCTATATAATCAATGGGTATAAATTTGTTACAACTGATCAAGTAGTGAAAATGAGAACTCATAATGAAGGAGTTGTGTTAACTGGTATAATGGATTTTTATTCCAATGTATCAGATAGTCGGCCTCGATATGAAGATGTGTATTATTATTTACTTTTTGATAAATATTATTATTGGATTACAACTCTCAAGGTAGAGTCACTATGATGAAATGTAAATGGTTTGATTCAATTAGACGATAAGGTACATTTATTGACGACTATGGATTTTGAGTTATTGACATGAGTCGATTCATACGTACCGATGAACCATACATGTTGGAATCTATGAAAAAACAAGTGTTTTATGTAAAATATCATCTAAGACTCGATTATGGTGTCATTAAAGATGTAATACCAAGAAAAATTTTTCAGGATGATGGTGAAAAATTTTCCCCCATTGATTCTCCCATTGTTGTTTCCAAAAATATTTCATTTTATGTATCAAATTGACCCATTGTGAAATTTTATGTTAAACATGAAGTAGTAGTCAGAAATATATAGTAGTAAACATGTATATTTAGGGTTCATTCAGTCTTTTCTCAGGCTAGTATTGTAGTAAATACTATAACTATGTTTTAGTTTGGAATGATAAGTATGTTTTTTGTATTATCTGGTGTCGTTTCATTAAATATGATTTATTTCAATGTAGAAAATTTGGTTTAAATCTTCTTTATAAAAAAATTTATAGCTTGAATATGTAACATTAAAAATTTTATTTCCATTTCCTTGTAATCATTTTTACAATTTGTAATTAAATGAATTAAAATTGGTTCCTATCATGAATTGCTGATAGATGTATGTTGTATGCATGATTTGTAAAAATTATTTCTAAAAATTTTACATTTCATTTTTATTTAGATTATTCCAAATACTATAGAAGGTCGAAGGAAGTGACTATTTGATCCCGATCGAATGGGGAAAGAGCTTAAATTTCCTCATTCACTTCGATCCATGACTATAAAAATTGTAATGTTTTTGTCCTAAATTAAGTATAATTTCATGTTAATATTCTTTAATAACTTTTTTAGGGACATTCAGTTCCCCCAGATCGGACTCCTCATCCTGCTAGCAAGGGTCGAAGTGGGAATGTTGATAGACCTAGAAAGATCACCCATCATACCCATTCCCTCACTAACCCAACAATGAAAACCCTTTCCACCACACATTTAAACACACCGCCTGAGTCTCCATGGATGTTCTTATCCATGCCTCCATCATTATCTCATCTACCCTGTTATTCAGAAGTCATGTCTTTTCTACCTTTAGGGATGATCAGACTAATGCCTCAGTCATCTCATTTTTTCATCTTCATCCCATACCGTTACTATACTTTCTCTAAATATGTTTCCAACATTAATATATTTATATCTGAGGATGTATTCCTCATCCTACTACCCATATTCAACAATGTCTACACCGCCTCCAATTCCTACCATCCCGCCAACATCTGATGAGTGTGTTCTTTCAGCTTCCACTCTAGTGCATGAAGGTCACCCATAACATGCATTTGAACAGAAACCTCCTTCAGAGGTTTATGATCAAGGATATCCCAAATATCCATCATAGTCTATTGAGCATAATTCAAAAGTTTTTTATTATAACGGTTTCAAATTATATCACATTACTTTTTTCATGTGGTACCATGAATAAATGCTTCATTCCACCACTCTTTTTATTATTCAGTGGGATCTTCTGATTGGATATGTGTGTTAACTTCGATGAAGGATTATTGGAATAACTGGATACAGTTAATGGTAGATCAAAATTAAGAAAATCATAGAGTATGTCAAAATTCAAGGTAGTGTAAAAGTTTCATTGCCACTTCGGCCAAGTATCACGATATCGTTCTGGTGGAACCAGTGTCATGGAGACAAATCAATAAAGAGATCAAGGACAAATAATGTGTGAAAATATGGGTATGAAATCAATTCATATCAATATTTTTGTTGTGTTTAAATGAAATAACATGTTCATTTCATATTGAGTTTAACTTTCCCAATGGAGAAGCTGCAAAGACTATAAGGAAGATAGATTTTGGGGAGTTATAGAACTCATACAAGAACAAGTTATATGTTAGTTGGAAGATTAGGGTTGGTACTAACTTAGAGGGTGTTCCCACTTTCCCAAACTATCTAAAAATTCAATATGAAATAATTATTGCACAATAGAAGACTGATGATTTTAAGGTAATATAAATCATTATTGGCTTTAAAATAAAATTAAATTCTTATCACTTGTATTGGATTGTTTTTAATAATTGTTGGAGAAAAACACAAATAATAAATATTCAATGACATATCTTCATACAATGGGGTTCACTACAATTCCCAAGCTTGAGAAGTGTCTGGTAATTTAAATGAGTATAGTGAGGTTATATAACATGTTATACTAAAAATATTATTGAATATACATAGGACATATTTGTGCATTTCCTATATATGGTTGTAATCTAGAGTTTGTAATTTCTCATTTTCAGCAAGTTGTATTTGGCATTAAAGGTCTTGTACCACGTGACAAATTATTTTCCTCTAATATAAAAATATGGTGTAAGTATAGTAAATGCACAAACATAATATATGTTTTTTAGTTTTGTTATTTGTATTCTAAATATTTATATGAGATTAATAATTAAAATTGTTTATAATTTCAATAGTATTCGTTGGAGGCCCTCGATGGTAAAGAAGATGACATCCTCTGGCCACATGGTCATTTAAGCCAGGTATTAGGTGCGGAGCACCCAGGGAGAGCATGATGTCAACCAGGGGAAAAATCATCCCCTGTTGGTATTGGTCATAATCATGACCCTCTCATTCCTCTCATAATTATTAGCTGTAAATTTTTCATGTTGAAGAAGGTGTGCCAAAGAAAATAGCATTAGAGGAGCATCAAGGAAGTAAGCTGATGACTAATCATTTCATTAAATCTATAGCAGTTTTGAGTCAGTCGCTTCCATTAGAAGGTTTCTGATACTCATGAATCATATATGGAGTCAATAAAATCTTTAAATGATGTGTTTATTGATGCCAATGAGGGTCATAATGGTGATGAATGTGGTGGTAATAGAGTGGTTGGTGGTGAAGATGTTGCTGATGCTGCTGGTGGTGATGTGGCTACTGATGATGTGGCTACTGATGATGGTGATGGGCATGGGCATGGGGATGGGTATGTTGGTGATGGGTGTGTGGGGGGGGGGATATTAGTCACCTTCTTTTTTTACATAGTAGAGAGACTTATGCATGTAATTTAAGAACATGATGTTGGGCATGTTTTTGGATTTGGATTATTTCTTCATGTGATTTTTTTCTACTTAAGTTTTGTTTGATTTTTTATTTTTATATTTAAATGACTTATTCATATGGAATGGAACTCTTAAATTCATATGAATTTTCTCAAATAGTATATTTACTATATTTTATGTACATTCTAACTCTAATTTTCAACCATTATCATGGAATATCATCTCTATTTTTTTGTGAAGCTTATTAAATTCCATAAATTATCCTTGAATCTATTTAGATATGTTCATGTGGAGGTATTCAGGTTATGGGGGGATACAATTTTTCTAGGAAAGTAATTTCATGAATTCTAGGAGTCGATTTAGTCTCACAGAATAGCATATGGGTGAGGTAGTGGAATGGTTAGAAAACAATGTCCAACTAGCCAACTGGTGAGATCCACCGGCTTTCTGGAGGGTCCCTACTATAGTGGGTCTCCTAAAAATGACCCATTATCTATGAGGTATGATTTATACTTATCTAGCTATTGTAATGTATTTAATCCCTATGAAATTGATACAATAGGGACATGAAATGACTATAGTACTGTAAGTATTCATTGGTTAATCGATATGTTCTCCTAAAAAATTATACAAGTTATTTTATCTTTTATTTTTAGCTATAAACAGACGTGTTTGTTTCTAAATAAAAATTACCATAAGTAAAAACGAATGACATTGAAACATGAATAAAACAAGGTTGGAATATTACTTGGAAGTACAATAACAAATAATACTCTCTAGGAAAAGACATGCATATTGTTGGATTGGGTAACATCTTCCTCCTTGTGTGAGGGTAGAAAACTTTAAAGAATAGGTAGTGTTTCATTGGTTATAATAGAGTGATACATGGAATTTTAAATAAGGGGATGAATTATTTGTTTAGCGGTTGGGATATGGGACAAGTAATTTTCATGTGAGGTGTAACGTGAGTTTAAAAAAGTCATAGACATTTGATTTTATTTTTCTATAGGGATAGGATAATGGGTATAGAGGTATCCTGAATATTATATGGAATGATGTAACATGAGTTTAACAATGTCTTGGTCATATTAGTGGAGTTATTGGTAATGACTTGTATAGAAAGTGATGGTGTATTGTAAGATAAGAGTAGATTTTGGAATGGCTCATGATGCCTTTGATAATGGATTGATCTTATCATTCCTGGTGAACCATGTATATATGGATTTGTTATTGAAGTGACAATTTTCATAGAATGTATTGGGGTTAAAATTTCAAAGGGGTGTGTTATTGGTGTTGATGAGCATGTATTGTAAATATATTTTCAATCATATCAAATGGTAGCTTCTTCTTAGAGTCATTCTAGATAAATTATTATGAAATGAACATCAAATGAGTGGTATTGAAATGGAATCAATGTATACGAAATTATCCTCCATGAAATAGATAATGAGACATCTTGGATATGAATTATCATAAATGAAACCATCAATATAACAAGGAAGTTATAGATCGAAAATATCATGGATGAGGGTTCATAGGAGAAGAAATAATGTTAAAAAAACTTTTTAAGAAATCCTATAGTGAACATACTTTATGATTAGAGGATTATAAGATGCTATGTACTAAATAATTTGTATTCAAATTTCAATCAACTAGATTTTTCAGTTATAAGTATAAGTCTCTTGGATAACTAGGAAGTTGGAAATTGGAGTACATTATAGAGGTGGGTCATTGAAGAATAAAGGGAAGAGGATAATGATGTCTTAGACCTTATAATATGAGGATTATATTAAATTTTTTGTGACTTTAATAATTTGGTACCAATTCTATAGTAATTTTCATGTGTATATCAAGTAGAAACTACAAGAGGTCACTATATTGAAAATACCACTAAATAATCGATAGTCAATACCTAGAACTGGTTTGATCCTCTTAAAAATATGGGTTTATTCATCTGGAAACCATGCTTCAGCACTTCTAGACTCCAATATTTGGAAAATCCACAGGTTTTTTCCATTACATATTTCATCAAGAACTTCTTATGAATTCCACATGGTTTTTTATTTCTATTTTCAGAAATCTATCCTTTAAAAATTTATCAATATATTACCCAGATTGTTCTTCACAAAATATACCAATAATCACTCTCTTACCAATCGTTTTAGGGGGTTTTTTATAGGTTGATAGGTTGGGTTGGGGAATATATATAGGTTGGGAGGGGGTAAGAAAGTTTGATTGGGGGTGAAGGTTTGGAGCAAGGGGGTCAAGGTAGGGAGGTGGTGAATGTTTTGAGGGTGCAGGTAGGGAGAGTGGGGGGGTGGTATAGGTTGGGAAGAAGGTGGGGTGGGTGTAGGGAGGGAGGGGGAAATAGGTATGGAGGGGGTTATAGGTTGTGAGGGAGGGTGTGTAGGTAGGGAGGGTGTGTAGGTTGGGAGGGATTTTTGGAGGGGGATGCATCCAGGTAGGGAGGGGGATGTGTGCAGGTAAGGAGGGACATGGGTGAAGGTAGGGTGGGGGGGGATTGACGCAGGTTGGGAGGGAGGTGGTGGTGGGTGTAGGGAGGGAGGTGGAAATAGGTTTTGATGGGGTGGGGCTATAGGTTGGGAGGGACGGGTGAAGTTAAGGAGGGGGTGCAGGTTGGGAGGGAGGTTTGTAGGGGGTTGGGTGTAGCTAGGGAAGGGGGAAAACAGGATGGGGGTTGCAGGTTGGGAGGGAGGGGGTACATGTATGGAGGGGAGTGAAATTTGGAAGGGTGCAGGTTTGGAGGGGGTGTGGGTGTATGTAGGGAGGGGGGATGCGTGCAGGGTGGGAGGGGGAAAATAGGTTTAGAGGGGACTATAGGTTTGGAGGGTGGGGTGCAGGATGGGAGGTGGTGTAGGTTGGGAGAGTTCAGGTTTGGATGGGTTGGGGGATACAAATGATACTTTTGATTTTTTTACTAGGTACTGGTAGGGAGGGGGATTCTGGTTGGGTGGGAGGGGGTGTAGAATGAGAGGGGATTCAGGTTGGTAGGGTTCTAGTTTGGAGGGGGTGTAGGTAGGGAGTGGGGAAACATGAATGGAGGGGGGCTGCAGGTTTGGAGGTGGGATGTAGGTTTGGAGGGAGGGGGTGCAGGTAGGGAGGGTGGTGCAGGTTGGGAGGGTGCATGTTTGGAAGGGGGGCTACAAATGATACCTTGGATTTTTTACTGATGGAATTGTATGAATATAAAGACTAGATCAATCTGGATGTTTTTCTATGAATTCAAGGCGGACTACGTAGTCACACAATATCTGCCTTGACAACTGCCTTAAAAAATTTTGCATACTATCGAGATCATTCTCTATATGTTTTTTGAATTTTCACTTCAAAATAATGAAAACATTTTATTAATTTCTAAAAATACCGGCCATGACTCCAAAGCCAATAAAGAACAGATTCTGAGTAATTTTTTGATGTTGGAACAGGTGTGATTTATTTATGGATTTATATTTGGATTTATTTTACCATTTATATTTAATTATTATTATCATTTTTAAAAAGTTGATTATAGGGAGTATGATTGTTTTGTAGTGATAATTAATGAAGTTATAATGTTTAAGAATACCAGATGTCATGGGAGTCATCATGATGGAACAAAACTGCTCTTTCTCGATGAAGGAATCTGTTTACAACTTATAAAATTATTGGAGAATGATTCCAAGACTCATATATTGTACCTGCATATTATATATCAGTCCCTTGAAATTCATTCCTTTTAACTATTATCCATATCATAGATCATAATCATATACCTATATTAATTAAATTCTTTTATATACATATTCGGTTTTCCATCTGAGCAACATAGATTATGAATTTTATTTTTTTCATTGGGAAATCTAAACATAATTTGGTGAATTTTGAATCAACCATATTTAATATTAGTTTTTTCTTCATTGGGAATTATGAATCTATTCTGGCATTATGATCATTAAGAATTACGCAATATAAATCATGCCTAACTAATCTGTGTTTCGTGTTATGCACTATATGATTCATATGCTAGAAAATGTCTATAATTAATAATGCATAATGCTCTTGATAGCATAAATAGAACACACAATTTCTTGGTATTTAGAAAAAATTATATTTTTCACTCAATTCAGGTTTTTATCATAAATTATCACTTTTCTTGGTATTCATTTCATGTTCTCCAAAATCAAGTGCTCTTAAAAATAGTTTATCCATCATTGTAGTAAAATGTTCCCTTCTAATACAAACCTCAAAAATTTATTAATAAATCATAAACAATATTATTTAAATTATGTTAGGTATGTGATGTGAATTCATTTATATATTCCACTAACTATATAATAATTACTGAATAATTATTATAAAACAAAAATACTTTTTTCAAGGATCCTTGGATGAAAATTTTATTAAATAAATTCAGTAGGTATGCGTTCATTTATTTATTTCAATAAAATTATAAAATTTCTAATAATATATGATAAAATATCTAAATAACATTATCTTTTTTAAATAAATAATTCAATGTGAAAAAACCATTATCTCATCAAACATCAACTATATTAACTAGAATTACCATAAAAAATGAAAATCGATTCTATTCAATTATATAATAAATATTAATTTTAAAGGATATTACAACCTTTGTTTATGAACTCTTATATGTTACATTTCATTTTTTTACAAATTATTTCATTTGAAAACAATTAAACTTGTAACTAAATATAATGTCTCATTAGATAGATCATCAATTCCTTCAGTTATTTTTCATTTTCACATGTTTGTCTTTCACACATACATAGAACATTAGAAAATCATATAAAATAAAGTGGTCACATCCATGAGTTGTTGAATTATGAAGGTAGAAATGTCACTCATTTCATTATGATAAATTAATTTCTATAGGGATTTATTATATTTGGATATGTTTTCTTCTATTGGAGTATTTTCACATCATGTTTATATTAATTTCTTTCATATTTATTTTTCTTTTGTATTTTTTTCCATATTGTGGTTTTGGAAATGAATGTATTTAAACTATGATCCTTGAAGAAAAATATTAAAGTGAAGTTTTCACTAGGGAATGAGTTTGAAAATGGATGTTTTGGCTTGGTGAGACTTACAACTATGATGTGATGCTTTGGGAAGGTTGCAGAGTCCATGAATTTATTGTGAAGGGAGAACTTGATGCTTTAATAAGTTTTTTGTTTTAATATTCACCTTGATTATTTTTTTGAATCATTTTT
Organism: Viscum album; assembly: GCA_963277665.1. Lineage (NCBI taxonomy): Eukaryota > Viridiplantae > Streptophyta > Magnoliopsida > Santalales > Viscaceae > Viscum > Viscum album. Next base: position 248,361,468 of record OY728135.1, on the reverse strand, counting down.
CCTTTTTCTTATGAGCTAATTTAAAAGTTGAAATGCATTACAGGTTAGTAGGTTGTTAGATTTGATAGTTCATAGCCCATATAGCCACAACGAGGTGTTTCTATGAGTGCTTGTAAGGTGTGGTTGGGCTACTAGATCCTACTCAAATTTCACTTTATTATGGTTTTCCAATTCATGAATTAATAAATATTAAGATTCATTTGCACTACATTTTTGACCTTGCTCCGTGCTTCTATTTTAGTAATTCAATTGATGCTCTATATAAGTTATGGTTCTTAAGTGTGACTAAACCTATGATTCTTGGATATACTGGTGAGCTGGAGATTCAAATTAAACTAGATCCAAACAATGGAACATTCACATTAAGGTTTGTAAACATGTAATTTTTTAAATGGGCTGCATTATAATACTAACATTTTTCACTTTTGATCACAGGGATAGAAGTATTGGAATGAAAAAGGAGTATCTCATCGACTGACATGGGACTATAGCCTAGAGTGGCACAAAAAAAATTTAAAGTCTCTCAAGGTACTATTTTTTAAAAGGTTATATTTACTCTTTCTCTATGTGACTCTCCTTTGATATCATAGAATCTTACTACCTTATGAATTTCAATTTCATCCCTAATACATTATTGATTTTTGACTAATGTATTTTAATTGGTTGATTTTTATTTATTGTGAGAACATAAAAAGGATCGCATCCCTTCCCTCTAGAATTATACTATAATATGGGAGAATTTCCGCGTCTTTTGAGGTGTCTAGCCCCATAAAACTACATACCAAATATATACCCTTAGTGTACTAAGGGAAATTTATCAGTTACCTTTTCTCTTTTTTCATATGAAAAAATGAATAGTTATGATCATTTAAATAGAGATATGATAATTAATGGAAATCATTTCAAAGGATCTTCATCATATGAATTCATAGTAAAGGGAATCAACCCCCTCTTTATTGATAGATTGGTTGATTAGCCCTTTTATGTTCCCATTATCCTGCGTCTCACACACATGCGAAGTTGTTATAATATGTCCATTGAATATATGCACTCGCATCTCCATATTAGTGAGTTATATATCAATATATTCAAAATTAACATCAAAAATGACTCTTGTATGATATTTCACATTCCCTTTCTATGGAATGCATACACCACCTTGATATGAAACCCATAGATCATTTCATTTCTTGATTACTTGCCATATATTCAAAAGGATAAATATCTCAAGTTGTACATATCTTGGGGATGAATTAAACCATTCCATCTTCATCCTATTTCTTATCCTATATCCTTATGACCATGAACTATATTTTCACCTCCATCTTGATCACCTTGTTATTATATTATAATGCATCAACTCCTCAATAATTATTTATCAGGGGGACCAAGTGAATTGTCAACATAGATAATTAAAGGCTTCCACCTTGGACTACCCTTTTCATATCTTCCTTGATTCACTCCTACCATTTTAGTGAAATTTGATACAATGAACCTAGTTACGTATCAGGATAACATGTTATGGAAATAATATTAAATCCATATTTCTGAATACTGAAACATCAACTATACAACAACATCTTGGAATGTAAAATTTATATTGACATTGGTTTCCTCCTGAATCATGATTAACTAGAGCTTCCTTTCCACTATAGGATGTCACTTCATCCTTGAATCCAAAAATGGTTTTAAAAACCATCACTATGTGAAACAGAATAGATGTGAAAATTAGTTGGGTTCATATAAAACAAAAATAATTTCCCTATCGATCTATATTAATGAGACACAGTCATGCATGAACATTTTATATAATCCTAATTCATATCCCCCTTGATGATAATTTATGACTATTCCCCTTTATAATTAACTACATGTAAATAAATAGATCAATTAGTATCTCACCAGAGTTGTAATGATTATTAGCATATCTATTAGTAGAACTTGAATTGTATAGATGTCCTAAATAGACAATATAAATCTACCCCTCGGAATATAAAGTGTTTTATGAAATTTTACAACATGAAGTGTGATTTTGAACAAATATATAGAACATAAAATAGTATATAGGTATAAAATAAGGGCTTCCCCTGATAGATGTGTAGTATACATCAATATACCATTTACAGTATTTGCACAACCAAACTTATGGACCTTTTCTTCTTGTCAACCGTCCTCACAATGTTATGAATGCACATGGTCAAACTTATATACATGCTAAATTATCTTTTTATGTGTTTCCTAATATTGTAAATTTATAAATTGTGGTTTGTAAACAGTTTTTATTCTGGTTTTCATTGTTTTTTATAGGTGATGGATGGCAGGAGCAAGGTGGGGTGCTGGTGTAGTTTCTGGGAAAACCATCTTTACCTACAGTTCAATAAACTGTGGGTATATGTGCTTCGGGGGAAACCATATATACCCATGGTTCAATGAACTGTGGCTATGTGTTATGTAATGAAAACAATCTATACCAATGGTTCATTGAACTATGGGTATATATTTTGAGCAATGAAAATTTATACCAAGTATTTTGTAAAACGTGGGTAATATGAAATTTCACCAGGATATACCCACGGTTATGTAGAAACCATGGGTATATGTCTATACTGATTCCTTGGTATCCTATGGTTCATAAAACCATGGGTATACCCTACACCCATAGTTTTATGGGATATACCCACAGTTTCAAACCGTGGGAATGGGTTATATTTCCAAGAGTGGATGTAGAGACCCTTATCATTAGAGTAGAATCATTTCCATTTGATTGTCTTGTAGATCCACCCCTAGTAGATCTATTGAATTCAATTCATAGGGAATAATATGATGCAATATCTAAGGGTAAGGGGAAAAATGTTCAAATTGAGGATATACCTATAGTTCAAGAATACATTGATTTATTTATAGAGGATTTACCTGAACATCCTATGGATCGGGAAATTGAGTTTTGAATTGATTTAATTCATGGTGCAGGTTCTATATGAATTCATCCATATATAATATACACAATGGAATTAGGGGAGCTGAAAACACAATTACAAGAGTTGATTAGTAAAGGTTTTATTAACCCAAGTGCTTCTCTATGGGGATCTCATGTTCTTTTCATTAACAAGAAAGATGGATCTAAAAGGTTTTTCATTGATAATAGTGAGATCAATGCTAATATTATAAGGAAAAATTTATCATATTCCTCAGATTTAAGATTTACTTTATCAACATCATAGTTCCCGTGATTTTTTGAAGATTCAAAATTGATCTAGATATTATCAATTGTATGTAAGGAAAGAAGATATTCCAAATACAGCATTTCAATCTAGGTATGGGCATTATGAGTTAATAGTAATTCTATTTTGACTGTATAATGCACCATATTTTTTCATGGATCCAATTGATAGAGTTTTCAAAGAATATCTTGATGTGTTTTTTGTGGTATTTATTGATGATATTTTGTAATACTAAAAACTCTATGAAGATAATGAGATTCAATTGTGCATTATTATGAAAACTCTTAGAAAAAACGAGTTATATGGGACATTCAGTATGTCTGAATTAATGCCTCAAATAGTTTCTTTTCTCATCCATATTGTCTCTAAGGAAGAAATATTAGTTGACCTAGTGAAGTCAAATGAATCTCAAGAATGGACTACATCAACAAACATAACTGAGGTATGTTGTTTTATTGGATTAGTAGGTTATTATCGGGGTTTTGTTCCTAAATGTTTCTGATTAGCTTACTGATTTACAAAGCTTATACATAAAGGGGTTAAGTTTATATGGAAAAAATAAAATTAGGAATCTTTAAAAGAATTGAGGAAACAGTTAATGAATGCCCTAATATTGACTCTTCTATAGAGAAATGGTTATTTTTTATTTATATTTATGCATCAAAGAAAGGAATTGATTGTGTACATTTGAAAAATGATAGAGTTATTACCTATGAGTCATGGAAGTTAAAAATACATGAATAGAACGATCTGACACATTCTATTTAGTTAGAATATGTAATCTTTGCTATGAATATTATGAGATATTATCTCTCTGTTGAATGATGTGACATATATACAGATCACAAAACCTTGAAATAGATCTTCTCACTAAAATAACTCAACACGAGGAAACATATATTTCTCAAACAACACAAGGTTTTTTATTGTTCAATAAATTCTCATTAGAGAAAGGAAAATAAGGCAGTAGATGCATTAACTATGAAGGATCATAGAGTTCTAAACAAAATGAGGATAGAAATGGATCATGTGTACATGGATCTAGGTAAAATGGATATGGAAATTATCTAGGGAGGTGAAAATTAATTAATTTTTCAATTGGTTTCCCAACCATATTTATTGGAAAGGTTTAATATTTCTCAGTTTAAATATGTGAATCTTCAAAATAAAATTATAGGTTTGAATGATGGGAAGTTAGATGACTTCATGTGTGTAACACCCCGAGATTTTATGAAAAATATTCTTTTTAATTTCATTAATGTCTTGTGTTGTACGCTACACCAAAAGGAGCTTGCACAACACGCATCCCTGACTTGGCTTGCATTACACGCAATAAATACCTTCCTCGATAGCGTGTGTAGTACGCAATACTGAGTTTCACTAAACGATATATTATTATAATATTATTATGAACTAGCCGTTACGAATAGTAATACCCAATTTTTGAAATTTTATAAATTTTATCTTTCAAAATGGAATTCATTTTTGGATTCAGAATATCGAAAATAGCTTAGGGTGAAATTTTGGTACTTTTCGGATAACTTTCATATTCGGATGAATAGTGAAAATTACTAAATTTTAATTAAAAACAACTTTTTTAATCAAAATAATTAATAGTGATAAATTATTAATTTGAATGGTTTTAAAGTATATTTAGAATATATTTTTACCATTTAATACAATCTTGGTCATTGGATGTAATTTCACATTTAAACCAGACATAAACAAGTGTCAATCTTTTGATAGTTATTATCTCTTAAAAACACGCTATTTGTTTTGACGACGAGAATTAATTTTTAAATTAATTAATGCAACTGATATGTTTTGAATTTGGTAAAATATACATCATTTTTTAATTCATAATATCAAATATAGCTTAGGCCTAATTTTTGGTATTTTTCTGGAAACATTCATTTTTTTGATTAATAGTGAAACCACTAAGTGGTAGTTAAAAAACTGATTTTTTCATAAAACATAATTTTACCTCTTCTGTGAGTGGAATTTCAAAAATTAGAGAGACACGGTTAATATCAAGGTCTAAAATGTGGTTCAATGAGATGAAAATATTTTTTGGTGAATAGTAACTTTTTACTTTTATTTTACACCGTTAAAAGTAAATAGGATAATTAAGGGTAAAAATGATATTATTATTACCCTAACACATGTCATAATTCTATTTTATAAGTGTAATTCGACCAAAAATAACCTTAGGAATAAAATATGACCATTTAGGCCCATTTGTATTGGATTAGGACATTTAATATTAATTTATTTAAAGAAGGGTTAAAATAGTTAAAATCAAAGTTTAATAAGTAAATAATTTTTAATATAGGGTTATACATAAGATAAATTCGACTATAAATATTCATTAGAAAGCTACACCTATTTCCTACATAATGGTATTTTATTTATAATTTTTAGACATTAAATAATTTAATTTATTTATGACACAAAGATGATGCACTAATTATCTTATTAATGAAATATTGACATAATTGATGTTATAAATACCCAAATAAATGTAATTTGAGGCTTTATATGAATTTAACTAATTTTCTAGGTTACTATGACATTTTATTACAGATTTAGTTAACGTTTTTCGAACTAATCATTCTGTTATAATTTTCACAAAAATCAATTAGCAAATAGTGTCAAAATTGACATAAAATAGTTTTTAAAACAAATATTATATTATTAATTGTTATTTTATTCATAAAAATATAAGGATCGGCAAAATGACTTAGATAATTTTATATATATTAATAATAAACAACTTGGGGTTCGTTTGGCTTGTTATAGTAAGTTTATTAACCTTATAGTGTTAGAAAACAAGAAGACACGATAAAAGTAAAATTATTTAACTTAAGGTTAAATCTAAATGATAAGTTTAAAATATAATCCTAAACTTGTATAAATTATATTGGATGATAGTATTTCGACCCATACCCACATTATCTTCTAAATAACTCAATTTGGAGCAATTAAAAACCGAATATGACTTTATAATAAAATAATATTATTAGTTTTTCCAAAGGTGCCCCTCTCCTCCCTTATAAAGGACACCTCCTACATCTCTTCCTCACACCATTTTGAGAATGAAGCTCATCCATCCTATGCCTATTTCACTTCCCCACTCCCTTATAAACCTTATAGAGGCACTGGTCTTCTCAAAAGACCAACCCTAGTGCCCTAAGAAGAAGTTTAAAGGAGGTGTGTCGAAGAAGAGGTAATCTCTTCTACCGATTATTTCAAGCTTATTTATTCTTAAACTTCTTCTTCTTTAGTTGTTTCATTATAAAGTAATAACATAAGTATCACTAATATATTGATATGTTATTTTAAATATGAAATAATCCCATTTAACCTTCTATCCATCCCATGGAAAACGAAATCACCGCGCGTGTGTATGTACGGAATACCGTCTCCACGCCATGGTGTAATCTGTTTTTCCACCACCACCTTACATGGATGGGTATAATGGTGTAAATAATGACTATATATGATTATTTTAAAGTGATATTGATTCTTAAATAGTCTAAATACACTCTAATACAATTCCATGATCATTTGAATGATATCATCGCTCGTGCGTACGTATGGACTACCGTCTCCACGAACGCGATGAGATTCATTTTCCAAGATTAATCATTCAAGAATGATTATAAAGTATATATAATGAATAATAATGAAATATATGACATAATAATTCTACTTTATTTATGTATATATATATATATGTATGTCATATATTTAATTTCATTCAATTCAACAAGGAAACGAAAACATCGTTCATGCGTACGTACGGCTTACCGTCTCCATGAACGGTGTATTTCATTCTTTTTATCGATCTATAATATATATGTATATGAAGAATATATATTATATATAAATCATTTTTTACATTCTGGAATTATTTAAATTAGGATATAAGTAATAATATCAAGAATGACAAGTTGAAACACATACGATAAATGAAATGATTTTACCCAAAACGCTGCTTTTACATTGAAGTTACAAAAGAACGGGTAATATAAAGTAATAAGTGAAACATGTATGATATAATTACAATGAATATGATTATTTAATAAGTCAATTACATTATTTAAATCATTATAAAGGAGTTTCGGATCCATACGAAGCATATCGGAACTAAGGTAAGGGATAACTATTCCAATCTCGTTCTTATCTGAGATTGTTTATTCGTAAGTATTTACTGGGGTTATATTTATCTTCCACGTCCTTGTTTTATAAAAATCTTTTCATGTATGTTTAATGTCCTTTTTACCCATTTTTGACTTTTACTACATGGTATGTATGGAATCTTTCATTTACGAGGTACTTTTTGACTTTTCCGGCAAAAGTACGAGAAGAATGTTTTTTTAACTTATACGGCACGAACAGAATTTTACGGTTTTATAAAGCCTTATTTTCTTGAAGCATCCTACAAAAAATTTCATAAATATATTCAACAAAATCCTTTTCTTTTAAAATTGCATGACATTCTGTGAAAAGAGAATGATTTTGAAGAAGAAATGATATTTTCCTCAAGAATTCATTTCAAGTGTTTTATCAAAACAATTTTTCATCTAAGATGACATTATTTCATATGTGTATGTTTCAAGTATCATGTCTCTATGATTTACATGTCTTCACTTTTCTTATTATTAAATTATATCCATTTCTTTTATATGGATTATGTGATGATGGGATGATGTTTATGAAACCCATTTTATTTATTGGGTTATGTATGTTTATTTTGTGGCACAAGTAAGAATGATTTCATTATGAGATGGGTGAGACCTATATCTCCCTCCAATGCATTGGGTAAAGATTTATATATCATGAGATAGACATGGCTGAATGGTAAGTTAATCTGGTTCAGTGTTATAGGACTGGAACGAGGAGTGAACTCGATTCAGAAAGGGACTCTGTCCACTAAGATGGTCTTGGAAGCAATGCCTTGGCTACTATGGAAATCACTACATGTGCTTAATGGATGCCATAATTACTATTCTATTACAATGCTATTTTATCATGATTGGTTTTCCTTTATGATCTATGCCATACGTACTTCCATGTTTTATGTCATTGCTCATTCTTTTGATGTTTAAACATTATGTTCATGTTTTTAAGTTCAAATGTATATGATTTGTTTTATTTTATCCATGCTTACCTTTACTGAGCATTTGAGCTCACCCTTTTTATGTTTTCTTTTCTCCAGGATATAAGGAAAGGTTTTAGGTAAGAAAAAAAGGGAATATCTTTATGGGAGATGTTGAGGATCTTTCACCAAGATTGGAAGATTATGTTCCAAGTTTCCAAAGGCACTAAACTATTACGGTCCTTTGGTGTATGTTTTTGTCATGTAATAAGTATTCCGAAAAAGTAATGTAATTTCCATGTACGTCATGCTTCGGGTCTCTACAGTTGGTATCAGAGTAAAGGTTTAGTCAACCTTTGGAAACTAGGATGCGAAAACGTTAGTGAGATCCCTAGAGATATTTCTAAGGTATGTCTAGGGATGTCCCTAAGGATAAGTATACGTATAGGATATAGTACTAGAACTATGGTAACGATATTAGAATTTAACCTAAGATGTTAGATACTGAGGGTACTCCCCCTTTACTATGTTGTTTTCCCGAGCATGATTTTTTCCTCTCACACTATTCTTTTTGGGTCTTAGAAAATGGCTAGAAACAGGAAGATTCATGATAATGGAGGATATGATGGACAATGGAATGATATTCTTCATGAGCAACCAAATCAAAATGGGATTTGGAAGTCCAAACATCATTATTATTCCGAATCAGAAATCTCATAATATGATCAATAAACTTAAATTTGTTAAGATTCTTGACTCGGCTAATAAGATAAAGATGAAGTTTCATGATGATCATAGAGGAAAGAAAGTTCAATTTCCCATATGTAAATCACGTGGGAAGAGGCATCAAGGAGAATGTTTCGAAGGAACTTCAAGATGATTTGGGTGTGGAAAATAAGGACATAAAGCCAGTAAGTGTAAAGGAAAAGGTTCAGTTAACACCATGGATGAGGATAATGGTATTGCTACGACATCAACAATGGTTAAATGTTTTAAATGTGGAATGTACGGGCATTATGAAAACCAATGCCCTAAGGGAAAGTCTCATGAAGAGAATCAATATGGTCGTATGGGTAATATTTATGTTGATGATGATGAAGAGACTATAAATGATATGTGAGATGAAAGAATTGTTGAAGCTCAGTCAATGGTTTAAGAAGGTAGTGGAATGATTACATGTCTATAAAGCGTAATGTTGTATAAGTAATCTCATTGTACTATGGAATAAAAAGACATATAAGGATTGTTACACTGTTGTCTTTCCTTAAGTTTTGAAAGTGTGTGGTGAATGGTACCGGTATTTTTGGAAAGTAGATGATATGCGCATAATTAAGGGATAACAATAAAATTAAATGTTTGATAGTATTCATTAGATCATGACTGATATAAGGAGAAGGTTATATCATGGTTTGAGTATATAGAATTTTTGGATTTTGGTATGTGGAAAGAGTTAACTTTTGACAACATTCATGTTTTCACTAAGGTTTAATGGGTATTAATTTTTTAAGAGAATACATGATTAAGGTATTCACATGATTGGAATGTGACCAAAAAGATAATGGGGGATAACTGATGGTTGGTTGATTACATTTCATGTAATCGTTTTCTTTATACTATGAGCTTGGACCGAAGTATTTTAGATAAAGATTGGAATGGATTATGTTAGACATAAGATAGTATTGTTTAAGGATAGAACTTTTTCGATATTATTGATGGGATATTATAGTAATGTAGTTTTAGAAAAAGGACAACCTGCAGGACGGGCGACAACCTATCGCGTCGGACAAGGTTGTGGGAATCGAACCCACAACCGAAGTGAGACTGGCCTTTATCTCCTACCACTGGCCGACAGGAAGTCCCTGTTTAGTAGAAACTAGTTTTATTATATTAATCATTATGATATATGAAGTATAAGTCCATTTTAGGAACCATATATGATTAATATCACTATAGATCGACTTATGTATATTTAATAACTTTTTCTAACCTTTTGTTTGAGACAGATGGAATGACCCGTCATTCTATCACATGATCTTCTAACACTTCACGAATAACAAATTCAACTTCATTTCTTTAAGAGATGAAGTGGAAATTGTTCCAGGCACGAACAACAGTGAGATTGTACCAAAATAAAGTAAGTATTTATTCTAATTCAAATTCTTCAACTTTAGGGAAATGATCTTGAAAACCAAAAATGTTGCCCTGGTGCCCTTATATCCAATGAATTAGATCGTACCCTAGATCATCACAAATTTATGGCTTTGTGATTGTTGGTTTTTTCATAGCCATGTTCTCTACCACTCTCCATCAGAACTTGATGGTTAGATTTTTCTTCCATATCCATATTTTCACATATGTTCTCCTATGTGAAAACCCAATAATGAGTTAATTTGGGTAACCGTTACATTTCATACTTTAGTTTTTAAAGCCATGTTTTGGTATTCCTTTTTACGATATGGGTTTCTATTAAAGAAACTTTTGAGTGGTAAACCATTTATAACACCAACGAATTTCGAGGGCGAAAGTCATTTTAACGGGGGTAGAATGTAACACCCCGAGATTATATGAAAAATATTTTTTTTAATTTCATTAATGTCTTGTGTTGTACGCTACACCAAAAGGATCTTTCACAACATGCATCCCTGACTTTCCTTTCATTACACGCAATAAAGACCTTCCTCGATAGCGTGTGTAGTACACAATACCGAGTTTCACTAAACGAGATATTATTATAATATTATTATGAACTAGCCGTTATGAATAGTAATACCCACTGTTTTAAATTTTAAAAATTTTATCTTTCAAAATGGACTTCATTTTTGGATTCAGAATATCGAAATGAGATTAGGGTGAAATTTTGGTACTTTTCGGATAACTTTCATATTCTGATGAATAGTGAAAATTACTAAATTTTAATTAAAAACAACTTTTTTAATCGAAATAATTAATAGTGCTAAATTATTAATTTGAGTGGTTTTAAAGTATATTTTGAATATATTTTTACCATTTAATACAATGTTGGTCATTGGATGTAATTTCACATTTAAACCAGACATAAACAAGTGTCAATCTTTTGATAGTTATTATCTCTTAAAAACACGCTATTTGTTTTGACGACGAGAATTAATTTTTAAATTAATTAATGCAACTGATATGTTTTGAATTTGGTAAAATAGAAATCATTTTTGAATTCATAATATCAAATATAGATTAGGCCTAATTTTTGGTATTTTTCTGGAAAACATTCATTTTTTTTATGAATAGTGAAACCACTAAGTGGTAGTTAAAAAACTGAATTTTTCATAAAACTTAATTTTACCGCTTCTGTGAGTGGAATTTCGAAAATCCGAGAGACACAGTTAATATCAATGACTAAAATGTGGTTCAATGAGATGAAAATATTTTTTGGTGAATAGTAACTTTTTACTTTTATTTACCACGGTTAAAAGTAAATAGGATAATTAAGGGTAAAAATGATATTATTATTACCCTAACACATTTCCTAATTCTATTGGATAAGTGTAATTCGACCAAAAACAACCTTAGTAATATAATATGACCATTTAGGACCACTTGGATTAGATTAGGACATTTAATATTAATTTATTTAAAGAAGGGTTAAAATAGTTAAAATTAGTGTTTAATAAGTAAATATTTTTAATATAGGGTTATACATAAGATAAATTCGACTATAAATAATCATTAGAAATCTAAAACTATTTAATACATAATGGTATTTTATTTATAATTTTTAGACATTAAATAGTTAATTTATTTTTGACACAAAGATGATGCAGTAATTATCTTATTAATGAAATATTGACATAATTGATGTTATAAATACCCAAATAAATGTAATTTGAGACTTTTTATGAATTACACTAATTTTATAGGTTACTATGACATATTATTATTGATTTAGTTAACTTTTTTAGAACTAATCATTCTGTTATGATTTTCACAAAAATAAATTACCAAATAGTATCAAAATTGACATAAAATAGTTTTCAAAAAAAATATTATATTATTAATTGTTATATTATTCTTAAAAATCTAAGGTTCGGCCAAATGACTTAGATAATGTTATATATATTAATAATAAACAACTTGGGGTTCGTTTGGCTTGTTATAGTATGTTTATTAACCTTATAGTGTAAGAAAACAAGAAGACACGGTAAAAGTAAAATTATTTAGCTTAAGGTTAAATCTAAATGATAAGGTTAAAATAGAAACCTAAACTTGTCTAAATTCTATTATATGAGAGTATTTCGACCCATACCCACCTCAGCTTATAAATAACTCAATTTTGAGCTATTAAAAACTGAATATGACTTTATAATAAAATAATATTTTTAGTTTTTTCAAAGGTGTCCCTCTCCTCCCTTATAAAAGGGTGCCTCCTCCCTCTCTTCCTCACACCATTTTGAGCCTTGAAGCTTGGCCAAACTCTGCCCATTTCACTTTTACACTCCCCTAGAAACCTTATAGAGGTACTGTGCTTCTCAAAAGACCAACCCTAGTTCCCTAAGAAGAAGTTTAAAGGAGGTGCGTCGAAGAAGAGGTAGTCTCTTCTACCGATTATTTCAAGCTTATTTCTTCTTCATGTTCTTCTTCTTTAGTTGTTTAATTATAAAGTAATAACATCAGTATCACTAATATACTGATATTTTATTATAAATATGAAACAACCTCATTTCACCTTCTATCCATCCTATGGAAAACAAAATCACCGCGCGTGCGTATGTACGAAATACCGTCTCCACGCCGTGGTGTAATCTGTTTTTCCCCCACCACCTTACTTGGATGGGTATAATGGTGTAAATAATGACTATATATGATTATTTTAAAGTGATATTGATTCTGAAATAGTATACATACACTCCAATACAATTACATGATCATGGAAATGATATCATCGCTCGTGCGTACGTACGGACTACCGTCTCCACGAACGCGATGAGATTCATTTTCCATGATTAACCATTCAAGAATGATTATAAAGTATATATAATGAATAATAATGAAATATATGAAATAATAATTCTACTGTATTTATATATATATATATATGTATGTCATCTATATAATTTCATTCAATTCAACAAGGAAACGAAAACAGCGTTCTTGCGTACGTACGGCCTACCGTCTCCATGAACGGTGTATTTCATTCCTTTTATCGATATATAATATATATGTATATGATGAATATATATTATATATAAATCATTTTTTAAATTCTGGAATTCTTTAAATCAGTATATAAGTAACAATATCAAGAACGACAAGTCGAAACACATACGATAAATGAAATGATTTTACCCAAAACGCTGCATTTACATTGAATTTACAAAATAACGGGTAATATAAAGTCATAAGTGAAACATATATGATATCATAACAATGAATATGATTATGTAATAAGTCAATGACATTATTTAAATCATTATACAGGAGGTTTGGATCCATACGAAGCATATCAGACCTAAGGTAAGGGATAACAATTCCAATCTCGTTCTTATCCGAGATTGTTTATTCGTATGTATTTACTGGGGTTATATTTATCATCCATGTCCTTGTTTTCTAAAAGTGTTTTCATTTATGTTTAATGTCCTTTTTACCCATTTTTGACTTTTACTACATGGTATGTATGGAATCTTTCTTTTACGAGGTACTTTTTGACTTTTCTGGAAAAAGTACGAGAAGAATGTTTTTTTAACTTATACGGAACGAACGGATTTTTACGGTTTTATAAAGCCTTATTTTCATGAAGATTCCTCCAAAATATTTCATGACTATTTTCAAAAAAATCATTTTTTTAAAAAAATTGCATGACATTCTGTGAAAAGGGAATGATTTTGAAGAAGAAAGGATATTTTCCTCAAGAATTCATTTCAAGTGTTTTATCAAAACAATTTTTCATCTAAGATGACATTATTTCATATGTGTATGTTTCAAGTATCATGTCTCTATGATTTAAATGGTTTCACTTTTCTTATTATGAAATGATATCTATTTCTTTAATATGGATTATGTGATGATGGGATGATGTTTATGAAACCCATTTTATTTATTGGGTTATGTATGTTTATTTTATGGCACAAGTAAGAATGATTTCATTATGAGATGGGTGGGACCTATATCTCCCTCTAATGCATTGGGTGAAGATTTATATCTCGTGAGATAGACATGGCTGGAACGGTAAGTTAATCTGGTTCAGTGTTACAGGACTGGAACGAGGAGTGAACTCGATTCAGAAAGGGACTTTGTCCACCAAGATGGTCTTGGAAGCAATGCCTTGGATACTATGGAAATCACTACATGTGCTTAATGTATGACACAATTACATGTTTTATTCCCATGCTATTTTGTCATGATTGATGTTACTTTATGATCTATGCATTACGTACTTCCATGTTTTATTTCATTGCTCAAGATTTTGATGTTTAAACATTATGATCATGTTTTTAAGTTCAAATGTATATGATTTTTTTTATTTAATCCATGCTTACCCTTACTAAGAATTTGAGCTCACCCTTTTTATGTTTTCTTTTCCCGAGGATATAAGGAAAGGTTTTAGGTAAGAAAATAATGGAAGATATTTATGGGAGATGTTGAGGATCTTTCACCAAGATTCGAAGATTATGTTCCAAGTTTCCAAAGGCACTAAACTATTACGGTCCTTTGGTGTCTGTTTTTGTTATGTAATAAGTATCCCGCAAAAGTAATGTAATGTACATGTATGTCAAGCTTCAAGCCTCTACAATATTTGATGATGGAATTATTAAATTTAGGAAGAGGATTTGTTATCCCTCTATACATGATCTAAAAATGGAGTTATATGATGATATTCATAGATAAATTTTCTATATACACCATGTTATCACTAAGATGTATAGAGATTTGATGGAACATTTCTCATTGGATAACATTAAGAGGGAAATTGTTGATTATGTATCAAGATGTTTAGTTTGAAAATAGGTGAATGTTTAAAGGAATCATCCAAATGGAGTATTGAAACCTCTTCCTATTCCTATATAGAAATGGGATGAAATTACAATATAAATTTTCAATGTATTAAAAAAACTTCAAGAAGGAATGATGAAATATGGCTGTTTGTGGATCAACTTACCAAATCTTCACATTTTCTCTCTATGTGGGAGGATTTTCCACTAAAAAACCTTACAGAGATCTATATTAATGATGTTGTAAGAATTCATGGATCACCTCTATAAATTGTGTCTGATTGTGATCAATTATTAATATCAAAATTTTGGAAATGTTTTCAAAAATCATTTGATACTGAGCTTCAATTGAGTACTGATTATCACCCTCAAACTAATGGGAATTCAGAAAGGATGATCCAGAGATAAAAATACATGTCATGATCTTTCTCACTTGATTTTTAATGTATGTGAGATAATCATTTACCTTTGGTAGAGTATTAATTCAACAATAGTTTCCACTATATTATTCAAATGTCACCATATGAAGCATTGCATGGAAAGAGATTTTGTACATTGAACTGTTGGGATGAAGTTGGTGAAAGAAAGTTTTAGGCCCAGAACTTGTGGAGGAAACAACAATGAAGGTAAAGAATATTAAAACCCATATCAAAGCAGATCAAAGTTGGAAAAAGTGATATGTTGATAATCAAAGGAAGGATTTAGAATATCATGTGGGAGATCACATTTTATTCAAAGTATATCCATGGATGGGTGATATAATATTTGGGAAGAAAGGGAAATTGATCCCCATGTACATTAGTCCTTTTGTATGTCTGGAAGGAGTTAGAGTTGTGTCTTATCATCTGAAGATTCCATATAGATATTCAAAAGTAAACAATGGGTTACATGTATTATTGTTAAGGAAGTACATTACATAAGAAAAGCATGCCCTCACATTTGAATGCATATAATTGGAACCTAACTTATATTATTGTGAAGAGCCTATCCAGATTATGGACACTAAAGAATAGTTGTTAAGGAATTAAACAACTCCTTTGGTAAAATAAAATTGGAAGAATCATAAAATTTAAGAGGCAACATGGGAGCCCAAGGAACATATGATAAGGAACTACCCAAATCTATTTATGAGGTAAAATTCTATAATATTGAGGAATAAATTTTTGAAGTACGGGAGAATGTTACACCCCAAGGTTTTCCAAAAAAAATTAATAAATAATGTAATGAAAAAAAAATTGAGTCTCTAAGAAAAAACAAATTTTTATTCTAATTATTTAAACAATATAGTCAAAAATATCCCAATAAAAATAATTCTCATATTTTTGTGATTTGAATTTCAAAAAACGAGCATACAAGTTTGAAATCGGTGTGAAATTTAGAGTGTGGTTGGATCAAATTAATTTTTTATGAATACTTACTTGACCCTTTTTAATATTAATGTTACCCTTATGAATAGTAATATAACTTTTATTAATTGTAACCTCACTCATGAAAGTATAAATAAAATTTATGAACCTTTCAAATGAATGTTCGATATAGTGGTATAAGTAAGTGGAACTTTAACAATTAATAATGAAGTCTTGGTATATATTTAATTTAAATTACATAATTAATAAATAGATTTAGAAGAAAATTAATTTTCATAAAATGTATTTATAAATAAACATTTTTCTGTCCTGTGATTTTAGGATAATTGAATTAGACCATACTTACATTTTTTGGTGTTATTAAATCAGTTATAGTTTAAAAAATAGTATTTTTTGAGTGATTAATGATTTTAATTAAATATTAAATTTAACATATTTATAAAATAGTTATCCTAAAAATGAGTTAATTTTTGAATTATTTGCATTAAAAATTTATTAGGCAATATTTTTGGGACTTTCCTAAAATACATGAATTTTTGTTGAATAGTAAAATACAATAATGTAGGATAAATGTTAAATACAAGATTTTTTTAGTCATTGTTGATGTAAGGATGAGGTAAGAACCATTTTTAGAATTAACATGAAATTTTTACTTTATTTTTTTACATGAATCAAAACTATTTCCTTTCTTGATAAAAATAATAAAATAATGAATAGTATTTTGATAAATCACCCCTCTCCTCCACTATAAAACCCACCCACGCCACCCCCTTCCATTCACTTATCTAAGCCTTGAATATTGAAAAAGGTCATCCTAAATCCACTTACATTGTCTCTACCCACGTCCAAGAGTTCTTGGTATTACCAAAAACGAAAAATCCCTTTCTTTAAGGAGGTTCTCAAGGAGGAGTATTCAAGAGGTAAAATCCTCCTCGTTTTCCTTTTATTTTATTTTCAAGCTCTTTATTTTATTATAATATCCTCACCTACATTGTCCAACAGATGTTGATAAATTCAATATCATATATATACTATAATGATATAATTTTAATGTAATATTCATCATTTATCTCCTTAATCTATTTATCTCTCTCTCTCTCATTTCAAAAACAAAATCATCATCTGGGAAGTGCAGATTTACAACCTTCATGGATGACAAACATTCACTATTCAATTTCTCCTTAAATTATCGTAATAAAACAATTTTTATTGTTCAACTATGTTTTAAAATATTTATTACATCTCGTATAATGTTTTGGAACCTTTATATATACGTAATATTTATTTATACAATAAAACTAGTTCATGACGATCAAAATACTGCCATAATAATATAAACGATTATCTCTAATGATTTATCTAATAACTCATCCTTATACCACATAACCAAATTAATTTTATAACCATTTATACATCTTAATTTTCATTAGTATCATATAAATTTCATTCTGGGGAATTATATCCTTTCCAAAAGAACTTCCAAGCTCATATAAATGTATACCTATCATGAAAACCAAGGAAATGAATGCTCCCACACAATAAGATTTTATCTTACAACTCATTAGAGAGGCCAGAAATGAAAAAAAAAATAAAATTTTAATAAATAAAATTCATGTAGATAAGGTTATTAATTAATTAATTTATTTATTTAATTTGGTTATCTAGGATTTCTGGGTCAAGTAAGGAACACATTCAGACATAATGTAATGGTTTTATACCCAAAACACCATTTTCGTTCGGGTTAAACTTATTCTTTACATAAAAAAAATTAAATTCTTAATTATTCATATTTAATCATCACAAATTATTTTTTAATGTTTTATATATATATATATGTCCCAACCAGAATTATTCATTATTATATGGGTAGTTACATGTTTTAAAAGGATGTTTCTCAAATTCTTCCCAATGAACAAGCCCGATTGAATGGAATTTCTTAAATTCTAAAATATTTTCAAGGTCGCTATATAATCTTTTTACACCAAAATTATTTCTCAAAAATCAATAATTTTATTTTTAAAAAACAAACATTGTTCACTTCTGGTTTTATACAAATATTTTTCCAAAATAACCATTCCTTTAAAAGAAAAATATTATTTCTCTTAAGAATTACACGATGATTTTATAAGTGTATTCCATCTATTTCAACACTATTGTTGATTCATATTTTTAATTGAGATTAATAATTTAGGATATCATCTACTGTATTTTATTGAATGGTTTATGATTTGTTTGATTGTTGTTATGATATATTTATTCCATTCACCTTATAACTCTAAATGGTTAGTGATTATGTTTTCTATTTAGGGAATGTTATTTACATGACATATGTTAGTTTCAATTGGAATTTATATGTTGATTATGATTCAACCCTTTTATTTGAGGAATGCATCACACTTAGTATGTGTCAGGTGGGTCCTATTATTGCCCCTCGGTGCATCAATAGGTCTCATTGGATAAATTAGTTTGGGGTTCTACCCATTTGTGTATTGTCTTCACACGTGGACATGGAATAATGGTTATGATGTCCCGAAATATGTATTCCCTCTTTATGAAACCAATATTTTTTTGTCCATGTGATTATCTGACTGGTACAGTATCTATGGTTATATTTTATTATGGAATTATTTAATCAGATTTATTTTTTCAATATTATGCTCATGATTATAATTTAATGGATTATGTACATGTAGTTATTCACTGTGAATTATTATTTATGATTCTGTTGTTATGCATTACCTTACTAAATATCTGAGCTAACCACTTTCATATGTATTATTTTCCCCAATATTTAAAGATGCATATTATGAATGAACTGTAGGAATAATCTGGGATATTATGTGTGATTCAAAATAAGTTAATATATTTATTTCATTTAATGTTTTAATGTTGAACTAATGAATGTATCTGGTTTTCTAATGCTACTAGACTATTTTTTCCTTCAAGATAAGACTTCCTTGTTATATTCCAATGCAATAAAATAAGGCACTGAATATAGGAAACTAGGGTCAGGTCCTTACATGGTGACAGTCGTGGGACCTCTAGTGGATAATAGATAAATGGATAATGGAGCTAGTAGTATGATGGGGTGGCAATTGGAGGACCACGTATTTCCTTTAATTATTTATATTATTTTCAACTTCAGTTTTTTATGCCATAGGGGTATCAAGATTTATTGTATGACATGTATACTTTATTTCTCTATTTCCAGATGTAATGTGATTATGAATATTTAATTTTTTATTTTTTATTGATCCTATGACTTGTACCCAGGTTATAGTATCCCCATTAATAGAATCAAACCCTCACAATTAGTCAACAATATTTCGTGTATGGTGTGGCACCAATGAGGTAATGTTGAACTCTAGTTTGGGCCTAGTGGTTTAGGCTGGGGTATTAAAAAATGGTATTGAGGATGAGGACAACCTAACTTTTTTCTTATCATTGCATTGATTTGGGATAGGGTAGAGAGGATATATGATCATTGGAAAAAAGAAAGGGGAATTATGCCAATGCCTGTCCATCATTGTATAGTGGACCTCAGAGTGTCCATAAAGTGGATTAATAATGTTTTGTTATTATAATATTTTAAATTCACATTTGGTGATGTAATTGATGTGGATATGTATGTTTTGAGTTTTCAAGTGCATTTGGAAATAATGACTACGATCATAGGTTCACTAATAGTATATAAAGATATTGTTTCACTGAATTGTAGTTATTTAATAAATTTTTTTAATTGTTCTATATTCTTGGGATAGTTTCTAGTTGTATGATATATCTTTATTTTCAGGATCTTATGATATATCATTACTATCATTTTTTATTTGAATCGAGCATGTTGTTGTGTTAGTATATATAATGATTATGTATAATGTACATGGATAGAGACCAGGGTTTACACTTAGAGGTTTATAAATTGGGTTAAATATAGACTCATAGGATAAATCTTTTGTGATCAAATAGAATAACTAGGGTTTATTCTAAAAACAATGTTTTTAAAATGCGTTCTATTTTTGTTAAATAATATGTCTTAATAAAATATATTTATGCGGCAACTTGGGAATAAGGCCAGAATAATCCTATAGTGAAGATGTTTTTGCATTACCACTAAATGTTTAGAAGATTTCACTTGAGAATGATCATGTACCTTCTCTTTGGATTGGTCTTTATGGACACATTAATTATAAGTATTTCACATTTTTTCTATCCAAGGTATAGTATTTCATAACCATGGTCAAATATTCGACGACATTGACTCCAACAGTCTTTATCTTTCAAGGCCACTGAAGACCATCAAAATGTTGTAAATGGGTTGTAATTTTTTATGATATTTGACCCAGTAGATAATCATAATTAATAGATTGTTTCGATCAAAATAATTAATTCTAAGTGACAAAAATAATTTCGTACCACTAAGTCAATTATAACCAATCAAGATAAAGGATCTGAAGGAGTAACTGAATAACTTATAGTGGATGAGATTTATCAGGAAAAGACTTCACTGTGGGGTTTTCCAATGTTGTTCTCCAATAAGGTAGATGTTATCTGATAGAGCTATTATATTCATCATTTTCCATATTATTTTCAATTATTAAATCCCTAGAAAACTGTCAATTTGAGCTTATTTTCATATATTTAGGATTTATGTTGTGTTTTGGGCTAAAATGTTAAAAATGATATGGATTTTAACAGAATTTAATAACCTTTGTATTTTGATCATAACTTCTAAATTATTAATCAAATTTGAGTGAATCCTTTTTTTAGGATTCCTGGATATATGGGATTCAAATTCTTCTTCTGAACTAGGATCTGATTCTACCATCCACATGCCCAAAAATTCAATAATAGGGAATAGTGGTACTCGATGACAGCATGGAACCCACCTATGTAAATAAAGAATAAATTAGGATACACACCTTCAATTTAGGTGATTCAATATATAAATAAAATATAATCCCATGCCTCATTTTTCCATTAATGATCATGTAAACATTTCTTCATTAATGCTACCATTGGATTATCAAAATTAGAGGGAGATTTAGGTAACATTAATTCAGAATACATATTATGAATAAATGTGACATATGTTGTTAATAAAAATTTAGATGATACTGATCATTGGAATGAAAACAATAATGATATTTTGGAACAACATTCCAGATGGCCACTCATCAAGATTCTTTAATTAAACAGGTATACCATGAACAATATTTGAGAGGAAGTATTTTGGAGCCAAAAGTTCACTCTTTTTTCCTATAAAAATGTACTCATATCCTTCTCAAAATGTTGGAAATTCTATGTGGCCATTTTCTATAGTTTTTTAGATTATTTTATACGTAATATTATTATGATCATTTAATATATTTTACTCATATTTTTCATCTCATTATCTTATTTTTATCTTTTGTGTTTCCACCAAATTTGTCTACATTTCGATCTCTTATACACGTTATCATGAGTAACTAAGTCATGGATTTTTACAAGGGATAAATATATTGTTGAACCCCGAGTCATTGAGAATTCTTGTTTATTTTTTCTTATTTTCTTAGAGTCAGGTCAATGGGAGATTAAGAGGCAAGGTGCCTTTGGGTCTCCACTTGCTAGTTGAGTCTTAACATTCTATTATGTAACATTTTATCTTGATTGAGGTGGGGGATGTGTGGTATCTCAACAATCTTTGATTACACTATATATTAAAAATAGTAGGTATAAATAGATATTAATAAATATGATCCAGGGTGTTCATTAGAAATATTTGAATCTAAGAAAGAGATGATGAAGGTTCACACTAGGTGTTCTCCTATAAAGGTCTCCTTTTTTTCTAACAACATTATGTCTTCATCCATTATTTTTTCATTGAATATATATATATATATTTCATATTTAAAACCTAAATGTTTATTTTAATTGGTTTTATATTATTTAAAATATAAATAGTGACAACAAAAAATCGATGTTGTGTGAGAATCCTTCTTGAGAACGACGATGGGTGTGAACTTTGTTTCATGATTTGGTAAATAAAATATTTAATGTGTATCTAAAACAAATACTCAAGCATGAATTTGGAACAATTTATGATAAGGATCAACACTTTCCCACATTGTTTATAAAGAGAAAAACACAAAAAAATCATAAATTTCAAAAATTAATAAAAAATTATTTTTCCTGTGATGTTCTCAAATGATTATATCTGTAATTCATGGAATAATTACCCAAATGTAAAAAAACTAATTATTAACTCACCCTTGTCCAAGGATTATGTTGGGTTTATTTTTTGTTAGATGGGTGTGGTTATGTTAGAAATTGAATAATGTGGAGTAGGTATTCAATAAATTCATTACTAGAAAAAGGGAGGACATTAACAAAGAAATTTTTGATGCAATGACCCATGAGCTATCTGTGTTCAACCAATACATTCATAAATTATATCATGTTTACAAGGTCCAATAAAAGTCCCCCTTAGTCTACCCGTATTTTTTGAAGGAAATCCAAGAGGCTGAGTCCTTTGTCGAGGACCATCAATATCCAATCCATTTTAGGATCCAAATAAAATATGACAATGTTGATCTAGAGTGGATTCATGATGAGGAACACTTACCTAATGTGATATATGCATGAGATCAACAAGACCTAGATTCCTTATGGAATGAGTTTGAGGTACAACACGATCTCCCCATTCCATACACAGTAGAATATCTCACACCACAAAACTTTTATCTAGCCATGGAAGAGGAGGAAGAAACACAATGATGGAATTTTGGGAAAGGATTGTGGAGTGAGACTAACAGCCACTATCCATTTAGATCCAAATTTAGATTGATGTTATCACTAAAGAAGTGATTTAACTGAAACCAAATCATAGAGATGGTCTTTTATTGATCTCCATCATTTCCAGTTTCATTCAATGTAATTTGAGTATCACTCCTCCTTGTATTGAATTTTTATATTTGGTTTATTCATTTAATGCCTTAGAAGAAGATAAAGAAAGGGGTCATGAACATATTTATGAATGCACAAAGATACCTAATTTTTATGAACATACATTTTAGGATGCCCAAGAATAACTTTAAGTTATTGTGCCAATTAAAATAAAGATTGAGGATGCTCATTTTTAAAAGGAGAAGTTACATATTAATTAAAAAAGAAATATTTTTCAAGAGAAAATAACAGCTTACTATCCCATTTATCATTCAATTCATGTATACCATGATGATATAACACTGGAAAAAAAAGATAAATATGTATTACAAGTGGAAACAAAATTAGTGGATGGTCCATACTTCATCCTACACCGTCCATGCAAGATATACTTAAGTAAGAAAGGTATATATCTATACACTCTATCCATGGGTCATTCCTCACCAAGAAGGGAGAGATGAAAGCTGTTAAAATCTACATTTGGAGTTTCTAGTCTAAGAAACTCCACCCACCATCAGACATTGGAAAATAGTTGGTACTTCCCTTTAGAGGTAGAAAAAATAAAGGCCCGCTTGGGGGATTATACTATGAATTATCCTATGACATGATTTCTAGGAATTTATATTTCAATTTAACTATTAGTTTTAGTCCATCATTCACCCCACTTCTACTTATCATTTTGAGAATAAATGAAACGATCCTGGTGCTTAATTGAGTACTTTTCTTTTATAGGTTCATAATGGAATAAGGAAATCCCAAAAAACTAAAAGAAGATGAAAATTCTTCACGGGAAAGATAGTTCACTTTTAATAATTATATTTTAAACATCATAAACATTCATTCTTCTAAAAACAGGTTTTGAGATTTAAACTGGTATTTTAATCCCACACTTGAAATATGAATTGCTAGAATTATCTAATAGACATGAGTTTTTTAGTAATCCTATGATTTAGTGATTTAGATTGCTATGATAATGATATTAAAAGAAAAAAGTTAATAATTAGATGGACAAAATAAAACATTTACATTAACATGAAGAGTCATGATTTGAGGTAATTAATTAATTCTTGGAAATTAAATTTCCCAAACATTTTTCATGCTTTGAATTTTTTAAATTCATGAGAATTGATTTTTTATTAATAATAATTCATTGAGTTATAGTTGAATATCATATTCCCCATTCCTGAGAGGATTTCTAGACCAAGTACTTCCTATTTAACTTGGGTATAAGTCTTGAGTGAACATGGGACATGTCACTAACCAGAACTGGAATTTTAACTTTTCAAATCTTTGACTATGCCAAAAAACATTTAAGGTGATTAATTAATATTTTGATAAACTATTTATCCTAAAAATTCCAACTTTACATCAATTCATGTTTTTCCAATAGAGAACATTAATTAACTTGTTTGGGATGATCCATGTTTCAATCCATTTTGATCAATTACTACCCTCATCATAGTGAATGCATGATATTTTAATGTTGATGTGTGGGGGTGAAGGGAGAGGTGGTTAAAGGGTTGAAATGAATTTTAAGGAAAACATGTGGTGGTGATATTGGGGGAATAAAAAAGGGTTCTTGATTCATTAAATGTACATAATGTTTCCAATTATTTAAATCAAAATTAAAAATAATCAAAGTAATGGGTTGTGTCCTAAAAGAATGAATAATCCCTATCAGTGGACCAATGATTTTTTTCATATGTGTTTTGGTGGTGGATGTAATGTTTAGTCAAAGAATAACATTCAAAAAAGAAACAAAATGGAATAAAATCTCCTTTGAAAAAAGTATAAATGTAGATACAACATGAAGAAGCTTCACATCATTCATTATGCTTTAATTTTCCATTACTTTTTCATTGAAAAATAGTGGGATGTGGGCGTTTCTACTCAAAAGAGGAGAATTTATTTACAATTTTATTTATTATATCATGAATTTTACTTAATATATAAACCTAATCCATGATAATTAAGTCTTAAAACATAAAATCCTACTAACCTTATGCCTGAGATTCATTTGATCTTTTATTGAAAGTGATCATTATTTTATGTGTCTATTATATTTACAATGTGGGGAAACTAGTTCATTTAAATGAATATGGATTAGGAGCATGTTCTCATGATATGAGCACAATTAAAACTTAATTATATCATGAAAGACGACTTATAAGATTCAAAACGAGAGGTAAATCCTGAGTTGGAATGTTTAATAATAATGAATTGAGGAAATTATATAAATGAAAGGAGAAGTTCCATATTTTATTAGAGGGGAAAATTAATATTCTTGAATTTATTTTTTATTAAAAACAAATAAATTAGATTGATATTTGATGTCAATTTTTGAAAATTTATTTTGACATTGAGAGATTTTATTGTGTTTTTTTTGGAATTTGAATATTTGTAACCTTGGTTCCCTTTAAAATATAATGTTGAGATTTTATGATTGATGAAAAAATGGTTTATGTGGGGTGGAATTGGTACTGCTAATATTTTATTCATTTTTAATAGTTTTAAATGTTTTAATCTCTACCAGTTTTTCAATTTGATCTTATTTTCATCAATGTCTGATTTATTGTGTGTTTTGGGATAAAATGTGAAAATTTATTAATTTTGGAATTTTAACATATTTTAATCAATATGTTATTTTGATATTAACAATTAAAAAATTGAACGGATTTGAGTTATTTGTTTTTTAGTATTCCTTAATATGTTGGATAGAAATTCTTCCTCTGGAGAAGGATCTGATTCTAAAATACACTAACCCTATAAAAATCAGTCAAGTTTAATAGTTATTATAGATGATAGTGTGGATTCCACCTCCCTAAATGAATAATAACTCATTTTAAAAACCTCCAATTGAGGATATTCTTCATGGAATTTAGAGATAATTAAATTATAAGTTTTAAAACTAAACAAAATAGAGATATTAATTCATCACTACAGCCGTTGGATTCTAAAATTTACAGGAATATTTTGGAATCATTTATCCAAAATAAAACTTCATAACTAATTGGACTTATATTTTCTTAAACATTTCAGATGAAGTTGAACATTTTAGATGAAGTTGAAATTTTGTTGAAAAATAAACAAGATAATTAGGGAAAAATTTATAAAACGTCACTATTTCATATTAACCATTAATTGGTACTACAACATGATGTTATATTTACTGTTGATTTTGGAAAGAAAATTTCACTATATTCCATTAAAAATGTATCACCTATCGTTATCAAAATGTTAGAAAATCTATGTGTCCATTTTCTATAATTTTATACTTTGTTTTAAATGTATTATTATTATGACCTTTTAATATATTTACTATTATTATTCATCTCATTCTATTATTTTTATCTTTTCTTTCTCATCCCATTTTTTTCACAATGATCTCTAATACTCATGATCATGAGTAACTATCCCAAGGAAGTTCCCAGGGAATAAATCTTGAGTTTAACCCTAGTTATTTCAAATTAATGTTTATTGTTTCTTATTTTAATTGTGTTAGGTCAAGGGGGTTCTTAGTGTGTAAGGTACCCATGTGTCTCTACTTGCCTTTAGAGGAATAAATTTATCTTTTATAGTATTTTCCCTCAATCTAATATCTTGATGTGTGGTATCTCAAAGATCATTGAGTGTAATATTTATTCACAACCATAGGTAAAATATTATATTCACAAATATTATGGAGGGTGTTAATTAAGTAAATTTGATACTAATAATGAGATGATGAAGGTTCACTCTGGGTGTTATCCTAGAAGGATACCATTTTTATGTAACAACATTATTTATTCATCCATTATATTTTCATTGCATATATATATATATATATTAATTTTTTACATCATTAAAACCCAATTAATTACATTATTTAGTTTTATATTAGTGAATATATAAATAGTGAAAATTATTATTCGGTGTTTTGTGAGCCTCCTCTAGGAGACTGACCCTACATGTGCACTACATTGCAGGGTTTGGTAAATAAAATATTGACAAGGTCTAAATGAAAAATACTTACACATCAGTGATCTTGAAATATACATAAATTAATATATATTGAACCAGGTTTCTGTGAAGAAAACATATCCTTTCATAGGTCTGATTAGTTTTTTGAAAAATTACATAGAGCCTAGTGGTTTCGTAAGTTTGATCATTGATTGTGGTATCACTAGTTAGGAGATAGATAGGAGGACATTTGAAAGATGAAATTTTATAGAAGTAATGGGTTGTATGAGTACTTTGGGATGATGTCTAGGATCATGAATGAACAAGTAGTTTTTATAGACTAATTAAAATGATCATCCACCCATACTTTTATTTCATTTTTATGGGGTTTTTTGACAAAATACACATCTACTCAAAGACTCCAGAGTAGCATGATAGGAACATAGAGACAAAAAAGAGTATATAAAGATCACATTGTATTTGAATAAATTTGTAAAAGTGTGACTTTTGGATTTGAGCGGTGATGTTTCTAGGGCAGGTGGTGTATGAGATGTCTATATCAATGGACCAAGGGATAATTGATGTAGTAATTTCCTTGACACATCCTCATAATGTGTTTGAGATCTAGAGATTTAGGGGATTAACATGATATTATCAACAGTTTATACAGGAATTATCCTCACAGTCTATATCACTAAAATCACTAATAAAGAGGGGAATTATGTTCTAGAGTCTAGATCCCTATGGAGATGCATTCCATGAGAGGAATCAAGGGTTGATGATAGCTCCAATAATGACAGAGCCTAAGGCTAGGATTTGTTATCTAATATACTATGAGGCATCAAGTGTTTGACTGGGAGTAGTGATGATGTAGAGAGAGTAGGTTTTATCCTATGGGACACATCGTCTATTAACCCATGAATTGAAATTCCCTACACATAACATGGAGATATAAAATGTGGTCGTTTCTATGAATTGTTGGAGAAACTATTTCATCGATGATAATTTTTTTGTACACAAAGAACAATATCCTTCACAATATCAATACATAAAGGGATCTGAACATGAGATAGAGATTATAGGTCATGTTTCTATATACATTAAACATTTATAGGGATTTTTACACCTAGAAGTGGAAATTCCATTGTATATTCTACTATCCACAAGGCACAAATTGAGTAGGAACTTGGTGAGAATCCCTTATAAGTGAAGTGGAGATTGATGAACATATTGGCTGACTAAATGATGGATTCTTCTATGAATGAGGGATCTATGACTTGTAATCCCTTAGTAGTCACATATTATCTTATATATTGTGTGTTGACTGGTCGGGAGTCTAACCCAAAGTGTGATTTGATGAGGGAGATGTTGTCTAATGGTGAACAGATACCCAAATTATTAATGGATAGAGATGATGTGATCTTGGTACATGGTATAGTAATAGTCCATGGTCCCATTATAAAGGAGATGATGATACATTACAATACCTATAGGTGGGTAATAAATCCTAGTGTGAACAATATGTATCTTCACTCCAGATGTTAGTTCTATTGACCCATGATGAAGATTGAAAATGTTGGTTTCAACTACTAATTCCATACCTATTTGAGGGTGATATCCAAGTAGTAACAATTTGGTGGTTTTTTTACCTTATTCCAATACTCATGATAAAGTGTGAAGAAATCATCATGGACATGTTGATATACTTACTCTTGTGCTCATGGATTCACAACATGGTCTGGGTGATTGTCAACCAGTTGATGAATGTTTCCTAATTTACTAACCAAGATACTAACTAAGTAGATGAGATGATAAAAATCTATGATTGTGAGACTGTATTATTACCTAGATTTCCCTTGAGCATTTTTCCAAACAAAGAAACATGATTTATATCTTGGTATTGGAAGGGCTGGAAAAATTCCCCAGTGATTCAATTGTGGTTACGTAGACCATACAATATTTAGAAAGAGGGAAAGTTTGAGAGGGTGATTCATAAATTGGAATATATTCTTCTCTCTTGAATACTTGACTTTGGTCAAGTGTGGGATGACCACATATAGTTAGACGACTAAAAATATAGAAATATTTTCCAAGCATTGTTTTATAGGGTCCCTTACAAGGATCTTTATGGGAGTTCATTCTCTTCAACTCATTGTAGGAATAAGGTGGTCCAGGTAGTAGTTTGATGCCCAAAAAGGCTCTATATATCTCCAAGAGAGTGCAGCTACCGTGAAGTGGTTTAACACCACTCAAAACTGACAGATATCATAAGTCAACCACAAAAGGAGACCTCTGTAGCTCACTAGGGGTATCCATGTTTTCCTGAGTGTGACTCCAAAATTAGGGCATCAATATCTAAGGATGTGGGGAAACCTAACACCACAATTTTTAACTCATTGAGGTTACTAAGAGGAAAGGGGTGGTGGCATACTGATTGTACATTCTTTCTCAATACCAAGGTATGTATGATGTGATTCATGTGTCATAGATCCAGAGATATATGGATGATAATGCACATGTTACCGACTATGTGCATATTGATTTCATGAATAATAAATCTTACGAGTGTATGGTAAAAACTATAGACCATATCCAGAATTTCCTTTATGGAAATATGATATCAACTCTCTAGATTTGGTGGTAGCATGGGACAATCTGGGAGGTTATTTCATAGCATGAGCCTAATATTCCAAATCAGTGGCTCGAGTTATTCAAACAGCACTGCTAGAGTTACATCTTCAGGAAAACAAGCCATTAGAGGGGGATAATTATAATATCCCCAATTTTTAATGATACAAAATCACTATTTCTTAATTATACATGATTATATTAATGTGAAAATGTAAAAATTAGTTAAAAAATAAAAAATAAATGATTTAAAATATTTTTTTAGGGAGAAATATTTATTAACACCATGTATTATAAAATAAAATATTTTCATAGTCAGTCATTGTGTTAGCACATAATTTTAGGGTCCGTAGAGTCTTATCATTAATTAAATAAAAAAATTAAAAATATTATATTTCATCTGGGGTATTTTTCCAAAATAATGGAGTATATCTTGAATGGTGTCCCATATGTGAAATCTGAGATGTTTTTTTAGGTTTGTGACATAGGGTTTACAATAGGTGTGACATAAAATTTGTGCACGTTAGGATTTTGGTAACATCACATAAGAGTAAAATTTATTTAATTTTTTTTTTAAAAAAATGAAGTATCTTCTATACGGTGTATCATATGGGAATTATAAAAAATCATTTGGTCTAAAATGAATGTTCTACCATTGGAATGACAATACCCCTAGGCATGTAGTGCATCTGGTCAGATCACACATATGGGAATACTTTTACTATACTATTAGTATTATTCTTAATTATATCCATTTTGTCCTTTTCTCTTCAATGATGGCGCCTTATAAACTCAATTTTTCAATGAATAATCGATTCTAAATAATTTATCTATTCACATTATGGCCGCTTAAATTCACTATCCTATAAAATTAATGACTCTGCATTTAATTTTCAGTTTAATCGGTGTTTTAAATTAGTGTTTAGATTTTCATTGGACACAAACAAGGTTAGGGATTTTATAGCCGATTGACTTATATTTTTTTTTGATCATATTGAATCTAAGTGATCTCAAAACTCATTTTAATTTTATCAGTGAACCTATATTTATCGATTAATTTGTATCTTCTCAAACCAAGCACATGATGATAGGTTATTTTTCCCTGGTGGGTTATTTCAAAATGTTAATGAAATGTAAGATTTTATTTTTTTTATTTCCTTTATTTTAATAACTTCTTCAATTTTTAACTTTTCTCGTATTTACTTGAAAATGGTTGATTTTAATTTAAAAAAATCAGCATAAATAAAATGATAAAATTAAATTATTAAGGGGTAATTTAGAAACATTCCAAATGAAAATTTCATGCTATTAAAATGGTAATTGTTTAAAATTATCGAATTATAATTTCATGAATTATAGGAAGATGTGTTTATAATTATAAAAAGATAGTTACGATGAAATTATTTCGGAAAATTAAATCTAATTGTCAAATGATAATTTCATCAATATATTCAATGGAACTAATCATTAAAAATTATCAAAATATATTTTTTTTAAATGATAATTTTTCATTTTTATCAATGAATTGTTATAAGGATTATCAAAAGTTCATTATGGAAAATTTTATAGGGGTAATTTATAAAATATTATTAAAAATGATTATTATGGAAATATTCATGGAAAATTTTATGTATTTTTCAAAGAATAATTGTAATGGACTACCACTTCTATACAAGAATTATTTTAGAGAGATTATGTTAAAAATGTATTTTTATAATTACTATTAGGGAGAATTTTATGAGTTATTTAATTATCCTAGAATGATAATTAAAAACTTATATAGGAGGGAGAAATTATCATTGTATGTGATATTTTTTATTCTTTTAGAAACATAACATATTTTGTTTGTTTCTAGGAACCCATGAAGAACATTGAGGATTGACATGTCAACAACTATGATAATAAGGCCTTAGAGCTATTGTTCATGACTATTGGGGTTTCAAATCTAGCTTTCAACACGATAGTTTATCCTTTCCATCGACATCGAAAACTTCAAGGTAGGAAGTTCCTTACCTTCATAGACATTCAATTACACTTTTTGCAACATGATTTTATTTTATTGGAATTTTTATGACCATTTTTTGTTGTGATCATATGTGGGTGTGGGTGTAGCTAGTGATACATATTGTGGTACTTAATCCCTTGAGTGATACAAGTGTATCATTTTCAATGTTTTATTAAGATTACATGCTTCTATGTATTATTCTATATACTCATGATGAAATGTTATACCTATTTGTGTGATGAATCTATATGTGTGCTACCATACCAAAGTAGTCATTAGTGATACTTGTGATAGGTGGACCATGAGGACATATTTATCCCTTGGAAGGGGAGTGAACTGACTTGCAAGGATGGATATGAGGGAATTGAGAACATGGTGGAGGTATGCGTTTTCCATGGTGCTATGTTGAGGATGCGCTTGAGGTAGCCCCTATTTACCACATCCAATGTACCGTGACATACCATAGTCGATGTGAGTTATATATATTCTTGACTAGAGTATTCCAGCTAACATATCCCACATGATAGAATGAAGATGTTGGGTTTCATGTTCCAATAACCCCATGAGGATATCATTCCAGAGATGGTTTAGTTAGTACAGAATTGTTTTATTATATTTTGGTTGTGATCCCAAATAAGTATTATTGAGGGTTTTTGGGGGTTTGGTTATCACACAACTTTTCAGTTCTTGATTTAATATTTATAATGCTATTCATTTGTTGTTATCATTACATTCACTTGTTATAGTTAAGCACAAAATGTTAAGGATGAATTATTGGTTTCCTAACTGGTCTTTTACTAACACCATACTAAGTCATTATAGAACACTTGTAGATTTCATGAGGGATATGATAAAGATAATGGGCCCTATGGAAGAATCTATAGTAGAGGAGTATAGATATATAAGTAGATTGGGGTGGACTATATAGGAACCCACAGTTCCTTTGTGCATTTATCAACTTTAATAATCTAATTTGTCTAACAACATTGGGATCCCATTTTATAGTACGAGATGTATGAAAAACATTTTAGTTTTCATATATACTCTTATTATTATTACACGGTTTATGTTTTCTTTTATTGATCCTATGGAAGGATATAGAGGGTATAGTCTCCCCGTTTATGGAGTCAGACCCTTGTTCTAGTTGGTATAATTTTATGTATGGGTATGCACGTATGAGTTCATATAAAAATCTTGTTCAAACTAGGTGGTTTTGGACAAGTTATTATAAGATTATATCAAAGGATAAGAATTTGTTAACATTTTTTTCAATTTGACTTGATTTGGGGTTGTATAGCCATTAGATATGATGGTTTAGACTCAATCAGGGGAACAATGATAGTGCATAGCTAGCACTGTATAGTTGAACCCGAGTTTCCATTAAATGTAGAAAATATTTTTTCTCTATTACCATGGATGAAATTCACCTCGTTTGATGTACATTATGTGGATATGTGATTTATGATATTTTTTATGTGTTCATGTGTTTGACTCGACTCCTAGGTTAACATACACTATATATACCTACTATTTTGATAATAATAGTTCTTCAATTAAATTTCATTCTAGATCTATCTATTCTGGATAGTTTCTCTTTGTATGATATATCATTACTGAAATGATCTTTTGTTATATATTTATTGGAAAGTATTTGTTAAACCATGAATGTTTTTGTGTTAGAATATGTATGATAATATTTACAAATAGGAAGTGATGGATATGATGGTTTTTATAATCGTGTAATACCATTGATTGAGGGTATACACTTAGGACAAACCTTGTGTGATCCCATATCCCTGTTATGGTTTATCCTTAACACTCTGATTTTTCCTAAGTTTTTTATTCATTTTACCGAAGATTTCATTATAATTTTTCCTTAAGGTACTAATTTGGAAGTATGATAAGAATATTTTACAAGGGAGGATGTTCCTAAATTACCACAAAACATGAATAAGAATATAGTTGACAATACTCATGTACATACTCTATGGTTTAGACATCATGGCCACTTCTACAAGAATCCTTTCACTTAATGTCTATCAAATGAATAGGAGTTGATAACTATGGTAAAATATTACATGACATGAAATGTCGAATTATTCATCCTTCAAAGGAACTTGATTCCCTTAGGATACTAAGTAATTGGTTGAAATCATAGAGGATCATTGTCTTAGTACCAACATTGAATTATTGGAATGTTAAGCTGAAAAGAGCTCATGCTGAGTGTATAGCTCATACTGATACCCCAATATCATATAATTCCAAATGAGAAAAAGGATCTCATGTTTTGGATGGATTTCATTGATTATAATGAATTTATCATACTATGTACTACACTATGGGGTGCACGAGTGTGTTTTTTAGGAAGGTAGATGGTAGTCTTTTACTCTATAATGATAAATGGAATCTGAAAAAAGTGCTATTGAAGATCCAATATACTTTTCCTAGGATAAATAAACAATTTTATCAGTTATAGGGAAAAATATGGTTATTTAAGATTGATATTTGATCGAGGTATGGCTATTTGTGAATTGGAGAGGAGTAAATTATGATGATGATATTTGGGATTATGTATGGATTATATGAGTACTCGGTAATTCCATTTAGAAAAAAATACCCCACCACATCTTATAGACGTAAGGAATAAGATCCTACACCCATACATTGACAGAATCATAATGAAGTTCATTAAAGACATCCTAGTCTTCTAGCCACCACTGGAGAAACATTATAGGAAACTAGAGATAGTTGTGAGTATGCTTTGAGCGCACTGGCTTTATGCTATGATGTAAAAGTGTGACTTATGGATTTGAGTGTTGATGTTCCAAGGAAACATAGTGCCTAAGGTGTGTATATACCTATACTATGTGAATTTTGAGGTAGTAATGTATTTTAAATGTCTATAGAATGTTTTTAGGTCATTTTTTTTTGTTTTAATAGGATATTTACAATGGATTATCCAGGACTCCCCTTGACCATTAGTGTCCAGGACAACACTGAAAATGAAGGGAGTTGAGTTACAATGGTTATATTAGTGAGAAGAGTCATTCCATAAGCTTATGTGAAAATTTATGTTAGATATTTTATTAAAACTCCTTAGGAAAGGGATTGGTTTTAGAGTATATTGTGATTCATAATGTGTTTTACTGGGCATGGTTATGATGTAGAGAGATATGGTAGTACCGTATGGGCCATGTCAGTTATAAAATCATGAGTAGAACAACCCCATACATGATGTGGAGATGGAAACTATGGTATATGCTCTAACATATTGGAGACACTATCTCTTTGGTAAGACAATTGTGCTATACATGGCTCAAAAGAGTCTTCGATATTTGTTCACATAGAGGGACATGATCATGAGACAGATGTTCTAGGTTGAGTATCTATAGATATTCAACTTTTGGATTTATTCTACCACAAAAAAATTAAATTTCATTACGTGTACTCTTATACATAAAACAAGTGTTGATCAGGAACTTAGGTAGAATACCTCAAAAGACCAATGGTGCTTGATGATCTTATTGGATGATTGGATGATGGATGGTTCCATGAGTAAGTTATTTACAAGTTTTAATCCCTGAATATTCAAATTTTTTATTTTTTAATGGGTGAAGACTAGTTATGTTTTTTACCTAGAGTGTCCTGCGATGAGGGAGTCACTGACTGGGGGTAACTATATACCAGAATGGTTGATGAATGAATACGATTTTATCTTGGTACATGCAAGAGTTTTAGTCTTTATTTCCACAATAAAGGTGATGATGAGATTTACCATACAATTAGAAAGTTCATATATCCTAGAGCTAAAATGTTGAATTATGACCTCATAATCTAGTTCTAGTGTCCTGGGATAAAGAACGACATTGCTGGTTTCATATCATGATTCCTTATGAGTTAGAGGGTGGAGGGCGAGCACCAAAAACCTGGTGGTTTTCCTCCACCACTTATTATACCCATGTGGATGTGGGAATATTTCATAATGTATTTTTTGATGTTGTAACCCAGGAACCTGATGAGACATGACATAGTCTTGGTGATTTTAATTATATTGATGAAAGTTCAAAAATTTTATAGATCTGATAGACTCACTCAGTGGATGGGCCAATAAAGCTCCACATTAAAAAGACAATATACTTACAAAGAGTCCCCAGGTGAATTGTTTCGGTCAGAGATTAGAATTTTACATCATGATTTTTGAATGACTTTTGGAAGGTCTTAGGATCTCTTTTGAGGTTAAGAAGAGCATACCATCCTATAAAACAAAAACAATACAACTGGATGTTTCATTTTTTTTATTGCCTCGAGTCGCAGGATGCAAGGATCTGACTCCGAAAGGGGACTTGTAGAAGGGACAGGATTCCGTGAGAAGATGGTGAAGTCAGGAGCCGTGGGCATACAGATCAGAGTGTTGGTGATGAGGGAGCAAGGGGAAATGGTGATGTGTTCCCTCACGCAAATCTGTTGTCGGCGAGGGGGCGGAGATGGACGGAACTTCAGGGCCCCGAGGGAGGCCGGATCCAACTCCTGAGTCAAAGGCGGGCAGATGAGGGGGAGCCAGTTCCTTCCAGCGCACACATGACAGGAACCAGGAGCCAGAAAGGGAGAAGGGAGGCAGAGCGTGAGAACCCACAATGAAGAGGTGGGGAGAGACAAAGGAAGGAGTAATCCAGAGACACCAGAGCTAGGGATGAGCGAACAACACAGATCTTGGGCGGGGTACGCGGAGGGAGACGGCGCCGCCGGAACCCGAGCAGACAAAAAACTGAAACCCTGGGAATTCCTAGGAGGGAGCTCTCACGCAGGAGAGAATAGATGCATGTGTTGGTCACTGGATGATTCATATTTGGGATGATATTCTTAATTCTTACATAGTTGAATTCAATGTAGTGTGGGGTGATCACATAGAATTGGTTCAGTTTTCTTATAAATACATTTTCAAAATTTTGATTCAAATGAATCCTTATAAGGATATTTAAGGTAGGTTATATCCTTCACCTCTCTATTGTAATTAGGTGGGTGAGGGAGTAGTTGTTGGATCCAACATGATTCAGGTTATCTACGATAGAGTGCATTTGATCCAAAAGAGGCCGATCACTGTAAAAAGAAGACTGATATCATATTTCTACTATAGGAAGAGAAATGTTTTTTTTAATATTGGTGATTGGGTATTCCTGTAAGTGACTCCCCAATTGGGGTATCTGCATATGTGTAATAACATTAACATAACAACATGTTTTGTGAAACCCTTTGAGGTCACCAAGATGATATGTGTAGTGGTGTACCAACTGGACATTATCTCCCTCCATCAAGGTATTCATGATGTCTGTCATTTTTCATAGATCTGGGGATACACAGATGATCATTCACATGTTACCGACTATAAGGATAATGAGTTAAAGTCTCATGAATCTTATAAGTAATGACTTGTGAATATTATAATCTAGAGTAATAATGTCCTTCGAGGGAAAGCGGTAGCACTTTTCTTGATATGGTGAGAAAATGGGAAGATCCAGGAGGAGATGTGGGAGGCTGAGTCTGATGTTTAAAATCAATGGTCTTAGTTGTTTGAGTAAGGTCTTTAGAGTTACATCTTGGGGATGTGGAGAAATTTTAGGGGGATAATTAGAATATCTTTAATTTTTCATGTTAATAAACATCCTATTTGTCAATAATTTATGATTTTATGTGAAAATTTAAATTTTAAATTAGAAACACTTAATAAATTATTTAAAGTATTTATATAATGGTCAAATCTGTGATAACATCTTGGAATATTCTATGAAATATTTTCAGAGTGGCGTGCTAACAAAGCATGATATTCTGGGGCCCATAGAGCCTTAACACCAACAGAATAAAAATATTATATATATATTACATCACACACAAGCTATTTTTTCAAAAAAATAATGAAATATATACTAAATGGAATCATATATAGGAAATGTGAGGAAACCATTAGTTTGAGGATATAGGGTTTACCCTAGGCAGGATGTACCATTTTTTTTGTTGGGTTTTTTTGAAAGTCACACGTGAGGGTAATTAATTTAATATTGTTTATGTATATATTAAAATAATTTATTTATCTCCCTAATGAGGTATCACATTAGAAATATGAGACCATCATTATTCCTTGAATTATAGGTTTACCCTAGGTTCTATATAACCTTTCTGCATATCGGACATATGTTTAGATCACATGAAAGGAAAGGTTATTCAATATTCTTATTATCATTTTATTAAATTCATTTTAGTATTTTCCCTACCACGATGGCACTGAGTAACCTCTATTTATTGAAAGAAAATTGATCCAAAATAATAGATCTACACATGTTTTAACTTTTTAAATTGAGTAACCACTTAATATGAAAAAATAAATGATTTCGCCTTGAATTTTGGGTTGAATATTTTTTCTAAATTGGAGTTTTGAATTTTCTTTGACAAGTACATTATTGAGAGATTTTGTGCCAATCATTTCCCATTTTTGGTAAATCCAATTGAGTCCAATTGATCTAAAAAATCATTTATAGGTGATTGGTGAACCGTAATTGATCGAATCATTTTCTTCTTCCTAAATGAGGTGCTTAGTAAAAAATTATTTGGTCAATGTTGGGGCACTTTTGATGGTGGAAGGAAGGTTCAACGACCCTACTATTTGAGAAAAGTGTTGATCATTATTCATTATTTTGAATGGCCTAAATCGTCATAATAGAGTCTTCTAATCTTACTAAGAAGGCCATGGGATCATCTGAGGCACTTACGGATCCCGAAGAACTGGAAAAGTTGAAGGTATGTTGGGCCTCATGGCCATGAGAATGGTTTCAAGAAGTTACAAAACAATAAAATCCATTCCGCATGATTTGCGCATGATTTGGGAACCCTTGTGAAAAGACTATGCAAGCTCACTGGATGTGGAAGGATACTTGTGCACAGTTTGTGTACTGTTTCCCAAACCGTGCGTAGTAACTATGTGCACCCAATTCTAATAGTCAAATTACAAAAATACCCCTCCTCACATTGAATTTTTCATTCCTTTTCTCCTCTCATTTGTGCACAAAAGCTGTATGACCCCCCCCCCCCACCCATGAGCTCTCAAGATTCCCTCCTCCTTCAGTCTTCCATTTCACCTCCATCTCATATTCGATCTTCAGTTTGTTGGTGGCATCAAATCACCCTTGGTAAGGGTAACTCTTTCTCCACTCTTCCATCGTTGAATCATTCTGTCCATTGTGCTATTTAAATGTAGGATTATTCACCATATTTTCAAGGTATTGGAAGGAATATCAGATCTAGTAAAACCTACCCTGAATTTGAGGCTAATACTCAGTGAGTCATCATCTACAGACCTAAAATAGGTGGTTACATTGTTTTCCCTTTGAGTTTTAGCCGTTTTGTATTTAATCACGTTGGGTTGTGGGCTGTCCTTTTCCAGTATTCCCTATTGTGTTTGATTCTTCATGTCTAATTGGACTTGTTTTCTTTAATTATGGTTATTTACACTTTATTATGTTTTTTTATCAGCCCTACTAGTTATGGATTCCGAAAGGGTATTGCTCCAAAATTTTCCCTTTTTGTCCAATTTTACCAAAATGTCAATTATGGCTCATGGTTTCAAGATTGATTTTAATTTGAGGGGGGTGTTTTTTCATGTGTGTCTTGAATAACCCATGGCACCCCATGGGTGTTTGGACCCATTAGGCATAGAATTTATAATTTTAGCTTGTGACTATTTTCTTTCATCCATGAAAATGAAACAATCATCTTGGGTAAATGTATTAGCCAGTTGATATAAATTGAAAGTGGAATGAGGCATATTGAACTCAGTGCCAAATACTGTTCATTTATAGGGGTGTGAGGCATTATAATCTCATCCCCATCTTATATACATTTTTAGGGGTGTGAGTCATACTAAACTCATCCCCAACTTATTATCCATTTACTAAGGTGTGGTGAATTCAGAACTCACCCCCAGCATAATATATACATACTCTTAATGAATTGATCAGACATACCAAATACAAGATGAAGTGGGTTTAACCTCCAGGTGTCCTTTAGGAATGTGAGGAGGAGGTTATTTATCATTGCTACACTGTTAACTTTTTCTATTACATGCACATTGTTTACTTATGAGCGCTACTCAGATTACACATAGACACTGTTAGTGGTGGCCTACTGAGATTTATATTACACCCTACTTTGGATTCCCTTAGTACCTAATAATATTGTTTACATATAGGTATATATTAGGGAAAACTCCAATATTCTCATTATTGACTCTCTTTTCTTGTTCGGAGTGTAACAGCCCAAGATTTTATAAAAAAATATTCTTTTTAATTTTATTAATGTCTTGTGTTGTACGCTACACCCAAAGGAGCTTGCACAACACACATCCTTGACTTGACTTGCATTACACGCAATCGCGACCTTCCTCGATAGCGTGTGTAGTACGCAATACCGAGTTTCACTAAACAACGATATGATATAAAAATATTATTAAAACTAGCCGTTATGAATAGTAATAACCACTTTTTGAAATCCAGTAAATCTTATTTTTTCAAAATGAACTTTATTTTTGGATTCGGAGTATCGAATTTAGCCTAAGGTGAAATTTTGGAACTTTTCAGATAACTTTCATATTCTGATGAATAGTGAAAATTACTAAATTATAATTAAAAACAACTTTTTTAATCAAAATAATTAATAGTGATAAATCATTAATTTGAGTGGTTTTAAAGTATATTTAGAATATATTTTTACAATTTAATACAATGTTGGTCATTGGATGTAATTTCACATTTAAACTAGACATAAACAAGTGTCAATCTTTTGATAGATATTGTTTCTTAAAAACACGCTATTTGTTTTAACAGCGGGATTTAATTATAAAATTAATTAATTCAACTTTTATGTTATGAATTTGGTAAAATAGACTTCATTTTTGAATTCGGAATATGAAATATAGCTTAGGATGAAATTTTGGCATTGTTCTGAAAAACATCAATTTTTGATGAATAGTGAAACTACTAAGTGGTAGTTAAAAAAAACTGAATTTTTCATAAAACTTAATTTTGCCGCTTCTGTGAATGGAATTTCGAAAATCCGAGAGACACGGTTAATATCAAGGACTAAAATGTGGTTCAATGAGATGAAAATAATTTTTTGGTGAATAGTAACTTTTTATTTTTTTTACCGCGGTTAATAGTAAATAGGGTAACTAAGGGTAAATATGATATTAATATTACCCTAACACATGTCCTAATCCTATTGGACAAGTGTATTTCGACCAAAAACAAACTTAGGAATAAAATATGACCATTTAGGCCCACTTGGATTAGATTAGGACATTTATTATTAATTTATTTAAAGAAAGGTTAAAATAGTTAAAATCAAAGTTTAATAAGTAAATCATTTTTAATATGGGGTTATACATAAGATAAATTCGATTGTAAATATTCATTAGAAAGATAAAAAAATTTCCTACATAATGGTATTTTATTTGTAATTTTTAAACATCAAATAATTTAATTTATTTATGACACAAAGATGATGCAGTAATTATCTTATTAATGAAATATTGACATAATTGATGTTATAAACACCAAACTAAATATAATTTGAGACTTTTTATGAATTCCACTAATTTTATAGGTTACTATGACATATTAGTGTGGATTTAATCAACTTGGTTCGAACATATAATTCTGTTATGACTTTCACAAAAATCATGTATCAAATAGTGTCAAAATTGACACAAAATAGTTTTTAAATCAAATATTATATTATTAATTGTTATTTTATTCCTAAAAATCTAAGGTTCGGCCAAATGACTTAGATAAGGATATATGTATTAATAATAAACAATTTGGGGTTCGTTTGGCATGTTATAGTAAGTTTATTAACCATATAGTGAAAGAAAACAAAAAGACACGGTAAAAGTTAAATTATTTAACTTAGAGTTAAATCTAATTGATAAGGTTTAAAATAATATCCAAACATGTCTAAATTTGATTGGTTGATGAGATTACAACCCTATCTCATCTAATCTTCGAATATGAGTCATTTTTGGAGGTTTTTAAGTGGGGTTATATTTATTATAAATTAATATTTTTAAGAATTCCTAAGGTGCCCCTCTCCTCCCCTATAAAAGGACACCTCCTCCCCCTCCTCCTCACACCAATTTGAGCCCTCAAGCTCGGCCAACCCCTGCCAAAATCTCTTCTCCACTTCCCTAGAAACATCCTAGAGGTTCTGGTCTTCCTCAAAGACCAATTCTAGTGCCCTAAGAGGAGGTCTCAAAGAGGCACTTCAAAGAAGAGGTAATTACCGTTACCAATTCTTTCATCTTTATTTCTTCTTCCACTTCTTCTTATTAGGTTGTTTCATTATGAAGTAATAACATCAGTATCACTCATATACTGATATGTTATTATAAGTATGAAACAACCCTATTTCACCATCTATCCATCCTACGGAAAAAGAAATCACCGCGCGTGCGTACGTACGGAATACCGTCTCCACGCCGTGGTGTAATCTATTTTCCACCACCACCTTACATGGATGGGTATAATGGTGTAAATAATAACTATACAAAGTTATTACAACATCATATTGATTCTTATATATT
Organism: Viscum album; assembly: GCA_963277665.1. NCBI lineage: Eukaryota > Viridiplantae > Streptophyta > Magnoliopsida > Santalales > Viscaceae > Viscum > Viscum album. The sequence continues at coordinate 248,318,700 of OY728135.1, read as the reverse complement.
GTATAATCCACTCCAATTCAATTCAATATTTATAGAAATGATATCATCGCTCGTGCGTACGTACGGACTACCGTCTCCACGACGCGATGAGATTCATTCTCCATGTTAACCATTTAAGAATGATTATAATGTATATATAAGAAATAATAATGAAATATATGACATTATAAAGCTACTGGATTTATGTATATATATACATATGTATGTCATCTACTTACTTCCATTTCAAGACAATAAGGAAAGAAAAACAGCGTTCATGCGTACGTACGGACTACCGTCTCCATGAACGGTGTTTTTCATTTTATTTATCTATCTATTATATATATATATATATATACTGAATATATATGATATATAAATCATATTTTATATTCTGGAAGTAAGTAAATCATGATATAAGTAATAATGATGTCAAGAACAACAAGTCAAAACACCTACGATAAATGAAACGATTTTACCCAAAACGCTTCTTTAACATGGAATTTACAAAAGAACGGGTAATATAATGTCATAAGTGAACCATATATGATATCATAACAATGAATATGATTCTGTAATAAGTCAATGACATTATTTAAATCATTATACAGGAGGTTCGGACACATACGAAGCAAATTGGACCTAAGGTAAGGGAAATATCACAATCTCATTTTTATCCGAGATTGTTTATACTTTGGTATTTACTGGGGTGTATTTTATCATCCACATCCATGTTTCCTCAATATGTAATATTGTTTCCATCCACTTGAAATAGTTTAAATCCAATTTTACCCTTAGGTGAGTTTTTAGTAAAGAATATGAAAGGAATCTTTTGTCGTTTTTCCGTACGAGGTACTTTTTGACTTTTCCGACAAAAGTACGAAGAATGTTTTTTTAACTTATACGGCATGAATGGATTTTTAAAACATTATTTCCAAGAAGCTTCCTTTACAAGTTTTAAAGTTTATTTTTAATCAACTTATTTTAGTTTATAATTGTATGACATATTAAGAAAAGAAAAGTGTTTTTTTTAAGAAGAAAGGATATTTTCCTCAAGAATGGAGTTCAAGTGTTTTATCAAAATTATTTTCTATCTAAGATAATAAAGGGTTCTGTTTTTATCCCTATTATTACATTGATTTTATCATGTTGTTATGGAATTATTTTTATGAATTCCTTTATCTTATATGAATTGATTTATGATGCCATGATGTTTCAAGAATCCCATTTTTGTTACATGTGTTATGCGATGATGTATGTTTTATGATTATGTGGCACACATAAGAAAGGATTCATTATAAGATGGGTGGGACCTATATCTCCCTCCAATGCATTGGGTAAAGATTTTATATCTCATGAGATAGACATGGCTGGAACGGAAGGTTATTTCGGTTCAGTGATACAGGACTGAAACGAGGAGTGAACTCGGTTCAGAAAGGGACTTTGTCCACTAAGATAGTCTTGGCAATAAGTCTTGACTAACAAGAAATGATTCTCTATGATTATGTGTGCATGCCACAAAGTTTCAAGTTTCATGTTATGATTATGGTGATCTCATTTTCACTTCTATGATTTGTTCCATGTTAAGATATTATGATCTCTTTTGCAGGTTATGATTTTCAAAAAGATATGATATGATTTTTATTTCTTTTTTATACCCTTACTGAGCATTTGAGCTCACCCTTTTATGTTTTCTTTTCCCCAGGATATAAAGAAAGGTTTTAGGTAAAAAAAAAGTGAAGATCTTTATGGGGGATATTGAAGATCTTTCACCACGATTAAAAGATTACGTTCCGAGTTTCCAAAGACACTAAACTATTACGATCCTTGTGTGTGTGTTTTTGTTATGTACTAAGTATTCCGCAAATGTAATGTAATGTCCATGTACGATAAGCTTCGGGTCTCTACAGTTGGTATCAGAGGAAAGGTTTAGTCAACCTTTGGAAACTAGGATGCGAAAACGTTAGTGAGATCCCTAGAGATATTTCTACGGTATGTCTAGGGATGTCCCTAAGGTTAAGTATACGTATAGGTTATAGTACTAGAACTACGCTAACGATCATAGAATTAAACCTAAGATGTTAGATATTGAAGGTACTCCCCCTTTATTATGTTGTTTTCCCTAGCATAATTTTTTGCCTCTCACACTATTCTTTTTGGGTTTTAGACGATGGCTGGAACCCGAAGGAACCATGTTGATCAATGCAATGGACAATGCAATGTTTGTCCTCCTGAACAAACAAATGTTATGGGAGATGGAGTGCAAAATCTTATTGCTATACTTACACAAGCTATGAATCATTCTGGACTTCCAAATGAGCAGAGAAGGGAACAATATTCTATTGAGTCCTTCATGAGGCAACGTCCCCCTTCTTTCAGTGGGACTTCCGATCCACTTGTTGCTGAACAATGGATCAGTACCACTGAAAAGATATTTTCAGTTCTTCAATGTTCTGAACATGATAAAGTCATCTTAGCAGTATATCGTTTGGAAGGTGAAGCTGATCAATGGTGGAATCTTATCAAGAATACGAGGCCAAGAGATGAAATTGAGTCCATGGAATGGGACGAGTTCAAGAACTTGTTTTTCAGTAAGTACTTCCCTCGTATTCTTCGAACGAAGATGGAAAAGGAGTTTCTTGAGCTGAAACAGAAGGATGATGAATCTGTTGGTATATACGAAGCGAATTTTACAAGACTTGCAAGGTATGCATCTGGCATTATCATCCAACCTGAAAGTAAAGTTGATCGATTTTTCAGTGGCTTAAAACCAAGTCTTCGAAGGGCATTAGCTATAATAGACTTCAGTAGCTATGAAGAAATTGTGCGTTGTGCTATCAAGGTAGAAATGGAAGTTGGTGTTACATATCCATCTCATGGTTTTGACAAGAAACGAAAGATGGAGTTCAAAGAGAGATCTCAGAATAATGGTGAAAAGAAGATGAATGTTTCCTTATGCACAAAGTGTGGAAAGAAGCATGGTGGAGATTGTCTTAAAGGGACTAGAAAATGTTTTAAGTGTGGAAAAGAAGGTCATCGAGCAGCTGAGTGTCGAAGTAATGGAAAAAGGGTTTCTAATGATGTGAATAAAGCAAACACTGCAGAGAACGCACCACCAACACTTCAATGCTTCAAGTGCAAGGAAATGGGGCATTATGCTAATAATTGCCCTAATCCAAGGGTTAGTGATGATCAACATGAGCAACCACTGAAGGCAAAGGACAAAGGGAAGTCACATGCGATCACTATTGGCGATGTTGAATATGATAACGATGTGGTGGAATGATTAAGCGTTTATGTAATGGGATTCCAAAATAATGTTGTATCATTGGGTATTGCAATATTTATTGATGTGGTATTCAAAGTGATTGAGATATTTTTTTTTTGAAATAAGATGATATGCGCATAATGAAGACGAGAAAATGAAATGTTTAATAGTATTCATGAGCTCATGATTGATATAAGGACTAAGTGATATCATGGTTTGAGTATATAGAATTTTGAGGATTTTGGTATGTGGAAAGTGTTAACTTTTAACTGCATTCAAGTTTTCACTAAGGTTCAATGGGTATTCAAGAGAATACATGATTAAGGACTTTGAATGTTTGGAATGTGACCAACAAGACATATCTTATGATATATGGGGATCAACGATGGTATTAAATCTCTTGTAATCGTTTTTACTATGTTATGAGAGTGGACTGCAGTATTATGGATAAGCCTAAAGATTGGAATGGATTATGTTGGACATAAGTTAGTATTGTTTAAGGATAGAAGTTTTTTCGATATTATGGGATGTTATAGTAATATAGTTTTAGAAAAAGGACAACCTGCAGGACGGGCGACAGCCCATCGCTTCGGACAAGGCTGTGGGAATCGAACCCACAACCGAAGTGCGACTGGCCTTTATCGCCTACCACTGACCTACAGGAAGTCCCTGTTTAGTAGAAACTAGTTTTATTATATTAAGGAGTATGATATATGAAGTATAAGTCCATTTTAGGAACCATATATGATTAATCTCACTATAGATCGATTTATGAATATAATTTTTGCTAACCTTTTGTTTGAGACAGATGGAATGACCCGTCATTCTATCACATGATCTGCTAACACTTCACGAATAACAAATTCAACTTCATTTATTTAAGAGATGAAGTGGAAATTGTTCAAGGCACGAACAACAGTGATATTGTATCAAAATAAAGTAAGTATTTATTCTAATTCAAATTCTCAACTTTAGGGAAATGATCTTGAAAACCAAAAATGTTGTCCTAGTGATCTTATACCTGATGAATTAGATGGTACCTTAGATCGTCACAAATCTATGGATTTGTGATTACTGGATTTTCCATAGCCATGTTCTCTACCACTCTCCATCAGAACATGATGGTTAGATTTCTCTTCCATATCCATATTTTCACCTATGTGGAAACCTAGTGATTAGTTTATTTGGGTAATCGTTACATTTCATACTTTAGTTTTTAAAGCCAAGTTTTGGTATTCCCTTTTACGATGTGGGTTTCTATTAAAGAAACTTTGAAATAGTAAACCATTTATAACCCCGACGAATTTCGAGGGCGAAATTCATTTTAAGGGGGGTAGAATGTAACAGCCCAAGATTTTATAAAAAAATATTCTTTTTAATTTTATTAATGTCTTGTGTTGTACGCTACACCCAAAGGAGCTTGCACAACACACATCCTTGACTTGACTTGCATTACACGCAATCGCGACCTTCCTCGATAGCGTGTGTAGTACGCAATACCGAGTTTCACTAAACAACGATATGCTATAAAAATATTATTAAAACTAGCCGTTATGAATAGTAATAACCACTTTTTGAAATCCAGTAAATCTTATTTTTTCAAAATGAACTTTATTTTTGGATTCGGAGTATCGAATTTAGCCTAAGGTGAAATTTTGGAACTTTTCAGATAACTTTCATATTCTGATGAATAGTGAAAATTACTAAATTATAATTAAAAACAACTTTTTTAATCGAAATAATTAATAGTGATAAATCATTAATTTGAGTGGTTTTAAAGTATATTTAGAATATATTTTTACAATTTAATACAATGTTGGTCATTGGATGTAATTTCACATTTAAACTAGACATAAACAAGTGTCAATCTTTTGATAGATATTGTTTCTTAAAAACACGCTATTTGTTTTAACAGCGGGATTTAATTATAAAATTAATTAATTCAACTTTTATGTTATGAATTTGGTAAAATAGACTTCATTTTTGAATTCGGAATATGAAATATAGCTTAGGATGAAATTTTGGCATTGTTCTGAAAAACATCAATTTTTGATGAATAGTGAAACTACTAAGTGGTAGTTAAAAAAAACTGAATTTTTCATAAAACTTAATTTTGCCGCTTCTGTGAATGGAATTTCGAAAATCCGAGAGACACGGTTAATATCAAGGACTAAAATGTGGTTCAATGAGATGAAAATAATTTTTTGGTGAATAGTAACTTTTTATTTTTTTTACCGCGGTTAATAGTAAATAGGGTAACTAAGGGTAAATATGATATTAATATTACCCTAACACATGTCCTAATCCTATTGGACAAGTGTATTTCGACCAAAAACAAACTTAGGAATAAAATATGACCATTTAGGCCCACTTGGATTAGATTAGGACATTAATTATTAATTTATTTAAAGAAAGGTTAAAATAGTTAAAATCAAAGTTTAATAAGTAAATCATTTTTAATATGGGGTTATACATAAGATAAATTCGATTGTAAATATTCATTAGAAAGCTAAAAAAATTTCCTACATAATGGTATTTTATTTGTAATTTTTAAACATAAAATAAGTTAATTTATTTATGACACAAAGATGATGCAGTAATTATCTTATTAATGAAATATTGACATAATTGATGTTATAAACACCAAACTAAATATAATTTGAGACTTTTTATGAATTCCACTAATTTTATAGGTTACTATGACATATTAGTGTGGATTTAATCAACTTGGTTCGAACATATAATTCTGTTATGACTTTCACAAAAATCATGTATCAAATAGTGTCAAAATTGACACAAAATAGTTTTTAAATCAAATATTATATTATTAATTGTTATTTTATTCCTAAAAATCTAAGGTTCGGCCAAATGACTTAGATAAGGATATATGTATTAATAATAAACAATTTGGGGTTCGTTTGGCATGTTATAGTAAGTTTATTAACCATATAGTGAAAGAAAACAAAAAGACACGGTAAAAGTTAAATTATTTAACTTAGAGTTAAATCTAATTGATAAGGTTTAAAATAATATCCAAACATGTCTAAATTTGATTGGTTGATGAGATTACAACCCTATCTCATCTAATCTTCGAATATGAGTCATTTTTGGAGGTTTTTAAGTGGGGTTATATTTATTATAAATTAATATTTTTAAGAATTCCTAAGGTGCCCCTCTCCTCCCCTATAAAAGGACACCTCCTCCCCCTCCTCCTCACACCAATTTGAGCACTCAAGCTCGGCCAACCCCTGCCAAAATCTCTTCTCCACTTCCCTAGAAACATCCTAGAGGTTCTGGTCTTCCTCAAAGACCAATTCTAGTGCCCTAAGAGGAGGTCTCAAAGAGGCACTTCAAAGAAGAGGTAATTACCGTTACCAATTCTTTCATCTTTATTTCTTCTTCCACTTCTTCTTATTAGGTTGTTTCATTATGAAGTAATAACATCAGTATCACTCATATACTGATATGTTATTATAAGTATGAAACAACCCTATTTCACCATCTATCCATCCTACGGAAAAAGAAATCACCGCGCGTGCGTACGTACGGAATACCGTCTCCACGCCGTGGTGTAATCTATTTTCCACCACCACCTTACATGGATGGGTATAATGGTGTAAATAATAACTATAAAAAGTTATTACAACATCATATTGATTCTTATATATTGTATAATCCACTCCAATTCAATTCAATATTTATAGAAATGATATCATCGCTCGTGCGTACGTACGGACTACCGTCTCCACGACGCGATGAGATTCATTCTCCATGTTAACCATTTAAGAATGATTATAATGTATATATAAGAAATAATAATGAAATATATGACATTATAAAGCTACTGGATTTATGTATATATATACATATGTATGTCATCTACTTACTTCCATTTCAAGACAATAAGGAAAGAAAAACAGCGTTCATGCGTACGTACGGACTACCGTCTCCATGAACGGTGTTTTTCATTTTATTTATCTATCTATTATATATATATATATACTGAATATATATGATATATAAATCATATTTTATATTCTGGAAGTAAGTAAATCATGATATAAGTAATAATGATGTCAAGAACAACAAGTCAAAACACCTACGATAAATGAAACGATTTTACCCAAAACGCTTCTTTAACATGGAATTTACAAAAGAACGGGTAATATAATGTCATAAGTGAACCATATATGATATCATAACAATGAATATGATTCTGTAATAAGTCAATGACATTATTTAAATCATTATACAGGAGGTTCGGACACATACGAAGCAAATTGGACCTAAGGTAAGGGAAATATCACAATCTCATTTTTATCCGAGATTGTTTATACTTTGGTATTTACTGGGGTGTATTTTATCATCCACATCCATGTTTCCTCAATATGTAATATTGTTTCCATCCACTTGAAATAGTTTAAATCCAATTTTACCCTTAGGTGAGTTTTTAGTAAAGAATATGAAAGGAATCTTTTGTCGTTTTTCCGTACGAGGTACTTTTTGACTTTTCCGACAAAAGTACGAAGAATGTTTTTTTTAACTTATACGGCATGAATGGATTTTTAAAACATTATTTCCAAGAAGCTTCATTTACAAGTTTTAAAGTTTATTTTTAATCAACTTCTTTTAGTTTATAATTGTATGACATATTAAGAAAAGAAAAGTGTTTTTTTTGAAGAAGAAAGGATATTTTCCTCAAGAATGGAGTTCAAGTGTTTTATCAAAATTATTTTCTATCTAAGATAATAAAGGGTTCTGTTTTTATCCCTATTATTACATTGATTTTATCATGTTGTTATGGAATTATTTTTATGAATTCCTTTATCTTATATGAATTGATTTATGATGCCATGATGTTTCAAGAATCCCATTTTTGTTACATGTGTTATGCGATGATGTATGTTTTATGATTATGTGGCACACATAAGAAAGGATTCATTATAAGATGGGTGGGACCTATATCTCCCTCCAATGCATTGGGTAAAGATTTTATATCTCATGAGATAGACATGGCTGGAACGGAAGGTTATTTCGGTTCAGTGATACAGGACTGAAACGAGGAGTGAACTCGGTTCAGAAAGGGACTTTGTCCACTAAGATAGTCTTGGCAATAAGTCTTGACTAACAAGAAATGATTCTCTATGATTATGTGTGCATGCCAGAAAGTTTCAAGTTTCATGTTATGATTATGGTGATCTCATTTTCACTTCTATGATTTGTTCCATGTTAAGATATTATGATCTCTTTTGCAGGTTATGATTTTCAAAAAGATATGATATGATTTTTATTTCTTTTTTATACCCTTACTGAGCATTTGAGCTCACCCTTTTATGTTTTCTTTTCCCCAGGATATAAAGAAAGGTTTTAGGTAAAAAAAAAGTGAAGATCTTTATGGGGGATATTGAAGATCTTTCACCACGATTAAAAGATTACGTTCCGAGTTTCCAAAGACACTAAACTATTACGATCCTTGTGTGTGTGTTTTTGTTATGTACTAAGTATTCCGCAAATGTAATGTAATGTCCATGTACGATAAGCTTCGGGTCTCTACACGGAGCATAGGAGTAGTTGAACAAGCACGGGAGGGAGATGCTAGGAGCAACTTTTGTAATTGTTTTCCTTTTGTAGTATTATACCATGTATGATAATTTATTAATTTGGTTATAATTTTTAACAAGAATTTCATGAATTCATTCTAGTATCAGACACTACCTAAGAGGCTTTTGTTTATATAATAAGTCTTCCATTGTATCTTTAATTTAGCCTTCTACTCTTTACTTATTATGTCGGTTAGTTATACTTCTCCTATTTTATTATTATTTTATATTTGTTGTGTACTTTGACATGGGGGTAAATTCTCCCCCTAAATTTTAAAATTTAATACCCCACTGCTAGTCAGAAACCCATGGCTTAATGGGAGACATGTTGCGGGTCATGTGGCCAACTAGGATCGTGGTACGAGTTACATGGCAGTCAGGTTCAGGATGTTATAATGTGGTATCAGTGGGAACATTCTATTTGTTGGAACCATGGTGGTCTTTGCATGATTTGAAGTATGTTTTGTGATTTTTGTCAATCCTCAGTGGATGTTCAGAATATGTGCCAGGGAGTTGATCTTACAATTCAAGAAGATAACAGTATTGAAGGTGGCACTGTTTTCCAGTGTTTGCCAAATTTCTGGACCTCAAAATTGTCAAATAGAGAAAAGTGTTTTTTGTAAAAGGGACTTGCACGCCGATTACTTGGAGGCTTGGAAACTTTCACGCCTTTTGTTTTTCAATATCAGAGCATAAAAATATGGAAAAGGGAGAAGGGCACCCAATTTTGGAAGTTGGTCGCGCTAGTGTTTATCGGGGGCAGAGACTTGTACGCCGGAACGTGCGCGTCGAGAGGAGGTTTTCACGCCACCACGCAGGGTGTCCATTTAGCCTATAAATAGAGGACCACCCCTTCTCATTTGTAACAATTTTTATACTTAGAGAAAATTAGTGATCCCATCGCGCAGGTGTTGTAGTCGCGCAAGTGGTGGTGTGTCATGCAAGTTGAAGTTGCACGACAGTTGATAGCTGTGTGTCCATGGTGGTTTGGGTGAGAAAGGAGTTGAGTCATGCAAGTTTGAAGTTGAAGAAGGGAGTGTCGTGCAAGTGGTTCAGGTGAACTTGTGCACCGGTTTGGACTTGTGTGCTGAGACTTTTGCACCATCTTGAAACTTGCTCACCGGGCTTGGAGAAGCGCACTAGGTGTTGTTGAAGCATGTCAGTGTTTTTGGAGCTGCACAAAAGCGGAAGATTTCCTGATACCTTCGGTGCAAAGTGAGATTATTCTACGGGTAAGATTCTGACTTCAACAGAGCATATACATAAAATAGAGGATTCATTATTTTGCAATGATTAAGAGACATTTACGTCTATAAACTGAGTGGGACTTCGCCAAAGGCAGTGAGCCAGGGGGAGTCAACGGGAGTGACCCGAGGGACGTAGTGAGCTATCCCGGAACTTTTATAAAGGTAGTGAGCCTGGGACAGAGTGATTGTGCCCAAACCTTTGTAATCCACAACTAGTGAGGTTTAGTGGAATTTGTTATGACCGAAAACCAGTCAGTGTATGCTCCTTGGACGTAGCCCTTAGTGGTGAACCATGTAAAAAGTGTCGTGTCATCTCTCTGCATTTGAATGTTTTCTTTCTAATCATATTTATCATACATTTTTAACACATTACTACCAACTTGGGAACAATATCCATCACATTAAACGAAAAAGTGGTCACCATGATTCACCCATCCCCTCTCAGGGTGTCTCGAGGTCTTACAAGTGGTATCACAGAGAGGTTACTGGTGTTTGATCTGTTTTTTCCGCCATGGAAAATTCAGCTAGTGTTAGGGGAGTTCTCCTCTTTGATGGAAGTAATTTTCTGATTTGGAAGAAAAAAATGAGATCTCATCTAAGATCCCTTGGAATGGATGTTCATTTTTTCACTATGCACGGTATACATGTTACTGATCCAACAGGACTGGCTATGACTAATGCAGATAGGAAAATTATTGATGTAGATGCTAAATCATAGAATGCTCTCACCGCAGCACTTTCTGATCTGATCTATCTAAAAGTGATGAGTTGTACCTCAACAAAGTCCATGTGGGATAAACTTGAAAATATTTATGAAGGATATAGAAAATTGAAGGAGGCAAAACTATAACTCCTGCACAATAGGTTCGATGATCTGAAGATGCATCCGGATGAGAATGTAGATTCCTAATTCAATCAAATTATTGAATTGGTTGGAGCTATTCGGGGTCTAGGTGAAGAAATAAAAGATTTAGACATTGTGAAAACAATATTAAAAATACTTCCACCTATTTACAATGAAAATGTTTTATCCCTTGAGGAAAGAGATCTTTCCAAACTTTCTCTGGATGATCTACTGAGAAGCATGGTGGCATATGAAATGAGAGTCAAACCAGAAGATGCTATGACTCGAGTAAGCAAGGAAATTAGATTAAAATCCATGAAGAAACTGAGAATCTAAAAAGATAATAGTGGTGAAGAAGATGAGGAAAAATAAATTCTTTCTCTCATTGCCAAGAAGTTTTAGAAGGGAAAAGGTAAATTCAAAGGGAAGTTACCTCTAGCTTGTTTTCGTTGAGGAAAAGTCGGACACATTGCTTCTCAGTGCTTAAGAAAGATCGATGATGATGATAGCAATGCTGAAAACATTGAGAAGCCATAGAAAAGGTTTTTCAAGAAAAGAGACTTCAAATCTAGAAATAAAATTCTGAAGAAAAGCTTTGTCTATGAATAGGAAGAAGATGATAATGAATTCTGTGATGAAGAAGAACCAGAATTTAAAACTGGAAACCAAGCTTCCATAATGGCCACTGTTTAAAAATCAAAAGATACTGGAGGAGAAAATAATTTAAAAACTAGAGAAGATCCTGAGTTTTAACTTAAGGATGATGTTAGCAAGATCAATATTAAATGCAATATTTGTAATAAGTGGTAATAAATTGTAGAATAATCAACTGAATAAGTTGATCAACTAGAAGATGAAATTGAATGACTAGAAGAATTGGTGAAAGTACAATCTAAAATACTTGAAAGCAATGATGGTGTAGTGTATTTGAAGCTGATAATTGAAGACCAGGAAAAGTTCATCAATGACCTCACCTCCAAACTAGAGGAAAAGTCAAGGACTGCTGAGCGTCTTGAGGAGGAAGTTATTACTATTAGGAGTAAACTTGAAAAAGATTCAATTTCAAAAGAATCAAGAAAGAAAATACAGTTTGGAAGGTTCTCATATGTTGAGCTTTTGGAGAGATCAAAACATGGCTCTAATAGAGTTGAAAATATTTTAAATGATCAATGACCTGCCTGGATGGGAAATAGTGGAATTGGTTGTGAGGCAGAATCGTCAAATGCTGCAAAAAAAGGTGACCAAAATAAAGGCAAGCAGAAAGTGGGTGATTTGGGAAAGTCTTCTGAAGTGATGAAACAGAAACCCCCAATTCAATCTTAAAGAAGAAAAGAATATTATTCTCGAGCATCGTGGAAAAAGGTTCCCTTATACTATTATCCCATAGAAGAAGGAATGAGGAAAAATAAAATCGAGAAGACATTTCCTCTCATGAAGTGTTAGTTTTGTGGATATTTGGGCCATTCCATGTCTTATTACGAAGAGGCAAAAAGATATCTGAATGGAGAAGATATAGTAGATCAACAGAGGAGAAAAAAATCATATCTTAATTCTTTTAGAATAAAAATTTTCTATGGATATTGTAATCGTTGTTCTAAATTTGTCCTTAAGGCTGTTAATTGCAGGTAGTGAAGGGACATGGATACCTCACACCGAAGATCGAGACAAGTCAAGTCTCATCAGTTAGATAGTGTTGCTCTTTAAAACAGGTTTTCTCCTCTCAAAGATGATTTCAACTATGTGGATCCTAGGTACACGAAAGTGATAATTTAAAGGACATCAGTTCTCTATATTCAATACAATGTCTCATGTAAAGAAAGGAAGAAAATTGATAAATCCAACCTTGAAGAGGTGGCACTCAAAGCTAAAAAAACAACAGTACCTGGATTCTAGATAGTTGTTGTTCATCTCATATGACAGGTAATGTTGGCATGTTAAAGGATATCAAAAGTAAGGTTTACGGTACATTACGATTTTGTAATGATAGAGCTCTAAAAATCAAAGGCAGTGGATGTACTGAATTAGCTAATGGAGAGCTAAAGAATACTGAAGTCCTTTATCTAGATTGCCTACGTCATAATCTATTCAGCGTGAGTCAACTCTATGACTCAAGACTTATAGTTACTTTCAATCAGAAAGGCTGTAAATCATCGGAAAGACAGGAAATTCACTTATGAAGGGATGCAGAACAGAAGGAAACTTGTATCAGGATGATAGTAAAGAAAATGTTTGTTACATGACTGTAGAGGAAGAAAACAATTTGGGGCATTAGAGAATGGGACACATCAATCAACAAGACATGGGGAAAATATAAAGATTGAGGATTGTCATGGACATTCCCAACCTGAAGCGTGAGCGTGAAATGTCTTGTGATGCTTTCATTATTGGGAAGATGGTCTACAGTTCATATCGGCCAAAGAAGAAAAGGGCATCCCATCTTCTTGATCTAGTTCATACAGATGTATGCAGGCCGATAAATTTTTCCAGAACTCATGGAGAAAGGTACTTTGTCCTTTTCATAGATGATTACAGTAGAATGGATGTGTAATGTTCATTCACAGGAAACGAAAAGTGATTGACTACATGAAAACATATCGTCGAATTTCCAAGAATGATATTAGATGAACAATCAATGTATTGCGATCAGAAAATGGAAGGGAATACACATCCATTGAATTTGAAAATTACTTGGAGAAGCATGGGATACAACATGAGGTAGATTCTATGATAACTCCACAACAAAATGGAGTTGTTTAATGTAGGAATCAACCAGTGAAAAACATGGCACAAACTATGATGGTTGAGATTCGTATTCCACTATATTACTGGAAAGAGGTTGTTCAAGCTGTATTTTATATTCAAAATCGAACAGGACATTATATGGGTGAGACGAAGACACCATATGAATTGTGGAATGGAAGGAAACCCTCATTGAAATAATATCTTGTTTTTGTAAGTAAATGCTTTATCAGAAACAAAGTAAATCAGTGGGAAGTGTGGTGAGAATGCAGATGAAGGAATTTTCATTGGATACTCAATGAACAGCAAAGCCTACAAGTGTTTCAACAAGTGATTAGGAAGGATTTTGGAAAGTAGTGATGTTAAGATAATTGAAGAGAAAACCACAAATTCTTCAAGGACGTCATATGCTGATGTGATAGAAAGTGAGGAAGAAAGTGAACGTGGAGAAAATACAAATACAAAAATAGAGGAAGTTGTACAAAACATTCAGCAGTCACATCAGGATGTTGACTTAGAAGAAGAATCTGAAGAAGAAACTATAGCTAGATAGAATGCAACTGAACCTCACATGCGAAATCGTAGAGCTGAGATTGATCCATCTAACATAATTGGGGATAGGAGTCCACCCACACAAACAAGGAGGAAGAGGAATAACATGCAATCTGCATTTCTATCAGTTGTGGACCCATCCTCATTTGAAGAAGCTACAAAGGATAAATCATGGTTGAAATCCATGAATGAAGAGTTAGATCAGATTGACAAAAATCCAACATGGGATCTTGTCCGGAGACCGAAAGGTCACAATGTTATTAGTACAAAATGGATCTTCAAGAACAAGTTTTATGAGCATGGAAGTGTTATTAGAAACAAGGCACAACTGGTATGTAAATGATACTACCAGAATGAAGGAGTGGATGTTGAAGAAACCTTTGCTCCAGTGGCTAGACTGGAGTCAATCCAGCTTTTCCTAGCCCTGGCACTCCAAAGAGGATATAAAGTATATCAAATGGACGTCAAGACAACATTCTTGAATGATGTACTCGAAGAATAGGTCTACATTGAACAACCAGTGGGTTTTGTTCTTGGTACTGATGAAACAATGGTCTAAAAACTGAGGAAAGCTCTATATGGTTTGAAGTAGGAACCACGAGCATGGTATTCCCAGTTGGACTCGTATCTCAAGAAGCTGGAATTCAAAAAAGGAGAATTATACCACAATCTATATGTGAATAATTCTCCAAAAGATCAGTTCATGATTCTAGTCTACGTTGATGACATTATATTTGGTGGCAGCTGGCAGAAATCAGTGGGTAAATTTTCCATTCACATGAAATCTGAGTTTGAAATGTCTATGATTGGAGAGCTCACATATTTCTTGGGGCTGCAGGTGATTCAAAGGCAGGATTACACATTCATTTCTCAAGAAAAGTACGCAAGAGAGCTGCTGAAGAAATTTAATATTCAAGACTCCAAACCAATATCAACTCCGATTGTGGATGGAACTAAACTTAGAAATAATGAGTATGGGGCATCTGTATACCCCACTATGTATAGGAGGATAATTGGGAGCCTACTATACCTGATAGCGACACATCCAGATATTGTCTTTGAAACCTGTCTAGCGGCCCGCTTTCAGAGTAATCCAAAGGAGGAACATATGATAGTAGTAAAAAGAATCATGAGGTATTTTCAAGGTACTCAAAATTGTGTCTTATACTTTGCTGCATGAAGAGACAGTGAATTATCATCATTTTCCGATGCTGACTGGGCTGGCGATGTATTCGATAGAAACTCCACGAGTGGTGGAGCATTCTATATCAGGAATAAATGTGTTGGTTGGTTGAGCAAGAAACAAGAAAGTACTTCTCTTAGTACTGTTGAAGCTAAGTATATCTCTGCCACAAAGGTATGTACTCAACTGCTATGGATGAAGCAACAACTAACAGATATTGGTGATTAGGTGAAGTAACCAATGGTAATTTACTGGGATAAAAAGAGCGCAATTGATCTTATGAATAATACTCTTCAGAATTCTCATACAAAAAATATTGAAATTAGGTATCACGCTATCATACAGAAAGTTGAACAAGAAGTGATTAGAATGGATCATGTGGGAACTGATGGTAAAGTTACTGATATCCTGACCAATCCACTGTCAGCGGCTGTGTTTGAGAAGCATTGGTTGAACCTCGGTGTTCAGCCACCTCCCAGTGCATAAAGAGGTTACAAAAAACCCCTCTCCCCAGTTATGTTAATTGTTTTTAATCTGTTTATGGATGCGATGCAGGTTTGTGGGGGAGATACTATCCAGGGGGATTGTGGTTTGAGCTGAACAATGAACAATTACCGGTCTTTGGGTTTATTTTCAATGGGGGAGAAAAGAATAAATTCAGGCATGTAATGTTTTTGTGGCACATTGAGAATTTAGTTTCAGTGATAAGATGGTAAGGAATACTTTGTACGGGAACCCAATTCAAGCTTTCTCTCTTCTTTTCTACACCAAGCATTGCTCAGGTAGACTTAGAGTGTTGGGTGAGTTGATTCTTGTGTTTCTGGTTTGCCTATGGCTGGTACACTATTGAATTTATTTACTGATTACCAACAAACCCAACGGGGGAGATTGTTGGAACCATGGTTGTCTTTGCATGATTTGGTGTATGTTTTCTGTTTGTTGTCAATCCTTAGTGGATGTTTAGAATATGTTCTAGGAAAGTGGTCTTACAATTCAAGCAGATAACAGTATTGAAGGTGGCACCGTTTTCCAATGTTTCCAAATTTCTAGACCTCAAAATTGTCAAATGGAGAAAAGTGTTTTTGGAAAAGGGACTTGCATGCCGATTACTTGGAGGCTTGGAAACTTGTGCACATTTTGTTTTTCAAGATCAGAACATGAAAATATAATAAAGGGAGAAGGGAATCCAATATTGGAAGATGGTCGCGCAAGTGTTTTTCGGGGGCAGAGACTTGTGCGCCGGAACTTGCGTGCCAGAACTTGCGCTCCGAGAGGAGGTTTGTGCGCCACCACACAGGGTGTCTAGTTTTCCTATAAATGGAGGACCACCACTCCTCATTTTTAATGAAGTTAATCCTTAGATAAAATAATATCCCCCATCACATAGGTGTTGTAGTCGCACAAGTGGTGGTGGGTCACTCAAGTTGAAGTCGCGCGAAAGTTGATAGCTGCACATCTAAGGTGGTTTGGGTGAGAAAAGAGTTGAGTCGCGAAAGTTTGAAGTCGACGAAGTGAGTGTCGTGCAAGTGGTTTAGGTGAACTTGCATGCCCATTTGGACTTGCATGCCGAGACTTGAGCAGCGTCTTGAAAATTTCGTACCGGGCTTGGAGAAGCGCGCCAGGTGTTGTTGAAGCACGTCGGTCTTTTTGGACCTGCACGAAAGCTGGAAGATTTCCCAATACCTTTGGTGAAAAGTGAGATTAGTCTACAAGTAAGATTATGACTTTAACAGAGCATCTACATAAAACAGAGGATGAATTCTTTTGCAATGATGAAGAGACCTTCACGTCTATAAACTGAGTGGGACTTCGCCAAAGTCAGTGAGCCAGGGGGAGTCAATGGGAGTGACCCGAGGGACGCAGTGAGCTATCCCTAAACTTTTGTAAAGGCAGTGATCCTGAGAAAGAGTGATTGTGCCCAAACCTTTGTCATACACAACTTGTGAATTTTAGTGGAATATGGTACGACCGACAACCAGTCGGCGTATGCTCGTTGGATGTAGCCCTTAGTGGTGAACAGAGTAAAAAAGTGATGTGTCATCTCTCTACATCTGAATGATTTCTTTCTGATCATATTTATCATACAGGTTTAACACATTCCTATCAATGTGAGAACAAGATCCATCACATTAAAAGAAAAAGTGGTCACCCTGAATCACCCCTCCCCTCTCAGGGTGTCCCAGTGTCCTACACTATTCTTGCTTTAGTATTTTTAGATGATTGATTAGAGAATCGTAATGCCTAGGACATGATCCTAAGCTGTTTTTAGATACCACGAAGCCATGTATGGGGTAATGACCATGTATCTTGAGTTATTTTTGTTATTGATTCTGTTATTATGATTTTTTTCATTTCATAATTGGGGGATTCACATATTTTATGATGTTATTGATATTGAGGTTGTTTTAATTCCACTACTGGGATTTTTTATATTTTCAACGGGCTATTTGCAACGGGATCCCATCACAAATAAGCTTCAGCGACCGGGTACCGTCACAAATAGTCTGTTGTAGAAAACAGCTTCACAAATACCTTTTATTGCGACGAGCCCGTCGAAAATAAGTCTCTGATCATATACATTATATATAATTAATTTTTTTGCGACAGTCCCGTCAAAAATAAGTCTCATATTATATACTTGATATATAATTAAACATTTTGAGATGGGCTCGTCACAAATATTATTTGTGATGGCCCTTGGTATCGTCAGAAATACTATTTAAAAATATATATTTAATCTATTTCAGACAGGATTTCGTCGCAACATGTCTCGTCGCATATAATAACCAAAATAAAAAAAATTAATAAAATTATACTTAATGAAAAAATAATAGCAATATTATTAAAATAATAAAAAATTGAAAATTATTAAAATCCTCAATATTCTCAAAAAATATAAAAAATTCCTAAAATATTATTATTATTATTATTAGTAAAATAAACAGATATTAAAAAATATAATTCTAAAAAATATATTTAATAAAAATATGATTACTAAAAAAATAATATTAATATTATTAAAATAATAAAAAAATATTAAAAATCTCAATATTCACAAAAAAGTCTAAAAAATCATAAAATATTGTTATTATTATTAGTAATTAAAAAAACATTAATAAAATATTATAGTAATAATAAATATTAAAATATTAAAAATAAAAAAATTAAATTAAGCAATATTCGCACCAAAATAAAAACAGAAACTGAAAATAGTTCATATTACAACAAATCTTGAATTGAAATGTTTTTAACATAAAAAAATCACTAGGGGGGTTGTCTTCTAGAGGAGGAGGAGGTGTTAGAGATGTATTAGATAGTTAATATTACTATTTATTACTAATTATTACTACGTATTACCATTAATTACTAATTAGTACTATTTATTACTATTTATTACTATTTGTTACTAATTATATATAATTATTACAAATTATTACTAATTATTACTAATTTTTACTAATTATACTAATTATTACTAATTATTACTAATTATTACTATTTATTACTATTTATTACTATTTATTATGATTTATTACTAAAAATTACTAAATATGAAAAAATATTAATAAATATTAGTAATATTTCTAAATATTACATAATATTACTAAATATTACAAATTATTAAAAATTAGTACTAATTATTACTAATTATTACTAATTATTACTAAATATTACCAAATATTAATATTTATTACTAATTATTACTAATTATTACTAATTATTACTAATTATTGCTAATTTTTACTAATTATTCCTAATTATTTTTATTTGATCCTAATTATTCCAATTTATTCCAATTTATTCCAAATTATTCCTAAATAATTCATAATTATTCCTATTTATTACTAATTATTCCTATTTATTACCAATTATTCCTATTTATTTCTATTTATTACTAATTATTACTATTTATTCCTATTGGTTCCTAATTATTGCTAATTTTTGCTAATTATTCGTATTTATTTCTATTTATTCCTAATTATTCTTATTTATTCCTTATTATTACTACTTATTCCTAATTATTCCTTTTTATTACTAATTATTCATATTTATTCCTATTTATTACTAATTATTCCAATTTATTCCAATTTATTTCTAATTATTCCTATTTATGCTTATTTATTACTAATTATTCTTTATTATTCTTAATTATTCCTAACTATTGCTAATTGTTGTTAATTATGTCTAATTATTGCTAATTATTGCTAACTATTCATATTTATTCCTATTTATTCATATTTATTCCTATTTATTCGTAGTTATTTCTATTTATTCGTAATTATTGCGATTTATTCATAGTTATTGATATTTATTACTATTTATTACTATTTGTTCCTGTTTATTACTAATTATACATATTTATTACTAATAATTACTAATTATTTCTATTTATTACTAATTATTCATATTTATTACTAATTATTTCAATTTATTAAAACTTATTCCTATTTGTTTCTAATTATTCCTATTTATTACTATTCATTCCTAATTATTCTTAATTATTCCTAATTATTCCTAATTATTCCTAATTATTCCAAATTATTCCAAATTATTCCTATTTATTCCAAATTATTCATATTTTTTACTAATTATTCTTATTTATTACTAATTATTCCAATTTATTATTAATTATTCCTATTAATTCCTAACTATTCCCATTAATTCCTATTTATTCCTATTTATTTCTAATTATTCCTATTTATTTCTAATTATTCATATTTATTGCTAATTATTACTATTTATTGGTAATTATTACTATTTATTGCCAATTATTCCTATTTATTACTATTTATTACTAATTATACATATTTATTACTAATTATTCCTATTTATTACTAATTATTCCTATATAAAACTAATTATTACTAATTATTCCTATTTATTACTAATTATTCCTATTTATTATTAATTATTAAAAATTAGTACTAATAATTTCAATTTAATATTACAAATAAATACTGATAAAAAACAATTGAAATCTATTTTAATTACAACTAATCAAAAATAATTAAAAATAATATAAAAATATGAAATAAATACTAAATTAAATAAAATATAAATACCTTTAAATATGATCTCCAGTTGATGTAGACGGCTTCACAACTTTTTCGTCAAAAAAACTCACACAAATTTTCACTCTCAAATAGAGTTCAGAGAGAGAGAGTGTATGAGAACTGAGAGGAGGATATGAAAAACCTGATGGGGGTATATATAGTTTGGATTAGTTGCGAAATGACTATTTGCGACGGGGCCCGTCGCAAAAACCTACGCCCGCATTAATTATAGTCGGCGGTTAAATGAGTATTTGCGACGAGACCCATCGCAAAATGTACCTGCCGACACAGTTTTTGTGACTGGATAAATCCCATCGCAAAAAATTATTTACTGTTGTCAGGTATTTATGATGGGTCCCATCGTAAATACCCTCCGACCAACGCACTATAGGTTACGGGAGAATCCCCCTGTCACAAATAACCTTCCAGCGGTTTGGCGCGCAAACCACGACAAACTTTTTGCGACGGGACCCCAAATCCCATTGCAAATAACCAATTATTTGCGACAGGCAGAATCCCCCTTCTCAAATAGCCCGTCACAAAAAGCTATTTTTCAAGAAGTGTTTTAATTTCAAGGTAATTTCCTGATGAAATGAGGGTTCTAAATTAGAAAATGCATCACGATGGGGACAATATGTACAGGACATGCATGATTCCATGTCACGTTTAAATTTTTAATGAGAATTTTCTATTGTATAATGTATAACATGGTATATATATAATTGTATTGAAACCTTTTTCTAGGTTGGATTATTTTATGGTATGAATTTAGTGGGTGCCATTCTAGTGTTCATAAGGTTCATGGGACCTCTTGGATCAAAAAGTGGCATTATAACTAGCTCATCCATCAGAGAAATGATATAATCATTGGTCTAAACACAATTTAAAATTAAAACGACATTCAAGTGAGTGTCATCTTCAAACTCATAAGGTGTATGGGCCCTTATAGGATGTAAAATGATATTTCATTGGATTCAACTGTTTAAAATGACTTGTATGTTGAGAACCGTCTTTTATAGATGCCTAATATAGATTCTTGACATGTGCCCGGCCTTAGTAGTGGGTAGTTGGTGTTCTTCATTCTTATTCTGTGGTTCCGTATGTTCGAACGTCTAGAACTGTATTTAGCATTATGCTGGGAGACATTTTTGATCTTTTAAGAAGGATTTCGTGCATGTACAAGTTTTTATATGCTTGTCTCTAAAGTGTTATGTATATTTTGAGATGATAATATGGATTTATATCATTATGCCTCCATGCCATCTTCATACCACATGCCCTGATAATGGGAACGATCATGCTCCTAAGGTGGAGAGCCCTATGTCGCCATTTGTTCTTCTCAACGAACAACCTATTGTTCCTCTTCCTATACTGAATTGGGCACCAATACCCAGTTTTAAGAGGGCTTCCTACGAATGTCGGAGAATATTCCAGGCATAGTGAGACCTATCCCGAGTATGGTAGAGTTGACTCGTGTGTTTTAGTAGCAGCATCCTTTGCCTTTCTCAGGGAATGGAGGGCCTTTTTCTCCGGAGTTCTGGATCGACATAATCTTATTTATTTTTGAGAACCTAGAGACACCTCCAGGTAGGAGGATAAAGCTAGTGGAATATATTCTATATGACTCAGCCAAGAGGTGTTGGGATGTCATCACCCAGGAATGCCGTCATAGAGAGATGGTGTGGTCTCACTTCTAGATATTCTACTATGACTACTTATTTCCCCACACATTGTGGGATAATGGAGCTAGATATTGTATTAATCTGTATTAGGGGACCATGTCAGTCATGGAGATCTCATCATGTTTCACTGAGCTACAATATTTCTCTAGTCCATTAGATATTGATGTCCTTATGGTTTCTAGGTGATTTGAGGATTGTTTGTGTTACGCCATCCAGCAGTAGGTCAATTATTTCAGGCTAATTACGATTTCTGATATCACCAACAAGGACATGATTATAGAACAGAATCATAGAGATGCATAGGGTGCAAGCTAGGGTGGTTGAACATCGATGGCTTCAAATGGCTCTTCTTTGGGGAAGAAGTGATGTTTCGGAGAGTCTTGAAGAGTTAGCGGTGGTCAGGCTCCCTCCACTGGTAGTTCTCCCACCTGTCACCAGTGCAGCGTACCATGGATATTTTTGTGGACAAGTATGAAAAATCCAATTGAGTGCAGAGGCTATGGCAGGGTGCGCCCTTATTCATCATTTCTACAGAACATTTCTGATACTGCCTGGCGTGTAGGGACCAACACATACTCCTCGGTCACTGGTTGGGCCAGCTAGATCTTGATAGTCAGCTAGCTGGAATACCACCGGTCAATTAGTATGAGGTGGTGGTCTAGGTACTGGTAATCAGGATTATGATTCTCAATGCCAGAAGTGCGGGCTTGCTCAGGGAAGTAAAGCATAGATGCAGGTTCATGGTAATGCCAGTTGCATGTAGTTTAATCTACACCACCAGAGCATAACACCAAACCATCTACATTATGAGGTACTATTTTAGTTGCCTCTACTTTATTATCTACTTTTTTTGACATAGTCTCTTATCATTCGTTTATATCTGAGGAAATAACTGTGAATCAGGGCCTCATTATTGAATACTACCATGGAGTTATGACTCTAGATATCCCCTTAGATATCCATTTAGAGGGAGTTTGTCATTGTCAGAATTCCACATAGAGATAGGCATTTATATTTTGGAGTAGAACCCGAATTTTCTTGATATGAAAGGTTTTGGTGATATCATTAGAATGGACTAGTTTGTTCCCTATAGAGCCCATATTAACTGTTATTGTCAGATGGTAACTTTTACATCACCAGAGGGTGATACCCACATGCATAAGTGTGAATGGGATGTTTTTTCAATGCGAGCAGAAACTGAGTAGCAGAGGCTGGGAGGTGTTACAGCACAGGTAACTGGTCACTATCTTGATGATCAGGGTTTACAACATGTTTTCTTTCCTTATACAGTGGATTGTTTTCTTCTCTGGTCTACCACCGGTGAGATAGGAAAAGTTTCCATTGATATTGTTCTTGGAGCAACACTTGTGACCATGAATCCTTATAATATGGCGCATAAGGAGCTTATGGAGCTCAAGAATTAGTTGGAGGATCTGGAGGAAAAACGTTTTATTCACCCCATCACATCCCATTGGGGTTCATCAGTCCTCTTTTTTAAAAAGGAAGACGATACACTTAGGATTTGTGTGGATTACTGTCGATTGAATCAGTTGAATATTAAGAACCATTATCCATTAGCTAGAAATTCTGACCTCATTGATTATATCTGAGGAGATAAGATGTTTTCAAAAATAGATCTAAGGTTAGGATATCATCATGTGAATGTAAGGACATTAGATACACCTCACACTACATTCAATAGGTTTTATTGTCTCTACAAGTACTCAGCTATGCCGTTTGGACACACGAACACTCTTTCTATTTTCATGGCTTTTACGAACTGGGTCTTCCAACCATATCTTTATTCATTTGTGGTTTTCTTCAAAGATGAAATCTCAGATTATTCTCTCTCGTGACACCACAATGAATCCCATCCTAACATCATGTTCAATACACTGAGAGAGCATAATCTCTAGGCTAATATCAATAAATCCAACTTCTGGATTGATAAAGTCCACTTTTGGGGTCATATAATATAAGAGTCAGGGGTTTCTATTGGTCCATTGAAATTCAGAGTTGTGGTTTCATGGGAGAATCCCAATACTGTCTTTGATATCCACAGTTTCTTTGGGCTTTCCAGATACTACAAACATTTCATCCAGGATTTCTCATGCCTTTCATCATCGCTTACCAGTCTCAGGAAAAAGGGTGTGAAATTAAAATGGTCGAAATCCTGTGAAGCATATTTTTAGGTGTAGAAAGGAAGAATTACTTCATCACCAATACTTACACTACCAGAGCCAGGTGGGGCTTACACATTCATTTTTATGCATCCAGTATAGGGATTGGAGCTTTTCTAAAGCAGGGTGAGTGTGTCGTAGTGTATGTTTCTCATCAGGTGAGGCCTTAGGAGAAAAATTACCCGATGCATGACCTCGAGTTCGTTGTAGTTGTTCAAGAATTACACTATTGGAGACACTATATATTTTGAGATTATTTGTGATGTTTATAGGCCCCAAGAGCATCAAATATATCATCCCATAGTAAGATCCAAATCTTAGTCAGTATAGGTGGGTCAAATATATGAAACCTTTTGATTTTGATCCTACCTATACTCTAGGGAAAGGGAATTCAGTAGGCAATGCTCTGAGATGGGAGACTCATACATAATAAGTTCAAGAGTCTAGTGAGGAATGAATGATTATGGAATTATTTTTAAAGATGAACAATGAGGGTCAAGAAGACCATGGTCAGACTATCCTCTCTTCCATAGCAGTGAAATCATATCTTCTGGAAAGAGTAAGGCCGAGACAACTATCTTATCCTCATGGCCTTATCCTCTGGGAGAGTGTCTCTAATAACGATACATCTTTGGGATGGATAGTAAATTGAGATGATACCCTTCTATTCCATGGGCGTGTATGGGTCCCAAAATATATGAGAGAGGAGATAATAAGGGATTTCCATGCCCCAACATGGGCAGTTCTCCCTGGTGTCACGAAAATGTATCGTGATTTACGGTGTCAATATTGGTGGGCCAACATGATGCGCGAGATTGCTAGTTTCATTAAATGATGCTCCACCTATCAGTAGGTGAATAAAGAGAATCAGTGACCGGTATGGAATCTTTACCCATTGTCCATTCTTGAGTGGAAATGAGATAATGTTTTGATAGACTTAGTAACTGGTTTACATAGATCACATCGTGGAAATGACTAATTGTAGGTCATCGTTGATCACCTAACAATGGTCACACACTTCTTACCTGTGTGAGAGACCTTCACTATAGGTGATATGGGAAGATTGTACGTCAAAGAGGTGGTACATCTTCATGGAGAACCTTATTCTATCGTCTCTAACAGAGATGCTTATTTCACATCATAGTTATGAAAAAGTTTGTAGAAGGCCTTGTGTATGTAGGTAATTTTTAGAACAACCTATCACCCATAGAAAGATAGACAGATAGAGCATATTATTCAGGTGATGGAAGATATGATTATTGCATGCCTTCATGACTTTGGGGGTTCTTGGGAGAAACAAAATACCTTCAATGATTTTTCTTATAACAACATGTTCCTAGATACCATTGAGATTTCTCACTATGAAGCCTTGTATGGTAGGCATTTTCACTCTTTTCTATGTTGATCGGAGGTAGGGGAAGAAACTTTCCTTAGGCCCTATCTCGTGTAGGATACTTTAGAGCATGACTAGCTAATACAGAAGCATATATTGGCAGTTCAATCTCAATAACCAGTTATGCCAACACACATCAGCAACCTCTTGAGTTTGAGGTTAGAGACCGATTTTTCATGAAAGTCTCACCATGTTTGGAAAATATATGTATTCAAAAGCAGGGAAATCTATCACTTAGATTCTTCAAACCCTTTGAGGTCACGAAGCGGATCAGACCAGTGGCTTACCAGTTCACACATTGTGAGAGATACCAGTCGATGTATGACGTCTTCCATATATCTCATCTCCAACAATATTATCCATAACCATATCATGTATTTCAACCTGATGAGATGGATATGGATATGGATGCTTATTTCAAGGAATATCAAGTTTTAATTGTAGATCTGAGCATTAAAAAACACTAAGGTAGTTACGTTCCTCGTGAACGGGTGATATGGCAGCACAATCAAGTACATGACGAGACCTGGGAAGGAGATGCTGATGTTCAATCTTAATGGACATGTCTCTTTGTTGATGTTAACTATTTACCCTGGGAAGGAAAACTTATGGATGAGTTTCTTTAAGAAGGGGAGGTTGTAACAAACCAACTATTTGGACAAGATGAAATAATGAGTTTTTCTTTTTGAATGGCCTGAATGGTCCAAATAGAGTCTTCTAATCAAGCTAAGGAGGTCATGGGAGCAAACAAGGAACATCTAGATCCTAACGCACTAAAAAAGGGAAAATCAGGTTGGGCCACATGGTTAGAAAAACCCTATGGGCCCAAGCACACGGTCGTGCAGATGTTTGTAGAAAGTTGAAGAACATCCAAATCCATTCCACATGGATTGCGAATGGTTTGGTAAACCATTCATTGAGATATTATGAGCTCAGTGGAAGTGGACATAGACTTGCACATGGTTTCCCAAACCATGAAGAGTAACCGTGCGCGCCCAATTTGAACTGTGTATCTACCAAAATACCCCTCATCCCATTAATTTTATTCCTTCTTTTTATCATCCCATATGTGAACAACATCCCTACACAATCCCTTTATGTTACCAGGCTCCCTCCTACATCCATAATCCATTACTCCTCCATCTACTGTCTGATCTTCAGTCTGTCAGTGGTATCAGATCCCCCTCGGTAAGGCTAACCTCTTTCCCCATAATCCCTCATTGAATCATTCTGTTTGTTGTGTTATTTTGATGTTTTATCATTCTCCATATTTTCATGGAGTTGTATAGAAACTCCGATCTACTCCAACCTGATCTGGTTCTACGGAAAATATTCATCAATTCGTCATCTACGACCCTAAGGTAAGTGGTCACGTAGTTTTCCCTTTGAGTCTTGGTCATTTCATATTTAATCACATTATGTAGTGGGTCATATTTTTTAGATATCCCCATTTGTGTTGGTTTATTCTTGTCTAATTGACCCTAGTGTGTTGACTTAGGGTTATTGAATCATGGGTAAGGATTTTATTATCACCCATTGTAGTCATGGATGAACAAGGGGTGTTCCACCCAAATTGGCCTTTTTTAGCCAATAATTATAAAATGCCAATTATGGATCATGGCTTCTGGATTAGTCTTAAATTGATGTGTCCATTATTCCATGTGTGTTTTGAATAACCCAAGGAACCCATGGGTGTTTGGTCCATTTAGGGATAGAATGTACAATTTGACCCTCTGAATATTTTCTTTGTTCCTTATAAATCAAACTTTCATGTTGGGTTAATTAAATGGACATCATATATAAATTTATCGGGGTGTGAGGCATTCTAAACTCAACCCTAGCTTATATAAATTTACAGGGGCGTGAGGCATAATGAACTCAGCCCCAACTTATTATACATTTAAAGGGGCATGAGGCATAATGAAATCAACCCCAAATTATATAAATTTATAGGGGTGTGAGGCATATTGAACTCAACCCCAGATTATTATACATTTATAGGGGTTTGAGGCATTCTGAGCTTTTCCCCAGATTAATACATATATACTTCTAATGACATGATCAGACATACCAACTATGAGCTGAACCATGTAGACCCGGTAGGTGTCCTTTATAAACATGATTGGGAGGTTATTTATCATTTCTGCATTGTTTACTTTTTATATTAACTTTACACTGTTTACTTACAAGTTCCACTCAGATCCAATATGGAAACCACCGTTGGTGGCCTACTGAGATTTATCTCACACCCTATTTAGACTGCCTTTGGAACTCAAAAATATTTTTTACCTGCATGTATGGATATGGGAAAATAACTATTGTCTAGTTGTTTACTCTATTTCCATGGTTGGAGCATAAGAGTATAGGACTGGTCTTAGGCTTGAGATGCTTGGAGAAATATTTTTATACTGTTTCCTTTTTTAGTATTGTACCATGTATCCTTGTTTATTTATTTTGTTCCAATTTTTACTAGCATATCATGATTTCATTATTATATCATACAGTACCTAAGAGCCTTTCAGTTATATTTCTTTTCCTTCCACTATATAATTAATATTTTCTGCCTCTGTTTACATATTTTGTCTTTTAGTTATACTTCTGATAGTTTCTTATTGTTTCTATATCCGCTGTGTACTCTGACATGGGGGTAAATTATCTGCTTAGATTTTAAATTTTAAACCCCCACTTCTAGTTGGTATCCCTTGGATTAGGGGGATATGCGTCAGGCGTCATGCGGCCAACCGAGCTTGAGGGACGAGTTATGTGGTAGCCGGGTTCAAGACATCACAAACGATAAGATTTTATTTATTTTTTATTCCATTTAATTTTATATTGGACTTTTCCCTTTTTCCAATAATTATTGAAATTGGTTGTTTATAATTGTAAAAAGGATTTAAATAAAACAACAAACCATATTATTTAAGGTAAATCATGAAAATTAACAAATAAAAATTTCATGATTTTTAAAAAGATAATTGTTGGTAATTATCAATCGATAATAGCATGGATTATCAAAAGATATGTCAGAAATTATAAGAAGATAAAAATTATCGAATAATTTGGTATAATTAAAACTAATTTAAAAATGATAATGGAACAAGTTTAATCAACAGATATAATATGTAAAATTTATCAAATGATAATTTTCAAAAAATCTAATTACTTTGAATTAGAAAAGGAAAATTAATAAAATTATCAAAAGACATTATGATAGTTTATTAAAGGATAATTATAATGATTATTTGAAGATAATTATATTGAATAACCAAGGGATATTTTTTGAAAAAATTATCAAAGGATAATTATGAAAATTTTCCAGGAACATTTTATAGTTTTATCAAAGAATTATTATATAATATGGCAACATATGTTTTAAAATAACATTATATATATTATTTAATCAAATTTCGTTTTCAAATTATTTTTGAGGAGAATATTTTAAGTGACTTATTTGGCCTATAATGAAAATTCAAAAATTATCTAGGAGAGAGAAATTATCATCACATGTGATATTTTTTTTAGTAATAAAATAGAAGGATTTGGTTCAATGAAGATATGAGGATCCTCGAGTGATAACATGTCAAAAACTATAATAATAAGCCCCAAGAATCGATTTTCTTGACTATTTAGGATTACAATCTAGATTTCAAACCCACAGTGTCATTTAGACTTTCCATCGACATCAACGACATTGAGAGAGGAAGTGCTTTACCTTCTTAGGCTCATGTTTAAATATGTTTCCATGATTGTATCTTTTTTGATTTTGATGACCATGATTGATTATGATCACATGTGGGGGTATGTTTTTCTCCTTAAACCCATTGTGTTACTTGATACATAGATTTTTACTATTGTATCCTTTTATATGTTCTATTTAGAAAACATATTATTATATATACTTCTATATACTCATGGTGATTTAATATTCACGCATGTATGATCACTCTATATGTGTGTTTCCAATACATAGTGGTTGTTAGTGATACTTGGGACAAGTGGGTCTTAATAACATATTTTTCCCTTGGAGGGGGGTTTCACTAACTTGTGATGATGGATGTGAGGGAACAGTGCACATGGTGGAGGTATGAGGTAGCATAATGTCGTATTGATGATGCACTCAAGGTAGCCGTAACTTTCCGAGTGGCATGAACAATGTGGTAGACAAGTAGACACGAGTATTAGATATTTTCTACTAGATGATTTCAAGTGAAATGGTCCTCTTGGGGGATAGATGATGTTGGGAGGCATGATTAAATGAACATATAAGGATGTCGTATAGAGGTGGTTTTGGTTACAACCAACTTATTCCATTATCACCTGGAATTGAGCAAAAGTAGGTGTGGTTTGGGGTTTGTGTGGGCCCGGATAGTGAAAAACCACTAGATTATGGATTCAATGTTTATGAAGTTATGCGTTTAATATTATTATGGAATGCACTTTTTATACATGAGAAAAATTGGTTAATGATGCTTTGGTGGTGTCCTACTTGGTTTGGTATTCACACCCTACTTGGATATTTCAGTGTTCTTTTAGATTTCATGAGGGATCTGGAAAAGGTAATGGGATATGTTTTGGAAAATAGAGGAAATGAATTTAAATATATTAGTAGGCTGGGGAGGACTCTAGAGGACCCACATAATTCCTTTATTTATTTGTCTTCTTTTAGGCACTACTTGGTCTTTCCACTCTGTGATGTCGTCACCATCCTTTTGAGTTTCTGTATGTACTCTAATTATTATTATAAGGATAACTATTTGTTATCGATCCTATGATATGATACATAACGTATTGTGTCCCCATTGACAACTCATATCGTCACTGCCAGTCAAAAGCCTCTTACATATAGGGTGGCATGAAAGATGAAATGTGGCACACAGATTTGAACCTTGTAGTTTGGGCCAATGTCCAAAAAATTCATATTTTAATTATAAACACTTTTATATATTTTTTATTTTGTAGTTAATAAATAAAATATTAAATACCCAAATAATTTCTAAATAAACACTACATTTCAAAATTATAAGGCATTCCATAAAATTGGAAAAGGTGATTCAAAATTAACATTTTATATTTTAATGAAATTTATTTAATGAATATTTCATACAAATTGAATTTCTTAATTATAATCATTTAAAATTTAATATATTTTTAAACACTTATATAATTATACTAATATACCAAAAACACTTTTTTTAATAATTTATAAAAGGAATAAATTTTATAGTATAATTCTTAATTGAATTTTAGGGAAAATAGTTTTTCTTTATTATATCATTTTTCCATATCTACATGTTTTTTGTAGGATTAAAATCCAGATCCAAATAAGAATAATTGAGACAAATCTCATATATGAGGCCTATGTTATGTCTTGTAGAAGAATATCTCACATTAAATCTTCCAATGTAGGATTAACATGGTGATATATAAGAATAATTTAATACACGT
Source organism: Viscum album (assembly GCA_963277665.1). Classification (NCBI taxonomy): domain Eukaryota; kingdom Viridiplantae; phylum Streptophyta; class Magnoliopsida; order Santalales; family Viscaceae; genus Viscum; species Viscum album. Next base: position 248,287,534 of record OY728135.1, on the reverse strand, counting down.
GATTGTTTCATGTAACCTTAAATTAGTGATCACATGGGTTTAAACCACCCAATAATGCCTTGAGCATGATTAATATATACAACATAGGATACATTGGGAATCACCCATAAGATTATGTTACAATGATAATAGATTTTTTAAGGTGAGACTAATTCCCATGGTATAATAACCAAACCATAAAAATAATTGTATATAAATGATACAGAGACAGTGTAAGAATAAAATTACAACAATAAATTGCATAAAACTAATCCTACCATGGTGGGTATGGTTAATCATTTGTTGATAAAATTTCAAAACCATTACATTGTGTACGATTCATATATCATGTGATGTATATGTATTTTTCTGTCTGAAATGCATTATAATATCTATTAAATAGTAATTTTATTATAATTGAATGACTTTACAATAGTTTATAGATCTCAATTATTAAAAATAGTTTGGTGATTTAAAATGAAGGATAATATCTTGATACCTCATATAGGTTTCATCAGATCTAATTGTAATACCCATATATTCTAACAGAGCACTAATTTTGATAGTGTACATAGAACAAACCACAAATCTTTAACAATTGTGAAATGTTCTTACTTAAATATAACCATTATAACCTGGTGTTTAATTGGATGATATGAATATGAGAAACTAAATTATAAAATATATTAATTATTGAAAAACTCAATACAAATGCAATGATTATTTTTTAAAAAATTTCACCCAATTCTTAGTAAATTCATTTTACGCATCAAAAACAGTTTCTCTTAAAAAATTGGTTTTATTTATTTTTTCAAGGAGAAACATTAATTAATTTGACAAATAAACTTATTTTAATTTTTTTATCATTTTTGAAGTTATAATATAAAAATTATCTTGAGGGGAAATTTTGGGATTCTCTGAAAAGATCGATTTTTCAATGAATAGGGAAAACGAAGATTTCAAAATAATTTTTCATTTATATTCAATTGATTTTAAATTTAATATTTATTTTTTAAAATTTTAATTAATTCATTTTTATTAAAAATAATCCAATTTATTTTATTAAAATTTACATTATTCTTAATTTTGGAATAAAATTTTTTTTATATCAAGAAAATATAACTTTCTGGAAAACTAATTTCATAGTGTTTTCAAGATTATTTTCAATTTAGTTACTAACACTTATCAGAATTTAATTTTTTTAGATGGAAAACGTTTTTTATTTCTATATTCAAATTTATCCTATGTTTAATTTTTTAAATTTTCCTGAAGAAATTTAATTTTCGCAAAATAGAAAAAAATACAATTTATGAAATACTATATCATTTATGATTTCACCATGACATAAAACTGACATAAAATATATTAAGAATATTTATATAATAATTTATGAAAATGTAAAACAATTATCTAATAAAAATAATCCAAAAAATACTAATTAGAATTTATTTCATAATAAATATGAAAATCATTTTCAATGTCCATGTTTTGCTTGTGAATAATTGGTAAAAGTAATTTTTTTGTCATTATATTAATATATTGGAAGGAATAATTATTTTCAGTAATTTTTTAGTAAATATTAATTATTATTGATCATTTTTATAGATATATTTTAAATTTTTTAGTTATATAACATGCATCTTATTCAAATTATAGTGAAATGCCTTTGTAATCTAGAAAAGTAAAAATAACATATCAATATGTTATCATGACTTGGATGAGTTTATACATAGCTAATGAATTAATATATATGAAAAAAAGGATTTATCATAATATTTTTATGTTAAATTATTTTTTAATTTTTATTTATTAAAATTTTCTATAAAATTTACTATTCAATGGTGCACTGTTTATGAAAATAAAAGTACAATTATGTAAACGAAATTTTAAATATTTAAATTTATAATATTTTGATAAATTATTATGTTATAAAATTTTATATGATTAATATATCATATATGATATGTCCTAAAAGTTAACATTTTAACAACATTTCTTTCTTGATAGATTTTGTAGTTTTAATTATTTGAATGGTCCCGAAAACAACTTTAATGGTATTTTATGTTAAGTAATGTTTTTTAAATTGATTTGAAATTAAAAAAACATATATTTGGAAAATTAAATGGGATATGGAAAAAAAATTTAAATCATGTTTGACCTATGACTAACATCTCTTTTAATAATTACTTTTTCGAACCATAATGAGTAAAATATATAAATATCACGGTAACAATAAAAAGTGTCAATAGAGTGTTAAAAATATGAGACAAGGGTTAAAAAGTCAAAAAATACATGTTCAATGTTTTTTGGATGAGATTATTTAGACTTATCTACATCTTATCAATTTAATATATTATTTTTGAGACTTATAAACCAGAAATTAAATCTATACTAACATAATACATTATGTAAATCCATGAGTGGCCCTCTCCTCTCTTATATAAGGACATCAACTATATTATCTTAATCACACTTATTTATCCACATTGATTGAATAAAACATTAAAAAACTCTTACATACTTCATTAAGAAAATTCTATAGGTGTTTTTTCTTAAAATACGATCCATAGGGTCTTTAATGGGATATCCAAAGGGGGTTCTTCAAATATTAGGTTGTTATCTAAAACTATAATTTTCATTTTACTAATTCTTATAATTAATATAATTTTATCTTAAACATTCCAATATAATAGAATAAGTTTCCACTATAAACTGAGATATAATTATGTTAATTTCACAATCTTATTCATCTCCTTTTCCATCATATGGGAGATTAAAACATCGTTATTACATACGTGTGAACTAGTACCACCACAAAGATATGTGTTTCTTTTTTCCATCATTGCCTATCATTAATACTTATAATGATGGATTTAATGTGTTTGTGTATATATATATATATTACATTCAAAGAATAATTAATATTATATAAATATAATATATCATCTACTTTCTCACCCTTTGATCCGTTGGGAAATGGTAATGTAGTTCGTGCATAGTTGTGGACTACGACCTCCACGAAGAGAGGTGGTTCATTTTTCATGTACAAACATCTAGGATACTTATAAAATTTAATATAGTTTATATTAATTATAAATATTTCATTATTTCTATTCTAGATATGATTTAACAATGAATACTTTGACTCTAACCAACATTTTGAAGATGTTCTAAAATTATGATCTAAACATATTAAAAGAACCAAACCTATACCTAACCAATAAAAAAATAAAATAAGTTATTGTAATAAATGAAATAAATTATTACTGATAAATTAATAAAATTTAAAAAATTCTTAATAAATGTAATAATTAATATATTTTTATTAAACAAGATTTTAAGGACATGCATTGAACGTCCAAACTGAAGGAAGGGGGTTTCTTAATTATTCCATGAATTTGTGTGAATTTATCTCCAAATTGTTTTATGTTCTATTTAAAATTTATTTATGAGGGTTTAAATATGGTCAAATAATCACATCATGTATTAATTAACACTTAAAATATTATGATCATTGCAATGGTTTTTTTCTAAATATGATTTTATTGATATATGTTACTTTTCATGCACCATGTTTTATATGTATATTTCACATATTACCCCATGAATGAATTTTTATATATTATTTCATGTAATTAATTAAATTCATTGATCCATGTTATATTATTTCTTTTAGTTACTTTTTATTGGAATGTTATTAAAGCGGTAGAGGCTTTATTTTATAGTCTAATTTTATTTTTAGGAATGTTTATGATCAAGATTCACTTTGGGGAAATTGTATGGTCTTAATTTACTGAAAATAATCTATATTCTTATCCTCAGCTTATTTATGTGGTTTCAAAATGAACATTTAATTTTATTCATTTTGGTACTCAAGATTATCTAAATAACGGTTTTTATGAAATATCTATATAATTTCTCCTTTTAGATCTATATCTCTTCTCTTACATATTAATGTTATAACGACCAAAGATTTTTTATGCTTTGAAGCACATTCTATGTTCAATAACTCGTTCAACAAGCTACACTATACACAAAACACCACAAAATATTAATAAATCAACAGTAAACACTATGACTGGTGACTGTCGTTGTGGATGAAGGTAAATTTTATCAGCATCACAAATTAACTATTACCCACTCTTAAAACTTTAGTATAGTTAAAGTGCGGGGTCGATCCACAGGGAACTTTAGCAGTGCATTGGTTCAGTTGATTTTATAATTAGTTTAGTGAAACATGCAGAATTTAGAGTGGATTGGTTGGTTTGGATTGAGTAAAACTATTTTACTTACTTTAAGAAAATGATTAATAATTCAAATGAAACAACAAGTGATTTAAAGGTGTTTTAAAAGAAGGGAAAGTGTATTAGGGCTGTGGTGATTAAGGAGTTCTTATGCGGATTGCTTATATGGGTGTGTTGTTCATGATAATTCAACATTCTGGATTTCCTTTTATCAGAAGATTTCCTTGGATCGGTTCGTCTTGTTTGGAATTGAAGAAATTGACTCATTGGTCCAGTAGTCAGTGTTTCTCAATTCAAAATTTGGTTCAGTCCATTTATGAATCAGTGAAACCTTTTCCATGGTCATGAAAGCATTCACCGTTACTCTTCTTTTATATAGCTGAGAATTCTTCCCTTGGTCTGGCTCCGAATTCTCAGTAATATTTTTCAATGATTTAAGAGGATTAAGGAGAATTAAGAAGAACAAACACAACTATCTAAATCAATACAACATAATACAATACTTCATTTCCCACATCCCTAACACAAGGGTTTTAGTTACACATGGAAAGAATAATAGGAACAACACACTCGATGCCTGATAAATTCATCGTCTAAGCTTCGAGGAGCGTTGTCGGTAGCTGGAAAGATGGAATAATGGCACCACGGTGGCTCGGGAACGGCGACAGCAGAACTTCGTCCTTCCATCAATGGTTTTTGAACTCCCAAATCCAAAGTCCAATGCCTCTATTTATAGAAAAATAAAGTAGACTGCGTGTATAGAAAGCACACACCATGTACTTCCGTCAACGCACTTTGGGATTCATTTTATCTGCTGGAAGGTGGCCTAACATGCCGTCTTTGACTTTGAACACGGTGCCACCTGGTATTTGGGTGTACACGGCATGTATTGCCGCCATACATGGTGTGTAGTATAAAAATTTGGCCACCAACCCCTTCTAGAATAACAGACACAACGTGTAACGCCGCCTCACACGGCATGTAGCTTCTTCCTGGTGACATGGGCATGTACTCCCTCCTTCGATCTGTGTCCCTGTCTGGATGTACATGGCGTGTATAAAAAGTACATGCCGTGTATAAAAAGTACACGTTGTGTAGTTTTAAAATTTGCACAGACTTTGATTGATTTGTGTCTTTTAGCCAGAAAGCTCGTTAAAGTAAACAGAATCACCAAAATCAAAGAATATATTCATGAAACAACAGATATTTTTTGAAAACATGTTTTTATTTTCAATAATATATTTGAAAATGTATACACAAATTGGGTGCATCAAATTACTCCACACTTAGTTGTTTTCTTGCCCTCAAGCAAAATCTCAACATGTAATTAAAAGAGTCTATACTTTTAAAAGGAACGCATATAACAAATCAAAAGTATAAATGATAAAGTTACTGAGTAAAATTCTAAAATTGATAGAAAAATTCAATTCATAAGATATTAAAATCATGCCTCATATATAATTCAATTAACAACTCTCATCCTCTTTCAACAGATTTTTCAGCCTTTCAAAAATAAGCATGCCACTTGATGATTTACCTTACCAGTTAAAATCACACTCCACACTCAAGATGTATTTATTCAGGGTTAGGCTCAATCAATGATATATAAACTATAACCATAGGTTTTCAAGTTATCTTGTTCTCTACTTCAGAAAAAATTGAATTACAAAAATCATGATGGCTTTATCAATAAGGTTCAGATGTCTCTATGGCTAAGGTTTGGTAGGTTCAGATGTGAAAAATAAATGATGAGGCTTGAAAAAGGAAGGCACATTCCTTTAAACAACATTCCATGATATTCAAAGTAAAGTTCAATGAAAATGTATCCTTCATTAGTTTTATAAAATGTTGTTGTAATCACAACCTTTTCCCTTAGTCAAGTAGGGTTCCTAAATCAAATGAGCACAAGGTTCCCTTCTCTTTGGTTTTATTAAAACTCAAGGGATACACTTATGAATACAATGAATAATTGTTTGGAACCCTTTCTTCCCTAAATAGTCAAGAGGCACTCCCAGACACTTTATTTCATGATTGTGCACAAAAATATGACATGTATTACCAAATCCATCTTTAAAGCTCCAAAATGAATAATCATGGAAAGTTCAAAAATAAATAGGGTAGGAAGGGAAATAGGCTTGTAACGTGGCTTCTTATAAAGGCTGTTCATGGCTTCTATAGGCTTAACGAAGATTAAATGTAGGGTTGGTCTCAAGATAAAGGGGTGAAAACAATCTAGTGCCTCAATCATTTTAAAGTAATTCAAAAATTATCCATGTTTTGAAAAGAAAACTTTCAAATTCTAGTAGTGATGCATATCCTAAGAATCTCTCAAGAAAGAGGGTATTTAGAAAAGAAATACGAAAAATGGATTAGAATACCTCCTAGGAGTAGAAAAATAATAAAGGGACAATCAGGTCATGACATTCATATAAATTATTAGCCTAATCAGTGTAATTAATCAAGGATTAAAAGTTGCAATTGAAACTATATCAGCAATCATTTTAAAACACTTAAGAATCAGAATAACCATGCAACCCTCAAAAAGTTCCTACTGATAACTTGAGCATTGATAAATATGATTAACCAAAAATTGCCTCAATTTTGAAAATATATAATCTAATAATGATGTCTCCTAGATTAGTTCAAGGGGAAAGACGAAGGTGAAATAGAGAGAGGCTCCCCCAAATTGAAAATCGTACATGGTCTACCAAGTGCCCAATAAAGAACAAGGTAATGTGGGGACACAAAAAGTGGACCAGACCAAGGGAAAGTAATGAAAGGATTAAGAATAAGAAATAAAAGAAAAACAAATGAAAAAGAAAACTCCCCTCGTGTCTAGGCAAAGGAAAATGGTAGGTAAAGTAAAAGTGCAGCCCAAAATGTTCCAGAGTACCTGTGATGGGGAAAAAGAAATACGGCAAGCAGGAATAATAAACACATGCAGAAGAGATCACAAATATATATACAATGACAAGCATATGTCCCAAAACCAGTCATGGGGTCGCCTCAGAAGAGGCACCATCTAGAACAGGATCAGCTGAAAGAGATGGCGCAGGAGGTGTGGAAGCTGAAGGCGCGTACTCGGCGGTGGGATGGAAAGCTGGAGAAGTAGGATCTGTGAGCACGGGATTCGGAAAAGGAAGCTCAGAAACACTCCTGGGACTCGTAGCAGTGGTGGCGGAAGGGGAAGTAGTAGTAGGGACTACAGTAGATAGCAGAATAGAGTCTGTGGCCTCCGCAGTGAAGGGCGGTGGAGCAGCAGCACAAGGGCCAGGAGCGGAGGCAGTGGCAGGTGGCGGAGGCAATGGAAGACCAAGATGCTGAGCAATATGCGCCAATAGATACTCCATGTGGTCCTGGCGGCTATCGAGATGAATCAAATGATGCGCAATGGTGTCCTGGTGGCCGATGATACGAACCAATTGTTGCTCCATCTGATCATGTCGGCTGTCCAAGCGACCCGGAACCTACTCTATCATGGCTAGGCAGTGGGAAAGGGCATGATCGACCGAGGGTCCGGGGGTAAGTGGGATGGGTGATGGGACAAAAGAATGAAGGCCCGGAGAAGTGGGTTCATTAGGATTCGGGTGAGGTGGCACTACAACAAATGCCGATCCTAGCGGCGGTTTTTTTCCGGTTTAGCGGCGGTTTAAACCGCCGCTATATTGTGTGGCGGCGGTTTACAAAAACCGCCGCTAAGTTTGGCGTCGGCAATCTATTAGCGGCGGTTTTTTCGATTCCGCGGCGGTTTTAGAAATGTGTCGTATGTCCGTCATTTAGCGGCGGTTTTTCTTAATTTCGCGGCGGTTATATGGGTATCTTATTTAGCGGCGGTTTTAACCGCCGCTAAATTCAGTCGTTTTATGCGCCTATTCTGCGGCGGTGAAAACCGCCGCTAAATATCAACATAATATATTTAGCGGCGGTTAAAACCGCCGCTAAATTCTGCCCAGTTCATCATTTAGCGGCGGTTAAAACCGCCGCTAAATGCTCACAGGTATGGCATTTAGCGGCGGTTAAAACCGCCGCTAAACGTTGAACTGGAAAAAAAAAATATGTTGCATCTGCTACACCACTGCCCCACTAATTTTATGCTCTCATAGCCCAACATAATATATCCTAGGGATCATATCCCTTCCATATCCTTCAAAATCATTCCTCAAAAGCCTCATCATAGCAGTCAATCCCTAGATCTCAACCCATGAAAATCACTGCATTATAGGTGCATCATCATCATACCATGTGACTTAACCATTAATTACACATCATCCTATAACCACTTCAATAAATAGGATAGAGGGTATCATGAACATGAAGGATATTAACATCATTCTGTCCTCCTACCATGGAAACCCCCCCACTATAAAACACCTCATCATCTAATCAATCATCACCTTAAGTGCGCTATATCCACAATCCATCACAACCCATGCATAAAAACATCACCTGGAAGAGAAAGTGTGGTATATGGGATATCTAAACATCCACCATCACTAACCTGGATATTTGGGGTAGACACCTGAAAACTAGATCCTTTGGGAATCATTGTAAACACACAACCCATAATGTGTGTATATACAAATAATAAGGAAAATAAATTGTATATTAGTTACACACAATCCCAACCTATAGGTTCACACAACTAAAGCCAATAAACTACCACAACCTATGCGTCACTAATATTGCACATCAAAATTTCTACTATAACACTTACCACCCTTCCAGTCCCACTTACCAAGCACACAACCATACACCAGTTTCATAGTTCCAATTTAACTACATCAATTACCAACCACCTACATAATCATTTACCATATTTATATATTTAATTACAATCCATTATATATTCAAGACCTACATTTTTTTCAACCTAATTTAAGAAAAATTATCCAATTTATCCATCATCATTCATTTACTAGGATTTACCATTTCAAGAATTCCATAACTACTGAGTAACTAACAAGACAAGACACAATGTTATAAAATTCAAACACATCCAACCCACAATTTTTGCATCACAAATCATCACCTTATCCATAATCCAAACTCATAAAGTAACCATAACCATAATTCCATCTATTATGCAAACTATCAAATTAAATCAACCTCGCAAGAAAAGGGAAAAGACAATGATTCCTTGTTTACAGATAGGAAATTCAATTACCATAAGTAAAGACATTATCATTTTAATGTGAGGTGATTTATCAAATTAAATTTTAGAAACAATAATAATTTCATAGAAGTAAAAACAATTCATAATAAACAACAACCAACACACATTCATAGAAAAGAAATATCATGAAAAACCTAAAGCACATTTGATATCACCCCTTCCCATTAATTTTAATATATCCAATTAATTATTTTCATTAGGAAATATCTTAACTTCCACCCAAGATGAAATAGTAGTATTATAATATCACATATTTAAAATAGTAATGAGGGAACTCAAATATCCTACCTTAATTAGAGATTTAAGGAGAACCATAATCGCAACAGAAGAAACAAAGGATCAAGTTTCACTAGGATATAAGAGAAACCCACCAAAACCTATCCTCAGAATCCCATCACCCAAACACACTCATAACTCAACCAAAAATATAGGGGTTCTCAATAATAAACACCCAAAATATTGGGAATAATAAAAGGTAGAAAGGAAAGAAGAAGGAAACTTGAATAAATGGAACTCAATTATCCACAATCCAAGAGGATAAAAACATTAAGAGAGATGGTAAAAGGTAATGAATGGGATTTGGTGTTATCCAAATATCAAATTAGAAGAAAGAAAATCAAAATAAGTCCATATGTGCCTTCTATTTATAGAGGAAATCCCAAATGGGTTCTCCATAGTGTGGAGACATCCCAATATGCTGTGGTCTCCCTTGGTTAAAGGAGATCTAAGTCACCCATATCTCTTTCCTTCCTTTCATGTGTTTTTAAAAAAAATTGACCACCACCATATCCTAGAACATGGAATGGACCAAGGTGTGCTGGATCCCTCGATTCCCTCCATGAACATCCACTATGACATAACATAAAAAGATTGGTTGTTTTCTCCTCACCACACCCAAGACCACGACATGGTTAAACCTAGCTCCCCGTGCTACACAGGTGGTACCCAAAAGTGAAATGAACAATATAATTCCCTTCACCGTGCATATTCTATTTCCCATGTTACACAGGGTGGACATCCATTCACCATTCCCAACAACATAACCAACCATACCATTTCACTCATTGTGGTGTATCCTAACATCACACAACCATCTCCATAGACAACCTACAAGAACCAATGGCCAAAACAACCATCACCACAACCAACAACATGGAATGGTGACCCTTTGAATGCACATAACTCTCACCAAGACTCTAAAACACCTCTAAAATTCCTTTTAGTAGAAACAAGACATGGAAAAATGTAAAGGGAGTGACTTTTGAATTCTGGGCCCTCAAAACAAAAATCTATTAAACAATTATCATCCTTGAGAATCAAAACAAAACATAAACACATCACAATGTAAAAGTATACAACATCCAACACAACTCATAGAATATATACACAAAAACATATGAATGGTGTATATTTTTATCGGAAAACAAAAAAAAAATTGGTGTTTTATTCACCCATAATGCAACTAGGTCAAAATTAATGTTCCCAAAAAATCCCACAACTTATTGAAATTCAATTCCAGATTTCCATCGATTAGGGGATTGAAAGTCATTTTAAAGAGAGTTTAGGTAATGGAGGGATTCCATATTCCTCCCAATAATGATGATATGAAATAGGAATTACATTCTAAACAATTAATTATGGTATCATGGGGAGTCCTAAAACCTCATCCATGTACAATCATTCTTAATAATGTATTTAACTGGACTCCTTGATTTCTATATAATGTTATGAAATCATTATTCAATATATGATCACATATCCTCCCTAATATTGGGGATACACTGTGACCATCACAATTTTGACTTCCACCCACTTCCAATTGGTATATAATGATTTCATGAATGTACACATCTAAGAACTAGTATATGAATTCATAGATCATATATATTGTGAGCCCCATTTATATATCTTCTTCTATTATAACACTGAATGATATAACCACAAACCAGATGTATTCAAACCTATGAGGGAAGGATGTATTCAAGATAACCTCATCATTCAACCACCTCGGGTGATTTTTAGACCATATATCAATCATAAAAAACCTATCAGATTCCTTTAAATGGTGTAATATATCATCTACAATTAAAATGGGTAATAATTCTTGATTTTATGATAATTAAACATTAATTACTCCAAACATAGTCTCAGAATACCATCTTAATACATAGAGAACAACACTAGAGTGCTAAAAAAAATAATTTTCAGCAAATGAAATGCTTTTACTACAAACCAACTGTTATCATACTTGTTCAACACATCAACAATACTACTACTCATCATCTGATGCTGCATCGTCACCCTCTCCACCTTCATCTCTACCACCTGCTGCCACCTGTAAGAACATTATATTGAAAATTAAATATTGTTGCATATTTATAATAAAAATTAAAACCAATAAAAGTTTGCAAACTAAATGATTTTGATTTTTTTGTGATTTACCTGCTCACCACTACCCGATGCACTACCACCGGGGGCATATCTGCTCATATGCTGACGTATTTCAAGCAACTCTTTCTGCAAATCAGATATCTGATTCCCCTGCTGGTGAACTGTGTTTCGTAGAGCAGACATCTCCCTCTGAGCATCTTCAGGTATGAAATGACTATAACCAGGAGTAGATGAGGCCGAAATCCCTGATGGCATGCGAAAGACCTCAGATGGTACGGGTCCCAAACCCATCCCGCGCACTCTACCAGGATGCTCCTTCCCAAGGACTTGACCAACGGGGTCATCCTGGGAGACTGAGTAGGATTGCCCAGGATTGGCATCCCATTTTTCTTTAATTTTTACCTATAAATCAAATATCAATATATATTAACACAGTAAAAACTGATATTAAGTTATTATAATAAATAATTGACTTCATACCCCAACTTCTCTGGCAGGTTCATTAACAAAACTTCCATCTGTTTTTTTATGAACATCCAGCCACAGTTCTGTTCGGGATGCTTCATGCCCTAAACTCTGTGACTGCATTAAACAAAGATAAATCATCAATCAAATATGTTAAATAGATAATATTATCTTATAAATATTTAAACTAATTAAAAGATTACCAATGACATTCGGCTTCTTGAAAAGCTTTTTGAACCCGCAGTGTGCGGGATTACCTGCTTCGCCCGGTTTGAAGCATTCTTTCTTGAGAGATCCTGAAATAAATAAAATTCAATTTAATAGTATTGTATTCAATGTCTATCTCCTCTTCATGTACATTTATAAATGTAAAATGAGGATAATATAATAATATATATTTCAATACCATCCGCTTCTCATCACGATGTCTATCGACAAAAACCTTCCACTGTTCTTTCGGTACCCCACTGGGTATCTTCTCATACATCTGCTGCACGGTCAACGAAGAATCGTTGACATCACACCACAACCTCCATTTGAAATCTTTCCATTTTTTTCCAAGATTTTTCAATGTCCACTTCCGTGCTATCACATCAGCAACGGTAAAGTGGAAGAACATCTGTATACAGAAATTCATTTTGAATATATTAGTAAAATGACATTCAATTAAACCATAAAGTAATAAAATTACCTTTATCTGAGAATCATAAACTTCATTTTTCCAGTTTGGAGGCATATGCCTCCAATCATCATACGAAATAGGCAGGGAAACGGGCTCCGCTGCCAGCTGACCTATAATCTGACCAAGTAAACCTGCGGCGTCATCCGTCGGGACCCCATAAGAATCAAATGGCACCACTATCTTCTTGCCATGCATGTTCCAAACATCAGAACTTTTTATGTCTCTTTCCACGGTTTCATTGTCTTCATCTGCAATGAGCAAAAAATTACTATAAACAAAATGCAATAAATTTATTTAATTAAAATTTGTACCTATGACTGCGACCCTCCAGAATGTCCGTGATGAACTGGAGTGGGCGTGTCGCTGCCCCGCTGCTGAAGCTCCTGTAGGGGGAGCCGATGACTCATCCTCTAATGAGGCATCCACTGATGGTGTCAGAGATGGTGCAGGGGGAGATGATGCTGTGGGGACAGACGGATCGTCATCTGTCGCAGAAGAAGAAGGAATAGTGTACCGCTTCTTCCTTGGCATTCCTGTCATTTAATCAAATAAAATTAAGTTCAGAATATATATTTCAAAAAATTCATGCAGAAAAAAAATTAAAAATGATAATAGATGCCCAGTATTAACAAACAATATATATATAACAATGATAATGAATGACTACAGAAATGAAACAAGTAGTTGCTGAATGAATAAATAATTGTACATACAATCATTTTCCCCTTCAATCATGTCGGTTTCCTGCTCCATTGCTTCATCCACTTCATTCATCCTTGCTAGACCAATATTTTCAATATCATGATGGACAAATAATTCTGCTTCCTGTTGTTGATGAAATTTAATTGCAGAGGTCAAATCTTCCACTTCATCACCCATATCATACAAATCTCTTTGTATTACGTGAGTAACTACACTCCACTCTTCATCCACAACATCATTCACATAATATACCATTTTTGCCTGCGATGCTAAGATATATGGATCATGCAGTTCACGATCACCAACATCCATCAAGCGAGAGAAGTTTACAGAAGTAAATTGCAATGAATCTCTTTTAACACCTCTGATAAAATCGACCCATTTGCATTTGAATAAAACAACAGAAAAATGCCCGTGGTAGTTTAATTCAATAATATCATGCAGCTTTCCATAGTATTCCACTTCAGCAAATGTAAAAATACCACTATTCTGTGTTTTCAAACCCACTTCTCGATCGACTGTACGAAATCTAAAACCATTCACATTATAAGCGTTGAACTTTCTAACTTGTTTTATAGGACCTCTAGCAAGAAACTTCAAATCTTCTGAAAAGTCAGCTCGAGTATCAGTATTCATGATCTGAAAAAAAAAATATAATTTAATAGATTTGCAAATTGTATGTGTCAAAGTAATATTCGTATTTATTGCAATATTTATAAACTTACACGTCGTGCAAACCATTCTACCAGCTCTTTATTCACAGCTTTCGTTATATCTTTTTCATTTCGTGTTCGGCTTCTCATTCGTCTCTTTGTTTGTATCCTCAACTCTTCAATAAATGGATCTGCAATTTCACTATTCAGCAGCACATATCTATGTGCCTGTAATAATTCCAATTCTGTTAGTGTCGCGTATGAGGTCCTCCCAACTGATCGGCCAATAGCAGGAAATATTTTTGATTTCTGATGCATTTGAGATTGAGTTGATGTGTCGTCAACACGTCCAACTCGAGTAAATCTTGTCTCAATATCATCCAAATATCTGGAACAAAAGGTGAGACACTCCTCGGCCAAATAGCCTTCAGCAATAGAGCCTTCTGGTTGAGCTTTATTTCTCACGTATGCTTTCAAATGCCCAAGATATCTGTGAAAAAATAATAATAATATTATGCATTTATTTAAATGCCAAAAAATGTTTACTTAACTGGAAACATATAAATAAAATACCTCTCAATTGGATACATCCATCGATAATGAACGGGGCCTCCTAATTTAGCTTCGTCAACCAAATGCACAGTTAAATGCATCATGACAGTAAAAAACGATGGAGGGAAGATCATCTCCATTGCACAAAGGGTCAATACAAACCTCTCCTGTAGGTTGTCCAGCTGAAATGGATGTAGAGCTTTCTCACATAACTGTCTGAAAAATGTGCAGAAATGGAGTACAACAGCAGTAACTTTTTCAGGTAATAATGTACGCAATGCCAATGGTAGTAACTGTTGTAACAAAACATGTGAATCGTGACTTTTCAATCCATATAACTTACGATTCTTCAAGTCAACACACCTCGAGATGTTACTCGAATACCCATCAGATACCTTCACATTCTTTAAAATTTGAAGGAACGTATCTTTATCCCTATTTTTCAATGAAAAAATGGCCAGAGCATACTTTTCATTCTCATCTGGCCAGAGATCACGTTTTATGTTCATTACTTGTAAGTCTTTGCGAGCATTGAGATGATCCTTCAACTTTCCATGCTCATTAAGTAATGTGAAAATCAAATTATCACATACATTCTTCTCAATATGCATCACATCAAGATTGTGGCGCAAAGAATTAAATTCCCAATACGAAAGTTTGAAGAATATACTTTTTTTCTTCCATTGTTGCGTTCTGATTTCACTTGACGATGCACTTCGCACTCGTTTTCCGCTATCATTCAAATGATGAACCTTCCCAAATTCTGTTTTAACATTTTCAAGCTGTGTCAATATTTCAGAACCGGTTAACAACTTTGGAGGTGGTCTACGATCAATGCAACCATTAAATTTTGATTTGTTCAGCCGAAATCTATGAGATGCATCAAGAAATCTTCGATGGCACAAGAAGCACCATTTTCTACTGTGAGGTAGCCGTTTGGGCTCGAAATCAAAGTTACAAACGGGACAAGCCAAACCCGTATAAGTGTTCCAACCAGATAAATTCCCAAGCCCAGGGAAGTCACTAATGGTCCACATTAAAGCAACATGCATTTTAAACATTGTTTTAGAAGAAACATCAAATGTCTCAACACCGTTGCTCCATAACTCCTGCAATTCTTCAATCAAAGGCTGTAGGTATACATCAATATCATTTCCAGGCATTTGTTTTCCAGGAATAATCATCGAAATGATAAAAGATGTTTGTTGCATACACATCCACGGAGGCAGATTATAAGGGATCAAAACAACTGGCCAAATGCTATAACTCGTACTCAAAGTCCCAAATGGGTTGAATCCATCGGCAGCCAATCCCAATCGAACATTCCTAGGATCAGCTGAGAAATCTGGATGTAATGAATCAAATGTCTTCCACGATTGGGAATCCCGTGGATGTCTCATTAACCCATCATTGTTATTATCTACAGCATGCCACTTCATGTGTTCGGCGGTTTTTGATGACATGAATAATCTTTGCAATCGAGGCTTCAAAGGAAAGTAACACAAAACTTTTGTAGGTGTGTTCCTTTTCTTCTTCTCCGTGAAATTATGTTCAGTCATACTTCCAACATCACCCTTTGACTGCCATCTAGAAGAAGAACATTTCTTACAATTCTGTCTACTTGAATCCTCTCCCTAGTAAAGCATACAATCATTGGGACACGCATGTATTTTTGTATAATTCAAACCAAGCTTGTTAACAACTTTTTTCATATCATAAAACGATTCTGGGATTTTTGCTTCAGGAAATGCATCACGAATCAATTCCAATAACATGGACATTGCCTTATTTGTAATTCCACATAGACATTTGATATGGTACAACTTCAGTAGAAATGAAAGCTTTGAATATTTCAAACACCCACTATACAACTCTTGATTTCCATCGTCAACTAAATCATGAAATGCATTTTCCTCACTGAAGTTTTCCCTTACATTTGGCTTCACAGAATCAAGAGGATCCAATGATATGTTACAATCTTGATCTGCTTGTGTTACAGTCTCAGAAACATCACTTGTCACGTTGCAATTTGTAGCACCCTCTTCTGGTTGTTCTGATATGTTTTGATGCTCATAGTGGTGTCTTGCAGTGCCGAATGCATCATTTATGAGGTTTTTCATTTCATTTTCCATTGTCGAAGAACTTGGGATCTCATTCTGTGGATTAACATCAGTCCTCAATCTTTCTGTATTGTTTGATTCTCCATGCCAAATCCAACACAAATATTGCTCAGGGAATTGCTTCAGTATTAAATGTTCATAAACTTCATCTCTCTTCAACCATGTTCTAAATTTACATTTAGGACATGGACATCTTATTCTCCCTTCAACGGATCGATTAGAAATTGCAAAATCTAAAAACCCATTCAAACCCTTAACATATTGAGATGTGTTCCTCGGTAATGTGATCCAGCTTTTATCCATGTATATCACAATGTGCCTACACAAAATATACGATAGTGTAAGATTACAGAAACATAATATAATAAAGATGAACCATTGGCCATAAAGTATGCATAATATAATAAAGATGATTCATTGACCACATTTACCATTTCAGACCAACTGAACAAGTCTGGTCCATAGGAGACAGCGTCAACACCTCATTTAGGAGCAATAAGAATATCGGGATACACACTTATCATAACACCATCGATCACACATTTATGTTGCCTCAAACAACACCCCTTTGATGTGTGATCGAAACTGATCATAATGCATTTTAAATCAAGTTAACTACATTCACTGAAACCATTTTCACAATGGGTAATGTTTGTTTTATTGTTCTAGGGAAATCTAAATGGCCACATTTAAGTTTTGGGGTTCATCTTGTGATGGAAGCATGAGACATGGTGTTTGAATTTCTTGAATAAATTAGTGATAATGACCCTCCTAAGGTGGAGAGAATTATGTTAGTCATGGAAATGTGGAGAAAACTGTAGAGTGGATGTGGAGGAATCAAGGTTCCAAATAGAAACCTATAAGGGACATGTTTGGGGGTTCATAGGGAAGGCCAGGTGGAACTTCGATATGGTGTGTGAGGTAAATTAAGTAGTCCACCACTAATGGTTTCTAATGCATAATCTAGTCCATGAATATAAAACAAACAATAGTTGTTGTACCCCTCTCTCTTGGATTTTAATGATCACAATCACTCTATTTGTGTTCTAACTTGTTTTCAAGTGTTTTTGATGTTAGGAAAAAGATTTCCTAGGAGCTCGCCCAAGAAAGCTGAAAATGGATTGACTAAGTCTACCGGCCAACCGGTGGATTTCCACCGGCCCGCCGGTATGGGCACCGGCCAGCCGGTTCCTACCCACCGGCCAGCCGGAGGAGCCAGGCAGTAGGCCTTCCCATTGCCTGGTGTCACCGGCCAGCCGGTGGATGACCACCGGCCAGCTGGTGAGACACCACCGGCCAGCCGGTGTGCCCAGTCAATCCTTCTGGTGGATCCTAAACTGCGGAAAGTACTAATTATGGGTGCCATTTTTTATTGCTACGATCCTGTGCTTACCACTGTGGTCGGACGTAGCATCATGGATACTTTAGTTCTTCCTCAAGATAAAAAGCGCTTTAGCTGTAATGGTAAAATCTAGATTTTCTGCAAAGGATTACAGTTATTGTTTGGCACTTCATCTGATTTATGAGAGATGGAATGAAGCTGAAAAGAAAGGATCAGTGCATGAGTATTGCTGGGAAAAAGTTCATCATGTGGAAACTTTAAAGACAATTCATGCTATTCAAAAGTAATATTTTAGAAATGCTGGACTGTTGGATAGAAATGCGGGCTAGTCACATGATCTTCGATAAAGCCTGTATGGTTTGTTAAGTCATGCTATAACCATGAGGAATGGGTTATCCATTTCCACTTGGTTTATTCTCCCCCTTTCCTTATTTTTTCATTGAATTTACCCCACCTCTTGTAAATCATGGTTAGGGAACACAATAACTACTAACTGGGCTCTGATCGTATTACTTGAGCTGGATAGGCACTTTTTCAACCTTTTGTGTCCTAAAAACCCTGGACACCCCAAAAACTATTCATACATCCAGTAAACATTTTGATATCCCAAAATTATCTATTTAAAGTAAAATTGAAATGAGAAAGTACCTGAAAAAATCATAGAATATCATACCCTCCCTAACATGAAATGTCTTAGCTTTGAGCCACATTTCAAAGTATCACTAAGCTTTGTCAGAAAAGAGATTGAACCACTATGCCTACATATTCATCTCCCCTCCCATGTCTCTTCTTTAATGGTACTATATAGTAATAAAAGCTTTGTTAAAAAAGAGATTGGACCACTATGCCTACATATTCATCTCCCCTCCCATGTCTCTTCTTTAATGGTACTATGTAGTAATAAAACTAGAACAAAAGGTACAATACTACCTTGCAAAACCATCCCATTGTGATCCATAAAATGAACTAGATTCTCTTAAAGGATGATTCGGCCTCCAACAAAAATTCAGCCACATGGACTCTATAGAGAAGTCTATGAAACATCACCTAAAATGAAACATAAAGAAATAATTCACATAAAGTCATACCATCATGGAATATCCAATATATTCCCCATCGGCCCGATCCTCTTCACAACACATTACTCAAAACGCTTGACACCATCTTACCATTTTTTCAAAACATTATCTCTAAATAGAAAATCACACGATAGAAAACTCACTTTGAAATCACGCTTTACACCTTAAAACACATTTTAAATGTTTAGGATAATTTATATCAACCACATTGGGAGATACATTCCGAGAAATAAAACCAATAATATATATAAAAAGATATACAATATTCAATTGATAAAATAATGAATAACAGATTAAAAAACATTCATGCTATCATGGAATTCAAATAATGGTAACATGAATATGGAAACTACCTAAAACTCAAGCCATGCTAAAATAGATGATGGAATCTCAAATTTTAATATTTTCAAATGCACACATATTCACCTTAACTCATATGTAATGATACCTAGTCCATATATACATATTAAGGTGTACAAATATGTATAAGGGATCTATACATATTTGACTATACTTTCATATACCCCTTTTCAATGATACACATATTCATTTTCATATACACATATAAGCACATATAGCCCCATGATATATATTAATACTTTCAAGGTTGAATATATATAAATGGAGAACTTATATATAGATTCTTAATTATGAATACACATGTAATCCTTTGATGATGACAGCTCAAACCTGCCAAAATAAAGACCAAAACACACTACAACGATATTTGGAATATAAAAATCACAATATCCCTAATTAAAATGTGGAAAAAATAAAAATTATATATAAATAAACCTGAAAATTATGGTGGGAGGACTGAAATTATGGTGCGGGGGTTGCCGGAGGCCGCGGGGGGTGTGGCGGTCGCCGGAGGGCGTGGGGGGCGCGAGGGGCGCGGGGGCGCGGGGGTCACCGGCGGTCGAGGGGGGGGTGCAGGGTTCGCCGGGGGGCTCGGGGGCCGCGGCGGCCGCCGGAGGGCGCGGGTGTCGTCGGAGGGCGCGGGTGTCGCCGGAGGGCGCGGGTGTCGCCGGAGGTAGCGGGACGGGGATCGGGGAAGAGGGGAGGGTTTGTGAGGGGGATCGGGGAAGACGGGTATGCGATAGGGGAGGGGAAAGCGTTGCGGCTTTTCAAAATAGGTTGGGTTTCGCGGCGGTTTGTTAAAAACCGCCGCGAAATCTTTCACGGATAACGTTTAGCGGCGGTTTTGTGAACCGCCGCCACAAAACCGCCGCTAAACACTATTTATGTTGTAGTGTGGAGAAGCTGGAGGTGGTGGGGAAGGAGGAGCAGGGTCATCAGCTGGGGAATGAGGGTCAACGGGTGGCTGGGGGAGAGCTTGGTCAAGGATGTAGTCACCCCCTGCTTCCGGACCATCCCCATGCGAATGATCATGAGAAAGTCCATCCGCTGGGGTGAACCTAACAAATCAAGAGGCAAAGAGGGCTCGAATACCCTAAGGTGGTGGGTGAGATGGGTAATATAAAACCCACCATTCAGGTTGCCCTGATGACCAGTAAACAGGGAGTAGAAATAGGAGGCAGCTAGATAGGGGAGGTCTAGGTAGTTGTGTCAGAGGAAAAAGGTAAGGAGCTCCATGTCACGGCTGGTCACGACCCCCATATCCTCGCGGTAGGGGAAAAGGATGGCGTTGAAGCACCGGTGAGTGAATTAGATGATGGGGTCAGCGATAAGGGTGCTCTTCTGGGAAGTGGGGGAGTAACGGTGGTCAGGCCCAGCGATCTCCCGCCACATAGCGACGAGCTCAGAGTGCTTGGGCCTGGATAGGGTAGAAACATGAGGTGGGGTGATGGGATGGGGGTAGAAGCCTCACCCTCGTCCAAACTCTATCATGGTGAAGGAGAAACATCGGCCGCCTAGCCAGAACCATACCACGGCCACCGCATCACTAGGTGTCTCCCGGTACACTGCTCCATCAAACTCAAACGAGGTCCAGAAATCCAAAACAAATTGTGAAAAACAGGAGTGCTGACCTGAAAAATAGCTAGATGTGGGGTGTGCCTGAGAAGCTCCTCCAAGTCCTCCCAAATACCGAGCTGCTGCGGAATGCTGCTGTCAAGGTATCAGCCACTCAACGGTATTGGCCGGCGAGAGAAGTTCCGGACCCTGTCATATGTGATATCGGTGACTGGGAATACTATACAGGGATAGGGGGCACCTGCAGGTCCCAGCCCAGGTGCCGGTGCAGCAGCAGGGGCTGGCTCTGTGGGTGGATCTATTGAAGTAGAGGGTGGCTCGGTGGATGGTGTTCTCGATAAGGGAGCAGCTGTTGATGAAGATGGCGTATGTAGAGCGGTAGCTGGTGGAGTAGAAATGGTGGTGCTCGAAAGCTCAGTGCCGGAAGGTGGAGGTGCAGCAGAAGTAGGCCCGACCTCCTCTGAGGGAGTGAGTGGTAGTACAATGGCCAATGGAGGGAGCTCAAAGATCGGAGCGTCGGGGTCTATCTACCTCTGTGGGCAGAGTCGAATCCGCCGAAAAATGGACCCCTCGCCCTCAGTGGTAGTGGTCGGCCACTTCCCTCAGGAAGGATCGTGATCTGCCATAACCTGGAAAAAAAGAAAGAAGAAAAAAACAAAATAAAAATAAAAGAAGATAAATTAAAACAATGAAAATGTGAGAAAACATGAAAATAAAAGTACACGGTGTGAACATCCAGAGTACATGGAATGTAGTATAAAATGTAGAGTAGCCCGTGTGCTCTGGATAGAAACACTGAGGGTGAAAAATAGACCATGTAAATAGACACTGCGTGCATCCTCTGGGTTGCCTCCTAGGAAGCGTCTCTGTTTTAAGTTGTTGTCTCGACCTACTTACCTTGACTTACATGTGAGGTGTGGGGAAGTTAGTTCCCTTTGGATATTCTATGGGATGGTGAATCTTTAAGCATTGGTTGTTCACCTTGAATAGTTGGCCATCCTCCTTAGCAATATCCACTACTCCATGTGGAAATACTCGTATAACATTGAATGGTCCCGACCACCTTGATTTGAGATTTCCTGGAAAAAGGCGAAGAGAAGAGTTGAAGAGGAGTACCTGATCACCGGGTAGAAATTGTTTTGGAGAAATAATCAGGTCGTGGATGGATGTTTTCATCTCCTTATACAGTCGGGCGTTCTCATACACCTCTCTTCTGATTTCATCGAGTTCTGTCAGCTGGAACTTACACCTCTCTACAGCTTCTTTCAGATCAAAATTTAGGGCCTTGATGGCCCAGTATGATTTGTGTTCTAGTTCCACTAGTAGATGACATGGTTTTCCATAGACGAGGCGGAATGGTGAGATCCCTAGTGATGTCTTGAAAGCGGTTTGATAGGCCCACAAGGCATCATCAAGCTTTTTGGACCAGTCCTTCCGTGAGGTATTCACCATTTTTTTCAAAAATTTGTTTGAGCTCACAGTTGGAGAGCTCCACATGTCTAATTGATTGGGGATGGTATGGTGTACCCATGTGATGCTTCACCCCATAATTTGAGAGCACTCCTCTCATTAAAGCATTGTCAAAATGAGTCCCTCAATCACTGATTAGCACCCGTGGAATGCTAAACCTTCTAAAATGTTCTTTTTGAGAAAGCTCACAACCACCTTGGTTGTGTCGTGTGTCGTAGTAGTGGCTTCCACCCATTTGGAAACGTAATCAATGCAGACAAGGATATAAGTATGCTTGAAAGAAGGAGGAAATGGACCCTTGATGTTGATGCCCCAGACATCAAAGATCTCGACCTCTTGGATGGGGTGCTGGGGCATCTCAGCTCTGTGTCCCATATTACATGTACGTTGGCATGGATCACAGCGGGCAATGAAGGATCGAGCATCTTTTTGCATGGTGGGCTAGGAAAACCCTGACTGCAAAATCTTCGCAGTGGTACGGTCCGACCCATGATTTCCTCCAACAGGCGAGGGATGAAAAAATTCCAGCACCCCTTGAACCTCCGTCTATGGAATGCACCGTCGGATCACCCCATCCCCACAGGATAAGAATAGGAGTGGGTCTTCCCAGAAGTATCGCTTTACATCATAGAGGAATCTATTTTTCTGCTAGAAGGAGAGGTCAGGGTGGATGACACCTGTAACTAAAAAGTTAGCAGTATCTGCAAACCAGGGCATAGGGGACTCAATAATTGAAAAGATATGTTCATCAGGAAAATCCTCCCTTATTTCTCGATCTTCTTCCTTCTCTAAGTGGGGCATATCCAGATGGGATAAATGATTAGAAACCATGTTCTCGCTCCCCTTTTTATCACAAATCTATAAATCAAATTCTTGTAAGAGGAAGACCCATCAGATCAATCGAGGCTTTGCATCCTTTTTTTTAATAGGTACTTAAGTGCTTCATGGTCAGTATAAATGATAACTTTACATAACACAAGGTAAGAACGAAACCTATAAAACGTGAATACCACCTCAGTATCTCGTTTTTGGTAGTGGTGTAGTTAATTTGGGCCTCATTGAGTGTCATGTTGGCATAGTAGATGGGTCAGAAAATTCTATCCAGCTGTTGACCCAGGACAGCTCCTACTGCATAATCACTTGCATCGCACATGACTTCAAACTGTGTCTCCCAGTTGGGAGCAATCATGACTGGATCCTCCACTAGGCACTGCTTTAGGTGCTCAAAAGATGAGGTTCATGCCTCAGTGAATTAGAATATGGAATCCTCGGTGAGGAGATCGGTGAGTGGCTCAGCTATTTTAGAAAAATCGCGGACAAACCGCCTGAAAAAACCCACATGTTCTAGGAAGCTTCGGATGGCTTTGACAGATGTTGGGATAGGAAGTCATGATATGAATTCTATTTTTTTGGGTTCACCTCTATCCCTTTCGCTGAAATTCTGTGGCCAAGAACTATGCCACTTGGAACCATAAAATGACACTTTTCCTAGTTTAAAACTAGGTTAGTGTTTTCTCATCACTCTAGTACAAGCTCCAGGTGTCGTAAATAAGTGGTGAATGACTTCCCATAAACAGAAAAATAATCCATGAATACTTACACGATTTTCTCTTCCGTGTCATGGAAAATAGCCAGCATGAATCGCTGGAATGTAGTGGGAGCATTACACATACCAAAAGACATTCTATGGTAGGTAAACGTACCATATGGTCAAGTGAAGGTGCTTTTCTCCCGATCTTCTGGGGAAATAGAGATCTGATTATAACAATAGTAGCCATCAAGGAAGCAATAATATTCATTCCCTTCTAGTCCTTCTAGAATTTGATCCCTAAAAGGTAGGGGGAAAATGATCTTTCCTCGTGGGATCATTGAGCTTACTGAAATCAACACAGACTCTCCATCCCATGACAGTGCGAGTAGGGATGAGCTCATTCTTGGCGTTGGATACCACAATGATACCTCCATTCATAGGAACCACTTGCAAAGGACTTACCCATGAGCTATCTGAAATTGGATAAATGATACCTGCATCCAGTAGTTTGATCACTTCTTTCATGATGACTTCTTTCATGGGAGGGTTCAGACGCCGATGTGTTTGCCTGGATGGCTTGGCTCCTTCTTCAAGTAGCACCTTATGGGTGCAAATGGTGTGGCTGATACCCTTCAAATCTACAATTACCCATCCAATTTCATGTTTTCTCCATTTCAAAACATGAAGAAGTTCTTCCTCCTATTCCTGTTATAGTGCTGCACTAAGTATAATGGGCAATGTATGAAGATATCCCAAATAACCGTACTTTAAGGAAGATGGGAGAGGATTCATCTTTAGTTCAGGTGACTGAAGAACAGAAGGTACCAATGGTTGTACTAATGTCCTTTATATAATTTTAGGAATGACTACTCGTTTCCAGTAGTGGACTCCATGGCCTTCAATGAATTTGAGGTCCACTGTCTCATCATCACTAGGTATTTCTGGAAGATGCTTCTCATCATAAATGGAAGAGCATACCAGATCATCTTCTTGTCCGTGCAGTTGTTCATCCAATGTAGTAAATTTGTATCAGTCCTACTTCTCGGGTACTGATGCCTGTTTGAAAGCCTTTAAAACATTGTCGGAGACTTTTTCGCCCCCTACTTGGAAAATCTACATTCCCTGGTGCACGTCAATGAGTGCCTTCCCAGTGGCTAGAAAAGGTCTTCCCAATATAATTTTTTCCTCCTGGTTCTCCTCAATGTTCAGGATAATGAAGTTAGTAGGTAGGATCAACTGTCCCACTTTCACCAGCACATCTTCCAGTAGCCCCTTCAGATATATAATTGATCGATCAGCAAGTTGAAGGGCTACTCGGGTCAGCTTCAAATCATGGAGCCAGAGCTTTTGGTAAACTCTAAATGGAATGAGGTTTACACTTGCTCCCAAGTTGCATAGAGATTTTCCAAATTCACAGGGTCCAATTGCACAGGGAATAGTAAAACTACCTGGATCCTGGAGCTTTGGAGGGATGTAATGTTGAATGACTGCAGAGCACTCCTTTGTCAGTGCAATAACGCCCAGATCCTCAATATTCCGCTTATTAGAAAGGATGTCCTTCATGAATTTGGCGCATGTAGGCATTTGTGTCAGGGCCTCCGCAAATGGGATGTTGATGTGGAGCTTTCTGAACACCTCCATGAATTTACCAAATTGGAGGTCCATCTTTATCTGCTTCATTCTTTCTGGGAAAGGTAATTCAGGCAACCATGGTTTGACGACTTCTTTTCCTTTGCCTAATTGAGCCTCTGGTGATGGTTCTTCAGAAGAAGAGGGATCTGAAAATGAACCTTATTTATCAATAGGGGATGGAGGTGTAGTTGACAGGTGGGTTGGTTCCTTCTATGGCAACACTTTTCCTCTATGCAAGGTGATTGCATTGGCCTCTTCCCGTGGGTTATTCTCATTGTTTCCCGGTAGTGTACCGGGTTGCCTTTCTGATAGTTGGTTTGATATCTGGCTAATTTGATACTCGATGCTTCGAATGATAGCCTCCTGGTTTTGGAATTTCGTTTCATAATTTGATATGAATTTATACATCAGGTTCTCTAACCTTGATGAGTTCTCTTGCTGAGGTGTCTGGGCAGGTGGGGGAGGTGGTTGCTGCCTTTGTTGTTACGGCTGAGGGTTCTGGTACCCTTGATGCTGATAGGAACCTTGCTGAAACTGATGTTTCGGAAAGTGATTCTGGTACTGAAGCTGATTGTAGCCGGGAGGTCACTGAGGTGGAGGGTTTGGCTGCTGTTAACCCCAGCCTTGGTTCTGATTATCTCTCCATGCCGGGTTTTGGTACTGTTGATATTGATTCAACCCTTCATTTTGAGCAACAAATCTCACCTCACTTGTCATAGGGTTGAATAAAAGTCCCCGGAATTCTCGTAGATTGTGGTTGTTACCACGGTCGACGCATGCCGGATGGTTCACCGCATAAATTTGAGATGCGCCTTTGAGATTCAATGCGTCGATTTTCTTGGACACTACATCCAACTGAGCAGCGATCATGGTGGTAGCTTCAATACTATGAATACCTCTTTTTTGAGTCCCCCGCTCAGAGTGCCACTGGAACTTGTTGGCAGACAAATCTTCCAGTATTTCAAAAAGTTCTTCAGGAGACTTTATCATCATCGTACCTTCATTACTAGAATCCACCATAGACTTGGTATTGGTTGTGAGTCCTCCATAGAATGTCTGGACTTGCATCCAGATTGGGAGTCCGTGGTGTGGTCATTTTCATAGAATATTTTTGAAACGTTCCCATGAATCGTACAACGACTCAGAGTCGTGCTGCTGAAATTTGTAGATCTCGTTCCGTAGCATCACCGTCTTCGATAGTGGGAAGTATTTGGACAGGATCGCGTAGGCTAGCTCCTCCCAGGTAAGGATAGATCTTTGTGGTAGCCCCTTGATCCAGTCTTTCGCCTTGTCCCGTAGAGAAAAGGGAAATCGGCGAAGACAGATGGTGTCCTCGGACATGCCATGGTAACGAAATGTGTCGCAGATCTCCAAAAAGTTAGAGAGATGGGTGTTCGGGTCTTCACTGGGTAGGCCTCCAAATTGGACAATGTTCTGGATCAGCTGCATGATTGCAGGCTTGATCTCGAAGTGCTGGGCCTGGACTGGAGGATGGAAGATGCCCATATCAGCTCCGTGGATTGAAGGAAGTCAATAATCCATAAGAGTACGTCTTGGTGGTGGCTTATGAGGGGGTGGATTTTGCAGATACTATGGATCCTAAGGGGAGAAATAGGTCCATTGTAAGAGTTTCTGCTGTTGTTTCAGTTGGCCATAAGCCAGAGGAGGTTGCTGCAGCGGCCGTTGGTAATCCCTCAGGAGGGATTCCATGAAGCCTCCAGGAGCCTGCTCCAGTAGACCAGCAGCTGGAGGCAGCTGATCCTGGTATTGATGCCCAGCCGTAGCATCCACGACTGGTGCTCCCTCTTCCGTGTTCGCCATGGTAGAGGGTTGCTGTTGGTGTGTTTCGTTCAGTGCACGTTGACGACGAAGCAGGGTCCGTTCGATTTCCAGATCAAGCGGAACAAGTTCCGATGACTTGGCGCTTCTGGATCGAGTGGAGAGTCTATTCATGCACCTAAGGTCCTGCACATCCACAACAAAAATACCAGGCATAAAAGGGAAAATAAAATAAAAAATTTAAATGGGATTAGAATATAAATTTTTGAGAATTTTGGATTTTTATTTTCACTTAATCAATTATTAACACAACCAAATTGTAGCAGTAAAACCAAAAGGATCCTCGGGAATGACGCCAAAATTTGGTGACTGTCATTATGGATGAAGGTATATTTTATCAGCATCCCAAATTAATTATTACCCTCTCTTAAAACATTAGTATAGTTAAAGTGCGGGGTCGATCCACAAGAAACTTTGGCAGTGCATTGGTTCAGTTGAGTTTATAATTAGTTTAGTGAAACATGTCGAATTTAGAGTGGATTGGTTGGTTTGGATTGAGTGAAACTGATTTACTTACCTTAAGAAAATGATTAAAAATTAAAAGGAAACAACAAATGATTTAAAGGTATTTTAACAGAAAGGAATGTGTATTGGGGATGTAGTGATTAAGGAGTTCTTATGTGGATTGCTTATATGGTTTTGTTTTTCATGATAATTCAACATTCTGGATTTCCTTTTATCACAAGATTTCCATGGTCTGGTTCTTCTTGTTTGGAATTGAAGAAATTGACTCCTTGGTCTGGTAGTCAGTGTTTCTCAATTCTGAATTTGGTGCAGTCTATTTATGAATCGGTGAAACATTTTCAATGGTCATGAAAGCTTTCACCATTACTCTTCTTTTATATCGCTGATAATTCTTCCCTTGGTCCGGCTCAAAATTCTCAGTAATATTTAGAAATGATTTAAGAGGAGTAAGGATAATTAAGAAGAAAAAAACACAACTTTCTAATTCAATACAACATAATACAAGCCTTAATCTCCCACATCCCCAACACAAGGAGTTTAGTTACACATGGAAAGCATAATAGGAACAGCACACTCGATACTTGATGAATTCATCGTGTAAGCTTCGAGGAGTGGTGTCAGTAGGTGGAAGGTGGAATAACAGCACCACGGTGGCTCAGGAACTGCAGTATCAGAACTTCTTCCTTCCATAAATGGTTTTTTAACTCCCAAATCCGAAGGCCAAGGCCTCTATTTATAGAAAAATAAAGTACACGGTGTGTATAGAAACTAAACGCCATGTACATCCATCAACGCGCTTTGTGCTTCATTTTACCCACTGCCAGGTGTCCTAACACACCTTCTTTGACTTTGAACATGGCTCCGCCTGGTAGTTGAGTGTATATGGTGTGTAGTA
Source organism: Viscum album (assembly GCA_963277665.1). NCBI lineage: Eukaryota > Viridiplantae > Streptophyta > Magnoliopsida > Santalales > Viscaceae > Viscum > Viscum album. The sequence continues at coordinate 248,258,385 of OY728135.1, read as the reverse complement.
TAAAAATTTGTCCACCAACCCCTTCTAGAATAGCAGACACGGTGTGTAACACCGCCTCACACGGCGTGTAGCTTCTGCCTGGTGACATGGTTGTGTACTCCCTCCTTCGATCTGTGTTCCAGTCTGGATGTACACGACATGTATAAAAAGTACACGCCATGTAGTTTTAAAATTTCCATAGACTTCCCTTGATTTGTTTATTTTAGCCAGAAAGCTCATGAAAGTAAACAAAATCACCAAAATCAAAGAATATGTTCATGAAACAACAGATATTTGTTGAAAACATGTTTTTATTTTCAATAATATATATGCAAATCTATACACAAATCGGGTTCATCAATGACATTAAACCATTAATAGTTATTATGTCACAAAAATCAAGTTATGTTTTATGAAAACTATTTTCCACCCATATCAGTAATTAAATGTATGAATTAGGAAATTATGTTCTTGATTTTTTTATCATCAGATAACTGATCTCTAAAAAATTAAAATAGTTTTACTATTATTGTATTCAATAACATTTACAATTTTTCTTATAGATAAACATAACGTTTAAAAACAATCATTTTTAAAAATGAGTTTTCATGCATTATATGTGACAATGTTAAGTTTATTTTTCGTACACATAGAAAGCTAATTTGATATAAATATATTGTTATTTTATATAACAATGGTCACATCATTTATTATAAAAAAACTCATTTTTTTTATATAATTATGATTTATGGGATTAAAACTTATTACCCTGATAATGGTGAAATAATTATTTTAATATTTTTATGTTATTAATATTAAAAAAATTATATCAAATCAATTAAATTTAAATTCTTTAAACGTCAAATTGAATCTTATTTATAAATAAAATAAATATAAATATTAAAACTCATTTATTTGGTAATCAATTAAATATAATTACCTTTTGAAGATAAATAGTTAAAATGGGTTATGGTTGAAAAAAGAATATTTTCAATAAAACCGGTTTTTTTATAATTATCATTTTACAATAAAAGATAAATTTTAAAAAATTAATAATTTTAATTACATAAAACTATCTTTATTTTAAAATTTAACATATCAAAATTTATTTATTCTTAATGTTTTATATTTTTCTAAAAATATTGGTTATTAGTTGAAAAATGAGAGATTTACGAAAACTATGATTTCAATGATTTTATCACTATATTAAAATAACCTATAAAATTAAAAAACTATTAATAAATTAAAATATGAAATTAATGAATAAAATTATTCATTTTTAAATATTATTTATTTGAAAAGGTTGGATCATGAGTTTCTGACCCAACATAGACCCCAAAATATACTAAAAAAGGAATGTTAGAGTGTAAGAGAATATGGTGAAATGTACTTTCACTAGTAGAACGATACATATTACAGTGAAGTTATAAAATGAATCACAAACTAAAACAACAAATTGTCCCAAAAGGAAATACCAATTTATCATCAAGATTATTGCTTTACACTAGCTTGACAGATCCGTTAAGAGCATTCATGTTTCCATGTTATCCTTACGCAAGTTTATTGTATATTAATGGTGCCTCTATGTGACCGAAAACCATTAGGAGGATTTTTTCCTGTGAAAAATATGTAAGTGGCTAGGTAGAATTATTCATACCATAATGAACCATTAAATTTACACTATATGGTTGAGGAACCCCAATGCATGAGTTATGGAACATTTAGATAGCCTTCATAAATCCAAGTAATATTTGTATAGGGAATACATCACCTTATATAACATAATAGTGTCCTGGAAGAAAATAAATATGCTTTAAAACACCTCTAGGTAGACTTGATATAGCCAGGAACCCTTACAGGTGAGTCAATCTACCTTTACATTGCTTCCCAATGTCCAGATGCCTCTATGACTAAAAAATACCATTGTTTAACCTTCAAGTGTTCGAGAAACTATTATGACTTAAACACCACATCTTTACGTATCCTCCATGTGATAAAAAGAAATTTATTCATGATTCAGAATACCATTAAGAATGATTCATTTAAACTTTATAAAACTTTTATGTCCAGATATCATCACACATGATAACCCTTGTGCAATAAAACCTATTACAAACATTTTTAGAACAAACATAAAATGTTACGTTAATATATAAAAAATAATTTTTGATCATCTTTTTAATTAAATAATTTTCATGATGGGTTTTTTTCGTTCCATAAAGGAATCCTCCGTGTTATTAAATTAATAATAAACAAATTTATGTCTCTAAAATTAATGACCATGATAACTATATCATATATAAGTGTACAATATTTATAAGATTTTTAAAAAAATGCTTTACTGGTTTATGTGATTTTATTATAAAATTATATTTTCATTCCTACAGATATTTTATTTGATAAAATAAGATAAAAATTTAAAATGAGAAAGTTTAAATTATGCAATCCATATAATTTTAATTTTGGTCAGTAAAATTAATTATTGTGGTTAGAAATTAGATACCACATTAAAAAGTAAAAATAGTAAAATGTAATTACAGCGGGGGACACAAAAACATGTAAAACTATGTTTATTATTGGATTGATGAGTTTTTTATTGATTAATACACCCAAAATTTCCCCATTTTCAGTTTTTAATTCCTTGACCCTTTAATAGTGAAATTAAATTATTTAAATTCAATGTCTATTTTAAAAACTTCCCTTCTCTTGACTTATAAAATGGTCACACATCCACCACTTAAAGGATCAAAAATCCATTTAATTACTCATTAAAACTATTATATTTTAATATTCTTAGAAGTTATTCCTATAAATATAATCCACTTTTCACTTATAGTTAGTCCATGCCCTTAAATTTCATGGGGACTTCAAAGGGAAGATCATGTCTCCAAAATAAGTATTATCTTAGCTTTATTTTTTTATTCCATATATTACTATCCTAAATATATCATCACCATAATAATTTAGTGAATTAATTATCATTATTCTAGTAATATGTTGTTATCTTAATTTCACAACCCTTATTTATTCGTTTCTATCCACATAAAAAAGGAACTTTAATCTATCCTGTACACGGACTACCGCCTCAATGAAGAAACTATTTTTTCATTTTTCATATTGTTTTTCATTATTTATCTAAAAATTATCATATATGGGTCACTATAATATAAAAAATAATATCATTATAACTTTATTATAATGAAATTATACCAAATTAAATACCTTTATAACCAAACTCACAAATCATGATAAAACATGTTTGTGTTTTGGTTTGTATAACCACATAGATGAACGTTACATGAAAATATGATCATGGATGACTATGTGGAAATGAAAACTAACATTATTATAATATATTAATAAATTTTTGAAATATTTTCTTTAAATTATCATCTTAATTATTAATCATAATATTACTATATCATTTTTTTGCTAAAATAACTAAAATAATCCAACAGAAATTATATTCTCAAAAAACATAAATAAAAACCTTATGTAATGATATAACTGCTTTATTAATCCCTATAAGTTATAAGTTATAGTATTTTACATAAAAAATTAATTATTTATGTTGTTTCAGTGTATGGATAAGGATTTTAACATTATAAAATTCACACTAACGATGAAAGTTACTAACACATTATAGTTGATATAATCTTTTGCTAACCAATATAGCCGTAATAAATTATTATAAATTAGGGATATAAAAGGGTATAATATCTAAATAAGGTTATTAAACATATTATTAAGGCATCTATGTTAGTTTTATAGTAGTCTATATTGACATAAATGTATCAAGGAAACATGGAAATGGTTTTCATCGTGAACTCAACTATTTTAGACTAGTTTATATTATACACCGCATTTTCATTAAATGGTGTATATAGTGAACATTGATATATTTTTATCATAATTAAATTATCTTTCATGATATTAAATATTCTATTTGATGTTATACCTTTCATGGGGGTTTGATTCAAATTTTAGAAAGAATGTAAGGGTTTTTTTGTATTAACTTCTCATTATTGAGACATGTTTTAATGTAATGAAACAATTTATTTTTAATATACTAAATATAATTCCAATGAATTTATTATGAAGTAATCCTTCATTTAATTTATTTTAATATAGGACAATATGTCTTCAATATTTCAATGAATCTTGAACCAAAAATTTCTAAATACGTAATGGTTTTTTATGAATCGTATCTCTTCCCTCGAACATAAACATTCTTAATTTCCTATTATCTTTCATAGTTTATATATTATAAATTATGATGATTTATGAATGTATTTCAACCTACTTTTCTATATAAAATCATGTTTCAAACCAAATTATTATTCCAAATGATTAGAAAATTTCATTAAAATGCATTTTTGTTAAGATTAATTCCCAATTCTTTCAATGTCATTTTCCCCAGATCCATGTTATCATATACTTCCAATGTTCTCCTTTTTATATTGGAAAATAAAATTAATTTTACCTCTCACGATCCTTTTTTCTACCCTTTATTAATTTTTAAATAAATTATAAATTATCCTTTTAATTATGTGTATTTTCAATAAGTTATATCAAAATGTTAAATAGGATTTCCCATCCTTTAGAAAAAAGTGTTATATCATCACTTAAACATTTTATTTTGATAGAAATTATTTTGTTTTTAAGGTTCCATTAATAAGAATTATTTTTAAAAGAAAAATTTTTAGATTCCTTCTCACTTCCCCTTTTTTGAAACCTGTTTTTATTTTTTCAAATCTTCATTAATCTATATTCTTTTAAAAGTAAATGCTTTAAAAGTATTTTCACTTCCCTTTTAGAATTTTATTTATCTTTTTTCATTTATAACTTATTAATGATTATTTTAAAATTAAATGTTTTAAATGTATTTTCATATCCCTTTTTGGAAACATTAGGTATTTCTCAAGTCATAATTGCTAAATATTCTTTTAAAAGTAAATTTTTTATTATATTTACTCTTCAATTTTTTTCCTTCATGGTTAACTCTAATGATGATATCGTTTTATAAACCTTTATATGTTACTATGTTATGAATCCCTTTTTAATATGTGATTTTTATATCATATATTTTCAGAAGATCATTTTATGTGGTTTGTTTAAGAATTCCCTTCATCTTCCAAATGTTATTTATGATCTGGTCGTGATTGATTTTAAGTGGCACACATATGTAAGGAAGATGAATTGTGGGATCATATATCACCTTATAATTAATTATTTTATTTTAATATATCATATGATATTTAAAAATGTAAAAAATGATTATTTCCAGAAAATCATGCACAATATTGGTTTGTCACATTTTTAGGTGTAGAGAGAACAATTTTTTGACATAAGCATGAGAATAATTAGTTTTATCACAGAAATTTTACTATTGTTACAGTCCGACATATTTCTATGTTATTCATCAAGTTATGAAAAAATATAATATTAATATTATTCCCATGGGATTCCATGTTAATATGATTATACATTATTTTTAATGTACTATTCACTTTTATGTCACAGTCTAATTTTACATTATTATTGATATACATTTTGAGATTGGTAATATATTTTATGCTTCCTTAACAACATGCTTATGATATTTGGTTAATATAGAATTTATTATGATTATCATATAAGGTATTGTGATCTTATATAACGATATTTATGTGTTCCTCATGTTTTTAATCATAATATGATATGTTTTACCCCTACCCAGAATCTAAGCTCACCACTTTCTATTGTTTCCAATCACCAGATTATGAAGAATATTATTTCATGTAATATATCTAGAAAAGTATCTAGATAAGAAATATTTTTGTTAAATGTTTCAAATTTTAATAAAATAATATTTTTATGTAAATATATTTAAAGGTAATAAACCTTTAAGACATTAAGATATGTGACTATTGTGGGTTTTTCTATTTAAATCATGAGAAGACATTATTATTTATGTCATTCTTAGCTTTAGTTTCATTAGTGGTTTTCACAATATGGTTATTTATTTTTGGATTTTTTTTGTTATTTTGGGAGATTATTTTAGTTACCTTTGGTATTATGGTTAAAGAACCTTAGTAAAAACCCTAGAGTTGATTATATGTATAGGGTTATATCCTCTAACACTGGTAATGTCATGGATATATTTTTTCTCTATAAAATCATAAATGAATGGTTTCTACAAGTTGACGGAGGCTCTGAAAGAGATGTACCGAGGGGTAATAACCCTGATAAGAGAATGTTGTGTATTGACTTAATCATCACCTGATGTATAACCCAGATGTGTAACTACACACTTGATTTCAAATTCTTGAGGGATATGATTTTTATTATAATTTGATCATTATATACCTCTATGAAGTATTTATTTCCTAGTTACATTGAGTTGTGTAAGATAACCCAACATAAGTTTCCAAGATTTAAATATGATTTATATAGGATGAATAAACGAAATAAAAGGAAAGCATAATAAAGAAAAGTAAATAAAATTGAATTTATTTTAAGGATTATTATCATATCCCCTTATTATAAACGTTTTGTCACTATTTTAAACCATTTTGATTTTAATAATGGCCAAAAATAGGAGGAACCTTTTGTGTGAGAGATAATGCCTAAACTACCTCAATAAACTGCCCGCCAGAATTGTATCTCGAGTGAAAAATCTTGTGATGATTCCAAAACAGCTTTCATGGATTATAATTACCAATGTAAACATGGTAAAATTAAAAAATTCACCAAATAAGACAACTGTATCTCCCTAATAAAGTAAAAGGGAAAAATCATATTTCATGGCGTATATGAAATGAAAACCAAGATTAGATGAGAGTGAATTACTCCAACTATTTTTTATATATTTTATTTCAAATAAATTCAATCTCTTTGATATCATTCAATACATGAAACATTGGGTTTTAATGAATCATGATAATCTAGTAAATTTTTTTATTTAAGCATTACCATTATAACATGTTGTAATGGTGAAAGGAATGAATAATAATAATTTAATTAAAAAACTTATATAGTTTAAACATGTATAAAATAAATTCAATGGTTATATATTAATTATATATTATATAAAAAACATTTTAAAGAGAATGAAATGTTTCTGAAAACCTATATTTTTTTTGAAACGCGGATTAGCCACGCCTTGCACTCATAATTTTAAATTATCTGATTCAAATTTTAGAAAATATAATAGAAAAAATAATCTTTATTTTTAAAATTTAAATTTCAAAATTATCCAAAGGTGAATTTTTTATAATTTTACGAAAAGATTAGTTTTTTGAGGAATAGAGAAATATGTTGATTTTTATTTAAAACTACATTTTTTGTTTCATTATATTTAAAAAGATCTATTATATTTGGTTTTTTATAGTAAATTCATTTTAATTATATTAAAAGTAAATTTTTTTTGGTAATTTTAATAAATTTTATATTTATTTTTTACATTTAATTATTCTTTTTTTTTGTAATATTCTCTTTGGTAAAAATCTCTTTCATCATGTCTACGTTTGAATTGTAAATTGAATTATTTGTATTCTATATGTTTATTCTGATAACATTGATTTAAAATTTAGAATAATAATAATTTATATTATCTAATAAGTTCTTCATAATTTTTGACCACAATGAATAGCGAATATAGTAATATTTAATTACCATAGTTAAGGTAAAAATGGGTTTACCGAAGAAGGGTGTTAAACTAAGAAGATAAAAGTTAAAATGGTATAAAACATGTAAAACCCCATTTAATGGATATATGTTGACTATATAACATATTTAGTTCTATAATTATCAATTTTTGAAGCTTTTGGAATAAACAAAATGTGGGAATTTCTTTATTTTTCAAGAATTTCATTCATGTCCTCTCCCTCACTTATAAAATGCCACCCACTCTCCTCCCCTCTGGACACTTCAAAAACCCTTTGGTTAACAGTATCCCTTAAAAAATTAAATAATTACATACAAACCAAAATACTATATTACTTATTTTTTATTATAAATCCCTCATAATAAGGATTTAGGTATAAACCTAAAGGGGCTCTCTGAAGAAGTGGTAAAATTCTTAAATGTGTGTATTTGTTTTGTTTATTTTTCAACTTCATTTAAACGTTATTCAAATGTAATAATATAATGAAAACATTTTCTAATATTTATAGATACTATATTATGTTATTTAAATAACCTATATCCATCTCCATTTCCATAAAAAAGGGAAATGAAAACTTAAATCATGTGTATGACAGACTACAACCTCACAGACCGAGGTAATTTGTTTTCCATCACCACCATTAAAGGTTTGATATAATAATTTGTTTATCATATGTATAAGATATTTATGAAATTATTATACTTATAAAAACATTATATCACTTATAATTTCATTCATTCAATTCTTTGTGGGATATTATATCGTCGTTTGTGTGTACGGAAGACTACCATCTCCTGAAGCGAAGTGATTCGTTTTTCATTTACATTTTATATGAAATGTATAAATGATAAATTTAATGAGCTTATGTGATATTTATGATATTAATATACTTATGGAAATATAATATTAAATATAACTTATTATCTTTCTATCTGTAGGAAGATAGTAATATCAATTGTCTGTTTATGTGGGCTACCACCACCACATAGCGATGTGAAGTGTTTTTAATTTTAATTTTACATAGATGATAATAAAGAAGTATTTGATTAATATGAATTATATATATGAAATAATAATGATACATTAAAAAATGATTAATATTTATTTTCTATTCATTTCATCCTCCATGAAAAAATAGAAACACTGGTCATTCTTACATACGACATACCGTCTTGTTAACTGGTGTAATGCATTTTCAATCAATAACATTAACAGATTAAACTAAAAAATATGTAATTAATATATATGATACATATATCATGATTAAAATTAAATACCTTATTTAACCATGATCAAATTAAATGGACCAAAATTACTGAACTAAAATATACATAAAAAACAAAACAATTATCATCCCAAACAGCAATTTTAACAAATAATTGTTAATAAATTGGTGATAAAATACTTAAGTAAATCATATATAGTGTGAGATATATTATTATTCTTCTTTAATATATTTATATAAACCCTATATTTATTATATAGGTGGCTTAGAAACTTTTTAACGAGGTCAAACATGAGGTATGGGTTTTCTATCCCACTTTTAATTCTTTGAGACATAATCCATATTCGCAACTTATTCCATTACATATTTTATATACCACCCATTTAGTATATTTTACCATTTATATAATTATATAAATTCTATTTAATGTTTTATTTTATTATTATTTATTTTATGGGGCTTATTATTCATAAGTGACCAAAGTGTTAAAAGTATATTTTACAATCAAATCATTATTCAGGATTGTTCTTTTTTAAGTCTCCCTTATAGGGATTGATTAATATACCTTTCTTAAAATTAATATATTTTATTATAATATGGTTATTCGTGAACTTTTACAAGTAATGGTACTATTTCTATTCTCTTCATTATATAATATTATTAAGAACTGTTTTTTAGAATATCCTATTTTATTTCTCTCTTTTGTTGAAAATTGTTATTTAATAAAAATCCTTGTTTTATATATATATTTTCAAAAATGTATTTATTACATTCCAAATAGATTATTAATGAAAATTTATCCATTATAACTATTTAAAAAATATATTGAAATGAATCGTCGTGTCTTTTTTAAAAGATGCCATGTATTGCTTTTGACGAAAATGTGAAAGGAATCACTGTTTTAAAATGTATAACATGAATTGAATTTTATTACATAATTACCTCTATATTTTTCAAAGATTATTTTATATGTTTCTAATGGTTACAATAAAAGGAATATATTATTACAATATTATTTAAACTATATTTTTTAAGAATATTTTCAAAGTGAAAAGGTTATTTACTTCAAAATTATTTTTAATGAAATTTTTATTGTATTTTTATTCATAAATAACATCAACCCTTTATTAAAATTATGGTACACAAGTTATATATTTTATTAATATAATAAATATTATTTATATGGATTATTTATGGTCAGTTCCACTAAGAATGAACAATTTTATTACCATTCACTATATTACTCTGGATGGTCTGTGATTATTTTAATTTGACTGGGGAAAGTATTAACATTTCATATGTTAATTTTTCATTTTTTTGTTGATTATGTTTAACCACATTAATATGAGGAATTATTTATAAAGAGTATGTGTCATGTGGGAAATAGTTATAGATAGCTCATCGATGCATCAACCATCTGCTTTAGATTATTTTGATGGCTAAATTAGATCGATTTCTACCCACATATTTATAATGTATTATGAATGGTCTTGATAGTATGTTTCATAGATTATACAATATGACTTCCCTCATTATGACATCAGTTATTACTGTCCTTGTGATTATTCTATTATTTGTATTATCCATGGACATTTTTTAAGTTTATGTGATTATTTATAAGAATTCATTTGATCATCATATAATCCTACCATATTATTTTCTATTTATTGGTAAAATAGAAAGTGTTTTAGTTATTTACCTCTTCATATTTATTATTATTAATTATTCATGATAGATTTTGAAGTATTATTACACTTACTGAGCATCTAATCTCACAACTTACAAATTTTTCTATTCTCTATAGGAAGGGATACACTATAAGGAATAATAGAGTTCTCAATTTAAACAGTTTATGTATTTTTTATTTTAAATTATAATCTGAATTTCATGTTTGTATCTAGTTTACAATGATTATTAAACTATTCAATCCACTGATATGTGGTTCAATGTATCATACTTTAATATAATAAAGTTACCACCGACTATAAGATACTCTTGTTAGGGTAGTTGTAATTGGAATTGTAAGAAGTTAGGTAGAAAACTAGAGAACTAAATTTAAGAAAACACAGATTAGGGGAAATAAACATTTGATAGAAACTGAGGTAATGTACTGAAGAAGAACCTAATGTTATAGAAAGATTTATATTATGAATCTTTCCCAATAAATACATATATGTATGGATACTACAAGTGGACATGGTTTTTTCATTGATATACCTTGGGGTAATAAATATGAAAAAGGTGCATCGGGGCTAACTTGAGCATTAGATATTATATTATAATGGGCCTTACTGCTCCTCATGTTTTGAAACTCATGAGGGACATGATTTGGTAAATTCACATTTTTATTAGGATCCATTGTGAATGATTTGAATAGATGGTGACCATGAATCATCAATGTTAATACTAAAATCTCATATATTAAAAATAAACATTCATGATTTTGACATCCTATAAATTATTCTTTATGAATATGTTATTTCTCACTATGATTAGTGTTTCACACACTTTTAATTATTATTCAATGAATGGTACCGAAATGAATTTAGTTAACATTGAATTTGATAGAACAAGTTTTAGTGGGAAACCAAATGGTTTGATAAATGAGATGAAAGATATTATGATTATTCATAATGAGTAATCATGATATATGATTAACAACTTCCATATTAACAAAATCTTGGTCTCACCCAATAATATAAGGATGGATTCCACTAAGTGATTAAATATTGTTTACTATGGAGGAATGTAGGATAAATTTACTTCATGTTGGAAAGGTGGATCGAGACACCCAAAAGTGTATTTAAAATGAATAGGAAAATGTGTTATGTGTTAAAATGAAGGAAACAAAGAAAGTAATTTTTGAGGAAAAAAGAAAAGTGTTGTTAATGTAATGGATGATAATAATGGTATACCTATATAATTATCTATAGTTGAATGTTTTATATATGGAAGGAGTGTGAGTTAGGAAAATAAATGTCATAGGGGGGAATATCATGAAGACAATGTATAAGGTTGTAAGATTAATGGTCATATTATTGAAGATAAAGAGACTAAAAATGACAAATGAAAGAGATTAGGTATTAATGAAGATGATGATGAATATTAGATAATTTTTTAAGAATAAAGTTTAATGATTAATATGATTGTGTTTGGATTCAAGAATTATTTTATAAGTGTATTTAATTAATTTATTAATGGTTATAAGAATTTTTAATTGTATAAGGATTGTAATATATTACTTTTTCATTAAGGATTTGAGATCTTATCTTGAATGGTAACAATGGAAAGGAAAAGTTATTCAGTGAAAATTTTATATTCTAGAAAACACCTAAATGAGGGAATATAACATTTACTATATTCTCTATTTTATGTTAATAATGATAGAAATATTTTTATGAGGAAGTATTTGTGACAATGAAATTTATAAGTGATTTTATGGTTTATATTATATATGTTTGATTTTAATACATGTTTGTATTTTTGGAATATATTCAATAACCTGAGATTTTATTTTTGATAGAGTGCACATTTTAATTAAGGTTTCAAGGTTATTATGGTATTAAAATATTTGGTATAAGAAATTAATTTCTATATTATATTTTTTGGGGAATATTATGCTATGTTAATTTCGGAAATTTAGTGACCATCCTTCAAAATATTTTGGCATTGAATTGGTCAGACTTATTTTTGAGGAGTCATAAGGATAAAAATTTATTAAATGTTTTACATTTAATTTTGGGAGGTAGTATTGAGGTATTACATATTAATTTATTATATTGTAAGGATTTTACAAATGTGTTGTTTTGGAAAATATCTAATGACTAGAGGAATGACTTATCATTATTTTGTTGACCAATTTATTAATAAAATATAAATTTTATTACTTTAGGTATAAAAATTTGGATGGTGTATTAATATCCTGTAGTATATTATGATGTAGGAATTGATCATACATCAAATAGAGGATGAAATGTTTCCTATAAAATAGAAATATATAAACTAATTATATTTTCATATGTTATAATTCTAGATAGTAAAGGAATTCTTATACTCCATAAGGGTATCTTTAAATATCAACCCCTTGATTATTTATGTCAGGATGAAATTATGGGGATTAAATTTATTTAAAGGGGTAGAATGCAACACACTATGATTTCAAAATAGGAACATCATATTTGATAGTGTATATAACATAAAACTCCATGATTATAAGAAATTGAAACAACCTAAGAATTGAACAATATATATTTTTCAATAAAATCAATCTACTTGATATCTTGTAATGAAAAAAATAACTATTTTGAATGAAACACAATACTCTATAAAAATATTATTATTTAAACATGAGAATTATAACCTAGATATTTACATGGTCGGTATATATTGTAATTAAAAACTTCTGAAAATTAAAAGGTTTACACATTTATGAAATAAATTAAATGCTTATCTATTTATTAGAGATAAAATAGTAACTATTTTAATGGGAATGAAATATTTTCTGAGAAATTTATTTATTTTGAAAGGATTATTGGTCACACATTGCACTCATAATTTAAAAATAACCATTTTTTACAAATTTTACAATTTTTATTTGAAAAAATATACATAATTTTTAGAGATACATTTAAAAATTTTGTTTTTGTGTATTTTAGACAATTTTATGAATTTATTTTATGAATAATAAAAAATACTAATTTTTATTGAATTATTCATTTTTATTTGAATTATAGTAAAAGTTAATTTTTGTTTAATTTTTTTTATAAAAATATTTTCAATTAAATTAGAATTTAAATAATTTTGGTGACCAGAATCACTGTCATTTTTAATTTGGATATTGAAGCATTGTATACTAATGAGATTTATTTCTTTGGATAACTACTCTTTTATCTCATATGTGGTTGAATTTTAATTTTAATTCATCCACTTTTATAAATAACATTTGGAAATATGGATTATATATTTGGAATAAGAATAATTTATACTATATAATATGGAAATAATAATTTCTTAGCATAATGAAAACGGAAACAAGTAAACAATAATTATCAAAATTAAGGTAAAAATGAGTTCAAACCAGGGGTTGGTTGAACTTAGACGAAAATGATTAATAACTTCCTAAAACTTATCTAAATACCATTTTCTGTTCATATTTTGACCTTATCACATTTAAAATTCTATAATGACTCATTTTTAATCCTTTTTAAAGTATTAAAATGTAAAAATCACTTTATATTTTCAAAAATTTCTTTTGTGTCCCCTACCCCACTTATAAAATGCCACCCTCTCTCCTCCACTATTCACACTTCCAAAAGACGTTTTTAACCAATCTGCCCAAAAATAACTTCCTTATTTCCCACGTGATATCCTATAGTCGTTCGATTGATTAGGAATCCCCCACCCCATGGAAAGATTTAGGTATAAATTTAAAGAGGCTCTCTAAAGGAGAGGTAATATTTTTAAACATACAAATTTAGTTTATTTATTCTTATGCCTCATTCAATCCTTCTAAAAAATTATAATATAATAGAACCATAATGTACTATATACTAATAGTTTTTTTAATTTAATGAAATAAATCAGATCCACCTCCACATTTATCTAATGGTAAATGAATCCATCAATTGGGTGTAGGGCATACTATCACCTCATGAACTGATGTAATTCATTTTCCAACACCACCTTTAGAGACAGTATATAATGATTTATTTAACACATTTATATTATATTTACGAAATTACTTTTCTTAAATAAATATTATATCATATATACCTTATATGTTCCATTTAATGGGGGTATATGATAATGTTGCTCGTGTGTATGAGAAATTAGCTCCTCAAGAAGCGATGTGATTCATTTTTCGCATACAATTTATGTAAACTTTAAAGGTGATAAATTAATATATGTATGTTATATTTATGATATAAAAAAAATCTTTAAATATGAGATCACATATAACTTCTTACATTTAACTCTATTAGAAAACAATAACGTCGCTCGTGCGTATGTGTGTATTACTTCCTCTATGATGTGATGTTAAATGTTTTTCATTTTATTTTTTCCGGAATGATAATAAAGATATATTTGATTAATATAATTTATATATATATTAAAAATAATTAATATATAAATATAAATTAATATTTATCTTTCTTTTGTTCTATATATTGAGAAAAAATGGAAACAACGATCATGTGTATGTAAGGCTCACCGTCTCCATTAATGATGTAGTCCATTTTCAATCTCAAATTTTAATTTATTAATAAAAATACATATATAAATAATATAAATTAAATTTATTTCATGGTTAAAATTATTGAGATGATGTAACAATGATCAAATTAAAATGGCAAAAATTTCCAAACTGAATCATACTTGAAGAATGAATCAATTATCACAAAAAAAAGTCAATTTAACAACTAAATAATTTAGAACTTCTAATAAAAGACTATAAGTAAATAATATATAGTATGATATATAGGAAAATGGTTATTTAATAGATTAATAATAAAACTATATTTATTAAACATGATGTTTATAAACATACAAATGAATTCAAAAAAGTAATGGTTTCTCCTATCACTTTTACTTACGTGAGACATATACCACACTCACCACTTATTGCATTGCATGGTGTAAATACTAACCCATTGATATTTTGTATCATTATTATATTCAAATTCCATGAATTAAAAGTTTAATTTTATCACTATTTCTTTTATGGGTATTACGATTCAAGATTTATTGATGTAGTAATGGTTTATTTCACCATCTCATCATTATTTAGAGATTGTTTTGGTTTAAGTCTCCCATGGTTGAATTAGTTGATATTTTTATCGTAATATCAATATATTTTATTATATAGTAATAATTAATTATAATTCTTATGTAACAACCCCATTTTTCAAATCATCATTACTTAAAATGATTAAAAAAATGTTTTTAAGAAATTCTGACTTTATTTCACTCTTTGGTCAAAAATCATTTTTCATCATAATACATGACTTCTCAAAATGATTTCAAAAAGGTTTTAAACCTTTTACAAATGATTAATTAAGGAATATTTACCCATTTTTACATTTTAAAAATGTTTCTGATAGGTATCTTCATCTAATTTTATAAAAGGGAAAGTTGAGCTTTTATCGACAATGTGAATGGAATTGTTATTAAAACATGTACAACATGAATAGTGTTTTACACTGTCTTGACGCATAAACTTTTTAAAGCATAATTTAAAATATTTCAATGTTTCAAAAAATATAATTTTCATAAATATTTGTGAAATGTTTTGTGTTAGAAAACATTTTTAATATGAAAAATTTATTTTACCCAAAAATGATTATAATAACACTCTTATCATACTTCTATTCCTCGATAACATCAACCCTTTATCCAAATTATGATACACTATGGATATGAAGCATTACTATTACCCTTAATAATTGTTTTCATGGTCTATTATTAGTTTTAATGAGGATGAAATATTTTTTTTCCAATTCACCATATTACCCAGTATGGTGTATGGTCAGGTTTAATTTATTAGTGTAAGTATAGAAATTATGTATTTTAGTTTTTCAATAGAAATGATTATATTTATTATGATTCACCCCTTTTATATTAGAAATGAATTGGATATAGTAATTTATAGTTGGGGACTAATTATTGAATGCCACTTGAAGCATCGATGGGTCTTATGAGAAAAATCAATTTGAAAAATGAGACAGTTTTCTACCAATAGATTTAAACATTCATATAAAAGTTCTTAAAAGTTTGTTTCAACTATATCAAATTTTGAATTCCATCATTATGAGTTCTATTATTTATTTACATGTTATTAATTAATTTTTTGGAATATAAATTTGTATGTTTCAGGTTTATGTGATCAATTATTTAGCGTTATGTGATCATCATTTATTTTTTCCTTATATACTCAGTTCATTGATTCAATGAAATTTTTTTAAGTTATTTTCATTTCCATTTTGATTATAAATATATAATCATGATATATTCCACTAAATTATTACCCATATCGGTGATCTTATATCACCCCTTTGTTATATTTTATTTTTCCCAGGATATGAGGAAGTGTTTTGAGCTTGATATGCATGCATACATTATGAGGAACAATAGAGTTCTATAAGAGAAAAACATATTTTATATTTTCAACTTTTTGACTATTTAACCAAGAACATGAAACTATTTTATTCTTCTGTGTGTCATAAATTTTATGTTATGATAATGTAATAAAATAACCACTAAATTGGGCTATCGGAGCTAGTGTATTGACTACACAATCAATTTTTTTTATTTTATTGAAATTCCACTTTTAGGGTAAGTGGGAACCGATAGAATGATTCCTAAATCCTCAAGTCAAACACTCACAAAATAAACATTACAAAGTACAAAATTAAAAATAATAAAGAAGAATAATTGATCATGTTTCTTCAAAAGATACCTATAGAACCATCATGTGCACCATGTTTCAAAATTCAAAAATACCAACATCACATTAAATCCCTAAAATGACATGATTAGACTGAGTAAACTATGCTTCTTGTGAAACCTACCATCAAGGACCACATCACCTAACCACCATCTTCACATCACTATAAAATCACCATCAACACTATCAGATCGTCGTATCATCAACGTCAGGACCCTTATCTTCTTGTCGACATCAACCTCTCTCCGACAACCACCACCTTATCTAGAAATTATCATCACCATCATCACATCCCACAATGGGACTATCATCAACTCCTAATTTCCACCACCAATATCTTATCCATTCAATCATTTTCGAGTGAGGATCATGACTCTTGGAGAAATGATATCCACTTGAATAGCACCTCCCAAAGATCATATGAACCCCACCTCTCCAAATGGTTTAGGGGAGGAGAGATAGGACGATAATCCATTGAAGTGTGAGAGTAAAAAGTATCCTTCAAAGAGAGTCATGAGAATCATCGATAATGCCTAACAAAATAGATACCTCACCATATTCTGAATGTAGGTCAGGCCACCTAGAAGACCCTACCATAAGGCATAACCCAACAATAATCCTCTTGGAAGACAACTCACCCAACCAACCTAGAAGGGAATGATAGACCCAGAGTCCAGAGAGGAGTACGGGAGTGAGAAACCTCTAAATCAATATGTGACCAAGAAATCGCCAACACACTCCCCAAAATGAATCATCAATGAAACTTCATTGGGATTCACTTACCCTTTACCACAAATTATTGGATATATTCTAGTTCTATCAAAATAATTATAGTTATGGTGTTTACTATAAACAAAGTCTTTCCCTTAGTGTTTTTTGTTTTAGAAAAAATATTTACTGGTACTATTATAATATTTTTGGAAATAAAATTTGCATAAATCATAATATTATCCATAAAAATAATTGATTAGATTTTTGAGAGAGAATAATTATCTTCAATTTGAACATTAATTAATTTCCATAATATGGAAAAAGGAATTATAAATCAGATATTACCATATATTAGTGAAAGTCCATCTAATAATTGTCTTCAATGAAGACAGATTAATTCACAAGTTCCTCAATACCTTGTTATTAGTTACAATTTCTAGAAATTGTTAGGAAAAAATAATTGTTTTCTAGTATTACCTGTAATATTTATTATTATATCTCATTATAGATAATATAGTAAGGCATGTAAATATTTTTTCCACCATTACATATGTATTCGACTAAATGATAATTAAATTGTGACTATATAATTTATTTAAGGGGAAATAATATAATAACCCATAACTTTAGATATTTTAAAATACATACTGTTTAAAATAAAATGTGTCACAAACCACACCCTACCAAAAAAACCCATAACAGGTTAAGTATAAATTATTAATAAAGTTTCATTAAGAACTGACTTGGTAAACCATCAATAGCTATTAGCTTTAGTAAATATTGTAATATTTTATAAAAACTAATTATCATCTATTTTTTAATTTTTAGAAACTTGAATAAATTAGGTCTTTGAATTATTTTAATGTCACATAATTATTATTTAAACAATTAAAATAATCATAATATTATTATAATCAATAAAATTGATAATTTTATCCTATACATAAATTTCATTCTTTACAATACACTTTAATTTTAAATGGGTTTTTACATGTTACATGAACTAAAGTTAAGATTAATTATTTTAAACATAGAAAGTTTATTTGATAAAATGTTTATTGTATTTGAACTAATAACATTCATACTATATAATATTGAGAATATTATTTTTGGTTATTAAATTATTATTACAATAATTTAGGATAACTACCACAAGAATGATGAAATATTTATTTTAAAATTATTTTTCTATTAATAAAAATGAATTTCTATTGAATCAATGAAATTGAAATCCTTTTAAAAATGAATCTAGTTAAATTTATTAAAAACCCAAATATATATATATTAGTACTAATTTAATTGGTAATCAATTAAAAATCATTTTCTTTAGAATAAAAATAGTTAATAAGATTTAGTTGTGAAAAAATTTATTTTCAATAAAAGTAGTTTTTTAAAATTTCCATTTATCAATGAAAAGAAAAATTTAAAAATTGAATAATTATAAATATATAAAATAATCCACATCTCTAAAATTAGAATATCCAAATTTTAATGTTATAAATTTTACAACATTATCTAAAAAGTTTTACTTTTAGTTGAAAAATACGTCATTTATGAAAATTATTCTTTCTGTAATTTTATCACTATATAAAGATAAAATAGAATATTACAAAGGCATTAAATCAATAAAATTTTAAATCAGGGAATATAATTTGGGATTTATAGATATTCTATGTATATATAAAACCAATGAAAAACCATTTTTGTACTAGAGTAAAATTTTCTTTTAATATAATTTTTTTGGGTCTTATCTTTAAATCAAGTATTCTCAGGGTGAGGTTTTATTTTGGATTGAATTTCAATCGTCATACATTTTATTTAATTCATAATAAATAAATTTACGGTTATAAAATCAATAACCATGATAACTCTATCAAATATAAATTTTAAATCTTAATAACATAATTTTTTAACAGAATTTTCCACATGTATTAGTGTTTTCATTTTAAAAGTAACCTTTCATACATATAGAAATTTTATCCCATAAAAAATATTTAAAATTTAAAATAATAATTTTATAATTATTAAATACATTCAATTTTAATTTTCTTCATTTATGTTAATAAAAATGTATTTAAATTCGTCACCCCGATAAAAAATATAAAATGGAGAATATGATTTCACTTAGGGGGAATGGGATAATGAAGATAACAAGATATTTACATATTTAATATTGAGTTTTGAATCTACAAAAAAAATTCAATATTTTTTAATATCCCCCTTTTTAAATCTCTTTACCTTTTAATAATGAAATTAAAGTAGTGAAATTCATTATATATTTCCGAAACTACCCATCTATTAACATATAAAATAGTAGCACTTCTGCCACATACGAAACACCAATACTTCCATTTAATCATAAATAATATTCCATCTTACTATATATAGAACACACTACCATAAAAAAAAGTTCATTTTTAATCATATTTAGCATAATCCCTTCGCATTCAAAGGGACTTCCAAAGAGAAATTAAGTCTCTAACATAAGTATTATCTCATTCTATTATTTTTGATCTTAATGTTACTACTTAAAATATCTTATAACCATAATAATAGTATAATTAATGTATAATTAATACACTATGATGATGTTATATTAATGGTAAAACAAATATTTATAAATTTACATCTTCTTAGAAAATCAAAGGAACATCAATCGAGTGTCTGCATGGACTGAAACATCCATAAAGAATTGTTTTTTCATTTTAATCTAGTTTTTAATTATTTATCAAAAAATATTAAAAAAGAGTTCAAAATAACACAAAGAAAAAAATTAATATGATTATGATTCTATTATAATGAAATTGTTTCAAAATAAACACCTCCTTAACCATATTCACGAATCGAGTTAAAGCATTTTCAAGTTTGTTTCAGTTTAACCACCAACATAATCCATGCATAAGAATCTAATTATAGATGACTATGAGAACAAGAAAAATAGAAGAATATATAATACAGAACTAATTATTGGTATATAATTTTTGAAAAATTATATTATGTATTTAAATTATTATTAAAGTATAATTTTTTCACTAAAATAAATGAAATAACACATCCCTGATTCCATTTTCACACATCATAACTAAAACAATTTTGTAATGATATAATAGATTTATAAATTGTTATAAGATATATATTAAATTATTTTAACTGAAATATTTTGGATGAAATTGTTATAAAGTAATGGATAATGATTCCAACATTATAAAATTTACACAAATAGTGAATGTTAATAACAAACTATAGTTGAAATTAATTATAACAAAACAATATTCCCTTAATAATTAATTATAATTGACAAATATATAATGTTAACATATATGAATATGTTTATTAAATATATTATTATGGTATCTTTGTTTCTTTTATATGAGGATAGATTGTAATCAACTTATTAAGGAAACAAGGTTTGGGAATTGGTTACAAAATCATATCTTCGAGATATGTTTATATTATAAATTATTTTTTAATTGAAAATTTTTAAATACCACCAATTTTAAATACTTTTATCCTCATCCACATAATTTTAATGATATTAAATATTCAATTTTATATTTCACTTCTCAAGGTGTTTTGATTCAAATGTTATAAATGTGTAAGGGTTCTCCATCTCAACTTTTCTTCATCAAGATATGTTTTAATGTGATGCGTAAATTTATTATTTAAATGATGAATACAATTCATAAGAATTTATAATAAAAAATCCATGATTTAATTTAAAGGATTTACTGATCTATATGATTTTAATCATCCAATTACATTTGATTCCTAAATTACTAAAATCAAAAGGTGTTTTCACGACTGAAATCTATTTATTGGACCATTATTTCTATTCTTTATCTATTATCTTTAAAAATTAAAAAAAACTAACATAGGATTAATCTAAGATGTATTTAAAAATTAATTTCAAGTGAAACCATGTTTCAAATATGATTATAATTCCAGAGTAATTATAATTTTTTGTTTAAATTCATTTTTTATAAAAATGATTCTCATTTTTAATTTAGTTTTCTTCCATATCAATAAGTTTTTACTTCACCCTCAAATGTTATACTTGTTTATTATAAAATAAAATTTATTTTATCATTATTGAACCTTTTTATCCCCATCAATCAGTCTAAAATAATGGATTCATCATCCTTTTACTGATTTTGGTTTTCATTATTGATATTTATAAATTTTCAAAAGTTTGTTCAATCCTTTAAAAATAAATGGTTTTATCATCCACTCCAAAATTTATTTTTATAACCATTATGTATATTTAATGGTTCCATTATTAATTATTTTTTAATAAATTAAAAGGTTTCGATTTATTTTAACTTTCCCTTTTTTAAAGATTTATGTCTTTTTATAGCCATAATTATTAAATATAATTTTAAATGTAAATGTTTTTAATTTATTTTCACTTCCTCTTTTGGAAACATTAGGAATTTTTTATTATTCAGTATTAATTATTTTTTTAAATTTAAATATTTTCAAATTATTTTCAATTTTCATTTTTTCTAAAACAGTATTCCCTTTCAAGTCTTAAATAAAAAAATTCTTTTAAAATAAAATCTTTCAATGTATTTCTACTTATATTTTTCAACCATGGTTTATCACACATTTGTATGGATGATGATTAGAGGGGTCATACATCCCTCTAAAATATATTTATTTGATTTAGTATCTCATAAGCTATTAAATAATGAATAGAATAAGGTTTTCCAAACATGTGTGTACATGATGTATTTACTCACATTTTTAGGCGTTTACATAATGATTTGGTTCACATATGTGTAAACATAAAGAATTTTATCACACAGGTTCACCAATTATTATGTTTCTGCAACATTTATATGTTTTCCACTAAGTTATACTAATTTTTAGGATGCATTTAATTTCCATGAGATGCCATGTTATCATGATTTTACATTATTTTTAATGTATTTTACCCTTTTATGCCATTATTACATGTTGTATGAAGATTGAGTATGGTCATGTCTTTTATAATTCATTTATGATCTTTTATATGATATTATGTTACTATATATTGTTTTATGATTTTAAAATATGGTATTTTGATATTTTAGTTTGATATTTATGTGTTCCTCATATTTCTTACATGTGGTGATTTTTTTACAATTACAGAGCATCAAAGATCACCCCATTCTAATGTTTATAATCCATAGATTATAAATATAGATATTTGATGTGGGATATCTAGAAAAGTTTCTACAAGAGAGTGATTATGGATATATTTTCACAAGTTTGGTAAAAAAATATTTTTTATGTTTCTAATTTCAAAGATGCTTATCCTTTTGGTCTTTACGTTATATGACTATTTTGAGATGTATTTTTTAAATCATGGGATTAATGTATTATTTTTATCATGCTAACTATGGGTCTTTATAAATAGTTAATATTTTTGAATAATTTTTCTACTATATTATAATGACTTTTTAGGGATTATATTTAATGAAATTTTTCTTTTTATAATTTTTTTTGAAAAATGATCTTTTATTAATTTCTAGTAAAACACATTTTAACTTTATTTATGAATGTGTGAAAGGAATGTTTTTTTTGACTTATTCGTCTTGGATATTTACTTTTGAAATCATAATTATTCCTTAATTTGATGATTCATATACAATTTAATTGTTTTATATTCAATGAAAATCCATTTTCATATTTTATTTTTAATTATTAGTTTTAAAATGAACCAAAAAATTATTTTACCCCTTTTTAAAGGAAATGTTTTATTTTATATTTAATTTTAATTTTAAACTATGTAAATATCCATTAATTATTTCTCTCCTTCACTTGTAATAAGATCTTATGATTCCATCTATCTTATTTCATTATATGTCTTAAGATGATTTTTAAGTAGATTATCATGAAACTTGATTATTTTACATGGGTAAATTATTCTATAATGGAATGAATGTTTTTTAAAGTATGATGATGAAAATGAATGCTTCTATCTATAACATTCGTGTATGGTACATGGAAATTATTGATGATGAATAGTGATTCTGGTATAGATCATGACGATAGGTGAGCCCGATAGAGATTATATGACTATTGAACATAATATAGCTCTCTAATGCATTGGGTAATATTCCATGTCCATAATGTCAATAAGGAAGGTGTTAATGAGGGAGGATTTTTCTATTGATTTTACATGGCCCCAGTCATTTCTCACATAAGTGACTAAAGGAGATGAATTTAATTTTCAAAGAAACCAATAGATTTTATATATTCTTTCTTTGAATTTTTAATGGTTCGTTGGATATTGATTGAGATCACATGGCTCATGATTATTGATTCTCATGAAACATTCCATTTATAATGATTTGTGTAATTTCACATGTTTAATAATCTATGTTTTTAAGGGTATGGAATTTATAATGGTATGATCATGAAATTTGATTATAAAATTATACCCTTATATGCATTTTATTCTTATGGATTCTATTTAATTGTCAATTCATATGTTTACCCTTAATATATTTTTAAGATAAAACTTATTATGTTTTTCATTTTCCCACATTATGAATAATTATGTTAATTGGATTATCTCTGGAAACATTTTATGTGTGAAGTAATTTATTGGAGGTGTTGAAGATTTAGTGTAAAATTATATAAACTGAGTATAGTAAAAAAATTATCACTTAACTATATGGATAATTATTTGTAAGTGTTTCTCCTAAATATATAATACTCTAAACATAAATGGTACTTATGTATATAAGTGATTCCATTTTTTATGTTTTATGTTTAATGTTTAGTACATCCAATAAAATTGGATTATTTTCATCGATTTACAATACGAAAAATGAAATGATTATGTTTTTAGAATCTAATCTATGATAGTGGGTTGATGGATTTTTTTGTTCGTATCTAAGCTAGGATGAAATAAATGTGAAGATTAGGATGTTTTCATGTGAGTTTAAACTAAGACTTATGGTTACCATAATGGTTTTATATGAATAAGGATGAATATATGATAAAATGTATAGAATTTTTTTTAGGTTTTATATGATTTATTTTTTGTTGGTTGATGTTGTTTTGAAGACATTTTATTATTTTGAGGTACGTAGAGACATTAGATGTAACATGTGATTGTGAAGGATTATTTTGGATGAATTTTATTAGAGTATTTTGGATGTAATATGAAAGGTATGAGACAAGAATTAAGGTTTTAACATAGATAAATATTGAGGTTATTGACGTTAATTTCAATATGTGGCCATTTATTTGAAGAATGATCAATGTTAGTCCTTTGGTGTTATTGAGGAAATTTTGGAGTTAAATTTATTAATTATTCATACAAAGGTTTATTAATTTTGTTTATTATCTTATACTATGCTATAAATTTTGGTTTTAGTAAAGACATGATAATTATCATTTTATCCTTATTCAGATCCTATGATC
This sequence comes from Viscum album, assembly GCA_963277665.1. NCBI lineage: Eukaryota > Viridiplantae > Streptophyta > Magnoliopsida > Santalales > Viscaceae > Viscum > Viscum album. The sequence goes on along the minus strand of OY728135.1, from coordinate 248,232,963 downwards.
TATTAAAAGTTATAGGAAATACTCATCATGGATACTCATATCTTGGAGTAAATAATGAGACAATAATAGAAACTGATTGTAATATGCATCTAAAGGTTGAACTTCAATATATGGATTTGAAGAAAATTAAGGAAGTATATGTCCTTATGTTCTAAGTCTAGATGTTAAAGGAATTTCACAACTCTAAAAAAAGGATCATGAAATAAAAATGTAATCATAATAACTTTATTTAAGAATAATTTATGGCCTTCTTAATACGTAATTTATTAATGGTGTTTAAGAATTTTACTTTCTCATGACAATGTTATATATTAATAACAATTATTAACTAAATGTTATTTTTTCCCATTAATATCCATTTTTTCACTTCGTGGTAATGTTATCCCTATAATGGAGCCTGATTATGTGTTATTTTAGGTAACCTATATTTTTCCCTTTCTCTCTTTTCAGAATAAGGATTTATTAACCCTTTTTACCATGTGGGTTCTCAAAAAAATAATTTTCAACTGTTAGACCCTAGACTACAGAGCTCAAGAAAAAACGGTGATGAACAAATTTATTAATGTGGGGGAGAATGTAATAATATGTCATTTTAATAGAATACTATATTTGACAGTGTAAATGACACCCAACACAGATATTTGACAAATGTGAAATATTATCATTCAAATATAACTATTATAACCTTGAAATTGAATTGGATAATATTAATAAGAGTAACAAAATTATAAAATAATTTATTAATTTCCATACTAAATACAAATATATTTATTAATTCTTTGATAATAAGCACTAAATTTATTGTAATGCAATGTAACGATTAAAAATATATTTCATACAAAAATATATATCATTAATTTTTATAAATGAATCTTATAATTAATTTATAATTATTTTAAATATATTAATTTATATAAATGACTTATTTTTTGAAATAATAATATCTAAAATGTATTTGGGTGTGTTTGAATTTTTTCAAAAACATTAATTTTTCATTGAATAGAGAAAATGAAAAATATTATATAAAACTTTCACTTCTTTTCACGTAAATATAATTTAAAATATTTTATTTAATTATTTTAATAATATCATATATTCATTTTGATTAAAAACAATACAAATAATTTTTTTAAAAAAATCATTATACATAATTTTGATATAAATACATTTTGATAATTAAATAATCATTTTTCTAGAAAATAAATTTTTGGTCATGTTTTTCATGTTAGTTTTATATATTGTGTTTCACTAAAAAGAATTAAATTATATGAAATGGAATTAATTATTATTTTATTAATTGTAAACTAATACTAGTTGAATTATTAATATTTTTAGGATGAAAATAATTTTTTTATGTGAATGGAAAAGAAATATAGTTTTTAGGAAATAAAATATATTTATGATATCAACATAAGGTAAAAATAATATATAAATATATATATATATATATGAAACTTTAGGAATGAATAATTTATGAAAGTACAATATAAATACAACTTAAAAATAATTCAAAACCAATAAATTAGTATTTATTTCAGGATAAATCTGAAAATCCATTTTGTTGCCAACATAGTGCTTGCAAAATACTGGAAATGTTCAATTTGTTAACTTAATGATCTTATTTGAGAAGGAATAAGTCATTGATTGAATTGGTTAATAAATATAAATTTTTATTTTTGATTATTTTGGAAATATATGAATTTTTCATCCATCTAATATTTGAGTTATTCAAATGATTTTGCAATGCTTGCACAATATTATAAATGTAAAAATTATATATTAAATAGTTTTTCATGATTTGTATGTGTTTAGTTATGCCTTATGAATTTATATATATGATAAAATTGATTTATAATAATTTTTTTTGTAATTTTATTTTATTTTTTAAAATTATTATAATGGTTTTAAACATTTACACTGTTATGATAGAATGTTTATGAAAATAGAAAAACAAACTATGTTAATGTTATTAACAATATTACAAATAATAACATTCTGATGAATTATTGTGTTCCAAGAATTTTATATATAAATAAAAATATTATTTATTTATGTAATGTTTATAATAAAACAACATTATTTTCATGATATTTTTTTCAATTTAATTTTTTGAATAATCCTACAAATGACTTTACTAGTACATAATGTTTAATAATATTTTATTAAATGACTTAAAATGAATAAAAGTATTATATTTTTATATTTTAATAGAATATATTCAATAATTTAATCAATGTTACACTTCTGAGTCACGTTTCCTTTTATACTAATTCTCATTAACCCTAAATAGTTAATGTCATTGATATAATGGTAATCATAAAAAGTGTTAATGGGGTAAAACTGTTCTATAAGAATTGAAACATAACAAAAAATATATAAAATTTATTATATGTGATTATTTTGACATATATACATCCTTTTTTGGAAATATATTATTTTAGATCAACATGAATTTGAAAATTAATTTATATTAACTCAATACTTTAATTAATCCCAAGGATTCCTCTTTCCCTTATTCTATAGACACCCCTCCCCTCTCTTCATCACATATTTGGAGCTATAAATATAAAAAACTCTAAAACAATATCATATTAAGATACTTAGATAAATCAAATGGGTTTTGTATTTCTTAAAATACCACCCATAGGGTGCTTAAAGAAAAATCTAATGGATGTTCTTCGATGATGTGGTGATCATTTCAACAAAGCACTTTCATTTTATATATACTTATAACTCCTTCAAATATATTGTAACCTTTATAGTGTAACAAAAAAATTATCTCCCTTATACTAAGATGTTATTGTTATAATTTCATAACCTTATTCATCTCATTTTCCATCCTATGGGAAATTAAAACATCATTTGTGTGCACCCATATACTACCACCTTTATGAAGCGATGTATATTATATTCCATAAATACTTCTCAGGGATATTTATAATTATATACATTATGAATATAGATATTATATTAATTTCATAATTATCATTTTTTAAATATAATATATCATCTATTTTCACACACATCCATCTATTATAAAATAGAAATACCGTTCATCCGTACATGTGGATTACCACCTCCATGAAGCAATGTGATTCGTTTTTCATTTATGATTTTTAGGAAAGGTTATAAAATATTATTTAATAAATTAAAAATAAAAATATTCCATTATTATTAATCTATATATTATGGAATCATGACCACTTTGATCATGAAAAACATATCAACGCCTTTTTGAAATTATGAACTGAACACCCTCAAAACATCCAATACACGATTAACTAATTTTGAAATTATATTTGTCATTGAAATAAATTAAATAAATGGTATAATAAAAATTTAATTAAATATTATTATATTATAAAAAACATAAATAATCGATTAATGTTTTATTAAACTATATTTAAAATATTTACATAAAAAAATTTAATTCGAGATAACAATTTTCTTAACAAAATTTCATTTTATTAGTTTATGACACTTTCTAATTAACAGTGTTATTCCATGATTGTGTGTCAATATATATATATATATATATATTATTTTATTTCTAATTTTTTTACATTGATATAAATATATTTAAATAATAATATTATTTATTAATTACCACTTCAAATGTTATGATCTTTCCAAGGGGTTTCTTTGTCTCAATCTAATTTTTTGAGAATTTTTTCATGTCTTGCACCATGATATATTTATTTAGTGTGAATACAAATTGATGAATTCATTTTTACATAATAATAAATGTAATTAATTGGATTTATATACCCATATAATATTCTTTATTTCAATGTATTTTGATTCAAATTTTTCTAAATTGGTAATGGATTTATGTTACAATCTATTTTATTTACAGGATTGTTTATTTAAAAGGTTACTTTGGGGGAAATTTTATGATCATAAATTCTTGAAAATCATTTCAATTATTATCCTATGGTTATTTATGATTTTTACATGTTATCCTTACATATTATTCTTTTTGATACTCAATAATATCAAAAGAATGTTTTATGGGCAATCGTCCTTAATTCTCTTATTGACATGGTAATTATTTATCATCAATATTCACAATTTCAATAATTATTTGAAGATTTTTTTTGTAATAATATAATGACTATTTAGAACTCATTTTTAAGTAAATTTTACATTGTACCAAAATCTTAAAAAAATTGTAATCATTTCTTTTAGGTCACAATTTTTACTGTATTTACCAAACTGTTAAAGGAATGTTTTTTAACATATATATTTTACATATTTTTTTCAAAATCATAACTATTATTTTATTTTAAGGATCCTTAAAATGATTCTATGGTCATTTTCAAATAATTATTATGTCTCAAAAATAAGTAAATTTTTATATACTAAAGTTACAAAAATAGGGTATTTCTCATTATTTAAAAGAAATATTTTAAATGTTATATTAAAGGTATTATAAAATATTTAAATATCTTTTAATTATTCCTATTCTTCACTATGAATATGTTCTTATGATTCCATCAATATATTTTTTATAGATATGTTATGATGGTTTTTTAAAGAGAAAATCATGAAACGATTTTCATTTCCTTTGTTGAATTAAACTATCATGGAATACAAGTAGTTATTAAAAGTATGATGAGGAAAATAAAATATTTTTTATGTTATATTTATGTTTTGAACATGAAAATTATTAATCATTAGTGAGTGATCTAGAAAAAAAATCGTGATTGTGGGTGAGCCTAAAAAAACTTATATGATGGTTGAGATAGATTAATCTCTCTAATGCTTTGGATAATATTCCTTATCATTAATTCAAGAATGTAGGAGTTAACCAGGGTGGTTAATACTATAGACCAAATTAGCTAATATATATTTCTAAAATTAGTGAACAAAAGTGATTAATACAATGGTCCAAGATGAAAACACATTTTCTCTATGATTTCTACAAGCTTTTAATGGTTCCATTGATCAAGATTGAAATAACATGAATCATGATTATAGATTCCAACAACTCTTACCTTTGATAAATATTTATTTCTTTTCAAATTTTTAATTATTAAGATATTCATGGTTATGAATTTTCTAATGTTATTCTCATTTTCATTTATTATGTCATTATACCCTTATTTTCTTGTAATAATAACAAGAAAAATTCAACTATTGATTCTTACATTTCACTTATTAAGTGTTTAAGCACACCTTTATTTGAATTTAAATTTCCTTAGGTTATAAAAAATGATGTCAAATGATTCATGTCTATAAAGGACTCATTTTAGATTAATTGTATAGGATGTGTTGAAGACTTAGTGTGAAATAAGAAAATGTTTGTATAATAGGAAATTTGCTCACATGGGGACATGTGTGTTATTTTTTATGAGTTTTTCCTAATTATCTAACATTGAAAACCTAAAAGTTATTCAGGAATTTAAGTGATCCAATGTTTCCATTTAACAATGTATGTTTTAAAAATTTGTTAAAATTGGTTCATTTTTATCGGCATCGAAGCTAGAAATGTATGGTTTATTTTTTTAGTACTAGATATAGGTGCGAGGGTTTGGGGATGTTATAGTTGGTATCATTATAGAGTTTAGATAGTTTGTAATATAAATATGTTCTAATATAAGGTTAACTTAATAATTATGGATACTATGAGGAGTTTTTCAGTGTATGGTTGATCGTAAGATAAAAATAATAGACACCCATCAAGGTTAGAAAAACATCAATATTAAAACATTATTTAATGTTGAAGTTATTGAAGTTAAATGGGATATATTATTATTTACTTATCGTATTATAAAAGTTGAACTTTTGGTTTTACTGTGAAAATAAGGGAGTTAAATGTATTATTTCTTCATACGAAGGTTTATCCATTTTGGGTATTAACTTATCATGTGCTAAACATTTATAATTTATTTAATATTAGAGGATTTTTTCCCATGTTTTGATAAATTAATTCATTAATTATTATTCATTAATCATTATAAAGATTCATCATATATACTCATCACTTGGTGTAAAATATGAGATAACAGTGGAAATTGATTGAATCACACATCCAAAGTAAGAAATTGAATTCCTTAATTTTAATAAAATAATCTATATTTATTTATACTATTATTATATATGGTAAAATAATTCCAAAACTATAGAAAATTTACCTTGAAATAAAAATATTTTCCTATTACCTTTATTTCTGAATAAGTGATGCTATTCTTAACCCCTTATTGATTTATGGTTTTATGGTAATTAACTTTCTCAGGATTACATTCCCTATCTATCTATAATTTTCCTTTTATAGTATTATTTATCCTCCATATCCATATTTTAACATCTTAATAATTCTCTCCTTATCAGGGAACCCTATAATGTGTTATTTGAGGAAAACTTTTTGTTTCACATTATATCTTTACAAAATAAAATGTTATTAACCCATTTTTGATGTTGGTTCTCATCAAATGAATTTTCATATGTTAATCCATTGATTAAAAAACTCAATAAAAAATTGTGATGACCTAATTTATTAATGTGGGGGATAATGTAATACGCTATGATTCTAAAAGAATATTGTGTTTGATAGTGTACATTACATTAAACATCAATATTTAACAAATGAAAAATATTTATATTTATAAATATTATAGTTATAACATATTGATTGAATTGTATAATATGAATATGATTAAACACATTATGAAATCTATAAATAATTATCCACTTCTATAAAAATGCATCAAATAATACTTTGGAAATGTTTTTTTAGAGAACTCATTCTCGAGTGTTTTACATTGAGGTTTATTCATGGAACAAAAAACAACCAATGGTTCCCCATCCATGATGTCTCACGAACCTACTATACAAAGCCATAAATTCATTTAGAAACGATTCTAATGAAACTTTGGGGCTCGCATTGGTTAATATGATGGTAGGTTAAGTTAATTATACATTTTAAGTGGGAATTATAGCCTACTCGATGACTATCTTATAGATCTAATAGAAAATCACTAGTGATTTATTAATTCCCAAATATGGGAAGGTTCACCATTATATTAACAATTGAACATTTTCATGTATTGTATTTATAATATTTTTTATTTATATGAGGTTTATTATAGTTGGATAAATCATTATATATCTGAGGTTTTCCATCCATGATATCCTTTTTGTGAATGAATTAGAGATTCTTATATAATAAATTTTCATGATAATAGTTTTAAGCCATTAAATAGAGCACTCTGAAATTTATCTTCATCATGGAAGATGAGAATTGTTTTGATGTCAGATTTGGGCCCCTAAGATAACCCTCCTTCTATAATTTTTAAATGAATCTGAACCCTTGTAGTTCGGTTCCACATAACGGGACACATCATCCCTTTTAAGTTCATATGAATGGGGAAACCCATATATTTTAACATCTTGTGACAATGAAGTCTAGGAAAAATGTTCTTATATAAGGGCTAGTGTGGGACATATGATGAAGCTTCCATGATGTTGTTTATCTAGAAGGGGATATGTCCCTATGATGGTGGCCCTCACTTGTAATATGGACCAAAGAGGATTGGATAAAAGGGACAGGGAAGGATGTGGCCTCCCAGGTGGGAGTATGATCTGACATCGAATATAGCCTAATAAATATGGTGATGTAAATGTCCCTGATTAAATGTATCCATCCGAGTATGAATTTTCCCTACATGTAATATAACCTAAAGAACAAAAGGGTTGAATGGTTTTTTGGGTTTGAAACATTGATTTTATTCTTACATATACCATTTATATGGGAATAAAAGCCCACATTGTTTGGAGGGTTTGGGATTACACCTATGGAGAAGGAAATTGGTTTCTTTATCATGAATATGGCCCTTTGATAGTTTTTCCCATATGGAATATAGTCCTTTTACTAGATAGTGACATTTTTGGGGTATACACCTTGTTGGATTCACTATGTGAGTGTGGTTAGTGATTATACCAGATAAGAGGCCCAAGGGTAATTGTTCCTACAAATTACATGACCAAAAATAACCTATAACACCATGTGAGTCTTGATCGGTGTGAGAAAAATGAAGAATTTGAATGTCTAGAAATACAAAAAATATCATTCATCCATTATTGGATGAGTGTAGAGATATAGAAGGTGGGGAAATGAATCTTAAGAAATAATAAGGGATTTTATTTACGGGGGATTCCCTAAGGTCATGTTTTCTCCATATATATTAGTAGATGAGGATGGGGTATTGAAGGGGTAGTTAGGAATAGATATGGGTCATATATGTGGTTGTCTCCTCTCTTGTTTTCAAACCCTATGGTACCATCATTATCCATAAGGATGGGATCCTATTTAGCCATAGAATTTATAATGGAGAACATTCTGAGGATCCCACCCATTAGGTAGGGAAAATGAGGCACTTTCATTATCATAGGAATGTATAATTGATATGACACATGGATGAACTATGTGATTTGGTCATATATATTTGAGTTCTTAGGGGAGTTCTTAATTGATCTCCCTCAAATGAAGGATCTAAGTAATGTGGTTCCATACCATTGATTAATGAAAGGTATCTAGGGGTGGATCATGTGGGTGAGTCTTGGGCTAGCTGAAGGGGGTCCTATTTTGTGTGGGCCTATGAGATCATTGTCTTCTTCCCCTAGGAAGGTTCCTAGTGGACTAAAGGTTTTTAAACTGGATAAACCTAGGATTACTGAGATTCCCTTTGGGTGATGTAAAAACTAGGTGATAGTACCATGGAGAGGCCTCACTCTAGGATCCAAGGATATCCTTAGTTTTCTTTGTAAGGGTCGCGTGCAAGTAACATGTTTGGTATAGGGCCTTCACCCTAGTACTTTTGTACTCGGGTGAAGCCAATACTTTAGCAAGTCATTAATGTTTTCGAAAATTTTATAAACTCTAATACCAATAATAATCTTAATTATTTATACTTTGGAGGCATAGAGTGATACATGGATGGTTTTGAGGACCTAGGAGAAGAAATAGGGAAAGAATATATTTAGGGTATCATATGGTCTTCCCACATGTTTTAAATAAAAATTCCAAGGGTTCTATTTATATGTATTCTTGCTACACATATTGAAGGATGCAGTTTGTGTAGGTTTATCATGGTTGGTCTCTCATGAAGGTGTGACATGTATGAGTCTACACACATGTCTATACCTACATGATAACATTAGGTAGGATGTTCTGGAACCACATAATTTTGCAATTTGTAGAGGTTCTACAGGGACTGTGACACAAGTTAGGCCTTATGTGTGATCACATTGGAAGAAACAAGGGATGTTTTATGTCTTTCACTTCTCAATTACTAGATGCATTTATCTTTTGAAACTTTCCATCCTCATTTGTAAAATAGAGTGTCAAAAAAGACCCCCACCCTTAGGATTATATCCAATAAGAAGATAAGGGTTTGATCCAGAGGTATAGAATTATATATGTAATTAAATTATTCATTTGATGGACTCAAGATATTCATGTAAATTCATTCTCAAGTTTGGTGAGAATTGTGAATTGAGTATCAAATAAAAAAGGAATAAACAAATTTTCCACGTAGTTATGTAATATAGGGAGGTCATGTGGATGTTTCATGTAGTTCAACCATGATGGAATCCTATCATATATAAATAACATTTATTACACATTGATTATTCTTATCTCCTTTACACTGTTCAGTCGTAATTCTTCACTCACCGGGCTAGTCTTCCACACAAGCCTCCCACTAATGTTTTTCTCTCACACACCCATGGTATTCCTTCATCAGTGTGATGAATATATCTTAGAATGTGACTTATGTGAGGTAATCTAGGAGACCTATGTCCTTTATAAGGTTACCTAGGTTAGTGACATATAGGAGGTCACTTGGGAAAGTAACCTGTATAAGGTTACTCCTTTGAAAAATTTCTGAATTTTTTCAAATAAAGACTTTACCAATAATGGAAATCTAGGTATTTACTAGTAAATTTCCGATGGGTTCTCATTAGGATAGAGTTTTGGATGAAAAAGATGGTAAATATACTAAAGATATTCAAGATTTCATTATGCTAGATTATTATGAAGCTTGTCACACTAATCTTCCTGATTTGGAAAATCATTTGAAGAAATATCGCCATGAAAACCATTAGAGCTGTCAGTTTCCAATCTATGGACACATAATCCTTATTGATGTACTCATCCCATTTTAAATGAATTATAAACAAAATTTAGGGATATATGAGTACAATAATTTTATCATAGCCAACATCTCATATTGGGAAATATATATTAATGATGTAATGGTACCCTGCACCTTTAGCATGCATCATAGTAGCTATTCCTATAATTTTAAGCCTAACACAACTGATTTAAAGCTTAAATGATGCCCCATTTTCTATATTTTAGGCAATATAGACCAATTATATTGAAAAGAAGGAAGAATATTTCATTTTAGCTGGTAATGAGTATTATCCAGAGTAGATGTGGTGATATTGGGTGTGATAGACGTATACATAATTTGAAATTGATCAGAAAGGGGATGGTATCTATGATGATATCTAGGTGGACCGAATGTATGTGTACAATAATTGAGATATCATTCATGATCTATTGAGTTGTTGGATTCTGTAGAATAAAAAATTCCATCTGAAATATGGGAAATTTGGTATCATCATATGGGATGTTAACAAGATATCGTAGGTACCCATATTCTACGATATGTAGGATGAGTTTATCCCATCAAAGGAAACCAGGGATAATTTCGATTGGGCCTCTATTTTATCTTGTTATATCCTTGAAAAATCATGATAAATTAGGAAAGAATACCATAACTTAATTGGGATGCGAACTCTGAGGCTTGGATGAACACATTCTTAGAGCCTAAGGTGGAAGTCCTCTTATTAAAATATCCAACAGGATGTCCATAAATGGAAAATAAATTCATTTCTGATATATTGTCTCCTATGTTAGAATAATGAAAATACATTTCATGGGGGTACATAGTCACGTATGACATAACCTCCAGGATACTTCTTTTTTGTCTCTTAGAAAGCTTTCTGAGTATCAACCTGATTCCTATCCATGAATCAAATTGCAGTGTGATTGGATAATTTTAGGAGACATTATTTAATTTTTTAAAATTTCCTAAAATCAGTTATTGTATTTAAATTAGAATTTATCCCAAATAAATGATTATATTAAATAAAAATCAATTTTCTCAAATTTATATTTTTATTTTAATAAATTGGAGTCTATTTTTTAATACTAATCATTGAAAAATAGTTTGGTTGATTTTTTTGGACTTTTCTAAATTAGATTAACTTTGGTGAATAGTGAAAGACAATAATTTAAAATATAAGCTAAATACATGAATTTACGATTCATGGATTTTGTATGGATAATGTAATCACCATAATCTTGAACACTACATAATTATTTAATTTATTTAGTAATAAACATCCAATATATTTATATTCATGAACCAATTTAATAAAATAATGAATATAATAATAAAAAATATGCCTCTCCACCAACTATAAATAATACTAACGACCACCTCTTCCCGTAACACCTTCCATGCCTTAAAGCATGTACAATTTCAACCCAAACATCTTCCAAAGCCTCTTTCCCACGTCTAGGAGATTTTTTCCTCAACAAAACTCTTAACCCAAGTGCACCAAGGAGGTTCTCATGGAGAATATATTCAGGAAGTAAAATCCTCTTTTGTTTATTTAATTTATTTTTAATTAATTTTTTTTACTTTATTATCATCCTCCAACTCCTCTCATCTATGTGAAATTATAAATAATTTATCTAATATATAGTGGAATGATATTTTGAAAACTTAATACTTTTCATTAAAACTCTTCTTCTTTCCCTTTTATTCTAAAAATGAAACCATCATCTGTGATGCGTCGATTTAAATCATTGTGGATTATGAGTTTTCAAGTTCCATTACCACCTTCAAAGCCAAACATAAAATCATAATTTTGGTTATATAATATTTTATTATATATATTATAAGTTGTATAATGTTTTGGAACCAATAAATAAACATGATATTAAATAAAATGATACAAGTTTTTGATGGTCACAAAAACCTACAAAATAAATTAAATCATTTTCATTAATGTTTTATCTAATGATTCATCTTCATAAAATATAACAAATTGATATATAAGACCACGTAAACATTTTTAATTTCTTTCATATCATATAATTTCAATAATGAAGAATTATTCAAATTTTATTTGAATTTATATACTTGTATACAAGCGATCTCGTCATGAAAACCAAGAAAACGAACACTCTTAGAATGACAGAATTGACCTATATAACTCATCATAATATCCATAAAAAACATAATAGAATTATAATAATTGAATTAAATTTGTAAATTATTATTATTTAATTTATTATTATATTTAATTTGATTATCATATACATTAGGTACAAATGTATAACACTTTTGGACATAAGGTAAGGGAGTCTCTCCAAACCTCCCAATTACTTTTGGGGTATGCTTTCCCTCTCTTTTCATCAATGTAAATTTAAATTATTCTTATATACTTATTCCACATTATATTTATATGTTCTAAACATAAGTTTCTAGATCTATTCATCCTTATTTTATGGGGAAATATAGTTTTTAAAAGGTTCCCTTATCGACCATTCCTGATAAGATTGTCCAATTAAAGGGAACATCCAAATTTCAAACAAACTTTCTTGTACAATTGAAAATATATTTTAAGTCTCCAATATTATAAAAACCACTTTTTTATATTGGAAAACATTCTATGTTAATTTCTAACTCTATTAAAAAAATTATTCCGCTTCCTGATTTAAAGACTCTATAACATTTTACCTTCAATAACATTAAAGAGGCTCTTTTCTAAAGTTTCATAGACACAGATTTTAATTTGTTTCAATTAATTTGAATATAATTTATCATGATATATGCCTATTTTTCATTATGAATATACATTTATTATTTAAATACATTATTACTTCGAAATTGTTATGATACACTCAATTGTTATATTACATGACATGATTATGATACCCAATTCCTTCCATAGGTAACCACTGTGATTATTCCATATATTTGATTAATTATATGGAATATATATGTATAAATATGTTATAATGGCTGTGCTTATATTGTGCACCAATTAATTGGGTAATGTTATGTTTCATGATATGTCATGTTGGGAGAGGGAGTAAACCTGATTCCATTATAAGACTTTTTCTACCATGTCATATAGTCTTACCATTTATCCTTGAACCATGTTTAAGTTATGTTATATGTTTCTTACACATTCATGTGTTTTTATGATTATATGATCCCATGTTCTATATATTATTCTTCTATATTGTTACTTATGTTCGGTTTCTTTTTATTCCATCATTTTATGAATTCTAAACATTGTGTTATTTTTTATTCCAATGTTTATTACATTAATGGGGTTTTTAGATAATCTATTTTCTTCAGGAATTCTCCATGTGATCCTATGATGATGTAAGATAAAAAATTATTTTTGGACCTATTTATAATGATTAAATGAAATATTTTTTCTTTTATTTTTGTTTCATGTTATCTATTTATTCACTTAATCATCCAAAGACACTAGACTTTATGATCCTTACTTTTTATTTCACGATCAATTATGCATCAAATCATGTAACAAATTTGTTAAATGTTAGGGTCATTATAGTTTGTATTAAAACATGGGGTAGTAATTTTTGTTGATAATATTAGTAATAAACCTAGGTATAATATTGTCTCCATGGATAACCTAGACTGAAACATAAATAATCACATGTTATGATATAATTTTAATTTATATGTTTATCCGTCCATGTTCAATGTTTTATTTTTATATAATTATAAGATATTTATTGAATCGCATCTAATCATTCTTTCTTTTTCATATTTAATGGAAGTAAATAGAATAACCCATGAAACCAGTCAATGTGATGGGTAATGTGATGATTAGACGAATGAAATTCCTAATGTAATGGGAGCAGGAGCTCAAAACAATATGATAATACCTACTAAACTAGATAAATTTATGAATAAAAACTCAACCTTGAGGACCTCCCTCCATATCCTATTAAAGAGAATGTTGTGGATGAATCATTTATGCGAAAAATGTCTCCCATAATTAGTGTATCTTCTTATCCCAAAATTTTAGAACTATGGATTAAGTCCATATATAAGATAATATATATCCTTTAATTCTCAAAAGATGAAAATGTCACTCTAGTTTTCTATCATTTGAACGGGGAGCTGATCAGTGGTGGAAACAGATCAAAATAGTAATTATAATGGGGAAATTTATTCCATAGAATATAAAGATTTCAAGAAAATGTTTTTCAATAAATATTTTCCACAAAATCATCTTATTAAGGTGTAAATGTACTTCCTTTGACTGAAGTAGAAGGAGGAATATTCTATCCGGGTGTGTGAGGAAAAAATTACAAGGATTTCATTATACTCCTTTGGCTTTGTCATGAACCCCAAAAGATAAGTGGATCACTAAATTATTGATGTAGAGATAAGTCTACCAAAATCCTTGGCATTTTGATAGTTTGATAGCCTTGATGAGATTTTCTGTTGTGATGTTAATGTTGAAATGATGATCTGAGACACTCAGTATTCCCATGGAACTAATGATAAAAAAATAAAATGGATTTTAATATGTCAGTATCATCAGATAAATCCCATGATGGTATGAAAAACCAACTTCCCTCCTATCAAAACTGTGGGAAGAAGTATCCTATGAACTATCTATGGGGAACCGGGATATTATTTAAATGTGGAAGAGAGGGGAATCTATCTAATAATTTTAAAATAGATATAATGAATCCCACAAATGTGGAGGAAGAAAGGAAGGTTCAGATTAATACTCAGCATGTGGTGCAATTTTTCAACTATAAGTAACTGGCCATTATGCGATCCATTAGCCTAATCTAAGAGTTGTTAGTTGAAATCCACAAACATAACCTCAAAGGTAACATGTAAGGGAATATTCTATTATTACAATTGATTTGATACCTAAAAATGATGTCTGACAGGTATATATATTATTCTATCAAGGATAGATAAGATAATATTTAATTCTGGTTCTACAAATTCTTTTATAACATTAATGTTTAGTAGAACTATTTAAAAATCATCTCAAAATATAGAGGATGATTTATCCATGAGAACAAAATATTAGAAAATTATTACATCCAATGTATATATATCCTCCCCATATAATTTTTTTTGAAATGAACCTCCAAAAAATATTGTCTTACACCCACTGGAAGATTTTTTTGCTATATTGGGAATGTATTAGCTATTATTATAAAAATCCATAACCAATTTTCAATTTTGGGAGATCACACTTCAAATCCTAAAGTATCCTCTAATTATGTACAAGTGTAAGGATGAGGAAAAATATAATTCAAAATCAACATCTCAATTGTGGATAATATTACCTAATAAGAAAACATATTTATCTCAAATGATTGAGACAAAAGAGATGATCATTATTGATGACATACCCATTGTGAGGGACCACAATAATATGTTCCCTGAATAATTCCTGACCTATCTCATGGCCAAGAGGTTTAGAACTCAGTTTAAATTAATCCCATATCACTACCTATATCAATGAAACCTTATATAATGGACATCATGGAATTGAAGGTACTGAAGAATTAGTTTGTAGAGTTTCTAGACTAGGGTTTAATATTCCAATGTGCTTAACAATGGGGTGCACCAATCTTCTATATCATGAATAATGATGGATCATTGATCCTCTTAATTGATTATCATGAGATTAAAAAAATCACGATAAAGAGAATGTATCCCATTCCACAGATATATGACTTGTTTGGTCAACTACATGGGGACAAGTATTTCTCTATGGTCGATATTCATTTGGAATGTCACCAATCAATGGAAAGGAAAAAAGATATTCCCATGAATAACTTTTAAAGGAGGTGTGAATACTATGAGTTCAAAGTTAGACCTTCTAGACTCACTAATTCTATAGCAATATTGGAGGATTTAGTTAATGGATTATTTATATATGACCTCAACAAATTTTTGGTAGTTTTTAATGAATATATTTTGATATAATCCACAAGGAAGAAGGAAAACGAAGAGAATATGAATATTTCGCTAAATACATTGCGAAGGGACAAAATATAAGAAAATTACAATAAATGTGGTTTTTGTGTGGAGGAAGAATCATTCTTGGGGAATGATATCACCAATAATGGAATATCTATGGACCCTTCAATGAAAAAGGTAATCGAAGAAAGGCTAAGGGCAACATCTTTAAGGGAGATCCATAGTTTCTTTTGTCTAACAGGGGATTACCAATGATTTTTAATGGACCTCTCACAATTTTAAAACCCATTAACCAAGATATCTCGGATGTTAGTAAATTTTACCTGGTTCAGTGAATGTGAAAACTGGTTCAAAGCGTTGAAAAAGAGGCTTATCATCGCACCATCACTCACACATCCAATAGGTGTGGAACTCTATACAGAATACATAAATGATTAAAATAAGGGTTTTTGATGTGTACTGATGAAAAATTATAAAGTGATATCTTTTACATCAATTCATTATAAGACTCATGAGAAACACTAAGCCACACATGATCTGGAGTTGGCAGCTATGATCTTTTCATTGAAAACTTGGTAGCATTATATCTATGGGGTGAAGTGTGAGATATATACTGATTATAGGAACCTACAATATATATTCACCTAAAAGGAGAGTAATATGCGCCCAATAATAAGTTTAGATCTCATCATGGATTATGAATACTAAATCCACTACAATCATGGTAAGGAAAATAAAGTGGCAGATGCTCTCTATAGAAAATACCCTAAAAATTATCAGTGGTGTGAATTGATAGGTATCCAATATTCTTATATTTAAAATCTATGCATATGAGAATCATTAATGGAGGAATATATAGACCCTATATTTTCTCAAATTAACATTACATTACTTTTAAAGAATACTTTATACATTACACAAACAAACAACCAAAGACTTTATTAGTCTAGTGTCTTTGGAAACATGTAAACATGAAGAATGGTACATAAGTGAACTAATTTATATCCCAATAGGTTCTTCATGACTAGAAACCCTCTTAGAAACATAAGACCTAATACATTTATTCAAAACATGGGGGAAAGGAAACATAAAAAGTGGTTATCTCAGATTCTCATTAAGGCTAAACAAGGGAGACATGTAAGCAAGAACAAGACCATAGGGGTATTAGAACATGACAAATAACATTTGAAGATCACACCATTCATGTAAAGAGACCATAAAAAATAATCATGATATAAATATTTGTAGTTATTAAGACATGAATCACAAGAAAATAAATAATATAATTAATAAAATTAAAACATATGAATAATATCTGGAAATTTGGCAGATACATAAGCATGTAAAATTATTTCCACAATAGTACAAGAATATCTACCAAGGCCATATTTTCTGTATGGGTTTACTCCACATACCACCTTGGAATTCATGTTTCACTCCCATATCCGTCATATTAGAATATGTTTACTCCTCATACCATCTTGGTAGTCATGGTTAACTCCCATGGCCATCTTAGTAGTAAAGGTTGACAGCCAATCCCATCTTATTATATATCATGTTATATAAATATTTACCCAACGCATTGGATGGAGAAATAGGTCCCACCCATATCATGATTAAATCATTCAAACAAGTACCACAAAATCACATACAATCACATCTTAACCCATCATATTATATGGGTATCATAAACATGTAATCATATCATAACCTTTGAAAAACATTATAGGTTTCATAATCATGTCATCTAAATTTTACGCCAGGAAGAGAAGTGGGTTTGAAAATAATATAACCCATAAAAGAGAAATTAGTTTTATAAACATAATTTCATAAAACCAATAACTATTCAGAGAAAGAATATGAATAGAAATATTTAATAATTTTCCATAAAATCACGTGTAACACCAACCGATTTTAACTGATATGGGAAATAACATGGAAAATTATTTAAAAACAATTATAAAGAAAAATATCATTTCTTTGTTGAAATAGATATTTTAAAACATAAACTTTTTTGAAACCATTTTCTTTATATTAAAAAAGAATGATTTTGAAGGAATCTTTGAAGAAATATTGGAAACGATTTCATTTGTAAGCATATAAATATATCTTGAAAAATTTATGATGACAATTTTCTTTGAAAATATATAAAAGTCATTTGAAAACATTTAGAAAACCATTTTCCTTTAAAACTTAAAAATTATAGTTTGAACAAGTTTTGAAAAATATATTCTCTAAGAACATATAAAATATTCTTCAAAACTTTTTGAAAACAATTTCTTTGAAAATACATTGAAAACTTATTAGAAGTATTGAAAACGTTTAACTTAACATTTTCAAAATAATTTTTTTAAACCTTTTTATGTTAAAAAACAATTAAAACAATTAAAACAATTAATGTTTAGAAGATTAAGAATAAATATTTTTTCATTAAAAATAATCTTTTAAACTTACAATTGAATCTTTAAGGAAATGATAGTCATGGTGATAATTATTTTCATACATGATCAACATTCATGTTTTCCATAAATTTTTTGAAATGAATCTTAATCAGAAAATGACAAGAATATTTCATATAAACAAGTTTCTTAATAGGTTAAACCTATGTGAAAATATCCTTTTACATCATAGGAAAATATTAAAAACATTTTTTGAGTATGTTTTACAAATCACAGTTTTGAAAGAAAATAGTTTTCTGAATGAATGAATAGATATAACAATATATTCATAGAAAAATTTTATTGATTTTATTAAGTAAAGAAAATTTGGAAAATAGAACCATTACATGGATTTAAAATTCATATCCAATATTTAAGAAATTTCCTAATAATTTTTGAGAAATGGATCATATGAATTCATCAATGTAATCATAGTAATAAAAAATCATGATAAATAGTGAGATTGTTTTAATAAACTCATACCACATGGTAACATGTGATCATACTCTCCATGTAAGAAAAATAAATTACATGAATATTAAAATGACTTGAAAAGAATGAGGCTCATGATATATAATGTCAGAGGTATTATATACACCTCATATAAAAATATAGGGGCATAACATGGCTTGTGTCTCAAAGAATGAAAATTGGGAGAAACTTATATTACAGATTTAGAGACTTTAGAAACATAAAATGTATGAAAGAAATATCATAAAATGGATATGTAAATACACATAAATTTAATTATAATAGGTATATAATACATTAATGGTAAGTATATACACCAGAAAAAATAATTGAGAGGGGAATAAAGCATGTATCTCATTAAAACAAATTGATATGAAACTCCCTTAAATTGTGTCCTGAATCCCATTGTACTCATTCAAACGTCCAGTATAATAAATTTATGTTTATTATAATTCTTCTATAGAACAATATTTTTATATCTACTACCATATATAATTATTTTATGTCCTTATATTACCCACTTGTTAACTATTTAATGTTATGGTTATGCTTTGGGTAGTATTCTCTTTGTTTTTCTCTTATGTATAAATTTTTTATATATTGGGTCCTTATATGTATATCATGATTTAAAAAATGTATAACATGACATAAATATCATTTTTAATCAGTAAATATTTATTATAATAATATATATAACATATATGTATGAACTGGAACACACCGTTCATAGAGACGATCAGTCGTACATTTGAATAAACGTTGTTTTTGTTATATTAATGTATTAAAGGAAAGAAATAAAAAGAAATATTTTTAAATATGTATATAATATCATTAAAATATAATTATTAATTCATTAATATTTTATAATATTACTAAACACATCTTTAATACATTCAATATTGTGTGTGAAAGAATCATATCACTTTGATGGGGAGGTTATCTACACTTTCTCAAACAAAATTATCATATTACACAAGATGGACATCATAAAAGTATTTGATAAATAAAAAATGAATAAGAATTAAGAAATTATTAATATAATACAAGCCGTATATAAATATAGTTTCCTTCATAGTGTCCAATTTGTTAGGTGGTAAAGGAAAAAATAAACAGTCATCGTTTCATAAGGTAGTAGTTTTCCATTCACGTAAACATTATGTTTGTTACCCATTAAATGGAAGTGTGTATAAGTGTAGCATCAAAAAATAGCATTAAATAATACTAGTATATAGTGGATATTTTTTTATACAATAATGAAATAAGAATATTTTAGGTGGTGGATAATATAAATAAAATAAATGAACTTGAGTTAGAATGTTACCTATTATTTAGGTAACTTGATTGTGTTTTCACAAAGGGCTTCCTTGAATGGATTAATGAACAAGGTGAGGATTATAAGATTAGGGGAGGTATTTTAATGAGCTATTGGAGCAGATCATGGTGGAGAAAATGTTTCTTGATAGGTGTGATCAAGTGGGAGGAGGGGAAACCTTTTTATAATATAGGAGGAGAGGCACTCAGGTAAATTTTGGGAAAGGGAATTCCACCCACGTTTTTCCCATAGAAATGAGATCCCATAATGTTAAAATTTTGATAAAATCATGGAAATAGTTAAACTATTTCTATAAAATGGCACTTATAGATGTTTTTAGATCATTTTTTCCCTTAAGATTAATTTTTAGTCCTTTGTTAAGATTAAATGTTCATTAATTATTATAATTAATTTTAATTTCATTCACTAATATTTTTGGTCAAAAATAAAGTTGACCTAATTATAAATTATAAATTACGTTGATTTCAAATTTTGAATCCATTTTTCTAAATTATAATAACATAATGAGAAGAAATTATTTTAAATTTACTCCCATAGACGAGATGACAATGTCAGTTTCTAAAGTAAAAACATTCAAAAGTTTGCTACATTTTTAAATTAAATTTCAAAGTTAAATTAATAACAATGAAATAAATATGATTAATTGAATTAAAATTTATTTAATTAAACTTTTAATAAAATTAATGTTTAATTTTACACCACAAATAAATTAGATGAAATATATGTCTTGAATTAAAATTCGGTATTTTTTAACGATTCATCAAAAAAATGGAACCTTACAGAAAAATATCATAAATTCATCCCAGAAGAAATTTTATGTTTCAATTTCAAATTTGATGTGTATTTTTACATATTAATTCTATAAATGTACCGAAAATTGGATTGAAAATATGTTCTCCATTAAAATGAGGCCCATTATCCTTTACAAAAATATTGGTTTTAAGCATAAAAATGGGATTCTTATTATATAATGTATATCGAATCCATTAGAGGAATATAAAAAATATTTGATTTAATATATATAACATATATATTACATTAATATAACTCATTAATTTTAATTAATTTAATTTTTAAATCAAAAAACATTTTGGAGATTAAAAATAAAAATATATCATTTATATTCAATTGGTTCTTATATTTTCTTTTATAAGTAACTAGTAACCTATGAATGCATATTATATTTTTGTAAACCATATATTTTTATATATTAGTTAATACTATTCATAACCTATATTTTAATGGATATTTTATATCTTATTGTATTAAATAATAATATTTTAATAATATATTATTGTTTGGTAGAACTCAGCCTTTTGTGTTATGCAAGCCATTGAGGAAATTTATTATTTTTTATAAAATAGATATCCTTAGTGTTCCACATAGAGAAAAATAAAATTTATGTTGCGTTGTGCATGATAAACATGGTGTTTCCTAAAACATGAGCCAATAAAAATTATTTAATATAAAATAAACAATTTTCAATGTCATGTGAATTCTATAATTTCAATAGGATAAAATTAATTTGAGAAATAAATACAAAAAATATCAAGGTGATACATTATACCCCCCTTAAAATTAGTTTTTACCTCAAAATTCATCTGAGTTTTCAATGGATTAATACTTGAATGTTTCATTCATAGAAACAAACATCATAAAAATGATTACTAAAACGTCCCTTAAAAATTGAATGTTGCAACCATAATGGTTACACAAAGTAACATATAACTAGGTTTCCAAATATGATAACACAAGTTGGGAGTAAAGATTGGACATGGAGGAAAGGAGTAAATATTTATATTGAGTGATTTAGGTCATCAATCACATGAAAGTGAATGATTAATGAAAAATTGAGTGCCTGAATGTCATCAATTGGTGATGATTCTATGATCCTTTATATTTTTTAAAATATAATTTCATGATTTTTTTATTAATATTTGGGAAAAAAATTTATTTTTAAAATGTGATTTAAAAATTCAATGGATATTGTCATCAAGAATGTTTTAATGATTTTTTTTTCAAATTTCAATTCATAAATGAAAACAACCATTGTTTATTCTTTTGTGTTACTGGGGATATGATTCTATGTTACCATCATTATTCTTTCCCTGGATGATTTATGTCTTTGATGAAAAGGGTTTTATTAATCCTTTTCATTTCCCAATGGTTATGTTATGTTGAAAATATAAATTGTTTATAAAACCCATTTCTTTTTGATATGTTATGTTATGTTGAAATATTTGTGAAACATGTTTCCTTTTTCTCATTTTATGATATGATGAATATTCTATAATCATGTGTAACACAAATTTATGGATTATATAATGGGTGTGACCTATAACTCAATCCAATTTATTAGGTAATGATCAATGTTCTATGAGATCATAGGCTACAAGGAAGGCTATAGCATACCTAAAAATGGTATATGGGAGGTTATACCTTTCCCAAAAAATACGGTTAATGGGGGGCTATCACAAACCTAAAAAAGCTTGTACCCAAGAGATTATACCAATCCAGGAAATGATGTTACATGGGAGGTTATTAGAAACCATTAAATAAATGCTAAATATGAGTTTATCCAAATTTTAAAGGGTGTATACATATTATTATCTCAATATCTAAGTAGGTACACGGGTGGATATCCCAAGCCTAACAAGATATGAATGTCTTTGTGAGTAACCATGAAAAAAAAGTATATGCCTATGTGTATTCTACAAATATATTTCTTATTCCAAGGTTATTTTGTCATGTATTATATTATTTAGTTCCTTTAATATTATTGTCTTATGAACATCAATGATTTATGAAATGAATGACATTTATGATACATGATATGCAGTGCATGGTTTCCAAATGTTATTATTATGTTTTCATACACTTATGTCCATGTTAGTTTTATATCTCCCTGTTTACCCTTAATCTTCATCAAATTTCACCATTTCTAATGTATTCTTTCCCAAGGATATGAAGGAATGGGTTATGTAAGATATTTCTAATAAGTATTCTAGTTATGAATAACCCAATGAAATATTATATACTTCACTTATGACCCAATATTTAATGTGTTCTATATTTGAAAGATAAGTTCCCTATAATATTCTATTATGGGTCATTATGTTATATAATAACTAATAATATATTGAAAATTGATATATATTTATAAATGAATTTAGAATTTATAGTTGTTATCCAATTAAGGTTTATTATTCCTTTGTAAAATATGCTAATAAAAAATTATGGAATTCTCTAGGGATATGACTAATGATAAGTCTAAGGATATGTCCACATGAAGGAAAATGTCCCTAAATTTTGTCTAATGATAGAGTGAGTGGTTTCCGTGAAATTAAATCCATGTCAAGATTTGAGAAGTATTTGTTGTTTAAGAATAGATGTACCAAGGGGTAATATCTCTAAAAACATCATGTAGGGGTTTGACTCGATCTTCATTTTGTGTATGAAAATTGGATTACCATACACCTGATTTGACACTCCTAACTGATATTTCATATAAATTCACAATCATTACATAAACCCTCTTGAATTATTTTAATAGAAGATTATTATGAATGTACTATATATAACCTATGTTATCCCAGATTGAAAATAATGAGTTATCATTTAGACATCCTATTGGTATTTTTTATGATTATGTGGTATCCTAATAAGATTATTCTTTCTCAAACATAAATTTTTGGTTTTAGTTAATTATTTTAACCAAATAGAATTGTGTTAGTATTGAATGTGAAGGATGGTATGGTGATTATGACCAACCGAATAGGGTGTTGACTAGAGTGAAAGTTATTCTGATTATGGTAGATAAATTTCCATGTTATATGACTAACAACCAAAACATTTACTAAATCATAGACTCAGCAATAAACACAACGATGGAGCTGAATTAGAGCTTAGGTGGTGGATACCATGGAGGAATGGTGAATCAATTATATTCATTTCATAATTTTGGAGTGAGACACCACAGAGAATTTCTTGACAGAATAGGAAATAAATATGTGGAAATAAAGGTCACATAACAACGAATTGTCTTGTATTTAAATTTATTATGTCTGGGGAATATGGAAATTTTAAAAGTCAAATCCCTATTCACATAAATAAATTGACTTTTACCAATATAAAATTTTTGAAATATTAAATATCTTTGTGCTAAAATTATAAATTCGAATTAATATTTATTTATGGTGATATTAAATATTTTTAACAAAAAAATCCATAATATATATATATATATATTAATATATTTATTAGCAGTTCAATACCAATATTTTTTTTACTGACATTTAAAACAATTTCTATATCATAGAAATAACAACAATAGAGTCACTAATAAATAAATATGTGATTATTAAATATTACCACCAACAAATGTTTTACCATTTTAAAAATTTGTTGCAATAAATTATTCAACAATAAAAATATTTTATTATATATATATATATTACTTATAAAAAATATATCATTTTCCCAATATAAATATATTATTAACCAAAATATGTTAAATTTAACAATATTTACTTAAAAGAAAACAAAATCATTTTTTATTTGAATATATTAGATTTGTTAATATAAAATTCATTTAAATTTATTGTATATGAATTTTCTAAATTTCATAATTTTCATAAATTACTATTAATTTTATATACATGTAGTTCATTATCCTGAAAACATCAAGCCTCTTTATTCATTTATTCACCCTCCTTGGGAAGCTAAAAACCCTATGTTCCACTCATTCGTCTGCATCATTTCATCTTCCTCGTTAATCACCCCCTTTTTATTATTATTTTATCACTTACCCATTCAATTAATAATGATCATCCTAAATTCATATAACGTTCATATGTTTCTATCATTTGTCCATCCCTTTCCTGCATATCTTTAGTGCATTTCCCCGCATTGGTGATTTGATTCCTCTCCCCACACACTTGTTTCATCATCATTTCCATCATTATACAATGCACTCAGGACCTCCAATCACCATTATTAAATACAATCCTTTAACAATCCTCACTTATAACTACACATCCTTGCAACCTTTTATATTCTTTATTAGAGCTCCAACTTTATCAGACCACTTCCTACCACCTCACTCATGCAACACATACCTAGACACTCAACTCCCTATCAACTCCTAAAAACCCGTTCCACTGATGTTCCATCATCAATTCCACATAAATAAATAAAAAGTTATGGAAGGAAAATAGACTTACGATTCAAATGCAATTGGTCCATGTTTAAACTTATTTTTTGGTGTACAGTACTTATCTTCAAAATTCAAGCGCATAAAATTATGAGTACATCTTGTAAGAATTTAATTTTAGTTGTTAATGATGTGAAATTCAAACAAAATGAGATATCTTGATTTTTATTATGTTTTTTGACATAAAAATAATGGTTTAAGAATTCTATATATACACACAAGTGATTTTATCTTGAAATTGAGTCATATGCATTCCTGATGTTATCATTCCTATGGTGACCCAAGTGGAATTCATGGAATCTACGCATAGTTATAGTATACCAATTTCATGCGAAAACTGTAAAATGTTAATCCATGAATAAATTTTTTAATCCATGTTTTAATAATTTTAGATTCTGATTATGAAAAGTGTTGAAAATATTTTCTGATTGGTATGTTATTTACAATATATCCAAGGGATAGGTAGTATATCTTTTTCTGTTATATTTAATTATTGTGATTTCTGAATATTGAATTTTTATATTATTATTTTTTATTTAATTTCACCTATAAAGTTATTATTTTTTAATTCAATTATTGATATTTTTGTATAAATATCAATTATGTAAGTTCTATTTAATATATATTATTTCTGGTAATTTTCACTAATTATCATATATTTTTTCCTAAATATTGAAATGAATTTTATATGTCCAAGGTGCTTTTTTATTTTCCATTTCTATTATTTTTTTCTTTATTATAACCTTGAAATGGTAATCTTTATTCCTAGAATTTTGAAACATCTATTCTATTGAGGTATATTTTGAAATTTCCTTTATTTTTTATGCTAAGAAGTCAAATCCCATTTATAATCCGTTGAATTTGATCTTAGTGTTTGTATTATGAATTATGAATTATAATATATTCATTTTTCATGAAATATGAAGTACATCACTCATTTTGTATAAAATATACTGCAACAGACTCAACATCTTATATTTCTAAAACAATTCTTTCTTTTTTACTTTGATTTTTATATTTTGTAAATGCACATATTTTTACAATTAAATCTATTCCCTATATTAATTTCAAGTTATTTATAACATTGTAATGTCAATATCACTAAACCTATTACTATAGTAACACTTTTAATATGATTACCTAAAATATTCATTCTACATAACACATTCAACTAGAAATTTGTTTATTCTGAATATATAAAATATTTATTTTGTTTTTAATTTGAAGTATGCATACTATGATAATATAAGATATGTTGTAATATTCATTAATTGTTCTGTATTATTTAGACATATGTATACATATAATATGAAATATGTTTCTAATTTGAATCATTCATAGTTAAAATATGTATTTTTTGTTAATAAGAAATATAGAAATATGTGTTATTTATTATGTTTCTAATATGCGATATGCATTATATTTATAATTTGTTATACATTTTGTGATTGTTATAATTATATGAAACATGTGTTCTCTTCCTAATATGAAATATTAATTTTTATATTCTCATTATACGAATGATTGATTATAATTGTTCAAAATTTATGTAATAAGGAATATGTAATTTTGATTTTGAATATATGCAACATAAAATACGAATTCCAAATATATAAAAATGACACAAGTGTCCTGTATATATGAAATATAAAATATACATTTTTTATTCAATTTGAATATATGTAAAATGTATTTTGTTTTAAATATTCAATATACAATATGTATGTACAAATATATTATGACATACATTATATATATATATATATATCTTGATCAAATAAAATATATTTCGAAAGGAAGAAATCATTTTATCAAATGAGAATAGATGAATGAAGTAAAAAATGATAACAAATATTCATAATAGAACAAGTTTAGTTCAAAACATATTTTTATAATAATTAACATGTTCCAATGAAATAAATGTGCAATGATATTTTTTTTTCCAATTTTCAAGTTTTTAAGAATTGTATAGGCCTTCTTGAACTGAACAATCAAGTGAAATTTGGTTGAGTGATTATTTAAAAATTTTAAGATCTCATACCTTCATCATCAAGGTTATATTCAACCCTTTTTATTATATTTTCCTTTGAAAAAATTATTTTATTTAAATGTTCATGGGATATTATGGATGTATTTACTAATAACATGATTGTTTTTTCAATAATCAAAAATACATTCTAACACTTTTTTATCAATTTTTTGTAATGTTGTATCAAATTTTCATTATTAATATATTAATATATCTATAAGTAAAATAAATTCTATGTATTTATTATTTACATTTTCTATGATTTCGTTTTTATCTGAGTGAGCTTCTGGTGAAAAATATCAAATGTATTGTTAGCGTTTGATTGTAATTTGAAATGTTGTAAGAATTCATGTATTATGTTCTTATTTAATTTAGGAATTTAAATTTTCATATAATTTTTTATAACATCGGATTAATTCAAAGTTATTTGGGGTTGTTGGAAAGATAAAAATCCATGGTTGATTGTACCTTACATCTTTTTTATTTTTCCTTATTCTCTACGGTTTCATTCATATTTCATGGGTGCATGCCTTTTGTTATTCACATTGTTCTTTTTTGAGTTACATAAATATATAAGGAGTGAATTTTTAGATATGGAGTTCGGTTTTTTTCTACAAAATTAATGTAACCAGAGAATTTCATTATCATTTCAATTAATTTTTGGGTTTCTCAGTATATTATTGATAATGTGAGAGATTTGGTAATTTTTTTGCTTAGCTTATGATATTTTGATTATAGAGATTTATTTTCAATTAATCGCGGTAGGTAATTAACAATGTATTTTGGCTCAGATTAATCGAGATCATGAGGAAGTGTAGGTAGGTATGTAATATGGGTTTTTATGTACATTCAATTAGTAAAAATTGTCCATTTTTTTGTTTCTTTTCATACAAATAAGTTTAATTTTTGATGATGTAATATTCTTGGAATTAACATGAGGTAGCACTAATAGTATGTAACATTGGAATTCATACTATGATTAATTGATGACGTTAATGTTATTAACATGGATTCTTCTATATTTTTTTATAATACATTGGCCAGGGCTAGAAATAGTAATGATAATTTAATGCATGTTCAATTTTGGTAATTAAAATAGTACACAACCTGTTCATTTTCCCATAGTGGTAATTTTAATTACAAATTCTCAAAAAACAAAAACATATTTTTGTTTATTAAATATTTTAGGCAGATTAAATATAGAAACAGAACAATATGTGAGCGTTAATAATTATTTATATTGATTTGTTGCTGGGAATCAGACACATAGATGAATTATATATGAGGATACACATGTTCTTAAATTAATTCTTTATAGTGTAGATCTAGAACGGAAGAACATATGAAATAAAAAATAATTCCCATATACTCTACAATTTTGTGAAAAAGGAAGGATGTATTTGGAAGATTATTTCATGGAATGAATGGTCCTATGTGGGAGATGATTGGAGAAGATAGAACTAGGATATATATTACCTATAATGTTGAGTAGTTAAAAATGTAAAGAGAATTAGCGTTACATTCCATCAGTTTCTGAGGGAAATTGTTGGATTATATAAGGATTTATAAACTATATGATATTATCATGGGGAATATTGAAGTAAGATGAAGTATATCAAAAATGAGAGAGATCGTGGTCATCATGGGTAGGGAGGGATAAAATGAAGCTTAAGAAGGAATTAGTGGGTAGGAAAATTATATATAAATTATATATGAGAAGTGAGAAAAAAATTATTTTGAAAATATAGAATTGAAGGTGCCCTTAATGTGGATATGAATGGGTTTCAGATGAACATGGTTCCATACCCTTAGATCGACTTCATTCTATCCTCATATGCCCTAGTCATTTTTGCTATGAAATTTTATCATGAGATACTCTCTATTGCAATGATCACAAACAATGCCTTTGAGCCATTATCCATGATAGTTATGTGCCACCCTGAGCATGGTAAGTGCATGTATTCCTACCTAATATACCATAGTGATGTTGTTCCCAAGGATGTGAATGCTGGTATGGAAACCAACCAGACCAACCAGACCATCTAGTTTTTGGACCACTGCCTGATTGGGTTTAAGTGCATGATAAACTATCAGCCCCCAACTGTGGACCCCTACGGGAATCTCACTATAGTGCAGAGGGTTGTGTACATGATCACAACCACGACTAGTGTGGCCGAGGTGTTTTCATGGATCGATCAAAATTTTGATCTCATGTATGTGAATAGGGTGTTTGCGTAGTAGTATATGGGGTAGAGGGAATGGAAGAAGGGGAGTCTCATATGTGTAAGTATCATGGAGTGTAGTAGATGGATTATGATAAGGTGGGAGTATATTTTGTGGATAGGGAGGATGAGTATGTGGAGTGGGAATACTGAGAAGCGGGAAGGTGCCTCTTTTGGTGTATTGTTTTCTTTTTTGTGGTGTAAACATATGTGTTGTGACGATTGAGTAAACAATTACTCATGTGGGTAGTTTCCTTCTTGTTCAAATGTTACCCAAGGATCTATATTAAATATTTTCTGCATGAAAAAAAATGATATACCTGTATATACCAAATAAATCCCCATAATAAACAATCATACTATTAGTTTCTTACAAATTATGAAGAATAAATAATCCCCATGGAATTAGAGAAGAATATATAGGAATGAAGAAATGTTCCTTATCTGGAGGAGTTTGAGAAAAATTAGTGGGAAATAAAATTTTATATAAATTAAATATGCTAAAATAGAAAACTAAAAAAATTTTACTAGAAAAATTAAACATTATAGGAAAATGTTTTTTTAGAATGAAAATATTTTTTTAACATATCATGCATGTTAATGATATACCTATCATGAAGCTAACTTAATAAATATAAAATATCATATTAATCTACTTTAAATTGAAAACCAATCATCTCTGTTTTAATCATGAAATGATTTTCTAAAGTCAGAGAAATGTTGACAAAAATAATGAAAATTCATACCTCATATATCCAATATTCTTTGAATGTGACAACATATGGTTTTATACGAACATTAACTTGTATTTTCAATATATGTTTAAATTGAATAATAAAATTAATTTCAACAATAGAAAATATTGATTTTACTTTGGAGTAAGTGATTATCGAGACTATTGCAATAGAACATGGAAAAATAACAAGATTAGTGAATTATAAAAAAATTGACATAATTGTATGTATAGAATAAATCTCCACATGAAATATTCACACCATTGGTTTCTTATAAAAAATCATATAAATATACAAAAACCTTGTTAATGTATTCTAGAAAATAAGTAAAATAATGAATATATTTATTTTACAACCAAAAACCATGTCATAAAAATTGAAAGTAAGTCACCTCTAATTATTTATTATTTCCATAAATAATTGAGTTCAAAATAAGCCTCAAATTTGAATAGAAATTTGAGAGACTTTATAAAAATAAATAATACCAAGATTTAATTACTATTAATGGGTAGAATATAGAATAATGAGAAAGGGTAGTCTAAAATTTTGAGAAAATGAAGAAAAAAAACTAAATTATTAAATTTATTAAGCTAGTTGAATTAAAAATCTATACATAGAAAAAAAATATTATTCATATAGAAAACAATAAGTTTAATGTTATGTTGGTCAAAACATAACAAAGAAATAATGAATGAAATAAAATAAAATTCAACAAACTAATTAAAACTGCAGTTGTAGAACCTCAGATCATTATCAAAACATGATTATAATAAAATCATATTGCAAAACAAAGAATGAAAAATGATAGATGAAATATCCACATGAATGAATTGGATGAAAAACCAAAATATGATTATAGATCCACCTTTTAAATGCTCTATAAATCCAAAAAATATATAATGGACTCATTCTTATAAAAATTATTATAATAAAAATCAATATAGTGGTAAAAATAATAGAAATAAAGTTTCAATGCCTAACATAAAACAAACAGTAATTCATGATTATTTCATAACTATCACGGGAAGCTATTTAATTTGAATTGATATAGAATAAATTTACATTTGAAGCTAAAAAATAAAAAACCCATCGTGAAATAGCATTGAATGATCATCAAGGGTAGGTGATAGTAATTTCATTTCTTTTGTTTACAAAAAATGAACTATCAAATCTATTTATTTATGTTTTTTTTTTGAAAATGAACAACATGTGTGTAGCAATAGTATATCTAAATTAATGATCTAAAGTGTGAGTGAACACAATTGACCTTAAAAATGAAACATTAATGGAAAGTGTTTCCATAGAAGTAAAATTTTCATAAACAACCATAAACATGAAATTATAAGTACTGAATTCAATATCAAATAGAATATAGGGATGAGAAATTGATTATGATAAGTTAGTGCCTCTGATGAAACAAGAGAGAGACGATCTATCCAAATTAGGCTATCCCTAAAATTCGGATTTAAAAATATGATGAAAATTTAAACCTGAATGGAGAAGTGAGATTGGATGATGAGTTTTACTATGGTATATATTCGAATAATATGAAGGATAATGTAACATCACTTAAGTATTCTAGTTTTTTTACGTTTTATAGGTATATTTGAAGACCAATGGTTTATGATGTGACCAACAGTCGAAAAGGAGAAGGCACTTTATTAGGTAATATAAAATACTGATGGATTATGGTGGGGAAAAATTCAAAAATATTTAACGATATAGAAAAAATATCAATTCAATAAAATAAATATTTAGTAAGGACAATAAAATGATAAGTAACAGGAAAAATGTTACATGATATGACCCACTTCTTAAAATTAACAGAGTAAACAATCCCAAAACCTGTAGTATAGATAAAGAGTAATAAATGTAAAAAAGACCCTAGAAAAATTCAATAACAAGTTCAAAAGAACCTATAACTTCATAAAATAATGGAAATATAAGGGAACCATTTATACAAACTACTTCAGAGAAATAATAATTGAATTTCCACTAACTAAGGCAATAATTTTCATAGACACCATCCATACAAATTGCTTCAAGGAAGTCTTAAAAAATTTGCATCTATAAATGAAAAATTTGGAATGGAAACAATCTTTAAAACCATCACATATTCTTTCATTTGGAGGGGTGTTAATTAAAAACGATGTAATGTGGAAATTAGTGTCATTGTGAGGAACTTTCATCTTATTTATATCAACTCATATCATAATATAGCTGAATCAAACTATTAACATTGAATCATTCAATCTATGAAAAGCTCACTGCATGTCGAATAGGTCCACATATTGAAATAAGATGGTGTATTTGGTAGTCGACTCACCTATATCTGTCGAAGAATAAATCACTTCTGGGGTAGAATAGGAAATCAAAAATCATGGGAACCATAGATATAGAAACGAACATATATATTTTCATGGATGAAAGCCTATTTTTATGAAAATCATTGTGAATCAGAATTAGGAAAATCATTGTTCATCAAAATGAAACATGACAGTAGAAATTATAGGGTGATGTGAGAAAATACAAATGTCACATAGTGAGGAGGCAGAGACAGAGGAGAAGGATGATGCGGAGGTGGAGGTGGATGTGGGAAGTCGGAAGGGAAGTGTGGAAGGATATGGGATGGTTTGGACGTGTAGGTTGGGGCTATGACCTAGGGGGAGGCTGATAGGGTTTGGGGGAGGAGATTCGCGAGTGGGGGTAGTCGAAGTTGAGGTTTGGGAGGAACTCAAGAGGAGGAAATAGTAAGGAGGGGGATCGAGTAGGCAGCACGTGTATGAGAAAATGGGTATAGGCGCCATGTGTACCAAAAAGGCAAACACTATAGTATATATAGTAGATTTATATGGACGAGTTATGTATTAAGATACACATATAGAACATTTGTTTATGAAAAAATATATATAAATTACAAAATGAATTCTGAAAAACATTAAAAATGTAAAATTACATTCAAAATTTAATCATAAAAATTATATAGACTTATATCAGGTACTACAAATGAATGAGGAGTGATATAATAACTTACATGCATGATCAATATGAATACTAAAAATCGTAATAATGGAAAGCATTGTACAATTTTTTTTCAAATCAATTTTTTTTCAATGAATCAACAACATTAGGAAAATTGTAATTTAGAAAATTGATGAACCAATCAATGTCGAAATAGTTCATATCAATGAGACACACTAATGATATTACCTGCATTCTTCAGATTTCATAATCATTCTTAGTCAGATGGGTTATTTAATCCCTACATGGTTTTGGGGATGTTATGTCTATACATGTCATCAAAATCTTACAATGGTCGTCGAATATGTTTTTATAAAATTTCCACATTGAAACCCATCAACCAGAACTAGAACATGCTCGGGATAGTGGAAATATCATTCCATGTTTTTTATGGAAGTTGGCCTATATGAGGCTGACAATGGGGAGGCAAGATACGGTCTCTTCCACCATCTTGTTTGGAAATGACCAATTATTTATTTCAAAATAAATTGATGACCTAACTATATTTTGTATAAAAAATATTTTCAGACATAATTATTTTAGAGGAATCTTTAAATTAATACAATTAATTAATTAAAAAAATAAAATCTGGATACAATTATCAATAAAACTGTCTAACTAAATAAAGGATATTAAAATATATAATGTTTATCGATTATTGATTAAATAATCATGAAAAAAATAAAATATTGATCATAAAAATTGAATGAAATATCCATTGTTTGAATTTATTCATGCTACATTACCTAGATAACATGTTGTACCATGATATTCCTAGAAATAAGTTTGTACCTGGAACTAGATCAGAGTATATGAGCATCCAAATGGAAATATGATTTAATGTCATGAAAAGATAGAACCCAAACTATTGAAAATATGAATTAATCATATGCTTATGAAATATGGAAAGGGTAAAAAGATCATTTTATTCTTAATAAATATATTAAAGAGAAATAACCATATATGGGAAAGACATAACCATAAATTTTATTGAAAATACCCAAATATAGATCCATTAGATACCTTAAACAACTTTCTAGTCCCTTACTTATTATTCTTTAATTCAACATAACCTAATAACCTCCAAGAGAAGAACATATGAATGGAAAACATAAAAGGCATTAAATAATATGTATGAACCTATAAATTTTAGTGAAATAAATTATTTAGTAAATAAATTTGAACATATATGCACAAATAATATGAAAAAATACTAAAAAATATGAACCTATATAATTAGGTGAAATAAATAATTTTATTAACAAGTATGAACTTAGCCATAAAATAAAAAATTAATATCTAATTGATAAACAAAATTATTTAATTCAAGTGATAGAGCTATTATATTGTTTATATATAATAACCTATATGAAAAAAATGAATAGATATGAACTTGTGTTAAATTTATTAGAAATAATAAAATTTATCATTATAAAATAAAAAATATTTGTACCAAGATATTGAGGTCAAATAAAATATTTTGTTAAAACATATGAATCTGAATAACCAAATATGAACTAAATTTATTGAAGATATAGTTTTGAAGAAATTCAATGATAAAAATAACAACTACTACCCTGAAAATGAGGCTTCTCACCCATCATTATATTTGCACTTCCTCCCTAATGCAGCACTTGATCCCCAAAAGTGATGACCCAGAGGTCTAGGGGCCCAATGACCATCAAAAATTCCCTAGAGACCCAAAGTCACAAAGAATATTAAGGACCAATTCTAAACCCCTTCACCACCTAGACTACCATTGACTATTGATCCAATACTCGATGCACCTCCTAGTGCTGAGGCTACAACCAGTAGAATAGAAAGTTCCACAGATACCACCATTGACCGCAAGAATGTGGTTTGTGACTTCCAAATAGTCACCCCAAAACAAGAATGGCCACATGGAAGCTGGTGAAAGTCCAAAATATGTTAACCAATTATCGAATCCATCATAACTTGACTCAATATCCATAGCTATAAAGTCTGAACACCACTTCGGGGAAACACAAGTCTATGTCGGATTTGTAAATCTGTGCGCCAATGCCACATATCACTTGGTCATCCATAGTCTGCACAAGATCAATACACCAATGGTGATAGAGAAAAACAAGTCATAGGAGCATGGAGAAAGGATGACATAGAAACTGAAGGAGCAATAGAGACCAAATTTGGAATGATTTTCCCTCATCCTTCACAATATGAATCTATTTACGCCATCCAACACCATTAGTTCCATCGTCCCAAGCCACCAATTGGAAACCAGATCTATGCCATTAGTTATGCCAATGCTAGACCACAACACATGAGTAAAATTATTTAAGAAATATGACCAGTGGGACAACGTCGACGTAGGTTGAAAGAAGGAAAGAGAAGAACGTTCTTCCCATGGAATATAATATGAAAGGATAGACAGAGATGAATAAAAATTATCAGATATGTCACTAACTATAAAATGAAGGGTTTTAGAATAAAATCCTAGGTGAAGATGAGAGTTGGATGGGTTGAGGGAATAACATGGTGAATGGAGGTAGAAGTAGCAGGAGATCAGAGAGTGTAACCGAGAAGATGAAGGGGAAAATGTCATAGGAGGAATTAGAATCAATGTAATAAGTAGAGATCGAGATGGAGACATAGGCATGGTTAGAGTCTAAGGAAAAGGAGGAGGAGGTATGGAAGCAGAATGGATGTGGGAAGGAGGGGAGAGGGTTCTAGAAGAGGAGGAGATTAGGATGATGGCCTCACAGAGGGGATATAGAGATAAGATTGGCGAAGGAGAGTCGGGGGTGTGAGGGTGGGGGGAATTGGTGAGGATAGTCAGCAGGGAGGGAGAGTGGAAATAATGGATAGGGAGACAAGTACCATTGGAATGATCATGAGGCCACATGTGGAAGAGATATTACAAGCTATAGTATATATAATATATTTTCATTTGTAATACTGGTTCAATTTTCATTTTTATCAAACATTCATGTAGTTATAATTATTAATTCGTATTTGGTTTTTTATGTTATTATACATTCATAAAATTAGCCTTAGCAATGCACTATCAGTTTTGGATACATTTATATTCTTGAAGTTAGTATAAGGAAATAGAAATGTGTATGTAATCTTAAACATTCAGGCATTGATTAATTTATGTTCCAAAAGATCATAATGAAAGTTCATCTATGTTTTGTTGTTATACTTTGTCCTATGCTAGTTTTTTCAATTTAATTTTATATATCTTCATTCAAATGAATTTTTTTACCTAGTTCATTATTGTAACATGGTTACCCTTCCATTTTTTATTACTTTTATACTGGTTTAGTATCAATTAATTCCATTAAATGGGATTGGGATCATCAAACTTATTGTTTACATTTCATAGAAAGTAAAAAAAAGAAAATAATAGATTTTTTGAAGCATTAATAAGATTTTGATTTTATTGATTCATAACATAGTATGAATTTTATATAACCTATTTAAAACTTCCTTTGAAATTTATTAAAATAAACTGAAGTATGACTAGTTGAGGATTTATTGTTATGGTAGTTGGGTTGATGAGATTTTATAGTGTAGTATACTAATTATATAAACTAATTTGTAAGGAACCCTTTAATTTCCCAACATTTCAATAGATGTATGCTTGATATGTTGGATGTTTTAAAAAATAATTAAAAAGGAATAAGATTAGTAAACATGTTTGACTAGAATATCCAGTTTTCTCATTTTGATGATTTATAAGATAAATTTATTAGAAAATGTAATTTTATTTGGTTATCGAATTTTTAACTGGGTCAACATTCTTTTTATCCTAATTTTTAAACTAATCTATTATGCGTTCTTATTTTTTTAAATCATAAGCCAAATGTATTGGGATTGTTTTAAATATAGATGTAATGTGAGGTTTAAAATTATTTTTCTGGTCTATATTGATTTCATACATTGTATCTTGTATGAAATGGTGATGGGGAAATTTTTGAATAAAATATAAATAGATTTTTTAAAATGTTTGTGTGAAATGCTATTATTTTCAATTTTTTGGTGACTCCTTTATGATTTTTTTTCTGGGAGTGAAAATTTCCGGTGTGTTTGGGGTGGAGTTATTAACATAAAATTATCATTCATTATAATGGTTTTTACAAAATAACAATCCCCTAAATATTAAAAACATAGAGAAAGTGTAATTTTCAATAATGGTGTAATATGTCACTCAACTGTGAATACCACAATTTTTTGTTTCTTTAAACATGGATATTTTTTCATCAATGTTCATGCGTAGAATATTATTTTTATTGTAATGTGGAAAATTATTAATTGAAATATTAATTTAATTTTTTAATTTTTTCATTTTATTGTACAATTGCTTATTGTTTAATATCCAATCATTCATCGATGATTACTTTATAGAAAGACAACAATACCCAAATCCTAAAGTACAATCTGCAATGCATGCATAATCATTTCAACCTCAACCAAATTAAAATTATTGAACTATAATTTCTCAACCAAAATTTATAATCAAATCCACAATGAAGCACTCATATGTGGAAATCTATATCCTTTCTCTCACTCCAAATTTCCACACATGCCCAAAGAACCTATGATACACAAAATACATAATAGGAGTAGTTCAATTATATATTTTATTATTTAATAAACTAAGTACAAAATATTTATTGAAGTGTTGTATTGATTTTATACAGTTTATTGAATTAACTATAAATAGTTTAAAACATAAAATAAATGCATAAAATGAGTGCATTTTGTGGAATAACTTTTATAAACTAGACAAAAATTACTGAATAAACTAATATCATATAATAAACAAATTTCATAGTATATATTGTAATCTAATTTCTTAATAATTTCACCTTTTAACTTATTCCATATTCTATAATGTTTTTAATGTAAATATCTCCTATAAATTGATTTTATATTGTATAAATGTATTTTAAGTTGTATATTGTAAATGGATTTTATATTTTATACTTAATATTCATACTATATTCAGAAATTTATGTTACAATAATAAATTATTTCATAAAATATACTATTTATAATACTGTATGCAATTGTACTTGTTGTATCAACCATTTATCAGCTTCATCTTTAATTTTTCATACTTTTTTTATTTATATTACACTATGAACTGATTTTTTACTACCTAAACTAATTTCATATTGTAATATCTTTCATATTGTACAATTTTTTAATATTGTATAATGTAAATCATACAATTCACTAAACAATTTTAAACATGAAAAGATATATTCCTTTTCAAACTATATGTAATTAAGTAGGTTTGGGTCAAGGACCTCATGTAGTTAAATGAAGATCCCAGGTTGTTGGACTCCTCATGTATTAA
Organism: Viscum album; assembly: GCA_963277665.1. Classification (NCBI taxonomy): domain Eukaryota; kingdom Viridiplantae; phylum Streptophyta; class Magnoliopsida; order Santalales; family Viscaceae; genus Viscum; species Viscum album. The sequence continues at coordinate 248,194,074 of OY728135.1, read as the reverse complement.
TCATGTTTTAATGACCAAAAATCTCAATAATAATTACAAATCTTATTAATGATCACAAATCTCACAAATATTATCAATAATGTGTTTTTATGTTTTAAGTTATCTCATAATTGATAATGGCTAACCTCAATTAATTATATGCATATTACTGTTTAAGTTTGAATAAATTTATTTTCCTTTGTACAAGACAAAGTGAAGCTTGACACAGTAAGTTATACACTGTGTGCAAGACACAGACACTGTGAACAAGAACATTATGATGAAGCAGACACCGTGAAGCCTAAGTCTTAGACACCGTGACCAATGAGACACTATGACCACAAGACACCATGACACAGTAAGCCGGACACCATGAAGCAAGACACTAAGAACAGACACCATAAGCTAGACACTATGTTTTCCTAAGTACTAGACATAGTTAGCAAGACACAGTCATCAAGGCACCGTGAATCCAGAAACTATGATTAAGGCACAGGAAGCCAGAAACTGTAAGCAAGACACCGTGACAAGGAGACACTGTGAAGGAGAAACCGTGACAAGGATACACCGTTAAGGATACACCATGAATGATACACTGTGATAAGGAGACACCGTGATAAGGAGACACTATGAAGAAGACACTGTTTGCATAGCATACTATGACATCGTTTCTTAACCTATTTTGTCGTCTTTCAATTTAACTTTTTAACAGTCATATTTTACATCTTTAATGCACTGAAATAATTAATGTTTCCTTGTATACATAGTACGAGGTATGAGGTATGAAACATATGGAACCGTCGGCTAACCCTCATGCATTCGAAGATAAAGAATGAAGAGTTTCCAAGAGAAAGAAACACAAAAAATTCAAGGAACATGAGTGCACCGTACTCAACAGAAATGCAAGCCAGAGCATAACCTTGAAGAACACATTGATAGATCTTAAAAAGAAAGAATTTCATCATGCATTCAGTCCGACTCTATTAAAGAACACTTGAAGTACACTTGAATTCAGAGAAAATCTTTACTCGTGAAGAAAAAAAGCTGAATCTTGACACTCTGTTTTTCAACACAAGAACCAGAGAAGGACTTAGAAAAATTTCTGTCATATCCATGGAGTCCAGAACTGCACTTCTAATCACTAGATCATTTTTAACTCATATCTACTCTCTCTCTCCCTCAGTGATTTCTTTATTTTACTTTTTAGCAGTGTGTGTACTATGAATATTGTACACACACACTGACTCCTACGTTGAACTGGAGGATTTCAAAATCCTCACACAAAATTCTTTACCCATGTTTACCAACGAAAACGGTGGAAGAGGACCCTGTGTGGCCTGGTCATTATTTTTTTATCCACAAAAACCGTGGAAGAGGTCCTTGTGTGGCCTGGACAGTCCATGTACTATTGTTAACCCTGATCTTGGGTGTGGATCAGAGTTTATTTATATAAACTGCTTAGTGGCAGGTGATCACCAAGTGGAGTGGATTAGGTCTCGGCTTGAGACTGAACCACTTGTTTTATATCCGCTGTGCTATTTAAATTTAGTCTACTATGTTTTACTACTTTATTAAATAATCTAGAAAACCACTAAATTCACTTTGATAGTTAGTCTTGGAAAGAAGTTATATCTGATTTGTCTTAGTAGGATAACTTCAAAAGTAATTTTAATAATACCAATTAAGATAACTGAGAATTAATCAATCTTCTAAGAATTCGTTTATACAGTCAAACTCTTATAATAGTATAACCTTGATTAACTGGGCTGTATTTATTTTTGGGGAAATAATTATTTGTAAAACTAATATATTTTAAACAGAAATTTTTATATAGTTACTCAATTCACCCCTCCCCTCTTGAGTTAACTAATCTGACCAACATTTGGTATCAAAGGTTGCTTTATTAGGACTTTGTGTAATCTTATTCAACTGTGATTATAGTTGTACTTTAAAGATCTCTAAATTTCTGTTGATTCTAAATTTCTATCTCTTGTAATGTAATTTGTTAGTATGGACAATAGATTGGATGGTGCTACAACTTACAGGCCACCATTCTTTAATGAAAAAAACTATGCTCAATGGAAAATCAAAATGAAAGTGCATCTAGAGAGTATGAGTTTTGAAATCTGGTCATCCATTATAGATGAATAAAAACTTCCTGTGACTGATAGAATTACATGGGATGAACCTACCAAACTTTCTTACAATAACAATTGCAATTCTATGAATGCCTTGTACTATTCCTTAGGAGATGAAGAATTTAATAGGATTTATGCTTGTAAAACTGCCTATGAAATTTGGGATACCTTTTCTGTCTCACATGAAGGCACGTCTAGTGTAAATGAAATGAGATTTAATTCTTATACTATAAAATATGATAATTTTAAGATGAAACCCGATGAGACTATTTCTGATATTTATCTTAGGTTAAATTATATTTTCAACACAATGATTTTTCTAGGAAGATAATTCACTCCAAAAGAATAGATCATGAGAATTCTCAGATGTCTACTTGACAGATGGAGGGGAACCTCTGTCTCAATTAGAGAGTCATGCGACATCAGAAGGATACCTGTAAAGGAACTCATTGGGAAACTTATGATGTATGAGGAAGAGCTGAAAGTCAACAAAGAAGATGAGCATGGACCAAAGAGGAAATCTGTTGCATTCAAGACCTCCCTCTCGAAGCACAAAGACAAAGGAAAACTAGAATCTTCTATAGACAGTTCCACTACTGAACAATCATCATGAGACAATAATGAGGATATGGCTCAACTAGCTAGAAGATTCAAACGATGTTAAAAAAAGAAGAACTATTTCAGAAAGCATAAGTTCAAGGGAATGTATGATCCAAAATTAAATTGGAAAAAGGACTGCAAAAGAAGTGAAAAAAGTGATGAAATTGTATGCTATGAATGTAAGCACATTTGATATATAAAGGATGACTGTCCAAAACTCAAATATAAGAAGAAATATGAGAACAGGGACAAGAAGTACAAAGAGGAAATGAAGGCAACCTGGAGTGCCTCTGAGGATAGTTCAAGTGACTCAGACATATCCCATGATGAACATACTAACAAAGATAATCTTTGTTTTATGACAAAAACATTTGAGGTAACACTGAACTCTTCTGTACAAAACTCATATTATTCTTAAGAGGAAAGTGACTCTGAAAATATTAACAATGAATAAATGTTTGAATATTTCAACATGCTTGAAGAGACATTCAATGAATTAAAGGATGAATATAAATCATTGAAAAAATAGCATGCTCTCACTGTAACTGTTAAATATGAACTTACTACTGAAAAAGAAAAAATGCTCAACAGCTCAAAGAAAAAAATGAACTAAAAATGACTAATGAGCAATTAAAATGTGACTTAGAAAAGTTTAATAATGATAAAAATACCCTTACCCAATTTTTTTGAAAACAAATTGCTCATAAATATAATATTGTATTTGGTTATAAACCTGGTAAAATAAACCTTGGTAGAAAAAATTTTGTTTCAAAGTCTAGGACATATAATTTTGTCCCCAGTTCTGGACATAGCTCAACTAGCTCGCATCATGATGTATATTCTACTGTTTCATGTTTTTGTGGACCAAATAGAGTTTATTTATCAAATACTTTACATAATGCCTATAGGAAACCTATGAAACAAATATGGGTTCCTAAAGAACTTATTACTAATGTTACTAAACCCAAATAAGTATGGGTACCAAAATCTGTCTTTGCATGATCATGTTGTACGAAATCTTCTTAAAGAGCTCCTGCAAAAATCTGTGGTACTTGGACAGTAGGTGTTCAAGGAACATGATAGGAGACTACTCATGCTTCAAGAACCTGGTAAAATTAGATGGAGGATAGGCCACATTTGGTGACAATTCAAAGGGGAAGATCATTGTCTTAGGCTAGATTGGTAACTCTGATTCGATTCAAATTTCTAAAGTACTGTTTGTTAATGGTCTAAAATATAATTTTCATAGTATCTCACAATTGTGTGATGATTGATATCACATTAAATTTGAAAATGATGCATGTAATGTCCTTGGTTCTAAATATAAATTAGTATTTTCTGCATCAAGGAATGAAAATGTTTATTCTGTTAATTTAGATTCTTTAGCTTCTCAACATGTTTCATGTTTAAGTGTATTTCATAAAGAATCTTGGCTCTGTCATAGGAGACTAGGAAACTGTAATGTTCACTCTATTATAAAGTTAACTAGAAAAGGACTAGTTAAAGAGTTACCCAAACTTGAGTTTCCAAATAAAAAGTGTGCAATCATTGACAAAAGGGAAAACAACACAAAATCTCTTTCAAATAAAAGAAAGAATTGTCTACTTCTCAACCTCTCAAGATTGTTCACATGGATTTGTGTAAACCATATAGAGTTTCTAGTTTAAATGGGAAGCACTAGGTTTATGTTCAAGTAGATTATTTTTCCAGATATACCCAGACCTTCTTCATGGCTCACAAAAGTGAAGCTTTCTCTTATTTTACTAATTATGCCAAGTCTGTAGAAAATCATAGTGGCCTTAAAATTAAATCTTTAAGAAGTGATCATGGCCGTGAGTTTGAAAATCAAGAGTTTGATTCCTTTTTCTGAAAAAATGGATATAATCCCAATTTCTCTACCCCTAGAACACCTCAGAAGAATGGTGTTGTAGAAAGAAGAAATAGAACCTTGTAAGAAATTGCTAGAACAATTCTTAGTGAATATAACCTACCTATTTACTTTTGGGCTGAAGCTGTTAATACAAAATGCTACATAATCAATAGAGTATTGATTAGACCAATTCTCAAGAAGACCCCATCTGAACCCTGTAACAATAGAAAGCCTACGGTTAATTACTTTAGAGTTTTTGGTTGTAAAGTCTTTATTCACAAAACTAAGCATAATCTTGACAAATTTTCATGAAAAAGTGATGAATGAAATTTCTTAGCTTACTCAATATCAAGTAACGATTATAGAGTATTAAATAAGAGAAATAAATGTGAATATGTCCATATCATGTTTGATGAAACAAATCCACATGATCCAAGAATCATCCTAGAAAATCTAGAGGATGATGTATCAAATCTGAACATCAACTCAAAATCCACAAATACCTCTGTGAAAGAATCTGTAAAAACTTCCAATTCTGGAAATTCTGTGCAATCAATTCATAATGAACCTGAATCTGTTGATGAACCTAAATTCACTAGTCCCTCCTTTTCAAGAAAGGTTATAACTCTTAAAAACCATCCCTTAGATGCTGTTGTACTAGACTTAGAGAAGGGAACACAAACTAGAGTTTCTCTAAGAAATCATGTTGAACATCAAGACTTCTTGTCACAACATGAACCTAAAACCATTTATGATTCTATCAATGATTAATTTTTGGTAATTTCTATGCAAGAAGAACTCAATCGGTTTGAAAGAGATAAATATTGGAAACTTGTTGAAAAACCCTAGGACACTTTTTTTCATATACACTAAATAGGTGTTTAGAAATAAGTTAGATGAAGCTGGAAATATAGTTAGGAATAAAGCTAGATTAGTTTCATAAGGCTATAGTCAAGAAGAAGGAATTGACTATGAGGAGACTTTTGCTCTAGTAGCCAGACTTTGAAGCCATTAGAATTCTACTTGGTTATGCTGCACATCTAAATTTCAAACTATATCAAATGGATTTTAAGAGTGCATTCTTAAATGGGTATATATATGAGGATGTTTTTGTTGAACAACCCCCTAGATTTACAAACCCACATTTTCCAAATCATATTTTTAAACTATTAAAATCTTTATATGGTTTAAAGCAAGCTCTAAGAGCTTGGTATGAAAGATTAAGAACTTTTCTAATTTCCAAAGGTTTTAAAAAAATAATATCTAATCCTACTCTCTTTATAAAAGGATTATCTAATGATGTTTTAGTTGTTCAAATCTATGTAGATGATATTATTTTTGGATCTTCAAAAAATTCATTATTTATTGATTTTTCTAAAATGATGCAAAACGAATTTGATTTGAGTTTAATGGGTGAACTAAAATTCCTTCTTGGATTTCAAATCTTTCAAAATAATGATGGAATTGTTTTGACTAAAAGTAAGTACACTAGAGATCTTCTAAAACGTTTTGGATTGGATATCAAAAAATGTAGTGACACTCCCATGAGTACCACCTGTAAGTTGGATCTTGATGAAGATGGAAAATCTATTGATCAAAACACTTATAGAGGAATGATTGGAAGTATAATCTACTATGCTTCTAGCCATCCTGATATTAGGTTTATTGTGTGCATGTGTGCTCTCTTTCAAGCAATCCCTAAAGAATCTCATTTAAACTTTGTAAAGAGAATTTTCAAATACCTCAAGCATACACCCAATCTAGGACTGTTCTATCCCAAAGGGAAATAATTTGAACTAGTTAGTTATTCTGATGCTGACTTAGGTGGCTGTAAGTTAGATAGAAAGAGCACCTTTGGAACATGTCACCTTTTAGGCAAGTCACTAGTATCATGGTGTTGTAAGAAATAAAATTTTGTTTCATTATCTACTGCAGAAGATGAATACATAGCCGCTGGCAGTTGTTGTGCACAAATTTTGTGGATGAAACACACTTTACTAGATTATTGATATCAATTTAGACATCTACCAATAAATTGTGACAACACAAGTGCTATTAACATTTCAAAAAATCCTGTTTCACTTTCTAGGACCAAACATATTGATGTAAGACATCACTTTTTGAGAGATCATTATCAAAAATGGTGGTATTGCTTTCTAATTCATTAGTACTTAATATCAACTTGATGATATATTAACTAAACCATTAAATTATGATAATATAGATTACATCATACATGATCTTGGAATGATCAATCAAAAATAGATATCTGACTGGTCTTACTGTTTAATCATTTAATATATTTTAGTTTACTATTTCATGTTAAATTTTTCTCGGTTACTATCTCTCATATTTACGGTCTCACCATTATCACTTTCTATTCACAGTATGGCATTCACTGTCTCTCTGTGACAACCACTGATTTTCTCACAGTGACGACCATTTACCATCGCACCGTAACGTTTATTCACGGTCTCACTGTGAAAATTATTTATGCCTTTCTTTTAACCCATATCGCGGTAATTATTTTTTCACCTCGTTTACTTTCCCACATTTCTATTTTTGTGACATATGACATTCCCAAATGATAAAACAAAAGGGTTTCACTCAGTTCTTCACCCAGACCTTCTCCTACTCACTCTTTCTAAACCCTTTCAACCTTGAAACCCTCTCTCTCGATCGACCTTCAGTGAATTACAAGGATGAAGCGTACATCATCATCCACACCTGAGAAGCGCAGCTTGAAGAAAAAGAAGATAGCACCGAAGCTGGCACCCAAAGGACCCTTGAATCCAAACCTGTTAAATCGCGATGTTGTTCCTAAAAAATATGTTTTCCCTGAGTGGCTTTTTTCCAGCAAGTCTCTAGTTTTTAATGTTTTAATAGAACAAGGCTAGATCGAATGGTTCTCAAGGAAGGATAGACATATTTATGCGAGGTTGGTAGCTCAGTTTTATTATTATGTACAGTTTTCTTTAGATGCTGGTGAAAGCTATGTTGTGAGGAGTTGGGTCGATGGACAAAGCTACTCATTCTCTTCAAGGATCTTGGCTGCATGCCTTAGGATTCCTCATGAAAGAATTTGTGATGATTATCATAGAGATCCCCCACCTACAACTGATTTCTTTGACCTGGAAAATGCATTGGAAACCCTAACTGGAAATGGAACTAAGAGAAGGGCCATAACTACTAAACTTTATGGAGAGACAAGTCTGTTGTTTAAATTTGTTCAAAATCTGATTAGCCCAAGGAAAGGTGACTTTGCTTTCTTGAAGTACCAAGATATGTTCCCGATTCATCTTATGAATAATAGAAACAAAATCAATCTGTACAAATACATCATTCACAATATTTGTGAATTGATGAAGGTCACATCCAAATCCACCTCTCTGTTTTACTCTAGAATGATTTCAGCAATTCTTGTTGCAAAAGGAGTAGTTGGATCCAATAAAGAAGTACTTATGGATTTTGAATATTTTTTATCTGAACCTACCATTAAGAGGATGAAAATAAACTATAACCCCTAGAATAAGGAATAGGTTGAAGATAATGATAATCTTTATGAGAAGTATAATCATGTGGATTATCCAACAAGGCCAAAGGAAATTTCTAATCCTGTTTTGGAACCATATAAAGTTGTAGATTATTTAGAAGATGAAGATGAAGAGGAAGAGGCAGCTGAAGTACCAAACATAGAAGAGGCTGATATACCTCATATAGAAGAAGTTGTTATTGAGAAAGAAAGGATTTTTGTTCCTCTTGTTGTTCCTAGAAAAGAACTTCCTACCCCTAGAGCTGTTGTTAATTTGGAAATCCAATCTGAGGCTGTAAGAGAATTAGTTGTCCCAGAATATGAGCACTAAGTCATGGAAGAGGCTGTAGTAGGAGAACTCCCTACTGTGTAAGAAGAAACTCAAAAAGAACTCCCTCCAATCCAAGAAGCTAATCTGGATGACCTTCTTATGGAACAATCTTTTCTTGAGAAAATACCCTCTGCAGACGAGAGGATGGAGATAGCCTTTAGGTGGGCTAGGCAAGAAATGGCTGGAAAATTAGAGATGAACCAGTGGTTTTTGAACAAGTACCTGAGCCTCAAGGTCCTGAAAAGGAAGCCCTTATTGAGGGGGAGGAACCTCAAAATCTTGAGACTGGTGAAGCTGAGTCTGTTGAAGCATCCCAACCAACTGAGTCATATTCGATGGACACTCAGTATAAATTCCCTAGCTTTTATGATTTTATTGAATCTCAATAGGTTACTGCCATTGGGATTGATCTTTATTCTATTTTTCAACTGAAATTTGTCACATACTTTGCACCTGAACCTGAACCTCAACCTGAGCTTGCACCTATACCACTTCCTGCACTGACACCTTTACCTGAACAACAATATTTTGTCAGTAAATATGATTTGAATGTCTTTGGAGACACTATCTTAGCTGGAGTTGAGAAACTTCTGTCCTCTCAACCTCATCTTGTGACCAAACTGAGTCAGTAAGATGCCTCACTGCTTTTAGAAAATATTATCTGGCACATTCAACCCAAGATGATTCATGAATTTATAGATGTAAGGGTTGAAAACAAGTTGCTCAGTAATGAAGTTGCAACTCTGAAAAACATGGTTGATGGCCTACATAGAGAATTTCATTCCAGATCAGTGCCTACTCCTGCTTCTCCTGAACCTACTGTTTCTCATATTTATAGATATATTTTGTCCCAGATTCATCCATACCTCTTATCCTTTGATGAAAATATTGTATAAAGGCACAAAAACATGTTGCAAAACATGAGAGAGCTTGTGGAGAACCTTAATAATCTCACAGATGAATATACTGGATGTCTTCAAAAGGTCATTAAATAGCTCAAGTCTCTGACCATAACTGTCAAAGCTTCTACCTCATCTGGTAAAACCTATACTACTTCTTTGGATAGTTCTTTGCTCAGATCTATAGTCAAGGAAGAGATTCAGAATGCCTTTAGTGTATTTGATATGGATTCTTTATCTGAAGTTGTTAAGAACAGTGATAGAGTGCTTGACCTGGTTCAACTTCATTCCAAGATTTCCAATGATGCCGAGTAGGAGATCTCTAAGAATGTGGACTTCTATTTCAACCAGATTTTCTCCAAGACTGATATGAACAACCACTTCAAATACCTTGAAGAGAATCTAAGAATTCCTCCTGTAACCCAAGCCTTCAAAAACCATGTCCAGAAGCTGACCGTGTTTACCAGATTGTTGGAAAAGTTCATGGAAAATAAATATGATTTTGAAAATTCCATGTAGTATGGAGGAGATATTATTCCAGACTTCATTAAACTTCCAAGACCGTATCTTCATGTGAAAAGTACTGCAATTGTTGCTCCAATGGCTTCTCCTCTTATACATGGATTACCTACTTTCACTTTTGCCTTAGCTTCCACAACCATGTCTATTGCCCAGGCTCTTAGTCACATCAGGCCTATCATTCTTGACCAGAAATGACCAAAATCTTCTGCTACTCCAACATTGGCTCCCTCATTCTTCGAAGGTCTCCCTTTACCTTCTCTATCTACCACCTCTCTGCCTTCTTCTACATCAGAAACTTCCCCTATGGCTTCCTCTTCTGCTGTTGATAAAGGAAAAGAGAAGGCCAATCCCTGAAAAAGACAAGTGACTGTTATTTTTTTATGGGGATGTCATTGATTTTTTGTATTTCTACTTTATGTTGTCTTTTGACACTTTTAATGCCATATGCACTGTTTTCCCTCAATTCTTTCTACCTTTTAATAATCCCAAAAGGTGGAGAAAAAGTGTGAAGTTATCTATTATTCTATATGTTTTTTATCTATAGATGCATTCAATTTACCCTTTAACTATACTTGATTTTTGATCATCAAAATGGGGGATATTGTTGGAATCCTCATGTATTAATCATGTTTTAATGATCGCAAATCTAAATAAAAATTACAAATATTATCAATGATCACAGATCTCACAAATATTATCAATCATGTGTATTTATGTTTCAATTTATCCCTTACTTGATAATGGATAAGCTCAATTCATTTTATGCATATTACTGTTTAAGTCTGAATATAGTTATTTGCCTATGTACAAGACACCGTGAAGCTTGACACCGTATGTCAGACACTGTGGGCAAGGCACAGACACCATGAATAAGAGCACTGTGATCAAGTAGACACCGTGAAGCCTAAGTCTCAAACACCCTGACCAATGAGACACCATGACCACGAGACACCATGACATAGTAAGCCTGACACCGTGAAGCAAGACACCAAGAACAGGCACCGTAAGCCAGACACTCTGTTTTCCTAAGTACCAGACACAGTCATCAAGGCACTGTCAATCCAGAAACTATGAGCAAGGCACCGTAATCCAAAAAATGTAAGCAAGACACCGTGACAAGAAGACACTATGAAGGAGACACCATGACAAGGAGACACTGTGAAGGAGACACAGTGAAGGAGACACCGTGACAAGTAGACACTGTGAAAAAGACACCGTTTGTATAACATACTGTGACACCATTTCTTAACCTATTATTTCATCTTTCAATTTATCTTTTTAACGGTCATATTTGGCGTCTTTAATGCACTGAAAAAATTAATTTTTCTTTGTAGACATAGAACGAGGTATGAGGTATGACATATATGGAACCTATTGTCTAACCCTCATGCATTTGAAGATAAAGAATGTAGAGTGTCCAAGAGAAAGAAACACACAACAACGCAAGGAACGCGAGTGCACCATAATCAACAGAAAATCAATCCTGAGCATAACCACAAAGAAAAAATTGAAAGATCTTAAAAAGAAATCATTGTATCATGCATACAATCCAACTATACTTAAGAACACATGAAGTACACTAGAATTCAGAGAACATCTTTACTTTTGAATAATAATAGAAGAATCGCGACACTCTGTTTTTCATCACAAAAACTAGAGGACTCAGAAGAATTTCTCTCTTATACAAGGAGTCCAGAGTTGCACTGATAATCACTAGAGCATTCTAAACTCATATTTACTCTCTCTCAGTGATTTATTTATTTTACTTTTGAGCAGTGTGTGTACTTTGTATATTTTACACACACACTGACTCCGGTGCTAAACTGGAGGATTTCAAAATCCTCACACCAAATTATTTACCCTTGTTTACCCATGACAACTGTGGAAGAGGTCCCTGTGTGGCCTATTAATTATTTTTTTTACCCACAAAAACTGTAGAAAAGGTCCCTGCATGGCCTGGACAGTCCATGTACTGTTGTTAACCTTGATCCAGTGTGTGGATCAGAGTTTATTTATATAACCTGGTTGGTGGCAGGTGATCACCAAGTGGAGGGAATTAGGTCTCAGCTTGATACTGAACCAATTGTTTTATATACACTATGCTATTTAAATTTAGTCTAGTCTGTTTTACTACTTTACTACATAATCTAGAAAAACACTAAATTCACTTTGATAGTTAGTCTTGGAAAAAAGTTATATCTTATTTGTCGTAGTAGGATAACTTCAAAAGTAATTTTAATAATACCAATTAAGATTACTGAGAATTAATCAATCTTCTAAGAAGTCGTTTAAACAGTCAAACTCTTATTATAATATAACCTTGATTAACTGGGCTATATTTATTTTTGGGGAAATCATTATTTGTAAAACTAATATATTTTAAACAGAAATTTTTATATAGTTACTCAATTCACCCCTCCCCTCTTGAGTTAACTTCTCCGACCAACACAGGTGTTGTTGACATTGTTTTGATGAGTTTTTTAGGTTGTTTTGTTATGTTTTATGGTTTAATATGTTTTATTTTAATTCATTTTGGTTATCATTCTAGATTTTTGTAGTCATTCTATGTTGAGGCTGTTGTTGTCGGATCTATTAAATTTTAAAAAATTGGTCTCCAGTGATCCCTAATTATGAGGGCCATAGCTAGTGGACCATATTGAAGAATTTTATCTTAATAGTTTTAGTGTGTAAATATTTTAGTATTTAGACGATGATTTTCATGATTCTAGATTCACGTTCTATGGTAGATGCATGATTGGTGGTCATGCTTCCTATGTTTTTTAGGCTCATGTAAAAAATAGTATAGTAGTTCGGGGTTTTGAAACATGGATTTTGTGTAATCATAATGTGTATTTAATAAAATGACATCAAAGAATAAAATTCTTGGTCAATGTTTTATTATTCGATATATTAGACTAGGATAACCATTTTGTTATTTATTTTGAAAAATAAGGTTTTTAGGTTCTTTTGTATCATCCATCATAGTACATCGGTATGGTTTATGCAATTTAATTTAATAATTATTATAGAATATTTAAAATCACCATATTATATATAAGTAATTTAATAAATATATTACAAATTATTACCATAATATATATTAAAATCACATTTCTATTCATTTAAAATGAAATTTATAAATTGATTTTAATTGTTTCTACTTCTATTATAAGTGGATAAATAATTTATTTTAATAAATTGGTAAAAACAATTATGAAAATTTATATTATATTCTAGTAATATTATAATTATAACAGAACTATTTCATCTATTAAAATAATATTTTGGGGAAGAATTTTTACCTAATGTTTAGTGACATGACAATTTTTGTTGCTAAAAAGTGTTCCCAAAAAAAATTAACTTTATCAATAGATATACCCCGATTGGAAAAAGGTAATTATTTTTTAGTGAATCAAATAGTTAATTCCTAGACCAACAAAAACATATACAATGTAGATTTTTGAAGTGAAATGATTGATGCGTTAATGTATTTGTATTGAAGAAGTATGTTTTGTAGTATTTTAACTAAGGGTATTTTGGTTGTATGAATTATGAATCATCTAAGGATTATACTAATTATGGAAGTACATATTGTTCCATGTAATATTCAAATAATATTTATGTATATCATCATGAGATTATGAGTTTATGATTGATCATAGGTGAAAATTATTATATCCCCCATTTTATGATTTATGTGATGGGTGTTTAATAAGAATAAATATATTTTGGGAGACAATTATTGAAATACAACCCTTTGGTTTTTACATGTTTAATTGAGTATTCAATAAAATGTATATAATAAATAAATAAATAGTAATTTAATTTTAATTACTAATTTTCACACTATATTGATGGATTTAATTAATAGAGACTTTAGAGATTACATTGATTAGTTTTTTGCAGTATTTTAAGAAAATATGATTATATATTCAAATAAAAATCAAGAGAATGACGATCATTTGATTATTTAAATTATGTCTCTAAGGAATTGGATGATATATTAAAATTTTTAATAATATTGAATTTTGGCTATAAAAGACTTATTTTGGGTTGTATAATCGCAGGAGAGGGTATATAGGTGGATCCATAAAAGACAAAGGCTATTGTTAATTGGACCAAACCAACCATTGTGTCAAAGATATAAAGTTTTCTATGTTATTATTGATATTATTGATGGTTTTTGGAGAATTTATCATAGATTTCCATTATATTCACATTTTTTACTCTAAATAGAGAATCGTTCCTATTAGTTGATAAACGCGTTGACTATTCAAAAGAACTAATGAAAAGATTATCCAGAATATGTATATTTAAATTACCATATAGCAGAAAAGGGTTTATACTATATAATGACATATTAATGATAGGATTGGGATGTATTATAATGAAGAATGTTATGATGATATAATATTCCTTGTGATAATTGAATTTTCCTGAGAAAAATACCCCCACTCATGATTTTGAGTTAGTTGAAATAATTTTTACATTAATGATGTGGATGGATTATGTATACAAATAAAGGTGTGATTTATTTTCAAATAATAAAAATTTAATTAAATATTCACAAAGAAATGGTGGAACATGCACTATAAATTATGGTTGGTGGTTATTATATATTATGAAAACTCAATAAATTATCTTCCTAGGATAGTGAACAATGTTCCCGAGGCTTTATGACAAAAGAATCATGGAATCTTATTTTTTATGAGGATCATGAAAGATCTAATTTTTCTATATTTACAAAGGATTGAAGAGGGAAACAAGATAGGAGGGGTAAATATTATGTTTTTCAAATAAGTGTTAAATTATATCTCTATGTGAATATTAATGAGGTGTAGATGGATAGTGTATATATTTATAAGAATGTGCGAAATTTTCCTTAGTTTGACATTGATTATGATGGAAGGACAAGGCTTAAGAACCATGTATGTGTTCCATCCATAGAACATTTAGAGAATGATATGTTATATAATGACCAAAGATCATAATTATAAAATCATCATAGATGTATAATGATTTATAAATATCTGAAAGATTATTTCTTATGGGATAATATGAAGAGAGATATTGTAGTGTTTTTATCTCAGTACCTATTTGGCAGAAATTTAGGTCTAAGAGAAAAAAAGTCAATGGATTTTTATATAAATTAACCATACTAGAATGTAAGTGAGTAATAATAATCATGTATTAGTTCCTCAGAACCCTCAAATATCTAAATAGAATAATAAAATATGGGTTACAGTTGATCACATTAAAAATTCATCAAACTACATCTCTATAATTGAGATTTTTTCTCTTGGTTGGCATTAAATGATATACATTAAAGAATTGGTATTGTTTCATGGAGTACCACATTCTATTGTGTCCAATTAGGGTCTGTAGTTTACCTCTATGTTTTAGAGAATCTATAGAAATCTGTCAATATAGAATTGAGTTTTAGCAATGTGTATAATGCTCTGAAATATTTCAAGTTGAGATAACCATTCTAACCATAGAATGTAGAATAAGATCTTGTTCCATTGATTTAAAAGGAGTATGGGATCAATACCTTCCTCCAGTTGAGATTTTATTTAATAATGGATTTCATTCAATCATTTAAATGGCTCATTATGATGTCATATATAGAAATAAGTATATAAATTCAACATACTAGGATAAAGTTTTGGAATCAATGCAATTTTGAACTAAGATATTTGATTAAATTATAGACAATGTTAGAGCCATTCAACCTCACTACAATTAAGCTCAATGTTGAGGAACATTAACACTCAAAATCCATGGGGTGATCTGGAGTTGGATGTTAGTGAGAGATTTTTCAAGGAATTACTCCATGGAATATGTTTATGAGATTTGGGAAGAAATGAAAGTTTATCCTAATGTATATCGACCTCATTGATATTCATGAACAATATGGATAGTGTCTTATAGGATGACGCTTCCACCAAACCTCTGTCAATTCTATGATATGTTCCATGTATATCTCCTAACGAAGTACATAACTGATCTTTCACATGTACTAATATTAGTTTTCATAAGACTGGATCACGACCATTCATATAAAGAACCACATATAGAGAATTTGGATCATTGAGAGAAATCTCTATGAAACAAGATCGCTCACCAGATTATGTTTTTATGGAGAAGTAACTAACATGAGGTTGTTACATGGGAACCAGATGTTATGGTGTGGTAGAAGTATCCTTAGTTTTTTCTATCAAAGTAATGTATTTTTGGGGTAAAAATTATTAAAATGGGGTAAAAGTTTATACCTTGAGATTTTATGAAATATATTTTTCTATAAATATAAATTCTCGGATATCTTGTGTTACACGCAACATCTATTTTTAACAACCCCCAATATAAAATTTGAATCATTATTAAAACATGGCCATTGTAATGAGGCCATTAATTTTGTAGTATCAGTAGAAATATCCATATCTTTTTGGATAAATAATAAATTATTCATATAAATAAAATATATTTTAAAATATGTATTTAATTTTTATTAATGTCTTTATATGCCTCGAAAATACTTTTCTGTCAAAAATGACTTTTCTGTCTTTTTGTAAAAAAATAATAAAATTAATTTTTTCCACATTATGAAACTTTATTTGAAAATACCAATTTCAAATTTAGAATAAACATGTCAAAATTATCTTAGGGTAATGTTTTGGGATTTTTTGGAAATGTTTAATTTATAAATGAATAGGGAAAATATAATATTTTTTAAAACAAATACCATATAATTTAATCAATTTAAAATTTAAAACAACAATAAATATTGTTTAAAAGTGGAATTTTGTTAAGGAATATTTTAATTAATCTAATAGATTCCATTATATTCAATTTAAAATTAAATTTTGATATTGAAACTCTTTATACTAATCAAACGTTTGACATTGGAAATAAACCTTTTCATCATGTCTATAGGTTTAATTTTTAATTAAATTATTTCACTTCTGAGAATTGGATTTTGAAAAAATATATTAGATATTTTTAATTAGAATTATTAATAATATATAAATAATTCCAATTAATTTTTTGTAATAATGAATAATAAAAACAATACTAATTAACTATCACGTTTAAGGTGAAAACAAGTTTACCAGGGGTTAAACTAAACAAGAAATGGTTAAAATTTACTAAACAAATACTTACTCAATTTTTTTGGCCTTATTTAGAAATTATCAAGTAATAGATTAGATAATGATCCCTTTTATAGAAATGTGTCATGTATAAGAGTTTTGTATAACTCTTTGTTTTCTAAATTTCCATGTGTCTCTCTCCCCCACTTATAAAAGGGAATCCCATATCCATTCCTCTTCATAATTACAAGGCCATTGGATCCCCAATACCTACCCAATATTTTCATTAATTCCCTACCCATTTCATATATTCCTAATTTTGATTAAGAAACCATTTTAAGAAGGCTTCAAGTATAAACCTAATGAGGCTCTATAAAGAATAGGTATATTCATTAACTATTTGTTTTTTTAATTTTATTTTACATCAATAAAAATTTATTAAAAAATTATCATATGATAAAACATGTATATAACAAATAATAATATGTTATTATGTTAATTTCATAACCTATATCCCTCTCTTATTATATAAAATATGAAATAAAACAATCGATCATGTGTACGGAGGATTATCGTATCGAAAATCGATGTATTTAGATTTCCATCACCACCTTTCAAAGATCAATATAATTATGTATTAAAAATAGATATATTATAATTATTATATAATTATACTTCTATAATTATAATATAAAATATACATTCCTACATTGCAGTTCATTGAAAAATAATAAAGTCGATATTGTGTACGTGTGGGATACTGCCTCCATGAAAAAATGTGATATGTTTTTTTATTTCATTTTTACATAGATGATAATAAAGATAGATTAAATTAATTTATATGATTTATATGACATAAAAATGATTCTATAAAGCTGATATAGTAATTTTTTCTTTTTTGTCCATCTGTCAAGAAAATGGAAACATCATTCATGTATATGCACTGGCTACAATCTCCATGATAGGTGTAAGTCATTTTCTATATCTAACATTAATGTATTACTAAGAATACATATATAATTAATATATTTGATATTTATACCACTTTTATCATTATATATATGATGGAACCATGTTCAATTTATAAGGACCTGAAATACCAAACCAAAACAATCATGGAAAAGGATGCGCATATTACCCAAAACATGATTTTAACAAGTAATTTTCAATAAGGGGGGTTAATAAAAGGTGATATGCAAATAATATAAGTTATTACAAATATTTCAGTATCATTCATTAATATATATATATATATCTATATTTATTAATCAATAGGTTTGAAAGTTTATATTGAAATTTGAGACTTGAGTTAAGGGAATCTGAGCCCACTTTAATTTTAGTGTGGCACAATCCATATTCAACATCTATTAATTTAATATGGTTTATATACAAAGAATGAATTTAATTAAGTATTATCCATTTGAAAATTATTTAATATAAATATAAATATTATATTTTTCTTTCATGGGGGTTATGATTGTAAAATCACCAAAGTTATAAATTTTTTATGTATTAATCTCATTTTTTCTGGATTATTTATGATTATGTTTCAAATTATGAAACTTTATGATCATACCCTCATGAAAGAAAATTAATTTCGTATATAATGGTTATTTATTGAAATTAAATATATTTCCTTTCATTTCCCTCTCTTAAATTATCAAGGAGGCCAAACAATTTATGAAAAATATACTTTTTTATCTCTTCCGTCGAAAATCTTTTTTCTTCCATTTCCATGTTTTCTAAAAATGTCTTAATTTTTTTTACTATTATTTAATTATATTTTAAGAAAAAATTTAGAAATTTTTTACTTTATAAAAATGGAATAAATGTAATCTTATTTTCATTTTATTAACAATTTACTTCTGTGTTTTTAAGGAAAATGTGGAAGGAATACTTGTTTTAACATATATAGAAGGATTTTAATTTTTATCTTTCATTAAAAATAAATTATTTTAAGAATAAATTATATGATTTAATGGCTATTTTAAAATAAATTATTTTTATTTAATATTTTGGATTTTTTTAAATTTAAAGAAATAATTTCAAATTTGAAAATATATTTTCATCAAATAATTTATTAATGATCATTTTATGGAATTTATATTCATTAAATACAACATTAGTTATATTTTATTATATTTTATTAGGGATATGATACAATGGTTTCACACTTATATGTTTCATAGATATATTAATTTTATGATGAAATTTAATTTATGAAAACCAACCCTTATCTATGGGTTATTCTATAATGAAAAGATGAAATGTTTATGGAACACATTACTTTTCCATTGGTTCTAATAAGATGTTGTTTGTAGGTAAAAAATATCCTTTTCATGGTTTATGTGATGATGAATGTTTTATGTGTTGTACCTCTCAAACCCCTCGAGGTTTAATTTTCATGATCACAATCACCCTCTTATGTTTTTAACATTGTTTCAAGTGTTTTTGGTGATAGGAATCATTTCAGGTGGCCAAGGAATTGGGCCAAGAAATCAAGAAGTAGAAGTGGACTGAAATGCAGTCCACCGGCCAACCGGTGGCCTTGCACCGGCCAGCCGGTGGCACCCAGCCCCAATAGTGAAGGCTACTGCCTCACCACCGGCCAGCCGGTGGCTCTGGCACCGGTCAGCCGGTGGACCCTGAAAAAGAATCCTATGCCATTTTGCAAACACCGGCCAACCGGTGGGCCTGCACCGGCCAGCCGGTGGACACAGTCAAACTAGCCGTTGGGCTTTTGACCAGCCTGTCCACTTGGCTCCCAACGGCTCTCTAAGCCTCTCCAACGGCTCCGAAGCCTCCCCAAGGGTTCCATGCCTATAAATAAAGGCCAAGGAAGCCCCGGACACTAACCGGAACTATACGGAAGCCCACGGACACCTTGTTGATCATTTGGCGTACCTCCGGTGCATTCCTCCAAGGGAACCCCAAGTGCTCCATCCAATTACACATCCAAGGAGCTCCTCCAAAGAAGCTTGGAAGCGGCCTTCAACATCTCCATCCAATCAAAGGCGCCCAAGGCTTCTCATATACGGTTTTTTATTGTATATTTATTTTGAGCTTTAATTTTGGGTTTGTGCTTACAAACCCCAACCTTTTCTTCATCCCCTCTTTCTTTGGGTTCTCACACCACCACTAAGGTGTGAAGAGGTTCACAAGCCTTACCTTGTAAAAGGCTTGAGATCGGTGAGCTAGCCTTCACCCGTAAAAAGGCTAGTGGGTTATTGCTTAACCACTAAAAGCATTGGGTTCTTGCTCAACCACTAAAAGCAAGCTGTAATAGGTCCTAGTGCTACCTCAAAGCCTAGTGGGTTTCTTGCTACAACCATTGAAAAGCAAGCGGTAGGAATCTCTCAACGGTTGAGTTGGGAGCGGAGACATAGGCCGGGTTTTTGGCCGAACTCCGTTATCAATTTGCGTGCCTTGCCTCTTTATTTCCGCTGCATTTATACTTTGATTTTTAAATTGTTAATCAATTTTTTAAAAGGCAATTCACCCCCCTCTTGCCATCATTCCCTCCTTGGGGTGTTCTTCCATACCAACAATTGGTATCAGAGGGACCTTTGAGTAATTCCTTAACCCGGTTTCAAAGTTAAGATCTTTTTTTATGGCATCTACCTCTTTCGCCCCCGAGGGCTACTCTTTGGGTCGGGCTCCATTTTTTGATGGGTCCGACTATAATTATTGGAAAACCCGCATGACTACTTTCCTTAGAAGCATAGGATATCCCATTTATAAAATAGTCATGCAAGGTTACACTCTCTCTTCCCCCGACGAATCCAAATGGACCCAAGCCGACATTAGAAATTTCGAGCTTGATGGCAAAGCCATGAATGCTCTCCATTGCGGCCTTGACCGAAACGAGTTCAATCGAGTTTCCACATGCACCTCCGCACATGAAATCTGGAAACTTTTGGAGGTTACCCATGAGGGGACCAACAAAGTAAAGGATACTCGATTGGACATGTACCGTCAGGATTTTGAGTCATTTTCAATGCATTCAAATGAATCTATTTCTGAAATGTTTACTAGATTTACTGACGTGTGCAATGGGAGAAAGTCCCTTGGTGATGATGTTTCAGCTGAAGCAATGGTCAAGAAGATCTTATGGGTCCTTCCGAGCTCATGGGCACCAAAGGTGACGGCAATCCAAGAAGCTAAGGATGTCAAAAACATGCCGGTCGAGGAGCTCATTGGATCCCTCATGACATATGAGATCACAATGAGGAGGCAAGCTCAAAAGGAGGGCACACCAATCAAGACACCAAAGAACATTGCCCTCAAGGTTCAAAAGGAAGTAAGCTCCTCCTCATCTTCTTCCTCATCTCCTTCCTCATCGTCCTCATCATCAAGCGGCGACTCGGAAATGGAGAATCTCGCCCGCCAAATGCATAAATTTATGAAGAAGCATAAGAAGAAGAAGAAATCCCGCAAGGCGCGAAAGCAAGAACCCACCACAAGATCCGAGCCCAAGGTAAAATGCTACGGGTGCGGCGAAAAGGGCCATTACAAGCCCGATTGCCCACTCAACAAGAAACGGGCCACGCCAAAGGAAAAAGGAAAGAAAAAAGTCCTAAAGGCGACATGGAGTGACACCTCTTCATCATCCTCCTCCTCCTCCTCGAGCGACCAAGGTACAAAATGCCTAATGGCATTCCATGAGGTAACATCTTCCGACTCCTCCTCCTCTTGCTCTTCAAATTCCAATTCTTTAAATCATTTGTCATATGAAGAACTCTCTCATGCTAGAGACCAACTTGAAAAAGGGTTTCATGAACTTTCTTCAAAATTTGTTTCTTTGAAAAAATCTTTCAAAAAACTCTCCTCCGAAAAAGACCAACTTCTCAAAGAGAAGGAAGAGTTGTCCCTCAAAATCCAAAATTTTCCAAATGTTGATTCTATGGAATCAACCATCAAGGACCTTAGGGAGACCCTTGCTAAGTTCACCCAAGGGGAACAAAATTTGAACAATATACTTGGTTCCCAAAGGGTTTCCCGAACCACCAATGGACTTGGCTATACCAACCAAGCCTCCTCCTCCCATGCTCCCACTGTTTTTGTAAGGGGGAGCTCTAGTTATAAATTTTGTAACTATTGCAAAAAACCCGGGCATCTCATTTATGAATGTAATTGTAAAAACGCCCGGTACGGCCAACCCAAATCGATTTTCTATTCCGATGAATTTTATAGGAGAAGACCCGCCATGAGGAAAGTATGGATTGAAAAATCCCTATTGGCAAGTCTCTCCGGGCCTAAATTTGTTTCGGTTTCAAAAACCACTCCCCGGTGATTCTTTGTTTTTATTTAGGGGGAGTTAGGATTTTTTAAGCCTTTTTGTGTATTCAAAGTTTTTATTTCAAACTCAACACTTGGCTTCGAAATTCTCTATTTTCTATTAAATTTTCATTTTTAAATATCCAACAGTTGGTATCGATTTTTTGATTCAAAACTCTCAATTTCAAAAATTTCATTTGGTTTCAAATTTCGAATTTCAATTAGTTTTTGATTCAAAACTTTCAATTCAAACTGTTATTCAAATTTTTCAATTCAATTTTTCATTTCAAAATTTCCAACAATTAGTATCACTTTCAATTGTTTTAAAATCTCGTTTTTCATCGAACTCCCTCAATCAAGTTTTATGCCCCATTCTATTTTGATAATCACAAAGGGGGAGAAATTTCTTGATTGATTGGGGGAGAATCATTTTCATCCTGCTTAGTATTTCCTTTCAATTTCAGCTTTTTACATTAATTGTTTTGGTGATTGTGATCATCAAAATAGGGGGAGATTGTTGTACCTCTCAAACCCCTCGAGGTTTAATTTTCATGATCACAATCACCCTCTTATGTTTTTAACATTGTTTCAAGTGTTTTTGGTGATAGGAATCATTTCAGGTGGCCAAGGAATTGGGCCAAGAAATCAAGAAGTAGAAGTGGACTGAAATGCAGTCCACCGGCCAACCGGTGGCTTCACCACCGGTCGACCGGTGGACCCTGGGAAGAAGGCAGAGCCACTGCCTCCACACCGGCCAACCGGTGGCCTTGCACCGGCCAGCCGGTGGCACCCAGCCCCAATAGTGAAGGCTACTGCCTCACCACCGGCCAGCCGGTGGCTCTGGCACCGGTCAGCCGGTGGACCCTGAAAAAGAATCCTATGCCATTTTGCAAACACCGGCCAACCGGTGGGCCTGCACCGGCCAGCCGGTGGACACAGTCAAACTAGCCGTTGGGCTTTTGACCAGCCTGTCCACTTGGCTCCCAACGGCTCTCTAAGCCTCTCCAACGGCTCCGAAGCCTCCCCAAGGGTTCCATGCCTATAAATAAAGGCCAAGGAAGCCCCGGACACTAACCGGAACTATACGGAAGCCCACGGACACCTTGTTGATCATTTGGCGTACCTCCGGTGCATTCCTCCAAGGGAACCCCAAGTGCTCCATCCAATTACACATCCAAGGAGCTCCTCCAAAGAAGCTTGGAAGCGGCCTTCAACATCTCCATCCAATCAAAGGCTCCCAAGGCTTCTCATATACGGTTTTTTATTGTATATTTATTTTGAGCTTTAATTTTGGGTTTGTGCTTACAAACCCCAACCTTTTCTTCATCCCCTCTTTCTTTGGGTTCTCACACCACCACTAAGGTGTGAAGAGGTTCACAAGCCTTACCTTGTAAAAGGCTTGAGATCGGTGAGCTAGCCTTCACCCGTAAAAAGGCTAGTGGGTTATTGCTTAACCACTAAAAGCATTGGGTTCTTGCTCAACCACTAAAAGCAAGCTGTAATAGGTCCTAGTGCTACCTCAAAGCCTAGTGGGTTTCTTGCTACAACCATTGAAAAGCAAGCGGTAGGAATCTCTCAACGGTTGAGTTGGGAGCGGAGACGTAGGCCGGGTTTTTGGCCGAACTCCGTTATCAATTTGTGTGTCTTGCCTCTTTATTTCCGCTGCATTTATACTTTGATTTTTAAATTGTTAATCAATTTTTTAAAAGGCAATTCACCCCCCTCTTGCCATCATTCCCTCCTTGGGGTGTTCTTCCATACCAACATTATGATCTTATGGAATAGAAATTTATGGATTATATGATGGGTGGGACCAATATCTCCCTCAAATTAATTTTGAAATGATTAATGTAATCAAATGAGAAAAACTCATACATGAGAGTTTTTCCCAATATCAATAAAGATGGTACACATGAGTTTATACAAATATCTAATAATTGGATGCACAAGTGGTTAACTAAATATTAAAAAATAGGGTTCTCAAAAGGATATCCCATACCCAAAAAATAGGGTTCATTAGAGGTTATCCCAATCCAAAAAAAAAGATTTTACGAGGGATGTTATCATACTCCCAAAAGTGGGTACGTGGGAGGTTATCCAATACCAAAGAACATAAACAGGTGGTTATCCCTTGAGTAACATTCCTAAATAAATTTTTAAGGACATATTTAAACCTTATACTATACCACCATTGAATATTTTGTAATTTTGAGACATTTTTTTGGATTTCATTTATCAACATCTATTATTGTAAGAGATTTTCCAATGGCCCCCAACCCCACTTATAAGAGGATACCCAATTTCCTCTTCCAAAAAAATAAAATTTATTTTTTGTTGAAACATTCCATTCTAAATTGTCTTTCTTAAACCCATACCGATAAACTAGAGCCCCTTTTTTTAATAATATCATCCTACTAAGGCTTAGGGAAAAACTAAAGTTGTCCTAAAATGAAGTGGTTTAGTTATGAAACACGTATATACATTTTATTTCATCCATTAGCCCCTTGAAAAATTATCCAATTATGATAAATTAATAAAACCGATATATTTAATATAAATGGTTGTTATTATATCAATTTAATATCTTATATCCATCCCCACTTCCACCAAATTGTAAATGAAACTGTCAATAGTGAGTATAGTATACTATCACGTCATGAACTAATATAATTTGTTTTCCATCACCACCTCTCATAGATGGATATAATGATTTATTTAATATATATATTATGTTTATTAAATAATTATATTTTTTAATTAAAATATAAAATATAACATCTTAACTCCAAATCTATTTGAAAACAAAACTGTCGCTCATGCGTACGTGTGGACTAATGTCTCTATGATGTGATTTTATATGTTTTCTATTTAATATTGACATAGAAGTTAATAAGTATACATTTTTTTGAATAAATATGATATATATGATATAATAATGATTCTTTAAAGTAATTTTTTTAACATTCCTTCATTTCATCCGTAAAAAATAAGGACCCAACAATCATGCGTGCATATGGCCAAGTTTCTCCATGAATAGTGTAATTCATTTTTCTATCTCTAACATTGTTGGATGACTCTAAATATTTATATTATGAATATATATATATATATAATATTTTAATCATTATTAAAATTTTCTAGGTTGTGTAACCCTGATCAAATAACTAGTAATGAAACTACCAAACCAAAACATACCTGAAAAGCGAAACACTTATTACAAGGAAAAGTGATTTTAACAAACAATTGATAAGAAATAGTTACAAAAGGTTATAAATATATCAAATAAGGTATAATATATATTATTATAGTTATATTATAGATATATATAATGCATCCATATTTATTATAAAGGAGTTTTGAACCTAGTGATAGAATTTAACATGTGGTTAGGATCCTTTTCACAATCTCATAATTATTTGGGATAGTTCATCTAAAAGAATACCATATAATAATTATATAATATTTATATATTAAACTGAATATATATTAATCTCTTATTGTTATTGGGATAAATTAAAATTTTCCATCAGTTTCAACATTTTCTGTTCTCCAGACACTGAAAAATATTTTTATCGAAAATAGATTTAAATTTTCTACACAGTTGGGGTATAAATTTCTTCCTTATTAAAATATTCAATAAAATTTTATTAACTAATTTTGATAATTTTATAATTATTTATTATATATTTCTGACATAAACTATTATAAAATGTTTTAAAATTAATATTTCTATCATTGTCCGAATGATGTGCTTCTTAATAATTTACTAAAAATGAGAAATGACTCTCTATTTTAACATAGTCGGTAAAAATTTAATTTCCAGCCAATAATTTTGATAATTTATTTTAATAGTAATTTCTAATTTTCTATGATTATTTTTGAAGATTTTTTCCTAATAGTATAGAAATTATTATTTTTTTAAATGTGATTTTCAATATAAAATGGGTATTTTCATCAAGATTGATTTCATAAAATTTTAGGGTATTTCAATTCAGGAATGAAAACAACCCTTACATTACTTTTTCTAAAATGGGGATATGTTGTAATGATACAGTCTATATTATTTCTATCACACCCCAACCTGTGTGACTCTTTATTTTTATTATTTTTCGACCTTAATTTATTTTTACTTCGTTCGGGTTGAGTCTTGGACGAAATTATTTTCTTTGAGTTATATTCAAAAAGTCATATTTTTGGTGTCGATGTTGTCAGACTAACGAGCGGTGTGGGATTGGGATGGCACACGGCTTTGCCCTAGAAACTAGGTGATAATCCATTCTCGGAAAATGGTAAAAAATTTCATAATTAAGAAAAATAGTAATTATTTTCATTTAAAATTTTTATTGTTATTAAATATTTTATTATCATTAAAATAGATGAGTACTTTTATTTTTTTCAATTTTATTATTAGGATTCTTATTACTATTATTATTAAAAAAATTATTTTTATTTCATTCTTTACTAATTAGTTATTAGTAGTGTTATATATATATATATATTGTTTTTATTGTTTTTATTTTAATCCATTTTTAGGGATCTCTCTCTTTTGTGATACCCCCCCTTCCATTTTCCTCTCTATGTGGTGCCACCCCGAATGTTACCTCCCATTGTTGTAACTCCATCTCATCAACCACCATAGCTAGCATGCCACTTTCTTCTGAAGGTCGCGAGCATCATCACCTCCCTAAGCTCATTTGGCGTGCCCCGACACAACCCTATGAAGAACATGGCATCTCTTACACCCCTGCCTCCCGATGCCTTTTCCCTGACCTTCTGAAGGCCACCCTATTGTGCCCCGAGCTGTCGGCCTCCAAGCCTCCACCCTCCCCATCGTGTACTGAGATGCTAGCCTTCTTCCCCATACCCTTCCCTCCCAGCGATTGGCATACCCAGACGCGCCTCTTCCACTTCCACAATAAACCCCAGGTCCCCCGGTCGCCTCTCTATCATGCGCCTCACCTCCGGCCTCTCAGACAACCCCTCAGACCTCCTACTCCCAGCAGCACACCCTCCTCGGCAGACCCATCTCTAGCCTACCCCCCTGGTATCCCACATCTTCTGGCCAACTTACTTCCGACCACAACCCCAATTGCACGATCCTTTCCATTTGGTGATGAACCCCCCCCCCCCTTCACAACCCTCCTTGTCGCCCTTTTTTCTCAACGTGAAGCAGCCTTATTCGGATCCTACTCCCAACAGCGCAGCTGCCTCCTCCTGCTCCGACGAGCTCCACATGCAAACCACCGGTAGCTCCTAGATAACCCACCTTGTGAGATATGAGTTGAACATCCCTAGAGGGCACCACTATAGCCTACTACTATGAACATCTCCACCTGTAAACCACCATTTTGATATTTTAAGATCCATGTGAAGAGTTTATGAACGCGTGTTGTTTCGTCGCACCTTGGTTCTGAGCTGGGATTCTCATGAACTAGTCCTTTTTAATTTATGAATCATCAATTTTAGGATTTTTGAACCTTATATGATTAATATGTTCTATGTTCAAGATTTTTTTTAAATTGATTTGGTTCTAAAGCATTTTTTTAAGCTTGCTTAATGATTTTTTACATTATTTTATGAAATATCACTCACTAAATGTTGGGTTCTATTATAGTTGGATTTATAATTTTAGTTTTATCCCTTTATTCTTGTTCTCCCATTATCTCAGTGATAATTTTCATTGTGAAACATTTGTTTAATTCAATTAGTTTAAAAAATGGGTAGTTTCGGCCTTGTTTTTTGAAAATGGTATCATCTAGTTATATTTGTGCACCCTAATTTTTTTATTAAATGTTTCTTTTGGGTAAAACTTTATTTTTGAGTTTTAGAACCTGGTTTAGCATTTTAAATAAGTTCTGGACCAGAAAACTGGTGTTTTATGACTTTGTGAGTGTCTACTGAAATGTTTTTCTAAGCATTCCATGTTTGGTCTTCCAAATGGTGCTTGTTTGTCTTTAAGCTGTTAAAAGTGATATAAAATGTTTTTTTATTAATGTGTTAGCTGCGTTTGAAATTATGTTTGGGGGTCGTTCTATAGATTTCCAAAGTGTTTTGGATTTGATGATAAATATGTTTCTTGTAACATTATGGATTTAGGTTTGATGATAAATATGTTTCTTGTGGCATTATGGATTTAGGGGTTCTTGAAACGTTTCAAATGTTTATGTTACGTGAATTGTGAAGTTATCTTTCTAGAAATTGGTTTTTTTGAGATAAGGAATTGTAGCTCGGTTGGAATTTCCACAAAGGTAGGTATTTGTTTCAAAGTGTGCCAGAAATTTTTTTTGAAGGTGTTTTACAAATGATTTTATATGGTTAATGGTTTGTCTTGAACCTATTTAGAAATTAGATTGCATATTTTGTAAAGAATGATTTTATAGAATGTTTAAGGCCCAGTCTGGCCATGTTGAAAAATGATAAAAATTGATTGTCATAAAACCCCAGGGGATATTCCTCGTGCCTTGTTTACATGGGATGGTTGGGATGTCCTCAATATAGAATCCATGGGTTTCATTATCGGGGTTCCTTGGTTGGGAACCCTTGGTAATTCATTGAATTTAAGGCATGAGGGAAATCATTGGGGAGACTCAGGGTGAGACCTAGAGTAAAATATTATTATAAATATAGGTTTTGATTTGATTCTCAGTGGAATCTATTGGCTCAGTTCCTTTTATACTTATGACATAAGGACGTTGCATATTGGGAAAATTTTCGGAGATGAGTACTACACTGGTAGGTTATGGCTCTGAACAGTGGCCCAATGTAGGTGGATATTATTGGGTTTATTTCTATGAGATTTTCCCTCAGCCTGCCGGAGAAAAGATGGATGAGAAATTTGGAGCATTAGATTTCATAATATTTTGAACGCTACTGTATATGGAGTCATAGGTATTAGTGTCATCTGGATTATTCTCGATCTCTCGGGTTCACCTGTGGCTAGTGGTTTTTAGTTATTGAATTGTTTCTTAAATACTTCCATACCTATTTACATTGCCATTTCCGTATCTTTTTTGGTACCCTTGTTTGGTGTCTTTCATGGCAAGATACATTTTGGTTTCCTAACTCCAATGAAAATGTTTTTATAAAAAAAATTGTGTTTCAAACTCCTTTGTTCTAGTTTTTCAAATGATTGAGGGAAAAGTTTTGTACTTTGATTTCAAGAAAAAATTGAAGAAATTCATAATTTAATATATTTTAGTTCAAAAATAGAATTGATGTTTCCTATTTTTAAAGGTAGTGCATTGTAAAATAGTATATCGAGCAAACCTAATGAGTTTTAATACTCATACCTATAGTTTTTTTCTATATTTAGTCCTTGTACAGGTTTCACCTTGGGTGTTTTCTCCATTGGAGAAGTTTGATCGCTGAGTCCGAGAGTGAACTGCGGGATCACATCGAGTTAGTTCGGATGTTAAGTTCAGTTAGTTTTGTTTTATTCAGTTCTCTTTTATTTTTTTTGGTTTACATATTTTGAGAAGCTCTTTATAAATTTTTCCAACTGATTTTATTTATTTATATTGTGAGAAATTGTTCCCATGTTCACTCTATCGATGATCAGTTGCTTGTTTCCAGCCCCAAAGGATCGGGAACGCCTCTTAGGAATTTCCATAGATCTGCTCAGGTGACCAGTTTAGGGTCCACCTAGTTTTGTTCATGAAAAAATGGTATCGAATGAATTTTGTCTCATAGAAGACTTCTCTTTTCATAGTGCCCTTTGTAATTTGGGATGTCAAGGTAGAAGGAGTAGGATTATCGGGACTCGAGGGGTAGGTGTGGGAAGAGCATCACGAACTCTGGCTCGTTCTGATCCTTAGTTTTTCACTGGAATTTAGGTTTAATTAGTTTATTTGGGGTTTTAGGGTATGCTTTGTGATTGGGATATAAAAAAGGTAGTTGGGTCAATAGTCCTCATGATCTGAACGACCTAGAAAGCCATGTGGAGCCAGGGTCATGGTCCTAAAAGCCTCTCTAGGTCGGTGTTCTTTTTCTCATGTGGCCTCCAACCATAAGGTAAAGTCATCCACAGACACTAGTTCCATGTTTGATATGATTTGGGTCTCCTATGACTTCTGAATGTTTTTTGAATATGAAAAAATTGGTTTTCAAAAATGATTGTTTTAACCGACATGATTAATTTGGGGATTGTATTAAAAAAATGGAATGAATGATTCATTTTTGGAAAACGAAGTTGTTTATTTTTGGCCTTGGTGTTCCGATGGGTGCTCACAAGCATAGTGGTATGTTGGAATATGAACAGATGTATGGTATAGTGGATAGATTCCAAAAGTGGCATGGAAACATGCATTTCAGTGTGACTTTAATGAATACAAATGGAAATGGTTTAAACCACCAAGATTTTTTTAAAATAACATCATTTTCAAAAGGAATGTTTTGAAGTTATGATGGCTCATTTTCTTGTCTTTAAAGCTTTTCATATATGAGATGTTATATTTTTAGGATTTTAATTTATTGTTTTGGCCTTGATTGGGTTCTTGACTTTTCTTGTCCAGCGGTTGTCCCCTTGAAGCTTCGATAGGTGATCGTAGTGCGATTGATCAACCCAAGTATTTTATACACTAGTTTCAGAAGATAGATCCAACTATCTTTTTATGGTCAAGCAGACCCTTCCATAACGGAGGTGTGGATGTAGAATATTTAAAGGGACTTTAACCTCATTGAGTTTCCAAAGGGTTTAAAGTCAAGTTTTCAACCTTCATGCATGAAGGTTCACTGTGGATGTGGTGGAAGTCAGTGTCTCGGAACAATCCCTATCAAGAGATTACATGGGATATTTTTAAGGCTTTGTTGATTTGACAGTATTTCTCTAAGGAAGAACGGGTGAGAAAGAGGATGGAGATGTGTTATCTAAAGCAGAGAGACTTATCCGTGTTGGAATATTTCTGGTTCTTTGTGGAGCTAGTCCCTTATGATTCAGGGTATTCCACTGATGACTCCATGAAGGCTCATCATTTCAAGGCAGGTCTCTATCCCGATCTACAATCGAAGGTATCAACATCAATCCTAAACTCATTTGCGGATGTGGTGAGACAAGATGTTCATGTTCAATCCATGTTTTCAAGATCATGAGGTAGTCCTCCCTTCTTCATTTCCTTGGACTGGTGGTTAGGATTCCGGAAAGGAGATGTCGAAGCGATCAAAAATTGATGGAGTATGTTGTGGAATGAAAAGGCCTCAAGATCTTTCATAAACCTCTTTGGAGTGAGAGATCCTCATGTGTTATTAGTGTGGAAGGCTATGTCAAAAAAATTATTTCATTTACAAGTCCTCTAAAGCCCTGCAAGGCATGTGGATGCCTCGATCACTTACAACGATTCTGTCGGGGTGTTACAAGAAAGCATCAGTGGGGATGTTCGCAAGAAAGATTTTATATAATTTTTTTGTTTAAATTTTCTTGTGTATGTTACCTTCTCGTGTAAGGGATCTCTTATCGTTTCAGTGTACTGATGGTGTTCTGGGTTTTGTGATGTATGAGGATGTCGTAGGTCTTTAAATGATCATCAGTTTTCAATTCCAGTGTTGCTTTCATTTCAAAATTATGTCTTTTCATCTATTAAATCAAAATATGTATGTTTATTATTAGGATTATCAGAACCTTACTTTGAGGCATGAGATGCTTCAACCACCATAGATATATCCAAAAGTCCTCATAGTGATGTCGACATGTAGTTAGGAACACTAGAAGAATTTTAATAATCTTGGTCAAGGTTGTCCCTCTATCATGTGGTGGGACTCTTTTAGCATTTCTGTTGTGGTTTCCATATCGTTGTAAATTTATGATTTTCATAAAGAGAGTGATGGCCTTATCCCTCACACAATGTTAGTAATTGTGACTTTTGGATACGAGTTGTCAATCAGTGGCCGTGAGTTGACCACCCATATGAATTAGTTGCTGCTTTGGTTGGTGTTCATCCCCATGTGAGGAGTCGTGAGTAGTTTCCACTCATAGTTTCATTGATCCAATCCTTGGACCCTCCCTCCCCAATCATGGGGTGATGGTGTTTGGTTCCTAAGTAGTTTTTTGTTCATCTATTATACCTTTTGGATGGGTGTGAATGGGTTTAATTTTCTTCCTGTGATTATTTTAGCTGGAGTAAGTTCTTGTGTAAGTCTAAGTTTGATATTTGTTTGGCCATGTACAGGTTGATTCTTTATAATGGGGATACCCACCATCTCTTTGGGTTTTCACTTAAATTGTTATCAAGTTCTTGTTCATTTCTTGTGGTGGGATTCCATTTAGGACTCCCCTCTACCGGTGATCTATTTCGGAAAGGAGATTGAGTCATGTTGGTGGTCGATGAGATGTCCTTGGATTAAGAGGTTGGATTGTGTTTATGTTGAATCCATAGGTGTTGATTGATCGACTGGATGATGTTTTGGCTTTCCAGGGGCAGAAAGCATTATGGTGAGGATAATTTTCACTCCCCGACCCATGTGACTCTTTCTTTTATTATTTTTCAACCTTAAATAATTTTTTCTAGGTTCGGGTTGAGTCCTAGACAAATTTTGTTTCTTTAAGTAATATTAAAAAATGTAGTTTTTTGTGTTGAAGTCATCGGTCGCATGGGCGTAGCGTGATTTGGAAGCCGTGTAACTTCTCCCAAGAAACTGCATGGCCGTCTGTTCTCAGAAAATGGAATAAATAAATAAATAAATTTTGAAATTAATACAAGTATTAATTTTTTTAATTTAAAAAAATTATTATTATTAAATATTTTATTATCATTAAAATGAATGAATGCTTTAATTGTTTTCATTATTATTATTATTATTATTTGATTCATTACTAATTTGTTATTAGTAGTGTAATTTAATATATATATATATATATATATATGTATATAGCCTTTTATTTTTATTGTTTTTCTTTTAACCCTTTTTAGGGTTTGCTCTCTTTTGCGCTCCCCCCCCCCCCCCCGATTTTTTCCTGTGTACAGCACGACCCCTGTAACACCTCAAGATTTCATATTACGTTAGTTCTTCAATGTAATTCAATAACTTACACTACACACAACATCAAGTTCAAGTGCACCATGACTTACCAAACAAGCCATTCAAAAGCGGTTATGAATAGTATTAACTAAATTTTGAACTATATATAATCCTTATAATTTTATAATCCATTTTATGAGTTTCTTAGACATAATGTAAGAATTAATTCATTGTTTTCAGATAAAAGAATTATTTTTTAAAAAAATATACTTTTACCACCTTTTAATGGTAAACCCTTTTTAAATACAATATTTCAAACTTTTATATATTAAATTTGACAAAATAAAATTCTTATTTAGAATCAGGACATAATAATTTAGTTTCAATAAATTTTTGATGTTTTTCTGATAACTTTCATATTTGGGTGAACAGTGAAAAATACTATATCTTAACTGAAAAAAACTTTTTTAATCAAAATAATTTGTAGTGTTAAAATTTACATTTTAATGGCTTGGAAGTATAAATATATTTTATTTTTACCATTAAATCCAATTCTGGTCATTGTAAGTAATTTCACTTTGAAATTGGACATAAACAAGTGTCAAACTTTTGATAGTTATTATTTCTTAAAAATACAGCTTTTGGTTTTGACAGCGGGAATAAATTTTAAATTAATAAATACAACTTCTATGTTTTGAATTTGTTAAAATATACTTCATTATTAAATTCTTAATATGAAAATTAGCTTAGGGGGAATTTTTTGTATTTTTCTGAAAACTTTTAATTTTTGATGAATAGTTAAAAACACTGAGTTATAGTTTAAAACCGAATTTTTATTTAAAAAATTATTTATTTTATTTAAATTTATTTTAGGTCAAAATAGATACATAATACCTATATAAGTTCAATGTAATTCATTAGAGTCGGTTTATAATAATTTTAGATATATAAAAAGTTTATTGTACTTTTCACCATCTTTTACCCATCTCCTAGTAGAATTTAAAAATTTCCATAAAACATAATTTTAATGCTTTTGTGAGTTGAATTTCAAAAATCCGAGACACATAGTTAAAATCAAGGAGTAAAATTTGGTTTAATTTGATAAAAATAATTGTTGGTGAATAGTAACTTTTTACTTTTATTTACCACTTTTAAAAGTAAATAGGGTAATTAAGGGTAAAAATGATATTATTATTACCCTAAAACAAGTATTAATTCTATTGGATAAGTATAATTCGACCAGAAACAACCTTATGAATAAAATATGACCCTTTAGGTCCACTGGGATTATATTAAGATATTTATTATTATTTCATTTAAAGAAGAGTTAAAAGAGTCAAAATCAAAGTTTAATAACTGAACCATTTTTAATATAGGGTTATACATAAGATAAATTCGACTATAAATATTCATTAGAAAGATAAGAAATATTTCCTACATAATGGTATTTTATTTATAATTTTTAGAGATTAAATAATTAAATTTAAGAATGACACAATGATGATGCAGTTATTACCTTATTAATGAAAGAATCAAATAAATGGTATTATAAATATTAAAATAAATATAATTTCAACATTTTTATGACATGAACAAATTTTCTAGGTGAATATGACATGTTAGGTATGATTCAATGAATTCTTTTCTAATTAATCAAGTTTATATGATTTTAGAAAAAAACAAAATACCAAATAGTGTCAAAATTGACCAAAAAGAGTTTTTAAAAAAAATATTATATTAGTAATTGATATTCTATTCCTAAAAATCGAAGGATATTCCAAAGGTCTTAAATAATTTTATATATATCATTAATGAACCACTTGAGGTTCTCTTGGAAGTTTAGAGTAAGTTTATTAACCATATAATGTATGAATACAAGAAGACACGGTAAACGTTAAACTATTTAACTAAGAGTTAAATCTAAAAGATAAGGTCAAAATGGTAACCTAAACTTGTCTAAAACCAATTGGTTGAGATTATTTCAACCCGTGACCACCTAAGCCTCTAAATAAATTCATTTAGAGCCATCATAAATCAAATATGATTGTATAATAAATTAATACTTTAATCGTTTCCTAATATGACGCTCACCCCTCTTATAAAAGGGAACTTCCCCTTATCTTAATTTTACAGCTCCAATTCCATTTGGCTTAGCCAAAACCTACCCAAATATCCTACAAACTTTCTCCCTTCATCCTAGAGGCCTTCCTTTAGTCATAAATCTAATCTACGGATCCCTTTTGATCAAATCCAAAGGAAGAACCCGAAGAAGAGGTAAATATTTCATCACCTCTTTCAAGTTACTTTCTTTTTTTACTTCCTCTTTCTTTGTTGTTTCAATTCTAAAAAAACTCCAGTATCTTCTATATACTTTGATGTTATTATAAATATGTTACAACCATATTCATTATTCTATTCATCCATTGAATGACATGTCACCATACGTGTGAACGTACGGTTTGCCGTCTTCACGTCGTGGTGTAATTGTTATTCAATACATTATTATTTTAATGCATATAATAATGATGTATAATTGATGTAATTAATAAATATAACAAGTTAATGATTCTGTATATATTATATAATATCTATTTACATACGATTTTAAATCAAAATAATGATATTATCGCTCGTGCGTACGTAAGGATTACCGTCTCCACGACGCGATGAGATTCATTTCCACGCTCACAATTCATCGATGATTATAAAAATATATATTACTAATACGTATGTGATATATGAAACAATAATTCTACTGGAGATACATATATTTATGTACTTACATATATATTATTCACTTAGTTTCGTTCAATTCGATATGAAATCAGAAACAACGTTTATGCGTACGTACGGACTACCGTCTCCACAAACGGTGTTTTCCATTTCATATATATGTCTATTATTCATATTTATATTATAAATATTTATGATATATAAATCATGTTTTATATTCTGTAAGTACTTAAATCATGATCTAGGTGATAAAATCAAGAATAACAAGTTAAAACACGTATGATAAATAAAGTTATTATTACCCAAAATGTTAATTTAACAAGGAAATAATTATTAAATGGGTTGTATAAATTCATAAATGAATCATGTATGATATAATAAATTTGAATATGGTTCTGTTATAATTTAATAACATACTATGGTCATTATATAGGAGGTTAAACCTACTCTCGACCAAAGGAAAGTGCAAGGTAAGGGGTTTCTTATCTCACTTTACTTCCGTGAGATTTCTATTGTTCACCACTTATTTATTGCATGTGTTGTATTGTGCACTGCCATTTGATAAATATTATCATGATTATCTTTATATTCATGATATTCTGTGATTCATTTGGTGTTTATTGACTATTTTTCATACGACTCGATTGATTACAATGAGGTAAGGGTTATTTCCTCAACCTCATTATTATCCGAGATTGTTCATGTGTAAGTATTTTCTGAGACATACTTATCATA
Organism: Viscum album; assembly: GCA_963277665.1. Classification (NCBI taxonomy): domain Eukaryota; kingdom Viridiplantae; phylum Streptophyta; class Magnoliopsida; order Santalales; family Viscaceae; genus Viscum; species Viscum album. The sequence goes on along the minus strand of OY728135.1, from coordinate 248,157,420 downwards.
GATACCCATATTTCATAAAAATGTTTTAAAAAGTAATAATTTAAGGTTTTATGAGAGTTTATATTTAACTAGATCATCATTTTAAATGTTTTAATGATTTATCTTTCAAAAACGTTTTAATTAATGTAAATATTTTCAAAATGATTTTAAGGATTTATTTATATAGACATGAATGTTTTGAAAAGACAACACTTTTCAAAAGTTTCAAATTGGTATGGGACAATTTGGTTCAAAAATATATTTTAAATTTCTTCCTTTATAAATTGTGATTCTTTCAAATGATTTCCTGAAAAAGGGATATTTCTCTCAAACAGTTTTGCGAATCATTTTCATCTATGTCAACATCCTTTGATGGATTTTAAACTTGTTTGAAGTTGATTTATTATGATACAAATATTCCATATGTTATCGATGGTTTTGTGATATGTTTGACTATGGATGTGTTATTTTTATACCATTCATGGTTTATTGATAAAGTATTGACATTTCATATGCTAGATTTAATATAAATGTTTATGTAATGTTTCAACCTTTTCATATGAATAATTTATTGGACATAGTAAGTGAAGGGTGGAGGCCGCTATAGCTCCTTGATGAATCGGTAGGTCTCATGAGACAATTAGACGTGGAGTTGGATGAGGCCTTTCCCAATTTGATACATGGTTTTGGCCAAGGCCTTAATCATTTTTAGACGTCTTGGCAGAGGCCTTGAAAAAGAATTTCAAAAGGTCTGGCATTATACATTCCATCATTATGAAAATAATATTGATGGTTCATGAGGTTATTCGACTAGTAGAATACCCAAGAATATGTATTATTATGGCATTATTTACTCAGCTCATATTTCTACCATAATGTGTTCATGTTTATTATCGGTAAAGGCATGTGGTTTCAACTATTAACCATGCTTAATATTTATGTTATCTTCTACTGTATTTCTTAACCTTACTGAGCATTTGAGCTCACCCCTTTATATGTTTTATTTTTCCCAAGATTCCAATAAGTGTATTGTGATTGATATGTTGGGTTAATCTACGGTAATAATGGACTTTATAAAGGATTATATATGTTGTGTTGTATGTTATAATGTGTAATATAACATTCATGTATATAATCTATTTTTCAATACTGCTAAACTGATTGGTCCTTCGGGATTTTATTCCTTGTAATAATGCCAATGTATTTAAATAATGCACCGAATCTAGGTAACTGGGGTCGGGTTATTACAGTTGGTACCAGAGGAAGTTCAGCAATAACCATGGAAACTAGATTTAGATAAACTTTGATTAGAGAACATATCCATAAGATAGACTTTGTTTATTAGTATAGAAGAACTTCCAAGAATTTTGGTAATGTAGAGACTTTGTAAGTTTTCCTAGAAATACATCCCTGTCTGGATATGAGCAGGTAGATGTGGCTCTGGAACAGATGTACCTAGGGGTAAAACCTGAAAACACCGCTTTGAGATAGACTCAAACAAGAACTGGTGCATGACAATGGGCCTTGCTGCACTCTTGGTTACGACACTCCCAGTGGATAAGCTTAGGATAATTCTAATTTTCTTTACAAAACATTATGAATAGTTTATGAGTATATACTTCCTCAAAGAAAACATTTTTTATGATTATTAATTATTTACATAAACTTTTCAATTTACATTAGGAATTTTACAAGTTTGGAATTATTCATTGCAATTCATAAACTGGCCTAGTGTATTCCATTGTATAGAAATGTTACCTAGTAGAAGGAATGTGAACTCCATCAATATGTATGATCCAAAGAGTAAGAAGGATCATATCTTTCACAGTATTCAGCCAACATTTAGAGGGGAAATAGTCTCCCATGTATTCTCAACATATGAATAAATAGTATCATGTCTTAATAATATAAGTAATGAATTATCTGAGTCCTATGGCTTTGAAGGGAAGAAAGAGAAGAAAAGGATGGAAGAGAGAAATATGGATAAAAGGAAGAGGGAAAAGAAATATTTTCCCATATGTGATAAATGTGGAAATAATCACCTTGTAAAATGTTTGAAGGTAATGGGATTTTGTTATAAGTGTGGAGAAAAAGGACACCAAGTACGTGATTTAATGGGTAATAAAAAGTTTTCAAATTTAAAATATTTCATCTGCAAGGAGTTAAGACACTACGCGAATCAATTCCCAAGTCATAAGATTATACCACAAATGATGTTATTGGATAATAATCAAGTTATGATACTGCCTCAGATGAAGAGGAATGACTAGTGTTCTTATTTTGTTATTATATAATTATTTCATTTGAGTGTTATATCAACATTATACTGGTTACATGAATTATGGAGATAAATAAGGATTGTACTGTAGTACTATTTTATTGAGGATTTAAGATTATATGGTTCTAAAAAAAGTGACTTAATAGTAAGCTACACTTTTTGGAAAATACATGGTTAAAATAAAGGTAATCCTTAATATGGTTCTAATAATGAGGTAGTGATTTTAGAATAAGACGTGGTTGATTTGGATAAATTATATTGGGTATTCTTGACTTCCTTGAAACTGATTAATGATTTTTATATTCCATCATTGTAGGATTTTAAAACATTTTTTGGATATAAGGAGTATATCCAGTATTCTATAAGAAATAAGGGAGCATGAATATAATCAATAAGGTTTTATGGTAATTCAGGAAGTTGCGATGTTTTAAAAGAATACATGATGAAGGCATTCACATGTTATTACATGGAAAAAAGGATCTTCATTGTGTTTAACTTCCTTATAAATTTTGGACAGAGAGTTTGGATATAAGTATTTTTGGATAAATCTAAAGGATTGAATGGATTAAGTTTTAAATTGCATGCTATTGTTAAGGTTATTTTTTGATTGTTATAAAAAGGACAACCTAGAGGTCAGGCGACTACTAGTCGTGTCCGAAAAGGCCTCCAGACTTGAACCCACAACCGAAGAGCGACAAGGGTGCATCACCTACGACTGGACTATGTGATTTACGGGTTTGTATAAATTAGCTTTTCTTAAATAGTCTAATAAATGAATTATAAATTCATTATTTTTGAAACCCTATATAATTAGGATAAATATTTTTTTTGAAATATCTTGGAGTGAAAGAAGAGTTTGTCGTATGAATTAGTTGAAGGATGAAACTCTACTTGTCAAGTATATATATATATATATATTTTCTTCTCTTATTAAGACTAAATTTTATTAACCCAATTTCCGATGTGGGTTTTCCCACTAAGGTATTTTCTATTTTCAAACCTTTTATTTTCAAAGAAAAATTTCAAATTCTGAGGACGCAATATATTGAAGGAAGGAAAAATTTAACACCCCAAGATTTCATATTATGTTAGATCTTCAAAGTAATTCAATAACTTACAGTACACGCAACATCGAGTTCAAGCGCACCATGACTTACCAAAATAACTGTTCAAAAGTGGTTATGAATAGTATTAACTGAATTTTGAAATATATATAATCCTTATAATTTTAGAATCCAAATTATTATTTTCTTAGACATAATGTAAGAACTAATTCATTTTTTCAGATAAAAGAAGTATTTTTCAAAAAATATACTTTTACAGCCTTTTAATGGTGAACCCTTTTTAAATCGAATATTTTAAAATTCTATATATTAAAATTGAAAAAATAAAATTCTTCTTTAGAATCGTTACATAATAATTTAGTTTCAATAAATGTTTTGTGTTTTTCTAATAACTTTCATATTTGGGTGAATAGTGAAAAATACTATATTTTAACTGAAAACAACTTTTTTAATAAAAAAAATTTATAGTGTTAAATTATACATTTTAATGGTTTGGAAGTATAAATAGATTATATTTTTACCATTTATTCCAATTCTAGTCATTGTAAGTAATTTTACTTTGAACTTGGACATAAATAAGTGTCAAACTTTTGATAGTTATTATTTCTTAAAAATACGCCTTTTGGTTTTGACAGAGGTAATTAATTTCAAATTAATAAAAGAAACTTCTATGTTTTGAATTTGGTATAATAAACTTCATTATTTAAGTCGGAATATCAAAATTATCTTAGGGTGAATTTTTGATATTTTTCTTAAAACATTGAACTTTTGATGAATAGTGAAAAACACTGAATTATAGTTTAAAACCGGATTTTTATTTAAATAATTGTTTATTTTATTTAAATGTATTTTAGGTAAAAATAGATATATAATACCTATATAAGTTAAATTTAATTATTTGGAGTCCTTTTATAATAATTTTAGATATATAAAAATTTTATTGAACTTTTCACCGTATTTTACCCACCTCCTAGGAGAATTTGTAAATTCAAATAAAACATAATTTTACCACTTCTGTGAGTGAAATTTCGTAAATCTAAGAGACACAGTTAATATAAAGGAGTAAAATTTGGTTCAATGTGATAAAAATAATTTTTGGTGAGTAGTAACTTTTTACTTTTATTTACAATGGTGAAAAGTAAATAGGGTAATTAAGGGTAAAAATGATATTATGATTACTCTAACACATGTAATAATTCTATTGCATAAGTGTAATTCGACCAAAAACAACCTTATGAATAAAATATGACTCCTAAGGTCCACTTGGATTAGATTAAGACATTTATTATTAATTTATTTAAAGAAGAGTTAAAAGAGTTAAAATCAAAGTTTAATAACTAAACCATTTTTAATATAGGGTTATACATAAGATAAATTAAACTATAAATATTAATTAGCAATATAAAAAATATTTCCTACATAATTGTATTTTATTTATAATTTTTAGAGATTAAATAATTAAATTTATTAATGACACAATGATGATGGAGTAATTACCTTATTAATGAAAGAATCAAATAAATGGTATTATAAATATTAAAATAAATATAATATCAACGTTTTTATGACAAAAACGAATTTTATAGGTAAATATGACATGTTAGGTTTGATTCAATGTATCTTTTTTGACAAAATCACGTTGTTATGATTTTAGAAAAAAACAAAATACCTAATAGTGTCAAAATTGACATAAAAGAGTTTTTAAAACAAATATTATATTATTAATTGATATTATATTCCTAAAAATAAAATGTTCGTCCAAAGGGATTAAATAATATTATATATGTAATTAATAAACCATTTGAGGTTCTCTTGAAAGTTTATAGTATTTTTATTAACCATATAGTGTAAGAATACAAGAAGACACGGTAAAAGTTAAACTATATTAACTAAGTGTTAAATTTAAAGGATAAGGTTAAAATGGTTACCTAAACTTGTCTAAAACCTATTGGTTGAGATGATTTCTACCCATAACCACCTAAGGATCTAAATAAATTCACTTGGAGCCATTATAAACCGAATATTATTTTATAATAAATTAATACTTTAATCATTTCCTAAAGTGACCCTCACCCATCTTATAAAAGGGCACTTCCCCTTCTCTTAATTTCACACCTCCAAAGCCATTTGGCTCGGCCAAAACCTGCCCAAATATCCTCTCAAATTTCTGCCCTTCATCCTAGAGTCCTTAATTTAGTTATAAATCCAATCTAAGGATCCCTTTTGATCAAATTAAAAGGAAGAACCTCAAGAAGAAGTACATTTTTCATCACCTCTTTCAAGTTCCTTTCTTCTTCCACTTCCTCTTTATTTGGTGTTTCCATTATAAAAAAATAACTATAGTATCTTATATATATTGTGATGTCATTATAAATATGTTACAACCATATTCATTATTCTATTCATCCTTTGAATGACATGTCACCATACGTGTGTACGTACGACTTACCGTCTCCACATCGTGGTGAAATTGTTATTCAATACATTATTTTTTGGATGGGTATAACAATGATGTATAATTTATGTAAATAATAAATGTAACGTGTTAATTATTCTTTATATATAATATAATATTTATTTACATACAATTTGGAATCAAAAGAATGATATTATCGGACGTGCGTACGTACGGATTACCATCTTCACGACGAGATGAGATTCATTTCCACGTTCACAATTCATCGATGATTATAAAAATATATATGAATAATAAGTATGTAATATATGAAATAATAATTCTACTGGAGATATATTTTTTTTACTTACATATATCTTATTCTCTTAGTTCGGTTCAATACGATATGAAAACGGAAACAACATTTATGCGTATGTACGGACTACCGTCTCCATAAATGGTGTTTTCCATTTCATATATATGTCTATTATACATATTTATATTATAAATATATATGATATATAAATCATGTTTTATATTATGGAAGTATTTAAATTTTGATCTAAGTGATACAATCAAGATTAAAAAGTTAAAACATGTATGATAAAGAAAGAGATTATTACCCAAAATGTTAATTTAACATGGAAATCATTATTAAATGGGTTGTATAAAGTCATAAATGAATCATGTATGATATAATAAATTTGAATATGGTTCTTTTATAATTTAATAACATACTATTTTCATTATACAGAAGGTTAAACGTACCCTCGACCAAAGGAATGTGCAAGGTAAGGGGTTTCTTATCTCCCTTTTAAATCCGTGAGATTTCCATTGTTCAGCACTTATTTATTGCATGTGGTGTATTGTGTACTAACATTTGATATATATTATCATGATTATATTTGTATTCATGATATTCTATGATTCAATTGGTGGTTATTGACTATTTTTCATATGACTCGATTTATTACAATGAGGTAAGGGTTATTTCCTCAATCTCATTATTATCCGTGATTATTCATGTGTAAGTATTTTTTAGGACATACTTATCACAGATACCCATATTTCATAAAAATGTTTTGAAAAGGAATCTTTTAAGGTATTATGAGAGAGTTTATTTAACTATATCATCATTTTAAATGTTTTAAATATTTATCTTTCTAATCCCTTTTAATTAATGTCCATATTTTCAAAACGATTTTAAGGATTTATTTATATGGACATAAATGTTTTGAAAAGACAACTCTTTTCAAAAGTTTCGAAGTGGTATGGGACACTTTGATTCAAAAATCTCTTTTAAAAGACTTCCTTTATAAATTGTGAGACTTACAAACTATTTCCCGAAAAAGAGTATTTCTCTCAAAGAATTTTACAAATCATTTTCATTTATGTCAACATCTTTTGATGGATTTTAAACTTGTTTGAAGTTGATTTATTGTGATACAAATATTCCATATTGTATCGAAGGTTTTTTGATATGTTTGAATGTGGGTGTGTTATTTTTATATCATTCCTTGTTTATGTATAATGTATTGAAATTTCGTATACTAGTTTTAATACGAATGTTTATGTAATGTTTCAACCTTTTCATATGAGAAATGTATTGAACATAGTAAGTGATGGGTGGAGCCCTCTATAGCTCCTAGATGCATCAGTAGGTCTCATGAGACAATTATATGTGGAATAAGTTGAGGCCTTTTCCAATTTGTTATATGGTTTTCGCTGAGGCCTTAATCATTTTTAGACGTCTTGGATGAGTCCTTGACAAAATGTTTCAGAATGTTTGGCATTATACATTCCCTCATTATGAAAATAATATTTATGGGTCATGAGGTTATTCGACTAGTAGAATACCCATGACTACGTTTTATTATGTCATTATATACTCAGCTCATATTTCTTCCATAAATTGTTCATGTTTGTTATTTGTAATGGCATGTGGTTTCAACTATTCACCGTGCTTAATATTTATGTTATCTTATGTTGTATTTCTTACCCTTACTGAGTGTTTGAGCTCACCCATTTCTATGTATTATTTTTCCTAGGATTCCAAGAAGTGTATTCTGATTGATATGCAGGGTTAAGATATGGTAATAATGGCATTTATAAAGGATTATTTATGTTTTGTTGTATATTATAAAGTGTAATGTAACATTCATGTATGTAATCTATTTTCTAAGTCTACTAAACCGATTGGACCTTAGATAATTGATTCCTTGTAATCATGCCAATTTATTAAAATAATTCACTGACTCAAGGTAACTGGGGTCGGGGCATTTCAACCCCAGACGTGGCCTTACCTTGTTGCACCTCTGGCTCGACTCCCTCCTTTGCTAGAAAACCCTTCCCTTCTACCAGTCGCAACACACTTTTCCTCATTGCGCTCATCCTATATGCCCCAACACCCACCTCTGTAGCCATCGGCCTCCCATAATCCCCCTGCTTCCCGAAACTTTTTTCCCCGACCTCCTGGATGCCTTCACGTTGCGCACTGAGCCGTCGGCCTCTGACCCTCCCCCCTCCCCGTCATGTACCATGATTCCAGCATCCTTCCCTATCACCTTCCCTATTAGTGATCAGAAGCCCCGGATGTGCCTACTCCTCTACGAAAATGACCCCCAAGTCCCCCCAACCACCTCCCCATCGCACGCCATGGAATGAGACTCCCGAACAGCCCCCTTATACCTCATGCTCCCAGTGGCACACCCTCCTCGGCCGACCCATATCTTGCTTAGCCGCCTGCAGCCCGTAACTTCGGGCCGACATTTTTTTTGGCCTCAACACCCCTTACGTGGTCCTTGTTGTTCGACATCGACCCCCTTGCCCTCCCTGTCAGGTTTTTTCTTAGCACATAGCAGCCTGGTGCGCCTCCTACTACTAGCAGGGCAGCTACGCCCTCCTACTCCAACCAGATCCACCTCTGCGACATTGGTAGCTTCTGACTGACCCTCCTTGTGCGATATGAGTAGGACATCCCTAGATGACACAACTCTAGCCTCCTACTCCAACCTTCTCCACGTACGCTCCAATAGTTTGAAATTTTATAACTCTCATGAAGCATTTTTGAACTTGTGTTGATTCATCACGCCATGGTTTGGAGGTAGGATTCTTATGGACGAGTCCTTTTTAATTTAGGAATCATCAATTTTATGAGTTTCAAACCTTCTAGTATTAATATTTTCTAAGGTCAAGCTTTGGATTAAATTGATTTTTTGCGCAAGTATTGCTTTAAGATTGTTTGATGATTTTTGACTTTTTTTTTGCGATATAGAACACAGTGAATGTTGGGTCTTACAGTGCTTGGATTTATAATTTGAGTTTCATCTATTTATTCTTGTTCTCCATTTATCTCAGTGTTAATTTTTATTGTGCAACATTTGGTTAATTCACTTGGTTTGAAAAATGGGTAGATCTGGCCTTGTTTTTTGAAAATGGTATCATCTAGTTATAATTGGGCACATTTTTTTATATTAAATGTTTTGTTTCATCAGTACCTGATTTTTGAGTTTTAGAACTTGGCATAGAATTTTAAATAACGTCCTGACATGAAAAGTGGTGTTTTATGACATTGTGTGTGTCTACTAAAATTGTATTCTAAGAATTGCATGTTTAGTCTTCCAAATGGTGCATGGTTGGTCGTTAGGCGTTAAAAGTGATATAAAATGTTTTTTTCTATTTTTATTAAAATGTTGGCTACGTGAAAAATTATGTTTTGGGGACTTTCTATGGATTTCTAAAAGGGGTTTTCTTTGATGATAAATGTGTTTCTTGTGAAATAATGTATTTTGGGGTTCATGAAAATCTTAAAAATGTATAATTTAGTTGAAGTGTGAAGTTAGTTTTCCATTAATTGGTTTGTTTTGTGACAAGGAATTGTAGCTTGGTTTCCAATTCCACAATGGTTGGTTTTTGTTGGAAATTGTGATAGAAATGTTTTGATGGGGTTTTAAAAATAATTTTATATGGTAAATGGTGTGGCTAGCACCTCTATAGAAATTTGTTTACATCTTTGGTAAAGAATGATTTTATGGAATATTTAAGGACTAGTCTTGCCACATTGAAAACTGATAAAAAGTGTTTTTCATAAAATCCCCAGGGATTCTCATAATTTCTTGTTGAAATGAGATAGTTGGGATTTACTCGATATGGAATCCTCAGGTTCCATTATCTGGGTCCCTCAGTTGGTAACCCATGGTGATCCACTGAATTTAAGGCATTAGGGATATCCTGGGGGAGACTCAGGGTGAGACCTGTTGTGAAATATTTTTATAACTATTGGTTTTTATTTGATGCTCAGTAGCATCTGTTGGCCCACCTACTTTTATACTTGCGACATACGAACCTGGAATATTGAGATAATTGTCTAATACAAGTATTGCACTAGTAGGTTATGGTACTGACTAGGGGCCCATAGTAGGTGTATATTTTTGGGTTTATTTATTGGGGATTTTCCCTCAACCTGTAGAAGAAAGGATGGGTGAGCATTTTGGAGCATTAGATTTCATCGTAAGTGGAATTCTACTATATATGGGGTCGCAGGTATTAGTGTCGTCTGAATTATTTTCGATATATTTGGTTCACCTAGGTCTAGTGGTTATTATCTTTTGAAATATTGTTGAGATATATGTATACCTATTTACATTTCCCTTCCAATATCTACCTTGGTACCCTTGTGTGGTGTTTTTCATGAAAAGTGAAATTTTGGTTTCCTAACTCCTATGAAATTTTTTTTTTATAGAATATGTGTTTCAAACTCTTTAAATCTGGTTTTTCAAAAGATAAAGGGAAATGGTTTGTACTTTGTTTTAAATTTAAAATTGTTGAAATGTATACATTAATATATTTGAATCCAAAATTATAGTTGTTGTTTCTAATTTTCAAATGTAGTTCATTTGGAAATAGTATATCGGGCTAACCAACTGAGTTTTAATACTCACGCCTTTAGTTATATTCTGTTTTTAGTCCTTGTAGAGGTTCCAATATGGGTATGTTCGCTTTGAGAGACATCTGATTGTTGAGTTGGAGAGTGACACACGGGGTCACATAGAGTTAGTTTGGATGTCGAGTTCAGTTAGTTTTTTCTTCTTCAAATCATTTTTAGTCCTTGGTTTGGTTTGCTTATTTTGATATTACCTTTATAAGTTTTTTCCACTAATTTTAATTATTTATATTGGGTGAAACCATTCCCATCATCACTCTATCGATTCCCATGCTCTTGTTTCTAGCTCATGAGGATCATGAACACCTCTCAGGCCTTTCCGAGGATCGACACGGGTGACCGGTTCAGGGTTGACCCGGGTTGGTTCGTGATAGTTTCTCTCAATAGTTTACAATCAGTTCAACTAGGGATGTACTATTTTGATACCAACATAAATATTACCTTATATCATTTATGATTATGCTTATTGATTGGGAATTTATTTACATTTAATTTCCTAGTTTTTCATATGAATGTTTGAATTGATTATGTTTCATGACATTCAAATGTAGAATAATTTTTTCTTATCATGTAATGAGTGGGGGATTCTATATCCCCTAATGCATCAGTAGGTTTCAGGAGACAAACTAACATGGATACTTGGTCGAGGCCATAGCCATTTATACAAGATGTCATGGCACGATGCATTGATGGTATGTTTATAATGGCCAAAATTATAAATTAACTCATTATGAGATTGGTTTTTGATAACCATGTGATTATTTTATTAGTTATGATATTAATGGATATGTTTGAAAATCATTTTATTATTTATATGGAATTAATTAATCATCTTTAATTCATATCATATTATTATTTATGATCTAGATATTGAATAAATTTAATGTGTTTATAGATATTTAACATTCCATATTAATTCTTCCATGTTTATTCATGAGAGATTCCATAGCACACATACACTTATTAAGAATCTAAGATAAACACATTCTTGTAATTTTGAATCCCCAGGATGAAAGTAAGTGTATTATGATTTAATTTTAGGGTTATACTAAAGAGAATATTGGTTTTCTAAAATAAAATAATATGTTTTTTCAATTATAATGTGAGATTCAAGTACATGAATAATTTAACAAAATAACAAATCTATTTTATGTTATGGGATGTGATAAAATTTATCTTATGTCGTTATAATTATATTACTGTGAATTTTATTCCACTACAGGGGAGGTTTTTATAGTTGGTATGAGAATGAGTTTAAATGGAATCTTGGTTTCTAGATATAAGAAAACATATTTTATAGATCATAATTCATTGACTATATTTGAGGATAAGTTTATAAATTATATAACATCCTAAAGTTTTAGTAAGTAATAGATTATGTAGATTTCTTAGAAATGTATCATTGTATGAATACTACATGTTTATGTGGATACGAGATAGTTGTATGTATGTATAATAACTCTAATATGGATTCATTGAGATTTGAATCAATATTCACCATGTTCATGATGATGAAACACACTATCTAATTATTTATTCATTCCCATGGGATGTTCCAGAAAAAAATCAAATTTTCCTTGAATCCCATTATGATGGTATTTAAAATATTTTTTTGATTTAGAAAAAATTACAAGACAAACTATTTTTTTATTCTAAAATTATCGAGAAATAAATGTTTTAGTCAATATTATTTTTTTCATTAGTTTTCAAAATATAAATTATATTTAATAATTTTATGATTTGTTCTACTATATTAAATTATTTATAAAGAGATACAAGGATGATGAATGTAAACTATTTAAATATATGTATTCCTAGTAGGGAATTTACTCATGGGAATGACAATGAAAATTGAGCTGGAGAAATAGTCAGAGTTGAAAAAATGATAATTATATTGGGGCATCTGACTTTATTTGGAATAATTTATTTAATCTTATAAAGCATCATAGTATTCCATAATGTGGCGTAACAATGTTATAGCTCATTATGAAAATGAAATCTCCATCACTTAGTGGGCTTATAAATACATTTTTAACTAAAAAGTTGATAAGTTCCCTAGAGAATATATTTCTCACTCTATCATGTAATGAAAGGGATATGGGTTTCTTTATATATGATCATCTCTCAAGATATGTGGATCATTGGTGATAATTGATTCAAAACAATATGTATGATTTGAAAATAGATACCATGGAATATATGGATTTTATTGTAATCTTATTGAAAAAATATTTTCCTCAATAGTTATGAGGGGATTTGGAGGGATAAATACTAAGTGTATGATAAAATGAAAATGAAAACATCGTTCTATATGAATCTTACTTTAAAAGGTTATCCGGGAATGTTAGGAAATATATATGTAATCTCAAGATAAATATTGTCTATTTCATTGATGGGCTTAATGTAATACTTTGAATGAAACTAGTCTCCCATGAATTCTCATCATATGAGGATATACTATCACATGATATCAATATAAAGAAATAATTTTCCATGTAATATTACTTAAAAATAAATAATGATAAGAATAGGGTATCTGAGAACATAGTAAAAAAATTACAAATAAATTGAATAAGTGGAGGGAAAAATTTAAAACTTGTAATATATATAAAGAGACACAATGGAAAATCCTTCATAGTAATTATTATTTTTCTATATGTTTGGAGAGAAAAAACCTGATTCATATGATAAAAATGAAATGAAGAATACTAAAATGTGAAAATCCTCATCTATGGGTTGATTAGGCACTATGGAAAAGATTTCCTAGGAATCAAGTTAATTTTGCATAAAAAATTCTATGTGAGATAGGTCATGATTATGAAATGAAAACAACTGAGGTTGTAGTTACTTAAGATATGTTTGACGGTACATTAATCTTATCCTCTAATTAATCTAATTCATCTTTTATTTAGGATCTTTATACTCTTTTATATCATCCGTGTTTTCATTGAAGATTATAAATTTATAAAGTATATTAAGAATGGCTTTATCAGTCCAGAAACATTATAAAAGTATCAATATAATAAAGATTAGTCAGTCAGTTCCCATTATGAAACATAAACATACCCTATATTCAAAATATAAATTTGATATAATATTTTGTATGGAATATCATTTCAAATATAGTACAAATTGTTTCTAAATGGGAATAAAATTATGATTCATGATGGTGATGTGGAGTTCATTATCTTTAGAGGGAGACTTCATCATCTGAGTCATGTCTAGATTCAACCATAGTAGCTTTATTGATGTAGATCCTTGGGAAAGAAGATCAGGCACATATTGTGGATAGGAAAAAAGTAATATTCAAATTGATATGTAGTAATTTAATAGGAAAAATATAATAACCTAGACTCTAGTAACCAAGATCCGGTGACTAATTAATTATATCAACAAGGATACAAGGGCTAAAATTAAAAAGGAAAAATCAGTTAATATTTTATGGACAACTAGATACATACCTAATACCAAATTTATATTTTGAATATTAATAAAACATAACAAATTAAAATTACTTTTATCCTTTAAACTGATTCAAAGAATTCATCTTCTTAACACGTGGAAATGAAAAAAAAAATAAAGTGAGCTCAAATTCATAGTAAGGGTTATATATAATAGAATTTATATAGAGTCAATAAATATAATCAATATTGTAAGGTAAATAAGTGAACTCACATTACATTGGATAAATATCTTGACTATCATAATTGGATAAGGAATACTCAATAAGGAAAGGTAAAAATTTAGAAAAACATGTCATTTAGTTAATAAAGTACGAATGAAATGCATCTATAGATAATATTATTTATAAAATCTCAGAAATAATAAAAATAAACTTATTATCAGTGAAGAAAATTATTACTTGTTGGATTCCATGATCTCGAGTATTATTTATACCACTACTATCAAGACCTTTCTTAAGACAGTTTAAAACTACTAGGTAAAATCCATATTATTGGGACAATGATTTGTCTCAATAGACTTGTCAATAAAAATATGGGATATCTATAATCACACCCCACCTATAACGACATGTAAAAATAATTCCTTATATATATAATTTTTCATTTAATCGTTGATTCAATATTCATTATCATCCAACATCTTTACTGATTAAAGGTAAAATATTATCAATATCAGCCTATTTTGTCAAATAACATTCCAAGAAAACACAATTTAAAAAAATTGTATATGGTTTATGAAATAATTATAACCATAAAAAAAGAATATAAATATTTAATATAAATTTAATGTTTAATGTAAAATTATCACAAGAAAGTGATTGTTCCAAATGAATATTGATAATCTCAAAAGAAAGTGAGAATTTAATATAAATTTTACCTCTATGTTAGTTTTGAATTTTATCCCCTTATATAATTAACATGAAACAAAAAATTTATCACATTGAATAAATAATTAATCATGTTAAATATATCAATATATTATTATATACACCATATGCATGTGAATATGTTCATACTAAAAAATATGTAACAATGAAATGGAAATTGAGATGAAATCCCATATAACTTTGTAATCTTCATGTAAAATACCCTTCGATGAAAGAATTAAAAATTTAACATAAAATAGTATGAAGTATGAATGATTGGTGACATTATATATAAAAGTGGAATTATATACACCATATAAATGAAAATAGGTTCTTAATAATAATTTATGCTCAATGAATGGAAATTGAGACGAATTACCTTACCTCACATTTTCTATCATTGGAATGTGAATTAACCTCAACTAAAATAGTTTAAATCAGGTTATTAATTTATCAAATAACTATACTCATATTTAAAATATCATATATTATACTATTATTACATTTTATCACCCATTTGATAATAATATATCATTATTTTCATTGTTTCATGTGTTAATTACATTGTTTTCTCATGTGTATTTTGTCATTAATGTTCTTGTTTAGGTATATAGGATATAAATAAATCAACTTCATAATTAAAAAATGGTTATAAATATCATATTTAATCATTAGATACATTATTATTACCATTCTTGAATATTTGATATGGAAAATGATTCACATCACTTCATGGAGACAATAGGCTTTATGTATGCAAGAGCTAAGATATCATTCCTTTAAAAAGTGAAATGGAAATGGAGAATAAGGTTTATTAATTTCCCAGAGTTTATCTCTTGTAATATATATCCCATATACTATTTAAATTAATAATTGCCACCCTCTATATAAATATTAAGTGAAAAAGTAATCACATCACATTGCGAGGTTGTAGTCTAGAATGCCCACGAGTGATGTTATCGTATTTTAAAAATAATAGAGGGTAAGTAGGTATATGTGATATAATAATTAAAAAAATATAATTTTTTTAATTTATATAATATATACACATAAAATATATCATTATATCCAAACATGATAGGTGTTTTTTGATAATGGGTCTCATCTATTTGTGAGGTAATTTCCTGTCACACATGTGATCTATGATATAATTTTCATTTGATGGGTGTGGAGATTGATACAGGTTCTTCATTTAACATAATAAAATCTCAGAAAATATTAAATACTATTTTTTTATATTATAATTATTTAGTAATATTTTATGTAGGTGAAAAAATAAATAAAATGAAATGCATCTTTATATATAGTAACTCTTTTATAGGGAACATCATTAGGATATCACCAAAAACAATACTTTGATGAATTTTTGATTAGAAAATGTGATCTAGGATATTTATAGGGGATAATAGAAGTGATTTTGGTAGGTATTTTATTATTTAATCAATTATGTAAGTGTGATGTGGGGAAGATAGGGGTGTCCTTTTATAAGTGGGGAGAGGACACACATGGAATTTTTGAAGACAATCAATTACACCCATGTTATTATCATTCATAATTCCTCCTAAAATTTTAATTATAGAAAAATAAAGTTTATACTATTTAAATAATGTATAATTTTTTGTAAATGAATTCAGTAATTTTTAGACCGTATCATCTTAGATTTTCCCTTAGTAAATATTTTGTTTCCTTAACCACAACAATTAAAGTTTAATAATTCTAATATATATAATGGTTAAAAATTATGTTAAAATTATTATATAATATACATTTTTCTGATTAAAAATATGGAGTTAATATTTTAAAATTCAATTCATATATGTTTCATAATCTAATTTAATATTATACATGAAGATGTGACAGAAAACTGGGATTCCAAAGAGGAAATTCTCTTTATTATAAATGTTATTTATTTCTAAATTTAATATTAAAATAATTTTAATGACCTAAATTATATTTAAGATAATATAATTTAATAGCTTTTAATTTGAAAAATGTAAAACACAATTTAATGTTGTAAATAATTTATATAAAAAGGAATTTTTTTAATAAAAATATGTATATGTCACTATTCATCGATAAAATGAAACTTTTCAGAAAAATACAAAAAACATTAACCTAAGATAATTTTGATATCATGATTTCAAAAATTATTTTTATCTTATCAACTAAATTTTAGAGAAGTTTTAATAAAAAATTTGATCATAAGCTTTCAAAATGCAATGAAATGACTCTCTTTTAACCAAATACAGTTTTTAGTCCACATTTCTATTACTTCCAAATGATTATTATACATATTTCTAAACAATAGACAAATAATGAATGTGTGTAAATAATATATTTTTATAATTTAATTATTCTTATTCATAGACTAAAATAAAAATTCAATGTTTTAAATTTCATTTTTAAATAATATTTTATTCGAGTATTGTGTTTTGTTTAATCCAGATAATAGGTGAACCCCAAGATACCAAAGAGATTTTTTTAAAAGGAAATAAACTATAATTTCCTTATGTATCACATTATTCCAAAATATAAAAATATAATCCTATAAATTTAATGGGTATTAAATTCTAAATAGATTAGTGTATTTATTCTTCATAACATCCTCTAGTTCCCTCATTAATTCCTCCATTTTTTATTTCTCCAAAATTCCTTTACCAGTCGAGTTTTTTGATTCCTCAATACTTTCCCTCTTGTATTAATAATTTATATGGAATCATAATTTTAAAGTATATTATAAACCAATTCTATTTCATCATTAGTGTCCACATGTGTTGATAGAGACATTTACATTCATAACAATGATATATGGAACACATCATGTACCTTTTGGAGACACGTTTGAATTCCCAAATGAAAATAAACAACTAAAAATTATTCAAGGATTTAAAATGTGTATGTTGATCCTGGGGATCAAAATACCTTTTAATTAGAACCTTAAAACATCCTTTCATTGAGATACGTTCTTGAAAACATGATCTTCCATTTGTAATTCCGAATACTTCCTCTAATTTTTGGTGTAACTCTTTTCATACAATGATATGCATTAATATGTGAGTGAATAGTCATTACCAATGATTTAGAATCTTTAGTAAGTTTTGAACATTCATATTTTCTTTCATCAACTTTATCCCACCATGATGGAGTATGAAATATCTTAACAAAAATTTCATCAAATGGTGACATTTTAATACTTAGATGGACACTGTTGTTATGGGGAAACATTACCAAATATAAATACGGATCCATTACACATTTAGTGTAATGTGATTATGACCTATACATTTATTATGTTGTTTTAATATTCCTTTTGGAATTTTTATTAGTTTGAGGTTGGAAGGAAGTTCTAAAATTAAGCTCAATATCAAGATCCATCTAAAGAAATTTCCATAACATCAATGTAAAACAAGGATCGTGATCAAACACAATTGAACGAGGTTCACCAAGATGTCTTATATCTTAATTAATATAGAGTATTGTAGTTTTATCAAGAGGTAAATATTGTCTTATAGTGAGTAAATGTGTAGATTTTGTTAGGCGATCAATGATAACCCATATTTCTTCATTCTTCCTAGAGTCTATGGCTTCCCTATGAAAAATTAAATAATAATTTCATCTCATTTACTTTTATTAATAGTGAGAGGTTGTATGAATCATCTAGGGTGTCGTCTCCAAACATTCACTTGTTGATAAACCAAACATCATAATATATAATCATAAATTTCCCTTTTCATGTTATCTCACAAAGAATGATCCCTCAAATCCATATACTTATTTTTGCTACAATGGTTTATAGAGATGTTAGGGATATAAAAATTATCATATAATTCCAATTATAGAAAATTTATAGATAGAACACATACTATCTTTCTCAATTTTAGAACAATATATTCATAAATGAATTCTGTTATTTACGATCATTCATAGCTATAATATTCTTTTAAAATCTCTCATCATCAAGTTGATAAATTTTAATATTTTCAAATAAATATGGTTTTGGATCATTTGAAAAAGGATTTATGTCACTCCTTCCTTAATAACTTCCACATTCATCATCACTAGATTCCTAAACATTAGATCATTATCAATCCTCAAATAGGTCAGAACACTATGATATTTCATACTCAATTCATATGATACATTATTTTCTTTTCATGGGTGGTAGTATATTGATAAATTGTAATCCTTGAGTAGCTCGATCCATCGACTTTCCAACATGTTGAGAGATTTTTGGGAATGGATGTATTTTAGGATATTATGATCCATGTATATCTCACATATTTCACCATATAGATAATATCTCTATATCATCCAATAAAAAATTACAACTTAACATGGGTTATATAGTTATATTCATGAGAATTAAATTTCAATGATGAATAACCAATTACATTATCATTTTTCTTTAGGAAAAATCCAATCACCTTCTTTGATGAATCACAATATATTGTGAACCCATCATTTCTAGAAGTTAGAGTCAAAATGAGAGAACTAAACAACATTTTGTTCAGTTCAAAAAATCATTCTTCGCATTTTGTTTTCTAAATGAATTTAACCCATTTATGTATAATCTTGTCTAATGTGTTATCTGATATGTAAAAATTATGAATGAATAATGGAATTTAACCGACCAAAAAAATGAAACTATATACCTAAATTGATTTCATTTGTGAAGGAAATTCTCTTACTACCATTTTTCATAGGGTCAATTAATATTTCATCATAGAGCCAATATGGAAAGGAAAGGATAATTTATGAAGATAGTAATAATAGTTACTAAATTTATCATATAATTATTTCCTTAAAGGAGTTTCAAGATGAATCTGCAATTGACTTTCATGGTCCTCATAGAATTTAGAATTCACTAAGATATCAACAATGAATACCTAAATAAAATAATAAAGATATTCATTGAATACTCTATTAATTAGTTCCATAAAAAATAGGGCTCACTAGATAATCCAAATGGAATTACTGTAAAATCACAATGTTCATACCTCTTTTGTAATTTTGGCTTTATAATGTCTTCTTTTCTTCCATGTAATTGATGATACCACGAACAATAGTAGATCATTGAAAAATATTGGGCTTTTTGATACTGATCAATTAATTCATTGGTGTGAGGTAGAGGACAATTGTTTTACTGTAATAGTAGTGATTTTCCAATAATTATTGTAGAACCTCATGTATTTATCATTTTTCTCAATGAACTGAGCAAGGTCTCCCCATGGTGAAACACCAGGGAGAAGAAATCCTGTAACAAAAAACTCCACAAGTTGTTTCATCAACTCCACTAATTACATAGTGTAAATTATATATGGAGTCATTGTTTTTGGTATTTCATTAGGGATAAAATACATTTAAAAGTCAATTATATGCTTTAGTGTATGTCTAGGTAATCCCTTATAGATAAATCATTCTTTTCCTGTAGAATAGCTTTATCCTCATTTTTTAAACTCTTATTCACCATCTGATGAAATTTAATACTCCTCCTCCCAAAGAATCTCATTTAGTAGAGCTAATATGATGGATCATAACAAGTATTAGATAAATATGTATAATCTCTAAAGATAAGTAATTTTATATCTTCACTACATACAGAAATTTCATTCTTCATAAAATAAATATTACTATCACATTTTTAATGCTTTTCCATAATAATTATTATATCAAAGTCGACCATAGGAATGATAATAAGGTTAGAAATTATTGAACATTTATGTGTCATTATGGGGAATTCTTGACACATCCTTGTCTTAGTGAGACTTCCATATAGATTATTTAATGAAAAATCCCTTATTAATGTGATAGGGATTTACATATTTTTCATGAAAAACATGGGTGAAATAAAATATTTCTAGGAGACATGATCAAATAAATAAATAGATATATTTAAATATATAATTAAATTATATGCCACCATATCATTGGGTACTTCCACCTCAGCTATAGTGATTGAAAAATCTTGGACTTCTCCCATTGGCCTCTATTGTGCTAGATTACTATAACACTTGGGGAATTAATTTCTAATGAGCCCCATCTATCTACAATTAATACACTAAATAACTATTTTTTTCATTCTTCCTTTTTCATTCATTATCCAATCAAGACTTATATCAACAATTATAAAGAACTCCCAATCCCTTCATGAATTTCCTACACTTTTCATTATATAGTTCCCACAATATATAAATTTCGACATTTTATTCATCTTATATGACAAAGTCCTTTTTATGTGGTGGTCATTAGACCTATTATTTTGATGATTCCCCTTGAACATATAGAATTTATAGAATTTATACACTTTTTTGACGTCACATAAAACTACATCATCATATGATGAAATCTTTTGAGGGTTCACCAAAATTTGGGGAATTTTCTTAATACCATTAA
The DNA here is from genome assembly GCA_963277665.1 of Viscum album. NCBI lineage: Eukaryota > Viridiplantae > Streptophyta > Magnoliopsida > Santalales > Viscaceae > Viscum > Viscum album. The sequence goes on along the minus strand of OY728135.1, from coordinate 248,136,039 downwards.
TGAAATGGTACAAATTTTACTTCGTGTTATGTATGTAATCTATAGTGTACCTATCTGAAATATAATTGTATCCTCATAATCTGCAAAAAATTATTCTTTCTTTTGATTTTATCAATGGAAATTTATATTCAATTAATTTTATTTCACATGGGGGAAATATTTTTTGAATAATTTCTCATTAACATATTTCCATTCCAGTAGTTCTATTTTATCTTTCCTCCTAGTATTCTGGATCAAAAACCACCATTTATTTTCACCCCATTGATACAATACACTAGATGTTTAATCATTTTATTTTCATTTCATCACATCTTCGAATATATATTTCCCAAAATATTTAATCCATTTCTCATCTACCATTGGATTAGTAGTCCCACAAAATGATGGTGCTTTGTTAAAAAGAAGCATTCCAACATAGAAGAATCGTGTGGTGGAATAGGTTTTAAAATATATATAAGGTTATTTTTAATAACAGGATTATTCTTCCAAAATATATCCATTAATTTCATAGTTCAAAAACTAGATTTGTTAGATTACTCAGTAGGGAAATCAATACCTTGTCCACAAGTATTAATACCATTATTCCTTCTAAGAAACATTTCTAAACATTGGAATATATATTATTTTCACATTAAATAATGAATTTTAAATCAGAATGTATAATTATAAATATGATGTAACAAATAACATATATTAAGAAATTTATGCTTTTATAGTCACATAAACCAAGAATATGTTTCTTTAGGGGTGTTTTTATTTTAAAATCCTACATAATGGTTTGTAATGAAAATATGAATTATCCCAAGAACATCTCATAGGAGTGTCAAACCAAGTGAATAAGAAGTCCCATTTTCATTCACTAGGAATTCATTAGGTTACGACTAACGCACCCTTTCCAGAGTTATTACACTATAAAACATTTGAACTAGAACCATGTAAACTAGTAGTATCTTGAAAGATACGTGTTTCTACGAAAAAACAAAAAATATCTTCTTACCAAAACGTTAATATTCTAATAAATATGTATCTTTAAATTCTATAACATTTTTATTATCACTAATCTATATTTTTGTTAATCTAATTTCTAATGTTTCTTCTAAACTTACATTGATTACCACTATAATATCACTGAATCTAGTGACATTAAGTTGGTGCCTTCATTATCACATTGGTGTAGATAAAAGGGTAAAATCTAGAAGGACTGATTATTTATGAAATATTAAATAACACGATTCACATATGATACCCATTTTATATTGGGAATCATAAATAAATCATAACAAGAGAAAATGATCATCTTTCTAGAAACTCATTCAAAGGATTTATCATCAAAACTTTGGGAATATAAAAAAATATTTTTGAGCTCAAATGTATAGTAATGATTATACATAGTAAAATCTATCATGAATTAATAAATCATATTAAATATCTCATGAAAATTAACTGATCAAACATTTCATTTAATTAATAACTTAACTATCATAATTGGATATGGGATAATCAACATGGAAAGGTAATTAACTAAAATCACATTCAGTTTAGTCAATAAACTGATATTGTAATGAATCCATAAATAATATCATTATGAAAATATCATGAATAATAATAAAAAATGATTTTCAATGAATGAAACCCTTAATTACTAGACATCATGAACATATTAATAATTAATACCTCTACCATGAAGACCTTACTCATGGAATCTGACAAATACTATGTAAAACCCATTTAATTTTTCCAACTAATTTGTCTTATGTTACCTGTCAACACATTGAGGGGATATCTATAACAAGGGCCCACCCATAACAACATTCCCAAATCATACCTCATATATCAAAAAATCAATTCATTTAATCAATAATTATGACTTACCATCCAATAACTATATTTATTAAGGAATATAAATTTATCAATATTTCCATAGTTTGTCAGATATATTTTAAACTACACATTTTTTTGTAAAAATTTGGTTTTGTTTTGGTTTTAATAACATCCATTATACAATAATATGATTATTTAATATATATGTTACTTCCAATGATAAATTAAGATATTAATGTCATCGTTTCAAGAGAAAGAGATTAATCCCAAAAGAATGTGAGAATGTATAATAATTTTTAAAACTTTGGTATCTTTTTATCATATTCCCCTTAGTCAATAAACATGATACAAAACACCAATAGTCATTACTAAATAATTATTAATGTTATATAAATAAAATGATCTTTATATTTTTTTGACCTGGGGTATATTGGCCCCGATGATTGATTGTAGGAGGTCAAATTTTGGGGCAATCAATTCACATGATGTAAAATTCCCTTGGATGGTCTCCAACGAGTTTATTAGTGGATCCAAAAACACCCAAATACTCTCATATCCATGATTCATGGAACTTATTCCAAAGGTATTATTCTGTTTGACTATTTGGCCAACAACACATAAGAACTCACATTGGTCAGGAGGATAGGAACTCAGGCTCATCACACCCTTTGGGGGGGGGATATTGCCTATTTTGGGACTATCTTATATATTTTAGACATGTTCATATATTAGTGAATCCTTGGTTCATTCCAAAGCATGTGTCCACAAATTACTCTGGGTTGACATGATTAATTAGAGGTGTGATTGGGTCTAGAATCATATGTATGTATCCAATGTTCTATATCAATGAAGATATCATTTGGTGGACAGGTCAATAATTACTTTTTCATTTATTGAGACAACACTTATTTAAGCCAGTAATTTAGGCTCTCTAGATTTTTTCATCATCTAGAGGGGACATGAATCATTTAATTGTTGGGATTGAACCTATAATATGGGCTTCCTATATATCCTCATGAGACGAATTAGAACCCACATAGTTTGTTTCCACTTAACCGAACACATCACCATTTATGTTGGTATGAAAAGGGCACAACCATGTATTTTAACATCATACATAATGTATTTCTATATAGATGATTTATAGTCAAGATTCGGTGGGGGAGATATGTCAAGGTGGACCAATAGACCCAAAAGAGATGTGGCCATCTGGGAGGACATAACCCTACTGTGGATGTGCCCAAAAAAATCTAGGGTGGATTTTGGTAGCTTGGTTTGGACCTCATGGAGGCTTCCTACGTATCCCTATATTATAGGAATCAAAGCCCACATATTTTTAAAGATGTTTGGGGCTTTCAAGTGAAAGGTGTTCCATTGGATCCACAAGTAGGGACTTACATATGGGAGATGTCCATTAATGGGGGAATGATTGGGGATTATATATAGGAAAAAGGCACAATGCTATCAGGCCTTAAATAGAAATCCTATGTATACTTGTGTAATCAGGAATCACATTTCTTATAGTTCATTGGTCTGGTAAATAGTGTGGATACCATGATCATCACAGACCCATATGGCTATTGAGTCATGATCAGTATGAGAAACAAGAAAAAGTAAGATATACGCTAAATAACACACTTTTACTTCTCCCCTGATGAAATAGGAGGAGGAGGATGGTAGAAGAGGATAGGGTTATGAATCTTCCCTTAATAGAGGATAGGGGCTTCATCAAGAGAGTGCCCTAAAACAAGTTCTTGGAAAGAGGGGGATCATCGTTCCTTGTAAAAAGGAAACACAACTATAATATCCTTTTTTATCACTTACCCTTGTCAAAGGGAAAGTCTTGTGAAATCCATTAATCCCTAAAATAGAGAGTTTCACATGAGTATCTAGAGGTAAAAACCTAGGATACCATTGGAATGTAATCATCATGGAATTCCAGGGGTCCACCCTGTTGTAGAGAATTCCCATGTGACTTCGCTTACCATGGGTATGTAAACTGAAAAGGCTGTGATGATGCACCCAATGGTTTCAACATACACGTCTCATGGATTTGGGAGAGTCGTTGGCCTAGTTCTTTCAGACTATTTTGTGGAGGGACCACTGAAGATATGACGAGGATGGATGGAAACGATTGAGGTTGGAGGGTGGAATGACTGAAGGTACCCCATTCCACGTAGAATATCTTCATCGGGGATGGGGTTCCTTTAGTATAGTATGATTCTATGTCGGTGAGGGGATCATCCATATACCATTATAGTATGTGGATTGTGGTTTTATCCATGTATCATTTTGCAACATAGGGCTATGTGCTATTAGTGTAGCTTTTTTCTACGTGGTGCTGAGTTCCATCCGTGTAGAAATTCCCTACATGGAATAGGGTCCCATTTTCATAGCAATTTTCTATGAAGGAAGTCATATTTTAAAAGGGGGATTTATTATGTGCTTTCTAGGGAGTACATCCATGAAGTACTATGGGTTCAAGTTTCACCAATTAATTTATTTGTTCTCCTTTAATGTTATGTGGTGGGTATTACCTATGGGGAATTGTCGAAAGATCCCACATTTTGCATTGCTATCTTTATCCATTCTTATGTTGATTAATCTCTCTTAAATCCCTCTCGTCAGATCCATATTCCATTCTTTTTTCGGTCCCCTTAGGATCCTCTTATAAAGAGGAAGAGGAACTAGATCAGAGGGACACATAGAATCTTTTGCAGAAACCCATAAAGAAACCCCAACCCATGGATTAATTGGTTAGTAGGGGCATGTGGATACCATCAACAATGGTGAGAATCCACACATAGGTCCCAAAAATATATTCATTTTGTTCTCGAGATTTAATTGGCTTCGCTTGGCACGAGACCTATTTGAGTTCACGGGGGACATCGTATGTGGGGTAGATTTCTCCACCCCCATCCCGCAAACAATTTTGTTGTAAGGTACTGACACCATAGTTCTCTTTCCAAAAAGAGTAATGGATGCCTTGTTAAGTGGACCTCCACTATGAGAAGTAGTCTATGATGGAATTATGCTCCATGGAACCCTTTCATCCCTTTTCCATTTTTGGCTTCTTTAAACAGTAAGTCCTTGAATCTTATTTTGGTTCACTTTTATTACATTTTCCAAATTTATGGGAGAATTTGATTTTATTTTCCTATGTTTTCAGAACCCAAAAAATGACTCCATTGGAATGGGGTCTAATCGGGATGTATAGGAGTCTATTATAATGATGAAAGTGGTCCGGATGTTAACTAGTTTATGTTATAATTGTAGAACCATAGGATGGGACCACACCTATAAATAGGGGGGCCTGATAATTTTTCATTTACCATGTTTCTCCGAAACATTAGTGCTCATGTGATTCTCTCAGCCACCATGTATCCGCAAATTTCATCCCTTTGTGAGCTCCTTTGTCCACAACCTGATCATTTGACCGATATATCTTCATATGTGAATGGTGTGTTCATAATTCCATGCAGCGTATGTTCTTATGTATTATTATTTTTTTGTGAGCTATCGATTCATTGGAAAATGCTTCATGGGTCATCACCTCATGAGCTCCTGCGAAGTATCAGTTCACAGTCAATTCCTTTTGTAGACTATTAGTTTGCGGGAGATTCATCATATAGACCAATTTTAGTCTAATTACAATTTATTATTTGGGTAACATTTTATGATTCATTATAGGAACACAATGGATATTCCTATGTCCTCAATGTATGTGACAAGAATAAGGGATTCTAGGCTCTGTAATGTTGAAGTCGGCATCCAGTCATGTGTAACTCTTCAGTAGAAAACTCTGACCAATATTCTCTCATTGGAACATAAGGCCTACCTGTTACCTAATTGGTTCCCACATTATAAAATCAGACTCCATGATGACACCCCATTTCCATCGATTGAATAGAGCTTCTTTACCATCCGTCTTAAGACGTCTTGTGGGAATGAACACACAAATGTTTCTACCATAGGGGATAACATAAAAAGAATTGATCCAAGATGAATTATCTATTAAGAATGGCTCAATGTGGCCAAATAGACACCATCACAACCACATTACATCATCGTAATCAGTCATTCAGGTTTATCTATCTATTTTCAACTTTTCACAATTTAATTCCAATGGATGGTGGAGCCCCAAATGGATCCTATGATCTGGAAGGTTTTTCACTATTGAATGGGCCTAGGCATTCTGGGTACAACAAAATTTCATGGAATTACCCAATTTGTGGGAAGGTAAACATCTATATTAAGTAGTATGGGTTTCCTAGTTGGTAATTTATTCACCAGGAAAAATTTTTCCTGAACTGCTCAGATACTAGTGTCCAAGCACCAATACATTCCACTTATCTCATGGATAAGTGGGGATATGTTTGTGGGATATTTACCAAATAAGAGGACATCAAATCCTTGGTAATATGTATAATGAATTCCTATAAGAATCCAACAACTGGGGGAGTGTCGAGAAGGTGTCTCCACTAGCGAGGGATTTACAGGTCATGGAGGAGGGATCGCTCGGTCATCCTCTTCACGCTCGCTCACTCATTTGGTTTGAAGATTGGATAGGGATGCTCTTGAAGGTGAGTGCGATAAAGCCAAAAGTTCCCCATATAAGAATACATCCCACTCAACCATCATGACATATTCTAGTCTCATATTATGCTACCCTCAAGGTCAGTAAATATACATCCCGGGGTCAGAATATTTGGCCAGAAATATCTTTTTATCATTGATTAGTGTGTTTATTTTCCATGTTTCTAAGAAAATGGATTTTCCATTCCTTATAGCGTCTACACCAGTGTCAGATATTTCACCTTAATGATGAAGGTTACACTGTAAAAGGGACATAAAATCAATTTATCATTCCATAACCTTTCCCACATCTATGAATTAATATGTACGATACAAGAAGGGCAGACTCCTTATCGTCTTAGCTGTCTATTTCAATTTTTTTCAACTAGACAGCGGAGCATTTCCCTTATTATGAGTATTGGCATTAAACCATTATTCCCCATTCTAACTTTTGTTCGACTCTTCTTAACATCACTGTCGTTCATCCTCAATCATTGAACATTGATAGCATGTTTGAACTGTAGAGTGATTTTTCTCTATTTTATTTGGAAACTAACTCTATGACCCATGGAATAGTGATGGATAAAAAGAGAGGTTATTTGGATGCGTATTCCCACATTATTACACTTCAGGGAAGAATCTTGACTACTATTATAGACATAATGAGCAACTATGAAACCAATACCCCTTGTAAGTTTTCATTGAAATTTGGATGCCTACAAAAATTCACATTCCACATAGCAACTCAGGTCAAGAGAGAATATCCTTTGTCCATCCTTCATCAATTATAGATGATGATGATGATGCAAGGAGATACTAGAACACAATTTCTAATCCCCCCCAAATTTCCTCAACATACCTTTTTTAGAGCATACTCAACTATGGGTGACTTTCTATACTGATGGGATACTAACAAGGTCTACACGATAGGTTTATATAACAATTACTGCTTATAATCCCACCTCAACTGTGCCGACTATGCCATCTGCCTTCCTTACTACTATGAGAAGGCTCTTTATTCACTATTTCATACACTCAGAAGGGAATTTGTCTGAAGTCCATATCTCTATGGACACCGACATAGATCCCATATGATTGGATGATATAGTTTGCAGTCTTACCGAAGCCGGACTAAGTTGTGCATTGCCAGGAATTCACAAAATCATAGTTAATCCCCCATGATAAGCTCTAGAGATCAAACCATCTACATGGAGGGAAGGCTCCCCTATTGGGGTAACTGAACATAGGGAGACTCGGTCTTCCATAATGGTGCTTCTTGATTATATACCCATTGGGACAGAGGAAAAAAATTAGACTTATAATATCCCTTGGAAACACCAAGTCGTGTTGAGATGAGAACAACTTCAAATTTTTACAATTTCCATATAAGTTCTCCTGGATGACTTTTCTGATGATGAAGTAACCCTTCAACAATTGTTTATTGATTTGGGATGAGCCAACTTTGACCACTGACACCTACAACTCTTCAAACACCAAATCATCATGGATTGGGAGGATTTATCTTGTCGTGAATGTAGTCTCATTTAGTTCAATGCTTTGTATCATCAAACAAAGACCATCCAGGATATTACTGTGGAGTTTCACCACATAACGGCTGAATAATAAAATTATCAGAACTAATTTATTTACCTAATGAATTAGTTATGGGAGTGCGAGGATTTGTGGCCAAGTTGAAGGATAAACTGGAATTAATAAGTGAGAATTTTGAGGCCATTAAATTGATGGGGTGAGATATTAGGGACATTATGAAATGATTTCATCCTACGATTGAATATGAAAATAAATATAGGAACACTTAAGAACAAGCCCTTGATAACCCACATCATATAGTTATCGATCTAGTAGAAAGATCCACACAGGGTTCATTGTAATCTTCTTAGTGGTCCTGATATATCCTTGATTTGACATTAGGGAGATTTTACCACATTCCCATTTGATTAGAATTGAATATTTTTTCACTTCATTATTATCTTTCTTCATTCCTTACAATTCTAATAAATTATAATTGATCACATTTTAAACAATAATCTCAATTGGATACCCAATTTGAATCACAATATTTGATAATTATATTGAAATAATCAAATCAGGATCTATTTTTTCCTGTGTTGAGGGAATCAACGAGTGTTGTTTAAATAATTATGCAGTGCATGAAAAACACTACAAAATTTGTTCCGTTTTCTTTATTACCCTAATTGTTTCCAAAACCGAATTTTATGTGGTCATAGGGGGCATAACATGAATCATTCACAGGCCTCCCTCTGTGGGTTTCTGACCTAAGAATTCTTGTGTCTCTTTTGTTATTATTTTACTTCATCATATATTTCCTGAACCATACGATGTATAGGTTCAGATAGATGGTACTCATATTTTGAATAGGGTTCCCATTGTGGGTTTTCATCAAGCCGAGTTTCATGCCTCCTTATATAGGATGCCTAAATTATTTCTAACTAGACTATCAGTAGTGATGTTTTAGGTTGAGCATCTTTGACCATGATTATTGTATTAGGCCAAACAATTTTGACCATGACTGATGTTTTAGGTCAGAAAAATTTGACCATGATTTACGGGGAGTGGGACCCAATTAGGGTTCATCTACCAAGGATGTCTCAATAATTTTAAAACGTGAATGAGGGATTATTCTTGAACATGATTATTTGGATTCTAGATATGATACATGAAACATGGCATATCATCCATGGGGAATATTAAGGTAATAAAAAGCCTCTCCCATGGACGAATATGCATTCGGTCGAACTGTCCACTTTTTTGTGGGAAACCTATGCAGATCCATCGGGGCATTTTGTGCATAGTCAAACAAAGGTGTCCACAGTATAGTAACAATTCATTTCTGATGACAAGGTAATTTTATGAATATTTAGATTTCTCACGACCACCAGGGATATCTTGTCCAAGGAGTGGTATCTAAAAGGAATGAAAGAATTTATATCCATTGTGATCATGAATGAGGGACCACACCTCCACATATTTGGCTTCAAAAAAGAAGGGTAAAAGTATGGTGCATTTTAACCGTTAGAATCTAGGACATTTAAGACTTGTAAATTAAAGTTTTCATTCTCTGACCAAAGGGACATACCATTATTCCTTTTCCATGGTAGTATAACCATGAATGTTCTATCATTTTCAGGAATCAAAGGGGAAAAAGATGTAAACTTTAATCTAGGGGTTTTACTAAACTAGGGAGTGATGTTGGTCGTAAATGTCATAGGGGAATACGGATTTAAGAGGATCATCTCCATAGAATAAATTTTCCTTTATATGAAATGTATTTTTTGTGGGAAACTTATACATAGTCATCAGGGCCTTTTTCCCATAGTCTAACAAAGGTTTCCTCGGGATCCTGGCATTCTATTTTTGATGGCCAACGATGATTATTGGGATTTGGATATTTCTAGATATAGAGTATGGTTTGTGAAATAAGAGTTACATAACATGAGAAGAGGAATTTTAACTTTAATTTTTAGGAAATTGGTAGATATGTTATCCCTTAACATGTGTAAGGAGGTTTTTTACATAGGTCTGATCCATGTATGTGAAGGCGAGGGTGGGGGGAATTTGTTTCATGTCTAGAATCCAAATTAAGATTTGTGTATAACTTAAGATCCTATAACAATATGAATCAATCCAAACATAGTTCTCTTGGGGTTTCCCCATTTTAATATCTGATTCACACTTATAAATGAGACATTTTCATCTTTTTTATGAGCTCAACAATGATGTGGGGATCATATTGGACTTTTCTGTATAGATTAATCTCTTCTATAATAACATGGGGAGATATTTGTGCTCTATCTATACCCAAGGGAGAACATTGAGTGTCTTTCATCAGGAACGTTTAATGAAATGTGATTAGGATGTTGATATAAAAGCACCGATTAATAAGAGCATAACCAGGTCGAGATGTCCTCACATGCCCAAAAAAAGAGTGGGGAGGAAAGTGTAAAAAAAGATTCCAATGTCTCTTTGATTGGGATAAAGGTTAAAGGGATTGGAAGCCTTTTGGAATATGAATGTAGTAAGGGTCCCACTTGAGGTTGAATTTTCCATTAGTTAACTTACTCTTTTTTTGGAACCATATAAAGAGCCTCCGGGTCATTTTGTGTATAGTTAAACAAAGGTTTCCTAAGGACACTGACTATCAATTTCTGATGACTTGGTTGTTTTTTCATATCGGAAATCACTCGAGCTAGATAGTTTTATGGATAGAGAGGATATGTCTGGACGCATTGGAACATTCAGTTTGTAGTCACCCGTTGAGTTAGTAGTATACCTTCATAGATCAGACTTGTAAATAGATTGGGAATTTTGATTCCATTGTTGGATCTATCCCCAGTTTGGAAGAGTCAAGAACCTTGAAATTAGTTTCCTAACATAGGTTTGGTCCATAAACAAGAATAGAGACATTTTAGCTATATTTATTTCCTTCATGGGTGATTAGGGATGAGATCAGTCATCCAAGTGTCCCTATGTATCCTTCATGTACAGGAATCCAGAGAAACATAGTGCTAGGGGTACCTCATAATTTAGAATCATCCAGTTTGGACTTGATTGATTCTACATGGCTCTATGGGGAATTCCCTACCAAACCCTTATGCTCATGTGACCTATGGTCTATTTTTAGAAAAAAAAAGGGGGTGGAAAGGGTTTAATTCACCACTTATGGATGGGTTAGTCAAAGAAACAATCATTAGATACTCAATGTGATGTTGAGTAGTTAAAATCTCTACATGAAATAGATTTTACCATGAATTTTAACGTCATATTATTAGGAAAATTTCCATGTAGTTTAGCATCATGTGGAAATGAAGTGAATTCCACGAATTTTAACATCATTTAGTAAGGACGTAGATGACCTTCCATGAAGAGGGGACATGTAGTTTATCATGAGATGGCTCTAAAAATGGATATTTTTTCAGAGTCCCTTATTTTTTCTTCACTTTCATACAGAGGATGGGGACCCTTTTTTATGCATTCCATAGTTGGGTTTAGGTCATTGCATCTGGCCATCACTATGCATTCTACATAGGTAAGAATAAAAAAGAATATAGTTGTTTATATAAACCCCCTTCTGTAGGTCTAGTCCATATATATTGGGAAGGATTTTTTTGGTATGGGGTGGCTAAACCTAGATTAATGCATGGGTGTCTCTATGTATCCTACTAGTGAAGGAATCAAGAAAAATGTAGTTCAAGATAGACAGTGTAATTTAACATAATGTGGTAAGGATGTGGGTGACTCAATGTAAATGAAGATTGATGTTATGGATCTATACAGTTTTATATCTTGTGGTAAGGACACTAGAAGCATAGTTTAACATCATGATGCAAGGATGAGTTGTCATAGAATCCATGAGTACATATGGGCTAATTAGGCCAGGATATTCTAGCATACCCCAGTCATGAGTGATGGAGAAAGTATAAACCATGACCCTGAGGGATATCATATTAATAGAATTGATATGGGGATTGGGATACATTGGTTATATGGAAGTAAGAAATGTTGCACTAAGAGAAAAATTTTCTTTTGGTTGATAGACCTTTTTTGGGAAACTTATGCAGAGCCGCCAAGGCATTTTTATACATAATCAAACAATGGTTTCCTTAGGAAACTAAACATTCATTTCTGATGACCATGGAGGTTTATGAATATCCTAAATTTCCTAGGGCATGGAGTTCGATGAATGGAATGAATGTATGGGTATACAGGGAATTCTTGGACCACAATTATCTATGAAATATGGAATCCCCCTCAATGATATTAATCATTTGTAGGGAGAATTAAAATTTGATAAATCCTTGTTGTAGGAATCATGTTTTGAAAGCTACTGCATAGGGTTTCATTTACGTGCGAGAGATTGGGGGCCTTTTCATTTTTCTATTTTGTATGGATCGAACGGGGCACATGGACCAAGAATCACTATGTATCTCATCTTAATGAAAATCAATCCACACGTAATTCGTGAAGCACCATGCATATTATCATTGTATGGTGAGAATGTAGGATTCTTGTTGTGATGGGGGGAAAATATGGTATAACCTTTTTTGGTCTTATTACCAATCCCTTCATGAGCATACTCCAGATGGATACGCCTCGACTATGTGGGGAATCCCCTAACCTCATCACCAAATCCCACTTGAGCTACGCCCAATGTCAAAAAAAGGGATCACAAAGGGTTATTCCTGACACATAGGGTTTATGTTACTGAACATAATGGAATTTTAGTTTTTCTTTTTTTTTATCACAGGTAGTCCCAGATTTGGAGATCTGTGTTCCTCTACGCCTCTCATTAGGACAATAATTAGACGTACTTCTATGAATTTACATTCACTTATTATGAATCATATGCAAGGAAGGGGAATTTTTTTATGGAGGATGAACCATGATATAGGATTTAGTTTCCACATAGTATCATATGAGGGAAATAATCAGGCCACACATTGTTCTAGAAAAACTACCTGCATTGGTCTGGTCCACATATAGGGGAAGGGAAATTTTTTTGAACATTGGTGGATGGGACTGGGGGTAGAATCTCAGTGTCACTACGTGTCCTACAAGGGTAGGAATCAAACCAAATGTAGTTCTGTAAATTTTTCTTCCAACATAGTATTGGTCTATACACAATGAGATGGAAATTTTTTTGAATGATAGTTAGAACAAGATGTTAAATCAAGGTGTCACTACGTATCATGTGAGAGAAGAAATATAGTCACACATTGTTTTAGAAGAAACACCATGAACTAGACTGACCCATGCATTTAGAGGGGTATTTTTAACCATTATTTTGAGGTTATGGGCCACTCATGTACCTTTATAATCTATTTTTGTTGGGGAAACTCTCACCACCATTCATAATCTCATGTGAGCTTAAATTATTTCCAGAAATATAGAATAACAACAGTTTGTATCACATAACTGATGATTCAGAGGGTATATTGGATGCATTTAGTATCATGTGGTGGATGGACCAAGATTTAGGATTCAATAATCTCTATTTATCCTATTGAAAAATGGGAATCAAGCCATACTTAGTTCTATGAAAAGATCTCCATGCATTGGTTTTGTCCATACATAATGAGGGGGGAAGTTTTTTTTATGGTGGATGGGCCCAAGACATAGATTATAGGAATCATTACATATCCTTATGAAATGTGAATTAAGTACTACGTAGTTCTGGAGAAAGAGAGTTCCTATGTGGATCTATATCCTATATAAAATGGGGAAATTTTTTCTTCCATCCACATAGATATAGATCAGGTGTGATGAATCGTTTATTGAAAAGTAGTGGTCCCTGTATAGAATAAAATTATGTGGTCATTACGATTGGTACCCAACAGTTTAATGTCTTGTGGGAAGGATGTACATGAAATCTTGTTTAATGTCATACAATATGAATGTTTTTGCCATGCAGTTTAACATCATGTGGTAAGGACGAGAAATGCCTTCAATTTTAATGTCGTCTGACTAGACTAATTTGGCCATTCAATTTAACATCATCTGGTCGGGATGATTTCACTCTATGTGAGGGGAAAGGCATGTTGTATCCAATAGTTAGACATCTTGTGATTAGGACCTTTTTTCCATCCATTTTAACATCCTGCAGTCAAGAAAATTTTTCCATGTTGTTTAATATCATGCAGTTAGGATTTTTTTATTACATGGAACATTTATTTAAGAACCATCCATTGGTGGGCGATGTTGTATGATTTCATCCATTGACATCATGAAATATGCTTCATTTGAGTAGACTGTGTGTTTTACGTATGGCCCTTCCCACATTAGTTCCAATTTAAGAGGTTTTTTTAAGAGTATCATTAGAGGTTTGAGGACCATCACCACTTCTTCTTAGAGGCGGGACTAAAGGAGAACCTTTTTGTTGAAGGCACGTGCAATCCCTTTTTCGTAATCTTCTAAATGGTCCAATGTATGCAATCTTTTCTCATCAAGTCACTCTATCTCATTGACAACTTTTTGGGACTGATCATCTGTGAATAGTTGATAACAAATGACAACATAGAGTGAGGGTAATTAAAAATTGAATGTTATAACAGCTTCCACCCTATATACTAATGAGTATGGGGTTTCTTGAGTATAGGTATGAGTTCTGGTCCGATAATCCTAGAGAGCATGGAGAATCTTGTCCGACCATGATTTATTGTAAATGTGTACCATTTTTTAAAGTATATTGGACAATGTCCAATTGAAGGAATCTATCTATCCATTGTCCATTTCATGGAAATGGGAATAAAGGTTGGACCTGATACCATACTCTCGATATAACTTCTCTAATTCATTAGAGTAAAAATTGGTGTTTTTTCCCATCAGTATTGTTTGAGAGACACCAAATCTTGTGATGAAGTTTTCTTTCCCATAACTGACAATGCTTCTTGATCCGACCTCATAGATTGGTGAAACTTATACCCATTTGGAAAAAATTAAGTTTCTATGATAATATACTTGGATTTTTTGGCCGTATTAGGAGGATATGGTCCCACAACAACCATTCCCCACATTGAAAATGGCTATGAGTACTTGCCTATGTAATTTAACTCTATGGGTTGGTGTATGAAAGTTTCATGAACATCTCAGGATTGGAACATCTTGTTGAATTTAGCGCAATCCTAAATCATAGTGGTCTAATATTATACAATCCTTCAAATTTTGTGGGAGATCATGTACCCTGCTTGATGTCCCCAAAATATATGGCATGAAATTCCTTCATGATGTCAACTGTATATTCTCCACTAATTCACCTAAGAAAAACCCCCTCAAGGATCTACTTATAAAGGGACTTTCATTGGTTTTTTCCATAGTATAGAACAAAATTGAATTCCCACCTATGTATTTTCTCCATTCAAGTATTATCTTATAGGAGTTATCCATTGTAAAGGTAATTCACAATGAGAGTCATCTAGCTGGTTGTAGGACCATATGGATCTGTGAAGAGACTAATTTTTTTGATTTTTTCTGTATTGGCTTGAATGAATGCTTAGACCATCCATCAGTGAGAAATTATAATATGTGTTTGGACATGAATTGGGTTAGCTATAGTTGTGGCTACATTTGATAATGAATATTCCTGTGTGTTTTGTTACTGATGGACATGAGTTATTGTCTTCTCTAAGGGGAACTCTTCTATTAGTTCCCAGACATGGTCCATCAATGGGATTAACTCCTCTTTCATGATGGAATTGTCAGCATTAACATTCTTGATGAATAGTTTTGATTCACCTTTAATCTTCAGGTGTTCTTATTATGCTTGAAGTTTGAGCTCCAGGCCTTTAATTATAGCTTGATACTCTTCTACATTTTTCATTCACCCCTATGATAGTAGGAGGGAGTAATGAATTTTGGACTTTTCTAGAGATATTAGTATCACTCCCATCCTCACTTTGTTGAGCTTGGTGTCTTTCATCATTTCTCTTGTTAGACTTCTAGATGTACCATCAAAATGAATTTACCTTATTTGGGAGTTACCTTGAATAGATAAAACCTCCTCATCAGGTAACTCAACATCCAAAAGATTTATTTCAACTTAGGGGTGTTCAACCAGGAAATCTTCTAATTCTTGGACCTTGATGGATTTGTTGGGTATAAACCATATATCAAACTGTTTTAGGATGAACACCCACCGTGACTAGGATTCAGCAACAATGGTGGGATGAGAATATACTTTAGTGGGTTTCAATGAGATACCAAATGGACATTGTGGTGCTATAGATAATTCCTCAGGTTTTTAACTACAAATATTGCGACATTGATGCTATTCTTGATATTCGAATAAAGAGTCTCAACATAAATCGTGGTCCGACTGAGATAATAATGATTTTCCATAGTACCGGTTTCATGTGTCAAGGATATGATTGTTCCTAGTGACTATTCTAAGGTATTGACATATATAATTAGTGGTATTCATTTGACAGGAGGCATTATCACTGGTAGAATTTTTTTTGAGATTGTTGAATGCCTCCTTACAATCATCCATCCAATGATATGAAACCCCTTATATCATCAATTTGGTGAACAGAAAACATTTTCCTATAAGACTGGAAATGAAGCACGAAATGTATGATAGATTCCCTAAAAAATACACTCAAATCTATGAGGTAGAGAGGAGGTGACATTCCAAAGATAAATTTTTCCTTATGAGGGTCCACTTCGATGCCACGATGGTGTAGGATGAATATGAGGAATTTCCTAGAGGTAACTTCAAAAGAACATTTCAAAGGGTTTAGTTTCAGAATACACTATTGTAGTTTGTTGAAGATGACTTCACGATTTGACATTTGATCTACATGCTATCATGATTTAACGACCAAGTCATCAACATAGAATTTTATGAAAATTAAAATGATGGTATTGAAGACATTATACATGGCACATTGATATGCATTTCCATCATTCTTCAAACTAAATTTCATTACCCTATATCAAGATACTCCATGAGGGGCCTTGAAGGCGGTAGCCTCTTTATATTCTCGGGCCATTTAGATTTAGTTATATCCTGAATATTTTTCCATGAAGTAGAGATCCTAATATCTGGCAGTTTCATCGGTCCACAATTCTATTATTGGGACTGAGAAGTTTCGTTTTAGGAAAAGCTGATTGAGATCTGAAAAATCGATAAAAAATCTGATTTTTCCATTATTATATTTAACATGGAAAAATATGGCCATTAAGGTGATATATTAACCCTCTTGAATGATGTTTTTTGAATGATCATATCAACTTCAACCTATATTATCCCAACATGTGTTAGGTATGCCCTTCTGGAAGCATTCCTACAGCCATGGTTGTCTTCTGGTAGACCCAGGTGGTGAGTGGTCACTACAAAATCAAGGCCTAGAATTTCTATAGATTTCCTTGTGAAAATATATTGATTTTTTTCTTTCGGAAGGAGGTGTATATGTTTTGTTCTTCAGAATATATGGATTCACTAATCGGGGTGGGCCACAGTTCTTATTTGGAAACTAGGTTTATTTCCTTGAGTTCATCAATGGTGGTAGAGACACCCTCCTCAAATGATGGAGGGGTATCCCTAAGGTCATTTTCTTCCTCATCTTCTATATACTCCTCCTCATCATCTCCTTCTGATTGGGAAACAATTCTTGAGACATGATCTTCAGGGTTAATAGAAGAGTCACACATTTAGTGTTTGGGAGGTGCAGTAGCTTCTTCTGTCCTGACCAAAGGTGAGGGATTCTCTAGAGAAGATGTAGTGATGGATGGAGGCGTTTACTCACCTTCATTAAGTTATGATACATTCCCTTCCACCTTAGTGGGTGATGTGGGGATTATATGGAGTTTTGGTGATGGGTTTGTTGCCTTTACCTCTGAGATCTCACCATTATCTTTGGGATCAGTGGGATTTTCAACACTTTTGGGCTTAGTGGTTATGACTGAAATAATTGGAACTGGTGAATATACATCTGAATTTGGACTCAATCACTCAATTTAACTAATGGGAAGTATGTATTCCTCATCGAGCTTCTTGAAGGGGTTAGTATGAACAATTTCCAAATAGTTTGGGATGACGACCCAATAAATTCTATAGACTGAGGGATTCTTCCAATTATTCTCATAGAATCCCACATCAATATAATGGGAATCACAAGAATCAAATGGGGTCTTATCAGCATGTACTATTCCACTAATCCCATTAATGTAATATTTCATGCACTAATTGTATGATGAGGGAATCAATGCATATTGATGCAGCAAATGTTGTCCTATCCAGACATTAAATACCATGGTCTACCAAACCACCATAAATGATGAGTTGGCAATGAGGTCACCAAACCAGGATTTGTGCCTAATATGGACTAGCATATTTTATTCACTTTTTTGTATCCCAATAGAGTCGTGGTGTAGGATGTGAGATCGTATTCATTACAGCCTAGCCGACGAAGTGTTTGTAGTGTAATGAGCTTAACTCCAGATCCATTATCAATGAAACTTTTCGAATCGCAACATCATTTATCCAATAAGACACATATAAGGGGTTAATGTTACCTTTCATGAATATGCATTTATATATATCCGTGAAAATGATTACCTCATAACATTATAAAATATTGGACTCTGTCCAATAGACGTGAACGACATCCACTTCAGATTCAAACTCTTGGGGAATAATAAATATTATATGAGTGCTTCCCGGAGATCTGTTGATAAATTTACTACCTCTAGGATAGATATATTGTTTGGTACTAAAGAAAACTATTTTGGAATATCATATTTTTGATCTAATGTTGGACAATTACTTACACGAGGATGCTCTTTCACGTTCCATTTTGAGGCTTGAACATTGAATGTAGATCGAATGGCCCCTTGGAAATGAGATGGTGGTGCTTCTATGATTTGTGGTTTTAGTCAAGTAGATCTGCCCGCACACCATGAGATACCAAACATTTATTCATCTTTTAATGAATATTCCATGATGATTGGGCATGAATGAATTTCTTGAGGGGTTAGGGGAAGCTTCATGTCCTTGTTCGGTCTTCAGAAGGGATCTTGGGAGGGTTTCTTCAATGTTGATAGTTTGAGAAAAGGTATGAATAAATATTAGAATTCTTACATGGCAGCTTCTTCCTAGATATCCTTGGATTTTTTGACCTCTTCTTTTGGATCCCTTATTGGATGTGAAGAATTCTGGTGTGTAACCATACTCTTCATCATAGATTGGATCCATTACATGAATGGAATTAATGGAACCTAAGACCAGTTCTTCATCTGAGAATAACTCTGCCTGATCAACTTCTTCTGGTGGGTCCATTTGGTGGAAAGGTTCTCGTGTGTTCAGATCTGATGGCATAAATTCTGAGAGGGTAAAATCCAAATTTAACTTTGGTGTAGGTTTATCTCATTTCACTTTCTCTCTCTCCTTCTAGTTGCAATTTTTTTTGGATGGTCTACTCCTGGAGGATTTTGGGGCCAATGATGTCTTCCATGTTACATTGGGAGCTATTGGGGGGACTAGTCGTTTTGTTTTAATATTGTTGGGGTATTCTATGAGAATAGTTGATAGTTTTATGTCTCATCCAACTATCAAACATCAGATAATTTTTGCTAACTACCATTTTCCACACTCGACCTTAATTCTGGTAAGTGGATAAACCATATTATACTTGCACATGAAGTGTTCCCAGATTGATCTAAATGAAATAAAACATTCTTTTCAAGAGGTCATTGAAAAAAACCACTTTTGAATAGTGTTTCCCTATATCCGTTTAACGGGAAAATATTCTAGTCGATCATTGAGACCCACTTCATCCTCCCTCTTTAGTTATGGTAGGCAGATCAAGTTGGAATTCATGGTAGATATAAAGTATCCATGGACTTGGTCATCTTGGAATGAGTAAAGAGTGTTCTTCTATTAGTCAAATAGATTTATCTTGGGTACCCTTCACTCATCTTTTCATGGTGGGAGCGTCTAGTGATGTTAGAGGGCCTTGCATGGTTAGGTGTGGGCTTGAGCACTAGAGTCGGTGAAAAGGATGGATTAAGTGTAATGGATTCTTCTATAGCTCTTCCTCCGGTTTTCTTGGGGATTATTTGGATTCCCGTGACTTGATATTGGTCTGTTTCGACGAGTCCTCTATTCTATAGGAAATGGTGGAGAAATCCGGAAACCCACTTGTATATTTCACCAGAATGAGTGGTGTTCGAAACTCATTATTGTGGTTATCGATGCACAAATAAATAATCTCATCATGGGGGAGTGGACTGTTAAAAGATTATGTCAGACCTTTCCATCTATAAATGATGTTTTATACCCCTTCATTTTCTAACTATTTGTTGTTCATGAGGTTGCTAACTATTTATTTCAGCAACATTGAGATGAACTATAAAAGGAACTATCATAAGAGATCCTCCAATCCTATTATGAAAGGATTAAAAATATTAAACCATAAAAAGGATGAATGTTTTAGAGTATACATGAATCATATGAGTTTCACTACATATTGTTTCTATGGAGTTCCCATCATGTGATCAAAATAGTATGAGTAGTGCATTAGATGTTCTTTGGGGTCACCCGAGCCATTGAATAATAGGAATACGGGGTTCCAAAAATTTGGTGGTGGTAGGAAATTTCTTACCCTGTCGGGGTATGGTTTCTGTTCTAGTTTTATCAGAGCACACCACCATTATATGGATTTCAATCCATCTTCCACTGACTTGATGGTATCAATGATTCACTGATCAATGTCCTGTTGAACTTTTTCATGGTCGGGCATAGAAGGGGCCACAATTTGATGTGTTTTCTCTACTGGTACTTGAGGTGGATACCTAACAAGTGGCATATGTTGTGTATTCTCATGGATATGTTCCTATTGTTTCCCCAATGGGGAGAAATCATGATACCCTTATAGGATTGTAATATGATAGAATGATGTTCTTGGAGCTGTCGTGGATGAGCATTCTGGCCTTGATTCATTTTATGGGATGATCCCTTGTGGTAGAGGCACACAGTTTAGAGTGTATGTCAAAGTTCTTCATGGGGAACATATCCAATAGGAATACTTCCTTGGAGAATATCGGCGTTGATTCCCCTCATATATTTCATTTATTCCTCTTACCGAGCAAATCTCTCCTCATGTTTCAGGGAATCACTATCATTTGGAGGAGGAGGGTTGACATCTATGATGTTCACTAATGCATAGCGCATTGTAGGTGTCGCATCGATTGTGGAATTATTGGAGGGATCTTTCCGTTTCTTTATGGATTTTTTCTATCAGTTATGGGATCTCCTTCAGGTTTCTTGATAAACATTAACTCTAAGGGAACCTTTGTATGAAAATTATATATGCCTCCCTTATGAGGGAAAGTAATCACAAGATGAGACAGAATGTGTGACCTCTCTATTTTTTATCATCCGTAGGTGGGAAAAGACTGAAGTCAGCTGGGCGGGTGGTTGAGGTACAAATTCCCCCCAACCCAATGGGTAAGGGTTGCTCCTAAACCCTTGTTTATTTTCCTCAGACCATATTTATTGTTATTAATGGGTAATTTTATATTAAAAATTCAACCATCCCAACGGGCTAGGGTCGGTTCTGTATTGGGTCTATTGTTGTTGCTATTGATTATTTTTTATCTTTCACACTTTTATACGGGTGTGAGTCGGACATGGTGTCAATTGTGCACGTGAATTATTTGATTCTTCAGACATGTTAAATTCACATGGATTGGATTCCTTTAGACAATAAGACTACATAATTTTCTCATTCTACTGCTTTAGATGTTTTTCAATGGTTATCTCTCATCTGGACCGACACTTTTGATACTTACTCGAGGATGGTTCTTTTCGACCATTCCATTTATCCAAAGAAAGGATTTCATTTGATTTCCATATCACGATAATGACATTATATGGTATCACCTAAAATGAGACCGACTAGATAGGATGTGGGGTTGTGTGAAAAGCTTCATGCTATCCCCAACCCCAAATATGAACACCAGATGGGGCATTGATGATAAGACAACACAACTTGTGCTGCACATAGAGGCATTTCTATTCGAGAACTTTATTCTGCCTATATGATTGTAGATTCCATGTAGGCAGAAGGTAATCTAGGTAAATTTGGTGGCGAATTTCCCCCAATATGCTGAAATAGTATACATAACCATCATAGGGATATAATTTTTTGTTCAACTTGCGTTGAGTTGTCCAGATACTGATACGAATGATATGCACACATTTTTCTATCAACTATCTTGGTATATCAAATGAAGAAGTGGATGCGGGCCAGAACATAACTGGTATGTCATCTCTAGCCTATTTTCTTCTCATGAGAAACATATCCCATTATTCATCTGCTAGTGACTTCTTCTTTTGGTCTTCCCAACATGAATAGTTCTTTGTGATTTCATCCCATGTAGCAAGGCTAGTGGGAGTTTCATTGATACGTGAAAAGTACATTGGTGGCTAGGAGGATGATCATGGAACTTGGCCATATTATGGTTGATAAATGATGTATATTGTCATTGATAGAGTATCAAACATGTCTGACTCCGTCCCAATAAGGGCATCAGGATAGGAGGGCTCTCTTGTATATGACCCATGGAGAAGAGGACCTTATTTCCTGTGTGAATTTTGACTGTGGGTAGTACCTTTGAAGCTAACACTACAATGGATATAACTACAATCAAAGAATGATATTCATCCATAGAGAGAATTTCCATGGTGTTCATCATGAGGAGGACCTTCAAGATGAACTGTAATGATGAGAGGATCTTATCTCTACTTTATGTCATTATAGGTAGGGCCTTCTTAGTGACTTTCATGGTGGAGAGGGCTACCATAATGGCTTGTTGTTTTACTATAGGGATAATTTTTATAGTTTATACCTTGGGGAGGACAATTAGGGTATATGAAAAAAAGGGGAGGGCCTTCATGATATTTTATTTTTTGGTCAAGGGGATGGCTACTATCACACTCATCAGCAGATAGCATATCATGATCGATCATTTCTTTCCCATGAAGTAAGCCTTCATGGGTGATCTGAGGAGGACCTTCAGAGCTGCTAGTAAAAACATTTTAGGGAGGACCTTTACAATTGCTACTTCTAATTCCATATTTTGTCAATGGATTTATAGGATCTTGAGGCTCTGTTGATAAGTATTTTATGGAATCAATAACTATATCTTCTATCATAGATAAATCACAAATGCACTCTTCATTTTTCATTTGCCTTTGGGGAGTTTCATTTTTTAGTTCTCTATTTCCGGTGACCGGGGATTCCTACTACTGCCAATGGTCTTTATATATAGGTTCCAATTTGAGTAGATCCCATTATACTTCCAGGATATGTTTTGGTAGGTATATATTCCTTCCCTAGAGCATCCACCATGGTAGACTAGTGTCCCCCTGTTGGAATGGGTATTTGTTCCCGATATGGATTTCCATTTATCAAGGAATATAGACAATGACCCTCCTGGACTCGAGCATGGATATAGTTCTACTCCAGAGTGGCCATATTATTTTTTGGTTGGGTCACCCCACATGGGGAGATAGGTTTGTCTGCCCAGCCCCATTCTATTACCATGGACATGATTATGTCTTGATAGTTTTAGAGGATATAATCAATAAGTGATGTATGATCCTCCTTCATAACTAGGATGTGTTGAGATATTCCTTTAGATGGAATGGGGATTTATTCCCATTCCAATGTTGTAGTAGGAATATATACCTACTCTAGTCCTCTATGTGTCATCAGTGAGAACTGATAGTTCCCTTGTGTTAGGGAAGTGGAATTAGTTTTCCCCAGATTTATAGATGGGATACTCCAGTTTTTTTCTATGTTTTACACCATATTTGAATGGTGGGATTTATATTTGAGAATATGAATTTTCATCTTCTCATTTTCCACAGTATTTGTCTCATGGGCTTGGTATACAACTACAAGAATTTAAATTTGGTTACATTTGGTTGCCAACATATTTGACTATAACGCTTGATATGTGAGAGAAGTAATTTGACTCTGCCCAAATTTCAACGTCAGCTGGTGGGATTAATGTTTTTTGGTAGGAACATTATTCTGCCTATAGTTTTCCTCCCTATTTTGATAAAGTGATTGGTAACTATTAAAATGATTTTTCAATAGTTCATAGATGGTTACTTCCCTATTGGATGATTGGATTCATGAATATCAGAATGTATTTTCATCAACCTATAATTTTTCACCTTAATCACGTGGAGAGACTAGAAAGGATTAGTGGTATTTGCAGCTGCTAGAAATGTTCCACCGTAATTCCATGTTGGGCTTAATAAGAATGATATAGAATATACTTACACTCGTAGGAAACCTTTTTACTTCCATGTCGAGCTTCTTAAATATGAACTAGGGTAATAAGTTTTTCCTTTTGGGTTGATTATTTACATCAGTAGGCTGTTCGGGGGACCCGAGTCCATTGGACTTCTGCATGATCCCGTAGAGTGTTATACTCATCAGTATGAGGATAGTGGGCCACACAGTGGCGGCGACAACATCTTCTTGTAGGTACCATTGATTGAGACCCTTATGCATTATGGATGAAGTCATCGATGATGAATTAATATCCTTCCATAATATAAGGGAGGTACTCTTTGTCATGTTCCAATGATAGGCTCCTGAAATGATTGCAGATAACTAGAGGAGCTACCCAGTTCTGGACCCGACTGCCTGTATTTTCGCTGACATGCATGTCAGAGAAAATAGTCAAGATGCAATTGGATTGAATGAAAATTTATGAATTTCATGTAATAGATATGACCATTACAGACAAAAAAACCCCATCAATGTAGTATCTCAAGACCGCATGTATAATTAATTATCTCTCTTGTAATTATTCCTCCTTAGTTTTTATGAAAAAGGGGCTTGATGTGGGGTAATGTCGCCACCTTGGATAAGGATTCTTTTTAGGTTTGACATTTTTTTTACCCAGGGCTTGTTGGAACCGACAGATGACTGTAGGGGTCACTTTTTTGTTCAATCGATTTTCATTGAGTATAATGTCCTCGGATCATCTCCAGTGGGTTTATTCCCAAAGCTAAAAACACCCAACGATTATCATATCCATTATTCGTGGACCCTATTTCCTAAGGTAGTAATTCATTGGATGATTTTTTCAATGATAGTTATGAACTAAAATTTGTCGAGATAATTGGAACTCTGGCTCATCACACAATTTGGGGGGAAACTATTGCCTATTCTGGGGCTCTCTTTTAGATTTAAGACATGTTAATATGTTGTCAAATCCATCGTTAATTCTGAAGAATGTTTCCGTGGATTACTCCGTGGTCTCAAGATTAATCAGAGGTAGGCAAGGATCCAAAACCATCAATATGTATCCATGGTTTCCCATTAACAAAGATACCATTTATTGGATAGGCCAACAATTCCATTATCATTTATTGAGATAATTCAAATTTAATCCATGTATTGAGGCGATCTAGAGTTTATCATTATCCAGGGTGTGATTAATGATATAGTGTTGAGATCAATCCCTTAAGATAAGATTTTTATGTATCCTTGTAAGAGAAATTAGAACCCACATAGTATGGTGCCACTTAACAGGACACATCACCATTTAAGGTCATATGAGAAGGACCCAACCATGAAGTTTAATGTCATGTGACATGGATGTCAAAGAAGAAGATTCCTATACAAGATTGGATATGAGAAAAAAGTTGAGGGGCCAAAAGTACCTAGAAGGCATGTGGCCTTCTAGGAGGACATAACCCTACTAGGGATGTGCCTTGAAAAGATTTGGGTGGATTTTGGGAGTTGGGTTTGGACCTGATGGAGGCTTCCAACCTTCCCTAGTTTATTGAGAATCAAAACCCATTTAGTTCAAGAGATTATTAGGGATTACACTTAAACGAAAGACCATTGGATCCCCTAGTTGGGACAAACTCATGGGATATGTCAAATTGGGGGGGCATGATTGGGGATTATTTTTAGGGAGGACCATTGAGCTCATGCCTCAAATAGGCATCCTATATATCATGGACTGGGTAAGAATCAGAGTTCTCATAGTTAATTGGTCGGTGGAATCATATAAATTCCATGATAATAACTAACCCCTAATCCCATGCGAGTCATGCTCAGTGTGAGAAACAAGAGGAAGTGAGAGATTTCTAAAATCACACACTTTTTCTTCTCTTCTGATGGAAGGGGAGGAGGATGAAAATAGAATATGTCAGGGGTAATGGTTCTTCCATTAATCGAGTCTAGGGGTTTACCTTAGGAGGAGTTCCCTAAAACTAGTTCTAGGAAAAAGGGAGATAATTGTTCCTTGTAAAAAGGAAATGAAAGTGTAATATCCTTTTTTATCACGAACTCTTGTCAAATATAAAGTACAACGGCTTCCCTTAATGCCTAGAATAGGGAGGTTCATGTCATGACCCGACCTGTACTGGGGCTCGAGCCACAACTACCCCAAGCACGTCTCCATAGGCCAGGCGCTGGCGACTAACGTTGAAGGTACAACAAACGAGGGGAGGCCTTTGGCTATGAAACTGTACACACACACACACTAATCCAACTCAATGAAAAAGTGCAGAGAAAGGAAAGAAAGATACAACTGATACAAAAGGGGAACCAACATACATGCATCAACCTCTAACCAGTACAAGAAATCTGCTGAAAAGTACTGACAAATAAACTGAATAGTAAAAGGGGAAAATCACACCCCCAACCAGAATGGTGCCACAACCCAGCAACAAGTAAAAGAAAGGTAAACCGCTGGTGAGTCTAACACCCAAAAAGTCCTACTATGGCCACTAAACTCATCCCAAGATCTTGTGTCCTCTATGCTTATCTGTAGTCTCGACTAACCTGTCAGTCGTTTGCAAGGACTCACCAAGTGCGGGCAAAGCCCAAGAAGGGGTGAGTATAAAAATACTCATTAGGATTCCTCGAAATCCCAAGGGAGCAACAAGGGAGGTACTAAAATGGTGAGTAGTAGACAGAGAAAAGAACAGTGTAATAGTTGAAAAGAGAGAGAATGCAGCTCAACCCAAGAAGAGAAAGGAAGGAGACTCTTCCAGACGCAAGGAGTTAGGGACGGTGAGAATACAAACTTCTCATCGAGTCTTCACTTCATATAGCAGGAGAGTAGACTCCTCCAAAAAAGAGGATCTAGACATGGAAAGCATGTGGCATACCCCGTGCATCTTCGCCCCTCCTGGAAAAAGAGTAACTGAACCCAAGGAGTGGGAACAATTGTAGGGTGTGTATATATATGCTCAAAGAGTAACCCGAATGAGTGTGTAATGGGATCTCTATCTCCAATATTAGGACAAGAAGAGTCACCAATAGTTCAAAGGATATCCAACATTGAACCCAAACATCATGCATGTCAACATTGGAGGTACAAGTCAAAGGCGCTCAGTCACCGCATCTTGATACTATCCACTTTGGGTGGCAATGACTCGTCCGCATGGCTTTAAGGTCGCAACGCAAGGACGTGTCTCTGAGGGAAAAGCGCCCCTCGTTCTCGTATGTCCTAAGGTCACGTCAAATCCGTCACATCGCCGATCCGTACAACCAAGGTTCCCACTCCGGTAGTCATGGAGAAAAACTCACTGACTAACCTCATAGATAAGGATCGAGTCTGAAATTCCAATGGGTGACCCACTGCCCAGCCCGGTTGGAGGGTAAACCTTGATAACACATCGAGTGACCCACTCCCCAGCCCCACATGATGGTAGACCCTAACAAGTTGAAAGGTGACCCACTACCCAGCCATGATTGAGGGTAGACCGGGAATAAGTCGATAGGCGACCCACTGCCCAGCCTT
Source organism: Viscum album (assembly GCA_963277665.1). Taxonomy (NCBI): domain Eukaryota; kingdom Viridiplantae; phylum Streptophyta; class Magnoliopsida; order Santalales; family Viscaceae; genus Viscum; species Viscum album. Next base: position 248,108,322 of record OY728135.1, on the reverse strand, counting down.
GCTGGAGGGTAGACCCGGAATAAGTCAACATGCGACCCACTGCCCAGCCCTTCTGAAGGGTAGACCCTAAGAAGTCGACAGGTGACCCGCTACCCAGACCTGCTAGAGGGTAGACCCGGAATAAGTTGACAGGTGACCGACTACCCAGCCCTACTAGAGGGTAGACCCTAAGAAGTCGATAGGCGACCCACTGCCTAGAAATGCTGGAGGGTAGACTCGGAATATGTCGACAGGCAACTCAATGCCCAGCCCTACTGGAGGGTAGACCTGGAATAAGTCGACATGAGACCCACTTCTCATCCCTGCTAGAGGGTAGACCCAGAATTGGTCCGATAACTCAGCACTACAACTGACATCACCGGGTGTTACCAACATCGCTACCGTGCGTTGGTTCGGAGTGCATCAAAGGGACCTCCATCAAATATCCTTTCATGTTTCCACATTTAATAAGATCTCAAATGAGGCTACACATTCCCAAACCGATCACATTGTTGCAATCCTCACAGAAAAACATGCGAGATAGACCATTTACTTGCCCAAAATGGCCAACCGGTGAATATGGTACTATTCACTATAGCCAGCCCATGTGGGGCCCACAACAAGATCCCGAAACTGAACAAAAGGATCACACCACTACGATCCCATTGGAAAAAACACACGGGATTGACTACTCAATAGCCCAAAATGGAAACCCGGTGAAAAAGGTACTATTCTCCGTAGCCAGCCAGGGTGGGACCCTAACCACCATCCCAAAAAAGGTTAGACGAACTGTGCCATCGTGATGCTCTCAGAAAAACACATCAAAATGACTATTCATTAGCCCTGAATGGACGTCTGATGAAAAATTCAGAGTACGCTGCACATCATTTAAAAGACGGCTAGTGGGGCCCACACCTCAACTCCAATTTAGGCGAGCAGAATGCATGGTTGCAATCCCCTCAGAAAAACACACAGAATGTAGTGCTCAAATGCCCCATACGAATGTCAGGTGAAAAAGTGGCGTTTCACCGAAAAACATGTGAACTAGGCCCTGTGGGGCCTGCACCTTGTCTCCAACCTGAGCGCCTCAAAAAGAATCTCAAAAAGTCCACATGAGGACTGGGGTCGCGCTGCCGCTGAAGGCGCCTCAATCAGACATCCCAAGCAAGAGTTAGGTCCGACGCAACAATTAATTAATTAATTTACTAGTTAATTAATTATTTGGGTTAAGCGTTTCGTGCCTCTGAGGAACGAAACCAAACCACAAATGTTTTGAACGAACTTCTGAAGGTCCGTCTCAATTCCAGTACCACAGTGCCTCTGACAGCATGTCAAACGGACGTCCGGCTCGTGAAGTGCATCCATCACGGGCTTTATTTAATAATTTATTATTATTAAATTAAAACTCTTTCGGTCACCTATCTTTGGGCACAGAATCCAAAAAACACTAAACCCACATTCAAAAGAGCACCTCACTAGCATGATTATGCAGCTGCAGATGGCGCGTCAAGCGGACGTGCCGTTTAGAAGACACGGTCCCCCGAACACAAGGGGGCATCACCGGGGCCGGTTCACCCTGGCCTGCCCGGTCCGAAACGCCGACCCGTGGCCCAGCCGTGGGTTTGGCCCATCCTGCTGCGGCCCGCTGGCCGCGGCCCGACCAGTAGCACCAGACCCGAGCGGGTCTGGTATTCTTCACACAGACCGGCCAACTAGCCGGTCTTCAGCGTCGCGCAGCAAGACCCGCATTCGACTGGTCCTTGTCTTCCCCCCAACATACCGGCTTTGGCCAGTCTTTGTTGACATGCGAGGAGGACCCATGCGGTGTGGGTCCTGGATCCTCCGCACGCCCGTGGCCAGGCCTCTTTCTCCCTTCAACCGTGACGGGTCGTGGTCCCCGGCCTCCTACGACACTGTCGTGCTACGCCGCACCCCGCACCGCCCGACGCCGCGACCGCCTGACGCCATCACCTCGGCCGCCTGTGCCGCTCCGCTTGGGGCTCCCTGCCCTGCTGCCTAGCAACCGCTCGACCAACGCCTCCGCCTGTTGCCCCAACACACCTCCGCGCTATCTCGACCACACACCGCACTACCTTCGGGGCTTCACCTGCTGCCGCGCCGACCCGGCTTCACCAGCCACACGAACCGGCAGCACCTCGCTCCGGCCTCCTCCGCACCAACTCGCACCCCTGGTCCCGCTCGACTCGTCGGGGCTGCCGCGTGTATCCGCCGGCCGCTTCCTCCGGCCCACTCTGGTTGTTCCTTCCGCGGACCACCGTGACCTCATCGGAGGTCCAATTTCGATTCCAAGGCCAGAATTCAGGCCCTCGGGATGAGGCCTTCACAGTGTCGCCCCTTACTCATTGATCCGTTGAGAATTGACAAGTCCGAAATTTGGACGAAGAATGCCCATGAATGGAATATGCGACGGGGCTCGGGCGATGGTCATGTTCGTTCAACCATCGACCCAAATTCCAGAATTATAGAATTTAAAATGATGAAAATTGATTAAAACTCCAGAAATTAATGAAGGTGCATAAATTCAACAAGAATCCTAACATGATTTTGATGCGCATCGTAGGCGATGCGTCCGTGAGTCTCCACCTTCAAACCTATGAGGTTTCGGCGAATATCACTCCTTGATCCGGTGAAGAATGATGAATAACGGATAGAGAGAGAGGGAGAGGGGAAGAGGAAGAGAGAGAGAGAGAGAAGAAATTGGTTCTCCCTTCCAACACTTAGTGAATTTTTAGAAATTCACTAAAACTCTCCCAACGGGGGCGGATCCCAAAACCTCCGCGCCTGCCTATTGTATACCGCACCTAGATAAAACGCACCATTTAGAACTCAACAGATGTATCAGATTTCAATTCCAAGACTTCGTTCGAAATTTATTGGAAAAGAACACCAGTGATAAAAATCACTAAGTGGTCATTTTGAAATGACCATTTTTCCCCTGGATGACATCTCTCACAGTAGGCCCGTGCCCACAACTTTTACACCCCGCCTAGGGTAAACGACATGCTTCAGACTCAGTGGAGCCCTTAGTCTTCCCATATGAGAAAACATTTAGGATTTATTAAGATTTGAGCTATTAAATGAATAATTTGATAATTTAGTCATCCATTTAACACACCACCAATGAGCAAGGCGTCCGAACATCCCACGCCGACTCATTTTATGTCACGCCTAGGGTAAAAAACAATTTTCGGACCCAACCGTGGTCTCGGATTTCTGATCTGATTAACCTTCTAAGAGATATAACATTTTATTTAGTAAACCACGTGTGTGTAATATAAAAACACTTAACATTTTAATATAATTAATTCCGGGCACACCAGGCCTCAGAATTGCACTCCATCTAAACGCCCTTCTTTGGAATGACATCAAGAAATTTTTCAAAGTCTCAGAGTCCCAAAACCTAGGTTCTTACATCATTCCATCCAAGCATTTCATCCCCGAAAAGAAAAACTAGGAAAAAAACTCACGATACAGAGCTCACACCTATCTCTTCTGGGCCCAAGAAAACTTGCACATCACCATAATAATACAACACGCAAACCAAAGGGATGGTTATTATAAGGTCTGCTACTCTCGAGGACATGTGTGGGAATACGCACGCACCTCATCAGCTGCGACACGTGGAATACACCGTGCGCCCACTCCTATTATTGGGAGGGTAGCACAAGACGGTAGGCAAACTTTCAACCGTTTGAACGATTCCCAAATGGTCCAAAGAAAATCTGGGGTCTTTCCCGGTTGCACCTCTACTTTCCACGTCATCTCCAAAATCGCGGTTTTTTCATGGAACATGGTCTCGTGATTCTATCCTTCAGAATAACCATTATGTGATACACCCAAGGATATCCGGTCACACAAGTTTTCACATTCGGTGCATCATGACCAAGACTCTCTTACATGATCAACCAGTGGAGGAGTCAGCTTCATCAACTACAGACAATTTGTACAATCTTGTAGAAACTCCAACCAACACCATTGTCTCCGGTTCAAGTCTCTCTTTGTGGGGACGCACCTGAGAAACTGGTGGTCTGAGCAAACCGCAAAGCGCTCTTCCCGAAGATAGTGTTTGCACATTCTTAGGGAAAAACTACCAAACCCAGCACCAACACAGGGTTATATCGGCGCCTCGCGTCACCCTCGGTAACCCCTAGAGCAAGGATTTAGACAAAATAGTACCTCACGCAGTGTCTAACATGTTCTGCTTAGAAAAGTAGAAAAAAGACACAGAGCATACCTCTTATCATCTCTTGTGCTGCAGGATTGTAAACAAACACAGCACACAGCCGCCCGTGGCCTCTTCCGTCAGCTCCCTAAGCCTGACATAGGCTGCCTAGTGGTGGTGGAAGGACCTCTGTCATGGAGGTGCATCTACAAACTATCTAGAAGACTCAACACATATGGTCGAGTAGTCTCACACCACGTGATCTCACACATCACAAACATAGCACTAGTCCTCCCTGGGCTATCTTGGTGCTCTACGCTGTCCTCGACCATGTGCCTAAGTATCATCAAGGGAAAACCTCCGGCGTTGAGGCCCTGACAATCAACGTCCCTCTACCAGAAATTTCTCGGGCACCAGTGCCTGCTTCAGTACCCTGAGATGGGTGACGATGCACAAGGGCACTATGCTACCACAAATATCCTCTATAGAGATCTCGTTCAAACTTCGGTGCTTGAAAGTTTCCATCATGGACCGCGTCCAAAGAGTACCGAGTAAGGTCTGCGAAACCAATCGCATACCCATCCACTTCCATCACTCCCCACTGAAGCTCTAGCAGCTCCCAAAACCACAAAAAGCATAAGTAAGAGGGGTAGTACTCCTCACAAAACATATGCTAGAATTCATCCCACGAGAGTACCAACTCATCGTGTATCTGAGTAACCTTGGCTCTACTACGCCAAACTGTGTGGTTGAAAAAGACTGGCTGTCAAAGCCACCATCTAACCTGTCAGTGTCCGAACAAGCCTGAAGAGGCGGACCACCGACTCTAGCCAGCCCTTCACTGTATGAGGGTATGGCTCACCGTGGAACCTCAGTGGTCTTTGACGCTGGAACTCACGCAGCGCGCCCAGCCAATGCTTGTCATCAGCCCTCACTGCCGATACTATCTGCTACTCCACAGGTGGAGGTGCTACTCCCTATCCTCCTGGAGAAAGGGTAATCATATGATGGATCTTCAACTGAGGCCTCTTCCCTCACGGAATCATCATCACGAACCGGAGCTAGTATCCTAGTTTGCTATCATCGCGGAGACATCCTGAACCCAATCAAGGAGAACCACGGTCAAATGTGCATATATATATATCAACAATGATGGGGAGATGACTCAATAAGGACAGTCAAAGTCTCAATCCTATATGATGCATGAATCCAATCCCTGCAACAAGTGTCTCAGTGTGCCGAGTCGACAAGTGGGTTATCAATGTCCTCATGAATGGATATTTCGGCCGCCGCACAATACTTGGACTCCCTGACCTATGAGCCACTCTCAAGACACATTGACACTATTGCCCGAAAACTCAACCAATTCCTTTTTAGGGACGTCTGAACATCTCCCCAAGCAATGAACCACCTCTGATACCACTTTGTCACGACCCGAACCATACCGGGAATCAATCTGCAACTACCCCAAGCCTGCCTCCATAGGCCAGGGACTGGAGAATAGCGCTGAAGGCACAACAAACGAGGGGAGATATTTGCCTAAGAAACTGCACACACACACACAACCAACTCAATGAAAAAGTATTGATAAAGGAATGAAATATACAACTGCTACAAAAGGTGAACAAACATACATGCATCGACCTCTAACCAGTACAAGAAAAGTGCTGAAAAGTACTGACAAGTAAACTGAACAGTAAAAGGGAAAAAACACGTGCCCAACCAAAAAGCTGCCACAACCCGGCAATAGGTAAAACAAAGGTAAACAGATGGGGATTATCACACTCAGAAAGTCCTGCTACAGCCACTGAATGTAGCCCAAGCTCTTGTGTCCTCTACGCTCCACCTTAGTCTCAACCGACCTTTTCGTCTTCTAAAAGGGCACACTAAGGGTGGGAAAAGCCCAAGAAGGGGTGAGTATAAAAATACTAAGTAGGCTGCCTCGAAATCTCGAGGTAGCAACAAGGGAGGTACTAAAATGCTGAGCAGTAGATAGAGCAAAGAACAGTGTAAGAGTGCAAAAGAGAGAGAGTTTAGCTCAACCCAACAATAGAAAGGAAGAAGACTCGTCCAGACGCGAGGATCTAGGGACGGGGAGAAGACAAACTTCTCATCGAGTCTTCGCTGCCTATAGCAGGAGTGTTGACTCGTCCAACCAAGTGGAGCTAGACACGGAAAGCACGTGGCATACCCTGTATGTCTTCGCCCCTCCTGGAAGGAGAGTAACCAAAGCCAAGGAGTGGGAACAACAGTAGGGTGTGTATATATATGCTCAATGAGAAACCCGAATGAGTTTGTAGGGGGATCTCTATCTCCAAGATCAGCCCAAGAAGAGTCACCAACAGTTCAAAGGACATCCAACACTGAACCCAAACATCATGCACGCCAACCTAGGAGGTACAAGTCAAAGGGGGTCAATCACCACACCTTGATATTATCCTCTTTGGGCGGCACTGACTCACCCGCACGTCTTTTAGGTCGCGACGCAAGGACGCGTCTCGGTGGGAAAAGCGCCCCTCGTTCTCTTATGTCCTGTGGTCACGTCAAAGTTGTCACATCGCCGATCCGTACAAAATAGGATCCTGCTATGATAGTCATGGAGAAAAAGTCAGTGACTAACCTCATAGATAAGAACTGAGTCTGAAATGCCACTTCCTAGCTCGGCTGGAGGGTAAGTCGTGATAACACATCGGGAGACCCACTTCCCAGGCCCGCTGGAGGGTTGACCCTAATAATTCGACATGCAACCCACTGCCCAACCCTGGTGGAGGGTAGACCTGGAATAAGTCGACAGGTGACCCACTACCCATCCTTGCTAGAGGGTAGACCCTATGAAGCCGACAGGCAACCCACTACCAAGCCATGCTGGATGGTAGACCCAATATAAGTCGACAGGAAAACCACTGCCTAGCCCTACTGGAGGGTAGACCCTAAGAAGTTGACAGGCGACCCACTGCCCAGCCCTGCTGGAAGGTAGACCCGGAATAAGTCGACAGGCGGCCCACTGCCCAGCCCTGCTGGAAGGTAGTCCCTAAGAAGTCGACACGTGACCCACTACCCAGCCTTCCTGGAGGGTATACCCAAAATAAGTCGACAGGCGACCCACTACCCAGCCCTTCTAGAGGATAGACCTGGAATAAGTCGACAGGCGACCCACTGCCCAGCTCTACTGGACGGTAGACCCGGATTTTTCTGATAACTCAGCACTACAACAGACATCACCGGGTGTTACCAACATTGGTAATGTGCGTTGGTTCAGTGTGTATCAAAGGGACCTCCATCCAACACCCTTTCCAATTTCCACATTTAATACGATCTCAAAAGAGGCTCCACATGCCCAAACGGATCACACCGTTGCAATCCTCGCAGGAAAACACACGAGATAGACCATTTACATGCCCGAAATGGCCAACCAGTGAATATGGTACTATTCATTGTAGTCGGCCCATGTGGGGCCCACACCAAGATCCCGAAACTAAAAAAATGGATCACACCACTATTATCCCCTCAAAAAAACACATGGGATTGACTACTCAATCACCTAAAATGGACACCCGGTGAAAAAGGTATTATTCAACGTAGCCAGCCCGGGTGGGACGCACACCACAATCCCGAAAAAGGTCAATCAAACTATGCCATCGTGATACTCAAGGAAAAACACATCAAAATGACTATTCATTCACCCTGAATGGATGTCTGATGAAAAATTCACAGTACGCTGCACACCGTTTAAAAGACGGCTCGTGGGGCCCACACCTCAACTCCAATTTAGGTGAGCATAATGCACTGTTGCAATACCCTCAGAAAAAACACTGAATGTAGTGCTCAAACTCCCCAAATGGATGTCGGGTGAAAAAGTGGTGTTTCACCGTAAAATGTGTGAACTAGGCCATGTGGGGCCCGCACCTTGTCTCGAAACCGAGCGCTTCGAAAAGAATCTCAAAAAGTCCGTACGAGGACTGGGGTAGCTCTGTCGTTGATGGCGCGTTAATCGGGCATCCCAAGAAGAAGTTAGGTCCGACGCTAGAATTAATTAATTAATTAATTAATTAATGAACTATTCGCTTTAAGTGTTTCTTGCCTCCGAGCAACGAAACCAAACCAAAAAGGTTCCGATCGAACTTCAGAAGGTCCGTCTCAACTCTAGGACCACAGTGCCTCGTGAAGTGCGTCCATCGCGGTATTTATTTAATAATTTATTAATATTAAATTAAACCTCTTCGGGTCACCCGTCTTTGGGAACAGAATCCAAAAACCCCAAAACCCACTTTAGAAAGAGTGCCTCGCCAACACGATTCCACAGCCGTAGACGGTGTGTCAAACGGATGCTCCGTTAAGAAGATACGCCCCCCCGAACACAAGGGGGTCTAACCGGGCCGGTTCACCCCAGCCGGCCCGGACTAAAACACCGGCCCGCGGCCCTGCCGCGGGTCCAGCCCGTCACGCCACGACCCATAGGCTGCGGCCCGCCCAGTGACACCGGACCCGAGAGGGTATGGTTTTCTCCACACAGACCAACCAATTGGCCGGTCTTTTGCTTCGCGCAGCAGGACCCACATTCGGCGGGTTCTTGTCTTCCCCCCAACAGACCGGCTTTGGTCGGTCTTTGTTGACATGCCAGGAGAACCCGCGCGGTGTGGTTCCTGGCTCCTCCACATGCCCGAGGCCAGGCCTCGGGCTCCCTTCGACCGCGACGGGCCATGTCCCTCGGCCTCCTGCAACATCGCTGCACTACGCCACACCCCGCACCGCCCAACGCCGCGACTGTCGAACGCCATCGCCCCGTCCGCTTGCGCCGCTCCGCCTGGGGCTACCTGCCCTACCGCCTCACCGCCGCTCAACCTATGCCTCCGCCTGCTACCACAACACACCTCCATGTTTCCCTGAACACACACTGCACCGCCTTCGAGGCTTCACCCACTGCCCCTCCGACCCAACTTCACCAGCCACACGAACCGGCAGCACCCCGCTCTGGCCTCCTTCGCACCGGCTCGCACCCTGGTCCCGCTCGACTCGCCGTGGCCGCCGCGCATTGCCGCCGACCGCTTCTACCGACCCACTCCGGTGGTTCCGTAAGAGGACCACTAGGACCTCATCGGAGGTCCAATTTCGATTCTGAGGTTGGAATTCAGGCCCTCGGGATAATGCCTTCACAACGCCGCCCCTTACTCATTGATCCGTTGAGAATTGACAAGTCTGATATTTGGACGAATAATTCCCAAGAACAGAATATGGAACAGGGCTCGGGTGATGGTCGTGTTCGTTTAGCCATCACCCCAAATTCCAAAATTATAGAATTTAAAACGATGAAAATTGATGAAAACTCCAGAAATTAACGAAGTTGCAGAAATTCAACAACAATCCTACATCAATTTTGATGCGCGTCGTAGGCAATGCGTCTGTGAGGCTGCAACTTCGAACTTTCGAGGTTTCGGCGAAGATCGATCCTTGATCCGGCGAAGAACGGTGAAGAATGGCTAGAGAGAGAGGGAGAGGGGAAGAGGGAGGGAGAGAGAGAATAAATGGGTTCTCCCTTCCAACTCTTTGTGAATTTATTGGAATTCCCTAAAACTCTCCCAATGGGCACGGATCCCGAAACCTCCTCGCCCGCCTATTTTATACCGCACCTAGATAAAACACCCCATTTCGAACTCAACGAAAGTCGCAGATTTCAATTCCGAGACTTTGTTCGAATGTTATTGGAAAAGAACACCAGTGATAAAAATCACTAAGTGGTCATTTCGAAATGACCATTTTTCCCTTGGATGATATCTCCCACAGAAGGCCCACGCCCACAACTTTTACACCCCGCCTAGGGTAAAAGGCATGCTCCGGACTCAACGGTGCCCTCAGTTTCCACATCTAAGAAACCATTTAGGAGTTATTCAGATTTGAACTATTAAATGAATAATTGGATAATTTTATCATCCATTTAACACACCGCCAACGAGCGAGGGGTCCGAACGTCCTATGCCGACTCATTTTATGTCACGCCTAGGGTAAACACCATGTTCCAGACCCAACTGTGGTCTCGTATTTCCAATCCGATCAACCTTCTAAGAGATATTCCATTTTCTTTAGTTAACCACTCGTGCGTAATATAAAAACACTTAACATTATTATATAATTAATTCTGGGAACACCGGGACTCCGAATTGCACGCCGTCTGAACGCCCTGCTCTGGAAAGACATCAATAAATTTTTCAAAGTCTCAGAGTCCCAAAACCTACGTTCTTATAGTTCATATGATTATCCCTAGAGTGAAACCTATTTTACCATGGGAATGTAATCTTAAAGACATTTTGGGGGTCTGCCCTATTGCAGGGATTACCCATGTGACTCTACTTACTATGGGTATGTAAACTCAAAAGGGTGCATTGATGCTGTAAAGACCCGCAAATTTCAAGGAAATTTTTTTCTTAATTTTCTTTGGAATTTTACAAGAGCGCAGCTTCAGACGGCACCTGATTCCGAGGCCCGATGTGCCCGGAATCAATTTCCGAAGTTTGGCTCGGGTACGTTCAGTGAACGGACGAGCGGGTTTTTCTATCTTTTGAACCGGTGCCCGGAATCGAATTCTGAAGGCACCGATGAAATCGCAGCGCTGGTATTTGCTTAGAAACGCCTCTTCCGGAGTTGCGTTTGCTCAGACGTGGTTTTTAAATTTTGCGGCTTTAAGTCAGAAATAAAATAAAGTTTGTGCGACAACTTTATTTTATTTCACTTAAGCTGCTTGGAAGCCACTTGAAGTCACTTAAAGGCGGCTTGAGCTGAGTTGAACTGGATAGGATGCTATCCAGAAATATCCTACCCCTTGGTAGGATATTTGTGCGGTGGGACCCGCACGAGCCCCGCCGTTTCTTTCGCTAAGTAACGCACCCGCGAAAACCCGTCAAAGTAACTGAAAAGTCAACCGACGCGTTTTCTTTAATTCTTAACAGACCATTTAATTGGGCGGTTTATTTCGTGAATTAAATGGGCTGTTTCTTTCGTGAATTAAATGGGTCGTTTCTTTCGTTGAATTAATTCAATGAATTGATGGATCGTTTCTTAACCGGTTTCGTGTGTTGATATGTTTATAAAATAAGACCAACCTAAAAATCCTTTGAAAGGATTTGAGAAAATCTTTGTTCCTTCATCTCCCCGCGAAGAACGCGAAGAACGCGAAGAACGCGAAGAACGCGAAGAACGCGAAGAACGCCGGCGACCGGAATTCGACGACGCACGCCGTGATCTGCGACGTCGACGAGCCCTACCCGCGACGTTCTTCGGCGACGCCTCTTCTTCCGCGGCCGATCTTCGTTCGGCAACTAAGGTGAGAAACGAATCATTTGAATTCTCCCTTTTTAATTTCAATAACAACGAATTTAATTAATTAAATCCGTTTGTTCTTGATCCGGAGATTGGCGACGCGACGCCGGATACCGCGACGACGCGACGATCTCCTTCTTCCGCGACGAGCGATTCCGCGACGACCTCTCGTCCGACGACGACGACAAGGTAAGGGTTGAATTAAAATATTTTTTCCTTTCCCGGGATTTTATTTCTTTTAAAATAAAGAACCGATCACGGAACAATTTTAAATTTATTTTAAATTGTTGATTGATCGTTTCTTTTCCTCCCGACGATGTTTATGACTAACGCGGAGGGTGCGGGTCTAACGAACAAGACCCGGCAACCCTCCGCCGATCTCTTTTGTAGTGCGGATTTGGCGGACGACGACGAACCGCGCGGCAGGGGCGATCTGTTGATCCCGCAGTGAAGGTCGGCCCCCGGGAGGAGCAACGGCGGAGACGGGAGGCAAAACGGGCCACCGGAGCAACTACGGCGGCCCGCGGAAGGCGGCGGCGGCGGCGCCCGGCGCGCCGCCGTGGAGAACTTCCGCCGCGGCTGAAGCCGCGGCGGCGGCGGCCGGTTCCGCGGCCGCGCGGAACCGGGAACGGACACGGCGGCCCGGCCGCGTCCGCGTGACAGGCGGCCCCCCGCGGGGCCGCGTTCCTCTCCAAGCCGCGGGTCAAACCCGCGGCAGTTTGCTCGGCCGCTCGGCCGAGACCGAGCCGGCCGGTCCGGTCGGCCGGGCCGCGCCCAGGCCGGACCGGACCCGGCCTAGCCGGGTCGGGCCGACCCGGTTCGGCCGACCCAGGGGGGGTTCGGGCCGGGTCGCCCCGGGCCCAGAACCCCCGTTTCGGGCCCTCTTCGGTCTTTCGCCCATATCTTGGGCCTGGGACCTCCGATTGACGAACCGTCAGCGGCTACGCGATCCTTGGATCGAGACGGTCGTTTCGGTATATTATACTCAAGGTTTCGGAAGACTTTGGGTTCGGCCGGGTTGGTTCGTACACGAAACCAACCGGGCCCTCGGAGCGGAAACGCTCATAACTTGGGCTACGGACGTCCGATCGACGTACCGTCAGCTGTGGTAGTTTCCTCTAAGTAAGACGGAACTTTTGGCATACTCCGCCCGAGGATCGGATACAGGCGGAGTACGGTCGGGTTGGTTTTTCCCTAAAAACCAACCGGGCCCCTGGGACGAAAATGCCAATAACTCTCAGACCGGGCGTCCGATTGACGCGCCGTCTGTTGCGTTGAGATCCTGTTGTTGATACGGAACTATTGGATACATCAACTTCGGACTACGTGTCAGTTGATGTATCGGCCTCTCGGCTCGTGGAGCGGACCCTCCTAAACGAGCTCGCTGTGTGCGGGAACCCTAGCGCTGGCTGTGACTTCGACGACAGAGCAGAGATCCTCCGTGGACTGCGACGACGGCAGAGCAGAGATCCTCAGTGGACTGCGACGACGGCAGAGCAGAGATCCTCCGTGGACTGCGGCGACGACTGTGCAGAGATCCTCAGTGGACTGCGTCGACTACTGCACTCAGCGATCCTACGTGGATCAGTGCCCGATCCTGTGTGGGTCCTACTACCGGTTCTGTGTGAGCCACTGCCTACCGGTTCTGTGTGAGCCACTGCCTACAGGTTCTGTGTGAGCCCGATCCTGTGTGGGTCTTTTGCGGGGGTTAGTACCTATCGATCCTTCGTGGGTCCGACGACTTAGATGGATCAGTGATCATCTTTGACGTCATCTGAAAAAGTATACCTGGTTGAGCTGAATCTTATGTTACTCTCCTTTGTGGTTTGTGTTGACCTATCCTTTGTGGATTTACTGTTTACTCTCCTTGTGGATTTGAGTCTTGCTTTCCTTTGTGGAATGAGTTGCTCTTGAGCTCGTAAGCAGAGCTAGAATTGGGGACTTAGGTATATGTATGGGCATATACCTAAGTCGAGTCAGATGTTACTTCGTGATTGCATCTTTCTTTTGTGCTATATCCTTTGTGGATTTCGGGAGACCTTCGGGGGTCTCGGGGTCCTTACTGAGTAGCTTATACTCACCCCTGCACGGGCTATGCCCGCACCTTGTTGTGTTGGTTGCAGACGACGGACAGCGCTGATCTCGGTTGGGGCGTGGAGCAGGACGGTACCTAGAGGTGGACCACTGGGCGGGACGTGCTCAGAGCGGACGTGGGACCCGAGGAGCCTGGAGACTATCTGTACCCACCCTTCAGGTGGGATTGCCGGTGGACGACACGAGGCCGCCGTCTTTTCTTCAGTTGCTGTTCTTTACTTTTTCAGTTGTACTTTACAGTTGGGCTTGTATTCCGGCCCCCTTTACTTTTCTGCACTTTACTTTCCGCTTGCTGACTCTGCGTGGTTGTTACTTATAAAGGCAATGCCTTCCCTGTTTACTGGGATTTTACGCCTTGGTGCTAGTCGCCAGCCCCTGGCCTATGGAAGGCGGGCTTGGGTTAGTCATGGCACGGGCCCCGAGGACGGGTCGTGACAGATGCACTCTATGGTTTCATACATATAGGTATAGAGGCTTTATGATAGGTTTGGTCTTAAAGATGTTGGACTATTTCTTATTGGAACCATTGATGATACAATGGGGATGGAAAGAAACTATTGAGGCTAGAGGGTGGTAGGATCAAAGGTCCCCCATTCTGTGCATCATTTCTTCATGGGAGATGGGGTTTCTCTCTAATAGCATGTTGTTATGCAGGTGAGGGGATAGTCTGTTTACCATGATGGTAAGCATACCATGGTTTGATCCGCATGGCATTTTTATACATAGGGTTGGTTCAATCAAAGTAGTATTTTGTTAAGGATCACATAGTTCCATCCATGTATTAAATCGCTATATGGCGTAGGTTCTCATCTACATAGATATTTTCTATGTAGGATGTTGGATTGTAAAGGGGGCACTGATTGTGTGTTTTGTGGGTAGTACATCGACGTAGTACATTGGGTTTGTAGTTCAACAATTAATTCAGTTTTTATTTCTTTAATGCTATTATGTGTTTTATACCTATGGGGAACCATCAAAATAGACCATATCATGTAATTACATATTCATATGTGCCTTTGTTGATCGATCAACCCATAATTAATCTACTCAGATATGGCTTCTATCATTTTTTCAGACACATAATGGTCCTTTTATAGAGTGGCAGAGGAATTTGATCGATGGGCTACATAGCATCTTTTGCAGAAGCACATGGAGAAAACTCAGACCGTAGATGACTTGGTTAGGGGGTTAATGGGGCTGCCATCAGTGGAAGAAAGAATCACCACCCTGGTCCTGAAAATGACATCATTTCATTCATATAATTCTATTGGATTCTCTTGGACCGTGATCATTTTGAGTTATCAGGGAAATCATATACATAGTGGATTTATTTAACTCATTCTAATAAAATATTTCATTTTTGGGGGGAATAAAACCATCATTTTCCATTCAATAACATCGTAGTTCGTAGATTATTTATGATGTAAAATAGAGTTTGGATCTGTTTTTCATGAAGGACTTATGCTTCGTGGCACCCTTTCATTCCTTTTCCATTTTTTGGATACGTTGGAGATTTTTTCTTCCAATATTAATTCCCTTCGTTTTATACCTTTTCCAAATGCATGGAAGTATTTTATTTCCCTTTTCCATGATTTCATGACTCAACATATATACACCACAAAAATATTACTATGCACCTATAAATAATTATGTCTCAATGAAATTGAAATTGAAACAAAATTCATTACCACTTGGTAATGATCGTGTAAAAAACCCTTGGATGAAATAAATCAAATTTAAACATATATGACCATAAATTATTAGGGTTTCATTATATTACATGTAAATTTTGAAATATTTATACCATACATAATAAATTCGGTTCAAAACAATATTGTATACATCAGTGAAGGGAAATTGAGACAACATCCCTTGCCTCATGTTTTCCATTAGATGAACATGATTTAACCTCATGTATAATTTTCTTAATAATGTTATTAATTTATTCCATAACCATACATATATTTATAATATCATATATTAGCCTTTTATTTCATTTTACAACCCATATGTTAATAATATAGAAATAGTTTCATTGTTTAAGGTGTTAAGTTCCTTAATTTTTCAGGCATGTTTTCTCATGAATGTTACTGTTTTTTTAAATTATATAAATAAATCATTTACATAATTATAATAAAGTTATGAAAACAATATTTACCCATTATTTATATTATTAAGACTATTCCTGAATGTTGGGAATGGAAAATGAGTCGCATCACTTTGTGGAGACAATAGTCCATACATACGCACAAGTAAAGATATCATTTCCTTAACATGTGAATGGGTAAAGAAGATTTTGATGTATTAGTTGTAACTCATTAGTATAATTTAATATTATTAACATATATTCTTTATATATTTTTTCTAATTACCTTACAATAAAATAGTATGTGAAAAATAAATAACATCACTTCGTGAGGTAGTAGTACTCCGTACACACGAGTGACATTATAATAACTTAAATGGAAGGGAAATTAATAAGGTATATGTGATATAATGTAAAATAAGTATAATTATATCATAAATAATATATATAAACATTAAATCAATCATTATATCCAACTATAAGAGGTGTTTATAGAAAACGAAGGACATCGTTTCGAGAGGTGGTAGTCCTCCGTATACATGATCAATAATTTCGTTTCCATTTAATGGAATAAGAAATGGATATAGGTTATTACCACAAAATAATAACATATACGAATGTGGAAGATATTATTTTTATAATATAACTATTATTTAATAATATTTTATGTTTATGGAATACGATATAATGTGAAAACGCTCATTTAAGAATGTTAACTCTTCTTCGGGGAATTTCATCTAGTTTTCCCCAAAACCCATCAAAGGATGGATTTATAATCAAAAAAAGTACTCAAGGATTTTTGTATGAGAGTAATGAATTTATATAGTTATAAAATGGCTGAATAAAATTAATTGTAATGTGTGAATGAGTGTGGAGATTAGGTGTCCTTTTATAAGTAGGAGAGATGATACACCAGGATGGTTTGAAAACAATAAATTATACCCATGTTTTATCATGAAAAAGCCACCATTATGGGATATTATAGAAAATTAGATATTATAGGCTATATATATGTCCAAAAATGGGTTTTTGAAAAGTTTTAGGTAATTTTTAGACATTATATTCCTTGTTTAACCCCATGTAATTCAGTTTCTACATTAATTGCGGTAATTAATTTTATTACTTATTTTACTATTCATAACTGTAAACAATTAATCTGGCCTCATTAGATAATTTGAATTATTCTTATTCCAAATACGGATTCAATTTTTTGTAATTATATTCATAGATGAAGAGAATCCAATTTAAAATTACACTTCTAGAGGCAATCAAAAAGCGAGTTTCCTATGAGAAAAGTCACATAAGTATATAAGGTTTTAATTTAAAAACAAAATAAGAAACTGATTAAATTGAAATAAATTATATTTAATATAATATAATTGAACTAATTATACATTAAGACCAATTTAAAATATAATTTATCTTTTAAAATAATTTAAACAAAAATGAATTTTTCAATAAAAGTTAATATTTTTCTGAATTCATCAAAAAATTACATATAATCACCTTATGAAAATTTATATATTCTGATTTCAAAATTGATGTTTACTTCTTTAATTAAATTTTTTAAAAGTTTCAACAATTTATTCTATCATAATAGCACATGAAGCGACAGAAAATACATTTTAGAAAACATTTCATTTACATTCAAGTGATTTATTGTTTTATTTCAAATCAATAGATAACCAATGAATTAACTTGAAAAAATATATTTAATAGTTTTTTATTCCTATTCATACCCACTAATTAAAATTCGAGATGAAAATTGTTTGGATTAAATAATATTTCAATAGAGTATAGTGTTATGTGTAAACCCAATTTTTCTTGCATCAAAAGCTATAAAATATTTTGAATTAATTTGAAAGGAAAAAAATCATAATGTTTCAGGGTGTCATGATAATATTGAGGTAATTCTTGATAAATTACATAAATATCCACAAGAGTGTGAATTTTATTTTTCTATTTATTTAATCTTTGATAAAACACATATATCAAAAGCTCTCCATAGAGTGACCACGATGGTAATAGTGGAGTTGAAGGGACAATTAAAAGTTTTTTTATATGGGGTTTATATAGAATAATGTTTTTCCATGGAGAACTTATATTCTTTTTCTTATAAAGAATGAAATATTTATAAGTAAATTCATTTATTTTTGGGAAATCAATGGTATTTTGAAAAAGGAGAAGTATCATCTACCTCTAATTGATGAATTATTTGATCAACTGCATAGAGATCAATATTTATCAATGATTTTAATTTTTTCTAGGTATCCACAATTTTGAGTAAAGAATAAATATATTTGTAAAATATTATTATGTAATATGTATAGACATTATAAGTTTTCAATAATTCCATTTAGATTGACTAATGATTCATTTTTTAATATAGTTCTAATGAAAATTTAATTTCTAAAATATCATGATGATTTTGTTATGGTATTTATTGATGACATCTAGGTGTATTCAAAAATCTATGAGGACAAAGAGAATAAATTTTGCATAATTATTTAGACTCTTAAAAGAAATGTTTTATAAGGTAAATTTAGAAAGTATGAATTGTATCTGAATTTTTTTTTCATAGAAATATTTTACCTAAGGATAGAATCTTAGTTGATACGACAAGGATAAATGAATCCCATGAATGGATTACACTAATGATCATAACCACATTATGTATTTTCATTTATTTTCAATCTTAATATTGGCATTTTTTCCAAAAAAAATCCCAATTATCTTAACCACTATCCAAGCATTCTAGTAAAAGATTTATGTTCTGATAAATAATGTAATTTTAAGATTGTTTGGAAGAATTGATGAATGCATCCATGAATTCTCCAATTTAGTCTCTACCATCATGAAATGATGGGATTTGGAAATATTGTGATAAATCAGAGGAGGTACATGGTTGTTTCCATACGCAGAATAATAAAGTTATTTCCTATGTGAAATGGTAATTAATGACTAATTGAAAAAACTATACATCCTATGATGTTGATTTGGTATCCATAATCATTTCAATGATGATATGGTGACATTATCTCTATGGAGAAATATGTAATAAAAACATGATTCATAAGATTCTTAAATACATCTTATCACTGAATGAACTCGAAATGTAAAAATGATGATGGAAAAAGCTACTTATGGATTATTATTTCTCAACACACTACACTGAGGAATGGAAAATAAGGTAGAAGATGAATTATGTAAGAAATATAATAGAGTACTGATCAAAATGAGGATCGATGAGGGTCATGGATTCAAAGATGAAATAGAAATGGCTATGGGAGTTATTATGGAATTAGAGACATCACACATTTTTCAAATGAATTCCATGAAATATTTTTTGGATAAGATTAAAATTTTTCAACCTAATTATTATAATTTTAAAAATAAAATAAAATAAAATCTATGAATGATCAAAAAATTTCATACATTGTTTTGGAGATGTTGTTCTAAAATTTGAATAGATACTATGTGTTCCATATATACCTGATCTGAACAAGGTGTTGGACCCTTTGTGAGGTATTTGTTTTAATAATCATAACTCATTCTATTTTACAGGTCATGATAATTCATACATTATATTTTAACTAGTTTTATTCATGTAAATAAATGAATAAATTATGTAACATAGTATAATACATTTTAATATGTCAATAAATTATTGATATCTATGTTTCGATATACTTAAAAGTCTATCTTTACATGTATTTATGATTTTTACTTAATCTGGTGCTATTCTGTATAATACATACACTTTGTAAGTTTTTCAGAGTCCCTAACACCAATTGGTTTAAGGAGTCACCGATGACTGACTGACTGATGAGGACTCGCTGATCAAAGAAGCCACTGATCGAAGAAGATATTGATGATGACTCACAGATAGTTCAAGCGAGTCACCGATGTACGACTCACTGATGGGAAACACACTGATAGTTCATAGGACTTACAGATGAATGATTCACCAATTGACAAGACACCGATTGTTCAAAATGAGTCACCGATGACAACTCACCGATGCTCGGACAGAGTGATTATACAAATGACTCAGCAATACCCAAAGTCACCGATACCGATAGAGATGCACCACTGATACAGAGGGTTATAGATGATGAAGGACCTATGATAATGGCTCAACGATACATATCACTCGTCGATAGTCATAAAAACAGTTTTTAATTTATTAATAAAAATTTATAGCTAATGGTCATATTTTGAAAAATTAATGTTTCTAACATTATTTACTATTTTCTGAAGGATATTCAGTGAATAGTATGAGGTGCTTGCACATGCGGATATCATTCTGTCTACTGGACCTTTAATTATAAAATAATTACAGGATTTATCATTCAGGGGTTCTAAAAAGTAGCATGAAATGAAAAACTTGTGAACTCCGGAAACTCTCGAGCATACTGCCAAAATCACATGAATATAATGGAAGAACATTCAGGGAGATGAAGGAGTCATGCTAAACCTGCTAAGATGACCGGAACATCTTTCAATCAAAGAATCTAAATATCTATTACTTATAGAAGCTAGACCATATGTTGAGTCAATAAGGTTTTCTTTATGAATTTTCCATTCCTTCTTGTTTTGAAAACCACGAACACCTTATACTTAAGCAAAACTCTATTTTACTTCTATAAGGAAAATTTTCTACATTAAAGAAATTTTCCCTAACCAAGATTTTTCTTATACATAGCAATATTGTTTCTTAAGTATGTAATTCTGTTTCATACCCAAAAACTCGGAATTATATAATGCTAAGGTATGAAGCATTATTTTTTAGGATCTGAATTCTGGATACAAACTCTAATAAAGTTCCACTCTGAATTCTGGATATGAACTCTAATAAATATACACACTGAATTCTGGATACGAACAATGATAAAGTTCCACTCCGAATTCTGGATATGAACTCTAATAAAGTTCCACTCTGAATTTTGGATATGAACTCTAACAAAGATCAACTCCGAATTCTAGACTCCAAACTTTTACTAAGTTTAACTCCGAACTTCTATGAGTTCGACTCCAAAATTTTATTAGTTAGACTCAGAACTTTTGCTAGTTCGAATCTGAACTTTTAGTAGTTTGACTCCGAACTTTTACTAGTTCGACTCTGAACATTGAATGTTCGGATTCTGAATTCGAGTGAAACCAGAATCCGAATTTCCTTATAAATTCAGACTCCGGATTCCCACAGAATTCAGGTTCTGAATTCCTAAAACAGAATCTGAACATCTTTTATTATAGACTCTGAATTCCATTTTCGGATAGACTCCGAACTTTTATTTACTTACACTTTGAAATTTAGTTTTTATTATTATTACACTTATTTCATTATAAAACGATGTCATCCATTCTATTTCTAACTAACCTTTGGTTTAGTGACACGTGTAGAGGTCCCTCCGAATTTTAAGGAAAATATGATTGTTGGAGGAGGGAACTGACCATCCCAACTGAGCCTATAAATAGTATCTCAATTGAAAGAGCTCAACAACAAGTTGACCACTCTAGAGACCACACGTTGTTAAGGTTATTTCTAGAGAGAGAATATTTTCATTCATTGTGCATACTGAACCACTCATTCATATTGCTTCGTGCGACTCCGAATGTTGGTGATTAAATTCGAGGGCTTCCAGGGATAGGAAGACAGAGGTGTCGACTACCTTGAAGTTCGAGGGCTTCCTTGCTGAGGGAGACAGAGGTTCCAACTACCTTGAAGTTGAGGGCTTGGGGGGATATCAAGAAAGAGACACCAATCTTTGAATCGAGGGATTACCCTGGTGTGGGTAAGACAGAATTTCTTGAAAGAATAAATCAAGGGACCTTTATCCATGGTTGTTGGATACCCTTCTCTTTGGGTTAAAAGACTTATATTTTTTTTCTTGTAGTTTTACTACTTTTTTTTTCCGCAGCATTTTGTATTGTAATGAAATTATAACCTTCTTAAATTTCCTTACACTTTTACTCTGATTAATTTATATTCTATACACTTTAAGGTAGAATCTCATATTTTAAACTTTAGTTATGTTTCAATTTCCAGATTCATATTTCCGGATCCATGTTTTTAGAATCGGTTTCCAGTTTTAAGCTACTGTATAGAACTTGAAGTTTGTAACTTTATACCCAATACCAATCCCTCAATTAGTGTTAAAGGTGTTGTGAATTTTCTTAGTTTAACTTTGTTAAACTTAGATCTTTCCTTTTTTAAGGAAATTTTTTAAAGTGTACAATTCACCCCCCCTCTTGTGTATTGAGCATCTACATCATTATTCTGATCCAACAATTGGTATCATAAAAGGTTAAATCTTCAATCTGATTTAATATCATGATTAAATTCAGAAGGAAATGTTTCTCATTCTTTCTCGGAATAGATTTTTCGTATTCGATTGTTTTTCGGACTCATAAAGTTCGGATTCAACTTTTGCTAATATTCACTAAATTTTTTTTGTTACATATAATATCCGGAGTCAATTTTCCAGAGTCATATTATTTTTCGGATTCATATATTTTTTTCATTACAAAATTTTGTTGCTAACAGGTTTTGTGTGGAAAGGAAATTTATAGATGCCAGGTATGAATGTTAGATCTATAGACAACCTAAATCCTACAAGACCACCAAATTTTGATGGCAATGATTATGAGTATTGGAGAGATCGAATGAAGACTTTCATTATCATCACTGGTGTTGAAAATTTCGATATACTTACTGGAGGATATCAAATTCCTGACAAGGAAGTAAGTGCTTTTACAAATCAAGAGAATCATGATTATCAATTGAATTATAAGGTACACAATACTTTACTATGTTCAATGATTAGGAAAATATATAGCCAAATTTATTCTTGTGAAACAGCTAACTGTATCTAGAAGAAACTTTAATTTTATCATTTTGGTACTTCTAAAGTGATTGAGACTAGGAGAGCTATGTTGAGGACTGAGTATCATGGTTTCAATTTTCCTTATGGAGAACCCATATGCAAAGTGAAACAAAGATTTATGACTATTGTGAACATTTTACAATCTATTGGTGAGAAAGGTCTGAATGATAATGCTATTGTGGAAAAAATTATAGATATTATGCCCAATGAGTGGGAGTCCAAAAGAACTACTATTGATGAGAACAGGAAGGTTTCTCAGATTACTCTTGATGAATTATTTGGAACTCTTCTTCAGCATGAAACAAGAATAAAGAGAGATGATGACAATATCAAGAAGAAGAATGGGAATGATACTGTTTATTTTACAACATCATCAAATCATATGAAATCTAAGACACCTGAGAGAGTAACTAGATCCAATTCTAAGAAGGTGGTTATTCAATCAGAATCTAGTGAGAGTGAAGTCTCAGAAAATGAGTTAGAAAATCTTTCTCGAAGAATGAACAAGATAGCTGGTCAAAGAAATTTCCAATCCAAGTATAATAAAAAGTAAAGGAAAGATAGGAAAGATTCATAAGTTACATGCTACGAATGTAAGAGAAGTGGACACATACGACCTGATTCCCTGTGCTCAAGAAGAAATAAAGAAAAGAGAGTCATTTTGAAAGGAATAGGAAGAAGTATTATAAGCCCAAAGCTAAGAAAGTCTTGAAAGATAATGATACTTGGAGTGCCAGTGGTGGTGACTCTTCAGATGAATCTTATGATTATGAATCTTCTGGACAGAAGAATCTTGGTCTTATAGCCATATTACCTATTAACAATCATTGTTTTATGGATAAGGTACACAATTCTGAAACATTGACTAATGTTTCTTTAAATTCTAATGATAGTAAATATTATAACTCTTCAGATGAAGAATCTGTTGGGTCGGAGAGTGATGGCAAGAGGGGGGGGTGAATTGCCTTTTAAAAAAGTTTAACAATTTAAGAAAAAGTTAAAGCGCAGCAGAAATAAAAGAGGCAAGACACAAAATTGATAACGGAGTTCGGCCTAAATCCCAAGCCTACATCTCCGCTCCCAACTCAACCGTTGAGAGATTTATATGACAGCTTGCTTTTTAATGGTTGTAGCAAGAAACCCACTAGACTTTAAGGCATCCTATAAACCTATTACAGTTTGCTTTTTATTGGTTGTAGCAAGAAACCCACTAGCCTTCTTACAGGTGAAGGCTAGCTCACCTATGACTCAAGTCTTTTACAGGGAAGACTTGACTAACCTCTTCACACCTTGAAGGTGGTGTGAAAACCAAAACAAAGGGGGGATGAGAGAAAGAAGGGTTTGTATGCACAAACTCAAAATAATGCTCAAAATGATAAAACAATAAAAACCGTAAAGAGGAGAAGTCTTGGGCACCAATGGATTGATTGGTGATGATGAAGAGCGCTCCCAAGCTTCTATGGTGGTGCTCCTTGGTTGTGGAAGTGAGTTGGAGCAGGTGGGGATCCTTGAAGGAATGCGCCGGAGGTTCGCCAAATGATCGAAAAATGTTTCTGTGGGCTACTATATTTTTCCGAGGCTTCCTAGTCCTCTATTTATAGGAGAGGAACACCCAAATGGCCGTTGGGGGTCTTCGGAGCCGTTGGCGAGGCCTTCGGAGCCGTTGGGAGTCAAAAGTACAAGTCTGGTCAAAGCCCAACGGCTAGCTTGACTGGGCACACCGGCTGGCCGGTGGTGTCTCACCAGCTGGCCGGTGGTCCACCGGCTGGACGGTGCTCCAGACAGAGAGCAAGCTCTCTGCCCAGGTTCTACCGGCTGGCCGGTGGTTAGCCACCGGTTGGCTGGTGACAATACCGGCTGGCCGGGGAGCTCACACCGGCTGACCGGTGGCTCTGGACAGAAACCATTGCTACTGCCAGAGACCACCGGTTGGCCGGTGGGAATCCACCGGTTGGCCAGTAGACTCAGAGAGTCTACTTTCAATCCTTCTTGGCCCAACTCCTTGGCAACCTTTTGCCTATCAACAAAAAAACTTGAAAACAAGTTAGAACAAAAAAAGAGTGATTGTGATCATTAAAATCCAAGAGAGAGGGGTACAACAATCTCCCCCTATTTTGATGATCACAATCACCAAAACAAGCAATGTAAAAGACTGAAATGAAAGGCATGCTTTAAAGGATAAATTGAAAAGTAAAGCAAAGCATGAGAGAAATATTTCTCCCCCAATCAACCAAGGAAATCTCCCCCTTTGTGATTATCAAAATAGAACGGGGCATAAAATTTGATTGAAGGAAAGGATTGAAAAACAAGATAGAGATTTTAAACCAATTGAAATTTTTGAAATTTGAATTTAAAGTTTTGAATTGAATGTTTTGAATTGAAAGTTTTGAAAGAAAAACGCAAAAAGGCCTAAACGATCCTAACTCCCCCTAAATAAAAACAACAAATCACCGGGGAGAAGATTTTAGAACTGAGACAAATTTTGGTCCGGAGAGACTCGCTAAAAGGGATTTTTCAATCCAAACTTGTCTTGTGGCGGGTCTTCTCCTATGAAATTCATCGTTAAAGGAAATGGTTTTGGGCCTTCCATAACGTGCATTTTTGCAGTCGCACTCGTAAATTAAGTGCCCGATCTTTTTGCAATAGTTGCAAAATTTATATTGGGAGCTCCCCCTTACAAAAATAGTAGGCGCATGGGAAGAGGAAGCTTGCTTGGAATAGCCAAGCCCTTGGGTGGTTCTAGATATGCATTGGGAACCAAGGAGCTTTGAAAGGATATGTTTGCCTTCGGTGAACTTAGCTAGGGATTTCCTTAAATCCTTGATTGTTGATTCCATAGAATCAACATCGGGAAGGTTTTGGATCTTGAGGGACAAGTCTTCCTTCTCTTTGAGAAGTTGATCCTTTTCGGAAGAAAGAATTTTGAATTTCTTTTTTAAAGCAATAAATTTGGAAGAAAGTTCGTGAAAACCTCCCTCCAATTGATCTCTCGCATGTTGGAGATCCTCGTAAGATAAATGATTGAATGAATTGGAAGAACAAGAGGAAGAGGAGTCGGAAGAGGTTACCTCATGAAATGCCATTAGACATTTTTTACCATTGTCTTTTGAGGAGGAGGAGGATGAGGATCTATCACTCCAAGTGGCCTTGAATTCCTTTTTCTTTTCCTTTTTCTTGGCCCTTGTCTCGTGGAGTGGGCAATTGGGCTTATAATGGCCTTTCTTGCCGCACCCATAGCATATTACCTCGAGCTCGGATTTTTCGTCGAGTTCTTCCTTTCGAGCCTTGCGATATTTCTTCTTTTTGTTCTTCTTCATGAATTTGTGCATCTTGCGGGCAAGGTTCTCGATTTCTGAATTGCCGCTTGAAGAGGAAGAAGATGAGGAGGAGGAGCTTTATTCTTTTTGAACTTTGAAGGCGATGTTCTTTGGAGTTTTGATGAGTTTGTCTTCCTTTTCAGCTTGCCTCCTCATGGTGATCTCGTAGGTCATGAGGGATCCGATGAGCTCTTCGACCGGCATTTCTTTTAAATTCTTCGCTTCTTGAATTGTCGTGACTTTCGGTGCCCATGAACTTGGTAAGATCCAAAGGATCTTCTTGACCATCATCTCTGCAGAAACATCATCTCCAAGAGACTTTCTCCCATTACAAACATCAGTAAAGCGAGTAAACATATCAGTAATATTTTCAGATGGATGCATTGTAAAAGACTCAAAATCTTGACGGTACATATCCAATCGAGTATCCTTAACTTTGTTGGTCCCCTCATGGGTAACCTCCAAAAGTTTCCAGATTTCATGAGATGAAGTGCATGTGGAAACTCGATTGAATTCATTACGATCAAGGCCGCAATGAAGAGCGTTCATGGCTTTTCCATCAAGCTCAAAATTTTTAATATCGGCTTGAGTCCATTTGGATTCATCGGGAGAAGAGAGAGTAACCATGCATGACAATTCTATAAATAGGATAACCTATACTTCTAAGAAAAGTAGACATGTGGGTTTTCCAATAGGTATAGTTGGTTCCATCAAAAAAAGTAGCACGACCCAATGAATAACCTTCGGGAGCGAAAGAAGATGAAGCCATCACAATGGATCTTGAATTTAAAACTGGTTAAGGTATTACACAGACACTGCTCTGATACCAATTGTTGGGTCGGAGAGTGATGGAAAGAGGGGGGGGGTGAATTGCCTTTTAAAAAAGTTTAACAATTTAAGAAAAAGTTAAAGCGCAACGGAAATAAAAGAGGCAAGACACAAAATTGATAACGGAGTTCGGCCTAAATCCCAAGCCTACGTCTCCGCTCCCAACTCAACCGTTGAGAGATTTATACGATAGCTTTCTTTTTAATGGTTGTAGCAAGAAACCCACTAGACTTTAAGGAAGCCTAGAAATCTATTACAGCTTGCTTTTTATTGGTTGTAGCAAGAAACCCACTAGCCTTCTTACAGGTGAAGGCTAGCTCACCTATGACTCAAGTCTTTTACAGGGAAGACTTGACTAACCTCTTCACACCTTGAAGGTGGTGTGAAAACCCAAACAAAGGTAGGATGAGAGAAAGAAGGGTTTGTATGCACAAACTCAAAATAATGCTCAAAATGATAAAACAATAAAAACCGTAAAGAGGAGAAGTCTTGGGCGCCAATGGATTGATTGGTGATGATGAAGAGCGCTCCCAAGCTTCTATGGTGGTGCTCCTTGGTTGTGGAAGTGAGTTGGAGCAGGTGGGGATCCTTGAAGGAATGCGCCGGAGGTTCGCCAAATGATCGAAAAATGTTTCCGTGGGCTACTATATTTTTTCGGGGCTTCCTAGTCCTCTATTTATAGGAGAGGAACACCCAAATGGTCGTTGGGGGTCTTCAGAGCCGTTGGAGAGGCCTTCGGAGCCGTTGGGAGTCAAAAGTACAAGTCTGGTCAAAGCCCAATGGCTAGTTTGACTGGTCACACCGGCTGGCCGGTGGTGTCTCACCAGATGGCCGGTGGTCCACCGGCTGGCCGGTCCTGAGCCACCGGCTGGCCGGTGCTCCAGACAGAGAGCAAGCTCTCTGCCCAGGTTCTACCGGCTGGCCGATGGTCAGCCACCGGTTGGCTGGTGACAATACCGGCTGGCCGGGGAGCTCACACCGGCTGACCAGTGGCTCTGGACAGAAACCATTGCTACTGCTAGAGACCACCGGCTGGCCGGTGGGAATCCACCGGTTGGCCGGTAGACTCATAGAGTCTACTTTCAGTCCTTCTTGGCCCAACTCCTTGGCAACCTTTTTCCTATCAACAAAAACACTTGAAAACAAGTTAGAACAAAAAAAGAGTGATTGTGATCATTAAAATCCAAGAGAGAGGGGTATAACAGAATCCTCTTCAGATGAATAAAATACTTTACCTACATATGAAGAAGTTTCTAGGTTTTCTGAACTTCTTGATACTGATAATTCTAAACCCAATAAAAAACATGATAAGGCAAACTCTAGAAATACTATTCTTGCAAAGGAAATATCAGATCTCCCTAAAGATCTTGATAGGAAAAATGCTGATTTTATAAGTGTTTCAAAAAATCTTGAAAAAGTAAATTCTGAGAATAATAAACTTTCTAAAGATCTAGAAAAAGTAATTTCTAAGAAAAGTGTTTTCGAGCCTACCGCTAGTTCCAAATCTAATGATTTTGAAGATAAAAGCTTGGTTATAAAACTGAAGTCCGAAATTTTGTCCTTAAATATGTTTTTGTCGAACTTTACTCATGGTAAAGGAAATTTTGATAAGATGTATTCACAAATATGACCTTTAAGAAACAAATCCGGATTTTGTTATACCCATGAAAAACCAATTTTTAGTAACAATTCTTTTGTTCCACAAAGTGCCCCATTTTGTACAAAGTGTCAATGTGGTGTTCACCGGGAAAAGAATTGTTCTTTAAACAAAACCAAATCTTTAGGCTTTCATAAGGCTTAAATTTCTAAGAATATGTGGGTACCCACAATTTTTCTTTCTCGAAATCCCAGATCCAAACAAGTTTGGATTCCGAAAGTCTAATTCTTTTCTCATTTTCTAGAAAATAGGGATAATGCCAACAACAATACTTGGTAAATGGATAATGGGTGTTCCCGACACATGATTGGTAATAAAAACTATTTAAAATAGATTATCAAGACGAAAGGAGGAAAAGTAACATTCAGAGATAATGCTCAGGGAGAAATTGTTGGTATAGGTAATATTTTTCTTCTTGGTAAAACTTTGATTTCAAAAGTTTTGTTTGTTAAGGGTCTTAGGAAAAACCTCATTAGCATAATTTCGTTATGTGATGAAGGGTACCTTGTGAATTTTAGGAATGATAAGTGTTTAGTACACAATTCCAAGGAAGAATTTGTCCTTTCTACCAATAGGCAAGAAAATGTTTACACTTTGATCTTAGAAGACCTTAGGAGCCAAGATTTACCTTGCCTTAGTGCAATGGAAGATCATTCTTGGTTATGGCATAGAAGACTAGGTCACTGTAACCTGAGGAACTTATGTAAACTCTCTAAGAAGAAACTAGTTAATTATCTACCGAAGCATGGATTCGATCCTTCTAAAGTTTGTGATCCTTGTCAAAATGGCAAGAAACATAAATCTAGTTTTAAATCAATCAGTGATGTCTCAACAACTGATTCATTACAGTTAGTGCACATGGATCTTTTTGGTCCAACACAAACTGGACGCATTGGAGGAAAATACTATGTGTTTGTTCTAGTTGATGACTACACTAGATTTACATGGTTCTAGTTTCTAGCAAAAAATCTGAAGCTTTTTCTTATTTCAAAAGTTTTAGAGCCCAAGTTAAAAATGAGAAAAACCTTCCACTGAAAACTATTCATAGGGATCATGGAGGAGAATTTCAAAATTCTGATTTTGAAACTTTTTGTAGTAGAAAAGGTATTACTCACAACTTTTCAGCACCCAGAACTCCTCAATAAAATGGTGTAGTTGAAAGAAGAAATATAATTCTTCAAGAGATAACTAGAACCATGTTGAGTGAATATTCTATAGAAATACATTTCTGGGATGAAGATGTAAGTGATTCTTGTTATACTATAAATCGAGTTTTGATTATACCTTTTCTTAATAAAACTCCTTATGAGTTATGGAATGGTAGAAAACTAAGACTTTCCTACTTCAAGGTTTTTGGTTTCAAGGTATTTATCCTGAATAATAAAGATAATATTCACAAATTCTCACCAAAATCTGATGAAGGAATTTTCTTAGGCTACTCCACAACTTCTAAGGCTTATAGAGTTTTCAATAAAAACACTTGTACTGTTGAAGAAACAGTGCATGTAAAATTTGATGAATCTGATCCTTTTGTTTTCAAACCATCCCAACCTACATCCTCAGATGTGTTTTCAAAAACTGATTATCAACCTTTGATAGAAGATCCTTCTGATAAGGAAAATTTTCAAGAAGATTCTTCTGAAACATTTACCCCAGAAGACTTTCTACCCTATGTTGATGAACAGGTTTTACAGAACCCAAATCAGGTGTTTCTTAAGAATCATCTTAGTGATAGTATCATTTGTGATGTAAATTAACCTATAAGGACTAGAAGTTCCTTAAGGAATGAATTAGAACATCTAGCATTCCTTTCCCAATTGGAACCAAAAATCACTGATGAATCTTTAGGTGATAATGATTGGATTAAATCCATGCAAGATGAACTAAATGACTTCAAAAGGAATAAAGTCTGGACCTTGGTTGAACGACCTAAGGAAACTTATGTTATTGTAGTAAAGTGGGTTTTTAGAAATAAGTGTGATGAAAATGGAATCATTGTTAGAAATAAAGCTAGACTAGTTGTTAAAGGCTATAATCAGCAAGAGAGAATAGACTATGAAGAAACCTATGATCTAGTAGCTAGACTTGAATCTATTCGTATCTTACTTGCCTTTGTAGCATTATTTAATTTTAAACTTTTTCAAATGGATGTGAAATGTTCTTTTATTAACGGTTATGTTCAAGAGGAAATTTTTGTTGAAGAAACCCCTGGCATTGATGATACAAAACATCCTGATCATGTTTTTAGACATACCAAATCTTTGTATGGACTTAAACAAGCCCCACGAGCCTGGTATGATATAATTAAAAGATTTTTACTTCAAAATAACTATATTAAGGAAAATGCAGATCCAACCCTGTTTATAAAGAAAGATAAGAAAAATGTTTTGATTGTTCAAAGTTATGTTGATGACATCATATTTGGATCAAATCAGCAATATTTAACTGATTCCTTTGCAAGTCTAATGAAATCTGAGTTTGAAATGAGTATGATGGGTGAGTTAACATGTTTCCTTTGTTTTTAAATTTCTCAAAAACCGGAAGGTACCTATATATCTCAGCATAAGTATATTAAATATCTTCTTAAAAAGTATGTATATGACAACACTAAGAGTATAAGTACTCCCATCAGTACCTCAAACTCTTTAGATCTTGATGAAGCTGGGAAACTAGTAGATCAAACATATTTTATAGGTATGAAAGGAAGCCTCCTATACTTGACATCCAATTGTACAGACTTAATGTTCTCAGTATGCTTATGTTCCAGATATCAATCCAATCCTAAGGAATCTCATTTAAAGGTAGTGAAAAGAATTTTTCACTACTTAAAGGGAACCATGGATCTAGGATTATTTTATACTTCTAGAAATGATTTTGTTTTTAAATGTTTTTCAGATGATGACTTTAGTGGATATAGAATGGATAGAAAAAGTACATCTGGAACTTGTCATTTCTTAGGAGATTCATTAGTCTCTTGTTCATATAAGAAGCAACATTCTGTAGCACTCTCCTCTACTAAAGCTGAATATGTAGCAGTTGAAAGTTGTTGTGCTCAAGTGTTGTGGATGCAACACACACTCAGAGACTATGGCTTGAGTTTTACTAAGACTCAAATTTTGTGTGATAAAACAAGTGCCATTTCCCTTAGTAAAAACCCTACACATATCTCTCATGAAAAGCACATATATATTAGGCATCACTTTCTGAAGGATCACACACTTAAAGGAGATATCATTTTTCAGTTTATCGGAACACAATATCAACTTGCTGATATTTTCACAAAATATTTACCCTCCGATAGGTTTAAATACATTAAACAGAAGTTAGGAATGACAACCATGAGGTAATCCTTATTCATTAACTTCTCGTTGAACAATTATCCTTACAGTAATAAACTCCTTTTCATAGGGGGGGGGGTACATTTTCATGTTAGTTTAATCAAAATTTACATTGTCAGGTTTCTTTTCATTCTTTTGTAACTAAAATTTTTCGTAACATGTTTTTAAAATATTTCTGAATGGAAATTTTGGAATAGAAATTCTATGAATGGAAATTTCGAAATGGAAATTCTCAGAATGGATATTTCGGAATGGAAATTCTCAGAATGGAAATTTTCAGAACTGAAATTTTCGTAATAAGAATTTTCGTAATGAATTTTCCGTAATGAGAATTTTCGTAATGAATTTTTCGTAATGAGAATTTTCGTAATAAATTTTCCGTAATGAGAATTTAAATAATGGATTTTCCGTAATGATAATTTTCATAATGAATTTTCCGTAATGAGAATTTTCGTAATGAATTTTCCTTAATGATAAATTTCGTAATGAATTTTCGATAATGAGAATTTTCGTAATGAATTTTCCATAATGAGAATTTTCGTAATGAAATTTCATAATGATGTTTTTCTTAGTGAGTTTTTCTTATTGATTTTTTCTCAAGAAGAACTTTACCAATCACGAACAATCTTTCTAGCCAATCCGAAAGGTATTATTTCCTTACTTACGTTTTCGTAGTCATCTTTTTCTTGCTGGTATTTCCCTATGAGTTTTAAAAAAATTCGGATTTTGGTGTTTTTTCTTAAAAACCTCAAAAGATCGGAGTCAAGTTTTCTTTGCGGGAATGTTCTCAACCGTCAGATCAGATCAAAAGGATTCTCAACTATTAGATGGTTTTTGGAAGACCAAAGGTCACCTCCATCGCCTATATAAAGGGAACCCTAAGAGTCGTCCCACATCGGTTTTTTCAAAACTTTCGCATCTCGAAGCCCTATCTCTCTTCTTAAGGACCGATCCGTTCCTTGTCAAAGCCGTTCCGAATCTTCCAGAACTTTCCACTTTGAATGTCTGTTGAATCTACATCTCAAGATATGTCTACCTCAAAACCAATCTAAAAATGGTTAGTCTTCAGGGAAAGGTTAGTGCATCCGGATTTCTACAAGTTTAATTCTCTTATTGTTGACGCTCCTTTTTCGTCACAGAATCCAACGGAATGTAAAGGGAAACGACTGAGCAGAAATTTATCCATCCTTTGAAGAAAATATCAAAAATCAACAAAGGGATGAACAAGGAGAAGATTTCCAATAAGTCGCGCAAGTTTCCTCATAGTCACCCAACTCCACTTGCGTGACGCATTATGGTCGCGCAAGTGACTTGCACGACCTAAGTGATAACCACCCGGGGTCTTCTCCATGCCTATAAATAGACCATATGGGCCCCCCATTCAAGGAGATGAATTTTTCCAGAAACTCAGATTTGAGCTCCCGGCGCCCTAGTCTCTTCTCAAAGCTTCTCGAACACTTCTAAGGTAATTTCTTACCTAGAACGGAAGATCTAAAGAGGGGGAGGAAGGCCTAAGTGTTGAAACTCATCAACACTTGCGCGCCTAGGTGGCCAACCCTTAAGGGAAATGGACACACTTGCGCACTGCCTTACTCCTTCAATAGAACTTGCGCGCCACTCTGCTGGAATAACCTCAAAAGGATTCTAAAGGCCTTAAACAAAGGTCGCTCAAGTATTACCCTGCTGATTGAACACCGCACAAGTACCAAACGTGTCGCGCAGGCATATACCTGCGTGACCAGGACTTGCGCGCCCTCGCAGTACCTACGTGCCTGCCAGGACTTGCGCTCCCCTACATTTTTGGATGCCATTCTTTCCCATTTCCCCCATCTTAAGACATTACACATTTCCTATTCAAGATTCAGTCTTTAAGACACTCTTCAAATCCATTTATGGCATGATTTCTTGATTTGACTTCCTTATCTGAAAGGAATTATGTGGAATATCTCTCAAAACCTAGTGATTTACACATCTTTATGTCACTAAAGATTGAGATTTCATTCATTTAACCTCATCCTTTAAGATAAGAGAATCCTTAACCTGGGTCTCCTTTTCAGGAATAATCCCCAGTCATAAGTCCTCTAAATTTTGGGCATCCTCCTCAGGAGTGGCATGGTTTCTTGATTTGAATTCCTTATTTGAAAGGAATTCTGTGGAATATCTCTCAAAACCTAGTGATTTACACATCTTTATGTCACTAAAGATTGAGATTTTATTCATTTAACCTCATCCTTTAAGATGACATAATCCTTAACCTGGGTCTCCTTTTCAGGAATAATCCCCAGTCATAAGTCCTCTAAATTTTTGTCATCCTCCTCAGGAGTAAGCCCCAGATCCCCTAACCTGGGCATCCTCCTTAGGAGTAAGCCCCAGTCATAATTCTTAACTTGGTCATCTTCTTTAGGAGTAAGCCGCACTTCTTAAAGTTCCCAAATCTAGGCATCCTTCTTAGGAGTAAGCCACAGTCCCCTAATTTGGGCATCCTCCTTAGGAGTAAGCCCCAAATCTTAATCCTTGACCTGGGATTCCTTTTCAGGAGTAAGCCCCAGTCTTAATTTCTCTTAACCAGTCCTAATTTACCTTTGATCTGGGATTCCTTTTCAGGAGTAAAACCCAATCATAAGTCTTCTCCTAAGTCGGTCATCCTTTTCAGGAGTAAGCCCCAAGTTAGAGTATTCAAAATTTCCATGAAGCATATATACCATTGGGGACCCCGTTCCTGGATTTCTTCCCTAAAGTAAATCCTAACCTTCATTTATCTGGGCAGTCATACATACATAAGTCCCACATCATTTATTATGATTGCATCATTCATGGCCCAATTGCCTAATTTTTACCAATACCTCTTATTTCTCACACCGAGCATGACTCACGTGAGCTTAGAGGGTAAAATTAATTATGAAATCCTTCTTTGAGTTATCAATCATAAACATCATACTCCCTTACTCGAACTACGTGGGTTCTGATTCCTTTTCTAAAACAAAGGATATGTAGGTAGCCCATCTACGGGTTCTATCCCAACTCTAAAATAATCCATGTCCTTCTGAATGACAATAAACTTCAATTGCCCCACTGAGTGGCTTTAAAACCATCATGGTCATCATAATGACCAAGAGACTTTTATATAAATGTGTCGAAGGGTAACATTGACCAAGAATCTATAATAAATACAGATGATTCTCTATCGATGAAGAACCTAAAATACATATAAAAGATTCTCTAAATTTCCTACATATTTGATCATTGATTGTCAGATCTGAAGGAAAGCACATTTTATACTTGGTAATGTAATAAGGATTCGCGAACATAACTTAAATCTATAAAGAGAGTCCCGGAGTATAAAATAATTCCACTCAAAAAGGTGTGATGAGTCCGACCTCCCATCCTCTCGACCAATGCAAATTCATAAGCCTCATCAGTCCACAAACTAATGAGCACCTACCTTTGGAAAGTAGGTTCGAATGGATGTAGAATCACTGGATGTTTCTGGTTCTACGAACAAACCCATTAGAAACCGATCAGAACCTTTGAACCTCCCATCAAGGCGGTCATCCCCAGATTCCGAGGGAAAAAAAATGGTGAACCCGACGTGAATCCTTAACCAAGTTAAAATGATGTTTTACCTATTTGTTAGGCCCCTATTTAATACTAAATGAGAGGGCCAAAAAACAATCATTGACATATGTGCTCATCCAAAAGATGTAGTAGCTGAATTTATTTTGATTACATCTGTTATATCAAACAGGCACTCTTTTCCCAAGATCTTCTTCATTTCTAGAATGGCTGCTCTCAAGATCACACCTGTGAATACTACTGCTGCAAATGCCACTGCAGCAACTCCTGTTGGATCGTCATCCGCTCTTAGGACGATATCACCTACTCAGCGTCTTCAACACTGGGTATCAAATGCACTGGTTAAGGAGTACCGTCAACACGGTACCATCCCAACTCAGGAGGCTGCCCGACAAGCCCTCCAAGTAAACAACTCACATCAGTCGTCCGGACAACGATGACCAATGATCAAGAAGCATGTGGTGCTGACTACAGTCTCCAATCGTTTCGGGTCGTTATCCTCGGAACGCAACCACCATTCGCTCCCTTATTGTGGGGAGGTGAATGAGCAGGTCCCTTAGGACCTTAATTCAAACATACAGGAGTCCTTGCTGAGGGCTCCCACCAACAATCACCGCCAGACTCGTGCGGAAGTGCACCCTCAACATGATGAGGGTACCGATTCCAGGCGTTCGGCTCAGGTTCCTCGAACCCGAGCAAGCAAGACGAACCACCAGAGGAGGAATCCGGTCAACAGTGAGCAGGTTCTCATCTCTTCCATCTCCGGAGAAGTCCACCAACCTAACTTGGTGGCAAGAAACGAGTAGGCACATACACCTGCCCGTTTTAAACATGTTGTCCAGCAGACTCATCTGGAAGCATCGCGCCAATCCCGCCTGGAAATTCCATCGGAGTACTATAGGTAAGAACATACACCTGTTTATACTTCATCAGCTAGTCAGCAGGCTCGTCTGACTACATATGATGGATCTCGTCAACCACGTTTGGCGAAGTGCAATCAAAAGGCACATACACCTACTGGTATTAATCAAGCCTACCAACAGTCTCACTTGGTAGCATTCGGAGAAGTTAGTCAGAGAGCCCCAACAACAAATAGGAGGCAGACTCAACTCTCTGCCCCCACACTTGAGTACTTTCATGATTCACTGACAGGAAAAGGAGGACAGGAGTAGGCACATACACCTACTCCAAGCCCAGAATGGATGTATATTCCCGTTCTGGCAGCTGAAGTCACCAAGAATATTCTATCAATGGTGAAAGAGCATAAGCAAATCCCTGCTCATATTCTGGATGCCTGCTAGGATATTATAACAACTTCAGCGGCATCTTAGGGAAAGACACATAAATCTATCCCTACCAGTGGAGTGATATATCAACAATTCACTCCGGAACAGACACACACATTTGTTCCAGTCCAAGAGGGTTATGGGGCATACTCCCCCATATTATATGGATGACCAAGTCAGGTACATACACCTGATTTGAGAGGAGATCGTCAGCCTAACCTGGCCATCTTTCCTGATCAGGCACATACATCTGTTCAGATCACCCACTTTCGTCAACAAGTGGTTTCCAAGGTGAGTAAAAAGTCATCTAAGAAAAAGACCCACCCAGTACAGTCAGGAGATCAAGAGCCAATCAGTAACAAGGCCTTGCTTGATGCTGGAGTTCTTGAATCCCTCAGACAATTATCTATTGGAATTTAGGATTCTACTCCCTCACTTCCCAATAGTGGGAACATTAATTCCGAAGGTCTTTAACAGACACTTCCTCATGAAGGCTTTATTCCTGACAATTCGGTCGATCTCGAAGTTTAATCTTCATATGAGTGCCACATGAACCCTCTGTGTGGTCAGAAGACCAAAGAGAAAGAGATCTCATCTTTTTCTGTAACCCATTATGGTGGTCCTCCGCATGATGATGAATTTCGCTGCGAAAGTCCTCTCCACAGTAGTGATGCACATTGCCCGAAAAATGCTCCAGTGGACAATGTAGTGCCTAGAAATCCCTCTTATCTTGAGGCACTTGAAAATGCGAAACCAGTCATGTCTGAAGCTTCATCTCTAGCAGGTGAAATACTTTCTCAATCAGAAGATAGCCCAGGGTGTAGGTCATTCTCCGAACCACCCCTAAGTCATGCATCTTCTAGTTTGATCAATAATTTCTCTACCAATCCTGTTGATTCCAATGAAGCAACAAGGAAACACCAACTCTAGTCAAATAAGGTAGAAGAATATTCATCAAATGATAAAGAGTAAATGATGAATATGAGAAAACAACTGGTGAAAGGTTAAGTGCCAGTCATGTTTTGGCCTTTGGCTGACTCTCAGTATAATATTCCAGAAATGTTGAAGGAAGATGAAATTCATGATATTCGTCTCAACATATGGAAAACTCTTTGTCAGTTAAAAAATAAAGTATTATCTTATCATGAATATGAAAATCATCTTAAGATAATAGAAGGGTTACAACGTTAGATTGATTTGGCATCTCTATCAGTCTCTCGATATCCGAAGGCTGAAAAGCAGCAGAGAGCCCTTCAACGTTCATGCTTTGGCGCACTAAGAATATTGCGTCAGTTAATTGCCAATGCCCCATCAGGTATTCGTGTCAGAGGATGGGGTGTTCATGGAGCACTGCATTTCACGGTGCTCTCTAGTCAACAAAGCCCACCGAAAATGGTCTCAGGCAATGTTGTTTCCCATGGCCGGCCATAGTCAATGGTCTTTGTTAGTAATCAAAATATTTTCCAAGAACAGGCTTCAACTAGTTCCTCTCAAAATCAAGAATACAAAGAACAAGTTGTCGAATTACTCTTGCATCAAGCAAACGAGAATATTGAACATGCCTCTCGTTTGGAGCAAGAACATCACCAAGTGACAGAAGTTTCGGAAATCATCCAACGGTCTTTTGAACCGGGTGATAAAAGCAGATACAGGTTAATGCATACAGTTAATTTCTGGATTACAGTTCGCATGATCAGTAGGACTTTCAAGAAAGTCTCGGACATAGCATGTCAAGAATCACCCCAACTCGCCAGACTGGGGACTCTTTTAAACCAACCCTCGGAATCAACAAAAAGGATTCGGGGAGTTGAGCGAGAACAGCAGGAACAGCCCCAGGCCACTGGACTTGGGACTTTTTCAAATCATCAATCCCCTCCTCAGAGAAAGTCGGTCTTTTCTCAATTGGGGAAGAAACCTCAAGAGGAACGAAGAGCCAAATTATCAAGAGATTCCCTCCAAATTACGGTTCTCCAAGAAGTTATTGAGGGATCGAATCAACAAAAGGCAATGTCTCATCAAAGACATGGAAGAAGACAATATCACAGAAATGATGATAGAAGGGATGCGATGAATTATGCATCGATTAATGTCATC
The DNA here is from genome assembly GCA_963277665.1 of Viscum album. Taxonomy (NCBI): domain Eukaryota; kingdom Viridiplantae; phylum Streptophyta; class Magnoliopsida; order Santalales; family Viscaceae; genus Viscum; species Viscum album. The sequence goes on along the minus strand of OY728135.1, from coordinate 248,069,689 downwards.
AATTCCGTTGTTGTTGATCCACCATATGAGGCTCACTCATGGGAATCAGATGAAGAGGTTCCTTCTCAAGAAGATGTTTGCACCGACACAAATGAAGAAGGTGTACGTACACGAAGTCAAAGGATTACTCAGAACTTAAGTAATCCTTTGATTAACCCACTTCCCCCTCTCCAAAAAGGATCCAACAAAGGGAAAGGAAAGAACCAGGTTACATATCCTTCCTCTGGAGAAGGTCAATCGCTTTCACTAGAGCAGAGGTTTGCACAACAGGAGCAAGAAATGAAGGAATTAAGAAGGTTGAATGCAGAACTACTTCAAAATAGTCTTCTTCTTAAGAATGTTGGAGTCAGTCAGCCAAAGTAATTTGTTGCAGCTACTGAGATGGATCAAGAATATCCTCCTCTATCAGTACACCCTCATAAGTCTAATCCTATGGGTCAAGTGCAACAACAATTGGTAGTGCTACCATCAGTTGCAGCACCAATCGCCACATCTGTCCAAGATCCAGTCATTGCACCTACCCAAGTCCAAGTTCAACCGGATGTTTCTCGAAAGTTAATAACTACTATTGAGTCATTAACAGCACAGTTAGAAATATGGAAGGGAAGCGTGCACAAGTTTAACCGGAAAAGAAAGTTTACCCTGAATGGGTAGATTCAATTTCTCCTCCATCCAGTTTTGGGAACCCTGTATTCCCTATTTTCAATGGATCAGGCGATCCTGAACAACATTTGATGCATTACGTGTCTTGTTGCGATCCTATGATGGGAACTCCCGAGCAGAAAGAAGCAGTGAAACTCAGATGCTTCGTGCGAACCTTGCAAGGACCGGCTTTTTTTTGGTATACAAGCTTGCAATCCCAGTCAATTACCGGATGGGAGGATCTTCGCCTAAAATTTCTCCTTAATTTCAGCTCAACTTTTCCAAAGACAACAGTTTTCAATCTTACAAACTGTAAGCAAAGGGAGAATGAAAGAGTCTCTAATTTCATTGCTTGCTGTAAGAGATTAACATATTCCTTGAGTTTAGCACTCCCTCAAAAATAATTATTTCCAATCTGTGTGGCAAATCTGTGTGATGAATTACACATGCCATTAATCCCTGTGAAATACACAGGAGGGTTTCGAGACCTTAATTCAATCGCTCAGCAGATTGAAGATTCCCTTATACAGGCTAAGGCTAAATCTCGTGTAATTCCATCAGCTCTAGGAAGAAGAATCGGTAAAGTAGAAACTACTACATTTATGCTCAAACAAGCACCTGTACCTATTTCTACCTCAAAACCTTCATCTTCTCGAAGGGATCCACCTTCTGAGCGCCAACAACAAAGGACTTTTCATCCAGATGATCAAAAAGATCAAAGATGAAAACAATTTGAGGATCTGAAGAGAAAAACATACTCTTTCCGAAATGAACAAGTTCCTAGTTATTTCATTTCGACTCTGGAAAACAATTTGGTTCAATTGCCAATACCAAAGAGGCCAAACAAGAAAGGAGATGAAGACCGTCCTAATTATTTCCCTTTTCATCAAATGTTGGGGCATCCCATCCAGGAATGTTTTTTCTTCAAAGACCTCCTGCAAAAGATGGTCGACTAGGGAAAGGTCACATTGAAAGGCTCCTCATCCCAGGTAGCATGTGTCATTGCTACAGTTCCAGAAGAGGAAAGTGAATGGAAAGAAGTCAAAAGAAAAAAATGCACAAAAGTATGATGATTGGATGGTCAGAAAGACAATCAGTCGAACTCATGTTATTTTTCGAACACAATTAAGGAAGCCAATTGTGTCTTCTTCCATGAATGTTGCAGCAAAACCCTCTTCGTTAGAGGGAATGTCCTCAAAGAAACGGCATGATTCAAAGAAAGAAAAAGAATCAGAAGAGGATGAGTATGTGTCAAAGCCTAAGTTGTCTTTGACTTTGATGGACTTCATGCCATCTACTTCAAAGCCACGGGAACCGCCCCACCAAACGGCACAGCCTGAATAGGCTAATCAGGAAGAGTCTTCATCAGACGAAGAGTTAATCTTTGGTTCTGTTAATATGATTAAATTAACAGATCCATATGCCAGTCACAGTTTCGATTTCAATGAGCCTGAATTCCCTGTAACAAACAGAGGAATCAGAGGATGTTCCAGGGGGTCAGGATACAGAGGAAGACATGGATCTTTCAGAAGCCACTATTCCAATTCCACCCCTGCTAGAACTATGTATGCAGCAGAAACTTGTGGTAGAGCCCTTCAGTGAGCTCAGCAAGAACAAGAAAGTTCTTCTACCAATAGCAAATTCAGTCCTGGCACAGTTATTTTGGAAGACCGGTTAAAGGTTTCATCTTCTTCCTCTCAGCAATTAAATGGATCTAATTGGTCTAGTCTTCCAAAACCAGGAATATTGCCAACTCCTATCCCAATACAAGATGCATCAACTTCCAAAGCATCTGCTTCCAAAGTACCTGCTAAACCACATATTCCTATTGGGAAATACAGACCTCTGGATCAAAATTATGATATATTGAAATACTTGGCCCAAGTACCAGCCAAGTTATCAATTCTGGATGCTCTAAATCTATCAAAAGATCTTCAGGAAGCACTCATCGAGGCTTTGTTGAGTCCTCAAGAGTTTGAAACTAAAATTGTTGCAGCTGAAGTCTATCACATAGAGAATAATCCTGCAGAATTCCATGCAATAATATCTTTTACTGATGAAGATGAAGATGATGTTGTGCATGGACATATTAGACCATTTTACTTATCTGGCAAGGTCATTGGCGTGGATGTTCGAAGAGCTTTCATTGACAATGGTTCAGGAGTCAACCTCATGCCCATTCGTACACTTCGTCGATTGGGCCTCACAGAATCTGATTTATCTCCCTCTACCATGATGTTACAAGGATATGATAAAAATGAACAAGAACCACTGGGTGAAGTTTTACTCAGAACTCAGTTTGGAGATCTTGTATCTAATTCAGATTTCATGATTTTTGATCAAGACTCATCTTTCAACGTCTTTCTTGGAAGACCCTGGCTACATCAGCATGTGGCTATCCCTTCATCATACCATCAATGTCTCAAATATTGTTTCGATGGTCAAGTTGGGACATTGTATGGTGATAAGGCCCCGTTCAAGACATGTGAGTCTCAATACATTGAGGCGGAATTCTATCACATGAAGCAAAGGGAGAAATCCATAACAAAGGAGATTACCAAAGTTAATGATCCATATGGTTTGGAAAAAATTCCATTAAATCCATTTACATATGTGAGCAGAGATTATGTGTTGCCTATCAGTCAAATTGACAAGGTATACTCAAATCAAAATACTCTTATGCAAAGATCCATAATGTCAATTACGCCAATCGAGCCAGACAACATGGGAGAAATTGGTAATCTACCAAGCAGTGATGAAAGCACAAATGGTGACATCTTCATTTCATCTACTGAAATCCAAAAAGTCTATACTTCACCAATTAGGCCAGAAGAAGTTATATCAACATCAGAGGTGAAAAATGATGTCGATTCTCAATCCATCATCTCCTCTTTATTACCCAAAGAAGACCCTTCATCATCAATCGGGTCAGAAATGGAAGCTTCTTCTTCAAGATATGCAAATTTTGACATCTCTTCTGATCATGAAAATTCTACTTTGTTATCTACTAGGAAAGTAGACACGGAAGAAATAACACATGATGAAGAAGAAGAGGAAGATCTCATAGATGCTCCTCCATCATTTGAAGAGGGTATCTCTACCACTGTGGATGAACTCATAGAAATAAATCTGGGTACAAAGGAAGATCCACGCCCCACTTTAATCAGTGCGGCCATGACCCTTGAAGAGCAAGAGATGTATATTTATTTTCTAAAGTGAAATAGAGATATTTTTGCTTGGAACTATACAGAAATGACTGGGATTGATCCTGATGTTGTTACTCATCATTTGGGTTTACCAGAAGAACATCGAGGATTTAAGCAAGCCGCGAGAAGAACACACCCAACATATGCTTCCAAAATTGAAGCTGAAGTGGATAAGCTTATCAAAGATAACTTCATCATAGAAGTTCAATATCCCAAATGGTTGGCTAATATTGTCCCTGTAAAGAAAAAGAACGGACAAATTAGAGTTTTCATCGATTTCAGAGATATTAATCGGCATTATCCTAAGGATGATTTCCCAGTTCCGATTACAGAAATTCTAATTGATGCAACAGCTGGCTATGAAGCACTTTACTTCATGAATGGATATTCTGGATATAATCAGATCCGAATGGCCCCAGAAGATGAGGAATCAATAGCCTTCATATCCCCTTAGGGTGTGTTTTGTTACCAGGTAATGCCCTTTGTCTTAAAGAATGCAGGTGCAACTTATCAGCGTGCCATGCATCGTATCTTCAAACCCTTCTTAGGGAATTTTGTTGAATGCTATGTAGATGATTTGGTAGTTAAATCCAAAAAACTTTCTAATCACTTGGCTGATTTGGAAGTCATATTTTGCAAGCTTTGAAAACATAATTTGAAGTTGAACCCCTTAAAATGTGCTTTTGGGGTAACCTCAGGAAAATTTCTCGTCTTTGTTGTACGCCATCGTGGTATTGAAGTCAATCCTGAGAAGACCAAGTCAATCCTTGGTATGTCACCTCCTCAAAATTTGAAATAATTAAGAGGACTTCAATGACACTTAGCCTATATTTGGCGTTTCATCGCCAATTTGGCAGGAAAAAGTTTACCCTTTAAAAAATTGATGAAGAAGGGAGTCACTTACCAGTGGACTGAAGAATGTCAATAAGCATTCGATATTCTCAAGAAATACCTCTTGATTCCACCAGTACTCATGCCACCTGTTGAAGGAAGACCACTTATCCTTTATGTGACAGCTCTAGAGTGATCATTGGGTGCCTTTCTTTCTCAAAAGAATGATGCTGGGAATGAAAACAGTCTCTACTATCTCAGTCGAACCATGCTTGAAGCAGAAACCCGGTATTCAAGTATTGAGAAGTGCAGCCTAGCATTACTCTTTGCAGTTCAGAAGTTGAGACACTACCTGCAACATCACGAGGTCCAATTGATATCTCGCAATAACCCTCTCAAATTAATCCTTAGTCATCCAATGCTTACAGGACTTCTAGAAAGGTGGGAAATTATTTTTCAGTAATTCGACATTCAGTATGTGTCTCAAAAGGCGATAAAGGTCCAAGATCTGGCTGATTTCCTGGCATAACAACCTTCAGTGGAAGACACGTCTTCAGATATTGAACTCCCTGATGAGGAAGTCTTCTCAATTCAAGAAAGTCCTCAGGCATGGGAAATGTATTTTGATGGTGCTTCCAGAAGTCCAACAGGGAGGAAAATGGAAAATCCTAAATTCAAAAAAGTTGGCTTAGGAATTGTGCTCATTTCTCCAGAAAAGGCAGTGTTACCTTATTCCTTCTTATTGTGGGAAGGTGGTACCAATAATGAAGACGAATACCAAGCTCTTATCGCAGGCTTTGAATTAGCACTTCAAGCACAAGTAAATCACTTAAAGGTGAAGGGCAATTCAGACCTGGTAATCAAACAAGTCAATGAGGATTATGCCATCAGAAAAGAAGAACTAATCCCTTTGTATGATTACGTTAGAGAGTTAATGGCGGAATTCTTTTTGGAACTGACATTTTCTTATGTCCCAAGATCACAAAATACTCAAGCTTATGCGCTGGCTAATATAGCCACAGCTCTGGTAGATCCAAATTGAGATGAGACAACCATCAGTATTACCCACCGTCGTGCAATTTCACCTTATGTTCGAATCAGAACAGAGGAAATTAATGAAATTTGTCACATTCCTGAACCGTATGGTCATACTGCAGGATGGATGTCACCTATCATGAAATACCTTCAAAATGGAACACTTCCACCTGATAGAGCAGAGAAAGAACAAATCCGGTGACGTGTGGTTAATTTTACTCTTTATGATAGCCCAGATCACCTAGAGAAAATTCTCTACAAACGTGGTTTTGATGGAGTTCTCTTCAGATGCATTGATGGTAAAGAGACAATGGATGTCATGAAAGAAGTGCATGCAGGAGTCTGTGGTGCCCACCAGTCTGGACATAGACTGTCTGATCAAATTCGAAGGCTTGGATACTTTTGGCCTTCAATGATACGAGATTGTGTTGATTTCACAAAGAAGTGTCATTCATGCCAAGTACATGCCAACTTCATTCATCAACATCCAGAGTTTCTTCATACAGCTAAATACTCATGGCCATTTTCCACATGGGGGATGGATGTGGTGGGGCCTTACCCTTCTCCTACGGCCAAGCAGTTTAAGTATATTCTTACTGCTACTGACTTCTTTTCCAAATGGGCATAGGCAATACCTTTGAAGGAAGTCAATTCTAAATGCATTGTTGGCTTCATCAAGTTTAACATCATTACCAGATTTGGTGTCCCTCATACCATATTGACGGACAATGGCACCAATTTCTGTTCATCTGAGATGAAGAAGTTGTATAAAAAATAAAACATAAAATCCAACCATTCATCTCGGTATCATGCAGCGGCCAATGGCCAGATAGAAGCCTTTAACAAACTCTTTCAAATATACTGCAAAAGATGGTGGATAAAGATAAGAGGTCATAGCCTGATAAACTCTTTCATGCTTTATGGGCTTATCAGAATACCACCTGCACTGCAACTCGGTCAACTCCATATTCATTGGTATATGGAACAGAAGCCATCTTTCCCATTGAAGTTTAACTACCCTCGCTCAGAGTATCCATTTTTGATCAGTCATCTACAGATGAGAAATATCAAAAATGATTGAATGAATTGGAACGGTTAGATGAGAAAAGATTGTGCACTTTTCACCACTTGGAAGTCTATCAGAATCGAATAGCACGAGCTTTTAACAAAAAAGTTCATTTCCATTCATTCAATCAGGGAGAATTGGTATTAGTTCTCAGAACTCCAATGATACCAGGAAAGAAACCTCCCAAGCTTGAGCCAAAATGGGAAGGACCTTATTCAATACATAGGGTCTACTCCAATGGATCTTATTCATTAATCTCGATGGATGGAGAACTCATCACTACTCCAACCAATGCAAGATTTTTGAAGAAGTATTTTGTATAAACTGCAAAGTACCTTACTTATGTCCCTGCAACATGACACTAAAATGTGCAGCACCACTTTGTCCTTGCTATATGACGTTAAAATATACAAAAGTCCTTTAATATGTCCTACATGACATTAAATTGTACTTCATCCTTGCTATATGACGATAAACTATACAGCAAAGGTCCATATATATGACCTTAAACTATTTGTACTTTCGTCTCACACGACGCTAAACTGTGAAAAAGTTCCCTAAATGGTCATGTATGACCTTAAACTGACACTAGGTCCTGTATGACCTTAAACTGCATCATCAATGGTCCATGCATATGACCCTAAACTATTTGCAAGTCCCTTACGTCCAGCAAGATGTTAAATTGTGACGTCCTAACTACATGACGCTAAACTATATAAAAGTCCCTTACATCCGGAAATACGTTAAATTACATAATCATAAAAGGTCTTGTATGACCTTAAACTACACCACCGTACAACATGACATTAAACTGCACCATCCACGGTCCATGCATATGACCTTAAACTATTCGCACTTTCGTCCAACATGACGCTAAACTGTATCGTCCCTTTTTCGTCCAACATGACGTTAAACTGGGAAAAAAATCCCCAATGCATCCAACATGACATTAAATGGTGTACTCTTTTGTCCTCACTGCATGACATTAAACTGCACAGTCCCCCTTTCGTCCAAAATGAAGTTAAACTCTATTGTCCCCATCGTCCTAACTACATGATGCTAAACTGTACAGAAAGTCTGTGATACGTCATACATGACATTAAACTGTACTTTTGTCCCTACTACATGACACTAAACTGTGCAGCACCAATAGTCCTAACTGCAAGACTTTAAACTGCATATTCCCTTCATATGTCCTACATGACGTTAAACTATGTATTGTTAAGTTTATTGCTACCTCTTGTTTCTCACACTGAGTATGACTCATGTGAGCAAACCTCAACCATAACACTCTCTTTGGGCTACTAACCATGTGTAAGTCCCAACATCATTTTTTAGGTCATTGTCCCCAAGAACAACTTGATCATTAATTCATTCTTTAATTGAACTATACGGACTTTGAATCTTGCCTTCTAGGCTGGGTATGTAGGCAACCTCCCAAGGTTCAAGCCCAAAACCAATCTCTTCACATCGGTTCACCTCCATCTCATACGATGTTGATTCGTGAAACCACCCCTAGAATCAATATCTTTACATTGGTTCACATTCGTCTTTGTTATACGATGTTAAACTATACAACACTTTTGTCCAGTATGACAATAAACTAAAAATTTCTTTGAGACCCTCACCTGAGAGGGAACCATTATTTTCGTTGATTTTTTAATCATGTTTCATTTCAAAGACTACGTGCATACATGGCAATGCCCGAACCTTTTATCTTGGGTTAAACCATCATTGCACTAAAGTCCCCTTTCACCCTTCACATGTACGAACCAAATTTGTACATAAGGTATTTCCAAAACTACGTGGGATTGATTCCCATACTTATGGGATACGTAGGAACGTTCGAGTGTCCCTTGAATCCATCCCCAAGTCTTTGGGCCTAACCCCAAATTCCATTTTTCAGTCCCTTGGCTGAAAAGTCCCCATGAAAACACGCACTGTGTATTTCTTACAATGGTCCAAGATCTATGACCCTAAACTAAGATCTCTAATCCTTTTGTCCCACACGACGTTAAACTGTAGTTTAAGAACTACATATGGCTTGATTCTCATCCTTATGGGATACGTAGTGAAGTCCAACATTTCAATTCAGGACCCATTTAGAACATGATTATGGTTAGCATTGATCTGTGTATCTCTATGTACATTGAACAATATCCATCTTTATCTGTCATAATCCTAACCATAAATATTTTCAGATCCTCATAACCCTTTTTCATGACTTCTAGTCATAAAAATGTCAAACTTCTGAGAGTTCTTTTGCCTAACTATATAGCACGTGCCCATAGGCAGCCTTGCATAAACAGTCCACATAACAGACTTGTTAGCCAAAAGATACTATTATTTGACTATGCAGCCAATGCCCATAGGTGGCCCTTCATAATTCAACCCCCTAACGGGTTTTTCGGATAGTGGTAACTTCATTCTTGGGAAGAATGCCTCTTTTGTCCTTATTTGTCTTAAATGACAGTATGTAGGGATCCGCAAAAAAATATCCATCCTTAACATATTTGTCCCATATCCTTTTTCATGATCTGAAAGTGTTCAAGTCTATGGCTTATATTCTTCTTCCCTATGTTTGGGTCAGACCTTCTTAGGAGTGATATTCATCTAGTTCTTCGATAATCTTGTCTGGAAATATCTTCTCCATATTCAAGTACCTCTTTCCATACAGCAAACTCTATACTTTGGAATATTTAAATCTCCATAAACTTTCACTAGCTTTTAGCACTAGGAAAGTAAATTTTTGAGAGTTCTTTTGCCTGACTATGCAGCACGTGCCCATAGGTGGCCTTGCATAAACAGTCTACATAACAGACTTGTTATCCAAAAGATACTATTTTATTTAACTATGCATCCAATGCCCTTAGGTGGCCCTACATAATTCAACCCCCTAACGGGTTTGTTAAATAATGGTAACTTCATTCTTGGAAACTACTTCTTCTAATGCCTTTTAGATATTTTTCTTATCATTCCTCATATTCAAATATTCTAAAGTCATAGCTTACATTTTTTCCTCATACTTGAGTATGGTACTATGTTTTCAGATGATTTGTCAAGGAATTGAGTCAATTCTAATCCATTTCGGTCAAAGCTATTTCGACCTTAGACATTAGCCTCTTTATGTCCGACGTGCATGAATTTAAACTGCCCACAAAAGAAAAAGGAAATCTGAATAAAAGTCAAGTTCCAGCTCACTAAACATACATTTAGTATGATTTAGGTAACATTGAGAAATTAAAAGGCTTGAAGTGTGTAGGGTTATTTACATTAATCCCAGTAAAAATCAAACTATGCTTACTAGGCCCATTGGATTAGTAAAATCTAAATCATGTAGAAAAAGAGAATGCAAGTACAAATGATTGAAGATGAAAGTGTTTTTCATTGATGCACAAGAGTTATAAGGACATCCACAGACTGTAGTCTCTTCTCTTTTTCAAGAATTACAAGAGGCTTTCAACATAAGTCTTCAATTGATGAACCACATCCCGAGCTTCATCAGCAGATACTTGAAGCTCATGCACTCGACCAACTTCAATCTTTTCAGCCTGATGGAGTGCTTTCTTGGCATCTACAATGATCTTCATACCATTCGTTTGAACTCCCTCTAGTGAATTATTGATTTGGTCAAGTTCCCCAGTAACAGCATCCAACTGTTGCTGAAGGTGCATCTGCTGGATGACTTTTTCTTTGATTTTATACTTCAGCTCCTTCATCTTGGCAGCATAATCAGCCTCAGCTTGGTATACCGCAGCCTCAAATTTGCCGATATTAACTGACAATTTCACCCTGGTCAGATCTTCGCGGCACTTTTGCTCCTGCTCCCTCCTGAAAATGATCTGTTTCACCGTGGTATGGATCTTGTCATATCCAAAACCGCCAAGTCCTAGTATGACAAATTGGGGGGACAATCGAGGAATTTTCAATGATAGCTCTTCTAAAGGCACGTCAAATATGATTTTCCATATGTTGTTCCATGCCTTGCTTCATGAAAAGTTGAACGCTTTAAGAATCTCTGGGTCTGATTCAACATCATCATCACAGGGGGGGCAGGTAATCTGGGATTAATGCACTTAATGAAGTGCCCTATTCTCCTCTTTTCCCCCTGGCTTGTGCTTCTTTGCCTTCAATTCCCGTGGGGTCAGAGGCTGAGGCCTCACCTCCAGACCTAGCCACTGCAGTTGACGGCTCTGCATGATTAATTTAAAACGTTGGTTAGCTTCAAAGGATAACAAAATAATCGATTGTATTCCAAATTAAGTACAATCAAAAATATTATTATCCCTTACCCGACGAAGGGTCAGCAACCTGAGAATACTCCTCCCCATATTTCCAAGTTTCAACAGGATCTTCAAGATGGGTCTCAGGAGGGTTTACTGGGTTTAGCTCTACTTGAGCTAATGTTTCTACAATGGTAGGGTTGACATCAATGTCCACACCCTCTTCAGGCATTGGCAGTTCAACAGCTTCTACGGATGAAACTGCATATTATTTTCAGTCATGATTAGAAGTGTAAATTATAAGAAAATTTACTGGGTGAAGGATAACACTCACACCCAAGGTCTTCTAAATCACAGGACAACTTAGCATGATCATAAAATTCTTCAAAATACATGCCATGATTCATCATTTCATTGAATGATATTTCAGAATCCTAGTTAGTCTCACCAGTGGGAGCGTTTGGTGTGTCTTCTTGACGACTTACATCCTGAAGCCCTTGACCCTGGACAATATCTTTGGGTAAAATCACAGCATCAGTTGCATCAATTACAACAGTCGCCAGAAGCTCTAATGCATGAGTTGAACCTGGAGTATCGTAGAATGGAAATCAGTCGGTGTTTCATTCAACATTTATATGAATAATTGTTGACTTACCAGAAACAGGTTCTTCTATTATTGCAACAACAGTAGAAGGTATACTGGGAATAGATGTTAGCTCTTCTCCAGGAGCAGCCAAGTCAGCTTGGATCTGTGATTGTTTCACAACACCCTCAGTGGTCTTTGAAGGAGGATCAATCCTTTCCCTCAGGGGGGAAATTGAAGAAGCCCCTGTAATCCCCAGAAATATGAGTAACCATGTTTTCATGAGTATAAACTCATGATTACTTGAAGGACTTACCGCTGCTAATGAAACATTTAGCTATGGACTTCCTCCTTCATTTCCTTTGCTTCTTTGGTTTTTTTGGGAGTATCGGTAGTCTCCCTTATTGGAACTTGGATTGGCGAATGTAAGGCTATGTCCAGTGCCTCAATCATGGCCTGTTGGCCTGGAGATATCTCGCCTGGTTCGTGAGGAGAATCAGCAGCAGCCCCGATGGCAGTACCACCAGGGCTATACTGTGGCGAAGGAACCACAGTTCCTTTCTTTGAAATCTGCAATATGAATAAAATAGCTTCCGTAAGTAACAAAGATTTGACTGAAATCAAGTTGCAAAGCAAATAAGGAATGAAAACTTACATCTTCAGGAGCCACATACTCATGCCACTCCTCATCTCCAAAACCACCAGCCCCCACAGTGGTGCCACGATCAATCATTTCTTTCACCCTCCTGGTGACAGGAACAGACTCATCAGTGGTATATATGAGCATTTACAGCTCTCTGATGTAAGCTTGCACTTCATTGGGGTTATCCTCGTATTGAAGATTTGTAGAGGCCATAAGATTCCCTATTCTAGGGAGTTTTAGGCCCTTACACAAATCCATCCAGGTGGTCTCAGTACCACAATATAAACTCCGCCATAGCTGGACAGCCTCTGGTCTTAGATATGAAGGCTGTGAGGAAGGTCCTACAATTTTTGACTTCAATTTCTTTCCAGCTCCTGAAACGATAGATAAAGAATAAGAATGTAAGACTTATTGCTTTATAAAGTAGCAGTTATTAAATTACTACAATGAAGTAACTCACTAGGAGTTGATGGAGTGGGTCTTTTAATTCTGACCGGAGGATTATATTGGGTACGAAACTGCTTTGCCGCTGGTTGTGCCTCATCATCCCCATCATGGGAATCCGGTGAATCAGTTCTAGAGGAGGAGTCTGTCGAATCAACTTCTGGTGGGGAAGCATCACCTTCATGAGTAAGGGTTTCTTTCTCTACAGTCCTCTTCCTTTTCCCCACCTGATAAACTAGGTGATTAAATATCCATTTGGGGTATGATGCTATCCAGTGTTCGGCATAATATGTAGTCAAATTATGTGCTGCTTTTTCAACTAGTAGATCAAATACTACACCAGTCTTCTCCCTTGACGTCAGCAGCCATAGTTGTCGAGCAACCATCGGATGTTGCTCTAACCTGACATGTACTGGAGGAGATACAACAATCTATTGCAGACATTTGAATTGACGTGCAAATCTATATGGAGCATAGGCCTCGCATATGATTTCTCCATCAATCCTGGAAACTAGCACACCATCCCTGCAAGCTAGCATGTATTCCCTCAAATCCAAATGGGTTGTTCCATCATCAAAAAACTGCCCAGTTGGCAGACTTCCATAAGGAAAGAAGTTGAATTCCTTAAACATGCTCAGCCTCACTTTCATGTCATAAGAATCAACATCTAATGGAGTAACTCTAGAGAATGCTTGCATTGACGGCCTGAAATAACTTCCAGGAATTTGTAATCCATTCTGTACATTATATGTCCTGATGTGAGTGGCGATCCATCCCCATAAAACATGGAATGGTCCCACTATTCTTAAAGTATATTTACCCATGAAGACATGAAGTAAACTCCTATGAATCTTTGCTAAAATGGGGGTATCCAACCCAACCATTTTTCCCTCATCCATCTTTGCCGCAATGACGAAGGTCTCTGGCCTGACACCTCCCTTCGAATCCCTGATCGGCAAGAGATAAACACTGAGCCACATTGCCAAGAAGCCCGCCAGACGAGTCTTCTTTGGGATTCTTTGATTCACTTCATATCCCCACTTCTCGAACTCTCCTGCTTCTAGAGTTGGCCAGAATGTGCCAGGAGCACCCCTCTTCTCAGGTTTTGGGCAGGTGTTAGGACGTCTGGGCCTCTTATCCTTGGATTTCTTTTTCTTGGATCCTTTTTCTTTCATCTCCTTCTCTTTTGGCTCCCTCTCTTTATTATCAATAAGAAATATATTCATCCATTCCTCCGGATGAATATCCTTTCTAGAATGAGTTAATGAGGTCTCTGAACTCTTAAGCCTGTGGAAAATCTTAAATAATTCCCGAGCTAAAATAGGAGTTTTCCTTGAATCATTCCAAGTCACCTTGGGAGGAATGAATTCATCATACATATCGCCCAAAATTGGAGCCCATGAGATCTTGTGGACATCCCACAGACTGATGCCTACTTCTCCATGAGTCAGATGGAAAGAATTAGTTGCTGGGCTCCAGTGGCTGAGTATCTCCGGCATGAAGTTATCTTGTCTGTAAACATATGTTTTCCCAACCCAGACAGCTTCGTATATTGCAGCTCCCTTCAGATCCTCGACAAACTCTGCACAGTTTTGTCGCACCCAGTATGCCCACATCCAAGTTGGCTTCACGTCTCCCCCAAGATAGAAGTCCCAACTTTTCTTCTAGCCTTTGGATTGATCCATCTGAGCATTTCGGAAGATTGAAGGATGACAATGTGGTTGCAGCTCAGGTGTATGATTTTTCAGATATGGTGTGCAAGGGCTATGATGCATCACTTAGGCCTTCTCCACTGTTCCAGCACTTAGAAATACTCCTCCACCGGAGATATTTGCTGAAGCAAAGTTGGTGTAATTATGGAACCACAAAAATGGAAGATAGTTCTTTGCTTCTGGAATGGTGACTTCTCGTAGATGACCATAGCCATACAAAGGCAGATAAGTGCTCTGTGGGAAGTCACAATGATATTTCTTCATATACTTAGCCAAATTTGGAAGAGTGTTATCTTTGAAAGTATAATAATCATGGCCAATGATGTTCATCATATCATCTATCTGCTTTCTATCCAGTTCAACAACTATTCCGGGTCTAAGATCCATTCATTCTACACAAAAGTTGAATAAATTAATTCTTAAATGGATTGATTTTTCATAAACTTTGTGAAGAAATATGAAAAAATGGAAAATTCACTAAGGCGTGCAAGTCTACACTTGGCGCGCAAGTGTTCTTATGCCGCGCTAGTTTTTACCGCGCAAGTCTAAACCGCGCAAGTACAGATACCTAGACAGCAGCGCGGCGGTAAGGAAACAGCAGAAAGAAGAGACTTGTGCGGCGAAGATAAATTGCGCGGTGAGAGCTTGAGAATTCGGAAGCAGATGCTATGCACGGCCAAGGATCCTATATTTATAGGCTAGGCGGCCTATCTGCGCGCCTTACCCTGTGCGCCCAGGCCCTGCGCGGTGCGCACTTGCACGCCGCCCTCTGCGCCATCAAGACTTGTGCGCCACCTTTCCTTTGGATGTCTTTGATTTCCTCAGAGTCAAATCCTCATTTTTTTCGAATCCAACTCTGAGGGGGGAATTTTTTTGATGCTCCTTTTCATCACAGAATCCAAAGGAATGTAAAGGGAAATGACTTAGCACAAATTGATCCATCCTTTGAAGAAAATATCAAAAATCGACAAAGGGATGAACAAGGAGAAGATTGCCAATAAGTCGTGCAAGTTTCCTCATAGTCGCGCAAGTCCACTTGCGCAACGCATTATGGTCGCGCAAGTGACTTGCGCGACCTAAGTGATAACCGCCCGAGGTCTTCTCCCTGCCTATAAATAGACCCTGTGTGCCCCCCATTCAAGGAGAGTAATTTTTCCAGAGACTCAGATTTGAGCTCCCGGCGCCCTAGTCTCTTCTCAAATCTTCCGGAACACTTCTAAGGTAATTTCTTACATAGAACAGAAGATCTAAATAGGGGGAGGAAGGCCTAAGTGTTGAAACTCATCAACACTTGCATGCCTAGGTGGCCAGCCCTTAAGGGAAATGGCCACACTTGCGCGCCGCCTTACTCCTTCAATAGAACTTGCGCGCCCCTCTGCTGGAATAACCTCAAAAGGATTATAAAGGCCTTAAACAAAGGTCGCTCAAGTATTACCCTACTGATTGAACACCGCGCAAGTACCAAACGTGTCGCGCAGGCGTATACCTGCGCGACCAGGACTTGCGCGCCCACGCAGTACCTGCGCGCCTACCAGGACTTGCACGCCCCTGCCTTTTTGGATGCCTTTCTTGCCCATTTCACCCCTCTTAAGCCATTACACATTTACTATTCAAGATTCAGTCTTCAAGACACTCTTCAAAGCCATTTATGGCATGATTTCTTGATTTGACTTCCTTATCTGAAAGTAATTCTGTGGAATATCTCTCAAAACCTAGTGATTTACACATCTTTATGTCACTAAAGATTGAGATTTCATTCATTTAACCTCATCCTTTAAGATGAGAGAATCCTTATCTGGGTCTCCTTTTCTGGAATAATCCCCAGTCATAAGTCCTCTAAATTTTGGGCATCCTCCTCAGGAGTGGCATGATTTCTTGATTTGACTTCCTTATCTGAAAGGAATTATGTGGAATATCTCTCAAAACCTAGTGATTTACACATCTTTATGTCACTAAATATTGATATTTCATTCATTTAACCTCATCCTTTAAGATGAGAAAATCCTTAACCAAGGTCTCCTTTTCAGGAATAATCCCCAGTCATAAGTCCTCTAAATTTTGGCCATCCTCCTTAGGAGTAAGCCCCAGATCCCCTAACCTGGGCATCCTCCTTAAGAGTAATCCCCAGTCATAATTCTTAACTTGGGCATCTTCCTTTGGAGTAAGCCCCAATTCTTAAAGTTCCAAAATCTGGGCATCCTCCTTAGGAGTAAGCCACAGTTCCCTAATTTGGGCATCCTCCTTAGAAGTAAGCCTGAAACCTTAATCCTTGACCTGGGCCTCCTTTTCAGGAGTAATCCCCAGTCTTAATTTCTCTTAACTAGTCCTAATTTAACTTTGATCTGGGATTCCTTTTCCGGAGTAAAACCCAATCATAAGTCTTCTCCTAATTCGGGCCTCCTTTTCAGGAGTAAGCCCCAAGTTAGAGTATTCAAAATCTCTATGAAGCACATATACCTTTGTGGACCCTGTTCCTGGATTTCTTCCCTAAAGTAAATCCTAACCTTCATTTATCTGGGCAATCATACATACATAAGTCCCACATCATTTCTTATGATTTCATCTTTCATGGCCCAATTGTCTAATTTTTACCAATACCTCTTGTTTCTCACACCGAGCATGACTCACGTGAGCTTAAAGGGTAAAAGTAATTATGACATACTTCTTTGAGTTATTAATCATAAACATCATACTCCCTTACTCAAACCACGTGGGTTCTGATTCCTTTTCTAGAACAAAGGACATGTAGGTAGCCCGTCTACGGGTTCGATCCCAACTCTAAAATAATCCATGTCCTTCTGAATGACAATAAACTTCAAGTGCCCCACTGAGTGGCTTTAAAACCAGCATGGTCATCATAATGACCAAGATAATTTTATATAAATGTGTCGAAGGGTACCATTGACCAAGAATCTCTAATAAATATAGATTATTCTCTATTGATGAAGAACCTCAAATACATATAAAAGATTCTCTAAATTTCCTACATATTTGATCATTGATTGTCAGATCTGAAGGAAAGCTCATTTTATACTTGGTAATGTAATAAGGATTCATGAACATAACTTAAATCTATAAAGAGAGTCCCGGAGTAGACAATAATTCCCCTCAAAAAGGTGTGATAAGTCCGACCTCCCATCCTCTCGACCAATGAAAATTCCTAATCCTCATCATTCCACAAACTAATGAGCACCTACCTTTGGAAAGTAGGTCCGAATGGATGTGGAATCATTGGATGTTTCCGGTTCTACGAACAAACCCGTTAGAAACCGATCGGAACATTTGAACCTCCCATCAAGGCGGTCATCCCTGGATTCCAAGGGAAACACTTATATCCAAGAATATTAGATTGAATGGCTGGGAAGATGTTTTCTTGTCTAAGTCATAGAAACAGGATCTGGTTTATACATACTTACTTGTTGAGTTCTACCAGTCTGTTTCTTTCCAGCAGGAAGATAGAAGAGAGTTATTTTTTTTTCAAGTATTCTGGTAAGACTTACAAATTATCTTACACCAAGGCTGCAAGCTTGGCGGGTTTATCCTATGAAGGGGAAGCTGAATTTTTCTCACATAAACATCCGGATGAGCAAGGAAGTTTCAACAAGGTGAAGGCATTGAAATGTCTTGGACTTAAAGATACCAAGACTGCTAATATTTCTCATCTCACTCCAAATAATTGGATTCTATAGTTGTGGGTACAAGGTTTTATCATACCAAGAAGGGGTGACAAGGATAATCTGAAGAAGGGTGATATTTACGTCCTAGATTTCCTTTTAAATCTAGGGAAGATAAATTTTATGAGGCACGTTTTGATTATAGTCAAGAATATAAAATAAGGGAACTTGAGAGCTCAAATAATTATGTACCCTGCCTTACTATCAAAGCTGATAGTTCGGTTCTTAGATTCTTTCAAAGTTTCTTGTAAGTCTAATGTTCGGAATTGTAAGCTTATGCTCGTCAGTGATGATACATTGAAAATGATGATGATGGATTTTTCTGCTGAATCCAGAGAATTATAGCCTTTACCAGAGGGATAGGCTGAGGCCATTTCGGAAAATGTTAAGAAGGCTGAACCAGTGAAGAAAGCTTCTAAGAAGAGGAAGCTTAAGGAAGTGGTTGGTGATGAGAAAACCCCCAAATATAAGGAAACTCAATCTGCACCTCCCACGCCAAATAAACAGAAATCTTATATAGATGAAGTGGCAGCCAAGTGGAGGGAATACAAAGAGAAGAGAAAAGAAGGGGATCCACAGTTCGTATTGGACCCTGCTGAGGCTACGGCCTTAAGGGAAAAAGTTGTGGATGTGTTAGAAAAAGAGGCAAAAGAGAAGAAGCTGAAGAAAATGATGTCTGAAGCTGAGCTTGTACAATATCTGTTGAGAGATACTGAAATAGCCTCTGAGAAGATTCCCATTCTGGAAACCTTTGATGTCCAACCATCTTTACCAGAGAGTCTAGCAAAGAACTATGTCACTCCAGAAAAATCCAAGGGTAAAGAGGTAGTTGAAGAAGTAGAAAACGAAGCTTCTGAAAAAGAAGAGGAAGAAGTTGTTCAAGAAGAAGAAGAAGAAGGAAGTGATGATCGTTATGATTTTATCAAAAAATTAGAAGAGTATCAAGAAAAGGATGAATCCGCAAAATTACCCACTCCGGGAAAAGAAGTTGAGAAAGAAAGTGGGAAGGATAATGACGATCAAGAGGAAGAGAAGGAAAATGTTTTGTATGATGAGAAAGAATCTTATGAGAATAATTTCTTTGAAGAAGGGATAGAAAAGGAAAAACCAGATGAAGACCTGATTGTTCAATTATCATAAAGTGAGGAAGAATCTCCAGATGATCAACCCATTCCGAAAGCTGGCAAGGGGAAGCAAGTTCTGATGGATACTCCAACAAAAGATATTTTCAGGAAGAAGAAGGTTGGTGGTTCTTCTAAAAGAAAACTGGTTCTAATTGAAGAAGAACAATCTCCATGAAAATTATCGTATTTGGAGTCATCAGTACATTTTCATGATTTTATGGTTGAATCTCTGAAGAATTTGGTAGACACAATTCCGATTTTTCCAACTATAGACTCCAGATTCCAGATGTTGCAGCATAGTTTGAATCATAAGTCAGAATCCTTATCCATGGTCATGGATAAGTGTGTGAAGATTGAGACTAACCATAGAAGTTTTCTTATAAATTATGATGTGCATAGAAAATCATGCAGAAAAATAACATTATGGTCTAAGAAAGTTGAATAAGACTTGGCTGTGTATGATAATTTTCAGAATTTCATAAATGATTTGTTTGACACTGAGGATAACAAGATCAAGAATCTTCAAGAAGAGCTAATCATTGAGAAAAGCACTCAGAATCAATAGGTTAGAGACTTGAATGGGAAGCTTAACTCAGTAGCTCAGAACTGGAAAGGGGGAAAGAGATTTCCGGATTGATTTTAAAGAGAAGCTGGAAAGGAAAGATGAGTTACTAAAGATTCAGGAAGAGGCCATGAAGGCTCAGGAAGAAGCTTTGAAAGCCCAAGATTAAAGGATAAAAGCCTTTGATAGGAAAGCTGAGGAAGACTAAATAGATTTGAAGAAGCTCAAAACATTGTTGAAGAAGTTTATCCCAAAGGAAAAGGAAGACAAATAAACTCACTCTGATCTTTTGTTGTATTTTTCTTTCCTTGTAAAAATTTTTATCAACTCTAATGAAATATTTGGTTGGTTGTATCTTGTTTTGTTATAAAATAATGTTTTAGGTACCATATTTCTTTTCCATTCCCTAAATTCTTTTTGAAAATCACAAAGGGGGATAAGAAAAAAGAACTACTCAAAAGGGGAGAAAGAAAAGTTTAGAAAGAAAAATTTCTAAGTAAAGAAATCCTTAATGTAAGGGGGAGTTTCTCATTACGAAGTTTTTCATTCCCATGATAATGAAAACTCCACTCCGGAAATTCAGAATACAATCCTTAGAGTTTTAATTCCTAAGGGGGAGTTAGTTGTATTCACTATCATCCATGAACAAAGGGAGATAAGTTTTAATTTCAGTGTCTAATGATATTTTTCCGAGTCCTTATATTATTTTTCGTAAGGATGTTTGTGCTTTCCAAAAAGGGAGAGATTGTTTTGTCAATAATGTTTTCCTTATGAATTTTCCATTCCTTATTATTTTGAAAATCAAAAACACCTTATACTTAAGGAAGACTCTATTTTACTTCTAAAAGGAAAATTTCTTACCTTAAAGAAATTTTCCCTAACCTAGATTTTTCTTATACATAGAAATATTTTTTCTTAAGTATGTAATTCAGTTTTATACACAAAACCTTGGAATCATATAATGCTAAGGTATGAAGCATTCTGTTTAGGATCTAAATTCTGGATATGAACTCTAATAAAGTTCCACTCTGAATTTTGGATATGAACTCTAATAAAGTTCCACTCACAATTCTGGATAAGAACTCTGATAAAGTTCCACTTCGAATTCTGGATACGAACTCTTATAAAGTTCCACTCCAAATTCTGGATACGAACTCTAACAAAGTTCAACTCAAAATTATGGACTCCAAACTTTTACTAAGTTCAACTCCAAACTTCTATGAGTTTGACTCCGAACTTTTATTAGTTCGACTCCGAACTTCTATGAGTTCGACTCCGAACTTTTATTAGTTCGACTCCGAACTTTTACTAGTTCGACTCTGAACTTTTACTAGTTCGACTCCTAACTTTTCAAGTTCAGATTTTGAATTCGAGTGAAACCAGAATCTGAATTTCCTTAGAAAGTCATACTCTAGATTCCCACAAAATTTAGGTTCTGGATTCCTAAAACAGAATCTGAACAACTTTTATTATAGACTCTGAATTTCATTTTTGGTTAGAATCCTAACTTTTATATATTTACACTCCGAAATTTAGTTTTTATTATACTTACACTTATTTCATTATAAAATGATGTCATCCATTATATTTCTAACTAACTGTTGGTTTAGTGACATGTGTACAGGTCCCTCCAAATTTTAATTAAAATATGACCGTTGGAGGAGGGAGTCGACCATTCCAACCGAGCCTATAAATAGGGGCTCATTTGAAAGATCTCAACAATAAGTTGATCACTCTAGAGACCACACGCTATTAAGGTGATTTCTAGAAAGAGAAGATTTTCATGCTTTGTACGTACTGAACTACTCATTCAGATTGCTTCGTGCGACTCCGAATGTTGGTGATTACATTCGAGGGCTTCCGGGGATAGGAAGACCGAGGTGCCGACTACCTTGAAGTTCTAGGGCTTCCTTGCTGAGGGAGACAGAGGTTCCAACTACCTTGAAGTTGAGGGCTTACGGGGATAGCAAGATAAAGACACCAATATTCGTATCAAGGGCTTACCCTGGTGTGGGTAAGACAGACTTGCTTGAAAGTATAAATCAAGAGAACTATATCCAAGGTTGTTGGATACCCTTCTCTTTGGGTTAAAAGACTTATATCTTGTTACTTGTAGTTTTACTACTTGTTTTTTCTACTGTATTTTGTATTGTAAGGAATGTATAACCTTCTTATATTTATTTACACTTGTACTCTGATTAATTTAGATTCTATACACTTGAAGGTAGGATCTCATGTTGTAATAGTTAGTTAAGTTTCAATTTCCGGATTCATATTTCTGGATCCATCTTTTCAGAATCGGTTTCCAGTTTTAAGCTAGTGTATAGAACTTGAAGTTTGTAACTTCATACCCCATACCAATCCTTCAATTGGTGTTAGAGGTGTTGTAAATTTTCTTAGTTTAACTTTGTTAAACTTAGATCTTTCCTTGTTTAAGGAAATTTCTTAAATTGTACAATTCACCCCCCCCCCTCTTGTATATTGAGCATCTACATAATTATTTTGATCATACACCATAGAGGCTATGACACACTATTTGGGGGAAAACTTCTATAGAAGGTCCCAAAATTAAACTTCACTACACTAAACGAGTCCATAACAGCACTACATAACACACAAAGACTTTTAAACCTTTATCTACTTCATTAGCTATATTGTGTTCTTTTATTTACATTTCTGAGTAGTGTTTTTATCTATCTATTACACACACTAACTCATGTGCATAAGTAGAGGACACATGATATCCTCAATCTATCACTCTATTTATCCTTTATATCGCACATATAAATGTGGAAGAGGTCAAGTGTGACCATTTTTCTATTTTTTAGAAAATAACTATGGTAGATTTCATGTGTGACCTAGAAATCCTTATGTGATATTGTGAACCTCGATCCAGGTTATGGATCAAAACTTGTTAATTTATTTAAACTGCTTGGTAGAATGTGATCACAAATTAGAGAGGACTATGTCTTAGCTTGAGACTAAACCTCTTATTTATATCAAGTGTGTTTTTACCATTTATTTTTTGCTCTGTTTTTATCACATATTTCATAAATGTAAATTTAACTTTGATAGTATGTTTAGAAAATGTTTATAACTATTTTGAACCAGTAGGTTAATTTCAAAATTTTATTAATATTTTATATTAGTATACCTGAGAACTAGTCAATCATTTGAGAAAGTAACAGATGATTCAGAACTATTATAAATTCACTACAAACTGACTTAGATTATATTTTTAATTGGGGAAAATTTTTAAATTTAAATTTTATAAAAAGAAAATTTTATGGATACTCGATTCACCCTCCTCCCCTCTTGAGTTCTACACTCCGACCAACATTTGGTATCAAAGGATCTAGGAATTTTCAGTTTTCAATTCTTTTTCAAACTTCTACAACTGTGATTTTAGTTTTATTTCAAATATCTAATAATTTATATTAATACTAAATTTTTATATCTTTAAAATCATGTTTTAAAAGTTATTTATTGATAATAGACTAGATAGTTATACTAC
Source organism: Viscum album (assembly GCA_963277665.1). Classification (NCBI taxonomy): domain Eukaryota; kingdom Viridiplantae; phylum Streptophyta; class Magnoliopsida; order Santalales; family Viscaceae; genus Viscum; species Viscum album. The sequence continues at coordinate 248,046,430 of OY728135.1, read as the reverse complement.
CAATAGACCTCCTTTATTTAATAGAACTAATTATAACTTAAGGGAAATTAAAATTAAAATGTATTTAGGAAGTATAGGTTTTGAAATTTGGTCTTCAATTATAGATGAGTATAAGATTTCTGCTAATTCTCAAAATAAATAGGATGAACCAACTAAGACAGCTTATAAAAATAATTGTAAAGCCAGGAATTCCTTAAACTACTTTTTAGGGGATGAATAGTTTAACATAATTTTTTCATGTAAAACATCCCTTGAAATTTAGGATACTTTGTCTGTTTCACATTAAGGAACTTCTCGTGTTAAGGAAATGAGACATTACACATATACTATTAAATATGATATCATTAAGATGAAGCCTGATGAGCCTATTTAGGATATGTATATCAAGTTTAATGTAATAGTGAATACTATGATCTCTCTGGGAAGAGATGTTACTTCCAATGAATAAATCAAGAGGATTCTCATATGCATACCTGATAGATGAAGAGGGACCTCTATCTCTATTAGAGAATCATGCAAAATCCACAAATTACCTGTCAAAGAACTCATTGGAAAACTGATGATGTATGAAGAAGAGTTGAATGTTAACAAAAACGAAGAGGATGAACCAAATAGAAAATCTGTAGCCTTCAAGACTACCACTTCCAAGGGAAAAGATAAAGGTAAAGTTCAGGCTACTATTGAGAGAACATGTATTGAAGAATCATATTCACACAGTGATGAGGAGATAGATCTAATAACCAATAGATTCAAAAAATTACAGAAATAAAGAGTTCTTCAAGAGACAATACATTAAAGGAAAATATAATAATAAGGGAAACTGTAAAAAGGACTAGAAAAGAAATGAAAAATCAGAGGATATTGTCTGATATGAATGCAAGAGAAGAGGACATGTCAAAGCTGACTATCAAAAGTTAAAATACAAAAAGATGTATGGAAAAAAAGGGAAGAAGTATATGAAAGTTATGAAGGCCACCTGGAGTGCCTCTGAGGATATCTCTAGTGAATCATCATCATCTCAGGATGAGAATGATGATATGGAAAATATGTGTTTTATTACAAACACATATGAGGTATCCTTAGCCTCTCCTGCACACAATTCTTACAATTCTTAAAATGATAGTGAGTCAAATAAAATGACTAATGATGAACTATTTGAATATTATATCTTGCAGGAAGAGACATGTAGTTAACTGAAAGATAAGTATAAGTATTAAAATAAACAACATGCTCATAATGTAACTATTATGTATGAACTTACAACTGAAAAGGAAAATAATGATCAAATACTCTAGGAAAAAAATGAATTAAAAATGTATAATGAGTAATTGAAGAAGTATTTAGAGTATTTTACCTTTGGGAAAAATAATATTACTCAAATAATTAATAAATAGATAGCTCCAAAGTACACTTTTGGTATTGGATATTATCCTAGACAAGGAAATTTATCCAAAACACATTATATGACTAAATTTGGAAGATATTCTTCTTTTCACAAAAATCCAGACTTTACTACAAGTTCCAGTTCTAAAAAATCTATTACTACATGAAGTTTTTCTAGAACCAACCATGTTAAATTTTAAAATAACCTATATTCTAGATATAGAAACCCCATATGAAAACTATGGGTTTTTAAAGCTTTTATTACTAATGTTTCTAGAACCAAAAAAATATGTGTACCAATATCATTTCTTGGTTGAATTTTTTTATTGTTAAACTACCTTAAGAGTTCATGTAGAAATATTTGGTACTTGGATAGTGGTTGTTCAAGACACATGATAGAAGAAAACTCGAGCTTCAAAAATCTCATCAATATTAATAGAGGACATGTCACATTTGCTGACAATGGTAAATGAAAAAACATTGGATTATGTAATATTTTTAACCCTAACTCTATTTTAATTTCATAAGTACTCAATGTTGATGGATTAATGTATAACATGATTAGCGTATCCCTACTGTGTGATGATGTATTCGATGCTAAATTTAAAAAATATTCCTGATGTGTTTTTGATTCTAAGAATAACATAGTATTTAAAGCTCTTATAAATTATAATTAATATGTTGTAAACATAGACACACAAACATCACAGAATGTTTCTTTCCTAAATGCCTTACACAAATAGTCTTGGATCTAGAACAGATGACTAAGACATTGTGATGTACACTCTCTTAAGAAATTTACCAGAAAAGTCTTAATAAAAGACATACCCAAACCAGAGTTTCTATACAATAGAGTGTGCAATCCTTGTCAAAGGGAAGGCAACATAAAAACTCTTTCAACCCAATGAAAGAAGTTACAACTTCTCAACCTCTTTTGTTGGTTTACATGGACTTGTTTAGACCATATAGAGTTTCAAGTCTCAATGGTATGCACTGTGTTTATGTTCTTATAGATGAAATTTCTAGGTATACATGAACCTTATTCATAGCTCACAAAAGTGAAGCTTTCTCTCATTTTACCATGTATTCTAGGACTGTATAAAATATTAGTGGAATTAAAATTAAGTCCTTAAGAAGTGACCATGGTCATGACTTTGAAAATCAATACTTTGAATCGTTTTTCTCACAAAATTTCTATATTCATAAATTCTATCCCCCAAGGACACCTCAATATAATGGTGTAGTAGAAGGAAGATATATAACATTACAAGAAAATTTCCCGAACTATGATCAATGAATATGGCCTACCAATTTACTTTTGGGAGGAATCAGTTAATACAACTTGTTATATAATAAATAGAGTCTTAATAAGACCTATCTCTATGAAAAATCCTTATTAGATGTGGAATAATAGAAAACCCATGGTAAATTATTTTAAATTGTTCGGATGTAAAGATTATATTCTAAACACTAAACATAATCTAGATAAATTTTACACTAAAAGTGATGAAGGAATATTCCATGGATATTCAACATCAAGAAAATATTTTAGATTCATTAATAAGACAAACAAATTTGGGAAGGAATCTGTATATATCATGTTTTATTAAATAGGTCCACATGATCCTAAGACTTCACTAGGAAATCATGAAAAGGATATGTCAAATCTGGACATTAATATTAAACCTTTAAACCATCTTATAAAGGAATCTATTCAAACTTCCAGTTCTAGAAATTATCCAAAATTTAGCCATAATGAACCAAAACTAAGTAACAAACCGGAAATAACTATCCATACTTTTAGTAGAACAACTAGAACTCTTAAAAACTATCCATTAGATTATGTAGTTGAAGATTTAGACATAGGAACACAAACTAGAGCTTCCTTGAGAAATTAGGTTGAACATAAAAAATTCATGTCACAACATAAACCTAAAAATATCAATTATTCATTCAATGATTAATTTTGGGAAATGGATATGCAAGAAGAGCCTTATTAGTTTGACATAAATAAAGTCTGGAATATGGTTGACAGGCCAAAAGATACCATGACCATAAGAACTGAATTTGTGTTTAGGAATATAGTGGATGAAGCTGGAAATATTATTTGAAGTAAAGCTAGATTGGTTTCACAATGATATAATAAAGAAGAAGGAATTGATTATAAAGATACCTTTGCACAATTACCTAGGCATGAATCCATTATAATATTAGTTTCATATGCAGCACACATAGATTCCAATATTTATCAAATGTATTTTAAAAATACATTCTTAAATGGTTGTATAATTGAGGATGTTATTGTCGATCAACTCCTAGGATTTTCAAATCCACATTTTCCAAATAATGTTTTCAAATTATCTAAATCTTTATATGTATTGAAAAAAGATCTAAGAGATTGGTGTGAAATGTTAAGTAACATTCATATTTCTAAAGGTTCTACAAACAGATTTGATGGTCCAACATTACTTATAAAAATAATTTCTAAAGATGTTTTAATAGCTCAAATATATATAGATGATATTATATTTAGGTATTCAAAAAATTATTTATGTAATGATTTCTAAAAAATGATGCAAAGTGATTTTGAAATGATTTTGATGGGTGAACATAAATATATTCTGGGATTTCAAATATTTCGAAAACAAAGAAGGTATTATTATAAAACAATGTAAATACACGAAAGATATCTTGAAAATATATTGATTGTTTTTTTTAGTAGTATTGAAACACATATGAGTTCTACATATAAGTAAGATCATGATGAAAATGGGAAATATATTGATCAAACTACATAGAGAGGAATGATTTAAAGTTTTTGGTACTTAACTATTAGTAGGCCAGATGTCATGTTCAGTGTGTGTATGTGTGAAATATTTCAAGAGAACCCAAAAGAGTCTCATTTAAATGTTGTTAAAAGTGATTTAAAATACTTCTAGTATACAACTAATTTAGGATGGTTCTACCTGATAGGAAACCATTTGATTTGGTCTGTTATTCAGATTCTGACTTTAGTGAATGTATGTTATATAGAAGGAGGACATATTGAACATGTCACATTTTGAGATACTCTCTAATTTCATGGTGTCATAAAAAGAAATATTTTTTTTGCATTATCAACTGCTGAAGTAGAATATATTTCTTCTGGTAGTTACTATGCAAAAATTTTGTGGATGAAACACACTTTATTAGACTATGGATTTCAATTCCTACATATCCCCCTAAATTGTGACAATACAAGTGCTTTTAACAATTCTAAGAATGCAATCTCTCATTTTGGAACAAAACATATTGATGTAAGACATCAAATTTTGAGAGACTATAATCAACAAGGTGATATAACCCTTGAATTTATTGGGATTGAGCATCAACTTTCTGATATTTTCTATAACACCCCAAAATTTCAAATTGTGTTATTTTTTCAAAGTAATTCAATAACTTACACTACACGCAACACCGAGTTCAAGAACACCATGACTTACTAAAATAGTGGTTCAAAAGCGGTTACAAATAGGATAAACTAAATTTTGAACTTTATCTAATCCTTATAATTTTAGAATCAATATTATTATTTTCTTAGACATAATATTGGAACAAATACATTTTTTCAGATAAAAGAAGTATTTTTTCAAAAATGCAATTTTATTGCCTCTTAATGGAGAACCTTTCTTTTAAATATGATATTTGAAACTTTAATATATTAAATTCGACAAAATAAACTTCTTCTTTAGAATTAGGACATAATAATTTATTATCAATAAATTTTTGGTACTTTTCTGATAACTTTCATATTTTGATGAATAATGAAAAATATTAAATTTTAATTAAAAACAACTTTTTTAATCGAAATAATTAATAGTGATAAATTATGAATTTGAGTGATCATAAAGAATAATTAGATTATATTTTTACTATTTAATTAAATTATTGTCATTGGACATAATTTTATATTAAAACTTGACATAAGAAAGTGTCAATCTTTTGATAGTTATTATTTCTTAAAAAACGCTTTTTTTTACAACGGGAATTAATTTTAAATTAATTTCTTCCACTTACATGTTTTGAATTTAGAAAAATGTATTATATATTTAGAATCATGAGATACACATTGTGTATATAGGTAAATTTTATTTTTAGAAATGTTGAATAATTACTTCGGTAAATATTTTATTTACCATGGTTAAAGGGTAAATCCGGTAAATAAGGGAAAAAACTAATATTATAATATTATTAAATTATGCTAAAACGTATCATAACCCTATTTGTTGATACATTTCTGACCATGGGCATATTTGGGTCTATTTTGGGACCCCATGGAGTCACTTGTAAGTGATAATGACACTTTATATTAATTAAGTTAAAGTAAATACAAAAATGGCAAAAGCATATATCTTTTAGAAAAACACTTTTTACATAGGGTTATATATGTTATCTTTTCGACTATAAATATTAATTAGAAATATAACACTATTTAATATATAATGATATTTTATTTATAATTTTTATACATTGAATAATTAAATTTATTTATGACAAAATAATGATGTAGTATTTTCCTTATTAATGAAATAATCAAATACTTGGTATTATAAATGTTAAAATAAATATAATTTGAAAGTTTTTATGATATCCAAGAATTTTATTGGTTACTAAGACATGTTAGGATTTAATAAATTAATTTGGTTTGAATTAATAATGTTCTTAAAACTTTAACAAAAATCAATTATTAAATAGTGTCAAAATTAACATAAAGGAGTTTTTAAAACAAATATTATATAATAAATTGGTATAATATTCATAAAAATATAAGGTTCGGCCAAAGTACTTATATAATTATAGGTGTATTATTAATGAACCACTTGGGGTCTTTTTGAAGTTTATTGTAAGTTTATTAACCATATAATATAAAAATACAAACAGACATGGTAAATGTCAAACTAATTAACTAAGAGTTAAAACTAAAATATAATGTTAATAAAGTGACCAAAACCTGTCTAAAGCCTATTTTTTGAATTGTTTTAGACCCATACCCACCTTATTCTTGAAATAAACCAGTTTGGAGCCATTATAAACTGAATATAAATTTATTATAAAATAATATTTCTATCTTTTTCTAAGGTGCCCCTCACCCCACTTGTAAAAGGGAACTCCCTCTTTCTCTCTAATTCACACCTTCAAAGCCATTTGGCTCCACCAAAACCTAACCAAATATCCTCCCAACTCCCCTAAATTCAACCTAGAGGCATTAGTATGATCATAAATCCAACTTAAGGATCCATTTTGATCAAATTAAAAGGAAGAACCCAAAGAAGAGGTAATGATTTCTCCACCCTCTTTCAAGTTCCTTTCTTATTCCACATCTTCTTAATTTGTTATTTCCATTCTAAAATAATAAATCCAGTATCTTATATATATTGTGATGTTATTAAAAATATGGTACAACCATATTCAGTATTCTATCCATCCTTTGAATGATATGTCAGCATACGTGCGTATGTACGACCTACCGTCTCCACGTCGTGGTGTAATTGTTATTCAATACATTATTATTTGGATGGGTATGATAATGATGTGTAATTTATGTAAATAATAAATAAAACATGATAATTATTCTTTATATATCATATAAAATCCAATTATATATTATTTTAAAATTAAAATAATGATATTGTCGCTCGTGCGTACGTACGTACTACCGTCTCCACAAAAGTGATGAGATTCATTCTCCATCGTATCCATTCAAGAATAATTTTCATTTGATGGTTAAAAATAATGTTTAAAGACTTAATATAAATCTGGATATGAATATTATACAACCTATCCATAACAAACACGGCTTATGTAACAAAGCATATAAAAGAAAATGAATCAGTTAACACCTGAAACAATGATAATACAAATATATTATTAACAAAGAAATGTAAAAAGATCATATATGATATCATATTAATGTATATGATTCTTGTATAATTTAATAATAATTATTTCACCATTATACAGGAGGTTAACCTACCCTCGACCAAAGAAAAGTACAAGGTTAGGTTTTACTTCATAATCTCTTCATTATCCGAGGTTGTTTATACGTAATTATCTACTAGGTCCTCTTTATCATCCACATCCATGTTTCTTAAAAATGTATTCCAAAACGTTTTTCCAATTTAATAGACAATGGTTTAATGTCATTTATACCCTTATTTGACCTTATACATTTTTGAAAGGAATCTTTCTGTAGTTTTCCGAACAAGGTATTTTTTGACCTTTTAGACAAATTTAAGGTAAGAATGTTTGTTTCAACTTATAAGACAGGTGCGGTTATTTTCCTCCATTATAAAATCATTGAAGCTTCCATTACAATATAATAAGAGTATTTTCAAAATAAAGGTTTTATTTTATAATTCTGTGACTTTTAAATGATTTCAAAAAAGTTATATTTCTCTCAAATAGTTTTGTTTTCATCTATGTCAACATCCATTGTAGTATTTTAATCTTATTTGAAGTTGATTTATTATGATAAAAAAACTTTCATATTGTATTTCAGGTTTTGTGATATGTTTGACTGTGGATGTGTTATTTTTATACCATTAATGGTTTATGGAGAAATTATTGACATTTCATATGCTAGTTTTAATACGAATGATTATGTTATGTTAAAACCTGTTCATATGAGGAATGCATTGGACTTAGTAAGTGACGGGTGGAGCCCTCTATAGCCCCCCGATGCATTATTAGGTCTCATGAGACAAACTAGTGCCTTGGAACAAGGCCTTGAAAAAATCTTATTTGTAGTCTTGGCACAAGGCCTTGACTATGTGGTTATGATAGTCTGGCATTATGCATTCCATCATTATGAAAGTGGTTATTGATATTGCATGTGATTGTTCGATTAGTAGAATATCCATGTGAATAAGTAAATGGAATTGTTTCATTTTATTACTTCCATATTATTCCAAAGTTCATGTTTAAAAGTATTTTGTTTTAGTTATACATTTCCATAAATGTTTATGCTTATTTATGAAAGTTTCTACTGTATTTCTTACCCTTACTGAGTGTTTGAGCTCACCCCTTTATATGTTTTATTTTTCCCAGGATGTGAATAAGTATTTTATGAATGACCTACAGGGATAGTCTGAGGAGATATGAGTGTGGTATATGGATACAAGATGTAGTTGTAGTTTTCACTTTATAATGTAATGTAAACTTTATGAATGTATCTAGTGATTCCAAGGCTACTAAAATAATCAGTCTTTCAAGACTTGATCTTTTGTGATCATTCCAATGTTATGTAATAATGCACCAAATCTATGTAACTGGGGTTGGGGTGTTACATTTTCACTAAAACCATAAAATCTAACAGAATGAGCTACATCAAACATGAATGAGGAATTTTAAATCTATAAAGACTACCCGATATTATTCCCTTAGAAAAAATATGTTTCTCGATAAAATCGATCTGGGAAAACCGATCACTAGAAACCGATCAGTAAAACTGATCAGGGAAACCAATCACTAAAACCAATCAGGTGAAACCAATCAGGTGAAACCAATCATGTGAAACCAATCAATGAAATCGACCAGTGAGACCGATCAGTTGAAACGAATCAGTGAATCCAATCAATGAAACTGATCAGTGAAACCGATCAGGGAAACTGATCGGTGAGACCATCAGTAAAACCGATCAGTGAAACTGATCAAGTGAAACCGTTCGAGTGAGACCGTTCATGTGAAACCAATCTGATTAAGCCGACCTGGTGAGACAGATACTATTAGTGTTAAACCGATACCAATATTGTCTTTTTGGTGAATTAGTCTGTGTGTTTATTTTTTATGTAAAATGAAATAGTTTCATTCTTTTATTTTTATATTATTATATTTTATTTTTTATGAAGTACAATCCCTAAATGATAAAATTAATTCGATCCACACTTTGATCTTTCACTACCCTCACTATACCTTTCAAACCTTCGACCTTTCGACTCCCTTATTCAAACCTGAACCTTCAGAATGGAGAGAACATGAAATGGAAGGAATGAGTGAATCATCATCAGCTGAGTATCAGAATAGTGAATATAGTAGTTCCATAGGTTCTGTGAAGCTAGGATTGGGAAGCCATGTGGTAACTGCTGAGAAGGAAGTATCTGCAAAGAGGCCTTTATCAAGAAAGTATCTCTTGATGAAAGTGTTGGAATCTCAAGGGTGGATCGGTTGGTTTTCAAAAAATGAACTACCATTTTATCTGAATTTGGTACATAAGTTTTATCTCAATCTGAGAGTGTCTTTGTAAGGAACTGAGAAGGCTTGGATAAAGTTAGTACTAATGGGAAAGGAAATCTACTATTCATCCAAGGAGTGGGCAGAATGCATGGAGATACCACATAAGGGAATATGTGCTGATTACTTGGGTAGTATTACACCATTATATGATTTTTTTCACTTATGAAAATGATGTAATGGAATTTACTAGAATTGGGGAGTTATTGAGAGAAACAAAAACAAAATTAGATGGACAGGCCAAGCTACATTTCAAATTTATTCAACACCAAATCAATCCAAGGAAGGATGTTTTAGCTACAGTAATGTATCTAGATGTTTACTTGATTTATTTATTGAATAATGGGGTGGAAGTGAATTTATAAATGTACCTTTTGGTGCATATTTCTGATATGATCAAACCCTACAAGAAAGAAACATGTTTACACTACCCAAGTATTATTTCAACAATGCTGAAGTGGTTGGGATGTGTAGAATATGGATAAGAGATGATTACTGTCAGTACTGGATTCTGCCTACACAAGGATATATGAAAAAGAATAAACATGTTTTGGAACCTGTGGAAGCGATATTGGGTTTCTTATGAGGAGAAACTATATGAGGATTATAATCACATAAATCATCCTACCAGACCAAGGGATCAGGCTGATTTAGGTCTTAATCCTAGTGAGCAGGTTTTTTATTCTGATGAAGAGGAATAGGTTGATCCTAATATTATAAGAGAGGAGGGGTATATTATAGATTATAGGAGTGACCCGGATATAATTGAATTCCATACGGACATGTCATATGGACCTCCCAGTCCACTATTAGAACTACATTCTCGAGAACCATTATTGGGTGATGAAGATGATTAAGAGACCGATGTCTCTAGAGTTTAAGTATGTGTAAGAAAAATTGATGATGATGATTATTTAGATGATGAGGAGGAGAAGGAGGATGAGGATAATGAAGTCGAGAATGTGAGTGACTCACTGAAATAAGGGAAAGAAGATGTTAATTCTGGTGAGGAGTTTTTGCATGGAGAAGATGATGAGGCTACTATACTGGATATTTTTGATCTTGTTGGACATGATAATTCATGTCATGATGATGATAAAGATAATATAAATGGGTACAAGAATGAACACCCTAATTAATATTCTTAAGGAATAATTTAGGAGCTTAACAATATCCTGGATGGAGGAAAAGAGGAAGAAGCTGAGGATCAGAATGCACCTATGCCTCAGATTGAGGAAGAGCCTCAAGTGGCTGGAGTAGCTACAGTGGATGGAGTTGAGAATAAGTTCATGTTATGTTAGTACCAGTTCCTTGAAATGGACTTTTGGTTGTAACTTAAGAAGAAGAAGTAGAAGATAAAGCTAAGATTGTACCTGAACCACAAGGAAGAAGAGTAAGGATTGACATAGTGGATCCTAGAGAATTGACCAACTCTGGTTAGTCAAATAGAAAACAAGGTTATATCTTATTTGGGTTGGATTATGAATCAGATGAGGAGATGGTATCTCCTCCTTCTCCTTCTCCACAAGGTGAAGTGGAACAGTTTGCCCCAAATTCACCTATAGTACCTCCTGATGCTGAGCCTATTGTCATTGTAGTTCCTAGTAATGATGTCACCAAGGCTGATCATGAGAGATTCAAATCAGATATTTGTGAGTCAGTGAGATCATCTATTGGAGTTAGAAATGAATCTTCTACTTCCATGAGTATTTTTTGAGGTCTTTGAAGCTAGGATATCACTAATAGTGATTCAGGAGATTCAACTTAACCTAATCACTACATGTGAGATAATTAGTAGAAACAATACAATATTGGGAGAAGAATTGAAGAGAATGAGTAATGAATTGGAATCTATGAACACTGATTTTAAGACCACACATGGTGGTTTTATGTTGGTTCTTAGGAACTTGGTTACACATCTACTGAGTGTAGATTTAAATAATTTAATGGATGATCTTAGAAAGATGATTTTTAGTGCCTCTAGTTATAAATATACCAGACCTACTACTTTTGATACAGAGTTTATTAAGTCTGTGATGAGAGAAGAGCCTAAAGGTATTCAATTGGATTTTGATAAAGAGACTCTTTCTAAGGTGTAAAAAATCATGTTCTAGTTTATAACATGGTTAGACAGTGTACCAATGAGGCATCTACTTCCCAGAAAGAGTTTTTCGAAATGGTGGACAAGTATTTTTCCAAAATCTACACGAAGCATGATCTGGTTAAAAACATTAAGTACTTGGGTGAGAACATTAAGATTCAACCAGTTACAGAGGCATTCAAGAGGCAAGTCATTTAGTTGAAGGAGTTTATACCTACTTTGGAAATGTTCATGGAGAACAATGACAATTTTGAAAAGGATATGATGTATGGTGGTGAAATCCTTAATACTTTCATCATGCTTTTGAAGCCAAATCTGTATAAATAGGCAAAAAAATAGTGGTCCCTACAGCTACTTCCATCACATCTGGTTCTCTACCTTCTAATCAAATGACAGTTTCTCAAGCCTTATCTCAGATCACGCTAGTGATTAAGGAGAAGCCTAAAAGTTATGTTTTATCACAGAGGAGACCAAGCTTTATGAATAATATTCCTATAGGTGTTTCGTTACTTAGTGTTATCATTTGACCAACCCTTCATACAACCAGAACACCACCACTACGGGAAAAATGGGTAATAGCGACGGGGTATTTGCGACGGGAATTATTCTCGTCGCAAATACCTTTCGCAAAAGAGTATTTGCGACGGGCAACTATTCCCGTCACAAATAGTTTGGCGTGAAATGCGCGCCAAACCGCGCGAGGGTTATTTGCGACAGGGTTTCTATCCCCGTCACAAATACCCCGGTGGCAGGGGTTATTTGCGATGGGCCCCGTCGCAAATAACCGTTTTAATGCCGCCAATAATTAAATGTGGTCAGGGTTATTTGCGACGGGTCCCGTCACAAATATCGTTATTTGCGACGGGTTTTCCGTCGCAAAAAAGCCGGTCGCAATTTATCTAACCTATAAATACTGCCAACCATTACAATTTTCTCACTCTCTACTCTCAACCGTTCCTATTTTTCCGCTCTGATTCTTTTACGACTTTCAGTTGTAATTTTTTTTTCCGACTTCGAAGATTCAGTTGGTGGTGTTGTACAATTCCAGCGGCTCGACATTGACATCAAGTTTAAGGTTTTTATATGAATTTTAATTTAATATTTATTTTATTTTTTATATTTATTTAGTTTAAATTTTTAGAATTTTTTTTTCTGATTTCTAATTAGAAATAATTATGAATAAGTATTAATAATTAACAGTAATTAGAGACAATTAAACACTAATTAATTTAAAATAGTTAGCTGTAATTACAATTAATTAGCAGTAATTATGAAAAATTAAAATTAATTTGAATTAATTAATATTAATTAGAAATAATTAACATTAATTAGTAATAATTTATAATAATTACCAATAATTAGTAATAATTACTAATAATTAGTAATAATTACTAATAATTCCCAATATTCAATAATTTGCAATATTTGTCAATATTTGTCAATATTTTTTCCAATAATTACCAATATTTACCAAGAATTGTAAATAATTGTCAATATTTACCAATAATTAGGAATAATTACCAATAATTAGGAATAATTACAAATAATTAGGAATAATTACCAATAATTTTGAATAATTACCAATAATTAGGAATAATTACCAATAATTAGGAATAATTTACCAATAATAAGGAATAATTACAAATAATTACCGATAATTACCAATAATTAGTAATAATTCGTAATGATTACCAATAATTAGTAATAATTACCAATAATTACCAATAATTACCAATATTTACCAATAATTAGTAATAATTTCCAATAATTAGTAATAATTACCAATAATTAGTAATAATTACCAATAATTAGTAATAATTAGTAATAATTACCAATAATTAGGAATAATTAGTAATAATTAGTAATAATTACCAATAATTCATAATAATTACCAATAATTCGTAATAATTACCAATAATTAGTAATAATTAGTAATAATTAGTAATAATTAGTAATAATTACCAATAATTTGTAATAATTATTAATAATTAGTAATAATTAGTAATAATTTCCAATAATTAGTAATAATTTCCAATAATTAGTAATAATTACCAATAATTAGTAATAATTAGTAATAATTAGTAATAATTTCCAATAATTAGTAATAATTTCAAATAATTAGTAATAATTTCCAATAATTAGTAATAATTTCCAATAATTAGTAATAATTTCCAATAATTAGTAATAATTACCAATAATTAGTAATAATTAGTAATAATTACTAATAATTTCTAATAATTAGTAATAATTTCCAATAATTAGTAATAATTTCCAATAATTAGTAATAATTTCCAATAATTAGTAATAATTTCCAATAATTAGTAATAATTACCAATAATTAGGAATAATTAGTAATAATTAGTAATAATTACCAATAATTAGTAATAATTACCAATAATTTGTAATAATTACCAATAATTCGTAATAATTACCAATAATTAGTAACAATTAGTAATAATTAGTAATAATTAGTAATAATTAGTAATAATTACCAATAATTATCAATAATTAGTAATAATTACCAATAATTACCAATAATTAGTAATAATTACCAATAATTACCAATAATTAGTAATAATTACCAATAATTGCCAATAATTAGTAATAATTAGTAATAATTATCACTAATTAGTAATAATTCGTAATAATTATCACTAATTACCAATAATTAGTAATAATTAGAAATAATTACCAATAATTAGTAATAATTACCAATAATTACCAATAATTAGTAATAATTAGTAATAATTATCACTAATTAGTAATAATTCGTAATAATTATCATTAATTACCAATAATTAGTAATAATTAGTAATAATTAGTAATAATTACCAATAATTACCAACAATTACCGATAATTACCAATAATTACCAATAATTACCAATAATTAGTAATAATTACCAATAATTAGTAATAATTACCAATAATTAGTAATAATTCGTAATAATTAGGAATAATTACCAATAATTAGGAATAATTCGTAATAATGAGTAATAATTAGTAATAATTACCAATAATTAGTAATAATTATCAATAATTAGTAATAATTTCAATAATTACTAATAATTAGTAATTATTAACAATAATTAATGATAATTACCAATAATTAGTAATAATTACCAATAATTAGTAATAATTACCAATAATTAGTTACAATTACCAATAATTAGTAATAATTACCAATAATTAGTAATAATTACCAATAATTAGTAACAATTAATAATAATTACCAATAATTAGTAATAATTAGTAATAATTACCAATAATTTGGAATAATTACTAATAATTAGGAATAATTAGCAATAATTACTAATAATTACCAATAATTAGTAATAATTACCAATATTTACCAATATTTACCAATATTTACCAATATTTACCAATATTTACCAATATTTACCAATATTTACCAATATTTACCAATATTTACCAATATTTGCCAATAATTACCAATATTTACCAATAATTATGAATAATAACATTATTACATTATTTGTATATATTATTATTAATATTAAAATAATATCATTTTCTATATTATATAAAATTCTCCTTTCATCTGTGTGTTTTCTGTCTCCACATGTAATATTTGCATTCTTTTTCAAAATTATCAACCTACTTACCAATGGAGAGGTGAAAGTGAATGAAAATATTACATGTGGAGACAGAATGTTAAACACACGGATGAAAGGATAATTGTATATAATATAGAAAATTATATTATTTTAATATTAATAATAAAATATACTAATAATGTAATAATGTTATTATTATATAATTAATATTTATGAAAAAATAATATTAGTATTATTAGAATAATAAAAAAATTATATAATATTAAAATTATCAATATTTGTAACAGGTTTTGCTTTATTCTCAACATATTCAAATCTTAAAGGGTCAATTTTTAGGTCTATCTCAATAAAGAGTTTGCGTCAGTCGTGTCTGATGTAAACTCTATAATTATCCTTGCTTGAGTGTTTTTTCTAACAAATTATTCAAAACTAGTAATGCGTTTATATTTTATAGAAAAATATAGAACAACGAGGTCGTCAACAGTCATTATTAGATGACCGCATATGGATAAATCAACGTAGAAATCCAAACGGTTCTGGTTTAAATACAGTATATATAGAGGGTGTGGAGACTTTTTTATCATTTGCGGCATCAAATCCAGAATTTGTTTCAGAAGGCAAAATAAAATGCCCTTGTGGAAAATGTGCATTGAGAACGTTTGACACGTTTGACAAAGTGGGGGGACATCTCTTGCGTTTTGGTTTTCAACCAGATTATGTTTTTTGGTATCAACATGGTGAACGCAGTTCCAGAGTAGGTGATACCAACTTGATTCCAGATCTATCCCGGTTTCAGGATTTAGTACATGATGTTGCAGGTTCATCTGTTCAACATACAGAAACTCCGGCTAATATAGCTTCAAATCTTGAGTTGGCACCGTCTGAATTTTATGAGTTGTTGAGGTCTGCTGAGGATACATTATATCCTGGCTGCAAGATGAGAAAATTAGAAGCAGTTGCAAAATTTATGGCTATCAAATCAGATAACGGAATGTCAAACACCTGTTTTGACTAGATATTTTCTTTTCTTAAAACACTATTACCCGAAGGAAATGTTTTGCCTGCAAAATACTATGAGAGTAAGAGGCTGGTTCGAAATTTGGGACTTACTTGTCAGAAGATTCATGCATGTTCAAATGACTTCATTTTATATTATAGGGAAAATGAGTCGTTGGATAGTTGTCCCACATGTGGGCAACTGAGATATAAAGAAGGGCAACATGGGAAGTCTGGTTTGATTCCTGTAAAACAGTTGAGATATTTTCTGCTTACATCCAGACTTTAGCGTTTATTCATGTCTAAGAATACAACGACAATGATGTCATGGCATAAAGAAAATATTTCAACCGATAAAAGCTTGAATCATCCAGCCGATGGTGATTCATGGAAACATTTTGATAGAGTGCATCCATCCTTCGCTTTAGAAGCTAGAAATGTTCGACTAGGCCTTTCCACTGATGGTTTCTGTCTGTTCGGATCTTATGGTAGTCAATATTCATGTTGGCCTGTTTTTTTAACTCTGTACAATTTACCTCCATGGATGTTGATGAAGGAGCCATATATCTTTTTGACTTTACTAATTCCAGGACATCCGAAGAAGAACATTGATGTTTATTTGAAACCATTGATTGATGAGTTAAGTTTATTATGGAGTACTGGTGTCAGTACATATGATGTTGCTACGAAATATAATTTCATACTGAGAGCAGCATTGATGTGGACAATTAGTGACTTCCCGGCTTATGGGATGTTATCTGGCTGGAGTACACATGGTCAGAAATCATGTCCTTACTGTATGGGAGAGAACAAATCATTTATGCTCCTTCATGCAAAGAAACCTTGTTATTTTGACTGTCATCGCTGATTTCTTCCAGCTAATCATCCTTTTCGCAGAAACAGATCTCATTTCAGAAAAAGAACAGTTGAAAGGGATGAACCTCTAAAAATGCTATCAGGTTCGGAGTTAAAATTAGTTGTATTTTCATTACCTCCCATCACTTTTGGTCCCACAATAAACCAATGGAAAATTTATGGTTTTGGGAAAGAGCACAATTGGATTAAACGTAGAAAATTTTGGGATTTGCCATATTGGTCTGATTTGTTGGTCCGCCACATGTTGGATGTCATGCATATTGAGAAGAACTGTTTTGATAACTTGTTTCATACAGTTTTGGATACTCCAGGAAAGAGCAAATAAAATGTAAATGCACGTTTAGATCTTGCCCAAATTTGCAGGCGTCCAGAACTGGAACTGTTTGAGAATGTCAGAACAGAAAGGTTACTGAAACCAGAAGCATCTTATACACTATCTAAAGAAAACCGTTTATTATTTTGTCAGTGGATTGCATATTTGAGACTTCCAGATGGCTGTGTTTCCAATTTGGGTAGATGTGTAAAGAATGGTCATATTACTAGATTAAAAAGTCATGATTGTCATGTTATAATGGAAAGAATTCTACCCATTGTATTAAGAGGTCTGTTGAATTCTGTGATTTGGGATTCCATAACTGACATGTCTCATTTTTTTCGGGAAATTTGTGCGGCTACAGTAGATTATGATGCTCTATGCAAACTTGAACAAGATGTTGTTGTAATTATATGTAAACTAGAAAAAATATTTCCGTTGTCTTTCTTCTACTCAATGGAACATTTGATGTTACATTTTCCATATGAAGCCAAATGTGGAGGTCCAGTACAGTTTCGATGGATGTACCCATTTGAATGATGCATGCAAAAATTGAAACGAAAAGTACGTAACAAAGCATCTGTTGAAGGATCTATTGCAGAAGCTTATTTGCAAGAGGAAATATCTTTTTTCTGCTCACATTATTTTGAATCCGAGTATCCTTCAAAACACAACCGAATGGGATGGAACAAGAGGAATATTGATGAAATCGACAATCAATTATCTGTTTTCAACCAGCCAGAGCTTGGTTTTGGTAGAGTTTATGAACGATGGCTTTCGGATGATGAACATCACAGAGCTCATATGTATGTTCTGCTCAACTATGAAGAGATGACATCAGTTGTACTGTAAGTGTTTATATCACTTATTCAATCATTTATGTTACATTAAATAACATTGTTTTTTATAGGTTGTATGATAATCATATCAAGAAACAAATTCCACAAATTACAGCAGCTGCTCTCGAAGAACGCCGACAGAAAAATTTCTCTCAGTGGTTTCAAAAACTAGTAACATAAATTCTTTATCTTTTAGCAACCCATTCAATGTATAGTTTATTATATTGATAATTATTTCACAAATTTTCAGGTGTCTCGACATGCTGATAAAATTGACAAACGGCTGCGTATATTGAGTAACCCACCTTCCAAACTTGTTAAAACTTATAATGCATATGTGGTGAATGGATTTCGATTTCACACACATGTATATGGGGAATCAAAAAAACAATGAACAATGGAGTTAGCTTGAGAGGATCTGATCATCGAGAAAATGAAGTTTACTTTTATGGCATACTTGATGAAATCATTGAACTCTGTTATCTTGGACAACATTACATAACCATGTTCAAATGTCGGTGGTTGGATACAAATAGAGGCATGTGTGTTCATCTGACTCATGGAATCATCGATATTAAATGTAAAAGTGTTCTCGTAGTAAATGAACCATTCTTATTGGCTCAACTGGTACATCATGTTTATTACGCAAAGTACTGTTCTACATCAAGAGACTTGACTGATTGGTGGAGTATAATATAACTCAAAATTCGAGACAATCAGTTTAGTCAAAGTGAATGTGCTTTCACTGATGTGCAAAGAATTGAAGTTTTTCAAGAGAGTACTCAAAATCAATCTTTTTTACAAAGAGACATGAGTATCGATGACGACACCCCACATTTAAGATTCGGTGATGACGATGATGTTAATGATGTCACATATAAATTTGAAATGGTAAGAGATGAAGAAACTGGAACTCGAGTGGATATCGATGATGTTGAGGAGGAATATGAAGATGATGATGAAGATGAACACTGATAGAATTCCATGGTAGTTATATACAATCATAACTAATATATATGTATATATAATAGTAATTATAAATTATTTGCTAACAACATTATCATTTTCTGTTTCAGATGGATGACGACATATTTCGTGAGTTGGAAGATGTTGACCTGTCTTTCGATGCGGATGAGTTGCTGGCAGATGACCCTCAGCCTGCAGGCGCTCTAGGGAGTACGCGGAGGGGGCGCGGTCTTGCACGATTGATGATTCCTGACCCCGTCCCTGAGCGATGTCCACGTCTTGGGTTTGATCCACGCACACGGAGGTGTGATAACCTGTGTGATAACCTGTGGATTTGACTAAGATTTCATTAATCTATTCACATAATAAATGTTTATTATTTTTACAGTTTTTCGCATATAGCAGTCGAACAGGGTAGCTCTATTTTTCCCAACTATTTCTCTTAGCCATGGACCACATGGGAGCAGATTCTCATTGATGTGCAGTAGGCCATGTTCGGCCATTGGTTGGTACATACCTAAATAAATAATTTTTATTTTGAAAATTTTTTCATTTCTAACTTGATATTTTGATTTATTTGTAGGGTTTATAGTATTAGATCGAGGATAACATGCGTGACGCCATCCACGAGGCATGGGAGGTGGCCATGCATGATCGCTTTCTTTAGTTTTTGCACAATTTAAGAAAAGCTACCACGAAGAAAGCAGGAGTGTCAGTTTTTGACGAGTCATGTAGAGCACACCGACCAGAGTACATTTCATCCCATGTATAGGATGGATTATGTGTGCACTGGTTGAGTGATGCCTTTTAGAGGAGATCATTGGTGGGGAGGAAGAATTGGGGGAGACAGGAGGTGACTCATTGAGCTGGGAGTCGTACTTTCAGTACTCATAGACAGCATCTGGTACGTACATTATTTATAAATATTTTATATAACTATAAATATTAACAGTTTATTTATTATTTTTATAGGTTTTCAAGCACCCCGATATTACGGAGTACGACGTATATCTAAGGATGTATAGTGATCCTGCTACTGGGGAGCTCAGAGGTGATCTTCAACGTCACATCGTGGTCAGTATTATTTGTTTTCATGTTTAAAAATTAACTGCATATAATATATTCACAATTTTAATTTTAAATTGCAACTACATGAGTCATATGAGGCCGCAGCGTCACAGACCCAGCCTGAGAGTCAGGCCAAGTCATCAGATCAGACCATTGGCCGTCAGTTTGATGAGGCGGCATGGATGCAGGCGACCCAGTATGCCTTCGAGAAGGGTCGGGTAGTTGGTATCAACTCTCGACTGACTCCTGGAGATTATTATGCCAGTGCTGCGATGTCGGCGTCCAGCTCGAGAGGAGCTCGTGCATCTTCTTCTGCTACACAGTATGATGATCAGTTGCGATCTCAGACTGCACTGATAGAGAGTCTCCGACAGGAGCAGGAGCAGATGCGTCAGCAGTAGCAGCATGAGGAGGACCGTCGACGCCAGCAGCAGCTGTATGAGGAGCAGATGAGTCGGTGGCAGCAGCAGCACCAGGAGCAGATGGAGTACATGCGCCGACTCCCTCATGCTTTAGGGATGGAGTTTCCTCCACCAGCATCTGCAGATCCCCCCTCCCCCCCTCCTTCAGATTAGAGTTTGTTTTTATGTTATAAAGTTTGTTAAATCAAAATATGAATTTTTTTTCTATTCGTAGTTTCAGTCTCATTATAAAATATTAATAATATTATATTTTGAAATAACAATATTAGTATGAATAATAATATTATTTATATTTTATAATATTAAATTTTATATATATATTAAAATTTTATAATATTATAATTTAATTATATTTTTTTTAATATTTGAATTATTTTAATATTTGAGTGTAAAATAATTATATTATTTTTATATTAATTAAAATAATTTAATAATATTTTTTTTATTTATGAATTATAATTCTAATATTATTATATTAATTAAAATCAGTTATTAATATTCTATTATTTTTTATTTTTGAATTGTAATTCTATTATTATTATATTAATTAAAATAATTTATTAATAATTTATTATTTTTATTTGTGAATTATAATTCTATTATTATATTAATTAAAATAATTTATTAATAATTTATTAATAATTTATTATTTTTATTTGTGAATTATAATTCTATTATTATATTAATTAAAATCATTTATTAATATTTTTTTATTTTTGAATTATAATTGGATTATTATTATATTAATTTAAATAATTTATTAATAATTTTTTTTTATTTTTTTATAGTATTTGCGACGGGATACTATGCTCGTCGCAAATAGTATTATTATTATATTCATTAAAATAATTTATTAATATTTTTTATTTAAAAAAAAAAGTAATTGCGACGGGCCCGTCGCAAATACTGTTTTAAAATGTTTTTTGCAAATATACGGACTGATATTTGCGACGGGAAGGATCTCTGTCGCAAATAATACCTTTAGCGACGGGCCCATCGCAAATAATTGTTGTTGCGACACCGTTTTCCGCAATGGTCTATTTGCGACGGGGGCTCATCGCAAAAGCCTATTAGCGACGGGATCCCGACGCAAATGCCCCATCGCAGATTCCATTATTTCCATTAGTGCAACTCTTGAACCTTCTCTTGAACCTCCAGACAAAGGGGAATCCCCTAAAAAGCCCAAGCCTTAGCTTTGGATCATTTATTTGATAGGGATTTGTACCTTTTTCATGACTTTATTTTTGATGATTGTACTCTTTGTATATTAATGAATATCAATTTGACTTCCCAAAGTTTCAAATTTTCTACGTTCTTTTTCTTCACCCATTCTCTTTCTTTTCGTCTTTTTGAAAATCCAAAAATGTGGATAAATATCTGGATGGAATTTATTGTTAATCTAAGGGGGAGAAATCTTTTATAGGAAATATTCCATGTAATCAATAGAATCTCTCTCTCTCTATATATATATATATATCCCACCTATTATACAAATAACTCAGACAACTTACAAAGGGGGAGCATGAAAATGCTTTGATATAACTCTCTTAAAAGAAACCTTCTATATTTATATATCCTCTGAAGTAATAATTGAGGAGGAGTAGAAAAGGAAATTCCTTACAGTTATATTGAGAATTCATACTCACTGTTTCAATTATAAGTGAAGTAATTTTTATTACTTAACATCTTGTATATCACGTTAATGCCATGATTTGTTATTATCAAAAAGGGGGAGATTGTTGGACCCTTTGTGAGGTAGTTATTTTAATAATCACAACTCATGCTATATTACAGATCATGATAATTCATACATTATATTTTAACTACAGTTAATCATGTCAATAAATGAATAACTTATGTCACATAGTATAATACATTTCAATAAGTCAATAAATTATGGATATTTATGTTTCAATATACTTACAAGTGTATATTTACATGTATTTGTGATTTTCACTCAATCTGGTAATGTTCTGTATAAGACAGACACATTGAATATTTTTCAGAGTCCCTAACACCAATTGGTTTAAGAAGTTACTACTGGTTGACTCATTTATGGGGACACAATGATCGAAGAAGTCACTAATTGAAGTAGACACCAATGTTGAATTCCTAATAGTTCATGCGACTCACCGATGGATAACTCACCGATGGGAGACGAATTGATAGTTCAAAGGACTTACCGATGAACGAGTCACTGATGGGTGAGACACCGATAGTTCAAAATGAGTCACCGATAATGACTCACTGATGCTTGGACAGACTGATAGAATAAATGACTCACTGATCTCAGATTCACTGATATCGATAGAGAGGAGTCACCGATATAGAGAGTCATACATTCCTGACCGGCTGAGGCCAATGACCCATAGATACTTACAACTCGCCAATAGTCATAAAAACTATTTTTAAATTATTAATTCAAATTTATAGCTAATATTATTATTTAGAAATATTAATGTTTCTAAAATTATTTAATGTTTTCTGTAGGATATTCTAAGAATAGTATGTGGTACATGCATGTAGGGAGATCATTTTGTCTGCTGGACCATGATGTATAAAATAATTACAAGCTAGATCATTTGAGGGTGATGAAAAGTAGCATGAAAAGGAAAACATGTGAACTCCTGCAACACTCGAGCATACTACCAAAATCAAAAGAACTCAAAGGAATAACATACTGGGAGATCAAGGAGTCAAGCTAAACCCACTGAGCTGACCTGAACATCTTTTGAACAAAGAATCAGAATATATATTACTTTTAAAATCCAGACCACAGAGGCTAAGACACTCTTTTTTAGATTCATCTTGCAGATGATGACTCAAAATTAAGCTTCACTGCATTAAATGAATCCATATTTTCACAACATAATACAAGAATACTAATAAACATTTCTCAACATCCTTAGATATTTTTTGTTCTTTAAATTACATTTCTGAGTAGTTTGTGTGTCTGTCTATTACACACACACTAACTCAAGTGCCTAACAAAATGATACTTGATATCTTCCAAATCTTTCACTATTTATCCTTTGTATCCCATATAGTACTGTGGAAGAGTTAATGTGTGACCGGTTTGTTATTTTCCCATAAAGAACTGTGTTGGAGGTCAAGTGTGACCTGGACAGCCTTGTATGCTATTGTGAACCCATATCTAGGGTGTGGATCAAAATTTGTTTATTTATATAAACCGTTTGGTCGAAGGTGATCGCCAAGTTGAGAGGACTAATTCTTAATATAAGATTGAACCTATTGTTTATATCTACTATGTTTTTACCTTTAATTATATACTCTATTCTTATCTCATATTTCATAAAACTAAATTGAACTTTTATAGTTAGTTTAGAAAGTGTTTATAACTCTTTTGATCCAGTAGGTTAGTTTCAAAAGTTGTATTAATCTTTTTGATTAGTACAGCTCAGAAGTAATCAATATTTTGAGAAAGTAACTAAACATCCAGGACTCTTATAAATTCACTACAAATTTACTTAGATTATATTTTTAATTGGGGGAAATTCTTAAATAGAAATTTTATAAATATAAATTTTTATAGATACTCAATTCACCCTCCCCCCCCCCCTCTCTTGGGTACTCTAGTCTTACCAACACACCGAATTTTTGGATGATTATCATAGCATGAATTTCTCTTTGAATCTAGGTAGAACCATTATGTACAGATATTTGAAGGAACATTTTTGGTTGGCTAATATGAAGTGTGAACGTATTGACTATGTGGTAAGATATTTGGTTGGACTATATTTTAAGTCTAAGAGACAACATCCTATATGACTAATAAAACCTATACCAATTTCGATTTCGAGAGGGAAGGAATTGAGATCGAAATTTTCTATATATTCTAAATAATCCTTGAAATATTAATGAAATATGGGTTATTGTATATCTTTTCACCAAATCTTCATATTTCCTCTATATAAAAATGATTTATCTCTTTGACACCTTGTGTGTCTCTGTATTAATGAATTTTTGAGACTTCCCGGAAAACTCATTCAATTGTTTCTCATCAAGATCCACAAATTAAAATAAAATATAGGAAAAATATTTTGAATGATATTGATACCATGTTTCATTTGAGCATCGCTTATCAAACTCAAAATAATGGATAGTCTTAAAGGATTATTCAAACATTATAAGGTATGTCGAGGATGTTCTCTCCTAACATTCAGGGTATGTGAGATTAGTATTAACCTTCAGTAGTGATTTCCAATAAAAATAACTTCCATTAATGTATTTAGTTGGCTAGTATGAATAATTATATGGAAAGGGATGTCATACTCTAACATGTTGGGACAATGTTTCTGAAATAGAGGTTATATGCCAAGAAAATTTGGTGAAGGCAATGAAAAAAGTAAACACTATTTGAAACCATATCAATGAAAATCAATGAATGAAAAATATTTATGTCTGTAACTAGTGTTGAAGATCCGTTATGCCACAGAGTCCAAATATTGACTAAGGGAAGTACCTCAAGCAAAAAAGAAGGAAGAACATCAAGAATTTCACAAAGGCATTAAGGCACGCAAGTATACCTGCGCGCTAGCCTTGGGCACGAAAGTCACTTGCACGTCTGTCATGGGCACGCATGTCACTTGTGCTCCCAAAGTAGTTTTTCTCCCAAACTCAGGTGGCCTATAAATAGCCCTTGTCGGCCCCCCAGTTCTGGGATGAAAAATCCAAAACTCAGATTCAAGCTCTGGTCACCCAAGTCTCTGTCTGAAGTCTTCCGAACACTTCTAAGGTAATCCTTTTCCAAGAATGGAAGCTCTAAAGAGGAAGAATAAGGCCTAATTGTTAGAAATACTTGCGCGCCTAAGTGTCCAACCCTTAAGGGAAATGGAGACACTTGCGCTCCACCTTTTCCTCTCATGGAAACTTGCACACCGCCCTTCTGGAAGCATCTAGGGATAATACTAAGGGCTTGAGCCAAGTCTCGCCCAAGTATTACCCTACAGGTTCTCCGTCGCCCAAGTGAACTCATGTCGCGCAAGTATACTTGCGCGACCAAGACTTGTGAACCAGACAAGGACTTGTGTGCCTCCTTCCAATTCACTTCCTTTCCTCAAATTCATCTCTCCTTTTTAAGATTTAGTCTTCAAAACCATCTTCAAAGTCATTTACAGCATGATTCCTTTGTTAGATTCCTTATCTGAAAGGAATTCTGTGTAACATCTCCCAAAACCTAGTGATTTACATAACATTATGTAATTAAGGTTAGATATTTCTTTCATTAAACCTCATCCTTTAAGATGAGAAGATCTTTAATCTAGGCATCCTCTTTAGGAGTAAGCCCAAAGTTCCTTGTTCATGGGCATCCTCCTTAGGAGTAAGCCCCGTGTTTCTAAATATGGGCATCCTAATTTTTAGGATTAAGTCCCAATAATTATTTCCATTAAATTTGGGCATCCTCTTTAAGATTAATCCCCAGTCTTAATTTGTTTTGATTTGGGCTTCCTTTTCAGTAATGAAACCCAATCATAAGTTCCTCTTAATTTGGGCCTCCTTCTCAGGATTAAGTCCCGAGTTTAAATTCCCAATCTCCATAAAGTTAAAATACCTCTATGGACCCTGCTCTTGGGCTTCTTTCCTGATCTAAGTCTTAATCTTAATTTACTTGGGTCGTCATACAAATGTAATCCCCACATCATTTTTTATGACTGCATCTTTCATGGAAAAATCATCAGATTTACTGATACCTCTTGTTTCTCACACTGAGTATGAAACACGTGTTCTTAGAGTGTAAAATTAATCACGACATCTCTTTTTGGGCTATTAACCATGCATAAGCCCCATATTTCTTCCCCGAACTATGTGGACTTTGATCTCTTCCTTTAAAGTAGAGTACGTAAGAAGCCTTTATAAGGTCCAAGCCCATAGTTCATTAATTCTTTTTCCATCCAATATGACATTAAACTACATCATTCCTATCGAACTATATGGGTTCTGATTCCTTTCTTTTTAACTATGATACCTAGCTAGCCCATATGCAGGTTCGATCCCAACTCTGAAATAATCATTGTCTTTCTGAACGCTAATAAACTTCAAGTGCCCCACTGAGTGGATTTAAACATAGTATGGTTATCATAATGACCAAGAGATTTTTATATAATTTGTTGAAGGATCCCATTGACTAAGAATCTCTAATAAATATAGATGATTCTCTATCAATGAATAACCTCAAATAAATATAAAATATTCTCTAAATCTCATACATATCAATCATTGATTACCAAATCTAAAGGAATACTCATTTTTAAACTTGGTGAATTAATAATCATTCATGAACATAACTTAAATATATAAGAGAGTCCCGAAGTAAGAAATAATTCCCCTCAAAAAGGTGTGATGAGCCTGACCTCCCATCCTCTTGACCAATGAAAATTCTTAAGCCTCATCGGTCTCCAACTAATGAGCACCTACCTTTGGAAAGTAGGTCTAAATGGATATAGAATCATTTGATGTTTCCAGTTCCACAAAAAAACCCATTAGAAACCAATTGGAAAGTTTGAACCTTAAACAAACAAGGTCATCCCCATTTTGAGGAGAAACAATAATGGTGAACCTGATGTGAATCCTTAACCATGTTAAATGATGTTTTACTAATTTTTTAGGCCACTATTTAACTTAATGTGAGGGCCAGAAAAGCAATCAATAATATATGTGCTCATCCAAAAGATGTAGTCTGGCCAAACTTATCTTGATTATATCTGTTATATCAAAAGGAACTCTTTTCCAATATCTCTCTGCATTACAGAAATTACTTCTTTAAAGTTCACACTTGTGAATGCCTCAGCCCCTACTCCTGTTGGATCCTCGTCCACTTTGAGGGCGAAATCACCTACTCAGCTTCTTCAACGCTGGGTCTCAAATGCATTGGTTAAGGAATACCATCAACACGGTACCATTACGACTCTATAGGCCGCTCAACAAGCCCTCCAATTAACAAATCACCCTGGTTGTCCAGATAGCGACGACTAGTAGTCAAGAAGCAACTGGTGCCAACCACCGTCTTCAACTGTTTTGGGTCATTATCCTTGGAACGCAATCACCAGTCCCTCTTATATTATGGGGAGGTGAATGAAAAGGTCACTCAAGGCCTTAATTCAAAAATATAAGAGTCCTTCCTGAGGGATCCCATCTACAATCACCGCCAGACTCGTGAAGTAGTGCAGCCCCAACATGATGAGGGTATCTTCTTAAGGGTTTTGGCTCAGGTTTCTCAGACCCAAGCATGCAAGATGAATAGTCAGAGGAGAAATCCGGTCAACAAGGAGAAGGTTCTTAATTCTCACCCCTCTAGAGAAGTCCATCAAGCCAACTTTATGGAAAACAACGACCGGGCATATACACCCATCCTTCCTGATGTTACTGCCCAGCAGACTCATCTGGCAGTAACACGCCAATCCCGGCAGGCAATTCCGGCGGAGTATTATAGGCAGGAATATACACCTGTTTATAATTCATCAGCTAGTCAGCATGCTCGTCTAACTGCAACCAAAGAAACTTACCAATAAAATGTGGTGGGAAACAATTAGTAGGCACACAAACCTATAATTCATCAGGCTAACCAATAGTCTCGTTTGGTAACACCCGAAGATGTCAATTGGAAAACTTTAATGATATGCAGGAGGCAGACACAATTTTCTACCCCCACACATGAGTACTGTCAGAATTCATTGACAGGAAAAGGAGGACATGATCAGGAATACACACCTACTCCAAGCACGAAATGGACATATATTCCCATTCCGGTATCTGAAGTCACCATGCACATTCTGAAAATGGTGAAAGAGCATAATAAAATCCATTCCCATATTCTGGATGCCTGTCAGAATATTATAACAACTTCAGCAGCATCATAGGGAAGGAATCATAAATCAATCCCTATCAGTGGATTGAATCATCAAAATATCACTCCAGAACATATACACACCTCTGTCCCAGTCTAGGAGGGTAGTGGGGCATACTCCCCCATGTCATACGGACAATCAAGTCAGGCACATACACCCGATTTGAATGGAGATAATCAGCCTACCCTGACCATTTCTCATGAGTAGGAACATACACCTGACAATAATAACCACTTTCGTCAACAAGTGGTTTCCAAAGTGAGTAAGAAGTTATATAATAAAAATACCCATCCAACATAGTTGATAAATCAAGAGACAATCTATAATAAGTCCTTGCTCGATGCTGGAGTTCTTGAAGCCCTCAGACAATTATTTTTTGCCACTCAAGATTCAACTCTTTCATTTTCAAATTCCGGAAATAAACACAATAATTCTGAAGGTATTCATCAGATACTTCCTCATGAAAGCTTAATTAATGATAGTTCAGTCGATATCGAAGTATCATCTTCAGATGAGAGCCACGATAACCCTATACATGGCCAGAAGATCAAGGAGCAAAAGGTTTCATCTTTTGTTGTAACCCATCAAGGTGGTCCTCCCCATGATGATGAATTTAGCTGGAAAGTCCTCTCTGCAGTAGTAATCTTCATTGCCTGAAAAATTCATCAAAGGAAAATACGGTAACGAGAAAGCCCTCTTATCTTGAGGAACTTTAAAATGTGAAGGCATTCATGTCTGATGCTTTAACAATAGTAGGTGAAATACATTCTCAATCAGAAGATAGCCCAGGGTGTAGGTCATTCTCTGAACCACCCCTGGGTCATTCATCTTTTAATTTGATAAATTAATTCTCTACCAATCATGTTGAATCTGATGAAGCAACAAAGAAGCAGTAGTTTTGGTCTAATCAGGTAGAATAATCTTCATCAAATGATAAGGAGGAATTTCTTAATATGAGAAAACAATTGGCAAAAGGTGAATTACCAGTCATGTTTTGGCCTTTGGTTGACTCTCAGTATGATATTCCAGAAATATTGATGGAAGATTGCATTTATGATATTCCTCTCATCATGTAGAAAACACTTTGTCACTTAAAAAATAAATTATAATCTTATGATGAATATGAAAATCATGTTAAGATAATAGAAGGGTTACAACACCAAATTGATTTGGCATCTCTCTCAGTTTCCCGATATCCAAAGGTTGAACAACAGTATAGAGCCCTTCAGCATGCATGCTTTGGCGCACTAAAAAGGTTGTGCCAGTTAATTATCAATTTCCCATCTGGTATTCATATCAAGGGATGGGATGTTCATGGAGAACTGCATTTCACTATACTCTCCAGTCAACAAAGCCCGCCAAAAGTGGTCGCATGCAATGTTATTGCCCATGGTTGGTCACAAGCAATTGGTTTTGTGTGTAATCAAAGGTTTACTCAAGAACAGGCCTCAACTAGTTATTCCCAAAGTCATGCATACAATGAACATGTTTCTGAATTACTCTTGCATCTAGAAAATGATAATATCGAACAGGCTTCTCATTTAGAGCATGCACATCATTAGGTGACAGAGGTGTCAGAAATCATTCAATGGTTATTTGAGCCCGTCGATTTGAGTGAATGTCGGATGATGGATCCGGATAATTTCCGGACTAAAATCCACAAAATAAAGAGAGATTTTAAGAAAGTCTTAGATGTAGTAGCTCAAGAACAACCTCAGCTTGCCAGACTGGGGACTCTTTTAGCCCAACCCTTGGGATCAACAGATGGGATTCAAGGAGTTGTGTAGGGAAAGAAGGAACAACCCCAGTCCACCAGACTGGGGACTTTTTCAAATCCTCAATCTCTTCCTCCGTGAAAGTCATTTTTCTCTTGGTTAGGGAAGAAACCAGAAGGGGAATGCAGAGATGAATTATCAGGAGATTCCCTCCAAATTACTGTTAATGAAGAAGTTCCTGAGGGATCAACTCAACAAAATGCAATGTCTTATAAAGGACATGGAAGAAGATAGTATCGTAGAAATTTTGATATAAGGAATGAAATAAATTATGCATCGATAAATTTCATCAATGTCGTTGTTACTGATCCCCCAGAACATGAGGTTCACTCAGAGGAATCAGATGAAAAATTTCCTATTCAAGAATTTGTATACACAGAAATAAATGAAGAAGGTGTGCGTACCAAAATCCAGAGGGCTGCCTAGAGGGAAGATATTCCTTTGGGAAATTCCCTTCCATACTCCAGAAAGGGACATGCCAAGGAAAAGGGTAAAAGTTAGGTTACATCCCACCCTACATCTAGAGAAGGCTAATCATTCTCATTTGAGGAAAGGTTCGCAGACCAAGAGGAAGAAATGAAGGAGTTAACAAGTTTGAATGCAGAAATACTTCACGGTAATCTTCCTCCTAAGCATGATGGAGTCAGTCAGTCAAGGTAATTTGTTGTAGTTACTGGGATGGATCAAGAATATCATCCTTTACAAGTACACCCTCACTAGTCCAATCCTATGGGTCATGCACAACAATTACCGGTAGTGGTACCATCAGTTGCAGTACCAGTCACCACACCAGTGCAAACTCCAATTATTGCACCTGCTCAGGTCCAAGCTCAACCAGATGTTTCTGAAAAGTTAATAACTACCATTGAGTCATTAATATCTTGGTTGGAAGCTATAGAGGGAAAATGTGCACAAGTTCAACCGGAAAAGAAAGCATACCCTGAATGGGTTGATGCAATTCCTCCCCATAAAATTTTGCAAATACCATATTCCCAATTTTTAATGGTTTGGGAGACCCAGAACAACACTTAACACATTTTTTTTCTCGTTGTGATCCTATTATGGGAACTCCTCAACAATAAGAAGCATTTAATCTCAGATGTTTTGTGTTGTCATTACAAGGGTCTGTTTTTGTCTGGTATACAAGTTTGCAGTCTCGGTCAATTACCTGGTGGTAAGATCTCCGTCAACGATTCCTTCTTCAATTTAGATCAACATTACCAAAGATGAAAGTTTTTGATCTTACAAATTTTAAGCAAAAGGAAAATGAAAGGGTTTTGGATTTCATTTCTCACTGGAAGGGATTAACATATTCCTTAAGCTTAGCACTCTCTTAAGAAGAATTGTTTCCAATCTATGTGGAAAATTTGTGTGATGAATTAAGCACACCATTGATTCTTGTGAAATAAACAAGAGGGTTTCGAGACCTTTCTTCAATTGCTCAATAGATCTAAGATTCTCTTATAGAGACTAAGGCTAAAACTCATGTAATTCCCTCAGCTCTAGGAAGGAGAATAGGGAGAAAATAGACTGCTATAGTTACACTTAAACAAACATATGTACCTGCTTCCACTTCAAAACCATTATGTTATCGAAGGGATCCACCTCTTGAGCATCAACAACAGGGGACATCTCGTCACGATGATCAAAGAGATCAATGGTGGAGTCAATTTGAGGAGTTAAAGAAAAATGTTTATTCTTTCTGAAATGAACAAGTTCCTGGTTACTTCATTTCGGATCTGGGAAATAATTTGGTTCAGTTTACAAGGCTTAAAAGGCGGAACAAGGAAGGAGATGAAGACCTTCCCAACTATTTCCCATTTCATCAGATGTTGGGGCATCCAATTCAGGAGTGTTTTGTCTTCAAATACCTTCTCCCAAAGATGGTGGACTCGGGACAAGTAAAACAGAAAGGTTCTTCAGCTCATGTAGCATGTGTTACTATTACAGATCCAAAGGAATATGGCGAGTGGCATGAAGTCAAAAGATAAAATGCACAAAAATATGTTGATTGGATGGTTAGAAAAACGATCAACCGAACTAATGCCATTTTATGGATGCAATTGAAGAAACCAATGATGCCTTCTGTTATTTCTTCCACAGCAAAACTCCCTTCATCAGAAGGAAAATCCTCAAAGAGGCGGTGTAATTTGAAGAAATAAGAGCTATTAGAAGAAGATGTGATAGTGTCAAAGCGTAAGTTGTCTTTGACACTGGCAGATTGTATGCCATCTACATCAAAAGCACAAGCACCATCCCACTAAATGGAACGCTCTGAACTGGCTAATCAGGAAGAGTCTTAATCAGATGAAGAGTTGATCTTTGGTTCTATTAACATGATTCACTTAACAGATTTGTATGGAAGTCACAGTTTCGATCCTGAAGATCCTGAGTTCCCTATATCAAACAAAGGAATTAGAGGGAGTTATAGAGGTCTAGGATACATGGGAATATGTGGATATTTCCGAAGCCACTATTCTAATCCTACCTCTTCTAGAATTGTAAATGCAGCAGAAACTCATGGAAAAGACCTTCATCAGGCTCAATAAGAACAAGAAAGTTCTTCCACACATGGAAGATTCAGTCTTGGCACAGTTATTTTGGAAGATCGGTTAGAGGTTACACCTTCTTCCTATCAGCAAATAAATAGACCTTGTCAGTCTAATTTTCCAAAGCTAGGAGTATTTCCAATTCCCACCCCGATACAAGATGCATCTACTTCCAAAGCATCAACTTATAAGGAACCTGTGAAACCACATGTTCATGTTGGGAAACGCAGACCTTTGGACCATAAGTATGATTTCTTGAAACATTTGGCCCAAATACCGGCCATGTTATCAGTTCTGGATGCCTTGAATCTATGAAAGGATCTTTGAGAGGCACTCATTGAGGCTTTGTCAAGTCCTCAGGAATTTGAAACAGAAATTTCTATGGCTGAACTCTACTATATAAAGAATGATCCTGCATAATGCCATGTAGTGATATCTTTTACATATGAAGATGAATATGATGTTTTTCATGGACATATTAGACCTGTGTATTTATCTGGAAAGGTTAATGATGTATACATATGACGAGCATTCATTGATAATGGTTCAGGAGTCAACCTCATCCCTATTCTTACACTTCATCGATTGAGCCTCACTGAATCTGATTTATCTCCTTCTACTTTGATGTTGCAAGGATATGATAAAAATTAACAAGAACCTCTGGGCAAGATTACACTAAGAACTTAGTTTGGAGAATTTGTATCCAATTCAGAATTCATGGTTGTTCTTCATGACACAACCTTTAACATTTTTCTTGGAAGACCTTGGCTACATCAACATGTGGCTATACCTTCATCATACCATCAATGTCTCAAATATTGTTTCAATGGACAAATTGGGACATTGTGTGGTGATAAAGCCTCATTCAAAACATGTGAATCTCAATACATTGAGGAAAAATTCTATCACATAGAGGGAAAGGAGATATCCACAACAAAGGAGGTTACCAAAACTAATGCTCTATATGGTTTGGATAAGATTCCAGTAAACCCATTCATACACGTGAGTAAATATTATGTGTGTCCTATTAGTCAAATTGACAGGATAGACCCAAATCCAAATACTCTTATGGAAACTTTGATAATGTCAATTACGGAAACCAAGACAGACAACATGGTATAAATTTTTGATTCACCAGGAAATGATGAAAGCTCAAATGGAGATGTCTTAATTTGTTCTGCTGAAATCCAACAATTCTATACTTCATCAACTAGGCCAGAAGAAGCTATAGCAATGCCAGAGATGAATGATAATGTTGATTCTCAATCCATCATCTCCTATTTATTACACAAGGAAGACCCTTCATCATCAATAGGGTTAGAAATGGTAGCCATTTCTTCAAGATGTTAAAATTCTAACTTCTCCCTTGATTATGGAAATTATGCTTCATCATCTACTATGAAATTAGAAACAAAAGAAGTAACTCATATCGTAGAAGAAGAGGAAGATCTCAGGGATGCTCCTCCAGCATTTGAAAAAGGTATCTTTACCACTTTGGATGAACTCAGAAAAATAAATCTGGGTACAAAAGAAGATCCACACCCCACATTAATTAGTGTGTTCATGACTCTTTAAGAGCAAGAAATGTATATTTCATTTTTAAATAAAAATCGAGATATATTTTCTTGGATTTATACAGAAATTTCAAGGCTTGATCCTGATGTTGCTACTCATTATTTGGGTTTTCTAGAAGAACATCGAGGATTCAAGCAAGCCGCAAGAAGAACACACCCAAATTATGCCTCCAAAATTGAAGCTGAATTGGATAAGCTTATCTAGGCTATCTTCGTCAGAGAAGTTCAATATCTCAAATGGATACCTAATATTGTCCCTGTGAAAAAGAAGAATGGAAAAATTAGAATTTTCATTTATTTCAGAGATCTTAATCGGCATTGTCCTAAGGATGATTTTCCAGTTCCGATCACAGAACTCTTAATTGATGCAACAGCGGGTTATAAAGCACTTTCCTTCATGGATGGATATTATGGGTATAATCAAATACGAATGGCTACAGAATATGAAGAATCTACAACCTTCAGTTCCCCTCAATGTGTGTTTTGTTATCAGGTAATGCTCTTTGGCCTAAATAATGAAGGTGCAACATATCAACGTGCCATGCAACGTATCTTCAAACCATTTTTAGGGAAATTTGTTGAATGTTATGTGGACAATTTTGTGGTTAAATCAAAAACAAGTTCTAATCACTCGGATGATTTGGAAATAATATTCCACAAACATTGAGAACACAATTTTAAGATGAACCTCTTGAAATGTGCTTTTGGGGTAACCGTAGAGAAATTTCTCGGCTTTGTTGTACGCCATTGTGGAATCAAAGTTGATCCTGAGAAGACAAAATCAATCCTTGGTATTTCACCTCCTTGAAATTTGAAGGAATTGAGAGGACTTCAAGGACACTTGGCCTATATTATCCGTTTTATCACCAATATAGAAGGAAAATGTTTACCCTTCACCAAATTAATGAAGAAAGGAGTCACTTACCAACAGAATTAAGAATGTAAAGAAGAATTTATTATTCTCAAGAAATATCTCTTTAGTCCACCGGTATTAATGCCAACTACTAAAGGAAGACCACTTATTATTTATGTAACATATTTAAAGCGATCATTGGGTGCGTTCTTTGCCCAAAAAAATGATGCTGGGAATGAAAACAGCCTTTATTAGCTCAATTAGACTATGCATGAGGAAAAACTCAATATTCAATTATTGAAAAGTGATACCTAGCGTTAATCTTTGTATTTCTGAAAATTAAGACACTACCTGCAACATCATGAGGTCCAATTGGTATCTCACAATAACCCACTCAAATTTATCATTAGTCTTCAAATGCTTACAGGACGTCTGGAAAGGTGGGAAGTTATTTTGCAGCAGTTTGATATCCAGTATGGGTCTCAAAAGGCAATAAAGGGCCAAGCTTTGTCTGATTTCCATGTTGAAAACCCTTCAGTAGAAGATACATCTTTAGATATTTATTTCCTGATGAGGAAGTATTCTCTATTAAAGATAATCTTCAAACATGGAAAATGTACTTTGATGGTGCTTCCAAAAGTCTAATAGGGAAAAAATGGAAGATCCTTAATTTAACAAACTTGGGTTAGGAATTGTACTTATTTCCCCATAAAAGGATGTGCTACCCTATTCCTTATTATTTTTGGAAGGCGGTACAAACAATGAAGCTGAATATCAAGATCTTATCACAGGATTGGAGTTGGCACTTCCGGCACAGGTGAATCACTTAATGGTAAAAGGTGATTCAGATTTGGTAATTAAACAAGTCAATGGGGACTATTCCATCAGAAAAGAAGAGTTAATCCCTTTTTATGATTATTTCAGAGAGTTGATGGTGGAATTTCCTTCAGAACCGACATTTTATTATGTCCTGCGATCACAAAATTATCAAGATGATGCACTGGCTAATGTAGCCACAGTGTTGGAAGATCCAAATCAGGATGAAACAATCATCAGTATTTCCCACCGTCATAGAGTGTCACCTTATGTTCAAATCAAAACAGAGGAAATCAATGAAATTAGTCCCATTTCTGAACCATATGGTCATACTATAGGATGGATGACAACTATCAGGGAATACCTTCAAAATGGAACACTCCCACCTGATAGAGCCAGGAAAGAACAAGTCCGGCGACGTGTGGTCAATTTTACTCTTCAAGATAGCCCAGATCACCTAGAAAAAATTCTCAACAAGCGAGTTTCTGATGGAATTCTCTTCAGATGTATTGATGGTGAAGAGACAATGGCTGTCATGAAAGAAGTACATGCAGGAGTCTGTGGTGCCCACTAGTCTGGACATAGACTGTCTGATCAAATTCGAAGACTTGGATACTTCTGGCCTTCAATGATACAAGATTGTGTTGATTTCACTAAGAAGTGTCATTCTTTCCATGTATATGCCAATTTCATTCATAAACCTCCAGAGTTACTCCTTACAGCTAAATACTCATGGCCATTTTCCACATGGGGAATGGATGTAGTAGGACCTTACCCTTCGGCTATATCCAAGCAGTTTAAGTATATTCTTACTAATACTGAATTCTTTTCTAAATGGACAGAGGCAATACCTCTCAA
This sequence comes from Viscum album, assembly GCA_963277665.1. NCBI lineage: Eukaryota > Viridiplantae > Streptophyta > Magnoliopsida > Santalales > Viscaceae > Viscum > Viscum album. The sequence continues at coordinate 248,009,332 of OY728135.1, read as the reverse complement.
AGAAGTTAGTTCTAAAAGCATTGTTAGCTTCATCAAGTCTAACATCATTACCAGATTTGGTGTCCCTCATACCATATTGACTGACAATGGCACCAACTTCTGTTCATCTGAGGTAAGGAAGTTGTATCAAGAACACAACATCAAATCCAACCATAAATTTCGGTATCATGTAGTGTCCAATGGCCAAATATAATCCATTAATAATACTCTTTCAAACATACTACAAAAGATGATGGATAATGATAAGAAATAATGGTCTGCTATGCTTTTTTCATGCTTTATGGGCTTATCGGACCACCACCTTCACTACTACGCAATCAACTCCATATTCATTGGTATATTGAACAGATGTAGTATTTCCTATTGAGGTTCAATTACCTTCACTCAGAGTAGCCATTTTTAATCAGTCATCTATAGATGAACAATCTCAAAAGATATTGGATTAATTGGAATGATTAGATGAAAAAATATTGTGCACCCTGCACCACTTGGATGTCTATTAGAATCGAATAACACAGGATTTCAACAAAAAAATTCATCTTTGTTAATTCATTCAAGGAGAATTAGTATTGGTCCTCAGAACCCCAATGATACCAGGAAATAAGGCTATAATGCTTGATTCAAAGCGGGAAGGATCTTAATCAATACATAAGGTCTACTCCAATGGAGATAATTATTTAATCTCAATGGATAGAGAACTCATCACGACTCCAACCAATGCCATATTTCTGAAGAATTAATATGTGTAAAACAAATACATCTTTATTCCTTACTACAAGAAATTAAATTTCATGCCCCTCCATTGTCCAACATGACGTTAAATTGTGTCTAGTCCCTTATATGTCCTACATGACGTTAAACTGTGCATCGTTAGGGTTGTTGCAACCTCTTGTTTCTAACACCGAGTATGACTCACGTGTGATTAGTGTAAACATCAACCATAATACCCTCTTTGGGATGATAACCATGCGTAAGTCCCAACACCATTTTTAGGTCTTTGTCCTCAAGTATAACTTGATCAACAATTCATTTTAAATTGAACTACGCGGACTTTGATCCTTTCCTTATAGGTTGGGTATGTAGGCGACCTCCTGAGGTTAAATCCCAAAACCAATATCTTTTCATTGGTTCACCATCGTCCTTGCTATATGATTTTAAACTATACAGTCCCCCATTTTCATCACTACAAGACATTAAAATACATAACAATACTTATTAGCTACATGATGCTAAACTATGTAGCACCGGTCCATGAATATGACCCTAAACTATTCATACTTTTGTCCAATATGAAAATAAACTACCACAGTCTTTGATACCCTCACCTGAGAGGGAATCATTACTGACATTGATCTCCAACCATGTCATATTCCAAGGACTACGTTCATACATGGAAATTTATGAACCTTTAATCTTGGGTCAAACCATCATTGCACTAATTTCTCCTTTCACCATTCACTTGTACGAACCAAATCTGTACAGATGGTATTTCAAGAACTACGTATGGCTTGATTCCCATCCTTATGGGATATGTAAAAACGTTTGAGCATTCCTCGAATCTAGCCCCAAGTCTTTAGGCCTATCCCCAAATTCCACTTTCAGTCCCTTGGATGAAAAGCCCCCCTCAGAAAACATGAATGTGGTATGAAAAACCTGGTCTTCATTCACATCAGGTTTATAAAACATACAATGTGTATTCCTCGTTATGGTCCGAGCTCTATGACCCTAAAATAAGATCTCTTACACTCTTGTCCCACATGACGTTAAACTGTATTTCAAGAACTATGTATGGATTTATTCCCATCCTTGTGGGATACATATTGAAGTCCTCCATCTCAATTCTGGATCTAGCCACAACGTGATTATGGTTAGCATTGGTCTGTGTATCTCCTACATGCATTGGAAAATGCCCATTTTGATGTGTCATACTCTTAACCTTAAATAATTTCAGATCTCCATAACCCTTTTATTGACTTTTGGTCACAAAATGTCTGATACCCATGAATTCTTTTGCCTAACTATGCAGCACGCGCCCCTAGGTGGTCTTGCATAAGTAGTCTACATAACGGACTTGTCATCCAAAAGATACTATTATTTGACTATGCAGCCAATGCCCTTAAATGGCATTGCATAATTCAACCCCCTATTGGGTTTGTCAAATAGTGGTAACTTAATTCTTGGGAGAAAACCCTCTTTTGTCCTTATTTGTCTTAACGACAATATGTAGGGATCTGAAAAAATATCCATCCTTTACATATTTATCCCATACTATTTTTCATGATTTAAAAGTATTTAAGTCTATGGTTTATATTTCCCTTCCCTATGTTTTGGTAAGACCTTCGCAGGAGTTACATTCATCCAATTCTTTGAAAATCTTGATTGGAAATATCCTCTTCATATTCAAGTACCTCTCTCCATACAGCAGACTCTATACTTTGGAAAATTTGAATCTCCATAAACATTAACTGGTTTTTAGCAATAGAAAAGTAAAATTTCTGAGAGTTCTTTTTCTTGACTATGCATCACGTGACCCTAGGTGGCCTTGCATAAGTAGTTTACATAACATACCTATCAGCCAAAAGATGCTATTATTTGACTATGCAGCCAATACCCTTAAGTGGCCCTGCATAATTCAACCCCCTAACGGGTTTGTTAAATAGTGGTAACATCACTCTTAGGAAATAGTTTCTTTAATTCCTTTTAGCCTTTTTTTCATATCATTCCTCATATTCAAAATTTCTTAAGTCATAGTTTACATGTTTTCTCCCATACTTGAATGTGGAAATATGTTTTTAGATAAATTATCAAGGAATTGAGTCAATTTTAATCCATTCGGACAAAGCTATTCGACCTTAAACATTATCCTTTTTATGTCTAACATACATGACTCTAAACATCCAACAAGAGACAGGGTACTCATTAAATTGGGAACTTGTAAAAGGAACTCTACACAAAAGTCGAGTCCCATCTCGCTAAATGTACATTTTGTATGATTTAGGAAATATTGAGGAATAAAAAGATTCAAAGTTTGTAGGGTTACTTTTATAATCCTAGAAACAATTAAACTATGCTTGCTAGGACCATTGACATAGGTAAAAAATATATAAGTAATTAGCAAGAGGATGCAGGTACAAATGATTGAAGGTGAAATGTCTTTTTCATTGATGCGCAAAATTAGAAGAACATCCACAGAATATATTATCTTCTCTCTTTCATGAAATTACAAGAGGATTTCAATATAACTCTTCATTTGATTTACGGCATCCCAAACTTCATCAACAGACACTTGAAGCTCATTTACTCAACCAGCTTCACTCTTTTTAGCTTTATGGAGTGCTTTCATGGAATCTGCGATGGCTTTTATAAAATTCATTTGAACTCCTTCCAGTGAATTGTTAACCTGGTCAAGTTCCCTAGTAACAGAATCTAACTATTGTTGAAGGCGGATTTGCTGGAAAACATTCTCCTTGATCTTATGCTTCAGCTCCTTCAACTGTGCAGCATGATCAGCCTCAGCTCGGGACACCGCATCCTTGAATTCGCTGATATTGGTCAACTACCTTTCTCTGGTCAGATCACGATGGTAATTTTGCTCCTGCTCCCTCCTTAAGATGACTTGTTTCACCGTGGCATGGATCTCTTGATATCCAAAACCGCCAAGTCATAACATGACGAAAAAGGAAGACAGTCACGTGATATTCGAAGACAACTCTTCAAGACGAACTTCAGATATGATCTTCCATGTATTCTACCATGCCTTGCGACGTTAGAATTGGAGCTTCTTCTTCACCGCTGGGTCTGACTCAGCATCACTATCATAGGGGGGAATATAGTCTTGGAGTAATGCACTTAAAGAAGTTCCCTATTCTGCTCCTACCCCCATGACCCTTGATACTTCACTTTCTACTCCCATTAGGGTGGAGGTTTAGGCTTGACCTCCAGATATAGTCACTGAAATTTACAGCCCTGCAAAGTCAATTGAATGTTTTGGTTAGTTTCAAAGGATAAAAAAATTTGATTAAGCTGTCTTGAAAATTAGGTACATCCACAAATATTATTATCTCTTACCCAATGGTAGATCAGCAGCATGAGAAGGCTGCTCCCCATCTTTCCCAGCTTCAACAAGATTTTCCGGACGGATTTCAGGTAGCTCGGGCGGGTTAAGTTCCACTTGAGCTAGCATCTCTGCAATTATAGGGTCGTCTATACCCCCTTCATGAAAGGGTAGGTCAGAAGCTTGCTCAGATGGAAGTGCACATTTCAACCAATCAGGGTTAGATATTTAATAAGAAATATTTAACAGGATGAAGGATAACACTCACATCCAAAATCTTCTTAATCACATGGTAATTTGACATGATTTTAAATTTCTTCAAAAGATGATCCAAGTTTCATTATTTCATCCAGTGATATCTTAGATTCTTGGTTAGTCTCACCAGTGGGAGCATTTGATACATCTTTTTGGAAACCCTCATCCTACGGCCTCTTACCCCGGACAGCTTCTTCAGAGAAAATTGCGGAGTCAGTTGTAGTGACCGCCAAATTTTTTGGTACAGGTGTTGAACCTAAAGTATTACAAAATGGAAGTCAGTTGATGTTTCCATTCAATGTTAAATGAAGTATTGTTAACTTACCATAATCATGCTCTTCTCTCATTATAGAAGAAATATGAGAAGTTCTAGGAATAGACGTTGTCTCTTATTCAAGATTAGTGAGGTCAGCATGAATTTGCGATGGTTCACCAGCACCCTCCTTCATCCTCAAAGGAGGGTCAGTCCTCTCCCTCAAAGGGGAAATTGAGTAAGCCCCTTCAATCCAAATAAATATTAGCAATCTTTTCATGAGTTAGGATTCATGACTATCTGAATGACTTACCACTACTGATGAAGCATTTATCTGTGGACTTCTTCCTTCAATGCCTTTATTTCATTGAATTTTTGGGTGTGTTGACATCATCACCTCCAAATACAGGTATTGGATAGTGAAAAGCCCTATCTAACTCCTCGTCCATGGCTTTCCGGCCTGAAGATACCTCGCCCGGCTCACGAGGAGATTCAATAGCTCCGATGTTAGTGCCACCAGGGCTATACTATGGTGAAGGAACCTTAGCAGTTCCTTTCTTTAAAAGATGCAGGATGAAGAAGGTAATTTCCTTGAGTAACAAATCTTTAACTAAAATCAAGTTTCAAAACAAATAAGGAAAGATACTTACATCTTCAGGAGCCACATAATCGTGCCACACCTCATCTACTGAAGCACCAATCTCTTTAGTGGTGCCACGATCCATCATTTCCTTCCCCCGCTTGGGGATAAGAATGGAATCATCAGTGGCATATATGAGAATCTCCGGCTCTCTAATACAAGCCCACACTTCATCGGGGTTATCCTCGAAATGGATATCAGTAGAAGCCTAAAGATTCCCTAATCCAAGGATATGTAGCCCTTCGTATAAGTCCAGCCAGGTTGTTTCAACATCACAATATAAACTCCACCATGTCTAGACAGCCTCTGGTCGTAAATATTATGCATGTGCACCAGAAGACCATGAAGAGAGTCCTACAATCATGGACTTCAAATTATTCCCATCTCCTGTAATCACATATAAAGAAAAAGAAAATGAAACTGGTTTCTCTATAAAATAATGGCGATTAAATTTCCTCAATGATATAACTCACCAGGAGTCAATGGAGTAGGTCTCTTAACTCTGGAAGGAGGATTATATCTGGCACGAGGCCGCTTTGATGCATGTTGTACCTCATCATCCCCATCCTAGGAATCTGGTGAATCAGCCCCTGGTGAGGAACCCAGTAAATCAGCTCCGGGTATGGAAGAGTCATCTTCCAGATGAAGGTTTTCTTTCCTGGTAGTTCTCTTTTTTGTCCCCAGATGAGGAACTATATGATTCAGCACTCTTTCAGGGTATGATGCTACCTAGTTCCTGGCATACCAGGTAGTCAAGTGACTCACCGCTCCAGCAACTGGTAGATCAAACACTGCCCCGGTCTTCTCCATAGTTGTCGGGAAACCATTGGATACTACTCTGAACTGACATGCACAGGTGGGGATACACCAATATGCTGCAAACACATGAATTGGCGTGAAAATATATATGGAGCATAGGCCTAGTATATAATCTCTCTGTCAATTCTGGTGGCCAATACACCATCTCTGTAAGCCAGAATGTATGACCTCAATTCCAGGCTAGTTGTTCCATCATCAACAAACCTTCCGGTTGGCGGGTTTCCATATATAATGAAATGTAATTCCTTGAACATACTCAGCCTCACCTTATGATCATACTAGTTGAGGGACAACGGAAAAATTCCAGAATATTCGTGGACTGATGCCCTGAAATAACTTCCAGGAACCTATAGTCCACTCTATAAAGCATATGTCCTAAAGTGAGTGTCGATCCATCCCCACAAAACTTGGAATGGTCCCACTATTCTCAAAATATACTTACCCATATAAACATGGAGTAAGCTCCTATGAATTTTCTCCAAAATAGGGGTGCCCAAACCAACCATTTTCCTCTCATCCAACTTGGCTGCAACAACGGAGGTCCCTGTCCTGACGACTCCCTTCGAATCCTTAACTGGAAGAAGATAAATGCTAATCCACAAAGCTAAAAATCCTGCTAGACAGGTCTTCTCTGGAATTATTTGGCCCACTTCATACCTCCACATTTCAAACTCTCCCTCTTATGGAGTTGCCCAGAATGTGCCAAGAGCACCCCTCTTCTTTATTCTAGGGTAGCTGGTAAGACGAGTACATGTGGGCCCCTTCTCCTTCTTCATGATAAGAAAAATATCCATCCACTCCTCTAGATGAATATCCTTTCTAGAATGAGTTTTGGTGGACTTTTAATTCTTGAGGTTGTAGAAAATTTTCAATAATTCTAGATCCAAAGCCAGAGTCTTCTTCGAATCATTCCAAGTCACCTTTGGGGGGATGAATTCATCATACATATCATCCAAAATTGGAGCCCCTAAGATCTTGTAGACATCCCACAAACTAATGCCTACCTCTCCATGATTCATATGGAAAGAATTGGTTTCTGGGCTCCAATGACGGATTAGCTCCGGCATAAAGTTATCATTCCTGTAGACATATGTATGCCCAGCCCAGACGAATTCATATATTGCGGCTCCTTTCAGATCCTCGACAAACTTTTCATAGGTTTGTTGCACCCAATATACCCACATTCAAGTCGGCTTAACACCTCCTTCGGGATGGAAATCCCATCACATTTTCCATCCCTTGGATTGATCCATATGAGAATTTCAGAAAATAGAGGGATATCAATGCAGCTATTGCTCAGGCTTGTGAGGTTTCAGATCTAGAGAACATGGGCTATGATGCATTATAAACGCCTTATCCACTATTCCAGCATTTACAAATGATCCTGCAACTGAGACATTTGCTGAAGCGAAATTGGTGTAAGTCTAAAACCAGGAATGAGGAAAATAGTTCTTTGCATCTGGAACGTTGACTCCTAGCAGATGACCATGGCCATATAAAGGCATGTAAATACTTTGTGGGAAATTAACTTGATATTTCTTCAAGTACATGTCCAGATCTGGGAGAGTCATTTCGCAGATATCATAGTAATTGTGGCCAATGATGTTCATCATGTCATCAATCTACTTGCTAGCTAACTCATCAGCTGATCCAATTCTTTTGGGAGCCATTGAATCTGCACAAAGATCGAATAATTAACTTTTAAGTAAGTTGGTTTTTCATAAAATTAGTGATGAAATCGGAAAATAATGGATAAGGTATTAAGGTGCGCATGTCTAAAGTCGGTCGGACATGTTGTACCGCACCAGTAATGGCGAGCAAGTCAGAAACAGACTGAGGAAGCGTGACACAACGAACAGAAGTGCAGATGAGTGAAAAGTTAAGACACCCACGTGACGAGAGCTCACTTGCGTGATGAGTGCAAGAAGTGTTCAAAAGCTAGATGCTTTGCGTAAAGTGACACCTATATTTATAGGCGATCCAGAAACATGCGCACCGCATCCTGCGTGCCTCATACCTGCACGCCACTAGATCTTGGTTTCTCCTTTTCTTTAGATTCAAATCATATTTTCTTTTTTTGGGTCCAACTCTGAGGTGGGACTTTTTTTGATGATCCGTTCCGCCACAGAGTCCAAAGATTGACTAAGGGAAGTACCTCATGCAAAAAAGAGCGAACAACAAGAATTTCACAATGGCATTAAGGCGCGCACGTATACCTGTGCACCAGCCTTGGGCATGCATGTCACATGTGTGCCATTCATGGGAGTGCAGGTTACTTGTGCGCAAAAAGTGGTTTTTCACACAAACTCATGTGGCCTATAAATATCCCATGTGGGCCCCCCATTTCGTGGATGAAAAATCCAAAACACTGATTCAAGCTCTAGTCACCCAAGTCTCTATCTAAAGTCTTCCGAACACTTATAAGGTTATCCTCTACCTAGAATGGAATCTCTAAAGAGGAAGAATAAGGCCTAAGTGTTAGAAATAAATGTGTGCCTATGTGTCAAACCCTTAAGGGAAATGGAGACACTTTCGTGCCACCTTGTCTTCTCATGGAAACTTGTGTGCCGCCCTTCTGGAAGCATCTAGGGATAATACTAAGGGATTGTGCCAAGTCTCTCCCAACTATTAACCTACAGGTTCTCAGTCTCCCAAGTGAACTCATGTCGCGCAAGTATACTTGTGCGACCAGGACTTTCACGCCAGACCAGGATTTGCGCACCTCCTTCCAATTCACTTACATTACTAAAATTCATCTCTCCTCCTTATGATTTAGTCTTCAAAACCCTCTTCAATTCCATTTACGGCATGGTTCCCTTGTTGGATTCCTTATATGAAAGGAATTCTGTGGAACATATCTCAAAACCTCATGATTTACATAACTTTATGTCATTAAGGTTACTGATTTCCATCATTCAACCTCATCCTTTTATATGAGAAGATCATTAATCTAGGAATCCTCATTAAGAGTAAGCCCCAAGTTCCCTATTCATTGGAAACCTCCTTAGAAGTAAGCCACAAGTTCCTTAATCTGGGCATCCTTCTTCTTAGGATTAAGTCGCAATCATAATTTCCTTTAACTTTGGGAATACTCCTTAGGAGTAATCCCCAATCTTAATTTCATCTGATTTGGGCTTCCTTTTCAGGAATGAAACCCAATCATAAGTTCTTCTTAATTTGGGCCTCCTTATCAGAAGTAAGTCCTGAGTTAAAATTCCAAATCTCCATAAAGTACAAATACATTTATGGACTCTACTCCTGGGCTTCTTTCCTGAACTAAGTCATAATATTCATTTACTTGGGCCGTCATACATACATAATCCCCACATCATTTCTTATGACTGGATCTTTCATGGCCCTATCATCAGTATTATTGATACCTCTTGTTTCTCACACCGAGTATGAATCACGTGATCTTAGAGTGTAAAAGTAATCACAACATCTCTTTTTGGGCTTTTAACCATGCATAAGACACATATATACTTCCCCAAACTATGTGGACTATGATCTATGCCTTTAAAGTAGAGTATGTAGGAAGCCTTTATTAGGTCCAAGCCCATCATTAATTAATTATTTTTCCATCCCATATGACATTAAAAAACATCCTTTCTATCGAACTATGTGGGTTATGATTTTTTTTCTTTTTAACAAGGATATATTGGTAGCCCATCTGTGAGTACGATCCCAAATCTAAAATATTCCCTATCTTTCTGAATGAAAATAAACTTCAAGTGCCCCACTGAGTGGAATTAAAACTAGTATGGTTATCATAATGACCAAGATATTTCTATATATTGTGTTGAAGGATACCATTGACTAAAAATCTCTAATAAATACAGATGATTCTCTATCGATTAAGAACCTCAAATACAAATAAAAGATTTTCTAAATCTCATACATATCAATCATTTATTGCAAAATCTAAAGAAAAACTCATTTTCATACTCGGTAAATTAAAAGGATTCGCGATCATAACTTAAATCTATAAGATATTCCTAGAGTAGGTAATAATTCCCCTCAAAAAGGTGTGATGAGCCTGAACTCCCATCCTCTCGACCAATGGAAATTCTTAAGCCTCATTGGTCCACAACTAATGAGAACCTACCTTTGGAAAGTATGTCTAAATGGATATAGAATCATTGTATGTTTCCGGTACTACGAATAAACCCGTTAGAAACTAATTGGAAAGTTTGAACCTTAAACAAACAAGGTCATACATATTTTCAGAATAAACAACTAGATAAAATAGATGGAATTGAATGATAGAGATCATGTATTATAGATTATTTTTGTTTCTGATGCATTTGGTAGGGTCATCTCATCATGTGCAATTTTATGTTACCTTATATTCTCACTTTCCTAAGGATGGTATATTACATCACATTAATAGATTGATATCATCTACTTGATCAAAGTGGATGATGGGATGCCTGTTCCACCTTCCAGGATTCCCCAAGGAGATCATCACCTAGTTTGAGTCTCCCTCATAGATTTATGTCATGTTTATGAAACTAATTCCTAGTCCATATCAAGGTGGATTCCAATTAATTATGTTGGTTTTGTCTAAATAGGGAAACAACCATTGTTCAAGGGAGGTATAAACATTATGCACACTATAAATTTATATATGATGAGTAGGTTTTGAACCTATAATTTTTCCCCTTTTGAGGAAATCTCATGTATGAGGCATCTTATTAATGGAACCCAAGGTATATAATATTGATCATGAGGTAGTTGAAACATGGGATATAAGTGTTTTGAGGATTTACACCTCATAAATCCAATGATTAATTCATGGGATAGGGATTCCAGATTAGTTCACAAGTTTAATGACTTGTGGAGAAGATTGGGGGGAAGGTTTAACATCTAGTGGAGAAAGGATTGGAGGTATCTATGTCCCTGTGGGAAAATATCACACTTGGGATTTGATGGACTATATCCCTCCAATGGTGATTACTTAACATTTGGATAATGGAGCGTGTCCCCTATTGACACCCACAAAATGAGAATTTTAAAATTCTAAAATGTTGAAATACCCAAATACGGGTATTATCCCCCACACAATTGCAAAGGAAGAATTTGGCCAAGACCCACAACCTCCAATTGATGTGTGATCATGTGACTATCATGAGGTGATGCGAAGAATCAATGTTCAATATATAACATGATAAAGGTCCCATGAAAATAATTTTGAAAATATTTTTTCTCCCATGAAGGTGCCCCATAAAATTGTATACCATACAATGGTATTTAGATAAAATGTCTTTGTTAATATAGCTTGTAAACCAAGAGACACCAATAAAACCATCCAAAAAAACATTTAAAATAGGAGAAAATTACCAAAAGTTAGATACCCCTGGTGATCTGCATATCACCGCAATACACTAATGACATGTCTACCTCATCTTGTGAAAGCCTATTAATGTATCTCCCTCATCATGAGAAGAGCCTCCGGTATATTCAAGATACCTTTCTCTCCCCCTTTGGATCCCTATGAAAAAATGGATGAAATAGTACTTAAAAATCTCACACATCTCCATAGGACCTTTATTTTTCACACAATGCATCACCCAAAGGTAGAGTAATTGTCTTTGATATTACTAATTCAACCTCATATAACCCCTGACCTTTGTAAAATAAACATTATAAATAAATGGGGGAGGAGGAATGAGCCTCTCATAGTTCTAAAACTCCTGTGGAAATACTAGGATTTATTTATCATGGTCTCACTAGACCCCATTACAAGTCTACACTAATCCTACAAAGGCCCTGGGAAAATCCATCCTTATCTCACAGAAAGTCCAAGACAAGACACCTGAGATCACACAAAGGCCTTTCAAAAGGGGTTTTTCTCACGTGAAGAAACTCATACATGTTGATATGATAATATGAAATCCCATTTTTCATATCCTAAAACTTAAAACATTCCCCATTAATTGGAAACAATCTAGTAAAGGGGATGTCGGTGGAAGGGACTTGCGGTCACTGAAAATCAGGTGACACCCTCAAATTGATCCATGTCCGAGAATTGCAAATACACATGATGCCAAATCCCCTCACCAAAATTTTATTGGATTTTCATGATATATACCCCAAAAGGTGGAAAAAACTGGGTGGTGGAGCCTTTTAATCACCCACCCCATCAAGAATAATACACCTATGGACTATTTGACACAAGGGATTTTTTTTCATTCAGAAACACCAAAACATGACCAGAATTCTCGAATTAGATGATCTAGAAATAGTAAGAGCCTCCCATCAGGTAATTTTCTAATGAATCATTGGAGAAGTTATCTGACATGAACAAAAACTCTGTGTGATCACATATAGATGAGATGAAAATATTCTAGAAGGACATATGAAGAACTGCAAACACATTCGCTAGATTAGGTGAGACTTAAACTAGATGACACAAAGAAAATCTATGCAATATTAACTATAAATGATCTAATAGAGACTAAAAGATGGGAAACATAAGCTAATAACATATATGATGATCAACACACACTTCTTCTAAACCAGCCATGTCATGAAACAACAACATGACATGTATATAGATCTGGTGAAATTCCTTTGGTATACAACCCAGATCATTCGAAGTCCTATGGAAATGTTCAATCAAGTCATATGGTCTCCCCAGGCATTCCATCCTGGAATCTAAGATCCCTTCGGGCTCACTAACCATGTATTGTGGGGCTCTTCCTACATTTATACTATCCTTTACTACAACGCCAATTCATGTTAGCCAAGTCTCGTTGTAGCATGGAAGCATGTCAAATGAATCTTGTGACGTCCACCTTGAACGCCATATAGGTCTCATAATATCATCCAAACATGTCAAAAAGTACATAAAACACCCTCCTAGACAAGTTAGAGTAACTCACAAGACTCCATAAAAGTGTTTCAGGAACATATCATGATGACACCTTTCCAAGTCATCTCGATCTTTCGATACCCTATAAACATGCTATTATGGGTCTCTCGATGGCTTCCAAAGCAAACAATATAGGTCTAGAGATGTCCTCCAGACAATTAAAACTAGATAAAATTTAAATCCTCAAATATTCCATCCAGGATCCATGCCATCGCATGGATATTTTAGTTTGATCATGTGATTTTTATGGAACATGTCAGTTATACATCCTCCAACATTTTATGAAGACAAGCAAGGCATGTCCATCAGGAAATCAATTCATGTCAGTTACAAAATCATGATAGGTCATTAGGGAATCCTAGTATTTGATAACCGTATACATCATAAGTTTGTAATCCATGATTATCATGGCAGTAATAGTGTGTAATCCTAGAACAATGGAACTATGATGAATATTATTGCTATTGAAACTAGGTACATTGCAGTCCTTTCTATGTCTCGAGCGCCACATTAAAACATCATAAGGGTTCGTCCCAGTACCTAACTCTCACATCCTTCTATCTCTTTTTTCTCACATCGATCACATCTCACATAGTCTTATGGAGTTTCAATGATCATATGATTTTCGTCATAAACCACTTCAAGGATTGGGGTAACAGGAGTGTGTAAGCTTCGATCCCAATAAAATTTGACAAATCTAATTCATACTATAACTAGGATAGAAGGATGACTTCTTAAAGAATGAGATTAAGCTCAAATAGGAATCCACATCAATGTAAGCCTCAACATTTCTCAAAAATTTCACTATTGATACACCAATCATTCTCATAGGATGATCAATACCTCACCCCCATCAGACTAACTAACATTGAACTATGAGGACTATGATTCCTGTAATGACTAGGACATGTAGGAATCCTTATTAATTCATGATCCCAATATCAAATGGGAATCTACATATGTGTATGCCCCACCATGTCTATGACATTTGAATCATTTAGAACCCAATCATTCTTATGGAATGATAAATACCTCATTCCCGAGTGGACTAAAAACCAACTGAACTATGATAACACTGATTCCCTGCATAATCAGGACACATAGGATGCCCTTCAAATGCCCAACATCCAAATTAAAGTACCCCAAGTTAGATCCCATTGCATATGTCCCACAACCATTTGAAATGATTTTGGTCACTTTATATCACATGTTTCTAACAATGAGAATAGTTCATGCAGGCTTTGGGAATCATAGTGAACATCTCATTGGAATCATGAATCTCCACTAACCAGGGAAGCCTCAACACATAATCATTAATTAGTGGCATTATATAAACCTCAAAAATATGATGAAATATACCATTGGGATAGTCCCAAGGGTGTTACTGAATTGTCATAAATCATATTTCTACAACAACCATGATATAAAGGGTGTTTCCTCAATGATCAAGCTCAAATATCTCGTGACCAAGTGACCAGGCAAATGTTATCTACAAATAATGTTAAATTACATGGTTTTAAAAAACTACATGGGTTTTGATTCCCTTAATAACTAGGATATGTAGTATATCTCGTAAATGCTCAATCTCCTCCTCAGAATCTTAACCACCATCAGAAAGGGTATCAACTTCCAAAGTGCCTAGTTATTTGGATTCATCATATAAAGTAGCAATTCATTTCTAGGAAATAGATGAAGAACCTAAAACACACACTAATTCATTAACAAACAAGATAAACCACTTATTTTGTAGAAAAAGGGACACAACACATATTTACTTGGTTAGGGTAACTAATACCATATTGGGATTAGGATTACATTCTCCAATATGTCTTAAATCTATAAGAGAGTCCTTGAGTTGGAAATAATTCCCATAAAAATGGTGTGATGATCCTGACCTCCCACCCTCATGACCAATGTGTGTCCTTGACTATCATTTGGTCTGAAACTCCAATTTACCACCTTACCTTATAAGGAAGGTCCTTACATAGATACGAATGAGTGAACCATTTGGAATTTCCATTAATAACGACAATAGAAACCTAATGTAAATGATTTTCCAAGAAATGAACCCCCTAATAAACCAACGAACCAATCCAAATGTGCACCGCTATCACATATTCTCCATAAAAACTAAAATTATTAACCCTACATGAAATAACCCAAACAAAAAAATTATACGTTATTATCTTTTAGGCCATTATGTTTTCCCACTATATGAAACAAAATCCCGAACCCAGCATGAATCTCTCCAATGAAAAATTATTAGACTGTAATCCATCAGGTTATTTTATTTTCCCACTATAAAAAACAAATATGGTTAACCCTATGTGAATCTATCAAATAACAAAACAATAGGCTTATAATGTGTCGGTCAATTTTTCCCCCACTATATGGAAACAACAAATAGTGATCCCAACATAAATATCTCAAACAACAAAATGATTGATTAATCATGCATAAGGCCATGTTTATTTCAATATACTATATAAAAAGATATTAAGACCCAAAAATCATATAGTTGATCCTCTCTAACTGGGGTTCTTATGAATTAATTCCATCAATGTTTTGAAAAGTCTAAATGAATAGAATTTCCAGACAGAGAATAAAAGGACAATTTTTTTAATCATGCATATCTGATTGAGCACATCAATCTTATGATATCAAAAAAATCAGAACTATGATCATTATTTTTTGTGATATTATAGATAATACTCTCATCAATAGATTCTTGATCGAAGGAAATGTCTTCATAATCAGTTATTTTCTCTGGTAAATCACTTATGGAAACAAACCCCCTGGGTCGCAAAAAAATCACTCAAGCTCAACATATCCAATGTTAGGTGGAGAACACGATGGTCCAAGAGTAAAATCAATGTGGTATGATCTTGACCATGGATGTTTCCTACTAGGTTCTCCGAGCATGAAAACTAGAAATTTTTCATCACCTAGAGAAAGATGTATCTAAGTTACTGTCCCTCTATTACCAACCAACCAATAGGGGAGCATATCCCCAGAGTATGAAAACCGCCAACTTCTATCCCTAATGAAGGCAAATCAGGGATTCAAATACACCTCCCTCCCATTTCACTTACCAATGAGGAGGGATCCAATTCCCTAATGTCACTAGCATCACCACACTAGTACCCCACAGTTTCCGGTTGAGGGTAACACCCAACAAACTACAACCTCTGATTCCCATTCATAAGAAACTAGGAAGGCTCATTGGGTGAGGATGATTAAAGATATCTAGGGAGTGCTCATACCCCCACTCTTTCTAATGATGCCTTTCAGTATATTCTAGCAGTTCCCATTAAGCAGTTTCATATAACTACTCATTCGGAACACATCTATGGGAATATTCTCATAGTACGCATGGGGGAGACATATATTCCTACCCCCATGCATGAAGTCCATATGCATATTCTTTGGGAACAAAGAGGAAAGAAGTGGGCGTATATCCCTTCTTCAATCGAAGTTATCTACCAATACATAGTGGAGATGGAAAATTTTCAGGCTTATATAACTTAACATAATTTTCTATAATTCTAGTATACTTTTTAAAATGTTGAAGAACTCCTCATATATATTTTGGAAGTGGTAAAAATAAAGGTACTGGCACATATTCCTCTCCTTATAGCTAGGATAACTCAACACTCTGATCGTCATGAAAAAGTGGTTATGTCATAGTAAGTGTGCATTAATTAAATAGTCTAGGAGGATTATCAGCATATTCTATTAAAGGACGTGGCATCATACCGACCTTATATTCCCATTCCAATTAGGGCTCACCAGGTGAGGGTAGCACATTCCCCGAGATAGGGTCACATTCATGTCGAATATTGGGGGTATATTCCAAAAGCCTAGGATTATGGTCATATCCCTATTATGGTAGGAGATGACCATGTGAGAGGGGAACTACCTCAATACAGACTCATATTCCTATAGAAGAGGCCCAAAAACATTATCCAATGGCTCATGATTTTGAATATATCCCCTTTATGACTTAGTTAACAAAGTGAAAAGGGATAAAATCTCGGGGAATTATCATATTCCTATCAGTGAATTTGTCTTCTATATTCAAATAGATCACATAAGCTAGGTACATATTCCTACTTCTGCCAACAAATTACGACATCAACATCATTCTGAGGAAATATAAGTGTATGCTTATATCCCCCCCCCCCCACCGTTCTAGAGGTCTATCAGCATATTCTGGTGGGGAATGAATATCCAGACCATTCTCATATACCTACTCCTACTGGGGATAACCAAGTGTTAGTGGAACATGCCTTGGGAAATGCTCATATTACTACAAAAAATAACCATTGACATATTCCAAAGGCTTAGGATCAGGCTGATACACCCATCCACATCGAGGCTCACCATGTGAGAATGGAACATGCCTCAAGATAGGCTCATATTTCTTCCAATAATGAGATAGATCAAAGGAATATTCTAGTAGCTTCTCAGCAGTAGGATCATACCTTTGCAACACCAGATGGTTATATGAATGTTATAGAAACTTTCATGTAGAAATATCATATCCCTACACAAATCTTAAAGTTTGTTTTTCATATATCATACATAAAAAAGGAAATGACCCATATTCCTAATCTTCTCAATGATAGAATCCTTGATGTCATTTGATACACATTCTCAACACCAAAATAGTCTATTGACTCATCCATAGAAGAATAATATGATCATTAGAGTTATAGTTCTCCCTACAGTAGTGTGGATAGGGATCACATGGACCCTACTACTAACATCCATAGTGGTCATCCTCCACATGATGATATCTCCCTTAGACAACTAAATCCCTCCCCTTTCCAAACACCTTCATATATAGTGGTGTTAAAAGATCATACATATTCATATAGAGTGGTGTTCAAAGCTTTGATACATTCTTACAAAGAGGTTCTCGAAACATTAGGGTCAACTCCATATACTTCCCATCAACTCCCAGTAGAAGTCCCCTCAAGTTATCAAGAAACACTCAAAAAACCATTTATGGTAAAACTATATTGATGTGTTTATGTATAATGAACATGATGTTGAAATTAAAATATGGGGAATATAAGAAAAACACAACCTACCAATTTTGATCTGGCCCCTAGATACTTCTGACTATGAGATCCTAGATGATCTATAAATGGAGTACAAGAATTATGTAATACAAAAAATGTGGGAAGCTCATCATTGATAGAAGTATAGAAACATACATTATCCATGATATGAGGGTCACCTTTAGACCATGAAAATACTTTGTAGTCATCTGGATCAAGCTGTTGTCTCTTAGGAATGGAATCCCAACCTGGAAAATCATAGAAAAAATCCAAAACACGCTTTCCTCTACTTCATCAAAATCCTTTTTTATCTTAACACCAAATCCAGATCATGAATCCATATTCGAAGATGGGTAGATTATGGATCATTACACTTTTTTACACCCCTATAATAGAAGAACCCCTCAGAGATGACATCTTGTAATCTCACAACCTCTCGTAAAATTAAGGGACCAAGTAATGCTCGGGAAAGTTGGTCACTACAATGGAATTTTCCTGATTCAATGGTGCCTATACATGAAATATGGAGGGAGATTGTAGATAAAAAAACTATAAATTGGGACACTCAGGGAAATAATAATAGATTATATACATAGATGATGATGTTTTGATCATCCAGACAACTTCTTGTAATGAATGATTCCATTTATGGCATGCCATCACACCCAACTCCTATATGAGCACAATTGTGCTTCATCAAACGAGACATAATAGTAGATTTCATATCATTCAACAAATAGAATACCCATATCACAAGGTTCGGGGAATATCTACCTCCACCTCCGCCTCTAGAATCATCAATTCCTAAGTGGATTTAGGACACATCAGGAGCATCTGCAAACAAACCCTAGCCTACTAGTCCTGGGGAATTTACATATCAATCATCCTCACCAAGTTCATAATCTGCTCAGAGGGTCCTAGGGAAATAAATTTTGATTCCAAATCTACCCCACCACAATAGGCTAGGGGCATATATATCTCCATGTCCATCCCAAGGGTCATGAAATCCTTGACATGATTCTTTCGGTCCTCAATAATAGGATCACTCAATTCCATCTATGACCTTGAACAACCCCCATCCCACTGGGCTTAGGAAATGTTCATCATCATCACCATATACAGAATCATTATTCTCTAGGTTGCGAGGAAATAATCAATTTTTTTCATCCCACGTGTTCCTCCCACAGAATGAAAATACTTTATTGGTCGGGGCCCGGTCAACACTCACGACTGGAAAATCCATCAATGTCATGGTTCATAGAGAAAGTCAAGAGGAGTGTATGTTGAAGGTGATTAGACCCCACCAGGTTCACATTCCTAGAAGGCCCAATATGGCCACAGTTTTAAATTACAAACTTAATGAAGGTAGTTAAGAATCAACCAATTGAGTCAAAAGTATTGGCAGAACCACCATTACTGGATATGCCCCTATGAATTTTCTCAATTTCAAGATGATAGGCTTGGTGTATTAAGAAACAAATAAAAAGGCCACAAAATGGAAAATGTACCCTGATAAGAGGGTGATCTGGATGCATGAACTGAGGATGCGTGAACATGGAACTATAGGAGGCTCCAACACCTGACACCTTCAAATAATGAGTTTCCACCACTTTGATGGAACACGTCCAAAGATAAATGGAAAGGTTCAGCTACATCATGATCACTATCTAGAAGAATTGAGGATCCTTCCATGAGTAAAAACTATCACAATATGATAGAAAAATACGATCTCTCCAAAAACACAATGATGAGATAATAAATGGAAATATTTCCAATAGGTATCTTATTCAGGCAAAGATGAATATTTGACCTCTTATAGGTGATCTTCCAGAAATATTGGAATCTAAGAATTAGAATGGCTTCAGATCTAGGAAAATAGTCTACATATATAACGAAGTCGAAAATGATCGTGACATCACTCCATTGCACTGATAGCCTCTCCCTCTCTTGTGTGATCATTCAGTCTTAGGAAGAATCAAGAATCTGTTGGAGGTGAATGTAGGGACACCTCATCGACCCCCACCTACTCCTTATAGATAGGAAGCGGCTCAAAATGTAGTGCCTCTGGATCAACATAACATCATTGAGTCCTTGGATAATCGAATGGAAGCCACCAAAGGGCGACACACACCTGTTCATACTGAGAAACATATATATCCCAAATGGGTGTATGGCACGTTTCCTCTACCCAATTTAAATAATTCTAACTTCTCTACTTTTTATGGGGCTGGAAACCCTAAACAACTTCTCCCACACTTTTTATCTTAATGTGGGCCAATGATGTGACCTCAAGATCAACAAGAGGCAAGAAAACAGTGATGTTTTGTTTATTATTTAATAGGTTTAGATTTTTTATGATATAGAAGAATTCTAGCAGGATCCATTATAGGATGAAAAGATCTTCTTCATCATATTCCATTACCATTTTATCCCCAACTAAGGAAAATGATGATCATTGTCCTGAAAAACTAAAAACAATGTAAAAATAATAGGGTATCTGATTTTATATATAGGTGGAAGGGTCTAACCTATTCACTCATTATCCCTCTCACACGGGGAAAAATATTGGAGCACTGTTTCTAAAATCATCAAGATGAGTTACAGAAACCTATGATCCTAATGTAGTATCTAGGTGTTTTATGAGAGTGTGTGAAAATGGAACACTATCTTGAGGAATACATTCAGTGAACCTAATCCAAAACATGAATTATGACAAAAAAACATGGGAATAGTCTAGGTAAAGAATAAGGTGTAGATGTAATTATCAAGATAGTAAATGATCCCATCCAAGCACATATCTAGGACTAGAACCTCCTATTTATTGATGACAACCACATAATTTTCTTTCTCTATAAGCACCAATAAATAATGGTTGCCCAGCATTTGAGGAATGGATGAAAATATCATACACTTTCCCAAATGAACTATTCCTAGGTTATTTATTTGTATCAATGGAAATAAACTATAAATGAAACCAAAACCCAGGAAGCTTGATGATTTGAACCTAAACTACCATCGTGATTATTTCCCTTTCCACAAAATGCTGGGTCATAATATCCAAAAAAAATTATTCACCAAATAAATATTTAAAGGAATGATCAATTGATGACATTTTTTGTTGGGTAACTTCTCAGACAAGGTAGCTTGTATAATCGTCACCCATTCTAACAAAGAATGTGATTTATAGAATGTTCAGTCCAGGCATGAGTGGAATTTCAACAATTGGATGACATGAAAAATAGTCAAATGAGATCACACAATCCTGAGATAATATATGATTAGAACCAAAATAGATCAACCCCCTAAGGAGGACATGTCAGATTAACCCCCCAAAGGTGGTCATGATCATCCTAAGTAGGAAGAAACACAAGGGTAATAGTTATATTCTACAGCAATTTAAGCTATAACCCTTGCATATTTTCCATATAGTATTAGACACACAAGAACCATCCCACAAAACAGAATCATCATCGAATGAAGAGAAAATATTTGGTTCTATCAACATTAAACACATGGTAAACCACTTATCCAATGATGATTATTCCTTACAATATGATTTTCCATCATATAACTGGGGAATTGGAGGCTGCATGTGCATGAACCGAGAGTATAAGGGACAAAATGGGTGTGGTTGGACAAAATATTTTTTCCACATCTCCATAGAGGATATATTTGCAATTAAGACTCATGGGAAAGCACCTAGGAAAGCTCAAGAAAGGAATTGAGGTATCATATAACCCACAAGTGGTAATCCACACCCAATTGTCTTATATAACCACCAAATGGGGGTTAGATTGTCTAATCAATCTAGGAAATATGTAACATCGGAATGACCTACAAAATTGGTATATGACACTCCATTAACCTTTGTACATGAACATGGAGTGTACAACTCAAATTCCAGATATCCTGGGAAACCTGTCTAGAAGAAACCCTACATTGGGAAGCACTGACCTCTGGTGAAAATGAATGATGTTATGAAACAATTGGCATTTGTCCCAACATATCTATTTTTCCATGATGTGCTCTATAATTCCAAAGAACTCAGTGTGACACTTATTAAAGCCCTCTAAGGCCCATATAAATTCAATAAAAAAGACGTTGCAATCAAAGTTTACCGAGAAGAAACCATGTTAGTTGAATGGAATGTGATTATCTCATTCACTGACTAAGATAAAGAAGATGTCATCTAGGGGAATATAATACCCCTATATGTTTTGAGCAGACACCATAATGTCCAACATCTAGAGAGATCTGATTTTTTATGGTTTTGGGATCAAACTCATTCTTGCATTAACCCTCTGATGCTAGGGATACAGTGAAGATGATTTTTCTCCCACGAGGATAACAATTCAGAGGGTACGATATGTATGTGTGAAGGCATCTTGATAATATCAAATCTGAATCTTAGTTTTGGGTTCTCACATCTAACATTTATTTTATGGTGATCATGCAAGGCACCACATACATTGTCTTGCTCAAAATTCCCTAGCTCCAAAACCACATGGTGGTACCTTCATCATTCCATCAATGTCTAAAATATCCCTTCGACACAAAGGTCAACATACTGCATGGTGAAAATTCCCCCTTCCAGAATTATAGAGCTACATATACTGAAGATAATTTATAAAAAAGGGGATGAATGAAACCAAAAGAGGATGATGATTTATAGGGTTCTTCCTCTAATTAATTAGGAGCCTCCATTGTAAATCCAGTGAGTATGCTCATAAATGACTATGTTCTCCATATAATTATTTTCAAAGAGATAGATTTCACCCCAAGGGTCTTATACTCTTCTATCCCTAGTTAGAGTGTGAAAGAAAATCAGCTCTGACATGACTAAATAATTAAGGGATGATAATGTCTTTTATTATAGCCTCCCTTACCTTAATAGTGAATGAGAAGAATTAAGATTTCTGTCATCATCTAAAAATGTCTCTGAAGACTTAGAATTAGGGGAAAATGAGGATGGACTTAGAAACTCCCCTCTTGTGTTTGAGAAAGGTTTCTCCACCATCAATGAGGAGCTTCAACAGATAAATCTAAGAAATGAAGAATATTGTGGCCTACACTGATTAGTGTCGTTGTGCCCTTCAAAGGGAAATATATGTATATTGATTTTTTCATGAAGAACTAATATGTGTCCTATTGGTACTACATATAAATTCTCAGGCCAAATTTAAACATGTCTACACACCATCTTGGATTACCCAATGAGCATCAAGGATTCCGGTAGGCAAACAAGAGGATGCACCCCTCTTATTCCACCAATGTGGAGGTGGTGGTAGGCATGTTGATAAATTCAAACATCATATAAGTAGTGAAATACCTAATATGGGTTTAAAAAATAATACCTGTAAGTAGAGAGAATGATTAGATTAGGGTATATATTGATTTTAGAGACCCTAATTGACATTTCCCAAAGAACAACATCCCATTTATGACCAAGGAAGTTTTCATCGATGCAACTGACAGCTTCCAAGTCATTTCATTAATCGATGGTTATTTAGGGTGTAATAAAATAATTATGACCCATGAAAATGAAGAATCCATTTCCATCACAGTGGATTAGGGGATCTAATCCTATCATCACATGCACTATGGATTTAATAATGTGGTTTCCCCATATCAACGTACATTTAATCATATCATTAAGATTTTCATGGAAAAAATAATTGAATTTTATATCGACAACTAAGTTTCCATGTCCAGATAGTGTTGTGATCACTTTTATAGTATCCAAATATACTTCCACAAGCTATGAAAACACATTCTAATGATGTATCCACTGAAATTCACTTCTAGTGTAACATTATTTAATATTCATGACATGTGTTTCAACATTGAATCATCTATGTAATCTCAGAGGAGACTAGTGATATTCTATCAATGTCACCCCCCATAAATATCAAAGACTTGAGGGGGCCCCAAGGGACCCTCACCTACATTTAGTGTCTCAACACAGACATGTTTGTAAAAGCACCCCAATTATCTAGTATAATGAAGAAAGGAATTTCCTATCAAGGGGATGATGATTTCCAAGAAACATTTGAAAATCTAGAGAAGTATCTCCTACACAAACTAAACCTGATTCGTTTGGTGGAATGGAGGCCACTCATCTTATATGTGGCCTCTTTATAATTATCATTAGGTTCCCTCCTCGCATAGAAAAATGATGTTGGGAGAGATAAAAATATATACTAACCTAGTTGAATAATTCTGGGTACTGAGACATGATACATTGATGTTGAGAAGAACTCTCATGAACTCATCTTCATAGTAAAAATATTGAGGCATTACATGAAGCACCACGAAGTCTATCTGGCCACTCATATTGATCTAATAAAGTACATTAGGCATTTATCCCTCTGGGAGGTCTATCTATAAAAACATTACATTCAATTTATATAACCTAAATCGGAGAAACTGCAAGCACTAGATGGTTTTATTATAGCACATCCTACCCTGGAAAATAAACAGATGGAAACCAAACATCCAAATGAGAAGGTATTACATGCCCATGATACTTCCATTCATAAGAGATTTATTTTATGGAACCTCCTGAAGTCCTATCGATAAAATGATGAGGAACATGAGATTTAATCAGGTCGTCTTCAAGATTGTATTGTCTCTCCAAAAAAATAATTCTTCCATACTCTTTCTAGATAACTAAAGGCTTTACGACTAACGATGGATAATATCAAGCCCTCATCAATGGGTTGGAGAAATCCATACAACTGAAAATAGCCTACCTGAATATCAAAGCATAATTAGATCTATTGATAAAGTATATCAGTGGAGAATATGCTATCAAAAATGAAGAAGTAGAATCTCTCACTACCTATGTTTGGGGACTGATGGGTGTGTTATCTTTTGAACCAATATTTCATTATGTTCCCCAATCATAGAATGATCATTCTAACACATTGGATTATGCAGTCACAACCCTATCTAACCCTGATCTTGAGGAAGAAAAAAATCTATATCCCACACCACAGAATGGTCTCATCAATAATCATCTTTGATATGGAAGAAATCAATCTAGTAAACATCACGCCCGAGCCTAATGAATCATCATCCACCCCTGGTTGGATGGAGCCCAAAATAAGTAATCTCAATATTTGGACTCCCCTGAATGATCATGTCAGAAGGGTGTAAATTCGGTTCCGTACATCGAAATTCACCCTATACGATGGTCCAAATAAGAAAAAACCCCTCTACCAACACGTCTTCAATGGAATTATCATCAAATTCATATAATAAAAAGATATTTTCACAGTCATGGAATAATTTCATGTATGATCTTCTATTTCCAATCAATATGGGACCGGACTCTCACTTCAAATCAAGAGGTTTTGAAATTACTAGAAAACCATGGTACAAGACTATGTGGAATTTACCAAAAATTTTCATTCGTGTCATCTCCATGCATACATCATCCCTCAATCACTAAAATTTATGAATAAAACTAAATATTTGTTGACATTTTCTATTTGGGGAATGAATATTGTGAGGACATATCCCCCAGCTACAACTATGTAGTTCATGCATATCTCCAATGGTACCAAATTTTCTTCCAATTGGTCATAGGCAATTTACCTCAAGAAAGTTAGGATGAAAACATCATAAACTTTAGAAAGTCTTATATCACCAATTGGTTCGTCTTCATTCACATGATATTGATGGACAATGACAACAATTTGTATTCTAAAATGTTGAAAAATTGTACCTGGAGTACATTATGGAGTCCAATAACACATCTCGCTATAATCCAATGGAAAATGGATAGATAGAGGAGTTTAATAAGACTTAGAAAAATATACTCTTGAAGATAGATAATAGGGATAAAATGTCTGGGCTAGAAAATATCCTTCATGATTTATGGGCCTACCATACCAGCATGTATACTGATACGCAAAGAACGCTGATCATCAGTATACAGGACGTAGGCAATATTTCCAATAGAATTCCATCTTCCTTCACTCTGAATAGCCATATGAGTAAAACTCTCAGATGATGAGAAATCAAATAAGTGACATGATTAATTGGAAAAGATTAATGAGAATATGCTACATATATTTTTAACCATGATTTCCATCATTTTAGAATTGCAAGTAATAACAATATAAAGGTTTTACTCCATTAATTATTCCAAGGGGAAATGGTGTTGCCTCTCAGTACCAGAATGATTGTAAGAAAGAAGCCTCCAAACATGGAGCCCAAATGGGAAGGAAATTACATCATATATAAGGCCTTTTACCATGGATATTACTCAATGAACACAATTGATAGGGAGCATTTAACACCCCCACCAATTTCATATTTCTCAAGAAATAATTTTCATATCTGTCATCGAATAAGGAATCCACATTAGTATAATCCCCACTAAATCATCCCAAACACACGATTTTAAAGTTTATAGAGACATCCTAGTTATTATACACTAAATTGTACAACCATTTCCTTATCCAAATAAGTTATACTTCATGAAATATATCCTTTTTACAAGATATTAAACTTAATGGTTTTTTTAGAACTACGTGTGGATTGATTCCTTCTATAATAAGATTTTTAGTGACACCCAAACCCCCATTCGTTAGTCTAGTTTCAACTTTATCCTCATTCATATCCATCCACCCATGTCCTTACCACCAGACATTAAAATACATTGAATATTTCTTTTATGTGAATCACTAAATTTCATGGGTTCTCTAGAACTAGTTATGGCTTGGTTCTCATTATCAATGAGATACTTAGGAATTCCTTATTCCCATATCTTGTTCCACCCCGTGAATAATAAAAATTTTCATTGTCATATCCTTAATTTCCTCATAATGGTAAGAGGAACCCCTTACACACCTCGTTTTGTGCACCAATCATAGATCATGTGATATTAAGAGTTTCAGTAAGAGATTACCTACAAAAAAAATTCTTCAAAGCTTATGAAAGGATTTTGATGGACCTAGATGAAATACTTTAAAAATATCAGACCAGGATACCTCACCGCATGATGGTAAACTACATTGGTGATGTTCCTTTATAAGAAATAAAATTGAACATTCTCATGAACCTTGCTTGAGAGGGTCACTAGTGTTGGTTCTAGTCTCTTATTTCACCTATGAACAAGAAGAATGTGGGGATTTAATACATTCATTGTGTGACATGTAGTGCCACCTAGATTTATACCATTGGGTACTTCCATAACTACCCTCTTCACTTCAGAAATGAAACATCTCTTTCACATGATGTAAAATTTCACTGTTCCTCAAAACTACGTGTTCCTTGATTCCTACCATCAATCGATATGTAGTGACTCAAAGATCTCCATTTTTTGAAAAAACTACAATAATAGATGGGAACAATCCCCACCTATGTGTATGGGTTAGACATGTGTAGAGTGTTTCCAATTTTATAAATATATGTGAGTTGTTTTCTGACATCACAAGATAAGTACTGGCATCAAGATCTTCAATCCTAGGTCCAAAAGAAACAACTAAAAAATGCACCCCAGAATGTTTAGGAGACCAGGTCAAACAAGTTCACATTCACTATGTGAATACAATATTCCTCATAGATTTTTTCATTTGATTACCCACCTCCTTACCAAATAATGTTAACCTGCATTGAAGTATGTCATTACCGCATGAAATTAAAACTTTTTTGAAAGTGTCCTTACCAGATGAAAATAAAATTAATTGAACATGTCCTCACCACATGATGTTAAATTTCATAGAATAAAATTCCACCCTGAAACATGATGATAAATGGGGTAGACCACCATCCATCATCATCCCTTTTCAAATGACCACATGATCTATGCCCTGGACATCTAGAGTGTCTGGATCTTCCACCATAATTTATGAAACTCAATCCCCAAATCATACTTCATGATATGAGTTCCATGGGTTTCCAAAAATCTTCCATGGAAATAGAAAAAGATACTTGGATTCAAGGGACCCTCTACTTGACTACTCATGTATTCTTATGGCACATGCATTTGAACCTATAGTCCTCTACCTAACGTGTCGCTATAAAAAAATTGATTCCCAATCCCTGTGAGCCTCAACACCACCTTGGAAGAACATAACCACCTTAGTGTGATCAAAACCACTCCTATTATGATTTTCACATACTATTAAACACAATATGTGGATCTTTATCCACAATTTACAATATTTTCATCTCACACTCAAAAGGATGATGGGGTACTCTTGACCTTGGGTATCATAATTATACTCTTGTGTATCCTCCCCCATATTAGGTCTATGTGATTCATGAAATTAAACTTACTGTACATTGGTCAAATATATAATACCTTAAAATATATCTCATCAAAGTCAAATCAAAAGCCCTAAAACCTCTAGCGAAAGAGAAAAAACTTGTCAGATTGAAAACTAGTAAAGGGAGGCTGGAGAAAAATTCAAGTCTTTGCTCCCTAAAATCTTCACCAAAAGTGTTTAGAAAAACATTATAGAACACATCAACAAGGAATAAAGATACTAGGACCTATTATGTAGACCTATTAAAATCCATGATATGCTCGCTGGACCCCCAGGTTCTAGAAAATTTTAGAGTAATGATCTGTTACATCTTCTCTCCATAAGATTGTGATCTCTAGGTGGTGACACAACCTTAAGGGTGTTTGAACCCTTCTTGGATATAAATATTTTTTCAAATGAGACATCTTGATTTGGGTGCCTCGGATAATAGTAAATATTCAATTTCCCTTGGAAAAGATATCCATCTTCAGGGGACCCTTTTCTTAACTATGTATGTATGCCTATGGCTCCAGAATATGCTCAAATGGTAATTAACCAAATTATTCAATCTATAAAAAGGAATTTTTGATCATTGTGATCCCTAACAACACCACATAATCACTCAACCCCAAAATGTTCCTAAAATAATCCTTGAATTAATGTCTCATATTATCCCCTTGAACCGAGCACTTTGGACCATGACTTAAAGTCTCCATACAACACTATATGAGCACATTCAATATCCTCGATGTTATGTCGCTATATTTCTTACACATTCTCAAGACCAAATTCACCACATCATTTTCAAACATTCATTGGACCACAATTTATGTTTTGAAAGAACATTTAATGGGACTTGAATTCACAATCAAGAGATAAAATTCCCTAGCGTGCTAACACCCATCTTGGATAGCCTTCATACGTACAAGTTTTCATCATAGGGATTCTTGAGCCTTAATAACTCTTGAATGGTCCTCGAAAAGGAGTGGAGATCATATTTTTATTGACAATTAGACTGAAACATAAGTTCTTAGGACCACCAAAAAAAGGAATATCCTCTTTCTAAAAAAAGATATTCAACCCTTACAAGCCCTAGAAACACTACAATGGAATTTTACATCTCATAATCTCATAAGACAAACTTGATATTTATGCCCTATCTCTGTTGATGCTCCTTTTTCGTCATAGAGTCCAAAGGAATGTAAAGGTAAATGACTTAGCACAAATTGATCCATCCTTTGAAGAAAATATCAAAAATCGACAAAGGTATGAACAAGGAGAAGATTTCCAATAATTCGCACAAGTTTCTTCATAGTCACGCAAGTCCACTTGCGTGACGTATTATGGTCGCGCAAGTGACTTGCGCGACCTAT
Organism: Viscum album; assembly: GCA_963277665.1. NCBI lineage: Eukaryota > Viridiplantae > Streptophyta > Magnoliopsida > Santalales > Viscaceae > Viscum > Viscum album. The sequence continues at coordinate 247,979,739 of OY728135.1, read as the reverse complement.
GTGATAACCGCCCGGGGTCTTCTCCCTGCCTATAAATAGACCCTGTGGGCCCCCCATTTGAAAGAGGGAATTTTTCCAGAAACTCATATTTGAGCTCTCGACGCCCTAGTCTCTTCTCAAAGCTTCCAGAATACTTCTAAGGAAATTTATTACCTAGAACGGAAGATCTAAAGAGGGGGAGGAAGTCCTAAGTGTTGAAACTCATCAACACTTACGCGCCTAGGTGTCCAGCCCTTAAGGGAAATGGCCACACTTGTGCGCCGCCTTACTCCTTCAATAGAACATGCGTGCCCCTCTGCTGGAATAACCTCAAAAAAATTCTAAAGGCCTTAAAAAAAGGTCGCTCAAGTATTACCCTACTGATTGAACACCGCACAAGTACCAAACGTGTCACGCAGGCGTATACCTGCGCGACCAGAACTTGCGCGCCGACGCAATACCTGTGCGCCTGCCAGGACTTGTGCGCCCCTGCATTTTTGGATGCCTTTCTTGCCCATTTCACCCCTCTTAAGCCATTACACATTTACTATTCAAGATTCAGTCTTCAAGACACTCTTCAAAGCCATTTATGGAATTATTTCTTGATTTGACTTCCTTATCTGAAAGGAATTCTGTGGAATATCTCTCAAAACCTAGTGATTTACACATCTTTATGTCACTAAAGATTGAGATTTCATTCATTTAAAATCATCCTTTAAGATGAGAGAATCCTAAACCTGGGTATCCTTTTCAGGAATAATCCCCAGTCATAAGTCCTCTAAATTTTTGGCATCCTCCTCAGGAGTAATCCCCAGATCCCCTAACCTGGGAATCCTCCTTAAGAGTAAGCCCCAGTCATAATTCTTAACTTGGGCATCTTCCTTAAGAGTAATCCCCAATTCTTAAAGTTCCAAAATCTGGGCATCCTCCTTAGGAGTAATCCCCAGTCCCCTAATTTGGTCATCCTCCTCAGGAGTAAGCCCCAAACCTTAATCCTTGACCTGGGCCTCCTTTTCAGGAGTAAGCCCCAGTCTTAATTTCTCTTAACCAGTCCTAATTTACCTTTGATCTGGGATTCATTTTCAGGAGTAAAACCCAATCATAAGTCTTCTCCTAATTCGGGCCTCCTTTTCAGGAGTAATCCACAAGTTAGAGTATTCAAAATCTCCATGAAGCACATATACCTTTGTGGACCATGTTCCTAGATTTCTTCCCTAATGTAAATCCTAACCTTCATTTATCTGGGCAGTCATACATACATAAGTCCCACATCATTTCTTATGATTGCATCTTTCATGGCCCAATTGTATAATTTTTACTAATACCTCTTGTTTCTCACACCGAGCATGACTCACGCGAGCTTAGAGGGTAAAAGTAATTATGACATCCTTCTTTGAGCTATCAATCATAAACATCATACTCCCTTACTCGAACTATGTGGGTTCTGATTCCTTTCCTAAAACAAAGGATACATAGGTATCCCGTCTACGGGTTCGATCCCAACTCTAAAATAATCCATGTCCTTCTGAATGACAATAAACTTCAAGTGCCCCACTGAGTGTCTTTAAAACCAGCATGGTCATCATAATGACCAAGAGACTTTTATATAAATGTGTCGAAGGGTACCATTGACCAAGAATCTCTAATAAATACAGATGATTCTCTATCGATGAAGAACCTAAAATACATATAAAAGATTCTCTAAATTTCCTACATATTTGATCATTGATTGTCAGATCTGAAGGAAAGCTCATTTTATACTTGGTAATGTAATAAGGATTCACGAACATAACTTAAATCTATAAATAGAGTCTCGTAGAAGACAATAATTCCCCTCAAAAAGGTGTGATGAGTCCGACCTCCCATCCTCTCGACCAATGCAAATTCCTAAGCCTCATCAGTCCACAAACTAATGAGCACCTACCTTTGGAAAGTAGGTCCGAATGTATGTGGAATCATTGGATGTTTCCGGTTCTATGAACAAAACCGTTAGAAACCGATCGGAACGTTTGAACCTCCCATCAAGGCGGTCATCCCCGGATTCCAAGGGAAACAAAAATGGTAAACCCGACGTGAATCCTTAACTAAGTTAAAATGATGTTTTACCTATTTGTTAGGCCCCTATTTAAAACTCAATGAGAGGGCCAACAAAAACAATCATTGACATATGTGCTCATCCAAAAGATTTAGTAGCTGAATTTATCTTGATTACGTCTGTTATATCAAACAAGCACTCTTTTCCCAAGATCTTCTGCATTTCTGGAATGGCTGCTCTCAAGTTCACACCTGTGAATACTGCTGCTACAAATGCCACTACTGCTACTCTTTTTAGATCGTCGTCCGCTCTTAGGACGATATCACCTACTCAGCATCTTCAACGCTGGGTATCAGATGCACTGGTTAAGGAGTACCATCAGCACGGTACCATCCCAACTCTGGAGGCTGCCCGACAAGCCCTCCAAGTAAACAACTCACATCGGTCGTCCGGACAATGACGACCAATGATCAAGAAGCAGGCGGTGCTGACTACCGTCTCCAACCGTTTCGGGTCGTTATCCTCGGAACGCAATCACCATTCGCTCCCTTATTCTGGGGAGGTGAATGAGAAGGTCCCTCAAGACCTTAATTCAAACAGACAGGAGTCCTTCCTGAGGGCTCCCACCAACAATCGCCAACAGACTCATGCGGCAGTGTGCCCTCAACATGATGAGGGTACCGACTCCAGGCATTCGGCTCAGGTTCCTCGAACCCGAGCAAGCAAGATAAACCACCAGAGGTGGAATCCGGTCAACAGTGAGCAGGTTCTCATCTCTGCCATCTCCGGAGAAGTCCACCAACCTAACTTGGTGGCAAGCAACGAGCAGGCACATACACCTACCCATTTTAAACCCGCTTTCCAGTAGACTCATCTGGCAGCATCGTGCCAATCCCGCCTAGAAATTCCGGAGGAGTACTATAGGCAGGAACATACACCTGTTTATACATCATCAGCTAGTCAGCAGGCTCATCTGACTACATATGATGGATCTCGTCAACCACGTTTGGCGAAGTTCAATCAGCAGGCACATACACCTACTGGTATTAATCAATCCTACCAACAGTCTCGCTTGGTAGCATTCAGAGAAGTTAGTCGGAAATCCCTGACAACAAATAAGAGGCAGACTCAACTCTCTTCCCCCACACTTGAGTACTGTCAGGATTCACTGACAGGAAAAGGAGGAAAGGAGCAGTCACATACACCTGCTCCAAGCCCAGAATGGACGTATATTCCTGTTCTGATAGCTGAAGTCACCAAGCATATTCTATCAATGGTGAAAGAACATAAGCAAATCTCTGCTCATATTCTAGATGCCTTCCAGGATATTATAACAACTTCAGTGGCATCTCAGGGAAAGACACATAAATCTATCCCTACCAGTGGAGTGATACATCAACAATTCACTCTGGAACAGAAACACGCATCTATTCCAGTCCAAGAGGGTTATGGGGCATACTCCCCCATATCATATGGATGAACAAGTCAGGTACATACACCTGATTTGAGAGGAGATCGTCAGCCTAACCTGGCCATCATTCCTGATCAGGCACATACACCTACTCAGAGCAGCCACTTTCGTCAACAAGTGGTTTCCAAGGTGAGTAAGAATGCATCTAAGAAAAATACATGCCCAGTACAGTCAGGAGATCAAGAGCCAATCAGTAACAAGGCCTTGCTCGATGCTGGAGTTCTTGAAGCCCTCAAACAATTATCTGTTGGAATTCAAGATTCTACTCCCTCAGTTCCCAATAGTGGGAGCATTAATTCTAAAGGTCTTCAACATACACTTCCTCATTAAGGCTTTCTTCATGACAATTCGGTCGATCTCGAAGTTTCATCTTCAGATGAGTGCCACAGGAACCCTCTGTGTGGTCAGAAGACCAAGGAGCAAGAGATCTCATCTTTTGCTATAACCCATTATGGTGGTCCTCCCCATAATGATGAATTTCGCTGCGAAAGTCCTCTCTGCAGTAGTGATGCACATTGCCCAGAAAATGCTCCAGTGGACAATGTAGTGCCGAGAAAGCCCTCTTATCTTGAGGCACTTGCAAATGCGAAACCAGTCATGTCTGAAGCTTAATCGCTAGCAGGTGAAATACTTTCTCAATCAGAAGATAGTCCAGGGTGTAGGTCATTCTCCGAACCACCCCTAAGTCATGCATCTTCTAGTTTGATCAATAATTTCTCTACCAATCCCGTTGAATCCAATGAAGCAACAAGGAAACACCAACTCGGGTCAAATTAGGTAGAATAATCTTCATCAAATGATAAAGAGGAAATGCTGAATATGAGAAAACAACTGGAGAAAGGTGAAGTGCCAGTCAAGTTTTGGCCTTTTGCTGACTCTCAGTATAATATTCCAGAAATGTTGACAGAAGATGAAATTCATGATATTCATCTCAACATATGGAAAACACTTTGTCAGTTGAAAAAGAAAGTATTATCTTATGATGAATATGAAAATCATATTAAGATAATAGAAGGGTTACAACGTCAGATTGATTTGGCGTCTCTATCAATCTCTCGATATCCGAAGGCTGAAAAGCAGCAGAGAGCCCTTCAACATTCATGCTTTGGCGCACTAAGAAGATTGCGTCAGTTAATTGCCAATTCCCCATCTGGTATTCGTGTCAGAGAATGGGGTGTTCATAGAGCACTGCATTTCACGGTTCTCTCCAGTCAGCAAAGCCCGCCGAAAATGGTCTCATGCAATGTTATTGCCCATGGTCGGCCACAATCAATGGGCTTTGTTTGTAATCAAAAGCTTGCCCAAGAACAGGCTTCAACTAGTTCCTCTCAAAATCAAGAATACAGAGAACAAGTTGTCGAATTACTCTTGCATCAAGCAAACAAGAATATTGAACATGCCTCTCGTTTGAAGCAAGCACGTCACCAAGTGACAGAAGTGTCAGAAATCATCCAACAGTCTTTTGAACCAGGTGATAAAAGCAGATACAGGTTAATGCATCCAGCTAATTTCCGAACTAAGGTTCACAAGATCAGGAGAGCTTTTAAGAAAGTCTCAGACATAGCATGTCAAGAGCCACACCAGCTCTCCAGACTGGGGACTCTTTTAAACCAACCCTCGAAATCAACAAAAAGGATTCGGGGAGTTGAGCGAGAACAACAGGAACAACCCTAGTCCACCGGACTGGGGACTTTTTCAAATCATCAATCCCCTCCTCATAGAAAGTCGGTCTTTTCTCGATTGAGGAAGAAACCTCAAGAGGAACGAAGAGGCAAATTATCAGGAGATTCCCTCCAAATTACGGTTCGTCAAGAAGTTCCTGAGGGATCGAATCAACAAAAGGCAATGTCTCATCAAAGACATGGAAGAAGACAATATCACAGAAATGCTGATAGAAGGGATGCGATGAATTATGCATCGATTAATGTCATCAATTCCGTTGTTGTTGATCCACCAGATGAGGCTCACTCAGGGGACACAGATGAAGAGATTCATGCTCAAGAAGATGTACGCACCGACACAAATGAAGAAGGTGTGCGTACACGAAGTCAAAGGATTACTCAGAACTTCAGTAATCCTTTGAGTAACCCACTTCCCCCTCTCCGAAAAGGATCCAACAAAGGGAAGGGAAAGAACGAGGTTACAAATCCTTCCTCTAGAGAAGGTCAATCGCTTTCACTAGAGCAGAGGTTTGCACAACAAGAAGAAGAAATGAAGGAATTAAGAAGGTTGAATACAGAACTACTTCAGAATAGTCTTCTTCTTAAGCATGCTAGAGTCATTCAGCCAAAGCAATTTGTTGCAGCTACTAAGATGGATCAAGAATATCCTCCTCTATCTATACACCCTCGCAGGTCTAATCCTACGGGTCAAGTGCAACAATGATTGGCAGTGCTACCATCAGTTGCAGCACCAATCGCCACATCTGTCCAAGATCCAGTCATTGCACCTACCCAAGTCCAAGTTCAACCGGATGTTTCTCAAAAGTTAATAACTACTATTGAGTCATTAATAGCGCAGTTAGAAACTATAGAAGGGAAGCATGCGCAAGTTCAACCAGAAAGGAAAGTTTACCCTGAATGGGTAGATTCAATTTCTCCTCCATCCAGTTTTGGGAACCATGTATTCCCTATTTTCGATGGATCAGGAGATCCTGAACAACATTTGACGCATTACGTGTCTTGTTGCGATCCTATGATGGGAACTCCGGAGCAGTAAGAAGCAGTGAATCTCAGATGCTTCGTGCGAAACTTTCAAGGACCATATTTTCTTTGGTATACAAGCTTGCAATCCCGGTCAATTACCAGATGGGAGGATCTTCGCCAAAAATTTCTCCTTCAGTTCAGCTCAACTTTGCCAAAGACAACAGTTTTCGATCTTAAAAACTGTAAGCAAAGGAATAATGAAAGAGTATCTGATTTCATTGCTCGTTGGAAGGGATTAACATATTCTTTGAGTTTATCACTCCTTTTAGAAGAATTGTTGCCAATCTGTGTGAAAAATCTGCGTGACGAATTACGCACGCCATTAATCCCTGTGAAATACACAGGAGGGTTTTAAGACCTTACTTCAATCGCTCAGCAGATTGAATATTCCCTTATATGGGCTAAGGATAAATCTCGTGTAATTCCATCAGCTCCAGGAAGGAGAATGTGTAAAGTAGAAACTGCTACAGTTATGCTCAAAAAATCACTTGTACCTATTTCTACCTCAAAACCTTCATCTTCTCGAAGGGCTCCACCTTCTGAGCGCCAACAACAAAGGCCTTTTCGTCCATATGATCAAAAAGATCAAAGATGAAAGCAATTTAAGGATCTTAATAGCAAAACATACTCTTTCCTAAATGAACAAGTTCCTGGTTATTTCATTTTGGCTCTGGAAAACAATTTGGTTCAATTGCCAATACCAAAGAGGCCAAACAAGAAAGCAGATGAAGACCGTCCTAATTATTTCCCTTTTTATCAAATGTTGGGGCATCCCATCCAGGAGTGTTTTGTCTTCAAAGACCTCCTGCAAAATATGGTCGACTCGGGACAGGTCACATTGAAAGGCTCCTCATCCCAGGTAGCATGTGTCACTACTACAATTCCAGAAGAGGAAAGTGAATGGCAGGAAGTCAAAAGAAAAAATGCACAAAAGTATGATGATTGGATGGTCAGAATGACAATCAATCGAACTCATGCTATTTTGCGAACACAATTAAGGAAACCAATTGTGTCTTATGCCATGAATGTTGCGGCAAAACCCTATTCGTCAGAGGGAAAGTCCTCAAAGAAATAGAATGATTCAAAGAAAGAAAAAGAATCAGAAGAGGATGAGTATGTGTCAAAGCCTAAGTCGTCTTTGACATTGGCGGACTTCATTCCATCTACTTCAAAGCCATGGGCACCACCCCACCAAACAGCACAGCCTGAACAGGCTAATCAGGCAGAGTCTTCATCAGACGAAGAGTTAATCTTTGGTTTTGTTAATATGATTCAATTAACAGATCCATATGCTAGTCGTAGTTTCGATTTCAATGATCCTGAATTCCCTGTATCAAACAGAGGAATCAGAGGAAGTTCCAGGGGCTCAGGATACAGGGGAAGACGTGGATCTTTTAGAAGTCACTATTCCAATTCCACCCCTACTAGAACTGTGTACGCAGCAGAAACTCGTTGTAGAGCCCTTCAGCAAGCTCACCTAGAACAAGAACGTTCTTCTACCAATAGAAAATTCAGTCCTGGCACAGTTATTTTGGAAGACCAGTTGAAGGTTTCATCTTCTGCCTCTCAGCAAGTAAATGGATCTAATCGGTCTAGTCTTCCAAAACCAGGAATATTGCCAACTCCTATCCCAATACAAGATGCATCAACTTCCAAAGCATCTGCTTCCAAAGTACCTGCTAAACCGCATATTCCTATTGGGAAACACAGACCTCTCAATTAAAAGTATGATATATTGAAACACTTGGCCCAAGTACCAGCCATTTTATCAATTCTGGATGCTCTGAATCTGTCAAAAGATCTTCGGGAAGCACTCATCGAGGCTTTGTCGAGTCCTCAGGAGTTTGAAACTGAAATTGCTGCAGCTGAAGTCTATCACATAGAGAATAATCCTACAGAATTCCATGCAATAATATCTTTTACTGATGAAGATGAAGATGATGTTGTGCATGGACATATTAGACCATTGTACTTATCTGGAAAGGTCAATGGCATGGATGTTCAAAGAGCTTTCATTGACAGTGGTTCAGGAGTCAACCTCATGCTCATTCATACACTTCGTCGATTGGGCCTCACAGAATCTGATTTATCTCCTTCTACCATGATGTTACAAGGATATGATGAAAATTAACAACAACCACTGGGCGAAATTACACTCAGAACTCAGTTTTGAGATCTTGTATCCAATTCGGATTTCATGATTGTTGATCAAGACTCAGCTTTCAACGTCTTGCTTGGAAGACCCTGGCTACATCAGCATGCGGTTATCCCTTCATCATACCATCAATGTCTCAAATACTGTTTCGATGGTCAAGTTGGAACATTATATGGTGATAAGGCCCCATTCAAGACATGTGAGTCTCAATACATTGAGTCGGGATTCTATCACATGAAGGGAAAGGAGAAATCCACAACAAAGGAAATTACCAAAGTTAATGCTCCATATGGTTTAGAGAAGATTCCAGTAAATCCATTTACACATGTGAGTACAGATTATGTGTTTCCTATCAGTCAAATTGAAAAGGTATACTCAAATCAAAATACTCTTATGGAAAGATCCATAATGTCAATTACGGCAATCGAGCCAGAAAACATGGGAGAAATTGGTAATCTACCAAGAAGTGATGAAAGCACAAATGGTGACGTCTTCATTTCATCTACTGAAATCCAACAAGTCTATACTTTTCCAATTAGGACAGAAGAAGTTATAGCAACATCGGAGGTGAACAATGATGTCGATTCTCAATCCATCATCTCCTCTTTATTACCCAAAGAAGACCCTTCATCATCAATCGGGTCGGAAATGGAAGCTTCTTCTTCAAGATATGCAAATTTTGACATCTCTTATGATCATGAAAATTATTCTTTGTTATCTACTAGGCAAGTAGACACGGAAGAAATAACACATGAAGAAGAAGAAGAGGAAGATCTCAGAGATACTCCTCCAGCATTTGAAGAGGGTATCTCTACCACTGTGGATGAACTCAGAGAAATAAATCTGGGTACAAAGGAAGATCCATGCCCCACTTTAATCAGTGCGGCCATGACCCTTGAATATAAAGAGATGTATATTTATTTTCTAAAGAGAAATAGATATATTTTTGCTTGTAACTATACAGAAATTCCCGGGCTTGATCCTGATGTTGCTACTCATCATTTGGGCTTACCAGAAGAACATCGAGGATTTAAGCAAGCCGCGAGAAGAACACACCCAACTTATGCTTCCAAAATTGAAGCTGAAGTGGATAATCTTATCAAATCTAAATTTGTCATAGAAGTTCAATATCCCAAATGGTTGGCTAATATTGTCCCTGTAAATAAAAAGAACGGAAAAATTAGAGTTTGCATCTATTTCAGAGATCTTAATCGGCATTGTCCTAAGGATGATTTCCCAGTTCCGATTACAGAAATTCTAATTGATGCAACAGCTGTCTATGAAGCACTTTCCTTCATGGATGGATATTCTGGATATAATCAGATCCGAATGGCCCCAGAAGATGAGGAATCAACAGCCTTCAGAGCCCCTCAGGGTGTGTTTTGTTACCGGGTAATTCCATTTGTCTTAAAGAATGCAGGTGCAACTTATCAGCGTGCCATGCATCGTATCATCAAACCCTTATTAGGGAAGTTTGTTGAATGCTATGTAGACGATTTGGTAGTAATATCCAAACAACTTTCTAATCACTTGGCTGATTTGGAATTCATATTCTACAAGCTTCAACAACATAATTTGAAGATGAACCCCATAAAATGTGCTTTTGGAATAACCTCATGAAAATTTCTCGGCTTTGTTGTACGCCATCATGGTATTGAAGTCGATCCTGAGAAGACCAAGTCAATCCTTGGTATTTCACCTCCTCAAAATTTGAAATAATTAAGAGGACTTCAAGGACACTTAGCCTATATTTGGCATTTCATCACTAATTTGGCAGGCAAAAGTTTACCCTTTACCAATTTGATGAAGAAGGGAGTCACTTACCAGTGGACTGAAGAATGTCAAGAAGCATTCGATATTCTCAAGAAATACCTCTTGAGTCCACCGGTACTCATGCCACCTATTTAAGGAAGACCACTTATCCTCTATGTGACAGCTCTAGAGCGATCATTGGGTGCCTTTCTTGCTCAAAAGAATGATGTTGGGAATGAAAACAGTCTCTACTATCTCAGTCGAACCATGCTTGAAGCAGAAACCCGGTATTCAAGTATTGAGAAGTACTGTCTGGCATTAATCTTTGCAGTTCAAAAGTTGAGACACTACCTGCAACATCACGAGGTCTAATTGATATCTCGCAATAACCCGCTCAAATTCATCCTTAGTCATCTAATGCTTACAAGACTTATAGCAAGGTGGGCAGTTATTTTGCAGCAATTTGACATTCAGTATGTGTCTCAAAAGGCGATAAAGGGCCAAGCTCTGGCTGATTTCCTGGTTGAACACCCTTCAGTGGAAGACACGTCTTCAGATATTGAACTCCCTGATAAGGAAGTCTTCTCTATTCAAGAAATTCCTCAGGCATGGGAAATGTATTTTGATGGTGCTTTCAGAAGTCCAACAAGGATGAAAATGGAAAATCCTAAATTCAACAAAGTTGGCTTAGGAATTGTGCTCATTTCTTTGAAAAGGAAGTGTTACCTTATTCCTTCTTATTGTGGGAAGGTGGTACCAATAATGAAGCCGAATACCAAGCTGTTATCGCAGGCTTGGAATTAGCGCTTCAAGCACAAGTAAATCACTTAAAGGTAAAGGGTGATTCAGACCTGTTAATCAAACAAGTCAATGGGGATTATGCCATAAGAAAAGAAGAACTAATCCCTTTGTATGATTACGTCAGAGATTTAATGGCGGAATTCCCTTTGGAACCGACATTTTCTTATGTCCCAAGATCACAAAATGCTCAAGCTGATGCGCTGGCTAATATAGCCACAGCTCTGGCAGATCCAAATCGGGACGAGACATCCATCAATATTGCCCACTGTCGTGAAATTTCACCTTATGTTCAAATTAGAATAGAGGAAATTAATGAAATTTTTCCCATTCCTGAACCGTATGGTCATACTACAGGATAGACGTCACCTATCAGGAAATACCTTCAAAATGGAACACTTCCACCTGATAGAGCCGAGAAAGAACAAATCTGGTGACGTGTGGATAATTTTACTCTTTATGATAGCCCATATCACCTAGAGAAAATTCTCTACAAACGTGGTTTTGATGAAGTTCTCTTCAGATTCATTTATGGTGAAGAGACAATGGTTGTTATGAAAGAAGTGCATGCAGGATTTTGTGGTGCCCACCAGTCTGGACATAGACTGTCTGATCAAATTCGAAGGCTTGGATACTTTTGGCCTTCAATGATATGAGATTGTGTTGATTTCACAAAGAAGTGTCATTCATGCCAAGTACATGCCAACATCATTCATCAACCTCCAGAGTTGCTTCATACAGCTAAATACTCATGGCCATTTTCTACATGGGGGATGGATGTGGTGGGGCCTTACCCTTCGGCTATGGCCAAGCAGTTTAAGTATATTCTTACTGCTACTGACTTCCTTTCCAAATGGGCAGAAGCAATACCTCTCAAGGAAGTCATTTCTAAATGCATTGTTGGCTTCATCAAGTCTAACATAATTACCATATTTGGTGTCCCTCATACCATATTGATGGACAATGGCACCAATTTCTGTTCATCCGAGATGAAGAAGTTGTATCAAGAATACAACATCAAATCCAACCATTCATCTCAGTATCATGCAGCAGCCAACATCCAGATAGAAGCCTTTAACAAGACTCTTTCAAATATACTACAAAAGATGGTGGATAAAGATAAGAGGCCATGGCCTGATAAACTCTTTCATGCTTTATGGGCTTATCAGACTACCACCTGCACTGCAACTCGGTCAACTCCATATTCATTGGTATATGGAATGGAAGCCGTCTTGCCCATTGAAGTTCAACTACCTTCGCTCAGAGTAGCCATTTGCGATTAGTCATATACATATGAGCAATCTCAAAAGCGATTGAATGAATTGGAATAGTTAGATGAGAAAAGATTGTGCACTTTGCACCACTTAAAGTCTATCAGAATCGAATAGCACGAGCTTTTAACAAAAAAATTTGTCTCCATTCATTCACTCAGGGAGAATTGGTATTAGTTCTCAGAACTCCAATGATACCAGGAAAGAAACCTCCCAAGCTTGAGACAAAATGGGAAGGACCTTATTCAATACATAGGGTCTACTCCAATGGAGCTTATTCATTAATCTCGATGGATGGAGAACTCATCACTACTCCAACCAATGCCAGATTTTTGAAGAAGTATTTTGTATAAACTACAAATTACCTTACTTATGTCCCTGCAACATGACACTAAACTGTGCAGCACCACTTCGTCCTTGCTATATGACGTTAAGCTGTACAAAAGTCCTTTAATACATCCTACATGACATTAAACTGTACTTCGTCCTTACTATATGATGTTAAACTATACAGCAACGGTCCATACATATGACCTTAAACTATTTGTACTTTCGTCTCACACGATGCTAAACTGTGAAAAAGTTCCCTAAATGGTCATGTATGACCTTAAACTGACACTAGGTCCTGTATGACCTTAAACTGTATCATTTATGGTCCATGCATATGGCCCTAAACTATTTTCAAGTCCCTTACGTCCAGCAAGATGTTAAACTGTGACGTCCTAACTATATGATGCTAAACTGTATATAAGTCCCTTACGTCCGGAAAGACGTTAAATTACATAATCATCAAAGGTCATGTATGACCTTAAACTACACCACCATCCAGCATGACATTAAACTGCACCATCCACAGTCCATGCATATGACCTTAAACTATTCGCACTTTCGTCCAACATGACGCTAAACTGTATCGTCCCTTTTGCGTCCAACATGACGTTAAACTGGGAAAAAAATCCTCAATACATCCAACATGACGTTAAATGGTGTACTCTTTTGTCCTCACTACATGACATTAAACTGCATAGTCCCCCTTTCATCCAGAATGACGTTAAACTCTATTGTCCCCATCGTCCTAAATACATGATGCTAAACTGTACATAAATTCTGTGATACGTCCTACATGACATTAAATTGTACTTTTGTCCCTACTACATGACACTAAACTGTGCAGCACCAATAGTCCTAACTGCAAGACTTTAAACTGCATAGTCCCTTCATACGTCCTACATGACGTTAAACTATGTATTGTTAAGGTTGTTGCTACCTCTTTTTTCTCACACCGAGTATGACTCACGTGATCTTAGAGAAAACCTCAACCATAACACTCTCTTTGGGATACTAACCATGTGTAAGTCCCAACATCATTTTTAGGTCGTTTTCCTCAAGAACAACTTGATCATTTATTCATTCTTTAATTGAACTACACGGACTTTGATCCTTGCCTTCTAGGCTGGGTATGTAGGCAACCTTCCAAGGTTCAATCCCAAAACCAATCTCTTCACATCGGTTCACCTCCATCTCATACGATGTTGATTCGTGAAACCACCCCTAGAATCAATATCTTTACATTGGTTCACATTCGTCCTTGTTATACGACGTTAAACTATACAACATTTTTGTCCAGTATGACAATAAGCTACAAATTTCTTTAATACCCTCACCTGAGAGGGAACCATTATTTTCATTGATTTTTCAACCATGTTTCATTTCAAAGACTATGTGCATACATGGAAATTCCCGAACCTTTTATCTTGGGTTAAACCATCATTACACTAAAGTCCCCTTTCACCCTTCACATGTACGAACCAAATTTGTACAAAGGGTATTTCTATAACTACGTGGACTTGATTCCCATCCTTATGGGATACGTAGGAACGTTCGAGTGTCCCTCGAATCCAGCCCCAAGTCTTTGGGCCTAACCCCAAATTCCATTTTCAGTCCCTTGGCTGAAAAGTCCCCATGAAAACACACACTGTGTATTTCTTACAATGGTCCAAGATTTATGACCCAAAACAAAGATCTCTAATCCTTTTTTCCCACACGACGTTAAACTGTAGTTTAAGAACTACGTATGGCTTGATTCTCATCCTTATGGGATACGTAGTGAAGCCCAAAATTTCAATTTAGGACCCAGCCACAACATGATTATGGTTAGCATTGATATATGTATCTCTGTATACATTGAACAATACCCATATTTATGTGTCATAATCCTAACCTTAAATATTTTCAGATCCTCATAACCCTTTTCATGACTTCTAGTCACAAAAATGTCAAAATTCTGAGAGTTCTTTTGCCTAACTATGCAGCACCTTCCCATAGGCGGCCTTGCATAAACAGTCTACATAACAGACTTGTTAGCCAAAAGATACTATTATTTGACTATGCCACCAATGACCATAGGTGGACCTGCATAATTCAACCCCCTAACGGGTTTTTCGGATAGTGGTTACTTCATTCTTGGGAAGAATGCCTCTTTTGTCCTTATTTGTCTTAAATGACAGTATGTAGGGATCCGCAAAAAAATAGCCATCCTTAACATATTTGTCCCATATCCTTTTTCATGATCTAAAAGTGTTCAAGTCTATGGATTATATTCTCCTTCCCTACGTTTGGGTCAGACCTTCGTAGGAGTGATATTCATCTAGTTCTTCGATAATCTTGTTTGGAAATATCTTCTCCATATTCAAGTACCTCTTTCCATATAGCAAACTCTATACTTTGGAAGATTTGAATCTCCATAAACTTTCCCTGGCTTTTAGCACTAGGAAAGTAAATTTCTGAGAGTTCTTTTTTCCTGACTATGCAGCACATGCCCATAGGCGGCCTTGCATAAACAGTCTACATAACAGACTTGTTAGCCAAAAGATACTATTTTATTTGACTATGCAGCCAATTCCCTTAGGTGGCCCTGCACAATTCAACCCCCTAACGGGTTTGTTAAATAATGGTAACTTCATTCTTGGAAACTACTTCTTCTAATGCCTTTTAGCTCTTTTTCATATCATTCCTCAGATTCAAATATTCTTAAGTCATAGCTTACATTTTTTCCCTCATACTTGAGTATGGTACTATGTTTTCAGATAGATTTTCAAGGAATTGAGTCAATTATAATCCATTTCAGTCAAAGCTATTTCGACCATAAACATTATCCTTTTTATGTCCGACGTGTATGACTTTAAACTACCCACAAAAGACAAAGGAAATCTGAAAAAAAGTCAAGTTCCAGCTCAGTAAACATACATTTAGTATGATTTAGGTAACATTGAGCAATTAAAAGGTTTGAAGTTTGTAGGGTTATTTACATTAATCCCAATAAAAATCAAACTATGCTTAGTAGGCCCATTGGCTTAGGTAAAATCTAAATCATGTAGCAAAAGAGAATGCAAGTAAAAATGAGTGAAAGTGAAAGTGTTTTTAATTAATGCACAAGAGTTAGAAGGACATCCACAGATTGGAGTCTTTTCTCTTTTTTTTAAGAATTACAAGAGGCTTTCAACATAACTCTTCATTTGATTTATGGCATCCCGAGCTTCGTCAGAAACCACCTGGAATTCATTCATTAAACAGGATACAATAAGAGATGCAGTGATACCAGCTCTTCTTGGAACAATTGTAAAAGAATGTTCTTGAGTGTGGTTTGAGAAAATTTTTTGCTGATCAAACAGTGACTCTGTTTCTGTCCAAGAGACTTGGAAGATGGATACATGGATTTGAGAATGAAGCAATGGAAGTAAAGAGCCATTTGGAGAGAGTAATCTTTTCAGATATTGCTCTAATACCATGTTCGACTTCTCTCCACCAACCGACAGCGGAAAACATTTCAGCCCATGGGTTTGCCATTTTCATA
Organism: Viscum album; assembly: GCA_963277665.1. Classification (NCBI taxonomy): domain Eukaryota; kingdom Viridiplantae; phylum Streptophyta; class Magnoliopsida; order Santalales; family Viscaceae; genus Viscum; species Viscum album. The sequence continues at coordinate 247,963,720 of OY728135.1, read as the reverse complement.
TCTGCAAGGAAATGGCATGGATGGAGAATTTGAAAGTTCACACCATTGTTGTTGCTATTAATGCATAGCATAACCGAAATGAAGGAGTAGTAGTGAAGCTGCATTTCAGGTGTATAGTTCTTTGTATCTGGAACATTGACTCCTTGCAGATGACCATGACCACACAGAGGAAGATGGATGCTCTGTGGGAAATTAAGATGATATCTCTTCAAGTACCTAGCCAAATCTGAGAAAGTGTTGTCGCAGATATCATAGTAATCATGGCCAATGATGTTCATCATGTCATCAATCCGCTTGCTAGCCAGTTCATCAGCCGTTCCAATTCTTCTGGGAGCCATTGAATCTGCACAAAAGTTTAATAAACTAACTCTTAAATGGGTTTATTTTTCATAAAATTTGTGAAAGAATTCAGAAAAATGGCAAAGGCATTAAGGCACGCAAGTCTAAAAATTGGCGTGCAAGTTTGAATGTGACGCGCAAGTATTTGATGCGCAGGTATCACTACACAAGTCAAGATACCTTGACAGCAGTGCGCCATCAACGAAACACCAAAAAACAGAGCAACATGTGCGGTTAAGGTGACCTGCGTGGCGAGAGCTCGAAGGTTAGAAATCCGGAAATCTGGATGCTTTGTACAGAAGTGAGGCCCTCTATTTATAGATGCGGCCAGAACCCTGCGCGCCTCCACCTCGGGCGCCCAGGCCCTGCGCGGTGCGCACTTGCGTGCCGCCCTCTGCGCCATCAAGACTTGCACACCACATTTCCTTTGGATGTCTTCGATTTCCTCAGAGTCAAATCCTCATTTCTTTCGAATCTAACTCTGAGGGGGGACTTTTGTTGATGCTCCTTTTTCATCACAGAGTCCAAAGAAATGTAAAGGGAAATGACTTAGCACAAATTGATCTATCCTTTGAAGAAAATATCAAAAATCGACAAAGGGATGAACAACGAGAAGATTGCCAATATGTCGCGCAAGTCCACTTGCGCGACGCATTATGGTCGCGCAAGTGACTTGCGCGACCTAAGTGATAACCGCCCGGGGTCTTCTCTCTGCCTATAAATAGACCCTGTGGGCCCCCCATTCGAAAGAGGGAATTTTTCCAGAAACTCAGATTTGAGCTCCCGGTGCCCTAGTCTCTTCTCAAAGCTTCCGGAACACTTCTAAGGTAATTTCTTACCTAGAACGGATGATATAAAGAAGGGGAGGAAGGCCTAAGTGTTGAAACTCATCAACACTTGTGTGCCTAGGTGGCCATCCCTTAAAGGAAATGGCCACACTTGTGCGCCGCCTTACTCCTTCAATAGAACTTGCATGCCCTTCTGCTGGAATAACCTCAAAAGGATTCTAAAGGCCTTAAACAAAGGTCGCTCAATTATTACCCTACTGGTTGAACACCGCGCAAGTACCAAACGTGTCACACAGGAATATACCTGTGCGGCCAGGACTTGCGCGCCCACGCAGTACCTGTGCGCCTGCCAGGACTTGCGCGCCCCTGCCTTTTTGGATGCCTTTCTTGCCCATTTCACCCCTCTTAATCCATTACACATTTCTTATTCAAGATTCAGTCTTCAAGACACTCTTCAAAGCCATTTATGGCATGATTTCTTGATTTGACTTCCTTATCTGAAAGGAATTCTGTGGAATATCTCTCAAAACCTAGTGATTTACACATCTTTATGTCACTAAAGATTGTGATTTCATTCATTTAACCTCATCCTTTAAGATGAGAGAATCCTTAACCTGGGTCTCCTTTTCAGGAATAATCCCCAGTCATAAGTCCTCTAAATTTTAAGCATCCTCCTCAGGGTAAGCCCCAGATCCCCTAACCTGGGCATCCTCCTTAAGAGTAATCCCCAGTCGTAATTCTTAAATTGGGATTCTTCCTTAAGAGTAAGCCCTAATTCTTAAAGATCTCAAATCTGGGCATCCTCTTTAGGAGTAAGCCCCAGTCCCCTAATTTGGGAATCCTCCTCAAGAGTAAGCCCCAAACCTTAATCCTTGACCTGGGCCTCTTTTTCAAGAGTAATCCCCAGTCTTAATTTCTCTTAACCAGTCCTAATTTACGTTTGATCTGGGATTCCTTTTTAGGAGTAAAACCCAATCATAAGTCTTATCCTAATTCGGGAATCCTTTTCAGGAGTAAGCCCCAAGTTAGAGTATTCAAAATCTCCATGAAGCACATATACCCTTGTGGACCCTGTTCCTGGATTTCTTCCCTAAAGTAAATCCTAACCTTCATTTATCTGGGCAGTCATACATACATAAGTCCCACATCATTTCTTATGATTGCATCTTTCATGGCCCAATTGTCTAATTTTTACCAATACCTCTTGTTTCTCACACTGAGCATGACTCACGTGATCTTATAGGGTAAAATTAATTATGATATCCTTCTTTGAGCTATCAATCATAAACATCATACTCCCTTACTCGAACTACGTGTGTTCTGATTCCTTTTCTAAAACAAAGGATACGTAGGTAGCCCGTATATGGGTTCGATCCCAACTCTAAAATAATCCATGTCCTTCTGAATGACAATAAACTTCAAGTGCCCCACTGAGTGGCTTTAAAACCAGCACGGTCATCATAATGACCAAGAGACTTTTATATAAATGTGTCGAAGGGTACCATTGACCAAGAATATCTAATAAATATAGATGATTCTCTATCAATGAAGAACCTCAAATAAATATAAAAGATTCTCTAAATTTCCTAAATATTTGATCATTGATTTTCTGATCTGAAGGAAAGCTCATTTTATACTTGGTAATGTAATAAGGATTCACGAACATAACTTAAATCTATAAAGAGAGTCCCTGAGTAGACAATAATTCCCCTCAAAAAGGTGTGATGAGTCCGACCTCCCATCCTCTGGACCAATGAAAATTCCTAAGCCTCATAATTCCACAAACTAATGAGCACCTACCTTTGGAAAGTAGTTCCGAATGGATGTGGAATCATTGGATGTTTCCGGTTCTACGAACAAACCCGTTAGAAACCGATCGGAACGTTTGAACCTCGCATCAAGGTGGTCATCCCCTGATTCCGAGGGAAACAATCTCATATACAAAAAATAAAACTTTTGGGTTATGACTTATGTCAAAAATATTCAAACTATAATGGAAAACCTGGTATCCTCTATATATCACAATCAATCCATATTACCCCTATAAATCATTCATAACACTTGTAAAAGATACATATCATCAAGATACACTTGTATTGACTATGCTTATAGGCCTATGGATTACATATGTTCCAATGGTCATCAAACGAATGTGTCACTCTACAAAAATGGATTTATAATCCCTCTGAGGTTTTGCAACACCACGAAAGAACCCAACACCCCAGAGTGTTTTGGGTCATTCCTGGAATGTCTGCCAAATATTCCATGATCATTGATCAGGTTTGACATAAATGACCATAAAAACAAATAATATTATGTCCAAGCTAAAATATCCTAAAATAAATAAATAATAGGTTAGATATAATAGATCCAAACTAAGGTAATATTAAGTATAAGCTAAAAGACCCTAAACTACAACAATAGAAGGTCTGATCTAAAATAAACTAAACTATAGTGATAGAAGGTATGAGCTAAAAGACCCTAAACTAAATCAGTACAAGGTCCAATCTAAAATACCCTAATCAATAAAAATAAAATGTTCGAGCAAAAGGACCCTAAACTAGAGTTATAGAAGATTCTATATAAAAGATCCTAAACTACACCAATAGAGAGTTTGATCTAAAAGATCTTAATGTACAGTGATACCCTAAAATATAGTGATAGAAGGTTCGAGCTAAAAGATCATAAAATAGAGTGATGGATGGTTCGATCTAAAAGACCTTAAACTATAGAGATATAAGGTCTCATATAAAAGAACCTAAATTACAATGATAAAATATTTGAGGTAGAAGACTATAAACAACAACCCAAGTATAATTTAACCTACAATAATGAAAGATCTTGCATGACCAATTTTATGGCCTCTGTAAAAAACAATCTATTCAAATCAAACCTATCAATGTCAACAAAAGAAGGAACTCTTATATTGAACTGTAATCAGCCGACCATCTTTAGTAATTGTCTTTTTTAACATAGTCGACAAAACCTAACACCTGGAGAGATGGAATATTGATGTATAAAGGATGAAAGGTGATTAAATCTAGTAAGTTGAACCCGTGTAGAGGAATTTGAGGAAATATAGGATAGTCCTAAATCTTGGATGAGAGGAAACTCTTCAAGGTCTCATAATTAGAATCCACGTGGTATCTAGGTCCTGGGTTTCGGTTTATAAAGATTATTTCCCTTTCATTGGCCACAATTGAAGAAGTGTGATGAGAACTGGAAGCCATCTAAAAATAAGTAAGTGGTGTTTTTCTAACAGATGAAACAATATCTTATCAAAATAAAGACATAATGTTTGAGTATCATCATGAACATCACATGAATCAAAATATCCATGTTCAATTTACCTAAAGTGATCATGAATAGACTAACTCCCCCAGGTTTCACGGATCACATAATCCACTCAAGGTAGTTCATTAATCTCCCAATAGACTCATAAATCATATAACCCACTAATGTTTTACGAGTTTCACGAACCCCAAAAGGCATCATGAAAATGCATGACCCCTCAATGAATCATGAGTGCATGTCCCAAATGTGGTCACATGAGCTGCATGATAAGAAATGATATCATATGATCATGTCGACAGATCCAAAATACCATTAGGAGAATCAGGTGTCCATGAACTAAGATAAATAAATTAAAAAAATATTATTTTAGTTGATTCGAATGATAACCTAACTGAAAGAGGTCTTTCAGAGGCGATATCATGAAATAGACTCATGTTGAGGTATCATTATTGGGACAAGATAAATAGTCTTGGGATAAATTGATGTGATTGAAGAAACATGAGAGATCGACAGAAAATAAGTAAATGGTTAAGAAAACACTCTCCAATCCCCAATATATATGGAATTTCATGGAATACCAAATGTCACCCACCAGACTAAATGTCTCCCAAGACACCAATTTACAAAAAATCCAAAAGACTCAGGCGTGAATTTTCATTTCTAAAAACTGAGCCCTTATCACAATAGATGTTTCTCTTTTGTGGGGGAATTTGTTGATGCCTACAAATGAGAATATAAAAATTAATAAAGGAAGAAATACATGATTGTGGGTATTATCCTCCATAAAAAAATCAAAGAAAGAATAAGGTGGTCGAGACCAATGAATCATGTGAGCCTCTAAGGGATGTGAGATTATGTGACCATCATGAAGTCTCAAAAAGAATCCATAAAAAAGTGGATAGAGTATGAGATTATCATATTTCCATTTTACAATCACTTTTCTCCATAGAAGGCACCCTGTAAAATCATTGACCATGCGATGGATGTTAGAAAAACTACCCTAGGTTATGAAACATTTCAACCAGATGATTCCAAGAAAACCATCTAAAAAACATTCAAAATAGGTTAATAATGTCAAAAATGTGGAGGCCCCTATGTTCATAAAATCTCATGGGATTCATTACCTATGGGGATATTCTTTTTTCAGGAAAAAATTCTAGAAAACATTCAGGAACCTGAGACTTTGTAAAAAAACAATGGATATAGGAAATAAGGGAGGTGGGGGCCTCTCGTGGTCGTAAAATTTCATGTGTTTTTCCCATTTCATTATGCAAGACACTATAAGACCTCAATGACATGTCCAAATCATCTTACGAAATTTATTCGGCATATCTCCACCATTATGAGATGTTCCCCAGGTGTGTCTAGTAGACTAAACATTCTCCCTTTGGCTCTCTAAGGTAAAATTGATTAAAATTTCCATAACATTATCATAAATATCCATACAAACATTATTGTTCACTCTATGAATCACTCATATGTACAATAATTGACTTTTAGATTACTCATAAAATCTCTCATGACCCTTGACCTTTTTTAAATTATAAAAGGAAATAAAAAGTGGAGTAAGCAAGAGCCTTTCACAGTTGTAAAACTCTCACGACATGCCTAGGATATCAGAATTATGGTCTCAAAATACCCCTTGCCATGTTAGAACTAAACCCATGAAGGCCCCATGAATATCCATCTTTTTCTCGCAGAACATCCTGAACAAGACACCCAGGATAATAGGATGGCATTTCATCTAGTGACTAGATCTCACAAAGATACATGTAAATATCTATATGAAAATATTTAATCCCCTTGGTGTATCTGTATAATTATAATTGTCCCCATAAATTGGAAATATTACATCAAGGAAGATGTTGAAGGGAGTTAATCATGACCACTAAAAATCAGGAGACACCCTCTGATTGATCCACGATAGAGACTTGCAAAGACATGTAATACCAAATCCCTCCACCCACTCCATCATGGATTCATGTGAGACACACCATGAAAAGCATCGAACAACTAAGGTTGATAGGCATATAAATCCCCCATCCATTCCCAAAAAATACACCTATGGACTCTCGAACATAATGGATTTTTCACATTTAGACACACCGGTGCTAGAGGGGATTTCTCATAGTCACTAATCTAGGGACAAGAGGAGATTACAATCATGTAAAAGAATAGATAATCACTATAGATATCATGAGAAAATCATAAACACTTTGTGTGATAACCTAAAGATCATACGAAGGACTTCTTGAAATACATGAAAAGAACATACCACAAACCCTAAATACCACCCGAGATAAAAAAAATGACACTAAACTAATATTAGGAATTCACAGTAGAATGGATATAATAAAATAATAATGGTTGGGAAACATTAGCTAAGAGAATATATGATAATATTCATGAACATTGCAAGAACAACCCTTTTCATGTGACAACGCTAAAACATATTGTAGAGATCATGGGACACTCATTTGGTATAAAAATAGGATCATGTGAAGTCCCATGGTCATGTAAAATCAAGTCATATGGTGCCCCTTAGGGCACGCCGCTCAAGACTTATGGATCCCTCTGAGCTCACCATCCTAGTCTTGATGAGTTCTTATGGTACGTCATTTAACCTCTATGGAATCAGCATTTCACATTGGCTATGTCTCTCATTAGAACCCATGTATGTCTACTAGCTCCTATTATACCATCAGAGCATACCCACTAGGTCTCGTGATGTCCTCCAAACATGTCATCCATGACATGTGGCAACCTCCAAGATAAGTCACACTGACTAACATGATGCCCTAAATGTTTTTCATATAGATATCATGATGATACCTGGGTAGTTCAGTTGGATCATGAGACACTCTATATACAATATAGTGGATTCTAAACATTGTATTCTAGATCAATCCATATGGGTCTTTCAATTTATTTCGGAAACGTTATCCTTAATCATAAGAAAATACATATACATGCCATATAGTTTACGCGATGTCCATTTGGGATGTTAATTGGATCTTGTAATTTTCATGGATCATGTTAGGCATACATCCACCAACATGAAAATTACGAAATCAATGAATTATATGTGGACAATGAACATATATCAATCGAGAAAGAAGGACACATCATTAGGTAATCACTGGATTGGATAACCATATCCATCATCTGTGTGTAAGCCCCAATTATCCAAGAAACATCATTTGGTAAGCCCCAACCAACTAAAATACGATGACTCTGATTCCTGATATTACTAATATATATAAGAAGACTTCCTAAGGCTCAATCATTATAATTAAAACACCCCATGTAGCATTAAAAACACAAAATTACCACAAACACAAGAAATGACATTGATTATTTGAAATCCATTGTCTATCACATCATGAATAGATTCCATGGTCTGAGAGAGTTTCAATGATCATACCATTTTCTCCATATACTACTACAAGGACAAGAACAACACAAATGTGTAATCCCCAGTCCCATTAAACTACGAAGACTCTAATTGTTTCCATAATAAGGATACATAGGAATCTTTCTTACAGTCTAAGAGTAATCTAAAATAGGCATCCACATCAATGTTAGATTCTTCATATCTCCAAAATTTCAACCATAAATAACCCAGTAATTCTTATGGGATGATCAATACCTTATCCCCCAATGGAATGGGAAACATCGAACTATGAGGACCCTAATTCCTAGCATAACCAAGAAACCTATCACACCTTCTTAAGGTAGAAGGCCATACTGAATTATAAAACCATCTCAGTGTAATTACCACCATGTCATAGATAGTTCAACTATCAAGAACCAAAACATTCTCATGGTCTGGTCAATAACTCCTCTCCTATCTAACTAAGAAAAAACTAAACTATGAAAACTCTGATTCCCTCCATATTATGGATATGTAGGAAACATTACTAAGTCCCATGTTCTATATTAATGTACCCCAATGGTTGTCCTAGTTTATATGTCCCACATCCATATGCAATAAGGTTGGACACATTCTATCCCTTGTTTCCCACATATATTATAGTTCACATAGGATTAGTGAATCAAAATGAACACCTTGTTGGAATCATTAATCGCCACCAAATAGGGAAGTATCATCATGCAATCCATGATGAGTGGAATGATATAAACCTACCACATATGAGTTCATCTACCTTGGGGTTATCCCCAAGGGCATTACCGAACTATGATAACTTTGATTTGGACTATAACCAGGATACATAGGGTGTCTCCATGATGATCGAGCTCAAATATCTAGTTCCCAAGTTCCCACACATATCCCCTATCTGCATGACCTTAAACATAATTGGTTTAACGAACTACGTAGGTCTTGATTTTTTCAATAACTATAATATATTGGATGCCTCATAAAGGATAAATCCTCTCCATAGAATATTAACCAACTTTCTATATAGAAGAAAAATCTAATGTTACTAGTTATATGGATTCACTTTATAAAGAAGATATTAACTATTAGTAAAGAGATGGATAGCCTTGAATATACATTGATAGATTCACCAATAAGATAAACAACTTCATGTGAATAAAAATATAATTACACCATATTTATATTTATTGGGTAATCAGTTCTGTATTGAGATTATAAAGAGATTACCAAATATTTCAGAAATATATATGATATTCCCAGAGTGTAAAATAATTCATATCAAAAGGGTGTGATGATCTATAACCCCAATCCTCTCGACCAATGTGAGTCCCCATGTTTCATTAGGTGTGAATCCCGAATTTATGACCTGCCTTTGGAATGAATGTCGGTACTCATTTATGGATGATGGTACCATTGGGAATTTATGTTAATAATGTAAATTGAATCCAAATTTCAATGATTGTGCAAGAAATGCCCCCCCCCCCCACAATCAACCACTAGACCCAACCAAACGTGCATTACAGTCGCCTCTTATCCATCAAAACACCCCCTAAGTGGGATGATTTCAAACCTGGATAATGGAGTGTATGCCCCAAAGGGGGATTATTTCTAAATGGGATGATGGATTGTGTCCCCATATGTGGGATGGTTTCACACTTTAGTGATGGATTGTGTCCCCCCATGGGGGATGGTTTCATACATGGATTTTTGGAGTGTCTCTCCCATGGGAGAGGATTTCACACATAGATATAGTATTGATTATAAAACCTCATGGAGGCATCCTCTTTGCCCTATCGGAAAACAGTGACCAAAACCCACATATTTATATGTCATTTATTAAAGATGTGTGATAGGAGTGGTCCATTCAATTTAACATTGTGTTGTGAGAATTCATGGGTTTTGAAAGGGGAACCAATGATGGATGATGTGCATCTTACATGTAGATGAGGTTCAGGTGATTCTAGGAGAAGTGATGTTGTGAATGGAGAATAAATGTGAGAGCTACTTAGGGTAATGGTTTCATCACCTCGTGAGGGAGGAAGGTGTGGTGCTTAGAAAAAGAATCTTCCCTTTGCAAGAGATTTATCCCGTAGATGGAGATTCGGTGGAATCCCATGATAATCATACAAGGAGAATCATGTGTTCATCATATAGGGTAACACTACATTTTTTGTTCATGTGTTGTGTATTTTTTTTAGGAAGTTTAACATCATATGAGTAGGATGTGGATCTACACAGTTTTACATCTTGCATCCCAGTTATGGATGGGGCTTACACACTGTGGGAGACTATATCATGGCAAGAAGAAGATTCATCATAAGGACTCTCTACCGAGACAATTAATTTGTTTCCCTTGATAACTATAGCTATAGTGATTATGTTTCTATCTCTCATGCACCTCCTTGTGGGGAATGACATAGACATAGACCTGGAGGAGTGAAAATATGGAGGACCAATGTTAGGGTACATATTCATTGGTAAAAAATAAATTAGGGACCTGAATGTTTTTTAATGAATTTTTTTGTCTTTAATATAAATAGAGTTTCACGTGCCATATGCTCTATTGAAATTACAAAACATGGAGTTTATCGGTGTAGGTGCATTCAAGATTTTGTGTTGTGTGTAGAGAAAGCATTCATGGGATCTAGTGCATGTACAACAAATAGATTCTAGGGGTGTGGTTACATGGAATATTGGGGGGGCGTAGGAAAGGGTTTCATAAACACTACTAATATTATTAAAAAAGGATTATACATAAGAGGAGTTTCATGAAGATCTCTCAACCAAGGGATAATTATTGTTGGGGCCCATGGGAGGTTGATAAAGAAATTTTCCTACCTTTGTGGTCCATGGTATTCTGATGTTTCATAATGTCACAAAAGAGGGGTTTTGGATAATCAAAAGAATATTTTCATCTTATAGAGATATAACCTCAAGGTCTTAGAGAGGTTATATTCATAGTCAAAATCGGTGGTTGATGTTTCAAAACATCTCTATAGCATATAATATGGAATTTTGAGACCCAGACCATTTCCTAATGGTCTGGACTACAAAAATATGTATTTTGACATTTCTTTTCACCCACGACTTTAATGTTTTCATGATAGTGTTGCATGAAAATATATTTTTTTATATCAATGCACCTTGGGGACAATGGGTTTTTACCCACAACATATGCGGCTCGATATTTCAAATTATGTGAAACTATTTTATTCTATGAATAAAGTATTTCTCATGAAACCCTACCTTTATCATGAATATTCATTGGACATAATTTCAAGCATGAGTGTATCCACAAGACATTTAATCTCGTTATTATTCCATGGAGTGAAATTCATTTGCATTAAATGTCATAAAATTACATGTATCGCATCATTATTGTGGAAAAACTACTTCTTATCCCTAGATTTTGCATTCAGGGTGGTTCACACTATTGGTTTATCCAAAAGAAACATTTTAGGTTGTCAGGAATTTTTTAGGAATCAATAATTACCCCCTATGAATGGGCTATAATGGTCGACCGGACACCGAGGTCCTAAGAGAAATGTTGAAGAGGGTGGATAATTACCACATGCCCACACAACCACCTACATGGGTTGTGAAACTGTATGTAATTATCATGAAATCTGGAGGTTGTGTCACAAAAAATAGGGCGAGGGGATCTTTGTTATACTAATCTCAATGCCTGATAAGTTGTCTCTCGTGCACAAAAATCATTCCCCTAAGTGAAATAATGATCTTTCATCCTTGAATTTTTTTAAAATGTTTATTTCTTATTTGGGACAATTAATGTGGTTTGGGTGGAATTTTTTGTAAACATATCCAACGATGTTTGAAGCAGTGAAATTTTCAAACCGAATCCCAAAATGGTGTGACATGTCCTTTGAATCTATAGATATTCGAAAAATGGACAACCAAGATAACCAAGATGTGATTAATACTGCTTATAAAACCCAATGTGATGAATTGGTTGGGAAACTAGAAATCTATCTCACTTGAAGAGTGGTTTCTGAAAATATGGTTCTCCTAGGATTGTTGACCATATCCAAGAGTGTATATCTTCTAAGAAACTTCCTTCCACTTTATAACATTAGGTTAATCGATGATGTGGATATCCCATAAATTAATGTAAATATTCAATGATTATCATTTTCTAATCATGATGAAATTTCTTGGTGGATCATCTTTTCTTTGGGTCATCCTTCTCATGATCATGAAGACACCACCATCTTCACTCTAATTAGAATAAAAAGGGTGGTCACTAGGGAACATCTAGAGAATGGGGAGTTCCCTTCTCGTAATGCAAGCATCTCCTAGTGAAGCATCAAGAATAGTTTCATCAGTTGATAAAATTATTTCGAACCAGGGGATAGGGGAAAATCCACTGATGATTAAGAATGGGGGTACTAGGTGTAAATAACTTTTAAGGAGTATGGGTCTGAAATGTGATAAATCAGCTTGTATGAGGCATTATATACTTCATACATTCTTATGTATCATCAATAGGAGCTAAATCCAAAGACTCTTAGTCAATTTAACTAGACCCCAACAAATTCCATGCCCATTATGGTGAGGTTGGGATCATCATGTAGAATCCACAATACATCAGTTGCATCCCTCTAATTAGATTTTAATGAGAAAAAATCCTCCCAAAACTAAATGGCTTGGTTGATGGGGCGAAGACCACCCTTTCAACACAGATCATTCCTGATGAAGTAACTCATGTCCCAAGGAATCACTCCCCATACTTTGACACACTGTGTTAGAAACATGGATGGTTTGTTTTTTAATACTCAAACTACAAATATTCCAAGGTGTTCAATGAAATTTCCATCGGTGCAACAATAGAGTAAAACAAGATCATACATTTTGATCATGTGTTAAGGGTTTTATTAGTAGTTTACCTACAACATGATGGACTGGTGGTCCATTATACTATGCTTATGGTTAACTTATTCAGTGGTTTTCTACTTCTAGTGAGGAATGCGATCATGGGAGCACATTTGGGAATTCATGTGATGGAGGATAATAAAGATCAAAACAATCAAATAAGCCTAGTAATACTGATGATAGACCAAATCTATTTTCAGTTTGGCCACATGGAAATAGGGATCTTACTTAGGAATATCTATAGTTCATTCTAGTTCATTCATGAGAAGATCACTATGAATTTTGGAGGATAAAAATTCTAAAACTGTATTATGCCTCCAAACATGTGACTTCAGGACTCATGCCACAACATCATTTAGGTTTCAATAGGTGAATCTCAAATATGTTGTGGTCACACTTGGTATTTTAAATTCTTCCAACAACAACATCCAACCATTATCAACCCCATCCAGTGAGATGGTGGACAATTTAGAGTGCATAATAAATCATTTTGGAGAATCTAATGTATTTCCAAGGCATGGTATTGTTATCTAGGATAAAAAATAACACTTTTTGTGAACCCCATAATATGACATGGGTTTCCTATCAATTTGGATGCATCCAGCATCTAAAAAAGCATGTTTACCTTGGGATTCTCGTGAAAATACATCAATTTTTTTTCATTCACCTATTTTGGATGTTCACTTGTGAATGAATGGGTGATATAATCATGTTGAGTCCCACTAATATCAATACCAGCCTCTCCTAGGTTTATTTTGGTAATTGGATAGTGTAATATCCAGGCATGGTAACACATCAATATATGAAGATAATTAGGACATATAAGAAGGTATATGAGGAGTAGGGTGGCAGAAAGGATGCTATTCATGGGGCTCACCAAAGCTTAAGGACTCCAAATGAGGGTGTAGAAGGAGTATATCAATGTTTTATTGATCCCCACATCTTAAATATCAGGGCCTACCATAGTAACCACAATGTTATTAGTAAGAGATTACTCATGAATAAATAGTATGACTAGGGACCCCAAGGAAAAAAGATGGCACATGTTGCTACCAGTTGTTTATTGCTACTTTCCTATTATCTATGTGGAATGAGGAATGTGGTGAATGTCCCTAATGGAAGATAATCTATGGAGAATTATTACTGGAGAAGGAATTGAGATGTAAGAGGTTGGGCATTCTGGGATCAATACAATGGTGAACATCTCTGTAATATATTCATACCTATAAGATAAGTTACCTTTCCATGCTAGTGTGGGGGGATAATATTTCCACCATCTGGGTAAATGTGATTTATATTTTCCATAATCATCCAAAGGTTAAATCATTTTCAAATAATCGTCTCATGAGGCATTGAACCACTGATGATGAATCTTGGTGATCAGTCGCTGACAAGGCAGCTCCCCAGGAGAGCATAGAGGTCATCCATGAGGATGAATAATTAACTAAGAATCTAATCAATGGGGTAAGATTAACTATTAAACCTATCAATCCCGTTATGAAATACTTTTTTTATTTTAAAGGTTCTAACTAGGATCCACTGTTATACAGGAGCCAACCAGGCAGAGGCAAGTAGTACTCTCCAATAGGGGTGAGGGTGCCCCAACAGATATCAGTGAGCACACATCAGAGTCTATTCTGAATCATCTATGACTGGAGGGTCTAAGGAGTATTTTGGAATGGTAGGTTCTGAGATCTCGATCATCCTAGTAATATATGGGGAACCATACCCTATAATTACAAAAAATGGAGTCTACAATGAGTGAGCTAGAAAATATATGTATGCTCGTCATTAAGATCTCCAAGAATCAAGGTAACACTAAATCTCAATCATCCTAGCTCTCTTCAAACTTTCATTGATCCATATATTTCTATAGAATCAATATTTTTTATTATGTATCTTTTTCAAAATCAGTATAAGGGACTATGGTGCTGGTTATTAATGTGTTGGTCGGGGTTGAGGGGTCTCTAAAAGTGAAATCCCCTCTTGATACTCCATGACAATTTTTTTTTAAAATAATCTCCTATTTTAAGTCTTTATCACATATGAAAGGCATGTTTTCCTAATCTACTATTACTATTCACACAAAAAATCATGTTTTTGTTTTACATAGTGCTCACATGTGTGTGTTCCTAGAATTGAATTGGTATTGTGAAACTGGGGTATCTCCCACAATGAATCTAACAACTCTTAGGGAGCCGATAATTCAAGATGAATTGACCTTAATCCTGAGAAGGAATCCTATCATTGATGTTGGTGATATATCTCATTTGGAATAGAAAAAGGTTTTCATAAATAGGGATACCAATGAATATTCATATGAAGATAGCCTCCCATGTGACCTTGAGACTGACCAATACAAGAGGATTCCCAAGGTTCAAAGAGGATTCCAGAGGAATATTCTACGGTCGCTATCCCTATGGTATTCTAAGGGTAGAAACCTATTCAACCTGAAGAACTAGTAGATTTCAGGGCTGGTATTAAAGAGTGTATTCGAATTATCTAGTGTAATGTGTGGAGAAGCCTTTGGAGATTTATTACCCACACTTCAAAGCCACGTCTAGTCAGTCTCATGGGGTACCTCCACCACTGGATAAAGAACATGGGCACCATATGGAAGGATTCTGGTGATATACACACATTGGTTCATGACTACCATGTAAAGTGGGTGTGTGTAAAATGTTAATGTTTTTCTCCAAGAGAAATTTGATAGTATAAATAATCTAAAAAAAGAAAGTCTAAAACACCAATGAATGGAAGAGATTGTGAACAAGCGTGTAGACATAATCAATGAGGAATAGGAAATCATAAACCGTTTGAGTGATCAGATGTTAGTGGAGAAGGATCATGTAGAGGAGGTGATATCTTAGATACAAACATGTTATTCTAAGAATCTTTGGATGTGAATATGGGCTACTAATATTAATCTCAAAGTTGAGGTGGTAGAGGCAGAGCTCAATAGGCTACAGGTTGTTCTAAAGGCCATAACTAAATGTGGTTATACTGGAGCACTCTCTCACTAATGTGGATGTACAAGGTGAATTTTTCTAGAAAAAGTAATATACTCTTTTGTCTGGAAAACCCTTGAAAACTTTTCATGTTTATTTTGTTCATCTCGTTGTAAGTATGGACATGGTTCATTAGCAGCAGTTAATTACAACACCTAAATCACAATAATTAGACAACAAACAATCAGTCCCTAAGTAAATGTGACTCATGATCAGTGTGAGAAACAAAGGATGTCCATTTGAATTCTCATTAATGTCATAGTGTCTTTATATTGCTAAAAACAGAAGGTATAATATTTTTTTATCGACCATTGATAGTCTCCATGATGAGAAAGCTTCAGTAGGAGAGTCAGATTCTCTACGAAATCAACTTTTTTTCTCAACACATGCTATTACATGAATGTGGTAATTCTAGAAGTATTGAATTCTATATGAAAAAATTGTGGTTTCAATATCAGTAATTGAGATTATCAGGATTTAGAATTCAAACATGTGTCATGATTTTGAGGATAGCAAATGGCTATTTTTGAAACATAGTATCAGTTACGGTTTTATCGATGATGGGGAAAAATAAATGAGTGTCCAAAGATGACCATGTTCCAAACATAGAACCTCTCTCATGATGTATTAAGTATAATTTCAAGGTATGTTCTAAAAATTATAGGTGAGACATTGGGGCCTATCACCATGAAATTAGTTGGGGCCCATTATGATGTGAATGTTGGTGGGGATCTAATTAATGGGAGACCTGATGTATGAGTATGAAGTAATGAAATGTTAAAATGGATCTCAACACTATTAATATTATTCCACCAAGGTTAAAAATAACATGGTTAGTAGTATTGGTATGAATAATGTTTAGACTCATCATCCAAATTCAGTGCCATCTCATATACTTAGCGACGATCACATAACATGAAAGCTGGTATTGGTGATTGACACCAAAGAGGGTAGGATTATTTTGAAGAAACATCCTAATATTAATTGATGTTTAACTTCATGTTATGATGATGATGGACATGTAGTTGAACATCATATAATGAGGAAAATGGACACATAATTTAATGTCATATGGTGAGGAATATGTATCACATAGTTTAACATCATGTGATTGGGACATTTGAAATGAGATGAATAGCACATTCCTACCCAAGGTGGCCAGGTTATAAAAGGGTAACACAATGGGGTATCCCTTAAAGGGGATTGTGATGTGAAGGGAGATCATTATTTCTCTATATATGTTTCATAAACTGATGGTTTCATTGAACACAATTAGGATTTTTTGGGGTTCATAGTGGGTCACTACTATCTTTGTACCTTTTTCTTTTGGTTCACTTATTTTTCCCTATGTCACAAGAATGACCTGATTAGAGGATAATGATTTTTTATTAGGTTTCAATTGTGGGTTTTCAACTTGAAAGATGTATATTCCTTTTACATTTGGAATTTTATGGTCATACCAGTCAAACTAATAAGTTGGAAATAGTGAAGGGACATAATGATCAAACCATGACTATTATTTTAATGTCATTGATCATGGAAAACATGGTTGAAAATGGTTTAAGATCATTATTCATGGAACTAAGGGGGAATCACTTCCAAAACTGTTATCATGCATCTTGATGAATCAAAAACTATAGAAATATTTTTCCTAGGATACCCCTCACAAAGAAAAATAATCCTGGGTAATTCACACACAGTTTAAGGTCACAATTCTTGAACAATAGGGGTGTGTTTCACATAGGGTATGTGTGTTTCAGATTCAGTTCATAACCCAAATGTAATGTGGATCCTAGGATGGCCTTCCACACATAAGACCTGAAGACATCTTGTACATAGATTATGGTCATGATGCTTCGACATGGGCTCCTAGTTTATGGTGATAGAGTTTAGACCAATTGCAAATGGTTAAAATTTATTATTCCTTAACCATGGGTGTCTCATATTAGAGGAGTTCTCATGAACTAAAATTGAAGAGTATCGACATGAATTGAGAACTATGAATACAATAAACCACATTGCATGTTCCCAAGATGACAACCACATAGTTTAATGTAGTTATTCTTGGACATGGGCTCGTAGTTTATAATATTATAGTTTCAACTAATTGGTGAACATCGAAAAAGGATATACATAGCATGGTAGTTTGGAAACTCAACATGAAAGTACTCACCTAGAGGCATTATGAAACACATCAAAATTCAATGATTACTCCAACATAGTTAATAGTCAATATTCTTTGACATAGGTTCATTTCTTAAGGTCATAGAGATCGGACCCAAGGGGTAACCCATGCATCTGAACATTACCTAAGGAAAAATATCTCCCAAATGCTAAAACCACATGAGTCATGATTGATGATTGAATGAAGGAGTGGTACATCGATATACCGTTTTCAGGGGAGAACACAAGATGGGTTAAAAGTGATTGAAAAATCATTCAAGGGTGATTTTGAATTTTATGTCATAGATAATAAAAGGGGAATGAACGACGTGTAAGGAAAAGTTGGTAACAATTCATAAAACAAGGGTTCTACAACCACATAAGTTTTAGATAGAGGAAAAATGAAGAATTGACCCTTTACTGAGTTCAAAACATGGTATTCATTATTCGTTACCAAATATATTTTATGGTGTGAGCCCAAAATTGTATATGAGACATTTTGGCATGGAACCATTATCATTAAGGAGCCAATTAAAATAGAGAGGATAATAACAACACAAACTGGAGGAAGTAAAAATCACTGAAGTATAAGTAGGGAGTTCCCCATATAAATTTTTGAGATCTTTGGGATATATTCCACCATGGAGTCAAATTCACTAGATGATCATGTTGGTATGATGGAATCAATCCTTTCATAATGGGGAAATATATTTAGATGATTATATTGTATGGATGGGACTAGGATGAGATATCTAGGAATCACTAAGTATCCCCATGAGGAAGGGAATCAAGAAACACAGAGTTTTAATATATATCATGGTAGGAGACCAACACCAAAGGGGTGACATCCTCGATGAGAGGATATAAAATAATCTCGAATTATGTGGAATCTAGGTTTCATATGGGTTTGGGATACATTTTAACGTTGTTTTCTATAGAAGTTAGTTTGGTTAATTTCTTATTCATCAAATGAGGACTCCTGATTATTTATTAGGTAAATCTATAGTTTAAAAAAAATTTGTAAGGATGTTATTTTGGTTCCTCTCATATTTATAATATGAGGTATCTTATTTTTGTATAGGGTATCTTTGTTGTGTCATCCTATATGTTTCATATGAGAAATTATAATTTTTTATGAGGTATGTATTTTAATCATCCCATATTTATCATATTATACATGTTCTTTTCATAAGGGGTAATGATTATTTTGTCATCCCATAGTATTCATATGAGGAATCATTGTTTTTTTATGGGTATGGTTTTTTATCCAATACATTTAATATGAGGTATCCCTTTTTCCTACAAGATATGGATATAGATTTATATCTTATACAGATAAAATTGGACTTTTAACTTTGTTTTCCTAAATATTGGACAATGGAAGAAACTAGTTTAAGGTCATACATCTTAGAAAATTGGGTTAGATTCATGTTTTAAAATGTAAAACATTGAACCATGGGGCACATGTGTCATAAAGAGGATTTTTTGGCTGAATATATTTAAAACCCAACATTAATTGATGGGAAAAGCAAACCTCTTCCACAAAAAATTCAACTTTATATACCAAATTCAACATCATGATGTTGGGGAAGGAAAGGCCTTATAATGGGTTGACATAAGGGACTGGACCAAGGGTAAGATATCTCATCATCACTATATATCACATGAAAATAGGAATCAATCTACATGTAGTTTTGGAAGAAGGTGTGGCAGGATACCTAAACCAGTAGGGGTTTCCCCCTAATTTGAGGTTACTAAACAATATTCTATTAGGATATGAAGAAATATTGATTTATATTCAATAAGGATGAAATTTATCCACTTATGTTGAGGATGTTGGGGGGGGGGGGGTCTTGCACATTGAGAACTCCATTATTTTATTCCACATTTTGGGTCATGAGGAAGTCTTTTCCCACAAATTGGTTAAAGAATAATATTGGGATGTATACCAATATAGGACAACCATAAGATAATTTTTGGGAAATGATGTCGTGAGAAGTGTGTTGTTTGCAGACAAATTAGGGCTAGAAATGGAGACAAATTGTCTAGGTTTCACTTCATATCACGTATAAATGTGAATCAATCCACTCATAGATATAGAAATAATATGGGGAATAGGCATACCGAAACACCATAACCATGTGATGGATGGATCGATGCACATAGATTAGGTTCATAATGCTTAGATAATGACTACTAGATTATGTTAAATGATCTCAGACCAAGAAGAAATTTTTTTTATCATTGTTCTTTGAGCATGGGTTGCTTTGGGTTTTAGTCAAATATTTTAAACTTGATGCGAAATGATCCAAGGAGGGTCTACCCACATGATGAATTTCTAAAGCCAGTTTGACATAGTTTAAGACAAAAAGTCATGGACAAGGAAAATTCATTTTTAGGTTTATTTTCATGGAAAAAAAGAGGTAAAACATAATGTTTATGGAGGAAAATCCAAGATGATATTCCACATACATATCTTAGAATATGATACACAGAGGTTATGTTTGTACTTATTGGACTATAAGTGGGGAAAAAGAACCAAATGTTGGGGAATTTATGTATGTGACCAAAGATAATAGGTTTTTTCATCACTACATATCCCATTAAAATAGGAATTAAGGCACATGTAGTTAATAGACAAGACATGTTTGTAAAATAACCCTAGAAGTGGGGGAAACCCACTTTGATGAATTAATTGAGGCATTTGATAATTTTTATGGGGAATATGATGAGTATTACATGGGTTAAGGATATATTTTATCATTATCTACTGAGTATTTTTTTGGTCATTTCATGTATTTTATGTGAATCATATTTTTTCCACTACAGAGGATAATACTATAGTTTAACACAATGTGCAATGAGAATTAAGATTCATATTATACATTTGTACAACTTGAACTATACTTGCTACTACTTTAGGGCCATAGATCTTGGAACCTAGTTGAATAAAATAGTTTATGGTCGTATTTCTTAGACCATTACTCCTAGTTAATGTTCCTAGGGGTTTATCAACTAATAATAGTTTAAGATCATAATTCATGTACTTTGAATCCCAGTTTTAGTTCGTGGTGTTTGGAACATTGTTCCTTCAGTTTAAGGTCTTCTAGAGTTGACTATGGTGCTCCCAAGATGCACTACTAGAGAAACTTGTTGTTGGTCGGAGGGGTGATGTTCTCTCCATACAGAATGATTACGGAATATGATCCCTTATAGTTGACCTTAAGGATAATATATGGTCCTTTCCATTTGTATATAACATTGTTGTATTCTTTTCAAGGTATCATCTTCATTCATTAATCTAGTAACATGTCATCCTAGAAGCATGAGTAGAGTCGAACCTTCCCACTGATCTCCCTTGATCTCCTGTTCAGGTGCCTCTCAATGTTATTCAAGTCCACAAGACTATTTTCATCAAGGTATTCAAAATCAGATAGATAGAATTCTTCAATTTTATTTGGTATCTTTTGGGAATAAATAGTTGATCAGTTTGATGGTAACTAAACCTAAATATTTATAACTTTCTCTCTTCCATTCACAATGGAGTATATTGTCACTAGGGAGGAATATAAATTTTTCATCTAATTGGACCAAAGGGAATCATTAAGTTTTTAGGCCAACTATTTTTTTTCTTTCCTACCATCATATCTATGTTCAGGCATTTTCTTATATAATGTATTAATTTGACCATTTTTGTACACATTGTAGGAAGAACTATTGTTAAAATAGGTACTGAACTTGGGGTGAAATTTTATAAACTCGACTACCTGGATGTTAGTTCCATTGTATGTCAAAATAGATTGAGGAAATCCAAATTGATGGATGATTTGGGAGATCATAAAATTGATCATGGACAAGGTTTTGACATCCTTTTGGGGAAGCACTTCTTCCCACATGGAAAATAAAAATTTTGAGGTATAATATGAACATTTATTGTTGAGTTTTCATTGGAAGTTATGGCCACAAAATGTCGATCCCCCATAATGGAATGGGACAAGTGTAAATGTTAGGGAAGTCAAGATGAAAAAGGTCGATTCATGAAGTTAGCAGGGATATGAAATTTACGGGACCTCTTTGAGAACTCAATTAATTCATGAACCACAATGGGCTAGAAGTAACCCACATTCCAAATTTGGTGGAAGAGATTAAATCTTTCTTGATGGGTGCCACATTATTCATCATGGGCATCTTGTATATCCTAAGATATATCATCTTGTTAAATCGAAAAAATGAGGATTCCATCTAACCAAAACCTATATATGGTTTTCTCTATTTTAATCCCACTCTGGAGGGTAATATTTAATACATGATAACAGATTCACTCATGCTTTTCTTGGTTTTGTGGGACAATGCAACAATAGAGGATCTCAATAGAAGGATTATTCCCATTGATAATTTCCTTGAATGTGGATGGATATGAAGATT
Organism: Viscum album; assembly: GCA_963277665.1. NCBI lineage: Eukaryota > Viridiplantae > Streptophyta > Magnoliopsida > Santalales > Viscaceae > Viscum > Viscum album. The sequence continues at coordinate 247,941,413 of OY728135.1, read as the reverse complement.
TGGGAATATAAGTACCAATATATAGCTGATTCACCTGTTGGTTTCCATCATCATAGGTAGTGGGGGTGATTATACTCCATTGTGCCACATGAATAACCATGTCATCCTGGAAGAGTTCTAAAAAATATTTGAACAAAAATTATAAAAAAATAGATTAACCATTCTATAATCAAGGAATTTGATTCAACTCCAACTGAGAAGGTAACTATTCTATTTACTGATATGTACAATCTAGAAGGGGCACAAGTTAATTCTTTTTGACTAAATAGTCACAACTGATTTTTTTTATGGAAAACCTAGATTATACCTTCCCACATAAATGGGGACATCAATATTTTGGGCCAACCCAAGAATAGTAATACAGTATTGATAGTCTACCTCATTGCCACTGAATCCTTCAAACAACATGATCAATTATGGTAGGATGTCCACTGCTAGAGTGATGAAAATGATTCCCCTGCCAACCCTTTTAATTTTGGGGGGCATTGATCTGTATACTGATCAAGATTTAGAGGGAAATATAGAAGTGAATCTATCAATATAGTACAACATTTTCCCCATAGAGAATAACTTTATCTTGCAAATAAATAACTAGGATAAAATCTTCATGGGATAGAAGTGTTTCCCTGAGGTCTACTAGTACCTAACATTTAAGGGCCTTCAATGGAATTAATCTAATGTCATGTTGTTTCAAGATTTCCAGAAAATGATCATTTTTTTGTTAGCATGGGGAGATATAGTATACACTTTATCTTGTATACTATAGACACCAAGTGTATTTCATGATCATTAAAATAATGTTGTAACTTTTATACTTTAAATACCATAATTAAGAATCTCTTCGTGATGGTAGAGTAACTAGTATCAATGACTAGGAGCATGTGGCTGATATATTATAATATTTTCCCCTACCCTCACTATTTTTCTAGGATAGAGGGGCACTGAGGGACCATTATAGGGTGGTCATGTAGAGGAAATAAGGATTTTATGAGACGGGAGGCATAAAAAATAGACGCTATTAAAGGTTCTATTTAATATACTCTATGATGTTCTAGAAATAATAATCCAACTCGTAATCATTATATTTATTCATGATCCTTTATATGGGATACACTTACTAGCGAATTTGTAATAAATTGATGTGTTTTGGCTATGTTTCCTCGGTGTCCAGAACAATTATGATCATTTCTCAATGGAGTAATATGATTGGTTTCCAATATTTTGTCTAGGTTTATATTTATGCCTCTGTATCTTATTAAAAAGATGATAAATTTTCAATAGGTGACCCTAAACACACTCTTTAAGGGGTTCATCATTATGTTTCATGGGAAGAGGATGATTAATAGTTTTCCATGGTCTTTGAGATGGTCCTAACAGTGGTCATATTTGAATACAAAATCATCCACATGACATTACACAAATTTCATAAGAATTGTATTTATTAAATGGTTCATGAAAAGAATGTCTATGGCTCTGTTATTATTCTAGATGAAAGTCACATCATGATTGAAAAAGGTTCAATGATATTCCCTAAATGTTTTGGAATCCTCATCCTTGTTGTCCAACCAAATCTAATTATACCTTTAGTATCAATCCATGAAGGATAGGGTTTGGAACCAAGCTATTGAATCAATCAGCTAGTCCTTGAATTTATGGTCAAAAACATCATTCCGACAATGGCAGTTAAGGTCTCAGAAGCTGATACAGACATTTATCTACCCATTCTACTTCATGAAGGGGAAATTTTTTTCTATCTAGTAGGGGTACTCATCTTCCTTGATGAAGTTTTATTTGATAATATTTTTAACCTTGGAATTTTCCATAGAACCGCGAGATGAGTACATCATTAATAGAGGCCTTTTTAACCTGTGATGGATCACAAGGAGTCCATGAAGATAAATGACGACCTGAGGGTCATGCCTTATAAAATAATCACTGGTATATTCAAATACATTTCGGTTCTACTTTAAGAAGGCCTCATACTAATATTAATCCTATGTATACATGGTTATCATGATTAGGGTATGTCTATGATCTTTATTAGTATCATGTTTCATTTGGGTTATCTTGTCAACAGTAGTGGAGACATACTCTTCAAATGTGAGAGGGGATTCTTCCAACTCCTCTTCATCGTATAAGAATAGAGTCTCAGAGGGAGGATTCGTCTCTTCTAGGCTTTCCAAACTAAGGGTAAATTGGAGTATTCTTTGGGGGTTGCAAAACCCTCACTGAGGGTTCTTTATCTTTTAAGATGGTGGAGATTAAAACGTTTGATCTGATTCCATTCGGTTTTTAGTTGTGAGGTCTACTCAAGATGTCTAAACAATATTGTCGATTCAACCTTCACTGAGATAACCATGATCTGTGGAACATGTGGAAATGTCACAGATTAATGGCCATGGGGTGATATTCATACTACTTCATCAGTGTAGGTGATTTTGGTACATACTGGGCCAACCTAGTGTAAGAGTATGAGGTAATATACAAATTCTCTATTTTCATAGATTGGAAGAAACAATCACCCTTATCTATCATTGTGGGATCTAATTAATGAATTGGGAGAAACATTCTCTCTTTGTAGCCTACTTAGGGATTGGATGTAGTGGACATTAGATCATGGGGTGAATCTATGATCTCAATCTGATAACACTGAACCAACATTATTTACCTATTATGTAGTATGTTTTTATAGAATTCCTCATATGATTAAAAGGGGGAAGAATCACCCTATAGTACCCCTACTCTACCATTCTGTGAATAATTGAGGAAATGGTGGTATAAAGAGGTTTTTGATGCATGAAAATGATGTTAGTGACTTATGAGAAGTGCATTGTAGTCAGTGTCCTATGATAATTGAAAAAAATTTAATGCTTGATATGAAAAAATAGAATTTTTTCGTCACCTTGATTATTCCATGTGAATTCAGAAAAATTTTAGAATTTTCCTGAATCATCAAGTTGGAGGGGCTAGAATTGATTTTATAAGTCTGAGTCTCTGGAGCCTCTAGGTTAGGATGTTGTTGATTCCAGATCCAATATAAAATTGGTAGCAATAGATTTTAATTTTGTTAATCTCTCATATTTTATACAGTAGGTGTATATGAACCTGACTACAGATTCACTCATATTCTCAAAAAAATAGTTACCAGCTCGACATTCCTCTTTCCTAGCCTCTCTTGCATAGCAGGCCTTTGAAACAAAAACCTCATCTTCTATCCAAATGGAGATTTTCAATTGTTTAGAGAGTGCCTCTCATATTTTTTTGGACAAGAGGAGATCCTCGAGGATTGAAAGCCTTGTTGGTATGATGGAATGGGGCTTCATCACAACATATTTCTTTGAACGGTTTATATTGTTTTCTATAGTGGGTCTGTTTTGGTCGGGGAATAGGGGATACAATTGGATGAACTGGTAGGGCCTAGATAGTAGTAGAAATATTCCATTGTTGTCTAGTTAGTCTACTATGAAATAATTATAATTTAATGTTGGTCGGTTGAGGTTGGTCCCAGGATAAATGATGTTAATCATAGCATAGACATGGCAATGCAGCATGATCAACTAATACGATCGGTTGCAGAGGTATACTAAATGGTGTGGATCATTAGGTATATAGAAACCATTGAAAAATATTAATTTATATTAAATTATTTTTAATTTAATTTTTAGTACATTGAAAAAATAAATTCCCAGGGGACATAATATTTTAGTGTCTTTGGAAACTTGGAAACAAAATCATCTATCATTGTGAAATATATTCAAAAACTCCCACAGAGATCAATAAATTTAGTACTTCTACCTAAAACATTTCTTAATAACCTGGGGAAAAAATAATAATGGGGTGATCTCAGATGATCGGTAAGGCTAAATAAATAAATGCATAATCGTAACATAAACAAAAGGTTATGGAATATGAGAATAAAATTTTGATATCATACCCTGCATATTATAGATCAAAATAAATATTTGCAGTTTATAAGACATGAATCATAAATAAATAATGAACATGATTCATGAGAGCATAACATAGGAATAAAACATTGAATTTTGGAAAACACACAAGAACATAAAAACCCTATGTAATTGAGGCCTACCGAGGCCTTTGTAACATGTTAAGCTTGGGTTAATCACATGTGTACCTACTTCTGGCTTGGGATGCCCTCCTATGTACCCTCTAGTTTTGGGATTGGGATGTCCTCCTTTATACCCTCTTGGTTTGGGATTTTGATGTTCTACCCTATTCTATATGGTTTCAAGATTGGGATGTTATTCCCTATTCCCTTTTTTCTCACAAAACCTTTATCATTACCAAATGAATTGGAGGTAGATATAGGTCCCACCTATCATATAATAAAATCATACATGCATATGACACAACAATCACCAGATTATGACACATGAAAGTATATGGATTTTATAAAGATCAAATCATATACCCAAAAAATAAAATGGGAATCAATAAATTTTAATCACATCATAACCAATGGAAAAGTTATAGGTTTCATAATAATTTCATTGAAGAATAACCCGTGAATAGGATGTGAGATTCAAAATCATATAACCCATGGGAAAGAAACAGATTTCAAAAAGACAAAGTCATTAATCATAACCCATTAATACAAAGTATATGAATGAAATCTTTAAAATATGTACTATAAGGGAATGATTAACATCAGTATATGACATATTCAATGTAAAATAATTTTGAAACATCTTTCAAAGTCTTTTTCTTGATGAAAATATCCTTTATTGATTGAAAAAGTCTTTTTATTGAATAAATACTTTTGAAAATCATTTTCATAGAAAAAAGATTTGAAAACATATAAATAAGACATGAAATAATTTTTAAAACTATTACCCATGAAATTAATTTTAGAAACATTTTCTTAAAAATAATGATTTTAAAAATTCAAAGGGATCTTCTATGAAATGATAGCGGGTAAATCCATACATGTCGTATGAGGTCAAAAGAACATTACTTTTGCATGGTAAAAAGGATTCAAAAGTGCCTTGTTTGGAAGGAAATAAGAATATTCCCTTGAAGTTATTGTTAAAACAAAAAAATAGTAAAATTTTCATTTAATTATTATAGGATAATGGTATAATATTCTTGGAAACGCCTTTTAGAAAACAAATATTTCTAACCGAAGCGAGGGTAATGTCAAGATTTATTAAAAACACTTTATTATGTTCAAAAGAGTATAAATATGTTACTAATACATTGTTATATCATTAATACCGAGAGTATAATAAAATTCATGAATTTCCTGGAGATATGGATCATAATATTTCATCAAAGTAAGCATAAACATAAAAAAATCGTTAAAAACCAATGAGATTGTCTCAATAAACTCTTATAACATGGTAACCTGGGATAATACTCTATATATAAGAATTAAATTATGTGAAACATTGAGTATACTGAAAATAATTATATTCATGAAATATAATGTAAAATGGAAATATTTGAAAAGATTTTAGGTTTATACCATAACATGAGTCTCAAAGAAGGTAATTTGAGACAAAACATTTTACAGATTTAGTAACATTTGAATATTAAAAGCTAATAAAGAAGGATCATAAAATGGACATGAGGATACTCATAAATTTATGTATAAGATATATAGAATACAATCTTTTTCTGTACATACACCAAAACAAAGTAAATATTGTTAAACATAACATGTATCTCACAGAAATTAAAAGTGAGACAAAAATCGTCTTTCCTGGTGTCTAAACTCCCCTATAATCGAACAATAATCATGTATAATAGATATATTTTTGTTATAAATCTTTTAAATAATAATAATATTATATCTAATACCACAAAGTTTTTAAATGTGACCATAAATTACCCATTTGTTAATGATTTTATGTTAAAGTTTCACTTCGGATAATATTTGTTTGGTTTTTCAATTTTCTATATCATTGGTCCTTATTCTTATATAATTTTTCAATAATGTAAATATTTTATATCTAGTATATTTATATTAAAATAATTTATAGCATAAATTTGTATGAAATGGAATACCCCGTTAATGGAGACGGTAAGACGTACATACACATGAATGTTGTTTCCATTTTATTGGTCATATTCAATAAAAGTATGTAAATGAAATATGTATATATATGTATGTATGTATATATATATATATATAATTATTAAATTATAATTATTATATCATATATATATCATATAATTTCACTAAACCCATCCTTAATACATTCCATGTGTTGTGTGAACAAATCACGTCACTTTGAGGGGGAGGTAGTCCACACTTCCTCAAACGAGATTATCGTATTAGCTCCAAATGGAAAGTAAAAAAGATATTTTTTTTATAAAAAGAATAAATTAGATTAATTATATATAAAATATTATATTTAAACAAATTTAGATAGATTTTCTATCATAATAGAGAGCAGGATTGGTGGTAAAGGAAAAAATGAATAATCATCATTTTGTGAGGTAGTAGTTCATCTTACACAGAAACAATAAGTTCAATATCCATTAAATGGATATGTGTGTAAGTGTAGGATGATACCATCAAATAAAAACATTATATTATTTTAAGGATACTGGTTTTTTCTTAAAATAAGGTAATAAATAGAGCATAGGGAGTGGAGAAGGAAAATTAAGAAAGGAACTTGAGAGAAAACGTTACCACTAAATCAAGTAATTCCTTTTGGTTTGTGCCAAAATGATTCCATGAGATTCCATATGACTAAGGGAAGGATTTTATGATGAAGTTATGAAAGTTTGTAGGAAATATATTCGGGGTTTGGTCGAGCCAAAAGGCTCTAGAGTTGGGAATAAAAGAGAAGGATATGTGCCTTTTTATAAGAGGGAGGAGGGGTATTTTAGGAAATGAAAAAAAAATAAATTATTGTAAATTTATATTCTATTTAAAATTGTTTAAAAGTGGGTTATTTTAAATTTTAGAAGATTATGGGAATAAATCATCTAAACCAATTAATTTTATACATGTTTAGGTCACAAAATTATCCTAATATTTGGGATTTAACACTTAGTTAAACAGTTTAACTCTTACCGTGTCTTCTGATATTTTTACACTATAGCGTTAATATAGTAACTATAAAATTCCAAAAAAAACCCCAATTGGATAATTAATATATATGTGTAATTATAAATGTCAATTTTCTAAAACATATATTTTTATGAATTTTATTATATTTAATAAAATATTTTATATTAAAGTATCATTTATGTCAATTTTGATACTATTCAATATTTTCATTTATTAAAAAAATCAAACCAATATGATAACTTCAAACCAATACTTAAAATATTATACTACCATGTCTAATTTATCTATAAAATTTCTGTATGTCATTAAATATGTAATATAATATTTATTTTAAAATTTAAACAATCATTTATTTGATATCACAATTAACTAAACAATTACCCATTCATTATTGTACAAGCCTTTAATTAAGTTATTTCTTCTCTAAAAATAAAAAATAAATTATCATGATGAATATAAATACCTTATATTTTTTATAAGTATTTATAGTATAAATTTTATTATTTATAACCCTATAGTAAAAATTATTTTGTTATTAAATTTAGAATATGAAAATTTAAGTCTTATTTAAATAAAATATAATAAATTTCCTAATAAAACACAGGTGGCTTAAAAAGGATCTTATTTTTGACCTATGGTTGATTTTGGTAGAAATATACTTATCCAATGTAATTAAAAAATGTGTTAGGGTAATTTTATATTATTATAATAATATTTGTACATTTCTATAACCTATTTACCTTTAAATATGGTAAATAAAATGCAAAAGTTTCTATTTTCAAAAAAATTATTTTAAAAATATTAGACAATGTTTTTTCTACTTATTTAAACCATGTATGTACGTTTTTTGATATTCAATTAAATAAATAGATAAAATTAAGTTTACTTCTAATCCTCCAATTGTGGCTAGAAGGCAAGTAAAACACACGTTCAAATGTTCAAAAAACTTATATCTAATTATATTATAAAAATTATTCTAATTACATAAATTGGATTAATATAGGTATTATTTATCTATTGATACATTAAAATCAATTTAATGTAATATAATTATATAAATGAGAAAGTTAGTTTTTAACTATATTGTAGTATTTATCACTATTCATCCAAAATTGAAACTTTTCAGAAAAATACCAAAAATTTAAAAAAGGCTAATTTTGACATTATGAATTCAAAAATAATCTTTATTCTATCAATCTAAATTTTTGTGAGTTTAAAAAATTAATTTTATTATTTTTCTCAAAAGGTCATAAATAGTAGTTCTTTTTTAAAAAATAGCAGTTTTAAAAATTTAAAGACTTTACCCAAAATTACATTTATCATTATCATACCCATTATAAATAATATTTTAAAAAGTAATTATTACTATTCACATCACATGTCTAACATCTAGGTTATAAATATCTTATTTAAATAATTGTAATAGTAATGTGTTGTTTCGCCAAAACTCGGTGATGTATGTAACACAAGCCAAGTCGGTGTTTCATGTAGTCCAAGATTCCCTTGGTGTTGCATATGAAAAATAATTCTATTATATAATAAAAAAATATACATTCAATCTTGTGTGAATTGAAAATATAAAAAGTTAAAATTAAATTGCAAAAAAATAAATTCACAAATTCTCACAATCTTACATTATACGCCCCTTAAAATGAATTTCTCCCTCGAAATTAGTATGGGTTATAAAAGGATTAATACATTAAAGTATCTTTCCTAAAAACCCACATCATAGTAATGAATACAAAAACACTATTTTTAAAGGGAAATTTAGATACATAATAGTTACCCAAAGTAACTCATCACTCGGTTTCCACATAGGAGAACATCAGTGGGGAGTGAAAACGTGGATATGGAAGAGAAATTTAACTATCATGTTCTGATGGAGAGTGATAGAGGACATGGTTCAAAAAAAATATAACAATCACAAATCAATAAATCTATGATGATCTACGAGATGATCTAGTTCATAGTAAATTAAGGTACTAGAACAACATTTTTGGCTTGAAGATCCTTTTTCCTAAAGATAAATAATTTTTATGAAAATACATACTTTCATGATTTTAGAACAACAAAATTTGTTGTTGTTCTTTGATCCACTTCACCTATTCCTCTAAAATGGAAGGCGGTTTCTTCATTCCTAAAGTGCTAATAGATCAGGAGATCCATCATATGAAATCAAATTTATCAACAATTATCTTCAACAAATTGTAGTTTGAATAGGGTATCTGATATGAATATATATCATATGGCGAGATAATACTATAATCTAAAAAAATCTATTCAAAGTTTAACATTACCATAAATGGTTAACCTTATAACCCTTCCAGAATATAATTCAACCTTTCTTCATTAAATATAGTCAAAACATATTTTTTTTAGAGACTTTGGTTCATCATTGTACTGACAGGGCATTAAATGTGATTTTATTATTCTATAATCCATATTGAGAAAGATAATTACATGAAATATCACCAAAGGGTGAACAATAAGTCCTTCAAAGGGATTATTTATACAAAATCAAACATTAAGTTCCTAACTAAGGAAGGATAATTACTTGTTAATTATCTTGGTTCAATTAATCCATTATGATCTCATAAGGTTTCCCATTTACCTTTTTTCATAGATTTTTATGGCATATCATTCACATTAGTCATTGGATTGGGGAACTTGTTAGCAAAATGGCCAAACTCCATGAAATTGAAACACTGAAATGTGAGAGGTACATTCTATGTAAATTTTTCTTTATTTTAATCATTAAATAAATTTTTCCCATTAATTCAACATTAAACTGATCAATAAACTTCTCTAGCGCACATAAAACATATAGTAGTACCCATAATATATTTCAATCCATGTTTCATCCCCCAATTTCTGTATAACGGAAGGCTTATTTTTTATTCTCCATGGTTGTTAGATTTTCCATTGAACTCCATCTTACTTTTCTTATTAAAACCATGAGATTGATAAGTAACTCTAACCTCCATTTCAAATTTTATTGCAAAACACACAACCTCTTCATATGTACTAAAGTCTTGTATGGTCAATGCCATTCAAATAATTTGAATCCATCCACTAAAGAACATATCAACATTACTTATAGGGTGAATGATGATACCATAATAATACCTCACAAGTATAGTGAAATTATCCCCATATGTACTAAAAAATTCATCATCATTTTTCTTCAACTCAATGAACTCATTTTCCATCTCCGTACAAAGAACACGATGAATGTACTTATTAAATAATAAATTCTTTAACTCGTCCCAATCCATGGATCCAATTTCAGATTTCTGCCTAGTATTCTTGATTAGATTCCACCAATGGTATGCTTCATATTCTAACTAATAAACAATGAGAATGTCTTTCCCATTATCAAAACACTTGATAATGGAGAACATCATTTTAATGGTACTAATAGAGACCTCAGAAAAAATTAGATTAGATAACCCGCTGAAAAAAGGTGGACGATGCCTCATGAAGGACTCAATAGAATATTGTTCCCTCCTTTTCTCGTTAGGGAATTCAACAAGATTAATATCTCTGGAAAGGAGTGATAGTATATAAATGAGGGTTTTTATTCTTTCCCCCATTGCATTAAGATCTCTAACAATAAATTCATTGCATTTTCCGTTGTAATCAACATTTCAACAGTTCCTTTGGGTTCCATCCATTGGTAAAACCAAAAGCATAGAGTATGGAACAATTATCATATTATGGAGCCACAATCTCATGAATAGTCACATATATGATGTATTATGTGTGACACATTCCTTAATATATGACACCTTTGGTTTATCCTAGGTTATTCATAGCTAACTTCTAATAAAATCCATCATGATGGATTTTGAAGAGTTTGTGAATATCCAATGAAAATCTCCTGTGAGTGTCAAACCAGGTGTGAAGAGAGTCCCATTTTAGTGTTCCAGATTACCCTGAGTCAGGACCGGAACATTTTGTCATAGATGTTACCCCTCGATACATTTATTCCAGAATCACATCCACTTGTAGTATCCAAACATGTATGTGTTGTTAGGAAACCACTTACCCTATATTTCACCAAAATTCGAGGACATTTTCCAAAACGTTAATTCATCCTTATACTCATCCTTACGCACATATCTATCCATATCCTTATAAATATACCTAATGATATTAGTAATGTTCAATCATCCTTGTTTCCAAAGGTGGACTAAACCGTTCCTTTGATACCATCTATAATGACTCTCTCTTAACACATATAGATATTACATAATTTTATAAAAATATTTAGTACATTGAAAAAATACAAGCATAAGGATCATAATAGATTAGGGTCTTTGGAAACATGGAAGTAAAATCATACATCCTTGTGAAAGATCTTAAAGATATCCCAAAAAGATCATTAAATTTAGTACTTCTACCTAAAACCTCTCTTTATAACATGGAGAAATGAATCATAAAAAATGGGTGAGATCAGATGCTCAGTATGTGTAAACAATGAAATTCATGACAAAAACATGAACACAAGGGTATAAACCAAGATAATAACAGTTCAATATCATACCCAACATATCATAGATCATAATAAATTTTTTAGTTTATAAGATATAAATCATAAGGATATAATGGACATGATCAATGAGAGCATAACATATGAATAAAACATGGAATTGTGAAAAACACACAATCACATAAAAACATTATATAAACACAGTGTACCAAGGCCTTTATATCATGTTAGGCTTGGGATAATCACTAGTGTATCTACTTCGGGCTAGGTATTCCCTCCCATGTACCTTCTTTTTTAGGGATTGGGATGTCCTCCCACGTACCCTCTCGGCTTGAGATTGGTATGTTCTCCCTTGTTCCATCTTTTTCCAGGATTGGATGTTCTCCCATTTTCCCTTGGATCTCATAAAATATTTACAATTACCCAATGCATTAGAGGGAGATATAGGTCCCACCCATTACATAATGAAATCATACATGCATGTTCCACAAACAATTCATTATATCATGACCAATAAAAGGATATATATTTTATTAAAATCAAATAATAACCCCAAAAATTGAAACGAGAATAAATAAAACTTAATCACATCATAAATTATGGAAATTATATAGTTTTTATAATTAATTCATTGAATCATGTCTCGGGAAAAAAGTGTTTTTAAAAAGCATATTACCCATGGAAAAGAAAAATATTTCATAAAGACGATCACATTAAGTATAACTATTTCATATAAAAGATATGAATAGAACCTTTACAACATTTTATAGAAGGTCATGACTATCATCCATATATGTCATGATATATGGAAATTAATTTTGAAACAAATTTGAGAATCATTTCTTGAGGAAAATATCCATTCTTATTTTAAAAAGTCATTTTAACGAATAAAACCATTTCAAAATCATTTTCATAGATTATAACATTGAAAAAATATAAAAAATACCTGAAATAATTATGAAAAATATTTTCCATAAAACATATTTTAAATATATTTTCTTAAATGTTAACATTCTAAAAATTCAAAGGGATCTTTGAAGAAATGACAATGGTAAATCCATACATGTTGTATGAGGTCGAAAGAGAATTCATTTTTCACGGTAAAAAGGATGGAAACATTCCTCGTTCAAATAGAGACAAGAAGATTCCCCTAAAGATTTTTGTAAAACACAAAATAGTAAAAATATCTTTTAAATGTTATTGAATAATGTTATTGTATTTATGGAAAGCATTTTTTATAAAATATTGATTTTGGATCGAAGGGAGGGTAAAGTTAGGATTTCTTAAAAACACATTCTTATGCACCAAAGAGTATAAATGTGGTACCAATATAGGATTATATCACTAATACCCATTTGAGAATAAAATTCATGAATTTTCTTGAGATATATAACATAATATTTCAATAATGTAAGCATAAACAAAAAGAATCTCAAAAGGGTGATGAGATTATCTCAATAAAATATTATAACATCGTAACTTGGGATCATACTATCCATGTAATAAATTAAATTATGTGATGCATATAATATCATGAAATTATTTAGATTAATAATATTTCATTTAAAATCGAAATATATTCACTTTGAAAAAGAGTTTAGGTGCATACCAGAACATGAGTCTCAATGAAGGCAATTTGAGACAAAACATTTTACCGATTTGGTAAATTTGAATCTTAAATACCATGAAAGAAGGACCATAAAATGGACATGTGTATTCTCATGAATTTATATATAACATACATAGAATACAATCATGGAAAGTACATACACCATACCAAATGAAATAATGGTGAACATAACATGTATCTCATGGAAATTAAAAGTCATACAAAAATCCCCTTTCCTTCTGTCTTGAATTTCCCCATACTTGATCAAAATTCTTATATAAAAAATATATGTTTATTATAAATATTTTACAGAAGAATATTATTATATATAATACCAATATGTTTTGAATATGAAATTATTTTACACGTTTTTAATGATCCTGTGTTAATGTTTCACTTCTAGCAATATTCGCTTTGTTCTTCACAGCTGTCTTAATTTGTGATATCGCTATTCCTTATACTTATAAAATGATTAGAAAATATAAATAATTTATATCAAGAATATGTATATTACAATAATATATATCATAAATAATTATGAAATGGAATACACCATTCATGGATATGGTAATCTGTACGTATGCATGAATGTTGTTTCTGTTTTAATTGTCGTATTGAATGAATGTATGTAAATGACATATGTATATATATGTATGTATATATATATCATTGTTAATGTAGAATTATAATATCATATATATATATATATCATATAATTTCATTGAACCCATCCTTAATACATTCCATGGGGTGTGTGAACGAATCACATCGTTTTGAGGGGGCAGCAGTCCACACTTCCTCAATCAAGATTATCACATTGAAAACAAATGAAAAGAAAAAAATGAATTTGTTGTAAAAAGGAATAAATAATCTTAAATAAATAAATACAAATTTATATTAAATTATTCTATGAATTTCCATCATAATGTCCACTGTGATTGGTGGTAAAGGAAAAATTAACAGTCATCGTTTCGTGAGGCAGTAGTTCACTGTACACAGGAACAATATGTTCGATATCCATTAAATGGGGTTTTGTGTTTTTATAGGTCAATAACTTCACCTAAAAACATCCTAGAATATTTAGGATACTATTTTTATCATATAATAATTGATTAAATATTTTTTAGGGAGTGGAGAATGAAAATTATGAAAGGAGATTGAGAGAAGACATTACCTGTTAATCGTGTAACTCGTGTTGGTTTGTGCAAAAAGGATTCTTTGAGTTTCCATATACTAAATGTAAGGATTATTGGTCTAAGGTAGGGATTTTGGTAGGATAAATAAGAAGTGGTTTTCTGATCCAAAAATCTTTAGACGTGTGAATAAAAGTGGAGATTCACCCTTTTATAAGAGAGAGGAGGGGTACATTAGGAAACTCCAAAACTATTAAATTATTATAAATTGATTTTTTATTTAATATATCTCTAAAATGAGTTATTTAAAATTACGTATGATTATTTATCTAAATCCACATAAACAAATAATTTTATACATGTTTAGGTCAAAAAATTTGCCTTATCTTTTGGATTTAACCCTTAGTTAAACATTTTAACTCCCACTATGTCTTCTTGTATTTTTAAACTTTATAGTTAATATAGTTACTATAAAATGAAAAAATAACTCCAATTGGATCATTAATTATATCTCTAACAGTAAAATATTTAATTGAAAAAACCTTATATTTTATGAATTTTATTACATTTAATAAAATATTATTAATTTTAAAGTATCATTTATGTCAATTTTGACACTGTTCAAAATTTTAATTTTTAAAAAACATAAATCCAACATGATAACCTCAAAAAATACTTAAAATATGTGAATAAAATGTTTATGTTATCTAAATTTTTTTGGAAGTCATTAAATATTCCATATAATATTTATTTTAATATTTTTAATATCTTTAATTTGATATCTCAATTAACTAAATAATTACAACATTATTATTATAAAATCCATTAATGAAGTTATTTAATTTATAAAAAAAGAATATCATGACGAAGATATATTTTATAGATTTATAATTAATATTTATAATCTAATTTTTCTTATGTATAAGCCTATATTTAAAAAAAAATTATTATTAATTTTTGAATGTGACATTTTTAACTCTTCTTTAAATAAAATATAATAAATGTCCCAATATAACAAAATTAGCTTAAAAAAGACATTATTTTTGTCCTAAGGTTGATTTGGGTATTAATATACTAATCTAATGAAATTAAGAAAAGTTTCAGGGTCGTTTTTTATTATTATAATACTATTTTTACCTTTTATTACCCTATTAACCTTAAACAGTGGTAAATAAAATTTAAAATTCACTATTCACCAAAAAAATATTTTAATTAGTCCAAAATTTTGAATAGTAATTAAAAAAAATTATTTCCATTTTATGAAATTCAATTCAAAAAATCAGTATAATTTTGTTCACTACTAATCCTCCAAATGTGGTTAGAAGGCTCGAAAAAGAGACATTCAAAAGTTCAACATTTTTTTAATCTAATTCTATTATAATATGGATTAAAATGACCTAAATTATATTAATATATATATATATATATTATTTAACTATTGTGACTTTAAAATCAATTTAATGTAAAATAACTATTTAAACGAAAAATTCAGTTTTTAACTATATTGAAGAATTGTTTACTATTCATCAAATGTTAAAACTTGTCATAAAATACCAAAAATTCACCCTAGGATAATTTTGATGTTATGAATTTATAAATGATGATTATTTTATAAAAATAAATTTCTATGAGTGTATAAAGTTTATTTTATTATTTTTCTCAAAAGGAAATTAAAAGTAGCCCTTTTAAGAAAATAATAGCTTTAAACACATAAAGGCTTTACCAAAAATTACATATATCTTTATAAACCCCTTTATAACTAATATTTTAGATATTATTTATTATTATTGAAGTCACAATTATAGTTTATATCTTATAAATAACTTAATTTAATAATTATAATAGTAAAGTGTTGTTTCATAGATACTAGGTGACACATGTAAGGAAATCCAAGTCAGCATTGCGTATAGTGAAAGCTTCCCTTGGTGTTATATATAAAGTAATCCAAAAAATAGTGCTATTATATAATAAAAAGGTCTGTTTTCAGTGTTGTGTGAAGTGTAAATGTCAAAAGTATAAATTAAATAAAAAATAAATAAATTCACAAAAGCCCAGGGATATTACAATTTGTATTATTTCTCCATTCTATGCAATTCATGCTGCATGAAACATGTATAATGAATATCTTGGTTTCATGATACTGTTAATAATTCTGAAAATTTTCATTTCTTTTACATATCCTTCAACAATTATGGTTGGAGGCAGCTAAGGGGTTCACATGATGTTCTTCACTCTCATGAATTTTGAAGTGTCCCATCATCTTAATCAAATTCAAATAGGAATATTCATTCTCACCCCTTAGTTTAGTAGTACAGGGTTTGGAGGACCCTGGGTGAATCTCCGAACTCTGGATGCATGAAGTCTCTAAGAGTGAGAGCTGTATTTTTCACCAATGGAGGGTTCTGATTACCGTTTTCCCTTCATTGTCTATTTTTTATAGACTTGGATGGATGTGTTGTGGATGTGAAGGTAGTGTTTGGATGATGCATAATGGTAACATGATCTTATAGATTTTTCAAGGAGGCAAAGATAATACCACTAGTGTAAGAGAATGTTTTTCTATCAAACCATTCACCATAATTCTATGTCCTATGCTTGGGTTTATATTTATACTTTTCATAGTCTTCAATATCATTATCGGGGTCAACAGAGATATGGTCACATACTCTACAACATCACCCAATTTAACTTATCTACGATCCACTTTGTCCTAAATATAATCTTTTTTACACAAGTAATTCTCTAAGTATATGTTTGGGGATCTTCTTATTTAGGAAATGGTCAACGTGGTAAGTTAGTCTATCCTCCTGGGGTCTCATTCAACTTTGAAACTTTAGGATTCCCTTTTTTGTGGTGAATATAATGTATCTAGGACCTATAAATACTTAAATGAATATGTTCTTTTTTTATTTCTAAGAATGTAATTCTATGAGCCTAGGCTTGATGGAGGGTTAGATCCCCATTCTCCCATAGAGGTGGATATTATTGTAGAGGTTTTGACTGGGGGTTCTATTTAGGGGGAGTCTATTCATGGAGGGTCTCATCTAGTATAGGGTTCCTTAGGTGTATCATCTCAGGGACCTCTACCTACACAACATGGACTCACTCTTCTTTCACAATCCCTATCAAGGGAGTTGGAAGTGGTTATGGGCATGACTGCATTCAAGTCCTCTTTAAGGATTCTTCTTGAAAATGATCCCTTTTGGATAAATCCCAAGATCCACATGTTTATTTAGTTAGATAAGTGTAGAGACCAATTCATTAATTTTATCCATGAACATAATTAGTAGTTTTTCCTCGGATAGTGCCATATCGAGCGAGACTGTGAGTCACGTAGATCTTCTAGTAAAGTTAGTGATATGATCATAGGGCCTCTTTTTTCACTTGAAGAATACTGTTATTATGATCATGAGTGTGGTGAAGCTCAAATAGTAGAGAAACTGTCTATAAAGATCCTCCCAGCTATAAATAGACCGTATAGGTAGCTAACTATATTATAGAAATGAAGGCCCTTGTGGTGTCTAAAAAAATCATCAAAGCTTAGGGGAATCATTATATTTTGTAGTCCCCAACATTGGGCCATAAATTTAGGTGATATAGGATAGATGTTATAGAGGGTCAACCATTCAATTGAATGGGGTGAAGCTGGGATTACCCATCTCCAGTGGTTCTCATATATGATCCACTCATGTCGAGTACAAATTTCTATATGGTGTAACTACTATCTATTATGTTTCTAGGTCCATGCACCTGGAAATAGAAGTGGATATGATGTCATCTTTGAGAGCCTTTGTGGGTACAAATTCATTGATGGGATAATCGACTCAAGGGGTAGTGTGTATTTGATCTTGATGTGAATCATCACTGATCGGGTGCATGGGGACACTAATATCAAATTAGTGCATTTGAATGAGAATGGTTAGGTACCCTTCATGAGGAGATAGGTGCCCCTTATGGCATTGTTATGGTATAGGTTATTCTAAAATATAATCTCAACATGTGATCCTTTTACAACCATCATTACCCTGATGTAATGTGGCTATCTTAGGGCCCCACTCCACTTTTTCATTAATTTAGATGGGTTGGAGGTTTTTGGAATGTCCATTTCCTTTGTTAAGGTACCAATAGGAAGGCTATAACATGTCATTAGGGGGAATCATGAGGTCCAAATCCTACATATTTTTATGAGTATGTATTACAGTAGAGGGGTCTTAATTGTATTATACTTCTCCTTTATGAGATTTTTCCCTCTCATGCCCACTATTGGAGGCCATATTTGTAACACCCTGAGATTTTATGAAAAATATTCTTTTTAATTTCATTAATGTCTTGTGTTGTACGCTACACCAAAAGGACCTTGCACAACACACATCCCTGACTTGGCTTTCATTACACGCAATAAAGACCTTCCTCGATAGCGTGTGTAGTACGCAATACCGAGTTTCACTAAACGAGATATTATTATAATTTTATTATGAACTAGCCGTTATGAATAGTAATACCCAATTTTTGAAATTTTATAAATTTTATCTTTCAAAATGGAATACATTTTTGGATTCGGAATATCGAAATTAACTTAGGGTGAAATTTTGGAACTTTTAGGATAACTTTCATATTCTGATGAATAGTGAAAATTACTAAATTTTAATTAAAAACAACATTTTTAATCGAAATAATTAATAGTGATAAATTATTAATTTGAGCGGTTTTAAAGTATATTTAGAATATATTATTACCATTTAATACAATTTTGTCATTGGATGTAATTTCACATTTAAACCAGACATAAACAAGTGTCAATCTTTTGATAGTTATTATCTCTTAAAAACATGCTATTTGTTTTGACGATGAGAATTATTTTTTAAATTAATAAATGCAATTGATATTTTTTGAATATGGTAAAATAGACATCATTTTTGAATTCATAATATCAAATATAGCTTAGGCCTAATTTTTTGTATTTTTCTAGAAACATTTATATTTTTGATGAATAGTGAAACCACTAAGTGGTAGTTAAAAAACTGAATTTTTCATAACAATTAATTTTATCGCTTCTATGAGTGGAATTTCAAAAATCCGAGAGACACGGTTAATATCAAGGACTAAAATGTTGTTCAATGAGATGAAAATATTTTTTGATGAATAGTAACTTTTTACTTTTATTTACCACGGTTAAAAGTAAATAGGATAATTAAGGGTAAAAATGATATTATTATTATTACCCTAACACATGTTCTAATTCTATTGGATAAGTGTAATTCGACCAAAAACAACCTTAGGAATAAAATATGACCATTTAGGCCCACTTGGATTAGATTAGGACATTTAATATTAATTTATTTAAAGAAGGGTTAAAATAGTAAAAATCAATGTTTAATAAGTAAATCATTTTTATATAGGGTTATACATAAGATAAATTAGACTATAAATATTCATTAGAAAGATAAAACTATTTCCTAAATAATGGTATTTTATTTATAATTTTTAGACTTTAAATAAGATAATTTATTTATGACACAAAGATGATGCAGTAATTATCTTATTCATGAAATATTGACATAATTGATGTTATAAATACCCAAATAAATGTAATTTGAGACTTTTTATGTATTCCACGAAATTTCTAGGTTCATATGACATGTTAGTATTGATTTAGTTAACTGTTTTAGAACTAATCATTCTGTTATGATTTTCACAAAAATCAATTACCAAATAGTGTCAAAATTGACATAAAATAGTTTTTTAAAAAAATATTATATTATTAATTATTATTTTATTCCTAAAAATATAAGGTTTATACAAATGACTTAGATAATATTATATATATTAATAATAAAAAACTTGGGGTTCCTTTGTCTTGTTATAGTAAGTTTATTAACCTTATAGTGTAAGAAAACAAGAAGACACGGTAAAAGTAAAATTATTTAACTTAAGGTTAAATCTAAATGATAAGGTTAAAATAGAATCATAAACTTGTCCAAATTCAATTGGATGAGAGGATTTCGACCCATAACCACCTTAGCTACGAAATAACTCAATATGGAGCTATTAAAAACCGAATATGACTTTATAATAAAATAATATTTTTAGTTTTTCAAAAGGTGCCCCTCTCCTCCCTTATAAAAGGGCACCTCCTCCCTCTCTTCCTCACACCATATTGATCCTTCAATCTCGGACAACCCCTGAAATATTATCTTCTCCACTTCCATAGAAATATCCTAGAGGTTCTGGTCTTCTTAAAAGACCAATTTTAGTGCCCTAAGAGGAGGTCTCAAAGAGGCGCTTCAAAGAAGAGGTAATGTCCGTTACCGATTCTTTCAACTTTATTTCTTCTTCCACTTCTTCTTCTTTAGTTGTTTAATTATAAAGTAATAACATCTGTATCAATAATATACTGATATGTTATTATAAGTATGAAACAACCCTATTTCACCATCTATCCATCCTATGGAAAATGAAATCACCGCCCGTGCGTACGTACGGAATACCGTCTCCACGCTGTGGTGTAATCTATTTTGCACCACCACCTTACTTGGATGGGTATAATGGTGTAAATAATTACTATATATGATTATTGTAAAGTGATATTGATTATGAAATAGTATACATAAACTCCAATACAATTCCATGATCATGGGAATGATATCATCGCTCGTGCGTACGTACGGACTACCATCTCCACGAAAGCGATGAGATTCATTTTCCATGATTAACCATTCAAGAATGATTATAAAGTGTATATAATGAATAATAATGAAATATATGACATAATAATGCTACTTTATTTATGTATATATATATGTATGTCATCTATTTAATTTCATTCAATTCAACAAGGAAACGAAAACAGCGTTCATGCGTACGTACGACCTACCGTCTCCATGAACGGTGTATTTCATTCCTTTTATCGATCTATAATATATATGTATATGATGAATATATATTATATATAAATCATGTTTTACATTCTGGAATTATTTAAATCAGGATATAAGTAATAATATCAAGAACGACAAGTCGAAACACATACAATAAATGAAATGATTTTACCCAAAACGCTGCTTTTACATTGAATTTACAAAAGAACGGGTAATATAAAGTCATAATTGAAACATATATGATATCATAAAAATGAATATGATTATATAATAAGTAAATGTCATTATTTAAATCATTATATAGGAGGTTCTGATCCATACGAAGCATATCGGACCTAAGGTAAGGGATAATTATTCCAATCTCATTCTTATCTGAGATTGTTTATTCGTAAGTATTTACTGGGGTTATTATTCTCATCCATGTCCATGTTTCCTAAAATTTGTTTCATGTATGTTTAATGTTCTTTTTACCCATTTTTGACTTTTACTACATGGTATGTATGGAATCTTTCTTTTACGAGGTACTTTTTGACTTTTCCGGCAAAAGTACGAGAAGAAAGTTTTTTTAACTTATACGGCACGAACGGATTTTTACGGTTTTATAAAGCCTTATTTTCATGAAGCTTCCTCCAAAAGATTTCATGACTATTTTCAACAAAATCCTTTTCTTTTAAAATTGCTTGACATTCTCTGAAAAGAGAATGATTTTGAAGAAGAAAGTATATTTTTCTCAAGAATTTATTTCAAGCGTTTTATCAAAACCATTTTTCATCTAAGATGACATTATTTCATATGTTTATGTTTCAAGTATCATGTCTCTATGATTTACATGGTTTCACTTTTCTTATTATGAAATGATATCCATTTATTTTATATGTATTATGTGATGGTGGGATGATGTTTATGAAACCCATTTTATTTATTGGGTTATGTATGGTTATTTTGTGGCACAAGTAAGAATGATTTAATTATGAGATGGGTGGGACCTCTATCTCCCTAAAATGAATTGGGTAAAGATTTATATCTCATGAGATCGGCATGGCTGGAACAGTAAGTTAATCCGGTTCAGTGTTACAGGACTGGAACGAGGGGTGAACTCGATTCAGAAAGGGACTTTGTCCACTAAGATGGTCTTGGCAGCAATGCCTTGGCTACTATGGAAATCACTACATGTGCTTAATGGATGCAACAATTACATGTTTTATTCCCATGCAATTTTATCATGATTGATGTTCCTTTATGATCTATGCCTTACGTACTTCCATGTTTTATGTCATTGCTCAAGCTTTTGATGTTTAAACATTATGTTCATGTTTTTAAGTCCAAATGTATATGATTTGTTTTATTTTATCCATGCTTACCCTTACTGAGAATTTGAGCTCACCCTTTTTATGTTTTCTTTTCCCCAGGATATAAGGAAAGGTTTTAGGTAAGAAAAAAAGGGAAGATCTTTATGGGAGATGTTGAGGATCTTTCACCAAGATTAGAATATTATGTTCCAAGTTTCCAAGGGAACTAAACTATTACGTTCCTTTAGTGTCTTTTTTTGTTATGTAATAAGTATTCCGCAAAAGTAATGTAATTTTCATGTACGTCAACCTTTGGGTCTCTACAGTTGGTGTCAGAGGAAATGTTTAGTCAACCTTTGGAAACTAGGATGCGAAAACATTAGTGAGATCCCTAGAGATATTTCTAAGATATGTCTAGGGATGTCCCTAAGGATAAGTATACGTATAGGATATAGTCCTAGAACTACGGTAACGATCTTAGAATTTAACCTAAGATGTTAGATATTGAGGGTACTCCCCCTTTACTATGTTTTTTTCCCTAGCATGATTTTTGCCTCTCACACTATTCTTTTTGGGTTTTAGAAAATGGCTGGAAACAGGAAGATTCACAATAATGGAGGATATGATGGACAATGGAATGATATTCTTCATGAGAAACCAAATGAAATGGGATTTGGAAGTCCAAACATCATTATTATGCCGAATCAACAATCTCATAATATGATCAATAAACTCAAATTTGGTAAGTTTCCTGACTCGGCTAATAAGAGAAAGATGGAGTTTCATGATGATCATAGAGGAAAGAAAGTTCAATTTCCCCTATTTAAATCATGTGGGAAGAGGCGTCAAGGAGAATGTTTCAAAGGAACTGGAAGATTCTTTGGGTGTGGAAAAGAAGGACATAAAGCTAGTAAGTGAAAAGGAAAACGTTAAGTTAACACCATGGACGAGGACAATGGTATTTCTATGACATCAACAATGGTTAAATGTTTTAAATGTGGAATGTATAGGAAGTATGCAAACCAATTCCCTAAGGGAAATTCTCATGAAGAGAATTAGTATGGTCGTATGGGTAATATTTATGTTTATGATGATGAAGATACTACAAATGATATGTGAGATGAAAGAATTGTTGAAGCTCGGTCAATGGTTTAAGAAGGTAGTGGAATGATTACATGTTTATCAAGTGTAATGTTGTATAAGTAATCTCATGGTACTATGGAATAAAGAGACATCTAAGGATTGTTACACTGTTGCCTTTCCTTAATTTTTGAAAGTGTGTGATGATTGGTACTAGTATTTTTGGAAAGTAGATGATATGCACATAATGAAGGGATAAGGAGAAAATTAAATGTTTGATAGTATTCATAAGCTCATGACAGATATAAGGAGAAGGTTATATCATGGTTTGAGTATATAGAATTTTTGGATTTTGGTATGTGGAAAGAGTTAACTTTTGACAGCATTCATTTTTTCACTAAGGTTTAATGGGTATTCATTTTTCAAGAGAAAAAATGATTAAGGTATTCACATGATTGGAATGTGACCAACAAGATAATGGGGGATAAATAATGGTTGATTGATGACATTTCAAGTAATCGTTTTCTTTATACTATGATCTTGGACCGAAGTATTTTAGATAAATATTGGAATGGATTTTGTTGGACATAAGATAGTATTGTTTTAGGATATAACTTTTTTCAATATTATTGATGGGATGTTATAGTAATGTAGTTTTAGAAAAAGGAAAACTTGTAGGAAGGGCGACAACCCATCGCGTCGGACAAGGCTGTGG
Organism: Viscum album; assembly: GCA_963277665.1. Lineage (NCBI taxonomy): Eukaryota > Viridiplantae > Streptophyta > Magnoliopsida > Santalales > Viscaceae > Viscum > Viscum album. The sequence continues at coordinate 247,917,175 of OY728135.1, read as the reverse complement.
GAATCGAACCCACAACCGAAGTGCGACTGGCCTTTATCGCCTACCACTGGCCTACAGGAAGTACCTGTTTAGTAGAAACTAGTTTTATTATATTAATCATTATGATATATGAAGTATAAGTCCATTTTAGAAACCATATATGATTAATCTCATTATAGATCGACTTATGTATATTTAATAACATTTGCTAACCTTTTGTTTGAGACAGATGGAATGACCCGTCATTCTATCACATGATCTGCTAACACTTCACGAATAACAAATTCAACTTCATTTCTTTAAGAGATGAAGTGGAAATTGTTCAAGGCATGAACAACAGTGAGATTGTATGAAAATAAAGTAAGTATTTATTATAATTCAAATTCTTCAACTTTAGGGAAATGATCTTGAAAACCAAAAATGTTGTCCTAGTGCCCTTATATTCTATGAATTAGATTGTACCCTAGATCATCACAAATTTATGGCTTTGTGATTATTGTCTTTTTCATATCCATGTTCTCTACCACTCTCCATCAGAACATGATGGTTAGATTTTTCTTCCATATCCATATTTTCACCTATGTTCTCCTATGTGAAAACCCAGTGATGAGTTAATTTGGGTAACCGTTACGTTTCATACTTTAGTTTTTAAAGCCATGTTTTGGTATTCATTTTTACAATGTGAGTTTCTATTAAAGAAACTTTCAAGTAGTAAACCATTTATAACCCCGACGAATTTCGAGGGCAAAATTCATTTTAAGGGGGCTAGAATGTAACACCCCGAGATTTTATGAAAAATATTCTTTTTAATTTCATTAATGTCTTGTGTTGTACGCTACACCAAAAGGAGATTTCACAACATTCATACCTGACTTGGCTTGCATTACACGCAATAAAGACCTTCCTCGATAGCGTGTGTAGTACGCAATACCGAGTTTCACTAAACGAGATATTATTATAATTTTATTATGAACTAGCCGTTATGAATAGTAATACCCACTTTTTGAAATTTTATAAATTTTATCTTTCAAAATGGACTTCATTTTTGGATTCGTAATATCGAAATTAGCTTAGGGTGATACTTTGGTACTTTTCGGATAACTTTCATATTCTGATGAATAGTGAAATTTACTAAATTTTAATTAAAAACATCTTTTTTAATGGAAATAATTAATAGTGATAAATTATTAATTTGAGTGGTTTTAAAGTATATTTAGAATATATTTTTACTATTTAATACAATTTTGGTCATTAGATGTAGTTTCACATTTAAACCAGACATAAACAAGTGTCAATCTTTTGATAGTTATTATCTCTTAAAAACACGCTATTTGTTTTGACGACGATAATTAATTTTTAAATTAATTAATTAAACTGATATGTTTTGAATTTTTTAAAATAGACATCATTTTTTAATTCATAATATCAAATATATCTTAGGCCTAATTTTTGGTATTTTTCTGGAAACATTCATTTTTTTTATGAATAATGAAACCACTAAGTGGTAGTTAAAAAAATAAATTTTTCATAAAACTTAATTTTACCGCTTCTGTGAGTGGAATTTCGAAACTCCGAGAGACACGGTTAATATCAAGGACTACAATGTGGTTCAATGAGATGAAAATATTTTTTTGGTGAATAGTAACTTTTTGCTTTTATTTACCACAGTTAAAAGTAAATAGGATAATTAAGGGTAAAAATGATATTATTATTACCGTAACACATGTCCTAATTCTATTGGATAAGTTTAATTCGACAAAAAACAACCCTAGTAATAAAATATGACCATTTAGGTCCACTTGGATTAGATTAGGACATTTAATATTAATTTATTTAAAGAAGGGTTAAAATAGTTAAAATCAAAGTTTAATAAGTAAATCATTTTTAATATAGGGTTATACATAAGATAAATTAAACTATAAATATTCCTTAGAAATATAAAACTATTTCCTACATAATGGTTTTTTATTTATAATTTTTAGACATTAAATAATTTAATTTATTTATGACACAAAGATGATGCAGTAATTATCTTATTAATGAAATATTGACATAATTGATATCATAAATACCCCAATAAATTTAATTTTAGACTTTTTATGAATTAAACTAATTTTATAGGTTAATATGACATGTTAATATTAATTTAGTTAACTTTTTTCGAACTAATAATTCTGTTATTATTTTCACAAAAATCAATTACCAAATAGTGTCAAAATTGACATAAAATAGTTTTTAAAACATATATTATATTATTAATTGTTATTTTATTCCTAAAAATATAAGTTTCTGCCAAATGACTTAGATAATGTCATATATATTAATAATAAACAACTTGAGGTTCGTTTGTCTTGTTATAGTACGTTTATTAACCTTATAGTGTAAGAAAAAAAGAAGACACGGTAAAAGTAAAATTATTTAACTTAAGGTTAAATCTAAATGATAAGGTTAAAATAGAAACATAAACTTGTCTAAATTATATTGGATGATAGTATTTAGACCCATACCCAACTTAGCTTTTAAATAACTCAATTTGGAGCTATTAAAAACCGAATATGACTTTATAATAAAATAATAGTTTTAGTTTTTCCAAAGGTGCACCTCTCCTCCCTTATAAAAGGGAACCTCCTCCCTCTCTTCCTAACACCACGTTGAGCCTTCAAACTCGGCCAACCCCAGCCTAATTCTATTCTCCACTTCCATAGAAACATCCTAGAGGTTCTGGTCTTCTTAAAAGACCAATTTTAGTGCCCTAAGAGGAGGTATCAAAGAGGCGCTTCAAAGAAGAGGTAATGTCCGTTACCGATTCTTTCAACTTTATTTCTTCTTCCACTTCTTCTTCATTAGTTGTTTCATTATGAAGTAATAACATCAGTATCACTCATATACGGATATGTTATTATAAGTATGAAACAACCCTATGTCACCATCTATCCATCCTACGGAAAATGAAATCACCGCGCGTGCGTACGTACGGAATACCGTCTCCACGCCGTGGTGTAATATATTTTCCACCACCACCTTACTTGGATGGGTATAATGGTGTAAATAATGACTATATATGATTATTGTAAATTTATATTGACTCTGAAATAGTATAAATACACTCCAATACAATTCCATTATCATGGGAATGATATCATCGCTTGTGCGTACGTACGGACTACCGTCTCCACGAACGTGATGAGATTCATTTTCCATGATTAACCATTCAAGAATGATTATAAAGTATATATAATGAATAATAATGAAATATATGACATAACAATGATACTGTATTTATTTCTATATATATATATATATATATGTATGTCATCTATTTAATTTCATTCAATTCAACAAGGAAACAAAAACCACGTTCATGCGTACGTACGGCCTACCGTCTCCATGAACGGTGTATTTCATTCCTTTTATCGATCTATAATATATATATATATATATGATGAATATATATTATATATAAATCATGTTTTACATTTTGGAATTATTTAAATCAGGATATAAGTAATAATATCAAGAACGACAAGTCGAAACACATACGATAAATGAAATGATTTTACCCAAAACGCTACTTTTACATTGAATTTACAAAAGAACGGTTAATATAAAGTCATACGTGAAACATATATGATATCATAACAATGAATATGATTATGTAATAATTCAATGATATTATTTAAATCATTATATAGGAGGTTCAGATCCATAGGAAGCATATTGGACCTAAGGTAAGGGATAATTATTTCAATCTCATTCTTATCCGAGATTGTTTATTCGTAAGTATTTACTGGGGTTATTGTTCTCATCCCTATCCATGTTTCCTAAAAATGGTTTCATGTATGTTTAATATCCTTTTTACCCATTTTTGACTTTTACTACATGGTATGTATGGAATCTTTTTTTTACGAGTTACTTTTTGACTTTTCTGGAAAAAGTACGAAAAGAAAGTTTTTTTTAACTTATACGGCACGAATGGATTTTTACGGTTTTATAAAGCCTTATTTTCATGAATCTTCCTCCAAATGATTTCATGATTATTTTCAACAAAATCATTTTCTTTTAAATTGCATGACATTCTGTGAAAAGAGAATGATTTTGAAGAAGAAATGATATGTTCCTCACGAATTCATTTCAAGTGTTTTATCAAAACCATTTTTCATCTAAGATTACATTATTTCATATGTGTATGTTTCAAGTATCATGTGTATATGATTTACATGGTTTCACTTTTCTTATTATAAAATTATATCCATTTCTTTTATATGGACTATGTGATGATGGGATGATGTTTATGAAACCCGTTTTATTTATTGGGTTATGTATGTTTATTTTGTGGCACAAGTAAGAATGATTTCATTATGAGATGGGTGGGACCTATATCTCCCTCAAATGCATTGGGTAAAGATTTATATCTCATGTGATAGACATGGCTGGAATAGTTTGTTAATCCGGTTCAGTGTTACAAGACTGGAATGAGGAGTGAACTCGATTCAGAAAGGGACTTTGTCCACTAAGATGGTCTTGGAAGCAATGTCTTGGCTACTATGGAAATCACTACATGTGCTTAATGGATTCCACAATTACATGTTTTATTCCCATGTTATTTAATCATGATTGATGTTCCTTTATGATCTATGCCTTACGTACTTCCATGTTTTATTTCATTTCTCAAGCTTTTGATGTTTAAACATTTGGTTCATGTTTTTAAGTTCAAATGTATGTGCTTTGTTTTATTTTATCCATGCTTACCCTTACTGATCATTTGAGCTCACCCTTTTTATGTTTTCTTTTCCCCAGGATATAAGGAATGGTTTTAGGTAAGAAAAAAAGGGAAGATCTTTATGGGAGATGTTGAGGATCTTTCACCAAGACTAGAAGATTATGTTTCAAGTTTCCAAAGGCACTAAACTATTACTGTCCTTTGGTGTCTGTTTTTGTTATGTAATAAGTATTCCGCAAAAGTAATGTAATATCCATTTACATCAAGCTTCGGGTCTCTAAAATATTTTTCTGATTGTCTAGAAGGTTAGTTGTTAATACATTTACTATGGCTATTGTCAATGAGGAACCTTAATTGTTGGAAGATAAGATGGACTGAATGTATCATAACTACCCTCAGAAATGGATGAAATAGAGTGTAACATGATACCCCCATCCCTTGAACTATATGAATGAAGACACCTCTTCCATGACATGATAGAGCATAGGGAGGCTCTTAATACAGGTTTACTAGAGTGTTTAGTGGAATCCATTAGACTTGGGTTACTATGCTACATGGAGAAATGTGACCTCAACCTTCCTACATTATAATAAGACAGTGTCAATGTGATCATGTATCCTTGAGTATGTAATATGTTGATCACTGAGGAAGTAAAAATTTTCTCATTAATAATATGGGGGAAACAAACAACATGGACATCAATGCGGGACTCCAAGAAGACAAAATATAGAGATGTAGGTGGACCGAAAACAATAGATTACTTTTCGGTGGCCAAAAGCTCCCACAAGTCCTCCTGCTGATGGGAAGGGTCATGTTCATGGCCATCCCAAGCTCTTATTGGTGTAGGATGAGATAAGGGTGTTATAACTAGGATAGAACTAATTTATGGATAATATATTAAGAAAGGGGGCACCAACTGAGTATAATATCCACAAAAAATTTTGATATCTTTTGAAGGAAGGCCCATCTTGAAGACCATGTACATGTATGATAGGTTGTTTACCATTTCATTATGCGTGAGAAAGGAGACATCCAATTGAGGCTCACTAGAGTACTCACCATCATATGATGGTGTCAAACGAGACCTGAAAAACATTCTATCTTCTAGTTTGGAGGTATAGAAGAGGGAAAATGACTGTGATGGAGATGGTTAAACTACAACTCCATAGAAAGAGTCTAGAACATCCCCCACCTACTGGTACATAGGAAGGGATCTATGGATCTTATTGACCATTGTTTCCAAGGTCCTAAGACTCAATTTTTATCCTTATTACACATACTATGGTAGTATGAGTGAAGTTTACCTCTTTGTGTCTTATATCTCTTCAGAAATATAGTAGGAAATGATTACAAGATGCATCACAGGTTCCCACCTCAAGCAGTGCCAAGATTCTCCATGTGAAGATTTCTGAGAGTCTCTTTGGTTTCCCACATGTGGGTTGTGACCTATTCCATCAATATGGGCCCCTTAACAAGTGTTATCCCTCAATCCCAGGGATGGTTCTTCAGAGAAGTTTATATCATTAGAAAGGGATGACCTCTGTGAGGGTTAATGTCAGTTCATGGAGTACATCTCATTGGTTGGTTTTTGTATGGGGAGGTCTTCTTTTCTAGTTAATGGTAGTGTAGGGTGCATATACACACTGCTTGGTGTTGGTGTGTGGAAGACCTCATCATTAATTGACAGGGTCATGGGGAGGACATCTATGCTAGTTGATTGTGGTGCGGGGAGGACTTCCAAACTAATTTTTCTCATGATGGGGTGGCTTAAAATGGATATTGATGATTCCAATGACTGACAGAGTCAACTTGTCCCACTTAGGGTGTGGTCGAGTCTCAATACAAGGTCGAAAAGTTCAATTCCCTATTCACCTATTGTAGTGATCTTATGGGATACACCAGTAATGGTATAGGCCACTACCACTTCAGAGGATTTCCATTATTTAGAACTATTAATAATATTCCCCTGATGTTGATGATAAATATTTTAAAGAAGAGGATATGGAGTGAGGAATGAGCCAAACTTCTCTTTGGTCAATGGAACTGGTCAATGCTGGTGGTGTCATGTCCTAGGGGAGCCCCCATAGAAAACTCATGATCAGTTTCTGCTTCAGGCATGGCTAAAACATCCCCTACCTCTATGGTGTAGGGGAGTGAGCTATTAGAATTATATAGGGAGAGGCTCCCTAAATGTTTTTCTATTAAAAGTGGGTGGTTTCACCCTGAGAAACACTTAGTGATGGTGGTGTCGGCAATGCGATGATATCTCGAGATCACAGAATTCCATATCTATCATGGGAATGAACCCATCTAACACAAACTAGTGAAGAAGGGCATCAATCACCCTCCAATAAATAATTTCAATTTGTCATATATGGAGTGGGAATCTGTCATTTGATGACGTGGTTGTAGTCATGGTATGGGCATAATCATGTGTTATTTTAGGACCAGCGGTTCACCTTCCACTATGCATTTTGGGGCTAGATCACTAATTTTTTAATGCTTGAGCCCTTTATGGAATGTGGATTCAGCTATCAGTACAAATACAAATATGGAAATTCCACATGATAAACATCATCCATTTTTCCTACAACAAAGATGGTATCCAATCTGATGATGTCACAGATAGAGTATTCCCGACATTATCCTCCCCAAGTCACATGTGAGTTCCATATTGGGACCACTTCATTCTTGGTTGGACCTTCCACCAAATATCTAGATCTGGTGACATTAAAATATGATGGTTCACCAAATTCTATTAGGCCCCATGGTTTGGAATAATAGTTTCACATTATGTATACAATTTCTATTTTTTAATATTTTTTCAGGGCAACTGTGCCACACACGCTGCTCCATTACCCAAAATTCTCACCTTCCAAATGTGGGAAGCTTTGATCGTACCACGATTCACTGTTTTATTCCACCCTTACACTGTAGTTTTAAACTAGTTTTGTAATGAATATTCCAAATGTAATAATGAATTGGAATTTATGTTTGAATAAATCAATTAATGTTAATCAGTATTATAATTGGCAATGTTACTTGTTTTTATTATTTCAATGTAGGTGGAGGTTATTTGGAGGGCCCTTGATGAAGTGGAATAAAAATGGGCCAAAATTGCATGGATCCATGGAAATCTGTCCACTGTTTTGCATAGTACACGAAATCCGTGCATCCAAATAGGTTGAACCTTTGTGGGCCTGTCTAAAACTTAATAGGCTACATTTCATATTAAGGAACCCATTCCTGATTCGGATTCTTTGAGGCCCATACAAACTGATCTGTCCAAGCCACCGAATATGGACCAAGTCAAATGCGGTGTTCTGTATTTTATCAATATATAGAGCTTTATTTGTCAAAAGGGTGCCAAACATTCGGTGGAGATATTAAAAAGGTAGGGATACAACTTTTCTATTATTTCCAAAGCGAGATAAGACTTTCTGAAGGCCTAAACACGTGGTACAAGTGGATTGATGAAATCTATGTGCCTAAAACCACCTTCCAATTTTCCTATAAAATGACACCTTGGGCTCCCCATTTGTAAGTTCGGCCAAGATGTAAGGTTCTGCCATTTTGGAGTCTCCAAAAAGTCTTCTCAACATCCCTATAAATTCTGGAGGCTATGGGAGGTGCTACTTCAACATCTTCCTCTTCTTCCCCTCCAATGGGTTTCTAAACCCCTTGTGATCACCCGAGGAGGAATGTGATGTAATCCCGAGCTTCAAAGTTGTATTAATTTGAATGATCTTTTTAATTACAGGTTGTATGTGGTTTTTACTCATCCTCTATTCTTATTTTATTGAGTTATGTACTATTATGTCATGCTCAACTCATATGATCATGTTTGGGGGTACCCATTCATGTGATGTTTCACACACCGTTCACCACTTTCTTTCCCTCCTTCCAATTGCGGTGTTTGTGTGGTTCATATTGGTCAATTGAACTCACATAATCACTATCAAGGTCATGCACATTTATGTCATGGTATCAGAATGAAATAACATACAAACCTGGACAGCACATTGAATTCTTCATGTGTTTCCTTAGTGATTTTCGGTTATTATGTCGAACACAAATCACCCAATCATCGGCAGTGTCCGGTGAATCGTTATGTGTTTTCAACTGAACCCTAGGAGGTATACTAGTATAAACTCAGTAAAATACTGGTTCTAGGTGTTACAAACTAGGTATTAAAATATCATAACCACATCCCTTGAAGCGATGAAGGATGAGCATCACGAGACTTCCTCGGGTTGATCACGTTTAATCAATCTTGTTCATTTCTACTTTGTTTTATCACTTTCATTTCCTATTTTCATCATTAATCATAAAATCCCCAAGTGTTAAAAAACTTAATTCACCTTCTACTTCTATAATCAAACCCTCTTTTTAAATTAATGGTCTAAGGCTCCGTCGAGAGACGACCTAGGGTTGCTGCTATACAGCAGAAATTCTAGTCAAAATTAAACAACTAATTTGAATCGCTCGACAACGCGATCAAATTTTGGCATCGTTTATAGGGATCCAAGATCATTTTTTATCTTTATTTACTTTTATTAGGTTATTTTACTTCTTAATTAGTACTCCTCTAAATACTCCACCCCCATTTGATTGTTTTTGTTTTGGGTTTTGTCTTTATTTTTTGTTGTTTTTGGTGTGTTATTTCTCTCTCTCTCTCTATTCTCCATCCCCCTCTATAATTATATAGTATAACATTCTATTCTTCTTTCACCCTTCTTATGTTTTGTTATCCATCTCAAATAAAAAAACACAACAAAAAAAGCAATCAATCAAACTAGACATCATTGTTGCATGACAAGATCTGGTAAAAAAACACTACTTGAATTTGACCCTGAAATTGAAAAGTCACTTTACACACAAATCAAGGAATTTAGAGAATGTCAATCAAGTAACATTGAGGAACCCCTTGTGAAACCTCAAGTTTTCCAAAAGCAATCAAAAATTGAACCAAATCAAACCCCAGAGATCATAGTTGCAAATAACAGAACATTAAAAGAACTGACCACCCCGGATGTGGAGTACCAACCTGCGTACATCCAATATCCTGAGGAAGTGGCCAACTTTGAGCTAAGATCAGGTCTCATCCACCTCCTTCAAAAATTCCATGGTCTTCCCGGAGAGGACCCTCACAAACATCTAATGGAGTTTCACATAGTGTGCTCCACCATGAAACCCCAAAATGTGTCTGAGGACCTCATTAAGTTTAGGGCCTTCCCTTTCTCCCTTGATGGTGTAGCCAAAGATTGGATATACTATTTTCCTACCACGATTGGGGGCTGGAATGACCTTAAAAGACTCTTTCTAGAGAAGTTCTTCCCTGCCTCCCGAACTGCGTCAATTAGGAAAGAAATCTATGGAATTATGCAATCACAAGGAGAGACCCTTCATGAATATTGGGAGAGATTCAAAATACTTTTCTCAAGCTTCCCCCACCACCATATTAGTGAAAAACTACTAATCCAATACTTCTATGAGGGAATTATCCCCATGGATCATGGAATGATTGATGCTGCAGCTGGTGGTGCCTTAGTTGATAAAACTCCTTCTGCCGCTCGTGACTTAATAGCCAACATGGCTCAAAAGGCAAAACAATTTGGTACACGAGCAATTACACCAACCCGAGGAGTTCATGAGGTAAGTCATTCAGCCCTAGAACAAAAGGCAGATATTAAACTTGATGAGATGCATACCCTTCTAAGGCAATTAGCTCAAGCACAAGGTAACTCACACTCTACTTCTATTCCATTACATTGTGGGATTTGTTCTGATTACACTCATTTTTCTGACTAGTGCCCACAACTTCAAGATTCATCTGAGTCCTGTGCAGCTGTGTTCCCAGGGCGTCCATTCCAACAAGCACCTCCCTTCATGCAAAAACAATTCAGGCCAAATCCAAATTTAGGGTGGCAAGCACAACCCCAATACCGACAAGGAGGAAACTCAAGCTACCCCAAGCAGAATTGGTATCAACAAGGCCAAGGTATGCAACCTTCTTATCCTTCAACTTCTCAAAACAATCATCCCCCTCCTCCAAAATCTGAACCAAGCCTCAAGGACATGGTGAAACAAATGGCAACCCAGAACCTCCAGTTCCAACAGACCACACAATTAGCAATTCAAGACCTACGAACTCAAGTGGGGCAATTGGCAAACACCATCAGTGAGTTTAAGATGCAAGGTTCTGGGCAACTACCATCCCAACCCATTGCCAATCCGAAGGACAAAGGTAATGTATGTGCAATTACACTTCATAGTGGTAAAGAAGCTTCTCCTTCTACTGATTCTACTCAAAAGGTATTTCCCCCTCTTGAAAACACTCTTTCTCCACCCATGAAAGATTCCAATGAAGAAGATAAAAATGACAATAAAATTATTATTAAGGATTCCCATGAACAATCAATTCCTCTTCCTTTCCCTCAAAGACTCTCTAAATCTAAGAAGAATTTTGATAATGAGATTGATAAAGAAATAATGGATACATTTAAAAAAGTTCAAGTTAGCATTCCTCTATTGGATGCAGTTAAGAAAATCCCTAGATACGCCAAATTTCTTAAAGAGATTTGCACCGATAGAAGGAGACTGAAGGGGAATGAGAGAGTCAACTTGGGTAGGAATGTCTCGGCCTTGATTCAACCAGCAATGCCAACTAAATGCAAGGATCTGGGAACATTCACGATACCGTGTACCATAGGGGAGACCTTCTTTTCTGATGCTATGCTAGATTTAGGTGCTTCCATTAATGTAATGCCTCACTCCATGTATACTTCTCTACAGGTTGGAGAGCTTCAACCAACAGGCATTGTCCGGAAACTTGCCAACCGGAGTACAATGCATCCAAAAGGAGTGATTGAGGATGTCCTTGTCAGAGTGAATAATCTCATCTTCCCTGTTAATTTTTACATTCTTGAGATGGAAGATACCTGAACCCAAGGACACGCTCCTCTCATTCTTGGGAGGCCATTCCTCAAAACAGCAAAGACGATCATCAATGTTCACAATGGTACATTGTCCATTGAATTTGGTGGAGAAAAGGTAAGTTTTAACATCCATGAGGCTATGAAACACCCCATTGAAGAGCACTCCACTCTTCCTGTCTATTCGATGGAAGTGCTCTCAAACGATGCACACACACATAATTCTCTCCTCAACCCAAAATCTAATACATTTTTGTTTTCTTCACCCTTCAATGATTTGAGTTTTGATTCATGTTTTGAGTGTTGTGTGGGTTCTGAAAAGTGTAAATTTTGTGATTTAATTGATGAGTGTGTTTATTATGAGGTACCCATGACTGTCGATGATTCTGCAAATCTCATTTCTATAGATTATCTATCTTTAGAGAATAAACATGAGCAGATAGACAGTTTAATAGACCTCACTCCCCCTAAATCCACTCCCTCAATCCAAAAACAACCAGTGTTGGAACTTAAACAACTTCCTTCTAATTTAAAATATGCATATCTTGAGGGTATTAACCAACTACCCGTCATTATTTCCAATAACCTCTCTCCACAACAGGAATCGAAATTGCTCAAACTACTAAGAGAGTGTAAAAAGGCAATAGGATGGAAATTGGCTGATATTCCTGGGATTAGTACATCTATTTGTATGCACCATATACTTTTGGATTATGAGGCTAAGCCCATAAGACAATCTCAACGCCGGTTGAATCTCACTCTCCTTGAAGTGGTAAAATTGGAAGTCAGTAAATTACTTGCTGTGGGGATCATTTATCCTATATCTGATAGTAAATGGGTTAGCCCAGTACAAATTGTGCCTAAAAAAACAGGAATAATAGTTGTGTCAAATGAAAGGAATTAATTGGTTCCACTGCGTGTGCAAAACAGTTGGTGAGTCTGTATTGACTACCGTCGACTGAATCAAGCCACGCGGAAGGACCACTTTCCATTACCTTTCATTGACCAAATGTTAGAACGATTGGCTGGTAAGTCCCATTATTGTTTCCTTGATGGCTATTCGGGTTATTTCCAAATCCATATAGCCGTTGATGATCAAGAAAAGACCACATTTACCTGTCCATTTGGCACATTTTCATACATAAGGATGCCATTCGGTCTATGTAATGCTCCTGGTACTTTTCAGCGATGTATGTTGAGTATTTTTTCTGAGTATCTTGAGAGTTGTATGGAAGTATTAATGGATGATTTCATGGTTTATGGATCTTCTTTTGGTGATTGTTTGGAACACCTACGTTCTTTCCTCCACTGATGCATTGAAAAAGATCTTGTTTTAAATTATGAGAAATGCCATTTTATGGTTGAGCGGGGGAAAGTCCTTGTGCATGTCATTTCAAATAAGGGAATTCGAGTTGATAAATCTAAAATTGAATTAATTTCAACCCTTCCATATCCAAAATGTTTTCGTGAGGTGCGATCTTTCTTGGGTCATGCTGGTTTTTACCACCGATTCATTAAAGACTTTAGTAAGATCGCACTTCTATTGTCCCAGTTATTGAAAAAAGATTCTGAGTTTGTGTTTGATAAAAATTGTGAGGATGCATTCAATTCACTAAAAAAGAGTCTCACATCACCTCCCATAATCCAACCACCAATGTGGGATCTCCCCTTCGAGCTTATGTGTGATGCCTCTAACATTGTATTTGGGGCAGTTTTATCACAAAGGGTTGAAAAGGCTCCTCATGTCATTGTGTATGCCTCACATACCCTTGACCCTGCCCAGATAAACTACACAACCACAGAAAAATAACTCCTTTATATTGTGTTTTCCTTGGAAAAATTCCATTCATATCTTCTTGAGTCAAAAGTGATTGTGTTTTCTGATCATGCTCCCCTTCATTTCCTCCTAAAAAACTTGAAGCCAAACCCCGCCTAATTCGATGGATTCTCCTCCTCCAAGAGTTTGACCTTTAGATTAGAGATAAGAGAGGAGTGGAGAATGTGGTAACTGACCACATTAGTAGGATTTCCCCACCACTGGACCATCATGTAGACTCACCCCTACCCATTGGATAATTCTTCTCTCATGAGAACCTTTGTGATGTTTTGGACCTTACCCCCCGGTATGCAGACATTGTGAATTTTCTAGAAACATCTAGGGTCCCCCCTTATTTTAGCACTTCACAATCCCATAGACTTAAGCATGATTCTCGTTGGTACATTTGGGATGACACATACTTGTGCAGAATATGTAGTGACCAAGTAGTTCGTCGGTGTGTCCCTGACCATGAGTTCACCTCTGTTTTGACCTTCTGCCACACTTTGGCCTGTGGGGGCCACTTTGGATCTCAACGTACAGCTCGAAAGGTCCTTGAATTTGGACTTTATTGGCCTAACATTTCATAAGGATGCCCATAGATTTTTCAAGTCATGTAGTCATTGTCAATTCACAGGGAATATCTCCAAGAGGAATGAAATTCCCCAATAACCAATGTTATTTTGTGAGATCTTTGATGCATGGGGCATTGACTTCATGGGTACTTTTCCAAATACATTTGGCTTTGTGTACATCTTATTGGCTATTGACTATGTATCTAAATGGGTGGAAGCAAAGGCCACCAGGACCGATGACTCTCGAGTGGTTGTTGACTTTGTGAGGTCCTATATTTTCAGTAGGTTTGGTCTACCAAGATGCATCATTAGTGATCAGGGTTCACATTTTTGCAATCGTAAAATGAAAAACTTGCTTCATAAGTATGGGGTTGTTCATAAAGTCTCCACTGCATATCATCCCCAAACTAATAGACAAGCATAAATTTCAAATCGAGAAGTTAATCGAATCTTGGAGAAAATGGTACAACCCAATAGGAAAGATTGGAGTTTGCACTTGGATGATGCACTTTGGGCATACCGTATAGCTTTTAAAACCCCAATCTGAATGTCACCATACGAAATTGTGTTTGGAAAGGCTTTTCACCTCCCAGTGGAGGTAGAACATCGTGCATATTGGGCTGTTAAACAATGTAATATGAACCTTTCAAATGCAGGTGAGCAAAGAAAGCTGCAGATTCAAGAGTTGGAAAAAATTAGACGTGATTCATATGAAAACTCCTGAATCTATAAAGAGAAGAAAAAGGATATTCATGATAGAATGATTCACCAGCGGAAGTTCTATATTGGTGATAAGGTCCTCATGTACAATTCCAGGCTTAAGCTCCACCCAGGTAAGCTTCGTTCCCGATGGCTCGGTCCTTATACTGTTACTAATGTTTACCCTTTTGGTGCAATACAGGTTTTGCATGAGAAGAGTGGATGAAGTCCTACCGTTAATGGGCAGCGACTTAAACACTTCCATGAGGATTTTCAGAAGAATCCGGTGGAGGAAATACACCTTCTTGACGCATCGTACCAATAAAACACACCAGGTTTTATCCTTCCTTCTCACACTCTCAATTATTTCAGTGAGGACACTACATACTCTAGGTGTGGGGGGGTGGATACATTCCTGGGTTAGGTAGGAATTTTTATTGTTTTCTCTTTTTGGCCTTCTTTATGGTATTTTCATTTTTCCCCATCGATAATTTTGAATTTCCATGATTTGGAGACCATAAAGTGGGGAAATTAAAAATACCATAACGAAGGCTAAAAATAATTTGTGTATGAGTTTACCATCAAGGAGTGATTTTTAGTGAATTGGTTTTTTGTCAATGATATAAATGGTCGTATCTATGTGAAACATTTGAGATGATTGATGTGCTTTGTGTGAGTAGTTTTTTGGAAAACTGTGTCACTAATATCTCCACAAATGTTTACACCAAACCACAAAGTGTGAATATTTCTTACTTAATATAAGGTAAATATATGTTGGGTTAATATTTTTCAGCTTTAAATGATATTTCCATACGTTCGTTCCTTATCTGATCTGTTTCATTACTGTACTAGATTGACCTATGCGTGTGTACCTAATGTCCAACTATTGTACGCCCTAAAAAAAATTGCTGTGTCTTGGGAAGGTCAAAAACCACTCCTCCTCAACCTTTGATCTTGTTATAACTATTTCAATTAGTGTCGTGACGAGATCAAACAAGGGTTGAGAGATGAGTGTGAGATTTGTTCCAATTTCAACTTCAAAAAAAATATAATAAATGAGGGGAGTGGTGAAATGAGCAACATATATGGATATCTAGGTCGGGAGCTTATGGTTTGACTTCTAGGAATTCTTAAATGAGTGGGTCTTAAAATATGATTGCAAAGGATGTAGGACAGGTTCGGTGAAAAAAATCATTTAAGCTGAAAAATGTTAAAATAACATATATTTATTGGATAGCAAGAGGAAAGAATAGCATTGAATGGTTTTCACACACACACATGGAGAGTTAGTGTCATGGTTTACTTCTGAATTCCTTTCTCAATTGGTTATCATGAATCTGTTTGAATTTCTCTATGATATGATTTATGAGACATCTTTTTCTATTTTCACTAGGAAGAACTCCTTGATGTGGTTCGTGCATTGATCACTTTACTTTAAATAAAATTTTCTCAAATACTAAATCTTCAGGATGTTGGAAATATATATATATATATATGCATCAGTGTATATGGATATCTGACTTTGCCCAGGAGTGCAAATGTTTAGGTGTATGGGTGTGATCGTACCACGATTCACTGTTTTATTCCACCCTTACACCGCATTTTTAAACTAGTTTTGTAATGAATATTCTAAATATAATAATGAATTTAAATTTATGTTTGAATTAATCAATTAATTTGAATCAATATTATAATGTGAAATGTTACTTTTTTTTATTATTTCAATGTAGGTGGAGGTGATTTGGAGGGCCTTTGATGAAGTGGAAGAAAAATGGGCCAAAATTGCATGGATCCATGGATATATGTCCACGGTTTTTCATAGTACACGAAATCCGTGCATCCAAATGAGATGAAATTTTTTGGGCCTGTCCAAAACTTAATATGAAACATTTCATATTAAGGAACCCAATCCTGATGCGGCTTTTATGGGGCCCATCCGAACTGATCTCTTCAAGACACCGAATATAGACCAAGTCAAATGTGGTGTTCTGTATTTTATCAATATCTTGATCTTTAGTTGTCCAAATGGTGCCACACATTCGTTGGAGACAGTAAAGAGATAGGGATACAACGTTTCTATTTTCTCTAAAGCGATATAATACTGTCTAAAGGCCGAAACGCATGGTACAAGTGGATTGATAAAATTTGTGTTCCTAAAACCACCTTCCAATTTTCCTATAAAATAAAACCTTGGGCTCCCCATTTGTAAGTTCGGCCAAGATGCAAGGTTCTTCCATTTTGGAGTCTCCAAAGAGTCTTCTCACCATCCCTTGAAGTTCTGGAGGCTATGGGCGGTGCTACTTCAACATCTTCTTCTTCTTCCCCTCCAACGGGTTTCTAAACCCCTTGTGATCACCCGGGGAGAATGTGATGTAATCCCGAGCTTCAAAGTTGTATTAATTTGAATGATATTTTTAATTCCAGGTTGTATGTGGTTTTTATTCATCCTCTATTCTTATTTTATTGAGTTATGTACTGGTATGTCATGCTTAACTCATATGATCATGTTTGGGGGTACCCATTCATGTGATGTTTCACACACCGTTCACCACTTTCTTTTCCCCCTTCCAATTGCGGTGTTTGTGTTGTTCATATTGGTCAATTGAACTCACATAATCACTATCAAGGTCATGCACATTTATGTCATGATATCACATTGAAATAACATACAAACCTGGACAACACATTTAATTCTTCATGTGTTTCCTTGGTGAGTTTCGGTTATGATGTCGAACACAAATCACCCAATCATCGGCGGTATCCGGTGAATCATTATGTGTTTTCGACTGAACCCTGGGAGGTATCCTAGTATAAACTCAGTAACATACTGGTTCTATGTGTTACAAACCAGGTATTAAAATATCATAACCCCATCTCTTGAAGTGATGAAGGATGAGCATCACGAGACTTCCCCGGGTTGATCACGTTTAATCAATCTTGTTCATTTCTACTTTGTTTTATCGCTTTAATTTCGTATTTTCATCATTAATCATAAAACCCCCCAAGTATTACAAAACCTAATTCACCTTCTACTTCTATAATCAAACCCTCTTTTTAAATTAATGGTCTAAGTATCCTTCGAGAGACGACCTAGGGTTGCTTCTATACTGCAGAAATTCTAGTCAAAATTAAACAACTAATTTGACGTGCTCGACAACGCGATCAAGCATTCATCACGTTAATTAGTTTTGTAATATCCTTATTCAAATATTTATAGTTGAATGTCGGTTTTCCCTTCCAGTATTCCTCCTTAGAGATCAACACTTAGTATGAGAATCCCTCATAGATTTATGTCATATTCTGGAAACTCATTCCTAGTGCCATCTCAAGGTGGATGCTAGTAAATTACGATGCTTCTATCTTGAGAGGGTATAAACTTTCCGTCAGGGGAGGTATTAATGTTGGGAAGGATGGGAATATATAGACATTGGGTAGGTTGGGAACCTGTAAAGTATTCCTCTTTTGGATGGCATCTCGTTCATGAGGAATCAATGTCACAGAAACAAAGGCACCATGTGTTATTCATGAGGTAGTTGATGCTAGGGGAGTAAGTCTTATAAGGATTTTTAACTCAAGAAATAAATGTTTATTATGTGTGGTAAGGATTCTAGTTGAGGTCGTGTGTTTAATTTCAAGAGAAGTCAATTTCTGCTCAATATTAACATATTATAGACATGATGGGTGGTTGAACATGTCCCCTGGTTGAAAATTTCAAACATAGAATATTATGGACTGTGTCAATCCAAGGGGGATTGATTAAAAATTTTATTATGGAGTGTGTAGCCACAAGGGGATTGATTTAACACATGGATTATGTAGTGTCTCCCCCCAAGGGGGATTCTTTCACATTATGGTGGTGAGGGGAATGATTTTAAACATAGATGATGGAGTGTCCCCCCCCCATGGGGGATAACTTCACACATGGATTATGGAGTGTATCCCCCCAAGTGGAGTGATTTTATACTTCTATATAGTTGTAGATATTGAACCTCAGGAAGCATCTAATGTACAATACTGATAAACACATATCAAAACCCACAATGCTCGATGGCATATTTTATGGTCGGGTGATATGAGTTGTCTATGCAGTTTAATGTCATAAAGTATGAATTCTCATGTCACAGAAGGACAAACAATGAGGGATAGTGTAGAACTTATCTGTATAAGAATTATTGTTGATGATTGGGTAACTAATGATGTGAGTGGGTCTTATTCATGGATTCTTCCAAGGGTAGGGGTTTTATGACATAGAAAGGGAGGATGATGTGGGGTCTCATATATTGAAGATTCCTGTTGTGGGTGTCTCATCCCTTGGTGCAGGAGGAGGTTGAATACCTTGATGATCATACATGGGGATTCATGTGTTCATTTCATAGGGTAAGGCTATTGTATTACCTCATGACTTGAGGAATTTTTCATGTATTTTAACATCGAACAAATTGGACATTGAGAAATACAGTTTCACATCATGTTGCTTGGACGTAGATCATATTAACTCCCTGATGGGGACCATGTTAAGGTGAGATAAATATTCATTATATGGACTTCGTACCATGAAAAGGTAAGTAAATTCTGATGGTGATGCACTATTACGGATTATGTGTCTTTAACTCAAGCATTTCTGTGTGGAGCAAAGCATAGAGACGACTATGGATGAGTGGAAATCAGGAGGTTTGAAGTTAGGGTACCTATACATAAAATAAAAATTAATTAAGGTTTCTATTATTAGGATTAAAAGAGAGGGTAATGAATTTACTTAATGTGTATAGGATTTCATGTCAGGGAAGAGAAATTTATTGTATGAAACATTATTTTATTGTGAAAAAATAGCGTTGTGTGAGTCATGGGATGTAGAAAAAGTAAAAAAAACAATTTTGTAGAATGAGTGCATGAAAGATTCTACTTATCATTTGGATGAGGGTTTCTTGAATGTTGGTTCTCTTGCACAAAACTGATCAACCTTAAGAGGTGTTGCGTGAGTATATCTCATCCATTGGCCAATCCATGTGGCGGCGTAAGGGAGATCGATCATTCATGTTCTCTACCTTTGGGGTCCACAGTATTTTTTTGTTTTGTGATGTCACAAAAGAGGGGTTTTAACGACCAATAGTGTCACATAATTTTCCAAATAACAATCCTTAATGTGTGTGTCTGGGGGGGGTTCTATTTCTATATGAAATTTGCAGTTGATGTAGCGCAACATCACTGTAGCATGGAACAATGTTGTGTGCTTCTCAGTCCTTTGAAAAGGGGATTGACCACATAACATGTTTCATTTGACATAACCTTTCACATGAAATAGGTATTTTTTTAATGGTATTTAATGCAAGGATCTTCATTTTCACAAACATTTTGTGGGGCCAATGGGACTTCACTACACAACATATAGAGCCCAAAGTCACCTTTCACATGAAACTATTTGGTTATCAAAATGATGGTTTTTAATTCAAGCCTTCATGTTTTCATGGAAACTATTTTTACATAATTTAAAATGTGGGTTTATCTATGGGAAATTTTATATTTATTGTCTCCTATGATGGGAAATTATTTCATGTTGGAATTCAGTCATTTTCATGAACCACTTCATGGTTGCATGTAGCCTAGTGCTCAGCCCTAGAACATTCTTTGAGGGTGTGTCACATCCATATTTTATCCAAAAATCACCTTATGGGGTTTCATAAAAGTTTTTAGTGTGAAGGTATCTCCATGTAAGGGTGTTATAGGATTTGGTGGTAATGGAATATTCAACCCCTGGTAGATATGACCATTTTAATTCCATGAATGAATTGGAGATTTGAATTACCATTTGGAAATTCCAACTTATCTCTCTATAGTACATGATGTGTTCCATATATCATTAAAAATGATGTACATTATTACAATGTTCTCACCTATTAATGAATATAACATGAACCCGATTTATCTCACTATGAAGGTTTTATCCATAATTTGGTCACTATAGAACAAGTGTTGAGTAATCTAATGAACTAGTTTGTTATGGTAATTTGGAAAAATCATAAGATAAGATTGGTGACATAGGAACCTGAAGAAATTATGATGAAGGAATACCCAATTTTTTTTTCAAGTTGACATATTTGAAATTTTTTGGTGAAATATTTTGAATGAGGGAATAGTGTAACAAATTTAGAGTTTACATATATTTCTTTTTATATATCTGTAACCTATTCAAATGTCTGTGATTCATGCAACAGTAATCTTAAATGATCCATAATATGGTATAATATTATACCCTATCCATTAAATTAGTTTTTATTAAAAATAAAAATTACATTATTAGAATTATAAGGTCTACAAATATAAAAAATAGATTTCTTACTTATCAATTGATTAGAAATAAAAAAAACTCATTTCAATGTAAAAGAAATATTATTTAAAAACAACAACTTTAATGCATAAATTGTGTTTTTATCTTAAATAATTAAATTAGTCACTACTATTTAATAATATTAATAATATTTATATATTATTAATCCATTCAAATTTTCATCATTCATATAATATTATTTTTAGTCTCGAGATTGGAATAAATCCAGTTTGATACTTAAATACTATATTCTTCAAAAAAGTTGTTACATCTGGTTTTTGACCAATTATTTTAAAATTATTTTTTTACCAATTTTATGATATTTGTTTTTTAAAAATTAACATATTTTTTTAAAATCAATGTCTTAGATTTATCCTCATGTTATATTTTGAGACTATTTTAAAAATATTACTTTTTTCTATGAATAGTGAAAATTACTGATTTTAATTAAAATATCATTTTGATTTAAAGAATTTAAAAGATAAATTATATTTTAAAATGTTTTTATAAGTAAAATTAAATTAAATTTTATTGTTTTTAATCAAATATATTTCATTGGAATCAATTTTATTTGTAATTTTAATAAAAAAAGATTGTATTTAAGAAATCGTTTTCTTTGGAAAATTAGAGTTTTATAGCACGGGCATGTTTAATATTAAATTATGTTATTCCACATATGGGAATTGAATTTGGACAAAAAAATTCATTTCATTCTTTGAACTAGAATAATTAATATTTTGTAACAATTTCAACATAATATTTGGTCATAATGAATAGTAAAAACTATAAAACTCAATTACCAATGTTAAAGTGAAAATGGGTTTACCAAGGTGTTAATTAAAAAAATAAGGGTATGGTTTCAAATTAGGCTTGAATTAATCCAAGTTAATTGTAATATTTATACCTTATCCAATCCAAAAATCTAATTCATATAAATTATTAAGCATTTGGATGTGAATTGACTTTATCATTTTTTATTCTTTTAGGAATTTCCAAAGTGCGTCCCCTCCCCCTTTTAAAAAGACACCCCTCTCTTATAATATCCACACACACAAAAATTCATTTTTCAGCCATTAATATAAAAAAATACCATCCTTACATTAATAACTAGGACCTAAAACCTTGTATTTTTGAAAAAACTATATTAATATGGATTTGGGTATAAACCTTAGAGGTTCTACAAAGAAGAGGTGTAGTTATTAGCCATGCATCATCATTTTATTTCATACAATAACCACATAGAATATTTTATAAAAATGAATAAATAATAACAAAAATATCTTCCATATAATTATATGTTATTATTTTAATATCATAAACTCAATCCATTCTCTCTTCAATTAAATAGTGAATTCCACTGTCGATCGTCTGTACATCGGACTACCACCCCCGGATAGATATAATATGTTTTCCATCACCAACTATCATCGGTTAATATAATTATGGAAATAATTTATATAAATATTATAAAGGAAATTATTATGCATCTTTAATTATGAATTGAGATATACCTTCTTTCCGCCTAATTGATTGAAAAAACAATAATGTCCCTTGTGGGTACATGTTGATTACCACCTCCTCAGAGCGATTTGATACATTTACCATTTTATTTTAACATGTATGGTTATAAGTATATATTTAATAAATATATATTATATATATTATTATATAGTTATTTTATAATGGTGAAGTATTATTTAATTTTCCTTTATTTCATGAGTAAAAAATTAGAAGCAACGTTTATGTGTACGTACGACCTGCCATCTCCATGAAAAAAGTAATACATATTTCTATCTCTAAATTGTATGGATTACTATAATTATTTATACATTTAATTTATATGATATTTATATCATTATTAATACTATGGATAATAGGAAATCATTATCAAATAATATGGATTGAAACTACAGAATGAAAACATACATGAGAAATGAATCAGCTATTACACAAAAGTGTAATTTTAATAAAGAAGTGATAATAAATGGGAGATAGAGTGTTATAATAAAATAATATAAGTTATAATATATTTTATTATCATACTATAATTGATTTATAATAAATATAAACTTATTATATTGGTTTTTAGACATATATGATGGATGTTAGATTTATGGTAAGGGTATATTTCATAAACTCATTGTTATTATGTATTGTTTTTATTAAAGAATACACTGGGGGAGTTGTTTGATATTTATATGTTAAGACCAAAATATTTTATTCTATGTTATTCATATATATAAATTATACTTTTTACATATTTTGACATACTTTATATACGAATGATACTGAATTTTTTAAGCAAAAACAAAATTATTTTTCTATTCAGTCCACAAATCATTTTATTCCATATATATGTATTTATTAATAAAAAAATAAATTTTTTTACTATCAAATAAATATTTATTATATATATTTCTACTTTTTTTGTATGAAATGGTTTAAAATTAATTTTCCTATCATTTCTTGAAGGAGGTGGATTTTTACTTTTAACTGAAAATGAGAAAGGAATATTTTCTTAATGTACTCAACATGAATAGAATTTCACACCACCATGAACACTAATATCATTTAATTTTATTGTAAAATTTCAAATGATTATTTTAAATTAAAATTATTATTCTAATTTTATGTAATTTTTTTAATTTTTAATTTTATCTTCAAAGTGAAAAGGGTATTTTCGACATGAATGTTTTAATGAAATTTTTATGGTATTTATATTCATCAATAAAAACAACCATTATTTAATATATTCTATAATTAGTATATGTTTTAATGATACCATCATTATTATTTTCCAAGATCATTTTTGATCAGTTTGATTGGGGATGTGCTATAATGTCACATACTACTAAGGCATGCCTCTTTAGTGGAAGGAAGGGCCATCCCACACCCAATCCAACCTCCATAAGCTTGGGCAAGCGACATGATTTGAGATGGAATAACTAAAATTTGATTCATTTTCCTAACGTCCCTATTTTCACCTAGTCATACATATCCATACAAAAAGTGAATATGAATAATAATAAAATAAGGTTACATCAAGAGTAAAAACCATGAAAGTAATAACTTATAGGCAGTACAAAATATTATGAATGTGTAATCAAAAATGTAAAGGAAAAAATAACACCTCCCTGAATAGGTTTCCCATCCAAGAAAAGTATAATAGAAAAAAATAGATGATAAAGTCTAGTTACTAATCTCCAAGACCAACCACCATAAGTAGTCAATGCACCTGAGTAGCCCTATTCTCCATTGAAATCACCACAAATATATTTTTTGTATTTATAATATACAATAGATATGGGTAAAGCACATGATGGGGTGAGTATTTTAAAACTCACTATGAAACCCTAAAAACTGATGAGGGGGAGATCGACACTCGGTAAGAGTATTTATCTTTTCCCAATGTAAGATTGAAATAAAATCCGACAATATTGATTTATATTCATATATAAGAAACCCAAATGATGGGGATGGGGATATCCATCTCATATCCCAACCTCGATGGAAGATTATACCAAATTATATAAGAATTATATCTCTGAATCCCAACATCTTGTGTGTCTAATGAAGTTACCATTTGAATGACTGAAACCTCACCAATGTGTTTCAGAATCAAGGTGAAACAACCTCCATATAGAGGACCCAAGTCTGAGTTCATTAGGGGGGTTACACATGGAAGGCAGAGCACCCACACCCTAGTGATTCTTAGGGGTCCACACAAAAGGTAGAGAATCCTTTCCCTAGTGCATCATGGGGTTACACACCATAGGTATTGTGCACAAGCCATAATGTGTTAGTGGGGGGTCTATTTATATTATAGATGGAACATTCCCAAGTGCATCATGGGGTTCCACTTAGATTATAGAGGACATGCGCCCTAGGAATATTGGTAACCCACTCCCCAATATGATGGGGGGGTTCCAACCCTAACCTCCTTCTGATGGTCCTTCTGAATCACTATCATCGATATGAGTTTCCTAATGAATCTTAATTCTTGAACTATTCCACATCGTAGCTCATAATCCATGAAAAATTATACCATTTTGTTCTATTCCAGAAAAACTCATAATTGGCTAATTAATGGCCAAACACAGATTCCATTCGATGGGTATATGAATGTTAGAAGTATCTCAGAAAGTGAGTACATGACATGTAAGGGGTTAATATGTTAAGTGGCCCTGCTCTGCTACATGGTTGTGTTCTCCTATAGAAATGGAAAAGCCATGATATCACTATAAACATCATGTATGGGGCTAACACATTGTATCCCGACCACCCAAGGCCTTCTCATGTGGTGTTGTTCATGCACGTGTTCTTTATCTCATATCATGTAC
Organism: Viscum album; assembly: GCA_963277665.1. Classification (NCBI taxonomy): domain Eukaryota; kingdom Viridiplantae; phylum Streptophyta; class Magnoliopsida; order Santalales; family Viscaceae; genus Viscum; species Viscum album. Next base: position 247,891,786 of record OY728135.1, on the reverse strand, counting down.
CTAGCGGTGTACATGGATGTGCTCGGGTATTAGAACATGACCAAGTCCCCCAGTGTTCATTACACATCATCCCATATAGGGTTTTAGGCATGTGTAATAGGTACATGTCTTAGAATCCTAAGGAGGGTCCCATAGAGAATAAAACAACCACATGGTGTGTGATCCTTATCTCCTCTCAGAAACCTATTTATACAACTATAGTGTACTACACATTCTGTATTTATAAAAATACATGTATATTAATTTTTGTTTCAAAAAAAATATCTTGGCACATCATGATTTTTCGCTATCCAACTTTTGAGATGTGATTTTCTCCATTTTACCACCAAAAATGGCGGTAGTCACAAACTGTCATCATTTTCTAGACTCTAGTGGATATAAAATGGATTCAGCCCATTCATACAAAGACTACATTCACACACTAAATTTATATTCATTGTTGATGGGTATTATATCCATATATATGGGAATCTTCAGCCACATACCGCAACAGAAATTGAGCTATACATTTATCATCATCCCAATCATTATTCTCCCAAAAAACATGATTTTTTGGTGTTCAATCATGCTTGTCCCACCCCAGAAATGTAAAACCATGACCCCATATTCTAATTATGAATAAAATGAATAATGAGGTGGGTAAATCAATACAATAAAGATTGATAACCATCCTTGGACATTCCTTCTCACCTTATGATTAAAAATGGGGATTTAAGGGTGATATCTTTACATAAGAAAAGAATAAATTGAATAAAAAAAATTAATTAAATATTGGTCTCATGAAGATCATGGGAATATGCAAATCAAAAGAAGATAATAAAATATTATTGATAAAAAATTTAATCAAGGGAAAAAACTAAAATTGAAAATCCACAACTTGATTATAGATGGATCATTGGGGAAGAACAAATTTTCGAGTGATGAGGATGATCCACTATGTCTTCTGTCAGCCAATCCACATCGATCTAAGAACTAATAATTTTATGATTCCGATTGGACAAAAATGTAAAAAAAAGATACTATCAATTATATAAGTTTTTATGTACATATACTAATATAATTTTATAATGTTGTTTTTATGGATTATTTAATATTTTCCATTTAATAAAAAATTATTCATTTATATTAAATAAACACACCTGCCAATTGCTTTCTAAACCCGAAGTTTGACACAAACCATCATTAGTTCGCTCTGAGGGTATGATCTATGTTCAAAATTCAACCATATAATCAAATTTTCAATTCAATAATCCATATATTATATATTCATTCATTTGTGAAAACTACATACTAAGGAATGAAATATAAATAAAAATTTTCAAATATCAATTTTTGGATTATGAGGACTCGGAATGTCACACAGTCTTAGTGAATGTTTTCAAAAATGGTCCCCGATATATTGAAATCCTAATAAAGAAAAAAATGACTCCATAATATTCTATCGTTCAAGTATTTTTATACTTGAAATGAAGAAACTAAAAAAATGTAGGTATACTGAGTGTGCATCTGGATCTCTTGCTCCAAGGATCTTATCTGCAGACTCCGATACTACTAAAGAACACAAACCAATGGAATTTTCCTTCCAAATAAGATCCTCTCTGGCTAATCCTCAATGTCCCCTAGGTACATCATGAAGGTTGTTCCAGACTAGATATCCCACTATCCTAATTCAATAATGTTTATTGAATCAGATATTTATCTCCTCGCCTATGATACTTGGATGACATCATACACCCACTCTAACTGTGAGGGTAAGGCTAGGTCCTAATAAACCATGAAAATGATCTTTTGGATCTCAAATAGTATAATAAACCTTAAGGATATATTTACTCCCAATAAAATTTCTAACAATCCATATATTTTGTAGACACTCTGGATATCATGGCCCCACTACTCAAAATCTAAATCCTTGTGATGTTGTTCTACATAAGATTTCTATCATGTCTAGGATTATCTCATCTTCCCACAGATCACCTAGACCATCTTCGTAATATCATACACAAAATATAACAAAAAAAGAGATTCCACAATAATCTAAGTATAGTACATGTTTTTCCAATAAGTTCACATACACATGACATCAAAAGGATCCATACCTATAGTAGAGTGAAACAAATTATTAATATAAAACTCTACCAAAGTTAAGTGATCTTCCCAGTTCTGAAAAAAAATATAACACAAAATACATCATCATATCATCCAATAGATGGATAGTTTGATTGTTCATCCCATCCTTCTTGGGGTGAAAATTTTTACTCATCCCCAAATGGGTCCTAAAATACTCCTACATACATCCCCAAAACCATAACATGAACCACACATAAGTTTCAGGGACAATCATTGATGGGGCCCCATGAAGTTGGATGATATAATGCACATAAAAGTATCCCAAAATCTCTTCCCAACTCCTCTCCATCATAGAGAGGATGTGTGAAAATCATTAAACAATTACCCAGATCGGCAATCCCATTTCCACACCAAGATATCAAGAGACTATAATAAACATGTTAGAACCTAGAGTTAATCATCACATGATGAGATGTGATGCACCAATATATGACCTCATTAATGATCCATATCATTCTCAACCACCAAAACTACTACGGAAGTTACCTGTATAGATTTCCTACACTGTGATGTATAGCCAAATGAGAAGTGTAGAACTCCATCATTACATCCTCTAAAAATGTGATCTGAACCACCATATATCCCTATAAAATGATGATGTGATCCAATCTATCAGATAATCCATCCGGTGAATATCATGAATAATAAGGTTTATAAAGAACCTCATAGTCATTATATCACAAATAATCCTCACAGACATGTTAGAGTTGTAAAAGGGTAAACACCATTGATTGATGATAAGATTCATTCACCTCTGCCTCCTGGTTCAGCTATAACGAAAAAATATTCTAATATTTATCCTCCTCTATACAAGAAAAAAACATCATTATAAGGGAATCTACAACCTCATTTACCTTCCTCGGATTATAGACTATCTAAATGTTATAGTCAGATGGGAACTTCCCCTAGAACCTCTGTATTAGAATTAGAACTCTCTATGTGAAGACATACCAAAGACTATGATGGTAGTAATAAATAGTAAAGCATTATACTTGATGATTGTTCCTCCATATAGTCAAAGGGTATACCACCACTGATAACTCTAAGTCATTAGGACAATAGTTCTGCTCACGAGGACTAAAATGACTTGACCAACATGTAATCAATTCCAACCTCCATATCAACACATAACCAATACCAGCTTTAATGGAAACATAATACACTACGTATCAAATTCTATACACGAGTATTATTAAAATAAGAACACTATTTTGGAACATTCATAACTCCTCAAAGTCTCTCTATCACTGCACCATCTAGGCAAAATGGATTCCCATTCCACGTCAAGTTGATCAAAGTGTTGTAATCATGGAGAAGTCATCCCAAAACCTCATGTACTACCCTATAAAGCCAATAAAACTCCTCAACTTTGATATGTTATTGGGTGGCTCCCAATCAAGCACCACATAAGTCTTCGTGTGGTCCACTACTGTTCCATGCTTTTAAATGAAAAGACCTATAAAGAAAAACATGGAATTATTGAATTATATATTCAAGATATTACAATAAATATAGGGATCCTAGTGAAAATCTTGGACCATCCCTAAGTTCTATGCATGCTCCTCCTCTGACACATATTATATGAGTATGTTATTCATCAAGACAACAACAAATTAGTCCATGTATAGCTAAATAAATTGGTTTATCAAATTAATAAACATTGAGGGGAGTTTTTCGTAGTGAAAGGCATCACAAGGAACTCATTGTTTTCATAGATACATCTAAATTTCTTCTTCAGAATATCAACCTCACAAAACCTCTACTTGTGGTAGTCCGACATAATATTGATCATCAATAACCATCTCATTATTTTCAATTGATCAAAGAGGCCATAAATCATTAGAAATTAATACTTGTTATTTATTGTGGCCATGTTAAGGGGACAATAATCAACACAAATTCGAAAGCTAGCATCCACCTTTTTCATGAACATAACTTGTACTTTCTTGGGGGACACACTAGATCTAATAAATCCCTTATGTAAAAGGTCCTCAATATACACCCTCTTTCCTTGGATCTTGTTAGGGGATACTTTATATTCCACATAAGATACTTTTGCAGTCACGAGGTTCTATTCAATATGAATATTTGTATCCCACCTTAGAGGTAGTCCAATAATGTCCTATGGGATGATATCTATATAATCCTCCACAAATTAAGGAACATAGATTCATGATGACCCTATTATTCCATGGCCAAAAATCTCTAACTGATGTGTGGTGGTTTACAACTTCCTACACACAAGACCCACTAGCTTCTCCATAATGTCTCTCTCTCTCTATCTCTATCTCATTAAAAGGAGAATATCCTCCTATCTTTTGGAATGAATGTTACTCATATATGGTGATTATCAATCAATTATTGAACTCTGGAAAAAATTTACATACCAGTGATAATGTTAGAAGGTCACAATGTGATGACCAAGATGTTAAGGTTCTGGGTACAATGAAAGCATCATATAAGTCATTCCCAACTTTTCTTTTTGTCGTGGTCAATGATTAATCTGATATTTACCCTATGATGAGTGTCATGATCAATGAAATTGAATCAAATATGTTATAAAATATAAAAATTCTAGAACCAAATTACATGATCATTACAAATTATTTATAATTAATTTATATAATTAAAGAATTAACTTTTGAGGAATTATTTCTTCCAACATGGATTTCAGAATGGATATACGTGATAGAGTTTTTGAATTATAAGAATCATGAGTATATTCCCTCTTGAGTTGATCCACCTGTGTTACATGAATCTCCAAACAACATAGAAGGAAACTCTAGGTGTAAGAACAATAGATCTTATAACTTGTGTCATTCTACTTTGATCACCTTGAGAATATTTTCCAAATGATTCTCCATGATCTCTCCATACTCGAGAGTGATTGGAGGACGAACATCTTTGTCTGTTCTTGAGAGTATTCTATGAGAGGGAGCACTATATGGATTGAAATGATTCTCAATGGATCTCATTGTTCACAAAAAAATGAATTCTATCAATATAAAAAATAATATTATTGGATTTATATACTATAGGTTTAGAGAATAATAAGTTCCATGTTTTATTATTATTTATGTAAACCCTACAGAATCGCATATCAATAATAACAGCAATATTTTTATTATTTTATGAGATTTTCAAAAATCGTGAATTAAATTAAATTTTATTTATTGAAATAACAGTCAATATATATTTTTTATCTCTAGAATAGTTAACTCGATTAGTCATACCTCCATAATATTTATCGATCCTTGAAAAATGACAATTTATTTAATAAATAAATATCACACCATTATTCTCCAACAAATAAATAATGATTATATTCACCAAATAGGTAAAAAATATTTATCAAATATTTTTTTTCAGATAATATGTTATCGAATAAATGATGAAAAAATAAATGGGACTAATAAAACACGAATAATTATTAAAACATGTATGAAAATAATATTTATTCACCATGTTTTGTAATAAATCCAAAATATATTATTTAACTGTGATTCTGGAAACACATATTGTGCGACCCTCTAAACCACTATATTAATGGCATTTGGAGAAGCATCATAAAGTTAAAGGATAGTGTAAAGAGACTGGTGAAGGAAAAAATAGATAATGAAGTTAATTTTAGAATAAAACAACATCTCATATATAAACTTATAGTCTAATATAATCCATTTATTGTGTTATCTCTAATTAAGAAGTGTGTATGATGGTGCCATCAACCTATGTATTGGATGTCTCTTTGTTTCAATTTCCAAAATTGAACTCACCAATATAAAACCATCACCAAGGATTTAAATACGATATATCTATTCACTCAAAGGTCCTGAGATATAAACATATTTTGAAGAATATATGAGAAAAATACCTTATCTCATTACTCAGTAATGAAATATTTCTTATGATACACCAAACATATCCTACTTCCTCATTGTGATCATATGTGTTCATTGTTTTCATTAATACATCAAAGTAATAAAATAATAATAATCATTAATAGTAATATTTATGTAGAAGGATAAATGAAAACTTATAAAGATATAGACATCTAATAACACATATAAATACGTACTTCCTATTGGTGGGTCTCGTTCTCATTGATTTTTATTCTAGATATTACCCAAGGTGTACACTATGAGAAGGGGACTCATTGTCATATTACTCTCCACCATTGATATCCTAAATCATTTATCTCACTCAATTTATTTCAACAATCTATAGAACCTATAATTAACAATATTTTCATGGAAATCTTGGGTTCTCATCATACCAGTGAACTGTTATGACCTTTTATTGGGGAAGCGACTCTCAGAACATTATCACATACTATGCTACATAAAAGAGAAATCATGATGTTATATGATAATTATTAACATTCAAAATGATGAGAAAAAGTTATCATAATTTACACATAATATGGCTATAGGACACTAACTCCAATAAAATACCACTTATACTAGAGAAAACTGCTAACATCATTAAGTTTTCTAGCTGTCACATGATACTCATTTTTCAGCTGAGATGGGCATTAAGTCAAAGAAATTTTAAATTTTTTTCTTTGGGATATCTAATTATAGAAACTCCACCCCAATGATATAAATCCATCAAGAGGTGATACTTCTTGAGTATGTTCTTTTTAATTTGGTCTAACCTTTTATCTTTTTAAATACACACCACAATAATATTATTAAAATACAATGTCATAGTGTCTTTAGTACTAGTTACAAAATCAAAATTCTAGAAACAAATTTATATTCTAGATGGATTCCCTTAAAACATAAGAAGCCACTATATACTATGAATCCACTATAGAATCCTAAAAAACTAGTAGTTTAAATTCATCTATCACATAACTCCTCGGCTGGGAAAGAATACATATCTTGATTGCAATGTTAGATCATTTTGAACTATTTAAAATCTAGAATTAGTATAAAATCATTTTACTAGATCCTTGTACCTTCCATACAAAAGGAACATATCATTATGTATTATAATATACTTCATTATAACCTTAATAAGAGACCAATATATTTCTATTAGATCAAATTCATATCTTGATAAAATACTCATTATAATGAAAACATAAAGTCTTGTATATAACATGTGATACGTGATTGATCATATCGTTAAAGCGCATGGGATCTCACTCATTATTTCTATCTCAATTTGTGCCAAAGGACAAATTTTCATAGAAATATGTATACTATGTTAAAATGGAACTAATCCCCTCTTGTATTTTTTAAACTAAATATCTTATGTAAATGGTGAATGTATGTACTTTGACGTAGTCTATGGAGCCCATAGGATCTATCGTGAATGGTCATGAGCTATAGAATATATGATGATTCACCTATGTCCATCATAGAGGAAAACATGTTTTTACAGTCCTTAATAGATTGTATGATAGGTATTCTATTTAAAATAAGAAATATGTCATCATCATATAATTCTACGATATGTACTGCATTACCACTAAATGTCTTGTCATCACATGGCACAAAATTTATCCTTAATGAAACAAATTCGTTTATAGATTTATTGAATAACATGTTCCATGAAATTGATTCCGCCTTGAAACCATAATTTGATCGTAGCAACTTGTATATCCTTTTGGAATCACATAGAGTCACAAACCCTTCAAGTAATGTCTTGTAGATATCTCACTACTACAAAAACGGCCTATATCAGTGCTCAAAACGGGCTTTAACAGTGCTAAAAAAGTGTTTTAAATCTCAGTGCTGATATAGGGGGTCGCTTTTATTAGCGCTCTGAAAAGCACTGATAAAGGACCCTTTCGGCAGTGCTAAAAAAGTGCTGATAAAAGACCCCCTTATCAGTGCTTTTTTAGTGCTGATAAAAGGGACCTTTATCAGTGCTTTTAAAAAGCGTTGATAAAAGTGAAAAAATTTAAAAAATAAATAAAAAAGAATTATATAATTCAGGTAGATCTTTTAACAGCGCTTGACCCCACCCCCCCCCCCCCCCCCCCCCCGTTATTAATGCTAGGAGGTCTCCTGCGCGCTGCCCTTCACACGCATCCTCACATGCATGCAACCCTCTGCTTCCACCCGAACTCGAACCCGAAACCTTCCCCTTTCGCAGCTGAACCTTTACCACTATGCTATTTTGTTTTTCTCCATTTAATGATATATATATATATTTATTAATATATATATATATAGTTATATTTATTCTTATATTGATATAGATTCATATTAATATAAATATATTTATTCATATATTAGTATATATATATTCATTCGTTTATTAATATATATTTATATTTATTTATTTATATATATATTTATAGTTATAATTTTTTATCCGTATATTTAATTGAAGAATAATATATACTTATAAGATTAGTTTTAAATACATTTATTAAATATGTTTTTTATGTGTGTTTATAATTAAATAAATAAATACATACATTCATATATACAACACACACACACATAGACACACACACACACATGCACATATATATTTACAAATAAATACATACATATATGTATTTGAAAAGCCATAGAATGTTAAAACAATCATAACATATAATCCAGAAGTTCTTTTCAACTCCACAACCAGTCAAATTGAAGAAAATGAAACAATATCCGATATAATATGTGGTACAGGCCTAACGAACATCCAGATCAGAAGTTATACTTGTTTGAATGTTAATAAATCAGGGTATCCCGACTAAAAACTCGGTTTTGGAGGCTTAATGGGCCATTTTTTGGCCTTGAAAAATGTGAAAGAAGCTTGGATTCAGTCACCAGTGTGTAGAGCTCGTTGCAGGCTTCAATTGGATATGCTGTAGAGCTCAAAGGGACACCCAATTAAAAATTTTGGCCGTTTGAAGTTTAAGTTACATTTACAACTTATTTAAATCTTTTATTAATTGTTTTGATTTTTTGTGTCTTCTAATTGTTATTAAAAAAGTTTTAATCAATAATAATTAGAAAATTATTAATTAATAATATTTTTTTAAATATTTTAAATCCATTTTCACTAAATATCTTATATATTAATTGTAATAGTTCATTTATAAATATTTAAAACATAGTTAAAAAATATTTATTATATTTATATCAATATAAATATACTTATATAACAATAATTTATTTTCCACAATTTTTTTTGAAACAAAAAATTTATCACCTGTAGGAAAAAGCGCTGATAAATCCCACATTTATCAGTGCTACTAAAAGAAGCGTTGATAAAGGGGTCCCCTTTATCATCACTAAAAAAAGAACCGATAAAGGGGGGCCTTTATTAGCGATTTTTTAGTGCTATTAAAAGCTCCCCTTTATCAGCACTTTTTTAGCACTGATAAAGGCCCCCTTTATCTTCCATTTTTTAGCGCTGATAAAAGGGTAGCACTTACCTTGCCTGTTTTTGTAGTAGTGTCTTCCTAAATGTTCCCATTAAGGAAAACTAAGTTGACATACATCGGAAAATTTTCATTGTCATAGAACAATGTTACGGAATGTAAAATTCTGATGGAAATTTTCAAAGAGAGTATTTAGAAGGTTTCATTATAGTTAATTCCTAGAAACCATTTAAAACATATATCCAATAGCCTCACATTATAGGTACACACATTACCTTCCATATCCAGCTTTATCTTGAATACACATTTTCACCCTATAGGATTTACATCAACTAGTACACCAACTAGAAGCCTAACGTGGTTATGATATTTCGATTCCATTTTATAATTTCACAATTATTGCCATCTTATAGCTTCGATGCTCTCTAATGTCTATTTGTAGGAGATAGATTCATCATTTCATACAAATAATTTTTTATGTCATCAGTGACAATCAAACCATATCTATATGGTTCAATTACCTCTATAGTGCTCCCAAACAGTACTTGTGTTTCAAGAACTACTTCTTCTAGGGGCATTGGAATATGTTCCTGTACGAACTCTTCTTTATTTTTAGCCTTAAATTAATCAAAGTCAATCTTTATCCCATTATAATTTTTGACAATTGTCTCCCTCTTAATAAATACCGATTGTTTGGTGACAATCAATTTCTTTTCAGTGGACTTTTATAGGTAGTATACCTTTGATTCCTTAATATACCATATAAAGACCCACTTTTTATATGGGGTTCTATTTTCCTTCTTGATAAGGAGGTAAAAAATGAATCTTTACCCCATACACATGTACATGAAAATATGGGTTTCTTTCCAGTCCACAACTGAAAAGGTAATTTTTTTTGTTTCTTTAGTTAGTGCACATTATTTTATGTATGTCCCCTTTTTTAATGCATACTCCCAAAAGGATAATGGTTGATATATATGACCCATCGCCAACCTTACCATGTATAATAGGGTATGGTTCCTCCTTTCACTAATACGATTCCACTATGGTGTATAAGGTGGAGTGGGTTCAGATAGAATCCCAAACACTCATAAAAAGTCACTAAAAGCTTGGTTAAGATATTCATTGCCTCAGTATGATCCAAGATTATTTATCTTATTTAATGTTTACTCCCTTCATTATTATTTAATTCATTCAATTTATCAAAGGACTCTTACATATACACCATCATGTAGACATAAAATATCTACACATTTCATATGGAAAAGTTATGAAGAATGAATGTTAACCTCAAACTTCTACTTGATATGGTCAGCAAAAATTAGTGTATACAATTCCTAAAACCTATGTGAATCATTCACCTTATACTATAAATGGATGTTTGTTCATTATGACTTGTAAACAAGCATGACATCTTTTAAGTGTTTTGAGATCAATAGAGTCTAAATAACCATCTTGATAGTGATTTATTAAATGTTTCTTTTTTAAATTTATTTAACAAGGATTCTATAGCTGGATGTCATATGGGTTGTGTGAACATGGTTTGTTATCTTTTGAATATAATTTTTTACATAACAAATTTTATTTAATTTCTCCATACCATAACATATGTTTTCATTATATGTGTAAAAACTATTATTTTCAAAATTTAAAATAAAACCATATGCATATAGAAATGATACAAAAATTATGTTCTTGGTAATAGTTGATTCATAATAACAATATATTACAGGAAATGGTTTTCATGTTGGAAATCAATGGTTGTAGACACCAATGGCTAGACTAACATTCCCCCCACCATTAGAAGCTCACAAATCCACGTATCGTCTAGAAATAATTCAAAATATATATGATTCCTACATTTGGATAGAGATTTGATCAAGAAAATTAGTATCTAATATGAATAGATATTGAAATATTACACTTGATATTGAATTCAACATTATCATCCCATTGTTTTGGAGTAAAATTACTCTTCTTGTGGCCCTTTTTTCCATATGAAAAACATCATGCCTCATTTTCCTTGCCAAGGCTTTGGATTATACTATTCATAGAAGGATGTTGATATGGATCTTTATACTTTTTATGGTTCTTTCATTTCTTCTCCTTATTTTTCATTTTCTTATTCACCATATGGAACTCGGTATTTTGACATTCCATGTCATTATCTACAAGGATAATCGAAGTAAGATGATCCAAAAAAATTCTTATCATTATTTATAAAATTATAGTTAATAATAAAACTGGAAAATGACTTGTATAGTTAGGTAAGTATGAGATTTGTGTACAAATATTCTAGGAATTTAATAACTAAAATTTATATGCATTCATTGTATCCAATAATATGGGGTCCATGTACCTCAATAGGTGTCAACTCTTCCAACGTAGTTAAAAAAAGCATTAGAGATATCATATATCTCTTATCTCACCTTCAGAAGATAATTGGTCATAGATGATAGAATGAAACACTAAACATCTTAAGAATTGTTAAAATGTTTCTCATAGGAAGATAAATATCTTTCATTAGCTTTATTACCAGGAGAATCCAGAACAAGTTATTCTTGCATATACAATTTTTTTTGGGTGTAAGATAATGCATAAGCATATTTTCCATTCATGGAAATTTCTGCTGATGGGAAGGTTATCCTTCTCATGTATGGATTGCAGTGCTATGTTTTAATTAAATTTTATTATCATTTATACAAATACGATTACAAGAGTTTTAGTAATTTATTTGATAAAATTTAAACAAGTAAATGAATATTAGATTTATTAATCTCCCACTATTTTATTGAAACACCATACCCCTCTCAATTAGATTGTAAATATACCGTTTCATGGTCATTGTAGTTGAAATGTTCCATATTCCCCTTATAATCACCCTAATGTTGGGTGATCAACTGGTTTGAAGGGTCCTATATGGGAATTCCAAATTACAACCACATTAATTCATTATTCCCTAATTGTTTGAGTGGAATCACCAATCCTGAAATACATAAATTGGATTTCCTCAAACATTTACTCTTAGTTACACAAACTGTTTCTTTGGTAGTATTGACATGATGCAAAATACATTATATCAACTAAAAAATCATTTTAGGATTCCCGGATATTTGAAAGCACCCCAACATTGGCTGATGAAGCACTTTGGACTATCGTCCAATTTTAACTGAAGAAGTTGACAGATATATATAATTTTTAAATTTAATTGAGGTATTTTAACTTTTATGGGGAAATTGACATTTTTTTGTAGGTACTAAATTCTTATTAATATTAAATAGATTTACTTATGTTATTAACCATGTTTTAGATAATATTTATGAATAAGTCAAATTGTATTAGTTCTTTCTTACATTCTTCAGGACCCAATAATTATTGTGATCACATGAAAACATCTTTATCTAAATGCACATGAAATTTTATAGAAATAAAATAATAAAGTGATATGGTCATGTGATTTTATGAAGGGATATTTTATCATGAAGATGATAAATAGACCACTGAACTAGGGGAAAATACCTTGATCCAATTATTATTTTATTTTATCTTTCCACCTATCCACTTATGTATCTCTCTTGGATTGATTTCTCCTTGAATAAAACATTGAAATGAATCCACTATATTGGGAGAAACATATATTACATTTACATTTACTCATTTGCAGGAGATGGAACAAAAGTATTGTTTGTGATTTTTACATAAAACAAACTATGAGAACACATGTCAATACATAATGGGAGGAGAGATAAAATGATGACCCTAAATTTAATTAAATAAAAAATCAATAGAAAAAAATAACATAAATATTTCTAGTCTAGGATCATGATCCTCCACATGTATGCAACGAATTGGACATAAAATAAAATTAACAATCAATTCTAATCATTTTTTTAAAATAAATTATACTTGAAATAATTAATTAAATTCATGAATTAATTAATTATTTAAACAAAATTCTCATCTGAATTTCATTCAAAAGTTTATTCATCAAAACATAAATAAAATTGAATGAATTAATTTAAAATTAATTGTGTAAAAAATATACCTTGGAGGAAACATGGTGAGCACCCATTCAAAATACTTAGCATGCATTACATTTGTATACTGTTTACTCTTGTGACATATGGAATACACGACTAATCAAGTAATATATTCACATATACTATCAACAGAATGACACTCAAATCACATAGTATTTATATCACATGTTATGCTTCAATTCACAAATTGTAATAACTGTAATGTTACATACACATGATATGTAGATCCCAACATTAAAAAGATATTAATTAGACATTTCAATGTATAACACATCACATGATATGTACTATCAAAATAATGACCACAAAAAACAAATTTTGATAATTTTTTCATAGTATATTAGATAAATTTTCAATTAAATGTAATATGTTGAGGGTATTTGGTGTGTACATCAGAGAAAAATTGTGTGTATATTTCTCAACATCTATCAAGGGAACATTCCTAGGGACTCAGTGCGTAACCATGCCATTGAAAATGTTTCACTACATTGAAGAAACATGGGATACACAATGTGTGCTCTCTAAGTTACACAACCACCAGGAATGTATGTCACGTAGGAGAATTCAGGGTCTGAATGTGTGTAAGGGACTATAGACTATGTTCTAAAGTCACAAAGTGTGTACTCTGAATGACCATGCATCGGGCAGGCCTGGTCACCACATTGTATAAAATTAAATTCACCACATATAATAAATTCATGTGACATTAATTAATTATTAATTAATTATTTTTTAATTAAACTCTAGTACATGGTATGTAACTCTGGGTTACACAATGTGTGCTCTTGTGTTATCAGAACATTTTCATTGGTTCCTCTGAAATAGATATTCAAATTTATTTCCTTCACAAAATTAATCAATTTTATTTTATTTATGTGAAATAAAAAAGTAAACATCTAGATATCCAAACACTAATTAAATAAAGGTTAATCTATAATATAATACCAATTAAAAAATTATAAATTAATCAGTGATATAAAAATAATTTTAAATGAATATATGATATGCTCTGATACACTTGAAGGGTTCGTGCATAGAAAAAGCGTAGTGCAACATACCAGGTAATTAAAAAATAATAATTTTTCATATTTATTAATATATATGAATTAGATAGTAATATTAATTTAATGGGGATGCTATTTTCAATAGAAAACTCAAAATGAAACAATGGGATTCTTTAAAATTTTACACCGCATGCAAGACTGAGTTATACAGAAAGAATAATATATTGTAATATTATTATTTAATCTGGTAGTTATCACCTATCTATTATAATGTATGGAATTAATAGTTTTAACTAAATTTTGAATATATTTTTTACATATGTTTATATAATGATTCATTTGTTAGGAAATTTAATTTAAATTAAAATAAAAACCAATTGAATAAAAAGAATAGGTTTATATAAAAAAACTATTTATATTTGAATAATTGTGTTTCGAAAATAATAAAATCACCCTTTTGGATTATATTAATGAAATATAAATTCAATATAAATTTTAAAATTAATATTATTTGACATTATATAATAACAATACAATTTCTATGGATAAAATGAGTATTTTTAAGAAATGGTAGTTCTTCCACCATTTGAGGGAGAACCCATTTAAAATAGTGTTTTTTATAGTTTTATAAGTTTTATTTGAAAAAATTAATTTCTTTTTTGGATGTGGGACATAAAAATTTACTTTTGTTTTTTTTTGGTATTTTTCTGAAAACTTTAAATATTTTAATGAATAGTGAAAAATACTGCATTTTAATTCAAAACTACATTTTCTTCTAATTTATTAATATTGATAAATTATAATTTTATTTGGTTTAAAGTATAATTAAATTATGTTTTTTACATTTAATAAAATTTTGATCATTGAAATTAATATCACAATGAAATTTTATATAAACACATGGAAATCATTTGATGGTTTTAACTTTTAGAAAAACCAATTTTCTCATTTTGTCAACGAGGATTGATTTTAAATTAATTACAATATATTTTGTGATTGAAATTTTGAAAAATGCATTCCATATTTAGAATCAGTGGGTAAAAATATATTGATAGGTAATTTTTGTTTTTTGATATTTTAAAATTAAGTACGATAATTTTTATTTAACACAGTTAATAGACAATCGGGTAATTTAGGTAAACAAATAATATGATATGGACAATACAATTACCCGAACATCTGAAAAATCCCATTGGATGAGTAACCATCGACCCTTAACACCTATGGATCCGAATTGACTCATTTAATGGACTTTTGACTATAAAAAAGATATAAGTATTATTAAAATAAAAGAATGGGACATGAAAGAGGCAAAATGTCACCCTCTTGTTTCTTATTGGAATTATAATTTTAATATAGTGATAAATATGATATAAATATGATAATAATTTTTTCACATGAATTGAATAAATTTTTATTCACTATGGAAATTTATTTAAAATTTAATGATATTAAATAATTATGATAAATAATGACACAATAGTGATACAATAAATATTGTATTAATAGAAATATCAAATAAATGAAATGGAAAATATTATAATAATTCTAATTTGAGTTAAACAGTGTACTCCATGAATTTTATAGGTGAATATAACAAATTATAAGTCTATTAAATGGTTGTTTTGATGTTATCTCTTTTTTTAAATTATATTTAAATTCAACGAAATAAAGGGTGTCTTAAATTGTCATTATTGATATTTTTTAAAAACTATATATTATAAAATTATATATAAAAAATAAACCTATTTATAAATTATAATTGGATTTGATAAGGCCTAGATGTTCATAAAGTGTCCATTTATGGTCAATTGACCACACATATGTAAAATTTATAGCATCATAATATTTTAATTGATGTTAGAACATTTAAAATTAAAATATATTAATTAAGGGTAAACCAACAATATATGGTTTGTAATAAAATAAATATGCGTATAAAAATTATTGGATGAGATTATTTCTAGCCATACTCATCTTATATTTGACCAAACCCGATTTGGAGTCATTTGGAGAAAAAAAATTAATTTATATTAATTTAATATTTTAAAAGTTTCCAAGGGTGACCCTACCCTCTCCTATAAAAATATACTCAATCTTCTCTATTTCTCACACTTTAGAAAATTTGTTCTTCCATTATATATCCAAAACCCTTCCTAAAACCCCATCCACATTCTTAATGCCTTATTCTTGGAATAACACCATTTTTAGAGGTGTTTAGGTGTTCTTCAAAGGCGATCAACCGAAGAAAAGGAAGATAAATATTTTACGTGATGAGTCGGGCTCAAGGTATCAGATTTCATATCAATATAATTTAATTGAGTCATTTATTGATAAAATTACACCTTTATTCTTTTATAAGGTGTATCTACAGCTACTATGACATTTCAAATCCATATTCTATCTATAATAATTTTATTTAATGTTTTGGTAAATGTATTAATCCATGAAGATTATGATTTAAATGTTTCTAAGTGGTATGAGAAACCTTGAAAGTTTAATTATTTAATTATCAAATATTTTTCATTATGATATTAATTTACATATTTATTTATATGTATATAAAATATTATATATTAAATTTCATGTCTATCTTGAATTTCATTTATTTTTTTCAAAATGAATCTTTTTATATGAATAATTTTACTTTCTTTACAAATAAAGAAAAAATAATATCTTTTATGTGTATAGAAATAAAGATGTCTCTGTCGCCATAACCATTATTTGATTCTTGGATTCATCTATAAGATTTAATGTCTTTTAAAAGGAAAATAGTCCCTTATTAACTTTTTTTGGGGTTCTGGGTATTTAAAATGGGTTCTTAAATGAAAATGGAAATTTTATATGAAAATGTTTTTGATATGGGATTAGAAGAGTTTTTCAAAAAGATTTTGTAATGAACATATTTTATCAATGAAATAGTACTTCAGAATTTTATGAAATGGGTGATCTTGATATAGCTTTTATGAAGGGTTAAGCCCCATTATAGGTAATTGGTGATCCTGGGATAGCTTATATGAAGGGTTGAACCCCATTATAACTCACAAGTGAGCCCATTATAGATTATATGATGTTATGAGACCTATTATATCTCACGTGTGAGCCCGATATAGCTTATATGAAGGGTGATATCAATTATAGATCCCTAATTCAATGAGTAAAAAATAATATTGGATGTCAACCAAATGAATATTAAAATTAAAAGGGGTTTGAAAGGGTTTTATGTATATGATGCTCTAAGTCACCTAAAAGAGTGTTAATTACATGATATTGGTTTTAATGTTTTTATTTGAAAAAAAATGATGAGTTTTATTCTTGTAAAAATTGATTTTTTTATTCTCTCAATGATCATTAAATGGGTTAATATGCTTTAACTAGACGAATGGTTTTATTTCTTTTTATGTCCCTCACAAATATTTTTTGTTCTCATACCAAGTTTATAAATTTTTTTCATAGGATTTAAGGGAGAATAGATTCAAGGATGGAATCCAGAAAATGCTATGATGATTATACAAGAAAATAAACCATGTTTCTTTTAAAAAGTTTTTATGTTATCAAAGAAATAGATACTATTTGAAGTGGCCACTTTGCATTTCTATGGTTCTGTTATGTAATAGTTATGCCTTAATTTTATAAGGCTCTAAAAATGAAAATATCATCAATGATAAATGAATGAAATTGAATAAAATAAGTCAATATTATATAATTTTTATGGTTTGGGCATTATGGTTGGTATCAAAAGATTTTTTATAATACTTTAGAGGTCAGGATGGTGTTAATTTCATTCTCTGAGAGGATTTTACTTTATGGTTAAGTTGAAATGATGTATAGTTTTATGATTAACTTGTTTATTCATCAAAACTATATTTTTCAGAATCGTTTTGAATAGATAAAATAGGAATGTAGTATTGGGAAGTCATCAAAAAGAAAACAACCTTCAAATCAACATCATAACAACTAAATAGCTTGTTGAGTGATGGGGATGTTAACTCATGCTATAAATGGTGATGGAATCCAAGAATGAGATCATGAAGATCAAACTCATAGGGATACATCAGTAGTGGAAAATTTTAAGAGGCAACATCTCCCAATATTCAATGGTTCATCTAACCCAATGGTAGCTAAAGGATGGATCAATACCTTAGAGAAGATATTTGATGTCAGGGGTTATTCGGAATGTCAAAAGGTAACTCTTACCATCTATAATTTTGAAGATGAAGATGATTTTTGAAGGTAATTATTTAATAATACTAGAGAGAAAAATGATCTTGATTCCATGGAATGAGAAGAATTTAAGGATATTTACCTTCAGAAATACTCCATTAATGTTTTCTGAATTCGGATGGGGAGGCAATTCATGGAATTAAATAAAAAGGATTATGATTTAGTTTTTGTGTATGATTTGAACTTCAAAATGTTGGCTACGTATGTTCCGGATTTTATTCTAGAAATTGACAGTAAAATTAATACATTTACATAGGATTGAAACTAGGGATATGAACAAATTTGTCCTCTAGATAATTTAAATGTTATGATAAAAATGGTTCATTATACTGAGAAATTTGAAATGCAGTTTTATGACACATAAATTCCATGAGATGATACGAGTAAGATACAATCACGGTGCTAGGATATGGAGAATAACTCATCTATGAATTATGGTGGTAAACCTAAAACTTTTTCCAAGTGTGGTAAAATGCATTTTGGGGAATGTATGTCAGGATCTGGAAGGCGTTACCAATGTCAAAAGATTGATCACATGGGTTGTGACTATAGGAAAAAGGGTCCTAAGTAGTCCAACAATGAGACAAAAAATAGCCAGTCTATAGTAAAATGCTTTACCTATAATGAGTTGGGACATTATGAAAATAAGTGATCCAAGTTAGTTACACAGGGAGGAAATCAGTATGATTAGAAACAAAAAGGTTTAGAAAAATATTTTTCTACTACAATAATTGAAGTTGATACATCTATTGATGTGATGGATGCTCCTTAAATCCCAATACATTTCAATGGATAACCATATGTTCAAGGTTTAAGACACACCTTCTGAGGTTTTAATTGATGTGATAATAAGTAATTAAAGAATTTTCTAGAAGATTTTTTGTGGGGTTATGTTTATGTAAGGCTTCGGTTTTATGTGGAGTATTAATTTGCTTTTGGACCTCAATTATAAGGTTTTGGAAACTTTTATGGGTTTTTTTGATCTTTGATGATTAGGTTCATTCTTGGGTATGTATATCATAATTCTAGGAATATTATGAGGATGAAATTATTCATATAAAATAGAAATATATCATGTAAGTATGTTTACATATGTTCTTAGTCATTGATGTAAATGAATTATAAAATTCCAAGGAAAATATCAAGAATTTGTTTTACACTAATACCATCTATTCGAATGAATCAAATAATCCCTTGGATCAACGCAGATTTGTAGCTTTGTGATTATTAAATGTTTTCTAACAATGTTTTCTATCACTCTCCATCCGAACATGATGAATAGTTTTATAATCCATATCCATTTTTTCATACATGTAATTCTATTATATGTTATCATAGGTGGCCTTTTTTACGTTACATTATTTCTTCTAAAGTGGATGTTTTGTTGACCCATCTTTCATTGTGGGGTTTCAATGAAGTAATTTGGACAAGTGAAACCATAGTTACCAATCCCAAATATGAAATTGCGAGGACACAATTTCATATGGGGGAGAATGTAACATCCTAGATAATTATAGAATAATAATTTTTCATATTTATTAATATTTATGAATTAGATATTAATTATACCTTAATAGGGATGTTATGTCCAATAGCGTACTCGACACACAATAAGGGGTTTCTCCAAAGTCTTACGTCGCACCCAAGACTGAGCTATACCAAAACAAATATTGTAATATCATTATTTGATATGGTAGTTATCACTTATCCCTTTGAATAGAGGTAATGAATGGTATTAACTAAATTTTGAAAATATATATTATACTTGTTTATATAATGATTCATTGTTTAGGAAATTAAATATAAATTAAAATAAAAACAAAACTAATAAGAATAATATAGATTTATGAAAAACTATTTAAATGTAAATAATTGAGTTTTTAAAATAATAAAATCACTATTATTGTATTATATTAATGAAATACAAATTCAATATAATGTTTAAAAATCATATTAATTTACATTATATAAGAACAATAAAATTTTTACTGATAAAATGAGTATGTTTCAAAAATGTAGTTTTACCTCCTTTTTATGGGGAACCCATTCTAAATATCTTTTTTGACACATTAAAATGTTTTTTTTGAAAAAATAAATTTCTTCCTTGGAATCATGATATTAAAATTTAATATGGTTGATTTTTGGAATTTTCTATTAACTTTCATATTTTAATGAATAGTTAAAAATGCTACATTTTAAATCAAAACTGATTTTTCATCTAATTTATTTATATTTTATGATTATTATTTTATTTAGTTGTAAAGTATAACTCATTAAGTTCTTATATTTAATCCAATGTTTTTTATTTAAATTAATTTCACATAAAAAAATTTCATAAACATTTGTCAATAGTTTTATGGTTTTTACTTTTAAATAACTAATTTCCTCATTTTTTCAGTGGGGATTAATTTAAAATTCATTACTAATACTTATGTGTTTTAAATTTTGAGAAATGGATTATATATTTTGATTCAGTGGGTGAAAATTCTGTTAATAGGGTTCTTTTAGTTTTTTGGGATATTATGAAGAGTAATTATGATAATTTTTATTTAACACGATTAAAGGTAAATTAGATAATTTAGGTATCAAAATAAAATGATAAACACAATAAAATTACTCTAACACATGCAAAAATACAAATGGATGAGTAAAAATCAACCCTTAAAACCTAAGTATTATAATTGAGTCATTTAATGGCATTTTTCCATGAAAATGACATATGAATTATTAAAATAAAAGAAAGTGGTATGAAGGTGACAAAATGGCACCCTCTTATTTATTATAAGGAAAATACATTTAATATAGTAAAAAAATGATATAATTTTGATAATAAATAGTATCTATGAACATAATGAAATTATATACATGATGAAAATTTATTTAAAATTTTTATACATTAAATAATTTCCATAAATACTAACCGAATGGTAATACATTAATTATTTTATTGAATGATTAAAAAATATTAAAATAATTTTAATTTTATTTAATTAGGATTTTCAAAGAATTATCTTGGTGACTATGACATATTATAATTATATTAAATGGTTTATTAAAAGTTATATCTGTGTTTGAATTTTATTTAAATTCAATGAAATGAATAGTGTCCAAATTGACAGTATTCATTTTTTATAAAAATAGTATTTTATTAAATTAATTAAAAATCATAAAAGTACATACAAATTAAAATAAGATATGATATGGTTGATAAGTTCATAAAGTTTCAATTTATGGTAAATTTAATCCTTATATGTAAAATTTATAGCCTCTTAATATTTAAATTATTTATACCATAATTAAAATTAAAATAGATTAATTTTGGGTAAACCAAAAAAATATGGATTAAAATAAAATCAATACATGTATGAAATTTATTGAATGTGGGTATTTTGAACCATCCACATTTTATCTAAGAGATAACTCAATATCGAGTCATTTGGAGTTAAAAAATTATTTATATAAATTTAATATTTTAAGAGTTTCCATGGGTTCCCTCACGTCTCCTATAAAAAGTTACCCACTATTCTCTATTGACCACACCTCAAAAACCATTTGGATCGGCAAAGTTCTTTCCAAACCACTTCCTAAAATATATCTCCCACATTCTTGAGGCTTTAGTTTAAGACGAACTCCCTTATTATATATGCTAAGGTGTTCTTCAATGGTTATCAACCAAAGAAGAGGAAGATAATGATTGTATGTGACGAGTCCGACTCAATGTAAGGGATTTTGTATCAATCTACTTTCATTGAAACATTTCTTGAAAATATACACCGTTATTCTATTATAAAGTGTATATAAAACCACTAGTATATTTAATATCCATATTTTATCTATAATACTATTACTTAATGTTTTGGTAAATCTATTAATTCATGGATGTTAAGATTTAAATGTTCAAACTGGTATTGGACACCTTGAACGTTTAAAGATTTAATTATGAAATATTTATCTATATGATATTAATTTTCATATTTATTTATATAGATATAAAATTTTATAATGGTCATTTTATCTCTATCTTGATTTTTATTCAATGTTTTCAAAAGCAATCTTTTTATACGAAGATTTTTACTTCCTTTACAAATTAACAAAAGTAATATTTTTTATGTTTACGGTAATAATGAATTCTCCACTGGAAAAACCTTTATTTGATACTTAGATTCATTTATAATTCTTAATGTCTTTTAAATGGAAAATAATAACTTATTCCTTTTTTCGGTATCTTATTATTGATAATGGGTTCTTAATTGAAAATTGTATTTTTATACGAAAATGTTTTTCATATGGGATTAAAAGAGTTTTTCAAAATGTTTTTTTGATGAAAATGTTTTATTTATGAAATGGTAATTGAGAATTATATGAAATGGGGGAGCCTAATATAGCTTATATGAAGGGTTTAGCCCCATTACAGCTCATGGGTGAGCGCAACACAACTTATACGTAGGGCCAATCCCCATTATAACTCATAGGTGAGCCCGTTATAGTTTATATGATGGGATGAGTGGAATTATAGCTCACATGTGAGCCTAATATAGATTATATGAAGGTTGAACCCATTATAGATCTACAATTAATTTAGTAATAAATAATATTTGAATTATTCCATATGGTTATTCCAATTAATAGAGGTTTTAAAGGGTTTTATGTATATGAGGCTCTAAGTCACCTAAATGAGTTTTAATTTCATTCTACCGGTTTTCATGTTTTTCTTTGAATAAAAAGTGTGACTGTTATTCATGGGAAATTGAATTGTTCATTTTTTAAAAGAATAATAAATGGGTTACCATGTTATAGCTATACTAATGGATTTCATTCTTTTTAGGCCCTTTGCTGAGATTTTTGTACTCATCCAATGTTTATAAATGTTTTTCAGATAATTTATGGGAGAATATAGTCATGGATGGAATCGTGGAATATTTATGATGATTAAACATGAAAAGAGACCATTTTTCATTTTTCAATGTTTTTGTGTTATGAATGAAATGGATACTATTGGAAGTGTCCACTTTATATTTCTATGGTTTTGTTATGTAATAGTTATTTCATAATTCTCAAAAGATATAAACTTGAAAATATCCACAATGTGAAATAAAGTATAATTCTTGACTTAACTCAATATTATATAATGTTTATGGTTGGGGCCTTATAGTTGGTATAATATGATGGTTTAGAAATCTTTAGAGGTTTGGATGGTATTAATTACCTTCCCTTATTGGATTTTTCATTGTGGTTAAGTTTAAATGATGTATCATTTTAAGATTAAATTGTTGCTTTGTATAAACTATGTTTATTCAGAATCGTATTGTATTGAGAAAAAAAGGAGATCTATAATGGGAAGTCATAGAGAGGGAAAAATCATTCAAATGAACAAAATGAGTTGGACCAAATTGGAAACGAATAGTTTTTTTCAGTAATGGAATAGTGTAATCAGGTTATAAATGTTGGTGGTACCCAGGCATGCGATCATTCAAATCAACCACAAAGGGATATGTCAGTAGTGGAACATTTTTTGAGGCGACATCCCCCATCATTAAATGGATCATATGACGCAGTGGTAGTTGAAAGATGTATTTATACCCTAGAAAAGATATTTGAAGTATTGGTATGTTCAGAATGTTAAAAATAAACGCTTTCTATCTGTTATTTTGAAGGTGACGATGATCGATGGTGGTCATTGGTTAAGAATACTAGAGAGAAAAATGATCTTGATTATAGTAAGGGGAAGCATTTGAAGATAATTTCCTTGATAAACATTTCCCTAAGGTTGTCAGACATAGGAAGGAGAAACAATTCTTCAAATTAAATTAAAAAATATGATGATTCTATTACCACATATGAAGCAAACTTCACACGATTGGACACATATGTTCCAGATTTTATTCACGACATTGAAAATAAAATTAATAGATATTACTCAAGATTAAAACTATGGATACAAAGATATTTTACCTCTAGATAATTTAAAAGTTATGAAAAGGTGGTCTATTTTGATGAGAAAGTTGAAATACAGTTTCCTGACACTTACAAAACTTGAGATGATAAGAGTAGGAAATGGTCAAGATTATAAGAAATGGAGATGCAACCAACTATGAGTTATAGAGGTAAGCCTAAAACCTGTTCCATGTGTGGTAAAATAAATTTTTGTGAATGTTTGTTAGGATCTCAAAAGTGTTACCAGTGTGGTAAGTTTGATCACAGGGTTATTGACATTAAGGAAAAAGGTACTGAACAATACAACAATGAGATAATAGATATCAAATATATATTAAGATGATTTTGAAGCAATGAGTTGGGAAATTATCAAAATAATTGTATGAATATAGTTACACAAGAAAGAAATCAGTATAATTAGAATAAAAAAGGTTCATGAAAATCTTTTTCTACTACTATAGTTGATGTTGAGACATCTGGTGAAGTGATGGAAGCTCCTGAAAGCCTGGTATTTTTCAAAGTATAAACATATCTTCATGTTTTTAGACACACATTCTGATGTTTTAATTGATGTGATAATATGTTATTAAGAACCTTTTTGTAAGATGTTTTGTGGGGTTTTGTTTATGTGAGGATTTTTTTAATGCAGAGTATGCCTTTACGTTTGGACCTCATTTTTAAGATATTGATAACCTTTATGGTTTGTGTAATCTTTGATGATTGTAATTTTTCATAGGGATGTACATCATAATATTAGGAATATTCGGGGGATTATATTGTGTTTATAAAAAAGAAATATATCATGTAAGTATGTTTACGTCAGTTCTTAGAGATTGATGTAAATGGATTCTAGAACAGCACAGAAAAGATCTTGAAACTAAACGTGTAACCCCAGTACCTTATTTTCAAATGAATCAAATCATCCCTTGGATAATTATAGATTTATGGTTTTTTGATTGTTAATTTTTTTCTAATAATGTTTTCTATCACTCTCCATCTGAATTTGATGGATAGTTTTATCTTATGTGTGTGTGTGTGTGTGTGTGTGTGTGTGTTTTCCAAAATGGAATCCTATTATGTGTTATCTTAGGTGACCGTTTTAGATATCATTTTTATTTTAATGTGGAGGCTCTATTGACAATTTTTCTTATGTGGGGTTTCAATGAAGTAATTTTGAAAAGTGAAATTGTAGTTATCGAGCCAAAATTTAAATTTGCGAGGGTGTAATTTCCAAAAGGGGGAAGGATTTAACATCCCAAGAATTTTAAAAAATAATCTTTCATATATATATATATATATATATATATTAATATTTATTAATTAGATAGTAATTTTACCTTAATGGGGATGCTATTTACAATAGTGTACACTTCATGAAATAATGACTTTCTCTGAAATCTTATGTCGCACACAAGACTAAGTTATATCAAAATATAATATTTTGTAAAATTATTATTTAATATTGTATTTATCACCTACCCATTATAATTTAGTGATTAGAATGTATTATATAAATTATAAAAATATTTTTTTACACATTCTTACATAATGATTCATCAGTTAAGAAATTAATTTGAAATTAAAATAATATCAAATTGAATAAAAAGAATATGTTTTCATGAAACATTATTTAAATGTGAATAAATATGTTCATCGAATAATAAAATAACTATTATTGGATTATATTAATTAAATATAAATTCAATCTAATGTTTACAATTCATAATATTTGAAAATATTTATGAAAAATAAAATTATTGTGGATAAAATGAGTATTATACAAAGAGGCACTTTTACCACCTGTTGAAGGAAAATGCATTTTAAATTTTGTTTTTACACATTAATAAGTCCTATTTGACAAAATAAATTTCTTATTTGGAATAGGGACATAAAAATTTAATTCGGATTAAGTATTTTATTTTTTTGATAACTTTAATAGTTTAATAAATAGTGTAAAATACTGCATTTTAATCCAAAACTACATTTATATCTAATTTATTTATACTGTTATATTATCTTTTTTTGGATTAAAAGTACAATTAGATTATTTTTTTATAATTTAACACAATTTTGGTCATTGAATGTAAATTCAAATTGAAATTTGAAATTAACACATGTTAATATTATGATGGATTTTACTTTTAAAAAACATGTTTTCTCATTTGGCCAATAGGGATTAATTTTAAATTAATCTCAATAGTTTCTGTGTTTTAAATTTTGAAACATGGATTCCATAATCAGAATCAGTGGGATCAAATTATGTTAATATGTTACTTTTTTTGATATTACGAATTGTAATTAAGCTAATTATTCTTTAACATAGTTAAAGGTAAATCGTGTAATTTAGGGAACAAAATATTATGATAAGGAAAATAAAATTACCATAACACATGAAAATATCCAATTTTATGAGTAACTATATACCCCTAAAACAAAAGGATGATAATTGACTAATTTAATGTAATTTTTTCCAAGAAAATGATATATGTTATTAAAATAAAAAAACTGACCTGATGGTGAAAAAATGTCACCCTCTTATTTTATATAAGTACAATAATTTTAATATAGTGATAAAATAAATATATATATATTCTATAATAATCAATCTATAAGAATATAATTAAATTATCTACATCATGAAAATTTATTTTGATTTTTATAGATTAAAAAAAGTACCAAAAATACTGACATAACTGTGATACTAAAATAATTTATTTAATAGAAATATCAAATAAATGATATTTAAAATATTGAAATAAATATAATTTGATTAAATAGTGGTACACCACGAATTTTATAGGTGACTATGATATATTGGATTTCAATTAAATGGTTTTCATTAAGTTAACTATCATTTTCAATTTTATTTAAACTCAATGAAATGAATAGTGTCACAAGTGACACTATTAATATTTTATAAAAATAATATTTTATTAAATTATTTAAAAATCATAAAAGCCTATAAACTTTTCAAGTGGAAATTATAGGGTCTAAAAGTTTATAAAATGTCTATTTATTGGAAATTTACCCCATATATGTAAAATATATATAATCTTAATATCTAAAACGTTGTTACCACAATTAAAATTAAAATAGATTAATTAAGGGAAAAAATAAAAAGATAAGGTTTAAAATAAAATAAATACATGTCTAAAAATAATTGGATGAGAGTATTTAAATCCATATACTTCTTATCTTATTCATAACTAAATTTTGAGTCATTCAGAGTTAAAAAAAATTTTATTTTTGTTTAATATTTTAAGATTTTCCAAGGGTTCCCCTCCTATCCCCTATAAAAGGTACCCACTCTTATCTATTTCTCACACTTCAAAAACCATTTTTTGGCCAGGCTCTACCCAAAACCCTTCCTAAAATACCTCCCCACATTCTTGAGTCCTTAGTTCAGTTAGAGAAACCTTCTTAGAGGTGTTACGGTGTTATTCAATGGTGATAAAATGAATAAGAGGAATATAAAGATTGTATGTGACGAGTTAGACTCAAGATATATGATTTTGTTAAAATCTCCTTTCATTGAGACATTTCTTTACAATATGAACATTTATTATTTTAAAAGATTTATATACAGCCACTATGAAATTTAATATCCATATTTTATCAATACTAATGTTATATAATGTTTTTGTAAATGTATTAATTCAAGGATATTAATATCTAAATGTTCAAACTGGTTTGAGACACCTTGAACATTTAAAGATTTAATTATCAAATATTTTTCATCATGATATTAATTTACATATTTATTTACAAATATATAAAAGATTATAGGGGACATTTTATGTCTATCTTGATTTTCATTCAATGGTTTCAAAAGGAATCTTTTTATAATAAGCTTTTTACTTTCTTTACAAAACAACAAAAGGATTGTTATTTACATATATAGAGGAAATTCTTTCTTCGTCAGCATAACCGTTATTTGATACTTGGATTACACTATAATAATTAATGTATTTTAAAGGGAAAATAACACCTTATTCCCTTTTTTGGGTATCTTGGTATTGAAAATGGGCTCTTAAATGAAAATGGTATTTTTATACGAAAATGATTTTCATATAGAATTAGAAGAGTTTTTCAAAAGGGTTTTGTGATGAACATGTTTTATTCATGAAATGTTACTAATAGACTATATTAAAATGGTGATCCTGATACATATTATTCAAAGGGTTGACTCTGGATAGTTCGAAACAACTATACGAAGGGTTGATCCCCATTATAACTCACGAGTGTGCCCGTTATAACTTATATGGACGGATGAGCCCCATTATAGCTCACTGTTGAGGCCAATATAACTAATATGATAGGAGATTCCCATTATAGTTCTCCAATTCATTTGGTGATACATAATATTGGATGCTGGACATATGGTTAATCCAATTTAAATGGGTTTGAAAGGGTTTTATTCATATGATTATCTAAGTAACTATTTTGACCCGATTTGTGTCGCACCACATTTGGTTTTGAGCATAATGGTCCCATAAATATAGGGAAGTATATCCTTTTTATGTTATGAAGGATGTACCAAATTTTCATGATCCTAATAGGAAATTTCTTGGGGTTTTGTATTTGTACAATCAGCCCATATCAAGTACGAGTTTCTCAGATGGTCTCCAGTGGGTTTATTCAAGGAGCCAGAAACACACAACAGCCATCTTGTCCATGATTCAAGGACATTCATTCCATATCCAAGTTCTCATTGGATGATGATTTGTCCAATGACACTTAATTTCTCCACTGGTCAAGAGGATGAAAGGTCGGTCTCATCACACCCTTTTGGGGGCAATTATTGCCTACTCAAGGACTCTTATAGATTTAAGGAATGGTCATATGTTTTTGAATCCTTCATTATTTCCATAAGATTGGGTCCATG
Source organism: Viscum album (assembly GCA_963277665.1). Taxonomy (NCBI): domain Eukaryota; kingdom Viridiplantae; phylum Streptophyta; class Magnoliopsida; order Santalales; family Viscaceae; genus Viscum; species Viscum album. Next base: position 247,862,239 of record OY728135.1, on the reverse strand, counting down.
GATTAACCCTGACTTGAAAAATTAAATTATGAATATAAATGGATAAGAATCTAATGAAACATCACTAGTCTAAGTCATGTGATGAGGTGCTATTAAGTTTATCATCATCCTGGGGGTACGAGAGTTGTTTTGATGTTGGGGTCGAACCCATGAGATGGTAATCCTATGTATCCTCATGAGAGGAATCAAAGCCCTTGTAGTTAAACTGAAATCCAGAAATATACATTATGGCTTCCCATTTGATGAGGCATGGTTGGGACTTACACCAAAGTGGATGCATTTCGGGAAGATGTGAATTAAGGAATAATCCTAAAGGTGGTTCCCATTATGAGGGAAATGATTGGGATTAAAATTTTGGAAATGTTCCCCATTTATTTTTTGCATTTAATAGGAATACTATGTATCATGGTTATAGAAGAATCAGAGTTCTCATAGTTTATAGCTAGGTTGTTAATTCATTTGGGCTTACACTTTGTAGCTTCCTACATGAAGGGAGAATGATCTCTCATTTCATGGATGATATGATATGGAGATCGGGCCTAGATAAATGCCTCATACATATCTCAGTTTTGTTGGGAATTATATTTCTCATAGTTCATGGATGGTTTGTGCAAATGTAATATCATCATAGGCCTCTAATTGCTTGTGAGTCATTCTCGGTGTGAGAAACAAGAGGATGTGAAAGATTGAATAATGGAACACTTTCCCTTATCCATTGAGGAGAATAGAAGGAGAGAAATGGAGGGAGAGGGAAAATCTATGAGTCCAACGTGAGAGGGAAATAGGATTTGAATGTATTATCCCCTCACCCATGTTGATATCTAGGATAGTCATGTTTGGGGAGCTATCCGGACACATTTCATGATAGGCCGGAGAGGGGAGAAAGTGTGATCTCACATAAAATGTTTAGGGGGTTACCTCAAGAGGAGTTCCTTGAAATGGGTTCTAGGAGAGGTTAGTAGAATCATCCCTTGCCAAAAGGTAAGGAAATCATGTGCTCTTCATTTTTCACTAGTGCTCATGGAATGGGAACACCGGTGACTATCCTTAATTACTAGAATATGTATGTTACATCAGTGTACCAATGATGTATTCTGAGTTACCCTGGGAATGTAGACTTGAGGATGTCCCGAGGGTCTGAAACATTGGGGGAACTACCATTATGGCTCTACTTACCCCAGGTATTTAGATTCTGAAGGGAATGCTAAGGTATCCAATGATTTGGTCATACGGGTCTTGTAGATTTGGAAGGGGATTTGTAATGATGTTGGTGGACTATTTAGTAGATGGGACATGGAGGTCATGACTATAATGGAAGGACAAAATTTGAACCAGAAGGTGGAAAACCCAAAGACACCCCATTTCACACACCATTTTCTCATGTGGGATGGGGATTCCTAACATAGCATACTATTATGTGGGTGAAGGGGTCGTCTGCATACCGAAGTGGTACAAGGATTTGGATGTTATATTCTATGTACTGTGATGGTATGCGGTGTATCGTTCCATCTGCATAGCATGGTACTTTGCAGTGCAGGGTCTTGTTCATTTAGCGATGCACCATGTGGTTCACCAGACTGAAGGAGGGGCACTGTACCTGGGGTTCATGTGACATTCATCCATGAAGGGCCTATGATTCGCGGTTCACCAATTAGGTTCATGACCATTTAATTATTATTAAATTTAAATTTTTTTTATTTTTCTCAGTGGGTTTATACCTATTGTAAAATGGTTTTTAGTCCTTCATAGATCATTCTCCCTCAAAGTATTTCTTCCATAATCTACAAATGCTCTAAGTCTCAATTCCCCATCATCAAACGTAATCTAGTATTCAGAAGCCTTATCTATTTTTTTTCTCATTCTGTTACCTAGGTGGTCCATTTATAGATTGTTGGGAAAGCTGTATTTATGGGCGCACGAAACCTTTTTCGGAAGCCCTGTGAGGAATCAACTGACTCATGGACAAATAGGTGAACCATGGTTCATAGTGTTGTAGTTTTTGGAAGAAAAAATCACCTCCTCAATCCTGTGAATAACACAGTCTGTAAGATGGTTCAAGCCCCCCCCCCCCCCCTCATACACAATATTCTCAGTTCGTGAGGATGATATGTGAGGACTTAATTATCCACTTTTTTCACAAATTGCATGGTTCCTAGTGCCTTGGTTCACTATTTCCATCTCATATGTGAATGGCTTGGTTCATTGGACAATGCTTCGCAGACCAACATTTCACAGGCTATCTACGTATCACTTAGTTCATGATCTTTGTTTTATGTGGAATTTCCCTAGTAACTAGTACTATGTGAAGTTTGGGTCCTATTATAAATTTTATTTCTTCAATATTCTCCTTCAATTTTCATCCCCACATGAATCTCTTCCCATTATCATATTTGTAGGAGTATTTTCTTTCCCTTTGTAGATTTTTTTGGGACCCTACAAATTCCCCTCATCATAATGGGGTCTGATTAGAATGAAGAGGAGGCTATTCTGTTGTCAAAAATGGTCCTGAACTAAACTAGTTTGTGGTATAATGGTGAAACCATTTGTGGGACCACGCCTATATATAGGGGCCCATTCCATTTTTCATTAACCTGGTTTCCTGACAAAAAGTGCTTTGTGAATCACTCTCGACTTTCTTTTCTTACGCATACCATCTTCTTCAGGATATTCATCATCCACCAACCATTCCTTGCATTCTGAAAATTTTGAACTCTTCATGGTCACCTTATTCCACGAACCGAACTTTGAATCAATGAACCAAACTATGAAATTCAAAACGTAAGTTCAAATTTCCACGTTGTAAAACGCTACACCGACCACCCCTCCAACAAACATAACTTCAAGCTAGTGAAATGAAATTCAAATCTCCAAATGAGACATTAAACCATTGAACTACGAACTTTTAATATCCACATAGGTAGGCATGATACATTGTTTCCTATTTCATGAAATGATTGATTATATAGCCAACTCTTTGCGGGAAAGTGTCTTGCGGGGCATTCCACGTAGTTTTGGTTTGTGGGGAATTCATTCCACAAAAATTTTCTGATATTCAATATGCGGAGCCTCATGTTTGAATAACTTCTTTGGTACTTTTCCATTTTCCCATTTTCAAAAACATATTGTTGGATGTCCCTTTTGCATGGACTTTTTTTTGTAGGAAAAAATAGATCTACCTCTTATCTCAATAGAAGTAATCAGGAGGAAGGAATCTATGGTTATAAATTATGAATACAATCGTTATTACTACATTATTCCTCAAGAAGATATTATTAGAGACATTCTATCACTAGAGATCACAGCCTATATTTAGTTTTTTTAGTTGTTTCTTTACATCTTCATCAACCAAGATGATGTTCCCTTGCCATTGGTCAATCACAGTATCCCTATTATTCTCCTCGACACAAACCAAGGATAATATTGATTTAATATTTCCCCAATTGGATAAATTTTTACTACTTTTACTAAAGATAATGAGTTCATCTGAAAGGCTCTTTATGTACTCAGACCTATCATTTTCCTCATAAAACCTCTTTGAGGTCAGTAATCCTGCAATACCCATCCATTTTCAATCATTCTTGAGAGAATCCCAATGGTTAGTGGATTAGAAAATGGGACTTGAGGTTAGATAGATGATTCTACGATGAGGGGGCATTGGAATTCTGGGTGCATCATATTTGTTTGGAGTCCCTTGTCTAGTTCAAAGTAGTAAACCTCTATCTGGATGCATGGCTTTTCCAATTAGCAATTAATTCACCAGATGTTATATTTCCTGAATAACTTAGTCTTTGGTGTTTGAGAACCAATAAATTCAACTTATTGTATGCGGAGGAGGGTATTATTTTATGGAACATCCATCAACTCAGAGGACTTCACAGTATTGGTAAGATGTATGTTTAATTTATTCTAGCAACTAATTCCTGGGGGAATATCATACACGTAACTCTACTGGAAAGTAATTCCTTGGTCATGGTATATGGATTACTCATTCCACCATTTCCATGATCATTCTCTTATTTTATTAAATGATTGGATTGGTTTTTTCTTGAAGGTATGTTGTCTGAGGATGAGAGTTCACCTTGACCAGACTCACCCCACTCAAAAATCATGGAAAATACTAGGTTCATACTATGCCACAATTGCGGAAGGTCTATTCAACACCTGGGGGTAAGGAATTCAGTCAAATGTACCTCTCAAGATAATATTAGAAGGATTTATTTATATGATCTTGAGTGGATTGGTCTTCCCATACCGTGGTGTTTATACTATTGTTAGGGCCCGCACTCTAATGATGAAAACCACATTGGTATAAGGAAAAAACAGTAACTTGGTCATTCCTAAACATTTCTGAATCAATGAACTATTAGGGAATATACAAGAAGGGAAACCCCCACACAATATTAGCAGGCCATTTCAATTTTTGTAAGGCTGGTTTGAAGAGAATTTCCCCAGCAATGAGTATCAGCATACTACGAGGGTTCCTCATTCTGAATTTCCACCATCTCTTCTCAATTTTTTCTTCATTCATCCACAATCATTGAGTATTAATATTAAAATCATGATGTTGAGTGGTGTTTATATATTTTCTCTCATACCTTTTGTGGAGCCCTAAATATTTGTGATGTAAAAAAGAATGTTCACTTTGGAACAATGTTCTTATATCATTGTGCTTTGGGATGGAGTTTTATCTTCTAGTATAGATATGGTAACCATCAGTGAACCCTTTTCTCCATATAGGTTTTCCAGGAAATTTGGACGCCTTTAATAGGTCTCACATCTCCATACTACTCTAACTTGGAGGGAGTCTCATCCAATGATTATTCGCCAATTGTGTTTGGCCATGATGTATGATGATTCTAATGTGGAAGTCCTCATTCCTCCCATACTAGCTTCAACTTACCTATCATTAGAGTACTCTCAATTGTGGGTATCTTGCTACCCTAATATAGTATTGAGAAGGCTAGTTTGATAGGTTATGAGACTGTTGGCTATTTTTGATCATATCCTAACCATACCAGTTGTTCTATATGTTTCGCCTCTTAGGGTGTAAAGGTGTTCTAACTACTGTCACATGGGTTTGGAAGGGTTTTTACCCAAAAAAAACGCATCTCTATGAAACCTGGCTAGGATCCCGCAGATTTGGTTGATGGGGTATGTGGTCCTACCAATGACGGTCTGAGTGGGGCATCACCTGGTGTTCTAAAAGTTGCTTCCATCCCCACTCATTTAGCCCTAAAGGTTGTACCATCAGTTGAGAGGGAAAGTCCCCATTCTTGGGTGACTCCACTCAGGGAACAACCATCTACTACAATTATGATTCCTTATTGCGTACATATCACAGTTGAGATGATCCATGATTGGGATTCTATTAGGAGGAATTGAGTGGTGCGAAAGTGGTAATGGCATCAAATCCATACTCTTGTTGTGTAAACTCCCATGACATATTTTTACAATGAGGAGGAAAACTATCGATGAAAATTTCTCGATCTAGGTTCCTATAGTTTTGATTACCAATGTCTGTATCTCCTTCTACACTAAATGGTTATAACACAAGAGGATATCACAGCTTATGTAGGTGACCTCACTCAGTTCAATGCTTCTCACCTCCAATCTCAAAATTTCTGGGATATTTATGATGAGTAGCGTAATCAAGGAGTTGAGGAAGCTAGATTTCATGATGAGGTGATTCCTTGATGGAGGAACTTCATGAGTATGAGGCTCAAATGGCCATACTTAAAATGAAACTGGTATCATCAAGATTTAATTTTGAGGCCATCCAATAGAAAGGGAGATACCACCAGACTTTTATTAAGAAATTATTCCAAATAGTTGATGTAGAAGCTGACGATGGGGCTACTTTGGAACATGCCCTTGACAACCCTCATTGGGTTGTTTCCAACATGCTAGAAAGTGAGAGTCATGCCTCACTGTGATCTGTTAGGCTACCCTACACCCAATTTGTTTTGAAATCAGGGAGAGACACCAGATTTTGGATGTTCCCCCAATGTCACATCTTTTGAAAAAACTTAAACATTTTTCTTTCTAGTGTTAATTTTTTAATCCTTCCTAAAATATCAATCATTTATGATCATATTCACTTTAAACTATAATTTCATTCAGATATAAATTTGAGTCATAATTTGGGATAAATGAATATTCAAGTTCTGCTCTAATTATTTGTTGAACTTAGGGGCTCCTAGAGTGCAGTTTGACTCTTTCTACGGTCACATGGAAAACCCTACAATCATTGTCCCTTTTTTGTTATCACCATAATTTTTCCATAATCCTTTTATGGTTTGGTAATAACAGGTTATAACATGACTTACCTTGGTACACCATTTACGAGGTTTTTAACTAACAATATTTGTGTAATATGATGGTTTTTTGATTGGTCGTTGTTTTTCATAACCCAAATGTATCATAGGTTTATTGAGCTGGCACTTGAATTTATCCAGGTTTCCCTTTCTAGTTTTTCACCATGGCAAGTGTTGTGTCATATTTCATTTGAAATTTAGAGTCTTTCTAGCCAGATAATCATTACTGATGTTTTGGGTCAAATAGCTTTGACCATGACTTGTAGGGTAAGGACCCAATTTAGGACATATTAACTGATAATGTCTTGTCAAAATTCATACATGCATGCAGGATTATTCTTGAACCTAACTTTTTATTTTTATTATATGTGAAATGATATAGGGAATGGGAGCCTTGGGCCATGCGAAGATAAGAAAATCCTCTCCTGAGGATGAATTTTATATTCGACTGATTGGCCATTTTTGGGAAACATATGCCGAGCCGCCAGATCATAATGTTCATAGTGAAATAAATGTGTATGCAGGACACATGCCTTCAATTTTTAAGTCCATGATGTTTTTATAGAAATTTGGATTTATTTTTCTTTCAAGGACCACAGTGGATGGCCCATTGAGGGAATAGTGTCTGAAAGTATGGGGAATTTTTATTTGTTCTTGTTTAGAAACTGTTCCCATGTGAATTTGGCCTGTGTAAATGGGGGATGAAGCATAGTGTAGTTTACCATCATACAACTATGACATTTCAGACTTATTTTTTAAAATCATATTATTATGACTATAGGATGGTAAATTCTTTATCTTTTCCCACATTAATTTGACTAGGAACATCCTACATATTTAATAATTGAAAAATAGAAATATATAAATCATAGTACGAGGGGATTTTAAATACAAGGACTGAGGTGGGACATATATTTCATAAGGGCGTCTAGAGGTTGGAAGAAATTCTTTTAGGGATGAATTTTCCTTTGGTTGAGAGACTATTTTTTGGGAAATTTATGCAGAGCCTCCGGGGAATAATGTGCATTGTCAAAAAAAGGTGTCTACCGGACACTGGCCATTCAAATCTGATGGGCAACGAGGATTATAAGGATTGATACCTTTCTGGATATAGAGAATGGTGTCAAAAAAGGGGTACCTAATTATTAGAATGGGAATTTTAGGTTTAAATTTCTTGGGAATTATGGGAATTATGTGATGTATCATTGTACCATATATGGGGATTGAATCCTCATGCAAGTCATACCCCTACACAATCATGGATGGGACAATACTGTTTCATGGATAGACCTGAAATTTGAGATCAGATGTCACTATATTTCCTAGGATGACATGGATAAATTTGTATATTGTTATTTTGAGTCTCATCTATACGGGGATCTGCTTCATGCATATGGATGTGGCATTTTTTTGTATATAGATTCACTAATGGGGAAATGTGTATGCTGAACTTTTTTGTGTAGATTCTTTTCTTGCATTGGGATGTAAGGGGAAATAACATTTTTACGAGACCTAACCTAATGGTGAATATCATGTAGTTTAAACATCATGCAATTAGGAAATTGATATAGAGTCCTTGGGAAAGTAGAGGGTAATCGAGCCAGGATGTTCTAACATGTATAAGACGTGGCTAGGGAGGAGCGTGTAAACCATTGTTTCGAGAGATCTGGGATTTGGATAAATGGAATAGGAAATGAAAGTCATTAGGTGTACGAAAATAAAAAAAATCCTCTTTTTGGGATGAATTTTCCTTTGGTTAATAGACTATTTTTGTGGGAAATGTATATAGATTCACCAGGGAATTGTGTGCATATTAATGCAAAGGTTCCCACAAGACATTGGCCATCCATTTCTGATGCCCTTATATGATTATGAATATCCTATATCACATGAATAATGGAGTTTGACACATGGAAGGAGCGTTCTTGGATATATTAGAAGCATTCGATCCTTGATTTACCCATAGAGTTGGTAACTCCCCTATATAGATCTGAATCGTAGGTGGGGTGAGGAATTTTTATTCCCTCTGTGGGGTTGGGCCTATGTTTGGAGATCATGGTACACATAGATTAGACACCCTGCAAAGGTCTGATTTATATGAAAAGGGAGGTGCAATTTTGCTATAATTGGGGTATCTTTCAGTTTTTAATGTCATGTGTTTTAGGCATTAGTTTTCCCATTATGGAGGGTAAAACACTAAATTCTTTTCAAAGTCATGCCAGTAGGGTCCGTCATTGTAAATTGATTTTCCCTGACCCTGTGCGGAGTCCCTTGTTGAAATTCCTAAGCCCACATGAGCTATGCATGGTGTGAGAAAATAAGGGGAGGCAAAGGTTTCACTCAACCACCTCGGGATGACATGATCAAATGAGAGAGAATTTTTGGTCCATGTATTTTAGTGTCATGCGGTGAGGACTTGGGTGACTTGATGTGAATGTGATATCTGTTATGGGTCCATACAGTTTTATTTCTTTTGGAAATGACATTGACAGAACAACTTAATTTCCTGTCGTAGGGACGAAATATCTATGGTATCATGCATAAATATGAGATAATTAGGTTCGGAAATTCCTAGTAATCCCTAGACATGAACATGGGAAGGAGGTGTAAACCAGGAGTCCGGGAGTCCTTGGGTCAAGAGGAATGATATAAGGCTTATGAGCCAATGGGCATATGGAAGTATGAGATGCCTCTCATTGGGATTAATTTTCCTTTTGGTGGAAAGATGTTTTTTACAACTTATGTAGAGACACTAGAGAATGATGTTCATAATCATGCAAATATGTCTACAAGACACTAGCTATCCATTTCTAATAGCTATGAAAGATTACAGTGAACATAGATTTTCAGGGGAATGGAGTTTGATGGATGAAAATAGGATGTATGGGTACGTGATAAATATCCAAACCATGATTATTTTTAAGGTAAAATCTTATCTACATTGATCTAATTCGTATATAAAGGGAAGCACAATATTTTGACCATTTATGGATGTAAGTGTTGAGATTTGAAATACCCTACATCTATTTGCATTTCAAATGTGGGGATTGGGGGATCTTTTTTTTCTTTTGAGGATGGACCTAGGAGAACCCATGTGTCAATACGTTTCTCATCATATCTAGAATCAATACATATATAGTTCTTGAGATACAATATATTTTAATGTCATGTGTTTAGGATTTCATTGGTTCCCCAACATAACGTCATGTCGTTAAGACATGAGTGAACCAACGTGAAAAGGATGAGGTGAGTGAAGTGTTGGGCTTCCACCTCAGGAAGGTTTCCTATGTATCCTAGTTAGTTGAGAATAAATTTAAATGTTGTTATGAATTTGAATTGTGGCTGGACCAGGATGAAGTATTTGGGCATCACTTCATGTACCACAAATGTATGAATGAATCTATACGTAGTTCTGAGGACTCATCGTGCCGGTCTGACCTTTTCACGAAGATGGGGGAATTTTATACCATTCTTTCAAGATGGTGTGCTGAATACCGCCCCTTTATTATTGGTCTATGTGGGGGAACCTCTTAACTAGTATTCCTATGATCACGTGAGTTATACTTGATGTGAGAAACAAGGAGTGACGAGGAGTTCCATTATAGTACAAGGGAAATAGATTATATAACATAGGAATTCCATGTCATGTGACGGATGGACCAAGACATAGGGACAAGGTGTATCTATGTATCCCATTGATGAATAATAATAAATAAAAATTTAGTTCTACAAAAGGCCCTCCCTACATAGGTTTTGTCCATACTGGAAGAGGGGGATCATTTTTTTTGTTTGATGTTGCACTACTGGAAATATGACTTTTACCAACGGTTTTGGCCAAACCATTGGTATAGTTCATTAATTTGGACCTATACCAACGGTTTGGACAAAACCATTGGTATAGGTCACTTATATGGACCTATACCAACGATTTTGGACAAACCGTTGGTATAGGGGGGGACCTATAGGACCTATACCAACAGTTTTGGCCAAACCTTTGGTAAAGGTCCATTATAGAGACCCTATACCAACGGTTTGGCCAAACCGTTGGTATAGGTCCCCCCTATACCAACAGTTTGTCCAAAACCATTTCTATAGGTCCTAAAATCAAAGGACCTATACCAACGGTTCTCAAAACCGTTGGTATAGGTCCTTCGATTTTTAATCGAATCATCTTACCGAGAACATTATATAAATCAAAATTTAAAATTATTATAACAATACATATATATATTTATGAAATTATGTTCACAAAAGTCATGTTAGGTTAGTGGTTAAGTCATTCAATTATAAACTAGAGGTCCTGGGATCATGTCCCACCGAATTTTTTTTTTGAAATACATATACCAACGGTTTTGAGAACTGTTGGTATAGGTTTTCATATTACTTATACCAACGGTTTTCAGAACCGTTGGTATAGGTCTATACCAATGGTTTCCCCAAAACTGTTGGTATAGACCTATTGTCATGGCTTACTTGCCAACGGTCCTCCAAACCATTGGTATAGCCTATACCAATGGTTTGAGGGCCTATACCAACGGTTCCAAACCGTTGGTATAGGGTATTTTTCCAGTAGTGTTGGTGGATGGGCCAAAATTTAAGAACTGTGTGTCAGTACATATCCTATGAGAGTAGTAATTAATCCCACACATATTTATTCGAATTTAATTCCCTTAATATATATGTTCCATACATAGGTAATAAGGAATTTTTCTTAGGTTTAATGTGGAAAAAGATTAAGTATACTCACGTCTCTATGTATTCTTAAAGAGAAAGAATCAAACAACAAGTAGTTCTTGGAGTACCCTATAGTTTTGCGTCTTGCAATAAGGACTTTGGATAGTAGTGAGTTCTTGTGCCTGTGAATAATCCACTTCCCAAACTCTTAATCCCATGTGAGTAGTACTCAATGTGACATTCAAGGGCCGAAAAGGGATTACTCTTCCACACAAGTGGATCATGATGAAGGATGGGGGAATTTTCCTTCAAAATGTTGATGTAGCCTTTCCTAATATTGATGATCCAGGTGTTTCTTATGCATCCTATAGGGGTTGGAATGAACCCATATGTGTCTCATACTAAAAAAATCACTACTTAGGTCTAACATTTGAACAGTGAAAGGTGGCATTTTTGTAGGTGGCAGCTTGACTAGGATGGAAGATCAGGGTGTTACTATGTATCATGTGAGAGTAGGAATCAAGACTCAAGGAGTTCAAGAGCTACCTCTATGTATAGGTTTTGCTCGAACAAAGGTATGGGAATTTTTTAAAAAAATTAATGGGACAACAACATACATTTATCCTCTTCTCATCTAGGGGAAACCTTTAACGCCATTCTTAATTTCATGTTAGATATGCTTGGTGTGAGAAACAAATAATTGCAAGGGTTTTTTCTTGTGATGTAGTTGTAGTATAGTGTATATTATAAGAATTTTGATACTAGGTGGTGGCTAGAACAAGATCTAGAATAATAGAATCTCTACATATCCCATCGGTATATGAGAATCATGTCTTACATAGTTCTTAAGACAGTAATTTCCTTGTACCAGTCTGACCCATGCATTGGAAAGGGGGACCATTTTTTTATAGTGGATGGATTTGGATGAAATATCCTGGTGTCACAATATATCCTATGGGGGCATGAATCAATCTGAATGTAGTTCTATAGCTCTACATGGTAGGTGTGTGATGTAGGATACAATGTCCCTTTGGGTGAGAACATTATTGGGTCTATGTAGTTTAACGTGATTCGGTAAGGAATAAGATTCTTAGCAGTTTAATGTCTTGCAACCTAGACGACATCATAGTGCATTTTATTTACATGTGACTAGTACTACTTCTGTATAGTTTAACATTTTTTGGGAAGGATGTATTTCTATGCTATTAGCTACATGAAATATTTCTTCAGGAACCTTTAATTGGTGGGAGTTTTGGGGAGATTCCCATCGATTAAAATTAGGGAATATGATCCATTAGAGAAAAAGTTTTGTGTAACATATGTTCCTTCCCATTTTGGCTCCAACTTGGAAGCCTCTTCCCAAGTATCATCAAGGTTTTGAGGACTGACACCATTTCTCTTTCGAGAAAATATCGGAGGTTAACATTAATATTCAAGGCTCATGAAATCCGATTTTGGTAAACTTCAAAATGGTGCAAAGTGTTCAATTATTTATCATAAAACATCTCTATTTCATCAAACCATTCTTTTAATTATCATATTCATATAGTTGATCAAAAATAGCTATTCGGATCAATGGAAGTTGAATTTAAATAGGCAAAACCACCTTCGTCCCATATACTTACTAGTTTGGGGTTGCTTGAGTGGCGGTGTAGGTTGTGGTTCGGTAATCCCAAAGAGCATGGGGGAACTTGTCTGGCCATAATTTCTTATCACATTCTACAATCTTTTGATGTGTATTGGATATGAACTACTGTCTTTGATACCATACTCATGGTAGAGTTTTTCAAATTCAAAAGAGTAGGAATTAGTGTCATTTTCGATTAGTATTGATTGAGGGACACCAAATATTATGATGAAATTTTCTTTCACAAAGCTAAAAATGCCTTTTTTTCTCAGACATCGTTAAGGGGTACAACTTCTACCCATTTAAAAAGGAAGTTTGTTGTTCTGAGAATAAACATTAATTGTATGGCTGTGGTGGGATGATATGGTCCCACCATGCCCATTACCCATATGGAGAATGGTTAGGAGTAATTAGTTTTGTGAAGAATATCTAGGTGGTTGATTAGTGAAATTGGTATGGACTTGGTAGGAATGACACTTTTTCGTGAAATCGACACAATTCTGCATCATCATTATACTATTGTACCCAAGCCTTTGAATTTGATGAGAGAGTTTGGATTCTGATTTGTGTGCCCCACATGTTCCAACATGCACTTATTTCTGGACAAAGGTAGTCTCTTCTCCATCAACTCATCTGAAGAATCCATCAAGGACTCCCTTATAATGAGCCTTTTTTGTTTTGTACCATCATACAACATGAAATTGACTAATCTTATTCGGATCTATTACCTTCCATCCCTATCTAGTGAGAGTTCTCCCATTTATATATATACCACTATGGGAGTCATCCGGCTGGTGGTAGGACCATATTGGACTGATCACCTTAGATTCATATGTTTTGGCTTGAATGAATGGTAAGACCATTCATTGGTGAGAAATATTGATGACTGTTTCATTTTTCTCTAGGTCGGAAGAGTCATGGATTCATTTTCCAATGCATCGGCTTGCACATTTTGTGAATGAGGGGTATAAGCTGGTTTCAGCTTTAATGAGAATTCCACCATCAATTCTCAAATATGGTTCATCAATGGGATCAACTCCAATTTCATGATAGAGTAGTCACCACTGAGTTGATTGATGACTAGTTTTGAATCACCACTAATTTTGAAGTGTTCATTTTTTACTTGGAGTGCTAGTTCCAGGCCTGCAATAAGGGCATGGTACTATACATCATTGTTCGTGCATCCTTATTATATTTGGAAGGAATAAGGTAGAACTGCTTTTTCGGGATATGATTATGACTCCAAGACCCAGTTTGATGAACATGGGGTCTTCAATTACTATTACTATCTAGATTCTAGACGCGATGTCGTAGTGCGTTTCCCACATCTCGAAGTCCTTTTGAATAGGGAACACTTCCTCATGAGGTTGCTCAACATATAACATGGCCAACTCTATTGAGGGAATCTATGACATGAAATCTACTAATTCCTATCATTTGATTGATTTTTGTGGTATTAATGTATATCATATTGATGTAGGATGACTTCCCACCATGACAGGCGTCCAGTTAACACTGGGAAGCTGAGAATGTTCTTGATACAGTTTCTATGTGAGACTAAATGGTCTTCATGGTGTTCCATGTAATGTCTCATCTTCTGAACCTCAAATATTAATGCAAGGAAAATCTTCTCGATATTTAGATAACGAGTCTCAACATCAATCATGGTTCAACTAAAATAATAAAGACTATTTTCACAGCCAGTGTCATTCTTTTGTGTGAGGAAGGCACCTAGGGATCATTCCAAGGTGGTTACATAAATAATTAGTGGTCTTCATTTGATAGGTAGCATTATAATTGGTGGAATCAATAGATATTTCTTGAGGTTGTCAAATTATTCTTAACAATCATATTTCAATTGATATTGTAACCCCTTTTTCATCAACATACTGAAGGGAAAACATTTTCCTGCAAGGTTGGCTATGAAACACTAAAATTCAGCCATTTGAGCTTGGAGTCCAATCAACTGATTGAGGTTGTGAGGTGGTGACATTCCAAGGATGGCCCTTTTATTCTTAGTGTCAACTTTATGCCATGGTGGTGTACGACAGAGCTGAGGAAATTTTCTGAGGTGATCTCGAAATCACATTTGAGGGAGTCCATTTTCCGACAGTGCAATCATAGTTTATTGAATATAGTTTCATGATCTACCAGATGGTCTAAGATTTGTTGAGATTTAACAAACATATCATCAACATAAAATTCAACAAACTTTCCATAGAAGAGTTTGAAAATGTGATGTATGGCATGCACATATGTGGCACAGAAATTCATCAATCCAACAGGTATTACCTTTCTATAAAACACTACTTGGGGTGCCATGGAGGTAATGTATTTTTTCATATTCTTGGTCCATTTAGATCTGGTTATATCCTGAATAATGGTCCTTGAATGATAGAGCCTCATATCTGGTAGTTGCGTCTATCATTAATTCTGTTATCAGGACTAGGAAATCATCTTTCAGGCAGTGCCAGTTGAGGTCGCTGAAATAGATACGGATCATGATCTTTCCATTCTTCATCTTAACAGGGATAATTTTTTCTATCCATATGGGATATTGGACATCCTGAATTAATTTATCTTTTATTAGATTATCGACTTAATCTACTATCTTCTCAAGGTGCATCCAGTGTGTCCTTCTGGAAAATTTCTTATAAATGCAATGGTCTTATGGTAAGCCTAGGTGGTGAGGGAAAACCTTGGGATTGAGACATTCCATTTCTGTATAATTCCGAGAGAAAAATCTCAATTATGATTCAATGAAGAGGAATATACCACTTGTTCTTTGGAAGGCATGGTTTCACTAACCAAAGTGAGTCGTGGGTCTTCTTCTGAACCCATGTTTATTTCCTTGAGGTCATCAACAATGGTAGAAACTCATTCCTCAATTTTTATAGGGGCATCTATAAGGTCATATTCTTCTTCATCCACTACATCCTCACCATCTTAATCTTCATATTATTAAGGGTGAAAATCCTTGAACCAATCATTCAATAATTGATGGAATAGTTATACTTTTGGTGTCTAGGAAGTGAAGTTGCCTCCTCTTTCTCAGCCATCAACAGAGGCCTCTACAGAGAAGATGTAGTGAGGCGTAACAGAGTTTCCTCACCTTCTTTGAGTGAAGATTCACTTCCTCCAACATTAGTGGGCGAGGTGTGAATTTTCTTGGGGATTTGATGATATTTCAAGGGAATTTTCATTTGAATCCCCACCATTATCTTTGGAGTTAGTGAGGTTTTTCACATCATTAGGCCCATCAATTGTAACAGAAATCATGAGGACTTCTGAACACACTTCAGAATATAGACTTATGCTTTCAATCTAATTGATGGGAAATAAAAATTCTTCCCACAACTTTTTTAGGGGATCAGTGGGATGAATTTCCAAACCATTTAGGTGATTGACCTAATCAATTTAGTCAGATAAGGGTTATTTCACTTTTGGTTCATAAAACTGGCATCAGTATAATGTGACTCGAAGGACTAGAATGAGGCTTTATTGGCATATTGTATCCCACTCTGTCCATAAATTCTTTATTTGTGGAATCAATGGTAAGTATCAGGGATTTCTATGTGTTTATGCATCTCAGGACTCCCTATAAAGGCATTAAAGGCCATATTATTTCCAACCACCAGAAATATTGGGCGATCTATGAGGACAATATACAGGGTCTCTAGAATTATTTGGCCTAATATAATTTTATCACATTCATCGTATCCCAACATGTTCATGGTGCAAGTTATCAAATCATCCTCATTGTAGCCCACACGACAAAGTGTCTATAGTGGGAGGAGATTAACCCCAGATCCATTGTCACTGAAGACTTTTTAGATATTGGCCACATTTGTTGTTCCAGACCCATATAAGGGTTTGAGGTGTTATTCATGATGTAGCTTAATCTTGATCTCTAAAGGAGATAACTGCGAGGAATTATTTAGTATTGATCTTTTTCTGGTAGATTTCAAGGATGGATACTTTAGGTTCAAACTCAAGGGGAATCATAAAAACTTCTATGGGAGCTTCACTAAGATCTTTTGATAGACTCAGCACATCCATGATTGAGAGATTAGCAAGAAATAAAGTTGGATACTTTAGAAAGTCCTATAATTTATCTAAAGGTTGGTACTTCCCTTCATGTGGATGATCATTCATAGGCACTTTAGTGGTTTGAGTATTTGATGAAGATGGTTTGGCCCTTGGGGTTGAAGCCAGGGGAGCTTCTTTCCATTGTTTATTGGTCTAGGAAAATATACTCACATTCCAAGGGAAATCAGTCATTGTTTCTTCCACTGATTGATATATTAGAATAATTGGCCCTGGATGGATTTTTTGGGGGGAAAGAGAATATTCTTATCCCTTTTGGATCTGCTGGAGGGTCCTTCCAGGGGTTTCTGCTACACTGAGGTTTTGGTCAGGCATACAACCATAATCTTGATTTCTTTCATGAATGTGACTCCCTTGAAATCCCTAGATTCTTTGGATTTTTCTTCTATCTCGCTGGTTGGGTGTGGGGAATTATGGTTGATAACTGTACTCATCCTTAGAGAAGGGATACATTTAGTAGATAACATTGAGGAAGCCAAAAATCAGTTTTTCTATTGATGGTGACTTTACCCCATCATATGCCTCTGATTGAGCCATTTGGCAGGCATGTTCCTATGTCATCAGATTTTCTGGCACGAAATTTGAGAGTGTTAAGGCCAAATTTGGATTTGGTACTAGTTTATATTCCTTCACTTAGTTTCCTACCTTTGGATTGGTCTTATTTTTTATTTGTTGATATTTGGAGGATTTTGGGACTGAGTATGATGGTTGTATTTAATTAAAAGCATTTAGAGTCACCGTTGGTTTCTTCAATTGTTCTTGGAGTCTTCCATGATATCGGTTGACTATTTTTCTAATCATCCAACTATAAAACTTCTGCTCCTTTTTGTTAAATTTTTTTCCAAATCCTATTATTCCTCTAGATCAGTGGTAGAAACATAGTTCAATTACATTGGTAGTGGTCTTAGATTTAGATGTCTGGAATCTATCATCTTTTGCATGAGGCCCTTGAAGGAAAACCACTCTTGGATATTGTGTCCCAAAATCCGATGGAAGGGGAAATAATATGGCCTACCATCAAGACCTACTTCATTAGTCCTCTTTGGATCTATTAGCCGAAGAAAGTTTCAATTCATGGTGGCTATGAAGTAGCTAATGACTTGATCATTTTGAAATGAGTATAAATTATTTCTGAATTTCTCAAATTGATTGATTTTGGCACCCTCCACTGATTTTAACAGGGAGGGGTTGACTTCTAACATTCGTAGGTCCCGTTACGATTTTGTGGGGGCCTTTCAGCTGGAGCTAGTGTAGGAGGTGTCTTAAGCATGAAAATAGCCACATGAAACATTCTCTCTCTTTTTAATGGGACTCATGAGGCAGACTTTGATTTGAGATTAGTTTTTTGTAAGGAATATTCTATCCTTTGATATATGGTGGAGAATTCATGGAACCCACTCATATATTTCACCAGAATAAGTGTTTTTCATAACTCAACATAGAGATTATCAATGCACATGGAGATTATCTCATCTTGGGGGAGTGTCTAGTTCAAGGAGTTGGTTGGATCCTTTTATATAGAGATGAAGTCAGAGACTCTCTCTTTCTCCTATTGTATGTTGTTCATAAGATCACTGAATATTGTTTTAGGAAATGTTGTGCTGAACTGGAAGAGAAACATTAACCATAGATCTTCCCATCCCATTATTGAGTAATCTTGCAAACTAGTGTACCGTAAAAAGGCTAAACCTTGCACAGTTTGCACAAATCATATGTTCTTCACTACTTTTCGTTTCTCCAGGGTTCCCATCATGGTATCATAGTAAGAAGAGTAGTGCATGAGATGCTACTCTAGGACCCCGAACCGTTGAACACTGAGAATACGGGACTCATGGAATTTGGTAGTGTAGGGACACTGAATACCTAATCCAGGTAGGGATTTTGTTCTAGTTGTATTGAGCATGACATATTTCCATTGCTTACATTATAGTTGTAAATAAAAAAATAGTATTCATGAGCCCTTGATGCATGTATTATTGGATCTGATCATGAGCGGGTGCAGTATGGAGAAATATTGTCTATGTCAGTGATGCTGGATCTTGAGGCAGATACCCAATAGGGGCATCCATTGTGGATTCACCTGAATCTAATCTGATTGCTTCCCCAATGGAGGGAAATCATGATATCCTACTGGGATTGGGTTCACATAGACTGATGGTCCTGGCTCGACCGTGAATGATCTTTCTAGTCTTTCATAATACATCAGGATGATATCATGAGGCATAGGTACATCTGATGGAAGTTTGTGTTGACGCTCTAGAAAATAACTAGTAGGATAGCTTTCCCTTAGTAGATCAGCGTTGAGTTACCTCAGCTCTTTCATTCCTCCAGTCAAGTGAATCTCTCCTCAAGCAAGGGGGAATAATCTTCATGGCGAGAAGGAGGTGGTTCATAGACCTTGTTATTATTATTCTTCTTTTTTAGGATTCACATGGGAGGTAATATAAGATTAATAGAGGGGTTGCTCAAAATTAGGACAAATCACTGGTTTCTAGTGTGCAATCCTCCAGACTCGATGTGGACCATTTCTTGGAGGGAACCCTCATATCTTATTTCCATGTAATTTGTATCATTTTCAATGAGTTTTTTTGGGGATGATGTATATGCCTGTTATTGATGGATATCATATTTGGGGTGGAATAGTAGGTGCTGAATAAAAGGAGAGCTTATTACATCCTTTGTTGGATCTTCTCTGGCAATTTTGTGAAACAATTTTTATTTATTAGAGAAGAGTGACTAGAAGGGATCCTTGACATGACCTTGTAGTGTGCCTTTGGTATGTGGGATGTGATTCATGCGATGGGATGGAAAAAATGACACCTCTATCAATTGTTCTCCCTATATAAGAGAAGGAAATTGTATGTTGGGATGGAACTTGTGGTAAAAATGACCCCAACTCACAATGATAGTGTTTCTCATGGTCTCCATTAATGAGCCTCATCACAGATTCACTGGCCTTGTAGGAGAATTTTGTGTTAAAAATTCCCCCATACCAACGGGCTGAGGTTGATCTCGTGTGGTGTTGGATTCTACTATTGTTTACACATTCTTACTCTCACACGTTCCTATTCATGTGTGAGCCAGATATGGTGCTAGGTATGAACGTGAATTATTTTATCCCGAGGACATGATAAGTGCTCATCGATTGGCCTACTGTAAAAGGTAGACTTTAGGATTTTCCTTGTGGTCTGATTCAAGAGCTTCACAATGGCATGATATCATTGGGCCTAATGCTTCCAGGACTTACTCATGACCGATTCTTGTCAAGCGTTCCACCTTTCCTGAGAAAGGGATTCATTTTACTGTCGTATGGGGATGATGACATTGTAGGATGTAATTTATAATGGGTTTTGTTGGATGAGATCATGTTCTCCCCATCATCGATATGAATATCAGATGGGGTGTTTCTGATAAGGTATCACAACTTGTGTAGCGCATGGAGGTATGCCATCTCAAGGTTTTTCTTTCACCTTTATAGATGAGGTTGCCATGTAGACAGAAGTGATTCTAGTACAATTTGACTGTGACGCTCTCCGTGGACATTAACATGATCTACATACCCATCTTAGGAGAAAACATTTTCTTTTAACTAGCGAAGAGTTGTCCAGATATTGAGGAGAATGTTATACATACATTTTTCTGAGAACTCTCATGTGTGTTGAACTGATAAGTGTTCATGGGAAAATACATCACTGTTATGTCATCCCAATATACTTTTCATTTTAAAATCAACATATCTTGTTATTTATACACAATGGACTCTTCTAAATGATCCGCCTGTTTTGACGACTCCATAATAATTTCATTCCAAGCATCCGATTTTGTGGGAGTCTCATTGTCATATGAATGATATGGGGGTAACTCCAAAGATTAGTGTGGCCTCATTCCATCATCTGGTAAAGAAAGGATATGTCTTTTCATAGAGAGAATGTTCATTATGTCGCACACTATTTTTTCAAGAGTCTCGGCATATGAGGTTTTTCTCTCATTTGACTCGATGTGGGGAGGACCTTCTCACTGTTGTAAATTTTGATTGTGATGAGGACCTTTACCGTCAGTTCCATGATGACGAGGACTACCATTACATCTTAGTGTCCAACCATAGAGAGGAGTTCTTTGGTGTATACCCTAGGGAGGATCATCATAGTTGACAATATAAAGGGTAGTACCTTCCTTCTATTTATTGTCATTTAGGGGAGGGCCTTCATAGTGACAACTATCATGGTGTGGACTGATATCATAAATCTAGTTGTAGGGAGAGTATCTACAATGTACACTCTAGGGAAGGCCTTTTGGAAGTACTGAAATAAGGGTATGACCTTTCCATTTCTTGATTTCATTGTGGGGAGGTCGTTTGTAGTGATTGTCATAATGGTGAGGACTACCATCACAACTTGATGTCCGACTACAGAGCAAAACGTATCTGTAGCGTATACCCTATGGAGGACCATCAGCGTGGACAATAGTAAGGGGGGGACCTTATTTATATTCAATCTTATGGTCAAGGGTATGGATACCTTGACATTCATTTGAAGATATTCTCTCATGATTGATCATTTCTGGCCCATGGAGTAAGCCCCTGTGGGTGTTCTAGGGAGGGCCTTCAGAGCTGATGGTTGTGACATTACAGGGAGGGCCTTCCCCACTACTACTTACACTTCGATAATTTGGTAATGGACGGATACTATCTTAATCTTCTATTAGTAGACATTTAATGGAGTCAAGAATGATAGATTTCAGCAGAGAAGAATCATGAATATTCTATTTGTTTTCCTCTTTCCTTTGGCACATTTTGTTTTTGTGCTCTCTCTTACAAGAAATTAAGGCTGCCTATTATTGGAAACAACTAAGTACGGTACCCTATTTGATCGGTTCCTATGATTTTATCGGGATACACCAATGAAAATCAGGAGTTCTAGAAGGGATATATTCCTACCATAGAGTTGACACCATGTTAGACTGGTGTCCCCCAACAGGAAATGGTTTTTATTCATGATCCAATTGTCTGTGTGTCATAGAATATTGTCGTTGACCCTCCTGGACTGGAGTAGGGATACGAGTTTACTATGGGGTGACTATCTAATATTGTGGATGAATTGCCCTGCCCAAGGAGACCGGTTCGTGGGCTCGATTCCTTGGTTTTTTCCACTAATGCAATGGAATCTTGACATGTTTGGAGGATATAGTTGGGGATCGATGCCTGGTCCTCCATCATGGACAAGTTTTTTTGAGATACATCTTTAGCTGGAATGGGTATGAATGGGATTCTGATGTGGGAGACAGAGTTTGTGCATGCTCTTTTCCTCCATGATTTCCCCATGGGTATTGGAAGTTCTCTTATCCAGGACAGAGGAATGAGTCTTCTACAGGTTGTCTTCTATGGTTTCCCCCATATTTGACTGGTGTGATTTTTGTTTGTGAGTATGAATTTCCATCTACTCGTTTACCACTATATTTGTATCATGTTCATAATTTGACTATTCTCATATTTTTAATCCATCATATTTTACTGGTGGAATTTATTATGGTAGGAAATAATATGAATTTTCTTGTGGATTTCCACTATATTTGACTAGTGGGCTTCATATGCATTGGTAGTGTTATACGACTACCTATGTTTTTCCTCCCTATTTGGATAGTGGGATTCATGAACATTGGAATAGATTTTTATCTACCTATAATTTGTTACTCTGTCTTCACTAAGAGACCGACAATCATTGATAAGAATGTGCGTTGTCTCATATAGTGTAACCCTATTTCAATTGTCGGCTTCACCGGAGCGAGTAGTGATATACACCCTCTCATAAATATCCACCACATTTCCTTGGTTGGATTTAGTATGAGGGGACTAATTGTGTTCTTTCCCATTATATGATGTCGAATTTCAGTGACAGACCTCCTCCTTAGGAACCAAGGTGATAACTTTCTCTTGATTATGCATTTTCCGACCTCAATGGGTGGCTTGAGGGGCCCATGTCTATTGGAGTTCATCAAGAGCCCGCAGCATGGGGTCCTCTTCAGATCCATGATATTGGTTTGTATGAAACTAGAGACAACGTCCACCAACATGAGACCTTCAGTGGGTTTTCTATGCAGCTATGATGATGTCATTGGTGTCTACTTCATCTGCCTCCCCATGATAAGGTAGGTACTCATTTTCTCACTCTGGGGACAGCCTCCAAAAGCAATTGGAGATAGCCAATGGGGCTTTTCCTGGGCAAGGATATAGGTCATGGTTGGAGTGGCTGCTAGGGAGCCTTCACAGACTAGAGGGATTGTCTGGAAACTTCAACCATTAGAAGATTACCATTTTGGTGGTACACTTTGATCAGCACATTGGAGACCCAATGTTGTAGATGCTAGGTAGGTGATGGGGTCCTTCTCTTCATCGGGGAGCTGGCTGCCTATGCTGTCACCGAGGCACGTGTCTGGTCCAGTTTTCGACATACCATTTGGATTTATGGTTTCTATAGAAACATGACATATATATATATATATATATGAGAAATATATACAAAAAGACCCTCTAGTTTTACGTGTCGGTGCTTGATCACCACCGCCCGTGACGAGACCTGAGTTACCAGGGGTAGTCTGGGTTTTGAGTCTTTTGCCTTTGGTTGTTTTGGGTTTGAGAGATGATAATGAAGGTGAACTGGTTCTTGTTGTGGCCCCACATGGGGTGGTGACCCATGTGGAGTCCAAGTGTCCATTTCCAGGTCCTCTTAGTGTAATTCCTTATTTGGGTCATGACTCACCACCATGTCGCCAGGTTAGGTATATTCACTAGTCCCTCATTCTGGTGGTTTGTTGTTGATTGTGTTTCATTTTCATCTCAGTTTATGTGAGTTTGTGTTAAAAATGAAAACGATTTTAAAATGAAAAATTGTTTCTTTTAAATTGTTTTGAAGTTGGTAAACTGAATTTTTTTATAGTGGGAGTGTTTCGATTTGGAAACTTTTATTGCTTGTTTGGATTTGATAATGAAAATAGGGGTTTGAACCTTGGAACTCTTTATGGAGGGTCACACGTGCCTGGGTATGTGTGAATAGTGCGCGGGGGAACTAGTTCACAGATTATGTGAGCAAGAACGAATAAACGCACATGTGTCAGTTCATAAAGTGCCATAGGTGAGTTCTTAAAAATTGTAAAGAAATAACGGTTTTGGAAAAGTGATTTCACCTTGTGTTGTATGTTTGGATTATGGGCCTATTTCCCTTAGCTTGTGTTGTTGCTTTGATTGAGTTTTGGCTTGATGCTGGTTTCGATGGTGGTTTTCATGAAGTTATGAGTATGCCGCCCAGAAAGCCTCCCAAAGTTATCAATGAGTTTTGCCCAGTTCTCAATTCCTTTTTTTGTGTTTCTTGTTTATCGAGGTAGTCGAAGTCTATTAGAGGTAGTTGTATTGTTCTGAAAGATAGTGTGTCTTCGGGTTGTTGGGAACTCCCGGGGTAGTTAAGGTTCGTACCGCCCTAGAGTTATTTGAGGGTTCAGTTCTGGACTGGTATATATGAAATGTCTCATCGCCGTCAGAGTTTTGGGTTTGATTAATGGTGGTCGACTTCTGCGAAGGTTCCCCATCTGGAAAGGAGTGTGGGCCAGTGGATCATGTCTCCAAGAAATCATCCTCATTGGTACTGGCTCCTAGTTCGTCGTACCGCTCTCTTGTGCGCCACCAGTATGACATATCTGAACATTCTAAGTCGTCATGTTGCATCCCTTTGAAAATGTGCGACCATCATGGTTGTTGGAATCATCGAACAGAATGAGTTAGAAACCAGAAGATGAAAATGTCTGACTGTGAGGTAGGAGAAGCTTCAGCCATCAGTGCCCCAGCCACAGGTCTCAGGGCGAAGCTCGTGCACAGTCAGGAGTCGCCGGGGGTGTGTGGAGCCTCGGTCTGGATAATATTTTCAGCTTTGGGAGGGAAATATCCAAAATTTCCTTGTTTGATTCTCGCCGTTGTCGTTATCTCATCCTTGTTGTGGTGGCATGGTGAGCACGTTCTCCCACAATCCAAGTGGTCTTATCTGCTCTCAGTGTAGTTTTTAAACTCTTCGGTCTCTTTGAATGGTGTGGGCTCGTGAATAAACTGACCCGTTCTGATTTGAGTTGGTCTCAACTATGTTCGTTAGGGGGATGTTTGTTTTGTGAAATTGATGGGAGGTGTTGAGTTAATTCTTCATCCTTAAGTTGATGGGTTGTTTCGTAGCAAACATTCTGACAAAGGCTCAGATGTGTTGTTTGGTCCATGTGGGGAAAGTGATCGAGTTTTCCTAGGGAGTTCCTGCGTCCCCCCCCCCCCCCCCGGGGGTGGTGTGTTCGGGTTTCATGGATTTCCATATTAGTGAATTATTGTGGTGGGGAGAACCCTACAGTGTTCTCCCCTCAACTTCGGGCAGTGATTGTCCTTGTGTTGGTCGGGTGTGACATGTGTTGGTAATGGTCACCCCGAGTCTCGATTTCTTCTAGTTTGATCTGGTCATGGGATTAAGTTATGTCAACTGTTGTCTTGATGACTTTCTGGGGGCAGAAAGTGTCTGTGGTGGTGAGAATTGTCACACCCCGACCACGGACACCAGTTATTTTATTCTTTTATCGGACTCGTGTCCTTTGGATGAGGTTTAGTTGGATCCCTATTTGAACTTTTCCATAGTTTGATTTTTTTTGGCGGGTCTCGGGCCGGTGCGCGGTCACCGCACCGCTAGCGGCGACCGTGCGTTCGGTCCTGGAGAGTGTGCGGTTGGCCGATTATTATCAATATTCAAAACGAAATGAATTAAGCTTTCATTTTAAATACCATTTAGTTTATATTAGTACTATTTTTTTGTTATTAATATTATTAATATTATCATATTCTTTTTTTATAAATAATAATATCATTATTAATATTGAGAATAAATTTTATTTTAATTCTAGTGTTGTTATTATTATTATCATTATGTGTAGGTTATTATTATTATTATTATTTCTATCATTGTTGTATTATTATTATTATTATTATTATGATTACTTTTATTATTCTTATTAAATTTATATTAGTATTATTTTACTTTATTTTGTGTTGTTTTTTTTGTTATTATTAATATTATTTTAAGAGGGTTTTAACCCTTTTTTTTATCTCTTACCCATCGCTACCCCGTTTTTTTATCCCTCCCACGCATCTCTTCTCTCCCCCCTATTCTCAATCACACACCTCCTTTCCCCCCTTTTTCTAATCATGCTTCCTTTTTTTATTTTCTTTTCTTTTTCCTACCCTACCACGCATCTCTCCTCTCCCCAATACCCATCACGCTACCCACCCTCTTTTTTTATCCCCTCACGCACCTCTCCTCTCCCCCACTAATTCCAATCACGCTACCCTCTATTTTTTTTTATTTCTTCACGCATCTATCCTCTCCCAATCCCCTCACGCAAATTTCTCCCTTTTCCCCCTATTTGCAGTGTCGCACCATCCCCATCGTGACCTTCCCCCTTTTGGCGCGACAGGTCTCTACGGCCTGGCCTCCCTATAGCGCCCCATGGCCGGAGTTTATCTAGGTTACAGCCACCTCTTGAGGGAAACCTGCAGCAAGCCCGCACGAGCCTTTGACTGAGTTTCTATGGCGTGTGACACCCTTCCTCGGATCTCCCTCATTCCTTGACCTTCATTCCGATTTCTCGTGTTGGTGCAAGGATTCAGTGAGGTATGGTCCCTAGACCCCATTCTCTTTCATCGCGTTCGCGATTTGTTTCTCTTTTGGTACCCGATTTATATTCATTCAGAACCCTACATTTGGGTTATCATGCGATTGTTGTGTTCTTTCTTGAATAGGGTATGCGAAGACCTCCTGAGGTTTTGTTCTTGCATGTTCCAACATCCGCCGCCAAAGGCAAAGCAGATTGAATCAATTTGGGTCTGCCGCTGACATCAAAGGTATAGTTTTATGCCCACTATTTGGTTTCGCAGATTTTTTATGCACTTTTTTTTATCCTTTTAAAGAGTTCTTAAATTTTTAGAACTGGTTAATAATGTTTTTTTGGAGTCAGTTCCTTGTTTATGACATTATGCGTCTGTGATGATATGCTCGTTTAAGTTCCAAATCATAATTTGATAATTTCTAAAATATGATTCTCCTCCCTATGGAATCCTTTTACAGCTTTTGTGATTATTTTTCATTGGTGGAATTGGTTAAAAATTGGTCTTCGTTGTGATTGTTTAATTATGTTTATGTTAAAGTAAATTTATGTGATTTTGGGGGTGTTTCCCTTAGTTTTGTTTTATAAAAATGGTGAAGATTTGATTTGAGTTTTAATTGTGAATGTTTTAATTTCTATGGAGTTGGTTTTTGAATCGTATCTTGATTCCTTTGTTTGGATTAATTTTATTTTAGAGATTTGTGGTGTTTTTTTAGTCCCGGGGATTTATTGTAGGGAGTTACGGCCGGTTTCGAAGGCGCGCACACATTTTTCGAGGTATGGATATGTATAGATATATGTATCTTCTGTGTGCGTGTTCCCTCAGGGCGCAAGGAACACATGCATCAGTTTAAGGTTATATATATATATATATATATTTATGGAAGTACGTGCGTGCGAGCGAGCTGCTGCTTGAGTTAGAAAGCTATGGCTTGGTCCTGCTCTTGAGGTAGGAATTTCCATCCCTTATCTCTTTCCGAGGTTTTCCATAGGCACTTTCATGGTTTTGTTTAGTTTATAAATTTTATTTTCACCCTTATAATCCTGATAGTTTATTTATTTCAGTGTTTCTTTGGTTAAAAGTGTTGAAAACAGCTTTGAAATAGTTCTTTGGTTATGTGTAGGTGTTTCCATGCCTTTTCTCCCAATTTTAATCAATTTGATGCTTCCTATTTCTTAATTAAATTTTAGATTATATTTCTCACCTCTAGTATGCTTATAGTTAACTTATGGTAGTGTTTTACTATTGAAATATTTAATTAAAAATGGATTTTTGGATTCTCTTTTATTTACGCACATATTTATGCCTTGCCAACTTGGTTGGAACTAACTGCCTTTATCTGCAAATTGTACTGTTTGACTTTTTGAGTGGTGTTTTCCGGTAGAAACAATTTATGAAACTATGCGTTGGTTAATTTCATGGAACTTAATGCTTTTGAAGAAATGATTTTGCATCCCTTTGAATTGGTATTTTTTTTCGAATCCTTGGTTTATAAGCGGTTCTTGTTTTTTCTAAATGATGTGGGTTTCTTTGTGTGGTCCTTTAAATTGGTTTGAAAATAAATCCATGCGTATATGCTTGTTTGGCTTTTCATATATATATTGTGTTGAGTGCGTGGAGTAAGATAACACTTGGGTTTGTTTTTACAAATTGAACATGGTATCACTAAAGACTTTTATTGCAATGCCTTGAAACTTGGAACCTAAGAGCCCGTTTGGATTTTTAAATACAAAAGGGGTGTTTAGGGTCGTTTTAGAAGAGAATTTGCAATGTTTTCATAAAGGCATTGATTATGTAAAACTAGAGGCCTGATTTACAACTCCATGTGTTTGATATAGTGGGTTTGATAACCGAATGATGTGACGGCCCAGTTGACACTTTGTATATTTGACATGCACACATATATATAAGTGTATGGGGCGCTCCTATCTATGGTAACCCTTCATGGGTGAACGTATAGGAAGCGTCCGTGTTTGGGGTAGGCAAGTGTGGTGAGATGAGTCACGCATGCGGGGGTCTTCCTACTTACACAGTATTATTATAACCACCATGGGTTCCTGGGCATCTTTTAGATGATCGAGTGACGGTTGCTGATCAACCCCGATTAGACGGGTTGGTACCCCCTGGATTCGTTGTTAGGCCAGGCGGGCTTTGCTACTGGATTGGCCAGTTAGGGCGGCCAGTTGGTTATAGACTTAGGAGCTTCACCATACACCGACAGGTGGTTCCGAAACCGAGTACGTCCAGGGGTATTCTAGGGATGTTTAGGATCACCCATGGTTACTGAATCATTTACATTTCTTGGTTACTTTTCATTGCACTGTTTATTTTCAGTTGCACTTTTACTTGTTTTACTCTAGCCCAACTTTGGTATTTTTCTGTTTTGGATTTCATTTATAAAATGACAATGATTTTGGAAATGGTGGAGTGTGTTGGGTTTTTAAATGAGAACAACATGTTGTATATTTTAAAATGTGATAACCCTACTTTCATATCTGTATTTCAAACTTGTGTCAGTGGACTATTTTGGAAAAGAGAATTGTTTGTTTCAGTGGTTTATTCTTGGCATCCCTACGAAGCATCTCGGTGCTCATGCCTATTATATCTTTCCAGTTGCAGGTTCAGTTTCTCGTACAGGTTTCTGGTTCAGTTTCTCAATGTTGGAGAAACCTGGTTTTGAGTTGGGTGGTGACCTAGGGGTCACAAGGAGGTATGTACAGTTTATGTTCTTTCCATTGCTAGTTTCTTTTGGTTATCGTCAGTTTGTTTTATCTGGTTATCTTTTGCTCACGGGCCAAATCCTTTCCAATAGTTAAATTTTGATTCCTGACACTGGTTGCCAGCCCATGGGGATCGAGAACGCCCTTCGGGCCATGTCGCGGGCCGCTCGGGTGACCGGTTCAGGGTTGATCCGGATTGGTTCATGACAAAATGGTATCAGAGGAGGCCCTTGTTATTTGGGATGTCTGGTAGAAATAGATTAGTACTATCAGGGCTCAGGAGGTAAGTTACGTGTCGGTGCTTGATCACCACCGCCCGTGACGAGACCTGAGTTACCAGGGGTAGTCCGGGTTTTGAGTCTTTTGCCTTTGGTTGTTTTGGGATTGAGAGATGATAATGAAGGTGAACTGGTTCTTGTTGTGGCCCCACATGGGGTGGTGACCCATGTGGAGTCCAAGTGTCCATTTCCAGGTCCTCTTAGTGTAATTCCTTATTTGGGTCATGACTCACCACCATGTCGCCAGGTTAGGTATATTCACTAGTCCCTCATTCCGGTGGTTTGTTGTTGATTGTGTTTCATTTTCATCTCAGTTTATGTGAGTTTGTGTTAAAAATGAAAACGATTTTAAAATGGAAAATTGTTTCTTTTAAATTGTTTTGAAGTTGGTAAACTGAATTTTTTTATAGTGGGAGTGTTTCGATTTGGAAACTTTTATTGCTTGTTTGGATTTGATAAGGAAAAGAGGGGTTTGAACCTTGGAACTCTTTATGGAGGGTCACACGTGCCTGGGTATGTGTGAATAGTGCGCGGGGGAACTAGTTCACAGATTATGTGAGCAAGAACGAATAAACGCACATGTGTCAGTTCATAAAGTGCCATAGGTGAGTTCTTAAAAATTGTAAAGAAATAACGGTTTTGGAAAAGTGATTTCACCTTGTGTTGTATGTTTGGATTATGGGCCTATTTCCCTTAGCTTGTGTTGTTGCTTTGATTGAGTTTTGGCTTGATGCTGGTTTCGATGGTGGTTTTCGTGAAGTTATGAGTATGCCGCCCAGAAAGCCTCCCAAAGTTATCAATGAGTTTTGCCCAGTTCTCAATTCCTTTTTTTTTTGGTGTTTCTTGTTTATCGAGGTAGTCGAAGTCTATTAGAGGTAGTTGTATTGTTCTGAAAGATAGTGTGTCTTCGGGTTGTTGGGAACTCCCGGGGTAGTTAAGGTTCGTACCGCCCTAGAGTTATTTGAGGGTTCAGTTCTGGACTGGTATATATGAAATGTCTCATCGCCGTCAGAGTTTTGGGTTTGATTAATGGTGGTCGACTTCTGCGAAGGTTCCCCATCTGGAAAGGAGTGCGGGCCAGTGGATCATGTCTCCAAGAAATCATCCTCATTGGTACTGGCTCCTAGTTCGTCGTACCGCTCTCTTGTGCGCCACCAGTATGACATATCTGGACATTCTAAGTCGTCATGTTGCATCTCTTTGAAAATGTGCGACCATCATGGTTGTTGGAATCATCGAACAGAATGAGTTAGAAACCAGAAGATGAAAATGCCTGACTGTGAGGTAGGAGAAGCTTCAGCCATCAATGCCCCAGCCACAGGTCTCGGGGCGAAGCTCGTGCACAGTCAGGAGTCGCCGGGGGTGTGTGGAGCCTCGGTCTGGATAATATTTTCAGCTTTGGGAGGGAAATATCCAAAATTTCCTTGTTTGATTCTCGCCGTTGTCGTTATCTCATCCTTGTTGTGGTGGCATGATGAGCACGTTCTCCCACAATCCAAGTGGTCTTATCTGCTCTCAGTGTAGTTTTTAAACTCTTCGGTCTCTTTGAATGGTGTGGGCTCGTGAATAAACTGACCCGTTCTGATTTGAGTTGGTCTCAACTATGTTCGTTAGGGGGATGTTTGTTTTGTGAAATTGATGGGAGGTGTTGAGTTAATTATTCATCCTTAAGTTGATGGGTTGTTTCGTAGCAAACATTCTGACAAAGGCTCAGATGTGTTGTTTGGTCCATGTGGGGAAAATGATCGAGTTTTCCTAGGGAGTTCCTGCGTCCCCCCCCCCGGGGGTGGTGTGTTCGGGTTTCATGGATTTCCATATTAGTGAATTATTGTGGTGGGGAGAACCCTCCAGTGTTCTCCCCTCAACTTCGGGCAGTGATTGTCCTTGTGTTGGTCGGGTGTGACATGTGTTGGTAATGGTCACCCCGAGTCTCTCGATTTCTTCTAGTTTGATCTGGTCATGGGATTAAGTTGTGTCAACTGTTGTCTTGATGACTTTCTGGGGGCAGAAAGTGTCTGTGGTGGTGAGAATTGTCACACCCCGACCACGGACACCAGTTATTTTATTCTTTTATCGGACTCGTGTCCTTTGGATGAGGTTTAGTTGGATCCCTGTTTGAACTTTTCCATAGTTTGATTTTTTTTGGCGGGTCTCGGGCCGGTGCGCGGTCACCGCACCGCTAGCGGCGACCGTGCGTTCGGTCCTGGAGAGTGTGCGGTTGGCCGATTATTATCAATATTCAAAACGAAATGAATTAAGCTTTCATTTTAAATACCATTTAGTTTATATTAGTACTATTTTTTTGTTATTAATATTATTAATATTATCATATTCTTTTTTTATAAATAATAATATCATTATTAATATTGAGAATAAATTTTATTTTAATTCTAGTGTTGTTATTATTATTATCATTATGTGTAGGTTATTATTATTATTATTATTTCTATCATTGTTGTATTATTATTATTATTATTATTATTATTATTATTATTACTTTTATTATTCTTATTAAATTTATATTAGTATTATTTTACTTTATTTTGTGTTGTTTTTTTTGTTATTATTAATATTATTTTAAGAGGGTTTTAACCCTTTTTTTATCTCTTACCCATCGCTACCCCGTTTTTTTATCCCTCCCACGCATCTCTTCTCTCCCCCCTATTCTCAATCACACACCTCCTTTCCCCCCTTTTTCTAATCATGCTTCCTTTTTTTATTTTCTTTTCTTTTTCCTACCCTACCACGCATCTCTCCTCTCCCCAATACCCATCACGCTACCCACCCTCTTTTTTTATCCCCTCACGCACCTCTCCTCTCCCCCACTAATTCCAATCACGCTACCCTCTATTTTTTTTTATTTCTTCACGCATCTATCCTCTCCCAATTCCCTCACGCAAATTTCTCCCTTTTCCCCCTATTTGCAGTGTCGCACCATCCCCATCGTGACCTTCCCCCTTTTGGCGCGACGGGTCTCTACGGCCTGGCCTCCCTATAGCGCCCCATGGCCGGAGTTTATCTAGGTTACAACCACCTCTTGAGGGAAACCTGCGGCAAGCCCGCACGGGCCTTTGACTGAGTTTCTATGGCGTGTGACACCATTCCTCGGATCTCCCTCATTCCTTGACCTTCATTCCGATTTCTCGTGTTGGTGCAAGGATTCAGTGAGGTATGGTCCCTAGACCCCATTCTCTTTCATCGCGTTCGCGATTTGTTTCTCTTTTGGTACCCGATTTGGATTCATTCAGAACCCTACATTTGGGTTATCATGCGATTGTTGTGTTCTTTCTTGAATAGGGTATGCGAAGACCTCCTGAGGTTTTGTTCTTGCATGTTCCAACATCCGCCGCCAAAGGCAAAGCAGATTGAATCAATTTCGGTCTGCCGCTGACATCCAAGGTATAGTTTTATGCCCACTATTTGGTTTCGCAGATTTTTTATGCACTTTTTTTTACCTTTTTAAAGAGTTCTTAAATTTTTAGAACTGGTTAATAATGTTTTTTTGGAGTCAGTTCCTTGTTTATGACATTATGCGTCTGTGATGATATGCTCGTTTAAGTTCCAAATCATAATTTGATAATTTCTAAAATATGATTCTCCTCCCTATGGAATCCTTTTACAGCTTTTGTGATGATTTTTCATTGGTGGAATTGGTTAAAAATTGGTCTTCGTTGTGATTGTTTAATTATGTTTATGTTAAAGTAAATTTATGTGATTTTGGGGGTGTTTCCCTTAGTTTTGTTTTATAAAAATGGTGAAGATTTGATTTGAGTTTTAATTGTGAATGTTTTAATTTCTATGGAGTTGGTTTTTGAATCGTATCTTGATTCCTTTGTTTGGATTAATTTTATTTTAGAGATTTGTGGTGTTTTTTTAGTCCCGGGGATTTATTGTAGGGAGTTACGGCCGGTTTCGAAGGCGCGCACACATTTTTCGAGGTATGGATATGTATAGATATATGTATCTTCTGTGTGCGTGTTCCCTCAGGGCGCAAGGAACACATGCATCAGTTTAAGGTTATATATATATATATATATATATATATATTTATGGAAGTACGTGCGTGCGAGCGAGCTGCTGCTTGAGTTAGAAAGCTATGGCTTGGTCCTGCTCTTGAGGTAGGAATTTCCATCCCTTATCTCTTTCTGAGGTTTTCCATAGGCACTTTCATGGTTTTGTTTAGTTTATAAATTTTATTTTCACCCTTATAATCCTGATAGTTTATTTATTTCAGTGTTTCTTTGATGGTTAAAAGTGTTGAAAACAGCTTTGAAATAGTTCTTTGGTTATGTGTAGGTGTTTCCATGCCTTTTCTCCCAATTTTAATCAATTTGATGCTTCCTATTTCTTAATTAAATTTTAGATTATATTTCTCACCTCAAGTATGTTTATAGTTAACTTATGGTAGTGTTTTATTATTGAAATATTTAATTAAAAATGGATTTTTGGATTCTCTTTTATTTACGCACATATTTATGCCTTGCCAACTTGGTTGGAACTAACTGCCTTTATCTGCAAATTGTACTGTTTGACTTTTTGAGTGGTGTTTTCCGGTAGAAACAATTTATGAAACTATGCGTTGGTTAATTTCATGGAACTTAATGCTTTTGAAGAAATGATTTTGCATCCCTTTGAATTGGTATTTTTTTTCGAATCCTTGGTTTATAAGCGGTTCTTGTTTTTTCTAAATGATGTGGGTTTCTTTGTGTGGTTCTTTAAATTGGTTTGAAAAGAAATCCATGCGTATATGCTTGTTTGGCTTTTCATATATATATTGTGTTGAGTGCGTGGAGTAAGACAACACTTGGGTTTGTTTTTACAAATTGAACATGGTATCACTAAAGACTTTTATTGCAATGCCTTGAAACTTGGAACCTAAGAGCCCGTTTGGATTTTTAAATACAAAAGGGGTGTTTAGGGTCGTTTTAGAAGAGAATTTGCAATGTTTTCATAAAGGCATTGATTATGTAAAACTAGAGGCCTGATTTACAACTCCATGTGTTTGATATAGTGGGTTTGATAACCGAATGATGTGACGGCCCAGTTGGCACTTTGTATATTTGACATGCACACATATATATAAGTGTATGGGGCGCTCCTATCTATGGTAACCCTTCATGGGTGAACGTATAAGAAGCGTCCGTGTTTGGGGTAGGCAAGTGCGGTGAGATGAGTCACGCGTGCGAGAGCCTTCCTACTTACACAGTGTTATTATAACCACCATGGGTTCCTGGGCATCTTTTAGATGATCGAGTGACGGTTTCTGATCAACCCTGATTAGACGGGTTGGTACCCCCTGGTTTCGTTGTTAGGCCAGGTGGGATTTTTCACCGGATTGGCCAGTTAAGGCAGCCAGTTGGTTATAGACTTAGGAGCTTCACCATACGCCGAAATGTTGTTCTGAAACCGAGTACGTCCAGGGGTCTTCTAGGGATGTTTAAGATCACCCATGGTTACTGAATCATTTACATTTCTTGGTTACTTTTCATTGCACTGGTTTATTTTCAGTTTCACTTTTACTTGTTTTACTCTAGCCCAGCCTTGGTATTTTTCTGTTTTGGATTTCATTTATAAAATGACAATGATTTTGGAAATGGTGTGTAGCGTGTGTTGGGTTTTTAAATGAGAACAACATGTTGCATATTTTAAAATGTGATAACCCTACTTTCATATATGTATTTCAAACTTGTGTCAGTGGACTATTTTGGAAAAGATAATTGTTGTATTCAGTGGTTTATTCTTGGCATCCCTACTAAGCATCTCGGTGCTCACGCCTATTATATCTTTCCAGTTGCAGGTTGAGTTTCTCATACAGGTTTCTGGTTCAGTTGCTCAATGTTGGAGAAACATGGTTTTGAGTTGGGTGGTGACCTAGGGGTCAAAAGGAGATATGTTCAGTTTATGTTCTTTCAATTGCTAGTTTATTTTGGTTATCATCAGTTTGTTTTATCTGGTTATCTTTTTCTCTTGGGCCAAATCGTTCCCAACAGTTAAATTTTGATGCCCGACACTGGTTTCCAGCCCGTGGGGATCGGGAACGCCCTTCGGGCCATTTCGCGGGCCGCTCGGGTGACCGATTCAGGGTCGACCCGGGTTGGTTCATGACAACATATATGATTGGTGACTTTTATTGGTTTGGAATGGGGTACACCACCACCTTGGTTAAGGATTCTGGTTGGGTTCCTCAAATTTGTTTCTCCTAAATTTTCATTACACCACTTTTTGGTTTGGGAAAGATGGTCACACCAAGATTGGGTAGTATATCCTTTTTATGTTATGAAGGAGGTGAACAATTTTCATGATCCCGGTGTGTGATTTTAGGGGGTTATATGTTTTTTCAATATACCCATATCGAGTACAAGGTTCTCAGATGGTCATCCGTTGGTTTATTCATGGTTTCAAAAACACCCAACATCCTTGGAATCCATGATTAATTGACCATCATTCCAATAGTAGGTACATGTTGGATGTGTATTTGGCCAATGACACATAAGGACTATTATTCCAGAGGATGGGAGGTCGGCTCATCACACTCTTTTGGTGGAATTATTTCTTACTATGGGACACACTTATTAATTTAAGAAATGTTCATATGTTCTTAAATCCTTGGTTATTTCCCTATGTGTTTTTTTCACTAAATACCCCTAACATGAAAAAATAATCATTGATATACATGGATCATAAGCTACTGAGATATCACTGGTTTATGCCATGGGATGAGGAACATTGGAGTTTATCATCATCCAGGGGGACATGAGTTGTTTAGATGTCGGGGTCGAATCCATGAGATGAGAATCCTATGTATCCTTGTGAGAGGAACAAGATCCCACGTTGTTCGGTTTAACTAAGGACTTATACGTTGAATCTATCCATTTGAGGAGGCTTGGTTGGGACTTACACTGAAGTAGAGGCCATTCTAAAATAATGGAATTGGGGTTTACACCTAAAGAGGGTTCCCTTTATGGGATACATGATCGGTATTAACCTTTTCAAAATGATCCCCTTTGAGCTAAGGCTTTATATAGGTGTCCTACATATCATGGTCAGAACATGAATCAGATTTCTCGTAGTTCATATCTAGGATGTAACATGATTGGGATTAGAAGTGGGAGAATCTGACTTGAATGGGGAATGATCTCTCATTTCATGGATGATAAGATATGGATCTTGGGCCTAGATAATGGTTTCTTACATATCCCAGTTGTGTTGGGAATCATTGTTCTCCTAGTTCATGACTCGTTTGTACGAATGAAATATCATCACAGACCTTTAAGCCCATGTGATTCATGCTCGATGTGAGAAACAAATAGATGTTAATAATTCCACAAAGGCGCACTTTTCATTATTCACTGAGGGTAAAACAAGGAGGGTGACGATGGATAAGGGAGCGTCTATGTGTCCAATGGGAGGGGTAATGGTGATTTAAATGTGTTATATCCTCACATGTGTTGATATCTAGGATAGTCACGTCTGGCGAGCTATTAGTACACATCCCAACCCAGGTCGGAGAGGTGGGAAAACACCATATCCCATAAAAAGCCTAGGGGCTTTCCTCAAGAGGAGTGTCTTGAAATAGGTTCTGGGAGAGGGAAGGAGCATCATCGATTGTCAAAAGGGAAGGAAAGTGTGAGCTCCTCATTGTTCTCAGTGCTCACGAAAGGGAAAGGCCAGTGACTACCCTTGATTCCAAGATGAGTGAAGTTCACTTTAGCATCCCAAGGTTGGATTCTAGGTTACACCAGGAATATAAACTTAAAAACGTACCGAGAGTCCGAACCATTATGGGAACTTCCTTTTTACCTCCACACACCTTGGGTATGCAGACTCATAAGGGATCCTCGATACACCCAATGGTCTGGTCATACAGGTCTTGTGGCTCTGGAAGAGGGTTTTTTCAGATGTTAGTAGACTAGTTAGTGGATGGGCCATAGAGGGAATGCCATTAATGGAAGGATACAATTTGAACCGGAAGGTGGAAAACCAAAAGACACCCCATTCCATGCTCCATTTTCTCATGTGGTATGGGAGATTCCCGTCATAGTGTACTACAATGCGTGTGAAGGGGTCGTCCACATACTAAAGTGGTATGCGTATCTGGATTTGAGCCGCCGCGTACTCTGGTGGTACGTAGTCTTAGGTTCCATCCTCATAGTGTGGTTCTATGAGGCGCAGGGTCTTGTCCATGTAGCAATGCGCCCCATGGTTTGCTGGAATGGAGGAGGAGCAATGTGCCTACGTTTCACAGGAATTTCATCCATGAAGGGCCTATGGTTCGTGTTTCCCCAATTAGGTTTGTGACCCATTGATTATTATCATGTTTCCATCATTTTATAGTTTGAGACAGGTTTATACCTGCTGGAAAATGGTTTGAGATCCTTCGTCAATCATTCTCCTTCAAACTATTCCATTAGTGATCTTTGAATTCTCAAAGTTTCAATTCTACAGCAGCAAGCATAGCCTGGTCTCCGAAATGGTATGTGTAATGCTTACTGGGAAAGGCCTAGGGATGGCATAGACCATGAACCATGTGGTACGCGAACATCATACGAAACACTGGCCCATGAAGCATTGGCTTGTGAACCAAGTAGTTCATGGATGATATAGAAATACACACCATGGCATTGTGAACTGTGTTGTTGGAAAAAAAAAGAGAGAAGTGTGTACTTGCATACCATCCACACAAGAATTTCCTTCCTTTATAAAATTTGTAGGAGTCCCTTTATGGATTTTTAAGGACCCTACAGTCACCTAAAACTTTTTTAGTTTCTTTCTATTGGTTATAATTTTTTTCTTTTAGAAAAATGTATGAGTTTTATTCATTATAAAATGTCTTATTTAATTCGCTCAAAGAATATTATGTGGGTTACCATGGTTTAACAAGACAAATGGTTTTGTTACTTTTTATGTTTTTTATTGATCTTGTTCTATTCATCCCATGTTTTAAATGTATTTCATAGGATTTAATGGTTAATATAGTCAAGGATGATATCAAGAAAAATTTATGATGAATAAACATTAAAAGAAAACACTTTTATTTTTAATATTTTTCAGGTTATAAAAGAAATGGGTACTTTTTGAAGTATCCACATTGTTTTTATCTTGTGTTATTATGTAATATTTTTGGATTAATTCTCTAAAGATGTAAACTTGAAAGGATCCTCAATTTGAAATAATGTAAAATTCATGACTTACTCAATATTATATACTATTTAAGGTTGGGGCCTTCCATGTTGGATCAGTATTTCCAACATTTTCATTTTTAATGATACATTTTTAATATGAGATTTACACATAGATGAATGTTGTGATCGGAAGAATTGAATAAAAGAATATATAAAATGGATAAATATCATAACCAAAGCATATGATCATCACATATTATTTATAATTAATTTAAAAAGTGAAAAAATTACTTTTTAAGAAATTATTTATTACATGATTGAGTTGACTACTAATAAAAAATTTATAATTGTTTCTTTATAATATTAAAAAATAGATTCCCTCTAGTGGTGATCAACACGTGTTCCATGAATCTCTAAACATCACCATAGAAATATCAATGTCCAATTTTGCTAGATCCTACCACTTTTAGAATTCACCTTTGATCATCCATATAATCGAATTCAAAGGATTCAGCCGGATATCTCTATAATCGAGAGTGAAATGTGGAGGAAGATCACTCTTCATTACTGAGAAAATTCAAAGAAACAAATCTATCTAGGGATTGGTATAATTTTCTCCATTTCTCATTGTGCACAACACAAAATATGAATTGGGTCTATAGAAAAACAAATTTTTGGGTTTACATATAGCAATGGATAGAAGATAAGAATTTCACAAGCACCATTGATGTTTCTATAATCCATGTAGAACCCCATGTCTTTAATAATAAAATATTAATATTATTTCTTAACATGCACTAAAACCAAGATTTAAATTAAATATTATTTTACTCAAATAATAATCAATATATATTATTTATCACCTCTCTATTAAACCTAGTCTTCTGTTCCTCCAAATTAAATATTGGGCCCTGAATAATGACTATTTATTTAATAAATAAATATCTATGAATTATTAGAAAATAAATAAATTATTATTATATACCATAAATTGAAAATTAATATTTATTAAATATTATTCCCAAATAATATTTTATCGAATAACTGGTGAAAAAATATATGTGATCAAGAAAACACAAATAATAATTACACAAATGTGCATGAATAATACTTATTCAACTTGTTAATTAATACATACTAATTTATTATTTGGCTGAGATTCTGGATACAGTTTGTGTGTGACCCTCAGTGCATCCTTCATAATGACATAATACCTCATATGAATGATTAATATATAATATAACTCCTTTATCATGATATCTCTAATCAAGAATTTTTCATGCTATTTCCATCAATATACTTGCTCGAGGTATCTTTGTTTGTATTTCTAGAAATACTACTTACCAATAGAACACTATAGCCATTGACTTATTTATGCTATATAATTTCCATTAAAGAGGATGAGACAAAGAAATCAGTTAAAGAACAAAAGTGTAATGTCCTTTCTCTCATTATTCATTAATGAAATATTACTCGAGAAACACACAATGTATCCTACCTCACCATGAGCATATTAAATCATATTTCCCTTCAACACATTAATGAACATGACTTATAATACTCATTTATGATAAAATTAAATTCTAAGGATCAATAGACATGTTGGAATATAGGATAATCAAGTGAAACATATAATGTGGATTTCCTACTTGCAGGTCTCAATATCATAATTTTATACACTAGATATTACCAGGGGAGTACACCAGGATATGATTCCTCAAATTCCAATGAATCTCTACCCCTTATAGACAAAGTCAATTGTTCTTATAAAATGGTTTCATCTAGATATTGAATATATAATTAAGAATTCTCTCATTGCACATCTAGGTTCCAATCATAGTGGGGAACTACTGTGACATCTCAATGTGATAACTACTCTTTGGACATTATCACATACTATGTCATGCATAATAAATATAATTATGTGATTAAGAGTCTATTAATAATAAAAAACATTAATACAATATTTCATATAGTTTACTGAATTTGGTCCTATTGAAACTAATCATACAAGATTTATTAAGAGAATCAATCTCCTCCATGTGATAGCTCACACAACTGGTATAGAATTAGAATAAAAGAAGTGTTCCTTTTAGAATCCTAAAGACAATTATGTAGGGAAAAAGTTACAATTTGGAGAAATAGATCATAGACTGGTGATAAGGGTACAAATAAATTAATTGAACTAGTTTTTACTAGTAATGCAGTAAGAGTAGAATAAAAATGGATAGTACCTCTAACAATCACTTGTACATCTTGGTCATACGAATCAATAGCTAGCATCTTCTAGTGGCCACGATAGCCAGCTCCCAAATCTTGAAATAGACCTCCAGGTGGTGGTGGTGGTTGAACTATATCATAACATCATCCAATAATATCAGTTCCTCACTATGGATCTAGTTATACTCAAATCTCAGCACTACCTCTCTGGGGGCCACCCTGGCCACACCTAGGATATCCCTGATTACGGTAATGCCTCTACCTTATCTATCCACCTGTTAGCTTTATCATCTCCTCATACTATAGGGTAATGTTAAATTAGTAATATTTTGATTTTTAATTGGAGACATTATAAAGGATCTCTATCTAATTTACAAACGTTTGTAAAAAATATCAGCAAATTAGGTTTTAGTAATTAGAGAATATAATAGATATAACTAATTTCCATAATTTATAAATTACACTTGGTAGTGGAACCTTAATTCCTTATATTTATAAAAAACATCATTTAGTGTGTTTTCAAATAGCTATGTGTATTAGCCATGTTTATTAGACATGTTTATAACTATTTCTAATCAGCAATTCTTAAAAATGTTCTCAATTGGTGGTTCTTGTAAATATCACTATTTGGAGAAGTTTCTATGCTTCTCAACATGGAGAAATTTTTAAACATTTCTAATTACTAATTTTTATATATGTTTTTAATTATAAACACCTAATTCACTAACTTTTTATAAACTTTAACAATTTTTCCCAAAAATAGTCACGTTTTATATTAATGTTTCATTTTTTTGAACTTCATTATTTTTTATAAAGACCATTTTTCCAATATATATATAGTGTCCCACCTCATTCATATTCGCATGAGGGTCCCACCTCAACTCCTCAATCTGATGATCCTCCTCCCTCTGATCCCCGCACCGCTCCATGCTCACCTTCATGTGCACACCCCACCCCTGCTTCTCCACCATCTGATCCATATGCCCCTCTATATGAAGCCTTCATGAACATGAACACCATAATTCTCCATCTAATAATGCCTACCATAAGTGAAGCCCTCCCGTACTCATGCCCCCTCAAACACTCCTCCTTCAGCCCCATCCCTCGGATCACCCATGATGGCCATGCACCCCTCCCCTCAATGCGATCTCCCACCCATCTCATCCTCCCTCTATGAGAAAAAACAAGCCTCCTCCCTGTTTTAACCATAAAACGTAGGATCCACCTCCCCCATTAAATTTTTTATAAATTTGAAGTGAAATAGACTCAAACCCATCACATAGGGACTCTGAGAGAATAACCGAAAAAACATATCTGAACATAATTTGTTTATAAAATGGTATAATTCCATATATATATATATTAGTATATTCCAGTATAAAAAAATAATATATATATTTATAATTTTATATATTCATATATTTTTATTAATATATAAATATATGTTTGTATGTCTATATATATATATAGGTTTATATATATATATGTCTGTGTGTGTGTGTGTTTTTACGTGTATATAATGTATTTGTGAGTTTGTGTCTATATAGATGTATGTCTATGTGTGTGTGTGTATAAATATATATGTGTATGTATATATATATATACAATTTTTTAATATTAAATTTTCATTTTCATATATAAGTATATGTAGATAATTATATATATATATATATATAATTATCCACATATTCTTAAAATTGTGACAAAATTTAAAATTGATATGTGATAATATATATATATATATATATATATATATATATATGTAAATCTATATATTTATATGTATATGCGTGTATGATAATATAAATTAATATATATATATATATATATATTCTTATATATTTTTGTGTGCGTTTGTTTATATACTTATATATATATTTATATGTTTTTGGGTGTGTTTATATATATATATATTTTAAATGTTTATATATCCATCTGTATATGTGTATATATATATATATATATATATATCAAATGGAGGAAAAAACTCGGTGAGGCTAAAACTGAAGACCTCCCCAAGACCCACTTTGGAAACTGTCATTGAGAAGCACCCTAAGAGATATTTAATTATATATATATATATATATGTTTGTGTGTGTGTTATATATAAATAAATAATATGAAATTTAATTATATCATAAAGTATTTGTATATATCTCTCTCCCTCTCTGTGTAAATTAATATAATTGCAATTCTATATATAGTAATGTTCTAAAATAGTGGTAATAATGTCCCCAAATAGAAAAATTTTCATACAAACATCTCAAAATTTTAAATTTATATGTTTCCGAAAAACATTGTTAAATTACCGATGTTAACAGAAAAAATTTATAAATTAGTGACATTAACATCAAACATTGCTAAATTAGCGACATTTTCAAGAAATATCACTAAAATTAAAAATATAAATATAAATATATGTTTATATATATATGTACATGTTTATATATATGTGTTTGTATGTGTGTGTCTAAATATAAATGCATATTTATAAATGTTTA
The DNA here is from genome assembly GCA_963277665.1 of Viscum album. NCBI lineage: Eukaryota > Viridiplantae > Streptophyta > Magnoliopsida > Santalales > Viscaceae > Viscum > Viscum album. The sequence goes on along the minus strand of OY728135.1, from coordinate 247,819,000 downwards.
TAATTATAATTAATTATTTTTAATTACATATATATGTATAATTAAAATATTGTATTTTTATATTTATACTTATAAATATACTAATCTAAATACATATAAAAAAATTATTATTATTATTATTTTTATGTATACATACACATATATATTTAGTCACACAGACACAAACACACACACACACACACATAAATATGTCTATTTTTAATTTTAGTGATGTTTTTAGATAAATGCTATAAATTATATATGTTTTAAGAAAATGTATCTAAATTATTTTTGTTTGAAGAATTTTTTTTTAAATTAACCACATATTCAGAAAATGTTGCTAAAATGAAAAATATCAATATATATATATATATATATATATATATATATCCCTTTATATATGTGTGTGTGTGTGCTTGTGTATGTTTGTAAATATATATGTGTATGTATACATATATTAAAATATATTTATAAATTTTTATTATTATATATATGTACATTAATATATCTATAAATATAATTATATATATAATTGGACACATTTCAAAACAATCGAACAAAATGCCATTAAAATAGACATGTTTTCTTAAAAAGGTAACTATGGTTAATATATATATGTGTGTGTGTGTCTGTGTGCGTGTTTATATATAAATTATATGTGTATATATTGATATAAATATGTGTTCAAGTGTTTATATATATATATATATGTTTATATATATGTTTCTGTGTATATATATATATATCCATGAATATATATATCTAAATATATATTTACATCCATTAAGGGAAATGATATATATTCCCAATATAAACATGAAATGAAAAAACATAGGGATGAACCTGGTGATGCTCAAACTTGAGACCTCACCCTGACACATAGGGGAACCTAACATTGAGCATAACCCTAAGGGATATGTGTGTGTGTGTGTGTGTATGTGTGTTATATATTGAAATCTTAGTATCCTTAAATATATGTTAATGTATTTGTATATATATATAATTACAATAACTACAATCATTACAAAATCGTGTGTTTAAGTAAAAAAGTTTACATTCATTCACTTTTAGGATCTTTTCAGCAATATAATTTTACACAATCTAGTCATAACTCATACATTACAAAACCATATACAGCAATGTGGACACTTCCAATAAGTATCAATTTTCCCAACATTTAATACATTTAAATAAAAAAATGTTTTCTATTCCTAAATATTCTTCATGATTTTCAACATTCCCTCTTATATTCCCTTACCCATCCCTATGTACTATGAAAAATATTTTTATAACATGGGATGAGAAAAAGAAGCATTGTATTGAACATAAAAAGAACAAAACCTTTAGTCCAATGAAAAACATGAAAACCCATGAAAAATGACTTCTTATAAAATAAATTTTTACACGTAATGGGAATTATCATTACTTTAAAATGGTAATTTATTTTACCTCTTGAAAAAAATGAACTCCATAAAAACTCATTTGTGAGAATATAAAATTTAGGTAGTTACCTTGGGGAATCATCTCATATAACTCTTACAGAACCCTAAACAAAACTCATACATATTTGAATAACCAAACATAAAACTTCAAATATATTTCTCTAGAAAACATAACAATTACCCATTGCATTGGATCCCTATGTAGAATTACCCATCATTTTAGCTATAAATGGATCAACTGGTGCTATCTAGGTGCGGTCATCAAATATAATTTCCAAGAACCTAAACATTAATATTAAATTTTATCATATTAAAAACACTATTAAACTCTTATGAAAGTATATTTTAGATATTAAAATATCATTTTCTTTTAAAATCCCATTTTCCATATAAAATACATAATTCTTTTGGGGATTTCTTTTTGAAACCCAAAATACACTAGAAAGGGAATGAAAGTATTTAATTAATGAAAAAAATAATGATATAAAATGAATCTAGAAATCAAAAAAATATCCATATCACTAGAGAAATTCACTTTCTTTATGTACATTATGATTTGAAGAGTCAATTTTTATTCTCATTGAATTCTGTTTAGAACTAGTAAAAATGATTAATTTTGAAAACCATAGGAATAAAGTAAAATGAAATTTATAAATCAAGTATTTATATATGAAAACATTTCAAAAATATTTTTATAAACATAAACACATAAATGAAAAATATTTTTAATGAAAAAGTTAAAATAATATTTATTTAAAAGGGATGCCGCTTGTTACATTGGAAATTTTGAATCATAATCCCCATTATCGAATAAAATAAAAATATACATTAGAAACACTGATAATAAATAACATCATGATTTAAAATACTAAATAGACAGCATATACATCTCATAATATAAGAAAGGTTTATAACCTCAAATGTTCCTTAATGAAAAGAAATTCATATGAAGTCCCTTACCTTGAGTGCGACATGTCAGATGTGTCTTTATCTTCCCCGATAATATATTTATGTTTATTATTTATTTTATTGAGAAAACGTATAATGTTTATTATTACTTTAATTTCACTTCTCACTATTTTATTTTCAATTAGTTGATCAATTATGTTTATATAAGATGATTTGACCATATTTGGCATGTGTCAAATATGACATTATAATGTTGACTAGAGAATAAATGCAGTTATTTATACATGTCCACTATAATAACAATGAAATAATAATAATATTTATATTTAAATTATACATTTAAAACCACTCATGAATTATTATTATGCAAAATGAATTAATGTTACGATCATATTGACGGTAGGACGTACGTACACATGAGTAACATTTCTATTAGACAATTATCATAATGGAATAAAGTTAAGTAATATTTCCTATTTACATAAATACAATAATATAAAAAATAACATATTAAATCATATTTACTTATACATATTATTTTTGTGATGTAATGATCAATAAATGAATCACATTTCTTCAGAGAGGTAGTAGTCCACACATCCACAGATGACATTATCATTTTTTGCTGTGTTCAATGTAATGAATGAAAATCATATAATATAAATTTATAATGATAATTATGTCATTTATATCTTAATAATTCAACATATATCAAATATATTCATTATCTTTTCCCAACTACCTTCTATATAATATGTTAGTGAAAAAGAATCGTTATGCCCTGTGAGGCGGTGGTCTGCCTTGCACACGAGCGATGATATCATATCCCCTACTGAAAGGAATGTAAACAGTAAAATATTATATAATGAATAGATAGGGATAATTATTTTATAAATATCATTATTAAAAATTATATCTAGCATTATACCCAAACATGCGAGGTGGTAATTGAAAAAAATAGCATTGGTTCATGATGCGGTAATCCTCCGTGCACAGGATTGATGATTTTGTAACACATTTTATGTAATAGGGAAATGATTTTGTTTATTAAATTAATATAATGAAATATTAATATAAGGAAGATTATATGGGTGTTATAAAATCATGGTTTGAGATTAATTTACTGGGTTGGAGAAAGAAATATAATAAAAAATCTCGTTGATGAATGTTACACCTTTTTTGGGTATCCTCCCAAGGTTTGAAGCCAAAGCCTTCCTAAGATGGAATTCATCACAAACATTTATTATAGGTAGAGATGAGGTATTTTTGGAAGATTTTTTGGTATTTATTGCCTTAAGAAAATATGTTTGTCGTTTTTATGAAGAGAGGCGTGGGGGTGGCCATTTACAACTGGGGGAGAAGACACACATGGTATTTTAGAAATGAATTGAGATCTCCCTCATTTTCCATTAATAAAAATGATCTAAAATGGTCCATTATATAACCTTATAGCTGTAATGGATGGTATATGTCTCAAAAATAGTTTTTATACATGTGTATATGTCATTTTTACACTTATTAATTTATTTTGACCCCTGTTAAACCCATTTTACCTTAACACTAATCACCAATTTTTAAAATTTCCACTATTATTTTTCATAAAAAATTAATTTTACCACATTAGATAATATAAAATATTATTATTCAAATTATATATATATTTTTCAAATTCTATATAAATATGTGGAAATATTTAAATTAATATTAGTATCATATACTTGGTGAGAAAGCATGATTTTTGGAATTGTATTTTTCATTAAAAATATGATTTTATATTCAATCTTTTTCAAATAATAATAAATTTATGAATTTAAATTATCATTTTCTGATATATTATATATAAATTTCATTTAAAAAGTGTAATCATTAATTATTATTTTAATTGATTTAAATTTAATAACAATATGAATATAAAAAGAACTTTTATAAAGAAAGAAATTTATGAACGAAAAAATAAACATATACTAATAACTAATGTAATGTTGATTAAAAATTGATTTAGTGTGTTAAATATAAATACATATAATTTTTCATAAATGAAATAGTATTAAAAACTTATCACCATATTTTATATTTCTTAATTTATTTAAAAGAAATGACTTTTTTACCAAAAAAATTATTTTTTTATTATTCATTGAGAAACACATATTTTCTAAAAAATACCAAATTTTACCCTAGATAAATTTTAATATTATGATTAAGAAACTAGTATTCATTTTTTTCAATTAAAATAAAAAATTATAAATTAAACATTTAAATAAATCATTATAAGAAAATAGTTTAGTAAAATATATTTCTTTTTTGATTCAAAATTATTCAATATTTTTATAACTAATATTACTATCCAATTTATATTCATAAATTCAAAAATGATATTTTCGATATTTAACTTAGTTATTAAATTCTCCCACTACCCTCATGTAAATTTCATCCTCACAAATTTATTAACTTATTAAACAATTGGTGATATCATTCTCTCATATCATTTTTAGATTCCCATATTTCCTAATCAACAATAAGGTTTTTAATAATATTATTACATGTTGAATCACCTAATTTCACAACAATTTCTATCTATAGTTGAGAATATAAACATTTTGGTCGTCATAAGAAATGTTCTCTTCTAACTAAATGACTTATGGGATTAAAACTTGTGTTGAATTAGGAACAAATTTACATACCAATGAAATATGAGATATATTGTGTATCTGATATAAACTTATACGAAAAAGCCACATGGTTGGAAATTGATCCATACATTCCAAGATTTCATACGATCCGATAAACTATATACTTTTATTCCCTTTAATACCAAAACATATAAAAGTTTTCTATGGAGAATTTTTTACAATGACAAGATCCCCTACCATGAAATTAAGTTATTTTCTATGGTTATCTGCATAACTTTTCTTCTAAATTTGAGATCTTCTCATATTTTTCTGAATCAACTAATCCTTCTAAGCCATTTCCTCTACTAACTTTGGTCCCATAAACCTCTTTCTAAAAAATCATCCAAAAATAATCGAATCAGAAACTGGTTTCCATATAATTCCCCAAATGGTGTCTTATGTGTGATGTATTGGATTTTATTATTATGGAAAAAATAAACCATAGACTGATGATGATCCCAACTTCCCTGGTAATCCATTGTATAAGAATGAAGTCAATACTCCATAGTCTAAATTTTTTTCTTGCATTTTCCATCAAATTGAGTTTGAAAATATATACATAAATTTAAATTAGTTCCCAAAAACATCTGATGTCTTTTACAAAAATGACATATGAACCTGAGATCACGTTATAATGCAATGGAGAGAGGAACTCCATGTAACATGATTAACTCTATTAGGTTCATTAACTAAATATAATATAAATATATTATATATTGAATGGGATAGAAATGTTTAGAATTAGTTAATCTATCAACAACAACCCATGCTTCATTGTTACCTCCTAATTTCCTTTGAAATGCCTCTTTGAAATCCTTTTTTATATCTTCCAATTTACATTATGGCACTAGAAAATGTTGAAGCATCCCTGTTGTTAATTTTCATTCTTCATTAATTTGATGCCATGTCAATCACTTTCTGGTGAAGTCATCAATATATCTTCTCATTCCATCCAACCAGAAATACTCTTGATGGAATTTTTACATCATAGGGATGCCTAGATGAATGGAAAATAGTGAACTATAAGATTCACTCAACAACTATTTCCTCAACTGGTAATCACAAGGAACACCTAATATTTTTTCAAATCCCAAAACACTATCTTCTTCAATATTAAAATCATGAGACATACCCTACTTAATGCAATATACATTTTACTATAAATCCTCCTTCTCATCATTCTTAATTTTTTTTGAAAAATTCTACAGTACAAAAATATAAAACAAAATAGTGGATGGTACTATATCCACAACATCCATGACCATGTTCATAAAATCATTAACTAAAGTTCCACATTAAAAATGTAACATGGTCAATATAGCATTATTTTGTTTGTTAAATGCATATTACACTTTCTTCTCTGTTCTAGGATGGTAATGAATCCGGAAATCATAATTCTATATTACTTCCAACAATATTGTATATCTAATGTTCAATTCATTATATGCGAATTTATACTTCAAACATTTGTGGTTAGTATATATTTCATAGTTTACTCCATACAAATGATTCCTATGAATTTTTAAAACAGAAACCATAATTAAAAATTCTAAATAATGTGTAGCTTAATTTTACACAAGTGGTTTCAACCAATGTGAAGTAAATAAAGTACAAGATAATTCTACATTATGACACACTCAAGTCCATTCAATGAAGCAACACATTAGACGATGAGTTCTAAATTTTTGGAAGGATGGTCCAAAAATGGAGCTTTCACCAATATTCTTTTCAGTATTAGAAAAAATAATTACATTATTTAATACTTATTAATTGAACTCTTTTTTAGGTTAACATAGTTCTTGGTCAAGAAATATGATAATTATTTTCAAAAAACTACTGGTAGTAACTCACTAGTACCAGAAAACTATAATTATTTGCGATATTTTTGGGATTTGGGATTTCCTCAACATCTTTTTTTAAGTAAGGTGAGAAGTTATTCCATAATGAAAAATAATATATCCACAGAATGAAAATATTTTCATCCATAATTCAAAAGTTCTAAATTTTTTATATAGTATATTTTCTTTTATGGATTGAAAAACAATCATTACGTGTATTTCATGTTCCTTGTGAATTTTATAATATACCAAAATTTCATCAATAACGACTATAATTTTTTTCAATGAACTCAAGAAACATTCTATTCATAAGGTCTGTAAAAACAGTAGGAACATTATAGAACCCAAGTAGAATAACTAAAAACTCATATTTTACATATATAGTCCAAAGAATGTATTCAGAATGTATACTTCCCTCACCTTTAGTAGAAGGTACGCCATCCTTAGGTCATCCTTAAAATATATTGGTCTCCCAAAAAATGATCAAACAAGTCATTGATAAGAGTCAAATGATAATTGTTTTTATAAGTGAAGTTATTTGTGGCACTATAATCAATTAAAAGTAACATTAAACCATATTTCAATTTAAAAAACAAAATGTGAGTAGCCAATTTTGATGTGCTTGGTTGAATGAAATCAATATCTAATAACTCATGCTATTTATTTTTAAATTATAATAACTCCACTTGGGCCATTCGAAAATGGGGTTTATAAATAGTCTTAGAGTAAGGTACAAATCAACAGAAAACTAAGCCTACTGGTTAAGAATAACACTAGAAAAATAATTATGTAATAAATCTATGTACTCAAATACAATTGGTAAATCACTAATTTCAACAATTTATTTATTTTAAAAAAATATGATCTTGGAAACTTTCACTTCCATCTCTAATGAATTTCTCACCTTCTTGGTATGCTTTCAAAGGCATAAAATCATTGAATAAAAAATTATTGGCACTGAAATATCTCATAATATGATAAAATGAAATCAAGTTCGTACATAAAATGATATCAAACTCAACTATGACCAGTTTAACAATATTTATAAAAAATACTATCCCACATTTAAAATTATGAATATTGATACAATTCTTGGTTTAATTAATACTTTAATACATAGATTCCACCAACATTTCAATCACAATAACAATTGGTTATATTCAAAATTTACTTGAAAATTTATTGCAAATGATGGAATTAAAATATTGAGATTCAAAGAAGGTATTAAAAAAAATCAATACACAAGTGTCATATGAATAAATATATAATTTGACAATCTAACATTAACTATAGTAGTATAAAAAACATTTCCACTTTCTTTTTGTAACACCCTGGGATTTTGAGAATTATTTTTTTTCAAATTAATTTATCTTCTCAATATTTTTCAATTCACATTACACTAGAAATATATATATATATATATATATATATTAAAAAACTAAGTCAAACATTCCTTTCACATGTAATACCAACTTGTCTTATGTTACACATAATACAAACTTGTCTTATGCAACCAGTAACACCAACTTGGCATACGACGCAGACAACACTGAGATTCTACAAATTATCTTTTTATTTATTTATTTAAATAAGATAATCATAACCTAGCCATTAAACATAGTAATATGAATATTAATAATAGTTTTCAAATATTTTTTATAATTGTTTTATATAAATCAAACATATTGATAAAAAAGTTAATATTTTTAGTAAATCATTTATGTTAAAAATATTTTTTTCTTCACCAAATAACATTTAATAATAAATGAAATTTTATAAAAATTTAGAAATAAAATTGGATAAAATAAAATGAATTTTTTAATTCAAAACATTGAATTTATCCTTGGGTGATGTTTTGGTATTTTTCAAGGAAACTTCATTTTTGGATGAATAGTGAAAAATACTTCTTTTTAGTAAATATTGCCTTTTTTATAATACATTATTGATTCTAAATGATATTATAAATATTTTTTAAGGTCACAATATATGAACTTTGAATATATTAATATAATTAAATTCATTATAATAAATTTTACTTTGAAACTAAATATAATATCTTAACAGACTTTCTAACTTTTTCCTACTTTAAATCCCTATTATTTCGTACCATCTACAAGATTGGCACTAATCTTAAATTTTCTGCTTCTCTGATAAAAATTCAAAAATCCGACATAAACCTTTTTATTTAGTATAATATTTTGTGTCTAATATTACTGTGTTAATTTTTGACCAAAATGATTTGTAAAATTGAATAAAATAAATCACAACAATTAAAGCCAAATTAAGAAATACTAAGGGACTAAACCTAAATATTAAGGGCCCAAATGACCAAAATACTTGTCCCACACCCTTTGTATATCCCTAGATTAGAATTATTCCTTCAATTATTTAGTTTTTTTTTCTTTAAGACCATTTATACATATGAACATGTGCACACCTAATTTCTTTCTAAAAATTCCATGTGAGTCATTTTCCATCCCTATAAAAGGCCACCTCCCCTACCCATTCCTCAGACCTCTCAAGACTGGAAAGATCTTCCAAGACCTGCCCAAATTGCCTAAAAACAATACCCCCTTAGTCCTTATATCCTCACTTTTGACATAAAACCTCCCAAGGAATCCTTTTGGTATAAACCAAAAGGAGTTACTCAATCAAGAGGTAACGTCTTCTCTCACGCTCTATTCCTTTATTTTCCTTCAGCTCCCTCTAAATGCTATTTATTCTATTAATGTGTGTCAAAACAAGTATCATAAATATACTTGGGTGGTGTTAGGAAAAGGTTCTGACATCACTTACACACACCTCCGTCTAATGGATTTTGAACATATAGTTTATGTGCATGGTGAACAAATGCCTCACGAAACGATGGTTGTTTATTTCTCCTTTACCACCAATGATGGTAGCCAATATGATGGAAAATATATTTATATATGTAATATATTATATTTATTATGTATTTAATCTTATTTATTCCTTTTTCAACACTAAAATATTTACCTTCCATTTGGTGTTAATAAGATAATCTTGTTTGATGAAATGCGGACTACCGCCCCCTCAAAGCGATGTGATTCGTTCACACACCACATAGAATGTATTAAGGATGAGTTTATTTAACATATATGATATATATGATATATTCATGATAATTTAATATATATATATATATATAAATACACACACTCATATATATATATAGGTCATTTACATACTATCTTCCAATACGACAATAAAAAAGGAAACAACATTCAAGGGTATGTACGACTTACCGTATCCATGAACGGTGTATTCCATTTCATACATCTATATGAGTTAAATTATTTTAATATGAATATAAAGAATATACATGATATTTATATCATGATATATATTCTAGAATAATGATATATAAGTACCAACGATATAACAAATTAATACACATATGAAGAACACAGAGAATATTACTGATGTACATGGATGTTACTAACATTTTTTAACTTAGTTTTAATTAATTTGCTAACCGCTTCTTGAGTTTTTAGGTTCTTTTTTGTAGTATTTTAATATTTTAGATATTTTTAGTTAATTTTATATTAACATTAGTTATTTACTTTTATTTTTATTTTTTTTAGTTTTTTTTTAGTTTTTTTTAGTTTAATTAACATTAGTTATTATTATTATTATTAGTTTACATAACTCTTCTTTTTTATTTTTACTAATTATTATTATTATTATTATTACCTTTTTATTTAAACTTTTAGATAATTAGTTTTTAAATTTAAATTTTAGTTTTAAAATTTTGAATTCTATCTAACTTCCCCCCCCACCCCTTGACCCGCTACCGGCCGCCTTTTTTTTTTCTTCCATCCCGCTGGCCGCATCACCTGCACCCCGCACCCCCCCCATCTTCACGCCGTGCGCAACACCAGCCGCCGGGCCTCCCCTCTCTTCCATCCCGCTGGCCGCACACCCCCTTACCAGCTTAGCCCCGCCGCGCCCCCATCCACGGCCGCCTCCTCTTCTCCACGCCGCTGGCCGACCCCGCTCCCCCCTCTCCATTCCGAACCCGGCGGCCTCCCCTCACTCTCCCTGGTTCTCTCCCCTCGGCCGCACTTCCTCTCCGGCCTTCTCCCTCGCCGCTCGACCTCCCCTACCCTGGCCGCGCACCCCTCCTGGCGCACTCCTGCTGCACAGCCCGACTCTCTCCCGCCAGCCTCCCTTGCCGCCAGCCTCTCGGCCGGATCACCACCCTGCCTCGCACACCTTTCCGGCAGCCCCTCTCCCTTGGTCGCGCCTCTTTCCGGCGGCTCCCTCTTTTTCCGGCACTCCTCCGCCGCACTCCCCCTCCTGCTGCACGGTCCAGCCACCCACCTCCTCTCGGCCGCCACCCTCGCCACCAGCGCGCCCGCCGGCCTCCCTCGCCACTCCGTGCGCGCCCCACCTCCACTCAGCCGCCGCTGCCCTCCTCGCACGCGACACTACCCTGGCCGCACCCCGTTTTCTTTTGTTTTCTTTGCAGTGCACCGGTCACCGCCATCCGAGGAGTCGACCAGCAGCCGTGCATCGTTTACAGCTCATATTCTCCGTTCCGGTGGTCGCATAGCTGGCGCGCGACGTCATCACATGCTGAGGTGCAGTCAGATATTGAAGAACTAGTTGCGCGCGGTGGAAATAGAGACGGACACGATCATCTTTTTGGTAACGCAGTGTTGTTTTACATGACATATCATTTTATTACTGCGTTGATTTTTTTAGTTGTGATGTCGGGGTAATTTTATTAGTGTCGGGATTTTAGTTGATTAATTAAAATTACTGCGCATGCCATGCAAGATATTGTTTGATGATTAATTGTCAATTAAATTTATTTTAATTGAATATTTATCTGTTTAAATTATTTTTGCACTGAATTAATTGCTAAAATTAAAACTGGCCATTTTAATTATAAGTCGACGCGGCGGTCCGAGAAGGTAAACCGCGTTGACTGATGGTAGGTGCAAATTAGTGACACAACTTTGTGAGAAACGGGTTGTGTCATTTCGCCATGTAGTTCGGGGCTTGAACGAATTTTCTAATTTATTTATGACACCAGAGAACGAGACTTTAAATATAATTGGGAAATTAAAATTGAGCATCTAAAAAATGGTCATATTTTCGGAACTGGCGATAATTAAATAGAATAAATAATTAATCATCCTAAAGAATACCTTGCACGGCTGCGTGATAATTTAATTGTGACACCAACATCCCCGACACATTTTGTTGACTTAGAATCCATCATCATTTCCGTTTGCACTTTTCTTTTTATCTTTTGTCTTCTCACCTTTTAGTTAAAAAAAAAAGAAAAAAAAGAGAAAACTCAAAAAAAAAAAAAAGGAATTCCCTCAAACCTTGTCCATCTAAACATTGTCCAACGAAATATTTTTAGTGGACTAGATTCCGTGCTCTCTGTGGTTCGACCCTGCTCGCCACTTTTACAGTAGCCAGTTGGTTATAAAATTCGCAAATTTGCACGCGTTGCGACGCGTGTGCCAAATTTCTGGCGCCGTTGCCGGGGAGCACGCGCACGTCTAGCATTAAGAAAATTTCAAGTAGACCTTGCTTTAGGCACTGTTCGCCTAAATGGTGAACACTCGTACTTCTGATCCGTCAAAGAACGACACACCCCTTGATCCACAACTTGAACATCAAAGAAAGGGAAAAGAACAAGTCGGTACCTCAGCTGCAAACGCAATGCATCCACCTGCGGAAAGCGTTGAAACTCATATTCCGACACTTCCTAGTGGACAAGTCCATCCACTTTTCCAAAACCGTCTCGATAATCAAAGACCTCGGACTACTATGAGACAGGAGTTGCGACCCAACACAGTCGGAATAAGCTCAGGTATAACACGACCCAGAATTCAAGCAACGCACTTTGAATTGAAGCCGTCCACGATCAACCTGCTCCAACAACATGCACAGTTTCATGGATTGAGCAGCGAAGACCCTTATATGCATGTGAACAGATTTCTTGAAGTCTGTGACACATTTAAATATAACGGAGTAACGGATGATGCGTTGATCCTACGACTGTTTCCATTTTCGTTGCAAGGGAAAGCAAAGGACTGGTTGGAGAGTCTCGACCCCGAAACAGTTTTCACATGGGAAGTGTTGAGAAGAAAATTCCTTGATCGATATTACACAACAGCCCAATCTTTGAAAAACAAGAGAGACCTCGACTCCTTTTGTCAAAGTGAATACGAATCGTTAGGAGAAGCTTGGGAAAGATTCAAGTCCATGTTAAGACATTGTCCCCATCATGGGATGAAGTTGGCAAACCAGCTGCAAGCTTTCTACTATGGACTTCAATCCGAGAGTAAGTCTGCCATCAACACAGCTACTGGAAACGCGTTCATGGAAATGGATCCGGAGGACCTGTACATATTGATTCAAAACATGGCCGAACACAGTTTCCAGTGGCCAGAAGATTTTTCACGACGAAAGGCAGGAGTGCATCACGTTGATACTCAGACATTCATGGCTGCACAATTTGAAGCTCTCAACAAGAGGATTGACAACTTGTCAATAAACCCACCTAAGCCAGTCCATGTTGTTCAAGCTGAACACTGTCCACACTGTGGTGGTCCTCATGATTATTCCATGTGTCCATATAACACTACAGAGACCAAGATGTCTGAAGCTAACTTCGTTAGTTACAACCGTGGAAATTATGGGAACAATTACAACACAAACTGGCAAGGCAATGCCCAAAATCAAGGTTGGAAGGAACCAGTGGCTACTCAGCCGATGAACCATAACATGGGTCCACCTGGATTCACTGCTCAACCTACCTTCAGACCCGCCATGCAACCACAAGAGCAAGGGTCTCAACAGAAATACCGACCACCGTTCCATCAGCAACAGCAGTATAAGGAGCAAAAGCAAACAACAGACTGCGCCCCTGCTGCAACACAAGGTCAAAAAGATTGGGGAGAAACTATAGCAAAGTTAATGATGTCCAATCAATCACGGTTTGAATCACAAGAGATGGCAACCCAAAACTTACAGGCTTCCATGCGCAACATTGAAAATCAAGTCGGTCAGTTAGCCGCACAAATGCAAAACCGACAGCAAGGAACTCTACCAAGCAACACAAGAGTCAACCCAAGAGAAGAAGCAAAAGCCATCACATTGCGAAGTGGCACACAGTTACCAGAGCACCAAAAGCCTGATGTTCAACCAACAGATGAGACGCCTATACCTTCCACTGAAAATGGCGACTCAACAAACAAAGCAATCCAACTTGAACCCAAAGAGGAGGAAGATCCAAACAACCTTGCAAAGAATGAAAAGGCAAGAAAGGAGAAGGAAAATGAGGCACTCAACGAAAGAGCGAAATCCCACATACCACCTCCTCCATTTCCACAAATACTGAAGCAAAGGAAGTTGGATGCTCAATTTTCAAAATTCATGGAGATGTTCAAAAAGCTTCAAATAAATATTCCTTTTGCGGAAGCCATCACACAAATGCCCCACTATGCCAAATTTCTCAAAGAACTTCTGTCAAAAAGAAGAAAATTAGATGATGTGGGAACGGTCATAATGCACGAGGAATGTTCAGCAGTCATACCCAGATCCATACCTCCAAAACTAAGAGACCCTGGGAGTTTCACTATTCCTTGCAATATTGGAGGATGTCAATTCGGAAGAGCTTTGTGCGACCTCAGAGCTAGTGTCAATCTCATGCCGTCTGGAATCCTTGAAGAACTGGGAATCACCGAATTAAAGCCAACGAGAGTCGCCTTGCAAATGGCTGACCGATCAGTGAAGCATCCTCGAGGGATTCTAGAGGACGTTCTTGTCAAGGTTGATAAATATTACTTCCCTGCTGACTTCATTGTCCTCGATATGGAAGAAGATAAGGACGTCCCACTCATTCTCGGGAGACCATTCTTGGCGACATGCAGAGCACTGGTTGATGTCCAAGAGGGAAAGTTAATTTTTATAATTGGGGACGAGAACATAACATTTGACGTCCTAAAGGCCATGGAAAAACCATCTGTAGCAGACTGTCATTTCCTGGATACGATTGAAGAATGGGATGAGTTTGCAAGCGATGTGCTGGACCTCGCAGATTTGCACAAAGAAAATAAAGAGTTCACTGAATCAATCGAGGAAGTGGAATTCATCAGGAATATAGTCGAGCCTCTAGATAGACAAGAATTCACTTCACTTACTCCATCACTTGAAAAGCCTCCAACTCTTGAGCTTAAACCTCTTCCATCAAACCTGAGATATAGCTACTTGGGAGATTTAAACACCTTACCAGTCATCATAAATGCCAATCTTTCGAGTGAACAAGAGAGCAAATTGCTCAATGTCCTGTCACAAAGGAAACCAGCAATAGGTTGGACGATTGCTGATCTAAAAGGTATAAGTCCTGCCATCTGTACTCACAGAATACATATGGAAGATAATTCAAAACCCTGCAGGCAACCGCAACGACGCTTGACACCTCCCATGAAAGAAGTAGTCAAGAAAGAAGTCATTAAACTTCTTGATGCCGGTTTAATTTTTCCAATCTCCGACAGTCAGTGGGTTAGCCCGTTGCAAGTGGTACCTAAAAAGGGTGGAACCACAGTGGTTGAAAATGATAAAGGAGAATTGATAACCACAAGAACAGCGACTGGATGGAGAGTGTGCGTCGACTATCGGAAATTGAATGATGCCACTAGAAAGGATCACTTCCCATTACCCTTTATTGATCAAATCCTTGAACGATTGGCAGGACGAGATTACTACTGTTTTTTGGATGGATATTCGGGCTATAATCAAATAGCAATGACACCAGAGGATCAAGAGAAAAGCACGTTCACTTGTCCATATGGTACATTTGCTTATAGGCGAATGCCTTTTGGAATGTGTAATGCTCCATCCACATTTCACGATGCATGATGGCAATGTTCCATGACATGATTGAAGAGTTCTTGGAAATTTTCATGGATGACTTCTCAGTGTATGGAAATTCTTTTGATGACTGTCTAGAACATTTGGATAAGGTTTTGGCAAGATGCGAAGAAAAGAATCTGGTACTGAATTGGGAAAAGTCACACTTCATGGTCCAAAGTGGAATAGTCTTAGGCCATCAAATTTCAAAGAAAGGAATTGAAGTTGACTCCGCA
Organism: Viscum album; assembly: GCA_963277665.1. NCBI lineage: Eukaryota > Viridiplantae > Streptophyta > Magnoliopsida > Santalales > Viscaceae > Viscum > Viscum album. The sequence goes on along the minus strand of OY728135.1, from coordinate 247,803,029 downwards.
AAGATTAGTACAATCTCTGAGTTACCCATGCCTTCTTCAGTTCGTTCCATTCGAGGTTTTCTTGGGCACGTTGGATTCTATAGACGCTTCATCAAGGATTTCTCTGTTATTGCCCGACCCCTTACGAATCTGTTGGGAAAAGATGTCACGTTCCACTTCGGCCCTGAATGTCAGGAAGCATTTAAATTATTAAGGCAGCGTTTGGTTGAAGCCCCAATAATGATTTCACCTGATTGGGAGCAACCATTCGAGTTAATGTGTGACGCTAGTGACTGGGCAGTTGGAGCTGCCTTGGGGCAAAGAAAAGAAAAGATCTTTAGGCCAATCTACTATGCTAGCCGAACTTTGAATGAGGCCCAACATAACTACACAACAACTGAAAAAGAGCTGCTAGCAGTTGTTTTTGCCTTTGATAAATTTCGATCCCATCTGTTGTTCTCAAAAGTCACTGTCTATACGGATCATGCGGCACTTCGGTATCTAATGGCCAAGAAAGATGCAAAACCGAGACTCATTCGATGGATACTGTTACTTCAGGAATTTGACATTGAAGTCAAGGACAAAAAGGGAACAGAGAACGTCGTTGCTGATCATTTATCACGCCTCGACCATGACACAAGTGAAATCAATGTCGAACTAATCACTGAAACATTTCCTGACGAACAACTCTATGCCATTGAGACAATCACACCTTGGTATGCTGATTTCGTGAACTACTTAGCTTCAGGAGTGATACATCCAGATTTATCAAAGGAACAGAGGAAAAGATTTCTGAATGAATCACGACATTACTACTGGGATGATCCTTTACTTTTCAAAGACTGTGCGGATGGAATGATAAGAAGATGCATCCCTGAAGAAGAAGTGGAGAGTGTTTTGAACTTATGCCATACTGGAGAAGCTGGAGGACACCATGGGATTCATCGAACAATCAGCAAGGTGTTACAATGTGGTTTGTACTGGCCGACCATGAATCGTGATATTCGTGAATTCGTCATGAATTGTGACAAATGCCAAAGAACCGGGGGTATAAGCTGGAAGCGCGAAATGCCACAACACTCAATCATGGGAATTGAAATTTTTGACATATGGGGAATTGACTTCATGGGTCCTTTTCCTAAATCTTTTGGGAAATCCTATATCCTTGTCTGTGTGGACTATGTGTCAAAATGGGTGGAAGCTGAGGCATTCTCGGAAAATACTGCTCGAGTCGTCATTAAATTTTTGAAGCAACACATTTTTACCCGGTTCGGAATTCCAAGGCTCATCATTAGTGACCGTGGTACCCACTTCAATAATGCGCTGTTTCGGAAACTAATGACTCGCCATGGATGTCACCACTACATGAGCACCCCATACCACCCACAGACCAATGGCCAAGCTGAGGTTTCAAACCGAGAAATTAAGGGTATTTTGGAGAAAACTGTAAGTACATCTAGGAAAGATTGGGTCACCAAACTTGATGATGCACTATGGGCCTACAAAACTGCCTACAAGACACCCATTGGAATGTCCCCATATAGGTTGGTCTTTGGGAAAACCTGCCACTTACCTGTAGAATTGGAACATAAAGCTTATTGGGCTGTGAAGAAACTGAATTTTGATCTCAAAACTGCCCAAGAGAAGCGTTTTCTACAAATGAATGAACTAGATGAGATGAGGAGAGAAGCATATGACAATGCTTTGATTTACAAAGAGAAAACTCGAGCCTGGCATGACAAACGGATCCAACAAAGAAATTTTTCAACAGGCGACAAAGTTCTCCTCTTCAACCCCCGACTTCGAATCATGGCTGGAAAACTCAAATCGAAGTGGTCAGGTCCTTACACCGTCACAATTGTTTATCCACATGGTGCTGTCGAAATTTCTGATGGAAAGATGCCCCCATTCAAAGTAAATGGTCAACGCCTTAAACTTTACCACACTTCGGATAAAATAGGCATCATTGAAGAACTACAATTGCAATGAGAAGTTATCCGTCTGGCTGAAGACGTAAAACTTAGCGCTGATCGGGAGGCAACCCGACTGCTTCTTCATTCTTTGATCTTTGTTTTCTTACTCTATCTCTATCTCTCTATCTGCTTTGTGAATGCAGCTAAAAAAAAATGTCTAGCTCTTCTGATTCTTCTGTGGTCATCGATGCGCTTGTTCCGTCTCCCTCTGACTTAGTACGACGGATAACTCAGGAGCTGGCTGATATCGAGCGCCGGCTTGAGGAACTTTCACTGGAGATTCGTGCTCAGCATCCAGCACCACCACAAAGAGCACAGATTCCGTTCCTCCCTCACCAGCTTCACGCTCACTTTGCTCCGGAGGTGGTTAATCCCACCAAGCGTCCCCGTGAGATCGAGGATACAACCACTAGTTCTCGTAAGAGGCAGAGGAATTCTGAGCTGATGGACCAAGACGATTGAACATTGTCCATCCGTCTGGCTGAAGACGTAAAACTTAGCGCTTCCTGGGAGGCAACCCATGTTCCAGTTTCATCCCCCCCTTTTTTTCTCCTTTTACCTGTTCTAATTTGTTTGAAAAAAAAAATAAAATAAAATAAAACATGGCATGTGTGATTTTTCTTTTAGCTCCTCCTGATATCTGTATGCACCTGTCACTCTTCTGCATCTCTGCTTCTATTTAGATGATTCTTGGTGTTATCTTTATGATATGATGCGGGTATGTGTTGTCCATATGTAGATTTTACAGGTACATCATTTCTGGAACTTCATCGGATACAGGCAGCCTCTCCGCATCTATCTGCACTTACACAGGGAAGTATTTTAATTTTCGCCATATTTTCTGCTTCCAAATACGCCATGTGAAAAAAAAAAACTAACACTCCTGTCATTCATGAACCCACATAAGAACTGTTGTATTTTTACCGCAACCCAGTCGGGAACATACCACTTGTGTCCCTAGGCAGTTTGAGCACCTGATTCTTGTTCTGGATTTCTTTAATCCTCGATCTCATGACTTAGATGATTGCTGATATCATTTCATGCTTCGAAAGATTTTTCAAAAACTTGAATATTTTTGAGACACTTATTTGCACTCATTCTCATCTGTGCTGTCCAACATTACATTTCCATACCCGTGAGGACTCTAATCCATTTTAAAATCATCTCTTATTTCTCTTTTTCTTGAGGGAATCTCAACCATGTTTTGTCTTCTAGAACTTGCCATGTTTTTCCATCAAAGCGATAGGACTTTTTGAAAGTTGCACTAAAATGATCGAGGCATCTGTTTGATATTTTAGCCCCGTTGACCCACTGAGCCACCCAAACATTTTCTCCTTCGTATAGCCCTTAGAAGCCATGCAGGAGCCTTTTAGGATGAGCCCAAGCCGATACCCTTCCCTACCAATTTCTTGAATTTATGCATGATTATTTCAATCTAAGTGTGGGGGAGAGAGACTTACTCATGGAGAGGGTTCTTCGAGGGGCAGCGAGTCATTTGATGTCCATGGATTGACATTATTCCATCCTGATCATTGAGTTCTTTTTCACAGTAGCGACATTCATTTCATATTATTTTGATATAGGAATATAGAACCCTTTTCAGTTCCAACAATGAGTACATTGGTGGTCATCACGCGGTAACCCTCGACTTTGGGGATACCTATTAAAGTGATGATCCATTACTCCAGGAACTAGAGAGTTTTCTATATGACCTACCTTCATTGAGATGTTACAGCATATACGCTGCTTGTGTACCATTCTTTGGGATTATTGTCTGACACCTATTCCATGGGGTTTTTGAGTTGATACTCATCAGTTTTTCCTGACCATATTATGTGAGTGAGTTGTATCATAAAAAAAAAAGTGAAAAAAAAGAGAGCGAAACATTGGCTTATCATATGCTTGGGGACAAGCAATGTTTTAAGTGTGGGGGAGCGAGAGTTTGAGGGAGACATTTAGATTGACTTATCATGCATTTATTTCATGATTCAACCCTCCTTTTTACCAAAAAAAATGTCAATTTTTTTTTCCCACCGTCCCACAGCTTCAGAAACATTTGAACCTCATGTAAAGTCCTTGAGATTGGTGCATTCTTTTGATTTCCACTAGTGGAGAGGTGAAATTCATGGCAAGCCTATGGTAAGCCTGCATGTGTATGAGAACTGAGAAAAACTTTGATCAAATGTTTTTTGAGAGATGAGAGTGATGGTGAGGTAGGTCACATGATGAATGAGTGCACGTACTTGTTCTGAAAAAATGCAAGTGAAAGAACAATTTTTTTGAAACTGAAGTTTTAAATGAAGCATGATATATTATGAGGAAAGAGATTGAAAGATTTTTGAACTTGTAATTTTGATGTTTGGATTTGTCTACAGGTCCACTTGTGTTTTATTTCAGATTGTTTTGCCCAGGAGTGCAAAAGTTTAAGTGTGGGGGATTTGATGTACATGGATGTTACTAACATTTTTTAACTTAGTTTTAATTAATTTGCTAACCGCTTCTTGAGTTTTTAGGTTCTTTTTTGTAGTATTTTAATATTTTAGATATTTTTAGTTAATTTTATATTAACATTAGTTATTTACTTTTATTTTTATTTTTTTTAGTTTTTTTTTAGTTTTTTTTAGTTTAATTAACATTAGTTATTATTATTATTATTAGTTTACATAACTCTTCTTTTTATTTTTACTAATTATTATTATTATTATTATTACCTTTTTATTTAAACTTTTAGATAATTAGTTTTTAAATTTAAATTTTAGTTTTAAAATTTTGAATTCTATCTAACTCCCCCCCCACCCCTTGACCCGCTCTCCCTATCAACCCGCTACCGGCCGCCTTTTTTTTTTCTTCCATCCCGCTGGCCGCATCACATGCACCCCGCACCCCCCCATCTTCACGCCGTGCGCAACACCAGCCGCCGGGCCTCCCCTCTCTTCCATCCCGCTGGCCGCGCACCCCCTTACCAGCTTAGCCCCGCCGCGCCCCCATCCACGGCCGCCTCCTCTTCTCCACGCCGCTGGCCGACCCCGCTCCCCCCTCTCCATTCCGAACCCGGCGGCCTCCCCTCACTCTCCCTGGTTCTCTCCCCTCGGCCGCACTTCCTCTCCGGCCTTCTCCCTCGCCGCTCGACCTCCCCTACCCTGGCCGCGCACCCCTCCTGGCGCACTCCTGCTGCACAGCCCGACTCTCTCCCGCCAGCCTCCCTTGCCGCCAGCCTCTCGGCCGGATCACCACCCTGCCTCGCACACCTTTCCGGCAGCCCCTCTCCCTTGGTCGCGCCTCTTTCCGGAGGCTCCCTCTTTTTCCGGCACTCCTCCGCCGCACTCCCCCTCCTGCTGCACGGTCCAGCCACCCACCTCCTCTCGGCCGCCACCCTCGCCACCAGCGCGCCCGCCGGCCTCCCTCGCCACTCCGTGCGCGCCCCACCTCCACTCAGCCGCCGCTTCCCTCCTCGCACGCGGCACTACCCTGGCCGCACCCCGTTTTCTTTTGTTTTCTTTGCAGTGCACCGGTCACCGCCATCCGAGGAGTCGACCAGCAGCCGCGCATCGCTTACAGCTCATATTCTCCGTTCCGGTGGTCGCATAGCTGGCGCGCGACGTCATCACATGCTGAGGTGCAGTCAGATATTGAAGAACTAGTTGCGCGCGGTGGAAATAGAGACGGACACGATCATCTTTTTGGTAACGCAGTGTTGTTTTACATGACATATCATTTTATTACTGCGTTGATTTTTTTAGTTGTGATGTCGGGGTAATTTTATTAGTGTCGGGATGTTAGTTGATTAATTAAAATTACTGCGCATGCCATGCAAGATATTGTTTGATGATTAATTGTCAATTAAATTTATTTTAATTGAATATTTATCTGTTTAAATTATTTTTGCACTGAATTAATTGCTAAAATTAAAACTGGCCATTTTAATTATAAGTCAACGCGGCGGTCCGAGAAGGTAAACCGCGTTGACTGATGGTAGGTGCAAATTAGTGACACAACTTTGTGAGAAACGGGTTGTGTCATTTCGCCATGTAGTTCGGGGCTTGAACGAATTTTCTAATTTATTTATGACACCAGAGAACGGGACTTTAAATATAATTGGGAAATTAAAATTGAGCATCTAAAAAATGGTCATATTTTCGGAACTGGCGATAATTAAATAGAATAAATAATTAATCATCCTAAAGAATACCTTGCATGGCTGCGTGATAATTTAATTGTGACACCAACATCCCCGACACATTTTGTTGACTTAGAATCCATCATCATTTCCGTTTGCACTTTTCTTTTTATCTTTTGTCTTCTCACCTTTTAGTTTAAAAAAAAAGAAAAAAAAAGAGAAAACTCAAAAAAAAAAATAGGAATTCCCTCAAACCTTGTCCATCTAAACATTGTCCAACGAAATATTTTTAGTGGACTAGATTCCGTGCTCTCTGTGGTTCGACCCTGCTCGCCACTTTTACAGTAGCCAGTTGGTTATAAAATTCGCAAATCTGCACGCGTTGCGACGCGTTGGATCGTTAACAAGTGGGTAATATATGGTTACCATAAAACCATATATGGTAATATATATAAGAATATTAGTTCATAGAATATGTATTATAAACTTATATTTATTATATAGTTAACTTGTATTAGTATGGAGATATTCAAGACCCAAGGTAAGCGAATTTTCATCTAACGTCTAATTTCTGTGAGATACAAGTTATGTTCACCACTCATTCCAATTGTGTGGTGTATGTACAACGCATGATTGTATTATATGTATATTTTACTTAAATTTTTGGGTATCCACATTACTATATGATGATCTTTCATTCTTTGGGTTTAGCATTCAACATGTTCCAAATCGGTAAAATAGTTCTTTCTCAATTTTCATTCATTGAGATTCATGTTTTGTAGTGTTCCTATACTCTTCTTCATGGTTTATATAATTCCATTTTAATTTTTATAGAATTAATCTAAATCTTGTCATGATATCTTAGTTTCATGTAATTTCATTTTCTTACATGGAGAGTATGATCCCAATTTACCAAGTTAGAAGTCTTTATTAAGACAATCTCATTGCATCCCAATATGGTTTTTGTTTATGGTTACTTTGATGATATATTATTATCCATCACTCAAGAATAATCACGAGTTTCATTATAATTTTTATTTAGTGATATATTCATGTATTGGTACCATTTTCTACTATTTGGTACATAATTTAGTAAAATATGCATTTTTAGCGAAACCTAACTTTACCCTCCCTTCGGTCGGAAATAAATGTTTTCTAAAAGGGTTTCCAAGAATATTATACCATTCCACTTTAATAAATACAATTCATTTTTAACCCTTTTATATTTTACCAATTTCTTCATGGGAATTTTTTTATTGTGTTCCAAACAAGGAAGTTTTCTATCCTTTTTACCGTAAAGGAATGTTCTCTTGACCTCATATAGCATGTACAAATTTACCCGTTGTTATTTCTTTGAAGCACCATTTTCATTGTTAAAAAGGATAATCATTAAGAAAATGTTTTTAAAAGTAATTTTCAGGGTAAATTGTATTCAAAATAATTTCAAACTTATTTATATATTTTCAGGGAAATATGGTTTCAAGTCTTATTTACAATTTTTTAATGTAATTTCAAATAATTAGTTTTCAAAACATTTTCACGATTCTGTTATAAGTTTTCAAGAAACATGATTTTCAAAACGTATTCAATATTTCTTTAAACATTTTCCATTTATTTTCAATTAAATAGTTTTCAAAATTTATTTAATCTTCCTTTATAATTTTTGAAGTAAAATTATTTTCAAAAAAATTTCAAGAAATATTTATATGTTTTCATATTATTTTCAATAAAATGGTTTTCAAAATTTTTTAAAGAATTATTTAAATGTTTTCAAGTTTTTTCAAGGAAAAACGTTTTTAAAAATTTTTGAATCTCATTTTAAATTTCTTCTAGGAGAAAGGTTTTCATAATGATTTCGGTTTTTCTTTGTAAGTTTTCAAGGTATTTTCAAATAAAACAATTTTCAATTGGTTTTATGTATTAAAAATCCTTTTTCAAACCAAAAGGATATTTTCCTCAACAGACATTTTACAGTATATTTCAAAACAATTTTATATCTAAGATGACATCTATTGATGTTACTCATTACATCATAGCATGTGATCTAATGGATCCATTAATATCCTTTCTATGAATGATTTAGGATTGATTCCATGGTCTTTAGGAAAACCTTTCCTCCTTCATGGGTAATATGTTTATGAAACCCATTTCTCCATCATGGGGTATATGCTTTTGAAACCTGCTTCTTTTCACGGGTTATGTTTGTGAGGAAAGTTTTATGAAACCTATCTCTTCTCATAGGTTATGATATCATTACATGTTTATGAAACCCATTTTATTTCTTTGGTTATTAAATGCTAATTTATGATCTGGTGAAACATTTATGAATGATTTTATTATGTGATGGGTGAAACCTATATCTCCCTCCAATGAATTGGGCAATGATTTATACCTTATGAGATAGAAAGGGCTAGAATGAGGGTTTACTTGGTTCAGTAATACAGGGCATGAAATAGGGTTTTCTTAGTTCAGTAATATAGGGAAAGAATGAGGTTTTACATAGTTCAATAATAAGGGGATGAGATGAGGGTTTACTTTGTTTAGTAATACACGGTTGGAACGAGGATTTTACCCAATTCAGTAATATAGGGTTGGAATGAGGGTTCACTTAGTTCAGTAATAAAGTGCAGGAATGGGGGTTAACCTGATTTAGTAATGGACTTTGTCCCCTAAGATAGTCCTAGAAGTGATTCCATGAATACTATGGAAATCATATTATACGCCTATCTCTGTGCCACAATTCAATGTATTATTCATATCTTATGATTTCATGGATTATGATATTTATTTCATATGATTCATGTCTTATGAACTTCCAATCCTTATGTCGTTATCTTTGTAATGATCTTTGATATGCAGGGTATGATCTTCTATTTATAGGATCAAATTTTCATACCCTTATACGCATTTTGATGCTTACTTGTTGATGCACCTTATTTGTGTATACATCTTCACATACTTTATTGAAAAATAAGAAAAAGTTTTCAGAAAATACCTACTACTTAGAGAACAAATACTTTGATTTTTGTGATCTTGTTCATTTCCAGGAAGTTTATGGACAGATACACAAAACGGAGGAAAACCGAGAAACAATTTCCAACTACACGACGTGTACTACTCTAAACGCCGTGTACTTTCAAGATCAGACAAGGGTTAACCCGGGAAAATACATGCCCAAGTAACCAGAAGGTGGTACACGCCGTGTGCACATTGATACACGCTATGTATGACATTCTAGAAGTGGTTGGTGGCCGAGAAGAGTCTACACGCCCATGTGGCCGGCCGAAGATGACACGCAGTGTTCCATTTCTACCCCCCATGTATACACTTCTAGAAGCGGTTTGTGGCTGAAATATGAAGACTACACACTATGTATGGCGGCACTATACACCATGTACATTCACCTACCAGGTGGAACCATGTTCCAAGTAAAAGACGGTGTGTTAGGCCACCCACCAGCAGAGAAAATGGGGGTAAAAATGCGTTGAAAATAATTACACGGCGTGTACTTTCCTACACGCTGTGTAGTTTAATTTTCTATAAAAGGATGCCCTAGCCTCCAGACCAAGAGAGTGGTGTGTGTGTAATATTTTTTTGAGGAAGTTTTGAGGATCTGAAGGAAAGACGCTCTACCGTCGTACCACTGTTCTTCCGTCTACCGAAGAACCATTTCCTTTTTCAATGTTCCAAACACAATTTCATCAGGTATCAATTGTTTTTTGTTTATCATTTTCAATATGTGTAACTAAACACACAGTGTTGGGGTTGTTGAAGCTTATGAGTTGTAATTTGAATTAAGTTTCTATGAATGTGTTTGCTTTAATAATCTCTTCTTATTCTTCTTAAATCACTTCATATTATCATTGGAAATTATGTACCAAACAAAGGGATGAATTTTTAGGGATTCAAAAGAAGAATAACGATTAACAACTCCATGATCACTGGATGTAACCGTCATCTCAAAATGGACTAATCCAAATAAAGATATGTTAAATACTAACTACCGAACCAAGGACTTATTCTCTTCAGTACTAAATATAACATTTACCAGACCAAGGAAAAGTTATTACTAATTAAACATAGAGAGTTGAGTTATTGTGAACAACACAACCTCATAAGCAATTTGATTTAATAATCAACATATCACAACTCCATAACCCCAATGCATTTATATCTCTTATTTTCATCAAAACCAATTTTCCCATCTTTACATTAATTTTAGTAATTAATTTGTTAAAAGAAGCTTAAAAACCAATTGTTCTTTTTGTACCCAAACAACCAACCAAAATCTATTCTAAATTTAGCAGACCACACTAAAAACAAAAATACAAACTAAATTAAGCAAAGATAAAATAACCTCATAGTTCCCTGTGGATCGACTCCTTACTGGTACAATAATTGTTAGGGTAAATATAATTTGGGACACCGAAAACATACATTCGTTAAAACGACCGTCCAAATTTTGGTTCCATTTCCAGGGAAATAGTGTAATTTTATTCTTGTTTCAATTAAATTTCTATCACATTTTATTTGAAATAAAAACAAAAAAAATTCCCAAAAATTTCTTTCCTAATCCCATTTCTATTTATCTTTTGTTTTCCCTTTTATGCCTGGGTTTTGTTTTGTGTTTGTGTCTGATCACAGGTGCATGAACCAACCCCTCACACGGTACAGGAGCGCCGAGTCATCAAATCTTTTTCATCTTGACCCAAAAATCGAATGGAATTTGTCTCGTCGTCGACGTACACTGGTGGAAATGCACAACCACAATCCATTAAAAATGGTGAACAAGGAGGAGGGAGAACCAGCCATTGATGGTGTGGCTAAACACCCATACTAGGACCAGCAGCCTCCAGCTGCTGGTATACCGGAGCAGACACCTGGAGGCTTCATGGAATTTCTCCCAAGGACCTACCAAAGGCCAACACAACAACCTCCTATGTAGTACGACCAACTTCAACAACCACATAAGATCTTCCAAATGCCATATTTCGCCCATCAGGAGCTGCAATACATGCAACATCCACCACCTCAGCAGACGCCTCCGCGATGTACTCTTATGGAGTACGGCCTGGCATCGATCCACGGAGCTAAAACGGGCATCATTCTTCCTCCAGTATAGGCCCAACACTTTGAGATCAAGCCTGATATTATGCAGGTGATCCAGAAAACCGTTCAATTCGGCGACCTTCCCAGTGAAGACCCGAACACCCATCTCTCCAAATTCTTGGAGATCTACGATACATTCTATTACCATGGCATGTCTGAGGATTCCATTCGTATTTTCCACTTCCCGTTCTCTCTATAGGCCAAGGAAAAATACTGGATCAAAGGGTTTCCAAAAAGATCTATCCTCACCTAGGAGGAGCTATCCCATGCATTTTTGTCCAAATATTTTCAACATTCGAAGATGGTAACCTTGAGAAATGAGATCCACAACTTTTAGCAGCACGACTCAGAGTCATTGTACAAATCATGGGAATGTTTCAAGGAGATGTTACGTAAATTTACACACCACGTACTTCCACTCCAGATTCAATTCCAAACATTTTACGGAGGACTAACAATGAATACAAAGTCCATGGTGGATGCAGCTGTTGGAGGTACGATAATGAGAAAGTCCCCCGATGATCTTTTCGAACTACTGGAAGACATGTATGCCAACATCTTCTAGTGGAATTCTGAGCGGGGGACTCAAAAACGAGGTATGCATAGTATTGATGCTATTACCATTCTTGCTGCCTAGTTGGATGCAATATCCAAAATATCAACGCATTGAATCTTAAGGATACATCTCAGGTCAATGCGGTTAACCATCCAGCATGCAGTGACTGTGGTAACAACCACATACTGGGAGAATGCCCGGGACCATTAGTCGACCCTTTGACAGGCGAGATGATCTATGTTTCTCAAAAAAGAGGGTCGAAACAGTATCAACAATACCAGAACCTGGCATGGCGCGAAAACCAGAACACAGGCTGGGTCCAACAGCAGCAAAATCCTCCGCCCTATTGACCGACTGGCTACAGTCAGCCACAATATCAGAACCCATACCCAAGGCAACAACAGAACCAACAGGGCTCCTACCATAAACAAGGGTATCAAAACCCTCACCCGCAGCAGCCAAGGTAGCAACCACCTCCACCAGCTGCACAACCACCTCAGTAAGAGAATACCTCATGGTTAGAGGATCTTATGATCATATTCATATCTACTGATGAGACCATATTTCAGAACCAGGAGGCTTCTATTCGATTACTCGAGAACCAAATCGGCTAGTTAGCAAATCAACTCTCAGGGAGAAAGCTTGGTACACTACCATGCAACACCGAGAAGAACCCAAGGGATGAGACCCATGCCATCAGTTTACGAAGTGGTAAGAATCTATGCCAGAAGGAACCAACACATTCAACTACACCTATACTCCCTGTTAACAACAATGTTACAGTTTCTGACCCCTCTTCATCTGAAAATCCATCACTGGAGGCTCAACCAGGAAAAGAAAAGGAGGTCGTCAAACCATTCGATCCTGCATTACCTTTTCCAAAGAGGATAAAGCAATGGAAGTTGGATCACCAGTTTGGAAAATTCATGGAATTATTCAGAATGCTACACATCAATATCCCATTTACAGAGGCTCTAAGACACATGACCACATATGCCAAATTCAAGAAGGAAATCCTTTCGAATGAAAGGAAGATTGAGGATTTGGGAACCATAGAACTGACAAAGGAGTGCTCCGCAGTCGTATAACATTCCCTTCCTCCCAGGCTCTAGGATCTAGGTACCTTTACTATTCCATGTACAATTGGACCCTATGAATTAGGAAAAGCCCTGTGCGACTTAGGGGCCAGTGTTAACCTCTTGCCATTCGGAGTTTCCAAAAACTTGGACTCCATGATTAGAAGCCTACCTTAGTCTCCCTTTGACTTACTGATAGATCCATTAAATATCCAAAGGGTCTACTGGAGTATGTGCTGGTGAAGGTGGGAGGATTGATCCTCCCTACAGATTTTATTATCCTAGACATGGAGGAGGATCAGGAGGCACCTCTTATACTTGGAAGACCTTTCATAGCCACTGGGAAGGCACTCATTGATGTGCATGAGGGGGAGATGATTTTCTAGGTAGGAGACAAGAAAGTATCCTACAATGTTCTCAAGGCTATCAAGTAGGCATCATCACCTGATTATGAAGACTTTTCTGCGATAACTATCATGGACGATCACCTGGTGGATGATCTGGTATATTCCTTTATTTCTAATAACTTTATCATTCCATACATTCCCATTAATGAAGAGCTATAGAACTTCAAATTCCTAGAAATCCAGGGCAGCTACTAGTGGGAACAATCTCCACCACCCCTCTCAGGTAAGAAAAGGTACGTTGGTCGAGCCAATAACCTAAAACAAAGGCGCTTCCTGGGAGGCAACCCAAAAGATACATGTCATGTACCACCTATATACATGACGTGTAATTTTTTCCTTTTCATTTATCTATCTATTATAAATATATAGAGTAACTTATAAATAACCAGGTATGATACCAGTGCCAATGGTAAGGTCACTGGATTTTATTTGAGCCGTCTCCGGTTCGAATCTTCCCGACCTACCATTGGCACGGGGTTCCTCCATTTTATATTTTCTTACATAGTGTGTGTAGTAAGTTTCATATAAATATATATATTTACTTATAAGAAAACCCATGGTGGGGATGTATTGGTTGGCCATGATCGTAACCCGGTTCCAAAAGACCCAGGTTTGAATCCTGGAAACCGCCCCATTTCCATCATTTACCCTTTTAATAAAACCACACGACGTGTCTTCCATTTTACGTCGTGTGTGTCTTGTTTTCTTTCAAAAACTAAAATATAAAAATAGTTTCATATATAAAGTAAATCATGCGGATGAAGTTGGAAGATTGGCAAAGTCTCGGCCCTGGATCCAAAAGACGTGGGTTCGAACTCGGCTAATCTCCCTGCTTCATCCCCTTCTTTTATAAATAAAAACCAAACGTCGTGAATTTCTTTCTTCCCGTTTGTATAGGCTATATAGATTAAATGTATATAAATAATAAATATTGGCAGAAGTACAACCTTTGCTCCAGTGGATGAGAGCTTCCATTCAGAACAGCCGATCGCCGGTTCGAACTTCGCCTCAAGCACCGGACCAAAGGTTTTACTTCTCTTTTTACAATTTTTAAACACACATCGTGTATTTTCCCACTACATTACGAGTATAGTTTTATTTTTAAATTCTATATATATATATATTTACTTTTATTGTTTTAATTAATAATTATTGATTATTAGATAGTTATTCTAATAATTATATATATATATATATATGTCTTCAAAAAAATGGGGATACGCATGTAGTCTAGATATACACGCCGTGTACCGTGGATATATAAGCCGCGGGCCACTCGACTTCAGCCCGTGTCGCACGACTCCCCCTTTCCTCCCATTCTTCCCGTTTCTTCTCCCGAACTCCACCCGAATGCCCCACTCTCAAATCCATCGATTCTGGGCGTTTTGGTTTCTGATTCTTCTTGCATTGCGATCCTCGGTCCATGTAAGCCCTTCTACACCCTCTTTTTCAAGTTATTAGACACATTTAGGATGTTTTTTGGGATCATCCGACCGTTCAGCTTCCACGGTACATGACCACGAAATGAAGAACACATGCCTTGTACTTTTGTACACGGCTAGACACAAAATGCTTCGCAAATTGAATATACACTGTAGGTATGTTTGGTACACACTGTGTACTTTCCCCCATCGTTCCCAAGTACCCTTTGCACATGGCCTCACATACCATTTTCTCGTACACGGCGTGTGTGTTTGGTATATGCCGTGTATGTCATTTCTTTTGGCCTCTCCATCTGTAGTACTTGACACGACCTCTCACCCCATGTTCCAATACATGGAGTCTGTGTTCGGTACATGCCGTATATCCTATTTATTTTAGTCAGACCTATGTCTATCCCCCACACGACCATGCTACTCAAATAAATAACACATCGTGTCTGTCCCATACACGGCGTGTCCTTTATTCTTCGACCTGATAAAATCATGGCCCTGTCGTTTCTGATACATGACCATGTCCACATTGATTGCACACAACGTGTATGTTCGGTACACGTTGTGTATATTTACATTCTATATCTTCCTCTCCCTTGGCATGTCTATCCAGATAACACAAGATGCTATACAGGTTTCACAACATGCTGGGTACTCTGGATGTACACGCCGTGTACTTTTATTTTTCAGATTTCTCACTTTTTCTTTGTTTTATTTTATTTTATTTTTCTTTTGATTTCTTTTTCTTTCTTTTTCAGGTTATGGAAGATCACGATCCTTCCCGAGGGAAGCATCCGGCCTCCACTAGTATGGGTGAGTGGACCATTTTCGGCAGATTCGACTCTGACCTCCAACGTAGCCAGACCCAGATGCTCCGGTCTACGAGCTCCCTCCGTTGGCCACTCTTCCACCACCCACTGCCTCAGCGGAGGCTGGGCCAAGCACAACCAGTCCTTCACCACCCCATCTGGAGCCTATGAGAACTATCAATACTTATCCAGTGGCTACTGCACTTCATATTCCCTCTCCAGTAGCTGTTGTCCCCACATCGACCACATCATCCAGCGGGCATCAATCTACATCAGCAGATCCACCCCCAAAGCCAGCTCCTGCTGCTGCACCTGCACCTGGTCCGGGACCTTCAAGTGTTCCTTATCCCTGCATGGTGTTCCCAGTCACTGATCTGGCACATGACAGGGTTCAGTGTTCTTCTCGCCGTCTGACTCTGTTGAGCGGCTGCTACCTCGACTGCACCGTTCCACATCAGTTAGGCATCTGGGGAGAGTTAGAGGATCTCCTTGGACACACTCCACTGCTTGCTATTTTCCAGGTCATCACTACTGTTTTTTGTGATTTATTTTTGGAGTTTGTGGCCTCGTTAGAGTTTGATGGAGCTGAGTACCGGGAGACACCTGGTGATGTGGTGCTAGTGGTTCGGTTTCGGCTGGGCGGCCGACAATTTTCCCTCACCATGATAGAGTTTGGCCGAGGGTGCAGTTTCTACGCCCATCCTATCAGCCCACCCCCTATTTCTACCATGACCTGACCCGAACGCTCTGAGCTCGTGGCTATGTGGCAGGAGATTGCTGAACCTAACTACTACTACGTCCCCACCTCACAGAAGAGAACCCTTATCACCGACCCCATAATTTTATTTACCCACCGGTTCTTCAGCACCATTCTTTTCCTCTAGCATGAGGATATGTGGGTTCTGACCAGTCGTGACATGGATCTCCTTACCTGTTTCATCCGGAAGGACTACCTGGACCTCCCTTACCTAGACGCCTCCTATTTCCATGCTATGTTTACCGGCCATCAGGGTAACCTGAACGACGGGTTTTACGCCACTCGCCTCACCCACCACCTTGCGGTTTTCGAGCCATCTTTTCCCCATTAACTATTAGGTTATCCCCAGCAGATGGACTATCTCATTCTTATTTGCATGGGATTAGTCCGGAAGCAGGGGGTGCCTACATCCTTGTCCTGGCTCACCCCCACCCATCTTCTGACCCTCCTTCCCCAACTGATGCACCTGCTCCTCATTCTCCACCCCCTCTAGTTTCCCCACCCCACCCTCTTCCTATTGATCCGAAATCTTCTAGAATTCCTTCTTCTTTACCACCACCAGCCCCACCTACCCCCGCACCCTCAGTCGATCTTGCCCTTTCCCTCCACCTAGCCGCGATGGAGTAGCGTTTGGTTTGTATAGACAGCTACCAGGACCGCATGGAGTAGCTGTTGGAGCTTATTGTTTAGCATCTGGGTATTCTACTGCCCTAGCCACCTGCCTCTGCCTCCATTCATGGCCCTTCTGCTGATGCCCCACCACCCTTCACTGCGCTGGCCACATATTTTATTCTGCTCTCAACAATGGGCCCAGCTGCTACTACTGCTGCTGTCGCCACTGTTTCCAGTCCAGGGGGATGCCACGATTCCTTTCGAAAGCCCAGTACATGTGGCTTCTACTTTTCTAGCTTCAAATTCAGATGTCGAGTCCGAGCCTCCCGCTTCCACAGCTCTTGATCCATCTATACCAGATGGTCCTATTCTGGATGATGCCTCTTCTGAGGCGATCCCTTGACTGGTTTTTGGACACATTCTTTTCGTTGTATATATATTTTTGTGATCACTTGTTCCTGTGTTTGTTATTCCTGCTTACAGTGTTCTTTTTCTTTCCCCCTCACAAGTACTCTAGAACGTTTTGGGATGCACTTTTACATCACAATCTGTTTTCCTCTGCCTAGACACGAGGGGAGTATTCTTTTTCCATTGTTTAATTTCATTTCTTGGTTTACTTCATTCCTTACTTCCCCTTGGTCTGGTCCACTATTGTGTCCCTGCATTCCCTTGTTCCTATTTTTGGGAACTTGGTGGACCATGTGCGACATTAAGTATGGGGGTGTCTCTCAACCTCTTTAGTCTTTTCCTTTTTCAGATTCTAAGAGACATTATTAATAGATTATATATTTTAAAACATGAAGACATTTTTGGTTAATCATATTTTTAAATAATAAGCTGAAAGTGAAAAATTTTCAAAAATTTGCATCCTTATATTGATTCTTAGGTATTTTAAAATGATTTCTGATATATGTTAAATTACAAACTTGTAATCCATGGATAATTACATCGATTATACTAACCAATTATTTTGAAAGTAATGACCTGATTGTCTCTTTATTTATTTTTCCCACTCCTGAGAGGTATTATAATCCCCTTTTCCATATTCTTTCTAATACCCTCTTTCTTGAGAGATTCTTAGAATATACATAACTACCAAAATTTGTGAGTTTTCTTTTCGAAACATGAGGAATTTATGAATTACATTAAAATGATTGAGGCATAAGATTATTAACCCCTTTATCATGAGCCTACCCTACATCTTATCTTTGTGAAACCCCTAGATACCATGAATAGCCTTTATAGGAAGCCATATTACAAGCCTATTTTCCTTCGTACCTTAATTATTTTATGATTTTGCATGAATATTCATTTTAGATCACAAGAAGGGATTGGAAACACATGGTATAAATTCATGAATTGTCATGAAATATAAGTATGGGGGAGTGCCTCTAGATATATTGGGGGGAAAAGAGTTCCAAACCTCTATTTTGGAAATTCAGAAATGTTTCATTGGTAAAAAATAATTGTACAAACAAAGGGGCCTTGTAAAAACTTGTTGGTTTGTGACTCCTACTCAACTAGAGGATGTGGTGGTGATGATATCATTTGATAAAGCATGAAGAGGACGTTTTTACATTGAATTTAATTTTGAATACCATGCATTGTTATTTAAGAATTTAGCCTCATTTTTTAAGCCTCAGAGTTATTTTTCACATCTTTACCCACCAACCTTTAGCCACAGAAACATCTGATCCTTATTGAAAAGCACACATGATTTTTATAAGTTAAATTTTCTATAATGGAGAACTAAAATTCTTGAAAACCTATGGATAGAGTGTATATATCTTTGATTGAGCATAAAATTGTTCAAAAAAATCTTGAGTGTTGAGCATATTTTTGGTGAGGTAAATCATCATGTAGATTGCTTATATTTGAAAGGCTAAAACATGTGTTAAAATAGGATGAAAGTAGTTCATTGAATTCTATATGAGGCATGATTAGAATATGTACTGGATTAAAACTGAATTGTATTCTTTTTATAATTTTTTCCTGCCACTTATTATTTACATTTTTGATTAACTAAAATTATTCCTTTACAATAAAGATTCTATTAATTAGATTTTGAGATTTTCTTGAGGGCAAGGAAATGACTAAGTATGGGGGATTTTGATATACCCGATTTGTGTATAAATTATCATATACTTCATTGAAAAATAATAACACGTTTTCAGCAATTACCTACTGCTTAAGGAACAAACACTTTGATTTTGGTGATCTTGTTCATTTCCAGGAAGTTTATGGCCAAATAAACAAAACAGAGGAAAACTGAGAAAAAATTTCCAGCTACACGACATGTACTAATATACACACCGTGTACTTTCAAGATCAGACACAGGTTGACCAGGAAAAATACATGCCCAAGTAACCAGAAGGCAGTACACGCCACGTGCACATTGATACACACCGTGTAAGACATTCTAGTAGCTGTTGGTGGCCGAGAAGATTCTACATGCCCATGTGGTTGGCCGAAGATGACACGTCGTGTTCCATTTCTACACAAAGTGTATACACTTCTAGAAGCGGTTGGTGGATGAAATATGAAGACTACATGCCATGTATGGCGGCGCTACATGCCGTGTACATTCACCTAACAGGAGGCGTCATGTTCCAAGTTAAAGATGGAGTGTTGGGCCACCCACCAGTGGAGAAAATGGGGGGAAAACACGTTGAAAATAAGTACACAACGTGTACTTTCATACACATAGTGTAGTTTAATTTTCTATAAAAGGACACCTTGGCCTCCAGACTAAGATAGTGGTGTGTGTGTAATATTTTGTGGAGAAAGGGTTGAGGCACCGAAGGAAGGACGCTCTGCCGTCGTACCACCATTCTTCTGTCTACCGGAGAACCATTTCCTTTCTAAAAGTTCCAAACATGATTTCATCAGGTATCAATTGTTTTGTGTTTATCATTTTCAATATGTGTAACTAAACACCCATTTTGTTGGGGTTGTGGAAGCTGATGAGTTGTAATTTGGATTAAGTTGCTCTGATTGTGTTTGCTTTAATAATCTCTTATAATTCTTCTTAAATCACTTAATATTATCACTGGAAATTCTATACTGGACCAAGGGAAAATTTTTAGGGATTCAAAAGAAGAATAATGATGAACAAATCCATGATCATTGGAAGTATCTATCTGCTCAAAATGGACTAATCCAAATAAAGATCGGTTAAATACTAACTACCAGACCAAGGAGTTAGTCTCTTCAGTTCTAAATATAACGTTTACTGGACCAAGGAAACATTATTACAAATTAAACCCAGAGAGTTGGGTTATTGTGAAAAACACCACATCATAAGCAATTTGATTTAATAATCAACTTATCACAAATCCATATCCCCAACACATTTCTATCTCTTATTTGCATCAAAACCAATTTACCTGTCTTTACTTTCATTTTAGTAATTAATTTGTTAAAAGAAGCTTAAAAACCAATTTTTCTTTTTGTACCCAAACAACCAACCAAAATCGATTCTAAATTCAGTAGACCTCAATAAAAGTAAAAATACAAACTAAATTAAGTAACGATAAAATAACCTCGTAGTTCCCTATGGATCGACCCCTTACTGGTACTATACTTGTTAGGGTAAATATAATTTGGGACACCGAAGAAATACATTCGGTAAAACGACCATCCACTTGTCTCCCTTGTTTACCCATACTAAGAATTTGGGATCACCCATGATGTTTCCTTTCCCCAATGTAATGGTGATTTGTATCTTGTTTGATATGTCCAAGAATGGATCTAGTCAATAGGAACCTAGTGGGAGATGATGTAGCACACTTATATACAAGTGTCTATGCTTGCATGTTTCCAAAGTAACTATACCAACATAGTAATTCGGAGTCTTTTTGTATAATGTTTTTGTATTCAAAAAAATTTGTGTAATTTATATGCTTTTAAAGAATGTTTGACTACACGGTTTCTTCTAATCATGATGATTTACAACATGAGTTAGTAACATAGTTTACTCATTAGCATAATGGCCCAACTCATTGGAACTAAAACGTATTAACAATGGATGGTTATCGCTTACCCCATAATTTTATTCTTCAGCGTTATTTTATTTTCAATAGTGGGCCATATGGAAAAACATTCCACATCATAAAAACATCCCAAAATTCATAATAAATACTAGATGGTGCTTTTTACCACACATACCATAAGATGAGAAATACATTTTAATATCTCTATATTTTATTATTGTATATTTCTCCATATCATTATTTCAAGAAAACTTCCTACATTAATCATCATGACGCACATGAAATTAACAAAAAATCCATCTCAACCTTTTACACACAATGAAAAACATTCCCTTAGCTTTTAAATTCAATTACGTCCAAAGATTTTAATAGACATTGTTTCAATCCTATGAAAAACATATTAGTTTTTCTATCGGTATTACGAATAATATAAAAAACATGCATAGACAATATTGTGACGTTTACATAATATGTATCCGAATAATATTCATCATTTCACCTCAATTTCATGATATGTTTCTCTATACCGAGTGAAAATACTCCTGGGAAATACTTCTCAAGGGAAATAATCTTTAAATGTTTCACATTACATGATATAAATATCATATTTCTCTCTAGTATTCATAACCAAAGAAACCTATTGATTATATTCACCATGAAAATGATAAATGTAATGAGTTACCTTTTAACGTTCTGAATATCCTATAACATCACATATCTTATACAGAGTAGTGATCCATCATTGCGATGCCACTCGATCAAATAAACCCCTAAATTATGGGGACTTTGCCTCATAAAATTCATTATAATAGAACCACTCCGTCATTGTATATGAGTTTTCTATCTTTAATGGATACCACCACCATTTATAGCTTATTTCAACTGAGCCATCATTATAACAATCTTCTGTATTTAAATTCCATCCATATTGGGGTGCAAATTTTGAAGGATATTTTCCTATTAGTGTATTCCCACCATAACCTCTATGTTTACTCTTTGAAAAACCAATATAAATTGAAATAATTTATTTATTGAATCAAGTATTGATTGGTAATAGTTTATAATAATTAAAATAATATTTATGAATCCATGTGTTGAGTCTGTGTGGGATTCTGAGGTCTGAAGGGCCTCGTTGCGGTGATATAAAAAATAATAAACATATTTTATCATGAATGGGTAGTTTCTTTTGTAAACATATTTTACTATTACATGGAGGCTTAGATCAGATTTATGTGACCAATTTTGAGTTCATAATATTGTTTTTACCCTTAGATAAATGTAAACTTTATCGGTGTTAGGTTTCAGTTCAGATGCGAGTTGGAAGCTGGGTTCTAAATTGAGTATTTTGAATTAATAAAATTAAAACAATATCCATTAGATCCCCCTATTCTCCTTTGGAGTGATGAATGACTTCAGGACCCAATTTGGGAAACTATACACCATTTTTCACTAATATTGACGACAAATGCTCCTGGATCAGGCAATATAAGATTCAAAGTGTCGATTCGACCTTGATGTTTTGGTGTTTCACTATGAGCTAGGTAGTTTTAATTTGTTTGAGACATTACATTTTATATGCAACCTTGTAAGGAAATAGTGACTATATACATTTGATAGGGACCCCTTGAAGGTCAATCTGTGTGTTCCGGGGAAAAAATGGGTGATTCGGTCTTCTCGTAGGGAGATTCACAATGGAATTCCCATTTACATGGTGCATAGTACAGTGGGTAATGGAATGCGTTCTTCTCATTCAGGGATTATTTGGGGACTAAACATCCTGAACTGGGGTTACATGTTTTGTAGTGACCTCATGTCATGTGTCATGAGGATAGGGCCACAGAATCCATGTGAATGTACACTGTCATGTGATAGTACATGTGCATGGGGTTCCAGACATGAGAAAAGGAAAATGACATGACAAATGAGCCTTGTATCTGAGAAATGTTGTATACCAAGGGGTACACACTGTGTGAAAGGAAGAAACATTGAAATCCCTACTTGGGAAAGAAATGTTGTGTACCGCTTGTATGTGCCATGTAAGACCACATTCCCATCCATTCCATGAAGCAAAGGACATGGATGATTGTTTAGATATGGTCAGTTACCATGAAGTCACATCATGGGGGAGTTTCTACTCGGTGTATCTCCTTTTTTGTTGATTAGATTTAGGAATTTGATATTCCAATTCTGCGAAGCTTCCATTATAGAATGTGATGGTGGCGATGGTTTGTTCCTAGGAGATGTTGGGTGAGGCGATGTTGTGGGTCACTTGGGAAAGTGATGTCTGTACCAACAAAGGTTGAGTGAGTTCCCTCAGTATATAATTATGTGTTTATGTGTGGTATTATGTCCTCAATACATGAGTTTTATCACCTTGACAGGTTTAGATCAGATAGAGTTTTTGTATCCCTCCATATAGGATGGAGTGGGATCCACTATTGTATTGTTGGAGTTGTTACATCCCTCTAGAGAGGTCATGGAAGAATCCCCTAGAATATCATTTCCATATATCAAGATCTTGGTATTGTTTTGACCAAATTTACATGGGAGGTGATCCCTTATCTAGGAGGATAACCCTATAGGGTTTTTGGTATCCTTGGTAGTATGATCCTCTATGTTGCGGGTAGTTTTAGTAGGGTTGTGGAATATTTTGGTATATGATCCCCTACTCACCAGTTGGTATCAGTGGGGTTGTGGCATCATCCAATATATGATTCCCTACTCATCAGATGGTTTATGTAGGGTTTGTGGAATCTCCATTAGATGATCCCTTACTTCATGAGTTATACCATATGGGGTTTGTGGTATTATTGTGACCACCAATACACACACAACAATCCTCTATATGAGAAATAAAATATTCATGACATTAGATTGGGTTTTGGTGTCCCCAAGAAGATATTAAAAGTGATCCACTATTTGATTGAGGTCATTGGGGTACCATATTGGGTTCTTTGTGTCCCATATTGGATCATAGGATTTATAACCTATCTAAGGTGATATTGTTTACATTTTTTAGACAAGGTTCATAGCATCCCCTAGTGGATCCTGAGTGTGATCCAATTTTAGAGGAACAAGACCTTCATTAGTTACCCTAGGGTTAGTAGTGTCCCCCATCTTGGATGGTTGGGATGCCCTATCTTAGTATTGTTTTCCACAGATTTCTCATGCGACATTATTCATGGTGAGGTTTGATGATTGTTTTCTTTAAGATTCATTCCCTTGGGACAGTGGTGTTGTTCATACAACATTGTGATACCTGATTGAGTGGTATCTCTTATAAGTTCTATCAGGGATGTATGTGTTTTACCTAATGGAGTGTATCTCTCATTTGGGTTTCATCTGGGATGACAAACATTAGGAAGTACATGCTTCTGGATTTGTGTTTCCTTTATGGCCTTGATTAGGAACCTATCACTGGCCATGAGATTAGAACCTCGTGAGACATAGATTTTGAGATGAGGATATATATGTTTATTTCTATGTTTCTTTATGGTGATGTGAAATCGTGGATGACACGTCATGTGGTCTAAAATTACTAGTCATGTTTAGCATATTTCAGATTCAAGATGGAGTTTCTCTCCCATTTGGGTTCCCTCTAGAGGGGTTGAGTGGACTATTTCTTTTCTGTTTCTCCATTTTATTTTAGGTATTTGTGGAAACTTATATATATTTTTATACTCACTATTTCACAGTATATTACCACATGTGTTATGTCATTTTTACACCACATTCCATTTGATAGTGTCCCAGGAGGACCTGGAGTTGGAAAAACATAGAGAGGTTGAATGTCTACGGTGTTTACGGATCTTGGACTTGGAACATTATTATGGGTGCATTTGACAGTTATTTCCACCATCTGATTTGGTTGGACACTTTTATAGTTTTCTTTTGGTGGACCTATATTCAACCTTTTTTGACAACTTATTTACTCTAGTTTGGGATAGATGTATCATTGATTTTCTTTTAGTTTATATATCTCCACACTATTTCATGGAGGTGTATGTGGGTGTGTGTAAAGGTAAAACTGGCTAAGGCCTCTCATGTGTGTGATATGTGTACTTGGTGCTAGATGCCATCCCATATCCCTTAGAGGTGGTCTTGGGGAGTCACAACTCTAGCCCCATTGGATTGGGTCATGGAAGAGTTGTATCAGATCCATGTTTCACATGGGGAAGACAGTTTTATGAGCATGTTTGGGGTTTCATAGCGATAGTGATAGCATGTGTTGTGTTTGGATTTTAGAACAAAGGTTATGAATTTAGTACAGCAGCCAATGAATCCATTTACTAGGAATCAGATAACTTTATTTTTTAAATGGAATATTAGGACACTAGTTATTGGGAAATAAAGGTACATGCATCATATAGGATTGTGTATTGGTTTTTTCTAGTCCTTAAGTCATATACCTATGTATACAATTTAAATGTGGTGTGTAATTTTTGAGTTTTATGATGCCTATTTAATGATATCAAGATAGTGTTCGGTGGAGATATTGATTTGAAAATCCACGCTAAGCTGAGGCTTCAGTTTTGGGCAATGGTTATAAGGATGGACCACCAGGTGGTCCTCCAATTGAGCCACCACCCGTCAAGAAGCAGGTCGTTCTAAAAGTGAAGACTGATGATGAATTCAGGATAAGTGATTTTCATGAGTTCTAGAGTTAGAAACATATAAGCTATCATAGTGATCTTTACCCCCAGGAAGCGGATGACTAGATCAAGGCTGTCAAGTGTGTTTTCTAACTTTCGAGGACACTAACATATGTTACATTTATCCTAGAAGTGATCCTTCTGCTTGGTTTGGTCGGGTGATGGTGGAGTCTTGTGATGAACATCCTTGATGAGGTGCCACTCATATGGGAGGAGTTTTAGTAGCTCTTCTAGGAGGATTTATATCTGGACATGTTTGTATCAGTTCTTATCCAAGATATTATTCAGCTTTAGCAGAATTACATGACCATGGTAGAGTTTTCATAAAGGTCCATAGACTTGTCACAATACTACCTAAATATGGTTCAAAATCATTTTATAGAGGAAGGAAAATTGAGAAGTTATTATTATTGGATATCAAGGAATAAGTGGTTCCACTATTCTTTACCACCAATGTAGGTGTGCTCGAACGAGCCTTGGTGGTGGAGAGCTTTCTGGATGAGCAGACTCTGACATTTTGGGCTAGGCACATAGTAGCTGAGATCTCAAAATCTGGTAGTCGACTATAGGATAAGGGATCTATCAGTGAAAGAAGCATTAAGAGAGTCAATCCTAGGATGGAGGGTCTAAGGTTCATGGCTTCATTCCAACTTTGGTCATCCATATGAAAAGTGGTGTTATGCTTGCGATGACCGATGAATTATTTCTAGCGATTTTCTGAACCTTATTACTTCTAATAGGGATTGAGTTGAAGGATCCCCTAGGAAAAGTTAGTTTTTCAAGAATGTTGGGCATTTGGGTGGAGGATGTGGTAGAGGAGTAGGAAGTGTAAAAAGTGGAGGGAGACAATACAAGTGTCCACCACCACCCCTGGTGGTCCACACAAGGATTAGGGAGATGGAGGAAATGTGAGAGGATAGCTACAGGACACATAAGCCTTTGACCAAGAGGCCATGAGGATGGATAAAGGCACACTCTCTTTCCTCTCTAATTTTTGTTGTAGTTTTGATGGAATATTTTGTGAGGTAGTCTTTTCCTTCAACTTTTTTGTTCGAGGATTGTTTAGGTTGACACATGGAGTTTGTACGACCCTATGTTGGTTTTGTTCGATGTTGTTCTGAATGAAAAAAATTGGTATCTTTACCCCCAACGAGATTCATTTTTGTGATGTGGGTAAAACTTTTAGGATGAGTTAGTGCTACCCAAAGTGGGTAGTGTTGGTGTGTTAGTGATTGGTCCTTCTATCTTGTGTGTTCAAGGTGGGGTTTTGTGTTGGATTTTTTGCGTGGAGGGCCTAGTAATACCCAATGTGTTTATTTGGGAATCCAATTTTTTTTTGATTTGTAATATATCATGTTTAGTCTCAACATTGTATCTGAGACTATTTAGGATGCCAAGGATAGGTTTTAAGTGTCTTTATACTAATAATAATTAGGGAATATTTCCCTACATAGATGTATTCTTGGGATGAAAAGTAAAACAATGTGGGAATGTAAATCGGGCCAAAATAGTATATCATTGAGGTGTGGTGGATGAGATCTTTTTGGTTTTTTCAAAGAGTGGGGTTTCATTGCTCTCAGAGTAAGGTAAGATAGGTGGTGTAATGAGAGGGCCCCTGACTATAGATGGATGAGGTGTGCGTTGTTTTTCCCACCTATGATAGATGAGGAGTCATGTGCCCACATTGTTGTATGATATTGACCTAGTTGATCAGGACATCAGGTGTGGTTGAGCATTTGGGTTCCCATGAGTGCATGTTCATAGGCTGTATGGGAACCCTTAGTAGCCTTTATGGTGGACTGGCTGAGCTCACTAGCATGGGAGTCATAGTTTAGAGTTGAATTTGTTTCCCTAAGCATATGATTTCAGTTTTTGTCAATCAAATGCCTTAGGTGGGGTGGATGTATTGACTAAGGGTTTTAACTATAAGAATTTGGAAAATTTCTTAGAATAATTCAAAATCCAAGCGTTAAGTCTACGTGAGATTCGATGGTCCAGAGAGCCTCTGTTGAGTCAATAAGGTTTTCCTTATGACTTTTCCATTCCTTTATACCTGGGGGAGATTGTTAAGTCAGTAAGGGTTCCTTATTACATTACAATTACTTCTTGTTTTAAAAATCACAAACACCTTATCTCAGGGAAAATATCTATTTACCCTATGTTTTAATTCTATAAGGAAAAATTTCCTTCCCCAAGGAAATTTATCCTTACCATGTGTTCATTGTTCATATCATTATTTTTCTATGTGTAAAATTCAGTTTATAACCAAAACCTCAGAATCCTATAATTAAATAGATATGAAGCATTCTGTTTTAGGAACTGAATTCTCAGAATTTTGATTATGAATTCTGGTTATGAACTCCTCTAAGTTCTGACTCCGAATTCTGATTATGAATTTTGGTTCTGAACTCCTCTGAGTTCTGACTCCGAATTCTGATTATGAATTCTGGTTACGAACTCCTCTGAGTTCTGACTCCGATTTCTCTAAATACAGACTCCGAACTCTTATGAGTTCTGAATCCTAATTCTCATTAACTCTGACTCCGAAATTTATAATTTATGGTTCATAATTCTTGTGAATCCAGATTCCAAATTTCCTTAAAATTCATACTACGGAATTCTATATAGTTCAGGTACCGAATTCCTAGAAAATAGAATCCAAATATCCTTGTATTAGAGACTCCGAATTCATTTTTGGTTAGACTGTGAACTTTCATTTTCTTACATTTTGAATACTGGATTTTAGTTATGTAACCATATTTTTTATTACACATGTTTTATTACAAAAAGATGCCGTGAATTCAGTTACTAACTAACCATTATATAAGTGACACATGTATAAGTCCCTCCGAAATTCAAAGAAAAATATGACCATTGGAGGAGGGAGCCGACCGTTGAAGCCGTTCCTATAAAAAGGATCTCATTTTAAAGAGATGACAAAAAATTGATCTATCAAGAGATTACATACCACTGAAGTGATTTTTAGAGAGTGAGGTTTTTATTACTTTGTGCGTATTGAAATTATTTTTCAGATTTGATTTGTGCGAATCTGATTGTTACTGTGTATAATCGAGGGATTTTGGGGATAAGAAGATAGAGGTGCCGACTACCTTGAAGTTGAGGGCTTGTGGGGATAACAAGACAGACTCTGATCTTTGTATCGAGGGCTTACCCTGGTGTGGGTTAGACAGACATAATTGAAAGTATAAATCAATGGAACTTTATCCAAGGTTGTTGGATACCCATCTCTTTGGGTTAAAAGATTTACTACTTATTACTTGTTTTGTTACAAGTTTTCCGCTGCATTTGTATTGTTCAGGAAAGTATAACCATCTTATACTTCCTTATTCTCGTACTTTGATTTAGTTAGATTCTATGCAATTTAAGGTAGAATCTTTGTTGTTGTAAACATTCATTAAGTTTCATTTTCCGGAATCATCTTTCCGGATTCACATTCCCGGAATCATATTTCTGAAATCAAGAAAGTGTGTAGAACTAGAGGTTTTTTGAATTACCTTGTTTAAACTTGTTTACCATAACCATATTTAAAAGTTCTAAAAGAATTTTTTAAAGTGTACAATTCACCCCCATCTTGTATATTTAGAATCATTAGATACTCCATACAATATCTCAGTTATTTTGATCCTACATTTGGTATTATAGAGTATATCATACTCATATACCATCTCAACAATTGGTATCAGAGCAAGTTCAATATGAATTAATCTCACGATTAAATTCAGAGTAAAATTCATCTCATTCTTTTTTGGAATCATATTTTCAGACTCATAAAGTTCGGAATAATTTTTTCTTAGGGATACTATTGTTCTATATTTTTCCTTGCTTAGGAATATTTTCCTTGTTTACAATTTTTTTCTATTAACATGTTTGTGTGGAAAGATTTTTCTTTAAGATGGCAGGAATCAATGTTGGTTCCATAGACAATCTCAATCCAACTAGACCCCCTATCTTTGATGGAAATGACTATGAATATTGGAGAGATCGTATGAAGGCTATCATTATCAATACTGGAGTTGATAATTTTGTTATCCTTACTAGAGGATATAAAATCCATGACATGGATGTTAGTACCTTCACCAATCAAGAAAAGCATGAATATCAACTGAATTATAAGGTACGCAATACTTTTCTTTGACCCATGATTAGAAATATATATATATATATATATATATATCCAAATTTGATCTTGTGAAGCAGAAAATTGTATTTGGAAGAAACTTGAAGTTACACACTTTGGGACTTCCAAAGTTATTGAAACAAGAAGAGCCACGCTCAGAGCTGGATATCATGGTTTCTTCTTTCCTTATGGAGAACCCATATGTAAGGTGCAACAATGATTCATGACTATTGTGAATAGTTTGTAATCAATAGGTGAGAAAGGATTAGATGATTAATCTCTTGTTTATAAGATCATAGACATCATGCCGAATGAGTGGGAATATAAGAGGACTGATATTGACGAAAACATAAAAGTTACTCAGATTTCTCTTGATGAACTATTTGGAACCCTCCTTCAACATGAGACTAGAATGATGAGAGATGCTGACCACATAAAGAAGAAGAATGGGAATGACAATGTTTCTTTTACTACAACTTCAAATCATATGAAAGCTAATACTCTTGAGAGAGTTACCAGATCCAAATCTAAGAAGGTTGTTATCTAATTCGAATCTAGTGGAAGTGAATCTTCAAGGAATGAGTTAGAAAATATTGCTCGAAGGATGAACAAGATAGCTAGATAGAGGAACTTTCAATCCAAATATAAGAAGAAAGAAAGGAAAGATAATAAAGATTCAGAAGTCTCTTGTTATGACTGCAAGAGAGATGGACATATATGACCTGATTGTCCTATGCTTAACAGAAAAGAGAGAAATGAAAAGAATTATGAGAGAAACAGAAAGATGTATTACAAGGCTAAAGCTAAGAAAGTCTTGAAAGCTAATGACACATGGAGTGCCAATGGTGGTGACTCTTCAGATGAATCTTCAGATTACGAATCTTCTAGATAGAAGAATCTTGGTCTAATATCTAGACTACTTATTGACAATCATTGCTTAATGTCTAAGGTACACAATGTTGAATAAATGACCATTGTTTCCTTGAATGAAAATTATAGTAATGATAAATACTATAACTCTTCTGATAAAGAATCCACTTATGATGAAGATAATACTCTACCTACCTATAAAGAAGTTTCTAGATTTTCCCAACTACTTGAGATTGAGAATTCAAAACTCATGAAAAATATTGATTAGGAAAATTATAGGAATACTGTTCTTACTAAATAAATTTCAAATCTTTATAAAGATATTGATAAGCAAAATTTTGATTTTGAAAGTATTTCAAAAAATATTGAGGAAGTAAATTCTGAAATGAATAAACTTTATAAAGATCTAGAAAACGTAATTTCAAAGAAAAATGTTTTCGATCCTAACTCTAGTTCAAAATCAAATGTTTTAAAATACAAGAATTTAGTTATCAAACTAAAATATGAAATATTTTCTTTGAGGAAGTTTTTGTCAAACTTTACCTAAGGTAAGGATAATTTTGATAAAATGTATACTCAAATCTGACCTCTAAGGAATAGTTATGGTTTTGGTTATACTAGTTCTAAACTGGTTTTTAGTAATAATTATTTTTTTCCTCAAAGTGCTCCATTTTGTACTAAGTGTCAGTGCGGTGGGAATTGGGAAAAAAATTGTTCCTTAAATAAAACTAATTCTCTTTTATTTCATAAAGCCTATTTTTCTAAGAAAATGTGGGTGCCTAAAATTTTTCTCTCTGAAATTTCCAGATCCAAGAAAGTTTCTGTTCCGAAAGTCTAAATCATTTGTTTTCAAGAAAATAGAGAGAGTACCAAAAACAATACATGGTACATGGATAGTGGATATTCCCGTCATAAGACTTGTAACAAAAAATATTTTGGGATGATTATCAAGATGAAAGGAGGGAAAGTAACTTTCATAGATAATGCTCAGGGAGAAATTATTGGTATTGGTAACATCGTTCTTCTTGAAAAAAATTTGACTTCAAATGTATTATTTGTTAAGGGTCTTAAGCACAACCTCATTAGCATAAGACAATTATGTGATGAAGGTTACCTTGTGAATTTTTGGAATGACAAGTGCTTAGTACTCAATTTCAAGGAAGAGTTTATTCTTTCTGCCCATAGTTAAGTGAATGTATACACACTAAACTTAGAAGACCTTAGGAGCCAAGATATACCTTGCCTTAGTGAAATCGAAGATCATTCTTGGTTGTGGCATAGAAGGTTAGGTCACTGTGACCTTAGGAACTTATGAAAACTCTATA
The DNA here is from genome assembly GCA_963277665.1 of Viscum album. Lineage (NCBI taxonomy): Eukaryota > Viridiplantae > Streptophyta > Magnoliopsida > Santalales > Viscaceae > Viscum > Viscum album. The sequence continues at coordinate 247,771,223 of OY728135.1, read as the reverse complement.
ATAAATGACTAGTTAAGGATCTACCGGAGCTTATATTTGATTCTTCAAAAGTTTTTGACCCTTGTCAATATGGAAAGCAACATAAATCAAGTTTTAAATCAGTTGTTTAAGTCACAAATACTGATGCATTATAGTTAGTGCATATGGAACTATTTGGTCCTACACAAACTAGAATCGTTGGAGGAAAGTATTATGTATTTGTCTTGGTTGATGATTACAATAGAATGACATGGGTCTATTTTCTAGCAAAGAAGTCTGAATCTTTTTCTTATTTCCAAAGTTTTAGAGCCCAAGTTAAAAATGAGAAAAACTTCCATTGAAAACAATTCATAATGATCATGGAGGAGAATTTAAAAATTCTGATTTTGAAACTTTTTGTTGTAGAAAAGGCATTACTCACAACATCTCAGAACCCAGAACACCTCAAAAAAATGGTTTTGTTGAAAGAAGAAATAGAATTCTTCAAGGGATAACTAGAACCATGTTGAGTGAGTATTCTATTGCAATACATTTTTGGGCTGAAGCTGTAAGTATTGCTTATTATACTATAAATCGAGCTTAAATTAGAACTTTTATTAATAAAACTCCTTATGAGATATGGAATGGTAGAAAACCTAGACTTTCCTACTTCAAGGTTTTTGGTTGCAAGGAATTCATCCTGAATACTAAAGATAATCTACATAAATTCGCATCAAAATATGATGAAGGAATTTTCATAGGCTACTCCACAACTTTTAAGGCTTATAGAGTTTTCAATAAAAACACTTGTACTGTTAAAGAAACAATACATGTCAAATTTGATAAAACTTCTCCTTTTGTTTTTAAACAACCCCAACCAACATCTTCAGATTTGTTTTCAAAAAGGGATTATCAACCTTTGTTAGAAGATCCTTCTGATAAAGAAAATTCCCAATAAAATGATTCAGAAGCATTTACCCTAGAATATTTCCTACCCTATGTTGATGAACAAGTTTTAAAAAACCCAAAGCATTTGTTTCTAAAGAATAATCCTAGTGATAGTATCATTGGTGATGTGAATCAACCTGTAAGGACTAGAATTTCCTTAAGAAATGAAGTAGAATATCTAGCATTTCTTTCCCTATTAGAACCAAAAAGCACTGATGAAGCCTAAGGTGATGCTGATTGGATTAAATCCATACAAGATGAACTAAATGAATTTGAAAGGAATAAAGTCTGGACCATAGTTGAAAGACCTAAGGAAACATCCGTTATAGAAGTAAAATGGGTTTTCAGAAATAAGAGTGATGAAATTGGAATCATTGTTAGAAATAAAGCTAGATTGGTTTCTAACGACAATAATCAACAAGAAGGAATAGAAAATGAAGAAACCTATGCTCCAGTAGCTAGACTTGACATTATTCGTATTTTACTTGCCTTTACAACATTTTTCAATTTCAAACATTTCCAAATGGATGTGAAATGTGATTTCTTTAATGGTTATGTTCAAGAGGAATTTTTTGTTGAACAACCTCCTGGTTTTGAAGATACAAAACATCTTGATCATGTTTTTAGACTCACCAAAGCTTTGTATGGAATTAAACAAGCTCCTCGATCCTGGTATGATATACTTACATGATTTTTGATTCAAAATAATTATGTTAATGGAAATGTAGATCCAAACCTTTTTATATAGAGAGATAAGAAAAATATTTAGATTGTTCAAATTTATGTTGATGACATTATATTTGGTTCAACTCAGAAATAATTAACCGATTCCTTTGAGGATCTAATGAAATATGAGCTTGAAATGAGTATGATGGGTGAGTTAACATTTTTCCTTGGTTTTCAAATTTCTCAAAAACCAGAAGGAATCTATATACCCCAACATAATTATATTAAATATCTTCTTAAAAAAGTATGGATATGACAACACTAAGAGTATAAGTACTCTCATTGGTACCTCAAACACACTTGATCTTGATGAAGCTGGGAAACTAGTAGATCAAACATCTTTAAGAGGTATAATAGGAAGTTTAATTTACTTGATAGCTAGTCATCCAGACTTAATGTTTTCAGTATGCTTATGTGCAAGAAATAAATCAAATTCTAAGTAATCTTAAAGGAAGTGAAATGAATTTTTCACTACTTAAAGGGAACCATGGATTTAAGGCTCTTTTATACTTCTGGAAATGATTTTGTTTTAAAATGTTTTTCAGATGCTAACATTGGTGGATATAGAATGGATATAAAGAGTACATCCAGAAAATGTCATTTCTTTGGATATTCACTAGTTTCTTGGTCATTCAAGAAGCAACACTCAGTAGCACTTTCCACTACTGAAGCTGAATATGTAGCAGTTGGAAGTTGTTGTGGTCAGGTGTTGTGGATGCAACACACAGTCAGTAACTATGGTATGAGTTTTACCAAACCACAAATTTTGTGTGATAATACAAGTGTCATTGCCCTTAGTAAAAACCCTGCACATCACTCTCGTGCAAAGCACATAGATATTAACCTTCACTTTCTTAGGGATCACACACAAAAAGGAGATATCATTCTTCAATTTATTGGAACACAAGATCAACTTGCTGATATTTTCACAAAATCTTTACCGTACAATAGATTTGAATACATTGAACAGAAGTTAGGAATGATAACTGTAAGGTAATCCTCCTTGTTAACTTTCTGTTGAACCAACATCCTTATAGTAATAAACTCTTTTTCATAGGTGGAGTACATTTTCTTGTTAATTCAAAAAGTTTTTCATATTTTTCGTAATGAAGTTTTTTTCATATTTTTCATAATAATGTTTTACATATTTTTTATAATGAATATTTTCTTGTTTTTCGTAATGACGGTTTCAAATTTTTTCGTAATGACGATTTTCGTAATGATGATTTTCGTAATGACGATTTTCGTAATGACTATTTTTGTAATGAAGATTTTCGTAATGATGATTTTCGTAATGAAAATTTTCGTAATGAATATTTTCGTAATGAAAATTTTCATACTCATTTTTTTATCTTTCTTTCATATTATAGTTTTTTTTCTTAGTCAATTTTTTTTCCAGAATCTAAAGTCCTTCATGAATAATTTTCCTCAATACGAATAAATCTTCTAAAAATATGAAATGTATGAATCTCTCTTGAGTTTTCATAATCACCTTTTACTTGCGGGTAGTTTCTTTTGTTCTTAAAATTTTCTTGGATTCTAGTTTTCTTAAATCCGAATGCCTTTATTTAAAAACCTCAAAAGATAAGATCTTACCAAATTTTCCTTGCAGCTATCATTTCAACCGTCAGATCTGATTAGAATAATTCTCAGCCATTGGATTGAGATGGGAAGATGAACCGTCACATATTCACTTATATAAAGGACCCCCAAAGGGTTGTCCCAGATCGTTTTTCAAGATTTTGCATGTCGAAGCTTTGACATCCTACAAAATACCATTGTGGATTTTCAAAGGTTTCTCAATTCCGAATATCTGGTGAAGTTCCTTCTCAAGATATGTCTTCCGTCAAGACGATTTCAGAGTGGCAAGTATACAGAGAGAGGTTGGTGCATCCGAATTTCATAAATAAGTATGATTCCATTATCTCCAAAAACATCATGCTGAATGGATGAGAAAGTGTTTTCATATCAAAGCCTAGAGCTCAAGACCTGGTGTATCTAGATCTACTTATTGAGTTCTAAGAGTTGGTCACTTTCTTTAAGGAAGAAGTGAGAGATATGTTTTCATTCAAGAGTTATTGAAAAACCTATGCCCTTTCATACACCAAGGCTGCTATCTTGGTGGGCCTGTCTTATGAAGGGGAAGCTGAGTTCTGTTCCCACAAGCTGCTAGATGTTCAAGGAAGTTTTGTAAATTCGAAGTCTATGGAGTGTCTTGGACATACATATTTCAAGACCGCAAATATTGTTCATTTGTCTACAAATAATCGGATCTTTGAGTTATGGGTTTGGGGTTTTATCGTACCGAGAAAAGGTGACAAGGACACACTGAAGAAAAGTGATATGTATATCTTGGTTTTTTTGGTAAATCTAAGGAAAATCAATATGATGAAGCATATTCTCATTACGATGGAGAATATCATGAATGGGAATTTGAGAGCACAGATAATCATGTATCCTGCCCTACTCTCCAAGTTGATTGTTCGATGTCTTGAGTCCTTCAATATTCCTTGTAGTTCCAAGTAGAGGAATTGAAAAGTCATGTTAGTAAGTGATGATACTTTGAAAGGAATGAATGTAAGTTTTTCTAAATACTCCAGAGAGTTTTATGATCTAGCAGTGGAAGAAGCAGAAGTTGTTTCGAAGAAGGCAGAAGAGGCTGAATCGTTGAAGAAGGCTGGAAAAAAGGGGGAACTGAAGGAATTGGAAGAAACAGAGAAAACCCATAAGGCCAAAGAAACTCAATCCACACCTCCAGATCCCAAGAAGAAGAAAGCCTATCTGGATGAGGTAGTAGCCAAAGGAAGAGAAGACAAAAAGAATCAAAAGGAAGGAGAGCCACAGTTTGGCTTGGATCCTGTAGAGGCCAAAGCATTGAAAGAGAAGGTAGCTGATGAGCCTGAGAAGCAAGCTAAGGAATAGAAGCAATAGAAGAAAATGTCTGAGGCTGAAATTGGCCAATCCCTTCTGAGGGATACTGAAATAGCATCCGAGAATATCCCTATACCGAAACATTTCTTAGTAGAACCCTTACCTGAGACGCCGGGAAAGAAGTACATGACTCTGGAAAAGCCCAAGAGAAGGATGTTGAAAAAGAACCTATAAAATAAGTAGAAGAAGAAGCTGAAATCAGTGGGGATAAAGATGAATTGATTAAGCAAGTGGAGGACTTTCATGAAAAGGAAACTCCATCTGAGAAGTTATCAATCCGAACTTTTGAAGCAGAGTCTTCAAAGCTCCCAACTCCTAGGAAGGATGAGGAAGGTTAAGATGAGAAGAGTGAATAAGAATTTAATAAATTGTCTGAGGAAGAAAGCTATAATCATCACTTTATTCACCTAGAGGATGACAAGAACTAGAAGATAGATGAAGATAGAGTAGTTCAGCTGTCTGAAAGCAAACATGAGACTTCAGATGAGGAATCTCTTCCGAGAACCGATAAGGGGAAACATGTGATTGTGGATACACCTACCAAGTTTGTTTTAAAGAGAAAGGAAGCTAGTGGATCTTCGAAGAGGAATCTTGTTGAGATAGAGAAAGAGACTCCACCAAGAAAACTCTCAGATTCAAGATCATCATCCCTAGGACATGATTTTTTCATTGAATCACTGAAGAATCTTGTTGACACAATTCCGATCTTTCTAACAATTTACTCCAGATGTCAGATGCTCCAACATAGCTTGAATCAAAAATCCGATTCTGTATCCATGGTGATGGATAGGTGTGTAAAAATTGAGGCTGATTACAAGAACTTCCTTATCAACTATGATTCCCACAGTAAATCATGTAATAAAGTGGATAGACGATCAAAGTAAATAGTTGAATACTTGAGAGAGCTTGATGAGTTTCAACATGAAGTTAAGGAAGATTTTGACAATGAAGATAGAAAAATCAAGGATCTCACGACTAGCTTTGAGGAAAATATAACCTTTAAGCATAATACTCGGATTTAGGAGGTCATGGTTCTGAATGGGAAGTTGTACTCTGTTGCTCAAAGATGGAAGAGAGAAAGGGATCTCTAGATCGAGATTGAGGAGAAGCTAGTGGAGAAAGATGACTTGTTAAAGTCTCAGGTAGAGGCTATGAAGGATCACGATGATAGGATCAAAGCCTTAGAGAAGTAAGAAGAGGAAGATCACAAGGAGCTAAAGAATCTCAAAACAATTGTGAATAAATACATACCCAAAGAAAATGAAGGAAAATAAATCCGATCTTTTGTTGTATTTTTTTCCTTGTACAAATTCTTCCAATCTTAATGAAATTGTGGTTGCCCATTTTTGTTTGAATGTTTGTACTAATATTTTAGGTACCACATTTTTTTTCCATTACCTAAAACTCTTTTTGACAATCACAAAGGGGGTGAAGGAAAAAGAATTATAAGTAAAGAATAAATATCCCTAAGTAAGGACGAGTTTATCAAAGGGGGAGTTTCCAATATTGAGATTTTCGTACTCTAGATAATGAAAAATCTCATTCCGGAAATCTAGAATATGACCCTTAGTGTTCCAAAGCATAAGGGGGAGTTATTCGTATTCATCTTCGACAATGTGAAAAGGGAGATAAATTTTATTTCAAAGTCTAATTTTATTTCTATGTCCTTATATTCTTTTTCTTAAGGATGATTGTGCTTTCAAAAAAGGTGGAGATTGTTGAGTCAATAAGGTTTTCCATATGAATTTTCCATTCCTTAATACATGGGGGAGATTGGTATGTCATTAAGGTTTCCTTATGACTTTACAATTCATTCTTGTTTTTAAAATCACAAACACCTTATCTCAAGGCAAATCACTTTTTACCATGTGTATTACTTCTGTAAGGAAAAATTTCCCTTCCCAAGGAAATTTATCCTTACCATGGGTTCATTTTTCATATCATAATTTTTCTAAGTGTAAATTTCGGTTTGTAACAAAATCCTCAGAATCATATAATTACCTAGATATGAAGCATTATGTTTTAGGATCCAAATTCTCAGAATTCTGATTACAAGTTCTGGTTATGAATTCTTTTGAGTTTGGACTCTGAATTCTGATTACGAATTCTGTTTAAGAACTCTTTTGAGTTCTGACTCTGAATTCTGATTATGAATTCTAGTTATGAACTCCTCTGAGTTCTGACTCCGAGTTCTCTTAATACAGACTCCGAACTATTATGTGTTCTGACTCTGAATTCTAATGAACTCTGATTCCGAACTTTTTAAGTTCTGGTTCTGAATTATTGTGAATCCAGATTACAAATTTCTGTCAAATTCAGACTCCAGAATTCTACAGATTTTAGGTACTAAATTATAAGAAAATAGAATCTAAATATCCTTATATTATAGACTCCGAATTCATTTTTGGTTAGACTCTGAACATTCATTTGCTTACATTCTGAATATTGGATTTTAGTTATGTAAGCATATTTTTTATTACACTTTTTTTATTATAAAACGATGTCGTGCATTCAGTTACTAACTAACCGTTGTTTAAGTGACATGTGTATAGGTCCCTCTGAAATTCAAGGAAAAATATTACCATTGGATGAAGGAGACGACTGTTGAAGCCATGCCTATAAATAGAATCACATTTAAAAGAGCTCAAAACAAGTTGATCTATCTAGATATTACATGCTTCTGAAGTGATTTCTAGAGAGAGAGAGGCTTTTATTGCTTTGTGTGTACTGAACTTCTTGTTCAGATTTTCTTTGTGCGACTCCGATTGTTACTGTGTACAATCTAGGGCTTCCTGGGATAGGAAGATAGAGGTGTCGACTACCTTGAAGTTGAGGGATTCCTTGCTGAGGAAGAAAGAGGTGCCGACTTGAAGTTGAGGGCTTGCGGGGATAGGAAGACAGACTCTGATCTTCATATCGAGGGATTAACCTAGTGTGGGTAAGACATACTTTCTTGAAATTATAAATCAAGGGAACTTTATCCAAGGTTGTTGGATACCCTTCTCTTTGGGTTAAAAGATTAACACTTGTTACTTGTTTTGTTACAATTTTTCCTCTGCATTTTTATTATTGAGGAAAGTATAACCATCTTATACTTCCTTATTCTTGTACTATGATTTAGTAAGATTATATACGCTTTAAGGTAGAATCTTTGTTGTTGTAAACTATCATTAAGTTTCATTTTCCGGAATCATCTTTCTGGATTCACATTCTCAGAATCATATTTCTAGAATCAAGCAAGTGTGTATAACTAGAAGATTTTTTAATTAACATGTTTAACCTTGTTAAACATAACCATCTTTAAAAGTCCCAAAAGAATTTTTAAAGTGTACAATTAACCCCCCTCTTGTATATTGAGCATCATTAGATACTCCATACATTATATCTGTTATTTCGATCCTACATTTGGTATTATAGAGTATATCATACTCACATACCATCTCAACATTATTTACACTGTGATATTTTAATAATTGAATATATTTTATCACATGGACATAGTTTATTCTGTAAATGTGAGTAAATCCCGAATTGAGTCTCAGTTCTAATTTTTGAGACTACGGTTGAGATGAGGATGTCATGTTTACCCTAGGGATGACATAAATGTTTTCATCACCGGGTGTCAGGCTGTAGGTGAGTGGACAATGGGTCACTAAATAGAGGATATTGGTTTAAAAAAACTAAACCAATAATCCATAACTCCCTCCCCCTTGGTGTTAATGATGGAAGGATCTCCTCCCCCTCTTCACCTTTTTAGTAAAAAATGACCTATGTATAGAATCGAAGAAAAAGGGGGACTGTTTCGGTGCGGATGTGCGTCGGGTTACGCTGTTCCGCCAGGACGCGTTCGCGCGTGCACCCGTCGACCCGAGGGGATGGGCGCGCGCGGCTTGTGGCCCCGCAGTCCCGCTTTCCAAGGGCGGGCGGCATCCGTCCCTTATTCAGGGGCGTCTGCTCCTTGATCGAAACCGGGATGATGGGATGTCGGCTCCTCCTTCCGTGGACGTCTCCTCAGAACTCGTCGCCTAATCCGGGTCTCCCTCATAGATTTAAGAATGTTCGTGAATCTCGTTCCCGGCGCCATATATTTATGGACACCGGTTAATTACGCTGCTTCCGCCCGGACGCCCCAAGGAGTCTGGACGGGGCAGCAACCTGCGGTGAGGAGACCGGGTGGCTCCGGGTGTTGGGGGCGTGTCTTGACACTGCGCCTCTGCATGTCTGCCTTCCGTCCCTAATAGGGCTTCTCGAAGGCGTGATGGCCTGAGGCATCCCGCACTGGGTGCGGGGAACTGTGTTACCTGAGGTTTTCCTCAGCTTCCCATGTTTAACACGGGGTATGCCGCGATTTTAACGTCTAGCGGGGACGGCATCGGACTGATCAACACGAGAAGTGGATCAGATGACAGAACCCCTTACGGGGAACCTCCGACGCTGGGGCCAGCACATGGGTGGCTTCCCGAGCGAAGTGGAGTGGAATGAAATGGCATGACCCCACCGGGATGTGGCGGCCCGGGTAAGGATCAGGATGGATGATGGAGTGAAGAGCTTGGGCCCCGTAGGGGCTTCCTACGTACCGCGCGTTAGCGCGGATCAAAGTCAGCGTAGTTCGGATATACAGTTTAACGTCATGTTGGACGTTGGCAAGCCGACTCACGAAGAGATCGAGGCCGCCGGGCGGAGGATTGAACCGAACCACCTCGCACAAAGGGGGATGGAACGGCCGGGTGGATCACAGTTTCACGTCGTGCTGGACGTTGGAAAGCCGACTCACAAGGAGGTCGAGGCGGTGGGGAAGCACAATGGAGATACACACGTGCAGTCCCCCACGGAGCGGATTCATAGGTGAATCGACGCAAGTGTGAACCCAGGAGGGGTCCACTGATGGACGAACCGACGTAAATACGACCGGGACGACCAGGTGGCGGGCTTGAACCTCGGAGAGGCTTCCTACGTACCCTGTTTAGAAGACAGGGATCAAAGTCCACGTAGTTCGTTCGAAAGCCGACTCACGAAGAGATCGAGGCGGTGGGGAGGCACAATGGAGATACACACGTGCAGTCCCCCACGGAGCGGATTCATAGGTGAATCGACGCAAGTGTGAACCCAGAAGGGGTACACTGATGGACGAACCGACGTAAATACGACCGGGACGACCAGGTGGCGGGCTTGAACCTCGGAGAGGCTTCCTACGTACCCTGTTTAGAAGACAGGGATCAAAGTCCACGTAGTTCGTTGGGTTTGTAACACTCTACCCCCGTGGGCGAAGGCCACTCCAATCCTGACATCCCTGCAGAGACGAGTGGGTGGGGGCCACATCCAAACCGGGAGGACCCTGCGTGCGCGGCACGGGATCGGGTGAAGCGGACGGTTTAACGTCTTGCCGGACGAAGTACAGTTTAACGTCGTGTGTTGAAGACGAAGGTGCTTGGCAGTTTAACGTCTTGCAGCGCGGACGATGGGGGCTAGGCAGTTTAACGTCATGCAGCTTGGACGTATGCAGTTTAACGTCATGCAGGACGAATTACAGTTTAACGTCGTGCAGGACGTATGCAGTTTAACGTCGTGCAGGACGTATGCAGTTTAACGTCGTGCAGGACGTATGCAGTTTAACGTCGTGCAGGACGTATGCAGTTTAACGTCGTGCAAGACGTATGCAGTTTAACGTCGTGCAGGACGTATGCAGTTTAACGTCGTGCAGGACGTATGCAGTTTAACGTCGTGCAGGACGTATGAAGCCGCCGGTAGGTCCGTGTCACTTCGCGCGAGCCTGGAGGGGGGCCGCACGGAAAGACGACGCACGGTGCGGGCACCTACGATGAAGATCATCGGGCGCCACGCAGGCGGGTAACCAAAGGGGGTCAAAGGAGGCGACCCTGGCGGTTTGTGCGCAAAAGAGGAGCTTTGCGCGCAATACCGCGGGTCGGCGCGCAAATGGACGGTCTGGCGCGCAATTGGGCCAGCACTTTGCGCGCGGATGATTGAGATTGCGCGCACCGGGCTTGAGATAGCGCGCGGGGGCAACGGCTCATTCTTAGATCGAATGACCACTTTGAGAAGGGGGGGGGGTGCGCGCAATCGGACCGGATTGCGCGCACCCTGGGGGCAATTGCGCGCAAGAGGCTTCTTTTGCGCGCAAAGGCCTTAGGGTGGAGAATTATTCAAAGGAAGGGAGCCCAAGGGATTGCGCGCGAAGGCGAACCCCGGGGCCTTATTGCGCGAAAGAAAAGCGGTTACCTGAAGATCGGCATTGCGCGCGGAAGGGGTTGGATTACGCGCACGAGATACCGTTCGAATTCTGGCAACCTTCAAAACGTCGGGGGTCGCCTTATATTTATAGGCAACCCCGGGCGCGGAATCCCGGCAGCGGGCGCGAAATTCGCTTCGCGGGCGCGGAATTCCCTTCGCGGGCGCAGAATCCGGACCCGGCGCGCAAGGGAGTCGCGGGAGCTCGGGGCGCGCAAAATTGCGCGCCGGCCCTGCGGATTGCGCGCATCCCGGGAGGATTGCGCGCCGCGACTCAACTTTGCGCGCGGGCCTCTAAAATTCCGCGCAAGACCTCCGGGCCCTCCGAAACATGCCTTTGACTCCAAATATGACCTCGCTTTTCGCATCTGGAGCTTTGTTTGGGAACAACGGACTTTTCCGGTGTCTACAAAAGCCCCCCCTCGGAATCTGATCGGTGAGCGGTCGCAACGATCGGGTTCCGAGGGAGACGCTGGAATGCCGAAGTCCTGGGTGGCGCGGGACTGTGGCGCGCCAAAAGGGCGTCGGGCGCGGAATTCGCCGCTGCGGTCGCGCAAAGCGCTTTCCGCGCGGCGCGGACCCCGGCCTCGCCTATAAATAGGGGTCCAGGGTCCCACGTTCCGTCCACAGGCCTTCCGCGCGATAAGCTCCAACGCTCTCGTGCGCGAAATTGCCTTTTTCGGCGCGAAATTCGCCCGATCGGCGCGCAAAACCGTCCGGATTTCGCCCTGCCTTTACGCGAAAACCCGGAACTTTACGCGCCATTCTTCCCAATTGCGCGCCGTCCACTTGGATTGCGCGCCAACCTTCAAACTCTTCTACCAGCCTCGTCCGATCCCGCACGCTTCATCCCTTTACCCGCACGACTCCCGGAGCTTCTGAGATGGCCGCGAATCAAGGAAATGAGGGGGGTGCCGCTACTCGCAGAGCTGAGATGGCGACGAACGAGGAGGTTTACTGAGCCAAGGAGATTGTTTCCAACAATCAATCCTTGTTCGACTTACTGACGCCGGCCCAGAAGACATATCCGCTGTCAGACAACCTGCCGCTCTGGAACTTCGGCATCCTAGATGAGGTTCCGGTGCCAGGGTTCGAGGTTGATGCGCCACGGACCTGGGTGACTCGGGAGGACGAGCTTCCCCGCTATAACATCACCAACAATGGGCATCCTGCCAGGGAGACCAGACACTTGGATGTCTATGTCCTGAACCCGAGGACGCGAACCATTGACGGGAGTGAGCCTACTGCGGAGAATTCTCCAGCCCTCTACTCGAGCATATATCGCCAGAGTGTCACGGACGACACCAAGGGCTGGCTGAAGGACTAGGACTTGCGGTCTGGGGGCAATTTCACCAGTGAGTGGGCCTGGGCGTTCTGGGTACGCCACACCTGCGATCACTTCGCGGAGGAGCTGCGGTACATCGGCCTGTTTGAGGCGGTGTGGACGTCGCAGTTCCACTTCTACCAGCAGTCCGAGCTCGGGCCGGAGCTGTTCACCCGCTGGTCCCCGGATACCAACACCTTCCACCTTCACCATGGGGAGGTCGGTATCGGTCTCTGGGACATCCACTGCATCGGAGGTATCCCGCTGGAGGGTTACCAGTACGATGAGTTCCTGCCACCGAAGAACACCTGGGAGGACAGGTCACGGACTCCCATTCTGACCTGGCATCTGCTTGACCTGGCTACGCAGCGGCTCGGGATCAAGGACTTCCAGAAGGACATAGCCTACAAAGAGTGGTTCGGCCAGTTCTTGGAGCATGACCCGGCGGTCAAGATGCCAGGCAGGGGGAAGCGGTGCCCGACCGCGGCTCAGAGGAGCCGGAACGGGTCGTACTGGCGGGTCCTGGAGACGGGCGACTACCGCTCATGGGGGTACCGCGTCATCGAGGCCCGGGACCCAAATGTCCGGTACGCGGCGTTCCTGGCCGCCTTTCTGAGTGGGTGGCTCCTGCCAGTGCGGGACGCGAGAATGGGCGTTCGCCCGACGACTCTGGCGATGGCGGGCGCTATGGCCGCCAACAAGAGATACAACCTCGGGGTCCCAGTGTTGGCGAAGCTGTATGCCATCCTGGGACGCATCTCGCGAGGGGGGTCGCCACGAAGGATCTGTGGGCCCTTCCAATTCTTCCACGGCTGGGTGGCTGCTCACCTTGGTGGGTACACGTTTCCGAACGCCATCATTCCTCCGGGCAACGGCCTGCGACCCTCCCTGCTGAACATTGCGGGGGTCGCTCCGATGACCCTAAGCGAGGAGGGCGTGAGGATTCGGATTGGCAATCATGCCAATTTCAACTTCAGCCCGTTCCCCACTCCCGTTGGCCAAATGATCGACAACGGGCAGGGTCCGCTGGAGCAGCACGAGTACTTCCTGAACATGCGGGGCGGGGTGCTCGTGGCTCGGATCGACGGGAAGGTGATTTGCGAGCCTTACGTGCCAACCCGGTTCGCCAGGCAGTTCGGGTGCCTTCAACGGATGCCGAAGAGGGTATTCACTGCTGTCCGGGAGGAGACGAACCCTGGCGTCCTTCGTCAGATGTGGCTGATGTTTGCCGCTTTCGGCTCTGGTGACGTCATCACTCTCCCTCCTACCGGAGTTGACGCAGGCTTGGCAACCGAGTACGCCGAACACTGGGCCATCGCGTACCCCGAGGGGCTTCTACGGAAGCCAGTTCGACGGCTCGAGGTCACCCGTGCGGAGACCGGGCGTCAAGGAAGGAGGTGAGGCGCCGCCACACGGGGGAGAACGGAGGCGCGCCAAGCAGCGGAGCCGGCGCGAGCAGGGGCTTCGGCGGCGGGTACATCGCAGGCTGCTGCTACGACCTCGGCGCCCAGAGAGGGGGCGCGTGCGGTGGTCGAAGAGCGGCCCGGGAAGCAGGTAAGGCGTCTGCTCGAACCCTACCACGATGCAGTCTTCCCGGCGCTGTGGTCGGCCTGGATGACCCTGCGGCAGTCACTGGGGACCGATGTCATCTGGCGAAAGATACTCAGAGAAGGAATCTATCTGCCAGAGGTCGGGCGCCTCCAGATCGCCGACAGGGTGGACTTCAACCGGCAGTATGCGTATCTGACGGCCATGGACGAGTACGCGCGCCAACGTGGTCAGCGTGCGGAGCCATCCCTTCTGGTGAAGGTGATGCTCGGTCTCGAACCCGCTCCAGAACAGATGCCGCTGGGAGAAGATGACAGTAACGACTCCGAGGAGGAGGAGGAGACGGGGGAGGATGAAGGCTCCGAGGGAAAGTCCCATCGGGGGAGCCCACGGGAGAGCGGCGAGGTGGCCGGCTCTGACAATGTTGATGTCACTGAGCTCCTCGAGGTCCGCTTCTATCCCTACTCAACCTGCTTCATCCATTCTCTTATGCAGCTTCTAACCCATTTCTCCACCTTTCTCAGGAGCACACGGATGTTGGTCAGGCATCCTCAGCGGGAGTAAGAGAGGCGCCAGCAGGACAAGGCGGGGGCCAGACACCCATCATTGAACTGACAAGCGCTGAAGGGTCCCCTGCTGCAACTGTTCCTGCGGCGGCCGGGATAGCGGAAGATGACGCTTTGAACTCCCGTAAGTCTTCTTACTTTACTGCTGGTGCTTGCCATTGACGATCCGTGACTAACCACGGCATGCCATGCGTAGTGATCTCAGGACTGGAGGCTCGTCGGGTTGCCGAACCCGGGCCATCCACGAGTGGACCAGTGGCAGACATGCCGCCTTCTCCGGAACAGACTTCCCAAACCGAGCCGGCCCCACCAACTGCTAATCAGGGGGCTACGGACGTCGGCGGTGCTGTCGTCGGAGAGAGGTCGGGGGCTGACGAGGGTGTCAACGCCGCTGGGGCGGGAGAAGAAGGTCTCCCAGATGTTGGGGAACCTATCCCCCGTGAGGACATCCCAGGGGCGGACCCTGCAGCAGACCTGCTGGCTGCCTTCCCTGCCTACCGGCCTGCCGACCCCGAGGAGATGGATGACTCGGACGCGGAGGCGGTCGAGGAGAGCCGGATAGCGCGCCGAAGGGGGTGGAAGTGCATCCAGCGCTTCCTCAAGCGAGACCCATCGGAGTGGCTGGGGTCACTCCAAACCTGGCTGCGCTTCCTGTGTGCCGGGGGAGCTGATGCTCAACGCCTCCATCTGACGGTCCGTGACTTCATGGCCGAAAAGATGCGCGAGAGCCGCCAGCGTGCTGACGTCGCACAATGTCGGGACATGTCGGAGAACACGCGGGCGCTCCTCGCGGCGGAGCAGGAAGTCCGGCGTCTCGAAGGGCAGGCGGCAGAGAAGGAGGCCTTCGTCGCAACATGCACCGAGCTTGTGGAGCAACTAGCAGCCCAGCTGGTTGACGCCCAGGTACAGCTGACGGAGGCGGGCCAACAGATGGTGACAATTCAAGTCGAGCGGGAGCGTGCACAGGCCAGAATCGACGAACTGCGTGCTGCGACCGCCGACGAGGAGAGGGCACGCAGAGAGCGAGAAGCAGCTCTGGAGGCCGCCAGCCAAAGGGTAGCGGCGTTAGAAAGACTTATCCAGCACGCTAATTCCCAGGGGCTTTGTTTTTTGCCATTCCTAGAACATTTGCTTCTGCTACTCAATATTTTGATCCATTTGTATGAATCACCATATTTATCTGCATCTTTTGGCTTAACATGCTCAACCACGATCCATTGTCTCGCGGGAGCGTTAACCAAGCTTCAGGCATCCACAATTGGGCCTGGATTTCTGGAGAAAAAGAGGGAGGTCATTCCTAAGAAAGGAGACCTCAAGCCTAATCAATGTATCATCCCCCCAACTTGTTCCCACACACGAGCGGGACAACGCTAGGGGCGTTGATATTTTATCCAAACATAGGGAAATGAGAAAGGGTGAATCGCGTGTCCCGAATCCAGACATCCACAACGGTCGGCCTTCCAGGAAATTCCCAAGACGGCAGGCGGACAGTGGATCGACCATAACAACTGCAATAGACGGACCGAAGGTCATTATTCATATTGCAGGAGGCGGACCACATGTCATCATGAATACCGCTTTGGGGGTTCCTTCAGACACAAGGGTGGAAATCCAGATCAACAGGGCACGCAAAGCGTGGGGCGAAGTGACGATTTGTTCGGATAGAATCCAACGCTCTCAAAATTGCGCCACCGTGGGGAAAGCGTATTAGGCGGATGCACTAATCTGGCCGTGAATCACCCCAGTTCTCAGACAGAACCTCTTTGTCGAGGAAACTGTCGCTTCCCATCATTACGATGGGGCATCCCGAGCTGAATCGGGGAGAATCACAACTGCACCACTCTACCCGAAGTCAGGCCAGACGACCGACGACGAGGAGGGGCGGGACTTAGCGATCCCTGAGGCTGGGCCCGAGTTGAAGTGCCCAGGCGTTCCTACGTACTCCATCAGGCTGGAGATCAAGCCACACGTAGTTCTGAGAGTGCAGTTTAGCGTCATGCAGGACGTAGAACCCCGTTTGGGGAGATCTTAGTTTAAGGTCGTAGAGCTTGGACCGTAGGGGTAGATCTTAGTTTAGGGTCTTAGAGCTCGGACCATAAAGGGAGATCTTAGTTTAAGGTCTTAGAGCTCGGACCGTAAGGGGAGATCTTAGTTTAAGGTCTTAGAGCTCGGACCGTAAGGGGAGATCTTAGTTTAAGGTCTTAGAGCTCGGACCATGGGGCTAGATCTTAGTTTAAGGTCTTAGAGCTCGGACCATAAGGGTAGATCTTAGTTTAAGGTCTTAGAGCTCGGACCATAAGGGTAGATCTTAGTTTAAGGTCTTAGAGCTCGGACCATAAGGGTAGATCTTAGTTTAAGGTCTTAGAGCTCGGACCGTAAGGGGAGATCTTAGTTTAAGGTCTTAGAGCTCGGACCATGGGGCTAGATCTTAGTTTAAGGTCTTAGAGCTCGGACCATAAGGGTAGATCTTAGTTTAAGGTCTTAGAGCTCGGACCATAAGGGTAGATCTTAGTTTAAGGTCTTAGAGCTCGGACCGTAAGGGGAGATCTTAGTTTAAGGTCTTAGAGCTCGGACCATGGGGCTAGATCTTAGTTTAAGGTCTTAGAGCTCGGACCATAAGGGTAGATCTTAGTTTAAGGTCTTAGAGCTCGGACCATAAGGGTAGATCTTAGTTTAAGGTCTTAGAGCTCGGACCATGGGAACCTCAAAGTACGCCACATCGCGGTCCTATCCCCTGGATATGCGAAGATGCACTGAGGGATAGTGTCAAGAGTGTCGAGATTTCGCCTGGTCAGAAGGGGAGGTGGAAAATGTGATGTGAATCATGCGGCCATTCACTCAAGGACTGGGGGCACCGGCGTAACGATATGGGAGTACTGCCGACCGTGGCGGAAAAGCAGCATCAATATCGCACTAACCGTTGATGGAATGAGGCAGCAAACGAGCATCGACCGCTCAATCGCAGGATTCATATCGATTTGCTGCCCGAGGCCATTGGGGGCACCAGCCCAAGTCGGTGGGAGAGCACTGAGGCATTGTTTCCAAACCGTTCACGGGGGCTCCACTCAGGGCGTAAACAATGGGTCCGAATGAAAGGGAGCACGAAGCCTGAAAATGGAAGGAACCTGACCAAGCTGAACCTGACCCTCCTGGCAATAAACCAGAGTACTCTTGACACCAGTGGACCACTACAAGGGGTCGAGGGACACGCCTTGAGGGTGGCCTGAAGGCGGCGGATTCCCCAGAGAAGGGGGGAATCTTTAAGAGGTGGGGGGCTGGACCCAGAGTTTCAAACATCCGGGCGTTCCTACGTATCCCATAAGGATGGGAATCAAGCCACACGTAGTTCTTGAAGCACGGCGCAATACAATCGGGCACCAGCGCGGGGAAGGGTGCGGGTCTGACCCTCACACACAGAAGAAGCGGTATTTGATATTTCTTGTTTGTCCTTAAAGATGGATGGTTTTTCTTTGTGCAGCGACATGCCTGTGATTAAGGAATCCCTGGCGTCGCCACACTAATCAAGCCACGAAAGGCATTGATGAATGGCGTGGTTATTAACCAGCGCCCAACGTGAGCGTCCCCTGAGGGGAACATCACGATGCAGTGCCGTTTCTCGTCGGGCGGCCAAGACGATCACAGTTTACGGTCGTGTGGTAGGACCAGACAACACAGTTTAAGGTCATGTGGTTTGGACCATTGAGGAATCCGCGTATTGCGATATGTCGGACTCAGCGGAGGTGGGAACATACCCATCCCTGCGGTCACGCACGATTCCAGGAGAAGGATCCTGGGATAGGGGCCTGCGTATGTCCATCACCCGAGGGGCAGAGATGTTAGCCTCCAGATATACTGGGCCCAGAAATCGATTGTTCGGGCGACTCCTTCCTCCTTATGGGGACGAGGGTCCAGCTACTCATGGCCCTTAGGGAGGACATCAGCGTATATCCTTGGCGCTCATATCGTGGGAGCCTCGACAGACACCATTACCCTGGTTGGCCTGCCTAACGTGCAAAGGTGTACTGAAGGTCAGTATGAAGAGAGTGCCGAGATTCCACTACAACGCACAAAGGCGGAGTGTGATGAGGACCGCGCAACCAATGTTCGGAGCCTAAAAAAGCCGACATGGCGATCAAGGATGTCGCTGACCGTATTCGCAACACAACATCCGATCGCGTCAGCCTAGAACGAGGCAAGCAAACGAGCATCAACCGCTCAATCGCAGGATTCATATCGATTTGCGGCCCAGGACCCGCCGGTAAATCGACCCGGAGCGGTAGGAGAGCACTGAGGCATCGTACCCAAACCGCTAACGAGGATCCCTTTGAGTGAAGGCTCAAACAAAAGGAAGCGCGAGGCCCGACGAGCAACACAGGACTTGTCGGGATTGCATCCGACACTACGGGTCATAGACCAAAGTACCCAAAACATGTTAACAGATCACCGGAAAGGGTCGGAGGACTCATCCTGAGAGCAACCGAAAGATAGCAGATCCCCGTGATCAACCAAGAGATGGGGCTGGACCTGAGACACAAGCGTCCAGGCGGTCCTACGTATCCCATAAGGATGGGAATCAAGCCGTACGTAGTTCTTGAGAGGCATTTTAACGTCATGCAGGACGAAGAAGGGTGTGAGGTAGTCTCACACACGGGGGAGGCGTACGGCGCGACCAGTAGACCGACGTGAATGAGGACATAATCCCCCGCTCACGCTACACGCCTCGCACAAAAAGGAGGGGAACTGGGGCCAGAGGCCCAACGCGGGATAGAGATTCCCGAGAAATGGGGCTGGGCCTGAAACATGAATGTCCAGGCGGTCCTACGTATCCCATAAGGATGGGAATCAAGTCGCACGTAGTTCTTGAAGTGCAGTTTAACGTCATGCAGGACGAAGAGAGAGAAAAAAGGGGAGCAGGAGGCATCCCCAAACGTGGGGGGCGTACAACGTGGCGAGCAAACCGACGTGAATGAGGGCGTAGCCCCGCGTCCACACCATACGCCACATACCCAGAGACAACTGGGCCAAGGGCCCTGAGGTGGGATGAAAATTCCCGAAGGATGGGGCTGGGCCTATGTTCAGGCGGTCCTACGTATCCCATAAGGATGGGAATCAAGCCACACGTAGTTCTTGAGAGGCAGTTTAACGTCATGCGGGACGAACGCTGAACAGTTTAACGTCTTGTAGCTTGGACGAGGTACAGTTTAACGTCATGTTGGACGAAACACTTGGCAGTTTAACGTCTTGCAGCGCGGACGATATGCTAGGCAGTTTAACGTCGTGCAGCTTGGACGTATGCAGTTTAACGTCGTGCAGGACGTGGTGCAGTTTAGCGTCATGCAGGACGAATGTACACTCAGGCAAAGTATTGCTTGAGGAATCTAGCGTTGGTGGGAGGAGTGACACGCTCACCATCCATAGTCGCTAGAGAGTACGCGCCATTGGGATAAACCTTGTGGATGACAAGAGGTCCCTCCCACTTGGGCTCCAACTTGGGTGGCTTCCTGCCGGGGATCATTGGCACTCTTAGGGCTAGCACTAGGTCACCCTGCAGGAAGGAGCGGAGGCGAACCTTCTTATTGAAAGCTCGAGCCATCCTGCTTTGATGCCTCTCCAAGTTGTGCAAGGCGCGAAGTCTATTCTCATCCAGTTCTTCCAACTCGACTAGACGGGCTTCAGCAGCTCTGTCCGGCACTTGCTGGTCGTAGACCGCAGTGCGCAAGGATGGTAACTGGATCTCGATGGGCAGGACGGCCTCAGCTCCATACACCAGGGAATAAGGGGTCATCTGGGTGGAATTGCGAGTCGTCGTCCGATAAGCCCAGAGGGCGTTGGGGAGCTTGTCCGGCCAACTCTTCTTGTTCTGACCAACCATTTTTTGCAGAATGTTGGAGAGGGTTTTGTTAAACGCCTCGATCTGTCCATTCGCCTGCGCATGATAGCGAGATGTATGGTTCGAGCGAATGCTGTACTTGGCATACAACTTCTTCAACTCAGCTGCTCGGAAATTGGCTCCGTTATCCGTGAGGATAGCGTGAGGCACTCCAAATCGATGAATGATGTTGGAGGTCACGAAGTCAGCGATCGAACAGGATTTGACCTCTCTGAGCGGAATCGCCTCTGCCCATTTGGAGAAGAAGTCCGTGGCGGTCAGAATGAACCGGCACTGGCGAGCTGTCGCCGGCGGGTAAGGTCCCACGACGTCCATCCCCCAGACTGCAAAGGGCCAAGAATACCTGGTGGTATGGAGAGGCTCTGGCGGCCGATGCACAAAGTTCGCATGAACCTGGCACGCATGGCACCTCCTGGCATACTCGATGCAGTCGTGGATCATGGAGGGCCAGAAGTATCCCAACCTCCGAATCTGGTGGGACAGCTTCGGCCCGGTCTGATGGGCACCGCATGAACCAGCATGAACCTCTTGCATGACTCGTGGGATCTCAACTCCCTGAAGGCAACAGAGGAGAACACCATCAAATCCGCGTCTGTAGAGGATCTGCTCCAGGCCGGGACTGCTCTGGAGGACAAACTACGATGCGCGACGTCGAACCCGCTCGCGCTCGGCCCGATCCGACGGGAGAATGCCATGTTGGAGGTACTCAACCAAAGGCGCCCTCCAATCAGGGGCTGATTCGACTGCCATATCTGGGGTACTCGGGGCTCCGGGCACAGGGGCAACCGTGGTGAGATTACTTACCGACGGGCCGCGATCTCCCTCCGGGATAACGGGAGCGATGAGCCTGCGGTGCGTCACGCGGACGATCAGGTTATCCTGTTCAGGCTCTGCAAGTGACGCAGCAAGGCTGGCCAAAGCATCTGCTCGACCGTTCTGCGACCGGGGAATATGGACAATTTCTGGCCGAGAAGGGAACCGGGCCATCAGCAGGAGGGTGTACTCCAGCAATGACACAAGTTCCGGCTTCCTGACAACATAGTCTCCATTGATCTGCTTAACAACCAGCTCGGAGTCCCCTTTCACGCATAGATGGGGCACGTCGATCTCGAGAGCCAACTCGAGGCCGGTGATGAGGGCATGGTATTCCGCCTCATTGTTGGTACAGCCCTCTGACAACAGGAAAGAGTATGGCAGCACGGCTTGCTCCGGGGTGATGAAGACGATACCCAAGCCCACTCTGTTGAGCTTAGGATTATCAAGCCTTCTACCGGTGGGGCTCCGGGAGGCACCGTCAAAGTGCATCTGCCACCATGGACCGGCTCGATCGACCGAGAGAATGGCCTCATCAGGAAAGCCTAGATCCAGCGGCTGATCCGCGGAGGTTGGGTGAGCAGCCAGAAAGTCTGCCAACGCTTGCCCTTTGATGGCCTTCTGAGACACATACCTGATGTCGAACTGCTGGAGAATCACATCCCACCGCGCTAGACGGCCAGTCAACATAGGCCGGCTCAGGATATATTTCAACGGGTCTACCCGAGAAACCAACTGTACCTCATGGTGCTGCAAGTAGTGCCGTAATTTCTGTACGGCAAATACGAGCGCCAGACAGCTCTTCTTGATGGGGGAATACCTGACTTCCGCATCGAGGAGCATGCGACTGAGGTAATAGAGGCTATTCTCCGTTCCCTCGTTGTTCTTCTGGGCGAGAAGGGCGCCAAGGGACCGTTCCAGGGCGGTCACATAGAGGACCAGCGGCTTCCCGGATACAGGCGGCATCAGAACCGGAGGTTGCAGCAGGTACTGCTTGATTTCCTCGAAAGCGGTCTGACACTCTTTATCCCATACATAGGTGGCACCTTTCTTCATGAGCTGAGAAAAGGGCTTACACTTGCCGGCCAGATTCGCGATGAATCGGCGTATATAGGCTAAGTGGCCTTGGAACCCTTGTAGTTCCCGGATGTTACCTGGGGGAGGCATCTGGCTAATCGCCCTGATCTTCTCTGGGTCGATCTCAATACCCCGGTATCTTACCACAAATCCAAGGAACTTTCCGGAGGTGACCCCGAAGGCACACTTCAACGAGTTCATCTTCAGGCAACGAGACCGGAGGAAGCCGAACACTTTCTCAAGATCCTTGAGATGGTCCTGACGCTGGCACAATTTGACTACCAAGTCGTCGACGTAGCATTCCACCAGTGTGCCGAGGATTGGCTTGAATATGCGGTGCATCGCCCGTTGATAGGTGGCACCTGCATTCTTCAGGCCGAAGGGCATGACCCGGTAACAAAAGGTACCTTGGGGGGCCCTGAAGGCAGTGAACTCCTCATCCTCAGGGGCCATCCGGATTTGGTTGTATCCGGAGTATCCATCCATAAAGGAGAGGGCTTGGAACCCTGCCGTGGCATCAATCAACAACTCTATCACTGGAAGGGGAAAATCATCCTTCGGACAGTGGCAGTTGAGATCGCGGAAGTCGATGCAGACTCTGATCTGCCCGTTCTTCTTCCTGACCGGAACAATGTTGGCCAGCCATTTGGGGTACTGGACTTCTCTCACGAAGTTGGCTTTGATAAGCTTGTCAACTTCGGCCTCAACCATGGCACCGTGAAATGGGTGCATCTTCCTGGGAGGCTGCTTGAACCCGCGATGGTTCGCCGGGAGACCAAGGCGGTGGACGGCTACCTGAGGATCTAGCCCCGGCATCTCGTCATAGCCCCAAGTGAACACATCACGGTGCTGCCTGAGAAAGTCCACGTACTGCTGCCGCTCCTCAGAGGGCATGGCGACACTGACCAATGTGGGTCTCGGATCTGCTTCGGTTCCAAGGTTCACTTGTACTAACTCATCGACCGTGGCGGGGACGCCCTCCTCAAAGGCTGGGGGTGCATCTTCCACGTCCTCTCCCCTCGGGGAGGGATCATCCACGGGAGAGACTGCGTTGGCAACTGCATTGGGGCTACCAGATCCTGCTGGGCCGCTGGTGCTGGCATGGGCGGTCGCGGTCATCTCATCAGGAGATTCACAAGTCGTCGAGACCATGGCTACGTCCAACCGTTGAATCGGGAGGACGTAAGCGTCATCCAAACTTGCCCAGGGATCACTTGCAACAGCGACAGGCTCGACCTCACCTGCCAGGATCTGCTTATCCTTGCTCTTGTAATAGTCCGCGTCCAGATAGCGGGCTTCACATGAGGCAAAAGGAGAGGCATCTCCTTGAAGCACGCCTACTCGACCGTTAAGGGAGTATTTGAGGCATTGATGGTATGATGAGGGAACCGCCGCATGAAGGTGGAGCCATGGCCTGCCCATCAATGCGTTGTACGCAGTGTCCTGAGAGACCACCATGAATTCGGTGTTGGCAACCAAGTCACCGAACTGGGTCTTCAAACGTATCTTGCCGACCGGAGTTTGCTCGGTGCGGTCGTACCCCTGGATCCTGAGGTCGGAGGGGATCAAGTCATCCTCAGACAACCCCAATCTCCAGAGTGTCCGAGTTGGAATCAAGTTAATCCCGGACCCCGTGTCGACAAGACAGCGCCGGACTTCAAGGCCATTGAACTGGCCGGTAACATACAGCGGACGAATGTGCCCCTGTATAGGAGGGTCTTCATCCTTACCAGAGAACGAGATAACTGCCTGGCATTCGGCGTCCTCGATCGTTTCGGCGTGAAAGGCCTCTGCAGCCGCAACCTCTGTCTCAAACTGGAGGGGGCTCTTCAGAGCTTCAGCGAGTGCCTCGCGCATCTCAGATGACATGCGCAGAGCCTCAAGGATGGAGAGTCTCGCTGGGATGTCGGCCAAGTGCTTCAGGACATCATACTTTTTGGCCAAGCGCGAGCCCCTGGTTGCAGGAGGTTGCTCTGCGGTTGGAAGCATGACGGGCCTTGCCGATTGGGCCGACGACCGACTGGTGCTTGGCGCATCTCGCTGTTCATTGGTTGAAGCCAGGGAAATGGTCACCGTACTGGGGTCAGGAGGCCGGGATGGACTTGTGGCAGGGCGGAGCTGATCGCGACGCGGCTGAGGCGGTTCTGCCTGGTCCCACACCACAAACAGTGGCGGAGGTGAATCCGTCATCCCCGGATGGGGGGCCTGCGCACGCTGAGCTCGGTTTTGAGCCTGCTGCCTAGTCTCAGTGGCGTGCACGGCCTGGCTGGAGGTACCAACTGCTGTGCCCCGGCGACTCCTGTTGTTGCGGCTCCTCCGACGGTGGCGATGACCGGGGACACTAGGGAGGTCCACCTGGTGTTCTTCAACGTCGGGAACCAAGAAGGGATTTACCAGCTCGACGGTATTAACCGAAGCGTACCCAATACTGTCATCGGACGAATCATTCACCACGGAGCGGATCTGAGAAGGGATCCCCATCTCCGGGGGCATGAAATCGCCGAGAATACGGGATAGTGGCGGAACTGGCGGGGCGCGCTCTTCCTTCTTGTGCCGCCGCCGTTTGCTCTTCTTGAAAGAGGCAGGCTGGGACGACGACGCCGAAGCAGCACCCGCAGGTTCTGGGGGCTCAGGCTGATTCAAGCGCGCACGGATGATTCCATGGGCGCGAACGATCGTCTTGCGGGCCATCCAGTTTTTATACTTCTGGGACCCGCGGTCGGAGACCAGCTGCCATTCGTCCTCATCACCGCTATCGTCATCTGTGTCACGACCCGCCCTCGGGGTCCGTGCCGTGACTACCCCAAGCCCGCCTTCCATAGGCCAGGGGCTGGCGACTAGAACCAAGGCGTAAATCCCAGTAAAAAGGGAAGGCATTGCCTTTGAAAAGTAAACACACACCACAGAGTAAACAAGCGGAAAGTAAACACTAAACAAGCAGAGTACGACTGAAAGTGCGGAAAAGTAAATGGGCCAGAATACAAACCCAAACTGAAAGTAAAGTACAACCACGAAGTAACAACCGACACTGCTTAGGTATATACCCATACATATACCTAAGTCATCAATTCAAATACGCTCCAACCTCCGAGCCCAAGTACAACTCAGTCCACGCAGGAAAGTATACGTATTCCACATAGGAAAGCAAAACATAATCCACACAGGATTGCACAACACAATCCACACAGGAAAACAACAGGATTCAGCTCACACAGGTATACTTCTTCAAGGAAGAAAAAGATGATCACTGATCCATCTAAGTCGTCGGACCCACGAAGGATCGATAGGTAACTAACCCCCGCAAAGACCCACACAGGATCGGGCTCACACAGAACCTGTAGGCGCTGGCTCACACAGAACCGCTGAGCGCAAGGACCCACACAGGATCGGGCCCACACAGGACCTGTAGCACTGATCCACGAAGGATCGCTGAGTGCTGTAGTCGTCGTCGTCGAATCCACACAGGATCTCTGTACTGTCGTCGTCGAAGTCACAGTAGCAGTCGTAGCAGTAGAACAGTCGCAGCCAGCACTAGGGTTCCCGCACACAGCAAGCTCGTACGGAGGGTCCGCTCCACGAGCCGAGAGGCTGATACATCAACTGTCACGAAGACCGAAGTTGATGTATCCAAAAGTTCCGTATCGTCAACAGGAACTCAACGTAACAGACGGCGCGTCGATCGGACGCCCGGTCTGAGAGTTATTGGCATTTTCGTCTCCGGGGCCCGGTTGGTTTTTAAGGCAAAACCAACCCGACCGTACTCCACCTGCGTCCAAACCTCAGACGGAGTATGCCAAAAGATCCGTCTCACTAAGAGGAACACTACGCGACTGACGGCACGTCAATCGGACGTCCGTAGCTCAAGATATGAGCGTTTCCGCTCCGAAGGCCCTGTTGGTTTCGTGAACGAACCAACCCGGCCGAACTCAAAGTAAACCGAAACCTTGAGTGCGATATACCGAAACGACCGTCTCGATCCAAGGATCGCGTTGCCGCAGACGGTTCGTCATTCGGAGGTCCGAGGATCAAGTTATGAGCGAAAAACCAAAACTGGTTCGAAACGGGGGGTCCGGGTCCGGGCCGACTCGGCCCGACCCCCCCTGGGTGGCGCGGGGGCCGGCGGCGGCGGACGGCGGCGCGGCGGCGCGGCGGGCCGCGGCGGCCTGGCGCCGCGAGGTGGCGGCGCACGCGGGGGCTAAGCCCCGCGGTTTTGACAAGGCGGCACGGCCTTGTGCCGTGCCTTTGCAACAAACGGCCCCCACGTGGGGGCCGATTTAAAAAAAGACCGGGGGGCTGTTGCCCCCCCCTTACATGGAACCGCCCCCCTCTTAAAGAGGGGGGTTTTACAGGCTGGTCGGGGAATTAATTTCCCCGGTTTAATGCCTTCCGGCCGGCCAGCTGGCCGGCCGGTTTTCTCCAACGGAACCGGTAATTTCCGGTTCCCCCTTCGGCTTCCGACGCCGGCGGCCCGGCCGCCGGTTTTCTCTTCCGCCGCGGCCCGGAACCGGCCGCGGTCTCCTCGTCCCGCCGCGGCCCGGAACCGGCCGCGGTGTTCGTCGTCCGGCGCGGTGCGACGGCACCGCGCCCCTTCGCCGTACCATGATTCCTTCCAACGCGGCGCGACGGCGTCGCGTTCTTGAAGATTCTCCTCGGCGTAGCGCGACGGCGTTGCGTAAATTATAAGCACGATCATCCGCGTGGTGCGACGGCACCACGCCACTTGCTTCCACCCGCATGAATAAAACAAGAACGATGGAGGGGGGGTTCGGCCGTGTTCGTGCGGTCCGGCCCCCCTCACGTTAAAATAATAACGCAACTCAAAATAAAATCAAGTCACACGTTAGTCTTGATAAAATCACGATCAAGAATAAAATAAGGAAACCAAAAGAAATCGACAACCCCTACCTCGGGTTTAAGATTCGAAGATTCTTCTACGTTCCGCGGAAGATGGCGTCGCGGAGGTCGGGCGTCGCGGTCGTCGTTCGTCAAATCCGTTGACGAAGAGATATGCCCGAAGAGACACGTCGTTGGCGGATCTTCGTTTGCCGACGAAGAAGGTCCGAGGAGGAAGAAGAGGTCCGAAGATACCGAGTCGCCGAGTCGATGATCCTTGACGAAGTGTTGTCGTTCTTCGTTGAGGATGAAGACGTTCTTCGCCGGAGAAGATGAAGTTCTTCAAGAGACTTAGAGCTCTCTCCTCCAATCCTCAACACAACCAATCTAACCCCCAAAAATAAAATAAGCTAATCTTATTTTATTAAGACATTCTATGAGTTCAAAATTCAAAAACTTAATTCCATTAATTGGATTAGTGTGTTGGCATGATTAAAGTGAGGAGAGGGAAAGTCACCCAATTAAATGGAAGTTTAAAGGTTAAGATGAGTTACACATCTTAAGTGGGGGGTTTAGAGGAGTTAGGGAAGGTGAGGGGTTGGGCTCGTGTGGGCCCCACCCCACCTTTATTCTCTCAAGGGTAGTTAACAACAAGTAGGTCCCACCCAACTTCCACACATAGGTTAACAACTTAGAATATGAAATAAAATGGTAACACAATTTTATTACTTCACATTTAACTCCCTTTTTTTAACAACTCCTCCTCAGCAAACGCACCTTCGGGAAAAGTCCTCTTAAGCAAATATCGGCGCTGCGAGTTCATCGGTGCCCTCGGATTTCAATTCCGAGCACCGGATCAAAAGTTAGGAATTCCCGCTCGTTCGTTCACTGAACGTACCCGAGCCAAACTTCGGAAATTAATTCCGGGCACTCCGGGCCTCGGAATCAGGTGCCGTCTGAAACCGCGCTCTTGTAAAATTCTAAAGAAAATTAAGAAAAAAATATCCCTTGAATTTTACGGGTCTTTACATTACTCCCACCTCAGGGCTTTACGTCCCCATAAAGATACAACAAAAACTAGGGAAACAAATGAGGGTACTGAGCACGCATCTGAGCCTCCCGCTCCCATGTGCTCTCCTGGAGATTCCCGTGCTGCCTTCTGATGCGCACAAGAGGAATCGATCGCCCACACAGGACCCGCTCCTGTCGATCCTCTATCTCCACCGGGACCTCCGTAAAAGTCGCCCCATCGTCAACGTCAAGCTCCCCATGGTCAATGATGTGCGTCGGGTCGTGCACGTATCTCCTCAGCTGGGATACGTGGAAGACGTCGTGCACCCGGTGCAACTGAGGTGGTAGAGCCAGGCGATAAGCCACCTCGCCAATCCTGCTGAGAATCTGGAAGGGTCCGATGAAGCGCGAAGATAACTTGCCGCCTCGGCCAAATCTCCGAATACCACGTCGAGGTGAGACCCGCAAGAAGACGTGGTCGCCATCCTCGAACTCCAGTGGCCTCCGCCTCCTGTCAGCATATGACTTCTGCCGGCTCTGAGCTGTCCTCATCTGCTCCTGGATGACCTGGACCTTCTCTGTCTTGGCCTGGACCATCTCCGGTCCCACCAGTGCTGACTCCCCAGGGTCTGTCCAGCACAAAGGAGATCTACATGGTCGGCCGTACAACGCCTCGTACGGTGCCATCCCGATGGTGGAGTGGTAGCTGTTGTTGTATGCGAACTCCACCAAGGGTAGGTGGTCCTCCCAGCTACGACCAAAGTCGAGGACACAAGCGCGGAGCATGTCCTCGAGAGTCTGAATGGTCCTCTCCGTCTGACCATCTGTCTGAGGGTGAAAAGCTGTGCTAAGACGTAGCTGCGTACCGAACGCCTCCTGTAACCCCTTCCAAAGCCGGGAAGTAAAGCGGGCATCTCGATCGGAAACGATAGATGATGGCACGCCGTGGAGCCGCACAATCTCCTGAACGTAGAGATGTCCCAAGCTCTCCACTGAGCCCTGCTCTCTGATGGGTAAGAAGTGTGCCGACTTGGTGAGTCGGTCAACAATCACCCAGATGGAGTCGTGACCTCTGGAAGTGCGTGGAAGTCCAGTCACGAAGTCCATAGATATGCCGTCCCACTTCCACTCTGGAACCTCCAAGGGCTGTACCAAGCCTGCTGGTACCTGATGCTCTGCTTTCACCTGCTGACAGGTGAGGCATCGAGAAACGAACTCTGCTACTGCCTTCTTCATGCCCGGCCACCAGTGCTGTCGTCTGAGGTCCTGGTACATCTTCGCCACTCCAGGATGTACCGCCAAAGGAGAAGTGTGAAACTCCCTCAGCACTTCCTCCCGCAAAGCGACTGGTACCATGGTACGTCCTCTGAAAAGGATGTCGTGCTCTGCTCCAAGGGAGAAACCATCAGGTGTCTGTCCCGAGGATATCTGTGCACGCCGTGTCTCACAGTCAGCGTCCCCGCGCTGTGCCTCCCTGACTCGCTGCAGTAGTGGAGGAGTGACTGTGAGAGACTGAAGAAAGGCTGCTCCATCTCTATCCACGAAGGATATCTGCAAAGAGGCTAGCTGCTCTGTCGCCTCCTCGAGTAGCTGAATGCCCGTCCTCCTGCTGAGGGAATCGGCTACTACGTTCCCCTTCCCAGGAGTATAGACTATCTCAAAGTCATAGTCCTGGAGGAACTCGAGCCATCGTCGCTGTCTCAGGTTCAGGTCTTTCTGCGAGAAGATATACCTGAGACTCTGATGATCGGAAAAGACTGTAAAGCGCTCGCCCATCAGATAGTGTCGCCATGTCTTCAGAGCGAAGACCACTGCTGCTAACTCCAGGTCATGGGTAGCGTAGTTCTGCTCATGCGGCCTCAACTGACGTGATCCATACGCGATCACGGCCCGCTCCTGCATCAGAACACATCCGAGTCCGGTCCCTGATGCATCGCAGTAGACTACGTACCCTACTCCCTCCTCAGGCAACCTCAAGATAGGTGCGGTAGTCAATCTCTGCCTCAGCTCTTGGAAGCTCTGCTGACAACTGTCTGACCACACGAAGGGTTTTTCCTTCTTCGTCAAAGATGTGAGTGATGCCGCAACTCTGGAGAAGTTCGGCACAAATCTCTGATAGTATCCAGCTAGTCCCAAGAAACTCCGAACCTCAGTCACGCTCCTGGGTGGCTCCCATGCTAACACAGCCTCAATCTTCGCGGGATCCACTGCAACTCCCGCCTCAGAGATAACGTGTCCCAAAAAGTGGACCTCACGTATCCAGAACTGGCACTTCGAGAGCTTACCATAAAGCTGATGCTCTCGGAGTGTGTCAAGAACAACTCTCAAGTGATAGGCGTGCTCCTCCTCTGTCGTAGAGTAAATCAGAATGTCGTCGATGAAGACCACGACAAACCGATCGAGGTATGGCTGAAAGATCCTGTTCATGAGAGCCATGAACATTGCTGGAGCATTGGTTACACCGAAGGGCATAACCAAGAACTCATAGTGGCCATACCGACATCTGAAGGCCGTCTTCTGCACATCCTCGTCTCTGACCCTGAGCTGATGATAGCCTGACCTGAGGTCTATCTTCGAGAACCACCGTGCTCCCTTGAGCTGATCAAAGAGGTCATCAATCCTCGGTAGCGGATACTTGTTC
Organism: Viscum album; assembly: GCA_963277665.1. Lineage (NCBI taxonomy): Eukaryota > Viridiplantae > Streptophyta > Magnoliopsida > Santalales > Viscaceae > Viscum > Viscum album. Next base: position 247,740,711 of record OY728135.1, on the reverse strand, counting down.
CTCACTGTCACCTGGTTCAGGCGACGATAGTCAACACAAAGTCGCAAGCTCCCGTCCGCCTTTTTGGCGAACAATATCGGGGAAGCCCAGGGTGAAACACTGGGTCGGATGAACCCCTTGCCCTGCAAGTCCTCCAACTGTACCCGTAGCTCTCGAAGCTCGGCGGGGGCCATCCGATATGCTGGAGTGGATATCGGGGCTGTCCCGGGGTACAAGTCAATATAAAAGTCTACCTCTCTGCGAGGAGGTAGCCCTGGAACGTCGTCGGGAAAAACGTCCGCAAACTGATCCACCACTGCAGGAAAACCAGGACTCCGCACGTCAACTGCTCCAAGGATAAGGCTAGCCAACTGATGAGTGATGGGCTGTCCTCTCCTCCGCGGAAGTCCATCATGTGCTGCTAAGGCTCCCTTCTCGCCGGTGAAGGTGAACCTGCTCCCGTCGGTGCGTACACATCGCACCTTGCGCCTAAAACAGTCAATCTGTGCATGGACCGTAGACAGCCAATCCATGCCCAAGATGACGTCGTAAGGCCTCGACGCTGCTACAAGAAGATCCCAGCCGAAGCTCTCGCCTCCTAGAGTTAGCTCACACTGCCGGCACCAGTGCGTAATCGTCGAGTCTGCTCCCGTAGGAGTCTCTAGCCGTAAGGATCGAGCCAACGGCTCTGTCGGAATCTCCGAGCTCCGAACAAGGGCAGCGGCTATGAAAGAGTGACTCGCTCCTGTGTCTATAAGAACTGCAGCAAGGGTGGAATAGACACAGATAGTACCTCGAATCATCTCAGGTGCGCCGTGGTCGTAGGCCTCTGCTGCCTGGAGCTGTGCCTGTCGCTGCCCGCCAGCTCCCTGTGGTCGGGGTGGACCTCCTGGTGGTGGTGGTGGTAGAGCCTCAAAGCGTCGGCCACCACCAGCTGCTCGTCCAGCTCCTCTGCCTCGTCCGCCTCCTCCCTGCGGACCGCCACGGTCGACCCTCTGCCTCTGCCTCGGTGGTCCATCAACTGTCTGCTGCTCCTCGGCACGACGGGTCGGGCAGTCGCGAGCCACGTGGCCCTGCCCGCCGCACGAGTAGCACTGTCTGCCTCTCGTAAGACTGGCTCCGCGCTGTGTGCCCCGCACTGCTGAGCCAGTGCCCTGAGGTCGTCGGCCCGAAGGTCTGGTCTGTCTGGACCCCTGAGTCATCCGTCGACTGCCTGCTGCAGATGACTCTACCACGTGCCGCCCTGCGGTGGGTCGCTGTGCTGGTGTAGACTCAGCAAGGAAGCTCTCGATCAGAAGAGCCCGCTCCAGTACTCCTGTCTGAGTCGGTATGCTGAGGGAGATCAGCGATGCCCTGATCTCGTGTCTCAAACCCTGCTCGAAGGTCCGGGCCCGGAAGAATGGGTCTCGTACCATGTCAGTCGAGTAGCGCGAGAGATCGGTAAATCTCGCCGAGTACTGAGCGACCGTCATGCTGCCCTGCCGCAGCTGTAGAAGCTCCTGGATACGCACCGCACGAAGGGTGGCTGGGACGAACTCCGAGCGGAAAAGGCTCTCAAAGTCCGTCCAAAGAAGAGATGCCTCATCGTGCACCTGGAGCATCAGGCTCCACCATCGTCCTGCTGCTGCGTGTAGTAGGCTCGCAGCGAGGATCACCATGAGGTCTGCTGGTGTCCTCACTAGCCTAAACACTCGAACTACTGCCTCCAGCCAGTCCTCTGCTGCCTGGGGATCCGTCTCCCCGCGAAACCTGGGCGGTCGCTGGCGCTGAAACTCATGCAGTGCGCTGAGGCGACGTGCATCGTCAGCGGCTGCTGCTGGAAGCATCGGGGGATCGGCGGGTAAAGCTACCGCCGGTGCCACTACTGGAAAAGGGCCCTGCACCGAGGCCTCGTCGCTCGGTGGGCTGTCGTCTCGCTCGACTCTCGGAACCCTAGCTGGCTGCCGTCGTGGGGCCATCCTGAAAAGGAAACAGGTGCGCCACGGTTAGAACAATATACCTGGTGAGCTGATATAAGTAATCACAAAGAAAACTTTGAAACACACACGCAATCAATGTTTTCGTGCATTAAGTCGGAAATCAGAAGTCAGGGTCCTGGTGTACGGATACGTCGACCGCCGCACCAACACTGGACTCCCTGGACTGATAACCACACTCAATACGCTAAACATTATTGCTTCACATAGAAAAGATCAGAGTTTGCGGTAGAACCGAACTCCTCTGATACCAATTTGTCACGACCCGCCCTCGGGGTCCGTGCCGTGACTACCCCAAGCCCGCCTTCCATAGGCCAGGGGCTGGCGACTAGCACCAAGGCGTAAATCCCAGTAAAAAGGGAAGGCATTGCCTTTGAAAAGTAAACACACACCACAGAGTAAACAAGCGGAAAGTAAACACTAAACAAGCAGAGTACGACTGAAAGTGCGGAAAAGTAAATGGGCCAGAATACAAACCCAAACTGAAAGTAAAGTACAACCACGAAGTAACAACCGACACTGCTTAGGTATATACCCATACATATACCTAAGTCATCAATTCAAATACGCTCCAACCTCCGAGCCCAAGTACAACTCAGTTCACGCAGGAAAGTATACGTATTCCACATAGGAAAGCAAAACATAATCCACACAGGATTGCACAACACAATCCACACAGGAAAACAACAGGATTCAGCTCACACAGGTATACTTCTTCAAGGACGAAAAAGATGATCACTGATCCATCTAAGTCGTCGGACCCACGAAGGATCGATAGGTAACTAACCCCCGCAAAGACCCACACAGGATCGGGCTCACACAGAACCTGTAGGCGCTGGCTCACACAGAACCGCTGAGCGCAAGGACCCACACAGGATCGGGCCCACACAGGACCTGTAGCACTGATCCACGAAGGATCGCTGAGTGCTGTAGTCGTCGTCGTCGAATCCACACAGGATCTCTGTACTGTCGTCGTCGAAGTCACAGTAGCAGTCGTAGCAGTAGAACAGTCGCAGCCAGCACTAGGGTTCCCGCACACAGCAAGCTCGTACGGAGGGTCCGCTCCACGAGCCGAGAGGCTGATACATCAACTGTCACGAAGACCGAAGTTGATGTATCCAAAAGTTCCGTATCGTCAACAGGAACTCAACGTAACAGACGGCGCGTCGATCGGACGCCCGGTCTGAGAGTTATTGGCATTTTCGTCTCCGGGGCCCGGTTGGTTTTTAAGGCAAAACCAACCCGACCGTACTCCACCTGCGTCCAAACCTCGGGCGGAGTATGCCAAAAGATCTGTCTCACTAAGAGGAACACTACGCGACTGACGGCACGTCAATCGGACGTCCGTAGCTCAAGATATGAGCGTTTCCGCTCCGAAGTCCCGGTTGGTTTCGTGAACGAACCAACCCGGCCGAACTCAAAGTAAACCGAAACCTTGAGTGCGATATACCGAAACGACCGTCTCGATCCAAGGATCGCGTTGCCGCAGACGGTTCGTCATTCGGAGGTCCGAGGCTCAAGTTATGAGCGAAAAACCAAAACTGGTTCGAAACGGGGGGTCCGGGTCCGGGCCGACCCGGCCCGACCCCCCCCTGGGTGGCGCGGTGGCCGGCGGCGGGGGCCGGCGGCGGCGGACGGCGGCGCGGCGGGCCGCGGCGGCCTGGCGCCGCGAGGTGGCGGCGCACGCGGGGGCTAAGCCCCGCGGTTTTGACAAGGCGGCACGGCCTTGTGCCGTGCCTTTGCAACAAACGGCCCCCACGTGGGGGCCGATTTAAAAAAAGACCGGGGGGCTGTTGCCCCCCCTTACATGGAACCGCCCCCCTCTTAAAGAGGGGGGTTTTACAGGCTGGCCGGGGAATTAATTTCCCTGGTTTAATGCCTTCCGGCCGGCCAGCTGGCCGGCCGGTTTTCTCCAACGGAACCGGTAATTTCCGGTTCCCCCTTCGGCTTCCGACGCCGGCGGCCCGGCCGCCGGTTTTCTCTTCCGCCGCGGCCCGGAACCGGCCGCGGTCTCCTCGTCCCGCCGCGGCCCGGAACCGGCCGCGGTGTTCGTCGTCCGGCGCGGTGCGACGGCACCGCGCCCCTTCGCCGTACCATGATTCCTTCCAACGCGGCGCGACGGCGTCGCGTTCTTGAAGATTCTCCTCGGCGTAGCGCGACGGCGTTGCGTAAATTATAAGCACGATCATCCGCGTGGTGCGACGGCACCACGCCACTTGCTTCCACCCGCATGAATAAAACAAGAACGATGGAGGGGGGGTTCGGCCGTGTTCGTGCGGTCCGGCCCCCCTCACGTTAAAATAATAACGCAACTCAAAATAAAATCAAGTCACACGTTAGTCTTGATAAAATCACGATCAAGAATAAAATAAGGAAACCAAAAGAAATCGACAACCCCTACCTCGGGTTTAAGATTCGAAGATTCTTCTACGTTCCGCGGAAGATGTCGTCGCGGAGGTCGGGCGTCGTGGTCGTCTTTCGTCAAATCCGTTGACGAAGAGATATGCCCGAAGAGACACGTCGTTGGCGGATCTTCGTTTGCCGACGAAGAAGGTCCGAGGAGGAAGAAGAGGTCCGAAGATACCGGGTCGCCGAGTCGATGATCCTTGACGAAGTGTTGTCGTTCTTCGTTGAGGATGAAGACGTTCTTCGCCGAAGAAGATGAAGTTCTTCAAGAGACTTAGAGCTCTCTCCTCCAATCCTCAACACAACCAATCTAACCCCCAAAAATAAAATAAGCTAATCTTATTTTATTAAGACATTCTATGAGTTCAAAATTCAAAAACTTAATTCCATTAATTGGATTAGTGTGTTGGCATGATTAAAGTGAGGAGAGGGAAAGTCACCCAATTAAATGGAAGTTTAAAGGTTAAGATGAGTTACACATCTTAAGTGGGGGGTTTAGAGGAGTTAGGGAAGGTGAGGGGTTGGGCTCGTGTGGGCCCCACCCCACCTTTATTCTCTCAAGGGTAGTTAACAACAAGTAGGTCCCACCCAACTTCCACACATAGGTTAACAACTTAGAATATGAAATAAAATTGTAACACAATTTTATTACTTCACATTTAACTCCCTTTTTTTAACTACTCCTCAGCAAACGCACCTTCGGGAAAAGTCCTCTTAAGCAAATATCGGCGCTGCGAGTTCATCGGTGCCCTCAGATTTCAATTCCGAGCACCGGATCAAAAGTTAGGAATTCCCGCTCGTTCGTTCACTGAACGTACCCGAGCCAAACTTCGGAAATTAATTCCGGGCACTCCGGGCCTCGGAATCAGGTGCCGTCTGAAACCGCGCTCTTGTAAAATTCTAAAGAAAATTAAGAAAAAAATTTCCCTTGAATTTTACGGGTCTTTACAATCTGATCCCACGAACACGCCCGCCACCTGTGCTGGAGTTGGGCCCAACCTGATTACATTGTTGTTAATCTGGTCTTGGAGCCAATCCTTAAACACATAGCACCGCTGGATGGTGTGCCCCAGGGCTCGATGGTAGGGGCAGTAGCGGGGGTTATCCGTGAGATGTGCCTCCTCTGGCCTCCAACACTCAGGCAGTCGCACAATCCTCTGCTCCAGGGCGCTCCGGAAATAACCGGGGACCTGATCCTCGTGAAATGAGTAGGTCAGGTATCGCGGGCCCCTGGGAGCGTGGTCTTGACGAGGGGCTGGAGGGGCCTGCCGAGGAGGTAGACCCTGATTATCTCGCCTGGGTTGTGGCGGTACATTACGCGGAGGGGCCGGCCGGTTCTGAGGCTGCCGCTGCTGGGCCGGGAACTGAGCCCGTGGAGGCGGATTTCTGTGAGGCTGTGGAGCTGGTCTCGCCGGCAGCAGCTCCAATGGCCTGGGGGCCTCTATCTGGGCCACAGCAGCGGGCTCAGCCCTGCTGGCTCTCCTTGCAGGAATCATAGGAGGCAGCGGGTGTGCCTGGCTGGCCTGTTGCAGGGCTTCCTCAAGACGTTGAGCTTTGTCTGAGAAGTCCCTGAACCCTCCGGGGTAATTCTGAGTGATCAAGGAAGGGACCAGCTCGGTCTTGATGTTCCCGACGCACATTGTCAGCAACTGCTCCTGAGTCAATGGCATGTCAAGGGAATACGTGAGACCCTTCCATCGGGCGACGAAGTCCGCGACTCGCTCATCAGGCCTCTGCTTGCACTTGAAGAGGTCTGCGATACTCGTCTTCCGGGTCGTGGAACTGAACTGGTAGAGGAATTGTCTACGAAGGTCCTCCCAGCTAGTTATCGACCCGACGAGGAGCTGGCTGTACCAGACAAATGCTGGCCCTTCCAGTGTCTGGACAAAGCAGCGATGCTTAGCGGCCTCTTGCTGCGCCGGAGTCCCCAACATAGGCCCGCACCTCGAGTTGAAATGGGCCAAATGTTGCGGCGGATCTCCAGTCCCGTTGAAGGGGGCAAAAGTGGGATTTCCAAATCCCGGAGGCGCCGGCATGTCATCCACCCATGCTGGGTATGGCTTGCCGTCCGGTGGGATTGCCACTTGCCGAGTCTCCAAGGCTTCCAAGCGGGAAATGAGTGCCGCCATCGGATCGTCCGGACATGGGTTCCAGTCCTGGCGAGGATCTCTAACCACGAGCGCATTGCATGGCCCTTCAATCGGGTCGTCGAACTCGGCAGCTCGTGGGATGGCGGGCGGAGCGGCCCTTGGGGCAGCGGGAGGAATCCGAGCGGGTTCTCTCAGGTAGTCACGCCGCTCGGGAGGGTGTGGTGAAACATACCGCGCCATCTTGCCATATGCGATGGCCTCTCTCCTGTCGGCGAACACGGCATGATCACGGTTGCCCGGGAGGGCCTCATCGAGGGGTGGTTGTTCCTGTCCCTGCTGTCCTGGCCTAGGATCACCGTAGTCAGGCCGCTGCTCCGCAGCGCGCTCGGCGAGGAGCTGGTCAACTAGCTTCTTCTGCTCGGCGAGCTGTTGGCGTAGCATAGCCTTCTCGGGATCCTCATCTGCCCTCTGCGTGGAGGCAGACGGGTCGGCGGGCTTTATAGCCTCGCCGTGCTCTTTACCTTTGCTGACGTTTCGGCTCAACGTCAGTGCTTCAGTGGGTGCGGGGAGTCCCAGGAGGTTCCTCTGATGACGAGTAACTCTCACCGGTGGATCCAGCAACGGCTTGTCTTCGGGGGGAGAGCCCCCGTCGAGAAGTTCCACACCGTTCCCCTCCCCCGACAGGTCAGCCATATTGACTGTTTCCGTCCCCGGGGATATACCCTCAGGGCCACCCAGTGAATCGGGCTGTCGGCGAATCGCACTGAAGCGTAGGGCAGCGTACTGCCCCCATCCACGGATATACACGTGGGGAGTGGCTTCCTCGATAACCTTGCGGAGTACTTGAAAACACTCAACGCATCGTTGTTGGAGGGCCTCGTGGTGCCCAAATGACCCGGGGTGCCGAACCGCGGGGAGCGTGGCAAGGTCAATTTGACGGCACTGCTCACCAATATCCTCCAGGTGCACTTGACTCCCGGGATATGGCATCTGTAAGCGGTGAAGACGGGAGTGAGTCTCCCGGAGAGTTCGGCGGAAGCACTCGAACTCATCCGGGGTGAGCGATTCGGGTGCATCAAAGTCCGGTCCTGCGACTGGCCAAAAATTCTCAGGGAAGTGGCCCTTTGCAAGGACGGTCCAGAAGCTCCACGACTCAAGCTCGGGACCCAGGTCTCCTTGGTCCTCTTCAAAGACTGGGAATGGACGGAGAACCGGCAGTGGTGCCGAGGCGGGCCGTCGGGCCGACGGGCTGGCCGGCGGTGAATACGGCGAGCAGGCCGATTGGCCTCCATATCCCGGGCCTCCCTCTGAGGGTGGCGGTGCCCTGGCTACCACATCATGATAGGACGAGCCGGCGAGCGAACATCCTGCCGTAGCGTCGGTGCTCGCCGAGGGTGCACTAGATCGTGGTTCAACCGTCGGTCCCCAGAAAAAGTCTCCGGGTTCTCCGATCGAGGCAGAAGGCGCTTCCAGAGGGGCCGGTACCAACCGCAAGCTTGGCCCTTGGGGGTCTACCAGGCCCTCGCTACTCCGGATATACCTTCGTAGAGAGGCGGGGATCGTATCGATCTCGCTCTCGGGAAGTACGAGGCTGACGTGCCGCATTCCTACCCCTGCCCCTGACTGGCGGGATTGGGGGGAGGGCTCTGTTGCCGAATCATACTCCGCCTCTGTATCAGAGAAACGAACCGGTCGGATCTCTGTCCGGAATTCCGTAACATTCTTCCCTCGGCGTCGACGCCTCGCCCTCCTGCCCCTGGGTGGTTCTTCGAGGCACGACTGATCTCTATCCTGGCGCCCTCCGGCCGCACTGGTGCTGGGGCCAAGAGGACTGGAAACCAAGGTGCGAGGAGCACCGGGACAGATATCAAAGGGGACGCGGGGAGAGATGCTTCCGGGCAGGCCTCCGGGCCGGGATCGGGAGGTGGGATGACCCATGCCTCTTGGATCGGCCACACGGAGTAGCCCCTGTTGGTGAATAGCGCTACCGCGAGGTGGTCCGCGGTGGCTATTGTCTGTGCCAGCAACCGGGAGAGTCAACCCAACCTGCCTTAGGGGCAGTCGGGGCCTCGATCCAGGTCGGGCATAGAAGTGCCCTCGCTCAGGATGCGCAGGGTCCTGGTGACTGGAGCCAGCAGTGGCTTGAGCCAACGTGGCCGCTGTTGCTAGGGCCCCAAGGTGGGCATCCTCTTCCGCTCGTGCCCGACGTTGGCGTTGAGACAGACGAGTCGGGATGAGCGGCGCAGGCAGGTGGAGAGCCTGTTCCTCGACTTGAGGGGCCTGGCGGCGGTGTCGCCGTGGCCTGGCGGGAGCCCTTATCGTGGATCCCTGGAGCGGATCTCGGATAGGGTAGTCCCGGGCATCTTCCACTTCATCCGCATAAGGGAAGGAGTTGTCGGAGCGCTCCGGGGATAAGCTCCCAAAGCGGTTGGACGTCGAGGTAGGCAGCGGTGCCTCCCTGCGCGGCCCTCGGGGGCGGCGTTGGCGGCGAGGTGAAGCTCCCTCGAGGTCTAGGCGAGCCATGTCCCTGGTGGGGATGACTCCCTCTTCCTCGTATCTCCGCACCAAGCTGTTGATCACCCTTCTTTGGATGACCTCCGAGGGGGAGAGAGGGCGTGGTTGTCCCGCAATTGCGGCTGCCGGGACAACTGTGGAACGGGCGGGACCGCGCGGAGTAGCCGCGTCGGTGTTTCCCCTACCCCTGCGCCAGTGGGCGGGTGGCGATCGGGCACTGGATTGGGCGACCTGATTCCTGAAAGCAGGGAGAAAAGCCCATTAACACTGACAGGAAAAGGAATCGACAACCAACCATTAGTGCCACGACGCCTTCCGTGGGGGGGACCCAGGCCCTCGACGTCGCGAGACGGAGTGCCCGAGTTCCCTTCCCCAGCCCCTGGCGGGTAAAACTGAATGCTCGGTCGAGCAGCATGTTGGTCTTCCAACACCTCTGAAAGCCATCGGTCTTCGTATCGAGGAGAAGAGATTCACGTCGGGTTCACCATTTTTCTGTTTCGGTGCGGATGTGCGTCGGGTTACGCTGTTCCGCCAGGACGCGTTCGCGCGTGCACCCGTCGACCCGAGGGGATGGGCGCGCGCGGCTTGTGGCCCCGCAGTCCCGCTTTCCAAGGGCGGGCGGCATCCGTCCCTTATTCAGGGGCGTCTGCTCCTTGATCGAAACCGGGATGATGGGATGTCGGCTCCTCCTTCCGTGGACGTCTCCTCGGAACTCGTCGCCTAATCCGGGTCTCCCTCATAGATTTACGAATGTTCGTGAATCTCGTTCCCGGCGCCATATCTTCATGGATACCGGTTAATTACGCTGCTTCTGCCCGGACGCCCCAAGGAGTCTGGACGGGGCAGCAACCTGCGGTGAGGAGACCGGGTGGCTCCGGGTGTTGGGGGCGTGTCTTGACCCTGCGCCTCTGCATGTCTGCCTTTCGTCCCTAATAGGGCTTCTCGAAGGCGTGATGGCCTGAGGCATCCCGCACTGGGTGCGGGGAACTGTGTTACCTGAGGTTTTCCTCAGCTTCCCATGTTTAACACGGGGTATGCCGCGAGTTTAACGTCCAGCAGGGACGGCATCGGACTGATCAACACGAGAAGTGGATCAGATGACAGAACCCCTTACGGGGAACCTCCGACGCTGGGGCCAGCACATGGGCGGCTTCCCGAGCGAAGTGGAGTGGAATGAAATGGCATGACCCCACCGGGATGTGGCGGCCCGGGTAAGGATCAGGATGGATGATGGAGTGAAGAGCTTGGGCCCCGTAGGGGCTTCCTACGTACCGCGCGTTAGCGCGGATCAAAGTCAGTGTAGTTCGGATATACAGTTTAACGTCATGTTGGACGTTGGCAAGCCGACTCACGAAGAGATCGAGGCCGCCGGGCGGAGGATTGAACCGAACCACCTCGCACAGAGGGGGATGGAACGGCCGGGTGGATCACAGTTTCACGTCGTGCTGGACGTTGGAAAGCCGACTCACAAGGAGGTCGAGGCGGTGGGGAAGCACAATGGAGATACACACGTGCAGTCCCCCACGGAGCGGATTCATAGGTGAATCGACGCAAGTGTGAACCCAGGAGGGGTCCACTGAGGGACGAACCGACGTAAATACGACCGGGACGACCAGGTGGCGGGCTTGAACCTCGGAGAGGCTTCCTACGTACCCTGTTTAGAAGACAGGGATCAAAGTCCACGTAGTTCGTTCGAAAGCCGACTCACGAAGAGATCGAGGCGGTGGGGAGGCACAATGGAGATACACACGTGCAGTCCCCCACGGAGCGGATTCATAGGTGAATCGACGCAAGTGTGAACCCAGAAGGGGTCCACTGATGGACGAACCGACGTAAATACGACCGGGACGACCAGGTGGCGGGCTTGAACCTCGGAGAGGCTTCCTACGTACCCTGTTTAGAAGACAGGGATCAAAGTCCACGTAGTTCGTTGGGTTTGTAACACTCTACCCCCGTGGGCGAAGGCCACTCCAATCCTGACATCCCTGCAGAGACGAGTGGGTGGGGGCCACATCCAAACCGGGAGGACCCTGCGTACGCGGCACGAGATCGGGTGAAGCGGACGGTTTAACGTCTTGCCGGACGAAGTACAGTTTAACGTCGTGTGTTGAAGACGAAGGTGCTTGGCAGTTTAATGTCTTGCAGCGCGGACGATGGGGGCTAGGCAGTTTAACGTCATGCAGCTTGGACGTATGCAGTTTAACGTCATGCAGGACGAATTACAGTTTAACGTCGTGCAGGACGTATGCAGTTTAACGTCGTGCAGGACGTATGCAGTTTAACGTCGTGCAGGACGTATGCAGTTTAACGTCGTGCAGGACGTATGCAGTTTAACGTCGTGCAGGACGTATGCAGTTTAACGTCGTGCAGGACGTATGCAGTTTAACGTCGTGCAGGACGTATGCAGTTTAACGTCGTGCAGGACGTATGCAGTTTAACGTCGTGCAGGACGTATGAAGCTGCCGGTAGGTCCGTGTCACTTCGCGCGAGCCTGGAGGGGGGCCGCACGGAAAGACGACGCACGGTGCGGGAACCTGCGATGAAGATCATCGGGCGCCACGCAGGCGGGTACCCAAAGGGGGTCAATGGAGGCGACCCTGGCGGTTTGCGCGCAAAAGAGGAGCTTTGCGCGCAATACCGCGGGTCGGCGCGCAAATGGACGGTCTGGCGCGCAATTGGGCCAGCACTTTGCGCGCGGATGATTGAGATTGCGCGCACCGGGCTTCAGATAGCGCGCGGGGGCAACGGCTCATTCTTAGATCGAATGGCCACTTTGAGAAGGGGGGGGGGGGGTGCGCGCAATCGGACCGGATTGCGCGCACCCTGGGGGCAATTGCGCGCAAGAGGCTTCTTTTGCGCGCAAAGGCCTTAGGGTGGAGAATTATTCAAAGGAAGGGAGCCCAAGGGATTGCGCGCGAAGGCGAACCCCGGGGCCTTATTGCGCAAAAGAAAAGCGGTTACCTGAAGATCGGCATTGCGCGCGGAAGGGGTTGGATTACGCGCACGAGAGACCGTTCGAATTCTGGCAACCTTCAAAACGTCGGGGGTCGCCTTATATTTATAGGCAACCCCGGGCGCGGAATCCCGGCAGCGGGCGCGAAATTCGCTTCGCGGGCGCGGAATTCCCTTCGCGGGCGCAGAATCCGGACCCGGCGCGCAAGGGAGTCGCGGGAGCTCGGGGCGCGCAAAATTGCGCGCCGGCCCTGCGGATTGCGCGCATCCCGGGAGGATTGCGCGCCGCGACTCAACTTTGCGCGCGGGCCTCTAAAATTCCGCGCAAGACCTCCGGGCCCTCCGAAACATGCCTCCGACTCCAAATATGACCTCGCTTTCCGCATCCGGAGCTTTGTTTGGGAACAACCGACTTTTCCGGCGTCTACAGGGACACCGATCTGTGGTCTTGATGACAATATCTTCCGAATAGTGTAGTATCATCTCCCGAGTGCCGATTTGACCTCAAATATTTGGAATTTCACCACTAGGTATGAAATTTTTATTTTTAAGTCTATATACCATTTTATGCATTCTTGTAGGGGTTTAGGGCCCTTAGACACTTTCTTGGGACACCTTGAGGATCGATTTGTGTCTTTTAGGGGAAATGAGGGTGATTCGGGTTTCTCATAGGGAAATTCCTAATGGAATTCAAATCAAAAAGGTTTTCACTGTACTAGAGAATTCCATGGGGTTTTCCCATTTATAAAAGGTGTGTTTTGGGGAATACACATACTGTACCAGGGATACAGTCCATGTATTGAAAACATGTCGTGTGGCCTGAGGACAAAGACTAGGAAGCTGTGTGAACTTACATGGTTGTGTGAGAGTGGATAACTGGAGTACACAAGCATGGACTTATGAACATGGGAATGGGTATATGAAACAAAAGGTGGGACATGTTGCTGGTAAAGGACTTGTACCAAGGGGTACACTCCATGTTTTAGACATGGCATGTCGAGTCGTTTGTAAGGATGACTAGATCAGGGCCCGGTTCAAGTGAGATATGCTAGGTACCGCCAGTACATGTTGCGTAATCTGACATGCCCATCCACTCCATGTTGTAGAGGATATGAATGAGTGTTCTAGAGGGGTTGTATTCTGTGTAGACTCCATTACATGATATGTAGTATCCTCTTAGAGGAGTTTCCATCTAGAGTATCTCACTATTATGGGATCAAATTAAGGCATCTGACTATCCTAAACATAGCAGTTTTCCTTATATAAAGAGATTGTGGACATTTTTCGGGCCTACGATATGTGGGGTGAGGAGATTTTGTGGCTCTCTTGGGTCCGAGTAGTTTGTAGCATCAGTAGTTGAGTGAGTTCCCTTGGTCTATCCCTATGAAGGTATGTTTGATATTATGTCCTTAGTACATGATTGTGATCCCATTGGTAGGATGAGCTCTAATAGTGTTGTTGTATCCCTCTGAATAAGCCGGATTGGGATCCCCTATCGTATGGTTAGATTTGTTGCATCCCTCTAGAGATTATGAGGTGGGAACCTCTAGTATATAATTTTCCATGATCAGGTTCTAGGTATCATTATGACCAAATCTACATGGGTAATGATCCCCTATCTATCATGATAGACCTACAGGGTTTGTGGTTTTATCTAGTGTAATATAATCTATGTAGAGTAAAATATTAATACGATTTTGGAATCATTTGGTATATGATACCCTACTCAGTAGTTATTATTAGTAGGATTGTGGAAACATCGAATATATAATCCAATACTTAGAAGATGGTTTATGTAGGGTTTGTGGAATAATCATGATACAATCCCCAAAAGTGTGAGTTATATGAAACGGGGTTTGTAGAATTTTTATTACCAACACTACATGGGAAATGATCCTCTATCTGAGTCATATGTTCTACATGATGTTAGATTGGGTTTTGGTGTTCCTGAGAATAACCTGGGTGTGATCCCCTATCCGAGTGACATATTTGGGTTACTGTATTGGATTCTTGGTTCCCCATAATGGATCCTAGCATGGTTACCATATCCAAGGAAATATGGTTTACAGTTTTTCATGCTTGGTTAGTAGTGTCCCCAAAAAATCCTAAGAGTGATCTCCTTTCTGAGGAATGTGACATTTTTTTTCTTGTAGTGTAAGTAGCACCCCCTTCTAGGGAGGGTGAGAACGCGTATTTATGTATTGATATCCATAGAGTTCCTACGTGACATTCTTCATAGAGAGATCCAATAAGTGAATTCTATTAGATGTATACCCAAGGGATGGAAGTGATGTTCCTAAAACATTGTGATACATGATTGATTGGTATCTCTCAGATGTTCCATCAGGGATGGATAGGATGTACATGATGGATTGCATCTCTTGGATGAGTTTCATTAAGAATGATTGACCTCATGGAGTGTGTGTTCCTACATTTTTGTTCCCTTTATGACTTGGGTAGGAACATATGACTTGCAATGAGATCAAAACCTCATGATACATAGAGTCTGAGACAAGTATCTCTGGGTTTCCTTACGGTGATTACACATCATGGATACAATTCCATGTCATATGAACATACTAGTAATGTTTATCCAAGGATGGTAACGAGATGGGGTTTTCCTATCATTTGGGTTCCCTCTATCTGGGTTGAGTAGCCTGTTTCCTTTGAGTTTCTCCATTTTATTTTTGGTTTTTGGGGAAACTATTGTGTATTGTTATACTTAACCCTTCATGGGATTTTCACACATGTGTTGTGTCATGTATAGACCACAAGCCTTTTGATGGAGTCCTATGAGGACCTATAGTATTATGAGATTAGAGAGCTTGAATGACAGTAGTGTTTACAGGACTTTGGACTTATATATTTCCATTGGGATTATTTTACACCGATCTACTCCATATGAGAAGGCTAGTCTCTTTTATAGTTTTCATTTGGTGGGTCTATATTTAGCCTTTTTGTACTTATATTATACTATGTTATTTTATTGATGTATGAAAGATTTTATTTTCAATTTATATATCTATGCACTATTTACTAGAGGTGTATATTGGTTCATTTATACCGCTACAATGGGATAAGGACTCCCTTGTGTGTGATTTTCCAACTTGTCACTAGACACCATCCCCTCGCCAATAGAGGCAGCCTTGGGGAGTTTTAGGTGAAGCACGGTTAGTTAATTTTATGATAGTTTAGATGAATCCACATGTTAATATTCAAATGATATATTATTTTAACTTGACTAGAAGGAAAATATTTCATGTAATGCAATTAATTTTATCCTAACCTATAATGTTTTCTAAACCATCGATTGATACCAAATATAAGGATATGACCTTAAACATTACATAATCTGGAGTTTGAGTCAATAATTTATATTTCATTGAATTTAAGGGTTTTTTATGATTATATAGTTAAAGAATTAGGTCATAAATCACGAAAAACCCCATATTATACTATTTGGACACATTAGATCAGTATCCATTTGTTTCAAATTAGAAAACTTTTAAACCAAAACATGATTTCATTTCATGAAACATATTCATCAATTTCAACCAAACCTCTTTATTTCCCTTACCCATCATTAAATCATGTGAAAAACATTTTAAAAATGTGGTATTATCACAAAAATCATAGTAAGGGACATAAAAAATAATAAAACCTCTAGTTTAGTGAAAAAATGGAAACCCTGGAAATACTTTTATTAGAAACGATAAGATTTTATCTTGAAAAGGGCTTATAATTGCATTATATTGATAATTTATTTTAAATTTTGGAAAAAAATATCTATAAAAAGTCATTAACAAGGATAGAAAATTCATGTATTCACCTTTGGACATCATCTCATATAACACTTACAGAACCATTACAAATTGAAATAACCATATGGCCAACTTCAAATATAATTAACATGAAAAAAAATTATTACCTAATACAATTATGTTATATCTGTATGATCTCATAATTTTTAAAAGGAATCCAAAAATAAATAAATATAAATGAGAACATAAAATTTAGTTTAATTTATGTACATTAATAATAGAAAAATAATGTTTTCATTTTTCAAAATGTTAAATTTAAAACACGTATAAAATAGACCCTGTGAAAAATAATGAATTAAATTAAAATGAATTTTATAAATATTTTATTTTCATATAAAAAAAATTCAAAAGTAATTTAATTAATAGAAAAATTAAAGGGAAATAAGGTTTGATGGAAAACTATAAAAGATGATTTATTTAGAAGAAAATACCCTTATTACTTTGAAAATTTTGATTCATAAGCCCCATTAATGAATATAATTATAAAATACCTTAAATACCATTATAATTTATATATTCATGATATAATATGTATATGGGGATGTATATACACCTCATCAATGAATATAGGTGCATAACCAAATTTTGTTTCTCAATGAATGTAAATATTGATGAAGTAGCTTACCATGATTACGACATGTCTGGTGTATCTTTATATACCAAAATAATAAACTTATATAAAATATTTAAATTCTTTATACACATTAAATGTTTATTTTACCTTTTATTTCAATTATTAGTATATAATTTAATATTATATGATCAATTATGTTTACGTAGAATGTTTTGTCCAAATTTGGTTTCTGTGTCAAAAATAACACTGATAGGTTGACTATGGTTAAATGATGTCATTATTTAAATGTAAGACCCTGACCCCAGTTATCCAGAGTCAGTGAATTATTATATAACATTGGCATGATAACAAATGATCAAGTCTCGAAAGACCGATTAGTTTAGTAGCCTTGGAATCACTAGATACATTCATAAAGTTTACTTTACATCATAAAATGAAAAACTACAACAACATCTTGTCTCCATATACCACACTCATATCCCCTCATACTATCCCTACAGTTCATTCATAAAATACTTCTTCACATCCTGGAAAAAATAAAACATAGAAATGGGTGAGCTCAGATGCTCAGTAAGGATAACAATATAGCGGAAACTTTTATAAGTAAGCATAAACATTTAAGGCAATGTATAACTAAAACAAAAGCCTTTTAAACTTGAACTTCAACATAATATGGCCGAAATAAAATGAAATAATTCCATTTACTTATTCACATGGATATTCTACTAGTCAAATAATCTCATGCAATATCAATAACCACTTTCATAATGATGGAATGCATAATGCCAGACTATCATAACCACATAGTCATGGCCTTGTGCCAAGACTACAAATAAGATTTCATCAAGGCCTTATTCCAAGACACTAGTTTGTCTCATGAGACCTACCGATGCATCGAAAAGCTATAACGGGCTCCACCCGTCACTTAATACGTCCAATTCATTCCACATATGAACAGGTTTAACCATAACATAAACATTATTATTAAAAGTAGCATACAAAATCTCAATACTTTCTCAATAAACCATGAATTGTATAAAAATAACACATCCACAGTCAAACATATCAAAAAACCTTTAATACATTATATAAGTTTTTTATCATAATAAATGAACTTCAAATAAGATTAAAACCCATCAAAGGATGTTGACATAGATGAAATCAAAATATTTGAGAGAAATATCTCTTTTTTAAATCATTTAAAAGCCACATAATTATAAAAGAAAACATTTACATTGAAAATATTTTTATAATCTTGTATGGAAAGCTTTGACGATTTTATAACTGTTGAAAATATCCGCACCCGTCATATAATTTAAAAAAAGACATTCTTACCTTAATTTTGTCGATAAGGTTAAAACCGACATTGTTTGGAAAAAAAATGGAATGATTCCCTTATAAACATCTTATAAAAAGTCAACAAGGGTATAAATGACTTTAACCCATAGTCTATAAAATAGTAAGAATGATTTGAAATACATTTTTATGAAACATGGAGGTGGATGATAAAGAGGTCCCAGTAAATAATTACGTATAAACAACCTCGGATAATGAAGATATTGTGAAATAAACCCTTACCTTGTACTTTTCCTTGGACGGGGGTAGGTTAACCTCCTGTATAATGGTGAAATAATTTTTATTAAATTATAAAAGAATCATATACATTAATATGATATCAGATATGATATTTTAACATTGCTTTGCTAATAATATCTTTGTATTATCGTTGTTTCGGGTGTTAACTGATTCATTTTACTTTATATGCTTTGTTATGTAATCCATGTTTGTTATGGATAGGTTGTATCTTATTCATATCCATAATGATATCATATCTTTAAACATTATTTTTAACCATCAAATGAAAATTATTCTTGACTGGATACGACGAGGAATGAATCTCATCGCGTTCGTGGAGACGGTAGTCCGTACGTACGCATGAGCGACAATATCATTCTTTTGATATTAATAAAATATATAATTCAATGGTATATAATATATACAGAATCATTATAATTTTATATTTATTATTTACATAAATTACACATCATTATCATAGTCATCCAAATAATAATGTTTTGAATAACAATTACACCACGATGTGGAGATGGTAAGCCTTACGTACGCACGTATGATGACATGCCATTCAAAGGATGGATAAAATACTGAATATGGTTGTACCATATTTATAATAACATCAAAGTATATAGAATATACTAGAGTTATTATTATATAATGTAAATAACAAAGAAGGAAGAAGTGGAAGAAGAAAGGAACTTGAAAGAGGGTGGTGAAAACATTACATCTTCTTCGGGTTCTTCCTTTTGATTTGATCAAACGGGGCTCCTTAGGGTAGCTTTCTGATAAAACTAAGGACTCTAGATTGATGTGAGGGATTTTTATAGGATATTTGGGCAGGGTTTGGCCGAACCAAAAGTCTTTGAAGGTATGAATTTTAGAGAAGGGGGTGTTCCCATTTATAATAGGGGTGAGGGGCACCTTAGGAAAAACTTAAACTATTATTTTATAAAAAAATTATATTCGGTTTATAATGGATCCAAAGTGTCTTATTTATATTCCAAAGTGGTTATGAGTATAAATCTTTTCCACCAATAGATTTTAGATAGGTTTGGGTCACTATATTAACATTATCATTTATATTTAACTCTTAGTTAAATAGTTTAACATTTACCCAATCTCTTTATATTTTTATATTATATGGTTAATAAACTTACTATAACAATCCAAGATAACCCAAAGTGGTTCATTATTAATATATATAACCTTATATAAGTCATTTTTCCGAACCTTAGATTTTTAGAAATATAATATCAATTAATAATATAATATTTGTTTTAAATATTCCTTTATTTCAATTTTGACACTATTTAATAATTGATTTTTTTTAATGTTCTAAAAACTTTATTAATTCGAACTAAATCCATTTAATCAATCATAACAGGTCATATTAACCTATAAAAGTAGTTTAATTCATAAAAAGGCTCAAATTAAATTTATTTGGATATTTATAATATCAATTATTTTAATATTTTATTAATTAGGTAATTACCGCATCACCATTGTGTCATAAATAAATTAAATTATTTAATGTATAAAAATTATAGATAAAATATAATTATGTAGGAAATATTTTTATCTTTCTAATTAATATTTATAATCGAATTTATCTTATGTATAACTGTATATTAAAAATGTTTTAGTTATTAAATATTGAATTTAAATCTTTTAACTCTTCTTTGAATTAAATAATAATAAATATCCTAATCTAATCCAAGTGGAACAAATAGGTTCATATTTTATTCCTAAGGTTGTTTTTAGTCGAATTATACTTATCCAATAGAATTAGTACATGTGTTAGGGTAATAATAATATCATTTTTACCCTTAATTATACTATTTACTTTTAACCGTGGTAAATAAAAGTAAAAGTTACTATTTACCATAATTTATTTTTATCTTATTGAACCAAATTTTACTCCTTGATATTAACAGTGTCTCTCGGATTTTCGATATTCCACTCACAGAGGCGGTAAAACTATGTTTTATGTGAATTTGGAAATTCTCCTAGGAGATGGGTAAAAGACGGTGAAAAGTTCAATAAAATTTTTATATATCTATAATTATTATAAACTGACTACAATGAATTACATATAACTTATATAGTTATTATGTATCTAATTTGACCTAAAATAAATTTAAATAAAATAAATAATTATTTAAATAAAAATTTGATTTTAAACTATAACTCTGTGTTTTTCACTATTCAACAAAAATTTATGTTTTCAAAAAATACCAAAAAATTTCTCTAAGAAAATTTTGATATTCTGAATCCAAAAATGAATTCCATTTTGAAATATAAAATTTATAAAATTTTAAAAAGTGGGTATTACTATTCATAACAGCTAGTTTGATTGGTTGTGGTGTGTGTTAGAACTCGAAGTTGCGTACAACACACGCTACTGTATTATTCAAAGAGAAGCGTACCGTGGAAGTTTGGGGTGTTACATTCCCCCCTCCTTAAAATAATTATGTCCATAAAATTTCTAGAATATTTCTGCATGAAATGACTCGGGTGGTTCTTCATCATAAGTTCCTCATGTTCCCATGTTGCCTCTTCCATCTTATGGTTTTTCCATAGAACTTTTACCAGACGAGTTGTCCGGTTTCTCAACACTTGTTCTCTGGTATCATGAATCCTGACGGGCTCTTCGCAATAAGGTATATCGGGTTCCAGTTCTAATTCCTCATAGGTGAGTACATGTGTTGGGCCAGGCATGTATTTTCTCAACAATAATACGTGGAACACATCGTGAACTTTGGAGAGATTTAGAGACATTGACAAACAATACGCTACAACCCAAATTCATTCTAGAATTTCGAAAGGTCCTATGTACCTGAGACTCAATTTACCTTTCTTACCAAAAAGTATGACTCCCTTCCAGGGAGATACCTTCAAGAAAACATGTTCACCTACATGAAATTCTAAATCATTCCTTCGGTTATCAGCATAGCTCTTCTGCCTACTTTGAGCTTCTTCGATGTGGTTTTGGATTACCTTCTTCGTTTCCATCGTTTCTACACCAATTGCGGGCCTATGAGTTTTATTTCACCAATATCATCCCAACAGGTTGGTGTGAGACATCTCTTTCCATATAACGCTTCATATGGTGCTATCCTAATACTTGAATAGAATCTATTATTATATGAAAATTCTACCAAAGTTAAATATTGATCCCACATACCTTGAAAGTCAAGTGAGCATGATCTCAACATTTCTTCTAAGGTTTGAATAGTCTGTTCTGATTGTCCATTAGTTTGGGGGTGGTAGGCAGTGCTCAAATGAAGTTCAATATCCAAGGATTTCTGAATACTTTTCCAGAATCTTGATGTAAAACATGGATCACGATCAGAAACAATTGATATGGGAACTCCATGAAGTCTCACAACTTCATTAATATATAGTTTTGCTAGATGTTCATGTGGTAAATCCTCCCTTACAGCAAGAAAATGTCCTGACTTGGTAAGATGATCAACAATGGCCCATATTGTATCGTTCCTTCTAGGATTCCTTGTTAGTCCCATG
The DNA here is from genome assembly GCA_963277665.1 of Viscum album. Taxonomy (NCBI): domain Eukaryota; kingdom Viridiplantae; phylum Streptophyta; class Magnoliopsida; order Santalales; family Viscaceae; genus Viscum; species Viscum album. The sequence continues at coordinate 247,719,299 of OY728135.1, read as the reverse complement.
ACAAAGTCAATCGTGATATTATCCCATTTCCACTCTAGCATGGGAAGAGGTTGCATGACTCCTCCAGGCTGTTTTCTTCCATCTTTCACTTGTTGATGAACCATAAATCTTGACACAAAATCAGCAATCTCCCTCTTCATTTGTCCCAACAAAAATGCTCCTTCAAATCTCTATACATTTTGGTTCCCCCAGGGTGTATAGAGAAATTGGAACTATGTGCATCATCTAACAATTCCCTTTTTAGATAAGGTATATTGGGAACATAAAGTCTCTTCCCAAATGTCAAAATTCCATCTTTATACACAAAGTCAATCAATCTCCCATCATTCACAGCATCAATTTTCTTTTTAAATTCTTCATCATTGGTCTGAGAACTCTTAATCCTTTCTAGTAAATATGGTTTGTCAAACATTTGAAAAAGATTTGATGTTTCACCTTCCATGGTTATTCCCATATCTATCTTTACTAGATCCATGTATATAGGATCCTTTTCAACTCTCATTTTATTCAAAACTCCATGATCCTTTCTACTCAAAGCATCTGTCACCTTATTTGCCTTCCCCGGGTGGTAGTGTATCGTGTAATCCTAATCCTTGAGTAGTTCAAGCCATCTCCTTTGCCTCATGTTGAGTTCTTTCTGTGAGAAAATGTACTTCAAACTCTTATGACCGGTATATATCTAAAATTTTCACCATAGAGATAATGTCTCCATATCGTAAAAGAAACGATTACAACAGCTAACTCAAGATCAGGAGTAGGATATTTTTTCTCATGAATTTTCAGCTATCGTGATGCATATGCAATAACTCTATCATTATGTATATGGACACAACCAAGTCCTTAATTCGATGCATCACTATAAATAACGAACCCATCATTACCCGATGGTAGAGTCAATATAGAAGAATTGACTAATCTTATCTTTAGTTCTTCGAATCATTCTTCACAATATTTTTTCCAAACCAATTTAACCCTTTACGTGGGAGCTTTGTTAATGGGTTATCCAATCGGGCAAAATTCTGAACGAAACGTCGATAATAACCTGCTAAACCAATAAAATTGCGTAACTTTGTTATACTCGTTGGTGCTGGCCATTATTGGATTTCCTTGGTCTTAGAAGGATCAACAAAGATTCCATCCTTGGAGATAATATGGCCAAGAAAAGAAATCTCATGAAGCCCGAATTCACTCTTGCTAAACTTCCCATATAATTCATGTCTTCTCAGTGTCTTCAATATAATGCGCAAGTTATTTTCAGGATCTTAGTAGACTTTTGAGTATACCAAAATATCATCAATAAATACCACTACAAAGTCATCATGATATTCCTTGAAAACTCTGTTCATTAGATCTATGAAATTAGAGGGTTCATTAGTCATCCCAAAAGTATAAGGCCCCATCCTTAAACCTTACTTAATCTTGAGTTAATACAAGATTACACAATGAGTATCTTTTCAGGATTAGAGTTTTAGAGAATTAGATCATAAAACGTGCATTACATTCCACACTTTAACAAGGTGGTTACATAAAGATAGTATTCATTTTTTCCCATCAACGGAAACATATTTAAAATAAAACATGAATTCTTTCTTGACACTTCCTTGACACTATCATCATATCATGTACCTTTCCCTTGACCTGTGAAAAACATTTCAAAAAAACTTGGGATGAGAATAAAAAGCTCAGTAAAGGATACACAAAGAAGGAAAACTGTTAGTTTTTCAAAAACAATAAGTAAACCATGAGGACTTTAACAAAGTAATACTTTTCACCTTTATTAAGTAGTAAAAACTCTTCACTGAATAAAAGATCATTACTTACCCTTTTGTAACCAAAATATTACCATAAAACCCATATAAAGAACACATAACATATAAAGGTAACTTGGGACATAAACATACTTAAATGGAATAACTATAAGGTCGACTTCCACACATACTTAATAGAATATCAATACGACCGACTTCCATACCCAATGCATTGGAGGTTATAATGTAACCACCCGTCCTGGTATTCACGGCACCAACCGTCATATGGTTTATCACGTAACCACCCGTAAAATGTCCATGTACCATCATTACACATAAAATATTGAAAATATAAACATTTCAATAACAATATTTCATTCACAATCACAATAAGTAATTCCCAGATATTGAATTAATCAATCCATTTTCAAAAACCATTTAAAAGAGATTTTTGAATCAAAGTTTCCCATACCACTTTGAAGCTTTTAATGGAATTATAATTTTAAAACATTAATGTCCATATAAATAAATACTGAAAACCATTTTGAAAACATGGAAATTAAAGATAACGATTTAGAATAATAAATCTGTAAAACATTTAAAACGATATTTTTTTTAAATAGTTTTTATCAAAATGAGAGACTCTTGAATAAAAATAATAGCGGAATAACATTTAATACGAACTTTATTATATCATGAGAATAAAGGGATTCATGATATAATATGTCAAAGGACAGTATACACACCATATAAGAGTGAATTGGTGCATAACAACAATGAAGTCTCAAAAGAAATGTAAAATGAGATGAAATCCATTATAAAGAAGGTATCCTTAAATTAAGGATAAATCAATCTCATAATTATGTGTGAAAAGTATAACTACACCCAATATTAGTGGATATTAAGTGTAATAAAATCAACGGTTATTCACACATATTCAAAGGATGACATATTCAATAACTACATGTTGAACCCAAAGAAATCGAAATTGGGTTAAGAAGTTCCCTTGGTAAAATTCGACAGCCTAACGACGTCACATAAAATTTTACAAAAAGGGTTGATGAGAGAGATAAAGGGGATCTCATCACTTGGACATAAAATTTACATAAATAAGGATATAGAAGAACATATCCCAACATAATAGTATGTGAATTAAAAAACATAACAAAAGAAGTCTTTTAAAAAAAAGGAGGGTGAAAGGTCCCCTTACCGAGTTGGGTAACTTTCAAAAAGTACACCCCATGGAAGAAGGGTCATACAATGAAGATGTAAATACCCATAAATAAAATTATACTACACAAAGTGTATAATAATGGTCAGTACATACACCACTCAAAGGAAATAGTGGCAAACATAGCATAAATGTCACGGGAATAAAAGTGAGATGAAAAATCCCTTACGAAAACTCGGCAGCCTAACGACACCACTTAAAACTTCCATAATGGATTGATGAGATATAATAGGGTCTCTCATCATATGAACATAAAAATTACAGTAATAGTAATATAAAAGAACATCCCAATAACAAGAAATATGAGCTTTAAAAGGAATGACATAAAAGAGTGTACTTAAAAAGAAAGAGAGGAGTAGGATCCCTTACCTCGGGTCCGACTTGACTCGATCGTTCATTAATATCATGAATAATAAACTTGAGTTAATTTATACTTCCTTAATAACCTTTTTCAAGTTCATTATTCCTTTTATATCACTTATTACCATGTCATGAACACTATGTTATTATTTAAGCTAGAGACGGTCGTTCTAACGATCATAGGTACTTGAGTAAAAAATATACTCTTTATAATTATAAGTTGTTCATGTGGTAAAATATCCATTATATCCAGAATTTTATTCATGATTTAGATATCATATATATCATATATATCCATTATATTCATGCATTTATAATATTACATAACATTTAGAGTTAAGAAATGAAATGCACCGTTCATGGAGACGGTAAGCCGTACGTACGCATGAACGCTACTTCCATTTCTATTTCATATTTAATGGAATAACATAATGATACATAATAGTATTTTATTTCCAGTATGGTATAATATATAATATCATTAAATATATCCTTTATACATACCACATATGGTAATAACGAATCAAATCACTTTGAGGGGGCGGTAGTCCGCACTTCCTAAAATGAAGATATCACGTATACCCATAATGGAAGCCATAAAGGTTTGCCATAAATGAAAAATACAGAAGCTTAAGTAAAACCTAAACATATTATATATCATATATAAACATAGTGACATCTTAATGGCCACCTTTGAGGTGTTATATGAGTGTTGAACAATCATCGTTTCGTGAGGCAGAAATTCGCCATCCACAGAAACAGTATGTTCTTTAACCATTAGATGAAGGTGTGTGTAAGTGTAGCTCGAATCATTATTATAACAACATCCTAGTATATTGAATATACTGGAGTTTTTACAAAATAAATTAATAAAAAGAGTTTATGGGGTTGGAGAAGCAAAATAAAACATAAGAACACAAGATAAAACACTACCTTTAAAACGGGTAACTCTCTTTGATTTAAGCTCAAAGGCTTCCTTGGAAAGGATTCTGCCCAAAGTGAGGCTTCAATGATGAAGAGATGGATGTGGAGAGATGAAATGGGCAGGGGTTGGCCGAGACAAAGGCTTTGGAAGTGTGGGTAAAGAGGTAGAGGTGGGGGCCTTTTATAAGAGGAGATGAGGGGCACTCTTGGAAAGTAAAGAAATGATACTTTATTTTAAAATGTGTTTCGGATTTAAAAGGTCCCTCATTGATATAATTCGAGGATAAGGTGATAAGGGTTCGAAATATACCCATCCAATAGGTTTTGGACATGTGTAGGTCATAGAGTTTACATTATCTTTTCATTTTTTTAAATCCTTTATTAATGAGGTAATCGCTGCATCATCATGATGTCATAAATAATTTAACATATTTAATGTCTAAAAATTATAAAAAAAAATATCATGATGTATTAAATATTTTTAGCTTTCTAATGAATATTTATAGTAAAAAATATGACTTGTATAACCCCATGTGAAAATTGTTTTAGTAAAACATCTCATGTTTGTGTCATTTTTATTTTAATTTTAAATAAAAGGCATAAATGTCATTATCATACCCATGTGGCTCCATGGGGTACCAAAAATCGACCCATGGGTTGTATTTGTCGGCCATAACTCATCCAATAGGGTTAGGACAAGTGTCAAGATATTTTCATTTTATTATAATATCATTTTTACCTTAAATCACACTAATTACCTTTAATCACAATTAATAAAACTTAAAAGTTACTTTTCATCAAAAATTATATTCATCCCATTGAACCACATTTTACTTAACAATTAAAATCATTTAAATTGGATTTTTGAAATTAAAATCACAGAAGTGGTAAAGCCCCATTTAAATGAAAAATCAAATTTTGTAACCACCACTTTGGGGTTTCACTATTCATCAAAAATTGAAGTTTTTTAGAAAAATACCAAAAATTCACCCTAAGCTATATTTTATATTCTGAATTCAAAAATGATATCTATTTTACCAAATTCATAACATAGAAGTTGCATTAGTTAATTTTATAATTAATTCCCGCTGTTAGAGCAAATATCGTGTTTTTATGAAACAATAAGTATCAAAAGATTGACACTAGTTTAAGTCTAATTTCAAAGTGAAATTAATTCCAATGACCACTATTGGATTAAATGGTAAAAATATATTCTAATTTTACTTTAAAAAAAATTCAAAAGATAATATAATCATATAAATAAATTAGATTAAAAATAGGTTTTGAATTAAAATACAACATTTTTCACTATTCATTAAAAAATGAACTTTATCAGAAAGATACCAAAAATTTATACAAAGTAAATTTTGATGTCCCGATTCTAAATAAGAATTTTATTTTTTCAAATATAACACATAAAATTGTCAAAAAGTGGATTTAAAAGAGGTTCGCCTTCAAAAGGCGGTTAATCGACCTTTTAAAGAATATTAGACTGTCTACGCTTAAAATTGGATTCATTCGCATTTTTAGTCCTCTAAAATTTATTATAAAGAGTAAAAATATTTGACAAACATATATAATAATTTTTTAGTTAGTTCTGTTCATTCCCTCCATTACAACGGCTAAACATTAACTACCATTTAAAATAATATTATTTTATTATTAGAGTGCAACGTAAGATTCCCATGAAACTTGTTGTTGCGTATTGGGTACGTCATCGAGCATAGAATCCCCTTTAAAGTAATATTAATATTTTATTCACAAATATGGATAAATATAAAAATTTCATATTCTTTATTTACTGGGGGTGTTACATCCTTCCCCCCTTTTGGAAATTGCATCCTCGCAATTTTAAAATTGAGCTTGGAAACATCCTTGAAAGTCCCACATCGGAACAAGAGTCGGTAAAACAATTACTTTAAAATGAAGAAAGATAAGTACAGAGGTCACCCGAGTTAACCCATACTAGGATTCCAAGTATGAAAATATGGAATGGAGGAAAAAACAAAGGGTCATGTTCTGATGGAGAGTGATAGTAAACATGTTTAGGAGAAAGTTAACCACAAGAAAATCACAAACTTGTGATGGGTTAAACGGTATTCGATTCCCCAGTAGGAAAAGTTAATAGACAACATTTTTGTTTTAAGTTACTTTTTATTGAGGAATTTATTCATTAGGAAACATAATCACTTATCATGTTGACATTCAACTTTTATTAGATTCCTTACACAAACTCATATTTTCTCCAAAAGACGAGTATTTAGGAAGACTTGTTCGCATTAAGAGTACTATAATCAATTTCTAGAGAATCACCTAATCCACAAAAGAGATCTATATGCTTCCCATGCCTTTAGACTCTAACCAAAACGAAAACCAAAAAGGTTAGTACCAGATCAGATAATCCAGAAAAGGATAACCCTTTATAAAAATAAAATCTATTCTTAATCTCCAAAATTTGTCCAACAAAACCCAAAGTTCAACGAGGAACATTCGATAAACAATTTTTCCATAAAATTCTTCAAAGTAAACCAAACTAAGATTGAAACCCAAATATTTGAAGGATTTAGTCACATAGTCTTCCAAGTTAAATCGTAACATTTATCTCCAAACAACATCAGTTGCTCTTAATGTCTCGTATTGAAAATTAATTAACCTAATCACATATCCTCCATGATAGGTTAACAAATATCCATAGATAACCCAAAATCAAATTACTCTTAATTAATAAAATCATCTAACTAAAAAAAGAATCAGTCAAACTAACTAGGGACTTCACGTAGTCTAGTGATAGGTGATAAATACCAGTTGCACTTTGGTTGTGGGTTCGATTCCCGCAGCTTTGTCTGACGCGATGGGTTGTCACACGGTCTGCGTGTTGTTCTTTTTATAAAACTCCAAAAATAACCCTAACATGTTTTAACCTCAAAAGTTTCCTTCTACCTCTCATTTTCATCCAAATTCGTTACGATCTCAACATCTTAATTCTTGAAGTCTTATTTCACCACCATAAGATAAAATAAAACGATTCCCAAAATGAATAACATCATACCTTGATCATGGTGTCCACTCGGTTTCATCGTCATCTTGCTCACATTGGTAGAAGTCCCATGCATTACAAAAATGATTTAGAGATCCTTTAAAAATCATTTTCTTCCTCCATCCAAATACACCTTGTACAACATGGGTCATATGGGTGTTCACAGAAAAAGAGTTTTGGAAAATAATCATGTATGACATATAATTCCAAAACATCAGATAAAACATGATTTCTATAAAATAGTCGGACAGAATTTGAGTTGAAACTTTCTATTATTGGTCCTTCTAAAATACCATAAGTATGTGCTGAGAGACTATATTTTAAAAGCAAATATAAATAGGTTGCACAAGGGTCTCCTTCCTCAGCACCATTTTTAAAATCATAATATGCTTCAAATTCTTGTGATAAGGTAAAATATTTGAAAATACCTTGATAATATTTACCTTTCTTGAAAATATGAGAATACTGTGAAAATAGTATTTGTCTAAAAACAACCCATGATCCACGATGATAACGAGGTATAGTGGGGGTGTTTGATATCTCAAACAGCTGCTTGCAAGTGAGTTGTATGCTATAAAAAGTTTCACAATCATCCGAACATGACTTTGCAATAATTATTGCAAGCATGTCATCAGGAAGATATAGGAATGTCGTTTGAGATCCTTCTCATTCCATTCGTAACCGACTTTAATTGACCTGAAAAAAGTTATAAAACAAGGATTTAACTGAAATAATAGATATAGGGACTAATCATGTGTCTAAAAAAACTCATAATCCCTAAAGTTGTCTAAACCGACCTTTGATACCAACTATAAGGCCCCAGCCTTAAACCTTACTTAATCTTGAGTTAATACAAGATTACACATTGAGGATCTTTTCAGGTTTAGAGTTTTAGAGATTAGATCATAAAAATTGCATTACATTCCACACTTAAACAAAGTGGTTACATAAAGATAGTATTCATTTTTCCCATAAACGGAAACATATTTAAAATAAAACATGGATTCTTTCTTGACACTTCCTTGACACTATCATCATATCATGTACCTTTCCCTTGAACTGTGAAAAACATTTCAAAAAAACTTTGGATGAGCATAAAAAGCTCAGTAAAGGATACACAAAGAAGGAAAACTATTAGTTTTTCAAAAACAATAAGTAAACCATGAGTACTTTACCAAAGTAACACTTTTCACCTTTATAAAGTAGTAAAAACTCTTCACTGAATAAAAGATCTTTACTTACCCTTTTGTAACCAAAATATTACCATAAAACCCATATAAAGAACACATAACATATAAAGGTAACTTGGGACATAAACATACTTAAATGGAATAACCATACGGTCGACTTCCACACATACTTAATGGAATAGCCATACGGCCGACTTCCTTAACCAATGCATTGGAGGTTATAACGTAACCACCCGTCCTGGTATTCACGGCACCACCCGTCATATGGTTTATCACGTAACCACCCGTAAAATGTCCAAGTACCATCATTACACATAAAATATTGAAAATATAAACATTTCAATAACAACATTTCATTCTCAATCACAATAAGTAATTCCCAGATATTGAATTAATCAATCCATTTTCAAAAACCATTTAAAAGAAATTTTTGAATCAAAGTGTCCCATGCCACTTTGAGGCTTTTAATGGAATTATAATTTTAAAACATTAATGTCCATATAAATAAATACTGAAAACCATTTTGAAAAAATGGACATTAAAGATAATGATTTAGAATAATAAATCTTTAAAACATTTAAAACGATATTTTTGTTAAATAGTTTTTAACAAAATGAGAGACTCTTGAATACAAATAATAGCGGAATAACATTTAATCCGAACTTTATTATATCATGGGAATAAAGGGATTCATGATATAATATGTCAAAGGATAGTATACACACCATATAAGAGTGAATTGGTGCATAACAACAATGAAGTCTCAAAAGAAATGTAAAATGAGATGAAATCCATTATAAAGAAGGTATCCTTAAATTAAGGATAAATCAATCTCATAATTATGTGTGACAAATATAAATAAACCCAATATTAGTGGATATTAAGTGTAAAACAATCAAATGTTATTCACACATATTCAAAGGATGAAATATTCAATAACTACATGTTGAACCCAAAGAAATCGAAATTGGGTTAAGAAGTTCCCTTGGTAAAATTTGACAGCCTAACGACATCACATAAAATTTTACAAAAAGGGTTGATGAGAGAGATAAAGGGGATCTCATCACTTGGACATAAAATTTACATAAATAAGGATATAGAATAACATATCCCAACATAATAGTATGTGAATTAAAAGACATAACAAAAGAAGTATTTTAAAAAAAAGGAGGGTGAAAGGTCCCCTTACCGAGTTGGGTAACTTTCGAAAAGTACACCCCATGGAAGAAGGGTCATACAATGAATATGTAAATAACCATAAATGAAATTATACTATAAAAAGTGTATAATAATGAGAAGTACATACACCACTCAAAGGAAATAGTGGCAAACATATCATAAATGTCACTGGAATAAAAGTGAGATGAAAAATCCCTTAGGAAAACTCGGCAGCCTAACGGCGCCACTTAAAACTTCCATAATGGATTGATGAGAGAGAATATGGTCTCTCATCATATGAACATAAAAATTACAGTAATAATAATATAAAAGAACATCCCAATAACAAGAAAGATTAGCTTTAAAAGGAATGACATAAAAGAGTGTACTTAAAAAGAAAGAGAGGAGTAGGATCCCTTACCTCGGGTCCGACTTGACTCGATCGTTCTTTAATCTCCTGAATAATAAACATGAGTTAATTTATACTTCATTAAGAACCTTTTTTAAGTTCATTATTCCTTTTATATCACTTATTACTATGTCATGAACACTATGTTATTATTTAAGCTAAAAATGGTCGTTTTAACGATCATAGGTACTTGAGTCAAAAATATACTCTTTATAATTACAAGTTGTTCATGTGGTAAAATATACATTATATCCAGAATTTTATTCATGATTTAGATATCATATGTATCATATATATCCAGTATATTCATGCATTTATAATATTACATAACATTTAGAGTTAAGAAATGAAATGCACCGTTCATGGAGACGGTAATCCGTACGTACGCATGAACGCCACTTCCATTTCTATTTCATATTTAATGGAATAACATAATGATACATAATAGTATTTTAATTACAGTATGGTATCATATATAATATCATTAAATATATCCTTTATACGTACCACATATGGTAATAACGAATCAAATCACTTTGAGGGGGAGGTAGTCCGCACTTCCTAAAATAAAGATATCGCGTATACCCATAATGGAAGCCATAAAGGTATGCCATAAATGAAAAATACAGAAGCTTAAGTAAAACATAAACATATTATAAATCATATATAAACATAGTGACATCTTAATGGCCACCTTTGAGGTGTTATATGAGTGTTGAACAATCATCGTTTCGTGAGGCAGAAATTCTCCATCCACAAAAACAGTATGTTCTTTAACCATTAGATGAAGGTGTGTGTAAGTGTAGCTCGAATCATTATTATAACAACATCCTAGTATATTGAAGATACTGTAGTTGTTACAAAAGAAATGAATAAAAAGTGTTTAGGGGGTTGGAGAAGCAAAATAAAACATAAGAACACAAGAGAAAACACTACCTTTAAAACGGATAACTCTCTTTGATTTAAGCTCAAAGGATTTCTTGGAAAGGATTCTGCCCAAAGTGAGGCTTAAATGATGAATATATGGATGTGGAGAGATGAAATGGGTAGGGGTTGGCCGAGCCAAAGGCTTTGGAAGTGTGGGTAAAGAGGTAGAGGTGGGGGCCTTTTATAAGAGGAGATGAGGGGCACTCTTGGAAAGTAAAGAAATGATACTTTATTTTAAAATGTGTTTCGGATTTAAAAGGTCCCACATTGATATAATTAGAGGATAAGGTGATAAGGGTTAGACATATAACCATCCAATAGGTTTTGGACATGTTTAGGTCATAGATTTTACATTATCTTTTCATTTTATTTAAATCCTTTATTAATGAGGTAATCGCTGCATCATCATGATGTCATAAATAATTTAATATATTTAATATATAAAATTATAAAAAAAAATCATGATGTAGTAAATATTTTTAGATTTATAATGAATATTTATAGTAAAAAATATGACTTTTATAACCCCATGTAAAAATTGTTTTAGTAAAACATTTCATGTTTGTGTCATTTTTATTTTAACTTTAAATAAAAGGCATAAATGTCATTATCATACCCAAGTGGCTCCATGGGGTACCAAAAATCGACCCATGGGTTGTCTTGGTCGGCCATAACTCATCCAATAGGGTTAGGACAAGTGTCAAGATATTTTCATTTTATTATAATATCATTTTTACCTTCAATCACACTAATTACCTTTAATCGCAATTAATAAAACTTAAAAGTTACTTTTCATCAAAAATTATATTCATCCCATTGAACCAAATTTTACTTAATAATTAAAATAATTAAAATTGGATTTTTTAAATTCAAATAACAGAAGTGGTAAAGTCCCATTTAAATGAAAAATCAAATTTTGTAACCACTACTTTGTGGTTTCACTATTCATCAAAAATTGAAGTTTTTCAGAAAAATACCAAAAATGCACCCTAAGCTATATTTGATATTCCGAATTCAAAAATGATGTCTATTTTACCAAATTAATAACATAGAAGTTGCATTAATTAATTTTATAATTAATTCCCGCTGTCAGAGCAAATACCGTGTTTTTATGAAACAATAAGTATCAAAAGATTGACACTAGTTTAAGTCCAATTTCAAAGTGAAATTAATTCCAATGACCACTATTGGATTAAATGGTAAAAATATATTCTAATTTTACTTTAAAAAAAATTCAAAAGATAATATAATCATATAAATAAATTAGATTAAAAAGTGGTTTTGAATTAAAATACAACATTGTTCACTATTCATTAAAAAATGATCTTTATCAGAAAGATACCAAAAAATTACACAAAGTAAATTTTGATGTCCCTATTCTAAATAAGAATTTTATTTTGTCAAATATAACACATAAAATTGTCAAAAAGTGGATTTAAAAGAGGTTCACCTTCAAAAGGCGGTTAATCGACCTTTTAAAGAATATTAGACTATCTATGCTTAAAATTGGATTTATTCGCATTTTTAATCCTCTAATATTTATTATAAAGAGTAAAAATATTTGACAAAAATATATAATCATTTTTTAGTTAGTTCTGTTCATTCCCCCCATTACAATGGCTAGGCATTAACTACTATTTAAAATAATATTATTTTATTATTAGAGTGCAACGTAAGATTCCCATGAAACTCGTTGTTGCGTATTGGGTACGTCATCGAGCATAGCATCCCCTTTAAAGTAATATTAATATTTTATTCACAAATATGGATAAATATAAATTTTTCATATTCTTTATTTACCTGGGGTGTTACAAAAAGGCATTACTGTAAACTCGTAATGCCCGTACCTAGTTCAAAATGCTGTCTTTGGAATGTCTTCATTCTTCACACAAAACTGATGGTATCCAGATCGAAGGTCAATCTTTGAAAATTATTAAGCTCCATGCAGTTGGTCAAATAAATCAGCAATGCGAGGTAGGGGATACTTGTTGTTTATTGTTATAGCATTGATTTCCCTTTAGTCGACACATAACCACATAGATCAATCTTTCTTCTTAACAAAAAGGACAGGGGCTCCCCATGGAGAAACAATAGGCTGAATAAATCCCTTATTACTCAATTCCTCTAGTTGTTTCTTTAGTTCCACTAATTCCATAGTGTCCATTCTATAAGGGGTCTTCGATATGGGTCTTGAACCAAGAATTAAATCAATGGAAAACTCAATTTCTTATTTTGGAGGATGTCCAGGTAAATCATCCAGAAACACATCTACGCATTCTTTCACAGAAGTTACATCATCTATTTGAACATTCCTTTCCTCACCCACAATTATTTCATTCTCTTCCTCCCTGATAATTAAATTTAGTTGAGCTACTGGGGGTGGATCTAGATAGAATCAGGTGGTGACGATTCTGATCAAAAGATAAGGTGTTCCTTATCATCATAATAAAAAATCGTAACCTCCTTCTTCACATAAAAAATCTTCGTATCATAGTATGAAAGCCAATCCATACTAAGGATTATATCAAACTCAATCATAGTTATGACGATGATATCAGCAGATAAAGAACATTTATATTCTCTAATGGGAACCGATTCACAGAACTTTGTTGCAATGATACTTCCCTTAGGAGTTTTGACAGATAACTCCATTGTTTAATCAAATTGTAAATATCTAATTTTCTTCGAAAACTGGGAAGATATGAAACAATGCGATGATCCAGAATCAAATAAAGCATTTTCTAAACTTGAGGAAACCATTAAATTACCTGCCACCACACCTTTCGGAGCTTCTACCTTAGCAGTAGTGATAACATAAGCTTGGCCTTGATCCCTTGGCCTTTTCTGAGGTAAGTTACCCTGACTCTTAGGACATTCATTTGCATAATGTCTCTTCTCCCTACAATTGTATCATTGAACATCAGTAGCTTCTTTCTTCCCCTTTCAATCAAGAGCTCGGTGACCTTTTTCACCACACTTGTAACAGACTCCCATTACCTTCAAGCAAGTACCGGGGTGTTTCTTCCCACATTTATTGTAGGATAGATAATAATCTTTTCCCTTATTCCCCTTATTTCCATTTCCAGAGTGATAAGTAGATCTATTCTTCTCTTGCATTGCTTTAAAGTCATTAGACTTAGATAATTCCTTTTCTATCTAGATTGTACATGAGACAATATCTTCGTACGACGAGAATGATTTTGAGACTAATACTCGTCATAGAAATGGTTTTAACCCATCGAAGAAATGATCAATCTTACTCCTTTGGTTACGTATATAATCTGCTACATGCCTCGCTAACCTTGTAATATTATCCTCACACTTTGTGACATTCTCGTCCTCCTTTTTCCTCAGACTCATAAATTGTATTTCCATATCCAGTCAATGGTCATGAGGAAAGTATTTTTCTAAGAAAAGATCTTTAAACTCCCTCCATTCTATATTTGATACTTCATCATATTCCTTTGTATTTTGAATCAATGACCACCATTGATCTGCATCTCCAGTGAGGCGGTAAAATGCCATGATAACTTTTTCCCTTTCACTACTCCCCAAGGCATGAAATATTTCTTTCTAAGTAATTTATCCATTTCTAAACTACTAGTGGATTGGTACCCCCCATTTAATGTTGGTGGTTGCTGCCTCATGAAGCGATCTAACATTGATCCTCCACACTACGGATCAGGGTGCTCCATACGGGTAAGGTTATTATTCATAACCTGAGTGAGTTGTCCCAGAATGTTGATAAGATGATCACCAACAATTGCATCACCAGATCTACTATAATTATCTTGAGAAGGAGGATAATCCCTACATGGAGTGCATGCATTGATTTGGTTTCCATTCCTACCACTAGGCTCCATTTCTTAAACAATGGCATACACAAGATTAGTTTATGAATCACAATACATAAATCCAAACATGTAAAACACTTAACCTTAATTGAACAGTTTATGGATATAATACATAATCATAAAAATATTTTCTTTGAGGAAGTATATACTCATAAACCCTTCATAATATCTTGTAAATAAAATGAGAATTATCCTAAGCATATCCCCCGAGAGTGTTGTAACCAAGAGTGCAGCAAGGCCCGTTGTCGTGCACTATTTCCCATTCGAGTCTAGCTCAAAGCTGTGTTTTCGAGTTTTACCCCTAGGTACATCTATGCCAGAGCCGCCTTTATCTACTTGTATCCAGACATGGATTCATTTTTGGAAAACTCAGAATATCTCTACAGTACCAAAATTCTAGGAAGTTCTTCTATACTAATCCTCAAAGTCTATCTTAGGTCTATGTGCTCTAATCAGAGTTTATCTAAATATAGCTTCCAAGGATTGTACTAAACTTTCTTTGATACTAACTGTAACACCCCGACCCCAATTATCCAGAGTCGGTGCCTTCTTACATAACATTGGCATGATCAAAAAATATCATGTCTCAAATTTCTGATTAGTTTAGTAGCCTTGGAATCACTAGATACAATCATAAAGATTACCTTACATCATAAAATCAAAAACTACAACAACATTTTGTCTCCATAGACCACACTTATATCCCCTCATACTATCCTTGAAGGTCATTCATAAAATACTTCTTCACATCCTGAGAAAAATAAAACATAGAAAGGGGTGTGCTTAGATGCCAAGTAAGGATAACAATATAGTGGAAACTTTCATAAATAATAATAAAAATTTAAGGCAATGTATAAATTAAACAAAAGCCTTTTAAACATGAACTTCAGCATAATATGGCAGAAATAAAATGAAATATTTCAATTTTCTTATTCTAATGGATATTTTACTAGTCAAATAATCACATGCAATATCAATAACCACTTTCATAATGTTGGAATGCATAATGCCAGACTATCACAACCACATAGTCAAGGCCTTGTGCGAAGACTACAAATGATTTTGTCAAGGCCTTGTGACAAGACACTAGTTCTTCTCATGAGACCTACCGATGCATCGAGGAGCTATTGCGAGCTCCACCCGTCACTTACTAAGTCCAATGAATTCCTCATATGAACAGGTTTAAACATAACATAAACATTCGTATTAAAACTAGCATATGAAATTTATATACTTTCTCTATAAACCATGAATGGTATAAAAATAACTCATCCACATTCAAAAATATCACAAAACCTTAAATACAATATGGAAGTTTTGTATCATAATAAATCAACTTCAAATAAGCTTAAAATCCATCAAAGGATGTTGACATAGATGAAATCAAAACTATTTGAGAGAAATATCTCTTTTTTTAAATCATTTAAAAGTCACATAAATATAAAAGAAAACATTTACTTTTAAAATATTCTTATAAGATTTTACGGTAAGCTTCAACAATTTTATAAAGGCGGAAAATAGCCGCACCCACTGTATAAGTTAAAAAAGTACATTCTTACCTTAATTTTGTCAAAAAGGATAAAAATGACCTTGTTTTGAAAACGACAGAAATATTACTTTATAAACATCTTATAAAAAGTCAAAAGGGTATAAATGACTTTAACCCATAGTCTATAAAATAGTAAGAATGATTTTAAATACATTTTTAAGAAACATTGATGTGGATGATAAAGAGGTCCCGATAGATAATTACGTATAAACAACCTTGGATAATGAAGAGATTGTAAAATAAACCCTTACCCTGTACTTTTCCTTGGTCGAGGGTAGGTTAAACTCATTTATAATGGGGAAATAATTGTTATTAAATTATACTATAATCATATACAATAATATGGTATCATATATGATCTTTTAACATTGCTTTGTTAATAATATCTTTGTATTATCGTTGTTTCAGGTGTTAACTGATTTGTTTTCCTTTATATGATTTGTTACGTAAGACGTGTTTGTTATGGATAGGTTGTATCTTATTCATATCCAGAATGATGTCATGTGTTTAAAAATTATTTTTAACCATCAAATAAAAATTATTCCGGAATGGATACGAAGGGGAATGAATCTCCTCGGGTTCGTGGAGACGGTAGTCCATACGTACGCACGAGCGAAAATATCATTATTTTGATATTAAGATAACATATAATTGGATGGTATATAATATATATAGAATAATAATTATTTTATATTTATTATTTACATAAATTACACATCATTATCATACTCATCCAAATAATAATGTTTTGAATAACAATCACACCACGACGTGGAGACGGTAAGCTATAAGTACGCACGTATAGTGACATGTGATTCAAAGGATGGATAGAATACTGAATATGGTTGTACCATATTTATAATAACATCATAGTATATAGAAGATACTAGAGTTATTATTTTATAATGTAAACAACAAAGACGGAAGAAGTGGAAGAAGAAAGGAACTTGAAAGAGGGTGGTGAAAACATTACCTCTTCTTCGGGTTCTTCCTTTAGATTTGATCAAAAGGGGATCTTTAGGTTGGATTTATGATTGAACTAAGGACTCTAGGTTGAATTGAGGGAAGTTTATAGGATATTTGGTCTGGGTTTGGCTGAATGAAAATGCTTTTATGGTATGAATTTTAGAGAAGGGGGAGTTCTATTTTATAAGAGGGGTGAGGGGACATTAGGAAAAACATAAAATATTATTTTATAATAAATTCATATTCCGTTTATAATGGCTCCAAAGTGACATATTTTTAATCCAAGGAGGGGATTGGTCTAAATCATTTCAACAAATAGATTTTAGATAAGTTTGGGTCACTATATTAACCTTATCATTTATATTTAACTCTTAGTTAAATAGTTTAACATTTACCATGTCTCTTTGTATTTTTATATTATATGGTTAATAAACATACTATAACAAGCCAAGTGAATCCCAAGTGGTTCATTATTAATATATATATTCTTATCTAAGTCATTTGGCCGAACCTTAGATTTTTAGAAATAGAATATCAATTAATAATATAATATATGTTTTAAATACTCCTTTATGTCAATTTTGACACTATTTACTAATTGATTTTTGGTAAATTTATAAAAACATTATTAATTCGAAATAAACTTATTTAATAAATAATAACATGTCATATTAACCTATAAAATTAGTGGAATTCATAAAAAGGCTAAAAGTACATTTATTTGGATATTTATAATATCATTTATTTTAATATTTCATTAATTAAATAATTACTACATCACCATTATGTCATAAATAAATTAAATTATTAAATCTATAAAAATTATAAATAAAATACAATTATGTAGGAAATATTTTTATCTTTCTAATGAATATTTATAATCTAATTTATCTTATGTATAAACCTATATTAAATATGTTTTAGTTATTAAATATTGATTTTAACTCTTTTAACTCTTCTTTGAATTAAATAATAATAAATGTCCTAATCTAATCCAAGTGGACCAAATAGGTTCATATTTTATTCCTGAGGTTGTTTTTGGTCGAATTATACATATCCAATAGAATTAGGACATGTTCTAGGGTTGTAATAATATCATTTTTACCCTTAATTATACTATATACTTTTAACTGTGGTAAATAAAAGTAAAAAGTTACTATTCACCAAAAATTATTTTTATCTTATTGAACCACATTTTACTCTTTGATATTAACCATTTCTCTCGGAGTTTTGAAATTCCACTCATAGATGCGGTAAAATTATGTTTTATGCGAATTTGCAAATTCTCCAGGGAGATGTGTAAAAGACGGTGAAAAGTTCAATAAAATGTTTATATATCTAAAATTATTATAAACTAACTCCAATGAATTACATTGAAATTAAATATGTATTATGTATTTATTTTTAACTAAAATAAATTTGAATGAAATAAATAATTATTTAAATAAAAATTCGGTTTTAAACTATAACTTAGTGTTTTTCACTATTCATCAAAAATTGAACATTTTCAGAAAAATACCAAAAATTCACCCTAAGATAATTTCGATATTCCAAATCCAAAAATGAAGTCCATTTTGAAAGATAAAATTTATAAAATTTCAAAAAGTGGGTATTACTATTAATAACGGCTAATTTGATTGGTTGTGGTGTGTGTTAGAACTCGAAGTTTCTTACAACACACGCTACAATATTATTCATAGAGAAGAATACCGTGGAAGCTTGGGGTGTTACATTAAACATAACTAGAACAATAATAATAATTAAATAAATATAATATTTAAAAATAAATTATATTTTTAAAACTATTGAAGAAAAAGTTTATTGAAAAATGATCTAACGTTCTTATCATAGCAATGGTGGGTCATACATACCAATGGGTAACATTTCTATTTTCAATGATTATTATAAAAATAAGTAAAGTAATATTTAATGTTTAATGAACTAAAATATTAATTATTTATATATATTTATATATATCATTATTGTGTGGTGCAGTGGAAAAATGGAATCAAATCACTTTGAAGATGCGGTAGTCCACACATCTATAAATGATGTTATCGATTTTTTTAATGACTGAAAAGGTATGAAAAATCATATATTATACATTAATAAAGATAAATATTTAATTTATATAAAAAATATGTAATATATACAAGATATATTAATTATATTTACCCTTATTACCTTTCATATAACAAATTAATCAAAAATGTATCGCATTACTCCATGAGGTGGTAGTCTATCATACACAAGATAATGATATTATATCCCCTAAAAAAGGAATGAATAAAATGTATATATAATATAGTGACTACATATATATAATTATGTGATAAATATCATATGTATGATATATATCCATCATCTTACCCAACCATGAGAGTTCATAAGGGAAAAATAAATGTCATTGGTTCGTGAGACGGTAGTCCACCAAACACACGAATGATGGTTTCATAACACATTTTATGGAAAAATGAAATGATAGTGGTTGTTCCATAGAAATAATATCATCTATTTTTATGTAAAATATTGATTTTATTATAATATAATGGGTTAAGAATAATTTAAGGTGTTGGATAAAGAAATAAAACAAAGGCACACGTTGATGAGTGTTAACTCTTCTTTGGTTATCCTCTATATGTTATCAACAAAATCCATTCGTGGTTGGATATCATCCAAAAAATGTAATAAATGATGATAATAGGTGATTTTAAATTTATATATATAGGTATATTCTTATCCAATGTTATATGAATGCGTGAATAAGAGAGGGTAGGGGTGGCCTTTTATATGTGGGGAGGAGGAAATAATTGATATTTTTTAAAAGGTTTGAGTTTTCACATATTTTTCATTTTTATAAAAGGTCAAAAAATGGGAGATTAATTATTATTATTGGTATTATTTTCAATTTTATTCTTTAATATAGTTTTTTATAATCTTAATAGGTCATTTTTTTCCTCATCATTTTATTTTAACCATCCTTTAAACCCTTTATTACCTTAACTATTGTAATTAATTTTTAATGTTTTCCCTACTCATTTTGGTAAAAAATAATTTTGAAATATTAGAAAATATATATTTTGAGTATTAATAATATTTAATCCACTTTTCAAAATTCCATGCATTGATGTGGCCAAATTTAATTTAAAATAAATCCCACAGACATGGCGAGAAAGGCGGGTTTTAATACGTGTGTTTTTATGAAAATTTTATATATTAAATCTATGAATGAGAATTATAATTTTATGAAAATAAATTAATAAATATTTATATATATTTTATTAATATCATATAACACAATACTTATTAGTGATTACTATAATTAAATAAAATATTGAAACATTATTCATTTTAAAACTGTTTTTTGGAAACCATGTTTTTAAACCCAAAAACAAACTTATACCAAAAACCAATATAAACTTGATTAAAAAAGTAATTATTTCGATTAAATATATGTAAATAATAATTTTTTTTCATGAAATACTTTAAAAAACTATTTAGTCTTTTTACATTACTTAATTTATTTAAAATAAAATCCTTTTATAAAAAAATTAGTATTTTTTCTATTCACTAAAAAATTTTATTTTCTGAAAATGCCTAAAATTTCCCCCAATGTAAATATTTATATTCTTATTTTAAATTTGATATTAATTTTTTAAAATTAAAATTATAATATTTTTAATATAATCATTTCTATAATACCTTATTAGAAAACATTTCAGTTAAATGAAATTCCTTTTTGAAAAAAAAATATTTAATATTTTAGAACTAATATAACTATCAAATTCATATTTAAAAATATGAAAATAATTTATTCCATATTTAAATGGGTTTTTACAACGTAAATATATATAAAAATATATATATGTTTATGTAATTTTAAACATTTATTAATATATATTTAAATGTAAATTCTTATAATTATACTTATAAATAATTTTAAAATTTTTAAAATATTGAAAAAGTTTGTCACTAAAATAGCCACATTTTCTAACAAATGTCTGTTTCATTGGGAAAAGTGATGTAAATGTGATTTGGCCCCATTGTATGATTTGGTGGGTGTTTAAGTCCTTTTTTAATCCATCTCATTGGGTATTCTGTTTGTTTATTCTTCTCTCGAAACACCCAATGGTTCTCAGATCCACAAATGAGTATGGACCTACATTCTAAATTAAGGTGGTAATATGGTGTTTCACAGTAAACAATTATTATAAACTCACATTGGTTGAAGGGATGGGAGGTATGAATCATGACACCCTTTTGTAGGGAATGGATTCCTACTCCAGTACACTCTTATAGATTTACAATTTGGTTGGAAAATTGTTCCCAAGATATGATACAGGGCTAGTTACCCCCGTATGAATGGAATTATTATTAACGTGTATTGATAGGAAGCATTCAGTTCATATCAAATGTTTTATGTCACGTTCTTATTTATTTATGATGCTTTGGGTTATGGAAATAGTTGGGAATTATGAATTTTATTATTGATTGGGGAGGTAGTTGGTGTCTTGGATATGGGATTGAACGTCAATGAAGAATCCAACATATCCCATGTAAAAGGAATAAAAAACCATGTAGTTTATTCAACATAGTTTAAGGTTGTGTGAATGGAACCATCCATTTACTTTAACATAACACTCTAAGGACATAAATATCAGGACCATGCCTCGAGGAAGCATCCGATGTATCTTTCTTGATAATGGAATTAGAGTCAATAGAGTTATTATAATGGGAATATATGCAATGGGAGATATGAAAATAGAGGTTGTAGGTAGAACATATGCATATAAAACTATCCTTCATTGCTTCTGCATGATTATGACCCTTTGAGAGGATATGAGAAATATTAAAATTTACATCCTAATGATGGGACCACACTAGGGGATCCCCATAATGCTATTGGTATAATCATTACCATTCTATATGCGCATGTGAGTAATTCATGGTGTGAGGCATAAGATATATCAGAATATTAGACATGTTTTATGATAGGAATCCCATATGGGGCTAGCACATTTATGTTTCTCAATGAGATGAATGACTATGCCTCTTATTTATAATGTGGTGTGGATACCGAGACATAGTAAGGAATCTTATGTATCTTGTTTGGTAACACGAATCATAGATATAATCATTGAGTTCTTCCTTAAACCACTTATAGGCTTGAGATATATGTGGTCATGGTCCAAATTGATACATAAAAAATGCCAATGTATGTTCCCACTACTCATTTGCTGATGGATGAGGAAAAGTGATCAATCCATGGAAATTATTGGATCCTTATGGTTGAAATGGCAGGGACATTATGGGTCATATGCTGAGGTGGATTCCCTTTGGATCTTGGGCCATATGATGGAATCCTATGTGTCTAGGATATGATGGGATTCATAGTTCCTATAGTTCATTCATGCATTATCCATCTGATGGGATAAGGAGGATTATCACACTCAGATACATTATTTTTAACATCATGGTTTCAGGAATATAAGTGTCTTACACAGGGATGGATTCCCATTTATTATTACTTATACATTTAGGCTTCCCTTATATATGGGACATATCATATTATGCTACTGGTCAGGGCTTACACACTGGGGTTTCTCTTATATATGGGACATATTATATTATACCGCAAGTCGGGGCTCAGATGATGATGTTTCCCTTATTGAACATGCCTACTTATCTACCTAACATTTGTTTATTTTAAACTCGACATGACTTGGTTGTATAATTTACATGTCGAAGAATTTATGATTGACATGTCCAAAGAAAATTGGATGATCTAGTTAACTTAGCTGATGGACATCGCATAACCTGGATGGAATGTCTGAATGATAGATGTTGTTCAATGATGACTTTTCGAGATGAAATAGAATGAAATGGACAACTTATAAGAGAATACATCACATGATCTCAGCTAGATTGTCCAAAGTACATCACAAGACTCGTATGGTTTATATCGGAAGCCATCACGTGATATTGGGTGGCTTATCGAGAGGACATTGCAAGACATAGGCAGTTTTTCTAGGAATCCATCACATGATCTCTATTGGCCAGTGTTAGAGGGTTTGTCTTTATCCAAATAACATTCCTAGGTTTCATCCTGAAATCTTGATAACACTCTTGTTGGGAGCATGATATTCAATGAGACAAGTCTCAGAGGGTGCCACATGTCCTAGATAACTTGTTCAGGTGTCATCGCGAGAACCGGTTTTCATGATTGAAGTATTTTGAAAGAGCTAAATGACATGCCCTGGTGCTATTGAGAGACTTAGCTAACATGTATTTATGACCCAATATGTTTTGGGTGACATGTCTAGAGGAAATTTTGAGGCTTTGATGGCTTTAATGGAGGGATTTTCAAGATTTGGATGGCACACTCTGGGGGGTCCACGTGACTTAATCAAACATGTCTAGGGGATATCACATGATCCAAATAGTATTCCAATGTCGTGTTGCATGGTCTAGGGGGCATATCCCTACATAGTTGTATGAACTGAATGGTTCATGTCAAGTGCATGATGATCAACATATATGTTCCTCAAGTAAGTATCCCATCTCTGAGTTTTTGTTCTAGTATTTATATTGCGAATGCATTATATTTTTCATGTGTTATGTTTTTTCATGTATTGAATGATATTGAAAAAATTTGGGTTTCTCTTTTAGTGAATTTCTATAATTCCTTCATGTGACCTAAGAATGTTCACATGATGTTTCTATGCATGATTCATAACCAATATGGTTTACAAGATGGAAAACATCATGTTCATAAAATTAACCGCTCTGATAAATATGCTATGATGTTTATGTGAGGCTCCAAATATTGTTTGTCCATATGGGACTTCATTTATTAGGATGGAGTAGATGATTTAAAGGCATCACCCCCTCAGTTGTTCGCTACTTTGAGAGACTTGTATCATTCACATCCAGGATGGTCATAAAATTGCACACAAGAGTTTTCAAATAGAATCAATCTCCCCAATTGTGATGTTCCACGTGATAAATAAATTGTCCTAGGATGATTCATAAACATTTAATGGAAAATCCCATCCATTTTTCCTATTAATCCAAAGGGGGAGTGGGAGAATTTATTTACATTTCCAAAGAATTTTTCATGAGGGGGTGAAATGCTAGATGGCTCATTCTCGGCCATACAGAGATGTCATCGGGGCTTCCACTATGTCTCATGTGCTACATGGGAGCTTCACATGAGTTTTATGACTGTAAGAGGCTCCCACATTTTTTCATTATATTTCTTATGATTATTTTACAATGGTTGGGGATGTCATGAGATTGTATGAATTTTTTCAAGGAAATTAATTATTTCCATTAGTGATGTGTCGCGTGACCAAAAAAAGGTCTTATAAAGATGCATGATTGTTTCATGAACAAACACTTTTTTTGTTTATTAGGCTAAAGGAAGAGAAAAAGACAACATGGACATGTCTGAATCCTTTTACTTGGTGGGGGTAACAAGCCAATGAACGCTTGTGTGACCAGGAAGACATGTCGATGGGGCTTTCACAATGTCTCATTGTCTGCATAGGTGCATTAAAAGAATTTTATGATCACCAAATGCTCTCTTATTTCATCATTTTTATTTTATTTTTTTATTTAACAAAGGTATGTGATCTCAAGATAATTTTTAAATAATTATGTGGAAATTAATTCTCCCCATTAGTGATGTATCACATGACCAAAAAAGGGTTTTGTAGTGATTCATAAGCACATTATGTTCAAATTCTAATTTTTTGTCTTGTGGAGGCAAAGGGGTTGCACGGGAATTTCTACACGTGTCCAATAACTTTCGTATGATGGGGGTGATATGCCATCGTTATCTTTTAAAACTATAAAGACATGTTTTCTGGGCTTCCACAGAGTCTGCTGGGCTACATGGGAGCGTCACATGATTTTTACAATAGTAAGAGTCTCCCACCATTCTCCCATTTTATTTATTATGATTATTTTACAAAGGTCAGGAATCTCGTGAGATTTTATCAATGTTATTGAGGAAAATAATTCTCAACATCGGTGATGCGTCATGTGACAAAAAATGTGTATTATGGAGATGCATGATAATTTCATGGTGAAACCCTTCTATTTTTCTTATGGGTCCATGGGTTAGTGAAAGGATTTCTGGACATGTCTGATGCCTTTTGCGTGATGGTGGTGAAATGCTAGTTGGATCTTATGGGACTAGGTGGACATGTCACCAGGGCTTCCATGGAATCTTGTGCGATATATGGGTGTGTCATGTGAGTTTTATGACCGTAAGAGGGTCCCTTATTTCCACCTTTTTATTTCCTTGGATTATTTTTCAATGATTTAATATCTCATGATATTGTATAAATATTGTTGATGAAAAAAACTCTCCCCATAGGTTATGTGTCGTGGGACCAAAAAATGGATAATTGTGATGTGGGATCATTTCAATGAATATTTAATTTGTTTGTTCATTGATTAGCCACCATTTCATTGAAAAATCATTCAATGAACAACATACAATTTCAAGGATATTCACTGTGATCGCAATTTATATTTCATTTATTCAGTGATGTATCTCTCGATGGAATGAAAACATTTTTAATGATAATTGATTTTCACACCTTTGATGTTTCGAGTATTCCATGATGGATCTCATCATTCCATGAAGAAATTTTGATGGTGATTCACTTTTCTCACCATTGATGTGTTGTATATTCAATGATAGATTTCACGACAACTTGTAGAAATTGTAAGGGATATTTTCTTTTCTCTCTTTTAATGTGATGGATGTTCAATGATGGATCTCACGATGGCATGCAGACATTTTCAGGGATAGTATCTTTTCTTCTCTTTGATGTTTCAGATGTTAATTTATATATATCATCATAGTATGTGGGAATTTTCAAGGAATGTTTATTTTATGAACTTTTATGTGTCTTGTACTCAACGGTGGATCTTGAGACGAAATGCTTGCATTATCGTGGATAGCCTCTTTTCATGCCTTTGATGTGTTGCATGTTCATTGATAGTTCTCACGATGACATGTAGAAATTGTCAAGGACATTATTTCTTTCCAATTATGTGTCACATGTTCATTTACGGATCTCATGATATTGTGTAGACATTATCATAGATAGTCACTTTTCTTTCTTATGATGTGTCGGGTGTTCTTGGTTGTATGATGTTCTAACTCGACTGAGGGTGTTTTCATGAAAATACCTTATACCAAAGAGTTCATGGCTAGTGATTAATGATATCACATAAATGTCCCATATCACAATCCCACCACACATATATATGAAAACATTATTCTCTTCATATGATGATATCAAGCGTGAAATGGAGATTCTCATACACCCATGATAATTGAATCTTTATAGTATGGACTTCCATTTCATTGGTATGGTGAATCGATTCTTGAATTTTATTCATAATCATCTTTCATGGTTTCTCAAATAAATTCATTAGTACTTGATTAGATCTTGGTAATGAGTTATTGACCACACTTCGTCACATAATATGGTAACCGGTAATATAATCTTCTTCTAGGTAGAGGTGGTACCATGATATGTTCTTGGTTATGTTTTCTCTAGATGGAAATCTATAATCTGATCTCTAGGTTGAAGGTCAACCCAAATTTAACTTATCTATAACATGATATTGATGACATGTATTCTGCCATGAATATGTGTGTGATTTATAATTAAGAGCATCAATAAATTCCCCCACTTAGAATTAGATTAGCTTTTCATGAATGGAATCCAATTATATGGTAATTATAGATTAGTTTGTCAGATATCCGAAAATCTTGTGGGATAGGGTATTAAGCTTCCTAAGAGAATATATCTGGAGTATGTAATTGAAGAATTTCAGTTGTTATCATTAGGAGAATTCTGAACATGAGTTAGTGTATGATGGAAGTGGCATTGGTCTAGGGCATGGATACCTTAATATTGGAATGTGTATGAATTACATAATAGAATACCAATTTGGTGAAATATAATATGAGGATGGATCCAAATTAATGTACTTACACATCACTACGTATCCCATGAGAGTGGGAATCATGTCATACATAGTTTTGAAATATACAACCATGTAGGCCAAACTCATGATCAGGGAACATAGGTTAAAAAATTAATAATTCTATGATTAATGACCTTAGGTAGATCTATCTCATGTGTAGGATGTAAAATGTCATTTTTTGTGGTGAAATCCCATGTAGAGAACCATGTTCGGGTATATATGTTTCTCGAATCATCCACGATGTCCATCATTTCAATGTGTTAAATGAAAAAAATCCAATTTTCTAGATTTGAGTTCCTGACATACAATAGGTTAATCTTTGAGAAAATCTCATGAATGTCCATAGAAATGATACTTTTCATTAATGCACCAACTCTAGTAGTCTTGAAATCATCTGATTTAAAAGGAGAAATTGAACATGGAATCCTTCCAAATGGTAAAATTGTCTAACTTCTTCTCAAGTCAGGTGACTTAGAACGCATAGATTTAGTTTTTATAAGGCTATATGGTGGTCCCCAAATGCATTGAATCTAATTATTTAATTTCACTAAATTTATCATAAGAATCACATGGAGGAAGCCTACATCGGAATGGAATTGCCTGTTTTTTAACACACCTTCCAATACATATTCGACCAAATAATTTTTTGTTCCTATTGCATTTTATAAATTATCAATATTTCCTGGTTCAAAAATAGTGCAGGTTTAGTGAGAAGAGACTCAACATATTCAAAGGATTCCCTTATCGGGTTTTCAACCTGGCGAGAATTATATCTCATTTAGTTGCCTTTTTTATTGATTCCCTAACTCGAACATCACTGCGATTTAGTTTAGAGTATTTTATCTCAGTCCTTTGTTGTATTAGTTTTAGGTCCTCTTTGCTTGATACGTTGATGTGATGTAGTTTAAGGTCTTCTAGCTTGGACCTTGGATGTGTTATATTTTAAGGTCATATAGATAGACATTGAGATGATATGCAGTTTAATGCCTTGCTACTAGGGGTTGGATAATGAGTATGAATCGTGGGGTATACTGACCATGGATGACTCAAAACAATTTGGTGTGGTATGTTCTACTATATTGTTTCCAAGGATCATGAGGATTGGAATTCTTTTCTCATAAGGGTGACATACGACTAATGGGTAAGTCAAAGCCCATATGCATCGATAGCATGACCAAAAAATGGAAATACACTCTTTTCCAAGGGTCATGGAAGAGTTATGGGATGAATTGTTGTTGAGAGAGGAATAATATGGATTAAAGGACCAACCTAATAGTTGGAGCATGGGTGATATAATTCATAAACCAAAATTTTGAGTTAGTGAATATGGAATGGGGTAGTCATGTTTTGGATGACCTATAACACATTGAAGTGCCAGGTTCCGCCACAGTTTCACTAGGGATCACAAGGATTGAAGTTCTTCTTTTATAAGGTGAAGATGACTCTATTTGGCAGGTCTCATCTCGTATGCAAACATCCATAGGGCTTACATGTATGGCCCAGTAGAGTTTATCCAAAATCTTTTTACGACATTCGTGGATGATCTCTGATGAATCATGAATCTGAAAAATAAAGTTGGGTATGGAAGAGAAGTTATTCAGGAAGGGCTATGGAAACCTAGAAAAAGGTAAATCCTACTGTGAAGTGGAAGCCCTACGCCCTGGGGCTTTGAATCACGAGGTGCGGGCCATAAAAGTTTTGACAATGGAAATTCACATTCCATATTTGAGAATGGGTAAAAACATGGTGGTGTAAAATCAGGGATGTCGATTCCACTTAAATATTATGTTTAAGAGAATTATAAATCATGTCCAAAGTGCATTGGTCATGATGAAGGTATGGGAAAATCACACTGGGAAAGACCCAAAACACTCTCAGGTGTTGGGATCCACAAAAATGATGTTACTATCAAAATGATCATAATCCACTTTATATTGGGCCAAGATGTCTCTATATGGTGGGTCTAAGACCATCAACATCAAAAAATGCCCAATATGAGAGATCTCTTTTCTATTTCTAGGGCTACTGAAGGATTGAAAACTCCCAAGGCACATTAAATAATGAATTTTTATTTATGAGAAATGTATGATTCAAGAATATATCAAGTATCGTAATATTTGTGTCATCACCTAGTGAGTACATTATCACAACAAAGAGAAGTGACAAGCCATTAAAATAACTATTTCTTCGACACAAGGTATAATTATCATATCTTGTCTTTTACTAGGGATATAATGTAGACCCTATGAGATTTAGGAATTATTTATTTATTCCTCATTTTTTCCTAAACTATGGATATAAAGATTTAGAGATCGAAGGACTGAATTTTTCTTTTGTTTCCCTTTCCTTGATTTCAACCGGACATGTGTTGTGTCTCTTTTATTAGAAATTTATGGTCTTCCAATTTGAACCATTATAGGATAGTGTTTAAGGTCATATAAAATTGTATAAATTACAGGTACCTTAAGGTCATTATGCTCATAGACCTAATATGGGTAATGTTACACTGTAGTCTAATTAGGACACCTAGAGTCCAGAGGATTCCAATATCCTTTTGAGAGAGATATGAATATGTTGTTAATCATGGATCGAGGTTCTCATGTCATGAGTAGTGATATGGTATAATATTATTGAGGAGGGAATGGAATACCCTCATGTGATGTGATCTGTCAAGATGATTTTAGGCTCTTTGGGATTATAAATCCATCTTTACAAAGCCATGATTTCTATGGTTGGTAGGTCAAGGACATTTAAACATCAATATCAGGTCCAAACATGGGGATATATTTTACATTCCAAGGGTCATGAAAGGCCTATGGCCAACTAAGGTAATAAATTCATAATTTTTGTTATATGGATTTTGTTTCCTAAAGGATTTAGGAAGCACCACCCACTCTAGTGGACTGGGGTTAATCCCTTATGGTCCTTTGATAAGGAATGAACATTGATGATGGTTTACACATTTTATTGTTTTGTTGAAGTGATGTGTTTTTCATAAAGTCTTAATGTCCTGAGACATAGAAAATATACTTATAGTTTAACGTCATGTCGCAAGTTTTTATTTTTTTACTAGTAGTTTATATTCATGTGGTACGTACATGAGGAAAGATGTGAAAAAATGTCCAAGATGTATTGTGTGTACAAGAAATCCCGTCATAGATCTATTTCGTATGTAGGAAAAAACTTAGCTTGTTTGAATCCACCATTTTGTAGTTGGGGTGATATTTTCAATTTTTAGAGCTAAAATGAGGATTGGATATACATTTATCACTATGTATCTTGTGATGTAAGAATTCCAGGCACACATAGTTCTTGAGGGGCTGTGAAGTTTAACTTCACACTGTAAGGATTTAGGTTCTCAAACATGAAATAGGAATGTTGTAGCTAGGCCAATGAATAGAATTTTGGCATTCACTATGTTTCTAATGGTAATAGGAATCAGGACACACATAGTTCATTAGAATTAACTATTTGACAGTCTAAACCATACTCTGGGTGGGGGGATTTTTATACTATTTTATGGTGATTGTTCCTTAAGTTCCAGGTTTGGGCATCACTACGTATCCTATGGGTATTGGAATCATGTCACATGAAGTTATTGAATTTGAAACACCCTACTTAGATCTAACCCATAGGTATATGTTTTCCTTATTTCTTTTAATTATTTTAGTTGGGCCTACAATTGGAGATCCAGACATCACTATGTATCATGTGATTAATGTAATCAAGACACATGTGGATCAAGAGGACCGTGTAGTTTAACATCATACAACATGGATGTAGGATTCTTGGCATGAAAATGGGTATTATTTTTGAACTTGATAATGGAAATTTGGATTTTAATACATATAACACACTAATAGGAATCAATCCACATGTATTACTCGAATGTAGGTTTGGTGGGAGACCAACACCCACTACATCAGTCTTCTCAAGAATGGTTCATAGAAATTTCAAGCTTTATGTAATACAAGGGGAATAAACCATGCAGTTTAACATCAGACAGTGAGGACTCAAGGTATTCCTTTTAAGGTATTTCATTTAGGACCATGATGAATAGTTATGAGATTTTATGCCTTGTTCATGTGTGGAATCCCTTACTAAAATTCTTAATCTAATGTGAGGGATGATTGGTGTGAGAAATAAATAATGATAAGGGTTCATCTTACCTTGTAGAAGAAATTAAGGTTATGATTGATACATATGGTATCATATGGTGGCTAGATGAGGATATCAGATCAAGGAATCCCAAAATATCTCATTTAAAATAAGAATCAAGACAAATATAGTTATATAAAGACCATGAAATTTTGATGACATATAGAAAGGACATTATCTATGCAGTTCAACATCTTTTGGTTAGGATGTGGGTCACTTAACATGAATGAATACGATTTTCTTGGATATGTGTAGTTTTAAATCATGTATTAACGACATTTTCTATGTAATTTAACATCATGCGGTAAGGATGAGGGTTTTTGTGCAGTTTAATGTCTTGTTTACAAGCCATGAGAAACTCTATCAAGTTTTACATCATGTGGTCAGGACGTGAATTGTTGTGAATTTTAGAGTCTTTCATTAAAGACACGAGATGTCGTGTTGTTTATAATTTTACCACCAGGATAAATCTATAAATTGTATTATCATGTGATTAGGATGTGATGGTACCATGACATTTATAGTCTTGATTTCATCACTTGATTTGTACAGTTTAAGGGCATGGTGTCAGGACATGTTGGGTATCATGTAGTTTAAAGTCTTTTTACCATGATTTATTGTGTAATTCAGTGTATTATCTTAATTGCAGGATGAGTGATGCTATGTAGTTTAATATCTTACCTCTAGGACCAGATCCGTATAGTTTAATTTCATGTGGTCGGGACCTGATCCATACAGTTTTAATTTTATGTGGTTATGACATAGACTGTACATTAGAACATCATGAGTTCAATCTGAACACTATATATTTTAAAAACAACTAGTTATGACATTCTTCATATATATTAATAACAATTTTAGGAAAATAATCATACATTTTAACATCATGTGGTTAGTTACTTTACTGGAACACCCTTTTCAACCTATTTGGGATCTCATAATTGGTTGTGGTAATGGGTTTTGGCATGTTTTGAAGGTTTATTCCTTCTAACACTATCCATATGTCCATGTTATCTACTTTTACATTAGAAATATATGTTTTTTCCTTGGTCACATATCAGAGGATGCGTCTATGGGTTTTCCGCTAACAATAGTTAAGTGTTGGTGATGGTTGATGGGGAACTATATAATGTTACCCAAGTATTGTGAGCATATTTTTGAATAAACGTGACTGTTATTTTTGAGAACCTCTATATATAGAGGTGTTAGATATTTTTGAGAACCACACTATATGAAGGTATTTGGGAAAGGGGTTAATTTCATTATCTGTGAGAGATATCATTGTGGGGAGATTTTCCATGGAATATTTTGGGAGTAGAGTCCCTACGATCTATCTCTATCCTACCATGAGGAGGACTATCACAGTAATGAGAACCTTCTTCTTTGGTTGAGGAGTCGACAGACCCTTGGGTTGTTGATAATGCATCTTGAAAACCCTTAAAGAAACTTGGATTTCAACATGTCATCAGTATGATCCTCACTCTACATCATTGATGGAATATGAGGTCCTTACATTTTCTGTTTAGTCAGGATATAATCTTGTACTATTTCATCTTTCTAAAGAATTTGTAATCCAACTACTGTAATGAGAATATGAGCCTACTATAAGAATATGATAAAGTATTCATGTGAGCTTCTATGATAGGGATATGAGCCTGTTCGGAGGCATGATCCACTCTCACTTGGTGGGTCTCAACTAGAATGAGAATATGAGCCCAATCCGGGGTCTTTGGAACAATTCACTAGTCATTTGTTGATAAGAGTATGAGTTTGCCCTGAGATATTTTCCACTGTCACTTCGTGAGCCCTAGTTGGAATGATAATCTGAGCTGAGAATGAATATTAATTCCCCCTATGAATAAGTCGATGGAACTTCGGAATGGGATTAGGTATATGATTCTCCACCTCTGAGATAATATTCTATTTTATGTAGCTATTATGATAGGAATAGAAGCCTATCCCGAGGAATTTTCCACTATCAATTGATGAGCCTCATTCATAATGGTGGCTTGGGCCCAGTCATAAGACTTTGGAATATTCCAGTGTCCTTCTTCAACTAGAATATGAGCCTTTCCTGATGAATATTTTCCTCTAATTTGGTAAACCTCAGCTAGAAAAGTTATATGATCCGGAACATTGGCCTTTGGAATATGTCACGAGAATTTTGAGATAGATATATTATCCATTCCCAATTTATGTACTACTCTCAACTACTGATCACTTATTGGAATGGAAATATGAGCTATATCTAAAGCCTCATCCTTTATATGAATATGATGATAATACTATTGAATGGGTGAGATTATAAATGATTTCTCAAGAGAAAAAACTTTTTCATAATGATATGATTTTTGAGATACCATGGCTACAGGGAGAAGAATATGAAACATAATTCATATATTAAATAGAATATACTAGAGGATATTCATAGTTACTGTCATAATATACTATCACTTCAATAGGGTATGTACAGAAATATATTCATGTACGCTCTTAGCTTCTAGGTTATGTTCGTCTCTACCTTTGATTGAAGTGTGTATATACGCCCACCAGTGTCCTCCTTGTTCCATAGAAATATTCCAAGGGAATTGGTGAATGCGGGTATTGATATATGACTACCCCATATATTCTACAAGAATATTCCAATAGAACTAACTCTACTGGTCAAGGATATGTGTCCACCCTCTCTGGTCAACAACATTTCTAATTTGACAAGGTGTGCTTGCAACCCAGTTCTACGGGTTCGATGGTGAAACTTTTTACCGAATTCACTTAATAGGAGACTAACGGGTATTGGTGATTCTATGATATTTCTATGATCTAGTTTTTATTGTTCTGATGGTTTCTTTTGAAAATGAAATTTCAAACTCATGCTAAAGATACATCTTAGAGATTGAATATTGTATAGTTTTTCTCTATGTTATCGGGACATGCTATGTCCATTCTTTCATTATTTGGTAAGGACATGAATATAGGTGTATATTCCAAGACATTGGATTTTTCAACCATATGTATATAATTTAGGACTATAATAAATCCATACAATGTTTAGAAAAACCAGGTTGATATAATTTCATGGGGAAAAGACATTATCCGGGCAGTATGTCATCTTGCAATAAGGATGCGAATATAGGTGGTTGAGCTAGGATTTAGGATCTAGGGGTACATACATATCTAATTTGGATGATAAAAAATCCATATATAGATCTATAAAACATGTGAACTATAATGTGTTGTGAAATGTACATAACCATACAATTTATTATCATGCGGTAAGGACATCACTTGTGCAGTATAAAGTATTGTTGTAATGAAATGATCCATATTGTTAAACATGATTTGGTGAAGAAAAATTCAATGAAATTTAAAATATTATAGTAAGGAAAACATGAAATTATTTTAATGTATTGTGTTAAGGATGTCATCTATTAATTTTAATGACTTTTGGTAAGGACGCAATCAATGCAGTGTAACTTCTTTCAACAATGATGATGGCCACGAAATTTAATATTTTGCAGTAATGACCTAATATATTCATTTTAATATAATTTTGTAAAGATATAAGATGTGAATTTTAACTTATTGAGGTAAGGATGTGTGTGAATAAACTATCTAGATGGAATCTCATCTGATGGAGTTTGGACGATAGTTATACATATTGCTTGAGTTTCATTATCCTTCAAATATTTCAAGCCAACATATTCTAGTATCACCCTTCGATCTATGATGAAAACGTTTCTCTCTATTATGTTCTAGAGATGCCAATGATAGGGGTATGAGTTTTATGGAAAATCAACCCTACCTCATTCGTCTTCCTTATTGATTGGAGTTCAATCAAACAATTTTTTATGGCACCGTCATAATGGATGGGGTCTTATTTTTGGAAGGAATAGGTTATTTAAATCTTGTATTGCAATTTGGCTTCTTAGACATGGGAGGTATGTGGAACAAGCTATAATACACAACTTTTGTGTCCTCTTTAGAGTGATCATATTGGTAGAGTAGGTATTTAGGTGTTAGAGGATCCAATATCCCCATGACAATCTTTACATGATGCTATTGTTTGAAGGAAAAGAAAAATTCTATTGTATTCCATATAATTTGATAGTTTGGGAAATTATTTTCAAGGCCAATCATATTTTCCTCACTTATCATTCTAATTATCAAGATCTCCAGCAACATAATTTTAATGGAATAGTTGAAATAGATGAGAACCTGAATTTTTTTTGTAAATAATATACTCTTAGTTGTCTTTCATCAAGAGATGGAGACCATACTTCTTCTCAGGCATGTTATCTATGCCTACATTAGTATGGGTTCAAGGAAAAGTCTAGATACCGAGTTAAAAATTACAATTCATTATTAGTGATGGGGTAGGTGATGAAGCATTGGGGGTCTTGGATGACATAGACACTTCCCACTGATTAAATGTTATGAACTCACTTGGAAAATTTGTGGAAATATATAAGGAAATATGATTTCAAAAATATACCAAATGAGGAGGTGAAAATTTTAAAATTCCACCATCCATGTGGGTAGGGGGTCTTGTAAATATGTAAATTCTCAAATCCCTATGGGGTGTGGTGGGGTTCAACAATGTATGGATTTCAACTGATGAGGGGATGAAAAATATGAAAATTCCCCCATCCATATAGGCTAGGGAACTTCACTAAAAGTCATGATTTCATAGGAAGGTACATGTACATCTTCCCAAGGTTGACATCATAGAATTATTCAAAAAAATATTTCTTATATATACCAGTTTTGTTATTGTAGTTTGTTGATATGATCTTCTATATAAATTTCCTTTCCATCTTTAAGGGGATGGTTGGAAGGAGCCAAGAAATAACCTCTCTTCCATTGGTCGTAGGGTGAGTGGATGATGATAGGAGTTCCAATGTGGATCACAATGAATAAATCCAATAATTCCAATAGAAATATATTCCATTCTCATTAACCTCATAAATTCTAACATAGGTGGTTACACCATCTTTTGATTCCTGCAAGATACCATTGAGCCTTTATTTTCCTGTGCTATTACTAAAAGGCATGACAACATGCTATGACACATATGACTGCATGAGGGTATGTTTTTTACTCTTCGTAAGTGTTATTTTCTAGAGATGAAGGGGAATATTCAGATCATATTGATATCATATTTACTAAGACACAATCAGATTGGTTCTCCTCCACCACATAGTATCCTATTTTGGAAGTCGGTGCTCAATATACCAATTTCGAGGTTAGTTACCTTGATATTTTTGGGGTCAGTTCCCATAAAACCATTTTAT
This sequence comes from Viscum album, assembly GCA_963277665.1. NCBI lineage: Eukaryota > Viridiplantae > Streptophyta > Magnoliopsida > Santalales > Viscaceae > Viscum > Viscum album. The sequence goes on along the minus strand of OY728135.1, from coordinate 247,682,483 downwards.
TGTTTGGTTCCCATGGTACTATTTGGTGGGTAGGTTTCCATTGTACCACTTGAGGGTTTGGTTCCCATTGTATCATTTAACGGGCTAGTGACCATGATATAGTTTGAGGGGTTAGTACCCCTGATATCGTTTGAGGGGTCGGTACCCATTGAACCTTTTTAAGTGTCTGTTCCCATTGCACTGTTTGAGGGGTTACTACTCATGCTACCATTTAATGGTTCTATGCCGATATTACCATTTAGGGTGTTGGTTCCCATGGTACTATTTTAGGGGTAAGTGCTAATGGAATAGTTTGAGTTATCAGTGCCCTTGTAACCGTTTGGGGAGTCGATGCCCATGGTACTGTTTGAGGGGTTGATTCCAATGATACTGATTGAGGGGTTGGTATAAGTGTTATTGTTTAATGGTTCAGTGTCCATAGTACCATTTGAGGGGTTGGTTCCCATGATAAAATTTGATGGGTTAGTTCTCATGGTACCTTTTGAGAGGTTAGTTCCCATATTGTTAGTGGTCTGAAGGAAAAATATGATAAAAATTAAACCATATTTATAATCTGAGTTCATACTTGTGATTTTAAAATCAGCAAGTCTAGATCTGATGAAGTCATAAGCGGCTGGATGATGCTGATCTAGGATTGATTTTAAGGAACTTTAGGAATACAGTGGTGGGCCTCAAATAGATTGTATGTTTAAATTATATAATCATAATCTAGAGGTGCATTTTTTGGATACCCCTAGGGGTCTCCCCTTCCAGATTCCCTAACATGGATAGTTGGTGTATGCACAACTTACTTTATAGCTCCATGTAGAAACATGGTCGTATGTGAATGATGACGACCAGAATAGATGGGATCCCTCCTGGAAATCCCATAAGTGATTGACTTTTCATGATAAATATCCTCATCTACCTCACTAAGGAGTTGGAGGATTGAGTTTTTTATGTGTAGGGATAAACTCCAAATGATATAGATTATGGAAATATGGGCCACATCTTCTTTTAAAGCCTATCTCAGGAAATACGGTAGGTGGGAACTCATCATCCAAAGGATTTCATGATCCGATTCTAGAGTCGGGGAGGATCTGTTGATGTGGTACTCTAAGGAAAATACATTCCCCAATTGATACTATACTTTTTGTGTTGGTGACAATGTATTTCAGGGTTGGGGGGAATATTTTTCTTGTCCAATGATCTCAGAATCTATTGAACAATTGATGATGTAATTTATATTGCAAGGAATCTTGGAATCCCAATGAACAAACATGACACTTTATTAGTGCAACGCCATATATAATAGTACATGTTTGATTAAAAAATTTCATTGTTAAAATGATAGAGAGATGCTCCAATATTTTTATTCATGGTTTAAGGGAATTAAAAGAAATGTGTTGGGATCTTCATTTTTTTATGAAATTAGCGAAGAAAAAACTACCTGCATGGAAACTGTAATTTTTTCCTTTTTATACCAAGAAAGGGTTGAAGCAATTAAATAAATTCACATCATGTTCAAAATTTTGTTTCTTCATTAAAAGAGACGTGGATGGGATTCGGCCTAATGGTTTGATTGTGGGGGGATTAAGGCCTTCCTCAATCACTCACATCATGTTTTCCATTTTTTTATTCTTCTCAAGAAAACTACAATGGTTCCCACATCCATAATTGAATATATACATTATTTCAAATGGTAGGGTTTCTTTTGGGTTTTAACTCCAATCGACTCTTAATAACTCACATTGGTTAGGAGGCATGGATTTCAAGCTCATCACACCCTTAGAGGGGTGTAATTTCTGCCTAATCTAGGAATATACTATATATTTAAATTATGTTCATTAAATCCTTTACAGGTCCTGAGACATGCCTAGTTACCCCTATGTCAATGGCTTGATTACTAACATGTATTGATAGAAACCATTTAGTGAAAATCATAGGATCTATATCTCAATCAAATTTATTTAGGATTTTTTGGGTTATGGACATATTCATGAATTATAATGTTTATTGTCTTCAAGGGAGAAGGTTGGTGTCTTGAAGAATTGGTTGAACCGCTATGAGGAATCTTACGTATCCTACAATAATAGGAATCAAAAACCACTTAGTTCATTTGATACAGTTTAAGGTCACATGACTGGACCAATCCATGAAGTTTAACGTCATGCGTAATGATTATAATATTGATCTCCGACCTTAGTAATTCATCATACATATCAATCATGATACAGGATTTAGAGTCTACATAGTTCATATAATAGGCATATGTGTCATGAGAGATATGAAAATAGAGGCCACAGGCGAGACAAATGAATATTAGACAACCCTTTATTAGTTATGGTTTAGTATATCCCTTTGGGACAAGATGATACATAATCATATTTACATCCCAATGACTGGCCCACAATAGGGAATCCTCATCATGCTATTGGTACAATCATGGCTAGTCTCTAAGCCCACATGAGTCATTGTCGGTGTGAGAAAGAAGAGATAGTAGAAGATCAGACATATTGCATGTGAGGACATCTATATGGATATTGTGTATTCAAGTTTCCCTTTCAGAGAGATGATTACTCATCTTAAGGGTTATGTGGTATGTATATTGGGATTCAGTAAGGTGTCATATATACCCCATTTGATTATAGGAATCAGAGTCATCATAGTTCGGTTCATCCCCACCCTGCTGATGGTCCTGAGGTTCTTAGGGGAATGGTTAATACTAATATGTATAATGATGCCTGTGTATTATCCCAATTATTATCCACTGATGGATGATGAAGAGTGATAATACCATTAGAATTATTGGATCCCAAAGGATTAAATTTCATAAAAATTACCAAACTCAATGACATTATTTTTATCTATGAGGTTTTAGAAAAGCTAGGGGATTATTATTGGATGGATTCTCTTTGATCAGGTCTTAAACATTATGGTTTTACTTATTTTCAGTACATATCATATTATACCCCATGTTGGGTCTCACACAATAAGGTTTGATTTATTAATGGAACATATCATATTATGCCACTGGTAAGGGAATACACACTAATGTTGCCCTTGTTTTCCTATCATACTTGTCTACTGAACTTGCATTGAGTATCTGCTTGTCAATCCTTGGTTTTCTACATGATATTACATAGAATGTATTCTTGACATGTTAGAATATTTATTTGTGGTTTAGTTTTATTTTCTGAGGGATATCGCATAACCTAGATGGCATGTTTTTAGGCTATCCCATGATCAATGAGGATGTTTCAGGAGGACATTAATAGACCCGCCTGACTTTTCCCGGAAGCGATCGCATGATATTATATTTCTTATCCTAAGGACATCGCCTGACTCATCTGTGTTTTATAGGAAGACATCACATGTTCTAGGATGGCTTGTCCATATAACAATTCAAGAATTAGCTAGTTTGTCAGGGAAGACATCACATGATCTTGGATGGCCTGTCATCAAGTACGTCACATGATTCAGCTGACATTACATGGTATCATTATGAACATTTTCTAGCACACATCAGGGGAGTCCTAATGGTCAATGAGACATATCTTTGAGGGTTCCATATGCATTGGATAACTTGTTACGGTGTCATTGAGAGAATAGGTTGGCATATTTGAGGGATGTCAAAAGATCCATCTACAATACAATTTTACTATCATGATAATCAGGTGGCATGTACTGGTTTCTACTTAGGATATGGGTGACATGTCTATAAAAAATTACATGGCTTAGATGGATATCCCTGAGGGTTTTGTGAGACATGGGTGGAAAACCTAGGGGGCACCATATGACTTTCTCTAACATGTCCATGAGACTTCACATGATCCAAATAGTATTATAATAGAATGTCACATGATATGTGAAACATTATCAGTGATATCGCACGACCCATATTGTTCATGCGAAGCACATGAGGATAAGTGAATATGTTCTTCACCTTATTCTCTAGTATTTTAGTTATTGTTCATGAATTTATATTTGTGTATTGGTTATATTTTTTAGTATTAAGTTATTTCATGTCCATCATGATCTAGCAGAAATGTGTGAATTTATTTAAGTGTCTCTCCTTCAGTCATTCTCATGACCTGTGAGTGAATGAAAAAAGTGCCTATGCATGATTCATGACCACTCATATTGTTTTCTGGATCCTACCTAACAAAAAAACCCAATCACAATATTTTCAACCCCCATAAATATAAATTGATGTTGATTCAAGGATACAAGTATTTTCATCCTTTTGGGATGGAAATTTTCATACTGGGATGGGGGATTTATTAGCCTCTCCAACCAAATTGTTTGCTGCTTTGTGCATAGTGCATCACATGAATCCATGCCAGTCTTGCGAGTGCACACAAGTGTTTTAAAATAAAATCATTATCTGCATCACTGATGCATCATGTGACCATTAAAAGATCATGGGGATATGTGTGTTAATTTCATGTAAAATACCATTAGTTTTTCCTATATACCAAAAGGGGTAGAGTGAGACTTCCTGGACATGTAAAAAACCTTTCGCGTGAGGGGGGTGGCATGGTTGTCAGATCTTGCAAGACCATACAAACATGTCACCTGAGATTTTTCAGCATCATTCGTGTTTCATGGGTGTGTCGTGTGATTTTTTCTACTTCAATAGGCTCCTTCCTTTATAAATATTTATTTCCTTCACTAATTTTAAAAAGGGTGGGGATCTGGTGAGATTCTATGGATGTTGTTGAGGACAACCATTCTGCCCATCGGTGATGGGTCACATGAAAAGAAGGGACTATGGAGATGTGAAAATATTCTATGGGAAAAACCATACTTTGTATTTTTGGGCCAAAGGGGAACATGAGACTCCCTGGATATGTTGGAAGCTTTTCATGTGATAGGGGTGACATGAGGATAGACTATTCTGTTATTAGAAAGACATGTCATTGGGTCTTCCACAATGTCTCATAGGACATAAGGGTGAATTCCGTGAGTTTTACGACCATAAGAGGCTCTCTCATTTCTCACATTATATTTCCATTTCTTATTTTACTACGTTTTAGGATATCACATGATTTAATGAATGTTGTTAAGCATAAGAATTCTTCCCATCAGTGATGTGTCATGTGACTAACAAAGGGCATTGTGGTGATGCACATGCACTGAATGGAAAACCCCTAGGTTCATCTTATGAAGAATCATGGGGATCTATATACTATGTGTACAAGTCAAAATCCATTCATTTGATGGTTGTGACATGGTATCAGGATCTTTCATGGCCATGTAGACAAGTCACCAGGGCTCTCGTGACATCTCACAGGCTGCAAGGTTGCATTACATGAGTTTTACAACCACAAGAGGCTCCCAAAATTCACCCATTTTATTTCCATTTCATATTTTAAATTGTTTGATAATATTTTGAGTCTATATGAATGTTGTCGTGCATAATCATTCAACACATTAGTGATTCATGTAATGAACAAAAAAAGGTCTTATGGGGATGTGTGATCATTTCATGGAAAAAATCTTCTATTTTTCCTATGGGCCCAAAGGGGGAGCATGGGACTTCCTTGATATGTTTTTATCCTTATGCATGAAGGGATTGAAATACTAGTGGGCTCCTATGAGAATAGACAATCATGTCACTAGGGCTTCTATGGTGTCTCATAGGATGCATGGGTGTGTCATGTTAGCTTTTTGAAAAAAGATTATCCTTCCTTTATTCGTTTTCATTTCATTTTATTGTTTTAAATTGGTATGGGATCTTAAAATATTTAATGAATGTTGTTGAGGTTGATTATTTTCAACATCTGGGACATGTCTTGTATCCAAATAAAGGTTTAACGGATATACATGATCATTTGATTGGAAATTCCATCTATTTCTTCATTGACGTGTCGTGTGTTCACTGATAGATCTCTTTACGACATATAGAAATTATTAGGGATAGTCGCTTTATATTCTCTTGATGTACCTCTTATTCAATGATGGATTATGAGATTCTATGAAGACACAATTCGGGAATGTTTATTTTCTCTCATTGGATGTGTAACATATTTTATGATGGATCTAGTAGCAGCATACTAACATTGTAATGTATTGTCACTTTTATCTCCCTTAATATGTCAATTATTCAATGATGGATCTCATGGAAGCATGCTAACATTATAAGGGAAAGTCAATTTTCTCACATTAGATGTGTATCTTGTTTATTGATGGATCTCACGACCACATGTGGACTTTGTCAGGGACATTCACTTTTCACCCCATTGTTGTGTCGCATGATCATTGATAGACCTCACTATGTCAAGAGAGCATTGTCATGTGAAGTCTTTTTGATCATTTTTATGTGTTACATATTCAATGGTGGATCTCGCGATGGCATGTAGACTTTGTAAGGTATAGTCATTTTAGTTTCCTTTGATGTGTCGTGTCTTTATTGATAGTTCTCACAATGGCATGAAGAATTTGAAAAGGATTATCTCTTTTATTTTCTTTGAGGTGTTTTGTTTTAATTGATGGATTTGGTGGTAGCATCAAAACATTATCATGGATAGTCTTTTTTATCTCCATTAATGTGTCCCATGTTCATGTATTTATGATGACATAACACGACAAAGAGTGTATTCATGTCAAGGTCATATTCCAAAGGTTGCATGGATAGTGTTGGAATAAGTCTCATAAATGTTTCATGATCCAATCCCATGAAAAACATTCATGAAATTTTTATCCACTTAAAATGACGATATCAAGAGAGACATAGAGATTATCATGAACACATGAATATTGTATTTTTTCATTATATACATCAATTAGATTAGACAGGTGCATCGATTCATGAATTTTATTTATGCTTATATTTTGCTGGTGAGTTAGATAAATACCTTTGGACTTGATTGTATCCCGATGGTGAGTCGTTTTCCATAATTCATCACATAACTAAGTATTTGGTGATTTAATCTTCCCCTAGGTGGATTCATTTTCACATGAAGGAAATATGGAACTTGAGTGGTATGTTAACCATCACTCCAAATCCCACTTATCAATCTTGTTATAGGCCCGACATGTGTCCTACCATGACAATGAGTTAAATTCACAATAAGATCATCAAGAATGTCACTAATTTTAAATTGGGTATGCTTCCTAAAAAATGTGCCTAAATTTTACATGATTCCCAAAAAATGTGTCAACATTTTCAACATTTTCTAAAAAGATCGATAAAGGTAAAATTATTGAAATTTTTAAATATGGCTAAAAACGTTGCTAAATTAGCTATGTTTTTAGAAAATGTGGCTAAAAACATCACTAAATTATATTTTATTAGTGTCCAAACATTACCTCATGAAATATCATGCCATGTGACCTTAGTTGTCACATGCATAATATCACCCCTCTATAGGATTCTTGGGTCCTGTATGATGTCCTTTGTCTGTATGACCACATGCGTGACTCCAGCCATGAAAAGGTCTCCAATAACATGACCCTACCAAATGGCTCAAGGTGGATACGGCAGATGTCTATACCCCTTTATTTATACTACCATCTATATATAAATGGTTTCCCGAATATATGAATCTCTCTATCACAAAAACCAGATTTAGCAATCCATGATACATGGGAATACACAAGGGTAAACACTGATAGGGATGTCTCTACAAAGATCCTCCTCAAACTTCCCCTCTTAGAAGTAACCATCACTAGTCTTGTTAAGGGGTTATATTGTAAAGTTAGTAAGACTTTTGGAATACACATTCATGGTCATAATTCCATGCTAATACTCTAAATAACGCTGAATTTGTACATAGCTTAAGCATGAGGGGTAGTGCTCCTCCAGAAACAGTTGCTGGAATTCAGAAAATGGGAGTTCCAACTCATCATATATTTTTATGTGTAACATACTCCACCACCCTAATGATCTGTGTAATAATATGGATTCTAGTGAAAACATCTTATTGGATAATTTTTTCACAAGAATTGTAAATTAGATCATCGACTCAAGTTAATCCTCCACTACCTAGGGATCTAGCTCACCACAGATCCTCTAATGACTCTCAAACTGCAACTCATGTAGTGTTCTAAGAATGCATTCATACTCAGCTCTCTATGATGAAAAAATATGATTCCATATAAGAGGGGTTCTACAACCAACCTTCTTATAGTAATGAACATAGGATATGGAGGCTAAGGTGACACATCATCTCTCATTGGATCGTCATCTTGATCAGAAGGGGTAACCCAGCTGGCTATCTTTGTAGAGGAAACCTGAAAGTAATTAAGGCCTAAAATTGACATATGAGAATATATATATATATATTGGGACATAAATTAATAAGGATTGTGAAATGAATCGATTCTATAATATTCCTATGCCAATGTTCACTACAACCAAAGCCTAAGTATGCTGAGTCGACAAGCTAGTAATCAGATTATTGTTGTATCGATATGTTAACTGATACAACAACATTGGGATCCCTCTCTAGAAATCCAAACTCAAGGAACTCTGAAATTATTTCCCTAATTCAGAACCAAATAACTATACGGGGAAATCATTAAGAACCCTCCATATTAATTAACTCCTCTTATAAAACATTGTAACAACCCAAACCACCATGGTCTACATGGCCGATAGAATACCGGGTGACCAAAACCCAAATGCCACATCCATACACATGAGGCTATTGAAAATAGATGATATGGAATAACTAAAATGGGATGCGTTTTTCATAATTTACCTATACAAACCCTCCCAAACATATCCATGTAGAATTTAAGAAGAATTATATTAAAAGACAATAACATATATAGTAAAAAAGCAAGTAATAACCTATTAGGAATAAAATATAGGTGGATAATGTAATAAAAAATATTATGAAAAACTAAATGTCAATATAGAAAATATATTCTAAAATAAAATTAACAATAATTGAAAAAAATACATATACATAATGGTTCATGATCTCCAAACCATACCACCGTTTTTGATCTATGCCCTAGATTACCCCATGATCCTCTAAAATCAACACCATTCTATATGTTATTTATATAATACAGGACATGTGTGGGGAAATACAATGAATGGGTTACTATATATATATATATAGCAGGACACCCATAAACCAAAGTGGGAGAAATAGAGACCTGATAGAGTAGTCAACTAAGCCTAATGTAAGAGGGATTCACAACCCATCAACACAGAAACAGACAAATATATATATATATATCCTTATATATGAATACCATATAATAGAAAATGGATATATCCTTCTCGCTTACCATACTAGGTTAATGAGTATGATTTCATCTTTAAGTAGTATTTCTTTGATGTGAAACTTCTCATCGGTCTGAAGATGTAACTGTATGGAGGACCAACATCTCATCATTGCATCACATAGTCAAGGAGGAACAATATCACCATAGAGGACCACCACAGTAGTGTTCCTCGTGGATGAAACACATCTGGTATATTATCGATACGCTAGTGCATCTGGGGGTTCCACTCGGTAGGTATAGGATCAACACCCTACTGCATGGGGGGTTCTACTCAGAAGGTAGAGGACCCATGTTGTAGTGTGTAAGGGGGTTCCACTCATAATGTAATAGACCCAAGTCCTAAAATGTCAGTGGGTTCCAATAAGATGGTATAGGACCCACACTGTCACATGCATAGGGAATCCAACTCAAACTTGTGCAATGCGTATGTAAAACCCACACACAAATAAAATAGGGGGATTTCCAACATTATCCCCCCTCTAATGATCTTTCTTGGTCACTGTCATCACCAAGCATCACCAATAGAAGATTTATGATAAAAATCATAAAAATCATATATCAAAAACCCATATGATGTATACGATCATTATTTTTTTGGATTACTTCTTTGGATATGACACTCTATATCTAAAATAAGAATCTAGATGAAGGGGATTTAAAAGGTATATGTTTCATAAAAAGTAAGTACACTACGTGTAAGGGGTCCACACAATGTGTGGTCCCACTCCACTGCCTTGACATGGTATCCTTTGGGATTGTACTAGAGGCAATGTCACTATACCCAGTGGGTAAGGGGTCAATATAGTATGTCATAGCCACCCAGGGTGTAACCGTGTGATCTGGACCATAACCATTTTTATCAAGTCATGTTGTGTACCTATCTGTATCTAAGTACAAACAAATACCCATGTATTCATATAGTACATATTTTATCATCATACATGGGTTCTTGGGACTATGTAGATGGTATAAGACACCTCCACCTTGGTAGGTTCATAAGGTGTGTGGACTAGACACATGGAATGTGATCCTTATCTCTTCATAGGACCCTAGCAATATAACCAAAGTGTTCTATAGAACATTGTTTTATCAGACTCCATGCCTTGTATTCAAATTTTTAGAAATATATATTGTTTCATTTATATTTTCTCAATATCCAGCTTTTCCACCATGATTTCTGTTATTTGAACATGAAAATAATGATTTATTCATCTAGAACCATAATTTCCCAGCATTTGGTGGCTGCAAGAGAGATTATTTTTGTTCTCATGAATCCCAAACGCTCACACAACTACTTCAGTTATCATAACTCTATCCTGTATCTCATATAAATGATAATGATCACCCATAACCTACAAAAAAGACTTGATCCACCCTTAAATTTCTATCTCAATTGTCATTCACCCAACCATAATGAAACTTGGTGTTCGATCACACTTGAAGAAGCTCAAGAAATGTCAAATTATGGCCTCATTGGCCCACATTGAGGAATGCAGAGAGTGATTGGGAGAAAATCATCATAATAAAGGATTAGAATCATCTTTGGACAAGTGTTCTCATGAAACGAATAAAAAAACGGATTTTTGGGTGATACCATGGCATAATAGAAAAATAAATTGAAAAATAAATTTCAATTAAATAGATGACTCATGAAATGTGTGGGAGTATGATGATCAAAATAATATAATAAAATATCCATGATAAAACTTTTAATTATTGAAGAATACAAAAATTTAGTATTCCTGCCTCAATTATGGATTAATTTTTTTTGAAGGACAAGTTTTCTAGTCATGAGGATGGTCTACTACATCTTCTGCCTATCGATCCACTACAATCTGATCACCAATTGTTGATATATATTGACTCAACCACAATGGCCATTAGAGCTTTTCTTATTTCTCCTAGGATTTATTCCGATAACCTTATTGAGTTTTTATAATTGAGTATTTAAAGAGGATTAATTAGGTCACTTAATAAAACAATGAAAAACAACATTATTTATTTTAATTATACAAACCGTCCAATGGCCACCTCAACCAGATGTCTAATTTTGAGAAACATTAGGTCATGCCTTTAGAAACCATATTTCTTTAGATTCATCCAAAATCATATATTTTTTATTTGAGAACCTTTTTTAGGAGAAATATAATTATTTATGATAAATTAATTTCTAATGATAGAAGTTTTTTAATATATGTTTTAAAATATTTTTCATACTCACCGGGCCTTAGAATCACATGATGTCTCCAGGCATAACATAAAAAATAATTCTTGATATATTTCAATATCATAAAAGAAAAATTATTTTTACCTACATGTACGATTTTGATGAAATCCTTCATATTACTATATATGGATTATGATTATGTTTATTATATTATAAATTATTAATATTTTGTAATAAGGTTTTTTAATATAAGTATTTACCATGATTATGTTTCTACACATTCATATAAAGAATATTTTAGAGTCAGTGCATGATGGGTGGGGCCGGATATATCCCCTATATGCATTTGTTGGTCTCATGAGAGAATCTAGCATGGGTATTTCTAAAGGCCTTCACCATTTATGTAATATTTCTTATAATGATGCCTTGATGGTATATTTATGATGTTTATAATTTTGAATTAACTTTTTATAATATTAGTTCTTAATTCCCATGTAATTATTTTATAAGTTATGATATACATGGAAAAGATTCAAGTTCATGTGATTTTTAATGTAGAATTATTTTAACATCCTTTATTAATGGAATATTATTATTTCATTACACATTAATAATTAAATGGTATGTTTTTGAAGCTATTTACCATAATATAGTGATTATTCCATATTTATTCTTGAAAAATTCTGTTGTACACATACTATTAATGATCATCTGAGCTCACCTATTTATTCTGATTCCTTACACTAGGATTTTAGTAAGTGTATTATTATTGATATGTAAGGATATACTATATGGAATAATAGTGTTCGGAAAGAATATATTGGGTTGTGTTTTTTTGGATTTAAGTTATATTTTGAGATTAAGGTATTTATCTAGTTTTCCAATATTGTAAAACTATTAATTCATTAGGGATGTGACCACTGTATCTTATGTTAATGTAATAATTTAACCACATATTCTAGGATACTAGGGTTGGTATATTTACATTACCCATTAAAATCACATGTAATATATATATATATACATATAACTATTAATAAAATAAAAAATAAATTTACTAATCTTTTAGGGGGTTTTCAATCCATATATAATGTCACATGCTCAATTCCATTTTTATGGACACCAATATGGAATGAAGTAATGTTAAAGATGAACTAAATTTGAGAGGGAAACTTATCTTACACATAATTTTATTTTAGACGATTAAATATCCCAAGATAATTAAAAACACCCCCAAATACAGGATGTTTTTCAATATGTGTAAAAATGAAGGAGAGACATTATTTGTCGAAAAAAATAATTATTTACAAATGATTAATTTAATTGAAATTATTTTTATCTAATCAATGATAATAATTAGGCTTTTTCCCTATGAGTCATAAAAAATTACATGTCCCTCCATCATGGTCTTCAAAAATATATATCTAACTATGAATTTCCCTTATCATATTATATTCAAAAACATTTTAACCTCTACCATCCTACAAACTCTTGAAAACAACTCTAATCACCTATAAGAATATAATAATATATCTTAAAATTGTATAACTAAAAAATTTTATATATATATCTTCCATAAAACATGATGTCCAACAATCACTATTGGAAATATTTTTATTGGTATTTTATCTTGATGAGAGGTTTTGATGGAATTATCTATAATTTTTAGTCGTGATGAATGTTAGATAGGTTCATTGTTTGTAAACCTCAAATGAGAACCATGTCTTGATGAAGAAATACTATATTATTCAATATTATAAAGTGAGATTTTTCTTGATGAATATAGTGGAAGATTATGGTCTGATATAATCACTGATTATATGATACTCACTTTCCTTCTATATTTTCTGATAAATATATTTAGTGTGATATGAATAATTATTTAAAATTGGTTGGTGTAACCGAATAGTCATATAAATGATATTTTATTAAGTTATATTGTTTTTAAATTTTATAAAATTTCCTTACTTATAGTATTATATTACTAATTTATATAATATTTTTGGGAAATAATTCTGATATGATTTTTCAATTCATTTTATTTGAATAATCTATTTTAATTTCAATGGAAACCACACCGAATGCCTTATTAAAAATAGTTTATTTTTTAATAATATGACTATGGTTTTATCCAAAAGCTCACTTTTTTTTATTTTTGATGAATCCCAAATAGAATTCCAAATCTTTTACAATTTTGAATCATGTAGACCGTCTTTCCAATGGAAGGAAGTCACTGTGATATAACAGTGAGGATTTTGAATATACATCAGTTACTAGGATGTGCTGTCAAGATCCTCTCACTTTGGGGGGGGGGGAGGTATTTCACTGTTATGGAATATCTTATATATTTAATTAATTTTTCATGAATCCATTTCCACTTGCATTAATAAAACCATGGATTTTCCAAATAAAGATGATTTTTCAGTTAAAGTTCTGGACAATAACTCATATATATAAATATATTTGAGGTTATAGTGACCAATACAATTCTTAAAGATATGTTACATATTATGAGATGAATACTCATTACATAACATTACAATCCACATGATAATCATTTAGGTATATTAACTTAGGAGACATGAATACATAAACAACTCATTTAAAGGTGACCAATATCATATCCTACTAAGTTCTTCATATGTAAAACCATTTATATAAATATCCAACATAATATGTTTATTTATAAACTTGATAAATGTAATATAAGAAAGGGTGAGCTTCGATGCTCCATAATGGTTAACAGGGGAAATATTAATGATCATATAAGAGGAACATGATTATAAACGTATAAGTACATGAAAATAACATTTTAGAACCATATCCTCAATATCATAGATGTTAATCTTCAGGATAGAAATAAATATTTGGAATTCGTAATATAAGAATCATAACAAAATCAAAGAACATGAGTTATGATAGAATAACATTGGCATAAGACATATAGTTGTGGGATAAAAATAAACTTATAAAATCATATCATTGTACTAAAGTATTACTTCCAAGAAATTCATTGGGACATGGGTTCACTCACCAAATCATCACAGTATTCAAGGATCACTACCAAGAGGATCAAAGTTGAGTGGGTCCCTTAACAAATGGATTTATTCATATTCCAGTGAATTTTATCTAATGATATTTATATATTAACCCAATTAATTTTAGGGATATATAATTCTTGGACCGACCAACAAATAATTAAAATCATAAAAATATTTTAATAAATAATGTAATGAATTATTTATATCATTACACTCATAAAACAAATATTTTTTATAAACATTTCACCATAGAATAACCTGTGAGGATGAAATGGGTTTCATAAAGTTTTCATCATCCAATTATAGTATAACCTATGAACAATAAATAAGTTTTATAAACATTATTTCATTGATATAATTAACCATCCATGGAAATAATAAGGATTGTATCATTGGATCATATCCATTGTAAATAATTATTAATATAAATGTATCTTATCTTAGATGAAAACTACATTAAATATCACTTGTAATATTTAATGAATAAAATATAATTTTCACTAAGAAATGAATTATTAAAAATCTAAAAATTTACCAAATATTATACAAAAATTTTAATTGAAAAATACAAGGAATATTATAAAGGAAGCATCATTGAATTGATTTCTCAAGATAATAGAAATTTGTTTTCATGTCGCATAATAATGAAAACATTTAAAAAAAATTTATATTTATTTTATAATTTATAGAAAAATACAATTTATTTAACAGATGTAAGACTATATGTAAAAAAGAAATTGACCAGTTAAATAAATTGCCACCACTTGGAAAGTACTCCTTTAGATCTTGTCTTAATAACCTTTAGGTCAGTTTTTTGAGAGACCCAAACCTCTAGAACGTGTATATAGAAGTTTTTAAGGCATGTTTATAAGGTTTTAGTTAATATTGAAGTCACAAAGTGGGGTAAAAAAGATAAAATAACAGTGTTCTTTTATAAGGTGGAGATGACATGATTGAAATAAACAAATATTAAAATTTAATAAATTTATTCTCAATCAAAATCCATTTAAATGGAAATTAATTCAATGTAAAAGATGATAGAATCAAAATACCATTAGTCAAGGAAATTTATATTGGTTTTGGTGTAATTTTAAAACTTATGGTTTTGTTTTACCCCTTCGTTAAACATTCTTGATCATAACCATGGTAACAATTATTTAAATCATAAAGTGGGATTAATGTTATCCTAAATGAAAAAATGACTAAAAAATTGACCATGGTTGATATTTAAAACATATTCCACTCATGTGGATTAATATAAGATTTTTATTAATTTTAAGTCATTTAATATATTATTATTTATTATAAATTATCATTAATGTCATTTTTGGAAATTAACGCTATACAGACTTTAATGACACCAATGAAAACACCGAATTAAAATATAATATTATAATACATCCCTAAAATATTATATTTATCCATAAAAGTCATGTAACACACTATTTAATATATATATATTATTACTTCAAAAATTTCAAAAAACATTTTTTTATTTTTTTATTAACTGAATAAATACTGAGTGATCATTGTGTATTAATTTAAGGTAATTATATAATTTCTAATAATTTAAATAAGTCACCATTATTAATATAATTTCATTATAAATAAAATTTTCATGATTATTAATTCATAACATTCTTTGGTCTTTATATGAACGTAAATGGTATATTTAAAAGTACCAGAGTGACATTTTTTATCTCTCATTTAATTAAATATATAATAGATCATATTCGTGGGAAAATGTCATTTAAAAATTAAATTTTAATAATAAGTTTATATGGATGTAATTAACGTCATAATATAATAAATAAGATTAAAAATGGGGACCTTAACCTTTGGTATTAACATTGGTCAACCCGATTTACCATTTACCCTCATTATAAATCATACCGCAGGTATAATTTTTAATGAAACTAAAATAAAATAATAAGAACTATTTACCAATTTTTTTACATCTAGATTAATATTTTGGAATACATTATTTACCATCAAATTTATATAAATTTTGTTAAATCATATTAAAATATTTGCGCAAAACGTGATGAAAACTATTTTTAATAATATATACATTTTCAATCATAAAACAAGATTACTTCATATCCCATGCATATAAAAAACAATACATTAATGATAAAAAAATAGATTGAATTTATAATATATAAATTTCATTAAAATCATTCAGTAGTAGTGACTAATTTAATTTATATATATATAAACACATTTAATGAAAACAAATAGTTTTTCATAAACAAATTTCTTTATTTTCAAAAACTAATTATTTCCATTTATAATAAATTGATAACCGATGAATTTATTTTATACATAAAATATTCAAAATTTATTTATAACTTGACACATGTATTTAATTAATATATTTTAAGGTGTTCCCATAAATTAAATTTCATAATTTAATTTTTATTCATTCTAATATTTGGACTTTTTAACATTTTTTTGTGGTTTGTGGAAGAATACATCTAAAATTTGTAAAGTAATTGAAGGGAGGAGAATAAGGGGATAAAAATGCACTTGAAACTATTGGATTATATTATAAAATAAATGGCTTCCCATGATGATGCATTATCAAGGAAGACTTTTGGGAGCTGAATTTTAAGAAAAAAGGGAAAATAAATCACTAGGGAAGGAATTTTAATATTCCCATCATGTGAAAATTACACGAATAAAAAACATTAGGAGTGAAACACCATTAAAATTACATAATTTTATAAAAAATAAAGAATATTTCCTATCCCTGAACATTAAACACTGGGAAAAACTTACTTGAAGTGAAAGTGTCAGGATGGCATAAAAATGTCTGTATTTGATGCAATTAAATGTGGGGGAAAATATAATCCTCATTGGAGGAATTTATGACCTAAATTTATTACCTAAAATACATAATAATCCCCCTTCATGTCTATAAATATGGGTCTATGTTGTTTCATTCAATAGATTCAAAAATCAAATCCTGTAATGAGATTCTACGATGTGTAGGGTCCTCAACTATTTAATCAATATTTTCGTTTATATTTCCTTCTTAATCCATATTTCCCCCATAGTCCCCCATCATTAATATAAATAGGTAAAACTAGAATTTTTATTGGGTTATGTAACTGGAAGGGAGAAGTTTTTGTTGGATTTATTTATTTCATATTAATGTATTTGGATTGATATAGTTTTTAAATAATTCTCCAAACTCTTTCTTTAGAAATTATCCGAAACATTTGTATTTTAATATGAAAGCTAAATTTATGAAGTGAAAAATTGTTTACCCAAACTCAAGTCATGACCATTTTCAAATTAAGGGAAACAAGGTTTAATATTGGTAATGAGGAAAACATGATTCAAATATGCACTAAATTTATTTACCAATGGAATAGGTGGACCATCGTGTTGAGGAATGGATTTAATTACCATTAAATCATCCTAATCTTGACATCAACACCACAAATCAATCATTTAATTTAATTTATAAGATCAAAAATCACATAAAACATTGAAATATAAACTTTAACACACATTCAATCTTTATTTCCAAAAATCCAATCTCTCATTGTCTCCCAAATTCTCTCTCCCCCCTATCGAATAAAGCAACTATGTTTTTAAATTATTAGAAATAATTTATACTCTACGGACCATCTAAGAGGGTTCTACACTTAGAAAATCCAAGTATCATACATTTTTTTAATAATGTTATACATGGTTCATAAATTAGTAATTTTTTTATCCCCTTAGGAAATTAAAAACCACTATAAGATATCATCCATCTTCATACCATCCAATCCAATTCCTAGGCCATAAATATCATATTATATTACAATCTTTTATTATTATATCCCACTCTGTTAAAACATAGTGTTTTATTTAATGATATCTATCAAATAAATAAAAATTATTTGATGATAAATATATTCTGAAAAATCTGGGTGTTATATTTTAGGCCCCTGAAAACGAACAACATTCAAAATTTATTCCCTCACTTAAATTTTTTAGGATATCTCTATTTTATCATATCCCCAGGTTCCCATATAGCTTCAATAAATATTTTATTCCACTATTGAACATTATCCAGATGATTTATCTTGTTACATATAACATTATCTCTATATTCCTAGATTTCAAAATGCTTTCTTCATAAAAATGTTGAAAATATATTTTTATAGCCTCTGAGTTTAATAAATGTGGAGGATCTGGTATCTACTTTCTAAATAGAGAAACATGGGTCACATCATGAAAATCATAGTCGTATGGTAGAAGGGCCATTAAATATGATATCCCCCTACTCAAACAAGAATAAAAAGGGTAAAATATATTGAGGTATCAACTTTCCCTTATTTGAGTATTTCATAAACGTATATCAAAGATAAATTTTTAGAAACACATTATCACTAACATCGAACTTCATATCTCACTAACGATTATCATCATTACTTTTATATCGACTATAAGATGACATGAATTAATGATGAATGGATCTACAAATATTTATCAATTCATATAATATATCATGTACCAATAGCATTATTCCCACAATTTCATCCATGAACATTGGGGTTCTACACATATTTTCACATAGGAATTTATATGGTTCAATATAAATGGTCAATATAATGCTATGTATATATGAAAATGTGACTAGAGGAACGTGTTGATCCCAACGAAATTCATAATCCAAATAACACAATTTCATCATATTCTATATGGATTTAATTTTTATTTCAGAACGACCATTAGTTTGAGGATGATAAATTATACTCAGACTAAAATCTTTATCCAGATCCCACTGAATACTTCATTAGAAAATTTAGATAATCATTTGATAATAATTAGATTCAATAGAATTTAAAACTCCATGAATCTATAAAAAATACTCAATATAAATTATGGAATGATTATAAAGAGAGAATTAGTATCAGATAGAAAATATGTGTGATGACATTTTTAGGAGATCAGTTAATATCCAAATAGCATTGTGGACATTAAATGTTTTGGGGGGGGGGGGGGGTATAAAGAAAAAATCTATGATGGTGTTTTTTCATCCCCATTATTGTATAGTTAATAGTTGAAAATTCACATAGACTTAAATTTATTATCCGTAACATGCTAACATACTATTGATTGTGATTTATACTCTACAACATCTATCATCATGATGTCCAACGAGAAATAATATTTAAGTCCTATACAAATACTCACACTTCTAGTATGAATAGTTCACGATGAACAATAAGGATAATTCAATAGATCCTTATTGAAATATAGTGTGTATTGTACAAAATTATAATTTCCAAACCTTATTATTCCATCACAATAAAGTTTGATCATATTAGTATTGTAATCCTATTTTTTAAATTCCAATATTCCTTCTTATAATACATAATATTCAAAAGGATATATGGTTGAACACATATTTGAGAAAAAAAATATTTCACCCATTACATAATGATTTATAGATCAATATTTCAAACACCCAAAAATATTGGATCTTTTTTATCATCATCATAGATAAGCTAGCTTGAACATTTAAGCTTTGAGAATTTGTGACCTTGTTAACTTTCTCAGGGTGGTAATCTACTGAGTAGTTATAATAATTAATCAACTCTCTCAATCTTCTATGAAACATATTCAAATATTTTTTTGGGGAAATATATATTAAACTATTTTGATCAGTATATATATAACACATTTATACATAAAGATAATGGATTTATATCATTAATGGTAAAATTTATACAGCGAAATCCAAATCAGATGTTGGGTATTTTTATTTGTGAATATTCAACTATCATGAGGCACAACGTATCACCTTATCATTCTTCGTGAGAACACAAACCATTCATTTTTTGAGGAATCACTATTAATTGAAAACACTTCTCTATTATAGGGTAATATAAGTACAATTTCATTGAAACCCCTCTTTAATTCGATGATATTTTCTTGGCATTGAGGAATTTAAAGGAACATAGCTCCATTCAGAGTTAATTTTGTGATTGTATAAGATAATAATAAATCATTCTCTATAATGAAATGATAATATATATACAAAACTAGAAAAAAAATAGATCTTAGTCATAGTTTATGGTCTCATCCAATGATAAATAACTACATTCTTTGATGTATCCACTAATATACACTCTCTTGGGTTTATGTGAACCTAAAAAATAAACTTTTTGTAACAAAACTGAACACTTTATAAGTATTTCATACATTTTTTCCTTTCATAGGTTCTTTAGTATAGTACTAAAGTTATATTTTTCACTACCATTCCTTTTAAATATATATGAATATATTATATAAATACAAAAAAATAACAATGGTAATTTATAATGACACTATTCAATAAAATAGTGATTATAGTGGGGGAATTAATTAAAAAAAGGAGTCACTATTAATTGACAGTGTCCAAAAATTTTATGGAATTATGTCTTGGATATATCCCCCTTGATTATCCTCAAATGATGATATACATATCAATGGTCAATATTAGAAAATTATTCAGCTCTATATAGTTGAGCTAACATATACTCGATACGCAGTAGAGGATACTTATTCTTGATTGTGATCTTTTTTAGGTTTCAGATAATTAATATTGAGTCACAATGATCAATTTTTATTCATAATAAAGAAATGGTGCACTTCAAGGTGACACACATAGATAAATGAATAAAATATCAAGATTCTATAAGATTTTATTTTAAATTATTATTACTCAATTACAAATTTTATTTGTGGATTATTTCAAATATGTATAGTAACTAGTATTAGTTTTATGGAGAACTCAATTTCATGATTTTGTGGAAGACTAGTAAACTAATCTAGAAAGAAATAAAAAATTGAATTTCAATCATATAATCGACGTTGATATTCTCCCAAACCATCTAAGATAAAAAAACTTTTTGAATATGAATCAATACGCATATAATTGTTTCAATTTCAATTAGAAATTTATATTTATCATAGTGTGGATAGATGTTCAATGTTTGGTTAATTATATAAATAATTACCTCACAACCAAGGAAATTAATGCTAGGATTATATAATGAAATCCAATACATGCCCAAAAAACATAAAATTCAAATAGATAGATAAAATTGATATTATGTGGAATCAAATTCCCATAATAAACAATAATAGAAGAATCATAGACTTTTAACATGATCATCATACAATTAGGGGATTTCATATATGATATAACATATAATAATTGATGTTGTACTTTGACAACCATATAAAATTCATCATATGTGAATGATTTGGTAGATATGGAGTCAAATATGATATTATCAGTTCTACATTGGATGGTATGTATACCTTTAACTATATAGTTATCATTCCACTCATTCGAAATAGTGCTCACATGTGATTTACCTTTTTTGGATTTTTAGGCAATCAATTACGGTCATCATCATTATCATTCATATTTGATAAATGTTTATCATAATTCCCATATTTAGAATATTTACGACACTAGTGTATGGTTCATGTATTCTATTGATATTTTTCATTGATTCATTCATTGACTACTATCTTCACATCATTTTTGAATTTCTTTTCCCATAGACCTTCATTTCCACTCTTAAAAATCTTTCGAGTCCCCTTAAGACAATTTCCTCCATATTTTCATCCACACATCGAGCATAATGAAAATATAATATTCAAATATCAATTTTTTATAATATTATTTTAATTACATATTTATTTTTTTATCAAAACCATGATATTGATGGGAAACATGAATCCCCATCTATACCTAGGTGGAACAATGAATGTTTTCTTCATAGATATAGAAGTACATTATGGTTAATAACCTTCAGAGACTTGGTCTTATGCCATTGAAGAATCAATCAAACCTATATTAAGGTTTGATAAAAATACCAGAATTATACGCTAAATATCTAGAAACATTTTCCTTATAAGTACTAAATGATTCTTCATCCTTTTGATTTATCACATGTAATCATTATCTAATTTTATATGATGAATATGTGATGATAACTTATCGAAAGAATGGTAATTGAATATGTCTCAATCTATGGATTTAATTTTGTCCCATTTACTTGGGTTCATTATATGATTCCACAATTTATCATTTAAACTATCCAAAACATAAATTTATTAAAATAACATTTTCATGTTCTAACACTAGAGAAAAGAAAATATCTTTTTTGTTGTACATATCCATTGTTCACAAAGTAGTTGACCAGAATACCCACTACAATAAGTTGTGTATTTCCTTATAGACAAATCAATAAAATATGGATATCTCCTTTGATAATTTGGAATCTCATCATGATTTTAATCTTTATAAAGACACCTAAACATATAACTATGTTTTTTTATACAAACTCCCATAATATTTTTTTGATCAGGATGATAATCATTTCATTATCCTTCACAGTCAACATTAACTTGGTTTTTTTGAGTTCCATTCATTGATTAAAAAAAATATCATAGTTTGAGAATCAGTAATAATAGTGTAAAATATTATAATAATGAAACATCATTTATTGGATGTCTAAATCATAACACCCTCTTGTTAAACTATTGCACATATTGTTTAACCAATGTCTTCCATGGACTTTATGATAACATTATGATATTACCCTATACATAGAACTAAATCTTGAGTTCAACTATTGTTTTCTCATCCTAGTTTAGAATGGTAACTAATCCTTTATCTCATACTAACTATAAAAACCCATACATTTCATATATATTTATATATATCATTTTATCATATAAATATTTGTAATATAACATAATGATACTATCCATAATCATATAAGACTAGCATCATAGGAAACATATATACATAAATAGATGTTTCACAGTTGAACCCCATCACCTTCAACTAATATATTCATATATAGAACCCATCATAAACATATCATATTCCTTATTACCGAGGGAATAGATACATTAGAAAGTATGAGATCATTTGATCAATATGAGTAATGAAGAAAGATATTAATGGTCACATAAACATAAAATGGGCATAAGAGTATAATAATATGATCAAAAAATCTAAAAACCATACCATGCATATAACTGGTCATAATATTATGTCATGTAATAATGAATTTAAATTCATAAGAAATAATTCATAAATGAATCATTGAACACTTTTCAAGAGAGAATAACATTGTAATGATACATGGATTTGTGGAATGCATATAAGAGTAGAATATCATTTTCTTAGTTGTTATTGATTAATTCGAAGAATATCATAGTGTATTGGGTTCATGCCCCAATAAATTGTAGTATTTAACGGCATGTCAAGTCATAGGGTAAATAATCCATTGTGGAACTGGGTTCACTCCCCATTCTAGTCCTATTTGTCCCATGAGAGTTTAATATTTACCCACTATATTGGAGGGCTATATAATCTAAATCCCCAAAATCACATAATTAAAATTATACAATTGTATTCCATAGGATCATAAAAAATTCATCCTATAACCACCTATGTTAACAAAATTGGTCACAAAAACATTTCATCATAACATAGCCTATGGGAATGAAACGGGTTTCATAAACTATTTATCATTTAATTACAGACTAACCTATTAAAAATAGAAGGGATTCATAAAAATATAGAAAGTAAAATAAAAACCCATATGAAGAAATAATAATGATGGTATCATTGGGTCATATCTCTAAAAAATAAATAGTAACATCAATGGATCTCAGTATAGAGAAAACATCCTTCAATTATCACATGGAGTATTTCATGAGAAAAATAACATTTTTAATTTTAAATCACTTATTCAAAATATAAAAATTATTAAAATAACTGGGAAAAACAATATTTGAAAATAAAATTTGAAATTCTAAAAGAACTATTATATAATTTCGTTTTCATGATGCTAGCAAGTTTTTTTCATGTCAAATAAGTTAAAATAAAAATTTCATTCATAATTTTTTAGAAGAATTTAAAATTACATTGTTTGAAAAATGAAAATAAGAATCCATTTAAATAATTTTTTTTAAAATACATACATGTGTAAAAATTAATTTAAAACATATTCAGGTAATATTAAAAACACACTAGAAAATATTTTTTTTGTAAACATGGACACGAAAGAGAATGTATTTTCAATTGAATTGGAAAATAAATTTCATTTTCATTTAAAAAATTCTTTTGATATCTTGAGTAGATAATGTGAGGAATATAAAATTTAAATATTTAATTTTTAAAAATAACTATAGGATATGAAAATTTGAAAGTTTATTTAGATTTATATTATAATATTTTATTATTCAAAACATAATCATAATCATTCCAAAGAAGCAATGAGATTGTATCTTAAAGCCTTTACATTTATCTTCATATGATTTAAAATTTCTATATTATCCTATACAAAAAAATTAAAAATATTATAAAAATATAAATATTCCTATACATAATTATAATTTCATATATCATTGCATTAAAATATTTCAGTTCTTATTTATAAAATAATCCGTACTAAAATCATTATTACTAGTTGTTAAATGTTTCATTACTTTCATATGAATTACGGTTCGTTAGTTCCCATCGATGAAAATTTATAGTGGTTACATAATCTTGATAATTTTAATCATTAGATAAATATAAAATAAATTTATTATATATATATTTATAGTCATCCCTAAATTTTAGAGAGAAAAAAATGAAATATATTGTTCAAGGAGATGGAATGTCATATGTACGCATGAACGTTGTATTCAATTTTCAGTGGATGGAGTGAATGAAATTTAAATAATAATTAATCCATCTATAATCACTACCTTATATTATAAATCATCTATATTCATAAAATACGTCCATATTATAATAAAAAAAATAGTAACAAAAAATTAATCACATGGCTTCATGGATGTTGTAGTCTACACGAACCCACGAGCGATGTAATCATTTTCAAATTTATTTGAATGTAAGAAAAAAGATATGATATTATCATTATATATGTATAGTTATGTTATATATATAATATAAAGAAATTAAACCCATTATAGTTCCAATATAAAAAATATGGATATTGAAAACGAATTATATCGCTACTTGGAGATGATAAGTCGTACGTACAGATGAGTGATTCTTTCACATATAATTTAATATGAAAGTTGGAGGGTAAATGTGATATCATATTAATAATAATGTTTTAGTATAATTATTATGCATTGAGATATTATTTTTTTGATAAATACCATATATTAGTGAAATTAAAATAATAATAATCAAATTCACAGGTTAAGGTAATTACCTCTTTATTTAAGGAACTCTATAAGATATACTCTAAAGGATAATAGGTTTAGACTTTTGGTTATGAAAAAAACTCAATAACATTAATAGAAAATTTTATAATTGAATTTTGTAGGATTTTTTAGAGATAGAAGGATCAAGATGATGTAAAAAATAGGAAGTATGGGAGTCAATTTATAATTGAGAGAGACGACATACTTAGAATTTTGTAAAACATTAAAATAAAATATAGTCATTCTAAATAAAAATGAATTCAAATAGAATAATTAGAATTAAAATAGTTTATGTAAAAAATAACATCATCTAATTAAATCCAGATAGTTTTTTGGGTCATATTAAATCTTATCCATCAGATTAACCCCTTCATTAACCCTTTTTGATCTTAATAGTTATAACTATTTCAACCATAATTTGTTAATAATGTCACGATACATGAAAAAATGACACATAAATTGATCATGGTTGATATTCTAAATAATATTCCATTCTATAGACTAATGAATATATTTTTCTGAATTATAAATCATTTCAAAATGTATTATTTATTTGAAATTATCATTAATGTCAATTGTAGAAGTAATCATGTAATTTGATGTAGAAGGCACTAATAAATATTAGAATATAATATAACATTTTAATAAATCCCTAACATGTTGTATTTTTCGAAAAAATATTACATAAAACAATAATTTAGTAAAAATTTTCAACTCTTAATTTATTTTAAACCATTAATTATATTTATATATTAATTTATTAAATACTAAGCCGGTGTTGTGTAAGAATTTAATTTAATTATATAATTACTAAAAACCATAAATAAAATTACATAATGAAAATAATTTAATTATTCAATATTTAATAATTAATATTCATTCAAAAAATTCTTTCTCCCTATGTGAATACAAAACCGATATTTATAATCATGCTAGTGAAATTTTGAATTTTTCTTTGCATTAAATTTTACATAGGCAATATTCTTCTAAAATTATCATATAATTAGTTAACTTTTAATATTATGTTGATAAGGGATTATTTACCTTCATTATATAAATATTAAGATAAAAATGGTGACCTTAAAAATTAGTATTAAGGAAGGTTAAACCGATTTACCCCTTACCGAGGTGATATATTTACAAGTGATACTATTCATAATGACTAAAAATAAAATGGACCTATATACCAAATTTGGACATCCTAATTTCAAATATTGAGTGAGTTTTTCAAAATTCAATATATAAGTGGTAGTATTTCATTATTACTGATGTTTAAAAAAAATTGATGAAGCCATTTTTTAGTAAAATGAATTTTAAGCATAAAAGTTTATTTAATCCTATCCCATTCCAATAAAAAATAATTAATGAATTTTAATAAAAATTACTATATATATAATATATAAATTTCATTAAATTCATTCAACAATAGTGATTAATTTAATTTATCACGATAATAAGACATTTCACACATAGAAAAAGATAAATAAGTCAGTTATTTTCAAATGTTACTTAAATAAATTAAAAATTAATTGATAACTAATGAATTCATTTTTTAAATTATTTTTTTTATAATTATTATAATCATGTTCATCCCCAATAATCCAATTTCGATGCAATTAATGTTAATTTAAATAAGAAAATTTAATAGTAAGTTGTGGTTTGTTAAAACTCAATGTTGTGTGTAAAGTCAATTATCAATGAATTTTTTTTAATTAAATTGAAATTTATTCTAAAATATTCTAGTGTTACATATGTTATATGTCTCTTTATTTCAAGGTTTCTTTAATAATTCAATTATTTAAGGCCACCAAACTATTAATTATGGTGTTAAACATCATCAAAGGAGACAGAATGTGTTGTGATGTTGCGAAAGGTTCCATGATAGAGTATTCCAATATATCCCATTAAAGGGAATAAAAACCCACATTGTTTTAATCCACTTAATGGGACAATACATACCATTGAACATCATTTTATAAGGTCTATGTGGTTTATTTTATGCTCTTGAATCCATGAACTCTTCTAATATGTTTTATGTAATGGGGTATGTAATACTTGGGGAATAGGTTTCTTGGATGGGTTCATTTGAGGATTATGCATGAGGGTCCCATTTGGATCTCCTTATGTGGAATATGGTACATTATGGAAAAATTATCATGTATGGAATATGTCCCTTTCAAGGACTATTTTTCAATATCCCTTGTAATATGGATTAATGAGGACTGGTATAGCACACAAGGCATATTTCCTGGCGAGGATAGGTTTCACAGGTGGTATGGAAATGTATAAAAGGATAGTTAATCTCAAAGGGAACATGGATTGGTGTGGGTAATATGGTATTATTATCTGAAAGGAATATGGCCCTCTATTTGGGGAATGAATTTATTTAGAATGTGTCTTCGTGTAGGAATATATTTGGAGGTTATGTTTGGAATTTATAGATGAATCATTTTCATCGATATTACATGAAATAAAATACAATAGATTCCATGTTATATAGTTTATATTCATGTGATAGGATCCTACAATGTAGTTTAACATTTTACAATAAATACGCTGTTATGAAGATTTATATTGTGAAATAAGGAAATAGTCCACTCCTTATATTATCTTGATATGGGGATGTTGGTTTCAAAAAAAAATGAAATTAGAGGTTTGAGTTGGGCATACACAAGGGCATCACAGACATATTCTTCTCTGGAATTCTGTCCCTTTAAAGGAAAATAAATCATTAGGAGTATTGAAATTTTAGTATGATTTACCAGATTCCATCACCCTATAAAAATTAGTTTGGGATTACACATGGGTTTCCATAATATATGATCCACCCATATTATAGACCTTTGATGGATTATATCACATAGGGAATATGAAACTTATTGAATGTGTTCTATGAGGAATATTGTCTCATTACGGTGAGTTAGGGAATAA
The DNA here is from genome assembly GCA_963277665.1 of Viscum album. NCBI lineage: Eukaryota > Viridiplantae > Streptophyta > Magnoliopsida > Santalales > Viscaceae > Viscum > Viscum album. The sequence goes on along the minus strand of OY728135.1, from coordinate 247,653,881 downwards.
AGATAAGGGTTTCCCGAGTGACGATCATTGATGAATTATCAAGAGGAGATATTTCATGGGGGCATTACATATTGAGAAATACATATATGGAGTAGGGCCACAACTTTTATAGGTTAAACAAGTATATTTTATTGTGACTTTAAAAAGGGATTCCCGTATTGTTTCTTAAAAAATGGGATAATATGAGTGGGTCTTACACAATAGTATGTGTTGTTAAGATATCAGTGTCCATCGAAGAATAATATTTTTTGGTGATGAAATCATTAATGTGAACAGGGTTGGTGATAATTCATATTAAATAATCACATAACCTCAAGACTCAAAGACTAGATTTAGAAACTAGTTTGAGAGTGTTAATCCCCATGTGACTTTCCAAGTGTCCTCATTATAATGATTAATAACTTCATATATGTTTTGTTACAATGTTCCTTAAAAAATATTACATAAATACATCCAAGGATCATTTTATGTATACTATCTTGTACACCAGGTGCATATAAGAATAAATTCATAAATCCAATATGAAAACATAATCAAATATGAAATATCTTGAAAAAATTATTTATTATCCCATCCTTGATTACCTCACTACATAAGATTATTAGGGGGTTTTCAAATGAAAGTATTGAGAAAAAATCCCAATTAAGTATAAAAATGAAATCAAAACATACGTGAACATAATTGGTAAAACATATGACATAAAATCTTATTGCTTTCATAAGTACACTAGGATTAATTTTAAGATAATAATATGATAAAAAATATGTTATTCTAGCCACAACATAAACATGAGACATTCATAAGATTACCCCTAATGCTTGTTACTAATGTGTAGTAAAAATATATTTCTAACAGTGTTCACATATTAATAATAAAACACATACAGGTAATGCTTCCAATTTATCATAAACATGATATCTCTAGTGATTAATTTTTTACCTAGTGTATTAAATCAACATCAGAAAAAACCATTCATATTTCTAACATTATGTGCACCATGCCAACTAAATATCATAAGAGTATATCATTTTACCCTTTCTATAGGGAATTTAGGTTCTATATGTGTATGTTTCTAATTAATAAAATATTTTTACATATCTATTTATACCATTTAATGATATTATAGTTTATTATTCACAATATGAAAATATGATGAGGAAATATTAATGAATGATTTCAGAAAATTGATTGGTAAATAAAAGGGATCATGGGATGGGTTTAATATGAGAGAATGGGTTGTATCTCATCACTAGATAATCATTATGATAGTAAATGATTTTGATCCAAAACTTGGAAGCTTAAACAAATGGAAATCAAAATCCATAAAACAAAGGAATTTAATGAATTAATAAGAGAATTGAGAGAGTCACTTACTTATATAGATATATTCTTTATAATTCATAACAGCTCCTAAATATCATAGAAACTCAATGGAATGGCATTATAGATTGATAGGGATAAGAAATTCAAGATTAATGTGTTTTTAATCGAGTGGAATGAGTTTATAGATGGGCATGGGATTCATTAATTGATGAAAAGTGGGGACTTTCTATGGAAAAACTTTTTGGTAAGGGTTAAGAATGGAATCACATAGCAGTAAAGTGGGATAAGTTAATGCGGTGAAAAATGTTAGTTGGTTATACGGTGTTGATATTATAATATAAAAAGGCCATCTACGAGCTCTATGTGCCATTCCCATTAAGAAAATTCACGCCATGTTAGAATTACAATTTTAAGAGTTATTAGTCTTGATTAAATATTAATCTTAGAAGTTATTTTATCACTAAATGTATATTATGAACCCACTGACAAGATCTACTTAACAATGGGTATATTAATTTTAAAAAAAACCAATGTATTTTATTCGGGATGTGTGTTGAATAAGATATCAGACCCATTATATTTCTTTAGGGAAATAATACATAAATAATAAAATATTGGGTCATTACATTCCCCCCGTAAAAGATTTCACCATCAAAATATTATTCATATATATAAATAAATGATTATATCATTCCCTTATTGCTTTCTTTAACTCCCTAGTTTCTTCCTAAGGCTTATGGTTTCTCCAGAAGACTTTAATGTGTCATTTTTTATTATCCTCTAGTAGTTTTTTTCTTTCATCAAGAATCAAGATTTGTTCTTCATCATCTAGAAAGACATTTTCCAATTCCACACAATTAATTTGATTTATATGAGTTGGTTCAAACATAAAAATTCCTATCATGGAATCATGGAACACATCATTAAGATTTAAAATATGAGGAGGTAGCGCTAACCAATATGAAAATTCTCTAACACACTAATAAATTTAAAATTTCCCAATATGCCTTGGAAAAAGATTTCACTTCCTAAAAAATAACATGAATGTATTAAATGGTTATTATTTCACAAATACATAATCGCCACATGGAATTATAATTCCGTCCTTCAATTGTCAATATAAATATTTTTATGACTCTAAGAAACCTTGATATGTCTCAAAATTATAAATATCTTCTCTATGGTTTCTTCTTTATAGTATAGTCTCAATTGTTTCATTTCTCCAACAACATCCCAATAGGCTGTAGTTGTTTACCTTTTCTCATAACGTTATTCATAAGGATCTATTTAAATACTTAAGTTATTTCTTTTTTTGTATCAGAATTCAATATGTAGAATATTGTAGTCCCACCTCCCCGGAAAATCATGTGATCTATCCCCAAAAATGTCCTCCATTGATTAAATCATCCTCTTATATATCTAATCAGTGCAAGGATTACATATTGTGAATAGTTTAAATTATATATTCCTAGAATTTTTGAGGATACACTAGAATGTAGAAGAAACTCTTTGATCACGACCATAGATAATCGATAAGTATTTTAAATGAATTCTATACACTTCATGTGTCACGACCCATCCTCGGGGCCCGTGCCGTGAATACCCCCAGCCCGCCTTCCATAGGCCATGGGCTGGCGACTAGGACCAAATGCGTAAATTCTAATAAAAAGGGATGAAATTGCTTTTATGTATGTAAACATACACAACAGAGTACGCAAGTGAAGAAAGCACTAAGTAAAACTTAGTATAAAAGTAAGTGCTGAAAAGTAAATGGGCCAGTATACAAACCCAACTGAAAGTACAGTACAACTGAGAAAGAAAGTACAATAACAGTAAGTAAAGAAGCAACCATTGAGTCGTCCTCCGGATATCCCACATGAAGGGTGGGTACAGACAGTCTCCTTAGCTCCTCAGGTCTGGCCATCCGCTCCGTGTACGTCTCGTCTAGTGGTCCACCTCTAGGTACCATCCTGCTCCACAAGCCTCCACCATGATCAATGTTTTCCATCTTATGTATCCAACACAACGTAGTGTGTGCATAGCCCGTACAGGGGTGAGTATACGATACTCAGTAGGGACCATGAAACCCCCGAAGGTCTCCCAGAATCCACGAGGGATAAAAAACAAAGGAAAGATACAAACACAAAGTATCAACCAACTCTACTTAGGTATATGACCATACATATACGTAAGTCATCAATCTCATTTTGACTCCAACGTCCGAGCCCAAGCACATTCCAGTCCACACAGGAAAGAAGCCAATCATACCAATGATAATGATTGAAAGACAAGACTCAGCTCACACAGGTATACTACTCATGAAGGGGGGTGGAGATGATTAGATGTAGCCTCTGTATAATCTCCTCTGTCGAACCCACGTAGGATCCAAGTACAGAAGTCGTCGCTGCCGAACCCACGTTGGATCCAAGTACAGTAACCTTCCATGCCGAACCCAAGTAGGATCCAAGTACAATCGGCTTCGCTGCCGAACCCACGAAGGATCCAAGTACAGTCGTCCTCACTACCGAACCCACGTAGGATCCATGTACAGTCTTCATCGTCGTCGAACCCACAGAAGAACCCAACACGGTAGTCATCGCAGTTGCAGCCAGCTCTAGGGTTCCAGCACACAGCGTGCTCGATTCAGGGAGGGTCCGCTCCTTGAGTAAAGGGTTCGATACATCAACTGTCACAAAGTCCTGAGTTGATGTATCCCAAAGTTCCGTCTCGTCAAGTGGAACCAACGCGACAGACGGCGCGTCAATCAGATGCCCGGTCTGAGAGATATTGACTTTTCTGTTCCAGGGGCCCGATTGGAAATATGCTCGTTCCAAACCCGGCTGTTTTCCAAAGATTCCCAAAACTCACTTAGAGTATCGCAAAAGGACCGCATCGTCTAAAGGATCCCAGTACCACAGAGGACGCGTGGATCAGACGCACGATATTTAAGTTATTCACGTCTAAGTGAATAATGGGCCCGACCCGTTAAGCCCAGTGGGCTGGCAGGTCGGATCACCCAGTTTTGGTGGGTCTAACCCGGTAGGGGTGTCAGATTAGCCCAAAGATTCATGCGGCCCGGCCTGAGGGGCACGACCCGGAATGAAGAGGGCGCGACCCAGACCGATGTGGCGTGACACGGCCAGGGGGGGGGGGGGATCGGCTCGGCCCGACACGGCCGGGCTTTGCGTGGCTCAGCCCGAAGGCCGAGTGGTCTGAGGCTGGGGTGAGGCCCCTGGGCTATCCGAACCGGCGGCGCCACCCTCCCAAACCGGCCGGCTGAAGCCGGCCGGCCTTCTAGTGCAAGAGGCCCGCATGGGAAGGCCGTGGATCATCCGACGTGGTGCCCTCCTGGCAACGTGGATTGCTCCACCCGTCCCGCCGACGGGCCGGCCAGTTCTTCCGTCGAAGTGGCCCACAATGCGGGCCGCGGTTCTCACTGCACAGCCGGTGCAACGACGTTGACTTCCTCCACTGGGGCCCTCTTGGCCATGGATTTTCTTTACGTGTTCGACGACGGCCCTTGCACCGACGGTCTCTTCCGTGTTCCTCCCCCGATCGCCAATTCTAAAAAAAATAAACAAAATCAAATGGATTGTCATCGGGCCGTGTTTGTTCGGCCCGCGCCCTCCATGTTAAGCTATAGAAGTGGGTCAGACAAACAAGATTATACAAAAACAAACCGAGGCACAATTTTAATCCATTAAAATTGAACATAACCCCTACCTCAATAATTGATGTCATACGTCGGGAGTCGCAGAAGATGGCGTCATTGGGTGAGGATTCGTAGGCGATGTCGGAGTGCGTTTGAGGAGGAAATGACATCTCCTCACTTGTAGCGGAGAAGAGAATGGATGGCACGTCGTCGTTCTTCATGGAATAGGCGTTCTTCGTCGAATAAGTCGTTGTTCTTCATCGGAGGGTCGATGTTCCCAAAAAATTCAAGATCTCCCACACAACGGAATCTCCCCCAAAAATAAAATAATAAGCTGCCCTATTATTTTATTTAACACAAGCCATTTAAAATTCAATCATTCAAACCACATCATTAATTAAATGTGTTGAAAATTAATTAAGGAGAGGGAGAGGAGGTGGAAGATCTAATAAATGCTGGGAGAGTTGTCAACATTAAACAAGGGAGTTTAATGGGGGGGGGGGGTTAAGGGAGTTATTTGGGGAGTTTAAAGATTGTTAGGGGAGATGAAAGGTTGGGGATCATGTGGGAACCACCTTTCATATATCCACACATGGGAAGTTGGGTGGTTGTGGGCCCCACCAACAACTTCCCATGGGAGGGTTTAACTTCCAATGTTATAAAATAAAATTGTTCTAACAATTTTATTTATTTTAAACTAATTCCCCAAATAATAAGTTTCAACCCACTTAAAAAGAAACTACGGTAAAAGTCCCCTTATGCAATTACCGGTGCTGTGAGTACATAGGTGCCCTTAGATTTCAATTCTGAGCACCGTTTCAAAAGATAGAAAAACCCACTCATTCGTTTATAGAACGTACCCGAGCTAAACTTTGGAAATTGATTCCGAGCACACCGGGCCTCAGAATAAAGTGTCATCCGAAGCAACAGGATCGTTAAATTCCAAAGTATTTAAGAAAAAAAATTCCCTTGAAATTTACGGGTCTTTACATTACTCCCACCTCAGGGATTTACATTCCCATAAAGCTACAACATAAACTAGGGAAAACAATGGGGGTACTGAGCATGCATCTGAGCCTCCCGCTCCCATGTGCTCTCCTTGAGGTTCTCGTGCTGCCAACAAATGCGCATCAGAGGAATCGACCATCCACGTAGGACCCGCTCCTGTCGATCCTCAATCTCGACCGGGACCTCCCTGAATGTAGCCCCGTCATCGATGTCCAGCTCCCCATTATCAGTGGTGTGGTTTGGGTCATGCACGTATCTCCTCAGCTGAGATACATGGAAGACGTCATGCACCTGCATCAACTGAGGTGGAAGGGCCAAGTAGTAAACCACCTCGCCTACCCTGCTGAGGACCTGGAAAGGTCCGATGAAGTGCAGAGATAACGTTCCACCCTGGCCAAATCTCCATAATCCACGTTGAGGGGAGACCCATAAGAAAACGGGTTCACCATCCTCGAAATCCAGTGGTCTTCGTCTCCTATCGGAATAGGACTTCTGTCTGCTCTGTGTAGTCCTCATCTACTCCTGGATGATCTGCACCTTCTTTGTCGTATCCTGGACCATCTATGGTCCTATAAGTGCTGACTCCCCAGGGTCAGTCAAGCACAAAGGTGATCTGAAAGGTCGGCCGTACAGTGCCTCGTATGGTGCCATCCCAATGGTGGAGTGGTAACTGTGTTTGTATGCAAACTCCACCAAGGGTAGGTGATCCTCCCAGCTGCGACCAAAGTCAAGGACACATGCACGGAGCATGTCCTCGATAGTCTGAATGGTCCTCTCTGTCTGGACATCCGTCTGAGGATAAAAGGAAATGCTCAGGTGTAGCTGCATCCCAAATGCCTCCTATAACCCCTTCCAGGGCCGGGGAGTAAAGCGAGCATCTCGATCGGAGATGATAGACGATCAAACACCATGAAGCCGTATGATATCTTGAATGTAGATGCGTCCCAATCTCTCTACTAAGCCCTGATCTCTGATCAGTAGGAAGTGGGCCGACTTGGTGAGTCGCTCTACGATCACCCTGATGGAGTCGTGTCCTTTGGAAGTATGTGGAAGCCCCATCACGGAATCCATGTATATCCCGTCCCACTTCCACTCCAGAAACTCTAAGGGATGTACCAAGCCTACTGGTACCTGGTGCTCCGCCTTCACTTGCTAGAAAGTGAAGAATTGTGAAATGAACTCTACTACAACCTTCTTCGTACCCTGCCACCAGTGCTGTCATCTGAGGTCCTGGTACATCTTCACCACTCCTAGATATACCGCTAGAGGGAAAGTGTGAAACTCCCTCAGCACTTCCTCCTGCAGTGCAACTGGTACCATGGTAGGTCCCCGGAAGAGGATGTCATGCTCTCCTCCTTTAGAAAATCCAACAGGCACCTGCCTTGTGTAAATCTGAGCATGTCACATCTCATAGTCAACATCCCCACACTGTTCAACTCGGAACCGCTGATGTAGTGGAGGAGTGACTGTAGAAAGGCTTCCCCATCTCTATCCACAAAGGATATATGCAAAGCGGCTAACGGCTCTGTCGCCTCTCCAAGTTGATGAATGCCCGATCTCCTGCTGAGAGCATTAGCCACAAAGTTCCCCTTCCTATGAGTATAGACTATCTCAAAGTCATTGTCCTAGAAGAACTCAAGTCAGTGCCGCTATCTCAGGTTCAGGTCCTTCTGTGAGAAAATGTACCTAAGACTCTGGTGGTCAGAGTAGATTGTAAAGCGCTCGCCCATCAGATAGTGTCGCCATATCTTCAAGGATAATACCACTGCTGCTAACTCCAGGTCATGGGTAACGTAGTTATACTCATGTTGACTCAATTGCCGTGAACCATAGGCGATAATTGCCCGCTTCAGCATCAGGACACACCCATGTTTGATCCCAGATGCGTCGCAGTAAACCACATACCCAATGCCCTCCTTCGGTAGCCTCAAGATGGGCACACTGGTAAATCTCTGCCTCAGATCCTAGAAGCTTTGTTGGAATCTATCTGACCACACGAAGGGTTTCCCCTTCTTCATCAAAGCTGAAAGTGGCGCTACAACTCTGGAGAAGTCTAGCACAAATCTTTAGTAGTACCCAACCAGACCTAAGAGACTCCGCACCTCCGTCACACTCCTGGGTGGCTCCCAAGCTAGTACTGACTTGATCATCGCCAGATCCAAAGAAACACCCACCTACGAGATGATGTTCCCCAGGAAGTGAACCTATGAATCCAGAACTTGCACTTTGAGAGGTTACCATAAAGCTGGTGTTCTCGGAGTGTGTCCAGTACAACCCGCAAGTGGTAGGCATGATCCTCCTCAGTAGTCGAGTAAATCAGTATGTCATCGATGAATACTACAACAAAACGATTGAGGTAAGGATGGAAGATCCTGTTCATGAGACTCATGAACACAGCTGGAACGTTGGTTAGGCCGAAGGGCATAACCAAGAAATCGTAGTGGCCATACCGACACCTGAAGGCCATCTTCTGCACATCCTCATCTCGAACTCTGAGCGGATGATCTCCTGACCTGAGGTCTATCTTCGGTAACCATTGTGCTCCCTTGATCTGATCAAAGAGGTCTTCAGTCCTTGGGTGTGGATACTTGTTCTTCATGGTCACCTGATTTAGGTGACGGTAGTTGACACATAGTCGTAAGCTCCCATCTACCTTCTTGGCGAATAGAATCGGAGAAGCCCAGGGTGAAACACTAGGTCGAATGAATCCCTTTCCCTGTAAGTCCTCCAGCTGCACCCGCAGCTCACGAAGCTCAGCAGTAGCCATCCGATATGTTGGAGTAGATATAGGTGTTGTCTAAGGTTATAGGCTTTTGTAGAAGTCTACCAATATGCAAGGAGGTAGTCCCGGAACGTTGTCAGGGAAAACTTCCGCATACTGATCCACCAAAATAGGAAAACTCGGCCTCCACACATCAACTGCTCTGAGGATGAGACTAGCCAACTGATGTGTGATCGGATGCCCCATCCTCTGCGTAAGCCCATCCTGTGCTGCAAAGGCTCCTTTCTCGCCGATGAAGGTGAACCTAGTCCCATCAATGTGGACACACCACACTTCGCGCCTAATACAGTCGATCTGGTCATGGACTGTAGATAACCAATCCATACCCAAGATGACGTCGTAAGGCCTCGACGCTGCCACAAGAAGATCCCAGCCGAAGCTCTCACCTCCTAGAGTAATCTCACACTACTGTCACCAGTGCGTAATCCTCAATTCTTCTCCCATATGAGTCTCTAGACGTAAGGATCGAGCCAACGGCTCCATCGGAATCTCCATGCTCTGAAAAAGGGTAGTGACAATAAAAGAATGACTCGCTCCTGTGTCTATAAGAACTGCATCAAGGGTGAAGTAGACACAGATAGTACCTCGAATCATCTCAGGTGCGCCGTGGTCGTAGGCCTCGATTGCCTAGAGCTGAGCCTGAACCTATCTTCCAGCTCCATGTGGTCGAGGTGGTCTTCATGGTGGTGGTGGTGGTAGAGCCTCGAAGCGTCGTCCACCACCCACTGCACGGGCAGCTCCTCTACCTCATCCGCCAGCTCCCTGCAGACCGCCACGGTCTAACCTCTGCCTCTGCCTGGGTGGTCCCTCAACTGTCTATTGTTCCTCTACATGGCGGGTTGGGCAGTCACAAGCCATGTGGCCCTGCCGCCCGCATGCATAGCACTGCCTACCCCTCGTATGGCTGGCTATGCTTCCTTTGCCCCGCAGATCCGAACCAGTATCCTAAGGTTTCCCACCTGATGGCATGGTCTGCTTAGACCTCTAAGACATCTGTCTACTGCTGGGTGTAGAAGACTCTACTATGTGTCGCCCTATGGTGGGTATCACTGCTGGCGTTGGCTCAGCAAGAAAGCTCTCTACAAGAAGGGCTCACTCCAGCACTCCTGCCAGCATCGGAATATTGAGGGAGACCATCGAATCCCTGATCTCATGCCTCAGTCCCTGCTCAAAGGTCTGGGCCCGGAAGAATGGGTCCCGTACCATGTCCGTGGAGTAGCGCGAGAGATCGGTAAATCTCACCAAGTACTGGGCTACTACAATGCTGCCCTGCCACAGATGTAGTAACTTCTAGATGCACTCCACACGGAGGGTGGCTGGAACAAACTCTGAGCAGAAGAGGCTCTCGAAGTCTGTCCAAAGTAGTGATGCCTCGTCGTGCACTTGGAGCATCAGGCTCCACCATCTACATGCCGCTGCATGCAGGAGACTCCCAGAAAGGATCACCATAAGGTCTGCTGGTGTCCCTATCAATCTGACGACTCTGAAGATAGCCTCCATCCAGTCCTCGGCTGCCTGAGGATCCGTATCTCCGCGGAACCTGGGCGGCCTCTGTCGCTGAAACTCGTGAAACACATTCAGGCGGCGTGAACTCTCTGCTGCTGGGGCTGGTGGCATCAGTGGCTCAGCGGGTAGTGGTACCGCTGGTGCCTCCACTGTAATGGGGCCTTGCACCGAGGCCTCGTCACTCGGTGGGCTGTCATCTCACATGTAACTAGGAACCCTGGCTGGCTTCCTTCATGGGGCCATCCTGAAAAGAAACAGGTGTGCCACAGTCAAACATTATACCTGGTGAGCTGACACAAAGTAATCAAAAAGAAAATTTTTTAAACACAAATGCAATCAATGTTTTCGTGCACTGAGTCAGAAATCAGAAGTCAAGGTCTGGGTTTATGGATACGTCGACCACCGCACCAACACTGGACTCCCTGGACTGATAACCACACTCAATACTATTAACATTATTTCTTCACTGAGAAGAAATTATCAATGTTTTGAGTACTGTAGTAGAACTGACTCCTCTGATACCAATTAGTCACGACCTGTCCTTGGGGCCCATGCTGTGACTACCCCAAGCCCACCTTCTATTTCCCAGGGGCTAGCGACAAGCACCAAAGGCGTAAATCACGATAAAAAGGGAAGACATTGCCTTTATGTAAGTAAACATACACAATAGAGTATGCAAGTGATGCAAGGACTAAGTAAAAGTGAGTACAAAAGTAAGTGCTGAAAAGTAAATGGGCCAGTATAAAAACCCAACTGAAAGTACAGTACAATTGAGAATGAAAGTACAACAGCAGTAAGTAATGCAGCAACCACTAAGTCATCCTCCAGATTTCCCACCTGAAGGGTGAGTACAGATGGTCTCCTCAGCTCCTTGGGTCTGGTCGTCCGCTTCGTGTACGTCCCATCTAGGGGTTCACCTTCGGGTACCGTCCAGCTCCACAAGCCTACACCTCGATCAATGTTGTCCGTCGTCTGGATCTAACACAACGTAGTGTGGGCATAGCCCGTGTAGGGGTAAGTATACGATACTCAGTAGGGACCCCGAGACCCCCGAAGGACTCCTAGAATCCACGAAGGATAAACCACAAAGGAAAGATACAAACACAAAGTATCAACCAACTCTACTTAGGTATATGCCCGTACATAAACCTAAGTCATCGATCTCAGTTCGGCTCCAACTTCCAAGCCCAAGAACATTACAGTCCACACAGGAAGGAATTCAATCATACCAATGATAAAGATTGAAAGACAAGACTCAGCTCACACAGGTATACTAATCATGAAGGGGGGTGGAGGTGATTAGATGCAGCCTCTGAATCATCTCCTCTGCCGAACCCACGTAGTATCCAAGTACAGAAGTCGTCACTGCCGAACCCACGTAGGATCCAAGTACAGTAACCATCACTGCCGAACCCACGTTGGATCCAAGTACAGTCGTCATCACTGCCGAACCCATGGAGGATCCAAGTACAGTCGTCCTCGCTGCCAAACCCACATAGGATCCAAGTACAGTCGTCATCGTCATCGTCATCGAACCCACGGAGGATCCCAGCATGGTAGTCGTCACATTCGCAACCAACTCTAGGGTTCCCGCACACAGCGTGCTCGATTCCGGGAGGATCTGCTCCTCGAGTAAAGGGGTCGATACATCTACTGTCACTAAGTCATGAGTTGATGTATCTCGAAGTTCTGTCTCGTCAAAAGGAACCCAACATGACAGACGACGCGTCAATTGGACGCCCGGTCTGAGAGATATTGGATTTTCCATTCCAGGGGCCCGGTTGGAAATATGTTCCTTAAAAACCTGGAAGTTTTCCAAATATTCCCATAACTCACATAGAGTATCGCAAAAGGACCACCTCGTCAAAATGATATCAGTGCTACAGACAGCGCGTCGATCGGACGCACGGTCTTTAAGCTATTCATGCTTAAGTGAATAACGGGCCCGTCCCGTTAAGCCTAGTGGGATGGCGGGTCAGATCACCCAGTTTTGGAAGGTCCGACCTGGTAGGGGTGTCGGACCGGCCCGAAGATTCGCGCGACACGACCTGAGGGGTGTGGCCCGGCCCGAAGAGGGTGTGACCCGACCCGAAGTGGCGCGACCCGGCCCGGAGGGGGGCGGCCCGACCCTGGCAGGGCGCGGCCCGGCCCGGTGTGGTCCGGCTCGGCCCGGCCTGGCGCGGCCCAGCTGGGCGTGGCTTGACAACCTGCGCTAGTCGCAGCTGCGCGTCCCCGGCACAGCGCGACGACATTGTGCTTCCTCCACCGTGGCCCGCTTGGCCGTGGATTTTCTTTACTTGTGCGATGGAGGCCCTTGCACAACCGGTCTCTTCCTTGTTCCACCTCCGATCGCCAATTCCAAAAAAAAATAAACAATATCAAACGGAGGGTCATCGGGCCGTGTTTGTTCGGCCCGCACCCTCCGAGTTAAATGATATAAATGGGTTAGACAAACAAGATTATACAACAACGAACTGAGGCACAATTTTAATCAATTAAAATTGAACATAACCCCTACCTCGATAATTGATGTCGTAAATCGGGCATCGCGGAAGACAGCATCGCAGGGTGAGGATTAGTAGGCGACGTCGGAGTGTGTCTGAGGAGGAAACGACGTCTCCTCACTTGTCGCGGAGAGGAGAAATGATGGCACATCGTCTTTCTTCGTGGAACTGGCATTCTTCATCGAAGAAGTCATTGTTCGTCGTCGGAGGGTCGATGTTCTTCCCCAAAAACTCATAAGCACCCACACAATGAAAGCCTCCCCCAAAAATAAAATAATAAGCTACCCTTCTATTTTATTTAACACAATCCATTTAAAATTCAATCATTCTAACCACTTAATTAATTAAATGTGTTGCCAGTTAATTAATGAGAGGGAGAGGAGGTGGAAGATCTAATAAATGTTGGGAGAGTTGTCAACATTAAACAAGGGTGTTTAATGGGGGGGGGGGTTAAGGGAGTTATTTGGAGAGTTTATAGAGGATTATGGGAGATGAAAGGTTGGGGATCATGTGGGACCCACCTTTAATATATCCACACATGGGATGTTGGGTGGTTGTGGGCCCCACTAACAACTTTCCATGGGAGGGTTTAACTTCCAAAGTTATAAAATAAAATTGATCTAACAATTTTATTTATTTTAAACTAATTTCTCAACTAATAATTCTCAACCCGCTTAAAACAAAACTATGGTAAAAGTCCCCTTAAGCAATTACCGGCGCTGCGAGTTCATCAGTGCCCTCAGATTTCAATTCCGAGCACCAGTTAAAAAGATAGAAAAACCCGCTCTTTCGTTTACTGAACGTACCCGAGCTAATCTTCAGAAATTGATTCTGGGCACACCGAGCCTCGGAATCAAGTGCCTTTAGAAGCCACATACTCGTAAAATTCCAAAGTATTTAAGAAAAAATTTTCTTTGAAATTTCCTTGTATTTACATCATGAATATATATATTATGAAGGTGATCAATATATAATTATCCTAGTTTGTAGATAAAATTTTCACACATGGTCAATTTAAAAATGAGTACCCATATGGTGTTATTACTAATTTATTTCATATGATTTGAATAAGAAATTATATAGTTATTTTCTCTCACTCATATAATGGTATACATAGTAGTTGCAACACCCTCGTAGAAAGTTGAATTACGTCCATCACTTTCTAACAAACTTAACATCCTCCAATATGATCAATATTTTCTTTTTTCATGTTGTCTTAAAATAATATAAAGGTACATACCTATACATTTTCGGGATTACATGATTTATTGATAATAAATTGAGACATACTTCATATAAAAATCCTTCATTAATTCATAAATTTCTGGTATATATAGAATAGTTTTGAACATTATCACTCCATCTTTCTCATGAATGAATATATAAAGCATATAATTTTTAATAAATTATATTTTCTATTATATCATATGATCATCCCTTTATAATTTTATGATCCTCTTATGTATCCATGGTTGAGAAGATATTTGCTGTTAGTTCAAGGATTAAAATTCCCATATAACATTATTTTCCATCTTTATCATATCATCAGTCAATAGATCTCCAATTTTTATCACTGCTATAATAACTTCAAGTTTATTCATAGTAATTTCATCAACAATATTTTTTAGTAACCTAGTTTTCAACAAATTAAAAAATCATAGTCTTTAAGATGATCCAACAATCACCTTGTTCTAATATTCAATTCCATCTATATGATTATGTACTTCCAACATTAGTGGAATGTGTATATATCATTCTTCACCCTATAAAGATAATTTATCTATATAATTATATGATATAATAACTTCAGTTAACAGTATATATTTTTAAATATAATTTATCTCATGAAGATTCAATTGTCTATATTAATAAGCAATCACCCTATAATTGAACATGATCACACATCCTTATCATTTCCATAATGAATCACCACTAATAGAAAAAACCTTTCCATTATAGGGAAAAGTTATGACAGGTCTGGTAACCAATTTATTATTTAGTTCCTTTAATATTTATTAACATTTATTTATCTAGGTAAAAATAGGTACATTAATCTAACATTAAAAAAAAATTGAGATATAGAAAAACAATTTCAAAATGATTATATTATATGTATCTGGAAAATCAAAATTATGATTCTTCATTATTATAGTAAGACATGGTTATGTATTAACTATGTTTTTATTAGTTAGATCTGTAGAGATTTAATCACAATACATAATGTTTGTAATGTATTTCAATTATTGCAACCAAAAATAATATTTACTAAATATTTTAAAAATACATTCTATAATATAACCCTTTAGTTTTCTTCGTGTTACTCATAACTTTTGGAATATTTCATTATATCATCAATAATGCCTACCATGTATTTATCTAGGTATCCTATAAAGACCCTACTCATTCTATAAATACATATTATAAGAGAATCAGTCAGAAAAATTTAATAAAAATTTAATAATGTATGTAACATAGTAAAAAATCATGATTTTATATATCTGATTTCCTCATTCTAAAATGATGATACAATAATATGGGTTCAATAATAGAAAATTATAAACCTTCTTTCATAATGATAAATAAGTAATCAATTCATAGAATAAATTATTTTTTATTTATGTTTCTCCCATTGAGTTTTCTATAATAAATTGATAGCAACATTGGTCTCTCATTCTTCTTCACAATGAGAACAAGTAAAACATAAAGAGACACACATGGATGGATGAATTCCTTTTCCAAAGATTCTTTTAAATTATTCCTTAAATATTTTAACTCCATAAATCTCACTTTAAATAAGGGAATTAATATTTTTCAAGATTCTAGTGTATGTGAAATTTATAATTCATCATCCCTTTTTATGGGACGTGCATACAATTATTCAGGGAAAAAATAAATATATTTTGGAAAAATGGATAAAAATTCAATATTTTTACCCTGATATTCTTCCCATTATTCTCCAATAATTTCTATATGTGGGATATTAGAGGTATTCCTTCTTAAAAAATAGGATGTGATATCAGTCCTTCAAAAATATTTTATTCATTCCCTAAATGACCACTTAAATTCTATTACTGATGCAATTTATCACGAAAATATTCATTTAGTTCCAATTCATACCTAGTATTTTGTTAAATCCCACCATTGGGATGACTATCGGGTTAGTAGTAAGAGTATAGTCATAAAATATAATAGGGTATTATATATGTACTCAGGAAAATTGGAAACAATCTCTAAGATATTTTGACGTTAACCCTTATTCTATTAGATCATGGGTTGGTTCCATTCACTTTTAAAGCATCAATGAAATAAAGGAGTTTATAGCACTAGATTCAAACAATGTACCCTGAATCCTTGAGAGAAAAATAGATGTTCATGCTACCTCCTCATTTAGAGCCTTGAAATTATCCATTATGATTGGGAAATCCCAACCTTCATCCCCTAGACTCATTATAGGGATATTGTGGTTTCAAAATGTTATTCATATATGAACACACTGGGGAATGATGTTTCCATGCTCTCTACTATTGAAATGTTTCACTGTCAAACAAGATTACACATTCATTACTTTTTCATTTTAATTATTATGTTAAAACTTTAAATCAACATGATATTTGTGATATTTTTTACAACCATTACACAATTTTAATAATTCTTACTTTATGATATTTTCCTAAGTGAATATTCTAAAATATATTTCATATTGGAAGATTTAATTTCACCCATTATTTTTCAAGGTCAAAATTTAACCCAATTTTTTCTTCTTCATTATATTATTGTCATTTTTTCTATCAGAACATTTTGTAAATCCAAATTCTAATTCAAAATTTATAGAAAACCATATTATCAATTTATATCTATCAAATTAATGGATTTAAATTAATTGATATATATGGGATCTCATCCCACCAAATAATCAATAACTAAACTGATAATAATTGATGATAATTCATGAAGTGTATCCTGATATCCTTGAGAAAATCATCTCATAGATTACCACTGATTTACTCTACATTTTCTTAAACACAAGGAACTCCCATTACATTTTTGATCACAGGGTTTTAGGAAAATAATTTTTGACAACTATCTTCTTAAACTCATGACACACTATAGATTTATCTTCATCCATTAACTTTGATTTCATTGTGAATGTGAACCACTAATCAAAATCAATTTATAATAGGTAGAGAGACAATGTAACATTTTTCTATAAAAAAATTAAATACATAAAATAAATTTTTATTTCATTGATCCATTGTTCTATGATTAATGGGCTCATGGGTCCACTAATAGAAAATGGTTATTGATTCAAGAAGGATTAAACATATTTTCTCCCTCATTGTATATGTAGTATTCCAAAAATGGTTGTTGTTTATATTAATAAGTGTAGATAGAATATTTATCTTCATAATTAAGCTTTTATCCTTTAATTCCATCATATTGTTATATTAATCACTTCAATTCCCATCAAACATATAACATGTTAAATACATCCACTTTTCAGATTTTTTTTTGAAATAAGAAAAAAAAAGAGAAAATGCATAGTAAAAAAACACCGTGATAGTAGATTAGAATGTGAAGGTTAATCCTAATGATTCTCTAATATTTACATCTAGGGTCATATACATAATTATTTTCAAAATACTAATGAGAAATAATTTCATTAGTTTTACATTCCCCATAATGGTTTATAAAAGGAATATGATAGATACTAAATATTCCTTAGGAGAATTTGGATAAGACCAATCATTGGCTAACTAATCTTGTACGTAGTGAAGACCGATTCAATTCTAAACATTCATTTTTTCAAGTAGATTACCCCATTGTGCATGTATTCCACAATCAAATCCTCGTTTTATTATCCCGAAAGAGATATATTTTCATGGGAATAACATACCCTATACTTGACCAAAATTTAAGGATGTTTTTTTAAATTAAAGATTATACCTAGGGTTTTAAAAAAGGTTTTATTGTACTAATTTAAACAAATTACTTAACCATACTCTAATATGAACTCCAATGACTAACAATTTCATACATTTTATTATAAAACTTTTTAACAAAATTTTAAATAAACAATTCCACTAATATTTGAGGTTTAGTATCATGGAAACAAGTTACATATTTTAAGATATAAATATATCACATAATTACATATGTGATAATTTAAAATATCATGAAATAATTATTTATTATCCAATCTAAGATCACCAAACTAGATAATATTTATTTGGGACATTTTTATGATTATAAATTCTAGTAAAATATATATAATGAAATTGGAACATAAGGGAATGTCATGGTTAAAGCATAAGTCATACAATATGAAAATGAAAATAGGAAAAATAGGTTTAATATGGGTTTTGGAATAAGTGGTATAAAAAATTAGTTCAGATAAAACATAAACACGATATATTCCTAGGAATATCACCAAATCTCAGCACTAAACATATTACGATTTTTTTAACCAACATATCATAAAACATTACTAATCCATATTGATAGGGTTTAATAAAAATTTCATATGTCAATATTAATTCATTATATAATGCATTGGATGACTCGCAAGAAGCACCCTTCATATCATTATAATTATATTTGAAATACCCATCAATGATCATATGACTGTATCATTTTATCCCAAGTCTATTGAACATGGACTTCATACATGGATTATTTGAGTCAATAAAAGAATGTTTCATATATTTGAATTCACTTTAATGATATTAGAGTTGGGTATTGACATCATGAAAATATGACATGGAAAATCAATTAATGATTTTAGTGGAAAGATCGTTATAAAAAAGGGATTACGGAGTTAGTTTAAAGAGATATTAGGTCAAAATTATCATCAATGGTGAATCAATTGGATAGTAAATGATTAGTTATGAACACCATGATGCATAATCACATGGAAATAAAAATTTTAATAATAGAGGAAGTTCTGTAATTGAAAAAAGTATTTAAATAATACCTTAGCATTTTTTGTAGATTATCAAGGCTTGATAAGGGTTCTATAGGAGCATTAAAACAACATGGGAAAGATTTATAGAGAGATATAGAGAAGAATTTAATTCTCAAAGTGTTTGGAAAAGATAAAAATTGGAGGATGTGTGAATGTGATATCCATTTAAAGGTTAATATGAGCATCTTATGAATGGAAAGTAATGTTAGGTAAGCAGTAAAAATGGAATCACATGGGGGGTAGGTGGGTTAGTTCTGTTGGGCAAGTTCAGGGAATAAATTTTTTTTCTACATGTGGGAGCTACATGAAAAATTAAAAAAGGTTTTTTTGAACGTCAAAGTTATAAATTAATATTTTAATTTTCCTTCCACATTAGATTACCCATCTTAATACATAATAATCTTCATTAAATTTTAATCTTGGAAATTATTTTATCACTAAAAATATAAGATTACAAAAATTTAAAATTTTGTCACATTGAATCCGATATTTGGATCCATTCAACCAAATATAATATCTGAATATGTGAAATTTAACTTCAAAATAAAAATAAACAAATGTGTCGAAAAACTGATTGGTTGAAAAACAATGTATCAAACATTAATGGTTCATAATTTTTTAGAATCAATTTATAATTAAATGGGTGTCAATTTATTTTAATTTAATTCTAAACATCATAATATACTAAGAATTTAAAATAGTTAAATTTATTAAATTTAAGTATAAAATGTACAATTTTTTTGAAAAATAAAAAGTCTACAAAGATAATTTATATTTAACCAAGGTAACAAATTTTTATTCCAAAATTCAAATTCCCCCATTATACGTTAAATGTTTGATTAAAATATGAAAAATAAATTATCTTTTATTTAAATAGTACAAGTGATCCAAAATTATTTTACTATAGAAATATATATTATAATTATAGGAAAACATTAACTTTAATGAATTAAATAAATTTTCTAAGTCTGTAATAACAATGACATATATATAATAATTATAGGGTGTGTCATTTTTGTTTCGTTCGATGATGCATATAATGTAAGATATTGAACACATTAGTGTTTATTTTAATCTAATATATATAAATTATAAATTCTTGGTGTGATAAAAACATGAAATGGACCCTAATTATCTATAGAACACATGATTTGGATCAACATAAGTATTATATTTATCTGGGTTCATAATCAAAGAACATCCTTTTATCAATGGAATACAAGATTTATATGGTTCACAATAGTTTGTATATTTTTAACATGCACATTGTTTTGTCTAAGATAATGTATTATTTTGGATTTTACTGGTTTTAAACTTAGAGGGATAAGTCTAGAAAGGACCTCTATAATTATTTGACCTATAAAGGTGACATGTAAAATGTAAAATACCATAAATATTTCCATTTACCCATAATATAGATTATTCATATAGTGATTATGGGGAACCAGATGCTACATGAGTTAGACAACTTATGATGAGGAAAATGGTCACATTTGAGGCCATATAATTCAATTACTATAACTGATACATGAAGGAGGGAAAAAATATTGGGAATGGAATTAAATAAGCCAAGATAATAAATTTATGAAATAAACCTTACATAAACATTATCAGTGGGAATGTCTCTCAAAGGGACCCTACAAAGGGTCTGCATAAGAGATTTTTAAAAGAGTTACTTCTTAATGATATTACCATTTTTCATTCTAATTCTAATCATTATATTTAATTAGTAAATTTTTTCATTAAGGGAGGATATAATTCGATGTTTATAAATTATAACCTTTGAGATTTTTTTTGTATCTGTCACATTGAATTCATCCTTCATTAAATAGATGTATGTATGGGGAATTTATAAGCCATGATAGGAAATGTATTTCCCAAAATGATGTTCTGTATAGGGACTAAATGACTAAATACTACGATTTTTATGTCGCAACACATGATGGATCTCATCATATGGTTATCTAGAAAACAAATTCCTACACAGTTTACATGATATAAATTAGTGAATGATTGAGGAGATTATGGGATAATAAAATATTTGTGTGATGGAACCATGTGAAATATAGAAATCACCACTTTATCATTCAAAACAAATTTTAATTTTATGTAAGAAATGTGTTTTGTAAACTATCAAGGCCATTATATATCTATATCTACATATAGGATATAATGATTTCTGAAACATTACAATTGAAACATGAATCTCACGATATTGTTCATTTTCATGTGTTCATCTAATCACTCTTTTAAACTTTTATGTTATTTTTGGCATGTCTATTGTATTTTCCATTTTTTGGGACATATAACCCACATAATTATGTTTTTTCAACATAGAATGGATTTGATTCCATGTAAATTAATTGGAACAATAGAACACTATAAAGTACAATATTCTGGACGACCATTATATGATTTGATCTAGGGGCTAAATAATGTTTCATAGATTAAAAAAATATTATTTCTGAAAGGTTCTAATGATCATGAGAAATATAATTTTTATTATAGAAATCATGTTATTTGGACATGATTTCAGATACCATGCATGACTCACGATCATTTTCTAAGAATGAAAAGATCATTGTTGGCACTGAAATATGTTCCATGATAATAGTCGAGGAAGAGATGGTTGGACTGGAGAAAATCTGATCCAAAACAATTCGAAAACAATCTTAAGGTTATGCTTAATGAAGCCCTTCCTCTTTGCGAATGGTCGGAGATGACAGAGCTCTGGTCTAAGAAGTCCTCTTCATGAAAGTGTGATATCGAGCCTATTTTCATTCTTGAATATGAGATTTCCCCATAATGAATTGGTGAATCCTTAATAGTTTTCCTCCACGATTCTATGATTTCCTTATCTCAAATTTCTAAAGAACTGATACATTTCCTCAATGGGTATGAGAAGTCCTCTTTTCGAACATGTGACACCATGATTGTGTTCCTTTATGATTTTAGTAGAACGTCATGATGATGTGAAAGATTAACTTTGTATTTAGGAGTATTTAGGAGTCACACCTGTTAACAAAGCCCACCAATTCCTCCCAAACTTTTTCTGATAATTGATAATCCCATTGACAATAAATTCCTCCCCCATTATGATATTTTAGGGATGGTTAGTCGACATTTTAGATAATGGATTTATCTGAATTCTTGATCCTCCTAAGCATCATGAAACAAACCAAAAAATGGATCATCCAAGGTACCTGGGGTTTGCAAAACCCCATACCATGTGTTCATAAATTACTCCACCCTAGTTTCATATGCTTATCATGAAGGAATTTCCCTTCAAAAATGTTGAAGGCCCTACGGGGCACATGAATCTTAGTGATTCATTCATCCTATACCAAGCACTCATTTCATGAGCCATATCATCATCCTGATGAAAGGTCACCTTATTTCAGGAAACATACTCATTTGAGAGGCCATTAACATCTGAAAAGAACCTGAGATTCACGATAAACCACTATTCGATGCCCTATGCTTCACGAAGCCTCTTTTTTAGGACTCCTTATGATTCCAACCTTATATTGATACAACATCATGAATGTTGACTGCCTATAACCCCACACTAATCTGGGATTGGTTGAGCTACACCTAGATCCCTATGTGACATGTGGCATCCATTCCTATGACCCACTCTACTAGATGTCCAACCCAAATCTCCTACCAACATCTTTTTACTCATCATAGGTTTGTTAAAACCTATTACTTCTAATCATAGAAATGATAAGGTTGACATATATATATTTAAGACTCCTCCATAGGGTTTTAACCTGGAATTACCAAGGTCATGCCCCTCCCAAAGATGAAGTAGTGGTGGTAACATAAACCCAGTGTGTGAGGAGTGAGTTCCCCATAACTGAGATGCATGAAATAAAACATCCTAGTCCTATATCCTTTTTGAAAGATATTAAAATGTATGAAAAAATCCTATATACATGGTGTAATGTTATAGACATACCCTATGCCACAAGCACAAGATGCACCATGTATGAGTGGTACGAGATGACCTCCAATGAATTTCCTATGTATCACTCACATGGAATGAGATCCTCATCATAGGAAATGAGATCATCCTCACATAAAATGAGATCCTATTTTAAGGTGTCTTCCACATGTAAGCCCCACCCTCATCATTGTTTCTCATAAAATCACCCTAGCATAATCCACTAGTGGAAAAAGGGAATCACATGATTATTAGATCTCTTACTAACTCTTGTTTCTCACATCATGAATGACTCATGTGGAATTAGAGTGTAACAGCGGTCATGAAATATTCACAATCCTAAACCTCAATGGGAATCCTATATGGTATAAGCCTCAGATATACTTATAAGGACTTGGCCTAAAACATTACATAATCTTTAATTAAATTAATAATTCACATTGAGGATCTTTTCAGGTTTAGGGTTTTAGATAATTATTCCACAACTATTACATTACATCTCAAAAATTAAAAGGTAGACACTTCAACTCAATTTCAATTTTTTTCATAAAATAAAAACTCTTGAAAAAAAGATTCATGTCTAGTACCATGTTTGATACAACTTGACTTTTCCTTGATTCAATCTTATACCCTATTCGTCTTTGGGTCCTATGAAAAACATTTCAAAACATGGGATGAGCATAAAAAGCTCAGTAAGGGTTATAAAACTATGAAAGAAAACATTAGTTCATCATTACATACATAACATAATCTCTTTAACATACCTAATGAAATCATAAGATTTATGACTAAGACATAGAAAACATAAATCATAAAGGTAACTTGTGTAATTCATATTATACTTACATTGTAGCTATCACAGATACGTAGGGATTACATTTGGAATAGCCATTATTGTATATTCCCTAAATCTAGTAGAAGAAACATTCACATTTTCCTCCGTCACATTACCCAAATCCTTGGGAAGCTATCTTAGGCTCACCCACAATAGGTTTATCATGGAACCACCTGTATATGTAAAAAATGCCCAAAACCCTTACATATTCAAAACACATAAAACAAACATAAAGGAAAGACAACATTTCCACATTTCAATCACAATATATCATTTAAATAAATGAAAAAAAATCCATTATCAAAACCATTTTAAATAACAAAATAAGTAAAAAGAGTATATGGTCTTTATTTTCCTTTTAAATAATAAATATGGCATGTTAAAGAAGCCAAAGATCAAATAATACTCACGTCGGCGTAAAGGTCTTTGTAACCACGTACGTTAGAAAGATAAATTCTTCTTTTTGTCGTTTAGTAAACAAATACATAGAGATATGATTCCATTTGAATAAAATTAAAAGTACAAGGTGTTTCTAAAGTGTATAAAATAATGTTGTGCATTAAAAAAAATATGGCTCAATGAAAGGAGATTTAGACGAAGTCCCTTACTTTAGGTCCAACTTGACTCGTTCATTCTTTAATCTCCTGAATAATAAAATAAAGTTAATTTCTACTTGATTAATAAACTTTTTCAAGTTTATTATTCATTTTATATCACTTATTACCATGTTATAAACATTATTTAATCAGTTAATTTAATAACGTTCATTTTTTCGATATTTGGTACTTGAGTAAAAAATGGACTTCTTATAATTACAAGTTGTTCACATGGTCAAAAGTTCATTATATCTAGAATGATTTTCATGATTTAGATGTCATATATATCATTTATATCCAGTATATACATGTTTTAATAATAGTATATAACATTTAGGGATAAGAAATGAAATGCACAGTTCATGGAGACAGTAAGCCGTACATACGCATGAACGCTACATTCATTTATATTTCTTATTTTAGTGGAAGTAAAACATAATGATACATTGGTATATCATAATTCCAGTATAATATAATATATAATATCATGAACTCCATTCTTTATACAACCCACATATGGCATTAACGAGTCATATCACTTTGAGGGGGTGGTAGTCTGCACTTCCTCAAATGAAATTATCGCGATTACCCATAATGGAAACAATTAAGGTATGATATAAATGAAAAATACCAAAGAATATAGATAACATAAACATAATATATATCATATATAAATTTAGTGTCATCATAGTGTCCACCATGAGAGGCGATAGGAAATAATCGAACAATCATCGTTTCGTGAGGCATTAGTTTACCATTGACAAAAACAGCTTGTTCTTCACCCATTAGATGGAGGTGTGTGTAAGTGTAGTTCAAATAATTCTCATAAAATCATCCTAGTATAATTAATATACTGGTTTTGTAATAAAATAAAGGAATAAAAAAGAGTTTAGGGGTTGGAGAAGTGAAATAATAGAATAGAAGTTAAGATAAACCGTTACCTTTAATCTGGGTAACTCCCTTTGGTTTGAACAAAAAGGACTTCTTGAAGTGCCTTATGTCTAAAGTAAGGCATCTAGTAGGATGAGAGAGATTTTTATAGCTTATTTGGTCATGGTTTGGATGAGATAAGGAGCTTGAGAGGTTTGAGGAATGGGTTAGAAGTGAGGGATTTTTATTAGGTGGAGGAGGGGCTCTTTAGGAAAGTGTGAAAAATATTATTTTATTATACAATTATATTCGGTTTCTAAAGGTAGAAAACTAATTATAGTAGAAGATAAGATGACTAAGGGTTGGAATAAAATAATCCAATAAAAATTGGACAGGTTTTGGATATTGTTTTACTATTTATAAACTTGTTTATTTAAATAATTTATTAATGAGGTAAATATTGTATGATTATATTGTCATAAATAATTTAATTTATTTGATGTATAATAATTATAAAAAAAATAAAATAATGTAAGAAATATTTTTATATTTCCATAGAATATTTATATTCAAAAAGATAACTTATATAACCCTATATAAAAATTAAGTTACTAAAAGTTATTTGTTTATGTCATTTTTGTCTTTATATTAAATTAATAAATCTAAAGTCTCATTATCACTCTCAAGTGGCTCAAGGGGGTCCCAAAATCGACCCAAGGATTCACATGGTCATACATGACTCATTAAATAAGGCTATGACAAGTGTTGAGATAATTTTGTACTATTAGGATATTCATTTTACCTTAAATAACCCCGATTTACCTTTAACTACGGTAAATAAAAGTCAAAAGTTACTACTCACCAAACAAAGTTTAATATTATTGAACCACAATTTACTTAATAATAACAAAAATTTTTGTCGGATTTTTGAAATTCAATCCACCTAAGTGGTAAAATTTCATTCAAATGAAAATGTTAGTATTTAACTACTACTTAGTGGTTTCACTATTCATCAAAAAATTGAAGTTTTTCAGAAAACTACCAATAATTCAGCCTGAAATATATTTGATATTCCGAATTAAAAAATGATTTCTATTTTACCTAATTCAAAACATATAATTTTCATTAATTAATTTAAAATTAATTCTCGTTATCAAAATAAATAGCGTGTTTTTTAGAAACAATTACTATTAAAAGATTGATATTTTTTTATGTCCAATTTCAATGTGAAATTATTTTCAATGACCAAAATTGGATTATATGGTAAAAACATAATATAATTGAAATTTAAAACCTATTAAAAAGATTATCTAACCATATAAATAAATTATATTAAAAGGCACATTTGAATTAAAATACAGTATTTTTCATTATTCATAAAAAATGAATTTTATCAGAAAAATACCAAAACATTACCCAAAGTAAATTTCGATATCCCGATTATAAAGAAGAATTTTATTTGGTCAAATAAAACTTATAAAAGTGACCAAAACTATATTTAAATAGGGTTCTCCATCAAAAGGTGGTAAATCGACCTTTTAAAGAATATTAGAGTATTTATGATTAAAATTAGATTAATTCACATTTTAAGCCAATAACATTTTTTTGATAAATGTAAAGACATTTAACAAACTTGTATAATAATATTTTAGTTAGTTCTATTCATTCCAACCAATACAACGGCTAGGCGTTTACAACAATTTTAAATACTATTATTATATTATTAGTGTGCAACAAAAGATTTCAAAGAAACACGTTGTTGAGTATTGGGTAAGCCATCAAGCATAGAAACCCCTTTAAAGTAAAATTAATATTTAATTCATAAATATGAATAATTATGGAAAATGTATTATTATTTATTTACCTTGGATGTTAAATCCTTCCCCCCTTTGTGGAATTGTGTCATCACAATTTTAGTCACTTATCAAATAAGTGGGGGGTACTTATCTCTCATAGCATTTTTATATTCTCATGTTGCATATTCAACCATATAGGTTTTGCACAAAACCTTTACCTGGCGAATAACCTAATTCTGTAACACTTGCTCTCTTCAGTCAAGAATCTGGAATAGTTGTTCCTCATATGATATATTCTCTTCCAACTGAACTACATGTGGACATAAAACCTGAGATGGATCTGGAATATAATTTCTCAACATTGAAACATGAAAAAAATTGTTTAACTGGGACAAACTTAGAGGTAAAGACACTCTATAAGAAACTGATCCAACATTCTCAAGGATTTCATATGGTCCAATGAAACTCAGACACAACTTTCCCTTCTTACCAAAATGCATCACACTTTTCCAGAGAGAAAATTTGAGAAAGACATGATCACCTACCTCAAAAGAAAGATCCTTCCTCCGATTATCCGCATAAATTTTCTTCCTACTATGTGTTGTTCTCATGTACTTTTAAATCAATTAAACCTTTTCTACCATCTCTTCTACCGACTCTGGTCTCATCAGCTTCCTTTCACCTACTTTATCCCAAAAGCTGGAGTTTGAAAACTCTTTCCATATAATGCTTCAAATGGATCCATCTGTATACAAGAATGAAAACTATTATTATATGAAAATTCAACCAAAGAAAGATGTTGGTCCCAACTTCCCTGGTATTCTAGTGAACAAGCACGTAGCATATCTTCCAAGGTATAAATTGTTTGATCTTTCTACCAATATGATTGTGGATGAAAAGCTGTACTAAAATTTAATTCAGTACCCAACGACTTCTGAAGGCCTTTCCAAAAGTTAGAGGTAAATCTGGGATCATGATTAGATACAATTCAGAGGGGAAATACATGCAACCTGATCATCTCGTTGACATACAACCAAGAAAGTTGATCTGGAGACAAAGTATTTCGAATAGGAAGGAAATGAGCAGATTTAATCAACTGATCAACAATAACCCAAATTGCATTATGACCTCGAGATGTCTTCAGTAATCCCACAACGAAATCCATGGATATATTTTCCCATTTTCACTCTAGCTCCGGTAAGTATTGAAGCATCCCTTTTGGTAACTGCCGCTCTGCTTTAACCTACTGACAGGTCAAACAATTCACAGTAAAATTAGCGATATCTTTTTTCATTCCATCCCACTATTAATACTCACAAAGATCTCTATACATCTTAGTTCTGCCAAGATGAACTAAAAATGGGGAACTATGAGCTTCACATAACAACTCATTCTTTAACTGTGAATCACAAGGCACACATTATATCTTCCCAAACCCCAAAACACAATCATTATCAATGTTAAATTCAGGCAACATATCATTCATAACCAACTCTACCTTGTTCTGTAACTCACTGTCTTTCTTCTATGCTTTATTTATTCTGTCTGATAGAGATGATTTCACTGAAACCTGAAACAAAATAGAAGAATTTTTTGCACCAACAACTTCTATGAAAATATTTATCAAATCAAAAAACCAAAGGATCTCTTTACAAACATAGCATGGTTAATGAAGCATTACATTTTCAACTCAAAGAATCAGATACTTTTTTTCTTTTCCTAGATGGTAAAGGATTGTGCAATCATATTCCTTGATTAATTCCCAAAATCTCCTCTGTCTCATGTTCAATTATTTTTGAGTGAATATATACTTCAAACTTTTGTGCTCAGTATATATTTCACATTTTACTCCATACAAATGAAGCCTCCAAATTTTTAAAGCAAAAACAATAGCAGCTAATTCCCAATCATGTGTAGGGTAATTTAACTCATGAGGTTTAAACTAACGTGAAGCATAAGAAATTAACTGATCATTCTTCATAAGGACACAACCAAGTCCTTTTATCAAAGCATCATTGTAAATAACAAACTCACTATTTCTAGAAGGTAGTGCCAAAAATGGAGCATTCACCAATCTTCTTTTCAATTATTGAAAATAATCATCACATTCTTATGTCAAAACTAACTTAACACCCTTTCTAGTTAACTTACTCAGTGGACTAGATAACCTTGAAAACTTTTCAAAAACCCTATAGTAATAACCTACCAAACAAATAAAACTATGAATCTCGGTAATATTTGTGGGTCTTGGCCATTCTTCAACAACTTTTATTTTAGAAGGATCAACAGTTATTCCATTTTTGGAAAAAATGTGACCAAGGAAAGAAATTTTCTATATCCAAAACTCAAACTTTCTAAACATCACAAATAGTTTCATTTATTTTAAGGTTTTAAAGACAACCCTTAAATGACTATCATGATCCTGTTTAATTTTATAATAAACCAAAATATCATCAATGAACACAACCAGAAAATTATCAAAGAATTCACAAAAAATTCTATTCATAAGATCCATAAATACAGCAGGTGCATTGGTAAAACCAAAAGGCATAACTAAAAATTTATAATAGCCATATCTATTACAAAACACGGTCTTTTGAATTTTTTCTTCCATTACTTTAATTGATGGTACCCTGACCTCAAATCAATCGTCGAAAAATACTAAGCTTCCTGGAGCTGATCAAAAAAATCATCGATGCGAGGAAAATGATAGTTGTTCTTAATAGTGATGTTATTTAATGCTTTATAATCAATTCAAAGTCTCATTGAACCAGATTTATTTTAAACAAAAAAGATAGGATCACCCCATGGTGATGTGCTAGGTCGAATGAAACCTTTATCTAAAATCTCCTGAAATTGCTTCTTTAACTCTAAATGTTCAATTTGATCCATTCGATAAGGGGGTTTTGAAATTATCTTAGCATCAGGAAAAAAGTCAACACTAAATTAATCTTTTCGGTTAGGTATAATACCAGAAAATTCATCAGGAAAAATATCAGGGTACTCATTTACCATTGGAACATCATTATTTTCAATAGTTCCTTTATTTTCAACAATATTTGAAAGGTAACATTTATTTCCATATTTTCCTAGTTTCTCAGCTTCCTGATATGTTATCAAAATAAAGCATTCATTCTTGTACACAAACTAAAAATCTATCAGAAAAGAAACTTCTTTAGCTCTGCATTCATTCATATAATGATAAATAGAAAGCCAATCCGTACGCAATATAACATAAAACTCTACTAGAGGAAAAACAATAAGGTTTTAGGTAGAATCTTTCCACACACAAGGACATGAGGGTTCTTATAATTTCTTTTTGTCACAACATTTCCTCTAGGTGTTTTTACCATTAGTTCTGTATTCATATATTGAGATGGATTTTTTAAATTACTAAAAAACTTCTCAGAAATGAAAGAGTGTGTAAACCCTCAATCAAACAAAACATTGGCACATTCTGAATTAACAAACAGTTTACCTGATACTAATTCATTTGATGGTCCAACATCTACTGAACTAGTTGCAAAGGACTTCACCATCCCTTTCTGCTTTTAGTCTAGATGCTTTCCCTTAGTTGAGTTCTTCTTTGGACAGTCATTTTCATAATGAACCATTTCATTGAACTTAAAACATTTTACTGACTGTAAATCATATTTTTTCTAACCATTACCTTGATTTTTTTCAGTGCAATTATGATCCTTATGTCCCATTTTACCACACCAGTAGCACTTACCATAATTCAAAAGACATTCCTTAGCATGCGTTTTACCATAATTTTCACAAACTGTAACTTATGTTTCATACAGTCAGACTATTTGGAAGAGTTTTTCCCTTTCATTTTCCACCTCGACCTCTTATTATGTTGTTTTTTAGAGAACACCTAATCATCAGAAAACACCATTTCCACATTCTCCTCACAACAAACAATTTTTTCATTACTTTTGAACTCACAAGAAGCTAAATCCCTTCAATACATAGTCTTTAATACAGAGTAAAAACTGTTGATTTTACTATCATGATATCTTATGACATTTGGAGCATATGTTGCCATTCGAGTGTGGTTTTCTTCATTAGAAGCCACTGAGTCATCGTCCTTGCTCAAATCCAAGAATTTATTTTCCATCCTAAGATGAACCACCTTAGGAAAATATTTCTCAAGAAAAATACCTTTGAATTCATCCCAACATATAAAATCAATCTCCTCACTATCCATGATAATTTTCACCATCGACCACCACTGATCAGCTTCAACTTCAAGACGTTAAACATCAAGACTAACATTTTGATGTTCTGAACACCCCATGACATCAAAAAAAATTCAGTGATTCAATCAACCCTTCTGCTACCACAGGGTCAGATGATCCTTTGAATGATGGGGGATGTTGCCTCATGAAATTCTCTACTATTGAGATGTTCCTCTATTGTTGATCTGGCTGATCTCGTGCATGGATACCACCACCATTTATATCCTGATTCAATTGTGCCATCACTGCAAAAAATTGTTCAGTTCCGATTCCGACCATCTATAGTTGCTGATTTCGAAGGTTTTATTCTTCCTGATGTCATCCCAACATAGCTGCCCCATTTCCTCTAAGGAAAACCATTCTAAACACAGAAATATCTTAGGCGAAGAAAAATGTTAATCTATAAATGCTATATCATTTCAATATTAACCTAAATTAATTTATATATATTAATTTAACAATACCCTAACTCCTACAGTTATCTAAACCACCCTATAATACCAACTATAAGGACCCGACCATAAATATTACATAATCTTGAATTAAATTAATAATTCACATTGAGGATCATTTCAGGATTAGAGTTTTAGAGAATTAGGTTATAACTATTACATTACATCTCAAAAATTACAAGGTAGACACTTCTACTCAGTTTCAATTTTTTTCATAAAATAAAAACTCTAGAAAAAAGAGTCATTTCTTTTCCCATGTTTTAGACATCATGACTTTTCCTTGATCCCATCCTTGACCCTATTCATCTTTAGGTCCTCTCAAAAGCATTTCAAAACTTGTGATGAGCATTAAAATCTCAGTATGATTTAGAAAACAATGAAAATGTTAGTTCCTCATTACATACATTACAGAAACTCTTTAACATGCCTCATGAAATCATAAGATTTATTAATAACATGTAGAAAACATAAATCAGAAAGGTAACATGTGACATTCATATCATACATACATTGTAGCTAACACAACTATGTAAGGAGTTACATTTGTAATACCCATCATAGAATATTCCCTAAATCATTTAGCAGAAACATTCACATTTACCTCCGTCATGTTACCCAATGCATTGGAGAGCTGTCTTAGGCTCACCTGACCCAGGTTTATCACGGAACCACCCATATATGTAAACAATTCCCAAGAACCATAACATATTCATAACACATAAAACAAACATAAAGGAAAGATAACATTTCCATATTTCAATCACAATATATCATTTAAATATATTGACATAAAAAATACATTATCAAAACAATTTTCAATACCAAAATATGTAAAAAGAGTATATGGTATTTATTTTCCTTTTAAAAAATAATACGGCTTGTTAAGGAAGCCAAAGATCAAATAATACTAGTGGCGACAGAAAGGTCGTTGTCACCGCGTACGTTATAAATAAATATTTTTTTTTCCGATTAGTAATACACTACCTAGAGAAAAGATTCAATTTGAGTAAAGGTAAAATTCAAATGTGTTTATAAAGTGTATAAAATAAAGTCATGTATTAAAACCAAATATGCCTCAATGAAAGGATATTGAGATGAAGTCCCTTACCTCATGTCTGATTTGACTCCATCGTTCTTTAATCTCCTAAAGTTAATTTCAACTTTCTTAAAAACATTTTTCAAGTTTATTATTCTTTTTATATCACTTATGACCATGTTATAAACATTATGTAATCATTAATGTTAATAACGTTTGTTTTGTCGATATTTGGTACTTGAGTCAAAAATGGACTTCTTATAATTACAAGTAGTTCACATGGACAAAAATTCATTATATATAGAATGATATTCATGATTTATATATCATATATATCCAGTATATACTTGTTTTTATAATAATATATAACATTTAGAGATATGAAATGAAATGCATCGTTCATGGAGATGGTAAGTCGTACGTACGCATGAATGCTACTTTCATTTATATTTATTATTTTAATGGAATTAAAACATAATGATACATAGGTATATTATAATTCCAGTATAATATCATATATAATGTCATTAATGAAATCCTTTATACATCCCACATATGGTATTAACGAGTCATATCACTTTGAGGGGGTGGTAGTCCACCCTTCCTCAAATTAAATTATCGCGTTTACCCATAATGGAAACAATAAAGGTATGATATAAAAGGAAAATACAGAAGAATAAATAAAACATAAACATAATATATATCATATATAAATTTATTTTCAACATAATGGCCACCCTAAGAGGCGGTAGGACATAATCGAACAATCATCGTTTCGTGTGGCGTTAGTTCTCCATTCACAGAAATATTATCTTCTTCACCCATTAGATAGAGGTGTGGGTAAGTGTAGTTCTAATCCTTCTCATAAAAACATAATAGTATAATAAGGATACTTGTGTTATTATAAAAGAAAGGAATAAAAAGATTTTAGGGGTTGGATAAGTTAAATAAAAGAAAAGAATTTAAGAGAAACAATTACCTTTAATTTGGGTAACTCCGTTTGCTTTGAACCAAATGAACTTCTTGAAGTGCCTTCTGCCTAAGGTAAGGCTTCAAGGAGGAGTATAGGAATCTTGCGAGTTTATTTAGGAAGGGTTTGGATGATCCAAAGGGCTTGAGAGGTGTGAGTAATGGGTTAGAAGTGATGGATTTTTATAAGGGGGAGGGGGGCCCTTTAGGAAAGTGAGAAAATATTATTTTATTATATAATGATATTCGGTTTATAAAGGGAAAAAATTAATTAAAGTAAAAGATAAAAAGACTAATGGTCGAAATAAAATCATACAATAAGAATTGGAAAGGTTTTGGATATTGTTTTAATATTTATAATCTTATTTATTTAAATCATTTATTAAGGAGGTAAATACTGTATCATTATTGTACCATAAATAATTTAACTTATATGATGTCTAAAAATTATAAAAAAAATACCATAATGTAGGAAATATTTTTATCTTTCCAAATAATATTTATAGTTGAAAAGATAACTTATATAACCCTATTTAAAATTAATTTACTAAAAGATATTGGTTTATGTCATTTCTGTCTTTACTTTAAATTAATTAATCTAAAATGTCATTATCACTCCCATGTGGCTCCATGTTGTCCCAAAATCAACCCAACGATGCCCATGATCAGCCATGACTCATCAAATAAGGTCAAGACAAGTGTTAAGGTAAGTTTGGATTATTATTATATTCATTTTACTTTGAATTACAATATTTACCATTAATCGCGGTAAATAATAGTCAAAAGTTACTATTCACCATAAATTATTTTCATCTTATTGAACAAAATTTTAATTAATTATAACAACCATGTATGTTGGATTTTATAAATTAAATCCACAGAAGTGGTAAAATTTCATTTAAATGAAAATGCCAGTTTTTAACTACTAGTTAGTGGTTCCACAATTCATCAAAATTGATGTTTTTCAGAAAACTACAAAAAATTCAGACTATGCAATATTTGATATTATGAATTCAAAAATTATTTCTATTTTACCAATTTCAAAACATATAAGTCACATTAATTAATTTAAAATTAATTCTCATTTTTAAAACAAATTGCGTGTTTTAGGAAACAATAACTATCAAAAGATTGATACTTGTTTATGTCCAATTTGAAAGTGAAATTAATTCCAATGACCAAAATTGGATTAAATGGTAAAAATAATAATATAGTTACACCTCAAAACTAATTAAAAAGATAATATAACCATATAAATAAATTATATTAAAAATAACTTTTTAATTAACTTACAGTATTTTCACTATTCATAAAAAATGAATTTTATCTGAAAAATACCAAAAATTTACCCAATGAAAATCTTGATGTCCCAATTCTAACGAAAAATTTTATTTTGTCAAATAGAACATATAAAAGTGAAAAAAATTGATTTAAATAGGGTTCTCCATCAAAAGGCGGTAAATCAACTTTTTTAAGAATATTAGAGCATTTATGCTTAAAATTAGATTAATTCACATTTTTAGCCTCTAACTTTTATTAGAATTGTGTAAAAACATTTAACAAACATGTATTATCATATTTTAGTTAGTTCTATTCATTCCCATCAATACAACTTCTTGGTGTTAACAACAATTTAAAATAATATTATTATATTATTAGTGTGCAACAAAAGATTTCAAAGAAACCCATTGTTGCATATCAAGTACGCCATTGAGCATAGAAAAACCTTTAAAGTAAAATTAATATTTAATTAAAAAATATGAATAACTAGTGAAAAGTCTTATTCTTTATTTACCTAGGATGTTACAATACTAACAATGTGGGATGCTTTCTTGTGTAAGACCCAACAATATTCTCCTTCAAAAATTCTACCGAGTGTAAGCCTCAGCCTATTCGAACAATGTGGGATTCGATTCCCTACCCAATAGGATATGAAGCAAGCCTCCATAAGGTCTAAACGTAATATCCACATTCAAATACAACATTATTGTTGTTTGGACCACATCCCCAGTAAGATCATTCCTCTAACCTAAGAGACCATGTCTCTTCCACGTCCCTCTGGAAGCTCAATACTTAATCCCCACATGTAATCTGGCCAAGAGAAATCCTCTTGTGATGTGTAGCCTTCACCTGTATGTCCCAGAACATCCCTAGTCGATTCTTTTTATGTAACCTAAGTGTCCATACTGTGTGATTTTAAACAACCAGGACTAATCCTATCAAATTTCCTTAAACTATGACATTGAACTACATGGGTTTTGATCCCTATAATCTGAACATGGTATGTAAGAAGCCTCCACGAGGTTAAATCCAAACAAATGTTAAATCTAAATGATCCCTCCTAGGGATATAACTTCATAATCCACCATGGGAATTCTGATCTATCCATCGGAAAATCTTCAAAGTGTGACATCTTTCCATTATGGGAAAAACCAACCAGATTTACCTCCACAAGCATTCTCATCTATCCATGGGTAAAAAATTATGGTTTGACATAATCCCTTTCTGGGATACACCTCCTGTATTTTCCTCCACAACTCTTCTGATCTATCAACTAATATAAAATCTAGTGTTCCCCCATAAGTATATAACCTTTTTATTCACCTCTATGTGGTGTTTTCAAAAACAGAATCCATCTCCACATGATGTGAAACACAATCCCCGATCCATCTCAATCATAATTTTTGATCCATCACGATAGGACATGCAACTTATGATAACCCTAATCACATAAACTATGAATAATCGTGGGACTCCTAAGGTGAATGCTTTTGAATATATGTATCAAGTACATGAGATACATCATGAAAAAAATGGAATTCCTGAGTTGAAATCATTGGAAGATATATCCCCTCAAGTTTAGATACATGTTGATTGACTTAGGATTCCTTGGGTTCCTCACCTAAGGCGCTTCACATGAGATTCAATCATTAGAGGAAGAATATAGGTGGCTAATGTTCCTAACATCTAGAGATACTAGTGATGCACCAAATGATAACACCTATAACCAAGTATTCTACCCTATAAAGGCCCACTAGAATGTCTATAAAGAAGCAACTTAATTAACAAGCATCCAAAAATAGATGGAACCATTAATGAATTTCTTAAAAATGAAATAACACTATGAGGGATACCTGGAGTAGGGAATGACATCCAAGGATGAAACCATGGTAGGAAGAATCAAAATCCCAACATACCATTTAATTTATGGAGAATACATCACTGTTGAATGGGATAAAAATAGTTTCCTTTAAAATGTGTGAATGTGGGGCATGATGAGCTTCCAGTGCAGACACACCTTATTGTGGATGCTCGAGCACTCCCCAATGAAACTGTACCATTTTCATTGAAAATTCCACTCCACCTTTAGAATACTAGAAGATTATTGGGAATTGGGCATCGATTACCTTCCACATATACTAATGGATGAGTCCAAATTCTTTGAAGGACCCTAGCCATAAGATATTAACCACGCAATGATAGTATGGTCCATGCTAGGAGAAACATTAATATGGAAATCTTGAATGAAACTATCTCCTCCATGACTTCCACTGTGACCCCACCTACCACGCACCATGCCCTATCTCACCCATGAAAATTACCCAGATAAGGGTGATGGAACCCCTCATGTGTTAGTATGAGTAGGAAGAGGTCATTCCCTAAGGGTCCATAGCCATCCATGACCAAGGGGATTCAGGGACTCAGCAACACAACCTCACACAAGGGAAAAATCGAGAGAAAAATATACTTGTTCCAACAGTTAATTTCATCAAGTGTCTCTCCCCAGAGTTATCCTATGACTCTCTCACCTACGTCGATGAGTTTGGGGATTCCTAAGTCACCCCATCCATGACGACCATTCAATAGACTCTACAGATGGCTCCAAAGATTCCCTACCAGTTCTAGAAACAACTAGTCCTTTAGGTTAAAAAATATGTGGTCTATACAAATTCTTCTCTAACATCAGATCATCCCACCCAACATCAAGATCAGGTGAATTCTCATGAAGATTCCAAACAAGTGGCATCTTCTTCCATGGCTCAAGTGGCCCCTGTCACTACTGGTGCATTTTTCAATATTGCAATAATATATATGTTGGGATCCATCCTCACTCATTTTTTATTGAGACCTTAGCCACCACACATGAAAGATGGGACGAATCTTCCAGTTTTTGGTTCCACTAGTATCCATTATAAGACAACCCTTGATGATGAAATTCTATGCAGAGGATCTCCATTTATGATCACCAACAAAAGAGGAGCTCCTCCCCACCTCATAATCAACTTGTATATCCTCTCCATGTTCCCAATAATGAAAGTAGAGGTCCCCCTACCTCATCAATGATGAGTATAGATTTCCTCCCCATAATTATGATTTCCAATACAAGTGTCATCCCTATGTTGTATCTAATCAGTGAAAAGGTCCACCTCGTTGCATTCCTATCTCAATGGGATCTCTGACCTGCTATAGTAAAGATCAAATAGGATTCCCTAAAAATATATTGGTAACTATATAGATTTCCTCCTTATCATATCCCCATCATCCAATACAAAGGTCTTCTCTGTATTATGACCAACAAGAGTGGTGGTCCACCCCACTCCTTCTATTGTCAACATGGTGGCACTCCTAATGTTTTTAGCATCCAAAGAAGAGGTCATCACCATTATTTTGGTATCCAATATGGAGGTATTATCTGTATTCCATCATCTCAATATAGATTTCCTCCTAGTTTCGATTTTTATTATTATAAAGTTCCCCCACATGCTTCAACCCACTAGTATAGAGGTCCATGAAATGAAATTACAACCAGTCAACACAGAGGTCCTCCCCATGACTACTATAACCAAAGAGGAGGTCCTCCTTGCTTCTCTAGTAGCCAGAGTAGTGGTACTCCCCACTCCATCACTAGTAAATGTGGAGGTCCTCCCCACTAAGACAACAACAGATATTGGAATCCATACCCATATCCATACATACCAAAGTTCTGGTCCTCTGTAGATCACCACCCACCAACAGAGAGGTCCTCCCCGCACCAAATAATTACACATCCTTAATGAGCCGTACCTGGGTAGAAGGGGGAACTGCCACCAAAAAAGGAAAAATTATAGTAAGTTACAAGATATTTTCAACCCTCTAAACCACTCATATTTGGAGGGGGGATGAGACTCAATTATGGATCCTTCACCAAATACATTAACATCAATGTATGGGTTAGGAAATTGATAGCTGAGGTGTATTATCACAGAGGATGAAATCTATGTGGTCCTAAAATTCATCCAATGATACATACTTGTGTAGGAATATTTTTCCCCCTTTTTTGGACCATAGTTTAGTTGTCTCTATCATCTTAAGTTTACCTCTCTAACTCTTCCCAATATCATAAATAACTATTCTTAAATGGGATAGTTTATGTGAATCTAGATGAGCAACTGATGAGCACTACATCGCTCACAAACGAGGAAGTGGAGGAAACCTTGTCCTATATGGGCATACAGATGTGATTAGAACCTCCCACAAGAGACGTTCCAACATGAAGTGAACTGTTGACTCATGTAGTGACTCCTTCATTAACCAGCCTACCACTGCACCGATCAACATAAGTGCCACCACCCATTTTTTATCTCGAGTTTATCTATGTTTGGGATGATCAATAATATATTTGATAAGTGTATTTTATGCAAACATATTAGAGTTTTATATATTTTATTTAGTATTTAAATGATAAATCATGAAAATTTTGGAATGTTTTAGAATGTTTTAACTTTTTATTATATTTTTTGTAGGAAAAAACATAATTGTGAATTTTTTTTATGAAAATAGAATAAAATTGGACAAAAAAGACACATCACTCTGTGAGAGAAGTGCATGATGTGACACCAGATTTTTGAAGATGAAGCAGCAATCAAAAACTAAACAAAAATGATTACGCGTCATGTTACCTAGTTACAAATTGTGAATTTTTAAAAGGTATTTTATATGTAGGAAATGTTGTGACATTATCCCACACTGTGAAATAAAACTACATGTCTTGAATCGCAAATTCAATACGTTAAATATTTCTGGACAAGATTTCAGAGAATATTTTTCCTAGATTTATGACACCTGACGATCGTGGAATTTCACATTGTGTAACCTAGTTACACGTTATATAAGTGTGCGAGATAGGAAAAAATAATTTTAGATGCAGTTGAAGATTTGACAGAAAACCCTATAAATAGATACCCTCACACAACCTTCCAAGACAATTTTGGACTAGTAGATGCCATGTGACATTGACATAGAACTAAAAGACGGAGTGACGATCCGTGGTCTAGCTTCATCACAATTCTTCACCACCTTTCTTATTCAGGTACCCATGCAACTACTTTTCATCATGCCTAGTATGAGTGAGAAGTTTGATTTATTACTAAGTGAAAGATTGTAGAGGGTCTGTTCCTTAAGGATTGTTTTTATCTTTTATTAATGCTTAAGATTACTGCAATAGTACTTATTTAATTCCAAATCTCCTTATTTTCATATTTCAGGGTAATTTTTGTGTTCCAATTTTATCATTTCACTGAATTAATTAATCAACTTATTTTCTTATTACCATTATGAGATCTAGGATAGTTATGTTTAAACAATGTTTTACGTCATGTAGTTATGGGTTTTCACTAAGTTTATGACCATTCCAGAGGTGCAATCAGATAATTAGGGTGGGATACCAAGACCCTGGATCCATGTTGACCCATTTACGACACTAAAACTATGTAAATATATTATCAATTAAATCCCTAGAACAAAAACAGGAAAATCATTGAAATTGGCATTACACATCTTGATTTAAAACCAAATTAATCTTACTATTTATTTCTGTTTCCATACTATATAAAAAATTAGTTTTCATTTCATTAATTAATTTTGAACATATGATCCATCCCTACAGTTTCAAAACTCTCACATTATAGATATTACATATATTGTAACTTTTCTTCAGATTTTATAAATTTCTAAAATTGTATTGCCCCATAGGAATTAAAGATGCCCCGTGGGAGGTCGATTTCCCTACCTCTTATCATGAAATCCAATGGGAGACTCTATTTCCTATTGAGTTATCAATGATATTCAAGGAAAATTAATCCTCCATTTTATAAATTTAGGAATCCCTCACCTAGTTCCATGTTGTAGGTATTCGAAAGACCATTTGGAGAATGATTCAATGCCTCTATTATCATCAGTTTTCTTACGTAAGAAGCTAAGTGTACTTTGAAGACATTGATCCACAATGATAAATTTTTGAGTTGGATGCACTCCTAGTGGGACTACACTCAATACAAAACATACCCTCATAAAATTTTCAATACTATCCTGAAAATGTAGAAACATGGCCTTGTGGATCCCCCTCCATCATTACTCGAACAATGGAACAACGAAATGGGAATATGACTTCTCAAACACTAAGATCCATCTGATATTGGATAGGTGAGAGTGGTCGATCCCATGATTTCTGCCTTACATCATTAGGTCACATAGAAAAATAGAACCATTGATGAGATCTTCGATGAGTGATTCTTAGAACATTGGTATTCTCTAAAGGATCATATTATTCCTCAATCGGGGTAGAAAAAAGTCCTCCTTGTCTAGTTGTCCCCAGTTGATCTCAATGATCCTGCACACCTTGATAGGGAATATATGAGATTGTATTGAAATAAACTGTTGTATGAGTCAAGAGACCCACCTGGGAAGTGTAACTACCTTCATCGGGATCCATTTTTTCCTCTCCATGGGCCTTTGAGGTTGTCTACTGAGTTGATAAACCTGTTAATGTGTTGTTCTTTAGGGATCCCCTTCATGATTGAGATATCCACAAAGACAATATTATTACTACTTTCACCAATCCCCTCAAGGCCTTGGGATCATGATAGGTGGAAACCACACCTCACAGTAAGTCGTACTCAGCATGATTGAATGGAATTAGAGCACCCGTGGATTTTGGGATCCCTAGATTCACCCTATTTAATGGGATGGGAGAACTACTCCATTATTTCACAAACTTTATCTTGAGGCGTATGACCATATTGGGAACCTTAGAGTAGTAAGAGAAATCCATGCTATAATTATCTTTCTAGACATTTGAATGACCTATATTCATCGGGTAAACCTAGTAACCCACAAGGTATATTACTAGTTAATAGGATCTTCACAGACAATTCCCCAATTAGTTCAACTAAAACACGTACATGACATGAATTTCATATCTTTTCAAATGAATCAACACTCTAGATGAGAACACCCTAGATGTTATCTCCCATTGTATGTGCCTCATGTATTAAATTAATAGGTCATTGGATCAAATGAAACTATAAAATATGTGCATGAGGATCGTCAAGACTGAGCAGGACCCAACCCTCATCACATAAATATTTTCCAGGTGTATTTCAAGATTTTTCTAACAAGGCCCAGCTCATTTAGATATTCATCCAACAGTATAATAAGGTACACCCATTTCCTATTTCAAAACACAAGAGAATGACCTCAATTGAAGATATTTCCATTGTCATATAGGTAGAGGCCCCTAACCATCAAGAGCTTTCCCCCCCTTCCAACATCAACTATCCATGTGAAGTTTCCCCACTAGTCACTACCTTACCAGTATATAATTGGTAGACACAACCCCCCCAAATGCCACTACCTAGACATGAGAACATCACTTGAGCCCCTCTTTAGCCTTTATCCCCCTTTAAGGCAAGGATCCTCGAGTTCCCTTCTTGGAAAAAATAACCATATTTATTCTATTATATATTCATATGTTCCTGGTTATTTCTCCAGTTCCCTGGAGTAGGGTATTATGAGGCTTTTAGAGTAAAAGATTCCCCTAGAAGCCAAGCATACCAATCATCTCAACCATTTCCCTTACCACAGTATCCTTGGATATACCATCAAAAAATTCAATGAGGTTATGGATTGTAGCGGGTCTTCCAACCACGAGACTCAAAAGTATGAAGATTGATTGACGCACATAACAGTTTCCCATGACCATGGTTTCATCCCAGCCAATTTAGAGATTCCTAGGACTCTTACGGTTTCCCCACATTCTCCATCCACCTCTTATATATGTACTTCACAACATTATATGTCTCATAAGAGGAGGCATTGAAGGCGTGATGGAAATCAAATACCCCCATCAATGCCAAATCTGTATCACACCCTCACTCATTTCATGCCACAAAAGTTGGGTATAACCCCTATGATCTTCCTATAATTATAAGACTCATCTAACAAGGAACAATAGTATGCCTCTATGAAAATTTTCGAGTTGAAGGACCACTTCATGCTTCCAAAAAAATGAGGAATTCTTGGAAAACACCCATAGTGCCTCCGGTCAACAACATTGAGGGGGAGGTCATGGAAATTCAAACCATCCAAATTCATAGGATAGTGACTCTAACCAAGCTATGCCTGATATCAAGACCCAGAAACATGTGTTGTATAGAGCTCAGTGGGAATAACCCTCCCAACCTAACCTCTTAGATACACCACAACATATGACCATGAAAATGGATTAGGAAAATCAGTCATGACAACACCATGACCATTTCAGTATAGATAATGTCATTCCTAAGAAAACCGATAGTTATCCAATTGTAGAATTATTTGAGTTAGCTGAGGAGCAGCAATATATTTCCAGTACAATGGAGAACCCAATGATATAACAAGAGGTTCCCATCATTCCTCCTTCCATGTATCTTAACCCTACAACAACAAACATGTATTTGGCATGGAAATACGATGTGTTGAAGAACCTATATAGAATATCTACAATTCTCCTTGTTGAAATAAATGAATGAGTCCCTTGTAGAAGCAATTCATATCCCCATCCATTTTTAAGCTGATGTAGCTATTTTTTAAGAATACTATTTATGGAAGGTCGATAAATTAGAATATTAAGCCAAAATCTCATTAACTTGAGAGGATGCAGGTTCTCTCATGTTGTGGAAACTTTACCTGCAGTACATCATAGGAATGTTTAATGGTGTGAAGATTCAATACTTACAAGGGGATATATATTCTGGGATCAATGTCATCCTGAATCAGTTTCTCCATAAGGTAGGGATACCTAAATAAGAATAGAGTCCCCCAAACCTAACGATTCATGGTTTCCACATTACTTACCAGAGAGTATGTGGTGTGATTCAGTTAAAGATGAAATTCACAGGATAGGTCAAAAGTTCTTAATTCATTTTTGATTCAAATGATACCTTCAAAACACATTGAATTTTAGGC
This sequence comes from Viscum album, assembly GCA_963277665.1. Lineage (NCBI taxonomy): Eukaryota > Viridiplantae > Streptophyta > Magnoliopsida > Santalales > Viscaceae > Viscum > Viscum album. Next base: position 247,610,137 of record OY728135.1, on the reverse strand, counting down.
CTTGGATTCATCTTCATGCAATGGTTCCCTCCTTGTATCAACAGTTCCTCATGTACTCCAAAAATTGTCAACTAGGTTTGATTTATGGTAATGCATCCCCCTTTATCTCTTATGGATCCTGATATCTGGATGTTGGTTATTTTAGTAGACAAGGGAAGTGATCTTAGTCCATTGAGGTTGAGTATAAAACCATTATAAACATTCCACGGACAGACTATTAAGATGCTTTCATCCTCTAGATTCACCAGTTGGATGCCACAAATCAATATTTGGGATGATTCTTTTTCATTAGTGAGAGAAAATAGTGTCATGTCAATAAAAAAGAGAACCATTCTATGATTACCTTATACACCCACACATGCTAGGCTCAGGTGACACAAGAAACTCTTACCCCTATAAAGTATCAATAGGTTCTCCATATGGGTAGCATTTCATGACATTCTATCTTATTCTGTAGTGCATGGTTAAATTTCCATAAGATGACCCACCACCATTAGTTTTACATCTAGCTTGGATCCCATGGGTGAAAGCATGACAGAATTTGTGAAATAGCTTCTCTCACAATGATCTCAATAGAATCGAAACCCCTAGTGAGGATTCTGTACATACCAAATAAGGCACTTATAATCACCCCGAATAAGTTAGCCTATATGAACATCCTTCCATTAATTACCTTTCTCCCGATGATGAAGAAAACATGAAAGACTCGCCTCTCACATTCTAAGAGGGGGTCTCTACAGTCATCGATGACTTGATTCTAGTGGACCTCAGTATTGTGTAAGATCCAAGGCCAATGCGGATTAGTGCATATGTACCTATAGAAGAGTAGTAGTAGTATGTGTATTTCTTGAGGTTTCACCATGAAGTCATTACCAATATCTATGAAGAAATTATATGGATAGACCCTTCTATTTTCATCCACTCTCTTGATATCATAGTATTTCATCATGAATTCAATAATCCTCACTAAAAAATACATGTTTTTATAGTGCCATGGTCATGGCCGATGATGATAATGTTATCAAATAAACTATCATTATGGATGTTCAGTACCACATGTTCCTTTCCTACATTTTTTCCTTTAAGAAGAAAAATATGAATATCAAAGTCTGTATTGACTTATGGGATATCAACTATTATTTCTTATAAGATGATTTTCCCCTTCTGGTGATGGGTATATTGATCAATTCCACAGCTGGGTTCCAGGATCTATTCTTCATAGACGATTACTCCAGATACAACTAGATACAGATGGCCCGAAGGTTGAGGATTCTACTTCCATCAGAGCATCGCAAGGTAATTTTTCTCTATAATTTAATTATTTAAGTTCTAAATAATGAAGGAGACACTTATCAATAGTCCATGAACCACATCATTAAGATGGTCATGGGGAAGTTAGTGGAATTCTATGTGGAAGACTTTGTCCTAAAATCCAACCATCATAAGGACCATCTCAGAGATCTTGAGAAAGTGTTCGACTTCGTCCACTCTCATAATTTTAAGATGAACCCATTTGAAATGTGAATTAAGGGTTACCTTAATGATGTTTTTCCAACATCATCAATAGATATATATGTATTATGATCAACTCAGAGATGACCAAGACCATTAGAAAGATGGAACCTTTGAACAACCTTAGGGATCCCAAAGGCCTTAAAGTCCACCAAGCCTATATATGATGATTCATTGTAAATATGGCCTAAATTTATAAGCCCTTTTCTAGGATCACAATGAAAATTAACATCTACCAGTGGGATGTGGAGTTTTAGATCAACTTCGAGGAAATAAAGTAGTATCTACTATATCCTCTAGTTCTGATTCCACCAATCTATAGGAATCCTGTTGTACTCTTCTTTATGTCCCAAGAATGGTCCCTTGACAACCTTCTCCCCAATAAGAACAATGGGGGTAGAGAGATAATATTATTATATCTCAGTTGCAATCTCATTAACACAGAGACTAGATACTATCCTATCGAGAAGAGATTCCTTGGTCTTTTTTTTTCATATGGTAGAAGTTATTAAATTAATTTTATCATGAAGTGATACAATTGGTGTTCCATGTAGACCCGCTAAAATATATCCTATATTTTCCATGGTTGATGGGAATGCTAGCACTTTGGGTAGTGATCCTTTAGAAGTAGGAGATTATAATTGTTTTACAGAAAACCATTAAGGTTCAAGTGTTGGAAGAATTTCAAGCCATCTAACTAGCTCCTAATGAATTTCTTAGAGATGTCAATTTCCCAGATGAGTAAATACACTTAGTGGACCATGATATGCATTGATGGAATATTCACTTCAATAGTTCTTCCCGGAGTCAAACTGACAAAATGATCACTCATACTAATCTATATAGAGTAGGCTTAAGAATAATCTTCATCCATCCTACTCTTTATATCCTTTTGTACTCATTCCTATTATTACAATGCTACACCAACAAGGAGGAAAATTTCCAAACTCTCATTAATGGTCTTGAGAGGGCCCTAGAGATTGATGTCCCCTTCCTATATGTGAATGGAGACTCAATGTTAGTCCTAAAATTTAACAATGGTGATTACACAATGATAATTTTAAATATCATACCACTTATTAAGTACACTATCAATTTAATGGCCAAGTTATTTTACCTTCCGGAACAGACTCATCTTCCCCAATAATAGAATGGTAATGCTGAGGCTCTAACTGTCTTGGAAACATCTCTTGCTAGTTCTGACTAGGATGAACTATTCATCCTAGTGGAACATCAATGATTCATTTCTCTTATCATTCTAGATGATGAGGATATCCAAAAAGGGAATGAGAAATCAACCAGTGCTACCACATCAAGACCCTTAGGTTGCATACAGTAGAAGAAACCTCTAATTAGATGACTCTTTTCAATGAGTATCTCTATTGGGGAATCCTTCTATCAAATCAATATGAGTTTGATAAAAATATATTTGTGTGATGCATAGTTTACCCTATAGATTTGGCCTAAACTCAAATGAGCCCTCTATATATAGAGGTTTTGGGGGATTATCTATCTCTACATACATGTAGAGGATTCCCCAGGTTATGTAGGATGTTCATGTTGGGTACCATAGTTCCCCTCAGGCATGATTTATGCTCTACCACCAGATTTAGAGACATCACTACTTTTGGACCACTATGGTTCATGACTGCATCAAGTATTCCAAGATGTTCAATGCATTAAAGATTCATACCAATTTTGTTCATCGACCATCCGAGCTCCTACGAACCACTAAGTATTATTTACTATATGTATTGTGGTTACTCGATAATGTGGGATCCTATCCCCCAGTTATATATTTCTAGTGAAGGTTCATTATGACTACAATAGATTTATTCTGTAAGTGGGAAGTATAGATTCCTATGAAGGAAGTCATTTCCTGATTCGTGACTGAATTTTGGATTTTCACATCATCTATTAGCTTAGAGCACCTCATGAAAATCTCACAAAACAATGGTAACAAAATGTAGGCTATTGAGCTGAAGAAGGTGGAGATCAAGTACACCATATAGTGCAATAAAACATACATATAGAAATAATATGAAAAATGATATATTATTGCATTCAATAAGATGTTCAATAAAATTTTAGAGATGATGGTGGGCCAACACAAGGAAATTTAACCATAAGAGGTCGCCAATGCCCTCTGGGCCTATCCTATGACACCATTCAATTCCTCCCATGTTACCCCAAATTTTTATTTTATGTAATAGAGGTAGTCATCACCATTGATATTTAGCTACCATCGTAATGAAAAGATATATATTACTATAAGATGTTAGAAAAAATGGAATAAGTTCATCTAGTTAATATGGAAGTCATATAAGGAAACAGAGTCCCGATATGGAATAATATAGAGAGGTATCTAAACAATATAGTGATAGAATTGATCGAGAAGGTTCTTCTTTACTCCATCCACCATGGTGACCTAACATAAGAACTTAGAATGCCACTGATTTCTGGAAGGAATCCAACAATGTTAGAGCCCAAAAGGGGAGGAAGTTACATCATTTTCCATGTCTATTCCAATGGAGAATAATCTTTGATAAACATGGATGGATAGAATTTCACTCACCTCACCAATACCATGTTCTTCATGTAGTAATTCACATAAATGGGACCACTTGGTCTAAAATCCATGACCTTAAATTGAGATATGATGTCCCAACATCATGAATTTAAAATTTGTATGAGTCTCCCTAGGAATTTGTATTGTATTGTGGTCCTCTTTGGTCCTCAATCATGTTGGGTTACTCCTATATCACCCCTTATGTCCCTTTTGGTAGACATACTCGACTCTCTAGTCTAAAATATATGTCCTTAAAATACAAGTTGACATCCCAAGAAAATAACATTAAACTTGGAACTTGGTCAAAATCTATGACCTCAAATTGAGAGCTTGCGATCTAGGAGACATGGAATTGAACTGTTTACCCCATGCCCAAGAATAATGACATTTAATTGCTTATGAGTTTCCTCTCGAGACTATGTTTTGTGGTGTTGGGACTCCTTGGATCTTATTCATTTCATGTTTCCCAAAACACTACACTACATGTCTCCACATAAGAACCCCTATCTTTGGTTCAATCTTTATTCCCTTAAACAAATAACCTAATGTCTGAACTCCATTACATTAAACTGAGATCCTATATACCAATAATTATGACTTTAAACTATATGTGTGTTCTCTCTAGAATAAGTAGAGTGTATTTTTTTCTCTTAGTCCACCATTCATGTTGGTATTGACACTCCTTTTCACTACAAAACCGTTTTTTAGAATACCCCTTTAATTGGTCAAGGAAATATGTTCTTATAATATTCGAAACAAGTCAATGAATTATGAACATAAACAATTTTTTTCTCCTATAATCCAAGTTGTAGGAAATTAAACTATATATACTTACATTATAAATAAATTTCATAAAATTGTAATTTTTCCCCATTAAAATTTTAGATTCCTATTAATAATAAATGATTTTTACCCCATCATTGATTAGGATTCCTCACACTATAAGTTTGAGACGATCAATCATACCCCATTCTCTAAATGGTGAATACCAGATGATGACCGTGGGGATCAACACATTCCATATATAGAGGGGATCAACCGATGCTTTAATGGTGAGTGGGATCATGAGGTGTAGAGTACATTTGGTGGGATTAATGATTATTCTTCTTAGGAGCTATGTGAGAATCCTTTCGAGGACCGATGGTTTAAGGGTGCCAAAGACAAGGGTTTGGGAAAGAAGGTGAGAACCGTGGTTCTTAGTGCTGGGTGTTGGTGCCTATGTAAATATAGAAACCAATAATGATACGAGGGGTGTACATTAATAGGGAGGTTAATCATTGTGAAGACAAAGAGTATATTGGTTGACATAGGGAAATCAATCCATAACTAGAGGGAGGTTCCCTCACTTTGAATGTTTCATGCTTCCTCACCAACAAATATTTACAGGATGTAGGGCCACTGGGTGAAAGTGGTCACCCCAAAAATTCATCTTCATGATTAATACAAATGGATCTAGCATCTCAGGGGACATACGTGGTGGAGGGGTTGTTCACAACCACATGGAAAGTGTCTGGATAGCCTTCATAGTGTAATACAGAAGTGGATCCTCCCTGATGGTATATGAAAAATTAGTCTTAATGGTGCTCACCCTTTGTACTCAGCAAAATATTCCTCTCTCCCAGGTGGAAATCGATTCAATTATCATTTATGATTCCTTACACAATAGAGGCTCCACTCCATTTTCAATATATTATATCATTATGATTTTCAATTCCATCATCAATAACAATGTAATGGTGACCCATACTAGGTGTGAGGGGAACAAAGTAGTGGACTACCATGCCTCTCTAGTGAACTAAGGGTCCTATGTAACTTCTTTATCTCACATTTCTCTTTTTATTCCTAAGGGGGTGAATTTGATCTTTAGGGGATGCCCTTGGTCTCCATTACATTAGGCCACCAAGGATATTTTCCCTTCTGTGCTTTTGTTTCTATGTTAATCCCCTTAATTAGAAATGATAACATTGATGTTGATGTGTTGGCTGATTCCCATCCTTATGGCATATATAAATATTCCCAAACATCAAATCCTCATCCCCATCTAAAAATTCATAAAACATATGTTCTTATATCCTATTTTTAGTTTCCTGGGGCCCTTTGGATCCATTCATGTTGGTTATTCACTCCCACTATAACACATAGGTGCCTGTAGGGATAATGGGTATGTCCAAGAAATATGATGGTAACCTTTTTTCTTCAAATTTCAAGTCCACAATATATTTATTTTTTCCCCTAAAAAATATGTGGTGTAGGTCTTTCTTGCCTCAATTATGAAGGGATTTACCACTTTCATAAATCACAGGCTTGTAGATTCCACCTTCTTTGGTATAAGAATTACGATACTAAATTGTATGAAGATCCTCTTCAAATTATGTGTTGTGGTATTGGTCCACATTAACCCCCATTCACATTGTGTTCTTAACTTCAACATGTAATATAATTTTTTTTAGGATCCACATATTGTATGTTCTATGACATAAAAAAAGGAGTCTATGTCCAAGAATCACAACTTTAAACTATGTATAAGTCTTCCTTGAGAGTGTGGTTTACGAAGTGGGTCTCCATGGTCTTCATTAATGATGGGTTATAGTTGACACATGATTAAAATCCATTTCATAATAATTCCCACATGGTCTTCAGTGCATGATCTGAAAACCATTCTTACCCTGAACAAGTTCTAGACACGTCATATATAAGAGACGATGTTTACCACATTTAAATTGGGATGGATCATGTAATATGAATGGGATGGTTAAAAATGTTACCCCATGCCCTGAACATGGGATCCCCATGATAACAATGTGATGCCTAATTGGTCAATATCATATGACTATAAAATATGTGTTTCATATTGTAGAAAAACATATAACTTGATTCTCAACCTCATGGGATACAAAGTGATGTATAGGCTTTCAGTATTTGGGATTCCTTCTATGAATCATTCCAATTCAATTACCTTTTCCTACTAGAAGTACGAGACTCCCTCATAACATGATGTGGGTAAGAAAAATACTCATAAATGTTTGTTAAACTATACCCTTTCCATGTTTAAATATAGGGTTCCTTTTATCTAAGTATGAAATGTTTCAATTCCCTCATTTAAGTGAGTACCACCTTCCGGCATCGGTCTTCTACCGTGCTTTGATTCAATACTTGAATAATGAAATTTTATTTTGTGCTAATCCTCCCAAGAATATGTGGTGCAACACTAGGCTGCTTTGGTTCCTAATAACATCAAATTTATCAACTCACCATACTGCACATATAAATATTGTGGACCTCATGGTCCAATGCTTATGACCATAAACTATGTCCAGGTTACCATGACAGTTTTTAGGTATGATATTAGTTGGTCTAATAGGCCCATTAATGGTCATTTGGTTCCCTTTATGGGTTCCTCAAACATTTCTTTGAGATTCACCCCCTTGGTCCAAGCAATATTACTATAATATATTTTCAATAGGTACAAACACTGTGACATTAAACAACAAGTCTTAGTCCACGTAACTTGACTATATACTATATGTGAACTACCTCAGATTATATTTCATGGGGTGATGTATCCCATCATGATAACCTCTTAAACTATTGTGGATAGTTTGGTATCATTCACACCATTTTTCTATGTCCTTTGTTTCATGACTATAAACTGTGACTCCGCCCCATGAAATGAACATGTGATGACCTCCTAACATGAGGATGAAATTAAGGGAAGATCAGTGTTTAAGACCCATTAACTCCACATGTTTGTCACATGATGTCAATCTATTTGATCCATATTGATCACATGATGTTAAATTGTACAATTCCCCATACTCACTATACGATGTAAAACTAAGCATTAAACATCCACACTGTATGATGTAAAACTGTGTGTTGATCATCCTCAATGCATGGAGATAAAATTTAAATTTTTATTAGGACCATGAAACTCTTTCCTTTTGAGTCAGTAATCTACCACATCATTCAATTTACCGTCGCTCGACCATTGAGATGATCATTCCTCTAGAATATGAGTTGGAACTCTATCCAGACCGATACAACTACACCAAAATCCTCCAATAAAGGATTGCATTGTCCCATGATTTTTAGAATCCATTAGAACATTACTTCACATCATTTCCATGCATCACGTTCCCCTTATGTGGATACCCATCCTCTTACACATATAAAGGGACATCGTAACATAATGGTGATTGGCCAAAGATCTCCTAACATCTTGAGAAAACACAACCTAATGATTTTGGAGGACAATATGATATAGGATCAATGTTTTGATTATGGAAAAAGATCAACCCTCATTTTCCCCCATCCCAAGATAAGTTATATGATCGCTATGTTTCTAACATGGTCAATATCTTTCCTCCATCATGAAACTTCTCTACACGAGTTCTAGGTCTTGGGAATTGCGATTCACACATACCATTCCCATTTGTTTAGGTAGAATTCAATGAAGTTGGTGTTATCCCTCTCATGTAGTATAGATTTTTGGAAAAAGAAATCAGCTATTATATGAGCCTTGTTCACTAGACACAACCCCTCTAAACCCAGATACCTTTGGTGGCCAGTCTATAGTTGCAGACCCTGAGTGATTTAGGATTTAAAAACATTTTCATATTAAGGGGAATCACATGGTCTTCCCTTATTTTTCACACTGGGAATGACCCATGTGTTCTTTGGTATTGGTTTTTTGTTTCCCTAGAAATATGATTGAAGTAATATAATATTGTAAAGAAGTCTACTCAATAATGAAAATTATGAAAATCATGGTTTGAGAGGGTCATCCACTTATATGTGCCTCCCATTATCAAAATCTGCCCCCATGGATCAGCCTCGGTGATCGATCACTTGTGCTAAGGCAAAATCAAATGAGTGTCTAGAAAGGCCTATTTTAATGGTTTTATGCCTTCATTGTCTTTATTTATTTTAGAGAGAACATATTTGGCCCTAATATACAATCAGTTCTACTTAGCCCATCACCCAGCTTCTGCCTTCTTGTCCTCAGACTCCTTATCCTCAGACTCTACTAGTTGATACCTTGATAGCTAGTGATCCCATACTAAGAATCATTGGATGTTTCATTCTCCTATACAGAACCTCTAATCGGGAAATTTTTTATTCATATTTAGAAAGCACATTAGAGCCCTTGGTGTTGTGATTCTTCCAGGACAGATCAATTTCTTTCCATTCGACAAGATTTAGATTTAAAAGGAAGTTACATGAGAGAACACAATGATTGATGGAAGTCACCCCACCAGTCCAAAGGTAGACATACCGATGGAAGATAGATCTCGCCCATTATGGATGTTTAGAAATCCAAGTGTGTGATATAATGCTACAAACATTATTCCATTCATTTTGATAGAAAACAATTTATACTCAGCAACCTATGGTCAAAAATATTCAAAATATTTGGGTATTATAGGATCTTATAGATGAATGAACTGCAATATAGTGTTTTCTGGATCATATAGGTATAGGTCTTCTGCAGTAAGCTTCTCGAAACTATCTTTGGGAATTGTTAATTGCTAGACACATCACGAGCAAGAGATGTTCCCACTACACCACATATCATCACTGAGGTGGATGCAATCATCCCAAATTCCTTGATTACCTATGTTTTATGGGTGACCTCAACCTCATCTCACACAACCATCACTTATAGTTATTATACTAAGAACATCCAATAAAGAACTCCAATTACTATAGCCTCTGGAATATCCACCATGCCTTCCACTTCAACTTCATCTCCATCATCATATTCTTATGGAAAATATATGATTGGATCAGCCACCATAGCTCCCTCGGCCAGCCTTGATGTGGGCCTCTTCATGACCACCTTTCCTGAAGGTGTGGTCCTAAAAGTCCACTCCAGTAGCACCTCTATGCCTGGCCTAACTTTCACATCCTCCCCATCTATATATATTAAGATATCTTCCATCCTCAATCTACCGCATACTCTATAGATGATTCCTTAGTAGCAGGTGTCGATGGATGATCATTCACCTCCCCCAATATTAAAAGGGTCCCCATAGTTTCCCCATTATGGATTGAGGTTCCACCCCCTCTGTAAGTTGTCTATCATGGATATCCACTTCTTCAAGGTTCATTGATTATTGAATAAGTAAAGAGGGGATCATGAAATAAGCTTCATGATTGAGTGGTTTGAAATAGCATAAAATGATCAATTATATTACTTGGTGTAATATATATTCCATATCCCCTTTTGAGATATTATAGGCATCACTCCCCTATGATTCCTCTGATTCTTCACCTTCATTCACACTCAAAGCTATTCATATTGTAAGGGATTTTTGAGAGGATGACATGAAAAACAACGTTTTCACCCGATCTGTGAAATGACATGAGGTACCCCATGTGTAAATTATGTCCTTAAGAACTACCATGAATTTCATCGAATTATAATGGGGATCATAGAATCCTACATTTTCATGGACCATTACAATAAGGGATATCTCATCAGTGTTGAGAAACTATCACACCCCATGATGAGTGGTGGTCTACTAGTGAAGTCTCTAGGCCTCCCAAGCATTAGGATACACTATGTTACATGAAGCATTTGTGTGATATACTCATTTTCTAGGACCTTGAACATGCACCAATGGGATCAACCAAAAGTTATCTCCTAATTTACATCCCTGTATCCCAAATAGATTTGATCCAAGTACATATACTCCTCTTCCTATTATTCTAAATTATACAGACACATTATCGTTTGGACCCGCTACTACTATCCTACCCATAAGACAAGTTTTTCTTCCACAACACACTATAACCACCATTCGGCCCCAACCTCATAGGGGTGTCTTTCATTATCTAGGATGACTAGATGCCTCATCATATCCCCAATATATGCTATATTCTATCTCGACGGATAATCATGTGTGAGTCTATACCAGATGATGGGTGGAAGAAAATCATTTGGAATATTCCCTTATTTAAGTGTAAAAATATGTCACATCTTATTAAATATTAAGGGTTAAAATTTATGCAACACCATTGAGTAAGCATTCAGTGTTAGGCTCTTCACACATCCTAACTATCTCAAAAATCAGTTTGGATTATACAGTTCGTATATCATCTCATAGTTGACTCTGGAAACCAGTACCCCACATTGAAAGGTTATAAAGTATGACCCCTTCCCTATATTCCATGTTTTGTCATTGGACACCATACCAATTGGAAAGAAGAATGGATTAAATATGAAATCTTCATCCCACCCGACCTTCTCCATAATATCCACCTGAACCAACTTGAGTGGGATTCTTCTCATGAAATTCATGATTTCTACCCATATGTTTGTTGTGGGTGGGGAAATGGGGTTTTGGTACTCATATGCTCTAATTTATGAGGAAAACAAACTATACAGAAATTGAAAATACCAACACTCATGCATTGACATCATTCCTTCACTAAAATTATGAATTATATTTTATAGCTTCACTAGTACTTGGAAATCAAGGTTGACCCACAACCTCATCTCCATCATCTCTGCCATTAGGATTGTACTCAGATGCCCCCCATTCATGCGTCCCCAACATAGAGAATCCACTGTGAAATGATTTCTTGGATGAATCATGCTAATGTGATAGTGGATTGAGTCTAAGTATTAACTCTGTAGCCTAACGATTTCCATTGGATCGTCGTCAGAATCAACCAGTAAGAGCCTTACTTTCCCCATTGGTGTCCCTCAAGACATGTGTGAGGCCAGATTTTTAACTTCACTATTGGATCCTCTCTTTTAAATAGATTTGTGAATGGATTGTTTATAAAATATATAAACATATTCTTTAAGATAACTCCCATAATCCTCATCTTCCCTTCACTTGTTCCCTACAGAGTATCTAGTAGAACCTTGGATAAAGACAAGAACTTCTCTTGATCATACCAAAATTTCTATGTTGGGAGAAACACATGCAACATTTTCCTTAGGATCGAATTTCCATAAATATGATGATAGTCCTATAGGCTGATGTCAAACTCCACATGATGAATATAAAATGTGTTTGTCCCTGGTGACCATGTACTTAGTAGCTCGGCCATAATTTCCTATGGTTGGTTAATGTAGAACAATTAATCCCATGCTTATTTATAATTTCCTACTTATTTTATCTCTACCTAAAACTTATCAAATGAAAAGTACACTTATTAGTCCCAGGAAAACTCAACAGTGAAAGTTTATCCCTAATGTAATTCCCAAACAGTGTTCAATCCCTCCTACAGCTCCCAAAACTAGTTTTGAAAATCATCAAATACTATGATGGGGATTCATCATCCTCCAGCTTCTCCACATCAACATTATTGATATGGTTTTAGATACAGTATACTATGATGGGTGGATAGTACTTCAAAAAATTGCCTCTGTCAGATCTATGAAACAAGTCCTACCCCAAATGACTTTGAACTAATAGGATGGTCAGTATCTACATTCAACTGGGATGGAAACCTAATATCTCATTCCAAATCCATATATTTGAATCAAATTTTATAGAGGATACATTCTATAGGACACCATAAATAGCTCCAAAGTGTATTGGGATCTGTTACACTTCGGACACACTGTTTGATCATGATGTTGTCAACCATCTATTCCCTCTGAGAAGTATACGCATTGAATTCCTAAACAACCATTGGATTCAATACTAATGTGTTTTCTATGTCAGTTTAATTAAAGAAATTCTTAATACCTTTTCACTAATCTTGGTTCAATGAGCTTTGGATCGTAATCCTCGATTAATGAATATTTTTTTCGCATTGTTTGGTTCAATATGTAGTGTTTTTTGATAAAACATTTGGATATCCAATTTTCTAAAGTATCGTTGAAAGAGAAAATTCAAGGAGATGATGAAATTCCTGAAATAAGAGAAAAATGTTTTTTTCACCTGATGTTTTTGTGACATTGAGGGGGTATTTTTTATTTATAGGTGTACGAACGACCCAGGATTCATGACTTCTTTTACACTAGTGACCATGAAAAATAAACATTGAAATTTAAAATCATGATTGATATTTATAAAATGGAGTAAATAGTTAATTTTTGGTGATTATCCTTTAGAACTCAACACTGATTCCCCCATAGGCTCCCATTATTTGGGAGGGGGTTGGGGATTTCATGGTGTTGAATTACATGCCACGGGAATAGTTGAGGATGATGAGGCTAGTTTGAAGAAAATATGAGCTAAAATAGACCAAAAACTCACTTACATGTCTTCTTCTTGAATCCTGACCTCTTTACCGATTGAAAATGTTTATGGATCTCTCATGTGAGAAGTCCCATTCATGAACATTTGAGTCCATAATGGGATTCCTCTGTGATTTTTTGAATTCCGATTCGTGAACACATTAGACATGATAATGTGTCTCCATGAGTCAATGAATTCCTCTTCAACAACATTTGAATCTGTTTCTTTATTCTACCATGAGTCAAAAAACTCCCCTCCAAGAATGCAGAATGTTGTGACAATGTTCTTACACTACTACGATGATGATTCACGACCATATGAATGATTTATTGTCTCTTCATGATCCCGTTAGAGTATCACCAATTCACGAAACCCACCAATTATTAGTGAACCAATTACAATCATTGATAAACCCTTTACCGTTAAATACCCTTGTTATTCTGATATATTATGTATGGTTACCTAACCATTCAAATAAGTAATTTCTCAAAATTCAAATAACTTATAATCATTATGAACCAGAAAAAAATGGTTAATCCATGTTACCTAGGCTTCACAAAATTCCCTCCCACGTGTTATTAAAATCATCCACCACATGTAGAGATTCCTTTCCTCAAATCATATTCCACTATTGAATATAGAAGGACCTTTGGGGAGCATGAGGATTTAAGATGCATTTATCCTTCATGTAGCCCTACTTTCTTGAGCCATGACTTCATCCGGAGGTAGGGTATCCCTATTTTATAAACCCTACTTCTTTTCAAATCTCATCATCTCTATAAAGAACTTGAGCATCACGAGGAACCTATATGTGTGTCCATATGAATTAAAAATCCTCTCTTTTAGGCCTCTCCATGCCATCTGCCTTCTATTGACTCCTCTTCAGGATGGTCGAGTGAGTAGGTCACCCACCCTAATCTAGTACCAGTTCAGCTGCACCTTGATTCCCTATGTGACCTGTGGTACCCATTTCAGTGGCCCACACAACTTCATGTGTAGACTTAGACTCTCAATTACCTATTTCTTATCAAAAAATTATAATAACTCATTTTTATTCTCATTATAGGCATACTAACATAGGCCTCATGAATGACCACTTCTCCATGTAGTTGCACCCTAGCATTTCCAAAGACATTCCCCACCCTGAGTTAGATGATCAGTGGTCACATAGTCTTAAGGGGTGAGGATCGATTCCACTATATCTGAGCTACATGATGTAAAAATTCCTTAACCAACATCCTAGTCATATGATTTTTAACTAAAAAACAACTTCCTCATAAAATTACATAGAATAATAGAATTACCACTTTCCACAATAACACGATTCTCTTTGTGTGAGTGGAATGTGATGACCTCTAATAAGATGTTCTATATATCCCTCATATAGAATGAGATCCTCCTCACAGGGACTAGATCATCCTCATACATATTGATATCATCCTACCAGGAAGCATGCATGCATAAGCCCCTCCCACATCATTGTTTCTCCTAGAAGGCTACTTTATATGTCCACAGGAAGACAAAGTGGATAGCATGATTTTTAGATCCACTGCTACCTATTTTTTCTAACACCAAGCTTGACTTGCGAGGGATTAGCGGTTAGCAGAAATCATGAAATATGCTTGATCCCAAACCTGATTGGGCATCCCATATGGTATAATCCCCAACAATACTCACTCTATGGGCCACTTTCATGTGTAAGTCCCAACCACATGCATTATTAGGAGTCATCTTGTGTGTAAACCCCAGACTAATCCCCATTGTGTGGTCTTTGATTCCTAACCAACATGGACCCATTGGAAGCCTCCCTCAGGTCTAAACCAAATATCCAAATTCACATTCATCCTGATTTTTTCTAAGCCACAAACCTAGTAAGATCATGCCCCTCATATGAGATACAACGACTTTTCCAGGTCCCTCAGGCACCTCCATGGGTAACCCACACACCAACTCCAACCATGAGAAATCCAATTAATAAGGGAATATTTCACATGTATGCACCATGCCATCCCTCTTTAACACTCAATACGTGACATGTGTAACGGTCCGGACCCGGCCAGCCACCCGAAAAGTGCCGAATGGGTCGGGTGTCACTACCTTAGGCGCACCTCCCCTGAACGCCAAATGTTTCCGACTAGCAACGAGGGTCTGAATAGGTATAGTGGGGAGGATATACCCTCATGGAGGATCATAAGAATGGTACTGGTCCGAGTATAATAATAAAATATGCAACGAAAATAAACGACTCAGAAGACATGAACCAGACCCGCAAAGCGGAAGCATATCCAATATCAATAAACAGCGGATGCAATATAGAAAACAACTGTAGCGGAAAGTAAATAGAACAACATGCCATCAATCAACTGTAACAACTACTGTAAACAACCAAGCATGCATCCAAAGCAGGTTATACACAACTGAATATAAAAAGGGCGCCAATGGCTAACCAAAAGTAGCTACAACAGGTAAGCATGACGATACAGAAAAATAAACACAACAAAGTAACCCCATCTAGGTATGACCTCAGGGTTCATACCATCTCCACGTGACAACTAACGCAGCCCAGCTCCTAAAGTTGGCCTCCTTTCTGCACATAAATCCATAAAGTCTTCACGCGCCCCGAAGGGCCCGTGCAGGGCGTGAGACAAATATCAGTAGGATACCACACAACGGTGCGTACCTAATATATGTGTTTAATCAGTCATGAATTTTCAAGGAAAGCAGTAATTAGTACAATTCACAAATAAACACAAACTCCACTGGTGCTCAACAGCCACCATGGAGTGTCACCTGATTCGGCCAACGCCTGAATCTTGGTCGTGTAACCCGGCACCATGTTCCACCTGACACCTCGTGTCTCAAGTACCGACGTCCCGAAGGCACGCCCAAAATAGTAACCTGACAACATGTGCCTCCTGACACCTCGTGCCTCAAGTACCGACGTCCCGAAGGCACGCCCAAGAATAGTAACCCGACACCATGTGCCTCCTGACACCTCGTGTCTCAAGTACCGATGTCCCGAAGGCATGCCCATTAACTGAAGGCTCCTCACCTCCCAAATGGATTTCTACGGCAAGCACCCCCAACCAAAATACCTAACCGCAACTATGGAGGCCTCTACCCACACGAGTGGTCAAAACCACCTCATCACGGAGTATCTCTGTGTGCAAACTACTCAAAGTCCTTGGTGAGTGGTAATCACCAAAATAGTCCTGAGCCACCAACACGTTTGACACCTCGTGTCCCTGCGACCATGTTGCTCAAGTACGATGGCATCGCTACCCTAGTATCCCAGGCCATGCACAACCTCAAAGTCATACTACCTCAAGCCGACGTCCATGACACCTGATCCCTTGGTCAAAACCACCCCAAGGAACCCGAGAAAAGCCCCCCCTATGATCAGCATCACTCTAGCGTAACCGGGCCAAGCCCAACACAACCAAAAAGGGTCCAGCAGATGCAATTAAGCA
Organism: Viscum album; assembly: GCA_963277665.1. Lineage (NCBI taxonomy): Eukaryota > Viridiplantae > Streptophyta > Magnoliopsida > Santalales > Viscaceae > Viscum > Viscum album. The sequence continues at coordinate 247,593,383 of OY728135.1, read as the reverse complement.
ATTGCATATATTACATATTTAACTAGAAAACCTACCCAGGAAAAACCAACTGAACATGCTCTAATAAATTAAACTAAACAGTTTATAACAATAACATTTCAATTAAAACAATTTTGGTGTTCCCTTGCCAAAATGCCCCGATGAGCAATGACCCCTCACCCGGCCCTGATCACGCAAACTGGTAACCAGGAATACCCAAAAGCATCCCATAGGTCCCATAAATAATACAATATAAAAAAGCAGATAAAACAGGTCCCGCTCAAAATACCTGAAAACGCGCCGAAGGCTGTGTCACCCAAACAACTATGAAATCACAAAAAGAAGTATGCACCACCTACCTGAGACTTGTACGACGCTACTCCTCTGGTAACAACCACCAATTCAGTCTATAACGCGGTAAATCTACAAAATATTCAATACCATTCAAACGCCTATAACTCATTCTAGAATAAAAATCAGAAAAATGGCCAAAGAGGAATCGAGGCCTTACTGAGGGGGTTCAAACGCACGGATCGGAAATCGAAACGGGTCTCGGAAGGACAAACGGGAGGAGGGAACAGGTTCAGCCGGCTCTCCCCACTTAACCCAATGAAGGAGATGAGTTCTGCCTCAAAAAATGAGGCTACTGGCCATTATAGTGAAAAAATAAAGTACACGACGTGTACATAATGACTACACGCCGTGTATATTTTATTTAACTGTTCAAAAGACGGCTGATTCCGCCGACTTAATTTCCGATCCGGCCCACATGAGTACACGGCGTGTACCTCTGGGTACACGACATGTACCTCTGGGTACACGACATGTACTAGGTTTTTATTCTCTTCCTCGCCGACATACCCACATGCCATGTATATCCCTCATACACAGCTAGACTACACGGCGTGTCCAAAGGGAACACGGCGTGTCCCTAGTTCTACCCAGCCAATGGCCTACATGCCATGTATGGCCTCACACGGTCGGGGGGTATACACGACGTGTTCAAAACTACACTCCATGTAGTAAGAATCTATTACACGGTCATCACACGACATGTACTCAGTGATCACATGACCTGTCACTCGATTAACACATACACGGCATGTACTTGAATGTACACAATGTGTAGTATGTAAATATCTAGAAACTTCCCATTTTCTCTAGTTTCTTCAGAAACCAGTCAAAAATTCAAACAGGGTCGGGATTTTGACCCGTTCTGAAAACCCGGGTTCTTACCAACTCCCGACCTTAACATAGCTCGTCCCCAAGCTATCAACTGAAACCCGGAGATGGAACCAAACATACCACTTCGTTCAAAGCAACCCGGACTTCCCCGGTCTCAAGGGTTCTGGCTAAATTCCCCAAGGGGGATCCCCACATTAGGAATCAACTTACCTGATCTCAACCCAGCAAAATGTAAAGAAAACAGGGTTCACTAACCTGTTTTCCAGACGCATTGTCCTCCCGTGATGCATCGTCAACCCTACACCTCATTGGTGCTCCTGTGTCGCTTCCGTCACACAAAGTATCCCGCACCGCATCGGTGTCCGCCTCCACGAGGTCCTGGTGCCTAGCACCTCAAGTAACCTGCATCCACGATGCCCTAATGCCCACGACACCTCAACTAACCCGCATCCACGATGCCCCGATGCCCATGACACCTCAAGTAACCCGTATCCACGATGCCCCGATGCCCAAGACACCTCAAGTAACCCACATCAATTATTCCCCAATTCCACGCATCTCATACACACGCACACACACACACACATATATATTTATATATATCACTCACCCGATATGGTGCCAACCCACTGACTAGCATCTACTCATTCAACAAAGATCCTGTTCACCTCGTGCACTCAAAATAGATATACCTCTACAGGTCATGCCAAAAAGGAAACATTGAGATCATGGTCACACCGCAGTGTACCTCTAACTGTCATCGGCTCATTGGCATGCTCAGCCTCTAGCAGCTCCACGACATGCACCTAGCCTAAAACACGGCTGCCTGACGTCTGACCTTCCTGCGATGCTCCTCCTGTCACCGGCCACTGACCCATCAGCTGGGTCCCACTATCTCTGTCACGACCTCCGCGCACAACTGAACCTCGACTACCCTCTCCGGGTACCGAACCTGAACCAACTCCAGACGCTGCAGTCTGTCCTGGTCCCTGCCTGCCGGCTATCTGAGAAGGCTACCTGCAAAACCTCTCCAGATGCCCGTCCTATCCACATGACCGACACTCCTTCAGAGGCCTATCGCCCTGCGCCCGAACATGTCCCGGCTGTCCACAATGGAAGAAAATAACTGAAGAACTCCCATGAGGAAGTCTAGTTGAATCCCTAGCCTGACTGCCCAGCTGGAACTCATCCCGTCCTCACTTCCTACTGTCCGAACTGTCACCTGAAGCTATCGTCCTGCCCAAGCGAGATTTCACTCTCTCGTTTCCCTCAGCTATGAGTGCCTGATTCACCACCTCGGAGAATGAACCCAACCTGAAAATGTTCACCTAGACCGGAATGGCATTTCGTAAGCCATCATCAAAACACCTCACCCTAGTTGCATCATTGCTCACCATACCAGGTGCAAAGCGAGACAAATCTGTGAAATTAGCTGCGTAGTCCATGATAGACATATCCCCCTGCTGAAGACTCAAGAACTCTTGAGCTATCTCTTCCCTCAGTGTTTCTGGGTAGAAGTGCTCAAAGAACCTGTCATCGAAGTCCTTCCATGCCAGTCCCTCATGCCTACGAGCCTGAACCTGTACGTCCCACCAACACTTTTCCGGTCCTCTCAGCATGTACGTCACCAGCTTGACCCTCTTCCCTGGAGGCGTCTTGAGCTGCTCAAAAATCATCTGCATACTCTCTATCTAGTTCTCAGCCGCCTGCGGACCACCCTTACCCTGAAATAATGGCGGGTGCTATGACTGGAACTCCCGCGTCAGATAGGCCATAGAAGGCTCTGTCCCCTGCGCGCCTCTGTCAATCCCCTGCAAGAATCGTGTCAGGATCACTCGTAGCTGCTCGTCGAGCCACGAACCGAACGATGCCAAACCTGGCTGCTGTCCTGCCTACACTGGATCCTGATTCTGATCCTGTCCCTGGGCCTGTACCTGTGGCTGGTGCTCTGCCTGTACCGAATTCTGACATTGATCCTACGATGCTGTATCGTCTCCTGCCTGACGCTCCATCGAGTCGTTAAGGAGTAACCCACTGAATACCCTAAATGGGCAGACATCCCATACATACATACAATAGTATATTCTACGCAGATAAGGAATGCAGTAAAAGAAAGTGCATAAAAACTACCCTTACTCCCCCTCACCGCAACCCATTCCACATGGCATCCTAGCCTCATGGCCTCATTACCCTCCCTCAACAGAGCCAAGTATCAAAGTACATTGGGCCATTCCCATCCTGACAACTCACGTTGCCTCAAACCGACGACCGAGTCACCCAATCCTGACAATTACACTACCTCAGTCATAGTACCTGCCTTCTCTCATAAGAGTCAGACCCAAATATCCTGCCACATGATTTTTTTTACAAAATCTAAAGCATGGAATATACATTGCACAACTAGAAATTCTATCAGAAATTTTCCCAATTTACATTGCAAAGAAGATAAATAATGGTAATTGATTTGTTTTATTCAGATGGTATTATCACTTCACAAAGCATACATGCAATTATGAAATTGAAATACCCTAAAAATGTGCCTATCAAATCCAAGAAAAGTATCCTCAACATACCGGGCCAAGGTCCAATTCTACCTTACCACACCAGGTCAAGGGTCACATATCACAATCCAGAACATCACACACCTAGTGATCCACCGAGGTGGAAATCATATAAAACGTAATATGAGAAAAAGCACACAGCAATTCCCACCCATGGAAACTTGGTCCATCTATCGTACCTGGGGCTGTAGGCACCCAAGCACAAGCTAGGAACCCAGTTCCAGTAAATTCCTATCGCCAGTCTACCATATCCCAAATAGTAAAACCAACAGAAATAAAAGATAAGTCTCAATCTCATTAGTAGCCAGAAAAACACTGCTACGAAATCCTTGTCAAGAACTCCTTTGATACCACTTTGTAACGACCCGGATCCGGCCAGCCACATGAACAGTGCCAAACGGGTCCGGTGTCACTACCTTAGGCGCACCTCCCGTGAACACCAAAGGCCGCCGACTAGCAGCGAGGGTCTGAATAGGCATAGTGAGGAGGCTATATGCTCACGAAGGATCATAAGAATGATACTGGTCCGAGTATAATACTAAAATATGCAGCGGAAATAAATGACTCAGCATACTCGAACCAGACCCGCAAATCAGAAGCATATCCAATATCAATAAACAGCGGAAGAAAAATAGAAAACAACTGCAGCAGAAAGTAAATAGAACAACATTCCAGCAATCAACTGTAACAACTACTGTAAACAACCAAGCATGCATCCAAAGCAGGCCAAACACAACTGAATATAAAAAGGGCGCCAATGGCTAACCAACAACAGCTACAACAAGTAAGCATGCCAGTATAGAAAAGTAAACACAAAAAAGTAACCCCAGATAGGTATGACCTCAAGGTTCATACCATCTCCATGTAACAACTAACGCATCCCAGCTTTTGAAGTTGGCCTCTTTCATGCACATAAATCCATAAAGTCTGCACGCGTCCTGAAGGGCCCGTGCAGGGTGGTGTGAGCCAAATCTCAGTAGGATACCACCCAACGGTGCATACCAAATATATGTGTTTAATCAGTCTTGTATTTAAAATGAAAGGAGTAATCAGTACAATGCAAAAATAAACACAAACTCCACTAGTGCTCAACAGCCACCATGGAGTGTCGCCTGCTTTGGCCAACACCGGAATCTCTATCGCGTAACCCGGCACCATGTGCCACCTGACAACTCGTGTCTCAAGTACCGATGTCCCGAAGGCATGCCCAAAATAGTAACCCAGCACCATGTGCCACCTGACACCTCGTGCCTCAAGTACCGACGTCCCAAAGGCACGCCCAAGAACTGTAACCCGGCACTATGTGCCTCCTGACACCTCCTGTCTCAAGTACCGACGTCCCGAAGGCACGCCCATCCTTTGAAGGCTCCTCACCTCCCACGTGGATTTCTATGGAAAGCACCCCCAACCAAAATACCTAACCGCAACTATGGGGGCCTCTAACCACATGACTGGTCAAATCCACCTCATCATGGAGTATCTCTGTGTGCACACTACTCAAAGTCCCGGGTGAGCGGTAATCACAAAAATAGTCCTAATCCACTAACACGTCTGACAACTCGTGTCCCTACAACCATGTCGCTCAAGTCCGATGGCATCGCCACCCTAGTATCCCGGGCCATGCCCAACCTGACAGTCATACTGCCTCAAGCCGAAGTCCATGACACCCAATCCTATGGTCAAAACCACCCAAAGGAACACGGGCAAAGCCCCAACCTGTGATCAACATCACTCTAGCGTAACTGGGCCAAGCCCAACACAACCAAAAAAGGTCCAGCAGATGCAATTCAGAAATTGCATATATAACATATTTAACCAGAAAACATAACCAGGAAAACCAACTAAACAGTCGAATTGCACTATACCAAGTTCTGTCCCATACCAGCACTGAGGTCTTAAATGCCTCTAACAATTATAACAGGCTCTAATAAATTAAACTAAACAGTTTATAACAATAAAATTTCAATTAAAACCATTTTGTCGTTCCCCGGCCAAAATGCCCCTATGAGCAACGACCCTTCACCCGGACCTTCTCATGCAAACTGGTAACCGAGCATACCCAAAAGCATCCCAGAGGTCTCATAAGCAATACAATATGAAAAAACAGATAAAACGGGTCTCGCTCAAAATCCCTAAAAATGCGCCGAAGGCCGCGTCACCCAAAAAACTATGAAAACACAAAAAGAAGTATGCACCACCTACCTGAGACTCGTACGACTCTACTCCTCCAGTAACAGCCACCAATTAGGTCTAAAATGCGGTAAATCTAAAAAATATTCAATACCGTTAAAACTCTTATAAATCATTCTAGAATGAAAATCAGACAAAACAGACAAAGAGGAATCGAGGCCTTAACGAGGGGGTTCCAACGCACTGATTGGAAATCAAAACGAGTCTCGGACGGACAAACAGGAGGAGGAAACAGGTTCGGCCGGCTCTCCCCGCTCAACCCAACGAAGGGGATGAGTTCTGCCTAAAAAACGAGGCTAATGGCCATTTTATCAAAAAAAAAAATAAATTACAAGGAGTGTACGTTAGGACTACATGCTGTGTATATTTCATTTAACTCTTGAAAAGACGGATGATTCCACAGAATTACTTTCCGATCCTTCCGACATGAGTACACGGCGTGTACCTCTGGGTACACGGTGTGTACCGGGTTCCTATTCTCTTCCTCGCCAACATACCCACACGCCATGTATATCCCTCATACATGGATAGACTACACGGCGTGTCCAAAGGGAACACGGTGTGTCCCTGTTTCTACCCAGCCAACTGCCTACATGCCATGTATGGTCTCACACAGTCGGGGGGTATACACGGCGTGTTCAAAACTACACGCCGTGTAGTAAGAAAATACTACACGGTCATCACATGGCATGTACTCAATGAGCACACGACTTGTCACTCGGTTAACACATACACGGCATGTACTTGAAAGTACACGGCGTGTTGTATGGAAATTTCCAGAAACTTCCCGTTTTCTCCAGTTTCCTCAGAAACCAGTCAAAAATTCAAACAGGGTCGGGATTTTGACCCGTTCTGAAAACCTGGGTTCTTACAACATTAGAGTCCTTACAGCATGATGTAAAATAGTAAAAACTACTCTTATCATAAGGACATGGACTGTGACCTCGAAATATGTGGGTTTAAATCCTTACCATCAGAAAAAGTTACATTGGTTGCATTATGGAGGTCCAATCCCGACCAATGGTAAAACAATGTGTGCTATTCATAGGGAAGTGATTCCCTGATCCACCTCAAGGGGTATCATGATAAACAATCACAGTGTCACATCTTCTATTTTTGGGACCCACCTATCGTATCTACCTCCTCAAGATTTCAGTTCCATTCCTAGCTGAACCTGGAAGGTGTGACACGTTCCCTTTATGTGAAAGACCTCCCAAATCCTCCTTCATGGGAATTCTAATCTATCCATAATTTAACATTGATGGTGTGATATCAACCCTTTATGGGACACACCTCCCGGATCTTCTTAAATGGGTGTTACGATCCATCCATCGATAAACCATAATGCTGTGACATCTTCCCATTATCGAACACACATATTAGATACATCTCCATGGGAATTATGATCTATCAATCACTGAAACCATGTGTGTTACCCTATAGGGATACACCTTCTTGATCCAGCTTCACGGTGTGTTTTAATAAACTAACTCCATATCCACAAGGTGTTAAATACATTACCTAATCCATCTAAAATATACATTTTTATGAGTCTCCATAGGACATTGATGATGTGGTAACCTGAATCACATAACCTATGAATAAGAATGGGATTCTTGAGGTGAATTCCTAGAAAGATATGCACATACAACGTTAACTACTTCATGAAAAACCTCAGACGACTAAGGAGAAGTCCTTGGAAGATATATTCCATTGGAATTAGATAACTCATTATCAAAATGAGATACCTTGGTTTCCATGCCCAAGATTCCTCACATGATATTCCCTCCTAAGAGGAATAATATAGGAGACCAATGTTCCAAGAATCTGAATATGCTAGAGATGGCCAATGTGACTACTCTACTAAGTGAAGGTTACATCCCTTTCAAGACCCACTTGAATGTCCTAATCGAAGCAGTGTAATAAACAAGAATCCAAAAAGAGATGGTACTAATAATGAGTTCCACAAACATGAACTAACTCTATGAGGGAGGTGTAGACTGAGATACAAGTTCTAAGGAGGACCCATGGAGGAGAAACTGACATCCCATTATCCCATTTCAATCAACGAGCAAACATAACCATTTAAAGTAATGATTGCCACCAGAAATTGGAAAGTGGGAATGCAGGAAAACAAAAGTATATAGGGAACACACACCATACTGTAGACATACATGTGTGCCACTATGAATGAATTGAAAACACTCATAATGATCAAAGTACAAAATATCAGTTATCATTCTTATGTACAATGTATAATGATCCTAGTGTTCAAATAAATAAAATTTAATTTGTCATTTTTTTCTTTATTATATCCCTAAATACATCCTATTATATTTTTATAAATGAAAATTACTCATGAAGAATTCATCCACACTACAAAGGCTAGAAAAATGGAAAACAGCAAAGCCATATAGTATGGTTAATATTGAAATTCCTAATCAAAAAATTTTCTTATATCATAATTTATTGGGTATCATTTCATATACTATATGTTTTCAAACATGTAACCTATGTATTGATTTGGGCTACTATATTATGTACCCATTCATAAAAATGACTTTAAAATGATCTAGTCTCATTGATTCCTAATCATCTTAAGTTAATTTAGGGCATCATTTCATAATTAGGTAGATTCATTAATGAATCTAATCAAATGAATTTTTATGCAATGGAATATAATCCATTGACCGTGGTAATAGAAAGTCGATGTGTAGAACCCATGGACCATAGATATAATTACATCATGAACAAAACTGTACTGAATAGAGGCTATTATATTTTATATATTGGGAAATCTAACAAAGAGACTCTTCTTAAATAGATTGGTGTTGGACCATATACGAGTTCCAGAGCTATGAAGAATTCGAGAAAGAGATAAAAGAAGTGGTATTACATTAGTTCATCTGGTTCTCACAATTATTCTCTCAATATATAAATCATATAGTCCTTGATCTATTCAGTATATGGATCCCCAATACAGATGATATTGATCTCATGTATTGAGAGGTAAGGATATCCTCTGATATGTGAACAAGATTTTCAGTTCACTATTAATAGTGAATATTTATGAAGAGTTCATCCTTCCACATTTTATATGGGTCAATAAATAGAGGACTAATCACCTTCCACAATAATTACTCCAAATGGATGATATATTCATGGTGGAGGTGTTTCATCAGAAGAATGATATCCCATTTATTATTTGGTCAAAAATGTTTCTCATAATAAATAGATGAGAGTTGAAGGTTAAGAGTCCATAAAACATCAAATCCCTTTAGACTGATGGATATATGGATACATATAAGAAAATTTAAATAGTTGTTAAATATATTGAATGGTGTTCCGAAGTAACTCCATTAATTAATTTCTTAACATTTTTAGCATCCTTCATTGAGATGTTTCTCAGTGGGTATCTTCTCCTAGTGTTGTATTCCGAAACCAATGATTGGGTTAAAAAACTTGTGATAGAATATCATATTTAAACTTTATAGTGATTCAATCTGTAGGTTTTAGGGTTGAAAATGCTATATCACCTCATTTGGAATATTGATCATGGAAAGTACCCATTATAATTTTTTTTTCTTCTTTATAAATTATTATTTTTGATCATAAAAAATTTTGGGGACAGGAATTTGTAAATGAATAAGAATTTACAGAGTCCCACTTTAGCCCATGTACTAAATGTATATGTCGAGTAAAACAAATGAATTTGAATGAGTGAGATATAAAAAATAATCCCATACATTATAATTATATTTTCCTCACAACATAAACATCACTAGTGGGTGTCATAATAGATATATAAACTGCGTCTCATGGGGAAGGATCATTCATTATTTGAAGGAATGAATCCTACCTTCTAGATTTTATAGGGATCTAATCTATAATGGATATTATATACAAATGTAATTTCATGATTCTTCTAGAATAATATATATTAGAACAAACTTATGTTTTCATGAAATTTTTTCATGATGTTTTTAAAGTAGTAGAAAAGAATTTGTGTTTTCACTTGCTAACCATGGGTTAGTTCATCATGTGATGAATTTTTTAAAACCAAGGGTAAAATCATATTTTAAACCATAGTTGGATGACATGGTGGCTCTGGTAAAGGTCCCAACAACATTTTAATATGTTGATTATAGAGAGAAGAAAAATGAAATAGTAAGAATTGTACAAGTGGAATCAACATGGAATCCATTGATATATCAAATATTAAGGAAAATATTAAGGATTCAGAAAACCACTCTATCCCAAGTGAGGAACCTTACAATTAAATTATTTCTATTAAAGATAAATTTATGGTCATAATTAGGGAATCAAATTATAGGAGGATTACCCTACCTTCTTTGGGGATCTAATGTTTCCTCCAGGGGACATACATTATCCAAACTAGATTTTTGTCAATATATATACCCAAGGGTATCTCATATTTAAGTAAACTCAATGTAGTGAAATAGTACCTTTGAGACGTTGATGTAATGTTCTATTAAATCAAGGCTATAATAATTTAAATTAATCAATGTCCTAAAAGATTTAGAAATCATGTGACTAGAGCTGTGAAATAATTGAACCTGATCTCTCATATTTAAGGTTATAAACATAATAATTTGATTCTTGGTTTTTATAATAAAAAATGTGACCCAATTTAATCCATCTAAAACATAAAACATCTGATGGAAATACTAAATTACTTACATACCCAAGAAAAATTTAGTTTTAGGGAATTAGGATTTAGTAAAGATGATAATATAATAATACCCTTGTCATTAATTGATATTTCTCTACTACACCAACATTTTTTTATTCCATATTATTTTTTCAATATATTTGATAAAATTAACCACTAATTAAACCATTCATGACACAAATCAACTAAAATATTTCTTTATAACCAAGGTAAGTGTGACAAAATAAATGGTGATATCAAACACTTACTATGGGTAAACAAAATAATTCATCATGGAATCACACCTGTGAGTATAAAAATAGAATAAGGTTTGGATGAAATAATAAACGTCTTTGGGAATGAAATAATAGAAATCATAAACCTAACAATATGGATATAAAACCACAAGTCATGGAATAAATATTCCACATAAGACAAGAATAATATAACGGAACAGTCATGATCCATATGAGAATGAATCATTATAAAATTATCCAATATTACTCATATAATGAACTAAAAAATATTTACATCTTGGAACATCAAACAATCCCTATGAAATAACATTACCAGAAAATTTTAGTTACTCTTATAAGTAACCTATAACTTGTAAACATCATCATCTTATAAGAGTAGCTTATGATTAGTTATCTCTATAATCAAATAGGAGTAACATAATTCTATTTTCACATAGGAGTAACTTCTATCAATATAACTTCACATTTTTACTTAATTCTTTGGATGGAAATAATAGACCCACCAATCACAACATACACATCACTAGTGACAAAGGATTGGGCTGGAGGACTGGGACTGGCTCATCTGTTATAATCTGGACTGATCCCTATCTTATTGATAAGGATGGTCTACGGGCTACATCCCCTACCCAACCAGGTCTTGAAGACACCACCATCTTCTACCTCCTTTCCGACTAGGGACATGGGTGGTGCTGGGAAAAGATCCTTGATTGGTTTAACGAAAGAGATCAAAGAATTATCCTCAGTATTTCTTGGGTACCAAACGTAGGCCCTGACTATCTCTACTAAATCAATGACATCTTGGGTGACTACACAGTTAGATCAGTCTAAAAACTTGCTCTTGGCACCCACTTAGTCGGCCGGGATGAGGGACAATGGAAATCGATTTGGTTGATCAACATACCCCAAACAATTCGTCAATTATAGTGACAGGTTTGTTCGGTCACTCTCCAAAAAATGAGCCTTCCCGTTTATCGTCATATGGCCAGTTTTGGTTTTTTCCCTTTCTGGCCAAACATTCCAGAAACTCCTTTGCACGCTTTCATTCACTGCCTGGGAGTTAAGGAAATTTGGAATAAATGGGGCCCAACTTCAGTTGATTCACTGGCATTGGCATACAACCTTCCTGATATTCTAACGCTTTGGTGCTCCTCTCTCTCATCAGCATATGATGGTTCACTTTTCACTCTGGCCTGGATTATTTGGGTCCAGCGTTACGATGCTATTTTTCACCATGCCCACAGACCCGAATTCTGGATTGATCGGGCCACTTCTTGGATTGAGGGTTGGAAAGGCCAGAATGGACATTCTATGCTGGCTGTTCCCCAATTCCATCTCGTTCATTGGAATCCCCCACCAATAGGGATTCTTAAGATTAATGTGGACGTGTACCTTCCAAAGGATGGGCTTGATGCCCTTGGACTCCTTGCCCAAAATCATCTGGGGAAAATCATTGCGGCTAAATATGAACCGAATCAGGAATTCTAGGAACCAGCAATTGCTGAAGCCATGAAAATCTGTGCTGGTATGATGCTCGCTTTAGAACGTGGATGGGGTGATTTCATCATGGAGTCTAACTGCCTTACCGTAATCGATGCTATTAATCACAATGATGGCGGACTCCAGCCTTTTGGAATCATCATTAGGAGAATTCTTTCGCTTCGCCAAAGCTTCTCAGGATGCACCTTCTCCTTCACCAAAAAGGAAGTAAACAATGCAGACCATCAGCTTGCGGCCTCGTGCCCATTTGTTACCAACCAGTTATGGCTGGACAATTTCCCTTCATGGATTTGCACATGCACTTCTGATGATTTTCATCATTAATTTTATTTTTTTAATAAAAAAATGATGATAATTTTTTAACAAATTTAAGCAGAAAAAATCTTTTGAAAATAATACATAAATATATCAATGGTCATTTTCACATAATTTTGGAATAATATAATAAATTATGAATTTATATATCCCAATGAAATGAAATTGAGTTAAGAAGCTTCCTCATGCCTCAATAAGAAACACACATTCAATATCTTATTGAATAATAAACATATATTAATTAATAAATGATTGAATAAAATCATGATTATTATTCAATTAATTTTACTTATCTCTATTTTATAATTATTTAAATTATCAATTATGTTTAGGTTAGGTTTTTTGAGGATATTCGGTCTATATTTTTAAAATGACAAGAGTAGTTTGATTGTTGTTAAAAAATATATGTTGATACATCGTAAAAAACATATATATATAAAATAATCCCTTTTATAATTCAATAAAAATTATAAACATTAATAAATATTATTTATGACAAATTAAATATGTTGTAACATCAAGGTGGTAGGTTGGACATATGAATGAGTATTGTTTTCATTTTTCAATGAACATGTTTGAAAGAATTTATGTCTGATTTTAACTTTATTGAATAATTTGGAATCATAAATATTATAATATATATTTAAATGTATCTATATAATCATAAATGTGAGTCTTTGAAGGAAAATAAAATAAAATAGCTCCGGAGGTGGTAGTCTACCAGTACGCATGATCTATGCTTTTATCATCACTTTAGATTGTAAACAAAGAAGTGAGAAATTTATTTTAACTTACCATAATTTAATTTATATCATAAATATAAAATTATATCATTTATATCAATAATTTGTACCATCCATAATAGGCAGTGATGAAAATAACTTGAAATTGATTTGTGTGGCTCTATAATGTTGTATACATGAAAAATGGTTTTGTTTCACATTAAATGAAGAAGGATGGGTATTAATGATAAATAGATAACAAAATAATATTTTACTATAAGTTATATTCAACTGTCATTATATCACTGAGGTTAGTATTATATTGAAGGATGTATAAGATAAAATTAAACTAAAACATTCAAATAAATTTTAAGCCTCTTCTTCCAACAACCACCTTCACATTAATCATCAATACATCTAAGGTTGACATTTTTCCAATAATATACCTTTTGGAAATGGATATGGATGTAAATAAGTTTTTTGGGATGGTATTGGTTGACATTAATGGGTCCTTATGTTTGTATTGGAGAGGATAGAGGGTGTATTTTATAGTTGAGGGGGAGGACACACATGGTATTTTTGTAACATTATTAATATTATTAAGTCATTTTAACATAAAAGTGTCTGATAAACAAATAAATTTAAATAATAATGTTAAAAGGGTCAATATAAATCCATAAAATTGTATGAATAATTTTTTTATTTAATTTAACAATTATCTTCTTAGTTTCACCCCTGGAAAACATGTTTTTTCCATAACCATGGGAATTAATTTTTTTTGTTTTTAATATTCCTTATGAAAAAATAATTATAACCTATTACCTAATTATAATTATTATATCTTGAAATATGCAATCCAATATATGAAATTAAATTCATTGATGTTTAATTAATCAATTTGAAAAATAATCTAAAAAAATAACAAAACATTTTTATCCAAATAAAATATCGTATTATGTATAAAAAGTTCTTATAAAAAAATTAATAATTTTATTGATTCAATTGAAATTATTTGGATTATTAATATTATTAATGAAAAAATGTTACTCTAAAACAAAATCTGTTTTTTAAAATGAGTGAAAAAAGGAAGTTTTAATAAAAATAAGTATTTATGATTATTCATTCAAAAAATCCAAATATTCTGAAAATTATAAAACAAATCACATGACTGTAATTTTTACATGATGATTTGAAAAATTAAGTTAAATTTTGTGAATAAAGTTTATTAATATTTTTAGAAATTAATTGATTAATATTCTCACAAAAATAAATAAAACCCATTATTGGGTATAATTTTATTTCTATTGCATAAAATGACACTATTATATATTGATTTTTTTCAAGAATTAATCAATACATTTTTATTTATTATGTGAATTATAAATATATTTTTAATGTTTCTATTTGTATTCATACCCACCAATTCAATGGATATGTTATAACAACCATATTAAAATAATAATATTTTATTTTTCATTTTTTATCAGTGTTTTGAGTCTTTTGAATTATAAAACATAGTTTCCTTTTAAATTCATGGGGTGTTACCAGTCCTATGTAGATTCTAGTGACTTTATTTCATGGGTATAGGTATAATATGAATTTATTTTCACATGAATTGGTTTTCAATTCATTGACCAATTTCTTTTGTTAAACATTACATTAAAATCTTATAATATTCCAATGTGAATGATTTAACTATCCCTTACTATTAATTATACATTAAGTAAATAATGATTAGAAAACGTTATCCTCTAGAAGAACATATAGAGGATGAAGGCTCCCCAAAAATTGTACGACACATGAGGGAAGTGATTTCTAGTTCTATTTTACCACTATTGGTTCCACCGCTAGTGGATAATATATCAAATCCATCTATCTAATGTTTCAAAAGATAGGATTATGTGATATCATTGACATGATATCATTAGTCAAAGTGGATAAGTGAGTATCATATTTTTACATCTTCTTTAGAAAAATAAAAAAATTGTATGTTAATTCATAGTTCATTTTAAATGTTGATTTGAGTCTCATAATTATGGGGACATAAACCACTAAATGGAATAAACCCCATACTCTCCCATATAGGGAATTCGTGAATGAAGTAATGGGGGAGGTCAATGTTGTTAAGATCTAACTCATGATTTCATAGTATTAAATATCACAAAAATATTTATGAGTTAAATGAATGATGTTATTGGGGTTATATATGTAAGGTTTCCACATCAATAGGAATACATAGATCATGTTCATAATGAACATAATAGTGTGGGATAGATGGAGGGTGGAGCCCAAGAGAGGTTAGACCCAACACCTAGTTTGACTCTAATCATGATTGTAGTAAACATTTTTCCAGCTAATCTATACCATATGGATGTCTTGATAGATATTTCAGATGTTTTTGACTTTTTATCATGTGATATGGTAGTAATAATTTTCTCTATATATGTATACAATAAATTCTTACATTTATACATTCATTTTTGATGACCGTAAAATATATTCAACTCTAGGTGGTTCCCTCCAAGGCGATGATCCAATCATACTGGGCCCTAGCATGTCTTTTGATACCACTACTGTATTGGTGGGTGTAGTACCTATGTTAGATTATATAGAATCCTAAATATTGATAGTACAATTTCTATGAGGTAAGCCTCACATTGTCTATACATGTTAAGCATCCACAATGGTTGAAGGGGCCAATGTACCTATTGAAAAATTTCAATAATAAAAATATCATTTCATTTATTTTTATGTAAATTTATATACATGATTCATACATTAATTATATATATACTCTCTCAAATCCTGGAAACATTATATATTATTGTCTTGGTGGTGTAGTCAATAGAGATTGTGTGGAAGTGTTCTTATACGGTGTTAGTTCCCCCTTATGTCGCTAAATCCAGATAAAAATTGAGTGATTCCATACCAGATTATGTATTATTCATGGTGATGGTCTTTAACTTGGACACCAAGTAAACATCATAACATTGAACCCTACAGATAAATCAATTGGGGAATACGTCATCACAGATATGAAATAATCCTCTTGCTAAGATGGGTTGCCAACTACCTCATCACCAATTATGGATATAGAATTGTACACCTTAGAGTAATGGGGATAATCACTACTAGATAGAATATTTATGTGATACAATCATGGACCACCACTATAGAATCAATGTCTCATATTTTAATTTCTTGAAATAAAAACAACTATAATGTTTCCATGCTTATTGTAATATTAATCAATCATCAAGATCAGGGTTATTAAAATAATATATTATAATAATATTTTACCAAGAGTGAGATTGGATGAAATATGATCTATAAAATACTAAAAATCAGTCAAATATGCACAAAAGGTAGGCTCATAGGCCAAAAGTGTATAATAATATACATCTATGTGAGTAGATGCATTGCAACTTGATGTGGTGCTGAAAATCACAATGTCGAATGAACTACACTATGTTGTGACTGACTCTATGAAAAATATTATTAGTCTCCCACTGATAGTCAAGTTATTATAATTGTAGTATTAAGACTCGTGATGTATTTTTTAAGGAAGGAGTCTCAGGGATGTGGATGTTTATCTCTCCTCTTGATCACTCAATTAAATCATGACTTCTAATAAATTCTACTATATGATTATTATCCCATCACTGAAATCAATGAATAATGACCAATGAGAATCTTGAATTGAATATACTAGGGTTATTAATTCTATATAAACATTGAGTTAAAATTGAATAATTTAATCATGATATCTAATAGCATGAGCCAATGTGAGCTTCCTCCAAGGAGTGGGTCACATACCAACACATGAGTATATACCCTCATTGTAACACTACAGTAGGTCCATTTCGTTGTTCCCAGACTTCCTCCTATATGTGGATTATTAATTGGTATTGGATAATTCACTATCATTGTAACATTGGGGTTGGTCCATTAGGATGTGAGATTATTTCCTCTATCATGTTGTACATTGAATGGTATATGCCTAAGAACTATCACTGTAACATTATATTTTGTCCATTTGTATGTGAGATGATTTCCAGCTTGGTGAGGCCCCATGATGGATATAGGAATATTCCCAATCATATTAACACTATATTTTTTCCATTTATATGTTATATGGGTGAAAAATATGATGATAATCATGAAGGGTGTATTGCAATGATGAATTTAATGCTTGAGAGGGATCAAGTTCCCTAAAATCACATTTTCAAGTATTTTATATGAGTTATCTATAATAATATATTAATTCAAATAAAATTGTTTTAATAAATTTTTATTCACTAAGGGCCTATAGAGAATATACTAAATTTTGTATTGATCATTTTGTGGACCCTAAAATATTTACATATCTTTTTGTCGACCAAAAAATTTTCCTAAACATTTTATGTGGAAGTCTTAGTGTCTTGGGACTCAACATTTTCTAAAGATTCCCTTTTCAGAGTTTTAACATGATAGTATTTGTGATTCTTTTTTTTGGAATTCTTACTTTTTCATACACCATGAATGTTACAAATTCAAGGGGTTGATTCTCAATTTTTTTTAGAAGAACCACTTTTTATTTTTTCAACCTAATAATAATTTTGTATCTTATCATGAGTAATTTTAGGTAATAAATATTTTACTAATGGGATATAATATTTTTTGTCAAAGAGTTATAAACAAAATGTGTTTATAATTTAAGGTTGAACAACATTGATCAAAATTTCATAAGAGTTTTCTGTTGAATATATTTTATGAAAATATGTGAAAAACTATTTAGTAAGACTGTTATAATATCCCAATATGAATTAGGTACTAATGATAATATAAACAACACCAATTGTAGGGAAAAATAGTTTATCATTGTGATGGTCTTACTATGAATTTCATTTCATTGTAAATATCCCATCAATTGTGTAATAGAATGATCATGACCTAGAATCTATTGATGATTTTGGGTGATATGTAAGTCATAGAACTAAGTCATCAAATCAAGTGAATTTGGAATTTAATATTCTCGTTTAGGATACTTATCCACCATATTTATGAGAAAAAACACTATAATTTTTTCAAAGGAATATGAGGTTAGAATACATTTCCCCTTAGGATAAAAATTATTATTGTTGTAAGTTCCATGTATAGTTGTACCAAATAATTGAAAAGAATAGGTTTATTTTAGAGTGAGTTTCATTAATTAATAAGAGATGTGACTGACTTATGATGATTCATGATCTATAAATATTATATATTACATATGTGTGAAATATCTAAAGTAGGATGGTTAGGATATTACAGTTCAAATGGACCAGGGTTAGGATGGAATTCGACATGGGGAAAAGGTGATGTTGATTTGACGAAAAAAAATTTGAGATGAAAAATATTTCAAAAAATGGAAGGTATTATTATATTCAATAGTTATATGAACCAATTCATTAAGATTTGGAATCAAAAAATTAATGAGGTCCCCAAATAAAGAGATCTCTTTGTTAGGGAAAATTCTCATGCATAAAGCATTTACATCATTTCATTGATCATGATCTCGCATAAGGGAATATCTAATAACTCATGGATTTATGAATTATCCCACTCTATGCTGTTTAGTTTTTTATGGTATTGATTATATTTTATAATTTTTATGTTCAGGTTAATTGGACCTTGTTCACCATGTGATTTAAGGTCACACATTTTGAACTGTAAATTAGATACATCACATTTAAAAAAGGGATATAATGTAATAGTAAAAAATATCAAAGGAACTTGAATCAAATTGAATATAAGAGTTGAAGAATAAATTAATTGACAAATTATGTTATTGAATTAGAAGATAATGTCATAAAATAAAGACATTGAGGATTACAATAGACCATTCTTAGAAGACAGTTCCCACTATGAGGTTGTTGGGTTATATAGATATTAGAGAACATTACCCTTAATATGAGATATGATTATGTTAAGTAGTACCAAATATAGGGGAACAGAAAAATTAATAATTAATTGTATATTTTGGTTTTGGATATTCTTATTATTGATATAGTTAAAATATTTTTTGGTATTCAAGCTCTCAGGGAATGATTTAGTTAATTTGTGGAAAATATACACAAAGAGTGTTAGAGTTACAAACATGTTCCCCGTAAAAAAATACTTGAAGTGAAATCAAATTCTGGGTTATGTACTAATTATTTCTAGAAAAATTGCCCCAACTATTATAGGTTTATATTAAATAAGGTTCAAAACTAATAAAACATCGATGATGAACTTTAACCTACATTCAAAAACATATATCCACTCAGGTAAAAAAAGAAAAAAGTAATGGGGGTTCTAATAATGAATAGGTCATCCCATTAATGGGTTGCATACAATTTAATTTCCTGATACTTACAATACTAGTTTTTTTAGTTTTACATCATGTTACATGGACAATCAATATAAATATTATATGATGGGGACCTTGTCTATTAATTTTAAAATCATATTTCATGGATGGAATGATGTGGAATTTGAGGTCCTGTAGTTAGTATGTTTGTTATAGGGTTCATCCTATTTCTTCAAGGTCATGGTAACATATATAGATGATGTTATTTGATGGTTATGGATTCTGTAGTCTAAATCAAGATCCATTCCATGTGTAGTTTTATAAAATTTTCATATGTAGATTAGAACATTTTTTAGGATGGGGGTCCATTCATCATAGTGAATTTCTATGATTACAGAAAATTGGATATTGACTATAAAATTATACATATATATGGCCCTTATGTAATGATAAAATGGTTGAAATTTTTTGGAATTCATTGTTTCTATAGGTATTGATGATCTAACCATAAATTGATTTCTTTTATGATCAGGAACGAAGACACATGTAGTTATTATTTGAATGTTTTTCTAAAAATATATGGAAAATATTTACGAAATATAGAAATTTGTCATTAATCCAAAACTATAAGATATTATTTTGGGAGATGGGAATTTTTTAATATTGATCTTGGTGATGTATTAAATGAAAAAAAACTATGATACAATGTCATGTGTAGTGAGAAAACCAAACAAGAATTAAATTGGAATAAAAAAAGACAGTGTAGGGATTTTATTGATATTTTTTATTGGGTATTGTTATTTAAGCATTAATACATATCATTAAATAAAAATAATCAATCCAAAAATAGTTTTGAAATGTCACATGCATTGTTCTGGGTCATATGTAATATAATATGGGGGAAAATGTAGAACCTATTTCAATGATGTATAACAATATGAAATATGTAAAATATTTATTAAATTATTACATCATGTTACTAAGATGTTAGGTTATGAAATATAAAATTGTGTCTCCAGTTTGTGTGTGTCTATTAGATTAAAATCATGAATCCATGACTTTAAGTATGTGTTGAACATCTTTCTGTAAGGAAAAATATTATATTAGTACTCATTCATTGAGAAAAAATATATAAAGAACTATTCATAATAGATTATCAAATGGATTTGAACTATCATTAATAGAGAAGTATGTTTCCAGTGATAATTATTTTCTTATAGGCTAGTGATATCTGATCTGAGTGTCTCTATGTACCCTGTAGTTAAATGAATCAAGATATACATTGTTTTTATAAACAGATATCTCTACACATTGTTTTTATAAACAGATATCTCTTTGTATATGTCAATATCTGGTAAATGATAAGATATGTGAAATATATGATATGTCTTTTTGAATAATGTACATTAAGGAGAGGGAGAATGACATAACTAGTATAAGGGTCCTTGTGCTAAGAAAAGGTAACAACACAAATGATATTCTACTTCTGGTTGGTCTTGGTGGTTCATAGATCACAACATATACTCCACTATTCAATATAAATCAATCCTAACATTGTTATGATAATAAGGGAATTTAACCCTAGTTTTATATAAAAAATAGAGAAACAGAACATACAATAGGAGCTTATAGATTGATTTAACTCAAATGTAAGGATGATAGGCCTTATGTTCAATCCCAAACATTATGAGAGGTTATTTGTGGTGGAATATGTGTCGTGTAGTTTTATATCATCCAAAAAAGTCTATACTTTATATATTTTGATATGGAACATCTCAATTATTCTAATTAGAGAAATCATCTAGGAGCAAAATGTTAACACGAGTCATGATCTATGTGATAAAAATAAAAAAATGGGGATAACTCATAACATGCTAGAACATATTCCAAAGGAGTTTCTAACACATATCAAGTAGTTTTATATCATGAAGTTGTTAAATAAGTGTTATAAAACATACAATCATATAGCTTGTACTTGGTAAATTTAGTTTAATGAGTTATAGTGAGGATTATATAGTATAGTATAATTTATAGTGAATAGGATTAATGTACTGTAATTTTTAACATCAAGAAACTTTGATGAAATTCTCTACAATTAATTTACATAATTCTATAATTTCTAGGTTAAGAAAAAGAATTTGTTTTCTAAAATATTTCTTATGGAACAATTCAATTGTTGTGTGTGTGATATGATATATATAAATTGTGATAAAATAATATGCTCTATAAGATTAGATTTCATTTATATCATATGGTCCCTTCCACATCAGTAAAAACATCAATAGATTACTTCTATTTTTGATTGGAATTTATAGATCCAGTACATGCTCTTTATGGGGGAATTAGAGACGGATAATTTTTATATTTAATTTTAAATAAACCCAATATTAATTTAATTCTATGTTATGATTTCTTTTAATCCATTTCTCATAAAATCATTTACTCTCATCGAATCATAGATGAGACATCTCTTCATCAAAAAACTGATTTGAAATAGATGTGTAAAGTGAGGGATGTTGTACATCTATTGTTATGACTAAA
The DNA here is from genome assembly GCA_963277665.1 of Viscum album. NCBI lineage: Eukaryota > Viridiplantae > Streptophyta > Magnoliopsida > Santalales > Viscaceae > Viscum > Viscum album. The sequence goes on along the minus strand of OY728135.1, from coordinate 247,571,151 downwards.
GTTTTTTCATATAGAAGTAAATATGGGTATTATTTTGTTGATATTTGAGTTTGAATTTGATAAATCAAAAATGTGAGAAGTGGGTTTTTAAGAAAATAATTATTATCTTCATCCACTATTTGATGCTTGATATTAATTGTTGAATTTTTCAAATCCTATATTATTCCATTCTCTAGTAAACAATGTAAACATGAGTTGTTTGAATGAATATTACACTAGGGATAAAACCATTCAAACATGAAAGTGAAAATATCAGTGGTTTTTATATCAATATTATATTAGGAACACTAAATATTATAATGATGGGAGTCTTCATAATGTTGATCACAACCTTTCTTCCAAATTATTTTATATCCATAAAATCTTATCAAATAGAGAATTTAATTAGTGAAATTGAGTATTTCGTTTAATTTACATGTTATAAATATATTAAATGGGACCATAACATCAATTCCCTTAAATTATAAGTGTCCATGAGTATTTTTCAATGTGAAATAACTATTTTGGCTACTGAATGAAGTTGGAATATATCTAACAACATTGAAACAATTATGTGAGTCCTATATAATCTTGCATCATCAATGTATAAAAATATCCATGAATTTTGATTTGATGAGAGAGTTTGGTTATTTAGTATTAAGCATCATGAGTTTTATAATATATTTCCCATATAATTGGATGTATATCTCTCCCTTCAATTCAACTTATAAAAACTCCCTTAAATCCTTACTTATATAAGATATTTAGAGAATTAAAGACATAATAAAGGAAAATATTCACTACCAAATTATGGATATACTCTTTCTTAGGTTGATTTATTATAAGGAATCCATTTTAGATATTTTCCACTATAGTGAATATTTATCCAATTGTTGTATCAGTTGGGGGGATATGTTCTCACCAATGTCTAGGATAATATATTTCATTAATATTCATTATATTATGGATTTTAAATAGGCCAATCTAGGGTGATTGATGTTGACAAGAATTTTATCTTGACCTGAGTTAGAAAGGATGATAGATAATTTCCCAATTCATCAACACATTCATTCTAGGAAATAAAAAAATGTTTATAGTGGTTTGAATGGGAACTCCTCCATCAATCATCATGAACAATCAAGAAAGGATAACAGTTTATCCTAATGAATGGAATATTTACTATTGATTGTTTTATTAACAACTAATTTTATCACTTGATATTTAAGTTATTCACTAGTATCTATATATCATTATACAAGAATACAATGGGAGCTTGGTATTCTTCCTCATTGTTTAGGAATACTTCTATGTATTTGATGTATTTTTAAAGAACCACATTAACTAAAGAAATAATGAACATCCCTTGACTAACTTAGTGGACCACTGGGTCTTTAATTATTATTCATATAGGACTTATGTAAAAACCATCAAAATGATTCTCCCTTGTTTTTGGAGTGTCATGGACAGATAAATTCCTTCATTAATAAATTTTCTATAAAATAGAGACATCTTGAGGATAGGGGGTTCTATGAGAAAATTATCTAGAGAGTGCCCCTTATATTAACTGTACGATATAAAATAAATTCAATATAGTTCTAGTATAGATTACCTTCATTTAAAATATCCATTGAATTAGAGATTATTGAATATATACCTCAATGAATCATTTTTTGTTTTGGTTATCCTCAAGGTGTTTCAAGTAGTTCCTCACCTTCTAAACCACATAGAGCAGCATGGAGAACATATTATCATTGTTAGAATATTATGTATCAACATAAATAATTATCTTAATGATGTAATAATATCATATTATTAACATAGTATGTCTCTTAAAATGAATTAAAAAAGGTTATATTTTTCAATAATAGTTCCTCATAAATTTTTAATGGAAATCATACATTATGATAAATAAATATGAAAAAGTAAAAATTTTAGTTTCACGAAATAATTATCACAACCATGTTTTGAATTTCACCTGTTGAAGTCTATAGAAAAGGATAGAATAGAGGATCTAGTCTCCATGACCTTGAATCACTCATTTTGTGACTCCATATTAGTCCATTTATACAACTGTAGAAAATGGTCTTCATTTAGCAGCTTAGGTATGAGCCACCTATGTGGTCAACCAATAATTGATGACCCCATGAATCTCTAAATGACCTCCATGTCCTGGAAATAATATTGAACTACATCATAAATTTATTCCTATAAATATGAACTCTTGAAGTAGGAATGATTGATGAAAATGATCCAAGGGAGAGAAACTTGCACATAGGTAAATTCATATAGTAAAAAACAAAAAATATTAGTTGATTCTCAATGTAATCCACCATCAGAAACATGTTGTGAGAACCATCCTATGAAATTTCTTATTCATAAACCATTTTTTGTTCTATTAAAGATACAAGGAAACATCCTAGGATCACATGATACTAGTCCCTTTCATGATTATACATTCGGCGAAAACACTTTCACAAATTAAATCTTCAACCTTCTCCCTTTTCACAACACATCCTACCTATATAGGGGTATTTTACAACACCATTGAATATTTTCAATGGATCAAAAACATGAAGAATATAAATCAAGGAATCCCCTATAGATTCTAGATATGCATGATAAAAATACAAGGGAAACCAACATGGTTCCCTAAAATCATGGATTTCATCGGTAATTGATGTTCCTGTATAACCTCTAGAATAGAATAGATTCTTGGGGTGTTTGGAATCTTACATACCCTTGGGGAATGAGGCTCCCAATTCTAGGGTTAGTAGTAAGAGTCTTTTCATTTTTTGAATCTATACTAACATACCACATAATTCCTAAATCATTAATCAATATTGAGAATCATCCATCTATTAATTTTTTTAGTTACCATATTTTTAGGACCTGATATGGTTTATAAATATATAGGAATATGGAAATGGGAATTCCTTGTAAATTAATCCCCTATCCTTTCTGGTTGGATAGACAAAAATAACCTCTCCCTTGTTCACCAATTAATGATGGGTAGATTCAGACGAGAGAAAAAAACATGATGTAAGACCATATCCCTATCTTGAAGGATTCTATATCCACACAATATTCATATTCACTATCCCCATTCATCATTGTATACGGAATATTGCTCTGCCTTGGATTTGAAATTTAGGTCTATTTCCTATCTAAACACAATAATACAATGTTGTTGATCTTATGTAGTCTCATTTTTATCACATTGAGAATAGATCACAAGGTATTAGATATTTTTTATGATAATTCCACTAGAATAATAATAAATTCATCTAAACAGTCTCCTACTAGGTGTAATCCCCAACCCAACTTCATGGGTGGCTTCAATTAATAATCCTCACTGTATCAAATGTTGTAGTATAGTTCATAAAATATATATCCCCTATCATGATGTTAATATACATGGGAAAATTTACTATCATAGTACATTAAACTAAACAATAATGTATTTACCACATGTCATTAAATGACACGGTACTATCATCACATATAACATTAAACTAGATTACAAAAAATATATTGAATCATATTCCAATCTACAACATGATATGTTAGATGCCTTTTTATGAATCAAACTTGATATCCCAAAATCTCCATCCATCAAGAATTTCAACCATTCTGATATATTCCAATAACAGTCAAATTAATTTATCATGATATATTCTAGATTACATCATGACCTTATTAAGGTTGAATATCCCTTTTAGGTGTCATCATATTTCATTTGGTAGACCATATCTGAATATATTGACCTCATTTTCCCATATTATATCACACAACCAATTAGGGATTATATAAATAGATTTTCATCCATAATTCCCACACAAATATTTGTTTAGAATATTTTACCAAGTCATCATTAACATATAATGTTAAACTGCATATAAAAATATTACTTATATTACCATAGAAGATATGATATGTCCTTCTAAGTGGAACCAAAATACATGGACTTGGATTCTATTCCTAGGGGTAAATCAGAAGCCCCTTTCATAACCGCAATCCCAATACTTAATATAAACAATCAATACAGTTGACCCATTATTCTAGTGATCCCTTAATAAGGAGGTATTGAACCAGTGTATCACCCCATTAATAATAAAATTTCATTCATTAGGGTAACTAGTAGTGTTAAAAAATATATTTTTGATGTTTCATTGACATATATGATATTTATAATAATTTCTATTAGTATGAAATAATGCACCTCAAAATGATGTGGCAAGTCTGACCTCCCACCCTCTTGATCTATTTATTTTCCAATATGTCACTTGTAAAGTCCTAACGACCGCCTTCAATTGTAAATAATCCCCTATTGGATCAAAATAGAGTGAGTGTGAAAATAGGTTATAAATTGTTTTTGAACCGATGTCAATCTTATAATATTATAAAATAGCCAAAATGTAATTAATATTACCTTCATCAATGATTCTACACAAATAGTTTTCATATTTTTTGGGTTTTTATTGATGCTGAATATGATGTCTTTTGGAGGTCATTTCAATCCAAAAAATGAAATAAACATCAAATTCATATTCATAATTCTTCAATATGATCAAATTAAAAGTAACATATTTTAAGAGTGAATTATCTCCAAATTAGTGTCTGAAGTAGAGCATCATAAATAGTATTGTTAGGTAATACCACCGTAATGGAATTCCATTGACTCTATAGGCCTCCCCATAAAAGATTTTCATCTATAAATAAAGAAACCCACCTAATAAAATGATGTCAGGCACTGGAAATAAGTAACCCCTTACAACCTTCTACCATTTTGGGTGTATTTCCCAAGAATAAAACAATGAATTTATATATTATCCAATGAAAATGTATGAATATTTTGGTGATTTCACTCCTCAAGAGGAGAAAAATAGTGATCCACCCATCGGTTAATTCCATTAACCCCAAACAACCTCTACTCTTCAACTTCCTGAATCTCATTTCATCGACCAGAACATTACTCCATAATATCATTATATGGAATCCAAATGGTTTCATAATTGGTAGGGGTTGGGGAAGGGCTATTTCACCAAATAAGAGGATCAACTCTCTTGGTCCCCTAGATAAATAAATTCAACATATACCAAATATTATTAGGGAGATAAAAATATACCACTTTTTTTAGATAATGTCTTCTTATATACCATTGAAGAATCTCAAAATCCCACTCATATATTTGTTCTCATTAATGGAGCTCAGTTGTATATGATTATATATTAGTGTAAGGGGTATGTTTTTAATCCCCATATCAATTTTTTCAGCATTCCCCTATAATGGAAGGAGGACATGAGTTGGTATTCATTTTAGATTCAATATAATATATACTCTATTCCAATATACAAAATTAATAGTATAGACCCATATAATTATTAATATTATTTAGAACTCCTGGAATATTCATGTAGCAATATAAGAAATTCAATGACACATTACAACTTCTATAAAGATACAGTGGATATTCATTATCCCACTGGAGGATTAGTTTATCAAAATAATAACTTAACTACACCAGAGTAAGCTCATATTCTTTCTCCGATTACAAAGGATCATTAACATTTTATAGTGAAGGATGCGGCATGCGATCAGGCATATACTTCTTTTAATATTCAGTTTATTCAATATATTCTAATGAACACATCAATAATGGCATGTATCTCTATCATAAATATATCTGAGAGTGACTAACCTATTACAAATGAAAATTTAGTTATTTCTTATATCACATCCATATCCTGCAAGATTCCCAACACATTCTTGTTTTGTGAATGGGATGAGACCATAAATATACTCTGATGACCAAAACAAGTCTAACATATATTTCTATTATTAAAAATGAAGGATCACATCATCACACCTCAAGGGAAATATATGATGGTATGATTTTTCCCTGCATTATTCTAGAAGGTCGAAAAAATTATTTGGATACAAATTAAAATAAAGACCGGAATTATATTTCAAATCCAAAAGGGTTTCATTGGAACATTCCTATAGTCACTTCATTGAAGTCTCATATCTCTACCGATAACTCATGAACTTAGTGGGATAGTTCATTAGTCCCCTAATAGTTAGATAATTTCCCCCACCAATATCATATAGGTACATAAAAAACATGACAGTTTCTTAGGTACATTCGTAGAGTATCCCAATACAAAACAGTTACCACAATCCATATACATCCTCTTTAGCCTAAAAAATAGTGTCTAAAACTTATAATCATTAGGAATCACATACAGATCAAGTAGAGGCTAATATAACTAAAAAAATTTAATTCTAGTTTTATTAAATATGGGTGAAATGTTTTCATAATATCTCAAGGATCATTTGAGTTATCATCAATTGATAAAGAAATTTCAGAAATGGTATTCCACCTTATGTAACAAAGAGATTGATATAAGGGAATCATCCCATATCATCCATTGTGGAAACCATCCCCATATTAATATATCACCCATACAAGGATATATTCCCTTAAAAAATATCTTTATATATGGAGGTGTATTAAATATCAAGTTAAACCACATATTGTTTCCTATCAATGGGAAATATTCTTCCACCAATATAAATTAATGATTTTTTAAAGCGACAATTGTCACTACATCACATAGATCATGATTCATCATCTTGAGAAAAATTATGACTGGGTACCATTAGTTTAAGGAATATAATAATGTTAATATGGAAACAAATATAGATATGTGGAGAGGGATTGTCAATGTGTTAATTTTTGGTCTTGTTTTCTCCCTCATACACCTCCCAATATGGGGCCCCAAATGAGATAAGATAAGATTATATATACAATATATTAATTAACTTGCAGAAACCCTTCCACCAACTTTGAAAGATACCTACTCCCTATGAGAGATATGTAAATAATATTAATATTATAGTTGTTTTTTCACTAGATTTTGTTAGATACCTATCAGTAGCACATGTCCCAAAACACTAAAAAGTAATGTATTACTCTACAATATGTTTTCCATGATATTTTTATGACAGTGAAAGATATTTTTATGAATTCTTCCATTGATGTCTGAATTCTATGATATAAAGAATATGTAGCAAAAAAATTTACTCTAATCATAAGATAGAAGATCCAATCCTATTAGACCTTCTAAAATATTATTGCCGCATACGTGGTCACAATTCATGCATAAGCATAAAATTATTAAATGATTGAGTTTATTAATTTATTTTTCAAAACTCGTAAAATGATTATTATATAAAAACAAACCATCTTTACAATATTTCATCATGTCTATAATAATTTTTTGAGGTCGTTAGGGTTTATAAAATAAGGAGCTTGGTAAAGAAACATGACTTGTATGAAAGTATATAACTAAATTCGGTCATACAGCTCATAATCTTGTAAAAACATGAAAAACAAAAGGATTCCCTATAGAAGCAGCTTCAATTGAAATAAGGTAAAAATCACAGCCCATTGGGATATGAGTATTAACATCATATTTACCACCACCACCAACTATGGGATCATAAAATCCCCAATTATTCTATTATGATATGGTAGGAAGGAGGTAATTTTTATCATTACCCTTACCCCACCATTAATTTTATTTTTCAACATGAAATGTCAAACGTTATGGGTATATCTATTACATTAATATCAATGAGTGAAATATCCCTACACCTTGGTACACACGTGACAAGAGTTTTCAACATCTCCATAAATATTACTAAATATAATTCACTCCCTAGTGAGTGGGATAGAAGAAATATTATCTTTTAGAATGTGTGTATTCTCAAATATCCTTCTATGAAATCAAAATCTGGGATATACTTTAGACATCCTACCATTGAATATTTAGGGGCTGGAATATCCCCACATAATTAAGATGAACATGATGATATGTTCTCTATCATCCATTAAGCCACAATTAATTTCATCAATGCTAATAGGGAAGAAAAATATTGATCCATAGGAACATGATATCGATGCGGAACTCCAACATGGAATAAAAAAAGAGTTACTTGATGTAGATGGTGTATATAATTGAAATAATTGTTAGATCAAAAACCTTCCCCCCAATAACATAGCTTCCACAACCTCATCGTGCATTGGTAAGTAATAATGGAGTGTAGGAAGTATCTTCCCATGCATATCCTGATAGGAGTAATATATATCCTATCGAGGAAAGAGTGGAATGATATGAGTCCAGGATAGATGTATTGATATAGCTTAGTGTTGATATACTAATAATATAAACTCCCAATGAACAAAATCATTTTTTGGGAAAAAATGTTTCCCCATCCATGGGAGATGCTCGTCCATAAGAGCACATTGAACTCTTTTGGGTGGGAATTTCTCTCCCAAGCATTTTCCCACCTAGAACATTAGTCTAATTGGATGCAATAGTTTTGGATTATCATGAATCCCCTTATAGAATATTTGTTTTCCTCACATTATCATTTTGGACCAATATAGATTGTATTAAAATTACATGCATGGGCAAGATGTATGTATCATGTATCACCTATAGTCTATTATCAACCTTACCATAAGTCATCAATGCCAATGGAGTTTTTCAACTACATTCATCACCCCATCACACTTATAGGTGTCGTTTAAGGGGTTTATAATTTATTACTTTAAAATATAAAGCCCTATCCTAAATGGGGGGATAAGAACCTTCCTCCACCCATCGTTGAGATTTACACATTCCAGAAATCAATGATCTAGTAATTAAAAACAATATTTGATGCCTTTTGAGTCATGTTATGGTCCATGCTAAAAACATTTCATCAGAATGAAGTTAATAAACATTGGATTTTTCTAAAAAAAATGGAAGGCTTCTACTTTTATTGGTATTGAATCCTCTCGACATGATTTTTTTTATACTGGGATGATATTTGTCTCCAGTTTGTATTTCAATATATCTCTACATTAAAGAGGATAATGATTTATGATCTTTAAATTGTCAATAATATGAGATTGAATAGTTCTTAGATTTTATTTATAGGTCCAAGGGACTAACATGTCCTCAAAATACGATCCTCTAGAAGGATTTTATGGTAAATTTTTGTTATAAAATCTTCATAATGATTTATAGAGACCCCTCATCATGTCTAATTATAATTGTCGATTCAGATAATTATTGATGGTAGCTAATTGGTTGGAAGATAGTTTTTTCCATAGTAGGGATAATATATGGATTATATAAGTACACTAGAAACTATGTATGGTTCAAGAAGAAAAAAAACCTTTCACACTTAAACCATGTTTGGTACAGACTCCATCACCAAATCACACCCAATATCCTATGGCTCTTCTCCAAAACCAAACAAAACAACAAAATTATCCTAGTTAGGAGGTTATGAGAGACCAGAGACATTAATTTTTAAATATATAATTAATAATAATTACTTATAGGAAGGAGAAAACACAATTATAATTTATATTATTTCTAAAAAATGATTATATTACTCATAATCAAGAATTCAATGAAGTTTGGTCTTAATTATCAGCCATATTATTTCCCATATCAACAAATATTGGGTCCTAATATTAAATAATGGTTATTTTACAAGCACATGCTCTTGAATATGGGTGCTTCCAAAGGGGATAAACTGGTAAAAACCTGAGAGTAGTTTTCTTGTGTCTAGAAAATTCAACTAAATATGTAATGAGAATTTTAAAACAACCTAGATAAACAAGAACTACTTATCAATGGTTGTATTGTCTAGGAAACTATCAAATGATTACAATCCATAGACAGGGATCAATCAAATTAGATTTTTTTTCTTCAATTCCCTAACCAATTACTAACCCACTAAATTCTACACTTCTATTATCCAAGAGAAAATATGCTCCCTGGCAGTGTAATAAGTAGTCGGAAGAAAAAGATGAGCCTCATACCATCCATTTGTCTTCAAACACTACATGATTTATGTTCCTCAACAAAATAAATATAGTACCCCCCACATAGACACACAATCAAACTATCACGTCGAGCACCACCTCACTAAATGAAAACCTCATTGGATAAATAATCACTGTATGGTTCCATCAACATCATTTATTTTTCTAACCCTTTTTCTAATTGAAAAAGTTTATGTAAATATGAGTCTTAATTTCTTATATATAATATGTATAGAAGCTAAATTATAAATGTTCATAGTATTCGATGTTTCTTTGAGAGAAGAGATTATAGAATAAAATATTTTCTGGGTGGATTTTCTGTAGACATTGTTTTTGGGACCAAGACACACAAAAAGGCACTCCAACAGGCCATACATGATTATTAATCAGATCCTAAGTCATCTAGATCATAGTAATTCCCAAGTAGTTTGTAATATTAATTTGGATGATTTACCTCTGGCTGATCTTCTTCATCAATATCCAAACGGTTTGGAAGATTTTGTGCCACATAATGTTTGTCACAAGTTGTCAATACAGCATGCATCAAATTCTAGTGCGCAACATAAAAAACAACTTCCAACTAAGAAATTAATTCCCATAGGTAATAAATATGATAATCATATTATGTTGTCCATGAAACCCACAACAAAATTGATTCTAGATGCCCTTATCCTCTCATAGGACCTTTAACTTCCATTGGTTAATGCTCTCTCTAGTTCTCATGAATTTTATATAAAAGTGGTGATAGAATAAGTGTATCAAAAAAAATATATAATTAGGATGAGTTTCAAACAATCACCACATTTATAGAACATGATCTTAGAAAGGTTTTCTATTGACATATCTTTGACCTGTACCTAGATGGAATCCATAATGATGTGTGTTTTTCCAAAATACTCATTGAAAATTTATGTACAATTAACCACATATTGATCCAAACCCTTCAACATTAGTGTTTTAAAAATAATGTGTTGCCCTCAAACCAACAATCTATATAGGGGTATGATAAAATTGAGATGATTTCCCTAGGAAGTTTTACATTGAAGTAATATTTTTGGAATCATCTATTTTTTCCTGAATTTATATTTATCTACCAAGATATGAAATTCAATGTTTTCTTGGGAATAATTTGTATTAAAATATATGTTTTATTAAAATCATCAAATTAATTGTTCTTCAAATACAACATTTAGGGGCGATTCATAGTGTTACATGCTGATGAATCACCGCTATGTACATGAGAGGATTAACATATATAAGTATCCAATTACAAAATGAATGAAATGAATCTCTCAATAATGGTTGATGAGAAGATCATACCACATAAGTCTTGAAGTATGCAGATACAAATCCATGGAGTATACTTGAGATAATTATGTTCTTCCCATCCAAAAATTGGAGGCACTATGTATAAGAAATGGAAGTCGTTAATCTGATCAAACCCTACATGTTATGATCCCCAACCATGCAGTCTAGATTTGGTGCTTACATTAACACATTGGTTCTAGATTCACGTGATCACATCCCAAATGATTTAATTTTTTTGTAGTATTTTGAAAATATATAAATAATTTAATTGCATAATAAATTTTAAAGTAGAAATCATAAAATATTATTTTCATTGAGTACACCATTATTTTATTTATCAAATCTATACATATCAATCATAAACACCTTATTATCATCCCAGTGGAACGAAACATAAGCATGGGGTGAGATAAAATGCTCAGTAAGGGTACGCCTACAATGGAATCTATCACAAATAAGTATGGAGTAACAAATATTGAAAGACAAATAATTAAAAAACTATTCATTTAATTAATAACATGAACAATAGGAATAATATTGTAGGAACAAATAACTGTCAAATACTTCCTTATAAATAATCACATGATATTGAGACATATCCTTGGATATTCTACCTAACAGAATAATCAAATGTAAATCAATAACAAATCTCAAAATTAGGGAATACATAATTTCAACCATCATAAACATACCGTAAAGAACTCGTACCTATATATGTTATATAAATGGATACACCCCCTTCCAAAAACCCAAGCAAGTTTGTCTCATGAAATTTATTGATGCATCAAGAAGCAATAGAAGGAAATTCCAATCAAAAAATAAGTCTAACACATTACACATATGAATGGGGTGAATCATAATCAACATAAACATTTATATTAAAATACTAACATATTAATTGTAAATATATTACCCAATAAATACACAATATCATAAATCATTTAGATTAATATAGTGAATGGTATCATAGTTGATAATATCATGTAAAACTAATCGTAAAACATTTTTAACAATAATATGGATGGTAATGTTACAAAAATATTCCTAATGTATCAAAATTAAAATAAGGGTTGTAGTCATTGATGATTCAAAATTAAATAAAATTATATTAAAAATTTTTGGAGGAAAATGAACTTTCCAGTTTGAAATTCACTTTCTAAACTGAATATTTATAAAATATGAAAATACATTCACTTAAAATATCCTTATAAAAATGTAATGTTAGATTAATAGTAATTAGTGGCCATGAGGGTGGGTAAATCTATAAATGTATTATATATAAAAATGTTCCTTTAACATTGTTACAAAATGTCAAAAAGATGCCTCATTTGAAAAAAAACTGAATATTCCTTTCAAAACACATTGATAATAATCAAAAAATGGATAAAAATTTATTTAATATTTCCCTTGTAAAATTTTATAAAAATTGAAAAAATTATTATTAAACATGGAGTTAAATGAAAACGTATTTTTTACTAAGGAGATAAATAAATTGAAGTTTTTTAAAATCATTCTCTCTAAAAATTTAACTTCTAATGTGAGGAAAATGGTAAGTATACATGAAAGGTTAATGAAATAACATACTAGAATAAAATTCATCAGTTTCATGAGAGTTTTTTCTTAATAAATTTTCATCATGTACTCAATCATAATATTTCCTGAAAAATAATGAGATTGTGACATAAATATGTACCACATTGGTAATTCCTGAATCAATATCCCTATGAAATAAATATCATCACAAGAAACATTAATTACCATGAATACAAACGAAATGAAGATTTAACATATCAAAAGGGGTATCTTTTTCTCCCAAAAATTAACTAAGTGGTGAATTGGTAAATCATATCATTGATGTAAAAGTGTGGTGGGAAACCCTTACCTCATGTCTAATTTCATTCGTACATGTTGGTACCTCATATATAATAAATATATATTTACAATAAATATATTTTATTATATTAACCATCTATATAATACCATATAAGATTAATTTATAGTCTTTTATGACACATTTTTGAATAATAATTTGATTATTTCCTTATTTTGGGAAGTAATTGCATTGTTTTTCATGTATTTTTTGGTTCGGTAATTTTTTCCATTTTAATGATACAAGTTAAATTATCTTTATAATTTAATCCATGACATAAAATAATAGGTAATAATTATATAATGATTTATGACAATACATAAATGATATATGTTGGAAAATTATTTCCACCTTTTATGGAGACGATATGCTGTACATACACATAGATTCCATTTATATTTTTCTTATAGATGAACTAATGGAATGAAAATAATATTTCACCATTAAAAAACCATTATTATATAAAAAATATCATTTATATTCATTTAATATAGTATTTTTACAATCAATGAAGAAATAAATTGAATTTGTTTTCACATCTCAATGTTGAGGTGATAGTTCACTTTTATAAACAAGTGACATTATATTCAAATGGATTTGAATTCCCATCGGTTCACGAGGTTGTCTTCCACCATACAAGTGATCCAAGGTTTCATTTAAAATTTTATGGAATTGAATATGGATATATGTTATTGAGTAAACATAATAACACTTTTGTATATAAGGCATAATGTTTTAAATTTTAGAAGAGTTATATAATATTTGATGGAGGTGGAAGCTGAAATAAAACAAATGAATTTTTAATAATTTTACCTCTTCTTTAGGGAGCCACTTTTGGTTTATACCTAAATCCTTATTCGAATGGTTTACTAATAAATATAATCCATTTAGGATATGGGTAGGGATGCGATGAATAGATTTTGGTAGAGGATGACCGAGCTACATGCTTAGGAAGTGTGAATAGGGGAGGAGAGGGGGGGGATTTTTATAATTAGAGGAGAATATAAACTAAGAATTATTAAAAACAGAAATTGACACCTATGTAGTTCTCATTCCACAAGGAAATATAATTGATCACTATTGAACCAAATACGAGACAAGGAAACAATATTACCATAAAATTGGAAATAGACAAGTTTTGGCTCATTTTTTACCCTTAGCTTGTTAGACTAACCCCATATAAACACTTTTTACCATAACAACATTAATTAATTTTTACTAATTTAATATTAATTATCACCAAAAATTACATTGAAATCACCTTATATTATTAGTTCTGAAAGTTAATAATATGGAATCCTTCTCTCCAAATTCAACTCATAAAAATATATATAGTTTATTTAAAATCAAACCCTCATACCTGATAAAAATGTTGGTTTCCAAAGAGATAATTTTCCTATGTGTAAAAAATTTTAATATAAAAATTTAATATAAAGTTAATTTCAATGAACTAAATTGGTTTAATAAATATATAATTGATCTCATTTTACTTTTAAAAACATTTAAAAAATAAATAAATTTATACATAATTTAAATGAAAACTGAATTATTTAATAGAAACAATTATATTTACAATTCACATAAATGTAACCTTTGTATAATTATCCTAGAAAACCACCTAAGCTAATTTTTCATGTTTATTACTAAAAATGTAGTTAATGTTTTAAATGAAATTTAATAATTTTTTGAAAGATAATTTTTATTATTCTTTATAAAAATAAATAAAAATCATTTGTTTTGGGAAAAAATAAATTTTAATGCATATAAAGTCTTTATCAGATATTAAATACATATTTTTCAATATATTTTATAACTAAAACATTCATAATTATTTTTAATTTTTTTTATTCCTAATCATAAATCCATGTTTAATTCCCCTGTTATAATAGCTTTTTAAATAATAATATTAATAGTATATCACGGTTTTCTAAAACTTGATGTTACATGTTACAAAATCCATCTAAGAAAATGAATTAATTTTAAAAGAAATATATCATAAAGTCTTAGGGTGTTACATTCAGATCTAACCTTAGTATTATCTATCTTATGAATAATTAGAAATAATATTTTTCTTATAAAATCTAAAGTTGTTACATTTTACCCACTATCAATAAAATTTTCCATCACAATTTAATTTTTTTCTTCATTGGTGTAAGAATTGTTTAAAAACTATATCATAATAAGTGTTAATAAAAGTCATTCATTATAATAGATAAAATAATGCATGATATTCACCTGGTATAACACATTTATAAGATTCAAAATTTAATAGCATTAATGGGAAGTGAAAATATAAACATGAAGAAAAATCATAATTATGTATAGAGAGTGATAGATTTCCTTGATCAAGAGAACATGGATGATTAATAAATAATAAAAAACTTAAAAAAACAAATATGTGATGGAAATGAAGGTAATAGTATACCATTTTCAGTTTATGATACATTTCATAAACATTAGGGGTTATTTTACTCAATATAATATGAAAATAATGAAATATACATACATGATATATTTTGACTTCATATGCCCAGGTTCATCCTTTGGTTTTCTTTTGATCAATTTAAACAACTTTTATTAACCCATGAAATGATTATCCAAAATTTATTTTTATTTTTGAAGCACTATTATTAACTCATAATGGATCCTAAAATGAATGAAAAGTCATTCCTCCTATCTCTATATATCTTTTAGAAAAAAAAGTTTAGCATGGATTATCTAATAATATATTCATTTATAACATCTTAACAATAATGAAAAGGTTCAACATAATTAATTTAATAAATATTTAACCTTAAGACTTATCCAAAATACTTCAATTCAAATTCGATTTAAAAATATATAGATTTAAGGTCAATAAATTTTCAAAATAATATAAAGATTAGATTCCCAAAAAAATCATAATGTAGATAATAACATCACATACCAAATATGCGAATACATTGATCGCCTTAAAACCATGATGAAAACATGTATGCTTGAAAAAACATTTCTCCTTATTCATTAAATAAAATATCAAATTATCACATTTATTGCATAATTCCTAAAAACATGTAAAATCCATAAGAGATAATGTAAACTATAAAATAACTCACCAATTTCAAGATCACCAACACCATACCAAACAAATATCCATATCTTTATTATATAAAAACATGAACATGTAAATAGGTTTCCTCCCTGAATCATATGTTTTCCAGAAATATAAAATTGATACTATATCAATTTTCTTGGCCATTAGTACCGGTTTACATTTATCATTAAATTCTTATATAATATCAACTGAAGTAAACTGCATGTAAATTTTATGATTCCTATAATGAGAATACCATTGACCAAATACTTTTACCACACAATTCCTCAATCCCAATAGGCAATATTTTTTATCATTCAACTTAATTCTTAAACTATTGACACTGATGAATTATTTTTTCCCTTAACACCTCCTTTATTTCATTTTTTATTTATCGTCTCTTCATCATCAACAACATTAGAATTAGTCACAAAACATATCTGATATTTTTTTCTAAGATTTTCTCTTAGGAAATTTATTTTTAGAGTGCATATACATTCAATATTTAAAACATTCAAATTTTTTGAGGATAGAGAGAAACCATTATTAATATCTATTATGTTAACTGAACATTTAATTTTTACAAATAATTTTTATACTCTATTCCCTTCTTCTCCCCATATAAAATTTATTCTAATTCCTCTATGAAAAATTCTTTAGTGCTTATTTCTATAGTATTTACATATAGAAAACTAAATCTTATTTCCTCCATGACCACCATCACCCAAACTCTCAGAGAAATATTTTCTTATTTTAATTATTATGTTTGAGGATTGGTTATGGTGAATGATTCCAATAATATTTAATGACTAATAATTATTATTAATCATAATATCTATCATTCCATTAATAAACCCATTTAGTTTATTACTAAGAAAAATTAAATTAAATTCAATGCTAACACAGTTCCTTCTAGTCCCCTCAATTTACTAAAAAAACAGAGTGTGAGTAATAATAATCATTGTGTTAACCACAAAATTATGAAACATATTTTAGAGGATGTCTATGACCTAAAACCTTCTATTAATTCTATTTCATCTTATTTATATCCAAGGATATTCAAGGATATCATCTAATTAAATCATTCAAGATGGTTCATAATTTTTTTTGAATTAACCCAATCATATAACATGGGATTATCAAAAAAAGTTACATGGTATGAAACATTGTGTTGTACCAGGTTTCATTCATGTCAAATATGAAACATTATTTTCAGGGTTATTAACCCTAGTGACATTGGTGTAAGAACTATGCCAAGTTTTATAATCCAGATAGGGATTCATTACATGAAGAAACACATAATCTATTTCTCCCCAACATTCTATACTTATCCTCAATGTATATCATATATTTATGTTCCATAATGAATCATATCAAAAATTGTGTTCCAAAGGTTTAAAATAAACATTTGATTATTCAAAATGAAAATACCCCAATCCTGGAAGCCTAGAGTTTGTGGTTACTTTATTAAATTGGTTTCACATAAATTTGATCAAATCCAAAAAACTAAATAATTTAGAAATCTTGGAAAACTATATTCATTTTTGAATCTCTCATTTAAATTAAAAACCACAAATACTACATAAAATTTTATTTGAGTACAACTTTGATCCCTTTAACATATCCCTATACTTCAATCATAAAACACTCCAAGGAATCATGAGGAAAGGAACCATAATAATTGGGTAAAATTAGATTCTCAGTAAATACACATACAATGGAATATATAAAGATAAAATAAAGAATAATCATTATAAAAAGGTAAATCTAGACCATTTTTAATCATTTACTATTACATGAATAAAAAATATGGAAAGAATGAATGAAGATCAAATAAATCCATATAAATAATCACTTATGATTGAAACTTATACAAGGTTATTATAACTAATCAAATAATCAAATGGAGATCATGAATTAATTTCATAATTATATAATTCATAATCCCAAAAAACATAACCATATTATCAAGGAATTATTTAAATACCTCACACATAAACGGGTAAGGTGTCATCCAAAACACCCAAGATAGCAAGTCTTATGAGACCTGTTGATGAATAAATTGGTATAAAAACCCTATCTCTCAATTAATAAGTCTAATACATTTCTCATGCGGAATAGGTGAAACATAATCAATATATATATATATATATATTTATATTTAAAAAATAACATATGAACAGTTAACACTTTATCCAATCGATAAACATAATCATAAAAAAATCATAGTAACATAACGAATGGTTTCTGGATATAACATACCTAGTCAAACTAATAAAAAAATAGAATGGATGGAATCATTATATCATTCATAATAGAGAATATTTAAAATGATGGATTTTTTCATTGATTAATCAAAATACCATAAAAATTTCATGAAAGAATTCATAGGGAAATAATCATTTTCACTTTGAAAATCAATTTCAAAGATTAAAAGTTTCCATAATATTAATAAATACAATTTTTCTGAAAACATATACAAAATCATAAATATAATGACTTATTATGACCTAATGTAACGTCATACATGTATTATAAGTTAAAAACATTCCATTCACTCTATTTTAAAAAGAGTTTAAGGAGCATTGTTCTTAAAATTACATGAAAAATTATTTCAAACCATTATTTAAAAATTCAAAAAAATTTAATTGGTTTTTAATAAACTCTTTCAATATTATTAAAACATTTTTAAATAATTTTTCAGAAACTTTTATAAGGATGAATTTTTATTTGTGATTGAGGAGACATATAATATCTTATTTTCATAGATGCATTTTATCAATTATTTTATGTCCCAAAGAAGAAAATTTTTAAAAATACATTTAATGTTCATGAAAACCCAAAATATAACAAACCACATGAATTTATATCAATTTAGATCAAATGATTTGATCTTAAAAAACATAATCACAAATATTCTTGATAAACAATAATATTGTAACACAAAACATTACCACTTTGGAAATATCTAAATCATAAGACCCATGAATGGAATACCATAAATTGAAAAATTAAATACCATGAATATAATGTAATTTATCATATAAAATATCAAAAGTTTTATTATATAAAACACAAAAATAACTAGTTGCTGAATATGGAATATGGCTCACAGAAGTGAATGTGATCAAAGAAATCATAAAATCATATCTAATTTCCTTCAAAAATGATCATAACTGTTTTATAATAAATTTATATTTATTAGAAATATATTTAAAAAACATAATCATATTAACCATTCTATATATGGTTTACAAATAGTCTGTTATGACTTGTATATTAAATGATTGTGGTTAAGATCACAATTTATGGTGATAATAACATTGTTTTCCTGGTACATTTTCATTACCTAAATTTTGTCCTTTTACATTGAGCATGGTCCAATAATTTAGAAAACGTTTCCCATGGTATAAATATTATATAAATTCACTATTTAATTATTTATGATTTTCTATATAATTTAGAAATCTGAAAATGCGTTACACCATTCATGGAGACACTATGACATACGTTCGCATGAAAATTATTTATATTTTTCCATAATATAAAAAAAAATAAAAAAAAATAATATTACACCATTAAATAAATCTTATCATATAAAATATAACATTTTTATTCATTAAATACATACATATTAAAGTCCATATCAAAATAAAAAGAGAAACATTTCACATCTTTATGTGGAGGTGGTAGTCTGTATGTACACATTTGTGACATAATTGTTTTTAGTAGGAATGGATGATAATAAGGTACACATGATATTATAATTCTATAGTTATATAATTTTCATAATTTGTTTTATAAATTTTTTAGTTCCATAATTATATCCCAATAAGATAAGTGGTGACGAAAAACGAATTGCATCTGTTTGTGAGGCGGTACTCTACTGCACACATGATCGACAGTTTCATTTACCAATTGATTGATGTGGATAATAATATAGGTTATTCGACTAGAATAATAAAATCAAAATATATAGAAGATAATTTTTTATTTTATTTTATCATATTTTGAGTTTATATCATGGAGGTGGATGAATAAATAAAACAAAATTCAGATTTATGAATTTTACCTCTCGTTCGGATTGCCTCTTTAGGTTTATTCCTAAAGAATTATTAGGATGGTTTAATAATAAAAATAATGCCTCTAAGAAGTGGGGATGGATATATGGAATATATTGGGGTATTTATTTCATAAAAAAATGGTCTTTGTTAATGTGTATAGTGGTGGGAGAGGGGGTTACCTTTTATATATGGGGGAGTGGACACACTTGGAATATTTGAAAAGAAAAAGTAAAACCCATGTTTTTCACATTCTATTGGTATATAGAATGACTCAATATAGAACGATGGATTCCACTAGGTCTAAATATGACCATAAAATTGGAATGAGACATGTTTTGGTAATTTTTAACCCTTATCATTTTGTTAACCCTTGGTAAACTCAATTTCCCATTAACGTCAGAAACACATTTTTTATATTCTTATTATTAATTATGAACCAAAAAAATATTTCCACATTTTAAAATATTAATTATTATGACACCTAATATGGAATAAATATTTTGAAATTCCATCCTATTTGTCAGATTAGATTAATCATGAGGGAGGTGAAATGTGTATCTATAAAAATTTCTATTAAAATGTTTACATAAAAATATTCCCCAATAAATAGTACACAGGCTATTTAGTCAAGGTAATAAAGTCATTAAGGTTTGACTATTCAAATTAGATAACATAATATTTTTTTAATTGTCAGTGATATGAATGTGTGTTATTGATAAAACTTTTGAAGTTTTTCATATAAGTCAAAAAAATTATAACTTCTATCTAAGACAAACTATTAATGTAAAATCTAGTTTTTCTAAAATATGCAGTAAAGGAGAGAAAACACAAATTAAAAGACATAGAGGATAAATCAAGTGGTTTAGCCTCAATCCATGACTTAATCCCCTTCACTTCGTGATTACCTGCCACCAAGACATCTATATAGATAATAGATTGATCCACACCCTTGATTAGGGTAAAATAATAGTACATAAGACTATCTAGGTCACATGACCTCTTCCTCTATTTATAGTGGGTATAAACTACTAGGTCACACAAGGAACTCTTCTACACATATCCATGGGAGTAAACATATGTAAAAAGATACGATAGTAAAGATATCTTGTATCATTCAGTTTAATACATGATACATTGTTTATTTTTAATATAGACACACACACACCTCATAAGCTAAAAACAATACAAAATAGGGAAAATATGATAAGAAATGATTTGATGTGCTCTAAGTTTTATTCAATATAGCTCTAGACTTGTCAGATGAAGTATATGCATGTATCAAGTCCTCTACAAAAAAACAGAGTATCAAATGTCGGGTGTTGTTGTTTCCAGTTTGAAGATGTGAGATATGTAGCTCGTGTTCTTCTAGTTGTTACTGTGAAGATGTTTGAAGCTCTGATCTATGATAGATTACCCATCATTAATATATTGTACTTTGTGTGTTCTTAAGTAGTACATTTCATGCATGAGTTCGCTTTTTCCGAAAATTCTCACACGTTTCTCTGTATGATGAAGATGCAACTTATCTTCTTTATAATTGTGGGTGGACATGTTGAAGAAAACAGGATGCATGTATTATGTACCTTATACCTCATAATATCAGATGAAATGTCTACAAATAAACATTAATGATTCCAGTTCCACTTAATATCATTGAATATGATTGTTAAAAATTATATTGAAACCGAAAAATATATATTTAATGATGGTGTCATACTTTTTCTTGAAACGATGTCACTTGAAAATGTAGTCATAGGGAAACGATGTCTTCTCCTTTTCCATTGAGCGATGAGACTTTCATAGAGCCACAACTGTATCAACATCTGGATTCAGGAGCATATATTATGTGATAGGATCTTGATGTCTCTGGTAGCGGTGTGTCGTCCTTTGTTAAAATTTTGACTGGTGCATTATTCACAAAGTCAAGAGCATGGTATCTGGTCAGGGTATCAGGTCAAGGTGTCTGGGTCACTATGTCTGGTCACAGTATCATGGTTATGGTGTCTGGGTCATGGTATATGGGTTACGGTGTCTCGGTCATGGTATATGGGTTACGGTGTATGGGGCATGATATTTGGGACATGGTGTTAGGGTTATAGTGTTTGCATTTTGGTGTCTGGGTCACGGTATCAACAACTTTTCCAAAATCCAGGACCGGTATCAGACTTACAGTTTCTAAGAATTAGCCAAATATCTCAAAATATTCTTAAGCAGTAACCCTCACAGAATTAATTAAACTTAATTTTTGGAAAAACATAATAGACAATGATTAATAAAAACTTTTGAGATTCTGAATTTAAACCAGTAAACATGTAATCATAAGAAGACCAATATGAGTTAAACATTGTTATCATGATTTTCATGACTTGTGAGCATTAAAACATGATCAAATAGAAGGAGTCCAAAAATCTCTCCCTTTTTGATGAAAAAAAATTATTACATGTATGAACTATCTAAATAAAGAATAAGTTATAAATAAGGCCATTCTTATTTCTCCCCCTTTTGGGATTATCAAAAAGAAAATAATAATCACAAAATAAGAAGATAATAAATTGAAAGACTAAACTGAAATAACAGTAAGGCACATTTCATAAAAAACAAAATATGATAGAATCCAGTATAAATATAGGATAAATGAAACAAAATAGTGAACATTCCCATCATGTATAAATTCTTCACTTATATTCAGAGGGAGAAGACTTATATTTTCTTTTGGTAGAATC
The DNA here is from genome assembly GCA_963277665.1 of Viscum album. Lineage (NCBI taxonomy): Eukaryota > Viridiplantae > Streptophyta > Magnoliopsida > Santalales > Viscaceae > Viscum > Viscum album. The sequence continues at coordinate 247,548,248 of OY728135.1, read as the reverse complement.
AGCAGGAGTAGCCACAGGAGCAGAAGAAGAGGTGGTAGCTGAGAGTGATCCAATGGTGACAGAAAGAATAGGCACACCATCAAAAACAGAAGGGGAAAGAGTGGGATTGGTCCAAGACTGAGGAACATATTCTTTATGAATAATAGGCTGGATCTTGCTCAGTTCCTGAGAGATTTACATGGAACCAAGATCAATGAAAGATGATGAAGAAGGGGTGGAACTAGGTCTCAAGGGAGCTTCTGTAGGATCTACTATAGTAGTTCTTTGCATGTGGAGACAGTGCTACAGAAAATTGATGAAATCAGTGATGACGAAACCACTTTACTACATTGATTTTTCGATTTTATCTCTATTCTCAATAAACTTTTTCAAGGTAGGTTTGAACTCATTTATTTTCTGCCCTTGGTCCTTAAATGATTGAGTCATAATAGTCATTTTCAAATTTTACACAAGGTACTTGAAATGACATGTCAATTTATGATTTTTATAAATCATTATGAAGTAGAAATACACCTTCTTTGTAATCTCATCATAGGATGTAGAAGCTCCCTTAGATTATAGTTGAACCATGTCATAGACATGTTCACAATTTGGATCAATTTTTGAGAGGCTTTATAGAAAATATGGACTATTAAAATATTTAATCTCTTCATGAATTATATTTCTTATAACAACACTATCTAACTGAGAGGATTAAACAAGCTTGGACGAGGAGGAAGGTCCTGAGATGGATACAAATGGTTTTGGAAGGCTCTTAACTACAGTTTCAACAATGTACTTGAAAATGTAGGGAAATCATCAATTAAGGATGCTAATTTTCAAACTTCTTATGCCATCTAGTCATTATATGATGTTGTTTTCTCAACAATTGCATCATGATTTAGTCGAATTAGTGTTGTAACATTTTTATCAATCTTGTTAGAATCTTCGGTGATGAATTGAGAAACAAGATGTTGATTCGTTTAAATATCTTTCTTCAGTTCGTCAACTAATGAACTTAATGATCTTACTTCTTATATTAGCTGGCGATTTTTAATTATTGCTTCTAGAATTTCATGTAATATCTAAGGTTCAGTTTTCCATATAGGTTTCTCCAAAAGCATACTAGCATCCTGTTCACTTAGATGACTTACATAAAGAGTTTGAGCTTTCAAAAGCTTCTCAAAGCCAGCCAACATATTTTACCCAAACACCTTTAAATCCTCATGGATTATAGATCTTGGGGCTTCTTGATCATTCCCAGGTTCAAAAACCTCAATATATTTAGGCTCCTTAGCATATATTACTCCTGTTAGAGAAAACAATTTCAATTTAAAAGCTATTGTAAGATCAATTCTTCTCATTGAGGCCACTTGAGTGTCCGAGACATCAAAATATCTAGGGAATTTATACACATTGTTCAAAGGGATTGTCAAAACAAGGATTTTTTCTTGTTTAGCTTCCAAAATAGTGTTTTATGCCCCTCAATTTGTGCATCAACACTAAAAGTGAGAGACATAGTCTCAGGCTCTATTTCCAGATTTGTAACAAAGTCAGTGTCACCTATATCTGTTCTAGCATTCCAAAATTCTTGGTAAATTCAACCATCAGCTAACAGGATTAATTATAGTTCAACTTGTTCTTAACACCATTCCACATTTGCAGGACCTTCCTCAATAACAGGTTATTCTAGATGTTCCTCAGGAATATCTTACTCGTCTAGACCAGCAGGTCCTTCTTTATAAAAAAAGACTTCATAAACTATTTCTTCACCAATTTTATGTTCATCAACATGTTATTAAGGAAATTAATTGTCTTCTTCTAAGACAGTTCTATCCATAAATGTATCTTTATAATCCTCTACTTCATAACTTCAGTATTCCCCCAACTCATCAGATTATTGACCTGGGTCATGCTTGTCCTTATGACTTGAAGGATTTTCAATGGGATTAAACTTTTCATATAACCTTTCATATTCCTCTACCCATGAAATTTTACAAGCATTACATCTTATCCATATCCTTCTGAGTGTATCCTTTGAGATACAGAACTCATAAACTTTAATTACTTCTTCATTCAGGACAACTACTCTTTTAGCTGACATCGTTGCAGAGATTACTCTTTAATAGAATAAATAGGTATACATTAAAGTATTCTTGATCAATTTCCACATGTGAAGTACAATATACATAAACATATTAATATTATTCCCATTTTTCATAAGATGTATCAAGAATACATATATATACTTAAGAGTAGCAAAATATATTTTTCTTGGACAAACAAGATTCTGAATATACATAAACAACAACCTTGTATCACCATCCAACTCAATAGTAATTTCTCTTATTTTCTTCATATTTCAGGATATAATTTCCAAATAGTATTCCATAATAAATATGTAACTGGGAGGAGGAGGTTCTCATTGATGATCCTCACATATTCCTTCATGAGGTATGCCCAGGCAGGCAACCCATAACCTCAATGAAAAAGTACACCTCTGACCATTAATCCAGCTTCACACAACAATGTCATCTTCAGTGTAGAATGAAATAAAGGACATACTGATAAAATTGAGAAACATTTTTTGGATAAATGGGTCATTTTTCCTTAGTAAACCAATCCAACAAGCCTTGTTTAGTTATAAATCTCCAGAGCAGAGACTTACTTGACAATATCCACTTCAGACATTCTTCAATTCCTTGCATGACTACTCTATTTATAAGACCAGGATTGAGCGTTCCTTCTGGTGCTATCCATGGTACCTTTCAAGATTTCTTATGAGACCTTCGCTTCTAAGGAGTCGAAGAAGAGGTTCACTTCATTATGAGAATAAAAACATTGGGTTCATGAAGGGGAAAGTGTTGAAGAAGAGTATGAGATTTGGATGGAAAGGGATTCAGTTTCGAGAGAGGAATGTTAGATTGAAGAGAGAAGTGAAAAATATCAGGTTTTTTATCATTTAGGAAGTCCAATCCTCATAAATAAAAATATGTGGAAAAAGAATAATTAAAGAATCAACAATGATATGGGAAATACAATTTAATAGAAATAGAAAATTGAGTCTTTTCTGTGAGACAAGAACAAGTTGTCATTGTGTCATCCTAACGGCTTAACTCCAAATGGTGTGTCTATATTATTTGAGATAGTAAGTGCGTGATAGTAACTGAGAGATACTAATTTTTTAGTCTGTGAAGCATGAAACCATAAACTGTGAAACAGTATGTTCAAAACTGTAAAACATTTAACTTAAAATATATCATCTCTAATTCATTTATGATGTCATTTATCCTTTCCGAATTTAATGGATTAGTGAATATATTAGGAAATTCATTTCCAATGAATTACAAAGTGATATCACCTTTTTGATAATGGTATATCCAAAAGTGATGTCTTACATGAATATGTTTTGTCTTGAATTGTGAAACATGATTCTTTGAAATGTTAATTGCACTTGAATTGTCACAATTTATAGGTAAATTTCAGAATTGATATCCATAGTCTTTTCATGTGTGCTTTGTCCATATAATTTATTCCCCACAACTACCAGCAACTATGTGTTCAGCTTCTACATTTTATAATGCAACAAAGTGTTGTTTCTTACTACACAATGACATTAGAGACTTGCCTAAAATGTGATATGTTCTAAAGGAGATTTTTCTATATAACTTACAGCAACAAAAATTAGAATCAGAATAGCTAACTAACTCAACATATTTTCCCCTATGATAGAACAGTCCTAGATTGGGTGTATGTATAAGGTATTTAAAAATTATTTTAACATCATTTAAATGATTTTCCTTAGGTTTTTCTAGAAAGGGATCACATATACATACACTAAACACAATAGAAGGTCGTCTAGAAGTTAAGTAGACTATGCTTCAAATCATTCCTCTGTAAATGGTTTGGTATACATATTTTCCATCATTGTCAACATCCAACATAAAAGCATTACCCATCGGAGTATCACTACCTTTAGTTCTATCCAAGCCAAAATTATTCAGAAGATAATTAATATATTTTCTTTGTTTTAAAATAATTCCATATTTATTTTGAAGTATTTGATAACCAAGAAATAATGTTAGTTTACCCATTAAACTCATTTTAAATTCATTTTTCATCATTTTAGAAAACTCAATAAATAAAGAATTTTTTGAAGATAAAAAATGTCTTCTACCGAAATATAAAATATTTGAATATCATTGTAAATTAGTTTTATAAAAAGAGGTGGATCAGCTATACCTTTTTGTAAAATTGTTGGAAATAAGAAAAGTTCTTTATATATCATACCATGATCTTGGAGCATGCTTTAAACGCCACAAAGCTTTTGATAATTTGAAAACATGATTTGGAAAGTGAGTATTTGTGAAACCTGGGTGTTTTTGGACAAAACATTCCTCAACTATATACCCATTTAGGAATGTACTATTGACATCCATTTGATATTGTTTGAAATTCAGATGTGTTGCATATGCAACAAAGATTTGAATGGCTTCAAGTATAGAAACTCCTATAAAGGTCACCTCATAACCAATTCCTTTTTCTTGATTATAGCCCTGTGCAACCAATCAACCCAAGTATCTAACTATGTTACCCACTAAATCTACATTATTTCTATACAACAACTTTGTGCCTATGGTAAAAATGTATTTGGGAAGTTTCTGAATATTTTTCCTTTGAAACTGATTAATTTCTTCTTGCATATCCATCACCTGAAATTCATCATTGATAGCATCATAGATGTTTTTAGGTTCATGTTGTAACAAGAAAGATTGATGTTCAACCTAATTTCTAAGAGAATCTCTTGTTTGTGTCCCTCTCTCTAGATATCCAACTACAACGTCTAAGGGATAGTTCATTAGGGTTCTAGATGGTCAAGAAAAGGCCGGGATTGTTATTTTAGGTTCATCACATGATTCTGGTTAGTTATGACTTGAATCTAGATATTTTGCAGAACTATAAGTTTTCAAAGATTCATTTACAATATGGTTAAATGATTTAACATAATGATTATATTGGATATATCATCGTTAAGGTTCTCTAGAGAAGTCATTGTATCATGGGGATCTATCTTATCAAACATGACATGGAGAGATTCTTACACACATTTAGTTCATTTGTTAAAAACTATATAGGCTTTACTAGAGACTTAATATCTAATAAAAATTCCTTTATCACATTTGGATGAAATTTTTTCAAGATTTTATCTAGTATTAAGGATATAAACTTTGCATCCAAAGACTTTGAAGTAGTTCACTTTGTGTTTTATATTGTTCCATAATTCATGTGAATATCTTCTTAGAATTGGTCTAATAAGAACTTTATTAATAATATTACATGTTGTATTTACAATTTTATCCAAAAAAATATTGGTTAGTCATATTCACTAAGCATGGTTCTAAAAATTTCTTTCTAGGTCCTATTTTATCTTTCTATAACTCTATTTTGTTGAGGTGTGTTAGGACTAGAGAAATTATGGTTATAGCCATTTTGTCAGAAAAAGAATTTAATCTCCTGATTTTCAAGCCCCCATCTATGGTCACTTCTTAGTGATTTAATTTTAAGTCCACTATGGTTTTCTACAGTTTTAGCATACTTGGTGAAGTGAGAGAAAGATTCACTTTTGCGAGCAAAGAAGAAGGTCCAAGTATACCTAGAAAAGTCTTCTACAATAAAATAAAAATAGTGCTTACCACTGAATCTAAAAACTCTAGATGGTAAAAAAATACATGTGAAATAACTTGAGAGGTTGAGAAGTTGAAACTTCTTTCTTTGGTTTGAAGGAAATTTTGTGGTGCATTCCCTTTTGACAAGAATTACACACTTTATCATTTGAAAACACTAGTTTGGGTAGTTCGTTGACAAATTTTTCCTCGTTATCATTCTAATGGAGTGAATATTGTAGTGTCATAGTCTTCTATGACTTATCCAAGACTCTTTGTGAAATTTATTTAAACATGAATCATTTTGGGAGACTAAAGAATCCACGTTAACAGAATACACATGTTCATTTCTTAATACAAAAAATACTTATTTATTTTTAGAATTAAAAATTTTACAAGAAACATTGTCAAATTTCACATGAAATCCCTCATCACATAGTTGGGAAATACTAAGAATATTATATTTTAGTTCATCAACAAAAAGCACTATAGAAATTAAAACTGAGTTAGAGTTACCAATTTGAACTAGGCTAATGATTTTTCCTCTAACATTGTCACCAATAGTGAAATTCCCACCATCAATATTTATTAAGATCTTAAATCATGAATAGCCTCAGGTCATGTGTCTTGAACACCCATTTTCCATGATCCCTAAGCTTTTACCAGATCTCTTTAAACAATTTTCCAACAGAATAGTCAAATAATGACAGAATTTGGTACCCATATTTGTTTGGGTCCAGTAATATTAGTATCTAATGATTTAGAAACCCAAATCTTCCTCATAGGTTTCCTATATTGATTTTGTAAAGTATTTGTAAATTCAAATTTATTTGGTGAAGAAAAACTATAAATAGTAGAGAATGTATCATATATTAAACTAGTAGAATGTTTTCCTAAACTATGAATAAAGATGTATATTCTAGATTTAGAAAAAAAATTGGTTTTTCCAAAATTTCTTTCACCAAGTTGATAGCCAATACCAGTAGTCTATTTTGGGGAAATGTTTTTACCTAGAATTTGAACCATAAAATATTTACTATTATTAATCTTATCAAGACCATTTTTTAATTTTTCATTAGATAGCTTTAATTCATTTATTTGTTTAAGTAATTGAACATTTTTCTCTCTTTCTATAGAAAGTTCATATTTAACTGTCAAGGAAATAATATGCTATTTCTTTAAAGACCTGTATTTAACTTTTTGTTCATTACATGTCTCTTAAAGAATATATCAATACTCAAATATCTCTTATCTAGAAATATTTTTAGAATCACTTTGATCTTTAGAATAAAAGGAATTATGTACAGTTGAGTTTACAAGATACCTTAGATTTGTTTGTCATGAAACACATATTGGATTTGTTAGCATATTCATCATGTGAAGATTCTGAGTCACATGAACTATCCTAAAAATCACACTATGTTTATTTCTTTTTGTTTTTATAATTTTTATCTTTGTATTTATATTTCCTTTTATACATTTGGTTGGGACATTCATCCTTTACATGCCCCCTTCGCTTACATTCATAACATTCTATCCCATTAGACTTGTCATTTATTTTCCAATCCTTCTTCCAGATTCCTTTTTTATTATATATTCTATTGATGTAAGGATTTATGAAGAATATATTTCTTTGGTAAAATTTCATAAACATTCTGTCTAATTGAGCCATCTCCTCATCTCTTTCAGGTAAATACTATTCACTTCTAGAACTTTTTACAAAGGCTTTCAGTTTCTCATTTCCTTTGTGTTTAGAGGTGGTGATATAGAATGCCATAGATTTTCTTTTAGGTTCATCCTCCTCTTCCTTGTTCACTTTCAGCTCCTCATCATACATCATTAGTTTCCCAATGTATTCTTTAATAGGAAATTTTATGATGTCACATGATTCCCTAGTAGAGATAGAAGTTCCTCTCCATATACCAGGTAAGAATCTGAGAATACTCATGATTTATTCTTAGGATGTAACTTCTATTTCCAGAGAGATCATTATATTGAAAATTTATTTTAACCTCAGATAAATTTCAGAAATAGGCTCATCAGGCTTCATTTTAATGTAATCATATTTAATATTTTAAGTATTAATTCTTATTTTCATCATATTTGTGGTTCCCTCATGTGAGATTGACAAAGTATCCCAAATTTCATGGTTTGTTTTTCATGCAGATATTATGTTAAATTCATCATCTCCTAAAGTGAAGTATAAGAAATTCATGGCTTTATAGTTGTGGTTATAAGTATTCTTAGTTGGGTAATCCCAATTAGCTCTAAAAGTATCATGAATATTATAATCATCTATAATTGAAGAACAATTTTTAAAACCCATACTTTTGAATTCATTTTAATTTTAATTTTTTATTGGGAATAATTAGTTTCATTAAAGAATGCATGTCTGTTTGTTATAGAACCTTCTTGCCTATTGTCTATAGAAAAGAAATAATTTTAAAGATATATAAATTTTTAACTAATAGAAATTTACATATGCTTAAAGTACAGCTAAAATAATAGTTCAAAAGATTTTAAAACAGAGCCTTAATAATAATGAACTCCTTTGATAAAAATGTTGGTCGGAGGAGATTACTCAAGAGTGGGGGGGGGTGAATTTAGTATCTATTGAAATTTATTTTAAATTTTTTACCTAAATGGATTCCCCAATATGAATGTACACATGCTAGTTAATCAGGGTAATACGGATATAAAGGTTTGACTGTTCAAATATCTTCTTAGAAGATTGATTATTTCTCCGTGATATCAATGTGAGTTATTGATACAACTTCTGATGTTATCTAAATAAGGAAAAGTTTCTATAGCTTCTAACTAAGAATAACTATCAAAGTAAAATTATTTTTTTATGAAATATACATTAAAGTAGGGAAACACCAAATTAAAATACAAATCATATAAAACAAGTGTTTCAATTTCCAACTGAGACTCAATCCACTCCACTTGGTGATCACCAGCCACCAATCAGTCTATATAGTTAAGATATGGATCCACCCCCTAGACCGGGGTAAAACAATAGTACACAGAACTATCCAAGTCACATGACTTCTTCTAAAAAGCATCATGGGAATGAACTACCAGGTCACACAAGGAACTCTTCCATACATATCTGTGGGATTAAATAAATTTAAGAAGATATGAGAGGAAGGATATCCTGTATCCTTCAGTTTAATAGAGTAGATACTGTGTGTTTTTAATACAAACACACACACACCACTTGAAATATAAAAATAGTACACCATAGAGAAAATATGATGAGAAAGGATTAGATGTTCTATTAGTGTTATTCTATGTAGCTATGGAATTTTATGATGATGCAGATGCATGAATCGAGTTATCTTGTGGAAAATAGAGTATCCTAAGTCTAGTGCTCTGGTTTCCAATTCGATTATTTGAGCTATGTAGCTCATATTCTTTTAGTTGGTACTGTGAAGATGTTTGATGCTCTGATCTATGGTATTTCAGCCTTCATGAATCGATAGTGATTTGTGTGTTCCTCAGTAGTATGTTCCATGCATGAGTTCTATTTTTCAAAAATTCTCGCACGTTTCACTGTACTATTCAGCAACATCTTATCTTCCTTCTAATAAATGTTACTCATGTTGAATTCGATAGGATGCATGTATTCTGAACCTTGTACATCATCCTATCTGGTTCCATATATACAATGAAACATTAATGGTGTCAGTTCCATTTAATAACATTGAATATGACTGTTAGAAATTAAATTGGAAACAACAAAAAAGATTAAAGGAATGTGTAAATATTTGTCTTGAAATAGTGTCCCTTGAAAACAGTGTCATACAGAAAACAATGTATTATCCATTTCCTTTGATCCATGAGATTGTCACATTGTCACAATTGTGTTGACATCTGGAACCAGTAGCACAGATGCGGTGTAAGGAACACAGTGTCTCTGGTAGCGTTGTTGAGTCCTTTGTTAAAACTTTGACCGGTGCTTGAGTGACCACATCAGGAGCAGAATATCAGGACACAACATCATGTCATGGTGTTTGGGTAAATTTTTCTAGTCATGGTATCAGGGATACAATGTCTGGATCAAGGTATATGGGTTACATTTTCTTGGTCACAGTATCTAGGTTACGTTGTGTTGGTCACAGTATATGTGTCATGGTGTCAGGGTTATAGTGTCTAGGTTAAGGTGTCTAGGTTACGGTGTCTAGGCCACGATATCAAGGACTTTTCCAAAATCGAGGACCGGAGTCAGAATTACAGTTTCTCAAACTTATCCAAATATCTGTAAACATTCTTAAACAGAAACCTTCACAGAATGAATTTAACTTAATTATTGGTAAAACATAATTGAAAAAGATTAAGCATAACATGTGATATTCCGAATTTAATCCAGTAAACATTGAATCATAATAAGACCAACATGAGTTAAACATGATTAACATGATTTGTGAGATGTAAAACATGATCAAACAGGAGGAGTAAAACACATTCATAGAGGGTAAAAATATAATTTAATATTAATTTAGTGAACGCAATAAATAGTCAGTTGTTTAAAGAGAAACATTTCATATGTATCTAATGTTTTAATATCAAAATTCAATATTAAATTGATTCAACTGACCTAAATTGGATAACATATTATATTATTGAAAAAATTTTATTTTGGAAACCATTTAATAAATTTTTATCTATATAATTTCTTTAAAATAATTAGTTTTTTTCAATAAAAACTAGTATTATTCCATATTCATTAAAAAATAGTTATTTCAGAAAAATGAAAAAAATTATTCCTAAGATATTTTTTGAATTTTTATTCCAAAAATAAATTAAAATTTTTCATGTAATTTTTCAAAAATAGTGATTTTTTTATTATTTATTAAAAAAAGAATGAAATCAATTTTGATAGGAAAAAATTAATTTTGAACCATATAATGACAATACCTAAAATTGAGTGATATTTATCCATAAATTTTATTTCACTAAAAAAGAATATTAATATCTTAAAAATGTGAATTTCCATATTCCTAAAAAAAAATTAATTTATATGTGGTTATGGTTGTATTTAAATAGTAATATTAATTATATATCATAGTTTCTTAAAATAGTGTGTTCTGTGTAACACAAGTTATCAATGAAATTGAATTTATATATAAATGAATATATCATAAAGTCTAACAATGTAACATTCTCTTATAATATCCATCATTCTTCTCATTTAAATTGTCGAATTAAATTATCTTCTATTAAAATTTATTAGAGTTATACTATATGAATCGATAATAGATGCTTTGGTTTGTATGATATCAGTTAGGCTAGTCATTGAGATAAATGATTCTCAACTATCCATGGGAGAACATGTACAATCTTTTAATAATATCAACATATTTTATAATCATTCCAATAGTAATTCCCCTATAGTTTCGTGAATTTATTGATTCTGGATCACACTCTCCCTTATAGGATGAATGTTTCCCCAGTATATCTTCATTGGCACCCTCTACAGGCTCTCAATTGGAAAGGGATGAAGAATAAGAACCTGTTATGAATAATACACAACTAGAATTTGGATATGGTTTCTAAACCATGGAATATGAACTAAAAAAAGTAAAACATAGTATCTATGGAATCTAAAGACCTTAATTTATTATTTTTGACATGAACCCAGATGAGAATATGGAATATATTACTTTTCTAAAACAACAGGAGGTTGTTTTCACCTTAAATTATATTAATATACATGAGTTAGACCATGAAGTGACCACATATTATTTAGGGCTACCAAAATTTCATCATGTTTTGAAAATGGAATTTAGGAAAATGAATCCAAACCTCACAACCATTATATATGATGAAGATGATAATATCATGATGGATAACATCATCCTCCTCAATTCTCTTTTTTTTGTGTTTTCAAATAAACCACTTTGTGGGTGAGCGGTAACCAAAACATAAAATACTAGATACTAATTTCAAGAAACGAAAGGAAGAACAAAATTCGAAAAGATCACATTATCCAAGGAGACCTCGACCTAGGTGTACCCACAACTAACAAATTCACTTCATCTCTCCTTCAATGTCTCCTATCATAATCTATAGTAGACCATGATGAATAAAATTAATAGAAATATTTATGTCTTAATTGATTTGAGAGATCAAAAATTGTATTACCCAAAAATTAATTTCATGGTCTTGGTTATAAAACTTTTGATCAACATTCCTTCTAGTATAAATGAACACTTATTCACTGATGGATACTCAAGTTACAAAAAAAATTGGATCTTCTATGAGGATTAGGAAGAAATTACATTCACTAATCCTCAAGAGGTTTTTTATTGTTATATAATTCCCTACTATTTGAAAACACATGAAACCACATGCCAATTAACTATATAACGTATATTATATCCCTTTTGGGTAATATTTTAAATTTATTTGTCGACAATTTGGTAGTCATGCCCCACAAGCACTCTGATCACCTCACTGATCCGAAAATAGTGTTTGAGAATTTACATCCAAAATATTTTAAAATGAAACCCTCAAAATTATCATTAAAGGTAAAATTAATTTTTTTTTCATCTATTGGGAGACCATATATTGACCCAAGATTAACATATATGAATATTATATCATCTTAGATGAATATTCTGTACATTACAAAAATACATTCCTGAGGACCATAATAGTTTGGTGTCTTTGGAAAAATGGAAATAAATACATCAATCATGGTGAAATTTCTTTAGCATCTCGCATTATGATCAATAAATTTAGTACTTCTGCCTAAAACCCTTTATCATAACATGGGGAAAAGAATCATAATAAATGGATGAGCTGAAATTCTTATTATGGTTAAATAAAGGAAATGTGTTTTCATAACATGAAGAAAGGGATATGGAACTTGAATATAACATTTGTAGATCATACCCTACATATTAGAGATCAAAATAAATATTTTTAGTTTATAAGACATAGACGATAAGTGAATTTAGAGCTTCTTCCATGAATTCATAACAACGAAATAAGACATTAACTTTGTGGAAGTCACATTTTTTTATAACATTATTCATATGTATAAGAAGAAATAGGTTCACTAATTAAGTTAAGGAAATCAAATAAGGCCCCCACATCAATTTATGGACAAGCAACCAGGTCAAAGAATAACATTGTGAATGTGTCATCAGGTTTATGCATAACCTTATTGACATGAAGCTAGGTCCATGCATAATATTTTTAACATTAAATAAAGTTCACACATAACATTTTGAACATGTAACCAGGTTCACTCGCAAACTTATGGACTTGCAACCAGGTCCATGGATAACATTTTGAACGTGTAATAAGTTTCACTCATAATATTGTGAACACGTAATCAGGTTCATGAATAATATTACTGACATGGTACCAGGTCTATGTATAATACATTGAAAAATTAATCAGGTTTACACATAAAATTTATAATCATGATTTATCCATAATTACCCAATGCTTTAGGGGGAGATATATTTCTCACCCATTTCATAATACCATCATCCATTCAAGTGCCTAAGTTAATAAAAATTCATCATATCATGACCCATTAAAATAAATGGGTTCTATATACATCAAATAATAACACATGAAATGAAATGGGTATAATAAAAATTTCCCCATATCATAACCGATAAATAAGATATATGTCTCATGATCATTTCTTTAATGAATAACCCATGAAAATAATCAGTTTTCAAATGTATATAACCTATGGAATAGAAATTAGTGACATAGGATTCATTCAATCAAAACATGAACCATTCACGAAAGTATATGAATATATCCTTTTCATAATTCCCTAAAAGGGGTTAAATAACCTCGATGGATGCCATCTTAGATAAAAAATAATTTTTTAAAGTACTTTTAAAACATTTGGAACAAAAATATCTTTTATTATTTCAAAAAGTCTTATTAAATTATAATACTTTTTTGAAATTCATTTTCTTTGAAAATAATTTCACTACATCAAAAGAAGGCTTGAAATAATATTAAAAATCGTTTTCCTTAAAAACAAGTAAAAAACAAGAAAACAATTTGAAAGTTTTTTCTTTAAAAATGATTAAATAAGCATCCATACATTTTACAATCCATTTTTATTGAAAATATATTCAGAACATATAAATAATTATTTAAATTGTTTTCAAACCAATTTCTTTGAAAATAATTTGAAGACATATTATGAAATCTTGAAAACATTTTGAAAACTATTTCATTAAAAATAAAATTTAAAACATATAAAGGAATTTTTAAAATATTTTGAAACCCATTTAATTGAAAATAAAATTTGAAAATTTATCAAGAAATATATTATTACAATAAAGCCTTTTTTAGAATCCCTTTCCATTTAAATTTAAATTCAATAATATTTTGGAATCTTTTTTTAAAAACTTTTTAAAAAACATGGTTTTTGAATATAATAGATTTTCGACCGATGAGAGAGATAGTAAAATTTTAATTAAATACATTATATTACGTAAAACGTGTGAACAAAAGGTACTAATACACGAGGATATCCTGAATAACCATAGGATAAGAAAATTTATGAGTTTTCTTGACAAATAGATCATGAGATTTTATAAATTTAATCATAATAATAAACAATCTTGAAAAGTGATGAGATTGTTTCAATAATCTCTTATAACATGGTAACATGGGAACATACTCTCCGTATAAGAAAATTAAATAATATTAATCATGAAATATCATTAAAATACGTATATTAATTATATATTATGAAAAATTGAAGAATATTCAGCTCAAAAATTATTTAGGTGCATAACACAACATGAGTCACAAAGAAGCAAAAATGAGAAAAACTATTTTAAAGATTTGGTTACTTTTGAAACTTAATCCCCATAAAATAATGTTTATAAAAATTATATTTAAATACCCATAAATTTATGTATAATCGATATATAATAAATTAATTATCACTACATATACCACACAAAATAAGTGAGTGGTGAATAAAGCATGTTTCTCACAGAAAAAAAGTGAAATGAAATTCCCTTACCTTGTGTCTTGACTCTCACCGTAATTGTTAAAAACAATTATATAATACATATGAATGTAATATAAATACTTTATATAACTTTATTATTATATATAATAATATATATGTTTTTATTATGACCTTATATTATCCTCTTGTTAACAATCCTTTGACAAGGTTTCACTTTGAGTAATATTCACTTTTTTCTTCAAACATGTCTTTAATTTTTATATATTTGGTCTTTGTACTTATATCATGATTCAAGAATGTAAAATTTTATTTAAATATCATTTATATTCTATGTATTTGTGTTATAATAATCTATATAATATTGAATTATGAAATGAAATACACAGTTTATAGAGACAATAAGTTGTGTGTACACATGAACGTTATTTCTATTTTTATTTTCGTATTGAAAGAAAAAAAAGTGATATATATATATAATATAATTATATTATAATTATAATATTATATGTCACATAATATCAATAAACCCATCTTTAAAACAAACCATGTATGGTGTGAACGAATCACATCGCTTTGAGGGGGTGGTAGTCCACACTTCCTCTAACAAAATTATAGTAGTCCCACCAAATAGGATGTAAAAAAAGATATCTATTGTAAAAGGAAAAAATAAGATTAAATAAATAGTAAATATAATATATGACATATAAAAATCTATTTTCATTCATAATTTCTACCATGACAGGCAGTAGAGGAAAAATGAACAATCATCATTTGGTGAGGCGTAAGTTCTCTATACAGGTAAATAGTATGTTCATTACCCATTAGTTAGTGGTTTGCATAATTTTAGGTAAAATAATTATCATAAAAACATCCTATTATATTTAGGATAATTATTTATGTATAAAATAATGTAATAAAGAGAGTGGAGGGGTTGGAGAAATAAAATAATAGAAAGAGGTTCAGAGAAGATGTTACCTCTTAATCTGGTAACTCCATTTAGTTTGTTCCAAAAGTATTCATTGGGTTTATTTTAGTCCATGAGTAGGATAATATGGTTTTGGGAGGGATTTTAGGACCATATTTTAGAAAATTTGGGTTGATCCAAGGGGTTGGAGTGGTTTGAATAAGTGGGAGGAGATGGGGCCTTTTTAAATTGGAGGAGGAGTGACACTCTTATAAATATTTGAAGAGAGAATTCCACTCGAATTTTTCATGTTTCATGTGGTTCCAATAATGGAGAAAAATCATGAAATGGTAGAATATTTTTGAAATATGGTCATCCAATTACTCTTGGATATGTTTATAGGTCATTTTGATTCTTAAATTTAAGGATTAGTACTTAGTTAAGCTTAATTTCATCTTAATCAACGTAATCAGTTTCAATTACATTCACTAATATATTTGAAAAAAAATTGAACATATTAGAAATTATAAATAATTATTATACCAAATATGGAATCCATTTTTCCTAATTCCAATCACATAATTGGAATGTTTTAATTTAAAATTAATCTCACTGACGGGATGACATTGTGGGGTTTTAAAGTAAAATGGTCAAACATTAGCTAAGTTTCTATATTAAATTTTCAATGTGAAATTGGTTCCAATGACCTAAATTTGTAAAATTGGAAATATAATCACTTAATTAATATTTTTTACCAATTTTTAATATAATTTAACTTTATAAATAATTAAAATTAAAGGGCATTTTTGAATTAGAATCCAGTATTTTAAAATATTAATTAAAAAATGAAACCTTACATAAAATGACCAAGAATTTATAATAAATTTTTTTTTATGTTTATCTTCCAAAGGTGATGTTTTTTTTACATATTTAATATATAAAATTTCCAAAATTGGATTTATAAGAGGTTCTCTATTAAAGTGCTGTAGAACTACCTTTACAAAAAAATTGTTTTTATTCATAAAATTGTGTTTGTTCTTAACTTATGTCTTTTAAATAAAATGGATAATATAAAAACATTTATTGAAATTATAACATATATACTACAAAAAAATTACTTTATAATTTTAATTAATTAATTTTATTATGTTAAAATAGATTTGTGACTATAATAATAATATTTTTCTATATATTCAATTAGTTTTAATATTCATTTCTAATTAATTTGTAACGTCAGAATTAATCTTATATTTGTGTAAAAAATATATTTTCATAAATTAGTTAATAATATTCATAATTTTTTTTAAGGCTTGGCTATATCTTATTATTTTAAATAATAACATTTTAATGATGTATTATTATCCAGATAAAATCAGTCTGGTATGCTATGGAAGCCATTAAGGAAAGTCATTGTTGCATATAACACAATATAAACTCTATGTTGTATGTATATAATGATAAAATTTATGTTTCTTGTAGTGAATGATTGAAACTTAATTTTTTTTTATTTCAAACACTTTTAGGGAAAATGAGAAACCATGGGACAAAGACTGCACAAGAGCACAACCGAAACAAACCAACATCAAATAACACCAAAACAAACAACAAGAAAAAACCATCACAACCACTAATAATCATAATAACCATAATATTCACCACACCCAACACATGGTTCCTCCTCTGTAGTGGCTGATTAGCATTCAGAAGATGGTTTATATTGCCTCCAGAGATTATCGCTTTGAACCTTTCTCCTCATTTGGTCCAAAGAGCACTGCCCCTAACTCGATTGCATGGATATGCTGTCTTTTTTAAAGGCAAGGATCACCCCGTGATCTCGCTTAGAAAAAGATCTAGTAATCGTCGAGTGCGACATATAAGAATAAACCTTCCTTGTTTTTCTTCTTTTGATAGACAAAAACGTTCCAACATACTCATTCATCCTCTTTTTCCCCCCTTGAACTATATCACTGAAGGAACGAGTTCCCAATTCACTCAGATTTTATTTATCACCCCCGGATGAATACCCCTTCTTGTCATATAGAGTCACTACCACAGGATCCTTGAGCCCCTTTTCCTTGCCCCTCCTCATCCCAGGAGTGTTGCAATCAATCACTTAAAGGCACCTAACCACATCTTCATTGTCTTTAGGAGGATCCTTCCCCTCACCCTTTGGCACTATTCTGCTAACCTCTTCTTTGTCTTGAATATTTCTAAAGTCCCGGCTAGGAAGCTCCTCCACCAACAAAGAGGACTCCTCATGACCCCTCCATTCATACAATAGGTTCTCCTTGAAGCCCTCATCCACACCGCTAGCTTCCACATGATCAAAGGTCAATCAGTCTTCTGCGAGACTACCAAACATGTTACTCAGCTAAAGATGAGGTCTCACCGGAAGAGCATCACCTCCCTCTTCTCAGTTCTTGACTGAACTGGTCACCTCCATGGAAGACACAACCCCTTTGAATTCAGCCAGTTGAACATTCTCCTCCGCAGATCCATTCCTATGAAGTTCTTTGTGCTTATCCTCAAGATTAGAAATATCCTCCTTCTGTGAAAACTGCCTAGAAGACCCCTCCAAGTCCTGTCTCAGCCTTTTAAACACCTCGACCACTGTTGGGATGAGAGATGAATCTTCCATCGCCACAGGACTAAGATCAAAAACATCAGGATCCTTGCGAACTCCCTCCGAGGCATCTTGGTCCAACAGACGCAGTGGCTGAACCCCGCCAAAACTAACTGGATCACACTCCCTATGAACTGGAACAACCTCCCCAAAAACTACAGCTCCATTACCATTTGAACTCTCCTCCCTCCTTGCTGAGATCTGGGTTGAAGGTCTCCTTCAGAAAACCCCCTCGGAATGACCCAGACGATTACATGACGAACACAATTCAGTCCCGTTTTCATAAATGACCCTTTGCCTGCATATATATTCCTCTCTTATGGTAATCCAAACAAAATCAAAGGGAATCTGGTAAGAATCAACTTCAACAAATACTCAGGGATTAACCAGGTGACATAATACCTCTGTTCAAATATCCACGCATAAAAACCTCCCGATGAGGTTGCCCAACATTCTGATTGTAGAAAGATTTTGAAAGGGTAATGGATGGTTAGGAAAGCTTACCCAAACCACCGTCGAGGGAGGATCCCGACCCATATGAAAGTCAAATAACCAGCGTAAGAGGAATAAATGAATCCTGTGGCAGCTATGAGGAGCTGACGACCAGGCTTTGATAAGATCCTCCTCTGATTCAAACTGGATCATGATGTGGTGGCTATCTATTAAAACAACAACTGCCCTTTCCTGGAGATCCCATGAAGAAAACATGAACCTGTCGAATGTGTCAATAGAAGGTCTCCTCTATTTGAAGCGGGCAATCAGGGTGAGGTTGATCAGCGCCGAGGACTCCGTGAACTCAGTAGGCGAAATCTAAAGGTTTGGGATTCCATCTAGCAGAGCCAGGACATTGGGACTTACAGACACTTTCGGAAAAGAGGGAAGGAAATTAGGGTTGTAGAAGGGCCGAAAAGGCAGTCCTGCTCTCCCGAGAGAAGGCGAAGCCGCCTCCCCCGCAGAGGGGGGAAGAGCTAGATAAAATGGGAGTGATGATTGGACATGGAGAAAATGTAAATATTTATAGGGAGTGATTGTGGTCATCAATAAAAAACAACTGAACGATAAAAGAAATGTTGATGGCCATAAAGTCATAGATCTGTGACGATTTAAATGTAATTTAGTTCAAAAAAGGAAAAGGTATTAGAAGAAAATATTTTTTTATAAATATTATATAATTGAGTAATTAATTTTATTGAAAATGAATATAAGAAAATATACATACATGATTTTATTCACCTTTCTTAAGAAAAATACTATCCTTTGGTTTTGATTCAATAGATTTCCACTACATATCTTACCCTATGAAGTGAATGAGAATTTTCTTTTTATTCATGAAGTACTAATAGATCATGAGATCAATGATAAGTCTACCACGATCATCTGTTACTATAAACACTAATACGATATCCTCCAAATCATTTTTTATTCTTTTTAAAAACAACTTTAAAGCAATGTGGGAACCATATAGAACATTCACTGCAGCAACATACACAGACCCTCCAAAAACACAGTTCATCATACAGATCTCAAAATTCAGAAATTCAAACATCACCACGCCTCAAACTCTAACCAGGTACCAATACCACGACACGCACATGATCAAAAATATTCAAAAATCAGAATTAAAAAGATTCATCATCACCATTCTGGAACCACGAGCCGCCCGCGTTGGCCTTCACCATCAGTTGCATCACCCATCGCCGGACCTGAACCCATCCACGCTGGAGTCTAACATCGTACTTCTTGTAGGCGTCAATTCAACAGCTCATCTATCATCACCATCCCGTCGAAGAAAACCAATCCGAACCACGAACACAACATCACCAACATGAACACTATTGTCGTCCTCGAAGAAAGCCAGCACCATTTCCGAACAGGGAAAACACTAACTAGGGGTTCTCGAGAAACATAAGAAAAACCCGATCAAATAAGTCCTTGGAAACAAAATCCACTGAAACCCACCAATGCTATGAGACAAACTCTCAAAACAATGAGAATAAGATATTCCACAAAAATTGATCCATCGAAGAAGTCAGATCGAGGAAGACACTGACCAGGAGCCATCCTATCATCACTTCACCATCTTATATTTACATAACTTTCTATAAATGGTTAACCTTATAACCCTTCCAACATACAAATTATTTGTTCTTCCTTATATATGCTCTTATATTATACCAAAAACATTTTTATTGACTACTTGGGTTCATCTATGCCTTAATAATACATTAAATGAAATATTATTAAACCAAAATCCATGTAGAGTGATATAATTACCTTAAACCTCACTAAATGGTGAAAAAAAGATTATAACAGGGATTATTCATTCAGAATACAACATAAATTTCAAAAGGGGGGGGGGGAATTATATGTTTTCCAAAATTTTCATTTCTTACTTTTTCCATTTTTATTGAATAGGATTTCCCTTTCTACTTTTTCCATAGAGTTTATTGTGTCTTTTCATCCATATTATCCCTTGGATTGGGGCATTGATTCACACAATTCAAAAACTCTATGCACTTTAAACACTGAGGTGTGGGTGTTTATTTCTATTAAGATTTCACTCCACTCAATTCATTGAGTTTCTTCTTCTCATAACTTTTCATTTCATTTTTTTATTTCATACATGGTCTATTTTTTTCTATGTGTTGTACCTTCAATGGTGGATCCCCTTAGGCATGAAATTATTTTCTTTTTTGCTTATTCCGTTCCAATAAAGCCATAACATGATTTTGGATGAAAAATAGTATATTACTTCCCTTTATGAACTATCATATGTTATATTTTCTATATTTTTAGAAAATAAGAGTTTGATGTTTTGTATTCACTCCATGGTTTTTATATTCCACTAATAACTCCATATTCTGTTCATGTTAAAAAACATATATTGATAAGTCTATCCAACCTCCATTTCAAAATTGATTGCATAACACACAATATCTTCATAGTTACTAAAGTATCTTATAGACAACAAACTTTTGAGATGTTACATTAAACCAACGATGTACCTTTCAAATTTACATTCGAGTTGAATAATAATACAAGAAGCATACCTCACAAGTCTTGTGAAATTATCCTCATTGGTATCGATAGATTCATTATCCATTTGTTTCAACTCAAGGAACTCCTTTTATATCTTCACATGATGAATACAAGTAATGTACCTATTGAAGAATATGTTCATGAACTCATCCCAAACCATTGATTTAATTTTATCTTTCTTACTTGTATTCTTGATTAGATAACACCACTAATCTACTTCACATTCTAATTGATAAACTTCCAAAATGTATTTTATAAGATCCTAACACTTGAGAATGGTGAGTATCATTTCATTGTTACTGATATAGTTTTCAAAAACATGTGTATTTGATGAGACACTGAAATAATGGGGATGATGCCTCATCAAGTACTCTGCAGAATGTTGATCCCTCATTTTCTCAATTGGAAACTCGGTATGATTCATAGCTTGGGGATGTAGTGAGAGTTTAAAAATGAGGTTTTTTAGTCTATACCAAATAGAATTAGGAAATTCTATAGAAAATTAATTTTATTTTCCATCACAATCCCCATTACCTCTGTTCCTTCAAGTTCTATCCATTGGCTAAAACCAAAATCATAGAGTAAGAAATAGATAACATAATGAGGAAGTAAAAAATCATGAAAAATCACTTATATGATGTCTAAATTATGAATCCTTCCCCTATATATGACACCATAGGTTTATCCTAGGTTATTCATAGACAACTTATATTTAAATCCTTCATGATGTTTTGTGAAGAGTTTTTCAATCACCCTATCATATCCACAAGAAGTGTCAAACCATGTGTGAAACAAGGCCCATTTTCGTGTACCCGATAACCTCAAGTCAGGCCCAGAACATCTTTTCAGAGTTGTTACCCCTTGGTATATCTATTCCAGAGACACATGTAGTTATAGTATATCGAAAGATATGTATTTCAAGTAAACCACTTACTCAAAACTTTACCAAAATTCGTTGACATTTTTATAAATGTTAACTCATCCTTAGAGACATCCTTAGACATATCCTTAGAAATATACCTTGGTTTCTCACTAATGACTTCACATAATAGTTTTTAAATCATGACTACTCAGTTTACTTGATACCAACTATAGAGGATAAGGATTAATATACCTGGATATTATAGCATCTTAGTTGAATATTTAGTACATTTCAAAAATATATGCGTAAAGACCATAATATTTTAGTATATTTGTAAACATTGAAACCAAATATTCATTCCTAGGGAATGATCATCAACATATCCCATAATTATCTACACCATTAGTAATTATACTTAAAACCATTCATCATAACCTGGAGAAAGAAAAAAAAGAATGGGGTGAGCATAGATGCTCAGTAAGGGTAAATAAAGGAAATTCTTAAGAATTACATGAACAAGATGGTATTGAACTGGAGCATAACATTTGACAATCGTACCAAACATATTAATAATAAATATTGGAATCTCATAAGGCATAAATCATATGGTAATTAAGATCATAAGTCAGAATTACCTAACTCAGGAATAAGACATGGAGTTAATTGCATGCACATTTGTTTATAACTTCATGAACTTTTATAACTAGAAACATATTAACTCATTTAGTTAAGGACTTGAAATTAGGCTCCCACATAAACTTATGGACACAAAACCATGTTCATGCATAACATTGTGATTGTGAAACCATGTTCATGCATAACCTTGTGGACATGAAACCATGTCCATGAATAACATCTTGAACATGTAATTAGGTTCCCTCATAATTTTATGGACATGAAACTTGGTCTATGAATAAAATTTTTAACACTTAATAATGTTCCCTCATTAAAATTGTGGACATGTGATCAGTTTCATGCATAAAATTAATGATACACAACATGTACCATGACTAACATTGTAAACATGTAATTTGGTAGACACATAACATTTATACTCACGAGTCATCCATCGTTACCCAATGCATTGGAGGTACATATAGGTCCCACCCGCATCAAATTAAAATCATTCATACCAGTTCCATAAGATAAAAAAACACTGTCATATAATGACCCCTAAAAATATATGGGTTTTATAAACATAAAATCTTAAAAAATGAAATGAAATGGGTATTATTAATTTTCTCCACATCACTACCTATGGAAAATATATAGGTTTCATAATCAATTAATCAACAAATAACCCATGACAAGAAGTGGGTTTTAAAATAATATAACACGTGAAGTACAAATTGGTTAAATTAGAGTCATTTCAATATAGAATAAACCATTTAAGAAAGTTTATTAATTGATCCATTGAATAATTTCATAGAAGGTCTTTATTAACATCAAAGGATACTATCTTATATAGAAAATATTTTGGAAAGATATTTTGAAAATATTTCTTTAGGAAAATATCCTTTCTTCTTTGAGAATGTATTTATAAATAATAAATCCTTTTTGAAATCTACACTATTTGAAAATAATACTAAATAAAATAATGAAATCTTGAAATCATTTATAAAACCTTTTTACCCTGAAAACATGTAAAATAAACATGAAAACATTTTGAAAACCTTTTCCCTTGAAAAATTATAAAATAAGAATCAAAATATTTTAAACTTTTTTAATGAAAACACTTTTAAAACATATATATAAATATTGAAAATGTTTTCAAAATCATTTCCTCTAAAATAATTTCAATTCATTTAAATAAATCATGAATTTTTTTTGAAAACAATTTCTTTGGAAACAACTTTGAAAACATATAAATAATGATTGAAAAAGTTATTAAAAACATTTTTTTTTGAAAATAACATTTAAAAAATATAATGAAATATTTTAAAACCATAAAAAATTTCAAAATAATTATTCTTTGAATATTATCTACCGATATATTTTGAAAACATTTTTTAAAACATTATGGATAATATTGTTATTGAATATAATAGATTTCCAACTGAACAGAGAGATAAAATATTTTTACATAAAAACATTATATTAATTACCGAAGACTGGACAAATGGTACTAGTACATTTGGATATCGATAATAATTAGAGGATAAGAAATGTTTTATTTTTTTTGAGATATTTATCATGAGACATCACTAATATAAGCATAGTCATAATCAATCTCCAAAAGTAATGAGATTATATCAATAAGCTCTTATAACCTGGTCACATGAGGTCATACTATCCAGATAAAAAAAGGAAATTAAAATAAGCTTAAAATATCATGAAATGAAAAATATTAAAAATATAACATTTACAATGGACATATATACACCATTAAAATAATTTAGCTACAAAACAAAACATGAGTCTTAAAGAAAGAAAATTGAGAGAAAACTATTTTACTGATTAGATACTATTTGAAACTTAAACTCTATGAAATAAAATCATAAAATGTTATATATATACCAATAAATATAATTATAAGAGAAATATAATATATTAATGTGTTGTACACACAACACAAAAAATAAGATAGTGGTGAATAAAGTATGTATCCCATAGAAATAAAATGTGAGATGAAATCCCGTTACGTTGTATCTTGAATCTCGTTGTACTCATTCAAAACACCTATATAATAAATATAAATGTATCATAAATATTTTATTGGACTATATTATTATATCTAACACCATATATGTTTTTATTATGACCATATATTTCCCTCTTTCTAAAAATCCTATGTTAAGGTTTCACTTCATGTAATATCTGCTTTGTTCTTTGCATGTTTCTTAATTTTCAATATCTTCCATCCTTACAAAAATATGATGATTCTAGAATGTATTCCCTGATATAAATATATTTTATACAGGGTGTATATGTATTATAATAATCTCTTGAATATATAATCATGAAATGGAATACACTATTCATGGAGATGATATGTCGTACGTACGCGTAAACATTACTTATATTTTTATTGTCATATTCAAAGAATGAAAGTAAATTAAATTTATGTATATTGGTATATACTATCATTAAATTAGAATTATAATGATATATATATCACAAAATTTCACTAAATCCATACCTAATATATTCGATGTAGTGTGTGAACGAATCAAATCGCTTCGAGGGGGTAGTAGTCCCCACTTTCTCAAATGAAATTATCATATATACAACTAATGGAATGTAAATAGATTTGTGTTTTAAATGGAATACAGTGGAATAAATTCATAATAAAAATTATATATTAAATATATAAAAATATCTTTCATCGTAATGTCTACCATGAGTGGCGATAAAGGAAAAATTAGCAATCATCGTTTAGTGAGGTGATAGTTCATCGTATACGTAAACAGTATGTTCATTAAACATTTTATAGAGGTGTGTGTTTATTTTTGGATAAAACATAGAGTGATAAAGTAATATTATATTTAGTATACTGTTGTTTTCATACAAGAATTTATTATATAGAGACAAGTGGCGGAGAATGAAAATAAAAGAAAGGAGCTTGAGAGAAGACGTTAGGTCTTAATCAGGTAACTCAATTTGGTTTGTGCCAAAAGGCTTCTTTGGGATCCTTTCTGTCCAATTGGAGGATTTTAAGAGGATTTTAATTATTTTGGAAGCTTATAAGATATGATTATGGTTATCCAAGGGGAATGAGATGTGTAAAGAAATGGGAGGAGATGAGACCTTTTTATAGTGGAGGAGGAGGGTCACTCTTGTAAATATTTGAAGAGAGAATTCCACCCACGTTTTCATGTTGATTATGTATCCTATAGTGGACCACATTTCATAAAATGGCGTATATGGTCTAAAGTTTTCTTCCCAATGGCTCCTTTATAAGTATATAGGTGGTTTTGAGACTCAATTTTAAGGTTTAGTCTTTAGTTAATCTTAATTATACTTTATTCAATGTAATTAATGTTAATTATATTCCCTAATTTTTTTGGTCAAAAACTAAGTTCACCTTTTTATAATATATAAATTATACTTATTCAAAATATGAAATCCATTTTTCCAAATTCAAATCACATAACTGGATGAAATTAATTTTAAATTAGCCCCCCCTGACAGGGCAACGTTGCAGGTTGTAAAGTAAAAATCATCAATAGTTTGATAGGTTTTTATATCCAATTTCAATGTGAAATTGGTTAAAATTACCTAAACTGAATTAATTGGTAAAATTATTATCTAACTAAACGTTTAAATTAATGAAAAATTTAATATATCCTTATAAATAAATTAAAAGAAAAAAGCTGTTTTGAATTAAAATCAAGTATTTTTTACTAATCACTAAAAAATGAAACAACCCAGAAATATACCAAAAATTTATACTAACCTAAAATTTATGTTTTTATTAAAAATATGAATTTTATTTTGAAGTATAAAATCTATAAAAGTTAAAAAATTTAATTACAATATATTCTCCATTAAAAGGCAGTAAAACTACATTTAAAAAAATAAGTTTTTGTGCATAAAATTGGGTTTGTTTTTATCTTATGTCTATCAAATCTATTTGATAAATATAAAACATATTATATTGAATATATAACATATATAATAAATTAATATCACTTAATAGTTTTAATTATTTTAATTTATTAGTTTAAATCAACATTATGACTATAATAATAATATTTTCCTTTCTATTAAATCGTTATTTATATTAATTTATAATTAATTTGTAACCTATGAATTCATATCATATTTGATTAAACTATATAATTTCATAAATTAGTTAATAATTTTCATAACTAATAATTTAATGGCTTGGTTATATATTATTATATTAAATAATGAAATGTTAATGATATACTATTGTTCGGTAAAAACCAGCCATGCATGTCACATAAGCCATCAAGGAGAGTTATTATTTCATGTAAAATAAGATAATCTTAGTGATTCTAGTAGAGAAAGATAAAATTTATGTTACATGTAGTGCATGATTAACTTGTTATTGTATTGAGACATGAATATAATATTTCTTTAATGTAAAAAAACTATATTTAGTGTCGTGTGAAATGTATAATTTCAAAAAGAATAAATTAAATTAAAAAACATAATTCACAAAATCATGGGGTGTGAGACACCATTAGGGTATCAAGGTAGATCCTATAAGAAACCAGTTCTTCCTTGATGGACTGTTCATTTTACATACATAGAATCATAGTTTAAATTCTAGAATATGGTCTTGTGTGAATTCCCATTGAGGTCATAAAGGTTTGAGGGTGTCCGGGGGTGGTTGGGATCTCGAAACCCAAATTTTGGGGGAATAAGGCATAACCCATGGTTAGTAGAAACTATCAATACATACCATATGGTTACTTATTACTATGAGAGGTTAGAATGTGGCATTCTACAGGATAAATAGTTAGATAAAACATCTGAAATGGGTTGCACGACCGTGTGGCCATGTCCACAATTTTGAAAGTTGGCCTTTTTATGGTTTTATCATGGTTAAAGAAACTTTTAGAGGAGGTCGTACAATGTTTACCTTTCTTATTGTAAAGGTATTATGGTTCGTGCATGGTTTGGCCAACCATGTGGTCCATATTTTTTGTGAATTTTTTAACCCAAATTAAATTATCATTAAACCTAATTTTCTCAATAATTCTATGTTGGATAGATTTAGCTCTTGAGTGATTTTTCATGATGAATATTATGGTAATCAAGAGATCGTTTCAGTCTAATACCTAAATCGATTACCTTCGGTCTTGTTGGATCTACATTGATGATTTATTAATTCATATTTGGCCCTTCCATATTTGGTTTAGAATCAACTATTCTATTTAGGTTCATGATAATATGAACTATTATTGGGTTTTTCATCTATTCTTCAATTTTCTCCTGAATATAGCTAAATCAAAAATTGATATTTTTTTATATATCCACTATAGACATACTTTAGGTGGTCTCAGGCTTCTAATTATAACTAAGAGTGTTTATATATTTAATCTTGTCACACAACAAATTCTCAAGAGACTCTTTGAAATAAGTTCTAAAACATTAATTAAATTTTTCATCATAGACTATTTAATTAAAGCAGCCCATTAATGAAATATTATTTTTTATGGAAAATGAAGTGAAAACCAACCCTCTGGGTGTGTTATAAAATTAAATTAACTATTACGATAGTTTAAGAATTTTGGATACCTTTTAGGTGTTCCCATTACCACATTTCATGGGATGTTTAAAATGGAATTGAGGAATTATAATTGAGTTTAATTATTAGTTTAATTGGAATATCAATTGTGAATTGAAATGTAGATGGAATTGTAACTCAAATTGGAATTTATTGGATTAATTAGAATATGGATAAAAATGTCCTTGGTCATGGTTATGAAATTTTTTATTTAATTTTATGTTTCCCATATAATTATTTCCAAACGTGTGTAATTGAGATGTCCGACATTTAAGCTTATACCATAAATTGAGTCACCATTTGAGGTGACTTTGAAATGAAATGTTCTTGGTGATGACCCTGACATGATTATATGATATTTATTATAGGGTATTAAGTACTTATATGACTTGTGTGACACATGGATTTATAAGATGAATTCCTTGGATGTGATCATTTGGATTTAACCTTGATTATGACACAATAACACTTGGACTCCAAATATGGTTTTCCAAGGATGGACCATGATGGAATTTGAACATATATGTCATGCTTAATTCTTTGTCTCCCTAAGTAGAACTCCACGGATGAACTCGAGTCATAGTGATGTTGTACCAGACCTATTAAAGTACATTGGTTCTTGAGAGGTTCTACATGGGTTGACTTTTAGTCTGTTGGGTTATATTATACATATTAAAATACCCAGATTCCAAATTAGGAATGCCAAGGATGAGATCAGGTTCATAAATGATTAATGAATGAAGTGGTTTAGTCTAAGTGTCTTTAAAGACAAGGTAAATCCAAGATTTGGTCATTGTATTACACATTATAGATTCCATGTTTATGAATCCTTTGATAATATCACTACGTGGGATTATGGGCTATTCACTAGGTCCCAAGACATTATAATTAAATGATATTGATTAATTAAATGGTTTTGATTAAAAATTAAATAGGGTCGAATATTAATTCAGATACTTAGTTTATATATGAAATCATTGATATGAATATGTTATGAAATGAGAATATAGAATTTATAGGTTGTTTAGTTTTAGTACTTCCTTACACATCTCATTACTGCCTACGTGCTGTGATTATTATATGTTCATGAGCTTTATAGAACTAGGCCATGTGTGGTTTCCTAATGGGATTATGTCTCACACCCTATTCGGGCCACCTTGGGTTTACAAAAAACTATATAATTTCATTTATAGATAAGGGAAAGTTCCCTACTATAGGTTCATGACGGATTATTATGATGAGATGAGCATGAGACCGAGCTGAGGCTCATGATGATAATTAAAAAACCATTGGTAATTTTTTTTATAGATGTATTGATTTGTATTGTTTTATAATTGTTTTATATGATTTATACTTCTCAGGACGTATATCATCATCATCATTGTATATGAGTTTCATTTTTGTTATCGTTGTATATTTGTAGTTTTATGTGTTTAAATATTGTTATTACTGATTCCTTTATTCTATGTCATTATATTTCCGCTATGTTCCACTCTGGTGATGAGGTCATAGTATCCCCATAGACACACCTAGTCCCACAGTACTAGTCATAAGCCTCTGGCATTTGGGGAGATGCACATGAAACCTTGTGGACAATCGTGCTCGGGGTAGTGTCGAGTGACATCTAAGCATGGGATGTTAAAAAGTGGTTTGAAAGGTTCTTTTCTAGTTTTTGTTATTAATTGGAGATAATAGGTATAGATAGAAAGGCATCTCAATTTAGTAATTACATGTTCTCAGGCTTAGTTTACCCTCATTGATGAAAAATTCAAATTTACTCGAATAGAAAATGATGTTATATGATTTTCAAATATTATAGTTGATTTGATTTCAGGTTTGGGGCAATGTACTTGAATTGTGATGTTATAATTGTTATAATAGTGGGTTATATTTTATTTCAACCCAATCATATGAGGGTACTCCATCCTGTGCATCATATTATGCACTTTACAAGAATCACATGAAATTAACGATGAGATTCAATTTATTAAGAATTATTTATTTCATGTAGTTATGATTGGTTTCATGACATATATAACTGATATTGTGATAGGTATTCTGGAATGTGGTATGGGGTTAATTTCATGGATTCCATACTTTGGATCCTGATGAGTGTGGCCCCTCATGTATCAGAATATGGAGTACCATTTGTTTCAACCTATTTAAAGTGAATGGTATATAAATGTGAAATTAATTAAATGGGGAATTAATGTGAGAATGGATTAGAAATTTAAATGGATTTTTATAGAGAACTTTCCTCATACCTGACCTTAGTAGTGTGAATTAGGTAGTATCTATTAATTATATATGATATATACATCACCTAGACCTAACATATGGATAAGGAATGCTATTCTGTTCTTATATAATAAGGTTTATACTTATGTAGTCATGGATAGAGGCCAGTCATCCTATATTCAAGAATCTAGAGACAACTCCCGAGACGTGAGCAATGATTGATATGTATATGTTATGTGAGAATTCCAATAGATGGTGGGATACCATTAATAAAATGGATCATTCTTGGGAGATTT
Source organism: Viscum album (assembly GCA_963277665.1). Classification (NCBI taxonomy): domain Eukaryota; kingdom Viridiplantae; phylum Streptophyta; class Magnoliopsida; order Santalales; family Viscaceae; genus Viscum; species Viscum album. The sequence goes on along the minus strand of OY728135.1, from coordinate 247,517,477 downwards.
ATTGGAGATATTTATATATGACATTATTGGACTACTTCTATCCTAGGATGTTGAGGGCAGATAGTGCCAAAGATTTAATGCATCTGAAGCTGGTATCATTACTCATTATGAAATATTTGGTCTGTTTTACATAGCTCTTGAATTTCAAATCATTTCTAATGTATGAATAGTTCTATAAAGCTAAGATATTCAAGGATTCTCTCATATACAACATATGATTATAGGTGAATGTCATTCAGTTGACTACCATTTCTAAAATAGTAAATCATGTGCTTATCCTAGAGCATAACCTGATAGTGGGTAGAGGTGCAAGCTAGTGTGGTTCAACACCTTGATCCGGAACTATATTGACCAATAGTAGGAAACATAATTTAGGGATTCTGTGTGGTGATATTAGTAGTTTGTGTACATAATCATGTAGCAAGGTGAGGTTCGACTAGTATATTAGGATAAGGAATATTAGGGAACAGTCTACAGGGGTCCAACTTGAGTGCTAATCAGGCAGAAATATGGGACATCTATAGCAATTCTAATGAACCATTCTTCTAGAAGCTAGTCAGATATGGTCAATACCAACTCCATATTTAGTGTGGGGTCAGTAGCTTTTCATCGGGTAGGGAGCGGTAGAATATCTAGCTGATTTGGATGAGGTGGTGGTTGTGTTCTTGGTAGTAAGTCCCCAGTTTTATAGAGATAATATAGAGGATCTACTCAAGGTATCCAAGAAGTATTATAGGGACATGGTTCAGTCCTATTATACACAACGAAACTGACCCTTGAGAAGAAGGATCCTAGCCCTTCTTCTATGAGATTTACTATTCTAGTCATCTCTATATTAGAATCTTCCCTTTTTGATACAAGGTCTTCTAATTGCATTGTTTATTTTCCTCATGTGGAGCGAATTAGGTAACGTTTTAAAACTTTTGATGGTGTTATAATTCTTAACACTCAATTGGGGATTTCAATGAAGGATGTATGCTAGTAAATTTAGTGCCCCCCTAGAGATTGGTGGGTGTAACTTCATATGAGACCTATTTTTCCTTAATATGATAAGAATTTAAATCATTCTTGGGATGTACTACTTGGTTCCCATTCATGATTTTTTTTGATTTCTATCACTTCAAGGTGACCCTCAAATGACAAGAGTGCATAGATTTTATTCACCGCGGGGAAATTGATTTTCATGAAAGATGAGATTAACTCAAACAATGTGGCCTAAGTTGAATGATTGCCTTGATTGTGAGTTTATATCTATATTTTCAGGGAATGTTTCAAATATATTTACTTCTAGTGTTTGATCACATTAGGGATGTTTTCATGGATTAATTTTTATTATTACCTCTAGTGAGAATTTCAAAGTTATATATAGAGATAGATCTAGGAGAAGCACCAATTCCCATTCCTCATCATAGGATAGATGCTATTAAGATGTTGGATCTCAAGTGATAGATAGTGGATTCAAAGGAAAAGGGTTTTATATAACCCAATACATATTCATGGGGTTCACTGGTATTTTTTCAAAAAATTAATATATAACTCTCTGGAAATGTGTGGATTACTGGAAATTGAACCAACTTATGATTAAAATTGGTATCCTCTGCATAGATAGATGATCTATTCGATCATATTTGAAGAGATTAGGTATTCTAAAGGATTGATTTTAGACCTGGTTATCATCTAGTGTGTGTTAGACCTCTATGCATACCATGAATAGATTTTTTTAGTAGACGTGATACATATAAGTATTTGGTTATGCTGTTCATTATCACAAATGTACCAATGGTGTAGAGACCCAAGTTTGAAGTACATGTACATTGAATATCTTTTCCGGAATACGTAATAAAAGACACAAATAGATGCCCAAGGACCGTATTAGTTTAGTGTCTTTGGAAACTCAGAACATAATCATCTAATCGTGGTGAATGATCTTCATGATCACCCATAAAGATCTTCCAATTTTTTCCTACAAAAAACATTTCTTTATATCCTGGTTGAAAGAAAACATAAAAAGGGTGAGATCAAATTCTCGGTATGGGTAACCATGGAGAAAATAAAACAAACCACATACATTTGAATATACAAACATGTACATAATTTTTAAACATTAAAATCATGGGTTATGAAATAAATATTGGCAGTGCATAAGACATAGATCCTAAATAAACATTAACCGTGATAAAATAACATGGGAATAAAACATGAAATGTTGTAAAACTATTAAGCAGATAATATGATTTCTATAGTAGCTAAGGCATTACTTCCAAGACCATTATAGTTGATGAAGTCCATTACTGAACCATGCTTACATACTGTTCTAGCCCTGTATTACTGAACCAGATTTAATTTCCATTCCAGCCATGTCTATATCATTAGATACAAATCATTACCCAATTAATTGGATGGATATATAGGTCCCACCCATATCATAATGAAATCATTCTTACATGTTCAACAAAATCATAAATCATTAATCCTAATATAACCCCTGAAATAAAATGGGATTCTTAAACATCTTGTCATCATAACATATTATATATAAGATAAATGGACATCAAAAAAATAATTCCATCATAAGAACAATGAAATAAAAGTAATAATAGGTATCAAAACATAACCCTATGTCATATAAGATGGAAAATAATTTTGATAAAACACTTGAACTTAGTTCTTGAGGAAAATAACCTTTTTTTTTTCAAAAATGTTTTCCTTTATCAAAAGGTAATGCAATTTTAAAGAACATTATTTAGTTGAAAATAAAATTTTAAAATTATAGAGGAAGCATCATGGAAAAAAGGCATTATTAAAATCTAAAAACTCGTTCATTCCAAATAATTTAAAAAGCACATCCTTCTCATAATTTTTCTAGAAAAGTCAAAAACTGCCTCGTATGGTAAATGTATGAAAGATTACTTCCAAACAATGTTGTAAAAGTCAAAATGGGTAAAAATGACATTAAAAATACATATATTAACACTAAAAATTTTAAGAAAATATTTTTAGAAATCATGGACATGGATGATAAATATATCCACAATAAATACATACATATATTCAATCTCGGATAAAAATGAGATTGTAAAATTATCCCTTAACCTAGGTACCATTCCTTTTGTATGTGTCTGAAACTCCTATATATTGGGTTTAAAAATATTATTAACTTGTAACATAACCATAATAATATTTATAATATCATATAGGATTCAATTACGACTTTATATCACCCGTTCATTTGTCAATTCCATGTTAAAGTAACGTTCTGGATAATTATCGTTTCATTTATCGTACATGTTTGAACTTTTTATTCTTGAAATTATTACTTAGATCATGATTTAATTAATTCCATAATGTAAAAAACGATTTATATGTCATATATATTTTTTATATAAATATATATATATATAGTAGATAGAAAAATGAAATGGAATACACCGTTCAAGGAGACCGTAAGTCGTACGTATGCTTGAATGTTATTTTCGTTTCCTTACTGAATTGAATAGAAATAAGTAAATGACATATATATATACAAATTATCATTATTATTTCATATATTTCATTATTATTAATTATATATACTTTATAATCATTCTTTATTGGTTAAAATGGAGAATTAATCTCATCGCGTCGTGGAGAAGGTAAGCCATGCATATCCATGAGCGATGATATCATTCCAATAATTGTTGAACAATATTGAATTGGATGGTGTATAATATCTAATAATAAGTATCATGTTATAATAATGATATATAGTTATTATTTCCACCATTATACACATCCTTTTATGGTGATGTTGAAAAACGATTACACCATGACCTGGAGAAGGTAAGTCGCACTTTCGTACACACGATGATTTAATTTTTCATATGATGGATAAAAGATAAAATAGGTTTGTTTTAAATTTATAATAACATATAAATATAATATTGATACTTATGTTATTAATTTATAATTAAATAACTAATGAAGAGTATGTATAAGAAGAAATAAATTTGAACGAATTGGTAGAAGAGATTACCACTTCCTCAACGTGCCACATTTAAATTTCCTCGTAAGGAACTAGAGTTTGTTTCTTGAGAAGAATATCACCTCTAGAATGTATATTGGTAATAAAAGAAGAAAAATTTACATGGTTTGGATGAGATTGATGGTTCAAAATGGAGTGAAGTGGAGAGGGAGGAGGTTCCCTTTTATTAGAGAAGAGAGGGGCAGTTCAGGAAAGTCTTAAATGTTAATTTATTATAAATTCAATTTCGATTTATCATGGTCCAAAAGTTATTTAATTAGATTATAATATTATTTTGGTTTTCGTACACATAATACATTAATTTTTAGATATGTTTTGAATATTTTTTTTATCTTTATCGTTTTGGTTTAACCCTTATTTTACCCTTTTTAATCTTACCATGATATCATGTTATTTACATATTGTGGGTTAATGTTTTTACCATATCAGGTAAAAAGATCAAAAAAAGTTATTTATGAAATATTTAGACTCTTATTATCCATTTTTCCAAATATTAGATTTTTAGGAATTTAATATCATTTAATAAAATATTTTATGTTTTATGTTTTGAATTATTTCAATTTTGGACAATATTCAAACATGACTTGCTTAAAAATTTATAAACACCTAATTTCATCTATTAAAATTCCTTAAATCGTTCCTAATATCAAAATTCCATCCAAAAAATTCTTGGATAAAAAAAAATGTTCAAATTAAATTTATTTTAATTTTTACAAATTCATTTATATGATAATTTCACTTATGAGGTATTTACTACATCATAATTGTTCCACAAATAAAAATATTTATATAATGTCTAAAAATTATAAATAAAATACCATGATGTAGGAAATATTTTTATATTTATAATTACTATTTATATAAATAGAAATTAGTCATATAACCCTATATTAAAAATGATTTAGTAAAATATATATGTTTATGTTATAAGTATCATTACTTTGAATTAATTATTATAAAATGTCATTTTAACATCCAAGTGAATCCATGGGGTCCCTAAATCGACCCAAGAATTACCATGACTAGAATAATTTCATCAAATATGATTAGGACATGTGTTAGGGTTGTTTAATATTATTATTATATTATTTTTTACTTTTATTTTCCAGATTTATCCTTTAACCTTAGTAAATAAAATAATTACTTACGTAACTATTCATAATATTTAAAAATAAATGGTGCCTATATAAACTATTGAAACCTTATTATTCCAAATATAAAATTCATTTCTACAAATTTTAAATACATAAGTTTTATAAATTAATTTCAAATTAATTCTTGTTGTCTAAACCAAAAAGCTAGTTTTTAAGATGTAATAACAATCAAAAGATTGGCATGTGTTTATGTCTAATTAAAAATTTAAATTATATAAAATGAACAAAATTGTATTAAATTATTAAAATATAATCCAATTACACTTTAAAACCAATTAAAAAGATAATCTAACTATACAAATAAATTAGATAAAATGGCAGTTTCGAGGTTAAAATGCTATATTTTTAACTATTTATTAAAATATTAATATTATTCGAAAAATAAAAAAATTTCAAAAAAAAAGTAAATTGTTATGTCCCTATTCTAAAAAAAGTTTATTCTATCATATTTAACTTATAAAAGTGTAAAAACTAGATTTAAAATGGGTGCTCCATCAAAATGTGGAAGAAATGCATTTTTTTTAAAATACTTCTTTTATCTGAAAAGAATTGATTTTGATATAATATCATGTTCTATAAAATGTGTAATATTAATGCTAACGACTAGTTTATATCCCATTAAATAATAATATTTTAATAATATATTGTTGTTTAGTGATACTCAATATTGTGTACAATGCAATCTATCAAGGAAGGTCGCTCTAGTATGTAACACAATCCAAGTTAGAGTTGCGTGTAGTGTAAGAGTACTTTGGTGTTTCATATAATATAATAAAAAATTAGTTCATTTTTACATTGAACAAAATCTATACTCAGTGTTGAATTCTATCAAAAGAATATGAAATTGTATGCAATAGAAGCCAAGAATAGTGCTGCATATACTAAAAGAAAATATGATGTTCTGTATAGTGAAATATAATCTTGATGTAGCATAAAACACCAGACATCAAAGAAATTAAAAGGAATATATCTCATAAAATATTGGGGTGTTATATTCTACCCCTTTAAAATGAATTTCACCCATGAAATTCATCGGGGTTATAAATTTTTTTCTACATGAAAGTTTCTTTCATGGAAACCCACATCAAAAAAATGGATATTAAAACATAATTTTAAAAATTGAAAGATAGAAATATAATGGTTACCCTAAGTAACTTGTCACTGGGTTTCCACATAAGAGAACGTAGGAGGTAAGTAAAAACATGGATATGGAAGTGAAATCTAACTATCATGTTCAGATGGATAGTGATATAGAATATGATTTAGAGAAAGTTAACTTCCAGAAATCTAAAAATCATAAATAATTTAATAGAACATCTGGTTCTTTAGATAAGATGGTAGAAAGATTACATTTTTGGTTTCAAGATCCTTTTCCTAACGTTGATGAATTTTTTTAAGGAGAAATACTTACCGGATTTCTGTACAATCTCACCGTTGGTCATTCCCAAAACAATTTCTAGATCATGTCCTATTTAATGAAATGAAGTTGAATTTTTTTGTCTTTAACTATCAGTAGATCATGCGATAGAATTATAGGTTATTCCATCTATCTCAGAAAAAGGTTATAATAGGTTATCAAATATGCATAAGTCTACCAATAGTGAGATAATTAATTAATCTATCAAACTTCAATCGGAATATAACATATACTATCAATAAAGGGATAATATTAAAATTCTTCCAAAAACTGAAATTATAAAACATTAGAAGGAGGTGAACTAAATCTATGTAACATTTTTCTCTTATATCTCATTTGACAGTTCTTGGTTGTCACAATCTGAACATGTGAATACCATAATTATTTATTCTCTTGAAATGTGATAATGACCTGAATTACCATAGAACCATAGTGAAAACATTCATTCCACCAAAATGAACTATTTTCACACACAAAAATACTATAAAATTCTATATACTCAAACTATGTTATCACATTTTCCTTTTAACAATCATGAGCTCATTAATACTGTTAAACATTTCATTATATTTTTATCCCTTTATTATGCGAATATCATGTGATCTCCAAAAATATTTCAAACAATTTTCATGGTTACTGATAACATATACTTATGGAAAACCATAATAGACTAATACATAGATATTCCATTATTCCACAATACTATAAAATATATTCAAACACACTATTTTGGAATCCCATTAGATAAGCACTTAATCATTCCACCACTTATTTGGCATACTTTACATCACCAACAACGATCGAATGTGATTTTTTCCCTTCGGCTTTAAAAGGTTATTGGCATCGAAAATCATCCATAACCCTTGGATTAGGGAATTGGTTACCATAATTCCCCATTTCCTTTCACTTTTAACCCTGATTTATGGGAGGTGATCTTTTTGGATCATTCTGTTTATTACTATTACTTTATATGTAAAATGATTTATGACCTTATTTCACACACATAAAACAATTATCAGTCCCTTAAGACAATTTACTACATGTGTTCTTCCACACTTTGAGAATAATGAAAATATAAAATTATTTTCTCCATAATTTTTATCGGTTCCCTTGAATTGCATTTTTCTTTTTTTATCATTACATTGAGATAAAAGAGAAACTATAATCTCTTTTTTTGTATGAAGAATATGGGGAAGTTACTGAAAAATATGTTCTTGAACTCATCCCAATACACGAAGCCAATTTTATCTTGTTGCCTCATATTCTTGATAAACTTCCACAACCGATTTTATTTACCTTCCAAGAAAAAAGTGTCGAACTTAACCTTTTCATGTTTTGAAAAATGGAGAATGGAAAATATCATTTCAACAATACAAATCCATTTCACTACAACTATTGGATCATTTGTTTCACTAAAATACTGAGGATTTTTCTTTAAGAAGGATTCAAGAGAACATTGTTCCCACCATTGTCCATTTGGGATCATAGTAGGATTTTTGGTCCTAGAAGCAAGATTCTTTATTCGAGCTCCCAAAACATTTGATTCTTCATGAGGAAAATCATTTCATTTCCTATCGCATCTAGCATTAACATGGTTCCATTATGTTGCATCCAATGTCTAAAACCCAAAATGAATATTGTGAGAGGCAAAAAACATAGTATGAAAAACATATAATCAAGGTGGCGTACGTCCAATGCCTAACATCTTCGATCCAATACCTAGTTATAAATGTTTGTTATCATGATTCTACGACTATAAACTATAGTTATACATAACCTTAGGGATATCCCAATACATACCTTAGAAATATATCTAGGGACATCAATAAAGTTTTTACATCCCAGTTTCCAAAGGTTATCTTAAACTTTTATTTGATACCAACAATAGAGGCCAAGCATGGAATAAATAGAAATTACATATATTTTGTGGAAAACATAATACAAGACACAAACAGACGCCCAATGACCATATTAGTTTAGAGTCTTTGGAAACTCTAAAAATAATTTTATAGTTTTGTTGAAAGATCTTAAACATCTCTCATAAAGATATTCCCCTTTTTCCTAGATAAAACCATTATTTATATCCTCTGGAAAAGAGAACATAAAAAGGGTGAGATTAAATAATCAGTAATGGTAAACATGAATAAAATAAATCAAACCATATACATTTGAACGTAAAAACATGAACAAAATGTTTAAACATTAAAATATTGAGTTATGAAATAAATCTTCGTAGTGTATCAGGCATAGATCATAATTGAATATTAATCATCATAAAATGGCATGGAAATAAAATATTGAATTGTGGATAACGATTAAGTACATAATATGATTTTCATAGTAGCCAAGATACTGTTTCCAAAACCAACATATTGGAAAGAGTCCATTACTGAACTGGTTTTACTTGCTGTTCTGACCATGTATTTCTGAACCAGATTTACTTGTCATTCCAGCCATGTTTATCTCATGAGATATAAATATTTACTCAATGTATTGTAGGATGATATAGGTTCCACCCATCTCATAATGAAATCATTCATACATGTTCCACAAAAAAATCATTCATCATAACATAACCCATGAAATAAAATTGGATTCTTAAACATCGTATCATCATAACATAATCCATATATTATAAATGGAAATAATAAATATAATTTCATCATAAAGACAATAAAATCAATCTATTAATAGTGAATGAAACATTACCCAATGTCATATTAGAAGGAAAATAATTTTGATAAAACACTAGAACTTAGTTTTTGAGTAAAATATCCTTTCTTCTTAAAAAATGTTTTCTTTTCTCAAAATGTCGTGAAATTTTAAAAGAAAAGAATTTATTTGAAAATAAAATTTTAAAATCGTAGAGTATGCTTCATGGTTATAAGGAGTTATGAATATGTAAAAAAACATTCATGCTCTTTATGTTAAAAACACATTATTCTCATATTGTTTCTAGAAAAGTCTAAAAGTACCTCGTATGGTAAACATAAGAAAGATACCTTCAAAACCATGTCATAAAAGTCAAAATGGGTAAAAATGACATTAAACATACATAGATTAATAATTAAAATTTTTTGAAAACATTTTTAAAAATCATGGACACAGATGATAAATATATACCCAGTAATGACTTACTTATATACAATCTCGAATAAAAATGAGATTTCATAATTATCCTTTACCTTAGGTCTGATTTCTTCCATTTATATCAAAAACTCTTATATAGTGGGTTTAAAAAGATTAATAACTTGTAAAATAATATTAATAATATTGATGATATCATATATTATTCACTTTTGACTTTATATTACTCGTTCATTTGCCAATTTCCATGTTAAAGCAACGTTATGGGTAATAATCGTTTCATTTATCATACGTGTTTGGACTTGTTATTATTGATATTATAACATAGATAATGGTTTACTTAATTCCAAAATGTCAAACATGATATATATCATATATATTCTGTATATAAATATATATATATATATATATAATAGATATATAAATTAAATGGAATACACCGTTTATGGAGATGGTAGGCCGTACGTATGCATGAATGCTGTTTTTGTTTCCTTATTGAATTTGATGGAAGTAAATAAATGACCCCCCCCAAACACACACACACACACACACACACATATATATATATATATATTAATTAAGTAGAATTTGTAGGTCATGTATTTCATGATTATGTATATTATATAATTTATAATCATTCATTAATGGTTAACATAGAGAATGGATCTCATCACGTTGTAGAGACCATAAGGTGTACGTACGCCCGAGTGATGATATCATTCTAATAATTTTTGAATAGTGCTGAAGTGGATGGGGTATAATGTCTCAGAATTAGTATCAAGTTATAATAATAGTATATAGATATTATATCCACCAATATTCCAATCTAAGTTAGGAGGTGGTGAAATACATATTACACCACGTCGCAGAGATGGTAGCACAAACGTATATACGCACGGTGATTTTGTTTTTTGTAGGATGGATATGAGGTGAAATAGGTTTGTTTAATATTTATATTAACATATCAGTATATTATTAATACTCATGTTATTAATTTATAATTAAAATTTTATATAAGTGGAAGTAGAATAAGAAATAAATTTGAAAGAAACGGTAGAAGAGATTAAATTTTTCTCGACATTCCTCCTTTAAATTTTCTCTTAGGGAACTAGAGTTGGTTTGTTCCAATGACCATAACATAAATAATGTAAGTATGGAATTTTGGAAGAGAAATATTCTGTGGGTTTCAGAGCATTAATGATCAAATTGGAGTGAAGAGGAGAGAGAGGATGTTTCCTTTTATAAGAGTGGAGGGGGTCACTTTAACAAATTCGTAAAATATTAATTTATTATAAATTTAATTTTGATTTAAAATTGTCCAAAACTTATTTAAATTTAATATTATATTATTTGGGTTCCAATAAAAATAGTCCAATAATTATTAGATATGTTGTTAATAATATTAATCCTTAACTTTTTGATTTAACCCTTATTTTACCCTTTTTAATCTTACCGTCATATCATGTCATTTACACAATGTGGGTTAATATAATTACCATATCATATCAAACAACCAAAAAAAGTTATTTATGACATATTTGGACTTATATTATCCATTTCTATTAATCATATTTTTCAGGAATTTAATATCACTTTATAAACTATTTTATGTTTTGTGTTATGAATTATGTCAATTTGGACACTATTCATACATGGCTTTTAAAAAAATTTATACCAACCATATTCCTTCAAAAAAAGGAATTAACTCATCCCTAACATGTAAATGTCATCCATAAAATTCATGTATGGCATAAAAATGTTTAAATTAAAATTATTTTAATATTTATAAATTCATTTATTTGAATCTTTCATTAATTAGGTAATCACTACATCATAATTGTATTATATATAAGAATAATTATCTAATTTATAAAAATTATAAATTTAAAACCATGATCTATGAAAACTTTATATCTTTATAATGACTATTTATATACCTAGATATCAGTTATATAAACCTATATTAATTTCGATTTAGAAAAAGATATATGTTTAGGTTATAATTTTCATTACTTTAAATTGATTATTATAAAATGTCATTTTCCCATCCAAGTGAATCCATGGGGTCCCAAAATCTACCGTAGGATGACCATGGTTGGAAATATCTCATCCAATAGGACTCGTACATGTTTTAGTGTAGTTTAATATTATTATATTATTATTTGTTTACACTTATTTATAAATTTACCCTTTATCAACTGTAAATAAAATAATTACTAATTTTAGTATTCATAATGTCTAAAAATAAAAGGTACTTATTTACATAATTTTATACTTCAGATTAAAAATATGGAATCCATTTTTACATATTAAAAAACAAATGTTTCAGTAATTAAATTAAAATTAATTCCCGCTGTCAAAACAAAATAGCGTATTTTAAAAAATTAATAACTACCAAAAGATTAACATGTGTTTATGTACAATTTAAACGTGAAATTACTTCCAATGACCAAAATTGTATTAAATTATAAAAATAAAATCAAATTACAATTTAAACCCACTTATAATGATAATCAAACTATATATATAAAATTAATAAAAACACAGTTTCGATTGAAAATGCAATATTCTTCACAATTCATTAAACTTTTAATTTTATTTGAAGAATTCCAAAATATTAATAAAAGTACATTTTTCTGTCTATATTCCATAGAAGAAGTTTATTTTGTCAAATTTAACTTATAAATGTGTCAAAAACTATATTTAAAATAGTTGCTCAATCAAAATGCGGTAAAATTGCATTTTTTAAAAAATACTTTTTTTATCTAAAAACAATTGATTTTGTTGTCATATCATGTTCAAGAAAATATGTAATATGGATGATAATTTTATATAAAATTTAAAATGTGGTTAATACTATTCAAAATGGCTAGTTTATATCTCATTGAATAATAATATTTTAATAATATATCATTGTTTAGTGAAACTCGGTATTGTGTACAACGCATGCTATTGAGGAAGGTCTCTCTTGTGTGTATCACAAGAGAAGTCATTATTATGTGATGTGTAAGATTTTTATAATGTTGTGTATAACATAATATAAACACAGTTCATTTTTAAATTGAAAAAAATATATACTTAGTGTTTAATTATATCCAAAGAACTTGAAATTGTGTGAAACACAAGCCAAAATAGTGTCATGTATACTACAAACTAATACGATGTTGCATATAGCACAAACTAATCATGGTGTAGAGTACAACACCAGACATAAAAGAAATTAAAAATAATCTATCTCATAAAATCTAAGGGTGTTACAAATAGTCTTACTGGGTATGATAAACATAGTTTTCCATCCTAATCTGGATTTGTTTGAAGTGGTTTTCATAGATGATATCTTGGTGTATTGTCAAAATAGAAACGACCATGTGAAATAATGTGAGATTATTTTGATTGAATTGAGAGAGAATCAGTTTCATTATATGATCACAATCTTACACTGTTGGATGGATACGTTTCACTTCCTAGGTCACAGTATCTATGAGATATGAGTATCAGTTAACCTAGAGAAGGTAGGCGATGTAGTTTCTTTAGAGCACCCCAAAAACATATTTGAGGTACTGAGTTTTTTGGGGATATATAATTAATAATGGAATTTCATATTATACTTCTCACACCCAGCAACACCACATATGGTATATATTAAGAAGGGATTGACATTTTTATGGTCAGAATACTACGAGATGGAATTTTAGTAGTGGAAAGGGAGATTGACTTCAGCACTAATACTGATACTTCCATACCCATGAAATGGTTATAATATGTACTGAAATTCATCAGGTTTTGGGATTGGATTAATTATTATTTAGTGATATTGATTTGTAGTATATGAGTCTGAGTAGTTGAGGCCACATGAGAGGAATTACCTGACACATGATCTCGAGTTTTCTGAAATATTTCATGAATTAAAATGTTGGATACATTACATACTTGGATAGAATTGTTTTGGTGTAAATAGAGTACAAAATACTCAAGTACATGTATACAGAACATTATATGAATATTAGGAAGAAAATTTGGGTGGAATACATTAATTTGTTTTACAATTTGAACATTCCTATACACCAGGTAAACGCAATAGAATGGGCAACACACTGAGTAAGAGGACACAAATACTTACAGTTCAGTGTTCTTAAAGTGAGTGGAATATCATGGAGTGGTTATTTGTTATGAAATCGGAGGTGTAGGACAATCAGAGATAGAAAATTATATCATCATTATCTATTTCCTCTAACATTCTGTATGGAGTGATGAGGAGGTGGTTGTGGGATTCTGAGGGCCTAGTTCTTTGGGAGAGTATGGCAGTTGAGGAACCTCCTCCTGTTTGGACCCTAGGATAGAATGAAATTATATGCGTACATGGCCATGTATGGGTTTCAACAGATATTTATGATGTGAATAATAATTATTTTCATGATTCATATTGCGAAGTGCGTTGTGGGGTCACCAGGATATATTTGGATTTACAACTCCAATACTATTTTTCCAGGTATGAAAAGTGATATTGTTAGTTTTTTTGGAACTGTTCCACTTGTCATATTGTGAAGGTAAAAACCTGGAAACTGGTTGGATATTTACATAGTTACCCATCCATGAGGGTAAGTGGTTTCATGTCATTATGGATTTCATTATAGGTTCCCAAAGGTCACCTCGGGGAAATTATTCCTTTTCGTTTTTTGTTGACATTTTTAATTTTTTTACTATTTCATACCTATGAAGTAGTCCTTTTTAGTAGATTACCCTGGGAGGTTTAATATATATGTTATTTAATATATCCCTTGGGTCCCATGAGTTATCATTCCAGAAAGGTAGGCGTAGTTTATGTGTCATTTATGGTAGAGTTTTATAGGTAACTGGGGATGAAGGTGTTTTTGAGCATGGCATATGACCCATAGACCAATAGCCAGCTAGAACGAATGATCCAAGTTATTGAGGTCATGTTGTGGCAAAGAATCCTTGATTTTGGGTGATCTTGGGAGATTCATATACCCCTGGTTGAATTCACCTATAATAATAGGTTTCATGGTACTATTATGATGGTGACTTATTAAGATTTGTGTGGTAGTCCATGCTGATCACCCCTGTTTTGATTAGAGGTAGGATAAGATGTTATGTTTAGACCTCATATTTTTCAAGGGACTATAGGGTAGGTTCCACTATTTTTGAAATGGATGGAATTGCATTGTATTGATTGAAATCATATGTCGATAACCAAAGATGACCTATAGAGTTTGAGGCCAAGGATATGTTTTTCTAACATTTTTAACTGAGGATGGGACACATGAAGATAGAGAGACAATTTAATCTTTCACCATGATATGTCAGGATATTTGAGATTCCGGAGGGATCCAGGTTTGTAGCCTATCAGTTTTAGTTACATCAGATGTACAGATCCATGCATGGTACCTTCTATGTATCTCAGTTACACAACTTTCATTCAAACTCATTTCATTCCATCCATCATATGGTGGTTGAGTTACTAGTAAATGCATCCATTTTTGGAAATCCTCTATGTATTTTGGATCATAGAAAGAAGGATCTCCAAGGCCGGTCCATTCCTTAGGTAATGGTTCTATTGAAACACAACCAAGTAGTAAATGAGACCATTTAGAGGGAGGATAATGTTTGATTGTAGTGGAAAGAGTTATTCATAAAAATTATTGACCACCCATGAGAGGGAAATTCATGGGTGGGTAGTAATAAATTGGGTGGGGGTTGTATGTACCCAGTTCTCCATTAACGTACTAATCCTTTTATTTTTGAATTTATCAGTTTAAATTCTTAAATATGGCCTTGTCTGAATTCCCATTAAGGGCATGGAAGTGTCTAGGGGGTCTCTGGTGTTTCATATCTCGAAACACAACTTTTGTGTAAATAATTCATGGCACACTATTAGTAGAAACCATACAGGGAAGGACCCAAGGTTACTTCTAACCATGCGATTATGCAAAATGGGAGGCTACATACCCCATAGTTAGATAAACCATGTGAAATGAGGCGTATGGAAGTGCATAAATGTCTACAGTTTTGAAAGAGGATATTTTCATAGTTTAATCCTTATTAGACAAACATTGTGAGGAGATAATGTGATGTTCAACATTCATAAATTAATGTGCACATGGTTGGAACATGGTCTGGCTAACAGGGCTGCCAAAATAATCGACCCTATATTTTTTGTAAATTAAAATTTTTTCCCCTAATTAAATCTATTTCAACCATAATTCTCCCATTCTCTTAATTTTTGATGTCATAATCTATTAAGATATCTTTCATGATAACTATTTATAAAATCAAATATCCTCTCCGTATGATTATAGAATTAAGCATTATTAGTCTCATTGGATTCTCATAAGTGAGTTATTAATTTATTTTTTTGTCATACCTCATTTGATTTGGTATTAGCTACACTATTATTGTGCATGATAATATGCCGTATTATTAGGTTCTTCATTCTCCCTTTGATTTCTCCTAATATAAATCGAATAAGCAGCTGATACTAGAAGATATATCCACTAAATTCCTACGATATTTTGTCTCGTGATTTTTGGTAAAATTCAAAGTGTTTATGTATATCATTGGGAAATGCTCCCAATTCCTAGAAAATTCCATCAAATAGATTCTAGTCCTTAAATAAAATTTTTAGTCATGGACTATTTAATTATAGAGGTCGTTTAGTTAATGATTATGGGTTATAGACCTTAAAATTAAAACCACCCCTTGGGGTGTTTTGTTTAATTAAACGGACCATTATGATGGTATATGTATTTGGGATTCCTTTTTGGTGTTCCCTTTACCACTTGTCATGTTATGTTTAATGTCAAATTGTTGAAATGTAATTGATTTAAATTATAAGTTGAATTGTAATAACATTTTTTAATTTAAATGTAGATTGAATTAAAATTTAAATTGGAATTGTGTATATTAGTCTGATGGGAAGGATGACTATTCCCTTTTCTAGGGTTATTTAATAGCTTATAGAAGCAGGAGTTTCCCTTATAATGATTTTCCTGACTGACTAATTGAGGGGAATGAATTTTAAGCTTTTCCTATGAAATGAGTCTCCATTTAAGGTGAGTTTGAGATGAAATTTTCTTGGTGATGACCCGGACATGTTTAATTGAAATTTATTAAATTGTATTATGATCAAATATTCCTAGGGTGACACATTGATTAAAATTAAGAAATCAATGAACAAACTCATTTATCTTTGACAATGCTTATGGATGAGTGACACATGAACTCCATATTGGTTTTTAAATAATAGGATCAGGGGGGATGACTATTATATGTCGAGTGATACTTGGAATCCATATTGATTACCATGAATGGAACCATAGGGTATTTGATCATATATTCCATGGGTTATACTTGGGATCCCTTTGTAGACTTTCATTGGTGGACTCGATTAGTTGTTATGTTATACCACACCTAGATAAATATTTAGGTTCTTGAATGGTTCTCCATGGATGATCCTGTTGGGTGTTGGTTTATATTATACCTAGACAAATACCTGCATTTAAAATTATGAATGACAAGGATGGGCACATGTTCACATATTATTATTGAACGAAATGGTTAATATGATGACTCTTCCAAGAAAAAGTATAATCTTGGATTCAATCATTGTCTTACACTTTATGGATTGAATTTTTGGACATAATTTGATAATGTCAGTACATGAAATGATGTGGTACACACGAGGTGAAAAGAAATAAAAATTGAATGAGATTTATTAATTAAATGTGTTTGATTATAAATTAAATTGGCCTGAATATTACTTCAGAGACTTAATTTCTAAATGAAATTGATTAATTGAAGTAGTTACCAAATGCGAACATAGAAATTACAGGATGATTACCTTTTCTTCTTCTTTAATATTATGTTACTTAATGAAAACTATGATTAATATATATTCACCGACTAGATGACACTAGATATTTGGGGGTTGGATGCAAGGATTATGTCTCACCCCGTATTTGGTCCGCATTGGGTACCAAAATTGACTGTATGATTTCATGTATAGATAAGGGAAATTACCCTACTATATGTTCTTGACGTTTTCTTATGATAATTGGAGCATGTTCCCATGGTGAATCTCACAATGCAAGCTAAAATGCCTTTGGTATTTTGGTACTTTAGTGTTATTTATTGTCTTTTACAGTTAAATACATGTTTTGGTTATTTTATTTGACTCATGACATATACAATCATCATCATTGTATATGATAATCCTTTAAATTATCATTATATATTCCTGTTGTTTTTATATTGTGTGATTTTTTTTACTATTTCCACAATTTTATGTCATTGTATTTCCAATTTCTTTTACTTTGGTGATTAGGGAATAGTCTCCACATAGAAACCCATAGGCCCTCACTACTAGTAAGAATCCTTCGACATTTAGGGACATGTTATTGAGGCCATGTGGCCAAGAGAGTTTGGGGCACTATTGAGTGGAATCCCAATCCAAGACGTTACATATCCTAAGTGGATAGTCTTATTCATTATTCTAACTCCCCCCCCAAAAAAACAAAGAGCTATAAGGATTAAAAGGAAACCATTATAATATAAATTTCTTCATTTTCAAATTGGATATAATTTTTTTAACATTCATAAAATTGATGAGGATGTAAAACCCAAATTAATAGAATAATGGTTGTCTGTCTACTTTTGAAAATGTCAATATGTACCTTCTACACCTTCTAGTCCTAATGAATTTTTTTGATGTATATCCACATATCCTCAATGCAGCGTATGAGGAGTGATATCTTGGTATCCTCCTTAACTATTAGAATATTATGATCAAGTAAAAAACCATGTATTATGATATCATAAAAATGTGTGATTCCAAGATACAATATACTAACATTAATAAAATAATTTGGATTATCTTTATAATGAAAATTTTTAATTATTATTTAAAGTTGTATGAATTCTTCTTGGGGTCCCCAGTCGACTAACCCAAATATATCGTCATTTTCATAATGCTAATGGGATGACTAAATCAATGAGCAGCTAACTAGTAGATATTTTACATAATTATCTGATATTAAAAATAAAACAAGGGATAGGAATTGGTAGATTTCTTCAAGGAATATATACTCCCTAAGAATACACCAATAAATATCGAACTCCTTGGTGATGAATATAACGACCCATACTTTACATACATTGTTAATACTTCAAAATTGAGGTACACTTATTACAACATATGACAAAACCACAAAGGACCGTATAGGTATAGTGTCTTTAGAAACTGGGAAACATAAACAACTGGTTCATAAATCTTCTACAGTGTCTCCCATTTATTTCATCATATCTAGGGTCCCTTTTAGCATATTCTACTTAATATCCATCTTCCTGACCTTAGGTCCGATTTGCTTTGTACGTGTCCGAAGCTCCTGTATAATGGTTTAAATAATGTTATTGACTTATTCCAGAATCATACATATTGATATGATATCATATATGGTCATATTCTTAGCTTCTTGTTAGTAATATTTCATTGTTACTTGTTACCCGGGTCTTTATTGCCTTTTGTTCTTATGCGTGTTTTTCCGAATAAATTCTTATTCTTATTTTAAGGTTATAGATACCTTATATCCAGAATGGTATTAGTGTAACATATATCATATTTATTCATTCAATTCATTTATATAATTACTATGTAATGATGATCATGTAGAACGAGTCGCATCACATCGTGGAGACGGTATTCCGTACGTACGCACGAGTGATGATATCGTTCCTATGATCATGGAATTGTATTGGAGTATATGTATATTATTTCAGTATCAATATTACTTTATAATAATCATAAATAGTTACTCATTACACCATTATACCCATCCTTGTAAGGTGATGGTGGAAAATATATTACACCACGGCGTGGAGACGGTATTCCGTACGTACGCACGCGCGGTGATATCATTTTTCCGTAGGATGGATAGAAGGTGAATTAGGGTTGTTTCATATTTATAATAACATATCAGTATGTAAGTAATACTGATGTTATTACTTTATCATGAAACAACTAAAGAAGAAGAAGTTGAAGAAGAAAGAAATTGAAAAGATCGGTAATGGATATTACCTCTTCTTTGGAACGCTTCTTTGAATCCTCCACTTAGGGAACTAAGATTGGTCTTTGAAGAAGACCAGGCACTCTAGGATTATTCTAGGGAAGTGGAGAGGAGAAAATGGCAGGGGTTGGCCGAGCTTGAGTGCTCAAATTGGTGTGAGGAGGAGGGGGAGGAGGTGCCCTCTTATAAGGGAGGAGAGGGGCACCTTAGGAATACCTCAAAATATTATTTTATATTAAAGTCAAAATCGGTTTATAATGGTTCCAAAGGGTCTTATTTCGAAGCTAAAGTTGGGATGGGTCGAAATACTATCAACAAATAGGATTTAGACAAGTTTATGTTATTATTTTAACCTTATCAACTAGATTTAACTCTAAGTTAAATAATTTAACTTTTACCGTATCTTTTTGTTTTCTTACACTATATGGTTAATACACTTACTATAACATGCCAAACGAACCCCAAATTGTTTATTATTAATATATATATCCTTATCTAAGTCATTTGGCCGAACCTTAGATTTTTAGGAATAAAATAACAATTAATAATATAATATTTTATTTAAAAACTATTTTGTGTCAATTTTGACACTATTTGATATATGATTTTTGTGAAAGTCATAACAGAATTATATGTTCGAACCAAGTTGATTAAATCAACACTAATATATCATAGTAACTTAGAAAATTAGTGGAATTCATAAAAGGTCTCAAATTACATTTATTTTGGTGTTTATAACATCAATTATGTCAATATTTCATTAATAAGATAATTACTGCATCATCATTGTGTCATAAATAAATTAAATAATTTAATGTCTAAAAATTATAAATAAAATACCATCATGTAGGAAATCTTTGTAGCTTTCTAATGAATATTTATAGTCGAATTTATATTATGTATAACCCCATATTAAAAATGTTTTAGTTATTAAACTTTAATTTTAACTATTTTAACTATTCATTAAATAAAATAATATTAAATGTCATAATCTAATCCAAGTGGACCTAAATGGTCATATTATATTCATAAGTTTGTTTTTGGTCGATCTACACTTATCCAAGAGAATTAGGACATGTGTTAGGGTAATAGTAATATCATATTTACCCTTAGTTACCCTATTTACTATTAACCGTGGTAAAAAAAGTAAAAAGTTACTATTCACCAAAAATTATTTTCATCTCATTGAACCAAATTTTAGTCCTTGATATTAACCGTGTCTGTCGGATTTTCGAAATTCCATTCACAGAAGCGGTAAAATTAAGTTTTATGTAAAATTCAGTTTTTAACCTACCACTTAGTGGTTTCACTATTCATCAAAAATTGAAAGTTTTCAGAAAAATACCAAAATTTCACCCTAGGCTAATTTCAGTATTCCGAATCCAAAAATGAAGTCCATTTTGAAAGATAAATTTTATAAATTTTCAAAAAGTGGTTATTACTATTCATAACGGCTAGTTTAAATAATATTTTAATAGCATATCGTTGTTTAGTGAAACTCAGTATTGCGTACGACGCAAGCTATCGAGGAAGGTCACGATTTCGTGTAAAGCAAGCCAAGAAAGTGTTGTGTAGAAAAAGATTCCTTTGATAATTTATATAACAAAAAAGTCTCGGGTGTTACAATGAATCCATTATCATTTATCAATCCCAATAAATATAGAAGATTCACATTTATAGATCTTCCATGATTTGGCATCCTGACTAGGGTGCCACATAGATGTGCAATAATCTAGTTCACCATGGAACCCCAAACATGCCTCGCCTTAAGGTATAGGCTATCGACCAACAATGGGGTCTTATATGTAACATTGAGAGACTATACTCACTTTATACAAGTAGCACAATAATAGAGATCAATAATTAATAATTGGATAATAATAACCAATAAAAAAGATAATACCATAATAAAAAAGGATCAACAACACATGATAATCCTAAAACATGGATAAATTAACTCAAAACAATGTAGTAGATAGTTCATTCAATAAGGAGTGTCAAGTGTCTATTTAAAAATAAAAATAAAGACATAATTACATCTCCAAAGTGGGTCCCAACATCAGTGGTTGTTCTCTTATCAATTCTACACACTGAATCCAAACACATCCATCTAATATAGATATTGTTCCATTACCCTATCCAATAAAAAATAAGTCTATTTTGGTACCGATCAGATAGCCTGGGTAGGGTATGAGTACAATATAGTATGCCACTACCAACAAAATATAATGAAATACCCAATATATAATTGTTTGTGAAATTTTATAAAAAATGAATTAAAAAATAAAATATCTGTTTCCTTCACATTTAATTAATAATTAATTAACCACATAACCCCCCTAGTTCACCGTGACACTTGAAAAAATAATTCATGCTTCTGATCATGTCATTTTTTGAATTATAAATCCTTGTAATTTCATCTCTAATTATTTCTTGTTATTTAATTATTCATTTAATTCCTTATTTACATTAATACATTGGGGGCTTGAACTAGTATTATGAAACCCCATTGGTATTTGAAAAAACAGTCCTTATCCCACAACTCTGTGGAAATATGAAATAAATATACATATCATGGGGGTATAGAGGAAGAATCTGGAGTCTAATTGGTATATAGAGTATAATTCCCTAACCAGAAATTAGTGTTTAAATCATTAAATAATTTCACATATCATGGTTCTATATTCACAACTCATTTATCATCCATTTACATAGCCTATTATTCAAAAAAATCATAACCCCCCATATTAAATAAATTTCATAATCCCCTCTATAAACCATTAATAAATAATTTCATTCAATTCCATACACCAATTAATCCCCTTTTTTCATTTTATGATTTTCATTCAATGATATTTGGAACACCCCACATTTGCCGTCAAATTGATCTCATCATCGATAACGAGTCAAATAGGATACATGAAGGGTCTCATAATCACATTTGAAATCAATTAATTGACAATATTAAAAAATTTAGTTTCCCAATGGGTAAATTTAAATATCAAAATTATACAAAAATAATAATAATTCGCACTATGGGAATCAAATAACTGACCACCAACATCCACACCGCCGATGAATGCTCTCCAAATCATATCCCTAAATTTGTAATAGAACAATTTGAATCATAATAAAAGAGGATATCTAGGAAAAAATCATAAGACTGTCATCCAAACAAAATTTATTCCTAAAAAATTACATCTAATCCAATCACCAATTGAGGAAATCATCCCTCCAATGAAGAGAGAAAGAATGGGGGTAGAGAGAGGAATCTACATGAGGAAAAAATCTCTTACTAGAGATACAAAATTCTTCCATTGGATATGTGATATAGCATGAAAGGGGTATAAGGAGCTTAGGAACACCCTCCAAAGCCTCCAAAACTAAATTAATTCAGGAAAAGATGAATTAGGGTGATTAGGGTTAATAACCGAGATTTCTTGGATTTTAAAATAAAAAATTTGGGGTTAAAAATTCATTCACCTAGAGTTTCCTAGATAGTGGCACAATATTTGAAAAAATATGTGGATTAAATATGATCCCCTACTCATGGGGTGAATTATTACAAATATGCGGGCACACTGAGGGAAAATACATCCCCCAATAGTGAAAACCCCTTCTATTTCAGGGTGAATAATTTCTGAAGGGAGGTTGCACGGTATGTTCAAAACATGTGCCACCTAAGGTTGTTCTAAAAAGGGATAGAGAGTTTACTTGGAGAAAATAAATGATTTTCCCTAACCATGAACTGATCGTTTATTAACTCACATGATTTTAAATTTATAAAAATTAACCAGAATCAATTCCCAATGAAATGGCCAACCAATGTAAAATAAAATAAAAGGTTAAAAGAGTACTTGAAAACAAACACAACACATCTCAAGAGTGGTCAGGATCTTTCAATCTACCCAAACCTATAACTAATCATCCATGGTATGTACTCTTAAGAATCAATAAGTCACTATGGTGATATCTTCAGGTCACTATGACTTTATATCTGTATCACACTGCCATGTTTCCTCCTAAAGTATGCCATTTTACACAACAGCAGAACTATCATCACAAAAATTCCCCACAATAGTTTCTCCATAATATCAAAAATATGAATCTGATTATCCTCAATGGTCGCATAGGACTCAATCTCAACAACCTAAACATTGTTCAATTGAGTAGTTTCATGGTGATACTTCTAAAGATACAACACAAGAAAAATATCATTACCATAAATATACCTATGTGGAAGAGACAATCAGTTTGCCGCTAATCTAATACTCTATGTAATCTAAAAATGTCTAACTAATTAAAGAACATATTCCCCTACCTTAGAATCCAACAATAGTCCAATATTGGTGAAATACAAAGGAATACATGATCACATATTATATACTCAAGGGGTCATTATTATCGATTTGTATATGACTTATCCATACTATGAACCATTATCATGCATTTATGAATCAACTAAAACTACTACACTATCCCTTGAAAGAGGCTCAATCCCAATAACTCTGAATCACCCACTTACTTCCAACATTAAGGTCATCATTGAGGCACCAAAAAGTACCTCATATTATTTTATCTGAATAATCTCTTGATAAATTTTGTTATAAAGGGACTCAATGAATGATTTTTTATTCTCCCAATACCCACCCAATATAGGAAAACATTATCTAAGAATTTCCTCCAACACTTGAATATTAATCTCTAATTTACTTTTTATCTAAGGATGAAAGGTTTTACTCAGAAACAGAAGCATACCAAGAACCTTATGCATTACCTATAAGAAGAATGAATAAAAATTCGAGTCACAGTCTGAAATGAGGATCTTTTGAACATAATGAAATGGTATATATCTCAAAAATGCATCTCACCAAACTAGTTCACAGTAAATGGCTTCTGGATATACCATATATATATTACTTTATTCAACTCACCCAAAATCACCAAATCACATCATTCTTATAATGTCTCATCATATGACCCATTACAAAGTATATAGTAATGTTGTCCCACATCCATTCTAGAATGGGAAACATATTTGAAAAAACACATGGTTATTGATGCCCTGCCTTCACAAGAGGATACATGTAACATCACTTCAGAAAAACTGCAATCTCCTTTTTCATGATCTGCCGCCAATACTACTGACATAGGTCGTAATATATTTTGGTCAAACTAGGATGTACCTCCAAAATCAAGGCATGAAACTGAAACATAAACTCCAAACACATACATGAAAGAGAATTTTCATGGTTCTAAACATGGATGATCTCATCCTCATATACAGTATAGTTGGAAGGTGACTCCCCACCATAGACTCTTTCCCTCAAGGAAAAATATTCTAAATGATTAAATTTCCTCTCTGAAATTTTTCATATTTGTGTGAATGAAACTGATATGTATACAATGTAAATCTGATCCTGGTCCTCTTGAACCTCAATATGCATCTCAACCAGCAAGTTCATCATTATCCTCTCCAAACTGGAATCCTTAACTGCCTGATTTTGTGTCTTCCTTCTAAAAGAGTTATCAACATTATTTCCCTTCCCTGGTGTGTAGGATAAATTAGAATAAAAAACTGCACATACTCAACCCACCTCAATAACCTGAGATTCAAATATCACTTATAAAAGATATTTGTTATGGTTTTGTGGTCTGTATACATAGTAAATATTTTACAAAACATGTAATGATTCCAAAACATTAAGGCATAATCTACCATTTCAAACTCAATATCATGCATAGGTTAATTCCATTCATATGGGCTCAACAACCTTGAATGATATTCTACAACTCAATCCCCCTTCATCAACACTACCCCATGTTTGACCTCTAACATATTAAAAAACATAGTATACTTCTACCTTGTCTAGGGTGGGATTAATATTTATGTGGTACTAAAACACTTATTCATTTATTAGAATGAATTTTCATAAGATCGAGACCATTCAAACATGATCCCCTCCTTGGTCAAGTCCAATTGTGGTTCTTATAAATGAGTAAAGTTCTGAATGAAACTCTCATAATAATCTTAAAACCCCATAAATCTTCAGATAATAAAAACATTATTTGGATTCTTCCAAGGCACCATAGCTTGAACATTCAATGGTTCGACTAGCACACCTTCCTCGAGATGATGTTACCCCAGAAATGTACCATGTTTTTAAAGAATTGACACTTTGATAGAATTTTTCATATATGATTCAATATCAGTTTACTCAGGATGAATTCAAGTTGTTGTCCATGATATTGATGAGTCTTGGAGTTCCCCATTTTGTTATATAAAAAATCCCAAAAAACTAATTTTGGTATGTGTGAAATATTCAGTTCATCAATTCCATAAACATAACCATAACATTATTTATTCCTACAAAACATCACTACAAAATAATATATTCCATACCTACTATTGAATATATACTATACTATACTAGAAGGTCTAACTCTAAACATGGTATACCCAAATCTCAAGTCTATATTGAAGAAAACACTTGCTCCTCTAAACTGGACAAATATATTTTTTATCACAGCTGAGGATACTGGTTATTCACCGTTATTTGATTAAACTTTCAGTTATCAAAGCATAAAAAAATTACCTATTTGTTATATTAGAAACAAAATTTCTGAAGTTGAATACGTTATACTTATATGGATTAATCTACAATCCATCAATTGGTCCTTTTGAATCATATGTTCTTGAATTTCCATTGGTGCCTTCCTATATAGTGTAATATAAAATGTTTCATCATGAGGAATGAGATCAATAATAAACTCAACATTTATCTCATATAGAATATCATATGAGCTCAAGAAACATATCCTAAAACTGGTACACTATTGGTGGAATGACACAGTAATTCACAGTATAGTTATCCGACAATATATTTTCATCATGGGTGCTGAGCTCCCCTAGTAACTGATTAACTATCACTATAGGCCCTTCAATGGCATCTCACTCTCCATGATAAAAAGAACCGGTACCCCTAGTATAGGTAGAGGTCCCACTCTTATGGTACCAATCTATGTGGTTAAACAAAATCCAAGGTGCCTATAATGTTCTTTGTATACACAACTCCAATTCCATATCATGTGAAAATTAAAATTTCAGAAAATTGTAACATCACACTGTAAGTTCATCAATCAAGGTGAAATAACATTCAAATTTAATAAAAAAACCAAGAACAATAGTCACACACTGGTTACTTGTGTTTCCCCCAATAAATTAGTTAACAACTCCCATGCATGACCTCTAGACCATGAACCAACTAATCATATTATCCAATCTACCTTTTCTGAAACAATATGACACATGAAAAGAAACCAAAATCCACCTTTGATAGTACATTGTGAATTCCTGGTCTAGGTGCCACATACTAATCACCCTAGCTAATTCATCACATGACCTCAAGAGTTCCTCCATATATGCCAAATGTTGATAACTAGAAGCGTTGGTCTAATATGTAATATATGGAAACAATACACGATTTATCAATGTAGAAATATAGTATAAATAAATAATGAATATCCCAAAAATAATAACAAATAACTGGGATAATACAATAACCAATAGGGACCATCATCAAATTTTAATATCAATAAATGTGAAAATGATCATAAACCAAAGTAATAGATATTTCATTATATAATGAGTTTCTTGTGTCCAATAAAACACAAAAAATAAAGACATAATGAAATTTAACGAGAGTGTATCGACATTATTTCTAGTTACATTTTTATTCTCCATAATGAATCCAAACTCATCCATTTAACATATATATTTTCCCTTATACAATTCTACAAGCATTATGTTTATTCGGAGATTGATCTGGCATCATGAGTGGTGTGCTAGTAGAACTCAGTAGGCCACCACCATTGGCGATTAAATAAATATCCGTTATATAACATCATTTTTAGTTGTATAAATACTAAATTATAATATTATAATTCAACATGATTCACATTTAATTATTTATTAATTAACCACATAGTCACCTAGGGTTCATGGAGACTCCTAAACAAATCATACCTCCTTCGAATCATGTTGGAGTTTGAATCATACCTCCTAGTAATTTCATAGATAATTTATTCATGGGATTTCATTATTAATTTTATTAAAATTACACATTCATACATCTGGGGCCTAGATTACCAGTCTTAAACCCTATGGTTATAATGAGAAGCAATACATGTCCCCCAACACACAGATCACCTGAAATAAATAACTAAATATATATATATATATAATTGGCCTAAAGAAGTATTTTTGGAACCCTGTTGGTATTTTGATATTTATTATATTTCCAAGAACTCATATTTCACTTAATGAAAAATTTCACAATTCATGGTTCCACAATCATAAATCGTTTATCAACTGTTCCCATAAACCATTATTCCACGAAATTCATAGTCCCATTATTCAATAAATTTCATAATCCAATTTATCAACAATGTATAAAGGATTTAATTCAATTCCATACATCCATTGTTCCTCTTTCCAAATTACAGTATTACCATTTAATTATATTTGGAACTACACATGGGTTTCTATCAATATTCTATCATCATCTCCAATGGGTCTAACAAGATCCATGAAGGGTCTCATAATAATATGGGCAATAAATAAATTAATTAAAATTTTAAATGTAGTTTCCCAATGTTTAAATATTAATTACATAACAAAATACACCCAATATTAAAAATATCTATGGTAAATGATAATTTTACTAACAATCTTAAGATTTTTTACCAATGATCACTAAATTATAACCCTCAATTTGGTGTAGAATGGTCAAAATCACAACTGTGGAGCAGAACTAAGATAAAAAACTAGGAACATGATCCAAAGAAAAAAGATTCATCATAACCTAGATATTAAACGATTACCAAGGGAGGAAATAATCCCTCAAAAATAAGAGATTACGATTAGATATGTAAAGATAGACTGAGTAATCTATAAGAGGAATAATTATTAGAGAGCCAAAATTATTCTATAGAAAATTAGATGCACTATGAATGTTGTTCTAGTAGAAACAGAACCCTCTCCAAAGCATCAAAAGATGGTGGATTTTTTAAAATGAAATTGGTTAATTACTGTCTATCATATGTGTTTCAATAATTATCAAATAATAATTTTGGGGTTTAATATCCTAGTGTATAATTTCCTTTGAAAGGGCATATAGTATTCCAAAGCATGCCCCTTAACTATGTTACCCTCATCATTGGTTGGAAAGATAATAATATGGCACATTGTTTTCAAAACCATGTGATAACCATGAAAAACTATTGTATGGGATTGTTCACATTTTTCAGAGGGAGGAATCACAGTTTGGTCAAATCATGTTCCACCTCCTGTGACTCCAAAAATGGGAACACAGTTTCATAGGGAACTCCAAAACGTTTTCCCAAACCATGAACCCAATTTACATAGCCCCATGGGCTTCCAAATTTCCCAAAAATCACCCAAAAAAATCTCTAAAGTAACACACTACCAATGAATTAACAAAAAAATGGTAAAATAGAAGTTGAAAAAAAGATTGAGGCATCTCTTGAATAGTCATGAGAATACAGAAGATCCCCACTAGGAAATGTTTAGATTTACCAAATTTTAATAAGTTCATCTTTGGGTGTTTTTTATCTCCCAATTTAATGTATTCATTCAATTTTAATCTAAAATTTGTGAAGCATGGACTAATAATAATTTAGAATATAAAGACCCTATCATCATCTTAGAGATTTCTATTCACTAATTAGTAGAAATATTTCACATTAATAAGAATTCACATGTATTTTCATGAACGTTAATGGTTATTATTCCGTTGAATAGGACTAATTGGTCCCACTATTCAATCATGTTCATAAACTAATGGTAGAATTTCCCTACGATCTAACGGTTTACCAAGTCCCGCAATCACAAAATGATAGGGATAATGCTTTAGCATGCACTATAGAGTTCCTAAATGATATTAATAAAGAATAAATTGTTATTAATATCACATATAGTAGGGGTATCTCTTTAGTATTCAGATACATAATGGAATAAACTAATTATATTGGCATTTCTCTAGATCATGATGATACATTTTTTGAGTCATGTGATTTCTCCCAAAACAGATGTCCCCCATAGCAGACTGACTCATACGATTGACAAGAATATATGATCACATTATAATTGAATATATAAAATCATGGTCAATGAATTTATTTATTCAAGATGGTATGAATACCATGGAAGCCCTATATAAATGAGGATTTGATTGAGTACTCCTCAGTTGAATCAAAGGGATCGAAATATTTTCCATCATGCAAGAGGTTAATTAAAAAACATGTGGATAAAATCAATCAAGATCCATTCCCAACAATATGATAAGGATTCATGGATGTTAATTGACTGACTATGACACCATATTGTGTTGAAATCACCAAAAAAATCATATTTGTCACGTATATTCAAAATTAATCCACCATCAATAATTTTATTCATACTTACATATATCCATTGCCTCTTTCTATATGTTTAATTGATGTTAAGGGTCAGTATCCCTTTAATATCGTCTAGAAATAAAAATTCATCATTAACATCAATAAATTTTGCCCTATATTGGTCAATGTGGCACAACTCAAGGACTTTTCAACAATGTCTTTCATTAGCCTCATGAGGTCATATATTATGACAAGATTTGGTATCCATCAGATGATATTGATTGTAAATGGAGAAATTCATGTTTGTCAAAGAATATGTGATTATATAAATAATATAACATTTAATCCCAACAATTATACAAGATCATATAAATTATTTAATGGATATATAGGATCCTTCAATAAGACAATGTCTTGTATTCTTTAGGGGATGGTAGATATAAATAAGTGATCCTAAAAGGGCATAATTTGGAAGGCTTGGTGGGAATATTGAAACAAAACCCATACCACAATGAAAAAAACACTATATTATATTTTATATGGAATATAATTAGTTTTTACAATCTAGTTCCACATACCCTCATTGCATACCACCATATAAAAAAGTTGAATGAAGATGAGATATCCCAGAAGCGATTAGATGAATTGGAATGACTTGATGAGAAGTGGATGTGTATACTGCATGACTTAGTAATTTTTAGAACCAAGTTACATGAGCCATTAATAATAAGGCCATCAAATATTCATTTATATATAGAGAAATCATGTTACCACTGTGACCCCTGATGATACATGGGATAAAGCTATGAAAAAAATATCCAAATATCTATGTACCATATATCGTGCATAAGGTTTACCCCAATGGGGGGGGGGGGTATACCTTGATAAATTTTGAAAAATAATTCCAAACAACCACCACTAAAATCAGGGTTCTAAAAAATACATAACATGATTCTCTCCACTACTTGATGTCATGGAGGAATGATTTTACATGGAATAGAATCAATTCCCTAGTCTATTAATGTTAAATTACACAAGAATAACCTTATTATGTGATGTTAAAATACACTGTACAATCATTAAAAAATTAAATTAAATGAAATTTTCATAGACCTTGTCACGTGGTAATAAACTACATGATATATTTTCCATCATGAGATTATAAAAAACATTATAGATTTTTTCACCTACATAAGAGCTAGTTCCATGTAACGAAATGTGGGACCCCCCATTTATAAATCTATGAAAGGGTTGAATGTATCATCCTCATAATATTATTGAATATTGAAATTCACCTCCCGAAGTATGATCTCATTCTATATAGGGGAATCTTTTCTAACTATAATTCCATGTCCCACTCAGCCAATGACTAAAAATTCCATTTTCATGCATTTGAGACTGACTAACACGTGGGCTCTATAAAATATATATATGTGGATTGATTCTTATAATCATATGATATATAGTAAAATATATGATCACTAGTCATAGTCCATGAAATATGATTCCTTGACACCAAACACTATTTATTTTTCAATGGATCCAAATAGAATATTCCCAGGTGATCCCACATAGTGTGGAAACACCCCATGTATTTTCATTTCTTCCTTTAGATGCAATTTGAACCAACATGGGTGGTTTCATAGTCATCTGTTTTTTATCTCACTGAGTATAAATCAAGTGAGATTATAGGCAATGGTTAGTAACATTGGTTAGAATAGCTGTTGTGCACCATACGAAGGGAGTTATGTCCTATCTAAATGATGAAAAATGTGAAGTGTATGTCCTTACCACATGAATCTAAACGCCATAGATTATCCCATTACCTTTGGAATATTTGTGATATACATGAGATCTAAATCCATGGAAATGGATATAGAAGAAAATCCACCTTTTTCTTAATTTATATATGTCATATTCCTTTCGTACATAACCCAGATCAATACAAAAAGTGAAATTACCTCATCCATATGTAAGAGTCTAATCATCCTTGGGATGATATATATGAACAAAATATTGATTTATTCCCCCATCAAGTGATATATAGTGATACTTGAACCTCCTATCATGGTCCCAGTCATAATTTTATATGTGTAAAATTTCCATCCCCCTATATTTGATTTACAATAGTGAAGGGGATTCATATTTTAGAACTATATGTGTCTTGATTCTTGATCGATTTAGTATATATAGAAATCAATAGACCAAAAATTCAGGAAAAAACATACACTTTCATTCATTTACACCACCTTTATTATGGTGGTGAATGACTCTATATGATATGTATATGTTCTAAAAGTTATCACCATGACTATTCTCAAGTTTACTAAATTTTCATAAACATTATTGAAATTTGATTTATGATATCCCCAACCAACGGGAACACTTTTTTTAGTATGCATATATTCAACAATACGGACCTGCATATTAACCATCTTACTAGTTTATCAACACGATCCATCTCATCCTATCATGTGGGAATTCAAACCTCTATTTTATATGAATAATCCCAACATAACCCATGAAACCAATATAACATGTGTCTATATGATGTGTTAATGTCCTATCTCACCATCTACAATATAAGAACAACATTTTTATTTCTTATATTGTCATCATCATCCCTTTTCCTATAAATACTAGGGTATCTTTATTTTTTGACCAATCCCATATTGAAAATGAATTTTTATTCCTCATATTCCATTTTCTAAGAACCAACACACTTCAAGTATATACATTTTGGACAAACCTTCATAACCAAAATTATTGTCTGTTGAGGGTTTATATCACATGACCACTAAACCACTAGTGATAGAGACATGAACCCTGTTAGGCTAAACAACTTAAATAAAAGACTGATATGAATTCAATTACCTTCTCTCTTACTATCTCATATTTTATGATAATTAAATATTTATATTGAAAATTAAAAAAATGCACAAATCATGTATGGTTTACCATAAGACCCTCAAAAAAGATGAGTTGTTCTTGTTGGATATACTTAGCTAGTTAAAAGTTAGAGTAATGATGTTTATATTTATTTTAAATTGATGATGTGTTTAATACACATTTATTTAGTATTTAGTGTACTTAATCCCAACTCAAGTACCTGATATTATATAATTATCTTCATTTCCTGAGTATTTGAGTCTTTATAACCTACCCTTGATTTCAATGGAACATATACCAAACTCCAAGGGACACAATATTTTAAGATGAATATAAACCCCCCTAAGGAATTGTATATACTCCTTTATACTATCCTATTAATGAAAGTCATATAATAATGAGGGAAGGGACCTGAAACCTCCATATTCAACTGAAACATCATGACAGATCCATGCATAAAAATTAAATTGGGTGAATCCTTTGTGTATTTATCCCATATCAACAACTACAAAATTAACTTTTCAGAATACGATTTAGATGAACCACAAATAAACTATTTAGTTGGGTTTGGAATCCCCCACATTAGAACTATATTACCCATAAACATATTTAGGGAATGGATATGAAATTTCATTCCTTAACCCTTTGATCTTCATCACATGACTTAAGATCCAAAAATCATATATAAAAAATTACATGAAAAAAATGTTTGTAACATAAGAAGAATATATGTCACTCTGAAAAAAAGTAGGAAAACCTATAAAAAATATAATATTCAAATTTTTATATATCACCAACCATAATCCTAGGAAAATCAAAGTGTAAAAAATAAAATCAAATTCATTAAATAAATCACAGGATCCCAAATTTGACCCTAAAAAATTGAGACAACTATTTTATTTGTTTTTTTCACCCAACTGAATTTATATTACCATTATTTATATTATTAATGATTTCATTGTTTATTATCAAGTGGTATTTATTTTTGAACATAAATCTATGTGTTGAAATACTATTTCACATAAAAATGTTTTTACATTTTTTACTTCAAATCATAGAGGAATCTTCAAATAATGGATATTTATGTGTAATAGGAAACATGGTAGTGAAATCACATAATACTTTAATTCATATGATTTATAAATTCTTCATAGATCTGAGGGTGGCATAAATTGAAAAATGATATTTATGACACTCTATATACTCCTCTACGATCAATCGATGAAACCCCCCGATTAAAGAGAATTACTCCTGGTCATATTTTGGAATGGCATCTAGTACTATAATCATCCCTAAATTTTATTAATTTGAATTATCAAAATATGATTCATGTTTTGATGTCTATGCAACCTAATTGGTCCTTTATTCACACAAACAAGAGGATTTATGATTATTCCACTCCAATTCCATTCTAAAATCCATCACTGATAGAAGCAGTAAGATTTTTTCAATGAATTCATGTAGTTTTTCTTAATTAATATAATGTTTCTAATAATTTAAGAGGAGAAATTAAATTATTTCATATAACATATAAAAATTTATTCCAAATTAAAAAAATTTGTGGAATAGATTGAAGATGAATTACCCTTGTATATGAGTCTCTTCCAAGTGAGTATCAATCAAAATAATTTGACCCATGTTCCAAGATTCTCTTTTGGATTACACAGACGTAGTTCCCATTTTAGATTGAATAAGAATAGTGGGAGTGGAGACCATGATATATTTAGTCACAAATACTATTGTGGGAATGTTTTTCCCAGCTGATGAGTTAGTAAGGGTGGTTTCATCGATTAGTTTCCATCTACCAACAAAATAATACACATGTTATATAATTAGTACATCACCTATTTTTGGTGTAGAGGGGCCATTTCACATAAAACCAATGCCTCTATTTCTGCAGAATCTTCCCCGTGAAGAAGAAACTAACATATAGACATTCATGAATCTGGAAATATATCCATTGTATCCATAAGGGATTCAGAAAATGAGAATGTTTTTATAATCAGAAAAATAATTTACTTACAATAATGGATGGGAAATTATATAGAAATAGATGAATAGAACCATCATCTGGTTGATGAATCATCTTGGAATTAGTATCCCCATAAATCATCATCATGCATAAAATATGAATGATGCCATGGTGTCATTTTCCTTTAACACCAGAAAAGGGATGATAAGAAATCCTAAAGATAATAAAAGAGGGGAAAAATTTATAAAGTAAATATGGATTAAAAATTACTAATTCAACCATGAAGTCAAAAATAGTTTGATTTGAAATGATATTTTTTTGGAATTAACTTTAGTAATTCCACTATCATCATTAATAATAGAAATAGAAGGTGAGGAATATGGAATAAAATTAAAATTTAGGTAGATAAATAATTTGTCTAAAACCTCATCGGAGTTCAAAAACATTGCCTCAACCATGGATACATTTAGTAGGAAATAGTGAAATGGGGAATACGGATTTTTGAATGTTTTCAGTTAATTATAACACTCAATTTTCCACTTATATTCATCCAAATAGAAACTAGATTGGACCACTAAATCGATAAGGGGTGTTATATTGTTGAATGTGACTAATGAGTTTATAAATATGGGTAAGGGTCGGTATGTACATGTTAAAAGGTATAACTTCTGTAACTTGTGCCACCAGCAATAGTTTGACAACTTAGACACCAAAAAATATACCCTATATTGGAAAACAATCAATTTAGAAAAATGTCTTAACATCCTGCTGACCAAATACATGGTTACACATAGAAATTCACCTTGTATCTCAATGAGATTTACTCAACTGCATACAGAATGGAACAACAAGATCATTCACTGTCCTGAATCTATCATAGGGATGGTAATGAGCTCATAGCATAGTAGTCTGTGATCATTTCCATTCAAAGAAAATTTGTATCCAGTATTACAATGAAATAATCAAACATAGTCTTATTTTCTTTTGTAGAAACTCCCATATGATAACAAAAGTACACAAGTCCTTGAAGGGTGTTTTGTTAGGTTTTCAAGAGAATTTTATGGATTGGAGGAATGCATTCTAAATTTCCACAAGAGGATGTATCTTACAAATATAATGAGTTTCACATGGGATAGTCCTAACCTCAATATGGGATATAAGGATGGAGTTAGTACCATGAAAACAATGGAAAATAAATATTTGAATGAGCGTATGTCATTTGTACACAATGAACTGTGAGGTCCATGATGCCTCATTGAAGTTTATGTAATAGTGTTAGTAAACAAATTCTATGAATATCTAATTAACAAATGGACATGGTCACTAATGAGATAAATTTCCATTGGGGAACAATAACAAATTCAAACTATTTCTACCCCTCTAATTATTCAAAGAGAAAGCTATTATAGTTGAGTTATTATAGATAATATATTGATGAGTGAGATTTTAGCTACACAATATGATATATATATTGGTCAACATTTGAGATAACCCTTGGGAGAATGAAATGACCAATTAACCACTCCCAAATATAACCCCTGAATACCTTTATTAAAGGATGAAGACTAGGATGACATAATATTCTAGCTCGGAATTGGAATTTTAATATCATCCATGACACCAAACTTATATAAGGAATTATATTAAAGAATATAATCTTGAAGATCTACCAAATTATCATATTCAGCCAGATACCAAAGACTAGTTTCATTATAAAAGCTATCATGTATCATTATCTTACCATGTTAGAATAAGTATTATTAGAATCCATTATATGGGAAAGGGAGTATCTTTGTAAAATGAAACAATGGAAATAAATATATCAACACATGATCCTTTTTGAGGGTTTAAGACTTTTTGGTGGAAACAAAATCATGGTTGGGAGATACAAATCATGGGATTTGGGAATGATACCTTAGGTATTATGTGGAATTAGTTATTTCGTTATAAATAGATTGTTCAAGTTCTGTGGTATGACCCACATATATGACCTCACACGTGTGGATTCACATGGATGGGTTGTATAAGCCCCTTTTATAGCTGATTTCAAAATGATAATCATATATTATTGATAATTCTTTTATTTCTAAAATGTTTTTATATAGGGTACCTTAATAGATATATATAGGGGTTGAACACCCTTGAAATTAAATTACCACATACTTGGATTAAGCTCCATGGAAATGGATTCATCTTATGTTGATCAAACCAAATAACTGAGGGGTAGCCTTTTTTTTGGTTCTTTCATTCTTGGAAAATGGCTTACATCAAGTTATAGTGTAGAATAAAATTAACTCTCATATTTGGAGTAGAAATAATCCACCTAGAGAATCAGTTATGAAGAAAAAAAATGTATGGATTTATGGAATCATTCTCATGACTGTTTAAGGAACTTCATCTCACACCTACTAAAGAACACACTATACTTGGATAGAAGGTTTGTGTGACTTGGAATACCTCTTTTTGTGGATTAGAGGAGTTCCGTTCAATATTTTATGAACCATGCTCCTCATTTTTTAGTTTTGGAATGGGCAACCTCCATGTTTGATAAATATTTTTTTGACGACATGAATCCTCATTTGAGCACAATTTTTCAGAACAGCTTCCGAGATCCATTATCAATTTTCACCTATAAATACCGACCTCTGAAATGGGAATGGGTATTAACACAATAAAAGAGAATCTATAAGTCGGAAGATTCTTATTTTGTTGGTAAAAATTAAAAGTCTACGAAAAATAATAATAATAGACTATACATATAAAATACAGTTAGAATTGGACTATAAGAACTAGCCTATAATAACCTTTTTCTGTGAACCATTTTTTATTATGTAGATGATACATGAACTTATCAAGTGATCACATCTTCCCACTAAAATTAATAGTTTCCCTTTCCTGGGACCCTATTTCATGGATGTATTCTACATGCCACAATTTTCACATTATACATCGTCCTCATTCACCTGTTATATTATAACCCTATAGAATTCATAAATCATGGTCAAAATTACAAATAAGAAAAATCTAGGTCTCCTACAAAACCATTATGTCCTCATAATAAGATTATATGATATATTAATGTGTCCCCTTCGGATCATGAATTTATCTGGTGAAGTATTTAACCTACATAAACTTCCAAATAAACGGGGTCCCTAATATTTTCAAAATATTTCACCCCATTGGTATTGAGGACTCAAATTATAGGGGTATTAGTTAAAATCTCATTATATTGGGTCTCTGGGCTCACTTTCATCTAGCCGCATAAAAAGGGATGAAACATTTTTTAGTATCTCCACCTTATATCTTTCAATTAGTAGATGTGTAATTCTATATCTAGAGTTTATAAATAAATTGGATTATTAGAATATGGAATCCATCATGGGTTAAAACACTATTACTCTATGTTGGCTACCTCGCAAGGGCCTCTCCCTCTCCCAGGGATGGATGTGTATAAAATTATTATATTTGAATCCCTCATTTAGAAAGTCCCTACCCATTCGTACAAGATGAAATACCGCTCCTACCATCCATATCCCCTCACTAATCAATCCTTGGATAAAGAAGGTTGTTCAGCTTCATGTTTCCTATTATGGGGCATGTCCCATCAAAAAATGATTATGTTATGTGCTAGATCTATTATTGTCTCAGGTATCTCACATCATGGAATACTCCAAATGAGATTGAATATTTGTAATGATCACTACCCTTGAATAATAAAAAATTCCTCATAAGGGACTTCTACTATATATGATCCAAAGACACAATCTTGGATATCCTCAATGCATATACCCTTATATATCCAATCTTAATGTACAATTCACTACACAAATGATGGTACACCATAATGTTAAATTCCATGGATATCTTCATTATTGAAAAAAGATAAACCACAAAACAATAACATCCCCACCTAATGTAAACCTTCATGGAATAGTTATTTTATATGAAATTTTCCTATTTTATTCGAACTAATTGGGATATGATTCCTATCTCTAATAAGATACATAGATATCATTTTAAAGGCCCTATCCCAATACACCTAAATTTACACCACTTTATAAATTACCCTATTTATAAACAATCCAGACACAGTCTTATAAATTTATTAGGATATATCCCTAATGAAACCATGATCTCAAATGGAGAGGCATACCCCCTCTCCGTGTAATTACATTTACTTTGGTTGGCCAAATATCCCTATAATTTTACACTATCCACCCAAATTGGTCTATATATCTAATTAGGGACACTATAAGGGATTTTCATCTACAAATACTCCAATAACCATTTCTAGAAACCTTTTACCCAGTCTTCTAAATGCCATTATGCTAAAATACATGGAACAATCCCCATAATATTTCATTAAAAGGTAATATATGCACCATTATATTGCTCAAAACTAAATGATCTTTCATTCCCATCCTAGGGTATATAAAAAATCCATTTAATTCACTTGATTCCAATTCTACACATCCACTGTCTTCCAAAATGATACTAAATTCTAGAGTTCC
The DNA here is from genome assembly GCA_963277665.1 of Viscum album. Classification (NCBI taxonomy): domain Eukaryota; kingdom Viridiplantae; phylum Streptophyta; class Magnoliopsida; order Santalales; family Viscaceae; genus Viscum; species Viscum album. The sequence goes on along the minus strand of OY728135.1, from coordinate 247,477,928 downwards.
CCTAATAATAATTAATTAATCCGAAGATTCATCCCACAATTATTCAACTGTCATTAATGAGGGTAATCAGTTGTTTTACTAGAATTATTGGGTTTGTTTCCTGAAAAATACATTTATCTTTAATTGTGTCCCAGTGTAGGAAATAATTCTCATCCAATTGGGTGCTGAGTCTGAAATTTAATCTTCATGACTAACAAATTTTCTAAGATGCCACTAGTAAAGTTTTATTCATTGTCTACCTTTATAAAGCATGTCTACCTTGGCTCAGATGAGCATGGGTGTTAAAATATAATGGAAACAAAAACCCAATACTGTATTTTAGTAGTTAAACACTATATCATCAACTCTAATTTGATGTGAAATCTAAATATAATTTATTCATGAGTATATTAACAAGTATAATTTCTTAATGTTTGATTGTAATTATAACAGAATAAGCATTACTTTTGATCTATATATAATGATATTTGCATGGAATGAGATTTTGGGATTCTTATGAAAAGATTTATTTTTTTATTAGTTATAATTAATTTTTTTAAACCCCTGGTGTTAGTGACATCACTAGGACGTAAGAATAATATTAAAGACACAAAACCCTTATATTGATTAATTAAATGTTTTCATGTTACATTATATCATTTGAAGTATCATTTTTAATTCATAAGCCTATTTTTGTTAATTTTAATCTTATGTCATATTTATCACTAAACGTCTTTCAAAACCTTATACATATACTATTATAAAATAATAATATTTCATGTTTATGAATTTATTTATTTAAAATAAATTTAAATTATAATCATCAGTTCCAAACAATATAAAAAGGATTATCACATTTTTAGGAAAAAATAAAAATTATTAACATAAAATTTACTTACAATGGAAATTCCTAAAATAGTAAATGTAATAATTTAAGTGGTAAAGGGATTAAACATGATAAAAAAATTTCATAAATTTAGTGGATCAAGTGTTTCATAATATTATCTCTTATTAACTCCATTATTTATAAAACATTGAGATCCCATTCTTGAGAATGACTTTCCATTATTGAAATATTATCTGTATCTAAAAAATCCATCCCTTTCACATATAAAACAACCACTCCTCTATTCACTTACCCTCACAACGCATAACTTTTTCCAACCCATAATAAATCCAAACCTAATCTAAAAATTCATTTAAACTTTCAATGAGTTCTAAAATTATCCAATGATCATCCCCTAATTTCTTAATTCCCATTGTGAAAGAGATAAACCATGATTTTAGGTAAACCGTTCAAAAAACTCCATTATCATTTTTATTTACTTTTGTGCACTTAAGTAATACATTTTAAAATGATAAAATCAATTTAATTACTATACTAATATTTTATTTTAATTATGTTATTAGATGTAACCACCTTTTTCCTTTCCCTTATGAAAAAATAAACTAACATTAATGTATTGGGCAGACTACAACCTCCACAATGTAATGTGTTTAATTTTAATTCATTACCTCAAATGGATGGTTATAATAAATAGTTTTTTTATTTAAATACTGTTTTTTAAATAGTTCATATTATTAACAATTCATCCATTTTATTCGTTCCTCTAATTCTATGAAAACATAATAATTATTCATGCATACATGTTCATTACAACTCTTATAGAAATACATATTCTATATTTTATTACCACCTTTCAGAGATATATATAAGGATGGGATTAAATTATAAATATGATTATTATGATATAATTATGAATCTAGTGTTCCAAATTGATGAGCCTTTTAATGATATGAAAAAAATGATACCATTGGACTAAATTAATTCTAAGCCTTTAATATTGAAAGAGTGATAAAAAATGATTATAATAACATTAAACATTCATTAAAAATGGATAGAAGAAACAAAACATGTGAAAACAATAAAATTAAAACATCATAATGTTCAAATAATAAACTTATTAAAACTTTATAAAAGAATATTAACGACATAAAATTTACTATAATGGAATTCAACCACCTTTACTTATTGTATCAACAATTGAACATAACTGTATAGTTATGTCTTTCTTCAAGAAGAAATTTGTCCATAAAAAATAATTGAGTAACTATTTATTAAGCCTCATAATCCCTAGATCAAAAATATCACATAAAAAATTCTTCCTACCTCTAGAATCCCTTGATCAAACTTGATTGGGCATAGCCTTTACAAATAAAATAATTTTATGAAATTTATAATCATCACATGGATGCATTAAAACAGAAAAATACACAAAATATTACAAAGAACAAACTTGTAATAAAATGATTCTGAGAGAAAAATAAAAAAAATCCAATTATGGGAGATATAAATAGCAATCAATATTCTCCTTTTCATATCATGTTTATCTACTTTATATATTCATAGATCCAATAGTCATATTCAGTGAATCATTGAGGAGGTTGTAATAGACTTAGAACAAAGACTATAATTAAATTCTAACAACCTAATATGATTATCATAGGTCTATATATTATTATAGTGAACTTGAATTATTTCCAGTTTAATAGATGTTGTTAATCTAAAAATATTTAATCTCATCATCTAATGTTTTTAATGAATTTCTTCCTAGAGAAAATGTATTCTTGTATTCAAAATAGGTTCATATGAATGTATTGATATAACCTTATTAGTTTGTAAGTATTTTTATTTGGATATCTTGTACCTTAATAAATATCCATCCATAAATATATAATCTGTCATAAAATGGTTAGAACATGTCTTCCAAATTATGGTAATTTATTATAATTGATAAACAATTATTTCTTCATTTATAAATATAGAGTTCTCAAAAATAAATTAATATAAATAGAGAAGTATAAATTATAGAGAAATATATAATTTTAATGAAAACTATATTAAAATTTAATATTGGTTTAGAATGGTTTGAAAGATATTTTATTGACACAACAATATGCCCCATTTCTAAAATTATAATTCATAACTTTAAAATGAAACAAAAAAATATTAATGAGAAAAAATAACTACTCCACCCTTTTCATATACAAACACTTTTTTTTATTTTTTATATGATTCTATCTTCCCCACTAATTTATACTTCTTTTATTTCACCCCATTTATATTAGAAATATGATAGTGTTAAATTTGGTCAATAAATCAATAAACAATTCTCTTGAAAGTTTCTAAACTTCCCCCCTTAGATATTTTCAAAATGAAGTGTTTTGAAAATGTTTAATTGGAATGTTAAGAAAATAAAATTGATACGAATGATATTTTTATTTAAATAGAATACTGAAATTATTCCAAAATAATAGAAAAATATATCTAAATAAATTAGAAACATCCAATTAAATTTATTGGAAATAAAGTCAAACCAAAAGGAAACTAATCGATTAAAATATATGTTATATTTATTACAAAACATTTTTAAAAATCTCAAAGAAAAGTATTTTTCATACATCGTATTATTATTGAAGAACAACCATAGTCTTCATTAAATAGTGAAAACCATCTTCCAATGTATGAACATTACTACTGTCATCTTTTATAATTTGAAATAATGGAGTAAATAATGGTTTCTGTCTTCTAGGGATGTTATATGAATATTTTTCTATTTAAATATGAAAACAAACTTTGATCATCAGGAGTCACTAAAATATACATGTTTTATATTTCAACTTCAAGGAAAAATACTAAGTCACTGATGGAAGGAATTTAAAAAATCATAATTTTTTATAAATGATCCCTAAAAATTATACCGCTAAAGGTGATCATTTTAATAAGAACAAAAAAACATACTTTTAAAAAACTAGTACTAACCATGAAATATACAAACCAAGATATGAAAAATATATAGAAATCATATTAAAAATCACAATTTATGAAAATAATAAATGAAAATATATATTATTAATCATTGAAATTATGTTATGGAGATATTTATGTTTTTTGATTTAGGAGGGTAGTGTATGTTCATGGATGTCAAGACACGTGTTATGGGATTTCCATCTCAAATTATTCTCTTTGAGATATTACTAGTGTTATTAATCAAATTTTCTTTTTGAGTAGGATATAATTTTCATTTGAGATGTTATATCATGAAATGAAATTTTTATTGGTATTTTAGTATCAATTTTAATTCTTATATTTATCATGTTTTGAAATAATTTCTAAAAAAATCCATAACTAGTTTTTCAGGAATCATTTTTGTTCACTGAGACACAAGTTATATTTATCGCCTATTTTAGTTTTTTTTGTAATGAATACATTAACATGTATTATTTTTTCCCAATTTATCTAAAAATTTAAGGTATTTAGAAGATCTAATATTCATTATTTGACATAAATGAATAATATTGTTCATATTGGTTGTTAAATCAACTGAAATATGAATCAAAACTGATTAATAATTTTTTTTGTTTCGGTGTATACCTATCCTCATAATAATAAGTTGTCTTGTACCGAGGAATTGAAAAGATTATTTGATATCTAAAATTAAAAGTTCCACTAGTATGATATCAATGATTATTATTATCCATGTTCACAGTTATTTTCATTGATATATATTTCCATTGGATTAAATGGATTATGGATTCCGGTTTATTAAATATTCCAATTAAATTCCTTATGTATTGTTTTTAGTATGATTGTTTTTTAATACTACTCTATACTAATCATATGAGCACACCATTATTTCTTTCCATTCCCCAAGAAATAATAGGATAACTATATTTAATTTTCAATAATAAGAGGGAGGGGATAATAAATTTCTGGTAATGGGTTTAATTTATATATTTCATTTTCAAATTTAATATAAATATATATATATCCTTCTTGGACTACAAATGTTTTATACCCATTAGGAAATTTTGTATTATATACCGATAATGTAATAGAACTACAGACATGATATTTCTATAGTAATGGATATTGTTTCTCATATTAGAAATATTTTTAGGTACCTTTAGGAATATATTATTGGAAAACATGTTTGATAGAACTAGTAATATGAAAACTCATTATTATTTCATGGGAAAACTATAGAAAAAGAAATAGGAAATTTATTTTACAATTCCACATAATGATGAAATTATTTTTATTCCACTATATAAAATGTTGACTAATGGGATGAATTCGAATAATATGAATAGTCATATTAAACAAAGGAATGTTCCCCCTAAACATGTCAATGATATTGGAGTTTAGGAAAATAAATCTAGAATCATATTTGGGTAGTTGACTCATGATATATAAAATAATCTCATAAAAGTAGAGAAAACTTCTGATCCCCATGTATGTGTAACTATTCCATACCGCTTCATTAAATAACAAACTCCAACATTCTATAGAATAATAAATCTATTGATAAATAAACAATGGATCATTTTTATAGAAAACATTTTATCCATGTTGTTTTTATTCGAGTTTATTTTCAATAATAATTATGTGTTTGTTTTTAAAGTTATCTAATAAAGTAAGATAAGTTTGTTAGAAGATAGTTAATAAAAATTCCTTAAGTGGTTTATGTAGGTTTACTTAAATATGTCATGAATCATTTCATTGAAATTTAGAGGACATCATATAGTTATAACAATTCTAGGAATCTGGAATTTTATCATGATTCAACCATAAATACAAATAGATAGATCATAGTTACCAAACTACAGGAAACAAAATATTTTCTGACATAGGTTAATGGATATAGGAAACTGAATAGATATATTAGATGGAACATAATTGATATTATAGATAATGATTTTTTTAGTTATAGTAAATAATCAACAGACACTAAAAAGATCATATTATAATTACAAAAAAGGAAATTTGAATGAATTTGAAAAATTATATTCGAAGGACTAGATTATTCTTATTGGATAGAGATTGGAGTTATTATGTTTAAATAATTAGATATATAAGGATTATTCTATAATGATTTCACCTTAAAATGCCTATGTAAAATTTGTATGATGAAAAATGATTAGATATAGAAATCAAATAAGTTATAATAAGGTGAATGAATGTTATAGAGATGCATCCAAAAGAAAAAGGGAATGAAAAAAGGGCACCAGATCGAGGATAACTTCTAAAATATATTGATTAGAGGGAACCCATGCAGAACATTGGATGGATAATTATATAATATTTTAATGCCATATGTTCCATAAAATTATCACATGAAAGATCCAATAGAATAAATATTTCTTTTAACATCACATAGAGAAATATTAAGTGAATCTAATATAACACCCCAATATTTCATAGTATTTTAGTTCTTTAATGTAATTTAATAACAAACACTACATGAAACATCGAGTTCAAGTGCACAATGACTTACCAAACTAGCCGTTCAAAAACGGTTATAAAAATTATTAACAGAATTTGGAACTTTATATAACCCTTATAATTTTAGAATCCATATTATGAGCTTCATAGACATAATGTAAGGATAATTTCATTTTTTCAGATAAAAGAAGTATTTTTCAAAAATTCAATTTAACCACCTTTTACTGGAGAACCCTTTTTAAATACAATATTTGAATCTTTTATACATTAAAATTTAAAAAATAAACTTCTTCTTTGGGGCCAGGAGATAATAATATAGTTTCGATAGATTCTTGGTGTTTTCTGATAACTTTCATATTTGGGTGAATAGTTAAAAATAATATATTTTAACTGAAAACATCTTTTTTAATCAAAATAATTTTTAGTGTTCAATTATACATATGAATGGTTTGGATGTATAATTAGATTATATTTTTACCATTTAATCCAATTTTTTTCATTGGAAGTAATTTCACCTTGAAATTGGACATAAATAAATGTCAATATTTTAGTAGTTATTATTTCATAAAAATGCGCTTTTTGGTTTTGACAACGGATATTAATTTGAAACTAATAAATGCAATTTATATGTTTTGAATTTGGTAAAATAGACTTAATTTTTTAATTCATAATATCATAAATATCTTATGGTGAATTTTTGGTATTTTTCTGAAAACTTTTAATTTTTGATGAATAGTGAAAAACACTAAGTTATAGTTGAAAACCGAATTTTTATTTAAATAATTATTTTTGTTATTTAAATTTATTTTAGGTAAAAATAGATACATAATAACTATATATGTTGAATGTAATTCATCGGGGATAGTTTATAATAATTTTAGATATATAAAAATTTTATTGAACTTTTCACCGTCTTTTACCCACCTTCTAGGAGAATTTACAAATTCACATAAAATTAATTTTACCACTTCTGTGAGTTGAATTTCTAAAATCCGATACACACAGTTAATATCAACGAGTAAAATATTGTTTAATAAGATAAAAATAATTTTTGGTGAATAATAACGTTTTGCTTTTATTTACCACAGTTAAAAGTAGATAGGGTAATTAAGGGTAAAAAAGATATTATTATTACCCTAACAAGTGTCCTAATTCTATTGGATAAGTCTAATTCGACCAAAAATAACCTTAGGAATAAAATATGAACCCCTTTGTTACACTTGGATTAGATTAGGCCCTTTATTATTATTTTATTTAAAGAAGATAAAAATATTTCCCACATAATGGTATTTTATTTATATTTTTGAGACATTAAATAATTTGATTTATTTTTGACACAATGATGATGCATAAATTACCTAATTAATGAAAATTTTAAATTAATTGATATTATAAATATCCAAATAAATGTAATGTGACACTTATTATGAATTAAATTAATTTTCTAGGTCAATATGACATATTAGGGTTGGTTAGATGAATTTTTTTCTAAGTAATAATGTTGTTATGAATTCAGCAAAAACAAAATACCAAATAATGTCAAAATTGACATAAAAGAGTTTTTAAAACAAATATTATATTATTAATTGAAATTATATTCCTAAAAATCTATGGTTCGGCCAAAAGACTTATATAATGAAAGGTGTATCACTAATGAAACACTTGGGGTTCGCTTGAAAGTATATAGTATGTTTGTTTACCATATAATATAAAAATACAAAGAGACATGGTAAATGTCAAACTATTTAACTAAGAGTTATATTTAAAAAATATAGTTAATATATTGACCAAAACCTTTATAAAACATATTGGTTGAGTGGTTTTAAACCCATCCCCGCCTTATCCTTTAAATAATCCATTTTGGAGCAATTAGAAACAGAAAATGATTTTATTAGAAAAAATTTTTCTAGCTTTTCCTAAGGTGCCCCTGACCCCTCTTATAAAAGGGCACTCCCCCTCCTCTCCAATTCACACCATTAAAGCCATTTGGCTCTGCCAAACTCTGGCCAAATACCCTCTCAACTGTCCTACTTTCATCATAGAGGCCTTCCTTTAGTTAGAAAGCTAACCTAAAGATCCTTTTTGATCAAATCAAAAGGAAGAACCCGAAGAAGAGGTAAATATCTCATCACCTCTTTCAAGTTACTTTCTTCTTCTGCTTCCTTTTTCTTTGTTATTTCCATTCTAAAATAATAACTATAGTATCTTCAATTAATTTTGATTTTATTATAAATATTGTGCAACCAAATTTATTATTCTAACCATTTTTTGAATAACATGTCACCATACTTGCATACGTACAACTTACCATCTCCACGTCATGGTGTAATTGTTATTCAATGCATTATTATTTGGATGGGTATAATAATGATTTTTAATTGATTTAAATAATATATATAACATGATAATAATTATTCATATATGATATACCATCCAATTATGTAATATTTTAATATCAAAAGAATGATATTATCACTCGTGCATACTTACAGATTACCGTCTCCACGAACGCGATGAGATTCATTTCCCATCGTATCCATTCAAAACTAAATTTCATTTGATGATTAAAAATAATGTTTAGAGACATAATATAATTTTGGACTTGAATAAGATACATCCCATCCATAACAAATATTACTCACATAATAAAGAATATAAAGGAAAACAAATCCGTTAACACCTGAAAGGACCATAATACTTAGATATTATTAACAATGAAATGTTAAAAGATAATATATGATAACATATTAATGTATATTATTCTTTTATAATTTAATAAAAATTATTTCACCATTATACATGAGGATAACCTACCCTCGACCAAGAAAAAATTACTATGTAAGGGGTTTCTTATCTCACTTTTAATTCCTTGAGATTTCCATTATTCACCACATATTTATTGCATGTGGTATACTAGACATGATTATATTAATTGTGTAATATACTATAATTTAGGGATATTTACATCATCATTGTATGATCCTTTTTTCATGGGTGTATTTTTTTTAAGTTACCAAATCGATAAAGGAATTTGAAATTTCAATTTCCACTCATTCGGCTTTACGAATACTTCATTGATTATTTTACTCCATGATTATTTGTAGAATAAATATTCACTAGATTATGTAATAATTTAAACTCCCCTTTCTGTGGATATACATTTGATACACATAATCACTCCGTTGAAAAATTCTCAAATCATCGATATGAACTTGATAAGAGTAATTTTAACTCAATCTCCATTTGTTGAGTTAAATATCCAATTCATTGGTGTTGTTTTTACAATAATATATGTGAATGTAATCTGATTGATTTACACTAAATATCCAATCATATTGAGTTTATTTATATTTTTCTCACATAATTATGTCATTGATTTATCCTTTACCTATGGATACGGTCTTTATAAGAGATTTCATCTCAATTTACATTCCATTGAGACTTCTTTTTTTTATACACCAAATCAATTTTATATGGTGTATATAATGTACTTTTAAATATTATATCATTAATACCTTAAATATCATGATATTACAAATTTTTTATTACCTCAATTATTTGTATTCAAGTGTCTCTCTTTTGGTTAGGAACTCTAACTAAAATATCATTTAATTGTTTTAATGATTTATTCTTCTAAATCATTCTCATTAATGTCCATGTTTTAAAAATGGTTTTAAGGATTTATTTATATGGACTTTAATGTATTAAAATTCAAATTAATTTTCAATGTTTCAATTTGGTATGGGACACTTTGATTCAAAAATCTATTTTAAATGGATTCTTGATAAATACATAGACTTTTAAATGTTTTCAATAAAAAGGGTGATATTTCACTCAAATAGTTTTGATGATTATTTTCATCTATGTCAATATCCTTCATTATTCTCGATTGAGGTTAATCTTTTATAATACAATCTTCTATATTGTATTGAATTAGTTATGTTTGAATATGGATGTGCTATTTTTATGCCATTCATGGATTGTGGATAAAGTATTGATATTTCGTATGCATGTTTTAATAAGAATGTATATGTTATGTTTCAACTTTTCATATGAAGAATTCATAGGATGTAGTAAGTGATGGGTAGATCCCTCTTTAGCTCCTCGATGCATCCGTAGGTCTAATGAGACAATCTAGTGTCTTGACACATGGCCTTGAAAAAATCTTATTTGTAGTCTTGGCACAAGGCCTTGACTATGTGGTTATAAAAGTCTGGCATTATGCATTCCATCATTATGAATGTGTATTTTGATATTACATGTAATTATTCAACTATTAGAATATACATGTGAATAAGTAAATGAGATTATATGATTTTATCTTTCCCATATTATGCTGATGTCCAAGTTAAAAAGGATTTTGTTCTAGTCTTATATACTACCTTAAATGTTTATGCATATTTATGAAAGTTTCCGCAATAATGTTATCCTTACTGAGCATCTGAGCTCACCGCCTTCTATGTTTTATTTTTCCCAGGATGAAAAGAAGTATATTATGAATGACCTATAGGGATAGTCTATGGGATCTTAGTGTTTTCTATGGAAACAATGTTGTTGTAGATTTCCATTTTATGAGGTAATGTAAACCTTATGAATGTATCTAGTACTTACAAGGCCACTAAACTAATTGTTCTTTAGAGACATGATATTTTATGATAATTCCAATGATACGTAATAATACAACGAATCTGGGCTTTTGGGGTCAGGGCGTTACAGTTGGTATCTTGGGAAGTTTAGTACAAACCATGAAAACTAGATTTAGATAAACTCTGATTAGAGAACATAACCCTAAGATAGACATTGAGTATTAGTATAGATGTACTTCTTAAAATTTTGGTATTGCAGTGATTTTGTGAGTTTTCCAAGAAATACATCCTTGTCTGGATACGAGCAGGTAGAGGCGGCTCTGGCACAGATGTACCTAGGGGTAAAATTGGAAAAAACCGCTTTGAGCTAGACTCGAATGAGAACTAGTGCATGACAACGGGCCTTGATGCACTCTTGGTTACGACACTCCCGAGAGATATGCTTAGGATAATTTACATTTTCATTACAAACTGATTTGAAGTATTTTAATATAAAATGAGAATAAATGACCTTGGTTTATCATAAGGTGTTTCAAATTCAAAATATGGTGTCATGATATTCTCTAAAGGATTTTATGACTACTGTTACTCACACAATGATTTTTGGTTTTAGTCAATGGCTGGATTCCATGGAAGTCATAGTAACTTTGAGAATGATGTACAAGGTTAGAACGGTGGTGGAAATGAGAAAAAATGGAATTTTGATAGGCGTAAAAGATATCGTGGTCATGCCAAAACAGTTTTCCAAAAATATGATCAACAAAATATATATTAACCAACTCCCAGACTCAACAAAGAAGAGAAAGGTAATTAATGATAAGAGCTCCAGCAGTGGAGACCATGGAAAAAAGAATCCTCAATTTACATCATGCAAGAAATGTGGAAGGAGACACCCATGAAAGTGTCTCAATGGAACAATGAAATTATTTTTTTGTGGGAAAATAAGACATAAAGTGAATAATTGCCGAGGAAAAATGAAGAGTACTATAGAAGAAAATAAAAATGGTCCCACGAATCCATTTATAGTCATTTTCTTTAAATATAGGGGACCTGGTCATTACACGAGTGAATGCCCTATTCTATATGATATTTTCTTGGTCAATGAGGAAGCTATGAGGAAATAAATGGTTAGAGAAATGTTTAAAAGTATTAGTGCTCCTTTTTGATGGTATTAATTTGGAATAATTTTCTCTTGTATTTGTAAACCTGCAGTTGTCCTCTGAAAATGATATTTAAGGAAGAATTTTCTTTTCCCTTGTTGATATAGTTATAAATAACCATTTGCATTTATATGATCATTGGGATTGAGGAAATTTCAAGTTATTATATTTTGGGATGAAAATTCAAGGTATGAGATAACATTTGTGGTTAAATTATGTTATAGTTATTTTGAGTAATTTATCTCATTTTGGTAATGTTATACAATATAGTTTTTGAAAAGGGACAACATGCATATCGTGTGACAACCCGTCGCATTGGACAAAGCTATCAGAATTGAACCCACAAACAGAGTGCGATTGAGATTTATCGCCTACCACTAGACTACGTGAAGTCCCTGGTTAGTGTGACTAACTATTTTTAGTTAAATGTTTTTATTGATCAATATTAAATTGATTTGGGATCTTATGTCTTATTAAATGAATACCCTTAGTATATGAAAATTATTTGGTGATAATTTGATAAATGTTATTTTGGAAGACATTCACTTTGCTGGGAACACTATATGCCAAAGGAAAATGGAATACATTGGGATTTCATTTGTATAGTAATGGTGGATTTTTATCTATGTTTTTATTGTGGATTTATAGTGATTTGGGTTATTTATGGAAATTATTATCCTATAATAGAGAATATGTGATTAGGTTAATTACTTTTAAGTATGTGACTTTAAGAGTAGTTGATGTCGTTTGGAGATACAATTTAACAAGGAAGACTACATAACCAAATTCTTCTAAGTTTTGGGTTTCAATATTACTTTGGATTATATTGAAGGATTTTAAGGAAAATTGTTTATTGGATGTTATTTATTTAACTTTGGGGTATTGTTGGTTTAATTTTAGAAATTTAGATTAGTGTTTCTTCCTCTAAAAGAATATCCTTTTGGGGGATCATCAAATCTTGTACTAACCATTTTTTGTTTTGGTTAACTTCTAAAGACAAGGTAAATATATAGTTTATTCTTCATGGATCATGTGATTCTCTAGATGCTAATTCTAGTTCATTCGGTGTGACCAAGTCTTCTTGAATACTCATAGTTTATAAAAATGAGTTAGTGGTAGAAATTTATTAATCACTGAAAATCTACATAAAAATTAAGTATATCTATTTATGTTCTTAGAAAATATCATAAATAAATTCCTAATCTTTATGAAATGTAACTTTAAAAAAAATGTTGTCCGTTTACTTTTCCTACTGGGAAACTAATGACCATTTGTCTCATCACATGTTTGTGGTTTTCTTGTTATTAACTTTCTACTGATCATTTTTTCTATCCCTATACATCAGAACTTGACACTTAGTTTATCTTACATATCCATGTTTTCTTACATGGACTCCTAGTATGGGTTATATTGGGTGACCTTTGAACTTTTCTTTCATTCATTTAAAGTGATTGTTTTATTGAATCTTTTTATGATGTGGGACTTTCCATTATATTCCCAAGCCCAATTATATAAATCGTGAGGATGTAATTTATTGAATGAGGGAAGAATGTAACACCCCAATATTTCATATAATGTTAGTTCTTCAATGTAATTCAATAACAGTCACTACACGCAACATCGAGTTCAAGCACACCATGACTTACCAAACTAACAGTTCAAAAGTGGTATTGAATAGTATTAAAATAATTTTGAACTTTATATAACCATTATAATTTTAGAATCCACATTATTAGTTTCATAGACATAATGTAAGGGAAAGTTCATTTTTTTTCCAGATAAATGAAGTATTTTTTTAAAAATGCAACTTAACAACCTTTTAATGGAGAACCCTTTTTATATAAAAAATTTGAAACCTTTATATACTCAATTTGACAAAATAAACTTCTTCTTTGGGATTGAGACATAAGAATTTATTTTCAATAAATTTTTGGTCTTTTCTGATGACATTCATATTTGGGTGAATAGTGAAAAATAATCTATTTTAACTAAAAACAAATTTTTAATCAAAATAATTTATAGTGTTAAATTATTCATATGAATGGTTTGGATGTATAATTATATTATATTTTTGCCATTTAATCCAATGTTCTTCATTGGAAGTAATTTTCACTGTGAAATTGGACATAAATAAATGTCAATCTTTTAGTAGTAATTATTTCATAAAAATGTTCTTTTTCGTTATGACAACGGAAATTAATTTTAAACTTATAAATTAAATTCCTATGTTTTTAATTTGGTAAAATAGAATTAATTTTTGAATTCAGAATATCAAAATTAGCTTAGGGTGAATTTTTGGTATTTTTCAGAAAACTTTTTATTTTTGATGAATAGTTAAAAACAATGAGTTATAGTTTAAAACCAAATTTTTATTTAAATAATTAATTATTTAATTTAAATTTATTTTATGTCAAAATAGATACATTATACTTATATAAGTTAAATTTAATTCATTGGAGTTAGTGTATAATAATTTTAGATATATAAATATTTTATTGAACTTTTCACTGTCTTTTACCCACCTCCTAGGAGAATTTGAAAATTCACATAAAACATAATTTTACCGCTTCTGTGAGTTGAAATTTGAACATCAAGGAGACATGGTTAATATCAAGGAGTAAAATATGGTTCAATAGGTTAAATGTATTTTTTGTGAATAGTAACTTTTTACTTTTATTTACCATGGTAAAAATTAAATAGAGTAATTAAGGGTAAAAATGATATTATTATTACCCTAACACATGTCCTAATTATATTGGATAAGTATAATTCGACCAAAAACAACCTTAGGAATAAAATATGAACCACTTTGGTCTAGTTGGAATAGATTAGGACATTTATTTTTATTTTATTTAAAGAAGAGTTAAAAGAGTTAAAATCAATGTTTAATAACTAAAACATTTTTAATATAGGGATAAACATAAGATAAATTAGACTATAAATACTCATTAGAAATCCCAAAATATTTCCTACATAATTGTATTTTATTTATATTTTTTTGAAATTAAATAATTTTATTTATTTATGATACAGTGATGATGCAGTAATTACCTAATTAAAGATATATTAAAATAATTGATATTATAAATATACAAATAAATTCAATTTGAAACATTTTATGAATTATTCTAATTTTATAGGTTAATATGACATATTCGGGTTGGTTAGATGATTTGTTTTTGAAGTAATAATGCAGTAATGAATTTAGAAAAAACAGAATACCAAATAGTTTCAAAATTGACAAAAAAGAGTTTTTAAAACAAATATTATATTATTAATTTAAATTCTATTTATAAAAATATAAGGTTCGGCCAAAGGACTTATATAATGATATATGTATCATTAATGAACCACTTGGCATTGGATTTGAAGTATATAGTATGTTTATTAACCATATAACATATAAATACAAAGAGACATGGTAAATGTCAAACTATTTAACTAAGAGTTAAATCTAAAAACTAATGTTAATATAGTGACCAAAACCTATCTAAAACCTATTGGTTGAGTGGTTTTTGACCCATCACAACCTTATCCTTTAAATAATCCATTTTTTATCCATTAGAAACCTAAAATAAATTTTATTATAAAATAAAATTTCTAGCTTTTCCTAAGGTGCCTCTCACCCCTCTTATAAAAGGGAACTCTCCCTTCTCTATAATTAACACCTTCAAAGCCATTTGGCTCGGTAAAAATATGCCCAAATTCCCCCTAAACTATGATAACTTCATCCTATAGGCCTTTAGTTAGTCAGAAAGTCTACCTAAGGAGCGCTTTTGATCAAATCAAAAGGAAGAACCAGAGGAAGAGGTAAATATCTCACCACCTCTTTCAAGTTACTTTATTCTTCCACTTAATTTTTTGTTTTTTGATTCAAATCTAAAATAATAACTACAGTATATTCTATATAATGTGATGTTATTATAAATATGTTACAACAAAATTCATTATTCTATCCATCCTTTGAATAACATGTCACCATACGTGCATACGTACGGCTTACCATCTCCACGTCATGGTGTAATTGTTATTAAATACATTATTATTTGAATTGGTATAATAATGATGTGTAATTGATGTAAGTAATAAATATAACATGAAAATGACTCTTCTTATATGATATAACATCCAATTATATATTATTTTAATATCAAAACAATGATATTGTCGCTCGTGCGTACATACGGATTACCGTCTCCAAGAACGCGATGAGATTCATTCCCCATCGTATCCATTCAAGAAAAAATTTCATTTGATGATTAAAAATAATGTTTAGGGACATGATATAATTATGGATATGAATAATATACATCCCATACATAACATATATGACTCACATAACAATTACTATAAAGGAAAACAAATCTGTTAACACCCAAAACGACGATAATACTAAGATATTATTAACAATGAAATGTTAAAAGATCATATATGATATCCTATTAATGTATATGGTTCTTGTATAATTTAATAACAATTATTTCACCATTATTCAGGAGGTTAACCTACCATCGACCAAGGAAAAAGTACAAAGTAAGGGGTTTCTTATCTCACTTTTAATTCCGTGAGATTTCCATTATTCACCACTTATTTATTGCATGTGGTGCATGTACTACCCATGATTGTATTAATTATGTAATATAATTTGATTTATGGATATTCAAATCATCATTGTATGATCCTTCTTTCATGGTTGTATGTTTCGTATGTTACCAAATCGATAAGGGAATTTGAAATTTCAATTTCTACTCATTCGACTTTACGCATACTTCATTGATTATTTTACTCCAAGATTAAGTGTGGAATCACTATTCATTTGCTAATGTCATAATTTCCACTCCCCTATATGTGGATATATATTTGAAACACATAATAACACCATTGATAAATTCTCAAGTCATCGATATAAACTTGATAAAAGTAATTTTAACTCAATCTCCAATTGTTGAGTTAAATATCCAATTCATTGGTGTTGTTTTTACAAGAATATGTGTGAATTTCCTCTGATTGATTTACACTGAATATACAATCATATTGAATGTATTTATATTTTTCACACATAATTATGTCATTTATTTATCCTTTACCTAAGGATACAGTCTTTATAATAGATTTTATCTCAATTTACATTCCATTGAGACTTCCTTGTTGTTATACACAAAATCACTTTTATATAGTGTATATAATGTACTTTGAAATACTATATCATGAATCCATTTATTCTCAAGATATTACAAAGTATTTATTACATCAATTATTTGTATTCAAGTGTCTCTCAATTGGTTAGGAACTCTAACTAAAATATCATTTGAATGTTTTAATGATTTATTATTCTAAAAAATTCTCATTAATGTCCGTGTTTTAAAAAAGGTTTTAAGGATTTATTTATATAGAAATTAATGTTTTAAAATTAAGATTAATTTTTATTATTTCAAAGTGGTATGGGAAACTTTGATTAAAATTTTTAATTTAAATGGCTTATTGATAAATAGTGAGACTTTAAAATGTTTTCAAGAAAAAGGGTGATATTTCTCTCAAATAGTTTTGATGATTATTTTCATCTATGTCAATATCCTTTATTATTCTCGATTGAGGCTAATATATTACATTTAAATCTTCCATATTGTACTAAATGAGTTATGTTTGAATGTGTAAGTTCTATTTTTATACCATTCATCTTTTGTGGATAATGTATTGACATTTTGTATGCCAGTTTTAATAAGAATGTTTATGTTATGTTTCAACTTTTCATAGGAGGAATGAATTGGACTTAGTAAGTGATGGGTGGAGCCTGCTATAGCTCCTTGATGCATTAGTAGTTCTCATGAGACAAACTAGTGTCTTGAAATAAGGCCTTGACAAAATCTTATTTGTAGTCTTGGCACAAGGGCTTGACATTGTGGTTAGGAAAGTCTGGCATTATGCATTCCATCACTATGAAAGTGGCTATTGATATTACATGTGATTATTTGACTAGTATAATATCCATGTAAATAAGTAAATGAAATTATTTGATTTAATATTTTCCATATTATGCTGATGTTATAGTGTAAAAGGCTTCGGTTCTAGTCTTATAAACTACCTTAACAGTTTAGGCTTATTTATGAATGTTTCTGCTATAATGTTATCCTTAATGAGTATCTGATCTCACCCCTTTCTATGTTTTATATTTCCTAGGATTCAAAGAAGTATATTATTATTGGACTCCCGGGATATTCTATGGGAACTTAGTGTTGTCTATGGAAACAATGTTGTTGTAGTTTTCCATTTTATGATGTAATGTACACTTTAGGAATGTATCTAGTACATCCAAGGCTACTAAACTAATGAGTATTTCGAGACATGATATTTTATGATCATTCCAATGATACGTAAAAATGCACCGACTTTGGGCTTTTTTGGTCGCGACATTACATCTAAGAAGTGTGAGATAAAGTTAAATTGAACTATATAGGTGTACATTAGTCCCATGAACATTTGGCCTATTCGTAGAAACAATGTAGACTAAATGGATATATGTTTTGTCATTATATAAATATTCTACACATAATATATAGCTGTTTCATAATATAAGAAAACTAGATGGGGGTCAATCAGTTTGAGTATGGGGAATTTATAATATTAGATAGATAATTCCTAATAAAGGAAATAGTGAAACACAAAAAATATATGTTACATATGGAGCATTATATATACTTTGTAAATAACCTAAATATGAAATTACAAAGCTGATATTCAATGTATTTTATCCTGATGTGGAAATGGAAGTTTATTTATGTTACTAAACACTAAGGTTATTAAATACCATATAAATATTAGAGTCACTCAATTAATCATCAAAGATCAAGAATATGCAAGAGAAACCTAGAAGGATTATTAAAATTCAAGAAAAAAAATCAATGATCAAGGAAATGAATTAGAGTTCATACCGAATCATTTGAGAGGTGCATCCACATAAACAATAGTTTGAATAGAGTGAAATAACAATGTTCACAAAATTATAGGGGTTCCAATTTATTAAATATATTATGACATTAGTTTCAAACAAAGTTACCATTCAGAATTATGATTATCTAAAAATCCATGTTCTCTCATTAAAAATAATGAATAATGATTATCCATCTGAGACATAACTTAATTGAAGAAGAGTTCATTTGATGAAGTAGCATAAATTTGAATTCTAGGAGATAAAGACCCAATAGATAGAGAACCATCAGATAAATGTTTTCAAGATGGATTCACCAATAAAATTTGCAGACCATAGACTACCAATCCAAATAAAAATGAGGATCTTTATTTAGTCATAGAATGCATGGAATAATCCCATAGATTTAAATGAAACTTTCAAATTGGATGAAATTTTTCTAAACATGATTTGAAATGATTTTTTTGGAATATATTAGATTGAGAATATATATTTATACCAAATATCATGTAAGGATGATTAGTGAATCTATATATATTTATTAATATTTAATGATGGTTGATTTTTTTTTCTCTTTCAGTTTGAATGAATAATGTAGTTTATCAAACTCACAAAGGATAATTTGAAGAATGAAAAAAACATCATATCATTATTGTTTGTCAATATGTTAAATTAACATTGAGAGGTCACTATTAGTGTTGTGGATTATATGGGAATAATGCATACAATGATGGTACAATAGGTCAATACAAATAATAATGTATAATCCTAGGTAAAGCAACATTGAACATAGAATAATAAATATCCCACTATGGTGGGATGATGAATAAAATAAATCATATGTGGGAAATGATGTCATTAATTAATAAATAAAATTCATAATAGGTAAGAATGCTATGAAATAAAATAAAGTACTCCTTTTAATTTGGATAGATTAAATATACACAACTATAAACATGAAGGCAAAAAATCTACTAATGAAAAAGGGAAGAAAATGATTAATAAGGAGAGAATGAAGTTGATAAAAAGTATCCCACATATAGTGGTATGAAAATTCAGAAAACCTTCATGAGGTGTAACCAAGATGGATATGACACAAAAAATGGTATTACTATTTTTCATTCCCAATATGAAAAAAGTGAATAAAATGTTTTAAACTCTATGTGAAAAATAATTTTTCAAATAGGATGAGAACATGAAAACATCATACAATAGTTTCTCAAATTAGATGAAATAAATTAAAATATATTACGATGCTAATCAAAAGAAATAAAGAAATTATCTTTAAAAAATATAAGAATATTATGAATAAGTAGAGACTGAGAGAAAAATATCATTCTGAATATTACATATAGTAGACTTTGACATTATTCATTATTCAAAAAATTCATGTATATTTGTACTATATTTTTGGGAATTGAAGGTGAATAAGTAATATAGGATACCACGTGTTGTTGAATTTTTAAAAAATGTTAACAAATATACCATGGAATGTGTTTTCCATCATGATAAAAAATTGATACCATTGTGGGGGAGAAATATCAACAATGATCCATGAGTATCACAATTTTGTTTTTAAAAATAGGGATGTTAATAAAGATGAGATGTTGGGAAATTGGTTTTTATATAGTTAAATTATTATATTATAATTGCTTAGATGGGTTCGTGATTCATTTAAAAAAATATTCATTTATTGTTTCCTAATATAAATATATTAGAATAATCTTGATGAAAATATTACAGGAATTAACTTTAATGAAAAACATTGATCACTTAAATTACACACAATATTTTATACATCATCAATTACCATGTTTACATAGACTCTTTTTGTATTAAAATTACGTTTTTATGACACTCATGTGATACTAATTTTCACTTGAGGAAAATGTTTTAAATTTTGAGATGAAGAAAGATAAGTTGAGATGACCCCTTTCAATTTTTTTCTATAAGGGAGAGAAGTAAAAAAAGTAGAGAAGGAGAGGAAAAACTCATGGAGAAAATTTTAATAACATATTTTGATATCAAATATTTTTAATGTTTTTATTTTTATAATAAAAACTAATATAAAATGGTATATTATTTTCCAATGTGGGTTTGGTTATATTTATTGTCAATATATAATGTTTTTAATTTTTGGAATGTTAAAAAAGTATGTTGGAGAATTTCAATAAGATAGAATTAAAAAACCTTCCATAAAGAGTTTAATTTTTTAACTATGTTAGGAATAATTAATTTTAAATTTCTATGATGGTAATATTTTATTAATTTTACTGAAATCATTATGTTTATTATGATTAATGATTATGTCTAAAGGGGGACATTGTGGTCACATGAATGATTATAATAGATTGAGTGTTTCCAGATGTAGGTAACTAGATGATGGAAACTGAAATGATAAACCAAATAGAATATAGATTGTATTCTAGATTAATAGTTTATAATAATAGTCCATGATCATGAGTATGTTCAAAGATAAACCATGAATAATAGAATAAACTATTTCAATAAAGTTTCACAATGTGATCATAACTACCAATTTCCTCTTAATCGATGGAGGTCCAATTTAAGATATTTGAATAATTGGAAACAAAATGAATGATATATTAATTTATGGCCGTATAAGAATTGATTTACAATATTCTAAGGATAAATGATATGATAGAGATATCTGAGAAGTTCTGATTAGATGAAGGATTGTTATAATATTATGTTAGAAAGAGAAAGGGGGAATATAAAGTACACCTAAAATAGGATATCATGAAAAATATTTAAAATAGAGGAGACCCATATGGAACACTATATGATGATTTCAATTATTAAAACATTATTTTTACCTTAAATTACACTAATTTCCTTTAATCGCGATTAATAAAACTTAAAAGTTACTATTCACCAAAAAATATTTTAATCTTATTGAACCACATTTTACTTCCTAATGAAAAAAATGTATGTCAGATTTTTGAAAATCAAATCACAGAAGTGGTAATGTTTCATTTAAATGAAAAATGAGTTTCTTTAACTACCACTTAGTGGTTTCACTATTCATCAAAAATCGAAGTTTTTCAGAAAAATACCAAAAATTCACCCCAAGCTATATTTGATATTCCGAATTAAAAAATGATGTCTATTTTAAAAAATTCGAAACATAAAAGTTGAATTTATTAATTTAACAATTAATTCCTGCTGTCAAAACAAATAGCGTGTTTTTAAGAAACAATATCTATTAAAAGATTGACACTAGTTTAAGTCAAATTTCAAAGTGAAATTAATTCTGATGACCACCATTGTATTAAATGTTAAATATATATTCTAATTTCACTTTAAAACCAATTGAAAAGATGATCTAATAATATAAATAAATTAGATTAAAAAGAGTTTCTGAATTAAAATACAATATTTTCACTAAAATTGATCTTTATCGGAAAAATAACAAAAATTTACACAAAGTAAATTTTGATGTCCAGATTATAAAGAAGGATTTTATTTGTCAAATATAACATGTAAAATCTTCAAAAGTATATTTAAAAAGGGTTCTCCATCAAAAGGCAGTTAATCGACCTTTTAAAGAATATTAGAAGATTTATGCTTAAAGTTGGATTCATTCGCATTTTAAGCCTCTAAAATTTATTGGAAAAAGTAAAAATATTTGACAAAAATATATAATCATTTTGTAGTTAGTTCTGTTCATTCCAACCATTACAACGTCTAGTCGTTAAATACCATTTAAAAAAATATTATTTTAATATCATAGTGCAACGTAAGATTTCAAAGAAACTCATTGTTGCTTATTGGGTACACCATCGAGCATAGTGTTCCCTTTAAATTAATATTAAAATTTTATTCAAAAATTGGGATAAATATAAAAATGTCAAATTCTTTATTTACCTGGTGTGTTACATCCTTCCCCCCTTTTGGGAATTGTGTCCTCGCAATTTTAAAATTGGGCTCGGAAACATTATTGAAAGTCCCACATCGGAACAAGAGCCAGTAAAACAATCACTTTAAAAGAAATAAAGAGAAGTACAAAGGTCACTTGAGTTAACCCATACTAGGATTACATGTAAGAAAATATGGATATGGAAGAAAAAGAAAAGGGTCATGTTCTGAGGGAGAGTGATAGAAAACATGCTTAGGAGAAAGTTAACCACAAGAAAATCACAAACTTGTGATGGGTTAAACGGTATTGGATACCCCAGTAGGAAAGGTTAACAGACAACATTTTTGTTTTAAGTTACTTTTAATTGAGTAATTTATTTTTGAGCTTAACTAAAACACAAGGAAACATACTTACTTATCATGTTGACTTTCATTTTTTACTAGATTTCTTACACGAACTCATATTTTTTCCAAAAGATGAGTATTTAGGATGACTTTTTCACATTAAGAGAGCTAAAATCAACATCTAAAGAATCACCTAATCCACAAAAGAGAACTATATATTTCCCATGTATTTATACCTTAACCAAAACTAAAAAAAAGGTTTGTATGAGATTAGATAATCCAGAAAAGGATAACCCTTTATAAAAAGAAAATCTATTCTCAATCTCCAAAATTTGTCCAACAAAACCCAAAGTTCAACGAAGACCATTCGATAAACAATTTGTCCATAAAATTCTTCAAAGTAAACCAAACTAAGATTGAAACCCAAATATTTGATGGATTTAATCACATAGTCTTCCAAGGTACAAATTAACATTTATCTCCAAATAACATCAGTTGCTCTTAAAGTCTCATATTGAAAAGTAATTAACCTAATCATATATCCTCCATGACAGGTCAATAATTTCCATAGATAACCCAAAATAAACTTACTCTTGATTCATAAAATCATCTAACTAAAAAGAATTAGTCAAACTAACCAGGGACTTCACGTAGTCCAGTGGTAGGAGATAAATACCAGTCGCACTTTGGTTGTGGGTTCGATTCCCGCAGCTTTGTCCAACGCGATGGGTTGTCACACGGTCTGCGTGTTGTCCTTTTTTCTAATCTATATAATTCTAAAATCATTCCCCAAAAGAGATACAATCATCAAAAATAATCATGACATATTTTAAATTTATGTTTATCTCATGCCTTTCATTTTCCATCATAATATATAGTAACCCATAATTACCTCAAAAGTAAGGATCATATAAACCCTAATGGTTACCTTTATAATTATCATCTGAACTTCCACATCGAGTTGGTTCTCTCGTACAAGATGCATTAGAGAAGTCACCAATGTTCAAGTGGTTGATCATGACTCTTAATAGTTGATTTATAATAACCACTAGATTTCTCATTGAATCCCCCATTTCATCAAGTCTCTTAATCAGAGAACCACCATAGTTTCCTTCAAACCCATTGTCACTTTGGTGCCTTCTAGATCCATCCATTTAATAAAACTAAAAAGGCCAGTGTGAGTATATCAACAAAATAATCATGTACTAAAGAGGAAGATAAACACTAAGATATACTTATCCAAGTTATCTCAAACTCATTCCATCATTCAAAAATAACAATGACTCTATCTAATATAATGACCGTTGTGGTTATACAAAACTTGTCACCTATGCTTAAACAACAATCTAACCTCTAAAGTTATCTAAACCGAACACTGATACCAACTATAAGGCATCGACCTTAAACCTTACTTAATATTGAATTAAATGAATAATTCACATTGAGGATATTTTCAGGTTTAGAGTTTTAGAGAATTAGGACATAACTATTACATTTCAAAAGATTAAAAAGTAGACACTTCTACTAAGTTTCCATAAAATAAAAACTCTTAAAAAGAAACATGTCTAGTATTATGTTTTATATAGCATGAATTTCCCTTGATACCATCCTTGACCCTACTCTACATTAAGAAATGTGAAAAACATTTCAAAAAAAACTTGGGGTGAGCATAAAAATCTCAGTAAGGGATACACAAAGAATGAAAACTGTTAGTTTTTCAAAACAACAATTAAACCATGTATACTTGATCAAATTAATATTTTTCACCTTTATGAAGTATTAAAAACTCTTCAATGAATAAAAGATCATCACATACCCTTTTGTAACCAAAATATTACCATAAAACTCATATAAATAACATATAAAGGTAACTTGGGACATAAACATACTTAAATGGAATAACCATACGGTCAACTTCCACACATATCACTTAATGGAATAGCCATACGGCCGAATTCTATACCCAATGCATTGGAGGTTATAACGTAAACACCAATCCTGGTATTCATGGCACCACCCGTCATATGGTTTATCACGTAACCACCTGTCAAATTTCGAAGTACCTTTATAAAATCATAAGACATAAAACAAATATAATGGAAAGAAAAAATTTCCACACTTTGATCACAATATATCACTTAAATATATTGAAATAACAAATCCATTATAAAAACAATTTTAAATAACAAAATACATAAAAGAGTATATGGGTTTTATTTCATTTTAAAAACATTACGTATTGTTGAGGAATCCAAAGACCAAATAATACTCATGGTGGTGGAAAAGGTCGTTGTCACCACGTACGTTAAAAGAAACATTCCATTTTGTCGTTTAGTAAAACGATATGTAGAAACATATTCCTTTTGAATAAAATAAAAATTCAAAGGGGTTTATACACCGTATAATAGAAAGACTTGTATTAGAAAAAAATATGCCTCAATGAAAGGATATTGAGATGGAGACCCTTTCAAAGACAATATCCTTGGATTAAGGATAAATCAATTACATAATTGTGTGTGACAAACAGATACACCAAATATAAGTTGATATTAAGTGTAAAACAATCAGGGGTTATTCAAACATATTAATAAAATGACATATTCAAGGAGTACATGTTTATCCCAAAGAATCAAAATTGGGTTAAGATGTTCCCTTGCAAAAATTCGACAGCTTAACAACGTCACTTCAAAATTCAGAAAATGAGTTGATGAGAGATAAAAAGGGTATATCATCACCTGTGCATTAAATTTACAGAAATAATAATATATAATAACATATTCCAACATAATAATATGTAATTTAAAAGACATAAAAAAATAAGTCTTTTTAAAGAAGAGGAGGTTGAAAGGTCCCCTTACCGATTTGGGTAACTTTCGAAACGTACACCCCATCGAAGAAGGGTCATACAATGAATATGTAAATACCCATAAATGAAATTATATTACAAAAAGAGTATAATAATGGGCATTTCATACACCACTCAAAGGAAATGGTGGAAAATGTAGTATAAATCTCCTGGGAATAAAAGTGAGATGAAAAATCCCTTACGAAAACACAGCAGCCTAACGACGCCACTTAAAACTTCCAAAAATGGATTGATGAGATCAAATAGGGTCTCTCATCATATTAAAATAAAATTTACAGAAAGAGGAATATAAACTAACATCCCCCAACATAACCAAGAGGAGATTAAAAGAAGTGACATAAAGGAGAGTACTTAAAAAGAAAGAGAGAAGTTGGATCTCTTACGAAAATTCGGCAGCCTAACGGTGCCACCCAAAACTTCCAAAATGGATTGATGAGAGAAAATAGGGTCTCTCATCATATGAAAATAAAAAGTACAGTAAGAGTAATATAAAAGAACATCCCAATAATAATAAATATGAGCTTAAAAGGAATGACATAAAAGAGTGTACTTAAAAAGAAAGAGAGGGGTAGGATCCCTTACCTCAAGTCTAACTTGTCTTGTTCGTTTATTTATATTCCTGAAAAATAAAAATTGGTCAATTTTTAATTGACTAAGGAACTCTTTTAAAGATTATTATTGAGTTCATATCACATATTATAATTTTATAATATTTGTTTAATAATGTTAGTTCATATCAGACGTTTTTTCCGATGTTTGGTACATGAGTCAAAATTGAACTTGTTGGAAAAGAATTTTCCATGAAGTTATAGGTACATCATCTCTAGAATATTATCAATGATTTAAATATCATATATATCTAGTATATATTCATTTTATACTATTCCATAACATTTGGAGATAAAAAATTAAAAGCACCGTTCATGGAGACGGTAGGCCGTATGTACGCATGAACACTACTTTCATTTTTTTGTCATATTAATGGAATTAAAGCTAGAAGAGAGATATATATATATTATAATTCCAGAATGATATCCATAATTTTGATTTAATATATGAAATATATATATATATCCATTATATATATGTACTTATAATATTACATAACATTTGGAGATAAGAAATGAAATGTACCGTTCATGGAGACGGTAAGCCGTACGTACGCATGAACGCTACTTTCATTTCTTTAACACATTAATGGAATTAAAACTAGATGAGATATATATATATATATATATTATAATTACATTATAATATATCTGTTATATAGATCACATAAGTTCATCAATTTCACTCTTTATACATTCCATGTATTGCATGAACGAGTCACATCACTTGAGGGGGCGGTAGTCCACACTTCCTCAAATGAAATTTCGCATTTGCAAAAAATGCAATGAATACAGGTATGTATTAAATATAAAATACAGAAAAATAGAGAGGAAATAAATATAATATATATCATAAATAAATATAATTCCATCATAATTTCCACCATGGGAGGTGGTATGAGAAGATAGAACAGTCATCGCTTCGTGAGGCAGTAATTTTCCATCCACAGAAACAGGATGTTCCTTAACCATTAGATGGAGGTGTGTGTTAGTGTAGCTCTAATCCTCCTTATAACAACATCCTAGTGTATTTAAGATACTTGTGTTGTTACAAAAGAAATAAATAAAAAGAGTTTCGTGGGTTGGAGAAGAAAAATAAAACAAAAGAACACAAGTGAAGACATTACCTTTAAATCGGGTAACTCTTTTTGATTTGAGCTCAAAGGCTTCCTTAGAAAGACTTCTGCCCAAAGTGAGACTTCTAGGAGTAATAGAGATATGTGGAGAGACACAATGGGAAGGGGTTGGCCAATCCAAAGTCTTGAGAGGTGTGGGTAAGGTGGTAGAGGTTGGAGCCTTTTATAAGAGGAGAGGAGGGGCACTCTTGGAAAGTCTTGAAATGTAACATTATTATGAAATGATTTTTGTATTTTAATGGTCCCAAAATTATATATTTCGAGGATAAGGTGATAATTTTTCTAAAACCACACATACAATAGGTTTTTTACAAGTCTAGGTCTTATAATTTACATTATACTTTTATTTTATTTAAATCGTTAAATAATGAGGTAATGGATGCATCATCATGGTGTCATAAATAAATTAATTTATTTAATGTCGGAAAATTAGATAAAAACAACTATGATGTAGGAAATATTTTAATCTTTCTAATTAAAATTTATAGTAAAAAATATGACTTGTATAACCCCATGTAAAAATTGTTTTAGTAAAACAACACATCTTTGTGACATTTTAATTTTAACTTTAAATAAAAAGGTATTAATGTCATTTTCCTACCAAAGTGGCTCCATGGGGTCCCCAAGTTGACCGATGGATTGTCTTGGTCGTCCATGACACATCCAGTAAGGTAAGGACATGTGTCTAGGTCATTTTATATTATTTAAACATTATTTTTACCTTAAATTACACTAATTTCCTTTAATCGCGATTAATAAAACTTAAAAGTTACTATTCACCAAAAAAATTATTTTAATCTTACTGAACCACATTTTACATCCTAATGATAACCATGTATGTCGGATTTTTTAAAATCAAATCACAGAAGTGGTAAAGTTTCATTTAAACGAAAAATCAGTTTCTTTAACTACCATTTAGTTGTTTCACTATTCATCAAAAATCGAAGTTTTACATAAAAATACCAAATATTCACCCTAAGCTATATTTGATATTCCGAATTCAAAAATGATGTCTATTTTACAAAATTAAAAACATAAAAGTTGAATTATTTATTTTAATAATTAATTACCACTGTCAAAACAAATAGCGTGTTTTTAAGAAACCATATCTATTAAAAGATTGACACTAGTTTAAGTCCAATTTCAAAGTGAAATTAATTCCAATGACCACCATTGTATTAAATGGTAAAAATATATTCTAATTTCACTTTAAAACCGATTCAAAAGATGATATAATAATATAAATAAATTATATTAAAAAGAGGTTTTGAATTAAAATACAATATTTTCACTAAAACTGATCTTTATCGGAAAAATAACAAAAATTTACGCAATGTAAATTTTGATGTCTAGATTCTAAAGAAGGATTTTATTTTTCAAATATAACATATAAAATCTTCAAATGTATATTTAAAAATGGTTCTCTATCAAAATGCAGTTAATCGACCTTTTAAAGAATATTAGAAGATTTATGCTTAAAATTGGATTCATTCGCATTTTAAGCCTCTAACATTTATTGGAAGAAGTAAAAATATTTGACAAACATATATAATCATTTTTTAGTTAGTTCTGTTCATTCCCACCATTACAACATCTAGGAATTAACTACCATTTAAAAAAATATTATTTTAATATTAGAGTGCAACGTAAGATTTCAAAGAAACTCAATGTTGCGTATTGGGTACGTCATCGAGCATAGCATTCCATTTAAATTAATATTAACATTTTTTTTCACAAATAGGGATAAATATAAAAATTTCATATTCTTTATTTATCTGGTGTGTTACATATTCGATAATAAATCCTATCGACGGAGACTAGAAAAACACATAACCATTTAATAATGGTATATTGTATGGAGTCAATGGATAGAGTTACAAAACATAGCCTCCCAAACCAAATCATATTAAGGAGAATTATCTAGATACAGAATTGATAGAGCCCATATAAGATGTCACACAATAATGAGTAATCAATGTAACATTTTTGTATAGAAGTTTGTAGATGATAATATAGAAAATATTAATTTGAACATATCTTGGTCAACCAATGATGCAAATGAATTTTATAGGACAATAAAATCATAAAATTGTGAGTCATGATCAGGAAGTTTGTAAACATGTGAAAATAAACCACCAAGATTTTGGAGGAAGATAATATCATTCAACCCTAAATTATAAATGAAAGAAAGATAAGGTAATATATGGTGTATATAATTAGTTTTTGAAAATAATTATTGGCATATGAGTATAACCAAATCCAATTAAAGAGGATTCTATTATAAATGTTTGTGGATTTAGCAGAATGAAATATAATGGTTTAATAATGGGAGGTAGAACAAGAGATATAAAAATGAACAATTCCCTGTGTATAAATATTTTTTATTCACGTTCCTTTTTAGACCTTAGAATGTAATAAAAGAGTCAATGTTGGAGGAATTAAATAACTTATAAAGGAGTATGACTTTATACTGAACATTTTAACTATCATGTGATAATCATTCTTTATATTTGTTACAAAAAATTGTTTTTTGAGTTAGTATTTGAGTTTATCATAACACTATCAAGTATGAGGGGTTAAAAAAATATCCATAACAATTTCAAGAATTTTTTTTATAAAATAATATAGGTCTGTTATTAACACCCCACCAATCAGTTATTCTAAATTTATTCTAATGAACTAATAATAATATCATTCTTTAAGTGGGAAGTTATAAAAATGAAAAAATTATCATAGTAGTCTATCATATGAAGGGATATATGGATTAACGGTGGCCATTAATTCAAAACCCTAAAGTGGAAGATAAGATAATGACTATGAAATCGGGATAATTGACATAGTCATTCATTAAAGAAAAGTCATCATGAATATAGAGGAGAAATGGAAATGATGTTCCAAAAACATAAATAAATGGTGGTGGAAAATATTTTTTTTTGTGATTATGTCTTTGAAATTTACCTATACATTTTAAAAACAATACATATATACAAATAAAATTATTGATCATCCAATTGATGTGTTAATTCTAATTTTTATATGGGTTTTTTTCACTTAATAAATTTCATCATATATATCTATAGTCTGAAGAAGAATTATTGTAGAAAATGAGTTATCTACATAATATGTATTCAATGAAAATTAGTAGAAGACTATTTTAGATGAAAGGCATGGAGATAAAAAAGATTAAAATGGGATAAAATAAATGATGGTATTTTCTACATGTAATAATTGTGGGAATAAACACCATAGGTATTAGATTAATGGAACAAGATTATGATACATGTGCAATGGAGAAGGAAAAGAAACTCATTAATGAAAAGGAATTGATTGATTATTTATACATTCAATTAATTAGCTATAGAGAGAAGAGACATTATACAAATCAATTCCCATAAATTCAATAGAATTTGTTCTAGAGAAATACAAATGAGAGAAGCCATGATTAAGAAATTAGCACTGCTGAAGATAAATATTCTAATGATGTGGTTTCATGTAATTTGATTATAGAACTAATTTCAGATAATATAACATTTTATTATGTAACTTAAACATCATTTATATCTTCCTTATTTTTCAAAATCATTAAATATTTCCCTAGAACCCATATAAGGGATTTAAAAATTAGGACACAAGTGGAAATCATGTTACAACAATGATATACCATTCAGTTTTAATTATGAGGCATAGTTGTACAATATTTGAAATCATGGATTTTATACCTATGATTATCATTGATATGAACCTTTTAAATGACTAGATTAAAAACTATACTGAAATTTTTATTTCCGATAGTAGTAGATTGTAATTAATAACTTTTAGGTGGAATATACAATCTATATAGGGGAGACATCATCATCTAAATCATGCCTATATCCTCTCCTATTTCCATCCTAAATTAATTTTTTAGATGAGATTAAGATAAATCAAAATCAATGGATAATTTATATATCAAACAAATATATTATTTATTCACGGTTCAAATGTTTATTGAAATTTTTATAGATGAATTACATATTTATCCACCTTAGTGAGAAGTTGATTTCTTCATTAAAGTCATTCTGGATTTGAGACCAATATATAAAACTCCCTATGAAATCACACAATTATAGTTAGTGGTGTCAAAGAATCAACATTATAAGTTATGAGATAAGGGATTTATATACCATTATGTTTCATCGTTGGGGGACACTTTTTTATTAGTGAAAATTTAGTATTGGTATAAGATATTTTACATCAATTATAGTGAGGCCAATGAAATTAATATAATCATTAATTATCATTTACAATGAAATAATGATTTATTTGACCACCCTTATGGAGAATAATAATTTTAAAAGATTGATATTTTCTTTTATTTTTATCATCTAATGATGATGAAATCTTATATACACAAGACGATATTTTTAAATAGTCAGGAACATTATGGGTTTATGATAATGTGATTGAGATTGACTAAATAATAATCTATCATTATAGATCTAATGAGTAGAGTCTTCATGGATTATATTTAAAATTTTATGGTGGTATTTCATAATGATATATTGAAATAATTTAAGATATATTAAGAGAATGTGAGTCATCTAAAAATGATTTTGGATTAAATTATACAAAAATAAATCCAATGTGAAATATTATAACTATAAATATTTTCCCAAGGATGGTTATTGTTTATTTATATTCTATAAAATAATGGAATATCATTTTACCATTTTAATATAAATGTATTTAAATAATTTCAGACATTAGAATACATAATATTGTTTTATTATTTCACAGTTTTAGTAGGTTATTGTTGGTTGGGTTTTCATGATTTATCCCATTTGGCATGCCTTTTATCCATGCTATCATATAATGAGGTCAAAGTCACATTGTAAAGCGAATGAGTGGATTGTTTTAAAAAAATAAATTGGAGGCTAACTAATGTATTATTGTTATCATTAAAATTATATATATAAGGATTATTAATATAGTGTGTTACATTAAAATAAGGACATAGTTATGTCCTTATGAAAAAATGATTGAGTGGTTTCCTACAAATCAGGAAAAATTTAAATCCTAGAAAATTTTATCCAACTAATGACCTTGAGTTTATGTGACATTTATTTTGAAAATATAGATACACTAAATATAGGTTATATAATTATATATATACGAACCATGATATTTTTATGTATATATTCTCATAGATGAAACTCAACATGAGTCAAAAAATTTGGATTAAACTGCCCATGGACAATGATTTCTAGATATATGACTTCCTTGGGAAGAAAAAAGGTTGTTGATGAATTAAATAGGTGGAAACATAGAAATAAAACCATTATGGGTATTTTCAAGGGTCATATATATAATGATCTAGTAAATATGTATATGGTAATTTTTTAGCAAGGGGAACCATCATTCATTCACTAAAAAAATGTTAAAACATCCTTATAGATAATTCCCAATTGGTTGATGAGGTCATACAGACATTTAAATTAGAATATTGTAGTAAATTTAAGTTCACCATTTATATAGATGTATTATTTATGTTTTAATGTATTTGTGTTTTTAAAATCTACTTTATTTGAAGATGTAACTGTTGGATGATTCAAAAAGAACAAATTTCATAATACACACTAGTAGAAAAAATATTCTTAGTTATTTAAGAAAAACATTCTAGTGGGACACTATTATGGGTGAACTATGGAATATTTATTTAGATCCATATTATGAAATCATGTAAATTCAAAAATAAAATATCCTAATTGAGTCATTAATCTTTTTCCTACACCTATATGGATGAGGTAAAAAATAAAATTGACTTCGTCATCAGAACTCCAAGTTCTCAATGGTAGAAAAATAATACTTAGGTATTCTTATATTTCCACTCTAAGTCTTCTCATTTAATAGTGAAAAGAGAATATATAATTTTTAAGATCAATTTTTTGATATATATCATTTAAATCGTAAGGATTCATGGGTTTACTATCTTAATTGTATCATGTCATGAATGTCAGTTCACATTTAAATTACAGAAGATTCATAAAATGATTATTAATAAAGAGATATATTTATATACCCCTAATAATCCCCAAACTAAAAGGTAGTCTGAGTGAAATATCTAGACATTGGAAGATGTGATGGGATCATGTTACCTTGACTTCCCTAGTATGTTGGATATGTATATACCACCTATATGGAATGGCGCACTCTATGTTTCATCATCACCATTCAAGGGTGGATGTAAGGATGGTATTAAGTATTTAATATGATATTTATACTATCGTTAATTTTCGGTATTCCAAATTTAAAAAAAAAATTAATTATAATATCTCTAAACGATACCCATTAATTTAATCCTTTAAAATGATTATTCTAAAAGGAAAATGATATCTTCATTCTATATATTTAGTTGATATAAATTATATATTATTTCTAATTCATTAAAATTAATATGTTACACAATAAAAAGATCTATATAAAATACTAAAATTAATATTTTTCTTTGTTGGATCATGTTATGGACGACTGAACAACCTACAAATAAATTTCCATGACTTTATGTCATGGATGAGTATGATAAATTATTTACTAATAAAATATAGAATTATTTTTAAATGATTATTTTTTTTCTAGATATATTATATCAATATTAATTTCATTAATTAATGAAACACCCTTACATCAATAAGAATCTATGAAACATGCTCGTTACCTATTTATTCTATGAGGATAAAGAATAAAAAATAATTTAATAAATTTAAAACATCATAAATTATTAGTAATAATAACTAATTTTAATATTAATAAACTATTAGATATGGTATTTATAATAACAATGAATATAAACACCTATATTTTAAAACTAGTACAAACTATAAAAACTATAAACACACAATGTCTGAAATAGGTATAATTCTTTTATAAAATAACAGTATGTGTAAATTATAAATGAATATTTATATGAGTATGTTAACTCATTATGTTATTAGTTCATATATGTCTGGTATATAGGATGTTGAAGTACATTCATGAAATTCATGATATTAGGTAAGGATATTACATCTCAAATTCCACTCTTTGATATAAGTATTATATAATACACCAAATATCATTTATGTGGTTTATATAACTCATATTTTAAATTGTATATAATAAAATTACTTTATTCATGATATTTAATTATTTTCATAAATCACTATCTTTAAGTGGCTTGGATTCATTTTTTACCCAATCTATATGTTGGGGTTTCAGAATTAATTCTATGTTTTTGGACCCATGATATCTCCACCATATATTTCATTTTTGTGTGGTTCATTAATTTACATTGAAGAAATTTTACAATATTTTTTCATGAAATTTAAGGGATTTGAATGTTAATATGTTTTCTATAATTTATATTATTTTTAAAAAAGTGTTAACAAAAATGTTGTAAAAAACAATAATTTATATGGTGGAAAAGACAATCAGTGTTTCTTTAAATTAAAAATGTATGTAGTTTCTTAAAAAATACATCCTTATTTTGACAGTGGAATGTGGATTTGGATGTTTCAATGGTTATAAAAAACTTATATTTTATGAGTTTTTTCAAGATATTTTATGTTCTTTGATATCTTTAATTACAGACAACATCATGTTTATATTGTCGTCTATGCAACACTAAGTTTTAACAGAACATGAAAAACTATAAAAAATATTATTCAAATAGATCATTATCCACTACTATAGATATGGATTTAATCTGCGCTAGAGAAGTGAATTAACTATGATAAAAAACACTGTTAATCGAGGTGAAGATAAAGGGGGTCCCTTTTCTCAGCGCTTTTTTTATGCGCTGATAAAACTCAAAAAAAATTAAAATTCAGTTAAAAATAATAAATAATGCGGGTGGGGGGGGGGGGGATCTTTTAACAGTGCTTGACCCCCCTTTATCAAAGCTTGGTGGGCCCCCTATGATTCTCCTGCATGTTTCCCTTTCCCACACTATCCCCCACATGCCTACGCACCCCTCCTTACATCCACCCGAACTCGAACCCACGACCTCCACCTTTATGGGCCTGCACCTTTACCACTAAGACATTTCATTTTTTTCTCTTTTTAATGATATATCTATATATATATATAGTTATATTTTATCATATATTTATATAGAATCAAATTAATATAAATATATTTAGTTATATTAATACATATATATTTATTCATTTATTAATAAATATATTTATACATATATTAATATATATTTATATTAATTTTTATATATATTTATTTATTTTATTCGTATATTAATATAGATTCATATTAATATAAATAAATTTAGTTATATTAATACATATATATTTATTCATATATTAGTATATATATATTTAGTCATATATTAATTTATATTTATATTTAGTTATATGTATATTTTTTGTTGTAATTTTTATCCATACATTTATTTGTATATTAATATTATTTATAAGATTAGTTTTAAATACATTTATAAAATATGTATTTTATGTGTGTTTATAATAAAATAAACACATACATACATTCATGGATACATATTTACAACACACACACACCCACACACACACATATATGTTAACGAATTAATACATATATATGTGTATTTAGAAATCCATAAAATGATAAAATGACCATAACTTTTAATCCAGAAGTCCGTACGCACTATAAAACAAGTCAAATCAAATAAAATGAAACAGTCTTCGATATGATATGTGGTACAGGCCTAGAAGATATCCGGATTAGAAGTTATACCTATTTGAATGTTTAACAATCGGGATTTCCCTATTAAAAAACCAATTTTAGAGGCATTATGGGTCTCTTTGGGGCTTGAAAAATGTAACCAAAAGTTACCATAGGTCACTATCATGTAGTTCTCATCGCAAGCTTTGATTTGATATGCTTTATAGCTCAAACGGACACCCGGATCAAAAGTTATGGTCGTTTGATGTTTGAGTTACATTTTCATCTCAATTTAGATCGTTTATTCATTTTTTTGTTTTTTTGTGTCTTCAGATTGTTAATAAATGACCGTTAATCTATGATAATTAGGAAATTTTTAATTAAAAATATTTTATAAAATATTTTAAATC
This sequence comes from Viscum album, assembly GCA_963277665.1. Taxonomy (NCBI): domain Eukaryota; kingdom Viridiplantae; phylum Streptophyta; class Magnoliopsida; order Santalales; family Viscaceae; genus Viscum; species Viscum album. Next base: position 247,441,078 of record OY728135.1, on the reverse strand, counting down.
CATTTTCATGAAATTTCATATATATTAAATGTAATAGTCTATTTATACATATCTAAAACGTATTAAAAATATATATATTATATTTATCTCAGTATAAAAATAATTATATAAAAATATATTATTTTTCAAGATTTTTTTAGATATAAATTTTATCAGCACTAGAAAAAGCATTCATGAAGCCCCCTTTATCAGCGTTACTAAAAAAATCGCTGATAAAGGGGTCCCCTTTACAGTTCTAAAAAAAGCGCTGATAAAGGGTGACACTTACCTTGCCCATTTTTGTAGTAGTGATTAACTAGAAACTAAAATTTTATAAATTTTTATGAATTAAATCATTTAAAATATTAAATATAGAGGTTTTATGTTTAAAAATACTGATAAAAATTCTTAATTTTCGGTAATTTCTTTAAATGTATCGAAAATACTATTTTATAAAAACTGTCTTTCTATTAATTTTTTTGAAAATTAATAAATTTTACTTTTTATTCCTTTACCAAAATAAATTATAAAAGATAAAAAATAAATAATCTTTTAAACAATTTTGAGGTTTAATTTTTCAGGATTTTTCTTAAAAGATTAATTTCTGGACGAATAGTAATAATAACGTTTTTTATATTGAAAAAATACTTTTAATTAAAAGAATATATAAAGTTAATAATTATTTTAAAATGTGTATTAAATTATCAATATTTCAATTATATTAAAACTATTCCATATTAGTATATTGAAATCAATTTAATATGGAGTTGATATAGAAAACCCATTTAAACTTTAAATAAATCTCTTTGGAAAACCGCTTTCACATCACATCTTCTGATTTAATTTTAAATTTAAATATGACACATATATGAATATTTTTTTTTCATATGTATTAATTTTTTTAATAAAATTTATTAATATCATCTAATTATTTGATCTTATTTTTTTACAATCATTAAGAGATTAATGGAAAAAATTATTTATCGTGGTAAAGGTAAAAAATAGTTTTCCAGGGCATTAATCTAAAATTATTTGTGTTATTCATGACCAAAAACATGTCCAAATACAATTATATGGGAATATATTAACCTTATATGTTATATTATTCTATAATTATCCATTTAAGATCTATTATTGTGTTTTAAACAATGTCGGTATAGCTTTTTTATTCCGAAAAGTACAAGTGTGTCACTCACCTCACTTATAAAAGGATACCCCATCATTTCTATAATTCCTCCTTCCAAAACCATATCCATCATCTAAAAGATTCACTAATATCTTAATTAAAACCATAATATCAAACTATAGTATATATATATTTTTATAAATATATCCTAGAAAGATTTTTGTGAAAACCTATATAGTTTACCCAAAAAAGGCCAAACATTCTTTAACCAGCATTTTTATTTTCATTCTTCCTACACGTCATTAAATTATTGTTAAATAATTAATGAAACAACACCCTTAGTATCTTCCATATTTCTAATTTTTGTAATTATATGTTAATGACATACATACATCTACACTTCTATCAAATGGGATACCAAATCATCATTTCAATGTATAGAAGACTACTACCTCATGAACTGATGATATTAATTTTCCATTAGAACCTATCATGAATGGGAATAACGATGTATTAAATTTTTTTATATAATTTTTTTGAAATTATTATATTTATGGAATTATTATATCACTTATACATTTTTACATTTCATTCCATTGGAATACTATAACTCCACACATGTGTACGACAGACTACCACCTCGTGGAGCAATGTGACTTATTCATGTTTTGTATGAAAGGATATAAAGATAAATTTATTTATAATATGCGACATATATAGCTTGAAAATTATTTTTTATGTGTAATATATTATTTACCTTTCTTCAATTTCATCTTTCATGTAAATGAAAACAGTATTTGTGAGTACATACGACCTACCATCTCCATGAACAATGAACTTAATTTTATATCTATACCTTTTATGGATTAATATTAATACATTTATACTGAATATATTTAAAATTTATATCATTTATAAAAATTTTAATATTATGTAAAAATGATTACTCTAATAGGACTGAAAATACCAAATCAAAATATACATGAAACATGAAGCCGTTATTCCATAAAACATGATATAAAAATTGAATAGTTAATGTATATGTAATTAATGTTTGTAAGTATGTAATATATGATATTATATACATAATTATGTTTAATTAATAATTTATAAAAAATTTATCTTTATTATAATTTATTGTATAATTTTTATGACAAAAGTTGAGGCATAAGGTAATGAATTTCCATCCGACGTTTTTATTTCTATTGGACACATGTAAGGATTATCCGCAAAGGTAAGATCGTTCATGTTCAAGATAATGAGGATGTTATCGCTGACAGGTATATGATTTTCCGCTTTTCGAATATTGCTCGATTGATTTTTCCAGTTCGGTCTAAGCCTTTGAAGTTAGATGATCTTTCAGCAAGACTCAACGATGTTTGGGGTTTCCCTAATTTCAGATGTATCCCGATAGGAAAGAGATTTATCCATATCCTCTTCCCGAAAAAGGAGTTAAAATGACATGATTGGGGGTTCGGCTCCGTTTCCCTGAAACCGGGATTGGTTACCATTCAATAATGGGAATTCTATTTCAATCCATTCTCCATTAAAAACTCCAAAGATCAGGTATGAATTCGAATTTTAGGTCTGAATTGGATTTACTGGCACCCTCGCATCCTCTTTGATATTGATTTGGGTGTGGGAAATCCTATCAAAATGGATAGAACTATAGATATAGCTAGTTTCGGCTATTATTCCGGGGTTTTAGTTGAAATCGATCTGAATTCTGATCTAGATGATCGGGTTGTGCTTTCCAATTCAAAGGATGAAATCAAACTGCAGATTAAATATGTGAAGTTACCCTCATTTTTCTCAGACTGGTAGTCCATTGGACACAAAAAGGAAAACTGTTTTAGGAATGATACTTGTAATTTCTGTTCTATCAAGGTTCACAACCAGCAGGTATGAAAAAGCTTCAAAAAAGGCAATTTAAGGCAGGATCCTCCAACACTCTGCAAGAAAACAAGGAAGATGCTGATGTCCACATGGATGTGATTGAAGAGCAAGGGGGTATGCAAGAGATTAATACTGTTGGTGCTAATGTAGTTCAGGAGAAGGAGCCTTAAAGTGTGCACAATCAACAGGAAGAGTATCATTATCAGGCTAAGGTGATACAGATATCTGGTGACATGCCGATTGAACAGGATGGGCTTGAGATTGTCCCTTATAGGTCTACTGGACTTGAAGAGCAGAAGCCAATGGAGTTGGTTCCTCTTTCTACTGGCCTGGTTGCTTGTGGATCTGATATTACAGGCTCTATGTTTATTTATGAACTGAACGTGCAGTGGAACTTAAACAAAATTGGGGGAAAATGGAATGACACGGATAATGAAGAATCACCAAAGAAAAAATCTTATCGAGATTCTATTGATAAAGTAAATGCGATTGTTGAAGGTTCTTCTTCGGCACCTTTGAAGAAGGCTAGACCAAGGAAGGAATCCTCACACTTGAAACCCACTATGATAACTAGATCCATCTCAAGTAGAAGAAATGATCAAGGTAATATTTTCAGTCTATTAGAGGATGACTCTAATTGGGATTATGATTACTATAATCTTATTGGCTTTGATTATTGAACTACTTTCTTTTGAATGAGGGCATTAGGTCTTGTATGACCCCATTCCCCTCCCTATTTTTTTCCTCCATTTATTTAACATAGAGGCACTTCTTCAACTTTTTTAAAAAAACTATTATAATGATATTCTATTTCTTATATAATTTTATCCTATACTGGGGATTCTGATAAAATGTTTCCAACGTGGTAATATTTTTATATTATAATCTCATTATTTTTCAGTATTATTCATTAAATAACTTCCATTAATAGAATATTATTATATATATCTCAATAAACTCACTTATCTTCTTATCCCTTATTTTTTCATCAGAATACATTTCTACATGTAATTTTCCTCTTTTAATGTACTCTAAAATTCAATGGAATGTTTTTAAGAAGAAACATAATTTTATATCTCTTAAGATGAAAAACATTTTTCTTCGAAAATTATTTTTTCTAAAAATATTTTAAAAAACGATTTTTAACATTATTCCTATGATTTATTAAATAATTTTTTAACCTTGTTTGAATTTTTGAAATAAAATTTAAATTAATGATCCAATAATTTTCAAAACATGTCCCATTTAGATTTTACTAAAAATGTGGTTAGAATATTATTTATAAAGTGTATGACATTAATGGTATTTTCCTCTATGATGATCAATCGGTTATTTAATTATACCTCAATATGTTTCATGGATATTTTTAATGAAAATGATTTTGAAATTTGTTTATATTTTAAAAGAAAATTTTCAAATTATGGAGTTTATTTTCCACAAGAAATGTTTTAAAATATTATTAATGCATCTTTTATAAAATTCAGTGGATATTTTCAATGAAAATAAATTTTAATTTTTTTTATGTTATAAAATATTATTTTCAATGCTGAAAGGAATTTTTTTTGAAGAATTATTTAAACTAATATTTCATGTTCATTTTCAATTAATGATGAAACGCTTTGATGTTACCTATTCATTATAGGAGCTATTATCTAAGGATACTATTTTTATCATTTCTATAAAACATTATGATTATATTTACAAAATTTTTATGAAACGTAGTTCTCATATGTAGGTTATACCATGATGAAATTCTCATGAAACCCACTTATTTCGACATGAGTAATACTATGATGAAATGATGAAATGAATATGAACCCTTTTTTTTCTTCCACATGTTATTCTATGATGAATTGTTTAATAAACCCATTTCAAATTAATGGGATATAATATGATAAATATTTTATTATATGGAGGAATACGAATATATTATTTTCATTATTTGATGGGTGGGATTTACATCTACCTCATATGAGTTGTGAAAATATTGATATCTAAGCTAATAAATAGCACTGGAATGAGGAGTAATCTCATTTTAGTAAGGTAATGTTTCCACTATGATATCCATGGGAGTGAACATTGAAATGTATGATGATTTGGTGAGTGAACCCATTCACCTATGATCATTATTTTTCAATGTTCCTTGATTACTAATTAAATTAAATTCTATTCTTATGTGTATTCTACAAATCTATGTCTAATTCTAAGGTTATTTTCTCAGGGTTCATGTTATTTAATTAAATTATGATTAATGTCTTATTATCTTCCATGATTTATTCAATGACACAATTTATAATCTTTTGTATGCAGGTTATAAATATCGAATGTAATTACCATGTTCTCATACCCATGAACTCATGATTTGTTAATATATCCCTTAATTACCCTTACTAGGAATCTTAACTCATCCATTCCTATGGGACTTTTTTCTAGTTTATAAATAATTATTTTTATTAGGTTATGTTGATAAATAGTAATATATTTGAAGATTTTTATAGTAGATATTGAATATCTTTCCAGAAATAAGAATATTGTCTTGTATATTTCTAAAGGAACTATTACTTTATGATCCTTGAGTGTGTGTTTTTTTATTATAATAAAAATTAATGTAAAATTATGTAATATATTGGTATGATAAATTTGGGTCTCTATATAGATGCACCTAGGGGCAATCATCATTAAACAATGTTGGTTGTGCATTGAATCAATCATCAATATTAGGCAATATGAGTGCAAATAACACTTAACTCCTTGATAGAAACTCCCTAGAGATTCATGTTGGAATGTGCACACAATATTTATTAACCATTGTGAATTATTTTTCCTTCTATTACCTTGTTCTCCTAAACATACAAGCAATTGAAACCAACAATATTCTTATATGGACAACCCAACCCATTGAAAGTACTTTGGGCTATATATTTCCATGAAAAGGAATCTTCCTAAGATATTTACAATACCATCATATATATAATATGTTAATTCAATGATTCTCTCTACGACATCCCTATTATTCAATTAAATTTGAATGTATTTGATTTTTAATATTTCTCAATATATACATATCCATGTTTATATTTATAAAATGGTTCTTTAGGTAATGGTATGAAAGGTCTTATTGTTTCTTATAACAAATATATTAGACTAAATCAGGTGACCAGTGGGGCCTATAATTATATAGCCCATCAAAAAATTTATAGGTATAATTAGACAAAATAGCTTAGGTTGTGATGTATAGATCTCCCAATATTTGTATATTATCATGGAACAATGCCTAAAAATCATGTTTTGGTGTCTAGTATATTGAATTCCCCTAGTATCCGATTAATGATTATTGTAATATTTTTTTCTGTTTATATTCGTGGATATTTAATTCTCTTTGGATCCAATAATTATAGATTCTTGTTTTTTAATTATTCCATCAATATCATTTATTCACTATTTATGATGTGATATATTCAGTTGTATGATACTTCCAATGAAGTGTCTAAGCACAACCTCATTTTCCATTCCCAAGAAAACCTAGATGAAAACTATGTATAATTATCATGGATAGGATTTATGTTATAATAGTGTTCTTGTATTGTTTTCATTTTGTATTTTATGATTAATAATTAAATGTAATCATGTAGTCTGCTAAGAAAAATATGTTATTTGGTCATGTTGTAACTCTTATATTCTATACAAATAGTGTTACAAAACTACGATCTCTTAGATTCTGAATTCTTGGAGGTTACAAAAAAAAGTCTATTCACATTAACCACATCATTTAAACGAGGGATCTGCATTCCAGGTGATTCCTCTAGGGTTATACCATATAGATAACTGGATTCCAAGATACTAGTTTCATCATGTCTAGCGTGTGTTATAGAATTTTGATTTTATTTCCAAGAACCTCTTGAAAATTCCAAACCCAACTGTACAGAACACCTAATTTGATAATTCAAATAAAGAAAATATAATATCTTCTGATGTTGGATATGAATTTTATAATATATGTGAGTCATCCCCAGAGTCCTCTCTACTACATTAGGTTTCTTGGACGGGGCATATACAGTATTAAATTTGTCTTATTGGAGTCTACCTCCACTCCATGTTATTGTACCATGAATCTAAGATATGTTCCTCATGTTAATCTAAAATTTCAATTAATTTGGGTAAACATTAATATTTATTACATTATTTTGGTAAATATTATCTCCATATCATCCAGAAAATAAAAAAATTGTGATTTCACCAACATATCATATACATAACTCTAAAATACCATACCTATAAAATACATAAATATATAAAGTATGGAATTTTGGATGTGGAACCATTATTTTTTATGAAAAATGATATACTTGGTAATAGTAAACAACTAGGTGTTCCATGGAGTTTCTAGGACATATTTTATTCAAATTCCATTCAGATCAAATTGTAGTTGGAATATCCACTCATGAAGAAAATGTCATAAAATCAAAAAATTGCATTTATGAACATTTATATGATAAGAATAGTGAAGTTATATTATTGGTTGTGTAGGTTCAGATCCATTAATCTAATGATAATAATAATCATATAATTATTCATTAAACCAATGAAAATGATGCCCATCCATTTCAGATACTAAATGGCCTAGACGAAATTACCCCTGACTGTCTAATAAAATTTATCACCCACTATGGAAAAATAGATTTGGTACATTTTCTTCATACATAATTTTTACTGTTGTGATCCTCTAGAAGGCCCAGGTGATGGGTATTTACGTTGTTATGTAGCATTGGAATCATGGTGTAATTCTAGGAGAACACATCCTAATGTTATTTTTATAATGAGTTGTATTTTTCCTACAATTCAAGGGTAATGATGGACCTAATTATTGTGGGTCATAGGTCTTCCTCTATACTGATATTCAACTATTTTAGTTCATCAATGGTGTTCAATAGAAACCCATTTAGTTCTATATTTTCAACACCATCATCTATTTCTTTTTCTTGTTCTCCCACTTTTTAGACTCATTATCTAAATTAAAAATTGTCGTCGGTTCTAATATTCATAAAATAGTGTATTTTTAATCATTTTCAAATTCATGGAGACATAATTGAATAAATAATATACTGATTTAATCGATTAATTATTAAATTAATTTTTGATGTATTTTCCTTCCATCATGATATTATTAGAGTATGATGGTGTTAAAACATCCTATGATTTAACAGGTGATTTGGGATCATTATACTTGAGGGAAATAATCTTCACAGACACCACTATCTTCTTTAGAAATATGACCTCATAGATGTTTGAGTTTGATAAACAAATCCAAGATCATATGTATGGGGGCTCTTATTTCCATTTCTCATACTCATTTCCCTCTATATATTGTATTATTACCATGTGATGGTAAAATAAACCAATGATATCTATAATATGGTGTTTTTCTCCAATTTTGTTGATAAGAAACACATATTCCTGATCAATTTTACTCTATAGATTGGTCTATGTAGCTTCCATACCATTGGGGAGATGATTCTGATTGAATCATCCTCCAATAACCACTTCTCTTCCATGTTATAGAAACCTCTGTCATGTATTGTGACTCACAGAACATAAAATGGAGAATTATCACTATATAAACTTTATCCAACCCATCAATGGAGTATATCAATAATTAGTGATATAAAGAGGGCATTATCTCATGTGTATTAATCCAAGTCCAATGAGTTGTTAATTTAAAAAAATTTAATTAAAAAATCCCACAAAATTTATATTCATATATGACGTCACATGGTTAAGTTCTCATTTTTATCTACCAATGCAGATTTTACTCTATTCTTATCCTTCAATGTTCATAGTATATAGAGACAATTTTGGCTCACTATAACCCAAGTTTCAGAGAAACTATAAAGGGATCATATTAACATAAGATAAATTTCTAGTCATTTTGTGTGGAATATAAATGTTTTCCTCTATTTCAAACACAAATAGGGGCCTTATGTAACCCTTTTATGATAACCAATCAGTCTTGGTCACTGAATTTAACAACTTTTGTCGTTATGTGGGTTCAGTTCTGCCATTATATATTTTAGTTACAGTGACCAAGACATCGAATTATTATGTACTCGAGAGGTCCTTCAATAGTGTTCCCCTGAAAACATTTGGCAGGTGAAGTGCGTCCATAACTGAAACTTTGGTCAATACCATAACAAGTTGATTTTTAATTCATAATTAATGACTAATGGCCTATTTCTATGGAATTGAAATTGTTCGTTGTCTTGGTTATTTTGGGATATTTTTAATGGATTGTTTTTTTCCATATAAAATTTACCCTCTTGAATGCATTTAGTAGCTATATTTTCAACATACTAGTTGGATTTTGTAACAAAACCAAGAAGACATTTTTATTCATACTGTTATATCTTATCCAACTGGTCCATTAAATTAATTAAAACCACATGATCCCTAAAAGATTTAGGAGTGTATTAGTTTTATTCTTAGGGTTGCATAATTTTAAAAATTTGAGTATTGGGAGAGTATATGGATTCATTGGATAAGGATAAAAAACATTGAGATATCCCAACATATCACCATATACTACGTCCTTGTCCACATAGGCATCTTCCCTTAGCTCCTAGGTAATGGGTGGGGAACTCAATCTATTATATATCTTATATATTATATAGTGGGTCTACAAAGTGAATAATAATGAAAGAGAAATATTGAAAAGATTCATCTAATGTGGTTTATGTATGGTGGGATGCTGAAAATCCATACAATGAATTGGAAAGTATTTCCTAATAAGTATGGATTGGTAAGGGATATGTCCAAAATTCATTTTATCCTTTAATTTTAATCTTATTTTGGTTATGTTAAACTTTAAATGATTTCAATCGAATTATATCCTTTATAATTTCATAGGGATATGGGGTGAAAACTGTTTAAATCAATTGCATACAGATAATGGAGATGTCCTAGGAGACCAATATCCTGGTCATATTGTCATTAAATTTATATATATTCTATAATGAATCTATCCATTCCATATAAACCATTTTAATATTAAATAGATTATTTTTTGAACTCGGTACTGAGTCAGCTCAATAATATGGGAGCCATGGAGTCTTGTTGCTGATATAATAAAAATATTATTATATTATGTCCCACAAGCATAGTTTATATGAAATAATTTAATAACTCACAAATGGTTTATTTTATAGGACATATATGAACACTATTAAATCAAAATTATAATTTTAACCCTTGAAATGAAATTACATTTTTCCAGGTTTGGTGTTTTATTAATGATATATTATTATAGTATTAATAAATTGATAGGTAAATTAACTAATTTATTGATTATTTTATTATAGAGACATAAAATCCTCAATTTATTACCCCTTATGAAAAATCCCGAGGTTTATCTTTCAAAGACTGGGGAATTGGAGATGAGTTGTTGGTAGTAGTGTTATTAGTAAATGGAAAGAGATTGAAGATTATTGATCAATGGGAAAAAGAGTTTATGGTTCTTACCAATGACTGATGATGTGGAATTGTTCTTTTTTTTATATTGATCTAAATATGATTCATGTTGTTTTTTTATTTATAAAAATACCAATTTCTTTTATCCCTTTTTGAATGTCAACCAATTAACCTAAAAATAACCGACTCATGGAATGTGGGTTGAATATGATTGTTTTTTATCATCGTAGAATCTAGAATTATGTTTTACATGATTATTCCCAATGATCATTATTTTCTTCAAAAAATGATAGACGAAACCCTAAAAAATATTTATATTTATTCCACACTTTTATGATTTGATTCTTTATTCCCCATGTTCTTAATGCGTTCATTATCAATATTCCATTAGACTAATGATTAGAAAAATATCGAGTGAATGATCATTACATAATTTTTCATTAGTTCAACAGCTAATTAGCTATGGTTTAGGTTCAGTATTGATGGAATGACCATGTTTAAGAAAATGATTAGGTGCATTATAGTTATAGATAAGTGGAAGATGGTTCTTGGGGTTGTTATATTTGTGATGCAGAGCAATAAAGGATGTTTCTAAAGTGGACTTAGTGGCTAGAATCCACCCATTAGTGTTGGTAAGGCTTGGTTAAGCCAAGATCCAGATTTTCATCATATTTTTAGGTGGAATAAAAAGAAGTTGAGGAATAAAATAATAAATTAATCTTTTTTGATGTTTCTAAAGATATTCCATATCACATAGTGAGTAGTATAAATAATAGATATTGTATAGTACATCTGATGTAATTTATAGGGGTTTGGAAAATTAAAATACCTCACACCATGTGAGTCCTACCATGAACCATGTGGACCATGACTAGAGACTTGTTTTAAGTACCCTTAGGTTATAAACTCCCAGACATTAACAGGTGCATGGGAATGACTAGAGTATACGAGAATGATTAGGTACTCATAAAAAACTATATTGAAGATGAACAATAGGGGTACACAAAAATTTTATGAGTACACGGTCTTGAGATAAGGTACATGGCCATGATCCCAAGTACTCAACATGACCTTTTATTAGGTATGACACAACACTTATATGCATTACATTCAGTGTACTTTTCTTAGGGAAGGTTCATGCCCTCATTATCTTCAATGTGGAGTAGTACCTATATAGAGATTCACCTCTGTCCTACCCTTTTGGTGTAAAAGGGGGTATCACATCCGGAAAATAAGATATGATCCCCTATATGGGGAAGTTTTTAGATAATGTTTAGGAATACCTATACGAGGTTTAGTAAAGATTTATTTTTATTATTCATATGATGAAATAGTGATAACTATGACCATAGTCACCCTACCAATGTCATTTTGGTCATATGAGTTGAATATCATTATAATAGGTGATGTGAACTGAATTGTATATAATATGGAAATATGTTAAATAATAGTAATAATAATGTTCAGACATGTTTTTAAGAAATTATTTAATTAATATAAGTTTATTATTTAGGAATATTATTAATGCAAGTGATTATTCCTACTTTAGGTAAGGGACACATTATTTAAAAAACAATATATTAAATGTTTTAATGATTTCTTTTCTAAATAATTTTCATCCATGTCCATATTTATTACATTATTTGATTGATGTATTTATATGGAAATAAATTAATAATACAATTTATATTATTTATATTTTTAGATTTATTTTATTGTTATTTTAATGATTCATTTTATGTATTTTATATAAAAAAATTGACTTTTATTTCAAAAGAAAAAATTGATGTTATATGTTTATATATAAACCCTCAACAGTTTTATACCACCACTATAACAATTTTTTTTGTATTCCTCCATAATAATCCATGTTTTCTAATGTTTAAAAAACCTCAATCAATTTTTTAAAATTATTTTTAGAAAGGGTTTTAAATTGAATGTATATTTCTAGAACTCTAAATTTATTGCTTATGGGTGTAAGTGATATCTATATACCACAATACTTATTTGTGTTATGAACAATATAACTCTAAAACAAATTATTTATCTATTTAATTTTATTTAATGCCTATGAATTATTAATATATTTCTCTAACATATTATCCCTTTCATTAGGGGAAAATAGATGCCTTATGTTATTTTATCAAATTCCTTATTTAGAAATCACCATTGATTATGATATAAGAAAATATTATACATCCCATTTCATACTATATGAAATTATTATTAATATAATTGATGTTTAATTTATTTTCATGTCACAAATAATAATGAAATTTTATGATGGTTGTGCCTATATATTACTTCTATTTTTTGGTGAATATTTTGTATCATGATACATTATGTATGGGATTATATACTGATCATAATCCATGATGGGACACTAAAAACCATGTGATTTAACCTTAGTATATTTCATTTTCATATTCTTATGTCAAGTTCTATGTTTTCCACATTTCCTATGCTTCCTCAATATTATGATATAATGTTATTTATTTTATGCTCCCATGTGATTACTCATGATCGTTTATTTAAAAGTATATTATATGTTAATATTTAAATGAGAAATATATAACTTTTTTGAAAACAATTCCATATGTTTTTAATAATTCAACAAGAAAATTTATGAGATTTATTTTTTTCCTTTAAGATTTAATATCATATGTTTTATAAAAAAAAATTCATATAAATTGATTTCATATGAAATATGATGTTCATTGAGCACAAAAATTAATTTAAAAAAAATCACATATATGTTTTCATGAACTAAATGATTATTTTTTTTATATGTTCCTTAATGAGATATTTGAACTCATCCCCTGTTTTAAATTCTATCCCCATTTGTTTGTTGTTATTAGGTATAAGGATGAGATCAAGATGGAATTGTGAAGATATGTTGTGAAAATATATCTTATTATATAATTTTTTTTCTTTTTGGTAAAAAATATATACTATGTGGAAGTTTCCACATTGTGATGTATTTTATATTTTTGTAAGGGTGATGTAAAATTAAATAAAAATCTAATCTATAATGACACTCAAATATAATAAAATTAATAATAAAACACAATATTATCTAATGTTTATGGTTGGGCTATTATAATTTTTATCAAAGAGATATTTAAGATAAATTTAGATATTTTCTTGTTTCCATATGATGTTTACAAAAGACTTGTGGATACCATCATGGGTTTATGAGTTTATGGTTGATCATAAGATAAATGTATTAGACTCCCCATTTAAGGTTTTAAGTTAAGGAATTTTATGGTGAGTAATGATATTTTGAGAGAACTTTTTTTTGGTTTGATGTGTATGTAACCATTAGGGTTATTATATTTATATAATTTTAGAATAATGCTTTTGTTTTTTTGATAATAATCATTATATTTTTAGTAAAATTATTTTAAATATATTAATGCAATTCTACTACAAGAAAAAAATCATGTGATGAGAAACAAACAATCACACCTGGAAAGGCTGTGGGGCTTGAACCAACAACAAAAGGGATATAATGGGGCAATGAATACAACTTTTCTACATAATGTCCATGTTATTATCAAATTTTTTTATTTAAATAATTTTATTGATAATAATTATTTTAATTTCTCATATAGATAACCATGGAATTGAAAATATATTTAGTGATTAAGTAATTAATGATATTTCTAAATAACTTCACTATTTTGGGAACCTTATATGATTAAACTAAACAAAATATATTGGGTTTTTATTTTAAGAATAAATATAAAAATATCATTTGGAATAAAATATGATTATATTGTATCCTTATAGTGATACAGGATATTTATGTCAATATTTATCATATTTTGGAGATAATATATTCAATGCATAAGAATTTTTGGTTATTTGACATTATGAGTGAATAATGTCCATTTGAGATAATTTATAAATTAATCTCAGAAGAATATGTGATCAAATAATTCTATTATTATTCCTTGAACATGATCCATAATATTTTGAAGAATTTTGAAGATAGATATTTATCAAATGACTTATGTTGAACACTAGGGTATATTTTTGAGACATTAGATATTGAAAAAGCATTTTTTATTTGAATGTTTATTTTTTTGGAATTATCTTACCTTCTCATAAAATTTTTTTGTTTAATTTATAATTATAGGAGTTGTATTTTATTATTTATTATTGGAATATATGATCAATTAATTTTGATTTTAGAGATTCATTAATTATTTTTTTTAAATACACATCATTTGGACCAAAAGTTGATAATGTGGTGGAAATTGATTAAAGAAGTAAATTTGACATATAAAGTAATTATATTATCTTTATGTTCATTGAAAAGACTGTACATTCTTTCCACAAGTTGAAGAAAATAATATTTATATAAAAATGAAATAATTTTACCATCATTTCTGATGAATTGATGGTATTTTCTACACCTCTTTTGTTTATGGTTTTATGATCATTTTCATTCTCAAAAGTTTACACTATATTGTGATTAATGGTATCTATAACTCTTCAACATTATTTGAACATTAATTTTCTTCTCCATGTCAATATTGTCATGTCCCACAAATGCTATCCTAATTAGTAACCTAATATGTTTTATTCTAGAGGACCCTTACACATATATTATCTATTATATCATGAGAAATATTTATTTACCATTTTTATAATATGGTATTTAAATAAAATTATTTTCTGATGTGAAAGACTTCATTATAGAGATCATGTTAAATTTCTGGGGAAAAATTTTAGTGGGTAGGGATATATCACTTTGAGATTTAAAAACAATATTTTATAGTCTACTTGAATAGTGACATAGATGATAAATAAACCATGAAATGTTATGATTAACTAGTTTATGAAATATATATTAATTTCCTACTCAATAAAAATACATTGATAACTTTTTACAAAATAGTTAGTCAAATTTTTCTGAAGACAATTTAATTCTCAAAAAATATGACTCCTTTAGATATTCTTTTTGTTTTGTTTTATTTTATAGAAATTGTGTAATTTTTTTATAAAAATGATATGATTTTCGAAATCATAATCCAAAAAGTAGAATATGGTGAATGTTGGAGATATTTATGAATTTTTTATTGAATTTTTAAATATAATGATTTTAATTTAAATCTATATTTTATCATAATTTTCTAACAAAGAAAAGTTTTATTTAGGAAATTTTTTAAAATATATTTATTTCAATTTGATTAAAAATAATCTAATGATGGTGTTTTGAATTAACATTCATTTTGTATAAAAATATTTTTGTACTTAAATAGGCATTTTTCTTAAAAACTATTTTCTGTTAAATTTATTTATTTAATATTAAATTAATTTATATGTCTTATAAATACTGAATATTTAAAAAAAATACATATTTAGAATTATGAGGTTCAAATTTGGTAAATAACACAACTTTATTTTTTATCATTATGAATAGTTTCCATAGTAAATAATCAGAACTCCAATAATGGTAAATGGTTTTTTTATACAAACAGAGACATGAATTGGTCACCCAATTCATGCCACAATGCAATTTATTAAATAAAAAGTATTAAGATAGATGCTGGAGGTGTAATGAGTTTAAAAAAACAAAAAATTGAGAGAGACACTTGATGATATATCAAATATGCTCAAACAACATCTCACTCAAAATGTCTGAGACATGATGCCTTCAGGTAAGCAATCAAATCACACCAAAAGTGTAGCAACTCCAAGAAAGCTCTAGGCCTTATGATCTGAAGTCTTCAGCAGTCATGAAAAAATAGTATCCCATCAAAAGTAGGTCAAGCTTATCTGGAAAGGTTGTAATATCTATCTCTAACACAACCAAAATAAAAGAATCAACCATGTTGGTGCAATGCATGTCATGAGAAAAAACCATTGTGTGCATTCCACGAAACATCCAGCCCAAAGTAAGATAAATTTGCTACTCTTGGAAATAAAATTTTACTGTGCATGAAGAAAAAAATTTCATGAAAAGAGACATGTCAGTATGTCCGTGAAAGAAGATCAGAAGTCAGTCTGAAAATGGAGCCGCACTAGCCATTGATCAATGTTGGGTTGAGTTGCATTTGCATCATCATAAGCATCATTTGATAACATCATGAAATAAAAACTCTGAATTCAGACTTCAAAAACAATGCATCATTGGTCATAGAAAATTTGGGTGCTTGTTTAGACTCCAGCACTATCCTCTTATTAAACATTCCGCATTTGATATCAAGATAAGTCTCCATGGAAATTTCATCATTTATGAGACTTTGAAAAGCTATTTCATCTCATTGCTCCATTTTAGATTCCAAACCTCCACTCACCTCCTCAGTATACTGTTATGTGTAATTCATAACTAGGTCAGAGTCTTCATTCGTGTTATCATCAGTAGGTGTACTATAATGGTAAATGGTGTAATTAAGGATGAAAATAATATGATAAGGAATAAAAAATTAATGTAATTCATGATTTTATCATATATTATGAGTGTAATTTGGATTTTTCCATAAAAATGTCATTGTTATTGTAAATTTGTGGCATATTCCGTTGATTTTTTCATTTATTTTGATTTTTGTAATGAAAATTCTTTAATTCCATTCTCATTGTTTTATTATCACATAATTATTGACATAAGGATTAATTATTTATTTACATTCATTATGAATTTTAATTATATATATAAATGATATATTAATATTGCTATTTATTTATATCATTTATTTATTAATTAAAAACCATAAATGAATTTGAAACTCCCACACAATATTTAATAACATTAGTGAAAAATAAAATAACTCAATAAAAATTATTAAATGTAATAAAATTTTATTGAATTATTTTGATCCTTGATTTTTTTAGATAAATATAACATTATAAGGGCATGTGAATGAGTTATATTCTATTAGATTTTCTTTACTTTTTTCAATATCAAATTAAATGAATAGTTCAAAAATTCAGATTGATGATATATTATGATTCATTATATATTATTAAATGGTTACAAATTACAATAAATCAAATTTTTTTCTAAAGGTGTAGGATATGTTCTAGTATATCAACTATTTTTTATTTATGTACTAGTTTTTTTTATAGTAACTATCTTATTCCATAATGACTAAAAATATTTTTTCTTACGTAGTTGTGAAAAGTTTTAATAAGGGAATAAAACCAATATATAATTGTAAAAACATAGTCTAATCTTATCCAAATTTTATTTTATAAGATAAATTTTACCGGTGATTATATTATCATATAAATATAATAATGTTGTTCCATTTTTTCATGAGAATTAATTTACCTTAATTAAAGACATTAATAATTTCTTATAGTACCCCTCCAATTTATTATAAAAGGGTACCTCCTCTATTCTTGACATCACAAATAAAAAGACATTTATTTCCTCTAATATTGTCCCAAATCCACTATTTATATCCCTTCTTACATTCTCAAGCTCTTATTTTTATGATAATATCAACATTAGAGAGTTTAAGGCAGAAAGATATGAAATTTTTTGAATAATAATTATGTCATTTAACCAACTGTTTTGGTTTTATTTACACCTCTTCCTCATAATACAATTCAAACATGATGAAATAATTATATTCATATCACAAATATAAAAAAAATTATATTAACAAAATAAAAAATTTTTATCACCTCTTCCATCAAATGGGAAACCAAATCATCATTTGGGTGTATGGTGGACTACCACCACAAAAATAGATATCATTCGATTTCCATCCCAACCACTCACCACTCATCAGAATGATTGAAATAATTTTTTTATATTATATTCTTTATAAATGTATAACATGGTAATAAGTGAAATAAATGGAATAATAAACATGATTAATTTTCTTAAAAATTTAATCAATTAACATAATATTATTATTTTAGAGGATGAGGAACACACATGTTGAGTTGTGCTCGAGGAAAGGGACCCTTTACATTTAAAATAGAATATTGAATGCTATAATGATTTTTCCTCCAAAATAATTATCTAATATATACATATTCTTAATATGTTTAATTTATGTATTTTTATAGAATTAAAATAATAATAATTTAAATTTTATGCATCCTTTTTACTTCCATTCAATAATTTTCAAAAGGAATCTTTTGATGCATATTATATGAAATGTCTTAAATTTATTTTAAATACACAAAATAAATTTTATATTTTTACATATATGACACAATATACATTTTCAACTACCATTACCACTATTTTATAATTATATTTCTTTTATAATATTCCATGTTTTCATTAATAAAAACCATATATCTCACTTTTTTAATGGTTTTTAATGTTTTTTGAATGGAACATACATTGTGATATACTGAAATATTTTCTTTATGGTTGTTAGGGATCACTCCAAGACAACTTTTCATTGGGTTATGTCCTTTCTCCCTACAACTCACATTCTATTATCCTTAATGTTATATAATTCCTAAAAATGATTTATATAATACACTAAAATATGTACCAATATTATTCTGCCATCCTTCATGGGGTAATACATAATCCGTGTTCTTTTCCCAAGTGTATTCTTTATAAAGTCTCCAATGAGTATGATATTGAGAAAGATTATGAATCCCATTTATTTTCATGGTTTATTATTATTATTATGAATTATAGTTAATTTCCATTTTTGACACTCATAATCACCAACATGTTATGGAGGTTATGAATAGATAGAACTCCAATGCATTCGGTAAATTTTTTGTTTAATTATATGTTATGTGTGGGATTAGGGAGTAATCATAATTCATGATGTCAAATATCTACCATGTGATATTGTCTTGTTAGTTAGACATAGCTTTCCCTTATGTTATGCTTTTTGATGCTACCACATTTCCTATTTTTCCATGGCCTTATGATATGTTTCTCTTTTAGTTATTTATCTAAATTATTAGTCATGATCATGTATTTAAATGATAGTATATGATACTTCGAATAGGTGAAATGTATAAATGTTTTGAAAAATTCTCCCTATGTTTTTTATGATTACAATGGAAAGTTTAGGAGTTTTATTCATCCTTTATGAATTATTATGAAATGTTTTATGAAAATGTTTGTGTAGAAAAGTTGATTTTGTGGGTAATAAAATGGTTCTTTTTATCCAAAAGATATTTTTAAAAAAAAATACTATTATATTATATGTATTCATAATATAACAAGTTTATTTTATTGTTTTTATATATCTTATACTAATATTTTTTTTCTCATCCACTAATTTAAAATATTTTTGAAATAGTTTTATGGAAGACTTGGGATAAGGATGCAGTTAAGATGAAAATAGTGATGAAATGTGCTTAAAATAACAATTGTTACATCCTTAATGTTATGTTTTTTGTGGAAAATGTAAACTAAGTAAATGTTTCCACTTTTTGATTTAATACCCTTTTATGGATGTGTGATGTCATAATTCTCTAAAAAATATATGGTATAATTTTCGTTAAATATTAGAAAATAAATACTCTTACTGAAAATCAAGTTTTAGAAATTTTCATGGCATATATACAATATAAAATGTTTATTGAAGGTGGTGAAGATTTCATTATTCTACAAGGGAGGACCATGGTACTTGTGACAATATGAGAGGAGGTTTTGATATGGTTTTGTACACAACTTTTGGTGGTACATCTATCTGTATAAAAGATATATGAGGCCCTTCATCATAAGTTTCAATGGCTAGGAATGAAGATGTTTGGAACTACATTTGATTCTCAATGCCACAATTTTCAGCTATTTAAGAATAAGAACCATGTTCTAGGGGGTTTGGATATACCCCTTGATATTCTAGAGTGGATGTGATATAGTATATCTATGGAATTCCTGATGGGGATTCCATGACCTTCTATAGGAAATGATAGTATATTGGTGATCTTACACAGACTCACCATGTCCGAGAACATCATTTCAATAAAATAGTGGAGTCACATATATAGCCTAGTATTTCATTAGGTATGGGAGATAGTCTATATTAACAGATAAACCTCAATGATCACTTTACTCCATGATTATCTCTTCATGTCATGGTTATGTGTAGGATTAAGGAGGAATTTTGGAGCCCTTTTCCTTTTAGAATTTATTTTCACCAACAATCATATTTTCAAATAGAGTAGACTATTCATGTTCTAAAGAGAATGATTTGGTCTTTCATGTCAAATTTTGGATGTATTATGGATGATCACCTACCCTTATTGTATTTTATATAAAAAATTTAAATCATTGTACCAACTATATTCTAACATTTGAGGACATTTATGGGTTACCCTATAGTTTTCCACTATGCTTTACTAATCTAGGATAGTTAGAATTCATGGCCCTATATTTTTTTTGAGTGATTATAGAGAGGTTTTAGATCACCGAGAAGTGTATTGGTAACTCCCAGAGCCATTAGAAGACTTATGTGGACCGATTAATTAAAAATTTAGTGTTTGATGAGGGATACCATGTGTTCTTGAAGATCTCGCATTTGAAAGAATTCTATAGATTTAGCGGGGGATGTATGTTTTCGCTAAGGATAATTAGACATTTCAAGTTACATTGTATCGTTATAGAGGTTTTGTACCACTTATCCCTACTATAAAATTTATACTAGGTACACAATATCTTCTATGGGTCGAAGCTGATGAGGTTTGTCCAAGAATCATCACATGTTATCGAATGAGATGAGGTTGGAGTTACCTCTATAGATTACCTGATAGATATTAAAGATTGATATTAGAATACACGTCATAGGAGAATTATTTACATGGTGTGTTTTTGTAGTGGATTCTAGGGGGGTCTATATGTTAGGACCTTAATGTATGAAAAATAGATACAGACCAGTAACCTCAACATTATGAGTTGAATTTTTTTATTTCAGGATGGATGCCCCTAAGGAAGAGAGAATTTAACAACTCTAATTTTTTAATGAAAAAAATTAAAATATAAAAAGGGTTATTTTGATTCAATGAATTGAATCAAAATAGGATTCATGGTCACAAGGAATATTGGTTTCTAATATAATAAATATAGTAAATATATTATATCACTCATGCACCATTTTGCTAAAATAATTGAATAACTACAAAATAAATTATTGTAGGTGAAATATAATAATTCCCTTAAATCTTGAATAGAGGTTTTACCATAGGTGTGAAATGAATGTTTTCAATGATGGGTTTTTTGTTAAAGAGATAACATGGATGAATTAAAAAAATGAAATTTTTATTTTTATTATTTTTATATTTTATTTAATTTTCTAGAGATAAACTCATATTTTATTCTTTATTATGGAAAATAACTATGGTTAAACATGTAAACCTATGGAATTAATGGGGATCCTTTGGGATGAGAGGTCTTACATAAATGATAAAGGATCAATGGATTCCCATCAGTGTGACAAAGTAGTTCATGGATCACAATAATGGCTAGTGATTCATAAACATTCCTCCTCCGTGATTAATCCAAAAATGAGGAAGGATATATTTTTTATAAAAAAATAAGAATTTTTTTATACCATTTCAAATGTGAATCAATTAACCTAAGAAGAATGGATTCTCTAAACATTTGTTTATTACAGTTGAATTTTTTATCTTCCTAGAATTAAGAATTTTGATTTCATTGATTATTCAATATTCTCATAATTTCTTCCTCAAATAATGAAATGAAACCGAAAAAGGTTGAATTATATTCCTTTAGTTTGTGTTTTATGTCTTTACCCCCAACCCTCATTCTTCATGAATTCATCATCAGTATTCCATTTGGATTTTTATTCAATAAATACATGTTGAATGATCATTTTTCAATTATTCATTGGTGAAAATATAATTATTTTTATTTTGTGTTGGGATCAACAATTCATTGGAGGAAGGGTTATGATGATGAATAATTTGGTGATGGGTTAGTGGAGGAAGGATTGTGGATTTTTCTTTTTGGCAATGAAATGTCATGAAGGGTGATTCTTGTGCTGATTGGGTGGATGAAATCCATATGTAGTAAATGGTATGGCTTGATCATGTCCAGATCCCTGATAATTGGTGGATTTGGTGGAATAATTAATATCTATTGTGGCATGGGTGAGACACCAAAAGAATTCAAGAGTTTTTTCAAAATCCTAAAATATTTCTTGTTTTCTGACAAACACATTCCATGTAGCCCAATTGTTTCAGTGGCTAGGGTTTTAATGTAAAAATATATATTGAATGTCATGTGGGACCTACCACATTCCTTGTGACCCTTATCTTGTTACTCAGTGTATACCATTAGGGTATGTGGGAATGGACATGTCCATGTATATGGGAATGGATAGTGTACATAGTCATGTCCATGTATATTGACAAAACTATAGTACATTGTCACATCTAGAGTATATGAGAGTGTGATGATGTACATTAACATAGGTCAAGGTACATTGGATTGGGATAGTATCTCTTGGGTGATTCCCCTTGATATACCCAATTGAGGGTATAGTAAGCCATTTTGTTTTTAGAGTAGGATGTAGTCCCCACATTGGTGTTAGTTTGGGATAGAGCCCAAGAATCCTAATGTGTGGTCCGAGGGAAGATCCCATATCATTTTTATTCCCTATGATGGGTTAGGTTTTTTGTTCCAAATTCCAAGGCATGTGATTAGTATTCTAGTAGATTTACTCCATGTTGGATCATAAATCCCCATAGGGTCTAGGAAAAGTTCCCATATAAGTGTTTCTAAATGTTCTAAGATCCACTGTGTACTAAATCATTGAAAGACCAAATGAGAATGAAACCCATATGAGTTCCATTATTGTTAATGCACCTGTGGAGTGATTTATCTCAAATGAACGTTTCCTTGAATCCTTAAGTAGAACCCTAGTCTAGTTTCCTGGTTGTGATGTTACCATGATACTTATATACTATCTTGAGTATATTTTAGTTATTATTTTGATGTCTCATATTCTTGTTGACATGAAACAATGATGAAGAGATGAGTTCTCTCTCAATTATTTATGTTTAGTGATTTCGACGTGTATTACTTGATATATATATATATACTCACCCCTGAGTGGGATCTTTCTACACATATCATGTATTATGAAGTATATAGTCCTTATAATGATTCCATAGGTTGAACATGATATGGAAGAGAATAATTTGATAGGTATATCGTTGTTCATAAAAGAGTTTCACTTGACAGATGTCCCCTTTTTCAAAATATGTTATACACTTTTATTTTTTCAAGGATTTTATTTGTCCCTTATTCATTCCAATAATTATTTTATACTCCAATATGGAATATAGATGTATTAATGCATTAAAATATTACTTTTATTTTACCATTTAGCATTTTGTGGGTATTTGATGATGTGTTTTTACAGATAACTTAGGCTAAGCCCTCCTACTATAGTGATGGTTTCAATACCATGGCCTACTAAAGTTAGTTTTGGGGTGACATATTTGGTTTACCACTAGCCAGGTGGGCCTTGGTGAGTCAGGTGGTGAAATATTCCAAGCTTGGTCTTCCGCCCATTATTCAACCACCTCCATGGATGTGATAGAGATGAAAATTACTTATTATTCTATATTATATTGTTTTAACCATATAGAACCAATTATCCATTTTTGGGTATATTATAATATGAAACAATATTTAATTCTATGTCCCAACCATTGATGATAAGTGTTGTCATATGGGTGGTGATTGAGAAACATTTCTTTACATATCCTAGATTCTAGAAACAATAGTACATTGTTTTCAATTGTATCTATATAGTATCTCAATATATGTTCATTCTTAAAATAATATTTTTTACTCTAAATACCCTAAAAAATCAAATGGTTGGGATACAGTCTACCCATTTTGTGGGGGTATTGTAAGATTTGGTGTTCTAGAACCATCTGGTTGTACTTTGATTACATGGAAATTTAATTTATTTAATTATTAAGCATCTTATTACATATTTTTCATTATCTTAATGACTATGATATAATATTGTCCAAGAGTATTTTTTGCATTGATAAGGTCATGGCAGTTCCCCTCTATGATGAAAACCATGGAATGATATAACAATATTCTTAAATATAGTTGTACAGTTAGATGGCATACTTCGATGTGACACATAGTATGAAGACCGCCAACTATGAGTACTCATAATAATATGAGACTTCCACTCCTGAAATTAGCACTTGGTAATCTCCAAGGCATGAGATTATGAAAATAGACTTGCCAGTATGAATTACTCAAGTTTTGGTGTCATCAGATATTTCTATCTACGAGCTTGTGTAATAATCCTTAGACTTTTATATTATAATTATTATGTGTCATGACTGTCACACTTTGATTTACTATTTAAAAATATCACACTGACGGTTTTGGGAAGTAGGTTTCATTAGGTGCATCACAAGTGGCATGTTATTAATGGATTAGTCGAAGAAGGGGTTTTCCCTTCCATTTATGAATGTTGATATCTCTGCCCTTTGACTAAAATAGAACGTTTGTGCGAAATTCCATGGGCATGGTGTAACAAAGATTTTTTTTCAGGTAGTCATAGAATGACGTATCAAGCATAAATGTTGAAGACACTATCATGAAACCTTCATGATGATATATAGCGAAAAAGGTGTTATATTACATAGTGAGCATTCGTATGTGGTTGTCATTGTTGTGACTATAAGTTTTTTCTCTTGGGTTCCATGACCTGTTTCTAGACAATACCATTAGATTTTAGGCAAGCCTACATAATGACAACGATAATGAATCCAAGAGAGTCACACACTTAGTGTTTTTGGTGGTCTTGGTTAAATTCTATATGAATTTAATTAATAAATATTATTCACAAGAAAATGGAATAATTTTATTCGATTTAAAATGACTGCATAAATTAAATAAATATTTAGTCACCAAATTGTTGATAAAATATATTTATTTATTTTATTGAAGATTTAATAAATATTATTTTACATATTTAAAAATTAAATATTTATTTAAGAAAATAAATTATTTATTTATTTATTTGGGTGTTCAATAAATGGATGTTGAGTTTGAAAGGACAATGGTCAGTTCGGTAGTAAAATAATTATTTGCAAGACCATAAAAAATTATTTAACTAGTCAACACAATTTGAAATAACACTGCTATTATTTTGTGATGCAGAATTTTATTTATAATTTCGTTTTGCGCATGTTGACACACCATAAATAATGACGTTGTATTATTATGAATAAAATGAATTTTCTCTAAGGTTATAAATTTATTTAATTGTAGTTACGTAATTAAATATTTTAACTAAAGCCACATGTCAATAAATTGACACATATGTCAATTGTGCCATGTACCAAACCGCACACCAGGTGAATTAAGAATTGTTTAGCTGAACAATTTCTCTCTCGAATCATCTTCCCACCCCTCTCAAGAATGAGAGACATTCTTCAAGTCTGAAGAACAAGTGATCAAAAATGACTGACAAAAGAAATATGCTCTCCCGTACAAGCACCTAGAGAATCAGTGGTGTCGATCAGAGGCCATAAGATCATGTGTGGATCACCATTAGAGGGATTCTAGTTTAGATCCTTGCAAGAACAACAAGATAAATTTTTAAGGTTCATTCTGGACAATCAACATCATCAATGAAGAAAATAATGAAGATCCATCTATTATTTTCAATATGAAAATAATTAGATTAATTATAAACATGATGTACAAGATCCTCTATAAAGGTTTTGGGACTCTTACATATTTATCTAAGTATTTGATTTTATTCTGTGGAGACTGGTGTTCATTGTCATATTGATCCTGGAATAATCAATGATCATGGTAAAAATCAAAGCCGGGTTCCATCCTAAACATTCTTCTGTTGCGCCAGGAACCTTCAAGTAGTATCAGAGTGGTTACATCATAGATTATAATTATTTAGAAATTTCTTTGATGATTAACAAATTTAATAATTTAGTTGTTTCAATTCAAGTTAATCATTCAACAAATATGAATCTCGATATTTGGTCCTCGTCCTTCATTTGTCGTTCACCATATAGAACAATCTTCTATTTTATGTTTCATTAAAATAAAATAGATGATTTCATCTGGTGGATACAATGTTTCATGGACGTAAAGTAATAAGAACACACGACATGTATTCGGCAGCACACACCATGTATCCATGGTTCACTGCACTGGGTCTTGTCCGGCAAACCAAGCAGTGTCATTGGAGTATGTCTATGTCTTAAGGACTCCATGTGTTGACCTGGAAATGGTTTCACATGGTTTCCAGATTACACATTGTGTGTCCCAATGGACACAACATGTAGTCCCTTCTGGTTAGGGTGGGACCATGTACCCCCTGTATGACATGCCTAGCTAGAGAACGTGTAACAAGTAACTAAATGACATATGGGGTATTGGACACATCGTGTACTCTGAAGATTTCTTAATTACACTCACATGCCATTTCCCCAGGCGTGTACTTCGTATGGACAATGAAAAATATTACATGTCAAGTAGTTGGAACTACCTAGCATGTACTAATCCAAATTACGTGGATTTAATAAAATTTATTATTATTTTATACTAACCCTTGATACTTGTACCATCGTGTAGTTGTAAAGTTGAGGCACAACATGTTATATGTGTTTTATATACATGGGTTTAATTTAACATCTTTGTAATGTTCATTTTTACTCATTGTGTAGTTATGAATTGGAATTCACCAGGTTTCCTCCAAGGTACAAGTTACATAAAAATATATTTTAAAATGAAATTATTTGATCAAAAATATAGAGGATGATAATCTCAAAGAAAATAAGAAAATGGGTTGAGATAAAACGATTGATTAATTAATTATGATAATTAATTGATTCGAGTGTGATTATCTTAAAAAAGAATGATTAAATAATTTAATGGTAGTTTTATTTATTCATAAATATCATTGCATGTATGGATGATCATGAGCTAGACCAAGACCTTTTTATGTGGACATTTCTTTTAATTTATTTATTTAAATTAATTTTTTTGGACTGCGAGCCTTCTCTTCATTTATATGTAGGGCCTGCATGCCCAAGGATTATTTTTTGTAAAAACCCATTTTACCCCTCATCTATATGTGAGTTAAAAAAGGCATATGTAATAGATGTAAATCCCAAGCTACTAGAGTTACTTCAAGATGCATCTGAGATGAAACCAATCCCAAGAGATATGGAGGTTGACAGGTGGAATGCTGTAAACACAATCCCAAAATAATCCAGATGTTTCTCTCCATGGTTAGGGTTAGTTTATCAACTGCTATATAAACAAAACCTTAGAAAATATCTTGATAATTATCTTTATTTTTTTATATCCGTTGCATGGTTTATCATTAGGGATGTGTTTTCACGATCACATAATAAATTAATTAAACAATCATGCAGGATGGAACTAAACTAAACCATACTTATGCGTAAATATTATCATGACATCGTTAATCACTTATGTAAGTTCCAGTGAATATTAACAGGGATGTGATAATGATAATAATCAATTGACGCATAAGAGATAAAAATCCCTCAAAAAAATATTAAGTCATACCAAGCCTTCTATTACTTGATTAAGGGAAAAATCAACAAAAAATGTGCTTAAACAACCCTTGTTGGGACACATACTTATATACAATAATCCCTTATGAATAGTTTTTGGTTGACTAAGACATATTAAATCAAGAGGTGTAGCCCTTACTAGAATTGGTGTAATATTGGAGGCAAGAGTTGAGGAAATCCAAAGTCATGATTTCTAGATTGGGGAGTCCACTCAATAGATCAAGGAGTTGGAAGCCTGTATTTGGAAAAGACTTGCCTACATAAATACATTAT
The DNA here is from genome assembly GCA_963277665.1 of Viscum album. Classification (NCBI taxonomy): domain Eukaryota; kingdom Viridiplantae; phylum Streptophyta; class Magnoliopsida; order Santalales; family Viscaceae; genus Viscum; species Viscum album. Next base: position 247,412,826 of record OY728135.1, on the reverse strand, counting down.
AATTTCCTAACCAAACTTTATTATGGTTATGTGAAGGGGAATATGGATCCTTTCCACAAGAATGTCATGGAAACTGGACATTCTGGGTTCAATGGTGAGGTCCATTGGGTCTTGAAAAAATAGTGGGAGACTTAATAAAAATTTATTATTTCTCATAAAATATAAACAATAATGTACTAATGACCTCATATTTTAATTATAGAATAAAAATTACAAGCTCATCAACCAAACTATCAATGTGATCAATTTCGGATAAAGAACACTTCCTCACCAGCTATAACTTCCAGGAATGGTTTAGATGCCTTTGAGTTATCCTATTCCATGAATGAAAGTCTTATGTGTGGGAGTAAACATTACCTAATCCTCATACAAAAGAGGTGAGTGATGAGGATTTCTTGGTCTATGAGAAACACAATAACGACATGGTCGACGTTCAATATTTGATGATATCATCAATGTCTAGTGAGCTACAGAAGTCTCATGAATACATGAGCTCTTCTAGAATTCTTGAGAACCTCCATGGTCATTACCAGGAGAGATCTAGAAAGGAAAAGTTTGAGATATCTAAGGCATGGTTTCCTATTAAGCTAATATATGGTTCATCGGTTGAGCCTCATGTAGACAAGCTCATTGGCTACATTGAGCTCCTGGAGGTTCTAGGGTTTAAACTCCCCAAAGAACTAGGTACTGGTCTCATTACCACATCACTCCCTCAAGGAATCCCTAAACTTGTTGTCAATTTCAATTTGAACAACATTGAGAAGTCTCTATTTTATCTTCTTATCCTCATTCTCCAAGTGGAAAAATATATGAAACTAAAAAATACTTATGTCTTTATGGTGAATATGAAGAAAGAGAAGGTGAAGATCATTAATACCAAAGAATCTTCACGACCTTCCTAGAAATGCAAGATCAATGGGGAGGCAAGGGAATATGAGGCTGTTTGTTTCACATATGGAAAGAAGGGCCACTAGAAGAATAATTTCACCCATCCTAAGAAACAAGTGGAAGTTTCAGGTGAATTTTTTATCGAATGCAATTTATCGGTTTCAACAAATTGAGTATTAGATACACCTTATGGTGCTCACATATGTATCCAAATATTGGAACAAGTGTATTTTGGAAGATTGATTGAGGGGAGGTAGATCTAAAAGTATCCAATGGAGCCAGACATGTTGTTGTAGCTATTTGGGACTAACACCACACGTTGCCAACTAGGATGATCATGATGATAAAAGGTTATTATTATGTGTTTTCTATTACTAAAAACATTATTTATGTTTCTAGATTAGATATAGATGTATTTTTTTAGGTTTGGAAATGAATGTTTCTTCTTTTAAAATGATAACATTTCTTTTGGTAGGGCACATTTATAAAATGGTATTTACATTTTGGATTACTCAAACCAAGTAATGGCAATCGATAACAATTATACTTCACATGACTCATACCAAACCCAAATTTGGCATCACTGGCTATGTCATGTAAATGAAAAACACTTGACAATGTAACATCAAGATGGATATTTAGATTCATTTGAACTAAAACCACATGGTGTATGTTCTCCATGTTTACAAGGAAATATTACCAAAGACTCATTTTGTGGGAAAGGTAAAAGGGCTAGAGAACATATTGAATTGGTTCATACTGATTTGTGTGGACCATTTCCAGTTGAAGTAAGGGGAGGGTACTCATACTTTATTAATTTTACTGATGTTTCAGTAGAAATGGATATATATACTTAATGAGTTATAAGTCATATTCTTTTGATATGTTCAATGAATACAAGAATGAAGTTGAGAACCAGCTTGGAAAGAATATTAAGAATTTATTCTCAGACAGAGGTGGAGAATATCTTAATCAAGACTTCATTTATTACTTATAGGATTTGGGGATCCTTTCCCAACTCACTCCTACATATATTCCCCAGTGGAATGGTTTGAGAGAAAGGACGAATCACACCCTGTAGTACTTAGTGAGATCAATGATGATTCATGTGACTTTTCCATTCTCCTTTTGGGGATATTCGTTACAAAAATAGACACACATTCTAAACCAAGTACCAAAAAAATCGATAAATGGTATTCCTTATGAGTTCTAGAGTGGAAAGAAAGCTATATTATCAAATTTACATGTGTGGGGAAGTGAAGCGTTTATTAAGGCTGCTTCAGGTAGAAAAATTACTCCCTTAGGAATAATACGTACCTTTATATGGTACACCAAGTAAACTAGAGGATATTACCAATACAACTGCTCAGACAAAAAGGATATAGTGGAATGACAGTCCATATTACACGAGAGAGAGAACATCTCCAAAAGAGACAATGGGAGAAAGATAGACTTCATTGAAGTTGATGCTAAAGGTAAAAAAGATTTGATAAAGAAATAGATTCCACAAATACCAATGGATGAAACAACTTTTCCAGAGACACAAGAGCTGCTTAAGAGTATAAGAGATGTTAGAGAACCAAAACAGTTTTGTTTTATAGTTACTGAGGATAGTTACTCTTTATTAGTAGAAAATAATGATCCTCTAACCTCTAAGGAAGTAGTAAGTGGCACATCTATTTCCAACTAGAAAGAAGCCATAAATTTTTAAATGGATTCCATGTACCAAAACCAAGTCTGTATTTTGGGAGATCCACCAGTTAATGTAAGTCTTGTTCGTTGAAAATGGATTTTCAAGAAGAAGATGGAATTAGAAGGACAAGTCATCACCTATATGGCATAATTAGTGTAAAAGGTGTTCAAACATCATCAAGGCATTGACCAAGATGAAACCATTTCACCAATTGCAATTTGGAAGTCCATCATAATTATATCGGCTATTTCCACTTACCATGACTATTAGATTTGGAAAATGGATGTCAAAACATCCTTCCTTAATTAGAACGTTTAGGAAGATGTATACAAGACACAACCTGAAGGATATATGACTCCAAAGGATTCCAATAAGGTATGCAAGTTGGAGTAAACCACTAATGGATTAATGAAAGAATCCAGGTCATGGAACATTCATTTTGATAAAGCCATAATGAAATTTGGTTTTATCAATACAGAATGTGAGCCTTGTTCCTACAAATAGTTTAGTGGGAGTGTAGTAGTTTTCTTAATAGAATATGTTCATGACATATTACTTATTAGAAATGAGATATCAGCCATATAGTCTATTATGGAATGTTTGAATCAATGATTCTCCAGGAAGGACTTGGGTGAGGAAGCATATATTCTTGGGATCAAGATCCATATTGATAGATCCATGAGAATTTTGGGCTTAAGTCAAAGTACATACATTGTCAAGATTCTGAAGAGATTAAGTATGGAACAATCCAAGATGGGATTTTTTCTAGCATCACGTGGAATTCATCTTTCCAAGAAAATGTGTCCTCAGATACATGATGAATGAATGATAATAGAAGGGACTCCATACACATCAATGATTGGGTCAGTCATGTATGGCATGATATGTACTAGGATGGATGTCTCATATGCATTGAGTATAGTAAGAAGATATCAAGATGATGCAGGTGACCGCAATTGTATGGTAGTAAAGACTATCCTAAAGTATTTGAGGCATACTAAGGATATGTTCCTGGTTTAATCCAAACTGATCAAGATGATATGAAGTCGCAAATAGGATACATCTCCACTATGAATGGAGGTGCAGTGAGCTGGAAGAGCTCAAAGAAGAGTGTGGTTGTAGATTCTACAGCAGAGTTTGAGTATATCACTGCTTCTAAGGCTGCTAAAGAATCAGTTTGGATTCAATGATTCATCAATGAGTTGGATGTGATACCTAGCTGTAAAGATCCCATCACATTGTAATGTGATAATACTACAGGAGTGGATCTTGCAAAATCACCAATGTCACATCAACGGACAAAGTACATACTTCATAAGTATCATATCTTGATGGATTTTCCTCAAAGAGGTGATGTTGCAGTGAGTATTATTTCTACCGAATAAAGCATGGTGGACCCCTTAAATAAAGACTTAACTGGGAAAAAATATGAACACCATGTGAGGTCTAGCAGACTGAATGTCATATGCAGTAGGCTCTAGTCCAAGTGGGGGTTTGTAAGAGTTGGTTTCCTAGAACAAATTTATTATACTTTGATTACATGTACATTTAATGTATTTTAATATTAAACATCTTATTACATATTTTTCATTATTCTTCCTGAATATAATGTAATAATGTCCTAGAGTATTTGTTGTAATGATAAGGTAATGGCAGTTTCCTGCTATGATGGGAACCTTGAAATGCTATAAAAATATTCTTAAATATAGTTCCTCGGTTGAATGAAATACTAATATGGGAAACATATCATTCCAACCTTCAGGTGTGAGTACTCATAAGCGGATGGGACTTCCTCTCATTAAGTTCACACTTAGTAATCTCCAAGACTGTAGAATATGAAAACTGACCCGCCAGTAAGAATTACACATGTTTTGGTGTCATCATATATTTCTATCTACGAGCATGTGTAATGATCCATAGGCTTTAATATTATCATTAATAAGTGTCGCGACTCATGCACATTGATTTACTGATGAAAAATGTCTCGTAGATAGTTCACATAAAGTTGGGTTTGTTGGGTGCGTCAAGAGTGGCATGTTATTAATGGATAAGTCAAGGAAGGATTTATCCCTACCATTTTTGGAAGATTATATCTCATCCCATTGATTGAAACAGAACCGTCACATGAAATTATATGGAAATAGTGTAACAAATAGTTTATTTTAGGTACTCAAATAATGACATATCAAGAATAAAGGTTTATGACACTATCATGAAAAATTCTTGATGAGATATTGTGAAAAAGGGATTATATTACACAGTGAGTGTTCATATGTGGATGTCATTGTTACAACTTTATATTTTTTCTATTGGGTTCCTTGACCCATTTCTAGATAGTGATTTTGGACTTTAGGCAAGCCTACCTAATGCTAATGAGAAAGAACCATAGAGGGTCACACACTATATGATTCTTGTGGTCTCAGATAAATTCAATTTGAATATAATTAATAAATGTTATTCTCATGACTATGGAATAATTTTATTCAATTTTAAATAATTGCATAAATTAAATAAATATTTATTCACCGAATTGTGGGTAAAATATATTTATTTATTTTATTGAAAACTTTATAAATATTTATTTACTAGTTTGTAAATAAAATATTTTGTTAGGAGATTAAATTATTTATTTATATATTCGAGTGGTTAAAAAATGGAAGTGGAGTTCGAACCGAACAAGGCCGGTTCAATAGTAAAATAATTATATTCAAGATGATAAAATATTAATTAAATAGTTGGTACAAATTAAAATAACGCTGCTATTATTTTGGGATGAAAAATTGTATTTATAATTCTATTTTAAGCAATTTAGGGAACCATAAAAAATGAAGTGGTACTATTATTAATAGAATAGGTTTCTATAAGGTTATGAATCTATTTAATTTATATTACTCAATTAAATATTGTAACTAAAGCCCCATGTCAATAAATAGACACATACTTCTATTATTCCATGTACCGAACCACACACTTGGTGAATTTAGATTAATGGATTTGAACAATATATCTCTCTAATCCTATTACTACCCCTCTCAAGAATGAGAGATGTTCTTCAAGGACAAATAAAAAGCGATCAAGAATGACTGAGAAAAAAACAATTACTTCACCGCGCTAGCACCAAGAGAACGAGCATTTCCGATCAGAGGCCATCAAAGCATGTGTTTATCACTTCTAGATGGATTCTACTTTACATCCTTGAAAGTGCAACAACATAATCTAGAAGGGTCATTCTAGACGATCAAAATCATCAAAGAATAAAATATATAAAATATAGGTATAATTTTCTTTATGAAATTAATTAAATTAATTTCAAACATGATGTCCAAGATCCTATATAAATGTTTTGTCCCACTTCCTTCTTTATCAAGATCATTGGTTTTATTTTTTAGAGACTGAATTCATCGTCATATTGATCCCTTAATAATCATTGATCATCTTGGAAATCAATGTTGGGTTATATCCCAACCACGCTTCTGATGTGCCCGGAACCTTCAGTTATCACTCAACATTGGTTATTCAGGGGGTTGTATCATGTGGTAATAAAATATTTTTAGTGTTGGGGTTGGAATTGGTACTAACATGATTGTAATAGTTATTGTCTAACCTCTAAAAAAATATTTATCATGGGTAGAAAGAACTGGTTATGGATTTTACTTTTTCAATATGAATGAATCCACTAAGTGTTTTTCTCTAGGGTTTATTTCTAAAAATTCACCTTTACACTTTAGAGGAACATTTAGTTTTTCTAACTTATATTTGAGATTTTCTATACATTTATTTAGAAATTAATCTGGGGGAATATATTTATAAAGGTAATATGTAAAATCACATACATTTCAGGATGAAATATGACACCCCCTCTATTTTTTATTGATTATAGTTTGAGATTTCAATTTTTAATATCATTATTAATATTGAGATAAATTGATAGTGGAATTTATGATGATGTTATGCCCAGTTTGGAAAAAAATCCTTGTGGAAAGTTATTATATTAAAAACTATTATTCCTTCAAAATTCATTATATATAATTTTAGTTTAGTTTCTTTATTATACTCATGTGTTCCCATCATGGATTCAAACTGAGACATATATGGTAACATGGGTAACTATTTATCCAGTGTTCCATTGATGTTCGGAAATTTTAGGTTTCCCAAGATTGATGGAGGAATATTATCATCCTCCCTTTTTAGATATGGCTTGCTATTTTAAATCACTAGATCACACAATTACTTCGATAACAACTATTTGAATAGAAAAGGATAAAATTATGTTCAGAAACTATAATGGAAATTTTTTCTAATATGCCACTTATGTGAGGGTAACATGCAATTAAAAATATGTTTAGATTACATATTTTGGATGTTGAAATTATTTATGACCTATACTAAGTTCGCTAACATGGAATGATGGTTTTTTTCCAAATTAAGGAAACATAATCTATTTATCATCCACTAAGGTAAGATATTCAGATTAGTTGGATATTAATCTAGTTAGATGGTTGGGATCTTGCCTTACTGATTTAGCATTTTTTTTCTGGTTGAAAATGGGTTGTTGATAGTGATATATTGGTCTCTTTGTAGGAGATATACTTAATAGGAATAATTCTATTTAGTGGATTGATGTTGAAGTATTTGCATTTATCTATACTGAGTTTTTATTTAACAAATTTCTCTTTAGTGGAAAGAGTTTCAATAGCCTCAGTTGGTCAGTGGGTTATTTCCACACTATTCCCTTTTTCTTTTGCTGTTATTTTATAGATTGCTTTCAAAAAAAAATATAGAGTCTCTATTTTCATTTTCATCTTAAGAGTTTTAGTGCACACACATTATTCAGGTGTATTTTTGTTTACCAAATTTCTGATAAACATATCCTTGTTACACTCTCCCTTATCAGTATCAAGACACGTGTTCACTACAACATCACTGCTGATGATGTTCACTAATTCATATCATGTATCTAGATTCTCATTTAGAGACTAGTCATTCTTCTTCACCAGGTGAGACTCCTTTTATATCATTTTCAATATATAGATCCTATATGGATTTATCTTAACTTATTGGTTCTCACATGAATACACTTTTTATAATATGATCTATTGGGAGTCTCTGATGATTTTTACTAATCATATCCCTCATAATGGGGTGGTTCACACGTGGCAAGAAATTAAAGAAGTTTTTCCTACAAAGAGACCTCTCTTAATTTTGATAAAACTCACATTCTTGGATGGAATAGTTGGGTTAATAATTCCCGCATACCTATGTTATGGGGTTAAAGTTATTATTTCCCTATCACCATTTTATTCGTATGTGTCATTGGAAATCCTCAAGGTGTTAGAGATGGTAAAACTACCTTTATCCATGTTTTCCATTCTTGATCATGTATTATTTCAATGAAAATTGTTACTATACTAATTAATATCATTCATGCTTTAGTTCTGGTGGGTACTTGATGTGGATATTTTTTAGTACGATATAATTTTTATTGTGGTTACCCATATATACAAGACTACATAGGATTTATCTTTTACAAATGGGATATCCATTCTCTATTCTTTTTCACCTTATTCTAGGGCATATAAATTTCCTATTCCTTCTGATTATTTTAGGATTTTACCTTATATTTTTTATAACTATTCTAGATATACTATATGTGGTATGTAGGTCATGGTTTAGAGCCCAAACTTGAACCTGAATGTTATTTTAAAGACATATCTCTCTAATATTTTTTCTATTTATTTATTTTTATTATTTTTATTATTATCAAATAGAAGGTTATCCCAGTTAGGTGTCTCTATCAATCACTTGATATATTACATGAACATTATTGTGGGTATGTTTTACATTATAATTAACAGATATTACACTTAGGATATTATTAAAGTGTTTTATTAATTAATAAATGAATATATGTGTGTATATATATACCTTTTATTTAAGTCTTTCCATCATTTGAGTAAATAATTTCATATTGTATTTTTGTTAAAACAATCTACATAAATTTATTAAAGACCTTTTACACTTAGAATTATACTCTAATAATAAGCATGAAAAACTAATGTATTGTTGGAATGAAATATGAGAATCATGGTGTTACTAACTCGAGGGAATTACATATTGAATTTAGATACCTATTATTTTTATTTTGGGATCTTAGGAATTTTTTTGGGAGTGGAGATAGTATTTTAAAAGTTAAATATGTGATAAATAACTATATTATATCTATAATTACTATAGTGGAAGATCAAATTTAAAGGGTAGTATTGGTTGTTGTATTATTATTAGTTTATGACATTAAATATTATATAATTTTTTCTAATAAAAATTAAATTGTGTTAAAAATTTTAAATTAACATTTGGTTTCTAAATAAATGGTTTAATACTTGATCTAGTATTGGATAGTGTTCATTTGAACCCTGAGATAGCATGTTACATAGGGATGTCAGATAAACTTTTATTAAATTTCATTTATATTAATATGATTCATGATATACTTTGATATATATAACATATACACGTGAATAAAAATTAATATCAATTTTTTATGAATTATTGATTAAAATATTAATTGAGTTCATGGAATAACATGAACATCCACTTAGTTAAATGTGGAAAGATAAAATAAAGTGAAATATTTAATGTTATTTTAATTTTTTAAATTATCTATAACAAATAAGTGTTATTTTGAATTTATTATTTTACTTGATATCATATTTTATTAAAATTGAATAAAAATTAATGATTTTCAAAATTCTAAAATATTATGGACTTAATGACAGAAAAAACAACGTTAAATGGATTTAAAATTTGTGTAGTTATATTTTGTTATTAAAATTCTTTTTTATAAATTCTAAATAAAAAATTGAATAAATGTGATTTGGAAAGTGTAATACATGGGTAAGCGGGAAATATTTAAATTTTATTATAATAATTTGATAACATTATAGATAATTTTCTTTATTATGTTTTTGGGGTTATCTAGGGATGCCACAATAATGACATCTTATTGTTTGTAATAAACTTGTTACTCAAAATCCCTTTCAATAAGGTGTTATTAACCTACTACTCAAGGTGAATATATTTTCAGTTACTTATACCACGATATAGGTGTAGCCTAGAGGGGTGGTCTAAATAAATAACATTACAAATTAATTTTTTTCATATGAAATCAAAAAATTTTAACATTAATATAGTTCCATTTTTAATATAGGAACGTGTTTAGATAATATAATTCTTACTAAATTTAATTAAAATAAATTTTAAAGTATGGTATTGTTTTTGTTATAATAACCCTTGTCTTTATTACAAATTAACACTTGGTTTATTTAAAAAATATTACACATAAAACAACCTAAAATATTGACAAGTCCTGTGTCTATGGGAATTATTATCTTTATATGACATCTTAAAATTGGAATTACTTTATCATTATTAATAACAACCTTAACATGCTCATACTTAAAAGTACATATGAAAACCTGTGAACATATAGAAGAAATGGATGAGCTATAAATCCTAGTGAGGGAATAATCAAGGCATTAAGTAATTCATGTCAGATAATAGAAATATAAATGGGGAATAAAATAAATATGAATCTTAAAAATGAATAATGAGACATGATATAACATGATAATAATAATGGAAATGTGGGAAATTTGGAAACAACATAAAACACTACGTCATAAACGTATGTTCAGGCTAACTATAAAGACATGATGATGGAAAAAGTCCCATAAAAGAATCAGTTTCACACCAAATCCCATTATGACATCTCATGAGACAAAATATTACCCAATTCATTTTATTTCAATATAAATCTAGTCACATCTATTATGTTTAGTTCATTATCAAACTTAAGTGTGCCACATAGATCATAAAACATGGAACCATTTATCATAAATTTTTTTCCACAAAAATTGAGTGTGTAATAAAAACACCCAATTACCATGTAAATGATGTACACGTGTATAATGTTGAAAACCATTTAAAATAAATGGGTATGTTATTTAGCACACAATTCTTTTGGCATGGAAAATCTGGTGAAATTTCGACAGCATAACGACATCACTCAAAAATTCAAATAATTAATTTCTGAGAGAGAAAAGGATATATAATAATTTAAAAATAAAATAGGAAGTAATAGGTATTTTTAATGACATATCCAAACATATAGAATTTGTAATATAAGGCATATGATAAAACAAAATCTTGAATAAAGAAGGGAAGGTGAGGATCCATTACTTAAGTGTGGGACAAAAACTTCCTAGGATTGAATTCATGAGAGCTTGGGGGAACCATGTGATGACTCTAGAGAGTGAAGGGATGAGTATAGTCATTCTGATATGTTTTTTAGTGAAGTTAAATGGGAGAATTGGTGGGTTTATATAGAAAATGATTGAGGATTTCTTTAATATTTCTCAAACATAGGTTTTGGAATGTATATAATAAAATATCCAAATCCCAAAATATACCATGGGTTTCCCATGGTTTTTCCTAAATTAGAGTGGTTATAAAAATTTTATAAGTCCATGTTTTTTAAATAATAAATGAAATCTTTTTCTTATGTGGAGGTGAGTCAAATTCTTGAAATAAAGAATTTAAACCCTTAAAATATATTCATGGGTTTAGAGGATTCATAATGGCTTTAAAAAATTAATAAAATTAATATGCAGTCATAATATTTTAAAGATAAAACGTATATTTGGTCATTGATAAACATTATTGTATTTATTATAACACTTTATGTTCATTATGATGTCATTATGCGCAATGTATATCTATACATTAATTAATATTTAAAAAAAAATCAATAATCTCAAACAATTATAAAAAATACACTGTTAGAAATTTTGGACAATTTGATTCGAAAAATAATATTCATTTCATATAAATAATTTTCTAATTTTATTCATTTTGAATTATAAAGTAATAATATTAATTTAAGGAGAAATGATGTTTTTTGACAATAATAGTTTTTGAACCCTTACAAAAAAATTACATTTTGATTCATAAAAATTATATGAAATTTTTTATTTAATAAATATTCAATAATAATAATGTTTTATGAAAAAATTATATTTTTCATAAATAGATTAATTCATCAAAAAAATTCTATCATAAAATAAACAATAATGGAAAAACAATAATGGGATGAAAACCAAAAAACAATAATGGGATCCCCGAATAAAAATAAAAAATAATAATAATGGGAAAACAATAATGTAAAAAAAAAGGAAATCCCAGTGATACAAAAAACAATAATGGGATGAAAAAAAAAATAATGGGAAAAAACAATAATGGGATGAAAATATATCCATAAGTTAAATACACCAAAAAATAATTGGAATGCCAAAAATAATATTTGGATGAAAACAACAATATACACCAAATACACCAAAAAAAATGTACATACACATATAAAAAACAATAATGGGATGAAAATAATGGGGTACACAAAAAAAACAAAATAAATGGATGAGAAAAAAAAACAAAAAAAAAACAATAAGAGTAAAAAAAAACAATAATGGGATAAAAATAAAAATCCTATTATAAAAAAATAATGGGATGAAAATCAAATAACAATAATGGGATGAGAATAAAAATCACAATGTGATGAAAATCAAAAAATAATGGGATGAAAATCATAATGGGATGAAAATCAAAATCACAATAAAAAAAATAATGTACAAAAAAAAATAATGATCTTGGATTGTGAAAATAAAAATCATAATGGGATGAAAATCAATACAAAAAAACAAAAAAAATAATGGGATGAAAATCAAAATCAAAATCATAATTGGATGAAAATAAAAATCATAATGGGATGAAAATAAAAATTATTTTTGAAAAAAAATTATGGGATGAAAATATAGACATTATTATATAAAAAATAATGTACATACTCATATTTATAGGGTATTGATACATATCATTTTAATACACCAAATACACCATAAGAGTAAGGTGTTTGATGGTGAGATTTTCAAGGGTGGTTCGGTGAACATGGTTTGGGTTGTGATCTAAATGAGCTTCATATTCTCATATAAATGGATTCCCGAATGAGAAATATTTCAGATAATATCTTGCTCTTGGTTAAAGGAAAGCCCAGTGATGCTATATCCTTCATAATCTCTAATAAATGGGTTTTATTGGGTATGATCTACTAGTGGAGGATATCAATTCTTTTGGCAATGTCAATTGGATTTTTTAAAAACCTATATCTATAATAATCATGTGATCACTAATCAATTGCAATATTATCAATGGTAATGACACTTAGTGATTTTTAAATCTAATAATATATAAGAAAACAATATAAGTGAATGTATTTTATATAAACATATTACATAATAAAATGTTTAATTAAATATAAAGTGGGATTTCATTTATAATTTTTTGGGTTGTTACAATCTTCCCAGCTTAATAAATTTCCCACTTAAAAATTTCTTTTACTGCACTGAATATTCTATGGGTAACTCGGCTTCATCACTTTCTCTGGATCCATCATCGCTTTATAAAACATTTGGTTTCTCCACAAAACATTAAATATGTGTATTGTCGTATTTTCTAGAACTTTATTTAATGATCTAATATCTTGACTAGATACTCCTCGTATAAGAGATCATTATCCAATGGTACCACCTATACATTGAGTACATATTTGGTTTTTAGTATTTAATTTCTCAGGAGGGGTATAAAAAATACGTCATATACTTGAGATATGTTAGGTGGGTGTGAAAGTAAGTACACCACCTCTATAATGTGGTAATGGATATAAAAGGGGCCAATGTAGCTTGGACTGAGCTTTCTATTCTTATAAATTTTCTTTAATTTTTTGCATTGATTTATGTAATGGAATACCATGTCTCTAACATAAAACTCAATGTCTCATGGATAATTGTATGCATTGCTCTTCTATTGACTCTCAGTAGCCTTGATGTCATGTTGAATCATCTTAACCTTTTTTACCTTGTCCATGTCCACTTCATGACCTAAAATTTTTCATTCACCAACATCATCCCATCATGTATGTGTTCTACCACTCAACCCATAAAGGGCTCTATAGAGGGCCATTTAAATGCTTTAGTGGAAACTATTGTTGTATGTGAACTTTTCCAAAGGTATATTTCGATCAAATCCTCAATTAAAGTCCATTTCATAAGCTCATTACATATCTTCCATTGTCTTTGTTGGCCACATTGATTTTCCATCTTTTTTAAGCTGATAAGTTGTTCTAAAGATCAACTCAGGGTTTAGTGGATGTTGATATATTTTCGAGAACATAGAGGTGAATCTCAAATGTTGATCTTCTATAGTCAATTGTGGAACTCAACACTACCATAGAAATAATATGATGTTTATCCATTCATGTTGATCAAGTGAGAAATCCAATCGAATTTAAATTGAGTGACATGTGTTTATAAAATGGTCCAAAAAACCCATAAATCATGGTTTCCCCTAGATGTATTCGAATGTCTGGTGAATAATTCCATGGTTATGTTTTCCTATTTTCATGTTGGTATGGTAAATGGTTTCCTTATCCCCTTAGTATTCTACCATACAACCTTCACTTTATAACATTCCAGAAACAATGATATATATTCAATGATCTCCTTCTTCATATTCAAACATAATTTTTTTATAGGAGATATTTATACATATTTTGTGATTCCTATGTGAATGGAGAAATTTAAATATGTGCATCATCTGAATGTTCCTTCATTAACTCAATATTTGATGGTACACATAATCATGACATAAATCTCATGACTTCTTCTTCATTAACATGAAACCAATGAGATTTCATTTCTCATATACTTTACACTATCTTCTAAATTCCTAAATCATCCCTTTGTTCATCATTTATCTTTTCTATAAGATATCGTTGATGAATAATTTTTGAAAGGATTGATGATGTTCATATCCTCATGATTCCTATGAATGTCCTATTTAGGTATAAGAAGATTATATCCTTATCAAGTATCATCATCAGTAAAATTGTTGGATACTTTTTTATAAGAAATATTATAAATTCTTAACTTTCCTAGGATAATAGTGAATTTAGCAGTCATAGTACCTAATCATCTATAAAAATATTCATTAGATCATATTCAACACTTATTTTGGGAATATATACTTGATTTTTTTGTTATCCATAGATATTTCAAACTTCTCCACAAAGAGATAACACCACTATATTTTTAAAATTTTTGATCACTACAACCAACTCTAGATCATGAACTAGGGAGTTATTTTCCTGAACTTTCAAATTCCAAGAATAATATCCCATGATAGTCATTTTTCATTTACACACAGCCCAATCCCTTCTTTGATGTGTCGCAGAATACCATGAAAAGCTCTGCCCTTATGGGTAGTGCTAGAATTTTTGAATTGAAAATCCTCATTTTCAACTACTTAATTATATGTTTTAATTCATTATTCTAAGAAAACATTACTCATTTTTGATCTATCTGGGTTATAGGTGTTGATAATTATGATAAATTTCTCAAAAATCAATTGTAATACCCTGTTAAACCATAAAATCTATGGTTATATGTCATAGATGTTGGCCTCAACCATCCTTCAGTTGATTTATTCATTTAAGGGATTAAATATATCTAATTTTTTGTGATAATATTCCCCATAAAATATAATTCCCTCAACTAGAATAATAATTATGTGTACTTTTCATAAAGCCTATATTTTCTCAAGGTATTTAGCATGGTATATATATGCTCTTCATTCCCCTCCTTTGTTATAATGAATATTAGAATATCATCTTTAAAGGTTACCACAAATTTGTCAAGGTAATCTATAAAGACACTATTCATCATGTAAATATATATTTCTATATAATTAGTGTTTTTGAATGGAATTATTATGTACTCAATTTGCCAATACCTTATCTGAAAAGTAGTCCTGGGGATATACTCTTTCTTCTACAAAACATGATAATATCCCAACTGGTGATCCACATTGAAGTATAATTTTTCTCTACATAATTGGTCAAACATGTCATTAGTCCATGGAAGAGGGTAAATTTTTTTTTCGTGATATTTTTGAGCACATAATAATTATTAAAAGTATCATTGAACCATCTATCTTCATGATGAAGCTGACTATTACACCCCACGATGAAGCACTTGGGAGTATGAATCCTTTATCTAGATTCTTTTATAGTTTTTTCATTAGCTACTCAAGTTCCAAAACATTCATTCTATATGGATTATTAGAAAATTTCAAAGGCCCATGTATATGATCAATTGAAAATAAAACCTCTTGGATTGGTGGAAGACTTTAAAATTCATCAAAAATCCATCAACATATTCTGTTACAATGGGAATGTCATCAATGATTAATCATTCCTTAGAATGAATCATTTTAGCTAAATATTATTTTTAATAGGGAAATAATATCCATTATTGAGATGTTAGTGCTAAATAATATTCTTCATCCTCCTGGAAGTCGTAAATAAATGGGGATCGATTTGCGATACAGGGAGTGATTTCCTTCTCATAGCAATTTATGTTTTCACTATATAGGGAATGAAAATCCATTCCCATAATTGAATAAAATTATACTAAATGTATTGTTACAAGGATCGTTAGGTTGTTCAATGCATGGACTATGATATGAGAGGATTTATATACATGGGATTAAACAAATTCCCATTTTTTGTTCCCACAGATAGTTCAATTTCCATGTTTTTTGGTGGTGTTTTCACATTTTTAATAACCCTTTCTGAAATGATGGAATGTGTAGAACTATAATAAAAATTACGTTCACTATTTATAAATGATTAACTATAATAAATGTCACCACTTTGTTTTCAGGGTATACCTCAATAGTTTTGATCGAAAACTATTTCCCTCACATACTTGGAGATTCATTATTTTCTCCAAAAACCATTGTCTTAGTGCATTAGTTTGATAAGTCCATTGGTTACATTTGGTGTAATGAAAAATGAGAAGAGGGTTAACTAGATCATTCTGTTCCTCCATTGTATTAGTGGGAATATCTTATTGATAATCATTATCTATGTTCCCTTCCTTCCTACACGTAAAGACATTCCTCTTATCCTATTGGAAATTTCTTATGTTCTTCAGTCTACACATCTGACAAGTGGGATATAGAAATTTCTTTGCATGGTTAGATTTTTCCGTTGTAATTAATGAATTAAACACAACGTTATTCTTCTTATACCCATGATAAAATTTCAATTTTTACCTCCATTTTGATATTGAGGGCACGTTTAGAAAATTTCATCATATCTATTAACGTCTCAGATCACCATGGATTTTAATAGAATTGGTTGTAGCCTACCAAAAAGTTGTTAAAAATTAATACGTTGGAAAAAAATATTGAGGTTTTTCATGAATTTATTGTGATGATTTCCTCATATACACCGATATATTAATCATTTTTTTCATGAGGTTATAGAAATCTATTTCAGTTTTTGGTTAGAGGGTGTGAGGAAAATATTTGTCAAAAATTATTTTATATAATTCCTGAAACCCAATTACTTTGATCTCTTCCTCATGCTTAATATTCTTATTAAATGTCCACTGTTGATCAGATTCTTCCTCCATTTAATATAAAACCAATATATTATTCTCTTGTCAATAAAATTGAAGGTTAGAGAAGATTTTATCAATGGATTATATCCATTTTTCAGAGAGTAATGGATCCGATAATCCCCTGAATGTTAGAGGAATTTATCTCATAAAGCACACAATCATAGTGTGTTCTCTTTTAGGGGATTTAGGATCTCCTCCTAATAAAAATTTCAATTCCGAATTAGAGTTAGCTTAGACTGAATCATTACTATTTTTTTGATTCATGCTCCCATTGGGTTGGGAATCCCCTTGGGGCAATCATCACATTTCCCATCACATTTGTTAACCCAATTCCTTTTATTTTTGGCCATTTTGTAGAATAATGTGAAATTTTGGGATAAGTATTTTAACAATTAAACACATATGCAAGTGATAAATTATAGCATACATTTATTTTTAAAACATATAATATTTTATGCTTCAATTTATGTTGTCCATGAGCAATTTTCTATGACATATTCAAATGGATATTTTCTATTCCCTTAATAGTGGGTTTTAATGAGCTTTTTAATTTACCAAATCATATCCCACAAGAGTGTCAAACTAGGTTCACAGCAAGGCTTATTGTCATGTACTATGTTATAGCGATTCAGGCCCAACATAATTTGTCAGAGTTGTTACACCTAGCTACATATGTTCTAGAACCACGTCCACTTGTATTATACAAACAGTGATGTATTATCTTCAAAAACCAATTAATATATACTAATAAATATATAGGGATGTTTTCCAATACTTATTTTTATCCCTAAGAATTCTTCTAGTGGTTTTTAATCTTAATCCTTAAAATAAAATAACATTTACATTGATACAAACGATAAAAATATTTTCTTTATTGTAGATTGACACATTATTTATTACATAATATTATATATAAAAAACCTGTAAGATCAATTACTACATTGAATTTGGGAATTATTTACCTTACCTAACATCATAAAATATGAAATACATCCTATTTAATTAAAACATTTTTAATATGATCATACTTAAAACTACCTGTGATAACCTGGGGTCATACATAAGAAAGGTGTGTTCATTAAAACCCAGTAGGGGAATAAGCAAAGTATAAGGTAATACATGTTATAAAATTTGGATATCAATGGGTAATAAAATGAAAATAATTCATAATAATTAAAAATTAGACATGATAAAGCATGATAATTGTAAATTTTGAATGGGAAATATGGAAATAACATAAAACACTACATCATAAACAAAAGTCAAGGATAACTACCCAGAATTAATGATGGGAAAATTCTTATAAATAAATTAGGTTCACTCCCAATCCCAACATGACATCTCATGAAACTAAACATTACCCAATTCTCTATAAATCTAAATAATTATAGGCGGACCCGTCACATTCATTTCACTATAATGCTTAAGTATGCCACCGAGATCATAAAAAATGGAATCATTTATCATTAAATTTTATTCCAAGAACATGATGTGTGGACTACATATATGTATGTACCAATTCAATGATGTATAAATTTATAAAAGTTGGAACCCTTGATATGAAATGGTTATGGTATTCAATATTCAATTGTTTTGGTATGAATAATCAATATGAAATTTTAGTAGCATAATAGTCTCAATTAAAAGCTCATAAAATTATTTGATGAGAGAGAACAAGGAATCTAATAATATGTAGATAAATAGGGATGTAAATGGGATTTGTAAATACATATCCCAACCTTATGAATTAGAAATAGAAGGCATATTATATTAAAGGAACATGAATAAAGAATAGATGTTAAGTATCCCTTACATGTGTTTGTGACTCAAAATAATTGGGAGGGGCTTCTTGAGAGATTGGGGCACCTTTGGACGACTATAGACAGTGGAGTTAAGAGTACCGACTTGCTCCAACAATTTTTGAGTGAAGCTAACTGGGTCTGTCGGTGGGTCTAAATACAAAATGAGTAGGGATTTCATTATTATTTCATAAACAAAGGTTTTGGAATCCATATAATAAAAAAACAAAACCACAAAACATACCATTGTTTTTTACATTATTTCATCCAAATGGCATGTGGTTATCATTATCTTATAATGTCAAGGTTCGAACATAATAAAATGATGCCCTTTCTTATGTGGAAGTGGATCATACTCTTAAATAATGATTTTAAAATCGTAAAATATATTAATGGTTTTAGAAGATTCATAATGGATTTATAAATTTAATCAAATAAATGTAAAATCATATTATTTTAAATGGAAAACATAGATTTGGTCTCTTATAACCTTTATTTTTTTATCACATCATTTTTGGGTCATTATGTTTTAAAAATTCACAACGTATATTTATACGGTACATATTATTTTCCTGAAAATTCTACTGTCTTAAAAAATTATAAACAATACACAGATGGATAATTTCGACACTCTAAATCAGAAAATAATATTCACTTTAACTAAATAATTTTGAAAATTTTAAAATTTTTACTGTAAAAATAATAATCCACATTAATTGAGAAATGTTATGTTTTTTTCTTAATAACATATTTTGAAACCATATATGAATTACATTTAACTTCATCAAAATTATATTATCATTTATATTTAATAAAAATTATTTAATAATAATATTTTTTGAAAATATTTAATTTGAAAAAATAAAATATTTAATCATAATAAATTACAAAAATTAATTTTAATATTAATAAAAACAAAATTTTTGTTTTATTGTATCAAAATAAAAATAGTCTATAAACTAAAAAAATGTGATGAAATTATATTTATTATTTTAAGAAATAAATATTGATACTCGTATTTCTAGGTTCTTAATACATATCACATTAATACACCTCGAAACTCACAAACAGTAAGGTGTGTGATGATGATATTTTCATGGGATGGTTCAATGAAAATGGTTTGTGTTGTGATTTCAATGAGATTGAAATTCTCACTTCAAAAATTTTAGTCATACTTAAGTTGTAGGATCTCATCTAGGGCATAGTCATGGGAAAATCTAGTGATGTTGTCTATCTCAAAAGCTCTGATAAATGGGATTTATATGGTATGATTTTATAGGTTAAGTCCATCACTTCCTTTGTCTCTATCAATTGGATCCATTAAAATCCTATATCTATATTAATTATGTGATCACTGATCAACAACTATATTATTAATGGTAATCATACTTGATGACATCTAAAATATAATTGGATATAATAAAACAAAATATGTTCATGTGGTTTCTATAAACATATTACTTAATAAAACATTTAATTAAATCAAAACAGATATTTTATTTATAACAGTTTTGATCATTATGTGTGTCTTTTATGTTATAAGGTATAGTGAATGTTTTTGGTAGTTGATAGTGTATTCAAAGAAGAATGATGACATTCCTTATCATTTCTTCTATATTAATCTCAATTAGTATTTTATAGAAATATATTTATCATAAAAAGGAATGAGAGTTTTTATGAATCTTAAGGTAAGGATATCAATGATAATATATACCTCTATGTTTAATACAATTCTTGAATTTTCACTAAACATAGTTTGTGAATATTTTATAACGGCTTAATATTTATTCATTGTCCTGCATGTTTTTTTTAATTGTGGGTATTACTAATCTATATTTATTTATACATATTCAATGGTAGTGTATAAGGATATTATTGTTTGTAAATATAATATATAGAATATTATAAATAGTACATTATATTACATCGATGATTTAAGATATGAATATTTAGATGAAATAAGAGGGGTTAAAGGGGTCTCTCAAGACTATAAAATTATTGTGTAGATATATCAAGAGTATATCTTATCTTCAATATTCAGGAATATTTTTATGATTTTTATTATAATTTAAGGTTAAAAAAATAAAATATATATGCATAGAAGAGATACATTGGTTCCATTTATATATACATATACTAATTTTATAGTTATTTTGAGAAACTTTGTGTAAGGGGCAGAGATTGAAATTGTATATATATATATAGGCCTCCAATGATAATGTAGTTGGCCAATGATAAATTGTTATACTTATGTTGTTAGTGATAGTTAGATAGGAATATGGGAATGATCTTTTATTCTAGAACAAATATGGGACAATAAGGTTCTATTGAATCCAACGAGTGATAGTGTAATGATTGAAGCTATGAATCTTTGACTTGATGACCCATCCAGTCTTCCAAACGTCCCAAAGTGAATTCCAAATTTTCAGGGGTTAGAGATAAGTTAAAAGTGAATTGAATTTTTAACATTAGAAATTATTTCACCCATTTGAAAAAAACAAATAGGTTTTCCAAAAGGAAATATTCCTTGATTAGTATTTAAAATAGCTATTTTATCAAAATGAATAATCACTTTTTTAAAAAATAAGGATAAAAAAATCCTTTATTCAATATGAATTTTTTTAAAATATAAAACATAGTGACAACGACTCATGATATCCATCATATAAAAAACCATAAGGGACTAGAGATAGAGTATAAATAGGGGATAATTCAAAATATGATATATATATATATATAATGTAAAATTACACATAACTATAATAAAAACACAATTCAACCAAACCAAATTTCAAAAGATAGCTCTCTCTACTTTTTAAAATCATTTACCCAAAACAAAGGCTAGAGAAAATTGATTATCTAAAATAGTTATGTTTCCCTGACCAACATCCATTGAGATCATGTCTACATGCATATGGATTGTGTTTATATTATTTGAGAAATAATTTCCAACAAGATTCCACAACATATTATATGTATAAAAATTTGAAACTAAACTTTGTTACATAATTATTAAATGCATGTATGAGAAATAATTTTTTTAATATATATCAAGGATTTTTAGGAATATCAATTTTAATAATACATTAAAAATATATATAGATACCCAATTACAAGTAATAAAATTAAAATTTCATAAATGATAACATATATAATGATGTATACATTTTTAATAAATGTTTGAATAGAATTTTGTAGATACAAAAGAAGAAGGCTACTAATTCAGCATAAAATGACACACCATTATTTATACTATAATGAGTATCATTTTTTTAAAATAATTATTATTTAAGGAATATTTGAAAAATAAAAAATAAAAAAGTGTTTATAAGTTAAATTCATATCTAAACAATCATTATATTAATTCATTTCTACTGAGGTGGAAATTATGGACATAAATTGGATAGAATCCATCTATTATCTATTCAATGCAATCCTAGATGCACTTATACCTTCATTTCTCTTTTCTAGTTTCCTTATGTAACAAATACCTTAGGTACAGTGTAATCAGGAAATATATGTACACTATCCTAAATGAAACAATCAAATGTGTATCATACATCAGTTAAATATGCATTCCAAATACTATGGGGTCCCATGATATTCTAAATTGAGGAGAGTAAAAATTTTAAAGAATAATTAAAAAATATATTTCATAATCACAAACCTAACCTATGAAAACCCTTATAAGAAATAAATCCTTTCAAAAAAATATATTTATCAATCATACATAAATATTACATATCAAAATATAATACAACATAATATGTCATACATCCAATGATCATATCTTCTAAGGAGTAAAATGATTCAATGTAAAAAACAACCCAAATTCATATAAAAATGAATATAAATTTTTATTTAAAAATATATAATCATTTAAATAATAAGGTAAGAAAAAAAGGCTTTTTCCATGGATTCATATAATGTAAACTCTGATGGGTCCCATATCCATGATAATGTATCATGAATTTCACTGTAGGCTATCTTTACAGAGGCATGTTTGCACTAAGAATGTTTTGTCAATGACACTTATGAATGTGAGTTGGTTGTGAGGGTGGGAGGTCATGATAATGATTCTATTTATATTATATTTAATCCTACTAATTGACTCTATTATAGATATATGAAATAATTCAGAAATAATTTCCACATCCTAATGTGGAATATAGTACCTTGTAGTAAATGATCTAATCAAAACCATGTGGATATGTAAACACCTCTGTCTAATAGAGGGTTTCTATCTTTCTCTTATGTGTTTACAGAGCATTGGTTTAAAGCCGAATTGCTAGACTATCAATAATTTAAGATTATTTTAGGAGCCGTTAGTTGATATGGAGTTGGAATTGTTCCCATGAGAGGGATTCTTATGTATCTCTTTGAAGGGAATCAGAACCTAGATATTTTGGTGCAACATAATAGGGAACTCTTTTCCTTTTATGTTCAAATGACAAGGACCTAACAATGTAGTTTAACAGCATTTAGTACGGAATACTAGGTGAAATGTAACTTGAATTGTTTAGGGTGGGACATATATATATATATGAAAACCTTTCTATATTGTCGTATATGTGGGTAATTAAATAGAATAAAGTTTGAATCATCTCTGAATCACCGCCAAATGAATCACTAGATCAACCATATAGAAGGATCATTATCTTTAATGACATCAATATAAGGACATCATATTCTAATAACATATTGGTTATGTAGCTCAGGTTGGGGATTACAATAAATAGCATTCCTAGGTATGGACAGGAAAATACTACTATATCAACTCAAACTATCTTTAGAAACAAAGAGGAAAATCCCAGCCCATTGAGTATATAGAAGAAGTAAGACAATTTTATTGAATCTCGGTGATATGAGTCATCTTATTCTCATCGCATAAGATAAAATGATTTTTTTATGAATTATAGATTGAACTACAAATAGGTGTCTTATGTATCATAGTTAATATGAATATAAACCCATATTGTTCCTGTGGAATAGTTAATGTTTATATGTGGCAATGGTTCAACATAATTTAATATCAAGCATTAAGGATGCGTACTATAAATATTATAGATAAGAAGATGGGAATATCATGTGATTCTCGGAAAACATCTTATTTATCCTACCATAATTATCTTTTGAACATCCAATCCAATGTATGTAATTATCATGAAAGTAAACATGACATACTTGATAATTTTTATTTCATTGGTGTGAAAAAATATGGATTGAATATGGATTTATGCATAATGTTTAAATGACCTGTAATTTTCAAGGAAATGTTTTTCATAGTTCTTTGAAATTTTACGAGTCTATAGCTTCTGACGGCACTTGATTCCGAGGCCCGGTGTGCCCAGAATCAATTTCTGAAGTATTGTTCGGGTACGTTTAGTAAACGTACGTGCGAGTTTTTCTATCTTTTGAACCGGTGCTCAGAATTGAAATCTGAGGACACCGATGAACTCGTAGTTCCGATAATTTCTTAAGAGGACCTTTACCACAGGTTTATTTTATGCGGGTTGAGAGTTAATTTTTGGGGAAATTGGAAATAGTTAAACAAAAATGTGGAAAAAATTTTATTTATCTATGGAAGTTAATTTCACCCATGGGAAGTTATTGCTGGGGCCTGTTGAGTCAATAAGGTTTTTCTTTTGATTTTTCCATTCCTTCATATAAGGGGGAGATTTATTAGTCATCAAGGTTTCCTTATGACTTGATCATTCCTCTTGTTTTGAAAATCACAAACACCTTATCCTTAAGAAAATCTATTTTTACCGCTGTTTTACTTCAATAAGGAAAATTTCCTTCCAGAAGGAAATTTACCGATACCTTATTTTCATTGTTCATATCAAAAATTTTCTTATGTATAAAAATCATATTCATATCTAAAACCTCAGAATCGTATAATACTTAGATATTAAGCATTCTGTTTTCTGATCCGAATTCCTGTTACGAACATTTATGAAGTTCTACTCCGACTTGCTTGTTACAAAATTTTATGAAGTTAAACTCTGAATTCTGATTATGAACTTTCATAAATATCTAACTCCGAATTTTGATTATGAATTCTGATTAAGAATTCTCTTTACGAATTCTGATGAAGAATTCTAATTACGAATTCTCATTATGAATTCTGATGATGAATTCTGATTACGAATTCTCATTACGAATTCTGATGAATAATTCTGATAACGAATTTTGATTACGAATTCTCATTACGAATTCTGATGATGAATTCTGATTACAAATTCTCATTAAGAATTCTGATGATGAATTCTGATTATGAATTATCATTAAAAATTCTAGTGATGAATTCTAATTATGAATTCCCATTACGAATTATGATTGTGAATTCTGATTAGGAATTATGGATATGAACGTGTATGAAGTTAAACTCCTAATTCTTCTGATAAAAAGAATCTAAATATCCTTTTATTTTAGACTCTAAATCCATTTTTTGGTTAGACTCCGAACTTTTACATTCATTCTGAACTTTCATTTTCTCCATTCCAAATATTAGTTTTAGATATTCTTTCACTTGTTCTATTATAAAACAATGTTGTACCTTCAGTTATCAACTAGTAATTGTTTGAGTGACACATGTACATGTCCCTTTGAAATTCAAAGAGAAATATGACCGTTTGAGGCGGGAGCCGACCGTTGGAGCTGTGCATATAAATAGAAGCTCATTTGAAAAGAGGGAATGAAACTTGACAATAACTTTGATATCTGTGCTTACATGCTATTAAAGTGATTTCTATAGAGAGAGGCTCTTATAAAATCTCAAGCTTCAAGCAGAAAGTTTGAACAGCTTGTTCAAACTTTGCTTCGTGCATACTTTCTTCGTGCGACTCCGATTGTTACTGTGTACAATCGAGGGCTTCTGGGGATAGGAAGACAGAGGTGCCAACTAACTGATAGTCGAGGGCTTACGGGGATAACAAGACAAACTCCGATCATCGTATCGAGGGCTTACCCTGGTGTGGGTAAGACAGACTTTCTTGAAAGTAAATATCAAGGGACCTCTTATCCTGGGTTGTTGGATACCCTTCTCTTTGGGTTAAAAGAGTTATTGTTTGTTACTTGTAGTGTTACTACTTTGATATCCGCTGTATTTTGTATGGTTAAAGAATGTATAACATTCTTATACTTCCATACTTTTACTCCGATTTAGTTAGATTCTATATGATTTAAGGTAGAATGTTAGTTGGTGTAAAATTTTGTTAAGTTACATTTCTGTAATCACTTTTCCAGAATCAAGAAAGTTAATAGAACTTAGAGGTGTTCTGAATTTTGGTTATGAAAAATTTCCTTAGTGATTTTTTAAAGTATACAATTCACACCCCCTCTTGTATTTTAATATCTCATACTTATATATATTTGATCCTACATTTGGTATTATAGAGTATATCATACTCACATACCATCTAAAAATTGGTATCCGAGGATTTGGTTCAATCTTAATTAATCTCACTATTATATTCATAAGGAAATTCTCGGAATTACATTTTCCAGATTCATATTTTTTGGAATCTATTTTTCGGACTCATAGTTCGGATTCACTTTTTCATAGAGATATATTTTCACTATATATTCTTGTATATAATATTTTACTTGTTCACAAACATTTTATACTAACATGTTTTTATGGAAGGACTTTTCATAAAGATGACATGAATCAATGTTGGTTCCATAGACAATCTAAATCCAACCAGACCACTAATATTTGATGGTACTTATTTCGAATATTGGAGAGATCGTATGAAGACTCTCATTATAAACACTGGTGTTGAAAATTTTGTTATGCTTACTGGTGGATACAAAATTTCTGATAAAGAAGTTAGTGCATTTAAAAATCAAGAAAATCATGAATATCAATTTAATTATAAGGTAACAAACCCTTTAGCTTGTTCAATGATTAGAAATATATATTTTCAAATTTCATCTTGTGAAGTAGAAAATTCTATATGGAAGAAACTTGAAGTTACTCACTTTGGGACTTCCAAAGTAATTGAAAGAAGAAGAGCAGAATATCATGGTTTTAGTTTTCCTTATGGTGAACCCATATGCAAGGTGTAATAGAGATTCATGACTATTGTGAATAGTTTACAATCAATGGGTAAAAAAGGATTAGATGATAAAGCTCTTGCTGACAAGATTATCGACATCATGGAAAATGAGTGGGAATCTAAAAGGACTACAATCGATGAGAATAGAAAGGTTACTCAGATTACCCTTGATGAGATGTTTGGAACTCTTCTTCAGCATGATAATAGAATGAAGCGAGATTATGATATTGTGATGAGGAATAATATAAATGGCATTGTATCTTTTACTACTACTTCCAATCATATGAATTCCAAGACTCCCAAAAAAGTTACCAGAACTAGATATAAGAACGTTTTTATCCATTTCGAATCTAGTGGAAGTGAATACTCAGAATATGAATTAGCAAATCTTGCTCGAAGAATGAACAAGATAGCTGGACATAGGAAATTTCAATCTAGATATAAGAAGAAGGAAAGTAAATACCAGAAAGATTCAGAAGTTACATGCTATGAATGTAAGAGAGCTGGACACATAAGACCTGATTTCCCTATCCTGAAGATAAAAGAAAGGAATTAAATAATATGAAAAAAAGAAAGAAGAATTTCAAGTAAAAAGCTAATAAAGTGTTGTAAGCTAATGACACATGGAGTGCTAGTGGTGGAGACTCTTAAGATGAATCTTCAGATTATGAATCTTCTGGATAGAATAATCTTGGTCTAATAGTGAAGCTATATGTTGATAATCATTGCTTCATGTCTAAGGTACACAATGTTGAATCAATTACCAATGTTTCATTGAATTATAATGATAGTTAACATTATTACTCATCAGATGAATAATATTTTTCTGATGAATATAATACATTACCTACCTATGAAGATGTTTCTAGGTTTTCCAAACTCCTCTAGAATGAGAATTCAAAACTCATGAAAAAACATGATAAGGAAAATTCTAGGAATACTATTCTTACTAAAGAAATATTAGATCTTTCTAAAGATCTTGATAATAAAATTTTTGATTTTGAATTTATTTAAAAAAATCTTGAGAAAGTATGTTCTAAGAAGAATAAACTTTCTAAAGATCCAGAAAACGTAATTTCTAATGTTTTCGATCCTAGCTCTAGCTCAAAATAAGATATTTTTTAATACAAGAACTTAGTTATCAATCTGAAATCCGAAATATTTTCCTTGAGGAAGTGTTTGTCAAATTTTACCCTAGGTAAGGAAAATTTTGATAAAATATATTCACAAATCTGACCTTGAAGGAATACTTCTACTTTTGGTTATACTAGTTCTAAACTGATTTTTAGTAACAACTTCTTGGTTCCTCAAAGTGCCCCATTCTGTACTAAATTTTAGTGTGGTGGTCACTAGGCAAGGAATTGTTCATTAAACACAACCCAATCTTTAGGATTTCATAAGGCTTATTTTTTGAAGAAGATGTTGGTACCCAAAATTTAGCTTTTTTAAATTTCCAGATCCAAGAAAGTCTGGATTCTGAAAACCTAACTTTTTCTTATTTTCAAGAAAATAAGGAAAATACCAACAACAATACTTGGTGCATGTATAGTGGATGTTCCCAATATATGACTGGTAAAAAAAACTTTTTTGAAAATATTATCAAGATGAAAGGAAGAAAAGTAACCTATGCTTAGGGTGAAATTATTGCTATAGGTAACATCATTCTTCTTAGAAAAACATTGATTTAAAATATTTTATTTGTTAAGGGGCTTAAGAACAACCTCATCAGCATAAGTCAATCATGTGATGAAGGAAACCTTTTGAATTTTAGGAATGATAAGTGCTTAGTACACAATTCCAATGAAGAATTTATTCTTTCTGCCAATAGGCAAGAGAATATTTACACACTAAACATAGAAAACCATAAGAGGCAAGACTTACCTGGACTTAGTGCAAAAAAAGATTATTCTTGGTTATGACATAGAAGGTTGGGACATTATAACCTTAGAAACCTATGAAAACTATCTAAGAAAAGACTAGTTAAGGATCTACCGGAACATATATTTGATTCTTCAAAAGTATGTGAACCTTATCAATATGGAAAGAAACATAAATCATGTTTTAAATCCATTAGTGATGTCTCAACCACTGATGCATTACAGCTAGTGCATATGGATCTTTTTGGTCCTACACAAACTGGAAGCATTGGGGGAAAATATTATGTATTTCTTTTGGTTGATGATTAAACTATATTTACATGGGTCTATTTTCTAGAAAAGAAGTCTGAAGATTTTTCTTATTTCAATAGTTTTAGAGACCAAGTAAAAAATGAGAAAAACTTCCATTGAAAACTATTCATAGTTATCATGGAGGAGAATTTCAAAATTCTGATTTTGAAACCTTTTGTAGTAGAAAAGGTATCACTCACAACTTTTCAGCACCCAGAGCACCTCAACAGAATGGTGTTGTTGAAAGAAGAAATCAAATTCTTCGAGGGATAACTAGAACCATGTTGAGTGAGTATTCTGTAGCCAAAAAAATTTGGGCTGAATCTGTATGTACTGCTTGTTTTACTATAAATCGAGTTTTAATTAGACCTTTTCTTAATAAAACTCCTTATGAGTTATGGAATGGTAGAAAACCTAGACTTTCATACTTTAAGGTTTTGGGTTGCGAGGTATTAATTCAGAATACTAAAGATAACTTACACAAAATCGCACCAAAATTTGATGAAGGAATTTTTTTAGGCTACTCCACAACTTCTAAGGCTTATAGAGTTTTTAAGAAAAAAACTTGCACTATTGAAGAGACAGTACATGTAAAATTTGAAGAAACTGATCCCTTTGTTTTCAAACAACCCCAACCTACATCTTCGGATGTGTTTTCAAAAACTAATTATCAACTTTTTTTAGAAAATCCTTCCGATAAAGAAAATGTTCAGGATGATACTTCTGAAACATTTACGCCTGAAGATTTCCTATCCTATGTTGATTAACAGGTTTTAAAAAACCCAAAGCAGTTGTTTCTTAAGAATCATCCTAGTGATAGTATCATTGGTGATGTGAATCAACCTGTAAAGAATAGAAGATCCTTAAGAAAAGAAATATAACATCTAGCATTACCTTCCCATTTGGAACCAAAAACCATTGATGAAGCTTTAGGTGATGATGATTGGATTAAAGCCATGAAAGATGAACTAAATGAATTCGGAAGGAATAAAATCTGGACCTTGGTTGAAAGACCTAAGGAAACTTATGTTATTGGAGTAAATTGGGTCTTTAGAAATATATGTGATTAAAATGGAGTCACAGATAGAAATAAATCTGCATTGGTTGTTAAAGGCTATAATCAACAAGAAGGAATAAACTATGACGAAACCTATGCTCCAGTAGATAGACTTGAATCTATTCGTATTTTACTTTCCTTTGAAGCATTCTTCAATTTCAATCTTTTTCAAATGGATTTGAAATGTGCTTTCTATAATGGTTATGTTCAAGAAGAAGTTTTTATTGAAAAACTTCCTGGATTTGAAGACACAAAACATCCTGATCATGTTTTTAGACTTACCAAATCTTTGTATGGTCTTAAACAAGCCCCTCGAGCTTGGCATGATAGGATTACATGATTTTTTATTCAAAATAACTATGTTAAGGGAAATTCAGATCCAACCCTTTTTATAAAGAAAAAAATAAGAAAAATGTTTTGATTGTTCAAATTTATGTTGATGACATTATATATGGTTCAACTCAACAATCCTTAACTGATTTTTTTGAGGATCTAACGAAATCTGAGTTTGAAATGAGTATGATGGGAGAGTTAACATTTTTCCTAGGTTTTCAAATTTCAAAAAAACCAGAAGAAATATATATATCCCAACATAAGTATATTAAATATCTTCTTAATAAGTATGGATATCCCAACACTAAAAGTATAAGTACTCCCATTGGTACCTCAAACACACTTGATCTTGATGAAGCTGGGAAACCAGTAGATCAAACATCTTTTAGAGTTATGATAGGAAGTTTACTTTACTTGATAGCTAGTCATCTCTACATAATGTTTCCAATATGATTATTTGAAATATGTCAATCCAATCCTAAGGAATCTCATTTAAAGGCAGTGAAAATAATTTTTCGCTATTTAAATGGAACCATGGATTTATGACTATTTTAAACTTCTGGAAATGATTTTATCTTAAAATGTTTCTCAGATGCTTACTTTGGAGGATGTATAATGGATAGAAAGAGTACATCCATAACATGTCATTTCATAAGAGATTCATTAGTTTCTTGGTCTTGCAAGAAGCAACATTCTATAGCACTCTCCACTATAGAAGTAGAATATGTAGTAGCTGGAAGTTGTTGGGATCAAGTGTTATGGATGCAACACACATTCACAGACTATGGATTGAGTTTTAATAAGACTAAAATTTTGTGTGGTAACAAAAGTTCCATTACCCTTAGTAAAAACCCTTCACATTACTCTCGTGCAAAGAACATAGACATTAGGCACCACTTTCTTAGAGATCACACACTAAAAGGAGATATTATTCTTCAATTTATCGGAATGCGAGATCAACTTGCTGACATTTTCACAAAATAATTACCCTCCGATAGATTTGAATACATTTAACAGAAGTTAGGAATGATAACCATGAGGTAATCTTCTTTCATTAACTTCTTGTTGAACCATTCTCCTTATAGTAATAAACTCCTTTTCATAGGAGGAGTACATCTCCTTGTAAGTTTTTAAAAAGTTTTTTCGTAGCTGTTTTTTCAAAAAATTTCATAATGAAGTTTTACATGGTTTTCATAATGTTGTTTTTCATATTTTTAGTAGTTAGTTTTTCAGAATAATTTCATAATGAAAATTTTTTTAATAGTAATTTTCGTAATGGAAATTTTTAGAACTGAAAATTTTCATAGTGAAATTTTCGGAACTGAAGTTTTCGTAATGGAATTCTTCACACCTTAAATTTTCATAATGGAATTTTTCAGAACTGCAACTTTCGTAATGAGAATTTTCCGTACTCGAAATTTTTGTAATGAATGTTTTTCAAACTCAACATTTTTCATAGTTTTTTTTGTAGAGAGTTTTTCATAGTAAGGTTTTTTCATCTTGTAATGGGTTTTTCGTAGTCAAATTTTCTTCATGAAGATTATCACCTATTACGAATAATCTTCTTAGATTAATCCGAAAGGTATGAATTCCTTACATAAGTTTTTTTAGTCACTTTTACTTGATGTTAGCTTCTTTTCTTTTTAAAATTTCTCGGATTCAAGTTTCCTTAAATCAGAATTTCTTTTAAAAAAACCTCAAAAGATCGGATTCAACCAAATCTTTCATAGCGGGTATGTTTTCAACCGTCAGATTAGATCAGAGAGATTTTCAACCATTAGATTGGTTTTGAAAGTTGAAAGGTCACTTCCATCTACTATATAAATGGGACCCCTGATGGTTATCCCACATCGGTTTCCAAGCTCTCACGTCTTGAAGCTATAATCCTCTACAAAAGCCCATTCCGAATCCTTCAGAAGTGCCCATTCCGAATGTCTGCAGAATCCCCTTCTTAGGATATGTCTTTAGTCAAGCCGATCTCGGATTGGAAGTTATATATGGATAGGTTGGTACACCCAAACTTCTACAATAAGTATGAATATCCAATTTCCAAGAACATTAAGCTAAATGGAAGGGAAGATGTAGCCATTTCTAGGAAAGGAGCCCACCATGTGGTCTATCCAGATTTTCTCATAGAGTTTTATGAGTCAGCTGGTTTTTTCAAAGAATATGTAAGGGAGAAGTTCTCCATCAAAAGCTATTGGAATACGTATGCTTTATCTTACACCAAGGCTACAAGCTTGGTGGGGATATCATATGAATGGGAGGAATACTTTTTCTCTCACAAGTTTCCAGATGTGGAATGAAGTTTCATCATGGTGAAGGCTAGGGAATGCCTTGGTCTTTCTCATATCAACACTGCAAATAAGATTTCCCATCTTTGAACCAATTATCGGAATCTACAGCTTTGGGTGCAAGGATTTATCATACCGAGGCAGGGTGATAAGGATACCCTCAAGAAGAGTAATATGTATATTCTAGACTTTTTAGTGAACCTCAGGAAGGCTAATCTCATGAGACATATCCTCATTATGATTCAAAACATCAAGAATGCAAGTCTTAGAGCTCAGATCATTATGTATCTGGCTTTTCTTTCTAAGTTGATAGTTCGATGTCTTGAATCTTTCAAGATCCCATACAGCTCCAAGATGAGAAATTGTAAGGTGATGTTGATCAATGATGACACTCTTAAGAGGATGAAGGATGGTTTATCAAAGTAGTCAGGTGAGTTCTATGATCTACTTGAGGAAGAGGTAAAAGCCAATCCAGAAATCGTTTAAAAAGATGAACCATCCAAGAAGGTCGGGATGAAACGGAATTTGAAAGAATTGGAAGTTGAAGATAAAACCCCTAAGTCTATGGAAGCCCAATATGCACCTCCTAAACCAAAGAAGAAAAATTCCTACCCAAATGAAGTATTTTAAAAGTTGAGGGAAGATAAAAAAGACTAGAAAAGCAGGGGAGCTGCAGTTCGGTTTCGATCCTGCTGAGGCTAAGGCCTTCAAATAAAAAGCTGCCGATGAGCTAGAGAAATAGGCCAAAGAGAAGATGCTGGAGAAAAAGTTGACAGAAGCCAAAATTTGTCAATCCCTTCTAAAGGATTCTGAAATTTCTTTGGAAAATAATCATGTTCCGAAATATTTTTCGGTTGAATAATTGCCTGAGACTCCAGGTAAAAAGACTACAGAAAATCCCAAATAGAAGGATGTTTAGAAAGAAGTGATAGATAAAAATCAGAAAGTTGTGTAGGAAATTCAGCAAACTGAGATGAGTTGTGATTCTGATGATGTAATTAAGAAAGTCTAAGAATATCAAGATAAGGGAACCTCATCTGAAAAAATCTCACTCCAGACTTCTCAAGATGGTTCTTCTAAACTTGTTACACCTAGAGATTACGAGAAGGGTGAAGAATAAGTCAAAAAGCCATCTAAAGAAGAGATTCATAATCATGACTTTATCCATCTTGAGGAAGTTGAAGTAGGAGCTCAAGAAGAAAAACCGAATGAAGAAAAGATAGTACAGTTATCCGAGAGTGAACACGAATCCCCTGATGAGGAAGTCATACCAAAAATCAGAAAGGGTAAGCAAATTCTTGTTTACACTCCAACGAAAGATACTATAAGGAAGAAGGAAGTTGGAGGTTCCTCTAAGAGGAAACTAGTGGAAATAGAAGAAGAACCATATCAAAGGAAAATGTCTGATTCAGAATCATCTGCATTGGGACATGATTTTGTTGTCCAGTCCCTGAAGATGCTGGTGGATACCATTCTAATCTTTCTAGAAATTGAGTCCAGATTCTAGATGCTTCAGCATAGTATGAATCAAAAGTCAGACTATGTATCCATGGTGATGGACAAATGTGTTAAGATAGAGGCTGACCACAAATATTTCCTGATCAACTATGAAGCCCACATGAAATCATTCAAGCATATGACCAAATGGTCTAAGAAAATTATTGAATATATGGAATATCTTGATCAGTTTCAAGAAGATGTCAAGGAATCTTTTGGTCATGAAGGTTTCAAAATAAAAAATCTTTCAGAAAGTTTTCAGGAAAAGCTAAGACTAGAACAAAGTTCACGGATTCAGGATGTAAAAGATCTGAATGGGAAGCTGAGCTATATTGTTCAAAGCCTGAAAATAGAGAAGGATCTCTAGAGTGAGATTCAAGAATAGATTTTGAAGCAAGATGAATTTCTAAAGGCTCAAGAAGGATCCATGAAGGCACAGGTAGAGGACCTGAAGGCTAAGAAAGACAGGATCAAGGCATTAAAAAAGAAAGCTGAGGAAGACCATAAAGAGTTGACGAAGTTGAATACCATTGTCAAAATGCTAATTCCCAAGGAAAAAGAAACCAAATAGACCACTCCAATGATTTTTTTTATTTTTCCCCTGTACTAATTCTTTTAATTGTAATGGATTTTTGGTTGTGTGTTTGGTTTTCTATACTAATATTTTAGGTACTTTTTCATTTCCATTCCCTCAAACTCAAATCACAATGGGGGAGAAGGAAAATGAATTATAAAAGGGAGAAGGATAAATTTCTAAGTGAAGAAGAACTATCCCTATGTAAGGGGGAGTGCACATTACGAAGATTTCCAAATTCAAATAAAAATTTTCATTATGGGAATCTAGAATACGATTATTAGAGTTTCCAAGCCTAAGGGGGAGTTAGTCGTATTCACTATTGTTCATAAACAAAGTAAGATAAGAATTAATTTCAAAGTCTAGAAATTTATTCTAAGTTCCTACATTCTTTTTTGTATGGATGTTTGTGATTTCTAAAAAGGGGAGATTTTTGAGTCAATAAGGTTTTCCTTATGACTTTTCTATTCCTTCATATATGGGGGAGATTGATAAGTGATCAAGGTTTCCTTATGACTTAATAATTCCTCTTGTTTTGAAAATCACAAACACCTTATCCTTAAGAAAATATGTTTTTACCGCTATTTTACTTCCATAAAGAAAATTTCCTTCCCAAAGGAAATTTACCCCTTCCTTATTTTCATTGTTCATATAAATATTTTTCTTATGTATAAAAATTGGATTCATATCTAAAACCTCAGAATCGTATAATACTTAGATATGATGCATTCTATTTTCGGATCTGAATTCCTATATCGAACTTTTATGAAGTTCTACTCTGAATTCCTTGTTACGAACATTTATGAAGTATAACTCTGAATTCTGATTATGAACATACATAAAGTTCTAACTCCAAATTCTGAGGATGAATTCTGATTACGATTTCTCATTACGAATTCTGATGAAGAATTCTGATTATAAATTCTCATTACGAATTCTGATGATGAATTATGATTTCGAATTCTCATTATGAATTCTGATGAAGAATTTTGATTATGAATTCTGATTATGAATTCTGATGAAGAATTTTGAATACGAATTCTCATTATGAATTCTGATGATGAATTCTGATTACGAATTGTCATTATGAATTCTGATGATGAATTCTGATTTCAATTTGTCATTACGAATTCTGATTATGAATTATGGATAAGAACTTGTATGATTCATCTCCTAATTCTTCTGATAAACAGAATCCGAATATCCTCTTATTGTAGACTCCTAATTCATTTTCTAGTTAGACTCTGAAGTTTTACTTTCATTCTGAACTTTCATTTTCTCCATTCCG
The DNA here is from genome assembly GCA_963277665.1 of Viscum album. Lineage (NCBI taxonomy): Eukaryota > Viridiplantae > Streptophyta > Magnoliopsida > Santalales > Viscaceae > Viscum > Viscum album. The sequence continues at coordinate 247,376,599 of OY728135.1, read as the reverse complement.
AATATCCATTTTAGTTATGCTTTCACTTGTTCTATTATAAAAAGATGTTGTGCTTTCAATTATCAACTAACCATTGTTTGAGTGACACGTGTACAGGTCCGTCTGAAATTCAAGGAGAAATATGACCGTTGGAGGAGGGAGCTGACCGTTGGAGCTGTGCCTATAAATAAGAGCTCATTTGAAAAGAGAGAATGACACTTGGAAACATCTTTGACATCTGTGCTTACATGTTGTTGAAGTTATTTCAAGATAGAGAGGCTCTAATAAATTCTCACGCTTTGTGCATAATGTTTGAACAGCTTGTTCAAACTTTTCTTCGTGCAGACTTTCTTCGTGCGACTCTGATAGTTGATGTGTACAATCGAGGGCTTCTGGGGATAGGAAGACAGAGGTGCCAACTACCTGATAGTTGAGGGATTGTGGGAATAGCAAGACAAACTCCGATCATCATATCGAGGGCTTACCCTGGTGTGGGTAAGACAGACTTTCTTGAAAGTATAAATCAATGGACCTCTTATCCTGGGTTGTTGGATACACTTCTATTTTGGTTAAAAGAGTTATTGTTTTTTACTTGTAGTGTCACTACATTGATATCCGCTGCATTTTTTATTTTTAAGGAATGTATAACATTCTTATACTTCCGTAATTGTACTCTGATTTAGATGGATTCTATATGTTTTATGGTAAAATCTTAGTTGGTGTAAAATTTTGTTAAGTTACATTTCCGGAATCACTTTTCCAGAATCAAGCAAGTTAATAGAACTTGGAGGTGTTTTGAATTTTGGTTCTGCAAAATTTCTTTAGTGACTTTTTCAAGTATAAAATTCACACCACCTCTTGTATTTGAACATCTCATACTTATATATTCGATCCTAGATTTGGTATTATAGAGTATATCATACTCACATACCCTCTAACAGGGCCCACACCCACATAACTTCCCTCGTGTGGATATTTGACAGGTGGGGTCTACATGAGCCCAAACCTTTCATCTCCCATAACCTCTCTTTAACCCCACATTAATCTCTTCTTCATTAAGTTGAAAAATTCCCCCCATTTATAATGTGGAGCCTCTCCACCTTCCACCCAATGCTTGTGCCACCCCACCTAATGAATTAATTAATCTCCTAATTAATTAATCTATTTGTCAACAATTAATTTTTGAATTGTTTTGAATTGGTGGGATATTATTTTAAAATAAGGGAAAGCCTTTTCTTTGGTTTTGGTTGGAAAATCATGGTGGGAGAGATCTTTAGAAGATTTAGAAGGAAGTGTTCTTCTTTGACGAAGAACACCAACATTCAACGAAGAATGACTATGAAGAAGAATGGAGAAGACTTCTCCATCGACGCTTCCCTTCGGACACAACCCGACATCAACGGAAACGACGTCTGTATACTGAGACGCCCGGCCTCTGCGACTCCGACTTCTGCGATGCTCGACTACCACGAACCTTTATTTGAGGCAGGGGTTTCATTCAATTTTAATTGAATAAAATTATGCTTCTTCCTTCGTTTAAACTGTGGAATGTCATTGGCCATGTGATACCGCCTAACACAGAGGGCGCGGGATGAACAAACATGGCTTGGTGACCCTCCATTGATCCTTGTTCTTTTTCAATGGAGACGTTGTTTCCCTCGGAATCCGGGGATGACCGCTTCGATGGGAGGTTCAAACGTTCTGATCGGTTTCTAACAGGTTTGTTTGTAGAACCGGAAACATCCAATGATTCCACATCCATTCGGACCTACTTTCCAAAGGTAGGTGCTCATTAGTTTGTGGACTGATGAGGCAGGAATTTGCATTGGTCGAGAGGATGGGAGGTCGGACTCATCACACCTTTTGGAGGAGAATTATTGTCTACTCTGGGACTCTCTTTATAGATTTATGTTATGTTCGTGAATCCTTTTTACATTACCAAGTATAAAATGAGCTTTCCTTCATATCTGACAATCAATGATCAAATCTGTAAAAAATTTAGAGAATCTTTTATATGTATTCAAGGTTCTTCATTGATAGATAATCATCTCTATTTATTAGAGATTCTTGGTCAATGGTACCCTTCGACACATTTATATAGAAGTCTCTTGGTCATTATTATGACCATTTTGGTTTTAAAGCCACTCAGTGGGGAACTTGAAGATTATTATCATTCAGAAGGACATGGATTATTTTAGAGTTGGGATCGAACCCGTAGACGGGCTACCTACGTATCCTTTGTTTAGAAAAGGAATCAGAACCCACGTAGTTCGAGTAAGGGAGTATGATGTTTATGGTTGATGGCTCAAAGAAGGATGTCATAATTACTTTTACCCTCTAAGCTCACGTGAGTCATGCTCAGTGTGAGAAACAAGAGGTATTGGTAAAAAAAAGACAATTGTGCCATGAAATATGCAATCATAAGAAATAATGTGGGGCTTATGTATGTATGACTTCCCAGATAAATGAAGGTTAGGATTTAATTTAGGGATGAAATCCAGAAACAGGGTCCATAAAGGTATATGTGCTTCATGGAGATTTTGAATACTCTAACTTGGGGCTTACTCCTGAAAAGGAGGCCCGAATTAGGAGAAGACTTATGATTGGGTTTTACTCCTGAAAAAGAAATCCCAGATCAAAGGTAAATTAGGACTGGTTAAGAGAAATTAAGACTGGGGCTTACTCTTGAAAAGGAGGCCCAGGTCAAGGATTAAGGTTTGGGGCTTACTCTTGAGGAGGATGCCCAAATTAGGGGATTGGGGCTTACTCCTAAGGAGGATGCCCAGATTTGGGAACTTTAAGAATTGGGGCTTACTCCTAATGAATATGCCAAAGTTATGAATTATGATTGTGGCATACTCCTAAGGAGGATGCCCAAATTAGGGGACTGGGGCTTACTCCTAAGAGGATGCCCAAAATTTAGAGGACTTATGACTAGGGATTATTCCTGAAAAGGATACCCAGGTTAAGGATTCTCTCATCTTAATGGATGAGGATAAATGAATGAAATCTCAATCTTTAGTGACATAAAGATGTTTAAATCACTAGGTTTTGAGAGATATTCCACAGATTTCCTTTCATATAAGGAAGTAAAATCAAGAAATCATGCCATAAATGGCTTTGAAGAGTGTCTTGAAGACTTAATCTTGAATAGGAAATGTGTAATGGCTTGAGAGGGGTGAAATGGGCAAGAAAGGCATCCAAAAAGGCAGGGGCGCGCAAGTCCTGGCAGGTGCGCAGGTACTGCATGGGCGCGCAAGTCCTGGTCGCGCAGGTATACATCTGCGCGACACGTTTGGTACTTGCGCGGTGTTCAACCAGTAGGGTAATACTTGAGAGACCTTTGTTTAAGGCCTTTAGAATCCTTTTGAGGTTATTCCAGCAGAGGGGTGCACATGTTCTATTGAAGGAGTACGCCGGTGCGCAAGTGTGGCAATTTCCCTTAAGGGCTAGCCACCTAGGCGCGCAAGTGTTGATGAGTTTCAACACTTAGGCCTTCCTCCCCCTCTTTAGATCTTCCGTTCTAGGTAAGAAATTACCTTAGAAGTGTTCCGGAAGCTTTGAGAAGAGACTAGGGTGCTGAGAACTCAAATCTGAGTTTCTGGAAAAATTCCTTTTCGAATGGGGGGCCCACAGGGTCTATTTATAGGTAGGGAGAAGACCCCGGGCGGTTATCACTTAGGTCGCGCAAGTCACTTGCACGACCATAATGCGTCGTGCAAGTGGACTTGCGCGACTATGAGGAAACTTGCGCGACTTATGGGAAATCTTCTCCTTGTTCATCACTTTGTCGATTTTTGATATTTTCTTCAAAGGATGGATCAATTTGTGCTAAGTAGTTTCCTTTTACATTCATTTGGACTCTGTGATGAAAAAGGAGCGTAAAAAAAGTCCCCCCTTAGAGTTGGATTCGAAAGAAATGAGGATTTGACTCTGAGGAAATCGAAGACATCCAAAGGAAAGGTGGTGCGCAAGTGTTGAGGGTGCAGAGGGTGGCACGCAAGTGCGCATCGTGCAGGGCCTGGGTGCACTGGGTACGGCACACAGATAGGCTGCCTGGCCTATAAATATAGGATCCTTGGCCGTGCATAGCATCTGCTTTCGAATTCTCGATCTCTTCACTGTGCAAGTTATCTTCGCCGCGCAAGTCTCTTTTTTCCTCTGTTTCCTTACCGCCGTGCTGCTGTCTAGGTATCTGTACTTGCATGGTTTAGACTTGCGCGGTAAAAACTAGCGCGGCACAAGAACACTTGCGCGCCAAGTGTAGACTTGCGTGCCTTAGTGCCTTTGCCATTTTTTTCGGATTTCTTCACAAAGTTTATGAAAAATAAATCCATTTAAGAATTTAATTTATTCAAATTTTGTGCAGAATCAATGGCTCTTAGACCCGGAATAGTTGATGAACTGGCAAGTAAGCGGATAGATGATATGATAAACATCATTGGCCATGATTATTATACTGTCAAAGATATAACTCTTCTGAATTTGACTAAGTATTTGAAGAAATATCATCTTGACTTCCCACAGAGCACTTATCTGCCTTTGTATGGCTATGGTCATCTACGAGAAGTCACCATTCCAGAAGCAAAGAACTATCTTCCATTTTCATGGTTCCAGAATTACACCAACTTTGTTTCAGAAAATATCTCAGGTGGAGGAGTATTTATAAGTTCTGGAATAGTGGAGAAGGCCTACGTGATGCATCATAGACCTTGCACCCAAGATCTGAAAAATCATACACCTGAGCTACAACCACTTTGTCATCCTTCAATCTTCTGAAATTCTTAGACAGATCAATCCAAAGGCTGGAAGAAAAGTTGGGACTTCCATCCTGGGGGAGGCGTGGAGCCAACTTGGATGTGGGCATATTGGGTGAGACAAACCTGTGCAGAGTTTGTCGAGGATCTGAAGGGAGCTGCAATATACGAAGCTGTCTGGGTTGGGCAAACATATGTTTACAGACATGATAACTTCGTGCCGAAGATACTCAGCCACTGGAGCCCACCTACTAATTCTTTTCATATGACTCATGGAGAAGTAGGAATCAGTCTTTGGGATGTCCACAAGATCTCAGGGGATCCAATTTTGGGCGATATGTATGATGAATTTATTCCTCCCAAGGTGACTTGGAATGATTCAGAGAAAACTCCTGATTTAGCTCAGGAATTATTTAATATTTTCCATAGGTTTAAGAGTTCAGAGACCTCATTAACTTGTTCTAGAAAGGATATTACTCTGGAGGAATGGATGAATATATTTCTTATTGAGAATAAAGAGAGGGATCCAAAGGAGAAGGATCCGAAAGAAAAAATATCCAAGAAAAAGAAATCCAAGGATAAGAGGCCCAAACGTCCTACCACCTGTCCAAAACCTGAGAAGAGGGGTGCTCCTGGCACATTCTGGCCGACTCTAGAAGTAGGAGAGTTCGAGAAGTGGGGATATGAAGTGAATCAAAGAATCCCAAAGAAGACTCATCTGGCGGGCTTCTTGGTAATGTGGCTCATTGTTTATCTCTTTCCAGTCAGGGATTTGAAGGGAGGCGTCAGGCCAGGGACCTTCGTCATTGTGGCAAATATGGCTGAGTGAAAAATGGTTGGTTTGGCTACCCCCATTTTAGAAAATATTCACAGGAGTTTACTTCATGTCTTCATGGGTAAATATACTTTAAGAATAGTGGGACCATTCCAAGTTTTATGGGGATGGATCGCCACTCACTTCAAGACTTATAATGTACAAGAATGGATTACAAATTTCCGGAAGTTCTTTTAGGCCGTCAGTGAAAGAATTCTCTGGAGTTGCTCTATTAGATGTTAATGCTTATGACATGAAAGTGAGGCTGAGCATGTTTAATGAATTCAACTTCTTTCCCTATGGAAGTCTGCCAACCAGGTAGTTTGTTGATGATGGAACAACCCATTTGGATTTGAGGGAATACATGATAGCTTACAGGGATAGTGTGCTAGTTGCCAGTATTGATGGAGAAATCATATGTGAGGCCTATAATACATATAGATTTTCACGTCAATTCAAATGTCCGCAACATATTGTTGTATCTTTTTCAGTACATGTCAGGTTAGAGCAACATCCGATGGTTTCTCGACAACTATGGCAGCTGACGTCAAGGGAGAAAACTGGGGCAGTATTTGACCTACCATTTGAAAAAGTGGCACGTAATTTGACTAGATATTATGCCGAACACTGGATATCATCATACCCCAAAGGGATATTGAATCACCCAGTCTATCAGGTGGGGAAAAGGAAGAGGACTGTAGAGAAAGAAACCCTTCCTCATGAAGGTGATGCTTCCACACCTGAAGTTGATTCGACAGACTCATCCTCCAGAACTGATTCACCGGATTCCCATGATGGGGATGATGAGGCACAACCAGCGGCAAAGCGGTTTCGTGCCTGATATAATCTTCCAGTCGAAATTAAAAGATCCACTCCATCAACTCCTAGTGAGTTACTTCATTGTAGTAATTTAATCACTGCTACTTTATAAAGCAATAAGTCTTACTTTCTTATTCTTTATCTGTAGTTGCAGAAGCTGGGAAGAAATTGATGTCAAAAATTGCAGGACCTTCTTCACAGCCTTCATATCTAAGACCAGAGGCTGCCCAGCTATGGAAGAGTTTATATTGTGGTACTGAGACCGCCTAGCTTGATTTGTGTGAGGGCCTAAAACTCCCTGGAATAGGGAATCTTATTGCTTCTACAAATATTCAATACGAGGATAACCCCAATGAAGTACAGGCTTATATTAGAGAGATGGAAATTCTCATATATTCCACTGATGAGTCTATTCCTATCACCAGGCGGGTGAAGGAAATGATTGATCGTGGCGCCACTGTGGGGGCTGGTGGTTCTGGAGATGAGGAGTGGCATGAGTATGTGGCTCCTGAAGATGTAAGTTTTCTTTCCTTATTTGCTTTGAAACTTGATTTCAGTCGAAGCTTTGTTACTTAAGGAAGCTATTTTCTTCATCTTGCAGCTTGCAAGGAAAGGAACTGTGGTTCCTTCACCACAATATAGCCCTGGTGGTACTGCCATCGGGGCTGCTGCTGATTATCCTCACGAACCAGGCGAGATATCTCCAGGCCAGCAGGCCATGAATGAGGCGCTGGACATATCCTTCCATTCGCCAATACAAGTGCCAATAATTGAGACTACCAATACTCCCAAAAAACCAAAGAAGAAAAGGCAACGAAGGAGGAAGTCCACAACTAAAAATTTCATTAGCAACGGTAAGTCCTTCAAGTAATCATGAGTTTATACTCATGACCACATGGTTACTCATATTTATGGGGATTGCAGGGGCTTCTTCAATTTCCCCCATGAGGGAAAGGACTGATCCTCCTTCAAAGAACACAGAGGGTGTTGTGGAACAATCACAGATCCAAGCTGACTTGGATACTCCTGGAGAAGAGCTAGCATCTATTCTCAGTATCCCTCTTGCTACTGTTGCAAGAAGAGAAGAACCTGTTTCTGGTAAGTCAAAAATGCTTCATATAAATTTTGAATGAAACACCGACTGATTTCCATTCTGTGATACTCCAGGTTGAACTCCTGCATTAGAGATTCTGGAGACTGTTGCAACTGATACAACTGATGCAGTGATTTTACCCGAAGATACTGTCCAGGGTCAGGGGCTGCAGGATGTAAGTCATCAAGAAGACACACCAAACGATCCCACTGGTGAGACTAACCAGGATTCTGAAATATCATTGGATGAAATGATGAATCATGGAATGTCTTTTGAAGAATTTTATGATCATGCTAAGTTGTCCTGTGATTTAGAAGACCTTGGGCGTGAGTGTTATCCTTCGCCTAGTAAATTTTCTTATAATTTACACTTCTAATCATGACTAAAAATAATATGCAGTTTCATCCGTAGAAGCTGCTGAACTGCCAATGCCTGAAGAGGGTTTGGACATTGATGTCAACCCTACCATTGCAGAAACAATAGCTCAAGTAGAGATAAACCCAGTATACCCTCTTGAGACCCATCTTGAAGATTATATTGAGACTAGGAAAGATGGGAGGAGTCTTCTCAGGTTGCTAACCCACCGTCGGGTAAGGGATAACAATATTTGTGATTGTACTTAATTTTCAAGAAAACCGATTCTTTTGTTATCCTTTGAAGCTAACCAAAGCTTTCAATTAATTATGCAGGGCTGTCAACTGCAGTGGATATGTCTGGAGGTGAAGCCTCAGCCTCTGCCCCCACTGGAATTGAAAGCGAAGAAGAACAAGTCAGGGGGGAAAGAATAGAACATGGCACTTCCTTAAGTGCATTAATCCCATATTACCTGCCCCCATGTGATGATGATTTTGAATCATACCCAGAGATGCTTAAAGCGTTCATCTTTTCACGACGCAAGGCATGGAACAACATATGGAAAATCATATCTGAGGTGCCTTTAGAAGAGTTATCTTCCAAAATTCCTTGATTGTCCTCCCAATTTGTCATACTAGGACTTGGCGGTTTTGGATATGAAAAGATCCATACCACAGTGAAACAGGTCATCTTCAGGAGGGAGCAGGAGCAAAAGTGCCGTGAAGATCTGACCAGGGTGAAATTGTCAGTTAACATCGGTGAATTTGAGGCTGCGGTATCCCAAGATGAGGCTGATTATACTGCCAAGATGAAGGAGCTAAAGCATAAAATCAAAGAAAAAGTCGTCCAGCAGATGCACCTTCAGCAATAGTTGGATGCTGTTACAGGGGAACTTGACCAACTCAATAATTCACTGGAGGGAGTTCAAACGAATGGTATGAAGACCATTGTGGATTCCAAGAAAGCACTCCATCAGGCTGAAAAGAGTGAAGTTGGTCGAGTGCATGAGCTTCAAGTAGCTGCTGATGAAGCTCGGGATGTGGTTCATCAATTGAAGACTTATGTTGAAAGCCTCTTGTAATTCTTGAAAAAGAGAAGAGACTCTAGTCTATGGATGTCCTTCTAACTCTTGTGCATAAATGAAAAACACTTTCATCTTCAATTATTTGTACTTGTATTCTCTTTTTCTACATGATTTAGATTTTACCTAAGCCAATGGGCCTAGTAAGCATAGTTTTATTTTTACTAGGATTAATGTAAATAACCCTACAAACTTCAAACCTTTTAATTTCTCAATATTACCTAAATCATACTAAATGTATGTTTAGTGAGCTGGAACTTGACTTTTATTCAGAGTTTCTTTGTCTTTTGTGGGCAGTTTAAAGTCATGCACGTCGGACATAAAAATGCTAATGTTTGAGGTCGAAATAGCTTTGACTGGAATGGATTAGAATTGACTCAATTCCTTGAAAATTCATCTGAAAACATATTACCATACTCATGTATGAGGGAAAATATGTAAGCTATGACTTAAGAATATTTGAATATGAGTAATGATATGAAAAAGTTCTAAAAGGCATTAGAAGAAGTAGTTTTGAAGAATGAAGTTACCATTTTATAACAAACCCGTTAGGGGGTTGAATTATGCAGGGCCACCTAAGGGAATTGGCTACATAGTTAAATAAAATAGTATCTTTTGGATAACAAGTCTGTTATGTAGACTGTTTATGCAAGGCCACCTATGGGCACGTGCTACATAGTCAGGAAAAAGAACTCTCAGAAATTTAAATTCCTAGTGCTAAAAGCTTGTAAAAGTTTATGGAGATTCAAATCATCCAAAGTATAGAGTCTGCTATATGGAAAGAGGTACTTGAATATAGAGAAGATATTTCCAAACAAGATTATCGAAGAACAGGATGAATATCACTCCTACGAAGGTCTGACCCAAACGTAGAGAAGGAGAATATAATCCATAGACTTGAACACTTTCAGATCATGAAAAAGGATATGTGACAAATATGTTAAGGATGACTATTTTTTGCGGATCCCGACATACTGTCATTTAAGTAAAATAAGGACAAAAGAGGAATTCTTCCCAAGAATGAAGTTACCACTATCCGAAAAACCCGTTAGGGGGTTGAATTATGTAGGGCCACCTATGGGCATTGGCTGTATAGTCAAATAATAGTATCTTTTGGCTAACAAGTCTGTCATGTAGACTATTTATGGAAGGCCACCTATGGGCACGTGCTGCATAGTCAGGCAAAAGAACTCTCAGAAGTTTGACATTTTTGTGACTAGAAGTCATGAAAAATGGTTATGAGGATCTGAAAATATTTAAGGTTAGGATTATGAAACATAAAGATGGATATATTTCAATGTATACAGAGATACACGGATCAATGCTTACCATAATCATGTTGTGGCTGGGTCCTGAATTGAAATGTTGGACTTCACTACGTATCCCATACGGATTAGAATCAATCCATACGTAGTTCATAAACTACAGTTTAACGTCGTGTGGGACAAAATGATTAAAGATCTTATTTTAGGGTCATAAAGCTTGGACCATTGTAAGAAATACACAGTGTGTGTTTTCATGGGGACTTTTCAGCCAAGGGACTAAAAATGGAATTCGGGGTTAGGCTCAAAGACTTGGGGCTAGATTCGAGGGGCACTCGAACGTTCCTATGTATCCCATAAGGATGGGAATCAAGCCCACGTAGTTCTAGAAATACCCTCTGTACGAATTTGGTTCGTACATGTGAAGGGTGAAAGGGGACTTTAGTGCGATGATGGTTTAACCCAAGATAAAAGGTTCGGGCATTTCCATGTATGCACGTAGTCTTTAAAATGAAACATGATTGAAAAATCAATGAAAATAATGGTTCCCTCTCAGGTGAGTGTATCAAAGAAATTTGTAGTTTATTGTCATACTGGACAAAAGTGTTGTATAGTTTAACGTCGTATAATAAGGAGAAAAGTGAACCAATGTAAAGATATTGATTCTAAGGGTGGTTTCACGAATTAACATCGTATGAGATGGAGGTGAACTGATGTGAAGAGATTGGTTTTAGGCTTGAACCTTGGGAGGTTGCCTACATACCCAGCCTAGAAGTCAAGGATCAAAGTCTGTGTAGATCAATTAAAGAATGAATTAATGATCAAGTTGTTCTTGGGGACAACAACCTAAAAAATGATGTTGGGACTTACACATGGTTAGCAGCCCAAAAAGAGTGTTATGGTTGAGGTTTGCTCTAAGCTCACGTGATTCATACTCGGTGTCAGATACAAGAGGTAGAAACAACCTTAACAATACATAGTTTAACGTCATGTAGGACGTATGAAGATACTATGCAGTTTAAAGTCTTGCAGTTAGGACTATTGGTGCTGCACAGTTTAGTTTCATATAGCAGGGACAAAAGTACAGTTTAATGTCATGTAGGACGTATCACAAACTTTCTGTATAGTTTAGAGTCATGTAGTTAGGATGATGGGGACAATAGAGTTTAACATCATTTTGGACGAAAGGGGGACTGTACAGTTTAATGTCATGCAGTGAGGACAAAAGAGTACACCATTTAACGTCATGTTGGACGCATTGGGATTTTTTCACAGTTTAACGTCATGTTAGACGAAAAATGGATGATACAGTTTAGCGTCATGTTGGAAGAAAGTGCGAATAGTTTAAGGTCATATGCATGGACCGTGGATGGTGCAGTTTAATGTCATGGTGGACGGTGGTGTAGTTTAAGGTCATACAGGACCTTTGATTATTATGTAGTTTAACGTCTTTCTGAACGTAAGGTACTTTTATACAGTTTATCATCATGTAGTTAGGATGTCACAGTTTAACATCTTGCTGGACGTAAGGGACTTTCAAATAGTTTAGGGTCATATGCATAGACCATTGATGATGCAGTTTAAGGTCATACAGGACCTAGTTGCAGTTTAAGGTCATACATGACCATTTAGGGAACTTTTTCACAGTTTAGCGTCCTGTGGGATGAAAGTACAAATAGTTTAAGGTTATATGTATGGACCATTGCTGTATAGTTTAATGCCATATAGCAAGGACGGAGTATAGTTTAATGTCATGTAAGATGTATTAAAGTACTTTTGTATAGTTTAACATCATATAGCAAGGGCGAACTGGTGCTGCACCGTTTAGTGTCATGTTGCAGGGACATTCGTAAGGTAGTTTGCAGTTTATACAAAATACTTCTTCAAAAATCTGGCATTGGTTGGAGTAGTGATGAGTTCTCCATCCATATAGATTAATGAATAAGCTCCATTTGAGTAGAACCTATGTATTGAATAAGGTCCTTCCCATTTTGGCTCAAGCTTGGGAGGTTTCTTTACTGGTATCATTGGAGTTCTGAGAACTAATACCAATTCTCCCTGAGTGAATGAACGAATACGAACTTTTTTGTTAAAAGCTCGTGCTATTCGATTCTGATAGACTTCCAAGTGGTGAAAAGTGCACAATCTTTTCTCATCTAACCGTTCCAATTCATTCAATAGCTTTTGAGATTGATCATCTGTAGATGACTGATCGCAAATGGCTACTCTGAGTGAGGGTAGTTGAACTTCAATGGGAAAGATGGCTTCCGTTCCACATACCAATGAATATGGAGTTGACCGATTTGGATCTGCCAGAGCTGTGGCTATATTTTCCAATGCATCAGCTTGAGCATTTTGTGATATTGGGATATAAGAAAATGTCGGTTCCAAAGGGAATTCCGCCATTAAATCTCTGACGTAATCATACAAATGGGTTAGTTCTTCTTTTCTGATGGCATAATCCTCATTGACTTGTTTGATTACCAAGTCTGAATCACCCTTCACCTTTAAGTGATTCACTTGTGCTTGAAGTGCTAATTCCAAGCCTGCGATAAGAGCTTGGTATTCGGCTTCATTATTGGTACCACCTTACCAGAATAAGAAGGAATAAGGTAACACTTCCTTTTCTGGAGAAATGAGCACAATTCCTAAGACAACTTTGTTGAATTTAGGATTCTCCATTTTTCTCCCTGTTGGACTTCTAGAAGAACCATCAAAATACGTTTCCCATGCCTAAGGACTTTCTCGAATAGATAAGACTTCATCATCAAGGAATTCAATATATGAAGATGTGTCCTCCACTGAAGGGTGTTCAGCTAGGAAATCAGCCAGAGCTTGGCCCTTTAACGCCTTTTGAGACACATACTGAATGTCAAATTGCTTCAAAATAACTACCCACCTTTCTAGAAGTCTTGTATGCATTGGAAGACTTAGGATAAATTTGAGCGGGTTATTGTGAGATACCAATTGGACCTCGTGATGTTGCATGTAGTGTCTCTACTTCTGAACTGCAAAGATTAATGCCAGGCAGCACTTCTCAATACTTGAATACCGGGTTTCTGCTTCAACCATGGTTCAACTGAGATAGTAGAGACTATTTCATTCCCACCATCATTCTTTTGAGCAAGAAAGGCACCCAATGATCGCTCTAGAGCTGTCACATAGAGGATAAGTGGTCTTCCTTCAACAGGTGGCATGAGTACTGGTGGACTAGAGATGTATTTCTTGAGAATATCGAATGCTTCTTGACATTAGTGAATCCACTGGTAAGTTACCCCTTCTTCATCAATTTGGTGAATGGTATACTTTTTCCTGCTAAATTGGCGATGAAATTCCGAATATTGGCTAAGTGTACTTGAAGTCCTCTTAATTATTTCAAATTTTGAGGAGGTTACATACCAAGGATTGATTTGGTCTTCTCAGGATCGACTTCAATACCACGATGGCATACAACAAAGCCGAGAAATTTTCCTGAGGTTACCCCAAAAGCACATTTTAAGGGGTTCATCTTCAAATTATGTTGTCGACGCTTGCAGAATATGAATTCCAAATCAGCCAAGTGATTAGAACGTTGTTTGGATTTAATTACCAGATCGTCTACATATCATTCAACAAACTTCCCTAAGAAGGGTTTGAAGATATGATGCATGACACGCTGATAAGTTGCACCTGCATTCTTTAAGCCAAAGGGCATTACCCGGTAACAAAACACACCCTAAGGGGATATGAAGGCTGTTGATTCCTCATCTTATGGGTCCATTAGGATCTGATTATATCTAGAATATCCATCCATGAAGGAAAGTGCTTCATAGCCAGCTGTTGCATCAATTAGAAGTTCTGTAATAGGAACTGGGAAATCATCCTTAGGACAATGCCGATTAAGATCTCTAAAATCGATGAAAACTCTAATTTGTTTGTTCTTTTTCTTTACATGGACAATATTAGCCAACCATTTGGGATATTTAACTTCTCTGATGAAGTTAGCTTTGATAAGCTTATCCACTTCAGCTTTAATTTTGGAAGCATAAGTTGGGTGTGTTCTTCTCACGGCTTGTTTAAATCCTCAATGTCCTTCTGGTAAACCCAAATGATGAGTAGCAACATCAAGATCAAGCCCGGGCATTTCTGTATAGTTCCAAGAAAAAATATCTCTATTTCTCTTTATAAAAGAAATATACATCTCTTACTCTTCAAGGGTCATGTCCGCACTGATTAATGTGGGGCGTGGATCTTCCTTTGTACCCAGATTTATTTCTCTGAGTTCATCCACAGTGGAAGAGATACCCTCTTCAAATGATGGAGGAGCATCTCTGAGATCTTACTCCTCCTCTTCATCATGTGTTATTTCTTCCGTGTCTACTTGCATAGTAGATGACAAAGCAAAATTTTCATGATCAGAAGAGATGTCAAAATTTGCATATCTTGAAGAAGAAGTTTCCATTTTAGACCCGATTGATGATGAAGGGTCTTCTTTGGGTAATAAATAGGAGATGATGGATTGAGAATCGACATCATTGTTCACCTCCGATGTTGATATAACTTCTTCTGGCCTAATTGGCGAAGTATAGACTGGTTGGATTTCAGTAGATGAAATGATGACGTCACCATTTGTGCTTTCATCACTGCTTGGTAGATTACCAATTTCTCCCATGTTGTCTGGCTCGATTGCCGTAATTGACATTATATATCTTTCCATAAAAGTATTTTGATTTGAGTATACATTATCAATTTGACTGATAGGAAACACATAATCTGTACTCACATGTGTAAATGGATTTACAGGAATTTTTTCCAAACCATATAGAGCATTAACTTTGGTAATCTACTTTGTTATGGATTTCTGCCTTTGTATCATGTGATTGACTTCCACCTCAATGTATTGAGGCTCACATGTCATGAACGGGGCCTTATCACCATACAATGTCCCAAATTGACCATCGAAGCAATATTTGAGACATTGATGGTATGATGAAGGTATATCTGAATGCTGATGTATCCAGGGTCTTCCAAGAAAGACGCTGAAAGATGGGTCTTGATCAACAATCATGAAATCTGAATTGTATACAAGATCTCTAAACTAAGTTCTGAGTGTAACTTCGCCCAGTGGTTCTTGTTCATTTTTATCATATCCTTGTAAAATCATGGTAGAAGGAGATAAATCAGATTCCGTGAGTCCCAATCGACGAAGTGTACGAATGGGCATGAGGTTGACTCCTGAACCATTGTCAATGAAAGCTCTTCGGACGTCTACACCATTGACCTTGACAGATAAATACAAAGGTCTGATATTCCCATGCACAACATCATCTTCATCTTTATTAGTAAAAGATATTATTTCATGGCATTCTGCAGGATTGTTCTTTATGTGATAGACTTTAGCTGCAGCAATTTCAGTTTCAAACTCCTGAGGACTTGACAAATCCTCGATGAGTGCTTCCAAAAGATCTTTTGACAGATTCAAAGTATCCAGAATTGATTACTTGGCTGGTACTTGGCTCTAGTGTTTCAATATATCATACTTTTGATCCAGAGGTCTGCGTTTCCCAACAGGAATATGTGGTTTAGCAGGTACTTTGGAAGCAGATGCTTTGGAAGTTGATGCATCTTGTATTGGGATAGGAGTTGGCAATATTCCTGGTTTTGGAAGACTAGACAGATTAGATCCATTTACTTACAGAGAGGAAGAAGATGAAACCTTCAACCGGTCTTCCAAAATAACTATGCCAGGACTAAATTTGCTATTGGTAGAAGAACTTTCTTATTCCTGCTGAGCTCGCTGAAGGGCTCTACCATGAGTTTCTGCTGCGTACACAGTTCTAGCAGGGGTAGAATTGGAATAGTGGCTTCTGAAAGATCCACGTCTTCCCCTGTATCCTGAGACCCTGGAACTCCCTATGATTCCTCTTTTTGATACAGGGAATTCAGGCTCATTGAAATCGAAACTGTGACTGGCATGTGGATCTGTTAATTGAATCATATTAACAGAACCAAAGATTAACTCTTCGTCTGATGAAGACTCTGCCTGATTAGCCTTTTCAGGCTATGCCGTTTGGTGGGGCGGTGGCCGTGGCTTTGAAGTATATGGCATGAAGCTTGCCAAAGTCAAAGACGACTTAGGCTTTGACACATACTAATCCTCTTCTGATTCTTTTTCTTTCTTTGAATCATGCCATTTCTTTGAGGACTTTCCCTCTGATGAAGAGGGTTTTTCCGCAACATTCATGGAATAAGACACAATTGGTTTCCTTAATTGTGTTCGCAAAATAGCATGAGTTCGATTGATTGTCTTTCTGACCATACAATCATCATACTTTTGGGCATTTTTTCTTTTAACATCCTGCCATTCATCTTCCTCCTCTAGAACTGTAGCAGTGACACATGCTACCTGGGCTGAAGAGCCTTTCAATGTGACCTGTCCCGAGTCGACCATCTTTTGCAGGAGGTCATTGAAGACAAAACACTCCTGGATGGGATGCCTCAACATTTTATGAAAAGGGAAATAATTAGGACGGTCTTCATCTCCTTTCTTGTTTGGCCTCTTGGGCATTGGAAATTGAACCAAATTGTTTTCCAGAGCCGAAATGAAATAACCAAGAACTTGTTCATTTCAGAAAGAGTATGTTTTTCTCCTCAGATCCTAAAATTGTTTTCATCTTTGATCTTTTTGATCATCTGGACGAAAAGGCCTTTGTTGTTGGTGCTCAAAAGGAGGATCCCTTCAAGAAGATGGATGTTTTGAGGTAGAAATAGGTACAGGTGGTTGTTTGAGAATAACTGTAGTAGTTTCTACTTTACCCATTTTCCTTCCAGGAGCTGATGGAATTATATGAGATTTCGCCTTAGCCTGTATAAGGGAATCTTCAATCTGCTGAGCGATTGATGTAAGGTCTCAAAACCCTCCTGTGTATTTCACAGGGATTAACGGCGTGCGTAATTCGTCACGCTGATTTTCCACACAGATTGGCAACAATTATTTTTGAGGGAGTGATAAACTCAAGGAATATGTTAATCCCTTCCAGTGAGCAATGAAATCAGAGACTCTTTCATTCTCCCTTTGCTTACAGTTTCTAAGATCGAAAACTGTTTTCTTTGGCAAAGTTGAGCTGAACTGAAGGAGGAATTTTTGGCGAAGATCCTCCCATCCGGTAATTGACCGGGATTGCAAGCTTTTATACCAAACAAAAGCCAGTCCTTGCAAGGTTCGCATGAAGCATCTGAGTTTCACTGCTTCTTGCTGCTCCGGAGTTCCCATCATAGGATCGCAACAAGACAAGTAATGCTTCAAATGTTGTTTAGGATCGCCTGATCCATTTAAAATAGGGAATACAGGGTTCCCAAAACTGGATGGAGGAGAAATTGAATCTAACCATTCTGGGTAAACTTTATTTTCCTGTTGAACTTGCGCACGCTTCCCTTCCATAGTTTCTAACCGTGCTGTTAATGACTCAATAGTAGTTATTAAATTTTGAGAAACATCTTGTTGAACTTGGACTTGGGTAGGTGCAATAACTGGAGCTTGGACAGATGTGGCGATTGGTGCTACAACTGATGGTAGCACTACCAATCGTTGTTGCACTTGACACATAGGATTAGACCTGTGAGGGTGTACTGATAGTGGAGGATATTCTTGATCCATCTCAGTAGCTGCAACAAATTTCTTTGGCTGACTGACTCTAGCATGCTTAAGAAGAATACTAGTCTGAAGTAGTTCTGCAATCAACCTTCTTAAATCCTTCATTTCTTCCTCCTGTTTGCAAACCTATGTTCTATTGAAAGCGATTAACCTTCTCTAGAGGAAGGATATGTAACCTGGTTCTTTCCCTTCCCTTTGTTGGATCCTTTTTGGAGAGGGGGAAGTGGGTTACTCGAAGGATTACTTAAGTTCTGAGCAATCCTTTGACTTCGTGTACACACACCTTCTTCATTTGTGTCGGTGCGTACATCTTCTTGAGCAGGAACCTCTTCATCTGAGTCCCCTGAGTGAGACTCATCTGGTGGATCAGCAACAACGACATTGATGACATTAATCGATGCATAATTCATCGCATCCCTTCTATTAGAATTTTTGTGATATTGTCTTCTTCCATGTCTTTGATGAGACATTGCCTTTTGTTGATTCGATCCCTCAGGATCTTCTTGACAAACCGTAATTTGGATAGAATCTTCTGATAATTTGTCTCTTCGTTCCTCTTGAGGTTTCTTCCCTAATCGAGAAAAGACCGACTTTCTCTGGGGAGGGGATTGCTGATTTGAAAAAGTCCCCAATCCAGTGGACTGGGGTTGTTCCTGTTGTTCTCGCTCAACTCCCCGAATTATTTTTGTTGATTCCGAGGGTTGGTTTAAAAGTGTCCGCAATCTGGCGAGCTGGGGTGATTCTGCACATGCTATGTCTGAGACTTTCTTGAAAGCCCTCCTGATCTTGAAAACCTTAGTCCGGAAATTAGCTGGATGCATTAACCTGTATCTGCTTTTATCACCCGGTTCAAAAGACCGTTGGATGATCACTAACACTTATGTCACTTGGTGACGTGCTTGCTCCAAATGAGAGACCTGTTCTATATTATCGTTTGCTTGATGCAAGAGTAATTCGACAACTTGTTCTCTGTATTCTTGATTTTGAGAGGAACTAGTTGAAGCCTGTTCTTGGTCAAGCTTTTGATTTCAAACAAAGCCCATTTAATGTGGCTGGCCATGGGCAATAACATTGCATGAGACCATTTTCGGTGGGCTTTGATGACTAGAGAGCACCGTGAAATTTAGTGCTCCATGAACACCCCATCCCCTAACACAAATAACAGATAGGGCATTGGCAATTAACAGACACAATCTTCTTAGTGCGCCAAAGCATGAACGTTGTAGGGCTCTCTCCTGCTTTTCAGCCTTCGGATATCGAGAGACTGATAGAGACGCCAAATCAATCTGACATTGTAACCCTTCTATTATCTTAAGATGATTTTCATATTCATCATAAGATAATACTTTCTTTTTCAACTAACAAGGAGTTTTCCATATGTTGAGATTAATATCATGAATTTCATCTTCCGTCAAAATTTCTGAAATATTATACTAATAGTCAGCCAGAGGCCAAAACATCACTGGCACTTCACTTTTCACCAGTTGTTTTCTCATATTCAGCATTTCCTCTTTATCATTTGATGAAGATTCTTCTACCTGATTTGACCAGAGTTGGTGTTTCCTTGTTGCTTCATTGGATTCAACAGTATTGGTAGAGAAATTATTGATCAAACTAGAAGATGCATGACTTAGGGGTGGTTCGATGAATGAACTACACCCTGGGCTATCTTCTGATTGAGAAATTATTTCACCTGATAGTGATGAAGCTTCAAACATGACTGGTTTCGCATTTTCAAGTGCCTCAAGATAAGAGGGATTTCTCGGCACTACATTGTCCACTGGAGCATTTTCTTGGGCAATGTGCATCACTACTGCGGAGAGGACTTTCGAAACGAAATTCATCATCATGGGGAGGACCACCATAATGGGTTACAACAAAAGATGAGATCTCTTGCTCCTTGGTCTTCTGACCACACCGAGGGTTCCTGTGGAACTCATCTGAAGATGAAACTTTGAGATCGACCGAATTGTCATGAAGAAAGCCTTTTTGAGGAAGTGTCCATTGAAGACCTTCGGAATTGATGTTCCCACTATTGGTAACTGAGGGAGTAGTATCTTGAATTCCAACAGATAATTGTCTGAGGGCTTCAAGAACTCCAGCATCGAGCAAGGCCTTGTTACTAATTGGCTCTTGATCTCCTGACTGTACTGGGCGAGTCTTTTTCTTAGACGCCTTCTTACTCACCTTGTAAACCACTTGTTGACGAAAGTGGCTGCTTTGAGCAGGTGTATGTGCCTGATCAGGAAGGATGGCCAGGCTAGGCTGACGATATCCTCTCAAATCAGGTGTATATACCTGACTTGGTCGTCCGTATGATATGGGGTAGTATACCCCATAAACCTCTTGGACTGGAACAGATGTGTGTGTCTGTTCCGGAGTGAATTGTTGATGTATCACTCCACTGGTAGGGATAGATTTATGTGTCTTTCCCTGAGATTCCGCTGAAGTTGTTATAATATCCTGGCAGGCATCCAAAATATGAGCAGGGATTTGCTTCTTCTCTTTCATCATTGATAGAATATGCTCGGTGAATTAAGCTGCCGGAACGGGAATATACGCCCATTCCGGGCTTGGAGTAGGTGTATGTGCCTGCTCCTATCCTCCTTTTCCTGTCAGTGAATCCTGACAGTACTCAAGTGTGGGGGCAGAGAGTTGATTCTGCCTCCTATTTATTGTCGGGGCTTTCCGACTAACTTCTCCGAATGCTACCAAGAGAGACTATTGGTAGGCTTGATTAATACTAGCAGGTGTATGTGCCTTCTTATTGCACTTTGCCAAGTGTGGTTGATGAGATCCATCATATGTAGTCAGACGAGCCTACTGACTAGCTGATGATGTATAAACAGGTGTATGTTCCTGCCTATAGTACTCCGCTGGAATTTCCAGGTGGGATTGGCATGATGCTGCCAGATGAGTCTACTGGATAGCGGGTTTAAAACGGGCAGGTGTATGTGCCTGGTCGTTGCTTGCCACCAAGTTAGGTTGGTGGACTTCTCCAGATATGTTAGAGATGAGAACCTTCTCACTGTTGACCAGATTCCGCCTCTGGTGGTTCGTCTTGCTTGCTCAGGTTCGAGGAACCTGAGCCGAACACCTAGAGTCGGTACCCTCATCATGTTGAGGGCGCACTGCCGCACGAGTCTGGCGACGATTGTTGGTGGGAGCCCTCAGGAAGGACTCCTGTCTGTTTGAATTAAGGTCCTGAGGGACCTGTTCATTCACCTCCCTGGAATAAGGGATCGAATGGTGATTGCGTTCCAGGGATAATGACCCGAAATGGTTGGAGAAGGTAGTCAGCACCGCCTACTTCTTGATCAGTGGTCGTCATTGTCCGGACGACTGATGTGAGTTGTTTACTTGGAGGGCTTGTCGAGCAGCCTCCAGAGTTGGGATGGTACCGTGTTGACGGTACTCCTTAACCAGTGCATTTGATACCCAGTGTTGAAGATACTGATTAGGTGATATCATCCTAAGAGCGGACGACGATCCAGTAGGAGTAGCAGCAGTGGCATTTGCAGCAGTAGTATTCACAAGTGTGAACTTGAGAGCAGCCATTATAGAAATGCAGAAGATCTTGGGAAAAGAGTGCCTATTTGATATAACAGACGTAATCAAGATAAATTCAGCTACTACATCTTTTGTATGAACACATATGTCAATGATTTTTTTGTTGGCCCTCTCATTGCGTTTTAAATAGGGGCCTAAAAAATAGGTAAAAAATCATTTTAACTTGGTTAAGGATTCACGTCGGGTTCACCATTTTTGTTTCCCTCGGAATCCGGGGATTACCACCTCGATGGGAGGTTCAAACGTTTTGATCGGTTTCTAACGGGTTTGTTTACAGAACCGGAAATATCCAATGATTCCACATCCATCCGGACCTACTTTCCAAAGGTAGGTTCTCATTAGTTTGTGGACTGATGAGGCTTAGGAATTTTCATTGGTCGAGAGGATGGGAGGTCGGACTCATCACACCTTTTTAAGGGGAATTATTTCCTACTCCGGGACTCTCTTTATAGATTTAAGTTATGTTCTTGAATCCTTATTACATTACCAAGTATAAAATGAGCTTTCCTTCAGATCTAACAATCAATGATTAAATATGTAGGAAATTTAGAGAATCTTTTAAATGTATTCGAGGTTCTTAATCGATAGAGAATCATTTGTGTTTATTAGATATTCTTGGTCAATGGTACCCATAGACACATTTATATAGAAGTCTGTTGGTCATTATTGTGACCATGCTGGTTTTAAAGCCACTCAGTGGGGCACTTGAAGTTTATTGTCATCCAGAAGGACATGGATTATTTTAGAGTTGGGATCAAACCCGTAGATGAGCTACCTATGTGTCCTTTGTTTAGAATAGGAATCAGAACCCACGTAGTTCGAGTAAAGGAGTATGATTTTTATGATTGATGGCTCAAAGAAGGCTGTCATAATTACTTTTACCCTCTAAGATCACGTCAGTCATGCTCGGTGTAAGAAACAAGAGGTATTGGTAAAAAAATAGAGAATTGTGCCATGAAAGATGCAATCATAAGAAATAATGTGGGGCTTATGTATGTATGACTGCCCAAATAAATGAAGGTTAAGATTTACTTTAGGGAAGAAATCCAAAAACAGGGTCCATAAAGGTATATGTGCTTCATGGAGATTTTGAATACTGTAACTTGGGTCTTACTCCTGAAAAGGAGGCCCGAATTAGGAGAAGAATAATGATTGGGTTTTACTCCTGAAAAGGAATCCCTGATCAAAGGTAAATTAGGACTGGTTAAGAGAAATAAAGACTGGGGATTACTCCTGAAAAAGAGGCCCAGGTCAAGGATTAAGGTTTGGGGCTTACTACTGAGGAGGATACCCAAATTAGGGGACTGGGGCTTACTCCTAAAGAGGATGCCCAGATTTGGGAACTTTAAGAATTGGGGCTTACTCCTAAGGAAGATGCCCAAGTTAAGAATTATGATTGGGGCTTACTCCTAAGGAGGATGCCCAAATTAGGGGACTGGGGCTTACTCCTAAGAGGATGCCCAAAATTTAGAGGACTTATGACTGGGGATTATTCCTGAAAAGGAGACCCAGGTTAAGGATTCTCTCATCTTAAAGGATGAGGTTAAATGAATGAAATATCAATCTTTAATGACATAAAGATGTGTAAATCACTAGGTTTTGAGAGATATTCCACAGAATTCCTTTCAGATAAGGAAGTCAAATAAGAAATCATTCCATAAATGGCTTTGAAGAGTGTCTTGAAGACTGAATCTTGAATATGAAATGTGTAATGGATTAAGAGGGGTGAAATGGGAAAGAAAGGCATCCAAAAAGGCAGGGGCGCGCAAGTCCTGGAAGGCGCGCAGGTACTACGTGGGCGCGCAAGTCCTGGTCGTGCAGGTATACGCATGCGCGACACGTTTGGTACTTGCGCGGTGTTCAACTAGCAGGGTAATACTTGGGCGACCTATGTTTAAGGCCTTTAGAATCCTCTTGAAGTTATTCTAGCAGTGGGGCGTGTTTGTTCTATTGAAGGAGTAAGGAGGCACGCAAGTGTGGCCATTTCCCTTAAGGGCTGTCCACCTAGGCGCGCAAGTGTTGATGAGTTTCAACACTTAGGCCTTCCTCCCCCTCTTTAGATCTTCCGTTCTAGGTGAGAAATTACCTTAGAAGTGTTCCGGAAGCTTTGAGAAGAGACTAGGGCTCCGGGAACTCAAATATGAGATTCTGGAACAATTCTATTTCGAATGGGGGGCCCACATGGTCTATTTATAGGCAGGGAGAAGACCCCGGGCAGTTATCACTTAGGTCGTGCAATTCACTTGCACGACCATAATGTGTCGCACACGTGGACTTGCGCGACGATGAGGAAACTTGCGCGACATATGGGTAATCTTCTCCTTGTTCATCCCTTTGTTGATTTTTGATATTTTCTTCAATGGATGGATTAATTTGTGCTAAGTCGTTTCCTTTTACATTCCTTTGGACTCTGTGACGAAAAAGGAGCATCAACAGACGGTGATGGAAGGGATGGCGGTGACCGAAGGAAAAGCAGTGACCGTATGCCAGCCGCATGGAGAGGAACTGCGGCCGAAAACTGCGGGCCGCTCTGCCGACGAAGAACCGACAGGCTAAAGCCAATCGTGCCAAAGGAGGACCGTAGGACCACAAGGGGAGCCACACTGTGGAATACCGCGGCCCACGTTCTGCGGGCCCCTCAGCGGGTGAACCGGCCGGAAGGTGGCTGGTCGGGCTGAGATGAACCGCGGTGCCAGGAGGGCGCCACGCTGGATGAACCGCGGCCCACCGAAGCGAGCCGCTTGCGCCAAAAAGGCTGACCAGCTTCGGTGGGCCGGTTAAGGAGGGCGGCGCCACTTGGCGCCGCCAGTTCGGGCAGCCGGGGGGCCGCGCCCCCCACCACGGACTGCTTGGCTTCCTTCGGGCCGCGTCGCGCCGCGCCGGGTCGGGCCGCGCCATGCTGGAGCGGGCCGCACCCCACCGGGCCAGGCAGCTTCTCCCTTCAGGCCAGGCCACACCTGCCACCAGGGCGGGTAACGTTTCTTTAAGCTGGGCTGACTCCCCATACTGTGTGGACTCGCCGAACCGGGTCGGGCCGACCCGCCAGCCCACTGGGCCTAACGGGTCGGGCTCGTACGCTTAAATGCGAATATCTTCACGACCGTCCGTCTGATCAATGAAAAATCTGTGGCACTGGGAACCTCATAACAAGGCATTCCTTTTTCTATACTGTAAGTGTGTTTTGGAATACTGTGGAAAAATGGTCGGGTTGGTTCGAAACCGAAACCAACCGTGCCCTCGGAGAAAAAATGCTTATAACATAAGGACCAGATGTCCGATTGACATGTTGTCGACTATGTTGGATTCCAATTAATGAGACTGGCATGTTTGCATACTCTACATAGGATTTGGATGTGGTTTGAGCATGTCCGGGTTGGATTGTACCCGAAATCCAACCAGGCCCCTAGAACGGAAATGCTAATAACTCACAGACCGGACGTCTGATTGACACACCGTCTGTTGCGTTGAGACCCCTATGACGAGGCGGTCCTTTGTGATACTTCTACGTGTGACTTCGTGACACATAGAAGTATTGAACAGTATCTCATGGAGCGGACCCTCCTAGAGTCGAGCGTACGAAGTGCGGAGACCTAGTAGTTGTAGACCTGACGACTGCTTGACTGAATCGACTCGGAGTGATTCGATTAGCCCAGTGGACGGAGCACCCAGTTTGGCGGTAGACCCACGGCGGACGGAGTGCCTAGTTTGGAATCAGACTCCCGATACTCTACAAGAGGATTACCTCTATAGGCTATTAGTGGGTGTGCTACTATGTTGGGGCTGCAGACCCATGGAGGGGAGCGCTACTGTATTGGGGAGACAGACCCGCAGTACTCGACAGGAGGAGTAGCTCAGCAGTCTAAGGTTAGTGAGTAGCGCCTCGGAGTCTCAACAGAGCCACTGTACTCGACATGGGAAGATTTCTCCAGTAGTTGTGGTTTCGATAATGAAAATCCTAGTTTGAGCTGAGTCATTGACCTTTGTGTTTTCCTCATGATTGAGATGGGTTACTTGATAACTTAGGTATATGTATGAGTATATACCTAAGTAAAGTTATCTGTTGAGATAATTCTTTGGGGTTTATCGTTGTTGTATTGAGTGAGACCTTGAGGGTCTCGGGGTCCCTATTGAGTATCGTTATACTCACCCCTACACGCTCTATGCCTGCACGTCATTGTGTTGGATGTAGACGATATACAAAACTGACCTAGGTAGAGAGTACGAGGACTAGACGGTACCCAGAGGTGGACACTCGGCGTCACAGAACACGGTGCGAACTGATAAATGCAGAGTGCTGAGGAGGTCATCTGTACCTAACCTTCAGGTAGGAACCCGTAGGATGATCCATGAGTTGCTTCCATTTTCTAGCTGTTTGTCTTTTCAGTGGTACATTCTTTCAGTTGTAGCGGTACCTTTCTGTTGGGCTTGTTTTTCCGGCACCTTTTGTATTTTCAGCAAACTTGTTATACCTCTTTACTTAGTGTTTTCTTCCTCTTGATCTATGGTTGTGTGAGTATACATTTTATAAAGTAAATTCCTTCCCAGATATAGGGATTTACACCTCTAGTGCTAGTCGCCACCCTCTGGCCTATGGGAGGCGGGCTTGGGGTAGTTACGAAACGGGCCCCAGGGGATGGGTCGTGACAAATTGGTATCAAAAGAGTCAGTTATACTGCAGAACTTAGGACTCTGATATATATTTTATATGAAGCAATAGTATTAAGGGTACCGAGTGTGGTTTTCAGTTCAGGGAGTTTAGTGTTGGTGCGGCGGCCAACGTATACATACACCAGGACCCTGACTACTAATTTCCGACTCAGTGCATGAAAACACAGAATGCATGTGAGATTTCAAATTTTTTCTTTATGTCAAATCAAACCAGCCAAGCTTACCAGGTATAGTCTTTTGACCATGTCACATCTATTTCTTTTCAGGATGTCTTCACCTAGTCAGTGAGCGCAGGTTCCACCGAGCAGTGAGGCCTCATTACAGGGCTCTCTTCCAGTTGAGGTACCAGCAGAGTGTGCACGACGCTTGAGCGCGTTGCATTAGTTCCAGTGACAGAGGCCCTTGAGGTTTCAAGGCGAGTCAGATTTTCATACGGCTAGGTACATGATGGAGTTTGTAGCACAGGCTTTCCACACAGTTGGGACACCCGCTAACTTGATGGTGTATCTAGCTGCTGGTCTCCTTCAAGGAGCAGCTGAAAGGTGGTGGTGCAAGATGATCTAGTTTTGCGGCGAGATGACCTTCACCTGGGGAAAATTCAAGGGTTTTTCATAATGGAGCTTATACTAGTGACTCTAAGCTCTGTGCAGTATCAGGAGCTACTGCTCTATCTGCAAGACTTTCCGACCATGGCGGTGTCTTCTGCAGCCCGCAGTAGAAATATGACACAGAAGTCCAAGCGGACTAGGCCAAATGGTGGTAGACCTCAGGATACCTCTTTGGTAGTGCGAGGCACACAAAACAGAGCCAGCTATACGAGGAGGAGGAAATTCTATGCATGCGGCAGGCATGGTCACTTGGCTCGAGACTGCCCGACCTGTCCAGGAGATGACCACCATTCAGTTGAGGAACCTACTAGATCAAGGAAGAGGAGATGGAAGTATAGCTGGTGGTGTACGACGCTTCGAGGTTTTTCCACCACCACCACTAGGAGGTCCACCCCGACCACAGGGAATGAGTGGATATGGGAGAGCACAGCTTCAGGTTGTGGAAGAATACGACCATGGAGCTCTGGAAGCAGGTGGACAGGAGCAGGACTAGTTCTAGGCATGAAGTTATTTTTTCTTGGTGCTTCTAGTTTCTATGTTGTTGTCATTTGTGTTTTTATGTGTCTTTTTACTACGAGCTGCAGTAATAAAAGACACTTGTCCTTGTGACGTTTACTTTCATGTCCTTTTTGTATGGTTGATACTCAGAGGTTCTGGATAAAACTGTTGATTGTGCCCTCACTTTAGAGATTCCTACTTGAGGAGACCCAATGACCACACACTGATGCCGATAGTGTGACTCAACCCTTTTAGGCGAGATTAATGGTTGGATCTCTTAGTAGTAGCGTCGAGGCCTTACGACTTCATCCAAGATAATAATTGCACTGTTCATGTCAGGATTGACTGTTTTAGGCAATGAACGTGGTTTGTCCATAGGATGAGACCATAATTCTCTTTTTTAGAAGAGGGGAAATCTTAGCAGCTCTTGTAGGACCAGAGATGGTTTAGGATACGATGGAGAAGGTGCAGATCATCCTGGAACGGATGGAGACTACACAGAGCAGATAGAAGTCCTATGGTGATAGAAGATAGAGACCACTGGAGTTTGAGGATGGCGACCATGTCTTCTTACGGGTCTCACCTCGATGAGGTCTGTGGAGATTTGGCCAGGGTGGCAAGTAATCTCTGCGTTTCATTGGGACATTTCAGGTTATCAGTATATTAGGCGAGGTGGCTTACCGCCTGGCCCTTCCACCTTAGTTGCACCGGGTGCATGACGTCTTCCACGTATCTCAGCTGAGGAGATACGTCCACAACCCGACCCATATCATCAATCACGGGGAGCTGGACATCAATGATGGGGAGACGTTTACAGAGGTCCCGATGGAGATTGAGTATGGACAGAAGTGGGTCCTACATGGATGGTTGATTCCTCTGGCGTACATTTTCTGGCAGTACTGGAACCTCCGGGAGAACACTTGGGAGCGAGAGGCGCGGATGCAAGCTCAGTATTCCAATTTGTTTTCTTATTGTGTGTTGTAGCTTTACGGGGATGTAAATAGCTATGGTGGGATTAATTTAAAGACCTGTAATTTTCAAGGAAATATTTTTTCTTAATTCATTGTAATTTTACCAGTCTGTAGCTTCTGACGGCACTTGACTTTGAGGCCCGGTGTGCCCGGAATCAATTTCCGATGTTTTGTTCAGATACGTTTAGTAAAAGTACGTGCAGATTTTTCTATCTTTTGAACCGATGCTCGAAATTGAAATCTGAGGACACTGATGAACTCGTAGCGCCGATAATTACTTAAGGGGACCTTTACCGCAGTTGCATTTTTTGCAGGTTGAGAGTTAATTTTTGGTGAAATTGGAAATAGTTAAATAAAATTTTAGATCAAAATTTATTAATCTATGGAAGTTAATTCCTCCCATGGGAAGTTATTGGTGGGACCCACACCCACATAACTTCCCAAGTGTGGATATTTGAGCGGTGGGTCCCACACAAGCCCCAACCGTTCGTCTCCCATAACCTCCCTTTAACCCCCATTAATCTCCTCTTCATTAAGTTGACAACTTCCCCCCATTTATTATGTGGAGCCTCTCCACCTTCCACCCATTGATTGTGCCACCACACGCAATGAATTAATTAATATATTAATTAATTAATCTATATGTAAAGAATAAATTTTTGAATTGTTTTGAATTTGGTGCGAAATTCTTTTAAAAGAGTGGGAAGCCTTTTCTTTGGTTTTGGTTGGCAAATCTTGGTGGGGGAGCGCTTGAGAGGATTTAGAAGGAAGTGTTCTTCTCCGACGAAGAACACAAACCTTCAACGAAGAATGACTTCGAAAAAGAACACAAAGACTTCTCAATAGATGATTCCCTTCGGAAGCACCCTGACGTCAACAGAAACGACATCTGTATACCGCGACGCCCATCCTCCGTGATGCCGACTTCTGTGATGCTCGACTACCGTGAACCTTTATTCAAGTTAGGGGTTTGTTTCAATTTTAATTGAATAAAATTGTTCTTTGTACTTCGTTGAAACCATGGATTGTCATTGGCAATGTGATACCACCTAACGAAGAGGGCGCATGCCGAAAGAACATGGCTTGACAACCCTCTGTTGATCCTTGTTCTTTTTCAATGGAAATGGTGACGAAAGGGATGGCAGTGACCGGAGGAAAAGTTGGGGCGGTATGTTGGCCGCGTGGAGAGGAACCTCGGCCCGTAACCATGGGCCGCTCGTCCGATGAAGAACCAGCCGGCTAAAGCCGACTGGGCCGAAGGAGGACCGCGACACCATAAGGGGCACCGCGCTGCGGAAGACTACGGTCTGCGTTCCGCGGGACACTCGGCGGGCGAACCGTCCGGAAGGCGGCCGACCGTGTTGAGCAGAACCACGGCGCCAGGAGGACCTCACGCTGGATGAAATGTGGCCCACCGAAGTGGGCCGCATGCGCCATGAAGTTCGGTAGTTTAGGGAGGGTGGCGGCGCTTGGCGCCGCTGGTTCGGGCAGCCGGGGGGACGCCCCACCCGCAACGGTCCGCCCGACCGGCGGGCTGAGCCCCGGCTGGCCCGGGCCGGGCCGCGCCTGCCTTCTGGCCAGGCCGCTCCTGCCACCAGGCCGGGTTGCATTTCTTTAGGCAGGGCCAACACCCCATGCCGGGTTGGACCCGCCGAACCGGGTCGGAGGGACCCGCCAGCCCACTGGGCATAACGCGCCGGGCCCGTATGATTAAATACGAATATCATCAGGACCATGCGTCCGATCGAAGCTCCGTATATGGCACTGGGACCCTCGTGACGAGGCGGTCCTTTTTCGATACTCTAAGTGAGTTTTGGACGACTGTGAAAAACAGCCGGGTTGGTTTGAAACCGAAACGAACCGGGCCCTCTGAGCGGAATCACTTATAACATAATGATCGGACGTCTGATTGAAGTGTAGTCGACTACGTTGGATTCCTATTGATGAGACAGATATTTTGGAATACTCTACACATGATTTGGATGTGGTTTGAGCATGTCCGGGTTGGACTATACCTGAAATACAACCGGGCCCCTGGAACAGAAATTCTAATAACTCACAGACCGGGCGTCCGATTGATGCACCGTCTGTTGCATTGAGACCCCTATGACAAGGCGGTACATTGTTAT
Organism: Viscum album; assembly: GCA_963277665.1. Lineage (NCBI taxonomy): Eukaryota > Viridiplantae > Streptophyta > Magnoliopsida > Santalales > Viscaceae > Viscum > Viscum album. The sequence goes on along the minus strand of OY728135.1, from coordinate 247,346,363 downwards.
ACTTCTACATGTGACTTCGTGAAACATGGAAGTATCGACCAGTAGATCGTGGAGCAGACCCTCCCGGAGATGACTGTACGGAGTGCGGAGATCTAGTAGCAGTAGACCCGACGACTGCTTGACCGATTCGACTCGGAGTGATTCGATTATCCTAGTGGATGGAGCGACCGGTTTGGAGACAGAACCACGGTGGACGAAGCGCCTGGTTTGGTAGCAGACCCGCAGTACTCGATATGAGGAGTACCTGTGTAGGCTATTAGGGGTGCGCTATAGTGTTTGGGTGGCAGACCCATGGCGGGGAGTGCTACTGTGTTAGGGTGATAGAACCGCGGTACTTGATAGCAGGAGTACCTCAGCAGTCTAAGGTTAGTGAGTATCACCTCTGGGTCACGACAGGGCCACTGTACTCGATAGAGGAGGAGTTCTCTAGTAGTTTTGGTTTCGATAATGAAAATTTTGGTTTGATCTGAGTCATTGACCTTTGTGTTTTCCTCATAATTGAGATGGTTTACTTGATAACTTAGGTATATGTATGGGAATATACCTAAGTAATGGTTATCTGTTGAGATATTTTTTATGGTTTATCCTTGTTGGATTTAGTGAGACCATGGGGGTCTTGGGGTCCCTACTGAGTATCTTTATACTCACACTTGCACGGGCTATGCCTGCACCTCGTTTTGTTGGATGCAGACGACATGCAGTGCTGACCGAGGCAGAGAGTACGAGAACTGGACGGTACCCGAAGGTGGAAACTCGGCATGACGGCACACAGAGTGGATTGATAGATGCAGAGTGCTGAGGAGTACATCTATACCTACCCTTAAAGTAGGAACCCAGAGGACAATCCAGGAGTTGGTTCCATCTTCCAGCTGTTTGTCTTTTCAGTTGTACTTTCTTTCTGTTGTAGATGTACCTTTCTGTTGGGATTGTATTTCTGGCCCCTTTTGTATTTTAATTACACTTGTTATACTGTTTTACATAGTTTTTGCTTCTGATTTATCTCTCATTGTGTGTGTTTACATTTTATAAAGGCAATGCTTTCCTAGTTATAGGGATTTGCGCCTTTGGTGCTAGTTGCCAACCCCTGGCCTGTGGAAGGTGGACTTGGTGTAGTTATGACATGGGCCCTGGGGGACGGGTCATAAAAAAATAGTGGTTTTAGTTCCTAAATTTCTAAGTTACTCAAGTGAAGGAACAAAGTATTGGGGATTGATAAATTTTGGAGGCTTATATACATATTACTTGGTCATAAAAGTGTTGAAAACATGATACTAGATGGGGATTACACATGAGATTAACTATGAGGTTGGATTAAGGTTTATAAATGATAGGATTACCATATATGATAACACATATGAGTATATTGACTCAAGTTGATTATGTGGGGGCTTATAAATTTATCCCTCCATCATATTCCAAACCAGGTTAGTGACTTAGGTGAATGTGCGATGAAGGTTTAAAAGAGATAGGGGGCCCATGAAAAAATATTATTTTATAAAATTGGTAATAATTTGTGAGATATAAATGATTATTAATTATATTTGATGATATACATCACCTAGTATATGTTCTAAGTGAATTTATTTCAGGGTGATCGCACTCAGGTGGAGGACTATATATGATTCTAGTATCATAAAAGGAATGATAAAAGGATGTTGAGTGAGGACTAGATATGATATTCCATTGAGATAAATTTGTAGGCATGCACCTTGGTGGAGGATCATATATGATACCCTAGAGGACTATTCCAACAAAATTTTTTGAATGAAACTAATAAAAGTGTTTCAAATAATGGTATATTATTAGACAAAGTGGAGTGTTTCAATTGAAAGAGGTTTTTTATTCCATGAGGAGTGTCATTACATAATGAATGATCTACGATCTTGGAGGTGGTCATAGAATTGAAACCCAGAATGTGTAAATCCCAGTTTGAAATGTTGGTGGTGAAACTCTCAACTTTTCATTGGGGTTACTGAAGAAATCAAAATGACTAGTCCAAAGGCCTAGAACTACCACCCATTATTGATCATGATTGGGGAGTGGGGAAAAATCTTCCAAAGTATGGAACTTTGCAAATACCCCTATAGGGGTGTCCATATAGGGATGGTTTTCATCGCCATAGCCACCTAGAATATTGTAAAGAGGGTCAGTATAAGACTCTTAAAATTGAATTATGTGAAGGGACTCTATATTTTGTGATTCACAATGGGGTGTTAAAATATATATTTTCAAATAATGATACTCAATGTAATGTGTCTAGAGTTATTTTTGAAATTAATTAATTTAAAAAACTTATATAAGGGTTGTCTTCATTGAATTTTTTATATAGTCTTTCCTGGAATAACATGGAAAAAGTTATCTATTAAATGTATTTTGTTAATGTACATAATTAATGCCCTAACCACTCATTAATTTGATCATTGGGAATGTACTTAAATGGTTCTGGATGGGTTATCCCATCAAATGAGTTCTCATTCTCAGTGTGTGTGATGGAATTTATAATTATTGTACATCCTAAATTGGATCTTCACATAGCGATTGATGTACATTGCGAATGGAGTAAAATGTTATGTGGTTGGCAAAAAAAATTCCTCCACTTAGCCAAAAATGTCATAGAATTTTCATATGGATTTAATTCATTTGAAAGTATAGAAAATACTATGTTAACGACACAAAATTACCACCTATGAGCCAAAAATAACAATGGATGACCATAAATATTGATGTTATACACAAATAGAAAATAATTCATCATTTTTGGAATAAAATTACCATCTTTAAGACATAACTGATAAATAGTTCACATATGTATTTATATATGATAAAAGGCTGCTTCATTAAATTGGTAAACTATTTCAAAAATCAATTCAATCACTACATTGATCCATTTTAATTCATTGTGTTATGCTTTATGTTTCCAATTTCATCCACGCAAAAATGTTTCTCGACATCAAATAGGATTAATATCTGATTTATATGTCTATTTGTGATCCACAATTAGTCAAATGTAAACATTAAAATCGAACTGTGGTCATTATTATTTTGTACACATGCAAGTATGATTTTTTAGGGATATTTTCTTGTAGTAATATTAGAAATTGATTTCGAGTATTTATCTTCATTCTTCTTATAAACATGTGATTTCCATAGACTACCCCTAGAGGGATATTATCACAAACAAGAAACCACATTGGAAATATTTTTTATGGATCTATATCCCTCCATGTATGAGTAGTCATTTACTACCTTTAAGTCCCATTTCATTCTTCTTTTGGAATAAAGATACTAATATACTCAAACTCTATATGTTTTTTCTATGTACAGATTGAATAATGGGTTCTGTGGTAATGTGTGTGGCATGAATGTTATCAAATCCACAATGGTTTAACAAAAAAGAATCATAAAAATATAAATTAGTAAAAATAAATTCAAATAAAATATTAACTAGTAAATACAGTTTATTGTAACAAACAATTATTATATTCTTTTAAACAATAATAAAATATTATACTCTCCCATTAAAAAATATAATAAAAATTTCAATGAAAAACACTTTAATTAGAAATCATAAAAATATCTTGTAATATTCAAAAACATATTTTTTAAATATCATATAAAAAAATAAAATTAATACCTTTTATGATATCCTTAATTCATGTTTAATGAAATAAAATATGACAGAGTTATCTTATAGACATAAAAAAATTATAAAATATACTTTATTTATGAAGATGTGAAATTTCAAACATATGAAAACTGATGGTTTCATAAACAATGGAATTTTTATAGAGGCTCATTATGGTAACATGAAATAATATTCAAAGATATATTCTTCTTATAAAAGTCAAGAGGATGAGTATTTAGAAATTTAGTTCAATTATTATCATTAAAAACCACCTCAAAAATCATTCATCCAAGATAAACCAATTTCCTCTATATTCATTTGGGAGAAATAAGAAAAGTGAAAAAAGTAAAATAATAGGTTATAAATTTATTAAGATGGACATTCACAAAGGAATTACTACACAATGGCTATGTTTTATGAGTGTAGAGTCAATAAATTTTAGAGAAAATGATCATATCTATTGTGTAAGTAAAAAAAGATTTGGGATAAGTGAGTTTATGCAACCTTTAAATAGAAATTTTGGAAAATAAAATTTTCATTTATTAGAAGAGTGCACGGTTATGGTGAACTATAAGGATATCCCCACATAAACCACAAAATGGTAACTGAAAGGGTTTAGTTTGAAATTAAGGATTTATTTAGGGATAGAAAAACCATGAGAAAATTAGTACACCAAATAAATTCTTTTAAAAATATAAACTTTTTTAAAACAATAAGTTAATCAATCAGATAATAAATATCTGAAATATATATTAAATATTTATGTATTGAGTTTCACAATTATCCCTATAAAAATACATTCCACTCTATGAATGTTATATAAAAAATCCTTGGAATAATTATGAATTTAAAAACATAAGAAATTTTTATATTTATTAAAATTTTGTACAAGATATAAGTAAATTTAATAGATAAGGAACTCTCTAACATATTTCCCATACATTTAATCTCTAGAAATAATAAATATAAAATTCAACTTAATAATTCAACAAGTAATTGAAAACATAACAGAAAGTAAAGTTATAAATAAATAAATCCTATAAAACCCAATAAATAAATACATATTCTATGAATTTGGAATTAAAATATAGAAATACATTTTACAATACATCCAACATGGTATTGATCCCCTGACTAGATTTACCATAAAGATGGTGGTGAACTAGAAGTTTACTTTTATGAATTATTTTCTTTTGAAATAAAACTCTTGAAATATTATAATTCTAGATCCAATAACTAATTCTTATAGTCTAAAATCATCTTCAAAAAATGATAAGAAAGAGAAATGTACATATTATTTATAAGGCTTGGCTGAATGACCCACTCTATTCCATGTTGATTAAACCCCTCAATATGGATTCTCTTCTATAATAATTTTATCAATTACAATGGTTGATATAGATTCACAGAATATCATAAATTATAAATCCACATAAGTGGTTCCTTATACTTTTTCCCATAATGTTATGAAAATCTACACTTGGGTGCTCCAAAATCCACACTAATTACATCTCCTAACTTCAACTCTAATAAAAATACATCCTTTTCTCCCACTCTAACTAATATAATTCAAATGTTCCCAATTACAAAAAGGATATTATATCATTCCGCATGGATTAATCTATTTCATGATGATCTTTTGATCATTTTGAATAAAATTTTCTCATGTGAAATTCATGTTCATTCAACGACTATAAGTCTGTTATCTAGGTCTTTCTCAATTATTATTATAACATGTATTTTGGTCAGTTTACTCATAAAAAATATTCTTTATATGTGATTATTTTTTCTTATATTTATTATATGACCTCACTTAATTCTATTCATGTTTTTCATACTAGTTCTTCCTTATTTTATGATAGAAATAACATTCACAATATAATGTTTTTCTCAATTTGAGTTCTCAACATAAAACCCTAGCACATGTTGTTTATTAATTTTTTTTTCATACTATTCACTTTATATTTTTCTATTGTATTATTGAATTTGAATTCAATTAAATGTTCTTGGGAATAACCAATTTCATACATGCACTTTATTCACCTCCTTCAAATTTTCTTCTTAAACCCTGATATATGCATGAGGACACAAGGTACCATCGTTGGAATAATGTACGTACATAGTATCCATGTCTATTATTCTATAAAAGTTTTTATAATTGATTCATTTAAACATGATATATTTGTCCCTCATTAAAAAATAATTTCTTCATATCCAAATACATTATGAAATAAGGATTGGTTAATGGTATGTCTTATGTTCCACTACACAGGATAGGTTGTGTTAAACAAAACCAGTGTGAGAGAGATATTATTCTTCACAAAATAGTTTGAGTGTACATGGAATGGTTTTAATTCTATTAGTGATTCTCATATTCTTGGAAAAATTAGCATGGAATGTGGGATTCCACTTAATGAGCCAGCATGCATTGTAGGGATTTTTTATTCATCATAAAACATTATCCTCTTTATGTTTGAAGCAATTATATTATCCTTGAATCATTTTCATTAATAGGTGAGGTACATCACCATTTAATATTTTTTTCATCGATATAAATATTTTAAATAGATATACATAAATTACTAATTATAACATTTATGATCATCTATATAATTATATATTCAAAGAATTTCAGTTTTTGGTGAAAAACCTAGTGTCTCTCCATATCTGAGATCTATTTATGGTGAAGAAATCATGGGCATGTGGTGAAGATACTATGCACCTAATTGTTCATGAATGAACTCATCTTGAATATAGAAAAACATCTGAAACATCATTTTAAATCATTTGGTGACATTTTTTTGAATAGACGCATACATGTCAGACCCTAATTATGTGTATGATGGCATTCAACCTCATCATCTTATAAGAATGACCATAGAACAACCATGATGACATTGAGATCAATTATTAGAGGTCTATAATTCCACTCCAGTACACTATAACTTTTAGGTCGATGTTTAGGTTGAATAAAAAGTATCAAATCGATCATACCGATCACATTTCATGGATAGAACAATGAAATAATTGTTAGTACAATATTTTGTGTAGAAAATGTGCCCTCTATGATCCTTGTCCCGTATATTTTTTATCAACTAATTCTTAGTCTCCCATATAGACAATTCTATCACACCCCATCATTGAGCTAGAAGTGGGATTCGAGACCCACAACAAAACATAGTCGTTATTCCCATGAGTTGTGACCCTACATTTTATCCCACCAATCCCAGCCCATACAATCTCACCAAGAATAGATAACATGTAGTACCTATAATAACCAAAGAAAACTACCTCCATTAAGGTCGTTTTTAGATATTTTACCCCCATTTTAGAGGACTCCTCCATGATTTATTACCAAGATGGTCCCTTGATATTGATTTGTTGGCCACATTTTTTATGTAAAATACTAATAAAGTGATTTCAAAATTATTAATCATTAATTTCCAATTTATTTTCTATATAATATTCTAAGAATGAATGTAATATTAAATGGGTTTTATCAAATTCTCATGAAATAACAATATATTTCAGGTAATTATTTCATTATTCACCTAAATAAAAATGGTGTCTCGTGTAAAAACCAGTATGAACTTCATAAAATTCCATTTTCACATTGCCTAGATGTTGAAGACTAGATGAAAATGCCCAAAATAACAAGTATAATTTCACATGCCTGAAATCCAATTCCATAATTTGTATCCATAACAATTTTATATGAATTACCACATTATGAAATCAACTTAAAGAACTAATAATACCACATTATTGATAAAAAATGAAACATATGGTCCAAAAATCAACAAATTTTGTTTCAATATCTCTTTAAAAATTAAAAAGTTAATAGGTGAGAATAGAAAATTCTCCAACTTATTAGAATACAATTCAAAATGGTATGTTCAGTATTCAAATATTTCCATTCATCTGAAAATATGTTCTCATCCCATTCAAGATTATTTTTTGAACACATATTTGATTGGAATTATATCACATTGTTTTTCTACTAAAGGGCCTTTTTTAAAAAAAAATCTTCAAGGTTTAACTACGTGTAGAAATAATAGAAATACAACCAAGGTTTTCTATATAGTCCATAAACTACCATTTATATGAATTTATGCTCATAAATTCTCAATTCTCATTTTATGGGATGTATGCAATTATATTTTTCAATCCAATGCTAAATGCTAGAAAATAGTCAATGAACACATTATAATGATTAGGTGAAAAAGATACAACTCCCCATTCTCACTTATTCTCTTTAATCAATAACTCCCACTTAATTTTTATTCTTAATTCAATTATAAATGAGGAATGAAATTGTGAATGATATAACAAAATGTTTCTCCCACTTATGGAATGCACTATTATATCCCATTTCATAGAAATAAATAGGATCCATGAATTAAAATAACATTATATTTTCCATATCTAAAATCCTTAAAAATATATTTCAATTACCAACATGTTATCTCAAAAAGAATCAAATGATTGGGAATACGGTTAAACCTTATCAATTTTTAGGAGTAATATCCAGGAAGAGATATACCTCATAACCTGACCATTTCTTTCTCCCAATATTATTCAAAATCTTATCTACTTTTTTTGGACAAACCTTTTCCACATCCATTTTTATAGACACTATATTTAATATTAATTTAACATGATTTTCATATTCCTTCAATTATATAGAAATTTTAGTTATTGTTTGAAAATATCTAGGAATTCTACCATGAAAATTTCTATCTTCTCATAGTCATCACATGAATTAACTATAATTTTGAATTGTGGTTGCTTACCATTTAAAAAAATATAGAATATATAATGGAATATTTTCATCCGTTTATCATCTTTTTGAACCACATATTTATATATTTAACAAATCATTTTAATCATTATGTCTATTTTGGATTTATATCTTAGATAGGTTCTTGGTCAAACAATTTTTTGATGATTACATATTCACATATATTCAACTTGGCATCCCCTTGATTCATGCATATTTCCCACAAATTAAATTATTTAATAGAAATTATAGGATTTTTTCCCATAACTATTAATGTTATTCATAAAATATATATACACAGATCATTCACATTGATATTAATTCTTTCAATAAATATTTAGTTTTTTACTTCTTCAAAATGGGTTTTATTTTTCATGGGTGGGCAGTGATCTACTTGAAATATTTATCTTGTACCTTTGATGTGAGAATAGATTCCTCATTGTACATTATGGAAACTTATTTTTAATAGTCTTCATGTTTTTTTTCACATTCTAAGGCTGACTTATCTCCTTTATTTTCTTGCGGATTTATCATCCCTGGTATTGTTCTTCTCTATTCATTATATTTCCTCCACCAAAATACATTCCATAAATTATTTTCATGAATTTTCATGATATTACACCATTCCAATAACTTTCACATGAATCAAAAAATGATAACCATAGCCTATGAACTGCCTTATTTTATTTTGCGGTCTAGTCTTTTTAGATTTCACCGATGATGAACATTTATGTTTTTAAGTAAAAACCCAACTCTTTTGGGCACTATTTGATGAATATATATTCACATATATTTTCACGTCCAACATTTTTTTAATATTTTGTGTCTTCCTTGACCATTACTATTCATGTTTTGGTGTTACGAGTGTTCAAGAGGAGGATCACTGAGAGGTTTGTGGAGTAAAAGATGCAGATATGATGTTATGGGGAATTCAATAACTGGAATTGATATTTTCATTAGAAATCAGTGTTTTATGACTTTTGTAGTTGAAAACTGCTTACCATATTAGTGGTAGCGGAGGAGTCCCTAAAATAGATTCATCCCATAAAAGTGGAATTCTGATTTGGTTATTAATTAAGGGAATGATACAATGAATTTCAGTGAAAATATGGGATATGGGAAATTCAAAACATTAAATGGTTTCTTGGATTATAATAACTGGAAAACGTAGAATTAAAAGCGTTAATATGGAATTCATCCCTTGATTAAGGTGACTTAACCGAATTTATAAATTTTGATTTGTCATTTTCTTTCTCATTTAGCCTTTTCCCCCTCATGTATTTTAGAGGAAACCTATTAGACATTGATATATCATCTGAACCATCTTCCGACACATTGATCCAAATGTTCTAGTGGTTATTTTTTTATTTCCTTAGTAATATATTCCATTTATATCCATCATTTACTTTGGGTATTCCGTAAGAGATCCATTGTGGTAGTGTTGTTTCTTTGAGGGTGTCTTTCTGATGATGTTTTGATGACCCTAGGGTATAGTGTATGCTGATTCTTGAGTATCTTGTTTTTTTATTAAATAATTTTTCTTCATCAGCCTATACTGAGCAGTGACATTAGAAATAATTCTTGAGGTTTGGGATTGACATATTCCTCCATCTTATATGTTATGGGTGATATCTTCAAGGTTTATATTTCAATTGTTTTGATATTAAGGGTTGGATTAATATGAATATAAAATTAAATTATTTAAATTGATTGGTGTAGAGGATATCACATGTTTTGAATAATTTTTTATTTATTTTTGATGATATTATTACATGTTTATTCCCTAATGAGAGAAATTTATATTGGATGTATTATTTGTGTTGTGAATGATACAATGTGATTTCCATATTGTTTGGTGTTTTCTCACCATTCAAAAATGGGTAAATAACATATATATAAACAATAATCCAGTTACCGATGGAATTTGGTTTTTTTATAATACCCATGATAAATTAATAAATTAATATGATAGAATCACTTTAATAATTTATGAAATACCAGATATAATGTTGTGTTTTTGGAATATGATTTTTATGTTTCCTGGCATTGTTTTGGTGGTTGTGTGGCGGTGGTGATGACTAGATTAGATTTTTTAGTATATGGGTTGTGATGTGGTGGATAGTTGGCATGGATGGAATAAGGGAGGTTTAGTGATCTTATTGAGATTCAAAGATATGTGGTTCATGGTGGAGATGATTTATGGTGTTGGTACTCAACATGGATGTGATGTGCAATGGTTGTGGTGAGTAGTTATTTTTATTCATGGTGCATAGTGGTATTAGTGTGCAGTAGATATTTTCATTTAGTGGTTGTGATGAGTGGTGTTGTGGAAATGGTTTTTTTGAGTTGGGAGATTTATTGTGTGGTGGTTATGTTAATTTCCCTGTATTTTTTTTGAATAAATTTAGATGATAAAACAAAACAAAATAGGATAGTAAATATATGATATTTGATGAAAATTGTTTTGTTGTAAAATAATTAATTAATTCAATGTTTAATGAATAGATAGTTTAAATTTGAGTGATTTATATTAGTAAACTGAAGGAGATGTGAGGATTTTGTAGTAGTTGTTTCATGTCTTCCAATAGTGTGTAGTGGTTGTGATTGTTGGTTTTTGGTACAATGATTATTAGGTGGTGTGTGATGGATAGTTGATGTGAACCCAGACATTTGAAGGTTGTTTTAAATCTAAATATATTATTTTTATGTTATTTGTATACATGCTCCCCCTAATAAAGATAAACTTGTGAATGCATATAGGTTATTATTTCTAGGTGATTTCCCCAATATCTATGTTGGTGATAATATGGATGGATGGATATCCCCTATTCTCGAATCCACCATCGTTAATGATATCATGGATTTCTTTAGGTAAGTTATGCATTGATGACGTGTGAGTTTTCAGGTGTGGTCATGTGATATGGCTATAATTATATTTTACATATGGTGGGGGTTAGAAATGTTAGGTGGAGGGGACAAGCTTTAAGTTCTTCATATCAATGATAACCTACTGCCCTAGATATATTATGTGATGAGGTGTGATGGACTAGTTTTCATTGAGTAAGGAATGGTGAAGAGTTTTTGAATGAAATCAGTATATTCCATATCATGTGATGGTTGGGTAGGTACGGATGCATCCCAATCCATATTAGATGTGGCCTGGGCGTATTCATGAGATATGTGATTTGATGTGGTTGTTAGGTAACATATATGTATGGAATCGAAGAATAGGGCAATTGATATTGGGGGATGAGATTGAAAAATCAGTGGGGAAGAAACATGATGGTGAATTTCTTTATTAGTACCTTGATGAAATATTATTATATTGGATGTGTGATATATTGAGAAGGCTATAGTGAGTTTTGTTTATGGTCAATTTTCAGGAACAACTTCTTGTTTGTCTCATTGTTTGTTCATTCAAGCATTACGATCCTTTTTTCAAATGTTCAATTGAAACCTCAATTATGTCCCTATAGAGTATACATGTGTTTTCACCCGAAATATATAAAATGTTTATTGAGGTTTATAGGATAAATTGGGGGATCGAGTTTGACATTTTCTGTTTCAGTTTGGAGCTATTTTTGTGTCCCTGACATAAAAATTCAACTTTTTTATATTTGTAGATGCATTAGAATATCATTTTACGTTAGAAATGAAATATGGGATGGATTTGGTATTATTGGATTCTTTATTTTTGAGTTATTTTTTGTTTTAATATTATCTCTGAACTATTTTTTAACTATATAAGGTAATGCCTCCAATGTGTTATATTTCTAATCCCTTAGTGATCATTTCAATCTAGGGGCCTATTAGAGGAGAGACTCAGTGAGTCATTGTTTATTTAACATTATTATGGTATCTATTGGGGGGTAATAATATAGTGGTATTAGAGGGTTTTCTTAGAGTGACAGAGTTTTGATTTAGTCATTATATAGATTGAATGGGTTTCTTGTGTAGCAGCAATTGTTGACCATGGCTTATGACATGGTCCAATAGGTTAACTAGGATAAGTGATTTTAGTTCCCCTAAATGATATCGTTCATAAAATATTTTCATACAGAATAACAAAGTGTGGTGTATCTATTTACTGTATAAATAACAATTAGTGTTTCAACAGTTAGGGTAGAATGTGTCCTTATTATAATTTTGTTTTTTGTGAAAATAAAGTGAACTAAATAAAAATCCAATGATAAAATTTCATGCTAATGGTCTTAGGATGTTATCTAATATTTTTAGGAATGGCTCATATTCATCTTCTATGATTGGATTCGAATGTTATTGTTTAATAATCTGATCCAATTGAAAATTTGATGACTATAATGATATATGGGGATGATTCTTGGTAAATTCCCTTTTATTACTTTTAGTGGCAGTGTTTGGGGAACTATGAGGGAAGAGTTTAAGACCATGAAATAAAGTGCTAGATAGAGGATATTAGAAACACATTCAGTTTAATTCGACCATGGACTCAATTATGGGAGCCATTGGTTGTTAGTTTGTTTTAGGGTGCTAAATTTAAGTGGTGGACATTGTTTCTAAGTAACTAAAATGAGGGATATGTATTATGTATTGACATTTTAGGTTGTATTCCATTCAAATTTCCATTTACCAAAAATGAAGGTATCTTAGAGGAAGTACTTTATCCCTCTTTGGAATGGGATCTTGAGTGTGTGGGATCATGTGGTCAGTTTCAAGGATATTATGTAATTTCCCTTTATATTTTCCAAGATTAGTAGGCTAGTGAATAATATTTGGTGGAGGTTTTTAACCAATTGGTTTGGTATGAAGTCACACCTTTTATGATCCGAACATATCTTGAGATGAAGAAAATGATAAAAACTATTGATTGGATGAGTAATCTGGGATTTGATCCTAAATAGAGTGTATGTCATAGAGTATTGAGGATCATGGATTCAAGCAGTAGTCTATGTGTGTTCAGGTAGTTTGAGTTCTAAGGAGTGGGGAATCAATCGTGGCATATCTCCTATCATTTTTATAGGGAAGGCTTCCCCTGACCACCTATTGTAGATTTCATGTTTTAGTGTAATTTTAATAGAGTACATTGGAATAGTTATGCTTGGGGCCTAGCTACTTAGGGTGGCAAATATTTGGTTGACTTTCATGCCCCTTTTCAGTAGAAATAGATGTTCTCTCCAAGGCAGTTTCTGCATTAGGGACAACCATTGCTTGTTCTGCAGTTGAGGGTATATGGTGTTGGTAAATGGAAACCTCAATATTTTCTTTATCCATGGGTACACAGGCGGGAGTGTTACTACGAAGGTGATATACAAGAGATTTATATGGTCTGAGTGTGGTCAGAAGAAATTTTGTTTACTACAGCACAAAAAGATCCATTAGTTTTCCTTTGTACAATTTTCATATCATCTACCCTTATATGATTTTTTGAATCATGAGCCTTAAAATAATTTATTAATCATACCTTTTTATATTCATTAAGACATTAAATAGAGAGGATTATACTTCTTATTTTTTCTACATTAGATGTAGTTTAGGCTTATTTGTTTGACATGTGGAAAGGATATAGACAGGTAATACGGTATCACCAGTATATGGGATAGTTATTATTAGTTTACATATAGTCATATAATTTTATCCTTAAAATAGATATATTCTACTATAGGTAATATGTAATAGTATTTTTCAAGAGGAATGCTTTTTTAGGGTAAGTGATTGGTGTTTTATTGATATAATGGTTGTTAGAGGGGTTATTAGTCCATAGATCCTCCTATTTGGCATATGGTATATATTGTAGTGGAAGATTAGGTTTTCTGGGTGTTAATAGGGTTTTACAAGAGTTTCAAGGTGTTTTTATAAAGCAATTTCTTGTAGTACCCCCTCGAAGTGATGTCGAGACTGTGATTGAATTTTAGTTGGGTATATCATTGAGTTTGATGGATACCTATTAGATGGAGACTATAGAGAAACCAAAGTTAAGTTTGTATGTTGTTGACCTAATGAAGAGTGGTTTCATCCAATCCACTATGTCATAGTGGGGTGGTCTAGTATTGTTCTCCAAGAATTTGTATTGTTCTCCAAGAATTTGTATTGTTCTCCAAGAATTTGTATTGTGGTTTTGGGATATTTAATGATTACAGAAGGTTGAATTATGTAATTATCAGGAAACATTACCCTATTATGAGGATAGATGATCCTTTGGTCCCATATAGATTGTTATTTTATTTTGTAATCATCAGTTATAGTATACATATCACCAATTGATGATAAATGATTAGGATATCTCAAATACATCCTTCATGTACAAGTACGAGAAGTTGAATTGTTTAATTATGTCATTATGTGATAAAAACAGACCTACCATGTTCATAGGGTACATAGACTCTAGGTTATTTGAGTTATTGGACCAATTAAATATCTTGTTCATCAATGATATAATTATAAACTAAAAGTCTATGGAGGATCATTTCAAGCATCTTAAATATGTCTTTCTTTTCCTTTATCACCAACCACTATATGTTATTTTTTCCATGTGTGAAATATTGAGGAAATATTTGTGTTTCCTTGGATTTTTTATTGCCTAACAGGGAGTGGAAGTTGACCCATCCAACAATGAGGCAGTTGTTTCTTGTTTATAACCAACTAAAATGGCATAGGTTTACAGTTTCATTGGACTTTTAAGATATTATTTGCTTTTTATGTCCAATTTATCTTAGGTTGCAACCCAAATAACCATGTTAACTATAAAGAGAAATGCTTTGGTATGGAATTATTAGTTTCATGTCGAAATTAGTTATCTAAAAGAGATGTTGATCATTTCTACAATTCTTGAGTTGACTAAAGAGGGTTTATTATTTTCAGTATTATTGGATGAATCCAATTTTAGATTGGGTTGTGTGTTGTCTTAGTAGATTGTAGTGATCTAATATGAGTATAGTCAATTTCTTCGACACAATCAGAACTATTCCACCCATGATTTGGAGTTAGTTGTATTTGGGTTTTTTTGAGGATATGGAGACATTACCTTGTTAGTGATCACATTATAGTCCTTATTGTCCTAATGAGACATAAATTTTTATTCTCAAAGTTTTATGAATCTAAATCAGAAATGGTGAATGAAGTCAATTATTATGATTTTGACATCTCTTACACCCCACGAATGGTGAATTTTGTTGTTGAGGCATTGAGCTTTCAGTATTGTCTCTTTATTTTTGAGATAGTAGTTGACATCATATTCATGGTATGATGACTATGGGTTTATCCATGTAGTAGTATATTTATTAGTATTAGTGGTTAGGCATAGAAGAATAGGTTATTCATGACCATGTTTGTTGTGGTGATGATTTGAAGGGATGGATGGAAGATGATCAGAAACTATTTTTGATCCATAAGTGTTTAATTATTTTGAAGGGGTTTCATGAGGGGGTTATTCATGTGTTTCATAACACACCATTAATATTGCATCACTATGTAAAAAATATTTATCACGGGATGAGGATAAAACACTGGTTTTTAGGGATCAAATGGTCATTGTGATAGTTATTTGGGAGAGTTCAGGTTTTTAAATAAGTGAAATCATATCATTATGTTCCTAGAGTTATTTTGTATTTCTTTTATGTTGTTGAGTGTATATATTAATAAATAAAGATAAATTTTGTCACATGGTTACCTAGAGATCTAAGAGGTTGTGATGTGGTCTTTGTGATAGTGGACAAACTTATGAACAAGGCACTTTTCTGGGAGATCTATGAGTCAATTCCATGGATATTTTTCATATAGTATGTGCATGATGTGCCAATGATCCATGGGGTACCGAGGAATATCATCCCAGAACCAGATCCCTAGACTAAAATATGAGTATGGAGGGGATTTTATATTTATTATATCTCCCAATTTTACCTTACCATATGTTTCAACCATCATCAATATTGGCATATAGAAGAGACTATCCAAAAAACTAGGGGATATGTTAAAAATATGCTCCATCGACATCAAAGAATCATGGGTATACCATTATCCTTTGGTTTAGTATCCATGAATTAATCGTAACCACTATTATATTGGCATTGATCTCTTGGAGGAAATTTATGAGTTCTTTTATTGATCTCCATTGTGCTAAATGAAGGTTTGGGATCCATGAACTATTGGACCTAATGTTTTGCAAAGAACGACTAAGAAGGAAATTTTTTTGAGAGAGAATTTCAGTTATACAGGACCTTAAAAGTTCATATTATAATGATAGGTGGAGGTCCATATAGATCAAGGTTGAGTACAATGTGTTCTTGAGAGTCTCTACTTGATGATGGTAATGGGGGTTTGAAATTTAGAGTAAGCTTCACCCAGTTTGTTGATCCATTTGATGTGTTGGCTCAAGTTGGGCAGTTTTCATATCAGTTAAAAATTCCACCAAATTTAGATAAGATATAAGATCTATTCCATATGTCCAATAATTTTCATTTTCATCAAGGTAACTACCAATTATTTGAACAGGGAGAGTTGGATATAATCAATGGGATGAAATTCATAGAGGATCAAGTAAGTATCTATTATCATCAAGAAATGATGATTCATAGATGGACCATTCACATGGTTTGTGTGATGTGGAGGCATGGTGTCCTAGAGAAGAGTAATTGAGAGTGAGATATGAATATTCATTCCCAATACATGGAATTGAGTGGAGTTTATATTGTTTTTTTGGGTTTCCCTTGATACTGTGATGTTAGATCATGTTATTTTATGAATTGTGTTGTCTTCATGAATATTAATATGTGAATGTAATAAATATTATGGAATATTAAAAGGGGAAATATGATTCCGAATATTGATTTAATATAAATTTTTACAATTAAAACTGTATGGTTGAGTTAGAGCTTACCAAAGTGGAAAATATCTTAAATTGAAAATGTAATTACCTAAATTATGTTCGCATGGTATTTATGTGTGTTGGTTTTGGAAGTAACTATTTTTGGATGTACTCTGGTAGATGTTGCTACGTGTAAATAAACTGATTTGTGGATAGTTCCGGATGTTGTGGTGTTTTTACCATTATGAGTTTGTAATGTGGTCCTATGATTTTTTGGTTGTTTTGTTTTAGAATGTTTGGATTGTGGTTATGTTGAGGTGTAACAAGGTTTTTGAAATGTTTCTCATTGGGTGGTTGTTCGGAACCATCTTCTATTTTTGTTTTGATTCTCATAGACCAAAATCATTTAATATGTATCTAATATAAAATCATGTGGCATCCCAACAAGTTACATTTCTAGTTTTGGTGTTGGAGGTGTTCCAGATGAACCTCAAGGAGAGTTATATGAACATAGAGATGTAGTTGTGTAGTGTCACAGAATTCAGGACATGAATATTTGATTCGAATTTTGAATACCCATTTTACAACTTGAATAACTAGTGAGATCACAGTTTTATGTGGGGGTGGAGGAGTATGTGAAAAACATTGACATCATAAAAGGGGAATGAATTAAGTGATATTAATTTAGGAAGATATTCCATGAATATTTTAAGAAGTTTATTTATAGAAAATTAATTCCATGTAATGGTTTCATATATTATAATCAATGGACACATTGGTGTTCAAAATGTGAATATATAATTCATGATATGAATATGGATAATGATATAAACATTATAGATTTTTATTATACTTTTTTCCTCTCATTCATCCAATAATCCCTCTTGTTTTTTGAGTAACCCTGGGTGCCTTCAAGAGATATTCTAGCCCATATTCTAACACCATGAACATCTTGTTATGGTGGTTGAGTGTGGGAAACCAACAATGAGTTATTCAATTTCTCCCTATTGTTTCCTTTTTTTCTTCCCTCAATTGTCTGTATCAGTTGTGTAGTTTCATTTAGGGTGTGTTTTGGAATATTTTTTTATGATGCTTTCTTTTAGTATAGGTTGATCAATGAGAATATTGTGCAGTTTTCATTCTAATAAAATCTCTTCTTCACTTATAATGAGATGTGATATCGAAAATAATTATTAAGGTAGGGTATCCTTCTTATAACTCATCTTACATTTAATGTATGATATCTTCATTGTTTTAATTTTCTTTTTGAGTATAGTATTCTTCATTCTAATATGATAATAAAATAGAATAATTGAATTTTCTGGGTGTGGGTAGATATGAAATGATTGGACTGTATTTATAATGTTTCTCAGTATATTTTTCCTTGCTGACGACATTATGAGAATAACTTATATTTAAAGCCTTATTTCAGATGAGTATAATATGATGAGAAAACCCTTACTATTTTCTGTGTTCCCACAATAAAAATGGTAAATAATTTATAAATTTATAGTAATTTTGTTTCCAATTGATTCTGGTTTGTGTTATAATGGCCCTAAAAAATTAGATAATTATTGTCATAAAAGATCTTGAATTATATGTGAAATATTGAATGTTTTTTTGTGATGTGTTCTTTTGTTTTTTATATTTCATTGCATTGTTGGCACTATACTGTGGTGGTGGTGATGGAAAATTGGTATTATCAAGGTGTGGGATATGACCTGGTGGTTATTTGGCATATACGTGATCCATGATGATTTGTGTTGTGGTTAAGGTGTGCAAAGGTGTGGTGTGAGGTGGTGATGATTTTTAGTGCAGTTTTGGGACATGGATTTTACATGAAATGGATTTGGTTTCTAGTGGTGATGGTGCATGGTACACAGTGGTAGGGATGTACAGTGGTTGTGGATGTGTAGTGGTTGTTATGTGTGGTGTTGTGGTGATGGTTGTTGTGAGTTGGGTGAGTTTTTTCAATGGTTGTGTTAGTTTTTCAATTTTCCCTAAAAATATTTAAATGATAAAATGAAACAAAATAGGTTGGTAAATAAATGAGAGGGGATATAAATGTTTTTTTATAAATGGATTAATTAATTGAACATTAAATGAATGGGTAGTGTAAATGTGAGTGAAGTGTATCAGTAAATGGATGCTTATGAGTGTCTTTTATAGTGGTTGTGTGGTGAGTTTCATATATTTGTACAAGTGTTTGTGAAGTTTGGTGGACGGAATGGTGTTTATAATGTGGTGTGAACTAGTTCATTTAATGAGGACTGATAGGTTGGGTATTATTTTCCATCTATATATGTTGTATTTTATATTTTTATAAATATTCCCAACTAATGTGGGTTACCCTTATATTTTCTCATAGGTTCTTGGATTCGATTGTTTTCTCCAAAATAATGGATTTTTATGATATGGATGGGTAGTACCCCATCTTCCCTTCTCTTCCTCTGATAATGATATACATGATATGATCAGGTATGTTAGGTTTCTATGGAACAATATTTTGTGGTTAGAGTGATGTGATATGTATTTGATGAGATGCGATATATGGTGGGGGTAATGTGTGGTAGGAGTAGATAATGAGGTTTATTTCAATCAAATTCATGACATGCCATAGTACTAGTCAAATGATGAGATAAAGTGTACTGAACAAAGTGTTTTCAGTCTAGATGTATCATGGTGATAACTAATCATAGAAAATGATGCTACACCTAGCTTGGGTGTGGTTTGTAGGGATGAATTCTTACCCACATCAATGTCAAACTAGGTGTCTTTATGAGAAATATGATGCAACATGTATCGAATGGATGGGAGCCTAAGAAATTTATTATTGGGAATGAGAGTGGAAAATAAATGGGAAATCAACAGAAGTGTGCCTTTATTTGAATTAATCATGACGATATATTATTATATTACATTCTTGACTGGGTCACAAATCCATGGGGTTGTGGGGCTCTAGTTATTGGGCCTATATAGGTTCTACTTTGTCCTTCTATTTGTTTATGGGAATATCACCACAATATTTTCCCATGTTCACTTGTGACCTTGGTAAATCTATACTATATATTCATTTATCCTAAAATTAAATTTTAAAAAATCTCTAGGCTTTTAAATGTACATTAGAAACCAAGATGGACATTTCAATCATAGTTTTATAGCTTATGATTTTCCATTACAACATACTTGTATTTTGGTATATTTAGAGTCATTTATTTGTGTATGTTTATTTTTCTTACATTATGACATGGATTTAGGAATATTTCATATTATATACTGGGGGTTTTTGTGGGTTTTATCCTATCTCCCAATGTTGTTTTATTTATATTGGGTAATGCTTCTCATATGTGATATTTTTATACCCGTGATGCTTATAAAAAACTTATGGCTTTCTAGAAGCATGGCTCAAGGGGTTATTATCTCTCTTCCATATTTATGGTATCTTGGGGTTGGGGGGGGGGGGTTATGAATCATAATTTCATGGGTTTATTAACCTTTTTCATCATCTATACATTTAGGGGTTTTTGTTAAATATTTTACCAGTACATAAATCACCATAATTTAAAAATATTCTTTTTGGGTTAAGGGATAACTTCTTCTTAGATGATGATTCCATTCTAATATAATATTATATCATACTCTTTTTTTAGCCATTATAATAGTTGGAAACATGAGTGACATCATATCTTATTCTAAAAATTTTAAATTCATGAACATCTAGTGATCCTTGATTCTTCAATATCACCTCTATCTCTAAACACATCATGTTGAGAGAGTTATTCCCATCTTCAACTATTGTTAGCATGTCTTACCAATCATTCTTCAATTTTTTTTCATACATTTTCCAATATAATTTTTATGAATTTTCAACATATTATAGTTTTTTCATTATAATTTAGTTGATCATCATTTAAATAAATTGAAACACTATGAAAATTTTCAAATGCCTGATAATTTTATACATAAAAAATCTCCAAGAAATATTTCTCAGAAACATATATTTTTATATCCTCAATGTCATAAACATATCATTCATTGTAAAGTGAAATTATTTCATACTTTTTTTCATATGTTTTTTGATATTGTAGGATATAAAAACCCAATTATCTAATCCCATTTCCAATACATCATCCCATTCTTAAAGATTTAATTTTTTTTATCAAGAATACCCTTAAGACCTTTGACAATATGATTTAAAACATCATCGTAATCTTACATTGGTTTTTTGTTAAAGAATTAATGAATATCATTAAGTAGAGTATCATCATCACTTATTGATAATGAATCATCATAAGTATCATAATGAAAATAATTATTGAAATATATATAACATTGAATAATTTTAGTCTATGGTGTCTTTACCTTTACTATAAGAATCTTATTCATCTTCCTTACCTAAATATTATTTCTATTATTCAGAGTCTTCGAATAAATATTCATATTATTTTTTCCATAGGTAGCATCATTATCCACCATCTAAGGAAGATAACACATTTCCTAAATTCCAATCATCATAATGACTCTGTTGGATTATATACCGGACACATTCTCTAATACCACTTTTAGACCCCCTAGATGGATTGACATTTTAGAAGGGGTGAATCAGTGGTTTAATTTTAGGAATTATTTTATTTTGAATTCATTATATTGAAAGTTTTAATGTTATTAATCAACACAGTTATTCTCACAGTCTCACCTCATATGTAAAAGAATATTAGAGAGAAAAAAACACATAATATTTACAGGGTTTGGCTAAAAGGCATTGACCATTCAATGTTTGTTGTACACCCAACTTGGATTATCAATAATAATATTTTCCAAAATTATAATGGTTGATAAAAAATCACACAATATCTTAACTCTTGAATACCCACATGAGATACTTTATAATTCATTCCATAGTGTTTCCAAAGTTGACACGGGCCTCCTCTAGAATCTACACTAAAGACTTCTCGCACTTCAGGCTCCAAAGAAATATTTAATCAAATCCAAGATCGAATTGAGACACATCCAATAATACCCTATCAGACTAATAGAATTATTATTTTTTCAAGGATTAATACACTAAAAGATACTCTTTTGATATTTCTCTGTGAGCTAGCTTAATCAGACTTAATCATGTAAAATTCAAGTACCTTCCAGAACCACAAGTTGGGTCTAGGGTTCTTTATGAAGTATACTGATCACTTGTATTTTGGTCAGCTTCGTTAGTGTTACAGATTATTGAGAACTGTTACAGATTATTGAGAACTAAATCATTCTTCCTCTAATGAATACACAACTTCAAATAAATGTGTGCAAGTGGTCCTCACATGTTATTTAATATTCTATTCTATATAAAACATAAAACATCTCAAATTATCCTCTTATTGAGTTGTTAACATAGAATCCTATCACATATTATTTATGATTTATTATTTGATATACTGTTATAAAGTATATATTTTTCTTCTTATTAATGTATTTACATGAATTCACATGTCCATGGACACAATCAAATGCATGCATGTACTTTGTTCACATCCATCTATGTTTCTTCGTGCACATAGATATATAAATGGGGTCTCATGATGTCTTCACACAAACCAGTTATGCACAAAAAATCCACTAATATATTTCTATAAATTTTATTCAGATCTGAGATAAGTTCTCATTATATATAAGTTCCTCAAACAATCAATTATTCATTCACACAATAATACTTTTTTGAATTTGGATTGCTTCATAGTATGCCTCTTGTTCCTTCGTATAAGATAGGTTATATAGAACACAATTTGTGTAAGTGGGATATTATTCAATATAAAAACAATTGAGTGTTCTTTGAACTAGTAAAATTCATGAGTTGACTCTCCTCTTACTCAAATAATTGTAATTCTACACATTCTTTCACTTCACAAACTAGAAAATATACAGTATTTTGTTTTTTGGAAAGAAGATAGAATATCAATATAGGAAAAAACACTTTCTCATAAATGCATCTTCTTTTATTAGTCTATAATAGTTACTTTTCATAGTAACTTTACCATATCAAATACTCCATATAATGTTGAATAAATATCAGATAATAATATTATCATTTATTTCATTTTTTTATTTTTGTTTTGTGACACCAAAATAATATCTTGTGTCTTCATAGGCACGATCAATTCTTGGTGAATAACTCTTGTGCATGCAATGAAGATCACATGCCCCTAAATTTTCATTCTCAAACTCATCTATCATATACAAAAACTTCTTCAACATCATTTTCAACAAATAAAAATAACTTTATTCAAATGGTAGAAAGTATATAAAACAATGATAACATTCATAATGTTTTGAAAACTCATCACCATATCAAATCGAAAAAAGATCACCCTTGGATACATAGAGTTAGAGATTTAGAGGTATGACAATCAACTCAGGCATACTAGAACTCTCTTATGAGAGTCTACGATGAAGAAAAAGGCTCATATTTTTAGAACAAATTTGGTGTATTGGATCGATCAATGGAAGATAAGTCTGAAATTGTTTTTATAGAGAGACATTAACCACTTTTTTGCACATCCCATATCTCATATTAGATTGTTCTCACTCTTCCATTTAAATAGTTCCGTGTTGTATCATATTTGACATGCATCAAGGTTCATCAACAACAAAACAGCACACACATGCTTCTCCTGGACAACATAGCCACACGCTGGCCCACCTGCCCAAGTCCATGAAATCTCACAGGGGTGTGCTCCCCGGAGGGACTAATTTTCCACAATGACTTCTACCCCTATACGAGACCTTGTGGGGTGTCTCTCCCATACATTAGAGGATTTATTATATATTTGGGGTTGATCAAGTCACTTATAATTGTTTGGGTTGTAATAATATTTTGTCTAAAACTCCCAAAATGTGTTTTTGAAATTCATCGACATTAATTTCCAATGTATTCTAAACATAAACATCAATGAATTACATTAATATTTTTTCATTATTCACATTATCAGAAATTATATAATTTTTATGGTATTCCTTGAATTATTCACCCAAAAAGATGTTTCTATTGTATTAATCATTATTCACTTCAGTAAATTATTTTGTAACATGTTGTTGATGTTTTTGTTTAGTTCAAAATTCATCACAATTATAAGGATTATTTTCCATGAAATACATCCAATGCCATAAATTAAATATAAAATAATTCTATAACCATCACTACTTCATACCAACAATTTACAAGACACAAATTGACACATCATGGAAAAAAAATTCAACACTGGTTCTAATACTAGGAATATTGGATATATATATATATATATATATACTTGATTGTAGTTTTTTAAAACCATTAAATTTAAATATCACCTTCTTGTGCCGAACATTATAAAAATATCCCAATATATTCAATTAAACACAATAAAAAACAAAAAATATCCCAATTTAAACTCTAAATATCAATTATTTCTCATATCTATAACATTTAAATATCTTCCATTTGAAAATTTACATAGGTAAATAAAGGGATGAAAACATTGTACATAGAACAATATTCTATTAGAAATACCCAAATATCCATTTCAATGAAAATATTCAATCATATAATTCTATACATTTGAAAATATTGTAATAAAAATGATGTCAACTGCAAGTTGGAATGGAGGTAAATAAAATTACAAATTACGTTAGCTTCTCATGAAAACATGAATAAAAATAAATGTAATAAAATGTTTAATATAACCAAAAATGAATAATTTAAAACCCCCACTTCACAAGAATTTATAGGATTTTATTATTCCTTCAAACATACATATTCTATTTTAAATAAATCAGTCGTATACATTTTTAAAATGAAAAAACAATAAATAATCATAAATAGTTACCTTAAAAACAATATATTCTTATTCATACATTAGGAAAAATAATATTGAAACCCACAACATTAAGTAAAACTTTTTATGGAAATGAATATAAAGATCATGTATATTAATAATAGATCATATCCTCACCAAACCGCTAATTAATACAAAAACCAAATCAATCCAAATAAAACATGATCAAAACTATGTCAATATAATAAAATAATTTGTAAAATACAAACCCAACCAGTGATGTTTTATAAGAAATGTTTTATAAAGAGACTCGATATATTAATTCAATAAAAAAGAGATATACATACATAAAAATACTTACAAATCAAAGAAATGTGTTTATAATCAAAGGAATGGTTATAATTTGGCTTAAAAAAACATGAAATAACAATTACTTTAAAAAAAATAAAATCAAACAATATACAAATAGGGAAATTCCATCATAATGTTTAATTAATAAGACCAAAAAATTCATAGTTACAATGCATAATATAAAATATTCACATTGATTAACTTAATATTTATATTTAACATATACATATGTAATATCACTTTTTTGTAATAAAATTTTCTATATCATTGGGAATCATAATAAATAAAACTACATACATAGACAAGACAAAAATTAGATACGCTTGTTAGAATAATGAATTTATACTGATTCAACTACACAAAATGGTGAAGAAATCATAAATAATAATAGTTTCTTAAAAAATATTTTTATAATTGGATTGTAATCATTTATTATATATTAAATAATACTAATTGGAAAAAAATTTATAAAATCATTTATTCTTAAATGTATAATTTGCGTTACACATGTAGAAATAAAAGCAGTTTTATTTCAACATCTCATTATCCAAGGAATTAATGAAATTGTTAACCAAAATAATAAATCGAATTAACAAGATATATATCATTTAATGTGTCACCAATGAATTCATAGGTATGAATTTATTTTATCCATTATATTATTCTAGATGTTTTAAAAATACTTAATTAAAAAAACAAATTACAAGAAATTGTAGGAATCAAGTTTATCACATCGTTTGTATGGACCATGTGTCCCAACTGCTCAAGGGAGAGTTCTAATATATAATTGTTATCATGATTATATCATGGTTTCACTAGCCATGTGACCAATCCATATAGAATTTGTGTATTTTTTAAATTAAAATTTCATTTATTCCTTTTTTACATGGGAATCATTTTTATTCTCCCCATTCGACTAAATTGTCCCTGATGATTCTTCTTGAGTAAACAACTCATCATCTGTTTTTCTTCCTTGGTGTTCCTCATTCAATGTCAATTGATTTCTCAAAGGTATTACCACTTTTATTCTCAATTATCCTTCTATTATTCTCTCTAATTATTATAATCCCATGGTCATCTTGTTTTTTATAAGTTTTCCATAGTGTCCAATTTTAGATTTTAGAATCATATAAATTGATGGGTTTTGGTTTCTGGGGTTCATTGTGATATTCCCCAAAGATATTCTCTTATTTTTTATATAATAAAATTTTATTATTTTGAAATGTATTTGAGGATTCAAGGTAGTCAAATTTATTTTATAAACCTTTAACACATTCAATTTCATTTTAACTTTTACAAATATATTATCACCTCAAATGGGGATCATAAAAAATGTATAATTTCCCTAAATGGGTTCAAATGATTTTTCATTTAGTGAAAATATATTTTCCTTTGTTTTAAATGATTTTACTAATTAAAAAGAATTTAATAAGAAAAAAATGTGATTTCTCAGTATATATATATATGATTTAACAATTAATTCATTCGATTTCCCCTGTCTCGTTCAAATAAAATATTTGTGAACAAAGATTCGCTCATCCCATTCATAGAACATTATATTTTCTCGTGTGATATGAAACCATAACCTATGCATTGTATAGTGATATAGGAATCCACCGATCATCATTCATACATATGATTTCTATAGGAATATCAAACACTGCTAATCTTAATAAGATCCCATGTAACAAGAATTGATTCATTAAAACTATCTATCATATCAGAAAACAAGAACATCATAAATCATTTAATAGCAAAAATCTAATTTTTAAATGACTTCATATGAAAATAATATATTAGGAGGCATCAAAACCACTCTTCATTAATGATATATCATAGAGGGTAAATATATTATGGAATCAATAATCTTCCCAAAATATCATTTGAAAAATTGAATTATAAATTTCACTCAAAGAATATTAAGTGGAATAGAATAATTTTGAAAAATTATTTCCAAAACAATATCCTTGAAAATAAATAATTCTATCAAAAAGGATAAGCTAAAATACAATAAAACATTTACATTTGAAATAGTCATTAAAAATTCTACCATAAAAGTATTATAATGATTTCAAAAAGGATATATGAAATTAAATTTAATTGTATTTATTTTAAAGTAAGATTTATAATAGGAATTTTGAAACAACATAACATTTTCAAAAACTATAGGTGAAAATAAATTGATAACTTTTACCTTTAGAATTATTCATCAATAAGAAAAAATTTAAATAGATTTATTGTTTTTATAAATCCCCCTCTAAATAACATGATATAAAATAGTTCTAACAATAATAATAAATAATTAAACAATAAAAATAAATAAAATTAAAAAAAATGATAAGTTAAAATAGATTTAAAACACTTATTATTAAACTAATCATTAATAATGATTACATGACCATGGATATATTGATTTAAAAATTGGGAACAAAAAATAAATTTGCAAAGATTACTTTTAAAAATAACCTATAATAACAAGATAATTAACCGGAAATAAATGTTTAATAAGAAATTTTGAGTGGAAGAAATCTGTCATCAAAGAAATATGTTAAATAATAATAATTTTAACTTAATGACGAGAGTTGAGTTAACAAATTAGTTTATGACTTTGTTAAAAACTGTATAAATTGAAATTTAACTAAAAAAGATTATATGAACCTTCAAACTCTCTAAATTATATAAATATGTTAATGGAATTAATAGGTAGTAATAATACCACATAAAGTACTTTATTTTTCACAATATGGAATATGTCTTATGTGTATAAATTTGATAGATGGAAACATTATGACCTGGGTAAAAATTAAATAAAAAACTATAAAATGGAGAGAATCAAATTAAACATAAAATAAAATGAATAAAATTCAATCCTTGATATTTTATTTCAAATATATATTATACATTCCACATAAATAATTTTGATGTAAAAAATATGACCTATGTCTCAAATAATTGAAATTGTTGTGAAATCCCTTACATTGATTCCTTGTTTAGTCTGCACCACTCTAACACCCTATAATGAAAATATATATAACTTAATAAAATATTTAGTAAGAATATTAAAAAACAATATCATTTTTTAATAATTGTTTCCACATAATGATTATGAGTATATTAATTAACAATAGTGTAATTTGAGTATCTGCTGTTAATAATATTATTTAAATTTTCTATGTTTGATAAAGATGAAATAATTTCTTAAAATTTGAAAAAAAATTATCATTAATGTAATTTTAAATTTATTATTATATAACTTATAGTTATTTACATTTTATATATTACATTCCATAAGTGTTTTGGATATGTAGTAAGAAAACCAAATTGGCAAGAGATTATTTTATTGATTTTAGTTAATTGTGATTGATTCTTCAACTAAAATTTTAAAAAATGATATAGTATTTTCATATCCATATAACCATAAATATTTTATGGATAAATTATACCAATAAAATTTTCCATGATACTATATTTATCCCTAATATATTTATCTATCTATGTTCTTTTATGTGGCTAAACCAACCCATACATAATCTCTCTTTATCTCGAATGGGGGTAAATGAGTCGTATCATTTGGCATATTATATTTGTAACAGACTAATAATAATATTATAATTATTTAATTAACATGGGGATCTAATTTTTTATATTTTTAGGCAATTTATGAAAATTGATCAAGAAAATGAAAAATATTTCATTGTGGGGGTGAAAAAATCACGTCATCATGTTTAGCACTCATGTTTACCAATTCATGAGAGGTGGTAATGGTGGATATAAATTAAATATATAATAGTCAAAATGATATCTTATATAACTTATTTAATTATCATTACTATCATTAAGACTTAAAATGAATGGTTGTAATGAAAAACAAACAACATTGCTTCATGGAGGCAGTTGTCTGCACAACTCACTATAGATGTTATATTATTTGACAAAGTGGATAAAAGATAAAAGATAATTTATAAAAAATTAATCAAAAACTTTTATTTATATTAAAAAAATAATTAATAATATTATTATGGTGTTGAATTTTTTTAAGATTAATGTTAAGAATAAAAACATAACAAGAAGACCGTACGTACGTGGGGGACATGAGTTCGTTTCCTTGGAAGTACCCTCTAAATTGATGGGATTGTGCTAGATATGAGTGAAAATGAGACTATTATTATGTGATATTATTTTATTGTGAGTCAATGTAATGGGTTTAATGGAGGAATTCAAATTTTATTTTATTAATTAAAGGGAGACTTTTAGAAACAACCAACATTTTTAAATAATATCATTTCACTATTTAAGTTTCAATATTTCAAAAATAAGAAATGTGGAGTGTGGGATATTTTTAGGATTATAATATATCACCCATTTATTAAAAACACATTTTATAAATATTTTTTTAAAACAATTTGTTTTATATATTACAGTATTATTTAATATTAAAATTCATTCCTTGTTTTTATATCTTCCTAAAAATAGTTTTTGAAAAAACATTATGTATCAAAATTTCGTTTTGTAAAAATGTTCTTGAAGATTAAATATGAATTTTTTTTTAAAAAATTTCAGCTTCAATAAATTTTGTTAATTAATAATTTTTATGAGTTTTTATGAATTTAAAAAATGTATATTTATTCATTTTTTTCATATTTATTTATTTAATAATTTTAAAACATGTGACTTCAATCTATTTTATAATACTTATGTGGAATATATTTTATGATACCATCATCTTTCTTTCTCTATACGTCTTTTGGAAAGTTCCTTGAATTTCTTCCGAAAATAAATTTCATTCATGAGGGAAAATTATGTTCGATTTGAAATATGAAATATTTATTTCTTGTGGAACACATATGTATCAATTATTTATAGTTGGGATCTTTTTCCACGCATAAAAGTATTGGTTGAAGTTTTATATCACATGTAATAAAATAGGATACATGGGTACTGTTATATTATAAATAGGTTAAATTTGTAGTATCCTAATCCCCTGAGGGTACATAGGTATTACCCCAATCCAAATATGCAACATGTGTTTTAGAACAATCTCAAGAGGGTACACGAGTAGTATCCCAAGACCAAGAGGGTACACAAGTATAATCCTAATCCGATGAGTGTATACAGAGCTATCCAAAGCCCTAATGGGAACATAAGTAATAAACCAGGCCCAAGAGGGTAAAATTTTCTTCAATCCATGCCAATGATGGTACTTGAGTTGTCATCCCAATCCAACTATATTACGAGGATCAAGTAGCAATACCTTCCATACATGTTTATTATTTCTTTTTTTTTTCTCTTATGCCACATTCACATGGTATATAATTATATTATACTATCAGGGAACATGTTTATTATATCATGTTTTGATACTCCTATGATAAGGTATATGTTGGATTGATATAGACAATAGGTAATTCTATTATATCATGAGTGAAACACTTATTTTCCATTAGATATTTATATCATTCACATTACTTTTCATATGCATATGATCTTACCCTTGCAGAAATATTAATGTGTTTTTTCTCGTACTGATAATTTAATCTCTTACATTTCTTATTCCCCCATTCCCCTTTTATGGAGATGCATAAAAGTTATGTAAATTATAGAGGGGGGTTTATTTTAGATAAATGTTTACAAGTATAATAATTTTTTTTCTTATATAGTTGATTATCAATGATAATAAATCTTACTTTGAAATTTTGTGATTATTTAACAATGTAGGATTCTTCTTATAGAAATAATGTAAAATAAAAATCAGAACATCTCTCATAATAAAAAAATCAGGGTTTAATGAAATCAATTTTAGTACTAGATCTTGCAGTGAAGGTCTTTGGTGATCAATTGGAATCAGATTAGTCTTTAGATATTTTTTTGGATTTATTTAGTTTGTTTTGGTACTATGAAATGATAACTTTTTTTAAAAACCTATAGATAATTCAATGAATAAAAAAGTAGCTGATATGTTTTTCATATTATAAATTCTGTAGATCCCTAGTAACTACATAGTTTTCAAAATAGAGGCATGTGGATATTGTAATGACCCAGATTTATGTCAATGAATTTCCCTATATATAATTTTTCATATAGTTTAAATCACATAAAATCACATATAGAAAACAATATTAACTTTATAAATAAATAATTAATGAAATTAGTGACTTTTCAGAAATTAAGGAAACAATACCAATTGAATAATAACTTGTCCATTGGAATAGTAATATGACCCTAATAAATTGTAAACCGACCAATGGAATATTAAACTCACCTATGAATGTATAAATAATATATAAGTATCTTATAATTGAAATTAAGATATATTTATATCTTATAATATGTAATTAAATTTTTTAAAATGATAAATTAGGTATTGGTTTTTTTGTAACATATAATTTTTTATTATTAAATTTATAAATAATATAATTAATTAAAATATATTTTTTATTTATAAAATAAAATCATAAATATATATATTGTGGTATTATGAATTTAGGATAAACTTATGGGACAATAATTAATTTTTCAAAAAGTTATAAAAAATAAGTTATGATTTTAAAATTGTTATTTTTCAAATAAATAACGATCATATTTAAAAATTATATTTTACATATTTAGAAACTTATTTTCGAAAAATTGACTTCATTTTTGAACTCTATAGTTTGAAAAATTGTCAGGATGAATTTTTCGAATTTTTCTAAAAGACTAATTTTTTTTTTGTGAATTGTGAACTACTGTAATTTATGGTATTTAATAAAGTCATGAATTATTCTGAAATATATGATATAATGCGAATGTAAGCCCAAAATCCTAAACTATACTTCATTATATTAATATATTTAGTTATAATTTTCAAATTGTTAATATTCTTTAGTCAAAATAATAAACTAATGAATATAATAATAAAAACACACTCCTCTCATCGACTATAAATACCACCCTTTACAACCTCTTATTCTCACATCTCAAAGCCCTGAATCATACCTAATATCTATGAAATTCCATTCAAAATCCTCCTCCCCAAGTCTAATACCTTCTAGTATCATCAAATGTCAGAAATCATATTCTTTAAGGAGGTTCTCAAGGAGGACAATTCAAGAGGAAAATACTCTTTGTTTTTCTTTTATTTTCCTTTTAATTTCTTTTTTAATATTACCTATTCAACTCCCATTATAAAAGTTGAATGGAAAATCCATTATCATATATACACTGGAATTTTATCATTTTTATTGAATAATTTTTCATCAAACTTCTTCTTTCTCCCTTTTATTCTAAGAATGAAAACATCATCCATGATGTGACGATTTACATGAATCGTAAATGATGCACTTTAATTTTACATTACCACATTCATGGATTGTTCTAAAACATTATTATGGCTAAATAATATTTATGATACATATTATATGTTATATAAAATTATTTAAATAATGTAAAAACATGATATTAAATAAAATGATATGAGTTCATGGTGATCTAAAAATGCCAAAATGAATTAAATCATTTTGATTAATGTTTTAGATAATGAATAATACCTATAAGTGAAAGGAAAATTATATAAGGTATCATTTATAATTATTAAAACATATTAATTCCTATTCATTCTAATTCTGGAGTTTTCTGTATTTTGACTAGAAACCACATAATAAATAATCTAGTAAACAATGAAATAAATAGACCAAAAAAATAAAAATAACAAAATATTATTATTAAATGGGTTGTATGTTGTTATAATATGCTTATATAATGTATTATAAACATGACTATAGTTCATTAATAAATTAATAACACTCTTTAAACCATTATAAAATATTTTTAACTCTATTTATGTAATAAAAACCTTATGTAGGGTACTTTTCTTAAAAAATACTCTTCTAAATTTCCTTTTTTACAATATTAAAAATGAATGTTTTTTTTGCAATTTTTTAGGTTTTATGATTATTTTCTGGTTCATGTGAATTTTTAATGATCAATGGTGGACCAATAACTCCCACTAATTAATTGGGTATATAAATGTTAGTGGTCGACTATATGGTTACCCCAAATCTAATTGCGATGATTATATCATAAGGTAGCCATACATGTTACATTGTAAGGCAATCATGATGGTTACTAATCATATTTTATCTATGATGGTTACAATCCTATGTAATTAATTCTTTAAGTTACATAAATGGTTTTATTTTTGTTTAATATATCTTATGGAAATCTCATGTTTTCCTGAAGTAAATATACGATGCATTATGGGCAAGAAGTATGTCTTTGTGAAAATATCATTTGTTTATAAGTATTATGGAATAATGATTTCATTACTTATTCTTATGTACCTTAGTAATATTTTTGTTCTTAATCATGTTTTAAAATTATTTCCCCTTTTTTATGTATGTATTTGATAAAATAAGCCGAGATGAATGTTGTAATGATTTTTCATTAGAAAAATTCATGTGATATTAAAAAAACATTGTATTATAAAAAAATGGAATTTATTTTTGAATTATCCACATTATATGATTCTAGATTTTCAGGACTGATTTATTACCTAATCAACTAAGAATCTAATATGAAAAGATCTTTTGGAATGTAATAATTGAATTCTAGTTGAATTAACTATATTATTTAATGTTAACAGTCTGGTCTTTATTGTTGGTATAAAAGAATTATTTAGATAACATTTGGGGTTCAGATGATGTTAATAGACTACCATAAATGAATATTATCTTATGTATTGGTTGAAATGATATATAATTTTAAGAATACCAAGTTGATACATCTATTATGTGTCTATTCAGAATGGTTTTCCATAGAATAAATATAGAATCTGATGTGGTAAGGAAACAAGAGACTGATATATTTCTGAATCTGAAACTTGGAATATTTGGGATTTTAATAGAGTAGTTTATGACAGTAATAGAACATTTTACATAGGTTATAATTGGAAGTGTAATCTTTTTATGAGAACATAAATAGATACTAAAAGGGAGCATGATAAAAGTGTAACATTTTGTGAGGCATCATCATCATACATTCAGTGGATCTTTTTACCTAGGCGTGGATGTAGGGTCATTAAATCAAATGAAAAGATATTCGATTTCAAAGGGTATTTAGATATTTAAAAATTTATTCGTCATATTTTATTGTTTTGAAGGGGATGTTGATAAGTGGTGGTAATTTTTCAAGAATATCATAGAATGTGATGAGAACGATACCTTTAAATGCTATGATTTTTAGTATAATTTAATTGAAAAATAGTATCATAAGGTTGTTTTACTTAGCATGGAAAATAAATTCCATGAATTAAATAAAAGGAGTAAGATTCAATGGTCTTTTATGTATAAAATATCACACTTTTGGAAAGATACACTCCTAATCTTATTCAGTATTTTCATTGAAAAATCAATCATTCTTAATCCTGATTGAAGAAATATATTGAAGGGCATTAGCCTATAGAGAGTTAAATAATAATAATAATCACATAAAATATGATGATATGTTATGAATGTAGTTTTATTATGATTACATTTTCTTTGAAAACAATAAAAAGAAATGGTCTAGATGTTAGGAAATGGGTAAGAACCAATCAAATAAATATGAAGGTATGAAATTTGTAATTCCAGATTGATTGAAGTGTAAGAAAACAACCATGGGGAATGACATAAAAAATCATAGATGTGTTTCTGATGTGGTAGGTTCATATATATGGAATGATATGTCAATTAAAATGATATTGTGTTTAGTTATGATAAAAAACTATAATTTTTTTAAATGTGGTGAGACAGGTAATTATGAAAAATACATTCCCAATAAAAGATCTGAAAAATGGGGAGAAGGATGATTATATGAATAAATGTGAAGTGAAATATTACGTGACTACATCAGTAGATGATATGACATACAATGAAGTTTTATTGGGCACTTTTTTTACGTAGAATTTTGTAATGTCTATTTAGATACAGGGTATAAAAATTTCATTATTTCTGAATAATTTTATATTGAATTGGAAACATTAAATCAAGAAGTTGAATACAAATAGGTGGTAAAATCATTGGGGATAAATATTTAAGAAAAAATTAATTATAATAATCACCATGTTGTTTTCTATGGAACTAAATTAATAGCAATAATTTTTGTTTTTACCCTATTAGTGCTTGATGATATTCATTATATAGATTGGATATCTATTTACCATACAAAATGATTTTAGCACCAAAGAAGTTGTTTTTCAGAAATATTTCTAGATTCAATACAAGAATCAACCAATACCACTGATAACAGAAAAGGAAGATGAGAAACTGTTAAAAGATACAAATGAATGTTATATTTCACATATCATTGAAAATGAGGTAACTATTATGATTAATGATATGGAAGTAGTAAATGAATTCATGTATAATTTTTCTAATTTTTTTCCTAGTGTAATACCTGATCAGGAAGTTGATTTTACAATTTATTGAGTTCATAATGCTAATCCTATATTAAAAAACCATTATCAAATGGCTTCTGTGGGACTTCTAAAATTGAAAAATCTATTACATGAGTTTCCAGGTAAAGGTTTTGTTAATTAAACATGTCACAATTGGGTGATATTGTTTTTTTATTAATAAGAATGTTGGTTCCCTGAGACTTTTCATTTACTAATGATCTTTGAAAAAAATATATTTATGAATACGTATCCATTTCCACATATCAGGGACTTGATTGATCTTCTCTAGGGATATCATTATTTTTCATAGATTTAAATGAGACATGGTTACCATCAGTTGACGGTTATGGAAGATGTCAGACATAAGAACTAATTTTGTACAAGATATGGGAATTTTGAGTTTGCGGTTATTCCCTCTGGTTTGGGAAACTCTCTTTTGGTATTCATGGATCTTATGAATATAATATTCCATGAATAATTTGATATGTTTTTTATTATTTTATTAGTGATATTTTTTTCTTTTCCAAAATTTATGTGGATCATGAAAAATAATTAAGGATTTTATTTTAAACTATCAATATAAAGAAGTTATAAAAAAAATATAGAAAACGTGATTTTTGGTTAAAATTTATTTTGTGGAGATATTATAAATAAATAGGGCATAATAATGGATCACAATAAAATGTGGTTTGTCAATGGAAATTATCTACAAGTTTTGCAAAGATCTTTTGTTTTCTATTATTAGAAGGCTATTACAGACTATTTGTTAAAAACGTTTCCACGGTTATCTATCCCACTAAATAGGTTAACACAAAAGGGGTTAAATTAATGTGGATAGAATAATTTAATGTTTGTTTTCCGGAAGTGAAGAAGAGTTTGGTGAATACTCTAGTTTTGGTCCTACCTTCCAAAAATAGTCATTTGAATATCTATAGTGATGCTTCGTTGAAGTGAGTTTATTTTTTTCTAATGTGGAATGATTAGGTAATTCCTTATGATTCCAGAAAATTGAATCCTCATGTATTAAATTATCCCACACGTGATTTGGAATTATATTTTTTGTTTTCCACTTTAAAAATTCAAGGACACAATTTATTTCAATCCAAATGTGAAATATATACTGTCGAAAAATGATTGTAGTATATATTAATTAAAAAGGAATTGAACCTAAGTCATAGATGAAAGATTGAATTGAAAAAATATTCTGATTTCACAATCAATTAACATACAAGAAAATAAAACAAAGTTTCTTGTGCCTTGAGTGAAAAAAAGAATGATAAAATAACCATGTAATATTTGAACCATTCAACTTTTATTAATGATTTTATTAATTTTGGCTAGAAAGTTATGGGTGCATGAAATTTCCCTTCTTTTTCCTATGTAAGTGTTGTCATCACTCATAAATAGGATTAATAAAGTGTAGAACGAAGATCGTGAGTTACATAAAATGGTATAATTTCTTTAAAAACATAAATTTCCATTATATAATGTTGATGAAGAGTGTGTATTGAGATTTGGAAAGAGATTATATGTACTTTGTGATTCCCTTGTGAAGATATAATTGTGAAGTGAAGCTCATAGTTCTCTATTTTTTTCATCATGACACCACTAAGATGTACAGAGAACTTCAAGAGTATTATTGGTGAGATTGAATGAAAATAGATATTTCAGATTTTACCATGAAATGTTGACATGTCAATAGGTTAAACCAGATAGACAAATATGAAAGGTGATTCTTTATCATTTCTAGTTCTAAGGTGTAAATGGGACAATATATCCATGGAATTCATGGTGGGACTACTAAATACTCCTCGAGATAACATTATGATTTGGGTTATTTTTGATCGTCTGACAAAATATGAACATTTACATCCTATTTGAGTCACTCTTTCTCTAGATAATCTTTATGGACTGTACCTCAATGATATATTCAGGTTGTATAAAGTTAATCTATCCATTGTATCTGACTAATATCTGAGGTTTGGTTACAAATTTTTTGAAGGAGTTCATAAGTTCTTAGAAACTGAATTAAATTTCTGCACATCCATTCATACCCATTATTATGGAATTTTTGAGTAAGCAATTCAGATATTGGAAGAAATTTTATGTTCTTGTTTAATAGATAAACAATAAATTTGGGTCCAATATCATTACTTAATTGGGTTTTCTGAAAATAATAGTTTTTAATCGAGTATATAAATGGAACCTTTTCATTAATTATATGAATAACAGTGTCGAAATCCATAATTTTGGGATGATTTTAGGGAAATGATGTTTATCGAACTATAATTAGCATACCTGGATTCTGATAATGTGATGATGATCTAGCAACACATTAATAAATCATGGAGAAGGTAGAAATTTTTTGAAGATAATAGGAAGAAAATATTTTCTTTAAAGGTAGTTGATCATTTTTTCTTATAATCTCACCTTGGAAAATTGTTATTTATTTTGGTATGAAAGGAAATCTATGTCCACAATTCATTAGATATTTTGAAATCCTGTATAATATTGAACCACATGACTACTAAGTATCATTTACACTAAATTTATCTCATATACGTGATGTTTTTCATGTTTCAATGTTGAGAAAGTATGTGCAAGGTTCATCTCATGTTTTGATCTCAGAAGTGGTTGAGCTGGAAGCGAACATTTCTTATGAACATAAACCTATTCTGAATCATTATCACAGAGAGAAATTAATTCAAAATAATTTAATTCACCATGTTAGGGTTTTGTGGAGAAACCACATGGTTTAAGAAGAATCATGAAAATCTGAAAATTATATGAGGAAAATGTATCCTAACTAGTTTAAAAAGTAAATGAGAATTATGATGTCAAAATTTCTAGAAGGTTTGGAGAATCTAAGGACCTATAATTCTGTCAATGAATTTTACCTACTTATATTTATTTTATAAAGAAAAAATATAATAAAATATCATATTTATAATAATAAAAACATTATAAATGAATAAATAATGAAATAAAAGATTTTTCAAAAATTAAGGAACCTATAATGATGAAATAGTAATGCAGCCTCTAGAATAGTAATGCGACACTAATGAATGGTATAATAGCCTATAGAATAGTAACATCACCTATTAAATTACAAATATAGTTTATGTATCTAATATGTGAAAATATGATATATATGTATATCATGGAATATTTAAATAAATGTTTTGAAAATTATTAATAAAGTGTTGGTATTTTTGGGACACATAAATTTCTATTTACAATATTATAATTAATATAATTATTTAAAAGATTTTTTATTTTCATAATAAATATTTTTAAATTAATTTTTATTATTATTATTATAAGATACATTTATGAGACCTTAATTAATTTTTCAATGTGCTATAAATATATTTACTATTTTATAATGAATATTTTTAAATAAATCTTGATTTTAATAAAAACAAAAAAATTTCAAATTTAGATAATTTTTTTCACAAATCGGTGTACATTTTTAAATTATATAAATCAAAAAATTGTTTGAGTGATTTTTTTGTAATTTTTCTTATATACTTTTATTTTTGGTGAAAAGTAAAATTATCTAATTTAAGGAATTTGAAATATTTGTTAATTATTTAGTCGTTGATGACTTCAATATAATATAAGACCAAAATATAAAAATCTAATTCATTATTTTAATAAATTCAATGGTAATTCTATATCTATTCATGGCCTTGATATTGAATAATAAATTGATGAATATAATAATAAAAAAACATTCTTATCCTCCAATATATATACCAACCTTCACCGCCTATTATTCTCACACATCAAAGCCTTGTAACATGCTTAATTTCTACCCAATTT
Source organism: Viscum album (assembly GCA_963277665.1). Lineage (NCBI taxonomy): Eukaryota > Viridiplantae > Streptophyta > Magnoliopsida > Santalales > Viscaceae > Viscum > Viscum album. Next base: position 247,306,796 of record OY728135.1, on the reverse strand, counting down.
CTTTCCCTTGACTCTTCCCCATGTCCCTGACCTTCTAGTCTCACCAAAAAACAAAAAATGTGCATTAAGGAGGTTTTCAATGAGGAAAATTCAAGAGGTGAAATCTTCTTTCTTTTTCATTTATTTTCCTTTTAATTTATTTTTATTTCATATTCTCACTTAAACTTCCCTTATCCAAGGTCCATTAAAACTCCAATCTATTATTTATACTAGAATATTATCATTTTGATGAAAAATTGTATCATCAAACGTCTTCTCCTCTACCATTTATTAAAAAAAATGAGAATATCATCTGTATTGTTTTTATTTTCCTTCATCATTGATGATACACTTTCATTTTCTATTACCTACTTCAAATATGGTCTTAAAAACACTATTATAGTTAAATAAGATTGTATTATTAATATTATAAGTTATATAATTTTATGTAACAAATTTATAAACAAGATATTAAATAAAAAGATATGAGTTAGTCATGGTCGTAAAAACCAAAAAAATAAATTAAATCATTTCACTATGATTTAATCTAATGAATCATCATAATAATATAAAAAAAATTATACAAGGTATCATTTCATTTATGGAAACATATTAATTCCTTTAGATTCCATATCTATATTTTTTCATCCATTTTTACTTGAAAATCCATAATGAACTATTCTTGGAAACCATGAAATAAATGCACCCAAAACCATGAAAATAAAAGAAATTCTAATTAATAAATGTTTGGAATATTGTTAAAATTTAGTCATATAAAGCAGTGTAAACATGAGTATAGATCATTAATATATTAATAACAATATTTATATCATTATATAGGAGAATCGTACTCATTTTAAGTATGAAGAATCCGAGGTAATGGAATATTTTTAAAAATCCTCTTTTAAATTTATATTTTTTTAAAAAAATGAATGTTTTTATGCAAGTATTATTATTTTATAAGTATTTTAAAGTTATTAGGAATTTTTTGGATAAAGGGTGAGACATACATCTCCCTATAATGCATTGGGTATATTCATGATGGATTTCAATTGTATGAATACTCCAAATAAAATTGTGATGCATACATCATAATGTAGCCATGGGGGTTACATTATAAGGTTTCCATGAGGGTTACAAATCTTATGGTAGAAATGAGAGAATTTTGGCTACTGATATTACCATTGATCATCATGATTTGGCTGTAGGTAGTTATGTGAAGGATTATGGTTCCCCTATGCAGAAAGACTAATATGGCATCTGATGTCACACATTCCACTTCATCCAAGCAGCTCCCTGATGCTTTGTCCGATCTGCAAGCCGAAGATTATGCCTTTAATTCTTTGGATTTAGTGGCTAGTGAAAAGGTTCCAAATTTTGATGATCTGAATGATAATTTCTCAAAGTTCCCCCTTCTAAATCTATAAAGTGGAAGTAGCTTTCCTATTTTAATGTGCATTTAATTGAATCGTCTTAAAAGTTTGATGCATTCAAGGTTGATTCACTGACCCAGAATCAGAAATAATTTAGCTTCCATACTGATGATGTTATATATATGCATAATTATTATACCACTTCCCCAATGTCTTATATATAATAAATGAATCAAATTTATGAAATCCCTATAACTATTTTTATCTCCCTTCATTAATGAAAATCATTTTCTGGAGTTTCCAAGGGCTTGGGAACTCAACCATGGTCAAAACCATTCTAGATATTATCATGACCAAAAACCCCTTCTTATTGGTTTTTTTTCAACCAAGAATGAATTTTCATAACTGTATGGATTTTAAGAGGAGATCCCTGGAATAATAATTTGTTTTTTATCCAATTTGAATGTTATATAGAATCTTTCTGTGTTATTAAACATGATACTGTCTTCTTTATTTCATGAAGTATTGACTTTCAATCTTTCACTATTTTAGATAATTTGAATGGAACAATTGTTTCTACCACCATTTTTTATTCTTAAAATTTATATACATGAATAATAGATATTTTTATAAATTTGGAGGCCATATGTGATATCATGTGTCACAGTTGGTTTATTTTCAGTGATTTTAATTGTATTCTGAGCCCATATGGGAAAATTGGTAGAAATGTCTATATATTCCAGCTAATTATTTTTCATCCTATATTGATAAAAGAAAATTTATTGAATTACACATGGTTTGTTTTTATTTTACATGGAGTAGATATACTATTAATGTAGGAAAATCCAGTATATTATATAGGTGTCTTGTACAGGTTGAAGAAAGAAACTATGTTGTAGAAAATTATTGTATAACTCTTACAAAATACTTTTTGATCATAATATATTTTTGATAGAATTTATTTTTGATAATACAAGTTCATAACCTTTTCGCTTTAAATTCAAAAATTATTGGCTTATTATTCTCAGTTGTAGAGATATTATTATGGAAACATGGAATGTTTCTTTTTGAAGGACCCAAGAACACCTTGAGAGGGGAGGTCTGAATTAGTATGTCCAAAGTTTTCATTTAAACTGGTGGAACATATTCCCATGTTGGTAAGAATCTGTTAATCCTAACTGAAGTGGAAGTGCAGAAAATAAACAATCACATTTAATGAAATGACATGACAATTTTACTTTGTTCACAACTCAGGGAAACATCCAAGAAGTATACTTGGACAATGTTTCCGTCATACCAAAAAAGATAATCTTAAAAAGTTATGGATTATAAGTGTTTAGCACAGTCACTATGTGGAAGGTACACTACCTTTACAAGGATTTAGGGACATCACACTGTGTCCCTTAGGTCACTTCCACTGACTCCCCCTTTCTCACTGCGTTGGAAGCATCTTCACTCAGTTTATCAACTTGATGGTCACTTCAACGGGTTAACATTAGATCATGAATCCTCAAAAATAAAAGGATGCTCTGTTGAAGTCCCATAATCACCAAAATTTGTAATTTATTTTTCTGTACACTGATATGTTATGGAAAATAATTTCACAAACTGATTTCATCAATTTTCAGGCTTTCATGGGTGTTCTGCGCACATCTTCTGTTTTCGTGTACCACTGATGTTTCCGCATACCGCTGCTATTTCTACATACCATCCAGATGTTTCATTGTTCTGTTTTTGTTTCCGCATCCCATTTCCATTTCCATATACTATCGAACCCCCACAAAAATTTTCCTTCTCCTTGTACTTCTATACTATGTGTAATGATCTACTCCCCTGCATATCTTCCTCCTTCGCATACTTCCTTTCTCAGCTGCGTACTGTGAGAGCTTCCAATGTGAACTGTGATCTCTTCCATAAAATGTTTTCGATATGTGGATGATTCTATCTATATACAGTATTCTCCTCTGCATACCACTTGGGACATCACCAAATTTCTTCTCAAAATTTTAATCTGCAATCTCATCCCTTAAAAAAGGGGATTAGTGCCCCATAAATAGGCACATAACTCAACAAATTATGCTAATCCGATTGAACCTAATTTGTAATGTGGGACAATATTTACTATATACTATATTCTATCTGCATACTGGTATCCTCCACTACATACCGCATACCTTCACCGCATACCATCGGCCTTCACTATGAACCATTATTGCGAACCATTACCAAAATCCCGATTTTGAGGCAAAAAAATTGGCAAATGCTAGGAAACTGTGCCACCTTTAGTACAACTTTCATCCTCAATTATTTGACCCACTTATTTTTAATCATCATTTCTATACATGTGTAGATTTACAACAAACACAAACCAAACTCCAATATTATCAATGAACAACCTTGGATCCAACAATCTCCCCCTTTGGGTTTGTCGACAATCTCTATATAAATTCACTAAGGTGCCAGCGATGATCAAAACTAGATCCTTCAAGAAACAACTCTTTCATCAATCTAAGTCAACATGAGTAATGATTGCTGTAGAAAACAAGAGAGAGGTCATAAATTTAGTTCTCATTATATTTCTAAACTCTATCATTCCTTTATCCATAAAAAACAAATAAATCTACATTGAATCTATCCATTCTCCCCTATTTGAAAAAAACCCAAACACTGGTATTTAAACAATGTAGAGATCAGAACATACTCCCCATAAATAGTATCTCCTCCATAAAAATGAAACACCTCCTCAAATAGATTAATAATAGTTAAAAAAAACTTGGGAGAGTGTAATCTCATAACCACCATATGGACTGGGATGTGGCTGAACACCGAGTTTCAACCGATGTTTCTCAAGCAAAAATGCTGATAGTGGCATGGTCATAATGTTAGCCACTGGCTCATCAGTTCCCACATGGTCTACTTTGATCATGTCTTGTTCAAAATTTTCCTTGATGAAGTGAAACCTGATCTCAATATGTTTCATATGAGAATATTAAACAAGATTCTTTTTAATATCAATTGTTCTCTTATTATCATGTTAAATCACCATTGGCTATTCCAACTCATCACCTATGTCAAACAGTTGCTTCTTTATTGATAATAACTGAGTGCATTCCTTGGTAGTTGATATATATTCAGATTTAGTTGTACTAAGTGAAGTCCTTTCCTATTTCTTTCTTAACCATCCCACACATTTCATCCCAATATAGAATGCTCCACCACTGGTAGAATTTTTTTTCCATTACATCTCCATCCCCATCAACATCATAAAATGTTGATAGTTTACCATCTTTTCCTCTAAAAATTTGCAGTCCATAATTATGTGTGCCTTGAATGTATCTCAAGATTATTTTCACTACCACGATATGTTCTTCCTTCTTATTAATCTAAATGTTGAACACAAGTCTAGTTGTAGAGACAATATCTGGACGTATCACCATCAGGTACAGTAGGCTTCCAATGATTCTTTGTGACATGGTGGCATCCACAAAAGTACCTTCCTCATGCTTTATGATAATTGATCCAACTACAATATGTGTCGACATTGGTTTGGAATCATGTATATTGAATTTATTCAGTAGCACACATACATAATTTTCTTGACAAATGAATGTGTAATCCTTCTTTTGAAGTACCCTTACCCCTAAAAAGTATGTTAGTTCACTGTTTCATTGTTCCTTGAAACCAGTGTTCTAGATTTAAGAATAACTGTTTCCAGGCAGTTTCCATTGGATTTATTCATGGAACTGGAAACTTCCAACAGTTCTTTAACCAAATGAGTATCTTCTTTCCAAAGTCAGGTGTTCGTTAATTATTTAACATTACGAAACTTACAAACGTGCACTGGTCGAGAGGATGGTAGGTCAGACTCATCACACCCTTTTTGGGGGTAATTATTATCTACATCGGGGAACTCTCTGTAAAATTAAAATATTTTAATGAATCCTTATTAATTCACCATGTATATCATAAGTATCCCTTGCAATTTTCAATCACTTAATTACATGTGAAAAATTTTAGAATCACCAGTATGCATTAAAGGTTCTTCATTAGGGGAAACATCTATATGTATTCGAGGTTTTCCATCGATGGAATCCTCTAATATAACGATTAAAGATTCTTTTAATCATCATTATGATGATACTAGTTTTTAAGCCACTCAGTGGGGCACTCGGGAATTTATTGTCATCCAGGGAGACAAAAGTTTGTTTTAATCTTGGGATTGTGATCATAAAATGAGCTACCTACGTATCCTTATGAAAGGAATCATAACCCTTGTAGTGTGGTGCCGCATAGTAGGACACATCATACCCTTTAAAGTCTTGTGATATGGACCACTAAGTGTAATGTCCTTAGTTGAAACAGAGTTTGGGACTTATTTTGAAGCAGCCTGAGGAACTTGGAAAAGATATGAGTTTCTAATTTGGGTCGGACCCTATTAGGAATATGGCCCATGGAGAATGGGGTTGATTTGAAATTTTGGGTTTTAACCTCAACGAGGCTTCCAACATATCCCATATGGATTGGAATCAATGACCACGTATTTCTATGATATTTGGTATTACTTCCTAAAAAGAATGCCTCCATGACTTGAGGATTGAATTTGGGGCTTATTTCCTAAGGAGGATTCCCAAATTGGGGGAAATAGGGTTGGATTCCTAAGGAGGATAACCAATGATATCGGGCTCTGAAAGAGATTCCTACATATCTTGATTTTAACAGGAATCAGAGTTCTCGTAGTTCCGCGGTAGAGTGATTGTGCACATGTTTTAACCCTTACGTATCTCTAAGCCCACGTGAGTCCTGTTTGTTGTGAGAAAGAAGAGGATGTGAAAGATTCAACAATGAAACTTCACACTTTTCCTCCTCCACTTATTGATGAGGGCGTGTCAACCGTGGAAGAGGGAGAGGCGATAAGCCTTCCCTCTGTTCTATTTAAATTGAACAAGGGTTCAATATAAGAAAGAAGGGGTGAAGGTGAGGGTTTTATATTAGGATGGTTTCCCTTTTGATATTGGTTGGGGCTTACTTCTAGGGAGGATGGCCATTTGGAATTTGTTGGGGATTACTCCTAAGGCGAATGCCCATTTGAGGTTGGTTGGGGATTACTCTTATAAAAGATGGCCATTTTGAATTTGTTGGGGCTGAATCTCAAGGAGGATTCCCATTTGAGGTTTAACCTGGAAAAGAAGTCAGGTGATGAGGTTTTAGGAGTTTCTTGAGGATTTTATCGACTCAAGGTACTCAAGGAATCCATAAGGAGAGTCCAAACTCATTACATGCGAAATGAACCAAGATGAGTAAGTTGACTCAAGGAACTTCATTTAGTGTGATGGAGTGTCTCATATCATGGTATTCCAAGGATGTATGTATGGCTGCATAAAGGGCACAAAGGAAGAATTCCTCATCTGGATCTGAAAATTTCACGGTTTGACACTCCATTTTCCATGTGGGTCAGTGACGGACGCGAAGGGACCGGGCCGAAGGGCCAAGATCGCAGCCCAACACTGATCACAAGAAGGGGTACCGGGGCTACACCCCCTTGGTATGGACATGTGGGGTCGTGCAGGTGCTCCTCCAAGGTGCCATGCATAGGTGCTCCGCATAGTTCCCCCGTGGATGTACTCAATGTGGGTGCACACATAGGTGCTCCATGAAGGTGCTCCACGCAGGTGCAGCGTGGAGGTGCTGAGTGAAGGTGCTCCTCATAGGTGCTCCGCATAGGTACAACACCTAGGTGCAGTGCGCAGATTCTCCACATAGGTGCTCTATGACGGTGTTCCATGTAGGTTCCGCGTGCAGGTGCAGCGTGTAGGTGCTCCGCGTAAGTGCTCCACAATGCTCCATATGTTCTAGACCCTTATGGGACTTTGAACAACATTTTACCCTTTAATTATCTCTTATATCATGTTCTGGGGAGCTACCTAAGAACAATTGGGGGATCTTGGTGAAAGAGTTACGCAATCGGAGCTTTGGTACGTCTTCCAACATTGTCCGTCTCTGAAATGGGGAGCCCAAGGGTCCTATTTATAAGAAAGGAGGGGACCTGGTTGAATGGAGTTTGTCTGCAAAGGTCCTCTGCGTAGGTCCTCCACATAGAGGAGTAGAAAGTATTCTTTCATTTATGTCCTCCGTGCAGGTCCACCACAGAGGTCCTCTAAGTACGTCTTTAGCTTAGGTCCTTCGAGTAGGTCCCTCTCTTTGGTCCCTTTGTGAAATTTTATCCATCCTATAAGTGCCATAACTTTTTATCTATAATCCTGTTTCAGCTCCGCGACCGGTCAAATAGAAGGTCATTAATAGACATACACTTCTTAATATTGTAAATACAACAATTATTCTAGAATGAAACACGAAAATTAAAAATAATGTGTCAAAACCATATCGTCATTGATCTTTGAAATCCACTGCATACTTCTGGATGGGGATTCATTCCACTTATCAATTGAGTATATAGTGGTATTTTGGAATATAGAAACCCAACATGTATATTCTTCCTTCATGGTGAAAACATATTTACACATACTTGAATTTTTTTTTCTATATGAGAATAATATATTCAATCTATAGAAAAGTGAATAGAACACATTTCATGGTGTCAACATTCACTAATCATGGAAATTTCAAATTCTGATTTCATGTGATTAGAAATTTCATCCCTTGATCCATGTATGCTTCCTCCAAAAATAATATCATCCAGGTATACCAATACAATAAACTAATCATATTGAGAGTTATACACATAGATATTGTGATCCACACCTCATATTTTAAAATCAAGCTTTCTCAGATAAGTGTCCAACCGAATGTACCACGGCTACGGTGCATGTTTAAGCCATAAAGAGCATTATTTAATTTTCAATTTTTCATTTCATCATTTCCAAAAAGAACACTACAGGTTGTTGAATGTAGTATTCTTATACCAATACTCCATTTAATAATGTTGTCCTGACTTCCATTTGATTCACTTTATAACCACTTTGGATTTCCATGGCATGAAATTTCTTGATTGACTCTAGTCCCGCTATGGTAGAAAATGTCCCCTCAAAATCAAAGCCTTCAGTTTTTGAGTATACTTTACTGAATAATATTTCCTTATTTATGATCACATTTCCATTTTCGTAAAAAATTTTCTTGAAAATCCACTTCGTACCAATCACATTATGATCTTCAGGTCTTTTAACAAGATCACATGTCTACTTTTTTTTCAATCTAATCTAACTCTTCATTTATTTCTTTCACTCACAACTCATCCTTTACATCCTATTCAAATGTGAATGGTTAGATAACTGATATAAATGCATATTGTTCATTACTATTCATTCTCCTTGTCTATGTAGGTGCATTCTGATCCCCTATAATGCTTGATTGATCAATCTCTTCTCTTCTATTTCTCCTTCGCGGTTTGACCAAATTCTCTCTAATTAGAGATTCCTATTTTGATTCCAATTCAACATAAACATCATGATGTGGCTCTTGAGATTTTTTACACCTTCCTCTACCTATATATTATCATTTTATACATATTCACATTCTTCCTCATCTTCTATCACATCAGCATAAGAATTCCTTGAATCATTCATGTTTTTCTCTTCAATGATCATTACATCACTTCTTTCCAAAATTATTCCCAAGAACTTATTTAATTTCTTTTATGATTTTCTATTCATTGATTATCCCAGAAATATGCCTTCATCTGCATTGTCTCTATACTTCCCTTGATTTCCTTCTTTTTTCAGATAAAATATTTTCTACCAAAAACATGAAAATATTTTAAAGTGTGCTTCCTTCCATGTGAGTATTTATATAGTTTATTTGTCCCACACATATATTTTACTATTTGATTTTGAATATAAACTTTAACTCATACTGCCTCTTTCCAGTAATGTTGATAAATACGACACTCAATCAACATTGTTCTATCCATGTTGTTGTTTATCTATGGATTCATGCACTCAACAACCCCATTTTACTATAGGGTTCTCACAACAGACACATCATGTTGTATCCTATGATTCTATATGTAATTTTCGAATTAAATGGACATGTATTCCCCTCCATTTTCACACTGCTGGACTTTGATCTTCCATCCAGTATCACTCTCAACAATTCAACGATAGGTTTTCATGCACTCAAGAACTTATCACTTCCTTTGTATAACAATAACACATGCCATTATACTATAAAAATCGTTGAAAAGAAGAAAGTACATTTCTCCATGTATTCCAACAACATTTATGAGGCCACATAAATTTGAATGGATGAGGTCAAAAATATTGGATGATCTTTTCTTCTTTGCATGGTAGGAACTGAAGGCCAGTTTACCTCCCATGCAAGCATCTCATGTGTTTTCTCACTCACTCATCAGATTAAGGACATCCATAACTATCTTCAGCTTAGATATATTTTCCTTGTATAGCCGATTTATGTCCTCCAATCATCAATGATATAAGCTATTTTCCACATCAACTCTTATGTAGAAAATGATCTCTTTTTTGTCAACCTAATAAAAGTTTTCATTTGTTCTACATCCATTCATGGGAGAATTCAAAGACATTAGTCTTATAGTACAACAATTCTGATTGAATTTCATAATAATACATGAGTCATCGGGTTATCTCACACTGAGAAGATTGTGACGCATATCATCTATATAAAGGACTTTATTTTTCTTTAGCTCTCCATTATCTAGCTTAGTACTTCCACCACCTTTTATTTTCTAAGCACCATCATTACTGATCCTTATTTTACTGTCGACCATTATCTATAAATTCATTAATAAGTATGAATTACCCTTCATGTGGGATGAACATTTTCTATGAAGAATCAAAGTGTTGTTGTTCGTTGTAGCTTTGAGGGATACTTCTAGAAAATTGTATTTTTCAAAATTTCCCTTTTCTTTCCATGAGATATTCGATTGATCATAGGACAGTGATGGTCTCTAAATTCTCTATTCTCTTTACATTGGTTCTTAATATTCAAATTATTCTTCCCGAGGATTAAACCTATTAGAAATAGAAACACTAACTAGTTAACGAGTACTGACTCGTCTCTGAGCATGGAATTAGTTTCTGATGTCATATCTCTTCGAGAAATACACAGCTTTATATCCAAAGTTTGAATAGTGAAAACAATATCCATTGAAATTAATTTTTCAATAATAAGTAGGATATGAATTTTTTCTATATTTTTGAAAACCTTACTCTTTTCTATTTATATATCTAAATTCCTCTTCGCAGTATGACATATTATGGCCCAGATAGCCAAAAAAAATTAAACTTCAAGAAAGGAAATGTCTTCTCACTTCTATTTCTCCTCATCATTTCCTCCTTGGGAAATTAGTTTTTTTCCCAATCATTTTGGAAACTCATGGTTAATCTTCAATTATTATTTCAGTTTGATTTAAGGGTTTCTTTTTTAGTACTTCTTGTGGATTTTATACATGATTAACCTTTAAATATCCTTTATTCTTATTAAATTTATTTACAGACTTTGAATTTTCATCATCATAACCAATTCCAATATTCCTAATGAATGTAGGTCTTTGATAACTAAATATATTTCCAACTCCATCATAAATATGTTTTTCTCTCTCTAGTAGTTCAGCTTCATAGAACCATCAAAATTGTATTTTCTTCTTTTCTTATTTTGATATTGATTTAGTTCTAAGTTTACTTCTCAGAGTAACAACTTCTCCATAGAGTCCCTCAACAGTCATATAATTCTCCTCTGATCTCGATGTAAATTCATTGATGACCTTTGCTTGTTCTTTAATTCTTAGTTTTAGTTCCACAACATCATCAGTGATTTCAATGATAGATGATTGTACTTTCACAAGATCTTAAAATCGTTCAATTTCCACTTCCATCCGATCAATATATTTTCATGATTTCACCTCCATTAAATTACTCTTATTTTATCTCATACATTTATAATCAAGCTTACCAAAATAATCCTTATGTTGAAATTGAGGATCAACATTAGTAGTCAACTGATTATCTCTAGCCTTATTTTTTTAATCGTTATGACTTTTCAGTGGTAGCCATCATGAAAACATGGTTCCCAAATTTGAATTCTTCTTCCTCTTCTTAAAATAGTTCTTTGTCATAGTCTTCTTCTTCATAAACAAAACTCTTTCATTGAAATTTAATTCCATATTTTATGTGCCTCTTTTTGAAAAACCATTTGTGATTCTTTTTAATGTCTCCATATTCACTTTTTAAATCATTGGAAGTTTGTGGGAAATGAGATGCAATGTTCCCAACTCTTCCAAATTGAAAACATGCCAGAGTTATCTTTCCACTATATTTCCATGTTCCCTTATTGTGTTTCTTTAAGTGAGAGAAAAAATATTTTTATTCATCATCGTCATCAATATAATCTTCTAAAATTTCTAGTATGTCTATGTCTTTGAATTCCATTTCCTTTCATACACAGGTCGTTGCATCTTATAGGTTGAGTCTCATATCATATGCCACCACTCTACTCAAAATATTATTAAGAGAATATTTGGAAAGATCCCATTCTTCAAGAGGTGAAACCTTTGAATTATAAATGGGTGGAAGTCTTCTCATAATTTTCTTTATTGTATAAATGTCTTTGATCTCTTCTCCAAGACCTCAATTTTTTCCTATAACTTCTATAATTTGATTCAAGAATTAATTTTCAGTTTTATTAGGGTACATCTTCAGATCATCAAGCATTTTCTATAAAACATGGAGATTCACCTCTTTCACTTTGTTGTCACCATGATAAATATTATCCAAGTTCTTCGACATAGACATTTCTGATGTGCAGTTCATCAAATTCCGATATATTTGATCAAAAAGAGATTCAGTTAGGGAATTATATGATTTATCATCAACATCCAACATTTTACTATCTTAATCTTCCAAAGATAAACCAGTTGGAGCAGTGACATGTATTCCATATGCAGTAGAAAAAAGGAAATCAATTCAAATATATATTAGATGAGATCTCATCCTATTATTCCATATCCTAAAGTTACTTCCATAAAAAAGGAACTCCCCTAACATTAACAATATTATCCATGTCATAAAAACCGAACAGATTTGACCCTAGAATCCTTTACGCTCTGATACCACTTGAAGGAACAAGGAACACCCTAAAAAGGGAGGGGTGAATCACAGTGTAAACTTTTTATTTTAAAATGATGGAACATGTTCCCACATTGGATGGAACATTTTAAACCTTTATAAAGAGAATGTGAAGAAAATAAACAATCACATGCAAAGAAATGACGCAGAAAAATTACATGGTTCACTAATAAGGGACAAATCCAAGTAGCATATGCAGACATTGTGATTGTCGTACCAAAAACAACTAATCTTCACAAGTTATCGATTAAAAGAGTTTTTCACAATCACTCTGTGCTAACTGCAATTTCTTTACATGGTTTTTGGGATAGCACACTTTGTCCCTCATATCACTTCTATTGACTCCCCCTTTCTCACTATGTTAGACGAATCTTTACTCAGTTTATCAACTTGAGGATCGCTTCAATGGTTTAACATTATATCATGCATGCTTAACTCTAAATGGATGTTCTACTAATGTATTTTTATCACCCACATATGCAATTTATATTCTCGTACACTGATATGATATGTTAATTAATTTCGAAAACTGATTTGGTCAGTTTTTAGGCCTCTGTGGAAGTTCTTTGTACTGCTAATTTTTTCGTGTACCGCTCCTGTTTGCACGTACCACTGGTGTTTCCAATGTATTGTCTAGTTGATTTCACATACCACTGCTATTTTCACGTACCATCGTATTTTCCTCATACCGTACAACTCCTTTGGAAAAGTTCCTTCTCTGTGTACTTCCCTACTCAGCGTACTGTTCCACTCATCTATGTACAATCCTACTTCGCGTACTTCCTTTCTCAGCTACATATTGCGAAACCTTCATGTGCGAACTGCAATCTCTTCCATGGACTACTTTCCTTACATGTATGATTCTCACCACGTACCTTATTCTCATCCTCATACCACTTTGGATTTCACCGAGTTTCTTCCTGAAACTTTAATCACCAATTTCGTCCCTTAACAAATGGGATTACTGCTCCTTAAATATGCACATGACTACACAAATTCTACTAATCATATTTACCTAAATTTTAAATGTGGGACAATATTCACTATATAATGAACTTTATCTACATAATTTTATCCTGCACCACATACTATGCGCCTTCACCGTGTACTCTCAGCCGTCATTGCGTATCATTGCTACGAACAGTTACCAAACTTCCGATTTTGTTGCACAAAAATTTAGCAAATGTTGGGAAAATGTGCCACCTACAATACTACTTCCAACCTCAAATGTAAGACCCCATTCTTTTAAAATTCACCTGTCATCCATGTACAGACTGACAAAAAACCCAAACCAAACTCTAATATTGTCAATGAACAACCTTGGTTCAAACACGTTCTAGGGTAGCCCGATGCACATTATAGCCAGCACACTAAAGCTTGGTAAAGTTTGACTTAAGGGATATAGTAAATATTTTTTTTCTTGACCTTAATATCAACGAGGCTGAATCTTACTTGATCCATTATCAGCAGTGTAATTAATTTTAGTGCATTACCTCTCATGAGGTTATTATATCCCTCTCCAATCATGATGGGCTATTGACCCTCAAGGATAATATTTCTCATAATCAATTTTATATAAGGTGGCTTAAGTATAGGGATAGAAATTCAAGATTTTTTATTTAATTTACAAGGAAAAATGAAAAGAGGAACCTCGATTCTATATAAATTGATGGGATATTATTGATCTCTGAAAATGATATTGAAAATGGTTTCACATGTAACCATGGAAAGATTGTTTTAGACAATGTGGAGCAAAACAAAAAAATGTTAACTTAATTGATCATTGTGTTGATGAAATAAAGAATAGAATTCTAGTTGAGGTATGTAGATTTTTTGAAATACATGAAACAATCTTCTCTCAAAATCTTGATAGAACTGCTATTTATGGTAGCTTTACCAACAAATTTTTATGTTATATTGGGACATTGTTCATCATGATTATATAAATGAAGTCAATGAATTTTTTACTCATTCATTTATTCCTTATGGTATGAACTACCAATTCATGTATTTTATTCATAGAAAATATAATGATATTTATTTCAGGGATTTTACCCTTTTTCTATTAGGAACATAATCCTAATGGTTGTTAGAAAGATCATAACTCACATGTTGGATAATATTTCTAAAGTCTTTATCTCATAAAAGTAGTTTGGATTTGTTCATGGGAGGAATATAAAGAACTGTCTCTACACTAATTCATAATGTGAAAATATAATAAAAAAGTTATTAGTGGAAATATGGTGTTGAATATTGAAATGTGTAAGGCCTTTGATACAATAAAATGTAATTTCATATTTTTTGTTCTAAAGTTACATGAAATTTCTCATAGATTTGTTAATTTTATTTTCTATACTCTAAAGAGTTCTAGGCTCTCTATTCTCATAAATGGTTCTTCTAGGGGTTTCGTTTAGTGTTTCAAGGGGGTTAGATCACGAGATCCTCTATTTGGGTTCCTCTTTTCCTTTACTAGGTATTATCTAAGTAATTGGATTACTTATCTTATTAATGTTGTCCAATATCATCAAATTATAGCTTGGAGGGATCTTTCTTCCCCATCACATCGGATTTATGCCAATGACATTCTAGTTTTTTTGGGACTGTTGACAAGGATACCATATCTCATATCAAAATAATTTTTGGGAATTATGTGGAGGTTGATAGGTAAGTTAATATCTACAACAATTACATAATCTTTCTTTATAAGGAGTGAATATTCCTAAGAATAACATGGTGGATCGAGATATTGGTGTCAAGAGTGATTCTTTTATGTTCATTTATCTTTGGTTTTAACTATATTAGGATAAGGTGAAAAGATGTTATCTGGAAAATATATCCACAAGATTTTTAAATCAACTAGAAACCTAGAACGAAAAATCTATGTCTCAGGCAGGTAGAGTTTTCATTGTTAATCCTATCATCACATTAATGTTTGTGTATTTTTCTCTGTGTATAGATGACATAGTGGCTTTGTTAGTGAACTGCTAGTCATGATTCACAATTTTCTATGGACTAGTTATTTCCATGAGGGGAAGTTGGTTACTATTGTGTGGAAAGATTATTTGATGATGAGGAACATGGGGGTTTGGGAGTCAAAGACATTAAGATCTTCAATGATACCTTTCTAAAAATCATCACATGGAGGTTTATTCCCAAAACTGACCCATGCCTAGAATTTATCTTTCCCCAGTTTGTTAGTAAATTTTCCAATTTGTATGTCATGTATGTTTATTCATCAGTTTTTCTAGCAGTCATGATAAGTTATCATGAGCTTATGATGTGTTCAAAATGGGTGGTATGCAGGAAATCAATGAAAAATTGTTTACGCATTCCATGGATTTCAAAACACATCATCTATGAGGATATTATTCTTGTATATAGTAATAATTCCAGGATTTATTTTTTGAATGTTTATATTATACTGTGTGACCTCCTTCCTACCCAAAAAGTTAAATTCTCCAAGTTTTTGTAGGCTGACTATGATACTTTGTTATGGATTCTTACCTTGTATAGGTGTTTTATCACCAAATCATGTTATATACATCAATGTGGGAGGGGATACAGTGTTTCTATCTTGGGTATCTTGATTTAGGAATATCTTTATTCTTCATGTGGATTTCATACTTATCATTAAATTTGGAAAAATAGGCTTCCCACTCAAAATCAATTTCAAAATAAAGTTATTCATATTACCTCTTCATGCCTGCTATGTTTGTAAGATGGGGAATCATTCTCTTATCTGTTTTGGATATTCTCTATTACTCATGAGATTTCGAGGTATGCACAAGATATCATTCAATGTTGTTTCAATTTTCAGAATCTAGAATTTTTTCTATCCTCCTGTCGGCACATGCAATGTAGAAATTAGCTTCATTCATTATGTTTAGCTTCTATTGATGCACTGATATCCTTCACATGGATAATCCATAATGATTGGGTCTTCAATAATCATATTGAATAATTTTACAATGGTGTCTCCCCTATTTATATAGTAATTAAGATTACATTCAACATTTATACTGGACCAATGAATAATGGCTACAATGAATTTGTTATTTCAAGGTTCCTTGGTGATAGTTGTTGGGTGGGGAAGACACTTGTTTCCAAATATATTCATTTGATACCCCAAATCTCATTATGGTTAAAATTTAATGTTTATGGGGTGGCATCTGGTGCACTAGGGCATTCAAGCTGTGGTTTTATTTTTTTGTACCCATCAGGTTCTCGTGAAAGGATACTTCTATCACTTCATTGGAAATGGACTTGCAATTGAGGATGAGTTGTGGGCGATGATCAATGTAATCCAATATGCTTCCCATTTTGAATGGAGTATGTTGTGGATAGAATCATATTCTACTTTTGGTAAAAAAACTATTATTATTTTTTCAAGGAATGTCCCATGGAGAATGATGCTTCCTTGGATTGACTGCCTTAGTCTTGATAATTCCAAATCTCTTGATGTTACACATGTCTATAAAGAGGTGAATCAAGTTGTAAATTCTTTATTGAAGAATGTCATCAAGGAGGTGAGTTCTAATTGGTCCTTCATTTTACTAGAGTGTTGTTCTGGTTTAGTTGAGGCTGATTATCATGGTGATTGGCATACTTTCCTATAGAAAACATCATTGTAATGGTTCTTTTGTCATTTTATGTTTTTAATATTATTTCTTATGTGGAAGATAGCATATCTCCGAGAACATTGGGCAAAACATAGAAAAAATTTATTCTTGGTATTTCATTTAGGCTATTACCCTTTATTTATCATCACTTATCAACCCTATCCAAAATAAAAATTCTACACTATGGCAAAAAATAAGAATAATTTTTAATTTTTTATATTATTTTGATATTTTTTTAATTTTTAACAATTTTGTTAATATTTTTAAAACAAATTTCCATTATATTTTCTTAAAATTTTAATTTTTAATTAAAATTTTACATCATTACCATTTCATTTTAATTCTTTAATAATTTCCCATCATTATAATTCATCAATTATTCATTATCTATATTAATTTTCCTAATTTATTTCTTTAATTTTTTTATAATAATTTCTCATCATTTTAATTTTACCACTATATTTTGTGTTACTTTCACTTGTTAAGATTTTTCGATTCACTATTTTCGGTATCACAATTAAATAATAAAATTATAATTAAATAAGTTATCATAAAATTCCATAATTTTTTATTTAATTCGTCTAATTTATTTATTATATATATTCACTATCCTTTTCTTATTACTTTATTATTTTTATTATAATTTTTTTTACTTTTCATTTCATATCATATTATTATACCTTAAAAAAATTATTTCATAAATTTCAATTTATATTCATTTTTTCAATTTTTTAACACCTCATTTAATTTTAAATTTCACAAGATGATTGAAAAGTGATAAATGAAAAAAAAAATTAAGAAAATATTCATTATTTAATGATGATTAATATATTAAAAATTAAGAATTATAGGGCGGTTGCCTCTAATATTTACATAATTCTTGATTAATGTTTTCCTCTATTTTCTTGGATTAATTAGTGTATTTTAGTGAATGGTAACAAATATGATATGGAAACAAATTTGGAATATGCATTAACCAATTTTTTCACATTATTGTTTTAGTTTTGATTCTCATTATATAATGAATTAATACATGACTGTAAGATTGGTATAGAGTAAGAGGTTTCCAACCTTTGATACCAAATGTAGGATCGAAATAGTAATGTAGATGCTCAATATACAAGAGGGGGAGTGAATTGTATACTTTAAAAATTCCTTTGGAACCTTTAAAGTTAATTGTGAATAACTATAGTTTCCTTAAGAAGAGGAAAGGGCTAAGTTTAACAAAGATTAAACTAAGCAAATTCACAACACCTCTAACACCGAATACAAACTTGGAAAGAGATTCCGAAAGTAGGTTCCGAAAATATGGTTCCGGAAATTGAAACTTAACAAAAGGTTACAATATGAGATTCTACCTTAATGCGTATAGAATCTAAATTAATCAGAGTACAAGTAAGGAAGTATAAGAAAGTTATACTTTCCTTATATTACAAAATGCAGCGGAATAGAAACAAGTAGTAGAACTACTGGTAACAAAATATAAGTCTTTTAACCCAAAGAGAAGGGTATCCGACAACCTTGGATAAAGGTCCCTTGATTTATACTTTCAAGCAAGTCTGTCTTACCCACACCAGGGTAAGCCCTCGATACGAAGATCGGAGTCTCTGTCTTGCTATCCCCACAAGCCCTCAACTTCAAGGTAGTTGGAAACCTCTGTCTTCCTTAGCAAGAAATCCCTCAAACTTTAAGGTAGTCGGCACCTCTGTCTTCCTATCCCCGGAAGCCCTCGAATGTAATCACCATCATTCGGAATCGCACGAAGCTTTGAGAGTTAATAAGAGCCTCTCTCTCTAGAAATCACCTTAAGCAAATTTTTCAGCCTTTCAGCACTTTCATCAGCTATTAGCTATTCTCTACCGAGCTCTCTCAAATGAGCTCCTATTTATAGGTAAGGTCGGCTCCTTCTCCAACGGTCATATTTTCCTTAAAGATCGGAGGGACCTATACACGGGTCACTTAGACAACGGTTAGTTTATAACAAAACAGACGACATCGTTTTATAACAAAACAAGTATAACAGAATGTACGACATCGTTTTAACTCTAACATAAAAGTTCGGAATGAAAACTTCGGAGTGAAGGTTCGGAGTGTAATGAAAAATAATAAGAGTAGACAAATTTTATAAGTGTAAGAAATATAAAAGTTCGGAGTCAAAAAAAGATATTTTTCAGAGTCTGAATTAATTCAGAGTGTATAAAACAAAGATACTCAAATTCTGTTTAATAGGGGAATTCGGAATGAGAATTCGGAATAGGAATTCGTCATCAGAAATCGTAATGAGAATTCATCATCAAGATTCGTAATGATAATTCGTCATCAGAATTCGTATTGAGATTTCGTCATTAGAATTCGTAATGAGAATTCGTCATCAGAATTCGTAATGAGAATTCGTCATTAGAATTCATAATGATAATTCATCGTCAGAATTCGTAATGGGAATTCGTCATCAGAATTTGTAATGAGAATTCGTCATTAGAATTCGTAATGAGAATTCATCATCAGAATTCGTAATGGGAATTCGTCATTAGAATTCGTAATGAGAATTCATCATCAAAATTAGTAATGGGAATTTGGAATGAGATTTCTTCATTAGAATTCGTAGTGAGAATTCTTCATTGGAATTCGTAATGAGAATTCTTCTTCAGAATTCGTATCCTGAATCTGGAATAGAACTTAGTCAGAGTTCATATCCGGAATTCGGAATGAAACTTTCTTATAGTTCTTATCCAGAATTCGAATCCTAAAACAGAATGCTTTATATCAAAGTTTCAACGATTCCGAGAAAATGAATCCGAATCTCATACTTAAGAAAAATATGGATGAAAATAGGATAAGGATAATTTTTCTTATAAAAGCGATTTTTCTTATAAAAGCAATTTTCCTTATAAAAGCAATTTTCCTTAAGAGAGAAATTTTCTTAAAGATAAGGTGTTTGTGATTTTCAAAACAAGAAGGAATGGAAAAGTCATAAGGAAAACCTTATTGACTCAACAATCTCCCCCTTTTTGGAAAGCACAAACATCCTTACGAAAAAGCTATTCTAAGAAGAAAGAAAAACATTAAGGCTTATCTCCCTTTGCTTTAAGGATATTGATGAATACGACTAACTCCCCCTTAGTCTTTGAAACTCTAAAGATCGTATTCATATTTCCAGAGTGATGGAAAAGAATGTCTTCTTTAATGAAAAAGCTCCCCCTTAAACAAACTCTTATTGGAGTTTTTCTTTTTCTTAAGGATCTTTTTCTTCTCCCCTTTTGATAAACCCTTATTAGAGTTCTTCTTTTTCTTAAGGATCTTTTCCTTCTCCCCCTTTGTGATTTTCAAAAAGAATTGGAGGGAATGGAAAAACTTAACAAAGTACCTGAAAGATTAGTAATGACAATAATAGAAACGACAAGCACAACTTTCATTAATTTTGAAATCTCAGCATCAAAAAGAATACAACAAAAAGATCGGATTAGGTTATTTCGACTCTTTTTCCTTTGACATGAGCCCCTTTAGAATAGTCTTGATCTTCTTTAAGTCTTTATGATCTTCTTCAGCTTGGTTCTCTAAGACCACTATTCTTGCGGATTGAGCTTCAATTTTTTCTTCCTGGGCTTTGAGCTTTTCCTCCTGAGCTTTGATCTTCTCTTCCTGAGCCTTCATCCTTTCTTCAAAATCAATTCGATGATCTCTTTCAAATTTCCAGTTCTGAGAAACAGAATTCAACTTCCCATTTAGATCCCTGACTTCTTGGATCCAGAAGTTCTTTTCTTCAGTCAGCTTTTCTTCAAAAGAAGAATTCAGCTCGTTTATCTTCTTGTCCTCTGTCTCAAAGGCATCTTTAACATTTTCTTTAAACTCATCAAGCAACCTCATTTCATCCACATTCTTCTTCGACCAGCTTGTCATCCTCTTGCAAGATCTTTTATGAGCTTCGTAACCAACAAAGAAAGTTTCGAACTGAGCCTCAATCTCAACGCACTTATCCATAACCATAGATATGGAGTCGGTTTTCTGATTCAACGCATGTTGGAGCATCTGGCATCTTGAGTCAATACTAGAGAAGGTCGGAATGGTTCCCACCAACTTCTTTAAGGACTGAACAACAAAGTCATGCCCCAACGATGATGACTTCGAATCTGAAATCTTGCTTGGAGAGTTTTCTTCCTCAATAAGATCCAACATTCTCTTTGAAGAACTACCAGCCTCCTTTCTCTTCCTTACTTCTGAGCTCGGAGTATCAGCAAAAATTTTCTTTCCCTTGTCTTTTTCCGGAATTGAGTCCTGTTCCGGAGTTCTCTTCTCACTGTCAGAAACTTGAACGACAATATCTTCCTCATCAGCAACTTCCTGAATACCGACCTATACGTTTTTCATCTGAGCAATATCATGTAAAAGTTGTTCTTATTCTCCATGATAGGCAACTTCTTCCTCTCCTTTCTCTTCTTCCATTGCTGGAGTAACTAGCTTTGAAGATTCAGCTTCTGAAGTCCGGAGTGATAAGTGTTCTGAAGGTGTTCCCTTGTAATCATCTACTTGTTTCAGCACATCTCCGGTTTCACCACTTCCTTCAGCACCCTCTTCTATTTGTTCCACTTGCTCAACTTCCTCAGTATCCTTAGCAACAGCCTCTTCCGGAGCAGCGAAATTCCTTCCTGGAGTCTCAGGTAGAGATTCCAGGGAGAAATATCTTGGAACAGGAATGGTTGCTGAAACCATTTCATTGAAATTTAACAAGGCCTGAGCTACCTCAGCCTCAGACATCTTCTTCTTGAGCTTCTTTTGCTTTGCTTGTCTTTCAATCTCATCAGCAGTTTTCTCCTTTAAAGCCTTAGCCTCCGCATGGTCCAATCCGAACTGCGGATCCCCTTCTTTCCTTTTCTCTTTATCAGCTCTCCATTTTGAAACAACTTCATCAGGATATGATTTCTTCTTCTTAGGCTTTGGAGGTGCGGAATGGACTTCCTTAGACTGAGGATTCTCTGCTTGTACTTCCACTTCTTTCAGCTTTCTTTTCCTTACTGGCTTAAAGGATTCCGGATCAGCAGCTTTCGAAGCCACTTCTTCTTGAGCAGGTAGATCAAAGAATTCACCAGTTTCCTTGTTGAAAGCCACATCCATCCTTTTCAGAGTACCATCGCTGATCAGCATGATCTTGCAAACTCTTGGCTTAGATTTGCAAGCCTCCTTGAAAGACTCAAGGCACCGAACAATCAACTTGGAGAGGATTTCTGGATACATAATAATCTGAGCTCTCAGATTCCCCTTCTTCAAATTTTCAATAGTAAGAAAAATATGCTTCATCAAGTTAAACTTCCTTAGATTTATCAGGAAATCTAAGATATAGATCTCACTTTTCTTCAAGCTATCTTTATCACCTTTCCTTGGTACGATAAGTCCTTCCACCCATAACTCCAGAATCTGGAAATTTGTAGATAGACTTGCAATCTTCGGAGCCTTGTCATCAGCCAGTCCGAGAGTTTTTAAGGCCTTTTCCTTGTTGAAGCTACCCTTAGAGTCTGGAAACACATGCGAAATAAACTCGGCTTCTCCTTCATAAGACAGCCCTACCAAGCTTGCAGCCTTGGTGTGAGAAAGTTTGTAAGTCTTGCCATAAGACATAAAAGAGAACTTCTCCTTATTATCTTCCTTGAAGAAAGAAACTAACTCATAAAACTCGACAAGTAAGTCTGAATATACTACATCTTGGTTCCCGGTTTTTGATACCGCAACATCTTCCCAGCCATTCAACTTGATATTATTTGAAATGATAGAATCGTAGTTGCTGAAGAAAGCCGGATGGACTAACCTTTCTCTGTAAACTAACCACTGAGAAATAGGCTTAGTGGATGACATTTCTTGAGATGCTAACTCCGCAGACATTCGGATCTGTAATTCTCTGAGAAGTTCGGAATGGAGACAACTGTAGTTCGGAACGGCCTTAAAACATAGAGACAGAGATTCGGGATGCGAGAGCTTTGAGATCGATGTGGGACGAGAAATTGGGTCCCCTTTATATAGGCGACGAGATGACGGTTCACATTCCACAGTTGATCTAACGGTTGGAATGAGCTGCGATCAGATCTGACGGTTGAAAACTTGAATCTGATCTTTTTGAGGTTTTATTAAAACAAAGAATTAAGAAAACTATAATCCTAAAACATAATATAAGAGAATTCCAGCAAGTAAAATATGACTACGAAAACTTGAGTATGGAAATCATACCTTTCGGATTGGCTTAGGGAATTATTCGTAATGGCAGATTTCGCAAAAATTTTACTATGAAAAATAAACTTAGTACGAAAAACTCATTACGGAAAACTCAGTACGAAAAACGCAGTACGAAAAACAAATTTAAGAAGAAAATCAGTACGAAGAACTTAGTACAAAAAATACATTACGAAGAATTTTAGTACGAAAAACAACTGGTACAAAAATATCTGGTTATGAAACTGCCAGTACGTAAATTTTCATTCCGGAAATTTTCAATACAAATACTTCCATTCCAGAAGTATTCTGTACGAGAATGTCCATTGTGGAAAATTTTAGTTCCAGAAGTTCCATTCCGGAAATCTTTGTTCTGAAAAGTTTGATTTTTTTTGAAAAACTTTGTTAAACAAACAATCAAATGTACTCCCCCTATGAAAATGAGTTTATTTCTGTAAGGAGATTTTTTCAACAGAAAGTTAATTAAGAAAGATTACCTTACGGTTGTCATTCCTAAAATTCACAAGGTAACCTTCATCACATAACTGACTTATGATAATGAGGTTGTGCTTAAGACCCTTAACAAAAAGAACATTTGAAATCAAGGTTTTACCAAGATTAACTATATTACCAATACCAACAATCTCTCCCTTAGCATTGTCTCCGAAAGTTACCTTTCCTCCTTTCGTTTTGATAATCTTTTCAAAAACTCTTTTGTTACCAGTCATGTGCCGGGAACATCCACTATCCATGTACCATGTATTATTGCTGGTACTTTCTTTATTATACTAAAATCAAGAAGAAAATTAGACCTTCGGAATCCAAACTTTTTTGGATCCGAGATTTCCAGACAATAAAATTTTAGGAACCCACATCTTCTTAGAAAAATAAGCTTTATGAAAACCTAGAGATTGGGTTTTATTTAAGGAACAACTTTTTGCCCAGTGACCTCCACATTGACATTTAGTACAAAATGGGGCACTTTGAGGAACAAAATAATTGTTACTGAAAACTGGTTTTGCATGGGTATAACCAAATCTGGATTTATTTCTTAAAGGTCGTATTTGGGAATACATCTTATCAAAATTTTCTTTACCATGGATAAAGTTTGATAAACACTTATTTAAGGAAAAAATTTCGGACTTGAGTTTTACAACCATGTTTTTGTCCTCAAAATCATTAGTTTTAGAACTAGAGTTAGGCTCGAAAACATTTTTATTAGAAATTACGTTTTCTAATTCTTTAGAAAGTTTGTTCTTCTCAGAACTCACTTCCTCAAGATTTTTTGAAATACTTTCAAAATCAGCATTTTTCTTATCAAGATCTTTAGAAAGATCTGATATCTCTTTTGTAAGTATAGAATTCCTAGAATTTTCCTTATCAAGTTTCTTGTTGAGTTTGGAATTCTCAATCTCAAGAAGTTCAGCAAACCTAGAGACTTATTCATAAGTAGGTAAAGTATTTTCCTCATCAGAAGATGATTCTTCATCAGAAGAGTTATAATACTTATTATCATTAGAATTTAAAGAAACATTGGTCAGAGATTCAGCATTTCGTACCTTAGCCATAAGACAATGATTATCAATAGGTAATCTGGCTATAAGACCAAGATTCTTTTCTCCTGAAGATTCATAAACAGAAGATTCATCTGAAGAGTCACCACCACTGGCACTCCATGTGTCATTAGCTTTCAGAACTTTCTTAGCTTTAGCTTTATAATACTTCTTCATGTTCCTATCTGAATGTCTTTATTTCCTTTCTTTCTTTTTGAGCATAGGGCAATCTGGTCTAATATGTCCAGGTCTTTTACATTCATAACAAGTAACTTCTCCATCTTTCTTATCTTTCCTATCCTTTTTCTTATACTTAGATTGAAAGTTTCTCTGTCCAGCTATCTTGTTCATCCTTCGAGCAAAATTGGCTAATTCATTTTCTGAGACTTCACTCTCACTAGATTCGGATTGGAAAATGACTTTCTTAGACTTGGATCTGGTTACTCTCTCCGGAGTCTTAGCTTTAATCTGATTTGAAGTTGTAGTAAAAGCAACTGTACCATTCCCATTCTTCTTCTTGATGTTGTCAGCATCTCTCTTCATTCTGGTTTCATGTTGTAGAAGAGTTCCAAATAATTCATCAAGAGTAATTTGAGTGACCTTCCTATTCTCATCTATAGCTGTACTCTTGGATTCCCAGTCATTGGGAATAATATCAATTATCTTGTCCACAAGAGCTTCATCATCTAAACCTTTCTCTCCCATAGATTGTAGACTGTTGACAATGGTCATAAATCTTTGTTGAACTTTACAGATAGGTTCTCCATAAGGAAAATTGAAGCCATGATATTCAGCTCTAAGCATAGCTCTTCTAGTCTCAATCACCTTAGAAGTCCCAAAGTGTGTAACTTCTATCTTCTTCCATATATAGTTAGCCGCTTCACAAGAAGAAATTTGGCTATATATATTTCTGGTCATTGAACATAGTAAAGTGTTGCGTACCTTATAGTTGAGTTGATATTCTTGCTTTTCCTGGTTAGTAAAAGATCTGACTTCCTTGTCAGGAATTTTATAATCACCAGTAAGCATAACAAAGTTGTCTACTCTGGTATTAATAACAAAAGTCTTCATACGATCTCTTCAGTACTCATAGTCATTACCATCAAATATAGGTGGTCTTGTCGGATTCAGATTGTCAATTGATCCAACATTAATTCCTGCCATACTAGAAAAAACTTTGCACACAAACTTGTTAGTAGCAAAGAATCGTAATAACAAAGTTCGGAATGAGAAAAGTTCGGAATAGAAATTCGAAAGGATAAAGTGAGCAAGAAAAACTTGTATGTGAGTACAAGGATTTCGGTAACCAGCTCTGATACCAAAGGTAATATTGGTATAGAGTAAGAGGTTTCCAACCTTTGATACCAAATGTAGGATCGAAATAGTAATGTAGATGCTCAATATACAAGAGGGGGGTGAATTGTATACTTTAAAAATTCCTTTGGAACCTTTAATGTTTGTTGTGAATAACTATAGTTTCCTTAAGAAAAGGAAAGGGCTAAGTTTAACAAA
Organism: Viscum album; assembly: GCA_963277665.1. Lineage (NCBI taxonomy): Eukaryota > Viridiplantae > Streptophyta > Magnoliopsida > Santalales > Viscaceae > Viscum > Viscum album. The sequence continues at coordinate 247,280,451 of OY728135.1, read as the reverse complement.
GATTAAACTAAGAAAATTCACAACACCTCTAACACCGAATACAAACTTGGAAAGAGATTCCGAAAGTAGGTTCCGAAAATATGGTTCCGGAAATTGAATCTTAACAAAAGGTTACAATATGAGATTCTACCTTAAAGCGTATAGAATCTAAATTAATCAGAGTATAAGTAAGGAAGTATAAGAAAGTTATACTTTCCTTATATTACAAAATGAAGCGGAATAGAAACAAGTAGTAGAACTACTAGTAACAAAATATAAGTCTTTTAACCCAAAGAGAAGGGTATCCAACAACCTTGGATAAAGGTCCCTTGATTTATACTTTCAAGCAAGTCTGTCTTACCCACACCAGGGTAAGCCCTCGATAAGAAGATCAGAGTCTCTGTCTTGCTATCCCCACAAGCCCTCAACTTCAAGGTAGTTGGAAACCTCTGTCTTCCTCAGCAAGAAAGCCCTCGAACTTTAAGGTAGTCGGCACCTCTGTCTTCCTATCCCCGGAAGCCCTCGAATGTAATCACCAACATTCGGAGTCGCACGAAGCTTTGAGAGTTAATAAGAGAATCTCTCTCTAGAAATCACCTTAAGCAAATTTTCAGCCTTTCAGCACTTTCATCAGCTATCAGCTATTTGCTACCGAGCTCTTTCAAATGAGCTCCTATTTATAGGTAAGGTCGGCTCCTTCTCCAACGGTCATATTTTCCTTAAAGATCGGAGGGACCTGTACACGTGTCACTTAGACAACGGTTAGTTTATAACAAAACAGACGACATCGTTTTATAACAAAACAAGTATAACAGAATGTACGACATCGTTTTAACTCTAACATAAAAGTTCGGAATGAAAACTTCGGAGTGAAGGTTCGGAGTGTAATGAAAAATAATAAGAGTAGACAAATTTTAGAAGTGTAAGCAATATAAAAGTTCGGAGTCAAACAAAGATATTTGTCGGAGTCTGAATTAATTCAGAGTGTATAAAACAAAGATACTCAAATTCTGTTTAATAGGGGAATTCGGAATGAGAATTCGGAATAGGAATTCGTCATCAGAAATCATAATGAGAATTCATCATCAAGATTCGTAATGAGAATTCGTCATCAGAATTCGTATTAAGAATTCGTCATTAGAATTCGTAATGAGAATTCGTCATCAGAATTCGTAATGAGAATTCTTCATTAGAATTCGTAATGAGAATTCATCATCAGAATTCGTAATGGGAATTCGTCATCAGAATTCGTAATGAGAATTCGTCATGAGAATTCGTAATGAGAATTCATCATCAGAATTCGTAATGGGAATTCGTCATTAGAATTCGTAATGAGAATTCATCATCAGAATTAGTAATGGGAATTCAGAATGAGATTTCTTCATTAGAATTCGTAGTGATAATTCTTCATTGGAATTCGTAATGAGAATTATTTTTTCAGAATTCGTATCCTGAATCTGGAATAGAACTTAGTCAGAGTTCATATCTGGAATTCGGAATGAAACTTTCTTATAGTTCTTATCCAGAATTCGAATCCTAAAACATAATGCTTTATATCAAAGTTTCAACGATTCCGAGAAAATGAATCTGAATCTCATACTTAAGAAAAATATGGATGAAAATAGGATAAGGATAATTTTTCTTATAAAAGCGATTTTTCTTATAAAATAAATTTTCCTTATAAAAGAAATTTTCCTTAAGAGAGCAATTTTCTTAAAGATAAGGTGTTTGTGATTTTGAAAACAAGAAGGAATGGAAAAGTCATAAGGAAAACCTTATTGACTCAACAATGACATCACATAAATGGATATGAAGAAGAAGAAGAAGATACAAATGTTAAAAGAACAAATATATTCATTAGATTATTTTATGATTAATGAACTATAAATTTTAATGTTATTTATAATTAATATTAATTTACATAACTGTATAAGAAATGAATATGTAGAAATGTAATTAGTTTAAAATAGGAAAATAAATTAAAAAGGAAAATAATTTATGGATGTTAAAACTATATATTGTGGAATTTATAATAAAACCAATCAGTCATAGTAAATATTATTGGGGGTGAATATAATATATGACACATAATTATAACAATGTTGAAAACATTTTATTTTTAAAAAATAACTAAATTCACATTTCATTAAAAGAGATTTTTTTTGCAATGTATGTTATAAAATAGACTGAATATTTTTAAATATCATCAATCATAAAATATAATACACTTCCTTTGTATACTCTATTTTTCCCAATATTTTTATATAATGGGAATTAACACATCTCACTATAGAATCCATCCTCCATCTAACCCAATTGATCAATTTCAGTGGTTGTAATAATTCATTCTGCATGATAATCATGAAACCATGGACATATTTATAATGTGAGAGAGGTTGTTTAATGTGTATTATAATATCAATAATATCTATCTGAGAAGATCCATATTCTTATGTTATAGGTTCAAGAATATCTAAACATATACCTATTATTCTCACCATTAATGGACTACTACTGTAATTATGAGATAAAGGGAAATCTCAAACAATGAAAAAAATTATCTTTTTCCATGAATAAAACAATATATATTATGTGTCATTTATCATTAATATATATAATATAATAACAATAAATTAAATATAAAATTATAAATTTTGAATAAAAAATAACACTAAAAATTAAAAACTCATTATCTGGAATAATGAAAAAATTATAACAGAAATTTAAATTTATCTTTCCTTATATCTATTATTAATAATTAGGTAAAAAAGTTTTATTATTTGGTGTGGGTATAGATTTAAAATAGATATTTTTCTTCAATATTATTTTATATTATATTTGATAATTTTCCATATTAGATGAATATTTTTCTTTTTAAGTGATCAATGATAGATATTCCATTGATAACACATGCTAATGTATTTTTTAAAAATTTATAAATGATAAATGAATAACTTATTCAATTGTGTTGAAAATTTTACATACAAATTATATAGAATGAGAAAAAATTATATTATGGGAGAAAAAATTAAAATATATATACTATTTAAATTTTACTGTATATTAAAGAATATAAGATTACTATTTTCATTTTATACATTACATTTATGAATTATTTTATGTTCATTATTATTTTAAATGTTTTTCAATATGTTTTTAAAATAAAAATTAAAACAAATATTTAATATTTAAATAAAATCCTTGATTGACATATAATTATTATACATTATTTATATATGTTAGTTATATTACCAAGAATATGAGCCATTATTTATAATGAGTTTAAATGATTTAATATGATTTAATTAAAATAAGGTCATTGATAAAAAAACATAATTTTTACCATAGAATTATGTTCTTACAATAACCATAATAATTTATGAAAATTTATTGGCATATTTGGGTTTATGGTAGGATTGACTCCCAATTTGGATAAAACTTAAAAAAGAAATAAAATTTGTTTTTTTAATGAATCAAACTATATGAATAAGTTTTTATTGATATTATTTTATTATTTTAAATGAAAGATAAAAAATATATACCTCTTAATGGCACAAGATTTATATTCTGTGAATTATAATTAAAAATTCAATGTATTATATTCCAAGATTTTTTGTAAATTTATATTTTTAATGTTTACCAATAAAATATTTTAAAAATATTCGAGTGATTAAATCCATTATAAATATTTTATATTATTAGTCCCAAAAAGTACTATACAATAGAGGGGGTGTATCACATGATAAAATGTTAACTTTCCATTCCTTGTGTTTTTGTTTCATGTTTACTCAAATGTCACTTCTCTACATCACCGTGAATAAAAAAAAATTAAAGTGATACATAAGAAATGTTAACATGGTTGACCCACATAGGGATACGTACAAGTAGGATACATGGAATGATGTTTAAGTGAACCAAAATCAACCACAACGACATTGTTTTTATTTATGAATTTAGAGAAGACTCTTTATCTGTCTAATTATTTAACCCAAAAAATTATTAATATCCAACTTATCAATTAAAATAAAAGAACCTACTTCTCCTCCTTGATAATTCCACAATATTCCATAAAACAAGAAGAAAAGAAATTAATTTATAGAAAGATAATATGTTAGAATGTGACACCCTAATATGTTTTAATATATATTTTTCAAATAAATATAAAATTTGTCAATTAGTTGTTTTACATGCAACACTGAGTTCAAATTAAAGGAGATCATTATTAAAATAGTATTATTTAATGTGATAGATATAAAATATCCATTAACTTTGGAAGTATAAATATGAATATACCTATTTTTAAATTTAAATATTATTTATTTATATAAAACTTATTGACAAATAATTAATTTATTTTCATTAAAGTCTTTAAATTCATAAAAAATGTTCCTCAAAATAATATATTTTTACTTTATGGAATGAATAATAAATTCATGTTTTTTAACTTTTAGAAAATATATTTGAAATAAGAACATAATTTCTTGAATAAAAAAGTCAAAATTAAATTTCATTTATTTTGGGAGGATTTTATAGAAAATATTACTTTTGTTATGAATATTCAAAAATAATGATTTTTATAAATGAAATATTTTCATTAAAAAAAATTAAAAAAAATAAAATTTTAAATGGTTTAAAAGAAAAATTTGAAAAATTATATTATTATTAATCAAATTTAGTTCATTAGAGTCAATTTAATGTTAGATTTTCAATTTATAGTTTTTTCAACCTATAGAAACGTTTTCATTGGAAAGAAATCTTTTTGTAACGTCTATGGGTTTAATATAAAATTAAACTTTTCTACTTTAGGGAATTGGAATTGGTAAAATAGATTAAATATTTTAAGTCAACATAAAATATATCATATGATCATTTGACCTTGATTTTTGGACTTAATGAATTTTAAAAACTGTAATAATTAATTACTATTGTTTAGGATAATATATGGTTTTACGCGTTATATATGCATTTGATAATATTTCATTTCCAAAAGCATATTAATATTGTCTAGCAGATTTTATTTCATATAGTGAATAATTTATTCCATTTTATCTATTTAGGATAACTTATTTCTATTCTAGATGGATAAATTACCTAGGTAAATAAATATAAAACATAGTTCCTATCATGCAACTAAAATGGTAAAAGTAAAGGTAGAGGTTATAGAATAAATTTTTAATTTTTAAAGTGGAGGTTTTTCTAAAAAATTATTTCCCTTAAATAAATTATTTATTAATTTTTTATGAACTTTGGATGAGATTTACATCCAATTATTTAATTATTTTTGGTATTTACAAAAATAGAAATCTTTCAAAATTATAATAGGGAACCTCCTCCAATTAACTATACACACTTCATATGCCATTTGGAATGGCCAAAAAATTCCAAAATCTCTCCCAAACATCTTTATTAACATCCTACATATTTATGATTCCCATATTACCTACCCTAGAGTCCTTAATCAGATACCCAAATGATGACGTTCTAAGTGAATGTAATTGTCTTCACAATGTTGTTTCTTTTTTTACTTATTCTATTACCAACTACATTCATGTATTAATAGTTTGAATATAATTACACCATTATCTATGATATATTTAGATGTTATTATTTTGTTTGAATAACCTATATTTGTCTCCACTTCAGTGAAATGGGAAACGAAACCACTGATCTTGTTTAATGTGGAATACAACATCATGAACTCATATTATATTTTTTTCAAACACCAAAAAACAAGGATATATATAATTATGGATTTAATGTATTTTATTTATATTTAGGAATTAATTAAACATATTTCATTATAATAACACATATTACTTCATTAGTTATTTTTTTAAAATGATAATGTCGGTCATGCATATATGTGGACTACTTCATCTATGAAGTTATTTCATTCATTTTTCATTTCAATTTAACATTGATGTATATAAGGATTGATTTAATGGTTTAATATGATAGATATTATATTATTATATTTCCTAAATGGTGAAATATTACTAACCACTCTGTTATTCCCTTCGTTAAAAATGGGAACAACTTTCATGCATATGTACGACCTACAGTCTCCTTGAACAATGAATTTAATTTTCCAATCTATATCTTTTATGGAATAATCTAAATATATATATATATATATAAATCATAAATATTATTTTTACATCATGATTAAAAATCTGGAGATTATTAAACCATAATCAATTTAAATGTACTAGAACTCCCAAACTAGAATATATATTATAAACAAACCACTTATCACTTGTAATAGTTATTTTAATAACGAATTGTAAATAATTGAGTGAAAATGGGATGTAAGAATGTTGTTAATGGTATGATATATATTATTATTGTTCTATAGTTTAATTATAATAATTATATATTTATTAATAATATATATGAACACATACAACTAAAATTAGATATAAGTTAATGGTTTATCATCAAAAACTTTATCTATTAGGACATATGCTATGTTATAACATCTATTATTTTATTAGGTGTATTTATAGACAAATTTACATATTATATTTTGATTATAAATATATTAGTTATATTTAAATTTCTAATTTATTTTATTATATCATGTGTATTATGATTCAAAATTTACCAAAGTGGTCAGTGATTTTAATCTCAATTTTATTTCTGTAAGACAAATGTCGTATTCACAACTAGATTATTTTTTTTGGTGTGTATAATGTATATAAATTTATTTGATTATTATTTTTATGAATTTTATTATGATTTAATTTTCAATATATGGTAATTAGTTCCTGGATGAAATGACCCAAAATCTTCTATAGTGGTAATGGTTATATGTTGCACACTCTTTATTTATCTTGATTAATAATGATTAAGATCCATATTTCTAAATAATATGATCTAACTCTCATGAAACTTAGGAATATTCCTCTCCTATTGAAATTTTAATTTATTTAATGTTTCCATTTCATTTTCCACTTCTTGTCTACTCAAGAGACTAAACGTAAATTTTAAGAAAAAAAGAAATTATTTCTCTCTCCGGTCAAAAATTTTTTATATCCCATTTAAATGTTTTATAAAAATGTTTTAAACAATATTTTTAATAAAATAAAATGATTAGGTTAAGTAAATTTAATCCATGTTTTAATTTAAGAAACAATTAAATATAATTATTTTTATTTTCCAGATGAATTACTTATAAATTATTACAAAAAATGTGAATGAAATCATTATTATTACATGTATGGCATGAACTATATTTCTTGATGTCCATACCAATCAATTAATTTTATATATTTTTATAAAAATCAAGGTTAATTTAAAATAATAATTTTTCTATAATATTTGAAACATTTTAATATTTTAATGGAGTGATTTTTAAATGGGGATGAAATTTTTCGCAAGAATTTTTAGTAGCTTTTTATGTAATTTATATTTATAAAAACAAAAAAAAATATTTTTTATTATATTTTAATATGTACTTGATCTGACAACACCATCATTATTGTTTATCTGGATGGGTTATGATTAGGATGGTGATATTTTTATGAAACCTATATATGTTTTCTTGTGTTATAATATGACTATTGATGAAATTTTTATGAAACCAAATTTATATCCACATGCTATGATATAATGATATGATGGATATTTAATGATTTTATAGAACACATATGTATAAATTTTATTACAGTATTTTTGGGGATAGAATTATATATCCCACTGATGAATTTTGTGTGGTATTATATTTCACAACATGATTATGGGAAAAAAAGTCAGTCTGTTCGATCCGATATGGGAAACAAGTTGTTATGCATGCTCCTCTATGGTAAACAAGTCATTGTGCTTGATAGAATATTATAAATAATCCAATGTTCTTCATCCATTAAGATAAAAAAGTCAATGTACCTAAACCACCATGGGAAATAGGTAATGATTCTGGATATGTTATTATCTAGGAAATCAGTTTTATTGCCTAATCCACTATGATTGATGTTCTCAATTTTTAACCTTGAAATATGAAATTATTTGTATATTTATGATTTTTTCATAGTTATATGACATAAACCTATGGTTCCTGATTAATTTATGATGTTTTCTCTTTTTTAGGATTTATTTCCATTAAAACTATCAAGTTGTATTCCATCAATCATGTTTAAAATCCATGATACATTGGGTATGTACTTATTAAGTTATATTCCCGATATCATACCATTTTTTATATATAATGACTTAAACGGATCGTTGAATGATGTATCCCATGTTTATCAGTAATCAAAATCAGATATGACCCTTTCTTATGCTCCCTTTCCTAGGTCTTGGAGAATGGTTTTAAGTTGGGTATGAAGATAGGGATGATCATTATGGGAGATATTCATGATAATTCATGATATAAGAATATTGTGTATCTAGTCTACAAATAAACTAATAATTTATTTCTCATGAATGTAATTTTTCAATGTATTTAATATATTTTGAAAAATATGAAATATTTATGTTTGAAATGCATGGATCATTATAATTAGTGTCCCAGAATAAGTTAATTCAATCTTTGGAGATTAGGGTTAGATCAATTTTTTAAGATCCTAGATGATAAGTATTTGAATATGATATCATCCAAATAATTTGGTAAATAATTGATAATGTTTTTTCCAAGTGATTAATCCCTTTCTAGATACTAAAATATCACGTGTATCTAAGAAAATTGTACCTATGGGTAATAACTCAAAAAATGGGTGAATTGGGATTTGACATGATCATTACCTAGTGATCCACAATGATACTTTATAAACACATGGTTTGACACTCTAGAGGGATATGTAATTAAAATTCAAAAACATATTATCATCAATCATGAAGGATTTGAATAGATGATAACCAAGAATGAGAAAGGAAAAAACTATAGTGTCATATATCGAAAATAAGGTGTCATGGTTGAGAAATACATAAATTATTTTTCATCACAATGTGGTCTTCCAATATGCTTATTGTTTCTCACATAAAAAATTTTGGTTTTAGACAATGACTGGAACCTAAACAATCGTGTAAATAAAGAATATATGTTTGAGTATGAAAACCATCCACATGAGAAAACAAATTTATTAGACGCTGGGATGAAATATTTTGTTACTATTATCACCCAAATCATTGAATTAATAAATTCTAACACGGTTCATATTAAAAAATATGAATTTAACAAGGTGGGAGAAATATTTCATTTAATATGTTATTTGAAAACCTATTCCCTCAAACTATGGGAAATCTGATCTACTGGATGCAGAGAAATTGGACATTGTTATAGTAATGATATTTTACATTCTTTAGTGCTCAACCCTAGAAAATCTTTTCCTTATCATTTATTATTTTTAAGGTGATGTAGATCAATGGTTGAATCATATAAAGATTACAAGTTAACCGGATGAAATTTACTCTATGGAATTAGATGATTATAAAGGTATCTTTTTTATTATGTACATCCCTCATATTTTACATAAAAAAGTGTTTATGTAATTACTTCATCTTAAATATAAGGAGGACTAATAAACTCTTACCTATGAGGGAAGGTTTTCAAGTCATGCATGTTAAATTTCATGTTTAATCACAATCCTTGGAAAAAATTTAAGGATTATTTTGTGGTTTGAAATAAAGACTTTAAATGGAATTATCCATAAGGGATTTTGAAATCTATTAAAAACTCCTTCAATGTGCACTCAAAGTGTAAATGGAATATGGGAACCCTCATTGTTATCCTTAGAAAAAAATAAATATGGAGTTCCTGGAAGCTCTAATGGAATATCACATTAAGAGAAAAAAGGATTCAACCTCCAAATTTTTCGATATGGGGGAAGGATCACTTAGGTAAATTATTGAAATGAACTAAATGGAGTCTCACATGTGGGAAAACATTCCATCAAGGAAAATATAATATAAGTATTGATTAATAAGTTATTCCAGTAAGGGAATGAATAGTGGGTTCAATGTGATGATCCAAAATTTTATTAATGAAAAATCCCTTCTTATAATCATTACATATAGTATATACAAAATAAAATCACATTTATTACTCAATAAAAATTCTATAAATAAATAATTAATGAAATAAGATGTATTTCTAGATGCTAAAAAACCTATACTAATGAAAACGTTACATGACCATACAGATAGTAATATGACCCTTATGAATAGTAAACCAGCAAAATGAATAGATAATTTACCCATGAAAGTATAAATAAAATTTAGGAATCTTGTAAATGAAAGTATAATATAATTATATCCTGGTACATGTAAATAAATTCCCTAAAATTTATTAATTAAGTGTAGGAACTTTTATAAATAACAAATATTTAATTCAATTTTTTTAAATAATTTAATAAATTAATAGAAAATTTATTTTCATAAAATATATTAATATATTAAAATATTTTATTCTTCTGATTATAATATAATATTATGAGACCACTATTATATTTTAAATTTGTTATAAAATCATTTATAATTTAAAAAACGATATTTTCTAAGTAAATGATGATTTGAATTAAAAATTAAATTTCTCATATTTAGAAAATAATTTTTGTAAAATTGTGATCATATTTTAATTAAACACAATGAAAAATGGTTAGGGTTATTTTTCTAAAATAATTGAATTTTTTATGAAGTGTAAAATACAATAATTTACCATAAATGCTAAGTAAATGAATTTTTGAGTCATTTTTTTAATTTAAGATGAGGTAAGATCCATTATTTTTAACACACATTCCCTAGTTACTTTATTTTGTCACACTAATAAATACTTTTTCTTATCTTGAACCAAAATAATAATTTACTGAATAAAATATTCAGAAAACAATCCTCTCTTCCACTATAAATACAACCCTAACCACCTCTTCTCCTTACATCTTCTGAGTTTTGAGCCTTGTAAAAATTCATCCCAATACTCTTTCCAAATACACCTGCCCTCACATCTAAGATCCCTTGGCCACATAAATGGACCAAAAACCTTTCCCTAAGGGTGTTTTGAAGGAGGGGAAATTCTAGAAGTAAAATCCCATTTCTTTTATTTTAATTTATATTCATGTCTTTTCATAATATCTCGTCACCTACCCTCATAAAAGTTAAATGATAGCTACAATACCTTTAATACACTAGAATTTCATTATGATAATTAAAAATCCATCATCAATCCCCTTCTCGTCTTTCTTTTTTCTTTAAATGAAAACTTGGTTCATGAGGTGTAAATTTATCACCTTGAATGATGAAAAATTTTCATATTCCATTAACAACTTCAAGGAGGTCATAAAACAATTTTTCTCTTAAAAAAATAAAAATTATGTATTATATGAAATGTAATTTTCTGGAACCAGTATATATGCATGATGTTAATTAATAAAAAAAAATGTAGTTTGTGATGCTCAAAAAACAGCCAAAATGATTTAAATGTTTATCACTAACCTTTTATCTAAGGATCCATCCTCACTAAAAATAACCAAATTAGGTATATATCCATTTAATCTTATTTATGTTGATTATTTACATATAACCTTAATTATTGATATCTATTCCCATTTTAAATGAACTTCCATATCTTATACAATTAAAACGATCTTGAAAACCAAGGAATCGAACTATCTTAAACTATAAAATTGTGTAGTATAAATCATCAAAACGATCATAAATGAAACTAATAAAATTATAATAAATCTATTAAATGTTTTATTGGTTACATAATTTATAATTAAATAATTTAAATTTTTATCTTGGACATTAAATTATGGGAATTACTGTTTTGTACAAATGGTATGGGTTTCTACCCGAACCTCGATTTTGTCTTTCAGGTCACTCTTTATCTCCCTTTACCCCAATGTAATTAATATTTCAATTTATATAATTCTAATAAAATATCTTTATATGTTCAAACCTCATTTCTTCTAGTCATATCAACCTTCTTTGAAAGAGAAATATATGTTTTCTAATAGTTTCCTTCTCAATTCTTCATAATAAAAAAGCTCGATTTAAAAGAATATCCTAATTTAATAACCATTTTCAATTGAACTCTAGAATATGTTTTAAGCCACTATTATTTTTCTAAAACAACTATTTTTATCATGAAAAACATTCTCGGTTCTGTTTTGGTAATATAAAATCAAATATTCCTTTTCTAATTTAAAAACTCTTTTATAGTGTCCTTAAACTGCACTTAAATGTTACATTTATAATGCTTCTTAAACACTCCTTGTACATGTTTCCAATTCAATTAAAAATCACATAGAAATTTCAATTTCAATTTTTCCATATAAATATCCATTAATGTTTTAAATCAATTGTTCTAGGAAAACATTTATGATATTCTCAATTATTATGCCTTGTGACTTGACTATGATACCCATTCTATTCTATTGGTAACCCTTATGATTATTCTTCATGTTTCACACATATTCATGAAAATGTTGTTATGGGTGTTACAAGTTATCTTTTGAATAAATTGGGTAATTTTCTACATCATGATAAGTTATGTTGGGTCTTGAAATTATCTAGGTTACTTTATGGGATTTTATTCCACCGTGCGATATAGTTTTGGTAGTTATCCTTGACTCATGTATATGTCATGTTATAAGTAGTTTCTATATTTATATTAATCCATGATAATATGTTACCTTGTTATACATGTTATTCATATTTAGGATTATTCAGGTTTCATGCCTTATATGTCATCATGGAAAGCCTTTTAACCCATGTGCTATGTTTTATTCCAATAATTACTCCCTTTCTAGGATTTGAAGCTCATCCCTTTTTTCATGTATTCTTAATGTTATCCTATGAATATGTAGGCCATAAATGGATGTTAGGGCAACTTTATGGATGATTAAAATAAATATGTTTTATTCTATTTCCATATTTTTAGTATTTTATAAATAATCATCTGGAGACACTAGGCAGAACGATCCATGTCTTGTAATTTGATGGTTACTATGCTTAAGAGCATGTTAAAATATGTTAAATAGGTTAGGGTCACTATATTTTGTATCTAATAAAGGACTATTTATCTTTATATATTATGAAAATAGAACTTTAACAAGAACCCTATGGTTAATTATATCAGCATTAATAACATAAATTGCACCTTAGGGCATCAGAAGTCTGGATATACTTTTAATTTACAAGATTATCCTTCAATGATAAATTTCTTATATGATTATTAGATATGTTTTCAAGGCCCATATGTTTAATTTATATTTCCTATTCAATGGTCCAAAATTTTAGAACCTAGTCCAATAATCAATGAGATAGGAAATAAGATGATTTCTGTATTGAAATGCAAAATATGATGGGAATGGGAGCTCAAAAAGTCATGACACTACTTGCTAAACTAGATCATGTTATGAATAATAAATTAAATCACATTAAACTCCCTCGTAATACTACTAAAGGGAATGTTTCCATAAAATATTTTATGCCGAAAATTCCTCCCATGTTTAGTGGATCTTTTGATCACCTATTTATAGAAAAAGTGATTAACTATATTTAGGATATATTATTTTTCCAACATTTATTTGTAGAAGATAATGTTGTCCTTCATGTTTATCAGTTTTATGGGGAAGCAGATCTGTGGTGGACACTGGTCAATAAACAAATTCCAAGGAGTAATTTGATTCCATGGAATGGAAATATTTCGAGAAAATATTTTTCAATAAATATTTTCCATGAACCCTCCATCTCAAAATGTAAGTGTGTTCCCTAGACTGAATCAAAATGAGGATGAGTCTATAGGGAATTATTGAATAAAAAAATGTATTGAATGATATGCCTCCATATTTACCATGAACACATAAATCAAGGAGTACCACTTCATTAGTATACTGATGATGAGTTTATGAAAATCATTGATGATCTGAGACATTGAATATAATGAGGATATTTTATCTTATTCACTTATGGTGGGAATGAAGATCAGAGGCTCACAATGTTCTCATGGGAATGGGGAAAAAGAGGAAAATGTATTTAAATATGGGTGGATTGATAGATAAATCCAATGATGGAATGAAGACCCTACAACCCACATGTCCAAAGTGTGGGAAGAAGAATCCTAAAAACATGTTAAAGGGAACCTTGAGATACATCAAATATGGAAGATAATGGCATATGGATAATAATTGATGATGGTATTTGAAGAATCCCACTAATTCGAAATAATAAAGGAAGGTTCATATCAATATTAATCCGATAGTTTAGTGTTTCAAAATCAAGGAATGTTTTCATTATTCAAGAAATTTCTCTAAACCAAGGGTTTTTAGAGGCCATAAACAACAAAAAACTACAATTAAGCAAAGAAGGGAATATGATATCACTATTAATGGGGTGGAACTCAACAATTATGCAGATACATGTATACAGGTTACTCATTCATGAATTGTGAATTTAATATTTGATTCTGGATCATAGTATTATTTCATATCATGCATGTGTAGTAGAACTTTTTAAACACCACCTCAAAATATATAGGTTGAGTTATCTATGAAAATAGAAAATAGATCAATTGTTTCATATAATGTTTATAAATCCTCCAAAGTTAATTTTTGTGGATTGAACCTCTGATAAAATCTTATGTGGCTTCCTTTGGTGGAGTTTGTTGCTTTATTAGGCATGGATTGGATATAATTATACCAACCCTACATTAACTTTCAGGAAAGGGAGATCACTTCTTACATCACAAAGCTACCTTTAATTCTATACATGAGTATAGAGGCATATGAATCTCTTTCAGAATTGTTATATCATGTGTGGATATAAATTCATTATGATAAAGTATATCTATCTCAATTAATTGAGAAAAGGGAAAAATTCATGCTTCAAGACATTCTCATTATCATAGAATACACTAATGTGTTTCCTGAAGAGTTTCATGGTCTTCCTATTGATATAGTGTCTGAGTTATCAATTGAACTTATTCATGGATATTTGCCTATATCAAATACACCATATAGAATTTCCACCACTGAGCCGAAAGAAATAATGAAGTAGTTATAATAGAATCTAGATAAGGGTTTTATATGCCCAAGTGATTTACCATGGCGGAACCAGTCATATTTTCAAGAATATGGATGGATAAATGTTCCCCTTCATCAATTATCATGATCTCAAACAAATAATGATAAATAACAAGTTTCCACTTCCATGGGTATATGACTTGTTTCAAAAGCTACATGGAGCCAATTATTTCTCTATGGTGGGACTTTGGTTGGGAGGTCACCAATTAATGTTGAAGAAAGAATATATTACCAAGTATACCATTATAACTATGTATGGACACTATCTGTTGAAAGTGGTTCCCTTCAGACTCATTAATTCTATAACAATTTTCATGTATATAATTAATACATTATATAGTTACTTCATTGACATGTTTTTGGTAGTCTTTATTGATGATATTTTGTCACACTCCAAGAAAAAGTAAAAACATGGGGAGAATTTGAATACTATGTTAATGACTTTGTGATGGGATATACATTATGAAAAAAAATAAATGTGATTTATGGATGGATGAAGTATCATTATTTGGGCATGTAATCACCAGAAAAGGGATATATGTGGACCCATCCAAGAAATAGTAAATTGAATAGTGGTCTGTGAAAACATTTTTAATCGAGATACGTATTTTCCATGGTATGACATGGTATTACTAATGTTTTTTGATGAACTTCACATGATTTTTAAACCAAATGACTACGAATTCTCAGAAGGGACTTATGTTTTTATGGACCAATGAATGTGAAGACTGTTTTAAAGAGTTTAAAAAGAGGCTTATCTCTACACTATTACTATCACAACAAAAAAGTGGGGATCTCATTGTGGTATATAGAAATTCATTAAAGAATGGTTTAGGAATTCCTGAGAAAAACTATACCACACAACATTTGGAGTTGGTAGCTATGATATTTTCATTGAAAATATGGCAACAATATCTCTAGGGGTAGAAGTCTCTGATATATAATGACCACAAGATCTTAAAATATATATTCATATAGAAGGAACATAATATGTTCTAGTGAAGATGGTAAGATCTCATTAAATATTACGACTTCTCAATCTATAACAATTATTGTAAGGAAAATAAGGTACCATTTTATCCAAGTAGAAAGGATCCCATATTTTTTTCAATGATGAGAACTGAGAAGGATCCAGTCTTTATAGACCTAAAAAGGATGTGCATGTGAATATTTAAGGAGGGAACATCATAAATCCATTATCATATGATTTCTCAAGATTCCCTTATAAAGAAAAAAGTATTATCAATGAAATGATTTGTAAATTTAGAAAAACGGGGAAGTTATCAGAAATGGAAAATCATCATAGTTTAAAATAGATGAATAAAGAGTCATGAGATTTGTGTCACGAATATGTGTACCACCAAATCCAGAGATAAAGAAAGAGCATCTAAATGACATGCAACACTTACCCTTATCTATTCACCCATAGAGCAAAAAGATATATCAAGATCTCTAAGAGAACTATTGGTTGGAAAATATGAATAATATGATAACTGAATATAAATCGAAGTGCATGGTATGTTAGCATGTGATGGATGAAATTTTTTTAATGCGACAATGAAACCATTATCCACACCAACATGGAAGTGTGAGAACAATACCATGGTATTTGTCAATGGACTTCAAAGTACATCATGAGGGAATAATTATATAGGGGTTATCATGGATCATCTTAAAAATAATTCACACTTTATCACAATTGGAGTGGACTTCTCACTGAATCAACTTTCATGGATATACATAAAAAAATAGGATATCATGTATGAATAATCGATGTCGATTATGTCTAATCGAGGTCCAAGGTTCTCCACCATGGTCTAGAAATGTATCCAACATGATTTGAACACATAGTTGAACTTCAGTGCATCCTTACATCCTCAAAAAAATGGCCAACATGAGAAAACTATTCATACATTGGAAGACATGTTGCGAGTGTGTTATATGGAATTCATGAGAGTATTGGAAATACCTTTGCCTCTTTTTGAGGTCTCTTACAACAATAGATTCCCATAAAGCATCCAAATGGATCCATATTAAGCCCTATATTATAAAATACATATAAAACAATCAATCCAGGATGAGTTTGGTGAACCTAAGCTATTAAGACTAGAAATTGTCAAAAACCATGTTGGAATGGGTGATAACCATTCAACAACACATAAGGGAATCCCAAATCCGAAAAAAGAGTTATAGAGACAATCATTGATGAATCCTTTAGTTTAAGGTTAGAGAAATCTCATTCCTCCACATATCTCTGCAAAAGATGATAATGAGACTTTAGATGTAAGGAAAGATGTGTCCCAAGTACATCAACCCTTTCGAGATCGTTGATCTTGTCGGACCTGTGGCCAATCATCTAGCACTTCCACCTAAAATGTATCGAGTAAATGATGTATTATATATATCCCAGATTCATTCACATTATTGGGTGTGGAATAAATAAAATTTATATTCCAAATTTAGCATAGAGGATGAACAATTTCGTCTCAGTTGAGGAGTCTTACAGTCAGTTCAATCAAAAATTATAGTACACCTATTAACTTTTTTTCTGTTTTTATTTCATTATCAAAATTTCATTTTTGGGGGGTTTTGGAAAAAATGAGATTAAAATAATGAAAATAAATTTTATATATAAATTGAGATGCAGACAAAATATAGATTGAAAAGAATTGTCTTTTTCAAGTGTTTGATCACACAGATTCATTAATAATTTTTTTAATTAATTTTATATTTCATATAGTGATACCTCATTAATGAATTAAATTCCATCGATTTATTTAATGTGTGATTTCAGCATTCATCTGGCACACAAAACCACACTTCCTCCAATATTCAAATATAATAACATCTCTACCGAGGATGTTATTCTTAAATGAACTGGCGCCACTATATTCTATTTCAACATTTATTGAAACCTCAAATCCACCGTTTGATGAATTTTCCTAAGATAATGGAGGGAGATTGAGTAATTAACATAAGTACATGAAATTGAAAATAATGTTGTGGAGGATGACCGATGCACCTCTGAATTACCCTCACATCCACCACAAACATATATAAAACACTTTGAATAAAATCTAACCAAAAAAAGAACCCCATAAAACCTCCACTAGGGATAATCCTCAGGTTAGTCACTTTCCATTGTGAAGTAAAAAAGGGATCACAGTGGAAGATGGAAGAGAAAGAAAAATTATATGAGGGATGGAAGAAGAATGGTGGGACAATTTAATTTAAAAAGTATTATCCAATGCAATAGAAATGAAAAAAAATAAATAAAAATAAATAAAAATCTTATAGGCCATTAGAATCCTCATCGTGGTTGTAAAGACCCATAAAATTCAAGGGAATTTTTTTTCTTAATTTTATTTGGGATTTTACAAGAATGTAGTTTCTGACGGCGCCCGATTCTGAGGCCCAGTGTGCCCGGAATCAATTTCTGAAGTTTAGCTCGGGTACGTTCAGTGAACGAATGAGCGGGTTTTTCTATCTTTTGAACCGGTACTCGGAATTGAAATCCGAGGACACCGATGAACTCGTAGTGCCGGTATTTTCTTAGGAGGACTTTTACCGTAGATGTGTTTGCTTGGGAGGAGAAGTTAATTTTTTGGGGTTTAAGGAAGAAATAATTAAAATTGTGAACAATTTTATTTTTTTGTTAACCAAGGGAGTTAAATTCTACCATGGGAAGTTGTTGGTGGGACCCACAACCACCCAACCTCCCATGTGTGGATATGTGGGAGGTGGGGCCCACAAGAGACCCTAACACCCCTTGATCTTCTCATAACCCCCTTGACCTCCCATAACTCACTTCCCTCTTAAATTTTGTAACTCCACTTTAACTTGTGTAACTCTCCCCTTTCCCCTCTTTATTT
This sequence comes from Viscum album, assembly GCA_963277665.1. Taxonomy (NCBI): domain Eukaryota; kingdom Viridiplantae; phylum Streptophyta; class Magnoliopsida; order Santalales; family Viscaceae; genus Viscum; species Viscum album. Next base: position 247,261,583 of record OY728135.1, on the reverse strand, counting down.
TTTCCAAAACACATCTTAAATTAATTGATTAAACCTCTTCAATTTATTTAACTATGTGTTTGAATTTTTAAAAAAAGTTTGAATGCTTGGAAAAATAATAAAATAAGGAGAGGCCTTATTTTATTTTTTGAGTTTTGTTGTGTGAGAGAATTTGGGAGAGAGCTCTTCCCTCTTTTGAAGAACATCATCTCCAAATAAAGAACGGCCTTCCGACTCTGCGAAGAACGCACTACGTTTTCTCTAATCATTTTTCTTCCTCTTCCGTGACAAGGAAGGAGACGTCGACCGTGGAGACTGACGCCAACTACAACGTTCTCCTTCTTTTTCCACCGTTTACGGAAGCGATACCTTTCTTCCGTGACTCGACGACGTGCGACGTCAATTTCGAGGTAGGGAATTGTTTGGTGAATGTTAATGAACCCCATGTTACTTCCTTCTAAATCAAAGAACGCGGATCAACTAAACATCAAGTTGATCCGTGAAGAATATGTTGTGGGTTGGGAATTATTGTTTGCGGGAAAACTGTAGGGGTTTATTGCTTCTTGTTCATGAAACATCCTTTGTCGTTCCTCATATTATTTGGGCCTCTTGTTATCATCTTAACGGGAGGAGGTCGGGCCGCACGAACATGGACGACCCTCCTCCCCCTATGTTGTTGTGTTGTTGCGGTTCAGAAGATGGCGGCATGGTGCGACGGCACCGCGTGGGAACCTAGAGGGATGCGGTAAGGATGCGCGGCACCGTCGAGGCCGATCGAAAGTGTGTTCGTAATTGGGACCGCGAAGGAGAACGGAAGACTTCGCAGCTTGTTCTTTTGACGTGCGGATCGACGGGCATTGACGTAACGGACCGCAGAGACGATTTGATGTTTCCGAAGTGAAGAACGGGACCCGGGATGAGCTTCTGCGCATGCAGAATTGAAAACGAAGCAACGGCAGCCGGCACCGGCCGGCCGCACGGAGGCGGCGGCACCCCGACGCGCCGCCTGGAGAAACCGTCGCGGGTGAAGCCGTGACGGCGAGCTGATGGATCATGCGACCGCGTGAGATCCAGGGGGACACGGCGCATGCCCCGCCGGCCGGGCTGGGTCACGCCCAGCCGGGTTGGACCCAGATCCGGGTCGGGTCGACTCGGTTCAGGTCGACCCAGGGGGGTTGGGCCGGGTCGGTCCAGGCCCAGACCCCCCGTTTTCGGATCACTTTCGGTATTTTGCCCATATCTTGGGCTATGTCCCTCCGATCGATGCACCGTCAGTTGCGTAGCGATGTTTTGATCGAGATGGTCGTTTTAGTATATTACACTCAAGGTTTCGGTGTACTTTGGGTTCGGCTGGGTTGGTTCGGATACGAAACCAACCGGGCTCTCGGAGCGGAAACGCTTATATCTTGAGTTCCGGACGTCCGATTGACATTCTGTTGACTTTGTTGGATTCCTCTTGATGAGATAGAACTTTTGGATTACTCCGCTCAAGGTTTGGATGTCGTCGGAGTGTGGTCGGGTTGGTTCGCTCCCAAAACCAACTGGGCCCATGAAACAAAAAAGCCAGTAACTCACAGACCGGACGTCCGATTGACGCGCCGTCTATCTCGTTGAATTCCTCTTTAGGGGACAGAACTTTTGGCATACTTCGCCCGAGGATTGGATGCATTTGGTGTATGGCCGAGTTGGATAGTACCCAAAATCCAACCGGGCCCCTGGAACGGAAAAGCTGATATCTTTCAAACCGGACGTCCGTTTGACGAACCGTCAGCGGTGTTGGTGATCACGTTGAGAAATGGTCCCTATGAGTATACCCTATGAGAGTTTGGGGTACAGTTGAGATACGGTCGGGTTGGTTCACACACGAAACCAACCGCCCCCTAGGACGAAAAGGCTAATAACTCACATACCGGGCGTCCGATTGACGTGGCTTCTGTTGCGTTGAGACCCCTATGACGAGGCGGTCCTTGGAGATAATTCTTCGCGGGAATTTGAGATACTTGAAGTATCGACCTATGGCTCATGGAGCGGACCCTTCCGGAGATGAGCGTACAGATTATGGAGACCGTGTAGCCGACTGAGACCTGACGACTGCTTGACCGACTCGACTTGGAGTGAGTCGACTAGCCCAGTGGACGGAGCACTACTTTGTTTGGGTGCAGACCCATGGAGGACGGAGCACTACCTGTGTGAAAGTGCAGACCCGCGGTACTCGTCCGGAGAGTACCTCTGCAGGCTACTAGGGGGTGTGCACTACTGTGTTTGGGTGGCATACCCCGGAGGGAAGCACTACTGTGTTTGGGTGGCTGACCCGTGGTACTCGACAGGAGGAGTACCTCAGTAGTCTTAGGTTAGTGAGCAGTACATCAGAGTCGTGACAGGACCACTGTACACACCAGAGACGGGGCTCTTCAGCAGTTATGGTTTCGATAATGAAAATCCTGGTTTGAGCTGACTCTTTTGACCTTTGTGTTTACCTCATGATTGAGATGGGTCACTTGATAACATAGGTATATGTATGGGTATATACCTGGGTAATGGTTATCCGTTGACTTCATGATCTTGGTCTTTTCCTCATGATTGAGATGGGTTAATTGATAACTTAGTCATATTAATGGGCATATACCTAAGTAGAGGTTATCTGTTGAAATCTTATTTGTGGTTATCCAAGTTGGTTTTAGTGAGACCTTGAGGGTCTCAGGGTCCCTACTGAGTATCGTTATACTCACCCCGGCATGGGCTATGCCCGCACCTCGTTGTGTTGGTTGCAGACGATGGGCAGTGCGGACAGAGGCCGAGTGTTTGAGGACTGGATGGTACCTGGAGGTGGACCACATGACGAGTCAGTATCCGGAGGTGGACTTCACGACGAGACAGCACTCGGAGGATGTTGACGGGCGAGGGCGTTGTGGAGGCTATCTGTACCTACCCTTCAGGTTGGATCCGTGGTGGACGATCCAGGAGGTGCGCTATCTATACCTACCCTTCAGGTAGGATCCGAAGACGACGACCCAGAAGCTGCTTCCTTTCTTCCAGCTGTTGTCTTTTTCTGTTGTACTTTTGTTTAGTTGTAGCTGTACTTTCAGTTGGGTTTGTATTCTGGCCCATTTACTTTTCAGCACTTCTTTCTTTTGTACTTAGGGTTTTACTTCCGCTTGTACTCTGTGGTGTTTGTTTGCTTTTATAAAGGAAATGCCTTCCCAATTATTGGGATTTATGCCTTCGGTGCTAGTCGCCAGCCCATGGCCTATGGAAGGCAGGCTTGGGGTAGTCACGACACGGGCCCCGACGATGGGTTGTGACAATTGGTATCAGAGGAGTCGGTTCTACCGCAGAACTTATAACTCTGATATTTTCTTTCTGTGAAGTAATAGTGTTAAGGGTACCGATTGTGGTCTTCAGTTCAGGGAGTCCAGTGTTGGTGCGGGCGGCCGACGTATCCATACACTAGGACCCTGACAACTGATTTCCGACTTTGTGCATGAAAACACTGATTGCGTGTGTGTTTCCATAAGTTTTTAAAAGTCAGCTCAAACCAGGTCAGCTCACGAGGTATAAACGTTTAACCGGGTCACGTTGTTTCTTTCAGGATTCCTTTTCACGGATGACTAGCTAGAGCCCAGAGAGATGTGTGTACTGACAGCCTGCCGAGCGACGAGGCTTCATTACAGGGACCTCTTCCAGTTGAGGCACTAGCGGAGGCACCAATTATACTACTATGCGTTGGGCCACCGATACCACCAGCCCCAGAAGTAGGCGATGCACGCCACTTGAGCACGCTGCACGAGTTCCAACGGCAGAGGCCACCCAGGTTTCGGGGAGAGACGGACCCGCAGGCGGCTGAGGATTGGATGGAGGCTGTGGTGAGAGTCTTCAGGCTACTGAGGACACTAGGAGACTTCATGGTGATCTTTGCTGCCAGCCTTCTTCAGGCAGCAGCAGGCAGGTGGTGGACCCACTTGTTCCCGTTTTGCGACGGGATTACCTTCACATGGGAAGACTTCGAGACCTTCTTTATGGTGGAGTCTATGCCAGTAGCTCTACACCCCGAGCGTGTACAGGAGCTGCTGCCTTTGCCGCAGGATTTTCGATCAGTAGCCAACTCATCTGTGGGCAGTAGAAAGATGATGCAGAGGTCCAAGAGGACTACAGCCAGCCGTACGAGGAGTAGGAAGTATAATGAATGCGGCAGGATGGGTCACCTGGCACGTGACTGTCCGACCCCCGCACAGTCGATCCGCAGGCGTTGGAGGAACCACTGAGGAAGAAGCAGCGACGGGTGATTGAGAAACAGCCGAGCAGTGGAAAAGGCAGTAGAGCTCCGGGAGTAGGTGGATAGAAGCGGAACTAGTGGATACATCCCTTGTACTTCTAGTTCCATGTTGTTGTTGTATTTGTGTCTTTGTACTATGAGCTGCAATAATAAAAAGGCACTTATCATTGTGATGTTTTCTTTCCTGTCCTTTTGTTTGGATGATACTGAGTGGTCCCGGTTAAAACTGTTAACTTGACCCTCACTTTCAAGATTTCTACTGGAGGAGACCCAGTGACCTCACACTGATGCCGACAGTGTGACTCGACCCTTGGAGGTGAGAGTGACAGTTGGATCTCTTGGTAGTAACGTTGAGGCCTTACGACGTCATCCATGGCATGAATACATCCTTCATGTTAGGATTGACTGTATTAGGCAATGGGCATGGTTCGCCCAGGGGACGAGACCGAGTTTCTCTTTTAGGAAAAGGAGAAATTTTAGTAGCTCTTTCAGATCGTAGGAAAAGAAGGTGCAGATCATCCAGAAGCAGATGAAGACTGCACAGTACAGTAAGAAATAGGAAACCGGTGCTAGTCTTAGAGACTCAGGCATATTAAATGTTTCAAGAAGAGGAATCTTTAAGGAGAGATGAGTCTACGAAGTAGCAGACGTGGAGGCAGAGCTAGGAAAGCAGCATGAGTTGGTGTACATTTTAACATGCTACAACCACCCGCCTTAGTTTTCCCCGCCAGGCTCAGGGAGCTAGAGGGCGGAGGAAGAGTGCGGCTGCATTCGGTCAAGAAGTGTGACCCAATGGCTCTAATTTTTTTTTTCAAGGGACAGTCTGTATCCACTACTAGTTGCCGTAGTAACAGACGTCAATATGAATCATTCCTTCCTTTCACAAATCTTGCCCCAGGCCTGGAGTTTCCGGTAAGCCATATACTTGACCCTCACGTCTGGAGCTACCTTGGGAGAGGACTCGATAATCATAGTTATGCCGACGGTGTGGTCAGACCCTCAAGGCAAGAGTTTCGGTTGGAATCTCTTGGTGGCAGTGTCGAGGCCTTACGACGTTGGTTTGAGTATGGACTGGGCAATCACAGTTCATACACAAATTGATGGTATTAGGCAAAAAGGTTGTGGTTTAACTACGACGTCAAGAAGGGTTTTTCTTGGTTGGCGAAAAGGAAACCCCAGGCAGCACAAGAATTGGAGACCTTTAGAGTTCGAGGATGATGATCACGTCCTTATACAGGTCTCACCTCGACGAGGTTTATGGAGATGTGGCCAAGACGGAAAGTTATCTCCGAGGTTCAACAGACCTTTCTAGGTCCTCAGCTGGGTAGGAGAGGTGGTTTACAGTTTGACCCATCCACCTTAGTTTCGTCAGGTGCACGACGACTTCCATGTATCTCAACTGAGGAGATACGTGCTCGACCCTTTGCATATCATCGACCATGAGGAGCTGGACGATGGAGATGGGGTGACTTTCACAGAGGTTCCAGTGGGGATTGAGGATCGAAAGGAGCGGATCCTACGAGGACGGTCTATTCCTCAGGTGCGCTTTCACTAGCAGTACGGGGACCTCCATGTAAGCACATGAGAACGGGAGGCTCAGATGCGTGCTCAGTACCTCTTTTATATCCCTAGTTTGTGTTAAAGCTTTACGAGGATGTAAATCCCTGATGTGGGAGTAATTTAAAGACCCGTAAAATTCATGGGAAATTTTTTTCTTAATTTTCTTTGGGATTTTAGAAGAACGCAGTTTCTAACGGCACCCGATTCCGAGGCCCAGTGTGCCCAGAATCAATTTCTGATGTTTAGCTCGGGTACGTTCAGTGAATGAACGAGCGAGTTTTCTATATTTTGAACCGGTACTCAGAATTGAAATACGAGGAAACCGATGAACTCGCAACGCCAGTATTTTCTTAAGAGGACTTTTAGCGTAGATGCGTTTTCTTGGGAGGAGAAGTTAATTTTTTGGGGTTTAAGGAAGAAATAAATAAAATTGTGAACAATTTTATTTTTTTAAAAAAAGGAGTTAAATTCTACCATGGAAAGTTGTTGGTGGGACCCACAACCACCCAACATCCAATGTGTGGATATGTGGGAGGTGGGGCCCACACGAGACCCTAACCCCCTTGATCTTCTCATAACCCCCTTGACCTCCCATAACTCACTTCCCTCTTAAATTTTGTAACTCCACTTTAACTTGTGTAACTCTCCCCTCTCCCCTCTTTAATTTTGCCAAAACACATCTTAAATTAATTGATTAAACCTATTAAATTTATTTAACTAAGTGTTTTAATTTTTAAAAAAAGTTTGAATTCTTGGAAAAATAATATAATAAGGAGAGGCCTTTTTTTATTTTATGAGTTTTGTTGTGTGAGAGAATTTGGGAGAGAGCTCTTCCCTCTTTTGAAGAACATCATCTCCAAACGAAGAACGGCCTTACGACTCTGCGAAGAACGCACAACGTTTTCTCCAATCCTTTTTCTTCCTCTTCCGCGACAAGTAAGGAGACGCCGACCGTGGAGACCGATGCCAACAACAACGTTCTCCTTCTTTTTCCGCCGTTGACGGAAGCGATACCTTTCTTCCGCGAATCGACGACGTGCGATGTCAATTTTTAGGTAGGGAATTGTTTGGTGAATGTTAATGAACCCCATGTTACTTCCTTCTAAATCAAATAACGTGGATCAACTAAACATCAAGTTGATCCGCAAAGAATATGTTGCGGGTTGAGAATTCTTGTTTGCGGGAAAACTGTAGGGGTTCATTGCTTCTTGTTCGTGAAACATCCTTTGTCGTTCCTCGTCTTATTTGGGATGCTTGTTATCATCTTAACGGGAGGAGGTCGGACCGCATGAACACGACCGACCCTCCTCCCCCTATGTTGTTGTGTTTTTTCGGTTCGGAAGATGGCGACATGGTGCGACGACGCCGTGCGGGAACCTGAATGGATGCAGCAAGGATGCGCGGCGCCGCTGCGCCGCACCATCGAGGCCGATCGAAAGTGTGGTCCTAATTGGTACCGCGAAGGCGAATGGAAGACTTCGTAGTTTGTTCTTTTGACATGCAGATCGACGGGCATTGACAGAATGGGCCGCAGAGACGATTTGATGTTTCCGTAGTGAAGAATGGGACCCGAGATGAGCTTCGGTGCAGGTGGAATTGAAAACGGACCACCGGAGCAACTCTGGTGGCCAGCGGACACCACCGGCGGTGGACACGGGCTGGCCGCCTGGAGAATCCGCGGCAGGTGAAGCCGTGGCGGCGAGCTGATGGATCCCGCGGCCGCGCGGGATCCAGGCGGGGGGGGGGGGGGGGACGCGGCGCGCGCCGCGTCCGCGGAGCTTCAGCTCGTAGGCCGAGCCAGCGAGCCACCCGGCCGAGCCGGACCGGCTTAGGCCAGGCCGGGCCGGGCCGGGTCGCGCCCAGCCGGGTCGGACCCGGACCCGGGTCGGGTCGACCCGGTTCAGGCCGACCCAGGGGGGTTGGGCTGGGTCGGCCGGCCCCAGACCCCCCGTTTTCGGATCACTTTTGTTCTTTTTCCAATGTCTTGGGCTACAGACCTTCGATCTATGCACCGTCAGTTGCGTAGCGATCCTTGGATCGAGGCGGCCGTTTTGGTATATTTCACTCAAGGTTTCGGAGTACTTTGGGTTCGGCCGGGTTGGTTCGGATATGAAACCAACCGGGCCCTCGGAGCGGAAACGCTTATATCTTGAGCTTCGGACGTCCGATTGACATTCCATCGACTTTGTTGGATTCCTATTGATGAGACAGAACTTTTGGCTTACTCCGATTGAGGTTTAGATTTCGTCGGAGTGCGGTCGGGTTGGTTCGCTCACGAAACCAACCGGGCCCCTGAAACGAAAAAGCCAATAACTCACAGATCGGGCGTCCGATTGATGCACCATCTGTCTCGTTGAATTCCTCTTGAGGAGAAGGAACTTTTGGCATACTTCGCCTGAGGTTTGGATGCAGTTGGTGTATGGCCGAGTTGGATTGTACCCGAAATCCAACCGGGCCCCTGGAACAGAAAAGCTGATATCTTTCAGACCGGACGTCTGTTTGACGAACCGTCAGCGGCGTTGGTGATCACGTTGAGAAACGGTCCCTATGAGTACACCCTATGAGAGTTCGGGGTACAGTTGAGATACAGCCAGGTTGGTTCACACACGAAACCAGCCGGGCCCCTGGGACGAAAAGGCTAATAACTCACAGACCGGGCATCCGATTGACGTGCCGTCTTTTGCGTTGAGACCCCTATGATGAGGCGGTCCTTGGAGACACTTCTTAGTGGGACTTTGAGATACTTGGAGTATCGACTTATGGATCATGGAGCGGACCCTACCGGAGACGAGCGTACAGAGTACGAAGACCGTGTAGCCGACTGAGACTTGATGACTGCTTGACCGACTCGAATTGGAGAGAGTCGACTAGCCCAGTGGATGGAGCACTACTTTGTTTGGGTGTAGACCCATGGAGGACGGAGCAGTACCTGTGTGACAGTGAAGACCCGCGGTACTCGTCCGGAGAGTACCTCTGCAGGTTATTAGGGGGTGTGCACTACTGTGTTTGGGTGGCATACCCCGGCGAGAAGCGCTACTGTGTTTGGGTGGCTGACCTGCGGTACTCGATAGGATGAGTACCTCAGCAGTCTTAGGATAGTGAGCAGTACCTCAAAGTCATGACAGGACCACTGTACACTCCAAAGATGGGGCTCGTCAGCAGTTACGGTTTCGATAATGAGAATCCTAGTTTGAGCTGAGTCTTTTGACCTTTGTGTTTACCTCATGATTGAGATGGGTCACTTGATAACTTAGGTATATGTATTGGAATATACCTGGGTAGTGGTTATCTGTTGATTTCATGATCTTGGTCTTTTCCTCATGATTGAGATGGGTTACTTGATAACTTAGGCATATGCATGGGCATATACCTAAGTAGAGGTTATCTGTTGAAATCTTCTTTGTGGTTATCCAAGTTGGTTTTAGTGAGACCTTGAGGGTCTCGGGGTCCCTACTGAGTATCGTTATACTCACCCCTACACGGGCTATGCCCGCACCTCGTTGTGTTGGTTGCAGACGACGTGCAGTGCTGACGGAGGCCGAGTGTTCGAGGACTGGACGGTACCTGGAGGTGGACCACACAACGAGTCAGTATCCGGAGGTGGACTTCACGGCGAGACGACACTCGGAGGAGGTTGACAGGCGAGAGCATTGTGGAGGCTATCTGTACCTACCCTTTAGGTAGGATCCGTGGTGGACGATCCAGGAGCTGCGCTATCTGTACCTACCCTTCAGGTAGGATCCGAGGACGACGACCCAAGAGCTGCTTCCTTTCTTCCAACTGTTGTCTTTTTCTGTTGTACTTTTGTTCAGTTTTAGCTGTACTTTTAGTTGGGTTTGTATTCTGGCCCATTTACTTTTCATCACTTATTTCTTTTGTACTTAGTGTTTTACTTCCGTTTGTACTCTGTGGTGTTTGTTTGCATTTATAAAGGCAATGCCTTCCCAATTATCAGGATTTATGCCTTTGGTGCTAGTCGCTAGCCCCTGGCCTATGGAAGGCGGGCTTGGGGTAGTCACAACACGGGCCCTGAGGACGGGTCGTGATAGTGGTACCCTGTATGATGTGGGGATGGATTGGAATGATTTGAGTGGTAGGAGTTACTCTCCTTTTAGATGTATAATTTTTCCTCCATTGGTTGATGCATTATATCTCTGATTAATGATACCATTACATGGTGCATCCTTGATAAAAATTTTCAAAAATGTCTTTTGGGTCCAACTACAAAGTTACATCTAAATTGACCAATGTATATAAGTGTTATGAATTTTTATTTACTTTTACTTCTTCTTGATTATGGTTATAGGTAGCTTCATTTAAAATATTTCATTAAAAGTCCACCATGTTGAGATCAGAACTCCAAAAGAGTTATTGTATAGACACTTATTTTATTACATATCTATTCTAGGTAGAATGAACTCAATTGGAGGTGTTTAGACCGAGTTGTGCTTCCATTAGGGTGGTGGGGTCCACGATGTCTGTCAAGACACTTTTCGAAGTTCAAGGAATGTTTCAGGTCTCTAGACACTTGAATTATCCCATGGTATAGAAGTAGACATTAAAGTAAAAAAACATGGATTAAAAAAAATAATCACTAAATTTTGAGTTATTTGTTTAATGAAACTAACAAAATACCCTTGTAATAAAAATCTATAAAAGATCCAGAATTATGAAAATTTTAAAACCTTAATTAAAACACATCAGAAATACAAAAATTACTCATATAATATTATGTTGATAAATTGGTAGGTTTAAAACAATTGAAATTCATATAAAATATGATTAAAATATTAGCTCTATCACTTTCCCTACACATAAACAATGCTTTCGCCCAAGCCTAAAATCTCAACATTAAATTTCCATGGGAACCAGTGTTACCTATATTCAAATCCCCAAGTCATAAAATCAAACAACTTTCAATGTAAAATAAATTTTTTAAAAATCCATATGAAGTATCAATTTAATTTCTTATTTTTAAAAGAATCAATTAATTTGTGTATTTTACTTTTCCCCTTTGAAAAAATAATTAATATTATATTTTAATTCATTTAGGTTTCTCAATTAATTATTATTAGACAAGTATTTTCATGATTTACCTCACTTTTTATTCTTTTCCCTCAACACATATGAAAAAAATCAAGTATAGTTATGCGCATATCATGGTCACATAGTCCTTATCCATAGGATTGTAAGTAAACTACTTTCTCTACCTTTTGTAGACAAAAGGATCATAAAATCATGAAAAATATTTATTAATGGTTTGAAGGACACTGAGGATTATGGTTAGAAGGATTTTATTCATTAAAAATTATGACCCAAGGGGAAGGATAGTATCATAATTACAATCCATGATATCAAAAGTAAACATGTAATGAAATTATCAACTTCAAAGTAGAAACACCTACATCCCCCCTAAAATCCATAAAAGATCATGCTTAAAGAAAATCATGATGAATGATTTGTGTTCCCTCTTTCATTTTTTTTTAATTTTAACGTTTTTTTCTTTTTTAAAAAGTTTTTATTAGATTAAAACTCACATCCACCATAAAACTACATATGATCAGAAGATCGTCGGTTTGAAAAATGGTGATTTTTTGTTTTCCCAACTCACAACCCATTTTTTTATTTTTATTTTGTTTTTTTTTGTCATTTGTTTTTATTTTTCTTCAAGAGAGAAAAAATTGAGTAAATGGAATGAATCAAATTACAATTATCAATACCCCAAATAGCACCCTCGTACTTATTCCTTATAGTTTATATAATCCCTTTAACCCTAATTCATTTTCTCTGAAACTTCATCATTAAAATATCATGAAAATACCAAGATTAGTATAGGAATGGATAAAAATGGTTTGAAATGTCGATCATACCTATAGAGGACATTCATGATCTCTATGGGATAATGAAGGATTGATGTAAATGTGGTAGTAGAGGATAAGAGATTTTCAAAAGATTCCTCAATCAATTTCAATGTTTTATTTCATAGTTATATCTTCAAAGAGTTTAAATTCATGTTTTTTTTGGTTACATGATCTAGAAATTATATTAGGAATGAAAATTATTATTTTGGATAATCACTCAAGGCATTATTAATAATAATAAATCTATTCACATGAATTTTATAAATTCAAAGAATAAAAAAAGGTTTGGAAATTTGAATTAAATGAATCAATAAATTCCTTCAAATTACGAGTCATAATTTAAATATCCATGCATCACATTAAAAATTAAATTTCTTTATTTTACTCATTCAGTATCAGTAACATTAAAATCTAAAACATGGTATCACTAGATCCCTAAGAAACTCATATCACCTAGATAAGTCGAGTAAAACATGAATTCCCGTGTGGGTATGAAATTTTATCCTTAAACCTCAAATCATGATTTTTGAAAACATTTAAGGAGTTTAAAAGTAAAAAATTAAAATAGAACTCCCTTCTGAAATAAAGCATCATTCATCTTCCACAAATATTTGGGACTTCCTTCTTCCATAATGATGCTTCAAAATAAAAGTACTCAATTAATCAGAAGGATCATTTAATTTAAGAAAAAAATTAAACGTGGGAGTGGGAAACATGCCAGACTAATCTAAAAAAGTATATTGAAATTTAAATTCCTTGAACATAATTATAGATAAATCCTGGCATGATCCCCAATGTGTAATGTGAATTTTTAATGCCTCCAGTGGGCATTACCAACTGTTATCCAAATTCTGATGGTGGGTGAATCTTCTTTGACATGAACCACCACATATAGATTTTCACAGCTTAGAGTTATTTGTTCTTGTGGAGGAGATCTCCATGGATATATTACACCACATCGTCCCCCTTTATAATGTGGTAGAACTTTTATGATGGTGGTATAATGAATTATGGAAACTCCTACTCCATCGTTGCTACTAATGAAACATTTTTTTTCTTCTTGTATTCCCTCTATTTATTATTCTATGTCTTCAAGTAGCTCCAAGTGTTCTTCAATTTGTGAATATTCTTTTTTATGTTCATTATCCATGGAGTAATACAAGATGACCAAATCTAAAAAGATAAAACTATTAGAAATAATAATCAATTAAATTTCAATAAAATTAAATGTGTTTTACTTCAAGATTGTATCATCTCCCTGAGTTGGTTCAGATTTAATCTCATCATTAGTTGAATGGGCATCTTGGATATGATCTTTAACGGATAGATTTAGGTAGTCAGGCTCCTCCATTTCAACTTCAAATTACACCACTTTGGTGATGTCTTCATTCAGTGGTGTTGCAACTTCTTATTTGCAAGGATTGGGTAGATCTAGATGTTCCTCACATTAATTCTAGAATTTATCCAATTCATGTTGATCTCCAACATTTGGATTAATAGTAAATTAATCCTTCTTTTCATTTGTCTCGGGTAGAATTGGTTGAGGGGGGATGAATAAATCATCAGGTTCTTCTAGATTTACCTCCTCTGGTTCTTCAAGGATGAGTGGGGAAATTTCTTCCACCACAAAATCAAGTTCATTTTCTGGTTCATGGATGGGTTTCCCCATAAATTCATGAATGTAGTCAAATGTTCCTTCCATTTTCCTCCCCAATTCATTTAGATTAATTCTCATTCTTTCCACCAAGTTACTTAGATATATATAATCCAATTATGGTTCTTGATATGGTAGTTGCGAGTAAAATTACCATGCATAATTATTTTAATTTGAATACATCCTGCAAAAAGAATTGTTTATTTGTATTTTTATAAAGAATAAAAAAGGTAAAAGTTAAAAAAATGCGTATTTTAAAAAGGTGATTTAAATAACTATTTAGATCCCATGAAATGATACTAGCTTCAATGCATTCTAGTCATAGGGCATGGAAAAATAAAATTTATATTCCTAATGCAGAATAGTGGATGACTAGGCTCATCTCACTTAAAGACATTGTAGTCAGTTCAATCATTAATTCTAGTTCACCTATTATAATTTATTTTTTTGTCTTTATTTTTATATCAAACACTACTGAGAAGTTGGGTTTTCCCAAAACTTTTATATCAACGGTTCTCCAGAACTGCTGGTATAAGTGTTTTTTACCAATGGTTTCTACAAACCATTGGTAAATCTTGGTTTTGCGAAGTCTTTCCCAACTGTTTGAAGAAACCATTGGGAAATACAAAATGTTTTCACCCTTTACCAACAGTTTGTAGAAAACAGTCAGTAAAGTCTATTTTTTCCCAATAGTTTTTACGAACCATTGGGAAAAGTCATGATTTCCCAACAATTTTTACAAACCGTTGGGAAAGGTCTCCTCAAATACTTGATTTCTAGAATCCCCCGCAACAAAGTAGAGAAATCGTTTCCCCTAATTTCCAGAAGCCCCGATGCGTAGTGAACCCTAACACGAGTTCTTCCATCCGATCGGCTGTAACTCCCCCATCCATGATAGACTCTTTAAACCTCTTCCCAAATACAAAAATAGAAGCCCTCTTCCTCAGATTTCTACATTTATTTCAATATCTACAAAGATCATGTCATTTTTTTCCTATTTTAGGGATTTTGGAAAATTTTATTATTCACACTATTTAATATTGAATCAATGAATAATACATGATTGGTTGATTACTATGAATAGTGTTGAATTTTGTTTCATATATCATTTGTAACTAAACATATGACATACTACCACTAATATGGTGATTCCACGGATCATGGGGCTTCCTCATCTTTTGTTCTATCGAGTTTGTAGTGTTGGTTTTTCATGTATTTTATTTTTTTATGGATTTATAATGATTATATATTGGGTTCCTTTGGTCATGAATTTTGGGCGAGTTATTCTTAAGTTCTTCTTAGAGATCATTGTATTCATAAAGTGTACATAATTTTTTTAGGTGGTTTTGACTCACTGAGAGACTATTTGGTAATGTTTATATGATGCCAATGTTTGATTTTTTTAATACTGAAACCTATATATATATTAATTATATAAATGAGTGGTTTTTAAATATATGTTTATAAATCAGGTAAAAAGTTTTCATTGTGGTTTATTTGGAAATGTACAAAGACAGATCCCATTTTTATTATATTCTAAAATATCATTAATCTTATTTATACTTAGTGAATCCTTTATAAGTTTGGATCCATGTTTGAGCATTACCACTAATATCCCATCGCTTAATACCATTTTTATATTGTGTAAATCTCATTATATTTTTTAGTGAGTTCACTTCTTTCTTCATTAATGTCTTCCAAGGATGTCTTAGAATTTTAATAGCCACTTGAATTTTTTCCCTTACATAAATAATTTAATGTATTCCTGGAATAGTCAATCAATTTTTACATTCTAGTAAACCATGTTGATATCCTTCATGATTATCTGATCTCATAGGTGTGTGTAGTGAATATGGATATAATTTTAGACATATGTATTGATTTTTTTTATCTTCCAAGGTTTCAAATTCTGTAGTTGGGTTTTTTTGAAGCGATATATAGAAACGTTTTAAACCCCTTCCATATATGCCCAATGGTTGTTTAGTAGTGGTTTAAACTACCACTATTTAAGGTCAATATTTTTTTACCATTGTTTTGTTTCAACAGTTTTTTTCCATGACAAAAAATTTTGAGGATATAATGGCAGTTCAAACCACTACTATATCCTTTCAATTTTTTTTTGGTAGGTGAAACCGTCTCTAAAACCAAAAATGGCACTAAAAACATTCTGTAATGATTCCCTGAAGCGGCTACGAAATTTATAGAGCTAAGATGAGTTGGATGCTGATGCCAATTTTAATAGTGATTTTTGGAAACCGTCGTAGTACCATACAAAAGTTATTTAAACTACCGCAAACTCAAAAATAAAAAGAAGAAGCTATCAGTCATTTTTTTGTATTGGCCAATGCATGATTTGGAAGTAGTTATATAACCCCCCTGGATAGCCCAACCCACCCCCTGGACACCCCATCCCCCCATTGACTACCCCCAGCCCTAGGGATAGCCCGCCCACCCCCCCTGGACTCCCTGTACCCCCCTGGACAACCCTGCCACCCCCGCCACCCCCTAGACACCCTGCCCACCACCTGGACACCTCGTACCCCATGGAAAACCCCCCACCCTGGAAATCCCCCAACCCCCTGAACACCCCCAACCCCCTGGACAGCCTCGCCACCCCTATGGAAAGCCCTCCCACCCGCCTGGAAAGCTCATTCCCCCCTGGACAGCCCCCACCCTTGTTGACAGCCCTCCCACCCCACCCCCGGACACCCACCCACCACCCCCGGACAACCCCCATCCCCCCGTACGCCCCTCTACCCCTAGAAATCCCCCCACCCACTTAATACCCCCGACCCCACTGGGAAGCGCCGCCACCCCCGTGGACAGCCCGACCACCACCTGTGGATAGCCCAACCCCCCCCCCCCCCCCCCCCCCCCGTGGATAGCCCGCCCACCCCCCTGGATAGCCAGCCCACCCCCGGGACACCCAAGACCCCAGGGATAACCCCTCCACCCCATGGGCAGCCTTCCTACCCCTAGACACCCCATACCCCCTGAATAGCCCCACATACCCCTGGAAACCCCGCTCACCTCCTCGGACATCCCTACCTCCCCTTGGACTCCCCCTACCCCTTGGATAGCCTGACCACCCCCGTGGACAACCCGCCCTCCTAGACACCCCGACCCCCTAGACAGCCCCCACCCCTGGACACCTCTGACCCCCCGAACAGCCCCACCACCCCCCTGGACACCCCGCACCCCCTGGATACCACATACCCCCTTGGACATCCTCGCCACTCCCCTGACCCTCATCATACTCCTCATCCTGATCTGTCTGAAGAAGATAAAGTACAAAAACCATGTAATCCCAATAAGACCCTTATGGATTATGTATTCCTTGATCCACTTCGAATAACATACTGGTCAATCCATGAATATATGTATTAGAAATTCTGAATCTTATTTTCTTATATACACTGTATTTTGTAGTATTTATTAATATGATTCACATATAGAGTAATGTCTCAGTAATGATTTTATTTAAAGTAAGAAATTTTCATTTACCTAAATATTTTTTTATTTAACTTCAATATTATTGAATTGATTTGAAATAACTTATTGAATTTGTTTAACAGAATGGGTAGAAGTTGGATGTATGAAACTGATCATATTTCAACCGATTTTCAAAATAATTTGAACATATTTCTAGATTTTTCATTTGAGAAGGCTTAAGATAGTGGTCACATACACTCACCATGTTCTAATTTTATTGGAAGACCTTGGATGAGTTGTGAAGCAGTTAGATATCATGTAAACAAATATGGTTTCCAAACAAACTATTATATGTGGTATCACAATGTAGAGAAAATGAAGTCTCAAAAAGTTGACGATCCAAATGATAGGAATGAATTGGAGAGTTTGATATATGATCGGTTTCCAATGAAAATGAAGATGTTGATAGAGTGAAAAAATTGAATGATGCTACGAAGAATCGAGTATATCGGCAATCTGGTAAAATGAAAAAGTTGGAATTTTTAATACAATTGTTTCATGTGAAAACTATGTATGGGATTTAAAATACTGCAATTGATTACATTCTTACCTTCTTGAACGACTTACTTCTAGATGGTGCAGATATTCCCTCAAACCACTATATGGAAAGAAAGTTAGTTGATGAACTTGGATTCTCAAAAAAAAATCCATGCTTTCCCCAATGATTGCAGCTTATTTTGGGAGGAAACTGCTGAACAAATGATTTAATCAAATGTGGAACCTCCTGATGGAAGCTAAAAGATGATGGAACACCATCTCTTGTTCCACAAAAAGTAATGTGGCACTTTCCATTGATCCCTAGATTACATAACCTTTTCATGTCTAATGAAATATCAGTAAAAATTCGATTGCATGACACCGAGAGAAAAAAGAATAATGTAGATTTGGTTCACACTGCAAATGGATTTTTATGGCAGATATTTGATGCTTGATATCCAGAATTTGCAGTCGACGTGCGTAATGTGATACTGGATCTTTCATGTTATGGTTTTAATCCATTTGTGTTGATGCTTACTTCGCACATCACATGGCCGGTTTTCAAACACATTTATAACATTCCCCCTGGTTGTGTATGAATATGCCTTACACATTCTTGAGTATACGAATATATAGCCCTTTTAATCCCAGCTATGATATAGATGTATAAATGCAACCTTTAATAATTGAGTTGAAACCTCTTTGGGATGTGGGTGTGCCCACAAACGATGCATGTTCGAAAGACATATTTCAGATGTGTGACATGCTTATGTGGACGATCAATGATTTTCCTACTTATGCAATGATGTCTGGATGGATCACAAAAGAAAAATTGTCATGTCCTTTTTGTATGAAGAATAATCGATCGAGAAGACTGAAATATCATCCTTGTTTTAGTTTTATGGGACATCGACGATTCTTGCCAATGAACCATCCATATAGAAACGATCGTCGAAGATTTGACAATACCATGGAGACTGATGATCCACCTCAGCGTATGTCTGAAACTGATGTGATTAATGAATTGAAAGATTTCAGTTATTCATTTGGGAAGGGTGTAATCAAATCTAGAAAGAGGGAAAATGTTTCTAGTGATACCTGTTACAATTACAAGAAGAAGAGTATATTCTTTGATTTGTCATATTGTTCAACCAACTTGTTAGGTCATTGCTTAGACATAATGAACATTGAAAAGAATATATGTGAAATGTTGCTTTAGATTATTCTAAATGTCAATGGGAAGACAAAAGATGGTTTACGTTCTCAGCGGGACTTGGTAGATTGGGGGATCAGACTAGAATTGCATCCTGTCTATATTAGTGAAAATAAATGGAAAGTTCCATGTGCTTCTTATGTGATAACACCTGCTGAAAAAAATCAATTTCTGGAAGTGCTAGAGACTATTACTGTTTCTGATTGATATTCTAGCAATATATGAAAACGGGTCAATAGTAAAGAGTTGAAGCTGAAATCTTTGAAGACTCATGATTATCACATCTTTTTGCATGACTTGATTCCAATAGCAATCCATCATCTCTGGTCCAATAATGTTAGAGTCTCAGTTATTCTGTTGTGTTATTTGTTTAGAGATCTTTGTGATAAGACGTTGTCCAAATCCTTCTTGCAAAAACTGTTGGCAGAGACACCATTAGTTTTGTATGAGTTAGAGATAATATTCCCTCCATCATTTTTTACATGCATGTTGCATCTGAATGTCCAACTTTTGACCGAAATACTTCTTGGAGGACCCATTTCTTTCTGTTGAATGTATCCAGCTAGAATAAACATTCGCACATTAAAATCATATGTTTGGAATAGGTATTATCCCGAAAGTTCTGTTGTGAATAGTTACTTGGCTCAAGAATGTATGGGTTTCTGCTCAATGTATTTTTCTGATCTTACTACGAGAATAAACAGACCAATGAGAAATGAAGAAGTAAAATATGGGAAAATTGAACCCAGTTTTCCATCAATTCCGTAGATAGGAGGAATTCCGGGATCAAATACATTGACGACGTTATGCATTGAAGAGAGAGAGATGGAACATCGCACAGTGTTGTTCAATTGTGATTTGTACGATGAGTATATCAAGTAAGTAAATTGTACATGTATCTCTTATCTTATCTCTTGTAATTTTAAATATTTTTTAAACTGCTATTATTTTTATCTACAGGGAACATAAATAATTGATATATAGAATGCATCATTCATTAACTTTGAGAAAGAAAAAGACTTTTCATAGCAAAGGGTTTTCTTCTTGGTTTAAATTAAAGGTAAAAATATATCTATAACAACTAAATAAAAAATATATTTAATTAAGTTTAGTATTTGTTTATATTTCAGGTATCAAGTTTTCCTACAGACTCTGTTCTGAGGAAATAAGAGCTTTGGATTTTGGTCCTGATACCATGGTTCATGCTAGTAAATCACTTGTGATCAATGGATACAAATTTATTATCACTGAACATGAAATAAACATGAGAACACAACATGATGGTGTTATGCTAACAGCTACAACAGACTGTTATACTAGTTCATCAGATAATAGACCTCGTTCTGAAAATGTATCTTGTTATGGATTCGTGTAGAAAATAATAATTTTGGGTTATTTCTCGCAAGGTTGAGTCACGATGAATAAATACCAATGGTTTGATTCAATGACGAGGCAAGGCACCTCTATTGATGAATGTGTATTTTGAGTTATTGACATGACTCGCACTCTTGCCGTTGATGAACCATATGTATTGTCATGAATGGTGAAACAAGTTTTTTATGTCAAAGATCACCGTCATCCTAAATTCAATGTAATTATTGAATTAAATCCCAGACATGTTTTTGATGATGAGGATGATGAAGTTGACACTATCCATACTATAATTGGAAGCAATCAGTTTATTACTTATGATGACTCAAATAGCTCAATTGTTAGAGTTGATTGTGAACATGAAGTTGTGGTGGGAAATATATAGAATCATATAGTCGTTTTCTCACCTATATGTTTCACCTACGTCATTTAGAGTTTGTATCCTAGTAATTACCTTCAAACCACCATAAATATTCTGTTTCTTTATGTTTTTATATCAGAATTGTTTTTCTATATTTTTTTAGTTTACACATTAGTTATCTATTTCTAATTACTTCCATATTTGTTTTCATTGCAGGAAATGACACCCATTGAAGAGAGGAATCAGAAAAAAATGACAGAAAATAATCGTTGCATGATACAGATGGGCATTCTTCCACTCATCTATATTGTGAGGATTTTATTTCAAAAATATATATTTCAATAAGTTATAATATCATGTGTTTACTTTTGTGTTAATCTTTTTTTCAAAATCCACCCCCTAAATGAGAGATATCTGACGAGGAGCCTGATATTTCTCCGAGTACAGAGGCTGGTGGTAGGAGGGGGTGGTGTCAGATTTGGACCACCATCTGGTGGTCCCGGTACTATGGTCGGTGGTATGAGGGCTCCTGATGAGAGTGTTAGAAGATCCACTGGTCAAACCCGATTGGATCATGACCCTACCACAGACGTATCTTCTGCACCCCATTTTGATGCTGGTGTGTCCTTAGGGACACACGAGATATTTTGGCCTCCGATGTTTACAATACCACTTGGCCAAAAGTCTATGCCATCATCTTTTTCTTCTGGTTCATTATCTCCGGGCTATTATATTCCACCTTCTTCAACTCCTGCTCCGACACAGTATGTGGGTGAGGAGCGTACACCGAGGGACACTCCACATGTACAAGATATTCCATCAGCTTCTGCACATCCAGTGACTCCCATTGATCCGACTACCATAGGTAGATTTATATAACTCTAACAAATTTTTATACCAATTTTTTTTTTATTATAACTTGTACATATAAGTTTTTTTCTTTAATAACAGATTCATCTACTGATAGGAGGCGGGGGAGGGGGAGTACTCGCTTGCGTGCGGTATGGAACCACCAGACACAGTTTATGGTTGAATAAAATGATGATGGACATATGATTTATAAATCTTGGCAAATATTTCGGGGTTTTTTGGAGACACTAGCCAAATACTCTGACATCATTCAGGTCAGCCCTCTCTCTTGGAGACATCTGCCACACGAAGTCAAGGATAATGCGTGGGCACAAATATGGGTAAAAAATCTATTGTATTTTATGTAGTATTGTTTTGTATTTATATGAATTAATCTATTGGGTTTCAACTTCAGTATAACTTCCCTGATGGTGAAGGTGCATGACCGGTGCATTTAAATGAGCTAGGAGAGCTTTGGAGAGCTTATAAGCATGATATGTATGTTGGATGGTGTGATAGAGTGGGAACGGAGTTTGAGACATTACCTATCATGGATGACTACCCGATAGAACAATATCTCCAAATGATTACCCATTGGGAGATTTCCAAATTTAAGGTACTAATCCCATTTGACGTATTTAAATGACAGTTTTCATATTTTTCCGTAATATTATGTAATTAATTTTCAAACATTATTTGGGAATATTTTGAAAAAAACAAAAAAAACATTGATTCAAAGAAATACATCCACACTTTGGGGTGCATGACTATGTCAGATAATGAGAGGCAGCCGGTACGATATAGTTGTTTATAATTTTTCTTTAGGATCTCCCTTTTTATTGTTTCATACTTAAATTATGTGCTTTATTGAATATTGAATATATGATTATAATTTCACATTATATTGTCTCACTGCTATTACAGAAGCACAAATTGAATATTGAAGGATTTTTCCCTCGAGAAAAATTGTTTTTCTTGAGTAGAAGGAAAAAATATGGAACCGCAGTTAATGAACCCACACAATACAAGATAGTATGTTTTAATTTTTTTATTTCAATTTTTAATAACTATTTTGATATTTAATAATCAAATAATATTTTTAATAGGATTCTTTAGAGGACCTTGATTCCCATGAGCCTGACAATTTTGGGCCACAAGATAATTTATATCAGGTTTTGGGAGATGAGCACTCTGGTCGAGTACGCTACTGATCTGGTAAGAATATAGTCTTGCCGAGGCATTGGTCGTCTTCAGGTATCCATTCTAGTACCACCGAGTTGGAACAGGTCAAGGAGCATGCAATAAAATCTGATAAAAGGGTCACATAGTTGGAAGTACAACTTCAAACGAGGGACAAAGAATTTAAGAAACTGATGAAAGCATTATATTCATCACTTCCACTAGAGGACAGTGCGGCTCGTACGCCATTTATATCATCAATGGGTGCATTATCCAATGCACCAGGTAGTGGTTCTAGTGGTGGTTGAGATGATGACATTCCTAGTGAAGACGAGGATGGTGAAGAGGACGATAGCGAGGATGAGGATGAGGACAAGGGCGACGATAGGGGCGAGGGCGAGGATGGGGCCGATGGAGAGGATGGGGATGATGATGAGCATGGGGATGATGAAAAGGAAAACGATGAGGATAGAGATGGAGGCGAGGATGAGGCCGATGATGACTGTGGTTATGGTGATGGTGATTAGGGGCAGATTGATCCATTACATTTTTGAATTATGTATAACTCTTTATTTTTAACCTGGTTTTTCACTCTGGTATGGATATTTTTTAATTCAGTATAACTCTTTATTTTTGACCAAATATGGAAGCATAATGATGTAATAATAGTTTGGAGGTAAGTGATGCTATATGAGATTTTATGGGCTATTGTGAGGATTTTCTTTCCCTTTAATTGATTGGTTCATAAAACATAAGTTTGTGCTCCATATATTATGTAATTGGAATTGGTAAAGTAAAATTCTGGTCTCAGATTTCCAAGTTGGTTATTTGGATGGTATTCTCTATCAAAAGTGGGTATATCCCTATTTACTATAGGGGTATTTTATAATTGACTAACGTATTTATTAAACTGGCCATACATTACACATTTCCCACAACACAGAATCACCACAAAAATCATAGATAGACACTATAAACCACAAGATACCAATGGGAGACACCCCTTGAGGTAGATTCCCTCTCGTAGCCTCTTTAATTTAAGAATTCTTTAAATTAAATATAGATTTTTTCTTAATTATACTTAATTATATTGAATTACATATCTTCAATAAGTTTTATTTAATATAATTGTTTCATTTGATAAATACAGTCATGTTTTTATAATAAAACACCTCCAATGGAGGTGTGATGTCTACAAAAACTCAAATTTATAGTTTTGGGTGTGATAACTAGACTCTCAATCAGTAGTTTCGATTAGTTAGTACCACTTTTAGAAACAAAGAATATAAAATATATACCTTTATCATACCACAATCCCAAATCAAGAGTCTGTTTTTTATAACATAAGATCAGTTTCTATAATGTGAAGGACAACTACATATGATTTATTTGGAATCATGGCCGGAAGATTCTACCTCGTGGATGTCGCTAGACCAGGCCAACACGCTGCGGTCACACCACGGTCACACCGCGGTCACGCCGTAGTCACGCCGCAGTCACGCCATGATTTGGCCCTGCTCTAGGACGACACCCTGCGGTGGTTCGTAGTCTTGTCGGAATTAGATGTATGATACCTAGATAGAGTTTTAGATACATTACCCACCCTCCTCCCAAGACCCCGGACAGACCCCACCCTCATCCCTGGACCCCGAACTGCCCCCTAGATAGCCGCCCACCCTCCTCCCTGAACCCCAGACATCCCCCTGGACAACCCCCCAGACAGACCCCCACCCTCCTCCCTGGACCCCGGACAACCCCCCCACCATCCTACCTGGACCCCGGATAGTCCATCGGATAGCCCCCGGATAGCCCCCCAACCCTCATCCCGGAACCCCGGATCCCAATCTAATCTCTCTTCAAGATTCACCCTACATACCAATGAAAAAGAGGGGTTTAGAGCTTCGGGAGAAGATGAGATAATAGTGGAAACCCAAATTGAAAAGAGGAAGGAAAGAGAGGATTATACTCACCCGGATCTTCAATCCGCACTTGACGGAACAAAAAACACCCAAGTGACATGTATGAGTCAACCCCACCTCAATCTGAGGCGTGGTGTGGCCGGCACCACTCAAAGTGTATCTCTTTTCTTGAAATGGACTACATTTTAAGTGAAAACAACAATTGTAATATGGAAAACTGACCGAATTCATTCGGATTCTGTTGGTACATTAGGAAAAGGATCCATGGGTCATTTCGGATGTGTATGGGTCAACCCTGCCTCGATCTGAGGCACGGTGTGGCCGGTACCACTCAAAGTGTCTTTCTTTTGTTTAAAATGGATACGCTTTTAAGTAAAAATGTATTGGCATACGGAAAACTGCCCAAACGCATTTGGATTGTGTTGATATTTTAGAAAAACGATCCATGGTTCATTTTTTATGTGTATGAGTCAACCCTACCTCAATCTGAGGGTAGGTGTGGTGACACCACTCGAAATGTCTCACTTTTATTTGAAATGGGTAGAATTTTAAGTGAAAACAAAAACTAGTATACAAAAAACCAACCAAAGTCAATCTAATTCTGTTGAAACTTTTGGAAAAAGATCTATGGGTCATACGTGATGTGTTTGAGTCAACCCTGACTCAATCCGAGGCACGATTTTTCCAGTATCACTCGATGTGTCTCGTGTTTATTTGAAATGGATAGGATTTTAAGTGAAAACAACAACTGGAATTTGGAAAACCGACCAAACATATTCTGATTCTATTGATACTTTAGTAAAACGATCCATGGGTCATATGTGACGTGTAACAATAAACCTCGCCTCAATCTGAGGTCCAGTGTGGCCGTTTCCACTTGAACATTCTCACTTTTATTTGAAATGGACATGATTTTAAGTGAAAACAACAACTCGTGTACGGAACCCCATCCAAAAACATTCAGATTGTGTTGATAATTTTGGACAAGGATACATGGGTAATATGTGTCATGTAAGAGTCAACCCCGCCTCAATCCGAGGGCCAGTGTGTCCAGAACCACTAAAAATGTCTCACTTTTATTTGAAATGGATAGGATTTTAAGTGAAAAAAAACGGGCATATAGACAACTGACCAAATGCATTTGGATTGTGTTGATACTACAACAAAAAGATACATGGGGAATTTTTAATGTGTAAGAGTCAACCTCGCCTCAATCCAAGGAGCGGTGTGGCCGACACCAATAAAAGTGTCTCACTTTTCGTTGAAATGGACAACATCTTAAGTGAAAACAACAAATGAAATATAGAAAACAGAACAAAGGCATTCATATTCTGTTGAAACTTTTGGAAAAGGATACATGGGTAATATGTGATGTGTACGAGTCAACCCCGCCTCAATCTGACGCACGGTGTGGCCGGTATCACTCGAAGTGTTGCAATTTTATTCAAAATGGACAGGATTTTAAGTGAAAACAACAACTGGCGTACGGAAAACTGACCAAATGCATTCTAATTCTGTTGATACTTTAGTAAAACGATCAATGGGTCATATGTTATATGTACTAGTCTACCACTCCTCAATCTGACGGCCGGTGTGGCCGGTACCGCTCAAAATGTCTCACTTTTATTTGAAATGGACATGATTTCCAGTGAAAACAACAACTGGCAAACGGAAAACTAACCAAACGCATTCATATTATGTTGATACTACAACACAATGATCCATGGTTCATTTAGGACGTGTATGAGTCAACATATCCTCAATACAAGGTGTAGTGTGGCCGAAACCACTCAAAGTGTCTCACTTTTCTTTGAAATGGACAACATTTTAAGTGAAAAGAACAACTGAAATATAGAAAACTGACCAAACAAATTTGGATTCTATTAATACATTTTTACAAGGATCCATGGGTCTTATGTGACATGTACAAGTCAACTCTGCCTCAATACGAGGCACAATGTGAATGGTATCACTCAAAGTGTATCACTTTTATTTGAAAGGGATGGGGTTTTAAGTGGAAACAACAACTGGCATGTGGAAAACCGACCAAACGCATTGGGATTGTGTTGATACTGCAAAAACATGACACATGGGTCATTTTTGACATGTAAGAGTTATCCTCCCCTCAATCTGAGGCACGTTGTGGCCGACACCATTCAAAGTGTCTCACTTTTCATTGAAATGGACATCATTTTGAGTGAAAACAACAACTAGAATACAGAAAACCGACAAACTCATTCAGATTCTGTTGATACTTTAGGAAAAGGATCCATTGGTCATTTGGGATGTGTATGAGGCAACCCTACCTCAATCCGAGGAATGGTCTGGCCGGTACCACTGAAAGTGTCTTTCTTTTGTTTAAAATGGATACGCTTTTAAGTAAAAACTACTGGCATATGAAAAACCGACCAAACACATTCGGATTGTGTTGATACTTTAGGAAAATGATCCATGGATCACTTGTGACATGTCAAATTGAACCCCACCTCAATCCGTGGTGTGGTGTGGCTGACACCACACAAAGTGTCTCTCTTTTGTTTCAAAAGGACATCATTTGAAGTGAATACAACAGCTGGCATACGGAAAACAGACCAAAGGGCTTCGGATTCTGTTGAAACTTTAGTAAAACGATCCATGGGTCATATGTGAAATGTACGAGTCAACCCTACATCAATATGAGAGCCGGTGTGGCCAAAAATACTCAAAGTGTTTCTCTTTTGTTTGAAATGGACAAGATTTTACGTGAAAACAACAACTGACATACTTAAAACAGACCAAACACATTCGGATTGTGTTGATATTTTAGGAAAACAATCAATGGGTCATTTGTAACATGTATGAGTCAACCCTGCTACAATCCGAGGTGCGGTGTGGCCGGTATCACTCGAAGTGTCTCACTTTTATTTGAAATGGACATGATTTTAAGTGAAAACAAGAAATGGCATACGGAAAACCATCCAAACGCATTTAGATTCTGTTGAAACATTAAAAAAATGATCCATGGGTCATATGTGTCGTGTAAGAGTAACCCTCACCTCAATCTGAGGCACTATGTGGACAGTACCACTCAAAGTGTATTTCTTTTGTTTAAAATGGATACGCTTTTAAGTAAAAACAATCGCCATACGGAGAACTTTCCAAACACATTCGTATTCTGTTGATACTTTAGTAAAATGATCCATGGGTCATTTTTGACGTGTATTAGTCAACCCCGCCTCAATATGAGGTGCGGTGTGGCCGACACCACTCAAAGTGTCTCTATTTTGTTTCAAAAGGACATAATTTTAAGTGAGTACAACAACTGACATACAGAAAACCGACCAAAGCATTCGTATTCTATTGAAACTTTAAGAGAAAGATTCAAGGCTCATATGTGATGTGTAGGAGACAACCCTGCCTCAATCTGAGGTGCGGTGTGACCAGAACCACTCAAAGTGTCTCTCTTTTGTTTCAAAAGGACATAATTTTAAGTGAGTACAACAACTGACATACAGAAAACCGACCAAAGCATTCGTATTCTGTTGAAACATTAGGAGAACGATTCATGGGTCATATCTGACCTGTATGAGTCAACCCTGCCTCAATCCGAGGCGCGGTGTGGCTGACGTGACTCAAAATGTCTCTATTTTGTTTAAAATGGTCATCATTTTATGTGAAAACAACAACTGACATACGGAAAAAACGTCCAAATGCATTAGGATACTATTGAATCTTTAGGAAAAAGATCCATGAGTCATTTTTAACGTGTACGATTCAACCCAACCTCAATCCAAGGCGCGTTGTGGCCGACACCACTGAAATTGTCTCACTTTTTTTCAAATGGACAACATTTTAAGTGAAAACAACAACAGAAATATGGAAAATGGATCTAACACATTTGGATTCTATTGATACTTTAGGACAAGGATCCATGGGTCATTTTTGACGTGTACGAGTCAACCTTGCCTCAATCCAAGTCACAGTGTGGCCAGTACCACTCAAAGTGTCTTTCTATTGTTTAAAATGGACATGCTTTTAAGTAAAAACAACCGGCATATGGAAAAACGACCAATCACATTAGGATTGTGTTAATTTTTTAGGAAAACGATCCATGAGTCATTTGTGACATGTAAGAGTCAAATATGCCTCAATACGAGGCGTGGTGTGTCCGACACCACTCAAAGTGTCTCTCTTTTGTTTCAAAAGGACAACATTTTATGTGAATACAAGAACTGAAATTTACACTCATCAACGATAGTCGCAAACTCTTTTTTATGAGTTTGTTAGATTCTCTCATGGGGTCATCAGTGACGATACTCCGACAAATATACCTTTTGACAATATATTATAAAAAATACAAGTTCAATTCAAAATGCATCACAAATCATTACATACCCAAATAACAGATCAGAAAAAAATGTAGGGATTTGAGCCAATTTCAAACTCTTATTCAAATCTAATAAGTATTTATTATATTATTCATCCTATTAGATTTTGATGGGGAGGTGGGGGTTGTGCTGGTTGGGGGGGTTGTGCAGGGGTGAGGTGAATTACTACTGGAAGAGTGGTTGTCATATGAAGATTGAAATGGGTGTAAATAATGTTTGAGTTATTGAAACTTTTATTAAGTCTACTGGATGATTGTTTTCATATGATGATTGAAATAGGGAATTGTAGTACATGACATGGTTGGAAGAGTATGATGATTTTATGTGTTTTTTGTGCTATTTTTGGTGTTTTTATGATGTTTTAAGTATGTATGTGGTTTTTGTGAAATTTTTTATGCAGGTGTATACTGGAGGGGCTACTACAGGGCTGCAGTGCAGCAGTTCTGCAAAAACACAATACCAACAGTTTTAAACCATTGGTATAACAGTTCTGAAAAAACATAATTCCAATGGTTTTAAACCGTTGGTATACTTTGAGATAAATTTAAAAAATATACCAATGGTTTTAAACCGTCGGTATAGTGTTTAGTATTCCATATATACCCATGGTTACTTGAAACTATTGGTAAAAATGTTATACAATCATATACCAAAAATTAGATGACAACCGTTGGTATATCAATAAATACAGTGGTCTATACCAACGGTTTAGGTAAAACCGTCGGAATAGGGCTTTCCTCACGAATTACTACCCTACGGTTTGGAAAACCGTTGTTATAGGATAAACCAATGGTTTTACAGCCTATACTAATGATTTAAAACAGTTGGTATAAAATTATTTTCAAGTAGTGAAAATTTATATTTTTCAGGTTTTGGAAAACATGAAATTAAAATAATGAAATTAATAATTCAAATTGAAATAAAGATGTAGGAAAAATGTACAGTAGAAGGAAAGGTCATGGTCCGAGGTTTGAAAACACAGACTCATTCATTATTTATTTTTTGTTAAAATTAAATTTGATAATTCATTTAGGGAAACTTCATTAATAAATTATATTCGATTTATATATTGATTTTGTGATTTTATCATGCATCTGGCACACCAAACCACACCTCCTCTAATAGTCAAATAAAATAAAACCTCAACCGAGGATGCTATTCTTAAAAAAACCTACTCCACCATATTCCATTTCAACCATTATGGAAACCCCCACTACACTGTATAAATGTTTTTCATAAAATAAGATGGAAAACTCATTAATTAAGTAAAATAAATGAAATTAAAAACAATGTTATGGTGGACGATCACAGCATGCATAAAATACCCTCACACCAACCAAAAATGGTTTTACAACATTTTTAATGGAATAAAAATAAAAAAATTGTAAAACCTCATCCTTGGCTAGTTCTTAGGTTATTCACTTTTCATTTTGATGTGAAAATAGATCACAATTGATAATGTAAGAGAAAGAGAAATCAGTTTAAGGATTAAAGAAGAGAGGTGGATCACATTAATTAAAATATAAGCATGCATTACAATGGATATAAAAACTAAAATATAAAGAAAATAATGAATGAAAAATAATATATGGCCTTTGGCCTCATATCCTTATTTCCCTAGATGGCGTGGGGATGGAAGGGGATGATTTAAGAGGTAGGAGTTTCTCTTCTTTTATAAGAAGAATTTTTCCTCTACAAGATGATGTGTTTTATCCATAATTAATGATAGAATCATATGGGGCATTATTCATAATAGTTGTTCCAAAATGTGTTGTGTGTTCACCCTAAATATTTCATCTTAATTGGCCAATTTATATAGGAGTTATGAATTTTTGATTGATTTTTTCTCTCTCTAGACCAATTTTCTATTCAACTTTCTACAAAATGTTTCATTCAAAGGCCTCAGTTCTGAGATTAATACTCCATGAAATTTTTGAGAAAAACGAACCTAGGAGTCCTTATTCCATTCTAGGTGGACTCACATCAATTATATGCATTTAGGATGAGATTTTCTTTTGTTATGGTTGTGGGGTCCACAATGTCTACCCGAAAATGTTCCAAACATCAAAGAATATTTCAGGATTCTAAATGCTCAAATCAGGCCATAGTCTAGAAGGAAAAGTTGAAGTAAAAAAATAATGTATTAAAAAAAATAATCACTCAATTCTGAATTATATTTTTAATGAAATTACCAAAATGCACTCGTGGGAAAAACATTCTAAAAATATAGAATTTAGAACTTCTCAAAATTTTGCTCAAAATATATCATAAATCTAAAATTGATCAATATAAGCTCAAATTGATTAATTGGGAGGGTAAAAAAATTGAAATACATTTAAAAATTGTGGGAAATATTAGCTCTGTCAATCCCTTTTATGGAAGTACATACAAGATCCTTTACATGTAGTGAATTAAGAGGAGCAGCTGATGAATACATTAGTTCATAGAGATAGATTTGTATGAAATAAGACTACTCACTCACCCCATGGTCAATTTTTATAGAATAAAGAAATGAAAAAAAGATAAACAAGAGCAACAAGAAGCACACATGGCCAAAGGAGGCCTAAAATGATCCAGGGTAAGGGCATCCCTTCGGATCAAGGACAAACCCTCTATAATGGAGAAATATATTTTTGGACAACTGGAGATTTCAAGGGCTTGTTTAGAATGGGAGGCAAGATGATCTGCTAACTTATTACCTTCTCACTAGGTGTGAGTGACCTTTAGGCCATTGTTGAGAAGATCTCTACATTCCCTAATTAAGTAAGATATCGACCATGGGATATGACTTTTTCCATGTAATGAGAAATGGATAATCGTAAAGTCTGTCTCTACTTGGGATAGAATGATGTTTTTGTGGATGCACAATTTATCCCTGTCAACAAAGAATGTTCCTCCGCAAGTATTCTAGTTCTTTTTTCATAGTGTGCCTCAAATTCCCTGATATCACTCCCTCTCTGATCCTGAACGACTCCACCACTGCGAACAATACCCGCTTTGTTTGAACCATCCGTGTTTAGTTTTAAACCATCGTCGGGGTGGGGGGGACCACCACACCCAAAGTCCTTATATTCCGATACAAGATGAGTGAGGCACAAAGTATGGAACACAAAGAGACCATAGAGATGACACTTCTTTCCATTTTTTGAAGTAGGTAACCAAATCTTCCAGCATTTTTCTGGTCCGAGAGATGATGGACCACCTGGTTGATGGAGTCCCCTTGTATTTCTCTATGTTCCTCACTTTTCATAAGCACTAGCACTATGAATTAAGTATTATTGAATGATTCATTCTTTTCATGCTTGCATTTTCCATCCCCTAAAATCATCTTTCACAGAATAGTTCATGCTGATGATCATGAAAATCATACGCTGCAAACACTTTGAAAAAAATGTCTGACTGCCGGCGCCCATTTCCCTTTAAAGAAGTTGTGGTTCACATCCCCCACGCTTCTACTTATACAACAATGACAATAAGACATGATGTTATTTCCCATCCTCTTGATATTTTCATCAGTGGGAATGAAGTTGTTTCAGTACCCTCACTTGTTTGTATCATATTATATATAATTCAATTGGGGGGCGGGGGTTAATTTTCATAAGGGGGGATGAATGTAATCTCACAAAATTTTATCGAGGGAAACCCCCTTCCTATAATCATGCCATAGAGTATAAACTGCATAAAATTACTCCGAGAACTCAATTCAAACATTATAAATAAATAATTAATATAATAAGATGTATTTCTAGATGTTAAGAAACCTATACTGATGAAATTTTAACATCATCTTCAGAATAGTAATATGACCTTTATGAATAGTAAATTTTCTAAATGAATAGTAACCTCACCCATGAATGTATGAGTGAAATTTAGGCATTATATAATTGAATTTATGATATAATTATATCATAGTATAAGTAAATAAATGTTTTAAAAGCTATTAATTATGGAATATAATTTTTTTAAATAATAAATATTTTATTACAATTTTATGATTAATTTAATAATTTCAAAGAAAAATAATTTTGATAAAATATATTCATAAATGAATATATTATTCTGTTTTTATTATAATATAATTTTATGAGACCTTAATAAAATTTTCAATGTGTTATAAAACGAGTCAAAATTTAAAATCATTATTTTACAAAAAATGATAATATTTATTAAAATTTAAAATTATCAAAATTAAAAAAAATCATTAAATTGGGTTCATTTTTTCTATTAAATAGGATGAAATGTGGTCAGGTTAAATTTTCCAGATTTTTTCAAAAATACTTGAATATTTGGTAGGAATGAAAATATGATAATTTACAATTATGCTTAGTACACGAATTTTTTAGTCATTGTCTATGTAAAGTTTAGGTAATCACCATTAGTTATAACTCACATTAAATATTTACCCAATTTAGTCTCAATAATCAACTCCATTTCATTTATTGAGTGAATATAATAAACTAATTATTAAAATATTTAAAAAACTTCTATACTCCACTATAAATACCACCCTTCTACACCTATTCTCATCACACATTAAAATCATTTATCATTGTCCAAATTCTACCCAGTACTCTTCTCTAGACCCACCCTCACATCTAAGAGTCCTTGGTAACATTAGAGGACCAAAACATTTTCCCTATGGAGGTTCTCAAGAAGGAGAAATTCAAGAGGTAAAATCCACTTTCTTTTATTTTAATTTCTTTTCTTTTTCTTTTCATATTACCTCCTCACCTACCCTAAAAAATGTGTAATGATAACTAAATTTCCTTTCATATACTGTAATGTTATTATTCTAATGAAATATTCTATCATCAATCCCCTTATCATCTCCCTTTTATATAAAAATTAAAACATCATTCGTGAGGTCTTAATTTATCACCTTCAAGGATGACAATATTTCATTCTCTTTTAAATCAATAGAGTTTGGTCATAAAACTATTTTTATTATTAAACCAAAATATAATATAATCATTATATTCTATTCAATTTTTTGGAATAATAATATATAGATTATTTTAATTAATAACATAAAACAAGTTTGTGATAATTGAAAACCACATAAATAATGTAAATGATTATCACCATGGTCTTATATAACAAATAATACTGATTATGAATTACTAGTTGACTTATACAAACATTTAATATTATGGATATTAATTAATTAAATTTAACTTTAATTGTGGATATTAATTTCCATTTGAAATGAACATCCATACACATTAATAAGTAAACTGATCATGAATACCATTTAAACGAACAATCTTGAATGATAAAATTTAATCATATAACTCATCAAATAGACAATAAATTAACTTAAAAAAATTATAATATATAAAAAATATGTATTATATTGTATTTAATTATAAATTAATTAATTAATATGATTATCTATGACATTATAACCATGTGCAGAACCATTTCTAACAAAGGTATGAGAATCTACCCAAACGTCCAATTTTTCCTTCTGGATACTCTACATATCTCATTAACCTAATGAAATTTTTTAATAATTTAATGAAATTATGAAAAATTATAGTTATATATTTTTTATATCTTGTAGTCGGATCAAATAATTCTTCTTCGATGGTGAAATATAAGTTTTATTAAGGTTACCTTATCAATTATTCAAAATAAACTAGCCCGATTAAATGAAATATCCTGATTTCGTAATTATATTCAGGTTCACTCCATAATCTATTTTAATCTGCCATTATTTTTCTATAATTACTCATATTATCCTTAGAAAATATAACGGTTCATTTAATGTTTTTTGAAAACAAGTATTCCGTTTTCTTATTAAATGATCTTTTATATTTTCTTAAAGCGACAATAAAATGTTTCATTTCAAATGTTTCTAAAACAAACTCCTTTTATATGTTTCCACTTAAATTTGACATCAATTATACTTTTCCATCATATAGTTCTTTATTAACATCCATGGGGGTTTTAATCCATTCTTTTAGGGACACGTTTATGATATGCACATTTTTTATGCCTCGTGACATGATTGTGATACCCATTTCATTCAATGGGTAACACTTATGTTTATTCTTAATGTGGAAAACATATTAATTAATACACTAAGATGGTTGTTCCTAGTTAGTTATCTAATGCATTAGGTAGTGTCTAGTCTCATCAGACATCATGTTGGGAAAAGGATTGAACCTAATTCCTTTGTGGGACTTTTTCTAGCAAGGGATATAGTCTTGGTAGTTAGCCTTTACTCATGTTAATTTCAAGTTATATGTAGTTTAAATATTCCTATGATTCCATGATTATATGATACCATGTTATAAATTTTATTATTCCTTATCTTTATTCATGTTATATAATTTCTATTTCATCATATTATGGCTTCCAACCCATGATTGTTTTCAGATGCTTACTTACTTACTCTGTTTTTTAGCTCATCTATTTTGTTGATGTATTCCCTAGGTTATCCTATGAAGATGTAGGCGATCAATGAAAGTTAAGAGAAATTTATGGATGATTTAAATAAATTTGTGTTATTATATTTCCATGTTTTCAGGTTTATGTACCTAATCATCTAAAGAAACTAGACTTTATGATAATTGACCTGTAAAATTTTGGTTAATAATGCTTATTATCATTTAGTAATTTGTGATAAAGGATAGGTTTTAAATATTCAATAGAATACACCACCCAAACATCAGTAACAGTTATAAAATTTGATTTGCAATTAAAGGAATATAATCCTAAATCAAGTGGATCATAAGGATAATAATCCACATGAACCATTATATATATAGGACAGAGGGAATTCTTATTTAATAATAACATCTCAAGTGAATCTTGATAATTTTGGTTCTCCTATAATCAAATCATGTATTGTTATTCTGATGTTGTATTTTTTGAAGGATACAATTCATCCTTTAGTAAAACTTGAGTCCATTCTAAGAATTTATATCCTATCTCAAATGATATTATAGAGTAATTAAATCGCATTTGATATTTGAATCAACACATGATCACCTGTCGGTGCATGGATGAACCCAATATTACATTGTATATGATTTTTATATAATATTTGTCTGTATTTGAGGAATAAAGGTTGAATTATCTTTTTGGAATGTTTCTAATTTTATATTCAATAATGAATATGCTATATAAATTTTGGTAAGATATTTTACAAGTGACTTCCTAATTATTCATAATTGTATCATGGAATAATGTGATATCAATATATCCTAATTTATAAAATTTAATTTTGGTTAAAAATATTTTGGAGGATCCTTATGGTTAACTGTTAATGGAATGAATTATGTTTATATTTTGATGTTATTATTAATGTTTTAAAACATCATTCTTTCTATTTATCAATATTATATTACTTGTGTGAAAATATTGGGTTTTGGAAAATATTATGATATATGAAGATTAAATTTCCATTATTTTATGAATATTAAGATCCATTAAAATCTAATTTTGGTTCTTCAAGAATGAAAAATTCATCATGAATATTAATTTATTAGAGTAATAGATGATGTGGAAATTCAATAAATCACATCCAAAGGATGTGATTCTTCATATGGAATGGAAGTTATGGATAATATATTTTTTCATGTTCTCTTTCTGTATAGTAAAAATAACATATATTTTAAAAATGGATCTTGTGTCAAAACATTCTTCCTTTACCGTCATTTCATATGAATCTATTGTCTCTTCACCAATCACAAATTTAGGATTTTGTGGTTGTTATTTTTCTCCATGACATTTTCTCTATGAATATAATTTTTTTCATGGGTGTCATTTTTCTTCTCCATATCCATATTTTCACTTCCAATTAGTTTTATTCATTTTTTAATCCTTGTTTCAAAATATTATATATTACAATCATATTTCCCTTTCCCTCTATTCAAATTATGTTTTATTATCCCCCTGTATAATGTTGGTTTTCAACAATGGTTGATCATTTAGTGAAAGAGATAAAATTGTGAGGGAAAATTATATTTAAGGGGATTGAATGTAAAACACATATATTTTATTATATATTTTATTTAAAAATAAGATTGATTTATTCAACATCTTTTTTTGCACACATCATCAATTTTAAAGAAACAATAATAATGTATTAAAAAATTATAAATTAATGTGATAGTTAAATCCTACACATTAAATTTAGTTGTATGAATAGGAATAAAAAAAATTTAAAATTGAATATGAAAGTTTTATATAAATACAAATTGTTGATAAATATGTTCTTAATAATAAATAATGTCTTTATATGCTTTAAATATAATATTTTTTAAAATATTTTTTTTTAATTTTTTTTGAAAAAATAATTTAATAATTTTTTTCACATTTAGGAAATTATTTGGAAAAATAATTTCAATTTTAGAATCCTAATTTCATAACTATCATAGAGAAATATTTTATTAAGTTTTTGAAAATATGAATTTTGGATTAATAGTAAAAATTGCTGATATTTATTAAAAACCAACCATTTTTTAAAATCATTTATAAAATTACTTTTTGTTTTAAAAAATTTATAAATTATATTCAGTTATATTATATTATTATTAATCAAATTTTTTCATTGGAATAAATTTCAAGGTAAATTTTGATTTCAAAACGTTTTATACTTATATGAGAATTTTCATTGGAAAACCACTTTATCATCCTATCTGTGGGTTTATTTGTAAATTAAATTCAAAAACTTCTATCAAATGAATTTGGTAAAATATAGTATATATTTATAATAATAACAAATAATATTATATATTATGTGCACCTTACATTTAGGTCCAAATAAATAGAAAAATACTATAACTTAATTTCTATAGATAATGTTAAACTAGATTTTTGAACATTATATTCTTATGTGATAGAATTAATTCTTTATACAGAGGAGAATATTATTTGATAAATTTTATTTTATATTTACAACTAATGTTTTAAAATAATATAAAAATTATCATTAATTTTTTTCCTTAGAGGATAATCTACCTTGTTAAAAAAAACTATGTTACCAATGTGAAAACTAAACTCGTAAAAGTAATTAAATATAGAGGTTAATAAATAACATGTTTAAATAAGGTTTTTTTGGAGGTGAGTATCAACTGAATATTTCCTCCCATACATTATTTATCAATTTTTGAAGCAATTGGGTTTATTAGGGCTTCACATTATTGAAAAAGTTTGGGTATTTACAAAAATGATGCTCCTCCTCAATTATCTAATCGAACCTCATCCCCTCACTTATTCACACATCTGAATCCATTTTCATCAACCAATAAAATGAAATATCTCTCTGAAAAATCTTTATCCAGGTTCTAATGATTTTATAATTCCATAAATATCAACCCTAGGGTCCTTAATCAGAGATCTAAAGGTGGACTTTTTAAGCGAAGGTAATTGGATTCACTAAGTTCTTTCATTTAAAGTTATTATATAACCTTCATAAATAATTTATTAATAACTAAATGTAGTATCACAAATTTATATGATATATTTATATATTATGTTGTATATTTAATAACCTATAACCATCTAATATTCCATCAAATGAAAAATTAAACCATCGATCTTGCATACGGTGGACCATCGCCTCGGAGACTCACATAATTTGTCTCCATCACCACCTATGAAGGATAAATAAAATTTTGTATTTAATGTATGTATATTATATTTATGAATTTACTATACTTAGTTAATTATAATATCACATCGACATCCCTTCCTTCCAATCAATTAGAAAATGATAACATTTCTCGTGTATATGTCAGGACTACAACCCCCATGAAGTGACCTGAATTGTTCTTCCAATTATATTTCACATCGAGGTCATAGTCATATATTTAATGGTTATATATTATATATATAATATTATATTAATTCTATAATTTAAAATTATTATTTACCTTTCTTCTATTCCATCTGTCATAAATGAATACAATATTCCTCAATACTTACGACCTACCATCTCTTTGAATTGTGTAATTCATTTTTCAATGTCTACATTTTACGTATTAACTTAAATTATTATATATAACTAATATATATAATATTTATATAATTATTATTGTTATGGAGATTTTGTAACCATGATTAATTTACAAGGAACAAACTACCATATAATATAATGTATGAAAAATGGTGAAAAAATAACATGGAGTAGTGATTTAAATAAAGAATTTATAATAAATGGGTAATAATATGTTATAATTAAATCATGAAATATTATGATATATATTATTATTTTTCTATAATTGAATTAAAATAAATCCATATTTATTATGTTAGAGTTTCAATCACATAGAATGTAAATCAAACTTAATGTAATGGTTTATCATCTCAAATTGTCTTCTTTGGGACATATATTTTACTATTAACTTATCTTCATTTATCATGTTTATTTAAAAACCCTTAAAAATTATCATTAATTATTTTCCTTATCATCAATTTATTTACATTTTCATTTAATTTTATTCATTTATGGGGATTAATATTCAAAGTAACCAAAGTGATAAGGGATTTTTGTGTCACTTTTTTTTCGTGAGACACATGTCATAGTCACCATTTATTTATTTATTATGGAGTATATACTTCCATTGAAAATCATTTATGATTATTTGAATTATTTTTATTGGGGTTTACATTTACAGATATGGTTCTATCATTCATGGAGATTATGATTCAAATGATTATGAACTATTAAAGGTTTTATGTCCCAGTCTCTTTGTTTAATGTGAATGATTATAATTATATTTATGATGATGATATATTCTGATGTATACCTCAGGAATTTCATGAATTTTATTATACTATAGATATTTATAAAGAATAAATGTTTCCCTTTTATTTTTCTCTATTTATTTCTTCAAGATACTAAAATAATTTTTTAATGAAAAATAACATTATTTCTCTCTTAGGATGAAA
This sequence comes from Viscum album, assembly GCA_963277665.1. Taxonomy (NCBI): domain Eukaryota; kingdom Viridiplantae; phylum Streptophyta; class Magnoliopsida; order Santalales; family Viscaceae; genus Viscum; species Viscum album. The sequence goes on along the minus strand of OY728135.1, from coordinate 247,222,126 downwards.
ATCAATTCTCTCTCATATCCATGTTTTATAGAAATGTTTAAAATAATGTTTTTAATATTTTCAAATTATTTTTTAAATTAATTTGTCTCATGTTTCAATTTTCAGAATATTTTTTAAAAGGTTTATTTTTTTATTTTCGGAATGATGTACATTTTATTTTTTTGAAATGTAGAATGAATAATTTTTTTTGCATGTATTGAAGGAAAAATATTTCCTATGATCATGACCAGTCAATAATTTATACATTCCATTATAGGTTTGAATGATTAATTTAAAATAAAATATTTTCTATATTATTTGGTAAATTTTTTAATATTAATGAACTGATTTCAAAATGTAAATGTTTTTATACTCATGAATGTTTTAATGATCATTTATGGAATTTAAATTCTTCAACAACAAAAAACCATTTGTGTTTCTTATGTTAATTGGGATTGTGATCCAAAAGTATTATCCTTATTATTTCTTTGGATGGTTTATTAATATGATGATCATATTCTAATGAACCCATTTATTCTTTTTCCATTGTGTTATGATATGATGGATTGATATATGTTTTGTTAATCCAATTCCTTTGAATAGGTTATGATATGATGATATTATTATGTTTTATTGATTTTATTGAACAAATATGTATGATTTTTTTATGTGATAGTTTGGCTTACATGGACCTCCCATATATTGGTTAAAGTATTATATCTCATGGGATAATTATGGGAATCTTTCTGATGTGATTGATTCACTATGGGATAAATGCCAATGTACTTAATCCAATATAGGAAATAAGTTTATGTGATTTATCCAATATCAAAAACAAAAGATTGTAAATAATCTATTATGGGAAACAAAATTATTTCCTTGATCAACTATTGTAAACATATGATGATTCATGATCCATTAAATATGGGAAGCATGTGTTGATGTGGGATTCAGTATGATTTTATGGTCCCAATATTTAACCATAACATATCAATGTGTTTATATATTTATTATGTTATAACAATTATATTACATGAAATTATTGTTCATGACTGATTTATGATGATTTGTGACTCCTATGATTCATATTTTTTGAAATTATCATGTTTTATGTCATAACTCATTTTTATTATCCATGGCTGATTGGGTATGAACTTTTTAAGTTATATTAATGATATAATAAACTTAGGCTTATGTTATGTTTTTATATGCTCATTTATTGATACTCAGATGTTTACCCTTACTCTTTATCTAATCTCACCCCTTCTTATGTGACCCTTTCTTGAGTCATGAAAAAATGTTTAAATAATGGTATATCTAAGGAGAATATATTTATTGGAGATGATGATGATCATTTATGAAATGTGATCATTATTTATCTAGTACAAAAATACACTAAGCCTTTATCTGTTTTCATTGTGTATTTGTGATTTGTACATAACATTCATCCAAAATGAGGTGATATTTATGTATAAAATGGATGGGGAATTATATATAATTCTCTTCATGTTACAGTAATGATATTTTTAAATCAATTCTTCCTCATTTTTCCAATTTCTTTTTTGAATGATAATATCTATTGAGTTAATGACTCCCACTATTTTTATATTTGAAAATTTATAATACACATTATAAATGTTGTAATAATATATTGGGTTTGATGTTTATGTTATTATTGTTATAGATTTATTGTCATTTTATTAAGCTTGAACGAAAAAAATCGACCAACACTTATATTATAAAATTGAGCATTATAATTTTTTTGAACAAATTAAAAATTATTTGAAGCTACATCCATTAGATAATGGATATTTTTCTATGATGTTGTTACAATACTACTAGAAGTACTCAAAATCCAACCATTGTAGTCTATTATAAAAAACATCTATAAATTTAACAAAACACATTAAGGATCCATAATAGTTAGAAAAATTGAAATTAAGTGTTTTAAATTGTTTTCAATCCATTTATCATATCATTTCCAATAAGCACTTCCGATTATACTATATTTATAATGAATTCTGTATATTATATAAATTTTTGTTTTTTATTGTAAATACTCGAATGTTTTCATTTCATATTTAATATTTATACTATAACTTAGTTTGAATATATTTTGGGTTGGGAGAAGAGTTCTTATAATAGTGTTATCGATGGATAACAGGGATAAGAAGTCACATCACTTTATATTAGGTTGTAGTTTATGATGTTTAGAGTCCTTGAGATTTCTAAATCATATTAATTGATCAAGGGATTCTCTGGATAAAATTATAGTTTTCATATAATGGATTTTCATTCAAATATGTTTCATCTTGGGATTTGTGATACCTTTGTCTATGTGAAGGATTCTTCCAATGATATCGATTATTGTTAGTGGTGCCTATGAATTTAGAGGTGATTATTAAATAAATACTTTTAGATTTTCAAAATTTTTGTTAAACACTAAATTCATTATTTTGACCATACTTTATTGTTTTAATTTCTCATGTACATATTACATTAACTGCGTAGTGTTTATATTACATTTGTTAATATTAAAAAATGGAATTTTATATTTTTTCAAAGATGTTAAGTCTATGGTTGACTTATTTTTTTAAGGTAGTAATACGTTGTTAACTCTTGTTTGATTAAAAGTTATATCATCTCATAAACCTACTCCTATATTGGGAGGAAAATTATTAGAAATGTTGTAGAATACAATTCATACCCTCTCTAGGTGTTTCATTTAATTCACTTTTTTAGAACAACACCTAATATTAGAGTAATTCACTTAATATTTGAGAGAGATTAATATTGTGTGATAGTCATCGTATTTTTTTAATAAATGTTTAATTATAAGAAATCAAATCATCTTCCCTATAAAAGTCTGTATAATATGAATGATATTTCTTTAATAATAAGACTTGAAAATAATAACCAATATTCATTGATAAGTTGAAATATAAAGATTGTCATGACATTATAGCAACATTTATTATAAACAAGGGAGCTAAATAAATTTCAATTTCCCCAAAATTTTTAAAATTCTAGATAATGAATTATCAAATTTTACTCATCATGATGATCTAGAGTATTAACAAAGCTATAAATCCATAACTGATTGATTTTATCAATGGAATGTAATATCTACATTCAATTTACATAATCTGAGACAATGAATGGAATGCCCAATAAATTTTAGATTATTCATTTTTGAACATAAAATGTTACTAAAAAAATTAACGCTATGTTGAGAGTTGACTACCATTCCCTTGGTTATTTTCTGGGAGAATCAGTAGAATTGATTCATTAACACCTGGTGGAAATAATTAATAGTCTTAAATAATATGGGGAGAATGAAATTAAAAAATAATAGTTTATAGAAAAATTCATTGATATTTTTCTCGAAAAATGGGAATCCATGATGATGGTTATATATGATATTAATCAATATATGATGAACAATATTTATGATCTCAATGGTATAGTAATATAAAATAATAAATGAATGAAAATTTATTCTACTAAGGGGAAAAAATTATTAAACTATTTTTTTCTTCTATTATGGGTGTTTTAACTACCGATTATACAACATTAATGAATCACCATGAGTTTTATGAAATTTTTCCAAAAAAAATCAATTTCTTCAATATATTGTCTTACATAAAACCCCAAGTTTAAACGAACCAGACAATATAATAAGAATATTATTATTTAATGTGAATATTATAACTGAGACATTAAATTGGGAGTTAGGAATATGAATAACCAAATTATGAAAATTATATTGTTTATAAATTTATACAATAAATTAATTTTATATCAATTTATTATAAATGAAAATAAAAAGCATTTTAAAGTTACAAAAATGATTTTCTAATTTTTTTTATATGTGACATGTTTTTTATCTTAATAAATCAAATTAACAACTGTTTTTAAATTATTTTAATGATATACATATATTTTATATTAAATATTTTTTTCCATTAATATATATTTTTTCTGTGTGTGGGATTAGAATAAATCCATATTTCGGATAAACAACAGTATTGTTCTAAAAACAGTTTCATCTTGTTTTCTACACTTAGATTAAAATTATTATCTTCCAAATGTAAATATTTTATTTTGAAAAATGATCATCTTTTTTAAAAAATATATTTAAATATTATATTTGAGTTATTTTTTTAGAATTTTAGGAAATGATTAATTTTCCGATGAATAATGAAAATATAAATTTTTATTTTACATTGTCTTTTTGTTAAAGCATTTTAAAAGATAATTTATTTTAAAATGGTTTAATAATTTAAATTATTTCACTTATATTATTATTATTATTCCAATTTTAGTTGGTATAATTTTTATTTTATTCTTTGATTTAAAATCATTGTATACATATGGAATACATTTCTTTGGAAAACATCATTTTCATCGGCTACCAGATTTTATTTTAAATATAATTTAATTTATTTTGTGAATTTTAATTTTTATAATTGATTAAATATTTATAATATTTATATTTAATATTATTTCTAAAATTAAACTTATTTATTTCATAATTAATGTTAAATATTTTAATAATTAATGTGCATAGATAAGGTTCAAACATGTTTTCTAAGAGGGTTAAAACAATATATAAGTGTAGTTTTTTCAAATAAAATTCACAAAATCTTATAGGATTGAAATATTTTGACCTTATAATATCAATAAATTAAATCTATGGTAATTTAGAATCAATTTTCTTGAATATTACTTTATCATTTTGTGTTCTTCTGAGAAGCTTCTATGTGGTTTCAAAGTGGCTCATCTCCGCTACTTATAAAAAGATATCACCTATGTTATCCTCTAATTTATACACTTCAAGAATCATGTATTTTATCCATTACCTACCCAATTCCATTACATACATTATCCTACGTTTCTTTTTTTAGGAAACCCTCTTATGAAGTCTTTTGGGTAAAACCTAAATAGGTTGTCTAAAAAAGATATAATTTTTAACTGAGTGTTTGGTTTTATTTGCTCTTCCACATTCTTGAAATATTTTTAAACCATTATTATATAATAATATCAGTATATAATATATACTTATCTATTTATATTTTAATGTAATAACCTTGACACGTTCCCTCTTCCATCGAAATGAAATTTAGACCATCGTTCATGTGTACAGAAGACTACTACCTCACAGTATGATGTATTTCATTTTCGATCACTGCCTCTAACAGAGTGATATATTGATGTATTTAACATATTTATATAATATTTATTACGTAATTATTCATCTATTATATTAATATCACATCATACTTCTTACCTTCATAACTGTTGAAAAATGATAACGTCGATGATGTGTATGTGTAGAATATCACCTACACAAACTGATGTCATACATTTTTCATTTATTCAATACATGGATGTTAATAATGATATATTTAAATAATATATATTAAATACTTGATATAAATATTATTTCTAATAGAAATTATATAATATACCTTTCTTTCATTCCATCTTTCAAAAAATGGAAACAACATTCATTTGTATTTACGACTTACTATCTTCGAGAATGATGTAATTCATTTTTATATTAATAAATTTTATGGGTGACTATAAATATTTATAAATTGATTGTATATTTTAATTCCCCGACCCCAGTTACCTAGAGTCAGTGCAATATTACATAACATTAGAATTATACAAGGAATCATGTCCTAGAAGAACAATCTGTTTAGTTGCCTTGGATGTACTAGATACATTCATAAGTTTTACATTACATCATGATATAAAAACATCAACAACATTTTGTCCCTTTTGAAAAATATATATATCCATATCCTATAATTATGGGTCAACCATAAAATAATACTTCACATCCTGGAAAAAATAGATCATAGAAAGGGGTGAGCTCAGATGCTCAGTAAGGATAACAATATAGTGGAAACATTCATAAAAAAGTATAAAAATTTAAGGAAATGAATAAGACAAAAACAAAATCCTTTTAAACATAAACATAAGAATAATATGGAAAAGATAAAATCAAATAAATCTATTTAATTATTCACTTGGATATTATAGTAGTTTAATAATCACATGCAATATAAATAGCCACTTAAATAATGATGGAATGGACAATACCAGACTTCAATACCACATAGTCAATGCCTTGTGCCAAGAGAAAAAATAATATTTTGTCAAGGCCTTCTTCCAAGACACTAATTCGTCTTAGGAGACCAACCAATGGATTTTGGAGCTATAGTGGGCTCCACCCGTCACTTACTAAGTCCAATGTAGTCCACATATGAAAAGGATTAAACATAACTTAAACATTCGTATTAAAACTAGCATACGAAATGTCAATAATTTATCCATAAACATTGAATGGTTTAAAAACAACACATCCACAGTCAAACATATTACAAAAACTTCAATAAAATATGGAGAATTTGTATCATAATAAATCAACTTCAAAAAGTTCAAAATCTATCAAATGGTGTTGACAAAGATGAAATAAAAATTTGTTGAGAGAAATATCTCTTGCTATTTATAAATCATTCATAATTCATGTAATTATAAAATAAAACATTTATTTTGAAAATATTTTTATTATCTTGTAAGGGCAGTTTCGATGGTGTTATAATAGTAGAAAATAGCCGCACCCACCCTATATGATAAAAAACATCCTTTACTTAATTTTGTTGAAAAAGAAGTAAAGGACCATGTTTGGAAAACGATGGAAAGATTCCATTATAAACATTTTATAAAAAGTCATAAAGGGTATAAATTTCATTAAACTATAGGCTAAAAAATATTAAAAAATGTTTTGAAATATATTTTTACAAAAAATGGATGTGGATGTTAAAGAGGTCCCAATAAATACTTACGTAAAAAACCATGAATAATAAAGAGATTGTGAAATTAACCCTTATATTGTACATTTCCTTAGTCAAGGGTATGTTAAACTCCTATAAAATAGTTAAATAATTGTTATTAAATTATATAAAAAACTATATACATAAATATGATATCATATATACTCCTATAATATAGCATTGTGAATAATATATTTGTAATATCATCATTTCTAGAGTTAACTGATCCGTTTTCCTTCTTATGATAAGTTATGTAAGCCATGTTTTGTTATTGATAGGATGTATTTTATTCATATACAGAATGATATTAAGTTATTAAACATTATTTTTATGCATAAAATGAAAATTCTTCTTGAATGATTATTATTGGGAATGAATCTCATTGTGTTCATGGAGACGGTAATGCGTACGTACGAACGAGCAAAAATATCATTATATTGAAGGTGAAATTTTATGTAATTGGTTGGTTATCATATATAAAGAATCATTATAATTTTATATTTATTTTTTACATCAGTTATATTCATTATTATACCCATCCAAAATAATTATGTGTTTGAATAACAAACTATACCACGACATGGAGATGGTAAGTCGTACGTACACACATATGGTGACTTTGTCATTTATAGGATGGATAGAATAACTAATATGGTTGTTTTATTTTTATAATAACATCATAGTATATAAAATATACTAGATTAATTATTTTAGGATGGAAATAACAAATAAATAGGATGTGGAAGAAGAAATGAACTTGGAAGAGGTGAGGAAATATTTACCTCTTATTCGGGTTCTTCCTTTTGATTTGATCAAAAGGGCACCTTAAGATGGCTTTCTAACCAAAGGAATTCCTATAGGATGAAGGGAAGAAATTTTAGAGATATTTTTTCATGGATTGGCCGAGCCAAATGGCTTTGGAAGTGGAAATTAAGAGATGGGGAAGTACCCTTTTATAAGATAAGTGAGGATCACTTTAGAAAAATCAAGAAATATTATTTTATAATAAACTCATTTTCAGTTTTTAATGGACCCAAAATGATTTATTTCTATGATAAGGTGTTAATGGGTTGAAAAACTCTCAACCAATAGGTTTTAGACCGGTTTAGGTCATGATATTATCCTTATCATATAGGTTTAACTCTATGTTAAATAGGTTGAAATTTACAATGTCTCTTTGTATTTTTATATTATATGGTTAATAAACCTAGAATAACAATCCAAAGAAACCCAAAATGGTTCATTATTAACATATATTGCCTTATATAAGTCCATTGGACAAACCTTAAAATTTTAGCAATATTTTATCAATTAATAATATAGTATTTGTTTTAAAAACTCAATTATGTCAATTTTAACACTATCTAGTATTTGGTATTTGTGAAAATCATAACAACATGATTACTTGTGAAAGAAATTATTTAATAAAACCTAACATGTCATATTAACCATGAAAATTAGTTTAATTCCTCACAATTCTCAAATTACAATTATTTGGATATTTATAATATCGAATATTTTAATATTTCATTAATAAGGTAATTACTGCATCATCATTGTGTCATAAATAAATTAAATTATAAATGTATAAAAATTATAAATAAAATACCTTTATGTAGGATATCTCTTTATATTTCTAATTAATATTTATAGTCTAATTTATCTTATTTATAACCCTATATTAAAAATGGTTTAGTTATTAAACATTGAATTTAACAGTTTTAACTTTTCTTTAAATAAAATAATAATAAATGTCCTAATCTAATCCAAGTGAACCAAAAGGATCATATTTAATTCATATGGTTGTTTTTGGTCGAATTACATTTATCGAATAGAGTTAGGACATGTGTTAGGGTAATTATAATATCATTTTTACCATTAATTACCCTATTTACTTTTAACCGTTGTAAATAAAAGTCAAACGTTAATATTCACCAAAAATTATTTTCAACTTATTGAACCACGTTTTACTTACTAATGTCATCCTTTTTTCTTGGATTTTTGAAATTAAAAAGACAGAAGCGGTAAAATTATGATTTATACTAATTTGTAAATTCTCCTAGAATGTGGGTAAAAGATGGTAAAAAGTTCAATAAAATTTTATATATCTAAACTTATTATAAAATGAATCTAATGAATTAAATTGAACATATATATGTATTATGTATCTAGTTTGTCCTAAAATAAATTAAAATAAAATAACAATTTTTTTAAATAAAAATTCGGTTTTAAATAATAACATTGTGTTTTCAATATTCATCAAAAATTGAATGTTCTCATAAAAATATGAAAAATTCACTCGAAGCTAATTTTGATATTACAAATCCAAAAATGAAGTTCTTTTTAAAAATTAAAATTTATAAATCTTCAAAAAAGTGTGTATTACAATTCATAACGGCTAGTTTCATTGGCCACGGTCTGTTAAAACTCTAAGTTGCATACGTTGCAAGCTATTGCATTATTCAAAGGGAAATGTATCGTCGAAGCCTGGGGTGTTACCTTCTCCCCTCCATAAAATAATTTCATTCTTAAAATTTCTTGACTATTACTGCATAAAAAGATTCGGGTGGTTCTTCATCATAAGTTCCTCATGTTCCAACGTTGCATCTTCCATCCTATGGTTTTTTCATACAACTTTAACTAGAGGAGTCATCCGGTTTCTCAGCACTTGTTATCTGGTATCAAAAATTTTGTCAAGCTCTTCGCAATATGACAGATCGGGTTTCAGTTCGATTTTCTCATAGGCGAGTACATGCGTTGGTTCAGGAATGTATTTTCTCAACAGTAATATGTGGAACACATCATTAACTTTGGAGGGACTTGGAGGCATTCTCAAATTTTAAGCTACAACTCTAATTCGTTCTATAATTTTGAAAGGTTCGATGTACCTGGGACTCAATTTACCCTTCTTACCAAATTGTATAACACCCTTCCATGGAGATACCTTCACAAAAACATGATCTCCAACTTAAAATTATAACTCCTTCCTTCGATTATCAAGACAGTTATTTTGCCTACTTTGGGCTACATAATGTGGGTTTGGGTAATCATTACCTTTTCCATTGCTTCCTCAACAACTTAAGGGCCTACGAGTTTCCTTTCACCAACATCATCACAACATGTTGGTGTGTGAAATCTCTTTTAATATAACACTTCATATGGTGCCATATGAATACTTGAATGGAATCTATTATTATAGAAAAATTATCCCAGAGGTAAATATTGATCCCACATACCTTAAAAGACATGTGATCAAGATCTCACCATGGCTTCTAAGGAATGAATAGTTTGTTTTGATAGTTCGTCTGTTTGAGGGTGGTAGGAATTTCTCAAATGAAGTTTAGTATCCAAGGCCTTATGAATAATTTTCCAAAATATTTGTGTAAAACGGGGATCGCGATTAGAAAAACCCAATAGGGGTACCCCAAGGTGTCTTACAACTTCATTAATATATAGTCTTGCCAAAAGTTCAAGAGGTAAATATTCTCTTATAGCAAGAAAATGTGCAGACTTGGAAAGTTGATCAACAATGACCCACATTGCATCATTCCTTATATGAGTCTTTGGTATCCCCAGGACAAAGTCCATCGTAATATTTCCCCATTTACACATAGGTATTGGAAGAGGTTTCATGACTCCTCCAGGTTGTCACCTTCAGCTTTCCCTTGTTGACAAACCATACATCTTGACAAAAAATCAGCATTCTCCAACTACATGTTTTCCCACAAAAATGTTCCTCCAAATCTCTATATATATTGGTGCTCCTAGAGTGTATAGATAAATTGGAGCTATGACCATTATCCAACAATTCCTTTTTAGATCAGGTATGATTTGAAAACAAATAATTTTCCCAAATTTCAATATTCCATATTCATATATGAATTCACTCAATCAACCATCATTCATAGCGTTAATCTTATTTTCAAACTCCTCATCATTAGTCTGAGAACTCTTTATCCTTTATAGTAAAGATGGCCTGGCCACCATTTGAAAAAGTATTGATGTTTCACCTACCATGGTTATTCCCATATCCATATTTACTAGATCCATGAAATAGAATCCCTATCAACTCTCATCTTGTTGAAAAATCCATGATTGTTTCAACTCAAAGCATCTTCCACATTATTTGCATTCTCTGGGTGGTAATGTATAGTGAAATCATAATCCTTGAGTAGTTCAAGCCATCATCTCTGCCTCATGTCGTTATCTCTGTGAGAAAATATACTTGAAGCTCTTGGGATTAGTACAAATATCACAATTTTCACTATAGAGATAGTGTCTCCATATTTTCAGAGCACAGAATACAGTTGCTAACTCAAGATCATGAGTAGGATAGTTTTTCTCATGATTTGTTAGATGTCGTGATGCATAGGTAATAACTCTATAATTCTATATAAGTACACAACCAAGTCCTTTCTTTAAAGAATCACTATAAGAAATAAACTCATCATTCCTCTATGGTAGAGTCAAAATATGACCATTGACTAATCTTCTACTCAGTTCATCAAAACATTTTTCACACTCTTTTATCCAAAAAAATTTAACCCCTTTACGTTTGAGCTTGGTTAATGGGTTATCCAACCAGGCAAAATTCTGGATGAAACGTCGATAATAACCTGCTAAACCAATAAAACTGTGTACCTCATTTATACTTGTTGTTTTTTTCCATTATTCGATAGCATTGATCTTTGAAGGATCAACAGATATTCCATCCTTAGAGACACTATGGCCTCGAAAATAATTCACCTGAAGCCAGAATTCCCACTTGCTAAACTTCCCATATAATTTATTTCATCTAAGAGTCTTTATAATAATGCGAAATATATTTTCATGATCTTCATAGCTTTTGGATTATATCAAGATATCATCAATAAATAACACTAAAAAGTCATCAAGGTATTCCTTGAAAACTCTATTGATCGGATCCATGAAGACAGAGGGTGTATTAGTCCATCCAAAAGGCATTACTGTATACTCGTAATGCCCATACCTGGTTTGAAATGCTGTTTTTAGAATATCTTTATTCTTCCAACACAACTGATGATTTCTAGATCGAAGGTCAATATTCGAAAAATATTGAGCACAATGAATTTGGTCGAATAAATCATCATTGCGAGGTATGGGTTACTTGTTATTTATTTTTATAACATTGATCTCCCTATAGTTAATGCACAACCACATAGATATTGTTTTCTTCTTAACAAAAAGAACAGGGGCTTCCCATGGGGAAATACTTGGGCGAATAAATCCATTATTACTCAATTCCTCTGATTGTTTATTTAGTTCCACTAATTACACCATGGCCATTCTATAAGGGGTCTTCGATATGGGCCTTGATCCTAGAATTAAATCAGTGTAAAACACAATTTATCATTCTAGAGGATGTCTAGTTAAATACTCTAGAAGCACATCAACATATTCTTGTACAGTTGGAATGTAATCTATTCGAATATTCTTTTCCTAACCCATAATTATTTCATTATCATCCTCACCAATAATTGAATTTAGTAGAGCTATTGGGGGTTGAATTTGATAAGAATCAGATGGTGACATTTATGCTCTAAAGATAAGGTAATCATTATCATCATCGAGAATTGTAACCTCCTTCCTCTTAAAATAAATTTTTGCATCATGGTCTAAAATCCAATCCATACAAAGGATTATATCAAATTTTATCATGGGTAGGACGATGAGATTAGCAAATAAAGAACATTTATTTTCACTAATAGGGATTTGACTCACAAAATATAGTTGCGATGATACTTCCCTTAGGATTTTTAACTGAAAACTCCCTTGTTATGTAAAATTTAAAATATATAATTTTCATAAAAAATTGGGAAGATATGAAACAATATGATGATCAATAATCAAATAAATCATTGGATGAACTTGAGAAAACCATTAAATTACCTGCCATCGCGTCTTTCGGAGATACAAGCTGAGCATTAGTGATCACAAAGGCTTGGTCTTTCTCCCTTGTCCTTTTAAGATGTATTTTCCCTTGGTGCTTTGGACATTCATTATCATAATGCCCCTTTTCTCTAAAATTGTAGCATTCAACATTGACAGCCTCTTTCTTCCCCTTACAATCAAGAACATGGTGGCCTTTTTCAACAAACTTGTAATAGACTCACATTTCCTTCAGGAAAGTACCATGGTGTTTCTTCCTACATTTACCAAATGATGTATATTCAACATTAAACTTCATCCCCTTATTTCCATTTCTAGAGTGCTAAATAGATTTCTTTTTCTCTTAAATTGCTTTAATGTCGTAAGACTTCGAGAATTCCTTTTCTATCTTGATAGAAAATGAGAAAATATATTCGTATGATGAGAAGAATTGTGAGACTAATGCTTGATGGAGAAATGGTTTTATCCCATCAAAGAATCGATCAATCTTACTCCTTGGGTTATGTATATAATCTGGTGCATGCCTTGCTAACCTTGTAATGTTAGCCTCATACATTGTGACATTTTAATTCTACATTTACCTTAGAGTCCAAAATTGTCTTTCCATATCCGCTTGATGGTCACGAGGAAAGTATTTTTCTAAGAAAATATCTTTAAACTCCTTCTATTTGATGTTCGATACTTCTTCATCTTCTTTTGTGTTTTGGATTACTTACCACCATTTCTCTGCATCTCTCGTGAGGAGATAAACTCCCATGAAAAAGTTTTCCCTTTCTATACTCCCTAAATAATGAAATATTTCCTCTATGAAATGTATCCATTACTCAGCTACTAATGTATTTGTACATCCATTTAATTTTTTTGTTTTTTTCCTCATGAAGCGGTCTAACATTGATCCTCCGTGTTGTGGATCAGGGTGCTCTATACGGGTAAGGTTATTATTCATAACCTGAGTGAGTTTCCCCAGTATGGTAATAAGATAATCAACACCTGTTGCTTCACCGACTCCACTATAATTATCTTGAGTAGGAGGGAAATCTGTAAATGTATTACGTGCAATGATACAGTTTCCATTCCTTCCACTAGGTGCCATTTCAAAATAATGATATACACTTGATTAGTTTATGAATCTCAATACATAATTCCAAACTTGTAAAACACTTAACATAAATTGAACAGTTTATGGATATAATCCATAATGATAAAAAAAATTCTTTGATGAGGTATATACTCATAAACCATTCCTAATGTTTAGTAAATAAAATGAGAATTGTATAAAGAATATCCACCAGGAGTGTCATAACCAAGAGTGCAGCAAGGCCTGTTGTTGTGCAACAGTTTCCGTTCGAGTATAGCTCAAGGTGGGGTTTTGGGTTTTTCCCGTAGGTACATCTATGCTAGAGCCACCTATACCCACTCGTATCCAAATAAGGATGTATTGTTTGGAAAACTCACATAATCTCTATATTAACAAAATTCTAGAATGTTATTCTATACTAATCCTCAAAGTCTATCTTATGGTTGTGTTCTCTAATCAGAGTTCTCTTAAATATAGTTTCCAAGGATTGTACTAAACTTTATCTGATACCAACTATAATTCTGTGACCCCAGTTACCTGGAGTTAGTGCACTATTACGTTACAATGACATGATACAAGGAATCATGTCTTGAAAGTCCGAACAGTTCAGTAGCCTTAGAAGTACCAGATACATTCACTAGTTTTACATTACATCATGAAATAAAAACATCAACAAATTTTTTTCCTTTTTTAACACACTTATATCCTTATCCAATCCCTTCATGTCAACCTTAAAATACTTCTTTACATCATGGGGAAAATAAAATATATGAAGGGGTGAGCTCAGATGTTTAGTATGGATAACAATATAACAGAAACTTTCATAAATAAGTGTACGCTTTTAAAGAAATGTATAAGACTAAAAAAATCCTTTTAAACTTAAATTTCTCCATATATAAAATCAAATAATTCCATTTACATATTCACATAGATATTCTACTAATCGAATAATCACATACAATATCAATAGCCACTTTCCAAATGATAGAATGCATAATGCCAGACTTCATAACCGCATAGTCAATCCCTTGTTCCATGAATATAAATAAGATTTTGTCAATGCCTTATGACAAGACACTAGTTTGTCTTATGATACCTACCGATGCATTGAGGAGATATATCGGGCTCCACATGTCACTTACAAAGTCCAATGCATTCCTCATATGAAAATTTTTAAAACATAACATAAACATTTGTATTAAAACTAGCATACAAAATGTCAATAGATTATCTATAAAAAATGAATGGTGTAAGAATAACACATCCATAGTCCAACATATCATAAAACCATCAACACAATATGGAATATTTTTATCATAATAAATCAACTTCAAAAAAGGTTAAAATCCATTAAAGGATGTTGATATTGAAGAAATGAAAAGAATTTGAGAAAAATATCTCTTTCTATTTTGAAATCATTTAGATGTAATGTAATTATGAAAGTAAAAATTTATTTGGAAATATTCTTATAATCTTTTAAGGGAAGCTTTGAAGGTGTTATAACAGTGGAAAATATATGTACCTACCATATAAGTTAAAAAACATTCTTTCCTAAATTTTGTCGAAAAGGTCGTAAAGGACCTTGTTTGGAAAATGAGAGAATGATTACTTTATAAAAAAAATTAAAAAAAGTCAAAAAAGGGTATAAATGACTTTTAATTATAGTATAGAAAATAGTAAAAAATGTTTTGAAATATATTTCTATGAAACATGGATGTGGTTGATAAAAATGTCCCAGTAGATACTTGTGTAAAAACAACTTTTGATTATAAAGAGAATGCGAAATTAACCCTTACCTTGTACTTTTTTTTGGTCGAGGGTATGTTAACCTCGCATATAATAGTTAAATAATTGTTATTAAATTATTAAAAAAACTATATACATAAATATGATATCATATATTATCCTCTAATATTTCTTGGTTAATAATATTTTAGTAGTGTCATCGTTTCAGTTTTTAGCTATTCTGTTTCCTTTATATTTTCGGTTACATAATCCATGTTTGTTAGGGATATGATGTATTTTATTAGTATACATAATTATATAAAGTTATTATACATTATTTTTAACTATAAAATGAAAATTATTCTTTAATGATTACGATGGGAAATGAATCTCATTGCATTCGTGGAGACGATAATCTGTACGTACGTACGAGCGACAATATCATTATATGGATGGTAAAATCGTATTTAATTGGATGGAATATCATATATAAATAATCATTAAAATGTTATATTTACTATTTAAATCAGTAATATTTATTATTATTCCAATCCAAAATAATGAAGTGTTTTAATAACAAACCACGACACGAAGTGGAGATGGTAAGCCGTACCTATGCACGTATGGTGACTTAGTCATTTATAGGATGGATAGAATAATGAATATGGTTTTACCATATTTTTAATAACATCACAGTATATATAAGATACTGGAGTTAGTTTTTTAGAATGGAAACAATAATGAAAGAGGAAGTGGAAGAAGAAAAGAACATGAAAGAGGTGATGAAATATTTATATATTCTATAAGTTCTTCCTTTTGATTTGATCAAAATGGCTCCTTAGGTTGTCTTTTAGACCAAAGGAAGGCCTCTAGGATGAAGGGAGGAATGTAGGGAGGATATTTGAGTAGGAGTTGGATGAGCCAAATAGATTTGGAGATGTGAAATTAAGAGAAGGGGAATTACCCTTTTATAAGAGATGTGAGAGACACTTTATGAAAATCTTGAAATATTATTTTATAATAAAATCATTTTCGGTTTCTAATGGCTCCAAAATGATTTATTTCAAGGATATAGTAGGAAGGGGTCGAAAAACTATAAACCAATATTTTTTAAATAGGTTTAGGGCACCATATTAACCTTATCATTTAGATATAACACTTAGTTAAATTGTTTGACATTTACCATGTCTCTTTGTATTTTTATATTATATGGTTGATAAAAGTACTATAAAAAGAAATTAAAACCCCAAGTGGTTAATTATTAATATATATAACACTATATAAGTCCTCTGGGAGAACCTTATATTTTTAGGAATATTATATCAATTAATAAATAGTATTTGTTTTAAAAACTCAATTATGTCAATTTTGACAGTATTTATTATTTGGTTTTTGTGAAAAACATAACAACATGATTACATCAAAAAAAATTATTTAATCACCCCTATCATGTCATATTAACCAATAATTTTTTTTTAATTTATCAATAGTCTCAAATTACATTTATTTGGATATTTATAATATCCAATGTTTTAATATTTCATTAATAAGGTAATTACTACATCATCATTGTTTCATAAATAAATTAAATCATTTAAAGTCTAAAAATTATAAATAAAATACAATTATGTAGTAAATATTATTATATTTTTAATTAATATATATAGTCAAATTTATTTTATGTATATCCTTATATTAAAATGGGTTAGTTATTAAACATTGAATTTAACACTTTTAACTCTTCTTTAAATAAAATAATAACAAACATACTAATCTAATCCAAGTGGACCGAAAGGATCATATTTTATTCCTAAGGTTGTTTTTGGTCAAATTAAACTTATCCAATAGAATTAGGACATGTGTTAGGTTATTATAATTTAATATTGACCCATAGTTACTCTATTTACTTTTAACCGTGGTAATTAAAAGTAAAAAGTTACTATTGACAAAAATTATTTTCATCTTATTAAACCACATATTACATACTTATGTCAACTATGTCTCTCAGATATTTTAAATTCAAGTCACAAAAGGAGATAAATTAGGTTTTTTTCAAATTAGTAAATGCTCCTAGAAGTTGGGTAAAAGACAGTAAAAAGTTCAATAAAATTTTATATATCTAAAATTATTATAAAATGACTCCAATGAACTAAATTGAACATATATAGGTATTATACATATATTTTGACCTAAAATAAATTAAAATAAAGTAATTAATTATTTAAATAAAAAGTCCATTTTAAACAATAACGTAGTGTTTTCACTATTCATCGAAAATTTAAAGTTCTCAGAAAAATACAAAAAAATTAAGCGTTGCTAATTTTGATATTCTAAATCCAAAAATGAAGTCCATTTTGAAAATTATAATTTATAAAATTTCAAAAAACGGGTATTACTATTCATAATAGCTAGTTTCATTGGTAGTGGTGTGTTAAAACTCCACGTTGCGTACAATGCAAGCTACTACATTATTCAAAGGGAAACATACCATGGAAGCCTGGGGTGTTATATATATTATGTTTCTATCATGATTAATCATCTGTTCGAGATTATAAAATGATTAAATTATAAGTAATATTACACCTGAACCAAATCACACATGGAAACCAAAGAATATATCATCCATGAATTGTGATTTTATTAAATATTTGTTAATAAATAGGTGGTAAAAGTTTATAAGTAAACAAAATATTGAATGATATATATGCTTATTTTTATATGAAAAAATTTTATGAAATAAATAATTATTATATTGGATGTTCAAAAAACATGTGGATTAATTCATTCCTAAGGTAAGGGATTTTCGGCTAATATTTTTTCTATGAGATACATACCATAGTCAAAACCTTTTTCCCATATATTTGGTATAAAATACAGATATATTTCATTTATGATTCAATTTATGAATTTTTTGGTAATTAAAATATCATATAAGTTTTTTTCATTCATGGGGATTATTATTCTAATGTTACCAAAGTGGTAAGGGATTTATGTTACAGTATAATTTTTTATCAATATTGTTTTTTATTTTTCTTATGATTAATACATTTATTGATCTACCTCTCTAGGAAATCATAAATATTCTTATCCTCTAGTTATTTCTGGATAACACATGTTTCTTATATTTTCCTATCTTTAATTACTAAATATAGAAAAATAATATATGTTCTTAATTAAAGTCAACTTAATTTATTACTTTTTTTCAAAACCTCATTTTTTTCCAAGCCCATGTTTTCTAAAAAAAATTAATGATTATTCTTACAACTCTACAATGGTTTCTTAAATACAAATTTAATTTTTTTCTGATTTAAAGAATATTTAAAATGATTCATGTTTTTTCTTTCCAAATGGCATACTTTGGAATTTTTTTCAATAATATGAAATGAATATTTTCTACCAAGTTGGATTACTGGAATGGATTTCCCCACCAGCTTGATGAACCAATTATTTGAAACATCTTGTATAAATTTCCAACAGTATTTCAATATTAAATGAATTTTCAAAATATAATGTGAATTTTTTAGTATAAAAATATGTATTTAATTGTTGAAAAGATATTTACCTAAACAATACTTTAATGAACACTTAATGAAATTTATAGTCAACAATAACATCAAAATTTTGTGTATATTATGTTTTAAAAAGGAAATTATCCAATGGTACCATCTTTTTTATTTCTTTTGATAGTTATTGTTTATGGGTTTCAGATGTTTCTGATACCAATTAATTTTCCATCGGTTATCCCATGATGGATTAATGAAATGTCTGTGAAACCTAATTTCCATGAATGGGTTATGATATAATGATAGAAATATATTTAATGATATTATGGAACACATGTGTATGGTTTTCATTATATGACACGTGGTCTTAGAATAATATATCCCTCAAATGAATTGGGATAATTTTATATATCATGAGATAATTATGTAAAATATGTCAATGTTTTTGATCCAATATAGGAAATAAGTCAATGCTCTTTATTTATAATAGGAAAGAAGTAGATGTTCATGATGAAATTTGGGATAAATATGTTCATTCCCTATCTTTTATGATTTTCGGGTATTGGTAGTAAACCATAACCTTTGAAATGGTTTTTACTTATGATAGTGTATAAATTATATAATAATAACATATAGTTTAGTATTGATTTATATATTTTTTTCAATCTTCTAATATATGTCTCCGAAAATGATATCACTTTTTTACATGAATCATATTTATGGTCCCTAATAGATTTGGTATACTATTTTTATTTTATATTAATGATATCAAGCCCTTATTATAATCAAATTAAATCATATGATCATTGATTGATTTCTCCCAACTTTAACCTTACTGAGGATTTGGTATCACCCATTATTATTTTTCATTTACCCATCTTATAAAGAATGATTTTAAGTATGGTATTTCTAAAATGATTCAAAATGGTTAGATAATTATGGAAGATGTTAAAGATATTTCATAAAATCATATGTCGGTATACCTATTTTCAATGAATCTAATCCATTGAAACCCCTGAGTGAGTATTTGTGAATTGTATTAAGTATTTAAAAAAATAAATTTACAATTTATTTTTGAAAATCGTGGTTCTCCAGAGTTGATAAGAAGGTAATATATATGAATCTGTGGAGATTAGGGTTATAAAATTTTGGTAAAATCCCTTTGGATAAGTTTGAGAAATGGAACCCATCCAATAGTTTTTTGTAAGTAAAATATTGTTGGGGTTTTCCAATCAATACATCCATGGATGAATAGTACAAGTTGTTGTGGATCTATAAATGTGTACCTAGGGGTCATATGACTGAAAATGGAGTATTGGGATTATACTCAATCATCACCCAATTCATGGAATCATGCATTATATTCCACACTGTTTGTCACTTCTATATGATAAGTTTTGGATATTCACAATCGTTTTACAAACAAACATGGAGGATTCGAATAGATGTTTTCCAAGAGTGTCCTCTATCAATCCTAATGTTTCATAGTATCAAAAAAAGGTGTCAATATTTCATTATCATGTAAAGTTTCAACTATTATTTAGATTCATGATTTTGTAATTATTTCTCACACTTTTTTTTATTTTATTCAATATATTTAACCAATAGTTATCACTCAAAGAATGAATGTGATAGATATTGTAATGATTGTACACCTAATGAAACAAAAGTTGTTGGAAATTGACTTTATATTCTTTTTTCTATGATGATGGAACTATATCAATCTTTGAATCTTGGTGAAATTCTAAATGATCAATGGCTGGAACAATGCTCTATTGATTACTTCATAAGGAAAATCCACCATCATCAACATGCTTTAAATGTGGGAATAAAATCGACATAAATTTTTTAGTTGAACTGAGATGTCCTTTAAATATGGAAGGGTACGTCATAAAGTCAATGAAAGTTAAAATTCAATGAATGGGTTTTCAATCACAATACAAGAGAAGAGGATTCCTACTAATGCGGTACCAACACTTCAATGTTTTCAATTGAATTATTATGGGCATTATCCCAACCCCTTTATGAATCCAATGTTTTATGATGATGATCATCATCAGTAAGCACTTAAGATAAATGAAAAATATAAATCCATTTTCATCTTGGCTACTGATGTGGTTTCTGAGAATTTCATGGGAAAATGTACACATTGTATCCACTCTATTATTTCAATTGTATTATTTGATTACGAATATACCCACTCTTTTATATCAATGGAACATTAAAATGGTATTCAATTTATAAATAAAAAATTATATATATTATTGGAATTGAAAATCCAAATAGTATGATTGTCACATATCCAGTTTATAGTTCATCTTAGAGGGATGTTTGTGGAAATGTTGTCCCTATAACACTCCAAATTACCCCTATAGATAAATTTTATGTGATTATATGGATGTTATTTATTTCTTTATTTAGATCCCACATCAAATTTTTATGTAGCTTATTTAATTACTTTTCAATGAACTCTTTCTCATTTATTCGTCCGAGGATGAGTAAAACATGTGATATAAATTGTATCCATTTAATGGGTCTTGATTTCTAATAAAATTGGTATTTATAAAATATGGTTAGTGAGAAAATCATCATTGATTATATTATAATTTTTTGACTGTTTTTAATGGCTTCCTATAATAGTTTCTTACCGTTCAATTGAATCATGATGTTTAATTATTAATATTACTTAGAAATAGGTCTACACCTATTTTAGAGACTCTAGAATGAATGTCATCAATTAAGTTGCAGAATTGAATAAGTAACCATAATATAATTTTGTAAATTTATTTTTTTAGTCATGTGTGTCACGTTATGGTGCACATTTTCTATATGGTAATAATAACCATTGATTTTTGTGACTCTGTATTGATTATTTGGAACTGAAGAAAATCACAGTCAATAAAATCTATCATATACCCTGTATTGATGATTTTTTGATCAAATATGTTGAGATCAATACTATTTTAATATTTAAATTCATTTTGGATATCATTAATTGCGTTAAATATGGATGATTTATCCATGATTTCACTTTCTCCATGGTACAGATAATATGAATATATAGTTATGCGATTTTTTCATTTTAATTTCTCTACAATATTTATGGAATTAAGGAATCAGTTTAGTAGATATTAACTGAATTAGTTTATTGAAGTATTTATACATGAAATTGTTTTATGTTAAATGATAAATTATGAGAATTAATATACCTTGATAATATTGACGAAGACCCATATCCATGACATGTTGTATGAAAAATTTACAAAGTGTGAATTTTGGATATTTTTTTTTCATTTTTGGTTTATATAATCGTAAGGTAGGGTATATATGTAGAACCTTCAATGACTACTGTTATTGAATGTCAGACCAGACTAACCACTGTGAATGATATATGTTGATATCATAGTTTTTTGTGATTTTATCAGTGCTTTGTAGATAATTTCTCACAACTCTCTAATCCACTGAATATGTTACTAAAAAGGGATCCAAATTGTTTTGGACAAAATAATGTGACGAAAATTTCATGTAACTAAATAGATGGTTAGTTAGTAGAAATTTGATTTATTAACCAATAGTGATGAAGGGTTGGTAATCAATAGTAATTCATTGGTGAGTTGATTGGGATTAATTAACATGTAGAATGATATGTAAATAGATTATAACTAACTATAATTCAAGGTTAAAGAGAAAAATTACCCAACTTATTATTTAGAGTTTTCATGAGTTATTTTTTAAATAAAGATATGAAGGAATTATATTCAGGGAGATTAGTGAGATATATATACCGATCATAATTTTTTTAAGAATATATTCACATAGACAGAGCTGAATATGTGCTAGATAATGTGGTTCAAAATAATTATAGATTACCACTAATTAAGAAATTAAAACCCCAAGAAAGAGAATAATGTGAATGATTCATTGAGTTGAAAGGATAAGCGTAACATATCTTTGATCCGGATCCCAAAATATTTAATATTTATATATTTATAAGGGATGGATATAAAAATCATGAATTTAGGGGAGATATATTGTGTTTCACAAATGATATTTAAACCATATATCCATGTGAAAATTGAATACGTGTATAAGGAAGATGTAGAACTACATAAGAAGTTGAAAAATACTACTTTGGATAACCTAGATTATTATGGAATGGTAAAGTTAAATAATTTTGTATGTATTCCATCCATACAAGATTTAAAGATGGATATATTTATAGAGGGTCGTAGTTATCCATTCTCAATTCATTATGGATGTATGAATATGTATAGAGATCTAAAATAGTATTTCTGGTGATAAAATATTAATAAGGATATGAGTGAGTATGTATATTAGTTCATGGTATGTTTATAATATATGATTGTGATCCAATATTATATAATGAAGTTACCGGAATGTTCCATACTAGAATGGATGTGCGAAAATATCACGATTGATTTTATCATTTGATTCTACAAAATGCCTAATGGAAATAATTTTATTTGGGTTTTTTTGATCACATTATGAATATTGAACACATCATTGCATTTTGAAAAGAATTACCTCTTGATAATCTATGCATAATGTACATTAATGAGGTGTTAAGGTTCCATGGAGTACCAAATTAAACTATATTTAATTAAGATATGGGGTTACATCAATGTTCATTCAATTTCATCAGTAATCCCTTGGAATAGAGTAGAGCCTTATTACTATGGATCATTCGGAGATAGATGGACATTGTGAGATAACCATTTATACCCTAGGGGTTTTTTTTATATATGTTTATATATATTTCAATAGTTATATTGATCAAAACATTCGAGTAGTCTATTTTTTTTAAAAAATATCATTCACTTGAGAATTTATATGGGTAATTATGATTCCTTCTATTTTAAGAATATTAGAACACCAATGTATTGGGATAATGTTATATATATAATTCTATAGAGACCTAATCTGGAAAATAAAATTGTAAAGAACGTTATATCCATTCAATATAACATCAAGGAATCTAAATGTCGAATGAACAGTTATGATTACAATCGTTAGTGTGATGTATAATTTTATGTTAGATAGAAGGATAATGTATGAATATCCACATGGAAGAATGATATGAGATTGGGAAAGATATTAAATCTTATATAAATGTATATTTTCCCTTTTGAGATAATTTATTGAGTAGGGATGGTATCTTGTCACCCAGAACTCCCACTAAATGTCTTTCATGTTCCTGATTTGTTCATTGTATCTATCATTATGAAGTAAATACAAAATAATTTTTCTATTCTGTGATTTTATTTTGAGGAAATTATTAGATATATTTGGAAATTATGATTAATACATATATTTATTAGGTGTTTTTATTTAAAAATATAGTTTAATGACCAGAATGAATGTGGTGCATGAATACCACACAGTTACTAGAAACCATGCACCAGTTTAGGAGAGTGCATGATCTCGGGCCAGAGGGTTTGAATGAAGAATTTGATCATCCACACGAGAATTAACTCTTTACCAGGAAAAAATTGAACTCATTACTCTTTGGATAGAGGAGGATTCATGGTTGCCTCATTGTTTTTCAAACCATGGAGACAAACCCTGTGGCCTGTCGAGGTCATCAAAAATATTGAATTTTAACTTTTTATCTTCCACAATATTAACCCAAATCCACCAATTTCCTCCACCATTTTGGAATCCTAAACCTATGTGCCTCTCCCCCTCCTATTGAATATATTAGATCATCAAATCGTTCATGATTTTGGGGTTTTTTCTTCAATAAACCTCAAGTAAGCTCCACCATTCCACCTTTTCATCTCTCTTCTTGGTTCATCCTTATATATTATTTGTGTTATTCATTCTATGTTAGATTATTTCACCTAATAAGGGATAAATATTTTTTTGTTGAATAATTATATATTTGGAATGATATTTTTTATAATGTATCATTGCGGTACGATTGTGTTTTTACACTGGATTCCATAAGTTTTCAAGTATGAGATTGTTGTTTTAGTGGCTTGACAATAATAAATGATTTTAGTATGTTTTTTATACTTCTGAAATGGGTTATATGATTAGTTAATATGGTAGAATAATGTTTACAAATGGGTTTTGTGTTATTAATGATAAAAAATTGTTTTTCTAATGGAAAATTTGTGTTTTCAGGTATGCTTATATTTTTGGGAGTGTGTTCATGTGAAAGAGGTGGTTTTAGTGAAATAAAAGATGAAATTGCGCACAAAAAATCCTATATAACAATATCGGTGACTAAGAAATTTATGATTATCGTATTGGATTGGAAGATCTTGGTTCCCATTATAATTATTGATGATACAACACTAATATAACTTATGATGATTATAGGACACTATCATACCTTGGGATGAGTTCCCCTCCAGGGTCTCGTACATGAGTACATTATGGGTTTCTGTTTCTATACAATATCATTGAGGTAAAAGGATCCTAAGTTACCATTAATTCTAGTGCCTTGTGGTATTCATGTAGTGGTGTTGACCATATTATTGAATGGTGGTTTTGGTTGTGTGGTTGGTTCCTCTCCCTGTTTTGTATTTTGGTTTTGGGTTAAAAATGTAAAAATACCAATCTTGTGATAATTGTCTCTCATTTGGTTAAATATATTTCTTATGATATGTTTTGTTTATATGTGGTTGTTTCTGGTTGATTGGCATGGGTGAAATCATTCCCAATAATGACTTTTGATGTCCATTCACTAGGTACTACCTTATGGGATGAGGAATTCCCTTGGGCCCATGTCATGGGCTGGGTCAGCTGTCTGGTTGTATGGAATCTTGAGATGGTCCATGGAATACTTAAAATGTACTAAACTTATTGATCAAATCAATTGATAATTATATATATATTAAGAGTAATAATTATTTCAGTTTCTACATTATATAGAAAAAGTGTTAGAAAACATGACCACTCACATGGTCATGTTTTTCTGGTTAAACAACCAATTTATAGAATATACATGGGAACATGGGTATTCAAGGAGGCTTAAGTATCCTCTATTTTTATATTAGAGTAATAGAATTTTGAGGTGTGTATTCATTTTAAGGGGGTGGAATGTGACAACATTACATTTTATTATTTTTTTCAAATAAATTTAATTTCATCGATAGCTAGGGTTATATAAAACAATAATTTTAAATAAACCGCAAAATTCTATTATAATAATATTATTATATGTCAAAATTACAACCTAACTATAGAATTATAGAGTATGAATAGTAAAAACTAAAAAATGTAACTTACATTGTTTCTAAATTTATATAATAAATTCCTTGTTTATCAATAGATTAAAATTAAAATAACAATTAAAAGTAACAGAAATATTTTCCCGAAAAACTATTTTTATATGTGGAATTTATTTTTATCATAAAAGATTAACATAATATATATTTTTTAATAATTTCAATGATATTTATATATATTTTATATCGAACAAAAATATTGATCATTCATATACTACTTCTTCAACATATGGGATATGAATAAATGATATTTTAGGACTAAAAACAGTATTTTTCAAAAAATCAGTATACCACATTTAACACATACATTGAAATTAATTTTTATAAAATTTATAATAATTATATAAAAAATGAAAATAATTTTTGAAATTAATATTTTAAAATTACATTATAATTAATTTTTGGGAATTTTATAAAAAGATTTACTTTTTACTAAATAGTAAAAAATATAGATTTTTTTAATTTTTGATTTCGTAAAGTATTTAAAAAGATATATTTTTTAAAAATGGGATTTAAAAATAGTTCTATTGTATTATTATTATTTATCCATTTTACGTCATTAAAATCATTTATATGTAAAACATTTTCTTATAAACATGTTATACTTAAGAAAAATATTTATTCAAAAAATTGCATTTTCATCATGCTTCCATGTTTGGTTTTAAATAAGATTATTCTACTATATAAATTTAATTTGGTAAAATAGATTACATATTTTGAATAAAAAAAATTTATATTATCCAATAATGTCATCTTAATTTTGGTACATAATGAATAATATAAAAAGTAAATACTAATTACCCATGTTATGGTAAAAATGATTTTACCATAGGGTTAAACCAAATGATTAATCTCTGTTTAGAAATTTATCAGTTATAAATACAATTTTATGGAATTATTTTGACCTTATAAAAAAAATTCGAGCCAATGGTCATTTGATAGAATTTTTCTTCAGAGTTATATTATCATATTTTATTCGTTTTGGAAATATCCAATTGGTTTTAATGTGGGTCATATGTCACAAATATTTCTTGACACCCCATATAATTTCCTATCCACTCAAAAAAAGAAATATTTTTACAATTACTTATTAATAAAATACATTTATCCCTTTAACATATCCAGGATTCCTTTTGATTATTAGAAATACCTCTTAAGAAGGTGTTTGGAAAAAACCTAAAAATGTTGTCTGAAGAAGAGGTATCATGCTTAACCAAGCATTTTGGTTTTATTACTTATTAAAAATACATCAAATTTTATTAAGAAATATTATTTAATAATTTTTTATATCCCATTTTATTATATTTTATGATGTTAAATTCATTACTTACATTCATCCCCTGTTCTAGGAGATAATAAAAAATCACTGATCATGCGTACAACAAACACCTGCCTTGTGAGAAAATCTAATTCATTTTCTACAACCACCTGTAGTGTAAAGATATAATCATGGATATAAATTAATTATATGATATTTTAAATAATTACACGTTTTATTATAATATTACATCTATCATCTTTCCTTTCAATCTATTTAAAAATAATAACATTTCCTGTGAAAATATGTGGAATATCACATCATTAACAGGATGTGAAATATTTTTCATTTTATTTTTATCATAAATAGTAATAATGATAGATTTAATGAATATATAATATATCTAGAATATAAATATTATTATTTAATTATAAATTTATATAGAACATGATTTCATAAACATAATTGATGAAATTGAAATAGTGTTCACACCAACATACAACATTCTGTGTCCATAAATAGTCTCAATTATTCTTCTATATCAACCTTTAATAGATGACACCGAATAATTAAAAAATTAATTTATATTATATATATATCATGATTAATATTATGGGGATTATGGAACAACAATCAAGGTAAAACAACTAAAACCCCTAAACAAAAACATACAAGATAAATTAATCAGCTATCACCTAGAAATTGTTTTAATAAAAAATTGTTCAAATAATTTTTATAGAAGTTTATAAGAAATTAAAATATTCTATAATATATATTATAATTATTCAATAAATTTTTTATAAGACATAAAATTTTATTATACTACACTTTTTGAATGTATATAATGGAAGTCAGACAATAGGTAATATATTTTTGTCTCCCTTTTATTTCGACAAGACACACTCCATAATGATCACTTATTTTATTTAAGTGGTGTATATAATTTCGATGAATTTACATTGTGATTTTTTTAATTTGGATTTTTATGCTTTATATATTCATAAAATTATCTTTATTTAATGGGGCTTATGATTCAATGGTTACTAGTGGTGATGGATTTATGTTAATATGTCCTTGTCTTTTGGGAATGTTTTTATTATGCTTGTGTGGAATAATATAAATTGATATTCATTAATATAATATCATAAATTTTCATATCCTCTAGATTTTTATAGATAATGAATTTTTCCCTACCATTTCCACTCTTTATGAATTAAACAAACCAAAAATAAATTATTAATGAATGTCAAAGTTATTTCACTTTTTAGTTGAAAAGTTAGTATCTATATGTCCTTGTATTCTAAAAAATCAAGAATTTTTCTAATAATATACAATACGTGATTAAATAAATCATTTAAATTTTTTAATTTTTTAAAAATGCCTTAATGGAATTTTCTTTTGATTTTAAAAATGAGGTACTTTTAAAACTTTTCTAACAATTTTTGGAAATGAATGTTTTCATTCAACTTGTATGGAATCAATGGAATTATATACCATCATGAACACTAATTTATTTAATACTTCTTTTATACGTTTTCAAGATTATTTTCAATAAAAAATATATTCCCAATTTGTTTTTAAAATTTATTAGTTTCACAATATTTTTTTCCATGATGATAGGAAATTTTACCCATGAATTTTTTTTAATGTTTTTTTGTAGTTTTTATTTATAAATAATGATAAACATTAGTGTTGGTTTGGTTTTACTAGGGATATGATCCAATAGAAAAATTATTTTTCATTATTTGGATGTTTTATTATTATTATGATTAGATGTTTTTGAAACCCAATTATTTTCCATGGCATATGAAATGATGGATTGGAGATGGATTATGAATTATAATTTCTTTTCACAGGTTATGATATAGTGATATGATAAATGATAAATGAATTTATGTAACACATATTTTTCGTTTTCATTTTATGATCAGTGGAACTATATTTATATATCCCTCTAAAACATTAGGTATGGTTTTATATCTAATGATATAATTATGGAAAATATGTTTACATGCTTGATCAACTATAGAATCAAGTCGATAGTCTAGATTCATAATGGGAAGTAACCCCATGTTCTTGATCCAATATATAAAAAAGTGTTGATTCTAGATTATTTTTTTATATGGTCACTATATTTAACCTTGATTTATAAAATTGTTTCTATACATTTGACGGTGTTATAGATAATTGAAATGAAATTATAGTTCATAATTGGTTAATGATGATTTATGACCCTTATTTTCCCTATCTGTTGAATGGATAATTATATATTCCATGACTCATGATTATGATAGATGATATATTGGGTATTAACATTGTATATTATATTCAAGATCTCATACCCTTATTTTTATCTCATGAATTCTTATGTTCATTGATTTCTATCTCCCACTTTTACATTTATTAAGAATCATAGATCACAATAACCTATGAATAATTTTCCTAATGTTATGAAAAAACAATTTATGTGGGATATTCTCTGAATATTACTAAATGAAATGATCAATGTGAGATATTAGGAATATACTTCATGAAATAATATGGTTGTTTATGTAGTCTCTAAATACACTAAAAATTTATTTTCCTAAAACTAGAATTTATTAAATTTATTGAATATTTATCCAAAAATATGAAGTATTTATTTATGAAAAGTATTAGTTTCTCTAATAAACTATAATTTTCTGAAGATAAAATATAAAAATTATTTTAATTACAGTAATTAACCTCTTAGTTTATGTGAACTCTTTTATATTCCTAAAGGGATGAAAAAAGTTATAGAAGATAAGAATTTTCAATATAAAAATTGGCATAATGGAAAATATAATAATGAAAATATAGTTAGATCAGACATAATTTATTATGAATGGAATAAATATAGACCTATCAATCTATTCTACCTATGTGTGACAAAAAATATTAAGGATTTAAACACATTTATGAAGAAAAAAAATGGATTTATATTCTATAGATGATATATGAAGTGTTAGTAATGATCTGTCATACATCAATAGAAATTATTAAAGGGATTATATCTAAAATATTTTCGATTTTCATTCTAATATTCATTAAAATAATTTATGATCAGTGGGAAAGGAATCTTTGGATACTCATGAAAATTTATCATTGAATTCAAGTGTCTCTTATTGTAACATCTCTCGTAATTACAAAATAAGACATTTTCATATCTATTAATATTTATGAATAACATATTAACTTTACATTAAATATTATGTATTTTTTGATAGTGTACCTGACACGTAATAATGGGTTTCTCTGAAATCTTATATTTCAAAAAAGATTGAGGTATACTAAAAAATAATATATTATCAATAATATTATTTAAAATGGTAGTTAACACCTAGATGTTGTGTTGGAGGTAAGGGACGAAACCTAATATATTATTTTAACACGTGTTTTTAAAATGTTTTTAAATTCATCAAATAAATTTTTGATCCATAAAATGAGAAGAAATCAAATTTTAATCATGAAGTACTCAAATAATTTTAAAATGTTGTTTTAAAACATTTTGATGGAGAACCCTATTAAAATATAGTAATTTTCACTTTAATAAGTTATATTTCTCACAATAAACTTCTTATTTGGAAGTGGGACATCAAAATTTTCTTTGGTTGAGATTTTTGTATTTTCATTCTTAAAGTCATAATTTAATGAATATTGAAAAATACCTCATTTTAATACAAAACTTCCACTTCGTTTAATTTATTTTTATTATCATATTATCAGTTGAATTGGTTTTAAACTATATTTTGATTAATTTTTTATATTTTATTCCAATATTTTTCCTTATAATTATTTTATCATTAAAATTTTATATTGACACAAGTCAATCTTTTGATGGTTTTTACTTTGTAAATACCCATTTTCTCATTTCAACAACGACATTAATTCTAAATTTAAT
This sequence comes from Viscum album, assembly GCA_963277665.1. NCBI lineage: Eukaryota > Viridiplantae > Streptophyta > Magnoliopsida > Santalales > Viscaceae > Viscum > Viscum album. The sequence goes on along the minus strand of OY728135.1, from coordinate 247,190,653 downwards.
TTTTCCACCCCTGTGAATTGAATTCAAAAAAACATAAATGGTTTAAATTAGTATGAAAAATTTGGTTTAATAAGATTAAAATATTTTTTGGTGGATTGTAACATTAGTATTTTATTTACCACAATTGAAGTTTTAATCATGTAAATAGGCATAAAATAATATTATAATAATATAAAACTACCCTACCACTTGGAAAAATCTTATTTGATGAGTTATATCTTACCATGAAAACCCTTTTGATGATAATTTGACATGGGTCTAATATTGATATTTATATCCTTTAATTTATTCTAAAGAAAAAAATATCATAAACATCAGTCTTATTACTAAAACAATTTCAATAAAATATTTAATAAGTGATATCTTAGACTCTAAATATCCACTATAAAGATAAAATATTACACTCATCATTTTATTTTATTTTTAATTTTTTAGAAATAAAATAATTAAATTTAATTATGATATAATGATGATTCAGTGATTTCCTTATTAATGAATGAATCAAATAAACTATATTATAAATAAAAAATAAATAATATTTGACATATTTTTTTTTTCATAAAATAACTTATAGGTGAATATGAAACTTTATAATAATACTCAATGGTTTAGATCTATGTTATCTCTTCATGGATTTTATTTAAATTCAATAACGTGAATAGTGTTAAAATTGACATAATTGATATTTTATTAATATAACAATTTATTAAATAAGTTTAAAATATATAAATATTTTATAATTAAATAGAGGATATTATAATGTCTAAAATAACATAAATTATCCATTTTTGTGAATTTAAACCATATGAGTAAAATGTATAGTCTCTAAATGTTTGAACTTTTGTTACCATAATTAAAATTAAAAGAGAATAATTATTGGTCAGCTGAAAAGATAAGGTCAAAAATAAACAAAATATAAGACTAAAAGTTATTTAATGATATTATTTAGAACTATAATCTTCTTATATTATAAATAAATTTGTTTGGGACCATTTTGAATCAAAATTAATTTGATATTTATTTAATAAATTTAATAATTCCAATGGTGCCCTCCCCTCTACTATAAAAAGGATCTCATTTCTTTCTATTACTCACACTTTAAAAGCCTTTTTGTTTCTCCATGATCTAACAAAAACTATTCATATAATCCCTCTCCATTTTCATGAGTCCATAGTTTATTCATAACACCCGTCTTCGAGGTGTTAAGGTATTCTTCTAAGGTGATCAATCGAATAAGTGGTATCATTTTCTTAAATTATTTTTACTTTATTTATTCTTAAACTTATTTCAAATCTCCTCTGACCATTATGAGATAGTAACTCCAGTATCCAAAATATACTTAGTAGTTTTTATGTTAATATCATTACTTAAATCATTGGCCACTTCTATTAAATGGTAAAGGAATCAATCGTTCATTCGAATGTGTAAACTATCACCACCAAGAACAAAACTAATTAATTTTCCCTAACCATTCTCATGACTGGTTATAATAATGTAATTAATATATATATATATGATATTCATGAAATATTAATTTTTACAATATATAATACATCAATTATATTTATACTTTCAGGCACTTAAAATGATATTTTCGTTCATGGGTACGTGTGACCTATCACATACATGGAGAGATATGAATTTTTTTATTTTTTATATAAAATTTATGATATATATAAGTATATTTAAATGATTAATATAGTATTAATTATGTTATGATCATTCTCTAAAGAAAAAATATTATATATCTTCATTCCATAATGATCAATGAAAATATAAAATGTTACTCATTGTGCACGTATAAATTACCATCTCCAGGATTATAATGTTGTTCAATTTCCTTAAAAATACTTCATGATTTGATTTAAAGTTATTATTTATGAACAAAATTGATAAAAATTTAATGAATTTTATTCTAAAGATAATGGAATTATGACCACATGGACTAGTGACATCATACCATGTTCATTTTTGATTTAAGTACTAAATAATGAAAACAATCCCATATGAACATAAATAATTATATGATTATTATAATATGGAAATAAGTGATTTAAATAAAATAATAAATCTGATAAAGGTTCTCATTCATGAATAAATAAACATTCCTTTATTATTTAGGAAGGATAAAGAACATATATAATGAATCGAACATAAGGTAACGGACTTCGTCTCAATGTCCTTTCATAGAGTCATATTTTAAAAATATACACCTTATCTTCTATGGTTTATAATCAACCATTTTAATCTTAATTTCAATGAATTTTTTTCAAAATGGATGCTTTTTTATATGAACTATTTCAGTAAACAAGAAACGGTTTTTTTTAACTTATAAGACGACAATGAATTCTTTACTACTGTAATTGTTATTTGATATTTGACTTCATCTGTAAGCCTTAATATTTTTGAATGGAAAAAATAACTTATTCCCTTTTTGGGTATTTTGGTATTTAAAATGGTATTGAAAATTCTATTGAAAATTTATTGACTAATTAAATATCTTGAAATGATTTCTAGTGATTGTAAATGAGATTTTAGGATTAAAATATTGATAGTTATAAGATTTTTTTTAGGATGATAATATAATGGTACTTTGACATTTTATGGGTGGTTATGTGATAAAAAATAATGGATGGTTATAGGATAAACCAAATATGGGAGGTTCTCTGATAAACCATGGATGGGTGGTTATGTTATAACCTTCAATGCATAGAGTATGGAAGTTATTCATGTGACTATTCTATTTAGTCATATGTGTATAAATTGACCATATGGTTATTCAATTTAATTATGATAATATCATAAGTAACCTTAATATTTTATATGATAATTTATATGAGTTTTAAGGCAATACTTTTATTAAAAAAAGGGAAATCAATGAACATATATTTGTGATGTGTAATTATCACTTCTTAAAAGAAAAAAAGTATTTCTTCCTGATTAAGGATTCATGGTTTACATGTTTTTCCAAGACTAATAGTTTACTTCTTTTTATATACCTTATTGAGATTTAATTCTCATATCCAGTTTTGAAATGTTTTTTAGAAAAAACTAAAGTGTAATAGAGTCAAAGATATAATTAAGGAAAAGGTATGATGTTTAAACATGAAACGGAACTGTGTTTATTTTTAAATGTTATTGTTTTATAGAAAAAGGATAATGAGTAGAAGTGTATAAATTTTAATATTTAAGTTTTTTTGTATGAGTTATGAAATAAATCTTTTAAATATATATACATGAAATGATCCTCGATATTAATTAATGTTAAATTATTGAGTTAAATCATTATTATGTAATGTTTAAGTTCAGGGCCTTATAGTTGGTATTAGAGGTTGTTTAAATAAACTTTGGGGTTAGGATATTATTAATAGAATATCTATAAATTATTTTTTTCTTCATGATCAAATTTAAATGATAAAACATTTGATGATTACCATGTTTCTTCATATAAGATATGTTTGTTTAGAATGGTCTTTCATTTAGAAAATAAGGAAACTGTCCTGGGAAGGAATATATAGGAAAACAACCTTCCATATCAATATCCTTAGATTGTTTGAATAGTAATTAAATGGGTTATTATTGTGAGGGATCAGTTGACATTGAAGATAAATGGTAGTGGTGCCAAGGAATGAGATCAAATGGTTTAACCATTGAATAATATATTGGTAGTGGAGCATTTTATGAGGAAGCATACCCCAAAATTCTGAGGATAATCTGACCATGTGCAAGCTAAAGTGTGGAATATAGTACTATATATGATTTTTTATGTAATGTAGTGTTTAAAATCTCTAATGGTTAGTATTTTTTTTTGTCATTTTTATGGTTATGACAATTAGTAGTGGTCAATAGTTAAAAATATAAGAGGAAGTGAAGAGATTTATGCCATGGAATGCGATGAATTTAAGAACATCTTCCTTGTGAAATATTTTCGTAAGGCTATTTGACTATGGATGGAAAAAAAATTACTCAAGTTGAAACAAATGGAGAAAGATTTTGTGGTTTCATATAAAGAAAATTAAACCTATTTGTCAAGGAACATCCCAAATTTTATTCAGTATATTGACAGTAAGATAAATCATTTTTACTCATGATTGATGCAGAAATATCGAAAAGAATTAGATTATCATGAGTTAAAAAACAATGAAATTTTTTAATTATGTGATGATATCGTAGAAATGGATTTTTTATGGTCTTGGGTTCCATGAGAGTTAAAAAAAATAAGCGATTAAGTTGGAATAGAATGGGAAAAAATTCATCAAAGAAGTCTACAGTTAAGAAAAATAAATTTCCAACTTCAAAGAAGTGTAGTCAAAATAATCCTAGAGAATGTCTCTAAATGTATGTGATTAATTCCAATGTGGTAACATTAATAATATTACTCATAAATATAAGTAATTTGATCAGGTAGGAAAGGAAAAACCAACAGTAAGTTGTTTCCTTTGAAATGATTTTGGGTATTATGCTAATGTGTGTCCAAAGATTATTACCTAGGTTAGTAACCATTAATATCAAAACCAGATGTGTGTGGAAAAGTAATTTTTCTACAAAAATGGTTGATGTGGTACAATCAAATCAAGTGTTGATAGGTATGTAATAGTATTTCTCAAAGTATTACAATACTCTTTATAACTTTAGATATTAATATTAATACATCTCTAAGAGATTTCCATGTAAACTGGAAATTTCACCACAACAATTTGATATATAACTTTTGGTAAAAACCCAGAGTGGATGTATTAAAGCAATGATGATTTATGTGAATCCTCATATTATAATTAGTTAGATGATATTTCCTGCATATTTTGTCGAACTCCCCATATTATAATTTGACATGATTTTGGGTATAGATTGGATTTTCTTTTATCATGGTAAAATAAATTTTAGGTAAAATTCTATTTTATTAAATGAATTTATACTCTTGGATTCTTGGTATGCCATGTCACCTCTATCTCATTTAGGGATGCATGCCTTTTCCTACCATTTATCAAGGCTATATTGGATGGGGATCAATAGAACAATTTAAAACTCCGTGATCTCCATTCAGAGCCATGCATATGTGCCTTATCTCTATCTTCATCTGGGGCCTTCACCTCTAGAGATTTACACTATTTCCCAATGATTCATGAATAGATAGATTGTTGGAATTAGACACTCTAGAATCATGTCATTTTTGTAAAGTTTATCTTCATCCCATGGAGGATAAAGAATAAAGCAGTTCCAATAGATAAAAATATCAAAGGTTGTGGCATCCCTCTGGCATCAAGATGCCCATGCTGTAGAAATAAAATGGAGGAGAGTAACACAAAATTGTTCATTGAGGTTGAATGTGAAAGTTTGGTGTGGGAGTAATTTGGATACTTCACTGCTCTTCACGTTCAGAACATGGATGATATGGATATCCTAGAGTGGTGGTTTCATGGTGCTGGTGAGAGGGGTTTGGAGAGGCTGGCTTGCACACTAGTCCTAGACGTAGGCTGTTAGTGAATTTTGAAGGTGAGAAACATGTATAGGCATGAAGGATTACACTCTTAGAGGGGATCCATAATTATCGGAATGAATAATCTTCTCCTTGATTCGGTCAGATTCATCTCCAACTGGTGGGAGGCTCTCACCAATTATAATCTTCAAGGGTCCATCCCCAATACTCAATCTGGTAAGAGTAATTGAAGTGTCCAATGGGTCTACTTGTACCCTCCTTCTGCAGGTCTGAAGCTTAACACAGATGGCTTCTATAACATGGTGGTTCACCACAAGAGTGGTGACATTAACAATCCTTCTAGCTCTGGTTTTTATCCATTATGATATGCCTAGGTATCAGTTCAACACTTAGGGTAGAAGCTAAGTCAATGCTTCCAGGGTATAGGTTATGTCTCCAAAAGGGGTCTGAACTATCAGTGGTTGAAACAGATTTAATGATTTTCTATAACTCCCTGCATGGTAGTGGCCCCTCTCTATGGTTAAGTCCTTACATCATCAAAAAGTGCCAGTTCATGCTCGTAAATAACACCAAAGTGGTTCCTTGTTGGCGTGAGGGAAAACACTTGATTTATCACCTTGATTCTCTTATTGTTCCTAGACCTGATCCTACTTTCCTCAACAATATGTTTACTTTCAAACCATAGGGTTTCAATCTGATTAGGGGGGATTTTATTGGTATTCATTACTTCAATCCTACCAAGCTCTATCTAGGTCTTGGATGTTGTGGATGTTTGGGTTTCCCTTTCATGCTTAATAAAATTTTACCTTGATGATGATGATCTATCTCATGTTAGTGAATGGAAAGAAATAGTTTTGATAAGTAACATTACAGTAGTAAATGATTTTATTGATGTTGTTTCTCATGAAATACATTGTATTGTTTGTGATATGGTGGTTGAATTTACCATTGATTTAGGGCTTTATTATATGACTATTTCTAAGCCCATTATCAAATAGATCAATTATAACTGCTGTAATTAAAAAAAACCACAGCTAGAATTTCAGAAAAAATGTTTCCTTAGAACTAGAATATTACCATGGGGAGATCCTATTTTATTTAGGAAAAGGAAATATGATTCTATGATACATTTTGTTGATTATAGAGCCTTGAATAATTTCACAATTTATAACATGTATCATTTGTCTCATATCAATAATTTTTTTGATCAACTTTATATAACTCAACATTTTTCGATGATTGATTTGAGGTCCAGGTAACATCACCTGAAGGTGAAGGAGTATGAAATTCCAGATAAAATGTTCTGAACACGATATGTGAAATATGAGTTTGTAGTTAAGCCATTTGGGTTTTCAAATTCCCAAAATGTATTTATGAATCACATGAATGGAATATTTAGTCCTAGTTTGGATCAATTTGTGGTGGTATTTATAGATTCCAAATTTTTATATTCTAAAAGTCATAAAGAACATTAATGTCACTTAAGAATTATTTTTAAAACCTTAAAAGAAAAGAAACATTATGGAAATATTAGAGAGAGTGAATTTTGGTTTTAAAAAAATTATTTCCATGGTCATATTGTCTTTAGAGAATAAATTACTGTGGAACCTTCTAAAAAAATGTTGTTGAAGAGTTTCCATGACATAAAGATATTATAAAGATTCATAGATTACATGGAATTGTAGTTTATTGCCAAAATTTTGTTGATAACTTTTATCGGTTATCTATCGCAAAAACTAAGTTATCAAGTAAGGGAGTTAAGTTCATCTAGAGAAAAGAATGTGATGACTATTTTTCAGAACTGAAAAGAAAATTGGTAAATACATCAGTTTGGGGCCTGCGTTCTTAGAATGGTGAATTTTTAATCTACAATGATGCTTTATTTAAAGGAAATGGTTGTGTCCTAATGCATAATGATCAGGTAACTTCTTATGCTTCACGTCAGTTTAAACCTAATGAGTTAAATTACCCTATAAATGATTTGGAATTAGATGTTGTTTTTTTTGAATTAACAATTTAGAGGCATCATTTGTATGGCATAAAGTGTCAAATATTTACAGATCAAAAAAAAATTAACTATATATTCACATTGAAATAATAGATCAGGGGAAAGAGGAGATGGTTGGAATTAATCAAGTATTATGATTGGACGATTACTTACCATCTAAAAAAAAGAAATCCAATTGGATGCCGATTTGATGTGAAAGAGTAAGGGTATATCAACCATGCTACATTTGGAATGAGTTCATTTGGTTAATGATTTGATGAATTTTGGATTAGTAGTTATTGGTTTGGTATATTCCCATGTTTTGTTTTATGTTGTAGTGAAATAATCACTATCATAAAGAATTAGTCATGTATAGAAGTGAGATGATGAGTTGATGAAAAAGGTATAATTTGTTCAGATGGGTAAGTTACCTAAATTTAACACTGATAAATACAGTGTTTTTTTGGTTTGGGAAGAGATTTTCTGTTCTTTATGATTCAAAATTGATGAAAGAATTGTCATGTGATGGTCATAGTTCTTCATTTTCAGTTCATCTTAGCAATTCTAATATGTAAAAAGATCTTGGAGAGTGTTACCAGTGGGATGGAATGAAAAGAGATATTGCTGACTTTGCTGATAAGCACTACTAGAAATTTAGGATATATCCATAGACCTATAGCTATGGTTTTATAGGGCTGTGGCTATAGAATTTTTATTACCACAGTTTAATAAATCCTCTGTGGAAAATTCTATTTTATATCGCATTTGTCACTTTTTATTCCAATAGATATCGGGCTCCTCCTCCTCCCCTAATCCTCATCCATATCACCGTGCAACCCTCCTCCTCGATGACTTATCCTCTTCCCCAATGATCTCTCTCAAATCATCACCCTCCTCACCAATGACCTCTCTCACAGTGACACCCTCCTCCCCGATGACCTCTTTCAAGGTAGCACCCTCCCTCCCTCCCCCACCAATGACCATCTCACAATGATTCCCTCCTCCCTAAAGACCTCTCTCTCCATGGTTCCCTCCTCCCCGATGATCTCTGTCACAGCGGCGCCCTCATCCCCAATGCTTCCAAGCAATGCCTCCCGCCACGATATTTTATGGGTTTATTTAGGATTTCAATCACACTCTTGTTGTCACAATAGATAACTATTAGATAAATGATCATGATTTCAATTGCGCTATTGTCTTTCAATGGCAACCCAGGTCACAAAACATGCATCTATCTCTAAAACATGACCATTGTGATCTATCTAATACAATTATTTATGGATAACCCCACTTCTCGTTATTTTAGACCATTTTTCAAAGTCACTCATAGCCCCATTAGTGATGGTAGTGCAATGATGGGTAGATGGATCAAATGTCTTCCACACAGTTCAAGTTTGAAGATAAACATAGATGGATCTTGTATTTTTTGGTTATATGAGGGGGTGCTATCAAGAATCATTGGGGATCAGTTATGTTGGCATTATCAATTCATTTAGGAACTCGTGATTCGCTACAAGACAAGGCTAATGATTTTCTCATTGGTGTCACAACTTGCAGGCAGAATCATATCCCTCTCAATGCCATTGTGACTGATTCCCTAATGGTGTTCAATTCCCTTCTTAGATGTGGTCTCACACCATGGACTATTGCATGCCCCATATGCAGAAAAAAAAAGTTTATGAAAATCAACATGGAGGTTCTTCATGGATTTCTTGAAAGGAACACAGTGGAGGACTTTCTAGGTTCAATGACGAATTATGAATAAGATATTACTATATTCAAAGGTCTCAGATCACTTCCAGGTGAGGGGTAAAAGTAGGTCATCATAGGTGCTCCTGGTTTTCACCAGTACAAACCGGCATAAGTCCTGGGGTGAGAGTTTTTTTGTCTTCCCCTTTGTTTTTTTATTTTCATAACATTGTTTGTACCTTCTCAGAACTCTTTGATTTATTTCAATATGTAGTTTTTGGATCAATATTCATTCATCACTAGAAAATAGAACCAATATTGACATCTCCGAGTGGCCACCCCACCTCCCCGCGACACTCATTCTCCGGCGCAGCTCTGACACAGTTTTTACGTGGCCACCACCTCCCCCCTTGCGATCCTACTCCTCTCCCGATTTCTCCGATCCATCCACCCCACCACCCCACCTCCCCGAGACCCTCCATCTCTGACGCAGCTCTGGCATGGTTTCGACATGGCTTCAGCATGGTTCTGATGTGGCCTCCCACCTCCCAATATTCTCATCCATAGATGTGGCCAACCCAACTAATGATATCCTCATCATAAATGTGATGGATCCATGAATAAGGTACATTTATCTATGTCTTTATTTCATTGGAACCATATCTGGGTTTGATCCCGCACATAGAAAGTTTCTAGGTACGTTTGACCATGGGGATTAAAATCAGGAATACCCAAAAATTGAAGTAGACAACCAAAAATGAATTACCATTACTTCTATTCAATAAAAATTGGGAGAGGATCCCACACATGGTGCGTTGGTTTGTGGGTGGATTGAAAATAATTACTAGAAAGAAAACATGTCAGTTATTCTTCACTTAATCCATGGATTCCAAATCCCTCATATTTACTTTTGGAATGTGATAATTATCCCATGGTTTATATAAACATCCGTTAATGAGGATCAGAAGAATTTTTATGATAGGATTTATATGCTCTATGAACTAGATATGTGTACATTCTCAAATTTTACCTTTGGATAATTTAATGCTTTGTAGTTTCACATGTTATTAAGATACAACCAGGAGCATGATGAGTGGGTGAGCAAAGACTTGTCTAAATAAATCCCAGTTGAGTTGAACATACATTTTTGTAGGTTCTACAATAATGTCATACCAAGTAAAATTAATATGAATAGAAAAGTAATTTAGACACCCTAAACATGTGTGTGTTTTAAGAGGAAAATATTTGAGTTAGTCTAGAACATATTGGCTGATGTAGAAAGGGAATGCTTTTTTTGGACCCCTTTTTGGAAACTTATAGGATTTTAATTTTAGGGGGAAACATCTATGAAATTTTGTGTATATTATTTTAATGTGTTGATAAACATTTATATACATTTAATATTAATGTAATAGTGTTTTTAATGGTGTGTTGGGTGATTTAGGAGACAAGGAACAAGGTTTTTGAAGGCAATAATAGATCCTTCTATTCATTCATGTTCATGTTCTCTATCTCATGGATAAACTAGTTTATATTATTACTATTGAAAAGGTAATGGATACTAGTAAGGGGATCCTCCCTAGGGATGTGATTACAAATAATACAGCTCCTTTAGAGTGGTGGATCAAGAGGCACCACCCAATATTGGACTAAAATATAATGTGAATGGGTCCTGTAAATAGGGATTTATGAAGAGGTATTACGCAAGATTTTAGGGGATCTATGGTTATCCAATATAGTTCCTTTTATTGATTAGTTAATTCTATATGGGTGGAGAAATGATATTTACTCAACGAACATTAAATTTGGAGGATAGATAACCTCAATATTTTCATGGATGAGTATAACTCTATGATTATTTTAAGATTCCTACATAATTATGAAAGTTCTATTTGGTATTAAATTTATAATATTAGGTAGTGTATGTCCCCAATCGATCAAGGCTAAAATATCATTCATACATGGAGGGAGGATAACTTCTCGGCATAAAATCAATCTAGTAAATAGATACCATAAATAATTATTATTATCTATCATATTTAAGGGGATCTTCCAAATTACTATGAAATTATTGTTAGTGGTGAAACCCTCAGTATTCTCCACTTTGGACTCCCATTGTGGAAGATTTTCTAAAAAAAGTTTCTTCTTGAGTAACAGATAATTTCCAAACTATTACATTAATCATGGATGTTCTTCTAGGGATTTCATTAATGGAGGCGAATGATCAAAATGATAAATAGATTTATGAATAAAACAATTTTTATCACATATACAATGAAAATACTAATGTCAATTGGTTGGATAATCAGTTACCCAATCAACTATATGGTCTAAATGAAAACCGTCTAGAAAATTTTCCAACCTATGACCAATTTCAATCCCAACCATCTCAATATCGAATCCAATATTTTCTATATAAATTATTCGAATATTTTTTTAAAAAATTTAATGAAAATTAATTATCAATTTTCATCATTGAAATTAGATATTAAAAAAACAAATGGTTATAGAACCCATTCCCACTCAGGTTTACCCTTCCTCAATATCTTAGTAAAATCTTGTTACACACAAACCTCTCATGAATAAATCAAAGATGTGACTAATACCAATAGTGGAAAAAGTATTTTAAAACCTAAACCATTGATTCCTACAACATTAGATTCGTCAAAATCATAAGAAAAAACAAAATAACCAACAATAGAAATTGAAATATCCGACATGGATAATGATTGAATTTGTTAAGGAAAGATGAAATTCAACAAGAGGAACATGGGGAAATTGTTGATGGGTGTTAAAGTCTGGATAAAATTGATTTTATATATAAAAAAGATAGAAAATTGACATCTTGGAAGGAATTTACAAAATATTATTATATTATTTATGGTATTGTTTCAAGAAAATATATGAGATTAAAAATTTTAGATAAAGAAATGAAAACCCTCAAAGATAGACACATGTATCCCATCTAATGAATAATGATATTTATCTATCGACACTAAAATAGAAGGTGGAAGATGGCCTTGATATGTCCATTAGATAAATTACCTCATTCGCACTTATATATAGAATGATCTCTAACAAATTTCTAATATATCATAATTTTTTTGATTAATAAATTATTTTATATGGTTATGATGTTTAGACTACTATGTTGTGGTTGAGGAGACATTACCACATCAAAATTGATGGATTTAAATGAATTTTTATTTTCATTTCTCTAGTGTGATTTTCATGAAATCATATTGTTTCTATATGAGTAGTAGTATATTATCCCTAGGCCTTTAAATTTTATCATGGTTTTATCCATTAATTCTATTTGAAAATAATACTATCACAATATTCATTCCTTTCTAATATGATTTAGGGGAGTGTGGGTGATAAAGGAGTGATTAAGAATTCTCAATTACCACGGGTAGGTGAAAGTAATGCACCCAAATTAGTTTTTTCACTACCTAACCTAAACTTCTAAGTAGAGAGTGAATGGATTGAGATCTTAGGTCATTCAAAGGTATTATTTAGGCGATAAATTTATTTTATTAGATTATTATATAATTAATTAGAGAATTATATAAGGTCACACTTCATTATATTCATCATTATTTACATTTATTTTATTTTTTCTATTCAATTGTGGTGTCACTCCTTCATTATTTCTTTATTTCAAAATTAATTGTGTTATATTATTGTATGTGTGAGGAGAATGGATGATTATATCCTTCCATGAACTTGTGGATCCCTATCTCATTTCACAATAAAATGTATTAATTTTTATATTACATAATATTATATTTCTAGATTGGAGTTGCAAATTAGTGGAAATCATGTTTTGAGTTCTTAATCAGATCTACCTATTGAATAAAGTATCATTGGTGTTTTACTATGCATCACATTGATCATATGTTTGGAATCATGCTTTGGTTTAAGGACATTCATATTGAAGACGATTGGTTAATTCCTATCTGATAGAATTATTTAAATTTAAATTTATATAATCATGTTTAGTTGAATCTACATTTGATTAACTTGGAAAGAGGGATGAATAGTGATTATTTACAAGATTTTCAGGTTGTTATGAGAAGAATATAAAGTATTTTTGTTGATGAATTGAAATAATTCTAATAATAGATGAGTAGGAAAAGTGGATGTTGCAATAGGATTTTTTATGGAGTTTTTCTACACTTTCTCACTTATATGTTGACTCCTTTTCCTCATTATATGTTTTTTTATTATAAGTCATGTTTATATCCTCTTTTCATTACATGATGGTGCATTCACATTGTACATCATGTTTTCACTGTATCTTGAACCTAAATGTTTTCCCGTGGAATGGGTTGGAAAACCAACTCATTCATTTTTAACTACTATAGTTCATTCGTTTTGCATTAAATATTTACCTATCAGAAATAGTGAGCTTAAAATGGGTGTTGTGAAGCTTGTGGTCTATGGTTTTCCTCGCTGGCTTCCAAAGTGGAATTATTACTTCTGATTGTCTTCTTTTACATGTTCAACTTTTTAATTGTTATGCTGTTAAATGTAAATTAGGCTTGATGCAAAATGATGAGTTACCAATGATGAAGAAGAGGTGAAGAAGGGGAACTGAAACATCACTGAGGCTCCATGAGGTTAACGTCATTTCTTCTACTATTTTTAGAGAATCCAGTTTATATTGATTCTTTCTTTCCAATTCTGTGAAGCGCATAAAAATATAAGTGTCTTTTTTATGATTTACTTAATACTTTATATTGCTTGAATTTGTTGGAGATAACTACTATTTAATCTTTTTTCTCATAATAATCATTATTTTAGATTTGGTGTTAATCAAAATGGTTATTTTAGATTCTGTTCTGCATGTTAAGCTGCAATAATTTTTACATGAATCAATTCATTATAATATATTTATCTTATGTGTTTTTATTATTGAATCAATATTTATAGATATAATTTTATTTTAATACATTTCTGCATTGGTATTATTCAAGTATCTGAGATTATATCTTCTATCTACAGAATAATACCTTTGTTGAACTGTTGTTTTGAAAATTTTAGAAGAAAAATTAAGTTCTTGACTATCCTTTAGTTATTGATTACATTATATAAATTGGTCACATTAGCAGTTGTAAAAATTATTAGGGATGGGGAGGTTAATGATAAATTATTTGTACACTACTATATAAAGAAGGATAAAAATACATAAATATCAATAAATCATTTTAATTAGCAGTGGATGGATGTGGTGTCGGGGGTGCAATGGGAATTAAGGGGATAGTGCAAGCATGGAAGGTGGTACAGTGGGGGGGGGGGTGGGGGTTTGGGTGAGGGAAATAGTTGGGGGGAGGGGGCAGGTTTGGGGGGGTAGGCCAGTATAGGGGATGAGGTGGGGTGGTGTAGGGGGGTTGGGGCAGGCTAGGGGTTAGGGGGATAGTGTAGGCTAGGGTGTTGGGGGTAGTGTAGGGGGGACTATTTTGGGGGATTAAAATACATAGTGATGGGTGGGAGTGGTGCAGGGTGGTTTGGAGGTTGGTGCAGGGGGTGGGGGGTTGGGTGGCTTGTACAGGCTAGGGGGTTGGGGGGCTGGTGCATGCTAGGGGGTTGGGGGAAGGTGCATGCTAGGGGCTGGGGTGTAGGGTGGAAGGGGGTTAGGGGATGATTTTGGGGTGAGGGTACTGGATTATGGGAGAGGCTAGTACAGAGGGAGGTGGGGGTATAGAGGGATTAGGGGGGCTGGTGTAAGGGTGGGGTTAGGGGAATGGTCATGCCTGGAGGAGGCTGCATGACTATAGGAGGGGGTTAGGAGGAAGTGGTCATTGGGCGGGGTTGTATCCTGGTAGACTGAATTGGAATTTGGTGGCCAAAGGCAGAATGAAGCCTGATGGGTTATGTTTAGTGGATGGTTAGGCTCGAGACATAGAGTGAAGTGTTTTTAAAATTCCATCATGGTATAAAATCAATGTGAGATTCATATCTAGAATATATAAATGGCTTTGGATCAAGGTCTAACCTAATTGTTCAACACTTTTGATTTATTTCCAGATATTTTAGGCCTATTTGACTTACAGGGTCACCCAATACCTTAATGTTTGTTTTATAGACATTGATTGCTAGGAGCTTGTTATCAAACCATATAACCAGTGTTTTATACTCTATTGTAGAAAATATGAATTTATTAATAGCACATCTTGGAATTTCATTCTATTGATATAGTAGTGTCTGCATATAGAGAATGTATCATTATGTTCTATTATGTCTTAATAATTTCTCTTTTATGTAATGGATTTGTAACATTTTTTTCACGTTCAATTTAGAGTCTTAAGAACTTCTTCTTCAACCCAACATGTAGAGGGTCAGTAGTTCTGAAAATCCCAAGTATTGCAGCTATGCCAGTTCTTCTATCATTGCAACACATTTTACAGAAAAACATCATTAAAATATTGTGATTGTTCTTATACTATATGTCTTCTTTATTAAAGGTTGTTAGAGATATTTCTTAAAACATATCAAGTACAAGTTTTCAAGATGAAATAATTAAAGAAGATCATGTTTGTGGTGAAAAACTCTAGAAAATATTGTGTCCTTTTGATCATTATTCTGTGAATCATGAATTTTATCGAATGACTACTGAAATTAATGAAATTGGAGATATCCCATCACACCTACTATATAAAAATTAAAATAATGCTGAAACATTATTGGATGAACACTTCTACTTGATACAGTTAATCAAGTGGAATCTGATGTGGCTAGCGATGGTGACCTTCTGGTATTTTAGTTCATTCAGCAAAGAACATTTTCATTACCTGGTACCTTTTTGGTTAAAACCTTCATTATTAGTGTATGAGTGCTGAATTTCTAAAAAACATTCTCCTGAAGTCTAAGATAATGCAACCAATTTCTTGTTTTCATTTTGTATCCAACACTATTTTATTGTTGCTGTCGCTACTTGAGGATTTGAGATATTAAGATGGTTTTATATTCTTCTATGTGTATATTCTAATACCCCTCAAACATATGTGTAAGTCAAAATATGTGAATGTATGAGTAGAAAATAGAATATTTTTATCATTTTTGCTTTCATATTGTTCATACTGATTTTTTGTTACTTGTTACATTTTGTTTGAGCATAATAAAATGGGTTCCTTTTGGGAGGTGTTCTTTCCTTACACATAGGCCCTAAAGCGACCAAATAAAACTAAATCTTTTGTTCTTATTTATTTTATTGTTTATTTATTTTGAATTAATTTATACTAATAATTCGTGAAGGAATTTCATTGTAATATTAAATTGGGTGTACCTAGGGGACATATACTGTGTTTTAGAACCACATAACTATGTATGTATAGGTGTACAAACCCTAATTTTGGACCGGAACACAGATGTTGTGTGTGAAAGAAGACATGGGGTGTAAGGGATGTTTAGTGGGGGTGAAATGGGGGGTGGTGCGGGGGAGGGGGGTCTAGTAGGGGTGGTGCAAGGGGTGTCCAGCTGGGGGTGTGCATGGCAGTGTGTGTAAGGGGACATGGGGGTGCAAGTGGGGATGTACCGGGGGGTGGCTTCTGTTCAAGGGTTGTCTTGCAGGGTTGGTACAAGGTGTGTCTGGTAGGGGTGGTGTGAGGGGTGTCTAGTAGGGGTGGTGCTATGGGTTTCCAAGAGGGGTGGTGCAAGGGTTGTCCAGCGGGGATGTGCATGGGGTGCATGTGCAAGGGGACATGGGGTGCAAGTGGGGCAGTGGGGGGGGGATTCTGTCTTGGGGGTGGGGTTTCTGTCTAGTGGGCATTTCTATCTAGGGGGATACTGTATAGGGGGTGAGGGTATGGGGGAATGGGTGTACAGGGGGTGAATGGAGGGGGAGGTGTCCATCAGGGGTGGTGCAAGGGGGTCCGGCCAGGGGGGAGTGGAAAGGGGTGGGCAGTGGGGGTGTGCAAGGGGAACATGGGTGATATGGATGTCTGTGGGGGGGGGGGGCAAGGGGTGTTTGTCTAGGGGGTAGGAGGGGTTGTCCCATGGGGAGGGGGTGGTACATGGGTTGTCCAAGATGGGGGGATGTCTGTCTGGGGGGGGGATGTTGTCCAGGTGGGGTGGGGGTTTATCTAGGGGGAAGGGGGTGTGGTTGTTCAAGTGGGATAAAAGGGGGTGTCTAGTATGGGTAGTGCATGGGGGGTCCAGCAGGGGGAAAGGGATGTGGAGTGGGGGTGTGTGCAAGGAATGTGGGTGGGGGTGAAAGGGGGTGTCTGTCTAGGGGGGGTCTGTCTATGGGGGGTTCGTGGAGGGGGGACAGGGTCTATCCAGGGGGTGTCCAAGACGGGGGGGGGGTGTCCAGGAAGGGGGGTGTCTGTCTAGGGGGCTACTATCCAGGGGGTGTCTATTTAGGGGGAGGGGGTCTTTCTAGGTGGGTATCAAGGAGGGGGGTGGGGTGTGTTGGGGGTGTAATGGTTGAGTAAAGGGTGGTGAAAGGGGGCATGTGTAGGGGGTTGGGGAATGGAGGTTCAGGGTGTGCAAGGGGGGTTTATCAAGGATTGCAATGGGGGTATGACCATGGGTGAAAGGGCGTTCTATAGGGGTGAAAGGGGGGGTTGTTCAGGGGTGAGGGGGGGTCTGTCCCAAGGGGGGTTTGTCTAGTGGGTGGTGTCCAGGGATGCAATGGGGTCTGTCTAGGGGTCCTAGGGGGTTCTATACAGGGGTGCACTAGGGTGTCTGTCCAGCGGTCCATGTTGGGGTCTATCTAGGGTTACAAGGGGGTTCTGTAGTGGTGGAATGGGGTATGTCCAGGGGTGCATGGGGGTCTGTCCAAGGGTTCATGGGGGTCTGCAGGGGTGGGTAAAGGGGGTCTGTACATGGGGGTGGGATTTATGAAATAGGAAAGGTTATAGTCAATTTTTCAAACCATTGTTATAGCCCTATATCCATGGTTTGAACCATATATAAAGACCTATATCCAATTTTTTTGGGCTTATATTCATGGTTCCAAACTGTGGCTATAGCCAAAATTTCTAGTAGTGAAGTATTTGAATTGTAATTAAGTGAAAGTAGAATGCAAATTTACAATGTGTATTCTTCATCCTTTACCAATAGTATAGTGAAAATTGAAAAATATATCCATATATTTCTTAGTGGGATTACCAAATAATTGTCAAGGTAACAATGTGACATGGGTTATTGTTGATCAATTGACTAAATACTCTCATTTTATTCCAATTCGAGATACTTTGTCTCTATATCAACTTTATTGGTGGTATATTAAAGGGATAGCCAGGTTCCAGGAAGTTCCTCTATCCAATATATATGATCATGATCCTAGGTTCACTTTTATCTTTTAGAAAGGACTTCTGAAGTCATTAGGAACTGAATTAAATTTCAATAAAACTTTTCATCTTCAATTAGATGTAAGGAAGAACAAACAATTAATAAATTTGAGGATATACTATCTGCTTTTTAAATGGATTACCAGGGACATTGGGAACAACATATTTCTTTGGATGATTTTTCATATAATAATCATTCTCATTCTAGTATTAAGATGACTCAATTTGAGAAATTATATGTAAATCATTGTCAAACTCTAGCTTTTTGTGATGATGTAAGTGAATGGAAGTTGATTGGACCAAAATTGGTAGAAGAGATGGCAGAAAAAGTTCAGTTGATTTAGCATCATATACGGATAGCTTAGAGTTGGTAGAAATGTTATGTGGATAACCGAATGAAGGATATTTCTTTCAATGTAGGTGATCAAGTATTTCTAAAAATTTCACCATGGAAAATTGTGATGTGTTTTGGTAAGAAATGGGAGTTGATTTAGAGGTTCATTGGACCCTACAAAAACCTAGATAAAGTCGAATCAGTTGCCTATTGATTGGATTTTCCTCCGAGTATGTCCTATGTAGATAATGGTTTTCATGTATCAATGTTAATAATGTATATTATGGATTCATCTCATTTTTTGAGTCCATAAGTAGTTCAATTGGAAGAGAATATTTATTATGAGGAATATAGAGTCTAGAATCGTAAATATAGAGAGCATGTGTTGTTGAATGAGGTTATTTTTTAAGGTTGTGGCTTTGTGTAAAATCCATATTGTTGAATATGCAACATGGAAATCTGAAAATTATATGAATAATAAATACCCTAACTTATTTGATAAGTGAATAAAATTAAAGAGACGTAATTTCCAAAAGGGGGAAGGATATAACAACCCAGGTAATTATAAAACAATACATTTTTAGATATATTAATATTTTTGAGTAAGGTATGTATTTTATGTTAAAGGGGACTCTTTTTCTGATAGCATACCCGACACACAAAACAGGTTTCTCCAAAATCATATGTTGCACAAAAGACTGAGTTATATCGAAAAATAATATATTATTATTTTGAATGGTAGTTAATGATTGGTAATTTTATTAGTATGAATTAATAGAACTGACAATATTACATTTAAACATTTTTATTAATGTTTTTACATTCATCAAAAAAATAGAGGCTAAAAATGATAAGAAATCCAATTTTAATCATAAAATAGTCTATGTTTTTTAAAAGTAGTATTACCATATTTTGATGGAGAATCATTTTTGAATATAGTTTTTGTCACTTTTATATGTTATATCTGATTAAATATACTTCTTATTTGGAAGAGGGACGTAAAAAATTACTTTAGTAAACATTTTGGTATTTTTCTAATAAAATTCATATTTTAACGAATGGTGAAAAATACTGCATTTTAATTCAAAACATCACTTTAGTTTAATTTATTTGTATTATTTGATAATAATTTGAATTGGTATTAATGTATATTAAGATTATATTTTATCATTTAATACAATGTTGTTCATTGTAAGGATTTTTCACATTTAAATTTGGTATAAACACATGTTGATCTTTTGATGGGTTTTACTTTTAAAAAACCCATATTCTCATTCTGACGACAAGAATAATTTTAAATGAATTTTTTCACAGTTGTTAATTTAATTTTCAAAAAATAACATACATGGTAAAAATAAATATAAAAAAAGTGGTTATTAAGATCAAAATAATTTTTTTGAATAGTAACTTTATTATTTTATTTACCATGATTAAAGGGTAAATCTACTAAATAAGGGTGAAAATAATTTTATAATAAAATAAAACTAGCCTAGAACTTGTCCAAATATTATTTGATGAGTTATGTATGACCATAAAAATGATTAGGATGAAAATTTGGAATTTGAGATCCACTTGGGGGTGATAAGGATATTTATAACTTAAATTTAATGTAAAGGAAAAACTATCATTAACACAACTCTTGTTACTAAAACAATTTTAATATGGGGTAATAGAAGTGATATATTAGACTATGTAATTAAAAAAATAATATGATTAACAACAAAATTTTATTTTAATTTCAATTTTTTTAGATAGTAAATAACAAAATTTATTTATCGCACAATGATGATGCCATGATTGCCTTATTAAAGAACGAATCAAATAATGGAAACATAAATATAAAAATAAATATTATTTAACATAATTTATGTAATACATGAATTTTATAGATTATTATGACATGTTATAATACTTTTAAATGGTTTATTTATATGTTATATCTATGTTGGATTTTATTTAAATTCAATAATGTTAATACTGCCAAAATTGTCAAAATTGATATTTTTAAAATATTATAAATTATTAAATTATTTAAAAATACTTAACGTTTTTTAAAATTTAAAATAGGATATTATAATGTCAAAATATTCCTTAAGTATCTATATATGTGAAATTTACCCCATATAAGTGAAATTTATAGGCTTTTAAAATTTAATATTTTATTACCACAATTAAAATTAAAAGTGAATAGTTAAGGAAAAATCTAAAAGATAAGGTTTAAAATAAAAACATACAAGTATAAAAATTTCTAGCTAAGAGGATTTAGAATACTAATAACATAAGATTCTATAAAAATCAGTTTTGTACCATTTGTAATCAAAATTGATTTTATATTAATTTATTACTTTTAATAATTCCGAGGGTGCCCCCCCCCCTCTCCTATAGAAATGCACCCACTCCTCTCTATTACTCACACATAAAAATCATTTTTAGGACAATATCTACCCAAAAAACTTCTTTGAATCACTATCCACTTTCATGAGGCCTTAGTTTAGTCATAACACTCTTCTTTGTGGTGTTAACATATTCTTCAAAGGTGATCAACTGAAGAAGAGAAATTGTTTTCTTAAAGTATTTTTATATTAGTTATTCATCAACATCATTAGTATCTCATATAACCATGATGAAATAATAATTTAATTATCCAAAATATACTAATATGTTATTATATTAGTATCATCACTAAAATTAATCTCCACTTCCATTGAATGGGAATGGAATTAAACATTCATGTGTGTGTGTGAACAATCACCTCCACAAACCAATCTAATTAATTTTAAAAAGTTGTCTCTTATGACTAGTTATAACAATTTATTTAATATTAATATGTTATAATCATGAAATATTAATTATTATAAGATATAATATATCAATTATGTTCATACTTATATGAACATAAAAATGATAATGTAGTTTTTCCTATGGTGAACCATCACCTCCACGAAGTGATGTGACTCATTTTTATTTTTTATATCAATTGAATAATATATATATATTAGATTATTTATATGATATTAATGACGTTATGATGATTATGTAAAGATAAAATAATACTTAACTTCGTTCTATTATGATCAATAAAAATTGGAAAACGTTACTTATGCCTACAAATGGCTTCCCTCTTAATGATTATTATTTGTTAATTTTTCATAACCATTCATCATGGTTTGATTTAAGGGTATAGTTTAGGTATTCAAGTTATAATAATTTTGTGAATATTATTCAGGGAATGATGGGCTTATGACCACATGAACTAGTAACATCATACCATCTTCATTTTCTACTCAAGTATCGAATATCGACAAAATACCCAACATGAACATGAATAATTAAATAATGGTTATAATATGGTAATATGTTATATAAATGAAATAATAAACATGAAAAAGGTTTTCAACCTAGTAGAAATTAACCTATATTTATTATTCAATTACAACAACGAACATATGTGACAAATTAAACTTAAGGTAAGGGATTTCGTCTTAGTCTCATTTCATTGTGGAATGTTTAGATAATATAAACATACTTAATTTATAAAATTTATAATAAAACCTTTGAAAGATAATCTCATTTAACGGTTTTCAAAAGGGAATCTTTTTTTATAAATTATTTTACTAAATGAACAATTGAATTTTTTAATGTATGTGTCAATAATGACATCTCTACCGCTGTAACCATTATTCTGTATTTGGATTCCTCTATAAGCCATAATTTTTTTAATTGAAAATGAAATCCCTTATTCCATTTTTTTGTATTTTGGTATTGGAAATGTATTGAATACTTAAATATATTGAAATAATTTCTTTTAATTTCAAATTATCTTTTATGATTTAAATGATTATGATAGAAAAATTTTATGTATGATGATTATATATTTAAACATGAACATTTGGAGCGTGGTTACATGATTGAAAATTAACTTTTTTATTATAGAAACACTTTTACGGAAAAAGTGAGAAACCAAAGGAAGTTACACCCAAAAATCATCCTCATACATACCTTCGTTAGTGTCCTAATCCCTCTTAGAGTCGAGAGCAGAATCCTCAGGCACGACACAATATTGGAGGTTAAAGGAGCAAGTGCGCATCCTACCAAAGCTTCTGGTCACCTCCTGCCTAGAAAAGTCCTTCGAGGAAACATTAATATTGGATAACTCTCTTGCATTTACTCGCTTTATTGGCTTTCGTATCGGCTGAATGTCATCCTCAAGGGCGTCAAGCTGATATTGGGCAACCACATGTGCATCCGAATGAGTCTAATCCCCCATGCCACCAGATGTGGATAGGGGGAAAGTGCAAATAGCTACAACAATTTTCCCAGGAGAACCGACAACAACAACGACATTCCCTTTGGTGGTAGGTTTAGCCATCTCACCATGCACAACATTGTCATAGTAAGGTCCATCACCCCCTGAAAAAAAGTGATGCCCTTAACTTTACAGTCACCACTAGGCACCTTCGGAACAAAGGGAGGAGGAAGAGCAGCTGAACCAGGTAGACCAGAAGCTGAGGGGGGTTTGATAGGGCTCATCATGGTTGAATCTTGTTGGACGCCTAGGGGGTGTGAGGAACACCTTGATGTGGACTCATCCTGCCACCAAATGGAGGGGTTCCAAAAACCTGTGGGACTTTGGGGGAAAGAGTGCCAGTTGTCTGGGCTGCTGATCCCTTGCAACCTCTCCTCCCATGTCGAGAGCAAAAAGATGTCCTGTGACCTTGTCGACAACAAAGAGAACAAAAACCACAGGTTTCTTCATAATGAATGTGCCACCAAAAACCAGACATAACTTCCACCTGGAGACGAAGACATTTCGGGAGAGGCTCTAAAAGGTCCATCTCGACACATAAGTGAGAAAATCCATGTTGCTTCATGCAAAGAGTATGATATTCAATCTGAAGAAAACAACTGATTATATCACCAATACCATTTAGAACAGATGGGTTCTGAAAGGGGAGTGGAAGACGTGGATGTTGAATCCACACTGCTGCATGCTTACAGTCACGTCCGTGATCAAAATCAACTGTCCAACAGAAGAGAAAGAAATGTCTATAATCACACAAGATCGATTCTGAGGGCCAAGTACAAGCAAAATCCTCATTAGAAAATTAATGGATGCTCAGGTGTTGGCGATCCAAGATCCCAACCTCTGCTCGGGAACGAAGATCCCATGTTTAGTAGATTAAGCTCTCAAACACCTCCGGCGAAGGTCGATATGCCCCAAATCTTTCCACAAGCATCCTGGAATGAAATGCTACAGCATTCTGAAACTCTAAAGAAGAAAGACAAGCAACCGAGGAGCCTATAAATTAAGATCGTTCCTTATGAGAAAAATAAATCGGTGGAATCATCGGAAGGATCGGTGGAGAGACTGCAATGGGAATAGTTCGCGACAGATCGGTTCCAAACGAAAGTAGGGTAATCATTGATCTGACCTCCCCGCACTCAGTGGATCCTTTTCTGTCGACGAGATTTGGAAAGTTTCCCATGTTCCAATTTCCAAAAGAATGCGAGGTAGGGTTTTTCTCCGAAGCGGTGGTCTCTTACTGGTCCCCCCATCCCATCCCGAGGCGCGCCGCGTAACGGTCCCGAGCCGAGGTAGGTGTCGTGATAGGGTTCCACTCCACATCCTCCGATGGGTTCTTACATGATAACCAATAGATGGGTGATACCATGATAATCCATGGATGGGTGGTTATGTTATAACCTCCAATGCAGTTTGTATAGTATTTGGCCATATGTCTATTATATTTGGTGATATGTGTGGAAGATGACTATACGGTTACTCCATTTAAGTATGATTATATACCAAGTTACCTTTCTATGTTATATGTTACCTTCTATGGGATTTAGGATATTATTTTTTTATAAGATGGGTAAGAAATGAGGTTATATTTAGTGAAGTGTAATTACAACTTCTTAAATGTAAAAATTATAACATTATGATAATGTTTTAATGATTGAAATGTTTTTTAAAGACTAGAAGTTTTTCATGTCTGTGTATCTGTTACCTAGATTTTTATTCTCATCCCATGTTTTGCAATAAAAATCATAGGACTTAAAGATGATTAGATTCATGTATGGGATCATGGAAAGTTATGTTGTTTAACATGTAGAAAAACCATGTTTGTTTTAATGAATTTTTGTTTTATGAAACAATTATAATTTGTAGAAGTGTCAAATTTTTAATATTTAAGTGGTTATTTATGCGTTATGACCTAATTCTCTAAATAACTACACATGAAAAGTTCATTGATGTGAATTAATGTCAAATTATTGATTTACTTCATGATTAAGTATTATTTATGGTTGATGCCTTTTACTTATTCATCACAAAATTAGATTAGTTTAACTTCATCAGATTACTAGGCTGATATTCATTCAATCAAATAGATGACTAGATATATGGATTTACTCAAAAATAGAAAAAATAAATTAACAAAAATATAAAATTTTCTATTTAATAGTTTTATAAAACACAATATGGTTTTTCTAAACATATATCAAATATTTTTACATATTCATATGATTTAGATAATAAAGATAATAAATTTTTTTATGGGAATAATGACATAATTAAACTCATTAATGGATTGGGTGAATCTAGAAGAGAACCATATAAGAAAAAAAATATGTTAAAAGTAAAATAGTTGCAGTGATATCATTTGAAGATATGAATGATAATATTAATATAGAATCAGAAATTCAAAGTTTGAACTGGTTATAAATATATTTTACTATTGGAAGGAAGATCTAAAATACGATTTATAGGTAGTTGATACATAAAATAATATATTCCAGAATTTGATATCAATCCATCGAATGTGGAAATTATTAATGGTATTTTTTGGTATTGGGTTTCACCCTATTTTGAACTAAATTTAAAAGAGAAGGGAATTATATCAAACATCCTTAAATAATTTTCCATATCTTGGATTACCAAATTATAATATTTATAAATATCTCATAGTTTCATAACTTCATAAGGTATGATATTTGTGGGTTTCTAAGGGTCTATATTCTAACATTAACAAACCTAAGGAATTTGCGGAACCGAACTCTTAGTCATGTAATTTTCAAGAAGATGGGATAATTACAAGAAGCTAGAGAATATAGTAAATAAATATTGATTATTTTAGATATATAAAAGGATAAAATTCTAATTTTTGAATCATAAAAACATGAATAGAGTATGATTCCAATTTATAGAAAATTCAAAAGAAAAACATTATGTCTTGGTTGATGTTATTTATCTTGGTAAGAAATAAATATATAATTTACTCATTATACATTGATTTCATAAGAAAACTCATTATAATTATCCAATTATGTGACAAAGGTTAGTCTATGCACATTTTGAATGATAGGTGTACCATTAATAGTTCAAACATATAGATAAATTTATATGTCGAAGGAAATTATAATGTTTATTAAATAAACATTGAAGGAACATTAAATTATAATTTACCTTTTCATGGTATGGTAAAATACACATAATTTATTTTGTATAGGGTATTAAGAAACTTTTATGTATGGAACCTACAAAAACTATATTGTAATTGAATTATTATAATCTAAGAGAACCTAAATTTAATTCCTCCAAGGTCTATGATCCTTGAAAATATAGTTTGTAACCTTAGAAAATATTTTAATCCATTATTGAAGTAAAAATATCTAATGATTTATAGATAGTTGAAATAGACCTATTTCCCCGCTATAAAAAATTTCAGAAAAGCCTACATATATGTCCTTATTGAGGATTAGAGTAGATTTACTTTTACATAATTTTAATAACATAAATTAGAATGACACTAAATTTAAAAATCATTGTTACTCATTTTCAAAATTTTGAAAAACTACATGATGTCACATTTTATAGTGATAAATGTAGGGAGTTAGTAATTTATGGTTTAGAAAAAGAATTATTTAAAAAGGAATAATATATAATTATCTAGACCTAGAAATCTATAGAATAATGGTTAATTTGATCAAAGGAATAGAAACACCTAAAAATTACCCAAATAATGTAGGGAAATTTTTTATAGAACCTTTCTCGATGAATCCATTAGTATTGTCAGGTTTATTAAAAAACATGTTTCGTTTTTTGATTTTCTAATAAAAAACATTTTAAATTCGAGACTTGATGAAAATATAAACATTATTATTTCTATTTTTTGGATAATAATGGTTCATTATAAATATTTATCAAAATAATCAACATTTTATTCAAAAATATAAATAAGGTATATTTCATGGTTACTATACAACTAGTAAGGCATATTTACTTTATTAAAAAATTGCACATATTATTAATAAAATTTTATTTGTAGTGTTTTTTTGAATATTTTCCTTATTTAAACTTAAATAATCATAAAATAACACATCTAGAATATTATTCTGACCCCCACATTTTTTTATCAAAAGTTGAATAAAATCAAATGGTGATTATCATGATTGAAACTTAATTTTAGGAATAATGTCTTCCAAAAACAAGCCTCATGGATAATAAATTATCCATTGATTAGAATAAATATTCCTATTGATCTAAATACCATATTGTCTTAAAATATCATCACAAAAAAAGAGTCATTTGAAATTTAAGACAACAACTTCACACATAATCATTACTTACGAATTGAGTGTGAACATCATGAATTACATTAACAACACAAACATAAAATAGTTGATAAATCCTTGGGTGCTGAACATTAGATAGTTATAATTTAATAATAAATTAGTTAGTTTGAATAGAATAAGTCGTAATACTTGGTCGATCATTTGAATGATCTTCTAGTTATATTTATAGAATGGGTGTCAATAATAAATATGATTAAAGAGGTACTACTAGAAAAAATAAAGTAAAAATGGATAATTAGGGATATGATTATGAAAATGGAACTTATTATTGAGAAATTGTTTCTATGGTTACTTGGATCAAGAAAAACCATATATTTCAACACTTTATAGATCATATTATCATTAATTTATATCAAATTCATTTAATAGTTTATCCCATAATGTATATGTTTAGGAGGAATTTAATGTTGAATAATATATAAATGTTCAAAATGCTAATTCTCCATAATATGGTTTCAAACATATCCATTCTCTTTGTGGAAATATAAATCACTACAATAATGATATGTTCATTTTTCAAGATTTATTAGAAATGTTTTTGTTAATGTAGTGGATATTGCCACACATTTTATCATGATATTTTTTAGAAATTTTAATTATTCAAATTAATATCGATAAAATTATCAGTAGCTCAATAAACAATTGTGAATAGATTCTTATAACTTATGTAGAGTGAGTTTGTGATGATCATACGTTGTGAACATAACTAATTCGTTGGGATCCAAATAAATCAAATTTAGATGGAATAAATTTTTTATCAACATTAGTATAAAATTGATTGAGATGAATGTTTTGGGTTTGACAATGCACCAATTATTTTTACTCAAATGGTCCCACTTATAAATGTAATGTGGAGAAATATAGAAGACTCTAAAATCAAAATCTATTTAAAGGTATCATCATATCCTTACTCTGTTTAAATCTAATTTTATCCAAAAATATGTATTATGAATGATTTTTTATGTGATTATAATAAAAAAAATGGAATACCATATTGTATAAATCTAGGGTTAATTTTTCAACATAAATGGAAATCAATATCATCGTTTATTTTACGCACATACAACTGGGATTACATTAAATTATTTATTATTATAACGAATTTTGTGTATGTATGATTGATTAGAAGAGAACATCCAAAACATTTCATTTCTTATGTGGGTCTTATATTTCATATACTAGAAAATATAATGAATCAATTTCACACCCCAATGATGAAATATAATATGTATCATATGGAATTTTTTGATCATTGTTGTTGTGGATGCAAAAAACCCATTATGATTTTGATTTTAGATTTTACTCAAATTATTATTCTTTATGATAGTAAAAATATTAAGATTTTTTCTAAAAATTAGGAACATAACTCACGTATATTACACATAAATATATGGTACCATATCCACTAGGATCACAAAAAAGGATATTTATTGACAAGTTTATTAGAACTAAAAAAAATCAAACATATTTTTTCCCGGAATGGTTATATTCCAATAGATTTGAATATATAAAATAGAAGTTAGTTATGATACATTCAATGTGATAATAATTTTAACTTTTATTTAAACTATTATATATCAATTTAATATTCAATTGGAATGTGTTATGGTAATTTATTTTTTTAAATTTTACTATTCTTTTTTCATGAACATATACTTATTCATAAATTCAATGAATAGAAATTATCAAATTAATTATGTAATTATACCGAAGCCACACATAAAAATATTTTTGTTTTTAGTTGGGTTTATCAAAAACTATATTATATTTGGTAAAATTTAAATCATTATGTATTTATTAGAAGACCCCCTATTTTATCACTATCATAATCATTATATTTATTTTTTACCTACTCTAATTCCTTCCCAAAAAGATATTTTAATATGGAATAAATTAATAGTATACCAAAGGAAAAACATACATATCATTAAAGTATAATTTAATAAAATATTAAACATAAACATCTTATACATTGGAGCTTTAATAAATTGTGTAAATATCATTTGTATCTCTATTTCTATAATGATCTAGAATTTATCATTACACACTTAAAGATTTATGGATTACATTGTAAGAATTTCACTATCACTTAAGGTAGGGTGAGATGTTTTCATAATGTTTGTTATAAGTTTTTCTAAATATATATATTTAAGATAAATTAAATATTTTAAGAGTTCTATAAAATTATATTTTTCATAATATGATTATCAATCTGATTTAAAAGATTTAAACTATGAGGTTCACCCTGTTAGTTTTATCTTATTTTTATCTTTATCACAAGTCAACTTTTTTGTTTTATAATCTAAAATGATTAAAAGGGTTTTTCATTATTTTTCTTAAGAAGAATAATTAAATTATAGAAGAATAAAAATTATAATAATAAGATAGGTTTATCAATTTTCATTCATTATACTACTCTTGGATGTTACAGAAAGTTTGATTCAATCTCTTCCTTATTTCAACTATTAAATTTGTTTCTCTGCAGTATTCCTTCTTTTGTATATTTTTACAATAACAAAGTGGTATATTTTTTATAATTCTAGTAACTTTGTAATGTTGAATATTTATTTTTATGTTTTCTTTTAAATGAAAAGTTTCATAATTTAGTAGTGATCATTCATGTCGATTAAAATGTATAGTGGATAATAAAATTTTATAATTCATTTTGATGATAATTTAGATCACGAAAAATTTATATTTTAATTAAAAAATTTAATGAAAATAATAAAGTGTGAAATTAGTAAATTTTGATAAATGGATATAGAAATAATTAGGTTGGTAGGTTATTTTCTTATTTTTGGAGTATGTTTTTGTGTAGAGAGTGTTGTGTTTTCCCTAATTATTTTACAGTGGAATATTTTTTAAAAGGGTACATTATCATAAAATGGTGGATATTTGAGTCTTCTGATTATTATTTAGTATGTAAATAAAAATATGAAATTTATTATTATTAAAATTATAATTTCCTTGGAAATTATTTTAAACGGGAGGTTATTCCAAAATTATATACTTCATTATGTTTTATTTTTCAATTTTTTTCCAAACATACCTTTACATGAGTTTTAATTTGTGTTTTTTGATTGTAAAAACAGGGTAATTTTTTAGTCAATAACTCTTTATATATATTTTTTATAATACACAATGAAATTTATTGAATTATTTAACATGCATTGTGTTGTATTATTAGGTTCTATTGAGTATAGATTTAATGATCGTTGGGCGTGACACAATGAACTAAACATGCCTTCATATATATTAAACATTAGATCAATGTGATGGTGTTGAACACATTTTATGATATTGTAAAAACTCATTTAATTTTAATATAAAGCATCTTAATTTAATATTAATATTTACTATTTCTATTTTATATATTTATATTCATTATAATAATATTAAGTATTTTCTCATTCAAATGGGAAACAATTGGGTATTCATGTATTATATAATTTCTTTATACATTAATTTATAAATAATAGAGTCATAATTAATATAAAAAATAATAATTTCAAAATCCACAATTAAAATATTATATTAGGAAAAAATGTTGATAATATTATAAAAAGTATGGTTTATCAATAAATAGTGAAAAGTATTGATTTTTTGTTCAAAATTGTGCTAAAAAACTCACATTAAATTTTGGATTAGTTTCATATTTTAATTTTTTCCATTTTATTAAATATAATCATATTAATTTTATATTAATAAAAAATATAACTTATGTTCTATAATAACAATGTTTTACTTAAAATGATTTTTTCTAACAAATGGGGTTTCATTGCATTTTTCCGGTTTAAATTTATATTATATTATTGAAATTTTATAAATTATATTTCATGAAATGGATTAAATATTTTAATTTATAAAAATAATTATAATAATTTAATAATTTTTTCATAATTTATTTTCACAATGAATAGAAAATATAGTAAAAACCTTTCACTGTGCTTAAGGTTTAAACTAGTTTACCATGCTTTAAACTGAAGAGATAAGAGATAAGTGGTCTAAAAAGTTGTCCAATATCAATTTATATATACATATATGAAACCTATATTATTATATACTTAGAAATAATTTATTTTTTCCATTTTATCTCTGTAAAACATTTATAAAATTTATTCTTTTAGAAAATTCCAAATGTGCCCTCTCCCCCACTTATAAAAGGACACCCCTCTCCTCTTCTATAAACACTTCAAGATCATAATGGATAAACCATGAATTACTAAAATAACATCCTCACAAACCTATTTACATATTACATGACATACATAGATCATAAAACCATTCTATGAATTATTTTGGTATAAACATAAATAGTGTGAATGAAGAATACATACAGTTCTTATCTATGCCTTTTTTTAATTCATATACCCCCTTTATATCATCATAGTACATTCATAAAAAATAACAACTAAATATTTAATATAATGATAAGTTTTTATGTTAATTTCATAACTTATATCCATCTCCCACTTCTATCAAATTGAAAATGAAACCATCATTTGTGTGTACAACGAACCACCACCTTGCGAACAGATGTAATGTGTTTTATGTTACCACCTCTCATAGATGGTTATAATGACTTATATAATGTTAATAAATGATATTACTGAAATATTTATAATTATTTAATCGTAATATTTCATTCAATTTCTTAAATATCCATCTATTATGAAATGATAATGTTTTTCATATGAATATGTGGATTACCACCTTCTTGAATTGATGTGATTCATTTTTCATTACCACATCACATGGATTCTATATATATATATGTAAATATAAAAATATATAGGATATATATGGTCATTTAATCATTTTCTATTGTTAAAATTATTATTAAACAATTTCTATTATTTTTATTCAAATATTGAAATGATACTCCAACATATATATGGCTTATCAAATCCATGATGATAATGTGTTTCATTTTTCAAAACTATATTTCATGGTTGATTTTAAAAGTATAATAAATATACAAAAAATAATTATTTCTTATTATAATTTTTTGTTGATTTAATAATGGCCTCTCAAAAAATATTCAATATATGAATTTCATTTTCAAAACATGAACTGAATATCTTGAAAATAGTTGATTTGAACTTAATTTTTTGAGTAATTTAATATAGCATGTTAACAAATTACATATTAGGAATAATAAAAATAAAAATATTCTTAATGAAGTAACTAATTAACGAAATATTCTTCTTCTTGATTACAATGAATTAATGACATGAGGTTGTCTCTAGGTAAGTGATACATTACCTTAAGGTCCATTTAAATATTTTTTTAATATATACTTTTGATTCTTTTTCTTCCATTACCATAGTTTAAAAATTATATTAAAGATATATTTATTTGGAAAAAATTATTTATAAATGAAATTTTATATACCTTTTTGACTTTTTGTCAAAGGATTTTTAAATTAATCATTTTATGTTTTTTATATCGTTATGTTTTTTTCAAAAATACATAAGGGATGTTCTATTTTAACATATATGACATCGATGGTTTTCCAATTATCATAAATTTTTTTTCAAGTTTTTATTATTTTATAATTTTTTATGTTTTATTAAAATAAAACCCATCCATTGCATTTTATGGGTATTTTAAAAAAGGGTTTTAAGTGGAATATATTTTTTAATATCTATAAATTATTTTCTTATGGGTGAAAATAGTATTTTAATTAGTGAAAAAAAAAGAAAATTCAAGACTTATTATTCTTTGATTATGTTATGGATGATGGATATTTTTTTATGATGACTAGTGACACTGATATGTCTTATAATGAAGGCGCAACCATATATGTCTCATGATGATGGGTGAGCTCAATATATCTCTCCAATATATTGGGCAATGGAATATAATAAAACAATTACAATTCTACTAATGGATTATTTTATTTCAACTTGTAGGTCATTATATTTACATGAGTCATAGTTATGAGGATAAATAAAATTATTCCACTGGTTTCATTCTTGATTTCTATATGATTTTAATGGTTTTCATGGATATTTTAAAATTATACCTAGTATGAAAATGATATTATATTTAATGGGATGTTTTTTCAACTTCTTTAGGGGGATATTTCTAACTGTTTCTAAAAACATATGATTTATTAACGAATAAAAATAACACATTATGAGTTTTATTTTTACTTTTATATGTATTAGGATTTTCTGTATGATAATATTTTTGAATATAAGTTTGTTTCTTGGGTATGAAAAACATTTTTTCAAGCATAATGTTAATTTCGAAAAGAGAAAATTATTTTGATTGTTTATAGAATAATGAGTTTATTAATTCCTTTGTTATATATCCCTTACTGATATTAAATGCTCATAAAATATTTTATATCTTTTTCATAGGTTTTTATGGATGAATAAGGACAAATAGATTATTAGGATGAAAATTTGGAAGATATTTTATGAAATTAAAAAATTTTATGTCTCACATGTTTTCTACTATAGGAAAATGGATATTGAGTAGATTTTTCCATCTTGTGAAATAATATTTTTTTATATATTGGTGATGAGCACGTTTTCCCAAACTATAAACCTTAATGATCTTCATAATTTAATAGAGTTAATTAATGACTTAAAACTCAATATTATGAAATGTTGAATGTGAAGTATGTATTATTAGTATGAGAGGAAAATTTTATATTATTTTTGAGTTTGGGATAATTTAAGAACCTGTAATAGATTTTAATTTACATTTTTCATAATATTTAATTGGATGATTATTATGCATCTTTATCTGATATATGTTAATTCAAAATTTTTTTCGATAGAGGAAATGAGGAATCTGATGTAGGGTGACACCATGAAGACAATATCCTTGTAAATTATCATTTTACAGTGGTCCTAATTGTAATAGAGTTATTTTTTAATATAATTTATCATTATAAATATGTTATAAATAGAGGTTGAATGTATGATAGAGAAAAAAGATATCTACTAAAGCAGAACATATCAATGGTGTATAATTTTATGAGACAAAATCCTCCATCATTCAGTGGAACTTCTGACTTTTTTAAAGCTATGTGATGGATTAAATCTATATAGAATATATTTTAATTCATGGGTTATTTCAATCATCAAAAATAAACTTTGGTTATTTAATATTTTGATGGTGAAACTTATAAATATTGGTAAATATTTATAAATTATTGAGAAAAATAATATTTTAATGAAATGGAATGGGATAAATTTAACAGTATTTCAATTGAGAGATATTTTCCAAAGGTTATTTTACAAAGGATAGTAAAAGACTAGTATATTTGTTAGAGGAAGAAGATTCATTTTAAGAAAACATCAATCGATTGGAAAGGTATACAACAAACTCTATTTCAGATTATGATAATAAAATTACATTTATTTACTCCAGATTAAATCCAAGATATAAAATATATTTTCCCCAACATAAATTTATAAGCTATGATAAAATTGTTAGTTGTGATGAGAAGGTGGAAATGGACATTTATGATTACCATGTTTTACATGATAATAAGGAGAAAAGTGGTCCTGGTGGATAAAAAATTGTTCTCCTACACTACAGAATTATTAATGTAATAAAATAATTTTTTCAGTTTTTGATAGTTTTGGAATAAAAACCTAAGAGAATTTATTAATAAAACTTATAGGTATTTTCTATGTGATCTATTTGGGCATGAATTTCAGGATTTCCAATGAAAATATCATGGTAGTGGTAAGGCCTATTTTTATTATATTTTAAGTAAAATGTTTCAAATGTAATTAGATGGGTCATAACATTGATGTGTTTCTAAAGAAGATCATGAATGATGGGAAAATGCTAGAATATAAGTAGAAATGTCTGGGGAAATATTTCGCAACTACTATAGTATATGTTGGTCTAACAAACAAGAATTTAAAAACACAATCATGTCATCATATATAGAAGATATTTTTCTTCACACCTTCTTTTCATGTATATTGTGGACTTTGAGGTAATTCTACTTATTGTATTTTTTTCTATTATATTAATGATTGGGGAGAAAAATAGGTTTTTTTACCACATTGGATTTCTTTTTTGGTATAAGAACCAATTCAATCCTTTGATAAAATATTATGATGTTGTGAAACTATAAAGTGAAGAAAATAAAGATTATATTTATCATATTGTTGATAATTAGGTAAATTGTTAGTTTAATGATATGATGATGGTAAAATAATATATACATTTTAATTCTGATAAGTTATCTAGTATTATACCTGATCAATCAGTTGAATTTACAACTAAATCAGTATATTAAACAAATCCAATTTAGAAACCTCTATATCAAATTCATGTATTAGAACTCCAAGAATTGAGGAAGAGATTGAAATATTTTTTTGATAAAGGTTTTATTTTTACTATATCATTACCATGGAGTTCTTTTATTTTAATTTTCCAAATGAATTATAGTCCCAATAGGATTTATATTGATTATAGATCAGTGAGTAATACAATTTCTCAAATTTTGAATCAATTCCCTTAAAAAAGTGAATTGTTTCATCATTTCTATGGAGATCAAAAAATTATATTGTTGATCTTTGGTCTAGGTACCATCTGATGAAGGTGGTGAAATATGATATCTCTATGATAGTGTTTTGTAATAGTTATGTGGATTGTGAGTTTTTGGTCATTCCCTTTGGGTTAATGAATAGTTCATCTTTATTTATGTATCATAGGAATATATTTTTCTATAAATATTTATATAAATGTGTTTTTTTATATTTTATATTTTTTTATTCAAAAAAATTATAATGACCATGAGAAACATATAAGTATTGTTCTAAAATCACTAAATGAAATGAATTTACTTCTTAAATTTAGAAAATGTTATTTTTGGTTATTATTGATTTCATTCCATGGGCATATAATAAATAATTAATGAATTTTTTTGATCCTTCTAACACTAAATTGGTTGA
The DNA here is from genome assembly GCA_963277665.1 of Viscum album. NCBI lineage: Eukaryota > Viridiplantae > Streptophyta > Magnoliopsida > Santalales > Viscaceae > Viscum > Viscum album. Next base: position 247,154,343 of record OY728135.1, on the reverse strand, counting down.
TGAATGGATAACCCAAGAAAATGTTACATATATTCATAATTTTCATCAAATTAGTTGGATATTACTGTTTTTTATGAAAAAAAATATTTATGTAATCACAATCACCGTACTAACCTGAAAATGAGTTAATAAAATTTGGATAAAGAAATGTGATGAGTGACTCAATGAATTTGAAATAATATTAGTGAATGATTCAGATTTTCACATCCCATCCTGAAATAGTTGAATTTTTATTTTTAGTGACGCTTCATTTAAGGGGCTGAATTTTGTTTTAATAAAGAATGACTAGGTAATTTCTTTATATTAATGTCAATTATTTCCCCATGATAAAAACAATCCTACACATGACCATGAGTTGGAAGATATAATATTATAATTTAGAAACATGAAGATTTCATTTATAAGGAGAAAAGAGTTAAATGTATGCAAATAATAAAATTTTAAAGTTTATATTCACTCAAAAATAGTTTAAAATGAGATAGTGTAAATTGATGGAATTGATTAAATATTAAGACTGCAAAATTATTTACCGTCCAGAGAATCTGAAAATAAAAGGTGATTATATATTTCAGAAATATAATGCATCATTAACAATTTTTCTTTAAGAACATGATCATTTGGATAATGATTTGATGAATTTTTTCTTTCAAATTATGAATGGAACTCACTGTGTTTTATTTCAAGTGTTAGTGCAATCATATTTTTTGGAAAGGATAAAGGAAGATCTGATGTAATACAATGAGTTATATAAAAATATGTATTTTGTAAAGAAAGGTATGTTTTAGGAATTTAATATTAAAAAATATTGTGTTTTTATATTTAGAAAAAGGTTATGAATTTCATGTAACCCATCATTGAATAGAGAACTATTGACTGAAGATCATATCTATCAATTCGATTCATTTGGGAAGAACATAAATATTAATTTATCTTTGGAAATATTTCTAGTTGGAAGGAATGATGAAAGATACTACAGATTTTACTATAACATGTTTAAATTGACAATAGGTTAAATAAAAATGGAAATTGCCAATGGTGATGCTTCATACGTGTCCAATGAATGAATGTAAATGAGACAATATATCCATGGATTTTATAGACGTGCAATAAATTAATCATATGATAATAAAGTGGTTGGGGATATTTTTTATAGTTTTAAAATATAATTTCATTTTCTTTCCATTTTGTATAATAAATATTTGGATCAATATTATCAAAATTAGGTCAAATAGATAATTAGATTACTTGGTTTCCATATTTACATTATGTATGATCATGATCCCAGTCTGACCTCTATTTTCATGAAATTACATCGGATGTATTTTGATAATAAATTAAATATTAATATAATGATTCATCTATAATATGAAGGATAGTCATAGGGATTAATTCTAACATAAAAGGATATAATTTTAGTTTTTTTAAAATCGATTATCATGGTAGACAAGATACACATCATAATTGGGATGATATTTCTTATTATAACAATTTTAATTACATTACAAAGAAGGTTCATTTTAGAGAAATATATTTAATGAAATTTCAAAGTCTAGGTTGTTGTTATATAGTCAAATAATGGGCATAAATGGTAGATGAAATGGTTGAGAAGGTAAATAATATTCTGATTGATTTGAGGATAGATTAGATCATTCGTAATCATTTTCTAGATAACCATGTTAAAAATAATTCTTTTAGGGTAGTTAGCCTATTTTTTTCATAATGGTTCTCTATTAAAAATAATTGTATTTTTTAAAGAAATTACATTTTTATTTGTAGTTAATTGAACCATATGAAATTTTCGATAATATTGGATCTACTTATTATAAATTTTACTTTCTTTATAGTTTATCTTATTTAAATTATGTATTTTATGATTCATTGTTATGAAAGTATCTTTATGATGAATCTCAGGTTTTCAGCCCAAAGTTGTTTAGTTGGAAGAGAAGCATTGTTGCGAGGGTTAAACAAACATCTCGACCGAGGGTAGCAAGTGTCATCAAATAAAATAATTAAATTATTAACTGTTTTTTCAAAATCATATGACAGAAGAAGAAACTTGGGTACCGGAAAAGGATATGAATGAAAAAAACCCCTCTTTTTTAAGTATTTAGAAATTTGAGAAGGCACAATTTCCCAAAGTGATGCATAATTTAACAACCCATTTAACATAGATATAAATAATTTTTTATTAATATTAATTAATTAAATTTTATATATTTATATTAATTGTTTGATTATCAGTTTATTTTTTCATCAAAATAAAGTTGCATTAATTTAAAAATGTCTTGGTTTCATGAATTAAACAGTTTCAACTTAATTATTTATTTCATAATTATAGAATTAAAAATTTACTAAATGGAACTAATTATTCAACTCAGTATGAAAAAATATCTTCTGATTTATTTTTGATAAATATTATAAATTTTTTATTTTTAAATGAATTGAGAGAAAGATTTATTTCAATTGAAAACTGTTTTCAATTCACTTATTTAAATGTCACATTTTATTATGGGTCTTTTATAAAATATAACTTTTTCATTATTATTATCAATAATCCATTTACTGTTATTTGAATCAAAATTATACTTGAATTTGGTATAAAATCATTTTTTAACTTAAAATTAATTTTTATAAAAAAATTATTTTTCATCTCGTTTTATTTGATTAAAATTAAATTAAATTATACCCCTCCTATGAATTCAATTTGATAAAATAGATTTTGTATTTTGAATCATAATAAATAATATTAATTAGTAATTTTAACTAATTTTTGGGTCATAATTTATAAAAAAAAATATTGTAAATATTTTACTATGGATAAGGTTAAAGCTAGTTTTCATGGTGGTTCAACTACATAGGTATAGGCGAAACAAATGTATACATTATATTTTCATGAACTATAATGATCTTATCTCATATTATATTTTAAAATCATATTTTTTGAGACATTTGGTTATATTAATGAATTAATATATTTTAATGTTTCAAAAAATTACAAGTGTGCCCTCTCCCCCACTTATAAGAAGAAAGACTTTATCCATTCCTCAATAAACATAAAGAGCCTTTTTTATCAACCATGACCTACCCAAAAAACTTCAATACATTCATACTAAAATCCTTGAGTCCATATCATTATCATAAAACCATCAAAAAGGGATTTATATAATATCTTGATATTTTTAAAATTATATTTATTGTGTATAAGATACACAACACTAAGGCTAAACAAAAATATATTATTATTTAAAATTGGAAATTAAGTCCTAAAAATTATATTTTTTGTTATAAATATAAATATATAATTTTTGAAATATATAATGTTACTTATCATTCCAAATGTTTTAATTAATTCTTTTTATATGTACAATAGTTTTTTAGTAATGTCAAAAAATACTTTTTATAAAAATAAATATCATTTCATTTTATGATTGAATAATATAATTTTATAATTTTATAGTTATAAAATTTATTTTATAAAATTAACTCCAATTTTTAAATCATCATGTCAAAATTATATTAGGATGAAATTTTGATACATTTTAAAAATATTTATTTTCCAATGAATATTAGAAAATGATTTTTATTTTATTTTATATAAAAATAAAAAGTATGTTTTGGATTGGTCAAAAAAATTATAAGTCCATTGTTATTTTAATTATGGTTTTATAAATGGATTTTATAGATGAACTCATTATAAATACATTTTATATTTAATAGGATATTTTAACCAAAAGAGTTTTTGGTTGCGTTTCCGATTTTAATTTTAAATTAAATTATTAAACTTAGAAAAAAATTTAAATTTTAAAAATTGATTCATGTTTTTTTCCCCAAGAGGTCCAATAATTGTAATATTGATACTTTAAATTTTGGAAAATATTTAATAGTAACTATAAGTCCCCGACCTTAAACCTTACTTAATATTGAATTAAATGAATAATTCAAATTGAGGATCTTTTCAGGTTTAGAGTTTTTGAGAATTAGGATATAACTATTACATCTCAAAAGATTACAAAGTAGACACTTCTACTAAGTTTCCATAAAATAAAAACTCTTAAAAAGAAACATGTCTAGTTCCATGTTTTATATAGCATGACTTTCCCTTGATCCCATCCTTGACCCTACTCCACATTAAGACCTGTGAAACAATTTTCAAAAAAACATGTGGTGAGCATAAAAATCTCAGTAAGGGATACACAAAGATTGAAAACTGTTAGTGTTTCAAAACAACAAGTAAACCATTTATAATTGATCAAAGTAATATTTTTCACCTTTATGAAGTAGTAAAAACTCTTCAATGAATAAAAGATCATTACTTAACCTTTTTTAACCAAAATATTACCATAAAACCCATATACATAATATATAAAGGTAACTTGGGACATAAACATACTTAACTGGAATAACCATACGGTCGACTTCCACACATATCACTTAATGGAATATCCATACGGCCGACTTCCATACCCAATGAATTGGAGTTTATAACATAACCACCCATCCTGGTATTCACGGCACCACCCGTCATATGGTTTATCACGTAACCACCCTTCAAATGTCCAAGTACCATTATAAAATCATAAGACATAAAACAAATATAATGGAAAGAAAACATTTCCACACTTTGATCACAAAATATCACATAAATATATTTACATAACAAATCCATTATAAAAACCATTTTCAATACCAAAATACATAAAATAGTATATGGTATTTATTTCATTTTAAAAACATTATGGCTTGTTGAGGAATCCAAAGACCAAATAATACTCGCGACAGCGGAAAAGGTCGTTGTCACCGCGTACGTTAAAAGAAAAATTACATTTTGTCGTTTAGTAATACGCCTCTTATAGAAAGATTCATTTTGAATAAAATTAAATTTCAATGGGATTTATACACCGTATAAAAGAAAGCCTTTTATTAGAACAAAATATGCCTCAATGAAAGGAGATTGAGACGAAGACCCTTACAAAGACGGTATCCTTGGATGAAGGATAAATTAATTACATAATTATGTGTGACAAATGAATACACCAAATATAAGTGGATATTAAGTGTAAAATAATCAAAGGTTATTCACACATATTCATATAACGACATATTCAAGGAGTACAAGTTTATCCCAAAGAATCAAAATTGGGTTAAGAAGTTCCCTTGCAAAAATTCGACAGCCTAACGACATCACTTCAAAATTCAGAAAATAATTTGATGAGAGATAAAAAGGGTATCTCATCACTTTTACATTAAATTTACTGAAATAAGGATATATAAGAACATATCCCAACATAATAATATGTAATTTAAAATACATAACAAAAGAAGTCTTTTTAAAGAAGAGGAGGGTGAAAGGTCCCCTTACCGATTTGGGTAACATTCGAAATGTACACCCCATCAAAGAAGGGTCATACAATAAAAATGTAAATACCCATAAATGAAATTATATTAAAAAAAGAGTATAATAATGGGCAGTACATACACCACTCAAAGTAAATGGTGGAAAATGTAGCATAAATCTCACGGGAATAAAATTGAGAAGAAAAATCCCTTACGAGAACTCGGCAGCCTAACATCGCCACTTAAAACATCCAAAAATGGATTGATTAGATCAAATAGGGTCTCTCATAATATTAAAATAAAATTTACAGCAAGTGGAATAAAAAATAACATCCCCCAACATAACCAAGAGAATATTAAAATAAGTGACATAAAGGAGAGTACTTAAAAAGAAAGAGAGAGGTTGGATCTTTTAAGAAAATTCAGCAGCCTAACGGCGCCACTCAAAACTTCCAAAATGGATTGATGAGAGAAAATAGGGTCTCTCATAATATGAACATAAAAATTAAAGTAATATTAATATAAAAGAACATCCCAATCATAAGAAATATGAGATTAAATGTAATGACATAAAAGAGTGTATTTAAAAAGAAAGAGAGGGGTAGGATCCCTTACCTCATGTTCAACTTGTCTTGTTCATTTCATTATATTCCTAAAAAATAAACATTGGTCAATTTATAATTGCATAAGGAAATACTTTAATGACTATTATTCAGATCATATCACATATTATAATTTTACAATATTTGGTTAATAATGTTAGTTCATATCAGACGTTTTTGCCGATGTTTGGTACATGAGTCAAAATTGAGCTTGTTGGAAAATAATTTTCCACGGAGATATAGGTACATAATCTCCAGAATATTATCAATGATTTAAATATCATATATATCCAGTATATATTCATTTAATACTATTCCATAACATTTGGAGATAAAAAATGAAAAGCACTGTGCATGGAGACGGTAGGCCGTACGTACGCATGAATGCTACTTTCATTTGTTTTGTCATATTAATGGAATTAAAGCTAGAAGAGAGATATATATATTATAATTCCAGAATGATATCCATAATTTAGATATAATATATGTAATATATATATATATCCATTATATATATGTACATATAATAGTACAAAACATTTGGAGATAAGAAATGAAATGTACCGTTCATGGAGACGGCAAGCCGTACGTACGAATGAACGCTACTTTCATTTCATTATCACATTAATGGTATTAAAACTAGATGAGATATATATATAGATATTATAATTCCAGTATATTATATATGTTATATATATCACATATATTCATCAATTTCATTCTTTATACATTCTATATATTGCATGAATGAGTCACATCACTTGAGGGGGCGGTAGTCCACACTTCCTCAAATGAAATTAACGCATTTGCACAACATGAAATGAATAAAGGTATGTATTAAATATAAAATACAAAATAATAGAGAAGAAATAAATATAATATATATCATAAATAAATATAGTGGCATCATAATGGCCACCATGAGAGGTGGTATGAGAAGATAGAAGAATCATCGCTTCGTGAGGCAGTAATTCTCCAGCCACAGAAACAGTATGTTCCTTAACCATTAGATGGAGGTGTGTGTTATTGTAGCTAGAATAATCCTTATAATAACATCATAGTGTATTGAAGATAATTTTTTTGTTACAAAAGAAATAAATAAAAATAGTTTAGGGGGTTGGAAAAGCAAAATAAAACAAAAGAACACAAGTGAAGACATTACCTTTAAATCGGGTAACTCTTTTTGATTTGAGCTCAAAGGATTCCTTGTAAAGACATATGCCCAAAGTGAGCCTTCTAGAGGTAATATAGGGATGTGGAGAGACAAAATGGGTAGGGTTTGGCCGAGGAAAAGTCTTGAGAGGTGTGGGTAAGGTGGTAGAGGTGGGGGCCTTTTATAAGAGGAGAGGAGGGGCACTCTTGGAAAGTCTTGAAAAGTAACATTATTATAAAATTCTTTTAGGATTTTAAAGGTCCCAAAATTATATATTTCTAGGATAATGCGATAATAGTTCTAAAACCACACATCTAATAGGTTTTTGACAAGTTTATGTCTTAGATTTTACATTATCTTTTTATTTTATTTAAATTGTTAAATAAACATGTAATGGATGCCTCATCATGGTGTCATAACTAAATTAATTTATTTTATGTCTAAAAATTATAAAAAAAATACTATGATGTAGGAAATATTTTTAGATTTCTAATTAATATTTATAGTTAAAAATACGACTTTTATAACCCAATGTAAAATTTTTTTTAGTAAAACAACACATGTTTGTGACATTTTAATTTTGACTTTAAATAAAAAGGTATTAATGTCATTTTCCTACCAAAGTGGCTCCATGGGGTCCCCATGTTGACCCATGGATTTTCTTTGTCGTCCATGACACATAAAATAAGGGTATGACATGTGTATAGGTCATTTCATATTATTAAAACATTATTTTTACCTTAAATTACACTAATTTCCTTTAATCGCGATTAATAAAACTTAAAAGTTACTATTCACCAAAAAACTATTTTAATCTAATTGAACCAAATTTTTCTTCCTAACGAAAACCATGTATGTTGGATTTTTGAAAATCAAATCACAGAAGTAGAAAAGTTTCATTTCAACAAAAAATTAGTTTCTTTAACTACCACTTAGGGGTTTCACTATTCATAAAAAATCGATGTTTTTCAGAAAAATACCAAATATTCATCCTAAGATATATTTGATATTCAGAATTAAAAAATGATTTATATTTTACTAAATTCAAAACATAAAATTTCAATTAATTAATTTAATAATTAATTCTCGCTGTCAAGACAAATAGTGTGTTTTTAAGAAACAATATCTATTAAAAGATTGACACTAGTTTAAGTCCAATTTCAAAGTGAAATTAATTCCAATGACCAAAATTGTATTAAATGGTAAAAGTATATTCTAATTTCACTTTAAAACCAATTCAAAATATGATCTAATGATATAAATAAATTAGATTAAAAAAAGGTTTTAAATTAAAATACAATATTTTCACTAAAACTGATCTTTATCAGAAAAATAACAAAAATTTACACAAAGTAAATTTTGATGTCCAGATTCTAAAGAATGATTTTATTTGTCAAATATAACATATAAAATCATCAAAAGTATATTTAAAAAGGGTTCTCCATCAAAAGGCGGTTAATCTACCATTTAAAGAATATTAGAAGATTTATGCTTAAAATTGGATTCATTCGCTTTTTAAGCCTCTAACATTTATTGGAAAAAGAAAAAATATTTGTCAAACATATATAATCATTTTGTAGTTAGTTCTGTTCATTCCCACCATTGAAACGTCTAGGAGTTAACTACCATTTAAAAAAATATTATTTTAATATTAGAGTGCAACGTAAGATTTCAAAGAAACTCATTGTTGCGTATTGGGTACGCCATCAAGCATAGTGTTCCCCTTAAATCAATATTAACATTTTATTCACAAATAGGGATAAATATAAAAATGTCATATTCTTTATTTACCTGGGGTGTTACATCCTTCCCCCCTTTTGGGAATTGCGTCCTCGCAATTTTTAAATTGGGCTCGGAAATATCATTGAAAGTCTCACATCGGAACAAGAGTCGGTAAAACAATCACTTTAAAAGAATGAAAGAGAAGTACAGAGGTCACCCGAGTTAACCCATACTAGGATTCCATGTAGGAAAACATGGATATGAAAGAAAAAGTAAAGGTTCATGTTCTGAGGGAGAGTGAAAGAAAACATGTTTAGGATAAATTTAACCCCAAGAAAATCACAAACTTGTGATGGGTTAAACTGTATTGGATTCCCCAGTAGGAAAAGTTAATGGACAACATTTTTGTTTTAAGTTAATTTTAATTGAGAAATTTATTTTTGATCTTAACTAAAACATAAGGAAACATACATATTTATCATGTTGACTTTAAATTTTTACTAGATTTCTTACACGAACTCATATTTTCTCCAAAAGACGAGTATTTAGGATGACTTGTTCACATTAAGAGATCTATAATCAACATCTAAAGAATCAGGTAATCCAAAAAAGAGAAATATATACTTCCCATGTCTTTAGACCATAACCAAAACTAAAACCAAAAAGGTTTTTATGAGATCAGATAATCCAGAAAAGGATAACCCTTTATAAAAAGAAAATCTATTCTTAATCTCCAAAATTTGTCCAATAAAACCCAAAGTTCGATGAAGACCATTCGATAAACAATTTTCCCATAAAATTATTCAAAGTAAACCAAACTAAGTTTGAAACCCAAATATTTTAAGGATTTAATCACATATACTTCCAAGTTACAAATTATCATTTATCTCCAAATAACATCAGTTGCTCTTAAAGTCTCATATTGAAAAGTAATTAATGTAATCATATATCCTCCATGATAGGTCAATAATTCCCATATATAACCCAAAATCAACTTACTATTGATTAATATAATCATTTAACTAAAAATATTTAGTCAAACTAACCAGGGACTTCACATAGTCCAGTGGTAGGCGATAAATACCAGTTGCACTTTGGTTGTGGGTTCGATTCCCGCAGCTTTGTCTGATGCGACGGGTTGTCACACGGTTTGCGTGTTTTCCTTTTTCCAAACTATATAATTCTAAAATCATTCCCCAAAAGAGATAAAATCATCAAAAATAATCATAACCTATTTTAACCTCAAGTTTAGCTCATTCCTTTTATTTTCCATCATAACATATAGTAACCCATAATTAACTCAAAAGTAAGGATCATATAAACCCTAATGGTTACCTTTATAATTATCACCTTAACTTCCACATCGAGTTGGATCTATCATAAAAGATGCATTAGAGAAATCCCCAAGGTTCAAGTGGTTGATCATGACTCCTGATAGTTGATTTAGAATAACCACGAGATTTCTCATTGAATCCCCCATTTCATCCAGTCTCTTAATCAGAGAACCACCACAGTTTCCTTCAAACCCATTGTCACTTTGGTGCCTGCTAGATCCATCCATTTACTAAAACCAAAAAGTTCAGTGTGAGTATATCAACAAAATCATCATGTACTAAAGAGGAAGATAAACACCAATATATACTTATCCAAGTTATCTCAAACTAATTCCAACATTAAAAAATAACAATGACTCAATCTTATATAATAACCATTTTGGTTATACACAACTTGTCACTTATGCTTAAACACCACTCTAACCTCTAAAGATATCTAAACCTCTCTCTGATACCAACTATAATGTAACGGCCTGAGATTTGTGGGGATCCTTTACTTTGTGAAAATATCGTGTTGGGTTTTCTGGTCTGGGAATGACAGCGGTGTAGGCCTATTAGTAGCCTTAGCCTACCGGTAGTAGGCCTACAGGTATCCTTGGCCTACTGGTGGCATTGGCCTACAGATAGCCTTGGCCAATCGGTAGCCTTGTCCAATAGGTGGCCTTGTCCTACCAGTAGCCTTGGCCTACCGGTGGCCTTGGCATACCAGTGGCCTTGGCCTACCGGTGGACTTGGACAACCGGTGGCCTTAGCCTACCGGTCACCTTGGCGTACCAGTGGCCTTAGCCTTCCGGTGGCCTTGGCCTACCGGTGGTAGTCACCCACCGGTGGCCTTCAGCCACCGCTGGCTCTGGCCTACCCCGCGGGTTCTTTCCAGTGGCTTTTACGCAATTAGGGTTTTAAACCCTATTTTGACCTATTTGAGCATGTTTTAAAGACCCGTAACGCCATAAGAGTCGTAATTAAATACTTAATGAATTGATGTGTCAGTTTAAACCACCCGACCCCCTTTAATGACGAGTGGGGCCGTGTGGCCAACCCACAACCCGCGCCTTACACGGTTTGGAATTCTCATCTCAACCGTCGGCGGCTCTTATAAACTAAGCGTTAGCTATGGTGTTTCTTCTTTCCTGGATCGCAGCTTTTCACGAACAGCTTCTGGTGCATCGAGCGCATAGTTATCCGTAAGGTTCCGTGCCCGGCCTAAGCGTCGATCGTCTATCAACAATTAGGGAATTTCATCATCGCCTCTCCCTTTGGTGTATCATGCGGGGTGGGCGTGCTTTTGTTTCTAAAGAATTTGATAAACCGGACCTAAATAAAGATAATGAACAGATTCTATAAGGAAAGAAGGGAGGGTTGTGATCGTTGATGTTGTTTATATTATGATTATGGCTTACGCCTTCTGAAAATTGAGGCCATTGGTGGTCGTTGTTTGTGCACTAATGAACCCCTCGTAGTGCTTTAAATGGATTTTTTTTGTAATTTAAAACTCTTGCTGTGTAAATTAAATCGGTTAATCACGTATACCCGGATAAATAAATTGAACGCACCAGGATTAACCCTTATGTGATGACCCACGGTTAAAACACACAGAAATTGAAATCTTGGAGCGTGTAAAATACTTAAATCTGGAAATACCGCATGGGCCTGTTTTGATTGATGGTGGTGGTTTGTTTGTTCTTCTTCCATGGGCCGATTGCTGGAGATGTGGGAGGGGATGGGATACCCTATTCTTTTTATGCTCTCAGTGGTTATGAAATTGGGGATGGGATCCCCTGTTGTTATGGATTCGGTGGTTGTGAGTTTTAAGACCCTGTGGTTACTTGTTTATATCACGAATTGGGGTGGGATCTTTTGTTGATGAAAAACCTTTTTGGGGAGGGGACATGGGGTAGTGTCTCGCGGTTGTCCTTGGTTCCAGTACTTCGGGGGATCTCACTTATTCCTTGTTGTTGTAACGTTACAAGAGAACCAAGTGTGAATGTTTAAATTGATGATTGACTGGATCCTTTTCCTTGTTATGCTTATGGTGTTAGTTGCCCAGTAGTGCATGAACTTATTTTAACGTTATCACTGAACATGAAACAAGAATGGAACAAATGGGTTTTATTGGCGAGAGTCTTGACTCGGACCTGAGTGGTGTTGTGATCTGTAGGCTATCTACAGAAAAACATAGCTTGGGTGAGTGATTGTTACCTATTTATATACTTTTAGATTTTTGTTTCTTATTCGCTCCCCACCCAAGTTGAGCACTTAGTGCCAAACACCCCCATTTCATGGGGGAGGGTGTTTTTTCCCAACACTATTCTTAGTGGCTGGTTATTAGCTCCTTTTCTTCTCCCTTTCCCGGATAGCCCAAGTATCTTCGGGCAGGCTGTGATGGCCTGAGGTCCATTATTAGCCCAAGAACATTCGGCCGGGGTAGTGTGATGGTTGGACAGGTGTGTGCGGCAGGTGGTTTGCCAAGTGTCTTCGGGATGAGACACAGGTGTCTTCGGGCATGGCAGTGGATCATCTAGCCCATGTGTCTTTGGCCATGGCAGTGGATCATCTAGCCCAGGTGTCTTCGGGTGTGGTGGTAGTCGTTCTAGCCTAGGTGTTTGCAGGCGTGGTTACGTGTGATAGTTGCGGCCCAGGTGTTTGTGGGTGGAATTCGGTAGTGGGACTGCGTGTGGTTGTGGCCCAGGTGTGTGCGGGCGGGTGAGGTAGTGGGACTGCGGTGATAGAATGGTGGGATTGGTTCGATGCGTAGGATGTCTCAATAACTACTGGGAAAGTGGCACGGGGTACCCAAACATCGATGTGCTCTTATTATATATATTACTTGACCTGCATTATTTGGGGGGTGTGCCTTGGTGAGGATGGGGTGGATATTTTACCTTGATAGGTGTTTGGTTTACTCCTTTTCTCATGGGACTTTAGTACGTTCCCTCCCTTATGCACGAGAGTCTTTGTTTTTCCCTACTGAGTGTACTTGTATGCTCAGCCTACGTATATACAACTGCTTTCAGGTTTCCAGGGGGACTTCGGGGATTGCGCGGGACTATACTAGCTTGGACCTTGGGGCAGTTGCAGTTTCTGTTTTCCTTAATTTGGTACTTACCTTTGTGGTCATCTTTTGTATCTTATGGTTTTTAATTTTGGTACATGAATGTGGGAATGGTTTACTTTTGGCTTTACTTTTCTTTTACCTTCGTGTTGTTGGTTTTCATCTTACTATCTTCCAATCCTATAAAACAAAAAGGGGTAATGCCTTCCATTTCTGAGAAATTCTATACCCTTGGTGCTACTCTCCACTCTGGGACCTATTGAAGGCGGGTCTCGGGGGTCATTATCTCTCCTTCAACTTAAAGAAGGAAGGGCCTAGCAATATGCTGACCCTTCCCTCCTTTTGGTGAAGGCGGGTCATGACAGAATGGTATCAGAGGCGAGGTTGAGAGATACGGTGGATTATGGAGTTAGGCACAGTGAGGATTGCATGGGATGGTAAGGCAACTGTGTTGGGTGACCTTGGTGCATGAATTAGTCCAGGGAATACTGGAAAGGACACGGGATTTTAGGGCCCCCTGTGATTCGACGCAAGGACTGTGGACCTACCGAACGACTAAGTGATGCCACACTGATTATAGGGTAGAGACCCTAGAAAATGTACATGAATCATAATGACTTGTGTTCTCATGTTTCTGGGGTGTTTTGGGAATTAGGAATAAACAAAAAATTTAAGAAGTTTTAGAGACAATAATTTTCACTACTTGAGCTTAGACATTCCTTGTTTACCTTGCAGCTATGGCACCTGGAAGGTGACCACATGTGGTAAAGACGATCGAGGGCCCGCAGACTACTTTGGCTGATCGGAAGAGGGATGATCGAGGGGATGAGGACGACCAGTGGAAGAAGACTCTTTTGGCATTCCAGCGACAGACCCTCAAGAAGTACGAGGGCAACACCTTTGACATGAAGACAGAAGGCTGGATGGAGGAGCTAGTGATAGCCTTTGGCCTGATTCGGGCCCCGACCGAGTACTGGGTTCCTATGGACGTTATCCAGATGTGGGGAGTAGCTCGTCAGTGGTGGACGCTTTACTTGGGGGAGAGGAGAGAGGCTGAGGTGGCATGGGCTGATTTTGAGAGGGTGTTCTGGGCAGAATTCCTCTCTTCGACGATGAAGGTGGAAAAGAGACAGGAGCTACTCTCCCTCCAATAGGGGAGTATGTACGTCAGGGAGCTAGGGATCAAGTTCAAGGACCTCCTACGTTTTTCTCTGTGCCTCTTTCCCGACGAGGAGTCTCGGGCAAGACATTTAGAGGAGGCGCTCCGACCCTCCCTCCAGTATGCTGTTACCCCCTTTACCCTTCCGACGAACATGGAGGTCCAGAAGAAGGCCAAAGTGGTAGAGAGGATGCATGCTCTAAGAGGAGTGTCACTAGAGGGGATCCAGCTGGGACCATCGAAGGGGAAGGCCATCAGCACCAGGCCTCCAGCGTCAGGACCCTCTAGGTACCGACCCGTAGGGAGCAGGCCGCAGCAGTTTCAGTTTAGATCCCCTGGTCCTCGCCCCTTTTCTTCGGGCCCAGGGCCGCAGTGCTTTGTCTTTGGGAGCCCTGGACATCTCCGGAGTCAGTGCCCGGACCAGGTATAGTGCGGCGGTGGTGGACAACCCCACCCCCCGCTCCAGAAGTAGCTTCCAGCCAGACCTTTTCAGCAGCACCAGCTGGGACAGCGAGCTCCTGCTCTTCCGAGGGAAGACGTAGGAGGAGGAGGCCGAACTCAGGGCGCTCCTCAGGGACCTCGACCAGGGCGTGGTCAGGGAGGTGTCTTACAGCCTAGGGGTAGCGGAGCCAAGCATGGACAGCTACACTTCGCAGAGGCAGTTGTTCTAGTAGGGCAGGAGGTTGTTCGAGGTACGATCAGTTTGTTTAGTACCCTTGCTTATGCCTTGTTCGATACCAGAGCTTCCCACTACTTTATTGCACCTAGTCTAGCCCATGCCTTGGGTCTAGTTGCCGAGAGACTTCCAATGCCCCTGGGGTTGAGCACACCAGTCGGAGGTTATACCGACTTGTTGTTTGTTTTTCGGGGATGCGGACTGATGATAGGGCCACATCAGTCGGTTGGGGATCTTCTTTTTCTACAGATACAACCATACGATGTCATCCTAGGCATCGACTGGTTATTCTCTGTGTGCACCGTCATCGACTATTTCTGAAGAAGGGTCGTGTTCTCGGAATTGGGCGACCGGCGTGTTACCTTCACCTGCGAGCAGAGCGGTCAGGAGGGCACCAAGCGAGAGGAACCCCTCCTCTACTTGTTAGCCGAGCTGTCAGTAGAGTCAGTAGATGCTGAGATGGTGGAAGTGCCAGAGATTGTCTATGGGTTTATGGACGTCTTCCCTAAGGAGGTGATAATTCTACCCCCTCGGTGTGATATCATGTTCGGGATAGACCTGTAGCCCGATGCTCGTCTGATCTCGATAGCTCCGTACCGAATGGCACCTATGGAGCTACGGGAGTTGCGGATTCAGGTTGACGATCTGATGAAGAGGGGTTATGTTCGGCCAAGTGCGTCACCGTGGGGTGCTCTAGTCTTGTTCGTAAAGAAGGAAGATGGTGGTCTAAGGTTGTGCATAGACTACAGGAGGCTGAATCAGGTGACGATCAAGAATCGCTACCCTCTTCCGAGGATAGAAGATCTTTTCGACCAGCTGAAAGGGGCGATATGGTTCTCGAAGATCGACTTGCGGTCTGGGTACCACCAGCTAAGAGTGAAGGAGGGAGATATCCCGAATATGGCGTTCAGGTGCAGATATAGACACTTCGAGTTCGTAGTCATGCCCTTCAGTGTTACGAACGCCCCGGTTGTGTTCATGGGGGTTATGAACTCCATCTTCCGGGAGTACCTAGATCGGTTCATAGTTGTGGTCATCGACGACATCCTGGTCTACTCAAGATCATAGGAGGACCATACAGAGCACCTGAGGATGGTTCTGGAGGTCCTCTGACATCATCAGCTCTATGGGAAGTTGTCAAAACTCATGTTTGGGACACGATAAGTGCACTTACTCAGACACGTGGTGTCTGAGAAGGGGGTAGAGGTGGACCCATCAAAGGTGGAGGCAGTTGTTTCTTGGGCAGCACCCAAGAATGTGGCAGAAGTCTGTAGTTTCCTCGGGCTGGCGGGTTTCTATCGGAGGTTCGTACCCAACTTCTCCCAATTTGCATCCCCTTTGACAGCCCTGACCATGAAAGACCAAGTTTTCATGTGGAGTGAGCAGTGCGAGTCAGCCTTCAGCTATCTGAAGGAGAGGTTGGCCAGTGCCCCAGTGCTGAGATTTCCAGAAGAAGGGGCGACATATGAGGTGTTCTATGATGCTTCATGACAGGGCATGGGATGTGTGTTGATGCATCAACAAGGGGTGATCTCTTAAGGGTCCAGGAAACTACACCCTCATGAGCATAATTACACCACCCACGACCTGGAGCTTACGACATTCGTTTTTGCGCTAAAGTTATGGCGGCACTACCTCATCGGAGAACGCTTTTTGGTCTTCACAGATCACAAAAGCTTGAGGAATATCTTCTCCTTGCGGGACCTAAACTTGCGATAGCGAAGATGGGTGGAGTTCCTCCATGATTACGACTTCGAGATCTCTTATACTGAGGGAAAGGGCAATGTGGTGGTCGATGCCTTGAGCAGGGGGTCGCAGAAGGATGCGGTCCAAGAGTTGGCGGACACCTGGAAGGCAATGGAGGAGTTGGCTACCTTACACCTGGATGCGAATATGGATAGAGGTAGAGGTTTCCTATGTCAGATGATAGTGCAATCATCTCTGTTTCGGTAAGTGGAGTCTTAGCCGGGAGACCCGGAGTGCGAAGTGATGCGTGACCGAGTTGACCAGGGCAATGCTTCAGAAGGATGGACAGAGGATGGTCAGAACCGGATGCTTTTCCAGGGAAGGTTGTTCATTCTGGAGGCGATGCGTGGCAAGGTTCTCAGTGCATCCACAAATAACCCCTGGAGGTAGACCCAGGAGTTTCCAAGATGTACCAGGGACTGAAGAGGCAGTTTTGGTGGCCTGGAGTGAAGAGAGCGGTGGCAGAGTTTGTGGCCAAGTGCTTAGTGTGTCAGCAAGTGAAGGCTGAACACCGAGTTCCAGGTGGCCTACTGTAGCCCCTAGATGTTCCTGAGTGGAAGTGGGATGACATCTTGATGGATTTCGTCACGGGACTACCCACGGTCCAAGGGGGATGCGACGCCATCTGGGTGGTAGTGGAAAAGTTGATGAAATCGGCTCACTTTCTGGCGATCAGGGAGTCGACTGCAGTGGATGCTTTGGCACGAAGGTATGTGGATGAGGTGGTGCAGTTTTATGGAGTTCCAAGGACTATAGTCTCAGATTGGGATGGACGGTTTACCTCGCGAGTCTGTAGAGGATTACAGAATGCTTTTGGAACCTAGCTACGCCTTAGCACTGCTTTCCATCCCCAGACAGATGGACAAACTGAGCGCACCATACAGGACTTGGAGAATATGTTGCAGGCATGTGTTCTGGACTCAGGAGGATCATGGGTTCAATACTTTCCTCTGGTAGAGTTTTCCTATAGTAATAGCTACCACTCTACCATCGGTATGGCCCCGTTTGAAGCTTTGTACGAAAGGCCATGTCGTTCACCGGTGTGTTGGACCGAAGTAGGAGAGGTAGGCATCCTTGGCCCAGAGGTGGTACAGGGCATGACAGAGAAGGTTCAGCTCATACAGGAAAGGATTAAGGCAGCCCAGGACCGACAGAAGTCGTATGATGATACGAAGAGGAGGCCCTTGGAGTTTGTGGTTGGAGACCACGTGTTTTTGAAGGTCTCCCCTCGGCGTGGGTAGCGGAGGTTCAGCAAGGGGAGTAAGCTTTCTCTCAGGTTCATCGGACCCTTCAAAGTGTTTCGGAGGGTTGTAAAAGTGGCTTATCAGCTAGCGTTACCACCGCAGCTGTTGAGGATACATGATGTCTTCCATGTGTCCCAGCTCCGTCAGTACCTGCACGACGATTCACACATCCTTGATTGGGGTGAGCTGGACATTGAGGATGAAGTGACTTTTGTGGAGAGACTAGTGATGATCGAGGATCACAAGGAGAAGGTGCTTTGTGGGCGAACCATTCCCTTGGTTCGTAGACATGGTGGTCTTGAGGAGAGTACGTGGGAAACGGAAGCACAAATGTATTCCCAGTACCCAGAGTTGTTTTGAGTTTTGTTCCTTGGGTACCTGCTGTGGTAGAACATTTTGCCTTGTTGACTCTGAAATGCACTAGTTTTCTTCCTCTGAATGCATGTGAAACGTCCTGGCTATGTGGGAGGAGAGAACCCGACCCATAATCAATACACATTAAGGTGAATGTGATTAAACCCGTGCGGGCGAGTCAGTGCCGCCCAAAGCAGATAATATCTTGACATGTAGGAGGAGACTCCCCAACCCACATACCATGGCAGCTTGGCTTAGTATGTTGGAAGTGTGTGTGGGTTCACTTCTAAGAGGTATCTTTTTAGGTGGTTGTTCGGACCCTCTCTTTCCTTCTGGTTTGTTTTGATTCTCAGGGGTTAGAATTGTTTAGGAGGTATCTGATGTAACAGCCCGAGTTTTGTGGGGATCCTTTACTTTGTGAAAATCTTGTGTTGTGTTTTCTGGTCTGGGAATCACGGCGGTGTAGGCCTATCGGTAGCCTTAGCCTACCGGTAGCAGGCCTACCGGTGGCCTTGGCCTACCGGTGGCCTTGGATGACCAGTCGCCTAGGCCCACAGGTGGCCTTGTCCCACCAGTGGCCTTGGCACACCGGTGGCCTTGGCCTACCCAGCGGGTTCTTTCCAGTGGATTTTGTGCAATTAGGGTTTTAAACTCTATTTTGACCTTTTTGATCGTGTTTTAAAGACCTGTAACGCCATAAGAGTCATAATTAAATACTTAACGAATTGATGAGTCTATTTAAACCACCCAACCCCCTTTAATGACGAGTGGGGCCGCATGGCCAACCCACGACCCCGCGCCTTATGCGGTTTGGCATTATCATCTCAACCGTCTGCGGCTCTTATAAACTAAGGATTAGCTGTGGTGTTTCTTCTTTCCTGGATCGCGGCTTTTCACGAATAGCTTCTGGTGCATCAGGCGCATCGTTATCTGTAAGGTTCCATGCCCGGCCTAAGCGTCGATCGTCTATCATCAAGTAGGGAATTTCTTCATCGCATCTCCCTTTGGTTTATCATGCGGGGTGGGCGTGCTTTTGTTTCCGTAGAATTGGATAAACCAGACCTAAATAAAGATAATGAAGAGATTCTATAAAGAAACAAGGGGGCATGTTATCGTTGATGTTGTTTATATTATGATTATGGATTACGCCTTCTGAAAATTAAGGCCGTTGGTGGTCGTTGTCTGTACACTAATGAACCCCTCATAGTGCTTTAAATGGATTTGTTTTGTAATTTAAAACTCATGTTGTGTAAAGTAAATCGGTTAATCACATATACCTAGCTAAATAAATTGAAAGCACCAGGATTAACCCTTCTGTGATAACCCCCAGTTAAAACACACGGAAATTGAAATCTTGGAGCGTGTAAAATCTTTAAATCTGGAAATACCTCATGGGCCTGTTTTGATTGATGGTGGTGGTTTCTTTGTTCTTCTTCCATGGGCCAGTTGCTGGAGATGTGGGAGGGGATGGGATCCCCTGTTCTTTTTATGCTCTCGGTGGTTATGAAATTGGGGATGGGATCCCCTGTTGTTATGGATTCAGTGGTTGTGAGTTTTAAGACCCGGTGGTTACTTTTTTATATCACGAATTGGGGTGGGATCCTCTGTTGATTAAAAACCTTTTTGGGGAGGGGACACGGGGCAGTGTGTCGGGGTTGTCCTTGGTTCCAGTACTTCGGGGGATCTCACTTATTCCTTGTTGTTGTAACGTTACAAGAGAACCAAGTGTGAATGTTTAAATTGATGATTGACTGAATCCTTTTCCTGGTTATGCTTATGGTGTTAGTTGCCCAGTAGTGCATGAACTTATTTGAACTTTATCACTGAACATGAAACAAGAATAGGACAAATGGGTTTTATTGGCGAGAGTCTTGACTCAGACCTGAGTGCTATTGTGATCTGTAGGCTGTCTGAAGAAAAACCTAGCTTGGGTGAGTGCCTGTTACCTATTTATATACATGTAGCTTTGTGTTTCTTATTCGTGCCCCACCCAAGTTGAGCACTTAGTTCCGAACACCCCCATTTCATGGGGGAGTGTGTTTTTCCAAACTATATTCTTAGTGGCTGGTTATTAGCTCCTTTTCTGCTCCCATTCTCGGATAGCCCATGTATCTTTGGGCAGGCTGTGATGGCCTGAGGTCCATTATTATCCAAAGAACCTTCGGGCGAGGTAGTGTGATGGTTGTCCAGCTGTGTGCAGCAAGTGGTTTCCCAAGTGTCATCGGGATGAGGCCCAGGTGTCCTCGGGCGTGGCAGTGGATTATCTAGCCCAGGTGTCTTCGGGCGTGGCAATGGATCATCTAGCCCAGGTGTCTTCGGGCGTGGTGGTAGTCGTTATGGCCTAGGTGTTTGCAGGCGTTGTTACGTGTGACAGTTGTGGCCCAGGTTTTTGCGGGCGAAATTCGGTAGTGGGACTGCGTGTGGTTGTGGCCCAGGTGTGTGCGGGCGGGTGAGGCAGTGGGACTATGGTGACATAATGGCGGGATTGGTTCGATGTGTAGGATGTCTTAATAACCAGTGGGAAAGTGGCGCAGGGTACCCAAACATCGATTTGCTCTTATTATATATATTACTTGACTTGTGTTATTTGGGGAGTGTGCCTTGGTGAGGCTTGGGTGGATAGTTTACCTTGATAGGTGTTTTGTTTACTCCTTTTCTCACGGGACTTTAGTACGTTCCCCCACTTGTGCACGAGAGTCTTTATTTTTCCCTATTGAGTGTACTTGTATGCTCACCCTACGTATATAAAACTACATTCAGGTTTCCAGGGGGACTTTGGGGATCGAGCGGGACCATACTAGCTCAGATCTTGGGGCAGTTGCAGTTGTTGTTTTCCTTCTTTTGGTACTTACCTTTGTGGTCATATTTTGTATCTTGTGGTTTTTACTTTTGGAACATGCATGTGGGAATGGTTTACTTTTGGATTTACTTTTCTTTTACCTTCGTGTTGTTGGTTTTCATCTTCCTATCTCCCGATCCTATAAAACGAAAAGGTGTAATGCCTTCCATTTCTGTGAAATTATATACCCATGGTGCTAGTCGCCACTCCGAGACCAATTGAAGGTGGGTCTCAGGGGTCATTATCTCTCCTTCAACTTAAAGAAGGAATGGGCTGGCAATCTGCTGACCCTTCCCTTCTTTTGGTGAAGGCGGGTCATGACAGAATGGTATCAGAGGCGAGGTTGAGAGATAGGCTAGATTCTGGAGTTAGGCACAGTGAGGATTGCATGGGAAGGTAATGCAAAAGTGTTGGGTGACCTAGGTGTGTGAATTTGGCTAGGGAAGACCAGCAAGGACACATGATTTTAGGGCCCCCCATGATCCGATGCAAGGACTCTGGACCTACCGAACGACTAAGTGATGCCATGCTGATTGCAGGGTAGATACCCTAGGAAATGTACATGCATCATAATGACTTGTATTCTCATGTTTCTGGGGTGTTTTGGGAATTAGTAATAAACAAAAATTTTAAGAATTTTTAAAGACATTAATGTTCACTACTTGAGCTTAGGCATTCGCTGTTTACCTTGCGGCTATGGCACCTGGAAGGCGACCGCGTGTGGTACATACGATCGAGGCCCCGTAGACTACTTTGGCTGATCGGCAGAGAGCTGATCGAGGGGATGAGGATGACCAGTGGCAGAAGACTCTTTGGGCCTTCCAGCGACAGACCCTCAAGAAGTACGAGGGAAACACCTCTGACATGAAGACGGAAGGATGGATGGAGGAGATAGTGATAGCCTTCGGCCTGATTCGCTCCACAACCGAGTACTGGGTTCCTCTGTCCGTCAGCCAGATGCAGGGAGCGGTGCGTCAATGGTGGATGCTTTACCAGGGGGAGAGGAGAGAGGCTGAGGTGGCATGGGCTGATTTCGAGAGGGTGTTCCGGGTGGAATTCCTCTCTTTGACGATGAAGGAGGGAAAGAGACAAGAGCTACTCTCCCTCCAGCAGGGGATTATGTCTGTCAGGGAGCTAGGGATCAAGTTCAAGGACCTTCTACATTTTTCTCCAGACCTCTTTCCCGACGAGGAGTCTCGAGAAAGACATTTAGAGGAGGCGCTCCGACCCTCCGTCCAGTATTCTGTTACCCCCTTTACCCTTCCGACGTACTTGGAGGTCCAGAAGAAGGCCTAAGTGGTGGAGAGGATGCATGCTCTAGGAGGAGTGTCACGAGAGGGGATCCATCTAGGACCATCGAAGGGGAAGGCCGTCAGCACCAGGCCTCCAGCATCAGGACCCTCTATGTTCCGACCCGTAGGGAGTAGGCCGCAACAGTTTCAGTTTAGATCCCCTGGTCCTCACCCTTTTTCTTCGGGCCTAGGGCCGCAGTGCTTCGTCTGTGGGAGCCCTGGACATCTCCGAAGTCAGTGCTCGAACCGAGTACAGTACGGCGGTGGAGGATAGCCCCACCCCCCACTCCAGGAGCAGCTTCCAGCCAGACCTTTTCCGCAGAACCAGCAGGGACAGCGAGCTCCTGCTCCTCAGAGGGAAAATGTAGGAGGAGGAGGCCGACCTAAGGGCGCTCCTCAGGGACCTCGACCAGGGCGTGGTCGGGGAGGTGGACGACATCCAAGGGGTAGAGGAGCCCGGCGTGGACAGCTACAAGCCGCAGAGGCAGTAGTTCCAGTAGGGCCGGAGGTTGTTCAAGGTATGATCAGTTTGTTTAGTACCCTTTCTTATGCCTTGTTCGATACCAGAGCTTCCCACTCCTTTATTGCACCCAGTCTAGCCCGTGCCTTGGGTCTAGATGCCGAGAGATTTCCAATTCCCTGGTGTTGAGCACACCAGTCAGAGGTCAGACCGACTTGTTGTTTGTTTGTCGGGGATGCAGACTGATGATAGGGCCACATCAGTCAGTTGGGATCTTCTTTTGCTACAGATACATCCATACGATGTCATCCTAGGCATCGACTGGTTATTATATGTGTGTGTCGTCATCGAATGTTTCCAAAGAAGGGTCGTGTTCTTGGAATTGGGCGGCCGGCGTGTTACCTTCACCGGCGAGCGGAGCGGTCAGGAGGGCAGCAGGCGAGAGGAACCCCTCCTCTCCTTGTTAGCCGAGCTGTCAGTAGAGTCAGTAGATGCTGAGATGGTGGAAGTGCTAGAGATCGTCTGTGGGTTTATGGACATCTTCCCTAAGGAGGTGACATCTCTACCCCCTCGACGTGATATCAAGTTCAGGATAGAATGGTATTAGTTTCAGTTGCTGTTTTCCTTCTTTTGGTACTTACCTTTGTGTTCATCTTTTGTATCTCGTGGTTTTTACTTTTGGAACATGCATGTGGGAATGGTTTACTTTTGGCTTTACTTTTCTTTTACCTTCATGTTGTTGGTTTTCATCTTCCTATCTCCCGATCCTATAAAACTAAAAGGGGTAATGCCTTCCCTTTGTGTGAAATTCTATACTCATGGTTCTAGTCTCCACTCCGGGACCTATTGAAGGCGGAACTCGAGGGTCATTATCTCCCCTTTAACTTAAAGAAGGAAGGGCCTGGCAATCTGCTGACCCTTCCCTCCTTTTGGTGAAGGAAGGTCGTGACAGAATGGTATCAGAGGCGAGGTTGAGAGATAGGGTGGAGTCTGGAGTTAGGAACAGTGAGGATTGCATGGGATGGTATGGCAATAGTGTTGGGTGACCTTGGTGCGTGAATTAGGCCAGGGAAGACCGGCAAGGACACGGGATTTTAGGGCCCCCCGTGATCCGATGCAAGGACTCTGGACCTACCGAATGACTAAGTGATGCCACGCTGATTTTAGGGTATAGACCCTAAGAAATGTACATGCATCATAATAACTTGTGTTCTCATGATTCTGGGGTGTTTTGGGAATTTGGAATAAACAAAAATTTTAAGAAGTTTTAAAGACAATAATTTTCACTACTTGAGCTTAGGCATTCCTTGTTTACCTTGCAGCTATGGCACCTAGAATGTTACACCCCAAGCTTCTACGGTACGCTTCTCTTTGAATAATGTGATAGCGTGTGTTGTACACAACACCGAGTTCTAACACACCATAACCAATCAAACTAGCCATTATGAATAGTAATACCTACTTTTTGAAATTATATATATTTTATATTTTAAAATGGATTTCATTTCTGGATTCGGAATATCAAATTTAGCCTAAGGTGAAATTTTGGTACTTTTCGGATAACTTTCATATTTTGATGAATAGTGAAAATTACTAAATTTTAATTAAAAACAACTTTTTTAATCAAAATAATTAATAGTGATAAATTATGAATTTGAGTGGTTTTAAAGTATATTTAAAATATATTTTTACCATTTAATATAATTTTGGTCATTGGACATAATTTTACAATTAAACCAAATATAAACAAGTGTCAATCTTTTGATAGTTATTATCTCTTAAAAACACGCTTTCTGTTTTGACAGCGGGAATTAATTTTAAATTAATTTCTTCCACTTCTGTGTTTTGAATTTAGAAAAATGGATTCCATATTTGGAATCAGGATGTTTAAATTGTGTAAATAGGTAACTTTTATTTTTAGACATTTTTAATAATTACTGCGGTAAATATTTTATTTACCATGGTTAAGGGTAAATCCGGTAAATAAGGGTTAAACAATAATATTATAATAATACTAAATTACCCTAAAACGTGTCCTAGCCTTATTGGTTGATACATGTTCGACCATAGGCATCTTTGGGTCGATTTTGGGACCCCATTGTGCCACTTGTAGGTGATAGGGACATTTTTTTTAATTAAGTTAAAATGAATACAAAAATGACACAAGCATATATCTTTTAGAAAAACATTTTTACATAGGGTTATATATGTTTGATTTTAGATTATAAATATTCATTAGAAAGATAATAAGATTTTATACATAATTATATTTTATTTATAATTGTTAGACATTAAATAATTTAATTTATTTATGACACAATGATGATGAATTAATTAATTTAATTGTGAAAAATTAAAATAATTGATATTATAAATACCCAAATAAATATAATATGAAACTTTTAATGAATTAAAATAATTTTATAGGATAATATGATATAGTAGGATTGATTTAATTGACTTTTTACGAAGTAATAAATCTGTTATGAGTTTCACAAAAATCAACTATTGAATAGTGTCAAAATTGACATAAAAGAGTTCTTAAAACAAATATTATATTATTAATTGATATTAAATTCCTAAAAATATAAGGTTCGGCCAAGAGACTTATATCATGATAGGTGCATCATTAATGGACCACTTGGGGGTCTCTTGGATGTATATAGTAAGTTTATTAACCATATTATATAAAAATACAAAGAGACATTGTAAAAGTGAAACTAATTAATTTAGAGTTAATACTTAAAGATAAGGTTAATATAAGTACCCAAACCTGTCTAAATTCTATCGGTTGAGTTGTTTTGGACCTATCCCTACCTCAAAATTTAAATAATCAACTTTGGAGCCATTAGAAACCGAATATGAATTTATTATAAATTAATATTTCTAGCTTTTCGAAAGGTGCCCCTCACCCCTCTTATAAAAGGGAACTCCTCCTTCTCATTTCTTCACACCTTCAAAGCCTTTTGGTTCGGCAAAACTCTTCCCAAATACTCTCCCAACTTCCCTCACTACAACCTAGAGGCCTTAGTTTGATCAGAATTCCAACCTAAGGATCCCTTTTGATCAAATCAAAAGGAAGAACCCGAAGAAGAGGTAATGATTTCACCACCCTTTTTCCAAGTTCATTTCTTCTTCCACTTCTTCTTCATTTGTTGTTACCATTATAAAATAATGGCTCCAGTATCATATATATTCTGTGATTTTATTATAAATATGGTACAACCATGTTCATTATTCTATCCACCCTTTGAATAACATGTCACCATATGTGCGTACGTACGGCTTACCGTCTCCACGTCGTGGTGTAATTGTTATTCAATATATTATTATTTAGATGGGTATAATAATGATATGTAACTCATGTAAATAATAAATATAACATGTTAATGATTCTGTATATATGATATACCATCCATTTATATATTATTTTAAAAGAATGATATTGCCGCTCGTGCGTACGTACGGACTACCGTCTCCACGAACGCGATAAGATTCATTCTCTATCGTATCCATTCAAGTATAATTATCATTTGATGATTTAAAAATGATGTTTAAGGACTTGATATCATTCTGGATATGAATAAGATACAATCTATCCATAACAAACACGACTTATGTAAGAAAAAATATAAAAGAAAATGAATAAGTTAACACCCGAAACGACGATAATTAAAAGATATTATTAACAAATCAAGGATAAATGATCATATATGATATCATATTAATGTATATGATTCTTGTATAATTTAATAACAATTATTTCACCATTATACAGGAGGTTAACCTACCCCAACCAAGGAAAGTACAAGGTAAGGGGTTTTCATCTCACTCCTTATTCCCGTGAGATTCATGCCATATTGCCACCATCACCTTTTGTGTGGTGTATGTACTGACCATAATTATATTCTTTGTGTAATACACTCTGATTTATGTGTATTTACGTATTAATTGTATGATACCTCTTTTATGGGTTGTATGTTTCATAAGTTACCAAATTGGTAAGGGTTATGTCACAATCTCTTCATTATCCGAGGTTGTTTATTTATAATTATCTACTGGGATCTCTTTATCATCCACATCCATGTTTCTTAAAAATATATTTCAAAACATTTTTACTATTTACTAGAATATGAGTTAAATTCATTTATACCCTTTTTGACTTTTATAAGTGATCTATAAAGGAATCTTTCCGTTGTTTTCAAAACAAGGTCCTTTTTAACCTTTTCGACAGGATTAAGGTAAGAATGTTTTTTTTAACTTATACGGCAGGTGCAGATATTTTCCGCCGTTATAAAATCTTCAACGCTTCCCTTACAATCTTATAAGAATATTTTCAAAAGAAAATGTTTTATTTTATATGGCCCTTAAATGATTTCAAAATAAAAAGAGATATTTCTCTAAAAAGAGTTTTGATTTCATCTATGTCGACATCCTTTGATGGATTTTACGCTTATTTGAAGTTGATTTATTATGATACAAAACTTCTATATTGTATTGAAGGTTTTGTGATATGTTTGACTGTGGATGTGATATTTTTATACCATTCATAGTTTATGGTGAAAGTATTAACATTTCTTATGATAGTTTTAATACGAATGTTTATGTTATGTTTAAACCTTTTCATATGGGAATGCATTGGACTTAATATATGACGGGTGGAGCCCGCTATAGCTCCTCGATGCATCGGTAGGTCTCATGAGACAAACTAGTGTCTTGGCACAAGGCCTTGACAAAATCTTATTTATAGTCTTGGCACGAGGCCTTGGCTATGTGGTTATGATAGTCTGGTATTATGCATTCCATCATTATGAAAGTGGTTATCGATTTTGCATGTGATTATTCGATTAGTAGAATATCCATGTGAATAAGTAAATGACATTATTTCATTTTATTTATTCCATACTATGTTGAACATTCAAGTTTGAAAGGCTTTTGTTTTAGTTATACATTGCCTTAAATGTTTATTCTTATTTATGAAAGTTTCCGCTATATTGTTATCCTTACTGGGCATTTGAGCTCACCTCTTTTCTATGTTTTATTTTTCCCAGGAAGTGAAGAAGTAAATTATGAATGAACTGCAGGGATATTATGTGGGGATATGAGTTTGGATTATGGAAACAATATGTTGTTGTAGTAGTTTTTCATTTTATGATGTAATGTATGACTTATGAATATATCTAGTGATTTTAAGGCTACTAAACCAATCGGTCTTTCGAGATTTGATCTTTCTTGTGATCATGACAATGTTATATAATAATGCACCGACTCTGGGTAACTAGGGTTGGGGCGTTACAGTTGGTATCAGAGGAAGTTTAGTACAAACCTTGGAAGCTAGATTTAGATAAACTCTGATTAGAGCACGTAGACCTAGGATGAACTTTGAGGATTAGTATAGAAGAAATTCCTAGAATTTTGGTATTGTAGAGATTTTGTGAGTTTTCTGAGCAATACATCCCTGTCTGGATACGAGCAGGTAGAGGCAGCTCTGGCACAGATGTACCTAGGGGTAAAACCCGAAAACACCGCTTTGAGCTAGACTCGAACGGGAACTGGTGCACGACAACGGGCCTTGCTGCACTCTTGGTTACAACACTCCCGGGGGATATGCTTAGGATAACTCTCATTTTCTTTACAAATCATTATGAAGGGTTTATGAGTATATACTTCCTCAAAGAAAATATTTTTATGATTATGGATTATATCCATAAATAGTTCAATTTATGTTAAGTGTTTTATAAGTATGGGATTATGTATTTTGATTCATAAACTGATCTAGTTTATGACATTGTTTAGAAATCATACCTAGTGGAAAAAATGGAAACCATATCAATGCACGCACTCCATGTAGGGATTGCCCTCATGCTCAAGATAATTATAGTGGAGCTGGTGATGCAACCGGTGCCGATCAACTAAACACCATACTGGGACAACTTACTCAGGTTATGAATAATAACCTTACTCGTATGGAGCATCCTGATCCACAGCGTGGAGGATCAATGTTAGATCGATTCATGAGGCAACAACCACCAAAGTTCAATGGGAGTACAAATCCCTTAGTAGATGAGAAATGGATAAATTCCCTAGAGAAAATATTTCAGGCTTTGGGGAGTAGTGAAAGGGAAACTGTTATCATGGCAGTTTACCGCCTCACTGGAGATGCTGATCAATGGTGGTCATTGATTCAAAATATGAAGGAAGATGATGAATTATCACATATGGAATGGAGGGAGTTCAAAGATCTGTTTTTAGAAAAATACTTTCCTCGCGACCATTGAGCAGATATGGAAAGGCAATTTCTGAGTTTGAGACAGAAGGAGGATGAGAATGTCACAAAGTATGAGGCTAACTTTACGAGGTTAGCAAGGTATTCTGTAGATTATATACTTAACCCAAGAAGTAAGATTGATCGTTTCTTTGATGGGTTAAAACCATTTCTCCATCGAGCATTAGTCTCACAATCCTTTTCATCGTACGAAGACATTGTCTCATGTGCTATCAAGACCGAAAAGGAATTCTCTAAGTCTTATGAATTTAAAGCAAAGAAAGAGAAGAAGAGGCCTGCTGATCAATCTGGGAATGGAAATAAGGGGAAGAAAGGAAAGGTTGAATGTCCATACTGTGGTAAATGTGGGAAGAAACACCTCGGTACTTTCTTGAAGGGAATGGGAGTCTGTTACAAGTGTGGTGAAAAAGGCCACCAAGATCGTGATTGCAAAGGGAAGAGTGAAGCCACCAACTTTCAGTGCTACAATTGCAGGGAGATGGAACATTATGCAAATGAATGTCCTAAGCGTCAGGAGAACTTACCTCAGAAAAGGCCAAGGGATAAAGGCCAGACTTATGCTATCACTTCTACTGAGGTAGAAGCTCCGAAAGACGTGGTGGAAGGTAATTTAATGGTTTCCTCAAGTTTAGAAAATGCATTATTTGATTCTGGATCATCGCATTCTTTCATATCTTTCCAGTTTTCTAAGAAAATTAGATATTTCCAATTTGATTTAACAAGGGAGTTGTCAGTTAAAACTCCTAAGGGAAGTATCATTGCAACCAAGTTTTGTGAATCAGTCCCCATTAGAGCACATAAATGTTCGTTATCTGCTGATATCATCGTCATACCTATGATTGAGTTTGACATAATCCTCGGTATGGACTGGCTTTCAGACTATGATGCAAAGATTTATTGTAAGAAGAAAGAGGTTACGATTCTTGATGATAATGATAAGTAACGCCTTATCTTTAGAGAAGAATAGTCACCACCTAATTCTTATTTAGATCCACCCTCAATAGCTCAACTAAATTCAATTATTGGGGAGGAAGAGAATGAAATAACCGTGGGTGAGGAAAGGAATGTTCAAATAGAGGATGTACCTATTGTGAAAGAATTTGTAGATGTATTTCCGGAAGATTTACCTGGACATCCTCCAGAACGAGAAGTTGAGTTTTCCATTGATTTGATTCCTGGATCAAGGCCTATATCGAAGACCCCTTATAGAATGGGCACTGTAGAATTAGTTGAACTAAAGAAACAACTAGAGGAATTGAGTAATAATGGATTTATTCGCCCTAGTGTTTCTCCATGGGGAGCCCCTATTATTTTTGTTAAAAAGAAATATGGATCTATGAGGTTATGCATCGACTACAGGGAGATCAATGCTATAACAATAAAGAACAAGTATCCCATACCACGCATTGATGATTTATTTGACCAACTGCATGGAGATCAATACTTTTCAAAGATTGACCTTCGATCTGGATACCATCAGTTGTGTGTGAAGAAGGAAGACATTCCGAAGACAGCATTTCGAACTAGGTATGGGCATTAAAAGTTTACTGTAATGCCATTTGGATTGACTAATGCACCCTCTGTATTCATGGATCTGATGAATAGAGTTTTCAAGGAGTATCTCGATGAATTTGTGGTGGTATTTATTGATGATATCTTAGTATACTCTAAAAGCTACGAAGATCATGAAAATCACTTGCGCATTATCTTGAAGACTCTGAGGAGGCATGAATTATATGGAAAGTTTAGCAAGTGTGAATTCTGGCTTCATGAGATTTATTTTCTTGGCCATATTGTCTCTAAATATGGAATTCCTGTTCATCCTTCTAAGACCAAGGCAATCCAAGAATGGCCCACACCTACGAGTATAACTTAGGTACGCAGTTTTATTGGTTTGGCAGGTTATTATCGACGATTCGTCCAGAATTTTTCCCGATTGGCTAACCCATTCACGAAGCTCACACGCAAAGGGGTTAAATTTGTTTGGACAAAAGAGTGTGAAGAATGTTTCAAATAACTGAAGAGAATATTAGTCAATGATCCTATATTGACTCTACCATCGGGGAATGATGGGTTCGTTATTTATAGTGATGCATCAAAGAAAGGACTTGGTTGTGTCCTTATGCAGAATGATAGAGTTATTGTCTATGCATCACGACAGTTGAAAATTCATGAACAAAACCATCCTACTCATGATCTCGAGTTAGCAGCTATGATCTTTGCTTTGAAGATATGGAGGCACTACCTCTATGGTGAAAAATGTGAGATTTATACTGATCACAAGAGTTTGAAGTATATCTTCTCACAAAAAGAACTCAACATGAGGCAAAGGAGATGGCTTGAATTACTCAAGGATTATGATTGTACGATACACTACCACCCGGGGAAAGAAAACAGGGTGGCAGATGCTTTGAGCAGAAAAGACCATGGAGTTTTGAACATGATGAGAATTTAAAGGGATCCAATTTTCATGGATCTAGTAAAGATGGACATGGGTATAACCAGGGATGGTGAAAAATTAATGCTTTTTCAAATAGTTGCCAAACCATATTTACTAGAAAGGATTAAGAGTTCTCAGACCGATGATGAAAAATTCCAAAAGAAGATTAAAGCTGTAAATGATGGGAGATTGAGAGACTTTGTGTATGAAGATGGAATTTTGATATCCGGGAAGAGACTTTGTGTTCCCGATATACCTGATCTAAAAAGGGAATTGTTGGATGATGCTCATAGTTCCAAATTCTCTATACACCCTGGGAGCACGAAAATATATAGAGATTTGAAGGAACATTTTTGGTGGGACAACATGAAGAGGGAGATTGCTGATTTTGTGTCAAGATGTATTGTTTGTCAGCAAGTTAAAGCTGGAAGGCAACAGCCTGGAAGAGTCATGCAACCTCTTCCCATACCGGAGTGGAAATGGGACAATATTACGATGGACTTTGTCATGGGGCTACCAAAGGCTCCTAGAAGGAATGATGCGATATGGTTTATTGTTGATCGTCTTACCAAGTCAGCACATTTTCTTGCTATAAGAGAAGATCTACCCCTGGAACGTTTAGCAAGACTATATATTAATGAAGTTGTGAGACATCATGGAGTACCCCTATCAATTGTTTCTGATCGTGATCCCCGTTTTACATCAAGATTTTGGAAAAGTCTTCAGAAATCACTAGATACTGAACTTCATTTGAGCACTGCTTACCACCCTCAGACAGATGGACAATCAGAACGGACTATTCAAACCTTAGAAGGCATGTTGAGATCTTGCTCACTTGACTTTTAGGGTATGAGGGATCAATATTTACCTCTGGTAGAATTTTCCTATAACAATAGCTTCCATTCGAGTATTCAGATGGCACCATATGAAGCGTTATATGGGAAGAGATGTTGTACACCAACCTGTTGGGATGACGTTGGTGAAAGAAAACTTGTAGGCCCAGAACTGGTGGAGGAAACGATGTAAAAGGTGAAGGTAATCCAAAATCACATCAAAGAAGCTCAAAGTAGGCAGAAGAGCTATGCTGATAATCGAAGGAAGGATTGGAATTTCAAGTCGGTGATCATGTTTTCATGAAGGTATCTCCATGGAAGGGAGTCATACGTTTTGGTAAGAAAGGTAAATTGAGTCCCAGGTACATCGGACCTTTCGAAATTCTAGAACGAATTGGGGTTGTAGCTTACCGATTGGCAATGCCGCCAAGTCTCTCTAAAGTTCACGATGTGTTTCACATATCTCTGTTGAGGAAATACATGCCTTACCCAACGCATGTACTCACCTATGAAGAATTAGAACTGGAACCCGATCTGTCTTTTTGCGAAGAGCCCGTCAAGATTCTTGATATGAGAGAACAAGTGCTGAGAAACCGGACGACGCGTCTGGTAAAAGTTTTGTGGATAAACCATAAGATGGAAGTGGCAACGTGGGAACCCGAGGAACTTATGATAAAGAAACACCCGAGTCTTTTCATGTGGTAGTATTCTAGAAATTTCGAGGATGAAATTATTTGAAGGAAGGGAGAATGTAACACCCCATGCTTCTACGGTACGCTTCTCTTTGAATAATGTGATAGCGTGTGTTGTACGCAACACCGAGTTCTAACACACCATAACCAATCAAACTAGCCGTTATGAATAGTAATACCTACTTTTTGAAATTATATATATTTTATATTTTAAAATGGACTTCATTTCTGGATTCGGAATATAAAATTTAGCCTAAGGTGAAATTTTGGTACTTTTCGGATAACTTTCATATTTTGATGAATAGTGAAAATTACTAAATTTTAATTAAAAACAACTTTTTTAATCAAAATAATTAATAGTGATAAATTATGAATTTGAGTGGTTTTAAAGTATATTTAGAATATATTTTTACCATTTAATATAATGTTGGTCATTGGACATAATTTTACAATTAAACCGAACATAAACAAGTGTCAATCTTTTGATAGTTATTATCTCTTAAAAACACGCTTTCTGTTTTGACAGCGGGAATTAATTTTAAATTAATTTCTGCCACTTATGTGTTTTAAATTTAGAAAAATGGATTCCATATTTCGAATCAGGATGTCCTAATTGTGTAAATAGGTAACTTTTATTTTTAGACATTTTGAATAATTACTGCGGTAAATATTTTATTTACCATGGTTAAGGGTAAATCTGGTAAATAAGGGTTAAAAAATAATATTATAATAATACTAAATTACCCTAAAACGTGTCCTAGACTTATTGGTTGATACATGTTCGACCATAGGTATCTTTGGGTCGATTTTGGTACCCCATGGTGCCACATGTAGGTGATAGGGACACTTTTTTTTTAATTAAGTTAAAATGAATACAAAAATGACACAAGCATATATCTTATAGAAAAACAATTTTTACATAGAGTTATATATATTGGATTTTAGATTATAAATATTCATTAGAAAGCTAATAGGATTTCCTAAATAATTATATTTTATTTATAATTTTTGGACATTAAATAATTTAATTTATTTATGACACAATGATGATGAATTAATTACTTTAATAGTGAAAAATTAAAATAATTGATATTATAAATACCCAAATAAATATAATATGAAACTTTTAATGAATTAAAATAATTTCTAGGATAATATGATATATTAATATTGATTTAATTGACTTTTTTCGAAGTAATCAATCTGTTATGAGTTTCACAAAAATCAACTATTGAATAGTGTCAAAATTGACATAAAAGAGTTCTTAAAACAAATATTATATTATTAATTGATATAAAATTCTTAAAAATCTAAGGTTCTGCCAAGAGACTTATATCATGATAGTTGCATCATTAATGGATCACTTGGGGGTCTCTTGGATGTATATAGTAAGTTTATTAACCATATTATATAAAAATACAAAGAGACATTGTAAAAGTGAAACTAATTAATTTAGAGTTAATACTTAAAGATAAGGTTAATATAAGTACCCAAACCAGTCTAAATTCTATTGGTTGAGTTTTTTTCGACCTATCCCCACCTTAACATTTTAATAATAAACTTTTGAGCCATTATAAACCGAATATGAATTTATTATAAATTAATATTTCTAGCTTTTCCAATGGTGCCCCTCACCCCTCTTATAAAAGGGCACTCTTCCTTCTCATTTCTTCACACCTTCAAAGCCTTTTGGTTCGGCCAAACTCTGCCCAAATACTCTCCCAACTTCCCTCACTACAACCTAGAGGCCTTAGTTTGATCAGAAAGCCAACCTAAGGAGCCCTTTTGATCAAATCAAAAGGAAGAACCCGAAGAAGAGGTAATGATTTCACCACCCTTTTTCCAAGTTCATTTCTTCTTCCACTTCTTCTTCCTTTGTTGTTACCATATTAAAATAATGAGTACAGTATCATATATATACTGTGATGTTATTATAAATATGGTACAACCATATTCAGTATTCTGTCCACCCTTTAAATAACATGTCACCATACGTGCGTACGTACGGCTTACCGTCTCCACGTCGTGGTGTAATTGTTATTCAATATATTATTATTTGGATGGGTATAATAATGATATGTAACTCATGTAAATAATAAATATAACATGTTAATGATTCTGTATATATGATATACCATCCATTTATATATTATTTTAAAAGAATGATATTGTCGCTCGTGCGTACGTACGGACTACCGTCTCCACGAACGCGATAAGATTCATTCTCCATCGTATCCATTCAAGTATAATTATCATTTTATGATTTAAAAATGACGTTTAAGGACTTGATATCATTCTGGATATGAATAAGATACAACCTATCCATAAAAAACATGGATTATGTAACAAAACATATAAAAGAAAATGAATAAGTTAACACCTGAAACGACGATAATTAAAAGATATTATTAACAAATCAATGTTAAATGATCATATATGATATCATAATAATATATATGATCCTTGTATAATTTAATAAAAAATATTTCACCATTATACATGAGTTTAACCTACCCCAACCAAGGAAAGTACAAGGTAAGGGGTTTTCATCTCACTCCTTATTCCCGTGAGATTCATGCCATATTGCCACCACCACCTTTTGTGTGGTGTATGTACTGCCCATAATTATATTATTTGTGTAATACACTCTAATTTATGAGTATTTAAATATTCATTGTATGATACCTGTTTTATGGGTTGTATGTTTCATAAGTTACCAAATTGGTAAGGGTTATGTCACAATCTCTTCATTATCCGAGGTTGTTTATTTATAATTATCTACTGGGATCTCTTTATCATCCACATCCATGTTTCTTAAAAATATATTTCAAAACATTTTTACTATTTACTAGAATATGAGTGAAAGTCATTTATACCCTTTTTGACTTTTATAAGTGATTTATAAAGGAATCTTTCCATCGTTTTCGAAACAAGGTCCTTTTTAACCTTTTCGACAGGATTAAGGTAAGAATGTTTTTTTAACTTATACAGCGGGTGCGGCTATTTTCCACCATTATAAAATCTTCAAAGCTTCCCTTACAAGCTTATAAGAATATTTTCAAAAGAAAATGTTTTATTTTATATGGCTCTTAAATGATTTCAAAATAAAAAGAGATATTTCTCTAAAAAGAGTTTTGATTTCATCTATGTCAACATCCTTTGATGAATTTTTCACTTATTTGAAGTTGATTTATTATGATACAAAACTTCTATATTGTATTGAAGGTTTTGTGATATATTTGACTGTGGATGTGTTATTTTTATACCATTCATAGTTTATGGTGAAAGTATTGACATTTTGTATGCTAGTTTTAATACGAATATTTATGTTATGTTTAAACCTTTTCATATGGGAATGCATTGGACTTAATATGTGACGGGTGGAGCCCGCTATAGCTCCTCGATGCATCGGTAGGTCTCATGAGACAAACTAGTGTCTTGGCACAAGGACTTGGAAAAATCATATTTAAAGTCTTGGCACGAGGCCTTGGCTATGTGGTTATGATAGTCTGGCATTATGCATTCCATCATTATGAAAGTGGTTATCGATTTTGCATGTGATTGTTCGATTAGTAGAATATCCATGTGAATAAGTAAATGGCATTATTTCATTTTATTTATGCCATACTATGTTGAAAGTTCAAGTTTGAAAGGATTTTGTTTTAGTTATACATTGCCTTAAATGTATATTCTTATTTATGAAAGTTTCCGCTATATTGTTATCCTTACTGGGCATTTGAGCTCACCCCTTTTCTATGTTTTATTTTTCCCAGGAAGTGAAGAAGTAAATTATGAATGACCTGCAGGGATATTATGTAGGGATATGAGTGTGGATTATGGAAACAATATGTTGTTGTAGTAGTTTTTCATTTTATGATGTAATGTAAGACTTATGAATATATGTAGTGTTTCCAAGGCTACTAAACCAATCGGTATTTAGAGATTTGATCTTTCTTGTGATCATGCCAATGTTATGTAATAATGCACCGACTCTGGGTAACTAGGGTCGAGGCGTTACATGGAAGGCGACCGTGTGTGGTACAGACGATCGAGGCCCCGCATACTACTTTGGCCGATCGGCAGAGAGCTGATCAAGGGGATGAGGATGACATGTGGAAGAAGACTCTTTGGGCCTTCCAGCGATAGACCCTCGAAAATTATGAGGGCAACACCTCTAACATGAAGACGGAAGCCTGGATGGAGGATCTAGTGATAGCCTTCGGCCTGATTCGGGCCTCGACTGAGTACTGGGTTCCTCTGGCCGTCAGCCAGATGCGGGGAGTGGCGTGTCAGTGGTGGACGCTTTACCTGGGAAAGAGGAGAGAGGCTGAGGTGGCATGGGCTGATTTCGAGAGGGTGTTCCGGGCGGAATTCCTCTCTTTGACGACGAAGGCGGAAAAGAGACAAGAGATACTCTCCCTCCAGCAGGGGATTATGTCCGTTAGGGAGCTAGGTATCATGTTCAAGGACATCCTACGTTTTTCTCTGGACCTCTATCCCTACGAGGAGTCTCTGGCAAGACATTTAGAGGAGGCGCTCTGACCCTCCCTCCAGTATGCTGTTACCCCCTTTACCCTTCCGACGTACTTGGAGGTCCAGAAGAAGGCCAAAGTGGTAGAGAGGATGCCTGCTCTAGGAGGAGTGTCACGAGAGGGGATCCAGCTGGGACCATCGAAGGGGAAGGCCGTCAGCACAAGGCCTCCAGCGTCAGGACCCTCTAGGTTCCAACCCGTAGGGAGCAGGCCGTAGTAGTTTCAGTTTAGATCCCTTGGTCCTTGCCCCTTTTCTTCGGTCCCAGGGCCGCAGTGCTTCGTCTGTGGGAGCCCTGGACATCTCCAGAGTCAGTGCCCGGACCGGGTATAGTATGACAGTGGTGGACGACCCCCCCCCCCCCCCCGCTCCAGTAGCAGCTTCCAACGAGACCTTTTCAGCAGCACCAGCAGGGAATGTGAGCTCCTGCTCCTCCAAGGGCAGACGTAGGAGGAGGAGGCATACCTCAGGGCGCTCCTCAGGGACCTCAACCAGGGCTTGGTCAGGGAGGTGGCAGACAGCCGAGGGGCAGAGGAGCCAGGCGTGGACAACTATACGCCATAGAGGCAGTAGTTCCAGCAGGGTCGAAGGTTGTTCGAGGTACGATCAGTTTGTTTAGTACCCTTGCTTATGCCTTGTTTGATACTGAATCATCCCACTCCTTTATTGCACCCAGTCTAGCCCGTTCCTTGGGTCTCGATGCCGAGAGGCTTCCAATTACCATGGTGTTGAGAACACCAGCCAGAGGTCAGACCGACTTTTTGTTTGTTTGTCGGGGATGCGGACTGATGATAGGGCAACATCAGTCGGTTGGGGATCTTCTTTTGCTAGAGATACAGCCATACGATGTCATCCTAGACATCGAATGGTTATTCTCTGTGTGTTCCGTCATCGACTGTTTCCGAAGAAGGGTCGTGTTATCGGAATTGGGCGGCCGACGTGTTACCTTCACCAGCGAGCGGAGCGGTCATGAGGGCAGCAGGCGAGAGGAACCCCTACTCTCCTTGTTAGCCGAGCTGTCAGTAGAGTCAGTAGATGCTGAGATGGTGGAAGTGCCAGAGATCGTATGTGGGTTTATGGACGTTTTCCCTAAAGAGGTGACAACTCTACCCCCTTGACGTGATATCAAGTTCGGGATAGACCTGCAGCATGACGCTCATCCGATCTCTATGGCTCCATACCGGATGGCAGCTACGGAGCTACGGGAGTTGCAAATTCAGGTTGATGATCTGATGAAGAGGGGTTATGTTCGGCCAAGTGCGTCACCGTGGGGTGCTCTAGTCTTGTTCACAAAGAAGGAAGATGGTGGTCTCAGGTTGTGCATAGACTACAAGAGGCTGAATCATGTGACGATCAAGAATCTCTACCCTCTTCTGAGGATAGACGATCTTTTCGACCATCTGAAAGGGGCGGGATGGTTCTCGAAGATCGACCTGCGGTCTGGGTACCACCATCTAAGAGTGAAGGAGGGTGACATCCTGAACATGTCGTTCATGTGCAGATATGGACACTTCGAGTTCGTAGTCATGCCCTTCGGTGTTACGAATGCCCCGGCTGTGTTCATGGGGCTTATGAACTACATCTTCCGGGAGTACCTAGATCGGTTCGTAGTTGTTCTCATCGACGACATCCTAGACTACTCAAGATCAGAGGAGGACCATATAGAGAACCTAAGGACGGTTCTGGAGGTAATCCGACATCATCATCTCTATGGGAAGTTGTCAAAATGCAAGTTTGGGACATGAGAAGTGCACTTCCTTGGACACGTGGTGTCCGAGCAGGGTGTAGCGGTGGACCCCTCAAAGGTTGAGGCAGTTTTTTCTTGGGAAGCACCCAAGAATGTGGTAGAAGTCCGTAGTTTCCTCGGGCTGGCGGGTTACTATTGGAGGTTCGTACCCAACTTCTCCCGATTTGCTGCCCCTTTGACAGCCCTGACCAAGAAAGACCAAGTTTTCATGTGGAGTGAGTTGTGCGAGTCAGCCTTCAGCTATCTGAAGGAGAAGTTGGTCAGTGCCCTAGTGTTGAGATTTCCAGAAGAAGGGGCGGTGTATGAGGTGTTCTGTGATGCTTCAGGACAGGGCATGGGATGTGTGTTGATGCAGCAACAAGGGGTGATCTCTTATGGGTCCCAGCAACTACGGCCTCATGAGCGTAATTATGCCACCCATGACCTGGAGCTTGCTGCAGTCGTTTTTCCGCTAAATTTATGGCAGAACTACCTCATCGGAGAGCGCTTTGTGGTCTTCACGGATCACAAACTCTTGAGGTATATCTTCTCCCTACGGGACCTAAACTTGCGACAGTGAAGATGGGTGGAGTTCCTCAAGGATTACGACTTCGAGATATCATATACTGAGGGAAAGGGAAACGTGCTGGTCAATTCCTTGAGCAGGAGGACGCATAAGGATGTGGTCTGAGAGTCAGCGGACGCCTGGAAGGCAATAGAGGAGTTGGTTTTCTTACTCCTGGATGTGAAGATGGATAGCGGTAGAGGTTGCCTATGTCAGATGAAAGTGCAGTCATCTCTGTTTCGGCAAGTGGAGGAGTCTCAGTGGGGAGACCTGGAGTGCGAAGTGATGCGTGACTAAGTTGACCAGGTCAATGCTCCGGAAGGATGGACAGAGGATGGTCGGATCCAGATGCTTTTCCAGGGAAGGTTGTTCGTTCCAGAGGCGATGTGTGGCAAGGTTCTCAGTGAGTTCCACAACTCACCCCTGGCGGTACACCCAGGAGTTTCCAAGATGTACCAGGGACTGAAGAGGTAGTTTTGGTGGCCCGGAGTTAAGTGAGCGGTGGCAGAGTTTGTGGCCAAGTGCTTAGTGTGTCAGCAAGTGAAGGCTAAACACCGAGTTCCAGGTGGCCTACTGCAGCCCCTTGATGTCCCTGAGTGGAAGTGGGATGACATCTAGATGGATTTCATCATGGGACTATCCAAGGTCCACGGGGGATGTGACGCCATCTGGGTGGTAGTGGACATGTTGATGAAATCGGCTCACTTTCTGGAGATCAGGGAGTCGACTGCAGTGGATGCTTTGGCACAGAGGTATGTGGATGAGGTGGTGCGGTTGCATGGATTTCTGAGGTCTATAGTCTCAGATAGGGATGGATGGTTTACCTCACGAGTCTGGAGAGGATTTCTGCATGCTTTTGGAACCCAGCTATGCCTTAGCACTGCTTTCCATCTCCAGAAAGATGGAAAAACCGAGCGCACCATCCAGGCCTTGGAGAATATGCTGCGGGCATGTGTTCTGGACTCAGGAGGATCATAGGGGCAATACGTGCCTCTGGTAGAGTTTTCCTACAATAATAGCTACCACTCTACCATCGGTATGGCCCCGTTTGAAGCTTTGTACGGGAGGCCATCTCGTTCTTCTGTGTGTTGTACTGACACTACTAGATTTTTGAGTTTTTGCGCCTGTGGAAACGGGCGACCGCCGTTGGAGGTTGCTATTAAAAGCATTAGCGACCTCCAATGGCGGTCGCTAATCCGGAACAAAAAAATCGCGGGATTTTTCCCGCCCCGTTCCTCTTCCTTGTCATTTTTCCCCGCCACCGCTGCAAATTTGGTGTCGTCGCACCGATGTCCCCGCCGCCGCCCCCACCTCATTCCGGTCACCCTCGGTGTCATGTGTGTCACCCTCCGCTGCCCCCTCTACCATCGCAGCGTCCGCCTATCACCCCGCCGCCGCCCCCGCCTATCACCATCACTTGATAACCTACCGGAACTCCCTCCAGCCGCCGCATGTCCGCCATTGATGGCCACCGAAGGTCACCCAAGGCCCCCACATTCCTTCGCGTTTCTCCAGTAGAATTTCTGTGTTTCTGCGTTTACATGAGCTACAGTGACCGCCATTGGCGGTCGCTGTTGCTCATTACCGACGGATCAACCGCGACCGCCAAAAGCGGTCGCTGGGCGGCCGATAAAGCCCTTTAGAGACCGCTTTTTGTGGTCACTAAAAGACCTTATTTTAGTAGTGTAAAGTAGGATAGGTAGGCATCCTTGTCCCTGAGGTGGTACATGGCATGATAGAGAAGGTTCAGCTCATACGGGAAATGATAAAGGCGGCCCAAGACCGACAGAAGTCGTATGCTGATACGAGGAGGAGGCCCGTGGAGTTTGTGGTTGGAGACCACGTGTTTTTGAAGGTCTCCCCTCAGCGTGGGCAGTGGAGGTTCGGCAAGGGGAGTAAGCTTTCTCCCAGGTTCATCGGACCCTTCAAAGTGTTTCGGCGGGTCAGCGAAGTGGCTTATCAGCTAGCGTTACCACCGCAACTACTGAGGATACATGATGTCTTCTGTGTGTCCCAGATTTGTTGGTACCTGCACGACGATTCGCACATCCTTGATTGGGGTGAGCTGGACATCGAGGATGACATGACTTTTGTGGAGAGACCAATGATGATCAAGGATCACAAGGAGAAGGTGCTTCATGGGAGAACCATTCCCTTGGTTCGTAGACATGGTGGTCTAGAGGAGAGTACGTGGGAAAGGGAAGCACAGATGCGTGCCCAGTACCGAGAGTTGTTTTGAGTTTTGTTCCTTGTTGTACATTCTGTGGTAGAACGTTTTGCCTTGTTGAATATGAAATGCACTGGTTTTCTTCCTCTGAATGCCTGTGAAAATCCCTGGCTATGTGGGAGGAGAGAACCCGACCCCTAATCAAGACGCATGAAGGCGGATGTAATTAAACCCATGCAGGCGAGTCAGTGCCGTCCAAAGCGGATAATATCTTGACACGGGGGAGGAGACTCCCCAACCCACATACCTGGGAAGCTTGGCTTAGTATGTTGGAAGTGTGTGTGGGTTCACTTCTATGAGGTATCTTTTGAGGTGGTTTTTCAGACCCTCTCTTTCCTTCTTGTTTGTTTTGATTCTTGGGGACAAGAATCGTTTAAGAGGCATCTGATGTAACGGCCCGGGTTTTGTGGGGATCCTTTACTTTGTGATAATCTCGTGTTGGGTTTTCTAGTCTGGGAATCACGGCGGTGTAAGCCTATCGGTAGCCTTAGCCTACTGGTAGCCTTGGCCGACCAGTCGCCTTGGCCCACCGGTGGCCTTGGCCTACCCCATGGGTTCTTTCCTGTGGCTTTTGGGCAATTAGGGTTTTAAACCCTATTTTGACCTGTTTGAGCGTGTTTTAAAGACCTGTAATGCCATAAGAGTCGTAATTAAATACTTAATGAATTGATCAGTCGGTTTAAACCACCCGGACCCCTTTAATGACGAGTGGGGCCGCATGGCCAACCCACGACCCCGCGCCTTACGCAGTTTGGCATTCTCATCTCAACCGTCTGCAGCTCTTATAAATTAACGGTTAGCTGTGGTGTTTCTTCTTTCCTGGATCGCAGCTTTTCACAAACAGCTTCTGGTGCATCGGGCACAT
Source organism: Viscum album (assembly GCA_963277665.1). Lineage (NCBI taxonomy): Eukaryota > Viridiplantae > Streptophyta > Magnoliopsida > Santalales > Viscaceae > Viscum > Viscum album. The sequence continues at coordinate 247,111,212 of OY728135.1, read as the reverse complement.
CGTTATCCATAAGGTTCCGTGCCCGGCCTAAGCGTCGATCGTCTATGAACAAGTAGGGAATTTCTGCATCTCCTCTCCCTTTGGTGTATCATGTCGGGTGGGCATGCTTTTGTTTCCGTAGAATTGGATAAAATAGACCTAAATAAAGATAATGAACAGATTCTATAAGGAATGAAGGGGGGGGGGCTGTGATCATTGATGTTGTTTATAATATGATTATGGCTTACGCCTTCTGAAAATCAAGGTTTATGGTGGTCGTTGTCTGTGCACTAATGAACCCCTCATAGTGCTTTAAATGGATTTGTTTTGTAATTTTAAACTCATGCTGTGTAAAGTAAATCGGTTAATAACGTATACCCAGCTAAATAAATTGAAAGCACCAGGATTAACCCTTCTGTGATAACCCCCGGTTAAAAAACACGGAAATTGGAATCTTGGAGCATGTAAAATCTTTAAATCTGGAAATACCGCATGGGACTGTTTTGATTGATGGTGGTGGTTTGTTTGTTCTTCTTCCACGGGCCGGTTTTTGGAGATGTGCGAGGGGATGGGGTCCCCTGTTGTTATGGATTCAGTGGTTGTGAGTTTTAAGACCCGGTGGTTACTTGTTTGTATCACGAATTGAGGTGGGATCCTCTGTTGATGAAAAACCATTTTGGGGAGGGGACACGGGGCAGTGTCTCGGGGTTGTCCTTGGTTACATTACTTCGGGGGATCTCACTTACTCCTTGTTGTTGTAACGTTACAAGAGAACCAAGTGTGAATGTTTAAATTGACGATTGACTAGATCCTTTTCATGGTTATTCTTATGGTGTTAGTTTCCCAGTAGTGAATGAACTTATTTGAACTTTATCACTAAACATGAAACAAGAATGGGACAAATGGGTTTTGTTGGTGAGAGTCTTGACTCAGACCTGAGTGTTGTTGTGATCTGTAGGCTGTCTAAAGAAAAACCTAGCTTGGGTGAGTGCTTGTTACCTATTTATATACTTGTAGCTTTGTGTTTCTTATTCGCGCCCCACCCAAGTAGAGCACTTAGTTCCGAAAACCCCCATTTCATGGGGGAGGGTGTTTTTCCCAACACTATTCTTAGTGGCTGGTTATTAGATCCTTTTCTGCTCCCTTTCCCAGATATCCCAAGAATCTTCGGGCAGGCTGTGATGGCCTGAGGTCCATTATTATCCCAAGAACCTTCGGGTGAGGTAGTGTGATGGTTGCCCAGGTGTGTGCGACAGGTGGTTTCCCAAGTGTCTTCGGGATGAGGCCCAGGTGTCTTCGAGCGTGGAAGTGGATTATCTAGCCTAGGTGTCTTCGGGCGTGGTAGTGGATCATCTAGCCTAGGTGTCTTCGGGCGTGGTGGTAGTCGTTCTGGCCTAGGTGTTTGCAGGCATGGTTACGTGTGACAGTTGTGGCCCAGGTGTTTGCGGGTGGAATTCGGCAGTGGGACTGCGTGTGGTTGTGGCCCAGGTGTGTGTGGGCGGGTGAGGCAGTGGGACAGCGGTGACAGAATGGCGGGATTAGTTCGATGCGTAAGATGTCTCAATAACCAGTGGGAAAGTGGCGTGGGGTACCCAAACATCGATGTGCTCTTATTATATATATTAATTGACTTGCGTTATTTGGGGAGTGTTCCTTGGTGAGGCTTGGGTGGATAGTTTACCTTGATAGGTGTTTGGTTTACACCTTTTCTCACGGTACTTTAGTACGTTCCCCCACTTGTGCACGAGAGTCTTTGTTTTTCCCTACTGAGTGTACTTGTATGCTCACCCTACGTATATAAAACTTCTTTCAGGTTTCCAGGGGGACTTCGGGGATCGCGTGGGACAATACTAGCTCGGACCTTGGGGCAGTTGTAGTTGTTGTTTTCCTTGTTTTGGTACTTACCTTTGTGGTCATCTTTTGTATCCTGTGGTTTTTACTTTGGGAACATGCATGTGGGAATGGTTTACTTTTGGCTTTACTTTTCTTTTACCTTCATTTTGATGGTTTTCATCTTCCTATCTCCCAATCCTATAAAACGAAAAGGGGTAATGCCTTCCATTTATGTGAAATTCTATACCCTTGGTGCTAATCACCACTCCGGGACCTATTGAATGCGTGTCTTGGGGGTCATTATCTCTCCTTCAACTTAAAGAAGGAAGGGTCTGGCAATCTGTTGACCCTCCCCTCCTTTTTGTGAAGGCGGGTCATGACATATAAGGCCCCGACCTTAAACCTTACTTAATATTGAATTAAATGAATAATTCAATTGAGGATCTTTTTAGGTTTAGAGTTTTAGAGAATAAGGACATAACTATGACATCTCAAAAGTTTACAAAGAAGACACTTCTACCAGGTTTCCATAAAATAAAAACTCTTAAAAAGAAACATGTCTACTTCCTTGTTTTATATAGCATGACTTTCCCTTGATCCCATCCTTGACCCTACTCCACATTAAGACCTGTGAAAAACATTTCAAAAAAACATGGGGTGATCATAAAAAGCTCATTAAGGGATACACAAAGAATGAAAACTGTTAGTTTTTCAAAACAACAAGTAAACCATGTATACTTGATCAAAGTAATATTTTTCACCTTTATGAAGTAGTAAAAACTCTTCAATGAATAAAATATCATCACATACCCTTTTTAACCAAAATATTACCATAAAACCCATATACATAACATATAAAGTTAACTTGGGACATAAAAATACTTAAATGGAATAACCATATGGTTGACTTCCACACATATCATTTAATGGAATAGCCATACGGCCGACTTCCATACCCAATGCATTGGAGGTTATAACGTAACCACCCATCCTGGTATTCACGACACCAACCATCATATGGTTTATCACTTAACCACCTGTGAAATGTCCAAGTACCACTATAAAATCATAAGACATAAAACAAATATAATGGAAAGAAAACATTTCCACACTTTGATCAAAATATATCACTTAAATATATTGACATAACAAATCCATTATAGAAACAAATTTCAATACCAAAATACATAAAAGAGTATATGGTATAAATTTCATTTTAAAAACATTACGGCTTGTTGAGGAAGCCAAATACCAAATAATACTCACAACGGCGGAAAAGGTTGTTGTCACCGCGTACGTTAAAAGAAACATTCCATTTTGTCGCTTAGTAAAACGCTTCGTAGAAAAAGATTCCTTTTGAATAAAATAAAAATTCAAAGGGGTTTATACACCATATAAATGAAAGACTTGTATTAGAAAAAAATATTCCTCAATGAAAGGAGATTGAGACGAAGACCCTTACAAAGATGGTATCCTTGGATTAAGGATAAATCAATTACATAATTATGTGTGACAAAAGGAGACACAAAATATAAGTGGATATTAAGTGTAAAAAAATCAGAGATTATTCAAAAATATTCATAGAACAACATATTCAAGGAATATAGGTTTATCCCAAATAATCAAAATTGGGTTAAGAAGTTCCCGTTCAAAAATTCGACAGCCTAACGGCGTCACTTAAAAATTCAGAAAATGAGTTGATGAGAGATAAAAAGGCTATCTCATCACTTGTACATTAAATTTACAACAATAAGGATATCTAAGAACATATACCAACATAATAATATGTAATTTAAAAGACATAACAAAATTAGTCTTTTTAAAGAAGAGGAGGGTGAAAGGTCCCCTTACCGATTTGGGTAACTTTCAAAAGGTACACCCCATCGAAGAAGGGTCATACAATGAATATGAAAATACCCATAAATGGAATTATATTACACAAAGAGTATAATAATGGGCATTACATACACCACTCCAAGGAAATGGTGGCAAATTTAGCATAAATCTCACGGGAATAAAAGTGAGATGAAAAATCCCTTACGAAAACTCGGTAGCCTAACGGTGCCACTTAAAACTTCAAAAAATGGATTGATGAGATCAAATAGGGTCTCTCATCATATTAAAATAAAATTTACAGCAATAGGAATATAAAATAACATCCCCCAACATACCCAAGAGGATTTTAAAAGAAGTGACATAAAGGAGAGTACTTAAAAAGATAGAGAGAGGTTGGATCTCTTACGAAAATTCGGCAGCCTAACAGCGCCACTCAAAACATCCAAAAAGGATTAATGAGAGAAAATAGGGTTTCTCATCATATGAACACAAAAATTAAAGTAATAGTAATATAAAATAACATCCCAATCATAAGAAAGATTAGCTTAAAAGGAATGGCATAAAAGAGTGTAATTAAAAAGAAATAGAGGGGTAGGATCCCTTACCTCAATTCCAACTTGTCTTGTTCGTTTCTTTATATTTCGGAATAATAAACATTGGTAATTTTATAATTGCCTAAGGACCTCCTTTAAATATTATTATTCAGTTCATATCACATATTATAATGTTATAATATTTGGTTAATAATGTTAGTTTATATCAGACGTTTTTATCGATGTTTGGTACATGAGTCAAAATTGAGCTTGTTGGAAAAGAATTTTCCATGAAGTTATAGGTACATCATCTCCAGAATATTATCAATTATTTAAATATCATATATATCCAGTATATATTCATTTTATACTATTCCCTAACATTTGGAGATAAAAAATGAAAAGCACCGTTCATGGAGACGGTAGGCCGTACGTACGCATGAACGCTACCTTCATTTTTTTGTCTTATTAATGGAATTAAAGCTAGAAGAGAGATATATATATTATAATTCCAGAATGATATAAATAATTTATATGTAATATATGACATATATATATATCCATTATATATATGTACTTATAATAGTACATAACATTTGGAGATAAGAAATGAAATGTACCGTTCATGGAGACGGTAAGTCGTACATACGCATGAACGCTACTTTCATTTCTTTGGAACATTAATAAAATCAAAACTAGACGAGATATATATATATTATAATTCCAGTATAATATATATGTTATATAGATCACATAACTTCATCAATTTCATTCTTTATACATTCCATGTATTCCATGAACGAGTCACATCCCTTGAGGGGGCGGTAGTCCACACTTCCTCAAATGAAGTTATCACATTTTCACAACATGCAAAGAATAAAGGTATGTATTACATATATAATAAAGAATCATAGAGAGGAAATAAATATAATATGTATAATAAATAAATATAGTTCCATCATAATGGCCACCATGAGAGGTGGTATGAGAAGATAGAACAATCATTGCTTTGTGTGGCAGTAATTCTCCATCCACGGAAACAATATGTTACTTAACGATTAGACGAAGTTGTGTGTTAGTGTAGCTCAAATCCTCTTTATAAAAACATCCTAGTATGTTTAATATACTGGTTTTGTTACAAAATATATAAATAAAAAGATTTTAGGGGGTTGGACAAGCAAAATAAAACAAAAGAACACAAGTGAAGACATTCACTTTAAATCGGGTCACTCTTTTTGATTTGAGCTCAAAGGCGTCCTTAGAAATACTTCTGCCCAATGTGAGGCTTCTAGGAGTAAGAGAGGGATGTTTAGAGACAAAAGGGGCAGGGGTGGCCAAGCCAAAGGCTTGAGAGGTGTGGGTAAGGTTGTAGAGGTGGGGGCCTTTTATAAGAGGAGTGGAGGGGCACTCTTGGAAAGTCTTGAAAAGTAACATTATTATAAAATGATTTTAGGATTTTAAAGGTCCCAAAATTATATATTTCTAGGATAAGGTGATAATAGTTCTAAAACAAAACATATAATAGGTTTTTTTACAGGTGTAGTTCTTAGATTTTACATTATCTTTTTATTTTATTAAAATCGTTAAATAATGAGGTAATGGCTGAATCATCATGGTGTTATAAATAAATAAATTTAAATAATTTCTAAATATTATCAAAAAATTCTATGATGTAGGAACTATTTTTAGCTTTATAATGAATATTTATAGTCAAAAATATGACTTGTATAACCCCATGTAAAAATTGTTTTAGTAAAAAAACACATGTTTGTGACATTTTAATTTTAACTTTAAATAAAAAGGTATTAATGTCATTTTCCAACCAAAGTGGCTCCATGGGGTCCCCAAGTTGACCCATGGATTTTATAGGTCGTCCATGACACATCCAATAAGGTAGGACATGTGTATAGTTCATTTCATATTATTAAAACATTATTTTTACCTTAAATTACACTAATTTCATTTAATCAGGATTAATAAAACTTAAAAGTTACTATTCACCAAAAAATTAATTTAATCTTATTGAACCACATTTTAATTCCTAATGACAACCACGTATGTCGGATTTTTGAAAATAAAATCACAGATGTGGTAAAGTTTCATTTAAACGAAAAAATCAGTTTTCTTAACTACTACTTAGTGGTTTCAATATTTATCAAAAATCGAAGTTTTTCAGAAAAATACCAAAAATTCATGCTAAGATATATTTGATATTACGAATTAAAAAATTATGTCTATTTTTCAAAATTCAAAACATAAAAGTTGAATTAATTAATTTTATAATTAATTCCCGGTGTCAAAACAAATAGTGTGTTTTTAAGAAACAATATCTATTAAAAGATTGACACTAGTTTAAGTCCAATTTCGAAGTGAAATTAATTCCAATGACCACCATTATATTAAATAGTAAAAATATATTCTAATTTAACTTTAAATCCAATTCAAAAGATGATATAATACTATAAATAAATTAGATTGAAAATAGGTTTTGAATTAAAATACAATATTTTCACTAAAACTGATCTTTAGCGGAAAAATAACAAAAATTTACACAAATTAAATTTTGATGTCGAGATTTTAAAGAAGGATTTTATTTGTCAAATATAACATATAAAATCTTCAAAAGTATATTTAAAAAGGGTTCTCCATCAAAAGGCGGTTAATCGACCTTTTAATGAATATTAGAATATTTATGCTTAAAACTGGATTCATTCGCATTTTAAGCCTCTAACATTTATTGGAAAAAGTAAAAATATTTGACAAACATATATAACCATTTTATAGTTAGTTCTGTTCATTCCCACCATTACAATGGCTAGGCGTTAACTACCATTTAAAAAAAATATTATTTTAATATTAGAGTGTAACTTAAGATTTCAAAGAAACTCATTGTTGCGTATTGGGTACGCCATCAAGCACATCGTTCCCTTTAAATTAATATTAACATTTTATTCACAAATAGGGATAACTATAAAAATGTCATATTCCTTATTTACCTGGGGTGTTAAAGTAACCTTATTAATTTTTATTAGAAAAGTACAGATGAAATAATGTAATTTAGGTTACAAATAAAGTTATAATAAACATTAAATTACCATAAGTAAATATAGACCATAAGTATTCAAGGGTGCAATTTCGGACCATTTGGAGCCACATTGATGAGATTATGACTCCTACAGTATTTTATTTAAAGAAATGTAAACCATGTCACACTCTTATTTTTAATAAGTTCAATATTTTTAATGTGCTTTTATCCATATGATATGATTTATTAAAAATATTATTTTGAAATATAAAATATTTATTTTCACCATTGTAATTTTTTTTAAATTTTATGATGAAATAGTTACCTTAAATTCCTTCACAACACTGATGCAGTAATATTTAATTGAATAGAAAAATCAAATTCATGATATGATAAATATTATGACCAATATAATTTGAGATAATTGATGAAATAAATTAATTTCATATTTTAAAATAGAATTTTATTTATATAATATAATATATTCTTGAGTTTTTCATTTTATCTTGATATTTTTAATGTCTATGTAATGAATAATTATAAAAATTGATATAATTGATATTTAATAAAAAATAATATTTTATTAAATGATATAAATTCATAAAACTATTATATCAATTATGTGACTAGTATATGGTTTAAAATTTATTCCATTGTCCAATTATGGGAATTTTTCCACTTATTATAAATACATTGACCCTCAAAGAGTAACAATCTTTTTTATCACATTAAGATTTAAATGGGTTTAAATATGGGATAATTCCAAAAGATAATTATATGAATATAGTAAAAAGATGTCTAATTTTTTTTATGATTTCATTATGGCGCATAAATACTTTATATTGAGAATAATTTAATTTTATTCCATTTTAAATTGAATTTTAATTATAAATTAATTTAATATTTTGAGAAATGCAAAGACTTCCTCTCCCATCTCTTATAAAAGTGAACCTTGACTTCTAAATAATTCACACACAAGACCCTATTTGGTTTATCTTATAAATATCAAAATAAATTCCTCAAATATGTAATCTCATTATATAGGTATTTTTGTAGCCATAATACCAATTTTAGAGGTCTTAATTTGTTATGAAAAGATGTTTTTATAAAGAGGATGTGTAGTTTTTATTTGCATGCTTTAGTTTTGTTTCGTCTTCCACATCCCTAAATAAATTTTTAATAATGATAAAATAATAAAAAAAGTATAATATATATATATATAATTTATTTTTTTTAATCATGATAGATATCTCTATCCCCTTCAATCAAATATAAAATGAAAAAGTAATTATCTATTGAAAACTACTACCTCGTGAGCTGATGCAATTAATTTTCAAAAACCAACTCTCAAGAAAGGTTTTAATTATGGATTTAATTTTTATATATTATACTGAGTAAATATTTAAAATTATAAAAAGATAATTTTTCATTTACCATCTTACCATCCTATGAAATGAAAATTTATTATTTTGTTCATGTGTACGTGTCGACTACCACCTCCACAGAGCGATGAGATTGTTATTTCCTCACATCACATGTAAGATATATAAATAAGAATATTTAAGTAAGTAATATGATATTTCTGATATGATAATGATTATATAAATATAAAATAATACTTTATAAATTTCCTTAATGGTTGTTCAAAAATTGAAACATTACTCATTTATTTGGATGTCCTACTATCACAATGACTGTTACATTGTTCATTTTTTAAAATCATTTTTAATAGTGGGATTTTAAATTTTAATTAGTAAAAATAATATTTATTACATGATTATAATTATTGATATTATGGAATAATGACCTTTTTGTTAATTTTAAACCTTCTGAAGGCATTTGGACTTTTGAACCAAGTATCACTAAAAAGTATTATTTGAACATAAATGATTAAGTAATTATTAAAACATGGTATTAAGTGAAATAATTGTAATAATAAACTAGATAATGGTTATTAATTAGGAAAATAATTAAACTAATTTTATTATTTAAGATGAAAAGTAACATATGTGATGATTCAAACTCATGGTGCAAGGTTTTCATTTCAGTTTTATTTCCATGGGGTGCATAATTTATACACTACTTGTTTCTTTTCCATGGGGTATATACGACCCAAGATTTCCTTTTATGATAATTACCATGAAAATTCTGTGACATTCATATCCATATAATGTTATTTATTTCTTTTTTATTATGGTTAAAAATATACCAAATTAGTAGTGTTTTATTTTACATTCTCATCATTATTTGAGATTTCTTATATTTAAGACTTCACTTTGGAACAATCCTTTTATATGTCCATGTTTTAAAAAAATGTTTATAAAATGGTTTTTAATATTACAATATTTGTTTAATTTCATTTTATCCCACGTTTTATTTTTTTAGTAAAATAGTTTTTAATATATTTTTTTTAGTTCTCCAAATAAGGTTATTTGTGAAATTTTCAACATAATATGGATGAAAGGTTTTATTATCTTATAACAAATGAGGGGATTCTTATTCTTTTGTGACCCCTTATTAATTTTAAAATTACATTACTATATTATAAATTTGTTTTAAAACAATTTTTTTTTCAATTATAGGTTTGTTTTTTTTTAAATGAGTAGTGGTATTAAAATGGAAACATTATTTTCCTAAATAATTGTTCCATGTAAAATTAAAAAATAATTTATATTTAAGATTAAATCAATTTATGTCACTTTAGATCTGGTATGGATATGATCCAAGGATGACATTCATATTAATTATCTAGATTTTTATGTTTTTGATAACATGGCCTTTATTAAAGCTGTTACATTTACAAGGGATATAATTTAATGAAATGATTAAATTTTTATGAAGCCTATTTATTTTCCATGGGTTATGCTATAATGTAATTTTTATAAAACCCATTTCTTTTTAGGGGATCTGATTGGATTAGTATTTTATAATCATTTTTAATGCATATGTATGGTTTTAATTGTGTGAGGATGGATACATAATAACCAAGGATGGTGGTTACTTATAACAAATGATGGAGGTAAAATTATATCCAGTGATGGGTGGGACTTATATCTATATTTAATGCATGGGGTAAATATTGATATCTTTTGAGAAAAACTAACTGTAATGGGTATTGAACTCTATTTAGAAGGGGTAATTGTCCACAATGATAGTCTTGGTACGTAACCTTGACTGTTACGATGGTTTGTGGAGTGAACTCATTTAGCTATGATTTTTTGGGAAAAGATACTTGAAAAGAATGAAAATGATTTTCTATATATGTGTGTAATTAATAATTCCATGTATTCTGTCAATGTTATTATCTCATGGATAACGATCTTTTATAACTCATTTCATATGATCTTACAAGATTCCATGACACAGTATTATGATATTTTATATATAGCGTGTATTTTTATAATGTTCAGCACGTTTTCACTTTTTCTTTAACTCATGTTATGCTTATGTAATCAATAATATCTCCATTTTACCTTAATTGAGCATTTGGGACCACCCTTTTCATATCTTTCCATTACTGATGTTACAAATGAAGGTTTTATAAAGGTTATTTTTTATAACAGTTCTATAAATTAGTAATTTTAGTGGGATTATATATGTTTCTATTACCATGTTGTTTATATTTAAGAATATGTAAGATATTTTCCTAATTATATAAAACTTTATGCCTATGGTCACATCTTGAAGAATGCTATGAAATATTTCAATTGATTTGGAATGCTTTTTATTCTTGAAATTGGGTCACAATTATTGGTCTCAATGATTGAAATGTAATGATTATGTTTTTAGAATCTTATTTAGGAGTGTGGGTTTAGGGCTGTTACACATTGTGTATTAACATGAAGAGGTTTTTCGACGATGATGTGTAGTTATTAACTGAGTTTTTTTATTTATTTTATTTCATATATCTTTCAAATCATAATAAATAATGAAAAGGTAATAAAAATATTATATTTCATTTATATAATTTTTTTTCTTAAGGGAATAACAAATATCCATCTCATTATTTTATCAAATGGGAAACAAGAACATCATTCATTTTTATGCAAGACTACTACATTGTGAATCGATGTAATTTATTTTTCATACAATAAAACTCGTGTCTAGTTATAATGATGGATTTCATGTAAATATATTATAGTCATGAATTATTTATCGTTCTATAAAAATAATATTTTATCTAATTTCATACAATTCCTTCAATTAAAGAAAAATAATGTCATTTATGCGCATTTTTATTACCACCTCCACAAAGCGATGTGATTACTTTTTCATGACCACATCACATGTATGATTGTTGACGCTCCTTTCCGTCACAGAGTCTAAATGAATGAAAAGGGAAATACGTTGAACAAAGAAGATTCATCCTTTGAACAAATATAAATAATTTACAAAGGAATGAAGAAGAAGAACATTGCGCAAAGGTCGCGCAAGTTCTACAATGGTCGCACAAGTATACTTGCGTGCCTCAATGGTCGCGCAAGTACACTTGCGCGCCTATTTCGGTCATGCAAGTGACTTGCGCGCCGATGTTGGTCGTGCAAGTGACTTGCATGCCCTAAATAATAACCACCCAGGGTCTTCTCCTACCTATAAATAGACCCTGTGGGCCCCCCATTCGAGGAGGGAATTTTTCCAGAAACTCAGATCTGAGCTCCCAGTGCCCTATTCTATTCTCAAAGCTTCCGAAGCACTTCTTAGGTAATTTCTTACCTAGAACGGAAGATCTAAAGAGTGGGAGGAAGGCCTAAGTGTTGAAACTCAACAACACTTGCGCGCCTGAGTGGTCATCCCTTAAGGGAAAAGGCCACACTTGCGCGCCACCCTACTCCTTCAATAGAACTTGCGCGCCCCTCTTCTGGAAGAACCTCAAGGGGATTCTAAAGGCTTTAATCAGGAGTCACTCAAGTATTACCCTACTGGTTATCCATCGCGCAAGTACATAATTTGTCGCGCAGGCAAACCTGCTTGACCAGGACTTGCGTACCCACGCAGTACCTACGCCCCTGCCAGGACATCTTCGCCCCTTCCTTTTTGGGTGCCTTTCTTTCCCATTTCACCCCTCTTAAACCATTACACCTTTCTTATTCAAGATCCAGTCTTCAAGACACTCTTCAAAGCCATTTATGGCATGATTTCTTGATTTGACTTCCTTATCTGAAAGGAATTCTGTGGAATATCTCTCAAAACCTAGTGATTTACACATCTTTATGTCACTAAAGATTGAGATTTCATTCATTCAACCTCATCCTTTAAGATGAGAGAATCCTTAACCTGGGTATCCTTTTCAGAAATAATCCCCAGTCATAAGTACTCTAATTTGGGAATCCTCTTAAGAGTAAGCCCCAGATCCCCTAACCTGGGATTCCTTTTCAGGAGTATGTTGCAGTCTCAAATATGGGCATCCTTTTAGGAGTAAGCCCCAGATCCCCTAACCTGGGCTTCCTTTTCAGGAGTAATCCCTAGTCTCAAATACGGTCATCCTCCTTAGGAGTAAGCCCAGTCATAATTCTTAACTTGGGCATCCTCCTTAGAAGCAAGCCCCAATTCTTAAAGTCCCCAAATCTGGGCATCCTCTTTAGGAGTAAGCCCCATTCTCCTAATTTGGGCATCCTCCTCAGAAGCAAGCCCCAAACCTTAATCCTTGACCTGGGCCTCCTTTTCAGGAGTAAGCCCCAGTCTTAATTCCTCTTAACCAGTCCTAATTTACCTTTGATCTGGGATTCCTTTTCAGGAGTAAAACCCAATCATAAGTCTTCTCCTAATTTGGGCCCCCTTTTCAGGAGTAAGCCCTAAGTTAGAGTATTCAAAATCTCAATGAAGATCATATACCTTTATGGACCCTGTTCCTGGATTTCTTCCCTAAAGTAAATCCTAAGATTCATTTATCTGGGCAGTCATACATACATAAGCCCCACATTATTTATTATGATTGCATCTTTAATGGCACAATTGTCTAATTTTTTTTACCAATACCTCTTGTTTCTCACACCGATCATGAGTCACGTGAGCTTAGAGTGTAAAAGTAATTGTGACATCCTTCTTTGAGCCATCAATCATAAACATCATACTCCTTTACATGAACTACGCGGGTTCATTTTCCTTTTTCAAAAAAAAAGGATACGTAGGTAGCCCATCTGCGGGTTCGATCCCAACTCTGAAATAATCCATGTCCTTTTGAATGACAATAAACTTCAAGTTCCCCACTGAGTGGCTTTAAAACCAGTATGGTCGTCATAATGATAAAGAGACTTCTATATAAATGTGTCGAAGGGTACCATTGACTAAGAATCTCTAATAAATACAGATGATTCTCTATCAATGAAGAACCTCGAATACATATAAAAGATTCTCTAAATTTCCTACATATTTGAACATTGATTGTTAAATCGAAAGGAAAAGGTCATTTTATACTTGGTAACGTAATAAGGATTATCGAACATAACTTAAATCTATAAAGAGAGTCCCAGAGTAGACAATAATTCCCCTAAAAAAGGTGTGATGAGTCGACCTCCCATCCTCTCGACCAATAAAAATTCTTAAGCCTCATCAGTCCACAAGCTAATGAGAAACTACCTTTGGAAAGTAGGTCCGAATGGATGTGGAATCATTGGATGTTTCCGTTTCTACGAACAAACCCATTAGAAACCGATCGGAACGTATGAACCTCCCATCAAGGCGGTCATCCCCGGATTCCGAGGGAAACAAAAATGGTGAACCTGACGTGAATCCTTAACCAAATTAAATAGATGTTTTACCTATTTGTTAGGCCCCTATTTAAACTCAATGAGAGGGCCAACAAGACAGTCAATAACATATGTGCTCATCCAAAAGATGTAGTAGCTGAATTTATCTTGATTACGTCTGTTATATCAAACAAGCACTCTTTTCTAAGATCTTCTTCTTTTCCATAATGGCCGCTCTAAAATTCACACATGTGAATACTGTTGTTGTAAATGCCACTGCTGCTATTCCTACTGGATCATCATCCGCTCTGAAGATGATATCACCTACTCAGCGTCTTCAATGTTGGGTATCAAATGCACTGGTTAAGGAGTACCGTCAACACGGTACCATCCCAACTCTGGAGGCTGCCCTCCCAGCCCTCCAAGCGAACAAGTCACACCGGTCGTCCAGACAGCGACGACCAGTGATCAAGAAACAGGCGGTGGTCACTACTGTCTCCAACCGTTTCGGGTTGTTATCCCCGGAAAGTAATCACCATTCACTCCCTTATTCTGAGGAAGTGAATGAGCAGGTCCCTCAGGGCCTTAATTCAAGAAGACAGGAGTCCGTCCTGAAGGCTCCCACCAACAATCGATGTCAGACTCATGCGGCAGTGCGCCGTCAACATGATGAGGGTACCAACTCCAGGCATTCGGCTCAAGTTCCTCTAATCCGAGCAGGCAAGATGAACCACCAGAGGCGGAATCCGGTCAACAGTGAGCAAGTTCTCATCTCCGCCATCTCCGGAGAAGTCCACCAACCTAACTTGGTGGCAAGCAATGAGCGGGCATATACACCTGCCCGTTTTAATTCCGTTGTCCAGCAGACTCATCTGGCAGCATCACGCCAATCCCGCCAGGAAATTCCGGTGGAGTACTATAGCCAGGAATATACACCTGTTTATACATCATCATCTAGTCAGCAGGCTCATCTGACTACTTATGATGGATCTCGTCAACCACGTTTGGTGAAGTGCAATCAGCAGACACATAAACCTGCTAATATTTATCAAGCCTACCAACAGTCTCACTTGGTAGCGTTTGGAGAAGTTAGTCAGAAATCCCCAACAACAAATAGGAAGCAAAATCAACTCTCTGCCCCCACACTTGAGTACTTTCAGGATTCAATGACAGGAAAAAGAGAAAAGGAGCAGGCACATACACCTGCTCCAAGACTGTAATGGACGTATATTCCCATTCCGGCAGCTGAAGTCACCAAGCATATTCTATCAACGGTGAAAGAGAAGAAGCAAATCCCTACTCATATTCTGGATGCCTACCATGATATTATAAAACATTTTGAGGCATCTCAGGGAAATACACATAAATCTATCCCTTCCGGTGGAGTGACACATCAACAATTCACTCCGGAACAGACACACACATCTGTTCCAGTCCAAGAGGGTTGTGGGGCATACTCCCCCATATCATACAGACAACCAAGTCAGGGACATACACCTGATTTGAGTGGAGATTGTCAGTCTAACCTGGCCATCTTTCCTGATCAGGCACATACACCTGCTCAGAGCAGCCACTTTCTTCAACAAGTGGTTTCCAAATCGAGTAAGAAAGCGTCTAAGAAAAAGACCCACCCAGCACAGTCAGAAGATCAAGGTACAATCAGTAACAAGGCCTTGCTCGATGCTGGAGTTCTTGAATCCCTCAGACAGTTATCTGTTGGAATTCAAAATTCTACTCACTCATTTCCCAATAATGGGAACATTAATTCTGACGGTTTTCAACAGACACTTCCTCATGAAGGCTTGCTTCATGACAATTCAGTCAATCTTGAAGTTTCATCTTCAGATGAAAGCCACAGGAACCCTCTGTGTGTTCAGAAGACCAAGGAGCAAGAGATCTCATCTTTTGCTGTAACCCATTATGGTGGTCCTCCCCATGATGATGAATTTCACTGTGAAAGTCCTCTCCGCAGTAGTGATTCACATTGCCCAAAAAATGCTTCAATGGACAATGTAGTGCCGAGAAAGCCCGCTTATCTAGAGGCACTTGGAAATGTGAAACCAGTCATGTCTGATGCTTCATCGCTAGCAGGTGAAATACTTTCTCAATCAGAAGATATCCCAGTGTGTAGGTCATTCTCTGAACCACCCCTAAGTCATGCATCTTCTTGTTTAATCAATTATTTCTCTACCAATCTCGTTGAATCCGATGAAGCAACAAGGAAACACCAACTCTGGTCATAATAGGTAGAAGAATCTTCATTTAATGATAAAGAGGAAATGCTGAACATGAGAAAACAACTGGAAAAAGGTGAAATACTAGTCATGTTTTGGCCTCTGGCTGACTCTCAGTATGACATTCCAAAGATGTTGATGGAAGATGGAATCCATGATATTCGTCTCAACATATGGAAAACTCTTTGTCAATTGAAGAAGAAGGTATTATCTTATGATGAATATAAAAATCATCTTAAGATAATAGAAGTGTTACAACGTCAGATTGATTTGGAATCTCTATCAGTCTCTCGATATCCGAAGGCTGAAAAGAAGCAGAGAGCCCTTCAACATTCATTCCTTGGCTTACTAAGAAGATTGCATCAGTTAATTGTCAATTCCCCTTCTGGTATTCATGTCAGAGGGTGGGGTGTTCATGGAGCACTACATTTCATAGTGCTCTCCAGTCAGCAAAGCCCGCCGAAAATGGTCTCATGCAATGTTATTGCCCATGGCCGGCCACAGTCAATGGGCTTTGTTTGTAATCAAAAGCATGCCCAAGAACAGGATTCAACTAGTTCCTCTCATAATCAAGAATACAAGGAACAAGTTGTTGAATTACTCTTCCATCAAGAAAACGAGAATATTGAACAAGCCTCTCGTTTGGAGCAAGCATGTCACCAAGTGACAGAAGTGTCAGAAATCATCCAACGGTCTTTTGAACCGGGTGATAAAAGAAGATACAGGTTAATGCATCCAGCTAATTTCCGGACTAAGGTTCACAAGATCAGGAGGACTTTCAAGAAAGTCTCAGACATAGCATGTCAAGAACCACCCTAGCTTGCCAGACTGGGGACTCTTTTAAACCAACCCTCAGAATCAACAAATAGGATTTGAGGAGTTGAGTGAGAATAGCAGGAACAGCCCCAGTCCACTGGACTGGGGACATTTTCAAATCATCAATCCCTCCTCAGAGAAATTCGGTCTTCTCTCGATTGGGGAAGAAACCTCAAGAGGAACGAAGAGCCAAATTATCAGGAGATTCCCTCTAAATTACGGTTCGTCAAGAACTTCCTGAGGGATCGAATCAACCAAAGGCAATGTCTCATCAAAGACATGGAAGAAGACAATATCACAGAAATGCTGATAGAAGGGATGCGATGAGTTATGCATCAATCAATGTCATCAATGCTGTTGTTGCTGATCCACCAGATGAGGCTTACTCAAGGGACTCAGATGAAGAGGTTCCTTCTCAAGAAGATGTACGCACCGACATAAATGAAGAAGGTGTGCGCACACAAAATTAAAGGATTACTCAGAACTTAGGTAATCCTTCGAGTAACCCACTTCCCCCTCTCCGAAAAGGATCCAACAAAGGGAAGGGAAAGAACCAGGTTACATATCCTTCCTATGGATAAGGTCAATCGCTCTCACTAGAGCAGAGGTTTGTACAACAAGAGGAAGAAATGAAGGAATTAAGAAGGTTGAATGTAGAACTACTTCAGAGTAGTCTTCTTCTTAAGCATGCTGGAGTCAGTCAGCCAAAGGAATTTGTTGCAGCTACTGAGATAGATCAAGAATATCCTCCTCTATCAGTACACCCTCACAGGTATAATCCTATGGGTCAAGTGCAACAACAGTTGGTAGTGCTACCATCAGTTGCAGCACCGATCGCCACATCTGTCCAAGCTCCAGTCATTTTACCTACCCAAGTCCATGTTCAACCGGATGTTTCTCAAAAGTTAATAACTACTATTGAGTCATTAAAAGATTGGTTAGAAACTATGGAAGGGAAACGTGCGCAAGTTCAACTAGAAAAGAAAGTTTACCCTGAATGGGTATATTCAATTTCTCCTCCATCCAGTTTTGGGAATCCAGTATTCCTTATTTTCAATGGATCAAGTGATCCTGAACAGAATTTGACGCATTACGTTTCTTGTTGCGATCCCATGATGGAAACTCTGGAGCAGCAAGAAGCAGTGAAACTCAGATGCTTCATGCAAACCTTGCAAGGACCAACATTTGTTTGGTATAAAAGCTTGCAATCCCGGTCAATTACCTGATGGGAGGATCTTCGCCCAAAATTCCTCCTTCAGTTCAGCTCAACTTTTCCAAAGACAACAGTTTTCGATCTTACAAACTGTAAGAGAAGGGAGAATGAAAGGGTTTCTGATTTCATTGCTCGATAGAAGGGATTAACATATTCCTTGAGTTTAGAACTCCCTCAAGAAGAATTGTTTCCAATATGTGTGGAAAATCTGCGTGATGAATTACGCACACCGTTAATCCCTGTGAAATACATAGGAGGGTTTTGAGACCTTACTTCAATCGCTCAGCAGATTGAAGATTCCCTTATACAGGCTAAGGCTAAATCTTGTGTAATTCCATCGGCTCTAGGAAGGAGAATGTGTAAAGTATAAACTGCTACAGTTATGCTTAAACAAGCACCTTTACATATTTCTACCTCAAAACCTTCATCTTCTCGAAGGAATCCACCTTCTGAGTGCCAAAAACAATGGCCTTTTCGTCAAGACGATAAAAAAGATCAAAGGAGAAAACAATTTGAGGATTTGAAGAGAAAAACATACTCCTTCTGAAATGAACAAGTTCCAGGTTATTTCATTTTGGCTCTGGAAAACAATTTGGTTCAATTTCCAAATGCCCAAGAGGCCAAACAAGAAAGGAGATGAAGACCGTCCCAATTATTTCCCTTTTCATCAAATGTTGAGGCATACCATCCAGGAGTGTTTTGTCTTCAAAGACCTACTTCAAAAGATGGTCGACACGGGACATGTCACATTGAAGGGCTCCTCAGCCCAGGTAGCATGTGTCACTACTATAGTTCCAGAGGGGAAAGATGAATGGCAGGATGTCAAAAGAAAAAATGCACAAAAGTATGATTATTGGATGGTCAAAAAGAAAA
This sequence comes from Viscum album, assembly GCA_963277665.1. Classification (NCBI taxonomy): domain Eukaryota; kingdom Viridiplantae; phylum Streptophyta; class Magnoliopsida; order Santalales; family Viscaceae; genus Viscum; species Viscum album. The sequence continues at coordinate 247,092,184 of OY728135.1, read as the reverse complement.
TCAATCGAACTCATGCTATTTTTCAAACACAATTAAAGAATCCAATTGTGTCTTCTGCCGTGAATGTTACGGAAAAACCCTCTTCGTCAGAGGGAAAGTCCTCAAAGAAACAGCATGATTCAAAGAAATAAAAAGAATCAGAATCAGATGAGTATGTGTCAAAGCCTATGTTGTCTTTGACTTTGGCGGAGTTCATGCCATTTACTTCAGAGCCATGGGCACCACCCCACCAAATGGCACAACCTAAACAATCTAATCAGGAAGATTTTTCATCAGACAAAGAGTTAATCTTTGGTTTTGTTAATATGATTCAATTTATAGATCCATATGCCAGATTTTTGAAGAAGTATTTTGTATAAACTGCAATGTACCTCTTTCTTCCTTTCTATATGACGTTAAACTATACAGCAACAGTGCATACATATGACCTTAAACTATTCGTATTAATTTCGTCCCACACGACGTTAAACTATGGAAAAAAATTCCCTAATATTTCCTCCCTGTATGACATTAAACTGCAAAGTCCTTCTTTCATCCTTGATATATGACGTTAAACTATACAGCAACGGTCCATACATATGACCTTAAACTATTTGTACTTTCATCCCACATGAGGTTAAACTGTGAAAACGTTCCCTAAATGGTCTAGTATGACCATAAACTGCAACTAGGTCCTGTATGACCTTAAACTACATCATCAACGGTCCATGCATATGACCCTAAACTATTTGCAAGTCCCTTACGTCTAGCAAGACGTTAAACTGTGATGTCCTAACTACATGACGCTAAATTGTATAAAAGTCCCTTATGTCTGGAAAGACGTTAAACTACATAATCATCAAAGGTCATGTATGACCTTAAACTACACCACCGTCCGACATGAAATTAAACTGCACCATCCATGGTCCATGCATGTGACCTTAAACTATTCGCACTTTCGTCCAACATGACGCTAAACTGTATCGTCCCTTTTTCGTCCAACATGATGTTAAACTGTGAAAAAGTCCCTAATGCGTCCAATATAATGTTAAAATGGTGTAATCTATTGTCCTCCCTACATGACATTAAACTGCATAGTCCCCATGTCGTCCAACATGACGTTAAACTCTATTGTCCCCATCGTCCTAACTACATGACGTTAAACTGTACAGAAAGTCCTTGATATGTCCTACATGACATTAAACTGTACTTTTTCCCAGCTACATGACACTAAAATGTGCAGCACCAATAGCCCTAACTACAAGACTTTAAACTGCATAGTCCCTTTATATGTCTTACATGACATTAAACTATGCATCATTAAGGTTGTTGTTACCTCCTGTTTCTCACACCGAGTATGAATCACGTGAGCTTAGAGAAAACCTCAACCAGAAAACTCTCTCTGGGCCGCTAACCATGTGTAAGTCCCAACATCTTATTTTAGGTCATTGTCCCCAAGAACAACTTGATCAGTAATTCATTCTTTAATTGAACTACACAGACTTTGATCCTTTCCTTTTAGGCTGGGTATGTAGGAAACCTCCCAAGGTTCAAGCCCAAAACCAATCTCTTCACACTGGTTCATCTCCATCTCATATGATGTTGATTCGTCAAACCGCCCCTAGAATCAATATCTTTACATTGGTTCACTTTTGTCCTTGTTATATGACGTTAAACTATACAAAACTTTTGTCCAGTATGACAATATACTAAAAATTTCTTTGATACCCTCACCTGAGAGGGAACCATTATTTTCATTGATTTTTCAATCATGTTTCATTTCAAAGACTACGTGCATACATGGAAATGCCCTAACCTTTTATCTTGGGTTAAACCATCATTGCACTAAAGTCCCCTTTCACCCTTCACATGTACGAACCAAATTTGTATAGAGGGTATTTATAGAACTACGTGGGCTTGATTCCCATCCTTATGGGATACGTAGGAACATTCGAGTGTCCCTCGAATCCAGTCCCAAATCTTTGGGCCTGACCCCAAATTCCACTTTCAGTCCCTTGGCTGAAAAGTCCCCATGAAAACACACACTTTGTATTTCTTACAATGGTCCAAGATCTATGACCCTAAACTAAGATCTCTAATTTTTTTTGTCCCACACAATGTTAAAATGTAGTTTAAGAACTACGTATGGCTTGATTCTCATCCTTATGGGATACGTAGTGAAGTCCAACATTTCAATTCAGGACCCAGCCACAACATGATTATGGTTAGAATTGATCAATGCATCTCTGTATACATTGAACAATACCCATCTTTATGTGTCATAATACTAACCTTAAATATTTTCAGATCCTCATAACCCTTTTCATGACTTTTAGTCACAAAAATGTCAAACTTCTGAGAGTTCATTCTCCTGACTATGAAGCACGTGCCCATAGGCGGCCTTGCATAAACAGTCTACATAACAGACTTGTTAGCCAAAAGATACTATTATTTGACTATGCAGCCAATGCCCTTAGGTGGACCTGCATAATTCAACCCCCTAACGGGTTTTCGGATAGTGGTAACTTCATTCTTGGGAATAATGCCTCTTTTGTCCTTATTTGTCTTAAACGTCAGTATGTAGGGATCTGCAAAAATAGCCAACCTTTACATATTTGTCCCATATCCTTTTTCATGATCTGAAAGTATTCAAGTCTATGGTTTATATTATCCTTCTTTACATTTGGGTCAGACCTTCGTAGGAGTGATACTCATCCAGTTCTTCGATAATCTTGTTTGTAAATATCTTCTCCACATTCAAGTACCTCTTTCCATATAGAAAACTCAATACTTTGGATGATTTGAATCTCCATAAACTTTCACTGGCTTTTAGCATTAGGAAAGTAAATTTCTGAGAGTTCTTTTTCCTGAATATGAAGCACGTTCCCATAGGCGGCCTTGCACAAACAGTCTACATAAAAGACTTGTTAGCCAAAAGCTACTATTTTATTTATCTATGCAGCCAATGCCCTTAGGTGGCACTCCATAATTCAACCCCCTAACGGGTTTGTTAAATAATGGTAACTTCATTCTTGGAAACTACTTCTTCTAATTACTTTTATCTCTTTTTCATATCATTCCTCAGATTTAAATATTCTTAAGTCATAGCTTGTATATTTTCCCTCATACATGAGTATGGTAATATGTTTTCAGATGAATTTTCAAGGAATTGAGTCAATTCTAATTCATTCGGTCAAATCTATTTTGATCTTACACATTAGCCTCTTTATGTCCGACATGCATGACATTAAACTACCAGATTTCTTATTTATTCTCACCTCAGAGTCAAATCCTCTTTTCTCTCTGGATCAAACTCTGAGGGAGGGACTTTTGTAGATGCTCTTTTCCATCACAGAGTCTAAATGAATGAAAAGGGAAATACCTTGAACAAAGAAGATTCATCCTTTGAACAAATATCAATAATTGACAAAGGAAGAAGAAGAAAATTGCACAGAGGTCGCCCAAGTTCTACAATGGTCGTGCAAGTATACTTGTGCGCCGAAATGGTCGTGCAAGTACACTTGCCTGCTTATGTTGGTCGTGAAAGTGACTTGTGCACCGATTTTGGTCGTGCAAGTGTCTTGCGTGCCCTAAATAATAACTGCCCGAGGTCTTCTCCTACCTATAAATAGACCCTGTGGGCCCCCCATTCGAGGAGGGAATTTTTCCTGAAATTCAGATCTGAGCTCCCGGCGCCCTAGTCTCTTCTCAAAGCTTTCGAAGCACTTCTAAGGTAATTTCTTACCTAGAACGGAAGATATATAGAGGGGGAGGAAGGCCTAAGTGTTGAAACTCATCAACACTTGCGCGCCTGAGTGGTCAGTCCTTAAGGGAAAAGGCCACACTTGCGCGCCGCCCTACTCCTTCAATAGAACTTGCATGACCCTCTTCTGGAAGAACCTCAAGGGGATTCTAAAGGCTTTATTCAAGAGTCGCTCAAGTATTACCCTGCTGGTTAACCGTCGTGCAAGTATAGAATGTGTCGTGCAGGCATACCTGCGCGACCATGACTTACGCACCCATGCAGTACCTGTGCGCCTGCCATGACTTGCGCGCCCCCGCCTTTTTGGGTGCCTTTATTTCCCATTTCACCCCTCTTAAACCATTAGACCTTTCCTATTCATGATTCAGTCTTCAAGACACTCTTCAAAGCCATTTATGGCATGATTTCTTGATTTTACTTCCTTATCTGAAATGAATTCTGTGGAATATCTCTCAAAACCTAGTGATTTACACATCTTTATGTCACTAAAGATTGAGATTTCATTAATTCAACCTCATCCTTTAAGATGAGAGAATCCTTAACCTAGGTCTCCTTTTCAAGAATAATCCCCAGTCATAAGTCCTCTAATTTGGGCATCCTCTTAGGAGTAAGCCCCAGATCCCCTAACCTAGGCTTCATTTTCAGGAGTAAGCCCCAGTCTCAAATATGGGCATCCTTTTAGGAGTAATCCCCAGATCCCCTAACCTGGGATTCTTTTTCAAGAGTAAGCCCCAGTCTCAAATATGGGTATCCTCCTTAGAGTAAGCCCCAGTCATAATTATTAACTTGGGTATCCTCCTTAGGAGTAAACCCCAATTCTTAAAGTTCCCAAATCTGGGCATCCTCCTTAGGAGTAAGCCCTAGTCCCCTAATTTGGGCATCCTCCTTAGGAGTAAGCCCCAAACCTTAATCCTTGACCTGGGCCTCCTTTTCAGAAGTAAGCCCCAGTCTTAATTTCTCTTAACCAGTACTAATTTACCTTTGATCTGGGATTCATTTTCAGGAGTAAAACCCAATCATAAGTCTTCTCCTAAATTGGGCCTCCTTTTCAGGAGTAAGCCCCAAGTTAGAGTATTCAAAATCTCCATGAAGAATATATACCTTTATGAACCCTGTACCTAGATTTCTTCCCTAAAGTAAATCCTAACCTTCATTTATCTGGGCAGTCATACATACATAAGCCCCACATTATTTCTTATGATTGCATCTTTAATGTCACAATTGTCAAAATTTTTACCAATACCTCTTGTTTCTCACACCGAGTTTGACTCACGTGATCTTAGAGTGTAAAAGTAATTGTGACATCCTTCTTTGATCCATCAATCATAAACATCATACTCCCTTACTCGAACTACGTGGGTTTTGATTCCTTTTTCAAAAACAAAGGATACGTAGGTAGCCCATCTACGGGTTCGATCCCAACTCTGAAATAATCCATGTCCTTCTGAATGACAATAAACATCAAGTGCCCCACTGAGTGGCTTTAAAACTAGTATGGTCATCACAATGATAAAGAGACTTCTATATAAATGTGTCGAAGGGTACCATTGACCATGAATCTCTAATAAATACAGATGATTCTCTATCAATGAAGAACCTCAAACACATATAAAAGATTCTCTAAATTTCCTACATAATTGATCATTGATTATCGAATCCAAAGGAAATGCTCATTTTATACTTGGTAACATAATAAGGATTCACGAAAATAACTTAAATAAATAAAGAGAGTCCCGGAGTTGACAATAATTCCCCTAAAAAAGGTGTGATGAGTCCGACCTCCCATCCTCTCGACCAATGAAATTTTCTAAGCCTCATCAGTCCATGAACTAATGAGCGCCTACCTTTGGAAAGCAGTTCCAAATGGATGTGGAATCATTGGATGTTTCCGGTTCTACGAACAAACCCGTTAGAAACCGATCAGAATGTTTGAACCTGCCATCAAGGAGGTCATCCCCGAATTCTAAGAGAAACAATGATATATATAAGTTTATTTAAACAAATATGATGAAATTTATGATATAATCATCACCACTGAAATATTAAATGGCAGTTACCTTATTTTCATTACGATTAATCAAAAAATGTAAATGCTACTCATGTGTACTTATGTCTTACCATCTCCATGATCTTAACATAATACATTATTCATAATTAAATTTCATAGTTGATTGTAAAAGTATAATTAATGTTTCTAAATTATAATTATTTAATTTTTATTATTCATTTTATGATCTTATAATTACGTATTTTACCTTTTTCAACTTATGAAAAATCATTATGACATACTAGATGAATATCATCAATACAGCTAATGTGAACTCAATTGATCATATAATTTTATATAGCCTATTATTAAAAGAAATTAAATGTAATAATAAACCTGAATAATTTTATGAATAATTTAGATAATTTCCATAAGTTTATTATTTATTAAAATTTATAATATACTTGAGGATTTACACTCGAGTTAAGGGACACATTACTATAAAAAGTTGGTTCAAAATGTTTTAATGGTTTACTTTCAAGATATTTTTATTCCATGAAAATATTCTTGAAATTATTTTATATATGTATTTATATATAAGTAAATTAATTATAATTTAAATTTTATGTCACTTTTTATGTTCATTGAACTGTTTTTAAAATGAATCATTTCATATATTTTATACGTAATTGTTTCACCAGAAAGGAAAAAAGGAATTTTCTACTTTAACATATACAGTATCAAGTATTCTTTCTGTTGTTCTAACAATTATAAGATGATTGGAATAAATTACAATATTTTATGCTTTCATCATATAAAAACCCTTCTTCCCTTTATTTTGGGCATTTTAAAAAAATGTTATAAATGGAATAGATTGATAGAAATCATTAAATGTTTTCTTTTGGGGGAAAAGAATGTTTTTATGAGTCTAATTATGAAAATTACATTTTTTTATGATTATGTTAGTGTTCATGGATAATTTTTATGTCTATAGAATTTTTAGATATATCCCATTATAATGGGTGAGCTCAATATAGACAATGATGATATGTGAGAATGATATTGCTCTCTAATATGTTGGGTATAATAATTGAGTTAAATAGTTATGTTATTTCTATGTGATTATTGGAGTTTATTGGTAAGGTTATTGAATTTTTTACAGTGATTGTAATAGTGATATGAAAATTATATCCCAATTTGATTATATTATTTATCAATTATTTGTAAGCGTTTCTATGGGAATCTTATAATCCCGAAGGTAAGATACTAAACATATGTTTAAATGGATGTTTGTACTACCTCGTTAGGGTGAATGGTATAGATTTTTTGGAAATAGTTTCAATTCCTATTTCATAATTGATAAAAAACCACTATGAATTTTATTTTTTTCATTTAATATTAGTTTCGAAATTTTTTTAAAATATTTTTATAGAGATGATGATTTCATGTGTATTAAAATGGTTATTTGTAGCGCAATGTTTATTTTGAGAAGGAAAATATTTATGAATATTCCTAAACTATTTGGGATCTTTAATTCATTTTATATGTCCCAAAATGACCATTTTGTCCTCATCTGACATTTTTAAATTAATATAACTAGTTTATAAAGTTTTGTACGGACATGGATGAGATCAAGATGAAACTTTGTATGATACTTCATAAAAAGAAAACATTTTATATATTAAAAGTTTGGTATTCTAGTAAAATGGATACAGAGTGGAGGTTTATACCATCGAATGTACTATTGATTTATATAATATTAATGAATTAATTAATTAAATCCCAAAACAATAAACATAGTCCAAATGTGAGAGAGTAATTTCATGAGTTAAAACTCAAAATAATATAATATTTATCGTCAGATCCAAATAGATATACTTCGAAGCTACATCTGTATAATGATAGCCAGTTGTGTCAGATGTTTTTTAACTCAAACTAAAGAATTCAAAATCGTGTCAATAGAGTTTTTTAGAAAAGAGTTACCTAAATTAAATAAGAGAATTAAAGAATACAAAGTGGTTATATTCATGTGGGATGATTATTTTTTAATCATTTTGGAGTTGGGAATCATCTTATTATAAGTGGGTACTTATAATTTTATTATCTCACAGTTATGATTCTAAATAATGAATGTGTGATGTTTTCATTGTAAATCCTCTTAGTTTTTATTATTAAAATTATTCATTGTATAATCATTAAGATAAAAGGGTTTCAAGGATGGAAGCTATATCAACAAATCAGTTTGATCGGGGTCATCCAGGGATAAGAAGACATATCCCTGCCATTTTAGTTATAGTCGATAATGTTTAGGGTTCTTAATAATTACTTTTAAAATCAGTATTATTGAGGCCATATAGGAATAAGAAGAGAGATACCAATCAAATGGTATTTTCAGTCATGAATGTTCTATGTTTAGAATGGGGATACCTTGGATCTAGTTAATGATCCTCTGTCCTCTTTAGATAAAACTGAATGCTCTTTTTTAATTGGGAGTAGATTAGAAAATATATACACCAGTATTATTGAAATTTATATTTCATACTCAAAGAATTATTTTTATTCTTTTAAAATATTTTAAATTCCACTGTGAATATTACATTCATCACTATGTGGTGACAGTTCATTGGAATAAATTCAGCTATAGTATTTTCTGTTTTTTGAGAAAACATTAACACATCCAAATTTATTTCTCAAGAATATTTACTTTGTAAAATCTCATTTGGTCGGATGGTATATGTTCTTATCACTATATAACTGTAGAGGGAAAAATATTCTAGTCACATTTTACACAACAATCCACTCCCCCTCTTCATTTAAAATTTATTTATTAGTTTTGAGAAAAAATATGTTATTCTAATTTCACACTAAAGGATTGAACTAGTGAAAAATATATTTAAAATGATGCCTTTATAACATTTAGTACTTATAACTGATCTAATAAGTTGTTTTTATATTGGATATTTTATATGTAATATAAAAACAATCTGTTATTTATTACATTTTATACTTAATAGTTGACATAAAATATGTTTACTATGTCATTTATCAATCAACCAATACTGAAACATATTATAATTTTTTTTGTTAATATAATTCATATCCAAAAACATCTTGGTTATTATAATATTGTGTCTAAATTTTAATATTTTTCTGTTCATCAACCCCTAATGATGTTATCTTTGTTATCAAAGAACCAAATCATAACTCTATTTATCTTCAACCATCACATCCATTACCCTAATTCTTTGTCCTGAATCATTAAACATTTTCCACCACATTGAGTCACTATATTCCATCTTTTTCTATCAACCTACAATTTTGATATTCCCTCACTTTTAATGACTTCAACGGATTTTGATTCTAAATTTTTCTAATAAGGTATTCGTCCAATGAAAAGACAATTTCATTCTTTATTTCTTTAATTGATATTATGTTTCTTTATAATCATGTTTTATGGGAATAATTTGTGAATATATGTGTTTTTTATATATTCACTATTTTGACTAATAATTATATATATTTTTATCATATATGTTTTTTAATCAATTAAAAATTATTTATGTTGAAAAATATAAATACGAATCATCACTATATTTTTCATTATATTTTTATTTTCTATTTATATAGTTTTTATTTAGACATATTTTTTCCAGTTAATATCATTAGCTAAATATTATTTTGTATATCAACAAATATAAACTACTATTATTTAACATGTTTTTACATTCTATATAATAATAGTTTTACAATGTTTTAATGATTGAAACCTTTTTAAAAGAAATTAATAATAAATTGAGGATTACCACATAATAATTTTAACAGGTATTTATGAATTTCATTTGACAACCAATCATATTAAAAATTATTAATGTTATAAAAAAATTATCAAAATACGGTATCTATAATTATCTAGCCCAGACTACATGAATTTTTCTGGTTTAGCGAATTTATTAGACATCGGGAGTGACTCCCCATATAATAAATGTTATCGCTAAAAGCATAAGACTAAAACAATTGTTGGGGAGAATATTATATATAAATTAAAATCATGAGGGTTATCCAAAATCTATAGAAATTTTGGTATGACACATATATAATGGAAATACAAAAAAACCAATAAACATAAAATATAGATCCCCACATGTCCCTACTGACCAAAATGTAGAGTAGTAAACTAGTATATACAATGCATCAATACAAAACATACCATTTCAAAATATATATGGAATCATCATATAAGTAAATGGATCTCCTGGGAGTAAAGATGTTGAAAAAAACTAAGAATTACACTATCCACTTGGAAACCTAAAAAAAATCATGCATATAAATAATTGGACTCTATAATATACCTTATTTTTTCCATGTTTATCGAATCAATAAAAACACATTTCTTGAGAGAAAACAAGATGGTGTATCCTTTTAATTTAAACCAATATTGTGTACACTATTAAGGGGTGATTCCAATATCGATGAAGGAATCCTCAATTTCATAAAAATAATGAATATAGTTTTTCATTTAGAGGATTATCATGAAATATATATATAAAGAGTGATGTCATGTTTGTGAAATACACTGACCTATAAAAAAACATGCAATACATATCACACATATATATTGGATTGTGAGGTGTCAACGAGACAACTTAGAACCCTGACCATTCCATCATCCAAAAACATAGATGTGTCCACAAATATGTCTCACAAACCACCCAAGGGGCCATTTCCTCAATTAGAATAACTATTTAAATATCATACCTCCATTGGACAGTGTTAGAGTTTCATTGATCACATGAAATTTTCATTATGAATATGGTCAGGAATGATGGAAATACTATGCCAGATAGAATAAAAAAATTCCTATAAGGTAATAATACGTGACCCAATCATAGTGCGATCTAAATAGAATACTAGAAAACTATATAAGAATATTATATAGGTAATATAACAAATCCAAGGGAATTATTCATGCCTTTAAAAATCAATATGAATATCAACTGAATGCAAGGGGTTTACTAAATTTTTTAAAGATATATTGGGATCATAGATTAATCCAAGGTTATTTAACAAGGAATTATATATATAGAGTAATCAATATTGAATCCAAGGGGACTGCATGAATAATTCTAAATTTATAGGCATCACAACCAAAATATTAGAGAATTTTCATGGGTTTAATGACCTATAAGAATAAAGGATAATTCCTATGGGAATTCCTAAAATTATAAATCAAAAGGAAACTGTAAAATCATAGGAAATTTCATAGTCATTCCATTACATTCGTAATATTTGAAGAATATTGGGTAATAAAAAATGAATTACATATATTATAAATTGTTTGATTATAAATAATTAATTCCAATATGACCCTATAGAACTATCTTATTAAATAACAACTAGGATTGGACATCTATCCAAACCCATCATAGATGACAAGGCTTATACTCTCTATTAGAAGATATTTCCACATCAATGTATCTATATAAGGATCACATAAAGATTTTAGTTATTAGGTGACACTCAAAATTATCACTATCCATATATCTGACCAATCCTCTCTAGAGACAACATGATACCGGGGCACACACTAAGGTCCCTGAGGTCATATCATATCATGAAAACCTAGCATGTTTTCTTCAATAACATTTTAATCAATGTTTTTGACAATGTCATTCCAGATATAAAATCCCTCAATGACATTCTTGGCCCCTAAAATTCATCTCTACCCTCTAATGGGATCTTATATATATATATATATATATCAACACATCACACCGATACATCCCAACACTATAAGAAAAAATTCATAGTAATTCATCAATATGAAATAAGCATCCCAAAATGTAAACCTGGAAAGGGGTACAAAAAAACCACTCATTCTTTAGAAAATAGGGCATCACCCATTGAATGTTAAATGGAAAAAACCTCCTCAATTAATTCTATTTTCATTTGTTTCAAAATAATGTAAAAATATGCATTCAAAAATATTTCAAACCGAACAACATTTATTCATATATTTCCTAGTCCATTCGAAAATAAAATAAAATAATCATTATTAAAACTCACATTCATTTTCAAATTCCCTTTCAAAACCGATTCATGGAATGAACCTATTACCTTAACATTATGTTTCAAAAAAATCCACAATTTAAAATAACATCTTAAAAAAGAAATATATTTTACATTAAAACCAATTGAATTCACCATGAAATACATAATGGGTGACAATGAAACATATTTAATAATGGTACCACAATAAAACTATTTAGAAATTCATGTAATCTATTTTGGATATTAAGATAACTCAAGCATCTCCAACACTTATGGAGAAATCTCATAGGTCATGAAACCTAAAGATAGATATAACAATAATAGAACCAAAACAAAAAATCACCAAAATATAATCTCAAATAACTTCATGGACACCTCCCTCATAAAATGTCAATTTTATGGAAACTAAGTATGCCTATTAGTATATAGGTTCATCCATGGATCTCCTCAACTCACGAAAAGCTATCTCAAGAAAAAAAATTTGATAAAATATTATAAAAACTAATAATTAGTAATTCATATAAATTATAAAAAAATATAGTATATTTAAAAAAATTAGGTATCAGGCCTATAATATACCTGGAAACCCACATCACATAAAAATGATGTCTAACCACCCATATATAGTCCACGATGTAACCCTATCACAATCCAATGAAAAATACCTAAGATTTGACACCTGGTTAATAAAACATTTGATTTAATTTAAATCAAATCCCAAGAAAAATATTCACAAATACAGACCTTAAATTAAATTAAATGTGATGGATTATGTATTTCCATTCACAACATCATCCATGATCCACATGGAAAAGCCTCACCAAGAACAATGACCAAATGTTGATATAATGAAATTTTATATCCAAACCATAGTAGGTCAAACCAAAATAAACAAAGAATTGTGGATGAAAAAATGGAAGAGAATGGGAGAAATATTAGCTATAATATGAGTGATGAATAATCATTGAACCACCTAGTTAAAAATTAAAATATTAATTGGAGATAGAGAGAAAATGTGGGTTCTCCTCTCTCATTAAAACAATCCACATTAAGGGTTTCCCAAGGCCTTCAAAATTACATCCTTAGAAATTAACAAAATATCAATTCTAAAAAAACTAATTTAGTGCTTAACCATGTATCACCAAGGTTTGGTCAGCTATGACAAGACATGGAAGCCCTCTATCAGCCCAATTACCATGGGGAAAAAAGGATCACCACAATGAGGTACCCCCATAACATTTCCTAAAATGTATTTCATCATTTCATGTTTACAAGATCCATGATTTTATCTCTATATGATCAATCAAAATGATTCGAGGAACCACACCAGGGATCCCCATAGTTAGGTACTCCATCACTTTTTATCAATGGGAACCCATACCCCTCAAACCATTATAAGTAGAATAGGGAGGCCCTCTTTATGGAAATCTCAAAATTCCTTCATAATTACCACCACAATGTGGACATTTTCATTTTACACTTCTCTATAAAATAGCCCAAGTACCTCATAGGCATAGAATAATGGTGACACCTACACCCCATGAACCATGCAACACAACTTCCAAAATAGCCAACATGGGAATCTAATCCTACCATTGCAACTATAGAGGAAATCCTTCATCCAAAATCCCCTACAAAATTCCCAACGTGGGTATTTGATAGTGATCATTTTCTATAAGTAAACTCTATATCAAACAACATAAAATAAGAATTTAAAAGGTGGGAACTCTCAAAAATATACACCATAAGGTCACACAAAAACATTATCTCTAGTGAGGTTATCCTAATGGTTGTGAAACTACTATAAAAATAAAATTCATATACACCAGACTTTTATCCTATGCTCACCTAGGAAACTATAATTCTTCCTGATACAAGTTCTATAAACAAAATATATTCCAAAAAATGTTCCATCCCTTCAAATGGAAAGTAGAATAATAGTTCTCAAAAGAGAAACCTCAACAATATCAAAAAATAAAATTTCCAACAAAATTAATAACTACATGAGGATAGCGGTTTTATAATTTCCCCACCTTAAAACTTCTCATCCTAATGAATCCCTAGACATCTATAACCCCAATACATGACATACCATTGTTATTGATTCATGATTAAATCAATGAATCAATTTTGATAATTCCAAACAATATACAATTGTGAATCTCTAAAAAAGGTTCATTTTTAAAAATAGATGAGCTATTAGTCACCTCCATCACTAAACCATTGAGATTGTAATTACTAATATATGTGAACTTATAAATCTGTTTTGTGAGAAACTTCTAAATTCATTTACATCTATAAATTGAAACTATAAGGCTCGTATCAATAGTTCAAATTCCGAACTATGATACACCTCACCATTAGAATCACATGCTGTAATTCGTTTCCAAAGGCCCAATAATATGATTAATATGTTATCCATCATAACATTACAAATTACACGAGTTATTCTAAATACATCAATGTCCTAAAAATTGATTCATCCAGATATTATGGTTCTTCTCACCACATTAATACACTAAATGAGACTAATTATCTCTATTTATTCTCCAAACTATGGGAATAACCTATTTCTAACATAGACTATGGGATCCATCCTGTAAAATCATCCAAACACATGAAAATTGGTCTAATAAATAAACTGAAAAAAATATATCTAGAAACATAATCCAAATATCAACATCCATCAATAGAACATCTACAAGAAGCCCTCCAAAAAAATACCCAACATACCCAAGGAACACATGAACCAATACCTAGAGTTATTCCATGATATCATAAAAAATAAATAACCCCATCATTAAGAGAACCATTAATATTTTCCCCTTATATAGACAATTGTTTTAAGACCCACCAACCACACATTGTATTTGTAATAAAAACACAACATAAAATCCAAGAATATAATTTAATCATCTAAGTAAGCCTATACTAATGATAAATACATGATAGATGGTTTAAATTTTATAGGTGTATTACTTTGAGAAACCTTTTAAATTCACCTTTCCAACAGATAAAAATCATCTAAATTATCAAAATACTCAGTGGAGTATAATTTATTTTTCATTGAAAGTCTTTTTCCAAAGAACCTAATTCATTCTCAAATCTATCCTTGAATTTGTGTTTTAAGTAAACACAACTTTCCATAAATTTTTCTATAACATAAAAATCCCATTCATTAAAGAATCACCATATCAATGTTCCATTCCAAGTAAAAACACTAATAATTCCATCTTAGATGAACCCCATTACACTAAATGATTTTTCTTTTGAAAACCATATTTTTCTAAAGAAACCAACCATCCAAAAAACATTTTCATTAAGAATGAAAAAAATTATAATCATAATCAATCAATCAATACACTTGAATCAATATTAATCTAATCAATCCTTATAATATATTCCAGAGAAAATTTATTAGACTATATGTTACTTAAATTAATAATAGAATTTAATATGGAAACCTTCAAGAAAGTCAACTAATAGTTACAGGTATCATGTCTAGAGCATTCCACTATTGTGATGAATGGAAAAATCACTGGCTCCCAACTAAGGACTACGATTCATCAAGACTGTCTTCCATCCCACAATAGGATTCTTTGTATAAACCAACACCTCACTTATCTTATAGTTTTTTGTATAAACACTAGACATCCCCAAGATATGTGAGTGGAAAATTATATCAGGCTGACCAAGCATGTGATAGATCTACCTTATGAGTCTTGAAAACCAATCTCCTCCTCCAACCAATTACATACCATCCCAATGTAGGCTCTGATACCACTTTGCAACAACCCGAAGTGCGACTCATCTATATAACCTAAGAAATCCTTTTATGAGACATCACTTGCACATCCTTATAATATATAGGCAGCTGACTAGTAGGGAGCCTCTAAAACACTCATGGGTAGACTATGACATATTAGACATATTGAGGGTATTTCTGGAATATATTGAAATTTTGTCATTAATTTCCACATAATGAACACCACAAACCACTATATAAATAAAATATTGACCACCATGTGATGACATAAGCCATAATAGTTAATTGTAAACTATAATAAATGAACAATCATTATACAACCGAGAATTATCATACAATACTTTAATAATCATATATATAAATGGTACACAAAAAATTATACATGTAGAAATATTACAAATAGTAAATTATCCTCCATACTTACTCATAATGACCAACCCAGTGAATCCTCATCCACAATTAATCTACTAATCATATACCATGTTTCTAGATCCATAAAAAATCATGGATACAATAGTAAACAATAATTTCTACCCATGTACATCTAAACTCATGTCATGTTTGTCAATAGGGGAATGTCCAATGACCTAGTAGGAATCCTTAGTACCATTAAAATATTTATTTATGTGGAAATTTTGATAATGTTAATGATATACAAATATATATAAGGAGTGTATACATCCTCATTAAAAACACAGAAAAAAATATAACACACAATACACATCAAAATTACACTTATGGTCTTCATGAGTGACTTTAAACACCTCAAACCATGAAAAAAACATCTTCATCTAATTATTATGGTTCTCTCAACAAGTCACACTAACTAGATAGGAAGATATATTCCTACCCCCAAAAAATATCTGAAAATTGTAAACACATTTTCTAATATGGGGTGTCTCTCATCACATGGAATATCATTATAACTAATGTTAGGGTTGATTACGATATCATAGAAAAAAACTAATTCAAGGAATGTTATCCTAGGAAGTCAAATAGTATCATTCTCGTGGATGAATCCTTGGAAACATCCCATGAGTTCTGGAATGGAGTTAGAGCTAAATATAAGGGGATTTCTAATGAAATTATAAATCAATTGGAATAATGACTATATCATTGGGGATTTCCCAAGTTATTCTTTACATATATGAATCACATAAAAATAAAAGTGGTTTTACAATGAATTATAAATAGATTGTATTCACAACGTTGTTCATGGATCATTCTATATGCTTTCTAAATAGATAGGAATCATATCCAAATCCATGTTCATTTCCCAAGGAAATATAAATATATATAGATCACAACTTAATCTAATGGTATTTCTTAATGAATTTTAAATCAATAGGAAAACATTTAATGCCACAGTGCCTCCCATAAATTCCATAATATTGGTCACTGTAGCAGATTCTTGTGTAATAATTCAATCATTACACATATCATTACGAATTATGTTATAAATAATCGAGGGAACTGTGTCCCTCCAATAATATCTCACAGAAACATAACATTGACTGGCCATCTCCCCAATCCCATCACACATAAAAATTTTCATTCTCTCGAGTGCGCAATCTATACATATCAGTGTATTTGTAACAGGATTAAAAAACAATTTGTGATCTAAGGTTACTCCTAAAATCATTACTATTAATATATCATACTCATCCTCTCTAGGTTTAATTGTATACTACTGAATCCACTAGGGTTTTACAGGTCACAACATAGCTTAGACACTATATTTGGGTTCATTTACGACATTTTTATCTCTTGTATCCATCTATTATTCTATACATAATCACCCTCAATGATTGTTTGGGTCCCTCAAACCTGTATCCACCGCATAAAGTGGTATTTTAAATTCATTTAGTTCATACCATTAAATTCATACCACTCAGCATCATAATGTAATTTGGACATTCCTGAATAAAAATGAAATAATGACTACCTAGGGAAATCATGGAATGGGGGATCATATAACGCTATACTCTCTTAAGAAAATTGTTAATCACTCAAAATAGGTCAAACACACCAAACCAAGTTTGTTATATTCTTATTGATTTTATTTTGACATAATTAATTATCCTATTTTAAAACAATTTCAAAAGGAATAAGATTTTTTCTTCCTCATTCTATGACCTTATAAAAATTATAATCAATCATTCTTTTAAAAAATTCCTTTTTTTTGAAATTAAATTCAAAAATAAATCATGAAATCATCAAGTTTACATTAAATTCTATTTCAATAAAATTATATTTTTAAAATAATATCCTAAAAAATGAAATATATTATCCTTATAAAAAAACACATAAACCATGAAATATATAAAGACGAACACTAAAACTCATTAGACCATGTCACCATAATTGAACTGTTTAGAAATTAATATGGTATATCTAAACTATTAAGATGATCTGAGCATATCCTATCCTTATAGAAGAATCAAATAGTTAATGTAATATGAAGAAATATATAATAATGATTTAAAATGACCATAAAATAACCAAAATATAAATTTAATCAAATAGACACAATGACACACCTGATATGATGACGTATATATAGAAAATACAATCTAGGGTTATTGTCTATACTCATTTAAGAATCACCACAACATCCAAGAGTCTATAACAATAAATTAAATCTTAAAATTTATTATAATATTTTATAATAAATAACTAAAATGAATATTTATAGTTTATAACTAATTAATAAATTTAATTATTTAGTAATAATTCTTAAAATTTCACTAAACAGCCTTATTAGCCAAAAATCACGACCAACCACTCGTAGATGATCTTTGGAATACCCCTAAACCATTACTGGTAATATCCCAAACATGTGTAGCTTGGTAAATAATAAATTTTGTTTGATTTAAATAGAACCCATAGAAAAATTCACACACATCATTCTATCAATGAAATGGCATAAAAAATTGGGAATTTATACTTTCACGATGTGCTCCACAATCCACACATGAATGACCCATCAAGAGTGATGATTTTGCCATGTTCTAGTGAAATATTCTATCAAAATGACTACCAAATAAATTAAAATCAATGAATAATAGAGAATATAATATGGTATAGATATGAGAAAATAAAATCAATGTTTGATGTGATGAAACAACCTCGAACCACCCAAGTTAAAAGAGGAAAAATAGTTGGTGATCGATAGACAAATATGGATATACCCTCTCATTAGATTGATCCAATGTAGGGGGATATTAAGTGGGAAAATTGTATCCCAAAAATATTACCACAATATTCTTTTTACAAATAAAATGAGTGACATTTTATATCAAGATTCACACTACATGATTTACATAGACCACATTATAGTTCCTATTCATCGAACCCAACACCCATGGGGACAATGAGATCCCTATTTAGAGGTACTTTATAAATGTTTCACATAAGGGATCCCCCCATGCATGATGGAAATAATCATGGGACTAATCTCTTTATGTTTTAGATCAAAAAGTTGAAAAACCACCCAAGAGAACATCAAAGAGAGGTTCCCCTTCAATGCTTCATAGTTGGGTCCCTCCCTCACATAATGATACGCACCACATGGAGGGATTCCCCTTGGACCTCTCCAAATATCCACTTGTATCCCAATAGTGTTGGGGTTATAGTGTTTCTGCATTCCATTATAAACACCCAAAGAACCTCATATTCTCGGCACCAGGGTGGTCCCCTTGCATGACGCACCACACTCGACGACTACTGAAACCACCAACATGGATATTTATATTTCCATCATTTCTAAAAGGGAAAACCCTTTTTCCACAATTGTTAGTGGAATTCACAACATTTGTATTTTATAGTGACTATTACCCATATGGAAACTTCATATATGTAAGTTATGTGTGCCATCAATTTTAATATGTTACTCTCCCCATTTTACACCAAATGGGTCACACTAAACCTTTCATTGTTGTGTTTTCCTCCATATGTTGGTGTACCTACATCAAGAAATAATCTTTATCTCCACCCCACATTTCTCTTATTATCACTTGAGAACCAATAACACATCATATGAATGAAAATAACCTTGAGATAATATGTCCGATAAAATTTTTATCTAAATTTTGGTTCTCATAATGAAACCCTCCCCAAAATCAGAAATTCATATTTTCATTAAAATTCATAACTTCTAATGGGGTGGGATTTCGTGGTACCCTAAATCATTTTTATTTGTAGAATATTATCTAGGGATCTAAATTGAACCTATATTTGAACCTCAAATAATTTATATCGGAATAAAACAAGCCCTAGATAAAGACTATTGAAGAAAATATTATATACACATGGTTCTATTTTAAAATATATAATATATTTTTTATTCATTTTAAAATTTAAAATTTTTATATCATTAATTTAATTCCTTTTAAAAAAAAATCATTATAAATTTTTATTCATAAAAATAAATTTGAATTTAAAATTTAATAATAAAACATAATCTATTCGATATTTAAAATGTATTATATGTTATAATGAATCATAGTTGAATTATAACATAGTGAAAAATTAATGAAAATGAGGATGGAGTGTATGTTTTATGTAATATTACACGAGAAATATTTCATATAGAGACTTTTTTTCCAACCACATTGGAATTATTTAAATACTGAAAAGAAAAAAATAGGTAACTTATAGATAGCATAATTTGTTTAGGTTTTTATCCATGTTACATTGTTTGGATTTGACATGGTGACGTTTTGAATAATTCATGATATACTAATGATAGATATTTTCAATATTGTAATTCAGATACAATTGAAGAAATGATATATGTTGTTGATATGGAATCAATTTTGAAAAATTCATGATATATCATCTACATGGTTATGATGAAAATATTTTATTCATCTATTTAAAAAAAATATTTTTTAGAAATATTTTATAGACTTTTTATCTTGAAATTTAGGAAAGGATGAAATGTTATTAGCTTTAAAAAATTTATAAATACATTTATGTACATTATTCATAAAAAAAGAGAATAATGACTTAAATTAGAATATAGAAAAGTAAAACTCTAATAAGATTGGGGTATACAAAGATATATGTCTTCTCTGATGTATATGAGTTCTATAAGAATAATATCAACTGTATTTCAAAGGGTTGTAAATGCGGTACATCATAGTATAAGTTGAATGAAAATTAAAAATGTTATTTATATATTATTCAAAATAATGAGTCTCTTAATAGGGAAATATTTTATATTCATATCATTCAACATTATAACCCTTTATATGATAATTCATTTGATAAAAAAATGTTTATATGGTATTCAAATGAGTGAATATGTGATTTAAAATCACATCATCTTGCTGATTATCTATAATGGAAGAAAATTAGTTGAATATTTATTATATTTATAAATGATTTTAAGAATATATGACATCGAATATGCACAAATAGAGTGAATATATATCAAAACATTTGAATTAAATATACTTCACTTTCTATTTTTGGTAATTTAAAACTTATCTATTCAATTTGTTATGAGTTTGAAATATACCATATTTATTATAATTATTTTCAGACCAAAACAATATTGTAATGATATAAATGTTTCCTTTTCACTATGAATTTTTTATTTTAAACACTTACGGGTAGACGATATTATAGATTTATTCTTATAAATGAATAATATTTGGAATTTCAGTAAATTGATTATATTAAATAGAAATGACCTTCCCTCATACTAATTTTTTTAGATATAATTCGTTAAGGAATAAGGATTTTTAATATACAAATAAATGAATTCATGTTAAACATAATACATGGGAGAAAATTATATTCATGGACCACCATAAGTTTTTATCAATATATCAATAAAATATATGAGTAAAAAAGTTTCAATGGATTACAGAAAATTGATATTTCTAAAAATAAATTTTTAATAGATTATTTTTTTGGGAGGGATAAAAAATTGATGTTATATTTGGAATGATATAATGTTCTCTTAATTATATAAATATATTGAAGAGTTAGTCAATCTTTTTAATCATCCATATTAGAGATATAATGATGTTAAACATAACAATGAGGAGATGTATGTTGAGAAGAATTTTTGGGGTAGCTCTACTGGGAAATTGTCAGTTATTAAATAAAACCATGAGAATAAAATTAATATAATATTTGTTCTTATATCAATGGGATAGTTTTTATAGTCAAATACAACTCCTAGATGAAAATTAATATTCTTACGCCTGCCTTGACATACATCATCTGAGATATAAAATCTCTTTATATTAATGAATACATTGTAAAAGGGGACTCATGGTTACTCTTCAATGTAAACAAATCACTACAATAGGTATAGTTAATAGACATGAAATTTCATAATTTTTTTATAATTTGAAGGAAAATTTTGAAAATTTATTGGTCATTCTTTATAAATGTCTATAGGTTCACCTTCAGATATACCAGAGGGTGCCATGTTGAAACATGGGACTGTGTTAGTGCTTTACGGAGACTATAACCATTGTAGTTAAGTATCAATAACAAAAGAAATAAAAAATATATAGAAAATTCATCACATCATAGTGTTCATGATAATAATAAAGAGGCATTTGATAACATAATGGGATATACGGGAACATCCATACAAAACCGATCACCCAATGAGAAGATCAAATATATATAATAAAAAGGGAAATAAAATTAAAACGGATTCACTAAATCTCTAATACAAACCTCATCAAGATATCCAAAATCAACTTGAGATACTCTATATAGACTAGGAAACCCAATTCCATAGACCAACCTAGACCTGTAATATGTTAAAGTCTTATTAGTTACCTAACTGCAATGTGGGCCTAAGAATGGTGTGAGTAAGAAACTCAATAGGGAACAAAATATGTTATCCCCTAAAAATATTCAATGTGGGGATATTTTCACATGAAATGATTTAATAAATTTAAAAAAAATAATAAAAACAATTAACAACAAAACTAATGTCTATCCTCAAATATGTGACCCCAATCAACCATGTCTTCTTTGACCAATGTCAAAGAATATCAGAGCACATCATGTTGATCGTTTCAACCGATAATGAACAAGGGGTATTTCAGCTTGAAAAAAGTGACCATGTTCGATGGGGAAACACACCTAGATATACAATATAATGACGTAGGGTGAGCTCCATTATATATCGCAACCCAAGGGATACTCTATCAAATTATGTAATGGTTCATAGATGTTGAACCCAGAAGTGTGGGAGACATGGAAATTCATTCAAAAATACCCAAAAATTATAATGAATCACATATTGGATGATCTATCCTCTACCCAGTATCAATGTAAAAATATATTTAAATACATGGAAGATGCACTAGTAGTGTCAAAAAACTGTATAATCTAGTATTTTTCTTTAGTATCACAAACCATCCTATATAAAATATTTTTAATTCATTATAAAAGGCAACCAGAAGTGTGTATATCATATCTGATATCAATATTTATAGAAACAATAAACCTAGGGGTTCATCTTCTCAACCCATCATACAAAGTAATACAAACTTAACAAAGAATTCCCCAACACTTCACAACCATAAAATTTCAAAAAAAAATCTTGATTCCACAATGAAGACAAAGGTCACCACTTCCCTTTATTAGGGATGACAACCCACATGGTTAAATAAACCACTAGGGAACCTATTTGGGTACTATATGTCTCTTAAAAAAATTCATAAGAGTCCCTAAATCCAAACTCATTTCTTGGGTCAGAAACCTTAAGAAGGGGCAGTATGTCACTCAACATCCTTAACATCCATGAAACATCACTAGCCTCATAGTGAAGTATCACAAGGGTGATGAACTCAAAGCCATCACCTATCCAAACCAATATTGGTTGTACTAAACACCTATCCTATATAAAAATTACATTTGTATCTATCCTCTCCAGTTTCCACATCACAGTCGGAGAGTAACACCACATGGTTATCTCATATTCTCAAATAGCTGAGTGAGTCTATTAGGTCTCATAGAGAGAAACCCATGACCATTCATCCCATATTGCCACAAAATTACAACACAAATTATCTAATAACTCCAAATAATAGGCCCATTGTATCATGTTCTTCAATTTATAGAAAATAACATCATGGTGTTGTAGTGTCCAAAGGATACAAGGTAATTTTTAAAGCCTTGGGTATAGGTAGTCAAGAAAAACATACCAGTTTTTTCAATACTCAGGGACTGGATAATTCAGGCAGTCTAAGCAAGCATTCAAATTTAAATAAAACAAATTACAATTATATTCTCATCACCATAGGTGGTGATACAATGTAACACATGGGACATAAATACATGAATAAATCCGTAGGTAATGAATGGAACCCCACCTACCTCATGTGAATATCCTATCCAATTTAATTCATGGATTGACAACTCTATTTAGGACTTCCAAGTCTTGTTGTCCATTACCCTCCATCGTGAAGTAAAACCCCACATAAAAAATCTAAAATTAATTATAACAAATCATACATTAATATTTTATGTTTAATATTTAATTAAAAAATTAATTTCATAAGGAATATCATCCTAATTACACATTGGGTACTCTAACCACACCAAAACTGTAACCAAATGACCATTGAGGACCAAATAGAAACCCTCAGTTCTATCGCAACAAATCTCCCTATAACACATTAAAAAATATCATTATATTAATTTAATTTGAATTCAAAATGATATAAATATAATTTTTTGAACATATGTTTAACAATGTAATGGGTTTCGACATTCAGAAAAAATTACATGACATCTTCTTCATAGGAAGAGTAGAATCCCCATCATATTTGGGAGATTCCGCCTTGATTAAGTGGAATTATCGAAGAACCCTAGATTAGAGACAAAAAAAATAGGATACTAGAGGGTAAAAATAATTAAGGGTTGATCGAGGATCCCACATACTGTTACTCAATATAGATTTTCATCCAATGCACCCTAAAATTAAGGGGTACTATGGGGATAGGGATGGGGATTATCTATGCATGTGAACCCCAACAAGAGAGGAATTGGGGGATATTTCCTAAAATTGTATGGGGAAGTAATAATTATTACTATTCCCTGAAAACATTCCACCTTCAAGATTCTACTGGGCAACTAGCTAGCTAGTGTATCCTTATTAGATATTGGAGTGATCAGCAACAATATCATCCACATCATGTTAACTCTTCAACTTTCAAATTTACATCCATGATCCTTTTATGCCTTATAACATATCTAATAAGAACATTCTTGTTTATAAACAATTCTTAATCGGGGTTTAAAAACCTATTGAAAATACAATTCTCCCAAAAAAATTTATTTTCAATTTTCCCTATAATTCACACCCATAAATAGATTTGTGGGTTTTCAACCTTCCCACCTTAAAAATTATCATACATAAGAAGTATCAAATATTATCTAAGAAAAAATACTGAAATATCCTTATCATCAGTTCACCAGGAACTCATCACTAAAAATCTCTGAAGGTAAAATGAGATCCATAGACCATCTCTAAGAATGGAAAACCCAATCCATCAAAATATGAGTTACAGCCTACTACCATCCGTAATTTATTAAAATAAGGCCCACTAATAACTATCTATCCTAAGACCTTATTATGTTTTGATAATGTTTCACTAAATCCCAAACCACTCCTCACAAAATTAGTGTCTTGATTCTATGTAATAATTTACTCATACCCTTCATCCCTAATTAATCCTAGACACAATTAATTTTCCAAAAAAATATAATCCAATCCTCAACAGAGTAACACCATATAAAATGTGACGTATATGAAGTGTGTTTTAGACCACAATATTCATATATACATCAGAATGCAAGTCAAACCCAACCGATCCCCACTTGGTTGCCTTTCCATGACAACCCTTTACTACCCCCACTGATAGATCACCCATACACTCAATCAAGATGCCTCTACATCAAAATACAACTAGAGATGGTCAAAACTAACTCATTGGTTTCAGGAAAAAATTCTAGTAGGAATTCCATGGTTTGATCCTCCATGACTTAAATCCATCATTGCATCATGCTTTAATAAAAACAGAAGCATTACTCTAATCCAACCACATTCTGATCTCCCTTAATTTTTCCTAATATCGATGAAAATGATTTCACTCCATCAAATATCACATCCCAATTAACACCCGAATATCACCAAGAAAAATATGTGTTATTGAATTTATATGAAATTAATAGCCAGTTCCATCATGACCATCCATTATTCAGTCTCTTATATCTATGAATCTACCCACATGATGATCGAAAACCAAAAATAATGTGACTCTACCTTCCACAAGATAATTATTTTCATTTAATCACCATAAAGAATTGAAATCTCCAAATCCCAGGTACTTCCACACATGATTAATGGATGTTTCCAAAATCAGCCAATCCCTGAGAATTTAAATTATTTCCAATTCACCACCAATTCATGGATATACAAAATCTCACTCTGAAATCAACTAGAAAATTATTCCAAATGATGTATGCATCCAATAATAACAAATATTTCCCTCTATAACATCTGACTTCTTTCATACCACTCCTCGATTTCTAAACCAAATGAATCATTCAGTCAAACTACATGATAACTATCATCCCTAACATCACATAATTCATTGGTTTATTTTCTTCAAAATTTAAATATTTTAGTTCATATCAATTTCAAGGGATAAATATACCACTAAAGATTCACTAAAATCCACTAGTCATCTACCCACACACATCCATTCAATAATTTCCACTCAATGCCACCATAGGCAACTTGAACATTTGAAAATCCCATGATTTTAAAAGAATAAAAATATGTTTAATATAATATAAAATACAAAACAATAATCTTATTTGAGAATCAAAAACTATGGTAATTAACGATATATGTATTTTAAAATAAATAAAAATTAATGTACACCTCGTATAATATAAAAAACTAAGTTTTAATAATTTTTGATATTTATTTAAATTTATTATTTAAAAAATACTGGTATAAAATAGCTATTAAAATTAGATTTATTAATATTATTAATAAAATTTTAAAGAAATAATTATGAATTTTTATGAATAAATTATACTGATAAATAAGTTCCTAATTTTTTGAGGACTTTATATGCTTTGAGAATATTTTTTTCCCAAACAAATTGTTCAATATTTTTTTGTGAACTAATAATAAAATAAATATTTCAAAAAATTTGAAACATTATTTGAAAAATTAAATAATTTTTTTGAATAAAAATTTCAATATTTTATAAGGGTGAATTTTTTTAAATTTTCTACAAATATTAGTTTTTCGATGTATAATTAAATATACTGGTTTTTATTCACAAACAACATATCTGTTTTAAGAATTTATAATGTTGATTTTTTTTATAAAATGTTTTTAATGTAAAATAAGTTCAATTATATATTAATCAATCCCATTAATATCATTTTAGTTAATTGTGTATTGAATATTGATATTAAAACATTCTATACATAGGAAAATTTTCTCTTCGGAAACCTGCATCATCATCACATCTGTGGGTTTACTTTTAAATTAAATTTTACACTAATATGAAAGGGATTAGAAAAAATGGATTCCATAATTTGAATACGAATAGATAGTTAATTATTACTGGGTAAAATTAATTTTTTGTCATGGTGAATAGAAAGGACTGTAAAATGTTGTTTACTCAGGGTTAAACTAAAAGGGTATGGGTTAAAAAAGTACCATATTTTTTCTAACTCCTATTTTATTGTCATATGTTTATTTAATATCATTATAATTAAGAAAATGAGTCATTTTAGATCCTCGTGTAATGGGAAAATAATGCGTTTTATATTTTCTATTCCAAAATTCCATCTATGTCCTCCCCCCATATATAAAAGGCATCCCCTCACCACCTCTCTTCACACATTCAAATCACTTTGGTTTATCCAATAACTAAATAATTATCTTATTTATATTCCTAAATGTATCATATATTATATATTTTTATTATTAAACCCTCCAAAAAAGAAAATATCTATAATCCTACAGAGGTTCACTAGAGGAGGGGAACACACCATAAACATGGGATTTATTTTATCTCTTCTTACACCTACTTAAACTCTTCTAAAACTATATTAAAATAGAAACACCAGTATCAAATATAAAGTATGATTTTATTAATTTAATTCAACAACATATATCCATATCCGCTTCCATAAAATTGGAAAAGAAACAGTTGATCATGTCTACAGTGAACTCTCGCCTCATAGATCCATACAATTTATATTCCACCATACCCCATGAATGATAGATAAGATGATAAATTTATCATGTTTATATGATTTTTTTACAATGTTATAGTTTTTTATTTATTTTATCTCAACTAACTTCATACTTTCCATTTATGTGTAGATATAGTAACATTTCTCATGTTTACAACGAACTACTGCCTCGCCAAGCGATGTGAATATTTTTTGTACACACATTACATGGATTCAAGTAAGGATAAATTTATTGTAGATATGTTATATTTATGAAAAAAAATAATTATTCCAATATAATATCACAAATATCTTCTTACCTAACAATAATTTTGAAAACAATATTGTTTCTCATGTATATGTGTGGACTACCATCGCCACACAGTGATGTGAAATGGTTTTATTTTTAATTTTTCATTGATGGTAATAAGGATTTAATTTAATAATATAAACATATAATATAAAATATTAATGATTCTATAAAGGTAAATTAATATAAAATTTCCTTTCATTTCATTTGTTAAGAAAATTGAAGCAACATTTATTCATATGTTCATCCTACTTCCACATGTACGGTGTTATGTATATAAAATATTTAGTTTTTATCGATTGATATGAATAAATATTTAATTAAAATAAAGGTATTTATATATTTGTTAACATTATCAATATGATGAACCATGTTCAAATTAAAATGTAAAAAAATACCAAATCAAAACTTTCCTGAAAAAACATGTTGATATAACTTGAAAATGATTTCAATAATGAATATTTTATAAAATGGTCAAAGAGGTCATAAGTAAATATTATATGATATACTATATACATTTATGGTTTTATAAAATTTGATTAATAATCATGTACATATTTTTCATTATTTTTGAATATATACGAAGGAATCTGAACCTCGGGTAAGGGTTTCTCATCTAACTTTTACTACTACGATACATATTCCATATTCACCAATTAGTACTTCTGTGTGGTGTATAAACATAAATTTTTGATTTTTCATACCTGTAATTCATTTATATTCATTGTATTTATTGTTAAATTTAAATTTATTTCTTTTATAGGGAATATTATTTAAAAATTAAAAATGTGGTAAAGATATAGGTTACAATCTCACCCTTATTCGAGATTGTATATGATTAAGATTTTGATGATGAAATATTATGATATACCTCCCAGGAAACTCAATAATTTTTAAAAAATATGGTTATGCTTTACATTTTAATGTATCAATATAAACCTTACATTTTTGGGTACTCAAAATGATTGAAAAAATATGTTTAATAAAATATAACATTATTTCCCCCTATAGTAAATAATATTTTTTCTTCCATATCAATGTTTTATAAAATAGATTTTAAATATATTAATATATTAAAAATGATTTATTAAATAAAATTTTAAGCATTATTTTTCTTTCATAAAACCATTTGAATGGATTATTTATTTTTTTCAGAATGAGGCACTTTTAAGCCTTTTTACAACAGTTTGGAAGAAATGTTTTTAACTGATATATCATGTACACAAATACACTACATCATGAAAACTCATTAATTTTAAGACTATTTTACATGTTTAAAAGGATATTTTCAATTAATGTCTTTTTCTTTATATTTTATAACATTTCTAACTTTGAGAGTTATTTTCAAAGTGCAACATATATTTACCTAAATATTTTTTTTAATATAATTTTTACTCTATTCATATTCATCAATGAAGAAAACTAATGTTTATCTTATTTCAAATTGGGAATATGTTGTAATTTTACGCCCTTGTTATTCTTTAGGTTGGTTTATTATTAGTTTTATAGGTAATGTAATATTTTAATATCATTATCCATATTTATCTAAATCATTTATTGTTATGTTTATTGGTTGGGAGATGTATTAATATTTCATATTCAATAATATGAATGTATATGTTTAAAAATATTCCTCATTTAATAATGAATAATATATTGGACTCAGTTAGTGATGGTATGGGATTCTTATGGACTCTTGATAATTTAGTATCTCTCATAAGACAAACTATCTTGGGTTTTTGACTAAGTCCTTTCCTATTTATGTATTACTTATATTTATGAGGACTTGGGGGTATGGTTGTGTTGTTCATAATTATTAATCTACACATTATGACATTTGTTATAGATGTTCCATGTGACTATTCGATTAGTTATAATATCATTTCGTAAGATTCAAGATCATGTTTCCATTTATATAGTAGTATTTTAAAATCATTCTTTATATCCATATCATGATCCTATAATTGATTGAAAGGAATGTGTTTCAGTTATTTAACATTACATATTGATTATTCATTATTTTTTTAGGAAAACATCCTCTATATTCATACCCTTACTAAGCATTAGAACTGTCTAATATCTTAGGTTTTATTTCCTTTAGACGATGGGAAGTGTTTTATGATTGATATGTTTCAATATTATAAAGGTAATACTGTTGTACTCATTGAAAATTATATATTTAATTTTTTATTATCAATTTTAATATATGATTCAATTATGTTTCTATATTACCAAGACCACTACTTGTTTTTGTACATCAGGTTATAATTCTATATTTCTCATTCCTTGAAATATTGTAACCATCTACTATGGGCAATTTGGGTTGGGTTATTTATATTTCGTATGAGATAATGTTTATTATAAAATATGGGAACTATATTTAGGAGAAAATAGAATATGGAATATAACTATATGGTATTATTTGAGGATATGTGTAGAATAACATCCAAATTTTTTGATGAGGAAGATATTATGTGTATTTCCTATAAATACAACAATATCTGGATATGTCAAGTGAATGTGGTTCGAGAATAGATTTACTTTTGTTAATATCATTGTAAATAGTGCATCAATATTGACTCGATGAATACTTATTATAACAAAATGGCACATAATATGCATCTTTCTTGAAACTCTGAGGAGGGATATGCTTGAGTATATTCATATTTTTTTTACAAACAACCATGAAATATTTAAATTGATGGAAACTATTAAGAAAATTTGTTAAACTTAGGGATTCATAGATTGAAAAAAAAATTCATGATTAAGACATCATATTGTTGAAGTTTCATTACTATGTGGTTTCCACAATGGTTATTGATTCTCACATAAGGTTTTTGTATATAGTCAATAGTGGGAACCATATGGAACAGGGTTAATGTGAAATGTGATTGGATGTGTGTTAATGAGAAACCAAATCGTATGATTATTCATGTTAAGGATATTATGACTATTCCTAATCAGTTATCATGATATATGATTAACATCATTCACATTAACCAACCCTTGGACAAACCACATATGTGGAGGATAGAGTTCACAGAAATATAGGGTGGTGGAAGCCATAGAGGAAATAAGATTTAGCTTAAAATATTTCAAGAATGTAGGAAGAATAATTCCATGGAATATAAGAAAGGAATGATATGATGTTTTATGTGTAAAAAACAAGGGCCTATGGTAATTAATTTACACGTAAAATGAAAATTTAGTTAAGAAAATGGATATGAATAGTGGGTTCCTTTAGGAATCATCAATAGATTAAATTTTAAAATGTGGACCGTATGAAAAATAGGAAAATCTTTGTCAGATTGGAAAAGATAAATAAGATAATCATAAAGGTTGTAAGAATTTTTTTTACCATAATGAGACTACAAATGACATATTAAATCAAATAGGTATTAAGGAAAAGATGATAAATCCTAGTTAATGGATTATGAATTATGTGGAATGATTAATGTTCTGGTGTTTTTGGATTCTTTAACTTCATTGTAGAATTATTTTATCAATAATATTTTCTTTATTGAATCATAAAACATATAAGAATTGTTTTTTAGTATTTTTTTCTATAAGGTTTTGAAGAAATATTATGAATGATACTGATGTCCAAGAAAAGTGACTATGTTTAAAGTTAAATATTTGTAAAAAACATAATAGAGGGAGAAAACCCCTCTATATATTCTATAGGTTTAGACAACATTGATGATAACGT
Source organism: Viscum album (assembly GCA_963277665.1). NCBI lineage: Eukaryota > Viridiplantae > Streptophyta > Magnoliopsida > Santalales > Viscaceae > Viscum > Viscum album. Next base: position 247,060,373 of record OY728135.1, on the reverse strand, counting down.
GATTATGTGATAGTATTTGGGGTGCAGAAATTGGTGAGTGAATTGAGGGTTTATGTAATCATTGATGGAGTTTACTACATTTTTGGAATTATGAAATAAATTCTAAAAAACTTAGATTCTATTTACGGATTACTGAGGAAGAATTTTTTATAAAAATTCATGATTTTGTTAAATTTGAAAGATAATAATGATATTAAAATATTTTTTACGGTACATTAAAAGATATATTATGTGGTTTTGGGTATCTAATGTTTTGTTGATTTTGAAAATTTATAAACCCTACTTCAAAATTGTTTAACATCTAATTTTAACTAACATATTTCAGTTGAGTCATAAGTATAAATGTTTTGGAAATGTATTAATTTTAAATTTTGAGATATTATTTAGGTATAATAATTTAATATCATATTGGCTAACTCCTAAAAGCAATTTTTCTCGTGGACGATATCACAAGTCATGAGGAATGACATGTCATCATTTTTTAAGACCCATTAAGATTTAATCGTAGTGCTTCATGAATAAAAATTTATCTTAGATATTAATTTAATGGGTTATAAATGATGTGGTAATTGATTAAATAACAACCAGATGGTGAAACTATTCCTATACAATAGAAACATATAATGTAAATGTATTTCCTTATGTTCTTTGTTTAGACAGTTAAATAATCCCTAACCATTTGTAAAAGGATTATGAAATTATTATTCTCATATGTTTACTATATTTACAATATAAATGTATGGTTTTGGGTTATCATCTTTCTCTTTACAATTATATTTCTTTTGATCAATGATCTCTATCACTATCCATATATTTTTACACTTTTCTTCCATGTCCATATTTCACATCCCACTAATGTTACAATATTTGGAAACCAAGTTATGTGTTATTAGATATTTCTTATATACTTTACATTCTCCCTGATCTTGATGATTTTTAATCAAACATTTTTGTGACGTGTGTTTTTAAAAGATGTTATACCTATGAAGACAAATATATAATTGTGAGAGACCAATTTATATATTCCTGATATAATGTAATGACACATGATTTTAAAACAAATATCAATGTATTTGATAGTGTATATGAAAACAAATATCAATATTATATTAGAATTCAACACCCAGAGACATTATGGATGATTTATTTTTAAATAAATTCAACTACTTCAATAGCTTGCGTAACACATAACGTCGAGTTTTATTAGACCTTGATATAGAATTAATTCAATTTTTTAAACAAATAATGTTATAACCTATATATTAAACATATTTTTATGAATTATAATATCCAAATTTTGAAAAAAACATGTTTTAATATTTTACATAAATAAAATAAATTGATAAATATGTACTTATTTTTTTGGTGAAGTTGTAATATATTTTGAAAATGTTTTTTTTTCAGAAAAATGATTTTTATAGTTTTTTTCCAAATTAATAAAATTAATTAATTAAAACATTTAAAAAATATAGTTAATATAAATAAATTCATTTTTTGAATCAGGATTTTAATATTAACTTACAGTTAAATTTCTATATTTCACTAAAAATATTACATTATATATGAATAGTGGAAAATGATAGAACATGTTGAAAAACACCATTTTTATTTAAATAATTTACAAGGATGCATTCTATTTTAAATTGTGTTAAATGTAAAGTTGGATCATTAATAAAATTATTAATCCAATTTGGTTCATTTTTCTCTATTTCACAGTGAATATTTATATTAATACATTATATATGTATGAAACATCTATTTTTGAGAAACTATCTTTTTCATCATGTATGTGAGACTGATTTTAAATTTTTTTCCAATACAATGAATGTAATTTTATAACATTGGATTAAATATTATTAATAAACCTAATTAATATTATATAATAGTGTTAACATAATTTTTTTCATTATAAATATACAAAATAGAAAAAAATAATTTATACAGTTAAGGTGAAAACATGTTTTCCTATGGTTAAGATAAAATTATAAAGGTTTAAAATGATAAAAAACCAGTTAAATTACTATTTTATGGTAATATATTGACCAAATATATTCCTTGGTTCTGTAATAATCTATTTTTATGCTTTTGTAATGTGAAAAACGTTGGTGTCAATTTTTCAAATCAAAAATACCAATTGGGTCCTCTCCCCCACTTATAAAAGGCATCCACTCTACTCTACTCTACACTAATACAAATCCCTTTGGTTCATAAAATACATACCCATATATCTTAATTATACCACTACCCAAATAAAAGAGGCTTTATTATAATATGGAAACCCTCTTAGGAATGCATTTGGTATAACCATAAAGAGGCTCTCTGAATAAGAGGTAATATCCATATAATTGCGTTTTTTTCATATTCCACATACATAAAATATAGGAAAATAATTATAAAATAAGCACCAAATTATCTCATATATAAATATATGTTATTATTTTGTTTGTAATAACCAATATAAATCTCAAATTCTATCAAATGTGAAATGAAACTATAGATCTTGTGTGCAGAAAAAACCGCCTCATAAACTACTGTAATTTATTTTCTATAACCACTTTTAATGATTAGATAAAATGAAATATTTAATATTTTAAGGTTATATGTATTATATTATTATACCTATGGAATTATTATATCTCATATACCTACATAAATTACATTTTTTGGGGTATATGATAGCATCGCCTATTTGTACGACGAACTACCTTCTCAAGAAGTAATGAGATTCGATTTTCCTTACTCTTTACATGGAAGGTAGTAAATATAAAGATAAGTATTATATGTGATATTTATTACATAGACATATTTATTGAAATTTATTATCACATATAACATCCTAACTTTAAATCTATTGGAAGATAATAATGTATCTATCGTGTTTTTGTGGACTAACCCCTCCTTGTAGCGATGTGAAACGTTTTTCAATTTATTTTTTCATTATTGGTAATAAGGATAGATTTTTTAAATATAATATATATATAACATAATAGTGATTCTATTAAATGTGAATTGATATTCTTTTTTAATTTATTTCCTCTATCACAAAAATAGAAACTATGTTCATGTGTACGTAAAACCTATAGTCTCCATGAAAGGTTTAATTTATTTTCTATCATTAACTTTTGTAGATTACTATAAATATATATAAAAATATAATGAATATATATGGTATATATATAATTTTTATGATTAAATATATTATCAAATAATGTTCAAATTAACTGGTTGGAAAAAACGATATCATAATATATATGAAATACAAAGATCTAATTACCTGAAATGTGATTTTATCAATGAATTGTTAATAAACAAGTAATAAGGGGTCATATTTAAGGCAAATATGGTAGGATATATATATTTATGGTTATATAAAAATGTATAATAAATTTATATTTATTACATATGATGTTCAAACATATATGAATGAAGTTGAACATGAGTTAAGGGTTTCTCACCTCACTTTTACATTCATGAGACGTATACCATATTAGCCAATTAGTAAATTTTTTGTGGTGTATATAACTACCTTTGGGTATTTTATATAATTCATTCAATAATCTAAATGGTATTTAATGTATAATTTTTTGTAATATTATCAATGTGTATTATGATTTAGGAGTTACCGTAGTGGTGAAGAGTTATGGTATACTCTTTTTGTTTATCAGGATTGTTTATGATTACACTTTTGTTGATGAAATATTATGTTGTACATATAAATAAACTCCTGAATTTTATATTATTTTGAATAATCATGATCTATTCATGTTTTAATACCACTTTCCTCTCTTTGGAACATAAAATTATTGAAAAATGTATTTAATAATATCTGACTTTATTTTCTCGTCGATCAAAAATTTAATTTATTCTCAATCCATGTTTTCAAAAAATAATATTCTTTTCAAATTATAAAAATAATCTATTATATATATTTTTACCCAAGTTTAAATTTAGATTTTTTAAAAAGTAATATTCATTTCATTTTCCAAATATGAAATATTTTATCATTTTTAAAATAGCATAAAAGAAATGATTTTTAACTTATACAACATTTATATAATAACTCTCCATCATGACCTATCATTACATTAAAGAATTCATTAAATGTTTAAAAAAAATAAATAAATAAAATTTTTACATTAATATTGGGGAAGTTTATAGTTTTTAATGTAATTTTCAATGTGAAAGGGGTATTTCTCAAGATAATGTTTTAAATGGAATTTTAATGGTATTTATATTCATCAATAACAATGAACCAAATTTCACCGAAGTCACATTGAGAATATTATTTAATGTTAACATACTTAGTATTTTTCTAGATTGATTATTATAAATTTTAATAGGAATATTTTTTTTATTTCATTCACCATATTACTCTGAATGGTTTATGATTATTTTTATTGATTAGGGAATGTGTTAACATTTCATATGGTAGTTTATCAATATGAGTTTTTATGTTGATTATGTTTCACCCATTTAAAATTATGAATTCAATGAACTCAGTATGTGACAGGAGGGTCCCATAATAGCCCTTATATGCAACACTGGGTATTTCCAGACAAACTATTTGTTTTTTTGTTTATGTACTACCCATTAATGTAATATTCATTGACATGAGGCCTTGATGGTATGGTTATGATGTTCAAAATTATGTATTTTCTCAATATGGTATTATTTATTGAGGTTCCATGTGATTCCAAATTATTTCTAATATATGGTCATGTTGGAAGCTCATGCGATTTTTTATATGGAATTATTCTATCATAATTTGTTCATAACATGTTATAATCACGCAATTGAATGAATTTAATATGTTTTACATATTTTATGTTGATTTTCAAAGGAGGGGTTTCACCATAGAGAAGAGGGGATGAATCAGCGGTGATTTTTTCCATTTTTATTTATTTTTAAATTAACCCATGTTAAACAATTAAGATTCAATCCAATATTATGATATATCATTGACTCTAGAATGAATTAAAAATAAATTGTATAGGAAAAAAATATTTTTACAATTTTTTGTATCAAAATGAGCTAAATCCTTACTATTATTCGTTATACATACCAATCACAGATCCTCTACAATAATCACAAATGTTTATAACATACATTTCTTCACTAGCATAGAGTCCCACTATACATTCTAGTGTCCCACTGGAACTACTATTTCACACTTCCTTTTTAAAATATTGATTACCCAAAAACATAATAAATACCACCCTTGAATTTTGAACAGTTTTCCAAAAATAGATGATGTTATTTCTTTTATGACATCGGGATATATAAAATATCATATGATCACATTCAAAAGAACTAAATTGAATATGATCTTCTTTAACAATTCATCTTCTTGACTAATTAACTATATGGTGGACATATAATATTATAATTTTATGTATTTGAATTAAATATTTAGGGAATAAAATACATTTATTTTGGAAAACTATCTGAAAAAAATATGTTACTTCAAAAAATGATTTCAACCGTCACATACACTACTTTATACTGACTGAAAATAACTATATAGCTTCACTTGCATTATCAAAACCTGTGAGCAATAAAATATTTTATTATAAAATCATTTATGTTGAAATTTACCACCATTTCTCAATATTATATTTTGTTTATCTTTTTTCCCATCTTCATATTCATTTACTAAACCATCACTTTATAGGCATCAGTGTAGTTGTTATAAAACCAGTCATCATACAAAATTTATGAGAATGTGGAAAAAAATTAATGTCGTTCAATACCACCATAAATAATCATCTCCTAGGAACACCCTCAGAGCACTGAAAAAGTATGGTATCCATATATCATATTTATCTACAACACATTATTAGAGATTCACTGTATATAGCATGTATCATTTATCACACCATGAATCATGGACGGTGGAAACCTCAATGGTCTAAATAAATCCCATCATATGGAATCTTTCAATGGCCGCAAATTCAAAAAAATCTTTATATTGGGTACATCAAACTTTCTCACTAAGAAAATCACCCACAAAGCAACAACATCTCAACAACAATGGATCTTCACAGTTGAGCATCAACACCTGGATAGAATAACTCTTAAGTTGTTTCATTTGAAGTTGATCATGCGATTATTTATCCAACCTGAATAAATGTCCCTAATGACACAAAACACTTCTTTTATGAATTTTTTTAATGTTCATGTTTCATCCATAATATAACATTATCATGAAGAAAAATTACTTTAATTAATTTTTATAATTCATCTATAGAAACATTTGAAACTCCCAATATGGTATTGAAGATACTGCATGTAAACTCATTGTTCTACAGATGCTCGGTTTATATACAATAAATCATGAGGGATTCATTGGTGAAGGCTCATACACGGGGATGAAAAATATAACACCCACATAGATATGATGTATCATATGAAAATCGAGTGATCAAATCATATGGTGGTCATTATCTCTATCTTTTAATCAATATGTGAACAAAACCAACATATGGTTGTCCCACATCAAAAACAAGCAGTGGATTATCTCTGATTTATATGCAAAGTCATTCAATGGGCTAGCCACAAATCATAAACCCCCTTCCATTATGCCTCCCCACATGGTGGCTTCACTGCTTCTCTGATCTTCTATGTTCTTCTACCCCAACCCATGCTTGTCTATTGGTGTGCGCTCAAGAGGACCTATACACAAGCCTCCCACTCTTAGGGGGAACTCTGTCCCTCAAGGGATTTTTTACGACTTCCATCATGGGTATAGTGATCCTCTTGAAGGTTCTGAGTGCAACAGAAGCATTGTTGGGACGACACCCAATTTGGATTTTCACCATGATCAATGATTATTCTGGGATCAATACATCAATGAACACCAGTCTCCACAAAATATAATAAAAGATTTTTATAATAGAAGAAAGAGGCACGAAACCATCAGAGAGGATCTAGCACATCATTATTATAATTTTTTAAATTAATTTTATAAAGAAAATTAATACATGGATCTTTAGTATTCTTCTATGTTCATGATCTTGATCGTCCGGAATGACCCTTCTAGATTGTCTTATTGGACTTATAATGATACAAACTAGAATCCCTCTAGTGGTGATCCACACATGCACCGATGGCCTCCGATCAAAACTACTCATTATCCAGGTTCTAGCACGGAAAATTGATCGTCTTGGGTCGGTCGTTCTTGATTTCCCATTCATCAGCCTTGAAGAACGTCTCTTGTTCATGAGAGGGGAGAGAAGAGTATTCGAATGATAAATTTTTTGGCTCAACAATTATGAATTCACCAGGTGTGTGGTGTAGTGTATCGAACAATATGCATACTTTCTTATTTATATACATGGAATTCCAGTTACAATATTTAATTCAAAGAAAAAATTAGATGAATTCATGAACATAGAGAAAACCATTGCTTTTAATAATAATACCTTTTCATTATTTATGGTGCACCAACCTGCACAAAATGGAATTATAAATAAAATTTCGCATCATAAAATAATAGAAGCATTATTATAATTTAGGCCAACTAGTTAAATAATTATTTATCGTCTTGTAAAAAATTGTTTTACTACCGGACCGACCTTGGTCAGCTCGAACTTCACTTCCATTTATTTAAAACCCTAATAAATAATTAAATAATTTTTCTCATAAATAAATATTTTATTTAGAAATTAGTAAATCAATATTTATTAAATGTTTAATAAAATAAATAAATATATTTATTTTAATTTATGTGATTATTTTAACTTGAATAATATTATTCAATGGTCTTGATAAAAAAATTTATTTCATTAATTAAATTCAAGTAGAATTTAACTAAGACCAACGAAAACACTTAGTTTGTGACCCTCTAGGATTTTTTTCATTGGCATTAGGCAGGCTTGCCTCAAGTCTAAGAGTACTCTCCAGTAACAGGTCAAGGAACCCAATAGAAAGAACATAAAGTCGCAACAATGACATCCACTTAAAAATATTCACTTTTTAATATAATACATTTTCCCTAATATCTCATAAAGTAGGTTTCTTGACTGTGTCATCAACTTTAATGATTGATACGTCGTTCTTTGACTACCAGAAATAAACTCATCATTACACCATGGCCATGGAATTTTGCGCAAATGTTCTATTTCAATAAAATGACCGAGATATCAAATTCCATAAATGGAAGGGACTATTCCTTCATTAACTTACCCATTAATAACGTACCACTCGTGACGCACCCAACATACCCTACATCCCACCAACTTTCTGCGTGACGATTTTCATTAGTAAATCATAGTGCATAAGTCGTGACACCTGTTAATGATAATATTAAAGTCTAAGGATCACTACACACGCTCGTAGATAGAAATATATAATGACATACAAACATGTGGAATTCTTACTAGTGGGTGTGTTCTCATAATCTCTTATCTTGGAGATTACCAAGTGTGAACTTCATTAGAGGATGTCTCATCTACTTACGAGTACTCTCACCTGACATTCTGCACGCTATGTTTCCCATCATAGCATGTCATCCAACCATATAACTGTATTTAAGAATATTGTTATAGCATTTCAATATTCTCATCATAGCGGGGAACTGCCATGACCTTATCAATGCAACAAATACTCTAGGACATTATTACATAATAATCATGCAGAACAATGAAAAAAATGTAAAAAAATAAATATTCATGTAATCAAAGTAAGACAAGTTGGTTCTAGGACACCAAATCTTACAAACTACCACTTGGAATAGAACCTACAGCCTACGACTTTCAGTCCGCTAGAACTCACTCGATTATCATGTTTCTTCTGAGTAAAGGCTTTGGTCAAGGGTTTCTCCACATTTTTTCTATGGAAATACTGCTCACTGCCACTTCACCTCTTTGAGAAAAATCCCTCAAGAGATGATAATTTCTAAGTATGTTCTTCATCCGCTGATGTGTCCTTGGCTCTTTTGTGAGAGCCACCACTGCAGTATTATCACAGTATAGTGCGATGAAATATTTACTCCTAGGTATCACATATAACTTAGGGACAAATATTTGCATCCCAACTACTTCGTTAGCTACCACAGAAGCTGCAATATAATCGGTCTCTATTGTATAATCTTCGACCACACTCTTCATTGAGCTCTTTCATCTCACTGCACCTCCATTAAAAGTGATGATTTATCTCATTTGGAACTTCATGTCATCCTGAGTAGTCTTGAAACTAGAACATGCATATCCTCTGATGAATAGTTCCTCATCTCCTCTATAAACAAGGAACATAAACATAGAATGTCTCAGATACTTTAGCATAGTCTTGACTGCCATCCAATGGTGGTAACCTGGGTTAGCTTGATATTTTCCTACTGCACTCAATGTGTAGGTGACATCTAGACTGGAACATAGCGTGACATACATGCGGACCCAATTGCTAATGAGCATAGATTTCTTTCCATTATCATTCATTCCTCATGTGGATGAGGACACATTTTCTTGTAAAGATGAATGTCATGTGACACTGGAAACAATCCCCTCTTGGATTGTTCCATACTGAATCTCCTCAGTATCTTATCAATGCATATACTTTTACATAGGCCCAAAATATTTCTTGGATCAATAAAAATGTATCTTGATCCCAAGAATATATGTTTCGCTCCCAAGTATTTCATGGAGAATCCTTTATTCAACCATTCATTAATAGAATGTAAGACTGGTATCTTGTTTCCAAAAGTAATACATTGTCAACAGATACTATTAGGAAAGCAACTACACTCCCACTAAACTATTTGTTGACACAAGGCTCACATTAATTCATGATAAAACCATATTTATTTATTGATTCATCAAAATGAATGTTCCATGACCTGGATGCTTTCTTTAATCCTTAAATGGATTTCTGTAACTTTCATACCTTATTGGCATCCTTTGGAGTCACAAACTCATTAGGTTGTGTCATGTAGAAATCATCAAGAAGGTTCCGGTTAAGGAATGCTATTTTGATATCCATTTTAAAAATCTCATAGTCATGGTAAGTTATAATGGAATGTTGAATTGTGATGGATTTCATCATTGAAAAGGTTGAGAACGTTTCATTGTATTCAATTCCAAGACACTGTTCAAAAACTTTTGCAACCAGTCATGCCTTATAGGTACTGGATTGTCCATCCATGTCCATATTATTTTTGAATACCCATTTTCAACCAATAGGGTTTACATCAGCTAGAAGATCTACCAAAATCCAGACTTGGTTTTGGTACATGGAGTCTATTTTAGAATTCATGGCTTCTTGACACTTGGCAATGTCTGTGCCACTTATGGCTTCCTTTTATGTTGGAGGATCATTATCAAAAACTAATAATGATTCACCATCCTCGGTAACTAGAAAACCATACCATTATAGTTATCTATCCTCTTTTGTACTCTTACGCAGAACACGTGCCTCTAGAATAGATTTTTCTTCCATGGGGATTTGTGGAATTTGTTTCTATACCAACTCTGGTATACCTTGAGCCTCGACTTCATCGATGTCAATCTCACTCCCACTATCTCTTTTGGAGATGTGATCTATCTCATGGAATATGGAATGTTCTTACACTATAACCTTTTTGTATAAGGGGATGTATAGGTAATATCATATTATTTCCTTGGGGTATCCCATAAAGGTACACATTGTACCTCGAGGTGCAATTTTGTTACCTGGAAAGGCCTTAATTAATGCTTCACTACCCCACACATGTAAATTCGATAACATGACTTTTCTATCTCTCCAGAACTCATATGAAATACCATTTATTGTTTTTGGTGGTACTTGGTTTAGTATGTATTCCATTGTTTGTAACACATATCCCCAAAAGGATAATGGAATACTCGCATGACTCCTCAATGATCTCACCATGTCCAATAGGGTGCAGTCCTTCCTTTCGCTCAGACCATTCCACTGGGGGCATGTTGGGAGGAGTGAGTTGGGAGAGGATCCCAAACATCTGAAGGTAATTAATGAAGACTTGATTAAGATATTTTTCACCTCGGTCTGAGCGGTTTTTCTTTATTCTTCTTACCCATCAGGTTCTCAACATCATTCTTATATTCATTGAACATATCAAAAGAATCTGAATTATACCTCATTAAGTAAATATATCCATATCTAGTGAAATCATCAGTAAAAGTTATGAAGTATGAGTACCATCCTCTTATTTCAATTGGAAATGGTCCACACACATCTGTAAGAACCATTTCAAGAATTCCTTTAGCCTTTTAACCTTTCACACCAAAGGGGGATTTGTTCATTTTTACTTGTAAACATGCATGACATATGCCAAGTGGTTTTAGATTATAAGAATCTAAGTATCAATCTTGATGTAACCTTTTCAAGCATTAATCATTTATATGACCTAGAAGGTGATGCCAAAGTTGTGAGTGGTATGAGTCATGTGAAGTATCTTTTTCCTAGATTTCCATTACTTAGTTTGTGATATCCAACACATAAAGACTGTTGTATAAATGTTCCCAAAATAAAAAAAAATTATATCTTTATAAAAGAAGAAACATTCATTTCCAAACATGAAAATAAGTCCATCTACATCTATTCTAGATACAGAAATTATGATTTTGGTTACAGAAGTAACAAAAAACAACCCTTTAACACCAAGATCATCCTAGTTTGCAATGTGAGGTGGTAGTCCCCAACAGCTACAACAGTAAGTCTGGATCCGTTGGTTGCTCGTAGATCTACCTCTCCATATTCTATCTTTGTGAATCTACATGGTTCCAGTATTTGGATACATATGTGATAACCACAAGCTATATCAAATACCCAATTTATTGAAATAGATTGATTTCATTCGATAACAAACACACCTGAAGCTTCCCCTTGTTTCATAGGCTGGGGGTAGTTCTTCTTCCAGTGGCCCTTCATTCCACATGAGAAACAAAAAGCCTCATGTTCCCTTACCTTCCCTTTGATCATACATTTCTTGGAAGGCTGTAAAGAATCTATGGGCTTAAATCACTTCTCCTTCCCTTTCCTCTTATTCTCCATTAGGACATAAGGCTTTTCGCGCTTCATATATTTTTTGACATGGAGAATGAGGATAAGAAGATCAGATAGATACTTCTTAGTGTTGTTCATATTGAAATTGATAACAAAGTTAGAGAATATATGATGGAGTGATGCGAGAATGCGATCAGGGCCTAGTTCTTCAGGGAGTTTAAACGCTAGAACCTCTTGGTGGTCAATGTATCCAATGATCATTACTACATGAGGCTCAGCTAGGGAACCTTCTACAAGATTACTCTGAAATAGTGCCTTACAGATCTCAAACCTTTTTTTCTTTCTCTCTCCTGGTAAATACCACAAGGTTCCTCGAGCATGATATAAGAATAAATGTTTTCATGAGACTTCTTGAGCTCATTAGACATTGATGATATCATCAAACATTGAATGTAGACCGCTTCCTTCATATGTTTCTCATACCAGGAAATCCTCATAACTCGCCTCTTTGGAAGGTGGATCAGGTAATGCTGACTCTAGCACGTAAGACTTCCGTTCAAGGCGTAGGATAAACAAAAGACATTTAATCATTCTTAGAAGATACTGCCAGTGATGAAGTAGTCTTTATCCAGATTTGGTCATAGGGATAGTTTGGCAGACGAGTTTTTCATTTTTATTTTACAATTAAAAGATCAGTCCATTAGTACTTTATTGATTACATTTTATAAGAAATAATAAATTTTATTAAGTCTCACACTATTTTATGAAGTCCTAATAGCCCTCACCATTGAACTCAGAATGTCTAGTTACCATGACATTATCATGTAAAGGATCCATATTCCCCTTCACATAACCCCAACAAGGGTTGTTCAATCTATTAGAAGGTATTTATATAGGCAGGTCTTTGCCAACAGTGGGCTTGCAGCTCCTTGATATGTTGAGTGGACTCCCCAATACAGAAATCGTGAATTTGGATTTCCTCAAATCTTGCCTCCAATATTACACCAAGTCTAGAAAGGGCTACTCCTCTTGATGTAACATGGTTAAGTCAACCTGAAACCCTTCATAAGGGAATCCTGTATAAAAGTTTGTATCCCAACAAGGGTTGGTCAAACTCATAGTTCTATTGAGTTTTTACCTTAATCATGTAACAGAAGGCTAGTTATGACATAATATATTATTTGAGGGATTTTTATCTCTTATGCATGAATTTCTTAATATCATTATCAAACAATTGTTGTTATTAAGTTGAACTTACTTAAGTGATTAAGCATGTCATGATAATATTTACACATAAATCTGGTTTATTTTAGTTCTGTCTTGTATGATTGGTTATTTCATTAATTATGGGATCATGACAACACATCCAAAATGATAAACCATGCAACTGACAGAAATAAAATAAAGTAAATCAAATGATCACAAGATTTTCTAATGGTTTGTTTATCTAGAGGTTGATAAAATAACCCTGACCTAGGGGATAAACACCTCAAACCATTTGGGTTTGTGTTTATAGCTTCCACCTGTCGAACTCTGTATCTCCTGGGATTGGTTTCGTCTAGTCGCAGGCTTGAACCACCTTCACTAGATTAGGAGTTCCATCTCTTAAATATTCCATTTTTAACTCATATGTAGGTGAGGGGTAAAACGGGTTTTACATAAATGAAACTTTGGGCATGTTGGCCCTACATATTAATGAGGATAAGGCTCACAGGCCAACAAATATAATTCAAAATAATAAATTAAAACAAAACATACACATACAAAGGTCTTGGTTTAGATCATGATCATCCATACATGAAATGATATTTACGCATAAATAAAACTAGAAATCAATTATTTAATTATTCGTGTTTAAGATAATTCGTGCTCGAATCAATTAATTATCATTTTTAATTAATAAATCCTTTGATCTTAAACACTTTTCTAAATTTCCTTGAGATTCTCATCCATCATAATTTTAAATAAATAAATTCATTTAAAATTATCTTTTTACGTAACTTGTACCTCGGAGGCAACCCTGTGAATTCTTATTCATAACTACCCAATGAGTGGAAATGAACATTATGTAGATGTTAAATTAAACAAATATATATAAAACACCTATCACGTGTTGTGCCTCAGCTTTACGCATGTACGATGGTACACATCTCATGGGATTAAATAATAAAATAATAAATTTTAATAAATATGCATATTTTGGATGAGTACACAATGTGTAGTTCCAACTTCATGATGTGTAGTATTTTTTACCGTCTATAAGAATAACACACCCAGGGAAGCAACATGTGAGTATACTTCATAAATCATTGGAGTAAACGGAGTGCTCAGTGGGCCACACGCCATGTAGTTCCTCATTACCTAGACTTTAGTCAGGAAATCCATGTACGAGGTACACGGTCCAACCCTAACCCGAATAGACTACACACCATGTCAATTGGGCCATACAATGTGTAATATGGAAACCACATGCCACCTCTTTCTGGTCAACACACTGAGTCATTTAAGACATAGAAAGACTCCAACACACAGCTTGGTTTGGTGGACTGGTCCGATGCATTGAATCTTGACTTCATGTTATGTACTGCCGAATACATGTTGTGTGTTCGGGTGTTGTACAACCAGTAAGTTTTGGCACCTCCCATGGAGATACTCTATTTTATTTTGATCAAAATTAAAAGAAAAGACTGTTTCTGTATGGTGAACGAGAAACAAAAGTGGTGGAATAGATCTTGATATTCAAATTTTCATAACAATTAACTTTAATTGAGATAACTAAATTTTTAAATTTTTAATTCATCAATGAAATATTTAAATATTTAGAAACTATGATGTAACCGGCTTTGATACCACTTGAAGGTTCCAGGCGTAGTGGAAGCATAGTTGGAACGAAACCCAAATTTGATTTTTACCATGATCAATGATTAATCTGGGATCAATATGATGATGAATGCCAGTCTCCATGGAATATAATCAAATATTTAGACAAAGCATAAAGAGGCCTGGAACCATTAGATAGGATCTTGCACGTCATTTTTAAAATTAATTAAATTAATGTCATAATGAAAAATAATACTTGGATATTTGGTATTTTTATTCATTAATGTTGTTGATCATCTAGAATGAAACTTCAAGACTATCTCGTTTCACTTCTAAGGATCTAAACTAGAATCCCTCTAGAGGTGATTCACACATGGTCCGATGGCCTCCGATCGACAGCTCCGATTCTCCGGCTGCTAGCACGGAAAATCGAGTGTCTTGTGTCGGTCATTCTTGATCACCTATTCTTTGTCCATGAAGAACAAATCTCATTTTTTAGAGGGGAGAGAAGAGGATTAAAGAGAGAAATTGATTCTCTGCACATTTATCAATTCACCAGGCGTGTGGTGTGGTGTATGGCATAATAGGAGACTTTCGTATTTATATACTTGGAATTTCAGTTACAACAATTAATTTCATAGAATCAATTAAATACATGCATGAACATATGAAAAAAACCAATAATTTAGTAATAATACAGTGTCATTATTTATGGTGCACCAACTTGCACAAAACATAATTATAAATAAAATTTTGTGTCACAAAATAATAGCAGTGTTATTTTAAATTGTGCCATCAAGTTAAATAATTATTTACCATCTTGAAAATAATTATTTTATAACAGGACTGACCTTGGTCCACTTGAACTCCACATCCATTTATTGAACACCCGAATAAATAAATAAATAATTTATTATCTTAAATAAATATTTTATTTAAAAACTAGTAAATAAATATTTATTAAATTTTCAATAAAATAAATAAATATTTTTTATTTAATTTATGCGATCATTTTAACTTGAATAAAATTATTCCACGGTCTTGATAATAATATTTACTTCATTAATTAAATTCAAATAAAATATAACTGAGACCACCAAAAACACTTAGTGTGTGACCCTCTATGAATCTTTCTCATAAAAATTTTATGGGCTTGCCTAAAGTCCAAGAGTACTGTCTAGAAATGGGTCAAGGCACTCAAGAGAAAGAATGTAAAGTTGCAAAAATGACATACACATATGAACGATCACTATGTAATATAATCCCATTGTCGCAATATCTCATTAAGCAGGTTTCAGGACTATGTCATCAAATTTTATGCTTGATAAGTCGTTCATTGAATAATTGAAATAAACTCGTCGTCACCCCATGTCCACGGAATTTCGCGCGACTGTTCTATTTCAATCAAAGGGCATAGATATCAACTTCCATAAATGGAAGGTACAAATCCTTCCTTGCCTTATCCAATAATAATGTGCCACTTGTGATGCACCCAATGTACCCTACTTCCCGCCAACTGTCTGCGTGACCATTTTCATCAGTAAATCAAAGTGTGTAAGTCGTGACAAATATTAATGATAATATTAATGTCTATGGATCATTACACACACTCGTAGATATAAATATTTGGTCACACAAAAACATGCATAATTCCTACTAGCGGGTATTTTCTCATAATCTATTATCATGGAGATTACCATGTAGGAAATTCATGAGAGGAAGTATCTTATGCTTATGAGTACACGCACCTGATGGTCTGAATGCTATCTGTCCCATCACAACATTTCATCCAACCACATAACTATATTAAAGATTATTTTTATAGAATTTCATGATTCTCATCAGAGTGGGTAACTACCATGACCTTATGAATGCAATAAATACTCTTGGACATTATTACATCATAATCATGCAGAACAATGAACAATATATAATAATACATTAAATAAACATGTAATCAAAGTAAAATCAGTTGGTTCTAGGACACCAACTCTTACACCTCTGAGTCCCACATGTACCCTAGGTTGAGTGTATTAGGCTTTCATGTGGGTTGGAATAATTTTTAATTTAAAACTACCATAATATACTTCGAGAAATTATAAGTAATTTTAAATAAAATTTCATTCCCTCTCAAAATGAAATAAAAATCCAAAAATAATCTTCATTTTATTTGTACTTGCCTATATAAATACATGAATGGGGTTCCTCTTGTTGATACATTGTGAAACTCCATAGCAGATCAAATTAACAATTAATATCAGTACAAAAAATAATCACAATATAATTCTAAGAATAATTATCCAAGCATTACATCCAATGCCATATAAAAAATAATTTTTCAAGCATGAAATCCAATTATTTGGGATAAATCTATAAAAATTCTCTTAGAATCACCACTTAAAAAAAAATTCAATGAATTATAACTTCATTCATACCCCCTAAACAAATATTGAAACTCTATAACAACAACAAAAATAGTTTGGTCAAAAAATGACAACCTTTTTTTTAAGAATCCCTTAAAATATATCATGTCATAAAAAAGTAAATATGTTAATATTATATTCACTCCCACATAATTTAAATCAATTTAAAAGGTATTAGGGTCTTTTTATCTCAATTGTCATCTCAAAACCCTCTTCTCGTATTTTTCTAAATGAAAGAATGGTATCACATGATACTTGGGAAAGAGCCTATATTTAATCACTAATATTTCTATACGGACTTACCCAAAGTAGAAAATCATATAAATATATCCAAGGGTATCAAATATTTCTTATAATTATGTAATATTGTGAAATCAAACTCATAAAAGTGTTAATAGAAGTAAAAGATATAACACAAACTTTATAAAACACATATAAAATTTGAGGTTTATAAGAATAAT
The DNA here is from genome assembly GCA_963277665.1 of Viscum album. Taxonomy (NCBI): domain Eukaryota; kingdom Viridiplantae; phylum Streptophyta; class Magnoliopsida; order Santalales; family Viscaceae; genus Viscum; species Viscum album. The sequence goes on along the minus strand of OY728135.1, from coordinate 247,042,711 downwards.
TACCATTTTCTAAACAATTCCTCAATAAAGTACTCATTATAAATAAATTGAACTGACAGTTATATAAGATTGTGACATTAAAACTCAAACTTCATGAATGCTTCACCTTGAGATATTCTATCTCTTTCATCTTTATGAAATAAAATATTTGATTAATAAAACTTATCATGTAATTATCTCTTTTTTAGTTTAATACAAATAATGTTATAGGTAAAAAGGATATATCTCATGGTATTACTCATTTGAGTAGACAAGGCTAAACATGATGTTTCAACGTTAAGTCAGTATACCTATATTTTAGTATTTGTTTGGAGAAAACATCTACAACCTAAACATTAGTAAAAAATTATTCTAGCTTGATATCTCCACATTCCACCTATTCATTGGTAATATTATAATTTATATCAATATGATTTGATCTTGAATTATTTACTATATTTTTAGGGAATCCAATTGTAGATTTATTATCACATGAAATTTCATGTACTCTCTTAGTATTAATTTTCTAATCATCAAATTTCACATGCATCAAAATAAATTGTGTTAATTAGAGGGTATATAAAACATATTAAGCCTCTTGTATGATTAGTGTTACTAAATGTTTCTTCTTGTACTACCAACAGACACATCCTTTACCCAGAAGCACGATTTGACCTGAATTTGTTCCCCTCGTTGTACAATAATCTTCCCAATTAGTATCTATAAAATCCAATAGTTTTAAATATAAATTGTATCTATATAGAATTATATATTTCATAGTTATTTAATATATCTCATAATTATATTAATATCCAACAATTAAAACTCTTGTGGACCACTCTATAATCTACAACATAGATTAACTGCATAAGTTATATCCAGCCTACATGAGGCGAGATAAAGTAGACTGCGAATGATTCATCTTAATTTTTTCTGATTTACATTGTTTCTATCCTCATCCTTTTATAATTAAGTTCCAACTAAAATGGTGGTTGATAATTATTTTAAATTTTTCCATATAAAAGTTTTTATAAATTCTCTGGAAAAAATTTCTGTTGATAAAAATATGGAATTTGGATTCTGCACAAACTAAAATCCTAGAAAATATGTAATCTGAACAAGCATGGACATCTAAAAATATAATTTCATTTCCTCAGAAACATCTTCACAAAGAACATAATTTTACCAATAAAATATTTTTTCTTCCATATATAGAATGAATATGTTAGTACCTTTGGAAATTTACCTCACATAAATGTTATAGTTAACATTGACATATATAAACATCATATCCCTTTGACAACCATATAATTTATAATACCAAGAACTATGGTCATATTTAAAACCCTAGATATATTTCATCCATATACATTGTGTTCTTACGTCACTATAAAACCAAAATCCATCGGGTTTTCAATATATAATTATTCTTCAAGTTGACCATTATAAAGGATTCATTCACATCCATTTGATAAAATTTATATTGTTTTTTTGTTTCTAATTAGAATAATATTAAAATGTTTTTTGATTTTGTAACTCGTGAAGAATTTTCTTCAATGTAAATTCATTCCATTTCAGAATATCCTTTTCACTCATGTCTTGCATTATTTCTTGATAAATCACCTTTTTCATTTAGATTATCTCTAAAAACCCACTTGGTGATGATAATTTTTTGAGGTCTTGATAAAAGATCCCATGTTTAGTTATTTTTTATCTTATCTAGTTTCTTATTTATATATTGTATCCATTATTTAGGATCAATGTATTTTTCAACTATATGAGGTTAAACATTGGAAATAAGTGTAGATTTATCTCCATTTCTCAATATTATTTATTTTTGAAATAGATCCTAATCATGGCCAATAATATTTTCAGTCTCAAATAGTTTATTCAATTTCTTTATAATTTTCCTTGTATTCATCATATTCATATTTTTCACCAGTATTTATATAAAAAATACCAAAACTTTTTGGCTATGTATCAGTTATTTTATCAATCTTATATTCTATTTTTATACCATATTATCCCAAATAATTTGAATTGGTAATAATGGTTACATCGGATTTTTCTTGTTTTCAATAATTCTAACATCACTATAGTCAACAATCATTAGGAATCATTTTTTCCCACATCTTCGGAAACTACCATTTGATAAGTAGCCCATGAATATTCATTCCTCTTCTTTTTCATCAGATATTCCTAGATTTATGTTTTTTATCTTCATAATCCAAGAGATTACAAAAACCTATGAAGTATATAACAATTTTGTTTTTGTTTTACCACATATTATATGATGTCTTTTATATTTATTGTCTTAGTAGATATATTATCTATATGAATATGGTAGTATATATGTCTTCTATCTAGAATTCACCAAGATATAGTGTTTAGCATAATAGTTCTACCCATATCAACTATGTTTTTGTCCATTCTTTCAACTATCCCATTTCTCTATGGAGTATATGGTGTTCTATATTAGTGATTCATTCCATGATTGCAAATATAACATTCATAATCATCAAAATTAAACTAATCATCTTTATCATCTATCATATTCTTGATATAGATGCCCATTTCATGTTCAAATTTCTATCTAATTTTTTTTTACATTTTATATTCCTCTTACTAGCTCTCTATAGAAAAGAAACTATTAATCCATGTATAATCATCAAAAAATATTATTAAGTAATTATTACATATTTTCTAGTTTTTCCACTTTAATCAATACAATTATATATGAATAAGTTCACAAGGTATGGAAAATAGAATAACCACCCCTTTTGTGAACTTTGGGCCAATATACCCTTTTGAACGGTTAGACAGATTTCGTCTCATTTTCATTTTAGCTTGGGAAAACCATTCAAAATATCATGTTTCATTATTTTTCTAATAATCTATTGAACAATATGACTAATACTTCTACCTAAGAGATTTTTTAATATTTGGCACTCAACTAAATGAAATTTATTTCATTAAAATTTTGAAAAAATGTCAATTGGTTCGTTTTCCGTGAGTGATAATTATTTCTTTTTAATCTGCTAATGATACTCAAATTTATAACAAAACCTAATGTCCGTAATCAGAAATTTGGCTAACACTAACACAATTGTGTTTTATACATTCATAAAATAACTCAACTTTGGACTCTATATATAGTGATTCAAACTTTTATTTTCTAAATCCATTAATTATTAGTGAACAATCATCTCCAAATATCACTGCTCCCCCTTCTAGTTTATCAATGTTACTCAGAAATTTCTTTCACCAATCAAGAGTGATGAACGTCCAATTTCAGGAAATAATGTCATGGTGTAGGTATTGGATTTTAAAGAAACATCAATTAGACATGAAATTTATGGATTCATTTTTCAAACACCATTTTCTTCCATAATATTGATGTTTTCTGGGGAGAATAATCATAATGTTTTCATCAATATGGGATTTTTGATCACCTATACAATGGATTTTTTCTAATTATTGTATTGGTATTGGAAGACATAATGAATTCCTCATAACTTCTTGAATACATTGAAAACTTATTCTCTTATTATTAGAATAGATACCCCTTTCTTCAAGTCTCATCTTTATCATTGACATGTTATGCCAACATGAATACGTTTTTTCCCCTAACACTCCACAACACCAATATTTTTCTCTAAATATTGATCTTCAAAAATTTTTATATCCTAGTTTTTCCATATATGAATATTGTCTCTGTTCTAGGGGAAAATATTACCTGGGGAATTTTATTTGACCTTTGAATTAGAATATTATTTCTCTCTTGTATTCATGATCTAAAAATCCCTAAAATTCTTACATTGAAATAAATTTTTCAAGATAAAATATGTATATTAATATTTATAGAGTGATAGATTTAACATTAATTTCTAAAAAACAACTTTTTATGAGTTTTTGATGATTATTACTTAACCTCAACAGCCTTGTTGAAGTCTTCTCCAATCATTTTCAATATGTTCATATATTCAATACATTTAGACCGAGACTTTGATTGTTCTTCTTCATTGAGGTCATATTTTTCATCATGGTGTTCTACCATAATTTCCAGTTCATCCACCTTCAATTTGAATATTTTCATTTCATCAATATTAAGAGTCTTTTTCATTGGTCACTCTTTCTTTTCACCAGTTAATGATTCCTTATATTTCAATATCAATCTCAACACTTCCATTGAATTTTTCATTCTCAAGACAATATTCTAATTCATTTTATAAAAAATTATCTATCCTTAATCATTAAAGATAATCATCGTCACTTACAAAGGTGTCAAATCCTTTGAAAACATTATCTATGAACATTGTCTCATCTTTTGATTGGCTCTATTTTGTGGGATTATCTTCATATTCCATTCTCACAATACATCTTGTTTTACATTTAAATTATTTCCTTGCTTCTAGAAAATATATTTACGCATTTCATGATGATCCTTAATTTTTTCTTTGGGGGGTTTCCATTATCTATCTTGGGTTCCACAGTCTTCAGTTTAGGAACATTTATAAAAAATTTCCAATTTCATTACAGTTATATAACCTTGGATTTATTTAATTTTACATAAAAACATTCCCATTGTAAATATTTTTGATACAAGAGAAATGATTCTATGAAAATATGCATCTCCACTTTTATCAATTGATTATATTGATTATAAATTTCAACATCTCTGATTTTGAGGATTCTCATGGAATCAAAATTTATCTTATCTTTGATAATATTTTTAAATATTTTAGTCTTTCATATTTCACAGGCAATGAGTATGTTATGTAATTCATCAAGCATTAGACTATATTTTTCTTCAAAATTTGATGCTTTAGGATCAAACCTATCACAATAATTTCTCATCAGTTCTTTTACAATAGTTGAATATTCCTACTTTTTATCAAAACCCCCAATATTACTAAAAATTTCATTGACTCTTATGATGTATTCATCAACATTTTATTATTCACCCATCTTTATATATTCAAATTTTATTCTCAAAATTTTTAACATTGCATCCTTGAAATTAACATTTCTTTCATAGATATTTTCAAATTTATCCCAAACATCTTTGAAATTTGTTAGTTCCATAACCATCATGTAAATATAATTTAAAAGGGGCATAAAAATGGATATTTTAGCATTACAGTAATCATCCTGATTTATCTTAGTTTTGAGAGTCATTTGATCTTCATCAGATAAAGGTGTGAATCCAGATGTAACTACATATTTAAAATCATGTACTAGAGATACAAGAATGGGATTCTTATAATTATTCAAAATCTGATAGTTTTCCATCAAAATTTATAACACACAAACTATTATAAGAATTAATATTATCCATCTCCAATTTTTAGTGGATCCTAATAGAGTGTACCTGGCGCTCTAATACCAATATAAGTGTTCAACAGTAGTTTCACCACTAAGAAGGGGGGGGGGGGTTGAATAATAAGTAATTTTTTACTATTTTTCTTACTTTTATAACTAACCTCTTTTGAAATATTAGTATCTTATCCACTCATAGGATATCTCATCATCCCCAGAAAGAAGTAAAAATAATTTGAACATGGACAAAATATTTTTACAATGATTGATCTAAAAATGGACCTACTAATATTTCTGATTATTTATTCTCCAAAATAATAAATTCTCCACTATGATAACAAGACATAACAACATACATTTATTCAAATTCAAGGAGTAACACTATCCTCTAATGAGTCCCATAAGAACAATAGTTTTATACGGCCTTGTTAAAAATAGGATTACACAACAACATAAAAAAGATCACTTTTGAATGATGACTTCTTTTACAGCAACCAAAGAAGATCATTCTTTTGATCCATTAAGATAAATAAAAATTCAAATTATCACATTTTGAACAACTCTACTAAATAGTTTCTTCTCAAAAAAAATTTGGATCTTTACTTCTCGATTATATTTTTCTCATATAGTAATCCACATTTTCTGAATGTGCATTAAATAATTATCGAATAGAATATATTTATTTTTGTGAAATATCTGAAAAAAATATACAGCTTCCCAGAACTTTTTCCTCACTCACATACAATACATGATATTAAATAAAAATAAATTAACAACATCCATAACATGAACTCAACCTTTGTGGGATAAAGGATTTTATAATAAAATTATTTTTCTTGATATCTCATCATAATACTAAAGCAGTGTTCTATTTGAATAGAATTTTTATCCACAACTCATGCACATGCCATCATTGTGTAATGCATGTATCATTTCTGTCATCATGTATATTTTTTGTTGGATACCTCAATAGTCTTCATAAGTCTCATCACATGGCATCTTTTCATGGATGAAAATTAAAAAAATCATCTTCGTACATTGTAATAAATGGATATCTAGAAATATCATCGATTTTAAAGCATTATAATCTCATCTGCAGTGGAGCTTCACCATAAAGCTTCACCACCCTAAAAACAACACCCAAAAGGACTTAATTCTTGGTCATTCATGGGATTATTTATCCACCATGTAGCAATATCCCTCATTGAACAAACTCATGCATACAAAAACTATATTTATAGTTCTCATAGAATCCTTCACATACCATTAAAATGATCATATTTTCTTTTTTATGATTTTTTTAATTCATACATACCAACAATTCCAAATCCTAATGTAATGTGGAAGATACCACATGGAATCCAAGTGTTCTTTAGATGCTCGGTTTGAAAAAACCACATTCACAAGGGTTTCATTAATGAAGGCTCATTTGTAGCGAGGAAGAGGATAGCTCTCGCATATATCAAACTGATCACATTCAAATCAAGTGATCAGATCAAGAAGTGGTAATTATTTCAATCTTTTTAATGGATGGGTGAACAATACCCACATAGGGTTGTCCCACATCAAATGATCATATCATCTTAACACTACTTTATAAGAAATGTGATTCCAAGGGACATCTAGAAATCCTAAAGCCCCTACCATAAAGACCCAACACATTGTTGTGTCATCTCTTCTTTAATATATTGTGGGCTTCTGGCCAAAACCCAACATGCCTCTGGGTGCACTCTCTTTGGATTCAACGCATAGGCCACTATCTCCATGTGGTAAAATTCTCGCTCACTGCATGAAAACAGCTACTCTGTTTGGAATGGTTGACCTCTGGGTCGAAAATGTACCCCACGTTGAGTGGATTAGGCTACCATGTGGGTTGGCCTAATTTTATAAGTAATGCCACCATAATATAAATAGGGAAATTCTAACAATAATGAAATACATTTCCAAGACATCTCAAAATAAAATTCTAGGACAAACTCATCATCCTTAAATTCATTCTCATATATATAAATACATTCATCATATTCTTCTTGTTGAAGAAATTTGAAAACTCCTTAGAACATGACGTTGAAAATTATGGTCAGGATAAACAATCTTCGAAATACAATATGAAGAAGAATTTTCTAGCCATGGAATCCAATTCATTAATAAGAATAATTTTACAAGTGTAATATACAATTTTATTAGATGTATCCATTATAATTATATAGGAATCATAAATTCATACAATTATTCGATTAATACCTATTCATTCATTCAACAGTCTTCCCCTTTGTACTTGTTGTATTTGTCCCATCACATATATTCTATCTCATTAACATTTATATGTGTGTATCAACATTACACCCCTAAATGGAAATCAAAATTAATTTAAAGTGGTGTCTTCATATTTTCTTTGTTTTCTCAAAAACCCATTCTCTTATTTTCATAAAAGATTGAATGACAAGGAATGATACTTGGAAAAGTACCTATATTTATTCACCTATAAGTTTAAATAGGTGTACCTGATATAGATAACAATAGAGTTATAACCAAGGGTATCTAATTTGACTCTTAAATATCTAAGACTGTGAAATAAATCATAGAAAATTATCAATGGAAGTATATTTTCTTTCACACACTTTATTAAACAATTCATAAATTTTATGCGTACTAGAACAATTTCCCTTATTTTTAGAAATTATACAATCATTAAATCATATTCAATAAATACATTTTAGAATGTTATAAGAGTGTGACCAGATATCTCAATCCTCAAAAATACTCACCTTAATGATATGAAATCACTTTCATCATAATGGAGTGAAATCTGTGATGAACAATACTTCTCATTCAATTACTTTCTTTGTGAGCACATTTTTCAAAAATGGACAATGAATAATGATGTACCTCCTGATAGACATAAATTGATATAAGAAGGATAAGATGAAGTCTTAAACATAACTGAAAAAAAAATCTTTTAGCTTTTCCTGGGTGAAAATATTTGCAACATGATCTATAGTAAAAAGGTTTTCTAGGTTTATATATCTACCAAATTCCATTTCTCTGATGAAATAATACATGATATCAATATTCTTGGATCTTTAATTTTGAACTAGATTTTTAGATAATACACTATCAATTTGATTATCATATAAAATTTGTAGTGGTATCTTAGTCTTAGATTTAAAATCTAATAACTTCACTAACATCCAAATAATTTATGTACATAAATGTGTAGCCGCAACATGTTATAACTCATCTGTGATCAATGATACTAAATAATTATTCTTGTCATACCAACAAACACATTCTTCTCATAGAGAGATTTTTCCACATTATTTTTACCCCATGTCTATACTATTACCTTCTCTATTAGTATCTGTATACACAAATAGTTTAAATATACACTATTTTTGTATATAATCCCATACTTCATAGTTCTTTTCCCATATCTCCAAATTATATTATTATCCATGATGTGATACTCTCTTGATAACTCTAAAATATGTAACATAGATTCTCATCATATGTTAAATCTTCCCTTGATGTTGTGAGATAAATCTTACTTCCAATGATTTTACTAAATTCTTCTAATTAACCCTGATTTGAGTTTCAACTATGAATAATTTTTTTCCTACTCAAATTGTTATTGATACTTATTTTTGATATTTCATTCCATAAATTTACATAAATTAACTATCATAATTTTCTTGTGATGGAAATATTTAATTTGGTTTCAACTCAAATGAAATACTAGAAAATAGGTCATCTGACCAAGAATGGACATCTCAAAACATTATTTTCATTTTCTCAGAATATTCAGCACATAGACTTTAATTTTCACAAAAATATATATGATTTCATCCACATATACAATGAATACGATAGTACCTTTGAAAATTTCTCTCACTTAAATGTTATATTCAACTTTACCTTTTACTACATCATATTCCATTGAAAACCATATACTTTGGAATACAAGGATCCAGGGGTCTGTTTCAAACCAAAAAAATCATTCCCCAATTTATACATTATTCTTCCATCATTGGCGCATAAAAAACCATCTGGTTGTTCAATATAGACATAATCTTGATGGGAAACATTTAGAATGGGAAAATTTACATCCATTTGATAAATATTAAAATGTTTTTTTTCTACTACCAAGAACTTTCAAATAGTGTCCAGTCGTACTACTAGTGAAATTTTCAAATCAAAATCAATTCTGTCCATTTTGAGAATATCCTTTTCACACCAGTATATCATTATTTCATGATACTTCACCATTATGATTATCCTTATTTTTGAAATATAACATGGTTCTAATAAAAACATCATATTTAGGTCATGTTACAAGAGCCCAAGGTGAGTTTTTCTCAATCTAATGAAGTTCATTATTTATTGATTTTATCCATTCCTAACTACCAAATGCTACTTGAACTGTATGAGGTTCAATTTTAGAAAAACGTTTTGATTGATCTTCAATTATCAATCTTCTTCTAGTTCGAATTAGATCTTTTTTATTTCCAATTATTTTTCTCTCTCCACATGATTCTTCATTTTTAATGAATTTTTTCTTTTTTTCATCATATTAATATTCATTACTGGAATTTTCAAAATTAATATAAAAAATGTTTAGCAATTTCCCTGTAATATAATTATTCTCTTATTTTATTTTGATACAATTTTCTCCCAAATATTCTAAATCTCTATCAACTGTGATATCTGATTTTTTCTTTCTTTTTTTAATAATTCTCCCATAATTAAATTTACATAACATATCCACCCATATTTTTCATCATATGTTGCCTTTACCATTTGATAGGTATCTCATGAAAAACTATTCCTCTATATTTTGTTCAAATTTTTCTAGATTAATGTTATTGATCTTTATAATTAAAGGCCTTATAAAAACTATGAAATTATTTAACATGTGTCTTTTTACTGTAACATATTATATGTTTTCATTTGTGATTAATGTTTTAGTAGATATATTTTATGTATGTTAATGTCTATATATACAGCTTCTCTCCAAAAATACATTGAGGTATTATCTGCATCTAACACAGTCATTCCCATCTCCACTATTATTATATTATATTATTCATATACCCCAATTTTTTTTTTCATTATATGGTGTTCTATAAAAATTATTTATTGTATATTTATAAATATAACATTCAACGAATCACATGTAAACTCTTTACCATTATCTGATTTATTTTTCTAGGTTTGGTGACCTATCTCCTTCTGTGCTGGACTTCTATGATATTTTAACTTCATAGATGTCTCAATTTTTTTATAAACTTGAAATTAGTCATCGATGTATAATCATAAATAAAGGTAATGAAATACAAATCACCTCTATTATACATTTGCCTCTTTGGGCCACATAATGCAATATGAAATTTTTCAAGGGGTCTAGAAGATAAATTATCCACAAATTTTTTGGGGAATTTCCCCAATTGTCCAAATTTGGTAGGTTTCATATATTTCATTACATTCTCTTTTTAGCTATGGAAAATATATCACAATTTCATTATTTTTCATCAAGCAACTTGGGATGACCATGAAATTATCACATGATTCTACACGCAACAAGGATCGAGATGTATTCCTGATCCTCCAGAGTTAGTGAAACGTGCCAAGAGAATCAACAAGTACCTAGGGGAATGATTTCCCCATTAAAAAAAACTAATTCAGTTGAAATAACTAGATTATCCCAAGTTCATAAACAAGGAAAATAAACAACATCTAAAAATAACGTAAAAGTACAACGAAACCAAACAACAAAACAAAAGCAAACCTAACAAGAACCAAATAACCATGTGACCCCATAGGCCACTCTTAGATCGCAGTCCCAGCATCTACCATAGTGATCAAAACTAATCTAGAAACTACACAAGAAGTTAAAACCAATAAATGGGTATATGCGTGAGTATTAAAATTCAGTATGCATGCCCAAATAGTCCATTCGAAATTCCTTTACTTTAATTTAATTAATCATCAATTCTCGAATTGAAATATATATATTAAACATGGGTTTTCAACACATTTACATTAAAATATATAAATCATAATCAAATACCCTCGTAATTTGAAACACACATTTCATTTTAAAAATACTTCTATGTTGGAAGGATCATTGGATTGAAGGATAAATTTAATTATAAGGGGTAATGGGAGTAAAACATTATATCATGGAATTATTACACATATTTATTATAAATAAAGTCCCAAAATTTACAATTTTCGAAGAAACCACCATGGACATGGAGGAGAGACTATATTCACACAATGATGAAATGACTAATGGTGCTCAAGAAACCCTATGAGTAAAACCACTAAAATCATCCACCATATATAACATAGACTCAAAGACGGTATGGATATATTTAGGAACATTGAGGAAGATATATAATATAATAAAACCTAATTCATCCTGTAGGTGTTCCTAACCTGATACCCTCATCCATCCCTCAGTCTTGGTCATATCATACCTGGGGAACCCGAGGGGAATAATCCCTAGGATGAGAATGTTCCATACTAAGAGAAAATAGCTTGATCATAATATTAAACTAGTGCATAAAATGCTATCATGATTCCCTATTTCAATTCCTAGTTCCATTTTCATGTTCACAATGAGGTGTTCCAAAAAAATCCAAGAAACAATCATTACATATAATCCATCAAAAACTCACTCTACCCTGATCACTACAAGGAATAATCCATTTCCATTATACCATAAACACATATAGAATTTACAAGGGTGAGGAAATTCCAATCACTTATCAATAACACGAGATAAGGCTCATTCGAAAGAGGTTTTTTAATCCAAACCACTTCCAATGTGCCCACTAGGCCACATATAACCTTCACATATTAAACTATTTCCTAAAGAACCGAACACAAACCACATCAAAAACTGAAAATCAATTTGAGAATCCTTATGATAAATAAAAAACTACATTTTGAAATCAATAAATTATTTATATGAGCCATCAAGAAAATACATTATACACATAACATAAAAGAGATAGTCATACCATTTCTTATAACCATGCCCAATAGAAAATCACCTCATTTCACATGAGACATTTAATCAAGAAATAATACATCCCTAAATATAATTAAATAGTTGTATGAAAGGAAGGAAATAAATAAATTCATAAATTTATGGGTCAAATTCAAAGGGATCCTACCTCAAACCAAAAGCTCTTCCAGGACGGAAACATCATACAAGGCCACATGGTTATGAAGTAGATGACCACCTAAAATGAACCTTACCATGGAAACCCCCCAATTTAAACAACATGAATCAAGAACACTAGAGCCAAGATAGAATGTAAGAAATTGATATCATGAAAAAAATGGAAGGATAAGGAAGATGAGGAAGCTAATAGGAGAGTATCTAATGAAATCAACCCAAAACATGAATAAATCCACTTGGATTAAACCTTCCAGGATGAGGGATCAATGGAGAGGAAGGGAGGAGATCTATTAGTGTCACAATATCCAAAAAAGGAGGGATAGGGGTGATTTTGGGTTAAATATTAATAAGGAAAATGGGAAAAACCTTTTTTAGTGAACCTAGAATCTATGAATTGTTCGGCTAGTTGATTTCTGAAATTGTGCAGAAACTAAAAAGCCCCTTATTGGACACACATGTAACCCTCACAGTTTGGACGAATTGTTGGAAAACCATTGGAAAACCATACAACATGGTTGTATAAAAAATTGAATATTTTTGTGCACACATTTAGTATGGTTCGGCTAACCATAACCAGGTTGTGTGCCCTTGACTAGAGACACCCAAGGACCTGTACTATTTTTCATATGGTATGTGTAGTCCTATTCAAACCATATGAATCCCATGAAACTCAAATTGTGAAAGTTCCAAATGAATTGAAAGGAGACTTAGCCTCTATAGGTCACATGGTTACCCATTAACCATTAACCTAACCCATGAATGTGAAGAAAAATATCCCAAAACTAAAAAATAATGGATTTGAAAAAACAAAAAATCAAGAGAGAAACCGAATATAATACGATCACCTGAAATAAAAGAAGAAAATAAAAAACCCAATGTGAAAATTATCCAAAACATTATGTTTTTTCTAATAAATTCACAATATCTCTACTTGATCAATGAAGATACAAGGAATCGGTTTCCAGCATGATCTGGTACCTAAACCCAATGATCACCTTAACCACCACCAAGTTGATGAAAAACACTTCTAATTGAAGACAAAATAGTGAACCCAAACCACTTCACAAAAAAGGAAAACATAGACTAAAACCTCTAAAACCATGCCAAATACAAAATCGCTGGGTGTAATCCAAAATCCAAAAGTCAACCTTGATACAAAATTCTAATAATTATAAATAACTAAGAGAGCCAACATATTTCCAGAACAATACTAGGTGCCAAATAGAATAACCAAAATTGGAGGTCAGAATGAACTATCCACAATTTTAGAGATCAAAATGAATACCCAATAAACATCACCCTCCAAACACCGCCACCCTAAACCAATATTACCACACACATACAATAGAATGAACTCAACGAACAAGACATGTCACGATACTCCATTCACTCCACCGAGGATCTTTAAAAAATACTAGGATTTAAAAGTAACACATACAACATCCACATTCTCCCCAAACTAGGAGTTGTAGGATGAAGCCAAAAAACAAGACACACATCCACTAAAATTCAAAAAAATAGTTTCCATTGAAATAGTGGATCCCAAAAAGTCTCAAGAACACCATTATAAAATAAAAACCGTTAAAAAAACTATAAACTAGACCCCAACCACCATCCTACTCCAACAAATGGGATAGTGTGTCCTTCGAAGAGGTGGATATGGATTCAAGTCACCTCTTATAAACACCACGACAGAATAATTAAAATTTTCATTGGTTTCCATAGGCACAGAATGTTTTTGGAGAATTTATACAAGATAGATTCTTGTGACTCTTTTTCCACATTGGTGATGTATCTGATGTCCTACGCCTAGAAGAAACTGAAAAAATATCAGAAGGAATATTAATTCCACCACCACCAACACCATCCTTTGGATGATTCCAATATTCTATTTGGAATTAAATTCATAATGTACTGTTACTAGGATATGGTTATATTCCTCAAGAAAATCTTTATTACATGGCTTCAATCAACACATCTTGTCTCACTATGTTGGAAAATGAGGTTGGACCGAACTCCACCACAATCAACTCCCAGTAAAATCAAATAAAATTCTAAAAATGTTGATCCTTTATGTAATCTACCTCAACCCACTAATTAATATAATAAACTAGATTGAAAAAACAATTAAATAATTCAATCATGGATCCAACCCCTTGTTGAATTCATTATATCTCCATTTCATTCACCTCCATACCAAGCTAATAAATGTACAGTTGGAAGAATGAATCATTGAAAATTATCATGAAAGGCCTTCCCATGGATTGGTTTGAAAGACCAACTTCCTCCACTTTGATCATAGAACATTGAGCCTAAATGTTGATAACTTCACCTCTAGGGACATGGTAAACTCATGGAAACCAAATATCCTTTGTAGTTTCAGAATCCACTCTAACACATCACAAGTATCTACAAGGCCATAAAAGAGAAGATGATAAAAATTAAGAAACACATGATGGAATTCCATAGGTTGATATATTTTAGGGTATTAAAATGTTAATCAAACCACAAATTCACCTTGAATATCCATAAAATCATTATTCGGGACGTACACCAAAGAACATGTAAACATAGAACTCAATCAAAACTTATCGACCATCCAAATCTCGGCAAAATAAAAAACCATACATATAATGGAAACCAACTCACAAATTGATCCGCTAAATTATTCAAAGTAACCCATCGAACTCTAATTAAAAAACATATATTTTAATCTCCATACTCCAATACACTTCATTTCATGAAAATTCATTGTATTCCATTAATAAATCCAACCGCATTCAAACCAAAATCTCTTCCTCAACTTGAAACCACCCCTTATTTTATGAATCATTATTTAAGTAAAAAATATTTTATAAATATATTTATTTAAAAAAGGTTTCAAAAATTATCTTGGAAATTCATATGAAAACTCATTTACAATTTTAAAAAACCCAAAAAACACCACTTCTTGAAATCAGTTTTACATTATTTCAAAATATGGGTTTTCAAAACATCATCCAAATTAAGAAGACTTAAATGAAGCTCGATAAGGTGGAAACTAGTGATGATTGGTTACAAGGTTATATTGTTGGGGTCGATATGTCTATCACACCACCATCATATATAGTCATTAAGGACCATATCTAGGTCTTCACGTCATATTCCATGCCCTATGAGATGCTCAATACCAATGTCCCAACACCTGTTTCTGATCTCTAAACACCAAAAAACCTACAAATACCAAATAGACCAATCAAAAACCAACTACCCAGGGTATCTCGAGGCCCAGAACATAAAGTATTTCCCAGAATCTACCTTATACCTACACCCCATATTCCTACTGTCTTAATCTATCTACGTCATATTCCAAAATAATAATGCAGTTTCTAAAAGATTGGTCCTATAAATAACCAATTCTATAATACCAATTTAGTTTTGAAGAAATTTAGGTTCACCATGAATTAGTCTCTTGATTCAGACCTCAATAAGGGCCGAGAGGCATTTAATATCCTTCGGGGTTGGAAAAACATGATAAGAGCTTCAATAGGATCCAAATGGAATTATTTCACCTAATGAAAATAAAATTAATTAACATAAATAAACATAGAATCCAACCATAATAAACAAGTAAACATAACAACATCTATACATAACCCAAAAATAAAAATGAACTGAACATCAATACTTAAAAAAACCTAGAAACCAAAAAATATGCATGTGACCCCATGGGACACTCTTCGATCACAATCCCAAAATTTCCCATGGTGATCAAAACCAAGCTAAAAGATTCACCATAAGATAAGAAGTGAAATAGGTATAGGCATGAGTATTAATACATTGTAGGAATTACCAAATAGTATATTCCAAGTACATTTTATTTGAACTAAAGTTTCATCATTTCCATGTTTGAATAAAAAAATATACAATATAGGTTTTCTACATATTTTCATTTTAATGAAAATAAATCTCAATCCACTTACCCATTTTTTAAATCAAACATTTAATTTTAAAGATAATATATATTTAGAAGAGTGAATGGAATGAATAAATTTTTTCCATGTGAAGAGAGAAGTGGTGTAAAACATTCATTCAAGGAATTGTTCCTTGGTTTTCTAAGAAAACACCAACATTGAATTATTACTAAGAAATCACCATGAACAAAGAGCATGGAATGTAATCACACAATGAGTGAAATGGATAATAGTGGTCATTGAACCCAACTAGGAATGGAACCTAAATAATATTTTGCAGATAATCTAGTGTCAAAGAAGATATAGGGATACATAAAAGCCCATAAGAAACACTTGAAAATTATAACACCTGATCATCCTATTGCCACACCTAACCGGAAGCCATCAACTATCCCTCATACTCATTTGTATGCAACTTGACCCGACTGAGATGAATCATCTATAAGAAAAACAAGGTTTGTAATAAGGGACAATATATAGAGAATAATAAAAAACTATTTCATAAATAATTATTGGATATCCTTGTATCTATGCTGGGTTCCCATGTTATGTTCACAATGTTGTATGCAAAAGGAATAAATGCAATGAATCATACATACAGGCCATGACAAACTAAAACCACCTTAGTCACTCTAAGGAATAATCCTTTGCCTTTGAACCATCATCACACATGGAAAGTCCTGGGACATGGAAATTCACAACACATGTCATAAACATGAAAAGAGACTCATTATAAGTAGTTTTTTCCATTGAAACCATTTGAACGTTCCAACTGGGCCTTACATAATCATCGCATGTTAAACTATTTATTAATGAAAATAAATACCAGACTTTAAAAAATTGTTAATCCACTTCCAATACATTTTTATAGATCCAAAAACAAATTAAAATACAAAAAAATGTTTATAATATCCAATTGGGCAATTAATCATACTCATGAAAAAAACATTGTAAAATAATTTTATACGACTAAAAACAATTGTAAACCACCTCCATCCACATAAAAAATTTATTATAAAAATAATACATGATAAAATATCATTAAATAGGGGTGATAAAGGAAATAAATCAATGTATTATTAAATTTTTAGGAAAAATGAAATGAAATCCTACCTCAAACCACAAACACATCCATGAAGGAAACTTTAAAAAACACCAGGGGCATATGGAGGAGAAAGACCACCCATATTAAACCTTAAGAAGGAATAAATTCCCAATTTAAATGTCAAGAGATAAGAACCCCTGACCTATGAGACTAAAGAAGAAAATGAACCAAAATGAAACTGAATGAATAAATAAGGGGATGTGAGGAGGATAATAAAATTATAACTAACCCGAAAACTTGAAAGAATCTATTTTGATTCACCCATGTAGGAGGAGGGAGGCATGGATAGGAAGGGAGGAGATACATTAGTGAAACATGATCCAAATAGGGAGGGATATAGGTGATTATTGTTAAAATAAGAGAGGGGGAAATGGTAAAAAAATACAATTTTAATGAACATGGATGTTGTGCACGGTTGGGTCGCATAGTTTCCCAAACTATGTTCCACCCCTACAACCCCTTACTGGACACACATGGTCCCCAAATAGTTTTTCCGCACTATTTGGGAAATGTTAAGTACACTAAGATAGATACTTTAAGAGGGGGGGGGGGTGAATCAGGGTATGACAGATTAAAACAACTTCCCCTATTGATCTTGTCTGATAGTTAAGAAAGTATCTCTTCTCCCTCTTTCCTGCAGCACAGTATAAACAAAAACTAAACCATGCATTGGAAACAATGATTTTTACTTGGTTCACCCTCACTGGGATACGTCCAAGGAGCATACACCGGAGATGTGCCGATATACCAAATCCACTAAAAGAAAACTGTTGTTTACAATGTTCTATATAGATCACTTCTAATCTCAAGATCACTGCCTTTACAATATTTAGGGTCAGCTCACTGCCTTTCCAAGGGTCACTCCCTGTTTCTCTATCCCTTTCTCACTACCGGTGGAGAGGATCGCCATCTTCCTCTTCCTTTGATCACTACTCTAGAAAGGATCCACTCATATTTTATAGTCCTATAGGTCTCTTCATTATCACTAATGAATACATCCTCTGTTGTATGTAGATTCTCTATTGAAGTCCAGCTTTCACCTGTAGATGAATCTCACTTTGCACCAAAGGTATCATGCAATCTTCCAGCTTTCACGCAGCCCTAAAATGATTGTCGTACTTCAGCCATATCAAGATCCCTTCTCTAAGCCAGTGCTCATGTCCCAGCACACAAGTTCAAACCGGCATGAAATTTCACCTCAACCACTTGTGTGACACTCGCTTCTTCAACTCCAAACATGCGCAACTCACACCCTTTTACGCCCAAACTAATTTTGGTGCGGAACCATCAAATATCATGCTTATTCAAATCCTGAATCTCATGTGTCACCAAACCACTTGAGAGAAACCCCCTTATTAAATTATAAACTTGGTCGACTCACAACCGTTCTCACCCAAACCACTTTGGGTGAGAAACTATCAACTAGCGTATAACTTTTGAATATATTTTTACATGCGTGACCACACCACCACTTGTGCGACCACTACACCTGCATGAAAGGAGCACTGATTTTCTCCAAGTGTTGAACTAAATGAAAAATGAGGAGGGTTCAACCTCTATTTATAGGCATTTAGACACCCTGAGAGGCGGGGCGTAAGTCTCTTCTCGGCACGCAAGTTCAGCCGCCCTAGTCTCTGCAGCGCAATTCACTTGCGCGACCAAACCCAAAACATGAGCGCCCCTTTTTCCTTTTCCATATTTTGATGTTTTGATCTTGAAAAACATATGGCGCGCAAGCTTCCAAGACTCCAAGACACCGTATCACAAGTCCCATTGCCAAAAACACTTTTCTCCATTTGTCGATTTTGAGGTACAAAAATTTGGCAAACACCGGAAAATGGCGCCGCCTTATATCTACTCTTTTTGAACCGCCTCCATAATGACCATTCCTTTGTTGACATTCTTGAATAAATCATGGATCGTTATCAACATCCCTTGATCTCTATATTCCACCATGAAATCCACTTTTATCAACAAATTTGTTCGCCATGGTTTGCTTTGTCAACAAACACTACACAGAGGCCCACTTTGTCAACAAACACAATCACCTTAAAAACCCTTCAATGATACATTGAGGGATTGTTTCCCAACAGGAAACCATTGAAAATATGTGTTACATGGTGATGTCAAAAATTATAGATCAATGCACACTCCTTCCAAATAGTTCATATATCCGTGCTTATGCCATGCACCCTCGATCAACGAAACCCAATGGTCTACACAATTTCTCATGGTGGCCACAAAGTTTTGTTAAAACCGTTCATATCTAATGCAACTCAAACTATGTATGTTCATAATGAACTAATAGTTACACAACCTCATGAATTTTCACGGTATACCATTAACCATGAACCAACTATATAAAATAGAAAACACTGTACAAAACCCAAAAAATGATCATAAACACCTAAGACTTGAGAGTGAAACGAAAAAAGATAAATCAAAATATAACATGAAAATAAATATACATGTGTGAAAATTATCCCCACCATTATGCTTTAGGCCCCTAGAAATTCAAATAATCTATGGTTGATCAAATAAGAGAAAAGGACTCACTCACCCACAAGATCTGATCCCAAAAACCGCATATCGTATTAACCACAATAATGATAAAAACAAACATTTCTAACAAAAAAACAAAGGAACAGAATAAAATTATTAAAAAATGATGGAAAAATGAACTAAAAATACACGAAATTTTTTAAAAAACTATTGGTGTACAAAAGAATCCCAATGTTATCCCAGACATAAATGAATCAGAGTCTTACAACAAAAAGGGAGACCACTTATTTGAGATACAATACCAGAGACCAAATTGGATTACAAGTAGAGAAGGCTAGAATGGATTCCTCACCATTTTGTAGTTATAGAATAGTGACCAACCAAAATAACCCATAAAACACAGACACACCAAACTGGAATGACCACATACAAACCGTTGAATGAACCAAAATAAAATGACATATCATGAGACTCAGATCAATCCAACAAGGCACTTCCATTGAAATAATGGTTCAAAATATAATCACACAACTTCCTATTCTACCCAAAATGAGAAGTAGTATGAATAAGACACATAATGGGATGCACCTCCATTGATAAAAACAAATTTGATATTTTCAAAAAAAATGATTCCATTGAAATAGAGGTTCCAAAATATTTCACATCAATAATTAAAATAAAATACCCCTTACAAAAAAAGAAGCTTTTAACAAGCCCTTGACAATTATAATACTCCTGTAAGTGGGCCAGGGCATTCATTTAATGGGAAGATATGACTCCACATCACATTTAATAAGTACCCAAATAGAACTATTACAAATGACCTAGGCACACACTGACATGACATGCATTTTTTGAATTTAGAAAAGTAGACTTCATGTGAACTTGCTTACCATATTGGTGACATACTAGAGTCTTAAATACAGAAGAACCCGACAAAAGATTAGATGACCTATTAATTCCACTACTACCACCCCAATATTCAGGTTGATTCCCCATATCCTTATTGGAATAACATTAACTGATTCTAGTTATTGGGAAAAGGATGTATAACTAAAGAACTCTTACAGACATATCTTAAACCCATATAGCTTTAATAACCAGGCTGGAAAAGGAGTCCATACTGAACTTTGACACCTTGAACTATATATCATAACAAAGAACCTTCTCAAAATTTCAATCCTTCAAGGAATATTACTCAGCCCACTCCAGATGATAAGGAATATGATTCAAAAAATTATAAATGAACTACAATATATATCTATCACCTTGATGAAGGAAGAACACCTCAATTCCTTTCTCCACATTCATAGCCACATAAAAGTACTGTCAGATGAACTAATACATGAAAAATCCCTTAAAATTCCTTCCCAAGGATTTTTCTAAATGATTATCTTCCACCAATTCATGATCAGATGCTCGAGAATAATGGTAGAAAACATCACCTTCATGGACACAGGTAACTTGAGTAAACCTAATATCCTTTCATATTTGTTCATAAACACTTCCACTTCAATAGGGTCCTCTTGACTATATAATAGAGGATGACTCAACTAATGAAACTAAATAAGGAAATCCTTAGGGGAATAAACTAGTGGGTCCTCTAATTGTTAAACACCTATAGATTCACGTAGAATATCTATAGAATATTTAGTTGGGGGTCATTAAATAACAATTAAACAATGAACACAATCAAAACTAACTCATCATACAAAATCCACTGCAATAAAACACAATAAAAAAACCTCACATGTTTTCCCTCAAACATTTGTAAAAAATCCCTTCAAACTAAAATTCAAAACCAAATTTTCAAAATCCGAACTCTAATACACTTAATTTGAAGAAATAACTTTGGTTCCCTTAATAAATACAACCAATTTTCAATGAAAACCCATTCCTATAAGTTTAAAAAACCCTAATTTTCAAAAAATTCATTTAACTAAAACCCATTTTATCGAAATAACTTTATTGAAAAATATATTTCAAAAATATTCATTGAAATAAATATGAAAACTCATTTATAATATTCAAAACCTAGACACCACCACTTTGCATTAGGTTTTTAAAATTTCAAAATAATGTTTTGGAGAACGTCCTCAAAATCACAATGCCTCAAAATAATCTCACAAAGGGGGAAACCATTGTTAATGGGTGATTGGCCAAATTGTTAGTAGACATATCCCAATCACTCCAGCAGCAGAGAGTGTAATTTGGGACCATGTTCCAGGATCGACATGGTTTCTATGCAATACAAGCTCTTCAAGAAAACTATCCCAACTATCACTTCATTTCCCAAATCACCAAATAATACATGAGTACCAAATAAATCAAGAAAAAATGAATTCACTTGGTAACCAAGGGTTTGGCTCAAAATGTATCTTCTAGAAAAATCTTCATACCTACATCCCATGTTTTGAAAGTAATACTAAATATTCATCAAAATCCAATATAACAAAGGGTTCCCTAAAAGCTACATCTTCTAACGAAATTTTGTTCAAACACCATTGAGACATGAACCAACCAAGGCTGACCTTGAACTGGTCACATTAGTCGACATGCCACAAGGCCTAAAAGGCATTATCAATCCTCCTGGGTTGGTGAAAAGTTAGAAGGGAATCAATGAGAAAAAATGTGAATAATTTTTTACAATGAAAATAATTAAGAGCAGATGAAATAAATAGATCTTCCCAACAAAAAATTCAAGGATACTAAACAAAATATACAGATAAACTAAAAATAAAACTAAATTGACCAAAAAAACCAAACTGAACATGAAACCGACAAATATCTATGTTACCCATTGGGTTACTCTTTGATCCTAAACCCAACATTACCCATGGGGATCGAAACTATGTCAGAACCTCCACCAGAATCTAAAAACTAGACCGGGGTATATGAGTGAGTATTAAAACTCAATAGCCATTCCTAAATAGTTTAATCCTAATTCATTTCCTTGAAACAAAAAATACATTACATACATGATTGAAATATAATATATATAATACAAGATTTTCCCACATTTCATTTTTTAAATAAAAATACGCTATACCTATAATATAAAACATGAATTTAATTTTAAAAATACTTTTACTTTAGGAATATGATGGGATTAAATGTGGTTTTCAGAATACAGGGTAAGGGGATTAAATCATTTTTTCAAGGAAATTATTTCATGGAATATTTTTAATGTGAAACCCAACATTCACATTTTTCCACGAAAATACCACAAAATGGGAGTATTTAATATAATCACTCAATGAGGGAAGTGGATAAAGATTCTCAGGAAACCTTGTATATAAAGGAAACTAAATCATCCATTGTAGATAAACTAGTTCAGATAAGACCTTGAGATACTGAAGCACTCATTGGAAAATCCAAAACATTCTAAATCCTGATTATTTTGTAGGAACTTCTAAATCATTGCAATCTACCATCCCTCACACTCAGTCATGACCTACCAATCCTAACTAAGATAAATCAACAAAAATAAAATTAATTTACATAAAAAGGGAAACTAGAAAGAGTATAATACAAAACAAGTACATATGCATTCTCCAAATTCCTGGTAGCTATGCTAGTTTTCCATGTTATGTTCATAATGTGTTGTTCCAAATAACATCAAGATATATACCATAAAAACAAGAAAACACAAACCAACACCACCCAAGAACTACAATGAATAGTTCCTTTCCATCAAACCATCAACATGTGTGGAAAGTCCCAAGATGAGAATATTCCCCAAACTGTCAAAAACATGGCAGGATGCTCATTCAGGCATGGGTTTTCCCAGAAAAACAATTCAAACGTTTCAAACTGACCTCACATAACATTTACATGTTAACCAATTTCTAGAAGAACCAAAAACAAACTACATTCAAAATTATGGATCCACTTGAACACCCCCTTGAGATATGAAAACCACCATTTAAAATCCTAAACAAGATTAAAAGAGCCAACTGGGAATTTCATTAAACATTTTTAGGAAAAACACAATCAACCCATTTCTTTGTTACAAAAATCAAGAGTTAATCACCTCCTTCCACATATATTTTTTTTCAACAAAAAATATGTCACTAACTAGTATTAAATAGAGGTGTAAAAGGATATAATGTAATGTATTCATAAATTTTAAGGCCTAATGCAAAGGGATCCTACCTCAAACCACAAGTTCTACCTTGATGGAAACTTAAAATGATAGCAAGGCGGTACGAAGGAGAAAGGACACCCACAACGTACATTAATAAGGAAAATCCATAAATTTAAACCCCACGAAACAATAACCCTTTACCCAACAAAAAAGGAAGAAAATGAACAAAATAGGAAGTGGAATGTGAAGTAATAAATGGAATATAGAAGGAAAATACCTCATTATGTCATCCTAAAACATTATAAAATCCACTTGGGTTCACTATTGGAGGAGGAGGGATAAGTGAATAATAAGTAAGGATCTACCATAATGTCACACAATACCAATGGTGAGGGGGATGTGTTATTTTGGGGTAAAATTGTGTGGTAAGAATGAATAAAATACAAATTTATTGAACCTATACATTGTGAACAACTACGCCACCCATTTTCCAAAAACCATGCTCCAATAGTTTTCCCCCTTCTTAGACACACTAGGAACCTAGACGTTTTAGATATAAGGTTTGGAGAACAATTCAAAAAATGTGTGACATTATTAGGTAAAAAATTAAAAAACCATGAACCTACCATATGCATGGTTTGACTGACTATCCTTAGTCCAAGCACCAACAAACGGAGAGACCCAAGGACCCTACTGAGTTCTCCATTGGGCCGCATAGTTTGGGACAAATCATGCTCCAACCATGAAAATAAAAATATAACTTTTAAAAATGAACTAAATAAAGACTCATTTTTAAAAGGATGTGTGGTTACCCCTAAAATGTGGGCCTAACCCAATAAACTAAAGAAAAATATCCAAAATGTAAAAAACATATCTATAATATCCTAAACAATAGAGAGAATACGAATACAAAAACCTGGACAAAAATAAATTTAAAAAAATTAAAAACCATGGGGGGAAAATTCTCACCGAACATAATATTTATGCTTCCAGGAATCCTTAACATATCTAGTTTATTATAGAAGATACATGAGCTCATTTACATGCATGAAATGATACCTAAATCCAAAGAGAACATTAACTATCACTAAGACAATGACTAATGATTCTAACAAAAAAAACCAATGAAGCCTTACCACTTCATGAAATATGATGGAAGGCATAAACTAAATCCTCCATAACATTTTTAAAAATATAACAATTGGGTGTACAATAAATTACCAAAGTCTACATGGATGGAAAATAAATGGAATTAGAAAACTCCAAGGGAAACAACCCATTTCCAACACAATACCATAGACCAAACAGGATTATAGACACATGAGGATAGAATGGTCTCCCCAACATTTTATATTTCAAGTAGGGTGTCAAACCCAAATCAACCCCAAAACACTAACACCTTAAACCGAAATGAACGCAAAAGGCCCATAATGAACAAAACGAACATGAAATTTCACAAGAATCGCTTCACTCAAAAAATTTGCTTCAACCAAAATATGGATTCTAAGAAGATATGAATGTAATTCTCTTTCCCTCCAAATGATAATATCTATTAATAATATGAAAAAATGGGATGCACCTACACTCAAAATTTAAAAACTCAAAATTTCCAAAAATTTTTTTTATTGAAAAATAGGTTTCAAAAATTTTCAATACAACCTTTATAACAAAAATAACCCTTACAACAAATTTTTTTTCAATTGGACCCCGGCTACCATCCTACTCTTATAAACTGGTAGGGTTGTCCTTTGAATTGGAGGATCTAGATTCACATAATTTCTTGTAAATAACCCGATATAATAGTAGAGAATGACCTATGAATCCGCAATCATGGATGTTATTTGTTGCATTTTGAAAAAGTTTCTTCTTGATGCATTATTTTCTAAATTAGTGACATACTATAGTTCATCGCCCAGAGGAAATTGATTGAGAAATAGAAGACCTAGTAATTCCACATCAAACAACACCATCTAGAATCCGATTATCAATATCCATACTTTAATTCCCATCACCACATCTAGATACTTGGGGAGGTTTGATACCTCATGAACACATAATGAGACATCTTAACCAAAAACAAATTACCTCAACACAATGACAATGGAGGATTGACCGAACTCCATTAACTTCCACTATATATCATAACGATGATTGTTATTAAAATGTATAACCTTTGGGGAATTTTCCTCAGCCCAGAATGGAATATAATGAAATAGATCCCAAAAAAATGGATGAACTCCAACTACAATCCCTAACCTTGTTTATGTAATAATATCTCCATCAATTTCACCTCCTTCGCAACCGCAAAAAACTACATTCAGATGATTGCTCCTTGAAAAATTCCCACAGTAGGCCTTCTCGAGGTTTGGTCAGATTGAATGAATTGAAAAACTTTGAACTCAGACCATTGATAATAAGGGTGGTGGAATTCACATTTAGGGACTTGGAAAACTCAAGGAAACCAAATATCCTTTAGATTTGACACATCCTCTCTTCCAATTTAAATGTATCGGCTTGACCATAAAAAGAGGAGGATGTATCTTTTGAATACTAATAAGGAATTCCTAATGTTGAACAACTAGAGGGATATCTTCTGGTTAAATACATATGGCTAGAAATCAAATATCTTTTGAACCATTGGTGGGGGAATACACTAAACAACATGTAAACCAATAAATCAATCAAAACAAACTCATCCTCTAAAACTCACTGTAAGAAAAACCCATTAGTAAAATGGAAACCAACTCACATTTTTTTATTATTTTCCAAAAAAACCCATCAAAAACTAATTCAAACCCAATTTCTCTAACCATAAACTCCAATTTTCTTAATTTAAATAATATCCCATGGATTATTTTAAAAAATACAAACACAATCCAACTAAAACCAAATTCTCAACATTAAACAACCACTATTTTACCAAAAAACATTCATGTAATACACATTTTATCAAAACATATTTTATTTAAAGTGATTACAAACATAATTGAGATAAATCTTAAAACTCATTTACTATTTTTCCGAAACTAAATCACCCTCACATGAAATAATGTTTTCACATTTTCAATATAAGTTTTTACCTATAAAATCAAAATCAAGAAGACTTAAAACAATATTCCGAATGGGGAAAATATAGGAAAATAGTGGACTTGGATATATGGATAGAGGGTATATTTCAATCATGAAACCTTCATAGAGAGACTTTTATGATCATTTTTTCTGATCCGCATGGATTTCGAAGCCTTGAGAGTCCCCCGAGACCACTATTTAAATGATATTTTCTTTTCCCCAAACACAAAACAACCCCAAATATGAAAATAAAAAAACAAAAACTAAATTCAAATGGTATCCTAAGGTTCGACACCAAATGTGTTTGTTTGACACATCCCCATACATACACCCCATGTTTTTATAGTCATAATCCATTTATCTTAACATCAAAAATAACAAAGGGTGATCTGAAAGCTACATCCTCTAAGGAACCTATGATATGATACTATTGTTTAATAAACCAACTCAGGTCAACCCTGAATCAGTCACTCAATTCATCATGCGGTAAGGCCTAAGAGTCATTTTTAATCCTCAAGTGCTAATGAAACGTGAAAATGGCACCAACGATAACCAAATAGAATGGTCTATTCTAATGAAAATAAACTAAATAAGGTGAAATATATAGATCATCCCAAAAAAATAAACAAGGAAATTGAAAAATATCAACAATTTACCCCAAGAAAAAACTAAACCAAACTACAAAACTAAACAAAACCTACCAAAACTAATTCTCCACAAAACCCAATGGGTCACTCTTTGAACCCAAGCCCAATTTTTTCAACAGGGATCGAATCCAATATGGAACCATTACAATAAGTTAAAAACAAAAAATATGTATAGAAATTCATATTAAAACTCAATAAAAAGGACCAAAAATTCTATTCCCAATGAATTTCCTTCAAACTAAATATCCATAAATTCTAGTTTTTAAATGAAAAATATAAAATATAGGTTTTCCACCTATTTCATTTTAAGGAATGAAAATCATAATCCACTACCACCATAATATAAAAAATTAATTTCATTTTAAATACATGTGTACCTTAGAAGGATAATGGGATTGAAGGGGGTTTAAATAAGAAGGAAAATGGGAGTAAAACATTCTTCGAGGAATTTATCCATGTGAACATTTTAAAGAAAATTCCAACATTAATTCATTTCCATGAAAACACAATGGAATAGGGGTAGTGATTATAACCACACAATGAGGGAAATGGATAATTTTACTCAAGAACCCAAAGAGGAAGGGCACCTAAATCATATATCACAAATAACCTATTTTTAGAAAAGACATCAGGTGTAAGAACCAGGTTCTTTTTCTTGAGGTACATGTTTCTTCCTTTATCTTTTTTGTGTGTTTGTGAGAAAATAAGGAAAATGGGGAAAAACCTAAAATTTGTGACTACACACCGTGTAATTTTCTACACACTGTGTACTTTGGCCGTGTGGGATGAGTACATAGGGTGTGTAGCCATGTCGACGAGAAGGGGTGTAAAAACCAACTACACACCGTGTAGTGGGTATTTACACGCCGTGTAGTCAGTCGACATGAAAACAGTAAGGCGGTGACCAGTTGAGCGATAGTACACACCTTGTGCTAGGGAATACACATCATTTAGTCATGTCGATAGATGAAAAATGCCTCCCTGGTGAGAATTCACCGAAGGAACAATTAAAAAATAAAAACTACACGTCGTGTACCCAATAGTACACACCGTGTAGTCTGTTTTTTCCCTTAAATGGGAAGTAGCCTCCCCTATTCATAGGGAAGGCTTAGAACTGGACGATAAGTCAAGAGAGAGGGCCGAACCTTTGAGGAGCTCTAGATCGCACACCGGGAATCCATTTCCTCCTCTGTCTATCTCGTTGGAACCGTACGGGTAATCCTCTACTTCTCCATAATCCGTTCTTACCAATTCTTTCCCAAGGTGAAGTTATTTAGGTTTGAAAGTGTTGTTGTTTTTTCCAGATATTCGCCATTCTTGGATGATCTGACGAGCGACGTTCGATTATAATGATCAGGGGCATTTAAAGTAGGTGTCTTGGTGATTAATTTCCAACTGTTGTGCGTTTTGTGTACCTTTGTGCCATGAAGCCATGTTGGGGTGTCGTGTGGCTGGGGCCCTGGTTGTTTCGGATACCTAGAATTGTAGAGGTAATTAAATGTGATTATAAACTGTTGGTTGGGATCACTGCTTAGATCCAAGACCTTCATGGGGGTGCGTTCCTCTGTTTATCCTCTTAGTCAGGATACCCAAGGGTATGGCTTTGTAATAAGGATTATAGAATTTCCTTGAGAGGAATTTCATGTGTATTGCTTGTTTACATGTTGGGCATGGCCCGGTTACTTGTTCAGCCCGAGGGCAGTGTTTTACATAGCCTGAGGGAAGTGGTTCTTTTAGCCTGAGGGAAATATTCGTTATGCCTCTGGGAGATAGACTCTATGCCTGATATTGACACTTTGTACGCCTGAGGGAAATATCTGTTATACCTGTGGGCAATTACCTGTGGTTATAATTCTAATTACCTTAGGGTAAGGGTTTGCGTGTCTGAGGACACTGACTGTTTACATAGAAAATTAACTGTGGTGGTTTCATTATATTGAATGATTAATTGAATAATAAATTGGAAATATAACTGGTAATGTTGGTTACTTTTGAGTACTGCATAGTTTATTGCATTTTACAACTGCACGCTATTGTTTCATATTTTCACATAGTTGGGAATGGGCCTCTGGTGGGTGTTTACTAGTATTTCATTCTCACACCCTATTTTGGTCATGTCTTGTGCCCAAACAGATTAAGTTTCTACAGTTGTGGATAAGGGAAAGTGTCCCTATACAGGTACTTGATTGTCGCTGAGGAGTAGGGGAGCATGGGACCAAGCTTAGGCTCGTGATGCTGTCGGCTGTCTTTTTTTGTTTTGTTTTACTGTACCTGGTAATTGAGCTATATTGTATTGTATTGTATTGATGTGTAACATGCTCTAGCTATTTTATTAGAACATGAGACATGTTGCATCATTATCTATATGACTATTCGTTATCTTTTACAGCTATTGTTTATTTTAACTGTTTATGGTTTAATGATTCCACTTTTTTTGTATGTTTTATATTGTATTCTGCTGCACTACACTTTCACAAAAGAGGGCATAGTTTCCCCACTATCAGACCTGGTCCCTCGCTACTAGTCGGCAGCCTCTGGAATTTGGAGAAATGCGATTGAGGTCATGTGACCAACCGGGTTCTGGGCACCCGTTGAGTGTCACCCAGATCTAGGACGTTACATCTGGGTTCCTATGATCTCAATGGAAATCATGAACATACTGAAGCTGAATTTATACCATAGGTGAACTTAACGTGCTGTAATAAATCATCCCTCATGATCGGTCATACCCTACAAAGGATAACAGAGTGGTATCATCCCAATGAAGAGCAAGGTGCATAATATGGGATACTAGCTAGGGAATAATTATAAATTAGTGTATCCATCATTATGAAAAGACCCCATAGATATTATAGGTTCTAATTTAATTTTCAAAACTAGGTGAACTAAAAAAATACTTGAAACAAATGATAAATAAAAGACATAAAAAATTAGTACCACCCCGACCTCTCCATGTAATTGTCTCTTATCTCCAAAGCCACAACTGAGATGGAATTTCCCATGTTGAGAAAATTCCCAGCACATTTTGACAACATGAAAAGAGGCTCGTTACATGTAGGTTTTTCTAATGAAAACATTAAAAAATTGCAAATTGGTACCCACTAAACCTACACATGTTAAACCATTTCTCGAAGAAACAAACACAAAACACATTCAAAATAGGAAATCCACTTGTAAACATTTTTGAGGTATCCAAATAAGCATTTAAAATCAAAAAAAAATGTTCATAAGAGCCTAATGGGAATTTATTCATACACATATCCTGAAAAACACCATCAAACCATTTCTTAAAAGTATGCCCTGATAAAATCTCCTCATTCACATTACACATTTATTCAAAATATTTATAAATCTGTAATAAGAAATAAATAATGGAGTGTGTGGAATGAAATAATTTTATCCTTAAACATGAATGAAAAATTCCATGGGATCCTCCCAAAAAAGACAATCACTAACATGAAGAGAGCCTGAATCAACTCCACAAGGGTTCCAATGAGAATGAACACCTACAATGAACCTTAATAATGAAAAAAAAACCCAATTTAAACATCAAGAACCAAGAAAATGTACCCAATATGGAACAGAAGAAAAGAAAATCCAGATAAAATGGTTTGATAAAGAATATGAGGAAGATAAGAGGTGAATACCTATTGAAATCACCCCATAACATGAAGAATTCTACTTGGATTCACCCATAGAGGTGGACGTAGGCATGTAGATTAAGGGAGGAGATTACTTGGTGTCACACATGCTGAATGGGGTAGGTAAAGATTATTTTATGTAAAAAGGGGTGGGGAAATTGTAAAAAAAAATTCATTAAGGATGAAACTACGCATGGTTAGACCACACAGTTTCCCAAACCATGTACCGACCATGACCCCCCCCCCCCTTGCTGGATACACATGGTAGCCACTTGGATTATACTCATAGTTTGGGAAACTATGCTTCTACAGTATGACATGGTTTTGTGAAAAATTTTATATCCATGTGCATGCATTCCAAATGGTTCACCTAACCCTACCCAAGTCATGATCCCCTAACTAGAGACACCATAGGACCCAAAATTGTTTCTTCTTGGGAAATGTGGATTGGGTCAAATAATGAATTTCCAATTAAACTCAAACCATGGATGTTCATATTGAACATAAAAGAGAGTCATCTATAAGAGGTCACACAGTAACCCCTTTTCTGTGTACTTGACTCATTAAATAGAAGAAAAATACCCTAAAACACAAAAAATTATCTGAAACACCCAACATTATAGGGAGAAACCAATTTCAAAAATATGAACTAACAAAAAGGAAGAAATGAAAATCCTAGGTTTAACATACCTATTTGTTATTCTAATACTCCTTTGAAAAAGAAATCCATGATTTATATGCCATAATTTACAATTTCTTGTTTTCTACTCAAATAACATTAATGGATAGAATCACCAATTTGAACTAAATTATCATTGTTTATTTTTCCTTAAGTTACAATTCTTATATTCTTTTTTCATTTGATGATATATGAATCCTTTTTTGAACAAAACCTCTTGTCTACCATCATAAATATGGATGAAAATACTAAACAATTGTATCAAGCATTCAAAAAATATCAAAATTTTAGACTTTATATTTAGGCCTTATATCCTTCCTTTTTCAATTACTTTAATTTTCAGTGAACAATAATTTGAATATTTCACTACCCATCCTTTACGATTCTTAGTGTTTCTTATAAATATTATTTCACAAGTCATGTGTAGTGAAAATATACTATTACGAATCCCTAACATTTTTCTATAATATTTTAATGAAACATTAGAGAAAAATTTCATTTTTTCATTCATTTTTTTAACTAGTGTACCTTTGATATTTCGGGATGTTTATTCAGTTATAATAAGCATGAAATTTTCAGAAATATGGCCTTGTTAATCACATATGCCATTGATTTATGCTAAAAACACTAATTTTTTTATGCTAGAAAAAAACTATTAATTACAGATAACTTCATTATATAATTTAAAACCTATTCTAGTATTCTCAAAATGGCCCTCCCTTGGTTCATTTCTGATATCTAGTAGTAACATTTTCTACCAATGTGAATATTATTTGTGCAAAAACACTTTAAAACAGTAATAGAGTCCTTTGAATCTTGATCTTCCCATCTGATATTAGTAATTTATTTCCATATAATTAGAATGCTTTATTCATTGTGGAAATTCATCTTGGATAATTTCATTCTTCCATTTAATAAGAATAATATTTCTCACTGGTCTTTATTATCTAGAAATGTCTTGACATTATGATTTGACCATAATTGTCTGATATAAATGATTTTTTTTATAGTTATAGAGTTATGAATTAACCTTCCCTTTGAACCCCTATTTTCACCATTGTTTGATTGTTCTTCTTTAACCACAAAATTATTGATGAAATATCATCTAATATTGTTGAAGATATTATATGATTATAGATATTTAGACTCAGTATTTAGTTATTCTTTTTCTTTTAGGTAATTTTTTCATTTATGGTATTTTAAAATCTCCTCCATTTCATCCACTTTCAATTTGTTTATTTTGATTTTTTAAATAAAAAGTATTTATTTATTTTCACATTCTTCCATTTCCTCATATATATTATCCTTTTCATTAAACAACTATCTCTTCTCTTTATTGAGATTTTTGTATTTCTCAATACATTATTATAGTTAATTTTTCAAAATGTTCTCTAAAGCTATTTATTCACATTCATCATCTTCACTTCAAGATATGTCACACCATTTTTCAATATAATCCATGACGTTATTTTCATCTTATGATTAGATAATTGTGATGGAATTTGATTCATCTTCATTTCTTAAAGAACATTTTCTTTTACATTAATTTTTTTCTTTCTTCCATCAAATCTAGTTACACCATTTCATCTGATCCCCCATTTCTTTTTATATGGGTTTTCAACATATATTTCATGTTCTATAGAAATATTTTTATGAGATATTATAGAAAAATTTAAAATTTCATTACAATAATTGCTACATGGTGGTAATTAAATTCTATCTCTAAAATTTCCCATATTGAATCATTTTTATAAAAGATCAATATTTCTATAAAAATATTTATCTAGATTTCAAGAATCATATCCACCTGATTCTGGAATTTCATCATCTCTAGGGTTTTTTCATGGATTGAAAAGTATTTTCATATTTGGTGTTATTTTAAAGGATTGACATCATTTTTATTTCATATCAGATGAGTATGTTATGAATTTAATCCCAAGTA
The DNA here is from genome assembly GCA_963277665.1 of Viscum album. Lineage (NCBI taxonomy): Eukaryota > Viridiplantae > Streptophyta > Magnoliopsida > Santalales > Viscaceae > Viscum > Viscum album. The sequence continues at coordinate 247,008,599 of OY728135.1, read as the reverse complement.
AGATTATACCTGTGTTCCAAATTTGATACTTTAAGATTAAACCTGTCACGAATATTTCTCATAAGCTTTTGGAAAATATTTGAATCATCAAGGATTTCACGAAAACACTAAATATAACTAATAATTTCATTGAATCATGTGATTTATAAATCCAATATTTATTCATAAATAGTATTTATATCTTAAAATTTTCTTCTCCATATTTGTAATATGGAATCCATAACTTTCGTTTTTTCCTTCATAACTGCTTTCCAATTTATCACCAATTTCCGAAGTTTTTTTCATTATCATAACCGTTCTGTAAAACTTTTTTCAAAAGTAAATCGATATAGTATTCTGAGGATAACCACAATCAACCATATTTCTAATCTCTATAAAAGGCATAAGTGTTATACCCACATTATGTGGGAACCTTATATTAATTGAATATTTAACTTCACGACCTATAGATAGAAGATATGGAATACTCATATTCTTCCCACTATGATAGTTCATTACATTTAATGTAGAAACACCCCAAATATAAAAATTCAGATTATCCATCTCCAATTATTTGGGGATCCAGACGAGGAAAACATGGTGCTCTGATACCATGTGAATTTCCAATGAGAACATGCACCATTGAAAAGGGGAGTATAGATTTTTTACTACTTTAAATTATTTTTATTTTAACATCTATTGACCTATTAGGATATAATCCACTAATATGATATTTCATCCTCTCATGAATTTATTATAAATAAATTTCAATGGAACACAATATTTTTATAAGGTCTGGTCATAGAATGAGCCTACAAATTTCTATTATAGGATAGACTCTTAAATAAAAATTTCTAGACTAAAATCACAAGAAGTTACATCATAAATTTCATCACTAATATAGAGTCCCACTACACCAATAGTTTAACACATCCTTTTTACAAAAAAATATTACACAAAAACACAATAAATACTACTTCTGATTATTGACTGCTTTTGCAAAAATATATGATGATCATTATTCTATTCCTTTAAGATAAATGAAATATCATATACTGAAATTCTAAAGAACTACACTAGATTGGTTCTTCTTAAAAAATATTCCTCTTAACTTCTCATGTATATTAGACTCATGTAGTATGCCAATTTCTATGTATGTATATTAAATAATTATGTAATAACATATTTGGGTTTTAGGGAGCTATCTATATAAAAATAAAATCCTTCGTGAACTTATGTCTTCAGTCATATATAATTCAACATACAACTAAGAAATAATTTTACTTTATTGTGAGGATGTTCTAAACCTATGAATAATGAATGATTTTATCATAAAATTCAATTTTTTTTTATCTTTTTTGCGATGACTCACTTTTCAATTTTTTTACTTATTAACAACTGTCATATTTGTGAACCAACACATTATTTTATTGGATTCAATATAAAATTTATCAAACCAGTTATCACGTGAATATTATGAGAAAATATCGATATGTTTCAAAGCATTTAAATTAAAGATCAATAATCTTTTTCAAGGAATATAAAAATAATAATAAAATATTTTCTTAGAATTTTAACCATAAGATATGATGCGATCATCACTAAAAAATATATATATCATTTCTAACATTGAGAATCATAGATGGTGGATACCTCAACAGTCAACATAAAGCCCATTTTATCGCATGTTTAGATTTATGATAAATCCAAATGCATCATTGTATAGTTCACAATATCTATGTTTGAAAATAACCTCACCCACAAAGAATAAATAGCTCATCAACAAATGAGATTCACCGAAAAGAATCCCCACCTCTAAAGAATCACCCAAAATGATTTTCATTTGTGTTCAATCATAAGTTTATTTTTCCCCTACAAATAAATGTGGCACATTTCATAAACCCTATATCCATGAACTATTTTTACAATTCTTATACAATCTATCACATAGAATTCTTATGCTCATAAAAAAATTTCTACTCTATGGTTATTCTATCCAAGAATTATTTTGAACTCTTCAAGTGATATGGATGATCCCACATAGTAGCTGAGTGTTAGGTGACTTTTTTGAATATAAACCTTTATTCATGTGGGGTTCATTATCAAAGGCTCATATTTAGGGAGAAAGAATTTAACTCCCTCATAGATCGAATAACTCAAATTTAAATCGAGCGATCAGATCAGACAATGATCATTATTTCCATATTCTTAATCGATGGTTGAAAATTACCCATGTAGGTTTTTCCCATGTTTGAATCTCACAATTAATTTACTCTTCTATATTCTCAATGTCATTCCATGAGCATTCCTGAAATCCTAAACCCTCTTCTCTCATGCCCCCCATTCCACAGTAGTGCCCCCACTCCATTAATCCGATGTGGGATTCCTCTTTGTCCAATGTGTGGATACAGGCGTGTGCTCTACGATCCCTATACATGTGTATCCCACTCATTGTGGGAAATTTTCTTATAATGAGCATGGTAAGGGATCCTCCCTCATGAATAGTTAACAATTAGGTCCTACATGTTTTCATGGATGTTTGGCATAGGATTCTGTACTAGTTGGCCAAAAAAATTTGTAAATAAGGTATAATGTACCAAGGAGAATTCAGAGTATAATGAAAAAAATTCCAAGCCTTTTAAAAATGAAATTACAACACAAAATCCACATATTTAAATTCATCATCATGTATATAAATACTTTCATGGTACTCCTCTTGTTGAATCTATGTGAAAACTCCTTACCATATGACTTCATCAATCACGGCCTTCATAGAAAATTACTATAATAAAATACTAATAAGAACCTTAAAAGTGTGAAATCCAATCCCATTTAATGATTAATTTTCCCAATGTGAAATCCAATGCTATTAGATTACTTAGTAACAATTCTCAAAGCCTCACCACATTAAAAAATTCCCCAAAAATTACCATATAACATGAACTCATCAAAAATATATTGACATAGAATGAAAAAAAATGAAACACTTATACTCATTAACCATTCCATATTGATTATTTCATATTTATTCATGATATATGTTGTTATACCCATACCATTACTAAGCATTAGTTCTGAATACTTTCTAAATTATCTTTTCCTTAGTATACTAGGATGTGTTTTATGATTGATATGTAGGGATATGTTAAAGTGAATAATATTTTACTTAATGAAAATACTCTATATAATATATGTTTTCAACGGTAATATGAATTTCAAGTAAGAATTTAGTATCCCTAGTCTAATGAACTATTTTTTCCATCAGGATGTGATTTCTTTTAAATATTGTAAATGTAATAAAATAATCATTGAATCCAGGTTATTAGGTTCAGGGTCTTTACACACTTGATTTCTAAACCCATTCAAAAGTAACCTGTATAAACACTCATACAACCTGATCTCTCAACCTGACTCATGCTTCTATGTGTTATACATTACCGTAACTATTATAAGACACCTACCACTGACCATCCTCATCATGTAAGAATGTATCATAATGATTGGCTTTCCCTTGTCACTCATCATAAAAATTAGTAACTTCACAAGGTCAATAATTTATAACTTTACCCCTAATCCGAGATCATTTACAATCTCCAGAAATTCAAATCCCACTATCACCTTCCCAAAAATAACATTACCAATTCCACAATGCTAGGAACTCGACCATCCCTATCAATAAAATTCTTATCTCGATACATAAAAGCATGATCTGTCAATGTTATTATCATGAGAAAATCCATATTAATATGGATACTAATACCATATACCATGTAAAACACATTTAAACCATCCTATTTAGACATACTAATATATGTATTGTTATATAAATCAATTTTTATTAGGAAAATCCCTCACAGGAGTTACCTTTAAATAATAAAAATATTTGACTCCCCAATATCCTTATTAAAGTCCCAATGTGAACTAAGTCCAACCACATATCCCATAAATCAAACCCCATAAAATTTGACCAACTCATTAGAAATATTATATACTCCTATGTCAAATCCACATGAAATCCCATATTCCAGAACACCCACACTAGGGTCCCCAATAATCACCAATAATATCCCTTTAGAATATCATCATCTTACAATGTAATGAATTTCATTTGTATCCACAAAAGGGAATTACCCCTCGAGAATCTCATGGTGTGTTGGGTCTTTCCCATGCCTTCAAGACATGAGTAACCCCCTTGACGGTTACAACATTAATAGTAAGGTTGTAAAAAACACATATATAATGAAATAATCATAGATGGTATTTACCAAGGGAAGCGTAGTCACTAGTCATGTTATGTAGAGTGTAATTTGAACTTGTTTAGAAAAACTCCTTATATATTGTTTCTAACCCATAATGTAACTAAACATATGGAATAAGATGCTATATATGTTCTAGTTCCAAGGTATAATGTGCCTTCACTGACCCAATAGAGTCATACTATAGTCCATATACTGAGGAAATGTGGTGTCATTTTCAACCATTTCCTCTCCGTAGATCCATACAACCGACACCATAATAAAAAATGTTCATGTCATTCAAGATGTGTAGAATCCCAAAAAGAACATATACAGTGACATATTGAATTATATGTTTGTAAAAGATTAAATATATGGACCACTAATGAATGATAAAAATCACATTACCATGAATATATGTCATATGAATTGTATTCCCCCACTCAAATATCACGAGACATATATTTCCTCTATAGACTAGATCTATAATCCAAAATTATATCGGAATCCTTAAAACTCTATATGTAACAGATGAAGTGGCATCATATATATATATATATATATATATATATCAATTCTATAAGAAACCAAGAATGAAAATCTCAACTCCCTGGTAACCTGTACTTCCTACTCGAAAAATAATTTCTAACAAACCCTACAGATATCCATAATAGTCAATGACACATTCATATACATCAAAATAACAAATTTTAAAAATATTATGAAAGACTAAAATAATCAATTAATACAATTTTTTAATAACCATGACCATGTCATTATGGAATGTACATCTATTATATTTCCACAAAACAATAGGTATGACACCTAATATGCTAGAGACTAGTGACTAACATGGGGTTCTATGATAGAAAATCGATGAGACTATACCACCTATATAAAAGTAAAAAAAATTACAAAATAATTAGTCACCATCTTCATATTGGAGAACATGGGTTAATAAAGTAGAAACATTTGATAACATAAAGGGATACAATAATAAAATCATAAAAGACTGGTCTCCACATTGATGACGACATATACATAATAATTCAAGTAAATAAACTAAAAAATATATGCATATCATCTATGATCTATGCCTTAACAAGATATTAAAAATTCATCTAAGATTATCCATCTTTAACTTTGATAAATTGGCCTCGGTGAAACCCAAGCCTATAATAAGTGAGAACATTCTCATTTAAACAATTTAAATAGAATCTATAATAGTGTGTTAGTATAAAAATAAATATAGAACCAATAATATCATCTTGTAAAAATGAAAAATTCTGAAATATTTTCCTATGGCATGAATTGAATAAAAAAATAAATAACTTGAGAAAAAACAAATTAAAAAACATACCCCAATACTCAGGTTTTTTGCGTAAATTGAACATATCTGCTTCATTAGCTTCAGAATGAATTTTAACATGACATGATGACTATGGAGGCCCATAACAATATAGTTGTATTTCTCCCCAATATATAGTGATCATTAAATGAGGTATAAACTCAGCTTGGTTTAATGTATAACATCCTAGTGTAAGCTCTATCTGGGTATCATATATAATGAAAAATACAACCTAACATGAAATAGATAATTGTAGTTGATCCCCAGTATTGTGGTAGAATAAACTATCCCCTTTTCAAATCCCACAAGCCTCAATAACTCACATGTTGAAACACCTTTCCTCTGTCTAGAACCAATTTATAACATTCTCTAAATTAATGGAATATTCACTAGTACTATCACAAACCAAATTAATTATGGAGTTATATTTATCTCCACATACTTGTCTACATGGGTAGTTTAATTTATCATTTTTTACCTACTAACTAAGGGAGTTTTCTTCAATATCTATAACTACCATAGTCCTGGAGTTTTATTTTATTATCATAGACCTCCCTACATGTGAAGTTTTATTTAGTACAATAGACCACCGTACTCATGTAGTTACCTTTTTAAAATAAAATAACACATTCATGGAATAAACTATATTTGGTATTTAAGTTAAAACTACGATAAGAATAGTATTCCATATACCCAACTCATCATAAAAACTATAGTTAGGTTCTTATGATGTTACCCAAATCGTCACAACAATAACTACTCAGGAAAATAAAATTTTACCACCATAACATATGTAATCATAATTACCCATTCTTGGGGATTCCCTATCTCTAGTTTCCTCATGATACAATGGCCCTTAATATTTTTCAATTGGTCATATCTTGGTAAAGACACCTTATAAGGTTCCCTAAATCCAAAATCATTTTTCAAGCCAACACCCTTCATAATAGGCAGTATGACACTTAGAATCATAAAATTCCTTGAGGCCTCAATAGCCTATTAAAAAATAATCCTAACGTTGAAGGCATAATTCCCATCCCATTTTAAAATCAATGTATGTTTTTTGGAGCACCCATAGCATCCCATGTCCAAGGTCTCAGTGGGAAAAGAAAATCCCATGATCATTTCCATTTCCTAAAGAATTATGGGAATCTATTATGTCTCATATGGATAACTACTAGAATATTCATCCTAGATCACCCCTAAAATGAACTTCAAGGACACTATGGGCTCATATATCAATGTTCACTGCATCATGTTAATGATTTAAAAAAACTCCTCTTTGGGTCATAGTATCCCAAGAATAAAAGGTCATACAATGGCTAAATCATTGACAGTTAAGGCATCCAAGGAAGTTCAAAGGACAGTCATGTCCTTGGAACATCATACATGATAACCAATATATCCACTTTATATAAAAAAACAATTAAACTACGGTCATTACCTTCAGTGTGGAGACCAAATAACACACGTCAAATAAGAACATTCATAAACACCATAGGTTAGGATTATGAGACCACTAACCTCAAATATCACTATTTTACTTTTTAATCCACCATCATGCAACTCATCCTAGGATTGATAAGAATATTATTTATTTTACTATCATAATGTAATGATTGACTAAATATATATTCATTAATTAATTATAATACAATTATAATTAATTTTTAAAATTTTTAATTTATTTTCAAAAATAAATTTCATAAGGGATAACGACCCAATTTCCCCTTAGGGACACACAACATAATGTGACCATGATCTGCCACTCATTAAAGACACTCCTGAATCCCCCCATCATATCCTGTGATAAATTCCTATCAAATTTTCCAAAACTAGCATTACATTAATTTATTTTTAAGTTAGAGACATTGAAAAATATATTGTGAAAAGTAATAATAACAATAATATTGTTCAGCATATGAAAATAGTGTTATGAGCCATCCTCTTCTTTGGTAGAGTTAAAGACCAATAATTATATGATGATTCAACCATGATTCATTGGATTATTCCATTATCTCTTTCCCATGAAAATTTATAATTGAATGATAATAAGGGATTTAATATTGAAAGGGTGATGATGTATGCTTCATACCCCGATGAACTAGATATTTTCTTTGAAATAAACCCCAATATAGGGGATACAGGTTTTAAGGGAGGCTCTCATCCCCCCACATTTTCTCCAACTAGAGTGTATATGGGTGTCATTACTACTAAATAATTAATGGGAAAATTATATTATATCTCCCACAAAAAGGTCCGTAGTATTAGTAGTTATTTTAGTAGTGATATATTGCATCCCTTACTCCTTCAGAAACCTCCTCCACTCTCTTGAGTCCATTTTGATGGCTTTTTAGCCCCATATAGTTTATAATAACACATATTATTTTCATTCACCCTCTTTTAATTTAGTTCCAAAATATGATTTAATAAAAAATTCTTCCATTTATTAATTTTTTCCCCTTTAAATTAACACCCTTAAAGTGTTATAGGAGTTTAAATTTTTCTGGTTCTAAATCATGAAGTCTTACCAATTTTATTATGTTGAATATAAACCTTATATATCATATTGATTATTTTATGTCTGTTTCATATTTTAAATTTCATTTGTAAAAATGTAATGGATATAAATTCGTTGGATAGTTGGGATGACCAAGTAGTCAATATACATTGTCAATTATAAATGTTCCTTACACCATATTTTTTAATAACATGGTATATTTAATTGTTCATTTACATCGAAAACTAATTCTACATGGACCAATATTTTAAATTTGAATGTGTCCATTTATAATTTATATGAATATATAAAAGGGGTATTTTATGAGTTTACATCAACTAGTACATTTCGGAAAAGTTTTTTTAGTGTGTATATTGAAGGGTTTTGTAAAGACTATCTTTCTAAAATAGAGCATGTCAGTTTTCCTAGATATTTCAACAAATGAGTTGGTTTTTAAAGAATTAGGATGTGTAACTTCATAATAAATTCATCAATACATTAAAAACTAATGTAAAAGCCTTAATTCATCATTAATAGAAAATTTCCAGTCATATATGAAATGTCACCTTTTTTATATAATGTTTCCAATGAAGAACAAAATGTGGGTAGTAATTGAGAATAATAATACATTTCTCACTATTTTAGGTAGAATTTTCATAGTAGATTTGATTAATTAGTAATAATGAGATAATTAGAAGGTGTTCCTATTTGAATGTGATAACATGGTCTACATATAACCTCAATGTCTATACATTTTAAAAAAACTAAAGGGAAAATTCGTAGTTAAGAATATCAAAGTATTTTTGTTCATTGAATTAATTAATTTAATCGTAAATACTAAAAAAACCCAAAAATCCTTTCATGTCAATATTATGATGTTATTGAAGATATATGGGTGATTTATTAAATTAAATTTTGAGATATTATATTAAACTATAAATTAGTGGTATGTAATATTAGTTTAAAATAAAAATGATTTGAAATGATACTAGTATATTTGATAGATTAGAGGACATATATACACATTTTATTATGGAAAAACAAGAAAAATACTCAAATATTTTTTATCGATCAAAATTTTAGTGAAATATTTATCTTGAGGAAAAATTGTTTTTTGATCGTGATAAATTTAATGATAAAGATGAATTTTGGGACATCCAAATCTTCATAGAATTTTTTTATATTATATTGATGATAATGACCTGAATATGGTGGAGGTCATATGGAATTTCCCTGAAGAATAATATTGGGGAAAAATATTTTAACACCCTAAGAATTTATGAGTTATATTCTTTTAATTTTATTTATGTCTTGTGTTTTACGCTACTATGAGATTAGATTGTGCTATATGGAACACTATATTAGCTTACAGTGTATGGAACATTAATCTTGGCTTGTGATGCACACAATTTCAAGTTCTTTTGATAGAATTCATTTCACGCAACACTGATATAGATTTTGTTCAATGTATAAATGATATATGTTTTGATTTCTTTATTAAAAAATCCAAAATATTCTTTCACTACACACAACACAGACTTGGATTTCTTTACATTCAGGAGTGACCTTGCTCGATAGCTTTCATTGTCTTCTATTCTGAGTATCACTAAACAATGATATATTATTAAAATATTATTGTTTTATGGGATATAAACTGACCAGTTGGAATAATGTTAACTACATTTGGAATTTTTTATAACCTTAACCTCATAATATTTATTTTATATACATGATATAAGAATAAGTTCATTTTTTCAGATAAAAGAAGTATTTTCCAACAAATTTAGTTTTTCCGCCTTTTAATGGTACACCAATTTTAAATCTAGTTTTTAACAAATTTATATATTCTATTTAAAAAATAATATTCTAATTTCGAAGTGGGACATGATAATTTAATTATGTTGAATTGTTGGTATTTTTCTGATAAAATTCACATTTTAATGAATATTGAAAATACTGTATTTTAATTCAAAACATCATTTTTATCTAATTTATTTACATAGTTAGAATATAAATTTAATTTTATTTAAAGTTTAATTAGATTATTTTTTATCATTTAATCAATTTTATGTCATTGGATGTAACTTCTCATCGACATTGGACATAAACAAGTCTCAATTTGTTGATAGTTATTACTTCTTAAAACCCGGCTTTTTGGTTTTGACAACGGTAATTAATATTAAAATAAACACTATAAATTATGTGTTTTTAATTTTTTAAAATGGATTCCATATTTATAATCAGGTGGTACAAATTGTTTAAATGTGTACCCTTTAATTTTAGACATTATGAATAGTAACATTAGTAATAATTTTATTTTCCTTGTTTAAAGGGTAAATCTGGTAAATCAGTGTTAAAAAAATAATATTATAATAATATTAAACTACACTAACGCATGTCCTATTCCTATTTTATGAGATATTTCCAACCATGGGAATCCTTGGGTCTATTTTGGGCCCCATGGGTCCACTTAGATGTGAAAATGACATTTTATAAGAATTAATTTAATGTAAAGTGAAATATAGCATAAACATGTATCTTTTACTAAATAAATTTTTATATGGGGTTTTATAAATTATATCTTTGACTATAAATATTAATCAGAAATATAAAATTATTTCTTACATCATGATATTATATTTTTAATTTCTAGACATTAAATTAATAAATTTAATAATGACACAATGATGATGCAGTGATTGCTTCATTACTAAAGGATTCAAAAAAATGATATTATAAATGTTAAAATCAATGTAAATTGGTTATTTTGATGTCATCCAAGAATTTTCTATATTATATTGACATATTAAATTTGAGTTAATTCTTTATATTTGATGGAATCATGTTGTTATAATTTTATTAAAAAAGTCATGTATGAATAGAGTCAAAAATTGAAATAATTGATAACTTAAAACATAAAATAGTATATTAAACGATATTAAATTTATAAAAATATATAACTCTTAAAAATGGTTTATATAAGTCCACATATTTCATAAATATCTATTTACGGTCTTTTGAAATGATATAGTAATTACATTAACCCAAAATGTGTAAATAACATGATATCACAGTAAGATAAAAAATTGTAAAAGAAGGGTTAAAAAAAGACAAGGATAAAACAAATATTAACAATATATATAAAAATTATTATTTTATGGGTATTAAAACCAAAATCATTCTATCTTTGAATAAAATATGGTTTGATCCATTTCTAATCGAAATTGAATTTATAATAAATTAATATTTTTAGAGTTTCCTAAACTGCCAGTCTCCACACTTATAAAAGGGAACTTCCTCTCTCTCCTATTAACTTTAAATCTCGTCAAAATCCAAATAATTTCTCTTATAGGCATCCCTAGTTACATTCTATATGTTCTTGTCATCTCAGAAGTCCAACTCTACTTCCCTAAGAAGAAATTTAAAGGAGGCAAGTTGATGAAGAGGCAATCTCTTCTGAGGATTCATTAGAATTTCATCCATTTTCTAATTAATATTAATTAGTTGTTTAATAGTAATGTAATAAAATCAGTATCAATAATCTACTTATATGTTATTATAAATATGAAACAACCTTATTTCACCTTTTATCCATATTATGAAAAATGAAATCACTGCGTGTGCATACGTACGACTCACCGTCTCCACGCCATGGTGTAATCTGTTTTTCACCACCACCTTACATGGATAGGTAAGATGGTGTAAATAATAACTATATATTATTATTTTAACATGATACTAAATCTGATATACTATACACAATTCAATTATAAACCACTCAATAATTATGGGAACGATATCATTGATCGTGCTACGTATGGCTTACCGTATCCACGACGTGATGAGATTCATTCTCCATGCCAACCATACATGTATGATTATAATGTATTTATAACTAACAATATTGAAATATATGACATAATAATGCTACTAGATATATATATATATATATCACTTACTTAATTCCATTCAATTCAATAACGAAATGAAAAAAACATTCATGCGTACGTACGGCCTACCGTCTACGTGAATGGTGTATTACATTTCATTTATCTATATTACATATATTTATATACTGAATATATATGATATATAAATCATGTTTTACATTCTGGAAGTATGTAAATCATGATCTAAGAATTAATATCCAGAATAACAAGTCCAAACACATATGATAAATAAAAGGATTATTACCCCAAACGTTTCTTTATCATGGAATTAACATATGAACATGTAATATAAAATCTTATGTAAATAATATATGATATCATAAATATTATTATGGTTATTTTTAAAGTTAATAATTTGTTTAAACCCATAATACAGGAGTTTCAGACATATACAAATGGAATCAGACCTATGGTAAGGGATACTTTTGCAATCTCATTTTTTATCTAAGATTGTTTATACACAATTAATTATTGGGATTATATTTATCATCGATGTCCATATTTTATAAATATCTTTTCATAAAATGTTTACTATTATTCTAGGAATGTTTAAAGTCATTGTCACAACTTTTGGACTTTTAATACGTGCTATGGAAGGAATCTTTCATCTGTTAACCATACGAGGTATTTTGTGGCTTTTCCGAAAAAAGTACAAGGGAAATGTTTTTTAACATATATAGAATGAATGTATTTTAACATCATTATAAATCCTTATTTACATGAAGAATCCCCTACACGTTTTCAAGTGTATTTTCAACTAAACAACCTTCTTCAAAAATTGTGTGTAAATTTAACTAAATAAAATTCTTTTGAAAAAGAAAGGATATTTTTAATAAGAATTAAGCTAAACAATTTTATCAAAATTATTTTCCTTCTATCATGTCATATGATTTTATTCTAACCCTATTATTATATTGATTTTATAGTGATTATGATGGAATTATTTTTATGAAATCCATTTATTTTATATGGATTATGATATGATTGAATGATGTTTAAGAAGCCCAATATTTGATGTGTTATGCTATAATAAATTATTTATGTTTTTGTAGAACACGCAAAAATGATTTAATTATGAGATGTGTGGGACCTATATCTCCGACCAATTAATTGTCTAAATATTTATATATCATGATATAAACATGTTAAAATGGAAGATAAATCTTGTCTGGTAATACAGGACTGGAATAACATGTAAATCTGGTTCAGTAATACATGGCTAGAATCGAAATTAAACCCGGTTCAGTGAAGGAATTTTTACACTATGATGGTCTTAGTAGAAATTACTTGTCTAATATGGAAATGATATTATATGATTGTTTGTTTTCCAAAATTCCATGTTTTATACCTATGCAATTTTATCATGGTTAATGTTTTTTAGGTTTTATGCCTAACGTACTACCATGATTTACTTCATCACTCAAGAATTTGATGATTAAACATTATGTTCATAGTTTTACGTTAAAATTTTTATTGTTTGATTTATGTTCTCCATGATTACATTTAATGAGGTTTTTGAGTTCACCGTTTCTAGGTTTTCTATTCCCCTTGATATAAATAATGGTTTTAGTAAGGAAAATAAAAGAGTATGTTTTTTATGGGAGAAGTTAAAGATTATTTACCATGACTAGAATATTATTTTCCATGTTTTCAAAGACACTAAAATAATACGGTCTTTGGGAATCTGTTTGTGTCATGTATTATGTATTCCTCAAAAGAAATTTAATTTCCATGTATGTCAATCTTGGTTGTTGTAGTTGGTATCATAGCAATGGTTTAGTCAGTTTTTAGAAACTAGGATATAAAAACTTTAGTAAGATCCCTGGATATATTTCTATGGTATATCTAGGAGGTCTCTAAGGGTATGTATAACTATAGATTAAAGTCCTTGAATTATGGTAATGACCATGCATAACCAATGATTAAAATTAAGATGATTGATATTGAAAGCACTCACCATTGATAATATTGTTTTCCTAGTATAGTATTTTCTTCTAACACTATTCTTTTTGGGTTTTAGAGGATGGATGGAACCCGATGGAACCATGTTAATGATAAATGTACTAGGAAATGAAATGATTGTCCTCCTAAAAAACCAAATGTTATTGGAGCTCGGATAATGAATCTTGTTTCTAAGACCACAAATCCTGTTAGGCTCTAAAATGACCAAAGGTGGGAAAAACGTTCTCTTGAATCATTCTCAAGGAAACATCCACCTTATTTTAGTGGAACAACTGATCCATTAGTTGTAGATAAATGGATTTGTAATGTTTGAAATTATATTTTTTATTCTCTATTGTTCTGACCGTGAAAAGATTATGTTGGGCACTTATTACATGGAAGGTAAAGAGAATATGTAGTGGAACTTTATCAAGAATACAAGGCAACAAGATAAAATTGACTCTATGGATTGTGAGGATTTCAAGAACTTATTTTTTGTATGTACCTTCCTTGTATTATTCTTAACAAAATAGAGAATGTAGTTTCTCATCTAAACCATGGTCATTATAATAAAAGAATGATATAATTCATAATAAACTATAAAAAATACAAGACAAAAGTAGGATAGATTTTCTTTAAGCTCAATGTGGGGAAGGAAAAATGTAGGAAATTGTATTAAGGGGACTGATAAATGTTTTATGTTTGGGATAGAAGGTCATCCAGTGTTTTACTGGTGAAGTAATGGTAATAAATAGAAATCTTTAATGAGTGCACCTCCCACAAATAAGTTTTAAAAGTGAAAGGAAATGGGGAATTATGCTAACAAATTCCAAAATCCAAGGGTTATGGGTGATTATCGACACCAAAACCATTTTAAGGCCAATTATAAAGGAAAGTCCCATGCGATCACTATTGGTTATGCTGATTATTCTAACAAAGTGGTGGAATGATTATGTTTTTATGTAATGGGAGTCCAAAATAGTGTTGTGGAATCTCATTTATAGTATTATGGAATATTTGAATATCAATATATTGTTTTTTGTGGTTTGCAATAATTATATAGTACCAGTAACCATGAAAAGTGATTGAAATATTATTGGAATGAACATGATATGCACATAATGAAGGGATATGGAGAAAATTAGATGTTTGATAGTATAAATGAGCTCATGAGTTATATAAGGACCATGTGATCTTGTGGTTTGAGTATATGGAATTTTTGGTTTGTGGAAGGAGTTTATTTTGATATAATTCATGTTTTCACTATGGAGCGTTGAAAATTCATGTTATTATCATGTTTAAAGAGAATACATGATTAAGGAATTCACATTTTTGGAATGTGACAACCATGAACTGTCAAATGAGATATGAGAGACAAATAGGAAGTTGATTTCATTCACCTATTTCTAAATTTTTTTTTAATTTTTTTGATGTTTTGTAATGTTATCCATTTATGGATAGTATATGTTATATTCTGGTTGAAGTTTTTATTATCTAACTATAGGTGTCCTTATACATATCTGATTACATGTGCTACCCTTTATGTTAGGAAAAATGGAATGACCTATCATTTATCGCATGATTTTCTAACACTTTAATAATGAAAAACTTAACATCATTTAATTAAATAAGAGATGAAGTGGAAATTGTTCATGGCACGAATAATGGTGAGATTGTACCAAAATCAAGTCTGTATTTATTCTTAGGAAAAAAATTAAACTTTTATGAAAAGGATCTTAAAAACCAAATAAAATTATCCTAATAACTTGTTATTTGATGAATAAGATGGTATCATAAATCATCGTAGATTTATGGATTTCTATTAGTTTACTTTCTCCAAACCCTTTTCTCTATATCTATCCATCAGAACATGATGGTTAGATTTCTCCTTTATATCCATGTTTTCAATTTTCACCTATCATCTCATATGTGGAAACCCGATGATGAATTAATTTGGGTAACCATTACGTTTCTAAAATTCCTTTTCAAAAGGATGTTTTATTATTCTTTTTTATGATAAGGGTTTCTATGAATGAAAAATTTATGTAGTAAATCGTTTAATACCATAATGAATTTTGCGAGCGAAATTCATTTTAATGGGGGTAGAATGTAATACCCCAATAATTCATGAGTTATATTCTTTTAATTTATTTTACTCCTTGTTTTGTATGCTACACCAAGATTATCTTGCGCTATATGAAACATGGTATCCGCTTGCAGTATACGCAATAGTATTCTTGGCTTGTGATGAAAATAATTTCAATTTCTTTTGATAGAATTTATTTCACAAAACATTGAGTACCATTTTTTTTAAATGTATAAATAAACTATGTTTGGATTATGTTATTCACAACACTAAAAGAAACTTTCACTATATGAAACACTACCATGGTCAACGTTACATGCCAGAGTGACGCTCCTCGATATCTTGCGTAGTACTCCATACTGAGTTTCACTAAACATCAATATTTTTTTAAAATATTATTATTTAATGGTATATAAACTCACTTTTATGAATAGTACTAACCAAAATTTGAATTTATTATAACATCAACATTAAACATATATATTTTATAGTCATGATTTAATAACATGTTAAATTGTTTGGATAAAAGAAGTATTTTTCAACAGATGCAAGTCTGCTGCCTTTTGATGGGGAACCCATTATAAATATAGTTTTTAACACATTAATATATTATATTTGAGAAAATAATCTTATTCTTTGGAATAGGGACATAAAAATATACTTATGATGAATTCTTTGTATTTTTTTGATAAAATTCATATTTTAATGAATAGTTAAAAATACACCATTTTAATTCAAAACTTCCTTTTAATATAATTTATTTATATAGTTATATTATAAATTTATTTTATTTTAAAGTGTTATTAGATTATTTTTTTATCATTTAATCCAATTATGGTCATTTTACGTCATTTATCATTGAAATTGGACATAAAAAGATCTCAATATTTTGATAGTTATTACTTCCTAAAACCCCACTTTTTAGTTTTGAAAATGAGAATTAATTTAAAATTAATTACTTCAACATCTGTGTTTTGAATTTTTAAAAATGGATTCCATATTTTGAATCAGGAGGTACAAATTTTGAAAATATTTTCCTTTTATTTTTAGACATTATGAGTAGTAACTTCACTAATTATTTTATTTACCTTAGTTAATGGGAAAATTTGGTATATGAGGGTTATAAAAATAATATAAAAATAAAATTGAACGACCATAATAGATGTTATAATCCTATTGGATGATATATGTACGGCCATGGGAATACATGGGTAGATTTTGGGACCCCATGGAGCCACGTATATCTAAAAATTACATTTTATAAGAATTAAGATAAAGTAAAGAGAAATATAACATAAACATGTATCTTTTACTAAAATACATTTATATGGGGTCATACTTGTGATCTCTACAACAATAAATAGTCATTAGAAAGATAAAATGATTTCACAATTCATGATATTTTATTTATAATTTTTAGACATTAAACTATTAAATTTAATAATGACACAATGATTATGTAGTAATTAATTAATTTATAAATGGATCAAATAAATTTTATTATAAATGTTTAAACAAATGTAATTTGGATATTTTGATATCATAATACATTTTTTAGGATGATATTGATATATTATATTTGATTTAATGACTTATTTTTGTAAGAATTTGGTTTTTATGAATTAAAAAAAATCAAGTATGAATTGTATCAAAAATTGACATAATTCATAACTTAAAACATAAAATAGTTTATAAAATGATATTAAATTACTAAAAAATATTGGATTTATCCAAAAGGTTAATATAAGTATAATTATGTCATAAATAATTTTTTTGGGTAATTAGACATGATATGGTAATTAGAGGTACCCACATTGGGTAAATAACATGATATCACGATAAGATTAAAAAGAGTAAAATAATGGTTAAAGAAAAAAGATAAGGGTAACAAAATATGTAAAAAGAGCCTAAAAATTTTTTGTATGATATTTATTCGAACAAAAGTAATTTTATATTTTAATTATATTATTTTTGGACAATTTTTAACTAAAATGTAATTTATAATAAATTAATATTTTGAGAGTTTCCTAAATTGACCCTCTCTTCTCTTATATATGGGAACCTCATCCATCTCTTCTTCATTGAATTCTTATCCTTCATGCTCAGCCAATACCTTCCAATTTATCTTTCTTTAATTCCCTAGTTACATTTTATAGGTTCTTTTCATCTCCAAATTCCAACCCAAGTTCCCTAATAGTAACCTTTAAGGAGGCACGTTGAGGAAAAGGTAATCTCTTCTACCGATTATTTAAAATTTCATTAATCTTCTACTTATTCTTCATATATTTTTAATTTATAAAGTAATAAAATAAGTATCACTCATATAGTGATATTTTATTATAAATATTAAATAACCATATTTTACCTTCTATCCATCCTATGAAAAGTGAAATCATCGCGCGTGCATACGTACGACATACCATCCCCACGACGCATTGAGATTCATTCTCCACATCAACCATTCGATAATGATTATAAAGTATATATAATAAATAATCATTAAATATATGAAATAATAATTCAACAGGATTTATGTATATATATATATATCATTTACTTACTTCCATTGAATTCAATAAGGAATCCAAAAAAGCATCCATGCGTTGTTACGACCTACCATCTCCATGAACGATGTGTTCCATTTAATTTATCAATCTATTATATATATATTTATATACTTGATATATATGATATATAAATAATTTTTTATATTCTATATGTATGAAAATCACGATATAAGTAATAATATCAAGTATAACAAGTCCAAACATGTACGATAAAAAAACAATTATTACCCCAAACGTTGCTTTAACATGGAATTTATAAATGAATGGGTAAAATAAAGTCATAAGTAATTCATATATGATATCATAAATATTATTATGGATCTATTTCAAGTTAATAATACGTTTAAACACACTATATAAGAGTTTTGTATATATACATAAGATATCAGACCTATCATATGAATTATTTTGCAATCTCATTTTTAGACGACATTGTTTATACGTAACTATTTACTGGGGTTGTATTTATCATCTATGTCCATGTTTTCTAAATATCTTTTAATAAAATTTATACTATTTTTCTATGTATTTTTAATTTCATTTTTACCCCTTTTGACTTTTATAACGTGGTATGGAATGAATCTTTCTTTTGTTTACCAAACGAGGTACTTTTTGACTTTTCAGAGAAAAGTATGAAGAGAATGTATTTTAACTTATATGTTATGTATGGATTTTTACATATTTATAATTCCTTATTTCCTTGAAACATCCACTACATGTCTTCAAGTATATTTTAAACTGAATACATTTTTTCCAAAATCGCTCAGTATTTTTTGAAATGAAAATCTTTTCTAAAAAGAAAGAATTTTTCCTCCGGAATTAAGCTCAAGTGTTTTATCAAAATTATTTTCCATATAACATGACCTATGATTTTTTTATATCCATATTATTAATTTTATTATTCTTATGTTTATGATGGAATTATTTTTAGTAAATTCATTTATTTTATATGGATTATGCTATGATGCAATGATGTTTACAAAACACATTATTTAATGTGTTATGCTATGATGAATGATTTGTGTTTTTGTGGAACATGTAAGAATGGTTTCATTATGAGAATAGTGAGGCATATATCTCCTTCCAATTAATTGGGTAAATATATATATCTCAAGAGATAAACATGTTTAGAAAGAAAAGTAAACCGTGTTCAGTAATATAAGGCTGGAACAACAAGTAAATCTGGTTCAGTAATACATGGATGGAACAACAAGTAAACATGGTTCAGTAAAGGACTTTTTCCACTATGATGGTCTTGGTAAATTTTTCTTGGCTACTATGGAAATAATATTATGTTTTTATTTGTTTTATTTAATCCCATGTTTTATTCCTATGCTATTTTATCATGGTTATTGTTATTTTAAGACTATTCCTTATGCACTACTTTGATTTATTTCATGACTCATGATTTTGATGTTTAAACATTACGTTCATGCTTTTACATTCAAATTTTTATGGTTTTTTTATGTCTCCATGTTTACCCTTACTGAAAATTTGACCAACCCTTTTTATGTTTTCTTTTCCCCAATATATAAATAAAGATTCTATGTTGGAAAACCAAAGGGGAAGATCTTTATAGGAGTTGTTGAAGATATTTCAATATGACTGGAAGATTATGTTCTATGTTTCCAAAGACAATAAACTAATACGTTCTTTGGGAATCTGTTTGATTCATGTATTAAGTATTCCACAAATGAAATATAATGTTCATGTATGTCAATCATGGGTCTTTACAAATAATTTTGTAATATCTTAATATTATGGTTACATTATATTTATTTTTTAAATCTATTTAACTATTAAAAAAAGATAGATATATTATTTCAGGAATTAATTTTTCATTAAGACGTTTATTTTAAACAAATAGTAATGTTTTTGGTTTAGTACACAGAAATATTTCTCATGATTTTTTTCTTCTTCCTTTTTCATTTCATATCTTAATTTTATTTCAAAATTTTATATACTTTTTGTTAAAAAATTAATGAATTGAAGAAAAAGTATTTTTTCCTTTGTTTGGTTACATTAAACAATTTTCCAATTATTATTTTATTTTACCTTTAAATTGTGAGATTTTTATCATATTTTACTAACTTTTTGAGAATTTTATCTATAAGAAAATGATATAGAAAACTGTAATGTCACATCGATCATATAGGTAAAAACTCTAAATACTTATGTCAAGTATCCTTCAAATTATTTTACCTAGGAGCTTCAAATATATAATTGGAAATGGAAGGCTTTAGGGGTAAAAAACACATAACTACACATTTACCTGGATTATCCATTTTTGGTTATACGTAGAAGAGAGAATCTTCTTTGTTAGATGGAAATGGTAATCCTATATCATCAAAATTAAAATAATATATATTTTTTGTGGCTATGAATGTTTCTGAAAAAATCACATTGCTTTGTAATTGGAGAATTTTTAACCAACATACACTATTTGTGTTTTTTGGTACCATTCTATTAATCACATTTGTTTTTCTTTTATTTATGAATACATGTTCATGTTAATATAGATCATTTTTTATTCTCAATTTAAAATGGAATATGAAAAAATAATATTTGACAATGTAGTAAGAGAAGATTAAGTTTTTATATAAGTTGATATAGTGATTTTATTTTAGAAATTACTTCATATTTAATTTTTTGATAATTAAAAATTTAAATATGTTATATATATATATATATATTATTTTTTCAAAGAAGATATATTGAGGATTATTAAAGAATGTAGTAAGAAAACAAATATATACTAAGTTAAATAGAGACTATATTAATTAACATTTTGTATAATAACAATAAATATTTATATACATTATATATTTTCCCATATCAAATATCCACTAAGGAGATCATATAAAGATATATATGATAAAAATTTATTTCATCATACGTGATATCATGGGGTGTATCTTTTATATAAAGAAATAATTATGGTAGATAATATAGAAAATTTATAATCTGAATGTTCCTGTTTTTTTTGAGAATTCTCTTCCCCCTCACTGAGCGCCTCAATATAAAAAAGGGATTGGATAATTAAAAGGTTGAAATAACATACATACAAGTTTATTTATATACATTAAAAGATTATAAGAATCAATTATTTTCATTAATAAACTCTTTATATTTTATAAAACTTAAAATATATTTAAAAAAACATTATAAGAATCCATTAATGAGTAGATCACATAAGGGGCCTTCATAACCAACAGTGGGTAGGATATTTTGGCTAATATTTGGGGAATGTAAGAACACTTATGTTACATTTACGGATACAAGTTAAGTCTATCTATTAAAAACCCATATGGTTAACCTATTACTTCTTCGATAGAAGAAGAATATAAGGGAAATATATTTTATTTATAATAAAATGTTTGGGATATGGGTGCTATGATAGATAATAGTACTATATCATTAGTGGAGATAATATTTTTTGATATAGAAATATTTTTTTACATTATTATCCATTCCTCCACTTCCTTATAGATTGTAGACAATTTATTTTTAGTTTTATATTGAATATTCCTTGTATTATATTGTAGAAAAGGGGATCATATATTACTTTTGTGGTAACATACATCATAAATAGATGGATAAGGATCATTTAAGTGTAATGGTATTGGATATTATATATTCATCATCTAGAGTATTTTTCCCTACCGAAGAGGTCGAAAAATATTCAAAAGGTATCAAAATATTACTAATTTGAACATAATGACTTCTACAAAAACTAACCACTAAGGTATGCATATATTATATCCATTATTTAGATTTTTTGTAATATTTTAATATTTTAATATAAATATGTGTGTGTGTGTGTTATCAAACTTCATTAAAGGTACAGAAAAGTTTTATATAAAGCAATAACAATTTTAGATCCATTTGACTTTGAGGGACACTTGTTCTTAAGGACTATCTAAATTATCAATAAATGAATTTAAGTTCATGGATATCTATGATCTTCCAGAAACTATTATTCTTATTAATATTTTATTTCATACTAATTATTTTTAATAAATATTTCATGGTTCTTGTAACTACTAATATGTTAGGCCTTGTAGTGTGGCAAGTCATTAACATGTAATTTAATTATAATATTTATTTCAATTATATCAGTTTGATGTAGATTAATATAATTTATTTTTATTAAGTATCTTAACATACAATTTATTCAATATGATATGATAAAACTATATGGGTTTATGGATTCAAAATTTATTTATCTCATAAATATTATAATTCATGATAATGAAATAGAAATATATATTTAAAAAATATATCAGAATAACATAGTTATGTTTTTCATTATTTTTTATTTTGACATACATGAGAAATATATGTCATTATAGTATAAAATCTCACTTGATTATAAACATAAATCACATTATATTTCTATATATCAATGGTCATTGGATGATGTGTGTTTTTTACACTATTAAATAATGCTTATTTATTATGATTCATATATAGTACTCTTTTCGACTATATTATTATAGTTTTTAGAAGTATGATTGATTATCTTAATTATTATATATTATAATATGTTTCTATTTTATTTTATAATTTTTTTCCAATATAAATGGATGTTTTAAGTACTATCACCTATGAATAGTATAAGGGAGAAAAATATCTATTATATATTTGAAAAGGTGAAATAATTTTAAAGTAATATTATTTATGAGGTACATAATGTTGAGTAATTTCCTAAATAAACTAATACCTAACCTTGGTTTTTAAAATCACAATAGACTTAATGGTTTAAATTAGTTAATTTGAAGTAATTTTCTTATGTTTTGTATATTAAGATTTAGCATTTAGATCACCTTATTCATATGAGATGATTTTGAAACATAATTTTCTCGATCATTGTAATGTTATCAAATATTTTCAACCTAAATATTGTTGGAGAGTTTATTATTATTTTTATGATGTGTCAGTTTTACCCAATGTCCATGTAGATTAACATGGGAAATTTATTCATAGAAACACATATAAATAGTAGAAATAACCTTCAAGGAACCTAACCTTCTAATGATAATTACACATTGATCGACCAAAATTCAATAGTTATTATCTAACTTGGGAATTGAATTCTACAATTTTTATGTGATTTTTAAATTGTTCTCAGTGCTTCATATTAGGTAGAATATTTTTATAAATTATATATGTTTTCTATTTTATTTATTACCTTATATAATTTATGATCATATATATTTTTGTAATAGTAATCAATCAATCTTAACTTCTATTTTGAATAATTCATGGTATGGTAGTTGTTGTCAATAGTTTGATTGATGTCATGTTTGAGGATGGATCTTACTATTATAAAAATATATTGAAGATGTATATAGACTGTAGTTCCTCTTATAACCTTTTAGATCCTAGTAGATACATATTATTGAACCATATTTTCTTTATATCTTATTAATGATCATAATGTCACATTTTATATAAATATTAATGTTAATTTGATAAGAATGATAATACCCATTAATAATTTCTTCCGGAAAAATTATATATGGACATATAAAACTTTATTTATTTATTTATATATGTATTTTTTCTTATTCAATTTGGTTTACTGATATTAATTTACTATTAAAATCAATTTTTTTTTTTGATTTTTATCTCTTCAATTCTTACTCTAATTAATACAGAATAAATATCATTCTCAATACATATTGCCCTAAGAGGGGGAAATTTTTATGTTTTTAATTACATCTATTCACCACCTCTCCTCTTCTAAATAAACCTTTTTAAAACATTGGTATCAAGTCATGTATATGTTTTTAATTATTTACAATATCATATTGTATTGAAATGATTTTTCTTTAGTGAGTACTCTATTAGTCGAATATTTGGGGAACATTAATCCAAACCGACAACATATCATTGATTATGGTGATTATGAATATTGGTGAGATGGGATGGAAACTAATGCTGTAAATATTTTAGTTGATCTATGTATTATAATAATAAGAGAATAAAATATTCAATAAAAATGACTCTGAACATTAGTCATGGGTAGAAATATTTTTTCCCTTTATGTAACAGTGGTTGCAGTAAACTTTTATGCTACGTATAATGGAGCATCTATTATAGAGTATATTATTTTGTAGAAGAATTCAGTATTTTGAAAAATCTAGTTATTACACATTTTTTTTAAAAGGTTCATGAAATTAATATATTTATGTAAAAATATGACTATCAGTCTTTATTAACTATAAATAAATTAATTTTTGAAAACCATAATAATATATTTATTGGGATTCAGATATACCAATAAAGAGTTTCTACATGTTAAAAAAGTGGACAATAGAGGTTAAAAACTCTATATTTCTAATAAATAATGGTGCTAGGAGTAGTGTTAAGTGTTTTAAACCTCATTTTTTTGTTTTTGTATATGGTTAGAATATTTTATTAGTGCTTGGAGAACATGGATACTGAAATATTGATAGTGAATGTTTTGTCATCTAAAGAGTCCCATGTAAAACTCGATGAAGGGATACACCCCCATGGTGGAGGGTGTGGTATTAGAAAGGTTTTGGATGATTTTATGATTTTAGAATTCAAATCAAAAGTCTCATGGTATTCGTAAATTTCGTTGGCATAGTTATGATATATTGGATTAAACAAGAGGCATAGTTATGTAAGGTTGAAGTGAAATAGTGAGCATTGTCATACCACACTAGGGTGAGTGTCATTATGAGATGAAATAGTGAGTGGATTAACAATACACAATAGTAATTGTCCATGTTTTTCGACAAGGGACTGAATTTAACACCATGTTCTTTTAAAAGAATATCATTATGATTGATAGCATGAAATACATGAATCCTTGAGTCTAAAAGAACTGTAAAATAGTATACACTTATAACCTAGCTATTAAATTGGTGGGTGTTAGAAGAAGATAATAAATTATGAATTTTTTATGGGATACATGGTTATAAATAAATTTTACAGTTCTCTATTGGTTATAAGAAAATAAGAATCATTTCAGAAAAAGGGAAATGTATCTCAACAAAACTGTATTTTTTCTGAACACTTGATTCTTCATGTTGTGTGCACTTACCTTAAAATTTATTTTTTCTACATTTATAAATATTATCTGATAAAAAGAATTTTAGTTTTTAAATCATCATGTAAATTTTTTTCTAATATTAGGGTTTTGCAATTTTTCTGAGTAAATAATTTTTTTGATTAGTAGTGAATAATTACTAATATTTATTGAAACTCCCATTTCGATTAATGAATTTAAAATGATCCATTTTAAAAAACATTATTATATAATTATTTAAATTATTTTATAATTAATCCCTTATAGGTAATTGGAATCATTTATATGTCTAATTTGTATATACAAATATTTTTAACTTATACAAATGTTTCATTGGAAATTTTTTTTAATGTCATCTGTGAGATTAATTATAAATTAAATTCATCCACTTATATTACTTTGATTTGAAAAACTGATTCCATATTTTGAATCAGAAAAAAATTTGGTAATAAGTATTACCTCATTATTGTTCCTAATGAATAGTAAAATTAGAAAAACTTAATTTCTATAGTTAAGGTCATAACGAGTTTACTAGGGTTTAAAGCCACAAAAATTATTGTATGTATTACAATTAACACTTTAATAATAAAATTTTCTAGAAATAAATAAAATATATCACATTAAAACTTTTAATGTATGGTTATTTGGAATGATTTTTCTTGGGAATTAATTTTTCATTTTTTATTCTTCTGGTAAATTTCCAAGTATTATCCAACAAGGTCCCCTCCCCCACTTTTAAAAATGTCATCCTATCCTCTAATATCCATAATTCAAGATAACTTTTTATCATTAAATAAATTCTTAAATACCTTCCTTACATCCCTCCCCCTGACCTAGATTCATTTTTCAGATCAGAAAACCAATATATGAAGGATTTTGGTATAAACCTAATGAGGTTCTCTAAATAATATTTATTCTTCTAATGCAAAAATTTTCATTTTATTTCATAATTTTATCCCTAAATTTTACATAATTACCATAAAATAATAGAAATTCAATATAATATATACATAGAGGTTATTATGTTAATGGAATGACCCTTATCTGTCTCCTCTTCCATAAAATGGGAAACAAAACTGTTGATCGTGTCTTTGGAAGGCTATCGCTTGGTGAACTGATGTAATTCTTTTTCCATCACCACCTATCATGGACGGATATATTGATAGATAAAATGTATACATTTTATTTCCAATATATAATTACTATTCTAAATTTATAATATCACATCAACGTTCTTACCTTCTTAATCCATTAAAAAAAGATAATGTCGCTACTGTGTATTGTGAACTGCTTCCTCCATTAAGCAATGTGAAACTTTTAAAAATTTATTTTGATATAGATGTTAAGAGAGATTTTTTTAATTTATATATGTTATATATATGATATAATAATTTTTAAATGATACATATTATATAAAATTTCTTCATTACATTTGTAAAAAATAAAATCAATGTTCATGTGTACGTACGACCTTCCCTCACCATGAAAGATGCAACTACATTTTCTACATATATCTTTTTTAAATTTTCTTAATACTCATATAATTAAGATATATGATATTTATACCATGATTAAAAATTTTGATATGATGTTACCATGATTAATGTACAAGGAATGAAAATTCTGAACCAAGATATATTTGAAAAATGATGTAGTTATCACTAAGAATAGTGTTTTAATAATGATTAGTTTAATTGGGTGATAAAATGTAAAACTAATAACCTATAGATTATGAAATATATGATTTTCTAATAGAATTATAATAATTTTATATTTATTACATTCGATATTCATACACATATGATGGAAATATTACACATGGTAGGGGTTTCTAGTATCACTGTTACTTCTATGGGACCTATTCGATATTCACCACTTCTTTAAATTGTGTGGTGTATACATTATGACATGGATTTTCTATATAATTAATTTATCTTAGATCAAGTTATTTAAAAGTTAAAGTTGAGATTATTTTTTTATGGGTCATACAATTCAAAAGTAACCAATATGGTAGGGGTTTACTTCACAATATCTTCATTAATCGGGATTGCTTAAGTTTAAGTCTCTATTGGGTGAATAAGTTGATATTTATATCTTAATAAAATATATTTTATTATCCTCCAGTTATTCATAAAAATCTAAACTAATATTTTCATTTCCCCATTTTGGTAATTAAAATAATTTATCCATATTTTTTAGAAAATCTTTCTTTCTTTTTCTAATGTGTAAAAAATATTTTTTCATAAAAATAGATGTATTATAATAATATTTTAAAAAATATTATTAAAATAATCTAAATTATTTATTTACTAAATTTATACACTTGTATTAATTTTTTAAAAATGGTCTGAAAGGACTGTCATTTCTTTTTCTGAATGAGGCACATTTAAACGTTTTATGATAGCATGAATATCAATTTTCTAAAAATAAATGAAAAATATGGAATCACTGACCATCGTGGCCAATCATTATTTTGAAAATTTATTTTAATGTCTAAAATTTTCTTTTTAATTAATATTATTTTACCATTATTCTGAAAATTTTAGATTTTATAAGTGATATTCAAATTAAAATTTATATTTTACTAAAGAATGTTTTTCGTGGAATTTTTTTGATATTTATATTCATTGATGAAAAATCCCATTATTTTAACTTGTGATTCATTTGGAATATGATATAATAACATCATACTTGATATTTATCCTAATTTTCTATGATCATTTTTGTAGGTATGTGCCATTTTGATGCAATTATATTTAGTAATATCGATGGTATATGATTATGTTTTATGATTGGGGAATGTATTGGCGTTCATAATCTAGTTTCATGATGATAATGTGTATATTTATTGTGTTTATTGAATTCAGAAACTATTAAAATTCATTTGATAGTTTTTAAATATGAATAATTCAGTTGATTATGTTTCTCCCCTTCCATATGAATAATCAAATTGACTTAGTAAGTGGTGATTGGGGCCTGTTATAGCCCCTCAATGAATCATTATGTCTTATGAGAAAAATTAGATTGGGTTTTTCGTTGTAGCATTACCCATTTATGTACAATTTCTTGGCATTATGCCTTTAATATATGGACTTAGTGTTCGACCGTATGAATTATTTTATTATAAGACAAGTTATTCATGCCCATATGATTATTCTATTTCTTAGAATATCGATGGGTAATTTCAAGATTATGTGGCTATTTTTATAGTATTATTTTTTATTTTAGTTTTTCCTACCCTATTATTCATCATGTTCATGTTCTTTGATTAAATGTAATGTGTTTCAATTATTTAACTCACCATATTGATTATGTTACCTTCCCATGTATGCATGCCCAGACCAACCATAGTATATTACCACATTCTTATACTTTCTTTCCCTAAGATTCCAAGATATTTATTATGATTTATATTTAAGGATATAATAAAGGGAATAATGGTTTAATAATAGGAAATAATATGTTGAATTTCATGTTTTCAATTATAATTTGAGTTTCATGTATGTTTATAGTTTTCCATGAAGAATAAAGTATTCAGTCCTTTTAGGTGTGATTCCTTTTATTTAGTGAAAATATAATAATGTTACCATCAACTCTTGGATACTTGGGTCTAAGAATTTATATTTTGTATCATCATAAGATTATTGTAACCCTTTGGAATAAGATTTAAGAAGTTATAGATTAGGGAATATATCCTTATGAATGTATTTTAGGATAATTCTATGTTTATGATAAAATACTAATGTATTGGTAAGGTATATGTTTTGTGGTTTTCCTAGATATACATAAATTTTTTGATACTAAAATGACATTTCACTATAGATAAGATTTATCTAGGGGTAATAGCTCTGAAAAGGGTAGATTGGGATTTGACACGGTCATCTCCTAGTATATGATTATGGTTCTTCATGAATACATGGTTTTGAATACATATGGGCCATGCTTGAGACAATTGATACATTATTTTCAAAATATTATGAGGGATATGAAAATATTATTAGGAAATTATAATATTCCAAATGATACAAAT
This sequence comes from Viscum album, assembly GCA_963277665.1. Taxonomy (NCBI): domain Eukaryota; kingdom Viridiplantae; phylum Streptophyta; class Magnoliopsida; order Santalales; family Viscaceae; genus Viscum; species Viscum album. Next base: position 246,978,903 of record OY728135.1, on the reverse strand, counting down.
ATGTTGATTATAGTATTATATTTTCATATGTGCGACATTATTTTTTAAAATTATTCTTTAGGATTCAGAATGTTATGATCTACTATATTATATATTATTTTTTGTCAATGGATCCCAATGAAACGAATGAAAACCATTCCAATTCATATAATCCATATAGGTATTTGCCTCAAGAGAATTTAAATAAATCCTGATCTTGAGATACAATTATAGATTATCGAATTATAAATGTATTAGGGTAGCTGAATTATGTTATGTCAAATAATACTCCTCATATAGAGAAGCCTAATTATCCAAAAAACTATGTAAATATGTTTTACAGCTTTAGTTTTTAGTATCCCAAATCATTTAATTTAACTAAAAACTCACTTATTGCTATGAAATGGATACATTCTTAGACGATATATTTATAACATTGGGAAGTAAAAATGGAAATGTTTGGCATTGTAGATTATCATCTCTTGGGGGATGTGAATCAATGGTGTTCATTGGTTGAAAAAACTAATGATAAAGAATAATTATAAAACATGTTACTAAAATATTTTAAAGTGTACCTCTTGGAAAAATATTTCCCTCATGATAAATGAACTGATATGGTGAGAGAATTTTTGAGTCTAAGTCAGAATTATGTTGAAAATGTTGTTATGTATGAATCCAATATCATAAGGATATCATGTAATGTTGCACTGTACTCACGTAATGAAATGATTAAGATATGCCATTTCATTAATGGGTTAACCCAATACCTCTAAAAGAACAAGTCTCCTAAACATTTTTTTTCATATGATGATATAACATCATGAACTATTATGTGATTGAAATAATTATCCATGTCTTAAGGCTTCAATGTAAAGTATGATATAAAGAGTAAATCATATTAAAAATAGGACAAGGTGATGGGGGGGAAATAAGGATTCTAACACATCTGACACTACTGGAAAATGGACCTATCCCCACGGTTTTCCTCAAAACCGTGGGGATAGGTACCCCCTATCCCCACGGTTTTGGAAAACCGTGGGTATAGGTCAATTTTCAAGACCTATACCCACGGTTTTCAAAAACCGTGGGCATAGGGGGGTCTATCCCCACGGTTTCCCAAAACCGTGGGGATAGGTCTTGAAAATTGACCTATACCCACGGTTTTCAAGAACCGTGGGTATAGGGGTACCTATCCCCACGGTTTTGAGGAAAACCGTGGGGATAGTTCTAGGATAAAAAACCTATACCCACGGTTTTGAAAAACCGTGGGTATAGGTTTCCCATGTGTGCGCGGGGAAAAAAAAATTTCCGTGGGAAAGATTTTTTTTTTGGCGGGAGTCCTATACCTACGGTTCATCCCTCTATACCCACGGTTTATATAACTATATTTAACTAAATATAAATATATATACACATAATTGATATTAGGGTAGTGGTTAGACGTGGTACTTTGCAACTAAGAGGTCGTGGGATCGAAACCCGCCTGCAGGTTTATTTTAGGATCTATACCCACGGTTTTGAAACCGTGGGTAAAAGCCATTGACACCGTGGCAATTGGGAATGTTTTGTTGACACGGTGGAAGAAAACCTATACCCACGGTTTTGTAAAACCGTGGGTATAGGCTGGGGACCTATACCGACGGCGTTCCAGCCCACGGTTCCCAAAACCGTGGGTATAGCCTATACCCACGGTTTTGGGGTCTATACCCACGGTTTTGAACCGTGGGTATAGGCCTTTTTTCCAGTAGTGTGATAATATTAGAATGAAACACTATATCAAATTATGTAAAGAAATATGAGTTTACAATATTATGGAAGAGAAATTCTATTAGGCATATGCAGTTAAGTGTAAAAAGAATCCTATAATGTTTAGTTTTTCAAACACAAGTATATAGGTCACTAGAGAGATGAATTTACCAAGCGTCAAGGGAGTATTCCTCAAAAGAAGGTAAAAGTTTTAGTTCAATATAATTATATTAATAAAATCTCTATGAAATTATCAATTTTCATAGTATTTGAATACAATAATTAAGTAATGGATGAATTTTAAGAAATATATTCACATTATAATATTCATGAAATGTAAATAGACTGTACTATGGTAGTTTTTGAAATGTATTTTTAAACTTATGTTGTATGATACATATAATTAATAAAAATAATTTGTTGTAGGTTTTATTCATTTTAAAAACACTATATTGATGGAAGATGACCCTTAATATGTTCGTAATATTGTGATAATAATGATAAATTTATGTTTATGGGATAGTATTGGTGACCTATAAATTGGTTAGTTATTTTATGGTTTATGTTAGAGTTTATTTAATTTTTTAAATTATTGAATACATTTAAGAATTTGAGACTTTATTTTACAAATAATAGTATATTTCATTTTTCGAAGAATTAATGTTTTGATTATATTATTATTGTGGTTAAGGTATTCACATATTTGGTATGTGAACTTGAGATAAACTTTATGTTTTTTTAGTTAATCTAATGTTATTTTGATTCTTGAATTTTTGTGTCCTTCATTCAACATTTTCAAACATGGAATTTGGTTAGAAATATTTGTGACGAGTCTTACAGTTAACTATTTATGTAATGGATTAAGTATATCATTGGGTGTACTATTGTGTTTTCTGAGATTTGTTTATTATATTTGAATACTTGTTGTAAACAATTTGTTTCTTGTAAATATTTTGGTATACAATTAATGAATTTATATTTTTATATGTCTTATGATCTGTTAAAAGTAAATTTTTGTGCTTTAGGGACAGAAAATCATCTAAGATATTCAATTATTTGAGCAATAAATGAAGCATAAATTGAATAAATCACAACCAAATGATGAAAATGTACTTATAAAGTTAAATTATATCATGTATATTTTATAATTGTTATTATATTGATAGAAAAATATCCACTAATATTTTGGAAATTTATTTTGAAATGATAATAAGGTACCTTTACCTTTATTTTTGATGAATTAAGGGTATATTTACACAATACAGTTTTACAAATTTATGGTCATTGAATTTCTCTTGATCAACCATTTTTATATTATACAATATGAATATAAATAACCATAATAAATTAAAATATTATTTCATTAACATATTTTTACTTACCACTCTTGTTTTCCAACTTGTAACCCTACTTTTTTGTTGTTCCGTATGACCTTCATACTTCCCTTTCCCTCTTTCAATATGATACATTATTAACCCTTCATACGATGTGGGATTTCAAAAAATAAATTTTCAAATTACGATTATATGATTAATTATATCATTTTAAAAATGAGTGGATACAATTAAATGAAGGTTATTATAATGTAACACAACTAGATTTTAAAATAATAACATTTTTTTGGATACCTTCCAATAAATGGAACCCCATGTTTAAAAGAATCATAAATAAATATATTATTATAATTGATTAGCTAAATTCGAGGGTATGAATATGAACCACTAAATTTTTAATAATATAGGGTTCACTTTTGTATAGTAAAATATATTAGTTATAAATTAATCAGAATTAAAAATAATAATCAATTAAATTAAAAATAATTGTCTTTCTGCACAACTGTATTTTTTCGAAAAACAATTCATCACATTTTTTATATTTTTGTTAAAATTATTTTTCCACATTTATTGAATGTATTGGAAAAAAATTAACTTCATTTTTTAAATCATAATTTATAAATTTTCTTAATGTTATTATTTTAAAATTTTCTAAAAAGATTGTTTTTCCCAGCATAGTTAAAAATTGATTTTTATTGAAATCATCCTTTTCATTAAAAATTTTAATACGATTAATGTTTTTAAATTACTTTTAAATTTTAATAAGTTAATTTATATATATAAATAATTACATTTAGTCCATTGAAAACCATTATATTCTTAGTTTTTATATATATATTGTTTTGTACTTATGCAATTTTTCTTTGGAAAACTATTTTTTCCCACGCTTTTGAAGCATTAATTTGCAATTAAAATCTTTCAATTCTATGATTTGAATTTTGAAAAATGGATATAAAAATAATAATTATCATAGTAGAAAATAAATTCAACATTATTTTCATTCATTATTAATAGTGAAAAAAATAAAAATTCATTATCGCATTTAATGTTAAAAAACATTTACCGAGGGGTTGAAAAAAGCCTGCAGATGTATTTTCCACTTAAACATTTAAAAATCCAATTAATGGACCTATTTCAAAATTACTTTTTTCCAAATTAGAATATATGGTAATTTGGAATCATTTATCTTGGATATTACATTATAAAACTATATACATTTTTGAAATTTATAAATAATTTCCAAGAAGGTTCCAACCACTCTTATAAAAAGACACCTCTCTTATCATGTCTCAACACATTAGGAGACCAATAGTTTTTCCAATAAATTTCAAAATACACTTTTAAAATCCATCAGTATGGTTTAGATTACATGCACTGATCAGAAAACCAACATTGTATGACTATACGTACAAACCAAAAGAGGTTGCCCAAAGAAGAGGTATAGTTCTTAACCATAAATTTTCATTTTATTTCTTCCCTTAATTAAGTAAAATATAATTGAAATATCATAAAATAATAAAACCTATATCTCATGTATATGAAGAAGTTATTTTTGAAATATAATGTCGAATATCAATATCCTTTTCTATCAAACAATAAATGAAACATTAGATCATGTGTACGAAACACTACAAATTCAAAACCCAGTATATTTATACAGATTATATTTATAACATAATTACACTTCTAAAATTAAAAAATCACATCCTACATCTTAACTTACAATGTGTTGTAAAATGATATCACGACCTATGGATACGTGTAGACTATGACATCAAAGAAGTGATACAAAATGTTATTCCCATTATATTTAGAAATACGGATATATGGATAGATTTATTTTATATATATGATATATATGAAAAAATAATCATTTTATTAAGGAGATTTATTTTTAACGTTTCTTTCACTCCATCATCAATAAAAATGATGACATCGTTCATGCGTTCGTAGGGCCTATCGTCTATATGAATAGTGATACTCATTTTTTGACCTCCAACTTTCATGGACTGTAAGGAATAATTATATAATGAATATATATAATACATATAACATGTGTAACATTCATTATATGAGTTAACCTAAATCAAATTTAAAGGACCCAAGCTACCATACCAAAACTTATGTGGAAAATAAATTACTGATCACTTGGAAAAATGTTTCAAATAAATATTATTAATAAACATGTGATAAAGTATTATAATAAAATCATATATCAAATTAAATATATGATTATTATTATGAAATATATTAATAATAAATATAAATTTATTATACATGAGGTTCAATATGTATGACGAAAATCACACCTTAGGTAATTGTTTATACACTCACTTTTTCTTTGAGGAGACATATGTCATATTCACCGCTTATATATTTTATTTGGTGTTTATACTTTCCCTTTAAGATGTTATGAAAGGAATATATTTCACTTTATTCTGTTTAAAATATTTATTTAATGTTATTTTTTAATGGGGCTTTTAATTCCCATGATTACAAAGTGGTATGTTTTTATTTCATAATCTCATCATTAGTCGTGATTTTTTATGTTTACGCCTCCCTTTGTTTAATTGTTTGATATTTATATCCTAAAACCAATAATTAATATTCATAAATGGTAATTTTTAAAATTTTCATGTAATGTTTTTCCTTCTCTTTGGAACTTAAAATTAGTGAGAAAATATTTTTATGAAAATCCACATTTATTTCTCTCTTCGGATGAAAAACATTATTCTTCAAAATACATGTAATCTAACAATATTTTTTAAAAAAATTACCTTTTTACAATTGATAAATTGATGATTTTTCAAACCCATGTTTTCCATTTTACCAAATTATTTGAATGTAATCATCCCATTTTTTGGAATGAGGTACTCTTATATTTTTTACAAAAGTGTGAAACAATGTTTGTTTACTTATTTGTTTTGTATAGAGTTACACACTATAATTAACACTACATTTTTATGATATATTTACAAGTGTGTAGGGTTATTTTTTAAAAAAAATTTCTTTTGTATTTCTTTATTTTTTAGTATTTAATAGTGACTTCCAATGTGTATAGTATACATTCATCAAGAAATATTTTAAAGGAATTTTTTATATTACTATTAATCAATGACAACAACGCTTTTATTACCTTATTTTATATTGGGAATATGTTTTAATGATACGATACTTATTATTTATCTAAATTTTTTATGATTACTTTGAATATGATGTACCATTTTGATATTATTTTCCGTAGTACTCTAGATGGTTTATTATTGTCTTTATAAATTGTAGAATGTAATAAAATTTATATTCTAAATTTCAAATATAAATGTATACTTTTATTATTCTTATCGATTAATGAAATTAGTCAAATTATTTATACTAGTTTTTTAATATTAATTTTTATGTTGATTGTCATTCTCCCATTTCATATCAAGAATGGACTAGACTTAGTAAGTGATGGACGATGCCTTCAATAGCCCCTCAATACATTGGTTGATATCATGAGACAAACTCCCATTGGTGTTTGGCTATAACTGTACCCAATTATGTACAATTTATTATCCATAGGTATTTATGTCATTCTTATGATGTCTTCCATTACGAATCCCCTTATTATCAGGATAGTAAATGATGTCCATGTGAAAATTCTATTGGTTAGAAAAACTATGGATAATTTTCTAGATTATGATACAATTTATATTGAAATATTGTGATCTAATAAAATAATAAAAATATTATAATTAATATTCTTATTATTTATTAAATTACAAGTGTTTAATTTATTTACCTTTTGATATGTACTAAGTCTTGTTTTCCATGATAGATTCCTTTGTACTCATACCCTTACTAGGCATCTGAACTAAACCTCTCCTATTATTTCCTTTCTCAAGGATTCCATGAAGTCTGTTATTATTGATATTTTGGGATGTGATAAAGCCAATAATGATGTACAAAAGGAAAATAATTTGTTTTATTTTAATTTTTCAATTAAAATGTGAGATTAAATTATGCATGTTATTGTTAAAGAATAGTATACTAATCGGCCCATTAGGAAATGATTCCCTATATCATGTTCCAATGTAATAAAGTAACCATTGACTCTGGAAAACTGGGGTTCAGTTCATTAACATAGAAATGGTTTATATGGAATAGTGATTTTCAAAGTGATAGAAAATCCAATTTAATGTAGTTTTTATATGGTTATGTGATTCATGGGTATATAATCATGCCATATAGATAAAAACAAGGATCATGGTTTGACTATAGGTACCATGGTAAGGGTTTAATTCACCACGATATAGTGGAGGAATGATTCCCTTTCATTATAAATATTATTTCTTGTAAACATGGGATTGGAGTTTATTTTATCCATCAAAACCCTATCTGGTGTTAGACGTTATTAGTTCTCCTCATTAACCTATCTTGAAATTTTAAGCTTCTTGATCAATTAAGATCAAACTCTATTAACATGATAAACTAAATTTTCATTTTCTCCTCTTCCCCACATCCTCATTCTCTACCTTCAATTTATAAGACGATTTAGTGAAATTCTCTTTTTTTCATCAGTATTTGAGCATAATATTATGGTGTTTCACTATTTATAGATTCCAAGGTTTTTAATACTAGTTTTTAGAGATTTATTCCTTGTTCCCCATTTATTTTGTTCTGATTCCACAGTGATTCATATTAACACAATGGATTCTATAAAAATAGTAAAATTTTATTTATCCATTTGGGTGTATGATTTTGAATATTGTTTCAATAACTGGTACAATATTCCCAATAAAATCAATTAATTTTAAATTTTAATGGAAGTGAGGAGTTCTGATTCAAAATCAATTTTCTATATGTTTTGATGAATGTACTTTAATTTTCTAGAAAATGCGATTTTTTTATTGTTGTGGTTATGTTTTATCCTTATATATTTGAAATTTTCAAATTGGAAGAAATATATAAATTGAGTAAGAAAATATGAAAAAGTAATTATGCACATGTTGAAGTTATTATTCAATCATAAAACATTTGAATAATTTTTTTTTCTCATTCATTGATTTATTATAGTTGTAAATATTTTTTAGATATTTATTAGTTATTAATATCTTAATATAATAAATTTTAAAATTCTTGATAGTTAATGAAAATTATATTTACTATAATTTAATATTTTCAGATATATTTATAATTACTCGACTTAAAATAATAAATAATATTTAGTTTTTAGTAAATAAATCACATTCTTGGAGTCCATGGGATCATTTTGATTTAGATTTTCAAAGAATTAGGTTATAACTCTTAAATATGAAATAAATATATTAAAAGGTATACACTTTTATTTAGTAATATTTTTTCACACAATATAATACTCTTAAAATGAAACATATTTTATTTTCTGGAATAACATTCATGGCTTTCAACATGACATCATCTATGTTCCTACAAATAGTTAAACCAAATGAAAATACACTTATAAACTTTGGATAATCATAAAATTATAATTAATGGATATAAAAAAGAATAATAATTTATTTTGGTAAAAAACATGAAAACCCATAAAATGTCTATATTTATGTCATTATTCTTTGAGTGTATGAAATATATCATTTCCACATGAAAAATAGACACATATTACTCTTAGAGAAACTATGAAACACATTGTAAACAATTAGAAACCCCTATTAAGAAACATAGGGAATCATATTCATTACATGTTTTAATCGTATGTTATATATAACTAGATCCTAGTCAATTAAAATAGGGAAATATCACTTGCGGAATACCTCTTTTTTTCCTTTGAAGACATGAAAAATTACCCATTGCATTTGAGATCTATAATGAAGATCACCCATCATATAATCAATATCAGGATCACTCAATTATCATATATAATTATTAATTAATTTATTAGGAATAAAAAGTTTATGTTTTGACCACTACATCAGAAAATCATGTAAAACACTTTTGATCCCTTATGGAAATAAACTTTGAGATATTTAATTTCTAATTCATTATAAAAACAATTTTTAAAACCAAAATACATTCAATATAAGGGAAACATGGTTTTTAATAGAATAAAAAACATAATCTCATAAGGTAATATATATATATCAAATAAATGTTGTGGAAGAAGAAAAAATGTTGACTCCACACACGTTAAAATATGGAATTCCTTTTATCTTTTGTAAAGAAAGACAATATGTTCAAAAAGCTACAACATTTAAAAATACATTTGGGAAAGATAAAACTAAAATAAATATTTTTTTAAAATTCAACTATTTAAATATAAAAATCATTAATTTAGTTTTAATAATATTAATTTGGATGAAAATATTTTTGAAAAAATTGGACAAAAACTTTTAAACAAGGGTTTAAAAAAATGTTTCTCTTACCTCGAGTATAACTCATAATGTATGTTCTTTGTCATCCTAAATAAAAAAATTAAGAAAATTCAATAATTTATTAAGAAAATTTTTTATTATTCCTCTTATTTTACCTAATACTATTTTATATTAAATTAATTAATTAATTTAGTTGACAATGAACGTTTTGAAAATATTCAGCTCATATGTCCAAAATGAAATTAGTTGATTGATTATAGTCAATGTGGTGACTATTTCGTCATCTCCAGAAAAATAATCAAGAGATAATTATTTTTAAAAAAAATCAATTATACTTTTTAAAACAATAATGAATAATGGTTATGAAAAATTATTTTTCTTCATCTCATGGGGACATTTAGTTGTATATTCGCATGAGTAATGTATCTATTTTCAACAACCGTTATCGAATGTATGTAAGTATTATTTTTACTTTTTAGAATGAAAATTATATTATATATACAATATTATTTTTTCTAATATACTCATGTATTTACCAACCACATGATGAGGTAATGGTAAATTAATCAATCTACGTTTTGGAGGTGGTAATCTAGACATATGTACAAACAAAAATTTCATTTTCAATAAATGGAAATGTAATATAATATATTATGTATTAATTTTATAGAATTATAACTAAAATTTAATATCATATATATGTATATATTAAATCTATCATCTTAATAATCCATTATAAATGGTGACTGAAAAGTAATTAAATTGTTATGTCAGGTAGTAGTCTTCTATTCAAATGAATGATGGTTTCGTTTCTGATTTGACGGAATAAGAAATTCATATAGGCTATTAAATTTATAAAATAATACATTTTTATGTATTATATTTTTGTTTTTATTTAATAATTTTTTTATAATACATGAAGTATTTTGAATAAGAAATAAAAAAATGATTAGTTATTAAATGTATCTTATCTTCGAATATAATATAATCATTTACATAGGAAGATTTCTTAGGTTTTTTTTCTGATCAAACCAATATGTCTAGAACATCTGGAAGGATGTAAGTAAAGTATATGGGTTGTGATTAGATTATCAAAAAGTTTCTTTATATATAAATAAATGATGGGAGGAGAGAGATATTATAAGAGGGGGAGGGGAACTCTTGAAATATCTTAAACTACTAAAATAATATATATTAATTTTTGTTGACTATATAGATAAAAATTAATTTTTATCAAAGATAATATGATTATTATTTAAAATAATCTAATCCAATTTCATTTTGACTTTTTCACGTATTTTTTTACACTTTTATTTAGTTTTTAGCATCTAGTTAACTATTTTGACGATTACCATGATAAACATGTTTTTTGTTTACTAATGGTCAAGATATATACTATAAAAGGACTATTTCCCCATATTTAGACTATGGATGATATTTCAATCTATATCTCAATTAAATTTATTAAAATAGAATTTTTGGTAATTCCAATAATTTAATAACATATTTTTTGTCATAAAATTTCTTTAATTTAGTTATTTTGGAACTATTAATTTCATTTCATTATGAAAATAACATGAAAGAAAAGGAATTAAAATATAATCCATTAAAACACTCACTAAGATGATATAATTTTCAATAAAAATAATATATATTTCATTAAAAATATATTTTCTTTTAATATTTTTGAAATTATTTATTTTATTTTGGTATATATTGAATAAATATTGTGTTAGTGCTCCATGAGAATTTAAGGTAATTATATCATTACTAAAAATTAGAAATAAATTAACAGGATATAAAATAATTTATCATTCAAATGAAAATATATAAAAATAAATAAATTTTTCATCCCAATAAAAAATGTTATATATATTAAAATAAATAAATAATATATTTTTTATTAAATTTTACATAAATATTTGAAAGGTCGGTGTTGAAAAAAATTTCCAAAGTTCCATAATTTTACCAATCGGATGAAAATGGCCAAACATGACTCTATTAATAGGATACAAGTTATCTTTTCCGTCATTTCACAGTCATGATCAAAATATTATTAACCTCAATTATTTAATTTATCTTTATATTGGTGACAATAAATTACAAAAGTTCCCATTCATAATGAAGAAAAAATTAAAGGGCCATATTTATGATATTTGGAACTCAAGATTCTAAATATGGAATTAATTTTTCATTATTTAATTTCATGGTATTGAAAATTTTCATTTAATATCAATCCCTCAAAACTTGACAAAAATTAGTTTTCAGAAAAAAAAAATTATGTTTAAATTTTTTATACCATGTTAAAGTATAAAATTCATTCCACATAGAATAACTGTTTTTTAATAAAAAGTTGATGAATAAATTTTAAGAATAATTTAAAATAGTGTTTTAATTTGTAAATACATAAAATGAAAATAAAATTCCAATAAAAAATTTTTATATTTTACTATTCCTATAAAAATTAATCTTTTCATAAAATTGTCAAGAATTCATCCTAATATAATTTTGACATGTTGTATTCCAGAAAAAATTAATTTTCCCAAATTAAAATTCTATAATTTCTTAATCATGATTTTTAGAAAAACATATAATCAATGAAAACATCATCTGATTATAAATAATTGTTTCCATTTTTTAGAGAAAATTTACAAATTATAATAATAATAATGGTAAATCTATAAAATACAATTAATGAATATTAATAATAAATAAAAATGTTTTATATTAACCCTAATTTATTTGTTACCTTATTTAATCTTATTTGAAATTGTGTCCTTTAAATTTTATCCACATATAAAACAAGTGGGGTATCTTTCCCTCTTAGGATTTTCATATTCCCATTTTTCATCTTCACCAATATGGTTTTTCCAAACAACCCTCATAATATAATGAATTACACTATTCTATAATACTTAATCTCTATGGTCCAAAATCTGAATAGGTTCTTCCTCATAAAATGGATTTCTTTCATGTAAACTACATCATGTACCAAAACCATTGATGAATCTAGAACATGCATTACTAATATGCAAATTTGAATTATATTCCTATGATAAAATGTAAGGGGAGGACAATCAGTAGGTGACTAATCCAAATTTATCTACGATTTGATATAGTCTATTTTACAAAAGATATATCTTCCAATAATTACAAAAATGCAGAACACAATCTAATGAATATAATTTATGAAAAACATGACCACCAACAATGAAATAATGATTTTTCCTCTTGTTATTTTCTTAAACTTTCTACATATATTATGATACCTATATAAGTTTTTGAATCATTATCACCTTCTCATCCATTTTCTCAACCAACTCCGCTCCCATAAAATTCATTTATCATAATTCATCCTAAAAAATCTAGTTCCTGACATTTTTTACTATATAATGACTCAAGATGTTCCATTTGTGCACTAGAATGATAAATTTTGTTATAAGAGAACTCAAACAATGAGTGGTGCCAATCCTGGATTCCCTTGTAATCTATAAAACATGTATGAAGAATGTCTTACAAGGGTTGAATCATTCACTTGGAATGTCCACCAAATTTTGGATGAAAAGTTGTATTTATATATAATTCAGTACCCAATGACTTTTGAATACCTTTCTAAAAACTAGAAGTGGTTATATAATCATAGTCAGATAACATAAAGAAATTAACTCCTTGTAAAGTGACTACTTCCTTGAAAAATAGTTGAGAAAGTAGTTCTAAGTATAGTGTATCTCTACTAAGAAGGAAATTATTATATTTACTTATTTTTTTAATAATAACCAAAATTTCATTATTACCTTAAGAGGACTTTGGTAATCCCAACATTAAACCATTGATTTATTTTGTCATTTGTTGTTTATCTCTATAATTGGATAATGTATCCCCTTATGAAATTATTGTTATTATTTAAACTGTTGACCCTTGAAACATTTCATGGTTAAGACAGTAATATCTCATTTTATTCAATTAAACCATTAAAACCCCCAAAGTTTATTATACATATTAATACTAAAATTATTAAGCGAAAATATTGATCCACAAGATCCACTCAATAATTTTTATTCAATTGGGAATTATAATGCTGACATTATCTTACTTAAAACACGATAACATTTTATTCATCAATCTAAAACTCTAGAAACATACCATGAATAACAGATTATACAACTTACTAAAAAAATTGATCATTCACCTGATCTTTCATAATTCAAATTGTAATATATGATGATACTGAAAAGTAAAACAAAATATAGAATATTCTTTCAAGAAAAACTAATAAGAAAAAAAATAAAATCATTAATCAAAGGGTTATGTTACAACCATAAAATAGTGAATGAAATTTATTTTCAACTCAAATAATATGGTACATGGCTTTAATTTCTAGGATTTTATTCAGTAATGGAATCATATTCCTTAATCAGTTTTATCCACCATCAATTCTACATGTTCAACTTAATTAGATTAAATATATAATTCAATCTTTTGTTATAAGTTAATATTTCATATTTTAATCCACATAAATAGTGCCTCCATATTATTAAAGAAAATATAATATCATCTATTTAGATCATATGTAGTATAATTTAACCCATGAGGTTTGAGATTCCGTAAATCACAATGATTAACCAAATCATTCTATATCACAAAATATGCATGTCTCTCAAACGAATCATCATTGTAGATGATACATTAACTCTTTTGAGATGGAAGTTACAAATCATTAGACTTCATCTATATTCATTTTAGTTCCTAAAAACAGAAATGAAACTATTTTTTACATATGAATGTAAATTATTTTTTATATAACATGGTCTGCGGGATAGCTAACCAATAAAAATTTTAATAAACATTTTGTGTTAACCTTCTAATCTAGGGAAACAATGACTACCTATGAAATTTTTACATCTTGAAAATTAATAAGTAGCTATAGATTCAGCATGTTCAATTTCAATTCCATATTTTGAATCAATAAGTCAAAATAAGGAATTTTTTTGCAACCAAAATTCAAACATATGAAATTCTACATTAATTTCATTATATTAATTGTTTGAAAAAAAAACCATTAACTTTCTTTAATTGTAACGCCCCGACCCCAGCTACCCAGAGTCGGTGCATTACTTCGTAACATTGGCATGATCACAAAGGATCAAGTCTCGAAAGACCGATTAGTTTAGTAGCATTGGAAACACTAGATATATTAATAAGTTTTACATTACATCATAAAATGAAAAACTACTACAACAACATAATGTCTCCACAGTCCACACTATTATCCTCTCATAATATCCCTGCAGGTCATTCATAATTTACTTCTTCACTTCCTGGGAAAAATAAAACATAGAAAAGGGGTGAGCTCAAATGCCCAGTAAGGATAACAATATAGCGGAAACTTTCATAAATAAGAATAAACATTTAAGGCAATGTATAACTAAAACAAAAGCCTTATTAAACTTGAACTTCAGCATAATATGGAAAAAGTAAAACCAAATAATGCCATTTACTCATTCACATGGATATTCTACTAATCGAATAATCACATGCAAAATCACTAACCACTTTCATAATGTTGGAATGCATAATGCCAGACTATCATAACCACATAGCCAAGGCCTCGTGCCAAGAATACAAATAAGATTTTGTCAAGGCCTTATTCCAAGACACTAGTTTGTCTCATGAGACCTACGGATGCATCGAGGAGCTATAACGGGCTCCACCCGTCACATATTAAGTCCAATGCATTCCCATATGAAAAGGTTTAAACATAACATAAACATTCGTATTAAAACTAGCATACGAAATGTCAATATTTTACCATAAACTATGAATGGTATAAAAATAGCACATCCACAGTCAAACATATCACAAAACCTTCAATACAATATAGAAGTTTTGTATCATAATAAATCAACTTCAAATAAACGTAAAATCCATCAAAGGATGTTGACATAGATGAAATCAAAACACTTTTTAGAGAAATATCTCTTTCTATTTTTGAAATCATTTAAGAGCCATATAAAATGAAACATTTTCTTGAAAATATTCTTATAAGCTTGTAAGGAAAGCTTTGAAGATTTTATAACGGCGGAAATAACCGCACCTGCTGTATAAAAAAACATTCTTACCTTAATTCTGTCG
Source organism: Viscum album (assembly GCA_963277665.1). Taxonomy (NCBI): domain Eukaryota; kingdom Viridiplantae; phylum Streptophyta; class Magnoliopsida; order Santalales; family Viscaceae; genus Viscum; species Viscum album. The sequence goes on along the minus strand of OY728135.1, from coordinate 246,963,383 downwards.
AAAAGGTTAAAAAGGACTTTGTTTTGAAAACGACGGAAAGATTCCTCTAATAAAAAGTCAAAAAAGGGTAAAAATGACTTTAACCCATATTCTTATAAATAATAAAAATGTTTTGAAATACATTTTGAAGAAACATGGATGTGGATGATAAAGAGATCCCAGTAGATTATTACGTATAAACAACCTCGGATAATGAAGAGATTGTGAAATAACCCTTACCTTGAACTTTTACTTGGTTGGGGTAGGTTAACCTCCTGTATAATGGTGAAATAATTTTTATTAAATTATACAAGAATCATATACATTCATATGATATCATATATGATCTTTTAACATTGCTTTGTTAACAATATCTTGGATTTATCGTTGTTTCGGGTGTTAACTTACTCATTTTCTTTTATATGTTTTGTTACGTAAGTCGTGTTTTTCATGGATAGGTTGTATCTTATTCATATACAGAATGATATCATGCCCTTAAACATTATTTTTAAATCATCAAATGATAATTATACCTGAATGGATACGACGGAGAATGAATCTCATCGCGTTCGTGGAGACGGTAGTCCGTACGTACACACGAGCGACAATATCATTATTTTGATATTAAAATAATATATAATTGGATAGTATATCATATATACAGAATCATTATCATGTTATATTTATTATTTACATGAATTAAATATCATTATTATACCCATCTAAATAATAATATATTGAATAACAATTACACCACGACGTGGAGACGGTAATCCGTACGTACGCACGTATGGTGACATGTCATTCAAATGATGGGTAGAATACTAAATATGGTTGTTACATATCTATAATAACATCATAGTATATAGAAGATACTGGAGTTATAATTTTAGAATTGAAATAATAAACAAAGAGGGAGTGGAAGAAGAAAGAAACTTGAAAGAGGGTGATGAAAATGTTACCTCTTCTTCGGGTTCTTCCTTTTGATTTGATAAAAAGGACTCCTTAGGATGGCTTTCTGACTAAAGTAAAGCTTCTAGGATGAAGGGAGAGAAGTTGGGAGAGTATTTGGCCAGAGTTTGGCCGAACCAAAAGGCTTGAAAGTGTGAATAAGGTGGTAGAGGTGGGGGATTTTTATAAGAGGAGAGGAGGGGCTCTTTTGGAAATATTGAAATGTTACATTATTACACAATGATTTTAGGATTATAAAGGTCCCAAACTTATATAATTCGTGGCTAAGGTAATAAGGGTTCTAAATCTCCTCATCCAATAGGCTTTGGACAAGTGTAAGCCTTGGATCTTGCATTATCTTCTCATTTTATTTAAATCGTTAAATAATGAGGTCATCGCTGCATCATAATGATGTCATAAATAATTTAATTTATTTAATGTCTAAAAATTATAAACAAAATACTATGATGTATGAAATCTTTGTATCTTTCTAATTAATATTTATAGTCAAAATTTGGACTTGTGTAACCCCACTTAAAAACTGTTTTAGTAAAACAACTCATGTTTGTATCAATTTAATTTTAACATTAAATAAATATATATTAATGTCATTTTCCGACTAAAGTGGATCCATGGGGTCCCCAAGTTGACCCATGGGTTGTCTTGGTCGGCCATGACTCATCCAATAGGAGTAGGACAAGTGTCATGCTCATCTCATATTATTAAAACATAATTTGTACCTTAAACTACACTAATTACCTCTAATCGCGATTAAGAACTTAAAAGTTACTATTCACAAAAAAATTATTTTAATCTCATTGAACCAAATTTTACTTCTTAATGAAAACCATGTATGATGGATTTTTGGAAGTCAAATCACAGAAGTGGTAATATTTCATTTAAACGAAAAATCAGTTATTTAACTACCACTTAGTGGTTTCACTATTCATCAAAAATTGATGTTTTTCAGAATAATGCCAAAATTTCACCCTAAGCTATAATTGATATTCTGAATTCAAAAATGATGTCTATTTAAAAAAATTCCAAACATATAAGTTGCATTAATTAATTTTATAATTAATTCCCGCTGTCACAACAAATAGCGTGTTTTTAAGAAACAATTTATATCAAAAGATTGGCAATTATTTATGTCCAATTTCAATGTTAAATTAATTCTAATGACCAACATTGGATAAAATGGTAAAAATATATTCTAATTATAATTTAAAACCACTAAATAGTATAATTTATCACAATAAATTATTTTGATTAAAAAAGTTGTTTTTAAGTATTTTCACTATTCATAAAAAATTGGAAGTTCTCAGAAAGTTACAAAAAAATCAACATAGGATAATTTCGATATTACGAATACAAAAATGAAGTCCATTTTGAAATATAAATTTTCTATAAATTCAAAAAGTGGTTATTACTATTCATAACGGCTACCTTGATTAGTCGTGGTGTGTTAGAACTCGAAGTTGCGTACAATGCAAGCTATTGCATTATTGAATGAGAAGCGTATTGTGGAAGCTCGGGATGTTACATTCTCCCCTCCTTCAATAAATTGCGTCCTCGCAATTTGAAATTTTTCTTGGAAAATAAAAGGTTGAAAATAGAAAATACCTTTGTGGAAAACCCACATCGGAAATAAGAATTAATAAAATTTAGCCTTAATAAGAGGGAAAGGGAAATGAAAAAGTCACCACCCAATTATGATCTCGATTAGGAGAACATTGGTGGCAATTAGAGACATATAATTGGAGGAAAAATGTAAATATTTGTAGGGAGTGATTGAGGTCATCAATCACAATCAACTGTCAAATTGAGGGCCTCAAAGCCTTCAATCTATGTTGTTTTAAAATATTATCAGTTCAACAAGACATAAGGTATTAGGATAACACATTTTTTTGTTTTAATATCCCTTTACTAAAGTTTAAGAATTTATTCATAGAATAAGAGATAGGTATATATATATATTTATGCTTGACAAGTAGAGTTTCATCCTTCAACTAATTTCTACCACAAACTCATCTTTCACTCAAAAAGATAATAGAACTCCAAAATATTATATTTATCTTAATTGTATTAGGTTCTAAATATTAACACATACCATTTACATTAGTAAAACTATTTTGTAATAACCAGGGACTTCCTGTAGGCTAGTGGTAGGAAATAAAGGCATGTCGCACTATGGTTGTGGGTTCGATTCCTGCAGCTTTGTCCGACGCGACGGGTTATGCCCCACCCTGCAGGTTGTCCTTTTCCTAAAACTATAGTATTATAATATTCCAAAAATAATCTTCAGAAATGTTTTAACCTTAAACAATACTATCCAAATATCAACTTAATCCATTCCAACCTTTACAGTTATCCAAAATACCTCCGTCCAGACTTTCTCTAAAAGGTCTCTAAATTCCAAAATCAATTGTAACCTCAGATTCCCCAAACAAAGTAAGGTTTCTCTTATTGTCACATACTAAAAATATGATTACCTTCATCATATTAAATCCTTAATGAAAACAACATGTACTGCAGTACAATCCTTATATATATCACATTATTCTTATAACCATAATCTAGTTCTTGAGTCCAAAAACACAAATACAATAATTATTCCGCTTCAACTGTAGTAACAGCATAAGATTGTCCTTGATCCCTTGGCCTTTTCTGAGGTAAGTTTCCCTGACGCTTAGGACATTCATTTGCATAATTCCCCATATCCCTACAATTGTAGCATTCAACATTGATAGCCTCTTTCTTTCCCTTGCAATCACGTGCTTGGTGACCTTTTTCTCCACATTTGTAACAAACTTCCATTCCTTTTAGGCAAGCACCGGGGTGATTCTTCCCACAATTATCACATAATGGAAAATCCTTCTTTCCCTTTTTCCATTTATCCGTCTCTTGTTCCACCGTTCTCTTCTTTTCTTGCTTTGCTTTAAAGTCATGAGACTTAGAAAATGCATTTTCCGTCTTGATTGCACACGAGACAATATCTTCGTATGTTGAGAAAGATTGTGATACTAAAGCTCGACGGAGAAATGGTTTTAACCCATCAAAGAAATGATCAATCTTACTTCTCGGGTTACGTATGTATTCTGCAGCATACCTCGCTAACCTTGTAAAGTTAGCCTCATACTTTGCGACATTCTCATCCTCCTTCTGCCTCAGACTCATAAATTGCCTTTCCATATTTGCTCGATGGTCATGTGGAAAGTATTTTTATAAGAAAAGATCTTTGAACTCTCTCCATTCCATACTTGATACTTCTTCATCTTCCTTTGTATTTTGAATCAATGACCACCATTGATCAGCATCTCCAGTGAGGCGGTAAACTGCCATGATAACATTTTCCCTTTCACTACTCCCCAAGGCATGGAATATTTTTTCTACGTAGTTTATCCATTGCTCAGATACTAATGGATTTGTACCCCCATTAAAAGCTGGCGGTTGTTGCCTCATGAAACGGTCTAACATTGATCCTCCACGTCGCGGATTAGGGTGCTCCATACGAGTAAGGTTATTATACATAACCTGAGTGAGTTGTCCCAGTATGGTAATAAGTTGATCAGCAGCAGTTGTATCTCCAGCTCCACAATAATTATCTTGACCTGGAGGTCAATCCCTACACGGAGTGCGTGCATTGATACGGTTTCCATTCCTTCCACTAGGCGCCATTTCTATACAATGACATAAACTAGATTAGTTTTTGAATCAAAATACACAATTCCATACTTATAAAATACTTAACATAAATTGAACTATTTATGGATATAATCCATAATCATAAAAATAAATGTTTCCTTTGAGGAAGTATATACTCATAACCCTTCATAGTGGTTTGTAAAGAAAATGAGAATTATCCTAAGCATATCCCCCGGGAGTGTCGTAACCAAGAGTGCAGCAATGCCCGTTGTCGTGCACCAGTTCCCGTTCGAGTCTAGCACAAAGCGGGGTTTTCGGGTTTTACCCCTAGGTACATCTGTGCCAGAGCCGCCTCTACCTGCTTGTATCCAGACAGGGATGTGTTTCTCGGAAAACTCACAACATCTCTATATTACCAAAATTCAAGGAAGCTCTTCTATACTAATCCTCAAAGTCTATCTTTGGTCTATGTGCTCTAATCAGAGTTTATCTAAATCTAGCTTCCAAGGTTAGTACTAAACTGCCTCTGATACCAACTGTATTGCCCCGACCCCAGCTACCCAGAGTCGGTGCATTACTTCGTAACATTGGCATGATCACGAAGGATCATGTCTCGAAAGACCGATTAGTTTAGTAGCCTTGGAAACACTAGATATATTCATAAGTTTTACATTACATCATAAAATGAAAAACTACTACAACAACATAATGTCTCCACAGTCCACACTATTATCCCCTCATAATATCCCTGCAGGTCATTCATAATTTACTTCTTCACTTCCTGGGAAAAATAAAACATAGAAAAGGGCTGAGCTCAAATGCCCAGTAAGGATAACAATATAGCGGAAACTTTCATAAATAAGAATAAACATTTAAGGCAATGTATAACTAAAACAAAAGCCTTATTAAACTTGAACTTCAGCATAATATGGAAAAAGTAAAATCAAATAATGCCATTTACTCATTCACATGGATATTCTACTAATCGAATAATCACATGCAAAATCACTAACCACTTTCATAATGTTGGAATGCATAATGCCAGACTATCATAACCACATAGCCAAGGCCTCGTGCCAAGACTACAAATAAGATTTTTTCAAGGCCTTGTGCCAAGACACTAGTTTGTCTCATGAGACCTACCGATGCATCGAGGAGCTATAGCGGGCTCCACCCGTCACATATTAAGTCCAATGCATTCCCATATGAAAAGGTATAAACATAACATAAACATTCGTATTAAAACTAGCATACGAAATGTCAATATTTTACCATAAACTATGAATGGTATAAAAATAGCACATCCACAGTCAAACATATCACAAAACCTTCAATACAATATAGATGTTTTGTATCATAATAAATCAACTTCAAATAAATGTAAAATCTATCAAAGGATGTTGACATAGATGAAATCAAAACACTTTTTAGAGAAATATCTCTTTCTATTTTTGAAATCATTTAAGAGCCATATAAAATAAAACATTTTCTTGAAAATATTCTTATAAGCTTGTAAGGAAAGCTTTGAAGATTTTATAACTGCGGAAATAACTGCACCTGCCGTATAAAAAAAACATTCTTACCTTAATTCTGTCGAAAAGGTTAAAAAGGACTTTGTTTTGAAAACGACGGAAAGATTCCTCTTATAAAAATTCAAAAAAGGGTATAAATGACTTTAACCCATATTCTTGTAAATAATAAAAATGTTTTGAAATACATTTTGAAGAAACATGGTTGTGGATGATAAAGAGATCCCAGTAGATTATTACGTATAAACAACCTCAGATAATGAAGAGATTGTGAAATAACCCTTACCTTGTACTTTTCCATGGTTGGGGTAGGTTAACCTCCTGTATAATGGTGAAATAATTGTTATTAAATTATACAAGAATCATATACATTCATATGATATCATATATGATCTTTTAACATTGTTTTGTTAACAATATCTTGGATTTATCGTTGTTTCGGGTGTTAACTTACTCATTTTCTTTTATATGTTTTGTTACGTAAGTCGTGTTTTTCTTGGATAGGTTGTATCTTATTCATATCCAGAATGATATCATGTCCTTAAACATTATTTTTAAATCATAAAATGATAATTATACTTGAATGGATACGACGGAGAATGAATCTCATCGCGTTCGTGGAGACGGTAGTCCGTATGTACGCACGAGCGACAATATCATTATTTTGATATTAAAATAATATATAATTGGATAGTATATCATATATACAGAATCATTATCATGTTATATTTATTATTTACATGAATTACATATCATTATTATACCCATCTAAATAATAATATATTGAATAACAATTACACCACGACGTGGAGACGGTAAGCTGTACGTACGCACGTATGGTGACATGTCATTCAAATGATGGGTAGAATACTGAATATGGTTGTTCCATATTTATAATAACATCACAGTATATAGAAGATACTGGAGTTATAATTTTAGAATTGAAATAATAAACAAAGAGGGAGTGGAAGAAGAAAGAAACTTGAAAGAGGGTGATGAAAATGTTACCTCTTCTTCGGGTTCGCCCTTTTGATTTGATCAAAAGGACTCCTTAGGATGGCTTTCTGACTAAATTAAAGCTTCTAGGATGAAGGGAGAGAAGTTGGGAGAGTATTTGGGCAGAGGTTGGCCGAACCAAAAGGCTTGAAAGTGTGAATAAGGTGGTAGAGGTGGGGGCCTTTTATAAGAGGAGAGGAGGGGCTTTTTTGGAAAGATTGAAATGTTACATTATTACACAATGATTTTCGGATTCTAAAGGTCCCACACTTATATAATTCGTGGATAAGGTGATAAGGGTTCTAAATCCCCTCATCCAATAGGCTTTGGACAAGTGTAAGCCTTGGATCTTGCATTATCTTCTCATTTTATTTAAATCGTTAAATAATGAGGTCATCGCTGCATCATAATGATGTCATAAATAATTTAATTTATTTAATGTATAAAAATTATAAAACAAATACTATGATGTATGAAATCTTTTTAGCTTTCTAATGAATATTTATAGTCAAAATTTGGACTTGTGTAACCCCACTTAAAAACTGTTTTAGTAAAACAACTCATGTTTGTATCAATTTAATTTTAACATTAAATAAATATATATTAATGTCATTTAACAACTAAAGTGGCTCCATGGGGTCCCCAAGTTGACCCATGGGTTGTATTTCTCGGCCATGACTCATCCAATAGGAGTAGGACAAGTGTCATGCTCATCTCATATTTTGAAAACATCATTTGTACCTTAAACTACACTAATTACCTCTAATCGTGATTAAGAACTTAAAAGTTACTATTCACCAAAAAATTATTTTAATCTCATTGAACAACATTTTACTTCTTAATGACAAACATGTATGACAGATTTTTGAAAATCAAATAACAGAAGTAGTAATATTTCATTTAAACGAAAAATCAGTTATTTAACTACCACTTAGTGGTTTCACTATTCATCAAAAATTGATGTTTTTCAGAATAATGCCAAAATTTCACCCTAAGCTATAATTGATATTCCGAATTCAAAAATGATGTCTATTTTAAAAAATTCCAAACATATAAGTTGCATTAATTAATTTTATAATTAATTCCCGCTGTCACAACAAATAGCGTGTTTTTAAGAAACAATTTATATCAAAAGATTGGCAATTGTTTATGTCCAATTTCAATGTGTAATTAATTCTAATGACCAACATTGGATAAAATGGTAAAAATATATTATAATTATACTTTAAAACCACTAAATATTATAATTTATCACAATAAATTATTTTGATTAAAAAAGTTGTTTTTAAGTATTTTTCACTATTCATAAAAAATTGGATGTTCTCAGAAAGTTACAAAAAATTCAACATAGGCTAATTTCGATATTACGAATAAAAAAATGAAGTCCATTTTGAAATATAAATTTTCTATAAATTCAAAAAGTTGTTATTACTATTCATAAGGTCTACCTTGATTAGTCGTGGTGTGTTAGAACTCGAAGTTGCGTACAATGCAAGCTATTGCATTATTGAATGAGAAGCATATTGTGGAAGCTCAGAGTGTTACATTAATAATCGTCATCACTTATAAAATATATTAACATATCATCAATAAACAAAACCCAAAAAGTATCTAAATAGTCATTTAATACTATATACATTATTTCCATGAATACATATGGTACATTGGAAAACCGAAATGGAAAAATTTAAAAATCATAATTTTTTTTGTCTAGTTTATAACACTATCTTCAGAATATCTTCCTGATTCACCTTCAACTGATATTAACCTAACCAGAGATTAATCATTGAAATGTAATTAATTCTCTAGTATTGGTCAATCAAAACCTTAATATGAGGAAAAGGATTAATTTTTATGACATTAATGTTATTCAAGGATCTATAATCAATGAATTTTATCATTTAACCATCTTTCATTTTAGAAAAAAAAAATTAGTACACCCCAAATTGATGTGATGGGATGGATGAAACTTTTATCTATAAACTCTGGAAAATATTTTTTCAATTCTAAATGTTCAACTCAATCCATTCAATTAAGAGTTTTGAAATAGTCTTAGCCTTATGAAATAACTCTACAGTAAAATATGCCTCTATGTAATAAATAGACTTAGGATAATTATCATTAAATACTTCTATAAATACATTCACTACTAGGATATTAAAAATATGAATAATTTTATTCATTTATACTATATGACCTATGTAACATTCTATAACATTTATAATAAATTTCCTAACTTCTTTTTACATTATATATGGTATAAATGGTTTTAATAAAAATATATTACCTAATTATTCAATCAAAAAATGAAAACAAAAAATATAATACATACCCAAAATAACTCCATACATTACTATGGAAAATTCCATTATATTTGTAAGATAAACCATGCTCCTAATAATAATATAAAGAACCCTATAAATGTGGGTTAATTTAATATTTCAACCTTGAGTTTTCACCAAATATTTTATCATCATTTCATGTTCTTATATTGTAACATTAATGTAATGTTTCTCTGAAATAATGCAATGTGATGCTCCATAGTCAGACATAGCATTGGAATAATTTTAATAATCAAGTAACATACATGTTACTACTTTATTAGATAGCCCAAAATCATTTTTTGGGGTCTAAAATCACATTTACGATACTTTTTTCGATCATGATGATTTCAACCATGAGTAACTAACTTCAAGCATGCGTTATCATAATCCCGTAACTAAATGTAATTAAAACATATCTCTAATGATTAGAAATATTTTTCCCAATTCCAAGATTGATCAAGACTATTTTTAAATATTCACACACCATAAAAACAATCAGGCCATACCATTAACACATTTTATATATTTTAAAACATTCCCAAAAATATATTTTATCATACATGGAACAAGTATCCAGATTACCCTCAAACTTCTTAGTTGGTTGGTTACCTATTTCCTTACACCTTGACATATTGTTAGTTTTTTCATATGGAGGTACATAACTATCAGAAAACAATGTCTAAAAATTCATATCATAAAGAATAAAATTATCATAACATTATAATTCTGATGTACATAAATCAATTTAAAAAAATTATTTCATTCCTTAATAAAATATCTTAATTTTAAGAGCCTAATTAAAAATAGGTATATCACAGTCCAATTTTGAAAAATTATCTTCATTAATAGATACCCAGAATTCATATTTTTCATCAATCCTAATAATTTTTTTTCTCCATCCTCGTTCAAACAAACCTAAGGAAATATTTTTTTTGGAAAAAAATATTCTCAAATGTCTCTCATTCCATGACAAAAAGATCGTTATTCATTCTGAAAAATCTTTTAAAAAGACACAATCAACCAGCTTCACCTTCAATATGATAAATTTAATGTTTTACCTTTTAATGTTTTGAAAATCTTATGGCTTCAAATATGATTTCTATATAATTGATTTATCTTTCGTCTACAGGTAGATCAAAAGTTCCACTAAATGATGAAGGGTTCTATTTCATGTAACTCTCAACTATTGATATGTTCATCTTTGTTAAATATAGTTTATCTCTGACATGGATGTCACCACCATTTATATACTATATTAATAGAGATACAACTAAGAAAATGAATTTACAATTCTAAACACTCAAAGATACTGATTTGGAATGGTATTTTCCTCTTAATACCTTACTAATTCATCGTCCTTGTTATTATACTGAAAACAATTTTGATAAAACATACATTTGAACACAAAATATAGTAAAATTAAAAGACTATATAATTTCAAATTATTTTTTATGTATACGTTTTCAAGGGTATTCAATTATCACTATTGAAAACACTAAAATTGTCAACAAATTTCCTTTGTTACGAACAATATGGAACTTTCATTAAAATATTATATATTCATGAGTTTTCAGTTAATAATTCACTTTTTTTCTTTCTTGAGGTTCTATATGGTTGAAATTTTAATTGAATTATTTCATAACTCCTGCATATCAAATTTATATATTAAAAATAAGATAATTTTTTATTGTATTAATTTTTTCATCAATATAAAACTATTAAAAATAAGCACATTTTCTTTTCTTAAAAAACATAATTTCCTTCAACATGACATCTTATTTGTTCAAAGTCATCAATAATCAATGTACCAAAAATAAAAATGGAATGAATAAAAATTCATAGTAATTTTCAGAAAAAGATGAATAAATTAGTCTACTGAAAAAATGAAAACCCAAATAATACATACTTTTATCACATTATTCTATGGTTATTAGAAGTAAATAATGTCTATACAAAAAACATGAAATTTTTTCTCAATGGAAAACATTAAATACCGTAGAAATAATTTAGAAACTAGTTTTAGGAAAATTATAGCATCATCTTCATAACATGTATCAAAACAGTTTCAGAAAAGGATAGAGCATAGTTAAACTTATAGGAAAATGAACACAGGTTATTACTCTCCATATCACATTTGTGGATATTGAACATTTACCAATTAATTGGAGAGATCTAAATGGGTCACCCATTATATAATAATCTCACACGTTTCAAATAAATAATTTACAAGTACTATATCAATAATAAAAGATTATAATTTCAAACATTTTCATCACAAAACCCTCAAAACCCCTTTTCAACACATATGAAAAAGACATTAGGATATTGAAATACACATTCCATTTTGAAACCCATTTTTTATACCAAAATTCCCTGAATATAATGAATATATGTTTTTTGATTAAATAAAACATGAAATATTGTATATTAATCCAAATATCAATTAATGATTATGATGATGGAAACATTTTGAATTTATATACATTAAAATAGAATATTACTTTTTCTTTTGTAAATATATTATAAACATGTTGTAAGAAGGTTAGTTTTAAAAAGCATTATATGAATATAGAAAGTGAAATAAAATTTCGTTTATAATTAATTTATTACAATATAGAAACTATATAAAACAACTATATGAATATTTAAATGGATTATGAAGATTTAGAAAATATATCTTGAAAAAATTTAAAATTATGTTTTAAGTTATACTATCCCATACCACAAGTATGGCTCATCATGTATGTTCTTTATCATTCTAAATAATAAAATTATTATAATTATTTACTTTAATAATGGAATTTTTCATTTTATTTTATTTACTACCATGTTATATTCATTTATATAGTCAATTAGATTTACATCATTCATTTTTATAGTATTTAGCTCATATGTCCAAAATTAAATCGGTAAGTAAAATTTTCTCAAAGGGTAAATTATTTCATAATCTAATGTAGACTATTCATGACATAATTATCATTTTTTATAAATAAATTATAATTCTAAAAAGAATATTAAAATATGGTTATGAGAAATGAACTACCTTATAATCATGGAGACTAAAATCTATTTGTATGCATGAGTAACATTTACATTTTTCAATTATCCTGTTTGAATAAATGTTAGTATTATTATATATTTCCAAAATAATATGTATATTATAGACAATATATTACTTATATAAATAAAATAATATATACCTTCAATTTAATTCCACAAAATTTTAAAAGACAATTCTTGTTTGATATAATATAAGACACGCAACACCAATCCCAGATGAGAATTTAACACCGATAGTGTTTTTAATAAATGGGATGTTATAGGATGATTAGAACATTTAGAGCATTTTTCATTTTTATAAGATGGAAATTTAGACTGATTCATTAGTAGTGATTTTTATGTCATATTCAGGGATACTAAAAATGGAGGATAGATGGAATGTCTATACATTTCTATACAGGATTTTAGGGAATTCTATACCTTCAATGGTCTCATGGATATGGGGTTATTAGTCTATATATACACCAAGTGAAACAAAGGGAGAGGACGTCATGGAATCTATAGTAGGATATATCATTGAATCTCAAATATTCAAGGAGTCGACACAATCCCTCAATCATCGCTAACTGACCATACCCCTAATTTTATGACAACTCCCCTTTATTGGTTCATCTAATGATGGTAGTTAGAAGGCCCAATAGTTTTCTATACTTCATATACTAAATCTCACATAATGGGTTCCTTCAAAATGTTAATAGATCCTTAGATCATCTAGGATAAGTATCAATAAGGTAAATGATCTCTAATCGTCTCTAAAACCTTAAATAGTTATAGAAAATTGTAATGATAACAGTCGATAAACTTCTTGTCTAGAGGAGGTGTAAGAAATAATTAATAAGATAGAATAAGGACTTCAAACTAATTGTGATAATGATTCTTATGTAATTGTAATTGGACAACAAAATTTCATGGCAACAAAATTGCTGAGATTAAACTGGATAATGTAGAAAAGAATCAATTTATTTTATAGAGATAAGCTGACAATAATTTCACATTTGTATAATTTTTTTTATAATAAATTAAGTCATTTGGTAAGACCAATCTGAATGAAGAGGATGGATCTGTGAAAACAAAAATTGAGGGGGTTGGGAAGTTATTGTAGATTATTTAGAGAATCTGTAAGTGGGCATAGACTCTCTCATAGAAGGGAGGTAACTAAGGGTGGCTGCTGACATTAGATTTTTGAACAGAATTCGTTATCTAGTCAAATGATGAGGGAAATAGTCTTTTTGTGATATTATGGAAGTGGAAAATATCTATGAGGCAATTATTCTATAGAATTCGAAATGTTATCCTAGGCCCGATGGGTTTTTTGGATCTTAATACTTTTCTACTTGGGACATTTTTAGGGTACAATTTGTCGACGAATTATAGGATTTCTTTAATGGTGATTCCCTAATTAGACAGGTGTGTGCCTCAAGTATGATCCTCATTCCAAATTTTATGGACTCAATAACATTCATCCCATAAATTCTCATTTTATTTGTAATTTTAGTTATAAAATTCTTTCATGTGTCTATAGAAAAATACATGGGAAGCATCGTTGAAATATTATGTCTGAGGAACAACATGCTTTTTTTCTTGTGATAACATATCCTAGGGGCCATAAATATTTTTAATCAAATGGTTGTTTATATAAATTAGATGAAAGTTGGTTGAAATACTATTGTTAAATTGGATATATGTAAGGCTTATGATTAGCTTTAATAGTGATTTATTATATGAAGAAGAAACTTTTTGGATTCATAGAATAGAATTGCAATCTTTTATCTTGATGATAATCATCACCTTATGTTTCTATTTACACCATGGGTTAGGTGACACTAATTAGCCTGAGGTAAGGTCCCCTTGAATCACTTATAATTCCATGAGACATGTTTTTATTCAATAATTAATTATTTTTTGTGGGGTATGTGCTTCCCTTTAATATGTACTATCATTAATATATTTATCATTATGGTATTTAATATTTTCATTTAAAATTATATTTTTCATTGGGGATGTGATTCAAATGTTTTCAACATAGAAAGGTTTTATTTCACAATATCATCATTATTCAAGATTATTTATGTTTGAGTCTCTCATGGGGTATAGTTTTATATTTCTACTTTAAAAAATCTATTATATTCTACTATGTTTATTCATGAAATTTTTATGTAATATATCCATTTCCCACACTTTTGTACATAAAATTACTAAGAAAACATTTCTATTAAAATCCAAATTTATTTCCATATAGGGCTGGAGATCATTTTTCATTAAAATACATGTTATGTAAATGTGTTTATTAAATTTTATTTATTATTTTCCATGTTATTTATTAATGAAAATGTTACACATGTGTGACCTTTTACAAAAACATTAAAAGGAATATTATTTTTCTTTTCTAAAAGTGGAAATTTTAACTTTTTTAAAACGATGAAAAAAAGGTTTTCTATCATTAACAACATGTATGGAATTACTCACTATCATGAACACTCATTTTTAATGATAAATTTAACTATTTTTAGGATTCATTTTAAATAATACATTTTCCCTAATATTTTTGGAAGAAAAATTTTAATTTTATTTTAAAAGAGAAAATTATATATTCTTCAAAAAAATTAAATGTATTTTTTGGAAACTTATATCCATCAATAAAAACAACCTCCATTCTGCCATTTGATTTATTGGGAATATTTTATAATGATACCATCAGTATAATTAATCTAGATATTGTATGATTGGTATGATTATAATGTAATGTTATAATACTATTTTCCGTTGTGCACTAGATGGTTTATTATTACATTTACTAATTGGGGAAAGTAAAATCATTTACATGATTATATTCCAATATAAATGTATATTTTTTTTATTGTTTAGTTTATTTAGAATTTATAAATATTTCATTTTTGAGTTTCCAATTTGAATTATTACCTTAATTTTGTTTCAACCTTTTTATATAAGGATTTCATTGGATTTAGTATTTGATGGGTGGGACCTTCTATATCAGCTTGATAAATTGTTAGGTAATATCATATTAACTTTTATGGTTTTTTGGACAATGACTTTCCAATTTATGTAATATGTCTTAGGCCAATACGTTGATGTTATTTGTATGATTTCATCTATTATGCATTCTCACATTACAAGGACAGTTATTGATGTCCATGTGATTAAAAGAATAGATATAATATCCATGGATAAGATTCATGTTTATGTGGTTATTTTTATGGAATTATTTTGATAATTATTCATTCCACCCATATTATTCTTCTTGTTCAAATTATTGATTAAATTCTATGTGTTTTTAGTTACCTTTCTATATTGATTATGTATTTTCTCTAATGATAAAATCCTCTCAACCCATACCCTTTCTAGGCATTAAAACTCACCCCATTTTAATATTTCATTTCCTATGGATGCCAAAAAATATATTATTATTGATATATTCGGTTATTATAATGTTAATTATTGTGTAATAAAAAATAATTTATTCTATGTTATGTCATCAATTGAAATATGAGTCATAACAACCCTGTTCATTATTACATACTTAATCATATTTTATTACATAAAACCATCACTTAATACAGAATAGATGATCAAGAGGTCTAGGGTATTTGGGGATTAATAACATTACATAAAAACATAAATAATATAAAACAACATCATATTTAAAACTTCTTTTACATGACCACTACATTCCCTCATAGTTAGCATTGCATAGGATAACCTGAGTACATGCATTAGAAAAGGGAGAGCAATAAATCCCAGTAAGAGAATAAAAAAGTAATTACATAGGGAATATAATAATGTTAGACTATAAGAATATCAATGGAGAACAATTGAAATATGAACTTAAAGGAAAGATAAAGCATGATAATCAAATCATGGAGATTTCACAACAACACTTAACATGGGATTAGCATGAGCCAAGGCTCATTAGACATGGACCATGAGTAAACCCTCATTGTACATGAAGCAAAATAAAACCCTCATTTATATTTAATTATCACGATTCAACACTCATTTCACATGATGTATCAATATACGATACTTTACCAAATGCATTGGAGTGCTATTAGAGAGCACCCTTCATAATCATTTCATTTCATGCATAAGTGTGCCCCATAGATCATACTACATGGATTAATTAGAATCATAATTACTTCCACAAATAAGATATTTAGAATAAATAAATGTATTCTCTAAATCAAAAATTACATGTTCATAATGCTGAATTCCCTTAATAGAGGAGTGGGTACGGTATTCACTACACTATGATTTTGGCATTGAAATTTTTGTGTAATTTCGGCAGCATAACGACGTCAAATAGAAATTTGGATAATGGGTTGATGAGAGTGAAATGGGTATCTCATAATTTATACATTAAATGAATATTAAGGGGATCATGGGACATAATATACCTTTGTATGGAATGTAATTAAGATTCATAATATAAAAAGAATAGCTTGAATGTAAATGAAGATACATAAATTCCTTACGGAATTTATGTACAGTAACAGATGTAAATTCGAGGAATTAATGAGATAGAAATGGGGTCTCTAATCATTAAAACATGAAGAGGGGTATTGGGGTGGTTCTAAGTCACACATCAACAATTATAATTCAAAATAAAAGGGTATATAAATATTAAGAAACTCGAATAAAAAGAGGAAGGAAGGAATCCCTTACTTGGAAGGGTGACCCAAAACTCTTAGGGGAGTATTGAGAGAGGCTTCTTTAGAGAATGGGGAGCCTTTGGAAGATTATAGAGAAAGGATGGAAGAGATTGGACGAACTCCAAGTTCATTGAGTGAAGAGGAAGTGAGAGCTTGTGTAGGACTATATATGAAAGGGGAGGGAATTCTTCATTATTTAGGTTTGGGACACCTCATATTAAATTAATCACAATGAAAAAAACAACCCATGGTTATTGCCCATGGTTTTTTCCAAAGAGGATTGGAAAAAAAATATTTTATATGTCCAATGGAAAAACTTCTTAAAATAATAGGGTAGCGTATGTGGAGGTGAGCCACACTCTCAAAGAAAACAATTTAAAAAGGCACAAAGGTTTTATAAGCCTTTAAGGTTCCACTAAAGCTATGTAAAATAAATCAAACAAACCCAAAACCAATTTATATTAATGGTAAAATATGTATTGGCAGAACATAATGTTTATATTATTTTATTACATCACTATTGGGTCATCATGATGACAGAAAACGCATTATATATTTAAATGGTATTTAATTTTTACCCAAAAATTCAACTATCTCAAAAAAATATAAAAAATTCACAGTTGGATAATTTTGACATCCTGATTCCAAAAAAATATTCTTTTTATCTAAATAATTTTCTAAATATGTGAATTTTATCTTTTAACATAAAAACTGGCATTTATCAATAAGTCATTTTTTTTAGAAAAAAACAGCTTTCAAAACTTATTATAAATTACAATTTCATTCATAAAATTATACGATAATTTATATTTAATAAAAAATTATTTTAATAATAATAATAATAATAATAATTTATTAAAGTATTATTTAATTCAAAAATCTATTAATTAATCAAAATATATCTCTTTGTTGAATATTAACTAAAAATACCATTTTGTACTTTAAAAACTATTTACGAAGTAACAATAATAAAAAAAATATTCTATATTCAAGAATAATGTACATAATCGTAGTACTAGGATCTTATTACATAACCCCTATATACACCCTCATAATACCTTAGAGTAAGGTGCACGATGGAGACAGACTCTTGGGGTGGTTCAGATAACATTACTCGAGTGGTAATCTCTATCAACTTCCACTTCTCTCGTATGTGGCTCCACTCGAGCATAACATATTCAAGCTCGGCTTGGTATTGGTCAAGAGCGAAGCATAATGACCCCAAATCCTTTTTGAGCTATGAAAAATGGGCTTCGTAAGTGGAAAGTCTATTAGATGAGGCCATCACTTCCTTTGTCAGACTAAATTAGATTTGTTAATGCCATATATTTATACTAATAGTGTGATCACTGTTCAACGGCTATATTAGCAATGGTAAAAAATCCTAAAAGAATTTTAAAATCCAAAACATAGAACCAAATAAGTGCATATGTTTTACATAACCACAATAAGACATTTAAATAGGCCAAGAGGAATTTTCATTAATAAATTTTTTGGCCATTACAATCTTCCCCCCTTAAGAAATTTTTCCCTCAAAATCTCTAATTCCTATAATAATACAGATTTTAGTAACTCTACTTCATCACTTCCTCATATACACATGTTGCCTCATCAAAATTTTAGATTCACCACAACACCTTGACGAGGGGAATTATATTATTTCGTAGAATATTTTCTCTATTAACTAAGATCTTCACTGGATGCTCCTCGTAAGAAATATCATCCTCTAGTTGTACAACCTCTGAAGAAAGTCCATGTGAAGGGTCTAGTATGTAGTTATTTAAGAGGGATACATGAAATACATCATGTACTTTGGCCATTGAAGTTGGAAGTACTAGACACAACCCCAAAACAATCAAGAATCACGAAGGGGCCGATGTGTCTAGGACTTAACTTCCCTTTCTTTCCAAACCTCATGACCTTCTTCCATGGAGATATGTGTAGAATACCATGTCTCCGACTTTGAACTCAAGGTCTCATTGACGATTATCTGTATTACTCTTCTGTCGACTTTTAGTTTCCTTGATAGGATACTAAATGGTTTTCACCTTCTTGACCATTTCATCAACCATTTCATGTCCTAGAAGCATATGCTCACCTACTTCATCCCAACACGTCTGTGTTCTGCACCTTTTTCCATAAATGGCTTCATATGGTGTCATTCAGATATTAGAGTGAAACTGTTATTGTAGTATAATTCAACCAGTGGAAGTTGATGGTCCTGTCTTCCTTTAAAGTCAATAGATCATGATATTATCATATCTTCTAGTATCTGAATAGTTCGCTCAGATTGACCATCAGTTTAAGGATGATAGGACATATGGAAGTTCAATTCAGTATCCAATGCTTGTTGAAGACTCATCCAAAACATTGAGTTTAATCTTGGACCTCGATCAGATACAATATATTGTGGTACTCCAAGTAGCCTTACTACTGCCTTGATATATATTCTTGCAATTTGATCCAATGAGAAATACTCACGAATTGTAGCGAAGTGTGCAGACATTGTAAGATGATACACAATAACCTAGATTTCATTGTTTCCTTTAGATGTCTTCAAAAGTTTGGTGACAATGCCCCTGGTGATGTTATCCCATTTTCATGCAGGTATAGGAAATGGTTGCATCATCCCCATAGACTTTTTCCTCTCTGCCCTCACTTACTGACACACTAGGCACATTGATGTTTACTCAACATCCTCCTTCTTCATATTATACCACCAATAATACTCTCGAATCTCTTGATACATATTTCTGTTTCCTGGGTGAATAGAGAAATTCAAACTATGTGCATCATCCAAATGTTCCTTATTCAGCTTCAGGCTATATGGAACACATAGTCTTTTCCCAAATCTCACAATTCCTTCTTCATTAACATTGAACTCCAAGGATTTCACTTTTCAGATAGCTTCCACTTTCTTCTGAATTCATGCATCATCCTTTTGAACTACCTTTAACCTTTCCAAAAGATACGGTTGAGAAATCATTTGTGAATGGATTGATGATGTTCCTTTCTTTATGATTCCCATTTCCATCCTCATCAAATATAAAAAGATTGGATCCTTTTCAATTTTCATTAATTATATAATTGTTGGATACTTTATATATAAATCATATGCCACCTTCTTTACATTCCCATGGGGGAAATGGATTGAGAAGCCATAGTCTTTAACCAGCTCTAACCATATTCGTTGGCACTTATTTAACTTTTTCATTGTGAATATATACTTGAGGATTTTTTTGTCTGTATATATTTCACACTTCTCCACAAAGAGAAAATTCCACAAAATTTTCAAAGAGAATATCACTACAGCCCACTCCAGGTCATGTGTTGGATAGTTCTACTCATGAACTTTCAATTGCCTTTAACAATAGGCAATCACTTAGCCATATTTCATCAACACATAGCCCATGCCCTTCATAGTAGCATCAATAAATATCTCAAAAAGTTCTCCACTTGTGGGTAGTGTGAGCTTGAGCACTGTGATAAGCCTCCTTTTCAACTCCTTTATTCTTTTTTTCATATTCATCATTTTATGAAAACCTTACTCCCTTCTGAGTTATCATGGTAATAGGCTTGGGAAATCGTGATAAATTTCTCACAAATTGTCGATAATATCCAACTAACCCCAAGAAGCTACGAATATCCATTACCGATGTTGGCCTCAACCATCCCTCAATTATAGCTGTCTTGGAGGGATCCATAGATATCCATTTGCTTGTGATGATATGAACCAAGAATGAGACCACCTTCAACCATAAATCACACTTGATGTGCTTTCATAGAGCTTATCCTTTAACAAGGTCTCGAGTATAGTACTCATATTATCCTCATGATCCTCCTTTGTTTTGGATTATATTAGAATATCATATATAAAGACTTCCAGAAATTTGTCGAGGTAATCTCTAAACACTCTATTCATCGATTTCATAATGATTTCTAGAGTATTAGTGATTCTGAAAGGCATTACTATGAATTCATAGTGCTCAAATCTTGTACGAAAAGTAGGCTTGGGGATATATTCTTTCTTTACCTTTACTTGATAATATACTGACAAAAAATCTACCTTAGAAAAGTATTGTTCTCCACACAGCTGATTGAACAAGTCAAAAATTCATGGTAGAGGATACTTGTTCTTTATCATGATTTTTTTATGCTCACAATAATCAATGAAAATGCGCATTAACCCATCATTCTCCTTGATAAAGTGGATTGGCGCACCCCATGGTGAAGCACTTGGGTGTATAAACCCTTTATCTCGATTCTCCTTTAGTTTTTTCATCATCTCCTCAAGCTCCACAACATCCATTCTATATGGATTCTTGGATATTGTCAATGCCCTAAGAATAAGTTCAATTGAGAATTCAACATATCTTATAAGAGGAAGACCAGAAAATTCCTTGGGAAACACTTCTCTAAATTCCCTCACAAAAGGAAACTCTTCAAGGATGGTTGCTTCCTTGGAATCAATCATCTGATCCATATAAACATTCTCATACGTAAGTAATATCCATGTCTGAGATGATGGAGAAAAAAAGATTCATCCTCATCCTTGTAGTTGTAATGAATTGGGGGTCAATTCCTTATATGGAGAGTTATTTCCCTCTCATTGAAATTAATGTTGGATCTATATAAGGAAAGATAATCCATGGAAATAATTGAAGAAAATTTTACCATAGGGATTATGACAAGGTTTTCCGGGAAGTTTAATCCACATATTGTGACAGGGGTGGAGTTATATTCATGGGATGTAGTGATTGACCCATTGGTCGTGCTCAACGACATCTTTATCTCCATGATTTGTGGTGGTGATGGGATTGTTATACTAAAATTATAGATATGAAATAATGCCTAGAACATGAATCAAAAATTAAATTCGCTGATTTTGAATTAATAACTAGCGTACCAGACACCACTTTATTTTAGGGTTTCAATTTGGCAGTAGTTATGGAAAAAGCACTCCCTTCATGCCTTGTAGGTTGTTGGATGCCTTCGAAAACCCTTAGATTAGGGCACTGATTTTCTAGATACCCTAGTTCATTATAGTTAAATAAATGAACAATGTGTTGAAAGTCAAATAATGTGTTCCTCTACTCGGTTGGATATGCGGGTGTTACATATCAGTAGTTAATTGATAGCTGCCCTTCTCTTCCACAACCTAATCATTTCCCCATCCCCTTGAGGCCCCTTCTGGGGTGCATCTTTCCGCACCTCTGGAAAGTGTGGTGTTGGATCTTCTTAGCACCGTTGGATTTATCCATCGAACCTCCAGAATTAAAATCCACCTTACGCTAATTATCCCCATGATACCCCTGAGATTCGTCGATCCCCATTTCGACTTTGACGACACATTATAAAAATTCCTCTTAGTTGTCGAAGTCCCGGATCTCTAGGAAATTCAATAGGTTAGGTCTCAGCCCACCAAAGAAGCGGTCAACCTTGCATTTTTAGGTAACAATAAATTTGGAGGTGTATCATGCAAGACTTGTGATGTTTTCCTCAAACACTCTGAAAAATTATTCATCTCTTTTTTTGAGGGCAAGGAATTCCCTTTCCATATTATTCTAGAGGGGGCACAAAAAATATTTATAAAAAAACATCTTCGGTAAATCCCTCCATTCCAACACCTCAATATCCTCCACAGGCTTTATATTTTATATCAATGTCCACCATTGATCAGCTCCACCCTCCATATGATAAGCATCCAGGAGAACATTATCTTGTTCAGAACATTAAAGTATGGAGAAGATCATTTCAATGAAGTCGATCCATTGTTCGGTGATTGAGGAATCAGATGATCCATTAAAGGTAGGAGGCCTTTGTCTCATGAAGCTCTCGATAGTGACTTGTTCTTTAGGGGGGGGGGGTGTGAAAGTTTCCCTTGAACAATGTTTCTATTCAATTAATGAGTTAACTTAGAGAGAATCGTGACAATGTTTATGATTCCCTCCCCCATCGGACTGAGCATCTCATTACAAAATTCATCACATTGATCTTGATATCGATTGTTATCTTGAGTCCTCCTATTACCAGGCATAGGCTGGAGTAAAAGGAATGTTAGGGGTAACACATAAAGGGTAATCTAAGGAAAAAATAGATGATATATAAATATCTTTTATTTCCTTAACTTATGAATCAATAGGCTTCAATATATGTAATCCATGATATACTTTCGAACATATATTCATAGGGGAATTTTTTTTAATTCCCTTAATAATGGTTCCTACTAATACTGTGAATTTACCAATACATATCCCCCGAGAATGTCGTAACCAAGAGTGCATCTAGTCCCGTTGTCATGTACAAGGATACCCCAGGTCAAGCCCGAAACTCCTTGTCAGTGTTTTCCCCCTTAGTACTTATGTGCCAGAGTTTCCTCTACCTACTCGTATACAGACATGGATATATTTTCATGATAAAAAACATAATAAATACCCACCAAACCATAGGTATGTTTTTATTATACATATCCTTGTCTCTAATGCTTCACTAGGGTTTTCTAATTTTAAGCCAAAAAAAACTAAATTAATCCTCTAATACCAACTATAACCACCATGTTCTTTGTTACGTTATTAATAATAATTTATTACATAAATCCTTCACTTGATACAACATAGAATATTGAGAGGTCTACTGTCTTTGGGGATTAAGAACATTATATAACAACATAAATCATAGAAAACAACATTATATTGAAAACTTCTTTTACATGACCACTACATTTCCTCGTAATTAGCATTGCATAGGAAAAGCTGAGGACAAGCATAAGAAAAGGGTGATCTATAAAGAAAAGTAAGGGAATAAAAATGGAATAACATGAGAAATATAAAACATGTTAGACAATAGACATATCAATAAATCACAAGAGAAACATGAACATAAAGACATGGTAAAGCATGATAATCATAACATGGAGATGTAGCAACAACACATAACAGGGGATTAACATGATCCAAGGATCATTGCACATGGAGCTTGAGTACACCCTCATTACACATGAAGCATGAGTAACCCCTCATTACATTTGAATTAGCAGGAGTCAACACTCATTGCACATGATGTATCATGACACTATATTTTACCTAATGCATTGGAGTTCTATTAGGGTGCACCCTTCGTAATCATATCATTTCATGCATAAGTGTGAAACATTGATCATAGAACATGGATTCATTATCATCATAATTCATTCCACAAATAAGATATGTAGAATAAATAAATATAAGCCTCAATAAACAGGTACATGTGAATAAAGGTAAATAACCTTGATAGAGGAGTGGGTATGGTATTCACTACACGATTATTTTGGCATGGAACTTTGGTGCAATTTCGGCAGTATAAAGACGTCAAATAGAAATTCAGAAAATGGGTTGATGAGAGTGAAAGGGGTATCTCATCATTTGTACATTAAATGGGCCATAAGGGGATCATGGGACTTAATATAAAAACATATGTAATGGAATTTAGATTCATAATATAAAAGAATTGTGTTAATGTAAATGAAGAGATAGAAATTCCTTACGGAATTTCAGCATGCTAATAGATTTACATGGGAGGCATTAATGAGAGAGAAATGGGGTATCTAATCATTCAAAAATGAATAGGGGGAATAGTGGAGGTTCTAAATCATACACAAAAATTTATAATTGAAAATAACAGGTTATAAAAATATTAAGAAACGTGGATAAAAAGAGGAAGGAATGAATTCCTTACATGGAAGAGTGATCTCAAAATCTTGGGAGAGGCTTGAGAGTGGATTCGTGGGAGCTCGGGGTGACTTGGGAAGATTATATATTGAGGGTGTAAGAGGTTGGATGAAGTATAAAGGATTTTAGTGAAGAAGAAGTGGGAGTAGGGGTGGGATTATATAGGAAAGGAGAGGAAATTATTTATTATTTAGTTTTGGGACACCTCACATTAAATTAATCAAAACCACAAACCAACCCATGTTTTTTTCCCATGGTGTTTTTCAAAGGTGAGTGAAAAAAAATATTTTATAATTCCAAGGGCCTAAATTCTTAAAATAATCGGGTTTCTTATGTGGAGGTGAGTCAAACTCTCAAGGAAAAAAACTTAAAAAGACAAAAATTATTCATAATCCATGAAGGGTCTACTAAAGTTTTGTAAAATAAATCAATCAAACCAAAAATAAAATTCTTTTTATGGTAAAACATATATTTTCTGTACATAATTTTTATTGTATTTATTACATCTCTATTAGGCCATTATGATGTCATAAAACTCATTATATATTTAAATTCTATTTAATTTTTACCCAAAAATTTGAGTGTCTCCAAAAATTATGAAATATTCACTGTTGGATAATTTCAACATCCTGATTCCAAAAATAATATTCATTTTATCTAAATAAGTTTCTAAAAATTTGGATTTTAATTTTAAAAAATAAAATCAAACATTTATTGATAATTCATGGGTTTTGAAAAAAATAGCTTTCAAACCTTATTAAAAATTACACTTTCATTCATAAAATTATAAAATAATTTATATTTAATAAAAAGTAATTTAATAATAATTATAATTTTTTATTAATATATTCTTTAATTCAAATATCCATTAATTCATCAAAATAGATTTCTTAGTGGAATAGTAACTAAAAATACTATTTTTTATTCAATAACATTTAAAAAGAAACAATAATAAAAAGAATATATATTCTCTATACAAGAATAATGTACATAATTGTAGTACTTGGGTCTGGTTACATAATCCATTAAAACACCCACATAATACATTCGGGTAAGGTGTACAATGGTGAAAGACTCTTGGGGTGGCTCGGATAACATGGCTCAAGTGGTAATCATTATCAACTTACACATCTCGCATGGGCTTCATATGAGGAAATTCTACTGGAAGAGGCCATCACTTCCTTTTTCTTTGTAAATCAGATTTTTCAAAGCCCTAAATTTATACTGATCATGTGATCACTTTTTGACGGCTATATTATAAACAGTCACAATTCTTAATGGTATTTTAAAATCCAAAACATTGAAATAAATAAGTGAATTCATTTTACATAACCATAATAAGACATTTAAATAGACCAAGAGTAATTTTAATTAATAAATTTTTGGGTCGTTACCTGAGTTACATGTGTGTATCTAAATTTCCAGAACTACTAAACTATTTTGTCCTTTGGGATTTGATTCATTGTATCTATAACTAATTTAATAAAGTAACAACATCCCCTGGAATATTATGTTACATTTTATTGGACTAAACTAGTGGTATCTATGTCATTGTGATCTTCATTGTGATAGAAACTGCTATTTACTGTAATTAAGGAATGGTTATGGGATTAATTGTGATATAATCATGTCAAATAGCTACAATCATTGATCATTAATTAACCAAAGAAACCATGACCATGGTTGAGTACACTATGCATTATTGAAGGAATTTTACATTTTTATATAAATTGAAAATCTTGTCAAACATGGTTTTGTTTTATTTTCTCCCTTCAAATAATATCTGAACTTTGTGCCTTATAGTTTTCTTGGGTAACTTCTCCTATGGTTTTAAACTTATTTCTTCATCAAGATTTGACTCTATTAACTTGAGATACTCTCTTATCATATTTTCAATTCCCCAATTCCTTATTATCCACTCTCACTTTTTATGATGATATGGTGAAAATGCCTTTTTTAAAATTTATTTGAGCGTGGTATGATAATTTTTCTTATTAGATAGGTTCCAAGGTTGCCTATTTCATGGTTGTTTCTAATTGATTCTTTGTAACTCCATTATTTTGTTTTGATTCATCAAAGCATAATATTAATGGAAGGGGTTTTATAAAAATACTTTTATTTTATTTTTCAATTTGGGAGTATGATAGAAATATTTTTTAATTAACTTGTACAATTTTCCCAACCAAGATAATTAACAATATCTTTGAATGGAGAAGATGTGTTCTAATTCAGAAGCAATTTTCCATATATTTTGTGGATTTATCATGATTTTCTAGATATTATGATTCATTATCTCTATTATTATGTTTTTCATTAATATATTTTCCATTATAAAATTTGAATAAAAATATAAATCTATTGAGATAAATAGTAAATTAATGGTGCACATTTTGGATTTATTATTCATTAATAAAACCATTGAATAATAATATTTTCAATTTCATTTATAGATTAAGGCTGTTGTTGATATTATTTATAGATTTATTAGTTACTGAAATCTATACATAATAAATCATAAAAGTCACGATAGTTAATGAAAATTATTTTTTATAGAAATTGAATTTTTTAGTATGTTTATATAAAGACTCTACCTTAAAACATTACATAATCCTTAATTTTAATTTAATAAATCACTTTCTTTCCATCATGATAATTATTATGATTTATAGTATTATATAATTAGTTCATAACTTCTACATATAAAAATCATATTTGACAAAGAAAAAAAATTCTATTTAGTATCCATTTTCCCATAAATTTAAACTCCAAAAAAGTAACATGTTTTATTTTCAATAAAAAATCTTCATGAAT
Source organism: Viscum album (assembly GCA_963277665.1). Taxonomy (NCBI): domain Eukaryota; kingdom Viridiplantae; phylum Streptophyta; class Magnoliopsida; order Santalales; family Viscaceae; genus Viscum; species Viscum album. Next base: position 246,935,715 of record OY728135.1, on the reverse strand, counting down.
TTCATCTAGAAATATTATTTATTTCTAATATTCCATAAAATGAATGAAATTTTTTAAAAACATGGGATAATTGTAAAAATATTATTATGGGACATAAAAAATAATTATTATTTAGTTTAGTGAATAACATGAAAACCAATAAAGGCCTAATTTTGTCACATTATTCATTGAGCATATGAAATAAATCTCTTACACATGAATGAAACCCAAAGGTTTCTACATGATAAACATTTAACCCCATATTAATCAATTATTAACCCCATTTTATAACTTTATAGCATCATATTTAGAATCCATGTTAATTCAATGTCATAAATTAGTAGTTCCTAGTTAAATCTGTCAATGAAACTACACTAGTTAACTCCCTCATTCCTTTTGAATATAGAGAACATTAGCTAATTCATTGGAGAGAAACAATGGAGATTAGCAATAATATAAGTTTTATCAAGATCACTCATTTCTCAAATATAATTATTAATTACCATATTATGAATAAAACATTTCCTATTTTAACCTTTTCATCATAAAAGCCGTGAAAAAAACTTTAGAATCTATATGAGAAACCCCTTTAGATATTAAATTACCCATTAATTTAAAACCCCATTTTCATAACAAAAATACATATAATTGAAGGGAATTTTTTTTCTTATAATAAAAAATGAAATCTTTTAAAAGAATAAAAATATCGAATAATGGTTGTGGTGGTGGAAATACGTTGATGGTGTATACATTAAAATATAACATTCCTTTTTTTAATTAAATTAAAAAAATTTAAAAAACAATTAATCTGTTTGAATAACACAACAATATAGTAATAATTACTAAAGGTGTCATTTATATTAATTTATTTCTATATAAAAATTGATAAAATCATTTTCAAAATATAAACATGGAATAAAAACATTTAGAAAATAAATCTAAAAAAATTTAAAATTTTGTTTTAAGATTAAGTGTCCATGTCCTTTAATCTAACTCATAATTCCTGTTCTTTATCATCCTAAATAATAAAATTAGGTTAATAATTTAATTTAACCAAAACAATTTTCATTATTCTTTTTATTGTATTTAATAACATTTTATATTAAAATATATAATCAATCAAGTTCACATCGAATGTTTTGATTTTATTCGCTCCATATGTCCAATATTACATTTATAGCATCACAATGGAAAATAGGTCAATATTTTCTTATCAATTGAAAAATATTTGTGAAATAGTAATCATTTATATAAATCAATTATAATTTTACAACTATACATTAGTGATATTTCTTAAAAATAAACTATATTAAAATTTTGGGGTTAGTAAACCGTATATACACATGGGTAAAATTTCCATTTATTAACAATCGTTGTGTAAATATATTAATTATTATTTTATCTTTTTATAATGATAATATATTATAAATACCATACTATGTCATTAAATATATATATATATATATAATATTTACATGATTTGGTAATGAAAAATGAATCACACTACTTCATGGAGGTGGTAATCCACTTGTCCACAAAAATGACATCATCATATTTAATTGAATGTAATTGTAAAATAATATATGATATTTTAATTTTTATAATGATAAATATTTACTTAATATCATATATATATATATGTATATATTAAATTCATCAACATTATAATCCATTAGAGGCATTGATGGAAAATAAATTACATCGGTTTATTCGGTAGTAGTCGGTCGTACACACAAATGACGTTTTTGTTACACATTTGATATAATATAATATTTTTATAGTTTATTTAATTTATAAAAATATACAACCATATATGTAAGATAATTTTTTTTGAATCATTTTGTGTAGAATATTTTAAGAATATTGAAGAAGAAATGAACGAAAAATATTTATTAAGAACTATATCTCTTATTCAGACATATTTTTATGGTTTACACCAAAAGAATTCCAATGTTGGTTTTCTTATAAAACTAATGCATCTAAGACATGGGTAGGGATGTAAATATGGGATTTGAGTAAGTGTTTTCTAAACAAAAAGGATTCGGAATTCCTAATAAAAGTAGATAGGAGAGACATTTTTTAAGAGAGTGGCGGGGGATTCTTGAAATTAGAAATTTATATTTATTACTTTGGATGATTAGGATAATAAAAATTGTTATAATTAAATTATTATATTATGCGGATCAGAAATAATCCAATCCAATTAATGTTTTTAGTTTTATATTACATATTTACCCCTATATTTTTTCAATCCCCTTATTAACCCTTTAAATGATTTCCATGATAACAATGTTTTTTATTCATTATGGGTCATGATATTTAATATAAAAGAAAAATTGGTCCTTAGAAGGACCATGGTTTATATTTTAAAATATATTCCAATCACTTTAATAAAAAGATAATTTTTGGAATTTTAAATAATTTCATAAAATATTATTTATGATAAAATATCAATATTTTCATTTTATAAAACTATTCATTTAATTATAATTTCAATGTAACATGACATTCAAGGAATTAACATAAAATACATCAACACACACACTAACATGACATATTTAAAAAAAATTAATCAATAATTTATCGAAATGTGTATTTCTTTTAATATTTTGGAAATCATTTATTTTATTTTTTATTAATTGAATAAATAATGATTCATTATTGTATATAATTTAATGTAATAATTTCTTATACTAAAAATTATAAATAAATTAACCTGATAAAAAATTATTTATCTTTTAAATGGATTTGTATAGAAAAACCTAAGTTATTATTATTGTTATATAAAAAATTCTATATATTGAAAGCAAGGAATAACAAATTTTAAAGTATCTTTAATATAAAAATTATCAATTTCAATAAAAAATAAATATGAAAACAAGATTCCTTGTTTTTTATAATTGGATGAAAATGGTTGAACTAAACTCATCCAATAGATATGATATTTTCTTTAGATTATAGTCTTCTTCTTGTGTTTTTATTTCCATCATGGGTTATGTGTTTTATTTCTTCTAATTGGTGTGAGGTATTAGGCAAGGTGATTCGATATCTCCCTATATTATTATTCTGGAACATGAGGATCTCTCCAGGAACATGCAATGTGGAATGTAATAGGGCACAATCATCCCATTATGGAGTAGGGGTGTGACAATATTGATCATACACATAAAATATTATGATGATATTTTTTTTATTAATAGTAGGAAAATGTTCAGAGATGATTTTAACAATATTTGGGACATATGGGTTTGGAGTGGGATAAAGATCAACAAAAGTGAAAGTAGTTTGTTTAAACCTAAAAACATCACAAGTAGACACAATAGGTTCTTTCATGATAGACATGACATTAAAAATAATTCTTTACTGAATGATTATCAAGGGGGCCCAATATCAAAATGAATGGTTCATAAGGTCTTGTTTAGTGATATTTTCAACAGAATAATGGGGTGTATTATCAACTAGAAGAACATAGTTATTTTATTAAGAAGAATTACCATGTTTAATAGTGTCTTAATCTCAATATAAAATCTAGTTCTTTTGATCATTACGACACCCATGGGGATAATTTATTGGATATAGAATATTGTGGTGGCCTGTATTTAGGATGCTATGAAAAGAAGTAGATTCCATAGGGTCTCATAGAAGAATCTTCTAAAACCATTTGATAGTGGATCAATCAATTTTCTTTTATTTGAGGGTTCAAGACATGCTATGCATGTAATTTTAGAATGGGATGATTTTTAGATCAATTAATTATCATCAATATTGTTTTGTCGAAGATTCAGTGATTTTTGAAGAGCTCGGGCTAATGATACTAGGAGGTTATCTAATCAGGAAAGGCACAATCCTGATCAAGTGGAGTTACTGAAAGAGAAGGTTATATGGCTATTAGGTAGATGCGACATAAGATAATTAAAATAAAACATGGTCGGAGTTGAGCTTATCATCATTATGGGATGTACATCACTGGTTGAAATACTCATATATGGAACCTTATTCATGTGATTTATTAACTAAACTATCTAAAATGATCAAAAATAACTTCATACAATAATTTATATGGTGATAGAACCATACATGTGTGTTATTTCAGTCTCGACATCGTGAATTTTTTTATCAAGGCCTTTCACACATGGTTTTAGGAAAATAATGATCCTGATGAAATTAAATCCATTATATGGTTAAATGAAATCCCTATGAAAATAATAATTTTTTGCGGTTCTTGAGGGATCATTCTATCAATATAGATGGTAATATTCAAAAGACGGGGATCCAATTAACTTCGTGATACTTGTGGTTTCCTTCTTCGTGTTGGGAAACAATGTGGAACCTTTTCATTAGAGGAGATTGGGAAACATTTCTGTGTATCTTCACAAGGTAACAAATGAGGATCACTCCACAAGGGGAGTCAATGGGGGAATTAATTTGGTCACAATTTCAAGACATTGATCGGTTTGGATCTAAGAATAATGTTTATATAGTTTTCTTTCCACCAGTGTGTTGGAATATTGGGGATACTATGAACTCTTAAAGAATTGATAAATAGACCTAGTTTCTTGGATTTAAGGTCCACGATAAGCCCTTGGTAGTGGAACTTGGCTCTCTAATTGATATAGATGGTCTATTAGACTTGCTAATGGGATTGTTATCAACATTATATATTCCATCATCGTGGAGAGGTAGCACATGCTAGGGAAGATGTTTCAGATGGTATCCTCTATAGTTAGGGTTAATTTTCAATGTGGATGGATCAAGTTGGTATATGGTTACATAGTAGGTCTATTATGTGATGATATGGGGGGTATTTCTTCATTAATTATATATCCTATATAGTCCAATAAATTCCACAGGGGTGCAAGAAAGGTCAATTCCTAGCGGTGCACTACTCTACGATTAATTTAACCTGATGATTTCAATGGCTAAATCTGGTTATTTTATTTGGGTTGGTTTTCTCTACAATAGTACAACCATACCTAGGGATCTTTATTATCATATCATGAAATGGAAAATGATACTGGATCAATGTATTGAGGTCACACACATTATGAGAAGATAAATTTATAGTAGATTACTTTCCTAGATGTCCAAAACCTAGTGATAGTATTATTATTCATCATTGTGATGGATCTATCTCCTATGAATGTAAAATCATTGTAATTGGTGATTCTCCCATCCTTCACCATTCCCCACGTCCCCACATATGATTATAGAATACAATAAAATTTTATTTTTGAATGACTGGATGAATATAATGAACCAATGTTTAATAAACAGCATAATGGTTGTAACGCCCCGACCCCAGTTACCCAGAGTTGGTGAATTATTACCTAACATTGGCATGATCACAAAAAAGATAAAATCTTGAAAGCCCGATTGGTTTAGTAGCCTTGGAAACACTAGATAGATTCATAAAGTTTACATTACATCATAAAAATGAAAACTAATACAACAACATCTTGTCTTCATATCACCTCATATTATCCTTGCAGGTCATTCATAAATTACTTCTTCACATCCTAGGAAAAATAAAACATTGAAAGGGGTGAGCTCAGATGCTCAGTAAGGATAACAATATAGCGGAAACATTCATAAATAAGCATAAAAATTTAAGGCAATGTATAATTAAAACAAAAGCCTTTTAAACATTAAATTCAGCATAATATGGAAAAGAAAAAATGAAATAATTCCATTTACTTATTCACATGGATATTATACTAGTCGAATAATCACATGAAATATCAATAACCACTTTCATAACGATGGAATGCATAATGGAAGACTGTCATAACCGCGTAGCAAGGGCCTCGTGCCAAGACTACAAGTAAAATTTTGTCAAGGCATCATGACAAGACACTAGTTTGTCTCATGAAACCTACCGATGCATCAAGGAGCTGTAGCGGTCTCCACCCGTCACTTATTAAGTCCAATGCATTCCTCATATGAACAGGTTTAAACATAACATAAACATTCGTATTAAAACTAGAATACGAAATGTCAATACTTTCTCCATAAACCATGAATGGTATAAAAATAACACATCCGTAGTAAAAAATATCACAAAACCTTCAATACAATGTGGATGTTTTTTTTCATAATAACTCAACTTCAAATAAGTATAAAATTCATCAAAGGATGTTGGCATAGATGAAATCAAAACTATTTGAGAGAAATATCTCTTTTTTTAAATCATTTAAAAGTCACATAATTATAAAATTAAACATTTACATTGAAAATATCCTTATAATATTTTAAGGAAGTCTTTGAAGATTTTATAACGGCAGAAAATAGCCGCACTCGTCGTATAAGTTAAAAAAACATTCTTACCTTAATTCTGTCGAAAAGGTTAAAAAGGACTTTGTTTGGAAAATGATGGAATGATTCCTTTATAATATTCTTATAAAAATTCAAACAGGGGTATAAATGTCTTTAACCCATATTCTGTAAAATAGTAAGAATTTTTGGAAAAACATTTTTAAGAAACATGGATGTGGATGATAAAGAGATCCCAGTAGATAATTGGGTGTAAACAACCTCGAATAATGAAGAGATTGTGAAATATACCATTACCTTGTAATTTACTTGGTTTATGGTAGGTAGAACTCCTGTATAATGGTGAGATAATTGTTATTAAATTATAAAAGAATTATATATATTAATATGATATCATATATGATCTTTTAACATTGCATTGTTAATAAAATCTTAGTATTATCGTCGTTTCGGGTGTTAACTTACTCATTTTCTTTTATATGTTTTGATACATAAGATATGTTTGTTATGGATAGTTTGTATCATATTCATATACAGAATGATATTACGTCTTTAAACATTATTTTTTACCCTCAAATGAAAAATATTCTTGAATGGATACGATGGGGAATGAATCTCATCGCATTCGTGGAGACGGTAGTCCGTACGTACGTACGAGCGACAATATCATTCTTTTGATATTAAAATAATATATAATTGGCTGGTATATCATATAGAAAGTATCATTATCATGTTATATTTATTATTTACATGAATTATACATCATTATTATAACCATCAAAATAATAATATATTGAACAACAATTACACCACAAGGTGGAGACGGTAGGTCGTACGTACGCACATATGTTGAAATATCATTCAAGGGGTGGATAGAATAATGAATTTGTTTGTTCCATAATTATAATAACATCACAATATATATAAGATACTGGAGTTATTATTTTATAATGGAAATAACAAGTATAGAAGAAGTTGAAGAAGAAAGGAACTTTAAAGAGGGTTGTGAAGACGTTACCTCTTCTTCGGGTTCTTCCTTTTGATTTGATCAAAAGGGCTCTATAGGTTGGCTTTTTGATCAATATAAGGCCTCTAGGATGAAGTGAGGGATGCTGGGAGGATATGTTGGCATGGGTTGGCCTAGCCAAATGGCTTTGAAGGTGTTGATTAATGAGAAGGGGGAGTGCCCTTTTATAAGAGGGGTGAAGGGCTCTTTAGAAAAAATCTAAAGTATTATTTTATAATAAAATAATATTCGGTTTATAAAGGATAAAAAGTAGATTATAAAAAGTATAAGGTGGGGATGGGTCGAAATCCTTTCAACCAATAGATTTTAGATAGGTTTGGGTCATTATATTAATCTTATCTTTTAGTTTTAACTCTTAGTTAATTAGTTTGACACTTACTATGTCACTTTGTATTTTTATAATATATAGTTAATAAACATACTATATACATCCAATAGAACCCAAATTGGTAGATTAATGATATACCAATAATTATATGAGTCATTTGGCCGAACCATAGATTTTTAGGAATAGAATATAAATTAATAATATAATATTTGTTTTAAAAACTCATTTATGTTAATTTTGATCCTACTCAATAATTGATTTTTATTAAAGTCTTAACAACTTTATTAATTCGAACCAGATTCATTTAATAAATCCTAACATATCATATTAACCAATGAAATTCGTTTATTTCATCAAAACTTTCAAATTATATTTATTTTATCATTTATAATACCAATTATTTGATTCTTTCATTAATAAGGAAAATACTGCATCATTATAGTGTCATATATATTTTTACTTTTTAAATGTCTAAAAAATATAAATAAAATAACATTATGTATGAAATATATTTATATTTCTATTTAATATTTATAATCGAAAATATAACATACATAACCCTATATAAAAATTGTTTTGTTAAAAGATATAAGCTTATGGCATTTTTGTATTTACTTTATCTTAATTAATATAAAGTGTCCCTATCACCTACAAGTGGCTCCATGGGGTCCCAAAATAGACCCAAATATGCCCATGGTCGGATATATATCCACCAATAAGGTTAGGAAATGTTTTAGGGTAATTCATTATTATTATAATATTATTTTGTAACCCTTATTTACCGGATTTACACTTTAACCATGGTAAATAAAATATTTACCGAAGTAATTATTCAAAATGTGTAAAAATAAAAGTGACCTATTTACAAAATTTGGAAATCCTGATTCTAAATATGGAATCCATTTTTCAAAATTCAAATCATAGAAGTGGCAGAAATTAATTTAAAATTAATTACCACTGCCAAAACAAAAAGCGTGTTTTTAAGATATAATAACTATCAAAAGATTGATACTTGTTTATGTCCTGTTTAATTGTGAAATTATGTCCAATGACCAACATTGTGTCAAATAGTAAAAATCTATTCTAAATATACTTTAAAACCACTCAAATTCATAATTTATCACTATTAATTATTTTGATTATAAAACTTGTTTTTAATTAAAATTTATTAATTTTCACTATTCATCAAAGTATAAAAGTTATCCAAAAAGTACCTAAATTTCTCCCTAGGATAAATTGAATATTCCTAAAACAAAAATGAAGTCAATTTTGAGAGATTAAATGTATAAAATTTCAAAAAGTAGGTATTACTATTCATAACAGCTGGTTTGATTGGTTGTGGTGTGTGTTAGAATCTCGGAGTTGCGTACAACACATGCTACTGTATTACTCAAAGAGAAGCGTACCACGGAAGCTTGGGGTGTTACATTATACCCTCCGTCAAATAATTTCATCCTAGAAAATTCTAGAATATTTCTGCATAAAAAGACTCGGGTGTTTCTTCATCATTAGTTGCTCAGGTTCCCACGTTGCCTCTTCCATCTTATGGTTTCTCCATAGAACTTTTACAAGACGAGTCGTCTGATTTCTCCGCATTTGTTATATTGTATCATGAATCCTGACGGGCTCTTCGCAATATGATAGAGCAGGTTTCAGTTCTAATTCCTCATAGGTGAGTACATGCATTGGGTCAGGCATGTATTTTCTCAACAGTGATACATGGAACACATCGTGAACTTTAGAGAGACTTGGTGGGATTGCCAACCGGTAAGCTGTAGCCCCAATTCGTTCTAGAATTTTGAAAGGTCCGATGCACATGGGACTCAATTTAGCTTTCCTGCCAAAATGTATAACTCCCTTCCATGGAGATACCTTTAAGAAAACATGATCCCCCACCTGAAATTCCAAATCCTTTCTTCGGTTGTTAGCATAGCTATTCTTCCTAATTTGAGCTGTTTTGATTCGGTTTTGGATTACCTTTACCTTTTCCATCGTTTCCTCCACTAGTTCCGGGACAATAAGTTTTCTTTCACCAATATCATCCCAACAGGTTGGTGTGCGACATCTCTTTCCGTATAACGCTTCATATGGTGACATCTGAATTCTTGAATGGAAGCTATTGTTATAGGAAAATTCTACCCGTGGTAAATATTGATCCCACATACCCTGAAAGTCATGTGAGCATGATCTCAACATGTCTTCTAAGGATTGAATAGTTCATTCTGATTTTCCATCTGTTTGATGGTGGTAAGCAGTTCTCAAACGAAGTTCAGTATCCAAGGCCTTCTGAAGACTTTTCCAGAATCATGATGTAAAATGGGGATCATGATCCGAGACAATCGATAGGGGTACTCCATGAAGTCTCAAACCTTCATTAATATATAGCATTTCCAGACGTTCACGTGGTAAATCCTCCATTATCGAAAGAAAATGTGCTTACTTGGTAAGAAGATCAACAATGACCCATATTTCATTATTCCATCTAGGAGTCTTTGGTAGTCCCGTGACAAATTCCATCGTGATATTATCCCACTTCCACTCAGGTATGGGAAGAGGTTGCAATACTCCACCAGGATGTTGACTTCCAGCTTTCACTTGTTGACAAACCATACATCTTGACACAAAATCAGCAATCTCACACTTCATATTGTCCCACTAAAAATGTTCCTTCAAATCTCTATACATTTTGGTGCTCCCTAGGTGTATAGAGAAAATGGAACTATGAGCATCATCCAACAATTCCCTTTTTAGATCAGGTATATTGGAAACACAAAGTCTCTTCCCAAACATCAAAATGTCATATTCATACACAAAGTCACTCAATTTCCCATCATTCACAGCTTCAATCTTCCTTTGTAACACTTAATCACCAGTATGAGAACTCTTTATAATTTCTAGTAAGGATGGTTTGGAAACCATTTGAAAATAATTGATGTTTCACCTTCCATAGTGATTCCCATTTCCATCTTCACTAGATCCATGAAAATAGGATCCCTTTAAATTCTCATCACATTCAAAACTCCATGTTACTTTCTACTCAAAGCATCTGCCACCTTATTTTCCTTCTCCGGGTGGTAGTGTGTCGTGGAATCAAAATCCTTGAGTAGTTCATGCCATCTCCATTGCCTCATGTTGAGTTCTTTCTATGAGAAAATATAAATCAAACTCTTGTGCTCAGTATAAATATAACATTTCTCACCATAGAGATAATTCCACCATATCTTCAAAGAAAAGATTACAACAGCTAACTCAAGATCATGAGTAGGATAGTTTTTCTCATGAATTTTCAACTGTCGTGATGCATAAGCAATAACTCTATCATTCTGTATAAGGACACTACCAAGTGTTTTCATTGATAAATCAATATAAATAATGAACCCATCATTCCCTGATGATAGAGTCAGTATCAGATAATTGACTAATCTTATCTTCAGTTCATCAAAACATTCTTTACACTCTTTTGTCCAGAAAAATTTAACCCCCTTATGTGTGATCTTCTTTAATGGGTTAGCCAATCGGGAAAAATTCTGGACTAAACATCGATAATAACCCACCAAACCAATAAAATTGCATACCTCAGTTATACTCATTGGTGCTGGAAATTCTTGGATTTCCTTGGTCTCATAAGGATCAATGGAAATTCCATCCTTAGAGACGATATGGACAAGAAAAGAAATCTCTTGAAGCCATAATTCACACTTGCTAAACTTCCCATATAATTCATGTATTCTCAGAATCTTCAATATAATATGAAAGTGATTTTCATGATCTTTGTAGCTTTTTAAGTATACCAAGATATCATCAATAAATACCACCACAAAATCATCAAGATATTCTTTGAAAACTCTATTCATTAGATGCATGAATACAAAAGGTGCATTAGTCAGCCCAAAAGGCATTACTGTAAACTCGTAATGCTCGTACCTTGTTTGAAATGCTGTCTTCGGAATGTCTTCCTTCTTCACACACAACTGATGGTATCTTGATGGAAGTTCAATCTTTGAAAAGTATTGACCTCCATGCAGTTGGTCAAATAAATCATCAATGCGAGGTAGGGGATACTTGTTCTTTATTTTTATAGCATTGATCTCCCTGTAGTCGATACATAACATCATAGATCCATATTTTTTTAACAAAAATAATAGGGTCTCTCCATGGAGAAAGACTAGGGAGAATAAATATCTTATTACTCAATTACTCTAGTTGTTTATTTAGTTCAACAAATTCCATAGTGTCCATTCTATAAGGGGTCTTTGATATAGGCCTTGATCCAAGAATTAAATCAATCAAAAATTCATCTTCTCATTCTGGAGGATGTCCAGGTAAATCTTTCGGAAACAAATCTACATATTCTTTCACAATAGGTACATCCTCTATTTAAACATTAATTTCCTTGCCCACAGTCATTTCATTCACTTTCTCCCCAATAATTGAATTTATTTGAGATACTGGGGGTGTATCTAGATAAGAATTAGGTGGTGATGATTCTGCTCTAAAGATAAGGTGTTCCTTATCATCATCATCAAAAATTGCTACCTCCTTCTTCTTACAATAAATATTCGTATCATGGTCCAAAATCCAATCCATACCGAGGATTATATCAAATTTAGTCATGGTTATGATGATAAGATCAGCAGATAAAGAACATTTATATGCCCTAATGGGAATGGATGCACAGAACTTTGTAGCAATGATACTTCCCTTACAGGTTTTGATTGACAACTCTCTTGTTAAATCAAATTGGAAATATATAAGTTTCTTAGGAAACTGGGAAGATATGAAACAATGTGATAATCCAGAATCCAATAAAGCATTTTCTAAACATGAGGAAACCATTAAATTACCTGCCACCACATGTTTCAGAGCTTCTACATCTGCAGTAGTGATAGCATAAGCTTGGCCATGATCCCTTGGCCTTTTCTGAGGTAAGTTCCCCTGACGCTTAGGACATTCAATTGCATAATGTCCCATCTCCCTGCAATTGTAGCATTGAACATCTGTAGCTTCCTTATTCCCTTTACAATCATGATCTTGGTGGCCTTTTTCACCACACATGTAACAAACACCTATTCCATTCAAGCAAGTACCGGGGTGTTTCTTCCCACATTTACTGCAGGATTGATATTCAACTTTTCCCTTCATCCCCTTATTTTCATTTCCAAGATTGATCAACAGATCTCTTCTTCTCTTGCTTTTCTTTAAAGTCATAAGACTTAGTGAATTCCTTTTCTGTCTTGATAGAACATGAGACAATGTCTTCGTACGATGAGAAGGATTGTGAGACTAATGCTCGACGAAGAAATGGTTTTAACCCATCAATGAAACGATCAATCTTACTACTTGGGTTACGTATATAATCTCCAGCATACCTTGCTAACCTTGTAAAGTTATCCTCATACTTTGAGATATTCTCATCCTCTTTTTTCCCCAGACTCAGAAATTTCCTTTCCATATATGCTCGATGGTTATGAGGAAAGTATTTTTCAAAGAAAATCTCTTTTAACTCCCTCCATTTCATATTTGATACTTCATCATCTTCCTCCGTGTTTTGAATCAATGACCACCATTGATCAACATCTCCAGTGAGGCGGTAAACTACCATGATAACTTTTTCCCTTTCACTACTCCCCAAGGCATGGAATATTTTATCTAGGCATCATATACATTTCTCACCTACTAATGGATTTGTACTCCCATTGAATTTTAGTGGTTGGTGCCTCATGAAGCGATCTAACATTTATCCTCCACGCTGTGGATCTTGGTGCTCTATACGGGTAAGGTTATTATTCATAACCTGAGTGAGTTGTCCCAGTATGGTGAAAATAAGATCAGCGCCATTTGCATCACTAGATCCACTATAATTATCTTGATCAGGAGGGAAATCTCTACATGGAGTGCGTGCGTTGATACCGTTTCCATTCCTTCAACTAGGCGCCATTTCTAAATAATGGCATAAACAAGATTATTTTATGAATTGAAATATATAATTCAAAACGTCTAAAACACTTAACATAAATTCAAGAGTTTATGGATATAATCCATAATCATAAAAAAAAGTTTTCTTTGAGGAAGTATACACTCATAGACCCTTCATAATGGTCCATAAAGAAAATGATAATTATCCTAAGCATATCCCCTGGGAGTGTTGTATCCAAGAGTGCAGCAAGGCACGTTGTTGTGCACCAGTTCCCGTTCGAGTCTAGCTCAAAGCGGTGTTTTCGTGTTTTACCCCTAGGTACATCTGTTCCAGAGCCGCCTGAACCTCCTCATATCCAGACAGGGATGTATTCCTCGGAAATCTGACAAAATCTCTACAATACTAAAACTCTAGGAATTTCTTCTACACTAATCCTCATAGTTCATCTTAGGTCTACGTGATCTAATTAGAGTTTATCTAAATCTATATTCCAAAGTGTGTACTAAACCTCCTCTGATACCAACTGTAATTCCCCAAACCTAGTTACCCAGATTCAGTTCATTATTACATAACATTGGCATGATCACAAGAAATATCAAATCTTGAAAGCCCGATTGGTTTAGTAGCCTTGGAAACACTAGATACATTCATACAGTTTACATTACATCATAAAAATGAAAACCACTACAACAAAATCTTGTCTTCATATCCCCTCATATTATCCCTATAGGTCATTCATAAATTACATCTTCACATCCTGGGAAAAATAAAACATTGAAAGGGGTGAGCTCAGATGCTCAGTAAGGATAACAATATAGCAGAAACATTCATAAATAAGCATAAACATTTAAGGCAATGTACAACTAAAACAAAATCCTTTTAAACATAAAATTCAGTATAATATGGCAAAGAAAAAATGAAATAATTCCATTTACTTAATAACATGGATATTATACTAGTCTAATAATCACATGAAATATCAATAACCACTTTCATAATGATGGAATGCATAATTCCAGACTATCATAACCACGTAGCCAATGCCTTGTGCCAAGAATACAAGTTAGATTTTGTCAAGGCCTCGTGCCAAAACACTAGTTTGTCTCATGAGACCTACCGATGCAACAAGGATCTGTAGCGGGCTCCACCCGTCACTTATTAATTCCAATGCATTCCTCATTTGAACAGGTTTAAACATAACATAAACATTCGTATTAAAACTAGCATACGAAATGTAAATACTTTCTCCATAAACCATGAATGGTATAAAAATAACACATCCACAGTCAAACATATCACAAAACCTTCAATACAATGTGGAAGTTTTGTTTCATAATAACTCAACTTCATATAAGCTTAAAATTCATCAAAGGATGTTGACATAGATGAAATCAAAAATATTTGAGAGAAATATCTCTTTTTATTGAAGTCATTTAAAAGTCCCATAATAATAAAATTAAACATTTACATCGAAAATATTTTTATAAGCTTGTATGGGAATCTTTGAAGATTTTATAACGGCTGAAAATAGCTGCACTCGCCGTGTAAGTTAAAAATTACATTCTTACCTTAATTCTATCAAAAAGGTTAAAAATGACCTTGTTTGGAAAATGACGAAATGATTCCTTTATAAAATTCTTATAAAAAGTCAAACAAGCGTATAAATGAATTTAACCCATATTCTGTAAATTAGTAAGAATGTTTGGAAAAACGTTTTTAAGAAACATGGATGTGAATGATAAAGAGATCCCAGTAGATAATTGGGTATCAACAACTTCGAATAATGAAGAGATTGTGAAATAAACACGTAACTTGTACTTTTAAATGGTTGATGGTAGGTTAAACTCATGTATATTTGTGAAATAATTGTTATTAAATTATAAAATAATCATATATATTAACATGATATCATATATGATCTTTTAACATTACTTTGTTAATAAAATCTTAGTAATATCATTGTTTCGGGTGTTAACTTAGTCATTTTATTTTATATGTATTGTTACATAAGTTGTGATTGTTATGGATAGGTTGTATAATATTCATATCCAGAATAATATTAAGTCTTTAAACATTATTTTTTACCATCAAATGAATATTATTATTGAATGGATATGATGGGTAATGAATCTCATCGCATTCGTGGAGATGGTAGTCCGTACTTACGCACGAACAACAATATCATTCTTTTGATATTAAAATAATATATAATTGGATGTTATATATTATAGACAGAATCATTATCATGTTATATTTATTATTTACATGAATTATACATCATTATTATAACCATATAAATAATAATATATTGAACAACCATTACACCACAACGTGGAGACGGTAGGTCGTACGTATACACGTATGGTGACATGTCATTCAAGGGATGGATAGAATAATGAATTTGTTTGTTACATAATTATAATAACATCACAGTATATATAATATACTGGAGTTATTATTTTAGAGTGGAAATAACAAGGAATGAAGAAAAATTTAAGAAGAAAGGAACATTAAAGAGGGTTGTGAAGATGTAACCTCTTCTTTGGGTTCATCCTCTTGATTTGATCAAAAGGGCTCCTTAGGTTGGCTTTATGATCAAATTAAGGCCTCTAGGATGAAGTGAGGGATGTTGGGAGGATATTCGGGCAGAGTTTGGCCGATCCAAATGGCTTTGAAGGTGTGAAGTAATGAGAATGGGGAGTTCCCTTTTATAAGAAAGGTGAGGGGCTCTTTAGGAAAAACTTAAAATATTATTTTATAAAAAAATAATATTCGGTTTCTAAAGGCTCCAAATTAGATTATTCAAAGTGTATGGTGGGGATGGGTTGAAATTAGTTCAACCAATAGATTTTAGATAGGTTTGGTTCATTATATTAATCTTATGTTTTAGTTTTAACTCTTAGTTAATTAGTTTGACACTTACTATGTCACTTTGTATTTTTATAATATATAGTTAATAAACATACTATATACAACCATTCGACCCCAAAGTGGTCCATTAATGATATAAAAATAATTATATGAGTCATTTGGCCGAATATTAGATTTTTAGGAATAGAATATAAATTAATAATATAATATTTGTTTTAAAAAATCATTTATGTCAATTTTGACACTACTCAATAATTGATTTTTGTTAAAGTCTTAACATCTTTATTAATTCGAACCAAATTCATTTAAGAAATAAAAACATGTCATATTAACCAATAAGATTCGTTTATGTCATCAAAACATTCAAATTAATTTTATTTTAACATTTATAATACAAATTATTTGATTCTTTCATTAATAAGGAAAATACTGCATCAATAATGTGTCATATATATTTTAAATTTTTAAATGTATAAAAATTATAAATAAAATACCATTATGTAGGAAATATTTTTAGATTTCTAATGAATATTTATAATAGAAAATATAACATATATAACCCTATGTAAATTTTTTTTTGTTAAAAGATATAAACTTATGGGATTTTTGTATTTATTTTAACTTAATTAATATAAAGTGTCCCTATCACCTACAAGTGGTGACATGGGGTCCCCAAATCGACCGAAATATGACCATGGTAGGACATGTATCCACAAATAAGGTTAGGAAACGTTTTAGGGTAATTTATTATTATTATAATATTATTTTGTAACCCTTATTTACCGGATTTACCCTTTAACCATAGTAAATAAAATATTTACCGAAATAATTATTCAAAATGACTAAAAATAAAAGTTACCTATTTACACAATTTGGAAATACTAATTCCAAATATGGAATCAATTTTTAAAAATTCAAAACACAGAAGTGGCAGAAATTAATTTAAAATTAATTCCTGCTGTCAAAACAAAAAGTGTGTTTTTAAGATATAATAACCATCAAAAGATTGATACTTGTTATGTCCAGTTTAATATTGAAATAATGTCTAATGACCAAAATTGTATTAAATGATAGAAATATATTCTAAATATACTTTAAAACCACTCAAAATGATAATTTATCACTATTAATTATTGTGATTAAAATAGTTGTTTTTGATTAAAATTTATTAATTTTCACTATTCAACAAAATATACAAGTTATCCGAAAAGTACCAAAATTTCACCCTAGGCTAAATTCGATATTACGAATCTAAAAATGAAGTCCATTTTGAGATATAAACTTTATAAAATTTCAAAAAGTAGGTATTACTATTCATAATGGCTAGTTTGATTGGTTGTGGTGTGTGTTAGAATCTCAGAGTTGCGTACAACACACGCTACTGTATTACTCAAAGAGAAGCATACCGTGGAAGCTTGGGTTGTTACAATGATTTTACATAAACAAAATATATTGATAAATAAGTACTTAATTTTTGGATAATTATTTATATTCTTTGAAAATACTAGTTTCTCGAAAATATTATTTTTAATGATTTTTGTTAACAAATAATAATTTTTTCATCTTTTATAAAATATGGTGAAAAAATGAACATTTTTTCTGGAATCAACATTTCAAAATTATGATAGTGTGAATGTTGTTTATTTTTAAGAATGGTAATTTTTTTATTAACTGTGAAAAAATTGGGTTTTTTTGTAAAAAACCATATTCTTTAAAAATTTATAAGGTTTTATTTTTTAAAATAGTTTTAAAAGTAAAATTAGAAAAATAATATTTTTATTAATATGATTTAGGTAAATGAAATTAATTTCTTATGAAATTTTGATATTAATTCTTTACATACTTATGAAAATTCTCCCTTGGGATAATATAAGTTTTGCTGCATTTATTGGTTTAATTTAAATTTTAAATTTTATAATTATTCAAATAGAGTTTTAAAATTGAATAAATATTGAAAGCATAATAATATGAATTTTATCATATGATCAACATAAAATTTGGTCAAAATAAATAGTAAAAATATAAATATTATTCAGTATGGTTATGGTAAAAATGGGTTTACCGTCGGGTAAAACTAGAAACATAAGGGATAAAAATGGACCAAAACATGAATAATTACAATTTTATGTTCTAATTTCAAATTCATATAATCCATGATCCAAAAAGTTCAAATTTGGAGCATTGTGGAATATGGAAAATGAGGGTGTCACTTTTTCTTTTCAAGAATTCCATCTGTGTTCACTCCCCACTTATGAAAGGACACACCTCTTATCCAATCATAAAACAGAAAAATCCATTTTTATTAGTCAATAATGAACCAAATATATTTCATAAATCCATCTTTATATCTTAATGTTCTTTATTCATAGGAAACCCTCATAATAAATCATTCTTGTATAATCCTTGAGTGGCCTTGGAAATAATTTTTAAAATCCTTAATCTTGTTATTTTTAATTATAATTTAAATTCCATAAAATATAATAAAAATAGGATAAAATCATACCAAAATTATATATTATATACATGGTTTTTAATATGTTATTGGAATAATTTATATCCTTCTTTAATTCCATAAAATGGGAAATGAAACTATAGATTATGTTAACGGTGGACTACCACTTTTTGAATGAACATAATTACATTTCAAAAACCATATTTAAAGGGTATATATAATTATTGATTTAATATTTTTATATGAAATTTATTAAAATATTATACTAATGTAATTATTATATTACATATACCTTCAAATCTTCTATTATGTGGGGGATATATGATAACATCTACCATGTATACGGCCGACTACCGCCTCACAGAGATATGTGATTCATTTTTTACATAATCATTACATGGAATTTGGTAAGGATAAATATAATGAATATATATGATATATATTAAATAAAAATTGTCAAAATGTTTAATATCATACCAAACATCTTAGTTTTCAATATTTTGGAAAATAAAAATGTCTATCATGTGTATGTGTGGACTATCACCTCCACTTAGTGAAGTGAAATGGGTTTCCTTTAATTTTTTACATGGATTGTAATAAGGGTGGATATGAGTACTATAAATTATATATATAATATAATCATCATTATGGAAAGGTTGATTATTATTTATTTTCTCTTCATTTCTTCCGTCGAGAAAATGGGAATGGTGTTCTTACATGGGTACAACCTACAGACTCAATTAACGGTGTATAGAAATTTCTATATTTAACATTTAAGGATTAGTATAAATAAATATATAAGGATTAGATATGGAATTTAAATAATTGTAGAAATTTAAGATATGTTGGAACCATGGTCAATTTAAAAGGATGGAAAATTCCAAATGAAAACATACATGAAAAAAATCTGTTGTTATCTAAAACATGATTTTTGTAAGAAATTATTAATAAATGGGTCATAAAAGGTCATACGTAAATAATATATATTATGATATATATATATATATAAATTTATTTATAATAAACACATATTTATTATACAAGAGGTCTGAACATGTATGAAGAAAGTTGACCATGAGGTATGGGTTTCCCGTCTCACATTTACTTCTGTGAGATGTATGCCATATTCATTACATAGTTATTTTTTGAGTTGTATGTAAATAAAATTTTGGGGTTTAATATCACTAATTAAATTATAATCATGATATTTAATGTTTAGTTGAAAATATTTCTTTTATAGGGCTTATTATTCACAAATTTTTAATGTTGTTAAAAAATTTACAATATCAAGGTTTTTCAGGATTAATTATATTTAACTTTTCAGTGTTGAAATCATATGATATACCTCTCACGAAAATCATGAATGTTCTCCTAATTTGGTTATTCATTAACAATTCATGTATTTGTTCCATTTTCCCATCCTTTGGCTCTTAAAATGATAGAGAAAATGTTTTTTTTAAATTGATTTATTTCCATCTTCAGTGAAAGATAATTTTTATTCCTTATCGATGTTTTATAAAAATGTTTTGTAAAATGTTTTAACATTTGAAAATAATTTATTGAATCCATTTTTAAACATGTTCGACTTTTTACAAAATGTTTTGAAAAGAATCATTTTTTTTATTTTCCAAATGAGGATCTTCTTAACCCTTTTACAACTATATGAAATGAATTTTTACCTTATATGGAATTAATGGAATTACATACTATAATTAACACCCATTAAATTGATGAATCAATGAATTATTTGCTTATATATTTTTAATTTTAATTTTTTATAAGTATTAAATAAGTTTTTTATTTTTTATTCTGATCTATAAATTAAAAAGGTTATTTTCATCATGAATGATTTAAAATTATTTTTATGGTATTTTAATTCATCAATGATAAGAACCCTCGTTTTAATTATTATCCATTGGGAATATGTTTCAATGATACAAACATTATTATTTTTATTGATGGTTTATGATCATTTTTACTTGGGATGGTCTACTATGATACCATCTTCTATATTACTCTAAATGGTTAATGATTGTGTTTTAGGATTGGGGAATGTATTAAAATTTGATATTCAAGATTTTCAATAAAAAAATTAGGATGATGAACAGTCACCCATTTCATAATAGGAATATATTAGACCTACTAAGCAATGGTCAGGGCCCTCTGCAGCCCCTCGAGGCATCGGTAGGACTCATTAGAAGAACTTTACTGGATTTTTAGAAGAGGTCATGCCCACTAATATAATCCTTCATTCAATACTGGATTGATTTTATAGTTATTTAGTCTATAAATATGAATATACTCAATGTGAGATTATTTATTGTTCTTCCATGTCATTATTTTGTTAGTTATAATATCTATGGTTATGTTTCAAGTTCATGTGATTATTTATAAGAAATTGTTTGCAAATTATTTTTTCTAGCATATTATACTCCATTAATTGATTGGATGAAATGTGTTTCATTTATATAACATTACATATTGGTTAATATATATTTATTCATGATATATTCCTTTATAAATATAACATTACTAAGCATTAAATCTCACTCCTTTCTTATTTTATTTTTCGCTATGATTTCCAGAATTTTGATATGATCTAAATGAAGGGATATGCTAAAGGGAATAATGGTGAACTCAAATAATGTATTTTTTATATATTTTATGGTTTCAATTGTAAAATAATATTATTGTATGTATCTAGTTTACCATGTTTTTATTGTATTTTTTCCTCTAGGATGTGATTCTATGTATCTTACATCAATGTAATAAAGTAACCACTAACTCTAGGATGTTATGTATAGGGTCATTATTGTGGGTATCATATAATGTTTAGTAGAACGATTGAAAAATAAATTTACTAAAAAATATATTTGTTAAATAACCATATGATATATTTGAGGATAATTAAATAAGTACATTCAAATGATTTGGTGAGGATATGATTATGTTTTTTCCTAGAAAAACATCTCTGTCTAGATACTAGATGTGGCCATAGTTCTTACAGTAATGTACAAAGGCATAATAAATCAAGAAAAATAGTCTCATTAATTATTTGTGCATTAATTGGTAAATTAAAATGTGTGTTACTATATACTGAGTTTGACACTCGTAATGGATATGATTGGGTAAATTCAGATATTCTTTACATACCGTCATGAAGGATTTAAAAAAAATAATCAAGAATATTATATGTTAAACCTAAGGTATCATAGATTGAAATGAGGGTTTCATTTTTTTTAAATCCAATAATAAATTTCATGAATTTGTGGTATCCAGTATTATTACATTACCACATAGTATGCTTTTGGTTTTAGTCAATAGTGGGAACCCGAAGTAACTACATTAATAATGAATGTGATAGATAGTGTTATAATAGGAAAAAATGGGATATTTAATTGAGTTAAAGATGTAATAATTATATATAATCAATTATAATGATATACAGTTAAAAAAATGATCCTTAACCAACATTTGGACACACTTCAGAAGACAGGGGTATAGTTCAGAGAGCTCAGGTGGTGGGGACTATATAAGAAATAAGATTATGTTTTCTATATGTCTGGAATGTGTGAATAATCTCTAAAGGGAACATCACAAATGAATTTAAATATTTTTTTATGTGTGGATAATAATAGAATAGATTATGTCATTTCAAATGAAAAATAAAAAGTACAGTAAACACATTGGATAAGAATAATGGTTTCCCTAAGGCATCATAAACTATTAAATGAATTATGTGGAATGTATGGGAATTATGAAAATAAATATCATATGGGGAATCTCCGGAAGTGGATTAGAATGGTTCTATGAGTAATTGTTTTGATATTGATGATAAAGATTCTATGAACCAAAAAATAAAGGAACGATGTATTAAGGAATAAGATGATAAATCATAGTCAATGGTTTCAGAATGAAGTTTAATGATTAATGTAATTTTATATTTAGAATCAAGAATAATTTGGTATAAATATTTTATTATTGTTATTTGTTTCGCACGGAATCCGGGTATGACCTCCTGGATGGGATATTCAAACGTTCTGATCAGTTTCTAACGGGTTTGTTCGTAGAACTAGAAACATCCAATGATTCCACATCCGTTTGGACCAACTTTCCAAAGGTAGGCGCTCATTAGCTTGTGGGCTAATGAGGCTTAGGAATTTGCATTGGTCGAGAGTATGGGAGGTTGGACTCATCACACCTTTTTGAGGGGAATTATTTTCTACTCCGGGACTCTCTTTATAGATTTAAGTTATGTTCGTGAATCCTTATTACATTACCAAGTATAAAATGAGCTTTCCTTCAGTTTAACAATCAATGATTAAATATGTAAGAAATTTAGAGAATCTTTTATATTTATTCGAGGTTCTTCATCAATAGAGAATCATCTGTATCTATTTAGAGATTCTTGGTCAATGGTATCCTTCAAAATATTTATATAAAAGTCTCTTGGTCATTATGATGACCAGTCTGGTTTTAAAGCCACTCAGTGGGGCACTTGAAGTTTATCGTCATTCAGAAGGACAATGAATTACTTCAGAGTTGGGATCGAACCCATAGATGGGCTACCTACATATCCTTTGTTTTGAAAAAGGAATCAGAACCCACGTAGTTCGAATAAGGGTATTATGTTTATGATTGATGGCTCAAAGAAGGATGTCACAATTACTTTTACACTCTAAGCTCACGTGAGTCATGCTCGGTGTGTGAAACAAGAGGAATTAGTAAAATTTAGACAATTGTACCATGAAAGATGCAATCATAAGAAATGGTTTGGGGCTTATGTATGTATGACTGCCCAGATAGATGAAGGTTTAGGATACTCTTTTAGGGAGAAAATCCATGAACATGGTCCATAAAGGTATATGTGCTTCATGGAGATTTGAATACTCTAATCTTGGGGCTTAATCCTAAGGAGGATGCCCAAGTTAGGAGGGGACTTATGATTGGGTTTTAATCCTAAAAAGGAAACCCAAATCAAGGGTAAATTAGGACTGGTTAAAAAGAAATTAGGGGACTTGGGGCTTATTCCTGAAAAGGAAGCCCAAGATTATAACTGGGTTTTATACTTGAAAAAGGAGACCCAGGTTAGGGATTAAGGTTTGGGGCTTATTCATGAGGAGGATGCCCAAGTTACGGGACTCGGGGATTATTCCTAAGGAGGATGCCCATATTTGAGATTGGGGCTTACTCCTGAGGAGGATGCCCAAGGTAAGGAATTAAGGTTTGGGGCTTACTCCTGAGGAGGATGCCCATGTTTGGGAACTTTAAGAAATTGGGACTTACTCCTGAGGAAGATGCCCATGTTAAAGGACTTATAACTGGGGATTATTCCTGAAAAGGAGACCCAAGTTAAGGATTCTCTCATCTTAAAGGATGAGGTTGAATGAACGAACTCTCCATATTTAGTGACATAAGGATATTTAAATCACTAGGTTTTGAGAGATATTCCATAGAATTCCTTTCAGATAAGGAAGTCAAATCAAGAAATCATTCCATAAATGGCTTTGAAGAGTGTCTTGAAGACTTAATCATGAAAAGGAAAGGTGTGATGGCTTAAGAGGGGTAAAATGGGCAAGATGGGTACCCAAAAAGGTAGGGGCGCGCAAGTCTTGAAAGGTGCGCAAGTATTGCGGCGGCGCGCAAGTATTGGTCGCGCAAGTATACTTGCGCGACATGAGGGGTACTTGCGCGATTCTCAAACATCATTAGAATATTTGATCGACTGTTTATAAATCCCTTTAGAATCCTCTTGAGGTTTTTCCAGAAAAGGGACGCGTGAGTTCTATTGAAGGAATAAGGCGGCGCGCAAGTGTTGATGAGTTTCAACACTTAGGCCTTCCCTCTTCTCTTTAAATCTTCCGTTCTAGGTAAGAAATTACCTTTAGAAGTGTTCCAGAAGCTTTGAGAAGAGACTTGGGCGTCGGGAGCTTCAATCCGAGTTTCTGGAAAAAGATCCTCTCGAATGGGGGGCCCACAGGGTCTATTTATAGGCAGGAGAAGACCCCGGGCGGTTACCGGGCGGTTATCACTTAGGTCGCGCAAGTCACTTGCATGACCATAAGGCGTCGCCCTAGTAGACTTGCCCGACCACTAGGCGGCGTGCAAGTGTACTTGCGCGACCATGAGGGAACTTGCGCGACCTATGGGCAATGTTCTCCTTGTTCATCCCTTTGTCGATTTTTGATGTTTCTTCAAAGGATGAATCACTTTGGACTAAGTTATTTCCCTTTTCTGATATTTAGATTCTGTGATGAAAGGAGCGTCAACAAAAGTCCCCCCTCAGAGTTGGATCCGAAAGAAATGAGGATTTGACTCTGAGGAAATCAAAGACATCCAAAGGAAACGGTGGTGCGCAAGTGTTCAGTGCGCAGAAGGCAGCGCGCAAGTGTGCTGGAACGTGAGTTTTATTCATAGTTCCTTTGTCTTTTTGTGGGCAGTTTGATGTCATGCACGCCGGACATAAAGGGGATAATGTTTAAGGTCGAAATAGATTTGACCAAAATGGAATAAAATTGATTCAATTCCTTGACAATTTATCTGAAAACATATTACCATACTCAAGTATGAGAGAAAATATGTAAACTATGGCTTAAGAATATTTGAATCTGAGGAATGATATGAAAAAGAGCTAAAAGGCATTAGAAGAAGTAGTTTCCAAGAATGAAGTTACTATTTTTTAACAAAACCTGTTAGGGGGTTGAAATATGCAGGGCCACCTATGGGAATTGGCTGCATGGTCAAATAAATAGTATCTTTCGGCTGACAAGTCTGTTATGTGGACTGTTTATGCAAGGCCACCTATGGGCACGTGTTGCATAGTCAGGCGAAAAGAACTCTAAAAAATTTACTTTCCTAGTGCTAAAAGCCAGTGAAAGTTTATGGAGATTCAAATTTTCTAATGTATAGAGTTTTCAGTATGGAAAGAGTTACTTGAATATGGAGAAGATATTTCCGAAAAAGAATATCGAAGAACTGGATGAATATCACTCCTACGAAGGTCTGACCCAAACGTAGGGAAGAAGAATAAACCGTAGACTTGAATTCTTTCAGATCATGAAAAAGATATGGGAAAAATATGTTAAGGATGGCTATATTTTTTTTTGCGGATCCCTACATAATGTCATTTAAGACAAATAAAGACAAAAGAGGCATTCTTCCCAAGAATGAAGTTACCATCATTTAACAAACCCGTTAGGGGGTTGAATTATGCAGGGCCACCTAAGGGCATTGGCTGCATAGTTAAATAAAATAGTATCTTTTGGCTAACAAGTCTGTTATGTGGACTGTTTATCCAAGGCCACCTATGGGCACGTGCTGCATAGTTAGGAAAAAGAATTCTCAGAAGTTTGACATTTTTGTGACTAGAAGTCATGAAAAGGGTTATGAAGATCTGAAAATATTTAAGGTTAGGATTATAACACATAAAGATGGGTATTGTATAATGTATATAGAGATACATAGGTTAATGATAACCATAATCATGTTGTGGCTGGGTCCTGAATTGAAATTTTGGACTTCACTACGTATCTCATAAGAATGAGAATCAAGCCATACGTAGTTCTTGAAATGCAGTTTAACGTCGTGCAGGACGAAAGTATGAGTGATCTTAGTTTAGGGTCATAGAATTCGGACCATAATAATGAATACACAGTGTGTGTTTTCATGAGGACTTTTCAGCCAAGGGACTGAAAGTGAAATTTGGGGTTATGCCCAAAAGACTTGGGACTAGATTCGAGGGATACTCGAATGTTCCTACGTATCCCATAGGGATGGGAATCAAGTCCACGTAGTTCTAGAACTACCCTTTGTACAAATTTGGTTCGTACATGTGAAGGGTGAAAGGGGACTTTAGTGCAAAGATGGTTTAACCTAAGATAAAAAGTTTAGGCATTACCATGTATGCACGTAGTCTTTTGAAAATGAAAACCATGATTGAAAAATCAATGTCAATAATAGGTCTCTCTCAAATGAGGAAATCAAAGAATATTGTAGCTTATTGTCGTACCGGACAAAAGTGTTGCATAGTTTAACGTCATATAACAAGGACGAAAGTGAATCAATGTAAAGATATTGATTCTAAGTGCGGTTTCACGAATCAACATCATATGAGATGGTGGTGAACCGATGTGAAGAGATTGTTTTCGGGCTTGAACCCTGGGAGGTTTCCTACATACCCAACCTGGAGGGCAAGGATCAAAGTCCATGTAGTTCAATTAAAGAATGAATTAATGATCAAGTTCTTTTGGGGACAATGATCTAATAAAAAATGTTGTTTGTTGGGACTTATACATGGTTAGTGGCCCAAAGAGAGTGTTACGGTTGAGGTTTTCTCTAAGCTCACGTGAGTCATACTCAGTGTGAGAAACAAGAGGTAACAACAACCTTAACAATGCATAGATTAATGTCATGTAGGACATAAAAAAGGGACTATGCAGTTTAAAGTCTTTCAATTAGGACTATTGGTGCTGCACAGTTTAGTGTCATGTAGCAAGGACAAAATAACAGTTTAATGTCATGTAGGACATATCAAGGACTTTCTGTACAGTTTAGCATCATGTAGTTAGGACGATGGGGACAATATAGTTTAACGTCATATTGGACGAAAGGGGGACTGTGCAGTTTAATGTCATGCAGTAAGGACAAAATAACACACCATTTATGTCATGTTGGATGAATGTTTGAATAGTTTAAGGTCATATGCATGGACCAAGGATGATGCAGTTTAAGGTCATGCTGGACGGTTTAGGGAACTTTTTCACAGTTTAACGTCGTGTGGGATAAAGTTGTAGTTTAAGGTCATACTGGACCATTGATGTATAGTTTAATGTCATATAGCAAGGACGAAATGGTGCTGCACAGTTTAGTGTCATGTTGCGGGGACATCTTCTTTTCTACAGTTTAACGTCATGTTGGACGAAAGTGCGAATAGTTTAAGGTCATATGCATGGACCGTGAATGGTGTAGTTTAATGTCATACTGGACTATTAAGTTCTTATGTAGTTTAATGTCTTTCCGGACGTAAGGGACTTTCCTACAGTTTAACGTCTTGTTGGACGTTGTTGCAGTTTTAGTTCATACTGGACCATTGCTGTATAGTTTAACGTCATATAGCAAGGACGAATTGGTGTTGCACAGTTTAGTGTCATGTTGCCGGGACATCTTGGGGCTTTTATACAGTTTAACGTCATGTTGGACGAAAGTTGCAGTTTAAGGTCATACTGGACCATGGATGATGATGCAGTTTAAAGACATACTAGACTATTAATGTATGAACCAATTGTAAGAGTCTTGGTTCTGGGGACCATATTTTGCGTTTATACAAAATATTTCTTCAGAAATATGGCATTGGTTGGAGTCGTGATGAGTTCTCCATCCATTGAGATTAATGAATAAGCTCCATTGGAGTAGACCCTGTGTATTGAATAAGGTCCTTCCCATTTTGGCTCAAGCTTGGGAGGCTTCTTTCTTGGTATAATTGGTGTTCTGAGAACTAATACTAATTCTCCCTGAATAAATGAATGAAGACGAACTTTTTTGTTAAAATCTCGTCCTATTTGATTCTGATAGATTTCCAAGTGGTGAAAAGTGCACAATCTTTTCTCATATAATTGTTCCAATTCATTAAATCGCTTTTGGGATTGCTCATCTGTAGATAACTGATCAAAAATGGCTACTCTGAGTGAGGGAAATTGAACTTCAATTGGCATGACTGCTTCTGTTCCATATACCAACGAATATGGAGTTGACTGCGTTGCATTGCGGGTGGTAGTCCGATAAGCCCATAAAGCATGAAAGAGTTTATCAGGCCATGCCCTCTTGTCTTTATCCACCATCTTTTGCAGTATATTTGAAAGAGTCTTCTTAAAGGCTTCTATTTGGCCATTGGCCGCCTCATGATACCGAGATGAATGGTTGGATTTAATGTTGTATTCTTGATACAATTTCTTCACCTCAGAAGAACAGAAGTTGGTGCCGTTGTCCGTCAATATGGTATGAGGGACACCAAATATAGTAATGATGTTAGACTTGATGAAGCTAAAAATGCATTTAGAACTGACTACTTTGAGAGGTACTACCTCTGCCCATTTGGAAATGAAATCAGTAGCAGTAAGAATGTACTTAAACTGCTTGGCCGTAGCTGAAGGGTAAGGTCCCACCACATCCATTCCCCATGTGGCAAATGGCCATGAGTATTTAGCTGTATGAAGCAACTCTGGAGGTTGATGAATGAAGTTGGCATGTACTTGACATGAATGACACTTCTTTGTGAAATCAACACAATCTTGTATCATTGAAGGCCAAAAGTATCCAAGCCTTCAAATTTGATCAGACAATCTATGTCCAGACTGGTGGGCACCACAGACTCCTGCATGCACTTCTTTCATGATAGCCATTGTCTCTTCACCATCAATGCATCTGAAGAGAACTCCATCAAAACCACGTTTGTAGAGAATTTTCTCTTGGTGGTTTGGGCTATCATAAAGAGTAAAATTGACCACACGTCGCCGAATTTGTTCTTTCTCAGCACTATCAGGTGGAAGTGTTCCATTTTGAAGGTATTCCCTGATAGGTGACATCCATCCTATAGTATGACCATACGGTTCAGGAATGGGACTAATTTCATTAATTTCATCTTTTTTGGCTTGAACATAAGGTGAAATTGCACGACGGTGGGCAATACTGATGGTTGTCTCGTCCTGATTTGGATCTGCTAGAGCTGTGGCTATATTAGCCAGTGCATCAGCTTGAGCATTTTGTGATCTTGGGACATAAGAAAATGTCGGTTCTGAAGGGAATTCCACCATTAACTCTCTGACGTAATCATAAAAAGGGATTAATTCTTCTTTTCTGATGGCATAATCCCCATTGACTTGTTTGATTACCAGGTATAAATCACCTTTCACCTTTAAGTGATTCACTTGTGCTTGGAGAGCTAACTCCAAGCCTGTAATAAGAGCTTGGTATTCAGCTTCATTATTAGTACCACCTTCCCACAATAAAAAGGAATAAGGTAACAATGCCTTATCTGGAGAAATGAGTACAATTCCTAAACCAACTTTGTTGAATTTAGGATTTTCCATTTTCTTCCCTGTTGGACTTCTGGAAGCACCATCAAAATACATTTCCCATGTTTGAGGATTCTCTTGAATAGAGAAAACTTCCTCATCAGGGAGTTCAATATCTGAAGACGTGTCTTCCATGGAAGGATGTTCAGCCAGGAAATCATCTAGAGCTTGGCCCTTTATTGCCTTTTGAGACACATACTGAATGTCAAACTGCTGCAAGATAACTGCCCACCTTGCTAGACGTCCTGTAAGCATTGGACGACTAAGGATGAATTTGAGCGGATTATTGCGAGATACCAATTGGACCTTGTGATGTTGCAAGTAGTGTCTCAGTTTCTGGACTACAAAGATTAATGCTAGGTAGCACTTCTCAATACTTGAATACTGGGTTTCTGCTTCAAGCATAGTTCTACTGAGATAGTAGAGGCTATTTTCATTCCCAGCATCATTCTTTTGAGCGAGAAAGGCACCCAATGATCGCTCTAGAGCTGTCACATAGAGGATAAGTGTTATACCTTCAACAGGTGGCATGAGTACTGGTGGACTCAAGAGGTATTTCTTGAGAACATCAAATGCTTATTGACATTCTTCATTCTACTGGTAAGTGACTCCTTTTTTCAATAATTTGGTAAAGGGTAAACTTTTTCCTGCCAAATTGGCGATGAAACGCCGAATATAGGCTAAGTGTCCTTGCATTCATCTTAATTATTTCAAATTCTGAGGAGGTTACATACCAAGGATTGATTTGGTCTTCTCAGGATCGACTTCAATACCACGATGGCGTACAACAAAGCCGAGGAATTTTCCTGAGGTTACCCCAAAAGCACATTTTAAGGGGTTCATCTTCAAATTATGTTGTCGAAGTTTGTGGAATATGACTTCCAAATCAGCCAAGTGATTAGAACGTTGTTTGGATTTAACCACCAAATCATCCACATAGCACTCAACAAACTTCCCTATGAAAGGTTTGAAGATACGATGCATGGCGCGTTGATATGTTGCACCTTCATTCTTTAAACCAAAGGGCATCACCCGGTAACAAAACACACCTTGAAGAGCTCTGAAAGCTGTAGATTCCTCATCTCTTGGGGCCATTCAGATCTGATTATATCCGGAATATCCATCCATGAAGGAAAGTACTTCATAGCCAGCGGTCGCATCAATTAAGAGTTCTGTAATCAGAACTGGGAAATCATCTTTAGGATAATACCGATTAAGATATCTAAAATCAATGCAAACCCTAATTTGTCCGTTCTTTTTCTTTACAGGGACAATATTAGCCAACCACTTGGGATACTGAACTTCTCTGACAAAGTTAGCTTTGATCAGCTTATCCACTTCAGCTTCAATTTTGGAAGCATAAGTTGGGTGTGTTCTTCTCGCGGCTTGCTTAAATCCTCGATGTACTTTTGGTAAACCCAAATTATGAGTAGAAATATCAGGGTCAAGCCCAGGCATTCTTGTATAGTTCCAAGCAAAAATATCTTTATTTTTCTTTAGAAAAGAAATATACATCTCTTTCTCTTCAAGGGTCATGGCCGCACTAATTAAAGTGGGGCGTGGATCTTTCTCTGTACCCAGATTTATTTCTCTGAGTTCATCCACAGTGGTAGAGATACCCTCTTCAAATGCTGGAGGAGCATCTCTAAGACCTTCCTCTTCCTTTTCATTATGTGTTATTTCTTCCGTTTCTACTTGCATAGTAGATGACAAAACGAAATTCTCATGATCATAAGAGATGTCAAAATTTTCACATTTTGAAGAAGAAGCTTCCATTTCCGACCCTATTGATGATAAAGGGCCTTATTTGGGAAATAAAGAGGAGATGATGGATTGAGAATCGACATCATTATTTACCTCTGATGTTGCTATAACTTCATCTGACCTGATTGGCGAAGTATAGACTTGTTGGACTTCAGCAGATGAAATGAAAACATCACCACTTATGCTCTCATCACTGTTTGGTAGGTTACCAATTTCTCCCATGTTGTCTGGCTCAATTGCCGTAATTGACATTATGGATTTTTTCATAAGAGTATTTTGATTTGGGCCTATTTTGTCAATTTGACTGATAGGCAACACATAATCTGTACTCACATGTGTAAATGGATTTATTGGAATTTTCTCCAAACCATATGGAGCATTAATTTTGGTAATTTCCTTCATTGTAGATTTTTCTCTTCCCTTCATGTGATAAGATTCTGCCTCAATGTATTGAGACTCACATGTCTTGAACGGGGCCTTATCACTATACAATGTTCCAACTTGACCATTGAAACATTATTCGAGACATTGATGGTATGATGAAGGAATAGCTGCATGCTGATGTAGCCAGGGTCTTCCAAGCAAGACGTTGAAAGCTGAGTCTTGATCAACAATCATGAAATCCGAATTGGATACAAGATCTCCAAACTGAGTTCTGAGTGTAACTTCACCCAGTGGTTCTTGTTCATTTTTATCATATCCTTGTAACGTCAAGGTAGAAGGAGATAAATCAGATTCCGTGAGGCCTAATCGACGAAGTGTACGAATGGGCATGAGGTTGACTCCTGAACCATTGTCAATGAAAGCTCTTCAGATATCTACACCATTGACTTTTACAGATAAGTACAAAGGTTTTATATGCCCATGCCCAACATCATCTTCATCTTTATCAGTAAAAGATATCACTGCATGAAATTCTGCAGGATTATTCTCTATGTGATAGACTTCAGCTGCAGCAATTTCAGCTTCAAACTCCTGAGGACTTGACAAAGCTTCGATGAGTGCTTCTCGAAGATCTTTTGACAGATTCAAAGCATCCAAAATTGATAACTTGGCTGGTACTTGGGCCAAGTGTTTCAATATATCATACTTTTGATCTAGAGGTCTGCGTTTCCCAACAGGAATATGTGGTTTAGCAGGTACCTTGGAAGCAGATGCTTTGGAAGCTGATGCATCTTGTATTGGGATAGAAGTTGGAAACATCCTTGGTTTTGGAAGATTAGACTGATTAGATCCATTTACTTGCTGAGATAAAGAAGATGGAACCTTTAATCGGTCTTCCAAAATAACTGCGCCAAAACTGAGTTATCCATTGGCAGAAGAACTTGCTTATTCTTTTTGAGCTCGCTGAAGGGTTGTACCACAAGTTTCTGCTACATACACAGTGCTATCAGGGATAGAATTGGAGTAGTGGCTTCGGAAAGATCCACGTCTTCCCCTGTATCCTGAACCTCTAGAACTTCCTCGGATTCCCTTATTTGATACAGGGAATTCAGGCTCATCAAGACTGGAATATGGATCTGTTAATTGAATCATATTAACAGAACCGAAGATTAACTCTTCGTCTGATAAAGACCCTGCCTGACTAGCCTATTTAGGCTGTGCCATTTGATGGGGCGGTGCCCGTGGCTTTGAAGTAGATGGCATGAAATCTGCCAGAGTCAAAGACAACTTAGCCCTCGATACATACTCATCTTCTTCTGATTCCTCTTTCTTCTTTGAATTGCGCTGCCCTTTTGAGGATTTGTCTTGTGATGGAGGCTTCACTGTAGCTTTTTTAGGAGACACAACTGGCTTCTTCAATTGTGTTCGCAAAATGGCATGGGTCTGATTGATTGTCTTTCTGAGCATCCAATCATCATATTTTTGCACAGTTTTTCTTCTGACTTTCTTCCACTCGCCTCCTTCCTCTGGATCTGTAGCGGTAACACACACTACATGAGCTGAAGAACCCTTCAATTTGACTTGTCCCAAGTCGACCATCTTTTGCAGGAGGTCTTTAAAGGCAAAACACTCCTTGATGGGATGCCCCAACATTTGATGAAAGGGACAATATTTGGGACGGTCTTCATCTCCTTCCTTCTTTGGCCTCTTGGGCACTGGTAATTGAACCAAATTATTTTCCAGAGCTGAAATGAAGTAACCAGGAAGTTGCTCATTTCGGAAAGAGTATGTTTTACTCTTCATATCCTCAAATTTTTTTCGTCGTTGATCTCTTTGATCATTTGGACGAAACGGCCTTTGTTGTTGGTGTTCAGGAGGTGGAGTCCTTCGAGAAGATGAAGGTTTTGAAGTAGATATAGGTACAGGTGCTTGTTTAAGCATAACTGTAGCAGTTTCTACTTTACCCATTCTTCTTCCTGGAGCTGATGGAATTACACGAGATTTAACCTTAGCCTGTATAAGGGAATCTTCAATCTGCTGAGCGATTGAAGTAAGGTCTCGAAACCCTCCTGTGTATTTCACAGGGATCAATGGCGTGCGTAATTCTTCACGCAAATTTGCCACACAGATTGGCAACAGCTCTTCCTGAGGGAGTGCTAAACTCAGGGAATATGTTAATCCCTTCCAGCGAGAAATGAAATCAGAGACTCTTTCATTCTCCCTTTTCTTGCAGTTTGTAAGATCGAAAACTGTCGTTTTTGGAAAAGTTGAGCTAAACTGAAGAAGGAATTTTTGACGAAGATCCTCCCATCCGATGATTGACCGGGATTGCAAGCTTGTATACCAGAAAAAAGCTGGTCCTTGCAAGGTTCGCACGAAGCATCTGAGTTTCACTGCTTCTTGCTGCTCTGGAGTTCCCATCATAGGATCACAACAAGACACGTAATGCGTCAAATGTTGTTCAAGGTCGCCTGATCCATTGAAAGTAGGGAAAACAGGGTTTCCAAAACTGGATGGAGGAGAAATTGAATCTACCCATTCAGGGTAAACTTTCTTTTCAGGTTGAACTTGCACCCATTTCCCTTCCATAGTTTCTAACCGAGCTGTTAATGACTCAATAGTAGTTATTAACTTTTGAGAAACATCAGGTTGAACTTGGTTTTGGGTAGGTGCAATGAATGGAGCTTGGACAGACGTGGTGGTTGGTGCTGCAACTGATGGTAGCACTGCCAACCGTTGTTGCGCTTGACCCACGGGATTAGACCTATGAGGGTGTACTGATAAAGGAGGATATTCTTGATCCATCTCAGTAACTGCAACGAATTCCTTCGGCTTTCTAACTTCAACATTTTTAAGAAGAAGACTACTCTGAAGTAGTTCTGCATTCATTCTTCTTAATTCTTTCATTTTTTTCTCCTGTTGTGCAAACCTTTGCTCTAATGAGAGCGACTGAACTTCTCCAGAGGAAGGATATGTAACCTGATTCTTTCCCTTCCCTTTGTTGGATACCTTTTGGAGGGAGGGAAGTTGATTACCTAGGTTCTGAGTAATCCTTTGACTTCGTGTACGTACACCTTCTTCATTTGTATCGGTGCGTACATTTTCTTCAGTAGGACGCTCTTCATCTGAGTCCCCTGAGTGAGTCTCCTCTGGTAAATTAACAACAACGGCATTGATGACATTGATTGATTCATAATGCATCGCATACCTTTTATCAACATTTCTGTGATATTGTCTTCTTTCATATATTTTATGAGACATTGCCTTTTGTTGATTCAATCTTTTAGGAACTTCTTGACAAGCTATAACTTAGAGGGAATCTCCTGATAATTTGGCTCTTTGTTCCTCTTGGGGCTTCTTCCCCAATCGAGAAAAGACTTACATTCTCTGAGAAGGGGATTGATGATTTGAAAGAGTCCCCAGTCTCGTGAACTGGGGATGTTCCTGTTGATTCCGCTCAACCCCTCGAATCCCATTTGTTGACTCTGAGGGTTGGGTTAGAGAAGTCCCCAGTCTGACAAGCTGGGGTGGCTCTTGACGTTCTACGTCTGAGATCTTCTTAAAAGATCTCTTGATCTTGCGAATCTTAGTTCGGAAATTAGCTGGATGCATTAACTTGTATCCACTTTTATCACCTGGTTCAACAGACTGTTGGATGATTTTAGAGACTTCTGTCATTTGATGACGTGTTTGCTCCATACGAGAGTCTTTTGCAATATTCTATCCTGCTTGATGTAGGAGCAATTCAACAACTTGTTCTCTATATGCTTGATTTTGAGAGGAACTAGTTGAAGCCTATTCTTGAGCAAGCTTTTTATTATGAACAAAGACCATTGACTGTGGCCGGCCATGGGCAATAACATTGCATGAGACCATTTTCGGCGGGCTTTGCTGACTGGAAAGAACTGTGAAATGTAGTGCTCCGTGAACACCCCATCCTCTGATATAAACATCAGATGGAGCATTGGCAATTAACTGGCGCAATTTTCTTAGTGCGCCAAGGCATGAATGTTGAAGGGTTCTCTGTTGTTGTTCAGCCTTCGGATACAGAGAGACTGATAGAGAGGCCAAATCAATCTGACGTTGTAGCCCTTCTATTATCTTAAGATGATTTTCATATTCATCATAAGATAATACATTCTTCTTTAATTGACAAAGAGTTTTCCATATGTTGAGACGAATATCATGGATTCCATCATCCGTCAACATCTTTGGAATGCCGTACTGGGAGTCAGCCAAAGGCCAAAACATGACTGGTACTTCACCTTTTGCCAGTTTTTTCCTCACGTTCAGCATTTCCTCTTTATCATTAAATGAATATTCTTCTACCTGTTTTGACCAGAGTTGGTGTTTCCTTGTTGCTTCATCGGATTCAACAAGATTGGTAGAGAGATCATTGGTCAAACTAGAAGATGCATGACTTAGGGGTGGTTCGGAGAATGACCTACACCCTAGGCTATCTTCTGATTGAGAAAGTATTTCACTTGTTAGCGATAAAGCATCAGACATGACTGGTTTCGTATTTGCAAGTGCCTCAAGATAAGAGGGCTTTCTCGGCACTACATTATCCACTGGAGTATTTTCCAGGCATTGTGAATCACTACTGTGGAGAGGACTTTCGCAACGAAATTCATCATCATGGGGAGGACCACTATAATGGGTTACAACAAAAGATGAGATCTCTTGCTCGTTGGTCTTCTGACCACACAGAGGGTTCATGTGGATCTCATCTGAAGAAGAAACTTCAATATTGAATGAATTTTCATGAAGAAAATCTTCATAAGGAAGTGTCTGTTGAAGACCTTCAGAATTAATGTTCCCGTTATTGGGAACTGAGGGAGTAGAATCTTGAATTCCGACAGATAAATGTCTTAGGGCTTTAAGAACTCCAGCATCGAGCAAGGCCTTGTTATAGATTGGCCTTTGATCTCCTGACTGTGCTGGGCGGATCTTTTTCTTAGATGCCTTCTTACTCGCTTTGGAAACCACTTGTTGACGAAAGTGGTTACTCTAAGCAGGTGTATGTGCCTGATCAGGAAAGATGGCCAGGTTAGGTTGACGATCTCCACTCAAATCAGGTGTATGTGCCTGACTTGGTTGTCCGTATGATATGGGGGAGTATGCCCCATGACCCTCTTGGACTGGAACAGATGTGTGTGTCTGTTCCGGAGTGAATCGTTGATGTGTCACTCCACTACTAGGGATAGATTTATGTGTCTGTCCCTGAGATGATGCTGAAGCTGTTATGATATCCTAGCAAGCATCCAGAATATGAGCAGGAATTTGCTTATGCTCTTTCACCGTTGATAAAATATGTTTGGTGACTTTAGCCACCGGAACGGGGATATACATCCATTCCGGGTTTGGAGTAGGTGTATGTGTCTTCTCCTGTCCTCCTTTTCCTGTCAGTGAATCCTGACAGTACTCAAGTGTGGAGGCAGAGAGTTGAGTCTGCCTCCTGTTTGTCGTCAGGGCTTTCCGACTGACTTCTCCGTGCACTACCAAGCGAGACTATTGGTAGGCTTGATTAGTATTAGCAGGTGTATGTGCCTGCTGATTACACTTCGCCAAACGCGGTTGACGAGATCCATCATATGTAGTCAGACGAGCCTGCTGACTAACTGGTGATGCATAAGAAGGTGTATGTTCCTACCTATAGTACTCCGCCGGAATTGCCTGGCAGGATTGGCTTGATGCTGCCAGACGAGTCTGCTAGACAACGGAATTAAAACAGACAGGTGTGTGTTCCTGCTCATTGTTTGCCACCAAGTTAGGTTGGTGTACTTCTCCGGAGATGGCATGGATGACAACCTGCCTATTGTTAACCGGATTCTGTCTCTGGCAGTTCATCTTGCCTGCTCGGGTTCAAGGAACTTGAGCTGAATGCCTGGATTCGGTATCCTCATCATGTTGAGGGTGCACTACCGCACGAGTCTGGCGGCGATTGTTGATGGGAGCCCTCGGGAAGGACTCCGGTCTTTTTGAATTAAGGCCCTGCGGGACCTGCTCATTCACTTCCTCAGAGTAAGGGAGTGAATGGAAATTGCGTTCCGGGGATAACGACTTGAAATGGTTGGAGACGGTAGTCAGCACCGTCTGCTTCTTGATCGCTGGCCGCCGTTGTCCGGACGACCCGGTAGAGTTGTTAACTTGGAGGGCTTGACGGGCGACCTCTAGAGTTGGGATAGTACCGTTGCGACGGTACTCCTTAACCAGTGCATTAGAAACCCAGCGTTGAAGACGCTGAGTTGGTGATGTCATCCTCAGAGCGGACGACGTTCTAGCAGGAGTAGCAGCATTGGTTTTCACAGCAGTGGACCTCACAGTAGAGGTGTTCACAGCAGCAGTATTCACGGGGGTGAATTTAAGGAAATCCATTTTGCAGAAGATCTTGAGAAAAGAGTGCCTGTTCCATATAATAGACATAATCAAGATGAATCCGTCCACTGCATCTTTTAGATGAGCACATGTCAATGATTGCTTTATTGGCCCAAGGGGCCTAACAAATAAGAAGAACATCACTTTAACTTGGTTAAGGATTCACGTCGGGTTCACCATTTTTTGTTTCGCACGGAATCCGGGGATGACCTCCTGGATGGGAGATTCAAACGTTCCGATCGGTTTCTAACGGGTTTGTTCGTAGAACCGGAAACATCCAATGATTCCACATCCGTTTGGACCTACATTCCAAAGGTAGGCTCTCATTAGCTTGTGGGCTAATGAGGCTTAGGAATTTGCATTGGTCGAGAGGATGGGAGGTCGGACTCATCACACCTTTTTGAGGGGAATTATTGTCTACTCAGGGACTCTCTTTATAGATTTAAGTTATGTTCGTGAATCCTTATTACATTACCAAGTATAAAATGAGCTTTCCTTAAGTTTAACAATCAATGATTAAATATGTAAGAAATTTAGAGAATCATTTATATGTATTAGAGGTTCTTCATCAATAGAGAATCATCTGTATCTATTTAGAGATTCTTGGTCAATGGTATCCTTCAAAATATTTATATAAAAGTCTCTTGGTCATTATGATGACTAGGCTGGTTTTAAAGCCACTCAGTGGGGCACTTGAAGTTTATCGTCATTCAGAAGGACAATGAATTACTTCAGAGTTGGGATCGAACCCATAGATGGGCTACCTACGTATCCTTTGTTTTGAAAAAGGAATCAGAACCCATGTAGTTCGAATAAGGGTATGATGTTTATGATTGATGGCTCAAAGCAGGATTTCACAATTACTTTTACACTCTAAGCTCACGTGAGTCATGCTCGGTGTGAGAAACAAGAGGTATTAGTAAAATTTAGACAATTGTACCATGAAAGATGCAATAATAAGAAATGGTTTGGGGTTTTTGTATGTATGACTTCCCAGATAGATAATGGTTTAGGATTCACTTTTAGGGAGAAAATACATGAACAGGGTCCATAAAGGTATATGTGCTTCATGGAGATTTGAATACTCTAATCTTGGGGCTTACTCCTAAGGAGGATGCCCAAGTTAGGAGGGGACTTATGATTGGGTTTTACTCCTGAAAAGGAAACCCAAATCAAGGGTAAATTATGACTGGTTAAAAAGAAATTAGGGGACTTGGGGCTTATTCCTGAAAAGGAAGCCCGAGATTATAACTGGGTTTTATACTTGAAAAAGGAGACCCAGGTTAGGGAATAAGGTTTGGGGATTATTCCTGAGGAGGATGCCCAAGTTACGGGACTCGGGGCTTATTCCTAAGGAGGATGCCCATATTTGAGATTGGGGCTTACTCTTGAGGAGGATGCCCAAGTTAAGGAATTAAGGTTTGGGGCTTACTCTTGAGGAGGATGCCCAAGTTTGGGAACTTTAAGAATTTGGGACTTACTCCTGAGGAAGATGCCCAAGTTAAAGGACTTATAACTGGGGATTATTCCTAAAAAGGAGACCCAAGTTAAGGATTCTCTCATCTTAAAGGATGAGGTTGAATGAATGAAATCTCCATATTTAGTGACATAAGGATATTTAAATCACTAGGTTTTGAGAGATATTCCACAGAATTCCTTTCAGATAAGGAAGTCAAATCAAGAAATCATGCCATAAATGGCTTTGAAGAGTGTCTTGAAAACTGAATCTTGAAAAGGAAAGGTGTGCTGGCTTAAGAGGGGTAAAATGGTCAAGATGGGCACCCAAAAAGGTAGGGGCATGCAAGTCTTGAAAGGCGCGCAAGTATTGGTCGCGCAAGTA
This sequence comes from Viscum album, assembly GCA_963277665.1. Taxonomy (NCBI): domain Eukaryota; kingdom Viridiplantae; phylum Streptophyta; class Magnoliopsida; order Santalales; family Viscaceae; genus Viscum; species Viscum album. Next base: position 246,895,436 of record OY728135.1, on the reverse strand, counting down.
TACTTGCGCGACATGAGGGGTACTTGCGTGATTCTCAAACATCATTATAATATTTGAGCGACTCTTTATAAATCCCATTAGAATCCTCTTGAGGTTCTTCCAGAAAAGGGACGCGCGAGTTCTATTGAAGGAATAAGGCGGCGCGCAAGTGTTGGTGAGTTTCAACACTTAGGCCTTCCTTCTTCTCTTTAAATATTCCGTTCTAGGTAAGAAATTACCTTTAGAAGTGTTCCGGAAGATTTGAGAAGAGACTTGGGCATCAGGAGCTTCAATCCGAGTTTCTGGAAAAAGATCCTCTCGAATGGGGGGCCCACAGGGTCTATTTATTGGCAGGAGAAGACCCCAAGCGGTTACCGGGCGGTTATCACTTAGGTCGCGCAAGTCACTTGCACGACCATAAGGTGTCACGCAAGTAGACTTGCACGACCACTAGGTGGTGCGCAAGTGTACTTGCGTGACCATGAGGGAACTTGCGCGACCTATGGGCAATGTTCTCTTTGTTTATCCCTTTGTCGATTTTTTATGTTTCTTCAAAGGATGAATCACTTTGGACTAAGGTATTTCCCTTTTCCGAACTTTAGATTCTATGACGAAAGGAGTGTCAACAGTATTATTATTATTATTATAAAAAATATATAAAGGCTATAATTCAATGGTTTTTATATATATGGATTTTAATAAATATGTTAAATGGTACTAATGGGAATGAAATTTTATACAGTGTTAATTATATCCTTTTGGAAAACAAATTATTAATGGAGGATTAAATATAATATATTCCTGATGCTAATATAATAATGAGCTATACATAATTATGGTATAGTATTTGTGATCATGAAATTGGTTAGTTTTTTAGTTTTTTACGTTATATTCATCGGATTTTTCTATATGTTATGAATTATAGAATAGATTCAATAATTTATGAATTTATTTATGTAATGAGGAGAAAAAGAATTTTTAGAAACATTCAAGTTTCCATACAGGTTTTATGTTGATCTAGGTGTTCACATATTTTCTATGTGACCTTAAAATCAAAATTATGATGTTTGGGAAAACTAACTTCATATTGATTTTTAAAATTTACAGAGCTTCTTTTTAATTTTTTTGACATTGATTTTGGAAATACATATTTCAGATTACTCATAAGGTTAACTATTTATGAATTGTATTAAGGTAAAATTTAAGGTTATAGTTGAGGTTTAATAAATTGATATGTAATTATATAACTCATAGTAATAATTTTGGTCTTAGAAGATATATAAGGAAATATTTAATGTCATTCGATTCTTTTTAGGATCCATTATGATTAATTATTAGTTCCTTAGGCATAAAAATTTATTATTTTATCATTTATTTTAGAAAGAAATGTGGTGGAGATTTATCAAAGAACAACCAAAAGAATTAAATTGTTTATATGGAATAGAAATATGTTAATATATGTATTTACTTATTTTTTTAGTCAATATTGTAAAAGAATCGCTCAAATTTTTGAAAGGATATTGTAGTTAAAATATTATCCCTTTACCTTCATTACAATCATATATGAATTGATTTTTATATTATAACATTCTTTTTATCATTCTCTTTCTTCTTATTACTGATCATTATCACTCTACATATGTATTTATGATATTATTCAATGTCCATATTTCCATTTCCCAATAATTTTATCCTCTATGGAATCCTAGTTATGGGTTACTCTAGATAAAATTCATATTTAATTTATCTCTTACTAAGAGGAATTTTTATTAACCCTTTTTGCATCGTGGGTTTTATAAATAGGTTAGACTTTTGATGACCAAAATAGAATTGTAAGGGCCCTATTTATTTATGGGTGGTAGAGTATAATGCCCTATGATTTTAAAAGAATAAAGTTATGTTCAGCAGCTTATAGTACATGAAAAAAATATTATTTTAGGAAAACATAACACCCAATTACATTATGATATATTTTGTTATAAATAAATTCAACTTATTTAATAGCTTCTGTAAAACACAACACCATGTTTTAAAAATATCGATATATTATTGTCATTATTATTTAAAAAATATACATAAAACCAAGCCATTGAAAAAAGTATTCTGAATATGAATAAACACATATTTTAAAAAATAATTATAAATCCTTAAGATATATAAAATATTTTGATAAATATGTACTTCATTTTTATTACGGTCTTTATATGCTTAGAAAATAATTTTTCAAAAAAGTTGTTTTTATTACTTTTTTTCACAAAATTAAAAAATGAAATTTTCCCTCATTTAGATAATTTATATCCAAATAATGATTTTACTTTTTTAATTAAAGGTTAAAAATGGTTTGATGGTGAATTTTTTGAAATTTTTTGAAAAGTTTTCTTTGACAAATAGTGAAAATTAGTAGTTTTTATTATAAAAAATTAACTTTATTTCGAAAAATATATAAGGATAATTTTTTTTATAATTGTTTTAAAATAATATTTGTTCAATAATATATTTATTAATCCAATTAAAGTAATTTTAATCAATTTCATATTGAATTTTGATATTATAATGATTTATACTTATGAAATGTTTCTCTGTGTGAACACACTTTTTCATCATATATGTGGGTTTAATTTCAAATTTAATATTTTCTAATTCAAGGAATGGAATTCAAAAAAAGAAATTTTTTATTTTGAATAATACAAAATAATCTTATATAATATGTTAAACATAACTTTTTGTTATAACAAAGGGTGAAAATTAATTACCGTGGCTAATGTAAAAACAAGATTACAAAGGGGTTAAAGTAAAAATGATAAGCCTTAAAATAAAATAAAATCATGTCAAATTACAATTTTAACAATATATTTAGACTATATCAAATAAATTTTTTTAGAATAATCAATTTTTTCATTTTAATTTGTGAATAATTTGGGTTTCAATTTTTTATGAAAAAAAACAAGAGTGTCTTCACCGCAACATATAAAAGGCCCCCACTATTACGATCTTGTTCATTATTTTACACTTATACATGTTTTATTACATAAATATTCACTTAATACAACTTTGGGGATTGATAGATCTAGATTCATCGTAAATTGGGAACATTACATGGCAACATGAGACATAAAATACCACATATTTATTAAAAAATTATTTTACATGCACACAACATTGCTTCATACCTAGCATTGATTGGGATAACAGGAGGATATACATAAGAAAAGGGTGAGATAAAAAGACCAGTAAGGGTGTAAAAATCGAATAACATAAAGAAAAAAATGCATGTTATGAAATAGTCATATCAATGTATAAAAATAGAAACATGAACATAAAATCATGATATAGTATGATTGACATATCATGGAAATGTGGAAATGACCTACAACATGATATTACCTTGATACAAGGATTATTGCACATGTATTATCATGATTAAAACCTCATGTTAGTTGAATTGTATATTTTAAACCAACATTTCACATGGAGTATCATGATACTAAACATTACCAAGTGCATTAGAGTGCTATCAGGGAAAACCCTTCATAAACATCTCAATCTCCTGTTAATTGTTCCACATTGTTTATATAACATGGATTAGTTCAACCTAATCATTTATTCCACAATAAATAAATCTTTAATACATAAATTAAATTTTATAGTCAATTATAATGTGTTAATAATGTTGAATACCCTTGATAGATAAATAGGTATGGTGTTCACTACATAATGATTTTGGCATGGAAAATCATAGTTCAATTTCGGCAGTATAGCGACATTACACAGGGATTAATAAAATGGGATGATGAGAGAGAAAGGGATATATAATCATTTATATATTAAATTGGAAGTATGTGGATCTTGGAACATATTATCCCAATATCTGTAATGGAATTTAGCTGTATAATCTAAAAGAAATGCTTGAATAAAAATAAGAAGAGACAAATCTCTCACAAAACTTCTGCATGGAAATAGGTGTACGCAGAAGGAATTATCACGCGATAAAGGGGTATATCATCATTAAAAATAATAAGGGAAGTATGGGTGTTTGAAATCATATCCCATCATTTGTAATGGAAAATAAAAGGGTATAACAACATGAAGAATCATGGATAAAAATGAGAAAGGAATAAAAGTGAGGATCCATTACCTGAGTGTGTAACATCAAAAGCATAAAGAGGGGATTCTTGAAATATTGGAACCTTGAGAGGATTATAGATAGGGTAGGTCATATTAGGGACATTATATAAGTATTTTGAGTGATTTCGTAGCTTAGGTGGGTTTTTATATGAAATGAGAGGGTAATTATTTAATATTTCACAAACTTAGGTTTTGGAATCTATATAATTAAATATTCAAAACCAAAAACCCTCCCATGGTTGTAACCCATTATTGTTTACAAATAGTATTGGAAAGAAATATTTTATAAGTAAAATGGCTGAAAATATTAAAATATTTCTCTTTCCAATGTGGAGGTGAGTCACACTCTCAAGGAAATGAATTTAAAATTATAAAATATATTATACCTTTTGAAAGATCCACTAAGGCTTTATAAAATAAATAAAAAAAATATAATATTGAATTATTTTAATATTAAAACATAATATGGGTTCTGAATACCCATTTTAGTATTTATTACATTATTTTTCAAACATTATGATGTCATAAAACATATATTTTATTTATTCAGTATTTAATTTTACCCAAAAATTTTGACAGTCTCAGAAAATTATGAAAAATTCACCATTGGATAATTTGGATTCCACGATTCCATGAATATTATTCATTTTATATAATTAATTTTCTAAATATGTAAATTTTCACTTTTAAAATGAAAAGAAACATTTATTGAAAATTCACAGGTTTTGATAAAAATGGTTTTCAAAACTCAATAAAAATTACATTTGACTTAATAAAAATTATAAACTCATTTATTATTAATAAAAGTAATTTTATCAAAATATTTTATTAAAATGTTATTAATTTCAATAATTAATTAATTACTTAAAATAAATTCTTTAAAAATACACTTTTTTATCACATAAAAATGTAACTCCTATCAAACTGATTACCTAATATTTTACAAATACCTGATGGATATAATCATCATTTATAACAATTATTTTTATAAAATATTTAATAAAAATTATAGTTTAATATAATAATGTATATATTTCTCTAAAGTACCAATTTTACCCTAAGGGTCAATTTATCAAATTCTTCATTTTTTGAGAAAGAGTATTCCTATAAAAGAATTTATGGAATAATAAATTTATTTATATAAAATGGATTATATAATAAGTAATTAATACCTTATTACATAACCTAATATAAAAACTGCATAATACCTAAGGGTATAGTGTGTTATGGTTAAAGACTCTTGGGACTACTCAGATAACATCTCTCATGTGGTAATCTCTATTAACATGGACATATCACGTAGGTGATTATGTTAAAGAATAACGTGTTTAACCTAGGATTGGTCTTATTCAAGAGTGATCCCAGTGAGGCTACCTCATTTGTGAGCACCGAAAAATGATTTTTGTAAGGCTGGAGTCTACTGGATGAGGCCATCCTCTCTTTTTCTATGTCAAAAATATTTTTCTTTAAAAAACCATTATATTTATATCATTAATGTGATCACTATTCAAAAACTATATTATCAACATTAATGATAAAGAATAGTTATTTAAACGCTGTAATAAAAAATATTATATGTGCTTCCTCTATCTATAAGACATTAAAATAAGTGGAATTTTATTCATAAATGATATGGTCATTAGAACATCCCACCTAAAGAAATTTATCCCACAAAATTTTCTTTTCCCACACTAAAATAAATAGGGGTATCTATGCCTCATCACTTCATTAGGTTCCCACATTGCTTTGTCAAACATAAGGTTTCATCACAACACCATGATGAGGGCCATCATCTTATCTTGTTGAACTTATTCTCTATGTTTTAATATCTTCATCGACATCTCTTCATATGAGTGGTCAATATCCAATGGTACCACATCTAGATTGACAACATGTGATGGTTTAGGTATATACTTCTTCTGGAGTGATACATGGAATACATCATGTACTTAAGTCCAGTTTGGTGGGAGTACAAGATAATAGTCCACTGCTCCGATGTGATCATGGGTCTGAAAAGTGCCGATGTACCATCAACTAAGCTTCCCATCCTTCAAAAATATCATAAATCTCATATATGGTGATATGCAGAGGAATACCATGTCTACAACATCAAACTCTGGGTCTCGTCGATGATTTTAAGCATATCTATTTTCCCAACTCTGAGCAGCTTTAATTTTTTGTTGGATGGTCTTACCATTCTTCACCATTTCATTAACCATTTCCAGACCAAGAGGTTTCCTCTCCCCAACATCATTTCAACATGCCAGTGTTCTTAAATTCTTCCCAGAAAAGGTCATTATAAGGAGACATGTGGATTATTTTGGAGAATCTTGTATTATAAGAGAACTCAACTAGACGAAGATGTTGATCCCATACTCCTTTGAATCCCATTGAGAATACTCTCCACATTTCCTCAAGTATTTGGATAGCCCGGTAATATTGGTGATCCTTTTGAGGATGATAAGTTGTACTGATGTTCAGATCAATATTCATATCATGTTGGAGACTCTTCTAGAACATAAAGGTGAATCTTGGATCTCACTCAAATACATTCGATAGTTGTACTCTATGAATCATTTCCAATTCTAGGATGTATATCCATTCAATTTGATATAATTTAAAATCCTCTTGAATTTCAATGAGGTGTGAAATATTTTTAAGATTATCCATAACAACCGAGAGGGCATTGTTTACTTTTAATTTTTTCGGATGTCTGGTGACAAAGTCCATGGTGATGTTATCCCATTTCTATATTGGTATGGGTAATAGTTGTATCATCTTCTTAGGATTCTACCTCTCAGCCTTCACTTGCTGAAATATAAGAATATTTATGTATAGTGAGTGATCTCCTTATTCATTTTATCCCACCAATAATTCTATTAGATATCTCAACAAATCTTTTTATTTCTTAGGTGAATGGTGAAATTCAAAATATGTGCATCATCCAAAAGTCCATTCATTAACTCCAGATTTAATGGAACACGTAGTCTTGACCAAAATCTAAAAATTCCTTCTTCATTAACATTGAACTCTGAGTATTTCCTTTAATTTATAGTTTCTACTTTCTTATAAATTCCCACATCATCCATTTTAACATCCTTTATCCTTCCCAAAAGATACGGTTGAGAAATAATTTTTGAAAGGATTGGTGATGTTCCCTACTTTATAATTCCCATATCCATATTCCCCATATCTGGGAAGATTGTATCCTTTTCAATTCTAATTAATGATAGAATCAATGGGTCCTTTCTATATATAGCATATTCCACCTTTTTCGCTTTCCCAGGGTTGGAATGCATTGAGAAGTAGTAGTCTTTGATTATCTCTAACTTTCTTTATTGAGGCATATTCAACTCTTTATATGTGAATAAATACTTGAGGCTTCTTTGATCCGTATATATTTCACTCTTCTCCCGAAAGATCTAATTTTTCCAAATTTTCAATGCAAATATTACTACATCCTACTTCAGATCATGTGTTAGATAGTTCTACTTATCGAAAATCAATTTCCTTGAAATATAGGCAATGACATTGTCATTTTTCATCAACACACCACAAATTCCCTTCTTCAAATCATCATTGAATATCTCTAAAAGTTCTCCACTTGTGGGTAGAGTGAGAAAAAGTTCAGTTATAAATGTTCTTTTCTACTTCATTAAGCACTCTTCACATTTATCATTCCAATAAAACATGAATCCCTTCTGAGGTAGCTTTGTAAGAGAGTTTGAAAATCATGGGGAATTTTTCCCAAATTGACGATAATATTAAGTTAACCCAAGAAATCTACCGATATACATCATAGATGTTGGCCTCATCCATCCCTCAATTGCATTTTCCTTGAAGGGATCCACATATATCCCATCTCATGTGATGATACTACCCAAGAATGAGACTTTCATTAACAATAACTCACACTAATTGTAATTTACACAGATATTCTCCTTTTGCAAAGGCTCTAGTACAATTTTTAGATTCTCTTCATGTTCCTCAATGGTAATGGATTATATTAGAATATCGTCTATATAGGCTACCACAAATTGGTCGAGCTAATCTATTATGAATCTATTAATCATGTCCAAGAATATTTTTGGATAATTATTGAGTCTGAAAGGCATTACTATGAATTCATAGTGCATGTACCTTGAATGAAAAGCAGTCTTAGTGAACTCCACATTCTTCACCCATACTTGGTAATATCCTAATCATAGATCCTCCTTGAATAAGTATTGTTCTCCATGTAGCTGATTTAACAAGTCATCAATTTGTGGAATATGATAATTTTTATTTATCATGATTTTGTTGAGCTCATGATAATCAATGAAAAGGAACATTGACTCATCCTTCTTCTTGAGGAAGAGGACTGGTTCATACTATGGTGAAGCACATAGGTGTATAAACCCTTTATCTAGAGTCTACTATATTTATTTCGTTTGCTCGTCAAGATCCAAAAAATACCTTCAATACAGAGTCTTGGATCTTATAAATTCCCAGGATTTAAGATCAATCAGGAATTAGACATCTCTAATAGGAGGAAGACCATGAAACTCCTTAGGAATCACATCAGTGGATTCCCGCATAGTATGCATGTCTTCAATGATGGTTCCTTCCTTAGACTCAATCATTTATGTAAGATATGCATGCTCATATTTTAGTAATATCCATTCTTCAAAAGATGTTGGTACAACATATTCCACCTCCTCCTTTCACTAGTACAGAATTGGAGGATGATCAACCATATGGAGAGAGATTTCTCTCTTGGGGAAATATATCTTTGCTCTATTTAGGTAAGTAAAACCATTGCCTATAAATTCATCAAATTCCAATAGAGGGAGTATGACATGGTTTGTTGGAAAGTTCAATCCACAAATTGTGACGTGGGAGGATTTATATTCATGGAATGCAATAACATTCAATTTTTTTGTTCTCACCGACATATCTACTTCCATGATTTGTGGTAGTGTTGGGATTGTTCTAATAAACTTTCGAGATATAAAATAATGTGTTGAACCAGAATAAAAAAAACACATTCCTTATTATTGAATAAATAACTAGTGTACCTGTCACCACATCTTTCTCGAGATTCACATTAGCAGTAATAATTGAAAAATCTCTCCCATGCTACCTTGGAGTATGTTAGTTTACTATGAAAAAACTTGGCATAAGTCACTGGTTTACAAAGTACCTTGGTTCATTGTAGTTGTAGGATTGAAATATGCATTGAGGGTCAAATGAATTGTTCCTCTCCTCTATCGCAATAACAAGAATTCCTTCTAAGAAACTTTTGCCTAGGAGCCCTTATTTTTCATACCTAAATATTTTTTCATCCCCTCATGCAATTTTTGGTGTGCTTCTTTCCATGCCATTAGAAAGTGGGGTGCTGGAAGTTCATATCACCATTGGATTTATCCATAAAACCACCATAATTATAGTCCAATTTCTACTTCTTATATTTATCATACCCTTGACATTCACCAATCATCATTTCAATTTTGAGGTAACATTAAATTATTTCCTCATAGATATCAAAGCCACAACTCTTTAGGACATTCTGTAGGATTGTTTTTATCCTACCAAAAAAGCAGTCAACCATGCATTTAGGGGTACCGACAAAGAGAGAGGTGTATCACACAATCATTGTGATGTTTTCCTCATACGCTTTGATGGATTCATCATATTTTTGTTTGAGGGTAAGGAAGTTCCTTTCATATTAAGTTGGTGGGTGTGAGGAAAATATTTATCAAAAAACATTTTCAAGAAATTATTCCATTATAATGCCTCGATCTCTTACTTAGGCTTCAAATTTTTTATTAATGTACTCCATTGATCAGATTCAACCTCTATATGATAAGCAGCCTGAAGAACCTTCTCTTTTTGGAACAATGAAGGATGGAGAGGATCTTCTCAATGGAGTTGGTCCATTATTCATTGATTGAGGGATTGGATAATCCAATAAAAGTAGGTGGCCTTTGACTCATGAATCTCTTGATTGTTGCATGTTCTTTCATAGGGGGAGGGGGTTGGACAATCCTTTTAACCCATGTTTCTATTCAATATTTGAGTTAACTGAGAGTGTATCAGGACAAATTTTCTTATTCAAACTCCCATCAGATTGGTCATCTCATTAGAATAGTCACCACATTGATCTTCTCATGGTTTGTTAGCCCAAGTTCTCTCATTACTGGACATTGGCTAGAATAAAAGGAAAATTAGGGTTATATTTTTCAAATATTAAGCTAATGTCATGGAATCAAATGAAAAATATGAATAAATTATAAATTAAATTGATTTTCTTGTCTTATTGATTTCTAGGTTTTAGACTATGTTATCTATGACCCACATCCCAACATGTATTCTTAAGTGCATTTTTTTATTCCCTTAATAATGGTTCATAATAAGATGATAAACTATCCAAATCATATCCCTCGAGAGTGTCAAACCAAGAGTGTAGAAAGGCCCGTTTTTATGCACCAGTTCCTATTTGAGTCCATCTCAAATCAATTTTATCATGTTTTACCCCTAGATACATATGTGCCAGAGCCATATCTACATGTTCTTTTCCAGAGAGGGATATATTTGCTTCATAAATCACTTAATATATACTCACCAAAATTTCAGGATTATTTTCTTATACTTTGTCTTATACCTAATGATTTTAGTAGAGTGTTATTACCCTACTCCCAAAAATAACTAAACATGTCCTTTGATACCAGCTAAAATAACCTTGGTTTTTATTACACACCTGAACAAGTTTTATTCCATGAACATGCACTTAAAAAACAATGAGGATCGAGAGGTATAGGGTATTTGTAACTTAGGAACATTACATGACAACTTAATACATAAAATAAAACATCTTTATTTTAAATTTATTTTACATGACCACAACATTCTTTTGTAATTAGCATTGAATGGGATAACTTGAGGATATACATAAGAAATGGATGAGCTATAAATCCAAGTAAGGGAGTAAAAAATGAATAACATAAAGAAGAAAATTCTTTTTAGGCAATAGTCATTTCAATGGAGAAAAATTGAAACATTAACATAAAGTCATGATATAGCATCATTAAAATAAAATGGAAATTTGGTGACAACATACAACATTATATTAGCATGTTTTGAGGCTCAATAAACATGGTTTAGCCTAATTAAACCCCCATTTCACATGAATTATAATGATTAAAAACTCATTGAACACTATTTATCATGAAAATAAATATTAACCAGTGCGTTGGAGTACTATCAGTGTTCACCCTTCATAAACATTTCAGTATCATCCTTTAGTGTGCCACATAGATCATATGACATTGATTCATTCAACATCATCATTTATTAAAAAAATAAAATATCTTGGAATACATACATGAAATTATATAATCAATAAGTATATTTTAATAATGATAGATACCAATGATAGTAAAATGGGCATGGTATTCACTATATGATGATTTGGGCATGGAAAATCATGGTGCAATATCGGCCAAATAATGACATCACATGGTGATTCAAAAAATGGTTGATGACAGTGACATGAGACTCCCATAATTTACACAAGAAATTTTTAGTCATGGGATCATGTAACAAAATATCCCAAAATATATAAAATAATTTAGATGTATAAAATAGAATAAATGCATTAAAGGAAATAAGAAGAGATAAATATAACATGAAATTTCGGTAAGGTAACAGGTGTACACAGAAGTAATTAATGAGAGATAAAGGGGTCTATCTTCATTCAAACATAATGAGGGAAGTATGGGGGAGGTTTCAAATAAAACCCCGACATTTTTAATTGAAAAAATGGTATAACAACAAAAAGAAACATCGATAAAAATGAGAAAGGAAGGGAAGTGAGGATTGGTTACTTGAGTGTGTGACATAAAAAGATTAAATATGGGGGTTCATGAGATAATGGGGCACCATGGTAGGATTATAGAGAGGGTAGGGTAGAGTAGGGACGTGCTCCAAGGATTTTTAGTTAAGATAAGTAGGATATTTGATGGGATTATATAGGGAATGGGAGGGGGATTCTTTAATATTTCACAAACCTAGGTTTTGAAATCTTTATAATTAAATATTAAAAACCCCAAACCTTCCCATTGTTTTTGCCTAGTTTTTTTTCCAACGGGGATTGTAAAAGTATTATTTTACAAGGAAAATGGATGAACATATGAAAATATTACCATTGCTTATGGGGAGGTGAGTCACACTCTCAAGGAAATGAATTTAAAATCATAAAATATATTTGTACCTTTGAATGATACACTATGGATTTATTAAATAGGTTAAAAAATCTAAAATCACATTATTTTAATGTAAAAAATATATTGGGCCGATCATACCCATTATAGGAATTATTACATCAATTTGGGTTCATTATGATGCCATAAAACACATATTTTATTTATACATTATTTAATTTTACACAATAATTTGAATGCCTTAGAAAATTATGAAAAATTAACCATTGGATAATTTCACCATCATTATTCCAAAAATAATATTAATTTTATCCAAATAGTTTGATAAATATGTGATTTTTCACTTTTAAAATGAAAACTGACATTTATCGAATATTTATGGGTTTTGAAAAAAATGCTTTTCAAACATTAATGAAAATTAACTTTGACTTAATAAACATTATATACTCATTTATTATTCATAAAATTAATTCAATAATATTATTTTGTTAAAATATTTATTATTTCAAACATTCATTAATTCCTTAAAATAAATTCATTTAGAATACACTTTTTATTTAATCGTATAAAAAATGTAACTCTTATCAAACGAATTACCTGATAATTTTTAGAAAAATAACTGATATAATAATAATTTATAAGAATTGTTTCTAAAATATTGTTAAAAAAACTATAGTTTATTATAATAATGTATATATTTCTCAAATGTACCATTTTTACCTGAAAAATGTAATTTTTCAAAATCATCAATTTTTTAAAGAATGACTATTCTTATAAAGGAATTGATTGAAGAAGACATTTATTTATAAAAAAGGACTAAATAATAAGTAACTAATAACTTATTATATAACCACTTATAACACCCACATAAGTCCTAAGGGTATGGTGTGTAAAGGTGACAGACTCTTAGGGCGGCTCAGATAACATCGCTCGAGGGGTTATCTATATTAACATGAACCTCTCCCGAAGTCAATTCAATTTGTGCTTAATGTGTTGAATATAGGCTTGGTCTTGGTCAAGAGAGAATCAAAGTGGTTCTACCTAGTTTTTTAGCTATGAAAAATGAGCTTCATACAGCCTGAGTCTACTAGATAAGGCCAACCTCTCATTTGTCTGTGTGAGAAGGTAATTTTTTTTAAAACCATATATTTATATTAGTCATGTGATCACTATCCAATGGATATATAATCAATGATATTGATAAATAAAATTAATTTAAACCAAATAAAAAAAATTATTTCATGTGTTTCATATATCCATAAGACATTAAAATAAATTGAATTTTATTCATAAATTATCGGGTCGTTAAAACCACATCTTGTCCCATGTTCACATTTCCAAATCACTTTTGATCTAATATACCCTAACATAATATCATACATACATAACATACCATATCCTAGGTGATTTTTTTATTATTAATCCCTCATAAGTAGGATTTACATATAAACAAAAAATGGCTCTCTAAAGAATAGGTAAAATTATTAAACAATGCATTTTATTATATTTATTTTTAAAAAAAATTAAAATATAACCCAACAAAGATAAATTAATAACACATTTATATCATATATAATTATATATTATTAATTTAATGAAATAACATATATCTATCTCATCTTCTATAAAATGGGAAATGAAACTTTCGATCGTCTGAATGGTGGACTACCTTCTTGCGAACCTATATTTGTTTCCATCACAACCATTAGTGATTGGATATAATGATAGATTTAATATATTTATATGATATTATCAGAATTTCTTTACCCATGACATTATTATATCACTTATACCTTATTACATTACATTCAATTGGGATATTCAATTACATCTCTCGTATGTACAATGAACTACCTCATGCCGATGTGATGTGATTGCTTTTTTCTCTTAAACATTACATGGAAGGAATTAATGGTATTTTAAATTAATATATGTAAAATTTATTACATAACCATTGATTTGGAAATATAATATCTCATATCACATCTTACATTCCATTTTTTGGTAAAACAATAATGTATCTTTTGTATATGAGTTGACTACCGCCTCCACATTGCACTGTGAAATGTTTTTCACTTAATTTTATGTGAATGGTAGTAAAGACTGATTTTAATAAAGTAAATTCAATAAAAAAATAATTCTAATTATATAAATTTTATAGAATATTTATTTTCATTTCATTCCATTTATCAAGAAAATTGAACAACGTTCCTGCGTACGTACGGCCTACGGTCTCCATGAACAGTGTAATGCATAATCAATATTAAAATTTTATGTATTAATAGAAATAATTATGTAAGGAATATATATCCTATTTAAATAATGGTTAAAATTATGGATATTATAGTTCCATGATATTATAAAAAGGACCTAAACTACAAAATAAAAATATATATGAAAAAAAATAATATTACCCGAAACATGATTTTAACGAGGCATTGTTGAGAAACACGTAATAAAATGTTATATATACATAATATATGGTATCATATATATAATTATTTTTACATACAAATTTTATAATAAAACTATATTTATTATACATGAGTTGCAAATGAATATGAAGGAATTTGAACCCGAGGTAAGGGTTTCTCACCTCACTTTTACTTCTGTGAAACATCAGCCATATTCACCACCATGTTCTTTTATGTGTTGTATATAATGACCATAATGAAATTTAATATTATTAAATACTTCATATTTATGGTATTTAATGTTTTATTTTATATTATTAACTTTTTGGGGCATATGATTTAGAAATTACCATAACGGTAATGATTTATGTTACAATCTCATTGTCTATACGAAGTGTTTCTTTATGTGTTTTTTATAAAGATAATTTTAGATCTTAATCTCAGTAAAATGATTAATTTTATTCTCCAATAGTTATTCTTGAACATCCTAACTAGGTAAACTATATTTCTTATTCGTTATTCTTAATATTACTAAGTAATTGTTTTTTTAAATGGTATTTTTTTCTCTCTTTGATTGAAAATACTTTTTCAACCATATCGATGTTTTAAAATTTTTATTGCAATTTTTTTTGACATTTTCCATAGAATTTAATAATGAAATTTTCAATAATGATTAAATTTTTACAAAATGGTATGAAAGGATTCTACTTTTCATTTTCCAGACAGTGCAATTTTTTACCATTTTAGAAAATTGTGAATGGATTTTTTAGCATATACAACATATATGGAATTACAAACACTCATTACCACTCATTACGTTGAATATTACTTTAAAAGTTTACAATAAATTTTTTAATGATGTTTTTGTTAATATATAAGACTTTTATTGTTTTTGGATTTTTTTTAAATTGAAAAGGATAATTTCCTTTAGAATATTATAATAAATACTTATAGTATTTAGATTCATCAATGAATATTACAACATTTAATGTATTATGCATTGGTAATGTGTTATAATGCTAAAATTTTCATTATTATTATGAAAGGCTTATCATAGATTTATTAGGGCTTTTCTACTCTATTGAAACTCTTCATATGACTCAAAATGGTTTATGATTTTCTTATTAGATGGGGAATGTAATAGAAACACCAATTCTAATTTTCTAGTGATAATTTTTTAGTTTATTATGTTTCACCCCATTAATATGAGGAATGAATCAGACTTATTAAGTGTTTGGTTTTCCCAGTTATATCCTGGTGATGAATCAAAAAGTATCATGTGACAAACTAACATGCATTTTTGGTTATGGACTTACACATTTATATACGATGAATTAGAATAAAGTCTTGTCAATATATTTATGGTATTCAAAAATATGAATTTCCTCATTAATTTACTAATACATGATATTCCATGTGATTATTCTATTAGTTGGAATAGTGTTGGATAATTTTCAAGATCAAGTGATAATTTTTATTGAATTATTTGACCATCATTTATTCCGAAAATATTATGTTTATTTAATTGATGGAATGTAATGTATTTATATTACTTAACATTCCATTTTGATAATTCATTACCCATTCATGATATATTCCATTATACTAATACCCTTACATAGCTTTATTAATCACCCCTTTATTCTATTTCCTTTCCCCAAGTTCTAGGAATTGATTTATGATAGATATGTAGAAATATGGTAAATGGAATAATGGTTTACTAAAATAGAATATTATGATGAATTTTATTGTTAAAATTATAATATGAGATTGATATGAATCTAGTTTACCCAGACTAAAAAAAATTATAGGCCTTTCTGTATGTGATTCATAATATCTTGTACTAATGTAATAAATTAACCACTTACTCTATGTTAAAATGGTCGGTGTATTTATAGTTTATATAGGATAAATTTCATTATAATCCATGGGAACTAGATTTATGAAAATATATAATAGCTAACAAAACCCTATGATATACTTTCTAGATAATTATATATGAACATACAATTGTTTTGGAGAGGAAGATATTATATTTTTTCCAATAAATACATCCCATTATAAATACTACAAGGGTATTTTTGTCACATAGATGTACATAAGAGTAATAAATCCAAAAAAATATGGGTCATTCATGTCTAGATCATTACCTCATACACAAAAAAACCTGGGGTAAATACCTGGTTGAACTCACATTTTCATTACAAACCTTCGTAAAAAATGTTAATATATGATAACCATGAATAAACTAGGATAGAAAAACTATGTTAATGATAAAAAATGTAATTAAAATTATTTACACATCCTATAAATGATTTTGCATGATTATATAGTTTTCACTATGATTATTCTTGCTCACACAATGTTTTTACTTTTAGTGAATTATAGAAACCAAAAAGACATTGGTGAAATTTTAATGTGATATAAAGTTTGTTATTGAGATACAAAATTTGATGATTACTAGAGTCAAGGATATTATGATTATTCCTGATTAGTAAGGTTAATATCTGATTAACAACATTCAACGTAGCTAGAACTCATAAATATTAAAAATATAAGGATAAATTATAAAGTTAGATTTGGTGGTGGAGACAATGTATTAAATATGATTTAGTTTCCTATATATCATGAATGTGGGAAGAAGAACTTACATTAACATCCTAATGGTATAAGAAATGTTTTTCTTGTGCGGAGAATAAGGGTATAGAGTAATCAATTTATAAGGAGAAATAAAAAAATTCAATTAACCTAATGGATAAGAATAATGGTTTCTTGAAGGCATCATAAATAATTTAATGTTTCAATTTATTGAAATTTCGGTAATTAGTAAAATCGATGATTTTTGGAAATGATTAATAAGAGTTTCGGAAATTTTGTCTGAGTAATTCCTTTTTCCATTGACAATGAAGATACTTCAAATGAAACATGGAAGAAAGGAGATATTATGGAATAAGATAATGAATCCAAGTTACTATAATAATAATAATGTGGAATTAATAAATTTCCAATGTATTTGGATTCCAGAATTATGTTTTAAAATTATTTTATTGACGATACTCTCATTATAAGAATCAAAAATAGTGTATTGGTTTTTCATTAGTATTTTTTCTAAAATTATTTGAATATTTATATTGAATGGTAATGATGACTATAAAAAGTTATACATTTTAAGTTGATCGTTTTGGAGAAAAAATTATTAAGGGAGGATAACCCTTATTATATTCCTGATTTTATATGATAATGTTAAATACTTATTGATGGGATAGTATTCGTAACCCTGAAATTGGTGATTGATTTGGTGGTTTATGTTATCTTTGATAGAATTTATAGCAGTTTTTGAATTGTGGAATATATTTAACAATTTCTAGTTCTAATTAAGTGATAATGAGAAGAATATTTTTTTAAAAGATATAAGTTTTTAAATATGGTTTTAAGGTCATCAATTTAATCACATATTTCATAGGTGACATTAAGTGCTACATTTTTTTGTTAGGGGGAATCTAATGATAAATTTATTTTTTAAATTTACAGTCCTTACTTATATATTTTTAGATTTTTATTTTAGACATTCATATTTTGGATCAGTCTTAAGGTTAACTATTTTTTATGTGAATTATATTGAACTTTTGGGTTATTTTTAATGTTTTATAAATTAATGTATTAATGGATAACTTGTTCGAGAAATTTTTTCTTAGAAGATATCTAGAGACATGAAGAACTCATTTTTATTATTTTTATGATCTATTAAGAGATAATCGTTGTTCATAAGGAATAAATATTAATTTTAGACATTTATTTCATGGAGTATTAAATTTTGTGGTTATTATTTAAAGCCCAACCAAAGGATTAAATTTTTCTGATGAAATATTAATATATAAAGTAAATTAATTTCTTTGTGTTCTTATTCTAGATAGTAAATAAATCCGTCAATATTTTTAAGTGGATCTTGAAAAGAAAATTGTAATATATTACCTTCATTTCCATCATAGATTTATGGATTTTTTGGTGTTAAACAACTCTTGGTCATTCACTTTATTCTCATCTATGATCTCAATCACTATCTATATGTATTTAAAATTTTCATCCATGTCCATAATATTACATCCCACCAAGGATATACATTTTAAAAACCTATTGTAATCTTATTATTGATGAAATTAACACATTTGATTACCTCTTATCAATAGGATGTTTTATTTACACTTTTTATGATGTGAGTTCTCAACGATGTTAAGACCTATGATGAAAGTAATGGAATTGTGAGGGTGTAATTTTTTTAAGGGTTGTAGAATGTAACACTGTGTGATTTTATAGGAATCAAATTGTGTTTGATATAGTATATAGAATGAAAAAATGCAATTAGATAACTATTTAACACAAATATACTTTATGATATCTTTCTATTTATAAATATTATATTTCATTAATAGATTTCATAACACGTGAAACAGTGTTTTAACAAACCATGATGTACAATTAGTATCATTATTTAAAGAATAAAATTATAACCTATCCATTAAAGTTCATAGTATTAATATAAGAACTATATTTTATAAATATAAGAATGATTATTTTTGTTAAATAAAAAATATTGATATTTTTTGCTAAAGTCTTTATATATTTAGAAAATATTATTTCCACAAAAATTAATTTAATATATTTTCATGAACAAATAAATAAATTAATATTTGAAACTTTTAGAAATATGATTTTAAAAAATTAACATCATTTTGTTAATCAAATTTTCAAATTTATATTAGGGTGTGGTTTTCTGATTTTTCGTAAAAGATTAATTGTTTAATGAATAGAGAAAAATATATTTTTTTATTAAACAAATTGATATTAATTTATAGAATTTATAAGGATATATTATTTATAAATTGTTTTAAAATTAATATTAGTTATATTATATATTTATTGATCATATTTTGGTCATTTTAATCCGTTTATTATTTAATTTTTATATTAAATTATCTTTACTTATGAAAATTCCCCCATTGAAAACCCCATTTTTTCTTCTTGTTTCTCAGTTCATTTTTAAATTAAATTTCTCCAATTATGAAATGAAATGTGTGAAAAATTTAATTATTATTTTTAATAAGAATAATTCATATCATATAATATGTCCATTTTAATTTTTGGATATAAATAATTTTAAAAAAAGAAAAAATTACTTACCTTGGCTAAGGTAAAAACAAGTTCACCGAGGTGGATAAAGAAAATTGAAAAACATTTAGAATGATCCCATAGATGTATAATTAAACTTTTATGGTCATATTCTTACCTCATATTTTCAATTGATATATAATTAGTAATTTTGGATCCTTTTAGAAATATAAATTATCGTAGTCATGTTTTCTTTTAAAAAAATCAAAGTGTTTTCTCTCCCACGCATATGAAAGTTCCCCCCCCCCTCTTCGTCATAGATAAAAAATATAAATCTCCTTTTTCATCCAATACCTACACAAATTACTTCCTTAAAAACCTCCCCACAACATATATTTCATATTTTTATTAGGAAACCCTCCTAAAATGACTTTATGTTTAAACCTATTGAAGCAATTTGAATAAGAGGTAAAAGTATTAAATTTTTGTTCTGTTTTATCTCTTATTACAATTTCATAAAATATCCTTTAATTATGAAAGAAATAATTACACCTATATCTACAATATTCATAAATTTTATTTTTTTTTAATTTCAAATAATATATCCATCACTATTTCTATTAAATGGGAAATAAAACTGTCGATTGTGTGTATTGTAGACTACTACCTCATGAATCGATATATTTTTTTATATTCCCACCATTAAATGTTGGATATAATGAAATATTTAATATATTTATATGATATTAGTTACATAATTATAATGTTTCGAATTATTATATCATTTATACCTTCTTAACTTTAATTTCATGGGAGGATATGATAATGTTTCTTTTGTGTACAATGGACTATAACCTTACAAAGTGATGTGATTCATTTTTTCATACTTATTACATGCAAAGTAGTAAGTATAATGTTGAAAAGGATATTTGATATATATTAAATAACCATTCATATTGAAATATACAATGAAATATAACTTCGTACCTTCCAATATGTTGAAAAAAAAACTACGTCAACTGTGCATGTGTGTGGACTACTTCCACTGCATAGTGATATAAAATGTTTTTCATTTTATTTTTAAAATTATTTTAATAAGTATGTATTTTATTCAAATAAATTTGATATAAAACATAATAATGATTCAGTAAAAGTGATTTAATATTTCTTTTTCTTTTTTTCTATTCGTTGAGAAAATGGAATCAATGTTCATGCATACGTACGACAAACAGTATCCACAAATGGTGTAATTAATTTTATATATTTAATATTTATCGGTTATTTTATATGATTAGATAATGAATATATATGGTATTCATATAATGGTAAAGTTCTGGATATGATGTAATCTAGATCAAAACAAAATATCCAAAAATAATAAATCAAAACATACATGAAAAACAAAGATGTTACTAACCATAAGAATATTTTAACTAATAATTGTCAATACATGTTTCGTAAAATTTCTTCCGTAAATCAAATATGGTATGATATATTTAATTATAGTTACCTAAAATATATAAAATAAACATATACTTTTTACTCTCTAGGTCTGGACTTTTACAAAGGATGTTATACATAAGGTAAGGATTTCCCACGTCACTTTTACATTCAAGAGATGTATGTCATATGCACTATTTAGTTTATTTATATGGTGAATGTACTTCCCATTTTGATATTTTATATCATAAATAACTTTTTTGTAATGATATTTAAAATTTCATTTTTGGTTATTTCTTTTGGGGGGATTATGATTCAAAAATTACCGAAGGGTAAAAGATTTATGATACAATCTAATTGATTATCAGGATTATTTGTGAGTAAATTTCATTTGTTAAAATATTATAATCTAACTATGAATAAACTCGTATTTTATATTATTCTGATCTTATTATTCAAATTCTCTAGTATTATTACGATTTTTACTCTCTTTGGAACAAAATCTTATTGATAAATTTTTTAATGAAAATCTATGCTTTTACTCTCTTTGGTAAGAAATATTTTTTCATAAAAAATAATGTGTTCTAATTTATTTTTCAGTAATATTTGGATATTATCCAATAGATTTAAAAAGGAAAAATTTACTCATGATTTTTAGTTTACAATAATGTTTTAATGTAATCTTCTAGTTATTTTCTAAATAATTCAATTTTTATTTTTATTAATTCATTGTGAACATATAGTTTTTTAACTAATACATATTATATGAAATTACCCTCCATCATGAACACTTATTACATTTAAGTTAACCTTATAAGTTTAAAAGGATATTTTTTATGTAATTTTTTATTAATATTTTTGAAATTTTTAGTTTTTGAAACTGCTATTTATTATTAAAATGATATTTTCCTAAATATTATTTTAGTGGAATATTTATTCTGTATTGATTCATTAATCACAGAAACCCAATTTAACTTATTCTCTACTAAGAATATGTTCTAATTATTTCTTCCATATTATTGTTCCAAATTCACCATGATTATTTGAAATGGAGTTTTTCTACAAAAATACCACCTATCATATTCCTGTAAATGGTTTATAATTATTTTTTATTAATTTGATGAAGTATTTATTATTTTTCATTATGTTTTTAAATAAGAATAGTTTTATTAATTATGCTTCACCCCATTAATATGAGGGAGAAAATACACTTTGTATGAGATGAACAGGGCCTAATATATCCCTTCGATGCATATATATGTATCATGAGACAAACTATCATGGTTTTTTTAGGACTTGCAAATTTATGTACGATTTCATGAAACAAGACATTGAATGAATGGTTATGATGTTTGGAATTATGAATTTTGACATTATGAGATTAGTTATTGATGTTCCGTGAGATTATTTAATTACATACAATATCCATGGCTATGTTTCAAGCTCATTCATTATTTAAATGGCATTATTTGATCATCAATTTTTTCTATGATATTATGAAATAGTAATTAATTAAATGGGGTCTCTTTTATTTATTTACCTAAAAATAATTATTATTCCTTATTTATTGATGATATCTTCATCTATAAGCATGACCTTACTAAGAATTAGAGCTCACTGATTTCCTATGTTTCCTTTCCCCATGATTCCAATATGTGTATTATAAATGATATTAATGGATACTCTAAATGGAATAACGGTGTATTCAAATAAATTATTTTTTTTTGTATTTTATATTTTCAATTTTAATATGATAATAATTTATGAATGTAGTTTTCTAATACTAATATACTATTCAGTCCTTCAGGATTCAATTACTTCTCTCTTATGCCAATGTAATAACTTAACACTTAACTCTAGGATACAAGGGTAAGGGTCATTACAATCAATGGGATGCAATAATTAAAAATGAATCATGTCTCTTCATGGTTATGGTTATACACATGTACACACAAAAAACGTTATCAGTTTTTTTAATTAAGGAAATTTTGTGAAAATTAATTTCTTATTAATTTTCTAGAATAATAAATATGTCATAAATATCATATATGTACATTAAGTCTATCATTATAAATATAAATGAGATTTTGTGATTGAAAAAATAATTTCATCATTTCACAAGGTGGTAGTCCTCTTTACACATGGGAAACAATTTATTTCACATTTGATGGAGGATGAGATTGATATAGGTTATACCTTTGTTATAAACAAATTTCTATATATGGGAGTTTCTAGTGTTATTATTTTAACATTTTTGAAGAATATTAAAATGAAGAAGAATAAAAAATTAAATGAAAACTTTTCACTGACATAAATACTACTTATTGGGTAAATATCATAAGTATCACCACTAATACGTTTTTAGGTTTTTAAAGTTATATTGAATAAAAACCAAGAATTTGTTAAGAATTTTTTTCTAAAAAACAGATTAGGAATATGACATTTAAATGATAATTATAAAATCTCCTATGATTGAATAATAAATATGAATGATTATGAAATAATTTATAATGAGGTTTAATAAAATCAGCATTAATTATTAAATTACTAGAAGTTTCATGATGATGAACCTTGATACTTATGTTATTAGTTTTACATTATATTTCGATTCACTAATATGGAATTTATAATGTCATGAGGGACATTATATATAGTTTATTCTAGGTTAGTATTGTTTAATTTAGTATAGTTTTTTTCTATACTATCATTATATTCTATTATTTCATATTCATTACCACTCGAGACAGAGTCTTCTCATACTCAAATTCTTTTCGGATTTTGGTTTTTTACCCAATATCTTGGTTTGTAATGTAATATATTTTTGATTATTCTATCATCCCTACTATCAATTTTTATATATCATGATGTTTAGTAATATTTGGGTTGTCATATCCTAAGGTATAGTGCAGGTTCTCATGGAAGATTTGATGCATTTATATTAACTCTTAATGGGTGTGTGGGCTATAGTTGATTGAGGTTATAACAATAACATGTATTCAAAAAATAGTGATCGATTTTACTATAGGTGTACTTTTCCATGGGCAATAAGGGACTATGGAATAGTGCATCATACATGGGTTGTGATTGCTTTTAGACTAACTACATGTCATAAAGATGTGATGGGATGTGGTTTGATGGGTTAAATAGGGTGGAAGATGGGATAATGATGTGGCTGTTAGAGACTTATTCCAATGAGAAATGTTTGACCCTTTGGTTGTTTAGGATTTTTAGGTTAAATTTCTTATCTTTAAGATAAGTGAATTGATGATTTTATGGTATTGAATTGTAGGATATTTTCTATTATGAAATGAAAGAAACAATCCTTTTGGGTAGTGGATGGTGCTATTTTTCATATATGTGTATATATATATATAATACTATATTACATATTTTTGTGAATTCTTTAGTGAGATAGAATCAGTATGATTTGTTTATAGTTCACCTAATTTTGAAAATTAGTTAATTTCCACAATTAATTCTCTAGGCCCATGTATACTTCTTTCAAAATTACAAGGGAGGATTAAGTGAGGGTCATACTTAGTGTATTTCCAAAATCACATCTATATATGTATAAATTGGTTAACTTCTCCTTTAATGATATTTGGAGATCGTTCGGGGAGATACTATGTCATTTTGGTTGTTTTAGAGCTATTAGTGCTGGTGGTCACTTACCATGAATTTCTCTTGGTATTTCCATTTTTCCGTGAAAATTTTGAATTTTAATGAACCATAATAGATTGTTAATTTATTCAATAGAGTTTTTAATCGGATGTGTCTAAATTTTTGTGATATATATATATATATGGTTATACATCTTATTTTATGTGTATTTATACCATCAGTGCTAGTCACTAACCGGTGTCCATTTTAGGAGGGCTTGAGGGGACATTTCTCTCACAGCTACTGGCATAGGAGAGATACTAGTGGAGTGGGTCATTAAAAGTGATATTACATGTTTTTGTTAAGTGATATGATAGATTTTAGAGATTGGAACTATTTAGTAACTTTAAGGATTATTTGGGAAGTTTATTTAGTAAGCTTTAGCATGTTAATTTATTAAGGTAGACTACCTAGGAAAACAATTTTAGGAGACCATGTGATTTGATGTAAGTCCCTTATGATTAATGAACATAATAAGTGAAGTGATTCTATATTTAAGGTAAAGAAAAATTTAAGGATACATCCAGATGAATATTTTCACCTATGATTTAATTGGTAAGATAATAAAAATTATGGTAAACTATAATTAGTGAATCTTATGAATTTCATATTCATAAAATAGATTGTCCCAAATATTTTCTCTTTTTTGTATGGATCTCATTAAACATCTCCATCATGTTCTATTTGATTATGTCTAGAATGATACTCATGTAGATGACAATGATGTTTTGAAAGATTATTATCATAATTAGTGGAATACACATTAAGAATTTTATTTCCATATTCAATATGGGTATGATGTATCCATTTGAAATTAGTAGAATGATATTTAGTTTGAAAAGATATATATTTCAATCATAATGATTCATGACAAGAGGGATCATTAGATTTCATTATTTTTTAGCATAATTTATGGAGTTGCGTTGATTTGGTTTTCTTATTCATTAGGTATTTTTTTAGATTGATCCATTTCATGGGATAAGCTTCATTATCATTTTTGGTGATTTTCATTCATTAAATGTAAAGGTGTCTTATTTATAATTGATTTGAAATCTTTACCATGGGATTTATAGTATTTGGGAATTTGGTGTTATATATAAGAACATATTGTGATATACTGCATTCTTTTTTCCAAATTATTTGGCTAAAAAAATTTATTTTGATGTGGAATTACATACAAATATCCAATTTCTGGTGACCACATTCACATTTTCACTATATCGTGAGGTTTTACCGAAGATAGAGGCCCTAAAGTGGAAACTAGTTAGGGATGGATCCTCATTATAAGGGATTCATCAGGATAATATGTACAGAATTTCAATGGCCATTGGTTATAATATTCATGGTTAGATGAAGTCTTAAATAGTATGTAGTTTGATCCATCATTTTTCCTCTCATTTAACAGGTGTAAAAGTACCTTTCCCACCTATGGGAGATCATATATTGATTATTTTTCTTGCAGAGGTCATATATTTTAAATTATTGAGTTCCTGACCGTCTTTATAAATTAATTTTTTGATGGTAGACCTCACAAAGGATATCTATTATAGCAGTATCCTTCAATCCAACAACAATAGTATTCTATTGGTTTTGATTTAGAAATAAGATATATAGTATATAAGTTACTTCCATGTCAATGCCCACATATTCAAGGAAATAGATGCAAAATTATCTATATTTATTTTCACCATCATGTCTAAAGACGTTTTTCGGTATGATATGTTCATATTTAAGATTTATAGATGTCTACACTAGGTGATCAAGATATCATATAGTGTATTCTCTACTTGTAATCTAACTATGTGTGTTACTTGTATAATTTAGAAGCTAGAAACTACATCATTACTCCAGACATAATCAATCTAAGAATACTTTAGGTGGAGAGGCATTTTGTTCCCATTCCATTAAAAATGATAGTTTGAAGATGAGAAAACTTATTTGATGGCTATGAAGATAGTGATATGATTCTAAGGTATCATCACTCTTGGGGATATTTAATATCTTTTTTGACACATCCCTATTACATGATACACATAATTTCATAGTTGTACCAAATTTAGGATATTTATAATTACTTAAAAATCTTAATTATATTCTATAATTATGATAGAGGTAAGGTATTATTGGTTTTTGAGTGAGATCATCAAAAGGGTCAGTGTTTTTTCAATACATTTTCCTCGTTGATATTCAAACTGATAAAAATTTCAATGAAGGATTAGATGATGGTGTTCTTACGTGTTATATAATATCACCTTCATTTCATTCTAATCATTATTATGACACATCCTTCTCTTCATGAGATCCGGTTGGGGTAATATTTTTGTAGGGTATCTCTCTATTATCAATTTTTGTGGATCGGTTTGAACCATAGGAGTTGTGAGTTTTGAATAATCATATTGATGATCTTATAAAGAGAGGTTTTATTCATCCTAGTGTGTCACCTTGAGTACATCAATTGTTTTATTGAAAAATTGTATGGTAGTCTATTATTGACTAATAATTAATGTCTTATAAATAAGGTGATAAAAAAGAACAATTATCCCCTTCCATGGATTGATGACATGTTTGATATATTAAAGGCTGTTAGTTAGTTCAGAATGATCGATTTGAAGTCAAGATATCATTGGATAAATTAATGTAAAATTATTTTCCGAATTATATAACATAATGAGTATTTATATATAAATTTTTTTGAATAAATTTAATTTCTATGTGAGCTTGTGTTACACACACCATCAGGTTTTAACAAATGATGATATACTATTAATATTATTATTTATACATTTCCATTATAACATAGTGGTCAAAAATGGTGATATGAACACAAATAAGAATATTTTCAAAATTATTTTAAACTATTTTATATAAATAAAACATATTGATAAAAAAATAATTTTTATTATAGATTTATATTCTCTGAAAATAACATTTTTCTATAAAAATGTATTTCATAAATATTGTGAACCAATAGAAAATTTATTTTTTCCCAGTTTTATTAAATTAATTTTAAGAAATAAAATTATTTTTTAAAATCCACATTTCAAAATTATCTTTGAGTGGACATTTGAGAAATTTCATAAAATATAATTTTTTTGATGAATAGTATAAAATACAGATTTCTATTTAAGAACTAAATTTTTGTTTAAATGGTTTAAAATATCCATTTTATTTTAAGATGGGTTTTTAAGTTAAATTAGAACAATTATATATTAATTTATCCCATTTATTTTAATTAATTAAATTTTATATTTAATTTTGATATTAAAACTTTCTAAAAATATGAAAATATATTCTTTGGAAACCCATGATTTCATCACATCTGCAAGATTAATTTTAAATTAAATTATTCCACATCTTTGAATTAAATTTGAAAACTTTATCCCATATTTGGTATCAGAAAAATTAATATTATATAAGAAGGCCAACTTAATTTTTTAAATAATGATAGTAAAACAAATAAAAATTCATTACTGCGTTTAATGTTAAAATATATTTCTCGGGAAGTTAAACTAAAAATGTAAATGTTAAAATGAACAAAAAACTTTTCCAATTCTAGTTAAATGTAAATAATTTGGCCTTAACATGTCTAATGTTCTATAATTGTCCATTTTGGACCATTTTACCACGTTTAAAATGTGGGTGTACCTTTTTCTTATCCAAAATTATTAATGTGTCCTCTCCCACACATATGAAAGGGAACACCCTCTCCCCTACTATTTGTACATAACATCCTATTAGATTTGAAAAATATTAACCAAGTATCTTCTATAAGAATATTGCCATTTCCTAGTGATATTATTTTATTTATGAATCCCTCTTATTAATACTTTTGGTGAAATCATGTTGTGGTTGTCCAAAGAATATGTATCATTCTTAACAGAGGATTTTTTGTTTCATATATTCTTACTCATCCTAAAAATATTCACAGACTATGATGATATAATAAAATATTTATATCCAATATAATTTGATGTTATTAATTTAATAACTCATATCCCTAACCTCTTCCATGAATTTTGAAACAAAACCATCTATAATGTGTACAATAGACTACCACCTCATGAACTGATGTAATTCATTTTCTCTCACTGCCTCTCGCCGATGGATACAATGACGTATTTACCATATTTATATTATCTTTACGAAATTATTATACTTTTTAATGTATAATATCACATCTACTTTCTATCATTCAAAGGATTTTTAAAATGAAAACATCGCTCGTTCATACCTGTGGACTTCCACCTCCATAATGTGTTGTGACATGTTTTTCATTTTACATTGATAGGGATTGTAATAAGGATATATTAAATGAATATATGTTATACCAATGATACAAAAACTGATTCTGGAAGGCTTTATTTATTAAGACTCAGGCTTAATATACATGTATTTACACCGTTTAACATGAATGTTACCCATATTACAAATGTACAGGCCTGAGAACCATAATAGATTAGTGTCTTTCGAATCTTGGGAACATAACATTCTATTTTTGTTAAATATCTTTAATGTTTTCCAGTAATACCTTATCATTTATTACTACTACATAAATATTTCTTTTATAACGTAGGGAAAGGAAACATAAGAAAGGGTGATATCATAATCAAACTAATGGGAAATAAAGGAGTATGTAAGCATAAATTGAGAATAATGGTAAAGGAACTAGAAAATAATTTTTGAAAATCAAACCCTAAAAATCAAAGATCATATACATTATTCAAGCCATACATATTGGGAGTTCATAATTAATGAATCATAAGGGTGATAAATCATTATAAATATATCATGAACAATAAGATAAGGTCATATAAGTGTAGAACCATCATACATATATCAAACCATTTCATGTGTCATGTATATGTACCAAAATCCTCAACATAGTGGATCAAAAAACACCTCATTATTAAAGTGGATCAATATGAACCTTTTTCATATTATGGATAAAGACACACCTATTTCCTACTATGGATTAGAACACACATGTTTCCCATTGAGGGTCAGGACACAAATCATTCTCTGTGGGGATTAGGACACACCTCTTTCCCATATAGGGTAAATCCAATCATATTTTTCCCAACATTATCTCATGAGATATAAATCCATACCCATGAAATTAAAGGAGATATATATCCTACTCTTCATATACTGTAATCATATATATCTATTCCAAAATTTCATAAAAGTTCATCATAACATAACATAGGAAATGAAATAGAAATCATAAAAATTTAAACATTTCATACCCTATTTAAAATATAAATGGTTCACAGTCATTCTATCATAAAATAACTGATAAAAGAAAGTGTGTTTCAGAAATTTTTTATCATTTCATTACCTAAGGAATAGAAACAAGTTTCATAACAATCTTGAAATATATAACATAAAACATTCATAGAAAAAAATAAGTATGGATTCTCTAGATCAAATCTGCAATATATCATAAACTATATCAAAATAGGTCATATTATCTAGGAAATTATTTTCAAAGATAACATTCTACCTTTTTTAAGGAAAATAAATTTTTATTAAAAATCACATTTTAGGAAATAAAATATCTTCCAAATAATTTTCTTTGAAAACCCCCTTCAAATATTTTAAAATAATATTTAGAAAAAATTTAAAAAATTTAGTACTGAAACTTTATTTTCTTCTTGAAAAAAATATATTTTAATAATAAAACATTATTAAAACCTTCTTATTTTAAAATAACCTTTAAAACATAAAAAATTAATTTGGAAAAATATTTTATACAATTTATAAAACATTAAACATTTCTGAAATCTTATTCCATAAAAATGATCATAAAATAAAACATAAAAACATTTTTAAAAAAATTTAGTCTGAATAAAAATCATGAGAATTATTGATGTATGGTACATAATATTTAATCAATGGAATAATAATCATAAAAAATCTCAATAAATGATGAGTTTATTGCCATACATTCTTTCTACCTTGGAAATAATGAATCCAAATCCACATGAAAGAATAAAATTAATAAAATATTACTATATTATGCAAATCAATATATTCATGATATAACATGTCAAATGTAAGTATATAATCCTCTTAAATGAATATAGGTGCATAACAAAACATGTGTCTCAAAGTTGCATAATTTTGAAAAAACTACCTTACCAATTGGGTAACATTTGAAACATAAACCCCCATGAAATAGATATCATCAAATGGAAATGTAAATAACCATAAATTTAATAATAATAATCATATAATATATTTATGGGATTTATATACAAAATTCAATAGAATTATTGAATAATATATCATATATCTTATTGAAGGAAATGTGGGATGGGAAAACAGAACATTACGTCTTGACTATGTTTGTACACATTAAAACCCTTACAATAATAAATATTTGTTTATTATACATATAACATAGAAACATATTCTTATATATCATACCATATCTTATTTTATTAAGACATTATATTTTACATTTATTAACTATTCCATCTTAATGTTATGATTCAAGTAACAATTGATTTTTTCTTATATGATTTGAATTTTTATTCAGGATCCAACTACTTAGTTAAGGCTTTACTTATTTAAAGAATGTAAAGCATGATATAAACATCATATATTACCTTTATATAATTATTTAAAATAATATATAAAGCTTTTAAATATGAAATGGAATATACCATTCATGGAGATAGTTGGTCGTACATACGCATGATTGTTGTTGCCGTTATCATATCATTTTGAAAGAAAGAGTATAAATTAAATATATGTATATATATTAGTTAATTTATCATTATTATTTCATATATATCATATAATTTTACTAAATCCATCCTTAGTACTATCCATGTAAGGTGAGAATGAATCACATCTCTCTGAGTAGGTGGTAGTCAACAAATCCATAAATGAATTTGTCATATTTAAATAAATGTAAAACATGAAGGTATGTGTTATATAATAATTAAATAAGAATAAATTAATAATAAATATAATTTATATTATATAAAAAACTTAAATCATTATTACCAACCTTGGAAGGTGGAAATAGATGGAAGAATGACATCGGTTTGTGAGGCGGTAGTCTGTTGTACACACGAATAATGATTGTGTATCCCATTTGATGGAAGTGTCTATTAGTTTTGGTAGAAATATTAACCTAAAAACCCCATAATATTTATTATTATAAGGATATTAAATAATCATGTAATAGGAATAATTTTATTGGGTTTGGAATGAAAGAAAATAAAAGTGTTCTTGAAAGAATGTAACGTATTTTTTGAATAACTCCTTTTTATTTTCACAAAAGAACATAAATGGATTTATTTATTACCAAATTGGGTCTTCTATGATAATATTATTTATCTTCAAATATTATATTGGCATGGATCATAATATTTGTGAGGATTTATTGGTTTCAAGATGTATGGAGGGTGAGTGCATTTTTATATCAGAAGAGGAGTTGTATTCTTATAAATATAAAATGATAAACACTATTTTCATCAATAAATTTCCTCATTCTGTTTGAAAATGAAACATACTTGACTAGAGGCTATTTATTTTTTATCCACACTGTATGTACACAAAACTAATGTAATTTATTTCATTTTTCCATAGTCATTATGTTTCTGTATTTTTTCCATTTTGGTTATTCATTTAGCTAGCTATTTTCTTATCCCATGTAACTAGTACATTAAGTCTAAATTAAAGTCCATAATAATATAAAATATAGACCCAATACTTGTAAATTATTTCATCTAAAATAGAAAATAAAAATACCATATTTTTTGTAAATTATCTTTAACAAAAACAAATGTAACGGGTAAAACCAATTCTTTAAACCTTATACATTAACGACGCTTTTACTATTTATGGGTAAATATGTTCATTATGAAAGATTAATTAAAAACATAATTGAAAATATTTTATATTTATCTTTATGTTACTTGGTATAATATTTTTTTTTCTTAATTTTAAATTAATTAATAAAATATCATTGAATTTATTTAATTATTAAATAAAAAATCAATGCTGTCGCGTTTCATAAGAATTTTATGTAATTAAATCTTCTATAAAAATAATATATAAATTTAAATTATAATAATAGGTAATTTCCCCTAAAAATTAATATTTTTAACCAAACCTATTTAGCTTCTTCTCTAATCCAAATCATTATAAGTGATGAAGGAAAGGAAGGTTCCTTTTTTGTCCTCTTCATTATGTAACATATTATACAAGTAACATACAAGGAATAGTATCCTAGTAACTCAGAAAAACATATAATAATGTGTTTAGGTTCTAAATATGTCCATATAATGGGGTTTAGACATGTTTTGGGACATTTATACACATAATATTCTATGTTTAATCATTAAGTATGCTAGTTCTTACCTTAATTGCTGAAATTAATTTTACCTTTTTCAATCATCATTTCGGTCAAAAAAATCATCTTATCCAAAAACAAAATTAAAATTTATTCCAAATATTTATTTCCATTTTCCAAATTCAATTCAAATATGTGGCTAAAATTACTCTTAAAGACACTATGAAAAAATTTGTTTTTAAAGAGAAAAGTTCAAAATTTTTCATTTCTGTCTTATCCATTTTCAATGTGAAATTAGATTAGTTAACCATACTTGTAATAATTGATATATAATGGAACTAATAATACCTTTGAAAAATTTAAAATATAATTTAACAATATCAAAAAATTTGAGGAAAATATAGTTTTCAATTAAAACTCATTATTTTTGACAATTCATCTAAAATGAAATATTTTCAAAAAATCCCAAAATTTCACCATAATCAAATTTTAACATTATGAATTTAAAAAATATTTTTATTTTATCCAATATAGTTTATAAATTGTTATAAAATTAATTTTATCATTTTTTATATAAGGGAAAAAATATTTCTTTTGAGAAAATTGTATTTTTAGAAACATGTAGATATTAGCAAATATTGTATAAAAAATTTACATAGTTTTTTATTTAAATTAGTAGATTATAAATAATCTTTTAATATCAGTTATTAATATTAATATTATTATCCCTAATAAAAAGGTTATAATTGTCATGTTTATATTTTTATAATAATAAAACCCTATTTCATAGAAACACAATGTTGTGTGTAATGCATGCAAAGATGATATTGCATGTAGCAAGAACATAACATTGTGTGGTGTATATAGAATGGTTAACTTAATGTATCATGAAGTTAAAGACAAAAAAAAGTTTAATTTATTTGAAAAAAAATTCAAAAAAGGTTGGTGTGTTACACCTACCCCCCTTAAAATAAATTTCTCCAACGTAATTGATCTAGGTCATTGGAGGATCAATACATTACTATTCATCTCAAAGGAACCAAAATTTAAAAAGTAAATAATAAAAATACTTTAAAAAATTAATTCAAACACAAAACAATTACCCAATGTAACTCGTAATTAGGTTTCATCATATTAGAACGTAGTTGGGATGGGAAGATTGGACATCAAAGAAAAGTGTAAATAATTATAGAGCGTGATTAAGTTCATTGATAAAAATAATTTTAATGAACAATTTTATTTTAAGGGCCTCAAAACTATAAATATTTGATGATTCATAAGACCATAATCTTAACAAAAATGAATCAAATGAGATATGTAATTTTTAATATCATTTTCATAGAGTAAAGTAAATATTTCACAATCAAGGAATATAAGGAAATATACTTACTTTATTTGACTCATTTTTATATGAAAAATCTCACCCTTTTTTGTGCCAAGATCATTCTCCACTTCATCTCGTATTCCATGAAATGAATGTGAATTTTATACCCCAAAACTACGAATGGATCATGAAACCCAGGGATAGACTGATAACACATTCTGTTTATCATCCGGTATTATTAGAACAAAATGTTAGCCTAGGTTATCCAAAATATTTAAATCCTAATATCATGATATAATACCAAAAAAAATATAAAACCTCATATGATCTTCAACTTAAACCATGCTATAAATTGTTGACCTTATAACCCTTACAAAATATAATTCACCTCTATTCCTTAAATAAGCACTTGTCTTATACCAAAAACATTTTATTGGATACATTAGTTCATCCAAACACTAAAAGAACATTAAATGTAATTTCATTATCCCGAAAATATTTTAAAGGGGATATAATAACATGAAACTGCACTAAAGTATGGACTATAATATTTTCATATGGATTAATCATAAAAAATAAAAAATAAAATTCCTAACAATGGATGGGAGGACAAGTGTGAACCAATTATTATGATTCACATCATCCACTGTGATTGCATAAGAATTCTATTTTTTATTTTTCCTTAGAGGTTATTGTCTCATATCATCCATATTATCTCGTGGATTGGGGAATTTATTTCCCTAATTACCAAACTCTATGTAGTTGAAACCATACAGTGTGTATGATGAATTAGTTTGTATCCTTTTCTCTTCCATTACATTTATCATCTCATTAATAATCTTTTGATAATAAAAAATTTTACAACCTTCCAGGAAATGATTAAATCACCACCTAGTTCCATTCAATAAGTCCCCTTAATTCTCCTTCACATATTAATTTCGCATGGATTTATTGAATTTTATTCCACTAATTTAGTTTTCATGAGACTCAATCATCCATTTCTTATCAAAACAAAAGGGATTGAGGGAATATCTAATTTTGATTTCTAAATTCTAGTGTAAATAAAAGTAATTATTCATAACTACTAAAGTATCTTATTACTAATACATTCAATGAATCAGTTTTATCCCACCATTGTATTTAATAATTTTTTCTTCAGTGTGGATGATAAAACCAAAATATTTTCATGAAGGTCTTGTAAAATTATCTTCATATGTCCTAATAGAGACATCATCCCTATTATGTAACATAATAGATTCCTTCAACATCATTCTGTATATAATATGATAGAAGTACTTACCGAAATATATTATTTTCAACTATTACAATTCCATTGAGATAATTAAATTTTGTTCCCACTTGTTCGTAAAAAGAATCTATCACTAACCCGCTTCACCTTACATACGAATATCATACAATATTATTGTTTATACTTTAAGGACTTTATAATTGAAAATATCATTTCAATGGTACTAGTCCATTATTCAAAAACTAGTGGATTAGTGGAATAACTAAAATAATGTGGGTGTTGTCTCATGAAGGACTCTGTATATCATTATTTCCTCCTTTTCCCACATAGAATGTCAAAATGATTCATAGATTGAGAATTTTTTTTGATGATATCAACAGGATAACACATTACATTTCCCATATCATTTTGTTTCTCAGTAAGACATTCATCACACTCTCTATTGCATTCAGTATTAATATGGTTCCTTCAGGTTCTAGTCACTGATGAAAACATGCAGGTATAGCGTGAGAAATAATTCTCAAAGAGGAAAACTACATAATCATGTGAAATTACTTATATGTAGACTGAATCACAAAACATAGTAATTTAATCTATGAAATCTTCCGTTTCTCCTTAGAGGCATCCCTATAAATATCTTTAGAAATATCCCTATGTATCTAATAGAAAATTTATCATCCTAGTTTCCAAATCAGGACTATTCCTTTGATACCTACTACAGTGACTGAGGCCTAACAGAAATTGATATTACAAAATTTTATAGTAATATTCATCATGTTATAAAATTACATCCCTTAGTACCATAATATTTTAATGTCATTGGAAATGTGGAAACATTATCTTTTATCATGATGAAGGATCAACAATTTCTCCACAAAGACTGTACAATTTTGTACCCCTACTCAAAATCAATCTTAATAGCCCGGGAAAAGGAAGCATATGAAACGTTGAGAAAAAAATCTCAATAAGTCTAAATAAAGGTGATATGAATGCATTGTAGGAATATAATGCTTAGTGAACATGAGATTAATATTTGGTGATCATACCCTACATATCAAAGATCATATACACGAGTCATTGAATAAAGATTGTATTTTTATAAGACATGAATCATAAGGGTGATTAATCATTATAAATCAATAATGAACCATAAGCTCGTGTAATATAAGTTGGGAAACATCAAAAATATAAATAATTGTTTCAATTTTCAAGGATAACTACTAATATCATCAACATAATGGACCTGGACACAACTATTTCACAAAGTAGATTAGGACCCACCTATTTCTCATTGTTGATCAGGACCCACATGTTTCCCATTGTGGATCAGGAAACACCTCTTTCCCATTATGGACAAGGACACACTTTTTCCATTGTGGATTTGGGAACACCTATTTCCCATTGGGGACCAATCCCATCGACTTATTTCCCATCATTATCTCATGAGATAATAATATTTTTCCCAATTTATTGGAGGAGATATCGGTCCCAACCATCACATATTGAAATCATACATACATGTGAAAAAATATCATAAACATTCACCATATCATAACCAATGAAATGAAATGGCTATCATAAACATTCCATTATATCTTAACATATGGAAAAGATACATGTATCATAATCATTTAATAATATAATAACCAATGATATAAAGTTTGTTTCATAAGGGTTTTATTATGGAATAACCTGTGGAAGAAAATTGGGTTTCATAAATAATATGAAATCATAAAAATAAACCACTTAGGGAAATAAAATTGATAATAGATTCCATTTATCACATCCCCAATAAATCATAATCTATATTACAGGATTCCATCTTCATAGGAGATGGATTTTGAATGATAACATGGATCATTTCATTAGGAAAAAAACCATTCATGGAAAATCACATTTTAAGGCATAAAACATCTTCAAAATAATTTTCATTGAATAATTAATTTAAAAATAATAAAATATTCCTGAAAAATAATTTGTAACATTTTCATAGGGAAAATATTTTTTCTTCTTTCAAAAACACTTCTTATCTCCTAGAACATTTTGAAAATATTATTCTTTGTAAATAACCCTGATAACATATAAATTATCTTTAGAACCCCATTTGAAAAACATTTCAAAACATATAGAATCTCTGAAATCATTTTCTTTGAAAATTATCTTTAAACATCACATAGAGAATTTAAATTATTTTTATAAAATATTATTTTTAAAAAAATAATTGACTGAAGGGATAAATAAAGTCGAATTTTATTAAAAATAATTTCATAATTATATAAATTACTAAAGAGTGGGAAAATGGTAATAATACTTGAATATGTCCTGAAAAAATAGAGTCGAAGAAATATTATGGGAATTCTTGTGTTATGGAATATAATATTTGGTCAATGGAAGTATAATCATAAACAATCATGATAAACCATACAATTGTAGCAATGAACTCTAAGTACCTTTGAAACATTGAATCATAATCCCCATTAAATAAAAACATTAAAAAAATAATTATATGTCATGAATTCCATTCAATTCATAATAAAACGTTTCAAATGGTAGTATATACACCTAGTTAAATAAAATAGGTACATAATAAAATGTTTGTCTCAAAGAAGACAAATTAAGACAAAACGACCTTACCGATTTCATAACTTTTGAACCATAAAACCCCATAAAATATATGTCAACAAAATTTTTTTAATTACACCTATATTTAAGGATAATATTCATATAAAAAACTATTGTGAATTGTATACACCATACAAAAGGATAAATGGTGAATAGAGCACATACCTCACGAAAATAAATGTGTTAACAATATTTTTACTATTTATGGGTCAATATGATCATTATAAAAGATAAATTGGACTATTAATGTAACTTGTTTTATTTTTTATATGACATAAAAATAAATTTTTATAAGGTAAGATTACTAATAATTATGAATTATTTTATTTATTTTATCTAATTATTAAATAAATAATCTATGATTTCATTTTTCTTAAGAAATTAATTTAATTATGTCATCTTATAAAATTAAAAATAATTTTTTTGATAAGATTAACTAATTTATATTATTAAAAAATTTATAAGAAAACCTGTGTAGATTCATCTCTAATACAATGATCTCTATGTGTTAATGGCAAGGATGGGTCATTTTTGTCCTTTTCCATACATAAATTATTATATAGGTTAATTTTACAGAATAGTATCCCAAAAACTCATAAAAAAGGAATATGGTTTTTAGAGACTAAATAAGTCCATCAAATGGGTTTTCATAGTTTTGGTGTTACTTAAATGCAATATATTCATTTTTTAATTATCAGATCAGGTTGTCCTTGCCTTAATAACAGTAATTTATTTTAACTATTTCAAAAAACATTTATATAAACAATGAAATTTATTATTATTAAACTAAAATTTTTATACTGATCCCAACCACCTATATACATATTTCCAAATTAAATTCATATATTTAGCAAAAATAAATTTAAAATTAATCTTGTAGATATTGTGATATCGTGGGGTTTTAAAGATAAAAGTTCAAAATATTGAAATGTTTTCATATACAATGTCAATGTGAAATTGAATCCATTGGAATTAATTATACCGATTTACGTATTATTAAACTAATTATATTTTAATTCAAATTAAAAATATAATTTAACTATATAAAGAATATAGATGAAAAATCATTTTTAAATTAGAATCCATTATTTTTCAATATTCATCCATTAGTAAAATATTTTCAAAAATCCCAAACATTCACCCTAAGATAATTTTTATAATATAAATTAGAAAATGATTTATAATTTATCTAAATAAATTTCAAAATATCTCCAAAATATATTTTATCTTTCTTCACATCATAACATTAAAAATAATCCTTTTGAGATAATTGTCTTATTAAAAATATATAGAATTCACCATAAATTATATATTTCATGGCCACAATGTTTTAATTATATGGAACAACTCTTACTTATATATAAAAATATTACTTAAAATTATTATCATTATTTTTCATTTCTATGTTATAAGATGATTTTTTAAATAATTATAATAATAAATAGTTGTTTCATAGAAACTCGGTATTGCATGTTACACAAGCTAAGACGATGTTTTTTATGCAAACTTAACTTAGTGAAGCGTTTAACAAATTTATAACTTAGTTTAGTGTTCAATGAAAGAAATAAAATAATTTTAATTTATTAAAATAAACTAATTCATAAATACTCATTGTGTTATAATATTAATATTTATCATTATATTGTTCCATTTATCGAGAAAATGGAAACAATGTCCATGCGTACGCACGACATACCGTCTTCATAAAGGGTCGAATTCATTTTTAATCTATATTTTTAATATTTAAAAATAAATATATAAATAATTAAAATATATTTTATTAATATCACAGTTATAATGTTTTAGATGATGAAACCATATTCAAATTTAAATTACTCAAAAAACCAAACAAAAACATACATGAAAAACAACATAGTGCTTTCCCAAACTAAGATTTTAAAAACGAATTGATAATAAATGGGTAATAAAAGGACATGTAAAATTAATATATAGGAAGATATATGAGAATTAATATGGAATATTTTTATAATAAATTTATATTTATTATTCAATAGGTATAATAATCTATGAAGAAAGTTGAGACTTCAGTTAAGGGATTTCTGCCTCATTTTTTTCTATGGGACACATGCCTTATAGACATATGTTTTCATTTTGGGTGGTGTATATACTACACATGAATTTAATTCATTATTATTAACTTTAATGTAATGGTGATATAGATATCCATCTATGTTTCTTTCATTCATGGAACTTATGACTCAAAATTTAAATAAGTGCTAAAGGTTTTAGGTAACAATCTCATTGTTTATCGAGATTGTTTATGGTTATGATTTTGATGAAGAAATATTATGATCTATCTATCATGAAAATAATAAATTTTATCCTACCTTAGTTAATATATGAAAATACATCTTTTCCATTCATTTTCCTTAATTTTAGAACTAATGGAAAAATAATAATGTTTTTATGAAAAAAGTCATTATTTCCCTATTCGGTCGAAAATAAATTTTCCTCCATGTCCATGTATTATAAAAATTTATTAAATGATGTTTTTACTAGTATATGTTTTTTTCAGAAAATAAATTTTTTACCATGTTTTTTATTTTTACACAAAGGTTTAAAAATATCATTTTTTCATTTTTCAGTGAGTTTGTTTAGACTTCTTTCACAAATTGTGAATAGAATATTTGTTATTACATGTATGTCATGGATATAAAATTATGGAAACATGGACACAACATTATCGAAAAATTATATTATATTTTTACAAGGTTGTTTTCAAATAAAATGTTTTCATTAATATTTGGAAAAAAATTACTTTATAGAAGTGATTTTAAAATCAAAAGGTTATTTTTCTCAATAATGTTTTAATGATCACTTTGTGTAATTTTTATTCATAAAATCCAAAAACCTTTGGTGATTCATTTATTTTCATTAGGATATGATCTAATGGTACAATCTAATGTCTTTATATAGATATTATATGTTCAATATTATAATGATGAACTATTTATGAACCACATTTCTTTACAATGGTTTATACAATAATTAAATGTTTATGGAACTCATTTCTTTAAAATAGGTTTTGATATGATGAATTATTTATGATCTTGTGGCATAAAAATGTAAGTATTTTTTGACCGGTGTGACCTATATATCCCTTTAATTCCTTGGGTATAGATTTATATCTTATTATATTATTATGGAAAACAAGCCGGTGTGCTCGATCCAATAAATAGAATTTGCTGATCACTATGATCTACTATAGGAAAAATTCATGGTTCTTAATCCAATTTGTGAGATAGGTGATGATGCATGATCCATTATGTTATGTTAAATAGGTTGGGATTCTAGGTATACTATAATTTTATGGTTTTCAGAGTTAACCATGATATATAAAATATATTCAATAATTATGATGCTTTCAAAATTATATGTCAACAACTTATCATTTATTATTGATTTACGATGCTTTCTCACTCTTGTGATTCATTTCATTGAAATGAAAATGTGTTCTTCTATTTCATATGTTTGTAAAAATTGATAGATTAGGTATAAAAATTTTATGTTATAGACATGAACTCATTAGAATATGTTTATCTAATTCCTTCTTATGATCATCGATTTATATTTCCCATGATTTCCATTACTAATAATATGAGATCACCCTTTCATATGTTTCCATTCCACCAGTTATCAAGAATTTGTTTTGTAGCATATGACTATGAAGTGTACTAAATCGTAATAGCTTTATTGGATATGTTGATGATCATTTATCAAATAATACAATTGTGCATCTAGTCTCCAAATACGGAAAACATTTATGGTCTTCAAGCTTGTATTTGTGAAATGTATTGAATATTCATTAAAAATATATAATATTTAGGGATAAAAACATATGTCGTTATAGTATGTATCAGCAAAAAGGTTTTTTATCCTTTTTAACTATGATTAGAAACCATTATTGAGAATAATAGGTATATGTCTAAGGATAATTTTATATATGGTAAAATAACATGGTATTTTTGTTAAGGATAAACTAAGTGGTTTCCAAGAAAATACATTGTTTTCTAGATATTAAAAGTAGATAATTCTCTAGAATAGTTCAATCTAGGGTAATAATTTCAAAAGGTTTTCATTGTGATTTGGATAAATATTCACCTATGCCTGAAAAAGGCCTTGTTTCACACCTAGTTATACACTCCTAGGGGATATTTT
This sequence comes from Viscum album, assembly GCA_963277665.1. Taxonomy (NCBI): domain Eukaryota; kingdom Viridiplantae; phylum Streptophyta; class Magnoliopsida; order Santalales; family Viscaceae; genus Viscum; species Viscum album. Next base: position 246,852,829 of record OY728135.1, on the reverse strand, counting down.
TTGGATTTCCAAAACTATTTAGGAAATATCATTAATGATTTCGATAGATAATGATCATGAATTTCCTATGTAAAACATATGGGGTAATATATTTAAAATAATATTTCTTGATTTAGAAATCCTATAGATGAATTTTAATTATTATGTTCTTTACCACTATGATAATCATTTCTAAAACAATATTTTTTTTGTTTCATTTAATTACTAGAACACGAAGGAACCATACTAATGTTGAATGAGATTGAAAATGAAATGACTTAATTTTAGTTAAACCATAAATTATGGGAGTTAAAATGAAAAATATGTTTTTATGATCACACTAAATTGTCAATATTTGAATCATGTTGGACATATGAGTTAGAATATGAGGTAACAAACTTCTTCTGAGCCCTCAATAAGGCATGATACACATTCTTTTTATGGTTCTATTAAGCCCTTAGTGACTGATAAATATAACACTACCACTAATAATGAATTTTGGGTTCTCCATTGTTCTGACTATGAAAATGTAATTTTGGTTTTTTATCATTATGAAGAAGAATTATATTAGTGTAGGAATTATAATAAAAAAGTTAAAATGAAGAAACTAAATCTATGGAGTTTGATATGTTTAATATTTTGTTTTTCAGAAATTATATTGCAGATATTCTTATTACAAAAATGGATAAGTAATTATTTAATAAGAATTATAAGGATAATTTTTTATTGGTACCTAACAAATAAACATTACAATAACTTTGAGGTATGTTTCTAGTATTATCATCCAAACATAATGTATCGTTAATTTATTAAATGGTGGCCTAAATACAAGTCTCTAAAATTTCTTATCTATAAGATACATTAATAGCGATAATGAAAAAAATTTATCTACACTTATGGTTGAAATAAAAATTTATAGATTCCCATAATTTCAATTTTTTAGGTAGGAAAACGATTATAGAGTCTTATGAAAATGTGAATAAGTAACATGATTGATAGAAACTTCGGTCATATAAATTATATAAATGTTGGAATAAATATAAAATCAATTTGTTGAATGGAACTGGGAGGTGATAAAAATATGTATGGGTTGGTCCTACATCTTATGAATGTTAAAAGGAAATGAATAGTATTGTTAATGAAATTGAAGAGACGAGGAATGCTACAAATGTACCACTCACACTCCAATAATTTAAATGTAAAAATCATGTTTTTTATTATAACAAGTTCTCAAATACAATGGTTAATGGTGATGATTGATATCAGCAAACTCTTTAGCTAAGAATCAAAGGGAAATTTCATGTGATCACTACTTATAATGATGGGTATGATAATAATGTGGCGAATGGTAAACATATCAACCACTATAGACCTAATTATATATTATTTGTATATATATAAGACAACTATTTTATATCGGAATAATTTTCTATGGGTATAAAAATGATACCCTAATGATTAGATGCTGAATTAGAATTGATGACACCAAATGGTATGATAATCACATCTAAAATATGTTATTCTCCTAATATCTATGTTTTCAGGAATTTACGTACCCTAAATCTTGTTATTCTCCCTCTAGTTTAATTTTATAATATATTATTCATTTATTGGACTTATCTACATAAATCTCATATCTATTTATAAGTAAGATAAGTCACTTTTGATATTGAAAACTCTCCTTTAATAGTCTATCATTAAGATGGTAAATATGAACTTTAAAAGTATTTGACATCCATTTTATGGGTCTTGATTGCTATTCAAAATGGGTGTTTATCTCGGATTTTTTTGCATAAACACAACATTGATGATATGCTAGTTGTGTTAGAGTTTTTTATGCCTTTATTTAAGAGTATTTTATACCTCCACCAAATCATGAAGATGAATTTTCTATAGAACTTATACCTAGTGCTCCACCAATATCAAAGACTCTATATAGAATGTCCCTAATTGAGTTGCACAAATTGAAGTCGAAACTCCAAGTGAATATTCATGAGGGATTCATCCATATATGTGTGTCACCATGGGGTGCATATTTTCTTTTTCTTGATAAGAAATATGGATTGATGAGACTCTTAATTGACTACTAGTAACTTAATAACATCATAATAATAAAGAAGTGGCATCAACCCAATATTTATGAATTATTTTATAAAATCTATAGATCTAAATACTTTTAGGAGAATATTCATTGTTATGGATATCATTAATTGAGGGATAAGAAAAAGGACATGCCCAAGAAAGTGTTTTGATAATGATATAGAAACTCTACACATATAGTGATTCCACTTGGTCCTACCAATTCCATAACAATCATTATTTATTTAATTACTATTGTATTTAGAGATTAATTTGATCAGTTTGTGGTAGTATATGAAGATGATATTATTATATGTTAAAAGTTAATGAATATCCAAAAATATCCCTTGAAATTTGTAATGGATACCCTAATGAAAGAGAAACTATTTTTCGAATTTACAATTTTTTAATTTTCATAGAATAATGTTTAATTTCTTAGTTTATATGATCTCATGTGAGATTATATTTTTGGATCCAAAAATAAAGGATAGTATTGAACATTTATGAATAACATCCAAAATGATTGAGATAAAAAGTTTTGTTGGTTTTATTGGATATTATACAAACTTTATAGAAACATTATCATGGATACCCAATAATTATTCCTAGTTAACATGGAACGGATCCATGTTTGTTTACACAAATGAATGTGATCAAATTTTAAAGGAAAAAAGAGACTGTTAGTCAGTTCATTCGTGCCTATATTTTCCTAAGGTGGATAAGAGTTTTTAATATATAGTGACACCATAATGATGGTATTGGAATTATTTATCATGAAAAATTATACGGTGATTTTTTATGCTGCATGAAAACTGAATGTCCATGAGAAGAATTACCCAATTCCTGATTTGGAGTACAATGTAGTGATTTTTTCAATGAAGATATGGAGATATTATAATTATATATATAGGTGTACAATATTTACTTATCATAAAATTTTAATGTATATCTTCTTAGATAGTGAGGTAAATACGCTCTTGAGAAGATGGTTGGAGATGATTAATGATTATAACTACTCAATATATTACCACGCCATAAAGGAGAACAAGGTGGACAATGCATTGATTCAAAATGATAATGATATCCTATCCCAAATAAGGATAAAAATTATCCGATATAAATATATTTTCAATATAAATATCTAAAAATCTTGTTGGGAGTGGATAAATCATATATTTCTCAAATGAATGTTCAACCAGCTATCCGGGTAAAGATTAGAGGGGTATAGATTGATGATGTGTAGATAAAGAAGTATGTTATAATTTTTTTTGATATATCATTCATTATTATGGACTAATATAGTTCATGAACTCTTTATGTGTTCCATACATACCCTATTTGAAGAAGGAGCTATTGGAGTAAGATCATAGTTCCTTGTTCTCTATTTATCAAGGATGTAAAAAATGTATAGAGATTATGAAGAGTATTTTTGTGTAATGTAATTGTGAGAGATATTGTAGATTTTTAATCATGGTGATTAGTATGCCACCAATTTAAGGTTGGGAGACTGAAAATTAAGGGGATATTATAACCGTTACTCCTACTATAATGGAAATTGTAGAACATCACCATTTATTTTACTGTTTTACTCCCTAAAATATTCAGAGGGAACAAATATAATATGGTTTATAGTCAATCATATTAAAAATTCTTCACACATCATTTCTATTAGAGAATGTTTCTATTTGGAGGGGATTTTCAGTACATACACCCAGGAAGTGGAAATGTTATAGGTAGAACCAAACTCCATTATATCTGATTGGGATATCAAGCATATGATACAGATTTGAGTTTCAATACATCGTATCACTCTCATACACATGTTTATTCTTAGAGAACCCTTAATCCCTATAATATATATTGCAATCTTTTTTTATATATTTCTATGGAGCTTTTAACCAACACCTTCCTCTAGTTGAGTTTTCATAAAATAAAAATGTTCACATGATCATTCGAATGAATCATTATGAAGACCTGTTTCGAAAGAGGTGTAGAAACTCCACATTATTGGATGATGTTGGAGTAGTAAATATATTGGAACAAACATAAGGATGGAACAAAGACTATAAAAATGTTTTCCTGAAAATTTTCGACATGATCTGGAATTTAATTTTTGTGAGAAAGTTTTTTTAAAAATTTCTCAAAGGAGGAAGTATAAGAGATTTGGAATGAAAATAATTATTATACCTATGTGTTTTTTACCTTTTGGTATTCTTGATATAGTATTTATGGTTTCATATTTCATAGGACATACACCATACCTCTACCAAATCCATGATTAATTTCATGTACCTCTCTGGATGAAGTACATGTATGAACCATCATATATAATGAACACAATGTTCATACCACTAGATAATTATATTTCCTATAAAGAGAAACATATGGTAATTCTGTATCATAGAGATAATGTGATATGACAAAAGAAAACTCACCTGGTGAATCTTTTATGGTGAAACCATCAATATAATGAAGCTACATGGGATCCTCAGAATATGATGATGTAAAATTATATTCATTTTTTGTATTGTGATTACAATATTTAGAGAAATTTAATTTTAGAGTGGGTATAATGAAACACGTTGAGTTTTTATGAAATGTATTTTAAAAACAAAAATTATTTCTTCAATATCTTCCAATAGACATAACACAAATTTTTAACGAACCATGATATACTATTAATGTTATTTTTAAAAAATGACCATTATATCCAAGTCATTAAACATAGAATTATGAATATGAATAACCGAATTTGGTAAATTATTTGTAATGGTTTTATATAAATAAAACATATTAATGAAAATAGTATTTATTTTTAATAAATACTTTATATGCTCTGAAAATTCATTTTTATCAATAAATATTTTTATGGTCTTTTAAAAAAGTAAAATTAAATTCTGAAACTGTAAACAAATTATATTACAAGGTAATAATTATTTTAGATTTTTACATATATTAATTATCTTTGAGTTAATGTTTGAGATATTTCTAAAAAATAATTTTTCATTGAATAGGAAAAATTAAAAATTTTATTAAAAAAAGTCACTAAAAATTTTACAAGACAAATTTTATTTTAATATTTCTTAGAAAGTAAATTTTGTAAAATTATATATTTATTTAAATAATTTATATATATATAAACAAATTAATATATAATTTTGAAAATAAATCATTCTAGACATATGAAAACATTTTCCTTGGAAAACAAGATTTTCAACACATCTCTAGGATTAATTTTATATTAAATTATTCAATATAAATGAATTGAATTTGAAGAAATGGATTCCGTATTTTGAATCAAATTATTTAATATTTTATAATAATTGTAACTTCATTTTATATCATATATAATAATAATAATAGCAAAAAATAATTACCAATGTTATGATTAAAAATGGTTCATAAGGAGGATAAAATAAAAAGACAAGTATTAAAATAACCAAAAAACATGTATAAATACTATATTATTGTGAGATTTTGACCATATATAGTCTAATATTTTATTATTATCCATTAAATGGTATCGTGAGAAATGTAAAACTAGGGTATACCTATTCTTTTGAAAAATTGCTAGTTTCTCCTCTCCTCCTCTATTAAAAGGGAACCTATCTCTTCTCTTATACACACTTTAGAAGGATTTTTTTTACCAAAACAATAACTACCAAAATATCATATTTAAACCCTACACATGTATTAGAGTCCTTAATGTGATTTTAAATACATTATAAGAAGTATTTTTGTGAAAACATTTGTAGATTGTCTAAAAAAGAGGTATTGATATTAACTGAGCATTTTTTATCTTTTTTCCTCTTTCACAACATTAAAATATTATCCAACTATTATGTTATAATGAAATAATTTTTTATCATATAATAATATTATATTATTATAATTTAATTATACATATTTATATCCCCTTCAATTATGTGGAAAATGAAGTTGTCGATCATGGGTACAGAAGAATACTGCCTCATAGACCGATGTAATTTTTTCCTGTCACCGCCTCTCACAGCAGGACATAAGGATGTATTTAACAAATTTATACGATATTTATGACCTAATTATACTCCTGTAATTATTATATAACATCTATCTTCTTACCTACCAATCTGTTTTAAAATGATAACATCGCTCAAGTGTATGTGTGGACTACCACCTCAACAAAGTGATGTGATATGTTTTTAATAAATTTTTACTTAGAGAGTAATATGGATACATTTAATTAATATATATGATATATATGATTGAAAAACGATTATGTAAATGTGAATTAATATTTTATTTTAATTTTTTATCCATCAATATAATTATAATATCACTTATGCATAAGTATGACTTACCATCTCCATGAACGATGTAGTTCATTTGCAATATCTAGCATTAATGGATTACAATAAATATATATATAATTAATATTTATTTTATTTATTTTATATATAATATTTTTTAGATAATGGAATCCTTATATATTTCAAATAACTGAAAATACTAGAACAAAAAATACATGAAAATGAAGATATTATTTCTAGAAACATGATTTGAACAAGGTGCTTCATATAAATAAGTAATTACTGTTTATAAGTAAATAATAAATGGTATTTTATATAATATTATGGTTATGTGAGAAATTTATGAAAAAAATATATTTATTATAATTGATATTTGATGGTGTATGATGAAATTCGAGACTTGAGCTATGAAATTGGGGTCCCAATTTTTATTCTGGCGGACACATAAACTATACACCAATTGATTATTTTTAGTGGATAATATATTTCCCATTAATTTATTACATTATTATTATTATTAAAATTATGGTGATATAAATATTCAAAAAAATCCTTTATTTCAAAGAGTGTATGATTGGAAATATACCAATGTATTCAAGGTTTTAAGTTAAAATCAAATTATTTATCAGGAATGTTTATGATTAAAATTTTAAGGAAAAAATATTATGATCTATTTCATGATAAAATCTTTTATTTTATTCTCCTCTTGTTATTTCTTAATAATATATGTTTCTATTTAATTTCCCTCCTTTTAAGAACCAATGGAACCAAAAAACATATTATTTATCTCTTTAGAAGAAAATATTTTCTCTTTCTTATCATTTTTTATTAAAAAAATTTAAAATGATGTTTTTACTATTATCCAATGAAAGTTTAATGATATTTGTAACTATTTTTGTTTTTCTATATAATGATTAAAACGTAATATTATTTTCATTTTCTGAATGAGTTAGTATTTACATTTTTCTAAAAAAATTAATAAAGTCATGATTTTAAAATATATGGTTTCAAAAACATATTTCCGCCATCATGGACAGTCAATAATTTATATCTTCCATATAATTTTCCCAAGGTAATTTTTGAATTTAAATAATTATTAAATATTTTGTAAATTTTGTAAAGTTTATATTATTATTCCCAAATTGTAAAAGATATTTATATCAATAATCTTGTAACGGTCTCTTTATGGAATTTATATTTATTAAAAATAACAATATTTGGGGTTTCTTATGACTTTCATGGGATATTATATTATGGTAATTTTTTATGGTTTATCTTTATGATTTATGTTTATGGTTATGATGAATATATTTTTATTTATTCTTTTTTCCCATGTCTTATACTATGATAAAGTTTTTATGAGACCGATTCGCTTTCAATGGGATTTGATATTATGAATGTTTTAGTATATTGTGGTAGAAAAATTTATGAGTTATGTGATGGGTGGGAACAATATCTACATAAAATTATTTGGGAAATTACTTATATCTCATTTGATAGTTATTTTAAATAAGATGATGTTTTGATCTTATATGGGAACATGAAAATATGATTGATCCACTATGGGGAACAAGTCTATGTTATTGATCCACTATGTGAATTAGGTGATGATTCCATATCCATTATGTAATGTAAAATATTTATTAATAGAATATCCATTATGATTTTACGGTGTCAATAGTTAACCATGAAATATGATATGGTTTCTATACTCAAGATAGTTCAAGACCTATATAACATAATCCTATAAATAATGGAGAATTTATTATTATTTCTTACACTTATGATTCATGTCTTAGAAATTGTACTGTTTTATGTAATGACTCATGGTTATGATCATTAAAATATTTGGTATTATGTATGTTAGTTGTATTTTTTGAACATGCAAACATATTCTTTTAATATTCCTTAATATGATCATCAATTGATATTTACCATGTCTTCCATTACTCTAAGCTCACCCATTCTTATTTTTCATTTCCATAGGTTATAAAGATCAATTTATATATGGTATATAAAAAATATTATTAAATTGGATGATATTTATGGAATATATTGAAGATATTTAATGAAATACAAAAATTGAGCATCCTTTATCTAAATAAAAAAAACATTTATGGTATTTTGTGGTGTATTTTTTAAATGTAAAAAATTTTCATCTAAATATATTTAATTTTAATATATGAAAATAAATTGATTCTATATAGAAAAACACAAAATGTAATTATGGGAAATATGTGTTCATGGTAGTATTATATGGTATTATGAACACTCAAACCTTGTTAATGGGAATGATGAATTTTTTGTTTTTTGACATTCAAGGGAGATTAATGTTATTGTTTATTTAAAACATCCATGTGTATTCCAAATTGAAGAAGGATTATGTAGTGAATATGTGAGTTTTTATGTGTATTTTTTGGCATAAATAACTACTTTAGAAGCTATTAAACTATACTTTATCATCTAGTTAGGTTCATTAATTATGACATATCACGTCTTGGTGTGTGGTATTGATATACCCTCTAGTGGTTGAAATACATATTTCTTAGATATCCCCAAGGAATTGTATAGATGTGTGAATTTTTATTTCTCTTGAAATCTATTGAATATGGGTTTTATATGAACTATATTATAAATTAACACCATTTATATAATTTAATATGAAGTATTAGGACTTTCTAATAACTCTAATATGTGAGGAGTTTTTTATTATATGAATTACATGTTTTTTAGTTCTCATATTCTTAATTTTTTGAGGAAAATGATATTTTTTAGGATTATGGTAATGAATTTTCATCTTATCTTGGGTTGTGTTATGAAGTAAAAAATAGAAATTATCTCTTATGGGACTCTCTCATTATATCCACACTAACATAATTACAACACCCATGATCATGATATTTTAAGATCTATCTGCACTGATGTTGTGGCAATAATAAATCCTTAATGAGAACTTTATAGTATTCATAGATCAATAGATATTGAGATATATCGTCTCCCATGGTCATTTTTACTAAATTGATGGTGGATTATATTGTTACAGGATTACAACATCGATATTTGATATACATTGGAAACATATAATGTTGTATATTATGCTCTGAGTAAGAAGTCACATAGTGATGTTTATATGAGTATTATGATTCTTAGAGAGTGATAGAGGTTCTCTCTATGATGATCCTTGATATGGGAGTGTTTTATGGTAGTGGGTGTCTCTATTATAAAATTTTATACACTTCCTTGATTTCAGGTATAGTGGAACTTGATTTAAGTTATTTCTAGGAATACGTTTAGAGAGATAATTTTAGATTTGGTGATGCCCCTAATGTTTATTATATGTATTATCGATATTGGGTTTTATTAATGGGGAGGATAATCAATTATTTAAACATGTTTTTGGATTTTCTCGATGAGTTTCAAAGTTATCCACTAGTATTTCAACCTTGTGTGGATAACATTTATCATTCCTTAAGAGTTCAGTTTGGTGACCAAGAATATAGATAATTATTGTGGAGTTTTCTTTTCATGGTTTCTTTTCAGAGGATGAAGACTGATCATTGTGTTCGTAGTAAGTTTTTTAGTAAAATTATATTCACAGGGTTATGTGGGATGTCATCATTATGAAAACTATCTATGGGTTTTATCACACTCAGGTAAGATGTGATTCTTTATGAGAGATTGAGTATTAATTAATGAAGTCAACTAATGTTTTATTAATTAAGGAGTTAGCATTGGTTGATGAATTATTGATGTATTTTTTAGAGGAGGTGTTGAGGGTCTGGGGGGTTCCAAATGTGATTGTCTCTAATTGTGATCCCTATTTTTTCCCAAGTTCTTAGAGTGGTCATCAGTATTCTTTTGGATATCTTTTATTCTTTAACACCATTGTTCATTAGATGGCTAGACCGAGTAAACTATCCAAATAGTAGATGATATATTTAATGAATTTGTAAAATTTTTTGGAGGTATTTTGGTAAGGAACTTAACCATGGTGGAGTTATCTGGTTAAAATATTTATCAATCCATAAATATTATGGTCTCATTCTATGTGTTCTATGATATATCTTTTAGATCATTATTGTTCATGACTGAGGTCATAGAGTTGATCCTTTTTAGGCCAGAACTAGTGTAATTAATAATAGATAAGTTTTATTTGATTCATAAGGGGAAGAAAGTTGGATATAATCATCTTAATTCTGATATTAATCATAGGTGTATTCCTTTCGAGTTTGATGTTTTAGATCATATATTTTTGAATTTATCTCCTCAACATGGTAAGTTGTGGTTCAATAAGAGGAGTAGGATTTATTTTATTTTTAACATTCATGGTTTTAAGCATATTAGATTTGTTTCATAATATTTATAACATTATTCATTGATGAATAGGATCCATGACATCGTTCAAGTATCACAGTTTTATCATTATCATCATGATGACTCCCATGTAATTAAATTGGGTGAAATTGATGTTAAATATGATCTAACCTTCAACAAACATCCTATTCTGATTTTGGACAATCAGGTTACGACATTATATTGGGGTTATTTTCTCTTTGTTAGTGTCTTGTTGAAGAATAGGGTCTTATAAGAGTCTACATGTATTCATCATTTACAGATGCAGGCTCAGTATCCTCTGGTTTTTATGATTGATTTTGTATTGAGGATATGTTTTGGATTTTCTTAATATGAAATTATTGAGAACATTTTTTTATGTTTATTTCCTCTTGTGTGTTTGTTGGGTTCTTTTTATTTTGAAGTACTTGTGTGGTATCTTTTCATGGGATTGTCTGAAACCTTTCATTGCATTCGTGGGTTTTAATTTATTTTTTTCTGATGTGAATTCAATATTGAGTGTCTTTAATTAAGAAATAATAAACATTAGTCCCTTATTTTTTGTTTTTAGTTATTTTAATGTTATAATTGGGAGTTTATAGGTGTTTTAGAAGTAGATAGTATTGTTTTCTTCCCTCTATATGTTCACTGCACCATGGTGGTAAGCGTGGTAGTGGTCATAGTGAGGTCTATTATTTAGTTATGGGTGTCTTGAGATAGTTTTATTGGTTCCTGGTGAACATGGGGAGTGATACATCCATACTTAAGGGTAATATTTTTATATATTTCTATTTTGTAACAAGGTAAATGGATCCATACCATGTTGGAGGGTGTCACATCACAAATATTCTGGTGGATTTTCTATTTTCATTGTATGGAGAACCATTCCCATGAATTAACCATATTTCTTCACATGGGTAGTATATCAGGGATTTGAATATGGGTTGATCAGTATGATGAGGTAGGAAAATGTGAGAATAGTGTCACCATATAATGTTCATGGTTTTAATGAGCCAAAATAGTGGGGGATTTCCTCATTTATATGGTGAGAAGTTGTGGACCATTTCCTAGGATTTAAATGAAACTTATTATTTCATGTGGAATTTAATAGTTATAGTAGAACCTATTTAAATTCATATTGGAATGATTTTAAGGTTTAATGGAATATTTATATTTAATATCGATGAAAACGATGATCTTATTTTTGAATTGAGGCACTATAATCCTTACTGATGCCACCACACCACAGTGGAGTCCTATTAAACATTATCGATAAATAGTGTTGAGGTATTCCATAGATCGGATTTCATATCTTATAATCAAAACATATACATACTATATTCCTATAGGTGATACTTATTCATTTCTCTTTATTATTTAAAACACTTTATTTTTCAGGATCAAACTCTTATGATTTAAAGAAATATAGTTTCCTCTTCTAAAATTATCCTCTTCTTCCTAGTACTCTTTCATTATAGTGGTTATTTGTATAGGACCTAAATTTTTTATTATTATTTTATCATTGTTGGATGGTGGTCCACAATTTATAGGTTCTAAGGTGGTCTCCATCGTGGGTGGTAGTGATTAATTCTTTTATTATTAATTATTATGTGGTGATTCCTTGAATATTTATATTATGGTAGGGGATTCATAAAATTACGCTTCTTTTATGTTTCAATGTTTGCGTAACATTCCTATGAATAATTTTTGTATGTAGTGTAATTTTCCTATTGATGATACTTCACTAGAACTATGAATTGATGGAATGTGGAAAAGGTGTGGTGATTTGTATGAAACTTATGCGATATATTAATGTTTGTCTCATGATTTCCAGTATAGTTTAATTTTTAATATCTATGATTATATTATTCTATTATACATTACATATTGAAATTGGAATAAAAATTTAATGCTTGCTAGATGAATAAAATAAGGGATTTGTATGTGGAATTAAAGTTTTTATTTTGTCCTAAAACTATTGAATATGAAAGGTATTGTTTATAATAGCATGTTTTATTTATTGTACCTCTTTTTTATAGACATATATGTTTATAAAATATTCTTATAATAAATTGGTTGATTATAGTTAGTTAATGATAAATATTTCTATCTAGAACTAATTTAGTGGGGAAATTGTTTCATCCGGTACGTGTTTGTTAAATCTTTTATGCTAGGATTTGATGTCATTTTTTCCAGCTAATTTTTTTATGAAATTTTTTTAACAATCATGTATATAAATAATGATGGTAGATACCTTATTTGGAATTATGTATGATTCGTATATTTGGTAAGGGATTGGTTGGTTTTCATTGGTGGTGCAAGTGGTTTGATTTCTACGATGCTTGGATAAATGGTTGAGGTATAGTATAGGGATTTCCTATTTTCCATTTTGTATGTTGGGATATTTATGGGTTGGTTAGTATGGGTTGAGCATTGGGATTTATTTTTTCCTTTTATTATATAATGGTTATTGATTTTCTTAGTAGTTGGCTATTAATATTACTTTTAGACACTGTTGTTTTTTATGTGCACTAAAAATGAATTTTCTTTTTGTAGAATAGGATCAGTAACATAATATTTGGAATATGGGAAGATAAATAATCAAAAATCAACTCAATGTGATGGGTTTTGATGATCATAATGTTATATTATATGGAAACTATTAATTGGTTGTGATGACTTCACTAAAATTATTGGAAAGGAATATGGAATTTAAATGAGGTTTATAAAATAAACATGGCTACAAGAATTAACATTAATAATTATATCACAAATAATGAGGAGGTTAATAAAATGAATATTAATTACTAAATTGGAAGATGATTCAGGGTGACAGACATTAATGTTTGAGTACTTATATATACATTATCATTCTTATCCTGAATATGGAAAACATGAATTCATGAGGGTCGTTAGCTACATCCATGTATAAGGTATGATAATTGACATTAATATTTTTGTATCCTATCATTATATTTTAATATTTTATATTCTCAACCACTTTATTTGGATTCTTATAATGCTAAAATAATTTTTTTTTGAAAATTTTCACGAACATCCAGGTTTGTGAGTGAACAGACATAAAACTACTTACTCATCCCGATTCTCCCATTGGAAATAATATTATATGTGGTAATATACTGGTTGTGATGGAATAAGGCTTATGTTATGTGCTCACATGGGATATAATGGATCCTATGTTTTCAATACATGTATGTGTGGGATGTAGCGGCCTGAAGTTATATTATATAAATATAGTATGACTGTAGTTATTGTAATTAATATAAGTGTGCCTATGAATAGTCTATAATAAATTGAGGGGTAGTTCATAATACATAGGCTGTGATGTCCTTCATAATTACTACATGGTTATGGGAAGCAACATGATGTGGTTGTGATAGGATACCTGGGGTGTGGGATAAGATTATCATGTGGTTGTTAAATATTGATATTAATGAGGAACATTGTACCCTATGGGAGGAAAAGGTAAGTAGGCATGAGTATTGACCCACATTAGAATTTAATTGATATATGGAAGGGATTGAAGCATGGGAAATGATTCATTGGGCTCTGAGACAAATAAATCCTTAGGAATGTGGATGTGGGAAACCAGAAACACACACAGACACGCAGATATATATATATATATATATATATGATTTTGATACCATGATACCTATTTTTCTGTGTTACTTGGTGAGAAATGAATAGTGAGGTTAGGAGATAGTTCACATGATTTAGTTAAAGAGTTTGTTTCAAATGATTATTTATTTGGATTTAAATTAATTTTTTAATGTTTCATATGATATTTTATGGAGTATAATATTGAAATACTAGAATACTCACACCTATATATGTATATATGTTTACTATTTTTTAGAGTTGTCTGAGCTATTTGGAGATCAAACCAGGAAATATAAGCTCAATGTGGGTTCTCAAAATTTGTTGGTTCTTATGGTTATTTATTCGGCATTATTTTTGGAATTTCATTTTTCTCCTTATTTTTATGGTATTAATGTATTGGTATTGGATATTTTTTTAAAGATACATATTTTATTGGTGCTTTTTTATTTTTTTTACTTGGATATATTGATCGTAATTACCCCATTTTTTGGTATTTTATTCCCTCATTTCTAGTCCCAAACGTTTTTCCAATTAGAAGCGGGCTTTAAGGTTGTTGAATCACATCAAATGAGAATGATTAAAACAAGAAGGGAAGAAATACCTAAGTCATTGGTAATATCTTCTCTGTAAAATAAATTAAGTGATGGTGTCCAAAACACTTGGATCATATAACCTTCAAAAGGAAGCTAGATTGCATGAACTTCAGAAGGTCATGTGAATAGGTCAGGAGCAATATATGATCTTTTATATCATGTAGATCACTGTTGAAAAGACTCCCTATTCTGGCGAGGGAATCCAAACATTATCTCTTGAGGGTGTGAGGGAATCCAATATAAATCCTCCATATAATGTATCTTTTCAATCAATAAGTTCCAAAAAATCATCCAAACCCCTTGTAAAATACAGTATGAATACATGTAAAATAAAAATATCTTATATGGTTAGTGATATTCAAATGGAATTCTTATGTGATTCAAATAAAGCCATTAATACCTTGGAAACATATCCACCTTGTCCCTCATGATCCATTTATCATGTCTCCCTCATCTTGCTAGGGTTTGTTGGCTTGTACATTCTATTTTGGACTACCCCTTCGACTCCATCGAAGAACAGAAGGGTTGTCCAAGAAAATGATCATCCATCACCATAATACCCATTATTGGATACCGGATACATCATAAAAATGGATCATGGTTTCCTTTAACAACACTTGTAGAACTTCATGAGATCCCAGACCCACGTAAAATAAGGAGTGAAATAAATAGGAGAAATATTAAAGCATGTGGTGATGTGAGGATACACTAGCCCCCAATAAAAACTGTTCATAAAATGGGAAATCCCCATTTATTACATAGGCCCCCCATGAAAATACCTAATGATCTAATGAAGTAAATTAGACATGTCAACCTAATATCATAGAGGCAACCATGAAAAGGAACATTAGTCATTATAAATAACCTTAACAATTTTTCTTCGATAATGTGAATCCCTTCCCTAAAAATATTTATCTTTTGAAGACACTTTGATATACTGGCCAGATGTTATAAATTCTCCTTGACATGTCCACATGGTCAGGTGATATCATTTTTATCGATATGAGTCCAATAAAATAGAATTGGAATAAAATTCTTGCAGTCATTGTGAAATTTCATCGCTATGGATAACCCATAGAAGGATCATGTTAAGTGAATGATTTCATAATCATCCACCAAATCAAACTCAAATATATGAGATATGATTTAATAAAATTTTCATATTACTATTTATGTGAGGCCTATAAATCCCTCTACTACATCGAAAAAAATAAATTGATATTATATGGGGGAAAGGGGTGATTTCTCATTGTGATTAGTCAAACAATTGAAACAATCATCCACATGGTAAAACACATGGAATGACCTAAAAGAACAAGTGTCATGCATAGGTTCTTTATATTATCAACCTATATATAATGAGGACTTACTCTATGTTAGTAGGGTTTTCTGAAGGAGGTCCTACATGTCGGATTGGTCACAAGAATCCTAAAATATGATAACACTAACCAAACTTGTGGAAAATTTGCAATAAAGGATAGAATAAATACTAAAAAATATTGGAAGCTTATGAAAAGAAGGATGCGTTGATCCTCATGAGATTCAAATGACTAACCAAGAACATGGATTAACCCTGAGATATGTCATAGAAACTATGAATTTTCCCTAATATTGCTATTTGGATCATGTGATGCCCATTGGGAATTTGAAAGGAAGTCACATGATTCCCATCATCTGTTCCACCTATGTCTCGTGATGTCCTCTGAGTTTTCCATCCTAATCATGTGATGACCTCCTGAAACGTCACCCATGTTATGAAGTGACACTAAGCCATATGATCTAGGACTCACAATTTAATGGGGATATGTAAAATATTTCACATGATTTCATTCAAAAATTTTATACAGGTGTTCCATAGTTCTCTGAAACATGTGTTCTAGTTTTAAGAATCAATGTTTCCAGGCAGTTTCCATTGGATTTATTTATGGAACTAGAAATTCCCAACACTTCTTTATCCAATGGGTAACAACTTTCCAAAGGCAGGCATTCGTTATGTTTGAACTTTATGATACTTAATAACGTGCATTGGTCGAGAGTATGGGAGGTTGGACTCATCACACCCATTTGGGGGGAATTATTGTCTAATTCTGGACTCTCTTTGTAAATTTAAGGTATGTTCATGAATCCTTATTAATTCAACTAGTATATCATATGTATCCCTATGAATTTACAATCACTTATTAACATTTGTAAAATTTTAGAATCATCAGTATGCATTCTAGGTTCTTCATTAATCAAAATATCCATATGTATTCATGGTTTTCAATCAATGGTATCCTCAAATATACATCTTATAGATTCTTTTAATCAACATTGTGATGACACTAGTTTTTAAGCCACTCAGTGGGGAACTCTATAGTTTTATTTTCATCCAGGGAGATGAAGGTTGGATTTTCTTTTGGGATCGTGCCCATAAGATAGGCTACCTACATAACCTCGTGAAAGGAATTAGAACCCTTGTAGATTTGTGCCACTAAATAGGACACATCATACATTTTAATGTCATGTGATAAAGACCTCTATGCGGAAGGTGATTAGTTGAATCTTAGTGTGGTACTTATGCTGAAGTAGCCCCAGGAACAGGTAAAGGATATGGATTTCCATGTAGGATCAGACCCTATTGGGAATATGGCCCAAGGAGAAAAGGGTTGATTTAAAGTGATGGGTTTGAACCACAAGGTGGATTCCAATCTGTCCCATATTAATGGGAATAAAAGCCCATGTAGTTTGATAGATCTCATTGGAGAGTATAGTATTCTAAGAGAGATGAGTTTGGGATTACTTTCAGAAAAGGATGCCATGATGATTTGAGGATTGAATTTGGGGATTATTACCTAAGGAGGATACCCAAATTTTGGAAATTATGGTTGGATTCCTATGGAGGATATCCATTTAGCTCGGTCCCTGAAAGAACATCCTATGTATCCTGGTTTGAATAGGAATCAGATTTCTCATAGTTCTTTCCAGTGAGTTTTTGTTCAGAATTTGTAACCATCACATATCTCTAAACCCAGGTGAGTCATGCTCAGTATGAGAAACAAGAGGATGTGCAAGATTCAACAATGACACTTCACACTTTTCCTCCTCCACTGATGGAAGATGGTGCATCGACCATTGAATCGGGAATGACGACTAGCCTTCCCTTTATTCTATTAACATTGGACATGGGTCCGATGTAAGGAGGAAGGGATGAGGATTAGGGGATTATACCAGGATGGAAGCCCTTTTGGAAATTGGTTGGGGCCTACTCCTAGGAGGGTGCCCATTTGAAATTGGTTGGGGCTTACTCCTTACAAAAAAGGATGCCCATTTGAGATTGGTTGGGGATTACTCCTAAGGAGGACGCCCATTTGAGAATTTTTGGGGCTTACTTCTTAATAAGGAGGATTCCGGTTTGAGATTGGTTGGGGATTACTCCTAAGTAGGATACCCATATGAGATTGTTTGGGGCGTACTCTTAAGGAGGCTTCCCATTTGAGATTGGTTGGGGCTTACTCCAAAGGGGGGTTCCCATTTGAGATTGGTTGGGGCTTACTCTTAAGGAGGATACCCTTTTGAAATTTTTTGGGGTTTACTCCTTAAGAGGATTCCCATTTGAGGTTTTTTGGGGCTTAATCTTAAGGAGGATTCCCATTTGAGGTTTAACCTAGCATAGAAGTTAGGGGATGAAGTTTGAGGAGTTTCTTGGGGAGTGTATCGACTCAAGGTACTTAAGAATCCATAATGAGAGTCAAAACTCACAATATGTGAAAGGAACCAAGAGGACTAATTCAACACAAGAAAATTCATTGAGTGTTATGGATTTCCTCAAATCATGGTATTCGAAGGTTGTAAGTTGGGCCACATTAAAGTCATAGTGGAAAATGTCGTCGACCGAATATGAAAAGTTCGTGGTGCGACTATTCATTTTTCATGGGGGTCAGTGATGAAAATGAATGGACCAGACATAAGGTCTAGGACTATAGCCTGACACTGATCCCAAGAAGGGGTGCGGGGGCACAACCCCAGTGGTATGGACCAGCAGGTCCACATAGGTGGTCCGCCAAGGTGCCTCGTGTGGGTGTGTTGCGCGGGTGCTCCGCCAACGTTTGTCGTGTAGGTTCTCTACCAGGTTTTTTCACTCAGGTGCTCCACATTGGTGCTCCGCGAAGGTGCTCCGTGAAGGTGGGTCATGCAGGTGCTCTGCGAAGGCACTCCACAAAGATTCATGTGTTCTAGACCATGATGGGGCTTTGAACAATGTTTCCCCATTTAATTCTCAGTTATATCTTGTTTTAGGGAGCTACATTAGAAAAATTGGGGGGTCTTGGAAAAAGAGGTATGCAATGGGAGCTTTGGGACTTCTTACAACTTTTTTCCATCTTTTAAATGGGTATCCCAAAAGCTCTATTTATAGAAACAGATGGGACCTGGTCTAAGGGAAGTTGTTCGCGTAGGTCCTCCGCGTAGGTCCTTTGCATTGGTCTTCCGCGTAGGGGTGTGAAAATTCATTTTCCGCGTATGTCCACCGCGTTGGTCTTCTGCGTAGATCCTCCATGTAGGTCCTCCATGTAGGTCCCTTTGTGAAATTCATCCATCTTCTAAGTTCCATAACTTTGATCTGTAAGTCTGTTTAGGCTCTGCGTCCAGTCAAATCAAAGGACTTGAATATATCTATACTTCTTGATATTCCAATTACACCATGTCTTCTCGAAATAAACTCGGAAATTTAATTTAATATATCGAGGACTTTTCATTATCATTCTAGGAAATCCACTGCCTAATTTTGGATGGGGGAATCAGTCCACTTATCAATTGGTATGGAGTAGTATTTTTCTACATAGAAATCTAGCCTGCATCTTCTTTTTTTCTGTTGAAAACATCTTTAATAATACATGACATTGGTTGGATATGTGATAATAATATCTTCACTCTACAGAAAAGTGCATTGAATACATTTCATGGTGTCTATAGAAGCCCCCCTTAGAATTGGATTCGTTTAGAACAAAAAGAATCATGTTCTAAGATAAAATTAGGGAACATTGACGCATTACAACATCATTTGGATAGATTTGGAGCTATGTCAAGTTTGGAAGATGCTCAAATTTTTTCCTAATCCATGGGGCCTAGCGAGCATAGTTTTAATATCGATAGGGTCACATGGAAAACCCTACATTATTACCTAAATAATACCAAAATGTATGTTTTGTGAGCTGGGACTCAACTTTTGTCCATATTTTCCTATGTTGGTTCTCAATCTAATGAGTACCAATCCATTTGTTATTTGGAAGTTTAGAGTCATTCTTGTTGGACTATAAAGGGCATATATTTAGGGTCAAAATAGATTTATCTGCAAACATTTAATTAAATCCTAAAAAAACATTCTGGCAGAGAATTGCTTTAGTATTATTTAGAAATTTTCAAGGGGAATAATGTGACATGAATTTTTTATCGACGAAACATTAATTCCTATACCAATATAATGGGTGTATTTTACATTAATGGAGTTACAATTATTTGAAAATCCCGTTATAGATGTTGTATTATGCAGGGCCAACTGGGGCATAGGCTATATAGCCGAATAGTGGAATCTTTTGCCCAACAGGCCTGTTATATTGGCAACTTATGCAATACCTCATAAGGGTACATGCTGCATAGTCAGGAAAAAATAGTTATTTTAATTTTAACATTTATTTGTTGATAAAACAGAGAAAATAAGATTTAGGTAACTCAAGACCACAGTGAGGACATTGGTATATGAGTAATGGTTAAAAATTTATGGGATTCATTGATCCACTTCAAACATCATAGTATGATATCAGAAATATCCCATTTTCTGATAACTTTTTAACCATTACTCATATACCCAATTTGTATAGAGTTATCAACAAATTTCATGCAGCATGGACACTTATGTTTGTTATGCAATTTAACATCTTGCAACTAAGACATGGTGGTTGTGCAGTTTAATGTCTTGCATCGAGGATGTTTTATTGTGCAGTTTAAAGTCTTTTAGTGAGGATTATGTACTCTTCTGTTTAATTACTTTCAGTGAGAACGATGTACTGTTGTTTCTTCTGGAAATGGGGATGACCTTGTTTGTTTAAGGTTCAAACACTACAATCAATTTCAAACGGGATTATTCATAGAACCGGAAACATCCAATTATTCTATATCCATTTGGACCTACTTTCCAAAGGTAGGTTCTCATTAGTAGGGGACTGATGTGGATTACGAATTGGCATTGGTCGAGAGGATGGGAGGTTAGATTCATCACACCTTTTTGGGGGGAATTATTTTCTAATCTGGGGCTCTCTTATATATTTGAGTTATGTTCATGAATCCATATTAATTTACCAATCATGAAAATGAGTTTTTCCTTTAGATCTTGCAATCAATGGTTGATATGTAAGAGATTTAGATAATATTTTATATGTATTTGAGGTTCTACATCAATAGAGAATCATCTATAAGAATTAGTAATTCTTAGTCAATGGAATCCTTCCATACATTATATTGAAATCTCTTGGTCATTATGATAACCATACTGGTTTTAAATCCACCCAGTGGGGAACTGGAAGTTTATTATCATTCTGAAGGACATGGATTATTTTAGAGTTGGGATCGTACCCGCAGATGGGCTACCGACGTATCCATGTTGGAAAAGGAATCAAAACCCACATAGTTCGAGTTAAGAAGTATGAGGTTTATGTATGATTAATGTCCCAAAGAGAGATATCATGATTACTTTTACACTCTAAGCTCACGTGAGTCATGCTCTATGTGAGAAACAAGAGGTATTAGCAAAACCTGACAATTGTTCCATGAAAGACACAGTCACAAGAAATGATATAATGCTTATGTATCTGTGATTTCCCAAGTAGGTGAAGACTAGGATTTACTTCTTGAATGAAGCCAAGGAACAATGTACATAAAGATATGTGTTCCTTATGATGATTTGGATAATCTTACTGGGGTCTTACTCCTGAGGAGGATGCCCAAATTAGGGGGGACATGGGGCTTACCCCTAAGAAGGATGCCCAGATTAAGGGGGACTTTAACTTATGATTGGGACTTACTCCAGAGAAGGAGTCCCAGGTTAAAGGGAATTATGACATTGGATTATGCCTAAGAAGGATTCCCAGAGTAAAGGAAATTATGACTAGGGCTTACACCTATGAATGAGGCCCAGGTTAAGGGGAATTATGACTGGGACTTACTCCTTAAAAGGAGTCCCAGGTTAAAAGAAATTATAATAGGGTCTTACTCCTGAAAAGGAGGCCCGAGTTAAAAGAACTTCTCAGAATTCATTTTAGATAAGGAATCCAACAAAGGAACCATGCCATAAATGGATTTAAAGAGGGTTTTGAAGGCTAAATCGTGAAGAGGAGAGATGTATTTGAGTAAAGTATGTGAATTGGAAGGAGGCACGCAAGTTTTATTCTGGCGCGCAAGTCCTGGTCACGCATGTATACTTGCGCGACGTGAGTCAACGAGGGATACGAAGAAGTCATGAAGTGATACTTGGCCGACATTGAATTGGAGCCCTTAGTATCATCCTTAGAGGCTTTCATATGGGTAGCGCACAAGTTTCCTTGAGAGGGAAAGGCGGTGGGCTAGTATCATCACTTCCCTTAAAGGGGTGGATACTTAGGCGCGCAAGTTTTGATGAGTTCTAATACTTAGGCCTTATTCTTCCTCTTCAGAGCATCCATTATAGGTAAATAATTACCTTATAAGTGTTCGGAAGACTTCATATAGATACTTGGGAGACTATAGCTTGAATCTGAGTTGTGGATTTTTTTTGTCCTCGAAATCGGGGGCCCACATGGGGTATTTATAGGCCACTGAGCAACTTTGGTGACAAACGAATAGGGCGCACAAGTGACTTGCATGACCCATATGTGGCTCGCAAGTGACTTGTGAGACCATAAAGAAACATTCACAACCCATGATTAAAAGGTTCCTTGTTCATGCCATTGTCAATTTTTGATGTTCTTAAAAGATTGACCCTCGTTGTGCTTAAGGAATTTCCGTTTTCCATTCTTTAGACTCTGTGACAGAAAGGAGCATCAACAAAAGTCCCACCTCAGAGTTAGATCTTAAAAAGGAAAGGGGATTTGACTCTGAGGAAAATGAGAAACATGGTGACATGGCGCACAAGTTGTAGGTGCACAAGTATTGTTCTGGCGCGCAGGTTCCGGCGCGCAGGGGTATAGCCTCGCCTATATATACGAGTGTCATTCTCACGCAAATCACCCAGCTTTCCAAATCTTCTCGCTCTCATTGCGCAAGTGATCTCTCGTCGCATAGGTATCTTGGCTTTTCGCTCGTCTGCACTTCTGTTTGTTGCGTCATGCTTGCTCAGTTTGTTTTTGACTTGCGCACCAGTACTTGCGCGCTAAAACTTGTGTGACCAGCTTGGACTTGTACGCCAATATTAGACTTGCACGCCTTAATTCCTTAGCCATTTTTTTGGATTTATTCACAAATTTTATAAAAAAACCAACTTACTTAAATGTTAATTATTCGATCTTTGTGCAGATTCAATGTCTCCCAAAATAATTGGATCGGCTGATGAATTGGATAGCAAGCGGATTGATGACATGAAGAACATCTTTGGCCATGATAACTATGATATCTATGACTACAATCTCCCATATTTTTCCATGTACTTGAAGAAATATCATTTTAATTTCCCACATAGCATTTACTTGCCTTTATATGGTCATGGTCATCTGCAAGGAGTCAACGTTCCAGAGCCAAAGAACAATCTCCTACATTCTTGGTTTCCAACATACACCAAATTTTCTTCAGCAAATGTATCAGGTGCAGGATCATTTGTTAATGCTGGAACATTGGAGAAGGCCTATATAATGCATCATATCCCTTATTCCACAGTACTGAAACCTCACAAGCCTGAGCTGCAGCCGCATTTTTATCCCTCAATATTCCGAAATTCTCAGATGGATCAATCCAAAGGCTGGAAGAAGATTTGGGACTTTCATCCTGGAGGAGGTGTGAAGCCCACATGGATGTGGGCATATTGGGTGTGAAAAACCAGTGCAGGGTTTGTTGAAAATCTAAAGGGTGCTACAATATATGAATTCATCTGGGCTAGACAGACATATGTCTACAGGAATGATAACTTTGTGCCGGAGCTAATCAGCCGCTGAAGCCCAGAAACCAATTCTTTTCATCTGACTCATGGAGAAGTAAGCATCAGTTTTTGGTATTTCTACAAGATCTCGGGGGCTCCAATTTTGGGTGATATTTATGATGAATTAATCCCCCCAAGGTGACTTGGAATGATTCGGATAAGACTCCGACTTTGGCTCGAGAATTATTGAAAATATTCCACAACCTCAAGAATTCAAAGACAATAAAAACTCATTCTAGAAAGGATATTCATCCAGAGGAGTGGATGGATATGTTTCTTATCAAGAAGAAGGGGAAGGGGCCTACTTGTACTCGTCCTACCATCTGCCCTAGAACAGAGAAGAGGGGTGCTCTTGGCACATTCTGGCCAACCCTGGAAGTGGGAGAATTTGAAAAGTGTGGGTTTGATGTGGATCAATGAATCCCAGAAAAGACTCGTATGGCAGGCTTCTTAGCCTTGTGGCACAGCGTTTATCTTCTGACACTTAGGGATTCGCAGGGAGGTGTCCGGCAAAGGACCTTCGTTGTTGCAGCCAAGTTGGCTGAGAAGAAAATGGTTGGGTTGGCCACCCCAATTTTCGTGAAGATTCACAGGAGCTTACTCCATGTCTATATGGGTAAGTCTCCATTGAGAATAGTGTGAACATTCCTTATTTTGTGGGGATGGGTCACCACTCACTTCATAAAATACGCTGTACAGAGTGAAGTACAGGTTCCTAGAAGTTCTTTCAGGCCATCTGTGCGGGCATATTCTGGAATTTTTCCATTGTCCCTCAACTCCTATGATATGAAGGTGAGGCTGAGCATGTTCAAGGAATTCCATTTCTTTACTTATGGAAACCCGCCAACCGGGCAGTTTGTTGACGATGGAACAACTAGCCTAGAATTGAGTTCTTACATGATGGCTTACAGATATGGTGTATTGGCCCCTAGAATTGATGTAGATATTATATGCGAGGCCTATGCTTCATATAGATTTTCATGCCAATTCAAGTGTCTATAGAAGATTGTTGTATCCCCTCCATTTCATGTTAGGTTAGAGTAGCATCCAATGGTTTCCTGACAACTTTGGTTGCTGACAGCTATGGAGAAGACCGGGGCAGTGTTTGATCTACCAGTTGCTAGAGATGCGAGTCACTTGACTACATGGTATACCGAGAACTAGGTAACATCATATCCTGAAGGGGTACTGAATCATCTGATTTCTCAGGTGGGGAAAAAGAGAACTTTCAGGAATGAAACCCTTTATCTAGAATGTAACACTTCCATACCTGGAGCTGATTCACCGAGCTCCTCACATGAGGCTGATTCGCAAAATTCCCAGGATGGGGATGATGAGGCACGTCATGCATCAAAGCGGCCTCGTGCCAGATATAATCCTCCTTCCAGAGTCAATAGACCTACTCCATTGACTTCTGGTGAGTTATATCATTGAGTAAATTTAATCTCCATTATATTATAGAGCAGGATGTTTAATTTTCTTATCCTTTATCTGTGATTTCATGAGCTGGGAAGAAGTTGAATTCCAAGATTGTAGGACGCTCCTCACAGCCTTCTGGTGCACATGCTGAATATTTACTACCAGAGGTTATCCTATCATGACAGAGTTTATATTGCAATGCTGAAATCGCCTGGCTGGACTTATGCGAAGGGCTACACATCCTTGGAGTAGGGAATCATCGGGCTTCTACTGATATCGATTTCAAGGATAACCCCAATTAAGTGTGGGCTTACATCAGAGAGATGGAGATGCTCATATACGCCACTGATGAATCCATTCGAATCTCTAAGCGGGTGAAGGAGATGATGGATTGTGGCACCACTGAGGGGATTGGTGCTTTAGTAGATGAGGAGTGGCATGATTACATGGCTCCTGAAGATGTTAGTTTCATTCCTTATTTTCTTTGCATCTTGATTTCAGTTAAAGCTTAGTTACTCAAGGAAATTACTTTCTTCATCCTCCATCTTGTAAAGAAAGGAACTGCTGAGGTCCCTTCCCCACAATACAGCCCTGGTGGCACCGCTATCGGAGATACCGAATCTCCCCTTGAACCGGGCGAGGTATCTCTAGGCCGGAAAGCTAGGGACGAGGAGTTAGATTGGGATTTTCACTCTCCCATACCTATATTTGGAGGTGACGATGTCAGCACACCTAAAAAGCCAAAGAAGCAAAGACATCAAAGGAAGAAGTCCATAGTTAAACGCTTCATCGGTAGTGGTAAGTCCTTTGGATAATCATTAATCCTAACTTATGAAAAGATTGCTCATACTTCTTGGGATTTTAGGGGCTTCCACGGTTTACCCTTTTTCATGAGAGAACTGACCCTCCTCTGAGAACGATAGAGGGTGCTGGTGAACAGTCGCAAATTCATGCTGACCTGGCTTCTCCTGAAGAAGAGTTAGCATCTGTTCCCAGTACTGCTCATGTTGCTGCTGCAAGGAGAGAAGAGCCTACTTCTGGTAAATTAACAATAATTCATAGAATTTTGAATGAAAACATCAAATGACTTCCATTCTGTGATGCTTTAGGTTCAACAACTGCACCAGAACATTTAGCTGCCACTGCAACTGATTCCATAATTTTCTCTGAAGAAGCTGTCCGGGGTCAGAGGCTGCAGGATGAGGGTCACCAAGAAGACATACTAAATACTCCCACTGGTGAGACAAATCAGAAATCTGAGATATCACTGGATGAAATGATGAAACATGACGCATCATTTGAAGAAATTTTATATCATGGGAAATTACCATGTGATTTAGATTATTTTGGACGTGAGTGTTATCCTTCATCCTGTTAAAAATTTCTTATTACATCTTTGACCATGATTGGTTGAAATGTATAGTTCTGTCTGAGCAAGCTGCTGATCTGCTGATGCCTGAAGTGGGTAGAGACAACCCTTTTATTTTGGAAACACTAGCTCAAGTGGAGCTTAACCCGGTAGAGCTTCCTGAAACTCATCCTGAAAATCCCGTTGAAGCCAGGAAAGATGAGGAGGATCTTTCCCATACATCTAATCTATCGTTGGGTAAGATATGATAATATTTGTGGTTGTACTTAATTTTTAAGATATTATAATCAACAATTGTTATCCTTTGAAATTAACCAAAACATTCAATTGAATTTGCAGGGCCGTCAATTTACGTGGCTAGATCTGGTGGTGAATCTTCATCCTATACCCCAATGGGAGTAGAAAGTGAAGTACCAAGGGTCAGGGGGGAAGGATCAGAACATGAAACTTCATTAAGTGCATTAATCTCGGACTATATCCCCCCTGTGATAGTGATGCTGAGTCTAGCCTAGAGGTGAAGAAGGCACTCCAATTCTCAGGTCACAAGGCATGGAAGAATATATGGAAGATCATATCTGAAGTGCCTCTTAAAGAGTTGTCTTCAAAGATCGCACGACTGTCATCCTTGTTCATCCTGTTAGGACTTGGTGGTTTAAGATATCAATATATTCATGCCACAGTGAAACAAGTCATCTTAAGGAGGGGTCAGGAGAAAAAGTGTTGTCAAGATCTGACCAGATCAAGGCTATTGACCAATATCATCGAATTCGAGGCTGATGTGTCCGGAGCTGAGGTTGATCATGCAACAAAGTTAAAGGAGATAAATCATAAGATCAAGGAGATATTTGTCCAGCTGATGCACCTTTAGCAATAGTTATATGTTGTTATTGTGGAACTTGACCAGCATAACAATTAACTGGAAGAAGTTCAAAGGAATAGTATGAAAGCCATCATAGATGCTAAGAAAGCACTCCATCAAGATGAAAAGAGTGAATCTTGTTGAGTGAATGAAATTCAAGTGGCTTTTGATGAAGCTCAAGATGCCGTAAATTAAATGAAGGGTAATGTTGAAAGCCTCTTGTAATTCTTAAAAAAGAGAAGAGACTCCAATATATGGATGTCCTTCTAACTTTTGTGCATCAATGAAAAAATACTTTCATATTCAATCATTTGTGGCTGAATTCTCTTGATACGTGCTTTAATTAATTTTACATAACCCAATGGTCCTAGTAATCATAGTTTGATTATTTTCTACGGTGACACAAACAACCCTACAAATGTTGAATCTTTTTTTCCCAATATTGCCTAAATAATACAATATGTATGTTTAGCAAGCTAGGACTCAACTTTTATTCATATTTCCTTTTACAGGTTCCCAATTTAATGAGTACCTTGTCTTTTTTTGGTAGGTCAATGTCATGCATGTCAGACATAAAAAGGATAATGTTTAAGGTCGAAATAGATTTGACCAAATCGATTAAAATTGACTCAATTCCTTGATTTTTTTTTGAAAACATGTTACAACATTCATGTATGGGGGAAAACATGTAAACTATGACTTAAGAAATTTTGAATTTGAGGGATGATATGAAAAAAGGGTTGGAAGGCATTAGAGGAAGTATTTCCTAAGAGTTAAGTTACCACTATTTGACAAACCTATTCGGGGTTGAATTATGAAGGGCCACTTAAGGGAATTGGCTGCATAGTCAAGTAATAACATCTTTTGGCTGACATGTCCGTTATATAGACAACTTATGAAAGGCCACCTAGGGGCACGTGCATCATACTCCAGCGAAATAACTCTCGGAAATTTTACATTTCTATTTTTAAAAATCCAGTGGATGTTTATGGAGATTCAAATTTTCCAAAGCATAGAGGTTGCTGTATGGAGATGAGTACTTGAATATAGAGAGGATATTCCTAATCAAGAATGAAAAAGAATTGGATGTATGTCCCTCCTACGAAGGTCTGACCCAAACTTAGCGAAGGAAAATATAAATCATAGACTTGATTACTTTCAAATCATTAAAAAGAGTATGGGAAAATTATGTTTAAGGATGTATATTATTTTTGGATCCCTACATATTGTCTTTATGACCAATAAGGAAAAAATAGGTTTTCCATCCATGAATGAAATTACCAATATTTAACAAACCCATTAGGGGGTTGAATTATGCAAGTCCACTTAGGGGAATTATCTGCATAGTCAAATAATAACATCTTTTGAATGACAGGTCCGTTATGTAGACTACTTATGCAAGGCCGCCTAAGGGAACGTGCCGCATAGTTAGGAAAAATAATTCCTGGGCATCGGAAATTTTGTGACCAGAAGTCAGGAAAAGGGTTATGTAGATCTGAAAGTATTTAAGGTTAGGAATATGACACATCAAAATTGGAATTTTCGAATGCATGAAAAAGATATACAGACCAATGATAACCATTATTATGTTGTGGCTATGTCCTGAATTGAGATGTTGGACTTCACTACATATCCCATAAGTATGGGAATCAAACCATACATAGTTTTTTAAATATATTTTAATGTCATGTGGGACAATAGTGTAGGAGGTCTTAGTTTAGGTTCATAGAGCTCAGACCATAATGATGAATACAGATCATGTCTTTTATAAACCTGGTGTGAATGAAGACCAGGGTTTTCATGCCACATTTATGTTTTCATAGGGATACTTTTTAGCCAAGGGACAGAAAGTGGAATTTGGGGTTAGGCCCAAAGACTTGGGGCTGGATTCGAGGGATGCTTGAACATTCATACATATCCCATAAGGATGGGAATCAATCCATACAAAGTTCTTGAAATACCCTCTATACATATTTGGTTCGTACAAGTGAAGGGTGAAAGAAGAATTTTAGGCAATGATGGTTTGACCCAATATTAAAGGTGCGGGCATTACCGTGTATGCACGTAGTCTTTGAAATAGGACATGATTGGAGATCAATGTCAATGATGATTACCTCCCAGGTGAGGGACAATGGGGGATTGTATAGTTTAACGTCATATAGCAAGGACGATGGTTTTGCACAGTTTAGTGTCATTTAGCAGGGAAAAAAGGGATGTACATAGTTTAACGTCATGTGGGATGAAGGTGAACCAATGTGAAGAGAGTGATTTTGGTTTGCATCACAGATCAACATTGTTTGAGACGGAGGTGAAGAGATTGGTTTTGGGATTCTTGAAAGATCAACATAGTATAAGACGGAGGTGAAGAGATTGGTTTTGGATGCTTCATGGATCAACATCGTATGAGACGGAGGTGAACTGACGTGAAGAGATTGGTTTTGGGATTGAACCTTAGGAGGGTGCCTACGTACGCAAACTAGAAGGCAAGGATCAATGTTCGTGTAGTTCGATTAATAATGAATTGGTGATCAAGTTGTATTTGAGGACAACCCAAAGATGATGTTGGTACTTACGCATAGTTAGCGGCCCAGAGAGGGTGTTATGGTTTAAGCATACTCTAAGCTCAAGTTAGTCGTAATCGGTTTGAGAAACAAGAGGTAACAACAACCCTAACGATTCACAGTTTAATGTCATGTAGGAAGAAATGGTGTTTTATAGTTTAACATCATGTATCTAGGATGATATTGTAGTTTAATATCTTGAATGACATGTCCACAGTTTAATGTCATGTAGGAAAAAAGGGACACATTTTAACGTCATGTTGGATGATAGAAAGACCATGAATTTTAAAGTCTTGTAGTAAGGACAAAATGGACCATCCAGTTTAAAGTCTTACAGTATGGACTAATGAAACCATGTAGTTTAAAGTCTTGTAGTAATGACTAAAGGGACCATGCAGTTTAATGTCTTGCATTAATGACTAAAGATACAATGGAGTTTAAAGTCTTGTAGTACGGACTAAAGGGACCGTGTTATTTAAAGTATTACAGTAAGGACTAAAGGGATGATACAGTTTAAATTCTTGCAGTAAGAACTAAAGGGACTGTGTAGTTTAAAGTCTTGCGATAAGGACTAAGGGAACTGTGCAGATTAATGTCTTGCAGTAAGGATAAAAGGGACTATGTAGTTTAAAGTCTTTCAGTAAGGACTATGGATGTATTTGTGTTACAAAAAATACTTCTTCAAAAATTTGGAATTGGTTGGAGTCATGATGATTTCTCCATCCATTGATATTAAAGAATAATCTCCATTGGAGTAGACCTTATGTATTGAGTAATGTATTTCCCACTTGATGAAGATTCTGCCTGATTAGCCAGTTCAGGGTTTACTATTTGGTGGGGTGGTGCTAGTGTTTCTGAAATAGATGACATAAAATCTTCCATAGTCAAAGACAACTTAGGCTTTGACACGAGCTCATCTTCTTCTGACTGCTCTTTTTTCTTCGAATTATGCTGCCTCTTTGAGGATTTTCTATCTAACGAAGGGAGTTTTGTTGTGGAAGAAATATCAGAAGGCATAATAGGTTTCTTTAATTACTTTCTTAAAATTACATGAGTTCGGTTGATCTTTTTCTTGACCATCCAATAATCATATTTCTACATATTTTTTATTTTGACTTCATGCCAGTCGCCTTGTTCCTATGGATCAGTATAAGTAACACATGCTACCTGGGCTGAAGAACCTTTCAATTTTACTTGTCCTGATTCTACCATCTTTTTAGGGGTCTTTGAAGACAAAACACTCATGAATGGGATGACCCAACATCCGATGAAATGGGAAATATTTGAGAAGGTCTTCATCTCATTCCTTGTTCAGCCTTTTAAGCCGTGGAAACTGAACCAAGTTGTTTTCCGTAGCATAAATTAAGTAACCAGGAACTTGTTCATTTCAGAAAGAATAAACATTGTTTTTTAACTCCTCAAATTATTTCCTTCTTGGACCACTTTGATCATCTTGATGAGACAACCTCTATTTTTGTCGCTCATGAGGTAGATCCCTTTAATAAGATTATGGTTTTGAAGTGGAAGCAGGTACATATGATTGTTTAAGTGTAACTATAGCAGTATCTAATTTCCCCATTCTCCTTCTTGGAGCTGATGGAATTACACGAGTTTTGGCCTTTGTCTCCATAAGAGAATCTTCGATCTGTTGAGAGATTGAATTAAGGTATCGAAACCCTCCTATGTATTTCACAAGTATCAACAGTTTGTGTAATTCATCATGCAAATTTTCTACATAGATAGGAAACAACTCTTCTTAAGGGAGTTCTAAGCGTAAGGAATATGTTAATCCCTTCCAGCGAGCAAAGAAATCTGAAACTCTTTCATTTTCCGGTTGTTTAAAATTATTAAGATAAAAAACTACCATATTTGGAAATGTTGAGCTAAATTGAAGGAGAAGTCTTTGAAGGAGATCTTTCCACCTAGTAATTGACCGGGATTGCAAGACTGTATACTAGACAAAAGCAGGTCCTTGAAATGACTGCACAAAACACCTGAGCTTAACTGCTTCTTTTTGTTGAAGATTTCCCATCATAGGATCACAATGAGAAAAAAAATGCGTTAAGTATTTTTATGGATCTCTAGAACCATTAAAAATTGGGAATTTGGTACTTGAAAAATTTTATGGGGGAGGAATTGCATCAACCCATTCAGGGTAAGCTTTCTTTTCTTGTTGAATTTGTGCATGTTTTACCTCTATAACTTCCAACTGATCTGTTAATGACTCAAATTTAGTTATTAACTTTTTTGAAACATCTGGTTGAGCTCGGACTTGAGTAGGTGCAATAACTAGAGGTTGGATAGGTGTGGTGATTGGTACTGCAACTGATGGTAGCACTACTGGTTGTTCTTGTGCATGACCCATAGGATTGGACCTGTGAGGGAGTACTTGTAAAGGAGGATATTCTTGATCCATCACAGTAACTGTAACTAATTTCCTTGACTGAATGACTTCAGTATGATTAGGAGGAAGACTACCTTGAAGTAGTTCTACATTCAACCTCCTTAACTCCTTCATTTCTTCCTCTTGTTGTGTGAACCTTTCTTCTAGTGAGAGTTATTGGCCTTCTCTAGTGTTTGGGTGAAATGTAACCTTACTTTTACCCTTTTCTTTGGCATGTTCCTTTCTGGAGTATGGAAGGGAATTACCCAAGGAAATGTCTTTCCCCTGGTTAGCCCTATGTCTTCTAGTATATACATCATCTTCATTTATTTCTGTGTGCACAACCTCTTGAATAAGAACTTACTCATCTGATTCCTCTGCGTGAACTTCATGTTCTGGGAGATCAGTGACAATGACATTTATGACATTTATCGATGCATAATGCATTGCATCCCTTCTATCAGAATTTCTGTGATACTATCTTCTTCCATGTACTTTATGAGACATTTCCTTTTGTTGAGTTGATCCCTCAAGAACATCTTGATAAATCATAATTTGGAGGGAATCCCCTGATAATTCAGCTATGCATTCCACTTGTGGATTCTCCCCTAATCAAGAGAAGACTGACATTCGTGAAGGAAGAGATTGAGTTTTTGAAAAAGTCCCCAGTCTGGTGGACTGGGGCTCTTTCTAATTTCCTTACTCAACTCCTTCAATCTCATCTTTTGATCCCAAGGGTTGGGCTAAAAGAGTCCCCAGCCTGGAAGGTTGAGGTGGCCCTTGAGCTACTACATCTGAGACATTCTTAAAAGCTCTCATGATTTTGTAGACTTTAGTCTGGAAATTGGCCGGATTCATCAACCGACATCCACTCAAATCACCTGGCTCAAATGACCTTCAGATGATTTCTGACACTTCTGTCACCTGATGATGTGCATGCTCTAAACGAGAATCATGTTCGATATTTGCATTTTCTTGATGAAAGAGTAATTCAACAACTTTTTCTTTGCATGCCTGACTTTTGGAAGAACTAGTTGAGGCATGTTCCTAATCAAGCTTTTGATTACACACAAAACCAATTAGTTGTGGCCGATCATGGGCAATAACATTGCATGAGCCCACTTTTGGAAGGCTTTGTTGACTGGAGAGTATAGTGAAATGTAGTGCTCTATAGAAACCCCATTCCCTGATATGAATACCAGATGGGGAATTGGTAATTAACTGGTGCAACTTTTTTAGTGCGCCAAAGCATGCATGCTGAAGGGTTCTCTTATGCTTTTCAACCTTTGGATGTCGAGAAACTGATAGATATGCCAAGTCAATTTGGTGTTGCAACCCTTCTATTATCTTGACCTTATTTTGATATTCATCATAAGATAATATTTTCTTTTTCAATTGAAAAAGAGTTTCCCACATGTTGAGATGAATATCATGAATACAATCTTCTATCAAAATTTCTGTAATATCATACTGAGAGTTAGCCAAATGCCAAAACATGACTGGCACTTCACCATTTTCCAGTTGTTTTCTCATATTCAGCACTTCCTCCTTGTCACTCGATGTAGATTATTCTACCTGATTTGACCAAAGCTGGTGCTTCTTTGTTACTTCCTCAGATTCAACAATATTGGTAAAGAATTCGTTTATCAAATGAGAGATGAATGACCCGGGTGTGGTTCGTAGAAAGACCTACACCATATGCTATCTTCGGATTGAGAAATTATTTCACCTGTTAGTGGTAAAGCATCAGACATTACTGGCTTCACATTTTCATGTTCCTCAAGATAAGAGGGAATTCTCATTACTGCATTCTCTTTTGAAGAATTTTCCAGGCAATGCGAATTACCACTTTGGAGAGGAATTTCATAGCTAAATTGATCCTCATGGGGAGGACCATAATGGAGGGTTATAGCTAAAGATGAAACATTTTTCTCCTTGATCTTCTGGCTACGCAGAGGGTTATCGTAGCTCTCATTTGAAGATGATACTTCGAGATCAACCGAACTATCATGAAGTAAGCCTTTATCAGGAATTGTCTAATGAATACCTATAGAATTATTGTTCCCACTATTGGGAAATGAGAGATTAGAATCTTGATTTTCAATAGATAATTGTCTGAGGACATCAAGAACTCCAGCATCGAGCAAGGTCTTATTACAGATTGGCTCTTGATTTCTTGAATGTGCTGGACTGGTCATTTTATTATATTCCTTATTACTCACTTTGGAAACAACTTGTTCACGAAAGTTGGTATTATGGGTAGGTGTATGTGCCTTCTCAGGAGAAATAGTTGGGTTAGGCTGATTATCTCTATTCAAATCGGGTGTATGTGCCTGACTTGATTGTTCATATGACAAGGGGGAGTATACCCCACAGCCCTCCTGGACAGGGAAAGAGGTGTGTATCTATTTTGGGGTGACATGTTGATGAGTCACTCCACTGATATGGATAGATTTATGATTCCTTCCCTATGATGCTGCTGAAGTTGTTATAATATTCTGATAGGCGTCCATAATATGGGCAGGGATTTTCTTCTACTCTTTCACCATTGTCATAATGTGCATGGTGAATACAGTTTCCAGAATGGGAATATACGTCCATTCTGCACATGGAGTAGGTGTGTATTCCTACTACTTTCCTTCTTTTCCTATTAGTGAATTTTCACAGTACTCATGTGTGGGGGCAGAAAATTGTGTCTGCCTCCTTCTTGTCATTGAAACATTCCAATTAACATTTATGGGTGCTACCAAATGAGACTATTGGTTTTCCAAATGAATTTCAGGTTTATGTGCCTGCTCATTGTTCCCCACCACATTTTATTAGCGAGTTTCTTTGGTTGTAGTCAGACGAGCCTGCTGACTTGCTGCTTAACTATAAACAGGTGTATTTGTCTGCCTATAATACTCTGCCGGAATTGCCTGGCGGGATTGGCATGTTACTGCTAGAGGAGTCTGCTGTGTAGTAACATCAGGACAGACAGGTGTATATTCCCACTCATTGTTTTCCATCAAGTTGGCTTGATGGACTTCTCCGGAAGGAGAAAAGGTAAGTTCCTACTTCTTGTTGACCAGATTTCACCTCTGTCGGTTCGTCTTGCATTCTCGGGTCTGAGGAACCTGAGCCGAACCCCTAAAGGTGATACCCTCATCATGTTGATGGTGCACTATGACACAAGTCTGGCGGTGATTATTGATGGGATCCCTAGAGAAGGAATCATTTCTTCTTGAATTAAGGCCTTGAGTGACCTTCTCATTTACCTCCCAATAATATGGGAGAGACTGGTGATTGCGTTCTAGGGATAAAGAACCAAAACGGTTGGAGATGGTGGTTGGCACCACCTAGTTCTTGACCACCGGTCATCGCTATCCGGACAACCAGGTTGAGTTGTTAAATTGGAGGGCTTGTTGAGGGGCCTCCAGAGTCCGAATGATAGCGTATTGATGGTATTCCTTAACCATTGCATTTGAGACCCAGTGTTGCAGACACTGAGTATGCGATGTCATCCTCAGAGAAGACGAGGATCCAACCAGAGTAGTGGTCGAGGCATTCACAGGTGTGAATTTTAAAGAATCCATTTCTGTAATGCATAGATATCTTGGAAAGGAGTGCATGTTTGATATAACCGACAAAATCAAGATAAGATTGGCCAGACAACATCTTTTGGATAAGAACATATGTAATTGATTACTTTTTTGGCCCTCACTTTGAATTTAATATGGGTCTAACAAATAAGTAAAAAATCATTTAACATCGTTAAGGATTTACGTTGGGTTCACCATTTTTGTTTCTTCTGGAAATGGGGATGACCTTGTTTGTTTAAGTCTCAAACATACCATTCGATTTCTAACTGGTTTATTCGTAGAAACAGAATCATCCAAAGATTCTATATCCATTTGGACCAACTTTCCAAAGGTAGGTGCTCATTATTTGTGGACTGATGTGGCTTACGAATTTTCATTGGTCGATAGGATGGGAGGTCAGACTCGTCATACATTTTTGGGCAGAATTATTGTCTACACCAGGACTCTCTTATAGATTTGAGTTATGTTCGTGAATCCTTATTAATTTTCCAAGAATGAAAATGAGTTTTCCTTTGTATCTTTCAACCCATTATTGATATGTAGGAGATTTAGAGAATCTTTTATATGTATCTGTGGTTCTTCATTAATAGAGAATCATCTATATTAATTAGTGATTCTTATTCAATGGTATCCTTCCATACATTATATAGAAATCTCTTAGTCCTTATGATAACCATACAGGTTTTAAAGCCACTCAGTGGTGCACTTGAAGTATATTTTCATTCAGAAGGATAGAGATTATTTCAGAGTTGGAATCGTACCTGCAGATGGGCTACCTATGTATCCTTGATGGAAAAGGAATCTGAACCAACATAGTTTGATTTAAAAAGTATGAGGTTTAAGCATGATTAATGGCCCAAATAAAGATGTCATAATTACTTTTATACTCTAAGCTCACGTGAGTCATGATCAATGTGAGAAACAAGACGTATTAGTAAAACCTGACGATTGTGGAATGAAAGATGCAGTCATAAGAAATGATATGAGGCTTATTTATGTGTGATTTCCCAAGTAGGTGAAGACTATGATTTACTTCTGGAATTAAACCTAGGAACAAGGTCAATAAATAGATTCGTGCCTTATGAAGATTTGGAATATCTAACTTGGGGATTACTCCTGAGGAGGATGCCCAAATTAGGGGGAATAGGTCCTTACTCCAAAAAAGGATTCCTAGATTAAGTGGGGCCTTGACTTATGACTGGGGCTTACACCTGAGAAAAAGGCCCAGGTTAATGGAAATTATAACTGGGGCTTACTCCTGAGAAGGAGGCCGAGGTTAAAGGAAATTATTACTGGGGATTACTTCTGAGAAGGAAGCCCGGGTTAAGGGGAATTATGATTGGGGCATACTCTTGAAAATGAGGCCCAAGTGAAAAAAAATTATAACTGGGGCTTACTCCGGAAAAGGAGGGCCAGGTTAAAAGAAATTATAATTGGGTATTACTCATGAAAAAGAGGCCCAGGTTAAAAGAACATCTCTGAATTCCTTTCTGATAAGGAATTCATCAAAGTAACCATGCCACAAATCGCTTTACAGATGGGTTTTAAGTCTAAATCATGAAGAGGAGAGATTTTTTTGAGTAAAGGAAGTGAATTGGAAGGAGGCACGCAAGTACAGTTCTGGCATGCAAGTCCTGGTCGCGCAAGTATACTTGTGCAACAAGAGTAAACTAGGGCGACGATGAATTAATGGAGTGATACTTGGGAGACTTTGAATTGGATCCCATAGTATCATCCCTATAGGCTTTCAGATGGGTGGCACGCGAGTTTCCTTGAGAGGGAAAGGCGGCACGTATGTATCATCACTTCCCTTAAAGGGTTGGATACTTAGGCACGCAAGTATTGATGAGTTCTAATACTTAGGCCTTATTATTCCTCTTTAGAGCTTCCATTACATGTAAAGAATTACCTTATAAGTGTTCGAAAGACTTCAGATAGAGACTTGGGCGACTAGAGTTTGAATCTAAGTTTTGGATTTTTTTCATCTTCGAAATGGGGGGCCCACAGGGGGTATTTATAGGCCACTGAGCACCTTGGGAGAAAAAAGAATATGGTGATCAAGTGACTTGTGCGACCCATATATGGTGTGAAAGTGACTTGTGTGACCATAAAGAAACTTGCGCGACCCATGCTTAAAACGTTCCATGTTCATGCCATTGCCAATTTTTTATGTTCTTAAAAGGATGACCCTATTTCTGATTAAGGAATTTCTCTTTTCCATTCATTAGACTCAGTGATGGAAAGGAGCGTCAACAACGGTGTATTTTAAAGTCTTGTAGTGAGGACTAATGTAGTTTCTATAATTCCCATGTCTTCCCTTGTATCCTCGACCTTGGCCTCTTCCTCTATTTCCCCAATTCGGCACAAGAATTCTGGCTCACTACAATTAGAATAACCATTGGCATAAGGATTCGTTAAATGGATAAGATTAATAGAACAAAAGACTAATTCTTCATCTGACAAAGATTCTTCTTGATAGGTTATTTCTTGTTGTACCATTTGGGGGGTGGTGCCCATGATTTTCAAACAGATTTCATAATGTCTTCCATGGTTAAGGATAACATTGGCCATGAAGGAAGCTCGTCTCCCTCTGATTTCTCTTTGTATTTATCAAAACATTGCTTCTTTGAGGAATGGAATTTTGATGAAGATGGTTTTACTATGGAAAGAGTGGAATAATACATGATTTTTTGTTTCAACTGTGTTCATAAAATAACATCAGTACGGTTTATCGTTTTTTGGTCATCGAATCATCGTATTTTTTGCACACTTTTACTTTTACCCTCTTTCCCTTCTCCCTCTTATTATGGATTGGTAGTAGTAACACATGCTACTTGAGCTGATAAACTTTTCTATTTCACCTGTCCAGAGTCAACAATCTTTTGCAGAAGGTCATTGAAAACCAATAACTCCATAATGGGGTGTCCCAACATCCAATGAAAGCGACAATAATTTGGACGATCTTCATCTCCATCTTTATTTGGCTTCTTCGGCATTGGAAACTAAATCAAATTGTTTTCTAAGACTGATATGAATTAACTAGGAACTTGTTCATTCCTGAAAGAATAAACATTATTCTTTAATTCGTCAAACTGTTTCTGCCTTTGATCTATTTGATCATATTGACAAAGTGTGCGTTTATGTAGATTCTCAAGAAGCGGAGCCCATCGGTATGATGAAGCACTACTGGAAATACCATTTTTACCAATGCTTATATACCAACGGTTTATCAAACCGTTGGGAATGGTTATGTATACCAACGGTTTTAAGAAAACCATTGGCATAGAGGATTTTATGAAGATTTTTACCAACAGTTTATAAAACTGTTGGTATAGGGCTCCATTAAGAGACTTTTACCAACGGTTATACACTAACCGTTGGTATATGTTGGAATCTATACCAATGGTTTATGTAAACCATTGGTATAGGCCTTAGGTAAACATACATTCCCAACGGTTTTTAAAAACCGTTGAGAAAGTTTTCCCCTAAATCCAGTAGCCCCTTCGCTCGATTGCAGTCCCCCTCCGCTCGACTACAGCCCTAAATTGAAGCTCTCCCGACGCACTCTCGTTACACAATCTCTGAAACTCCATCCATCCTCTTCAATCAAACAATTTTTCTGTTCTACACTTCAAATCTGTAAGTTCTAATGTTCTTCATCTATTTTTTTATTTTCTATTTTGATTTGACCTAAACGTCTCGGATCTCTCTATACAAGGACTCAGAAACTCGTTCCACTCATAGATCCATATTAAATCAAACAATTTTGTAGTTCTACACTATAAATATGTAAGTACTACCTTAGTTTTAATGTTTTCCATCTATTATTTTTGTTTTCTGTTTTAATTTTGTATAAACTAGGTTGTGTTGTTTATGGCATGCGAAGGTTAGTGATATTGAGGATGAATTGGATGTTGGTTGAGTGATGGATTGGAATTGTGATGCTTTTTGGATTAGGTTTAGTTAATTTTCAATGAATTATTTGGGGATTTACTCCCTTTAGTAGAGCCCCCACTCCTCACGGACCCTAGACACCCCCCCTCTTGGACCCTGGACAGTCCCCCCTCCTGGAACTTGGACATCCTGGCCCCCCTCTTTCCTGAAACTTGGACATCCCCCCTCCTGGACCCTGGACAACCCCCCTCCACCCTCCTCCCAGGACCTTGTATAGTCCCCCCTCCTTCTTGGACCCTAGGAAGCCCCCCACCCTCCACCCTGGACCATGCATAGCCCCCCTCCTCAATGGACCCTGGACAACCCCCCCCCCCCTCCTTCCTGGACCATGGAAAGCCCCTTCTCCCCTTCTCCTTGAAACTGGACAGCCCCCCGTCCCCCTTCCGGGACCCTGGACAGCCCCACCCCTACTCCTAGACCTTGGACATCCCCCTCACCCCCTCCTCAACAACCAAATACCCCCCACTTCAAAACATTGACCACCAAACATGGACAAGATGGATTTTTTCTAAAACGATAGATTTATCCTCAAACCACCTCAATAATATCCTAAACAATGCTTATAATGTGGTTTTCACCACATAACATCCAATTGTATTCCAAGTCACTAGTCTATCCTCCCTTGGCTAGATTTTACAAAAAGTGTTCAACCTTAAAGATCCAAATAAAAATAAATTGATATAAGACATTTGATAATGGATTAAAATTTTAAATTGGGATCCAATGAGGAATATTTGAGATATTATGCATCATGTCCATGAGTAAATCCATTTTTATATATCCGATAAGTTATTTTTCACAATTTTCACACATTAATTGTTTGTAAAAATGGTACAAACATTTATAAAGGTTATAATATATAAAAATGAATCTATTTGTGGATGCAGCATAACCAACAATGTCTAGATTGTCTGTCTCTTCCATGATCATCGATCTGCACGTCCCGTCTCCATCTGACCTTGCACGACGGGTGACTCAGCGTCTGACTGATGACGAGCGCCAGATTCTCTTACTTCCACACCAGATTCACGCCCGCTACGCTCTTGAAGTGATCAATCCCACTCAGCATCTGGCTGATGACGAGCGCCAGATTCTCTTACTTCCACACCAGATTCACGCCCGCTACGCTCCTGAAGTGATCAATCCCACTAAGCGTCCATGTGAGCTTGATGACACGACCACTAGTTCTTCTAAGAGGCAGAGGAGTTCTGAGTTGACGGACCAAGACAATTAACCAGTGTCCATCCATCTGGCTGAAGACGTAATACTTAGCGCTTCTTGGGAGGAAACCCATATTCTAGAGTTTCATCATTTTGATTTTTTTACACTTTTTTAGGAAATAAACATGGCATGTATGCAACAATGTTTTAGCTGGTTCTGTTCTATATGTGCACTTGTCATTACTCTGCATGACTGCTTCTATTTTGTCTGATCCTTGGTGTTATTTTTTATGACATGATGCAGATATGTGCTTTCTATGTGTAGATTTTACAGGTACATAAGTATGTGCACTTTTCATTATTCCATTCTTTCAGTTCTTCGGCCGATGGAACGAGGGAGGTTCGTACCAGAGGTAGACGAGCATCTCCGCGTACCCGACTAGACCCTTCCCCTCCAACCAAACGCATTTGGATTCTGTTGAAACTTATGGTAAACAATCCATGGGTCAAATTTGACGTGTATAAGTCAACCTCACCTCAATAAAAGGCACGGTGTGGCCAAGATCACTCAAACTGCCTCTCATTTGTTCAAAATTGACTTATTTTTAAGTGAAATCAACAACTGACATATGGGAAACTGAAAAAACGCCTTCAGATTGTGTTGAAACTTTAGTAAAACGATCCATGGTTCATATGTGACATGTAAAAGTCAACTACGCCTCAATCTGATGCGCGGTGTGGCCAGCATCACTCCAAGTGTATGTATTTTGTTTAAAATGGACAATATTTTACGTA
This sequence comes from Viscum album, assembly GCA_963277665.1. NCBI lineage: Eukaryota > Viridiplantae > Streptophyta > Magnoliopsida > Santalales > Viscaceae > Viscum > Viscum album. The sequence continues at coordinate 246,810,713 of OY728135.1, read as the reverse complement.
CATACACCAATCCAATAAAACAGATTTCGATTGTGTTGATACTTTTTAACAATGATCCATGACTCATATGTGACGTGTACGAGTCAACCCCGCCTCAATTAGAGGCTCGGTGTGGCCGATACCACACAAAGTGCCTATGTTTTGTTAAAAATGAACTTAATTTTAAGTGAAATCAACAACTGACATACGGAAAACCGACCAAACGCATTCGTATTCTATTGAAACATAAGGAAAACAATACATGAGTCCAATGTGACGTGTATGAGTCAACTCCGCCTCAATACAAGGCTCGGTGTGCCCGACACCACTCAAAATGCCTCTATTTTGTTAAAAATGGACTTAATTTTAAGTGAAATCAACAACTGAAATACGGTAAACTGACCAAACGCTTTCGGATTCTATTGATACTATAGTAAAATGATCCATGGGTCATATGTGACATGTACGAGTCAACCCCACCTCAATCCAAGGCGCGGTGTGGACGGTACGATTCAAAATGTATCTTTTTTGTTCAAAATGACTTTAATTTTAAGTGAAAATGACAACTGACATACGGAAAACTGACCAAATTCATTCCAAACCTGTTTAAATTTTAGGAAAATGATACATGGGTCATATGTGATGTGTACGAGTCAACCCCGCCTCAATCCAAGGCACGGTGTGGCCGGAACCACCCAAATTGTCCCTCTTCTGTTTAAAATGGACAATATTTTACGTACATATTCCAAACAGATCAAACGGATTCTTATTGTGTTGATACTTTTTCACAATGATCCATGACTCATATGTGATTTGTACAAGTCAACCCCGCCTCAATTCGAGGCCCGGTGTGGCCAACACCACTCAAAGTGCTACTGTTTTGTAAAAAATGGACTTCATTTTAAGTGAAATCAACAACTGACATACAACAAACTGACCAAATGCATTTGGATTATATTGAAACATAAGGAAAACAATCCATGAGTCAAATGTGATGTGTACGAGTTAGCCCCGCCTCAATACGAGGCCCAGTGTGGCCGACGCCACTCAAAGTGCCTCTTTTTTTTAAATGTACTTAATTTCAAATGAAAACAACAATTGTCATATGGAAAACTGACCAAACACCTACGAATTCTATTGAAACTTTAGGAAAATGATCCATGGGTCATATGTGATGTGTACGAGTCAATCCCACCTCAATCCGAGGCATCGTGAGACCGGGACCACCCAAAGTTCCAGTCTTTTGTTAAAAATGGACTAAATTGTAAGTGAGAACAACAACTGTCCTAAGGGAAACTGACCAAATGCGTTCCAAATCTATTGAAACTTTAGAACAACGATCCATGGGTCATATGTGATGTGTAAGAGTCAATACCGCCTCAATCCGAGGCGCGGTGTGGCCAACACCACCTAAGCTGTCTTTCTTATGTTTAAAATGGACAATATTTTACGTACATAAATGAAACTGATCAAACGGATTCTGATTGTGTTGATACATTTGAACAACAATCCATGACTCATATGTGATGTGTAAGATTCAACCCCGCCTCAATCTGAGGCCCGGTGTGGCCGACACCACTCAAAGTTCCTCTGCTTTGTTAAAAATGGACTTAATTTTAAGTGAAAACAACAACTAACATAGGCCAAACTGACCAAACACATTATAATTATATTGAAACATATGGAAAACGATCCATGAGTCAAATGTGACCTGTATCAGTCAACCCTACCTCAATCTGAGTAGCGGTGTGGCCGGGACCACTCAAACTGCCTCTCTTTTGTTCAAAATGGACTAAATTGTAAGTGAAATCAAAAACTGACACAAGAGAAACCTACCAAACACCTTCAGATTCTATTGAAACTTTAGGACAACGATTCATTGGTTATATGTTATGTGTACAAGTCAACCTCGCCTCAATCTGAGGCTCTGTGTGGACGGGACCACCCAAAATGCCTCTCTTTTGTTCAAAATGGACAATATTTTACGTACATATGCCAAACTGATCAAACAGATTCTTATTGTGTTGAAACATTAGGAAAATGATCCATTTTTCATATGTGACGTGTACGAGTCAACCTCGCTTCAATCCGAGGCCCGGTGTGGCCAACACAACTCAAAGTGGCTCTCTTTTGTTTAAAATGGACTTAATTTTAAGAGAAAACAACAACTGACATACGTCAAACCAACCAAACGCCTTCATATTCTGTTGAAACTTTAGGAAAACGATCCATGGGTCAGATGTGACGTGTTAGAGTCAACCTCGTCTCAATCCGAGCCGTGGTGTGGCCGGGACCACTAATATTGTCTCTCTTTTGTTGAAAATGGACTAAATTGTAAATGAAAACAACAACTGACTTACGCCAAACCAACCAAATGACTTCTGATTCTATTGAAACTTTAGTAAAATGATCCATGCGTCATATGTGACGTGTACGAGTCAACCCCGCCTCAATCCGAGTTGTGGTGTGACTGGGACCACTCAAACTGTCTCTCTTTTTTTCAAAATGGACTAAATTGAAAGTGAAATCAACAATTGACATACGGGAAACCAACCAAACGCTTCGGATTCTATTTAAACTTTAGGAAAATAATCCATGGGTCATTTGTGACATGTACAAGTCAACCGCACCTCAATCCGAGGCATCGTGGGGCCGGGACCACCCAAACTGCCTCTCGTTTGTTCCAAATGGACAATATTTTATGTACATAGCCCAAACCAATCAAACAGAATCGTATTGTGTTGAAACTCTAGGAAATGATCCTTGGCTGATATGTGATGTGTACGAGTTAACCCCTCCTCAATACGAGGCCCAGTGTGGCCGACACCACTCAAGGTGCCTCTCTTTTTTTTAAATGTAGTTAATTTTAAGTGAAAACAACAACTGACATACGGAAAACCGACCAAACGCCTACGGATTCTATTGAAACTTTAGGAAAACGATCCATGGATCATATGTGATGTGTACGAGTCAACCCCGCCTCAATCGGAGGCCCGGTGTGGCCGACACCACTCAATGTGACTCTATTTTGTTTAAAATGGACTTAATTTTAAGTGAAAACAACAACTGACATACGCCAAACCAACCAATCGCCTTCATATTCTGTTAAAACATTAGTAAAATGATCCATGGGTCATATTTGATGTGTACGATTCAACCCCGCCTCAATCTGAGCCGCAGTGTGGCTGGGACCACTCAAACTGTCTCTCTTTTGTTCAAAATGGACTAAATTGTAAGTGATATCAACAAATGACATACGAGAAACCTACCAAACAACTTTGGATTCTATTTACACTTTAGGAAAACGATCCATTGGTCATATGTGATGTGTACGAGTCAACCCCGCCTCAATCCAAGGTGCCGTGTGGCCGGGACCACCCAAACTGGCTCTCTTTTGTTCAAAATGGAAAATATTTTACGTACATACTCCAAACTGATCAAACGGATTCTGATTATGTTGAAACTTTTTAAAAATGATCCATGGCTTATATGTGATGTGTACGAGTCAACCCCGCCTCAATCCGAGGCACAGTGTGGCCGAAACCACTCAAAGTGCCTCTCTTTTGTTTAAAATGAACTTAATTTTTAGTGAAAACAACAACTGACATAATCCAAACCGCCAAACACCTTCGTATTCTATTGAAACTTTAGGAAAAAGATCCAGGGGACATATGTGACATGTAAGAGTCAACTCCGCCTCAATCCGAGCCACGGTGTGGCTAGGACCACTCAAACAATCTCTCTTTTGTTGAAAATGGACTAAATTGTAAATGAAATCAACAACTATCATACAGGAAATCAACCAAACACCTTCGGATTCTATTGAAACTTTAGGAAAACGATCCATGGGTCATATGTGATGCGTAAAAGTCAATCCTGCCTCAATCCGAGCTGTGGTGTGGCCGACACCACCCAAATTGTCTCTCTTATGTTAAAAATGGACAATATTTTATGTACATACACCAAACTGATCAAATGGATTCTGATTGTGTTGAAACATTAGGAAAATTATCCATGGCTAATATGTGACGTGTACGATTCAACTCTGCCTCAATACGAGGCCCGATGTGCCTGTCACCACTCAAAGTGTCTCTCTTTTGTTTAAAATGGACTTAATTTTAAGTGAAAACAACAACTGACATACGCCAAACCAACCAAATGCCTTCGGATTCTATTGAAACTTTAGGAAAACGATCCATGGGTCATATTTCACGTGTAAGAGTCATCTCCGCCTCAATCCGAGCCGCGGTGTGGCCGGGACCACTCAAACTGTTTCTCTTTTGTTAAAATGGACTAAATTGTAAGTGATATCAACAACTGACATACGAGAAACGGACCAAATGCCTTCAGATTCTGTTGATTCTTTAGGAAAACAATCCATGGGTCATATGTGATGTGTACGAGTCAACTCCGTCTCAATTGGAGTCACCGTGGGGCCGGGACCACCCAAACTGCCTCTCTTTTGTTCAAAATGGACAATATTTTATGTACATACGCCAAACTGATCAAACAGATTCTGATTGTGTTGAAACTTTAGGAAAATGATTCATGGATCATATGTGACATGTACCAGTCAACCCCACCTCAATCCGAGGCCCGGTGTGGCACTTATGGAGTCACAAGTGATGAGACTCCTAAGAAAATACATTTTCACCATATAATAGAAAAGTGGTTGTCATATGAAGATTGAAATGGGTGTAAATAATATTTCAGTTATTGAAACTCTTATTCAACTATACTGGATGATTTTTGTCATATAAAGATTCAAATGGGGAATTATTCACCATGTCTCTAATCAAAGAGGTGGTATTTTTTTGTTGTTTTAATTTCTCACTATTTTAAGTGCTGTTTTGTATGCAAGTTTATGCGTAGGAGGGGCTGCTGTGCAACAATTCTGGAAATACACAATACCAACAGTTTACAACCACTGGTATACTTTGAGAAAAAATTATACAAACGGTTTGTAACCATTGTTATAGTATTTTTTATTGAACATATGCCAACGGTTTCATTGAAACCGTTGGGAAAAAAACTATACCAACGGTTATAAACCGTTGGTATAATATCAAAATCATAGAATTCCCAATGGTTTTAAACCATTGGTTAAACCTATACCAATGGTTCAACAAGAACCGTTGACAAATCAAGACATAGAGTGGTCTATACCAACGGTTTAGTTCAAACCGTTGGTATAGATCTTTCCCCACGCCTTCCATCCCTACGGTTTGGACAACCGTTGGTATAGAATATACCAACGGTTTTCCAGTCTATACCAACGGTTTAGAACCGTTGGTATATCCTCCATTTCTAGTAGTGAAGGACTTGAAGTTGATGCGGGTATAGCTTCCCGCTTGATTGTGACTGCAACATCTTCTGCCTTTCCCATCCTCCTTCTTGGAGCTAATGTAATCACACATGTTTTATCCTTATTTTCTAAAATCAAGTCTTCTATCTAGTTAGTGATGGAAGTAAGGTCTTGAAACCCTCCTATGTATTTCATAGGGATCAATGGTGTGCGCAATTCTTCATGCATATTTGCCACACATATTAGTAGAAACTCTTCTCGAGGGAGTGCTAAACATAAGGAATATGCTAATCCCTTCCATCGAGAAATGAAATCTAAATCTCTTTCATTCTCCCTTTTTTTACAATTGGTAAGATCAAAAAATTTCATCTTTGTTAGTGGGGGGCTAAATGGTTGTATGAATTTCTAATGGAGATCATCCCACCCAGTACTCGATCGACATTGAAAACTTGTATACCAGACAAAATAAGGTCCTTGTAATGGCTACACAAAACACCGAAGCTTAAACTTTTCATTTTTTTGAGAAGTTCCTATCATAAGATCACAACGAGAAACAAAATGTGTTATGTTTTGTCTCATATCTCCTAAACCATTAAGGATTGGGAATGTAGTATTCACAAAATTTGGTGGGGGAGAAATTACATCCACCCAATCAGGTTTAGATCTCTTTTCCGGCTGAAATGGCACACTTTGTTCCTCCATAGATTCCAATAGAGTCATTAATACCTCAATTGTGTTCATAAAAATTTGGGGAATATCCAAATGAGCTGGATTCTGTGCAGGTATAGCAACTGGAGTTTGAGCTGGTGCAACGACCGGTAAGACCACTGATGGTGGTGCTGTTATCTGCTTTGGATAATCCACAGGAATAGGTCTATCTAGAGGTATATGATCAGGCATTGATTATATACCTAGTGGAGGGAATTGATTGTCTAAATCTATAGTTACTAAAAATACCTTTTGCTGATGAGCACCTACTGGATTTGTAAGTTGAGGACATGTCTGGGGAGTATGTCTAGCATATATGTCATTTCAAAGTAACTCTATATTGAGTCTTTTCAACTCCTTAATTTCCTCTTATTGGTGTGAAAATATCTCTTCAAGTGAATGAGATTGACCTCTTCTAGTGGAAAAGTGAGATGCAGTCTGAATTTTTCCTCTCCCCTTGATAGAAGCCTTCCGGAGAGGTGGGAGTTGGTTATTTGAAGCCATACCTAAATTCTGGGTTAGCCTTTGATTTCAGGTATGAACACCTTCTTCATTTTCCTTGGTGTGTACCATATTATAGAAAATAACTTCATCTTTTGATTCCCCTGAAATGGACTTATTTTCTAGAGGATCTTTGGCAATGGTGTCAAAAACATTCACTGATGCATAATAGGTTGATGACATTCTGTTAGTGATTCTGCTAGATTGTCTCCCTTTTTTTTCTTTCACGAGACTCTATTATCCTATTTTAAGAATCCTCTAAAACTTTTTGGTAGATAATAACATGAAGGGAATCAATGGATAGTTCAGTTTTATTCTTTCCTTGTGGCATCTTCCCTAATCGGGAAGAAATTGAATTCCATTCAGTAGGGAATTGCATATGTAAAAAATCCCCTAGCCTGGTAGGCTGGGGATGTTTCTATTCTTCTTCAAATCTTGGAACATTGTTTAATGAATTTAAAGGTTGAATTAAATGATCCCCCAGCTTGGCAAGATAGGGTGATTCTTAAAATACTATTGCCGAAATTTGTGCAACTTCTTTCCTGATTTTGCGGATTTTGGTTCGGACATTAGCAAGGTTCATTTTCTGAAAATCACTTAAATCGCATGTTTCAGAATATCGTTGTGCTATTTCATACATTTCCATCCTATGATGCCTAACATCCTCTAAAATGGATACTTGTTCAAGATTTTTAGAGGCTTGATGTAAAATTAACTCAAAAACCTCTTTTCATTGGACCAGATTCTGATGAGAACTGGTTGAGGATTGTTATTGAGTGTACATTTGATTACGTACAAAATCTATTGATTGTGGTCGAAAATGGGCAATAACATTACATGAGACTACTTTTGGAGGACATTGCTGAATTTTGAGTGAAGTGAAATTCAATTCACTATATGCACCCCATCCTCTAATGTGAACACTAGATGGGGAATATAAAATTAATTGTTGTAGCTTCTTTAGAGCATTGATATATGTGTGATGATGGGTTGCCTATTGATTTGGAACCATTGGATATTGGTAAACTATGAAATATTTCAATTCAATTTGGCACTACCACCCTTCTATTACCTTTACATGCTTTTGATATTTATCATATGGTAAGACTTTTGTTTTCAAATGAGAAATAGTTTTCCATAAGATGAGACGAATTTCATGAATTCAATCTTCTATCATCAATTCTGTAATATCAAACTGAGAATTTGCTAAAGGCTAGAACATGACTGGGATTTCTCCTTTAGCTAATTGTTTCCTCATGTTTAACACATCTTTATCATCTTTCACCAGAGGTTTCTCCACTTGTTCTGACTAGATTGGATGCTCTGTATTAGAAGATGAATGACCTAAAGGAGGTTTAGAGAATGACTGTTCCATTAAGATGTCTATTGATTGAGAAAGTGTTTCACCCTTCAACGACAAGGAATCATACATGACTAGCCTTGGGTTTTCATGTTCCTCAATATATGAGGGTTTTCTCATCGCAACATTGTCAATTATGGAATAATTTTGACAATGCGAAATACTAATGTAGATAGGACTTTCGCAGCGAATGACATCATGGGGAGGATCACCATGGTGGATTACAGTAAGGAATTAATCTTCTCAATACTTGGTCTTATGGCCACATGGATGTTTGTCGTGGATCTCATCTGAATACAGACACTCTAGATTGTCCGAATGTTCATGAAGCAAGCCTTTATGATGAAGTGTCCGGTGAGGAACTTCAGAATTACAACTACCACTCCCAAAATTATGTAATGAGATGGTAGGATCCTGAGCTACGATAGATAAATGTCTGAGGGCATCAAGAACACCAGTATTAAGTGGAGCTAAATCATAGCTTGAATCTTGATTTTCCAATGGTGTTTGGAGAGACTTTTTTTGGATTTCCTCTTATACTTAGTTGGGAACACCTGCAAGGTGAAGTGGTTATCATGGGAAGGTGTATGTGACTTCCTTGGAGTAGATACCGGAATAGACTGATTAACTACAATCGGAAAGGATGTATGTTCCCGATCCTATTGTCAATATGATATGGGGGAATATGCCCCATGACCCTCCTAGGCTAGAACAGAGGTGTGTATCTACTCTAGGATGGCATGTCTATGTGTCATCCCATGTGTGGGGATAGATTTATTTATATGTTACATTGATACTACTAAAGTAGTTGCTAAAATATCCTAGCATGCTTCCAGAATATGGGCAGGGATATGTGTCTGCCCTTTCACCATTGATAGGATGTGTTTGGTGACTTCAGCAGCCAGAACAGGAATATACGTCCATTCCTTATCTAGAGTAGTTGTTTGTGCCATCTCTTGTTATCCTTTTCTTTTCAATGGATATTGAATGTACTAATGCATGGGGGAAGAGATTTGGGTATTCCCCAAATTTGTCATCGGAGCTTTCAGACTGACTTCTCTGGGTGCTACCAAACATGACTGTTGGTAGGCTTGATGAAAATTGGTCGGTGTGTGTGTCTACCGGCTCTTTTCCATCATGTATGGTTGATGGAATTCCCTAAATACTGGCATCTGAGACTACTAACAGAATTTGTGATTGTAAATTGATGAATGTTCTTATTTTCCGATTGACACCATATTAGATTGGAGGGCCTCTTTAAATGCAGTCAGACGATCCTACTAACTGAATGATAACTTGTGAGGAGGTGTATTTTCCTATTCACGGTACTCCATTGGGTTTATCTGGTGGGATTGGTGGGTTTCTATCAGATGATCCTACTTAGTATCCAAAATATGATGGACGGGTGTATGTACATTATCGTTGTTTTCCATCAAGTTAAATTGATGGGCTTTTCCAGAGGAGTTAGAGGTGAGAACCTGCTCCTTGTTAACCAGACGTTGTCCCTGGCAGTTCGTCTTGCATGCCTGGGTCTGAGAAACTTGGGCCAAATGTCCAGAGTCAACACCCCCATCATGATGTGGGTTCACTACCGCATGATTTTGGCAACGATTTTTGGTGGGAGTCCTGATAACGGACTCATGCATTCTGTAGTTCAGGCCTTGAGTGACCTCTTGATCCACCTCGCTATAGTATGGGAGGGATTGATTGCTGTGTTCTTGGGATAAAGACCCAAAATGATTTGAGATGTTGGTTGGAACTATTTTCTTCTTGGTCATTAGTCATCGTTGGCTAGATGATCGAGGATTATTGTAGACCTTGATGGCCTATCGAGCAGCCTCCAATGTTGGGATTGTACTGTGATGGCGATATTCCTTTACCAACACATTAGAGACCCAACGTTCAAGACATTGGGTTGGTGAATATATCCTTCCAGTGGATGAAGATCCAACTTGAACAGTGGTCGGGAAGTTCAGAGATGTTTTCTTGGAGAAATCCATTCTTGGGATTGAAGGTAATTTTGTGAAAAACTAAGACAACAACAAGCTCTATTAAAGTGGCATCTTTTCAGATGGATACATGCAAGATTAATTCCTTTGTATGGTCTCCCTTTATCAATTTATAGGGTCCTAATAGGTGGGAAACACTATTAAATTGGGTAAGTATTAACGTCAGGTTCACCATTTTTGTTCTATAGTTCATTGAAACATGTAATCTAGTTTTATGGATCACTATTTCAAGGTGGTTTCCATTGGATTTATTTATGGAACCATAATCAGCCAACAGTTTTTTATCCAAATGGGACCATCTTTACAAAGGATGGTGTTTGTTAAGTGTGAACGTTATGATACTTAAGAACATGCATTGGTTGAAGGGATGGGATGTTAGACTCATCACACCCTTTTGGGGGGAATTATTGTCTACTCTGGGACTCTCTTTGTAAATTTAACATATTTTCTTGAATCCTTCTTAATTCACCAATTATATCATAAGTATCCTTGGAATTTACAATCACTTATTAACATGAGTAAAAATTTAGAATCATCAATATGCATTTGAGGTTCCACTTTAATTGAAATAACCGTATGTATTTGAGGTTTTCCATCAATGGTATCCTCTAATATACTACTTAGAGTTTCTTTTAATAATAATTGTGATGATAATAGTTTTTAAGCCACTGAGTGGGGAACATTGTAATTTCATTTTCATATAGGGAGACGAAGGTTCGATTTTCTTTTGGGATCGTTCCCATAAGATAGGCTACCTACATATACCCGTGAAATAATTCAGAACCCTCATAGTTATGTGGCACTAAATGGGACACATCATACCTTTTAAGGCCATGTGATAAGGACCTCTAAGTAGAAGGATATTTTTTGAAACTTAGTGTGAGACTTATGCTAAAGTAGCACAAGGAACTTGGAATGGATATGGATTTCCATGTAAGATCAGACTTTATTGGGAATATAGCCCAAGGGGAACGTGGTTGATTTAATGTGTTGGGTTTGAACCTCATATAGGCTTCATATGAATCTCATATTAATGGGAATCAAAGCCCATGTAGTTCGATAGATATCATAAGCGAGTATAGTCCATAGAGAAAGAAGATTTTGGGTTTAAATCCTGGAAAGGATGCCATTATGATTTGAGGATTGAATTTGGGGATTATTTCCTAAGGAGGATGCCCAAATTGGGGGAATTTGGGTTGGATTCTTGAGGAGGATATCCAGTGAGCTCGGGCCTTGAAAGAGCTTAAAATGTATCCTAATTTGAACAAAAATCAGAGGTCTCGTAATTATTTCTAGTGAGTGTTTATGCACTTGTTGTACCCATCACATTTCTCTAAGTTGACGCGAGTCATGATCGTTATGAGAAACAAGAGGATTTGATAGATTCAACAATGACACTTCACCCTTTCCCTTCTCTGTTGATGGAAGACGGTGCATCGACCATGGAAGAGGGCAAGGCGACAAGCCTTCCCTCTACTCTATTTACATTAGACAGGGGTCCGATGTAAGGATAAAGGGATGAAGGTGATGAGATTATACCACAATGGATTCCCTTTTGGGAATATTTTGGGGGCTTACTCCTAAAGAGTATTCCCATTTGAAATTGGTTGGGGTAACTCCTTACTAAGGAGGATTCCCATTTGAGATTGGTTGGGGATTACTCATAAGGAGGATTCCCATTTGAGATTGGTTGGGGCTTACTCCTTACTAATGATGATGCACATTTGAGATTTGTTGGGGATTACTCCTCAGGCGGATGCTCATTTGACATTGGTTTGGGCTTACTCATAAGGAGGATGCCCATTTGAGATTGGATGGGGCTTAATCCTAAGGAGGATGCCCATTTGAGATTGGTTGGGGCTTAATACTAAGGAGGATGCCCATTTTCAATTTTATGGGGCATAATACTAAGGAGGATGCGCATTTGAGGTCTTTTGGGGCTTACTTTTAAGGAAGATGCCCATATGAGGTTTAACCTGGCATAGAAGTCAGGTGATGAAGTTTGAGGAGTCTCTTGAAGAGTGTATCAACTCAAGGTACTTGAGGAATTCATAATGAGAGTCCATACTCGAAATATGTGAAAGGAACCAAGAGGACTATTTCAACTAAATGAACTTCATTGTGGGTTATGGATTATCTCAAATCATGGTATTCGAAGTTTGGAATTTGGGCCACATAAAGGGCGTAGTGGAAATTCCCTCGAACAGATTTGAAAAGTTCGTGGTGTGAATTTTCATTTTTCATGTTGGTCAATGAAGGAAGAGAAGGGATCGGCCCGAAGGGCTGGCACCGCAACCTGAAACTGATCCCGAGGAGGGGAGCGAGGGCACAACCCTAGTGGTAAAGACTAGCAGGGTCACACAGGTGGTCCGACATGGTGCCTCACGTAGGTGTGTTGCACAAGTACTCTTCCAAGGTGCGTTGGGAAAGTGCTCTGCCAAGGTTCTTCGTGTAGGTGCTCCATGTAGCTGCTCTATAAAGGTGGGCCATGTAGGTGCTCATGAAGGTGGGTCATACAGGTGCACTGTGAAGGTTCTCCAAGAAGGTGGGGCACGCAATTGTTCCACACTGGTGCTCCACAAAGGTTCTCTGCATAGCTCCATGTGTTCTAGACCATGATGGGACTTTAAACAATGTTTCCCCATTTTATTATCTCTTATATCTGGTTATAGAGAGCTACCTGAGAACAATTGGGGGATCTTGGTGAAAGAGCTACGCAATGGGTGCTTTGGGACCTCTTCCAACTTTTTCTGTCTTTTAAATGGGGATCCCAAGGGCTCTATTTATAGACACTGAGGGTACCTGGTCGAAGGGATCTTATCTGTGTAGGTCTTCCACATAGGTCCTTCGCGTAGGTCTTCCGCGCAGGGGTGAGAAAATTATTTTGTCGCGTAAGTCCACCACATATTTCTTCAGCGTAGATCATCCGCGTATGACCTCCACGTAGGTCCCTTTGTGAATTTTATCCATCTTGCAAGTGCCATACCTTTTGATCCATAAGTCTGTTTAGGCTCAACGACTAGTCAAATCGAAGGTCTTGAAGATATCTATCCTTCATGAAATTGTAATTACACCATGTCATCTCAGAATAAACTTGGAAATTATATTTAATTTTTCAATACCTTTTCATCATTGTTATAGGAAATCCACTACCTACTCTTGGATGAGGGAATCCTTCCATTTATCCATTGGTATGGAGTGGTATTTTGGCCCATAGAAATCTAGTCTACATCATCTTCTTTTCTTATGAAAACATATTAAATCATACTTGACATTTTTTGTCTATGTGAGAATTATATCTTCACTCTACGGAAAAGTGCATTGAATGAATTTCGTGGTGTTTATAGAATCCCCCCTTAGAATTTGATTTGTTTGGAACGAAAAGAATCATGTTATATTTTAAAATAAGGACACCTTGATGCATTCCAACATCATTTGGTTAGATTTAGAGCTACATCATGTTTGGAAGGATGATCAAATTTTTGCCTCAACATGAGGCCTAGTGAGAAAACTTTGAATATCGATAGGGTCATATGGAAAACCCTGCATTATTACCTAAACCATACAAAAATTAATGTTTAATGAGTTGGGAGTTGACTTTTGTCCAGATTTCCCTATGCGGGTTCTCAATCTAAGGAGTACCAAGCCTTTTGTTATTTGGCAGTTCAGAGTCATGCATGTTGGACTATAAAAGGCTAATATTTTGGGTTGAAATATCATTGACTGTAAACATTGAATTAAATCCCAAACAAAAGACTATTTCTAATAATTTATTTAATATTCTTTAAAAATTTCCAAGAATAATCTTGGGCCATGGATTTTTTATAGATACCACATTCAAATCCTGTATCAACATAATGGGTGTCTTTTCTAGGAACTAAGATACCATTATTTAAAAATCCCATTATGGGGGTTGTATTATGAAGTGCCAACTGGGGAATATGCATCATATCCAAATAGTGGAATATTATGACTGACAGACCTATTAGGTAGGAAACATGTGCAAGGCTGCCTTAGGGAACATGCATCATAGTCAGGAAAAAACAGTTCTTTGATGTTTAACATTTTGTTGTTGATAGACAGTAGAAAATAAGACTTTAGTAACTCAAGACCACAGTGAGTGGTTTTTCCAGGAAATAAATGTATATAAAGAAAGGGCTATTTTAGACTGAAATAAGTCATGAATAGGAAAACCATTTCTTTAAAAATTTGGTATATGAGTAATGGTTAAAATTTATCAGAAAATGAGAGATTTTTTATATCATAATATGTAGTTTTTATGTAATTTAGTGAGGGCATTGGTACCATGCAGTTTCAATTCATACAGTGAGGAAATTGTGTGGCTATAATTTAAGGTCTTTATCTCTAACCAAGGGAGTGACAAAACTCTCCCAATTTCTTGATAATTTCTTTGGAAACATACTACCATATTAAGGTATGGAAGGGAAAACTGTAAATTGTGAATTAAGAATTTCTGGAACTGAGGAATGATATGGGAAAAGGGATAATGAATTAAAGGAAGTATTTTCTAATAACGTTGTTACCATTACTTGAAAACCCCATTATTGGGGCTCTATTATATAGGGACAACTGGGGAATATGCTGCATAGCCAAATAGTGGTACCTTTTGACTGGCATGCCTGTTATGTAGAAACTTATGCAAGGCCACCTCCGGGCACGAGCTACATAGTCAGGAAAAAAGAGCTCTCAGAATTTTGACGTTCTATTGCTAAAAGTCGAAGAAAGTTTATGGAGATACAGATTTTCGAAGCATAGAGTATGGTTTATGGAAAAAGGTACCTGAATATGAAAAGGGTTTTTCCAATTAGGATATCTAATGAATCAGAAGAATATGACTTTTACGAAGGTCTGACCCAATCTTAGAAGATATGGTGTTTGTAGTTTTAGTTCCCACAACTACGACCAGGAATGGAAACAACATATAACATGTTTCCAAGTGATTTCAAGGTTATTTCATAGTGCAAAAAACATATGGTGAAGGAAATTTGTAAACCATGGTCTTGAAGATTTTCAGTTTGTGAGAAAGATAATGGGGAAAATATACTTGAATGACCGTTTTAAAATACAGTTTCTTGTATATTTTCATCAATGATTAATGGGATTGAAGATACTATAACCATGAACTAAGTTACCATTACGTGACAAACCTATTATTGGGGTTGTATTATGCAGGGCCAACTAGGGCACATGCTGCATAGCCAAATAGTGGTATCTTTTGGTTGACAAGATAGTTATGTAGGAAACTTATGCAAGGCCGCCTAAGGGCATGTGATGCATAGTCAGACAAAAGAGCTCTCATATATTGGAAACCCTTTCACCAGGAGCCATAATAAAAACAATGAAAATCTGAACATATTCAACATTAAGAGTGTGAAATATGGAAGGGGTTTATGCCCATTGGATATGAGAAATATTTGAACCAATATTGGCCATGAATTTTATGTTCTTTACATAGATATGACTCATATGTTAAATAAATAATTTCTTTGTTTCCTCTTAATGAATATAGTGATGTGCATTTTAAAATCATGTAGTGAGGAAATTGTCACCCCCATAAGAAATTAAAACACCTTACTTATATAAAGATACCTTTTAGCTAATTCTTATGCTCACTTGAGCTATTCTTGGTGTGAGAAACATTGAGTAGTAAGGGTCTCTTTTATAATACAAATGTGACATAGATGGAGAATGGGGTGTTATATTTCCATGCAGTTTAATGTCGTGAGGTAAGGATGAAGATGAACCGATGTGAATAGAAAATACATATTGTAACTAGGTTAAGGGATAACACCCAAGTGTTACTATATGTCTTGCTGTGGAAAGGATCAAGTCATACATTACTCTTAAAATATTTCTTATGCAGATTAGATTCTTATATAAGAAATAAAGGGTTTTTTTATTGCGGTTGGGCCCAATATTTGAGATCTAGGCATCTCTGTGTATCTTAAAATTGATGAGAATCAAGCCATACATATTTTTTCAAACAATCATTCCTCATGTTAATCTAGTTTGACATGAGGAATGGGGGATTTTGATTCGTTCTGAGAGAACGATAAATCAAAATACATAAATTGGTAGACATACCAAATCATATAATTGAAGAAACACTCTGTATAGATCTAATTCATATACAGGAGGATAAAAAATAAGAGGATTTTGTGATTGTGTTTGGGCCCAAAATTGGAGATTTTAGGCATCTCTACATATCTCATTGAAAATGAGAATCAAGCAGTACATATTTCTTGAAATATGGTCTCTATGAAGATCTGACTCCGACATTGGAAAGGGTTGGACTCTTGCAATACTATGGAGTAGTGATGATTTCAATGATATTTTCTTATGTAAGCTTCTAATGTCCTATAGATAAAAAAAATTTGTACAAAGGATAACATGTAGTTTTATGTCATGTGATAAGGATGAAGATGCCATGCACTTTAACGTCATGTAGCCTGGATGCTTATGTCTGTTCTGTAGTTTAACGTCTTGCAATGAGGACATGGTGGATATGCAGTTTAAAGTCCTTCAATTAGGACATTGTATTGTGCAGTTTAATATCTTGCAGTGAGGATGATGTACTATGCAGTTTAAAGTCTTGTAGTGAGGACGATGTATTGTGCAGTTTAATGTTTTGCAGTGAGGACTAATGTGCTTTCTAGAATTCCCATGTTTTTATAAATGTGGAGGTTATACCTCTTTTATTAAAAGCAAGAAAAGTAAAATTACCAAAGGAGCGGGGAAAGGGAAAACATGGAATGCCCAAAACAAAATAAACTAATTGCTTATCTTTTTCAGCAGTCGCTCAGTAACCCTTTGTTCTTCATCTCTAAAAGCCTCCACCTACACCCTTCCACGCCCACAGCCTAGACCTCTCATTATCCCTATGGTTGCACTTTCCATGCTCAAGATCACTTGGAGTCTTTTATGAAGTGTCTCAGCATCAGTGATCTCAGAACCTGTGCTATCCTCTATTTTATCCATGTATTTACCAGGATAAACATCTTTTAATACCGTCTTCTTCATCTCTTCTGCAATAGGTAGCTCAACAACAATTGGGGAAACAACCAGAGGGGGTGTCTTCTTGTGGGAATCAAGTTGGAAACCATCATTATCCACAATTGGCTTTGAAGCATAATGGAAAGCCTTAGAGATGACTGGGGATTCAGAATATATTGATTGCTTACCTTTTCGAATAACTATGGTATCCATCTTTTTCTGTGGTTGAGATTCTTCATCTCTAGTTTTTTCTTTTCCAGAAATAAGAACATCATGCTGGTTTCCCTCGTCCGTACAAATATCAACCCAAGATTTATTTTTGTTTTCATGGGAGTAAGTGCATAACTTGGTAGGATCTGGGCAATCTCCATTTCCATCTACTTTAGATTCCTCTTCATGAGTGGGATATGGCATCTCTTCTAGAATTCTCATGTCTTCTCTTGTACCCTCAAACTTTTCCTCTTCCTCTAGTTCTCCAATTAGGCACAAGGAATTCAAGCTCACTAAAATCATAATCACCATTGGCATAAGAATCCATTAAATGGATAATATTAACAGAACCAAAGATTAGTACTTCATCTGACAATGATTCTTCTTAACATGTTAGTTATGGTTGTACCATTTGGCTAGGCAGTGCCTATTATTTTGAAACAGATGGAATAAAATATGTCAGGGTTAAGGACAACTTTGGCCTTGACACAAGATCTTCTTCTTCTGACTGCTCTTTGTCTATATCATCACTTTTCTTCTTTGAGGAATGGAATTTTCATGAAGATGGTTTTACTATGGAAGGAGTGGTAGAAAACACAATTGGCTGTTTCAACTGTGTTCGTAAAATATCATGATCTCGAATGATCATTTTCTTGATCATCAAATCATCATATTTTTTTAAAACGTTTAATTTCATCCTCTTTCCATTGTCCTTCTTCCTCTGGATTGGTATCAGTAACACATGCTCCTTGAGATGATGAAATTTTCAATTTCACTAGTCCAGAGTCTACCATCTTTTGCAGAATGTCTTTGAAATCAAAGCACTCCTGAATTTAGTGTCCCTACATCTGATGAAAGGGATAGTAATTCAGACGATCAACATCTCCATCTTCATTTGGCTTCTTCGGACTAGGCAACTGAACCAAATTATTTTCTAAGGTAGATATGAAGTAACCCAGAACTTGTTCATTTTGGAAAGAATAAACATTATTCTTTAATTTCTCAAACTATTTCCGCCTTTGATCTCTTTGATCATCTTGACAAGGTGGTGGTTGTTGTAGATTCTTTTGAAGCGGAGCCCTTTGGTATGATGATGTTATTGAAGTAGAAGCAGGTACATGTGACTGCTTGAGCTTGACTGTAGTAGCTTCTACCTTTCCCATCCTCCTTCTTGGATCTAATTGAATTACATGAGTTTTAGCCTTAGTTTCTATAATAGTGTCTTCTATCGACTGAGCGATTAATTTAATGTCTCAAAACCCCCCTATGTATTTCACAAAGATCAATGGTGTGTATAATTCATTTCGAAAATTTTCCACATAGATTGGTATCAACTCTTCTTGAGGGAGTGCTAAACTTAAGGAATATGTTAATCCCTTCCCTCGAGTAACAATATCTGAAACTAATTTATCCTTCCTTTGTTTACAATTGTTATGATAAAAAATTGTCGTCTTTGGCAGTGTGGTGCTAAATTGAAGAAGTAATTTATAACGGAGATCTTCCCACCCATTAATCGATCCACAGTGCAAATTTTTATACCAGACAAAAGATGGTCCTTGTAATGACTACACAAAACACCTAATCTTAACTACTTCTTATTGTTGAGTAGTTCCCATCATAGGATCACAACGAGAAAAAAATTTGTTAAGTTTTGTTCTAGATCTCCCTAACCATTAAATATTGGGAATGTAATATTCACAAAATTTGGTGGGGGATGAATTTCATCCACCCATTCAGGGTGAGGTCTCTTTTCGGCTGAACTGGTGCACATCGTTCCTCCATAGCTTCCTATCGAGTCGTTAATGCCTCAATTGTGTTCATAAGAAATTGGGGAATATTCAGATGAGTTTCTTTATGTGCAGTTATAGCAACTAGAGTTTGAGCTGGTGCAACGACCTATAGGACCAATGATGGAGGTGATGTTAACTTCTTTGGATAACCCACATGAACAGGTATATCCGGATTTATTTGATCCTACCTTGATTGTGTACCCGGTGGAGGGAATTAATTATCTGCATATTTAGTTACTACAAATCCCCTTTGGAGAGTAGATCTTAAATGATTTTTAAGTTGGGGACTTTTTTGGGGAGTATGTCTAGCAGAAATTCCGTTTCGAAGTAACTCTGTTTTGAGTATTTTCAACTCCTTCATTTCCTCTTATTTCAGTGAAAATCTCTCTTCAAGTGAAAGAGATTGACCTTCTCTATTGGAAAAGTGAGATGCAGTCTGACTTTTACCTCTCCCCTGGTTTGATTCCTTTCAAAGAGGGGGAGTTGGTTATTTGAAGGCATACCTAAATTCTGGGACAACCTTTGATTTTGGGTATGAACACCTACTTTATTTTCCTCAGTGTGTACCATATTATGGAAAATAATTCTTCTTATGATTCCCCTGAACTAGACTTATTTTCTTGGAGGATATTATGTAATGGTTTTAATAACATTCACTGATTCATAATGCATTGATGGAATTCTGTTAGTGTTTCTGCTAGATCACCTCCCTTTTTTTCTTCCAAGAGACTCTGTTATCCTATATGAAGTATTCCCCAGAACAGTTTGACAGACAGTAACATAAAGGGAATCATTAGATAGTTCACTTGTACACTTTCCTATTGGATTATTCCCTAATATGGAGAAAACTAACTTCCATTGAGGTGGGGATTGCAGATGTGAAAAAGCCCCCAACCATACAAACTGGGGTTGTTCCTGTTCTTCTTCTTCAAATCATTGAACATTGTTTAATGAATTTCAAGGTAGAATTAAATGAGCCCCCAACCTGGTAAGATAAGGTGATCTGGAAATTCTATGGCTGAAATTCGTGCAACATCTTTTTTGATTTTTTCGATTTGGGTTTGGACAATAGCTAAGTGCATTATCCAGCAATCACATAAATCACCCGTTTTTGAAAATCGCTATGGTATTTCAGACATTTGCATCCTCTGACACCTGAAATCTTCTAAATGGGATTCTTGTTCAAGATTTTCAGAGGCATGACTTAAAGTTAACTCAACAACCTCTTTTCTTGTGACATGATTCTGATGAGAACTTGTTGAGGCCTATTCTTGAACGTACAATTGATTACATACAAAACCTATTGATTGTGGCCGACCATGGGCAATAACATTGAATGAGTCCAATTTTAGTGGACTTTAATGATTTTGGAGTGAACTGAAATGCAATTCTCCATATGCACCCCATCCACTAATTCGAACACTAGACGGGGAATTAGAAATTAATTGGTGTAGCCTCTTTAGAGCATTGAGACATGTGTGTTGAAGGGTTCTCTATTGTTTTTCACCCTTGGATGTTGGGAAACTAAGAGAGATTTCAAGTCAATTTGGCACTTCAACCCTTCTTTTACCTTTATATTATTTTGATATTCAACATATGGAAATATATTAGTTTTCAAATGACGAAGAGTTTTCCATAAGTTGAGAAGAATGTCATAAATGCAATCTTATTTCACCAATTTTGTAATATCCAGCTGAGAATTTTTCAAAGGCCAGAACATTATGGGGATTTCTCCTATAGCTAATTGTTTTCTCATGCTATACACATCTTCATAATATTTCACAAGCGGTTTCTCCAATAGATCTGACCAGAGTGGATGCTCTATATTAGAAGAAAAATGACCTAAAGGTGGTTCAGAGAATGGACATTCCATTAAGATGTATTCTGGTCGAGAATGTGTTTCATCAATCAATAAAAATGCATTAGACATGACTGAACTTGTTTTTTCATGTGCCTCGAGATAGGAGGGCTTTCTCGTCGCTACATTATCAATTTTGGAATCATTTTGACAATGATAAATAATGCTGCAGATATGACCTTTCTAGCGAAAGGCATTATAGAGAGGATCATTGTGGTGGATTACAGCAAGGGATAAATCATCTTTCTCCTTGATTTTAGGGCCACACAGAGGGTTTTTGTTGCTCTCATGTGGAGATAAACACTTTGGATTGAACAAATTTTTATTAAGAAAGCCTTCAAGATGAAGTGTCTGATGAGAAACTTCAGAATTACAAAAACCACTCCAAAAATTTTGTAATGAGATGGTAGGATCTTAAGCTAAAACATATAAATGTATGAGGGCATCAAGAAGACCAGCATTAAGAGGATCTAAATCATATCTTTAATCTAGTTTTTACAATGGTGTTTGGCGAGACTTTTTTGGAAGTTCTCTTTTACATAGTTGGGGCCACCTTTTGGGAGAAGTGGTTATAATGGGTAGGTGTATATGCCTGCCTTGGAGTAGATACTGGAACGGGCCGATTAAAACCAATTGGAATGGGTGTATGTTCCTGATCCTGTTGTCGGTATGATATGGGGGAATACGCCCCATGACCCTCCTGGACTAGAATATAGGTGTGTATCTACTCTTGGATGGAAAGCCGATATGTCATCCCATGTGTGGGGATAGATTTATATTTATGTTCCATTGATACTGCTGGATTAGTTGTTAAAATATTCTGGCATGCTTTTTAGAATATGGGCAGGAATATGCGTCTGCCCTTTCACTATTGATAAGATGTGTTTGGTGAATTCAGCGGTTATAACATGAATATATGTTCATTACATATCCAGAGTAGTTGTATGTGCCAAATATTTTACTCCTTTTCCTATCAATGGATATTGAAAGTACTCATGTATGGTGGAAGAGAGTTGGGTCTACCCCAAATTTGTCGTCAGAGATTTTCGACTGACTTCTCTGGGTGCTACCAAATGAGACTGCTCGTAGGCTTGATGAACATTGGCAGGTGTATGTGCCTGTCAGCTGTTTTCCATTAAGTATGGTTGACGGACATCCTTTAATACTATCATATGAGACTACTAACATAATTGGGGATTTTAAATAGTTTTATGTTCCTCTTTATTATTTGAAACCATATTAGATTAGCGGGCCTCTTTAAATGCATTCAAACGAGCCTACTAACTGGATGATAACTTGTGAGTAGGTGTATATGCATGTTCATAGTACTATTCTGGGTTTATCTGGTGGGATTGGTGGGTTTTTGTCAGATGAGCCTGCTGAGCAGAAAAATTAGGACGGATGGGTGCATGTTCCCTCACATTGTTTTCCATCAAGTTAAATTTATGGGCTTTTCTATAGGAGGCAGATATGAGAACTTTCTCCCTGTTAACCGGACGTTGTCCTTAGCAGTTCGTCTAGCATGCTCGGGTCTAAGAGACTTGGCCCAAACATCCAGAAGCAATACCCCCATCTTGTTGGGGGTTCCCTATCACATGATTCTGTTGACTATTGCTTGTGGGATTCCTCAGAAAGGACTCTTGAATTATTGAATTGAGGCCTTGAGTGACCTCATGATCAACCTCCTATAATATGGGAGGGATTGATTTTTTCGTTCTAGGGATAAAGAACCAAAATGATTGGATACTCTGGTTGGCACCATTTGATTATTGATCATTGGTCCTCATTGGCTAGATGATTAGGGATTATTGTTGACTTGGAGGGCCTATCGAGCAGCCACCAAAGTCAGGACTGTACTATGAAGGCAATATTCCTTTATCCTCACATTAGAGACCCAACATTGAAGATGTTGGGTTGGAGATGAAGTCCTTCCCATGGATGAAGATCCATCTTGAACAATGGTTGGAAAGTTCACAAATGTTTTAATGTAGAAATCCATACTTTGGATTGAAGGTAATTCTATGAAAAACTGAGACAAAAACAAACTCTATTAAAGAGACATCTTTTCATATGGATACATGGAAAATTAATTCCTTTGTTTGGCCTTCCTTTATCAATTTATAGGGGCTTAACAGGTGGGTATCATTATTAACTTGGTTAAGGATTCACGTCTGGTTCACCATTTTTGTTCTGTAGTCCTTGAAACATGTGTTCTAGTTTTAAGAATCACTATTTTAAGGAGGTTTCCATTGGATTTATTTATGGAACTGGAAACACCTAATAGTTCATTATCCCAATGGGACCTACATTCCAAAGGTAGGAGTTCATTAAGTTTGAACATTACGATAATTATGAATCTGTATTGGTCGAGAGGATTGGAGGTCGGACTCATCAAACTATTTTGGGGGGAATTATTGTCTACTCCAAAACACTATTTGTAAATTTATGATATTTCCATGAATCCTTATTAATTTAAATATTATATCATAATAATCCCTTGGAATTTACAAAAACATATTAACATGTGTAAAATTCTCGAATCATCAGTTTGCATTTGAGGTTCTTCATTAATGGAAATATCAGTATGTATTCATGGTTTTCCATCAATAGTATCCTCTAATATACTATTTAGAGACTCTTTTAATCATAATTATAATGATACTAGTTTTTAAGACACTCAGTGGGGCACTCTAGAATTTTATTTTCATCCTGGGAGATGAAGGTTTGATTAGCTTTTCGGATCATGTCCATAAGATAGGCTAGTTACAGATCCTCATGAAAGGAATCAGAACCCTCGTAGTTCAGAGGCATTGAATGGTACACGTCAGAACTTTTTAATTCAAGTGATAAGGACCTATAAGATGAATGTGCTTAGTTGAAACATAGTGTGAGACTTATGCTAAAGCATCCAATGGAACATGGAAAGGATATGGATTTCCAAGTAGGATCAGACCCTATTGGGAATATGGCCTAAGGAGTACCATGTTGATTTAAAGTGTTGGGATTTATCCTCAAAGAGTCATCCTACGTATCCCATATTAATGGGAATCAAACACCACATAGTTTGATAGATCTCATATGAGATTATAGTCCTCTGAGAGAGATGAGTTTGGGCTTACTTCCTAAAAAGGATGCCTTGAAGATTTTAGGATTGAATTTGGGGCTTATTTCATAAGGAAGATTCCCAAATTGGTGGAATTCAGGTTGGATTACTGAGGATGATATCCAGTGCAATCGGGCCCTGAAAGAGCTTCCTATGTATCCTAGTTTGAACAGGAATCAGAGTTCTCATAGGTCTTTCCAGTGAGTTTTTGTTCACATGTTGTAACCATCGTGTATCTCAAATCCCACGTGAGTCATGCTCGGTATGAGAAACATGAGGATGTGAAAGAGTCAATAATGAAACTTCACACTTTTCCTCCTACGATAATGGAAGAGGGCACATCAATCATGGAAGAGGGGGAGGCGATGATCCTTCCCTCTCTTATATTTACATTGGATAAAGGTCCAATGAAAGGATGAAGGTCAGGGGCTTATAGCAGGACGGATTCCCTTTTGGGAATTGGTTGGGACGTAATCCTTAGGAGGATTCCCATTTAAAATTGGTTGGGGATTACTCCTAATGAAATATGATGCCCATTTCAGATTGGTTGTGGATTACTTATATGGAGGATGCCCATTTGAGATTGGTTGGGGATTACTCCCTAATAAGGAGGATGGATATTTGAGATTGGTTGGGGATTACTCATAAGAAGGATCCCCATTTGAGATTGTTTGGGTCTTACTCCTAAGGAGGATGCCCATTTGAGATTGGTTGGGGCTTACTCTTAAGGAGGATGCCCATTTGCAGTTTTTTGGCGCTTACTTCTAAGAAGGATGCCCATTTGGGGTTTGTTGAGGCTTACTCTTAAAGAGGATTCATATTTGAGGTTTAATCAAGCATAGATGCCTGGTGATGATGTTTGAGGAGTTTCTTGAGGAGTGTATTGACTCAAGGTACTCGAGAAATCCATAAGGAGAGTCCAAACTCAAAATATGTGAAAGTACCCAAGAGGAAAAAGTCAACTCAAGGAACTTCATTGAGTGTTATGGATTGTCTCAAATCATGGTATTCGAAGTTTGGATGTTGGGCCACATAAAGGGAATAGTGGAAAATGCCGTCAACTGGATTTGAGAAGTTCATAGAGTGACTCTTCATTTTTCATGGGGGTCAGTGATGGAAGCGAAGGTATCGGCCCGAAGGACTGTGACCGTAGCCCGACACTGAACTTGAGTAGGGGTGCTGGGGCACAGACCAAGTGGTACGGACCAGCAGGGCCGCGCAGGTGGACCGCCAAGGTGCCTCGCATTGGTGGATTGTGTAGGTGGTCCGCTGAGGAACGTCACACAGGTTCTCATCCTAGGTGCTTTGGGCAGGTGCTCCGCATAGGTCCTCCGTGAAGGTGGCTCCTCACAGGGGCTCCATGAAGGTGCTCTATGAATGTGGGTCATGGAGGGGCTCCACGCAGGTGCTCCGTGAAGGTTCTCTGCACTTCTCAATGTGTTCTAGACCGTGATGGGAATTTGAATAATGTTTCCCCATTTAATTCTCTCTTAACTCATGTATTAGAGAGATACATGAGAACAATTTGGGGATCTTGGTGAAAGAGCTATGAAATGAGAGCTTTGGGACCACTTCCAACTTTTTTCTATATTTTAAATGGAGAGCCCAACGGCTCTATTTATAGACACAGAGGGGACCTTGTCAAAGGGAAGTTGCCTATGTAGGTCCTCTACGTAGGTACTTCGCATAGGTCTTCAATGTAGGAGTGTGAAAATTCATTTGTCATGTATGTCCACCGCGTATGTCTTCTATGCATATCCTCTGCATAGGTCCCTTTGTGAAATTTATCCATCTTCCAAGTGCCATAATGTCTGATCCGTAAGTATATTTTGGCTCTGTGACCAGTCAAATCGAAGGTCTTGATGACATCTACACTTCTTGAGATTTTAATTTCACCAAGTATTCTTAGAATAAACATGGAAATTGAATTTAATGGGTCGAAACATTTTCATCATCATTCTAGGAAATCCACTGCCTACTCTTGGATTGGGGAATCAGTCCACTTATCCATTGGTATGTAGATGTATTTTGGAGTATAAAAATCCAGCCTGCATATTCTTCTTTTATGGTGAAAACATCTTTATTCATACATGAAATTGGTTGTCTATGTGATAATCATATCTTCACTCTACGGAAAAGTTTATTGAATACATTTCATGGTGTCTACAAAAGCCCCCCCCCCCAGAATTCGATTTGTTCATAATGAAAATAATCATGTTCTAAGGTAAAATTATGGAACTTAGATGCATTCTAACATAATTTGGTTAGATTTTGAGCTATGTCAAGTTTGTAAGGAAAATCAAATTTTTTTATAAGCCAAGGTGCCTAGAGAGCATAGTTTGAATATTGATAGGGTCATATGGACAACCATACATTATTACATAAACCATACAAAAATTAACATTTATTGGGCTAGGACTCGACTTTTTTCTAGATTTACCTATGAGGGTTCTCAATATAATGAGTACCTAGGCATTGGTTGTTTGGAATTTTAGAGTAATGCATGTTGGTCTATAAAGGGCTAACAATTAGGGTCGAAAAATCTTTGATCGTAAACTTTGAATTAAATCACAAACAAAACAATGTGGCTAAGAATTTCATTAATATTATTTAAACATTTATAAGGGGAATCTTGGGCCATTATTTTTTTATGGATACCAAATTTAAAGCATGTATCAACATAATGGGTGTCTCTTCCTGGAACGAAGTTACCATTACTTGACAATCCTGTTATGGGGGCTGTATTATGCAGTCCCATCTGGGGAAAATGTTGCATATCCAAATAGTGGAGTCTTTTGACTGAAAGGCCTATTATGTAGGAAACTTATGCAAGGTTGCCTAAGGGCATGTGCTTCATTGTCAAGTGAAATGATTTCATTGAATTTTCACTTTTTTTTGTTGATAGATATTAGAAAATAAGATTTGGGTAACTCAATACCACAGTGAGTGGTTTTTCCAAGGAAAGAAATGTAAAGAATGAAAAAGCTATTTTAGTCTTACATAAGTCATGAATAAGAAAAAAAGTTTGGTATATTAGTAATGGTTAAAAATATATCACAAAAGGGGAGATTTATGATATCATACTGTGCAGTTTTAAGTCACGCAGTGATGAGATTGGTATTGTACAGTTTTAAGTCACGCAGTGAGGACACTGTGTGTATTTAATTTAATGTCCTTATCTCTGACAAAAGGTATGATAAAACTCTCCCAATATCTTGATAATTTCTTTGGAAATATACTATAATATTCAGTTATGGAAAGGAAAACTGTAAACTATGATTTAGGAATTTCTGGAACTGAGGAATGATATGGGAAAAGGGCTAAAATATTTAGAAGAAGTATTATCTAAGAAAGAAGTTACCATTACTTTAAAAAACCATTATGGGGGTTGTATTATGTAGTGCCAACTAGGGCATATGCTGCATAGCCAAATAGTGGAATCTTTTGACTGACATTCCTGTTATGTAGGGAACTTATGCTAGGCCACCTAAGGGCATGTGCTATATAGTCAAGAAAAAGTGCTCTCAGAAGTTTGACATTCTATTGATAAAAGTTGAACAATGTTTATACAGATTCATATTTTCCAAAACATGGAGTTTGGTTTATAGAAAAATGTTCTTGAATATGGGAAGGTTATTTCCAATCAATATATCCAATGAATCGGAGGAAGATTACTTTTATGTTGGTTTGACCCAAACATAAAACATATGGGGTCTGTAGTTTTAGGTCTTACAACTAGGACCCAAAATGGAAACAACATATAACATGTGGCCATGTGATTTCAAGGTTATTTCGTAGTGCATCGAACACATGGTGAAAGAAATGTGTAAACCATATTCTTGAAGATTTTCAGATTGTGAGAATGATAATGGGGAAAATATACTTGAATGCCTTTTTTAAATACATATTATTGTATATAGTCATCAAAGATTTAAGGGGACAACGATAATATAACCAAGAACAAAGTTACCATTATTTGAAAAATGAATTATGGGGGATGTATTATGCAGGTCCAACTATGGAACATGCTGGATAGAAAAATAGTGGAATATTTTAGTTGAAAAGCCTGTTATGTAGGAAACTTAGGAAAGGCCACCTAAGGGCATGTGCTGTATAGTTAGAGAAAAGAGCTCTCAGATATTGGAAACTCAGTCACTAGAAACCATTAGAAAGATTATGAAAATATGAAAATATTCAAGATTAAGAGTGTGAAATACAAAAGGGGGTTATGCGCAATGCATATGAGAAATATTTGAACCAATGTTGGCCATGAATTTTATGTCCTTTACATAGATCTGACTCATATATAAAATGGAGACTTTATTTGTTTCCTATAAATAAATATATTGATGTACAGTTTTAATTCATGCAGTGAGGAAATTTTCACCCCCATAAGGAATTGAAACACCTTACATATATAAAGAAACCTTTTACCCAATTCTTAATCTCACATGACCTATGCTCGGTGTGAGAAACAATGTGTAGTATGGGTCTCTTGTATAATACAAAGGTGACATAGATGAAGATTGGGGTATTATATTTCCATATAGGTTAACATCGCGAGGTAAGGACGAAGATGAACCGATGTGAAAGGAAAATACATATTGCCACTAAGTTAATGGATAACAACCAAGTGTCACTATATGTCATGTTGGGGAAATGATCATGTCATACATAACTCTTAAAACATTTCCTTTGTTGATTTTATTCTTATACCAGAAATAAAGGTGTTTATTTATTACAGTTGGGCCCCAGAATAGAGATCTAGGCATCTCTACATATCTCAAAATAGATGATAATCAAGCTATATATAGTTATTTAAACAATCATGCCTCATGCTAATCGATTTTGACATGAGGAATGAGGGATTTTGGTACATTCAGAGATATTGATAAATCTTAAGACATAAATTGGTATATGGAAAAAATTTATATCTTAAGGAAAAACTTTGTATAGATCGGATTCATATACAAGAGGAGACAAAAATAAGAAGATTTTGTGATTGTGGTTAGGCCCAAAATTGGAGATTTTTGGTGTCTCTACGTATCTCATTGAAAATGAGAATCAAGACGCACGTAGTTCTTGAAACATAGCCTCTATGAAGATCTGACTCTGACGTAGGAATGAAAGGGACCATTAACTACTAAAGAGTAGTGATGATGTAAATGATATTTTCTTATGGAAGCTACTAATGTCTTATAGAGAAAAAGTTAGTTTTACAAATGTTGTCACACAGTTTACCATCATGCGACAAGGAAGAATATTCTATGCACTTTAACGTCATGCAACATGGATGCTTATGTTTGTTATGTAGTTTAACGTCTTGTAACTCAGACTTGTTAGTTGTCCAGCTTAATGTCTTGCAACGAGGATGTTGTACTGTTCAGTTCAAAGTCTTTCAGTGAGGATGATGTACTGTGTAGTTTAAAGTCTTGCAGTAAGGACGATTTACTGTAAAGTTTAATGTCTTGCATTGAGGAATAATGTGGTATCTGGAATTCCTAAGTCTTCCCTTGTACCCTCGACCATGCCCCCTTCCTCTAGTTCCCCAGTTATGCACAAGGAATTCTGGCTCACTACAATCGTAATCACCTTTGGCATAAGTATATGTTAAATGGATAGCATTACCAGAACAAAAGATTAATTCTTCATCTGATGAAGATTCTTCTTGATATGTTTTTTCTGGCTATACCGTTTGGCGGGGCGGTGCTGGTGATTTTCTAACAGATGGCATAAAATCTTCCAGGGTTATGGAAATTTTTTTCCTTTCCACAAGCTCACCTTATTCTGACTTCTCTTTGTCTTAATCATCACTTTGCTTCATTGTGGAATGGCTTTTTGATGAAGATGGTTTTGTTGTTGAAGGATTGTTAGAAGACACAATTGGTTGTTCCAAATGTGTTCGTAAAACAAAATGATTCTGGATGATCGTTTTCCTTATCATCCAATCATCATATTTTTGAAAGCTTTTACTTTTATCCTCTTTCCATTCTCCCTCTTCCTCTGGATTGTTAGTAGTAACACATGCTACTTGAGATGATGAAATTTTCAATTTCACTTGTCCAGAGTCTACCATCTTTTGCACAAGGTCATTGAAAAAAAAGAAATCCTCAATGGAGTGTCCCAACATCTGATTAAAAGGAAAATAATTCAGAAGATCTTCATCTCTATCTTTATTGGGATTCTTCGGCCTTCGCAACTGAACCAAATTGTATTCTATGGCTGAGATGAATTAACCAAGAACTTGTTCATTCCTGAAAGAATAAAATTTATTCTTTAATTACTCAAACTCTTTCCGCCTTTGATATCTTTGATCATCTTGATGAGGTGGCCATTTCGGTAGATGCTCAAGAAGAGGAGTCCTTCAGTATGATGAAGTTCTCAATGTAGAAGCATGTACAGGTTCTTGCTTGAGTGTGACTGTAGCAGCTTCTGCCTTTCCCGTCCTCCTTCTTGGAACTTATGGAATTACATGAGTTTTTGGTTTAGTTTCTATAATACACTCTTCTCTCTACTGATCTATTTAAGTAAGTTATCGAAACCCACTTGTTTATTTCATAGGGATCAATGGTGTGTGTAATTAATCACACATATTTGCCACACATATTGGTAGAAACTCTTATTGAGGAAGTTCTAGACTTAAGTAATATGTTAATCTCTTCCATCGAGCAATGAAATTTTAAACTCTATCATTCTACCTTTATTTGCAGTTGGTAAGATAAATAAATGTCATCTTTGGTAGTGTGGTTCTAAAATGAAGAATGAATTTCTGACAGAGATCTTCCCACCCAGTAATCGATCGAGATTCCAAACATGTATACCAGACAAAAGCTGGTCCTTATAATGACTACAAAAAACACCTATTCTTAACTACTTCTTGTTGTTGAGAAGTTACCATCATAGGATCACAATGAGAAACAAAATGTGTTATGTGTTGTTCCGGATCTGCCAAACCATTAAATATTGGGAATGTAGTATTCACAAAATTTGGTGGGGGAGGAATTGCATCCACCCATTCAGGGTAATCTCTCTATTCTGGTTGAACTAGCACAAGTCATCCCTCTATAGATTCCAATCGAGTCATTAATGCCTCAATTGTGTTCATAAGAATTTTGAGAATATACGGATGATCTGGATTCTATGCAGGTATAGAAACTGGCGTTTGAGCTGGTGCAACAACTGATAAGACCACTGATGGTGGTTCAGATATCTTCTTTGGATATCCCACGAGAACAGGTCTATCAATATTTATATGATCTTGCCTTTATTGTGTACCCAATGAAGGTAATTCATTATCCATATCTATAGGTACTACAAATCCTCTTGGATGAGAAGTTCCTTCATGATTTTCAAGTTGAGGACTTGCCGGGAGAGTATGTCTAGCAGAAATTTCATTTTAATGTAACATTGTTTTGAGTCTTTTAAACTCCATCATTTCCTATTATTTTTGTGAAAATCACTCTTCATGTGAAATATATTTACCTTCTCTAGTGGATAGGTGATATGCAATATAATTTTTTTCCTCTCCCCTTATTAGATGCCTTTCGGAGAGGTGGGATTTTTTTATTTGAAATCTTACCTAAATTCTGGGTTAGCCTATGATTTCAGGTATGAACACCTTTTTAATTTTTCTCAATGTGTACCATATCATGGAAAAGAACTTCATCTTGTAATTCCCAGGAACTGGACTTATTTTTTGTAGGATCTTTTGCAATGGTGTTAATAACATTCACTGATGTGTAATGCATTGATGGCATTCAGTTAGTGTTTCTACTAGATCGTATCCCTTTTGTATTTCACGAGACTCCATTCTCCTATATGAAGAATTCCCTGGAACTGTTTCGTGGATAGTAACATGAAGGGAATCATTGGATACTTCGGTTGTATGCTTTCCTTGTGTCTTCTTCCCTAATCGGGAGAAAACTGACTTCCATTGAGGAGGGGATTACAGATGTCAAAAATCCCCCAACCCTGTAGAATGGGGCTTATCTTGTTCTTCTTCTTCAAATAATTGAACATTGTTTAATGAATTTAAAGGTTGAATTAAATGATCCCCCATCCTGGAAATCTAGTGTGATTCTTGAACTGCTATGGATGAAATTCATGCAACTGCTTTTCTAATTTTTTGGATTTTAGTTCGAACATTAGCTGGGTTCATTATCCGAAAATCAGGTAAATCACTTTTTTCAGCTGATCACTATTCTATTTCAGACATTTACATCCTATGACTCCTGCTATCCTCTAAACGGGATGCTTGTTCAAGATTCTTAGTGGCTTGATGTAATAGTAACTCAACATCCTCTTTTCATTGGGCCTGATTCTGATGAGTACTGGTTTAGTCCTATTCTTGAGCGTATATTTGATTACATACAAAACATTTTGATTGAGGCCGACTATGGGCAATAACATTGAATGAGTCCACTTTTGGTAGACTTTTCTAATTTTGGAGTGCAGTTAAATGCAACTCTCCATATGCACCCCATCCTCGGATGCGAACACTAGATGTGGAATCAGTAATTAATTGACATAGCCTCTTTAGAGCATTGAGACATGCGCACTGAAGGGTTCCCTATTGTTTTTCAACCCTTGGATGTTAAAAAACTGAGAGGTATGTCAAGTCAATTTAGAGATGCAACCCTTATATTACCTTTACATGATTTTTATATTCATCATATGGTAAGACTTTAGTTTTCAAATGATGAATATTTTTACATATGTTGAGATGAATGTCATGAATGAAATTTTCTGACATCAATTATGGAATAAAAAAACTGGGAATTTTCCGAAGGCCAGAACATGACTGGGATTTCTCCTTTAGCTAATTTTTTTCTCATGTTTAACACATTTTCATAATCTTTCACAAGAGTTTTCTCCACTTGATCTTACCAGAGTAGATGCTCTGTATTGGAAGATAAATGACCTAAAGGAGGTTTGGAGAATGACTATTTCCATAAGAGGACTTCTAGTTGAGAAATGGTTTTACATGTCAATGACAAGGCAATAGACATGACTGGCCTTGTTTTTTCAAGTGCCTCGAAATAGGAGGGCTTTCTCGTCACTACATTGTCAATTATGGAATCATTTTGATAATGCGAAATACTACAGCCGATAGGAATTTGGCAGTGAATAACATCATGGGGAGGATCACCATGGTGGATAGCAGCATGGAATAAATCTTCTTGATACATGTTCATCTAGCCACACTGAGGGTTTTATGTGGCTCTCATCTAGAGATAGACACTCTGGATTGACTGAATTTTCCTTAAGCAAGCCTTCATGATGATGTGTCTGACGAAGAACATGTGAATTAAAACTACCACGACTAAAATTTAGTAATGAGATGGTAGGATCTTGAGATTCAATAGATAAATGCCTGAGGCCTCAAGAACACTAGCATTAAGAGGTGCTAAATCATAGATT
Source organism: Viscum album (assembly GCA_963277665.1). Classification (NCBI taxonomy): domain Eukaryota; kingdom Viridiplantae; phylum Streptophyta; class Magnoliopsida; order Santalales; family Viscaceae; genus Viscum; species Viscum album. The sequence goes on along the minus strand of OY728135.1, from coordinate 246,777,456 downwards.
TACTCTTAATTTTCCAACGGTGTTTGGTGAGACTTTTTTTTTGGATGTTCTCTTATAATTAGTTGGGGCCACCTGCTAGGATAAGTGGTTATAATGTGAAGGTGTATGTGCCTACCTTGTAGGAGTTGTCGGAACGGACTGATTAACTCCAATTGGAAAGGGTGTATGTTCCCGATCTTGTTGTCCATATGATATGGGAGAATATGCCCCATGACCCTCCTGGACTGAATCACTGGTATGTATCTGCTCTAGGATGGCATGCCAATGTGTCATCCCATGTGTGGGGACTTATTTATATTTATATTCCCTTGATACTGCTGATGTAGTTGTTAAAATATCCTAACATGATTTCAGAATATGGGCAGGGATATGCGTCTGCCCTTTCACCATTGATAAGATGTGTTTGGTGACTTCAGTAGCCAGAACAGGAATATACATCCATTCTGTATCTGTAGTAGGTGTGTGTGCCTTCTCTTTTCCTCCCTTTCCTTTTGATGGATATTGAAATTACTCACGCATGGGGGTAGAGAGTTGGGTCTACCCCAAATTTGTCATCGGAGCTTTCTGACTAACTTCTCTTGGAGCTACCAAACGAGACTATTTGCAGACTTGATGAACATTGGCAGGTGTATGTGTCTGCTGGCTGTTTTACATCGGGTATGGTTGATGGACTTCCATAAATAATGGAAAATGAGACTATATACAGAATTGGTGATTGTAAACATCTGTATGTTCCTATTTACCAGTTGCCACCATATTATATTGGTGGGCCTCTTTAAATGACGTCAGACGAGCCTGCAATCTGGAAGATAACTAGTGATCTGGTGTATCTTCCTATTCACATTACTCCACTGGGTTTATCTGGTGGGATTGGTGGGTTTCTGTCAGATGAGCCAGTTGAGCAGTAAAATTATGATAGATAGGTGTTTGTTCCCGATCGTTGTTTTCCATCAAGTAAAATTGATGGACTTTTCTAGAGGAGACAGAGGTGAGAACCTGCTCCCTGTTAACCGAACGTTTTCCCCAACGGTTCGTCTTATGTGCCCGGGTCTGAGAGACTAGGGCCAAAAGTCCAGAGGCAACACCCCCATCATGTTGGGGGTTCACTACCGCATGATTCTGGTGGTGATTTCTGGTTGGAGTACTCATAAAGGACTCATTCATTCTTGAATTTAGGCCTTCAGTGACCTCTTGATCCACCTCCCTGTAGTATTGGAGGGATTGATTGTTGTGTTTTGGGGATAAAGACTAGAAATGATTGGATCAGTGGTTTGAACCATTTTCTTCTTGATTATTGGTCATCGTTGGCCTGATGGATGAGGATTATCGTTGACCTGGAGGGCCTGTCGAGAATCCACCAAAGTCAGGATTGTATCGTGCTGGTGATATTAATTTACTAGCACATTAGATTCCCAACGTTGAAGATGTTGGGTTGGTGATGACGTCCTTCTCATGGATAAAGATCCTACTTTAACAGTAGTTGGGAATCTCATAGATGTTGCCTTGGATAAATCCATTATTTGGATTGAAGGGAATTCTGTGAAAAACTGAGACAACAACAAGCTCTATTAAAGCGACACCATTTTAGATAGATACATGCATGATTAATTCATTTGTTTGACTTTACATTATCAATTGATAGGGGCCTAACAGGTGGGTAACATTTTTACGATGGTTAAGGATTCACGTCGAGTTCACCATTATTGTTCCGTAGTTCCTTCAAAAATGTGTTCTAGTTTTAAGATTCACTATTTCCATGCGGTTTCCATTGGATTTATTTATAGAACCGGAAACTCCCAATAGTTCTTTATCCATAGGGGACCAGCTTTATAAAGGCATGCGTTCGTGAAGTTTGAACTTTACAATACTTAAGAACATGAATTGTTTGAGAGGATGGGACATCGGACTCATCACACCCTTTTGGGGGAAATTATTGTCTACTCTAGGACTCTATTAGTAAATTTAATATATTTTCATGAATACTTATTAATTAACTAAGAATATCATAAGTATCCCTTGGAATTAAAAATCACTTATTAACATGTGTAATATTTTAGAATCATAATTATGCATTTGAGGTTCTCCATTAATGGAAATATCAGTATATATTAGAGGTTTTCAATCAATGGTATCCTCTGATATAGTTCTTTGATATTATTCTAATCGTCATTGTGATGATACTGGTTTTGAAGATACACCGTGGGGATCTTTGGAATTTTATAGTCACGTAGGGAGATGAAGTTTTGATTTGCTTTTGAGATCGTGCCCATAAGATAGGATACCGACGTATCCTTATGAAAGGAATCAGAACCATCATTGTTTGGTGCCATTGAATGGGACACATCAGACCTTTTAAGTTCATGTGATAAGGACCTCTAAAAAGAAGGTTCTTAATTGAAACTTATTATGTGACTTATGCTGAAGCAGCCCAAGGAAATTGGAAAGTATATGGATTTCCAATTAGGATCAGACCCTACAAAGAATATGGCACAAGGAGAAATGGGTTGAATTAAAGGGCCGGGTTTGAACCTGAAGGAGGATTTCTATGTATCCCATATTAATGGGAATCAAATCCCATGTAGTTCAATAAATCTCATAGAAGAGTATAGTACTCTGAGAGAGGTGAGTTTGGGATTACTTTCTAATAATTATGCCTTGATGATTTGAGTATTGAATTTGGGGCTTATTTTCTAAATAGGATTTCCAAATTGGGGGAATTATGGTTGGATTACTGAGGGGGGTATCTAGTGTGCTTGGTCCCTGAAAGAGATTCCTTTTTAACTTGGTTTGAACAGGAATCAGAGTTCTCGTAGTTCTTTCCAGTGAGTGTTTTTTCACATGTTGTAAGCATAACTTATCTATAATCCCATGTGAGTCATGCTCGGTATGAGAAATAAGAGGATGTGAAAGATTCAACAATGACACTCCACACATTTCCTCCTCTTCTAATGGAATAGGGTGCATCGACTGTGGAAGAGGGTTAGGTGACGAGCCTTCCCTCTATTCTATTAACATTGGAAAAGGGTCCAATGTAAGGAGGAAGAGATGATGGTGAGGGGCTTATACTAGGATGGATTCCCTTATGGGAATTGGTTGGGGCTTTCTCCAATGGATGATGCCCATTTGAAACTGGTTGGGGCTTACTCCTTACTAAGGAGGATTCCCATTTTAGATTGGTTGGGGATTACTCCTAAGGAGGATGCCCATTAGAGATTGGTTCGAGCTTACTCCCAACTAAGGAGGATGCCCATTTGAGATTGGTTCGGGATTAATCCTAAGGAGGATTCCCATTTTAGATTGGTTGGGGCTTACTCCTAAGAAAGATGCCCATTTTAGATTGGTCGGGGCTTACTCTTATAGAGCATGCCCAATTGAGATTGGTTGGGGCTTATTCCTAAAGAGGATGCCAATTTGGAATTTGTTGGGATATACTCGTGAGGATTCCCATTTGAGTTTTGTTGGGGCTTACTCCTTAGGAGGATTCCCATTTGAGGTTTAACCTGGTATAGAAGTCACGTGATTAAGTTTGAGGAGTTTCTTTAGGATTGTTTCGACTCATGTTACTAGAGGAATTCATTAGTAGAGTCCAAACATGAAATATGTGAAATGAACCAAGAAGAATATGTGAACTAAAGGAACTTCATTGAGTGTTATGGATTGTCTCTAATCATGGTATTTGAAAGTTGGAAGTTGGCCCACATAAATGGCGTAGTGGAAAATGTCATCGATCGGATTTGAAAAGTTTGTGGTGTGTCTCTTCATTTTTCATGGGGGTCAGTGATGGAAGTGGAGTAACCGGCCTGAAGGGCTGGGACCGCTGCCTGATAGTGAACCCGAGCAGGGGTGCGGGGGTGCAGCCCCAGCGGTATGGACCAGCAGGGCTGCGTAGGTGGTCTGTCAAGGTGCCTCACGTAGGTGAGTTGTGTAGGTTTTCCGCCATGGATCGTCGCGCAGGTGCACTCCAATGGTGCTTTGCATAGGTGATCTACGTAGGTGATCCATGAAGGTGGGTCACGCAGGTGCTCCATGAAGGTGCTCTGCAAAGGTGGGTCACATAGGTGCTCCACACAAGTGCTATGAAAAGGTGGTCTGAGAAGGTGGGTTGCGCAGGTGCGCCACGAAGGTTCTCCGCGCATCTCCATGTGTTCTAGACCATGATGGGACTTTGAACAATTTTCCCCATTTAATTATCTCTTCTCTCAGGTTTTAGAGAGATTCCTGAGAACAATTGGGGGATCTTGTAAAATGAGCTATGCAATGGGAGCTTTGGGACCTTTTCCAACTTTTTTCTGTCTTTTGAATGTAGAGCCCAAGGGCTCTATTTGTGGACACAGATTGGACCTGGTCGAAGGGAAGTGGTCCACGTCGGTCCTCCGCATAGGTCCTTCACATTGGTATTCGCATAGGGGTGTGATAATTTATTTACCACGTAGGTCCACCGCGTAGATCCACGTAGGTCCACCGCGTAGATCCTTCGCGTGGGTGCTCCGCGTAGGTCCCTTTGTGAAATATATCCATCTTCCAAGTGCTATAACTTTTGATCCGTAAGTCGGTTTTGGATCTACGACCAGTCAAATCAAAGGTCATGAAGATATCTACAATTCTTGAGATTGTAATTACACCATGTATTCTCAGAATAAACTCGGAAATTGAAATCAATGTGTTGAGACCTTTTCATCATCATTCTGGGAAATACACTGCCTACTCCTCGATGGGGGAATCAGTCCACTTATCTATAGGTATGGAGTAGTATTTTGGCACATAGAAATCCAGCCTGCATCTTCTTCTTTTCTGGTGAAAACATATTTACTCATACTTGACATTGGTTGTCTATGTGATAATCATATCTTCACTCTATAAAAAAGTTCATTTAATACATTTCATGGTCTCTACAACAAGTCATATGGATACCTCGAGACATATCATCCATGATCTCATGATATCCACTAGATAATTCATCCAGGTCATATGAAACCCTCATGATGTGTCAACCTTGATTATGTATTTTACTCTACACATGTCATTCAAATCATGTGATTCCTTTAGAAATGTAATCTATATCATCTGATTGAATTCAGAAAATGACACTATGAATCTAGGAAGTATCTTTACATCCTCAAAAATTTCATAAAAATCCCTTGATATGTCAGGTAGATAATTAAACATGTCAGGAAGACAATAAAAAAATTACATGCAGACAATCAGGAAATGTCTGGATGACAATCAGGATCTATCATCTATATGTAATGGGGCATGATAACCAATTCCCATTGATATATAAGTGAAACCTCAATGTGTAATACCCAATCGAACTAAAATATGGAACTTCTGATTTCATCCATTACCAAGATACGTAGGATGCTATACTATAGTCCATTCTAAAAAGGCATCCACCCTAGTTTAATTCCCCCATGTACTTGACATTCCAACCATAGTGAGCCAATCTATCTCATGGTATTATATTCTTTGCACAATAATATATTGAGAATGAAAACTAACTTTGATAAATTTGATTCTATCTGTTACTCAGATTCGTGGGATGACTTCTTAAGGCCCAATATCTAAATCAAACATCATACAGGCCACCCCAATGTATAAGTCCTTCATCTATATGTAGTGATATTGTTTACATGTTATCCCTTATTTCCCACCCTAAGCATGGATCACATGGGATTATGGATTTTCAATGATCATATCATTCCCTTCATGAATTTTCACCAGCCTGTGAAACCTTAGTGTGTAAGTCTCAATCAGTGGCTTGATATGATACCCCCCATACATGGGAATACACATTGGGGTATATCCCAATGGGGTGATTGAACTAGGATGACTATGATTCTTATTATAATCAAGATAATTAGGATTCCAACATGAGGATGTAGCTCAATAAAAGTTTCCTATGTTCCCCAATATATGTTATTTCTTTATGTTTCTAAACTATGCGAGTTTAAAAAATGGGTTTTTTGATGACTATAATAAGAAGGATATGTAGGACACCGCATAGAGTTCAATATTATACCGGAGATATTAATCTCTAACCTACATGATAGTAAACTATGGAGTTCCTAGCTATATGAATTTAAAATTCAATCATCTTCCCATTAATGGGAAAGTGATGAATATCATTGGATATATATAGATTAACTCATTTATATACTCCCTTTTCACATGGAAGGATTTAATAAATGATCTTTTTTATAGAGTAACTAGTCATATATTAGGTTTAGGAAGAGATTCATGAATATACCTTAAATTAAAAGAAATCCCTGAAGTAGGAAAAATTTCTCCCCAAAAGGGTGTGATAAGACTGACTTTCCATTCCCTCAACCAATGTGATTTCCAATGTTCTGTTGGGTCTGAAACCCCATTTAACCTCTACTATTTGAAAGTAGGTCCGCACTCAGTTTTCTATGTAAGATCCATAATGAGTTTCTATTTAAGATTAAAAAGTTGTAATAATTTCATTGGTTATTATGCAAGAAATTTAACCACCCACAATCACCTATCAGGAAAACAGATCCACACATTTTCCAAAAAAATAGAAATGGTGAAGGTGACATGAAACCATTTATATGAGAAATATTATTTACCAAATAAAAAGGATAATCTTCCCATTTCTCATCAAAATTTTTATTTCATATAGTGTAGGTGATATTTCAAATGAAACAAATATGGTGAACCCAATTTTAATCTAAAAAATAACGAAATGATTGGTTTAAAATGTGTCAGTGTATTCTGATTTCATATCCTATGAGGACAAAAATGGCGTACGTGATATGAATCATTCAAATGAAAAAATAGACTGGTTTTATGTAATCCGGGTTCTCTTGAAATATGTTCATCCTTGTTTTGACAAGTCTATGAAAACAGAAAAAACAGACTGAGAGAATGAAAGTGCAGTTGTGTTAACCATGAATATATAATTCATCATGTAATTTTCTTATGTTAATGTACTAATGGGTGTCCTTTTTCTTTATTATCTTTGTGACTATATATAATTATCTCAAAAAACATGACCCAAGATTATATAATTATCTAGAGACAATTTTGAAAAGTAGGCTATGTTTGTAACCCCTAAATGATGTAGAACATCCTCACCTACCTAACACTTTAAGCCTCGTGATTAAAATGAAATGGTTTGAGAATACCACAGATGTTGTAGAATCCATTCCCTTGAGGCTATACATGAGGATCACCAAACACTAATGCCAAAAATTCTACATCATCCAAAAAAAATTGCAGCATATCCAGTGGCACTTATTTCCACTTCCAATTACTTCAAGATTCTATCCCTAAATGGAAACAATCACTACCTTCAGTATCTCAAAACGGCTGGTCAAGGGGTCCAATATGGGTCTCTTCATGTTCAGGAGATGAAGAGGAGGGATCATGTCAACCTCTATTATCAACGATATCCCACTAGTTCCTTTTATTCATCTATTAAGGTTTCAATCTATAACACCACATGTTTTTATGAATTATTTTTTAAAATAAATTTAAATTATTTGATGGCTTCTGTTTCATGAAACATAAATTTCAAATGAACCGCGAGACACAATTAGTATTAAATGAATGATATAACCTAGTAGTTAAATTTATGGGAATAAATTTGAATAACTAATTATTGAAATATAAATGCCCAACTCAATATTAATTTATTTCCAATTGATTATAAAATAATCACTCATTTTCTTAGGAAAATCACTTTATTCTTCAAAAAATTATGGTTTCTTCATTAATGATTTTATCTTATTTTTTATTAATGGAATGTAAATTTTTAAAAGTTCTAAATAAATTATTTTAAAACTTTATTCCATTTTTGAATTTATCGTGTTAAAATTATCTAGATATTTTTTTATAACTTTATAAAAATAGTTGTTTTTTATGAAATAATCAGAATACATATTCTTATTCAATACAATATTTTTTTAAAGGATTTACATGTCAAAAAAAAGTTTTAGATTATTTTTTAATTTTTATTATTTAATTTTTATTTATTAGAATCCTGTTATGTTTTTTGAAATGTATTATATAGATGAATAATAAAATTTTAGGTTTAAAATGACAATTTTAATGAAAAACTTCTTTTCATGTTGTTTCATGGTTTTATTTTAAAATTTTAATATAAAGCAGATGGGTTTATAATTTTGAAAAATGAAAAAAATAGATTCATAAAATTCAAATTTATTGAATATTTCCTTTTATTTTTTGTAAAATATGAATAGTAATGTAGGTATGTTTTTTACCATAGTGAAGGATAAATTTGGTAATTTAGATTAAAAATAAAACGATAAAGAAAATAAAATTTCCATAACATATGCCAAAATATTATTGGTAGAATATAATTCAACCGTTACAAAATAAGGATAAAAACTATGTTTTTAATTAAAACATGTCCAGGAAAATGAATTATATAATACTCAAATCAAAGAATGTCACAAAATTTCACTTTTTTTGTCTTAAATATCCCTTATGTGTCCTAAGGTGGAAAAAAGTTATGTTATGAACAAATAAAAATATAATTTTTTTAATTAATTAAAATTTTTTCAGGATAATAATTTTTTTACTTTCTTGGTCATAGATTATATTGTCATATAAATAATATTTTAATTAAAAAAATTAATGATGTCAAATTCATGTTCAAAATAATATATAATTTTTATTACAAGGTTACACAAAAATATATTGAATTTAAAAGATTATTCTAAAACCTTGAATATTTATCATTATTATTTTATTTTATCATTAATTTTCAGTGAAGAAATAATTAAATTAAATAATTACACCACAATGATGCAGTAATAATTTTATTAAATGATGTATCAAATAAATGGTATTAAAAATACTAAAATAAACATACTTTAAACTAATTAATGTATTAAATGAATTTTAAAGAGGACTTATACCTTTTATAAATATAAAAAAAATATATTTTTTTGATGATAACCCGGTATATTCATATTTATAAATGGATATGTAATAAATTGTTTCAAACATGAGGTTACAGATATTTTATCAAATTAATATTATATTAAATTATTTAAAAATAAAAAATCATTTTTAAATACAAATAATAATAATAATAATTTTCTCTAAAATGTTATAAATGGTTATTTTATGGTCTAAATGATATCACATTTGTAAAAATCACAACCATTTAATATTGAAAGCATTGTTATCATTGTTCAAATTAAAATATGTTACCTAAGGGTTGATTAAAATGATTTGGTTTAAAATAATACCAAAACATCCCTAAACTATACCAGTTGATTAAACTACATAATTAAATATTCTAATATCCTAAAATATGTAACTTTTTATATATTTGGGTTGAAATTTAATTTATTATAAATTCATATTTTGAGTAATTGTAAAAGTACTCTTCACTTCATTTATAAAATGGAACCTCATCCCTTACCTCTTCACATCAAATTAGGCCTTAAAGATCAATAATACCCTAAAAATTTATCATCTAAAAATCCTTATAGAAATTATTGAAGTTCTAGTTTCTTCAAAAGTCCAACCCTAGTGTCCCTACGCAGAGATATAAAGGATGTTCCCCGAAGAAGAGGTATTTTTCTCTATCGACTCGTTCAATATTATTTTGTCTTATATATCCTATTAATATGTTACCGACATTATAATGTAATAAATCAAATATAACATATATAATGATAATTTATTTTTATTATTGAAAAATCATATTCAACCTTTAATCCATTATATGAAAAAAATCACAACGCATGCATAAGTATGGTTTACCGTCTCTACACCGTGGTGTAATCTTTTTTTCATCAATAAATTATCAACATGGGTATAATGATTGAAATAATATATATATATATATATATAATTAAAAATGATATTTTTTATGGAAAAATTTTATACTATCCAATTTTTTACCATTTCACCATTAAGAGAATGTTGCAATCACTTGTGCATACGTATGGCTTACCGTCTCCATGACACGTAACAATTCATTTTCCATAAAAACAATTGAAGAATAACTTTATATATATATTGAATAAATAATATATATATATTACCTTAATATAATTATTTATATGATGGAATTATATCCTATTCACCAGAACTGGGACTTATATCTCAAATCATGCATAGGAAAATGATGTAGCTAACACCCAAAAAAGGAAAATAACGAAATATTAGTAACATACAAGTCATAATATGATATAAAGGTATCATGTTTTACATAATTAAAATAGTTATGGTTCTTTTATAAATTAATAACATTATTTAAATTATAATACTGGATTTATAGGCACATACGAAGGACATCCGAGCTAATATAAGGAGATTTCTAGTCTCGCATTTATTTTTGCAAGACTTATTCAATATTCACCACATATTTATCTTATAAAGTGTATATACCCCCCATGATGTAATATATGATCCAATTAATTAAATTTATTGGTACTTATATATCTATTATTTGATCTCCCTTTCATGGGACTTAATGTTCAAAAGTAACAGAATTTGTAAGGGGATTTTGTCTCAATTTTCCATCTTTTGGACACATGTTTTGTTATGCACCTATTTTCATTTACTAATTGTACATAATACCAAATTATGTGTTTCATCATGAATGTCTTTCATTTCATGATATAATATATTTCATTTAATGTTATTCTCTTTTCATTCAGAAATCTGCATTCTTATAGAACAATATTTTTTAAATGTTTTAAAAGTGTTTTAAATGATCTTTTATGAATTTTCAAATAAGTGGATTTAATAGATGTTTAAAATAGTTTTACAATATTAATTTATAATTTTTATGGATGTTTTCAATAAAAATCGTTTTCTATATGTTTTTTATTTAAAAATAAATGTTCAATAAGGAGAGTTTATTTTTTTCATAAATGTTTTACAAGAATCTTTTAAAACCCATTATCCATTTAAGATAACATTATTTGTTGGTGTTTATTCTTTACTCTGGTTATAACTATTGGATTATAACCTGATTATTTCTATGGATAGTTTTTTATGATTAATAGTTTATGTACTTGTTTTACAAATAGTTATGGTTTTCATAATTTGATTGGTGGGACCTATATCTTCATCCAAGTCATTGGGTAATGATTTATATCTTATGAGATAGACATGGATGAAATGGGGAGTGAACCCAGTTCAGTATATAAATTATTCCACTAAAATGGTTTTATGAGTGAACCATGACTAATTGGATGGTATATAGAGTGAAACCTTACTAGTTATATTGTCTTGGCACTGAACCTTGACTACTTTGATGGTTTGCAGAGTGAACCCATTCCACTAAGATGTCCGTAGTTATATGCCATGACTAATCTAGAAATCATTTTATATATTTATGGGTTTTAAAAAATTACATGTCTTATTTCTATGTAATTATTTCATTTATTATACTCTTTAATCCCTTATGAATCATTTCATATGAACTAATAATCTTTATTCAATTACTCATATTTATAATCATTAATATGCAGAGTATGATCCTTAAAAGTCGTTATTATGTTGTCAGACACTTATGTTCTTGCAGGGCTTATGTATATTCCCTGTCTACAGGTACTAAACCTCTATGATCTCCCATTAATATATTTTTCCACATGATACAGATAATGGAATTAAATATGATATGGCCAAATGGTTATAGTTATAAAGAAATTGGCACGAGAACATGTAGATATGTTATTAACTAGTTATTTGTCATTCATATTTGGAATGGGAGTGAAATAGTAATGTCATTAGGAATGTTTTTTAGTAATGTATTAAATATTCTAAATATAATGATGTAATGTTTTTGTACATTAATCTTTGGTTGTTATAGTTGGTATCAAAGAAATGGTATAGTTATTATTTGGAATCAATGATGAGAAAACCTTGGTAATATCCATAAGGAAAAATATATGTATAGTTTCTAGTCCAAGAATCTTGGTAACAGTCATGGATAACCTAGAATTAATTTTAATATGTTATAGATTAAAATTAATTTCCCTTCATTATGTTGTTTTCCAACTATTATTATTGTTAATCGTACTATAATTTTTGTTTTAAGTTAATGGAAAGAACCCGATGGAACTGTGTTAATACTAAATGCAATGGGAAACACAATGAGTTTCATCCAAATAAATATAATGTTATAAGATATGGAATCAAAAAAATCATTCCTATAATCACACAACCTTTTAAATATATCGATCAAGTCTGACCTCCAAACAAGCAATAAAGGAAACCAAATTCTATGGAGTCCTTCATGTGGAAGCGTTTACCTTCTTTCAGTGTGTGTTTCAATCCAATAGTTGGTGGACAATGGATAAATATTATTAAAAAGATTTTTTTTGTTTTAAAATGATCAAATAAGTAGATATTCAATTTTGAATTTTATTATTTTTAGGTGAAGTAGATATATGGGGGATTATTATAATGAAAACAAGGCAATGAGATGAAATTGACTCCATGGAATGGGATGTGTTCAAGAATTTATTTATCAATATGTAAAATCCCCACATTATTCATGTGAGGATAGAGAACGAGTTCCTTGAGCTTATTAAAAATAATATAGAATATGTTAGTACCGATGAGTAATATTTTACAGGACTTGAAAGGTACGCTTTTGGCATTATCTTCCTCCTGAATGTAAGGTTGATCGATATTTCAGTTTCTCAAAACCATTCCTCCAACGAGTGTTAAAAATAAGGGAATTTATTGGATTTGAGTAAATAATCTAATCTGCCATCATGTTTGAAATTTATATTTTAGTTACATATAAATATCTTGATTTTGGTAAGATAATTAATATTAGTTTAAAATGAAACTAAAAAAACTTGGTGAAAAGAAGATGTGGTTTCCTTTATGCTCAATGTCTATAATGAAACACAGAGTATACTATCCTGAAGGTACTACTAAATTATTTATTTGTGGGAATAAAGGTCATCAAAAATTTACTACTAATGTTATAGAAAAAATATAGATGATTTGAATAGAGAAAAGGCTGCACAAAATGCAGCTTCTACACTTCAATTCTTTAAGTGCAAGGAAAATGGTAATTACGTTAACTGATACCCAAATATAAGGTAAAATGATGATTATCGTCTTCAATGACCTCTCAATGATAATGAAAAATGGAAATCTCATTTGAAAACTATTAGCGATATGGAGTGTGAGAATAAACTAATGAAATAATTCAGTGTTTATGTATTTGAAGATGTTATAGAATTAATTTTATGGTATTATGTAATAATGAAACATCTATGGCTTGGTCCACTATAGTTTTTCCCCTTAAGGATTTGAAAGAATATGTTGAATGGTACATGTAACCATGAAATGTGATTGAGGTCATATGGTTTTATTTATTGAAAAAAAATTAATAGAAACTTAACCATTAATATGTGCATGATGATGTGATAATAATGAGATAACATGATTTTAGTTGTGATAATATAAATGGGTAATTATTGTTGACCTTTGAACAAAATCCATGGATGATTAAGATAACCTTGACTTTGTTTATATGATTCTTGGATTTATGGAATGCGGAAGGAGTAAATTTTTTATAACAGTCATGTTTTCACAAAGGGTTTGTAGTAATTTAGGTCATTAACATATTGGAATAGATTGTATGAAAATGGTTATCACATGTTTTGTTTCTGAAAAATTAGATTTATATTATGTTGTCTTGGGGAATAATTAGAAGTTGATTTTTTAAATTTAGAATCCTTATTTTGGAACATTTGGGATTTTAATATTTAGATTATTCATATGGGAAACCATTAATGAAATTGTGTACATTGAACATTGGATGTGGATTTACAGATTATGGTTTCACATAACCATATGAAACTTTATGCATATAGGATATCTTATGCTTCTCTTTTTGTTGTGAATAATAGAGACATAAGGAAAAACTTGTAATTTCTTTATGGGTCTCATAATCCTCGAGTTATTCAGGAATTACAATTTCAACCACATTTCATGTAGTTAGAGATGAAGTGAGAAAAAATCAATGAACAACCAATGGATGTGATCATTCTTAAAAAATGGAATTAAATCACGTATTTTTATCGTCTTGTGAAAAATCATCAACACTAGGGCATGTACATTGAAACAAAAAATTTATCCTATTACATTTATTAATGATGAATCAAATGGTAACTTGTATCATCAAAAAAAATTCATTATGTGATGTTTAACATAATAAAGATCATGTTATATATCACTCTCCATTAGAAATTAATAGTTGAAATTCTCTTGCATGACCATGTTTTGACATTACACTAATGTTATACTAATAAAATTCATAGTTATGTGGTGATATTTATTATTTACATTCCCTATTTTTATGTGGGTGTTTTATTATCCATTTTTATAATATGGGTTTCAAATATAGATATTCTCATACATTCACCTTTGATTTTTGATGTGAAATTTTTAATTGAAAATTTGTGATTTCCATGTAAAAATATAGATCGTATCAGAACTATCGCTTATCGATTGGTGCATCCACAAAATCACTCTCATGTTTATGATGTGTTATATGTATCACTTCAAAGGAAGTACAAACTTGATCCTTCACATGTAATAAACACAGTGGTCATCCCTATGGAGAAAGTTATTTCTTATGATGAAATATTGGTATAAATTCTATATCATAGATATATTGTTCTACAAAATAAGACCACTCACATAGTTAATTTTTTTTGTAGAGAAACCACTTGTTTGAAGAAGATACATGGGAAATTGAGGATATTATGAGGTAGAGGTACACTAATATTTTTCTCAGAGTAATTAATATCGAGGGATAATTTTTTAAGGGGTTATAAAGTAACCCCTTGAGTTTTTAAGAATTATTATTTTTAAATAAATTTTGATTCTTTGATGGGTTTTTTTTACGAAACACAGAGATTAAGCAAACCATAAGACACTATTTGTATAAAAATATTTTTATAAACTAACTATTAAATTGGAGGGAATAAATTTGAAAAACTAATATATTAATCATAAAATTTCAACTCAATATCAATGTGTTGTAACTTATTAGAAAATAACTACATAAATTTTAGTAAAATTTCTTGTCTCGTAAAAAAAATACATTTCCTAAAAAATCAGTTTATCTTATTTCTATGAGTAAATATTAATGTTCAGAAGATATATAAAATGGATATGAAAAATTGATTTTCAATTTTAAATTATTCATGTCAAAATTATCTTAAAATATTATTTTTCTAATTTTTTAAAACATTTATATTTTCAATGAATATTGAAAATACTAATTTTTCTTAAAAAAATGAATTTTTTCCTAATTATTTATAATGTGAAATTTTAATTTTTTTTATTAGTTTTAAAAATTATTTAGTTCAGTTTTATTAAAAATAATCCATTTATGGTGTTTGAAAAGTGTTTAATACATGAATAAAACAGTTTATGTTTAAAAAGGTAATTTTTCCGAAAAAAACTACACTTGAGTGTGTTTTAATGGTTTTATTTTTTTTATTAAATTCCAAATCTTCAATTTGTTTATTGTTGAAAAATGGATTCAAAATTTATATTGATAATGTAAATATTTAGTGAATATTTCCATTTTATTTTTCAGCTAATATGAAAAATACCATTGGTAAATTTTGTTATCACGATAAAGGGTAAATTGGTTAATTGATGTTAATAATAAAATGAATAAGTCTATAAGATGACCCTAACACATGAACAAATATTATTTAATGAATGAAAATATACCCATAAGATGTAAGGATATAAATTACGGGTTTTAATGGACAATATTTTGTGACAATGAATAAAATAATATTTAAATGAATAAACGCGAGAAAATATCACTTTCCTTGTCTTAAATATGCCTTATGTGACCAAATGTGGAAATAGGTATTTTATGAACGAATATAAATATATATTTTTGAATTAATAAAAATATGTTCCTAATAAAAATTTATATATTACTTTTTGGCCCCCTGGGATGAGATTGTCACATTTAAAATATTTTATTTAATAAAAATATAACGATGTGACATTCATGTTTGAAATACAATATCATTTTAAATATAGATTTACCAAATTGATATATTAAAATATAAATATTCTTCTAAAATATATAAGATGAAAATTCATTTTGTATTTTATTTTTTTTATTTTAGTGGAAAAATAATTATATTAAATAATTAAACAACTACGATCTAGAAATTATTTTATTAATTAAAATATAAAATGAATGTTATTAAAAATATGAAAATAAATATAATTTAAAATAATTCATGTAATAAAAATTCCAATATGGACATAAAATTTTATAGATATAATAAAATATTTGGTTCTATATTGACTTATTATCTTGATATTTTTTAAATAATAAGTAATTAATAGTTTCAAAATTGTCTATGATGATATTTTATCAAAATGATATTTTATAAATTTATTTAAAAATAAATAAACATATTTAAGTAATACAAAATTTATAATATTTTCTAAAATGTTATAAATTGTTCATTTTTTGTCGAATTGAAAACACATTAGTTTAAATTACAACCTAATAATATTGAAAATTTGTTGTCATAGTTAAAATTGAAATAGGTTAACTAAGGGTTTATAAAAATGATAAAGTTTTAAATATTACCAAAACATTTATAAAACCAATATTTTTATTATATTAAAGCCTTATCACATATGAAATTAGAATACATGGAATTTGGGAGGTATTTGGATTGATATTGAATTTATTATAAATTATTATTTTGAGAAATTCCAAATGTTTTCCCCATATCAATTATAAAAAGAAACCTTCTCTCTCACTTCATCACATCACAGTAATCCTGAAAATGATGACCATAAACTACGAATGTTTCTTCTAAATATCACTATATACATTTTATAGCTTATGGGATTCTCAATACCCCAACCCAGTTATCCCTAATATGTGATCTAATGAATTATTTCCAAAGAATAGATAATCATCTTTACCAACTCTTCGATGATTATTTCATTTTTTAAATCATCTTCATCTATTTTTTTCCTTTATTAAATAATTACTAAATTATCATTAATATACAGGTATTTTATTATGAGTATGTAATATCCTTATTCAAACATTAATCCATCCTATGAAAAAGGATATCATAGAGTGTGTGTAAGTATGGATGACAATCTCCACGCTATGGTGTAATCTGTTTTTCATCACTACTTTACATGGAAGAGTGTAATAAAGGGAATAATATATACATATATATATATATATATAGATTATATCAAGATACTAATTCTGCTGAAATATTTATACCATCCAATTCCTTTCCATTTCACCATTAACTAAATGATATCATCGCTCGTGCGTACGTACAACATACCATCTCCACGACACGATGTGGTTCATTTTCCATGATCACCATTCAAGAATGATTATATAAGTGTATATAATGAATAAATATGATATATATATATATATGACCACAATATGATTCTATATATTATAGAACTATATCCTATGAATAATTACTAGGACATATATGACAAAACTTATGTTGAAAAAATAGAGTAGTTAACACCAAAAAGAAAGGGTAATAACGAAATATATTATCAAATGGGTGAGAAGATGATTTAAGATTACTATATATGGTATAATAAATATTAAAAGGGTTTTTTATTAATTAATAAACTTCTTCAATCTAGTATACATGAGGTTCTGATAAGTATGAATGAAATTAAGGATAAGGTATGGGGATTTATAGTCTCACTTTTGTTTATGCAAGACATATGCCATATTCACCACTAATTTCTTTTTTCTAGTCTTATAAAGACCATGAATATAACATATGATCATATTCCTTAAATATACATTTCTTTACATATCCATTTGGTTATCCCTCTTTCATGGGATTTATTGTTCAAAAGTTACCAAATTTGTAAGGAAATTTTGTCACACATTTCCTTCTTTGAGAGACTTGTTATATTATGAACATATTTTCTATTAAGATTTGTATATACTAATATTTTAAATTTTTTTATCATGAATCTCATTATTTTCATTATATTATAAGTCCAATTTAACATTATTCTCTATTCAGCTGGAAATCTATGTTCCTTCAAAATAAAATTAATGTTTTAATAGATTTTTAAACGATATTTTATACAATTTCATGGAAAATAATTTCAAAGATGTTTAAAATAATTTTTGTGGATAAATTTATAAAATTTTAATGTTATATATAATGATAAAGGGTTTTATGTTTTATATGATTTAAAAAAAGATTTTTTCCATATCAAATGGAGATTCTCCTCAAAAATTATTTAAAATGTTCTTTAGAAACCATTTTTCTTTTATGATATCATTATTTGATGTTATTTACTCTATAATAGGGTTATAATTTAGGGATACTATAATTAATAATTCCATAGTTTTTTTTATTATCAATGATTTATGTTCTCTAGAAACACATAGATATGGTTTTCATTATCTAACTAGTGGGGAATATATCTCCCTCTAATGCATTGGGTAAAGATATATATGTCATGAGAGAGACATGGATGAAATGGGGACTGAACCTAGTTCAGTATAGGACTTCATCTACTATGATGGTATTGGGACTGAATTATGACTATTAAGATAGTATTGGGAGTGAACCTTTGCAACGTCCCGACCCCAGTTACCCAGAATTGATGCATTATTACATAACATTGGCATGATACAAGGAATCATGTCCCTAAAGACCAATTAGTTTAGTATCCTTGGAAGTAGTAGATACATACATAAGTTTTACATTAAATCGTGAAATAAAAAAACAATTTGTCCCCTTTTAGCACCCTTATATCCCTTATCATATTCTTATTGGTTAATCGTAATATACTTATTTGCATCCCTGGAAAAATAAAACATGAGAAAGAGGTGAGCTCAGATGCTCTGTAAGGAAAAAAATATAGCGCAAATTGTCAAAAATAAGAACAAACATTTAAGGCAATGTATTAGACTAGAACACAAGCCTTTTAAACTGAAACTACCATATAATATGGGGAAGATAAATTAAATAATGTCATTTACTTATTCACATGGATATTCTACTAGTCAAATAATCACATGTAATATCTATACTCAATTTCATAATTACGGAAAACATAATGCCAGACTTCATAAACACATAGTCAAGGCCTTATTTCCAAGAATACAAATAAGATTCTTTCAAGGCCTTGTGACAAGACACTAGTTTGTATCATGAGACCTACTGAAGCATTGAGGAGCTATAGCGGGCTCCACCCATCAATTACTAAGTCCAAATAATTCATAATTTGAAAGGGTGAAACTTAATCTAAACATTCATATAAAAACTAGCATATGAAATGTCAATATTTTAAGCACAATACATTAATGGCATAAAAATTGCGCATCCACAGTCAAACATAAATCATTCAATACACTATTAATGATTGAATTATGATAAATCAACCTCAATAAAGAATAATAATCCAAACAGTAAACCATGGATCAACTCTATGGCCTCCAAAAATTATTATAAAATATAGTAAATGGTACACAAAGGGAAGATAATGGTAAATTGGGGAGTAACCCCACCAATCCAATAGACAGATATCAGAACTACCATTTCCAACCACGAACCCGTCCACAAAACAAGACACATCTCTTGGCTCGACCACCCTTTCCATGTCCTCCTCGGACCCTCAGATTCTACACCCTTTTCCATTTATTCGGGATTTGGTGTGCGCCATATTCATTTTACTTCAACACATCAACCACAACAGCACTTTGGTCACCCACAAAAGGAACACAATCATCATTAGCAACATGATCACCATCACCAACTTGAGCAGCCTCAACAAGCCCTTTAAAAGATGGTTTCCCAACCTTAGCCTCTATGGAATCAACCTGATTGAAAGAAGAGGTTCTAGATAGTACAAGGGGTCTGATACCTTTCTTATCCTGAATCTCCCTATACAAATAATCAAATTCTAAAGAATTAATATCATCAAGAATGGTGAGTAAATTAATCTTCACGACATCATGTTTTGGTGGTTCCTCATTCATAATGATTGTCACAAAGAGTGCATGAGCACCCCAGGAATCTCTTGCACATTATTCCCAGTAGCATGAGAGGTTAAGTACTGCACATGCTGAGGGTTATCAGGAGAAATGGAGGGTAATTCCTTCATAATAATCCTAGTGGCATTGTCTGAACCCAAGGCCCTTTATTTGCAGATGCATCATCAATAGAGGACTGTACAGGCCAGTCCTGCATAGTGAACCCAGTGGAAATATTGGACTGCACAAGAAAGTCCTTCATCACAGTAACAGATTCCAGTGACAAGCCTGACTTGAGGCCCATAGAAATAGATGAATCAAAAACAAAGGACTTCACATTCATTTCCTTCATAACATTGGAAGGATTCAGTGACATGCCCAACCCAAGGCTCTTAAAAGTAGAAGCCACCTCTAAAGCATCAAAATTTAATGGGGGAATAACCAGCACTGAAGAGGTAATACAGGGCCCCATCCTTTACAAATGTGTTGTAACTTTCACCCCATGATGAGAGGAAATATTCATAGAGGGACAAACTGAGTTCCCTCTAATAGACAACTTCCCTATTGAAAAAAATTTCTCTTCCATGAGAACAGCAGGGTCCAACTTAAAACCACTATTAAGATCATCTTCCCATTTAGTAGTATGCCCATGAAGTAGGGTGGTAGAAGCATCATGATATGAGGTAGTGCTAACCACAAGACCATGCTGCACCTCCCCACCACATTCAGATACATCACCTGATGTCCATTTCCCAGTGACAACATCATCAAAGGATACAACCCCCCCCCCACCAGGGGTGTTTCTTTTTTCATTATCAGATAATGGGGGTGCAGAACCCTGCTTCAATTTAAACTGCATTTTTTCGCAAAATTCCCCTACCTATTACAATTAGTGCATCAGAGCCACCGATTACAGTTCATCTTGACATTCCCAATATCCAAACAATTAAAACAAAACTTAGGGAAATGTTTATACTTAATATCCAATTCGAATTTAAACACACCAGCAAGCAGATAAATGGTCTCAACAAGCAGAAATGCCATATCAAATTGCACTAAAATATGGGAAAAGTGACCATACCTGATCAAACATGTCTCCTTATAAATTTTAATGGGTGAACCAATTGCAAGGGAAACATCTCATAGGATTCATGGGTGCCAGAAAACCCCGTTAAGGCCTTTCACATGAATCCAAAATTTCACAACTATATTCATCGCCCGGAAGGGATCAAACTAGGGGTCCCAATTCTGGAACCTCTGAAACCCCGGCCTAAGATTGACAAAGCCAGAACTCCAAGCCTTTAATTTCATCTCACTAGTCTGAAAACAATATGGAAAAAATTCATACCAAGCGAGACGAGGTTCCAATCACTGAAACCTTAGGATTTTTGGAGACACTTCCGAATATTATCATGTTTCCATCAGTGATTTCCCTGTGATCTCAATCAAGAAACAATTTAATGCTTACAAAATTAAATACTCTCTTGAATGATACTAGGGTTTGCTTCATCCACAACAAGCACGCCATTGGGAGAGACCCTTGTATTAGAATCATCAGCATGATGAACAAAGAAAAATATATCATAGCCCACTGAGTGTGAATCATTCGTCCGAAGAGCCTCTTATGGAAGAGGAGTACAAATCCCCTTCGATGGAGCCATAGACAAAACAACAACATGATTCAAACAAGAACCACCATTGATCTTCCGCTGTAGAGACCCGTATCCTGACGTACAAGGACATTAAATTACTTTTGCGGAATACTTAGTACATAACAACAAAACACACACACAAGGATCATAATAGTTTAGTGTCTTTGGAAACTCGGAACGTAATCTTCTAATCGTGGTGAAAGATCTTCAATATCTCCCATAAATATCTTCCCTTTTTTTTACCTAAAACCTTTCTTTATATCCTGGGGAAAAGAAAACATAAAAGGGTGAGCTCAAATGCTCAGTAAGGGTAATCAAAATAAAAATCAATCACATCATATTCAAAAGAACATAACTTTTGGAAATCTTAACCTGCAAAAGAGAGCATAATTTCATAACATGGGATAAATCATAGTAGTGAAATGAAATACCAATAATCATAACTTAAAACATGAAACTTTGTGGCATACACACATAATCATAAAGAATCATTTCTTGTTAGTCAAGACTCATTGCCAAGACTATCTTAGTGGACAAAGTCCATTTCTGAACCGAGTTCACTCCTCGTTTCAGTCCTGTATCACTGAACCGAAATAACCTTCCGTTCCAGCCATGTCTATCTCATGAGATATAAATCTTTACCCAATGCATTGGAGGGAGATATAGGTCCCACCCATCTCATAATGATACCATTCTTATGTGTGCCACAAAATCATAAACCATACATCATAGCATAACCCATGTAATAAAAATGGGATTCTTAAACAACATGGCATCATAAAACAATTCATATATGATAAAGGAATTCATAAAAATAATTTGATCCCAACATAATCAAATCAATGTAATAATAGGGATAGAAAAAGAACCCTATTTTATCTTATATGGAAAATAATTTTGATAAAACACTTGAACTCCATTCTTGAGAAAAATATCCTTTCAACTTCAAAAACACTTTTCCTTTCTTAACATGTCATAAAATTCTAACTAAAAGAAGTTGATTAAAAATAAACTTGAAAACATGTAAAGGAAGATTCTTGGAAATAAGGTTTTAAAAATCCATTCATTCTGTATAAGTTAAAAAAACATTCTTCTCGTACTTTTGTCGGAAAAGTCAAAAAAGTACCTCGTACGAAAAATGACAAAAGATTCCTTTCATATCTTTTACTAAAAACTCACCAAAGGGTAAAATTGGATTTAAAAAATTGTAGGTGGATGGAAATAATATTACATATTTAGGAAACATGGATGTGGATGATAAAATACACCCCAGTAAGTACTAAAGTATAAACAATCTCGGATAAAAATGAGATTGTGATATTTCCCTTACCTTAGGTCTGATTTGCTTCGTAAGTGTCTGAACCTCCTGTATAATGATTTAAATAATGTCATTGACTTATTCCAGAATCATATTAATTGTTATTATATCATATATGGTTCACTTATGACTTTATTTTACCCGTTCTTTTGTAAATTCCATGTTAAAGAGTGTTTTGGGTAAAATCGATTCATTTGTCGTAGGTGTTTGGACTTGTTGGTCTTGACATTATTATTACTTATATCATGATTTACTTACTTCCAGAATATAAAACATGATTTATATATCATATATATTCATTATATATATATATATATAATAGATAGATGAATGAAATGAAACACACCGTTCATGGAGACGGTAGTCCGTACGTACGCATGAATGCTGTTTTCCTTTCCTTATTGTCTTGAATGGAAGTAAGTAGATGACATAAATATATATATATACATAAATCCAGTAGATTTAACATATCATATATTTCATTATTATTCATTATATATACTTTATAATCATTCATGAATGGTTAATGTGGAGAATGAATCTCATCGCGTCGTGGAGACGGCATTCCGTACGTACGCACGAGCGATGATATCGTTCTCATGATCGTGAACTTGTGTTGAAGTCTATGTATGCTATTCCAGTATCAATATCACTTTATAATAATCATATATAGTAACTCATTACACCATTATACCCATCCAATTAAGTTGGTGGCGTAAAATAGATTACACCACGGCGTGGAGACGGTATTCCGTACGTACGCACGCGCGGTGATTTCGTTTTCCGTAGGATGGATAGATGGTGAAATATGATTATTTCATACTTATAATAACATATCAGTATATGAGTGATACTGATGTTATTACTTCATAATGAAACAGCCTAAGAAGAAGAAGTGCAAGAAGAAATAAAGGTGAAAGAATCTGTAACAGAAATTACCTCTTCTTTGAAGCGCCTCTTTGAGACCTCCTCTTAGGGCACTAAAATTGGACTTTGAGGAAGACCAGAACCTCTAGGATGTTTCTAGGGAAGTGGATAAGAGAATTTGGCAGGGGTTGGCCGAGCATGAAGGCTCAAAGTTGTGTGAGGAAGAGAGGGGGAGGAGGTGCCCTTTTATAAGGGAGGAGAGGGGCACCTTAGGAATATCTCAAAATATTATTTTATATTAAAGTCAAAATCTGTTTATTATGGTTCCAAAGGGTCTTATTTCGTAGTTAAAGTGGGTATGGGTCGAAATCCTATCAACCATTAGGAATTATACAGGTTTAGGTTATTATTTTAACCTTATCAATTAGATTTAACTCTAAGTTAAATAATTTAACTTTTACCATGTCTTTTTGTTTTCTTACACTATATGGTTAATACACTTACTATAACATGCCAAACGAACCCCAAGTTGTTTATTATTAATATATATATATCCTTATCTAAGTCATTTGGCTGAACCTTAGATTTTTAGGAATAAAATAACAAATAATAATACAATATTTGATTTAAAAACTATTTTGTGTCAATTTTTGACACTATTTGATATATGATTTTTGTTAAAGTCATAACAGAATTATATGTTCAAACCAAGATGATTAAATCAACACTAATATATCATAGTAACCTAGAAAATTAGTGTAATTCATAAAAAGTCTTAAATTACATTTATTTTGGTATCAATTATGTCAATATTTCATTAATAAGATAATTACTGCATCATCTTTATGTCATAAATAAATTACATTATTTGATGTCTAAAAATTACATATTAAATACCATTATGTAGGAAATCTTTTTATCTTTCTAATTAATATTTAAAAAATAATTTATCTTATGTATAACCCTATATTAAAAATGTTTTAGTAAATAAACTTTGATTTTAACTCTTTTAACCCTTCTTTAAATAAATTAATAATAAATGTCCTAATCTAATCCAAGTGGGCCTAAATGGCCATATTTTATTCCTAAGTTTGTTTTTGGTCGAATTAAACTGGTCCAATAGAATTAGGACATTTTTTTGGGTAATAATAATATCATTTCTACCCTTAATTACCCTATTTACTTTTAACCGTGGTAAATAAAAGTAAAAAGTTACTATTCACCAAAAATTATTTTCATCTCATTGAACCACATTTTACTTACTGACATCAACCGTGTCTCTCGGATTTTTGAAATTCCACTCACATAAGTGGTAAAATTAAGTTTTATGAAAAATTCAGTTTTTTTAACTACCACTTAGTGGTTTCACTATTCATCAAAAATTGAATGTTTTCATAAAAATACCAAAAATTAGGCCTAAGCTATATTTGATATTATGAACATAAAAATGATTTCTATTTTACCAAATTCAAAACATATCAGTTGCATTAATTAATTCCCGTCGTCAAAACAAATAGCGTGTTCTTAAGAGATAATAACTATCAAAAGATTGACATTTGTTTATGTCTGGTTTAAATGTGAAATTACATCCAATGACCAACATTGTATTAAATTTTAAAAATATATTCTAAATATACTTTAAAACAACTCAAATTAATAATTTATCACTATTAATTATTTCGATTGAAAAAGTTGTTTTTAATTAAAATTTAGAAATTTCCACTATTCATCAAAATATGAAAGTTATCCGAAAATCACCAAAATTTCACCCTAAGATAATTTCGATATTACGAATCCAAAAATGAATTCCATTTTGAAAAATAAAATTACAAAATTTCAAAAGGTGGTTATTACTATTCATAATGGCTAGTTTTAATTATATTTTAATAGCATATTGTTGTTCAGTGAAACTCGTTATTGCGTACTACACACGCTATCGAGGAAGGTCGCGATTGTGTGTAATGCAAGGCAAATCAAGGATACGTGTTGTGAAAGCTCCTTTTGGTTTAGCGTACAACACAAGACATTAGTGAAATTAAAAAGAATATTTTTCATTAAATCTCGGGGTGTTACATTCTACCCCCCTTAAAATGAATTTCGCCCTCGAAATTCGTCGGGGTTATAAATGGTTTACT
Source organism: Viscum album (assembly GCA_963277665.1). Lineage (NCBI taxonomy): Eukaryota > Viridiplantae > Streptophyta > Magnoliopsida > Santalales > Viscaceae > Viscum > Viscum album. The sequence continues at coordinate 246,751,461 of OY728135.1, read as the reverse complement.
ATTTGAAAGTTTCTTTGATAGAAACCCACATCGTAAAAAGGAATACCAAAACTTATCTTTAAAAACTAAAGTATAAAACATAATGGTTACCCAAGTTAACTAATCACTGGGTATCCACATAGGAGAATATAGGTGAAAATATGGACATGGAAGAGAAATCTAACCATCATGTTCTGATGGAGAGTGGTGGAGGACATGGCTATGAAAAATCCAACAATCACAAAGTCATAAATTTGTGATGATCTAGGGTACCATATGATTCATCGGATATAAGACCACTAGGACAACATTTTTGGTTTTCAATATCATTTCCCTAAAGTTGAAAATTTTGAATTAGAAGAAATACTTACTTGATTTTGGTACAATCTCACTGTTGTTCCTGCTTTGAACAGTTTCCACTTCATCTCTTAAAGAAATGAAGTGTTAAAAGATCATGTGATAGAATGATGGGTCATTCCATCTGTTTCAAACAAAAGGTTAGAAATAGTTATCAAATATTCATAAGTCCGTCTTTTGTGAGGTTGAACTTATACTTCATATATCATACCTATTAATAAAATAAAACTAGTTTCTACTAACCAGGGACTTCTTGTAGGACAGTGGTAGGCGATAAAGGCTAGTCGCACTTCGGTTGTGGGTTCGATTCCCATAGCCTTGTCCGACGCAATGGGATGTCTCCCGTCCTGCAGGTTGTCTTTTTTTCTAAAGCTATATTACTATAACATCCCATCAATAATATCGAAAAAACTTCTATCCTTAAACAATACTAACTTATGTCCAACATAATCCATTCCAATATTTAGGCTTATCTATAATACTGTATTCCACTCTCATAATATAGTGAAAACGATTACCATAGATTTAATACCATCGTTGATCCCCATATATCATAAGATATGTTTTGTTGGTCACATTCCAAACATTCAAAGTCCTTAATCATGTATTCTCTTGAATACCCATTGAACCTTAGTGAAAACATGAATGCAGTTAAAAGTTAACACCTTCCACATACCAAAATCCTCAAAATTCTATATACTCAAACCATGATATCACTTAGTCCTTATATCAATCATGAGCTCATGAATACTGTTAAACATTTCATTTTCTCGTTTTCCCTTCATTATGCGCATATCATCTTATTTCCAAAAATATCTCAATCACTTTTAATACCACATTAGACCAATACATAAATATTCCAATACTCCATGATACAACATTATTTTGGAATCCCATTACATAAACACTTAATCATTCCACCACATCGTTGTCATATTCAACATCGGCAATAGTGATCGCATGTGACTTCCCTTTGTCCTTTGCCTTAAGCGGTTGCTCATGTCGATCATCACTAACCCTTGGATTAGGGCATTTATTAGCATAATGCCCCATTTCCTTGCACTTGAAGCATTGAAGTGTTGGTGGTGCGTTCTCTGCAGTGTTTTCTTTGTTCACATCATTAGAAACCCTTTTTCCATTACTTCGACACTTAGCTGCTCGATGACCTTCTTTTCCACATTTAAAAAATTTTCTAGTCCCTTTAAGACAATCTCCACCATGCTTCTTTCCACACTTTGTGCATAAGGAAACATTCATCTTCTTTTCACCATTATTCTGAGATTTCTCCTTGAACTCCATCTTTAGTTTCTTGTCAAAACCATGAGATGGATATGTAAAACCAACTTCCATTTCTACCATGATAGCACAACGCACAATTTCTTCATAGCTACTGAAGTCTCTTATAGCTAATTCCCTTCGAAGACTTGGTTTTAAGCCACTGAAAAATCGATCAACTTTACTTTCAGGTTGGATGATAATTCCAGATGCATACCTTGCAAGTCTTGTAAAATTCGCTTCGTATATACCAACAGATTCATCATCCTTCTGCTTCTGCTCAAGAAAATCCTTTTCCATCTTTGTTCGAAGAATACGAGGGAAGTACTTACTGAAAAACAAGTTCTTGAACTCGTCCCATTCCATGGACTCAATTTCATCTCTTGGCCTCGTATTCTTGATAAGATTCCACCATTGATCAGCTTCACCTTCCAAACGATATACTGCTAAGATGACTTTATCATGCTCAGAACATTGATGAACTGAAAATATCTTTTCAGTGGTACTGATCCATTGTTCAGCAACAAGTGGATCCGAAGACCCACTGAAAGAAGGTGGATGTTGTCTCATGAAGGACTCAATAGAATATTGTTCCCTTCTCTGCTCATTTGGAAGTCCAGAATGATTCATAGCTTGTGTAAGTATAGCAATAAGATTTTGCACTCCATCTCCCAGAACATTTGTTTGTTCAGGAGGGCAATCATTGCATTGTCCATTGCATTGATCAACACGGTTCCTTCGGGTTCCAGCCATCGTCTAAAACCCAAAAAGAATAGTGTGAGAGGCAAAAATCATGCTAGGGAAAACAACATAATAAAGGGGGAGTACCTTCAATATCTAACATCTTACGTTTAATTCTATGATCGTTAGCGTAATTCTAGTACTATAACCTATACGTATACTTAACCTTAGGGACATCCCTAGACATACCATAGAAATATCTCTAGGGATCTCACTAACGTTTTAGCATCCTAGTTTCCAAAGGTTGACTAAACCTTTCCTCTGATACCAACAGTAGAGACCCGTATCCTGACGTACATGGACATTACATTACTTTTGCGGAATACTTATTACATAACAAAAAAACACACATACAAGGATCGTAATAGTTTAGTGTCTTTGGAAACTCGGAACGTAATCTTCTAATCGTGGTGAAAGATCTTCAATATCTCCCATAAAGATCTTCCCTTTTTTTACCTAAAACCTTTCTTTATATCCTGGGGAAAATAAAACATTAAAGGGTGAGCTCAAATGCTCAGTAAGGGTAAACAAAAGAAAAATCAATCACATCATAACTTTTGGAAATCTTAACCTGCAAAAGAGAGAATAATTTCATAACATGGGATAAATCATAGTAGTGAAATGAAATGACAATAATCATAACTTAAAACATGAAACTTTGTGGAATACACACATAATCATAAAGAATCATTTCTTTTTAGTCAAGACTCATTGCCATGACTATCTTAGTGGACAAAGTCCATTTCTGAACCGAGTTCACTCCTCGTTTCAGTCCTGTATCACTGAACCGAAATAACCTTCCGTTCCAGCCATGTCTATATCATGAGATATAAATCTTTACCCAATGAATTGGAGGGAGATATAGGTCCCACCCATCTCATAATTATACCATTCTTATGTGTGCCACAAAATCATAAACCATACATCATAGCATAACCCATGTAATAAAAATGGGATTCTTAAACAACATGGCATCATAAAACACTTCATATAAGATAAAGGAATTCATAAAAATAATTCGATCACAACATAATCAAATCAATGTAATAATAGGGATATAAACAGAACCCTATTTTATCTTAGATGGAAAATAATTTTGATAAAACACTTGAACTCCATTCTTGAGGAAAATATCCTTTCAACTTCAAAAACACTTTTCCTTTCTTAACATGTCATAAAATTCTAACTAAAAGAATTTGATTAAAAATAAACTTGAAAAATTGTAAAGGAAGATTCATGGAAATAAGGTTTTAAAAATGCATTCATGTTGTATAAGTTAAAAAAACATTCTTCTCGTACTTTTGTCGGAAAAGTCAAAAAAGTACCTCGTACGAAAAATGACAAAAGATTCCTTTGATATATTTTACTAAAAACTCACCGAAGGGTAAAATTGGATTTAAACAATTGTAGGTGGATGGAAATAATATTACATATTGAGGAAACATGGATGTGGATGATAAAATACACCCCAATAAATACTAAAGTATAAACAATCTCAGATAAAAATGAGATTGTGATATTTCCCTTACCTTAGGTCCGATTTGCTTCGTAAGTGTCCGAACCTCCTGTATAATGATTTAAATAATGTCATTGACTTATTCTAGAATCATATTAATTGTTATTATATCATATATGGTTCACTTATGACTTTATTTTACCCGTTCTTTTGTAAATTCCATGTTAAAGAGTGTTTTGGGTAAAATCGATTCATTTGTCGTAGGTGTTTGGACTTGTTGTTCTTGACATTATTATTATTTATATCATGATTTACTTAATTCCAGAATATAAAACATGATTTATATATCATATATATTTAGTATATATATATATATAATAGATAGATAAATGAAATGAAACACACTGTTCATGGAGACGGTAGTCCGTACGTACGCATGAACGTTGTTTTCCTTTCCTTATTGTCTTGAATGGAAGTAAGTAGATGACATACATATATATATATACATAAATCCAGTAGATTTAACATGTCATATATTTCATTATTATTCATTATATATACTTTATAATCATTCATGAATGGTTAATGTGGAGAATGAATCTCATCGCGTCGTGGAGACGATATTCCGTACGTACGCACGAGCGATGATATCGTTATCATGATCGTGAACTTGTGTTGAAGTGTATGTATACTATTCCAGTATCAATATCACTTTATAATAATCATATATAGTTACTCATTACACCATTATACCCATCCAATTAAGGTGGTGGTGGAAAATAGATTACACCACGGCGTGGAGACGGTATTCCGTACGTACGCACGCGCGGTGATTTCGTTTTCCGTAGGATGGATAGATGGTGAAATAGGATTGTTTCATACTTATAATAACATATCATTATATGAGTGATAGTGATGTTATTACTTCATAATTAAACAACCTAAGAAGAAGAAGTGGAAGAAGAAATAAAGGTGAAAGAATCGTAACGGAAATTACCTCTTCTTTGAAGTGCCTCTTTGAGACCTCCTCTTAGGGCTCTAAAATTTGTCTTTGAGGAAGACCAGAACCTCTAGAATGTTTCTAGGGAAGTGGAGAAGAGAATTTGGTAGGGGTTGGCCGAGCTTGAAGGCTCAAAGTTGTGTGAGGAAGAGAGGGGGAGGAGGTGCCCTTTTATAAGGGAGGAGAGGGGCACCTTAGGAATATCTCAAAATATTATTTTATATTAAATTCAAAATCGGTTTATAATGGTTCCAAAGGGTCTTATTTAGAAGGTAAAGTGGGGATGGGTCGAAATACTATCAACCAATAGGAATTAGACAGGTTTAGGTTATTATTTTAACCTTATCAATTAGATTTAACTCTAAGTTAAATAATTTAACTTTTACCGTGTCTTTTTGTTTTCTTACACTATATGGTTAATACACTTACTATAACATGCCAAACGAACCCCAAGTTGTTTATTATTAATATATATATCCTTATCTAATTCATTTGGCTGAACCTTAGATTTTTAGGAATAAAATAACAATTAATAATATAATATTTGATTTAAAAACTATTTTGTGTCAATTTTTGACACTATTTGATATATGATTTTTGTGAAAGTCATAACAGAATTATATGTTCGAACAAAGTTGATTAAATCAACTCTAATATATCATAGTAACCTAGAAAATTAGCGGAATTCTTAAAAAGTCTTAAATTACATTTATTTTGGTATCAATTATGTCAATTTTTCATTAATAAGATAATTACTGCATCATCTTTGTGTCATTAATAAATTAAATTATTTGATGTCTAAAAATTACAAATAAAATACCATTATGTAGGAAATATTTTTATCTTTCTAATTAATATTTACAATCGAATTTATCTTATGTATAACCATATATTAAAAATGGTTTAGTAAATAAACTTTGATTTTAACTCTTTTAACCCTTCTTTAAATAAATTAATAATAAATGTCCTAATCTAATCCAAGTCGGCCTAAATGGTCATATTTTATTCCTAAGTTTGTTTTTGGTTGAATTACACTTGTCCAATAGAATTAGGACATGTTTTAGGGTAATAATAATATCATTTCTACCCTAAATTATCCTATTTACTTTTAACCGTGGTAAATAAAAGTAAAAAGTTACTATTCACCAAAAATTATTTTCATCTCATTAAACAACATTTCACTTACTGACATCAACCGTGTCTCTTGGATTTTTGAAATTCCACTCACAGATGCGGTAAAATTAAGTTTTATGAAAAATTCAGTTTTTTTAACTACCACTTAGTGGTTTCACTATTCATCAAAAATTGAAAGTTTTCAGAAAAATACCAAAAATTATGCCTAAGCTATATTTGATATTATGAACTAAAAAATGATTTCTATTTTACCAAATTCAAAACATATCAGTTTCATTAATTAATTCCCGTCGTCAAAACAAATAGCGCGTTCTTAAGAGATAATAACTATCAAAAGATTGACATTTGTTTATGTCTGGTTTAAATGTGAAATTACATCCAATGACCAACATTGTATTAAATTGTAAAAATATATTCTAAATATACTTTAAAACAACTCAAATTAATAATTTATCACTATTAATTATTTCGATTGAAAAAGTTGTTTTTAATTAAAATTTCGTAATTTTTACTATTCATCAAAATATGAAAGTTATCCGAAAATCACCAAAATTTCACCCTAAGCTAATTTCGATATTACAAATCCAAAAATGAATTCCATTTTGAAAAATAAAATTACAAAATTTCAAAAGGTTGTTATTACTATTCATAACGGCTAGTTTTAATAATATTTTAATAGCATATTGTTGTTCAGTGAAATTCATTATTGCGTACTACACACGCTATCGAGGAAGGTCGCGATTGCGTGTAATGCAAGGCAAATCAAGGATGCTTGTTGTGCAAGCTCCTTTTGGTGTAGCGTACAACACAAGAAATTAGTGAAATTAAAAAGAATATTTTTCATAAAATCTCGGGGTGTTACATCCGCTGAGGGCCAACAAAAATTTCCGCAGGGTTGAAATGATCAATCGAAGAGGAATCTATCACAAAATAAAGACCTAGATTCAATTTCTGAAGAGAGAGACTCTCTCAACCCCGGCCATCCAATATTGAATAAAAACTATTAATATCAAGAATTATATACACTGAATTATATTGACATAGATGAATGTTTTCATTAAAACTATTTGGGAGAAATATCCCCTTTTTCTTGAAAACATTTAAAAGTCACACTATTTATCAAAGAAGTAATTTAAAAGAGATATTAAAATCAATGTGTCCCATACCAATTTGAAACTTTTAAAAGGAATTTTAATTTCAAAACATTTACGTACATATAAATAAATACTTAATACCATTTTTAAAACATGGACATTAATGAGAAATATTTAGAAGTATAAATATTTAAAACATTTAAAATGATATTTTAGTTACAGAGTTCTTAACCAAATAAGAGATGTAGGAATGCAAGTAATTGAGGAAAAACATTAATCAAAACATTATAATATCATGAAAATAAATGTATTCATGATATAATATGTCAATGGATAGTATATACACTATATAAAAGTGAATTGTTGCATAATGACAAAGAGGTCTCAAAGGAATGTAAATTGAGACGAAATACCTTATAAAACCCGATCCTTAGATTAAGAATGAATCAATGAAATAATTATGTGTGAAAAATATAAATACACTCAATATAATTGGATATTCAGTGTAAATCAGTCATATTATATTCACACAAATTCTTGTCAAAAAAAACCAATGACTTGGCTGTTTAACTCAATGAATGGAAATTAAGTTATGATTACCCTTAAAAATTCATATCAATGGAGTGTGAATTTATCAAAGGAGTGATTATGTGAATCAAAGGTATATCCACAGAAAGGGGAGTGGAAATTACTACATAAATAATAAATAGTGATTCAACACATAATCTTAGAGTAAAATAATCAATGAAGTATGCATAAACCCAATGAGTGGAAATTGAAATTTGAAATTCCCTTAGTGATTTGGTAACTCGCGAAGCATACACTCCGTGAAAGAAGTATCCTAAAATGAATATGTAAATAAAAAAAAATTAATGTATATTACACAAAGAATAAAATCATGGGTAGTACATACACCACACCAAAGGAATTAGTGGAAATATAGCATTAATGTCACGGGAATAACATGTGAGATGAAAACCCCTTACCACGTTGTAATCAATTGAGTCATATAAAAAAAATTTAACAACCACCAAATGAATCACAGAATACCATGGATATAAAGATAATCATGATAATATATATCAAATGGCAGTACACAATACACCACATTCCATAAATAAGTGGCAAATAATGGAAATCTCACAGAATTAAAAATTAGATAAGAAACCCCTTACCTTGTACTTTTCAATTGTATAGGGTAAGATAAACTCCTGTAAAATGGTAAAATCATTGTTATTAAATTATAAAATAACCAAATAAATAAATATTATATCATATATGATCATCTAATATTGCTTTGTTAAAAACATTTTAGTTGTATCATTATTTCGGTTGTTAACTTATTCGTTTTCCTTTATATGCTTGGTTACGTAAGCCATGTTTGTTATGGATATGATGTATTTGATTAATATACAGAATTATATTATGTTAATAAACATTAGTTTTAATCATAAAAGGGATATTATTATTGAATGATTACTATGGGGAATGAATCTCATCATGTTCGGGGAGACGGTAATCTGTACTTACGCACGAGCAACAATATCATTATATTGTTGGTGAAATTGTATGTAATTGGATGGTATATCATATATAAAGAATACTTATCATGTTATATTTACTATTTAAATCAGTTATACTCATTATTATACACATCTAAATAATAATGTGTTTGAATAACAAACTACACCATGACGTGGAGACGGTAAGCCGTACATACGCACGGTTGACGACATTCTCATTTATATGATGGATAGAATAACAGATATGGTTGTACCATATTTATAATAAAATCATAGTATATATAAGGTACTGGAGTTATTATTTTGGTATGTAAACAAAAAATAAATAGGAAGTGGAAGAAGAGAAGAACACGAAAGAGGGTTGGGAAATTATTACCTCTTCCTCAGGTGTTTCCATTCGAGTTGAACAAAAGGGCTCCTTAGGATTCCTTTTGGATCAAAGTAAGGACTCTAGGTTGGTGTGAGGGAAGTTGGGAGGATATTTGGGCTTGTTTTTTCCAAGACAAATGGCTTTGGAGGTGTGAAATTAAGAGAAGGGTAAGTACCCTTTTATAAGAGAGGTGAGGGTCACTTTTGGAAAACCTTGAAATATTATTTTATAATAATATTATTTTCGTTTTATAATGGCTCAAAAATGATTTATTTAGAAGATATGGTGGGTATGGGTAGAAAACCTATAAACCATTAGGTTTTAGACAGGTTTAGGTTTCAATTTTAACCTTATCGTTTAGATTTAACTATTAGTTAATTAATTTAAATTTTACCATGTCTTCTTTAATTCTAATATTATATGGTTAATAAACTTACTCTAGACTTCCATGAGAACCTCAAGTTGTTCATTAATGACATATATAATATAATTTATGCTCTTTGGCCGAACCTTAGATTTTTATAAATATTATATCAACCAACAATTAAGTATTGGTTTTAAAAACTCATGTATTCATTTTTGATATTATTTTGTATTTGGTTTTTTGGAAAATAAAAACAGCATGACTACTTCCAACAAAAAATATTTAATCAACCATAACATGTCATATTAACCGATAAAATTAGTGTTACTCATAAAATGTCTCAAATTACATTTATTTGGATATTTATAATATCAATTATTTTAATGATCCATTAATAAGGTAATTAATACATCATAATTGTGTCATAAATAAATTTAATTATTTAATGACTATAAATTATAACTAAAATACCATTATGTATGAAATATTTTTGGAAATATAATAAATACTTATAGTCGAATTTATCTTATGTATAACCCTATATTAAAAATGGTTTATTTATTAAACATTGAATTTAACTGTTTTAACTCTTCTTTAAATAAAATAATATTAAATGTCATAATCTAATCCAAGTTGACCAAAGAGGATCATATTTTATTCCTGAGGTAGTTTTTGGGTCGAATTACACTTATCAAAAATAATTAGGACATGTTTTTGGGTAATTATAAATATCATTTTTACCCTTAATTACTCTATTTATTTTTAACTCTAGTAAATAAAAGTTAAAAGTTACTATTCACAAAAAATTATTTCCATCTTATTAAACCACATTATAAATACTGATGTAAAGTATTTCATTCATATTTTTGAAATTCAACTCACATAAGTGGTAAAATTATGTTTTATGCAAATTTGAAAATGCTCCTAGAAGGTGGGTAAAAGACGGTAAAAAGTTTAATAAAATTTTATACTTCGAATTTTATTATAAAATGAATCCAATTAATTAAATTGAAATTTTATAGGTATTATATATATAATTTGTCTTTAAATAAATTTAAGTAAATTAAATAATTATTTTAATAAAACGTGGGTTTTAGACTATAACGCAGTGTTTTTCACTATTCATCAAAAATTGAATGTTTTCAGAAAAATAAAAAAAAAATCACCCTAAGAAAATTTTGATAATACGAATTCAAAACTAAATTCTATTTTACCAAATTCAAAACATAAAAGTTTCATTAATTAATTTAAAATTAATTCATGTTGTCGAAATCGAAAAGCAGCTTTTTAAAAAGTAAAAACTATCAAAAGATTGACATGTGTTTATGTCAAATATAAATTTGAAATTACTTATAATGACCTAAATTGTATTAAATGATAAATTTATAATATAATTATACTTAAAAAACAATAAAATGTATAATTTAACCGTATAAATTATTTCTATTAAAACAAATTTTGTCAATTAAATTTTAGTATTTTTCAGTATTTATCAAAATATGAAAGTTATTAGAAAAGTATAATTTTTTTTTCAAAATACATTCTTATGTCTCAATTATAAAGAATAATTTAATTTCATTAAATTAATTATATAAACGTGACAAATATTAGTTTTAAAAAGGGGTTTCCATTAGAAGGTTTTAAAATTGAATTTTTTGAAAAATACTTCTTTTATCAGAAAAAATGAATATGTTCTTATATCATGTCTAAGAAACACATAATTTGGATTCAAAAATTATATGGAGTATATAAAATTCAAAATTCAGTTAATAATTTTCATAATAGCTTATGAATGACTAGTTTGATAAGTCATGGTGCGCCCAAAGTTGGTGATGCATTTAGCGCAAGCTATTGAATTACTTTAAAGAATATAACTTACATTGAACTCATGGTGTGTTACATTCTTACCCACTTTTGGAAATTACATCCTCGCAATTTTAAAATTGGTCTTCGTAACATCATTGAAAGTACCTCATCTGAATTTTCTTAATTAAACTATCACTATAAAAAAAAGATAGAGTATTAAAAAGGTAACCCGAGATAACCCATACTAGGATTCCATGTAGGAAAACATGGATATGGAAGATAAACTAAGTGTCGAGTTTTGATAGAGAGTGATAGAAATCATAATCAGGAGAAAGTTAACAACAAAAAAGCTTCAAACTTATGATTGTATAAACGGTCATTAGTTTCCATGTCTGAAATGTAACACCCCAAGCTTCCATAGTGTGTTTCTCTTTTAATAATGTAGTCTCATGCGTTGTACGAATCATGGATATTTAACACATAGCGACCAATCAAACTATACATTATGAATAGTAATACAAACTTTTTGAAATTTTATAAATTGTATTCTTCAAGAGAGACTAAATTTTTTAATTTGGAATATTAAAATTGGCTTAGGGTGAGTTTTTGGTACTTTTCTAAAAACATTCAATTTTTGATTAATAGTGAAGAATACTAAATTTTAAATAAAAACTACTTTTTTGATCAAAATAATTTATAGTGTGAAATTAAACATTTTAATGTTTTCTAAGTATCATTAGATTATATTTTAATAATTTAATATAATTTAGGTAATTGGATGTAATTTAATGTTTAAACTGGACATAAAAAAGTGTCAATCTTTTGACTGTTATTTTTCTTAAAAACACGCTTTTAGTTTTGACAATGGGAATTAATTTTAATGTAATTTCTGCCACATTTGTGTTTTGAATTTGGAAAAATGGATTCCATATTTGTAATCATGAGTTCCAAATTGTGTAAATAGGTAACTTTTGTTTTTAGATATTATGAATATTTACTTCAGTAAATATTTTATTTATCGTGGTTAAAGAGGTAAATCTAGTAAATAAGGATAACAAATAATATTATAATAATATTAAATTACTCTAAAATGTGTTCTATTTCTATTATATGATACATTGTTGACCATGGGAATCATTGGGTAGATTTTGTAACCCCATGGAGACACTTGAGAGTGATAATGAAACTTTATATTAATTAATTTAAAGTAAAGACAAAAATGAAAAATGCATATATCTATTAGTAAACCAATTTTCACAAGGGTTGTATAAGTTATTTATTCGACTAAAAATATTCATTAGAAAAATAAAAATATTTCCTACTTAATTATATTTTATTTATAATTTTTAGACAACACATAATTTAGTTTATTTGTAAGACAATGATGATGCAGTAATTACCCTATTAGTGAAATATTATAATAATTGATATTATAAATATCCAAATAAATGTAAATTGTGACTTATAATGAATTAAACTAATTTTATATGTTAATATGACATGTTTTTATTGGTTAAATAAACTTTATTCGACGAGATAAAGTGTTTATGGCTTTCAAAATAATCAAATCCTAAATAGTGTCAAAATTGACATAATTCAGTTTTTAAAACAAATACTATATTATTAGTTTCTATAAGATTACTAAAAATAAAACGTTCAGAAAAAAACTTATATAAAGTAATATATATTACTAATGAACCACATGGGGTCCTCTTGTCTTGTTATTGTAAGTTTATTAACCATATAATATAAAAATACAAAGAGATATGGTAAATGTCAAACTATTTATCTAAGAGTTAAATCTAAAAGATAAGGTTGATATGGTGACATAAACCTATCTAAAACCTATTGGGTGCGAGTTTTTCAACCCCTACCCACCTTATCCTAGAAATAAATCATTTTTGAGCCATTAGAAACCCTAAATAATTTTATTATATAATAATCTTTCAAGTTGTTCCTAAAGTGACCATCACCTCTCTTATAAAAGGGTACTTCTCCTACTCTTCCAAAGCCTTTTGGATCCTCCAAACCCTGCCCAAATATCCTATAAACTATCCTACCATAAACATTAATGCCTTACATTGATCATAAAGCAAACCTAAGGGGCCATTTTGATCAAATCTAAAGGAAGAACCCAAAGAAGAGGTAAATATTTCATCACCTCTTTCAAGTTCGTTTCTTCTTCCACTTCTTCTTTCTTTGTTGTTTACATTTAAAAAAATAACTCCATTATATTCTATATAATGTGATTTAATTAAAATTTTACAACCATATTCATTATTCTATCCACCATATGAATAACAAAGTCACCATACGTGCGTACGTAAGGCTTACCGTCTCCACGTCGTGTTGTAGATTGTTATTCAAACACTTCATTATTTGGATGGATATAATAATGAGTATAACTGATGTAAATAATAAATATAACTTGTTAATGATTCTTTATATATTATATACCCTCCAATTACATACTATTTCACCATAAATATAATGATATCATCGCTCGTGCATACTTATGGATTATTGCCTCCACAAACGTGATGAGATTCATTCCCCATTGTAATCATTGAAGAATATTTTTCATTTTATGATTTAAAATAATGTCTGAGAAATTAATATCATTTTGGATATGAATAAAATAAATCATATCAATAAAAAACATTTCTTTTGTAACTGGGCATATAAAGGGAAACAAATCAGTTAACACTAGAAACAATGATACTACTAAAATATTATTATCAAATCGATATTAGAGGATCATATATGATTTAATATTTATGTATATAGTTATTTTATAATTTATTAATAATGATTTAACTATTACACTAGAGGTTAAAGTACCATTGACCAAGGAAAATTTCAAGGTAATGGTTAATTCCACAATCTCTTTAATATTTGAGGTTGTTTTTACGTAAGTATCTACTTGGACCACTTTATCATCCACATCCGTGTTTTTTTAAAATGTATATCAAAACATTTTTAATATTTAATAGAAAATGTGTCAAAGTCATTTATACCATTTTTTGACCTTATATGTTTATAAAGTAATCTTTGCGTCATTTTCCAAACAAGTTACATTATTAGGTTTTCGACAAAATTAAGGTAGGAATGTTTTTTTAACTAATATAGTGAGTGAGACTATTTTCTGCCATTATAACATCATCAAAGATTCCCTTAAAAACTTATAATAATATTTTCAAAATAAATGTTTTCTTTTATAATTATATTAAATTTAAATGATTTAAAAATAGAATGAGATGTATATAAAAAAATTTGATTGCATCTATGTCTGCATCCTTTTGATTGATTTTAAGCTTGTTTGATGCTGATTTATTATGATACAAATATTCTATATTGTATTGATGGTTTTGTGATATGTTTGACTATGGTTGTGTAATTCTTATACAATTCATGTTTAATTGATTAAGTATTGATATTTTCATATGCTTGTTTTAATACAAATGATTATGTTATATTTAAAACTTTTCATATGAGGAATGCATTGGACTTAGTATGTGAGGGACGGAGCCCACTATAGATCCTAGATGCATCAATAAGTCTCATGAGACAAACTAGTGTAATGGCACAATGCCATGACTATGTGTTTATGAAGTCTGGAATTATGCATTCCATCATTATGAAAGTGGTTATTGATATTGCATGTGATTATTCAACTAGTAGAATATCCATTGAATAAGTAAATGGAGTTATTTGATTTTATCGTTTCCATTATTTGCTGATGTTTAAGTTTCAAAGACTTTTGTTTTAGTCTAATAAATTCCCTTAAATTTTATGCTTATTTATGAAGGGTTCCTCTTTATTGTTATCTTTAATGAGCATCTAAGCTCACCCCTTTATATGATTTATTTTTCCTAGGATGTGAGGAAGTATTTTATAGTTGACCTGTAGGGGTGGGCTAAAGATATAAGTTTTTTCAAAAGGGGACAAAATTTTGTTGATGTTTTTATTTCATGATGTAATGTAAAACTTATGAATGTATCAAGTACTTCCAAGGAATATAAAATGGTCGGTCTTTTGGGACATGATTCATTGTATCTTGCCAATGTTATATAATAATGCACCGACTCTAGGTAACTGGGGTCAGGGTGTTACAGTTGGTATCATAAAATGTTTGGTATATACCTTGAAAACTAGATTTATAAAAACTCTGGTTAGAGAACACTACCCTAATATAAACTTTGAGGATTAGTATAGAAGAAATTCCTTGAATTTTGGTACTGTATAGATTTTGTGAGTTTTCCAAACGATACATCCCTGTCTGGATATGAGATTGTAGAGGCGGCTTAAACATAGATGTACCTAGGGGTAAAACCCAAAAACACTGCTTTGAGCTAGACTCGAATGGGAATCGGTGCATGAGAACGGGCCTTGCGGCACACTTGGTTACGACACTCTCGGGGGATATTCTTAGGATAATTCTAATTTTCTTTACAAAAGATTATGAACCGTTTATGAGTATATACCTCCTCAAAAAAATATTTTTATGATTATGGATTATATCCATAAACTATTCAATTTATGTTAAGTGTTTTACTAGTTCGGAATTATGTATTTTGATTCAAAATATAATCTATTGTATGTCATTTTTTAGAAATGTCACCTAGTGGAAGGAATGGAAACCATATCAATGCACGTAATCCATGTAGGGTTGCCCTCATGTTGAAGAAAATTATAGTGGAGCTGGTGATGCAACTGGTGCTGATTAGCTTATGACCATACTAGGAAAACTCACTTAGGTTATGAATAATAACCTTACCCGTATGAAGCACCTTGATCCACAACGTGGAGGATCAAAGTTCAACAGATTCATGAGGCAACAACCACAAAAATTCAATGGGATTAAAAATCAAATAGTAGCTGACCAGTTGATAAATTACATAGAGAAAATATTTCCTACTTTGTTGAGTAGTTAAATGGAAACAGTTTTCATGGCCGTTTATCACCTCACAAGAGATGCAGATCAATGGTGGTCTTTAATCCAAAACACAAAGAAATATTAAGAAGTATCAAACATGTAATGGAGGGAGTTTAATGAGATTTTCTTGGAAAATTACATTCCTTGTAACCATCGACTGGATTTAGAAAGGCAATTTCCGAGTCTGAGGCAAAAAAAGGTGAGAATGTCACAAAGTATGAGGCTAACTTTACAAGGTTACCAAGGCATATAGTAGATTTTATACATAATCCAAGGAGTAAAAATGATTGATTCTTTTTTGGGTTAAAACCATTTCTCTTTTGAGAATTAGTCTCACAATCCTTCTCATCATACGAAGACATTGTCTCGTGTGCTATCAAGACAGAAAAGAAATTATCTAAGTCTTATGACTTTAAACAATGAAATAGAAGAAGAGATCTACTGAACATTCTGGAAATGGAAATAAAGGGAAGATTGGAAAAGTTGAATATCCATCCTATGGTAAATGTGGGAAGAAACACCCTGGTACATTGCTGAAGAGAATGGGAGTCTGTTATATGTGGGTAAAAAAGTCCACCAAGCTTGTGAATGAAAGGGAAAGAAAGAGGATGTCAATGTTGAATGCTACAATTGTAGAGAAAAGGGGCATTATGAAAATAAAAGTCTTAAGAAAAAATGGAACTTACATCAAGAAAGGACAAGGGAGTAAGTCCAAGCTTATGGGATCACTACTACTAAGGTTAAATCTACAAAAGACGTGGTGACAGGTAATTAAATGGTTTCCTCAAGTTTAGCCAGTGCTTTATTCGATTCTTGATCATTGAATTGTTTCATATCTTCCCAGTTTGATAAGAAAATTTGATATTTTCAATTTGACTTAACTAGATATTTTTTAGTAAAAACACCCTAGGGAAGTATCACCACAACAATGCTTAATGAATCGTTACCCATTAGGGCATATAAATGTTCTTCATCTTCTGATCTCGTAATCATACCCATGATTGAATTTTTTATAATACTTTATGTGGACTGGCATTCAAACCGTGATACGAAAATTTATTGTTAGAAGAAGGAGGTTGTAATTTTTGATGATGATATGGAGTACCTTATCATTAGAGCCAAAACATCACCGCCTAATTCTTATCTAGATCTACCCACAGTTGTTCTACTGAGTTCAATTATTGGGGAAGAAGAGAATTAAATAACTATGGGTGAGGAAAAGAATGTTCGAATAGAGGATGTACCTATTGTGAAGGAATATGTTGATGTGTTTCCAGAGGATTTACCTAGACATCCTCCAGAACGAGAAATTGAGTTTTCCATTGATTTAATTCCTGGATCAAGGCCCATATCGATGACCGCTTATAGAATGGCCACTTTGGAAGTAGTGTAACTAAAGAAACAACTAGAGGAATTTTGTAATAAGGGATTTATTTTCCCTAGTGTTTCCCCTAGGGGATCCATTTTCCTTTTTGTTAAGAAGAAATACAAATCAATGTGGTTGTGCATTGAATATAGAGAGATCAATGTTATAACAATAATAAACAAGTATCCACTACCTCAAATTGATGATTTATTTGACCAACTTCATGGATCTCAATATTTTTCAAAGATTGAACTTCTATTAGGATATTCGTAGTTGTGTGTGAAGAAGGAAGACATTCCGAAAACTGCATTACAAACCAGTTATGGGCATTACAAGTTCATAATAATACCTTTTGGATTTACTAATGTACCCTTTATCTTCATGGATCTATTTAATTGAGTTTTCAAGGAATATCATGTTGACTTCATAGTGGTATTTATTGAGGATATCTTGTTATACTCAAAAATCTATGAAGATCATGAAAATCACTTTTCTACTATTCTAAAAACCCTCAGAAGAAATGAATTATATAGGAAGTTTAGCAATTGTGAATTCATGAATCAAGATATTTCTTTTCTTGGCCACATTATCTCTAAGAATAGAATCTTCGTTGATCCTTCGAAGACCAAGGCAATCCATGAATGGCCAGCACTGATGAGTATAACTGAGGTACACAGTTTTATTGGTTTGGAAGGTTATTATCGACATTTCATCGAGAATTTTTCGTGGTTGGCGAACCAATTAAACAAGCTCACACATAAAGGGGTTAAATTTGATTGGAAAAAAGAGTGTGAATAATGTTTTGAAGAACTGAAGAGAATATTAGTCAATTCTCTTATCATGACTCTACTATCGATGAATGATGGGTTTATTATATATAGTGATGCTTCAAAGAATGGACTTGGTTGTGTCATTATATAGAATGATAGAGTTTTTTCCTATGCAGAAAAGTAGATAAATATCCATAAGAAAAACAATCCCACACAGTATCTTGAGTTAGCATCTATAATCTTTTCTCTGAAAATACGGATACACTATCTCTATGGTGAGAAATGTGAGATTTATACTGATCACAAGAGTTTGAAGTATATTTTCTCATAAAAAGAACTAAACATGATGCAAAGTAGATGGCTTGAACTACTGAAGGATTATGATTGAAAAATATACTACCACATGAGGAAGGAAAATAAGGTGGAATATGCTTTGAGAAGAAAGGATCATGAAGTTTTGAACATTATTAGAGTTGAAAGGGATCATATTTTCTAGGATCTGGTAATGATGGATATGAGAATAACCATCGAAAGTGAAACATCAATAATTTTTCCAATGGTTTCCAAACCATATTTTATTAGAAAGGATAACAAGTTCTTAGACTGATGATGAGGAATTTCAAAAGAAAATTAAATCTATGAACGATGGAAGATTTATGGACTTCGTATATAAATATTTAATTTTAAAATTTTGGAAGAGACTTTCTGTTCCTGATATACCATATCTAAAAACGGAATTGTTGGATGATGCTAATAGCTCTAATTTCTCTATACACCATTGTAGCACTAAGATGTATAGATATTTGAAAGAACATTTTTGGTGGGACAACAAGAAGAGGGAGATTGCCGATTTTGTGTCAAGATGTATGTTTTATCAATAAGTGAAAGTTTTAAGGGAATAGACTGTAGGATTCATTGTTGACGCTCCCTTTTCATCACAGGGTACACCGAATGGAAATGAGGAAAAACTTAAACACAAAGAGGCTCACCCTTTGAAGAAACATAAAATTTTTGATGAAGTCATGGACCAAAATCCGTTTTTAGAGTGAGCCTCACAAGTCACATGTGCACCGTGCAAGTCACCTTCGCGCTGTGCAGGTCACTTGTGCACCACCTATGGGTCGCACAAGTTACTTGTGCACCCTATCTGATTTTTCTCCCAAGTTGCTCGGTGTCCTATAAATAGACCCTGTGCCCCCCCCCCCCATTTAGAAGATGAATTTTCCAAAACTCAGATTCAAGCTCTGGTCGCCCAAGCCTTCAACTCAACTCTTTCGAAAGCTTTAATGTAACTTCTTACCATGAATGGAAGACTTGAAGAAGTAGGATAAGGCCTACGTGTTTAGAGTTCATCAACACTTGCACACCTAAGTGTCCAGACCTCATTAAAAGTAGAAACTCTTGCGCGCTGCCCTACCCTTTCAATGAGACATGCACACCACCCTTTTGGAAACATCTTAGGATAATACTAAAGGATTTAGTTATGTCTCACCCAAGAATTACCCTATAAATTTTTTCTTCGCCCAGGTGAACCCATTCCACTCAAGTACACTTGCACAGTCAAGACATACACGCCAATTGATTAGTGCGGCCATACTTTCATTCCAGCTTTATTTATGTACCTCTCTCTCGTTCACCTCCCCTCTTCAAGATATTAGCCCTCAAACACCTTTTCAAAGCCATTTATGTCATGGTTCCTTTGTTGGATTCCTTATCTGAAAGGAATTCTGTGAGAACCTCTCCAAATACCTCATGACTTAAAGGCTTTATGACACCACAGTTAGAGGTTTACTATATAGCCTCATTCTTTAAGATGAGAAGATATTTTGATTTTGGGTATCCTCTTCAGGATTTAGCCCCATGTTCCCTTGGTTTGGGCCTCTTTCTCAGGAGTAAGCCCCAAGTCTCATGTTCCTTTTGTTTGGGTCTCCTTCTCAGGGTTAATCCCCATGTCTCAAGTCCCCTTAACAAGGGCCTCCTTCTCAGGAGTAAGCCCTAATCATAATTTCCTTTAACATTGGGCCTCCTTCTCAGGAATATACCCCAATAATAAAGTCCCTTTTAATCTGGGTCTCCTTCTCAAAAGTAAGCCTCAAGTTAAAACTCCAAATCACCAAAAAGTGCAAATACCTTTATGGACCCTACGATAGGGCTTATTTCCTGAAGTCAGTCATGGTCCTCATCTACTTGGTCAGTCATACATACGTAAGACCCACATCATTTCTCATGACTACATCTTTTGTGGAATCATCTTCAAGTTTACTGATACCTCTTGTTTCTCACACTGAGCATGACTCACGTGGGTTTAGAGTGTAAAAGTAATCATGACATCTCTTTTTGGGCCATTAACCATGCATAAACCCCATATTTCTTTACTTGAACTGCGCATACTTTGATCTCTGCCTTAAAAGTAGAGTACGTAGGAAGACTTTATAAGTTTCAAGCCCATGTTTCATTAATTATTTTCTGTCCCATATGACATTAAACAATATCCTTCTTATCAAACTACGTGGGTTCTGATTCTTTATTAACAAGGATACGTAGGTATCCCATCTGCGGGTACGATCCCAACTCTGAAATAATCCTTGTTTTTCTGAAAGACAATAAACTTCAAGTGCCCCACTGCATGGCTTTAAAACCAGTATAGTTATCATAATGACCAATAGATTTCTATATAATGTATCAAAGGATACCATTGACTTAGAATCTATAATACATACATATGATTCTACATCAATGAAGAACCAAAATACATATAAAAAATCCTCTAAATCCCATAAATATCAATCATTGATTTCTAAATCTAAAGGAAAAACCATTTTCATACTTGGTGAATTAATAAGGATTCGTGAACATAACATAAATCTATGAGAGTGTCTCGGAGTAGGCAATAATTCACCCCATAAAAGTTGTGATGATCCTAACCTCCCATCCTCTCGAACAATAAAAATTATTATTCCTCATCGGTCCACAACTAATGAGCACCGACGTTTGGAAAGTAGGTCAAAATGGATATAGAATCATTGGATGTTTCCGGTTCTATTAATAAAACTGTTAGAAACCGATTGGAACGTTTGATCCTCAAATAAAAAAGTTCATCCCCATTTATATAAGAAACAAAAAATGTTGAACCCGACGTGAATCTTTAACCATGTTAAATGATTTTTTACATATTTTTTAGGTCCCTATTAAACTAAATATTAGGACCAACAAATAAATCAATAACATATGTTCTCATCCAAAAGATGTAGTCTAGCAAAACTTATCTTGATTATGTCTGGTATATCAAACATGCACCCTTTTTCAAGATCTCTTTGAAACAAAAAATGGCTTCTTTAAGGTTCACACCTGTGAATGCCTCAGGCGCTACTCCTGATGGATCCTCATCCGCTCTGAGGGTGACATAACGTACTCAGCATCTTCAATGATGGGTCTCAAATGCTTTGGTGAGGGAATAACCTCAACACGGTACCATCCCGACTCTGGAGGCCACTCGACAAGCCCTCCAAGTTAACAACTCACCCTGGTTGTCCAGACAATGAAGACCAGTGGTCAAGAAGCAGGTGGTGCCAACCACCACCTCCAACCATTTTGGGTCATTATCCCTGGAATGCAACAACCAGTCTCTCCCATATTATAGGTAGGTGAATCAAGACGTCACACAAGGCCTCAATTCAATAATACATGGGCCCTTCCTGAGGAATCCCCCCAACAATCGCCTCAAGACTCGTGAAATAGTATACCATCAACATGATGAGGGTATCACCTTTATGTGTTCGGTTCAGGTTCCTCAGACCCAAGAATTCAAGACGAACTGTTAAAGGAGAAATTAGGCTAACAGGGAGCAGGTTCTTACCCGTCCCCCCTCTATAGAAGTCCATCAATCTAACTTGATGGAAAACAAAGAGCGAGCATATACACCCATCCATCCGTATTTAACTGTCAATAGACTCGTTTGGAAGTAACACACCAATCCCACCAGAAAATTCAGGCAGAGTACTATAGGCAGGTACATACACCTGTTTATAATTCATCAGCCAGTCAGCAGGCTCGTTTGACAGCATCCAAAGAAGCTCGCCAACCAAATTTGGTGACAACCTGTAAACAGGCACATACACCTATTTCCACTCATCAATTCTGTCAGCAGTCTCGTCTGCCCGTATTGAAGGAAGTTCACCAATCTTATTTTGTGGAGAAAAATAAGCAGACACATACACATGCGATGCATCACGTAAACCAACAGTCTCGTTTGGTAGCACTCGGAGATGTCAATTGGAATGCTCCAATGACAAACAGGAGGTAGACACAACTTTCTGACCCAACACATGAGTACTGTCAGAATTCACTAACAGG
This sequence comes from Viscum album, assembly GCA_963277665.1. Classification (NCBI taxonomy): domain Eukaryota; kingdom Viridiplantae; phylum Streptophyta; class Magnoliopsida; order Santalales; family Viscaceae; genus Viscum; species Viscum album. The sequence goes on along the minus strand of OY728135.1, from coordinate 246,728,937 downwards.
AAAAAGAGGACAAGAGCAGGAACACACACCTACTCGAAAAATGGAATGGACATATATTCCCATTCTGGTAGCTGAAGTCACCAAGCACATTCTGACAATGATGAAAGAGCATAAGAAAATCCCTGTCCAAATTCTGGATACCTGTCGGAATATTATAACAACTTTAGCGACATCACAAGCAATGAAATATAAATGTATCCCTATCAGTGGAGTGACTCATCTACATGTCACCCCAGAGTGGATATACACCTTTCTTCTAATCTAGGAGGGTCGTGGGGCACACTCCCCGCATGTCATACGGACAATCAAGTGGGGCACATACACCAAATTTAAATAGTGATAATCAGCCTAGCATGACCATTTCTCCTGAGCATGCACATACACATGCCTATAATAACCACATTCATCAAAAAGTGGTTTCAAAAGTGAGTAAGAAGATGTCCAAGAAAAATACCCATCCAACACAGTTAAAAAATCAAGAGGGAATTTGCAATAAGGCCTTTCTCAATGATGGACTTCATTAAGACCTCAGACAATTGTCTATCGTAACTCAAGATTCTACTCTCTCATTTCCAAATTCCAGAAGTTTCAACAATAATTCTGAAGGACTACATCAGACAATTCCTCATGAAGTCTTGCTTTGTGACAATTCGGTCAATCTCGAAGTATCATCTTCAGATGAGAGCCACAATAACCCTCTATGTGGCTAGAATACCATGGAACAAAAGGATTCATCTTGTGCAATAACCCACCATGGAGGTCCTACCCATGATGTTGAATTTAGCAACAAAATTCCTCTTCATAGTAGTAATTCACATTTCCTGGAAAATTCTTCAATGGAAAGTGCAGTAACAAGAAATCCCTCTTATCTTGAGGCTCTTGCAAATGTGAATCTAGTCATGTCTGATGCCTTAACACTAGTAGGTGAAAAACATTTTCAATTAGAAGATAGCCTGGGGTGTAGATCATTCTCTGAACCACCCCTGGGTCATTCAACTTCATATTTGACAAATGAATTCTCTACCAATCTTGTTAAATATAATGAAGCAACATAGAATCACCAGCTTTGGTCCAATCATGTATAATAATATTCATCAAATGACAAAGAAGAAGTGATGAATTTGAGAAAACAATTGGAGAAAGGTGAAATACGAGTCATGTTTTGGCCTTTTCCTAACTCTCAGTATGATATTCCCAGAAATGTTGACATAAGATTGTATTCATGATATTCATCTCAACATGTGGAAAACTATTTTTCAATTAAAAGAGAAAATAATATCTTATGATGAATATAAAAATCATGTTAAGATAATAGAAGGGTTTCAATGCCAAATTTACTTGGAATCTCATTCAGTTTCCCGACATCCAAAGGTTGAAAAGCAGCAAAGATCCCTATAGCGCTCATGCCTTGGCATGTTAAAAAGGTTGCACCAGTTAATTACCAATGCCCCATCTAGTATTCCTTTCAGGGGATGGGGTGTTCATGGATAATTTCATTTCACTGTGCTCCCCAGTCAACAAAGACACCCAAATTGGTCTCATGCAATGTTATTGCCTATGGATGGCCACATCTAACTGGTTTTGTTTGTAATCAAAGGCTTGCTCAAGAATAGGCCTCAAATAGTTCTTCACAAAGTCAAGCATATAAAGAATAATTTTTTGAATTACTTTTGCATCAGGAAAATGAGAATATAGAATAGGCTTATCGTTTAGAGAATTCACATCATTAGGTGATAGAAGTGTAAAAAATAATCTAATAGTCATCGGAGCTAGGTGATTTGAGTGGATGTCAGATGATGCATCCATCCAATTTCCAGACTAAAATCCATAAAATCAGGGGAGATTTTAAGAATATTCAGATGTAGTAGCTCAAGATCCACCTTAGCTTGCCGGGCTAGGGACTCTTTTAATCCAACCCTCGGAATCAAAAAACAAGATTCGATGAGTTCAGAAGGAAAAATAGAAACAACCCCAGTCCACCGGGCTGGGGACTTTTTCAAATTCTCAATCTTTTACTAAGGGAAATTCAGTCTTATTTTGATTAGGGAAGAAACCACAAGAGGAACGCAAAGCCGAATTATCTGGAAATTCCCTCAAAATCACGGTTCACCAAGATGTTCCTGAGGGATCAACCAAACATAAGGCAATGTCTCATAAAGAACATGGAAAAATATATTATCACAGAAGCACTAATAGAAGGGTTTCAATGAATTATGCATCAATAAATGTCATCAATGTCATTATCACTAATCCCCCAGAACATGAGGCTCACACAGAGGGATCAGATGAAGAATTTATTATTCAAGAGGATATACACACGGAAATAAATGAACGAGGTGTGTGTACCAGAAGCCAAAGGGTTTCCCAGAGGCAAGACATTCCTTCGGGTAATGCCCTTCCATACTCTAGAAAGTCACATGCCAAGGAAAAGGTTAATAGTATGGTTACATCCCACCCTACCTCTGGAGAAGGCCAATCACTCTCATTAGAGGAATGGTTCACACAACAAGAAGAGGATGTGAAGGAGTTAAGGAGGATAAATGTAGAACTACTTCAAGGTAGTCTTCCTTTTAAGCATGTTGGAGTTAATAAATCAAAGAAATTTGTAGTAGCTACTATGATGGGTCAAGAATATCTCCCTTTACAAGTACACCCTTATATGTCCAATCCTATGGGTAATACGCAACAGAAATCGGCAATAATACCATCAGTGGCAGTATCGGTCACCACACCTGTCCAAACTCCAGTTATTGTACCTGCTCAGGTCCATGCTCAACCAGATGTTTCTCAAAAATTAATGACTACCATTGAGTCATTAACAACTTAGTTAGAAGCTATGGATGGTTTACGTGCACAGGTTCAACCTGAAAATAGAGCTTACCCTGAATGGGTTGATGCAATTTTACCCCCATCAAATTTTGCGAATACTACATTCCAGATTTTTAATTTTTCGGGAGATCCAGAACAACACATAAGACATTTTGTTTTCGTTGTGATCCTATGATGGGAACTCCTCAAAAACAAGAAGCAATAAAGCACAAGTGTTTGTGTAGTCATTACAAGGACCTGCTTTTGTCTGGTATAAAAATTTGAAATCTTGGTCAATTAATGGGTAGGAAGATCTCCCTCAAAGATTTCTTCTTCAATTTATATCAACATTACAAAGATGATTGTTTTTTATCTTACCAATTTTAAGAAAAGGGGAAATTAAAGAGTTTTAGATTTCATTGATCGATGGAAGGAATTAACATATTCCTTAAGTTTATCACTCTCTTAAGAAGAGTTGCTACTAATCTGTGTATCAAATCTGCGTGATTAATTACGCACACCGTGGATCCCTGTGAAATACATAGGAGGGTTTCGAGACCTTACTTCAATCTATCAGTAGATAGAAGACTCTCTTAAATTGAATAATGCTAAAACATGTTTAATTCCATCAGTTCCAGGAAGGAGAATAGGGAAAGTAGAGACTGGTACAGTTACACTTAAAAAAGAACATGTACCTTCTTTCACTTAAAAACCTTTATCATATCGAAGGGCTCCACCTCCGGAGAATCAACAACAATGGTTTCCTTGTAAAGATGATCAAAACGATCAAAGGCATAAATAGTTTGAGGATTTAAAGAACAAATTTTCTTCTTTCCAAAATGAACAAGTTCCGAGTTACTTCATCTCGGCTCTGGAAAACAATCTGGTTCAGTTCCCAAGGCCCAGAAGGTCGAACATGGAAGGATATGAAGACCTCCCCAATTGTTTCCCATTTCATCAAATGTTGGGGAATCCCATTCAAGAGTGTTCTATCTTCAAGACCTCTTGAAAAAGATGGTGGACTCTGGAAAAGTAAAAATGAAAGGATCTTCAGCCCAGTTAGCTTGTGTTACTCCTACTGATCCAGAGGAAGAAGGCAGGAGGCATGAAGTCAAATGTAAAAAATACACAGAAATAATATGATTGGATGGTCAAAAAAATGATCAACCGAACTAATTCCATTTTACGAACACTATTGAATCAACCAATTGTGTCTTCTAATATTTTTTCTACAGTAAAACCCCATTCATTAGAAGGAAAATCCTCAAAGAAGAAGCATAATTTGAAGAAATAAGAGCAGTCAGAAGAAGACGAGCTCATGTAAAATACTAAGTTGTCTTTGACTTGGGTAACTTTTATGCCCTCTCCTTCAAAAGCACAAGCACCCCCACCAAATGGCACATCTTGAACTGGTTCATCAAGGAGAATCTTCATCAGATGAAGAATTGATATTTGGTTCTGTTAAAATGATTCATTTAATGGATCCATATCCCAATGACAGTTTTGATCATGATGAGCCTAAATTCCCGGTATCTAACAGAGGAGTTAGAGGAAGAGACAGAGGTCTAGGATACAGGGGAATATGTGGATATTACATAAGCCACTATTTCAATCCTATTCCTTCTAGAACTGTATGTAGGACAGAAACTTGTGTAAAATACCTTCAGCGGGATCAACAAGAACAAGAAAGTTCTTCCACACATGGCAGATTAGGTACTAACGCAGTTATTTTGGAAGACCGGTTAGAGGTTACACCTTATTCCACTCATCAAATAGATAGACCTAGTCAGTCTAATCTACTGAAGCCATAGTGTTTCCAATTCCTATGCCGATACCGGATGTATCTACTGCCAAAGCATCAACTTCCAAGGAACCTGAAAAACCAAATTTTCATGATGGGATACGCAAGCCTTTGGACCAAAAGTATGTTATCTTGAAACATTTGGCCAAAGTACCAGCCAAGTTATCAATTTTCGATGCCTTGAATATATCAAAAGATATTCTGGAGGTGCTTATTGAGGCTTTTTCAAGTCCTCATGAATTTAGGTCTACCATATAGAGAATGTTCCTGCAGAATGCCATGTGGTGATATCTTTTACTGATGAAGATGAAGATGATGTTGTACATGGACATATTAGACCTTTGCATATATCTAGAAAAGTAAATGATATATACATCCGACGAGCTTTCATTGATAATGGAAAAGGAGTCAATCTCATTCCTACTCATACACTTCGTCGATTAGGCCTCACCGAATCTGATTTATCTTTTTCTACATTGATGTTGCAATGATATAATAAGAATGAACTAGAACCTATGGGTGAGATTACACTCCGAATTTAGTTTGGAGAACTTGTGTCTAATTCTGATTTCATGGTTGTTTGTCAGGAAACAACCTTCAACATTTTTCTTGGAAGACCTTGTCTACATAAACATGCGGTCGTACATTCTTTGTACCATCAATGTCTCAAATATTGTTTCAATGGTCAAATCAGGACACTGTATGTTGACCAGGCCCCATTCAAAACATGTGAATCTCAATACATTGAGGCAGAATTCAATCACATGGAGGGAATAGAAAATCCATGGAAAATAAGGTCGCAAAAATTAATGCTCCAAATGGTTAGGAAAATATTATAGTAAACCCATTCATACATGTGAGTACAGATTATGTGCTACCTATCAGTCAAATTAATAGGATATACCTAAATCCAAACACTCTTATGGAAACATCCATAATCTCAATTACGACATTCAATCCTGACAGTATGGGAGAAACTTTTGATTCACCAAGCAGTAATTAAAGATTAAATGGAGATGTTTTCATTTCTTCCGCTGAAATCCATGAATTCAATACTTTATCAATCAGGCTAGAAGAAGTTATAGCAATACCAGAGGAAAACAATGATGTCGATTCTCAATCCATCATCTCCTCTATATCACCCCAGGAAGACCCTTCGTCATCAATAGGGTCAATAATGGCGGCCTCTTCTTCAAGATGTTTAAATTTTAACTTCTCCCCTAACCATGTAAATTCTACTATGTCATATACTATGCAAGTAGAAATAGAAGAAGTTACATATATTAAAGAAGAAGAGGAAGATCTCAGAGATGCTCCTACAGCATTTGAAGAGGGTATCTCTACCACTGTGGATGAACTTAGAGAAATAAATCTACGTAAAAAATAAGATCAATGCCCCAATTTAATTATTACACCCATGAATCTTCAAGACCTAGAAATTTATACTTCGTTTCTAAAGAAAAATCGAGATGTATTTTCTTGTAATTATACATAAATTCCGTTTCTTGATCTCGATGTTCCCACTCATTATTTGGGTTTTCCTGAAAAACATCGAGGATACAAGCAAGCTGCATGAAGAACACACCCAACTTATGCCTCCAAAATTGAAGCTGAAGTTGATAAGGTTATCAAGTCTAACTTCATCATAGAAGTTCAATATCCCAAATGGATAGCTAATATTGTCCCTGTGGAAAATAAGAATGGACAAATTAGATTTTTCATTGACTTTAGAGATCATAACAGGCATTGTCCTAAAGATAATTTTCTAGTCCAGATTACAGAACTTCTAATTGATGAAACAGCCGGCTATGAAGCGCTCTCTTTAATGGATGGATATTCTGGGTATAATAAAACCTGAATGGCTCTAGAGGATGTGGAATCTACAGCCTTCAGATCTCCTCAAGGTTTTTTTTGCTATCGGGTAATGCCCTTTGGCTTGAAGAATGCAGGTGCAACGTATCAATGTGCCATGCACCATATCTTAAAACCCTTTTTAGGGAGATTTGTTGAATGTTATGTGGAGGATTTGGTGGTTAAATCCAGACAATGTTCTGATCACTTGGACAATTAGGAAATCATATTCAGCAAACTTCAACAACACAATTAGAAGATGAACCCTTTAAAATGTGCTTTCAGGGTAACCTCAGGAAAATTTCTCGGCTTTTTTGTACGCCATCGTGGTATCGAAGTTGATCATGAGAAGGAAAAATCAATCCTTGACATGTCAACTCCTATAAATTTGAAGGAATTAAGAGGACTTCAAGGAAACTTGGCCTATATTTTGTGTTTCATTGCCAATTTGGCAGGCAAGTGTTTACCCTTGACCAAATTAATGAAGAAGGGAGTCACCTACCAGTGGACTAAAGAATGTCAGGAAGCATTCGATATCCTCAAGAAATATCTCTTCAGTCCACCAGTATTAATGCCACCTGTTTAAGGAAGACCACTTATTTTCTATGTGATATCTTTAGAGAGATTATTGGGTGCCTTCCTTTGCCCAAAAAATGATACTGGGAATGAAAACATCCTTTACTATCTCAGTCGTACTATGCTTGAGGCAGATACTTGATATTCATGTATTGAAATGTGATTCCTAGCATTAATATTTGCAGTTCAGAAATTGAGACACTACCAGCAAAATCATGAGGTCCAATTGGTATCTCACAATAATCCTCTCAAATTTATCCTTAGTCGTCCAATGCATACGGGGAGTCTGGCAATGTGGGAAGTAATTTTGCAGCAGTTTGGTATCCAGTATGTGTCTCAAAAGGCAATAAATGGCCATGCACTAGATGATTTACATGTTTAACACCCATCTATAGAAGATACATCTTTAAATATTGAACTTTCTGATGAGGAAGTCTTCTCTATTACAGATAATCATCAAACATGGGAAATAGACTTTTATGGTTCCTCTAGAAGTCCAATAGGTAAGAGAATGGAATATTATAAATTCAAAAATGTTGGGTTAGGAATCATGATTATTTCCCCAGAAAAGGTAGTGATACCATATTCCTTCTTATTGTTGGAAGGCGGAACAAAAAATGAAGCTTAATATCTGGCTCTCATTGCAGGCTTGGAATTGGTGCTTCAGGCACAGGTGAATCACTTGAAGGTAAGAGGTGGTTCAGATTTGGTAATAAAACAAACCAATAGGGATTATTCCATCAGAAAGGAAGAGTTAATCCCTTTGTGTGATTAAATCAGAGAGTTAATGGTGGAATTTCCCTAAGAACTGAAATTTTCTTATGTCCCGCGACAACAAAATGCCCAAGCAGATGCACTAGCTAATGTAATGACAGCCCGAGCAGATCTAAACCAGGACGAAACAATCATCAATATTTCCCACCATCATGTAGTTTCACCTTTTTTTCAAATCCGAATAGAGGAAATCAATGAAACTAGTCCCATTTTTGAACCATATGGTCTTACTATAGGATGGATGACACCTATCAGGGAATACCTTCAAAATGGAACACTCGCATCGGATAGAGCTGGGAAAGAACTAGTCTGTTGACGTGTGGTTGATTTTACTCTTTATGTAGCCCAAATCACAAAAATATTCTCTACAAGTGAGATTTTGGTGGAATTCTATTCAGATGTAATGATGGTGAAGAGACAATGGTTGTCACGAATGAAGTACATGCATGAGTTTGTGGTGCCCAATATTCTGGACATATAATTTCTGGTCAAATCCAAAGGCTTTTATACTTTTGGCCTTCCATGATGCAAGATTGTGTTGATTTCGCTAAAAAGTGTCATTCTTTCCAAATATGTTCCATCTTCATTCATCAACCCCTAGAGATTCTTCATATAGCTATATACTCCTGGCCATTTACTACATGGGGAATGGATGTAGTAGGACCTTATCCTCAGGATACACATAAGTAGTTGAAGTATATTCTTACTGTTACAGACCTCTTTTCCAAATGGGTAGAGGAAATACCTCTTAAAGAAGTCAGTGATAAAAGCATTTTTAGCTTTCTCAGGTCCAACATCATTACCAGATTTAGTGTTCCTCATACCATACTGACGGATAATGACACCACTTTTTCTTCATCCGAAGTAAGAAAATTGTATCAAGAATACAATACCAGATCCAACCATTCATCTCGGTATCATGCAGAGGCCCATGGTCAAGTAGAGGCTTTCAATAAGAATCTTTCATACCTACTTCAAAAGATGGTGGATAAAGAAAATAAGTGAAGGGCTGATAAACTTTTTCATGCTCTATGGGCTTATCGGACTACAACCCGCACTTCTACAAGATCAACTCCATATTCATTGGTATATGGAATGGAAGTAGTCTTGCCTATTAAAGTCTAATTACCCTCGCTTAGAGTCACAATTTTTGATCAGTTATCTTCAGATCAACAATATCAAAAGCGATTGGATGAATTGGAATAACTAGATGAAAAAATATTGTGCACACTCGACCATTTAGATGTCTATCAGAATCGAATAGCATGAGCTTTCAATAAAAAGGTTCATCTTCGTTCATTCATTTAAGGAGAATTGGTATTGTTCCTCAGAACCCCAATGATATCGGGAAAGAAGCCTCCAATGATTGATCCAAATTGGGAAGGACCATACTCAATACATAGGGTATACTCCGATGAATCTTATTCTTTAATATCATTGGATGGATAACTAATTACAACTCCAACCAATGAAATATTCTTGAAGAATTATTTTATGTAACAAAAATACACCATTTTTTCCTTGCTGCAAGACGTTAAACTGCATAGCCCCTCTATCGTCCAACATGACATTAAACTGTGCATCGTCCGAGCTATAAGATCTTAAAATTCGAAGCACCCCATTTCTGTGACACATGACATTAAACTGTGATAGTTGCATGCACAACTGTCTTTTAAACTCTTTTACCATGCGTTCCATGGGAAGATAACCATGAATAGTCCCCACATCATCCTTTGTGGTCGCATCTTTCATGACATGATCGTCAGATATGTTGCTACTTCATGTTTCTCACACCGAGCATGACTCACGTGATCCTAGAATAAGCTTCGACCATGACATTTTCTATGGGCCGCTAACCACGCTTAAGTTCCAACTTCATCTTCGGGTCACTGTCCTCAAGTACACCCCGATTGTCAAATCCCTCTCAATTGAACTACACAGACTTTGATCCTTTCCTCCTAGGCCGGGTACGTAGGCAACTTCCGGAGGTTCAAGCCCAAAATCATTTTCTTCACATTGACTCAACTTCATCCCATACAATGTTGATCCGTGAAACCCCATCAATCGTCTTATTCATATCGGTTCACTTTCATCCTACATGACATTCAACTATGTATGACCCATCGTCCTAGCTATATGAATATAAACTATACAGTCCCACATTTTCCTTGCAACAGGATATTAAAATGCATAGCACTAGTACCGATATATGAACTTAAACTATTTTTTCACCTTTGGTCCTGTATGAAAATAAACTACAACAATCCATGATACCCTCACTCGAGAGGAAGCATTATTAAAATGGTCTCCAACCATATCATATTTCAAGAACTACGTGTCACTTGATTCTCATCCTTATGAGATACGTAGTGACACCCAAGTATTTAATCTTCGGTCCAAGCGTAATTGGAATAAAGTCATCTTTTCCCCTCATATGTACGAACCAAATCTGTACAAAGGGTATTTCAAGAACTACGTGAAGCTTGATTCCCATCCTCATGGGATATGTGGGAATGCTCGAGCATTCCTCGAGTCCATACCCGAGCCTTTGGGCCTAACCCCAAACTCCACTTTTGTTCCCTTGACTAAAAAGTCCCCTTGCGAGCACATGGTGTGATATGGATCACCCGGGCCATTAGTCACATCAGGTTTATAAAAAATGAACGATGTGTCACCCTCACTATGGTCCGAGCACTGTGACCCTAAACTAAGATCTTCCATGCTCTTGTCCTGCATGACGTTAAACTGTATTCCAAGAACTATGTGTGGCTTGATTCTCATCCTAATGAGATATGTAGTGACATAAAGAATTTCAATTCAGGACCCAGCCGCAACATTATACAAATAATATTCATGATCTCTATAACTCTTTTCTTGACTTCTGGTCACAAAATGTCTGATAACTGAGAGTTCTTTTTCCTAACTATGTAGCTCATGCCCTTAGGTGTCCTTGTATAATTTTTCTACATAACAGGCCTATCGGCCAAAAGATGCTACTATTTTACAATGCATCTTATGCCCTAGTTGTCCCTACATAATTCAACCTCCATAACAGATTTTTCAAGTAATGGTAACTTAATTATTAGGAGAAGCCTCTTTTTTCCCTATTAGTCTTAACGACGATATGTAGGGATCTTCAAAAAAACTTTCATCCTTAACATATTTGTTCTATACTCATTCTCATGATCTCAAAGTATTATTTCATATAATGTTTCTATCTCTAGTTTTAGTCAAATGATTTAAAACAACAGATACCTTTTTTTCAAATGTTTGGGTTAGACCTTCATAGAAGTCACATTCCTCTATCTCTTTGACAATTCTGATTGGAAATATCCTCTCCGTATTCAAGTACCATTTTCCATAAAGAAAACTCTATGCATTGGAAAATTTTAATCCCCATAAAACGTTCTTCAGCTTTTAGCAATAGAAAGTAAAATTTTTGAGTGTTATTTTGCCTGACTATATAGCACGTGCCCTTAGGTGGCCTTGCATAAGTTGTGTACATAATGGACCTGTCAGCCAAAAGATACTACTATTTGACTATATAGCTTATGCCTTAGTTGGCCCTACATAATTCAGCCCCTATAATGGGTTTGTCAAGTAGTGGAAACTTCATTATTAGAAAAGACTTCCTCTATTTCCTTTTATCTTTTTTCCCATGTCATTCCTCAGATTCAAAATTTCTCTTGTCACAGTTTACAATTTTTCCCCTCCATACTTGAATATGGAAATATGTTTCCAAACAAATTATCAATAATTGAGACAATATAATCCATTCGGTCAAATATATTTGACCTTAAATATTAGCCTTTTTTAGTTCTACATGCATGACTTTAAACTTCCAATAACAGAAAACACGGTACTCGTTAAATTGGGAAACTTTAAAGGGTACATTGAACAAAAGTTGAGTCCCAATGCACATGACATACATTCTGTTTTATTTACGCAATATTGAGAAATTAAAAGATAAAGTTTGTTGGGTTGTTTATATTACCCTATTAAAAATTGAACTATTTTTACCAGGCCCATTGGCTTATGTAAAAAAACAACAGTATTTATCATGATCGAAGATGAATTGTTTTTTTTACTCATTGACGAACAATATTAGAAGAACATCCACAGAACATAGTCTCTTATCTTTTTTACAGAAGACTTTCTACATGACTTCTCATCTGTTTCACAGCATCCTGAGCTTCGTCAGTAGTAACTTTATGTTCATTTACTTGACCATCTTCAACCTCTTCATCTCAACTAAGTGCTTCTTTGGAATCTTATATGGATTTTATACCATCTACTTGGACTTATTCCACATAATTATGAAGTTTTTAAAGCTCCCCAGTAACAACATCCAGCTCTGGATAAAGGTGCAATTGCTGGACAATATTCTCCTTGACCTTTTGCTTCACCTCCTTCAACATTACAGCATGATCAGATTTAGGTCATGACTCTGCAGCCTAAAATTTATTGATATTGATCAGCAATCTAGCTCTGATCAGGTCTTGACGGACCCTTTTCTCTTGCTCCGTCCTTCGAATGACTTGTTTCCCTGTGACATGGATTTCTTGATATCCAAACTCGTCAAGTCCTAGCATGATGAACAGGGATGAATGTCTTGGAATTTTCTAACGCATCTCTTCAAGAGGCACCTCAGATATTATCATCCATATATTTTTTCATGCCTTGTGACTTGAGAATTGTAGCACCTTTTTCACCTCTGGGTCTGATTCATCATCTCTATCACAAAGAGGAACATAGTCTAAGATTAATGCACTTAAAGAAGTGCCATGTTATACTCCTTACCTAACCCCGGTTTCTTCCCCTTTTGCTATTGTTTGGGCTCAGGATGAGGTTTTACCTCCAAATCTAGCCATTGAAGTTGACATCCCTATTTGGTCAATTGAAAGTATGGTTAGTTTCAAAGGACAGTAAAAGTTGATTGATTTTCTTTGCAGGTTAAGTAAGCCAAAAATATCATCATCTTTTACCTAACAGTAGATCAGAAAATTGTGAATACTCTTCCCCGTCTTTCCTAACATCAACAGGATTTTCGGGATGGGTTTCAGGAGGGGTTGTCATGTTACGTTCTACCTGAGCCAGTGTTTCTGCAATCATAAGGTTGACATCAATGTCTACACCCCATTCAAGCATTGTTGGTTCAGCAGTCCCTTTAGATGGAACTATACATTTTTAACCATACATGGTTAGAAGTGTAATAATGAGAACATTAAAAGGAAAAATGATGAAACTCATGTCTAGTTGATTCTATAACTAGATCTATGAAATCTTTTAAATCACATGGTAGTTTAACATGCTCTAATATTTATTTAAATGACATTCCATGTTTCATAATTTTATCTAATGATGTCCAAGATCCCAGGTTAGTCTCAAAAGTGGGAGCACTTGACATTTCTTCTTTGTGACTTTCATCCAGCAATCTCTGACCCCAGATAGCTTATTCACAGACAGTTGTGGGGTCAGCTGCGGTGGTTTCAAAATGTTTTGGGGCATGTGTTGAACCTAAAACATCACAGATTGGAAATTAGTTTTTTTCTCATTTTGAGGTTCAATAAAGTTTTGTTAATTTACCTGAATACTTTTCTCTCCTGGCATCAGAAATAGGAGCGGTGTTGGGAAAAGACGTCGGCTCATCTGCTCTAAGTATTTCTTCAAGAATGGCCATTTGAGTAGGAACTTGCAGTCATTCCCAAACAACCTCCATTTTACTATGAGGATGGTCAGTCCTTTCCCTTAAAGGGGAAACAGAAGAATCCCCTGAAATCTTGAGAAGTTTGAGAACTTTTTCATAAGTTAAGATTCATGACTACTAGAAAGACTTACCACTACTGATAAAGCATTTGACTATGGTCATCTTTCTTCGATTCTTTTTCTTCTTTTCCTTTTTTGGTGGACTGGCGTCATCACCTCCAAAAATAGGTATTAGAGACAGTAACGCCATTTCTAACTCCTCGTCCATGGCTTGCTGGCTTGGAGATACTTCACCCGGCTCATGAGGAGATTCAGTAGCTCCAAGAGCGTTGCCACTAGGGATATACTGTAGTGAAGGGATTTTAGTGGTTTTTTCCTTTGCAAGTTGCAGGATAAATGAAGATTATTTCCATAAAAAACAAAGAGTTGGATAATTTTAAATTTCAATGAAAATAGAAATATGATAAAAACATACATCTTTAGGAGCCACATATTCACACCACACTTCGTCTAATGAAGGACCAATCCCCTCAATGGTATCATGGTCTTTTATTTCCATCACCCACTTGGTGATAAGAACTGACTTATCAATGGCATATATGAGAATTTCCATATCTTTTATGTAACCCCTCACTTCATTAGGGTTGTCCTCAAAACGGATCTCAGAAGAAGCCCAGAGATTCCCAACTCCAAGGATATACAACCCATTTCATAAGTCCATCCAGGCGGTTTCAGCATCACAATATAAAATCTTAAATTTCCGGATAGCCTCTGGTCATAAAAATTAAGAATTTGAACCAGAAGGCCATGAAGAGGGTCCTACAATCTGGGAATTCATCTTTTTCCTAGCTCCTGAAATCACAGATAAAGGATTAGAAAATGAAACTTCTTGCTCTTTAAAATAATGGTGACTAAATTGCCTCAATAATGTAACTCACTAGAAGTCGATGGATTAGGTCTCATGAATCTGGAAGGTATATTATATCTGGCACGAGGCCGCTTTGACGCTTTTTGTGCCTCATCATCCCCTTCCTGGGAATCCGGTGAATCAGCTCTGTGTGAGAAATCCGGTGAATCTACTTCGGGTGAGGAAGTGTCGCCTTCCAAATGAAAATCTTCTTTCCTAACGGTTCTCTTCTTTGTCCACACCTGAGGGACCGGAAGATTCAGTACCCCTTTAGGGTATAATGCTACCCAACTCTCTACATACCATGTAGTCAATCCACTTTCCATTCCAATAGCTGTTAGATCAAATACCGCCCTGGTATTCTCCATAGACGTCGAAAACCATAGTTGATGAGCAACCATTGGATGATGCTCTAACCTGACATGAATCGGAGTGGATACGTTAATTTACTTCAAACATTTGTATTGACGTGCGAATCTATATGAAGTATAGGCCTCACATACAATTTCTCTGTCAATCCTCGTGGCTAGTGTACAATCTCTAAAGGCCAGCATATATGCCCTTAACTATAGGATGGCTATCCCATCATCAACAAATCGCCCTATTGGAGGATTTCCATAAGGAAAGAAGTGAAACTCCTTGAACATTCTCAGCCTTATTTTGATATCATAAGCATTGAGGGATAAGGGAGAAATTCCCGAAAAGGCCTGAACAGACGGCCAGAAATAACTTCCAAGAACCTGTACCCCACTTTGTACATCAAATGTCCTAAAGTGGGTGGCGATACATCCCCATATAACTTGAAATGGCCCCACTATTCATTGAGGAGACTTACCTAGATAAACATGAAGCAAGATCTTATGAATATTTGCCTAAACTAGGATGATCAACCCAACCATCTTCCTTTCAGCCAGCTTGGCTAAATGGACAAAGGTCCTCAGCCTCACAACTCCATTCGAATTTTGAACTGGTAAAAGGTAAACATTGATCCACAAGCCCCAAAATCATGCCAGATGGGTCTTCGTTGGGATTTTCTAGTTCACTTCATACCCCCACCTTTCAAACTCCCCTGCTTCCAAAATTGGACAAAATGATCCCAAAGCACCCCTCTTTGCTACTCTAGGGAAACTAGTAAGGCGAGTACAGGAAGGTACCTCCTCTTTCTTCTTAATAAGAAACATGTTCATCCACTCCTCTGGTTGAATATCTTTTCTAGAATGGGTTTTCGTGGTGGTGGCATTCTTAAGATTGCGAAAAAATTTCATTAAGTCTCAAGCCAACCTGCACGCTATTCCTGCGCCCCCCCAGAATCTGCACACTATTCATGTGCGCCCTCGAATCTGCCTGGCATACTTGTGTTCCACATACCCTTGATTTCTCCATCTTTACCTTAGAGTCGGATCCTCATTCCTTTTCGGATCCAACTCTAAGGGGGGGCTTTTGTTGACGCTCCTTTTTCATCACAAATTCCACCGAATGGAAAAGGGGAATACCTTAAACACAAAGAGGTTCACCCATTGAAGAAACATAAAAAATTTGGTAAAGGCATGGAACAAAAGCCCATTTGGAGTGAGCCACACATGTCATCTACGCGCCGCGCACCTCACCTCCGCACCGCGCACCTCACCTGTGCACCGCACATGTCACTTGCGCGCCAACTATGGGTCACGCAAGTTACTTGTGCGCCCAATCTGATTTTTCACCCAAGGTGCCCAGTGGCCTATAAATATCCCCTATGGGGCCCCCATTTAGAGGATGAATTTTCCAAAACATATATTCAAGCTCTGGTCACCCAAGTCTTCCAGTCAACTCTTCCGAAAGCTTCTAAGGTTATTATTTACCTAGAATGTAAGACTTGAAGGGGTAGGATAAGGCCTAAGTGTTTAGATTTCATCAAAACTTGGACACCTAAGTGTCTGTACCTCCTTAAAAGTGGAAACACTTTCTCACTGCCCTACCCTTTCAATGAAACTTACACGCCTCCCTTTTGAAAAAATCTTAGGATAATACTAAAGGCTTGAGTTAAGTCTCGCCCAAGTATTACCCTATAGATTCTTCGTCACCCAGGTGAACCCATGCCATGAAATTAAACTTTCATGGTCAAGACATGTGTGCCAAATGGTTTGTGTGGCCATACTTGCGCGCCAACTTTATTTTTGTACCTCTCTTTTGTTCACCTCTCTTCTTCAAGATATTATCCCTAAAACACATTTTCAAAGCCATTTATGGCATGGATCCTTTGTTGGATTCTTTATTTGAAAGGAATTATATGATAACCTCTCCCAAAAACTCATGACTTACAAGATTTATGTAAACACGGTTAGAGGTATCCTATGTAATCTCATCCTTTAAGATGATACGATGTTTTGATTTAGGGCATCCTCTACAGGAGTAAGCCCCAAGTTTCCTTTGTTTGGGCCTCCTTCTCAGGAGTAAGCCCCAAGTCTCATGTTACCTATGTTTGGACCTCCTTCTTAGGATTAAGCCCCAAGTTTCAAGTCCACTTAACTTGGGCCTCCTTCTCAGGAGTAAGCCCCAGTCATAATTTCCTTTAACATTGGGCCTTCTTCTCAGGAATAATCCCCAATCATATAGTCCATTTTAATTTGGGACTACTTATCAATAGTATTCCCCAAGATAAAACTCCAAATCTATATAGTGTGCAAATACCTTTATAGACCCTACTCCCAGGCATCTTTCCTGAAATAAGTCATTGTCTTCATCTACTTGGGTAGACATACATACGTAAGCCCCACATCATTTCTCATGACTGCATCTTCCATGGCACCATATTCAAGTTTACTAATACCTCTTGTTTCTCACATCGAGCATGACTCACGTGGGCTTAGAGTGTAAAAGTAATCACGACATCTCTTTTTGGGACATTAACCATGCATAAACCCAATATTTCTTTACCTGAACTACATGGACTTTGACATATTCCCTAAAAGTAGAGTACGTAGGAAGCCTTTATAAGGTTCAAGACCATATTTCATTAATTCTTTTCTATCCTATATGATGTTAAACAATATCCTTCTTATCGAACTATATGGGTTCTGATTCGTTTTTAACAAGTACACATTGGAATCCCATCTGTGGGTATGATCCCAACATTGAAATAATCCATGTCTTTCTGAATAACAATAAACTTCAAGTGCCCCACGAAGTTGATTTAAAACCAGTATGGTTATCATAATGACCAAGATATTTCTATATAATGTATTTAATGATACCATTGACTAAGAATCTCTAATACATACAGATGATTCTCTTTTGATGAAGAACCTAAAATACATATAAAATATTCTCTAAATCCCATACATATCAATCATTGATTGCTAAACATAATGGAAAACTCATTTTAATACTTGGTGAATTAATAAGAATTTGTGAACATAACATAAATCTATGAGAGACTCCCGATGTAGGAAATAATTCCACCCAAAAAAGGTGTGATGAGCCTGACCTCCCATCCTCTCGACCAAGAAAAATTCTTAAGCCTCATCGGTCTAAAATAATGAGCACCTAACTTTGGAAAGTAGGTCCAAATGGATATAGAATAATTGGATGTTTCCAGTTCTACAAATAAACTTATTAGAAACCGATTGGAAAGTTTGAACCTTAAACAAACAAGTTCATCCCCATTTCTAGAAGAAACATTCATGCATCATGTTCCCATACCTGAGTAGAAATGGGATAATATTACGATGGACTTTTTCATGGGGATAAAAAAGACTCCTAGAAGGAATAATAGAATATGGATCATTGCTGGTCATCTTACCAAGTCAGAAAAGTTTCTATCTATAAGAGAAGAATTACCACTTGAATATCTAGAAAGATTATATATTATGCAATTTTTAAGACTCCATGGTGTATCCCTATCGATTGTTTCTGATCATGATCCCTGTTTTACATCACGATTCTAGAAAAGTGTTCAAAAGTCCCAGGATACTGAACTTTGATTGATCACTGCCTACCACCCTCAAACCGATGGACAATCAGAACAGACAATTCTAACCATTGAAGACATGTTGGGATCTTTCTCACTTGACCTTCACGGTATGTGGGATCAATATTTACTTATGTTAGAATTTTCCTATAATAATATCTTCCATTCATGTACTCATATGGAACCATATGAAGCATTATATGGAAAGAGATGTTTCACTCCAACTAGTTGGGATGATGTTGATGAAAAAAAACTCGGTGGCCCAGAACTTGTTCAGAAAACAATGGAAAAAGTGAAAATTATCCAAACCCACATCAAAGCATCCCAAAGTAGGTAAAGAGCTATGCCGATAACTGAAAGAAGGATTTGGAATTTCACGTAGTAGAACATGTTTTCATGAAGTTATCTCCATGGAAGGGTGTTATACATTTCATTATGAAGGTTAAATTGAGTCCCAGGTACATCATACCTTTCAAAGTTCTAGAACTAATTGGATAACTAGCTTATCATTTGGCAATTCCCCAAGTATCTCTGAAGTTCATGATGTGTTCCACGTATCATTGTTGAGAAAATACATGTCTTACCCAACGCATGTACTCACCTATGAAGAAATAGAACTAGAACCTGATCCATCTTATTGGAAAGATCCTATAAGAATTCTTGATACCAGATAACAAGTGTTGAGAAACCGAAAGACTCGTCTGGTGAATGTTCCATGGAGAAACCCTAAGATGGAAGAGGTGACGTGGGAACCTGAGGAACTTATGATGAAGAACGACCCAAATAATGTTATGTAGTAATATTCTAGAAATTTATAGGATGTAATTATTCTAAGGAGGGGATAATGTAACACCCCAAGCTTCCACGGTACGTTTCACTTTTAATAATGCAGTAGCTTGCGTTGTACGCAATTTGGAGATTTAACACACCGCGACCAATCAAACTAGATGTTATGAATAGAAATACCCAATTTTTCTAATTTTATAAATTTTATCCTTCAAAATTGAAATTATTTTTGGATTAGGAATATCAAAATTGGCTTATGGTGAATTTTTGGTACTTTTTTAAAAGCATTCAATTTTTGAGAGTAGTGAAAAATAATAAATTTTAATTTAAAAAAACATTTTTGATTCAAATAATTTATAGTGTTAAATTATAAATTTGAATGGTTTTTAAGTATAATTAGATTATATTTTTATAATTTTATATAATTTAGGTAATTTTATGTAATTTCATCTTTAAAATGAACATAAACAAGTGTCAATCTTTTGATAGTTATTATTTTTTAAAAAAGACTCTTTTTGTTTTCACAACAAGAAATAGTTTTAAATTAATTTCTACCACTTGTACGTTTTGAATAAGGAAAAAATGGATTTAATATTTGGAATCAGGAGGTCCAAATTATGTAGATATGTTACTTTTATTTTTATACATTATGAATATTTACTTTTGTAAATATTTTATTTACCGTGGATAAATGGGTAAATCCGGTAAACATGGGTAAAAATACTATTATAACAATATTAAATTATCCTAACTTGTGTCTTGTTTCTGGTTTTGATACTTGTTATACCATGGTCATCCTTGGGTCGATTTTGGGATCCAATGGAGCCACTTGAGAGTGATAATGATTCGTTATAATAATTAATTTAAAGTAAAGACAAAAATGACAAAAAAATATATCTTTTAGTAAAAAACATTTATCAGGGAGTAATATGAGTTATATATTCAACTAAAAATATTCATTGAAAAGATAAAACTATTTATTACATAATGGTATTTTGGTTTTAATTTTTATCTATTAAATAATTTAATTAATTTATGAAAAAATGATGATGCAATAATTACCTTATTAAAGAAATATTAAAATAATTGATATTATGAATATCCAAATAATTGTTTATTGAGACTTATGGTGAATACCATATATTTTATAGGTTTATATGACATTATAGTATTGGTTAAAATAAATTATTCTAAGTGATAATGTTTTTATGTCTTTCAAAAAAATCAAATACTAAATAGATTATAAATTGACATAATTGATTTTTAAAAAAAATACTACATTATTAACTGATAAAATATTCCTAAAAATATATGGTTCAGCAAAAAGACTTATCTAAGGTTATATATATTAATAATGAACCACATGGGGTTCGATTGGCTTGATATAGTATGTTTAGTAACCATATAATATGAAAATACAAGGAGACATGGTAAATGTCAAACTATTTAACTTAGAGTTAAATCTAAAAGAGAAGGTTAATATGGTGACCTAAACCGGTATAAAACCATGTTTTTGAGTGGTTTTGGACTGATCCCCACTTTATCCTCGGAATAAATCATTTTGGATCCATTAGAAACCGAAAATGATTTTATTTTAAAATAACATTTCAATCTCTTCCTAAAGTGAACCTCCCCACTCTTATAAAAGGGTACTTCCCCTTCTCTCAAAATCACACCTATAAATCCTCTTGGCTTGGCCGAAACATTCCCAAATATCCTCCCAAATATCCTCACTTAAACTTATAGGTTATACATTGATCATAAATCCAACCTAAGGATCCCTTTTGATCAAATCAAAAGGAAGAACCTGAAGAAGAGGTGAATATTTCATCACCCCTATCAAGTTCTTTTCTTCTTCCACTTCCTCTTTCTTTGTTGTTTCCATTATAAAATAATAACTCTAGTATATTCTATATTCTACTATGTTATTAAAATGGTAAGTCCATTTTCATTATTATATCAATCATATGAATGAAAAAGTCACCTTATATGCATACGTACAGCTTACCGTCTCCACGTCGTGCTATAGTTGGTTATTCAAACACTTTATTATTTGGATGGGTATAATAATGAGTATAAATGATGTAAATAATAAATATAACATGTAAATTATTATTTATATATTATATACCATCCAATTACATATTATTTCACAATCAATATAAATATATTTTTCTCTCGAGCGTACGTACAGATTACCGTCTCCACGAACGCGATGATATTCATTCCCCTTTGTAATCATTAAAGAATAATTTTCATTTTAGGATTTCAAATATTTTCTAAGAACATAATATCATTATATATATGAATAAAATAAATCATATCCATAACAAACATGGCTTAAATAACATACCAAATAAAGGAAAACAGACCAGTTAACACCCGAAATGATGATAGTACTAAAATATTATTAACAAATAAATATTAGAGGATCATATATGATATCATATTTTTGTATGTAGTTCTTTTATAATTTAATAAAAATGATGTAACTGTTATACAGGAGATTAAATTACCCTCGACCAAGGTAAAGTTTAAGGTAAGGGTTAATTTCTCAATCTCTTTATTATACGAGGTTGTTTTTACATAAGTATCTACCGGGACCACTTTATCATCCACATCCATGTTTTCTTAAAAATTTATTTCTAAACATTTTTACTATTTACTAGAAAATTGGATAAAGTAATTTATACACTTATTTGACCTTATATGTTTTGAAAGGAATTTTTCTGACATTTTCCCAACAAGTTACTTTATGACCTTTTCGACAAAATTATGGTAGCAATGTTTTTTTAAATTATACGGTGAGTGAGGCTATTTTCGGCCTTTATAACATCATCAAATATTCCATTACAAGATTATAATAATATTTTACATATAAATATTTTCTTTTATAATTATATTATTTTTAAATGATTTCAAAATAGAAAGAGATATTTCTCTAAAAAAAGTTTTGATTTAATCTATTTTAATATCCTTTTGATTTATTTTAAGCTTAATTGAAGTTGATTTATTATGATAAAAATCTTGTATATTGTATTGAAGGTTTTGTGATATGTTTGATTGTGAATTGTTTATTCTTATACCATTAATGGTTTATGGATAATGTATTTACATTTAGTATGCTAGTATTAATACGAATTTTTATGTTATATTTAAACCTTTTCATATAAAGAATGCATTAGACTTAGTCAGTGACGGATGGAGCCTTCTATAGCTCCTCGATGCAACGGTTGGTCTCCCTAGACAAACTCGTTTCTTGGCACAAGGCCTTGACAAAATGTTATCTGTATTCTTGGCACAAGGCCTTGACTATGTGGTCATGAAGTCTGGAATTATGCATTCCATCATTATGAAAGTGGCTATTGATATTGCATGTGATTATTCGACAAGTAGAATATCCATGTGAAAAAGTAAATTGAATTATTTTATTTTATTTTTGAAACATTATAAGAAATTTTATGTTTAAAAGGCTTTTTAGTCTAATACATTGACTTAAATGTTTATGCTTATTTATGAAAGTTTTCTCTATATTGTTATCCTTACTGAGCATCTGAGCTCACCTCTTTCTATGTTTTATTTTTCCCAGGATGTGAAGAAGTATTTTATTGTTGACCTACAGGGATAGGATAAGGATATAAGTATTTTCAAAAGGGGAAAAAATTTTGTTGATGTTTTTATTTCATGATATAATTTATAAATTATGAATATATCTAGTACTACCAAGGCTAATAAATAGATCGGTCTTTCAGGACATGATTCCTTGTATCATTCCCATGTTATGTAATAATGCACCGACTCTAGGTAACTGTGTTCGGGGTGTTACAGGAAAAGTAAACGGAAAATTTTTGTTTTGTTTTAAGATCCATTTCATAATTTTGATAAATTTATTTATGTGATGGACAAAGAACATAAAGAGATAAACTTACTTTTTAATTTGAGTATCATCCTTTAATAAATTTCTACCACTAAATCATTTTTTTTTCAAACGATGAGTATTAAAGATGACTTGGTCACACCTGAAGCAGTAGAATCGACATCTAGAGAATCACATAATCCTAAAAGGATTAACTATATATTTTCTTTGTCTTTAGAGATTATGAAAAACAGAAATGGTTAGTACAAGATCAGATGATCCCCAGAAAGGATAATCCTTTAGAGAAAGAAATACTAATCTTACTTTCTAAAATTAAACCAATAACACCCAAAGTTCAATAAATACCATTAAATAAACAATTGATCTTAATTTCCTTCAATATAATCCAAACTAATATTGAAACCCAAAACCTAAAAGAATTTTATTATGTAGTCTTCCACGTTAAATTGTATCTCCAAATAACATAGACTACTCTTAATGTCAATAAAGTTAAAGTAAATAAACTAATCAAATATTCTCTAGGAATGGTTAATCATTTCCATAAATAACCCCAATCTCTATAAATAAAAATCCACCATTACTCCTCAAATGAAATCTCATAGTATTCTATTTTCCATAGGCATACAGTGTTCCCAACAGAGAGAACGTCTTCCAAAATAACATTTATCACTTAATCACCAAATCATTTTCCAATACTAAGGATATCCATTTTAAAAGACATAAGATCACAAATCATCTTATTATTGATCAATAAAATAATTTAAATAAATATAATTAGTCACACTAACTAGGGACTTTACATAGTCTAGTGGTAGGTGATATATCCCAATCACACTATGGTTTTGGGTTTGATTCCCACAACTTTTTCTGACATGACTGGTTGTCACATGGTCTATGTGTTGTCCTTTTTCAAAAAATATATTTTATAACATTCTCAAAATGAGAAAAATTCTTCAAAATAACTAGAACATAATTTCAGAAAAAATTTTATCTGATACCTAACATTTTCAACCCAAAATTTAATATCTTGTAATTTCCTCAAATTCAAGGATCATATAAACCCAAATGGTAATTTATAACAATAGTAGAAAAGATAATTCTTCCTAAAATATCATTTTCACATAACAAACTATAGGGTTACACATACAAGAGAAAAGTATTCTAATGTAATCCCATCACCAAAGAGCACTAATCATTTTAAACATTTATTTATCCATTTATTTCCACATATATTCTTCCATGACCAAGAATATCTACTAAAGAATAGGTTATTCACTCGGTTAACGCACATGTCCCCTTCATTTACATAAAATTACTATAATTGGATTCTTGGGATCATTTTAATTTTCTTCCATAGTACAATTCATTTTTCCTCGGCAATTCTTTACTTTATGTCCTTATTTCCCATGCATGAAGCATTTCTTTGTTCCATTGAGACACTTTCCTAGGTGTCTCCTTCCACATTTCTTGCATGATAGAGATTGAGATTTATTTTATCCACGGTCTCTACTATTGGAGATCTTATTATTCATTTCCTTTATATTATTAGTTGAGTCCGGGAGTTGGTTAATATATATGTTATTGGCCATATTTTTTGAAAATTGATTTGGCATGAACACGGTATCTTTTACACCTATCAACAATCCATTTCGTTACTCATTTACACCACTGCTCACACCTTGTACATCATGTTAATTGGTACAATTAATTCCTTGTAATCGAACCATTGACTAGCACAAGAAAGCATAATGTGAGTCATAAAATAATTTATAGAATATCATAACACCTTATTTTCAATCTAAAACATCTTAGGAATAACCATGTTTATTTATTATCATCTTATATTAAAATCCTTCAAATCAGTTTGAAAAGAAAATGTGAATTATCTTTAGCATACCCAAGAGAGTGTTGTAACCATTAGTGCAGCAATGCCCATTGTCGTGTACTAGGATACCCTAGGTCTACCCCGAAACTCCTTGTTGGACTTTTCACTCCTAGGTACATTTGCGCTTGATCTGGATCCACCTGCGCATATCTAGACATGGATATATTTCTTGAAAAAGCCACATAATATTTACATTACCAAGAGTTTTTTATTTTCTTCATTACTAATCCTCAATGTCTATCTTTGGGTAGTATTTCTTAATTAGAGTTTTTTTTTCTAAATCCAGCTTCCTAGGTTTGAACTAAACTTCTTCTGATATGAAATATAACACCTCGACCCCAGTTACCCAGAATCGGTGCATTATTACCTAACACTGCCATGATACAAGGAATCATATCCCGAAGGACCGATCAGTTTAGTATCCTTGGAAGTACTGGATACATACATAAATTTTACATTACATAATGAAAAATCATTTTTTCCCCTTTGAACACTCTTATATCCCTTATCCTATTCCTTCAGGTTAATAGTTATATACTTTTTTGTATCCTAGGAAAAATATAACATAAGAAAGGGGTGAGCTCAGATTCTCGGTAAGGATAATGATATATCGGAAATTGTCATAAATAAGAACAAACATTTAAGGCAATGTATAAGACTATAACACAAGACTTTTAAACTTAAACTCCAAAACAATATTGAAAAGATAAATCAAATAATGTCATTTACTTACTCACATGGATATTCGACTGGTCTAATAATCACATGTAATATCAATATCCATGTTTATAATGATGGAATGCATAATGCCAGACTTCATAACCACATAGTCAAGGCCTTGTGCCAAGACTACAAAAAAGATGTTATCAAAGCCTTGTGTCAATAAACTAGTTTGTTTCATGAGACCTACTGATGCATAGATGAGTGGTTGCAGGCTCCACCGATCACTTACTAAGTCCAATGCATTCATCATATGAATGGTTGAAACATAATCTAAACATTCGTGTTAAAACAAGCATATGAAATTTCAATATTTTAACCAATAACCATGAATGGCATAAAAATACCACATCCACAGTCAAACATAACACATTAAATACAATATGGATGATTGTATTATGATAAATCAACCTCAATCTAGAATAATATACACTTAATGATATTGAAATGGATGAAAATAGTCATTAAAACTATTTGAGGAAAGTATCACCTTTTTCTTGAAAATAATTATATGCCACACTTTTTATCAAAGAAGTCATTTAAAAAAGATTTTAGAATCAATGTCTCCCATACCACTTTGAAACATTTAAAACGAGTTTTAATTTCAAAACATTTATGTCAGTATACATAATTACTTAAAAACATTTTTAAAACATGGACATTATTGAGAAAGATTTAGAAGAATAAATATTTAAAACATTTAAAACGATATTTTAGATAAAGAGTTTCTACCAAATAAGAGACGCTTGAATTCAAGTAATTGAGAAATTACATTAATAAAAACATTATAATATCATGATAATAAATGGATTCTGGATATAATATGTCAATGGAAATTATAAACACCATATAAAAGTGAATTGGTGAATAACGACAATGAGGCCTCAAAAGAATGTAAATTGAGAAAAAATAAATTATAAAGACCGTATCCTTAGATTAAGGTTGAATCAATGAAATAATTATGTGAGAAAAATATAAATACACTCAATATAATTGAATATTCTGTGTAAATAAATCATATTACATTCACACATATTCTTATAAAAACAAAACCAATGACTTTGATGTTTAACTCAATGAATGGAAATTGAGTTAAGGTTACCCTTAAAAAGTTCATATAAATGAAATGTGTATTTATCAGTGGTCTGATTATGTGTATCAAAGGTATATACACAAAAAGGGCTGTGGAAATTACTACATAAATAATAAATAGCTATTCTACACATAATATTGGAGTAAAATAATCAATGAAGTATGTGTAAATCTCAATGAGTGGAAATTGAAATTTAAAATTCCCATACCGATTTGGTAACTTGTGAAACATAAACCCCATGAAAGAAGTATCAAACAACGAAGATGTAAATACCTATTAATTAAATTATATTACACAAATAATACAATCATGGGCAGTACATTGACCACACCAAAGGAAATAGTGGCAAGATTTCATGAATCTCACAAGAATAAGAAGTGAGATGAAAAACCATTACCACGTTGTAATATATTGAGTCATATGAACAAAATATAATAAACACAAAATGAATCACATAATACCATGGATATAAGGATAATCATGATAATATATATCAAATGGAAGTACACAATACACCACATTCAATAAATAAGTGGCGAACAATGGAAATCTCACGGAATTAAAAGTGATATAAGAAACCGCTTACCTTGTACTTTTCCTTAGTATAGGGTAGTTCAACCTACTATATAATGGTAAAATCATTGTTATTAAATTTTACAATAACCAAATACATAAATATGATATCATATATGGTCTTCTAATATTTCTTTGTTAATAATATTTCAGTTGTATCATCATTTTAGGTGTTAACTGATTCGTTTTCCTTTATATTCTTGGTTACGTAAGCCATGTTTGTTATGGATATGAGGTATCTGATTAATATACATAATGATAATATGTTCATAAATATTATTTTCTATCGTAAAATGAAAATTATTGTTGAATGATTTCTATGGGGAAGGTATCTCATCGCGTTCATGGAGACGGTAATCCGTACGTACGCACGAGCAACAGAATCATTATATTGTTGGTGAAATCGTATGTAATTGGATGGTATATAATATCTACAGAATCATTTTCTTGTTATATTTTTTATTTAAATCATTTATACTAATTATTATACCCATCCAAATAATAAAGTGTTCAAATAACTAACTTCACAACGACATGGAGACGGTAAGCCGTACATACGCATGTACGATGACATTGTCATTTATAGGATGGATAGAATAACAAATATGGTTGTACCATATTTATAATAAAAAAACAGTATGTATAAGGTAATGGAGTTATTATTTTGGTATGAAAACAAAAAAGATAGAGGAAGTGGAAGAAAAAAAGAACTTGAAAGAGGGTGGTGAAATTATTACCTCTTCCTCAGGTGTTTCCTTTCTAGTTGATCAAAAGGTCTCCTTAGTTTGGATTTCTGATCAAATTAAGGAATCTAGATTTATTTGAGGGAATATGGGAGGTTTTTTGGATGAAACTTATATTTTTTTTAATATTATATCAACCAATAATATAGCGTTTTTTGAAAACTCATTTATGTCAATGTTGACATTATTTAGTATTTAGTTTTTGTGAAAATCTTAACAGCATGAACTTCGAAAAAAAAAATCTAATCAACCCTAACATGTCATATTAACCTAGAAATTTAGTGGAATCAATCTAAAGTCTCAAATTACATTTATTAATATATTTATAATGTAATTTATTTTAATATTCCATTAATTAGGTAATTACTGCGTCATCATTGTGTCATAAATAAATTTAATTATTTATATCTAAAAATTATAACTAAAATAACATTATGTAGGAAATAATTTTATATTTCTAACGAATATTTATAGTCGAATTTATCTTATGTACAACCATATATTAAAAATGGTTTAGTTATTGAATTTTGAATTTAACTCTTTTAACTCTTATTTAAATAAAATAATAATAAATGCCCTAATCAAATCCATGTGGACCAAAGAGGATCATATTGTATTCCTAAGGCTCTTTTTTGGTCTAATAATGTTTATTGAAAAAAAATAGGACATGTTTTAGGGTAATTATAATATCATTTTTACCCTTAATTACCCTATTTACTTTTAACCATGATAAATAAAAGTCAAAAGTTACTATTCACCAAAAATTATTTTTGCCTTATTGAACCAAATTTTACATACTGATGTCAAGCGTGTCACTAGGATTTTTGAAATTCAACTCCAAGAAGTGGTAAAATTATGTTTTATGCAAATTTGCAAATTCTCCTAGAATGAGGGTAAAAGACGGTAAAAAGTTCAATAAAATCTCATACATCTAATTTTATTGTAAAATGACTCCAATTAATTACATTGAAATTATATAGGTATTACATATATATTTTTAATTAAAATAAATTTATATAAAATAAATAATTATTTAAATAAAATGTCGGTTTTAAACTATAACGCATAGTTTTTCACTATTCATCAAAAATTGAATGT
The DNA here is from genome assembly GCA_963277665.1 of Viscum album. Classification (NCBI taxonomy): domain Eukaryota; kingdom Viridiplantae; phylum Streptophyta; class Magnoliopsida; order Santalales; family Viscaceae; genus Viscum; species Viscum album. The sequence continues at coordinate 246,699,790 of OY728135.1, read as the reverse complement.
TTTCTGAAAAAAAAATTCACCCTATGCTAATTTGGATATTCCAAATTCAAAAATGAATTATATTTTACCAAATTCAATACATATATGTTTCATTAATTAATCTAAAATTAATTCCTGTTGTCGAAACCGAAAAGCGGGTTTTTAAAAACTAAAAACTATCAAAAGATTGACATGTGTTTATGTTAAATTTAATTGTGAAATTTCTTATAATGACCTGCATTGTATTAAATGATAAAATTAAAATTTAATTATACTTCCAAACCATTCAAATTCATAATTTATCCCTATAAATTATTTAGATCAAAAAAGTTGTTTTCAATTAAAATTTAGTATTTTTCAGTATTTCTCAAGATATGAAAGTTATCAGAAAAGAACCAAAAATTTATTCAAAATAAATTTTTATATCTCGTTTCTGAAAAAGTATTTAATTGAATTAAATTTAATATATAAATGTTTCAAATATTGGTTTTAAAAATGGTTTTTCATTTGAAGGTTGTAAAATTGCATTTTTTAAAAAATACTTCTTTTATATAAAAAATGAATTTGTTCTTATATTATGTCTATGAAACACATTATATGGACTGTAAAATTATATGGAGAATATAAAATTCAAAATTCAGTTAATATTTTTCATAACTACTTTTGACCGAATAGTTTGGTAAGTCATGGTGCGCTCAAACTCGGTGTTTCGCGTAGCACAAGCTATTGAATTACATTAAAGAAAATAACTTACTATAAAATCATGGGGTGTTACAACCTTGAATAATAATATGGTCTTATGAGAAAACCATGACTACAAAGATGGTTTGGGGACTGAACCCATTCCACTTATATTTTTTTTAAAAAAGGGAATTCCCAGGAGTGGCCTTCTCGAACCCTCCACACCCAGGAACCCCCCTCCCCACGAAGAGATCATCCGGAGAAGCCTTGGCCAGGAAGGAGCCGTTCTTAGCCGAGATGAAAGAGAATCCTGCAGGGTTACATCTTGATCAGCGATGGTTCGTAACAGCAATCCATCAGCCAGGTAAAATTCACCCTTCTTCCCGCCCATTGAGACACCGGGTGACCCGGCAAGGCGAGTGGAACATGGGAGGCGGAAATTCTCCAAATATAAGCTCCTAGGAATCGAACCCCAGACCTCATAGAACACTGTTGTGGTGGAAATAGACCACACTTTGGAAGTAATCCTTGAAAACAATGGAAATAATTTATCTATTGTTTTCCACATTTCAAGGTATTGTTTCTTTATTGTGAATTCATTATTATTCTCTAAACTCTCTTATTATTCATGTTTTATAAGATACAAATATTTATCCCATGAATCATTTATATGATCTGGGATATATAGGGTATGATCTTCAAATTTTATGTTTAAGTTCTCATACAATTATGTTCATGTTATGCTTAAATATTTTCCTTGTTTACCCTTACTGAGAATCTGATCTCACTATTTCTTGAATTTTTTTTCTTCATGATATGAAGAATGATATTTCAAAAAGGGTTCTAGTTATGATGAAATTGGTGGGAGAATAAGTATATGTATTATGAACAAACTATTTATGTTCCCTGGTTTTTAATGGAACTAATCTAATAATGTATTTGGGTTTGTGTTTTTATAATGTATTAAATATTATGCAATGACTGATTTAATATCTATGTACTTTAATATTGGGTTGTTATAAAACTTGACAAATTTAAACCTCTGACACCCATACAAGCATATAGTGGAAGTAACATTGGATGTGGAAAGCATTAGATAACTAGTATTGAGATCAAATCTGTACTTCCAATGGTAAATCCCAGATGAATATTCCAGCGGTCTCCAGTGAGAAGGATTATATCCCTTCTCACTGAGAAGTAGTTTACGGAAATATTCTTGTAGTAGTCATGGGGGAGCCATATATCTCATCCCCTATTCATGAAGCCCATAGACATATTCTGGTGGAACAAGGAGGACAAAAGTGGGATCATATCCCCGCATCAATTGAATATATCATCTGGTATATTGTGGAGAAACATAACGTGAAGGGTTAGAATCCATCGAATATTATACTAAAGTGTATCTAAATATTAAAAAAACTGAAGAACTTGATCGGAATATTCCAACACTTCTACATTTATATGGATAAGTTCATATTAATATCCTTATATCTTGGGTAGAACAACACTCTGATAAGAATGACTAACTGGTTTCTTTTAGAAAAGTTCCCTTTCTTTCTCTGATATAAGAAGATTATATGAATATTTTTTTATTGGATGAGGCACCAGACTATAATTATATTCTCTATACAATAGTGTCTCACCTAGTGGGAGTGAATCATGCCTCAGGAAAGGCACACATTCTAATAAAAAGAGATCAAAGTTGTACTCTAAAGGCTAATGGTTGGGAACAAATATGAATACTGACAAAGGCACACTAAGTGATAGAGAAACATGCCTTAGGATAGGTTCACATTCATTTCGAAAAAGTCCAAAAACACACTCGAAATGCCTTTGATTAGGTTCATATCACTATTCAGTAATGGGATCATGAAGTGAGAGCTACACATACCTCGAGGTAGGCTCATATTCCTATCATTAAAGCTACTCGAAAAATTCCAAATGCCAACCGAATCCCTCCACAAATCCCTACTTTATCCAAAATACAACTCCACCAGTTTCCTTTAAAAGAAATATAAGAGGAGTCTCATATACCCTCTATATGTTTAGTGAACTGTCGATATATTCTAGTGAGGAACACATATTTGAACAGGGATCATTTCACCACTTCATTCAATCATAATTGGCATATTCTACTAACCAACTACGTGTATGGTAATATTCCTTTATAAAATGAAGAAACTCATTAGAAAACTCCATTTTATTCATTGTAGAAAGATCATACTCCCTTATCACCATAATGTTATAGGAATATTCTAGCAATCATCATAGAGAATGATCATATCCATATAAAATCCCAAAATACTGGTCGACATATTCCAGCCATGACATAAAATGATTCTAAGATCCCTAATATTCTCAATTATAGATTCTTTTTGGTTATTTAGGACACAATATCAACAACACAAGGGTCTTATTACTATTAAAGGGATGTAGGAGGATATGATTACTCTGATGTACCTCATCATTGTTATTTGGAGATTAATCACAAGTACTATAATCTAGAAATTTTTTATGGTCAACCTCCACATGGTGATACATCCCCGGGAAAATAAAATTATCCCTTTTACTAGACACCCCCATATAAATAGGTGTTTAAATCATTGACTCATTTTTATAGAGAGGTTCTTAAAATACTAGGATAAAATGTATACAGTTCCCTATCAACATTGATCAACACTCCACTCCGGTAAGCAGGCGACCCTGATAAGTAACTCATGTGGTCTAAAGAAATAAAGTTTTGTATATTTGATGAACATGAAATTTATATTTATATTTAATTTAAGTCATATGGAAACAGCCTCCCCACCATGTTCTCACCTCAATCTATGTGACCCTAGAAAATGTAACTACCCAATATTTTGTTAATGAAAATTACTCTTGATCTAATTAAATGTCTCTTTATGTAAAATGTTTATATAAAATGTCAACTTCATTGGTTTTATGTTTTTTTATTTTAAAATACTATTAAGAAATGTTACCGTTTCTAATATATCCATTGAACAGTGATCACATGATTAGTATAAATATAGGGCTTTAACAAATCCAAACTACCCAGACAAAGGAAGCGATGGCCTCATCCAGTAGATGTGCCCCATACGAAGCCCATTTGTCAAACCCTGGAAAAGAGGTTGCATCTTTGGGATTCTTTCTTGGCCAAGCCCAATCTGTTCTTGAATATGTTAAGCTCGAATGGGATGGCCTATGAGAGATGTGGATGTTGATAGAGACTACCACCCGAGCAATGTTATCCGAGCCACCTCAACAATCTGTCACCATCACACACCTCACCCTTTGGTCTTATGCGGGTGTTTTAAGGAGTTATTTAACAAGACCCTAGTACCATGGTTATGTACATTTTTTTTTGTATATAATAATGAATATACTTTCATTTTATTATTGTTACCTTGTAAATAGTTTTTAAAGCACAAATAGTATTTTTAGTCAATGTTCAACTAAGAAATATATTTTGATGAATTAATGGATTTTTGATTTAAATAATATTTTACTAAAATAATATTATTTTTATAAAATTAATTTGTCTTAAATATAAACTTTCTTATAATTTTAAGAATGAAATTGTAATTTTTATTAAGGTTTGAAATCCATTTTCGTCAAATGCCATGAATTTTCGATAAATGTCAGTTATTATATTAAATTTTCAAATTAAAATATTTAAAAAATTATTTAGGTAAAATGAATATTATTTCTTGAATCAGTATGTCAAAATTATCCAATGCTGAATTTTTCATAATTTTCTAAGACAGTCAAATTTTTGGGTAAAAATTTAATACTGTTGAAATAATATGTTTCATGACACCATAATGACCCAATAGTGATTTAATAAAATACTATAAACTTTATGTTCGGCCAATATATGTTTTAATTTTAAAATAATGTGATTTTGGGTTTGTTTGGTTTATTTTACAAAGCTTTAGTGGACCTTTCAAGAGTTATTAAACATTTTGTATTTTTAAATTGTTTTCCTTGGGAGTGTTCTCACCTCCACATATGAAACCCCATTATTTAAATAATTTCGGACTTTGAGATTATAAAATATTTTTTTCCACTTCCCTTTGACAAAAACCATGGGAACAAACCATGGGCTGGTTTGTGGTTTTGATTAGTTTAATGTGAGATGTCCCAAACCTAAATAATAAATAATTCCATCACCTTTCCTATACAAACCCACCCAAGCTCCCACTTCATCATCACACAAAGATATTTTAGTTCATCCCTCCTCTTCTATAATATCTCTAGAATCCTCCTAAATTTCCCCAGGTTCCCAATATTCCTCTCTCAAGCCTCTCCCAAGCCTTCAGAAGCACATTTTCAAGTAAGAGTTTTTTCTTCCTTTCTCATTTATGTCCAATATTCATTAAATTGTTATGCCCTTTTAATTTCAATTATTAATGTTGGGGTATGGTTTTGCTCCTCCCCCACACATCCCTATTTATGTATGAATTATGGGATACCACTTTCACTCTCATTAAATGCCTCCCATGTACACTCGTTACTATGCCGAAATTCCGAAAGGAATTTCTCTCTCCTCATTTACATTCAAGAAATTATTTGGTATGTTGAATCTAAATTCCATTATATTTATTAGGAAATGTATCTATATGTCCCCCTTATTGTCTATGTCATGTATATATGATGAGACACCCCTGTCTCTCTCATCAACCATTTTTATGAGTTCTTATGTCATGTCATTATGCTAGAAAAATTAAAACGCGTTTTTCAAAGACAAAGTCATTCAGTAGTGAATACCATGCCCATTTATCTATTAAGGGTATTCATCTTTATGCACATTTTATTGTTGATTAAATAGTTTTATGTCTATCTTCCACATTCATTTATCGTGGAATAAAAGATTATGTTGAATGATTCAATGTTTTATGATCCATGTGGCACACTTTTGCTTGAAATGAAATGTTTAAGAAGGGTGTGCCCTGATAGCGCTCCAATGCATTGGGTAAAGTATAGTATCCTGATACTTAATGTGCAATAGGTGTTTACTCATGATAGTTCAAGTTAAATGAGGGTTTACTAGTGCTTAATGTGCAATGAGGGTTCACTCATGCTCTATGTGCAATGTTCCTTGGCTCATGCTAATTCCATGTTAAGTGTTGTTGCCACATTTCCAGCACCCTACTTTCCAAAGGTGCAGAATGAAGCACCCTATAAATTGCCTGAAGGGTATGAGGAAATTCGTTAGGATTGGAAGAAAAGGGAACCCAGCTATTAACTATTAGAAAGAAAGACTTGCGGCTGTGATAGAGGAGAGGAACACTCCGTTTGAACCTCAACAAGTGGTTCATTGCTACAACTGCAAAGAACCAAGGCATCTGGAAAATCAGTTCCCTAAGACAAGGGTTTTTGGAGGCAACCAACAACCTCCAAGGCGGTAAGGGAGAGATTTTTCCACCACTACTACCGAAGTGAATCCTGAAAACTAAGTGGTGATAGGTACGCTTGTTATTCATTCAAGAATAGTGAACGTACTTTTTGATTCAGGTTCTATGCATTATTTTATATTTCAAAAGTTTAGTAGAACTATCCCAGCACCACCAAAAATCATGAATGTGAAGTTGTCGGTGAGTATTGAAAATTGGGCAATCATTGCATCCCATGAATATAACTATTCCCCTATCATAATCTATGGATTAAACTTCCCTATGAACCTTGTCATACTCCCTCTCGTGTAATTTGATGTAATTCTTAGCATGGATTAGATTTCCTTATATAGAGCCAACATAAATTGCAGTGATAGGGGAATCACTCTCCATGTGGAGAATCGACCCCTGATTCATTACTAGTCCATAGAAAAAGATGAATCTTCTTTAGCTCCATCATCTCAAGCGTGAATATGAATTTATTATGAGAATGTGTATATGGATCAGATTATTGAGTCTAAGGAGGGAATCATCCTACATGGCATGCCCATTGTGAGGGAATTCACTGAAGTGTTTCCCAAGAATTGATTGGTCTTCCTCTTAGAAGAGATGTTGAATTATCAATTGATCTTATACCTGGTCCATTACCAATATCCAAGACTCTGTATAGAATGGCTGTTGTGGAGCTATAGAAACAATTACAAGAGAATTTGGATAAAGGGTTCATACACCCAAGTGCTTCACCATGGGGTGAACCAGTCCTCTTCGTCAAGATGAAGGCTTGGTCAATGTGCCTTTGAATCGATTATCGTGAGCTCAAAAAACCATGATAAAGAACAAGTATCCTCTACCATGAATTGATGAATTTTTTGATCAGCTGTGTAGAGAACAATACTTCTCCAAGGTGGATTTTCGGTCTGGATATTATCATGTAAGGGTGAAGAAGGAAGATATACCCAGGACTACTTTTCATAAAATATATAGGCACTATGAATTCATAGTAATGCCTTTCGGACTCACTAATGCTCCAGAAATCTTCATGGACTTGATTAATAGAGTCTTTGGAGATTACCTCGACAAATTTGTGGTAGTCTTTATAGATGATATTCTGATATAATCCAAAACCAAGGAGGATCATGAGGATCATCAAAGAACTGTACTAGAGACCTTGCAGAAGCAGTAGCTCTATGCAAAGTACAACAAGTGTGAGTTCTGGTTGAAGGAGGTCTCATTATTTGGCCATATCACCACAAGAAATGAGATATCTGTGGATCCCTCCAAAATATATGCAATTGATGGATGGTCGAGGCCAACATTGGTAACAGATATCCATAGATTCTTGGGGTTAGCTGGATATTATAGACGATATGTGAGAAATTTCTCACGATTTTCCAACCCACTTACCAAGCTAACTCGGAAGGGAGTAAAGTTTTCCTAGAGTGATGAACCTGAAGAAAGCTTCAAGTAGTTGAAAAGGAGGCTTATCATTGCGCCCGTTCTTACTTTACCGACAAGTGGATAACTTTTTTTGGTATTCAGTGATGCTTTGAAGAAGGACCCAGGATGTGTGTTGATGAAAAATGACAAAGTAATTGACTATGCTTCAAGGAAATTGAATTCTCATGAACCGAACTATCCAACACATGTACTCGAGTTTGTTGTAGTGATCTTCACTTTGAAAATATGGGGGCATTATCTCTTCGGGGAGAAGTGTGAAATATATAAGAACAACAAAATCCTAATGTATATATTCACATATAAAGAGTTGAACATGCGCCAATGAAGATGTTTAGAGCTGATCAAAGACTATTACTGCTCAATCCATTACCACCCTGGGGAAGTGAAGAAGGTGGCAGATTCCCTAAGTAGAAAGGACCCAACGATTCTATCATTGATGAGAATGGAAAAGGATCCAATCTTCTTAGATTGGATGAAGATGTACATGGGAATCATAAAGAAGGGAACATCATCAATCCTTTCACAAATGATTGCTCAACAATCACTTTTGGAAAGGTTAAAGGATACTCAAAAGGATAATGTTAGAATTCAAGAAAAAGTAGAAGCTATCGGAAAATGGAAATACTTGGAGATTAATGTTAATGAAGAATGAATTTTGATATTTGGGAAAAGACTATGTTCCATCAAACCCAGAGCTGAAGAAGAACCTTTTGGATGATGCACATAGTTCAAATTTCTCTATTCACCCATGAAACACAAAGATGTATTGAGATCTCCGAGAGCATTATTTTTTGGATAATCTAATGAAGGGGATCGTTGAATATACATCAATGTGACTAGTGTGTCAGCATGTGAAGGCAGAGAGGAAGAATTATAAGGGGATGATGCAACCATTGCCCATACCAGAATGGAAATGGGAGAATATCACCATGGATTTTCTCACCGAACTTCTGAATACATCCAAAGGCAATAATAAAATCTAGGTTGCTGTGGATGGTTTTACAACCTTTTCACACTTCATTTCTATTCGGGAGTATTTCTCATATGATCAACTGGCACATATATATATCAGGGAAGTGGTAAGGCTACATGGAGTACCATATCTATTGCGTTTGATCGAGATCCAAGATTCACGTCTACATTTTTTAAGAGACTTCAACATGCTCTGAATACTAAACTGAACTTCAGTTCATCCTATCATCCTCAAACTGATTTCCAATTCGAGCAGACTGTCCAAACACATGAGGACATGTTGAGAGCGTGGTAAATGGACTTTAAAGGAGGATGGGATCAACATATACCTCTGGTTGAGTTCTCTTATAATAACAGTATCCACTCGAGCATCCTAATGGAACCATATGAATCCCTTTATTGGAAAAGGTGCAGAACACCAGCATGTTGGGATGAGATCGGCGAGCGTAAGATGCTTGGACCAGAAATGGTCGAAGAAATGGTGGAGAAGGTGAAAAACATTCAGCATCATATCAAGGCATCCAAGAGTCTAAATAAGTGTTATGGAGATAACCGTCGATGAGACCTTGGGTTTAAAGTTTGAGACATGGTATTTCTATGAATATCTCCATGGAAGAAGGTCATGAGGTTTGGATGAAAGGGATGTTACGTCCAAGGTACATCTTCCCCTTCAAGATTCATGACCGTGTCGGGGCTATGGCATATCGACTAGCACTTCCACCTAACATGGACAAAGTACATGATGTATTTCATGTATCCCTCTTAATAAAGTACATACCAGACCCTTCACATGTACTAACTTCAGAGGTGGTATAGTTAGAGGATGATCATTCTTATGAAGAGAAACCATTAATGATCTTAGATCGAAGAGAAAAAGTTCTTCAAATTAAGACGATGTCCCTCGTCAAGGTCTTCTGGCGAAACCACATGTTCGAAGAAGCGAAGTAGGAATTAGAGTAAATAATGAAGCAGAGTTACCCAAATCTATTTTAGTGAGGGTAAAGGAAATTTTGACGGCGAAATTTCATAAGGGGGGAATATTGTAATGACCCAAACTTTTGTTAATGAAAATCCCTCTTGATCTAATTAAATGTATCTTTATTTAAAATGTTTATATAAAATGTCAACTTCTTTGTTTTTATGTATATGTATTTTAAAATACTGTCATGAATTTTGATCATTGCTAATATAGCCGTTGAACAGTGATCACATGATTAATATAAATATAGGGCTTTCACAAATCCAATTTACTCAAACAAAGGAAGCGATGGCCTCATCCAGTAGACGTGCCCCATACGAAGCCCATTTGTCAGAGATCGGAAAGGAGGTTTCATCTCTAGGCATCTCTTTTAACCAATCCCAAGCCGAGCTTGAATATGTTAAGCTCGAGTGTAAAAACCTATGAGAGAAGTGGAAGTTGATTGAGATTACCACCTGAGAATTATTATCTTAGCCACCCCAAGAGTTTGTCACAATCGCACACCTCACTCTTCAGTCTTATGTGGGTGTTTTAAGTGATTATTTAACAATTCCCTATTACTATGGTGATGTAAATTTGTTTTTTATATAATAATTAATATACTTTCATTTTATTATTGTTACGTTGTAAATGGTTTTAAAGCACAAATCGTATTTTTAGTTAATGTTCAACTAAGAAATATATTTTAATGAATTAACTGATTTTTTGAATTTATTAATATTTAAATAATATATTTTTATTTTTATTAAATTAAGTTTTATTAAATATAAATGATTTTATAATTCTATGAATGCAATTGTAATTTTTATTAAGGTTTGAAAGCCATTTTTGTCAAAACCCATGAATTTTCGATAAATGTCAGTTTTTATTTTTAAAGTGAAAATAAACATAATTTCAAAATTATTTATATAACATGAATATTATTTTTTGAATTGGGAGGTTGAAATTATACAATGGTTAATTTTAAATAATTTTCTGAGACAGTCAAATTTTTGGGTAAAAATTAAAAACCGTTTAAATATATAATGTGTTTTAGGACATCATAATGACCCAATAGTGATGTAATAAAATACTATAAACATTATTTTCTGAAAATATATATTTTAACACTAAAATAATGTGATTTTGGGTTTTTTTTATTTTACAAATCTTTAGTGGACCCTTCAAGACTTATTAAACATTTTGTATTTTTAAATTGTTTTCTTTGGGAGTGTGACTCACCTCCACATAAGCAACCCCATTATTTTAAGAAGTTCTAACTTTGGCCATAAAAATATTATTTTCCACTTCCCTTTTCCAAAAACCATGGGAAAAACCATGGGCTGGTTTGTGGTCTGAATTAGTTTAATGTGAGGTGTCCCAAACCTAAATAATAATAAATTCCCTCACCTTTCCTCTATAAACCCACCCAAGCTCCAACTTCCTCCTCCCTAAAAGCCTTTGGAGTTTTTAAAACCTCTTCCCTCATATCTCTAGAATCCTCCCAAGGTTCCCCAAACTCTCATGAAGCCTCTCTCAAGCCTCTCTCAAGTATTTGGAAGCACACATCCAAGTATGGGTTTTTTCTTCCTTTCTAATTTTATTCCAATATTATTTAAATTGTTATGCCCTTTTAATTTAAATTATATATGTTGGGATATGTTTTATAACTTCCACTATATATCCCTATTTATTTTTGAATGATGGGATACCCCTTTCTCACTCATTAAATGCATCCCATGTATACCTGCTACTATGCTGAAATTCCGAAAGGAATTTCTCTCTCCTCATTTTCATTCAAGAAATTATTTTGTATCATGTATATAAATTCCATTAAATTTGTTGGAAAATGTATCTATATGACCCCCTTAATTTCCATTTCATGTAAATATGATGATACACTCGTTTCTCTTTCATCAACCAATTTTATGAGTTCTTATTTCACGCCGTTATGCTGTCAAAAATGAACCGCACTTTTCCAAGCCAAAGTCATTGTGTACTGAATACCATGCTCATTTATCTATCAAGGGTATTCACCTTTATGCACATTTACATATTTTTTAAATAATTTCATGTATATATATTACATTCGTTTATCGTGGAATAAAACATTATGTTGAATGATTCAATGTTTTATGATCCATGTGGCACACTTATGCATGAAATGAAATGTTTAAGAAGGCTGAGCCCTGATAGCACTCCAATGCATTAGGTAAGGTATAGAATCATGATATATCATGTGAAATGAGTGTTTAAGCATACTAATTCAATTTAAAGGATGGTTTACTCGTTCTTTATCTGCACTGAGGCTTTAATCATGCTCCATGTGCAATGTGCCTTGGCCCATGCTAATTCAATGTTAAGTGTTGTTGCCACATTTCCATGTTATGATTAACATGATTTATCATGACTTTATTTTTATGCTTCTCTTCTTCTCTATTGATATGTCTATTTTCTAACATGTATTGTATTCTTCATGTTATTCCATGATTATTCCCTTACTGTGCTTTATATCTCACCCTTTTCTTATTCATGTCCTCAGGTTATCCGATTCAATGCTAAGTACGAGGGAATGTAGTGGTCATGTAAGGGAAGTTTTCAATAAATATGTTGTATTTCATGTTTTAAGTTGTTATGTAATGAACCTAATACCCAAAGACACTATACCTCTCGATCTTCTATGTTGTATCAAGTGATGTTTATGTAATAAATTGTGATTAATTGTGTAATAAAAAGTAGGGTTGTCATAGAAAATCTATAGAAAATGTGTATGGCTTAGATTCTCAATAGTATTTCTGAAAATCTATAGAGATTGAAGTCATGAAACGTTTCATATAATCAATATTTTGTATTGTTAATGAGTGATAACTGCTATATCCATGGCATGGGACCAAAAACAAGAAAAACACAGTGAAAATATATAACATTCTCGATTCCCTTAAATCAAAGAGCTTAGACAACTGATCAATGAAACCTTAATATGAATCTATATCCAAGGATATGAAATGTATGGAAAATTTCAATTTATTTCACCCTTTAAATAGTAGAACTCCCCAAATTCAGAATCCTATAATGTCATAGTCTCTAGAAAAATCAGGGGACTGCCTAACACATGATCCAGTTAGTCACTACTATGGAAGTACCTTACATTAACGATTCCAATTTATCATGAATGGGAGGATAAGAATACCCAAATATCATTAAAATAGATCCCTATAAGTAATGGGAATTCATTTCAAACATTTTATTTTATGTTCATGTCAACCAGTAACTTTCCATATAAAATTACTCTAACCATGGGCTTCCATTGCACCTAACTCATAAATTATTACAACTTCATCAAATCAAACAGGTCATAATTCCAACCACCAAAGTATTCATCTAGAATTGTATGCATCCCACCAATCTAGGGGAATAGCTTTTAAAGTCTCTTCTCTTAGGTCATCAATCCAGGGGAGGATTTAGGAAATAATGGAAACAACTGAAATGACACCCCAGACTAGTGGGCTAGGGGTATTTTTATCTCAATATTAATCACTAGGTTTATCAACCCTCGATAGGGTTCTAGGGAAATCAGAAGAGGTTCCTGATCAACCACATCCCATATGGATCGGGGAATTTATATCTCAACCACATTCCCATGAGTCATCAAATCCTCAACCTGAACCATATGATCCCCAATAATATGATCAAAAAATGTAAATTGTTATGCTAAATAGTCTCCAGACCATATGTCTTGGAGAATTTTTATCCTCTTTATAACCATAGTGTTAATCATTCTTCTCTTGGATGGGAGTTAAATATCAATGGTCGACATCCAATCCAATCCATCCACATGAAAGATAAAACTCATCTATTCTTGTCTTGTTTGGGATTCATGACCGGACTCTCCCTCATATTCATTGTTCACCGGCCAATATTGGAGGTACATATGGTGAAGGAAACCAAACTATGTAAGAAATGTAATCCCAAAAGGTCTGATATGGAGAAGTGTTTGAAAAATGACCCTGATGTATGTAGTGGGGAATCATCATGTTTTCTTGATGTATTGAGATAACTATCATTCCATGGAACACCCCTATGGTTATTTTCACAATTGACACACATGATATTGTGTATGAAGATGTAAATGCTGAGGGATGCAAAACAGAAAGTATAACCTAATAGGATGGTTATTTGGATGCATCAATTGAGGCTATAAGTACCCTAGACCAGTGGATTATCCAACCCCTACCACCTATAAATATTGATTTCCTAACTCTATGATGGAACAGTAGTATGGGACAAGGGAAAGAAGTGGTCATATCCATATTGTCACCTAGAAGAGTGAAAACTCCTTCGATGTTGGATTATTTCGTATAGTATGACAAAGAGAAACATAGTATCAAACAAATAACATGGGAGATATTGATGGGAAATGATTAAAGTACGTATTGTATTCAATAAAGGATAATAATCCCACATCCCATAAATCAAAAAAGAGATGATCTACATATATGAGTCGCATATAATTATCAAACCCAATATTGATTTAGATAGTCAGTCTACATAAATGAGGAATTTTGATATGATGGATAAATACCACCATTATTAAATAATTCCCTACATAACCAGGGTGATCAATTGGACTTATCACATATCAAGTATTAGTGGGAAATTAAAATGGGGCCACCTCATTAATCACTACACACTCCCTAAAGAAGGGAAGCAAAACATACAAAAGTTTCTTAGTAAGTGACCCATTCTATTAAGTCCTTATCTACTAAAATGGAATCCAAGGAAGGTAGACATGCACCTATTTATAATAGGAGGAAACTATATCCCAAATTAGATATCATACATTAACTTAATCCAACATCAAAAATCCAATCATATCCTCAATAGAAAAAATCTCATATAGTTCATGTATTTATGCACTCTCATGATGTGCCCATGGGATTAGAGGGAGGAGATCAAGATGAAGTGTATTGTACATACTCTAATATTTCCAACATTTTTTTGGTACAATAGTCTCACATTAGGAAATTTTGTAAGATGGGAAGTCATTTTTCATCAATTACTTTACAAGTTTATCTCTAGGTGATGGAAACGACAATTTTCCAACTGAAAAAATACATGAAATGAAAAAAAATGAGAGTTTTTATAAATATATCCACTAAACACCCCGATCATAAAGGATAAATTGTAGAAAAGTTGTGGTAAAAATATATGGAATGAGCTGCAAACACCCCTGATCTAAATTAAATGCATGTGAGGGTTTTGTGAGTCTTTAGAAACAAAAAAAATATTTTTAAGACTCTATTCAATAGTCAAGAGTTAGGTATCAAATTGTACTATCGATAAAATTGAAAAATGAAAAAAAGGTACAGAATTCCTCTATTACCCTTAAACTCAGAGTAGTGCCCATCCAAACACATAAGCAAGCCCCAAATTTTCCAATTCCTCTTATTAAGAAATAGTAACTACAAAATATCCCTCATCTAGAAGACAAAAGATATCAGAGATGCCTATAATTTTAGGAATGGATGAATAAAATGTAAACCTTATAGAATTTAAAAGTCCTAGATTATTACCATATAGACATGGACATAACCTTCTGAACCGTCCACAACCCAAGAATACCAATGATTTCATCCCCACCAACAATCTTGAGTACATCCCTATCCATAGAAGGTGGGTCAGAACACCCAATATTTCTCAATATGCAATGAATTATTCCAAATCATGGTCGATTCTTCAAAGATGATGTTGGAAAACTCCCCTACATAGATGAATTTTAAAACCATCACCCAAATAGAAGAATAATGTGATTAGAAAAATTTACCATTTTGGTTTGGGTAGATTTTCAACAACTAGATTACTCAAAATAAAATTTACTAACATCATGCCACCTTAAGAGTGTAGTTGTGCACACCCATAATGTTTCATTATTCTATGATGCTGAAAAAAATTATTCCTCCCTGAGGTGACCATGACCATCATACATATGAAGAGATAGAAGAGGAAAATGATATTTTTCTCTAACACATGCTCTAACTCTTTCAAATTAATTTCTTGAAACATATGAATCATATGAACAACCCCACCAAATATAACCCTCAACAAATAAATAACTCATATTTGGTAAAGTTAACACAATAGAATTGGATAACCCTTATTGTCAGATGATGATTATGCCATTGAGTATCAGTTACCTACACATTACTTGAGATATGAAGCTTGAAGGTGTAGGATCTATGGATAGAGAGAAAGTTAATGGAGTTGAGACCCATGATCAGGCATTCCATAAATTCCAATAGAGACATAGATGTCACCCAAAACCCTCCAATGGAAATCCATCCCCAAAAATCATGTGTGGCTTCCTGGTAGGGTTGTGATATTCTGAAGATCCTATCTAATGGGGAAGGCTACAGAGATCTACACCATAGGGAGAAGATGTTCCCTCAACCTCTTCACAAACACTATGTCCATATACCTCAAATTTCCAAGATCAGGAATCAAATAATAAGGATTAAACCACTTTTAGAAACATTGATATCTAGTATAAAAGTATGACATTCTGAAATAGCTAGAAACTTTCATAGAAATGATCTAAATATTGGATATTACCCATCATTAAGAAAAACATTTAGAGTTACTCATTGAAGCACTCTAGAGCCCACAAGAGTTTTATATAGATGATTATACAGCCTAGGTTTATCGAGTAGAGACTATTCCATCATAATTATAGATCATCATATCATTTAAAAGGTAGAATCAAAAAGAGTTTGGGGACACATAAAAAAAATATACTTTAGGTAGACTTTATGATTAGACATTTGAAGGGCTCTGATTGAAAATGGTTCTAGGATCAAACTCATCCTTAATCAAACCCTTTGATGATTTATATATATAAGAGGAAAAATCTTCAACAAATACGGTCGTTCGAGGGTATGATAAGAGAGAAAAAATGCCTCTTAGGGATTTCAATGTCAAATATTTGTTTTGGATGTCACATATAACACTAATTTTATGGTAATCAATCATGAATCCATAGAAAATTACCTACTCAGAATGCAGTGGCTTCATAAAAACATAGTGGTGACTTCATCATTTTTCAGTGTTTGAAATAACTCATCATTATAGTGGTCATCCTACGATTTTGTGGAAATTCCCCTTTCATGTCTTTTGAATCCAAATATGATGAATTAGGATTCTAAAAAAGTGAATGAAAATAGAAATGGCTGGATAAAAATATACTAGTAGAATCCCCTAGTAGCTTGTGGGCTATCCTTGTGAATCCCTGGAGAATTCTCAACAACAGTTATATACTACACAAAAATATAGTTAAGGAAATATACTCAATACCATTTTCCAAGCTCTTTCTATCCCGAGTGATGGTATTAAATAAAATCATCTTCAGAGTCTCTATTCAGTAACTCTATCCACATGGGATGAAAATGTGAATTACCATGGTTGTTCTTACATTGACAGTGATAGAGATACCCATATATTTTATACCTCAAGAGAATATTCCTAGATGTAAAAATAGGTGGTAGAATAAGTGGATGTTCATTGAAATTTTAATCATGCATTTGAGGAAGACATCATCACTACCATTGGTGAGATCAAATAGGTAAATTTGGTAATAAAAGAAGATATGTGGCCTCCATTGATTAGTGCCACCATGCCTCTCAAAGAGTAAGAGATGTATATTTCATTTCTAAAGAAATGTTGATATTTATTCATTTGGAATTATTGAGTAATTCCTAGACAAAAATAATATGTGGATAAACACCATCTTGGGTTACTAGATGACCATAGATGTTTCAAGTAAGAATCTAGGAGGATAAACCCCTCTCGAGTTACATATGTTGAGTATTGTGTTAACAAATCAATCAAGTCCAAATTTTTCCAGGAGGTATAATACCCAAGAATTTTCACCAACATCATCCCTATCATGGAAAATAATGAGAAGATTAGGGTCTACATCGATTTTGAAGACCGTTATAGACACTGAATGAATGGTGATATCCTATTTCCACTCATTGAACACTTAATTGATGAAACTTTTAGCTTTCAATCCCCTTACATTATGGATCGGTACTCAGGGTACAATAAAATAATGATGTCTCGTGAAGATTAGGAGGCCACTCCCATTAAAGAACCCTACTGGGTCATTTATTATCAATTTATACGCATTGAATTTTTGATTTATGGGTCTACTTATTAATTCAACATGTATCATATCTTTACTCACCTCTTGGGATGAATAGTTGAATGTCATGTTGATGACATGGGGGTAAAATCACAACAATGTTGTGATTACTTAAATTATCTTAAAATAGTCTTTGACATGTTATAACAGTATAACCTGAAGATGAATCTTCTAAATTGAGATTTTGAGATAACATTAGGGTTGTTCCTTAGATTTATAGTATACAATAGTGGCATAGAGGTAAACCAAGATAATAATAGTGTAATTATAGAAATAACACCCCCTTAGAAACACAATGAACTTCGGGGATCTAAGGGAACCTCACTTACCTTTATCATTTCATAGCCAAACATACAGAAAATACCTCTCCCTTACCAAGATAATGAATAGTGTATTCATCTTCTAATGGGAGGAGTATTTATATGAATCATTTTAGAGTCTTATGTAGTGCCTACTACACCCACCGATCTTGATTGCACCAGTAGAACAAAATCTACTCATCGTGTATTTTGATATCACAGAATGATCCCATAACACACTATTTCATAGATAAATGATATGGGGAAGGAGAAAAGTATATAATACCATCATAAAATGATTATAGGTAGTGATAACCATCATTTTGATGTCATGAACAACTACCTCACACTTTTTTTTTGAAAAGGATAGTTCATTACTTGATGCACCATATAGTCCACCTGGTCTCTCATATTTATTTGTTCAAGTAAATCATTGGATTCGCTATTCTAGTTATGATTTTGGCTTAATGGGTGGTTATTATGTAAAAATGTGACATTCATTTCATTTCATCTAATTTAGTGAAAGGGCATGCCATGACTAATTCCAACGAAGAACATCCTACCAGCAGAAAGTGCACCAGTGAACAGAAAACTTTAAGATGAAGAGGTATCTTATGCCCCTCACACTCCTCGGACTTAGGAGATGTATTTTGATAGTTCCTCTCGGGAATATATAGGTAATAGACTTGAAAACCAACATCTCGATTGGGTTATCTTATGGATTGTATATGTTTCCACGAACAAATAAATTTTTTCACTTCTCATTCTCACTATTCAAAGGCTACATAAATAATGATGCTAATTACCGTGTCCTCATTACTTGAATTTAACAATCCCTACATCTTTAGATAGCCTATTTAATTATCAATGGAGATTCAACTCTAGTGATAAAGATTGTTGATGTTGAATATTCAATGTAAAATTCATAATCATCCCCTTTTGTTGGAATAATCATAGGGATAATAGAGGAATTAAACTTTCATCCCACACCACTTCACATCCCCTAATCACATATCTCTCATTTCAACATACTGGTTCATTCACCCTCACTCATTTAGGACCATGATCAAGAGGAATCGATCATTCACATCATGCACTGAAGGATGGTCTCATAAAATGTCATCTACAACATGGGTGAAATAAATCAGGTCAACACATCCCTAGATAATTAAAAATATAAATCATCCAATGGATGGATGGATCCAATATTTGATAATCTCCAAAATGGGACTCTTTTGAAATGGTGATCCAGAAGGGAACAGGTTCAGGTTTGAGTGGTGAACCATACCCTTCTGGGTAGTCCTAATGAGCTAAAATCTTTCTATATGGAAGGAATCAATGGAATTATTCGTAGATGTATAGAAAAAATAGATATTCCTAGAATAACATCATATAGGCTCCTACCACCCTCATCAATTTGGGACATATAACTTCAACCAAATTTGGAGGCTATGTTACTATGGTAAAATCATGATAAAGGACTCTTTTGAATTCTACAAGAAGTTTTATGCATGTAAAATTAAGGAAACAATCATCCATCATCCCCCAAAATTGTTACATATATCAGAATATTCCATGTCAGTTTCAAGAAGGGTAACGGATTTTATAAGGCCCAACCCTAAGCTAAAAATAATAAATTTAAGTAAATCCATATTCCTACCAAATTACTTTACAAATGGATGAGGAAATACACAACATGGAATTTGGGTTGAAGAATAAAATCATCTTCGAGATCTATAACATCATCACTAGGTTCAAAGTCCCTCACATTATATTAACTGACAGTGACACCAAATTTTATCCTATGGAGGTGAAATTTTTTTATCAGGGGTAAAACATCAATTGCAATCACTCCTCACACGATTATGAAGTAGAATATTGAAAAATATAGGCCTTTAATAAGATATTGTAAAATATAATCCATAAGATAGTGAATAAAAACAAGATTACTGGGAAAGACAAGATCCTCCATGCTTTTTGGTCTACTATATCACCACACACATATATACACAAGAAACTATATATTCATTAGTGTACAGAACCGATGAGGTGTCTCCCATAAAGGTCCAGTTCCCCTCACATAAAATAACTATCTCAAGGAAAATCTCAAACAATGATTAATCACAAAAGTAGATAGATGAATTATAGTAGTTCAATGATAAAAAGTTACATCACACAACCTCAACATCCAACAGAACTAGATTGAATGATCCTTCAGTAATTTTTTTCCTCCACCCCTTCCTTTTAGGAGAACTGGTATTGGCTCTCAGAACCCTAATGATACTTAGAAAAAATCCTATGAATATGGAACCCAAATTGGAAGGGCCTTATATCATACATATGTCCTATCACAATATAGCTTTCACATTGGCCCTAATTTATGGGAAACATATCACACCCCCATCAATAAAAGGTTTCTCAATAAATAATTCAAATATCATCCATAAACATTATTTAATCATAGCATTAGGATGTGAAAACACACAAACATTTCCTACACACATAACATTAAATTATTAGAACCACGCTATTTCTGATTGAATTTATACTGCATTGTGGACGTCCACACTTCATGAGAACCATCATCTTACTAATGATTCATTTCACCTACGAAGGATCCGTGAAAAATAAAAATGATGTGTCATCATCCCTAAGTGTGAGTCAGATCCTCAAAGGGAATTTTCCATACAAGAACTACATGTGCCTTGATTCCCATTAATATAGGATATACATTGATGTTTGAATCTCAAATATTTGGACAAGACCCAATATATTTGTCTTGGTCACAAGATAACAGACCAAGTGACAATGGTGAATCCTTCTTTTTCACATCACATGACCCTTGTCCTTATTCCAAGATGTTAAACATCATCGATGATGTCCCGGCCACCTGGAGATAAATTGAACAGTTTCCCAAAACTACAAGCAGTGTGATTCCTACCATCATCCGATACATAGTTACACCCATACCTCCATTCAAGGGTTGTTATAAAATATTCTACTTCTTCTACATCAAGTCACATCCATCGTTACTACATTATTTTAAACTGCACGTATGACTTCCTCACCACATGTCACTAAATAACTTGGTTTTCCAGAACAATGTTTGTATTGATTCTCATTATGATGACATATGTATGGATGACTAGATACTATATATTGGCCTAGACACCTAATAATACCAAATTATCATATCTTAAATTTCCTATGTGTTGTGAAAGGAACCATTTATATTTCTTTTTTCACACTTTGATCCCAACTCACGTGATCTTAGGAATTTTGATAATGGATTTCTCGTATGACCTAGAAAAATTAGTTCTTGATAGGATTAACATGATACTAAATGCAATACCTTAAAAGTTACGTGATGAGTAATTTCCTTATGATGTAAAACTAGATGTTTGATGTATATTGCACGACACAAATACTAAGAAAATTTGTTGTCAACTCTAGAGAGGACCACTATAATTAGTATTGGTCTCCAACCAAACATCCATTCAAGAACTACATGTGTCTCAATCCTTTTCATTATAGGATATGTTGTGACATATAGATCTCAAGTCTCTAATCTTGTTGCAATATTCCCTTTTCCTGATAAGAAACCTACATTCTTTCTGATAATTTTAAATTTATTTTTTTTCTAAAGAAATACATGTTTTTTAATTCTTATTTCCATAATATATGTATTGGTCCTCATATTCTCAATCTTGGTCCTAGCAACAATACTCAATGAGAACAATGCTTCCACCCCCTCTATGTATGGGTTAATCCAATATATAGAGTTTCCCTTTAAAGAACCATGTGTTTTATTATTCATATTAATTTATAATGCATAGTGATTCATGAATCTATGCAGAAATCATCCTTACAAGATGATGTTAAACATCATGGAAAGGAAAAATTACTTAACACGTGATGTTAAAATGCAAGGAAAATGACTAGGTCACATGAAATTAAAACTGCATGAAAAATACATCCCCAATACAAGATTTTATAATTTCTTGGACATCACCCATTATTATCCCATTTTAATGGACCATGAGTGACAAACCCTGGTCAACCCGAGGATAGTGTTATTCTATCATCTTTAGGCCCCATAACCAAAAAATTACACTTTAGGTATTGATTTCCTATTTTAGTACTTGACATTTCACATCCCTTTGAATGGAAAACATATCTCTCTATTTGGCCTCAATATCAATGAATAAGGGATTTAAACTAACAAATAGAGGCTTATTGGCCTGAAAGGATGGGTTTTTTAATCCTGGTGAGATTGAAATAACCGTGGCAGGACTCATCACTTGAGGATGTTCTAGGCCATCCTTAAAATAATTGTACAATTTCATTACTAATGACCTAAGAAACGAGAACCATTATTTACAACATTTTCAAGTCCTTAATAGAAGGGTGTTGGAGTACTTTTGACACTGTGTATCTTAATTGGGATATTTTGTACTATTACCCTAATACCAATTCATTATGAATCATGAACATAAAATGCATGAACTATGGTCAAATCAATATTATATTACACACTACCCTTTAATGGTTAAAATAATAGGAAATTAAACTACATGTGAATGATATATAAAACGTTTCTGAATGAAAACCTACCAGGGGAGGCCTGAGAATAATTCAATTATCTTCTGTCTATACTCTTCATCTCTAGAGATTCATAAAAACTATATGCATACAAAATAATGTGTAAAACTCATGGTGTCCACTTTGTGGCCCTAGTAGAAGTCAAGCCATGCTCACTGGACACCTAGGTCTAGTAAAAACATACAGCAATGGTCTATCACATATCATCACCATAATAACATGTTAACGTGGTGGTGATACAACCTTTTTTCTGCTCAAACCCTTCTTGAGTATTACTTTTTCCCCAAGTCACACTTCATTATTTGAGTTCATCGGATCACCGAAAACCATCCATGGATCTTGAAGAAGGATAATCAGCTTCAAGAGACCCTTTAATTGAAAATTATTGAATATTTATGGCTTCTTCATATGTGACTATGTCCATCAACCAAATTTGTCATAACTTGAAAAATGGGATCTCTGATCCTTGTGATCCCAAACATAATTGCGGTATATCATTAAACCTTAACGGTTTTTCAGTGATCCCAAAAATTATTTTACCATATCATCTTCATGACCCAAGAACATTAGAAAATAATTTATATTCCCCATAAATGGACTATTAAATTAGATTTTATATCCACGATATTATGTCACCATGTTTTATACCCTTTCTAATTGAAGTAATGAGACACTCAATTATTAAACCTTTTGATGGCCCACACCACATAATTCAAAACCATATGATGTAGGTACTGACCATCCCCCTATAAATCCAAACTGGACTAGGGTTCTATAACCCTTCCTAGCTAGCTTCTGATCCATATCCGACTATATCAACCAGATGTTTGAGTCATCGAAAATTTACTAAGTCACTTGAAAAAGATCAAGGATCATATTTTCATGACCATTCATATAATCCTAGTGGGATCATTAATAATTTATTTGACCTACCAACTAATGGAATCTTCTCATTATAAGAAAGTGACTCTGATCCTTATGAGCCCTGGCTGCACCGGGGAAGATCCTAGGACTTCATGGTGTTATGGGTAATTTTGGGAACATCTACATCATTCCATATTCCTCGAATCGAACTTTTTTGGTTATAGATAACTCAACCAATATTCCAACTATCCAGGTGCACTCATATTTAACATATCTTTGGCATCTACCCGTACCATCTCAAAAATCATTCATTACCCTTAGAAAAGTGTAGGTACAACTATACTTGGACATGTTATCGAAAAATAAGTTTATTTACCTACCAACTAATGGAATATTTTCCTTGTATTTAAGGAAATACAATCCTTATGGTGTCTAGCACAACATAGCGGAACTCATAACCTTAGTGTGTTTTGGGTCATCACTAGAATGTCTTCCCCATATTATATATTATTCAATAAAGTTTTCAAAGTAAGGATTTAAAAAAATATTAATCTGATGTTTTGAGCATGAGGGCCATAAACTATAGAAATTTATGGTCTGATTCAAAATACCATAAACTACTACAATTGAATGTATGAACTAGCGGACCTTGAACTGTATAAATAATAGATTCGATTTATAATACCCTAAATAACATAAATATAAATTATTTGATAAAAGATCCAAAACTATATTAAAATATGTTTTGATATATAATAACCTAATTTACAATAAAAAATGGTATATAATGAAAGAATAGGGAAAATGCACAAGAACTATCATGAAAAAAACATATAAGAATGTGTCCTGAGAAAACCCTGAGTTCATAAATTCTAATCCTTCACTTATTAGAAGCATAGGTAAAAATAAGGTAAATATGAATAATGTTATATAATTCCTATGAGACCCATTATATGACCTTACAAATAAACCTATAATCACCAAGTACACTAACTTCATCCAAAGATTGAGAACTCTCCCACTATGATAAATATTCTACCTAAATTATATTTTTGTAAATTAGGTAATCTCTATATAACTATAGAATATACTTTAATGAGGAATCTCATGTTTTTGGGAATTCATGAGCATTTCCCATGAAAAATATATTATTTTTAAAAAACTCATGTAAATGCATTAGGTTTTAAAATATATTATGAAATAAATGGGTAATGTTATGGATTCATGCAACATCAAATCACTGAATTATCATCCACATCATGAAGGATGAAAATAATAATTGTTACACACAACGTTCATGGGATTTATTCATTGATAATATAAACACAGAAAATGGGAATATCCACATTTTGTAGTCTCTCCAAGGATTTCATCGAAACAAAAAAAATGGATATTATACAATATGGAGATATGAGTTTTCAATAGATTTGAAGGAATTTGATGACAAGCATCTATTGAGCATCGAAGTTCCTCCCATCCTTCTTCTTCTCTAGCTCCCGAATGGTGAAGAGTCTCAATAATAGTTGAAAATCAATAAATATTTTTTGAGTATTTAATAATGAGGATTAGGACACCAAAAAATCATTTATTGGGTGAGATATTATTTCCACATGTCTCAAAATCATTGTGGTCAATAAATCAAACTTGGAATGCATATCAAATATTATTTTATGACTCTATTCCAATTAATATAATGTTCCTCACGTAAGTTCAACTAGGAGAGATTCATAATCAAGATTGTGAAAGACCCCATCACTAATAGAAAACTCCTTTTTCCCCAAACCGATTGGTTCACAATATTTCATTTAATGGTTCAGTAAAAGAACCCCCGCACCCAACTATGAAACTAAAAAAGTGGATGTTATTCTTGGTTGGTGAATTTTTATAGGGTAATTTCAATGATCATTCTTTGAATCTACTTCTGGATTATCCTAAGTGATCTATGATCCTCTGCAACTGCAATAGTATATACATTTGAAGGTAAAACAATCTGGTGAACTGATGAAGATATTGTAAAGGAAGCCCCCATATACTCTACTCTCAATGGATGTGTGGTTTTATTGATCAAATTGAAGGACTAGATTCTTCAAAATATTCTTCTACACTAATGGTATAATCATCACTCGGATGGTGACACTTCCTCAACAACTCACTTAAATATTGATTTAGTGCCATTGTTTTTATGGAAAGATGGATCCGTGAGACACATGGTCGACCTACTTGACTGACCCATCAAATTAGCACACGACCTATATAGGATTCCAACAAGGACTATTAATAATATTAAGCTAGGAATACATTTATTTCTATAGGTGGAAGAATAATATTATTGTTTTTACCTTCCTACCCCACTATAATAAAAAATTGGAGGTTAACCCCAGGATGTCATTCTCCCCACATGCTAGTTGATTAGAGGGGAGGTACCCTTTGCATGTATCCATATTTTTTATAGTTCTAGTGTTGGGTATATTGATGGTAAATAATCAACTCATCCAACCTGGCCATGAGAAACCCATCCAGATGGGAGATCTTGTATGATTGTTCATCAAGAAAATCATCACAATTACCATTAATTATCCTAGACAATATATGATAAGACATGAAAATGAAATTGTCATATCAGCTCAGTATACCAGAAAACTCATCAAGACCTAATGAAATTTCCTTAAACATAGAAATGCTCAGAACCCTAAGTTAGAATGAGAAATCAGGGATCTTAGTAGTGATGTTATATTAATAATTAAAAAAATGAGCTCCTATCATGGAATTTAAAAAATGTAATGGATTGATAATCCTATCAGGTAGGTTTCTAGGTTGGATATGGCCCAAATGCTGTAATGGCATGAAAGATTCAGTATGGATATATTTTTTGGTTTCCCCTCTACCAATAATGGCTCCATTTCTAGTGTATTGGCTTGGATTCTGAATCATACACCACCAGTTGGGAAAGGCTGCTCATTCAAGATGATGTATACGAATCTTAAAACCTAAGGATCTGGGATATTACAAGTCTCACATAATAGCCTTATGTGATTTATTCCCTGGATTCATGGATTTATCAATATGATTCAACACTGTCATGAATATTCCTGGAAGGGAATAGGTGATGAGGTATAGCAATCAGCCAAACTCTTTTGTGACTGAGGTAAATATTTATCTAGTGATTAGATGAGATTAGGGAGTGTATATCGATATCCTTCCTTAACTTTTCAATCAAAATGATGATCACGTCCCTTTATAGAATTGGTGTTTCTGTAGGGAGATCTCAGATATCCATCGTATGATGGAATTCATCATACATTTCCCATATGGGAAATATCCCACAATGTTGGTAGACATCATAAAGTAGGGTTCCTATTTCACTATGGGGAAAATGGAATGAATTGTTACCAGGAAACCAATGGTTAATGAATTCTATAAGAATATATGAGTTATGGTAGATGATGAACTGTGAAACCCATATGACGTTATAATGGAGGATATCATTTATATGGTTGTAAAAAATTAAATTTCTCTCTCTAAGCTAATACGGACATTATAATTAATCAGAAATATATCCATCATGTCAAAGATCACATGTTGATCTCCAGATACCACCTAGAGTTCTCAAGGATAATAAAAATATACAATAATAACTTTGACCAATTTCCTAGTTGGTGAAATAAAAACCATCTGGGTCAGGAGGGGAGTTCTCCAGCATATAATACAACCCATGGAAACATGCTAAAACCAGTTATCTATTCTCATAAAAAAACTTATTAATACCATTTAGGGAATATTATAGTAAATATTATGGAAGATTCTAGTATGGAGAGGCAACGAAAGCATCATCTAACAGCCTAAATCCATACAGAGGATGCCTGTGTAGTAATGGATAGCATTGAATTATGGACGATAGAATCCTATTAAAACCCCTATTTTATAATTCACATGATATCAATGTCTACTGTTTTGATTCTCAATGATCATGGCCCTCTGCATAGCCATTTTGAAAACTAGGCAGATTTAGAAGTGATATGTACCAAATCTAGATGCATAAGATAGATGAGGAAAAAACATTATAAAAAAAATCCTAACTCAAGAAACATCATGTTAATCACATGAATCATGAAGTTATTGATGAGAATATAACATCATTCAAGCCTTTCAAAATATTTTACCCACATATTATCTCATGACTGAATGATTGGTCATGATACTCACGATTGTGTGGCCCTAACATGGTTATATGGTCTACATGATGGTCAAGAAATCATGTGACAGAACCATAAGATTGAGAAAACCTAAAATATAGATAAATATCCAGGGAAATATTATGAGGCTCATGAAATTATAGATATTTTATTCTTTATTGGTTTTAGAAATATTGGGGATAAATAATGTCTCACAAAATGGTCATCACAAAGAATTCTCGAGAAATTGGTTTCATGATAAGTTCATATAGATAGATCTTTCGAATGAGATATAAAAGTCAGTTATTATGAAGGGATCATGCAACAAACGAAAATAAAAAGACATTTGGAATGCTGGCATAACTGTTAAATGATCCAATCCCTTATATTTATTTTTAGGGAAATCCAAAGAATACCAATGGTCACTTGAAAGGCAAAACTTCACAGTGGATGCTGATTTGTAATTGCTCCAATGAATTTGGAAGGCACTTACATTCCTCAAATATGATCCATTATTCCTATGGATATCACTTCTGGGGGGGGGGTATTTTTTGAAGACTTCCAAATTAGAATCGTAAAATATACAGTGTATGAAATTCCCAAATCATGGGATTTATTTTATCCATTAGAAAAATGAAGAGAAGTTTTCTAAAAAACACTAATCATGTAACCTTCAAAAGGACATGTGATCGCATGACCATCATAATGTCATGTGAATAGGTCATGTGTATTTTATGATATACATTATCCCTTGTATCCCCTTTGAAAAGCCTTCATATTCATGTGAAGTCACCTAGATAATCAATGATGATTGTGCAAATGATTACAGAAAATCACCACTATGTCACACAACTTATCTATCGGTTTGGGCATGAAAATCATCCAAAGGAAATGTAAAATTAGGGAAAAAATGAAAAAGGTGGAGAACTTATGCATTTAATGAAAATCATGTGACATTATTATGAAATTCTCATGACCACATAATGTCACTTGGGAATTTTCCACCTTGTCACACATGATCATGTTTGCATGTCACTATCTTCATGTAAGGTTTTTTGTACATTTCATCTCAATTACAATCTACCACTCTAACTTCATAGACCAACATAAGGGTTTTCCATGACAGTGCACATGCATTACCACAAGACACATTATTGATCATGTGATGCATCATAGAAAATAAAATTTTTTTCATGAAAAAACTCATAATACATCGTTAGATCCCCATCCCATGTAAAATATAGAAGTAAATAAAAAGAGGAAATTAGAAAACTTCTTGTGAAGAAAGGATATGATGGATTTCATGTGAAAGGGTTTATATACCCAATGTGGTCCCTGTTTATAATGAAATTCCCCATCAATAGTCTATAATGATCTAAAAAATTACATAAGACATGTCGGCCTAATCTCATTAATGCCACCTTCAAAAGCCACATTAGTCTCATGAAAGCCCTCAAACTATTAATCTTTAATCATGTTAAAGCCTCCGCATAGGTGTTCTAATATTGTGAAGACTCCTAAAAATTTCATAATATCCATATAAAAAGGTGTTTACATGTTTATATGTTTAGGATAAATCCATTTAATCGACATAGTCCCAATAAAAATTGATATGGTGGAGCATTCTATGGTTATTGTCATCATGTGATTCCAGGGGTGACCCATGGCAGGATCATGCAAAGCGTGTGATTCTAGAATCCCTCCACTGACTCTATATCAAATCCAAGAGACATAAATTCTATAATGTGGCATATAACTGAGGTGTAGAGGCCTATAAATCCATCCCCCATAGCAAAAAATGTGTCAATCACACATGGGAGTTCATGAGTGTACTTATCAGAGAAACTATTCATTCAATCACAGAGGACTTCCTCTAGGTAAAATATATGGAATGAATTCAAGTGTCATGATGCACGTATATGAGCTTCACATGACCACTCTATAGATCATGTGACTGATTTCAGGCATGTCATCCATATTATACAAAGGATGTCCTGCATGTTGGTTGGGTTACACAAAAATGAAAAATAAGCTTATACTATATAAACTCAAAGAACATATTCCATAGAGGATATAATAATGACTAAAAAGATTGAGGACTTATTCGTAGACAGATACACAAATCCTCATGCACTTCACATGACCAACCGAAATCATGTGACAGCCCGAGGACACATCACCCAAATAATGTGATGCTCCTTCAACAAGCTTTTTGAAAGATGTAACTTCCCTAGTAAATTTCCATGAATGTAACATGACACCCTCTGGTCATGATACAAAATCATGTGAAGTCCTATGGGATTTCCATACAAATCATTAAATATCCATTATACATTTCTCCCATGAAATTAAGTGACACTAGGAAATCTCATCTTGGTCTTGCGATGTCACTACGGAATGGTAACCGATTCACGTGACATCTTCCAGAAAATCACATCAAGACATGAAACACCCACAATACATTTCACCATTGATCTCATGATGTCCTCATGAATAATCATCCATGTCATGACACTCCCTCTAAACATGTTATCCGTGATCTTAGGATTTCCTCCAAACATGTTTGTTAAATTATAAAATGTCCTTCTGGAAGGTCAGGTATCTCAAAGTATTTTCTAAAGAAAAGTCCTCTAGGAATCTAGGGCATATCCATATAACCTCAGGTATATTCTACAAAAATAAATAGATATGACAGAAAGAAAATCAAATATTTTTGTAAGACAATTAGTCCATGATATCAAGAGAATAAGGATATGACATAGAAACAATTAGTCCATGTCATACCAACTTCTTGGGGCATAACATCCTTGTTTATTTGATATATATGTTAGAAATCATTGTATATGCTTTAATCGATCGATATTATGAGAAATATAATTCCTTCTATAACATGAATTTTTTAGAATCCTTCCTAAGGCCCAATCTAAAATATGAAACTGCACTAGTGTAAGTACCCCCATATAACCAACATTCGATCCATTATGACCCAATCTCTCCCAAGTAATTTTCTTCATTCTTCATCAACCAGTTGATTTAAAAGGATACTAAACATTGAAAACTCAAAATTCTTTCATAAATAGGATATGTATAATGCCTTCATAAGGCCATAGATTCATATCAAATGCATAAATTGTTACCCCAATGTTTATTTTCTGCATATATATGTTGTGAGATGGATTACTTACGATCAATTATTTTTTACTCTGAACATGGATCATGTGGGATAATTGATTTTTAATAATCATATGATTCAGTTCATCAGTCTCTACTAGGAAGGAAAACCTTAGTGTGTATTCCCTTATTAGTTGAATGATATGGACTCTCACCATACGGGGGAATCCAACTCAAGGTAAATCTAATGGGTGTGATCAAACTATGATGACTCTCATTCATACTATAACCAGAATATGTAGGATGCCTCTTGGAGACTCGAGATCAATAAATGGTTCCTATGTGACCCCATATATATACATTCCATGTTACATTAATCTACATGGGTTTGGATTTCTACTATAAGTAGGATTCATAGAGATATCATAGAGGTTTAATCCCATACTCGAGATATTAATCACCTCCCTGAATGGTAGTAAACTCTCATGTTCTGGGTTTTAGGGCTTAAAAATATAAGAATCTAGCCATTAATAGTAAATACACAAAGAGCCATAGATTTATATATATGGAATCATTTCAATACCCCCACCCCTTACACATTTAATTGTTAAAAAATTGTTCATTTTTATAGGATAACTAGTCATTTATAATGATAGCGAAGGTATTTAGGAAAATATCTTAAAACTATAAGAGTGTACATAAGTAGGAAAAATTCCATAAAAAATTACATGATTAGAATAAACTCCTATACTCTCAAAAAAATGTGAGATCAAAAGTGTTGGTGGGTCTAAAACCTATTTGACTTCCAGCCTTTGGGAGAATGTACATACTCAGTTACAGATGTGGGGATATCTTGGAGCTTCTTTGGAAGATTAATAAATTGTGGAACTGACATTAGTGATTTTGCTAAATATAGAACACCCCAAAATGATCCATAAAAAAAATAAATCAATATTTATTCCAATGAAACATAAATCGTGAACCAAACATGAAATAATTTAAGGAATTCATCTTATTTACTATGTAAAATGATATCATTTATAGTTCTCATGGGGCCATTTTTCCCTACCGTGCACGTGACCATTCAAATGAACCAGTGGATTACTCCTTTCCCCACTACCAGCCCAAGAGGAGTACTATAGGAGTTGGTTCATGAACTTTTATAGGCATGAAGTCAATTTGTAAAATAATAAAAATGATTTTTTTTCATCAATAGCTCATAATCCATTGATCCAAAATCAATTATAGACGATCAAATAGTCCTAAATCATATTGATAAACTCTAGAAGTAGTGTATTTGAATATTAATATTGTATATAGAACAATGAATGTTAATAATTTGAGTTTATATGATCTTATATTAACATTGTTTAAATTTAAAAAATATCTATAGTGAGATGACTGACACAAAGAGAATCATTAATTACCTATTGGTTTATTAAAAATTAAAATTTATAAAAACTCAGAATATGTCACTAATTAAAAATGATTAAAGAATTAGTACATGATCAGTCAACTGAGATGGTGAAACTAATTTTATTAGGTTTTTGAAAAAATAATTTTATTAAATTTTTAATGGATGTGAGAGAATATTTTTCTGATTTATTTTGAAAAAGATAAACAAGAATGGAAAGTAGATTGATTAGTTTCTAGTCATATTTCTAAAAGAACCATGGTTTTTTATTTTCAGGGTTCAGGTAAAATTGGATTTAATAAAATTTGTGTAATAATTCATTATTCTTTTTATATTTAAGATTATTTAGATTTAATTATCCTGTTATCTCCGCCTCAAAATGACAATACCATATTTCCCTTGGTTTGGTAATTATGGGTTTTGTCGAATCGAGTTTGTCTCGATGCCATATTTAAACCCAATTTTCCCTATTGTTGAAAATGTTCTTTCCTTATTTAGGTTTATTATTTTTGAAAATTTAATAATAATTTTTCATTCGATTATCATTGGTTATGATAGAAAAAAATTAATATATTGGAAGTTGAAGAAAGAATTGGACAAACTTAATATATGAATAATTGAAATAAATTAATCCAACACACCTTCTCCCTTCTATTACATTACCATAGAATAAGAAGGGTTTAACCCCCCATCATAGTGATGAGTGAATAAAGGGGAAGGAGAAAAGAAAATAAATGCCTAAAAATAAGGGAGATGAACTCAAAGATGGACCTGTGCAACACATCTTCTTGCTCACATCATTAATCTCTAGATGATCTAGATCTCCAACTACAATAGGCAAGATTCTTATTTATATTCTTAAATGGGATCTAGAATTAATGAATTATATTATGGAATTGTCCAACTGTGGTCCAGTGCGGGTCCCATGTCAATCATTTTTCCCAATATTGATGATATGCTAAATCTAGGAAGTTGAATCAGGTCATGACCATTTACACAATGTGTAATTAGTTTGCATGACATGAAATATATTAGTTTCTAGGCATCATCAATTTATTCAAATCTATTCCAAAAACTCATCTCGAAAAAATTTCTGTCCTGTAAATTGAATACATGACATGTAAATTCGTACGGTACAGTTTTTCACCTCTACTATATCCTCAATAATATAGTGTCACACCGTGAGTGAACGAAATTCCGTGAAGTGTCATTTTTCTGCAATATTTTCCTCTTTTCTCTCATTTTCAATGTATCCATAATATACATCCATAACACATAAAACAAGTCATGAAATCAAAATATTGGATAAATTATTCATTTAAATAGAGAAATCAGTATAAGAAAATACCACAAAATGTATACATGAAATACCACTATCATGTATGTTAAGATAGAAAATTAGAAGAATGGGTTTTCTTTTCCTAATACTACATTCAGAGATATTACATATAAAGAAAATATTTTTAAGAGTTCCAAAAGAAATTGGTTGATAGTATGAAGGAACTTACTGATGGTGAGTTTTTATAATTGGTTAAATGGTAGTTTTAGGTGAATGCTTTTCAGACCTATAAGTGTGAGACTGGAATAAATGGTATACATTGAAAGTATATAAGAATAGAATATCTTCTATATATTAACTACTATGAGTGTAAGAATCTAGGGAATATAAAACAAAAATGTATATAATTAAATAATTAATTCATGTAGTCTATATGATTTTTTATATTTAAAGGAAATATGGTGGTGGAGGTAACCAATACATAGAGATTGTGTGGGGATCCTACTTCTAATAGTTGATCAGAATTTTATAAGTTTCAGAACATCACAAAATTTTGTGGTAAAAATCCTTGAAATTATAATTATATAAGGATTAAGGTAATCGATAATTCATAAATTAACATGTCTTTGTATTCTAAAAATCAATAGTCTTCATATGATGAGGATGGAATTTCACCATTATATAGAAAAATAAAGGAATATGTGACAAATTCTGAGTGCACGTATAAAAAACTTTTAATAAATACATTGAGGGCAAGTTATTTTTTTAAATACATAGGTCAAATTTCAATTCTTAATTACGAATTGAATTGAACATCTGTTTTTTAACTTTTGATGATGATGTCAATTTTGTAAAACTTTATTCCAAAGTGAAATGTTTTAGAAAGATTTTTCTAACAATACTAATTGAAGGGAGAGTTTTTATATGATTTTGTGATAATAGAAACCATATGTAAAACTTTCTAAATAAATCATTACATCTTGTGGTAAATTATATTTTAAAGCCTTTTATTTTGATCTAAATGGGACACCATTTTTTACTAAATTCTAAAAGGGGTTTCACTATAAAAAAGTTTACCATAAACCAATATAAAATATTTTTAACGTGTATATAGTATATTCTGAATTAACTATTATATATTTAACATTGATTTTTTGGAAAGACGTGGGTTCTAAAGTTCTTGTTCTCCAAAATTTCCAAACACAAGTAGGTCAGGGTATAAAAACTTTATTTTTTAGGATTGAAATGCGAGTACTGGTAAATAAAAAGGATGATGCATAATCTTACGTGATTAATTTTTAAATATATATTTATGACTAATTAGGATTAATAAAAATACTTATGATCAACTTTATAAGGTCTATGTGCTATTAAAATAATTTTTTGAATAATTTTTATTACAATAACATTAAAATTCATTATAAAATTTTCTACTAGCATTGGTTTTTGTATAATATTAATTAAATATTTTTTACACCTTCAAAATGGGGTTATTATTACTATATTATGGGAAGCCCATATTTAGCTACTATTTGTATAGAATATTCGGTGTTTTCAATAAAACATATAGAACCATATTATTCAAAAGAAGATTATTTGCAGGAATTATAAAATAACTACTAATATATTATTCTATATATTCTTATTTTGTGAAATTTTCATAGTCCATTAACTTCATTTCATTTTACTATTTATTTTCTTTTTTTATATATTCATATATGAAAATAAACTTTATTTGTTTTTAAAATTACATTTTTACCCTTTGAATGGAATTTCAAATAACCATTTTCTATAATATGTTAGTTTTATCACCCAATGCCATTAAAATAAATGATTTTGGAACAAATTCAATGTCTATATATTGAGTTTTGTACCCCTAGAATCCTTGTAAATTTTTCTTTCTGTTGTGTGTATTTTTTTTACTAACAAACTCAAATTATGTGGTCAATATCTAAATATTCATGTAATCTTCTAAAGATATATCTAATAAAGAAATCATTCATAGATTTTTTTTAATGTTGGATCATATAATAATTATGAATCCTTTCTAAAGAGATTCATTCAATTTCATGAATGAGAGACTATTGCATTGAATATTATGAGATTCCACTAGTTTGATCTACTAATAGTAACACCATATTTCAATACATTTTGAGGAATTAAATGGAGAGAATAAATTTGCAATCATCATTCAATAATATGAGTTTTTCGTGACATTGAAGAAATTTTTTGATGTAGATACTCTAGTGCGCAAAGGTTTTTCCATTTTTCATACAGGATTTTGGATGATTATGTAAATATCAAGAATGATAGACCAAGGAATGGATATTTCTGAGTTAATGAATATTTGAAACGTATGGACATTTGGATCAAGAATCATGTATCATTATTCAAATTATTCATGTGTTTAGTCTATTTATAATACAATGTAATTATATAGTCAAGATAGAAGATATATTTATTTGGATTTTGTTTGTGTGATGAGGAATTATAATTTCAACATGTTCTTCTAAGATTAAATCAAATCCATTTTCACTATTTTTTTAATGTTTATGGTGCTTATGTATTTATGAATTTTAAGTGATATATTACTGAAGGCCTTGCATAAAGTTGGTATGAATGATTTTGGAACTCTTGGAATATTGAAGGGGCTTCCTTTGAATGGTGAAACCATATCATGGATAATGCCAGTTTAAAAATATATATACAAAATTATTATGAAGATTGAAATGGAAGATAAACTCCTATAAATATATGAAGAAATTATAGAAGAGTATGCTGATAAAGGATATGTATATTTAGAAGAACTAGTAATAGAATGTAACTAAGGAGAATATGAATAAATAGCCAATAATTATAAGGAAATAATTATATATACATTTTCTAGAAAGTGAGGAGGATGAAAATTTATAAAAGAGAACAAAAATGAAGGCATGGGAACAATTATGAAAAAATATATTGGAGAAGAATAGAATAAGGATACTTTTAGTATAAAAAGTATGAAGTTAAATGTTTTAGAGAATAAGATGAAAACTAGTAATAATATAAGAATAAATTATGTTTTTATGTAAAAAAACAAATGAAGTACCCTTATGAAACTAGTGAATACAAGGGATTATAGTCAAGAAAGTAATAATACATTAAGTAATAAGTTATATTCTCATATCGAACCTACTGGTATAGTGGTTGATAAAGCTACATAAGTCGATCATCAACAGTCATATGAATCCCATTAACCACCACCTCATGTGAATAATGAGGAACAAAAAATCTTTTAATGCTACAAGAGAGGTAAATTATAAAATATAAATTAAATATAACATGTTACTCTGACCATATTCTAAGATTTCATCAAGATTGTGATGATATACAATGTAAGAAATTTATTCAGAAGGATCTATAGAATGAAATATCCAATAATAAATAGTGGAATATAAAAATGTGATGTCTCAAGAATAAAATGGTTTGGATGAGTATAGTGAATAATAGGAAGATGATGATAATGTTAAAGTGAAAGAAGAGTTCAATGAGGAGACTCATCATAAGGATAAATCAGATGATGAATTAATTTATGATAAAAAATTCATTCTTATTTATAAATAGAATGGGGAATTATAAATTAAATTTATATAAGAAGAATCTATATATGAAATTTATCAAGAGCCTGTAAATTTAAATAAAACTTTAAACAATCAATATTGTGATTAGAATAGGGTAATAGATAATAGATCTATGGATCCAAAAGATTATGTGTGGGGACATATTCCAGTAAAAATGGATATGATTAAAATAATACATTATTTCAAGCTATACAGTTCAATCTTGTTGTTATTATAATCTTAAATAACCAGTATTTGAAGCTTTAAAAAATTGAAGAACATTAAATATATTTCTCTTTATAATGATTTTTATAATCTAAATTATATGATCATATAGCTCAATGTATAAAACGTTTATCATCCTAATATATTAAAATATATTATAAAATATATTGAAAAATTAGTGGAAGATAATTAATTAAGCATAATGTGAATATTAGAATTTAGAATAATGAAATGATTCCTCAGAATAGTGGTGTTAGGGGTATAGGAAATATCTGTATCTGTTAATTCATAGAATAATATAATTAAGTGTAAAATGGATGAAAAATATTATATGTTGAAGAGATATTAAGAATAATTCTAAATCTCAAATGAAATAATAAATATCCAATTTCTATGAATCATTAAAGGGGTGAAATGTTTTTTTGACTTTTGTTTTCTATAAAGGGGAGAATATAATTTTTTTTTAAAATATTCTCCGGGGGATTATATAGATAATTGTGGGGTTTGATTTATTTTCATTTTAGTTAAACATATAATTCATTATTTTTCCTATGATTGTTATAAACAGATATTTTTGACTCCTTCACAACATGTATTTTTCTATATTGTTGTTTTTGAAAATCAATGTACCCATCATCATTTACATGAGTTAAATTGAATGTTTTTCATACTATGTATATATATTTAACTCTATAATCACCATGTTTCAATGAGATGATTCCATCTCGTGAATTTTTTGGATCATTATTATGTTAGGAGAATCATATTAATAGAATAATTGATTGATAAATTCATAATTTATTAAAATGTGACAGTCTTTCCTGAAGTCAATGGATATTATTTTTGGGAAAATTTGTATTTGAGTCCCTACTATTATGAGACTCAGGCTTTGGGGAATAAAATATTAATAAGATAATTACATGGTGATCAACAATAAATTTAGAGTTATGTACTTTCTCGGTGTTTGAGTGATTCCTTTCATATATTTTAAAGAGTCTTCTGATTTATTTGCATTGTGATGAATTTTCTTGTAATCAAAAATTTTTTGTATCATAATTTTTTATTTCTAATCCGCTGTGATTGAAGAGATTGGGGGGATAAGAATATAATATTTCTAGAATATATTTCAAGGAAGTTTTAGGATTTGACCTATTGTTGATCATCCATGTAAAGAGAATCTCAGGGATAGAGCCTATATCTAATGTTTTTTACTACAAATACTTCGGATAAGACTTGTATCTGATTGATCTTTTTATTAAGGACATTCTAGTGTTTTGGAATTTTGTTCCTTTAAAATAGGGTATAGATCGTCTAACTGCATTGGATTAAAACTAAAGAGTTATATAGAGTTGAACAATTTTATATTTTAATAATTTTTTTAAATGAGATTATGGGTTTTAATCATTAAATTGATTTCCTTGATTTATTCTATGTTTCTTGTCATTTTTTTGATTCATTTAACTCAGTTATGTGTTAACTAGTGAGTCACTTTTTTCGGTTTTTTTATCTTAACTTTTTATTATGATTAGTCAAAAACATTAAAATTCTAGATTCATTAGATAGTGCTAAAATATATTTATTTTTAATAAATTTAATTCACTAACTATTTTGAAGCATGCATAACAGGGAAATGCTTATAATTATTTTTTGTTGTTAAATTCATTTTAAATATAATTATCTCTATCAATAAGTTGTATTTGAATGTGGTTATTATGTAATGATATTTATATATAAAATAATTACAACTAGGATTATTAAATATTTACACATGTTTGGGTTCTTTTGTCACTTTTTTAATTCTTCATGTAATAATACTGGGAATTAATTTAGAATAGTTTCTTTTTAATAAATATTTTTTTGGTGCTCCTCATCTATATACTAGTAATGTGATGAATAATATATCATGATTATGAGATGATTATTTAAAAATTTGATTCAATTTTAGTTTATTTATATATATTTCCAATTATTTTTTTGTTTTAACTTTTACATTTAAATATTAATGTAGTCCGAAAAAAATTGTTGTATAAATAGTTTCTAAATAATTTAAGTTCATATTTTACTACTCTAATTTTATAATATGTTTATGATATAATCTGTTATTACAAATTTTGTTATAGTAGTATTATAAAAATTTATTATTAAAAAATATTTTTTTACATCAATATTTTTTATAACTGAGGTACAAAAATGGATTACATGTTGCTTATTTTATAACTTATGTGGAAATGGGTAATTTATAAGTTATTTTAAAATAACTGATGTAAACACTACATATTTTATGTTCGTACTAATATAAACATCATGTAAGTTGATTATTGTTTCCAATTTAAGGGGATTTTGATCATAAGTTATATGAATAAACAATTTATAAAATGGTTATCTACTTTTCTTAATAAAATTGTTGTAAAAATATATATTTTTAAAGTCACATACATTGATGTAACTTTATAACCACTATTAGAAACATATTTTAAAACCAATTTTCAGCACTAGTTTCTCTCTATTTACTTTTATTAAACCCTTTATGTTTATTCGAGTATGATAGGAAAATTCACCCCTTCATTTCTTCTAAATGTTAGTAGAAAACAGCACACTATAATCTCATAATATATACCAAAAGATAACAAATTTAAAATTTAGATATATGATAAAACTCATTCCTCCACGGTGTGACGAAATCTGGAACAACATGGCCTTCCCTAGGTCATCCTTCGACTCCTAAAATGATTGCTTCAAATGCCTTTTTATCTCAGAAATGTCATTATTTTTATATTTTATATCTTTACATCCTGATGAGATAATGTTTCCTACATAATATCATAGTTTCAAACTAATATTCCTCTAGTTTAAACTCCATTAATAACCCCATATAACTCTTATCAAATCACCAATTAACCTCTAGACTATAACTTACCATCATGCCTATTTTTAAGATTCCCTATAGGAAAAAGTGATTTTTAAATAATTGATGATGAATGAAATATATTAGACCATAAGAACTCACCCATTTTATGAATCACATCAAATACCACACTCATTTTACATCATGTGACCTATTTTGATTTATTCTTATGAACACAAAGAACACACAACTGGTTCATCTAAATCATACTGTAAAATGGATTTCCTTCATTAAAAAAATCCAATAAGTGTGAGAACATTAATATCATGTCATACATTTTTTTCATATTGTGGTAACCACTACAACATAATCTCCTCTATGTTATGGAATGGTTTTGAAATTTAGGAAAAGCCTTAACATTATAACTCTAAGATTCTGCCAATACTTTAAACACATCAAATGATGAGTATTAAATAAGAGGATGAATTATGTAGAGGATTCTGCAACATATTTTTAAACAAACACATAATGTCTTCCTGTATAAATTTTTAGAAATCTATAAACTTCCTTGATCCTATAAACACTATAGTTGTATTGTATATAATACTCATAAGTCCACCCTTTAGGAGACAATTTAATTATTATGATTTAATAAACTCTATTTTAACTCATTTATAATATTAATATTTAGATAAATAAGAATTCAT
Organism: Viscum album; assembly: GCA_963277665.1. Lineage (NCBI taxonomy): Eukaryota > Viridiplantae > Streptophyta > Magnoliopsida > Santalales > Viscaceae > Viscum > Viscum album. The sequence goes on along the minus strand of OY728135.1, from coordinate 246,659,032 downwards.
GTTAGAATATTGAAATGAAAAACATTATTAAAACAAAAGATCGTGATCAACTTCGAAGGATAAATATAGAATTAACTACCTCTATCACTCATGGAATAATCATGATAATTGGTCGGAATATTATTGTATGTTACACACATATTATTTTCAAATTGAATTATTCTATCTCATATATTAAAAATATCTTAGTCAGATAAAACAAATAACTAATATTTATTACTTTCAAATAATTAATAAAAAAAATATGGACTGTTATTAATATACAATTCACTCAATTGATTTTGGGTTCCTGTAACCACATTTATCTTTTATTGATTATTGTGTATAATTGAGTCTGAATTAAGTAAAAAACCAAAACTAAATTAAAATTAATTTCAAATAATTATGTTAGTAAAACATTAACACTCAATTCCACTTATTGTTGATCCTCCACCACATAAAAAATTATCCATTCCTGACTATAGAAAACTAAAACAAAGATGAATATTTTATACTGATAGGTTTTTTAGAGAAAATTGAATTGAACTAAAAGAAAACAATTTATTAATGAAAATAAACATACTCTAATAAATTATTAAAATCACCAATGTGATTGTTGGAATGAAACAAAATATACATTATTATAGAAAAAAATAAAAGAAGGGAAAAATATTAATTTTTTTTGAAATCCCCAACCGAATCAATGAAAATCTTCATTTATAGAAAATAAAATTCGATGTAATAAAATTAGGAAATGTGTCATGAACCAAAATGACCCATTGAAAATATTTACAATTTACTAATTCTATCGAGTATGTTATGATGCGGTGCATCACAATGTAATAAGATAGGTTTAATTCCATTTTGAAAAATTCAATCCTAATAAGAAATATGGTGTTAGAAATCTATATATTAAACAAAATATTTATCTTATATCATTGACCAAACACATTCTCAATCCAAAGGGAATGGCCATTTAGAAGACAATTAAAATATTCACTACCTAATTTTGCTTTTATAACCCATGGAAGGATCAATGCCTATCATGATGAGGTATCTTTTAGTCTCCATAGAAGAATTTTTCTTAAAAATATATCACTTTGAGACAATATTTATCATTGAAATACATTTAAATTCTTGAAAAAAGATAATTAAAAGACTTATTTTATACAATGAGGACCCAAATAAAATTCATTCCTCAAAATATCATATGCCTAAGATCTATATGGAGTAAATAGTTTATTTCATGGTAATTTGGCCAAAACATGATTTGATGAGTCCTGAAACTAATGAATATTATTTTTATTAGGATCAATATTATTTGATTCATTTAATATTACAACAATCACATCAAAGTCTAACGAATTATTGATAATATGGTTGTAGGATTAATAGAGTTATCATATCATGAATATATCAGGAAATGTTTTGAATGACACATAAAAATTTAAATATAAATCTAATAATTTCCATCAATTTGTATTATATAATGTATATTAATATCTCATTATCTATGTTCATATGGAACACAATGGACCAATTTTCACGAAAAAACGAAATTATGAATAAAATTATGATCCCTTATCTGAGAATACATTGTGGCACACGACACATATTCATGATTTCAATACTAGGGATCCTTATCTATCAATAAGTCTTTAAACGAGGAATGTCATGAACACACATTTGACATAGAGAAATTTATAAAATTTTATAATATTCTTCCAAATCTCTAGTAGTTCATCTTATCAATGATCCTTTCATAATAATCAGTATAACATATGATTATGAACTATAAAGTATGAAAACCATTAGAAATAAAAAAAGAAAATGTATCCATAAAAATGTCAAAAATTCCAACTAAATTGAAAAACTAATTTTTCACAATAAAAATGTCTTTGAAAAATAAATCAATATAATAAAATATGAACAAGAAACCAAAAATACATGTTTTTATTAGAATAAATTATTTACTGTAAATAATTTCATTTAAAACCCACATTAGACCTTCGTAATTAATAATTATTTATCATTAAACTATCACTATAATCCCTCTTCTATTTCATAACTACTTCCAAACTATTACATAAACATCCATATATATATTTTAATATACCATTCCCGAATTTTTTATCTCAAAAATAAATATATATTATAAAATGGTGTTATGCTTAATCACAAGAATAAAAACCATATCTAATGTATTTCATAGAATCTCAGTCTCTAATTTAGTTAAATCATGACACACTACTCAATTGTACATTCATTAAGGATATAATTAATTTTAGGTTTAAAGTGGAAGGCTAATGATGTAATTCTAAAAATTCATGATGGAAAATAAAATATCAACTATTTATTCACAATTCATTTTATTCTATTTACACTTAATAAAAAAATCTACTATCCTCCTTAAAATTGTATCATCCTCTATCAGTCTCATCATCCTTTCAACATGATCTTAAATACTAATGGAACAATTTTTCTACTTTTTTCATTTCCCATTTTCCAATTTTTATTCATTATTTATTTTTATTAATTTTTTAAATAGTAATACACCTGGAAAAATATAAAACTTCAAAAAATAAGACTACTTTATGTCCTATTAAAAAATTAAAATATTTGTAACAATATTAATTTTTGAGTTATGTTGATCATTAATAAGTTCAAGATACAACCCCCTACTGTAATTTTTATTTCCAAAATGTAATAACAAATACATGGTATAGTGAAAAACATGTTGATTTAAATATTCACTTCTCAATGGAAATATAAACATCTAATTACAACATGATAGTTCTATGTTCCATAAATCTTCTTCATAATGATCAATATAAAAATAACGCGATTATACCCAAATAATTAAGTTAGAATGATAAATTCGTTTATAATGAGGTTTTTTACAAAGGTGGATAATGGATTTTATATCGTTTAATAAGGATTATTTTAAAGGTAGTTCCAGAGATAAAAGGATTTCAAAAACATATTACCTTAATATAACTAATTTTTTGTGAAAAAACATTATAATTTAATTACATAAGTTTTCATATTTTAGAAGTAATACATATCCCGAGATTTCCCAATCAAGAGTGTGTGTAAAATAATATAGAAAAGAGACACAAAAAAAAACAAGGGAATAAATTTTTTTATTGATTATAAAATCTATCATGGTGATAATACAAAATAATAATCAATTGATAAGCAGTTTGTAAAATTAAAACCATTTCAAAAATCCAATTCATCACTTATTTGGGATTTTCTTCTAAAAGATAATAAATCTATTTATTTTCATTAAATTCCACCTAAAAAAATTACTTATATTTAAATTTTTTTTTCAATATTTAAAAAATTAAAAGAATGAACAAAATTTTTAATGTATCCTAGATAAATTATTTCATGACAAAAGCAAACAAGGCTTAAATAATCAATCCCCCATACTTTGTAACAACTCTAGTTTTCAGTAATGGATTCATGAAAATTTTTATAAATTATGTTATGGTTTTTTCTATTTCAATGTGTATCTTTACGTGTTTCAGGACCTAGATATTAATGTAATAAAAATATTATTTATTTTTTGTATCACGCATGCATAAAATTCTGGAATAGACGGAATTCTGTTTGATTAGAACCTTAGATGGAAAATATGATATTATGGTAGAATATTTAATGTATAAATTTCCCCAGGTGGGATATAAGTTTTTTTAGAATTTATAACACCCCCACATATAGGTACATTTCCATTTTATTTTGTATTTTATTGTTATATATTATATGGGTTCAATTTGAGGTGTTTTCTATGGTATTATTAAATATGTGTTTTGTTTTATGGGTGAATTATTTTATCTTGGTAAGTGAAAACATTAAATCATGTCTATGAAACATTTTAATAGTTTATTGGTTTAATGGATAGGCAAAAAATTGGCACATGGTTTAGTCAAAACATGTGAAAATCCGCGAGATTTATATATTTCTTTGACAGACCCATTTTTCATGGTTAACACACTATTTTTGAAAACTGTGTGGAACAATGATGATGTCGTAGGTTTTTTATAGTATAACTCGCATAGTTGGAATAAATTAGGTTAAATTGTGTGTCATAACCATGAGACGTTCATTAATACCATTAATAATAGGATAATAACATTCTTTCACACCCAAAAATGATTAATTAATTTCATTTAATTTTATAAGAAACCAATGTTTATTTCATATTTGACCACCCCTTTCTGTGATAATTTCTAAATTGTGGATTGGAATAGTTTTAGTAAAACCACTATTCTTCCATATTTTAAATTCTGAATTTTAGATAACAACTATTTTTAAAAAAAATTATAAATTAAAAAATAATTATTGATTTAATAAATGAATTGGTGTGGGAATATAGACTATATTGGTGGTGTGAGTTCATCATTTCCTTGAACATGACCATATCATTATTATCATAGCATGGGGCTCCAAAATAGGGTATTCTAGGGAATGATCACCTAGTAAAAACACGGTGGATCGATGAGTCACGGATTAGTAGTATGGGATTCTCACCAAGAATGCATGTATTCTTGAGTAATTTCATGTGATATAGAAATAACAAGTGGAATTAATGGATACATCTTTTATGATTATAATTTAAATAGTTTTAAAATGGTATAATACATTGATATTTAACATTTTGTTTAAAAATTATATATTTAACTATAAGAGAATTTATTATGTTTCTAGTGGTTTTTGTTAGGAAGTATCTTGGAAAAAAATTATTACTCTGATTACTCACCTCACTTATATGAAATTGGGTGTGTGTTAATACAATTCTCTTCATGAAAAAGGTAATTTAAAGGAATTTTATTTCTCTGTGGGAGAATCATGATGTTATATAATAAACATGGTTGTTCGATCCTAGAGTTATCTAATGGTGTATTGGGAGTGATTCGATGTTGGAATTGTAGTATCGATATGTCTATTAGTTTTATTAGGTTTCCTTTTTCACCCTTTTTCTCCCCTATGATATTTTTTTGTTTCTTTTGAGATGTATATTTTATACTTAAGGAACCATATATTTTGTTTTTATTGTTTCTATTTTTTCTTGACCGGGTGAGTTTATTTAATGGGAAATTCATCCCCCACCATTTCTATCATTAGTGGATTGTTGATATCACATAAGGTAACAGTCACCTAAAATCGTTCCAATCCATCTTTTAGGGTTGTTATATTATAAATGGAATTAGTTTTGGTTGTTCCATCTTATAGCGATCGTACTAAAGAGAGAGGAAAATTTAGGGACATGAATTTTTTAGCATATAATGACATAAAAAGAATCTTTATGTTGAACATAAACATTTAATACATGGGTGGAATATGTTCATCATTACTTTTAACCTGTAGTTACCATTATTATAAAAAAATGGTTGGTATACCATTTAAATATTAAAACAATGGGAACTCTATTTTTCCATGTCATGATCAGATAATCATTACTCCCTCTTATTAAGAAAATATTATTTCACCTAATCACCTTTATAAATGGGAAATTATTATTGGAGTCCAAAATTTCTATTAAGATATATGGAATAATTTTGTTGTTGTTAGGTATGAAAGAAATTAGATGAGTGTGTTATGAAATTCCCAACATGTCTGGAGGTTGAAGATGTGAATCAATGGCCATTATTAATGTTGTAATCCTTATGCATACACATCTAGAATTAGTGTTAGATGGATATGAACATTATCATGGGTTATCCAAGAACAATTCAAAATAAGAATCAATATGAGTGATTTTAGACCGAATATCAAAGTAAACCTACATCATTTTTAATCATTAATCAAAAATGATAGATGACGTAGAAAAAATATACAGTCAAGAAGATTGAAAATTTCATAAAAAACCATTTTTTTCATCTCTGAATAATTTTATGATATTATCTCATAGATTTGGTATTCAATTTATGAATATCTAGGTACCCTATTGACCATGAGTATATATCATCCTATAATATATTGAAATTTAGAATGAATAATTCAAACACTGGAAATCTTGATATGATCTTGTTTCATATATCTCTATGGATCTTGGAAGGATCATTTTTTCATATAATATTTCAGTATAATAGTAGTTATCATGACATGACAATGATGGATATGTTTTTGTCATTTTATGTCTATCCTCTTCTATATACACATTTTAGGTTGAGACACGAGAATATAAACAATTTTAACATTTTTTTATTAATGAGATGACTGAAAAAAATCAGATGATCTAGAAATGAATGGTTTCAACAAATATACATTAAAAATAATATAAGGACAATCCTCACAAACCATCAAAAATTTTCATATATGTTCATGTTTTCTTCAATGTCTCTCCAAAATTGGAAGGTCATTAATTCAGTAGGAAAGGAAAGTGTTCACCTTGGTATGTTAGACCTTTTGAGATACATGGAAAAATTGGTGATCTATATTATAAATAGTATTTACTACCACGATTCATTTTTGTTCATAATATCATTCATGTGCCTCAATTAATGAATTACTAAATCAAGCCTTGTGATTCCATTCAATGGTATCCTGTTGACATGTACCCATATGTTTCATTTATTCATGAATTGGTTTATATCTTAGACTAACAAGATTAATTATTACAAGGAAAATTTATTCCATTGGTTCATGTATTATGTATACATAATCAAATTCAATAGGTGAAATTGGAATGTATGAAAGAGATACTAGAACAATAGAATGAAGATTTTGAAATCACTAGAAAAAAATAAATTTATGAGGATGGAAATATAAATGGAGGAGAATGTAACAACCCCATTTTTAGGTACATAACCCTTTTATTATTTATGTTAATCTTATAAAATTATTATGTAGAGATTCATAAGTTTCAGGATGGTTTTAGTTTTTTATGTGTTTTTATGGGTTCACAGTTTGATAGTGGTTTGGGGAAACAAAAGTCTTTCTCCTGGAAATCATGTATTCATTTATGGGAGTTACTCGTAAGGTAAAAAGTTTTACCAATCCATGATACAAACCAAGTGATCTAGATATTTTTCTCAATATTTTTATTCTATGGTTGGGATATCATTTTTTAAACCATTCGGTCTTAGGTATTTTCCAATAACACTTATAGAGTTGGCACATGTTTTGTTAAACCATGCATCCAAAATGTGAAACATGTATTAATAACATCCAAAAATTAGATTTTAATTCCCATTAATTCCTAAATACAATAATTCTTCACTAGTTAACCTAGTTTCTCAAATTAAAGTATTAGTATAGTAATATTTTAAAACCACTCATCCTTATTAACATGTTTTCAATGGATCTAATTATGTTGGATCTCCAGAATCTTTATTATGTATTTTCATTCTCTAATTATCTCTAGATATTCTCATCTCTTAAGACATTGAGAATTATATATGATTTTTGATCAATAATATATGTTTATGGATGTGTTTTTTATGAGTTGACTACTGGATATATTGTTGGAATGGATCTTCATGCCATGATCAAGAGGTTTCATTGTATCATTCTTCAGTTTTTTCACCCATTATGATGTAGGTTGATTATCTATTTTCTCAACATGTTTAAGAACTTTAGTTTTTTGATATCTGTATTTCTTTCATTGAATTTGAAAGGAAAACAATTTATGTTTATTATTAAAAACCCCTTATTCTTGAAATATTAGAAAGAGAGTATTTGAATAGTTTTTGTAGTTCTTATTTTGTTTCATGTTTAATATTATGAATTTAATATGACAAATGAAAGTTGTATGATTTAATGATTTTTATGAAAATTCTGTTTATAAAATGAATTTATGGGAGAGAATAGAATATTTAAATGGTGTGTGTTCAAAATTTTATTAAATGTGGCCTTTAAATTATAGGCATAACTTGTGGTTCCAAATATGTAGAACCTAGAGAATAATCTCATAGTGACAGAATGGTGGATTGATATGTAACCACTCATGAATATATGACTTCCACCTCTCATTCATGTGTGTGTGAGTAGGAGGATATTGAATGGGTATTCCAATTATAATTAATAGATGTAATGTTTTTATTTTTTATTTATATTATGTTAAATGAGAAAACAACTATGTTTTTCCACTTTTATAATAAATTATATATTAAACTGTTGGATAATGAGTTCTTTCCTAGTTGAGTGAGTTGGTAATTCTATTTTGGAAAACCTATTGTGTATCCTTACTCACCCCTTACATATGAACTTGGGTGAATTGGATTGTGTTTGTCTTTGAGATACAAGGAAATGAAAAATCTTTTATTTCACAAGTGGAGTATCATGATTATACACTAGGAGGTTGGTCGATGGATCTTTGAGAATCATTATGGAGTGGTTGGATTGATTCCACATTTTTGTTGTTATGTTTGCATTTACATTAGTTTTATTTGGGTTTGTAAGGACCCAAAAATACATTAATGAAAATTTTTATTGGTCTATTTAAATGTATTCTTATGGTGATATAAAACATATGCACTAATTTGGTTTTATGTTTTTTATTTTAAAATATCATTAAGAACTGTTACCATTTCTAATATAGTCATTGAACACTGATCACATGATTAGTATTAATATAGGGCTTTAACAAATCCAATTTACTAAGACAAAGGCAGTGATGGACTCTTCCAGTAGACATGCCCCATATGAAGCCCATTTGTTAGATCATGGAAAGGAGGTAGCATCATTGGGATTCTCCATTGACCAAGCCCAAGACGAGCTGGAATACCTGAAGCTTGAGTGGAACTTCTTATGGGAGAAGTGGATGTTGATACAGATTACCACTCGAGCGATGGTATCCGAGCCACTTCAAGAGTCTGTCACCATTGTGCACCTTACCCTAAGGTCTTATGAGGGTGTTTTAAGGGGTTACATAACAATATCCTAGCATTACGATTATGTAAATTATTATTTTTATATAATAATGAATATACATTCATTTAATTATTGTTACTTTGTAAATAGTTTTTAAATCACTAATAGTATTTTTTTAGTAAATGTTCAACTAAGGAATATATTTTGATAAATTATGGATTTTTAATTTAAATAATATTTTAATAAAATATTATTGTTATCACAATACTTTTTATTATATATAAATGATCTTATAATTTTTATGAATATAATTTAAATTTTTTTATGGTTTGAAAGCTATTTTTGAAAAAAACCATGAATTTTCAATAAATGATGAATTTTATTTGAAAAGTGAAAATTTAAATATTTAGAAAATTATTTGGATAAAATTAATATTATTTTTGGAATCAGGATGTAAAAATTATCCAATAGGTAATTTTTCCTAATATTCTGAGACAATAAAATTGTTGGGTAAAAATTAAATACCATTTAAATATATAATGTGTTTTATGACATCGCAATGAACCAATAGGGATTTATGAAAATACAATAAACATTATGTTTTAACACTATATGTTTTACAATTAAAATAATGTGATTTTAGGTTTGTTTGATTTATTTTAAAAAGATTTAGTGGACCCTCGAAGACTTATAAAACATTTTAGCTATTTAAATTGATTTCTTTGAGAGTGTGACTCACCTCCACATGAGAAACCATATTATTTTAATAATTTAGGTAATTAAACTTATGAAATATTGTTATACACTCCTATTTGTAAAAAATCATGGGAAACAACCATGGGCTAGTTTTTGATTTTCATTAGTTTAACGTCTGGTGTCCGAAACATAAATAATAAAGAATTCCCTCTGCTTTCCTATATATACCCACCCAAGCTCCCACTTCCTCTTAACTAAAAGCCATTGGATTTCATCCATATTTTTCCCTACACTCTCTAGAATCCTACCAAGGCACCCTAATATCCCCAGAATCCTCTCTCAAGCCTTTTTCAAGCTTTTGGGATCCCACTTCCAAGTAAGGGATTCCTTCCTTCCTCATTTTATCCACGTTACATAATATTGGTATGACTTTTTAATCTCAATTAAATCCCTGAGGTATGGTTTCTCACCTCACACATACACCCCTCTTTACTTTTGAATCCTGAAATACCCTTTTATCTATCGTTAATTCCTCCCATGTACCACTGTTACTATGCCAAAATTAAGAATGAGATTTCTCTCTCCACATTTACATTCATGCAGTTATTTTTTATTTTGATTCTAAATTCCATTAAATATGAGGGAACATTTATCTATATTACCTCCTTACTATCCATTTCATGTACGTATTCTGAGACATCACTTTCTCCCTCATCAAATATTTTTATGAGTTATTATGTCACGTTGTAACGCTGCCGAAATTGCACCACGATTTTCCAAGCTAATGTCATTGTGTAGGGAATACCATGGCCATTTCTCTATCAAAATTATTCACCTTTATACACATTTAATTATTCTTTAAAGAGTTTAATGTATTTATTACACATTAATTTATCATGGAATAAATGATGACGTTGATTGATTCTATGTTGTATGATCCATGTGGCACACTTATGCATGAAATGAAATGTTTAAGTAGGGTGTGCCCCGATAGCACTTTAATGCATTGGGTAAAGTATAGTATCATGATACGTTATATGTAATGAGTGTTGACTCATGATATTTCAAGTGCAACAAGGGTTTACTCATGATTCATGTGAAATGAGGGTTTAATCATGCTATATCTTCAATGAGCCTTGCCTTGTGCTAATATCATGTTATATGTTGTTGACACATCTTCATGTAATGATTATCATGCTTTATCATGCCTTTAGATTCATTTTTTTATGATCCATTAATATTCCTATTGTAAAACATGTATTTTTTTCCTCATGTTATTCCATGTTTTCTCCCTTACTGGGCTTTATATCTCACCCTTTTCTTATGCATATCCTCAGGTTATCCCATGCAATGTTGAGTATGAGGGAATGTAGTGGTTATGTAAAAGATGTTTTCAATAAATATGACGTGTTTCATGTTTTAAGTTGTTATGTAATTTTCATAATCCCCAATGTCACTAGACCTATCAGTCTTCATTATTGTATAATGTGAGGGTTTTAGGTAATAAATCATGTCTAAGTGTGTAATAAAAAGTAGAGTTGTTATAGTTGGTATAAAAGGATAGGTTTAGTTATATTTGGGACTAGGATTAAAAAAACCCTAGTGAGGCCTTAGAATGACACTAAGAATAATAATTACATCCCTATGTTTTGGTGAGTATTGTGTAAGTGGTTTATCCAGAAAATATATCCCTGTATAGATATGAGCAAGTAGAGGCTACTCTAACACAGATGTACCTTGGGGTGAAAACCCCAACAAGGAGTTTCGGGCTTGACCCAGGGTATCTTGGTACATGAAAATGGGCCTTGATGCGCTCTTGGTTACGAAACTCCCAGTGGATATGTTTTGGTAATTTCACAAGCATAGTATGAACCATTATTAAGGGAATTAAAAAAATTGCCCCTAACAATATATGTTATAATGTAAAGTATGGGTAACATAGAATGAATCCTATAGATTCATTAGTTAAAGAAATAAAAGTTATTTATAATTTAGTCCTTTTTTCCATGGATTACCCTTTATGTGTTACCCCTGACATTCCTTTTATTCCATCCAATGGTCGGTAATAGGAGAACTCAGGCTAGCAACCGATGTGAAGATAAATGTGGTGACTGTTCTAATGAGATTCCCAATCCTATGGGACTAGGAATTGGGAACTTTGTCATAATACTCTATGAGTAAACTCTATCGTTGAATTGAAACATGGGTCAATTAGAACGTTTAACCCCCCCCCCCTAAGAAAGAACAAGTCACGATGAAAAGCTTCATGAGAAAAAGGCCCCATACTTGTAATGGATCATCTGATCCCTCAATCGTTGGACAATGGATCAACTTCATTGAAACGTTCCTTCCATCCTTCAATGTTCTGAACAATAGAAGGTTCTTATGGGTACTTATCATATAGAAGATGAAGTAGATCAATGGTGGATATTGATCAAAAAATACGAAGCCTAAGGAGGAGATCAAGGCGTTGTAATAGATTGATTTCCGGAAAATGTTTCTCGGTTAATATTATCCTCGCACCATCCAGCTTAAGATGGAAAGGGACTTCCTTTCCCTCGTGTAAAAAGTTGACTAATCCTTCAGATCTTACGAGGGAAACTTCACAAGGCTTTCACGATATGCCTCTGGCTTTTTCGTTACCCCTGAATGAAAGGTTGACTACTTCTTTAGTGGGATAAAACCAAGCCTGTGGAAATCCATGACTATCTGTGACTTTGACAGCTATGAGGAAATTGTCTGATGTTCCCTCAAGGTCGAAATGGAGATCAAAGAATCTTAATTGTATCATGGGGATAAGAAGTTTAAGGTGGACTTCAATTCTAGGAATCTGATGGATAAATCCAAAGGGGCAAAGAAGCTCCAACACCCCACTTGCCAAAGGTGCAGAAAGAAGCACCCCAGAAATTCTTTGAAGGTGATGGGGAAATTCTTCAGGTGTGGATGAGAAGGGAACCTTGTCATTAACAACCGATAAGAAAAACTTGTGGTTGTGACAGAGGAGAGGAATGCTCCGTTCAGACCTCAATACTTTGTTCATTTCTTCAACTGCAAAGAACCATGGCACCTTACAAATCAGTGCCCGAATCCAAGGGTTTTCGCAAGCAACCAACAACCTCCAAGGCAGCTAAGTTGATCTTCTTCCATCAGTACTACCGAAGTGAACCCCAGCAGTGATGTGGTGATAAGTACCCTAGTTATTCAGTCATGAATAGTGAACTTACGATTTGATTCTACTTCGATGAATTCTTTTTTATCTTTCATGTTTAGTAGAACAATCCCAACACCACCACAAATCATAGATGTAAAAGATGTCGGTGAGTATGGAATATGGGGAAATCATTGCATCCAATTAATATAACTCCTCCCCTATCATAATCGGTGGATTGAACATCCCAGAGAACCTCATCATACTCCCTATGGTGTAATTTGATTAAATTATCGGCATGGATTGGATTTCCTTATATAGAGCCAACATAAATTAATGTTAGAGGGAAATCACTCTCTATATGGAGAATCGATCCCCGATTCTATACAAGTGTATGGAGGATGATGAATCTTCTTTAGCACTATCATCTCAAGAATGGATATTACTGCCCTATGAGCACGCGTATATGGCTGTAATGATTGAGTTTAAGGAGGCAACCATCTTCGAAGACATTCCTATAGTGAGGTAATTTGATGAAGTGTTTCTTGAGTAATTTCTTGGTCTTCCTCCTTGATGAGATGTTGAATTCTCAATTGATCGTATACCTGGGGAATATCCAATATCAAAGACTCCATATAGAATGACTGTTGTGGATCTCAAGGAGCTGAATAAACAACTACAGGAGAATCTAGATAATGGGTTTATTTTCCCAAGTGTTTCACCATGGGGTGCAATAGTCCTCTTCGTCAAGAAGAAGTATGGGTTAATGCGCCCTTGCATCAATTATCGTGATCTTAAAAAATTCATGATATAGAACAAGTATCCTCTCAGTTGAATTGATGAATAGTTTGATCATATGTGTGGAGCACAATACTTCTCCAAGGTGGATTTGTTGTTGGGATGTTATCAAGTATGGGTGAAGATGGAAGATATCCCCAAGACTACTTTTCGTACAAGAAACATGCTCTATGAATTCAAACTAATACCCTTCGGACTCACTAATGTTCTATAAATCATCATGGACATAATGAATAGAGTCTTTAGAGATTACCTCAACAAAGTTTTGGTAATATTTATAGATGATATTCTAATATACTCTAAAGCCAATTTGGATAATGAGGAGAATCTAGGAATTATACTAGAGACCCTGCGAAAGTGGAAGCTCTAAGAAATGTATAGAAAGTGTGAGTTCTGGTTGAAGGAGGTCTCATTCATGGGTCATATTAACACATGTAATGTGATATCTGTAGATCCCTCCAAGACAACTGCAATTGAGGGATGGGTGTGGCCAACATCGGTAATATATATCTACAGCTTCTTGGGGTTAGATGGATATTATCGCCGATTTGTGAGAAATTTCTCAAGATTTTCAAACCCTCTTACCAATATAACTCAGAAGAGAGTCATGTTTTCTTGGAGTGATGAATGCGAAGAGAGATTTGAGGATTTGAAAAAAAAAAGGTCTATCACTGCGCTTGTGCTCACATTACCCACAAGTGGAAAACATTTTATTGTATTCAGTGATGCTTCGAAGAAGGGCCTGGGATGTTTGATGATGAAAAATGACAATGTCATCTCCTATACTTTAAGGCAATTTAAATTTCATGATAGAAACAATCCAACACATGATATGAAGTTTCTTGCACTGATATTCACATTAAAAATTTGGTGGAATTTTCTCTTTGGGGATAAGTGTGAAATTTAAACAAACCACAGAAGGCTCAAGTATATATTCACAAAGAAAGAGTTAAACATGTGCCAATGAAGATGGTTATATCTGATCAAAGATAGTGACCTCTCAATCCATTACCACCCTGGGAATGCGAACAAGGTGAAGGATGCTCAATATAGAAAGGACCAAGAAATTCTATCATTGATGAGTATTTAAAAGGATCCAATCTTCTTAGATTTAATGAAGAGGACATGGGAATCATAAATAAGTGATCATCATCAATCCCTTCACAAATGATTTCTCAACGATCTCTTTTGGAAAGGATAAAGGATGCACAAAATGATGATGTGGGAATTCACTATAAATTGGAAGCTATCATAAAAAGGGAAATCCTCTAAGTTTAATGTTATAGAAGAAGGAATTGTGAGATTTGGGAAAATTAAATGTGTTACATCAAGTCTAGATATGAATAAGGAAATTTGGGATGATGCACATAGTTCGAATTTCTCTATTCAATGAGGAAACAAAAATTTGTATCAAGATCTGTAATAGCATTATTGGTGGGATAACATGATGATGGAGATTGTTAAGTATACATCAAAGTGTGTGGTGTGTCAGCAAGTGAAGGATGAGAGGCAGAAGTCTAATGGGATGATGAAACCATTACCCAAACCATAATGGAAATGGGAAAACATCACCATGGACTTTGTCACCAAAATTTAAAAGACATCCAAAAGAAACAATTCTATATGGGTTGTTGTGGATCATCTTACAAAGGCTGCACACATCATTATTATTCTGCATGATTTCTAATTGGATCAACTAGAAGAGATATATATCAAAGAAGTGGTAAGACTGCTTGGAGTACCATTATCTAATCTATCTGATCGAGACCCAAGATTCACCTTTATGTTTTAGAAGAGTCTTCAACATGCTCTAAGCACTAAACTGATCTTCAGTACGGCATATCATCCTCAAACTAATGGCCAGTCTAAACAAACTATTGAGACACTAGAAGATATGTTAGGATCAAGTTCTATGGACTTCAAAGGGGGATGGGACCATCATCTTCCACCAGTTAATTTCTCCTACAATAACAGTTTCCACTCGAGCATCTGAATGGAACCATATAAAGCCCTTTATTGGAAAATGTGTACAACACCGACATGTTGGGAAACTTTTAGTGAGTGTATGCTACTGGGACCTAAAATGGTTGAAGAAATGGTGGAGAAGGTGAAAACTATTCATCACCACATGAAGGCAGCCCAAAGCTGACAGAAGAGTTATGTAGATAACTATCGACAATACATTGAGTTTGACGTTGGAGATATGGTGTTTCTATGAATATCTATATAGAATAAAGTCATGAGGTTTTGATATAAAGTGATGTTAAGTCCTAGGTACATCGGCCCCTTTGAGATTCTTGATCGTGTCGGGGTTGTGGCCTATCAAATTGCACTTCCAAAACCATGGACAATGTAAAAGATGTCTTTCATGAATCCCTTTTAAGGATGTACATACAAGACCATTCACATGTAATATCTTTAGAGGTATTACAATTAGAGGATGATCATTCTTATGAGGAGATACTAGTGAAGATCTTAGATCATAGACAAAAATTTCTATGAAATAAAAAAATGACCCTCATCAAGGTGTTGTAGCGAAATCACTAGTTTGAAGAAGCAACGTGGGAATCAATGGAAGTGATGAAGCAGAGGTACCCACATCTATTTTACTGTGAGAAAATGAAATTTCGAGGAAGAAATTTCTTAAGGGCGTACGATTGTAATGACCCAAAAATTCATTAATGAAAATTCATCTTAGTCGATTTACATGTCTTATTAAGGTTGTGTAAAATGTATGTACTTAATTGGTTTTATGTTTTGAATTTTAAAATTCATTTAAGAATTGTGACTGTTGGAAATATATCCATTGAACAATTATCACATGATTAGTTTAAATATAGGGCTTTAAAAAATCAAATTAACTCAGAAAAATGAAGAAATTGCCTCATCCAATAGACGTTCCCCATACGAAGCCCATTTATCAGAGCTCGGAAAGGAGGTGGTGTCATTGGGAAACTTTCTTGACCAAGCCCAAGTCGAGCTTGAATACATTAAGCTTGAGAGGAACTGCCTACGGTAGAAGTGGAATTTGATAGAGATTACCACTCGAGTGATGTTATCAGAGCCACCCCAAGAGTCTGTCACCATCGAACACCATTCCATAAGGTCTAATGTGGGTTATTTAAGGGGATACATAACAAGACCCTAGCATTATGATTACGTAAATTATTTTTTTATATAATAAATAATATACTTTCTTCTTATTATTGTTACTTTGAAAATAGTTTTTAAAGCACAAATAGTATTTTTTTAGTTAATGATCAACTAAGATATCAATTTTGATATATTAATGGATTTTTAAATTAAATAATAATTTAAAAAAATATTATTATTATTATATATAAATGAATATATACTTTTTATGTATAAAATTTTAATTTTTATTAAGGTTTGAAAGTTATTTTTGTCAAAACCCATGAATTTTCGATAAATGTCAGATTTTATTTTAAAAGTAAAAATTCATATAGTTAGAAAATTATTTGGATTAAATGAGTATTATTTTTGGAATCAGGGTGTCGAAATAATTCAACCGTTAATTTTTCATTATTTTCTCAGACAGTAAATTTTTTTGGTAAAAATTAAATATGTTTTAAATATATAATGTGTTTTCTGACATCATAATGACCCAATAGTTATGTAATAAAATACAATAAACTTTATATTTAGAAAATATATGTTTTACCATTAAAATAATGTGATTTTAGATTTTTTTGATTTATTTTAAAAGCTTTTGTGGACCCTCTAACGCTTATAAAACATTTTATATTTTTAAATTGATTTCCTAGAGAGCGTGACTCACCTCCATATAAGAAACCCCATTATTTTTAGAATCTCTTATATCATCCTTATAAAATCTTTTTTTCCTCTCCCCTTTGTAAAAAATCATGGGAAAAACCATGGGATGGTTTGTGGTTTTCCTTAGATTAATGTGTGGTGTCCCAAACCTAAATAATAAACAATTCCTTCTCCTTTCCTATATAAACCCACCCAAGCTCCCACTTTATTTTCACTCAAATCCCTTGGATTTCTTCCATCCTATGACCTCCTCTATATAAAATTCTACCAAGGTTCCCTACGCTCCAAATAATACTCTATCATGCCTCTCCCTAGCCTTTGGGTTCACACTCCCAAGTAAGGGATTCTTTCCTTCATCATATTAACCAAGTTTCTTGATATTGTTATGGCCTTTTAAGATCAATTTAAAATCTTGGGGTATGACTTCTAACCTCCCTCACACTGACCTATTTATTTTATAATGATTAGAGACCCATTAATCTCTCATTAATTCCTCCCATGTACACCTATTATTGTGCCTAAATTCCAAATGGAATTTCTCTCTCCTCATTTACATTCAAGAAATTATTTTGTATTATGAATCTAAATTCCATTATATATGTTGGGACATGTATCTCTACGACCTCCATATTTTATATTTCAAGTACATATGATAAAAAATATCTTTCTCTATCATCAACCATTTTTAAAAATTCTTATGTCACGTCGTTATGCTGTTGAAATTGCACCGCCATTTTCCAATTCAATGTCATTGTGTAGTGAATACCATGCCCATTTCTCTATCATGGGTATTCACCATTATGCACATTCACTAATTTTTTAAATATTTTCCGGTATTTATTCCAAATTTTATTATATTGGAATAAATAATTATGTTGATTGTTTCCTTGTTGTATGATCCATGGGTCACACTTATGCATGAAATGAAATGTTTAAGAAGGGTGTTCCCTGATAGTTCTCCAATGCATTGGTTTAAGTATAGTATCATGATATTTAATGTGAAATAAGTGTTTACTCATGCTAATTCAAGTGAAATCAGGTTTTACTCATGATTAATGTTCAAGCAGGTTTACTAATTCTCCATTTACAATGAGCCTTATCTCGTGCTAATATCATATTAAATGTTGTTGCCACATCTCCATGTTAGGATTGTCAGGCTTTATCATGACTTTATGTTCATGTTTCTTTTATGATTCATTGATATGACTATTTCCTAACATGTATTGTTTTCCCCATGTTATTCCATTTGTACTCCCTTACAGGGCTTTATAGATCTCCCTATTCTTATGCATGTCCTCAGGTTATCCCATGCAATGTTTAGTATGAGGGAATGTGGTGGTCTTGTAAAGTAGGATTCCAATAAAGATGATGTGTTTCATGTTTGCAGTCATTGTGTAATGTTCCTAAGACCCAAAGAGATTAGACCTCTTGATCTTTTTTTTTGCATCAAGTTAGGGTTTTAGGAAATAAATAT
This sequence comes from Viscum album, assembly GCA_963277665.1. Classification (NCBI taxonomy): domain Eukaryota; kingdom Viridiplantae; phylum Streptophyta; class Magnoliopsida; order Santalales; family Viscaceae; genus Viscum; species Viscum album. The sequence continues at coordinate 246,640,322 of OY728135.1, read as the reverse complement.
TTTCTAAGTGTGTAATAAAATGTAGGGTTGTTTTAGGTTTTCTTATTTTTCCTTTTTTATTGTACCATGATAACGTTTTTACTAGTTTTCATTTGAGATGCATTATTTTTTTACTTCATGGGTGATAAATTTTAGTTTGTACATTTTTGTTTTTTCTTGATATTTTGTGGTTGTGTAAAGATAAAATCATCTCCAAACATTGTTGTTATCCCTCTATATTTTCTGTTTGCATTTGTTTTCTTAGGGTTTTCGCCTAATGATTGTGGAACCTCGTTGAATTTCAATCCAATGGTCAGTGTTGGGATGTTACAATGTTAAAAATTACATTGAAGTGTAGTTGTGGGTTGATTTGTTAAATAAATTAAACATTTTTTTATTTCAACAATTTAATTTTATTAATTCTCATAACTAATATTATCTTATATAAATGAACTATTATATAAAATCCCCAATTTTTCCATATAACCCTAGAATATTACAGAGGTGAGAAGATATCTTTCAATGGATTTTATATAAAAACTCTTGATAGTGAATCAACTTCCAATAATCATGTTGATATATGGTTTGAATGAATAGAATAGTGGAAATATCAATGACATTTTTATTGAATTTTTATTCACTAAAGGTTAATTCTTTATTTCATCCGGGATATTAATTTATTAAATCTTTACATATTTCTATTTTTATAACATGGATTCAATTTTTCTACCATGAAATTCATGTTTTCCATCATTGAAACAAAAGTACCATAGAATTTAATCATTCTGCTTTGTTTATTTCTTCACTTGGGTTTCCATGAATATGATCATGGTTTAGGTTTTCAATAACCAAAGATAAATCATATTTATTATTATGCCCCCTGAGCATGTTCTTTATCCTTAGTGTAACACCCCAAGCTTCCTCGGTATGTTTCCCTTTGAATAATGAAATAGATTGGATTGTACGCAACTTCGAGATTCAATCACACTACGACCAATCAAAATAGCTGTTATGAATAGTAATACCCACTATTAGAAATTTTATTAATTTTATTTTTCATAATGGACATTCTTTTTGATTTCGGAATATCGAAATTATCTTAGGGAGATTTTTTGATATCTTTCTGAAAACATTCACTTTTTGATGAATAGTGAAAACGCTGCGTTATTGGTTAAAACTGACTTTTTATTTAAGTAATTATTTATTTTATTTAAAATTATTTTTGTTGAAAATATTTACGTAATACCTATATATGTTCAATTTAATTCATGGGAGTCATTTTATAATAATTTTAGATATATAAAAAGTTTATTGAACTTTTATCGGTCTTTTACCCACTTCCTAAGAGCATTTTCAAATTTGCATAAAACTTAATTTTACCGCTTCTGTGAGTTGAATATCAAAAATATGAGAGACACGTTTAATATTAGTATGTAAAATGTGGTTCAATAAGATGAAAATAATTTTTGGTGAATAGTAAATTTTGACCTTTATTTACATCAGCTATAAGTAAATAGGGTAATTAAGGGTAAAAATGATATCAAAATTACCCTAACACATGTTCTAATTCTATTATATAAGTATAATTTGATCCAAAACAACCTTAGGAATAAAATATGATCCTATTTGGTTAACTTGGATTAGATTAGGACATTTATAATTATTTTATTTAAAGAAGAGTTAAAAGAGTTAAAGTCAATGTTTAATAACTAAACCATTTTTAATATAGGTTTATACAAAATATAAATTTGACTATTAATATTAATTAGAAATTTAAAAATATTTCCTACATAATGGTATTTTATTTATAATTTATAGACATTATATAATGTAATTTATTTATGACACAATGATGATGCAGTAATTACCTTATTAATGAAATATTAAAATAATTGATATTATAAATATCCAAATAAATGTAATTTGAGACTTTGAATGAATTCCACTAATTTTATAGTTTAATATGACATGTTAGGGTTGATTAAATAATTTTCTTTTTGAAGTAATCATACTGTTATGATTTTCACAAAAACCAAATACTAAATAGTGTCAAAATTGACATAATTGAGTTTTTAAAACAAAAACTATATTATTAATTGATATAATATTCAAAAAAATATAAGGTTCGAAACAAGGACTTTGATAAGGTTATATATATCAATAATGAACCCCATGGTGTTCTCTTGGCTTTTTATAGTATGTTTTTTAACCATATAATATAAAAATACAAAGAGACATGGTAAATGTCCAACAATTTAACTAAGAGTTAAATCTAAAAGATAAGGTTAATATGATGACGTAAACAATTTAAAACCTATTGGTTGAGAGGTTTTAGACCAATCCCCACCTTATCCTTTATATAATTCATTTTTTTATCCATTAGAAACCAAAAATTATTTTATTATCAAATAATATTTCATGCTTTTCCTAAAGTGGCCCTCACCTCTCTTATAAAAGGCCACTTATTCTTCTCTTAATTTCACACCTCCAAAGGCTTTTGGATCGGCCAAAACCTACCAAATTATCATCTCCACTATACTCCCATAAAACTAATGTCCTTACATTGATTATAAATCCAACCTATCATTCCGTTTTTATCAAATCAAAAAGATGAAACCAAAGAAGAGGTAAATATTTCATCACCTCTTTCAAGTTCTTTTATACATCCTCTTCTTCTTTCTTTGTTGCATCCATTATAAAATAATAAATATTATATCTTATATATACTTTGATGTTATTATAGAAAAGTTACAACCATATTAACTATTCTATCCATTATATGGATGACAAAGTCACCATATGTGTGTATGTACGGCTTACCGTCTCCACGTCGTGGTGTCGTTTGTTATTCAAACACTTCATTATTTGGATTGGTATAATAATTATTATAAATGATGTAAATAATAAATATAACATGTTATTTATTCATTATATATGAGATACAATCCAACTACATACAATTTGACCATCAATATAACGATATTGTCGCTTGTGCGTACGTATGGATTACCGTCTCCATGAATGTGATGAGATTCATTCATCATCGTAATCATTCAAGAATAATTGTCATTTTATGATTAAAAATAATGTCTATGAACTTAATATCATTATGGATATGAATAAAATACATCCTATCTGTAAACACATGGCTTACTTAACTGATCATATAAAGGAAAACGGATCAGTTAACACCCGAAGTGGTGATACTACAATAATATTATTAACAAACAATATAAGAGGATCATTTATGATATCATATTTATGTATATAGTTTTTTTTATATTTTAAAAACAATTATTCAACTATTATACAAGAGGATAAATTACCATCGACCAAGGAAAAGTACAAGGTTTGGGTTAATTCTACAATCTCTTTACTTATCTGGGGTTGTTAATACGTAAGTATCTACTGGGACATATTTATCATCCACATCTGTGTTTTATTTAAAAAATTTGTTTCAAAACATTTTTACTATTTACTATAAAATGGGTTAAAGTCATTTATAACTTTATTAGACCTTATATGTTTTTAATGGAATCTCTCCATCATTTTCCAAACAAAGTACTTTATGTCCCTTTTGAAAAAATCAATGTGAGAATGTTTTTTTAACTTATACGGTGAGTGTGGATATTTCCCACCATTATAACATCATAGAATCTATCCTTAATAGCTTATAAGAATATTTTAAAAATAATTTTTTCTTTTATAATTAATTTAATTATGAATGATTTCAAAATAGAAAGAGATATTTCTCTCAAAAAGTTTTGATTTCATCTATGTCAACATCATTTGATTGATTTTAAACATGATTGAAGTTGATTTATTATGATACAAATCATCCATATTGTAATGACATTTTTGTGATATATTTGACTGTAGGTGTGTTAGTTTTATACCATTCATGGTTTATGGATAAATTATTGACATTTCATATTCTTGTTTTAATATGAATGTTTATGTTATGTTTAAACCTTTTCATATAACGAATGCATTGGACTTAGTAAGTGATGGGTGGAGCCCGCTTTAGCTTCTTGATGCATTGGTAGGTCTAATGATTCAAACTAGTTTCTTGGCAGAAGGCCTTGAAAAAATCTTATTTGTAGTCTTGGAACAAGGCCTTGAATATGTGGTTATGATGTTTGGCATTATGCATTCCATCATTTTGAAATTGTCTATTGATATTGCACATGATTATTCGACTAGTATAATATCCATGTGAATAATTAAATGAAATTATTTGGTTTTATATTTTCTATATTATGTTGACGATTATGTTTAAAACTATTTTGTTTTAGTCTAATATATTTCCTTAAATGTTTATGCTTATTTATTAAAGTTTTCTCTATATTGTTATCCTTACTGAGCATCTGAGCTCACACCTTTCTATGTTTTATTTTTCCCAGGATGTGAAGAAGTATATTATGACTGACCTATAGGGATAGTCTATGGGATATGACCATGGTCAATGGAGAAAATTTTGTGGTTTTTTCATTTTATAATGTAATTTAAAACTTATGAATGTATCTAGTACTTCCAAGGCTAATAAACTAATCTGCCTTTTGAGACATGATCTTTAGTGATCATGCCAATGTTATGTAATAATGCCCCAACTCTTGGTAACTGGGGACAGGGCATTAAATTTGGTATCAGTTGATGTTTTGTACAATCCATGGACACTAGATTTAGAAAAACTCTAATTTGAGAACATTACCCCAAGATAGAATTTGAGGATTATTATAGAAGAACTTCCTATAATTTTGGTACAATCAAGATTTTGTGAGTTTTCAAGAAATACATTCATATCTAGATATAGTTAGGTAGAGGTGGCTTTGGCACATATATACCTATGGGTAAAATCTGAAAACACCACTTTGATCTAGACTCGAATGAGATCTGATGCACGACAATGGGCCTTGCTGCACTCTTGGTTACAACACTCCCTAGGGATACGCTTAGGATAACTCACATTTTCTTTACAAAACTTTATGAAGTATTTATGAGTATATACCTACTCAATGGAAACAATTTTATGATGATGGATTATATCTATAGACTATTCAATTTATGTTAAGTGTTTTAAAAGTTTGGAATTATGTATTGCAATTCACAAACTAATCTATTGTATGAAATTTTTTAGAAATGGCGCCTAGAGGAAGGAACAGAAACTATATCAATGCATGTAATACATCTAGGTATTTCCCTCTTACTCAAGGTAATTATAGTGGAGCTAGTGATGCGACTGGTTCTGATCATCTTATCACTATACTAGGAAAACTCACTCCTGTTATGAATAATAACCTTACCCATATGGAGAAACCTGATCCACAACACAGAGGAATAATGTTAGACCAGTTTATGAGGAAAACCTACAATATTCAATGAGACTACAAATCCATTTTTAGCCATGAAATGGATAAGTTCCTTAGAGAAAATATTTCACACTTTGCGGAGTATCGGATGGGAAAAATTTGTCCTGGCAGTTTATCATCTCATGGGAGATGCAGATTAATGGTGGTTATTGATTCAAAACACAAAAGAAGATAATGAAGTATCAAATATGGAACAGAGGGAGTTTAATCACATTTTCATAAAAACATACTTTCCTCGTGACCATCAAGTGGATATGGAAAGACAATTTATGAGTCTGAGGCAAAAGGAGGTTTCAAATTTTTCATAATATGATGTTTACTTTAAAAGGATAGAAAGGCATGCTAGAGATTGTATATGTAACCTAAGGAGTAAGATTGATTGATTCTTTGATGGGTTAAAACAATTTCCCTGTCGATCATTAGTCTCAAAATCCTTCTCATAATACGAATATACAGTCTCATGCACTATCATGATAGAAAAAGAAATTCTCTAAGCCTTACGACATTAAAGAAAAGTAAGAGAAAAAGAGATATTCTGAACACTTTGGAAATGGAAATAAGGGGAAGAAGGGAAATGTTTAATATCCCTCCTATGGTAAATATGGGAAGAAACACCTTGGTATTTTCCTGAAGGGAATGGGAGTCTATTACAAGTGTGGTGAAAAATTCCACCAAGCTCATGATTTAAAGGGGAAGAAAGAGGTTGTCAATGTGGAAGCTAAAATTGTAGAGAAAAGGTCATTATGAAAATGAATGTCCTAAGTGCCAAGGGAACATACCTCAAAAAAGGCCATGGGAGCAAGGCCATGCTTATGCGATCACTACTGTAGTGGTTGAAGCTCCAAAAGATGTGGTGGTAGGTAATTTAATGGTTTCCTCCAGTTTAGCCAATGAAAAATTTGATTCAGGATCATTGCATTGTTTCATATCTTCCCAGTTTGCTAAGAAAATTAGATATTTCCTATTTGATTTAAAAAGATATTTTTCAGTACAAAATCCTAATGTATGTATCATCGAAACAAAGTTTTGTGAATATGTTCTCATTAGGGCATGTAAATGTTCTTTATATACTGATATCATCGTCATACCCATAATTGAATTTGATATAATCCTTGGAATGGATTGGATTTCGGACCATGATGCAAAAATTTATTGTAAGATAAATGAGGTTACAATTCTCAATGATGATAAGATGTACCTTATCTTTTGATTAGAAATGTCACCATCTAATTCTTATCTAGATCCACCCCCAGTATCTCTACTAAATTAAATTATTGGGGAAGAAGAGAATGAAATAACAATGGGTGAGAAAAATAATGTTTGAATAGAGGACATACCAATTGTGCAAGAATATGTTTATTTGATTCTAGAGGAATTATCTCAACATCCTCCAGAATGGGAAATTGAGTTTTCCATTGATTTAATTCCTGGTTCAAGGTCCAATCAAAAGACCACTTATAGAATGGTCACTGTGGAATTCGTGTAACTAAAGAAACAAGCAGATGAATTTATTGATAAGGGATTTATTCTCCCAAGTGTTACTCCATGGGGTACCCCTGTCCTTTTTGTTAAGAAGAAATACGGATCTATGAGGTTATGCACAGACTACAGGGAGATCATTGCTATACCAATAAAGAAAAAGTATCCCCTACCTTGCTTTGATGAATTATTTGATCAACTTCATAGAGCTCAATATTTTTCCCAGATTGACCTTCTATCTGGATATCATCAGTTATGTGTGAATAAAGAAGACATTATGAAAACTACATTTCAAACTAGGTATGAGCATTATGAGTTTATAGTAATGCCTTTTGGATTGACTAACATACCCTCTATCTCCATTGATCTAATGAATAGAGTTTTCAAAGAATATCTTGATGACTTTGAAGTGGTATTTATTGATGATATCTTCATATACTCCAAAATCTATGAAGATCATGAAAATCACTTGCGCATTATTCTGAAAACCCTTAGAAGAAATGAATTATATGGTATGTTTAGAAAGTGTGAATTCTAACTTCAATATATTTCTTTTCTTGGCCATATTGTCTCTAAGGATGGAATCTCTATTGATCATTCAAAGACCAAGGAAATCCATGAATGTCTAGCACCGACGAGTATAAATGAGGTATGAAGTTTTATTGATTTAGCAGGTTATTATTGACGTTTAATCCATAATTTTGCCTGATTGGAAAACCCATTATCAAATATCACACGTAAAGGCGTTAAATTTGTTTGGAAAAAAGATGTTGAAGAATTTTTTCGAAGAACTAAAGAGAATATTTGTTAATGATTCTATCTTGACTATACCATCATGGAATGATGGGTTTGTTTTTTATAGTGTTTCTTTAAAGAAAGGACTTGGTTTTTTCCTTAAAAAGAATGATAAAGTTATTTCCTATGCTTCACGGCAGCTAAAAATTCATGATCAAAACTATACCACTCATGATCGTGAGTTAGGAGCTGTAATCTTTACTCTCAAAATATGGAGACACTATCTCTATGATGAAAAATTTTAGATTTATACTGATCACAAGAGTTTGAAGTATATTTTCTCACAAAAAGAACTCAACATGAGGCAAAGGAGATGGCTCGAACTACTCATGGATTATGATCGCACTATACACTAACACCTGGGGACGAAAAATAAGGTGGAATATTCTTTGAGCAGAAAGGATCATGGAGTTTTTAACAATATGAGAGTAGAAAAGGATCCTATATACATGGATCTAGTTAATATGGATATAGGAATAACCATATAAGGTGAATCATCGATTCTCTTTAAATGGTTGCCAAACCATCTTTACTAGAAAGGATAAAAAGTTATCAGACTGATGATGAGGACTTTAAAAAGAAAATTATAGCTATGAACAATGGGAGATTGATCAACATTGTATATGAGGATGAGATTTTGAAATTTGGGAAGAGTCTTTGTGTTCTCAATATACCTGATCTGAAAAGGGAATTGTCGGATGATGCACAAAGCTCTAATTTCTCTATACACCATAGGAGCACCAATATGTATAGAGATTTGACAGAACATTTTTGGTGGGACAACATGAAGAGAGAGATAACTAAGTTGGTGTCAAGATGTATAGTTTGTCAACATCTGTAAGCTGGAAGTCATCAAACTTGGAGAGTCATGAAACGTCTTCCCATACCAGAGTGAAAATGGGATAATATTATGATGGACTTTTTCATGGGGCTACCAAAGAATCCAAGAAGGAATGAAGCAATATGGGTCATTATTGGACGTCTTACCAAGTCATCACATTTTCTATCTATAAGTGAAGATTTACCACTTGAACATCTTGCAAGACTATATATAAATGATGTTGTAAGACTCCATGGTGTACCCATATCGATCGTTTCTGATCGTGATCCCCGTTTTACATCAAGATTCTAGAAAAGTCTTTAGAATTCCTTCGATAATGAACTTCTTTAGAGAACTGCCTACCACACTCAATCTGATGGACAATCGAAACAGACTATTCAAACCTTAGAATACATGTTGAGATCTTTTTCACCTGACATTCAGGGTAAGTGGGATCAATATTTACCACTGGTAGAATTTTCCTATAACAATAGCTTCAATTCAAGTATTCAGATGGCACTATATGAAGAGTTATATGGAAACAGATTTTTCAAACCTACTTTTCGGGATGATGTTAGTGAAATAAAACTCGTAGGCCCAAAACATGTTGTGGAAATGATGGAAAAGGTGAAGGTTATCCAAACCCACATCAAAGCACCTCAAAGTAGGCAAAAGAGCTATGTCGATAACCGATGGACGGATTTGTAATTTCAGGTAGGATATCATGTTTTCTTGAAGGTATCTTCATGGAAGGGTATTATACGTTTCAGTAAGAAGGGTAAATTGAGTCCCTGGTACATCAGACATTTCAAAATTCAAGAACTAATTGGATTTGTAGTTTATCGTTTGGCAATGTCTCCAAGTCTCTCCAATGTTCATGATGTGTTCCACATATCACTGTTGATAAAATACATGTCTGACCCAATGCATGTACTCACTTATTCAGAAATTGAACTGAAACCTGATCTGTCATACTGTGAAGATCCAGTCAAAATTCATGAAACACTAGAACAAATGCTGAGAAACCGGATGATTCATTTGGTAAAAGTTCTATGGAAAACCCATAAGATGGAAAATTTAACCTGGGAAGTAGAGGAACTTAAGATGAAGAACCACCTGAATCTTTATGTGTGGTAGTATTATAGAATTTTCGAGGAAAAAATTATTTGAAGGGGAGAATAATTTAACACCCCAAGCTTCTATGGTACATTTCCCTTTGAATAATTCAATAGCTTGCTTTGTACACAACATCAATATTCTAACACACCGCAACCAATCAAACTAGCCTTTTTAAATAGTAATACACACTTTTTAAAATTTTATAAATTTTATTTTTCAAAATGGACTTCATTTTTGAATTTAGAATATCGAAATTAACTTAGGGTGAAGTTTTGGTATATTTTTGAAAGATTTCAATTTTTGAGGAATAGTGAAAAACACTACGTTATTGGTTAAAAACATCTTTTTATTTAAATAACTATTTATTTTATTTAAATTTACTTTAAGTCAAAATAGATTCATAATACCTATATTGTAACACCCGAGACTTTTATGAGAAATATTTTGTTTTTATGTTATATAAATCATCAAAGGAATCTTTCACTACACACAACACTAGCTTGGCTTTCCTTACACGCAATCGCGACCTTCCTCGATAGCATGCGTCGTACGCAATACCGAGTTTCACTAAACAACGATATGTTATTAAAATATTATTAAAACTAGCTGTTATGCATATTAATTTCCACATTTTGAAATTTTTTAATTTTTTTTTTTCAAAACGGAATTCATTTTTCGATTCGTAATATCGAAGTTAGCCTAGGGTGAAATTTGGGTATTTTTCTAAAAACATTCAATTTTTGATGAATAGTGAAAACACTAGGTTACTATTTAAAAACTGACTTTTTATTTAAATAAATATTTATTTTATTTAAATTTATTTTACGTCAAAATTGATACATAATACCTATATAAGTTCAATGCAATTCATTGGAGTCATTTTATAATAATTTTATATATATATAAATTTTATTGAACTTTTCAACGTCTTTTACCCACCTCCTAGGAGAATTTTCAAATTTACATAAAACTTAATTTTACCACTTCTGTGAGTGGAATTTTGAGAATCCGAGAGACGCGGTTAATATCAAGGACTAAAATATGGTTCAATGAGATGAAAATATTTTTTGGTGAATAGTAACTTTTTATTTTTTTTTCCACGGTTAAAAGTAAATAGGGAAATCAAGGGTAAAAATGTTATTATTATTACCCTAACACATGTCCTAATTCTATTTCATAAGTGTAATTCGACCAAAAACAACATTAGGATTGAAATATGACCATTTAATCCCACATGGAATAGATTAGGACATTTATTATTAATTTATTTAAAGAAGGGCTAAAATAGTTAAAATCAAAGATTAATAACTAAAGAATTTTTTATATAGGGTTGTACATAAGATAAATTCGACTATAAATATTCATTAGCAAGATAAAACCATTTCCTACATAATGGTATTTTCTTTGTAATTTTTATACATTATATAATTTAATTTATTTATGACACAATGATGATGCAGTAATTATCTTATTAATGAAATATTGACATAATTGATGTTATAAATACCCAAATAAAAGTAATTTGAGACTTTTTATGAATTCCAATAATTTTCTAGGTTAAGATTGAATATTAGTACTAATTTAATTAACTTTTTTCGAATTAAGATTTCTGGTATAATTTTCACAAAAATCAATTACAAAATAGTTTCAAAATTGACATTTATTTTTTTTAAACAAATATTATATTATTAATTGTTATTTTATTCCTAAAAATATATGGGTCAGAAAAATGACATAGATAAGGTTATATATATTAACAATAAAAAACTTGGGTTTTTTTGTCTTGTTATAGTAATTTTATTATCCTTATAGTGTAAGAAAACAAGAAGACACGGTAAAAGTAAAATTATTTAACTTAAAGATAAATGTAAATGATAAGGTTAAAATAGATAACTAACCTTGTCTAAATTATATTGGATGAAAGGCTTTCAACCAATATCCACCTTAGCTTTGAAATAAATCAATTTTGAGCTATTAAAACCCGAATATGACTTTATAATACAATAATATTTTTATTTTTTACAAAGGTGCCCCTCTCCTCCCTTATAAAAGGGCACCTCCTCCCTCTCTTCCTCACTCCACTTTGAGCCTTCAAGCTTGTCCAACACCTAAAAAATTATCTTCTCAACTTCCCTATAAACATCCTAGAGGTCCTGGTCTTCTTCAATGACCAATTTAATTCCCTAAGAGGAGGTCTCAAAGAGGCGCTTCAAAGAAGAGATAACGTCTGTTACCGAATATTTCAACTTTATTTCTTCTTCAACTTCTTCTTATTTAGTTGTTTCATTATGAAGTAATAACATCAGTATCACTCATATACTGATATGTTATTATAAGTATGAAACAACCCTATTTCACCATGTATCCATCCTATGGAAAATGAAATCACCGCGCGTGCGTACGTATGGAATACCGTCTCCACGCCGTGGTGTAATCTATTTTCCACAACCACCATACATGGATGGGTAGAATGGTGAAAATAAATAACTATATATGATTATTATAAAGTGTTATTGATTCTGAAATAGTATACATACACTCCAATACAATTCCACGATCATGGGAACGATATCATCGCTCGTGCTTATGTACGAAATACCGTCTCCATGATGTGATGCGACTCGTTAGACATGATCTTCATTGAATAATGATTATATAAATTAATTTAATGAATAAATATGATATATAGTACACTAATACCATTCTGGAAATGAGGTATCTATAACCTAAAGAGAAGAATAAGAATTTATTCTACAAAACACGCATAAGAACAAAAAGTAATAAACACCCGAATAACAAGTAGCAATGAAATATTACTAATAAGAAGCTTAGAATATGACCACATATGATATCATAACAATGAGTATGATTCAGGAATAAGTCAATGACATTATTTAAATCATTATACAGGAGGTTCGGGCACTTATGAAGCAAATCAAACCTAAGGTAAGAGAAAATATCGCAATCTCAATTTTTATCTGAGATTGTTTATACTTCATAATTTACTAGGGAATATTTATCATCCACATACATGTTTCCTCAATATGTAAAATTATTTCCATCCAACTACAATTGTTTAAATCCAATTTTACCCTTACGTGAGTTTTTAGTAAAAGATATGAAAGGAATCTTTTATCGTTTTTCGTACGAGGTACTTTTTTACTTTTCCAAAAAAAGTACGAGAAGAATGTTTTTTTAACTTATAGGGCATGAATTTATTTTTAAAAAATTATTTCCAAGAAGCTTACTTTACAAGTTTTCATGTTTATTTTTAATCAACTTATTTTAGTTTAAAATTGTATGACATGTTAATAAAGGAAAATATTTTTGAAGTAGAAAGGATATTTTCCTCAGGAATGGAGTTCAAGTGTTTTATCTAAATTATTTTCCATCTAAGATAATATAGGGTTCTGTATCTATCCCTATTATTACATTGATTTGATTATGTTGTGATGGAATTATTTTTATGAATTCATTTATCTTATATGAATTGTTTTATGATGTCACGAGGTTTAAGAATCCCATTTTTATTACATGGGTTATGCAATGATGTCTGATTTATGATTTTGTGTCAGACATAAGAATGGTTTTATTATGAGATGGTTGGGACCTATATCTCCCTCCAATTAATTGGGTAAAGATTTATATCTCATGAGATAGACATGGATGGAACGGCAGGTTAATACAGTTCAGTGAAACAGGACTGAAACGAGGAGTGAAATCGGTTCAGGAATGGACTTTGTCCACTAAGATAGTCTTGGCTATGGGTCATGATACTAAGAAATGATTCTCAATGATTGTGAGTGTATTACACAAAGTTTCATGTTTTAAGTTATGATTATTGGGATTAAATTTCACTTCTACGATTTATCCCATGATATGAAATTATGATTTCTTTTGCAGGTTATGATTTCCAAATTGTTATGTTCTTATGAATATGATGTGATTGATTTTTCTTTTCTTTACCCTTACTGATCATTTGAGCTCACCCTTTTGTATGTTTTCTTTCCCCTAGGTCAAGAAGAAGGTTATTAAGTAGGATATTCCAAAAGGGACTCTAGATATGATGAAGTAAATGGGAGACAATGTAGATGCTTTATGAACCAGTTGTTTATGTTTCCCAGTTTCTAAAGACACTATAACTATATGGTCCTTTCACGGTTTTGTTATATGTTTTAATAAGTGTGCTTCAATTTTGACGTATTAACAATGTATGTAAAGTATGGGTCGTTATAGTTGGTATCAGAGGAAAGTTATAGTAAACCTTTGGAAACTAGGATGTGAAAGCCTTAGTAAGAAACCTATGTATATGTATAAGCGTAGAACACAATATTAGTGTTTTAGAAATGGCCATGAATAACCTATGATAAGACCTTAAGTGTAAAATTTTATTCTTGATTATGTGGTTTTCCTATTGTAATTAGTGTTGCTCACACTATTCTTCTTGGTTTTAGTCAATGGCTGGAACCCGAAGGAACCGTGTTAATGCGGAATGCGACGGGCAATGCAATGATTGTCCCCCTGAGCAACCAAACGTTATGGGATATGGAATGAAAAATCTTTTATCCATGCTCACACAACTTTCTCAATCTATGAATCATGTAGTACTTCCAAACGAGCAAAGGAAGGAGAAACATTCTGTAGAATCCTTCATGAGGCAGCGTCCACCTTCATTCAGCGGGTCTTCTGATCCATTAGTGGCTGAACAATGGATCAGTACCACTGAAAAGATATTTTCAGTTCTTCAATGTTCTAATCAAGATAAATTCATCTTAGCAGTGTATCATTTGGAAGGTGATGCTGATCAATGGTGGAATCTTATTAAGAATACGAGGAAAAGGGATGAAATTGAGTCCATGGAATGGGATGAGTTCAAGAAATTATTTTTCAATGTGTACTTCCCTCATATTCTTCGAACAAAGATGGAGAACGAGTTTCTTGAACTGAATTAAAAGGATGATGAATCTGTTGGCACCTATGAAGAAAATTTTACAAGACTTGTGAGGTATGCTTCCAGAATTATTATCCAACATGAGAGTAAGATCGATCGATTCTTTTGTGGCTTAAAACCAAGACTTTGAAGGGTGTTATCCATAAGGGACTTCAATAGCTACAAGTAAATCGTTCGATATGCTCTCAAATTTGAGATGGAGATTGGAGTAACCCATCAGTCATATGGGTTTGATAAGAAGAGGAAAATTGAATTAAAAAGAAAATCTAAAGAGCACACTGAAAAGAAGATGAGTTTTCCATTATGCTCAAAGTGTGGAAAGAAACATGGAGGAAATTTTCTTAAGGGGACAATCAAATGTTATATGTGTGGAAAAGAAGGTCATCGGGTGATTGAATGCCGAAATAATGGGAAGAAAATGTCTAATGATGCAAACAAGGGAAGGGATACACAGAATCAACCTACTACACTTCAATGTTTCATGTGAAAGGAGATGGGGCATTATGAAAATCAATGCCCAAATCCAAGGGTTGATGATGATGATCGACGTCAACAAACTATTAAGGCTAAAGACAAAGGAAAGTCACATGCAATTACTATCAGCGATGTGGATTACGACAATGAAGTGGTCAGAGGTACACTTACCATCCACTCTAAAGTAGAAAATGTTTTATTTGATTCCAGATCCACCCACGCTTTTATTTATGAAGAATTTTCTAAGGGTATCACCGTATTACCTCAACAATTAGATGTTGAGTTAGATGTGACAACTCCTAATGGAACAACAGTCGCACAAAAAGTTTATAAATCTTCTCGGATTGAAGTTTGTGGGAAAGTGGTTACTGAAAATCTTGTGATCCTTCCTATAGTGGAATTTGATGTGATTCTTGGCATAGATTGGCATTCTTTATATGGAGCTCATATCAATTGCCAAAGAAGGGAAGTCACATTTCATATTCCAGATCAATCTATGATCCTCTATCGATGCAAGGATGAACATAACCTTCTAGTGGAAATTTCTTCCATCTTATGGGTCTTGATTCCACTAAATGAAGTTTATTTATCTCAAATGGTTGGTGAGAAACTCACGATTAAGAATATTCCCATTGTACAGGAGTTTGACGATTTCTTTCTAGAGGAATTGTCGGGTCTTCTACCAAATCGTGAAGTTTAGTTTTCAATAGAACTCGTACCGGGTGCTTTTCCTATTTCAAAGATACCTTATATAATAGCCCCAATTGGGTTGCAAGAATTGAGGAAGCAACTCCAAGAGAATCTTGATAAAGTATTCATACGCCCTAGTGTGTCACCTTGAGAAGCACCTGTTCTGTTTGTTAAGAAGAAAGATGGATCAATGAGACTCTGCATTGATTATCTAGAACTTAACAAGATCACTATCAAGAACAAATATTCACTCCCACGCATTCATGACTTATTTGACCAATTACGTAGAGCTCAATACTTTTCCAAGATTGATCTCCGTTCAGGGTATCATCAATTAAGGGTCAAAAGGGAGGATATACCAAAGACGGCTTTCCGTACAAGGTATGGACACTATGAATTTATAGTGATGCCATTTGGTCTTACTAATTCCCCTGCTATCTTCCTGGATCTGATGAATAGAGTCTTTAGAGACTATCTTGATCAGTTTTTGGTAGTCTTTATAGACAATATTCTTGTCTATTCAAAGAGGAAGGAAGAACATGAATATCACTTGAGAATTATATTGATGACCCTGAGAAAGGAGAAGATTTATTCCAAATTTACCAAGTGTGAATTTTGGCTTCAAAAAGTTGCATTTTTGGGTCACATAATCCCAAAAGAGGGGATATCTGTGTATCCAGCTAAAACAGAGGTTATCGAAAGATGGTCGAGACCAACAACAGTAACTGAGATCCGAAGTTTTCTTGGTTTGGATGGATATTATCGACGTTTTTTGAAATATTTTTCATGATTATATAATCCACTCACCATGTTTACTCCGAAAGGAGTTAAGTTTGTTTGGACAGAGTAATGTGAAGAGAATTTAAAGGAGATGAAAATAAGGTTTTCAAGTGCACCTGTGCTCACACTTCCTTGTAATGGAGAAAGGTTTGTGATCTACAGTGATGCATCCAAGAAGGGATTGGGGTGTGTTCTTATGAAAAATGATATGGTGATAGCTTATGCCTCACGACAGTTGAAAATCCATGAGCAAAATTACCCAACTCATGATTTAGAGTTAGCTGTGGTAATCTTTGCATTAAAGATTTGGAGGCATTATCTTTATGGAGAAAGGTGTGATATTTATACTGATCATAAAAGTTTAAAGTATATTTCCACACAAAAGAAGCTGAATATGCGCCAAAGAAGATAGTTGGAGCTGATTAAGGATTACGACTTCTCAATTCATTACCACCCTGGGAAAGCAAACAGGGTGGCATATGAATTAAGTCGACAAGACCATGCTAGCTTATCCATGATGAGGATCACAAAAGATCCAATATTTATGGATTTACAAAGGATGGATCTTGGAATTATAATGGAAGGGGAAAATCTTATCTTTCACAATTGAATGTTCTACCATCTATACTTGTGAAGATTAAAGAGGCGCAGAAAGAATATGTAGAGTTACAAAATAAGGTGAGAAATATTCCTGAATTCATCCTTGATTGTGATGGGATAATAAAGTTCAAGAATCGGGTTTGTGTTCCTCCTATCCCAGAATTAAAGAAGGAGCTGCTGGATGAGGCTCATAGTTCTTCATTCTCTATTCATCCTGGAAGAAAAAAGATGTATAGGGACCTGAAAGAGTACTTCTGGTGGGATGGCATGAAAAGAGATGTTGCTGAATATGTCTCTCGATGCTTGGCTTGTCAGCAAGTTAAAGCTAAGAGACAGATGTCCAAGGGGATGTTACAACCATTACCTATACCAGAATGGAAATGGGAAAACATCACTATGGACTTTGTCACTCGACATCCTAAAACATCCAAAGGAAATAATGCTATCTGGGTCACAGTTGATCGTCTTACAAAGTCGGCACACTTCATTGCTATAAGAGAGGATTTCTCTCTAGATTAGCTTGCCAGAATATATGTAAAGAATGTGGTAAGATTGAATGGAGTACAACTTTCTATTATATCTTATCGGGATCTGAGGTTTTCCTCAAAGTTCTGGCGAAGTCTTCAACATACTCTGGATACAGAGTTGAGTTTCAGCACTGCATATCATCCACAGACAGACGGTCAGTCTGAGAGGACAATTCAAACTCTAGAAGATATGTTGAGAGCTTGCTCTATGGATTTCAAAGGTGGTTGGGATCAACACTTACCTTTGGTGGAATTTTCTTATAATAATATCTTTCACTCCAATATTCATATGGCTCCATATGAAGCTCTCTATGGAAATAAATACAGGACTCCAACTTGCTGGGATTAAGTTGGGGAAATAAAGCTATTAGGACCTGATCTAGTTGATGAGATGGCAGAAAAGGTCAGATCTTTTCAACAACACATTAGAGCAGCTCAAGGTCGACAAAAATGTTATGTCGACAACTGAAGAAAATACCTAGAGTTTGAAGTGTGTGATAAAGTGTTCTTACGAATATCTCCTTGGAAGAGAGTAATGAGATTTGTAAAGAAGGGAAAGCTGAGCCCTAGATATATCGATCCTTTAGAAATATTGGATCGTGTTGGGAAGGTAGATTACCGATTGGCGCTTCCACCGAATCTCTCCCAAGTTCATTATGTGTTCCATGTATCTCTCCTGAGAAAGTATATACCTGATCCATCCCATGTACTCAGCTCAGAAGTTGTACCGCTGGAAAAAGATCTTTCTTATGAAGAACAGCCGATAGAGATTCTGGATCGTAGCGAAAAAGTCATATAGAACAAGACCACTCTCTTGGTGAAAAATTTATGGACGAACCAACAATTAGAATAAGCTACATGGGATCTTAAGGATATGATGATGGAAAGGTGTCCTCATCTGTTTGTTACAAAGTGACGAATTTCGAGGGCGAAATTCATTTTAAGGGGGGTAGAATGTAACACCCGAGACTTTTATGAGAAATATTTAGTTTTTATGTTATATAAATCCTCAAAGGAATCTTTCACTACACACAACACTAGATTGTCTTTCTTTACACGCAATCGTGACCTTCCTCGATATCTTGTGTCGTACGCAATACCGAGTATCACTAAACAACGATATGCTATTAAAATATTATTAAAACTAGCTGTTATGCATAGTAATACCCACTTTTTGAAATTTTTTAATTTTTATTTTTCAAAAGAGACTTCATTTTTGAATTCGGAATATCGAAATTAGCCTAGGGTGAAATTTTGGTATTTTTCTAAAAACATTAAATTTTTTATGAATAGTGAAAACACTAGGTTACTATTTAAAACTCAACTTTTTATTTAAATATTTATTTATTTTATTTAAATTTATTTTAGTTCAAAATTAATACATAATACCTATATAAGTTCAATGCAATTCATTGGAGTCATTTTATAATAATTTTAGATATATAAAAATTTTATTGAACTTTTCACCGTATTTTACCCACCTCCTAGGAGAATTGGAAAATTTACATAAAACTTAATTTTACCTCTTCTGTGAGTGGAATTTCAAAAATCCAAGAGACACGGTTAATATCAAGGACTAAAATGTGGTTCAATGAGATGAAAATAATTTTTGGTGGATAACAACTTTTTTCTTTTTTTACCACGGTTAAAAGTAAATAGGGAAATTAAGGGTAAAAATCTTATTATTATTACCCTAATACATGTTCTAATTACATTATATAAGTTTAATTCGACCAAAAACAACATTAGGAATAAAATATGACCATTTAGGCCCACATGGATTAGATTAGGACATTTATTATTAATTTATTTAAAGAAGGGTTAAAATAGTTAAAATTAAAGTTTAATAACTAAAGAATTTTTAATATAGGGATATACATATGATAAATTAGACTATAAATATTCATTAGAAATATAACAAGATTTCCTACATAATGGTATTTTATTTTTAATTTTTAGACATTAAATAATTTTATTTATTTATGACACAATGATGATGCAGTAATTATCTTATTAATGAAATACTGACATAATTGATGTTATAAATACCCAAATAAATGTAATTTGAGACTTTTTATGAATTAAAATAATTTTATAGGTTAATATAACATATTAGTACTGATTTAATTAACTTTTTTGAACTAATATATCTGTTATGATTTTTCACAAAAGTCAATTACAAAATAGTGTCAAAATTGACATAAAATTCTTTTTAAAACAAATATTATATTATTAATTGTTATTTTATTCCTAAAAATCTACGGTTCGGCCAAATGACTTAGATAAATATATTTATATTAACAATAAACAAATTGGGGTTCGTTTTTATTGTTATAGTATGTTTATTAACCTTATAGTGTAAGAAAACAAGAAGACACGGTAAAAGTAAAATTATTTAACTTAAAGTTAAATCTAAATGATAAGTTTAAAATAGATACCTAAAATTGTCTAAATTCTATTGGATGAAAGGATTTCAACCCATCCCCACCTTAGATTATAAATAAATTAATTTGGAGCTATTAAAAACCAAATATGACTTTATAATAAAATAATATTTTTAGTTTTTCCAAAGGTGCCCCTCTCCTCCATTATAAAAGGGCGCCTCCTCCCTCTCTTCCTCACACCACTTTGAGCCTTCATGCTCATCCAAACCCTGACAAATTCTCTTCTCCACTTCCCTATAAACAACATAGGGGTTCTGGTCTTTTTAAAAGACCAATTTTAGTGTCCTAAGAGGAGGTCTCAAAGAGGCGCTTCAAAGAAGAGGTAATGCCCGTTACCGATTCTTTCAACTTTATTTCTTTTCCACTTATTCTTATTTAGTTGTTTAATTATGAAGTAATAACATCAGTATAACTAATATACTGATATGTTATTATAAGTATGAAACAACCCTATTTCACCATCTATCCATCCTACTGAAAATGAAATCACCGCCAGTGCGTACGTACGGAATACCGTCTCCACGCCGTGGTGTAATTTATTTTCCACCACCACCTTACTTGGATGGGTATAATGGTGAAAATAAATAACTATATATGATTATTTTAAAGTGGTATTGATTCTGAAATAGTATACCTACACTCCAATACAATTCCACGATCATGGGAACGATATCATCAATCGTGCGTACGTACGGAATACCGTCTCCACGATGTGATATGACTCATTCTACATGATCTTCATTGCATAATGATTATATAAATTAATTGAATGAATAAATATGATATATAGTACACTAATACCATTCTGGAAATGAGGTATCTATAACCTAAAGAGAATAATAAGAATTTATTCGACAAAACACGCATAAGAACAAAAAGTAATAAACACCCGAATAACAAGTATCAATGAAATATTACTAATAAGAAGCTAAGAATATGAACATATATGATATCATAACAATGAGTATGATTATGGAATAAGTCAATGACATTATTTAAATCATTATACAGGAGGTTCAGATACTTACGAAGCAAATCAGACCTAAGGTAAGGGAAAATCTCGCAATATCAATTTTTATCCGAGATTGTTTATACTTCAGAATTTACTGAGGAATATTTATCATCCACATCAATGTTCCATCGATATGTAAAATTATTTCCATCCACCTACAATTGTTTAAATCCAATTTTACCCTTAGCTGAGTTTTTAGTAAAAGATATGAAAGAATCTTTTGCCGTTTTTCGTACGAGGTACTTTTTGACTTTTCTGACAAAAGTACGAGAAGAATGTTTTTTAACTTATACTGCAAGAATGGATGTTTAAAACATTATTTCCAAGAAGCTTCCTTTAAAAGTTTTCAAGTTTATTTTTAATCAACTTCTTTGAGTTTAAAATTGTATGACATTTTAAGAATGGAAAATGTTTTTGAAGTAGAAAGGATATTTTCCTCAAGAATGGAGTTCAAGTGTTTTATCAAGATTATTTTCCATCTAAGATAATATAGGGTTCTGTTTCTATCCCTATTATTACATTGATTTGATTATGTTGTGATGGAATTATTTTTATGTATTCCTTTATCTTATATGAATTGTTTTATAATGTCATGAGGTTTAAGAATCCCATTTTTATTACATGGGTTATGCAATGATGTATGATTTATTATTTTGTGGCACACATAAGAATGGTTTCATTATGAGATGGTTGGGACCTATATCTCCCTCCAATGCATTGGGTAAATATTTATATCTCATGAGATAGACATGGCTGGAATGGCAGGTTAATACGGTTCAGTGAAACATGACTGAAACGAGGAGTGAACTCGGTTCAGAAATGGACTTTGTCCATTAAGATAGTCTTGGATATGAGTCTTGAATACTAAGAAATGATTCTCTATGATTATGTGTGTATGCCAAAAAGTTTAATTTTTAAGTTATGATTATTGGGATTAAATTTCACTTCTATGATTTATCCCATGATATGAAATTATGATTTCTTTTGCAGGATAAGATTTCCAAAATGTTATGTTCTTATAAATATGATGTGATTGATTTTTCTTTTGTTTACCCTTACTGAGCATTTGAGATCACCCTATTGTATGTTTTCTTTCCCCCAGGTCAGGAAAAAGGTTATTAAGTAGGATATGCCAAAAGGGACTCTAGATATGATGAAATAAATGGGAGACAATGTAGATGCTTTATGAACCAGTTGTTTATGTTTCCCAGTTTCTAAATACACTATACCTATACAGTTCTTTCATGGTGTTGTTATATGTTGTAATAAGTGTGCTTCAATTTTGAAGTATTAAAAATGTATGTAAAGTATGGGTCGTTATATATATAATTTCAATCTAATTCATTGGATTCATTTTATAATAAGATTATATGTATAATTTTTTTGAACTTTTTACAGTCTTTTACCCACCTTCTAGGAGCATTTGCAAATTTTCATAAAACATAATTTTACCACTTCTGTAAGTTGAATTTCAAAACATTGAGATACGCGGTTAATATTTGTAACTAAAATGTGGTTTAATAAGATGAATTTTTTTTTGAATAGTAGCTTTTGGCTTTTATTTACCACAGTTAAATGTAAATAGGGTAATTAAGGGTAAAAATGATAACATAATTACCCTAACACATGTCCTACCTCTATTAGATAAATATAATTCAACCCAAAAAAACCTTAGGAATAAAATATGATCCTATTTTATCCCCTTGTATTAGATTAGGACATTTACTATTATTTTATTTAAATAAGAGTTAAAAGAGTTATATTCAAAGTTTAATTAAAAAACCATTTTTAATATAGGGTTATAAATAAGATAATCTCAACTATAATTATTGATTATAAATAAAAATATATTTCCTACATAATTTTATTTTATTTATAAATTTTAGACATTAAATTAGTTAATTTATTTATGACACAACGATGATACAATAATTACCTTATTAAAGAATGATTAAAATAATTGATATTATAAATATCCAAATAAATGTAATTTGAGACTTTTGATAAATTACACTAATTTTATTGGTTAACATGACATGTTAGGTTTTATTAAATAATTTGTTTTGAATTAATAATGCTTTTATTATTTTCAAAAAAACTGAATACTAAATAGTGTCAAATTTGACATAATTTTGTTTTAAAAAACATACTATATTATTAATTGACATAATGTTCCTAAAAATATAAGGTTTGGACAATGGACTTAGATAAAGTTATATAAATTAATAATGAACCACATGTGGTTATATTGACTTGTTATAGTATGTTTATTAACCATATAATATAAAAATAGACAGAGACATTGAAAATGTCAAACTATTTAACTAAGAGTTAAATCTAAAAGATAATGTTAATATGATGACCTAAACCTGTCTAAAACCTATTGGTTGAGTGGTTTTCAACCCATAACCACCTTATACTCGAATAAATTCATTTTGGAGCCATTAGAAACCGAAAAATATTTTATTATTAAATAATATTTCAAGGTTTTCCTAAAGTGGCCCTCACCTATCTTATAAAAGGCCACCTCCCCTTCCCTTGATTTCGCACATCCAAAGCCTTTTAACTCAGTCATACCCTGCCAAAATATCCTCTAAACAATCCTCCATTCAACATAGAGGCCATAATTTGTTCATAAAGCCATCCTAAGGATCCCTTTTGATCAAATAAAAAGAAAGAACCTGAAGAAGAGGTAAATATTTCATCAACTCTTTCAAGTTATTTTCTTCTCCCACTTACTCTTTCATTGTTGTTTCCATTCTAAAATAATAAATCTATTACCTTGTATATAATTTGATGTTATTATAAAAATGGTACAACCATATTCATTTTTCTATCCATCATATGGATGAAAAAGTCACCATACGTGTGTACGTACGTCTTACAGTCTCCACGTCGTGGTGTAGTTTGTTATTCAAACACTTCATTATTTGGATGAATATAATAATGAGTATTACTGATGTAAATTATAAATAAAACATTTAATTTATTATTTATATATGATATACCATCCAATTACATACGATTTCACCATCAATATAATGATATTGTCACTCGTGCGTACGTACAGATTATCGTCTCCATGAACGCGATGAGATTCATTCCCCATCATAATCATTCAAGAAAAATTTTAATTATATAATTAAAAATAATTTCTATGATCTTAATATATTTTTGGATATGAATAAAATACATCCTATCATTAAATAACATGGCTTACGTAACCGAGCATATAAAGGAATACAGATCAGTTAACACCCGAAACGATGATACTACTAAAATATTATTAACCAAGCAATATTAAAGGATCATTTATGGTATAATATTTATTTATATAGTTTTTGTATAATTTAATAACAATTATTTCACTATTATATATGAGGTTAATGTACCCTCGACCATGGAAAAGTAAAATACAAGGGTTAATTCTACAATGTCTTTATTTATCCAAGGTTGTTAATACATAAGTATCCACTGGGACCTATTTATCATCCACATCCATGATTTCTTTAAAATTAATTTCGAAACATTTTTAACATTTACTAGAAAATGGGTAAAATTCATTTATACCTTTATTTGACCTTATATGTTTTGAAGGGAATCTTTCTGTTGTTTTCCAATCAACGTACTATATGACCCTTTCGACAAAATTAAGGTAAGAAAGTTTTTTTAACTTATACAGCGAGCATGGTTATTTAATGCCACTATAACATTGTAAAAGCATCCCTTAAATGCTTATAAGAATATTTTAAAAATAAATGTTTTCTTTCATAATTACATGACTTATAAATGATTTCAAAATACGAAATAAATATCTTTCTCAAAAAGTTTTGATTTCATCTATGTCAACACCCTTTGCTGGGTTTTATACTAGTTTGAAGCTGATTTATTGTGATACAAATATTACATATTGTATTGATGGTTTTGTGATATATTTGACTGTGTATGTGTTATTTTTATACCATTCATGGTTTATGGATAAATTATTAACATTTCAAGTGATTTTTTTAATATTAATGTTTATGTTATGTTTAACCCTTTTCATATGAGGAGTGCATTGGACATTGTAAGTGACAGGTGGAGCCCACTATATCTTCTCGATGCATCAGTAGGTCTCATGTGACAAACTAGAGTCGTGGCACAAGGCCTTGAAAAAATCATATTTGTAGTCTTGGAACAAGGCCTTGACTATGTGGTTATGAAGTATAGCATTATTCATTCAACCATTATGAAAGTGGCTATTGATATTTCTTGTGATTATTAGAAAGTAGAATATCCATGTGAATAAGTAAATGGAATTATTTTATTTTATCTTTTCCATATTATGATAATGTTTAAGTTTAAGTGCCTTTTGTTTTAGTCTAATACATTTCATTAAATGTTTATCCTTATTTATTGAAGTTTTCGCTATATTGTTATCCTTACTGGGCATCTGAGCTCACCCCTTTCTATATTTTATTTTTCCAAATATGTGAAAAAGTATATTATGACTAACCTACATGGAAAGTCTAAGGGATATGAATATGGTCAATGGAGAATGTTGTTGTTGTTTTCATTTTATAATGATATGTTAAACTTATGAATGTATCTAGTACATACAAGGCTACTAAACTAATCGGTCCTTCGAGACATGATATTTTTTTTATCATGACAATGTTATGTAATAATGCACTGACTCTGGGTAACAGGGGTCGGGGCGTTTCACTTAATTTATGGAATAACAAATTCTATATTTATAGACTAGTATGAGAAAAATCCATTATTAGGATACATGATGGTTATGAGAATAATGTTTTAATCAATTTTCTACATATGGATCAAGTCCAAAATGGATTTTATATTATTATTATAAGCATTAGGATCTTGTTTGGGGATGGTTGGTGTGGAAGATTTTTCATGGGTGATCAAGATCTCAATTTCTATCCACCATAGGATGGGAATCACTAACCAATGATGTTATCCACTCATTTGAATTTCATAGATTAGGTGAATGGTGGGATTTTTGGTGGAATTAATGGACATGGTGACAATTGTGGATGTAAATGTGTATGTCTATAATTTTTAATAGAAATGATGTGAAATTTAGAGGAACACACACTATATATATTTCAGTCGCATGACTAAAAGGTTTTTGGAAAAACATAAATGTTATTAACCATGTGGTGGTCCCACATTCCATGTTACATTGGTTGTGTATTTAACCCCTTTAAAAGAGTTACATGCCCAGGAAGTCCATGGGGCTGACACACCGTGTATCTCACCGAAACCTTGTGTACCCTACAAATACATACAACTCATGTATAGATAGTACCTGACATGGACCTTGGGAGGAACTTCACATCATGTCCATTCAATGGAACAAAATTTACATGTCCTTTTACACTCTATGTGAGGCTTTAGGATAAGAAAAATCATTGACTTAGTGATATAAAATATAAACATCCTAACAAATATCATGTACATCTACCAAGATGTTGTAACTCCAATATATCCTTCATTGGGGATCATATTTGGACCGATCAGTGTTACAATGAAATAATTATTCCATTTATGACTTGATGGTTTTATTAATTTCTATTATAATGATATTCAATTATGTGACACAAGTAGTTTTCATTTTCTACCTCAGATCGCTAAGGTTGATACTTGAGGGTGATCTCGAGAGTGATATTGGGGTTCTCGAACGCTCTAATAAAACACACACATCAAGGAGTGGTCTATATATTTCCAAATATTCATCTAATGTAACCCATACATACAATAGATTGTGGGTCTCTTATCATTGGTGTGGTAACCCCTCATTGTGGAGTGCTATTTGTGGAATGGTTACTCCAACTTTCGGGGGAAAGAACCCCCACATTGTGAAGATTCATTAGTGAGGTGTGGGTCCCCCTTGGTTTTACTAATGTTTACATTGGAATATAGCTACTAGGGAAGCACAGAAACATTTTTTTGTGGGGTTACATCTCTTTGACATTGCTATAAAGTTGGAGATCCCCTATATCTCTTTGGTTATGTTTTTTGACAATATCATCCACTTGAGTTATATTCTACCCTTGTCTCATGGATGAGATAAATATTTCTATTACAATTCCCTTATGTTTTAGGGTTTCATATTGGGTATGTACTTACTTACCCATGCATTATCTTTTCCATCACATGTCTTATCTTATGCTGATAAAAAATTGATTGATAATGGATTTGGTCATCCCAATATTGAGGGAGCATGGTAGTACTTTGTGGAAGAGAACATTTTTTGTGGGATTTAAATAGATATTATGATCATATATTTCTCTCTTGTCTTGCCTTTTTTTAGCAGTTTCAAGATTGGGACCCATTTATCACTAGGAATCTATATTTTCCCTTTCATTTTTTTTTCATGGTTATTGTACTCTGATATATTAATGGAGGTTGTTTCTTACATTTTAGTGCTCTTGTTAATTTCAATTCTTATTACTTAGATTTTTTTCATGGGGTTTAGTTGTGTGTATTTGTTTCTGTATGGAAAAATTATGCTAAGGCCTCCCATATGTGTGATATACTTACACAATTCTTACCACCTGCTCCTGTTCTATTGGATGTAGGCTTGGGGTGTCACTCCCTATTTCTTCCCGGACTAAATGGGTCCCTAATGAGTTGGACCATTAAATATTATAATAAGAGTTGTTTTATCCTTGGGGTAGTTTTTTAGATACTTGTATCATGAGGATAGTTTGGGAACATAGTTAAATAGAGTCAAATTGTCTCAAGTTGGTCTCTCAGGAAATGGACCCAGTTAGGGTGTGTTGGCCTATATCTACATACACACAGACTTTAAATAATTTCTTTTTAACTCTACCTTCAAAGGAACAGGTTATAAAGAATCAGGTCAAAATGCATCATATTGGAATGGGTACCTAAATTCCATGACCTTCTTTAGTCATCTACATAGATATTCACTATGAACCATGGCTTATCTTGAAAAAATTTTTAAATTCCACCATGATTACAGGTAATGAGAGTTCTACAACAGATTCATGGTGATGAACATTTTAGTTACGAGTCTTCTACGTATGGTATATTCCTTGATAAGAACCCATAAGGTGAGATGTAAGTATTACCCAACCATAATTTGGTTATTTTAACTAGCTATATTTTAAAAATATATAGACTCTCTTTGTTTTGAGTAGATTAATGTTATTGCAGGTTGGGATTCTTATATTCATAGGAAATCCAAGCTTTGACAGTTTTATTATAAGTGACTTCTCCCTTTTTATGGTGGTATTAGTCCTTATGAATTATTGTATTGGTTAGAGTATATTGTTCAAATCTTCTGACTCATGTGGACCCCAACCTATAATATAGATTCACATGAAGCCATCCTTTTTCATAGGTTGATAGGACATTGGTTATGTCTGGTTACCTAGGCCCATGTTGAGATGATTCTCTCCTAGATAGAGTTTGTGAACATGTTATGTTAGGAGTTATAAATTTTATCCATGAACTGAATTCATATTCAAAATATTTTGGATATTCATGGGGGAGATTTTATTGTTTCTATGAACATGTCTAGGATTAATAAACACTCATGATACCCTCTTAATATAGTGCAAGAAAAATACTTTTAGTTGTGGATGTTTTAGGATGATTCGAAATGGTCACATTTTTTCTTCCCATTTATATTGGGGTTATAGTGTGGACCATAGTTATATAATGATTTTTGGAAGAATTATTCTAGGAATCTAATGAAAACAATGGGCACCGTTAATAAGTTACTTTAAAAGCATTCAGTAAATTCCAAATATTGGTTGTCTAGCTCAATGTGTCTTATCGAAGATAGTGATATTAGTCTTAGAGATAATAATTATACGGACCCTATCGGGGATCCAATTTTCTATGAGGTGATCAAATATTGGGTTTTGATGGTCTGTGACTTCCAAAAATCATTTTATTTTGAGGAAAAGTTAACATGGGAAGGACCACCACAGTAGAGGTAGCGTCGTGATCGAGGACATTCTAGGGGTGGTTGGGGAAGACACCTAGGTTGGAGAGCCTAAAATGTATTTTTAATATCTTCATGAGGATAATTAGATAATAAAGAGTATAAATATGAGATAATTAAATCAACATAGCCAAGATAAACATACTTGGAATATAGTGTTTCTGTACATGGGTGCGCCAAACATCAGGATGTGTAAGCAGATGACTGAGAGGAACCATGGATAATTTTAGTTTTTTTTGAAAATAATCTTAATTATATCCATTATTGATAGAAATATACATGAATATTGTCATCATAATATTACACCTACTATATGTGCTTGGGTTGCCAAAGGAGATCTTAGCTTGACCTATATTGGTGAAGACACCTATAGGTGGATGTTCCAATATTTATCACATCTATCGATGGTGAATGTATGTGTTTAGTATATAATGTTTTATTTATGCTCTTCTCAATTTTTTAATGAATCTTGATAACAGTATCCTTTGTATGGACTGGTTCTATATATTCCATTATTATATATACTAACATCCTAGTAAAATAAATATCCTAAATATGGATAAGATGAGATTCACCTTCATTAGTTGAAAAATATTTCTAGCAAAGCAATGGGGATCCTGAGAAAAAAACCATAGCATATATTTGATAAGTTGGAAATATTTTCACTTGATGTGTAAGAATCATTTATAACCTAGTTTCGTACAGTATTTTATGTATTCATGGAAGTATTTCATAATGATATTCTGATGAAAACTCTATCATGGGGGTTCAAATTTTTCTTCGACTTTCACCTGATGACCAAATTGATATCCAATGTAAAATATCAGATGGAACATTCCAATCGCTGGGTGTTGAGGGTATAGTTGGAGGTCCTTTTAGGGAAATATTTTATCATACCTAGTGTATCCCCCTAGTAACATCCAATGTAATTCTCTAAGATGTATGAAATAAAAATGAGGTTTTTTGGTATATAATTTCACATAAACAAGTGGTTATAAATAATAAGTATACATTTACTTTTATCGGTGATATATTCGACCAGAAAATAGGCATGTAATGGTTCACACCTATTTTCATTTATTCTAGATATCACCAGTTTCAAGTTTGTGTGGAGGATATTCCAAAGACGATATAAAAATAATGTTATGGGGATTAGGCATTCTTATTTATGCCTTTCAATGTGAGTAATTACCCTTCCATAATTATGGGAATCATGAACCGAATCTACCCATCATTCATTTTTTTGGTTTTTGGTAGTCATTATTGATGACATTATAATCTACTCAACATTAGAGGAGGAGTATGTGGATGACCTGCAGATGGTCCCAGACAAACTCAAGGAGCAAAAAATATATGGTAATATATCAAAGTCCAAAATTTAGATTAAATAAATACACCTTCTATGGAATGTCAATCCATAGTATGTAGAAGTTTGAGACTCATAAAATAAAGACGATGTACATTCATGGTAACTAGTGAAAAGAATGACTAGGGTTCATAGTATTCTTCTCTTAGTTGGGTTATATTACGGGTTTGTGGATAACTTCTCTCGAATAATGGTCCCTTTACTACACTGTCTTACAAATGGAGGACCTTTTTTTGGACTCATCTGTTTGAGATTGATTTTTCAGAGATGTTACAATGCCACTGGTTAGAATTCCTATAGGACTATAACATAAAATTATTTTATAATCCAAATAATGGAAATCTTGTGATAGATTTCCTTATATTGAAACCATAGTTATGATTAGTAGAGGATGTGGTAGAAAGGTTTTCCTCTCTATAAATGGATTGGGTATATGATAAATGATCAGTTTACCTTTATTTTATGGTAGTTAAACTATAAATGTTTCAATGCATGAAATATACATAGATAAAATATTTTGAATATGAATATTTTCATCATTGAATACCTATAATAGATGGACTTGATGTTTTATCTAAATGTGTATATAATGAAATCCACTTTTCAATATAGATGGGAGTTCCAATTTCCTAACATGAGGAGGTGATGAGGTATATTTATTCATCCTCTCTAGAGGTACATACTTTGGGGAAATATGTACCAGTACATTCTATAGAAATTTCATGGTCTAAACATCAAATAGAATATCACTGAGTTCATTTGTCAAATATATATATATATATTAGTAGGTGAAGTTGTAGCACCATGTTATAGATGGTTTTAATAAACCTATTTAGGTATCGTATTGAAGTGGGATAGATTATCAATGGACAATGTTCGGATTTGGAGGGTCTATTTTTACCATAGTGAAGTTCTTTTATAATAATAGATACTTTTCCACTTTTAGTGTGGATCCATTTGAGGCCCTATAAGGGATAACATGAACTTACCCATTATATTGAGAATAGATGGCCTTGTAGTCACTCATGGTGTTGTGGTAGGTGAAGGAAATTATTGTGAATGTTTGAGTGATCTATCAGTGGATGAATAAAATTTAGAGTAAGATGAAATTCTATATATTCTGATGTCGTAGACCCTTTTGATTTTATAAGTGAGACTACTTTTGAATGTATCCCCATAAAATGGTTATTGGATGGTCGGATGGTGTAAAAATGTATCTCTAAGGATCTTCAAGTATTTCTATAATCTGATTTTTGTTATAATGGTTTTATACCCCTTATCCTTACCCCCATGGATAGATAGTGTTTTGGAAGTCTTCCACATTTTATAGCTGAGTATATATGTGCATGACCCATCAAACATTATTGACTATGGAGGGATTGTTGTTGATTATAGTAACACTATTTTAAGGATCCAAATAGTGATTGAGAATCCACAAGAGATGGTCCTACATGGTTGATCCATCTGACAGGTGTGAGTTCTTTAGTTGCATAGGAATATCAATGAGAGCTCATGGGATTGTGAGAGTCGAATACAGTCATAGTACCACCACCACTTTGAGTAGGTTTTTTGGGTGTAATTTGTTGAAGGTGGTGAAAGTCTAACAATACAATTTTCAATATCCAAAACCTTTAAATTTTCTATGTATTATTTGTGAATTTATTTCAATGTTAGCAGGATGTTTTGGGTGTTTTATGACCAAAGAATCAATGAAATAAATTTATTAAATATTTTTAAGTTGTATGGATGCCATATTTTTTTAAATAATGGAATTCTAATTAACACGAAACCCATATGGAAAATTTGATACCATTATTGAATTAGGAATTTCAGGTTAATGCTAGGAATGATTATATGTTTTATCAGCGTCATACATTTTATTGAAGTTATGTTATTGGAGGATGTTTAAATTAAATTAGATTATTTTTATAATTATTTAGTTTAATTATTTTAATTAATTATAATAGTTTTCCCGCTCCAATATTAAATTAATTTTATGGTAATTCCCTAGGGTTAGTCACAAAACACATTCAGATTATATTGGATGGGAGAGAGAGACATTGTTGGTCTTAACATCTTTACTCAAGATTGAGTATCGATGTCAAAAAATCCAGGAGATTCCGGAAAAAAATGAAAAATATAGCTCAAATGTCATTGATATTTCTATTAAATTATTTCTCCAATAATTATCAATTTGTTCTTAAGGTAGGGATCATTATTTAGTGATTATTTCCCTATTTATTGATTTGTACCATGGATTGAATTTTCCTACAAAGAAATTCATGTTTTCTTTCCTCAAACCATAAATCCTAGAGAATATCTCCATTATTCTTATTTTATTTCTAAACATGGGTTTCTAAGATTATTGTTTTTGGATGTGTTCGTAATGTAAAATATTAAATATTATTTTTTCATGATTCCCACACCATATATTTTCATTATCCTTCATTTTAAATGGGTGTATTACCAAACCAATTTGATTTTGATAAAACATCCAGCTCTGTGACAGTTATATGAAAATTATTGGATCGATGGATTATAGATGGACCGATTCATAAAGGAATATCGAAAATGATTATTCAAAGGAATGGTATCTCATTCTTCAAAATTAGGTGTGTGGGAATTTTCATTGGTCAAGGAGATCCTAATTTTCAGCCAATATAGACAATGATTTAAGGAACAGAAAAGTTTTCCTCTGATTTTAAAGGATTTGACACGATTAAGTGTAGGATTTGTGGTGGAATCATTGTACTTGATGATATATCTTTAAGGAAACATGCCTATCCCAATATTATAGTTTACATGATGTGTAATTATGAAGATTAAATGCCATTTATTTTAGAATATTATAGAAGCTAGGGTTTTGGACTGATATAAATATAACACATCATGTGACATACCCACATTTAACATGAGCTTGGATATATGTCAAATTAATTTACTGGTATAACAATAAAAGGTCGCATGTGTTCCCTATACACAATGTATCTCACCCATACATTGTATACCCTACATAACCAAAAAAACCCATATATAAGGAGTACGTGACTATGAAACCAAGTGGCCCAATACACTGTGTACATCAGATTTAACACACTTGACATGTCCATTTACAAACCATGTATTGATTTATGATTTTTCCAGTCATAAAATTGGTAGTACACCACGTGTAACTCATAAATAAACAATGTGTACTTATTCCTAGTTGTTTTACCTCCGATATATCTATCTTTAGGTGTTATATTTAGATACATAACTAGTCTATTATAATAATAATTCATTTTATGGTGTGATGGTGGACTTTTTTTGAACATCATAAATATAGTGAGATGTGGGACAATCATTTCACTTCATCTAGCTCTGTTTCCAAAGGATGAGACTAGAGTGTGATCTCTAGGATGACATTAGGGGTTTTCACCCACTGATGATATGAATGGGTTTAGGGATGTGGCCTCAATTCCCTAATACCAGTTACATATCACCCCTAAACACTCACTCAAAATCATGGGTCTCATATCAGTGGTTTCATACCCCCTTAACATCGAGTGCTGGATAAGGAAAGGTCCCTATACCCATTTGAATTTAGCACGCCCACAAAGTGATGTGACATTAATGCATCTTGGGTCCTATATGGATCCAATGAGATTTACATTGGGCTACTAGTTGTACGGAAACATATATTTGAATATCTATCATAAGACATGGATTTAATAGTATATATATTGAAGAAGATCCTTGTTCTATATTTTATTGGGTTTCCTTCAGAATATCTACCTTTTGAGTTATATTCTCCTGGTTTTCTCATGGATTGAGATGAACATTACATTTATTATTTTCTAATATAATTTGTGGTTTCATAATGTGTATGTATATACTCACCCATGTATGGTATTCTCCCGCACATATCATTTTTTATAAAGATGATAAGATAATTTACTGTGGTTATTGTGGGACTAATGTTGATTGGGAATAGAAGTTCCTAGATAATCATTCCATGCTTGGGAGCTTGTTTCAGGAGATCATGAGTGATGATATCCATTTCATTTAAATATTTCATTGGTTGGTATGTTAGGTAAATTTTTACTTTTGATATGTTATCCCCCTTTATTACACTAGTCATAATTATTTCAATATGATGTATTACTATAGTTTTTTAATGAATTTACACACTCTTGAAGATTTTAGTTATTATTTACCTACTTATTTTCATGGGGATTGGTGATGTATATGGGATTTTAGGTACCTTAAGGTAGGGCCTCCTATATGTGTGATATTTCTAGTCTCTATTAGTTACCATACATATGTTTATAAGAGGTGGCTCTGGGTGTCACTCTCAATTTATTTTCAATATATGAGAACAACTGATGGGTTAGGACATGACAAAATTAAAAATAAATAGTTTCCTCTAAGATTTAAATCAATGTGATAAAGTATAAAATAAAATTACAATGAAACAATAATGAGAATGAACAACGTGTAAGAGAGGATAAAAAATCCCATGGTGAAAATAGTACCCCACCTAAACATAGTATAGTGAATATGGAAAACCTATTCCATTTGGAAATGTGTACCGATTCATGTAATGATTAATATGAACTCTAAATATTTTTAAGTAAAAAAAGAAACAATCCTCAAAATTATTATAAGAAAAAAATTGGTTTCATGTATTCTAATAATGACTTTAGTACATATAGTAAGAATATAATAAGAAATATATGATAGGAACTAAAATATAAAAGAGATATATATCAAAAACAAAAAAATGGGGTGAGGGGAAATATTGAGTCTCTAGGTCATCATCCTGAAACTCTCTTTTAAGCTACTCCTAATGAGTAGGGTAAATAATCTATTCGACTATGTATAATTTCTTATTTATACCAAAACCTATAGTTTTGGAAACCAATTAATCTTCAATCTACAACTCAATAAAGTTTTTATGGGAATGAAATAGTGGTTTTAGACGTTTGACGTGAGAACTATGAGGTGGGTATATTCAGTTTTATATTTTGTTAATTCGATGTATCTTTAATAAAGAGTGTGGGGTCATTCTTCAAATGACCATATCAATGAATGGATGCTCCTCCATTATCTCTATAGTAATACAATTTCCTTTATAGTAGGCATCAAACACAATATCCTATCATACATTTTGATCAATAATGATACATAGGACCTTACGAATCACCTTTAAAATTGGTATAGGATGATATATAGTGATAGAACACATGTTTTTTAAAATATAATTGATTTGAGGAATAAAATTATTGTACAAAATATTATATTTTATAAGGTTTCACTAAAAATTAATATTTTATTTATCTTGATAATTTATGTTTGAATATATGTGTGTCTGTGTCTGTGTTATATAAATATGTTAAAATAAATATGTTAATTTTGAATCACTTTAATATTCATAGAAATGTTATATAGTGTCAGATATATAGTTTAAACAATAATATAAATTAATTATTTCCAAATAAATTAATTATGAAAATATGTGTTTTACATTTATGACTTTAATTCTTATCCATTAATAAAAACTTTTTCTTCAATTCTGTCTCCAGAAAGGTTATAAATTTTGGGAAGATTAAATTGATGGCTCTATATAATTTTTCATTCGTAATTCTTTCCATCCATGTACATTATTTTATCCATCAAAATATTAGCATATTATGTCATGTAGAGAATAATTTATTGCCAAATCAATATAGAAAATTATTATTTCAATTTAAAAATTCCATGTTCAATATAATTAATGTCTACATGTTTTTGAATATATTAATGAAATAATATGGGAATACATATTTCATTCAATTTATCCCCTATTTCTTATGAATCCACCAATAAAAATTCACCTTATTTGTCCATTAAATGTATAAGTTATTTCCGAATAATTAAAATAAATAATTATCTCTATTCAAAATATCTAGGTTCAATATACCTAATGTTCATTTTTCTTGAAAATCATAATGAAAAAATATTGGAATATGGACTTATTAGGAATTTATCCCCTATGTATGTTTCTTCTGCCCTTAAATTACAGCCTATAAAAATAGTTTTTGTTGATTTTATGGTAGATTCATTGATGAAAATATTTTCAGCATGGTAGATTCATTGAACCAGGACACATTGAATTCATAGGCACTATTGACCATGATATCATTCGAACAAAATGACCATCCAATTGGATAAAATTATCCAAATTTGATCTACAAAAATCTTTCAAAATTTCAGGTCAATAAATTTTAGGGTAAAATGGTTATGACCAAAATTATATGTTTGGACAAATCCAATTTGATCCACATCAGCATTTACTTCATGGCCACTTATCGCCCCACAAAACGTGAATCCAGTTTTCACTATCTAAATGAAATATATATATATATTAGAAATAATCCCAAAAAAATAATATGTGGCTAACATAAATTTTAAGAATAATAAAACAAAGGTGAAATTTAAAATGAAAAATTGGAATTCTGGGGAAAATTTTAGAATTTACCATTATTCCAAATGAAAATATATCTATGAGATCACATAAAATTATATTTGTTATTGATTTAATATATGAATATAACTAGAAATTCAAAAAATAATTTTCAACCAAAACAATTTGCAATAATGCCACCCAATATTTATTGGCCTTAATTGAAAAATAATTATTCTTTAAACCCTTAACATCACCCCAATTCAGAAATAAATAACCACCCCTCCTTCCATTCTACCACAGCCAATTTGAGTTTCTCACATCATATACCTTCCAAAATTTATCTTCCATTGATCTGACCAAAATCTTGAAAGGATTTTTTATCCGATGGTTTCCCTCTCTATAATTCATAAAGTCACTCTTCAATGTAAGGGGTTTAATTTTTTCCACCTATTTTTTTATTGAAGTTATTATTTGGTATAACCCTTTTATTGTAAATTTAGTATATTGTAAGGGGGTTTTAAATACCCCTGTTAATGTGAATATGATGTCTTGTTAATGAGAGATCATTATTTCCTATCATTTTACTACCTTTATAAGCTACTATAATGATCAAAAATTTCTGTGACCATAAAACCATTTTAAATTTGGTAATGAAATTTTTTTCAAGGTTTTTTGGAAAA
The DNA here is from genome assembly GCA_963277665.1 of Viscum album. NCBI lineage: Eukaryota > Viridiplantae > Streptophyta > Magnoliopsida > Santalales > Viscaceae > Viscum > Viscum album. The sequence continues at coordinate 246,602,829 of OY728135.1, read as the reverse complement.
CAAATCATTTTTGGATAAAAATGCATGGATGTAAATTTGAAACATATTTTCATAGAGGTAACACCTAAAAAATAGGATAGATGTAGAATCTGTCATGAAATAGTTCATGATAATGGGACTTTTTGCACAGCTTGATTGACACTCCTTGGGGATATACATGTTTGATATATATACAATATAAAACCATTTTAATGGAATTATGTCCTAATACAATTTTCTACAACCATTATAAAATCATACTTCCTTATTTTATTCTTGTATTTGGGAAAAAATCATAACATTTAATCTTTTATTCTATATGGAAAGATCACGTATGATATGTATCATTATGATATTGAATATAAATATTTATGTTGTTTCATTCCTTGAAATGTTTTCCCTATAATCGTTGATATATGATGGAATTAATTGGACAATTATTTGACATGTGGGGTATATATTTATATAGTTCCTCGGTGCACCGGTAGGCCTCATAAGACAACTATAATTGGGTAATGGGACCACCCTTTGTTTTTATGAAATATGTCTTGGTACAAGTCATGGATGATATGGTTAAAATGTCTAGTATTATGCATTCCCACCACTATATGTACAACTATTATGAACAGTAATTTTTTTTATTGTTAAGTTAGTTTTTAGAGTATTTATTATCATATTTTTGTTTAATATGGAGTAACTCAAAATACGTTTTCATTCCACACTTTTATATTAATAAATGTTTCCATTGTATGGTACTTCATTAATGAGTTTCTGAGCTCACCCCTTCATATTGTTTTCCTTTTCCACAAGAAACCCAAAAGAGTGTAATGTATAATAAATTGATTTTCAAGGGGAAAAATGATGTTTTGTCAATTTTTAAATTATATTTATTTATAGTTTATTATAAAACATTGTTATGTATCTATTTTATTGAGTATATTAATCTTTTTTATCCTTTGTATTTTGGATATATGTACTAATATAAAAAACAGTCATCGGATTTGAGGTGTTGTATATAGGGTCGATACATTTTATATCAATGCATAGTTTAATAACAACATCAGGATCTAGATTTAAGAGATTATAGTTAGAAAACATGAACCCTATAAGAATCCATTAAGATAATAAAGAAATATTTCATGACATAAAAATTGTTGTTTTTTATACAAATTAAGAATATGTCATATTCTAGATACGGAACCTAATGGAATGTTACAACCACTATGGATGGTATTGAATCACTTGATTTTGGAGGATAGATTTCATTTCCCGAGTATCAATTGGATCCCCATAATGTGGGGAAACATAATTAACTCTTTAAGGTTGGTTCAAGGAGTGAGAAGTATGTCTTAAGATTAAAGTATTTATCTATTGTGAGGGAATATATTAATGTATTCCTAGATGAATTACCTAGATATACTATTGATCATGATGTTGAATTCCCTATTAATCTTTTCCATAATGGAAAATATATATAAGCTTCCCTATATGATGGATCCAATGGAGTTAGTTGAGCTATATAAATCACTCCAAGAGTTTATTGGAAAGGGTTTTAAATCCCCAAATTTTTCACCATGGGGGAATCAATATTTTTTGTAAAAAATAATGATTGGTACATGCAGTTGTGGATTGATTGGTGAGAAATTAATGATATCACTACTATAAATTAGTACCAATTACCTCATACTGATGATATATTTGATAACCTTCATTTATTTTATGCATCCCAAATATTGATATATATTCTGGTTATCATCAATTTCTATTCAAGAAGGATGATACCCCAAATACAACTTTTCATACAAGGTATACATATTATGATTTCATAGTAATTCCAATCGGATTAACTACTTCTTCATTTGTGTTAATGGTTATAATAAACTAAATATTTGGGGATTATCTTGATAAATGTTTTGTGGAATTCATTGATTGTATCTTGATATACTTATTTTCTTATCATGAATAATAACATCATTTATGAATCATCTCTGAGAACCTAAGGGAGGAATAAAAATATGGTAAATATAGTAAGATTGAATTTTGGTGTCAAAAAGTCACCTTTATCACCCAACTTTTATCCAACTATGGAATATCATTTCACCCCATAATGAGAAAAATAGTTATGGAATAGTCCACACCAATGAATATAACTGAAATATATAGTTTCAATGGCTTAGTAGGTTAATATCTACCATTTATTGAAAATTTCTCTGGATTATGTAATCTTTTAACCAAGTTAACAATTAATGAGGTTAAATTTTCATATTCTAAATAATCTGATGCAATATTCCTGAAACTAACGAAATGATGGGTCAATGCACCTATGCGAGATTTACCTTCAAGAAAGGAAGGAAATTATATATTTAGAGATGCATCAAATAATGGGATATGAGGATTCATTATAAAAATTATAGAGTTATTTTATATCAATAAAGATAGTATAAAACTAATAGGAAGAACTATCTAACTCATGAACTTGAGTTAACCAACCTGATCTTCACATTAAAATATAGAGAAACAATCTCTACTGAAAATAATTCTCAATATATTCTGATCAAAAGTTTCAGAATTATATTTTCACACATATAGTGATTAATATTAGAAAAATGAGATGGGTGGAATTACTTATCAACTATAATTTTTAATACACTACCACCCAGGTAAGATAGAAAAGGTTGGAGATGCATTTAATTGAATATATTGTGCCATCTTTTCCATGATGATGATGGACAATGATCCTACATTCATGGAGATAGTTAAGTTGGATATAAAGATTATTGTGGAAGGGGAAACATTATTTCTTATCCTAGTAATTTCAAAACCATCATTACTGGGGAAGAGAAAAAATTATCAGAAAGATGATAGTGGAATTCATAAAAAAAATAAAATATTTGGAAGATAGGTAATTGATAGAGATTATTTATGAGGATGGTCTGTTGAAATTTTGACGGAAATTATATATTCTATCAATACATTAAAGGAAGAAGGATTTGTTATTTTATTCCCACAACTCATTCATCGATACGAACCCTTGTAGTTCCTATTTGTATGTGGATCTAAAATGGAACTTCTGGTGGGATATCATGTTGTGAGAAATTGATGAATAGGTGTTTATATGATCAATATTCCAATAAGATAGAATTGAGAGGAAACATCCAAAATGTTTCCTGTGGCCTCTCTTTATACCTATATGGATGATTGACAATATCACAATGGAATTTATCACTATAATACCTAAATCATCAATGAAGAATGATGTTATATGGGCCATTTTTGACCATCTTACCAAGGATGGTCATGTCCTAAAAATAAGGGAGGATATACCCCTTGATTTTCTTATGACAAATTATTTCAATTAAGTTTTGAGACTTCATTTTTAACCATTATAAATTTTTTTTGAACATTATCCTAACATTACATCCAAATTTTGAAAGTATCTTCAAAACTTGTTAACCAAAAATTTATATTTTAGCAATTTATATCATCCTCAAACTAATATGTAGTCCAAAAAGACTATCTAAAACGTAGAGGATTTGTTGAGGTCGTGTTTACTTGAATTAAAAAAAATGTGGAACCAATACTTTCCATTTTCTAATTTTTCTTATTATATTAGTTTCTAGTATAGAATACAAATGAATTATAGGATGCCTTATACAGTAAAAGATGTCATAGTCCAACCAATTCGGTTGAGGTTGGAGAGATGAATCTACTTGGTCCAATACATCATGAGGTGTCTATAAATATTCTTCACACTATATAGTAGGTATTGAGAATAAAAAATAAATTCCTCTTCAAATTGTTATGGAGAAATAAAAATACATAGGAGGTCATATCATAACACGAAGAAGTAATGTTGCAGAAGTAACCCCTTCTATTTCCGATATATGGTATGAATATAAATTTTGAGGGAGAAATTTTATATATAAGGAAGAATCTAATGACCATATTTTTTTAAATATAATATAGTTGAGAAATAAAATAATGATATATAAAACAATATTTTATATGGTTTGACTAAAATTTAATATTTTATTTATCATGATAATTTATATTTGAATATGTATCTATCGTATCAATATGACATAATATAAATGTAATATTTATATATATATGATATTTTTTTTTTTATAATTAGAAATTTATTATAATATAATCTACATACTTTAGAATATAATATAATTTAATTATGTCCTATATCATTTATTAGGAACCTATTAGTATTACATTAATGACATGAATTTTTAGCCATTAAATTGTTTCCTCCAATTTTGTCCCCTGAAATTTTATGTATTTATTGGACTTAATTTTTTTTGATCAAGATAATTAAACATTCGTAACATGTTTCTTCAAATTATTATATTTTATCCAAAAAAATATCTGAATATTTTTTTATGTACAGAATAATTATAGTCAAATCATTATATGAGATAATTCATTCTAGTAAAACTGTCCATATTTTATCAACCAGATTTCCACATTCTTTCTAATTTTATAATTACATAATATTGGATTATGGTGTTTTTTTGGACAATATCCACTATTTATTTTTTATCCATTATTAAAATTTCCCCTCATTTGTCCATGTATTATGGATGTTATGGAAAAATAATTACAACCAATAATTACCTCCAGTCAAACTATCCAAGTTCAATGTTCCAAATGACCATTCTTTATTAATATCATAATGATAGAATATTAGAATATTTTATTTTAGGAAATTATCCCATATTTCTTGGGTTTCAACCATTAAATTTTTATCCTCTATAAAGATTTTATATAGATATAATTATTGAATAGTTGATGAAAATATTTTTATCCTTGAAGATTCATTGACCCTAAACACATTGATATCCCATGATCGTTTTACCATGATAATGTTTAAAACCAATGTCCCTGATGTGGTATAAAATGAAAAAAAAATATGTATTCTAACATCTGTCCAACCTTCACGTCAATAAATGTATTGTAAAAAAGTTTACGGTCTAAATTATTTGGTGGAACCCATATAGTCATACCCACTTTAGCATTGATTTGATGACAACATATCAACTCTCAAAAATATGATCCGGTTTCTAGTATATGAATTAAATATATATATATATATATATATATTAGTATATATTTCAAATATAAATTAAAATATGGTTATAAAATTAGAAAATAAATTACTAAAGGGGTATTGAATGTGAAAAACATTAATTACCATGAAATTTATCCAAAATTATCTTTACTCTTGATTAAAATGTATTTCGGAATTAACATAATATTAAATGGGTGATTTATCTATTATATGACCTATATCAAAATTAAAATATTTAATTTTTTACAAAAAAAATTGGAATTAATACCTCCAAAAATTGATTGTCCATAATTGATTTTTTTTATTTTTTACACTTAGCATCACCCATCATCAAGCATAAATACCCACCCACCCAATTTCATTTTTATCATTGTATACCTTCCATTCAGTCTCTCGCATTGATCTCTATATAATCATGACGTTTTTTTTCAATATAAAGGTTTCCATTTTACTCTTTAATGTGTGAGATTTTATTTTTTCCCTTACATCTTTTGATTAATTTATTCTTTTATTTATCCCTTCGATTATAAATTTATTATGTGGTCAAATGGTTTTATGTGACTCTATTAATATGAATATGATTCCTTTTTAATGATTTAACACTGCTCCGTGTAATTTTATTACATTTATATTCTCTTATAATGCTCAAACATTCATGTAACCATAGAAAAATCATATATTTTGTAATGAAATGTGTGTGTGTGATTTCTTATGAAATTACATATTTTTTCAGAAAGAAACATGTGGATGTGGATCAGAATCATATCTACCTGAGGGTAATACTAGAATACAATACATTGAGATAGACTCAATGTGAAACTAGTGTATGGTAATGGTCCTTGTTGTATATTTGTCTTTCCACTCTCGAGGGATATGAATGGATGATTAAAATACTACATAAATACCATTTTAATTCATTTATCTTTCATTACATAGACTTAAAACCATTTTAAAATTATATTTAACAATTTTATTTATGGATTGGGAGAAATAAATTCAAACTGTGTAATTTATTATTCTCTATGGAATGATAATGTAAGATATAGATCATTGAGAAAATGATTCTATGTATTTATGATATTCTTGTCCTTGAACATTATTGCATATAATATTTCTGTATGATGGAATGTATTGGAATTTTATGATACAAGTGGGTTTTAGTATTAAATATCCCCTCATTTTACCAGTATGTATCTTGAGAAAAATAAGATTGTGTAATGCGAGCATCCCTAAATTTTATGAATGATGTCCTCATACAAGTCCTTGACGATATGGATTAAATATCTATCATTATACATTATCATCACTAAAATATTTTATATTTTTTTCTAAAATTTTGTTTATTTATTATTTTATCCTTGGGTATGTTTATCATCATATTTTTATTTAATATGGAAAAAACCCATTATATTTATTCAATCGATAATATTTTATATATAAATGTTTTTACTATATGTTACACCCTTAACTAGAATCTAACATCACCCCTTTATATTGTTTTGCATTTCTATGGGAAACAAAAAAGATAAAAACATATGATAAATGTATTTTCAAGTTGAATAATATTTTTTCATGGATTCAGTGATGTAGTTATTTCCAATGTAATGTATTTGTTTTTTACGTATCGGGTTTCATGAGGGTATTAATCTTCTGGATCACCCATATTTTTTATATATGTACCATTGTAAAAAATAGTCTTCTAATCTAGGGTTCTATATTAAAGGCTATTACATTAAGTTTTGTTATGAACTGGAAATGAATATTTCATTACAGAAGGTGATGGTATTGGAGATGGCAATAATGGTTGAGTAAATTAGTGCACGAATGACTCATGAAAGGGTAGGGTCATCGATTAAAATAAAATCCATCAATTCTCTATGATATAGTAAGTGTAAAGACCAATATAAATAAAATAATACTCCAAAGTATTATAGGGTTAATATAAATAATTTGGTGTATTATTTCCCCTCTATATAAGATTCATTGGGGTAGACCATGACTTAAATACATATTGATATTTTCCATTTAATACATCATCTAACAAGTTATAATACTTGTATAGGCATTAAAATATCTTCACAGAATTTTAAAAAATACTTATCTTGAATAGAATGTATAGATATATGGATAATAGGATTCCTAATGAAGGAAGAGGATGTGATTCCTCAAACACCTTCGATGTTGTGGTTAGTTAAGATATAAAATTTTCCCCCTGAGTATCCCTTGAGAAATATTCTCTATACCCTCGACGTATATTTCTAACTAATGGGATATATTGAACACCTACCCCTATGGAATAATTTATAGTAAGGGGACTACTAACAACATCATATCTCCTAGGGATTCTCCCCATTAAATCTCGGCATAAGTTATTTCCATACTAATAATGGCAATAATGAGGCCCCAAAGATGAGTTTTTAGAGTTTTTCATTCATGTTACAATTTGGGTTAGAATATATAATGTCCCACAATTTGATATTTATTAATTTATTAGGTCAAATGAAAATATATTTTTAATCTTTGGTTTATAAAAAGTTAGGACAATAAATTCATAGCCCCACACCAAATTCATTTAATGATATATTGTAATGTTGTTGGCATGTCCATAATGTTTCATTCACTAATGTAGTCTCAAGTATAGATTACTACTATAACAACACCTCCTACAATTCCACTACTCTATCCTATATAATATGATCTTTATTCATATACTATATTTTCTCAAAAAAAATATCTTCTATATTTACTTGTAGAAGGATATCTATATCAACCATCATGTTGGTGTAAGAAACCATTATTAGTATCTTATCCAAGACCTATTGAATATTAAAATATTTAAAATAAAATAATTTTTGGAAAATATATTATGGTTAATAACCCCTTTTAATAAGAATGAGATGTGGATAGTGAGTATGAAGTGGGGTTAGCAACGTTTTAGGGGAGGGTTTGGGTGGTTTGTTCCACTGTTTATTTACTAATTTTTCCAACACCTTTGTGTGTTGTTTGGTTGGTATGATTTTGGATTGTGATTTAGGTATAAAGTTATTTATAAAAATCATATAATATTGGTTATGGGAATTAATTATTTTCATGTGGAATTAATGGATTTGAGATTGTGGTATAAAATATGTGGTGTTATTTTAGGTTGGGTGAGAGGGAATGGTTAGGAAAAGTAATTAGTTTATAAGGGGAAATGGTTTAGAAATGTAAATGGTTAGATATTTCATGTTATGGGTGATAATATATAATATAGTAGACTACATTGTTAATGAGAACATTTGATTGAGTGGATTATTGTATAAGGAAGTAGGTGGAGTAGTGTCGGTTGTAAGAGTTCTGGATAAAGGGGTGAGATGTTGTGGTGTGTTTTATGTTTAGAACCAAAAGATTTTATACTGGTGAAATTTGTTATAGTATATTTTTATACTTAATTCAATGAAAAAAGAATAAAAAAATCTTATTAGATAATAAATCTATAGACATTATTTTTCACTAAATGAAATGATCCATTATGGCATGAAGACCAGAGATATTTCTCAATTAGTGCTACTTTTTTCTCCTCTTAAAGTGTTATGGAGTGAATTACTCCAATTAAGCCATGACCAACTATTCACAGTATTTTTTTCCCTCAAGACATTCTTTTAAACCATAAGTTATAAACCATGAAAATGAAGCACATATAGTTTCTACTAATTTTACCATATCATTGATTATTATTATCTTTATAGTGAAAACATAATTATGAAACTAAATTTCACTATGTACTAGGATTGATGCCTTTTCTTGTAATCTAGACACTCAAAATGTTTCACTGATTGTGATATGAGGGACATATGGTTGATGCAGAGGAGTAGGGAACTGTCATTAGAATTTATACCATGATAAAACTTCTAAAATAATGTAAATTGTGAAAATTTGTATAATTAAAATATACTTGTCTTTCTACACAATCAGAAGTTACTTTTTCAGCAATAACTTGAAATACCTTTCATCTTCAATCAAACATCATAGGTAGATTTTATCTCTATTTTAATGATTCAATTTTTAAGCTCATCCTTTATTTTTATACATTTAATGATGAATTAATCTCACTAAGTATATCCTCACATCCATGTGTAAATTTATTGACAATAATGAATGGTATTGACCATTTCACCTTTAACTTGCATTAAAACAATTTCAACTATGAGTTATATTACATCGCCTTATATCTAGGGTGAAATTTTTATCAAGAGATTAATCAATTATGCTAGAGATTGGTACATCCATTGTAGATATTATCATTATCATAATCATCTTATCTTTGTTCCTCTGGATTATTGAACTAAAATATTTTAATATTCGAATCATTTTATGCATCATTGTTGATATTTCTAATAAAAAATATTGTCAATTACCATGATACATTGTTATATATAATTTATTACCAAATATAATACTGACTTGTATTATTATAATTGGTGTATTATATGATGACTTATATTCCCACAATGCATCATCTATCTTTTTCCCCCAATATTACCTATTTAAGATGGATGTCTTCTCCTAAATTATAATTATTTCCCCGTTAAGATACTCCACTTTTATATTACATTATAGATGTTGTGGGGTGTTTTTTATATCTATGTTCATATTTCTTATGAAATACCATTCATATAATAGTTATATAAGTTTTTACCTTGATTACTAGTTAGTAATAAAATGATTCAAAACTAGGAAACACTTCCTTTTTTTAAAAATTAATAATCACAATGGTTGTATTGTTCAAGGTTGTTTCATATTCTAAATATTTGTATTCATTGTATATAAATACCAAAATTTATGTGTAATTGAAGGAATTCCTGAAGGGGTCTATGAAATAAATTTCCCAAACATCAAATACATCAAAATTGAGAAAAGGGAATTTTTGCATCTCCTTTATTCATCCAATATCTCCCTTTATCTAGATGTTATCATTGATTTAAAAAACTATTTAGCATCACTATGATGGGTGGGATAATAGAATAAAATTTTTATGATTTTCTCTATAGTTTTTCCATTCCCATGGTGACCCCCATTGGTAGATGGATAAAACAATTTCAACACACAATACATCTCATATTTGAGTACACACCTCAATATGTTCCATCCCAAAATTACATGAATATAAGGGGATCGTCAAAAAATAGTGTACTATGTTGTCCAATAATCACTTACAATATTGGTATAAAAATATGAATATAGTGAAAAAAATTGATAAAAATAATTAGATATCGTAAAACCTTGTTTAGAATTTATAATTAGTATAGAAATCATTTTATCTAGTAACTCATTAGTGATATTAGTAACTTCTTATTTCTCCCAATGTGATAGCTACAACTTTGAAAAGTATTCTATTGCAGAATTTTATAAACCATTATTGAATTTTATCATGAGATAAAACACTTTAGTTTGTAGGTTCCATTAAATTATCCATGGTTTTGATACATTCTTGGTAAAAAAATAACTCATGGAAGTATTATTATTGTTGATAACTACCTTAGATATGATAAGATTCAATCATAAAATATCATATGATAATACCATGACAAGAATTTCTTTCTTAATAGTGGTGTAGTTTGTCTGGGCATTACCTTTTTCACATATTTCATAACAGATGGGTTTAAATATATAGTCATATATTTATCATAATACATATCCCATGGTAAAATCACTCACATATTATTTCATCAAAAAATATGTTTCCTAATTTAAGGATATTATAATTGGGGTAGCCACTACATTTAAAAAAAATAAAAATGTATTTATTATATGATTCATAAAACTCAAATAGAAAATTATTTTTCTAAAAATTTAGTTTGTTTCCAAGCTATCTTGGAACATAATTGATGAAATTTTGATGGATCCTAACATGTTTTGGAACGAATCAAATACACTTTATCATGGTTGGATTGGGAAGATCATGTGTCAACCATATCTTTATAGGATCAACCTAAATTATCTTTAGGGAAATATCTTCCCATGTATAATTCCTCCTTATAAATTGATATAGAACTTCTCCCGGTCAATTACCAAACACTTATCATCACATGTTTTTTTAAAATAAGTCCAAATTTCTCAAGAACACTTTTAATTATCACCGTTGTTTTAAACAAAATCGAAAATTATTTTCTAGAAGCCTTATTATATATCACTATAAATATATTTCATACACTATAGAAGAGTCTCTAGTTAATTTCTCATGCTAAATGAAATGTAAATGTAGGATAAAATTCCAAATTGGTAGGAGAAATTGTTCTATGATTAATCAGTCAACTCCACCAATATTTGGTTATAAACAAAGTATCCCTCTAGAAAATAATACAACTCATACCTTGAAAACTCCTAATATATGTTCGACGGAAAGAAACCAAAATTAATATTTTCTTTTTGTTTCACAAAAAAAACTATAGTCTATTTATACTCCCTAGCCTATAACTATTATCTTAATATTTGTCTAATTATCTATATTCATTAATATATTCTCGAATCCCTTTCTAGGCACAATGTTATATGGATAAATTATTCTTTATATTAGATAGAAAATATGATCCATGAATATAATATTTTTAGAACCTTTATCTTGACCTTATCTTTTATTGGTGAAGTGGGTCTTATCTATTTTTTAAATCATGGTTTCATCCCCAATTACATTATCATATTTTTTATACACACCATTGTAATAATATCCTTAATATTAGTTAGTTTTTAAGAAATTACATGTCTTCTTCTCATCAAAAATACTAATAACTTTTCTTTTTGTTCCCTTCTAAAATCTAATGTGATAACAAAATGGTAATGTATCCTTGTATTCCAAGAATTAATACCATAAAATTTTTCATATTGGGTTCAACTCAAGAATAAATTCCATGATGATTAATGGAGGTACATCAATAAATAATGCCTATATAGAGCTTTTATCTACTGTATACTTCTAATTATTGTCTTGTATTTGTCCTTGGAAAACTGCACTTCCTCTACCACCATTTGATTAATGATACTCATTATCATCGCCACTTTTTTTCTTGTACATTTAGAAGTTTTAGTACTTCTTCAATGTAGAAAATAAAATGTAAACCCTTGAAATAAATTCTATACATTAAATGTTTAATAAATTAAAAAATAACATTCTCCTCACTAAAACTAGAAATAATTATTTATTGATTTTCATCATTTATCACCTTCCTGATGGCGAGGAATGGTATCCTTAAAATAATTCAGGCATCCCGACCGTCTATTTCTTAGATCTAGGAATGAAAAGGGAAAATAATTTTTTAAATTTTAATAATAACATCATCAATGATCCCTTGGTTATATTTTCATTATTTATTAATAAGACATAATTCTTCTCTTTTCAACTTCAGTTCTTCGAATTCCATCTTCCAAAAATACACTCCTTTTCAATATATTTAATTTTCTTACAAAATTACATATTACATTTACTAATTTGCACGACACAATGGTGCATTTAATTAAAAATAATCATTGATCCCTTATCTTTGGTGGGATCATTAATTTAATGAAACAAGAATTATTCACTTATGAAAATTGATCCAAAATCCTACAACTTTCACTATTTATTTGGTATCTATATCAAAAAATAATATGTCATAATTTATTAAAACATTTCAGTAAAATGAATATTGGTATGTAGTTGATTAAATATGCCCAAAAACATAATCTACTAAGTTAGTGCCTTTCCTTTCCATATCCTCTTTTGCAAAACAAGAAGGGAATTATAGGGTTTTGGATTCATGTATTCCCTATATTTTACATTTTCTTGTAAAGAGGTTGGTTATCCTCTATCATTAAATAAATTTGTATTATCTTTTTCTTATCCATGAGAAATTAATCTTTGGTATCAAATGTCATTCACAAAAATATCATTTTCTATATATTTTATACCACATCCCACATTTCCATGTAATTCCTCCATTCATTCATTTAATGTATCATTATAACCTCACATATTATCCCTCTTCCCTTCTGTGAATTTTTTTCAACTATTAGTGAACAAAGTAACAAGTAAGATGAATTTTGTGAAATGTGACTCCACTTTAATATCATGGTTCTGGGGAGCGTAATTTGGATTTATCATGTCTATTTCTTAGGTATTCATCCACTGATCCTCCTTCTGAAATAATTCCTGAAGTGTATTCATGATTGATAACTTTTATCGGCAATAAGGATATTATGGTCTCACATGAAAGTTTTTTAAGGTTGGAAATTCTAATAGAGATAAAACTATTAAGCTCGTGTTCGTCGGAATAGTTTTAAAGGTCTTTGGTGTAGGGCTGTGATGGATATCCTAGGGTTCTGTGGTTTTGACTAATGTTTTTTACAATTTTGATTGTTCCCACCATTGATTTGGTTATCATTTGGGTTATAATAGGTATCCAGAGTATAAAAATAATATTAATACTATGCATCTTAATTTTAAATATGATTCATGTAATTGTGGGGTATTTGTCTTTTTCACATTCCTAGAACATCATATAAGAATTTGGCCTAACCAAAAAATAAAAAAAACTGACACATCAGTGTGAGCATAACTAATGATGGTTTAATTTATGGGAATTTTAATGTATCCAACTTATTTGTTTGTTCTCTAACTTGAGTGAAAAAAAAACAATTAGTATCATCCAACTTATATGTTCCCTATGTTGGTGGTCCTCTATCACTTTGGTAGAGACATGCATTGTGAGGAATTTCATTAAGGAGGCCTCTGACAACATTGAGTGTCTTCAACAAGATCCCACCAGCTGTAATTCATAGAACCCGTCCTAATTACTGGGATATAATCTATAATATAATGTAACCATTTTTATCGAATATTAAGATATGGTTGTGGCCACATCATAATTAATTCCTATAATTTGTCCCATGATTCACATGTAGACCTTTAATCCAATTGAGCAATGTCTTTTTTAAACTCAATAGCTTCCATGTCCAATATACTGGGAATTATGTGTCTAGGATGAATTTGGGTAGAACATTATATGTACTAATAGATCTTGATATCTAACTCATTTTTCAATATTTATATCAATCCTAGGGAACATTTGTATCTAGATTTCATCTGACAAGACGCAATTACATAAAAAGGAGCAATAGATCTCTAGAAAATTAAAAATATGGTTATTAGGGTCCCCACTATTATGTATGATGAGTTTCCACATGTTATTTCATTTCTATAAGGATTGGCAGAACATATAAATTTTAATCTATAGAGGATGGTTAATAATGCTTAAGGTGGTTGCATCAATGAGTAGAAATCTATAGTCTTTTATAGTTCATTCCTAAAGAACCGACTACACATTATTCAATTAGTACATGATAGAGAACCTAAAATGATTACAAATAGGTGTTGTAGGGTCGCATCATGTTTTAACGAAAAGTTTTCAATGTTCAAACAAGGAACACTTGATGTCTGGGTTATATTCCATTAGCACTGGAGGCTACATGCTTCAATATTGATTCATCAGTGTCCTAATCACGCACTGGTCCCTGTCAAAAAAAATCACACCTAACACATATAAATGGGAAGAAAATAAAAATTGAAATTGAATTCCAAAATTGTAGATCAATGAATATAATTCTATGACTCCTGAGTTCATCATGCATCCCTAAAAATAGCACCATAAACATGGATCACCCACTATCATTTTTATATTTGATGAGGAATCAAATTTTTAAAAACATATAAACATCCTTGATCCTTTTCTGACTATAAAATGATTTAATAGTGTATTCTGAGTTTATCACATGATGAGTCATTATAATACATGAGATTTTTTGAATTATTTTGTTAACTAGTTTATTATATAAAGATAGAAATCATATATAATCTTAAAAAAATGAAAGGAATTTTATTACTAAAACATTGTATTATGATGAATGTTAAACTAAAAATTCAAGAGTCATTACCTATCTCACTCATGGATTATATGAGTTTTTTTACAAATTAATTCTATATATTTTAACTTTATATGTCCTAGTTAATTTATTACATATAAACTATTCAAAATATTTTAGTTAAATAAATATATTAACATATATTAATTATGTTTTATTCTTAGAGAAAAATAAATTTTTAGAAAAATTTAAATATCAAATTAACTCAAATTTTTTGGGGTTCCTCTATTCATAATTCGCTAGTTCAAAGTCATGTGTAAGAATGAGGCTTAATTAAGAGTCAAATTAAATCCAAATACAAATTAATTTCCATAAATTAAATTAGAAAAACTTTATTTTTTACATACATCAACTCCAGATCCCTCATACATTAAGAGAACTCAACACACATGATAAGATAAAAACTCATCACATGTGAACAATTCATCCAAAGAAGTAATCTATATAAAATTTAATTAATCAAAAATAAGAGAATGAATAAAATTTAAATTCCCTATCTAGAATTAATTATTACAATCCCTGAAGTATGATCTATAATTAAAGGATAAAAAAATGAATAAGGAAACCTACAACAAGTGAAAATGCATAATGGAATTTGGAACTCCATTATTGATTAGATCAGATCCTATATTTATAGAAAATAAAATATAATCGTGTGATAGTATAAGGAATTATTTTAACCAATATGACCAATTTAAAAAAATTCCCTTTTTCTTACTTCATCTATAATGTCACAATGAAAATTACCCCTTCATCGTATGACTGATTTACAACATTTTATAAACCAATAACTCCCCCTAAGAATTAAGGTGTGAAATCTATACAAATTTGATGGTATCGTTTTCCTCAACTTTGACCAAACACATCATGGAATAGAATGACATTGTCCTGCTCATGATTTATATACTCTATACTAATTTTATAAGCTTCTCAAGTGTGCAGTAGAATCATTATCAACCAAGAAGTAGTTTTTTGCAGGAACTCCCTAAACATGTTGTCTAAAACACCATAACAGTCTGACTCTATACATAATATATTAATGTGATATTTATTCTCTAGTAGATTAGTTAAATATTTTATGTTTCATATAAAAACTCAAAAAAATTAGATTCTTTTAATATCATATGCACAAACTCCATATGGATGAATTTTCCAATACCATCGTTTTATGGTCATGGAATACATGACTTCTATTTTATAGGGGATGACACATACAAGATTCATCCAAGAGTTTTATGATTTCCCTCAATGTATTATATATTCTTAATTCTCATATCATGGTCTGAAATAAATGTTTATTCTATTATTTAATTGTATGAAATTTATAATTAATCTTGCGAATATCATTATAACTCAAATAATTCCACTAAAATGTGATATAAAATTTTATGTAATTTTCTATTATTTGGGGTTTTAAGTCTTATCACAGTCCAAGTTTCATGAAGTGAGGAAATAATGATAGAAGTTGTGATATTCTACTACAAAAACAATCATTACATCCAACTACAGGTCATGGATGGAACTCTAATCTTATTTGTCTCTCAACCTATCTTCAGCCCAATGGAACAATGAACACACCATTTAGAGTGTGAAATTTTTATAATTTCAAATAATTTTTCCAAATCTCAAGAAATTATTCTTAACAAAAATCCATCAATATTTCATCAATTTCACACAATATTTTAAGTATAATGTCTAAAAATAACTATAATTCTCATTGAATACGATTGTACAAAAAATAACTAAACATTATATAAAATGTATATACAGAATTTTACAAACAACATACCATTTCGGTATATTGAATACCATAAAATACAAGACTTTAAACACCTATAGTCAATTACATATAACATAATTCATATGGTGGAATTAATAACTCACTCATCATTAACTCTAAGATCACATTATTCACGCTCATTGTGAGACATAAAGAGCTAAATGAATAATATATTAATAAAACACATTATTGTCTCCATGAATTTGAAAAAACACTTTAATTTATTTTATAAACACCACTAGTGGACCATATTTTAGAAAATTTCCATTGATACAACTTATTATTAATATCAGCTATTCATACTTTGGAAAAAATTAGAATTATTTTTCATTTATACAATATCATTCAATCGTTTTCAATGAAAAAAATTCGAAAAAATTTGAGATGATTAATATTTTTCATCTATTTATTTGTGATAATATATTGCCATAATTAATTGTAATTTAATATATCTCCCATTTTTCAATGTGACAAAATGGAACTTCTTTGATTGTTATCAGGAAGAAGAATACACTCAGTCACTCAATCAGTCAATGATAGAATACATTCCCATGAATAAATTGGTAATGAGAAAAAATGTGAAATAAAAAATTATCAGAGCATAGTGGGGCTACCTTATCTATACCATTCAATTTAAAATAGATTATTGAAACTCAAGATATAATTTATGCTCCTAAAAACTATCACTAGATAGTGACATTGTAAAGGTGTTATTAATTTTCAACTGATCACACACAAACATTCTTGGATTTTTTCCAGTATAATTTGATAATTGATCTCTGTATTCTTTATATATAAATAATTGATATGATTTCCTATAATTTTATTTAACACATATGTTATCACACGTCATAGAAAATGTAGAGTTCATTGAAACTCTAATATCATCAAATTTTTGATTTGTCCGAAATAATTACATACAATATTTAGTATTTGATATATATTCATGTTATGTGTTGTTCAATAAGATGAAATATTACTTCTTGATAAATAAATTAATATATAGATAAATATAACTACATGATGAAGAAATTATATCATCTACTGAACCAGCATAACCGTAATCTATAAAACCTTAACATTCATGTGGGGATCTAAAATCCATGATGCCTTTAATATATAAAACTATTATTTAAAATTATATCATGGTGATTTATTCAGGAAAACTATGATATATTTTTGACTAAAAGGTATAAAACACATTGTCATGTCTTTCTTCATGTACAATAGAATCTCCATGATTTTCTTAAACTCAGATTTATTGGCCTCATTGTTTTATCATCTCATGAAAAACTCATCTTGGGTAAAACTGGTATTTTAACATCTTTATAATCATCTATTAGAAATCTATTCAATACCTATATGTAATATTTGGATTTTGAAACAATATTTTCATGTCTTTTATTGTCACCTATCAACCAAATTGGAATGTAAACTCAACAACCATTGGTATTTATATCTTTATTTTCATAAATTTAGCAAAAAAAAATTCATAGAGATAGGTTTGATCCTCCAAATATTATTAGATTAACATAAATATAAGAACTATTATCCTTTGATTTTATATCCATCGCATTGTCATTATAATCAACTCCATGATATTGGAAACCGGTCTTTCTCATATATTAATCCGTCTGAGAATATGATGAACTCTATCACATTGTAATCCAATCTTTCTCAAGTATTAATATGGCCTACAATATCTTGAACTTTTGTCTTATACTGGTATATAAATTACATTCCTGAATTAATAAACATTATTCCAATCTTCATGAATTTTAAATTCATTTATCTACCCCATATATTACTTAACATTAAAAACTAATATATTAAATATCTAATTGATATCTATTTGGAATACATGTTATACATTTTCATTATATCCAAGAATAATTATATTATTTACAATCAATCCATTACAGAAACTATATTATCAATATCAATAATTTTAATTTTGGATTATATTTTCACAGACTATGTATTTTTTATTTCAAATCACTTTTACTTTTTCATTGATATTATTATGGAAAAAATTGGTTATGTTAACATTTTTCTCCATGCACCTCAAAAAAATTCTTGAAATTGATTCTTCTTGATTGGTTCAGGATCATAATATATATAATCATTGTATGAAGCCAATTTTTTCCAAGGGTATTGATCATTTTACTTTAAAAACAATATTGTATTATCCTAATATGAATTTCAAGTGAGGATATAGAAGAAACAAGAGTGTCCACATATTTTATAGATCATTGAACTCTGATTGGTGGATGAATCAGGTAGGTCACATGGTTAGTAGAAGCCATTCCACTTAGTCCACATGGTTTCTACTAACTTGGTGGTAGAATTTCAGTGAGAATAATATGTATCATGGTTTTCATTAATCATGTGACCTAGGACATACTCTCATATGAAAGCTCTGCTATTTTTAAGGGTGGAAAATCTAGGGCTTTCTTATAGTTTCTGAAACATTTTACATGAATCATGTAAGTCCCATCATTGGATAGTAGGTCACCCACAGTTGGCGAATGGTTTGGAAAACTATGAGACCTTGTTTTAAAGGTTTAACTATATATTGTTTCCTTAAATTAATATAACCCAAACCTAATTTCCTTCTTCCTTCAGTTGACCTATTTCTCCCTCGTCCTTTATGTTGGAACTCTAAATTCCCTTCATCATAGTTTCAATGATACTTATTTTTTCAATCCTCAAAATTGATATCTAATTATCCTTTTGGATAGCCATTAAATATTTATTCAATCCTTAGGTTACATTGGTCATTATTCATTCTATCAACTACATTATTTTTATGTAGTCTCTTTTTAACTATTTTCAGGGCATTAAACTGTTATTCAATTTACATATGATCCATTACAAACCAACAAATAATACTAGATGAATAATTAACTACATGAAAAAGAATGTTTTATATGAATCATCCATAAATGTCCCATCATTTATAAATTGTTATATTGTGGGAATGTCGATTTAATCGGGTATTGGTATAAGAATTCATCATCCTTCATTTAACTTTTCTAGATTATATTCTATAGAGTTAAAAATCTAACATTACACCATTTAAGGTATATAACTCAATGTAATCCAAAAAATTGGGGTTTTTTCTTCATTTTTTCCTTGGTAACTTGTATTGGTATTATATTGGAAAGTGTTTAGGTTCCCCCAATATGATCTTTTAAAATGTTAGTGTTCCTTTATAGATAATAAATATTTAAAATTTTGATATGGAAAGTATATATATCTCTATATATCATATGGAAAGGTTAAAAAAATATAAATTTAATTAATGTTGGTTTCATGTCCATAACTCACCTTTCCATGGTTAATGAATGGTAATGGAATGAGCCAAATAAGTGATTATATAATTGAATTCATATTGGTTTCATGTCCATGAAACAACATGTCACATTTATGATATGTAATTAAATGGACCTCTTAATTTTTTTTGAAATGAGAATTTCATGTCCTATTACAAAATATGATATAAATTGAATGATTATTAGGGGATTAATGCTTTTGGAAAATTTTCATCTTTATATGAATGGTCGTAATTGACCCAACTTCAGATTCCAATGGGAATATTTAGGGAACTCAGAGGATTCCATTATGATTCATTGAGATAATTTTCATAGGATATACCCACCACATAATCTAGCCCTTGTCATATTATGTGAATTCCTTGGAATTTTAAATATGTTTCACCAGACACATTTCATGATATAAGAATGTGTTGGATACACACATTGGATTTAACTTTATGTCTTTAGAAAAAATACTCCATGAATTAACTCCATTGGGAACAATTTTTATTAACCTAGGATTAATATGAATAAGATCCAATGACATGGTCACTTTTATATTGGAATTAATTGGGTAAACCCTTGGAATTAAATATAGTCCCCTTTATATCTATACTACATGTGATACTAGTGTGATTTGGCAGACCCGTGAGGTTAAGGATACCAAGGTTTCACCATGGATCCACACTTATTAATATTGTGATATCATTTAGTACTTTTTGAAATTGCACATAATTTTTCTAGGTAAACTAAATAATAAAAATTTAATTAAATGATCTTATGTTATGAGACATTACCTTCTAAGGTTGATAGAGGTTCGATTATTCACTATAGAGTTTCATTTTTTTATATATTCCTTCATCATGTTTCAATTTATATACAGGTACTTCTTTTGAAAAAATGATATTGGTGGTCGCCTATTGAGAATTATTTAATGCACTATACAGGGTTTAATTATTACCCAATAATATTATATGATCCTATGTTTGATAAGGGTACTAATCTATCTTTATACACGTGACATACTTTCACTCCTAATTTAGGATGGGAGATTGGCAGGAGATGACTGAGCTAGAGATTAAGATGCATGAATTCTTTCCTCTATTGGATTATTTTGTATATAATGTATTCCACTATCTAACTTCTACCATTTATTAATTAAATAATTTTATAGATACACACCATCATCACTTCTTATATGAAACAATTTACAACACTTAGTTAACTATTTGTTACATGAATGTTTATGCAAGTTTTCACTGCCATATTTATTCTTAGGCTTCCAATATCTATTCGATGTTATTATATCCATTATGTTCCACTATAAAAAGGGAAATATTCTCCACATTGTCACACCCTAGGACCTCACTACTAGTCATCATCCAATTTCGTGGGAGGAGACATTCTTGAGTCCATCTAGCCAATCGGGTTCAGTTACTCAGGATTGAGCTGGGTATGAGATGTATGAATGTGGTTTGAGAGGCTTTATTTTATTTTTACTTATTGTTAGAAAATTTTGATAGGTGATTAAGAACATGTTAAAACATGGTTATAATCCATACATTGAAGTATCTATTCTATGTTATGGGGTAATAACCATTTTTCCAAGGAATGGGAAATTATTGTTCTATACTTTTCATATTAGAGTTGAAATACATTCATCGTTGGGTGATGAACCTAAATTGTGGTATTTGAAATAACTTATGTTTATTTTACCAAGGCCTGGTATGTAAAGTTTAATTGTTACATTCATTATAATAGGAACCTAGGATTCACATTCCATTCATATGTAATGACATATAGGTTCATTTTACTGCATGCATTTCATGGGATTGTTATGTGTTCCTTGGTTGTTATAGTTTCCTATTCCACAAACGTATTCTGGTTGGAATGGAAATTAGTTTCCTAAAATTTTAAAATCATCCAAAATAGTTTTTTTCTATATATATTCATGGTATCATCTTAAATAGCTAATTTGGACCCATAAAATCCATGTAGATATAGTATTTGACTACAATTACATGTCTACAGGTTTTATTTTATAATGTGTATGGGCCCTTATAAACTAAAAGGGATAATTCATCAGGTCGATCCTTTATATTAGACATGTAACTTTTTAAGACCAATTTTATAGGGAGTTGGGTGCAGTTACATGGGATTAAATTTTAGTTATGAAGTGTTTGTGCCTTTATTATCTAGGAATGGTAATATATTTAAATTAAATCTTATATTATCTGTAAACCCATTTTCAAAAATTTTATTTAAATGCATTAAAATAATTGAAATGAATTACCATAAAAAATTAGTCCAAATTCAATTTAAATAGTGTTTCCACCTTGAATTATAATTGAACCTCCAATATTGGAAGCCATATAAATCAATTTAGAACACTTACCAATAGCACGACCATCTTTGTAGATAGTTTGTGTATTATGTTGAGTATGAATCTTCTTTTTCTAGTGTTTTAATTTGATATTGATTCTATATTCATTAAAATCATTTTCTAAGGTGAGTTATTAGTATTTTTAGAGCTATGCCACTATGATGTCCTTGATTCGTGTTCCAGGAGGGTGGTGATGACCCTTCTTCAGAGGTGGTAGGCCATAACCCATTAGCGATACCTCAAGTAGTTCCACCTAGTGAAACATTTATTATACCCCAACTGGGAACTTATTAATAGAATTGAGAGGGTTTTCTACAATTGATGCAGTCTATGCAGTGTTATTTATGCCCTACACTTATGATCTCTAATATAACTTGTGAGTTACAACTATAAATTCCTCCAATCTTCTTGGGGGATGGTGGTTTTCATGATTTTTTTTCATGGATAGAATCCATTCATTAAATATTTGAGCATTTATATATTCCTCTATATAATAGTGTTAATCACTCCACCATCATATTGCATGATTATTCTAGGTATAGGTGGGATGTGATTATATAGGCTGTTCATCATCTGGGCATGGTCTGTGAAGACGTCCATGTTTCTTTGTATGATTACTTTTCTCGTGAGATATTGAGAGCAAGCGGTTCCATAGAGTTCATGAACATGGAGTGCAGTGCTATGTTCATCATAGAATATTCTATGTTTTTCACCAAGTTGAAAGATATCATTCCACTTATTTTTAGTTTTGTGTTATGTTAAGAAAGATGATACTAGGATGGGATCAGGTACAGCATCCGCTCGTAGGTGAATTTATTTCCCTTATATTCTTTTTATAATATCGTAATCCAAGATCTTAACACTGAGATAAAAAAGAGAGACACATATACTACTAATAACATAGTTTTTTGTCAAGGAAATTTAGTAGTTACCCTAATAGTAGGAAGTGTATCCTTGAGGTTTCTAGTCAGAGTAGTAGTGGCTCGGGAATCTCCACTGGAATCTCTATCAGGTTCCATCATTGTGAATTGAAGGGGCATGTGAAGCCTCATTGTGATTGAGACCCACTGGATTGTCATTCATAAATCCATATAAATAAAATTTATAGAATCTTTATGACATATTGATATTTTCTAGTGGAATAAGGCATGCACTAGCTCTACCTTTAAGAGCAGGAATAGTTGTGATGTAGTATGAATGAATCTAGAGTTGTACCACTAGACCAGTTTGAGGATGACATCATGGTCATCAGAGCCAGACTTCATATTATCAGTTCCATCTTAGAAAACCTGCTATTTGTAATCTAGATAGAGTTAAAGGAAATGGATTATATTATTTTCATTAAGTATAGCTGATATTCAAGGATTAGAGTTCAAGACCATCTACAAAATGATGGAATATTCTAGTGGTCTCTGCTATTTTATCTGCTTTTTTATAGAGGTTCCTCTCACTACATGGTCTCTTTATGGAATATGGAAATTCTTGGGATAGAAATTCAATACCGAAGTAGGGTGATGACCCTACATATATTTTATGGTGTATGATCAAAGGGTATATTCCAATGAAAATACTCTCCCCGTAACATAGGTAGTTATGATTTCTTATAGAACCTCTTTTTTCCTTAGTTGATTGGATTCTATTTCATTCTCGGGATGTATTGCTTGGTACCCTATTACATATATGTGAAATTATACCATCATAGGGAATCATTTATATCACTAATAGCCCATTGTTATCATTAAAATGGTGAGTGTAATGTCTATGTTAGTAGAGATGGACTAGAGAATCATGTGATGGATAGATGGATAGTCCATATTCTAATACTTTATTTGGATGAGTAGGGAATATACATTACAAATATTTCTCTCATGGAAAATCATTTTGGGATGTATTTCCTGATAAATTTTATATATTAACCCTTAAGTTATAGGGAGAGTTTCAGATCAATCTTATTCTAGGATCAAATCTAGTATATATTCCTCCACAAAGGATAGAATCTACTAATCTCCACGAAATCATGAGATAGTGGGAGGATTTTTATTCTCAATGTTTTATCTGAATAATCACTTCATTGGGGGTTTCAAACATTTTTTCACTAAGAAGGCATATGGGAACATTAGGATATGTAATGATTACATGAATTTGAACCATCTTATATTTATGAACCAGTATCCATTTCCTCCAATAAATTATCTCTTTGACCGACTCTGAAAATTTAGGTTATTCTCGAAGAATGACCTGAGATCAGGCTATCATGATGTGAAACTCATGACTTTAGATATACCCCATATAGATTTCTATGTTTAGTATTGTCTAAATTAGTATATTTTTGTAATGTTTAGTATTTTAATGTGATCGATGTTTCCATGGCCTTGATAAATAGGGTTTACCACTAGTACCTATATTCCATTATATTGATTTTTGTGGATGACATATTGGTGTATTCTAATACTTAGAGCGAACATTAAAAACATCTTGAGATCATTTTTAATACACTAAGAGAGCCTTATTTATATTAAAATATCATGAAGTTCTACTTATTTAGTGAAAAGGTTTATTTTATGGGTCACATTATCTTGATATAAAGAGTGTACATTGACCCAAAGAAGGTGACTATTGTTGTTTCCTATAGGCAGCCCATGAATGTGTTTGATATTGGTATATTCTTCTATATCAATGGATATTAGATGCATTTCTATAGGACTTATCATTCATTGATGCACCTCTTAATGGTATATAGAAGAAGGGTGTGATGTTCATTGGGTCTGAAGCGTGTGGGAAGGCCTTCTTGGAGATGAAAGGAAGGATTACTATTGCACCAATTCTAATTCTTCCTAAGACAAGTAGAGTATATATTCTATTTTTTGATGCATCATCCATTATACTAGGTGTAGTGATGATGAAGGAGGCTTGATTCATTGCGTACGAGTCCCACTAATTGAGACATGTTAGATAAATTACATGACAAGTGACCTCAATCTTGCATCAGTTTTTCATGCCTTCCAGTACCATATGCACTAACTGATGGGAGATATATTTTTGGGGTATAAATATCATAGGATCCTCAATTATATATTTATGTATTGTTAGATTAATATTATATAGGGAATATGTTTTGAATAAATTTAGTTTTTTTAACATTGAACATGCATATAGTCCCATAAAATTACATGTGGTAGTGGATGTGCTAAACTCTAAAACTAATGAATATGTTTTTCAAGAGGACAATGCTGAATGGAAATTGAAGGGACTTATTTATAATATGAATTTGGAATTTTTTTCGAGATTCATGAGTTGTATTTTTTCCATCTTTAGTTTTTACCTCTGCACTTGTTGATAGGGTGAAGGAATGATGTTCTTAGACATTGAGTGGTCGGTCCTATGAGAGAGTATTTAATGTGAGGACCCACATCCAGATTGGTATGTTGAATTAGATTACATCCTACATATAAATATTTATATCTAGGTTTCAATATATATTTGATGGGTTATAATTATATATTCATATGATTCTCAAATGTTTGTTTATCTAGGAATCTCGAACATGTATCCTGATATGTGTGACAACTATTGTTGGCAGAAGATGAAACAATAGATTATTTGTTTTATCACCTGGTATTACAAAATTTAGAAGGTGGAGGTGGAGTACTAGTGGAATACCTGTTAGTCATAGCAGTTTCAACTCTAGGAATGGAAATTTGAACACATTGGGAAGGATTTTGTAGTTGTGTTAATGATATAACTTCATGGATACAACATGGTTTTGGTAGTTATGGATCAAATGACAAAGTTATCCCACATAAATACTATCCAGGTGATTATCTTAGTTAATGAGTTAGTAAGAGTGTATTTCATTGAGATTTTACACCTACCAAGAGTCCCTCATACAATCATTTTAGATAGGGATGCTCATTTTACATTGAGGTTATATAAATGGTTAGATAATTATTTGGGTAAACAAGTGATAATATAAATATATCTTAACCCTCAGAATGATAACTAGTTGGAAAATAAAATAAAGTTATTATAGGAAATTCTCTAAACATGCATCCATAATTTTAATGATTCTTGGTTGAATCATATCCATCTCATAAAATTAACCTATAATAATTTCATTCACATAATGATTCAGATGGATCCATTTGAGGCCTCGTGTGGTAGCCCATGTTATTCTTCCATGTGCTAGTTAGATTAATGAGATATAGTGCTACGATTTCCTCATATCATGTAGGACACATTGTAGTATGTTTAGTTTATCAGAGAGTCAATCTCTACTCCTAAGTCAAAGTAGAAATATAATGTCCATCATCATTGATGACCTCTGATGTTCGAGGTCAGGGACTGTGTTTTCATAAATGTATCACCTATACTTGGTAATATATGGATATGGATTCTTGGGAAGTGGTTTCCTCATTTCTACCTTTCCATTTGAGTTCTTGGATAGAGTTCGATCATTAACGTTCCAATTGTTATTTCCTTATAGGTTTCATGACATGCAGGACATCTTCCAAATTTCATAGCTTTATTATTACCATAAACACATGCCATATACTTTTTATCTTGTGGATTTAAAATTGGATGTTGATTCTTATTTTGAAGAGTATCCCATACACATCGTTGACTAGAACACATCGGATCTCCGATACAGGTTTGTCTTTTTGGTACATGTTCTATTATAGCATGAATATTTATAAGAATAGAATTTGGTGAGTGAGGCTGATGTAGGTTCCAAGTAGTTGGAGTTATTCTTAAATATTGTTTTACCACAATAGGAAGGAAAACATGGAGATTAGTTTTGTTAAATTGGGAAGGCTGTAAGAACTCAATTTTCCCTTAAGGAACATATCCATTTATTTTTAGGTAAACTCATTATTTTTGACCTATTATGAATTCATATTGAGGAAATATAGGGAAATATGGTTTTTAGGGATTTTTTTAGAGCTCATAACCTAGTCCAGATTAAGAAACATCTCGGTCACATGGTTAATAGAAACTATAATGAATAGTCCCCATGGTTTCTACTCATTGTGAAGGGGTGTTTTTGTAAGAAGAAGAGGCTGCAGGGTTATCTCTAACCGTGTGACCCATGTTTAAATACTATGTGAAATATATGAATTTTTTAGTTGTAGAAAAATGTGATGTTTTCACATGGTTTCCCAAAACATGTGCATGCACTGTGGGAGTCCTATGCTAAGACAATAGGTCACACAAGGTTATCACATAGTTTGGATAATCATGTGGAAAAACCATGAGATCAATTTTTGAATTAGTAAATTACTATTTTAACCTTAAAATTATTATTACATGAACATTATTTGCTTCTTCCTCAAGTATACATATTTTCTCCTCCCCTTCATGTTGGATCTCTCAAGTCCTGGCATCATAGGATAATTGATAATTCTTCCATCTAGCCTTAGAATCAAGATCTGATCATCTCATGAGATTTCCATTAGTAAGTGATTAAATATTTATGTATTTTTTATGTTTCCTTTTTTATCTATCATACTATTTTTAGGAAGTAACATATGATATATTTTATCATAATTCATCCATTCATTCATTTTTCTTCTGATTCATCCCAATCTAAGGGTCTATTCTAGATGACGAATCAACTACATACACAAGATTGGTGGTCTATAACTCATCCTATAATGTCTCTCCATCTATAAATGGTTCTTTTGCCTACATCCCTATTTCACTAGGAATTTCTCAAGAAATTCATATATCTTGATTTAAATGTTTTAAATTTTATTCCACAGACCTAATTATATCACTCCACACCATTGGAGGTTAAGACCTCAATGCAGACCACCCAATTGGGGTTTTATCTTCATTTATTCCTTGTGAACTGATATTGGGATTATTTATAACACTGTTATGGTGGGTCGGACTTGTACTTTAATAAGGTAAGTGTTCCCTCATAGTTAATAATTGTTTAAAATAATTTTATGAAATATATATGTGTATATATATATATATTGATATTACTTGTCATAGTAAAGTGATTATAAATAGAATTAATGATGGTTTCATGTCCCAAACTCAGGATGTCATGATTAATCAATGTTAGTAGACAAAACTTAATGAATGATTTTTTAGTTGAATTAATATTTTTTTCATGTCATACTTACACATTTTTTTGGTTTCATGATACGAAATAGAATAAACCTGTTAAATATTTATCTCTCATGAGTATTATAAGGCATATGACGGAATATGATATAAATTGAAGGAGAATATGTTTTTTACTAATTTTGGACATTTTTCAAATTTACTGGAAGGCTAGGAGTTGATCCAGTATTGGATTCCCAATGGAATTAATTAACCTCTCATCTGAGGAAATTATGATTCATTGAGTAGATAGTTGTGGGAGAAACCAAACATGGAATCTGGTCCTTGTATTATTATGTAAATTCCTCTATATTAACTATTGATTCACCAAAAACATTTCTAGATATTATAATTCCTTATATATAATTATTGGATTCATCGTGATATATTTGGGAGTACAACAACCTAGATTCACGCCATTGGGTCCAATAATGATTATCTTGATATTGCCATGGATGATATCCATAAACTCAATTAGACTCTCACAAAAGAAGGCATTGGTTGTACCCTTTGTATAACAATAAAACCCATTATATAAATACTGCATGTGAAACTACTATGAGTTTGATGGACCCTGAGGTCAACGATGCCTTGGTTTCACCTTGGATCCTCAATTCATTTTATTATGATTTATTTCAGTACTATTGACATTTTAAATTGATTTATCTATATAAACTGATGCATAATTAACTAAGTAAATGATGTCTTATTCAAATAAATTTCCAACTAAGTGCGAATTAGGTATCATTATTTTTTATATAATTTCATTTATTTGATATATAGAAGAACATTATTTTATTTTATATACAAAAAATGGATTTATATAGGCGTCATTGGTGGTGACCATCAAAGATTTACCTCCCACCCTATTCATGTGGTTTTGAATACTCAAGAAGAATATAAGATCACAAGTGTGGACAACAAGAAGCTTGACTCTATTAACACATTACATTCATGATAAATTTCTATAGGATGTGAGCTTGTTAGAAGATGATTGTGATAGATATTGGGATTACTGGATTGTTTTTGAATTGTTTTTATTTTTTTGAAAATGATTTATTACACTATATACCTAATTACATGTTTTCATACTTTTTCTTTTATAGATACATTCCATCAAAAAATTTTATAAGATATAGTTTACAACTCTTGAGTTGATTATTAATTACATGGTTGTATATTCTTGTTTCAACTATGTTATTTTTTAATATTTTTTGATGATTTATTCACTTTTATTATCCATATTGTACTCCACTATGACTGAAGGTTATGGCCTCCCAATTTTCACACCATTGTCCCTCACTGATATTCAAAAGCCTCTGGCATATTGGGAGGTGCATTTAAGGCCTTGTGGGTGACCATGTTTGGATACTCAGAAACTATCCAGGCATTGGATGTCAAAATTAATAAAACATTCATTCTTATAAACCACATGAAAACAATTAATCTTCATTATCGATAAGATTTAGGTTTATAATAGAGAGTTAATTATTCTTTTTTTATTATTGTAATCCAAGAAACAATATTTTATTTCTTATCAATTTCTGCATTCCATCTCATATTTGTTAAATCTAATGAACTAATTTAATTTTTCTCATTTTTTTGTGTCTTTATCTAAATCAATATCAATATTTTATCCTCCCCCCGAGCTACTCAACTCATTAACCATTTTTCTTATAATTTCATCACAATTTTGTTAAAGAATACTTCCATTATCTAAAATTGTAATATTTTAGCTTTAAATAATTTTTCAAATCCATTTTTGGAAACATCTATATTAATTCCTACAAAATTGGTATTGATGAAAAATTCATTTAACTACATGAGAATTTAATTTCATTTGGTTCTTCTCCTAATTTAGAATAAATATCTTAAATTCAATGATTTCAAAGTACATAAAGGTAGGATTTTTTCCTTTACCACAGACCATGTGAATATGTTCTTTTATATATATATAACATGTTTATATTGTTTATATAGACCAATTCCATGCCCACTTCCTTCCAAAGAATCAGTAGTTGGTATTATTTTAATAAGCATTGTTTGATCAATGTTATTAATGGGTTATCTATTTCATTTAACTAATATATCTTGATAAATATTCCTCACAAATAAATTGTGATATAGAATCCCATGACTATCACCATAATCCTCCACATGGTTGTTAGTGAAAAAATTTCCATCATTGGTGATGACTCAAGAACATAAATAAATTTTCTCTATAATATTTAAACTAAAATGGTTAAAATAATTCTCAATGTGGTGTGTTTTTGAGAAAAAATGTCATGAATAATCATAAAAAGTAATTGCACTGACCATGAATAGTTATTGAAGGATTAAAAAAATTATTATGGAATGGACCATTTCAATATGTCTTTAATACAAGTGAACCTCAGTATAAAAAATCAGGAAGAAACTACATCATAATAACTTAATATATTGTACAGTGTGGTTATAAAAGAGTAATAGAGTTCATATATGTCATAAATAATACATCACCATCAACCATAGTTTAGACGTAAAAACTAAATCCATGTTATTGAATAATAAAAACTACTTTCTTCTATGTATAAATATGTGTACCCTATCTCAATAAGGTGTGACACATCACAGTTAGAGACACAGTTATAAAGATCCTGAGAACATATAGCGTAAGTCATATCTATATATAAGAACCATTTTGAACAACAATTAGTGGTGTCACCCAATATAAAAATACTTTAATATGTACACTAAACATCGGGATAAGGGGGTTTTCATTTAATGTTTTTAGTGAATCTCATTCCAAAAAATATTTATAATGTATGATATGAGGAACACCAAATCAAGCCTAAAATGGATTATCTAAAAATCGAGGTTGACACATATGTGTAACTAAAGAAGTTTAATACAGTTTTTCAACATGGACTAAGAGTTTGAATCTCCAAAAACCCTATAATAATATTAGGTGTTAATGATATTAATAATGAACCACATTATGATATGATCCTCCATGTTGCAACTATGTTGTATTTGAGAAACATATTTGGGGGAATATTAAAGAGATTCAAACCAATATCAACAAAATAGATGACATTTTATGATATCAATGATATCCATGATTTATAGGGATATATTTGTGTATCACACCCTAACTCATGCCTTCTACCATGATGTTGCTCAAGAAAAAGAGTAAAATCCTTATTTTGTAATGGATTTTTTTGTCAACATTATGTTTCACTTTGATAATGAGAATTTTTTAAATATTGTTTCATTTTAATTATTTATACTAAAGTGGAATAAGAGAGTAAGATGATTTTCTATGTGATTTTAGACTCCTTTCATGAAAACATGTACATGGGGATTTTTTTGGTGGGTTGATGGATTATTTTTTCAATTTCTATTCAGTTTTCATACTTTTTTATTTCATGATTTTTTATTCATAATTATATGTTTTTATTTACTCTTTATACTAAGTGAACCCTTTCCCTCATGATGAATTTAAATTACATCATAATCATATACATTTATAAGGGATTATAGATCAAGAGTTGTAGTATGGTGCTGATATTTAAATAACAGAATTTTATTTTGGATTGCATGAATTGAATTATTATGACATTTAGTAAAAAACATTAT
The DNA here is from genome assembly GCA_963277665.1 of Viscum album. Taxonomy (NCBI): domain Eukaryota; kingdom Viridiplantae; phylum Streptophyta; class Magnoliopsida; order Santalales; family Viscaceae; genus Viscum; species Viscum album. The sequence continues at coordinate 246,570,628 of OY728135.1, read as the reverse complement.
CTAATTCATTTTTTCACATTATGAGAGTTGATAATTAAGGAATTGTACATAATGTATTAGGGTACATTTGATTGGGATATAAATCTTTATTCTTGTTTTTATTTTGAGATTGAATAATAAGGAACCTAACATTAATTAGTGTTTTTAATAAAAATTAATTGAATAAATTTAAGATGTATTTATTGAAAATAAACATATGTACATTAATTAAAGAGAAAGAATATCAGAACTAATGTACCATGTTATTCAATACGAGAATGAAATTATAATTCTTTGAAAGTGCATACTCTGAATTTGGTCAACCATATATATTTTTGTTAAAAAGTTCTTTTTATCCAAAAATGTGTTGTAATTCCCTTATATTTTCAAATATTTTTCAAATATTTTTCCTCTTACTAAAAACCAATTTTAATAAAAAATAAATAAATCCCCCTAATAAGTGATTTTCATACTATTCTCAAGGGATTGACCTTAGTTATTTTCATTTATATACTTTAGTTTTGTGGTTATAATAATCAAAGTATATGATTATAAATTTTAATCGTTAACTCTACACCCTTGGTAGGTGAAATAATTAGGGTTATGAGTATCCATTAGAACCATTTTCAATGAATGGTGATGAAACTAAATAAAAAGACAACAATTTATTGATTGGTTCAATATTAATCTTATTTTTTTCAATTAATGTTATCTTCTATGTGTGTGGGTATTTTTACCCTTGTCACTATAGGTTCCAAGAGTATGAAGTAAAAAATTAAATTCTAAATCTAAGAGATTATATTGTTCTTTACCAATTTAATTTCACAACATGTTCATGCACTACCTTTTCTAGAACTGAACTCAAGTGATAGAAAACTCGGTATCATGTGCTGCACTTGATGAGATGGTTAATGTCATTGATAGAGAACAAAAATATATATGATAAATGAGATTGATTACAGACCTAATCCATTTAGATAGATATTATAATCCTATTGAGGATAGTAATTTAATAATAAATCATTATGTTGAATCCATTATTGCGGAATAAGATCCTAAATAAGATCCAAATCAGATGCATACATAATGATGCACCTCATATTAACCACTCGAATTTTATAGAGATCTATGATAAATTAAAAATAAGTGAGGTGATATATGATTTAATATCAATTTAATACAAATAATTGTAATTTATGGTCAAATACAATGAATAGATGTAATCTCAACTACCAGTTTTCATTACCACATGGTACGAGATTACATAGAGATTCATATATAATTACATTCCACCAAAAAACTGTAAATTCATAGAAGTGATATTAAAATTTTAGTTTATCATGATAGTGAACCCAATTATGAGTCAGATGACCTATTTATGGAGTTTTTACAGACACACATACATCAAAGAGTATCACGTTAGATGTAATTTCAAAAACATATTTCGTTTAGAAAATAAAATTATATTGTTGTGAATGAGCCAGTCGATGGAGGAGGACTTTTACAAAAGAAACCAACTGAAGAAAAATCTATATTGAATGATCTTAAAAGTAATGTATCCCAATTTAAATGGTATAGAGGCCCACCAATGTAATGTTTTCATAATTTATATAATCCTATAATCTATTATCTCAAAGGGAAGTGATGTCAAAAAAGATGAATGTATTGTTAGCCTTCCAAAATCAAAGAAGATAACTCAAGGAAAACATGTGGTCTCTTATGGTATGTAATAAGTCCCAACGTTTTTAATATTTTTTTTAAGGGAGAATAATTTAATTAATGAGATTTTTTTGAATAGGGCTGACAACTTCACTATTTTTGAAATCAATTTGAGAAACTAGTGAGGTCATTGGCTAAAAATAAAAGTTTGATCCGTGGATGGAAAAAACTGAATCATTCCCATTAATCCCTATCATATCCACCTAAATAGGAAGAATTTAGGCCAAAAAGATTAAAAATTCAACCCAAAATGAAATAATATTTATAACAATTACAACATTTCTAACTATAATCTTAAGAAGGTAATCCCTATTTCATGGAATTAGTGTCATTGTATACCAATAGGAATGAATAGTTCCTCTATTGAGTATATAAAAAGAATTAAAATTATTATAACTACTTTTAATATAAACTTTTAATACTAAAAACCTTTGAGCATCAATTGGGATATATTTCTCAAAAAATTTACAAGAGACAACTCAAATGTTCTATATTGTAATATGAACATGTTAATGGAAGAAGAGAAGTTTGAAACATTGATAATTGGAATGGAGATAAAGGATATAAACAAACAAAAGGTTCATCATATTAATAAAGGAAATCTACTTGTAGAAGAATTGTGAAATGAAAATAAAATAAAATCATAATGACCCACCAAATAAGAAATAAATTAAACTTTTATGGATAATGAAAGACCTAAAATAATGAAACATGAAGTATCACTCCACCAACCACCTCTTCTATTACTGGAGAGGATGTTGATATTAATATGTAATATTATAATAAACATTGATAAGATATAATTAATAATACTCACATTAACATAACATTCAAAAAGGAATGATTTTAATGGTCCATGTATTACATGTTTATCAACGAATGTGTCTGAAATAAGAAGAAATTAGAGGTCTTAGGCATAATTTTCCTTAGTGAATAATTCTCTACTATAGATCAAATGAAAATCCCTTAAAATTTAAGAGATCCATATAGATTCTCCATTAAATACACTATTATATCATGTTGATTTAAAAATCCCTTTGTGATACAGGTGAAATGTCAAATTTTATTCCCCAAAATGTATTCAAAAAGCATGGAATAATCCATATAAAGCCCATGAATATTTATATCAAAAAATTGTAATGATCCTTGAGGTATATGATTTTTATTTTTAATTATGTATTGGTGGGGTAAGGTAAGTTCATAATCCCCAATGGTTTTTTCAGCTTTGAAATATAAGAAGATGGAGGATTTTTTATCATTCATGTTCACCCTTTTCTATCAATTGGGAAAGATGGTCACTCATTGATAAAGTAAATTTGATTTTCTAGGTTAGAGAGGATGAGGTTCAATTTCATCTCATGAATTCTAAAAAACATTGAAATAAACCGAAATATTTAAACACTATTAATAGTACTGAATAAACATTTGGATTATTGTAGATATAAAATAAAGTAAATGATAAAATGATAGAGAAAATAAATTAAGGAGTAAACAAAAATATATGGGAGACTATTGAAGATATGGAACTAGAAGAAATATTTTAAAAATTTGATAACCATTGAGTGTAATTTTATTATAAATGGGTCCTTAAATAAAAATGTACTAAATTCTGATATTAATAAACACCTAAAACCTATGGTATTTATATTTTTGAGAGGTGAAAGTTTTATTTCTATTGGATAGTACTTCAATTTTAAAGGATGAAGAATATTGATTGATCAAATTACTAAATAAAATGAATTAGGATATCACATAAGACATTGGATATATAAAATTTATCATCCCTGTTATTTATACATATAAGGTGATACTTTAATATGATATAAATCAACCAAGGTAATCCCAATGTTGATTGATCCCATTTAAGAAAGAAAGACTATAGAAGGAGGTGTTGAATCTTTTGGATGTTGGTATCATCTACCCCATTTGAGATAGTGTATGTGTAAGCCCCCTCTATGTCATGTTAATTAAATGAGGGTTGTAATTAGTAAATTGTGATGGTGAAATGATTACTAGAAAAATTAGAATGGGATTGAGATATTGTTTTGATTGTTGAAAACTCGGTGATAGAAAAATGATGAATTAGTTTCCCCACTAATTCATCAATCAAATTTAATAATTGCTCTATATTCATGAATAGTTTTTATGGCTGGATATTATGTATAAAATCAAATACTAGTTTAACCACATAAACAATACAATAAAAATATTGCATTCCCCTATGGGACCTTTTCTTACTTATATTTGTCACTCGACACCTGTAATGCACCCACCACATTTTAGTGATGCATGACACATAGTTTACGTGGGATGACAAAGGATTTTAAAAAATTATTAAATGATCTATTTTCAGTATATGTATGTTAATTTAATATTTGAATCAAGAACCTTGAATTGATTTTAGAAAGGTGTAAGTATATATATATATAATGTGATTAATTTGGAGAAGTTACACATCATGTTTAAATATGGAATCATATATTTCCATCCCATTTAGAAATATTTGATAGAGAAAAATACATCATACAAAGAGATCAAGGAGACTTCGGAACCAAAAATATAGAGTAATAATCTACATATCATGTGATATGTAAAATTTTATTGATTATATGTAAAATACTACACATGGATATTTAGACACTCACCTTCCTTTTATAAAATTATGTGGAATTCTATTTTTATTGAAGAATAAATTATGATTTAAATGAGTTGATTTGGATTTTGATACCTACTCCTCATTATTCTACAACCAAATTAGGTGGATCCTCATTAGCTAATATGTGATATAATAGACTCTAAAGATTTCAATGTTTCTAGAAAAATAGTGGATTTTATTTTCAAACCCATTGAATATTCTACTAGGACCTTGATAGAAACAAAAATAAACTACACCACAATAAATATGATATACTAGTAGTTTTCAACAGATTAAATAGGTTTAAACCTTACCCCACTCACTGTAAATAAGTTTTCTATATTTGTCTTTTGTTAATGAAGTATTTATTGAGGAATATAAATTCCAACCACTCCTCAATTTTGTTGATACATTTTCTCCAATTATTTAATAATTAAATAAAAGGGGAAAAGTAGTAATATAGTGTTCTTTTTTATCTTTTCTTAAGGATATAGTTTCATAAATTTTTTATATTTTTGAAAAATATAGGATGAAAATTTATTTTCAAGTGAGTTCATTCTAATTCTATGTAATGATTCCATGCTGAATAATTTAGAAACCAAATTGATATTACCAAATTTTATATAACAATAGTGAAAAGGGACCAAATTTGATATTTTATATTATTTTTATGGTGACCCACAATATTTCATGAAATGTTGAGATACACTGATTCATAGGTGTGTGCTTGAAAATAAAGTCAAAAATAATGTTGGTTTTTTTACTCTTAACAATTAGGATGATAATATAGTCTAAAAATATCAATTCCCAATATATAAGAAAGGATATTCTTTCGTCTTAGTGGATTGAGATGTGTATAAGTTTTTTTCAATATCTATATGTTTTCAACATAACTAGGAAATTAGAGGAATAGATAATATGTTATAACACAAGGCTAAAGATGTTGATGTTCTCTTTTTACAGGGTGTTGAAATGATGAATTTTTTCCTCAATTATTTCAAAAATATACAAAGAGTTGTTTGAGTGGATTACAACTAAATGCGGGTTTTTTATTAATATTCCTCAAACAACATGGTGAAGGTGGTCAATAATTTATAAAGAAGAATTTATTTTAATGGTTCAGAGTTATAAAGATATTTATCATCAGTCAAGGGATAATGTTTAATAACCACATATTTCAGAATAGTGTGAGAAATATATAAGGTTTTTTATATATACGGTCTCCCCTTAAAATTCAAAAACACGTTAACATGTGTATTTTTTTAATAGGGTTCTGTAGAAAATTCTAGAAATTTTTTTAATGAAAAAATAAAATTTTGGTCAAGAAAACTTGATCATTCATTGCGTGATTACCTAATTTATTACAAGACATTTTTTGGGAATTTTTATGTTCTAGTTTTTAGATATGATAGAGTTTTTAATTTATTTTTGATTGACCATGAAATAGTGTATGTCGTTGTCTATGAAAAGGTGAACTAAGGCATAGAGAAAATCAATATATAATGGTGTTGTGTGCATGGTATTATTGCATAATGTTATAACATGTTGTATCCTTAAAACATATATTCCAAATGATATCAAGATGATTTATTTGTGATCTTATGATTAATATGAGGAGTTAAATTTTCATACATTGTTTTTTTTAATTTCAACTAATCAATGATGAATTTAAATATTAATTTTGATCTGATTAAATAAAATGAATATTAGTAGTTCTCCATTGTATAAAAAATGATGTTTAAAACCCCTAAAAACTGAGATCATCTCTTATATATTATATTATTCCCACCATTCTTCTCAAGGTTCTATTAGTCCATGTTGTTGATAAAGATAATTCCCAATAATTATGTGATTCTCACAATATGTTGTTACCTCTAGGTGAGGGAGTCTTTTGGTTATTTTGTTATGAACTCAGAAAAATGCTTGTGAAAGATTTGATAGGTTGGATACACCGGTTTAAGTCACTTAAATGTTATTTTACATTGATTATATTTGATCCAAACTCATAGATAAAGTTTAGGTTTAATCGTGTTTTGTATTTTTTTCATCTATTTCGTTTTAGACATTATATATCGCTCTGAAACTCAGCAATAGTATTAGGGTTGATCTATCAATGTTTCATTGTTACTTTGAATAGATAAAGAACCATAAAAACAGTTTTGTATCTTATACATCATTGTTTTTTTCAAAATAACCATTATGTTATTGAGAATCAAATACGATTCCATGTTTTGAAAAAAAATGGTTTTTCTTGTTCTTGAGGTTGATGGACCATTACAATGTTCTAAAAAATAGTCATTTTCAGAAATGTGAGAAAATATAGGAGAAATAGAGAATTTTGGGATTATGGTATATACCTAAGTAAATATATTCTTTCATCATTCCCTTCAAAAATATGACCACCATAGAATATTTAGAAATGGAAAATGGTTCTATGGAATGGCTTAGCATCTCATAACACTAGCTAGAAATGAAATAACCAGGAGAAAATGTATCCAAATAAAAAATGATTAAAACTCTATATCCAACCAAAATATCTAATATCTAATCTTGTAAATCCCAAAAACTTTTTATTCTGATGGGGAATACCATTCCAATGATAAATTTATTCTGATATTAATTTTATTAAAGATAAATATATTTTTTAAAATTATCCCATACCCTATATCGTAAACCATAACAAAATTATTTTGATTTATTTTTATATGACTAATGTATTTTTACATTTTTGTATAAGTTATAAAGTATTTATTGATTATAACGGATTGTAAATTATAATTTATTATATACATATATGAATAGTTTAATAATGTAAATATGAAATATTTATATTAAGTATTTATTTCAAAAATTAATGTAAGCCATTCCATATTGCATTTTGGATGTTTATATGAATAATGTTTTATATAAAATGAAATAAATGATACTTAATTTTTATAAATTTTAGTCAAAATAAGAAATTTTAATTAACTAATTATAAAATAGTTCAAAAAATATCTCACAATTTTAATATAAATTAGTTTATATTAAAACTATCTAAATAAATGTACGAAATGTTCATATTTTGAGAAACAAAATTTTTCGTGATTATCTTTATCTACATAATAATTTGTATATAACTTATTTATGAACTGTTCATAAATTTTTTATCTCTTGTTAAATTTAATAAATTGTTCATTTATTTTGGTATTCCCAAATTCATTAATGTATATAATGTGTTAGGTTATGAATTTTATTGTTTGTTTTATTTAAACCATTAAAATACTTCTATAAATTGATATACATTTATATAAGAAGATACATTTTAGGTATAATAATGAAATTATTTTTCTTCTACCATTAATTCTTCTTATATTTGAATATATGCAAGAATGAAATTTTAATTATAGATTATAAACATTAGGTGTCATAATTATGATGGAATTGAGGTCTCTCTTATGTAAAGTATCCATAGTTAGAGGTACTCTGGGTTTGATTTCTCAATATCCTAGAGGCTTATTCCAGGTCAAAAAAATTGGGGTTGTTATCTATTCCCCCAAGACTAATCTAGTATGTGTTGTTGATTTCAATTGATTATAATAATTTTCATGAAAGGTTTTCAATTTCCTATGCATTGGGTTCATTTGGATATTGATAAATGTAATTATATTTTAATTTGGGTTATTAAAAAAAGATTTAAGCTGTATAAAGAGTTTGAAATAGATATGATTTGAACATATTAATTTTATAAAAAGAATAATATTCCTAAAAAATCATTAGAAAAAATCTTATCTAAAGAGATTAACATGATAAAATATAGAGGGATAAAATCCCCTTTAAATAATAAATGTCAATTTCCTTCCAAAATAGTCACTTATCAGGCCAATGATCATCCAAAATATTAGTTTCTCACCAAATATGTGTTACCATGAATTTTATTGTCAATGGAACTAAGTAATGTTGTAACCCTGAGATTTGGGTGACCTGTTTTCAAAATTTTCATTAGGTTACACTTTTTGGGGAATCCATAAGAGTTAGAATATTGGAGGAATTGTATTGAGTTTATCTATATAATAGATTAGGGAAAGAATTTCATTAAATTATCCACGAGTCATATATTCTTTTACTAAAGATAATGTATTCTAGATATATACAAGGTTTATTAAAATGATAAGTAATTTAATTCATGATTAGATTTGGATATTAACCCACTTATTAATAAGATGACTCTAAAAGGGGGCAACATTTACGGGAATCAAAATTACAAAAATTCCTTTTTAATTTTTTTTAAAACATGATAATCATCTATTAAAATAATTTTTATAGATATTAGAATTATATTCCTCAAACATTACAATTAGATCAATTTTAGAGTGGGAAAAACATAGTGTAATAAACCTATTTGACTATCAAAACATATGAAATTTTCTTAAGAAATGAATATTATATGTCTTATAGAAACCCCATACTTTGGAAAAAAATTATTAAAAGAATTCCAAAAATGAATCTAGATTCTTATAAGGGGAACATAATGATTAATTAAAAGTTATATTGTGTCTTTTTTATGTAATTAATTCTATTTTTATTTAATTATGGTTATAATATTTTGAATGATTTCAAGAAAATATTACCCTATTATCTCAATCATTAGAGGAAAAAAATGGTGTATGATATGTCTGTGTTCTAGTACTATATCAATCGTACAAGTGGGTAAATTTACAAATGAAAATAATAAAATTAATTAGAATATACAATAATGATTCCTATAATATTAATTAAAGGTCATTGAATCATAAAGGTTATGTTAGTAGTTAATGAACCTTGTTTCTATATGGTAGAATTTTACAAGATACATAAAGGGTTCAATAAGAACTCCTTGGAATGTACATTTCAGGTATTAGTGTAAAAGAAATCAAATATTCACTATCAAAGTTATATGATACAAAATGTATAAATTATAAATTTTTTATTCATATAAGTATGGAAAATCATAGAATGAATTGAAAGATATTGTCTTTTTTATTAAAACTGTAATGAAAAAGGGTTGGAGAATAATGAATTTAAATGGAATAGAGTAATTCATTATCTGATAGATCTTAACGACTTTATTAGGATGAAACCACACTCTACTAGTTTTCACTCATAATTTTTGTTTAATATTAGTAGAATATTATTTATCATTATGCCTATATCTCCACCTCCTAGTGGTTTCATCTTCATTCACTTCTCATCCTATCTTTTTCCTAGCTTCCCCTCCAATGTTTCTTCTAGTTTCTTTGATTTTTTATTTTATGAAATTTATAACTCCTTGTTCGTTGTTAGTTTTTGTTTTCTGCTTATACTTTTGTGGCATAGTTTCCTTCAAACCATTCTTTTATCCCTTGAACCATCATGATAGACTCCACTATGGTCAGAAAATATGGGGGTCTTGGGTGATTTGTGATGATGGTTATGGAAGATGTTTCTCATGTGTCTTAGATGATTATTATTTTTCTTCATAAATCATTTTTTTAGTGTACCAATTTTAGTTGATGACCTCATTCAATCCACTCTTCTATTTAAATGTGTCCCTCATTGTGAGACCACATCTTTAGTTTATATGATTATATTTCAAGGTATTTTTGGGGTTTCTATATGGATTACGCAATAATAATCCCAATATGTTATTCCTGGGTTATCTCTAGCCTCTCCCATTTTATTTCCAGTTCCTAACTATTCTAAGGGTTTGAGTAGAATATTTTATTTATAAACCTCACAATTATCAATGTACTATTTTGTGGTCTTTCCTCTAAGGTAAAATTTTAGGGTATCTATTTGGATATAAATTCATAGTGGTCCCCTCATCAAAGTTAGTGCATCGTTAGGCATTATGATGAATTTATATATGTGTATGTTGTTTTTGATTGTGGGTTTTTAGAGATTTGAATCAGGTTCTTTAAATTCTCAATGGTTTGATGGCTTTTGTTTCAGTTTGGTTTGTCATTGATTATATAGTTTAATGTATGGTTTCCCTCAATATAATTTTTTCATGGGGGAGAAATATGATGTTGTTTCCTATGTTGTTTTGGTTCTAGATCCTTATATGGTGGGATTGGTGGATCTTTGTTTCAGTGATTTTTTTTATTTTCTTTTAATTCTAGGTGATGATTATGTGGTCAAGAATTAGGGACTATTGGTCTATGTCTCTAATTTATTATAGTGTATTTGTTTTTTTATTGGAAGTAAGTTCAATAATTATTCAAATTGGTGAAGTGGGTGAAAATGATGGTTAACATACACATTAAGGTTCTTGACATAAGGAATATTGTAGATCTAGATGTCACTGCATGAGAAATACCCCAGTCAGATGAGCTAGGCTTGAGGGTCTGTCCCACCCCAGATATTTTTTTGATTTTCTATAAATTTTAAATTTTGGTCATTTTGAATTTTTTATATCAAATTTCATGGATTCGGTATTAGGTTTAAAGTAATATTTAATTTTTCCCATCAACCAAAAAAGTGGCATATTCAAAAAATAAAAAAAATGGATTTGGTGGTAGATCGATCATAATAAAATACATGTATTTTTCTTACATTCTCATATATGGTAAGAAAATATTTTTTTATTATGAGAGAGTTATTATGAACAAAATGATATAAAAAATTTAATACACATGTTTTTTGATTCATTTTAATGATCTAGATTTTTATCAATTGAATTTTTCATGCTGCTTATATAAATGTGGAATATTTAGTAATATAGTATTTTTTAAAGAAAAAGAAAGACATAATGAAAGCAATAAACATTTTATCATTTTTAATTGAACATCACATTTTAAGAATAAATATATCGTTAATAACTGAAATGGTTAAAATGATATAAAAATTGAAAATAGGATAAAAATAACATGAAAATTTCGATCTTCTTGATCCAGTTAAATCATCCCACTGATGCACAACATTTTTGAAATGAAGAAGAATATAACTTATTAAGTTACCATTTTGAAAATTAAAAAATTTATAAAATTCAGAGGAAATATAATTTAATGAATAATTAAATAAATATTATATATTTATTGAATGTTGGGAACCCATACAACTGTTCAAAATATAATCATAATATTATTAATCATACCACTAAAATAGTAATCACACCATTAGTAATACACACATGGTCATTATAATTGCAACCCCACTTATGTAATTGTATTATAATAGTTTTTCCCTTATAAAATAACAATATAGAAAATTTATATCATGATAAAAATAAATAAATGATTTAAAAGTGATGAAATTAGTGTTCATATCTTTTGTAAAACGTATTTGTTTTATTTAAATTTTAATGATAGAAATAATTATTTGAATTAAAAGTTATTATAATAAAAAATTATAAAACAAAATTATGTTGTATTATAATGAAAATATAATTGGATAAGACCATGAGTAATTTTTTAAGGGTCGTAAAATTGATCATAATGTTAAAATTTTTCTTTCTTAAATAAATTGGGATTTTATATAAAAATTATTTCTTACATATTTAAAAAATTATATTTTAGAAAATTATTTTATTTATGTAATTGACACTTTGAAACACAGATATCATGTGTTTTTTATATTTTTCTAAAATAGTTGACTATTTTGAAAATAATGAAATACAGAAATATATGATATATAATATTATCTGTTAAATAGATGAATTAATGAGTCAAGAATGATATAGGAAACCATTAATTCAAACTTAAATTCTATAATTTATTTATATAGACAAAAAATCAACATAATTTATAGTATTGAGCCAGAATAATAAATTGATGAATATAATATAGAAAAAACATCCCTCCAATACCCTTGAAAACCCGTCTACTAACCTTAGCTTCTCCTCACACCTTACAAGGCATGGATAATACCTAAAATACACTCATATATCCTCTTATATCTCTCCCCATATCTCTATAAGTCAATGATTAGACTTCCAATGGGGAAGGTAATACACTCAACTGAGCCTACTAATTTTTATTCTTCCTCATCCTCCAAGAAACATTATTTAAAAATGACATATTTACCAAAATATCATTAATATACTCAAATTTGTTTAGGCTAATGGATTATACATCATCCAAAAACTTATTAATTAATTCTAAAATGGAAACATTGTCTGTTTTATGGTTGGTTCACCATCTCGGTGAAGAATTTATATCAATTTTATTCACCACCGTCAAGGATGGATGTAGAAATAATATAATGGTCAATTATTTTAATAATATGTATTTTAGAATGTATATAATGTGCTTGGATCTATTAAAAATATTTTAATCAAATAAATTTTATCAATTTAATTATGGTTGATAATCCTTCCAAAATGAACTAATTGCATAACAATAATGTTTGTACTAAATTGATCATACTTATATAAAAAAACATATAGATATTTGGTACCTTTTGAATTTTTGTAATGACATGAATATAATATATTTTCACTTATGTAGTTGTGGTTCCATTTTACAAGAACATATATAATTATTTACTGGAGATCCAACCATGGAACTATGAAATGAGTGTCCTTGGAATATCGGAATGAAACTTGATATCTTATTGAAATGTTTATTAATGAATATCATATAGTTATAGTAAATAAAATATAGATGAAAATGTTTATTAATTAAGTAATTAATGAGTATAATATTATTATTTTTGATGTTATATACAATATAATGATTATTCTTGACCGAAGGTAAGGGTTAACTCTGAACCACCCTATTTTCATTGGGTTATTATTTCTCTCTCATTACCTCACTTTACCACTCTATTATTTTTATTTTCTTATTCTGTATTCTATATATAAATATTACTCATATATACATAGCTTAATTGACCCTTTTTATGGGAATAAACTAGTTTTAAAAGAACCATCTCAATTTTTTCTTCAAGGAAAATCGATAAAGGGGTCTTCTATGTTTTTTTAACACATTTTAATAACCACTCAATGAAATGTTTTTAAAAATCCATCATTTTGAAAAACACTCATTATATTATTGAAACCCGATTTTTTTTCATTCTTTTCTTATTGAAATTATTATTCACATTCCCTATTTAATGGTTCATTACCCTTTTTCTTAGAACCCTACATAAAAGTATTGTTTCACATAATTATTTATCCACTTATATTTATGTATTAAATTCTCATGGAATTAATTTTCATTTCCATTTATTATTTATATTTTCATAAAATATCCAAAAATTACTTAATTTTTTTTCAATTAATTCATTACGATATTCAATTCATCAATGTTATAAGAAATTATAATATAACCTATTTCATTTCTGTTATATTTTTTTATGCTTATTCTTTATGTTGGATTTTCATACATGGAGCATGTAAGCATGTAGATAAGGTGATGAGAATTACTAGATAATTCTATATATGTATTGGGAAAATATTTTAACTCGGGATTTGATATGTTTGATATTTGGGAGTAAACCTAATCCATGATGGGACTTTATGAACTATGTGATGTCATCTTGGTGGTTTGTCTTGAAATATTCTTATGTAATGTTATATATTGTTGTAAAATTCTTATAATAGATTTGTATTGTGTTTAATGTATTCTTATTTCATTCCTTTCTATGATAGTTCATGAACCATAACTCATGTTACATCATGAAATGTCATTTGATTCATATATTATGTTTCATTATGATATTCCTTCCCTTGTTGGGTTTTTTAGCTCACTCCTTTAATTTTATTAATTTATCCACTTCTATTTTAGGTGATCAAATTGTTCTAGAATAGCATTATAGAGAATAAAATAAATATGTTGGGTCTTAGTCTCATTTTGATGTATTATGATAACAGTCTTCTATATAGACTAAACCAGTTTATATGTGGGTTGATTTTATTGGGTATTTATATAAACAATCATGTAATAATAGGTTTAAGAAACTTAGGTCACTATAGTTTATATCAGATTGGGGTATTGCAATTTTTGGATATTATGATATTAATACGTTGGTAAAACCTGAGGGATATATATATGTATAACAAAACATCCTAAACATTTGGTGAAGTATAGAGTGATTGGTTTCCATGAACATACATATTTTTTGTATATAAAAGTTGGATATGGGTATGGTATTGATATACATAGGTATATTAACCCCAAAATGGAGAGTTGGGTATTAACTCATCATGTACATGGTGCATGAAGAAACATCCATATTGCACTCTTAGTCTATACTCTCATGGGATTTGATTTTGAATATTCATAAACTCTTTACCCGCAGTTTTGAAGGACATGAATTGAATGTACTGTCAACAAATCTAAAAGAATAATTCCATTAATACCATAGATTGAAAGCTAAAGATTCATATGTTATGGTATAAATTTCATTTATAATGTAATACTTATAGGTTTATTGTTACCCTTTTTATCTTCATATCTTTTTGGAGTATCCTTATCCCTTTTATTATTTTTAATATATAAGATTTTTTTAATGAGAATAAAATAATTAAATGTTTTCTATTTCCCTTCAATGAAAATCTATTATCTTATAAGATTATAGTTCAATAAATTATTCCATATCATATGTGTGCTTGATGAACTGTTCAAACACCACCTCAAAACATAGAGGTTGAGTTATGTGTAACAACGAAAAAATGAGAAATTATTCTATCCCTTGTATATAACACCTCCCAATTCAATTTTTGTGAGTTGAACCTCCTATCTAATTTAATGACCCGATGTTTTATAATGAAAATCCATTTTGAAATGAAAAAATCCCTATTAATAAATGAAATTTTAGAAGACACATGCACAAATCTAGTTATTTTGGATCATTATCAGTTATTTCCTATCATATTTAAAATACAACTAAGAATTATAAAAATTGATAGTATGGATATCATCTAGTGATAGTATGATTAGTATAAATTTAGAGTTATAAAAAGTCCAACTGAAACAGAAAAATTTAATGATGGACATAACTAGTGGGATCATACCTTATAATGTCCATTTATCTAACATCTGAGAGAGAGATAATAATGGGTATTTTTCCTTAGCCCACCAAAAGATAATATTCAATGACAAAATCATGAGGAAAACCATTTATGTTAGAATTTCATTCTCACCATGCTCACAACTAAAACCAAGTTTGTCCATCCACCCAACAAAAATCACCCCATCGAACACCATACCTGTAGAAAATTTACAATTATAATAAAGGGATATGTATTTAGAAATTAAGATTATGAATTTTAATTTTTAATTTTTATTAAAATAATAGTTATATTTTTCTTTTGTTGTATCATAATTATTAAATAATTAGTTTAATAAAAATCATTTTTTGTTTTGAGGAGACAAAAATTATATGTTTTGGTAAAAATATCA
The DNA here is from genome assembly GCA_963277665.1 of Viscum album. Classification (NCBI taxonomy): domain Eukaryota; kingdom Viridiplantae; phylum Streptophyta; class Magnoliopsida; order Santalales; family Viscaceae; genus Viscum; species Viscum album. The sequence continues at coordinate 246,554,953 of OY728135.1, read as the reverse complement.
TTTCTATTAAGAAACTCTTTTTGAGGAATTATAGAAATTTTGAAATAAATTATATTTTAAAAAATATTTATTAAAATATAATATTTATTAAATATAAATGAAAATATAATTTTACGATGTCAAATTAAATTTCAATAAGGTATCAAAAACAGTTCATGTTGAAAAAATATGTATTTATCAATAAAATATGGTATTTATTGAAAATATAAATTTCCATAATTTGAAAACTATTTAGATAAAATTATTTTTTTTATATCAGAACATTGAAATTATTAAATGGTTAAAGTTTAAAAGTTATATAAGATAGAGAAATTTTTGGGTGACAATAAAAACTGTATATATATTTACCAAATATTAAGAAATCATAATGGCAAAAAATTGATGTAATATATGCCAAATATTAAATGATAAAATACTTATCCCATTAAATATAATATTTTTTGACGTTATTTTATTAATTTTATAAGTCTTTAATGAATCTTCTAAATTTTATAGTTTATTTTATGGTTTTTAAATCAATTCATTATAAACACATCTCACTTCCACATCACTAACGTTAATATTTAAATGATTTCTGTTACTATCCATTTAAAATAATTAAAAATACCACACTTTGACAAAAACGATAGGAAACCCATGATATGTTTTTTGGTTTGGATTAATTTATCATATAGAGTCAAAAATTATGCTTAGAAATTAATAAATAACTTTCTATTTTTTTCTATAAAACACCACCCAAACTCACATTCGTTTAAATTAAAACCCCATGGAATAAGATGTTACACTTCTCTTCCCTTGTTGAAACCATCTCAAGGTTACTAAAATATCATTATAAGCTCTCATAAAGAATTAATAATCACCCTCTCAAGGCAAGGCATCATCTCCTCTTCTTTATTCAAGCACACTATTTATATTATGTTTGTTGATTTCCAATTATTTATATTGGGATATATTTTTGAAGAGCCAACTTATATTCATTAAAATTTTCAAAATATGATATAATTCATTCACTCCTATTAAAACCCTTCCATGAATCAAAATTCACCTTTCACGAACCAACCGAAGATGGCCCTGAATAGGTCACCTAAGTCGGCCTATGATAAGGCCTAAGAGGAATTCTCGGTCCTCCTGGGTTGGAAAATAGTTAAAAAATGAGATAAAACATAGTTGTGAATGAATTTTCCCATGAATAATAGGTAAATAAGTAAATATATGAGAAAAAAGTAGAAACAAAATGTAACACTAGAAGAATGATAAGAAATAATATTCTACACATACTTCCACCTAACTCCATGTGTCACCAGGAACCATTGGATCACACTCACTCCATTCGAAAACAAGAGCTGCATATAAAATGAAACTCAAAAATAAGAATGAATATATGCGTGAGTATAAAAACACCCAAGGTATCCCTAAATTATCTACGTTATATTCTTCATCATTAAAGTGAAATCAAAATCATGCTTGTTTGAAATAGGTATATTTATAATAATGTTTTCATTTTATTTTCAAAACAACAAACAAATAAATAATTCCTAAGAACCATTTTAATTTACCTTTCTAAAAATACTTTCTAACTAAGAAAAGGATTTATAAAACCCCATTAAATGTAGATATATGTATTGAAGATATGATTTAACTAATAATGGTGAAAATAATATCCCAAATTTTAAATTATTACTTTCTAGAATGATAATAACAATTATAATTATTTTATAAAAACCATCACAAAACATGGGAAAAAGGAATACATGTTAAACAGTTATAATGGGATATATTTAGACACCAAGTGAAGATACCCTACAGATAATCTATTAAAAACCCATATTATAACCTATCAATGTGATCCAAATTCAATCACCAACCTGACTGATATCAACTAGCCTCTTCGGTGGCACAGCCCACATAGATACACCATAGGGATCTAGTTCATCTAATCGACGTTAAATTGTTACAGTCTATCAACATCCACTACGAAGCCTAGGATCCCATACATATATAAAAATTTGGAGGTAAATAAACAATAATGAACACAATGAAATCAACCATGCATTTTATGTCACACCTCATGACACCAACCATGTGAATTCCCCCTACAGTGAAGAGTATCCATGGAGGAAACCTCTTTTCAGGAAAACATTCAATGGTTTGAAATGGACCATATCATTTGAAATAAAATTCTAACATTTATAATTCCCCTTTATATTAGAATTTATATATTAAGACCTTTTCAAATATAAATACAACATTGAATTCCCATTTCTTTATTAAACAATCATGGAAAAAAATTGTAGAAGGTAACTAAGGAGACAACATAAAAAGGAATGAAAAAATGGAGAAAATTATTCCAATCACTCAAGGAATTTACTATATTATATTTACATGAGAATTTAATTTAAACATGTTCATAAAAAATCATAAACACTTATTTTTTAAATTAAATTCTTGGACATAGATAAACTACCTCAAAATAAGAATCCCTTGACAATGGAAACATGAATCAACATCAAAGAGATATAATGAAGCTAGAGGGACCCTACATTTATGATTACAAAAAAACTATACTTATATATATAAATACCCTTATTAGTAATTTAGATATTATCCATAAAATCAGGGAATGTGTACAAAGAAGGTATTTAGAAATATATTCCTTACCCATGAATATGCATATCGGTCACCTTCCTGAATAGTGATCCAAAACACACTAAAAAATTAAGAAATAAAAATTAACAAAAACCCTAATAAAAAATTGGCCAAAATTATAGAGTAGAAGAAAACATAACCAAATCCAATAGAAAACCCATTTCCATCACAAAATATTACTACAAAAATTCTTAATCAGAATTTAAGAAACCTAGAAACCAAGATATAAAATGTCCCATTTCAAGTTAGTTTTCATCCATGACATGCACACAACAAAAAAGAGATGGTAAACAAAAAAGAGAATGATATGAAGATGTGAATATGAGAATCTTACCAAAGATACTTTCAATGAAAATTATGAGGAAACTTGCAACTGAAGTGAGTGGGTGGACATGATTGCATTAAATTGGGGAAAGTGAGGGGGCTCAGCTATGCGGGAATGAGAAGGGGATGGGGATGTCACATCAGTAGGGGTGAAGACCCATTTAGGGTAATGTAATAATAATAATAATAATAGTAAGATTAATTGAAATATTAATAATAATAATAATAAGAGAATAAAAACTAATAATAATATAATTGAAACCATGTTTTTTGAAACAACACACAGTGCATGATTTGGATAATTGTGTCCTCTCTATAATGCTTCTAGAGAACCCCAATGGGTTGGCTATGCAGTTTGTAAAACCTTGTGCAGACTGTGTGGTTAAATCTATCTCAAATTACATAATATTTCCTATGGCCACTAAATGTTTTGGAAATCCATGCACCATAAACAAGTGGAATGATCTTCTTGCACAAAACTCTTGATTTGGGAAAAATTTTCTTATGATAAAAAGGAAAACAATATGGACTTAAAAATAAATAAAATATTAATCGTTGTTATGTAGGGGTGTTAAAATTCTCCCCGCCATAGAAATTTCCTTCCCCAAGAAAGTCACCAAAGAAAACATGGAATAATAATAGGACTTGAAATTGATCTAGGCCAAATGAAACCATGAAATCTAGTATGAACATAAAAATTTGCAAGTCACACCCTACCAACTCTATAGAATATGAAAAGAATATACATGGGGGAAAGAGAGGTGTATCCTAATCCTTCCGGAGCTGACTAGAATACTGGTTGAACTAAGTGAAATGCTCAATGAAAAACCCCACCAACACGATCAGGGTTCAATGATGGGGACACAAATATGGCTCTTCAAAATTTATCTCGAAAAATTAATATCCAAACCAGTATGACCCAACAACATAAATTGATCTAATGTAATACTAAGGAGTTTTTATTTCATATTCCACAAATAATAGCCTCAAAAAATTAAGGAAAGAGTCTACCGAGAATTCCAAAAAATGATTCCAAGAACAGAATACCAAAATATGGGAAAGAATTAATGGTATCCACTATAAAGGCTGGGATAACATGTTGGATGAAAATCCCCCCATGTTTTTAAACTCCTATGCTATATGAAAATATTGACTATGAGACATATGGATAGAGCATCAATGTCTTGAATCATATGATGTTCCATTGTATGGTGTTGTTGAGCCATGGTTGAAACTCTCTCTTCTACTGTCATGAGCATCTACATGGCAATAATCCCTCTAGGAATTTATGGAATATGGCTTAGAAATCCAAACATAACCAAATTGTAAAAAATAGTGAGTGTACATTCTGATGATAATTAGAAACCAAAAAGAGATATTATTCAGATAGGTTCCTATGAATTTCAATTCTCACAAAATGGGAATCCATCAAGAGAACCAAAAAACTAAACTATCAACTACCACAGGCTATCCTCAGAGGATTTCCCAAATGAAAAAATCTGATCCTTCATCATTGACTAGAGACCACACACAAAAATTGTATCTTGCAATACATTTCTAAATCTAGAGAAAAGTAAATTATACCATTGAAATGGTCAAAATACGCCCTTCAACATATTTTGACCTTCTAAAATTTATATGAAATCTACCACTTTATCCTACATCACTTCATCTACAATAAACCATAGGATTAAAGTGTTCTTCAAGATCACCCAATCCATGCCAAATAAAAATTAGGATATAATTATCACCTTTGACTAGTCGAGTACCAATCCTTCAACTCACCAAATAAAACTTTCACCCTCACAACATATGTTGTTCCCTAAGACTTTAAGGCTCTCTCCACTAACATAATCCACTACATGAACTCTAAAATTCCCCAATTAGTATATATGATAGGTTGTGAATGATAAGGACTTTCATCCACTACACCAATAAGATTTTGGGAGGGTCTAATGACTAGAAGTGTCTATTTAGAAACCTTACAGGTCTATCTTGGAAGCATAATCAAAATAACATAAAGCACAAAACCAAATCAATATCGAATTAGAACTTGAATAAATAACATTTTAAACAAAACACCAAGCTCATAAAAAACACATCACAAATAAAAATTCGAATATAAATAAAATCTACCTCTAAAAAACCACAGTAATATCACAAAATATTTCAATGAATATATTTTAAGAAAAATATTAATTCCAATTTCACACATTTTCAAATGAAATTTCACCATTTGAAATTAAAATCATTTTCCACTTCCAAAGGCATCTTAAAAACCAAATACAATTTTCTAATAATTTTTACTATTTCATGTTCAATGGATAAATTTACTTTCTATAAATCCACTTCTAAAGAAAAATCATAGCTTCCACTTTCAATTTGAAACCAATAAACCAATTAGAAAAGGAACATTTTTACCATTTAAAACCAATTTTTTCACTCCCAAAAAAAATCAAAAAAATAATTTCTTCAGAAATACACTCATATAAAATAAAGAAATACTATTGAATCAACCACACCAAAATAACATAAATAGAGGACTAGTGTTTATGCATAACTCATCCATAAGCTTTATTAGATTATGCAATGAGCATGAACTAGCCACTATAAAAATATAGAACCATTAAGACTAGCTCCATGGTTCTCTATGCCATGTAACCTCACCATATAGCACCATGTCACATTCACTATCATCCCCTAAAATACACAAGTTCATTAAACTTAAAAGATTCTAATAGTATAAAACTAAAACAAAAAATGAAGATTCAAACCCCAACTACACTTGGTGACTCAAGTCTCATCATGAGTTGTGGTGATCAAGCACTAACCAATATCATACCATCAAATCCAAAATAATCTAATCTCGGATCAACCTAACATCCCAAATAACAATGGTTTCCTTGTATTCCATTGTTTCATGAAAAAACCCAATTCGGCCTTGAACAAGCCACCCGAGCCGACATGAAAAAAGGCCCAATAGGTATTACTGGTCCTCCCAAGCTTGTATCTAGTATCGAGTAATAGATAGGACTGATTTGGGAATGATTTAGCTAGTAAATGATAGGTAAATAAATATATATATTAAAAATTAGAACAATAATGTGACACTATCAGTTATAAAAAGAAATAAATTATTACACATACATCTATATGACCTCATAGGTCAACCTCAACCATATGATCACACTCACCTATAAGAGAACCAGACCTAGGTAAAAAATAATATTAAAAAATATAATAAATGTAATTGTGAGCATTTAAACACAATTGGTATTACCAAATGGTCGACATCATATTCCTTAACTTTAATGTTAAATCCAAAACATACAAGTGGGAAATTAATATATTTGGGATAAGGTTTTCATTCCCTTTTCAAAACAAGTAACATGTTAATAATTCAAAAAAACCCTTTTTCAATATTTTTCTAAAAATGATTTCTAAATAATAAAATACTTTATAAAATACCCCCTGAAAAAGATACATGAATAGAATATTTATTTAAATAAAAAATCGGGGAAAATATTAATAATTATATATTATGACTGTACATAAGAGTCATAATAGTTTAAAGGATTTTATAAAAAACATTACAAAATTAGGGAAATTATAATACATGTGAAATAGTTATCATTAGATATACCTAGACACCAAGTGAAGAGACCCTAGATGTACGAAGTTTGCATTCGATTTTTTGTCCTCTTGATGTAATCCAAAGTGACTAACCAAGATGGTTTCTCTCAACTAGCCTCACCAATGGCAAGAACCACATGTTTTCCCCCTGAGGATATATTCTTTGCAATCAAGACAAAGTAACTACCACATATAAACTATCACTATGAGGCCTTATATCCCATGGCTATAGAAAATGTGGGAGGTGGGGAATCAGTCATAAATACATAGAAATCCAAATTTCTTACTAAGTCCCTCCTCCCAAAACCATCCAGGATAATTTCCTATATAGTGGATAGTATCCATGGAGGCACCCAGTATTCACGAAAAAATTGTATGGTTCCAAATGATCCTTGTAATTTTAAATGAAAATTAATAATTAAGAATACCACTTTATAAATATATTTTATATTTTAACTATTTTTATAAAATAAAAGCAACATCCACGGATCCTTCCATATTAAATATACATGGAAACATTATTTTACATAAGGAATCCAAGAATAAAATTAGTAAGGCCAGAAAAAAATGGTTGAAACTTCTACTAATCACAGCAATTATTTCCTATATATCATTAAATTTCTAATATATTTAAACACGAGGATAAATAATCATGAAATTATAGTTTAATAATTCAAATCATAGAGATATAGAACACACCTCATAACATTTTACCCTTTATGATGGAAAATCGAATCCACCTAAAAGAGATCCTTGGAGGTAAGAGAGGCCCTCATTTTATTCTTACACATACACACGCACGCACACACACACACACACATATATATATATATTCCACTATCTATAATATAGATATTACCCTCTCCATGAGAGATTATATTCCAAGAAGGTATATATATATATATAGATATTCCTTACCAATACATATGAATGAAAGTATCCTTTATAAATGGTGATTCAAAGAAATCTATAATAAATATGAAGAACTCAAAAATTATAAAAATAACTAATTAAAAATTGACCAAAATTTAAGAACCGAATAAAACATACTCGAAATGAAGATAAAAACCACTCCCTTTCACAACCATGACTAAAACCATCTTTAATCAGACTTCATGAACCACAATACCGAATAAATTTCCAAAAATAATCCATTTAGGGTTACGTTATTCCATGGTGTGTGCACCTCGCCTAATTAAAGGGAAAAAAGATAAAATAGAATAAAAGGATGTGGAGAAAGTGAGAATCTTTCTGAATATGACTCCACCAAAAAATAGTGGAAACAATAGTTAAATGGAGTGGGAGATGGAGTCTGTGCGCACAAGGGAGAGTGGGGAGGGAGTGGGGCATAGCTATGTGGCTATGATAGGGGGATTTTTTTGTCATGTGGTTAAGGGTAATAAACCCCTTTATGGAATAATAATAAGAATAAGAATTTTAATTTTAATATAAATAAATATAATAATAAATATAATAATGACACAATAAAAGCAATTTTTAACAATATAATTAAATATTTCAAAGCATGACGTAGTTTATTATTTTGTTTACATGGTTTGTAAAATTGCGAACCAACTGTGTACATACAATTGATGTAATGGAGCACCCCACACAGGTTAGCCTCACTATTTGGAAAATTCTGCACCAACAATGTAGTTACACTAATACAAAAATTGGCATTAACAGCGCTAAAAACGGGCTTTAAAAGCGCTAATAAAGCATTGTAAAGCTCGGCGCTGATAAAGGGGGGTACCCTTTATCAGTGATTTTTTGGCGCTGATAAATGGATCTTTTATCAGCAGTAAACGAGTGCTAATAAAACATCCCTTTATCAGCGCTAAAAGAGTGCTGATAAAGGTGTAGTTTATCAGCGCTTTTTTAGCACTGATAAATGTCCTTTCTTCTGCTACGAAAAAAATCTGCAGCAGCACACCCGAACACCTGCAAAAAAAATCAGCATCTCAATAAGCTAATTATAGAAAGTATACCCATAAAAAATTAATGCATAAATCATAAGCTAATTAGACCAAGTATACCTATAAAACAAGTATACCTGTACACCATTAACACATAATACATAAGTTAATTAAGTAGATAAATAATTAAATATAGAATTCAAGGGGTTGGGTGGCTGTTCAAGGGTTTGGGGTGGCTGTCCAAGGGGGGGTCGGGGGTGTCCGGGGGGGCTTTCAAGGGGGTGGGCTAGTGTCCAAGGTGTCGGGGGGACTTTACAGGGGGTGGGGGCTGTCCAGAGGGGTGGGGGAGTCCAGGGGGTGGATTGGTGTCTAGTGGGGTGGGGGTGGTCTAGGGGTGGATTGGTTTCCAGGGGGGTTTCCAGGGGGTGGGCTGGTGTCCAAGGTGTCGGGGGGGCTTTATAGGGGGTGGGGGTGTACAGGGGTGAATTGGTGTCCAGGGGGTGTGGGGGTGGTCTAGGGGGTGGATTGGTGTCCGGGGGGGGGCTTTCCAGGGGGTGGGCTGGTGTCCAAGGTGTCGGGGGGGGCTTTACAGGGGGTGGGGGTGTCCAGAGGGGTGGGGATGTCCAGGGGTTGGATTGGTGTCTAGGGGGGTGGGGGCGGTCCAGGGGGTGGATTGGTGTCAGGGGGGCTTTCCATGGGGTGGGCGAGTGTCCAAGTTGTCGGGGGGGTTTACAGGGGGTAAGGGGTGTCCAGAGGGGTGGGGGTGTCCAGGGGTGGATTGGTGTTTGGGGGGGCGGTCTAAAAGGTGGACTGGTGTCTGGGGGGGCTTTACAGGGGGGTGGTATGGTTTCCAATGTGTCGGGGGGCTTTACAGGGGTTGGGGGTGTACAAAGGGTTGGGGAGTGTTCAGGGGGTGGATTGGTGTCCGGGGGGTGGGGGCGGTCCAGGGGGTGGATTGGTGTCCAGGGGGGCTTACCAGGGGGTGGGGTGGTGTCCAAGGCGTCGAGGGGGCTTTACAGAGGGTGGGGTGTCAATAGGGGTGGGGGTGTCCAGGGGGTGGATTGGTGTCCGGGGGGTGGGGGCGGTCGAGGAGGTGGATTGGTGTCCAGGGGCTTTCCAAGGGGTGGGATGGTGTCCAATGTGTTGGGGGGGATTTAAAGGGGGTGGGGGTGTCCAGAGGGGTGGGGGTGTCCAGAGGGGTGGGGGTGTTCAGGGGGTTGGTTGGTGTCTGGGGGGGGCGGTCCAGGGGTGGAATGGTTTCCGGGGTGGGCTTTCTTGGGGGTGGGCTGGTGTCCAAGGTGTCAGGGGGGGGGCTTTACAGGGGGTGGGGGTGTCTAGAGGGGTGGGGTGTCCAGTGGCTAGATTCGTGTCCAGAGGGTGAGGTCGGTGGTCCAGGGGTGAATTGGTGTCTGGGGGGATTTTCCAGGTAGGCAGGCTGGTGTCCAAGGTGTCGGGGGGGCTTTACAAGAGGTGCGGGTGTCCAGAGGGGTGGGGTGTCTAGGGGGTGGATTGGTGTCCAGGGGGGTGGGGGCGGTCCAGGGGGTTGGTGGTTTTGACTCGTACACATCACCAAGGACCCTTGGATCTCTCTCCTAAAAGATCAAGGCAATCCTAATGCGTTTGGTCATATTTTCATAGGTCAGTTGTTGTTTTCAATTAAAATCGTGTCCATTTTAAACAAAAGAGAGACCCTTTGAGTTGTACCAGCCACATTGTGCCTCATATTGATGCGGGGTTGACTATTACAAGTCACCAATGACCCTTGGATCGTCCTCCTAAAGTATTGAGGCAACCTGAATGCGTTTGGTCAGATTTCGGTACGTCAGTTGTTGTTTTCACTTAAAATCGTGTCGATTTTAAACAAATGAGAGACCCTTTGAATGCTATCGGCCACACCATGCCTCAGATTGAGGCAGGAATGACTCTAACAAGTCAAAAAGGACTAGTGGATCATTCTCCTAAAGGATCAACACAATTCGAATGCGTTTGGTCAGATTTTCATATGTCAATTGTTGTTTTCAATTAAAATCGTGTCCATTTTAAACAAAAGATAGACCCTTTGAGTGGTACCGGCCACACCATGCCTTGGATTGATGCGGGTATGACTCTTACACGTCACCAAGGACCGCTAAATCGTCCTCCTAAAAGAACCAAGGAAATACAAATGTGTTTGGTTGGATTTCCGTACGTTAGTTGTTGTTTTTACTTAAAATCGTGTCAATTTCAAACAAAATAGAGACCCTTTGAGTGATAGCGGCCACATCATGCCTCGAATTGAGTCGGGGATGACTCGTACAAGTCACAAAGGACCATTGGATTGTTATCCTAAAAGATCAACCCAATACTAATGCGTGTGGTTTGATTTTCATAGGTCAGTTGTTGTTTTCAATTAAAATTGTCGTTATTTTAAAAACAAAGAGACCATTTGAGTGGTACCGGACACACCGTGACTCAGATTGAGGCGGGTACAAATCTCACACGTCACCAAGTACCCTTTTATCGTCCTCCTAAAGGATCAAGGCAATCCAAATGTGTTTGGCTGGATTTCCGTACGTCAGTTGTTGTTTTCACTTAAAATCGTGCCGATTTTAAGCAAAAGAGAGACCCTTTGAGTGCTAGCGGAAACACCGTGCCTCAGATTGAGGCGGGGATGACTCATATAAGTCAAAAAGGACCATTGGATCATTCTCATAAATGATAAAGGCAATCCTAATGCGTTTGGTCAGATTTTCATATGTCAGTTGTTGTTTTCAATTAAAATCGTGTGCATTTTAAACAAAAGAGAGACCCTTTGAGTGGTACCAGTCACATCGTGCCTCGGATTGAGGCGAAGATGACTCGTACACGTCACCAAGGACCCTTGGATTTTCCTCCTAATTGATCATATCAATCTGAATGCGTTTGGTCAGATTTTCGTATGTCAGTTATTGTTTTTACTTAAAATCGTTTCGATTTTAAACAAAATAGAGACCCTTTGAGTGATAATGGACACACTGTGCCCCAAATTGAGGCGGGGGTGACTGTACACGTCTCCAAGGACCCTCGGATCGTATTCCTAAAGGATCAAGGCAATCCAAATGCGTTTGGATAGATTTCCGTACATCAGTTTTTGTTTTACTTAAAATTGTGTCGATTTTAAACAAAAGAGAGACCCTTTGAGTGGTACCGGCCACACCGTGCCTCGTATTGAGACGGGGATGACTCGCACACATCACCAAGGACCCCTGGATCCTCCGCCTAAGGGATAAAGGAAATCCGAATGCGTTTGATCATATTTCCATACGTCATTTGTTGTTTTTACTTAAAATCATGTCGATTTTAAACAAAATAGATACCCTTTGAGTTCTAGCGGCTCACCGTGCCTTAGATTGAGGCGAGGATGACTCTTACATGTCACCGAGGACCCTTGTATCGTCCTACTAAAGTATCAAGTCAATCCGAATCCGTCTGGTCGTATTTATGTACTTCAGTTGGTGTTTTCTCTTAAAATCGTGTCGATTTTAAACAAAAGAGAGACCCTTTGGGTGCTACCGGACACACCGTGCCTCGGATTGAGGCAAGGATGACTCTCACATGTCACCAAGGACCCTTGTATCATCCTAATAAGGGATCAAGGCAATCCAAATGTGTTTGGTCAGTTTTTCATACATCAGTTGTTGTTTTCACTTAAAATCGTGTCGATTTGAAAAAACAAAAGAGAGACCCTTTGAGTGCTAGCATCCACACAGTGCCTCGGATTAAGGAGAGGATGACTCGTACAAGTCACAAAGGACTATTAAATCATTCTATTAAAGGATAAACACAATCCGAATGCATTTGGTCGGATTTTAATATGTCAGTTGTTGTTTTCAATTAAATTCGTGTCCATTTTAAACAAAAGAGAGACTCTTTCAGTGGTACAGGCCACACCGTGCCTCATATTGAGGCAGGAATGACTCTTACATGTCACCAAGGACCCTTGGATTTTCCTCCTAAAGGATCAAGGCAATCTGAATGCGTTTGGTCGGATTTTCGTATGTCAGTTGCTGTTTTCACTTAAAATCGTGTCGATTTTAAACAAAACAGAGAACCTTTGAGTGCTACCGGCCACATCATGCCTCGGATTGAGGCGGGGATGACTCGTACAAGTCACCAAGTACCCTTGGATCATTCTCTTAATAGGTTCAAGGAAATCCTAATGCGTTTGGTCGGATTTTCATAGGTCATTTGTAGTTTTCAATTAAAATCTTGTCCATTTTAAACAAAAGAGAGACCCTTTGAGTGGTACCGGCCACACCTTGCCTTGGATTGAGGCGGGGATGACTCGTACATGTCACCAAGGACCCTTGGATCTTCCTCCTAAAGGATAAAAAAAATCCGAATGTGTTTGGTCATATTTTCGTATGTCAGTTGTTGTTTTCACTTAAAATCGTGTCGATTTTAAACAAAAGAGAGACCCTTTGAGTGCTAACGGCCACACCGTGCCTCAGAAGTAGGCAGGGATGACTCGTACAAGTCATAGAGGACCATTAGATCTTTTTCCTAAAGGATCAATGCAATCCGAATTCATTTGGTCAGATTTTCATAGGCTAGTTGTTGTTTTCAATTAAAATTGTGTCTATTTTAAACAAAAATAGAGACCCTTTGAGTGGTTCAGAATTCTTGCATGTTGCTGGTGCATATCATCTGTTGAAATCGGAAAATGACTCATTGGAGAAAGGATGTTTTATTTAATAACAATTACAATTTTTCTACGAACATTTACATAAAACAATGTTTCATCTTTTGATCCCCTTAACCCCTCTCAAAAATGACCACCAATTGTACATATCCCCAAGTCAGATCTTCATTGTAATTGTGTACAATCTTCCATCATTGTAATTGTGTACAATCTTCCATCATTGTAATTGTGTACAATATTCCATCAGGTATATGGCCCACTCATTTCTGAATACATCTATATTGTCTTGTGATTATGAGGCTTCTTGGCAGTCAGAGTTGTACTACAATATATAAAAATAAATAATTAATAAATAACATAAAATAACTAGTAGTTGTTTTTGGAAATACCTCTTTATAGATGCTAGTTTGTTGATGAAAAATGATCTCTTTAATAAATTTAAAAACCTAATAACCGCAATCATTATCGTTTTTTTGTTTTGGGAACTGCAAAAAAATTGATCATTAGGAGAATAAGTTGCTTGTGTTGAGATGTGTTTGGATAGTGAAATTTTATTATATATACCTAGATATTTGTCCAGAAGTAGTACTTGTTCGCCTCCTTATTCTTAGCCCTGTCCTCCTTCCGTGTTTTAGATGATAATGATACACCACCCTATCATAATAGAATCATCGGTAAAAGATAAAATAAATTATATTACTTGATGTTTAGACCAAAAACGTAGGATGTAGTGTCTTACAAATTCAAAAAATCCATCATGTGTGGCCGGTTTGATGGATATCAATGCTTTGAATCCAGAAAATAAATCATTGGATTTTCATCCAACTGATTAAAAATATTGTCCTGAAACTAACCTATAAACTGGTGATTATGTGTATCTGATAACCATTTTTCAGTCCTTGATGGATTCAACTGCCTGAGAATTTCTTTGTGAGTTTCAATATATAGAGGAACCTCCCAACTGTTATGAAAAACATAAAGATGGGCCTGCTCCCGATCTGTAATACTGATTGTCCCAACTTCTCTTCTAGAAATTCCCTCACCCTCAATGCGTCCAGTGTGATGAGATTCCGGGATGCCAATGCTTTCCACTTCAGATAGGTATTCAGTACAAAATTCAATGGCTTCCTCAACAATATATCGCTCCACTATACAACCCTCAGGCCGACTTCGATTTTTGACATACCCTTTCAAAATATTCCCATATCGTTCAACAGGATATATCCATTTATTGTGAAAAGTACCACAAAGTCGAATCTCTCTCACCAAGTGAATCATCAAATGAACCATCATATAAAAAAAATTTGGCAGGAAGAACATTTCTAATTCACATAATATCATGAAAATTTCTTTTTCCATAGCTGGAAATTTCTCTGGGATTAAAACATTTCTACATATAGCTTTGAAAAAGAAACAAAGTTTGGTTAACGTATGATGAGAATTCTTGGTAAAAATGCAATGTAAACCTATAGGAATTAGATCTTGGATCAAAACATGGAAATCATGTGATTTCAAACCTTTTAACTTGAAATCATTCGTTGACACAATGTTCTTGATATTTGATGACTACCCCTCTGGAACCTTTACATCACTGAAGAAGTTGCAAAACCGATATCTCTCATCCGTAGAAAGAGTATAAGCAGTTGGAGGAAGAAACATTCAATTTTCACCCTTCACGGGAGCCAACTCTTCTCGTATTCCCATGTCAACCATGTCCAACCTTGACTTAATTCCATCTTTTGTTTTTCCACGGGCATTTAGAAATGTTCCGCTAACACTATCACATACATTTTTTCCTTATTCATCACATCAAGAAAATGTCTGACGTACAAACAATTCCAGTATGGTAATTCAAAAAAAATTGATCTCTTTTTCCAACAGATTTTCGTAAGGTTTTTCGAAAATGGTGTACCAAAAAAAGTGTTCAGATTTTTTACTTTCTCAAATAGCTGATCACCTATTAGTGGATACAGTGTTGCACGTTTTTTTGAACTTACAATGAATCATGTCATCCATGATCGGTACTTTTGCTGACGATGTAGAAATCTATGATGTCCTAGAAACACAGATTTCGTTGAATGATTCAACCTAATTGATTTTGTATCTTCTTTTCACACGGGACACCCTTGAGTTCCTTTAATTCTATAGCCTAACAAATTTCCATAAGCAGGGAAATCATTTATTTTCCAATACAACATCGATCTCAACGTGAAGTATTCACTTTTATAAGCATCATACAACATTAAATCTGAATCCCACAATAACTTCAAATCCTTGATCAAAGGAGCTAGATAAACATCAATATCGTTACCTGGTTGTTTTGGTCCTGATATAAGCATAGATAACATGATGAATTTCAGCTTCATGCATAACCAGGGTGGCAAGTTATAATTTACCAACATAACAGGCCATGTACTATGAGTGCTGGTTTGAAAACCAAAAGGATTCACTCCATCTGTAGATAACGCAAGATGAAGGTTTCTCGACTCTTTTCCAAATTCAGGATACTCATGATCAATTATCTTCCATTGCGGAGAGTTGGCCGGATGACGTAACTTCCCATCTTTATTTCTTTTTTATCCATGCCAAAACAATTATCTTATAGTTTCTTCACTTCCATATTGATGCCTAAACCTTGGAATGATTGGAAAGTACCATACAACTTTCATAGGATTGGACTTATCTTTCTTGTATTGAGAAGCACCACACTTTGGGCATTTTGTAAGTGATTTGTTCTCTTTGCGAAACAACATACAGTCTTTCGGGAAGGCATGTATTCTTTCATAAATCATACCCATTGAGCGTAACATTCATCTAGCCACATATGTTCGGCTTGGGAGCTCATTATCTTCAGGGAGCATGTCATTCAAGAGAGCAAGTAGTTCCGTAAAACTGATATCACTCCATCCGTTTCCTACTTTCAATTTATAAAACTTCAGTACACCTGACAATGTTGTATACTTAGTGAAAGCAGCATACAATGTCGTCTTTGCACAACTCTATAACTTCTCAAACAATTTTGGGCAATCACGTAGTTCATCTTCAATTGTATTTGTCATTTACTCAATACGATCTTCATCATCATTGACATCTGTAATAACATCCTCCATACAGTCTTATTTATTATCCATATTTGTATTAATATTTCATGATCCATAAAACGCAGTTTTATCCCTGCCAGTAGTTACATTCTCTTTTTCTTCGCATTTATTCTAACATTTATAACTCCGATCTATTCCGTGACATATCAAATGTTCTTCCAACTCCTCTGGATTAAGTAGTATATATTAACAACAATGTAAATACGGACAAAGTATTTGATAAGGATCCTTTGCGTGATCCTTTGCAAACGTGATGAGCTCTTTCACTCCGTTCTCATACTCTATTGTTAAACGATTAGCATCCATCCAATATTTATTCATCTCCATCCTATTTGAATCTCAAATATTAGTATTTATGGTTCATGTACAAAAAAAAGATGTTCAAATACAGTAGAAGAGAACCACTTCCTTATAAAAATAGAGATTAATAGAGCCTAATCATTAGTATTTATTCGTCTTCATTAAATATAATTACTTTAGATTCATTATAGTTTCCTCAAATCACCACATACCAAACACAAGAATAATCAAGAATGATACATCTACCACTCCTAGGTCTCTGCCCTACATTCGATATCATCATTCCTAAATACTCACTGTTGGTGGAAGTGAAACCATTCCTGATGATCATGCCAAGAAGAAATGGAAACCAAAAGGGGAGAGTGAATCAAAATACCCCAAACAAGATGGAAAAAATGGTATCTGAGAATAGGTTAGTGTCATTCATGTTGGATAGACACCTATCCAATATATTCCACAAGCAGTGATGGCCCCTACAGTTTTTGCACAAGGTGAAACTGTCACCTGAGAATCTGAGATCAATGAGGCACTTCCCAGCCATGAACTGAACAAACTCCATAATGGCCCTCCTCTAGAAAGGGATTCTAAAATTCCTTTCTTTGGGGTTGGAAATGAAATTAATGTCACCCCCAAAAAACAATGGATGGTGGTTGGGATCGAAGGTATTTTGTTCAAAAGGAAAATAAATCCCCTCAATTTTATAAAATACCAATACTATAAACCATTTAAAAACAAGACATTTTAATTTATTTTAGAAATCATTCCCAAAACAATTCAATAAACAAACACATTCCAAACCATTTGGAATATTATTTAAAGAATCAACTTATCTTTATTTTAAACCATGATTTTCATTTATAATATCAAATCCACCAATAGTAGAAGGAAACCTAATATATTTCAATGAAAAATGTTAATTCACAACAAGATGTCATCCATTCCATATATTATTTTCATTAATAGGGTTATTTTGTGCTTCAAAATGATCAAAACATGTCTAACCCACTTAAAATGGATAAAATATGAATTCATGAAACACATGAATCCCAAAAAGATGATATAGTATAGAAACACCCACTAGGAATCTGAATGAGTCTACTCAAATGAAGAACATTGAATCAAATAAAAGGGATCTCAATAAAAGGTAAAAGAGATACTATAACCATAATTCCCCATAAAAATTATAGGTCTAGTAAATACCAAGGCTTCTATATCCCCCAAGAACAAAGAATCAAGTGATAGAGAGATATTGATGTTCAAGAAAAGAAATAAATACCAAAAGAGGATCGCCATTTCGAATGAAACATCAATCCACCATGTGATGAAGATAGAAGAGGCAAACTATCCAAAGGGGCTCCCGAGGCTTGAGTGGGTTGAGTTAAACTTAAAGGAGAAGATAAAATAAATAAATGGGGGTATTGGGGTGAAATTATCCTACTACATTGATGCTTTCTCATATACAACGACACCACTATCTAGATAGTGTCCCTCACCAAGAACATCATACATCTCCAAATAAGAGACTACAACCACTAACCCTGAAGAACATCATAATATGGAAACATACTAAGAACACATCCCTTCACCCAAATAAGAGACTACAACCAATTACCATAAAGAACTACAAAGAGCATAATTTGAAACCTAAGGAAAGGTACACCAAAAACATACCAATGATTTCAAATGAAATACTTTCTAAACCGACCCATTGAAAGCATCAAATGTTCCTAACATCAAACCCCATCATATCTCCTAATAAAATTTATTTATAACACTATTTCATGGCCTATACCCATTTATACCCCTCTATTGGTTTGTATATTATAGTGTAGTGACCCCCTAAAACCATCCTCCAACATGTCATGGGTTAGTGAATGCACTAAGGGTATTTATCACAACCATGTGAAATGTACTTCTAATAATAAATAATTGATATAGTTTAACATCAAGTTATATAGATGATTTTTTGAATGATACCAAATTAAAGTTAGTATGGTAAATATGTGTGATAACACATTTTTGGTCTAACTAAAAGTGGATATAGCCTAATGAGTGTATTTTGGATTCACAAAAATTATGACCCTATGTGGTATGGGGTTTTTTCAACTAGTAGGAGTATGGACCACTTAGTGAATATGGTCCTCTATGTGTGGGAATGTTTTCATTTAAAGTATGGCCAAATATGTATGGTTCCCATAGAATATGGCCCATTTGAATTGGATATTTGGGATCATGGGTAATTTTTTGATGCCTCTACTGGGGAAATCACTCAGGCTTGAATCTGTTTCCTTGGGCTAGCCACAATCCTCATAACCTACCTTACCTATTTCCATAGGTGGAAAGAGTCCACCGCTGTGGTTGATAATATTTTCTCCTTGATTGGAATGGGAATATGGGATGTTAGATATTCCTTCTATAGTTTCCTTCTTGGAGTATGATTCCTATTCTGGGTCTCTGTTACAGATATAAGACATGTTTCTAAATCAGGTTTTTGGTTCTACTCTCTAGTGGACACAAGTTAATTACAATTATTATTCTAGTTACAAGGAATATACTTTTCGGTGAATATAATAATAGTGATGAGTGTATTGATAAACTATAAAATTCATCTAAAATTGAGGTTATTAATTTTTCATTAGCTCATGACATGAGGTGTATTATCTGTATTACAGGACTCATACCATGATTGATAATTGGTAACTTATACTTATTACAGAAGGAATTCAAGTCTTATAACCTCTATAATCTTAAGCTCATTACACAAGGTGGATCACATTTTTCATGTGAGGAATCTACACCAATTTAGTTCATAAAAAATATTCATAGCACATAAGGATTTCTATATTCATCAACTAATGAATCGTGTTCTTATCCCTCCTGGTAAGAACATAAGATAATCTACTAAGGGAAGTGTTTAGTGATCGTATGCTCATCACATAGGGGATTCTTTGGCACATCGCTTCAAGAATCTCATGCTCCTCATGTGAGGTATAATCCTAGGATCATTACCTAGGAGATGAATAAGAGATCTTATGATCATCACATAGGGGATTCTTAGGCAGATCCCCTAATGAATCTATTTATAATCACATGAGTTATAGTCAAGGGAACATAGGGACTTCATATTCTCGTCACCTAAGGCAACCTAGGATTATCAACTATAGTTGGATGTTTCTTGAATTAAGAGTGGTCACAGGTTTATATCTCGGTAAAGGAACTCACATATTAGAATTTTAGAAGAGGGAACCACCTGATACACTCATCGCTTAGGGGTGAGAATAGTTTTATAGCCACCATTTCATTTTTATCCATGAAGTTATTCAATTCCCACCAAACCCTTTTCAATTTCATCATTAACAACTATATTCTATGTCCCTGGGAAACTAAAAGGAAAACCCATATCAACTAACGATGTCATCTCCCACAATAACCCACTCATTACATATTTTTAACCATGGAAAGGTTGATGCTTCCCCACTACATGATTTACCACCTCAACCATCTCACATTTTCCCCCAATGAAATCTATCACAACCAAACTAACAAAAAACTTCTCAAATAACCCCACCAAAAACAATGATGATTTTCAACAATAAAAGTAAACAAGCGCCATGTTCTTGAGAAATATATTGAGAATTAGTAAACACATGTGAATCATCCCCTTTACATCATTTTCCATGAAGTATGGTTCATTTTATTCAATCGTTCAATCCATAATACTCACCCATAGAATAAAAAAGCATGTTAAAAAAATGATATACAAATGGGAGAGGAGAAAAATATTGAAAAAATATTTGGAAAACATGCCTTAAGAAGGTCCGACAAACTGAATCTTGAAAGCGTTGTGGGTGGTAGAGGTCCGGAAAACTGAAGCTCAAGGGCAGTGGAGGTCCGGCAACGTGAACTCAGCGGGTGGTAGAGGTCCGGCAACGAGAACCGAGGGCAGTGGAGGTCCGACAATGTGATCTCAGCAGGCGGCAGAGGGGAGTCACTAGGTTTCAATACTGCGAGAGCTTTAGGTCACGATAAAATGAGGTCACTATGCGACCGACTATATAAAAAAATACACTAAGGTTTTATCAGCACTAAAAAAGCACTGATAAAGACTACCTTTATCAGTGCTTTTGTAGCCCTGATACAGGGGCTTTTTATCAGCGCTAAAATTTTAGTGCTGATAAAGAGGCCCTCTATCAACGCTAGAAAAACACTGATAAATAATTTCTTTATCAGCGCTAAAATTTTAGCGCTGATACAGGGTAACATTTATCAGCGGTTTTTCTTAGCGCTGATATAATGGGGCGCTTCCCTTGCCCACTTTTGTAGTAGTTTTGGATCTATCAAAAATTATAAAATATGTTTCATGGTTATCACATGGTTTGGAAAACCATGTAACATAACCATTTGACATGTTATACATGGGAAAACAAATCATGGATTCAAAGAAAATTTACCTTGTTGAAAAAATAAAATAAAAAGGTGCCTATAAATAAATAAAATATTCAATAGTTTCTTGTATGGGTATGATAGTACCCTAGTTATTCTTCTGTAATTATCCTATAATTTTTCTACTTTAATCACTGTGTAATGAATAATCTACATCATATCCAAAAAATGGGATTATAAATTTTAGGTTCCCATCCTTAACTTATTGGGAACTTCCATGTATGAAAACATCACTCCTCTATTATTGGATTAAATTTGATGATATGTGATCCTATGTTGAATGATCTATGTGGAACACTTATTCATAAACATAATATGGGTGATACCTATGGGCATAAGATTTTATAGCTCTCCATTTCCCTGGGTAATTGTTTTATCTCATTATACATTAAGTATTTTATTGAGGAGTGAAACAAATCCATTATATGACTATTTCCACTATGTGATGTGTTCTTAGAAGTTAGACTTGACTTATTGTTATGTTTGTTTTCATATTTTTCTAAACATTTCCTTGTTTCCTTCATGTTACTTAGTTTAATCATGCCTTATATTTCATGGTTATAATTATTTTCCCATTTGTGTCTCATTGATATTCCTATTGAATCACATTTATTACTTTAATCATCTTAATATTTGATTATTACCTTTAATGTATTTATATCTCATCACCTTATTATGTATGACCTTGGGTTATCTCATACAGGTTTAGAAGTTATATGGAATATAATCACATGTCTTGTAGTTTTTAAATAATTTTTTTGTATTTATTTTGCAATATTTTATGTTATGTGCCTAATTATATGAAGAAAATTGGCATCACTATATTCTAGGGTTGTATTAATTATATAATTATATAATAAATCATGAATAAATGTGTATTATAATATGGTTTATCATAATTTTTATGAGATAAAAGTCTAATAATCTATTGGTATTGTGTTTAGAAAACACTATTGAAAGCCTTATGGATAATACTCAACCTATGAAAAAGTCCCAAAACTTTTCTAAATTATAGGATAGGTGGTTTCAATGAAAATATATCCCCATATAAATGTTAAAAGTAGATGAGCCTATGGAACAATTGTACCTATGGGTAATAAACCTGAAAAGGGTGCATTGATCTTGACTCAATTTTCACCTATAGTAAGATAAAAAGTCCTTACTGTATACTCGGTTTGACACTCTCATAGGATATGCATTATTAAATTCACTATCTCTTTAGGAACCATTATGAATAGAAAAAACCCTTATGGTTATATATCTAGAAATTGATCATAGATTATATAGATAGAGTTATAAAAATTTAGTGGTTAATGAATATATTTCATTAATTATTTACACATTTAATGTTCATGGATTCTCATTTATTTGTTTCATTATTGAGAAATTTTCATCCCTAAGTATATTTTGTAAGAAATAACTCATTAGAACTGAAATCAATTAGTTAATAGTAGCACTATCATCCATACATGAACATAAAATATCCAATATGAGTATAATTTTAAATTTTCATTCATATCACTCATGTCTAGTATAACTATCAAAACATCACCTCAAATCATAGAAATCGAGTTATCTATAATGATGGAAAATGGGTCAATTGTTCCATTCTAGGAATATTACTCATCCCTTCCCCATAATTTCATGCTTAAATTCCCATAGAACCTTGTGGTACATAATTTACTAGAATTTAATGTTATTCTATGTATAGATATGATTTTCTTTTATAGAGGAAACATAAATTGCAGAGAGAATAAAATCACCATCTGTAACAGAAACCACTCTATGACTCTATAAAAGTTCACGAAGGAGGTTGAATATCCTCTATTATGATTATCTCAATCATAGATATTATTTTTTTATAAGAATGAATATCTAGTTTAAATTATTTACACTTAGTAAAATATTTTCCTTGATGACTTTCCCATTGTGAGGGAATATGTAGATGTACTTTTCAATGAACTAATTGGTCTTCCTACATGATGTGAGTCTAATTTATCTATAGTGATTATACCTATATATTATAAAATTTGTAACAGTCTTTATAGATTGAAAATTTTGAACAATAGGAGATGAAAAATAAACATTATTATAATCTTTATAAAGGGTTTGAATTCCCAATCCCTTCCCTATGGAGTACACCAGATCCCTTTGTTAAGAAAAGGAATGGGTCAATTAACCATTACATTGATTATCAATATCTCAGAAAGATCATGATAGTGAAAAATTATTATCTTCCATGGATTGATGACTTATTCATTTAGAAATGAATATCCCAATACTTGTATAAGGTGTATCTTAGGTTAGGATATTATCATAGAAAGGTGAAGAATATGGATATCCCCAAGACATAGTTTTGTATACAAAACGGGCACTATGAGTTCATATTGATTCCTTTTCGGCTCATTAATGTTCTATTAGTAATCATGGACTTAACGAAGACAGTGTTTTGGGATTACCTTGATGAATTTGTGCTTGTATTTATAGATGATATTCCCATCTACACAAAAATAATGGAGAATCACCAGGATCATTTAGATTTTTTACAAAACACCTTGTAAAAAGAGAACATGTATTCAATGTATAGTATATGTGAGTTTTGTATATATAATGAAACATTCATAGGTAATGTTATAATTAACAAGGGATATATCTATATCATTTTAAAGTAGAGGAAATTTATGGATGGATAAGATGAATAATGGTGATGGAAATCTATAGTTTCCCTGGATTATCTTAGAAGTATCATGGATTTGTGAGAAACATCTTACAATTTTCAAGACTACTATCAAGGATAATTTAGAAATGAGTGAATTTTACAAGAGTGATTAATGTGAGAAAATATTTAAAGATTTACAGAAGAACAAAATCACTGCATATTTACTCACATTACCCACTGGTGGGGATGTATTTGAGATCAATAATGATAAATCCCATCAGAAATTGGTTTGGGTACTCTTGGAAGTTGAAAAATTGATAGCTTATGTTTCCCCCAAAATTAATAATTCATGAGTTAAACTACCCAAAACATGATATAGATTTTATTTTATTTATCTTTGTGTTCAGTATTTAGAAACCTTATCTCTATAGGGATAAGTGTCACATATATATATATATGATAAAAGAAACTAGTTTATATACATACGGAAGGAGCTAAATATGAACCAACGATGGTGGTTGGAGCTGATTAAGAATTTTGATTGTTCAATCCATTACAATCTTGTGAAGGATTAAAAGTTTCAAAATATCTAAGTAGAAATAATCCCACAACCCTATCTATGATGATAATTGTACGAGGTTCAATATTATTTGACATGAAAAGGATTAAAATATGAATAAAAAGTGATACTCATCCTACCTTACAAAAATGACAGCTCAATAATCTATTATTGATAAGATCATGGAGTCTTATAAGGAAGATGAGGTTCTAAAGAAAAATGTAGCGATTATTTTAGAGTAAAAAATTTATCAAGATAGTGAAATAGGTTTTGGAACCATAATATGGGTTCCCACAAAGACATAACTAAAGAAGGAACTTCTAAATGACTTCTATATATCATCCTTTTATATTCGACAATGAAAAAGTAATTTTTATAGAAATTTGAAGATAAATTCTAGTGGGGAAATAAGAAGAGGTAGACTTCATAATTTTTATATCGATTCTTGGTATGTGAGGAATAATTTTATCTTGACAACCTCACCGAGATATACCTAAGAGAATTGGTAATATTCCTTGTAGTTCCATTATCAATTATATGTAACCATGATATGAGGTTTACCTAATGGTTCTGTATAATCCTTCTACAAGTAATGGATATAGATTTAGGCTTCATCAATACTTATCAACCTCATATGGATGTTACATATAATAAAATAATTTAGAATCTAGAGGACATTTGGAGATCA
Source organism: Viscum album (assembly GCA_963277665.1). Lineage (NCBI taxonomy): Eukaryota > Viridiplantae > Streptophyta > Magnoliopsida > Santalales > Viscaceae > Viscum > Viscum album. The sequence continues at coordinate 246,530,024 of OY728135.1, read as the reverse complement.
TGTTCAATGGATTTTGAAGGATTTTGGATCAATACCTTCTCCTAGAATATTTATTATAAATAATTACTTCTATTATAAAATTAAAATGTAACCTTATGAGGTCCTATATGATAATAGGTATCAAAATCCAATATAATGGGATGATATTGGATAATGGATGATTATGGGACTCTGTTTTGTCCAATAGATGATAGAGAAGGATAAAAATAATAAAAAAACAATTGAAATCCACAGATAGTAGATATGTAAGCTATAAAGACATCAATTTAAGATTCCTAGAGTTTGGAGATGAAAATATAGTGTTCCTTCATTTTTATCAATGGACGAACATCATAATGTTTTGAATAAAAGGAAATCATAGTCTATGATACACCATCCCCTTTGAAATCCTTGATCGCAATGGATATATAGCCTATCGACTAACAACCCCACCAAACCTATCTCTTGTTCTTGATGTGTTCTATGTATCCCTCCTAAGGAAGTACATACGAGACCCCTCACATGTAATGAATGCAGAGGTGAACCATTGAATAAAGATAATTCATACAAGGAGTAGTCAGTGATGATCCTATATATTAGATAAAAATTTATATTAAAATGATAACTTTCTTGGTCCAAGTGTTTTTGTAGAACCACATTCTTAAAGAAAAAACATGAGAACTACAAGAGGTGATGAAAAAATACTATCATCTTTTTTAATGAATGAAATGAAAATTTCAATGCACTAATTTTTAAAGGGGAAATAATTTAATAACCCAAATTTATATAATGAAATTCCTCTATAAAATAAATAAATTCCTTGTTAAGAAAGAAAATTATATAAATCAAATTCCTTAATCTAGTTATATTGTACCGTTATAAGTTATATCATATCAGGTTTGAAATCATATTAAGAACCGTGACTTTTTATAGTATGTATTTTATACAGTGATCTTATGATTCCTGTAGTTCATACAGACAATGGAAGTGATAGCCTCATCATGTAGGTTCATACCCTATGAAGCCCATTTATCAGAGATTTTAAGGGATATATCATCAATAATATTTTATCATGACTAACCCTTGGATGATATTCAACAACTATAGCATGAGAAATACTGATTATAGAAGAATTTCAAGTTCATTGAGATCAAATCCCAAACCATGTTCATTGAAACACCCCAAACAAATCTCACCATCACACACTATACCTTTAGGGGATTTGCTGGAGTAATAAATGAATAGGTATAAAGACTATTAAAGTATTAATACGTATATTTTTTAATGTATTTTAATGATTGTATATATCTTTTAATACTTTATAATGATTAAATAATAAATTTTATAAAAATTATATTTTGACAAGAAGAAACAAAAAATTACATTTTTGAGAAATATATCATTTTAATCATAACATTAATTTTGAATAATTATATGATTTTTGAAAGAAAATTTAATTTATGAAATTATTATAATTAAATAGCATTTATTAAATATAAATAGTAATATAATTTTATGAAGTCAAATGTAAATTGTATGAGGGTTTGTAAAATGTTATTTTAAAACTAACCAATATTTCTTCATAAATTTGGTTTTTTTATTTTTAAGTTTAAATTATCATATTTATGGAATTATTAAGTAAAAGTAAATTATAATTTTTAAATAAATTCATTTATATTACCAAATAGAAACTTTTCATCACTTTCGAAAAGGGTTCAATTTTTTTGAAAAAATTAAATATTTTATAATTATTTTTTATGTACATAGAAATCATAATTGAAAAAATTGGTATAATATATTACATAATATTTATCCATGACGAAATACTTATTTCACATTTAAAATTTGTTTTTTAATGATTTTATTAATTTTATAAAGCCATAATAATCCTCTAGAACATATATTATATTTAACTATTTTAAATCAATTCTGTATAAACATGACTCACATCCACGTCCCCAAGCATATAATTTTAAGGAGTTTATATCTTCTCATTATAAAATAAATATAAAAAATTAAATTTGGAAGGAACCAAGGGAAAACCCGTGGGATGGTTGGGGGTTTGGATTAATTTATCATATAGTGTTGGAAACCAAATTTAAAATTTTATAAATAATTTACCCCTGTTTTTCTATAGAAACCCCACTGAATATCGCATCCTTCTTCACTAAAAACCATTGGATGATAAATTTACCCTTCCCTTAAATATATTTATACCTCCCAAGTATTACTGAAGCTCTTAATAAGATCTACCATGATTTAAGAAGCACCGTCTCAAGAATAGGGTTCCTCTAATTATTGTCTTCGTTCAAAAACATTCTCTATATTTTTTATTCATATTCCATGTTTTTCATGTTGGGATATAATGTTCTAAATACCTCTTACTATCCATATTATTTATATTTGTTTATAGACATCTATCAATCTCTTTAAACACTTCTATTAATCTTTACGCACCCCTGTTATGCTGCTGAAATTATACGATGATATTTCCTTGCTAAAATTTTTGTAATGAATACCCATCCCCATTTCCAATTAAAAATATTAAACTAGAGGTAAATATCATTAATTTATAGGGAAATTAAATTTATTTAAAGAATAATTCTTAATATATGTATTAAATGTAATGAAATATGATCATTTGTTGAATAGTCTATGTGGAACACTTATGTATGTACATAATATGAATGTGATGGTAGGACAAGAATTATATTGACCTCCAATGAAATGGGTAATTTTTTCTCATGATAAAAAATTAATGGGATTACTAAGTGAACATTATCCATTATGAAAAAAATTCCACTAAGTTATGTATTCATGGATTTTAGCCTTTACTTATACTTATGTCATGTTTTATGTTATATCGGCATTCCCGTGTTTGATTGATTTTACCATGTTTTATAGTTCTTTATTATTCAATATTATGACTCTTTGAAATTTTAATTCACATTTATATGACTATTGACTCACATTTATTACTTTTATCATGTTATTCATTGATCATTCCCTTACAGGTATTTATATATCATCCCTTTCTTATATTCATTCACAGGTTATACATTGCACATTAAGAAGATCCACACAATATAATCACATGTTATAGAGTTTTTAAATAATTTTAATCCATTTCATTCTTAATTTTTTATATAATGTACTTAATTACTCAAAGAAAGAAAATTTCATGATCTTAAGGGAATGTAATAGGTGTAACATTATGTAATAAAAATAAATTAAAGAATATTAAAATATTATTTTTCATAGTTCATCTTAGAGAAGTGTATACTTTTTTTATATTAGGATATGTAAACTCTAGTGATAGCCTTAGGAATAAGACTATACATTGTAAAAAATCCCTAAATTTTGGTAAAGTATAGAGTAAGTTGTTTCAAATAAAATGCATCCATGTTTGTATACAATAAGTGGATGTGGCTCTAGAACAATTTTACCTAGGAGTAATTACCCTGAAATTGGAAAATTGAGATTGAATCAATCATCACATAGTGCAACAAGGATGCCTTATTTCATATCTGGTTTCACACTCCAACATGATTTTCTTTATAAAATTAAAAATCTCATTACGAACCATTCTGAAGAGAAAAAAAATTATTGTAAACTTTTTTATCGTGAAATATATCATTGATAATATAGATTAAAATATAAAAATTCATAGGTTTTGGAAAATATTTAATTAGTTAGTTATACCCTTAATGTTCAGGGTTTCAAACTTATATGTTTAATAGTGTAAGAATTATCATTCATAAAAAAAATTTGATGAAGTAAATTATTAGAACCAGAATGAAATTGTCAATTGTAGGATTATACTAAATTCATGAACTTATAATGTCCATTATGTGTATGGTTCTACATATTATTTCATATAAAAAGGTTTAGAATAACTATTCAAACATCACCTCAAATCATGGAAGGTAAGTTATAATTAAATATGGAAAATGGTTCAATAGTTGCATCCAAAGCACATTACTCATCCCTAGTTAATATTTTCATACTCTTCTTCCTAGAAAAACATGTTATAATCCATTTAGTGGAATTATATTCTCTTTTGGGTATGGATTGGCTTTCCTTATATAGATAAAACATAAATTTTCGAGAGATGGACGTCACCCTCCATATCAAAAATCCCACTTTGATTCTATAGAAATTAAAGGAGGATGTTCAATATCCTATTCTATAATTATCTCAATCATCGATAATATTTTCTTAAATGAAATTTTAACTAGATCAAAATACTAATTCTAAGGGAAAGATCATCCATGATGTCATGCCCTTTATATGGGATTTTAAATATATATATATATATAACAAAGAATACATTAGTATACTACCAAATCATTATTTTATATAATCAATCAATCTTATACTGATAGAATTTAAAATTTCTAGGAATCCTTATATAATCTCAATTATTGAAGTTGAGGAGTGAAATAAGTAACTATAAGAGATTCTAGATAAAGGTTTTATATTCTGAAGTGCTTTACTAAGGGGTACCTGATCCTCTTTGTTAAGAAAAAGGATGGATAAATCAACATATTCATTGATTATCATCAGCTCATTATTTTTGTAATAAAGAACTTGTAGCATCTTCCATGGGTTAATGAATTGATTCATCAGCTATGGCTAGCCTAGTACTTATGAATGGTGGAACATTGGTCAGGATATTAATAAGTAATGGTGGAGAAGGAGGATATCCCCAAGGATTATTTTCATACATGTTAAGGTCATTATGGGTTCATAGTGATTACATTTGGACTCGCTAATTCTCTCAAAATATTCATGGAATTAATAAATATACTTTTTAGGGATTACCTTGAAAATTTTGGTGTAGTCTATTTAGACTATTTAACTATTTACTACAAAATAATGGAGGTGTATGAGGACCATTTATATGTTGTAATAAAAACATTGAAAAAAGAGAACATTTATTTAATGTATAGTAAATGTGAGTTTTGTATGGAGGAAGTAACATTACTAGGTCTTATTATCACCAAAAAAATAGATAGCATTGGATCCTTCAAAAATAGAAATAATTAAATTATATCTTAGACCAACCTCGGTGATTGAAATCCATAGTTCCCTTGGATTATATATGTTCTATCATCATGTTATGGGAAAAATATTATAATTTATAATCCCAGTAAATAATATAATTTGGAAGTGGTAGAGTTTTTATGAATTGATAAATTCATATAAATCATTAAAGTGATTAATAAGAGGCTAATCACTGTGCCTTTACTCACATTACAAACTATAGGGGAATTATTTTTTAGCTACAATGACGCATTTGAAATGGTACTGGGTTGTGTACTCCGGTAATATGAAAAGGTGATAGATTATGCATCCTTACAATTAAATATTCTTGAGTATAAAACCCCAATACATGATCTAGAATTTGTTATACTTATCTTTTCAATGATGATTCTGAAATATTATCTCTTTGTGGAAATGAGTTACATATATAGGGTTTATAAAATCCTAAATTATATATTCACCGAAATGGAGGTCAATATGTGCTAAATTTTGTGGTTAGATATTATCAATTATTATTATTTTTTAATAATTTACCATATATGGAAGGAGAACATATTTTCATATGCTCAACATATAAAAAATCCTGCAACCCTATCAATGATGAGGATTTCAAGGGATCTGACCTTATTGTTGTTTAAATGGATATAAATATGAATAATTAAAGGATCTTAATCGTTCCTTCATCAAATAAATACACAACCAACTTATCGTGATAAGAATAAATAGGATCAAAAGGATGATGAGGTGCTACTGAAAAACCATAGTGAGTATTATAGAGTTCAAATTTTCTTGAGATGTAGTTATAATGTTTGGAACTTGAATATGTGTCCCAAAAAATCAAATAATAAATAGGTAACTTTTGGATGATGTTCATGGATCACCCATCATAATTATTCCAAAAATAACTATAATTTATAGATACTTGAAGCAAAACATATAGTAGGATAATAAGAAGATGGAGATTGTTGAATTTGATTCCCAGTTCTTGGTATTCCAAAAAACTAAAGTCTAAATTACATAAACCCTTGGAAATTGGAAAACATAACAATGGATTTTATAATATGACTCTTAGGGTATCCTAAAAGAAAAAATCCTTCTTGGTGATATTTGGGAACCTTATAATGTCAGTAGATTTCATTGTTATCATGGAAAATTTATCTATTGACCATCTCACAAATATTTATATATATATATTAGAGAAGTAGTATGATTGCTTTGGGTGAGTCTATAAATAGTACATGATCAATATCTGAGGTCATCCAAAAGGTTCTAGAAAATCCATTATTATGAATTAGATATAGTTTTGGGTTTCATCCCTACTTATCACCCTAATTTAGTTTCTCAGTCTAAAAAACATTTCCAACTCTAGAGCATATATTAAGATAATGGTCAATGGATTTCCAAGTATGTTGGAATCAACACCTTCCCCTAGTGTAGTTCTAATATAACAATAATTTACATTATATCATTCATAAGTAAACTTATTTTGATCTTTTTTGGAAGTGTTTTCAACATCAAACATGTAAAGATAAAGTAAGAGGGTAGAAAATAATGGTACTTTATCTTGTCTAATATATGATAGAAATGTTGAAACCAATCAGCAGCATATGAAATCAACTCATATTCAACTGAAAATCTATGAAGACAATGAATATTAAGACAGTGAGTTTTATAATGGAGAAAAAAAATTTCCTTTTTAAATCTCCATTGAATAATGTCACGACGTTTCAAAAAAATAATTTTTAGACCAAGATACACCATCCCCTTTGAGGTCCTTGATCACATCAAAGTAGTGTTACTCTTGAATAACACTCAAACCAAACCAATCTCATGAACATGGTGTGTTCCATGTATACATCTTAAGGATGTACATACTAGAACCCTAAGTTATATTAAATACAGAGGTGGTACCATTTGGGAATGATCAATAATACGAGATAAAATCATTGAATATCTTAGATAGTAGATATGACATTCAATGAAACATGACAAATCCCCCCGTCAAAGTTTGGTGGTAGAACCATGGGTTTGATGAAGAAACATGGAAATAAAAAGAGGTGATGAAAAAAATACCATCATCTATTAAGATGTATGAAATTAAAAATTCATAGGAAACAAGTTTGAAGGGGGAATAATGTAATGACCAAATTTTTTATAATAAAGTTCCATTTTAAAATACATAAATGTCTTATAAAGTGGTCGAATTATAGAATATAAAAATTGTAGTTATTTTGGACCATTATATGTTATATCCTATTATATTTAAAAACATTTAACCTTCATAACTAATTATAGTATATCTTTTATATTATGACTATAATATTAGTATAAATTAAGGTCCAATTAACATAGACAATGGAAGTGATAGCCTCGACCAGTAGTATCAAACACTATGAAGCCCTTTTTAATAGATTATAAGGGATAATTCATAACTTGGATTTTCCATAGACCAATCCAAGATGGGATTAAATAAATAAATCATGAGAAAAATAGTTTTCCAGATATGTTCATGTCTATCTAGGTGACGACCAAAACCATGGTAATCGAACCACCGCAAAAAAAAATCTCACATTATCACACCCTAACCTTGGTTTATTATATATTGTAATAAATGGATATGTATCTAGATCATTATAGTTTTAATATATATATATATTTAAAATTTTAAAGATTATATTTTTACTGTATTACTTTTTTTCATTAAATAATAGGTTTGATAAAAATTATATTTTGATATGATTAAACACAAATTGTATTTTAGGTAAATATATCATTTCAATGAAGACGCTCCATTTAAATAATTATATATTTTTTTAAATAAATGATATTTTAGTAAAAATATATGAAAAATCAATATTTATTAAATAGAAATGATAATATTATTTTATGATGTAAAATGTAATTTCTAAAAGGGTCAGAAAACTATTACTATAAAAAATAGGGTATTTCGACCTAAGGATAATTTTTTATATAATGGTTTAAATTAACATATTTGGGGAATTATTATGATATAATTAATATAATTTTTCAAATTAAAACATTTACATTATCCAAAAGTTAATTTTTCATAATTTTCTGATATAGTTGCATTTTTTGAAAAAAAACATTTTTTAATAATAAACAATATGTATTATGACATCATAATTTCCCAAAATTGATTCCATATAATTCATAAATTTCATAAAAGACCAAATATATATCCCCCATTTAAAATAAAATTTTTGAGGTTATTCGACTATTTTTCTAAAGGCTTTTGGAATCCTCCAAAACTAGTATTATATTTTATGGTTTTAAAATGAATTCTTTATAAACATGACTCCCTTCCACATAACCAAGCATGTCATTTTTTTAAATTATGAAATTAGAAAAATAAAATAATGAAAACCATTCCATTATGGTTGAAACCATGGGAAAAATCCATTGGATTCTTTTTGGTTTAGATTAATTTTTCATATAGAGTCCAAAACTAAATTTTTTAAATTATTACAGAATACGCCCCGATTTTCATATAAAATTCTCCAAACCTATAATTTCACTTCACTAAAACCCAATGTAGAATGAATTTAAACTTCTTGTCCATGTATAGATCCCTCCCAATATTCGACCAAGCCCTTATGAACCTCCTTCCAAAATTTAAGAAGACCCCTCTCAAGGTAAGTGATCTTCTCATTCATTTCATTATTCAATATCCATTGTTATATTAGGGATTTTGATTCCCCATTTTTCATGATCAAATACATATTTTGAAATTACTCATAGTGTACATATTATTTCCATATGATGAGAAACCTCATTAACTCTCATTGAACACATCCATGAAACATTATGAACCATCATTAGACTGCTAAAATTATCATGTGACCTTTCCATACCAAACATTTCAATAGTGAAAATCCATCCCAATTTCCACTAAAATATATTAACCTAGACGTATGTATCATTTATTTATTTTATACATCCATTTATTTACCCAAAAATCCTTAATCATGTGATTAAATTTGATGATATATTATCCTTTTTTGAATGATTTATCAAACACAATTACCCATGTACATGATATGAATGTGATGGGTGGGATCAGAATTATATTTACATCTAATGAATTAGATAATGAATTCATCAAATGTAAAATTATTAATGAGATTTGTGAGGTAACCTAATACATTATTGGTATATTTATAAAAAGTGATATTTTCTTGGTATTTAGCTTCGATTTATGCTTATGTCATGTCTTACATTATTCCCACCTTCCCAAGCTACCCGAATATTATAATGTTATATCATGTATACCTATTCAAGCATATTTTTATCACCACTTTTATATCATTTTTATATTCCAATTGACTCACTTGTATCATATTCATCATGTCAGTATTTGATTATTCAATTTACTATACTTTATAGATCTCCCCTTTCTTATATATGTCCCCGGCCATCCCATTCATTTATAGAATATCCATGTAATATAAGTGCATGTTATCTCATGCCAAGTTATTTCAGATTATGGTTATCACCCCTTTTATGTCACATTTATATCCATATTGACTTAGTTGTATTACTCTCACCATGTAATTTATTTTTCATGTTGTTATGTTATGTACCTGATTACCCAAAGACACCATATCTCACTATCTTATGGGATTATATTATGTGTATCATTGAGTAATTAATCACAAATTTAAGTGTATTAGAATACGGTTTTCCAAATTTAACCTTGGAATAATTCATTTACTGTAATGTAATATAATATTAGGCTTGTATTGTTTATACCTCTGTAAATAAAAAATCTATTTTTAGTATAGGGAAATCACCCTCTATATCCCAAACCATATTCAAATTTTATATTTGTGTATGAAGGATTATTATTATCCATGGAAATATTCTTCTGAAGTGTGTGTATTATTTCTTTATTAGAAAGCATATACAATTCAAGTAATTGATAAAAATGGGAGAATCATGCTTGAATAAACACCAATTATGTGGGAATGTACTAATTTTTCTATAAATAATTTCGTGGTCAAACTTTTGACAAAGTGGTTTAGTTCTCAATTGAGCTTATAACTTGATCTCAACCCATATCCAAGACTCTGTACGAAATAGCCTCCATTTAGTTAGAAGAATAGAAGATATATTGTTACAAGTGAACCTATAAAAGGGTTTTATATTCCTAATTGATTCCATATGGGTTATGATGGTCCACTTAATAGATAATAAGGATGGGTTAATTTATATATACATTTATTATCATTAACTCAAATATATCACGATAATGAAAAAGTATCTTCTACCTTTGATTGATGACTAGTTCGATAAACTGTGTTGGGACTTGTACATCCCTAAGAGGGACCAAAGGTCAGGATATCACCAATTAAAGGATATGTTGGATGATATTCCAAATAATTGATTTAGAACAAGGTATGTACACTGTGATTTCAAAGTTATTACCCAAATATTTACTAATGATCCAACAATATTCATGGACCTATGGATAGAGTATTTACAAATTACCTCAGAAAATTTGTGGAAGTATTTATAGATGATATTATGATATACTATAATTGTAAGTTTTTTCTTGATGATAAATTTAATATTGTTATAAATACATTGAAAAAGTAGGTTATGTATTGAATGTATCATAAATGTGAGTTTTTGATGGACGATGTCCCCTTCATGGATAATGTTATCACTATAAAAGGGATATTTGAGGACCCTTGTTAGACAAAGGAAACTATGGATTCACCCAACATGTTAGATATATATACATTAACTATAATAATTATTATTTTTCGTTATTTTTTAGAAACATATACTTATTATCAAACCCACTAACCAAGCAATATTCGAAGGGAGTGAAGTTCATCTAGACCAATGAATGATAAGAGTGATCCAAGGTACTTAAATAAACTTATCGATACATGAGTACATAAATTTCCATCAAGTGGGGATCTTTTGATATTATATATAGATGATTAAAAAAGTTATTGGGTTTTTTATTGATGAAAAATGATAAATTGATAACCTATTTTTCCCGGTAGTTGAATGTTCAAAAGAAAAACTGTCTGACATGTGATCCCGAGTGGATTTCGTTAATCATTAAATTGTATATTTGGGAAAATTAGAATTATGGTAAGAATTATAAGAAATATATTTATCATAATAACCATAATTATATATTCACATTGAATAATATTAATATGTTCCAATGAATATGGTCATATTTGATCAAGGATTATGATTTCTTAATCCACTACCATCTTCAGAAGAAACATTATGTGGAAAATGATCTAAGTAAAAAGGATCCTATAACCTTATCCATAATCAGGATTAATAGGGATATGATAATATTATACATTTCAAGGTTGTGCATATGAATCATAATGTAAGGATCATCATAGTTTATTTATTGAATGACTTTTTTATCATCCCTTTTAAGGAAGATTAATTATTCTCAAAGGGGTGACATGGAAATATAGTAGAAAATGGATACTATTAAACAAAGGTAAATAATTATAGTTCGAAATTTATGAATGTTGTCTTATAATGTTGGTTTGAAGGCTATTTATACTATAACACCACATGTTTTTATTAAAATATTTATCTAATAAATTTAATTTCTTCGATAGAAAGCATTTCATTCAATGCCAATCTTTATCAAATCATAATATAGTATAACATTATAACCTATTAGTAAAATTGAAATTTATGAATTTTAATAAATTAATTAATAAAATTATATGTTTTAAACATTTATAATAAAAGTTCATTGGTTCTCAGTTGATTATAAATGAAAATTAGAGTCATTTGAATGTTAAAGAAATGTTTTTCTAAAAACTATTTTAATGAGTGCATTTAATATTTATGTTAATACACTATATTAATCCATAATTTTGATTTTTTATATTGAAATATATATATTATATTAATTAAAATGTATTATCACTTGTCTAATAGTTTTTATAGTCACGGGATAAGAATAAATCCAGTTATATAATTAAAAAATGTTTTTTACTAAAAAGAAGTTTCATCATGTTTTGTTCACATCTTATAAAATTATTCTTTTCAAATTTAAATGAAAATTATTTGAAAAAATGAAATACATTTTTTAAATCATCTTGAAAAAAATACCTTATGGTGAATTTGTAATAATTTTTTGGAAATATAAATTTTTCAATGAATAGTGAACACATATATTTTTATTAAAAAGTGTTTTTCCTTCAAAAGAATTAAAAATTTTCACTTTTTATAATATTATTATAAAAGTAATATTATTTCAATTATATTAATATTGATCCCATTTATTTCATGGCAATAAATTTTATTTTATTTTTGACACACAGACATTATATACATAAATAATTGTTTTCTTTGAAAACTCGTATTTTTTTGTCACACTTGCATATTTGATTTTAAATTGAAATATATAAATTATTTTAATAGAATTAATTAAAATGGATCCCAAATTTAAAATCCTAATTATTAATATTTTTAATATGTTCAAATTATTTTTTGTTAATAATGAATACTAAAAATAGTAAAAATCAATTACATTAGTTAAGGTTTAAATGGGTTATCGGGGGTTAAAAAATAAGGGTATGCTTTCCATAAAAAATTGTTTGAATACGTTTTTTGGACATATATAGAACATATACTATAAAATATTTAAATAAATTTCATTTGAAATCAGTTTTTGGGGATGACCATATCATTTTACATTATTTTGGAAACATTTTAAGTGGTTTCCAAGTGGGTCCTCTAATACACTTAAAAAAGGACACCTCATCTCCCCTCCTATCCACATGCCAAGACCATTTCATTTATACAATTACTTCCCAAATAAATTATATCATTACATTACCATGTTTTATTGGCCCTTTTTTGATTATGAATCCTTCCAAATTATGATTTTTGGGAAATCCTAAAGAGGTTTTCTGAGGATGGGTTATTGTTTATAACTGAATCTTTTTGATTTATTTATTATTCCACATCATCATATCTTATTAAAAAATTATCATATACTTATCATAATTATCTATAATATATTTATATTTTATTATTTTAATTTCATAACATACACCCATCCCCTCTTCCATCAAATGGGAAATAAAACATTCGATCGTGCGTACAACATACTAAAACCTCATGAGCTTATTTAATTTCTTTTTCCATCAACACATCTCAAGGATGAATATCATTATTTATTTTACATTTATATATTTTATTTATGATATATATATATAATTTTTTAATTATAATATCACATATACCTTTTTAATTTCCAATTTTTTGAAAATAATAATGTCGCACAAGTGTATGTGTGGAATACCGCCTCTACAACGTGATGTGATACATTTTTTCATTTAATTTTAACAAGGATGGTATTATGTGTATAGTTAATTAATTTATAATATATATTTGATATAAAGATTATTTTTATGGGTAAATTATTGTATACCCTTCTATCATTCGAACCATCAAAAAATTTAAACAACGTTCATGCATACGTACAACTTGTCGTTTCCATGAACAGTGTAATTCAATTTTCTATATCTAAAATTTATGTATGACTATAAATACGTATATAATAATTTATATGATAATTATATAAATAAAAATATTATATATATGATGTAACCACAGTCAAATAATAGGGACCAAAACTATTGAACCAAAACTTATATAAAAAACAAAGCAGTTCTTACCAAAAATAGTTATTTTAATAAAAAAGTGTCAATATAAATGTTAATAGAAAGTTATAATTAAATAATATTTTTAATGATATATATATATATATGATATATATATATATTATATAGGATTTTGAAATATATATAAAGGAATTCATACTTAAGGTAAAGGATTTTTGTCTCACTTTTATTTCTATGGGACACATGTCCTATTAACCACTTGTTTCTTTTTTATGGTGTATATATGGCCCATTAAAATAATTTATTATTATTACCATGAAATTTATGTGATATTAATATAAATATCAGTTTCGTTCATTCATTATAACTTTAATTCAAAGGTTTCCAAATTGGTATAGGTTTTTATTATACCATCTCATTGTTTACGGGGATTGTTTATGATTATTGTTTTGATGAAGAAATATTTTGATTTATATCTTAAGAAAAAAATGATATGTATTTTACTATATTTATTTTTTTATACTACAACTTTTAATTTCATTTTACTCACTTTTTGAAATAAATTAACCAAAATAATGTTTTTAAGGATAGAAATATTATTTTTCTTTTCATTCAAAAATACATTCTCTTTAATATCGATGTTTTCTAAAAATGTTTTAGAGAATTTATTTTCTACTCTAAAATGAGGAATTAAATATTTTTAAAAAAAATTACAATTAGAATAACAAAAATGGGCTATTATTTTAATTTTCAAAATTACATAGTTTTTCCAAAGTATTACAATAATTTGAAAGGAATGTTTTCTTTAAACGTGTATGGCATGAATGGAATTCCTCACCATCATGAAAAATAATTTATTTGATATTTAATTATATGTGTCTAGTGTAATTTTTAATAAAAAATTATTTTCAATGAATTTTTTTAATTTTAAAATATTTTAAATTGAATTTTTAATGTGTAAAGTTTATTTTCCCAAAGAATGTTTTATTGATCATTTAGTGAAATTTCAATTCATCAACAATTAAAAAATTTGGTGTTGATTATCTTTTACTAGATATATAATCCATCCATACCTTCCTTCTTCATTATTTTTATGGTTTATGATTATGATGATGAGATTTTAATGAAACCCATTTATTTTCCATTGGTTATGCGATGATGGATTAAAGATATGTTTATAAAACTAAATTTATTTTCATGGGTTATTATATGATGATATTATAAGGCCCTAGACATAAAAATTTTATAATATTGAGTTATGCCAAGAATTTTTCATTGAGGATATTTTTCGGTTTAGTGTTTTAGATAATTAGCCAATAAATATTACATTACATCTCAAAAATTAGAAAGTAGACACTTCATCTTTATCAATTTTTTTCCTAAAAAATAAAAATCCTTAAAATAAAACAAGATTTCTTCTTTATATATATAAATTTTCATGAATTACTCATTTCTCTTACCCTTCCTTCTACCCTATGAAAAACATTTCAAAAACATTAGGATGAGCATAAAAATATCATTAAGGGTTATAAAATAAGGAATGAAAACATTTGTCTGTGAATAAATACAAACCAATGAAACCATACTTTGCATTTATAAAACATAATCTCTTTAACATACCTCATGAAATCATAAGATTTATGAATAACACATAAAAATCATAAATAATAAAGTTAACATGAGGCATCTATAGCCTACTTGCATTGTTTCATTCACAGTCACATATGGAGTTATGTTTGGAATGCCCATCACATTATATTCCCCAAATATCTTAGGAGAAACATTAACGTTTACCACAGTCACATTACCCAATGTATTGGAGAGATATCTCAAGATCACACACCCTTGGTTTACCACTTAACAAACCATATAAGTAAACAATTTCAATGAATCATAACATATTCATAACACTTAAAACAAGCATAAAAGAACGATAACATTTCCACATTGGAATCAAAATATATCATTTTAAGATATTGACATAATCAATGCATTATAAATTCATTTTCGATACCAAAATACGTAAAAATGGTATATGGTTTTTGTTTTCCTTTTAAAAACATTACAGATTGTTAATGAAGACAAATATCAAATAATACTCGTGGAGGAGGAATGGTCATTTGCACCACGTACTTTAAAAAGAATAATTCTTTTTTTGTTTAGTAAAATGTTTTCTAGAAAAATATTCTATTTGACTGATATTTAAAATTCAAAGGGTTTAATACACCATATAAAATAAAATCTTGTATAAACCAAAATATGCCCCAATGAAAGGAGATTGAGACGAAGTCCCTTACAAAGATCATCCCATTATATCAAGGATAAATCAATGACATAATTTTGTGTGACAAATAGAAATACACCGAATATAATTGGAAATTTGGTGTAAAACAATCAGAATTCATGCCCACGTATTCATGGAAAAACCATACCACTGATATGGATATTTAACTCAATTAATGGAGATTAAATTAAATTTTCTAATACAATGTTCGTATAACTGATTTAAGAATTTATCAAAGGGTTTATTATGTGTTACAAAAGTATATCCACATAAAGGAAAGTGGAAATTACCACATAAATAAATAATTGGTGACTCCACAGATAATCGTGGAATAATATAATCAATGTAGTATGTGTAAAACCCAATGAGTGAAAATTGATTTTAGAAATTCTCTTACATAAATTCAACAGCCTTACAGCGTCACCTAAAAATTCAGAAAATTAGTTGATGGGAGAGAAAAGGGTATATCATCACATGGACATTAAATTTAAATCAATAAGGATATAAAAGAAAATATCCCAACATAAGAAAATGGAATTTAAAAGACATAACATAAAAAAGTCTTTGACTATAAGAGGATGGTGAAAGGTTCCCTTACCATGAGTCTGAATCGTCACTTAAGTTCCTTGTTCTTCCTGAATAATAAACTTAAGTTAATTTCTACTTTCTTCGAAACCTTTTTCAATTTTATAATTCCTTTGATATCACTTGTTACCATGTTATAAACATTACATAATTATTGATGTTAATATCAATCATTTTTTAGATATTTGGTACTTGGGTCAAAAATGAACATGTTATAATTACAAATTGTTCATGTGGTCAAAATAGCATTATCTAATCCTCTTACCTTGTGAACAGAGAATGGATCCAAGTTTTTTTAGATAGGGTAATATGAAAGAATGTTCAATTATCTAAAGAGAATATTAGTCAGTACAACTTTTCTTTCATTGTCCTATAGTGGAGATTGGTTTTTAATCTATAGTGATGTATCAAATAAGGTATTAGGATTCATTCTCATTAAAAATTAGTTAGTTTAGTCTTTTCCCCCCAATAATAGAAGGTTCGTTTGAAAAATTATCCAACTCAGGATTTGGAGTTAGAATTTTTATTTATTACATTAAAGATAACTAGGAATTTTATTACAAGAAATATGTGATATAAATACTTATCATAAATTTTTAACATTTATAATCACACCGAAGGTGTTGAATATGCACTATAGAAGATTTTTTGAACTAATTAAATGTCATGATATCTAAATACATTACCACCCTAGTAAAGAAAACAATGTTGATGATTCTTTGATTCGAAATGAACATGTTATCTTATCTAAATTAGGACCATAAAAGATCCATGATTTTCATACTTAAAAATGATGGATCTTGAAATCATGAAGTAATTGGAGAAATCATATCATTATCAAATGTTTATTTAACCATCTATCTTAGTGAATATTAATGAGATGCTGAAGGAATGTGTAGTTTCATATAGGAAAGTGAGAAATATACCTTATCATAACCTTTATTATGATGGAATTATAAGGCTTATAAAACATGTATATGATCAATCTATAACACATTTGAAGAAGGATATGCCATAGGAAGCTCATAGTTCATTGTTATCTATTCATCTAGGAAGTAAAACGATGTATGTTTATCTAAAAGAGTATTTTTGGTGGGTTGGCATGAAGAAAGATATTCTATGGTTTTTATTTTTTCATCCATTATGTTAGAATGTTAAATTTGTGGGAAATACTTCAAATGGGATGTAACAACCATTACCCATATAAGAATTTAAATTGGAAAACAACACCATTTTTTTCATTGAAATCCCAAAAATATCTAAAGGACATAATTCTATTGGGGTTATAGATGTTCTCCTTATAAATTCCTCCAGAATAATTTCTATCAAAGAAGACTTTTATCTTGATCAACATTATAGAATATAAAATAATGAAGTGCTAAGGATTCAATGAGTACCACATTCTGTTGTATCTAATCAGGAAATAAAAAATTCCACATTATACTGGAAAATTATTCAACAAGACCTTGAAACATAGTTTAATTTTAGAATAACATGTTATCCTTAGACAGATAGTCAGTCTAAGATAACCATTCAAAACCTATATGACACACTAAGATATTTATCTATTTATACAAATGGTTGGGATCAGTAACTTCCTATACTTGTGTTTCTATAAAATAATATCATTCAATAAAGAATATAGATAGTTAAATATGAATACCTCTATAAAAATAAGTGTATAACTCATATAATTCGGGATTAAGTTGGAGGAAGAACTATATTTTTACATTAGAAAAATGATAAAATGGTCAAAAATATATATATAACATCCCTTGTCTTCTTTTCACATTAATAATTGATTTATTACATAATACTACACATAAGACAACCCAAATGATTAATAAGTCTATAGTTTTTTGGAATTCGGTACACTAGATAACTAAATAAAATAGGGAATACAACGTATTTATTGAAAAATTCTTTAGCATGATCAAACTACTCCTTTTAACGTAAAACTACATGGGATAACATGGTGACATAAAAAAGAAAGGGGAGAGCTATAAATTCCAATAATGGAATAAAAATGAAAAAATTGATAAATTTTATATAATAGACATATCATTGTGGAATAAAAAGATAATGAATAATAATGCTCGATATAACTTGATAATAATAACACTAGAAATCTGGAAACAACATAAACCATTGAATCATAAACATGGTTAAAGGATAAACCCACCATTAAATCATGGAGAACAAATTCCCATAAAAAATATGGTTTACACAATTTCACAACGTGATATATCTTGATACAAAACATTACCCAATGAATTGGTGAATTATCTAGGCCCACCCATCATACTCAATTCATTGACGTGCTTCTGTGTGAAACATAGATCATACAACATTGATTCATTCATCATAATAATTTATTTAATAATAAAGGAATTTGGAATACATATATGTATGTCCCTAATCAATTATTATACATGCATAAAGGTGAATAACTTTGAGAGAAAAATGGGTATGGTATTAAATACAAAATTGTGTTGTCTAGGAAAATCGCGATGAAAGTTTGGCAGCATACATGAATTACATAAACATCATAAAATATATTAATGAGATAAAAATGGTTCTTTCATCATTTTGAAATCATATAAAAGTTATGTCGGATATTTAATAACATATACCAGCATAATTAAATTGAAACAAATTACATGTGGTAAAGAAGATACTTGAATAAAGAGTAGAAAAGAATATATCCCTTACAAAATTTTGGCAAGGTAATGGGTGTACATAAGAGAACATGGGAGGAATAATGAGAGTGAAATGGGGCTATAATAATTTATAAATTAAATGTACAGTAATGGGAATATTTAAGAACATATCCAAAAAAAATAAAATGGTATTTAAAAGACACAACATACAAGGAGTTCAGGAATGGAAATGGGAAGAGTGAAATCCTACACAAGAGCATCAGCCCAGTTGGTGAGGACTCACTAGGTGCATCCAAGAGACCCAAGATCAAATCCGGGTGGAGGAATATTTTTGGGCGTTGTAGCAGTACTGTAGCAGTACTGTAGCAGGCACTGTTCGGTAATGTAGCAACTGGAACTATTCATCCATCTGGGCCTCCGGGCCACCGGTTTAGTCCTCGGGTCCTTCAAGGCTTTCGGGCCACCCAAGGCCATCGGTCTAGTGATTCTCAAGGCCTTCAGGCCACATTAAGGCCTTTGGGCCACCCCAAGGCCTTCGGGCCACACGAATGAAGGCCCCAGACACACTACAAAAAGGAGCAGCCCTTGAAGAGGATTCAGAGCAGGTGCACTCACCAGAGTAGAAGAAAATGGATTTTCAGAATGATAGGGTATGCCTATGCCATTTGTACTAGCCTATTCATGCATAGGAAGCCTAGCAAGATGGTCATGCAAAGGTGGAGAGCTACTATCAAGATGCAGATGCTAGGGAGGGGCAGTTCCTTGTAGATAGTCTAGTTGAATTCCCTAAGACCTTCGAGTCATGTAATCTCCTAAGCCTACGGGCAATGTAATATCTAAGCCTATGGGCCTTGTAAGGATTCCCCCTCATCCCTTAAAAGGGGGGTTATCAAAAATCAATAAAAAATGAAGGCCTTCGGGCCATTCAGGAGAAGAGAGATATCCTTTACAAAATTTGGGCCTAGTAACACGATATGGGAAGGTAAAAATGAGAGAAATAAATGATAACTAAATAAAATAATATCAATTTGAAATTTGGTGATATTCATAAAAGAATGACTTCATAAAAAGTTCAATTAAGATGAGAAATTCCAAACAAGGTTATTGAATTTTAAGAAGGAGAAGAAGGTCCCTTACTTGAGTGTGTGAATTAAAAAGCATTGTAGGGGATTCTTGAGGGAATAGGGTTTCCATAGGATCACTCTACAGAGTAGAGGGATGAGTATGTTCAGTATAGAAAAGTTTTAGTTAAGAGAAACGGGATATTGGGAGGGTTTATATAGGAAAAGAGGGGGATTTCATCATTATTTCGGTTTTAGTCTCAAAAAAACAAATTATCCAAGACCAAAAACAATCCCATGGTTTTCTCCCATGGTTTCTACAAATATTGATTAGTTCTCATTATTTTATAAGATGAAGGGATTAATGTGTTAAAATAATTCCCTTTCATATATGGAGGTGAGTCACACTCTGAAATAAAGGATTTTAAAAACATTACTATATTAAGAGATTTGGAGGATACACGATGTCTTTATAATATAAAAAATAAACATAAAATAATATTATATGGAAAACATTTATTTTGTCAGGGATCCCATTTATATTAATTATTACATCAATTTTGGGTAATTATAATTTCATAAAACCCAAAGTATATTTATACGATATTTAATGTTTTCCCGAAAATCTGATTATATCATAAAATTAGGAAACAATAAACCTTAGAGAATTTAGACATTCGCATTGCAAAATTTAAATACATTTTATCTAAATAATTTTCATAATATTTGAATTTTCACTTTTAAAATTAAAATTGAAATTTGTTAAATAAAACAGGGTTTTTTGACAATAAAAGTTCGGAAACCCTTATAAAAATTACAATTTACATCATAAAAATTATATTATAATTTATATATGATTGAAATTATTTAATAATATTGAAATATTATTTATTTAAAAAATCTATTATTTCATTAATTGAAATTTAATATTTACCAAAATTCATTTTATGCTATATTGTATCAAAGAAGAAATGACTTCCAAAGTAACAATTACAGGATGAAAATATATTCATTGTTTTATAAAAAAACATATTAATATTACTAGGGTATTGATATAAATCTCTATAATACACCATGAAACTCTCTAAGAGTAAGGTTTTTGATGGAGGAACTTCAATGGGGTGGTTAGACAAACATGGTTTGAGAAGTGATCTCATGGAGCATGAACTTCTCCTGTAAATAGTTTTTCTCATACAGAAGTTGTTGGATATCATGTTGAGATTGGTCAAAGGAAAACCAAGAAATTATGTCTCCCTTAGAGGTTTCAGTAAATGGGCATCATATGGCATGATCTTACTGGTAGAGGCTATCACATCCTTTTTTGGGTGCTAATTAGATTTTTTAAAACCCTTTATTTATAGTAATAATGTAATCATTGTTCAATGGATATATTATAAATGGTAATTATTCTTAATTTTATTTTAAATCCAATAAGATATAACAAAACAAAATAATTGCATGTACTTTCTACAACCATATTTCATAATGAGAAATTATGATAATTTGGAAAGGTTAATTTTATTTATAACAGTAAGTGTCCTTAAAATCACCCCCCCCCCCCCCTTATTAAATATCACATTAAAAAATTATTTTTTTGACATTAAAAATGATGTGCATGCCTTTACTTTATCACCTCCTCTAGTTCCCATGTTGATTATTCAAACATTTGGTTTCTCCATTGCACCTTGAAAACAGGAACATTCTTATTTAGAAGAAAATTTTATCTACAATATAATATCTTCACTGACTACTCCTTGTATGAAAGGTCATTCTCTAATGGTAGAACCTATGTACTGAGTTCATTTGAGAGGTCTGGTATGTACTTCCATTGGAGGGACAGATGGAATACATCATAATTTTGAGATTTATTCAGTGGGAGTTCTAGTTTATAGGTCGCCACTCTGATGAAATAAAGGATCTCAAAGGGAACAATGTATCTTGGAATAAGTTGTACCTTATTCCCAAATCTCATCACACTCTTTCATGTAGATATGTGGAGGAATATCGTGTCTTTAACATCAAAATCATGGTATTATTGATGATTTTTTTCATAACACTTTTCCCAACTCTAAGCCACCGTGATTTCTACTGAATGGTCATAACCTTTCCACAATTTCCTCAACCATTTTAGGACCTATAATTTTTCATTCCCTAAATTCATCCCAAAATATATGGGTTATGCACCTCTTCGCATAAACTGATTAATAGGTATCCATTTTGATGATTGAGTGGAAGATGTTGTGGTATTAGAAATTGGATAGAGAAAGGTTTCCATCCCAACCACCTTTGAAGTCCATAGAATATTATCACAATATTTATTCTAGTGTATAAATATTCCACTCATATAGTCCATCAGTTTGAGGATGATATTCTGCACTAAATTTTAGCTCAGTATTTGGATCTTGTGGGAGACTTTTCTAGAACAATGAGTTCAATATTGGATCTCAATCGAATAAATTTGATTGTGGTACACCATTCATGATTACCACTTATATGATGTATATCTATGCTAGTTGAGCTAGTGAAAAGTCTTATCAAATTTTGATAAACTGATCTATCTTTGTAAGATTATCCACAACAACCCATAGATAATTGTTCTTCTTGGATGTCTTTAAAGTCTGGAGACCAAGTCCATTGTTATGTTCTCCCATTTTAATGTTTATATGGGCAATGATTTCATCATCCATTTAGACATTAGACTTTCATCCTTCACTTTCTGGCATAAGAAGCACTATAATGTATATTCAGTAATATCCTTCTTCATATTCTATCACCAATAGTGATTATGTGGATCTTGAAACATATTTGTGCTTCCCGGGTGAATTGATAAATTCTAACTATGTCCATTACCCAAAAGTTCCATTTTTAATTTAGGATTTTTTGTAACACATTATCTTGACCCAAATATCATAATTCTTTCTTCGTCAATTTTATTCTCTGAAGAATACCCATTTCTCATGTCTTCTAACTTCTTCAGAATTACCACATCATTTCATGGATATCCTTTATCATTTTCAAATGATATGGTTGAGAAACTATTTGTGGATGGATTAATGATTTTCTTTCCTTCATAATTTTTATTCCCCACCTTTGTAGTTCTATGAATATTGGATCCTTCTCAAATCTCATTATTCATAATGATTCAAGATCCTTTCTACTTATAGAATCTGCCACTTTATTCTCTTTACTATGATGGTAGAGCATTGAGAAATCATAGTCCTTAATCAGTTATAACTGTCTTCGTTGGGGAATATTCAGATCATTCTATGTGAATATATATACATGAGTATTTTCTGATCTGATTATATCACACACTTCTACCTCACAGAGATAATTTATCCACCTTATCATTGTAAAGATCACAACTGGAAGCACTATATCAGGTGTGGGATAGTTTTTCTCATCAACATTCAACTTCCAAGAAGCATAAGCTATGATTTTTTCATTATTCATTAATAGACAACCCAGTCCATTTTTTAAAGAATCACTGAATATTACTAAAAGTTCCCCACTTGTGAGTAGTGTGATAACATAGTTAGTGATAATCCTAATTTTGGACTCCATCAATCTATCTTCACATTCATCATTTTAAGAAAACATAAATCCTTTCTGAGTTATATTTTTAAGAGGGTGTGATTGTCATGATAAATTTCTCAAAAAATAAGGGATAATACCCAGTTAACCCAATGAAACTACAGATATCTGTCATAGATGTTGGTCTCAACCATCCATTAATTTCTTCCTTATTTGAAGGGTCCATAGATATCCCGTTGCTTGTGATGATATGACCCAATAAAGATACTTCCTTCAAACAGTACTCACATTTTATGAACTTGGCATAAATCTTCTTATTTAGTACGGTCTTTATCACTATTCTATGGTTCTCATCATTCTCCTCCTTACTTTTGGAGTATTTTTGAATATTTTTTATAAATAATACCTAAGATTTTTTAATGTAATATCTAAAGACTATATCCCTCAAGTCCATAAATATTACAGGATAATTTTTGAGTCTGAATGGAATCACTATGAACTGATAGTACCTGTACCCTGTATAAAAATCAGTCTTGGGTATATCTTACTTATTCATCCTTAATGGATAACATTTGTACCAAATATCCACCTTGGAAAAGTATTTTGGTCCACATAGAGAATCAAAAACTTCATCAATATTATGTAGAGGGTACCTGTTCTTTATCATGATCATTCTGAGATCACAATAATAAATGAAAAATATCATTGACCCATCCTTCTTCTTGGTGAAGGGGACTGGTGAATCCCTTGGTGAAGCACTTAGGTATATGAACCCTGATCCCATGCATATTCACTGTTTTATTTCACCCTTACATCACTTTGGTAAAATCGTATTTTATTATAAATCATAATTATTGTAAAAAAATTCCCTTTATTGATGATACAATTATTATCGGTCTATCACTTTTAAAAAGGGAAATTTTACTTGTTTTGATGATGTTATTGTAGGTGGAGGTGATATGGAGAACCCAGAATTAAGTTCAAGCAAAGCGGCCTGAATCGCGTAGGATCCCAAGAACCCATGTGGACTAAAATGCACACTAAATCGAATCTGTGCATCCAAGGGTTTGACATTTTATTGATGGATCCAAAATTTGGTATGCTACAACTTTTCAGAATACACGAATGCCTAATTAGCCCATTTATGTTCCCATACAGACCCATATTTAAAAAAAAGTAATTTTCATGAAGTCAAATGTTATGTTCTATATTTTGACTATATCTATATTTCTGGAACACCAAATGATGAAAAACCATTCATGGAGAAATCCACGAGTAGGGAAATGATTATTTAGTTTTTTTAGAAGCGAGATAATTCTATATATTGACTTAAACCCATTATCCATGTTGTTTTACAATATATGGGTTCCAAAAATCATATTCCACTTTTCCTATAAATGGGAACCTTGGAAACCCCATTTTCAAGTTAAACTAAGATACAAGGTTCTTTCATTTTGGAGACCCAATGATGTCATATACAAATTCCTAGAAGTTTTGGTTGAAATGGGACTTGCTACATCAACATCTATGGCTTCCTTCCTTTCAATGGTGTTCTAATCTCCATGAGATTACCTGGGGGAATATGATGTAAATCTATAGCTTCATGTTTTTAAAATTTGAATGTTCATTCAATTATTGATTTTTATGTTTTTTTTCATCAACATATCTTATAATTTCACATATATATGTAATTTTATTTCATGTTCAACATATATTATCATGGTTGGGGGTATACTTTCATGTGATGCTTCACACACTATTCACCATTTCTTCTTCCCGCATTTAATTATGATGTTTTTTTGGTTCATATTGGTCCATTGAACTCTCATAAAAACAATCAAGTACATGTACATTTATGTCATTTTATAAAATGAAATAGCATAAAATCATGGACAGTGAATCTATTTCATCACGTGTTTCCTTGGTGATTTTCTCTCCCCAAGTCGAACACAAGTCACCCAATCATTGGTGGTAGCCAGTGAAATATTTTGAGATTTTGACTAAACCCAAGGAGGTATCCTAGTATAAACTCATAATGATTTTTTATAGGTGTTAAAAGTAGGTATTAAAATATCTATACCCTTTTGGTGGAAGTAAATAAGTATGAGCATCGTGACAATTATCGATTTGATAATGCTTAATTAATTTTTTTAATTCCCACATTTTTTTATCGCTTTCCTTTTTTATTTGCTTCTTAAATCATATAACTCCATGATTTACAAAATTTGAATCCATTTTTCATTATATAATCACTAAATAATTTTTTATTTAATGATCTAAGGCTCCACTGAGAGAATACATAGGTTTCATGCTATACTTCCTAAATTCTAGTAAAAACTAAACATTTATTTCAATGCACAAGAAATGTGATAAAATGTTGGCATTGCTTCCAAGGATCCAAGATCATTTTTTATCTTTATATAAATTTATATATTTTTTTCTTTATTAATTGGAACTCCTTTTAATATCCCTGATACCTTTTTAAAATTGTTGATTTTCTTTTTTTTTTGTGTTTCTTCTTCTTCTTCTCTCTGCCACTCTTATCCCCTCTCTCTAAAATTATGAAATGTAACCATCTATTTATATTTATCCATTAATTATTATTAATATGTTTTATATTATACATATTCCACTAAAAATGAAAAAATAGAATTAAAATAAAAAACTTCACCACATATTTTAATGACACAACCTGAAAAAGAAAAATTGCATGAATTTGACCTAGAAAATTGAAAAAACTCATCACTCAAAAATTATGTCATCTATAGTAGGAAAATCATGTTATACCGAGGAACCCCTTGTAGAACCTCAATTCGTCCCAAAACAATCAAAATTTTAACAAACCAAACCTCATAAATAATTAATTTAAAAAATTGAACCTTAAAATAATTTACCACTCTAGATGTGGAGAACAAACTCGCTTACATCCAATATCCAAAAGAAGAAACAAAATATGAGATGATATCAAACCACATCCACTTCCTTCAAAAATTTCATGGCCTTATTGATGAGGAACCTAACAAACATCTTAAGGAGTTTTATTTAGTGTGCTCCCCTATTAAACCCCAAAATATTTATGAGGACGTCATTATGTTTATGGCCTTCCCTTTCTCACTTATTGGTCTATAAAATGAGTAGTTATATTCTATACATACCACAATTGGGGGATGGAATGAACTAAAATGAATATTTTTAGAGAATTTCTCCCCAACCTCCTGAACTACATCAATTATAAAAGAAATTTGTGATATTATAAAATCACAAGGAGAGACCCTTCAGCAATATATATTGAGATTCAAAAGACTTTGTTTAAGTTTCCCCCACCAATATATTAGTGAAAAATTGTTAATTAAATACTTCTATGAAGGAATTGTCCCCATAGATCATGGAATGATAGATATTGCAACATGTGGTGACCCGGTTGATTAAAATCCCTCTAATGATCTTGAAATAATATCCAACATGGCCCAAAATGATCAATAATTATATACATGTGTAATTACAGCAACCCAAGGAGTTTATGAGGTAAGTATATCAACCCTATAAGAGATTGTAGATAATAAAATTGATGATATTCATACCCTTATAATGAAATTATCTCAAGCACTAGGTAACAAAAACTTTTCTTCTATTCCATTATATTGTGGTATTTATTCTGATAACACTCATTTCCTTGACTAGTTCCCAAAACACAAGGATGCATCAGTTTCTTATGCAGGATTATTCCGTGGGGGTCTATTCTAATAATCACCTACCTTCATTAAAAAAAATTTTTGGCCAACTCTATACCAAAGGCAAAAAGAAAAACCACACTACCGACACAGAGGAAACTCTAGCTACCACCAAGAAGAATTAGTATCAATAAGTCCAAGGTATGAAACCTTTTTATCATTCACCTTCTCAAAAAAATTATCCTCCACCAAAATATGAACCACGAATCGAGGACATGGTGAATCAAATGGAAACCCAGAACCTCCAGTTTTAATAAACCACACAATAAGCTATTCATGACCTACAAACACAAGTGGGAAAATTTAAAAACACCATCGGTGAGATAAATATTCAAGGTTCTAGACAACTACCATCCGAGCCTATTTCTAATCCAAAATAAAATGGTAATTTTTTTTCAATCACACTTCATAGTTGTAAATCATTTTCCTCATCTAATGATTTTCCCAACAATTATGAAAACCTCTTGAAAACTCTCTTTCCTAACCCTCAAATGTTTCATGTAAATAAAAACTCAACAAAAATTGAAATCAAATTATCATTCAGGATTACCACAAATAATCAATTACTCTTCCTTTTCCCAAAATTCTTTGTAAACCTAAAAAACATTTTTTTAATGATATTGATAAAGAAATAATGGATAAGTTTAAAAATGGTCAAGTTAACATTATTTTATTTGATTCAATTAAACAAATTCCTCACTACACCAGCTTTATAAAAGAGAATGTCACCCATAGACAACAACTGAAGGAGAATGAGAGAGTCAACCTTGAAAGGAATGTCTCATCTTTGACACAACCAACGATGCCATTAAAATTCAAGTATCTAGAAACTTTAACAATACCTTGCACCATATGGGAGAAATTTATTTCAAATACAATTCAAGATTTAGTTTCCTCCATTAATGTAATGTATCACTCCATGTATACTTCTCTACCTGTTAAGGAGATTTCATCGACAGACATTTTTGTGAAACCTTTTAACCTGTGTATGACACACCCATCAAGATTGATTGAGTATGCCATCGTAAAAGTGAATAATCTCAACATTCCGATAAATTCCTAAATTTATGAGATAGAATATACCTATACCCAAAGATAATATCCTCTCATACTTTTGTGTCCATTACTTAAAATATAACATATGATCATCAGTGTTCATAATGATACCCTATCGATGGACTTTGGTGGAGAAAATAGCAGTTTTAACATCCTTGATGCAATGAAACACCACATTGAATAACACTACACTTTTCCTATTTATTCAAAAGAAGTTCTCTATAACGACACACACACAAAATTATCTCATTGACCCATACATTGATCTATTTTCCCCTTCTTCAAATTTGGATTTCTTGAGTTTTATTCATGTTTTGAGTGTTGCATTGGTTCAGAAAAGTGTATATTTGGTGATTTTATTGATGAGTGTGTTCATTCTGAGGTACCCATGACCAATAATGATTCTGAAAATATAATTTCCATATATTCTCTTTACATATATAATAAACATGAGTAGAAAGATATCTCATGGAACTCACTCCCCCTAAATCCCCTCCATCAATACAAAAACAACCAGTGTTATAATTAATACTACATCAATCAAATTTAAAATATTTATATCATATATGTATTGACGAATTTTCCATCATTATTTCCAATGATGTCTTTCCACATTAGGAATAAAAACTGATCAACATTTTGATAGAGTTTCAAAATGTGATAGGATGGATATTCAAATATATTCCTGGGATTATCCCATCTATTTTTACACCATATACTTTTAGATGATTGGGGCTAATCCCATAAGGAAAGCTAAATGTTTTTTTGAATATAAATCTCATTGAAGTGGTAAAAATAGAAGTCATTACATTACATACTACTTGGATCATTTATCCAATATCTAATAGTAAATGGGTTTTCCTAGTGCAAATTGCACATAAAAAATTGGAATAATGGTTGGGCCAAATTAATGGAATTAATTGGTTCCAACAAATGAGGAAAATAATTTTTGTGTCTCTATTTACTATCGTTCACTGAATCAGGCCATGCGAAAGACCACTTTCCACTACCTTTCATTGACCAAAAGATAAAGCATTGGCTAGAAAGTCACATTATTGATTCCTTGATGGCTATTTAAGTTATTTTAAAATTCATATAGCCTATAAGGATAAATAAAATAAAACATTTACATATTGATTTGGAACATTTTTATACATATGGATTCATTTGGTCCTATGTAATACTCTTAGTACTTTTTAACAATGTACTTGAGTATTATTTTTACCTTGAGAATTATATAGAAGTATTTATGGATGATTTAAAAAAAATATGTCTCTTGAAATAATGAATTTCTACCACACTTAGGTTATATCCTCTCCAATTTCATTGAAAAATATCTCATATTAAATTACATGAAATTCTATTTCATTGTTCAGTTGGTGATTGTTCTTTGGAATGTTTTTTAAAATGGGGTAATTCAAGTAGATAAGTCAAAATTTTAATTAATTTCATCCTTTCCATATAAAAAATTTGCTCATGAGGTGTGATCATTATTAGGTCATGTAGGTTTTTATCTCCAATTCATTAAAGAGTTTAGTAATATTGCACTTCCCTTTTCCCAATTATTACAAAAAGACTCTGATTTTGTGATTGATAAAAATTATGAGGAATAATTAAATTCAGTAAAAAGGAGTCTCACATCACCTCCCATCATCCAACTACCTAGGTAGTATCTCCACTTCAAACTACTATTTTATTCCTCTAACATTATAGTTGGTAAGTTTTGTCACAATGGTTTGAGATGGTTCCTAATTTCATTACATATGCCTCAAATACATGTGACCCTACCAAGGAAAACTACACAACCACTGAAAAAAACCTCTTTAAATTGTGTTTTCCAAGGGAAAATTCCTTTAAAATATTATTAGTTAAAAAATCACTATTTTTTCAGATCATGATGCCCTTCGATTTCTCCTAAAGGAACCTAAAGGTAAGACCCACCTCATTTTGTGGATTCCTCTCCTCTATGTGTTTGACCTAGAGAAATGAGGTAAGAGAAGAGTGGAAAATGGTTTTTATGAACACATTAGTAATATTTCCTCACCATTAGACAACCATGTTGACTCATCCCCCACCCGTTGGAGAATTCATTTCCTAGGATAACCTTTGTGATGTTTTGGACCTTACCCCATAGTATGTGGACATTGTGATTTTTTGAGTAGCATCTAAGGTCCCTACTGATTACATCACTTCAAAATCCTCAAGTAATAAGCATGATTATTGGTGTTACATTTGGGATGAACCATATTTGTGGAGAATATTTAGTGACCAAGTTGTTCATCGGTGTGTCCTTAAACATGAGTTCGCCTTTATTTTTACCTTTTTCCACACTTTGGCTTCTAGGGGCCACTTTTCCTCTCAACGTACTACTCTAAAGGAAATTGACTGAGAACCTTATTCTCCAACACTATATAGTGATTTCCATATATTTTTTAAATCATATACTTGATGTCAATTCGTATGAGATATCTCCAAGAGGAATGAAATTCCCCAATATCCCATGTATTGTTTTGAAATCATAGATGAATAGGGAATTGACTTCATGGGGTATTCTCCAAATTCATTTGGATTCGTGTACATCTTACTAGCTACTAACTACGTCACTAAATGGGATGAAATGAAGGCTATTAGGAGTTATGAATCTTGAGTGGTTTTTGATTTTGTGATGTCCTAGATTTTCAATAGTTTTGGTTTACCAAGATTTATCAACAGTGATCTGGGTTCACAGTTTTACAATCACTATGTGAATAACATTATCCATATGTATGGGGTTGTTCATAATGTATCATTTTCTTATCACCCCCAAAAAAATGGAGAGGTTGAAATATTAAATCATTAATTCAAGAGAATCTTGAAAACATGGAACAACCCAATTGGAAATATTGGAGTTTTCAATAATATAATGCACTTTGAGAATACCATATAGCTTTTAAATCCCCAATTGGAATTTCAATATAAAGGATTGTGTTTTGAATGTCATTCCACCTCCTGGTGGAGGTATATCATTGTGTATATTGAGCTGTGAAATTTTGAAAAATGAACATCTTTGATGTAGCTGAGCATAGAATGTTTCAGATTTAGGAGTTGGATGAAATTAGGTGTAATTTATATAGAATCTCTCGAATCAATAATGTGAATAAAAATTCTATCCATGATGATGTAATTCATCAGTGGAAGTTTCATATTTGTTAAAAGGTCCCCATGTACAATTATAAGCTTAATATCCACCCATTGTTTTCTTCATTTCCATTATCTCAGTTTTTATATTGATACTAATGTTTACCATTTTGGTTCTATAGAGGGTTTTCATTAAAAGAGTGGAAACGAGTTAAATTTCAATGGGTAGTGTATCAAACACTTGAATGAATATTTTCCAAAGAATCCGGTGGATGAAATCTAGCTGATGGATGTAGAATTTGACACCAAAAAGCAGTTTTACCTTCACCCTAGATTTATTTATTGTTCTATTCATCTATAATTATTTCATTTAGGATAATGTGATTTTAATGTGTGGGGGAAGGATCCATGACATTGTTAGGATTAATATTCTAAAAAACAAAAAAAAATCATTTCTTTTTTCATTTCTTTTTCTTTAAATCGTGTTTTTAGGTAAACATTGATCATAAAAAGAATATCCAAAACAATTTTTTTGTGCTAGAGTCAAATATGTGGAAAATTCCATTGTTTTTTGAAAAAAAAAATTAATCAAATGAATGTTTATATGTAATATTTTTCTTGAAATAGAATTTTCAAATCATTATTGGGGTTTTAATGGATTTTTTAAATTCATGCATCATGAGAACTGACCAATATTTTAATCCCTTACCTGATAAATGTTCAAAGAACATTATTGAATATTATTCCATTTAATCACATTCTTAAGAATCTTTGGTCCTGTAGAGAAACAAAAATATTCTTTGGTTTTGTTTGAATCCAAAATATTCAAGTGTATAATATTCAGGATTGAGGATATCATTCATTGAGAATCCCTTTTACAGTTAACCTCTACTTTTTCCACCTTGACATTTTACCATTATTAAGCCTCATAGACCATGAAATGCAAGTTAGGTGGCCCCATTAAAAGATACATTTTCCCTACCTACCCATATCTTGTGTACATTATCATTTTATTTTTATTCAGTGTGGGGTAGAGGGTGTTTCTATGAGAATACTCTAGAATGATCCATTGTAATGGGTGAGTGAAATGGTTCCAACATTTGTTTTGGGTTCTAGGTCTACAAACCATATTATATCATTTTTTAATACTTGATTCCCTCTTTGTATCCCAAAATATATATATTAAAAATAGTTCATTGCATAGAAAAAATAAAACAATAGAAAAATTTTATAAAAGTGGATGTTTACACATTATTATTCACTTCATAGTGGTGATCCAGACAATTGGAAAATTGGAATAGTGAGTTCTAAGTGATACATGATTGAGGGGTTGAGTGTGTACATTAATTGTTAAAACCTAATTAATTTTGAATTTTTTTACCTAATAGATTAAACACTCATATTCTATCATATATTATTAAACACTAAATCCTACCAACACTTAATCCTCAGAACAACCTATTGGATTTCCTTTTGATAAGCACAATAGTTTTCACTTAAAGATAAATTAGAATCTTATAATGAATATCGTAATATCACATGAAATATAGAAAAATATCATAACTCCACATTCAAATATTCTTTGAGTGATGAGGGAAATTTTCAAGGTGAGGTACGTTTCAACATATTTCATTGGTGAATAAATAAAGTTGAAAACATTCAAATGTCAGAGAATAAAAATGATTGGAATATTGATTTCATAAATGATAAATTGTGATTTTCATTTCAAGAGAATCTTGGATTTTTTTCTCAACCTCGATATAGGAATGGACTTGTTTGTGGTATAAGACTTCTCCCAAGATTATAAATGTTTATGTGCGGGGGTGTAATGGTGAAATGATTTAGTGTTTTATTTCACCCTTACATCACTGTGTTAAACTACTTCTGTTTTATAAATTCTAATTATAATAACAAATTCAGCATCATATATTATTAAAATATTTTTTATTTAACACTATTAAAATGGGAAATTTCAGTTGTTTTATGATATCATTGTAGGTGGAGGTGATTTGAAGGATACAAAATGTAGTTAATGAAAAGTGGCCTAAATTTCGTAGGAACGCAAGAACCAAAGTGGACTCAAATGAATACTAAAACTAATACATTCATCCAATTAGGATAAACTATTATGGGTGGATCAAAAATTTTATGGGATACAAATATTCTAAATACACAAGATCCTAATTCATCTATTAAGGGTCCCATCCAAATAGATTTTTCCATGAAATAGAATTTTCTTGAAGTTAAATGTTATTTCAATAATTTGGATATATCTTGAGAAATGTACCAATAAATAATGTAAACTTTTTGGCGAAGAAACACCAAATATGGATAGACTTGTTTTTATTTTTTTCAAAAGTTATATAATAATCTATAGTGGAATAGAACTATTTTCCATGTGTATTTATGAAATTTGGGATCCCAAAACCACCTTCCACTTTGCCAATAAATGGGATACTTCATCACCTCATTTGAAATTTTGACCATGAAAATTTTTTATTCCATTATGGATACCCAAATTATCCCCCTAATCATTCCTATATGTTATTGAGTCTATGGTATGTGATACATCAACGTCTATGGATCCCTCCATTTCAACTAATTAAAAAACTCCTTCTGATCACCATGGGGAACGTTATGTAAATCCCAAGATTCATGTTTCTAATATTTTAATGATCATTTTAATTCTAGTTTTTTATGTTTTTTTTATCGTCCTAACCTTTTTTAGTAGATTTATGTATTTTTTTCTCATTCTAAACTCGTATGATCATATTTTGGGGTACCCATTCATGTTATTTTTCACACACGGCACACAATTTCTTCATCCCTATTTTAATTATGATGTTTCTATAGATCATATTTGTAAATTGAACACTCATAACCATTTTCAAGTAAATGTAAAAACTTTTCATGGTATCACAAAATAATAACATAAAACATGGAAAGAACCTCGAGTTCTTGATGTGTTTCCCTGGTGAGTTTTTTTTATGAAGTTGAACCCAAGTCGCCCAATCATCCGTGGTAGCCAGTGAAACATTTTGTGAGTTTGAGTAATCTCTATAAGTTATCCTAAGAGCTAATTAGTAAAATTATATTTCAAGGTGTTACAAACAAAGGATTGAAATAACTATTCCCTTTCTCTTGAAGTGATGAAGGATGAGTATCATGATAATTTATCGAGTTGATCATGCCTAATTAATTTTGTTAATTTCTGCTTTCTTTTATCGCTTTAATATTTCTATTAGCTTATTAAATCATAAAATCCAATGTTTTCCACTATACCATTCCCCATTTCTATACATAATAAAAAAAAATTATTTTTGTATTAATGATCTAAGGCTACATAGAGATTTGACCTAGGGTTCCTTCTAAATTGTAAAAAATGTAGTAAAGAACGTTTAAGTTGATGTTATAAACAACATGACAAACCCTTTATCAAAATTCTCCTATATCTCTTAGTTAATCACCTCATGTTCCAAAACAACCATTTTATATGGATTCTTGGTAACAGAAATTCCTAGGTTTAATCTTAATTGAAAATTAAATATCTTGGCTAAGAGTAAGACCAAACAATTCCTCAGGAATCACCTTAATGTATTCCCTCACAAAAGAAATGTCTTCGAGGATGGTACACTCCATATAATTTACATTTTGAGGTAGATATACACCCTCATGGTGACATAAAGTTCATACTTGAGAATATATCTCTAACGAAGATTCAATATTCTCCTTGTACTTGTATAGAATTAGGGGTTGATTAATAATACGAAGTGTGATTTCCTTCTCATGGAAATTTATGTTGGCTCTATATATGTATGGTCAATCCTTGACAAGAATTGAATCAAATTCCACCAAACTAATTATGAAAATTTTCTCTACAACTTTAATACCACAATCCTTGATAGGGGAGGATTTATATACTTGGGGTGCAACAATTTCTCCATTTTTCATTTTCATCGAAATAACTACTTCCATACTTTTTGTGGTGTTTGAATACCTCTACTAAGATTACCTAAAGTGAAGGAATGTGTAGAACATGAATAAAAACATTATTTTCTCTATTATTCAATTAATTACTAGTGTGCTGGTCCACATATCATTTTTTGGTATCAACCTCAATGGTTTTGATGGAAAAATCTCACCCTTTCTACCATGGAGTTTGTTGGTTTTATCAAGAAACCCAAGGCATAGGTCATTTGTTTGTAAGGTTCCTTGGTTACTTGTAGTTGAGTAAATGAAAAATTCACTAAGGGATGAGAGGAGAATTATATTACTCCATCACATTTGCAGGTTTTTCATGTGGTAAATTTCTAGCTAGGTTTCATTCATTCCCACACCTAAAGCATTTATTCATTACCCTTAGGAACTTTTCAGAGTTCTTCACCATGCACGTTTGACAAGGGGGATGTTGAAATTTATTTTCACTATTATATTTCTTCATTGAACCACAATAATTAAATTCCACTTTATTCTTATTTTCCCTGTGATACCCTTTATATTCTCTAATCTCCATTTCAACATTGAGGTAAAAATGAAAAATTTCCTCATAGATATCAATGTCAATGATCAATAGGGATTTTCATAGACTAGGTTTTACCCCACCAATGAGGTGGTCAACCTTAGATTCATGGGTAATGAAGAGTTCAAAGGAGTATTTTGAAAGTCTTATGAGGCTTTCCTTATACTCCAAGAGAGATTCATCATCATTTTGATTGAGGAAATTAAATCCCATTCAATTTTAAGTGGGATAGTGTGAGGAAAATATTTATCAAAAAACATTTTCCAAAATTCCATCCACTCCATCACATCAATATCTTCCTTGGGATAGTTATTATTGATAAATGACCTATATTGATCATATTCTCCCTCTATATGATAAACATACATGCAACCTTCTATTTCTCCGAACATTGAAGTATGGAGAAGATCCTCTCATTGGATTTGATCCATTATTCCCCCATTAAGGGATCAGATGATCCATTGAATGTAGGAGCCATTTGTCAAATTAAACGATCAATTTTTTCTTATTATCACTTAAGGTGGTTTTGGTGTTTCTCTTGATCATGATTTTTATTTAGAACTGGGGTCTTCTGAGAGATTATCATCATTAAGTTCTTGATGCATGCACTAATCAGTTTAGGCTTCTCATGGGGGCAGCCATCGCATTATCTATCACACCAATTGTTTACCTGATTAATCCTATTTATGGAAACCTGACTGAATAAAGGAAAAATTATGGTTGAGTATTTTAAAAAATAAAAAACACATAAAGGATAATGTAATGACATTAAAGGGACAACTTGTAAATTACATTTATTTCCTTATCTTATGAATCTCTAGGCTTCAATCTATATTATCTGTGATCTACTCCCAAAAATATATTCTTAAGGGAATTTTTTTACATAATAATGGTTCATAATGATCATTGGAATTTACCAATGAATATAATTAGGATTTTAAATCCAAGTGTGTAGTAATGCTTGTTGTCATGTACCAGTTTACCACAAGTCAGGCTCAAAAGACCTTGTTGGAGTTGTTACGCCTTGGAACATATGTTCCAGAACTACTTCAACATATAGTATCAAAACACGGATGTATTTTTATGATAAAATAATT
Source organism: Viscum album (assembly GCA_963277665.1). Taxonomy (NCBI): domain Eukaryota; kingdom Viridiplantae; phylum Streptophyta; class Magnoliopsida; order Santalales; family Viscaceae; genus Viscum; species Viscum album. The sequence continues at coordinate 246,492,710 of OY728135.1, read as the reverse complement.
AATCTATATTAACCAATATTTTGGTATTTTTTCATATATAGAGACGTATCCTTATGTCTTTTTCTAGAGTTTTCTAATCCAAATCCCAAAAATATCTAAATTTTTCATCTCATACCAATTATAACCCCCATGATTTTATTTCACATTAATACTTGATTTATTTTATGAGTCTGCACATAATAAAAAATTGATTATATATTAGTATAGGGTATTTATGAATTAGTTACATTAAATAACAACATAAAATATGAAAAAAACATCATTATTGAAAACTTTTATAACATGCTCGAAATAATCCATCGAACATTAAACCCCATGGGATAACCTAAGAAAATATATAAGAAAGGGGTGTGAAAGAAATCCTAGTAAGTGAATATACATGGAATAAGTGATACTTTTAAGAAAATAGTTATATCAATGATGAATAAAAGGAACACCAATAATAAGGTTTGATATAGCCTGCTAATCATAACATGTTAAATGTTGAAACAACATAAAACATTGAATCCTAATCATAGGTCAAGGTTAATCCTTCAAAGACATCATGGTGGAAAAACTTCACATAAAGGTATCTGGTTCACTCGCTATCCCAACATGATGTATCATGATAAAAAAATTACCCAATGCATTGGAGCATTATCTGGGCCCACTAATCAAATTCATTTCATTATCATTCTTAAGTATTCCACATCGATCATACAACATGGATTCACTTGTCATAAAAATATATTCCATGATCAAAGAATGTGGAATAAAAAAATTTACATACCCAATCAATTATTATATTTCATTAAATCTGAATACCTTTGATATAAAAATGGGTATGGTATTCACTAGAAAATTGTTTTTGTAACACCCCGAGATTTTATGAAAGATATTCTTTTTAATTTCATTAATGTCTTGTGTTATAAGCTACACCAAAAGGAGCTTTCACAACACACATCTCTGACATGGCTTGAATTACAGGCAATCGCGACCTTCCACAATAGCGTGTGTTGTACGCAACACCAAGTTTCGCTAAACAACGATATGCTATTAAAATATTACTAAAACTAGACGTTATGAATAGTAATAACCACTTTTTGAAATTTTGTAAATTTTATTTTTTTAAATGTACTTCATTTTTGGATTTGGAATATCGAAATTAGCTTAGGGTGAAATTTTGGTAATTTTCGGATAACTTTCATATTTTGATGAATAGTGGAAATTACTAAATTTTAATTAAAAACAACTTTTTCAATCGAAATAATTAATAGTGATAAATTATTAATTTTAGTGGTTTTAAAGTATATTTAGAATATATTTTTACAATTTAATACAATGATGGTCATTGGATGTAATTTCACACTTAAACCAGTTATAAACAAGTTTCAATCTTTCGATAGTTATTATCTCTTAAAAACACGCTATTTGTTTTGACGACGGGAATTAATTATTAAATTAGTTAATGCAACTGATATGTTTTGAATTTGGTAAAATAGACACCATTTTTGAGTTCATAATATCAAATATAGCATAGGCCTAATTTTTGGTATTTTTCTGAAAACTTTCAATTTTCTATGAATAGTGAAACCACTAAGTGGTAGCTAAAAAAACTGAATTTTTCATAAAACATAATTTTACCGCTTCTATGAGTGGAATTTCAAAAATCCGAGAGACACGGTTGATGTCAGTAAGTAAAATGTGGTTCAATGAGATGAAATTAATTTTTTGGTGAATAGTAACGTTTTACTTTTTTTTACCACGGTTAAAAGTAAATAGGGTAATTAAGGGTAGAAATGACATTATTATTATCCTAACACATGTCCTAATTCTATTGGACAAGTTTAATTCGACCAAAAACAAACTTAGGAATAACATATGACCATTTAGGCCCACTTGGATTAGATTAGGACATTTATTATTTATTTATTTAAAGAAGGGTTAAAAGAGTTAAAATCAAAGTTTATTTACTAAAACATTTTTAATATGGGGTTATACATAAGATAAATTCGACTATAAATATTCATTAGAAATATAAAAAGATTTCATACATAATGGTATTTTATTTGTAATTTTTAGACATTAAATAATTTAATTTATTTATGACACAATGATGATGCAGTAATTATCTTATTAATGAAATATTGACATAATTGAAGTTATAAATACCCAAATAAATATAATTTGAGACTTTTTATAAATTACACTAATTGTCTAGGTTAATATGACATGTTAGTATTGATTTAATTAACTTTTTTCGAACTTATCATTCTGTTATGATTTTCACAAAAATCAATTACTGAATAGTGTCAAAATTGACATAAAATAGTTTTTAAAACAAATATTATATTATTAATTGTTATTTTATTCCTAAAAATCTAAGGTTTGGCCAAATGACTTAGATAAGGTTATATATATTAATAATAAACAAATTGGGGTTCGTTTGACTTCTTATAGTAAGTTTAGTAACCTTATAGTGTAAGAACACAGGAAGACACGGTAAAAGTAAAATTATTTAACATAATGTTAAATCTAAATGATAAGGTTAAAATAGGAACCTAAACTTGTCTAAATTCTATTGGATGAGAGGATTTCGACCCATCCCTGCCTTATCCTCGAATTAAATCAATTTGGAGCTATTTAAAACCGAACTTGACTTTAAAATAAAATAATATTTTTAGTTTTTCCAAAGGAGCCCCTCTCCTCCCTTATAAAAGGACACCTCCTCCCTCTCTTCCTCACACATCTTTGAGCCTTCAAGCTCGTCCAACCCCTGACAAATTCTCTTCTCCACTTCCCTAGAAACATCCTAGAGGTTCTGGTCTTCCTCAAAGACCAATTTTAGTGCCCTAAGAGGAGGTCTCAAAGAGGCGCTTCAAAGAAGAGGTAATTTCCGTTACCGATTCTTTCACCTTTATTTCTTCTTCCACTTATTATTCTTAGGTTGTTTCATTATAAAGTAATAACATTAGTATCACCCATATAATGATATGTTATTATAAGTATGAAACAATTCTATTTCACCATCTATCCATCCTACGGAAAATGAAATCACCGCGCGTGCGTACGTACGGATTACCGTCTCCACGCAGTGGTGTAATCTATTTTCCGCCACCACCTTAATTGGATGGGTATAATGGTGTAATGAGTAACTATATATGATTATTATAAAGTGATATTGATACTGGAATAGTATACATACACTTCAACACAATTTCACGATCATGAGAACGATATCATCGCTCGTGCGTACGTACGGAATACCGTCTCCACGACGCGATAAGATTCATTCTCCACATTAACCATTCATGAATGATTATAAAGTATATATAATGAATAATAATGAAATATATGACATGTTAAATCTACTGGATTTATGTATATATATATATGTATGTCATCTACTTACTTCCATTCAAGACAATAAGGAAAGGAAAACAGCGTTCATGCGTACGTACGGACTACCGTCTCCATGAACAGTGTGTTTCATTTCATTTATCTATCTATTATATATATATATACTGAATATATATGATATATAAATCATGTTTTATATTCTGGAAGTAAGTAAATCATGATATAAGTAATAATAATGTCAAGAACAACAAGTCCAAACACCTACGACAAATGAATCGATTTTACCCAAAACACTCTTTAACATGGAATTTACAAAAGAACGGGTAAAATAAAGTCATAAGTGAACCATATATGATATAATAACAATTAATATGATTCTGGAATAAGTCAATGACATTATTTAAATCATTATACAGGAGGTTCGGACACTTACGAAGCAAATCGGACCTAAGGTAAGGGAAATATCACAATCTCATTTTTATCCGAGATTGTTTATACTTTAGTATTTACTGGGGTGTATTTTATCATCCAAATCCATGTTTCCTCAATATGTAATATTATTTCCATCCACCTACAATTGTTTAAATCCAATTTTACCCTTCGGTGAGTTTTTAGTAAAAGATATGAAAGGAATCTTTTGTCGTTTTTCGTACGAGGTACTTTTTTGACTTTTCTGACAAAAGTACGAGAAGAATGTTTTTTTCAACTTATACGGCATGAATGGATTTTTAAAACCTTATTTCCAAGAATCTTCCTTTACAAGTTTTCAAGTTTATTTTTAATCAACTTCTTTTAGTTAGAATTTTATGACATGTTAAGAAAGGAAAAGTGTTTTTGAAGTTGAAAGGATATTTTCCTCAAGAATGGAGTTCAAGTGTTTTATCAAAATTATTTTCCATCTAAGATAAAATAGGGATCTGTTTCTATCCCTATTATTACATTAATTTGATTATGTTGTGATCGAATTATTTTTATGAATTCCTTTATCTTATATGAATTGTTTTATGATGCCATGTTGTTTAAGAATCCCATTTTTATTACATGGGTTATGCTATGATGTATGGTTTATGATTTTGTGGCACACATAAGAATGGTATCATTATGAGATGGGTGGGACCTATATCTCCCTCAAATGCATTGGGTAAAGATTTTATATCTCATGAGATAGACTTGGCTGGAATGGTAGGTTATACCGGTTCAGTGAAACATGACTGAAATGAGGGTGACTCGGTTCAGAAAGGGACTTTGTCCACTAAGATAGTCTTGGCAATGAGTCTTGACTAACAAGAAATGATTCTCTATGATTATGTGTGAATGCCAAAAAGTTTCATGTTTTAAGTTATGATTATTGTGATTTCATTTCACTACTATGATTTATCCCATGTTATGAAATTATGCTCTCTTTTGCAGGTTAAGATTTCGAAAATGTTATGATCTTATGAAAATGATGTGATTGATATTTCTTTTTTTACCCTTACTGAGCATTTTAGCTCATCCTTTTATGTTTTATTTTCCCCAGGATATAAAGAAAGGTTTTAGGTATAATAAAAAGGAAGATCTTTATGGGATATGTTGAAGATCTTTCACCAGGATTAGAGGATTATATTCTGAGTTTCCAAAGACACTAAACTATTATGATCCTTGTGTGTGTGTTTTTGTTATGTACTAAGTATTCCGCAAAAGTAATGTAATGTCAATGTACGTCAAGATACGGGTCTCTACAGTTGGTATCAGAGGAAAAGTTTAGTCAACCTTTGGAAACTAGGATGCAAGAACTTTAGTGAGATCCCTAGAGCCCCTTTATTATGATTTTTTCCTCTCACACTATTCTTTTTGGGTTTTAGAAAATGGCTGGAAACAAGATGATTCACGATAATGGAGGGTATGATGGACAATGGAATGATATTCTTCATGAGCAACCAAATGAAATGGGATTTGGAAGTACAAACATCATTATTATGCCGAATCAGCAATCTCATAATATGATCAATAAAGTAAAATTTGGTAAGTTTCCTGACTCGGGTAATAAGAGAAAGATGGAGTTTCATGATGATCATAGAGGAAAGAAAGTTCAATTTCCCCTGTGTAAATCATGTGGGAAGAGGCATCAAGGAGAATGTTTCAAAGGAACTGTAAGATGCTTTGGGTGTGGAAAAGAAGGACACAAATCCAGTAAGTGCAAATGAAAAGGTTCAGTTAACACCAGGGATGAGGATAATGGTATTGCTACGACATCAACAATGGTTAAATGTTTTAAATGTGGAATGTACGGGCATTATGCAAACCAATGCCCTAAGGGAAAGTCTCATGAAGAGAATCAGTATGGTCGTATGGGTAGTATTTATGTGGATGATGATGAAGAGACTACAAATGATATGTGAGATGAAATAGTTGTTGAAGCTCGGTCAATGGTTTAAGAATGTAGTGGAATGATTACATGTTTATCATGTGTAATGTTGTATAAGTAATCTCATGGTACTATGGAATAAAGAGACATCTAAGGATTGTTACACTGTTGTCTTTCCTTGAGTTTTGAAAGTGTATGATTAATGGTACCAGTTTCCATGAAAGGTTATTCAGATATTTTTGGAATGTAGATGATATGCGCATAATGAAGGGATAAGACGATAATGAGATGTTTGATTGTATTCATGAGCTCATGATTGATATAAGGACTAAGTGATATCATGGTTTGATTATAAAGAATTTTGAGGATTTTGGTTTGTGGAAAGTGTTAACTTTTAACTGCATTCATGTTTTCACTAAGGTTCAATGGAATACATGATTAAGGCCTTCGAATGATAGGAATGTGACCAACAAGATAGGAATGCAGTATTACGATATATGGGGATCAACGATGATATTAAATCTCGGGTAATCATTTTCACTATGTTATGAGAGTGGACCGAAGTATTTTAGATAAGCCTAAATATTGGAATGGATTATGTTGGACATAAGTTAGTGTTGTTTAAGGATAGAACTTTTTTTGATATTATTGATGGGATGTTATAGTAATGTAGTTTTAGAAAAAGGACAACCTGCAGGACGGGCGACAGCCCATCGCGTCGGACACGACTATGGGAATCGAACCCACAACCGAAGTGCGACGGGACTTTATCGCCTACCACTGGCCTACAGGAAGTCCCTGGTTAGTAGAAACTAGTTTCATTTTATTAAGAGGTATGATATGTGAAGTATAAGTTCAACCTCACAAAAGACAGACTTATGAATATTTGATAAATATTGCTAACCTTTTGTTTGAAACAGATGGAATGACCCATCATTCTATCACATGATCTTTTAACACTTCATTTCTTTAAGAGATGAAGTGGAAACTATTCAAAGCAGGAACAACAGTAAGATTGTACCAAAATCAAGTAAGTATTTCTTCTAATTCAAAATTTTCAACTTTAGGGAAATGATATTGAAAATCAAAAATGTTGTCCTAGTGATCTTATATATGATGAATCAGATGGTACCCTAGATCATCACAAATTTATGGCTTTGTGATTGTTGTCTTCTTCATAGCCATGTCCTCTACCACTCTCCATCAGAACATGATGGTTAGATTTCTCTTCCATGTCCATATTTTCACCTATATTCTCCTATGTGGATACCCAGTGATTAGTTAACTTGGGTAACCATTACGTTTTATACTTTAGTTTTTAAAGATAAGTTTTGGTATTCCTTTTTAAGATGTGGGTTTCTATCAAAGAAACTTCCAAATAGTAAACCATTTATAACCCCGACGAATTTCAAGGGCGAAATTCATTTTAAGGGGGTTAGAATGTAACACCCCGAGATTTTATGAAAAATATTCTTTTTAATTTCATTAATGTCTTGTTTTATACGCTACACCAAAAGGAGCTTTCACAACACACATCTCTGACGTGGCTTGAATTACATGCAATCACGACCTTCCACAATAGCGTGTGTTGTACGCAACACCAAGTTTCGCTAAACAACGATATGCTATTAAAATATTATTAAAACTAGACGTTATGAATAGTAATAACCACTTTTTGAAATTTTGTAAATTTTATTTTTCAAAATGGACTTCATTTTTGGATTCGGAATATCGAAATTAGCTTAGGGTGAAATTTTGGTAATTTTCGGATAACTTTCATATTTTGATGAATAGTGGAAATTACTAAATTTTAATTAAAAACAACTTTTTCAATCAAAATAATTAATAGTGATAAATTATTAATTTTAGTGGTTTTAAAGTATATTTAGAATATATTTTTACAATTTAATACAATGATGGTCATTGGATGTAATTTCACATTTAAACCAGTTATAAACAAGTTTCAATCTTTTGATAGTTATTATCTCTTAAAAACACGCTATTTGTTTTGACGACGGGAATTAATTTTTAAATTAGTTAATGCAACTGATATGTTTTGAATTTGGTAAAATAGACATCATTTTTGAGTTCATAATATCAAATATAGCTTAGGCCTAATTTTTAGTATTTTTCTGAAAACTTTCAATTTTTGATGAATAGTGAAACCACTAAGTGGTAGTTAAAAAAACTGAATTTTTCATAAAACATAATTTTACCGCTTCTGTGAGTGGAATTTCAAAAATCCGAGAGACACGGTTGATGTCAGTAAGTAAAATTTGGTTCAATGAGATGAAAATAATTTTTCGGTGAATAGTAACTTTTTACTTTTTTTACCACGGTTAAAAGTAAATAGGGTAATTAAGGGTAGAAATGACATTATTATTACCCTAACACATGTCCTAATTCTATTGGACAAGTGTAATTCGACCGAAAACAAACTTAGGAATAAAATATGACCATTTAGGCCCACTTGGATTAGATTAGGACATTTATTATTAATTTATTTAAAGAAGGGTTAAAAGAGTTAAAAACAAAGTTTATTTACTAAAACATTTTTAATATGGGGTTATACATAAGATAAATTCGACTATAAATATTCATTAGAAAGCTAAAAAGATTTCATACATAATGGTATTTTATTTGTAATTTTTAGACATTAAATAATTTAATTTATTTATGACACAACAATGATGCAGTAATTATCTTATTAATGAAATATTGACATAATTGATGTTATAAATACCCAAATAAATATAATTTGAGACTTTTTATAAATTCCACTAATTTTATAGGTTAATATGACATGTTAGTATTTATTTAATTACCTTTTTTCGAACTTATCATTCTGTTATGATTTTCAAAAAAATCAATTACTACATAGTGTCAAAATTGACATAAAATAGTTTTTAAAACAAATATTATATTATTAATTGTTATTTTATTCCTAAAAAACTAAGGTTTGGCCAAATGACTTAAGTAAGGTTATATATATTAAAAATAAACAAATTGGGGTTCGTTTGTCTTCTTATAGTAAGTTTATTAACCTTATAGTGTAAGAACACAAGAAGACACGGTAAAAGTAAAATTATTTAACTTAATGTTAAATCTAAATGATAAGGTTAAAATAGGAACCTAAACTTGTCTAAATTCTATTGGATGAGAGGATTTCGACCCATCCCAACCTTAGCCTCAAATTAAATCAATTTGGAGCTATTTAAAACCGAACTTGACTTTATAATAAAATAATATTTTTAGTTTTTCCAAAGGAGCCCCTCTCCTCCCTTATAAAAGGACACCTCCTCCCTCTCTTCCTCACACAACTTTGAGCCTTCAAGCTTGGCCAAACCCTACCAAATTATATTATACACTTCCCTAGAAACATCCTAGAGGTTCTGGTATTCCTCAAAGACCAATTTTAGTGCCCTAAGAGGAGGTCTGAAAGAGGCGCTTCAAAGAAGAGGTAATTTCTGTTACCGATTCTTTCACCTTTATTTCTTCTTCCACTTCTTCTTCTTAGGTTGTTTAATTATGAAGTAATAAAATCAGTATCACTAATATACTGATATGTTATTATAAGTATGAAACAATCCTATTTCACCATCTATCCATCCTACGGAAAACGAAATCACCGTGCGCGCGTACTTACAGAATACCGTCTCCACGCCGTGGTGTAATCTATTTTCCGCCACCACCTTAATTGGATGGTTATAATGGTGTAATGAGTAACTATATATGATTATTATAAATTGATATTGATACTGGAATAGTATACATACACTTCAACACAAGTTCACGATCATGAGAACGATATCATCGCTCGTGCGTACGTACGGAATACCGTCTCCACGACGCGATGAGATTCATTCTCCACATTAACCATTCATGAATGATTATAAAGTATATATAATGAATAATAATGAAATATATGACATGTTAAATCTACTGGATTTATGTATATATATATATTTATGTCATCTACTTACTTCCATTCAAGACAATAAGGAAAGGAAAATAGCGTTCATGCGTACGTACGGACTACCGTCTCCATGAACAGTGTGTTTCATTTCATTTATCTATCTATTATATATATATATACTGAATATATATGATATATAAATCATGTTCTATATTCTGGAAGTAAGTAAATCATGATATAAGTAATAATAATGTCAAGAACAACAAGTCCAAACACCTACGACAAATGAATCGATTTTACCCAAAACACTCTTTAACATGGAATTTACAAAAGAACGGGTAAAATAAAGTCATAAGTGAACCATATATGATATAATAACAATGAATATGATTCTGGAATAAGTAAATGACATTCTTTAAATCATTATACAGGAGGTTCGGACACTTACGAAGCAAATCGGACCTAAGGTAAGAGAAATATCACAATCTCATTTTTATCCGAGATTGTTTATACTTTAGTATTTACTGTGGTGTATTTTATCGTCCACATCCATGTTTCCTCAATATGTAATATTATTTCCATCCACCTACAATTGTTTAAATCCAATTTTACCCTTCGGTGAGTTTTTATTAAAAGATATGAAAGGAATCTTTTGTCGTTTTTCATACGTGGTACTTTTTTGAATTTTCCGACAAAAGTACGAGAAGAATGTTTTTTTTAACTTATACGGCATGAATGGATTTTTAAAACCTTATTTCCAAGAATCTTCCTTTACAAGTTTTCAAGTTTATTTTTAATCAACTTCTTTTAGTTAGAATTTTATGACATGTTAAGAAAGGAAAAGTGTTTTTGAAGTTGAAAGGATATTTTCCTCAAGAATGGAGTTCAAGTGTTTTATCGAAATTATTTTCCATCTAAGATAAAATAGGGTTCTGTTTCTATCCCTATTATTACATTGATTTGATTATGTTGTGATCGAATTATTTTTATGAATTCCTTTATCTTATATGAATTGTTTTATGATTCCATGTTGTTTAAGAATCCCATTTTTATTACATGGGTTATGCTATGATGTATTGTTTATGATTTTGTGGCACACATAAGAATGGTATCATTATGAGATGGGTGGGACCTATATCTCCCTCCAATGCATTGGGTAAAGATTTTATATCTCATGAGATAGACATGGCTGGAATGGTAGGTTATACCGGTTCAGTGAAACATGACTGAAACGAGGGTGACTCGGTTCAGAAAGGAACTTTGTCCACTAAGATAGTCTTGGCAATGAGTCTTGACTAACAAGAAATGATTCTCTATTATTATGTGTGAATGCCACAATGTTTCATGTTTTAAGTTATGATTATTGTGATTTCATTTCACTACTATGATTTATCCCATGTTATGAAATTATGCTCTCTTTTGCAGGTTAAGTTTTCCAAAATGTTATGATCTTATGAAAATGATGTGATTGATATTTCTTTTTTTACCCTTACTGAGCATTTGAGATCATCCTTTTATGTTTTCTTTTCCCCAGGATATAAAGAAAGGTTTTAGGTATAATAAAAAGGAAGATCTTTATGGGAGATGTTGAAGATCTTTCACCAGGATTAGAGGATTATATTCCGAGTTTCCAAAGACACTAAACTATTACGATCCTTGTGTGTGTGTTTTTGTTATGTACTAAGTATTCCGCAAAAGTAATGTAATGTAAATGTACATCAAGCTACGGGTCTTTACAGTTTTGGCATGGATAATCATAGTGAAATATCGGTAGCATAGTAGTGTTACATAAAAATTCTTAAAATGTATTTATGGGAGTGAAAAACGTATTTCATAATAATTAAATCAATTGAGAGCTAATTGTGGTATATAATAACATATCTTGTCACACATAATTGAAACAAAAGACATATGGGAAATAATATACTTAAATAAAGAGGAGAAATGGAAATTTCCCTTATTAAATTTAGGCATGGTAACGGAGTACGTAAAGGATCATGGGAAGATTAATGAGAGTGAAAAGGTTTCTCTAATCATTTATAAATTAAATTTAAAATAATGAGAATATGAAAGAACACATCCCAACCAAATAAATTATAATTTAATAGAAATAACATAAAACGAGTTCATTAATTGAAATGAGAAGAGATAAATAACTTAAAAAATTCAGCATAGTAACGGCTTAGGTGAAGGTAAAAATGAGGGATAATAAATTAAAACTCATTAAAATAACATCCATTGGATACTAGGGGATTTTTATAGATAAATTAATTCATAAACATTTTCTATTAAGATGATGAATTCCAAAGGGGGTTCTTGAATTGAAAGACGAAGATGAAGGTCCTTTACTTGGGTGTGTGACTTCAAAAGCATGGTAGGAGCTTCTTGAGAGCTTGGGGCACCATGGGAGGACACTAAAGAGTGGATAAATTAGTATGTTTGTGGTCCAAGGATTTTGAGGGAATGGAAATGGGAGAATGGGTTGTTTTATATAGTAAAATAACAGGATCTATTTATTATTTTTGTTTTGGACTCTCCACAATAAAATATCCAAAACAAAAATCCATCCCATGATTTTTGTATATTAGTTCAACTAAAGGGAGTGGTTCTCATTATTGTATAAGGCCTTGGTATAAAATTATTGGAATATATCGCTTTCTTATGTGGAGGTGAGCCAAACTCTTTAAGAAATGATTTTAAACAAGTAAAATATGATATCAATTTTGGAGGAATCATAATAGCTTTAAAAAATAAATCAAATAATTTTAAAATACAAATATCATAAATTTAAAACAAATGTTATTCTTTTTTCCCATTTTTAGTAATTTTTACTTCACACTTTTTTTGTTATGATTTCAAATAACAAAAAGTATAATTATATGATATTTAATTTTTAACTGAAAATTCCATTGTCTGAGAAAATTATGGAAAAATTGCCATTGGATAATTTTTACATTCTAATTCCAAAAGATAATATTCATTTCTTTCTAAATAATTTTTTAAATAGGTTAATTTTCACTTATAAAATAAAATTGACAATTATTATTAAATTTTGTGTTTTTTGACAATAACAAATTTCGAACCCTTATAAAAATTAAATTTCACTTTAAAAAATATATATGATCTTTTATGTATGATAATAATTTTTAATAATACTAAAATATTATCTATTTAAAAAATCCATTAATTTATAACTTAATTAATTGAATTTGAATATTAACAATGAAATTAAATTTGTTCTATATTGTGTGAAAATAATAATTATTTACAATGTAACAACAATATACTAAAAATATATTCATTATTATATACCAAAAAATACATATTCATATTACTAGGGTCTTGATATATATCAATTTAATACACAATAAAATCACCTAAGAGTAAGATGCGTTGTGGTTGGTCTTTGATTTGGTGGTTTAGCGAACATGGTTTGGGTACGGATCTCTGTGAAATTAAACATCTCTCATAAATTATTTCAGTAATACTTATGTTGTTGGAACTAAGCTTGGGATTTTCAAGGGAAAACCCATAAATTAAATCTCTCTTAAAAGCTCTCATAAATGGGCTTCATAGGGTATGGTCATACTGGATAAGGCAATCAATTCCTTTGTCTCTATAAACTATATTTTTTTAAACCCCAATATATATACTAATCATGTAACAACTGTTCGACCACAATATTACTAATGGTAATGAATCTAAATAGTATTTTAAGTACAATAGGATATAATAAAACTAATGAAGTGAATGTGTTTTATATAACCATATTTCATGAATAGATTTTTAAATAAATAAAAATTGTCAATTTTATTTATAACATTATAGGTCGTTACGAGTTGGATCCATTCATCAGTGCATCCGTGTAGATCAGAGTTGAAAATTTGTTTTGCTGAAAATCATTTAAATGATATGGGATATAATGTTAGTGAGAAGGTATTTCTATGAATTTCTCCTTTTAATAAGGTTATGATTTTTTTAAATAAGGGAAATATGATCCATTGGTATATTTTCCCTTTCATGAATCATGATCGAATATATTGGTATCTTATCACATGGTGCTCCCACTAAACCTCTCTCAACATCATGATGTGTTCTATGTATCTCTCTTGGGGCGGTTCATATATGATCCATCACATGTACTAAACATATAAATCATAAAACTATTGAAAGATATTTTATATTTGGAATAACCATTGGATATTATAGATCATATACAGAAACATCTATAGAAGAAGATCTCTCACTTGGTAAATGGTATGTGTTAAAAAAATCAATTTAAGGAAGCCATATGGGAACCTAATGACATAATGAGGCATAAGTATATAGTGTATTTTATATCAGATTAATATATTTTAAAAGCATAAATTCATTTAAATGTGGGTTTAATGTAACTCATCCAAATTTTATGAAATATTGTTTTCAAATAAATTAAATATATTTTATAGTTTATGTTACTCTCAACATCATGTTTTAATGAACTTTAATACAGTAAACGATTATAAAATAGTAGTTAAATTCGAGTATATGAATATGACTAACTAAATTATGAAATATTTATTGTTTAAAAATTTATAAAATAAATTAATATGTTATTTATTGATTATAAATGAAAATAAAAATCATTTCGAAGTAAAATATATATTTCAAAAAAAAATATTATATGACCATAGTATTTTAGTCTTAATAAATTAGATAAATCAAAATCTACGACTTAAATTAATTAATTTTATAAATTATATTATATAAAATATATGATCATTACACTAATATTTTTTCATGTCATAGGATAAGAATAGATATAGTTTTATTATTAAAAATTTATTTTTCTAAAAACAGGTTTCATTATGATTTGTAAAATTATTTTAAAAATAAATTCTGCCAATTTTAGAAAATATATTTGAACAAATTGACATAATTTTAGAAACCATTATTCCATAATAACCTTGGAGTATTGTTTTTATACTTCTTTGAAAATAAAATGTTTTTTATGAATAGTGAAAAGGCTAATTTTTATTACAAAATTGTATTTTTCTAAAAAAATTACAAAGTTACATTTTGTTTAAAGATTATTTATAAGAAAAAATATGTTAAATTGTATCATTATTATTCCTATTTATTTCATTGAATAAATTTTATGTTGTGTTTTGAATAAAAAATATTTATACTTAAGAAAACGTTTACTTTGGAAGACCACATTTTCTTCGCATGTGTGGGTTTAATTTAGAACTGAATTACTCCACTTATATGAATTTATTTTTATAAATTAGATTGAATGTATTTATTTATATTTATTTATATTATTTATCAATTTAAACATATTTTTTATACTAATTAATTGTAAAAATAATTGAAATTAAATACGGTAATTATGTTTAAAACATGTTTATCATGGTGGGCTTAAATAAAAAAAGGGTAGTTTCTCCAATTAAAATTATAAACATTAAATTTTATGGACATATATTAACCAAATAAAATAAAAAAAGATAACATATCATCATTTAAAATCTTATTTCCTACAAATGACTTTATAAATTTTTATTATTTTGGGAAATTTTCAAGTGGTGTCAAATTGGGTCCTCTACCCCAGTTATAAAACGATACTTCATATCCTCTCTTCTATAAACCTAAATTCCCTTTTGTTTCAGAAAATTCCTGATAAAATCACTTCATTAAATTCCATCCCATGTTATATAGGAATTCATTTTATAAGTAAACCCTCATAATAAATCTTATAGTGAAGACATAAAATTGTTGTCTAAAGAAGAGGTGTCATTCTTAACAAAACATTTTTTTATTTATT
Organism: Viscum album; assembly: GCA_963277665.1. Lineage (NCBI taxonomy): Eukaryota > Viridiplantae > Streptophyta > Magnoliopsida > Santalales > Viscaceae > Viscum > Viscum album. The sequence goes on along the minus strand of OY728135.1, from coordinate 246,477,305 downwards.
CATCAACCTAAAAAAATATTGTCCATTTTTATTTATATAATAACATCAATATATCCCATATACACTTATTTTTATGACAATTTAATAACCCTCACCCATCCCTTCCTCCATTATATGGGAAATGAAAATGTGGATCGGGTGTATGGTGGACTACCGCCTCATGACCTGATGTAATCCGTTTTCCATAACCACCTTTTATGACTATATATAATTATGGATCTATTGTTTTCATAGAATATTTATGACATAATTATATTATTTATTTATAATATCACATTTACATTATTTTTTTCCAATATGTTTAAAATTTATAATGTTGTTCATGCATATGTGTCGACCACCAGCTCCATGAAGCAATGTAATGTATTTTTTAATTTTATTTTTATATGGATATTTATAAGCATATATTTATTTAATATATATGATATCAATGATATAAAAATTAATATCTAATTAGATATTATTATATATCTTTCTTTCATAACATCCGTTGAAAAAATTAATGCAGTGTTCATGCGTACGTACGGTCTACCATCTCCATGAAGGATATAATTAATTTCTCTACCTATAACATTTATGGATGAAAATAAATTTGTATATAACTAATATATTTTTTATTTAAATCATTATATAAATTCTCTATAAAATTGAACCATATTCAAAGTACATGTACAAAAACAACTAAACAAAAAAAAATACATGAAAAACAATGTTGTTATTACCTGAAATAGTGATTTTAAAAAAGTGTTATTAATAAAACTTCCATAATTGTTTATATGTATATAACCAATGAAATGATATATATTATTATCATTATATAATTTAGGTAAATATATATATATTTATTATATAATATGTTTAAACACATAAAAATGAATTCATACCTGAGTTAAGGGATTTCCCTAGAACATTTTTTTATATGGGGATCTAGACATATTGGAATAAATTGGGATATCATCCACTAAAAAATGAAAATTGAGGTGAGATATGGATGTAAAATAATATTCATGATAGAATTGAAAACCATTGGATAATTTTTCTACACAAAATGACACCTTCATTGGACATGAATTTTATTAACTAAATAGAGGGTACATGATCTAAGATGTATAATGTGGTGCGGCCCAAGAGATTCACCACTTACTATGTCCATATAGCTTGGGGGAGGTATCCAATGCTTGAAAATATAGTAAATGTACTAGTAATATTAACCCTTCAATCCATAATCAGTTGTTTTATTCCCATCACACCATGTGTGTAGTAAAGTAGCCTTCTTGGAGATCAGTTCCTTGCATCCATGAATGTGATATATAATGGACCACAGAATGAAACTATAACCTTATAGAGATTTAAGGATAATAGTGGAGTCATTTTAAAATAAAAATGATCAATATTTTTATCCATGAAAAGATCCAGCCCATTGTGCATGGTCCATGCCTCCGTGATGAGAGAATCACCTAGACCATATGAAGAATTGGATATGGGGATCACAGAACCACTAGAGTAAAGGATGATGCCACCATATCGAATAAAACCAAATCTACATGACCCCTCAAAATTTATCTAAAATTCACTTGAAAGAGGATCCCCAAAATCACAGTGCCTCTATGGGTTCAACAGCTACCTAAAGCATTATGGATCACCAACATGAATGAAATATCACAAAGGAGTGTGCTCCCTCTTATTAAGGAGAAGGTCAAGGTCAGCCACTACACATCTGTTTCTTTTTACATAGAGCTTCATCGAGCAATATAATCCTTTACACATAGCCTTTATCTTGGAAGGTAAACATTTATTCAATCTAAGGTTAATTTTTTCATAGGGGATTATGATTCAATGGTTACAAAAAGTGCTACAGGGTTATATAACACAATATTATTATTTTAATGATTGTTTCTAATTTTATTTTTAGTGATGAAATATTATGATTTATGTTTTATAATTTTCAAAAAAAAAATTATTGTCTAGTTATTTCTATATAATGCATGTTTCCATTCCATTTTCCTCTCATTAAGAACTAATGATACAAAATGAATGTTTTTTAAATAAAATCAACTTTATATCTTTATTAGGATGAAAATGGATTATCTTACAGGTCTATTTCTTCTAAAAAAATTCAATGTTGTTTTACTACACTATAATGATTGAAAAAATAAATTTTCCACTTTTTTGACATTTAACAAAATGGGTTTAAAAGGAATCTTCATTTATTTTTCCAAATGTGGTAATTTTTTACTATTTTTAATAAGTTTTGAAAGGATTGTTTTTTACAACTTTTACAATATTAATGGAATTTCATACATTCTTGATGATTCAATAATGTTAAGCTTCCATTATTAATTTCAAAGGTTATATTAAATTAAAATGTATTTTCGAAATTTTTTATAAATTTTTTATTTTTAAAAATTTTAATATCAATGTGTAAACGATATATCCCTTGTGAATTTATTAATGAAATTTTTAGGGAATTTATTTTCATCAAATAAAATATTATTTATTTTTTCTTATGTTTTTTTAATGATATGATCCAATGGGGCCTTTTTAATTTTTATCAGTATTTTTTATTATTATAATGATGATATTTTTATGGAACCCATTTATTTTCCATGTCTAATGTTATGATGGATTGATGAAATGTGTATGAAACCTTATTTCCTTTCCTAGGTTATGATACAATGATGTAATGAATGTTTAATGATTTTATGGAACACATTTTTATAGTTTTTATTAAGTTTTGGGTGGGAATGGAATTATATGTACCTCCAATTCATTGGGAAATGTTTTATATCACAAAAAATAGTTATGAAACAAATATGTGCTTGATCACATCTATGAAAAAATTTGATATGATTGGTCCACTATGGGAAACAAGATGATTTTCTTGATCTATTATGGGAAACAAGTTGATGTCCTTAACCCACAATAGGAAATAGGTGTTTTTTCATGCTTCTTTTGGATCTTATAGTCTTGGTAGTTAACTATAACATATTATATTGTATATATACTTATTATTGTTCCACACATATATGACAGGAAATTATAATTCATTATTTATTTATAATAATATCTCACTCTTAATATTCGTGTCTTTAGAATTGATAATGTTTCATACTCGGACTCATTGTTAGTGTCCTTAATAGATTGGGTATGATCATTTTAAATTATATTCATGATCTCATATGATTACTATTATCTTAGGATTTCATATGATTATAGGTTTATACCTCCATGTCTATCCTTTCTGAGAATCTAAACTCACCCTTTCTAAAGTTTTCTTTCCCATGGTTATGAACAATGGTTTTACATAGGGTATGTCTATGGAAATTATTAAATGGGATCATATTTGTGGGAGATTTTCTCCTCAGAACATGTGTTCTAGTTAGGAGCCACTACTTTTGGATGGTTTCCATCAAATTTATTTATGGAACCGGAAACACCCAAGGGTTCTATATACAAATGGGTATATTTTCCAAAGGTAATTGTTTTTAGGTTTATTGACCAACTATACTTAAGAAATCTCATTGGTTGAGAGGATGGGTGGTCTGGCTCATCACACCCTTTTGGGGGGAATTATTGCTTACTCTGGGACTCCATTATAGATTTAAGTTATGTTTATGAATCCTTATTACTTTACCGATCATAATGTAGGTTTCCTATGAAATATTCAATAAATTATAAGCATGTGTATAATTTAGAATTATTCGTATGTATTTTAGGTTCTTCATCAATGGGGATATCCACAAGTATTAAAGGTTCTCCATCAACGGTATCCTCTCGTATAATACATACATATTCTTTAGTTGTGGTTATGATGATGCTAGGTTTTAAGCCATTTAGTGTGGTACTCTGGAATTTATAGTCATCCTAGTATAAAAATGTTGTTTTAATATTGGTATCACACGCCTAAATGGGATACCTACGTATCCTCATTAATGGAATTAGAACACTCATAGTTTAGTGCTGCTTAATAGGGAACATCATTCCTTTTAAGGTTATGGGATGATGACCTAATTGTACAATTTAATTTCATGTGGTAAGGAAATGTAGGTAGAAGGTTCCTAGTAAATTCTTGGTGTAGGATTTAATCCTAACAAACCGAAGTAATATGGAAAGGATATAAGCCAACAAGTAGGATTAGACCCTTTTGGGAATGTGGCCCAAAAATAACAAGGTTGATTGGAGTGTTGGGTGTAAACCTCGGTAAGGATTCCTATGTATCCCACTTGGATGGGAATAAAATACCACATGGTTCGATAAGTCTCATAGGGGAGTATGTCCCATTGATAGAAATATGTTGGGGCTTACTCCTAAAGAGGATTTCCTTGTAACACGGTCCATGAGAGATGTCTTAAATCATGGAGATTCAAGGGTGATATAATTCAGGGTCTATTCTTAAGAAGGACTCCTAAACTAATGTAATTAAGGTTGGAATCTTGAGGAGTATGTCTATTGAGCATGGGACCTGGGTAGAGGCTACCTACATATCTAAATTATGGTGGGAATCAGAGACCTCGTATTACAATAAATGAGGTCGATTTTGTGGATATTTTTATCATCACAAGTATATAACACCATGTGATTTATGATATGTGTGAGAAAAAAGTTGATTTGAAAGATTCAATAACCCACATAGTTTCTCCATTGCTTATGGAAGAGGCTGGTCATATGAGAAAAGAAGCCAGGGTGATGGTGGAAGAGGGCATAGAGTAATGAACCTTTCAATGTGACATGAATGTTATGTTCATTTAGTCTAGTCCAAAATTCTAGGGGCTTACTCCAGGAGGGATTCCATAGAATCGATCCCATAGTGGAAGGAGGGTATCATTCCTTATAAAAGGGGAAATTATGTTTGATATTCACTCTTCCTATTTGGGTCCGGAGGCTCTGGGTCTGAGAGATGATGAGGGGAAGATATTGTCCTATCCCCAAAATTTGTGACTGGGAACTCCCCAAAACTATCCTTATCATAAGGATCAATGTGAACATAAATATCCTAATCTATAGAAACATTGAGGATTCCTACCCTTTGGTAAGATGGGTGTGGGAAACCCCTAACCATAGACATCCAAATCCAAATGGGAGACACACTGATGTGCCTTTCCTAAAGGGTTGATAAATCAGGAGGTCATGGAGGTTTCAACACAGTCCCTTTTAGATAAGGGAGTCATGGAAGGAGAGGGACATCTATGGGTGTATTAGAATGGGCTTTAAAATATGGGTCATGTAGGTGGTCCACACTGGTCTTCCACGTAGGTATGTCATATAGGGGTACCACGTAGGTGTACCATGTAAGTCTTAGGAGAAACTAAAAAATTTATTAACACATGAAGGATAAGCCTAGGAAATCATGATATTCCTAGGGAAATGGGTTAGGTACAACAACACTTAGGTACGATTTTAACTTAAACACACTAGGTGTCCCTTTATGTCCTTGGAAGCATCTTGGCAAGGTCTTTGTTTAAGGAAATGACCTTGTATAGATTAAATTTCCTTATTAAAAGGATGGTCCTTAATCAAATTATTTGTATTAAAAAATCTAAGAATACCTTCATCTTTCTTACCCCATAAAATTCTATCTTCTCTCATGTTTTGAATAGATACTTGAGAAAATTTGGGGGACTTGTAAAAAAGGTCTATGAAATGGGAGATTCATGAGTTCTTACAACTTTTTCAGTTCTCAAAATGGGGAGCCCAAGGTTCCTATTTATATGGAAGGAGGGGACCTAGTTTTATATAGTTTATCCGTGTTGTTCTTCGTTGTAGCTCCATAGTATAGCTCTTCCATGTAGGGGTTTGAAAAGTATGTTTCCATGTAGGTCCATGTCATAGGTCCTTAGTGTTGGTCCTCAATATAGAGGTTTTTCTATTGTGCTATAGAGTAAGGACCTACTTTGGCCGCTTGATTCCTAGATGTACCGTGCTAGTGCTTGTGCCTTTTAGATGACAGTGAAAGAGTTGTGTTGGCCTTTTTTAGGCATATGTATTCTACGTATATCCCTTTAACTATAATTATTTACTTAATTTATATTTATTTGATACTTTAAGATATCCAATTAACATATTCTTAATCATTTTTCCATTATTTATCAAGAAAAGGAGTCTCAATAAAATCCCCCCCTTAGGATAGGATCCGACTTGAAATAGGGTCGAGTCCCAAGGAATGATTTTGGGGAAAAGATTATAGAAAAATAGTTTTGGACTGTGAAGGTCTACAATATAGCTATGTAACATAGGTTGGCAGTGTCGGTCATCAGTTCCTATAAATTCTCATGTTCCTTTGCCATTTTATTCACCTCATTCTCACATTTCTATTCTTGTTTCATAGCTTGTTCGTTCAGCTCCCTTTCATTGTAATATCACGTATGCCCCTTGAAAATTTCTCATGGTATAACCATTTGATATATGGAGTTACATGAAGCTACTTTATCAAAGGATCTACAAATAAGTAAATTTTAAAAGGACCTATGTTACTTACATTGTCAAAGGACCTACACGAGTGACCTCGTCGAATGAGTTGCATGGAACTATTCATTTTCCAAATTATTGAATTCCTTTATGTTATAATTTGAACTATATTAATTTAATATTCCCATTTAATGTGTAAAATTTGGTAATTATAATGTTGGAAATGGCTCATTGGATGACTTTAACTGAGGAAGCCAGAGTTTTCCAAAATGAAATGTTGAAAATCGTTGGAGTAGACTATTACGAAATTTCTGAGAGTACCCTTCTTGAGTTAGTGAAAGTCATTATTCCATACCAACATCAATATCCATGAATCCACTCTATGCCTCAGTATGGGCATGGTATTTTTCAAGATTCCAACATTTCGTCTAATAATAAATATTTTCCAAAGACATGGTTTGTTTAACAACTCAAATATCATTTTATGAATATTACTCTAAAGGGTTTTCTTGTTCATGAGGGAACAATCCCTATTGGATGTATCGTACATCATATTGGTTGTACTCCTAATATTAATAATCATGTTTTATATCCAATGCCTCATTTTCATGATTCAACCTTTCATGCTTCAAAAAAAAGATAAATCTAACAATTAGAAGGAAGACTTGGAACTTCGTTCTGGAGGAGAAGTCAAGCGTGAACGGATGTGGGAGTTTTGGTTAATCTGAACTTTTGTAGAGTTTCTGAAAAGGTATTAATGATATTAACATTTATTAATCTATCTAGATAAGGAAAACATATTTTTTAAAAATGACTTCATTCCTAAATTACTAAGCCGATGGAGTCTGGGAAAAAATTATTTCTAGTTTATGCACGGTGTGGTTAGCATCAGTTTATGGGATATCCACCAAATATCTAGGTCACATATTCTTGAGGATATGTATTATGAATTTATTCAACCAATAATAACTTTTTATTATTCTATGTGGATGCCACCATTGGCTCACTAACGGCTCTAAATTTCAATGCATTTTCTAAAAGAGAAGAATGATATTCGTACTAGGGCTCATATTAATTGAAGAGTGTGGATGGAAGATTTTTTATAACCAATGAAACAGAAGGGTCCTACTTGTATATGTCCTACCATTTTCCCAACTAAATATAATTGGGGTGCTTCAGGCATTTACTTTCCCACATTGAAGAAAAGTGACTACAAGAATTGGGGTTAAAAGGTTAAGTCCAAGATTCATGAATAGGCACGCTTAGCTGGCTTCCTGTTCTTATGGATAAGCATTTATTTTATTTGAGTATTTGAATTCGGTGGTAGTGTAAGACTATGGAATTTTATTAGTACCACCATATTGGTAGAAGGAAAATATATTGGGTTGGATACCCCTATATTAGCAAGAATCAATCACATCGTGTTTCATTTATACAATGGGAAGTCTCCATTTAGACTTTCTGGACCATTTTAAGTATTTTAGGGATGTGTTGGAACATATTTTTTCATATTCAATGTTAAATTTGATCAGAGTCCCCAATTTTTGATTTACCCTATTTTTTCTGATAGTTTCCAGGATTTGTCCTTTTAATCTAAACCCTGATATAGTTCTGAGGGAACTGAATGCATCGGGATAATTCAGTTTCTTTCCTTTTGGTAAACCATAATGTAACGACCCAAAGTATCCTTAATGGAAATCCCTCTTGATCTAATTAAATGTCTCTTTATGTTTATATAAAATGTCAACTTCCTTGGTTTTATGTTGAGAATTTTGACCATTTCTAATATAGTCGTTGAACAGTGATCACATGATTAGTATAAATATAGGACTTTAACAAATCCAATTTACTCAGACAAAGGAAGAGATGGCCTCATCCAGTAGAATTTCCCCATACGAATCCCATTTTCCGGAGCTCGGAAAAGCGGTGGAATCATTGGGCTTTGCTTTTAACCAATCCCAAGCTGAGCTTCATCATGTCAAGCTCGAACGTGACCGTCTACGGGAAAAGTGTAAGTTGATTGAAATTACCACTCGAGCGATGTTATCCGAGCCACCCCAAGAGTCTGTCACCATCACATACCTTACCCTTAGGTCTTATGCGGCTATTTTAAGGGGTTATGAAACAAATAAGTAGTACTATGTTCATGTAGATTATTTTTATATATAATAATGAATATAACTTCTAGTCATTTTTTGATACATTGTAAATAGTTTTTTAAGTACAAATGGTGTTTTTAGTTATTATTTAATTAAGAAATATATTTTATTAAATTAAGGTATTTTTTAATTAAATAATATTTTTATAAAATAATATTATTATTAAATTAATTTTTATTAAATATAAATGATCTTATAATTTTATTAATGCCTTTATAATTTTTATTAAGGTTTGAAATCCATTTCTGTCAAAACCCGTGAATTTTTTATAAATGTCATTTTTTATTTTAAAAGTGACAATTAACATATTTAAAAATTATTTAGATAAATAAATGTTATTTCTGGAATCAGGATGTTGAAATTATCAAAAGGTGAATTTTTCCTAATTTTCTGAAACAGTCAAATTTTTGGGTAAAAATTAAATACTGTTTAAATATATAATGTGTTTTATGACATCATAATGACCCGATAGTGATGTAATAAAATACTACAATCTTTTTTTTCGTCCAATATATGTTTTAACATTAAAATAATGTGATTTTGGGTTTGTTTGACTTATTTTTCAATGCATTAATGGACCCCTCTAGACTTATTCAACACCTTGCATTTTTTAAATAATTTCCATGGGAGTGTGACTCACCTCCACATATGAAACCCTAATATTTTAAGAAGTTCGGACTTTGTCCTTATAAAATATTGTTTTCCTCATCCCTTTTCCATAAACCATGGGCAAAAATCATGGGTTGGTTTGTGGTTTGGATTAATTTAATGTAATGGGACCCAATCCTAAATAATAAAGAATTCCCTCACCTTTCTTATATAAACCCACCCAAGCTCCCACTTCCTCCTCACTCAAAGCCCTTGGAGTTCGTCCAACCTCTGCCCTACTCTCTCTAGAATCCTCCCAAGGTTCCCCAAGCTCCCAAGAAGCCTCTCACAAGCCTCTCTCTATCCTTTGGAAGCACACTTCCAAGTAAGGGTTTTTTATTCCTTTCTCCTTTTTGTCAATTTTCTTTAAGTTGTATTTCCCTTTTAATTTCAATTATGAATGTTGGGGTATGGTTTCGAACCTCCTCCATACATCCATATTATTTTTTGAATGATGGGAGACCCCTTTCTCTCTCACTAAATGTCTCTCATGTACACCCGTTACTATGCCGAAATTCCGAAAGGAACTTCTCTCTCTTATTTTACATTCAAGCAATAATTTTGTATCATGAATCTAAATTCCATTACAATTGTTGGGAAATGTATCCATATGATATCCTTTCTATCCATTACATGTAAATATGATGAGGAACCCATTTCTCTCTCATCAACCATTTCTATGAATTCTTATGTCACGCCGTTACGCTGCCAAAATCGCACCGATTTTCTAAGCCAATGCCATTGTGTAGTGAATACCATGCTCATTTCTCCATCAAGGGTATTCAACTTTATTAAAAATTACTTATTTATTATAATATTTCATGTATGAATTCCAAATTCCTTTATCAAGGAATAAATGATTATGTTTTATAAATTCATGTTTTATGATCCATGTGGCACACTTATGCATGAAATGAAATGTTTAAGAAGGGTGCGCCCTTATAGCGCTCCAATGCATTGGGTAAAGTATAGTATCATGATACTTCATGTGAAATGAGTGTTGAATCATGCTAATTCAAGTGAAATGAGGGTTTACTCATGCTTAATGTGCAATGAGGATTTACTCACGCTCCATGTGAAATGGGCCTTGGTTCATGCTAATTCCATGTTAAGTTTTGTTGCCACATTTACATGTTATGATTATCATGATTTATCATTCCTTTATGCTCATGTTTCTTTTATGATCTATTGATATGCCTATTTTATAACATGTGTTGTACTCCTCATGTTATTCCATGTGTACACCCTTACTGGGCTTTATAGCTCACCCTTTTCTTATGCATGTCCTCAGGTTATCCCATGCAATGCTAAGTACGAGGGAATATAGTGGTCATGTAAAGGAAGTTTTCGATAAAGATGTTGTATTTCATGTTTTAAGTTTTTATGTAATGATCCTAAGCCCCAAAGACACTAAACCTCTTGATCTTCTTTGTTGTATCAAGTGAAGTTTTATGTAATAAATCATGTTTAAGTTTGTAATAAAAGCAGGGTTGTCATAGTTGGTATCAAAGGATAGGTTTAGTTATTTTTGGGATTAGGAAACCCTAGTAAAGCCTTAGATACAATACTAAGTATAATAAAAACATCCCTAAGTTTTGGTAAGTACAGAGTAAGTGGTTTTTCAAACAAATACATCTGTGTCTGGATACGAGCGGGTAGAGGCGGTTATTGCACAGATGTATCCTAGGTGTAAAACCTGAAAACACCACTTTGAGATAGACTCAAAGGGGAACTGGTGCATGACAACGGGCCTTGCTGCACTCTTGGTTACGACACTCTTGGGGGATATGTTTTGATAAATTCAAAATCTTAGTATGAACCCTTATTAAGGGAATTAAAAAATTCCCCAACAAATATATGTTAGAAAGTAGATCATGAAAAGCCTAGATTGAAGCCTATAGACTAATGAGTTAAGGAAATAAAATTTTATTTATAATTCATCAACTTTTGTCTTTGGATTACCCTTTATGTGTTACCCCTAACTTTCCTTTTATTCCAGCCAATGGACGGTAATAGGAGGACTCGGGCTAACAACCATTGTGAAGATCAGTGTGATGACTGTACTAATGAGATGCGCAATCCAATGATAGCGGGAATAGAAAACATTGTCATGCTTATCTCTCAGCTAACACATGTTTTGAATAGAAACACGGGTCAAGAGGAACGTCCAAACCCCCCTAAGAAGGAACAAGTCACTATCGAGAGCTTCATGAGACAAAGGTCTCATACTTTTAGTGGATCATCCGATCCCACGATCACTGAACAATGGATGAACTCCATTGAAAAGATATTCTCCATCCTCCAATGTTCTGAACAAGAGAAGGTTCTCCTGGTGTCTTATTATATGGAGGCTGAAGCTGATCAATGGTGGACGTTGATCAAAAATACGAATCCTGAGGAGGAGATCAAGGTGTTGGAATGGATGGATTTCCGGAAGATGTTTTTTGATAAATATTTTCCGTGCACGCTCTGGCATAAGATAGAAAGGTACTTCCTTTCCCTCGAGCAAAAAGATGAAGAATCTGTTGGAGCATACGAGGAAAACTTCACGAGGCTTGCACGATACACTTCCAGCTTTGTAGTTACCCCCGAATTCAAGGTTGACCGCTTCTTTGGTGGGATGACGCCTAGCTTGCAGAAAGCATTAGAGATCTGTGACTTCGACAGCTATGAGTAAATTGTATGATGTGCCCTCAAGGTTGAAATGGAGATCGGGGAATCACAGGGGTATCATGGGGACAAGGAGCGTAAGGTGGACTTCAATGCTGGTGGTCCGATGGATAAATCAAATGGTGCTAAGAAGATCCAGCACCCCACTTTCCAAAAGTGCGGGAATAAGCACCCTGGAAATTGCCATAAGGGGATGAGGAAATGCTTCAGGTGTGGAAGAGAAGGGCACCTAGCTGTTAATTGTCAGTAAGAAAGACCCACAGCTGCGACAGAGGAGAGGAACGCTCCATTCGAACCTCAACGCATTGTTCAATGCTACAAATGCAAAGAACTGGGTCATGTTGCAAATCAGTGCCCTAATCCAAGGGTTTTCGGAGGCGACCAACAACCTCCAAGGCAGAAAGGAAGAGCTTTTTCCATCACTTCTGCTGAATTAAACCCTGAAAACGAAGTGGTGACAGGTACGCTAGTTATTCATTCAAGAATAGTGAACATACTTTTTGATTCAGGTTCTACGCATTCTTTTATATCTCAAAAGTTTAGTAGATCAATCCTAGCACCACCAAAAATCATTGAAGTAAAGATGTCGGTGAGTACGGAAAATGGGGAAATCATTGTATCCCATGAATATAAGTCCTCCCCTATTATAGTCTGTGGATTGAATTTCCCAGCGAACCTAATCATACTCCCTCTGGTGGAATTTCATGCAATTCTTGGCATGGATTGGATTTCCTAATATAGAGCCAACATAAATTGTCGGGAGAGGGAAATCACACTCAATATGTAGAATCGACCCCTGATTATTTACAAGTGTCATGAGGAAGATTAATATCCTTTAGCTCCATCATCTCAAGCATGGATATTACTTCCTTATGAGAACGAGTATCTAGATCAGATGATTGAGTCCAAGGAAGAAACCATCCTTGAAGAAATGCCTATTATGAGGGAATTTGCTAAAGTGTTTCCCGAGGAACTGCCTGGTCTTCCTCTAAGAAGAGATGTTGAGTTCTCAATTGAACTTATACCTGGGGCGCTACCAATATCCAAGACTCCATATAGAATGGTTGTTGCTGAGCTTGAAGAGCTGAAGAAACAACTATAAGAGAATCTAGATAAAGGGTTTATACGCACAAGTGCTTCACCATGAGGTGCACCAGTCCTCTTCGTCAAGAAGAAGGATGGGTCAATGCGGCTTTGCATCGATTATCGTGAACTTAACAAAATCACGATAAAGAACAAGTATCCTCTCCCAAGAATCGATGACTTGTTTGATCAGCTACATGGAGCACAATACTTCTCTAAGGTGGACTTGCGGTCGGGATATTATCAAGTAAGGGTGAAGAAGGAAGATGTCCCCAAGACTTCTTTTCGTACAAGATACGGGCACTATGCATTCATAGTAATGCCTTTCGGACTCACCAATGCTCCAACAATATTCATGGACTTGATGAATAGAGTCTTTAGAGATTACCTTGACAAATTTGTGGTAGTCTTTATTGATGATATTCTAATATACTCCAAAACCATGGAGGATCATGAGGAGCATTTAAAAACTGTACTGGAGACTTTGTGCAAGGAGAAGCTCTATGCCAAGTACAGAAAGTGTGAATTCTGGTTGAATTAGGTCTCATTCTTTGGCCATACACTACTGGAAATTCAGTCTATAGCCACAGTTCTAAACCGTGGCTATAGGCCCTCAAACCGTGGCTGTAGGTAATAGCCACGGTTTGAGGAACCGTGGCTAAGTTTGGCGTGGCTATAGTCCCAGACCTATAGCCACAGTTCCAAACCGTGGCTGTATACTTAATGCCACGGTTTCAACCGTGGCTATATTAGACGTCGGACAGGCTTTATATCCACGGTTGGAAACCGTGGAGTTAGGTCTATAGCCACGGTTAAAAACAATGGAAATAAACCAATATCCACGGTTTAAAACCGTGGCTATAGGGTGTGCACATACATAAAAAAATACCCCCCCCCCAACCCCCTGGACACCCCCGGGACACCCCACTAGACACCCCACTTGACACCCCCTGACACCCCCCCTGATACCCCCCTCACACCCCCTGGACACCCCCCTGGACACCCCCCTAGACACCCCCTGGACACCCCCTGGACACCCCCCTGTACACCCCCCTGGACACCCCCTGGACACCCCCTGGACACCCCCTGGACACCCCCTCGACACCCCCTGGACACCCCCTAGACACCCCCCTGAACACCACCTGCACCCCTCCCCTATGCCTTGCAGACCCCCCCTGCCCTCCTCCCCACTGCCTTGCAGACACCCCCTGCCAGTCCCCCCTGCCCCCTGCTCCCTGCCACCCCCCCCTGCCACCCCCCCCCCCTCCTTGTCCCCCTGCCAGTCCCCCCTGCCCCCTGCCATAACCCCTGCTAGTCCCCCTCTGCCACCCCCATGCCAGTCCCCCCTGCCCCTGCCACCCACCTGCTTGTCCCCCTGCCAGCCCCCCTTCCCCCTGCTAGTCCCCCCCTGCCCCTTGCGAGTCCCCCCTGCCACCCCCTGCCAGACCCCCTTCCCCCTGCCACTCCCCCCTGCCACTCCCCTGCTTGTCCCCCCTGCCCCCTGCCCCCTGCCACCCCCCTGCCAGCCCCCCCTGCTTGTCCCCCTACCAGCCCAACCCCCTGCCCCCTGCCAGTCCCCCCTGCCCCCTGCAACCCCCCAGCCCACCTGCACCAGCCCCCCCCCCCCCCTCGCAGCCCATCTGCACCAGCCCCCAACCCCAGCCCCCAGCCCCCAGCTGCACTAGTCCACCCCCAGCCCAGCTGCACCAGTCTCCCCCACCCTCCCCAGCCCCCTGCACCACCCCCCCCCCCCAGCCACCTACTACCCCCAGCCCCCCAGCCCACCTCCACCCCCCCCCCCCCCCCCGCAGCCCACCTGCACCAGCCCCCAACCCCAACCCCAACCCCTAGCTGCACCAGCACCCCACCCCCAGCCCCTTGCCACCCCCAGCCCACCAGCACCAGTCCCCCCCCCCCCCCCCGCAGCCCACCTGCACCAGCCCCCAACCACAGCCCCCAGTTGCACCAGCCCCCCCTAGCCCCCTGCTACCCCAGCCCACCTGCACCTGTCCCCCCACTCCAGCCCCCCTGCACTGGCCCAAGGATCCTACATTGTTTCACCAAGGGGCTACATGGTTTAGACTTGGCTATGCACAACTCATGCTAAAAAAATTGTGTGTAATTCAAAATGAACTTAAAATTATCCTCACGAAGGGAGGTCATACTATTTTCCTCAAACCATGCACCTTAACCATGAAGAGTATGGAAACCTCAAAAATTTCCATGTTCTGACCTGGAACTCCATGGAGATAAAAACCAAAACTCTACATAACCAAATAACAATAAAAGAACTATGCAGTGACATAGAGGCTATCATAAACTCCCCGCCATGCTACTTTTCCTCCTAGAATTTCCTTGTTCAAAACTAGAGACAAAGGAAAAGAGATGAAAAGGAAAACAGAACTAGCACACTGTGACCATAATTTTTCTAGTACATTGTATCTTTTACTGCCTCTCTCAATGTCTCCCAACATTGTGCAAGTCTTACCACTTCCGATCTATGTATTCACGTTACACATTAGGGGGTGAAACAAGATAAAACAGAACTAGCACAGTAAACTGCAAATAAGTGAAATCTTGGTGTGAAGTGATGTAAAAGTAAAAAAATCTCACATTGTTGTGCCCTATGACACCCACTAGACCCCCTGGACACCCCCTAGACCCCCCTGGACACCCCCTAGACCCCCCTGGACACCTTCCACTAGACACCCCCACCCTTGGACACCTTCCATTGGACACCCCCTTCCCCCTGCTAGTTCCCCCCTGCCACCCCCTGCTTTCCCCCTGCCAGCCAGCCCCCCTACCACCCCTGCCACCCCCTGCTTGTCCCCCTGCCTTTCCCCCCTGCCCCATGCTAGTCCCCCCTGCCACCCCCCCCCCCCCTTCCAGCCCCCCTGCCCCCTGCTAGTTCCCCCCCTTACACCCCCTGCTTGCCCCCCTGCCAGCCAGCCCCCCTGCCACCCCCTGCTTGTCCCCCTGCCTTCCCCCCTGCCCCATGCTAGTCCCCCCTGCCACCCCCTGCCAGCCACCCCTGCCCCCTGCCCCTGCTAGTTCCCCCCTGCCACCCCCTGCTTCCCCTCTGCCAGCCAGCCCCCCCCCCCCCCCGCCTCTGCCAGTCCCCCCTGCCACCCCCTGCCAGTCCCCCCTGCTAGTCCCCCTGCCACCCCCCCTGCCCCCTGAATTTTAAGTTTAATTTTATAGAACTATAAGAACAAGATGCAAGAAAGTAAAAGAAATATAACATACACTATTATTTAACATGATTTAGTCCCATGGGGACCTACGTTCATAAAAATAACAAAATATAACTCACACATTTTATTATGGTCAAAGAAAACAAAACCCTACAATTGTAAACTAGAAAGAATCACAATATGAGGGATAATAACATAAGTATACAAGACTCACAGGCTTCAAAATAAATGAAACAAAAATGAAAATCACAATACTAGAGTGGGTAGTAGTCCAACATTCCCATTCTCTTCATGCTGAAAGCTTGATGCGCAATGCACCAGGATCCAAAAGTTCATATTCTCATTTCTGCACTTGTGGAACTATCACCAAGAAGGGTCTTCACTTCTTCCTTGAAGGAAGGACGTCATCTCCACTATAAAACAAGAAATGATATGTGTTCAAGGAGAGATAGGTGTGTAAAGAGATCTGATGAAGCAAAGCAGCAATGGCGATCAAGGTTTTCACAAGAGGAAACCTATAGAAATATCCTAGAGGATGAGAAATACAAATGATCAAGATTTTGAAGATACTTGGGTCATAGGGGTTATCACTACCCTTACACTATAGTTCCTCAAAATGGAACAACCAATCTGGTGAGGCCACAAATCCACATGAAAAAAAACTCCCCCTGCACCCCCCATGCCCCCCTTAGTCCCCCATGCCCCCCCTGCACCCCACTGGACAGCCCCCATGCCCCAACTGGACAGCCCCACCGGACACCCCCTGCACCCTCTGGACTGCCCTCCCCACCCTGCCGGACACCCCTCCCCCCTGCTGGACACCCCTCCCCCTGCTGGACACCCTTTCCCCCTGCCCCCTGCACCCCACTGGACAGCCCCACTGGACACCCCCTGCACCCCCTGGACACCCCTCCCCCCTGCTGGACACCCCCCCTGATGGACACCCCTCCCCCTGCCCCTTTCTACACCCCCTGGAATGTGTTTCTATTGATATAAATGATCATCTTATTGAGGTATGTTTTGTATTAGAAAACACACCAAAGTACAATGAGCATTGCAGGATGATAGGCCATGCCACTGATAAGTGCAGAATGGTACAGAAATTCTGAAATCCACCCTCTATTAATACATCGTTGAAAGATGCTCTGTAAGGGAAAAATATTAATACCAAACACTATGTTAGAAAAAAATACAAATAAGGTTAAAAAGAGGTCACCTGGTATAACAATTCTACTACTAGTAAATCCTGGGAAGACTTAGTAGATGAATAAGAATCCCAAGGATGTGTTCATGCTGAAACTGGTAAAGCACAATTCTGCTGGATATATTCTATAATCAGATCGTCAACTCGTACTCCCAAATTGATCACCTTATCAAAGAGGGTTCTCTACCGCAACTAGAATTAAGATGAAACATCCTATCAACATGGGATACCAACAACCAACATACATGAATCAAGAAATTGAAAATAGAGAGTTCCCAACATTTTTTACACAACCAGAACATGTCTAGGAGCATCATTACAGACCTCACCCGATAGGTTACACATGACATATACTAATAGGGCTGCCACATTTTACTCTACCTGTTGTTACGCCTATTCATGCTCGTTCTCAGTTAGACATTCCTCAAGGACAGCCCCTCCCCCTCTGCTAGACAGCCCCTCCCCCTACCTGGACACCCCTCCCCCCTGCTGGACAGCCCTCCCCCCTGCTGGACAGCCCCTCCCCCTGCCTGGACACCCCTCCCCCCTGCTGGATAGCCCCTCCCCCTGCCTGGAGACCCTTCCCCCCTGCTTGGACACCCCTCCCCCCTGCTGGACACCCCTCCCCCTGTTGGACAACCCTCCCCCCTGCTGGAAAGCCCTCCCCCCATTCTAGACAGCCCTCCCCCCCTGCGGGACAGCCCTCCCCCCTGCCGGACAACCCCTCCCCCCTGCCGGACACCCCTCCCCCCTGTAGGACACCCCTCCCCCCTGCCGGACACCCCGCCCCCCTGAATGGAAATATTTCAATAACAAGTAGAAATGAATTAAATGTATACAAATTAAACAGATATATGAATGAGAGAAATTAGTAATAAAACCTGAATTAAAAATGTTGGATTCGGTAATTAAAAAAAGAAAAGGCCATAGTAAGATAAAGAGGCTCTGCTAGTCCCCCTGCCCCCTGCCAGTCCCCCCCTGCACCCTGCCAGACACCCTGCGAATCCCTTGCTAGTCCCATGGTAGTCCCCCTACTCCCTGGACACCACCGTGACCGCAGCATGACCGCGGCGTGACCGCGGCGTGACCGCAGCGTGACCACAACGTGTTGGCCCGGTCCAGCGACATCCGCGGGGCAACATCTTCCACTTAGTTTCAAATAGGATGATATGGATGGCATGAGAGGATGTTTTCTCAGAAGATTTAAAGAAATGAATGCTAATCTGTGATGAATAGAAGATTGGAGGACCCCTGATATACCTAATTCGGTGAGGTTTGGAGATCTTGAAATGTGTAGGAATACATAGAGGAATAAAATATGACAGACAATTCCAAACCAATGTTTTCAGTTGAATTGAGCCTTTGTAACACCTACTATGCACGTTTTGTGGAAAGATGGATGAGAGGCAGTGCTGAGAGGAGATATAGGTTAGGAATGAGGAAATATGAAAAATTATAGAGCTACCCATTCAATGTTTCTCTAAGGAGGAGTAACTGCCGCAGGGTGTCGTCCTGGAGTAGGGCCAAATCACGGCGTGACTGCGGCGTGACCGCGGCGTGACCGCAGCGTGACTAGAACGTGTTGGCCCGGTCCAGCGACATCCGCGGGGTAACATCTTCCACTTAGTTCCAAATTGGTTGATATGGGTATGTGTAGACTACCATCCCCTCCCCCATGTCTGGACACCCCCCCCCCCCTGTCTGGACAACCCCCCCCCCCTGTCTGGACACCCCCCCCCCCTGTCTGGACACCCCCCCCCTGTCTGGACACACCTCCCCCCTGTCTGGACACCCCCCTTGTCTGGACACCACCCTGTCTGGACACCCCCCCTGTTTGGACAGACCTCCCCCCTGTCTGGACACCCTCCCTGTCTGGACACCCCCCCTCCCTATCTTGACACCCCCCTGTCTGGACACCCTCCCTATCTGGACACCCCCCCCCCCCGCACCCACCCCCTCAACTTGGCAGTGATCATCCTCCTCCAATGATTGCTACATGAGATGAGTGAATTATGGAATGAATTTCATCTAAAACAGCCAAAAGAAGACATTGAATTTCCATCACAACAGGCTGATCCGGTTCAGACGTCATGTGCAGAGGATGAGGATGATCTGTTTCGGACAACATGTGAAGAGGATGAGGAAAAAAAAGAATTACCGAACAAATATTATGTGATACATGTACAATAAAATATGCCAAACAATTCTAAACCAATGTTTTCAGTTGAATTGAGCCTTTGTACCACCTTCTATGCACGTTTTGTGGAATGATGGATGAGAGGCAGTGCTGAGAGGAGATATAGTTTAAGAACGAGGAAACACGAAAAATTATAGAGCTAACCATTCAATGTTTCTCTAAGGAGGAGTAACCGCCGCAGGGTGTCGTCCTGGAGCAGGGCCAAATCACGGCGTGAGTGCGGCGTGACCGCGGCGTGACCGCAGTGTGACCACAACGTGTTGGCACGGTCCAGCGACATCCGCGGGGCAACATCTTCCACTTAGTTTCAAATAGGATTATATGGGTATGTGTAGACTACCAGTCCCCTCCCCCATGTCTGGAAACCCCCCATGTCTGGACACCCCCCCCCCCTGTCTGGACACCCCCCACCCTGTCTGGACACACCTCCCCCATGTCTAGACACCCCCCCTTGTCTGAACACCACCCTGTATGGACACCCCCCCCCTGTCTGGACACACCTCCCCCCTGTCTAGACACTCTCCCTGTCTGGACACCCCCCCTCCCTGTCTGGACACCCCCCTGTCTGGACACCCTCCCTGTCTGGACACCCCCCCCCCCCCCCCGCACCCACCCCCCAACCTGGACACCCCCCCTTTCGCCCCACCTGCACCCTCCCCCTGCCCCGTATCACCCCCCGCCCCGGACAACCCTCCCCACCTGCACCCCCCCTGCCCCGCAGCACCCCCTGCCTGGACAGCCCCCCCCCCCCCCCTCCTGGACACCTCCCCCCTTCCTGGACACCTCCCCCCTGCCTGGACACCTCCCCCTGGACACACATAATCTATGAAAAATAGAAACAAGAATTAAACAAAGGCATTACACATCAATTCAGGATTACAATATTCTCATAGCAACAAAAATGAAATTCTGTATAGAAATGATTCAATTACTTATAATAAAATCATGAGAATAAAATACCATATTCAAGATATACATTCCCAGTGGATATGGATTCCTATATAAAGAACCAAACTAGTAAGTCTGAATAGATGATAGTAGCAGCCATGATTAAAAATAGCACAAGATGACACATAACATTCTAAGTGCAGGAAAACCAAATTTGATATATCAAATGAACAAAGTGTACCACTCTTCGCTTGTATGCATGGCACTGTTCCACTAAATCAACAATAACTTCCTACTTGAGACCCTGTAGGAAAACACAAACATTACCAGTAGCTAAGGTATATATTGCCATTGAAAACTCAAAAATCTTTTACACGTGAATAATTCATCGATTTCAAATTCCAGAACTTTTTATCAGAAATGCAATCACACCTGCCCCCCACTGGACACCCCTGGACACCACCCACTGGACACCCCTGGACACCACCACCTGGACCCCCACTGGACACCCTTAGACACCACACCTGGACACCACCTGGACCCCCTAAACCCCGGGACACCCCCTGGACAGCACCCCTGGACCCCCTCCCCCTGCTGGACAGCCCCTCCCCCTACTGGACAGCCCCCCTGCTGGACAGCCCCCCCTGCTGGACAGCCCCCCTGTTGGCCAAATGAAATTTCCTCATTATTGTCATAGCAGAATAGAGTTGTAGCATAGGGTGTAAGGTTACCTTCAGTGAAAACCTACTCATTAAGTGTCTATAATGGACCAGCTAGTGATGGCGGTATCAGAACTGGATAAAAGAGAGAGCTTATCCTTGTCAGGCTTATGGTGAGCTGGTAATTAGTTTTTGGGCAATGTGGATGTAAACAATACAGTAGGGACGGTTCAAGAACTTTTCTAAATTTTGTGTGCTTTTTGACATGAAACCCGACTTGCAAGCTTATCACTTGCACCTTCCTTAACGAGGGTCAGATCTCTTTTTGTTAAATGGTTTATTCTTTCTACTGTTACATCAGTCGAAGAACTCATTGGAAAAACATGAATGAGATTTCAAGAGTTATATTAGATCCCTCGGTTATAATGGGAGATTCCAATGCTGGTGGAAGGGGGGTGGTTGCAGGTGTTGGGGGGATGGTGTGGGCTAATTCGAAGGACGCAAGGGGGCAGTTGCGGGATGGAATACTGGTGGCAGCGGGCTGAAATAAAGGTGGAAGGGGGCTGGTGTGGGATGGATGTGGCTGGAGCAGGGCCAAATCACAGCGTGACCACGGCGTGACCGCGGTGTGACCACGGCATTACCGCAGCGTTACCACAGCGTGTTGGCCTGATCCAGCGACATCCGCGGGGCAGCATCTTTCGGCCAGAAGCGAATGGATCAGAAGGAGGCTAGAATGTTGGTGGAAGGGGGCTGGTTGCGGTTTTTAAGGGGATGGTGTGGGATGATTCGAAGGTGTCAAGGGGGCTGTTGTGGGCTGGAATGCTGGTGGCAGCGGGCTGAAATGAATGTGGAAGGGGGCTAGGGTGGGCTAGATGTGGCTGGAGCAGGGCCAAATCACGGCATTACCACGGCGTGACCACAGCGTGACCGCGGCGTGACAACAGCGTGATGACCCGATCCAGTGACATCCGCGGGGCAACATCTTCTGGCTAGGAGCGAAGGAAGCGGGGGGAGGCTGGAATGCTGGTGGAAGGGGGCTGGTTGCAGGTGTTGGGGGGATGGTGCGGGCAGATTCGAAGGTGGCAGGGGGGCTGTTGCAGGCTGGAATGTCGTCGGCAGCGGGCTGAAATGAAGGTGGAAGGGGGCTGGTGTGGGCTGGATGTGGCTGGAGCAGGTCCAAATCACGGAATGACTACAGCGTGACTGCGGCGTGACCGCGGCGTGACCGCGGCGTGACCGCGATGTGACCGCAGCGTGTTGGCCCGATCCAGCGACATCCGCGGGGCAGCATCTTCTGGTCAGGAGCGAAGGGAGCGGGAGGAGGCTGGAATGCGGGTGGAAGGGGGCTGGTTGTAGGTGTTGGGGGGATGGTGCGGGCTGATTCGAAGGTGGTAGGGGGGGCTGTTGCGGGCTGGAATGCCGGTGCCAGCGGGCTGAAATGAAGGTGGAAGGTGGATGCTGTGGGCTGGATGTGGCTGGAGCAGGGCCAAATCACTACGTGACTACGGTGTGACCGTGGCGTGACCGCGGCGTGACCGCGGCCTGACCGCGGCGTGACGGCGGCGTGACCACGGCGTGACTGCGAAGTGACCGCGGCGTAACCGCAGCGTGTTGGCCCGATCCAGCGACATCCGCGGGGCAACATCTTCAGACCCGGAGCGAAGGGAGTGGGAGGAGGCTGGAATTAATCCTTTGGTCTGGAAATTGACTTCTACTAACTATTAATTTTGGAATTTCCCTCTAGAAATGACATGTATATCCAATGTTCAAGGATATACTTGTTGTAATTCTCCCTACGATCTATGGAAACTCCATTCATGGTCAGTTATGGGGTTTCCAATGAAATAAGACATGGTAATTGCGATAATTAGTTGAGAGAAGATGACCTAACCCAGGAATAGAGAAACGGGTTCTAACGAACCAACAGTTTTTCCAGCACAAACATAAGGGGAGGGGGGGTTTATCTACTCATGATTAAAAGTATAAGAAACATTCTAAAAATTTTAATAGAGTTCAATAAAATATAAAATAAAAGAATCAGAAGCACCGTGAACATTTGGAGAAAATTTCTCCAAAACCATTCTCTCACAAAAAAACATAGTTCCAAGCCCCCCCCCCCACCACTTATACTCTCCCCCCCTGCCTGGACACCCCCCTGCCTGGACATCCCTCCCCCTGCTAGAGACCCCCTTGCATGGACACCCCTACGCCCTGCTAGACACCCCTCCCCCTACTGGACACCCTCCCCCTGCTGGACACCCCTTCCCCCTGCTGGACACCCCCCTGCCTGGACACCCCTCCCCCCTGCTGGACACCCCTCCCCCATGCCTGGACACCCCCTGCCTAGACACCCCCCCGGACTGGACACCCCTCCCACCTACTGGACACCCCTCCCCTGCCTGGACACCCCGGCCCCCTGCTGGACACCCCTCCCCCCTACTGGACACTGCTCCCCCTGCTGGACACCCCTCCCCCCTGCTGGACACCCCCCCTATCTGGACACCCCCCCTACTGGACACCCCCTCTCAAGACACCCCCTGCTGGACACCCCTAGATAGACCCCCCAGACCCCCTGGACAGACCCCCCCAGGACCTGGACACCCCACCCCTTGCACCCCCCGGGACACCTTTCCAGTCCCCTCCCCCCTGCCAGCCCCCCTACCAGTCCCCTCCCCCTGCTAGTTCCCCCACCCCTCCCCCTACCAGTTCCCTCTTCCCCAATGCCAGTCCTGCCCCCCCCCCACCAAAACATGGACATTAAAGTACTTTCATGAGGATAATTTCACTTACATCTTGATTCTCACACCGATCATTAATGAATTTATCTTAGAGTTAGTTATTAGTGAATCAATAATAAACTCTAAAAGGTAAGAAGTTTAGATCTAGTTAGTCCAGAATTTTTCCCCTAATGTTGTGATTGATTTTATTTGTGGAGATGTAATGGATTGTGAACAATCCAAAAAAGCGTAATATTTTTAGTAATGATCACCTTTATCCATTTCCGGGTTGTGTTTTTTGAATAGTATGTTAGAGAGGTCTCAAAAGAAGAAACAATGCCATTAGAAAGGAATGAATGGGTTTTGGAAATGTTTTCCCAGATTTGTATACCACAGAGAAGTTTCATTGTGATGAAAATGGTCACTCCACAACCTTACCAAGGTACATGAGCCTATCTATAGTGGAAGGCCAAGGGGAAACCACTTTTTTGATAGGATACCAGAAGTTTTATCTAGGTAGACTGTTATTCCATGAATTGTGAATACATGATTCAAAAAAAGAAAAATTCCCTACTCCGTAAGGTTAACTGAATTTTCCTAAGGGATACTAAATTTTTTAAGCAGTTTATACACTATGGAATGTTTTGAAGGATTGCATCAAGATGTGAGGATAATTACCGTGTCATGAAGGGATTATTGCTAGAATTCAGTGTCACTCACCATAGGAAGCAATATCATGAGATGAGGGTGTTACACCATAAAGACTTGATATAAAGAATGATGATTTTGAGGGATCATGAACCCACACTATGAAGTCACATGTCATGCCATGAATCAAGGTTGATGAAGATTTAGTAGTACTATCATTTAGAAGGTGCCTGCACTCTGAAGTTAGTGATGCACCGTGATGGGTATTAAAGGGATTATAGGTCATGTTGTTGTCTATCTAACATGTTGTGAAGTAGGATATAGAAAAATTATAGTGTTTCTATCCATTTACACATCACACCATGGAGGAAGAAATAATTACCAGAGAAAGACTTCGAGTCACTAAAGATTAAAGGATCCTCCCAGATTCTGTAGGGAGATAAAAATAAGATATTAACTAGATTTATTGAATCTGTTTGATGTCTCAGGATTAAAAATAATATGTTTTTAGTGCTTTTTATGTGTTATTAAATCTTAATTTGGACTGAATTTAAGCTTATAAATCATTTCTACTGTGGGTTGTATTGTGGAGGTAGTCTACATTCAATACCTAGGATCCTTTTTGGTTTAATTTTGGTTCAAAAAATCCATAACTGAAAACAGATAATGATGAAAAAAATAAAACATCATTCCAATAAACAGGAAACATGTTTCGACCAATGGTCCTAGTTGAGCCTCAACCAACAGAATTTTATATGGGCTGGATTTTGTGTTTTTAACCAACAAAAGTTTATATGGGATGGGTTATGGGTTTTTAAAATATAAATAAATAAACATGATGGCCCTAGAGTACACATTTAGTCCCATGTTGGTGGGTTGTCTATCTATTTCCAGTCATAGAAAAGGTTCCCTTTAATGCAACCAGCTTCTTTTGTAGGCAAATCAAACAATGTTAATTTAGAAATGATGCTCTTCAATGCAACCATCTTATTTGGTAGGAAAATCAAACAATGTTAATTTAGAAATTTGTCTCAACAGTTCGTAAAAATTAAAGCATACAACAGAGAGAACCATATGCATAATATACATAGAATGAAAAGGATAAATGAAAAATAAGTTAAAACTGGTTAAGAAAAAAGGCATAAAAAGGGAGCATAATTGACAGAATCATTCATCTTTTTACTTGCAGGATCCATGGAAAACACTTTTGAATGGATCCATGACAGCAGTTCCAAGTACAAATCCAGCTCCATGTGCTGCTGAGCTTATGGAACCTCCCATTACTAAATATTTAATAGTATTCCAATCAAGAAAAAAAATCCCCGATCTAATATGAAATAAGTTTTATTAGGCATGAAATTATTAATAAATTCGACTTTTAATACATTAGTGTCGTAAGAAATACATTTAAAAACAAAGGCTCATCCCTAATTAATTGTAAACATAATTCAACACAAATCCACTTCATCAAACCTAGAACTAACAACTTGAGTTCCAAAAAGTCAAAATTTTCCCAATTGGTACAAATATGATGACTAATCCATAACTAGAGTTTGGGGAAATGATAAAGACTACATTATTCATAAATATTTTATAGTAGTTGTATATAGAACAAAAAGGGATTGGGAATGAAGCCTCGATTGGAATCTAAAGATCAATCTAAAGATCAGATTGATTCATAAACTCATTTCAATAGTGTTCACAATGATTGCCAACAAAACATGGGAAAAGAAAATCTGTCAAGTAGATTTTTGAAAAAGTAATTAATTTCATTGGTCAAAACCCTTCACCAAGTACACAATGGCCTACATCAGTGGTTAATTTTAAACAGCAAGATCACAGATTTTAAAAAAGATGCATTGTATAAGGGGAGTGGAATCAGAGAGAACAAAAGCCTTGGGGATTGCTGCCGTGTTTGAATCGTGGCTTCCGGCCGCTGAAAATTTTCAGCATGTCATCAAGGAAGTATTGTGAGGATGATGGAAACAATTACAATCGAGAGCATACCGCCCAAGCGTCCGAGAGGAGGGCGCGGTGAGGAGGAGGGCGCAGCGAGGAGGGCGCAGCGAGGAGGGTGCGACGAGGAGGGCGCAGCGAGGAGGGCGCGGTGAGGAGGAGTCATCGGGGAGGAGGACCGGCGAGGAGGGCACGACTAGGAGGCGTTGGGGAGGAGGAGGGTGCGGCAAGGAGGCATCAGGGAGGAGAAGGGTCGCGAGGGCAGGAGGAGCTTGTATGGCAGACTACCGCCTCATGACCTGATGTAATCCGATTTCCATAACCACCTTTTATGACTATATATAATTATGGATCTATTGTTTTCATAGGATATTTATGAAATAATTATATTATTTAATTATAATATCACATTTACATTATTTTTTTCCAATCTGTTTAAAATTTATAATGTTGTTCATGCATATGTGTCGACGACCAGCTCCATGAAGCAATGTAATGTATTTTTTAATTTTATTTTTATATGGATATTTATAAGCATATATTTATTTAATATATATGATATCGATGATATAAAAATTAATATCTAATTATATATTATTATATATCTTTCTTTCACAACATCCGTTGAAAAAATTAATGCAGTGTTCATGCGTACGTACGGTCTACCATCTCCATGAAGGATGTAATTAATTTCTCTACCTATAACATTTATGGATGAAAATAAATTTGTATATAACTAATATATTTTTTATTTAAATCATTATATAAATTCTTTATAAAATTGAACCATATTCAAAGTACATGTACAAAAACAACTAAACCAAAAAAATACATGAAAAACAATGTTGTTATTACCGGAAATAGTGATTTTAAAAAAGTGTTATTAATAAACCATCCATAATTGTTTATATGTATATAACCAATGAAATGATATATATTATTATCATTCTCTAATTTAGGTAAATATATATTTATTTATTATATAATATGTTTAAACACATAAAAATGAATTCATACTTGAGTTAAGGGATTTCCCTAGAACATTTATTTATATAAGGATCTAGACATATTGGAATAAATTGGGATATCATCCACTAAAAAAATGAAAACTGAGGTGAGATATGGATGTAAAATAATATTCATGATAGAATTGAAAACCACTGGATAATTTTTCTACCCAAAATGACACCTTCATTGAACATGAATTTTATTAACTAAATAGAGGGTACATGATCTAAGATGTATAATGTGGTGCAGCCCAAGAGATTCACCACTTACTATGTCCATATAGCTTGGGGGAGGTATCCAATGCTTGAAAATATAGTACACGTACTAGTAATATTAACCCTTCAATCCATAATCAGTTGTTTTATTCCCATCACACCATGTGTGTAGTAAAGTAGTCTTCTTGGAGATCAGTTCCTTGCATCCACGAATGTGATATATAATGGACCACAGAATGAAACTATAACCTTATAGAGATTTAAGGATTATAGTGGAGTCATTTTAAAATAAAAATGATCAATATTTTTATCCATGAAAAGATCCAACCCATTTTGCGTGGTCCATGCCTCCGTGATGAGAGAATCACCTAGACCATATGAAGCATTGGATGTGGGGATCACAGAACCACTAGAGTAAAGGATGATGCCACCATATCGAATAAAACCAAATCTACATGACCCCTCAACATTTATCTAAAATTCACTTGAAAGAGGATCCCCAAAATCACAGTGCCTCTATGGGTTCAACAACTACCTAAAGAATTATGGATCACCAACATGAATGAAATCTCACAAAGGAGTGTGCTCCCTCTTATTAAGGATAAGGTCAAGGTCAGCCACTACACATCTGTTCCTTTTTACATAGATCTTCATCGAGCAATATAATCCTTTACACATAGCCTTTATCTTTGAAGGTAAACATTTATTCCATCTAAGGTTAATTTTTTCATAGGGGATTATGATTCAATGGTTACAAAAAGTGCTATAGGGTTATATAACACAATATTTTTATTTTAATGATTTTTTCTAATTTTATTTTTAGTGATGAAATATTATGATTTATGTTTTATAATTTTCAAAAAAATTCTTATTCTCTAGTTATTTCTATATAATGCATGTTTCCATTCCATTTTCCTCTCATTAAGAACTAATGATACAAAATGAATGTTTTTTAAATAAAATCAACTTTATATATTTCTTAGGATGAAAATGTATTATCTTACAGGTCTATTTCTTCTAAAAAAAATTCAATGTTGTTTTACAACACTATAATGATTGAAAAAATAAATTTTCCACTTTTTTGACATTTAACAAAATGGGTTTAAAAGGAATCTTCATTTCTTTTTCCAAATGCGGTAATTTTTTACTATTTTTAATAAGTTGTGAAAGGAATGTTTTTTACAAATTTTACAATATTAATGGAATTTCATACATTCTTTACGATTCAATAATTTTAAGCTTCCATTATTAATTCCTAAGGTTATTTTAAATTAAAATGTATATTCGAATTTTTTTATAAATTTTTTGTTTTTAAAAGTTTTAATATCAATGTGTAAATGATATATCCCTTGTGAATTTATTAATGAAATTTTTAAGGAATTTATTTTCATAAAATAAAATATTATTTATTTTTTCTTATGTTTTTATAATGATATGATCCAATGGGACCTTTCTAATTTTTATCAGTATTTTTTATTATTATAATGATGATATTTTTATGGAACCCATTTATTTTCCATGTCTAATGTTATGATGGATTGATGAAATGTGTATGAAACCTTATTTCCTTTCCTTTCCTAGGTTATGATATAATGATGTAATGAATGTTTAATGATTTTATGGAACAGATTTTTATAGTTTTTATTATGTTTTGGGTGGGAATGGAATTATATGTACCTCCAATTCATTGGGAAATGTTTTATATCACAAAAAATAGTTATGAAAAAAATATGTGCATGATCACATCTATGAAAAAATTTGATATGCTTGGTCCACTATGGGAAACAAGATGATTTTCTTGATCTATTATGGGAAAAAAGTTGACGTCCTTAACCCACAATGAGAAATAGGTGTTTTTTCATGATTCTTTTGGATCTTATAGTCTTGGTAGTTAACTATAACATATTATATTGTATATATACATATTATTGTTCCACACATATATGACATGAAATTATAATTCATGATTAATTTATAATAATATCTCACTCTTAATATTCATGTCTTTTGAAATGATAATGTTTCACACCCGGACTCATTGTTAGTGTCCCTAATAGATTGGGTATGATCATTTTAAATTATATTCATGATCTCATATGATTATTATTATCTTAGGATTTCATATGATTATAGGTTTATACCTCCATGTCTATCCTTTCTGAGAATCTAAACTCACCCTTTCTAAAGTTTTCCTTCCCATGGTTATGAACAATGGTTTTACATAGGGTATGTCTATGGAAATTATTAAATGGGATCATCTTTGGGGGAGATTTTTTCCTCGGAACATGTGTTCTAGTTAGGAGCCACTACTTTTGGATAGTTTCCATCAAATTTATTTATGGAACCGGAAACACCCAAGGGTTCTATATACAAATGGGTATATTTTCCAAAGGTAATTGTTTTTAGTTTTATTGACCAACTATACTTAAGAAATCTCATTGGTTTAGAGGATGGGTGGTCTGGCTCATCACACCCTTTTGGGGGGAATTATTTCATACTCTGGGACTCCATTATAGATTTAAGTTATGTTTATGAATCCTTATTACTTTACCAATCATAATGTAGGTTTCCTATGAAATATTCAATAAATTATAAGCATGTGTATAATTTAGAATTATTCGTATGTATTTTAGGTTCTTCATCAATGGGGATATCTACAAGTATTAAAGGTTCTCCATCAATGGTATCCTCTCGTATACTACTTAGATATTCTTTAGTTGTGGTTATGATGATGCTAGGTTTTAAGCCATTCAGTGTGGTACTCTGGAATTTATAGTCATCCTAGTAGAAAAATGTTGTTTTAATATTAGTATCATACCCCTAAATGGGCTACCTACGTATCCTCATGAAAGGAATTAGAACACTCATAGTTCGGTGCTGCTTAATAGGGAACATCATGCCTTTTAAGGTTATGCGATGATGACCTAATTGTACAATTTAATTTCATGTGGTAAGGAAATGTAGGTAGAAGGTTCCTAGTAAATTCTTGGTGTGGGAATTAATCCTAAGAAACCCAAGTACTATGGAAAGGATATAAACCTACAAGTAGGATTAGACCCTTTTGGGAATGTGGCCCAGAAATAACAAGGTTGATTGGAGTGTTGGGTGTAAACCTCGGTAAGGATTCCTATGTATCCCACTTGGATGGGAATAAAATACCACATGGTTTGATAAGTCTCATAGGGGAGTATGTCCCATTGATAGAAATATGTTGGGGCCTACTCCTAAAGAGTATTTCCTTGTAACAGGGTCCATGAGAGATGTCTTAAATCATGGAGATTCAAGGGTGACATAATTCAGGGTCTATTCTTAAGGAGGACTCCAAAACTAAAGTAGTTAAGGTTGGAATCTTGAGAAGTATGTCTATTGAGCATGGGACCTGGGTAGAGGCTACCTATATATCTAAATTATGGTGGGAATCTGAGACCTCGTATTACAATAAATGAGGTAGATTGTGTGGATATTTTGATCATCACAAGTATATAACACCATGTGATTTATGATATGTGTGAGAAAAAAGTGTATTTAAAAGATTCAATAACCCACATAGTTTCTCCTTTGCTTATGGAAGAGGCTGGTCTTATGAGAAAAGAAGCCAGGGTGATGGTGGAAGAGGGCATAGAGTAATGAACCTTTCAATGTGAAATGAATGTTATGTTCATTTAGTCTAGTCCAAAATTAAAGGGGCTTACTCCAGGAGGGATTCCATAGAATGGATCCCATAGTGTAAGGAGGTTATCATTCCCTATAAAAGGGGAAATTATTTTTGATATTCACTCTTCCTATTTGGGTCCGGAGGCTCTAGGTCTGAGAGATGATGAGGGGAAGATATAGTCTTATCCCCAAAATTTGTGACTGGGAACTCCCCAAAACTATCCTTATCATAAGGATCAATGTGAACATAAATATCCTAATCTATAGAAACATTGAGGATTCCTACCCTTTGGTAAGATGGGTGTGGGAAACCCCTAACCATAGACATCCAAATCAAAATGGGAGACACACTGATGTGCCTTTCCTAAAGGGTTGATAAATCAAGAGGTCATGGAGGTTTCAACACGGTCCCTTTTAGATAAGGGAGTCATGTAAGGAGAGGGAAATCTATGGGTGTATTAGAATGGGATTTAAAATATGGGTCATGTAGGTGGTCCACACTGGTCTTCCACGTAGGTATGTCATATAGGGGTACCACGTAGGTGTACCATGTAAGTCCTACGAGAAACTAAAAAAATTATTAACACATGAAGGATAAGCCTATGAAATCATGATATTCCTAGGGAAATGGGTTAGGTACAACAACACTTAGGTACGATTTTAACTTAAACACACTAGGTGTCCCTTGATGTCCTTGGAAGCATCTTGGCAAGGTCTTTGTTTAAGGAAATGACCTTGTATAGATTAAATTTCTTTATTAAAAGGACGGTCCTTAATCAAATTATTTGTATTAAAAAATCTAAGAATACCTTCATCTTTATTACCCCATATAATTCTATCTTATCTCATGTTTTGAATAGATACTTGAGAAAATTTGGGGGACTTGTAAATAAGGTCTATGCAATGGGAGATTCATGAGTTCTTCCAACTTTTTCAGTTCTCAAAATGGGGAGCCCAAGGTTCCTATTTATAGGGAAGGAGGGGACCTAGTTTTATATAGTTTATCCGTGTTGGTCTTCGTTGTAGCTCCATAGTATAGCTCTTCCATGTAGGGGTTTGAAAAGTATGTTTCCATGTAGATCCATGGCATAGGTCCTTAGTGTTGGTCCTCAACGTAGAGGTTTTTCTATTGGGCTACAGAGTAAGAACCTACTTTGGCCGCTTGATTCCTAGATGTACTGTGCTAGTGCTTGTGCCTTTTAGATGATAGTGAAAGAGTTGTGTTGGCCTTTTTTAGGCATATGTATTCTACTTATATCCCTTTAACTATAATTATTTACTTCCTTTATATTTATTTCATACTTTAAGATATCCAATGAACATATTCTTAATCATTTTTCCATTATTTATCAAGAAAAGGAGTCTCAATAAAATCCCCCCCTTAGGATAGGATCCGACTTGAAATAGGGTCGAGTCCCAAGGAATGATTTTGGGGAAAATATTATAGAAAAATAGTTTTAGACTATGAAGGTCTACAACATATCTATGTAACATAGGTTGGTAGTGTAGGTCATCAGTTCCTATAAATTCTCATGTTCCTTTTCCATTTTATTCACCCTCATTCTCACATTTCTATTCTTGTTTCATAGCTTATTCGTTCAGCTCCCTTTCATTGTAATATCAGGTATGCCCCTTGAAAATTTCTCATGGTATAACTATTTGATATATGGAGTTACATGAAGCTACTTTATCAAAGGATCTACAAATAAGTAAATTTTGAAAGGGCCTATGCTACTTACATTGTCAAAGGACCTACACGGGTGACCTCGTCGAATGAGTTGCATGGAACTATTCATTTTCCAAATTATTGAATTTCTTTATGATATAATTTGAACTATATTAATTTAATATTCCCATTTAATGTGTAAAATTTGGTAATTATAATGTTGGAAATGTCTCATTGGATGACTTTAACTGAGGAAGCCAGAGTTTTCCAAATTGAGATGTTGAAAATCATTGGACTAGACTATTACGAAATTTCTGAGAGTACCCTTCTTGAGTTAGTGAAAGTCATTATTCCATACCAACATCAATATCCATGAAGCCACTATATGCCTCAGTACAGGCATGGGATTTTTCAAGATTCCCACATTTCATCTAATAATAAATATTTTCCAAAGACTTGGTTTGTTTAACAACTCAAATATCATTGTATGAATATTACTCTAAAGGGTTTTCTTGTTCATGAGGTAACAGTCCATATTGGATGTATCTTACATCATATTGGTTGTACTCATAATATTAATAATCATGTTTTATATCCAATGCCTCATTTTCATGATTCAACCTTTCATGCTTCAAAAAAAAGATAAATCTAACAATTAGAAGGAAGACTTGGAACTTCGTTCTGGAGGAGAAGTCAAGCGTGAACGGATGTGGGAGTTTTGGGTAATATGAACTTTTTTAGGGTTTCTAAAAAGTTATTATGGATATTAAAATTTATTAATCTATCTAGATAAGGAAAACATATGTTTAAAAAATGTCTTCATTCCTAAATTACTAAGCCGATGGAGTCTGGGAAAAAATTATTTCTAGTTTATGTACGGTGTGGTTAGCATCAGTTTATGGGATATCCACCAAATATCTAGGGCACCTATTCCTGAGGATATGTATTATGAATTTATTCAACCAATAATAACTTTTTATTATTCTAAGTGGATGCCACCATTGGCTCACTAACTGCTCTAAATTTCAATGCATTTTCTAAAAGAGAAGAATTATATTCGTACTAGGGCTCATATTAATTGGAGAGTGTGTATGGAAGATTTTTTAGAACCAATGAAACAGAAGGGTCCTACTTGTATATGTCCTACCATTTTCCCAACTACATATAATTGGGGTGCTTCAGGCATGTACTTTCCCACATTGAAGAAAAGTGACTACAATAATTGGGGATAAAAGGTTAAGTCGAAGATTCATGAAAAGGTACGCTTAAATGGCTTCCTGTTCTTGTGGCTAAGAATTTATTTTATTTCAGTCTTTGAATTCGGTGGTAGTGTAAGACGATGGACTTTTATTAGTACCACCATATTGGTAGAAGGAAAATATATTGGGTTGGATACCCCTATATTAGCAAGAATCTATCACATCATGTTTCATTTATACAATGGGAAGTCTCCATTTAGACTTTCTGGACCATTTTAAGTATTTTCAGGATGTGTTGGAACATATTTTTTCATATTCAATGTTAAATTTGATCAGAGTCCCCAATTTTTGATTTACTCTATTTTTTCTGATAGTTTCCAGGATTTTCCATTTCAATCTAAACCCTGATATAGTTCTGAGGGAACTGAATGCATCGGGATAATTCCGTTTCTTTCCTTTTGGTAAACCATAATGTAACGACCCAAAGTATCATTAATGGAAATCCCTCATGATCTAATTAAATGTCCCTTTATGTTTATATAACATGTCAACTTCCTTGGTTTTATGTTGAGAATTTTGACCGTTGCTAATATATTCATTGAACAGTGATCACATGATTAGTATAAATATAGGACTTTAACAAATCCAATTTACTCAGACAAAGGAAGCGATGGCCTCATCCAGTAGAATTTCCCCATACGAAGCCCATTTGTCAGAGCTCGGAAAAGCGGTGGAATCATTGGGCTTCTCTTTTAACCAATCCCAAGATGAGCTTCATCATGTCAAGCTCGAACGTGACCGTCTACGGGAAAAGTGGAAGTTGATTGAAATTACCACTCGAGCGATGTTATCTAAGCCACCCCAAGAGTCTGTCACCATCACATACCTTACCCTTAGGTCTTATGCGGTTGTTTTAAGGGGTTATGAAACAAATAAGTAGTACTATGTTCATGTACATTATTTTTATATATAATAATGAATATAACTTCTAGTCATTTTTTGATACATTGTAAATAGTTTTTAAAGTACAAATGGTGTTTTTAGTTATTATTTAATTAAGAATTATATTTTATTAAATTAAGTTATTTTTGAATTAAATAATATTTTTATAAAAAAATATTATTATTAAATTAATTTTTATTAAATATAAATGATCTTATAATTTTATTAGTGCGTTTATAATTTTTATTAAGGTTTGAAATCCATTTCTGTCAAAACCCGTGAATTTTTTATAAATGTCATTTTTTATTTTAAAAGTGACAATTAACATATTTAAAAATTATTTAGATAAAATAAATTTTATTTCTGGAATCAGGACGTTGAAATTATCCAACGGTGAATTTTTCCTAATTTTCTGAGACAGTCAAATTTTTGGGTAAAAATTAAATACTGTTTAAATTTATAATGTGTTTTATGACATCATAATGACATGATAGTGATGTAATAAAATACTATAATCTTTTTGTTCGTCCAATATATGTTTTAACATTAAAATAATGTGATTTTGGGTTTGTTTGACTTATTTTTCAATGCATTAATGGACCCCTCTAGACTTATTCAACACCTTGCATTTTTAAATTAATTTCCATGGGAGTGTGACTCACCTCCACATAAGAAACCCTAATATTTTAAGAAGTTCTGAATTTGTCCTTATAAAATATTGTTTTCCTATTCCCTTTTCCAAAAACCATGGGCAAAAATCATGGGATGGTTTTTGGTTTGGATTAATTTAATGTAATAGGACCCAAACCTAAATAATAAACAATTCCATCACCTTTCCTATATAAACCCGCCCAAGCTCCCACTTCCTCCTCACTCAAATCCCTTGGAGTTTGTCCAACCTCTGCCCTACTCTCTCTAGAATCCTCCCAAGGTTCCCCAAGCTCCCAAGAAGCCTCTCACAAGCCTCTCTCTATCCTTTGGAAGAACACTTCCAAGTAAGGGTTTTTTATTCCTTTCTCCTTTTTGTCAATTTTCTTTAAGTTTTATTGCCCTTTTAATTTCAATTATGAATGTTGGGGTATGGTTTCGAACCTCCGCCATACATCCCTATTATTGTTTGAATGATGGTAGACCCCTTTCTCTCTCACTAAATTCCTCCCATGTACACCCTTTACTATGCCGAAATTCCGAAAGGAACTTCTCTCTCTTCTTTTACATTCAAGCAATAATTTTGTATCATGAATCTAAATTCCATTACAATTGTTGGGAAATGTATCCATATGACCTCCCTACTATCCATTACATTTAAATATGATGAGGAACCCCTTTCTCTCTCATCAGTCATTTCTATGAATTCTTATGTCATGCCGTTACGCTGCCAAAATCGCACCGATTTTCTAAGCCAATGTCATTGTATAGTGAATACCATGCCCATTTCTCCATCAAGGGTATTCAACTTTATTAAAAATTACTTATTGATTATAATGTTTCATGTATGAATTCAAAATTCCTTTATCAAGGAATAAATGATTATGTTTTATGAATTCATGTTTTATGATCCATGTGGCACACTTATGCATGAAATGAAATGTTTAAGAAGGGTGCGCCCTTATAGCGCTCCAATGCATTGGGTAATGTATAGTATCATGATACTTCATGTGAAATGAGTGTTGACTCATGCTAATTCAAGTGAAATGAGGGTTTACTCGTGCTTAATGTGAAATGAGGATTTACTCATGCTCCATGTGAAATGGGCCTTGGTTCATGCTAATTCCATGTTAAGTTTTGTTGCCACATTTACATGTTACGATTATCATGCTTTATCATTCCTTTATTCTCATGTTTCTTTTATTCTCTATTGATATGCCTATTTTCTAACATGTGTTGTACTCCTCATGTTATTCCATGTGTACACCCTTACTGGGCTTTATAGCTCACCCTTTTCTTATGCATGTCCTCAGGTTATCCCATGCAATGTTAAGTACGAGGGAATGTAGTGGTCTTGTAAAGGATGTTTTAGATAAAGATGTTGTATTTCATGTTTTAAGTTTTTATGTAATGATCCTAAGCCCCAAAGACACTAAAACTCTTGATCTTCTTCATTGTATCAAGTGAAGTTTTATGTAATAAATCATGTTTATGTTTGTAATAAAAGAATGGTTGTCATAGTAGGTATCAAAGGATAGGTTTAGTTATTTTGGGGATTAGGAAACCCTCGTAAAGCCTTAGATACAAGACTAAGTATAATAAAAACATCCCTAAGTTTTGGTAAGTACTGAGTAAGTGGTTTTTCAAACAAATACATCCCTGTCTGGATACGAGCGGGTAGAGGCGGCTCTTGAACAGATGTATCCTAGGAGTAAAACCCGAAAACACAACTTTGAGATAGACTCGAAGGGGAACTGGTGCACGACAACGGGCCTTGTTGCACTCTTGGTTACGACACTCTCGGGGGATATGTTTTGATAAATTCAAAATCTTAGTATGAACCCTTATTAAGGGAATTAAAAAATTCCCCAACAAATATATGTTAGAAAGTAGATCATGAAAATCCTAGATTGAAGCCTATAGACTCATGAGTTAAGGAAATAAAATTTTATTTATAAGTCATCAACTTTTGTCTTTGGATTACCCTATATGTGTTACCCCTAACTTTCCTTTTATTCCAGCCAATGGACGGTAATAGGAGGACTCGGGCTAACAACAGTTGTGAAGATCAGTGTGATGACTGTACTAATGAGATGCCCAATCCAATGGGAGCGGGAATAGAAAACATTGTCACGCTTATCTCTCAGCTAACTCATGTTTTGAATAGAAACACGGGTCAAGAGGAACGTCCAAACCCCCCTAAGAAAGAACAAGTCACTATCGAGAGCTTCATGGGACCAAGGTCTCATAATTTTAGTGGATCATCCGATCCCACGATCCCTGAACAATGGATGAACTCCATTGAAAAGATATTCTCCATCCTCCAATGTTCTGAACAAGAGAAGGTTCTCCTGGTGTCTTATTATATGGAGGGTGAAGCTGATCAATGGTGAACATTGATCAAAAATACGAAGCCTGAGGAGGGGATCAAGGCGTTGGAATGGAAGGATTTCTGGAAGATGTTTTTCGATAAATATTTTCCGTGCACGCTCTGGCATAAGATGGAAAGGTACTTCCTTTCCCTCAAGAAAAAAGATGAAGAATCTGTTGGAGCGTATGAGGAAAACATCACGAGGATTGCACGATACACTTCCAGCTTTGTAGTTACCCCCGAATTCAAGGTTTACCGCTTCTTTGGTGGGATGAAGCCTAGCTTGCAGAAAGCATTAGAGATCCATGACTTCGACAACTATGAGGAAATTTTCTGATGTGCCCTCAAGGTTGAAATGGAGATCGGGGAATCATAGGGGTATCATGGGGACAAGAAGCGTAATGTGGACTTCAATGCTGGTGGTCCGATGGATAAATCAAACGGTGCTAAGAAGATCCAGCACCCCACTTGCCAAAAGTGCGGGAATAAGCACCCTGGAAATTTCCATAAGTGGACGAGGAAATGCTTCAGGTGTGGAAGAGAAGGGCACCAAGCTGTTAATTGTCGGTAAGAAAGACCCGCAGCTGCGACAGAGGAGAGGAACGCTCCATTCGAACCTCAACGCATTGTTCAATGGTAAAAATGCAAAGAACTGGGTCATGTTGCAAATCAGTGCCCTAATCCAAGGGTTTTCGGAGGTGACCAACAACCTCCAAGGCAGAAAGGAAGAGCTTTTTCCATCACTTCTGCCGAAGTGAACCCCGAAAACGAAGTGGTGACAGGTACGCTAGTTATTCATTCAAGAATAGTGAACATACTTTTTGATTCAGGTTCTACGCATTCTTTTATATCTCTAAAGTTTAGTAGAACAATCCTAGCACCACCAAGAATCATTGAAGTAAAGATGTCGGTGAGTACGGAAAATGGGGAAATCATTGCATCCTATGAATATAAGTCCTCCCCTGTTATAGTCTGTGGATTGAATTTCCCGGCAAACCTCATCATACTCCCTCTGGTGGAATTTGATGCAATTCTTGGCATGGATTGGATTTACAAATATAGATCCAACATAAATTGTCGGGAGAGGGAAATCACACTCAATATGTAGAATCGACCCCCGATTCTTTACAAGTGTCATTAAAAAGATGAATATACTTTAGCTCCATCATCTCAAGCATGGATATTACTGCCTTATGAGAATGAGTATCTGTCTCAGATGATTGAGTCCAAGGAAGAAACCATCCTTGAAGAAATGCCTATTATGAGGGAATTTGGTAAAGTGTTTCCCGAGGAACTGCCCGGTCTTCCTCTAAGAAGAGATGTTGAGTTCTCAATTGAACTTATACCTGGGGCGCTACCAATATCCAAGACTCCATATAGAATGGTTGTTGCTGAGCTTGAAGAGCTGAAGAAACAACTATAAGAGAATCTAGATAAAGGGTTTATACACACAACTGCTTCACCATGAGGTGCACCAGTCCTCTTCGTCAAGAAGAAGGATGGGTCAATGTGGCTTTGCATTGATTATCGTGAACTTAACAAAATCACGATAAAGAACAAGTATCCTCTCCCAAGAATCGATGACTTGTTTGATCAGCTACATGGAGCACAATACTTCTCTAAGGTGTACTTGCGGTCGGGATATTATCAAGTAAGGGTGAAGAAGGAAGATGTCCCAAAGACTTCTTTTCATACAAGATACGGCCAATATGTATTCATAGTAATGCCTTTCGTACTCACCAATGCTCCAACAATATTCATGGACTTGATGAATAGAGTCTTTAGAGTTTACCTTGACAAATTTGTGGTAGTCTTTATAGATGATATTCTAATATACTCCAAAACCATGGAGGATCATGAGGAGCATTTAAAAACTATACTAGAGACTTTGCGCAAGGAGAAGCTCTATGCCAAGTACAGAAAGTGTGAATTCTGGTTGAATTAGGTCTCATTCTTGGGCCATATCATCACAAGCAATGGGATATCTATGGGCCCCACAAAAATAGATGCAATTGAGGGATGTCCAAGGACAACATTGGTAATGGATATGCGTAGCTTCTTTGTGTTAGTTGGATATTATCGACGATTGATGAAAAAATTTCTCACGATTGTCCAACCCTCTTACCAAGATAACTCGAAAGGGAGTAAAGTATTCTTGGAGTTATGAATGCAAAGAAAGCTTCAAGGAGTTGAAAATGAGGCTTATCACTGCACCCGTGCTCACTTTACCCACAAGTGGGTAACTTTTTGTTGTTTTCAGTGATGCTTCAAAGAAGGGCTTAGGCTGTGTTCTGATGCAGAATGATATAGTGATATCATATGCGTCAAGTAAGTTGAAAATCCATGAGCAAAACTATCCAACGGATGATCTGGAGTTGGTGGCGGTGATCTTTTCCTTGAAAATATGGCGGCATTAACTCTATTGAGAGAAATGTGAGATATATACTGACCACAAGAGTCTTAAATATATATTCACACAGAAAGAGCTTAATATGCGCCAGAGAAGATGGATAGAGATCATCAAGGATTATGACTATTCAATACATTACCACCATGGGAAAGAGAACAAGGTGGCATATTCCCTAAGTAGAAAGGACCTAGAAATTCTATCAATGATGAGAATTGAGAAGGATCCAATCTTCTTAGACTTGATGAAGATGGATGTGGGAATCATAAAGAAGGGAAAATCATCAATCCTTTCACAAATGATTTCTCAACCATCTCTTTTGGAAAGGTTAAAAGATGCTCAAAAGGATGATGTGGGAATTCAGCAAAAAGTGGAAGCTATAAAAAAAGGGAAATCCTCAGAGTTTAATGTTAATGAAGAAGGAATTGTGTGGTTTGGGAAAAGACAACGTGTTCCATCAAGTCCGGAGCTGAAGAAGGAACTTTTGTATGATGCACATAGTTCAAATTTCTCTATTCACCCAGGGAGCACAAAGATGTATCGAGATCTCTGAGAAATATTTTGGTGGGATAATATGAAGAAGGAGATCGCTGAATATACATCAAAGTGCCTGGTGTGTCAGCAAGTGATGGCAGAGAGGCAGAAGTCTAAGGGGATGATGCAACCATTGCACATACCAGAATGGAAATGGGAGAACATCACCGTGGACTTTGTCACCGGACATCCAAGGATATCCAAAGGCAACAATGCAATCTGGGTTGTTGTGGATCGTCTTACAAAGACTGCACACTTCATTGCTATTTTAGAGGATTTCTCTTTGGATCAACTGGCACAGATATATATCCAGGAAGTGGTAAGGTTGCATGCAGTACCACTATCTATTGTGTCCGACTGAGATCCAAGATTCACCTCTAAGTTTTGGAAAAGTCTTCAACATGCTCTAAGTACTGAACTAAACTTCAGTACGGCCTATCATCCTCAAACTGATGGCCAATCTGAGCGGACTATCCAAACACTAGAGGATATGTTGAGAGCATTCTCAATGGACTTTAAAGGAGGATGGGATCAACATCTTCCTCTGGTTGAGTTCTCTTATAATAATAGTTTCCACTCGAGCATCCAAATGGAACCATATGAAGCCCTGTGTGGGAAAAGGTTCAGAACATCGGCATGTTGGGATGAGTTCGGTGAATGTAAGCTGCTTATACCATAAATGGTCGAAGAAATGGTGGAGAAGGTGAAAACAATTCAACATCATACCAAGGCATCCCAAAGTTGACAGAAGAGTTATGCAGATAATGATCGATGAGACCTTGAGTTTAAAGTTAGAGACATGGTGTTTCTACACATATCTCCGTGTAAGAAGGTCATGAGGTTTGGAAGGAAAGGGAATTTAAGTCCAAGGTACATCGGACCCTTCGAGATTCTTGATCATGTCAGGGTTGTGGCCTATCGACTGGCACTTCCACCTTCCAAGGGAAAAGTACATGATGTCTTTCATGTATCCGTCTTAAGGAAGTAAATACCAGACCCTTCACATGTAATCTCTTCTGAGGTGGTACAACTGGAAGCTTATCTTTCTTATGAGGAGTAACAAGTGAAGATCTTAGATCATATAGAAAAATTTCTACAAAATAAGACAATGCCCCTCGTCAAGGTGTTGTGGAGAAACCACATGTTTGAAGAAACAACTTGGGAATCGGAGGATATGATGAATCTGAGTTACCCACATTTTTTTTAGTGTGGGAAAAGGAAAATTTCGAGAGAGAAATTTCTTAAGGGTTGAATATTGTAACGACCCAAATATTCATTAATGGAAATCCCTCTTGATCTAATTAAATGTCTCTTTATGTTTATATAAAATGTCAACTTCCTTGGTTTTATGTTAAGAATTTTGATCATTGCTAATATAGCCGTTGAACAGTGATCACATGATTAGTATAAATATAGGACATTAACAAATCCAATTTACCCAGAAAAAGGAAGCGATGGCCTCATCCAGTAGAATTGCCCCATACGAAGCCCATTTTTCAAAGGTCAGAAAATAGGTGGCATCTTTAGGCTTCTCTCTTGACCAAGACCAAGATGAGCTTCATCATGTCAAGCTCGAACGTGACAGTCTACGGGAAAAGTTGAAGTTGATTGAAATTACCACTCGAGAGATGTTATCTGAGCCACCCCAAGAGTTTGTCACCATCACGCACTTTACCCTTAGGTCTTATGTGGCTGTTTTAAGGGGTTATGTAACAAATATGTAGTACTATGTTCATCTACATTATTTTTGTAAATAATAATGAATATAACTTCTAGTCATTTTTTGATACATTGTAAATAGTTTTTAAAGTACAAATGGTGTTTTTAGTTATTATTTAATTAAGAAATCTATTTTATTAAATTAAGGGATTTTTGAATAAAATAA
Organism: Viscum album; assembly: GCA_963277665.1. Lineage (NCBI taxonomy): Eukaryota > Viridiplantae > Streptophyta > Magnoliopsida > Santalales > Viscaceae > Viscum > Viscum album. The sequence continues at coordinate 246,434,345 of OY728135.1, read as the reverse complement.
TATTTTAGTAGAATAATATTATTATTAAATTAATTTTTATTATATATAAATGATCTTATAATTTTATGAATGTAGTTATAATTTTTATTACGGTTTGAAATCCATTTCTGTCAAAACCTGTGAATTTTTGATAAATGTCAGTTTTTATTTTAAAAGTAAAAATTAAAATATTTATAAAATTATTTAGATAAAATAAATTTTATTTCTAGAATCCGGACGTCGAAATTATCGAACGGTGAATTTTTCATAATTTTCTAACACAGTCAAATTTTTGGGTAAAAATTAAATACTATTTAAATATATAATGTGATTTATGACATCATAATGACCCAATACTGATGTAATAAAATATAATAATCATTATTTTCGGCCAATATATGTTTTAACATTAAAATAATGTGATTTTGGGTTTGTTTGACTTACTTTTAAAAGCATTAATGGACCCCTCAAGACTTATTCAACACCTTGCCTTTTTAAATTAATTTCCATGGGAGTGTGACTCACCTCCACATAAGCAACCCTAATATTTTAAGAATTTCGGACTTTTTCCTTATAAAATATTGTTTTCCTCTTCTCTTTTCCAAAAAAAAATGGGCAAAAACCATGGGATGGTTTGTGGTTTGGATTAATTTAATGTAAGGGGACCCAAACCTAAATAATAAATAATTCCCTCACCTTCATATATAAACCCACCCAAGCTCCCACTTCCTCCTCACTCAAAGCCCTTGGAGTTCGTTCATCCTCGTTCCTACTCTCTCTAGAATCCTCCCACGGTGCCCCAAGCTCCCAAAAATCCTATCACAAGCCTCTCTCTAGCCTTTGGAAGCACACTTCCAAGTAAGGGTTTTTTCTTCCTTTCTCCTTTTTGTCAATTTTCTGTAAGTTGTATTGTCGTTTTAATTTCAATTATGAATGTTGGGGTATGGTTATTCACCTCCCCCATACTTCCCCATTATTGTTTGAATGATGGGAGATCCCTTTCTATCTCATTAAATGCCTCCCATGTACACCTGTTACTATGTCGAAATTCTGAAAGGAACTTCTCTCTCTTCTTTTACATTCAAGAAATAATTTTGTATCATGAATCTAAATTTGATTACAATTGTTGGTAAATGTATCCATATGACCTCCTTACTGTCCATTACATGTAAATATGATGAGGAACTCCTTTCTCTCTCATCAACCATTTCTATGAATTCTTATGTCACGCCGTTACGCTGCCGAAAACGCACCGATTTTCTAAGCCAATGCCATTGTGTAGTGAATACCATACCCATTTCTCCATCAAGGGTATTCATCTTTATGCACATTTACTTATTGATTATAATTTTTTATGTATGAATTCCACATTCCTTTACCGTGGAATAAATAATTATGTTTTATGAATTCATGTTTTATGATCCATGTGGAACACTTATGTATGAAATGAAATGTTTAAGAAGGGTGCGCCCTTATAGCGCTCCAATACATTGGGTAAAGTATAGTATCATGATACGTCATGTGAAATGAGTGTTGAATCATTATAATTCAAGTGCAATGAGGGTTTACTCATGCTTAATGTTAAATGAGTATTTACTCATGCTCCATGTGCAATGGGCCTTGGCTCATGCTAATTCCATGTTAAGTGTTGTTGCCACATTTACATGTTATGATTATCATGCTTTATCATGCCTTTATGATCATGTTTCTTTTATGCTCTATTGATATTCCTATTGTATAACATGTGTTTTACTCCTCATGTTATTCCATGTGTTCTCCCTTACTGGGCATTATAGCTCACCCTTTTCTTATGCATGTCCTCAGGTTATCTCATGCAATGCTAAGTACGAGGGAATGTAGTGGTCATGTAAAGGATGTTTTCAATAAAGATGTTGTATTTTATGTTTTAAGTTTCTATGTAATGATCCTAAGACCCAAAGACACTAAACCTCTCGATCTTCTTTGTTGTATCAAGTGATGTTTTATGTAATAAATCATGTTTATGTTTGTAATATGGCAGGGTTGTCATACATAAACTGGATCATTTTTTGATGATAGTACAATAGATGATCATGAGATGAGGTCTTATATGATGTAATTCTAGGATAGTGTACTATCTACCAGGATTGATGGAAAAAATAATTGCTGCGGATTATGTCCCTTATAGGTTTTCTCTCTAGTTCCAATTTCTTTAATAATTGTGATCTTTTCATCCTACATATGTTAAGCATGAGAAGTACCCAATGGTAGCCTGAAAATTATGGATTCTGATGGCTTTAAAGACATCCAAAATTTAGATTGCACTACATTCAATAGACGCATCAGTTTGATTTGAGGTTGGATATGCTAATGATTGGGTTTCTTCATACCCTTGGGGGTCTTAAACAAAAGGAATACATCATGTAAAGGACATGTCAACTATTTTTGGTAGAAATCATGGTCAAATTTATAAAGATAGAGATGATGTAGAGTCTTCAGATGCTTTCGAACCTTCAAAACATTCTCATAGAAAATACACTAAGAAGACCAAGGCCAGGGATACAGCACCTCTGGTACTGATTTTATCTAGTCACTGTCATCATAAAATATTTTACCATCTCCTCTATTAATTCTCAAAAATAATAAGTAAGTCTTGATGAGGCATTCGAATTAGAGGGTTGTTAGTTTTCTCTGCTTCCAACCTATCAAATCCAAATTATGTGTGGCCTTTAGTTATTTGGTACTCTGAAAGCATGGCTCAAGAACTCATGGATGCATGGGCATTTATCCAATCTATTCATCAAATACCAGATGTGGGTGATATTAGAGAACATTTTGATTGTCATCTATATAGTATTATGGTTGAAGTACAGGATCCTATCGTGGAGCTTGAAAACTTCATATATGAAACTGATGACCATGTCCTAGCCTCAGAATGAGTATCTGACATGATAGATCGAGGGATACATGAAGGGGTAATTTTTTAACCAGAAGAAAAATGGTACATTTATGTTAATACCGATAATGTATTTCCCTTTTCTTGTGTTTTAATTATTCTCCTTCATTCACCATCATTAATCATGATGGGACTGCTTTTGCAGCCTGAAATTAGATAAGAAACATCAGGAAAGGTGCATGAGTCACCAAAATAAAGACCTAAGAGAACCCCCATTTACACAATGGATGAAACCCATGGGTATCTCAGAGATTCTCTCTAAGGGAAAACCATGATAGAGTTAAGGGAGACAGAAAATCCTCATCCCTTACCTCTGGTATCTACTGCTAATAAAAGTAGTACAATCTCTCCACTTCCTTATGAAAAAAATGTAAATAATCATTAAGATCGATCTGAAGTGTACATAAAAATTAAGTATTTTTATGGTCCTCTTGTATTATGGCTTTCATGATACATCTTTATGACCATGTCAATCTTTCTATAGTATCTTCATCCCTTTCTTCTGTTAAGGGATTAAAAACAGGTCCTTCAATGACTGAGAAGGAACCTGGATTGTAAGTAATAATTCTTGCTGATAAATCTATTACCTAAACAGATGAAGTGTCAAGGGATGAGGCTATATCTACCCCTATTTCTACCTAGATAAAAAATTGTCATGTTAATATCATATGAATTTCTTGTGGGCGTCACATGTCATTTCTAAAATTCTTTTTTCATAATATTTCAGATCTGTTCCATGTTATGGAGGATTATACGACAATAAATGGTAATATTCTTATTTCTCTTGAAGGAAGGAGCAAGGATCCTAGGAAATGTGAGGCAGGTACTAGTGTCAATACTGATTCAGCAAGGCAAGATGGCATTGCACCAGTTGAAGAGCTGATGGAAGAAAATATTTGTAGTTCCATTTTGGGCATCAATAAGCATTTTTTGGATACCTTTATGGGTGAGTATTATATGAAATACTATGCAATGTACACTGAAATGATTTATTCTCTAAATCAAGACATTAATATTCAAGTTTCCATCAAGGTTTTTGGGGATTTCAATGGGGAATTGAAAGGAAGTAAGCTCTCATTCTTTCATTTTCCATACATAATTATTCATTTATCTGTCATTTCATTTCAAAGCCCAATTTAGGTATCTTTGTCTACAGATAATGTTGCAAATACCCTTCAATATTTTGGCAACCCACTCTATCATGGTTCCACTGATATTGAAGAGATACGAACTAAAAATCCAACATTGGGAGATTCTCTATAACCTATGGTTATGGTGACTGGGAAAGATCTGGAGAATGCCCATCCCCATGAATTAATAACTCAAAATACTGAAGTTGAGAATACTGGGGCGAATCTACTCAAGAAACTGACTTATTACTGTGTAAATTTCATTGACATTCTTGAAAATTCATTGGTTGTTGATTCACACTTATAGCTAACAATCATTTTAAACTAACATTTAGGTCCATTGTCTCCCACTGTTAGGTCCGAAGATGAGTCTCGTACATTGGATCACCCAAAAAAGGAAGATGAAGGATCCTATGATTCGAACAAAGTAGAGATAAAAACCTCTTTGAGTGATTGGATTCTAGAATATATTCCGCCTTATGGTAGTGATTTCGATTCAGACATAGAGTCAAAGTTTTCTATCTATATTACATGAAATAAAATAGGGTGAACCATTTGGGATATAATCTCTGAAGTGTCTTTGGATGAGAAACCTTTATATTTTTCCAACTTCCTATACTATTTAGAATTTTGGGATTATGTGGATTTTATTATCACCCAATTTGCATGCGGTCAAAGAGATCTTCATATGGTAGGAGAAAGAACCCAAATTCAGAAACATCTCATAAAGTCCAAACTGCTCACTAACATTGGGGGATTTAGAGTAGCAATATATAAGGCAGAAGAAAATCCTATAAAAAATATGATGGAATTTGATCCAAAAAATAAGTATACAATTAAAGAAATCATGCATCTTAAACAACAAATGGAAGTTGTTCCAAATAGGATTGAGAAACTAAACCAATCATTGCGAGAATTCCAATTAGAAGGGGTAACAATCATTTCACCTATCAAATACACACTTTGTTAGGAAGAGGATCATGAAGCTACTCAACTAACTGAGCCTCAGAAAGTGGTTGATAGGGCCTAGGAGGCTATTCAATAAGTAAGTAGTCAGCATGAATGATTTTTGTAATATATGAATCAGATACTCAATTCTATGGATGTTCCTCTAATTTTTTCACATAAATGAAAAGGATTTTATCTCCAGTCATATATACATCTTCAACCATACTTTCTTTCATTAATTTCAATATCAAAGATGATTTTTAAAAAATGGAATCTTTATATCAGATAATCATAATTTCACTAACATGGATGCGGGAACTTTAACTTTTACCTAATACATGGGGTCTAGTGAGTTCATTTTGACTTTTACTAGGGTCATATGGAAAACCCTACAGTCTTTTATCTTTTGTGTCACTACCCAAATTTTTTCTCTAGATTTATATAGGGAATACTTTGCTGGTAAGATTTGGAATTTTCTTAAGTTGTCATTTTGGGGTTTTCAACTTAATAATATTTGAGCCTTTTATCTTTTAATTTATAGATATTTCCTAGAATATATAAAGTATATATCTATTGAGACAAGACTTGACTTCTATCTAGAATACCATTTTCATGTTTTCAATCTATTGAGTATCATGTCTCTATTTAAGGGAAGTTTAAAGTCATGCATAATAAAATAATAATGAAAATGTTTAACGTTTAATAGCTTGGACCATGATTTTTTTTTGATATTAGAACCCAAAAAAGGATTGAGGTCTAGTAAAGGTCTGAACATTCATTAGATAATTCAAAAGGGTGTTTTGAGTCAAGATTTTTATGGATATCAAATCTAATAAATTAAAGTATGAGAATAGAGGAGGTCTTCTCTAAGAACAATATTACCGCTATTTGACAGAACCATTATGGTGTTATATTATAATGGTCCATCTAGGGAATGTGTTGTATAGTCAAATAGTTTCATCGTTTGGATTACAAGACCGTTATGTGGGTGACTTATGCAAGTCCCCTTAGGGGCATGAACTGTATAGTCAAGAAAAGAGATCTCAAGAATTTTTACATTTTATAACTGGTAAATGAAGGGGTTTAAAAATTTGGATGTCTCCATATTACAATGGGTGGATTTTCTGAGGAGTGGTATCATAGAATAAAATGGGCATTTTTTCGAAATAGGCCTATGAATGAGAAACCATTTCTACATGATTTTTATGTGGGAAGGTACATTTTCATATAGGGGATGTCGCAAATTTTTCTATACAGTTTAAATTCATGCAAAAATGACATTATGTTGTTCAGTTTTAAGTAATGAATCAAGGATAGTATGTTATTTTCTTTTATGTCATGTAGCAAGGAAATTAAGAACTTTTTTATAATACCCTCCTCTGTTTCAAGTCATGCAACAAGGAAATTAGGGGGGTTTTAATTAATTTATTTATCTCTGAACAGAGATTTTTGATTCTCTAATTACTTCATAATTTTTCTGGAAACAAGACTACCATATTCAGTTATGAAAAGAAAGAATTGTAAACTGTGATTTAGGATTTTCTAGATCTAGAGAATGTCATGGAAAAAATGGATAATGGCATTAGAGTAATTGATTTCCAAAACAAAAGTTTCTGATATTTGATGAACCCATTATGGGAGCTATATTTTGCAGGTCCAACTAAGTCATGTGATTCATATATGAGTAGTTGCATGTTTTGGCTAACAGGCCAATTCTATGGGTGACTTATGCAAGGCCACCTAGGTGCATGTAATTTATAATCAGGTAACAGAACTCATAGTAATTATACATTCTATTGAAAAAAATTCAGAGAATGTTTAGAGAGAATTAGTTTTTCCAAAGCGCGTTGTTTTGTTTAGGGAGAAAAGTACTTGAACACAGAAAGAATATTTCCCATCATGATTTCGAATGAAATAGGGTAATATAATTTCTATGAAGGTCTGGTCTAAACATAGGAAATATGGTGTATGTATTTTTTAGGTCATACAACTATGACAAAAATATTATTGAAATAATGGAAGAAATGTTGTCAAATGATCCTAGGTTATTTTATTATGCTTCGAACAAGTGAAGGGAAAAAATGTAAACAATGAACATAGAGACTTTCTGGTCCGGAGAATGAATATGGAACAAATATGCAATAGATGAACGCTTTAAAATATGGGTTCCTGCATACAGTCACCAAATTTTAAAGGGGAAAGAATATGATTATCCTAAGAACAAAGTTACCATTTTTTGATGAACCCATTATGGGGGTTATATTATGTAGGTTCAACTAGTGCATATTCTACATATCCAAATAGTGGAATATTTTTGCTAATAGGACCATTATGTGGGAGACTTTTTCAAGGACAACTAGGGGCATATACTACATAGTTAGGCAAAAAAAGATCTCACGTATCATACATTCTTCCGCCCGAAACCAAAGAAAGATTATGAAAATCTGAATGTATCCAAGATTAGGAGTATAAAATGAAAACTGGGAAATGTACAATGCAAGAGAGTTGTATTTAGACTAGTATTGACCATTACTTTGGAGTCCCTTATATAGATCTGACTCATATCTATAACCAGGTCATCTTTTGTTTCCTTAGTGGTATCTCAAAGAGATAACTCAAAATAAAAGCTCATATATATATTTTTAATTGTATGTGGGAGAGGGTGAGTTTTCTTTTATATTATGTTTGGACGTGGGACAAGAGATCTAGGAATCACTATGTATCTCATAGGGATGAGAATCAAGAAATACATAGCTCTGGGTAATGTGTAGTTTAAAGTCACATGATAAAGAACTTATGTTTTTCAGTTTAGAGTCATGCAGTAAAGACATTAGGGACATTGATATGAAGATAAATTGAATGTTGTGGCTAGACTAGGGTATAGGGCCCACGATTCATTATGTATCTTTTCAAAGAAATAATCAATCCACACATAGTTATTATCAGATACAAGTTCATGTTTAAGGTGAGGACTTGTATTGGATCTCCTCATGTAGATCTTACTGGACATGGGAGAATATAGTATTTTTTATATCCTATTGTAGTTAGGCTTAGAATTAAAAATATATACTTCAATATATTGATGATAATCAAGCCACGCTTAGTTCTTACTAGTCCATGCAATTTTTAATAATGTGGTGAGTATGTGAAATGCAATGATCCATATACACCCCATCCTCTGATGAAAACACTAGACGGGGAATCATAAATTAACTGGCATAGTCTCTTTAGAGCATTGAGACATGCATGCTGAAGGGTTCTATGATGTTATTCAACCTCTGGAAGTTGGGAAACTGAGATAGATGCCAAGTCAATTTGGCACTACAACCCTTCTATTACCATTACATGATTTTGATATTCATTGTATAGTAATACTTTGGTTTTCAAATGATGAAGAGTTTTCCATAAGTTGAGACGAATTTCATGTATGTAATCTTATGTTATCAATTATGGAATATCAAACTGAGAATTTTCCGATGGCCAGCACATGACTGGTATTTCTCATTTAGCTAATTTTTTCCTCATTTTTAACATGTCTTCGTCATCTTTCACTAGAGGTTTCTCCACTTGGTCAAACCAAAGTGGATGCTCTGTATGAGAAGATAAATGACCCTTGGGAGTTTCAGAGAATGGTCGTTCCCTTAAGATGTCTTTTGAATGGGAACGTTTTTCACCCATAAATGACCAGGAATCAGACATGAATGGTCTTGTGTTTGCAAGTGCATCGAGATTGGAGGTCTTTCTTTTTTCCACATTTCCAATTATGGAATTGTTTTTACAATGAGAGATACTACTGCAGAGAGGAATTTTACAGTGAATGCCATTATGGGAAGGATCACCATGGTGGATTATAGAAAGGGATAAATCTTCTTTCTCCTTGGACTTCTGGCCACCTAGAGGGTTGTTGTGGCTCTCATCCGGAGATAGGAACTCTGGATTGATCGAATTTTCATGAAGCAGGCCTTCATGATGAAGTATGTGATGGGAAACATCAGAATTAAAACTACCAGTCCCAAAATTTGGTAATTAGAGGGTAGGATCTTGAGCCACAATAGATAAATGTATGAGGGCTTCAAGAACTCCAGCGTTAAGAGGAGCTAAATCACTTCCTGACTCTTGATTTTCCAATGGTGTTTGGGGAGACTTCTTTTTGTTTATTCTCTTATACTTATTTGGGGCCACTTGCAATGAGAAGTGGTTATAATGGGCAGGTATTTGTGCCTTCCTTGGAGTTGTTACCTGAATAGACTGATTAACTCCAATTGTAAAGGGTGTATCTTCATGATCATGTTGTCCGTATGATATGGGAGAATATTTCCCATGACCCTCCTAGACTGGAACAGGGGTGTGTATCTCCTCAAGAATGGCTTGTCGAAGTGTCATCACATGTGTGGGACATATTTATATGTATATTCACCTAATACTACTGAAGTAGTTGTTAAAATATCCAGGCATGCTTCCAAAATATGGGCGGGTATATGTGACTGCCCTTTCACCATTGATAAGATGTGCTTGGTGACTTCAGTGGCCAGAATGAGAATATACGTCAATTCCATATCAGGAGTAGGTGTATTTTCCTGCTCTTATCCTCCTTTTCATATCAATGGGAATTGACAGTACTCATGTATGGGGGTAGAGAGATGGGTCTGCCCCAACTTTGTTGTCGGAGATTTCCGACTAAGTTCTCTGAGTGCTACCAAAAGATATTCTTGGCAGGCTTGATGAACATTGGTAGGTGTATGTGTTTGCTTGCAGTTTTTCGTTAAGTATGGTTGTAGGACTTCCTTCAATACAGACAGATGATACTACTGACAGAATTGGTGATTGAAAACAGGTGCATGTTCCTGTTTATCAGTTTCCATCATATTAGATTGGTGGGCCTCTTTAAATGCAGTCAAACGGTTTTTCTGACTGGATGATAACTTGTAAGCAGGTGTATTCTCTAATTAATGATAGTCCACTAGGTTTATCTGGTGGGATTAATGAGTTGCTGTCAGACAAGCCTGCTAAGCAAAAAAAATAGGATGGACGAGTGTATGTACTCGCTCATTGTTTGCCATCGAGTTAGGTCGATTGACTTCTCTAGAGGAGGTATAGGTGAGAACCTTCTCCCTGTTAACCATATGTTGTCCCTGTAGGTTCTTCTTGCATGAACGAGTCTGAGAAACCAGGGACAAACGTCTATAGGAAACACCCCCATAATGTTGGGGGTTCACTACCGCTTGATTTTGGCAGTGATTGTTGGTGGGATTCCTCCGGAAGGACTCCTTAATTCTTGAATTGAGGCCTTTAGTGTCCTCTTGATCCACCTCTCTATAGTACTAGCGGGACTATTTGTTGCATTCCGAGGATAAGGAACTGAAACGGTTGGAGATAGTGGTTGGCACCATCTACTTCTTGATCAATTGTTGTCATTGTCTAGATGATCGAGGATTGTTGTTGATCTGGAGGGCCTGTTGAGCTGCCTCCAAATTCGGTATTGTATCATGATGGCGATATTCCGTCACCAACACATTAGATACTCAACGTTGAAGATGCTGGGTTGGTGATAACATCATTCCCATGGATGGACATCCATCTTGAGTAGTATTTGATAAATTTATAGATGTTGTATTGGAGAAATCCATTCTTTCGATTGAATGTGTCACGACCCGTCCCCCGGGGCCCGTTTCGTGACTACCCCAAGACCTCCTTCCATAGGCTAGGGGCTGGCGACTAGCACTGAAGGTGAATTCCATTAAGCTGGGAAGGCATTGCCTTTATAACCTGTAACACACGCAACCAAGCACACATCAAGATATGAACTCAAGTAAACTAAATAGTAAACAGAGTGATTGCGGTAAGTAAAAGGAGCCAGAATACAAGCCCAACTGGAAAGCACGTGGAAAAATGGAAAGTACAAGATGACTGATAGGTGAAAAGCAGCTCCTGGTTCATCCACCACGAATCCTTCCTGAAGGGTAGGTACAACTCACGAATGACCGTCTCTACGGTTCTCCTCATCTAACATCCACCTTGGAGCCACCTCCGGTCATCGTATTCTTATCCTTAGTCAGTGTTGATCGTCGTCTTCACCAAACACAATAGGGTGTAGACATAGCCCGTGCAGTGGTGAGTATAACAATACTCAGTAGGGACCCTGAGACCCTCAAGGTCTCACAAAATCCACCAAGGATAAACCACACAACATGAAATAAGTTGACATCCATACTTAGGTATATTCCCATACATATACCTTAGTTATCTAGTATACCCATCTCAATCATGAGGAAACACAGAGTCCAACTCTAAATCCCAAATCTCAATTGTTCCATAAAGTAAGGAACACCATGAAGGTATGTACCACACAGGTACGCCACATAGAAGAAAACAACAATGGTATTGACTTAGTTTACACTAGGTTTTTCTGAGATATAGATGTATAAGTGAATAGATGTTACTAATGAATCATCCTAATATTTAAAGAGGCAGACCCATGAAGGATCCCTAAGTGTTGTCCCACACAGGATCGCTCGGTGCTGACCCAGACAAGATCGCTTGGTTTTGACCCACAGAGGATCACTTGGTGGTGACCCACACAAGATTTCTCAGTGCTGACCCACACAGGATCGATCGGTGCTGATCCACACAGGATCGGTAGGTGCTGACCCACACTGGATCGCTCTTCATTCTACACATCAGAGCCAGCTACTGGGTTCCTGCTCTAATCTTGCTTGTCTCTAGGAGAGTCTTCTCCTCAATCCACTGGTCGATACTCCTACTATCATGAAGTCCCATGAAGAAGTATTCCAAAGTTCCTCAACATCATTGGGGTCTCAACGAAATAGATGGTGTGTCAATTGGACTCTCGGTCTGTAAGTTATTAGCCTTTTTGTTCCAAGGGATAGGTTGGATTCGTGTTTGATCCAACCAAACCATACCCCAAAATTATCCAAAACATATGTGAGGTATACTAAAAGGAATATCTCACTCCAAGGTTTTCGACGCCGCAGACGGTTCGTCAAACAGACACTCAGTTCCAAAGGTATAGCCAAAAGTGCATAAATGGTTCGATGTGGGTCGGGGCCCGGTCCGAGCCGACCCGCTGAGTCCGAACCGGTCCACGCTAGATGGCCTGACCTACGTTGGGTGGCCAAGCCCATGCTGGGTGGTCTATCCTAGCGGCCCGGCCTGGGTGGAGTGGAGACCGCGGAGCCGTGAAGATCGCGGGAGCCACTAGGGCCGAGGGGCAGGGCGGAGGGCCATGAGGCGGTGAGGCCGCGGGGCAGCACAGAGGGCCACGGGGCAGCGAGGCTGTGGGGCGGTGTGGAGGGCCGCAGGGCGGCACGGAGGGCCATGGGCCAGTGAGGCCGTGGGGCACTGGGTCGGCGCACTGTCATGGTGCGGCGGAGGCCGTGGAGGTTGTGGGGTCGGCATGAGGCCATGGAGCGGCGAGGCCGCGGGGCGCGGTTTTGGTGCAAGGCCGTGGAGTTCCGAGGACATAGGGACCATGAGGGTGGTGTGAGGCCGCATGGCGGTATGAAGGGCCGCGGGTTGGCGAGGTCACAGGGCTCCACGGAGGCTGAGGGGCGGCAAGGAGCCGCGGGGCAGTCACCTTCGTCGTGGTAGGCGGGCTGCCGGCCGCCGCATTCATTCGTCGTCGTGGTGCAAAGCCGCCTTCTTCCATAGAGAAGAAAACACCATTCAAGAATAATGACAAAGGGGGTCCATCCATGTTTGTTTGGCCCGCACCCTCTGCATTTGATGGGTAGAATGTGGCTCAACAAATACCTTGAATTAAGAACGTCAAACTCTACAACCCCCAGTAATGTTTATTCCCAAACCTGTAGAAAAATAAATCATTTGTGGATCAACTATTTAGAGATTTGATCCTCATTATTTTTTTAGAAGGTAAGAACATGGGAATCATCATCACACATAACAAAAACCATACATTAGAGATTTGTTGTTGTTTTGCGAGAGAGAAGTTGAAGATGTCGACGTTCATTGTGCCCGCTACACATCTAAGATCCTGAGCTCATTTTTTAGATAAACGCTCTTTGATGGAGGGGGTTCTTCATTGTTGAAGATTTCCACCATTAGAGGATGTCCCGAGGAAGGATTCGGAGTTGTTGGAGAACATCAGTGTTCGTCATTTGAAGAAGTGTTCTGCGTTGGAGGATGTGTCCCTCCAAGTTCTCCCAAAAGTTTTTCCAACCTTTTTCCCAATGAATTCTCTCAAAAGAAATATCCAACCAAAATAAAAAGTGTTTTCCCAATTTTAAATTATTGTCACAAAACATTTTGGAAACATTAATGAATTAACAAGGAATAATTAAATGGGAGAATAATTAATGGGGAGAAAGTCCATGGGTTAATTCCTCATTAATGAGGAAGTTGAAGGGGTTTCTCCCATTAAGATGGTTCGGGTGGTACCCACCGTTAAATACAAATTGGGGGAGGTTCTAGGCTTGGGTGGTCCACACCACCGAGCATTCAATTTGGAGGATAAAGTCTTTTGTTCCTCACCTCCATAAATCAATGGAGGATTCAAGATTAAAAATAAAATGTTAAATAATTTTATTTTTATTTTCCCACAAAATAGTGAAAAACTATCATTCACCCTCGACCAAATGCAGTCGAGGTAAAGGTCTCCTAAAGCTAATATTGGCGCTACGAGTTCAACAGTGCCCTCAGATTTCAATTTTGATCACCGGTTTAAAATTTAACAAAACCCACCCACACATTGACTGAACGTACCCGAAAAAAGTTTATAAATTCATTCCAGGCACACCGGGCCTCGGAATCACGCACTGTCCATTTTTGAAGACTCGTAAAAGTTCCAAATAATTAAAAACATTACATGGAATTTCAAAGTCTTTACATTCTACCCACCTCAGGGATTTGTATCCTCATAAGCTACAACACAAACTAAAGAAACAATTGGGGGTACTGAGCATGAATCTGAGCCTCCTTCTCCCATGTGCTCTCCTGGAGGTTCCTGTGCTGCCAGAGAACGCGCACAAAAGGTATCGACCGCCCACGAATGACCTGATCCTGTCGATCCTCAATCTCAAATGGAACCTCCAAAAATGCCGCCCCATCGTCAATGTCTATCTCCCCATGGTCGATGACGTGAGAAGGTTCATGCATGTACCTCCTCAATTGGGACATGTGGAAGACGTCATGCACTCAGTGAAACTGATGTGGAAGAGATAAGTGGTATGCCACCTTGATAACTCTACTAAGGACATGAAAAGTTCTGATTAACCTCAGAGATAACTTGATGCCTCATCCAAATCTCTATAAACCTCATCGGGGTGAGCCCCGTAGAAAGACGTGGTCGCCATCCTACAACTCCACAGGTCTCCGTCTCTTGTCAGCATAAGACTTCTTCCTGCTCTGTGAAGTCTTCATCAACTCCTGGATGATCTGCACCTTCTTTGTAGTAACTCGTAGCATCTCTGGTCACACGAGTGCTGACTCCGCTGGGCCAGTCTAGAAAAAAGGTGATCTACAAAGTCGCTCGTATAATGCCTCAAAATGTTCCATACCAATTGTGGAGTGATAGTTGTTGTTGTATGAAAACTCCACCAAATGAAAGTGATCCTCCCAACTGCGATCGATGTCGATGACGCAGGAACATAGCATTTCCTCAAGGGTATAATAGTCCACTCGGTCTGGCCATATTTCTGAGGATGGAAGGTGGTGCTCAAATGAATCTGCATCTCGAAAGCATCCTGCAACCCCTTCCATAGAAGGGAAGTATAACGCGCTTCATAGTCGAAGACAATCATCAAGGGAACTCCATGTAGCCGCACAATCTCCTTCACATCGAGGCCCCCAAGCTCTATACTAAACCCTACTCACTGAACGGTAGGAAGTGGGCTGACTTGGTGAGTCGGTCGACGATCACCCAAATCGAGTCATGACCCCTGGATATATGTGGAAGTCCTATCACGAAGTCCATGGATATCCCGTCCCACTACCACACTAGGACCTCTAATGGTTGAACCAAGCCTGTTATTACCTGATGCTCCACCTTCACTTGCTGACAAGTGAGGCACCGAGAGAAAAAATCTACTACATCATTCTTCATTCCCAGCCACCAGTGTTGTCATCGAAGATCCTAGCACATCTGTGCCACTTCTGGATGTACTGCTAGAGGGGATGTGTGGAACTCCTTCAACACTTCCTCTTGATGTGACCTAGTACCATGGTACATCCTCTGAAGAGAATGACATGATCTCCACCTTCATGAAATCCATCAGGTGCATGCATTATGGAGATCTGATCATGTCGAGTCTCACAGTCTGTGTCCCCATGCTGCGCCTCCCGGACTCATAGAAGAAGTGGGGGAGTGACTGTAAGAGACAGAATAAAAACTACTCCATCCTGATCCCCAATGGATATTTGCAAATATTCCGACTACTCTATTGCCTCACCTAGAAGTTGTATACCAGATCTCTGATTGAGTGAATCTGCCACAACTTTCCCCTTCCTAGGAGTATAGACTATCTCAAAGTCCTAGTCCTGGAGGAACTAAAGCCAATGTTGCTATATCAGGTTCAGGTACTTTTGAGAGAAGATATACATTAGACTCTTGTGATCAGAGTACACTATAAAATGCTCTCCCATCAATAAAGTCACCACATCTTCAAGGTGAAGAACACAGCTGTTAACTGCAGGTCATGGGTAGCATAGTTCTGCTCATGTTGTCTCAGCTGTCGAGAACCATATACGATCACTGATCGCTCCTTCATAAGGAAAACACCATGTACGGTTCTCTGATGCATCGTAGTATACTATATACCCTATTCCCACCTATGGAAGCCTCAAGATGGGAGCACTAGTCTGCCTCTGCCTCAGCTTCTGAAAACTCTGCTGACATCTCTGTGACCACACGAAGGGTTGCCACTTCTTCGTCAACACTGAATGTGGTGCTATAACTCTAGAGAAATCTTGCACAAATATCTGTTAGTATCCAGCCTATCCCAGCAAACATTGAACCTCCGTCAAACTCTTGGGTGGCTCCCAAGAAAGTACCACCTCAATCTTCGCTAGATCTACTGCAACTCTAGCCTCCAAAATGACATGTCCTAGAAAGTGAACCTCTCGGATCCAGAACTATCACTTCGAGAGCTTACCAAAAAGTCGGTGCTCTCAAAGTGTTTCTAGTACTACCTCCAAATGATATGCGTGCTCATCCTCAGTAGTCGAGTAGATCAAAATTTTATCGATGAATAATACTAAAATTCGATCAAGGTATAGCTAAAAGATCATGTTCATGAGTCCCAAGAACACTACTGGGGTGTTGGTTATGCTCAACAGCATTACCAAGAACATGTAATGGTCGTACTGACATCTAAAAGCTGATTTCTGCACATCCTCGTCTCATACTCTGAACTGGTGATAGCCGAATCTGAGGTCTATCTTTGTGAACCACCGTTCCCTCTTCATCTGATCAAAGAGGTCATCAATCCTCATAAGTGGGTACATGTTCTTCACGGTCACCTGGTTCAGGCGCCGATAGCCGATAGAAAGTCTAAAACTGAAATACGCCTTCATGGTGAACAAAATCGGGGCTTCCCAAGGAGAAACAATGGACCGATTTAATCCCTTCAACTGCAATTCCTCTAGCTATACCCATAGCTCAAAAAGCTCTGCGGGAGCCATCCAATACGCTGTTGTAGATATCAGTGCCGTCCTGGGGTACAAGTCGATCTAAAAGTTCACCTCTCTACGAGGAGGTAGACCCAGATCATCAGGGAAAACATCTACGTACTAGTCCACCACTACAGGATAGCTCATACTTTCCACATCAACTGCATTGTGGGTAAGGCTAGCCAACTGATGAGTGATCGGCTGCACTCTCCTCCGGGTAAGTCCATCCTATGATGCATAGGCTCCCTTCTCATAGGTGAAGGTAAACCTAGTCCCATCCGTGTAAACAAACCACACTTGGAACCTAATACAGTCAATCTGATCATGGACTGTATATAACCAGTCCATACCCAAGATTACATCATAAGGCCTCGACGCCACTACTAAAAAATCCCATCTGAAGCTCTCACCTCCTAGAGTAATCTCACACTGCCAGCACCAGTTCATAATCATCGAATCTGCTCCTATAAGAGTCTCTGGCCTTTTGGATCGAGCCAATGACTCCATCAGAATCTTCGAGCTCTGAATGAGGATGGTGGAAATAAAAGAGTGTTTGGAACCTATGTCTATAAGTACTACATCTAAGGTGGAGTAGACAAAGATTGTAGGTAGTATCATCTCCGGAGCACCATGATCATAGGCCTCATCTACCTGGAGCTGAGCTCTCCCCTATCCTCCTACACTCTTGGGTCGGGGTGCACCATATGGTTGTGGTGGCGGTAATATCTCAAATCGTCGCTCACCACCAGCTGCAGGGCAATCTCCTAGGCCACGTCCGCCTGCTCCTTCCGGACCTCCTCAGTCGAATCTATATCTCTGCTTGGGTGGTCCCTCAACCATTATCTGATCATCTGTATGGCAGGTCGAACAGTCATGATCCATGTTACCCTACCCGCCGCATGCGTAACACTGCCCACTCCTGGCATGACTCGCTTTGCCTCGGGTGCCCAGCACAACCGACCCTGAATGCTACGGCCCTCCACCTATATGTATGGTCCTCTTTGACCTCCACGTCATCAGTTCGCTGCCAGCTGCAGAAGACTCTACTACATGATGACTGGTGGTGAGTCTCGCTACTGGTGACTACTTAGCAATGAAAATCTCCACTAAGAGGACTCTCTCCAACACCCCCACCTGCATAGGGATGCTAAGTGAAATCATTGAATCCTTGATCTCTCGCTTGAGCCCCTGCTCAAAGGTCCGGGCCTTGAATAATGGGTCTCGTACCATATCTGTGGAGTACCATGAAAGGTTAGTGAACCTCACTGAGCATTGTTCCATAGTCATTCCGCCCTATTGTAGATGAATAAGATCATGTATGCACACTGTGTGAAGAGTCACTAGAATAAACTCTTCTCGAAATAGGCTCTCGAAGTTTTCCCAAAGAAGAGTCACCTCATCGTGAGCCTAAAGCATCAAGCTCCACCATCTTCCTGCTGCTGCCTATAAATGTCTGGAGGCAAGGATCACCATGAGATCGGCTGGTGTACCTATTAGTTGGAAGACTCTCACCACGACCTCCAGCCAATCCTCATCCACCTGTGGGTGTGTCTCTCACCTGAACCTGGGTGGCCTCTGGCATTGGAACTCTTCCAATGCGCTCAAGCGGCGTGAACCCTCTACTTTTGGGGCTGGTGGCATTAGTGGCCCAACAGGTAATGGTACCACTGGTGCCTCCACTAGAAGAGGGTCATGCACCAAGGCCTCGTCGCTCAGTGGGCTATCAGTGTGTACTATATATGAAACCCTAGCTGGCTATCTGCGTGGATGAATCCTGAAAAGAAACAGTTGTTCCATGGTCAATAAGTTATACATGGTGATCTGACTCAAAGAGATCACAATAAAAATGCTCAAAAGGCACATGAAATTAGTGTTTTCACGCACTAAGTCTGAAATCAGAAGTCAAGGTCCTGATATATGGATACGTTGGTTGTCGCACCAACACTAGATTCCCTAAACTGATAAACACACACACTACATATAACACTATTGTCATTAAAAAGAATAGAGTCTTATGTTCTATGGTAGAACTAACTCCTCTGATATCATTTTGTCACGACTTGTCCCCTGGGGCCCATGTTGGGACTACCCCAAGCCCGCCTTCTATATACCAGGGGCTGGCGACTAGCACCAAAGGTGAATTCCCTAAAACTGTGAAGGCATTTTTATTTTAACCCGTAACACACACAACCAATTACACAACAAGATACGAACTCAAGTAAAATGAATAGTAAACATAGTGAGTATAGTAAGTAAAAAGGGCCAGAATACAAGCCCAACAGGAAAGTACAAGGAAAATTAGAAATTACAAGATGGATGATAGGTGAAAAAAATCTCCTGGATCATCCACCACGAATCCTACCTAAATGGTAGGTATATCTCACGAATGGCCATCTCTACGGTTCGCCTCATCTAACGTCCTTCTCTGAGCCACCTCCAGACTTTGTACTCCTGTACTCAGTGAACGCTCTCCTTCATCTACACCAAACACAAAAGGGTGCGGGCATATCTCGTGTAGGGGTGAGTATAATGATACTCAGTAGGATCTAGAGACCCTCAAGGACTCACAGAATCCACCAAGGATATACCACATAGCATGAAATCTACTGAAAAACCTACTTCGGTATATGCCCATACATATACCCATGTTATCAAGTACACCCATCACAATCATGAGGAAACACATATTCCAACTCAAAATCCCAAAGCTCAATGGTTCCATAAAGGAAGGAACACCACGAAGGTAAGTACCACACAAGTACGCCACACAGAAGAATACAAAAAAGGTACGGACACAGATCACACCATGTATTTTTTAGGTACAGAAGTAGTGATGATTAGATTTAACTATTGAATTATATTACTCTGTTAAGAGGTAGACCAATGAAGGAACCCTAAGTGTTGACTCACATGGGATCGCTTGGTGATGACCCATATAGCATCGCTAGGTGCTAACCCACACAGGATCGCTCGGTGCTGACCCACACATGATCGATCGGTGCTGACCCACACAGGATCCCTCAGTGCGGACCCAAATAGGATCGCTCGGTGTGTAACCACATAGGATCACTTAGTGCTGACCAACACAGGATCACTTCGTGCTGACCCACACAGGATCACTCTTCTTTCATCACATCATAGCCAGCTATTGGGTCCCCGCACTAAGATTTCTCATCTCTAGGAGAGTCCTCTCCTCAAGCCACTGGTCAATACTCAAACTGTAATGAAGTCCCATGAAATGTATCCCAAAGTTCCACCACGTCATAGGGGTCTCAACACAACAGACGGTGCTTCATGCAGACACGCTGTCTCTAAGTTATTAGCCTTTTTCTTCTGAGGGCCTGGTAGAATTAATTTTCGATCCAACCCAACTATACCCCAACATTATCCAAAACTCAATTGAGGTATACCAAATGGACGAGCTCACTACAATGTTTCTAGCACCGTAGACGGTTCTCAAACGGATGCTCGGTGCCAATGATATGACGAAAAGATTGTAAATGTTTCAAAGTGGGTCGGGGTCCGCTCTGACCCGGCCCGACCTCGGATGGGCCGACCTGGTTTGGGTCGACCTGTCCTGACCCGCTGCATCCAGCCCGGCCAGCGGTGTGGCCAAGCCCGCGGCATCCGGCCCAGTCCACGCTAGAAGGCCTGGCCCGTGCTGGGAGGCCCAGCCCGGGCGGCGCAGGGCAGTGTGGAGGTCGCGGGGCCGTGAAGGCCATGAGGCCGCACATGCCGCGGGAGTCGTGTGGGCTGTCGGGGTCGTGGGACAGCGGGGCCATGAGGCGGTGGGGCTGCGGGGTGGCGCGGAGGGCTGGGGATGGCGCAGCTGTGCAGCGACGGGGAGGGTCGAGGGGCGGCCAGGCTGTGAGGCGTCACAGAGGGTAGTGGGTCGGCAAGGCTATGGGGTGTAGGGTTGGCGTGAGGCCACGGTGTGGCAGAGGCCGTAGAGGCCAGGGGTTCGGTGCGAGGCCGCAGAGTGGTAAGGCTATAGGGCGCGGGGTCGACGCCAGGCCGTAGAGCAGCGATGCCATGGGGGCCGTGAGGGTGGTGCGAAATGCCACTGGGTGGGGAGGTTGCGAGGCAATATGGAGTTTACGGGCCAGCGAGGAGCCACGGGGCCGTTGGCTTCGTCGCGACCGGCGGTGTTCCGGCTACTGCATCTATTTATCGTCGTGGCATAAATCCACCTTCTTCCATCGTGAAGAATGCACAATTCAAGAATAATAGCTGAGGGGGTCGGACCATGTTTTTTGTCCCACACCCTCCACGTTAGAGCGGTAGCAAGTAGCTTAACGAACACCTTGAATGAAGAATTTAAAACTCTACAACCCCCGGCAATGTTTATTCCCAAACCTGTAGAAAACAAATCATATGCGGATCAACTAGTTAGAGAGTTGATCGGCGTTCTTTTTTTAGAAGGTAAGAAAAAGGGAAAACATAGTCACACATAATAAAAACCCTAACTTAGAGATTTTATGTTGTGTTTAGAGAGAGAATTTGAAGATGTCGACGTTTGACATGCCCACCACACGCCTCTGATCCCAATCTCGTTCGTCGGATAAATGCTCTTCGATGGAGGTGGTTCTTTATTATTGAATACGTCCACCATTGGAGGATGTCCCAAGGAAAGAGTCAAAGTTTATGGGGAACATCGGTATTCTTCATTTGAAGAAGTGTTCTTCGTTGGAGGATGTGTCCCTCCATGTTCTCCCAAAATCTTTTCCAACCCTTTTTTCCCAACAAATTCTCTAAAAAGAAATTTCCAACCAAAATAAAAAGTGTTTGTCCATTTTTAAATTGTTGGCACAAAACAATTTGGAAACCTTAATCAATTGATGAGGAATAATTTAATGGGAGAATAATTAATGGGGGGAAGTCCATGGGTTAATTATTCATTAATGAGGAAGTTCAAGGGTTTTCTCCCATTAAGAGGGTTTGGGTGGTCCCCGCCATAAAATTCAAATTGGGGGAGATTTTTGTCTTAGCTGGTCCCCACCACCGAGCATTCAATTTGGAGGATAAACTCTCATGGTTCTCACCTACATAAATCAATGGAGGTTTCACAGATAAAAATAAAATGTAAAATAATTTTATTTTTATTTTCCCACAAAAAAAGTGAAAAACTGTCTTTCACCCTCAACCAACAGTGGTCGATGTAAAGGTCTCCTTAAGAGAATACTGACACTTTGTGTTCAACGGTTCCCTCAGATTTCAATTTTGAGCACCGATTTAATGGTTACAAAAACCCTCTCGAACATTTACTAAACATACCTGAAAAAAAGTTCAGAAATTCATTCCAGGCACACCGGGCCTCGAAATCACGCGCCGTCATTTTTCGCGGACTCGTAAAATTTCCACATAATTAATAAAATTACATGGAACTTATGGGTATTTACAAAATATAATTATGTGGAAAACTAAGAACAACAACAAGCTCTATTATAGAAACATTTTTTTCGAAAGATACATGAGTGATTAATTCCTTCATCTGGCCTTCCTTTATCAATTGATAGGGGCCTAACAGTTGGTTAAGATCTCTTTTCTGGCTGAACTCATGCACGTCGTTCCTCCAAAGCTTCCAACCGAGTCATTATTTCCCCAATTGGGTTCATAATCATTTGGGTAATATCCGGATGAGTTGGATTCTGTGCAGGTATAGCAACTTGAGTTTGATCTTGTGCAATAACCGGTAAGACCACTGAGGGGTGTGCTGATATCTGCCTTGGATAACCCATGGGAACAGGACTATCAGGATGTATATGATCATGTATTGACTATATACCCAATAGAGGGAATTCATTATCCACATCTGTAGTTACTAAAAATCCCCTTTTCTGAGGAGCTCCTATAGGATTTGCAAGTTGTGGACTTCCCTGGGGAGTATGTCTATCAAAAATGTTTTTTCGAAGAAACTCTGTATTGAGTCTTTTCAACTCCTTCATTTCCACTTCTTCCTATGGAAATCTCTCTTCAATTGAAAGATATTGACCTTATCAAGTGGAAAATTGTGATGAAATATGACTTTTTTTCTTTCCCCTTGTTAGATACTTTTTGAAGAGGGGGAGTTGGTTATTTTAAGGCATACCTAGATTCTGGGTAAGCCTATATTTTTAGGTACACACACCTTCTTCATTTGCCTCTATGTGTACCATATTATTGACAAGAACTTCATCTTCTGATTTCCCTGAATTGGACTTATTTTTTAGAGGATACTCTCTAATGGTATTAATAACATTCACTGACGCATAATAGATTGATGGAATTCTGTCACTATTTCTGCATGATTGTATCCCTTTTTGTCTTTCACTAAACTATGTTCTCTTATATGAAGAATTCCCTGGAATTTTTTGGTAGACAGTTACATGAAGGGAATCATTGGACACTTCAGTTATAAGCTTTGTTTGTGGCTTCTTCCCTAATCGGGAGAAAACTGACTTCTGGTGAGGAGGGGATTGTAGATGTGAAAAATCCCCCAGCCTTGTAGGCTGGGGTTGATCTTGTTCTTTCTTCAAATCTTAAAACATTGTTTGATGAATTTTAATGTAGAATTAAATGATCCCCAGCCTAGAAAGATGGGGTTATTCTTGAACTTCTATAGCTGAAATTCATGCAATTGCTCATCTGATTTTGTGGATTTTGGTTCAGACATTAGTTGGGTGCATCATCCAACAATCACTTAAATCATCTGTTTCCAGAGATCGATGTGCTATTTCAGACATTTTCTTACTCTGACACCTGAAATCCTCTAAACGTGATTCATGCTCAAGATTCTTATATGTTGGATGTATAATTATCTCAAAAAATTCTTTTCTTTGGGCCTTATTTGATGAGAACTGGTTGAGGCATGTTCTTGAGCGTACATTTGATTACATAAAAAACCTATTTATTGGGGCCATCCGTGGGCAATAACATTGAATGGAACCAATTTTGGAAGACTTTTCTGATTTTGGAGTGTAGTGAAATGCAATGCTCCATATTCACCCCATCCTCTAATGCAAACACTAGATGGGGAATCATAACTTAATCGGCATAGTCTCTTTAAAGCATTGAGACATGCATGCTGAAGGGTCCTTTGTTGTTTTTCAACCTTTGGATGTTGGGAAACTGAGAGATATGCCAATTGAATTTCGCAATGCAATCCTTCTATTACCTTTACACGATTTAGATATTTAGCATATGGTAATACTTTGGTTTTCAAATGATGAAGAGTTTTCCATAAGTTGAGACGAATGTCATGAATATAGTCTTCTGTTATCAATTATATAATATCTTACTGAGAATTTTCTAAAGGCCATAACATGACAAGTATTTATTATTTAGCTAATTGTTTCCTCATGTTTAACAAGTCTTCATCATCTTTCACTAGAGGTTTCTCCACTTGGTCTGACCAAAGTGGATTCTTAGTATTAGAAGATAAATGACCCAAGGGAGGTTTGGATAATGAATGTTCCCTTAAGATTTCTTCTAACTAAGAAATTTTTTCTCCAATAAATGAAAAGGCATTCAACATGACAGGTCTTGTGTTTAAAAGTTCCTTGAGGTTGGAGGACTTTCTTGTTGCTACATTTTCAATTATGGAATTATTTTTACAATGTGAGATACTACTCTAGGGATGACATTCATAACGAATGCCATCATGGGGAGGATCACCATGGCAGATTACAACAAGGGATAAATCTTCTTTCTCCTTGGTCTTCTCGCCACACAGAGGGTTGCCAAGGCTCTCATCTGGATATAGAAATCTAGATTGACTGAATTTTTATTAATAAAGCCTTCATGATGAAGTGTTTGATGAGAATCTTCGGAATTACAACTAACACTCCGAAAATTCGGTAATGAGAGGGTAGGATCTTGATCAGAAATAAATAAATATATTAGGGCTTCAAGAACTCCAGCATTAAGAGGAGCTAAATCATTGCTCGACTCTTCATTTTCCAACGGTGTTTGGTGAGACTTCTTTTTAGATGTTATTTTATACTTAGTTCGCGCCACCTTCTATGAGAAGTGGTATAATGGGTAGGTGTTTGTTCCTACCTTGGATTTGTTACCTGAACAGATCGATTAAATCCAATTGCAAAGGGTGTATGTTCCCGATCCTATTGTCCGTATGATATGGGGGAATATGCCTTATGACCCTCCTAGACTGGAACAGAGGTGTGTATCTACTCTGGTTTGGCATGCTCATGTGTCATCCCTTGTGTTGGGATAGATTTATATGTATGTTCCCCTGATACTCCTGAATTAGTTGTTAAAATATCCTGGCATGCTTCCAGAATATGGGCATGGATATGTGTCTACCATTTCACCATTGATAAGATGTGTTTTGGGACTTCAGCAGCCAGAATGGGAATATACATCCTTTCTGTATCTGGAGTAGGTGTATGTGTCTACTTATGTCTTCATTTTCCTGTCAATGGGTATTGACAGTACTCATGCATGGGGGCAGAGAGTTGGGACAACCCCATATTTTTCATCGGAACATTCCGACTGACTACTTTGGGTGCTACCAAATGAGATTGTTCATAGACTAGATGAACATTGGAAGGTCTATGTGACTTCTTTCTGTTTTCTGTCAAGTATGGTTGACGAACTTCCTTTAATACTGGCAGACAAGACTGCTGATAGAACTAGTGATTGTAAATAGGTTTAAGTTCCTATTTATCAGTTGCCACAATATTATATAGGTGATCCTCTTCAAATGGAGTCAGACGATCTTGCTGACTGGATGATAACTTGTAAGCAGGTGTATGTGCCTTTTCACGATAGGTCATTGGGTTTATCTAGTGGAATTGATGAGTTTTTGTTAGACGAGCCTGCTGAGAAACAAAATTAGGATGGATGGGTGTATGTACCTGCTAATTTTTTGGCATCGAGTTAGGTTGATGGACTTCTCCGGAGGAGGTAGAGGTGAGAACATGCTTTCTGTTAACCAGACGTTGTCCCTGGAGGTTCATCTTGTGTGCCCGAGTCTGAGAAACCAAAGGGGAACGTCCAGAGGAAACATCCCTATAATGATGGGGGGTTCACTACCGCATGATATTGGCGGCGACTATTGGTGGGAGTCCATAGGAAGGACTTTTGCATTTTGGAAATGAGGCCTTGAGAGACCTCTTGATCCACCTACTTATAGTACGGGAGGGACTGGTTGTTGTGTTCTGGGGATAAGGACTCGAAACGGTTGGAGACAGTGGTTGGCACTATCTGCTTCTTGATCATTGGTCATCATTGGCCAGATGGTCGGGGATTGTTGTTGACCTATAGGGCTTGGTGAGCAGCCTCTAATGTCGGGATTATATTGTGCTGACGATATTCTTTCTCTAGCACATTAGTGTCACGACCCCCTCCCACAAAAGTTGCCATTCCTAAGTTGGCAATGGTGAAAGGGAGATAATGACCCCCCGAGTCCCGCCTCTAGTAGGCCCCGGGGTGGTGACTAGCACCAAGGGTATGAGTTTTCAAAAATATGGGAGGCATTACCATTTTTTTTATTTAAGAGCAGGAAATAGGAAAAGTCAACCACCAAAAAGGAAAAGAACAAGTGTATAGAAATAAACCCAAACCAATCTCACATGCATGTTTAAATAGTTTTGAAACAAGGTACAAGTACAAGAAAGATCAAAAAATACAATACCAAAAGAAACAAGAGTACAACAAACTGCAAAAACTCCAACTGTCCCGACTAGAAGGGTCCCGCACAGCCCTGGTAGTCCTCCTAGAAACCTAAAAGTAAACGTAGTGTGAGCATACAAGTATACTATGTAGGGAATCCTAAATCTCTCATGCACAAGTTGGTAGACATCCTAATGTCCTGTGAGAAAAATAGAAGAAACCAAAACCTATCAAGGAATTCTATCCACCCAACCTCACCAGCTACACTCACCAAAACACAGAATAACAGGTATTAGTAGTATATAAGAACAAGAGTATTGGGTACCCCACAACATTTCCAACTAGTTAGCTGCTCTTCCTAATGGCGGACTTCATGACCCTACCACACTCTTCCCACCTGCACACACCTGGGCCTAGAGAACCACATCTCACACCCGCACACACCTGGGCCTCAAAATTGTGTATCCCACCCGCACACACCTAGTCCTCACCACCACGCATCCCTCCCGCACACACCTGGGCCTCACAATCATGTATCTTTCCCGCACACACTTGGGGCTCATCCCGAAGATTCTTGGGAAAATAGTAAACCTGCCCGAAGAGTCTTGGGCCACAACCACCCCAAAAGAAACCTACCCGAGAGTCTTGGGTGTAAGTTCGCCTCATGAAATCACAACCTGTGGAAGAAGGAGCTGGAAGGAGCTAGTAACTAAGGGGAAAAACCCTCTCCCATGAAATGGGAGTGTTTGGCACTAAGTGCTCAACATCGGTGGGGAGCAACAAAAAACAAAGATACAGATTTATATATGTTTACCAAACACACAACCCAAAATATGACTTCTAAAAAGATAAACTATGAACGTGCCTCGTCACTACTATGTCAAAGCATGCATACAACAAACAACCCCAACCCCATATAGGTTTTCATGTTTCAGCAGAATTAGTGTATTAGTTCCTTAACTACTGGGCACAACCAACCAAACTGGATCAAGCGTTCATAAAACATATCCATGCCATCCACAAATCAAGTTAAGAAAACACAAGCCACACAAAAAAGTCCCGTCTTATTAACCAACCAACCCCATTGATTATTATTCTCGTTCTATTACCAAGCCCTGCCATTCATTAACTCTTCCATATTTTATTTTTTATTCACAACCCATAGTTCGTTCACATTCAAACCCATCCATGCAGCCCTTCTGCCAACCACCATAACCGCAAACACACCGAAACTCATACATCATCATCCCTTGATACCATTTATCGTAGCCCCACTTCCCATAACTAACATGGCATTCACACAAACCCACAACCAAGCCAACCGCAGCCCCGCTACTCACCCGATCCACAACAACCCATAAAACACCCTTTCACATAAATAAACCCTAACTAGCACCCACATGTTTAATTTTTCATTTTGTTCAACCAGGGTGATCACACACGGGTTCCAGGTATTTAATCAGCCAACTTTACATGATTAACCATTTTAAACATTCAATAAAATCTTCATCCATAAGAAAATACAGAAGGAGAGGGAAAAATTTTATTGTGTAATCAAAGGCCCCCAACGACCATGATTTTTAGTAGAAGGAAGTTCATTCAATTCACAACATAATATCATAGGATATAAATAATGTAACTGCATTCAAAAACTTCCCATCCCTATTATATAAGACAGTTATTATCTTTATTAAACCGTTTCAAATGTGTTTCACGTAAACAAGAGGACACCCACCCCGCATGATGCACAATCTAGAGAGACAAAGGTAAGATCCCTACCTCAACAGGTTCCGATGTCCTTCTACGAACACGACTACCACTATCACAAGGCTTCTACCAGAACGCTTGCACCCCCCCAAGGACTTCACGGCACCACGGAATCAAAAACACAAGAAACTCCCTCAACATGTAGATCACATGTCGTAGCATGGAAAGAAAATGGGAGAAGTAGGATCGGAAATAGAATACAAGAACAGAGGTTTAACATACCTTTTTAGAGTCGTTCGTCAAAGACTGTCATTCCCGTCAATTATCCGTAGTCTCTTCAGTTGGACACTGTAGAGGGGAAGTCGAAGAATAGGGAACATAATAGTGTGTATGATGTTCTCCTCGCTGACATGATCCCGTAGTAACTTATGGATCGACGATCGGAGTCCTGATGAAGAAGTTAGGAGGAAGGCCTCTAGGTAATCTGAGAGCATCACCGTGCAGAGAACAATAGATGTCCGTAAATAACACGTGACCCTCTCATATATAGGCAACAAAAAGGTAAAACGGTTTGCAGCGTGTATTAATGAATACACGACGTGACCGTACAACTGTTACATTGTTTGACTGGACAACACACGACACGTCACACGGTTTCCATGCATTTAATGATAATAATAACTTCAATTAATAATAGTTTTTTAATTGACCCGAGACATGATTCATAAAAAGGTTTTCATAATTGGTCTTAAAATGGCCATCATAATTTCAGGGTTACTCTGGTGCTGACAGTTCGTCAATCCGATACTATATGAAGGAGATACGTTGGATACAAGATCCCGTAATAATAATGATATTAATATTATTGGGTGTCTCATGGACCCGAGCCATGAACCATAATTTAATATCCAACATTAGACTTTAATTGACAGTATTAATTATAGGATCACATCGCCACTGACGAGAAGTCAATCGGACATCGCACGCGGGAGTTATGACGAGTCGAAGATTTAATAATAATATTAAATCTATTAATTCATGAGCATTTACGGTACCCGATCTAAAAACCCAAAAAATACATCCAATATTGGACTCATAATTTCCGTCTCGAAGTCAGGGTCACACTACCGCTGACGGTTTGTAAAACTGAGGTCGCACGAAGAAGTTACGGACGAAACACGGTTTACCCAACGAAAATAATAATAACATTATTATATTATTTTTATTAATTTAATTTAATTACTTAAAACCTTATATCCAAACCCATGCACCACCAAAAAAACGCCCCTCCTTTGACTCCATGTCAACCACGCCCCACCCCCTTGATTGATTTCCTTTTTTTTCTTTTATTATTTCACAACTTTTGATATCTCATATTATCTCTTCAATCTCTTCCACAATTCCCTCATGCTCCAACCAAAGTGGCACCTCCCCTTCCTCATTCCATGCCCAACACGCCCCAACCTTCATTACATTATGGTTTTTATTATTTTCTTTATTATTCCATCACTTTGTAATCTCTCTCCAATCTCACTTCAATGTCATTATTAATAAAATTACTATTAATAACACCCATCATTACTGTTCTAATTTAATCCCATTAAATGTGATTACCATAATTATTCTCATATTAAACTAAAACCATTCCATGCGACTCAAAACCATTTCATTTAATTGAATTAAATGACAAAACAAAATTAATATAAATTACATATTCAACCCCTTTTTAATACATTTAATTTTATTATCCTCTCGCACATAGTTTTACACCATCATTGTTATTTATTGTTTTTCAATAATAATAACAATTCATCAACTTATTTTATTAACTCATCACCGTTATTGTTTTTTAATAATGATAATATTTACACTCAATGCATTGACCATGTTAAACCACCCTGTTGGATATCTGAATCTGACCATGTCACGTCAATGTCGTAAAACATATTTCAATTTAATTATTTCATTCTATTTATTTGTATTTCACACTGATTAAATTGAAACCACTTTTATTAAATTAAAACCATTCAATTTAATAAACCCAAAATATTTTTACGCCACCATTATTATTATTATTTAACATAATAATAATAAATAACTCACTTTTAATTTTATTAACGCACCACCATGCTTCCACTATGCATCTTCATCTATTTGTTTGCAATAAATACCATGACTCATTTCATTAATTTCTCATTATTATTAATATTATGAATAATATTAATAACACAACACCCATTATTATTATTAAAATTTAATTTCAACAATTACTCAATTAATAATAAACTGCATGTTTCATTTATCAATGTCTAATGGGTCACACACCTTCCCACTTCACATCATTAATAATATTAACACCCATTAAATCATTTTATCATGATAATTATCTTTTTAGTTTAATTAATCACACAATTTATGTCATCATCATTATTATTTAACATATTTTTACAATATCAGCAGTATTAAAAATTATCATTATAACGCACGTCATGTTGACCACATCGATTTCAAAAAAGGAATGGACTAGAGGGGTCCGGGCAATTACATCAGATACCTCTCAAAACATTCTCATCCTTGAGAATTAAAAACCATCCCAGAAAAAGAATGGATCCAAACAACCACTCCTCAAGATACCTCTCAGGGCTCTCGTCATAACAGGAAACAACTGACAACCCTAATTATATGAGTTACGAATTCCTTCTCCCATATCAAGATGTTATCCGCTTTAGGCGGCACTGAATCGCTTGCACGGGTTTAATCACATCCACATTAATGCGTCTCGATTATGAATTAGGTCTGCTGACTTCCATATATTATGATTTTCCAAACTTACACTGCCACCAACACCATACAAAACAACAATAAATTGCCCGAACACATGGCTTGAGGAATTCCTTCTCCCATGTCGAGATATTATCTACTTTAGGCGGCACTGACTCGCCTGCATGGGTTTAATCGCATCCACATTAATGTGTCTCGATTAGGGATCAGGTCCTCCTCTCCCCACATGTTAGGACTCTTCACACACATTTAAAGGAAAGAGGTAAACAACTTAGCATTATAGACTCATGAAAAACAAGGTCCAGGCCCAATGCATGGGCGATAATGAGTTTCAAAAAAGGAGTGTGATGCTCCTGAATTTAAACAAAACATAAACAAGAGAATTTAATTAAAACTGAAAACATCTCTCTAAATCTCTGGCCTGGCTAGGGTTGCCAGTTCTGTTGCATGCAACTGTCTGCGTCCCACTCCTCTGCCTCTATGTTGACGTCTAGGTGCCATTGTTTTATGGTAAACAAAGAACGCCTAAGCCCAAGTAGCAAGGAAAATTTCTCAAGGTTTCATTTTATCATTTTATTTAAATTTCTTTCCCAGAACACCCAAATCAAGTAAAACAAAATTATGATGATGTATGTACCTTCCCTAGGGTCTCTACCCTGTAATCAATGTAGTCTCACATGGTTGTTCGGTAGGCTCAGAGTCCTTGCATCGGATCACGGGGGGTCCTAAAACCCCGTGTCCTAGCCGGTTTTCCCTGGACTATGTCATGCACCAAGATTAACCAACACTATTGCCCTACCATCCCATGCAATCCTCATTGTGCCTAACTCCAGACTCCATCCTTTCTCTCAACCATCAGCCTCTGATAACATTCTGTCACTACCCCCTCCCACCAAAGATGTCCTTCCTGAGCTGGAAATGTTGAAAGGGAGATAATGACCCCTGAGTCCTGCCTCCAGTAGTCCCTGGGATGGCGACTAGCACCAAGGGTATGAGTTTTCACAAATATGGGAGGCATCACCCTTTTTATTATTTAAGTTTGAGAAATAGGACATGTCAACCACCAAAATGGAAAATAACATGTGTATATAAATAAAACCAAACCAGTCACACATGCATGTTTAAATAGTTCTGAAATAAGGTACAAGTACAAGAAAGCTCAAAAAATACAATACCAAAAGAAATAGGAGTACAAAAAACTGCAACAACTCCAACTGTCCCGACTAGTAGGGTCCCGCACGGCCCTGGTAGTCCTCCTGGAAACCTAAAAGTAAATGTAGGGTGAGAATACAAGTATACTCAGTAGGGAAACCTAAAGCTCTCGTGCACAAGTGGGGGGACATCCTAATGTTCAGTGTGAACAACAGAAGAAATCAAAACATGTCAAGGAATTCTCTCCACCCAACCTTACTAGCCACGCTCGCCAAAACACAGAACAATAGGTAGTAGTAGTATATAAGATCAAGAGTATTGGGTACCCCGCACCATTTCCCACTAGTTATCTACTCTTCCTAACGGTGAACGTCTTGACGCTACCACAATCTTCCTGCCCGCACTCACCTGGGCCTCAAGAACCACATATCCCGCCCGCACACACATGGGCCTCACAATCACGTATCCCTCCAACACACACTTGGGCCTCACCACCACGTATCCCGCCCGCACACACCTGAGCCTCACAATCACGTATCTCGCCCGCACACACCTGGGCCTCATCCCGAAGATTCTTGGGAAAATAGTAAACCTGCCTGAAGAGTCTTGGGCCACAACCACCCCAAAAGAAACCAACCCGAGAGTCTTGGGTGTAAGGTTGCCTCAAGCCATCATAGCCAATGAAAGAATGAGTAGGAAGGAGCTAGTAACTAAGGGTAAAACACCCTCTCCCATGAAATGGGAGTGTTTGGCACTAAGTTCTCAACATGGGTGGGGTGAAACAAAACACAAAGATACAGATATATATATGTATACCAAACACACAGCCCAACCTATGACTTCTAAACAGATAAACTAATCACGTTCCTCAGCACTGCTATGTTGAAGCATGCATACAAAAAACAACCCCAACCCCATATAGGTTTTCATGTTTTAGTAGAATTAGTTTATTAGTTCCTTAACTACTGGGCACAACCAACCAAACTGGATCAAGCGTTCATAAAACATATCCCTGCCATCCACAAATCAAGTTAGGAAAACACAAGCAACACAAACAAGTCCCTTATTATTAACCAACCAACCCCATTGATTATTATTCCCGTTCCCTTACCAAGCCCTGTCATTCATTGACTCTTCCAAATTTTATTTGTTATTCACAACCCATAGTTCGTTCACATTCAAACCCATCCCTGCAGCCCCGCTGCCAACCACCATAACCACAAACACTCTGAAACTCGTACATCATCACCCCTTGATACCATTTATCGCAACCCAACTTCCCATCTCTAACATGGCATTCACAAAAACCCACAACCAAGCCAACCACATCCCCACTGCTCACCTGATCCACAACAACCCACAAAACACCCCCTTCACATAAATAAACCCTAACCATCACCCACATGTTTAATATTTCAGTTTGTTCAACTGGGGTGATCACACAAGGGATCCAAGTATTTAATCAGCCAACTTTACGTGATTAACCAATTTCCACATTCAATAAAATCTTCATCCATAAGGAGAGGGAAACATTTAATTGCGTAATCAAAGGCCCCCAACGACCATGATTTTCAGTAGGCAGAAGCTCATTCAATTCACAACATAATATCACAGGATATAAATAAGGTATCTGCATTCACAAACATCCCATTCCCATTATATAAGTCAGTTATTATCTTTATTAAACCAGTTCAAATGTGTTTCACCTAAACAAGAGGACACCCACCCCGCATGAGGCACAATCTAGAGAGGCGAAGGTAAGATCCCTACCTCAATAGGTTCCGATGTCCTTCTACGAACATGACCACCACGATCACAAGGCTTATCCCAGAACGACTTCACCCACAAAGGATGTTGTGGCACCACCGAATCAACAACACAAGAAACTCCCTCAACATGGAGATCACATGTCGTAGCATGGAAAGAAAACGGGAGAAGTAGGATCGGAAAGAGAATACAAGAACAGAGGTTTAACATACCTTTTTAGAGTCGTTCGTCAAAGACCGTCATTCCCATCAATTATCAGAAGTCTCCTGGGTTAGAAACTGTGGAGGGGAAGTTGAAGAAGAGGGAACGGAATAGGGTGTATGATGTTCACCTCACTGACACGATCCCGCAGTCACTAACAGATCGACGATTAGAGTCCGGATGAAGAAGTTAGGAGGAAGGCCTCTAGGTAATCAGGGAGCATCGTCGTGCGGAGAAGAAGAGATGTCCGTAAATAACACGTGACCTTCTCTTATATAGGCAACAAAAAGGTAAAACGGTATGCAACGTGTATTAATGAATACACGACGTGACTGTACAACTGTTACATTATTTTACTGGTCAACACACGACACGCCACGCGGTTTCCATGCGCTTAATGATAATAATAACTTCAATTAATAATAGGTGTTTAATTGACCTGAGACATGATTCATAAAAATTCATTCATCATTGGTCTTAAAATGACCATCATAATTTCAGGTTTACTCTGGTGCTGATGGTTCGTCAATCCGATACTGTATGAGGGAGATACGTTGGATACAAGATCCCGTAATAATAATGATATTATTATTATTGGGTGTCTCGTGGACCCGAGCCATGAACCATAATTTAATATCCGACATTAGACTTGAATTTATAGTATTAATTATAGGATCACATTGCCACTGACGTGAAGTCAATCGTACGTCGCACGCGGAAGTTATGACGGGTCGAAGATTTAATAATAATATTAAATCTATTAATTCATGAGCATTTCGGGTACCCGATCTGAAAACCCGAAAAAGACATCCAATATTGGATTCATAATTTCTGTCTCAATGTCAGGGTCGCACTGCCACTGACGGTTCATAAAACCGAGGTCGCACGAAGAAGTTACGGATGAAACACGATTTACCCAACGAAAGTAATAATAACATTATTGTATTATTATTATTTTAATTTTAATTTAATTACTTAAAACCTCATATCCATACCCACACACCACCAAATAAATGCCTCTCCTTTGACTCCATGTCAACCACACCACACCCCCTTGATTGATTTCCTTTTTTTCTTTTATTATTTCACAACTTTTGATATCTCATATTCTCTCTCCAATCTCTTCCACAATTCCCTCATGCTCCAACCAAAGTGGCGCCTCCCCTTCCTCATTCCATGACCAACACGCCCCAACCTTCATTACTTTATGGTTATTATTATTTTATTTATTATTCCATCACTTTGTAATCTCTCTCCAATCTCACTTCAATGTCATTATTAATAAATTTAATATTAATAACACCCATCAGTAATGTTCTAATTTAATCCCATTAAATTTTATTACCATAATTATTCTCAAATTAAACTAAAACCATTCCATGCGGCTCAAAACCATTTCATTTAATTGAATTAAATGACAAAACAATTTAATATAACTTACATATTCAAACCCTTTTTAATACATTTAATTTCATTAACCTCTCGCACATAGTTTTATGCTATCATTGTTATTTATTGTTTTTCAATAATAATAAAAATTCATAAACTTATTTTATTAACTCATCACCATTATTATTTTCAATAATTATAATATTTATGCTCATCACATTCACCACGTTAAACCACCCCGTTGGATATCTGAATCTGACCATGTCACGTCAATGTCGCATAACATCTGTCAATTTAATTATTTATTTCTATTTATTTTTATTTCACACTGATTAAATTGAAACCACTTTTATTAAATTAAAACCATTCAATTTAATAAACCCAACATATTTTTACGCCACCATTATTATTATTATTTATCATAATAATAATAACGAACTCACCTTTAATTTTATTAACGCACCACCATGCTTCCACTGTGTATCTTCATTTATTTGTTTGCAATAAATACCATAACTCATTTCATTAATTTATCATTATTATTAATATTATGAATAATATTAATAACACAACACCCATTATTATTATTCAAATTTAATTTCAACAATTACTCAATTAATAATAAACCGCATGTTTCATTTATCAATGTCTAATGGGTCACACACCTTCCCACTTCACATCATTAATAATAATAACACCCATTAAAATATTTTATCGTGATTATTCTCTTTTTAGTTTAATTAATCACAAAAAATATGTCATCGTCATTATTATTTAACATATTTTAATGTTATCATCAGTATTTAAAATTATCATTATAACCTGTATCGTGTTGACCACATCGATTTCAACAAAAGAATGGACCAGAGGGGTCCGGGCCATTACAATTAGAGACCCAATGTTGAAGACAATTGGTTGGTGATAATATCCTTCCCATGGATGGAGATCCGGCTTGAGCAGTAGTTGGGAAATTCACGGATGTTGTCTTGGAGAATTCCAGTCTATAGATTGAATAGAAATCTGTGGAAAACTGAGAAAAATAAAATTTTCTATTAAAGAAACATTTTTTTAGATGGATACATGTGTGACTAATTCCTTTATCTAGCCTTCTTCTGTCAATTGATAATGTCCTAATAGGTGGGTAACATTATTAACTTGGTTAAGGATTCACGTCGGGTTCGTCATTTTTGTTTCGCAATTCCTTGATTTGTGTGTTATAGATTTAAGAATCATTGTTTCCTGGCGGTTTCCATTGGATTTATTCAGGGAACTAGAAACATCCAATAGTTCTTTATCCAAAGAGGAAATGCTTTCCAAAGGCATGTGTTTGTTATGTTTTGAACTTTACAATAATTAAGATCATGAATTGGTCGAGAGGATGGGAGGTCAGACTCATCACACCCTTTTGGGGGGAATTATTTTCTATTATGGGACTCTCTTTATAAAATTGAAATATTTTTCATGAATCATTATAAATTACCCATGTATATCATAAATATTACTTGGAATATATAATCACTTATTAACATGTGTAAAACTTTAGAATCATCGATATCTAATCAAGGTTCTTCCTTAATGGAAATATCTGTATGTATTCGAGGTTTTCCTTCAATGGTATCCTGTAATATACTGATTAGAGATTCTTTTAATCATCGATGTGATGATACTAGTTTTTAAGCCACTCCGCAGGGTACTCCAGAATTTATTACCATCCAAGGAGACAAAGTTTTGCTTTGATCTTGGTATCGTGCATGTAAAATAGGCTACCAAAGTATCCATGGGAAAGGAATCATAACCCTCATAGTTCGGTGTCACTTAATAGGACACATCATACCTTATAAGGTCATGTGATAAGGACCTATAAGTGGAAGTTGATTAGTTGAAACTTATTTTAGGACTTATGTTAAAATATCCCAAGGAATATGGAAGGAATATGGGTTTCCATGTAAGATCAGACCCTGTTTGAAATATGGTCCAAAGAGAATAGGATTGATTGGAAGTGTTGGTTTTGAACCTTTAAGAGGCTTCCTATATATCCCAAATGGATGGAAATCAAAACCCATGTAGTTCGATGTGTCTCATAGGAGAGTATGGTACTTTGAGAGAGATGGGTTTGGGAATAATTTTTGAAAAAGGATGCCTTGATGATTTGAGGATTGAATTTGGGGTATATTTCCTAAAGAGGACTCCGAAATTGGGGGAATTTGGGGTTGGATTCATGAGGAGGATATCCAATGAGCTCGGGCCCTGAAAGAGCTTCCTACATATCCTTGTTTGAACCAGAATTAGAGTTCTCGTAGTTTGTTATAATGAGTGTTTGGGAACATATTGCAACCATCACATATCTTTAATACCACGTGAGTCATACTAGGTGTTAGAAAAAATTGGATGTGAAAGATTCAACAATAACACTTCATACTTTTCCTCCTCCGCTAATGGAAGAGGGCACATCGACCGTAGAAGTGGACGAGGCGACAGGACTTCACTATATTTTATTTACATTGGACAAGGGTACAATGTAAGGAGGAAGGGATGAAGGTGAGGGGATTATACCAGGATGAATGCCCAGAAACTGGTTCTGGTAGGGGTGGGATAATTCTCTTATGCTTGCACGGAACATCAAGTCTGAAGTGTACCTTCTCTATCAAAGACCTGAAGTTTTTGGTCGCCTCTTTGAGAAGGGTGAGGTCGGTATCCAACCTTCCTCCAAAACCGGAACATCCCAACACTGTTTCTGGGTGAAAGTTCCATGTTACCACAGATATAGAAACCCACAGACACTTCATGAGTCATAACCCTATTGTGAAACAAATGTGGAAACCTCTGACTGCGGAAATACAAACACAAATAAGAGACACACTGATGTGCCTTTCCCAATGGTTATAGAAGTCAAGAGTTTTTTGTAGAGGGTTCAACTTAGTCTCTTTTTTATAAGCGAACCAAGGAAGTATATACGCTTCCACGAATGACTTTTAAAAGAGGGTACTTGATCTGATCACGTAGGAACTTCACGCAAGTATTCCATGTAGGTACCTGGCGTTGCTTGTATCACGCAAGTAAGATGTGTAGCTATGGTGCGTAAGTATACCGTGCAGGTATGGCGCATAGGTGTACAGCGCAGATATGGTGTGCAGGTATACGGGGCATCTATGGCGCACAGGTATACTGCACAGGTATGGATGACGACCGAAGAATGTGAATAACTACAAAAAATTCTTATCCCATTTAAATTTCTCTTCTCTCGTAGTTTAGGGAGCTACCTGAGACAATCTGAGGGATCATGGATAATGAGTTATGCAATGGGAGATTCATAGAGTCTTTCAATTTTTTTCAATTCCAAATTGGGGAGCCCAAGGGCTCTATTTATAGGCACGGATGGGCATGGTCGAAAAGATGTTGCCCGCGCAGGTATTTTGTGCAGCTTTGCAGTGGAGGTAGTCCATTTAGGCTCACCAAGAATCATCTACCATGGAGGTATAGCTTGGGTCTACTCCGCGTAGGTATGTCATGAAGCTCCGTCGTGCAAGTGCTCCACGTAGGTGCATAAAAAATCTTCTGGCACGGATTTTGGTGGCGATGCTCAACCGTGTAGGTTGGCCGCGTAGGTCAGTCGCACAGGTCAGCCGCACATATCCATGAAGATACTCTGTCGCAAATCTCTTTGGCAGTATTGTGGATTTTTCTTTGTACTTTGTGAACCTTTATTTGGGATCTGAAAGATCAAGAGTTCTCTTCATATTCCTTTTGGTCAATTTCTCAAGTAGCCTCAACAGACACCAAATCTGGTAATGTTGTTATATTTGAAAACGATAACAATGATTTTGGCCCCGAATTCCT
This sequence comes from Viscum album, assembly GCA_963277665.1. Taxonomy (NCBI): domain Eukaryota; kingdom Viridiplantae; phylum Streptophyta; class Magnoliopsida; order Santalales; family Viscaceae; genus Viscum; species Viscum album. The sequence continues at coordinate 246,395,264 of OY728135.1, read as the reverse complement.
TGATAGGTATTTCATTATATATTTTGGAAAAGTAATTGATAGCAGTAAGAATATAATTGAACTACACAGATGTAACTAGAAGATAGGGCCCTACTACATCCATTACCCATGTAGAAAATGTCTAGTAGTATTTAGCTATATGTGTCAACTCTGGGGGTTGATGAATGAAGTTGGCATGCATCTAACAGGGATGTCACTTCTAAGTGAAATATGTGAAATCTTGTGTCATTGAAGGTCAAAATTATCCAATCCTTTGGATCTGATCAGAAAGCATGTGCCTAGACTACTGAGTACCACAAGCTCCTACGTGTACTTCTTTCATGAAAACCATGGTTTCATCCCCATCAATGAATCTAAGATGAATTCCATCAAAGCCACATCTATAAGGGATCTTCTAGTGATTTGGTCCATCCAAAAGAGAGAAATTTACTTCACGTCGTCGAATCTATTCTATTTTAATTTTATCCAGTGGAAGTACCACATTTTGGAGGTATTCCATGATGGGTGTCATCTATCCTATTGTATGACCATGTAGATCAGAAATGGGAATAATTTCATTGATTTCAACTATTATAATTTGAAAAAAGGTGAAAATAGTAGACAAGGAGAAATGCTAATGATTGTTTCATCCTAATTTGGATCTTCCAAGGTTATTGATGCATTTTCTAACACATCAACTTGGGCATTTTGTGATCATGGGATGTAATAAAATGTTGGATCTAAGGAAAAATTTTCCATTAACCCTATAACATAACCACAAATGGGAATTATTTCTTCTTTTCTAATGGTTTAACCCCCATTGATTTGTTTGACTACCAATTCTTAATCACCATTCACCTATAGGTTATCTATTGGTACTTGGAGTGCTGAATTCCAGGCCTGAAATGAGAACATAATATTCCACTTCATTGTTGGTACCACATTAAGATAATAGAATGTAATATAGAAACACTCCCTTCTCTGGGGAGATAATCACAATTCCTATGCCAACTTTTTATAGTTTATCATCTTCCATTATCTTCTCTGTTGGACTTCTAGAAGTACAATCAATGTACAAATCCCATATAAAAGGAATTTCTTGAATAGTAATGATTTATTCATCAATAAATTAAGTATACAATGATATATCTTTATATGTTGGTGCTCTGTAAAGATTTCATCTAAATATTCACCTTTTACTTCTTTATGATGTACAAACTGTATATCAAAATATTACAGAATAACCGCCCACCATGCCAGACGTCCTATAAGAATAGAATGATTAAGTATAAATTTCTGTGGTTTATTGTGAGATAACAAGATGAAATCTTGATTCAAAAAATAGTGTCTCAATTTATGAACTAAAAAGATTAATTCAAGGAAGCATTTCGCACTATCTGGATATTGATTCCCTATATTGAACATGGTTCAACTGAGATAACAAAGGCTTTTTTCATTCCCAGCATCAATCTTTTGTGCATGGAATGCACCCAGAGGTTGCTCCAAGGCTGTCACATAAATAATAAATGTCTTTCCTTAAAATGGTTCCATCAACACCAGTGGGCTCATGTGGTAATTTTTGAGGTTATAAAATGCTTCTTGGTAGTCATTGGTCCATTGATATGTGACCCCCTTCTTCATCAATTTGGTAAAGGGTAAACATTTTCCAGCTAAATTGTCTATGAATCATTAGATATAGTCCAATTGTCCTTAAATTCATCTCAACTCTTTCAAGATTCAAGGAGGTGAAGTTCCAATTATATCCTTAGTCTTCTCAGGATTAACTTCAATGTCGTGATGGTGCACAAAAAAATCGAGAAATTTTCCTGAGGTTACCCCGAAATCACATTTCAAGGCGTTCATCTTCAAATTATGTTATCAAAGATTGTTGAATATGGTGTCTATATTAGTCAAGTAATCATAACATTGTATGTAATTATCCACTAGATCATCCATATAAAATTCAATAAATTTCCCCATTAAAGGTTTGAAAAAGTGGTGCATTTCATGTTGATATGCCACAATATCATTCATCAAGCCAAAGGGAATTACCTAATTGAAAGATATGTCTTTAACGGATCTGAAAGATGTTGATTCCTAATATTCTTAGGAAATTAAGATTTGGTATACCCACAATATCCATCCATGATGTACAAAGATTTTTAGCCACCTATTGCATCAATAAAAAGTTTTGGGATTGGAACCAGAATGTCAACTTTGGGACAATAACGGTTGAGAACTTTGAAATCAATGAAATATATGATTTTCCAATTCTTCATTTTCACTGGGACAATATTGGCCTGAAATTTGGGATATTTCACCTCCCTGATAAAATCAACATTGATAATCTTGTCGACTATAGCCTCAATTTTGGAAGCATGAGTTGGGGGCATTCTTCTTACTGCCTGCTTAAATCCATGATACTCTTCTAGAGATCACAAATGATAGGTGGTCATGTCAGGTTCATGGCCTATATTTCTATATTGTTCCAAGAAAACACATCTTTTTTTTCTTTATAAATTTATTATACACCATTTTCTCTTTGGATATCATGGACGCACTAACCAGAATAGGGCGTTGATCTTCCTCTATACCCATATTTATTTCTCTGAGCCCATCCATAGTGGTAGATGCACTCTACTAAAATGATATAGGGGTGTCCAAAAGGTCCTCATATTCTTATTCATCCTCAATTTTCAGTTATTATATCTCTACATGAAGGGTATGTGATGAATCGAAACTTTCAAATCTATAGGAGGAGTTGGTATTTGGACATCCTAAAGAAGATGCAACTATTTTTTACCATACTGATGATGGAGGGTCTCCCTCTAGAATTGATATGAAAATGATGGGTTGGGAATTAGCATCCCTATATTTATCAATTAATTAATAAAATTATTCTAGCATGGCTGATGAGGTAGGGACTTTCTAATGTTCAATAGATGGAATGAAGACATCTCTATACAGGCTTCCATCACTGTTCGATAAATCAATAATTTCCGATGTGTTGTTAGGATCAATTTCCACAAATAAAATTATGGATGCCACTAAACAAGTTCTTGGATTTGTTTTTACACATTAAACATGATTGATATGAAGCACATCATATGTAATGAGATGCTTGAATGGGTTAGCTAGTATCTCTTCCAAAACATTCATGGCATTAATTCTTGTAATATCTTTTTCAAGGGAACATATTCCCTTTCTATGACAAAACTCTAACTAAATATACTGAAATTAAAAACCTTCTAATTGGTAATTTTCACCATGGAATCTCCCAATTAAAAAATTTAAGAATTACATGAGACATTGGTGGTATTATGAAGGAATGGTCGCATGTTGAAGAAGCCAAGGCCTTCCAATAAAAATGATGAAATATGTGTCCTACTAGAAAACCATGAAATTTGAATTACATAAAAGATCCCAAAATTGTGTTCTGACTGTAATCTCACATATAGGTTATTGTTCATTCTTTTCATAACCTAGAATAATTAGACTGTTGGGAGATAAGTTAGATTCAGTGAGACCTAACCGACAAAGTGTGTTGATGGGAAAAAGAGGATGACTCATAATCCATTATCAATGAAGGCTCATCCAATGTCTATATCATTACCCTTTCCTAATAAATTCAAATCCTTGATGTGTCCATGTACGACATCATCCTATGCTAGTCTTTTAAAGATATAAATACAAGATATTTTGTAGGATCATTCTTTATATGGTTTACCTTAGCAGCAATAACCTCAGTTTCAAACACTTGAGGTCTTGACAAAGCCTTAATAAGTGCGTCCAGAAGAACTTTTAACAAATTCAGAGAATCCATGATTGATAACATGGCTGGTACGTTGGAAAGTTGTGTCAAAATGGTATACTTTTGGTCTAAGGGTCTATGTTTTCTATCATGGAGATGATTTTTTGCAGGTGCCTTGGATGTTGATGTTCCTAATTTAGATGTAAAAGGTGACAGGTTAGAAGCTTGAAATACTTATGCTCTTAGTGGATTATGCTGACTAGTTTTGTCCATCTACCAAGAAAGTGGTGGTATAGCCTCTAATCAGTCTTCCAAGATGATCATGTCATGGATGATCCTATCTTGTGTGGGATAATTCCCTTGTTCTTGGTGATCCAACTGCAGGACTCTCCCATGATGTTTTGCTACATAAATGATTCGAGCTAGGGTGTAATTAAAATAGTTCCCCCTAGAAAACCCACATCTTTCCAAGTATCCTTAACCTTGACAAATTCTTCCCCTAATTCCCAAAACAATTATAGGTAATTAAGGTTCATAGTCAGAATCATCATTTTCATAGGGGTTTGTTAAGAGGATAACATTAATGAAACTGAATATCAACTCTAATGTTGATAAATATGATTCCTAATAGGTCGGTTCTTGTTATGTCCTTTAGTGGGGAAGTTCCCATGATTTTGAGATAGATGGAATAAAATATTCCTAATTCAAGGACAAATTTGTACTTAACATGATCTCATATTCATCTAACTACTCTTTACCATTTTGACCAAGTCATTTCTTGGAGGATGGGCCTTTGGAGGACTGATCTTTTGAAGATGATGTCTTGGTTGTAGTGGAATAAGCAGGAGGCACAGTCCGTAGTTTCAACTATGTTTGTAGAGTGGCATGAGTTTGGTTGATCATTTTCATAACCATCTAATCATCAAACATATGTGCATTTTTTCTTTTTACTTTTCTCCATTCGTCATCTTCCTCTGAAACAGTAATAGTAACACATGCTACCTAGGCGGATGAATTTTTTTGTTTCACTTATATAGATTCCACCATCTTTTTCAGGAGATCATTCAAAATAAAACACTCTTGGATGGTGTGTCCCAAACATTTTATGGAAGGGGAATTAGTTTGGGAGGTCCTCATCTCCTTCTTTGTTCGGTTTCATAGGCCTTGATAACAGGACTATGTTGTTTTCCAAGGCTAAAATAATGTAACTGAGAACCTATCCATTTTGAAAATAATAGATTTTTTCATTAACACCTCAAAATATCTTCTCCTTTTATATTTTTGATCCTATGGATGAGGTTTTCATTGCAACTAATGCTCGGGAGGAGGAGCCTTATGGTTTGATGAGGGATTTTTTTTAAAAGCATGTGCAGGTGCTTTCTTGAGTGTAACTGAAGAAACTTCTACTTTTCATGTTATCCATCCCGGAGCAGATGTGATTAAATGAGACATAGATTTTATTTCCCTGATGGAATTACACACATGTTGGTTGATTGAAAGAATGTCTTGGATCCCCTTGTGTATTTTATTGGGATTAGTGGTGTGTAAAACTCATCATGAATATTTTACACACATATTGGTAGAAACTATTCCTAAGGGAGTAGTATATTCAGGTAGTATGTTAATCTTTTCCACCAAGAAATGAAATATGAAACTCTTTAATTCTCACGATGTTATAAGTTCATATGATTGAATTTTGATGTATTATGTAGCGTTGTTCTAAATTGGAAAATGAATTTCTAAAGGAGGTCTTTCCATCCAGTAATCGATCAAGATTGGTAACTTGTATACCGAACAAAGGATGGACCCTATAGTGACTGAACAAAACATATGAGCTTTACTAATTCTTGTTGTTAAGGGTTCCCCATCACGAGATCACATAGAGAAACAAAATGTTTCAAGTTCTACTCCAGATCTCCAGAAGCATTAAATATTGGAAATGTGGAATTCACAATGTTGGGTGGGGATGAATCATATCTACCCATTTAAGCCTTTTTTCTTGTTATACCAGTGCACTCAATCCTTCCATACACTCCAATCGAGTCGTTAATGACTCAATGGTATTATTAAGAATTTGGGAAATATCTATTTTAGTTAGGATCTGTACCATTACAATAGTTGGAGCCTGATCTGGTTCGACAACTAGTCGGACCAATGATGGTGGTGCTGCTCATATTTGTCTTTGTTAACCCATGAAGATAGGTTGTAATGATGTCCTTTACCCTATAATGGATGTGTAAGCAATGAAGGGAATTCATTATCCACATCATTAGTTGAAACAAACCCACTTTTATGGGGAGCTCCTGCTATAAGTGAAAGATGAGGATCTTCTTGTGGAGCATGTCTGGAAGGAATACTGCTTCTGAGTAACTCTGCATTGAGTCTTCTCAATTACATCACCTACTCTTCTTAATGGGAATATATTTCCTCAAATGAAAGAGATTTACCCTCACTAGGGGGAAGGTGGGACATGATTTGACCTTTACCTTTATCAATATAAGGTTCTTTTCAAAAAGGTGAAAATGGATTATTTGAGGGAACACCTTGATTCAAGTCAATCATTTTATTTTTGGTATGCACACCTTCTTTATTTTTATTAGTGTGGTCTATATCATGATCATGAACTTCATCCTCCGACTCCCATTAACTAGACTCATTTTATGGAGGATATTACATGATGGTATTAATGACATTCACCGATGCATAATGGATTGATGAAGTTATATTAGTATCTTTGTGATATTACCTTCTTGTTTATCCTCCATGAGACTTTGTTCTCCTATTTTTTTGTCCCCCATGAAGTCTTTGACATACAGTGATCTGAAAGGAATCCTCATATATTTCATTTGTGTGTTCACTTAGTGGCTTCTTCCCTAATCGGGAGAAAATAAACTTGTTACTAAGGATGGGATCATATATGTGAAAAAACCCCATCCATGTATGCTGGGGCTGTTCATATTCTTATTCCTCAAATTTTTTGCCTTTATTTGGTGACTCTGAAGGTTGGGTTAAAAAGACCCTCGGACTATTGTCTAGGGTGGTTCTTGAAATGCTATGGCTGATATCAGTGTAGCTGCTCTTCTGATGTTATGAATTCTGGTCTAAAGATAAGGTGGGTTCATTATCTGACACCCACTTAAATCACCTGTTTTAGAAGACCATTGTGATATTTTAGATATTTTTTCAATATGATGTCTAATTTCTTCTAAGAGGGAAGCATTATCAATTTGTTTGGATACTTTATGCAAAATTACGTCGAAAATTTCTCTCTCTGGGCCTGACATTGGTGGAAACTGATTGAGGCATGTTCTTGATGAGTATATCTTCGGTCATGAATGGAATTTTGTTATTGTAGCTGGTTTGGGGAAATATCATTTCACGAGACCACTTTAAACATGATTTATTGATTTTGGAGTGTAGTAAAATAAAATGATCCTTATGTTCCACATCCCATGATATGAACACCTGATGTGTTTTACGTAATCAATTGTCGATGCCTCTTTAATGAATTGAGGTATGTATATTTAAGTGCCTCATGTTGCTCCTTGATGCTTGTATGTCAGGGACCAAGAGATATGATCAATAAAATGGTGTTTCAACCATTTTGTTACGTTGAAATTACATTGATATTCATCACATGGTAATACTTTGGATTTCAAATGACGAAGAGTCTTACATATTTTCAGGCAGATATCATGAATACAATCTTTTATCAACAACTTTAGAATGTTGTATTGAGTGGTTTCCAAAGGCCAAAACATTACTGGAATTTCACCCTATCTAGTTGTTTCCTCATGTTCAACATATCGTCCTCTTTTTTTCTAGATGTTTCACAACTTGGTAATACTAGAGTGGATGATTCCTGATTACTTTATGACAAACAATGGGATTAGTTGGTGTTTCCTCTTCTAAATTAAAAGGCAAATGACATAAGGGAGGTTTAGATAATGACCTTCACCACAGGATATCTTCTATTTCATAAAGTATTTCACCTACCAGTAACATGGAATTATACATTATTGGCATTATGTTTTCAAGTGCCTCAAGATAAGATAGATATCTCATCATTACAGTATCAGTTGGATAATTGTCTTGAAAATGAGAAACACCACTGAAAAGATAACTTTCATAATGAATTCCATAATGTGGAGGACCACCATAGTGGATTATAGTAAGGGATAAATCCTCTTACTCCTTGGTCTTATAACCACACATTGGTTTTTCATATATCTATTCCATAGAATGGTTCTCAAGATTGACTGAATTGTCATGAAGCAACCCTTCAAAATGAGGTTTCCAATGAGAAACCTCAAAATTACTGCTAATACTCCCATAATTTTTATATTGGTACACTGGGTTCTTGAGATATAATAAATAAATTTCTAAGGGATTCAAGAACTCCAACATTAAGTAGAGCCATATCATTTTTCAACTCTTGATTCTGAAACTGTGCTTTGGGGAACTTCCTATTAGATTCTCTCATACAAATTGTTGGGTCCACTTGCTAGGAAAAGTGTTTATCATTTGTAGGTGTGTGTTTCGACTTTGGAGTGGCTATTAGAACAGACCAATTATCTCTAATTGGAACAACTGTATTTTCCCAATATTATTGTATGTATGATAAGGGGGAGTGTTCCCCAATACCCTCATATAAAAGAACATAGGTGGGTATCCTCTCTAGGATAAAATTATGACGAGTCATCCCAGTTATGCTGATAAAATTATGTGTTCATCCCTCTTGTACTACTAATGTTTCTATTATGATATTCTAGAAGGCTTTCTAGATATGGGCCTAAATTTGTGTCTGTCCTTTCGCCATTTCCAAAATCAGTTTAGTGACTTCAGCGACTGGAATGGTAATATACATCCATTCAATATATGGAATATGTGCATACACCTAATCTTGTCATCCCTTTCCTATCAGTTGATATAGATGGTACTCATGCAACGAGGTAGAGAGTTGAGTATGCCCTAGGTTTCTCATCAGAGCATTTTGAATGACTTCTATGGGTGTTACCAAATGAGACAGTTGGCAGGATTGGGGGATACTACCAGGTGTATGTGCCTTCTTGAAAATTTCTACAACATTTGGTTGGAGGGATTCCTTTAATTCAGTTAGATGAGTCTGGGGGACCGATTCTGGATGTACGAAGATAATGCCCTCATTATGTTGAGGGTTTGTTGTCGTGTGGCATTGGCAGTGGTTACTGTTTGATTGAGCCCTTGGGAAGGACCCATGTTCCTTTAGAACGAGGCCATAGGTGGCCTCTTAATCAAACTTTTTGAAATAGGGGATGTTTTTGTGATTTTTTTCTAAGGATAAACTCCCTAAATAGTTGAAGATGGTAGTTGGTACCATCTACATCTGGACAACCAGTCATCATTAACTGGAAAACCTAGGGTTATTCTTGATTTGGAGGGCCTATCGGGTAGCCTACAAGGTTGGTATGGTACCTTGTTGAAGGTACTCTCATACCAATGCATTGGAGACCCAGTGTTGAAGACACTGAGTAAGTGATGATGTCCTTTGAGTAGACTAGGATCCATCTTGAGGTCAGGCCACTCATGGGGGGAAACATGAAGGAATCCATTTGGATTGAAGGGAGTTAATGGAAAGAAAGTGTATGTATATATGAAAAATAAAAACAATTAAATATAATAAATCAGTATTTTTTTGATGAATACATGTGTGATTATATCCCTTTCCTGGCCCCATTTTATCAACAGATACAGGCATAGAAGATGGGAAACACTACCATCTTGGTTAAGTATTCATGTTATGTTCATGATTTATTATTTTCCCTAGAACACGTGTTCCAGTTAAGAATCGCTACTTCTGAATGATTTCCATATGATTTATTTATTCAACTGGAATCACCCAAAAATTATGTATGTAAAGGGACCTATATTCCAAAGGCAGACATTCGTTAGGTTTTTTGACATATGATACTTAAGAACTCACATTGGTCGCGATGATGGGAGGACAAACTCTCACACCCTTAGGAGGGAATTATTTCCTACTTCGGGAATCTCTTATATATTTAAGATATGTAGATGAATCCTTATTAATTTAAAAAGAATAATGTAGTTTTCCATTGAAACTTTCAATCAGTTATTAGCATGTGTATAATTCAGAATCATCCATATGTATTTGAGTTTCTTTATCGATGGAGATATCTATATGTATTCTAGGTTCTCCATAAATGGTATCCTCTCATATACTACTTAGAGATTATTTATACATTGTAACAATGATGTTGGTTATTAATCCACTCAGTGGGGCACTCTGTAATTTATGGACATCCATGTAGAAAAAGTGTTTTCATATTGGGATTGTACCCATAAATGGGCTTCCTACGTATCCTTGTGAATGGAATCAAAACCCTCAAAGTTTGTTGTCTCGTAATGGGAAACATCATAGCATTTATGTTTTTTTAATAAGGTCGTAACCGATAGTTTAATGTCATGTAGGATGGAAATATATGTGGAATGTGCCAAGTCAAATCTCTATGGGGGACTTATGCCTATCCAACAGAAGGAACCGGGAAAAGATATGAGTATCTAAGTTAGATTAGACCCTATTGGGAATTTGGACCCAAAAGAACTGGGTTGATTTGAAGTGTTGGGTTTGAGCCTCATGGAGACTTCCTACATATCCCACATGGATAGGAATCAAATCCCACATTTTTCGAGAAGTCTCATAGGATAGTATGTCCCTTTTAGAGAATATGATGGAACTTACTCCTAAAACGGATTCCCTTTTAACAAGGTCCATGAAATATATCTTAACTCATGGGGATTCAAGGGGGACATAATTGAGGTCATATTCCTAAATAGGATTCCGAAACTAAGTTTATTATGGTTGGAATCATGATAAGTATTTCCATTGAGATCAATACCTAGTTGAAGCCTCCAAACGTATCCCAGTTATGTTAGGAATCAGAGTTCTCATAATTCAATAAATGAGGTTGATTGTGTAGATATTGTGATCATCACAAATATCTAAACCCATGTGAGTCATGCTCAGTGTGAGAAACAAAGGGATGTGAAAGATTCAAAAATCCACACACCTTCTCCTCTACTGATGGAATAGGTTGATCTAATGACAAAAGAATCAAGGATGATGGTGGATGAGGGTGTGGATCAATAAACCTTTCAATGTGACATGAATGTGAACATCACTGGGTGCGATTTGAAAGGCTAGGGGATTACTCTAGGAGGGATTCCCAAAAATGATTACCATAGTGGATGGAAGATATCATTCCTTATGGAAGGGAAAAGTAAGTCTGGTCCTCACTCTTCATATTATGGACCAGGGGCTCTGGGTCTCAGAGACGAGGAGGGGAAAATAGATTCCAATCCCCAGAATCTGAGACTGGGAACTCGCCATCACTTTTCTCAGTGTAAGGGACAATGTGACCATGGATATCTAGATCCATAAACACTTATTGGATTCCAACCCTTTGTTAAGAAGTGTGCATGAATCCCCTGACCATATATATCCATATCGAAATGGGATACAAGATGACACGCCTTTCCCATAGTTATAATAAATCTGGAGCTCTTGGTGGTGGTTTCAACTTGGTCCCTTTCAGATAAGGGAGACATTGATGGAGAGGCCCTTCCAAGGGTGGATTCGAAGGGGCTTTCAAATATGTCTTGGGTAGGTTGTCTGCATAGGTCTTCTGCATAGGTATGTTGTCCAGGTGTACCATGTAGGTGTACCATGTAAGTCCTAGGATGAACTAGAAAAATGCTTAACATGAGAAGGATAAGCCTATTAAAGATTGATATGTCAGGGGATATTTAATAGGAACAACAAAACTTGGGTATGATTTTCACTTAAGCAACTTGGGTGTCCCTTGATGTCCCTGGAAGCATCCCATGAACATATTTTTTTAAGGATAGGACTTTACGTTGATGACTTTTTGTTATGAAAGGTGGGTTCTTAATCGGATGTTTCATTTTAAAAACTCTAAAAGGGCCTTGATCTAGATTATACCATATAATTATCTCTTCACTTATGCATTAAAGAGATGCCTGGGAAACTTTTGTGGACTTGTGAAAAGGGGATACGTGATGGTACTTTGGGAGTTCGTCTAAAATTATCAGTTCTCAAAATGGGGATCCCAAGGGCCCTGTTTATAGTGAAGAAGGGGACCTAGTTGACTTGAGTTTCTCTGCATAGGTCTTCGTCGTATCTCCACAACATTTCTCTTCCACGTCGGGGTGTAAAAATTAAGTTACTGCATAAGTCTATTGCATAGGTCCTCAACGTAGGCCCTCAATATAGGGGGCCGTGCATTTGGCTACATGGGAAGGAACTGCACTGGCAACTTTATGCGTAGATGTGATGCGTAATTCCCTATTCCATTATGCTAAAAGGGAAAGAGTTTTACTGAACTTTTTATGAAAGGTATACCACGTACATACCTTGAACTATATTTCTTTACATACATAAAATTTATTTGATAATTTAAGATATCCAAATTTCTTCTTCATAATCATTTTTCCTTTATTAAAAAATTACTGACAATAAATATCCTAAAGAACATTCATGAAATAAGATTATTGGGTATATAGTATCCCAAGACACTAAAATTTATGGTACTTAGGTTATTATTTATTAAATGTATTAAATATTTATTTAAAATATGTGATTTTTATGTATGAAAATTTTGGGTCGCTATATGTACCAATAAATCATGAGATTTATAAGGTTTTTTAGATTATGCAAATAACATAACATTCTCCATGCACTCAGAGAGTTAAAAAATGTACCATGGTCTTCAATGACACTATTGGAGGTACAATATGAAGAATGGTATGAGAGAATATATATCAAACTTCATAATATGTCTGTAATTAATGGATTATGTGTTTAATTAAAAGGGTATGATGCAACCATTAGCCATACTGACTTCGAAATAGGAGAACAACACATTGGATTTTGTCAACATTATTCTTAAGACATCCATAGGGAATAATGACATATTGGTTTTGGTGGATCATCTTATAAATAATTCCCATTTAATTACTATTCCATACAAATTTTTAGTCAAAACATTCAAGGATATAAATCGTAGAACTGTTGAGGCATCATGAAACAATACTATCGATAGTAATTGATTGACATCCCAGGTTTACCCATAAGTTTTTAGAAAATTCTATAACATAGTCTAAACACCGATTTAATCTCCAACATGTTTTATCACCACCAAACCAATTTCCTATACGATCAGGCTGTCTTAACACTTAATTAAATGTAGATATCATCCCAGATGGACTTCAATATAATATGTTATCAACATCTTTCATTGGTCAATTTCTCATACATTAAAAGTTTCTCCCCATGTATCCATATAAAGCACTTTATTGGTATAGTAGTAAAACACATTCATGTTAGGATGATGTTAAAAAACACTAGATTTTGGGGCATCATATGTTAAATGAAATGGTCTAAAATTTCAATACCATTCAAAAAAACATCAGGTCTACTCGATGTCGAAAAAAGATCGAAACTAATAATATTAAGAGAGACATTATTTCCCTTGGAATTCGGGGATGACCTCCTGGATGGGAGATTCAAACGTTCCGATCGGTTTCTAATAGGTTTGTTCGTAGAACCGGAAACATCCAATGATTCCACATCCATTTGGACCTACTTTCCAAAGGTAGGTGCTCATTAGCTTGTGGACTGATGAGGCTTAGGAATTTGCATTGGTCGAGAGGATGGGAGGTCGGAATCATCACACCATTTTGAGGGGAATTATTGTCTATTCCGGGACTATCTTTATAGATTTAAGTTATGTTCGTGAATCCTTATTATATTACCAAGTATAAAATGATCTTTCCTTCAGTTTTGACAATCAATGATTAAATATGTAAGAAATTTAGAGAATATTTTATATGTATTCGAGGTTCTTCATTAATAGAGAATCGTCTATATCTATTTAGAGATTCTTGGTCAATGGTATCCTTCAAAATATTTTTATAAAAGTATCTTGGTCATTATGATGACCAGGCTGGTTTTAAAGCCACTTAGTAGGGCACGTAAAGTTTATTGTCATTCAGAAGGACATGAATTATTTCAGAGTTGGGATCGAACCCATAGATGGGCTACCTACATATCCTTTGTTTTGGAAAAGGAATCAGAACCCACGTAGTTTGAATAAGGGAGTATAATGTTTATGATTTATGGCTCAAAGAAGGATGTCATAATTAATTTTACTCTCTAAGCTCACGTGAGTCATGTTCGGTGTGAGAAACAAGAGGTATTGGTAATAAAATAGACAATTGGGCCCTGAAAAATGTAATAATAAGAAATGGTTTGGGGCTTATGTATATATGACTGCCCAAATAAATGAAGGTTAGGATTTACTTTAGGGAGAAAATCCAGGAACAGGGTCCATAAAGGTATATGTGCTTCATGGAGATTTGAATACTCTAACTTGGGACTTATTCCTAAAAAGGAAACCCAAATTAGGAGAGGATTGATAACTGGGTTTTACTCCAGAGAATGAATCCCAGATCAAACGTAAATTAGGACTGGATAAAGAGAATTTAAGGGAATTGGGACTTATTCCTAAAAAGGAAGCCCAAATTAGAGGATCTGGGGCTTACTCCTAAGAAGGATGCCCAAATATTAAGGGACTTGGGGCTTACTCTTAAAGAGGATGCCCATAATTATGACTGGGACTTATTCCTGAAAAGGAGGCCCAGGTTAGGGGACTTGGGGCTTACTCCTGAAAAGGAAGCCCAAAATTATGACTGGGACTTATTCCTAAAAAGGGGACCCAGGTTAAGGGATTAAGGTTTGGGGCTTACTCTTGAGGAGGATGCCCAAATTTGAGACTGGGTCTTACTCCTGAAAAGGAAGCCCAGATTAGATATTGGGCCTTACTCCTAAGAAGGATGCCCAAAATTAGAGGACTTATGACTGGGGATTATTCCTGAAAAGGAGACCCAGGTTAAGGATTCTCTCATCTTAAAGGATGAGGTTGAATGAATGAAATCTCCATATTTAGTGACATAAAGATATTTAAATCACTAGGTTTTGAGAGATATTCCATAAAATTCCTTTCAGATAAGGAAGTCAAATCAAGAAATCATGCCATAAATGGATTTGAAGAGTGTCATGAAGACTGAATGTTGAAAAGGAAAGATGTAATGGATTAAGAGGGGTGAAATGGACAAGAAAGGCACCCAAAAATGAAGGGGCACGCAAGTCTTGGAAGGCGCGCAGGTACTGCGGCGGCGCACAAGTATTGGTCACGCAAGTATACCTGCGCGACATGGTGGGTACTTGCGCGATATTCAACCAGCATTTGAAATACTTGAGCGACTCTTCATTAAAGCCTTTAGAATCCTCTTGAGGTTCTTCCAAAAAAGGGACGCGCAAGTTCTATCGAAGGAGTAAGGCGGCGCGCAAGTGTAACCACTTCCCTTAAGGGCTGACCACTCAGGCGCGCAAGTGTTGATGAGTTTCAACACTTAGGCCTTACTCCCTCTCATTAGATCTTCCGTTCTAGGTAAGAAATTACCTTAGAAGTGTTCCAGAATCTTTGAAAAGAGACTTGGGCGTCGGGAGCTTCAATCCGAGTTTCTGAAAAAAAAGATCCTCCCGAATGGGGGGCCCACAGGGTCTATTTATAGGCAAGAGAAGACCCTAGGCGGTTACCGGGCGGTTATCAATTAGGTCACGCAAGTCACATGCACACCAAGGTGCATCGCGCAAGTGGACTTGCGCGACCATGAGGAAACTTGCGTGGCCTATGGGAAAAGTTTTCCTTGTTCATCCCTTTGTCGATTATTGATGTTTTCTTCAAAGGTTGAATCAATTTGTGCTCATATATTCCCCTTTTCCGATCTTTAGATTCTGTGACGAAAGGAGCATCAACAAAAGTACCCCCTCAGAGTTGGATCCAAAAGAAAATGAGGATTTGACTCTGAGGAAATTGCAGACATCCAAAGGAAAGGTGGCGCGCAAGTCTTGATGTCGCAGAGGGCGGCGCGCAAGTTCTCGTCGTGCAGGCCTTAAGCGCACTCTGTATGGCGCGCAGATAGGCTTCCTGGCCTATAAATAAACATCTTTGGCTGCGTATAGCATCTGATCCCGAATTTCTCGAGCTCTTGCCGCGCAAGCTGTCTTCGCCGCACAAGTCTCTTTTTTTCACTGTTTCCTCGCCGCCGCGCTACTGTCTAGGTAATAGGACTTGCGCGGTGATACATGCACGACAAAAACTTGCACGGCACATGTAACACTTGCACGACATCTCCATACTTGCGCGCCTCAATGCCTTAGCCATTTTTTTTGATTTCTTTCACAAAGTTTGTTGAAAATTAATCCATTTATGAATTAATTTATTCAACTTTCGTGCAGAATTAATGGCTCTTAGACCCGGATTAATTGATGAACTGGCTAGCAAGCGGATAGATGATATGATGAACATCATTGGCCGTGATTATTATACTGTCAAAGATAGTACTCTTCCAAATTTGGCTAAGTATCTAAAGAAATATCATCTCAACTTTCTTCAAAGCACTTATCTACCTTTGTATGGCTATAGTCATCTACAAGAAGTCTTTATTCCAGAAGTAAAGAATTATCTTCCATTTTCGTGGTTTCAGAATTATATCAACATTGCTTCAGCAAATATCTCAGGTGGAGGAGTATTTATAAATGCTGGAACAGTGGAGAAGGCCTATATGATGCATCATAGCCCTTGCACACCCGATATGAAAAAACATACACCTGAGCTTCAACCACAGTGTCATCCTTCGATCTTCCGAAATGCTCAGATGGATCAATCCAAAGGCTGGAAGAAAAGTTGGGACTTCCATCCTAGGGGAGGTGTGAAGCCAACTTGGATGTGGGCATACTAGGTACGACAGACCTGCACAGAGTTTATCGAGGATCTGAAGAGAGCTGCAATATACAAAGCTATCTGGGTTGGGCAAACATATGTTTACAGACATGATAACTTCATGCCAGAGATACTCAGCCACTGGAGCCCAGCAACTAATTCTTTCCATCTGACTCATGGAGAAGTAGGTATCAGTTTGTGGGATGTCCAAAAGATCTCAGGGGCTCCAATTTTAGGCGATATGTATGATGAATTCATTCATCCCAAGGTGACTTGGAATGATTCAGAGAAGACTCTTGCTTTAGCTCGAGAATTGTTTAAGATCTTCCGCAGGCTCAAGAGTTCAGAGACCTCATTAACTCATTTTAGAAAAGATATTCATCCGGAAGAATGGATGAATGTATTTCTCATTGAGAAGAAAGAGATGGAACTAAAAGAAAAAGGATCCAAGAAAAATAAATTCAAGGATACCAGGCCAAAACGTCCTACCACCTGTCCAAAACCTGAGAAGAGAGGAGCTCCTGGAACATTCTGTCCATCTCTAGAAACATGAGAGTTTGAAAAGTGGGGATATGAAGTGAATCAAATAATTCCAAAGAAGGCTCGTCTGGCGGGTTTCTTGGCAATGTGGCTCAGTGTTTATCTCTTTCCGGTCAGAGATTCGAAGGGACGCGTTAGGCCAGGGACCTTCGTCATTGCGGCAAAGTTGGCTGAGGGAAAATGGTTGGGTTAGCTAACCCCATTTTAGCAAAGATTCACAGGAGTTTACTTCATGTCTTCATGGGTAAATCTCCTTTAAGAATAGTGGGACCATTCCAGGATTTGTGGGGATGGATCGCCACTCACTTCAGGACTTACAATGTATAGAATGGATTACAAATTTCTGGAAGCTCCTTCAGACCGTCAGTGCAAGCATTCTCTGGAATTGCTCCATTAGATGTTAATGGTTATGACATGAAAGTGAGGCTGAGCATGTTTAAGGAATTCAACTTCTTTCCCTATGGAAGTCCTCCATCTAGGTGGTTTTTTGATGATGGGACATCCCATTTGGATTTGAGGGCATACATGCTAGCTTGCAGGGATGGTGTGTTAGTATCCAGAATTGATGGAGAGATCATATGTGAGGCCTATGCTCCATATAGATTTGCACGCCAATTCAAATGTCTGCAACAGATTGTTGTATCCCCTCCGGTACATGTCAGGTTAGAGCAACATCTGATTGTTTCTTGACAACTATGGCTGCTGACATCAAGAGAGAAGACCAGGGCAGTATTTGATCTACCAGTTGAAAAAGCGGCACATAATTTGACAACATATTATGCCGAACAATGGATAGCATCATACCCCAAATGGATATTGAATCAACCAGTATATCAAGTGGGAAAGAGGAAGGGGACTATAGTGAAAGAAACCCTTCCTCATGAAGGTGATGCTTCCTCACCTGAAATTGGTTCAACAGACTCCTCTTCTAGAACTGATTCACCGGATTATCATGATGGGGATGATGAGGCACAACCGGCAGCAAAGCGGTTTCGTGCCCGATATAATCCTCCGGCCATATTTAAAAGACCCACTCCATCAACTCCTGGTGAGTTGTTTCATTGTAGTAATTTTAATCACTACTGCTTCATAAATCAATAAGTCTTACTTTCTTATTCTCTATCTGTAGCTGCATGAGCTGGGAAGAAATTAAAATCAAAAATTGTAGGACCTTCCTCCCAGCCTTCATATCTAAGACCAGAGGCTGTTCAGCTATGGCAGGGCTTATACTGTGGTACTGAGATAGCCTGGATAGATTTGTGTGAGGGCCTACAACTTCCTAGAATAGAAAATCTTATGGATTCTAAAAATATTCAATACGAAGATAACCCCAATGAAGTGCGATCTTACATCAGAGAGCTAGAAATGCTCATATATGCTACTGATGACTCTGTTCCTATCACCAGGAGGGTGAAGGAAATGATTGATCGTGGTTCCACTGAGGGGGCTGGTGGTTCTGGAGATGAAGAATGGCAAGAGTACGTGGCTCCTGAAGATGTATGTTTTCTTTCCTTATTTGCTTTTCAACTTGATTTCAGTTGATGCTTTGTTACTTAAAGAAGTTATTTTCTTCATCTCGCAGCTTGCAAAGAAAGGAACTGGGGTTCCTTCGCCATAGTATAGCCCTAGTGGTACTGCTATCGGGGCTATTGCTGATTCTCCTCGCGAACCAGGCGAGATATCTCCAGGCCAGCAGGCCATAAATGAGGCGCTGGACATAGCCTTCCATTCTCCAATCCAAGTGCCAATAAGGGAGACTACTGATACTCCGAAAGAACAAAAGAATCAAAGGCAACAAAGGAGGAAATCCACATCTAAACGCTTCATTATCAGCGGTAAGTCCTTCGAATAATCATGAGTTTATACTCATAATCACATGGTTACTCATATTTCTGAGGATTGCAGGGGATTCTTCAATTTCCCCCTTGAGGGAAGGGACTGATCCTCCTTCAAAGACCATGGAGGGTGCTGTAGAACAATCACAGACCCAAGCTGACTTGGCTGCTCCTGGAGAAGAGCTAGCATCCATTCCCAGTATCCCTCCTACTGTTGAAGATGCTGTCTAGGGTCAGGGGTTGCAGGACGCAAGTCCGCAAGAAGATGTAGGAAATTCTCCCACTGGTGAGACTAACCAGGATTCTAAAATATCATTGGATGAAATGATGAATCAAGGAATGAATTTCGAAGAATTTTATGATCATGCTAAGTTTTCATGTGATTTAGAAGACCTTGGGCATGAGTGCTACCCTCCGCCCAATTTTTTTTTTTTAAATTTACACTTCTATCCATGACTGAAAACAATATGCAGTTTCTTCCGTAGAAGCTGTTGAACTTCCAATGCCTGAAGAGGGTGTGGACATTGATGTCAACCCTACCATTTCAGAAACATTAGCTCAAGTAGAGATAAACCCAATAAACCCTCCTGAGACCCATCTTGAAAATCCTGTTGAGACCGAGAAAGATGGGGAGAAGTCTTCTCAGGTTGCTGAACCATCCTTGGGTAAGGGATAACAATATTTGGGATTGTACTTTATTTGCAATACAATCTATTCTTTTGTTATCCTTTGAAGCTAACTAAATCTTTCAATTAATCATGCAGGGCCATCAACTGCAATGACTAGATCCGGAGGTGAGGCCTCAGCCTCTGCCCAAACACGAATTGAAAGTGAAGAAGCACAAATCAGGGGGGGAAAAGCAGGACAAGGCACTTCTTTAAGTGCATTAATTCCAGATTACATGCCCCCCTCTGACGATGATGTTGAATCAGATCTAGAGATGCTTAAAGCGTTCATCTTTTCACGACGTAAGGCATGGAACAACATATGGAACACCATATCTGGGGTGCCTTTAGAAGAGCTACCATCGAAAATTCCTTGATTGTCATCCCAATTTGTTATACTAGGACTTGGTGGTTTTGGATATGAAATGATCCACACCACGGTGAAACAGATCATTTTCAAGAGGGAGAAGGCTCAAAAAAGTCGCGAAGATTTGATTAGAGTAAAACTGTCAGTCAACATAGGCGAATTTGAGGCTGCGGTATCCCAAGATGAAGCTGATTATACTGCCAAGATGAAGGAGCTGAAGCATAAATTCAAAGAAAAAGTTGTCCAGTAGGTGCAACTCCAGCAACAGTTAGATGCTGTTATTGGGGAACTTGATCAGCTTAATAAATCATTGGATGAAACTCATATGAATGGCATGAAAGCCATCGCAGATGCTAAGAAGGCACTTCATCAAGCTGAAAAGAGTGAAGCTGGTCAAGTGCACGAGCTTCAAGTAACTGCTGATAAATCTCAGGATGCCGTAAATCAAATAAAGAGTTATGTTGAAAGCCTCTTGTAATTCTTGAAAAAGAGAAGAGACTCCAGTCTGTGGATGTCCTTCTAACTCTTGTGTATCAATGAAAAACACTTTCATCTTCAATCATTTGTACCTGCATTCTTTCACTACCTGCTTCAAATTTACTTAAGCCAATGGGCTTAGTAAGCATAGTTTGATTTTTACTAGGATTATTACAAATATCCCTACAAACTTTAAACCTTTTAATTGCTCAATATTACCTAAATCATACAAAAATGTATATTTAGTGAGCTGGAACATGACTTTTATTCAGAGTTCCTTTGTCTTTTGTGGGCAGTTTAAAGTCATGCATGCCGGACAAAAAGGGACTAATGTTTAAGGTCGAAATAGCTTTGACCAAAATGGATTAAAATTGATACAATTCCTTGAAAATTTATCTGAAAACATATTTCCATACTCATGTATGAGGGAAAATATGTAAGCTATAACTTAGGAATATTTGAATCTGAGGAATGATATGAAAAAGAGCTAAAAGGAATTCAAAGAAGTAGTTTCCAAGAATGAAGTTACCATTATTTAACAAACCCGTTAGGGGGTTGAATTATGCAGGGCCACCTAAGGGCATTGGCTGCATAGTTAAATAAAATAGTATCTTTTGTCTAACAAGCCTGTTATGTAGACTGTTTATGCAAGGCCACCTATGGGCACGTGCTGCATAGTCAGGCAAAAAGAATTCTCAGAAATTTACTTTCCTAGTGCTAAAAGCCAGTGAAAGTTTATGGAGATTCAAATTTTCTAAACTATAGAGTTTTCTGTATGGAAAGAGGTACTTGAATATGGAGAAGATATTTCCAGACAAGATTATCGAAGAACTGGATGAATATCACTCCTACGAAGGTCTGACCCAAACGTAGGGAAGAAGAATAAACCATAGATTTGAAAACTTTCAGATCATGAAAAAGGACATGGGACAAATATGTTAAGGATGGCAATTTTTTTGCGGATCCCTACATACTGTCGTTTAAGACAAATAAGGACAAAAGAGTCATTCTTCCCAAGAATGAAGTTACCATCATTTAACAAACTCGTTAGGGGGTTGAATTATGCAGGGCCACCTAAGGGCATTGGCTGCATAGTTAAATAAAATAGTATCTTTTGGCTAACAAGTCTGTTATGTGGACTATTTATGCAAGGCCACCTATGGGCACGTACTGCATAGTCAGGCAAAAGAATTCTCAGAAGTTTGACATTTTTGTGACTAAAAGTCATGAAAAGGGTTATGAAGATCTGAAAATATTTAAGGTTAGTATTATAACACATAAAGATGGGTATTTTCCAATGTATATAGAGATACATAGGTCAATGATAACCATAATCATGTTGTGGATGGGTCCTGAATTGAAATTTTGGACTTCACTACGTATCTCATAAGAATGAGAATCAAGCCATACGTAGTTCTTGAAATGCAGTTTAACGTCGTGCAGTGCGAAAGTATGAGAGATCTTAGTTTAAGGTCATAGAGTTCGGACCATAATAATGAATACACAGTGTGTGTTTTCATGAGGATTTTTCAACTACGAGACTGAAAGTGAAATTTGGGGTTAGGCCCAAAAGACTTGGGACTCGATTCGAGGGACACTCGAACGTTCCTACGTATCCCATAAGAATGGGAATCAAGCCCACGTAGTTCTAAAAATACCCTTTGTACAAATTTGGTTCTTATATGTGAAGGGTGAAAGGGGATTTTAGTGCAATGATGGTTTAACCTGAGATAAAAAGTTTAGGCATTACCATGTATGCACGTAGTCTTTTGAAATTAAACATGATTGAAAAAAAATCAATGTAAATAATGGTTCCCTCTCAAATGAGGAAATCAAAGAGTATTGTAGTTTATTGTCATACCGGAAAAAAGTGTTGCATAGTTTAACGTCATATAGCAAGGATGAAAGTGAATCAATGTAAAGATATTTATTCTAGGGGCAGTTTCACGAATCAACATCATATGAGATGGTGGTGAACCGATGTGAAGAGATTGTTTTTGGGCTTGAACCCTGGGAGGTTGCTTACATACCCAGCCTGGAAGGCAAGGATCAAAGTCTGTGTAGTTCAATTAAAGAATGAATTAATGATCAAGTTGTTCTTGGGGACAACGATCTAAAAAAAATGTTGTTGGGACTTATACATGGTTAGCGGCCTAAAGAGAGTGTTACGGTTGAGGTTTTCTCTACGCTCACGTGAGTCATACTCGGTGTGAGAAACAAAAGGTAACAACAACCTTAACGATGCATAGTTTAATGTCATGTAGGACATATAAAGGGACTATGTAGTTTAAAGTCTTGCAGTTAGGACTATTGGTGCTGCGCAGTTTAGTGTCATGTAGCAGGGACAAAATACAGTTTAATGTTATGTAGGACGTATCATGAACTTTCTGTACAGTTTAGCATCATGTAGTTAGGACGATGGGGACAATAGAGTTTAACGTCATGTTGGACGAAAGGGGGACTGCGCAGTTTAATGTCATGCAGTAAGGATAAAATAACACACCATTTATGGCATGTTGGACGCATTGGGGATTTTTTCCACAGTTTAACGTCATGTTGGACGGAAGTGAGAATAGGTTAAGGTCATATGCATGGATCGTGGATGGTGTAGTTTAATGTCATGCTGGACGGTGGTGTAGTTTAAGGTCATACAGGACCTTTGATGATTATGTAGTTTAACATCTTTCCGGACGTAAGGGACTTTTTTACAGTTTAGCATCATGTAGTTAGGATGTCACAGTTTAACGTCTTGCTGGACGTAAGGGACATACAAATAGTTTAGGGTTATATGCATGGACCGTTGATGATGACGTTTAAGGTCATACAGGACCTAGTTGCAGTCTAAGGTCATTCTGGACCATTTAGGGAACTTTTTCACAGTTTAACGTCGTGTGGGACGAAGTTGCAGTTTAAGGTCATACTGGATCATTGCTGTATAGTTTAACGTCATATAGCAAGGGCGAACTGGTGCTGCACAGTTTAGTGTCATGTTGCGAGGACATCTTGTGAATACTTTGTATTTTATACAAAATATTTCTTCAAAAATCTGGCATTAGTTGGAGTAGTAATGAGTTCTCCATCCATCGAGATTAATGAAAAAGCTCCATTGGAGTAGACCCTATGTATTGAATAAGGTCCTTCCCATTTTGGCTCAAGCTTGGGAGGTTTCTTTCCTGGTAACATTGGAGTTCTGAGAACTAATACCAATTCTCCCTGAATGAATGAACGAAGACGAACTTTTTTGTTAAAAGCTCGTGCTATTCGATTCTGATAGATTTCCAAGTGGTGCAAAGTGCACAATATTTTCTCATCTAACCGTTCCAATTCATTCAATCTCTTTTGGGATTGCTCATATATAGATAATTGATCACAAATGTCTACTCTGAGTGAGGGCAATTTAACATCAATTGGAAAGACTGCTTCTGTTCCATATACCAATGAATATGGAGTTGACCGCGTTGCATTGCGGGTGGTAGTCCGATAAGCCCATAAAGCATGAAAGCATTTATCATGCCATGACTTCTTATCTTTATCCACCATCTTTTGTAGTATATTTGAAAGAGAATTGTTAAAGGCTTCTATTTGGCCATTAGCTTCCGCATGATACCGAGATGAATGGTTGGATTTAATGTTGTATTCTTGATACAATTTCTTCACCTCAGAAGAACAGAAGTTGGTGCCATTGTCCGTCAATATGGTATGAGGGATACAAAATCTAGTAATGATGTTAGACTTGATGAAGCTAAAAATGCATTTAGAACTGACTTCTTTGAGAGGTACTACCTCTGCCCATTTGGAAAAGAAATCAGTAGTAGTAAGAATGTACTTAAACTGCTTGGCCGTAGCTGAAGGGTAAGGTCCCACCACATCCATTCCCCATGTGGAAAATGGCCATGAGTATTTAGCTGTATGAAGCAACTCTGGAGGTTGATGAATGAAGTTGGCTTGTACTTGACATGAATGACACTTCTTTGTGAAATCAAAACAATCTTGTATCATTGAAGGCCAAAAGTATCCAAGCCTTCGAATTTGATCAGACAATCTATGTCCAGATTGGTGGGCACCACAGACTCCTGCATGCACTTCTTTCATGACAGCCATTGTCTCTTCACCATCAATGCATCTGAAGAGAACTCCATCAAAACCACGTTTGTATGGAATTTTCTCTAGGTGGTTAGGGCCATCATAAAGAGTAAAATTGACCACACGTCGCCGGATTTGTTCTTTCTCGGCTCTATCAGGTGGAAGTGTTCCATTTTGAAGGTATTCCCTGATAGGTGACATCCATCCTGTAGTATGACCATACAGTTCAGGAATGGGACTAATTTCATTAATTTCCTCTGTTCTGGCTTGAACATAAGGTGAAATTGCACGACAGTGGGCAATACTGATGGTTGTCTCGTCCCGATTTGGATCTGCTAGAGCTGTGGCTATATTAGCCAGTACATCAGCTTGAGCATTTTGTGATCTTGGGACATAAGAAAATGTCGGTTCTGAAGGGAATTCTGCCATTAACTTTCTGACGTAATCATACAAAGGGATTAACTCTTCTTTTCTGATGGTATAATCCCCATTAACTTGTTTGATTACCAGGTCTGAATCACCTTTCACCTTTAATTGATTCACTTGTGCTTGAAGCGCTAACTCCAAGCCTGTGATAAGAGCTTGGTATTCGGCTTCATTATTGGTACCACCTTCCCACAATAAAAAGGAATAAGGTAAAAATGCCTTATCTGGAGAAATGAGTACAATTCCTAAACCAACTTTGTTGAATTTTGGATTTTCCATTTTCTTCCTTGTTGGACTTCTGGAAGCACCATCAAAATACATTTCCCATGTTTGAGGACACTCTTGAATAGAAAAAACTTCCTCATCAGGGAGTTCAATATCTGAAGACGTGTCTTCCACTGAAGGATGTTCAGCCAGGAAATCAGCCAGAGCTTGGCCCTTTATTACCTTTTGAGATACATACTGAATGTCGAACTGCTGCAAAATAACTGCCCACCTTGCTAGACGTCCTGTAAGCATTGGACGACTAAGGATGAATTTGAGCGGATTGTTGCGAGATACCAATTGGACCTCGTGATGTTGCAGGTAGTGTCTCAGTTTCTGAACTGCAAAGATTAATACCAGGCAGCACTTCTCAATACTTTAATACCGAGTTTCTGCTTCAAGCATAGTTCTACTGAGATAGTAGAGGCTATTTTCATTCCCAGCATCATTTTTTTGAGCAAGAAAGGCACCCAATGATCGCTCTAGAGCCGTCATATAGATGATAAGTGGTCTACCTTCAACAGGTGGCATGAGTACTGGTGGACTCAAGAGGTATTTCTTGAGAACATCAAACGCTTCTTGACATTCTTCAGTCCACGGGTAAGTGACTCTTTTTTTCAATAATTTGTTAAATGGTAAACTTTTGCCTGCCAAATTGGCAATGAAACGCCGAATATAGGCTAAGTGTCCTTGAAGTCCTCTTAATTATTTCAAATTCTGAGGAGGTGACATTCCAAGGATTGATTTGGTATTCTCAGGATCTACTTCAATACCACGATGGCGTACAACAAAGCCGAGGAATTTTCCTGAGGTTACCCCAAAAGCACATTTTAAGGGGTTCTTCTTCAAATTATGTTGTTGAAGCTTGTGGAATATGACTTCCGAATCAGCCAAGTGATTAGAACGTTGTTTGGATTTAACCACCAAATCATCTACATAGCATTCAACAAACTTCCCTAAGAAAGGTTTGAAGATACGATGCATGGCGCGTTGATATGTTGCACCTGCATTCTTTAAACCAAAGGGCATCACCCGGTGACAAAACACACCTTGAGGGGCTCTGAAGGCTGTAGATTCCTCATCTTCTAGGGCTATTCAGATCTGATTATATCCAGAATATCCATCTATGAAGGAATGTACTTCATAGCCAGTGGTTGCATCAATTAAGAGTTCTGTAATCGGAACTGGGAAATCATCTTTAGGACAATACCGATTAAGATCTCTGAAATCGATGCAAACCATAATTTGTCTGTTCTTCTTCTTTACAGGGGCAATATTAGCCAACCACATGGGATACTGAACTTCTCTGAAGAAGTTATCTTTGATTATCTTATCCACTTCAGCTTCAATTTTGGAAGCATAAGTTGGGTGTGTTCTTCTCGCGGCTTGCTTAAATCCTTTATATTCTTTTGGTAAACCCAAATGATGAGTAGAAATATCAGGATCAAGCCCAGGCATTTCTGTATAGTTCCAAGAAAAAATATATTTACTTTTCTTTAGAAAAGAAGTATACATTTCTTACTCTTCAAGGGTCATGGCTGCACTAATTAAAGTGGGCGTGGATCTTTCTCTATACCCAGACTTATTTCTCTGAGTTCATCCACAGTGGTAGAGATACCTTCTTCAAATGTTGGAGGAGCATCTCTAAGATCTTCCTCTTCCTCTTCATCATGTTCTATTTCTTCCGTTTCTACTTGAATAGTAGATGACAAAACGATGTTTTCATGATCAGAAGAGATGTCAAAATTTGCACATTTTGAAGAAGAAGCTTCCATTTCCGACCCTATTGATGATAAAAGGCCTTCTTTGGGAAATAAAGAGGAGATGATGGATTGCGAATTGACATAATTATTCACCTTCGATGTTGCTATAACTTCTTCAGGCCTGATTGGAGAAGTATAGACCTGTTGGATTTCAGCAGATGAAATGAATACGTCACCACTTGTGCTTTCATCACTGTTTGGTAGGTTACCAATTTCTCCCATGTTGTCTGGCTCAATTGCCGTAATTGACATTATGGATCTTTCCATAAGATTATTTTGATTTGGGCCTATTTTTTCAATTTGACTGATAGGTAACACATAATCTGTACTCACATGTGTAAATGGATTTATTGGAATTTTATCCAAACCATATGGAGCATTAACTTTGGTAATTTCCTTCATTGTAGATTTTTCTCTTCCCTTCATGTGATAAAATTCTGCCTCAATGTACTAAGATTCACATGTCTTGAACGGGGTATTATCACCATACAATGTTCTAAATTGACCATTGAAACAGTATTTGAGACATTGATGGTATGATGAAGGGATAGCCGCATGCTGATGTAGCCAGGGTCTTCCAAGCAAGACGTTGAAAGCTGAGTCTTGATCAACAATCATGAAATCCGAATTGGATACAAGATCTCCAAACTGAGTTCTGATGTAACGCCCCGACCCCAGCTACCCAGAGTCGGTGCATTACTTCGTAACATTGGCATGATCACAAAAGATCAAGTCTCGAATGACCGATTAGTTTAGTAGCCTTGGAAACACTAGATACATTCATAATTCTTACATTACATCATAAAGTGAAAAACTAATAACAAATTCTTCATAGTCCACACTCATATCCTCTTCTGACTATCCCTGCAGGTCATTCCTAAAATACTTCTTTCACATCCTGGAAAATATTAAAACATTGAAAGGGGTGAGCTCAGATGCTCAGTAAGGATAACAATATTGCGGAAGCTTTCATCAATAGACATAAACATTTAAGGCAATGTATAACCAAAACAAAAGCCTTTTAAACATGAACTTCAACATAATATGGAAAAAGTAAAATGAGATAATGTCATTCACTTCTTCACATGGATATTCTACTGGTCGAATAATTACATGCAATATCAATAACCACTTTCATAATGATGGAATGCATAATGCCAGACTATCATAACCACGTAGCCAAGGCCTCGTGCCAAGACCACAAATAAGATTTTGTCAAGGCCTCGTGCCAAGACACTAGTTTGTCTCATGAGACCTGCCGATGCCTCGAGGAGCTATAGCGGGCTCCACCCGTCACTTATTAAGTCCAATGCATTCCTCATATGAATAGGTTTAAACATATCATAAACCATAACATAATCGTATCACATAAAACATGCATAAAGGAAACATAACATATCCACATTTCAATCACAAGATATCAATACAACACATTGATATAATAAAAATGCTTTCAAAACCATTTTCAATACCAAAATAAAAGAAAGTTAAAACTTTGTATTTATTTTTCATTAAAAAAAATGATGGCTTGTAGAGGAAGCCGAAACTCAAATAATGGTCACGGCGGCAGAGAAGTCATTGTCTCCACACAAGTACAGAAAGAAAAACATTCCCTTTTTGTCGTTTAGTAAAACGCTTCGTATAAAAAAAATTCCTTTTGAATAAACGTAAAAGTCAAAGGGGTTTATACACCGTATAAAAGAAAGTTGTGTATAAAACCAAATATGCCTCAATGAAAGGGGATTGAGACGAAGTCCTTAAATAGATCATTTTTAAAATAAAATAGATCAATTATGTGTATTCACTATAGGTACACATAAAGAAAGTAAAAATACAAAATAGGACATAATAATATCATGACATAATTTGAAAGTAGGAGATTAACCCAAAGAATGGAAGTTGGGTTAAGAAGTTCCCTTACCTCATGTCCGACTTGACTCAACCGTTCTTTAACCTCCTGAATAATAAACTAGAGTTAATATCTACCTTATTAAGAACCATTTTCATTTTCATTATCCTTTTTATATCACTTATTACAATGTTATGAACGTTATGTAATTATTTAAGTTAATAATGGTCGTTTTGTCGATCTTTGGTACTTGTGTCAACAATAACCTTCTTATAATTACAAGTTGTTCATGTGGTGAAATATACATTATATCCAGAATTATATTCATGATTTAGAAATCATATATATAATATATATCCAGTATATACATTCATTCATAATATTACGTAACATTTAGAGGTAAGAAATGAAATGCACCGTTTATGGAGACGGTAAGCCGTACGTACGCATGAACGCTACTTTCATTTCTATTTCGTATTTAATGTAATGAAATCATAATTATATAAAGGTATAATATAGTTTCAGTATAATATCATATATAATATCATTTACTCCATCCTTTATACATCCCACATATGGCATTAACGATTCACATCACTTTGAGGGGGCGGTAGTCCGCACTTCCTAAAATGAAATTATCGCGTTTTACCCATAATGGAAATCATAAAGTATGCCATAAATGAGAAATACAGAAGCATAATTAAAACATAAACATATCATATATCATATATAAAAATAGTGACATCTTAATGGCCACCTTTGAAGGTGTTATATGAGTGTTGAACAATCATCGTTTCGTGAGGCAGAAATTCTCCATCCACAGAAACTGTATGTTCATTAACCATTAGATGTATGTGTGTGTAAGTGTAGCTAGAATCCTTCTTATAACAACATCCTCGTATATTGAGGATACTGGTGTTGTTACGAAAGAAATGAATGAAAAGAGTTTAGGGGGTTGGAGAAGAAAAATAAAACAAAACAACATTAGAGAAGACATTACCTCAAAATCGGGTAACTCTTTTTGATTTGAGCCAAAGGCTTCCTTGGGAAGAGTTCTGCCCAAAGTGAGGCTTCTAGGAGTAATAGAGGGATGTTGGGAGAGTATTTGGGCAGAGGTTGGCCGAACCAAATGGCTTGAAGGTGTGAATAAGGTGGAAGAGGTTGGGGCCTTTTATAAGTGGAGAGGAGGGGCTCTTTTGGAAAGATTGAAATGTTACATTATTACACAATGCTTTTCGGATTATAAAGGTCCCACACTTATATAATTCGAGGCTAAGGTGATAAGGGTTCGAAATCTCCTCATCCAATTGGCTTTGGACAAGTGTAACCCTTGGATTTTGCATTATCTTCTCATTTTATTTAAATCGTTAAATAATGATGTCATCGCTGCATCATAATGATGTCATAAATAATTTAATTTATATAATGTCTAAAAATTATAAAAAAAATACTATGATGTAGGAAATCTTTTTATCTTTCTAATGAATATTTATAGTCAAAATTTGGACTTGTGTAACCCCACTTAAAAACTGTTTTAGTAAAACAACTCATGTTTGTGTCAATTTAATTTTAACATTAAATAAATATATATTAATGTCATTTTCCAACCAAAGTGGCTCCATGGGGTCCCCAAGTTGACCCATGGGTTGTCTTGGTCGGCCATGACTCATCCAATAGGATTAGGACAAGTTTCAAGCTCATATAATATTATTAAAACATTGTTTTTACCTTAAACTACACTAATTACCACTAATCGCGATTAAGAACTTAAAAGTTACTATTCACCAAAAAAATTATTTTGATCTCATTGAACCACATTTTACTTCTTAATGACAACCATATATGTTGGATTTTTGAAAATCAAATCACAGAAGTGGTAATATTTCATTTAAACGAAAAATCAGTTATTTAACTACCACTTAGTGGTTTCACTATTCATCAAAAATTGAAGTTTTTCAGAACAATGCCAAAATTTCACCCTAAGCTATAATTGATATTCCGAATTCAAAAATGATGTCTATTTTACAAAATTCCAAACATATAAGTTGCATTAATTAATTTTATAATTAATTCCCGCTGTCACAACAAATAGCGTGTTTTTAAGAAACAATTTATATCAAAAGATTGGCAATTGTTTATGTCCAATTTCAATGTTAAATTAATTCTAATGACCACCATTGGATAAAATGGTAAAAATATATTCTAATTATAATTTAAAACCACTAAATAGTATAATTTATCAAAATAAATTATTTTGATTAAAAAAGTTGTTTTAAGTATTTTTCACTATTCATAAAAAAATTGGAAGTTCTCAAAAAGTTACAAAAAATTCAACTTAGGATAATTTCGATATTACGAATTCAAAAATGAAGTCCATTTTGAAATTTAAAATTTCTATAATTTTAAAAAGTGGTTATTACTATTCATAATGGCTACTTTGATTAGTCGCGGTGTTTTAGAACTCAAAGTTGTGTACAATGCAAGCTATTGCATTATTGAATGAGAAGCGTATCGTGGAAGATCGGGGTGTTACATTCTCCTCTCCTTCAATAAATTGCGTCCTCGCAATTTGAAATTTTTCTTTGAAAATAAAAGGTTGAAAAGAGAAAATACCTTTGAGGAAAACCCACATCGAAAATAAGATTAATAAAATTTAGCCTTAATAAGAGGGAAAGGGAAATGAAAAAGTCACCACTCAATTATGATCTCGATTAGGAGAACATTGGTGGCAATTAGAGACATATAATTGGAGGAAAAATGTAAATATTTCTAGGGAGTGATTGAGGTCATCAATCACAATCAACTGTCAAATTGAGGGCCTCGAAGCCTTCAATCTATGTTGATTTAAAATATCATCAGTTCAACAAGACATAAGGTATTAGGATAACACATTTTTTGTTTTAATATCCCTTTACTAAAGTTTAAGAATTAATTTATTCATTGAATAAGAGATAGGTATATATATATTTATGCTTGACAATTAGAGTTTCAACCTTCAACTCATCTTTCACTCAAAAAGATAATAGAACTCAAAAATATTATACTTATCCTAATTGTATAAGGTTCCAAATATTAACACATACCATTTAGATTAGTAAAATTATTTTGTAATAACCAGGGACTTCATGTAGGCTAGTGGTAGGAAATAAAGGCTTGTTGCACTATGGTTGTGGGTTCAATTCCTGCAGCTTTTTCCGACGCGACGGGTTATTCCCCACCCTGCAGGTTGTCCTTTTCCTAAAACTATAGTATTATAATATTTCAAAAATAATCTTCATAAATTTTTTAACCTTAAACAATACTATCCAAAGATCAACTTAATCCACTCCAACCTTTATAGTTATCCAAAATACCTCTGTCCAGACTTTCTCTAAAAGGTCTCTTAATTCCAAAATCAATTTATCAGATTCCCCAAACAAAGTAAAGTTTCTCTTATTGTCACATACTAAAAATATAATTACCTTCATCATATTAAAACCTTACTGAAATCAACAAGTACTGCAGTACAATCCTTATATATATATCACATTATTCTAAAACCAGAATATAATCCATGAGTCTAAAAGCACCAATACATTAGTTATTCTGCTTCAACTGTAGTAACAGCATAAGATTGTCATTGATCCATTGGCCTTTTCTGAGGTAAGTTTCTCTGACGCTTAGGACATTCATTTGCATAATGCCCCATTTTCCAAAATTGTAGCATTCAACTTTGACAGCCTCATTCTTTCCCTTGCAATCACGAGCCTGGTGACCCTTTTCTCCACATTTATAACAAACTCTCATTCCTTTTAGGCACGTACCAGGGTGATTCTTCCCACAATTATCACATAATGGAAAATCATTCTTTCCCTTTTTCCCTTTATCTGTATCTTGTTCCACCGTTCTCTTCTTCTCTTGCTTTACTTTGTTGTCATAAGACTTAGAGAATTCCTTTTCTGTCTTGATAGCACACGAGACAATATCTTCATATGATGAGAAGGATTGTGATACTAAATATCGACGGAGAAATGGTTTTAACCCATCAAAGAAATGATCAATCTTACTCCTTGGGTTACGTATATAATCGGCAGCATGCCTCGCTATCCTTGTAAAGTTAGCCTCATACTTTGCGACATTCTCATCCTCCTTCTGCCTCAGACTCAGAAATTACCTTTCCATATCAGCTCGATGGTCATGAGGAAAGTATTTTTCTAAGAAAAGATCTTTGAACTCCCTCCATTCCATATTCGATACGTCATCATCTTCCTTTGTGTTTTGAATCAGCGACCACCACTGATCGGCATCTCCAGTGAGGCGGTAAACTGCCATGACAACCTTCTCCCTTTCACTACTCCCCAAGGCATGGAATATTTTCTCTAAGGAATTTATCCATTGCTCAGATACTATAGGATTTTTACTCCCATTGAAGGTTGGTGGTTCTTGCCTCATGAAGCGGTCTAACATTGATCCTCCACGTTGCGGATCAGGGTGCTCCATACGAGTAAGGTTATTATTCATAACCTGAGTAAGTTGTCCCAGTATGGTGATTAGCTGATCGGCACCAGTTGAATCACCAGCCCCACTATAATTATCTTGAGCAGGAGGTCAATCCCTACATGGAGTGCGTGCATTGATACGGTTTCCATTTCATCCACTAGGCGCCATTTCTAAACAATGGCATAAACTAGATCAGTTTATGAATCAAAATACATAATCTCATACTTATAAAACACTTAACATAAATTGAACTATTTATGGATATAATCCATAATCATAAAAATGTTTTCTTTGAGGAAGTATATACTCATAAACCCTTCATAATGATTTGTAAAGAAACTGAGAGTTATCCTAAGCATATCCCCCGAGAGTGTCGTAACCAAGAGTGCAGCAAGGCCCGTTCTCGTGCACCAGTTCCCGTTCGAGTCTAGCTCAAAGCGGTGTTTTCAGGTTTTACCCCTAGGAACATCTGTGCCAGAGCCGCCTCTACCTACTCGTATCCAGACAGGGATGTATTTCTCGGAAAACTCACAAAATCTCTACAATACCATAATTCTAGGAAGTTCTTCTATACTAATCCTCAAAGTTCATCTTAGGTCTACGTGCTCTAATCAGAGTTTATCTAAATCTAGCTTCCAAGGTTAGTACTAAACTTCATCTGATACCAACTGTAACGCCCCGACCCCAGCTACCCAGAGTCGGTGCATTACTTCGTAACATTGGCATGATCACAAAAGATCAAGTCTCGAAAGACCGATTAGTTTAGTAGCCTTGGAAACACTAGATACATTCATAAGTCTTGCATTACATCATAAAGTGAAAAACTAATAACAAAGTCTTCATAGTCCACACTCATATCCTCTTCTGACTATCCCTGCAGGTCATTCCTAAAATACTTCTTTCACATCCTGGAAAATATTAAAACATTGAAAGGGGTGAGCTCAGATGCTCAGTAAGGATAACAATATTGCGGAAGCTTTCATCAATAGACATAAACATTTAAGGCAATGTATAACCAAAACAAAAGCCTTTTGAACATGAACTTCAACATAATATGGAAAAAGTAAAATGAGATAATGTCATTCACTTCTTCACATGGATATTCTACTGGTCGAATAATCACATGCAATATCAATAATCACTTTCATAATGATGGAATGCATAATGCCAGACTATCATAACCACGTAGCCAAGGCCTCGTGCCAAGACCACAAATAAGATTTTGTCAAGGCCTCGTGCCAAGACACTAGTTTGTCTCATGAGACCTGCCGATGCATCGAGGAGCTATAGCGGGCTCCACCCGTCACTTATTAAGTCCAATGCATTCCTCATATGAATAGGTTTAAACATATCATAAACCATAACATAATCGTATCACATAAAACATGCATAAAGGAAACATAACATTTCCACATTTCAATCACAAGATATCAATACAACACATTGATATAATAAAAATGCTTTCAAAACCATTTTCAATACCAAAATAAAAGAAAGTTAAAACTTTGTATTTATTTTTCATTAAAAAAAATGATGGCTTGTAGAGGAAGCCGAAACTCAAATAATGGTCACGGCGGCGGAGAAGTCATTGTCGCCGCACAAGTACAGAAAGAAAAACATTCCCTTTTTGTCGTTTAGTAAAACGCTTCGTATAAAAAAAATTCCTTTTGAATAAACGTAAAAGTCAAAGGGGTTTATACACCGTATAAAAGAAAGTTGTGTATAAAACCAAATATGCCTCAATGAAAGGGGATTGAGACGAAGTCCTTAAATATATCATTTTTAAAATAAAATAGATCTATTATGTGTATTCACTATAGGTACACATAAAGAAAGTAAAAATACAAAATAGGAAATAATAATATCATGACATAATTTGAAAGTAGGAGATTAACCCAAAGAATGGAAGTTGGGTTAAGAAGTTCCCTTACCTCATGTCCGACTTGACTCAAACATTCTTTAACCTCCTGAATAATAAACTAGAGTTAATATATACCTTATTAAGAACCATTTTCATTTTCATTATCCTTTTTATATCACTTATTACAATGTTATGAACGTTATGTAATTATTTAAGTTAATAACGGTCGTTTTGTCGATCTTTGGTACTTGTGTCAACAATAACCTTCTTATAATTACAAGTTGTTCATGTGGTGAAATATACATTATATCCAGAATTATATTCATGATGTAGATATCATATATATAATATATATCCATTATATACATTCATTCATAATATTACGTAATATTTAGAGGTAAGAAATGAAATGCACCGTTTATGGAGACGATAAGCCGTACGTACGCATGAACGCTACTTTCATTTCTATTTCGTATTTAATGTAATGAAATAATAATTATATAAAGGTATAATATAGTTCCAGTATAATATCATATATAATATCATTTACTTCATCCTTTATACATCCCACATATGGCATTAACGATTCACATCACTTTGAGGGGGCGGTAGTCCGCACTTCCTAAAATGAAATTATCGCGTTTTACCCATAATGGAAATCATAAAGTATTCCATAAATGAGAAATACAGAAGCATAATTAAAACATAAACATATTATATATCATATATAAAAATAATGACATCTTAATGGCCACCTTTGAAGGTGTTATATGAGTGTTGAACAATCATCGTTTCGTGAGGCAGAAATTCGTCATCCACAGAAACCGTATGTTCATTAACCATTAGATGTATGTGTGTGTAAGTGTAGCTAGAATCCTTCTTATAACAACATACTATTATATTGAGGATACTGGTGTTGTTACAAAAGAAATGAATGAAAAGAGTTTAGGGGGTTGGAGAAGAAAAATAAAACAAAACAACATTAGAGAAGACATTACCTCAAAATCGGGTATCTCTTTTTGATTTGAGCCAAAGGCTTCCTTGGGAGCAGTTCTGCCCAAAGTGAGGCTTCTAGGAGTAAGATAGGGATGTCGGGAGAGTATTTGGGCAGAGGTTGGCCGAGCAAAATGGCTTGATGGTGTGAATAAGGTGGGAGAGGTGGGGGCCTTTTATAAGTGGAGAGGAGGGGCTCTTTTGGAATGATTGAAATGTTACATTATTACACAATGCTTTTCGGATTCTAAAGGTCCCACACTTATATAATTCGAGGATAAGGTGATAAGGGTTCGAAATATCCTCATCCAATTGGCTTTGGACAAGTTTAACCCTTGGATTTTGCATTATCTTCTCATTTTATTTAAATCGTTAAATAATGAGGTCATCGCTGCATCATAATGATGTCATAAATAATTTAATTTATTTAATGTCTAAAAATTATAAAAAAATACTATGATGTAGGAAATCTTTTTATCTTTCTAATGAATATTTATAGTCAAAATTTGGACTTGTGTAACCCCACTTAAAAACGGTTTTGGTAAAACAACTCATGTTTGTGTCAATTTAATTTTAACATTAAATAAATATATATTAATGTCATTTTCCAACCAAAGTGGCTCCATGGGGTCCCCAAGTTGACCCATAGGTTGTCTTGGTCGGCCATGACTCATCCAATAGGATTAGGACAAGTTTCAAGCTCATATCATATTATTAAAACTTTGTTTTTACCTTAAACTACACTAATTACCACTAATCGCGATTAAGAACTTAAAAGTTACTATTCACCAAAAAAATTATTTTGATCTCATTGAACCACATTTTACTTCTTAATGACAACCAT
Source organism: Viscum album (assembly GCA_963277665.1). Classification (NCBI taxonomy): domain Eukaryota; kingdom Viridiplantae; phylum Streptophyta; class Magnoliopsida; order Santalales; family Viscaceae; genus Viscum; species Viscum album. The sequence goes on along the minus strand of OY728135.1, from coordinate 246,358,222 downwards.
GTATGTCGGATTTTTGAAAATCAAATCACAGAAGTGGTAATATTTCATTTAAACGAAAAATCAGTTATATAACTACCACTTTGTGGTTTCACCATTCATCAAAAATTGAAGTTTTTCAGAACAATGCCAAAATTTCACCCTAAGATATAATTGATATTCCGAATTCAAAAATGATGTCTATTTTACAAAATTCCAAACATATATGTTGCATTAATTAATTTTATAATTAATTCCCGCTGTCACAACAAATAGCGTGTTTTTAAGAAACAATTTATATCAAAAGATTGGCAATTGTTTATGTCCAATTTCAATGTTAAATTAATTCTAATGACCACCATTGGATAAAATGGTAAAAATATATTCTAATTATAATTTAAAACCACTAAATAGTATAATTTATCACAATAAATTATTTTGATTAAAAAAGTTGTTTTAAGTATTTTTCACTATTCATAAAAAAATTGGAAGTTCTCAGAAAGTTACAAAAAATTCAACTTAGGATAATTTCGATATTACGAATTCAAAAATGAAGCCCATTTTGAAATTTAAAATTTCTATAATTTTAAAAAGTGGTTATTACTATTCATAATGGCTACTTTGATTAGTCTCGGTGTTTTAGAACTCAAAGTTGCGTACAATGCAAGCTATTGCATTATTGAATGAGAGGCGTATCGTGGAAGATCGGGGTGTTACATCTGAGTGTAACTTCGCCCAGTGGTTCTTGTTCATTTTTATCATATCCTTGTAACATCATGGTAGAAGGAGATAAATTAGATTACGTGAGGCCCAATCGACGAAGTGTACGAATGGGCATGACGTTGTCTCCTGAACCATTGTCAATGAAAGCTCTTCGGATATCTACACCATTGACTTTTCCAGATAAGTACAGAGGTTTTATGTGCCCATTCACAACATCATCTTCATCTTTATCAATCAAAGATATCACTGCATGGCATTCTGCAAGATTATTCTCTATGTGATAGACATCAGCTGCAGCAATTTCTGCTTCAAACTCCTGAGGACTTCACAAAGCTTCGATGAGTGCTTCCCGAAGATCTTTTGACAGATTCAAAGCATCCAAAATTGATAACTTGGCTGGTACTTGGGCCAAGTGTTTCAATATATCATACTTTTGATCTAAAGGTCTGCGTTTCCCAACAGGAATATGCGGTTTAGCAGGTACCTTGGAAGTAGATGCTTTGGAATCTGATGCATCTTGTATTGGGATAGAAGTTGGCAACATCCTTGGTTTCGGAAGATTAGACCAATTAGATCCATTTACTTGCTGAGATAAAGAAGATGGAACCTTCAATCGGTCTTCTAAAATAACTGTGCCAAGACTAAGTTGGCTATTAGCAGAAAAACCTGATTGTTCTTTTTTAGCTCACTGAAGGGCTCTACCACGAGTTTCTGTTGCATACACAGTGCTAGCAGGGGTAGAATTGAAGTAGTGGCTTCGGAAAGATCCATGTCTTCCCCTGTATCCTGAACCTTGGGAACTTTCTCGGATTCCCTTATTTGATACAGGGAATTCAGGCTCATCAAAATTGAAATTATGACTGGAATACAGATCTGTTAATTAAATCATATTAACAGAACCGAAGATTAAATCTTCTTTTAATAAAGACTCTGCCTGACTAGCCTATTTAGGCTGTGCCGTTTGATGGGGCGATGCCCGTGGTTTTAAAGTAGATGGCATAAAGTCTGCTAGAGTCAAAGACAATTTAGGCTTTGACACATACTCATCTTCTTCGGATTCTTTTTTCTTCTTTGAATCAAACCGTTTCTTTGAGGACTTTCCCTCTAACGAAGAGGGTTTTACCGCAATATTCATGGCAGAAGACACAATTGGTTTCTTTAATTGTGTTTTCAAAATGGCATGAGTCCGGTTGATTGTCTTTCTGACCATCCAATCATCATACTTCTGTGCATTTCTGCTTTTGACTTCTTTCCATTCACTTTCCTCCTCTGGAAATGTAGCAGTAACACATGCTACCTGAGTCGAAGAACCTGTCAACTTGACTTGTCCCAAGTCGACCATATTTTGCAGGAGTTATTTAAAGACAAAACACTCCTGGATGGGATGCCCCAACATTTTATGAAAGGGACAATAATTGGGACGGTCTTCATCTCCTTCCTTGTTTGGCCTCTTGGGCACTGGTAATTGAACCAAATTATTTTCCAGAGATGAAATGAAGTAACCAGAAACTTGCTCATTTCAGAAAGAGTATGTTTTACTCTTCAAATCCTCAAATTGTTTTCGTCATTGATCTCTTTGATCAATTGGACGAAACGGCCTTTGTTGTTGGCATTCAGGAGATGGATCCCTTCGAGAAGAGGAAGGTTTTGAAGTAGAAATAGGTACAGGCGCTTGTTTAAGCATAACTGTAGCAGTTTCTGCCTTACCCATTCATCTTCCTGAAGCTGATGGAATTACACGAGATTTAACCTTAGCCTGTATAAGGGAATCATCAATCTACTGAGCGATTGAAGTAAGGTCTCGAAACCCTCCTGTATATTTCACAGGGATCAATGGCGTGCGTAATTTGTCACGCAAATTTGCCACACAGATTGGAAACAACTCTTCCTGAGGGAGTGCTAAACTCAGGGAATACGTTAATCCCTTCCAGCGAGCAATGAAATTAGAGACTCTTTCATTATCCCTTTTCTTGCAGTTTGTAAGATCAAAAACTGTCGTTTTTGGAAAAGTTGAGCTGAACTGAAGAAGGATTTTTTGACGAAGATCCTCCCATCCGATGATTGACCGGGATTGCAAGCTTGTATACCAGACAAAAGCTGGTCCTTGCAAGGTTCGAACGAAGCATCTGAGTTTCACTGCTTCTTGCTGCTCTGTAGTTACCATCATAGGATCACAACAAGATACGTAATGCGTCAAATGTTGTTAAGGGTCACCTGATCCATTGAAAGTAGGGAAAACAGGGTTTCCAAAACTAGATGGAGGAGAAATTGAATCTACCCATTCAGGATAAACATTCTTTTCAGGTTGAACTTGTGCCTGTTTCCCTTCCATAGTTTCTAACCAATCTGTTAATGACTCAATAGTAGTTATTAACTTTTGAGAAACATAAGGTTGAATTTGGTCTTGGGTAGGTTCAATGAATGGAGCTTGGACAGACGTGGTGATTGGTGCTGCAACTGATGGTAGCACTACCAACCGTTGTTGCGTTTGACCCATAGGATTAGACCTCTGAGGGTGTACTGATAAAGGAGGATATTCCTGATCCATCTCAGTAGTTACAACAAATTCCTTCTGCTGTCGGACTTCAGCATTCTTAAGAAGAAGATTACTCTGAAGTAGTTCTGCATTCAACCTTCTTAATTCTTTCATTTCTTCCTCTTGTTGTGCAAACCTTTGCTCTAACGAGAGTGATTGACCTTCTCTAGAGGAAGGATATGTAACCTGATTCTTTCCCCTCCCTTTGTTGGATACTTTTTGGAGAGAAGGATGTGGATTACCTAGGTTATGAGTAATCCTTTGACTTCGTGTACGCACACCTTCTTCATTTGTATTGGCGCGTACATTTTCTTGAGAAGGACGCTCTTCATCTGAGACCCCTGAGTGAGTCTCCTCTGGTGGATTAGCAACAACAACATTGATGAAATTGATTGATGTATAATGCATCGCATCCCTTCTATCAACATTTATGTGATATTGTCTTCTTTCATGTCTTTGATGAGACATTGCCTTTTGTTGATTTAATCTTTTAGGAACTTCTTGACGAGCTATAACTTGGAGGGAATCTCATGATAATTTGGCTCTTCGTTCCTCTTGGGCCTTCTTCCCCAATCGAGAAAAGCCCGATATTCTATGAGAAGGGGATTGATGATTTGAAAGAGTCCCCAGTCTCGATAACTGGGGATGTTCCTGCTGCTTCCGCTCAACTCCTCGAATCCCATTTGTTGACTCTGAGGGTTGGGTTAAAGGAGTCCCCAGTCTGACAAGCTGGGGTGGCTCTTGACATGCTATGTCTGAGACCTTCTTAAAAGCTCTCTTGATCTTGCGAATCTTAGTTCGGAAATTAGCTGGATGCATTAGCCTGTATCCACTTTTATCACCTGGTTTAACAGACCGTTGGATGATTTCTGAAACTTCTGTCATTTAATGATGTGTTTGCTCCATACGAGAGGCTTGTGCAATATTCTCGCCTGCTTAATGTAGGAGCAATTCAACAACTTGTTCTCTATATGATTGATTTTGAGAGGAACTAGTTGAAGCCTATTCTTGAGCAAGCTTTTGATTATGAACAAAGCCCATTTACTGTGGCCGGTCATGGGAAATAACATTGCATGAGACCATTTTCGGCGGGCTTTGCTGACTGGAAAGTATTGTGAAATGTAGTGCTCCGTGAACACCTCATCCTCTGATATGAACACCAGATGGAGGATTGGAAATTAACTGACGCAATTTTCTTAGTGCGCCAAGGCATGAACGTTGAAGGGTTCTCTGTTGCTTTTCAGCCTTCGGATACCGAGAGACTGATAGAGATGCCAAATCAATCTGACGTTGTAGCCCTTCTATTATCGTAAGATGATTTTCATATTCATCATAAGATAATACCTTCTTCTTAAATTGAAAAAGAGTTTTCCATATGTTGAGACGAATATCATGGACTCCATCTTCCGTCAACATCTTTGGAATGTCATACTCGGAGTCAGCCAAAGGCCAAAACATGACTGGTACCTCAGTTTTCGCCAGTTTTTTCCTCATGTTCAGCATTTCCTCTTCATCGTTAAATGAAGATTCTTCTACCTGTTTTGACCAGAGTTGGTGTTTCCTTGTTGCTTCATCGGATTCAACAATATTGGTAGAGATATCATTGATCAAACTAGAAGATGCATGACTTAGGGGTGGTTCGGAGAATGACCTACACCCTGGGCTATCTTCTGATTGAGAAAGTATTTCACTTGCTAGCGATAAAGCATCAGACATGACTGGTTTCGCATTTTCAAGTGCCTCAAGATAAGAGGGCTTTCTCGGCACTACATTGTCCATTGGAGTATTTTCCAGGCAATGTGAATCACTACTACGGAGAGGACTTTCGCAGCGAAATTCATTATCATGGGGAGGACCACCATAATGGGTTACAGAAAAAGATGAGATCTCTTTCTCCTTGGTCTTCTGACCACACAGAGGGTTCCTGTGGCTCTCATCTGAAGATGAAACTTCAAGATTGTCCGAATTTTCATGAAGCAAGCCTTCATGAGGAAGTCTCTATTGAAGACTTTCGGAATTAATGTTCCCGTTATTGGGAACTGAGGGAGTAGAATCTTGAATTCCAACAGATAAATGTCTGAGGGCTTCAAGAACTCCAGCATCGAGCAAGGCCTTGTTATAGATTGGCCTTTGATCTCCTGACTGTGCTGGGCAGATCTTTTTCTTAGATGCCTTCTTAATCGCTTTGGAAACCACTTGTTGATGAAAGTGGTTACTCTGAGCAGGTGTATGTTCCTGATCAGGAAAGATGGTCAGGTTATGCTGACGATCTCCACTCAAATCAGGTGTATGTGCCTGACTTGGTTGTCCGTATGATATGGGGGAGTATGCCCCATAACCCTCTTGGACTGGAACAGATGTGTGTGTTTGTTCCGGAGTGAATCGTTGATGTGTCACTCCACTTCTAGGGATAGATTTATGTGTCTTTCCCTGAGATGATGCTGAAGCTGTTATGATATCCTGGCAAGCATCCAGAATATGAGCAGGAATTTGCTTCTGCTCTTTCACCATTGACAAAATATGTTTGGTGACTTCAGCTGCCGGAATGGGGATATACGTCCATTCCGGGCTTGGTGTAGGTGTATGTGCCTGCTCCTGTCCTCCTTTTCTTGTTAGTGAATCCTGACAGTACTCAAGTGTGGAGGCAGAGAGTTGATTTTGCCTTCTGTTTGTCGTCGGAGCTTTCCGACTGACTTCTCTGTGCGCTACCAAGCGAGACTGTTGGTAGGCTTGATTAGTACTAGCTGGTGTATGTGCCTGCTAATTACACTTCGCCAAACGCGGTTGACGAGATCCATCATATGTAGTCAGGAGAGCCTGCTGACTAACTGATGATGTATAAGCAGGTGTATGTTCCTGCCTATAGTACTCCGCTGGAATTTCCTGGCGGGATTGGCTTGATGCTGCCAGACGAGTCTGCTGGATAGCGGAATTAAAACGGACAGGTGTGTGTGCCTGTTCATTGTTCGCCACCAAGTTAGGTTGGTGGACTTCTCCGGAGATGGCAGGGATGAAAACCTACCCATTTTTAACTGGATTCCGTCTCTGGCGGTTCGTCTTGCCTGCTCGGGTTCGAGGAACCTGAGCTGAATGCCTGGAGTCGGTACCCTCATCATGTTGAGGGCGCACTGTCGCATGAGTCTGGCGGCGATTGTTGATGGGAGCCCTCGGGAAGGACTCTTGTCTTTTTGAATTAAGGCCCTGAGGGACCTGCTCATTCACTTCCTCAGAGTAAGGGAGCGGATGGAAATTGCGTTCCGGGGATAACGACCCGAAACAGTTGGAGACGGTAGTCAGCACCGCCTGCCTCTTGATCACTGGTCGTCGTTGTCCGGACGACCAGGGTGAGTTGGTCACTTGGAGGGCCTGTCGGGCAGCCTCCAGAGTTGGGATGGTACCGTGCTGACGGTACTCTTTAACCAGCGCATTTGATACCCAACGTTGAAGACACTGAGTAGGTGATTTCATCCTCAGAGCGGATAACGATCCAGTAGGAATAGCAGCAGTGGTATTTGCAGTAGAAGTATTCACAGATGTGAATTTGAGAGCAGCCATTATGGAAATATAGAAGATCTTGGAAAAGAGTGCCTGTTTGATATAACAGACCTAATCAAGATAAAATTCAGCCACTTCATCCTTTGGATGAGCACACATGTAAATGATTGTTTTTGTTAGCCCTCTTATTGAGTTTTAAATAGGGGCTTAACAAATAGGTAAAACATCATTTTAACTTGGTTAAGGATTCACATCGGGTTCACCATTTTTTGTTTCCCTCGGAATTCGGGGATGACCTCCTGGATGGGAGATTCAAATGTTCCGATCGGTTTCTAATGGGTTTGTTCATAGAACCGGAAACATCCAATGATTCCACATCCATTTGGACAAACTTTCCAAAGGTAGGCGCTCATTAGCTTGTGGACTGATGAGGCTTAGGAATTTGCATTGGTCGAGAGGATGGGAGGTGGGACTCATCACACCTTTTGAGGGGAATTATTGTCTATTCCGGGACTCTCTTCATAGATTTAAGTTATGTTCATGAATCCTTATTATATTACCAAGTATAAAATGAGATTTCCATCAGTTTTGACAATCAATGATTAAATATGTAAGAAATTTAGAGAATCTTTTATATGTATTTGAGGTTCTTCATTAATAGAGAATCATCTATATCTATTTAGAGATTCTTGGTCAATGGTATCCTTCAAAATATTTATATAAAAGTATCTTGGTCATTATGATGACCAGGATGGTTTTAAAGCCACTTAGTGGGGCACTTGAAGTTTATTGTCATTCAGAAGGACATGAATTATTTCAGAGTTGGTATCGAACCCATATATGGGATACCTACGTATCCTTTGTTTTTGAAAAGTAATCAAAACCCACATATTTCGAATAAGGGAGTATAATGTTTATGATTGATGGCTCAAAGAAGGATGTCATAATTACTTTTACTCTCTAAGCTCACGTGAGTCATGCTCAGTGTGAGAAACAATAGGTATTGGTAATAAAATAGACAATTGGTCCATGAAAAATGTAATCAAAAGAAATGTTTTGGGGCTTATGTATATATGACTGCCCAGATAAATAAAGGTTAAGATTTACTTTAGGGAGAAAATCCAGGAACAAGGTCCATAAAGGTATATGTGCTTCATGGAGATTTGAATACTCTAACTTGGGACTTATTCCTAAAAAGGAAACCCAAATTAGGAGAGGATTGATAACTGGGTTTTACTCCTGAGAAGGAATCCCAGATCAAACGTAAATTAGGACTGGCTAAAGAGAATTTAAGGGACTTGGGACTTATTCCTAAAAAGGAAGCCCAAATTAGAGGATCTGGGGCTTACTCCTAAGAAGGATGCCCAAAAATTAAGGGACTTGGGGCTTACTCCTAAAGAGGATGCCCATAATTATGATTAGGACGTATTCCTGAAAAGGACGCCCAGGTTAGGGGACTTGGGGCTTACTCTTGAAAAGGAAGCCCAAAATTATGACTGGGACTTATTCCTGAAAAGGAGACCCAGGTTAAGGGATTAAGGTTTGGGGCTTACTCCTGAGGAGGATGCCCAGATTTGAGACGGGGGTTACTCCTGAAAAGGAAGCCCAGATTAGAGACTGGGGATTAATCCTAAGAAGGATGCCCCAAATTAGAGGACTTATGACTGGGGATTATTGCTGAAAAGGAGACCCAGGTTAAGGATTCTCTCATCTTAAAGGATGAGGTTGAATGAATGAACTCTCCATATTTAGTGACATAAAGATATTTAAATCACTAGGTTTTGAGAGATATTCCACAGAATTCCTTTCAGATAAGGAAGTCAAATCAAGAAGTCATGCCATAAATGGATTTGAAGAGTGTCTTGAAGACTGAATCTTGAAAAGGAAAGCTGTAATGGCTTAAGAGGGGTGAAATGGGCAAGAAAGGCACCCAAAAAGGAAGGGGCGCACAAGTCTTGGAAGGCGCGCAGGTACTGCGGCGGCGCGTAAGTATTGGTCGTGCAAGTATACCTGCGCGACATGTTGGGTACTTGTGCGATATTCAACCAGCATTTGAAATACTTGAGCGACTCTTCATTAAATCCTTTAGAATCCTCTTGAGGTTCTTCCAAAAAAGGGACACGCAAGTTCTATCGAAGGAGTAAGGCGGCGCGCAAGTGTGACCACTTCCCTTAAGGGCTGACCACTCAGGCGCGCAAGTGTTGATGAGTTTCAACACTTAGGCCCTACTCCCTCTCTTTAGATCTTCCATTCTAGGTAAGAAATTACCTTAGAAGTGTTCCGGAATCTTTGAAAAGAGACTTGGGCGTCGGGAGCTTCAATCCGAGTTTCTGAAAAAAAAAGATCCTCCCGAATGGGGGGCCCACAGGGTCTATTTATAAGCAGGAGAAGACCCCAGGCGGTTACCGGGTGTTATCAATTAGGTCGCGCAAGTCACTTGCGCGCCAAGGTGCGTCGCGCAAGTCCACTTGCACAACCATGAGGAAACTTGCGCGGCCTATGGGAAAAGTTTTCCTTGTTAATCCCTTTGTCGATTTTTGATGTTTTCTTCAAAGGTTGAATCACTTTGTGCTCATATATTCTCCTTTTCCAATCTTTAGATTCTGTGACGAAAGGAGCATCAATAGACATGTAGTTTAAGGTAAGAGATAAATTGATCCTCTGTGTATGACCATGGAAGAGAGTCATCAGATTTGGGAAGAAGGTAAATTTATTTCCCAAAAACATCGACCCCTTTGTGATTATTGACTGCATTGAAGTTTTGGCCTATTGGATATCACCCCACTAACCCTATCCTATATACATTGTGTGTTCCACTTATCCCTTTTTAGAAAGTGCATCCCAGATCTCTCACATATACTAAATACATAGGTGGTATAGTTAGAGAACGATCTCTCTTATTAGGAGGAGAAGGTGAAAATCATATACTATAGAGACAATGTAATAGGGAGCATGAAAACTCGACTATTAAGAGTATTTTTTCATTACCATATGTACAAGGAGGATAATGTGGAACATAGGAACCAATAAAGAAAATATACCTTGAATGTTTTCAAAATAGTATATAAAATGAAATTTTGAGGATGGAATTTCTTAAGGGGGAAGAATATAAATAACCCATAATTTTATCAATGTATTTTCCCTTTATGATTATAAAAATGTGTCGTATTTAGTAATGTAGTTTAATATAAAGCACATGTAACACATAACTATAGCTAGAAATATTTTATTATTTCAAATTGGACATTAAATTTAGAAAATAAATATATCTATATGAATTGAATCTATTACAATGGGTTGAAAATAGATAAATAAATAAATATAATATTATAATTTTGATATTCTTAATCCCCAATAATGATCGAGATCAGAAAAAATATCCAGGAAATGATGAAAAATATTAGTAATTCAAAAAAAATATTGACAATAATAATACATATAACCTTGATAAAAATATTATTTATTGAATAAGGAATGAAACATGAAATATTTATAAAATCAGGGAACCCATATGAATGTCACAAATATGAAATTTGGAATAGTAATAAGATAGTTTGAATAATAATTTAATCATTATGAATACTGAAATGACCATTACAATAGTTAACCCAAATATACAATTTGAAAATAATATTCAGCAACCTTATAAAACAAAATTATAGATAATTTATACCATAATACAAATAAATAAATATTTTAAGGACGGTAAAATAGGTATTTTTAGTTTCTGTAAAGAATATGTTTTTTATTTATATTTCAACTATAAATATAAATACTTGATAAAAAATAATATTTCTATAATATTGTTTTATAAAATAGTATTATGTTGTATTATAATGAAAATATATTTTTATTACACCATGATTTATTTTTCAAAGCATTACAAAATTGACCATAATATTAAAATTGGTATTTCACAAATATATAAGATTTTTTTTACAAATTAAGTTTCTCAAATTTGAAAAATTATTTTCATAACATGGACTGCATTTTTTGGAATCTACATGTTTAAAAAAATTTATTGTAAATTTTTGGAATATTTATAAAATAGATTAATTTTAGTGATTATTGAAAGATAGTGACATGCAATATTTTACCGTATAAACTAAACCGATGAATTTATGAGTCCTAGATGATGTAAGAAATAATTAATTCAAACATTTATGTTATAATTACTATATAAATACATAACAATCAACATTATTGGTAGACATAATAAAAAATAATATAATTATAAATATATTATTCAAAAAATACCCCTATCCTCCCCTTATAAATATCATTGTTGTATCCAGACTCAGAATCCACTAGGTGGTACCCTGATCTATCTGGCCACATGAACATAAGAGCATATCCTCATATGCCAAAGGCTACTGACTAACACGAAGGGAGTAGGGTGTGTATGTGGGGATTATATCCCCTCTTGATTAGAGATTAGAACAATGGTGAATAATAATGATACGTAGAATAACTAGTAACAAATAACCTATAGTAGAATAAAAATATTTCGAGATAAACAAAATTTGAAGAATCTATATCAATATCTATTACAAAAATGATGAAACTTTTTTGATGCTATTAAAAAGTAAAGTACATGGTAGAAAAAGGTACATGAATATAAAACATTCTAATAAGAAAAAAAAATGTAAAAAATATGCCTCCACTAGCATCATGAGCATAGGCTCAGTCATCTTCTCTCATACTCTAACCGAGTACTGATAATTAGACATTAGAAGCTGGGAAAACCCCTTTATAAATACTTGTAGTCATGAAGTTTATTCGGGTTTTGAAGGAATGTCGAATAGGTTGTGGGATATATTCAGGAGGTCACCACCAATTATTACACATAAAATCTAGCGGGGTTATATTAAATGATAAGTGTTCATATAATTTAAGGTGAAATGGAATAAAATTTTTAAATGGGTTGTATATGGTTCACAGAGAAGACTGGCGAAACACTACCTACTTCGGTCTAGGCTGGATTATCTCTATACTAGTTACCAAATGGGTAAATATATATGTTTTGTATATATAGATAAGTTTATATCCATATATGTGTATACTATTATTATACATGACTCGAGACATAACTTAGGGTTCCATGGGTAGTACTATGAGTCACAACAGATTCCTTGTGATGCCATGACACTATATCACAAGTGTAAGAAAACCATGCCCAATTATAATAATTATAGGGATGCCATGATTGAGTATAAAAAATATAGGGATTCCATTACCAAGTATCACAAGTATAAGGATGACATGCTTGAGTATCCCAATTATAGGGATTTCATTCACAATTATCATAGGTACTAGGATTCCATGCTCGAGCGTCACATGTATAGTTTCACCATGGTCGAGTTTCACAATTATATAGATGCCATGCCTGAGTACCACAAGTATAATAATTCCATTCCCATATATAATATTTATATTATATCAATCATGCTTTACAATAATCCAATGGTCGAATTTACAATTCATTTATCATGCCATTTAGTTATTGGAATTATCTTATACCATTCAGAAGACAAGGAAAGTGGTCCCAATCATCACCACTTTGAATGTGGTGTAGCCATAAGAACATTTAATAAATAAAGTACATCACATGATAAAACCCTATGATATGTCTCTAGTCATTGTTGGGGTCCAATGAATATAGAAAAATATATATTAGTTACCTTTAACGTGGGCACCAATTTAAAATGAGGAAAATATTGATTTTAAAGAAACATGTGGAATGTACAACATCAAGCACGGTGGTTAATGTTATAAAATGACATATATTTATGGAAAAATAATTGGACTACCTGTCCTATGTTGGTCGATGACTGATCTTTCATTTGGTACTTTGAAAAGATAAAGAATGGAATATATCTGAAAAATAGACAAAACCCTATTGTGGATCTAAGAATATTGAAAATGAATGTAATGAAGACTAGACATAGGAATAGATTCAAAGGATATAGAATAGGGATTAGGATCCCCCCATGTCAGGATACTACTAGAAAATAATGCAATTCCATTAAATATGGGGCTTATCCTTTTTAAAAAGGTTTCCCAATAAATTCCTACCTTAAATTCCTTCAGTTTTCCCATCCAAGAAAACAAATACTTGTCATGAACTTGGGTTGTCCAAACTAATTCATATCATGAATTTAATTCACAACATGTATTGAATTATTTAAACACTATAAAAACTCACGATCCATAGTAAGAGAAAATCTTTTCGGGAATTTCCATCATGACATTAATTATATTCATGTCATGAATTCCTTTGGCATCATCAATTTATCATACATCTAGCTCCAACCCACATTCTACATTATCATCCAAATTTAAATAGACTGGCCTAATGTTGAGATTATCCTACATAATCCAATATATAATGTTAAAAAGGGTATAACTGTATTTAAATTTATTGTGCCACTCAAAAAAGGTGGAATACAACAACCTCCCTTCCTTAAAAACCCTCATCCCCAAATTTTCATTCCAAGGGTGATAACGTATCATCTAAGAAATGTTCCATCCATTTAGGACATACATTGAACACCCTCTCCTAGGTCTCCTATAGCACATGTTTTTTCTGCCTTAACACCCAAACCATATGAACTATCCTTCCTCAGAGACCCTTTATTCACCGATAAAAAATACATATTGGATTCTCCACAAAGGATGCATCTGTCTCTATCTCGGTATCCTATGGATAAAACGAATGTGATCAGTTAGAGTAAAAATGGATAAGTTACACTAAATGGAAGATATCATGTGTAACATGGTACCTTTTAGGTAAATACCACAAATAGGCTACCAAAAAAATTCTCTTTGTGATCTTGAAAGACCCAATGTATCATGGTGATATATTTACCTATCATTAGATTCATCTATGACACAATCATGGTGAAAATCACAAAATAAATACAAGATGTCTCACCTAAAACCTCAGTGGTTGGATGAAAAAAATTATTATAAGACTTCTATTTTTACTAATGAGGCTCTCTCAGTGTATTTAATACGATCTAGATATTTTTTGTGTGATCGTGTCTAGTATGATAATACAATAAGAAATATTCTAGGAATACTACCACAAATGAATCGAAATATGAGTGTAAACTCATATTCCTCCGGATTGGAAAAACTGGTGCTGAGATCTTTAGGCTGAATGGAATATAAAACACTCATACAACCTATATCTACTACGGAAAACTACACATCGTATATCTAATAGTCTCACAAGCACCTGATGGTAACCCGAACTGAATTTGGTCTTAGAGAAAACCATCACTCCATGTAAATGGTTAAATAGGTCGACTATATGAGGTTGTGGATAAATGTTCTTAACCATATTCTAGTTCAAAGAATGGTAATCTACAAATAAAATTAATTTTACCATATACCTTCTTGTCAAAAAGGATAAGTGAAACCCATGGCCAGGTGAGAGATCATATAAAAACTTCACCTTCAAAATCATCAAATAACTCTTTGAGATCTTGGATCTCTATAAGTGACATCATATAGGGAAGAATTTATACTGGTACCACTCCTAGAACAAGCTCAATGGTGATCTCCACCTCTCACATAGGAGGTAACAAAGAAATAGTTTTGGGAAAACATCACAAAGATGATCCACTACAGGAGTGAATTCCATATTATGTGTTCCCTAATCTCAATAAACATACCATCCATATATATTCTCAATCCATCCAACCCATAATGATCGGGTCGATCTTGAATCATTCATAAATCTAATTCATCATTATTAATATATGTATCACCATCTAGTGATGTAAAAAGTACCCACTAGAAATAGAAATCAACATGAAAATAATGTAATTCCAAATTTTTGTTTTTGTTGTATTTATTTTCAATAGTTACTGTATGTAAAAATTTGAGAAGTAGTGAGGACATGGTTTCTGAAAAAAACTCTATCAGACTGACCTGAATGAAGTACTAGATATATAGGACGAGATGAAAAAACTGTGAATATTAGATTTCCAGTTACACTTTTCTGGATGAATAATATCATACATAGTTTCCAATCAAATAAAATCTGACAGTGATTTATTGATCTTAGTGTTCACAACACCATGGAAAACCTAATTCTAATAGATTTCAAATAGAAGAGGATGGTCAAGTTTTTTTGATGTATATTTTCAAGACACAACCATCAGATTGATAATCGTCGAGCACATAAGTTTTCAGAAATATAAAACTGTAAATAGACTTATGTTCAATGATTTTACAGAGTTTCTGATGTTCCAATCCATAAGACAATACATTCCAATAGATGAGAATAAGAAACTGATCTATTAGAAATATATTTGTCTAATCATTTGAAGTGGTATGATGACTTAAGGAATATGTTTTTTTAATCTAAACAAATATAAATGGGATATAATGTTTGTCATTAGACTCTATTATCTAAATTGAATTCATCAAATGTTAAGTTATGGAATTCATTTGAGTGTAAAATGTATCCGGAAAAATAAGTGTTATTTTTCTAGTAAAGTAGTTGCAATTTATAGCAGCCTTTTGATGTTGAAATAAACGTAATCAATTATTTTTACCATAATGGAAATAAAATATGTATTAAATTGGTCTATAATATCTAACTGAAGTTACAATTTTTTAATTTTTAGTAATTTCCATTGAAAAATAATGTAATTATAATGGTTGAGCTAAGAAACATTGATCATACTGATATAATGTTTGGAATATTTCTTTAAATTAGTTCAAGGGGAATGTAATGATGAATTGTGTTTTGGATTGAGTTTTTTCATATCATCGTTTTTAGAATGAAGATTAAATTTCAAGAATAATTTTTAAGATTCAATAAATTTCTTGATTTCATCATTATAATTTAGAATATAAGAACTAGTCAAACATAAAGCATAAATGAATGTGAAATATAGAGAATTAGAAATTTTAGTTAGAAGGAAAAACATTTCAGTTTCACACATTTTCTATTTTGGGGATACTATAAATAGAATTAATAGTACATTCATAATTTTTATCTATTCATGAGTGTGAAAATTTGATGCTCTAAAATTTTTGTGAAAGAATGAGATCCTGACCAAAAGTTCATTTTAGGATGAAGTTGAGATAATCCGGGTGAGTTTTATCTGATAGTGATCCCTCATAGAGATTTCCATCAGAGAAATATTGATGAAAGAAAGTTCCTTCATAAAGAGATTCATTATAGAAAGATCTATTGGAAAATATCCATCAAAGAGACATCCATATAATGGAGTTCCATTAGATAGATCCCTATTGGTCAAATAATAAGGGAATTCCCAATTGAGTTTCTACTCAATTGTTATAGGAAGATCATAGGGTCAGACATACTATATTAGAAAAATATAAAAAGATAGAGCTCATCAGATAGAGGATGAATAGACTGATTATTACAAAAAAAAATTCTAGATAGAAATTAGGGAATTTGATTTTTAGAATAATCGTATTTTCTTAAGATATGTTGAATGTTTCAAGACCAAAAAATTCATAATAAAATTTTTGATGTTCTTGAATATGGTACATAGTTGAAGTTGATTCTTCTTACCTATGGAGGACGTGATGAGTTTTTTAATGTGGATTAAAAAAGAATAAAAAGTAAATCTTATAGCTATGGGGTATAACTAGTTGATTAAGAGGATTATTTTAGGGGGTTTATTAATAGATTTGGGGAAAGATGATATAAAAAGGACAGTTAGGGGATATAACCCACTATAAAATAAAATTATCCTACTGGGTTGTGTAATTATTTATAGCCTTTGATTTCTTAGTCTAGAAAGAAGTTAGTAAATGAAACCAGGTTGGGGGGACTAACTAACATATAAAGTAGTATGTCCTTAAACCAAAACATATAAATACCATGTGTGTCTCTTTCATTATATTTTAATTATATGAAAGGTGAGGTTGAGATTTATATTTCAGTGGATTGTAAATCTAACATATTCTTAGAGGATAATATAATTTCATTTAGAAGAAGTTAAGAAACATTATTATAATGAAGAAAAGTGAGCACGGATTCACCCCTCTCCATATAATTGTTGTTGATCTATTATGGGTCTTCACTTTTTATCATATCTAGGTTCCCTCTAAAAGATCTATCTCTGAGAATGGAAAATATTAATTCATTGAACAATATGGTGTTCTTATTTATCATGAAAAAACAATCATAGTTGTAATAATATAATGTTACACTATCATCTACCTCTCAGACATGAAGTTATAGATAAAAAAATAGAGGGATTTCCTCCCATAAATATTTTTTTATACTATTTTATAGTAATATATATTTATAAGCCAATGTAAAATCTCATAATGTTTTTTTATGGATATTAATGAAATTTTTTATCTAAATATTAAGGGTTTTTCAACAGCTAAAAAATTAGGATAAGTTTATAAGTATCATTGAAGGAAATTATAATGTTAAAGAATCAAGTTTTAATAATTAGAGATATATATTTGAAGATATAAAAATGGATGATGGAGAAGGTATTGATGATTATATTATAAGAGTAAATGAGATTTTGAACAGCATCTGAATCTTTGATGAAGATTTGGAAGATTATAATATTTTTAATAAACTGATGAGAAACATTAAAAATTAGTTTGACACCAACATATTAGATTTATAAGATAAATAAGATTTATATTTAGATTACTTTATAATATCCTTGTTGAATATGAGATGAGAAAACCTTATGTTTTCTTGAGACCATTAGACATATATATTTCTTTTTGTGCATTGTTAAAATTAAATAATAAAGATAAGGAAGTTGTTGATGATTTGAGTAATTCATAATAATTGGAAGAATAATAATATTTTAACATAATTTTTTATCTCCTTTCTAAAAGATACAACCTGGTCAATTGGAACCTAAAAGGTATGAATTCTATCAAATATTGTCGTTCCTAATATAAAGGATAGTTTGCCCTAAATTTTCCAATGTAGAAAAAAAGAGTCTGATTTTGAAGAAGAAAATTATAAGTCTCTAAAATAAATTTATAAGTAACACAATGAAAGATTTCCCTATAAAATAAAGAAGAAAATTTATATATGTAGAAAAAAGAATTATATTTCAATATATGGTTATGGATATCACCAAAAATTCAATTTCCTTACTCGAGTTGCGAATAGAATTGTTACATCATCTAGTTATAATTGATGTGAAGAAATAATATAAATTGATTGAATTCTTAAAATAGATTTTGAACGAACAATTCATGTTAATACTCAACTAAAAAAACAAATAAGGATGTTGAAGAAATATGTTAAATATATAACTTTTATATTTGTGATGAGATAAGGAATGTGGAAATAAACATCATTTTTATTATAACACAAAAATTTATTATTGCAGAGCTTAGAAGAAAAATAAAAATTTGTAATGAAAAATTAGTTGGTGAAGAAAGTTTCAACATGTTAGAATCTAAATATTTTGAAGAAGTTATACCTAAGAAGTTCTAGAGTTTAACATGATAATATGTTAAATTTTTTGAATGATAATTTTGAAGATAAAGAAGTATAGTTATTAGAAACACAATAAATGATTCTTACAACATAAATTTAGTTAAGAAGGATGAGAGAAGACATTACTAAAGCACTTGACTTAAATGGTGAAACTTATAAAGATTATGAAAAGAAGGTTTTACAAGATTAGATTTGTGAAAAAACATATTAACCCATGAATGAATGGAATTTAGCTAAATAGAATCTATTTGAGAAAAGTGGTCCAGGATTTATTAATAAACAACAATAACAATGTGCATGACAATTTTACTATCATTCTAGAAGAAAAAGACTCAGATGAAACTATTGGTGTTGTGGAATTTTATAAAATAGATCTTAATCATTTTGTTACATCATGTCTCTACCAAAAAACATGTATTAATCAATGGGGGAATAGGATGTTAAACGAAGATAAAATTAAAATAAGAAATATTTTTAAACAGAAAATGAAATTCAGAAGGTAATGAAATTTTAATCCTTAAAAAATAAAAAACTGATGAAATTTGATGACTTTAATAAGGTTCTGAAAAGTAATAATAATGAGGAAAATAATAAATAATTCATTGTTATTTGGATAGAACATGTTACCATGTCCATAATGTTAGAATAATCACAAAAAATAAGAGAAAGAAAAGGGGAAGGAATAGACATCTAAGGATGAGAACATGTTTTATAGGAAGATCTTAATAGATAGTGGTTTAATTATTTAGAAAGGTTCATTAAATGTGTGAAATAAGGACATGTTACTTAATGCTTCCTGACTATCATTAAATCCCAAATGTAAAATAAAAAGAATATTTTACAAACTCACTCCAAAAAAATGTTACTAAAGTTGAATTGAAGTTGAAAACTTCATTTGAAGATACTTCTAAGGAAAAGAAACAAATTACAAAATCATATATGGAAGAACATAAGGAAGAAAACACATCCAATGAAAAATTGAATAAAGTGTAGAAAAATTCAATACTGTGATAATATTCTTAGTCTGAATGTTGTTTCTATAATGCAACTAGTGTTCATCCATATTCCAAAATTATTTTTATATTTGAACAAACTTGCAGGGAATTGAATGACATAAAGTTATGAAGTTGTGGTGTGAATCAATTAAATTTCTTGCATATGTTAGTAACGAGTTTTTTAATGAATAATATTTTGAAAATTTTTTTATACCATTGACCTTTTTTATATGTTTTTTGATATTGGGGAAGGATTATATTATCTTAAAAAATCCTCTAATTTCCCTAAATATGATAATGTTGGAGGTAACATAATTAAATGTATTAAATGATAGTCTTATTATGGAAAACATTAATAAGAATGATTATACACTCTTTTTTAATACACCTAGGTTTCCAACATAGACATAAAAATTATTAGTTAAAGCATCTTTGTTACAAAATTCATGCGATACCTTTTTTCTCTTGAAGAAAAGTTTCATGAATTAAGAGTTTTCCCATTGAATCTGAATGTAAATTAG
Source organism: Viscum album (assembly GCA_963277665.1). NCBI lineage: Eukaryota > Viridiplantae > Streptophyta > Magnoliopsida > Santalales > Viscaceae > Viscum > Viscum album. Next base: position 246,338,500 of record OY728135.1, on the reverse strand, counting down.
GGGGAGTAAAAAATTAAGAGAGAAATAAAATTAAATCAATATTTAGGAAGAAAATTGAATATACATATTGATTTTGAATGTAAATTAGTGGGAGTAAAAAATTTTGTTTCTAGTCACCACTTCTGAGATGAATAATATCAGACACATATTCAGATCGAGTAAAATATGAAAGGTCATTTTTTATCTAAAAATTCTCAGCATCATCGAAAAGCTCATGATAAATGATGTTAAAGAGAGGCAGATGTTCCTATTTTCTAGATGAAAAATATCAAGGCACTCCTATCATACTGAGAATCACTAGGCACAAAAGTTTTCACAAATATAGAAATATGAATATCATGATGTTAAAAGAATTTATAGAGCTAATGATTGTCATTTAAATTGGAAAATATGATCTATTAGACAATAAAAAGATACCCATCCATTAGAAAAAGATTGGTTTGATCATTTAAAAAATTGAGATGTATTAGGAAATCATTTTTCTAAATCATAGTGAAGACAACGGTGAGATAATGTATGTAATCGCAATCAATTTTCATAGTACGCTTGATATGATTCTAAGTAATTTGATTTATATGAGTTTTAAAAAGCCTATATACACAGAAGTGTTGATTTTCTACTAAAGTGGTTGTAGGTTATAGAACTCTTTAGAAGATTCAAAAATGTATTCAACCATTTGAATCAGAATGAAAACTCATCTATCATTAATTGGGTTAAAATATCTGAAAGAGGATAAAGGTTATGAAATTTTAATAATTTCCATCAGAAAATAATCTATTTTTAAAGGTTGAGTAAAGTAAAAAATGTTGAACTGAATCAATTTTATGAATATTAGTTTTTCAGTTGGTTTAAGTGTCCCAAAATGATTAATTGAGTTTTGTACTAATTTTTTCTAGATCATCATTTCCATACTAAAGTATAGATTTTGAGAAGAATTGTTAATATTCCAAAAAAATTATTTAAGTCATCAAAATAATTCAGGGGAGTTGAACTAGTCAAAGATAAATCTCAAATATAGATGAAAATATGAGAATTTTATATTGAATGTTCTATCAGACATAGATCCATCTGAATGGGTTTTATCAGTCAGAGATCCATCAGATAGAGATATATCAGAGAAAGATCTATCATAGTTTGATCCATTGGATTGATATATTTTGGAAAGATTTCCATCAAATAGAACTCTATTAGTTAGAGAAAATTTAAGTTTTCAATTGAGTTTCAACTCAGTTTATATGGGATGATCACTGGGTCAGAATTTCTATATTTGATGAAGAACATTATACATAGGTAACTAGAATAAGGTTTAATAGACTAATTTTTGATGACTACATTTTCCAAAAATAAATTCTAGATGTTTTATTTGAGAATATTAAAATTTCCTAAAGAACTAGATGAAGTATCATAAGTTAAAAATTAATAAGATAATTTTTTATGTTCTTCAAGTTTTACATAGGTAAAGTAGATCCAACTTACTTTTGGATGACGTGAAGAGATTTAGGAAGTAGACTAGAAATAAAAATAGAAGCTTGTATTTAGTGTGTATAACATGTTTCTAAAGTGTCTTGTTTGGTGGGGTTTATAACCATCTTTTGGGTAAGAGAAAACAAAACAGGAATGTTTGGGGGGGTATAACCACATAGATTGGAAATGTTATCTGTTGGGTGATATAAACTTTTGGTGGTTGTGCCTTTGTATTTTGGAATTATGTGGGTAATAAAATCCATTTTCGGGGGACTAAACATCATGAAAAGGAGTAGGAATTTGTACCAAAACATATAAACATTGTGTGTTTCTCCTTATTCATATTTGACTCATATGAATGGTGAGGTCATGATTGTTATTTTAGTGGATCGTAATTCTAACAAGTTATTAGGGGATAAGAAAGTGTTCGTAAGAAGAAGATGAAAAACATTTAAGTAACTATTCAATGATTTAGCTCCCCCTGGCAATCTTGATCCATTAGAAAGTATCACATCATAAGGTACTAAATATTTCATTACATGTATGATGTCAAAACCTATCGTATCTAGGATGGAATAATTCTTGGATAATCGTTACCCACCTATATAAAAGGGGAACTCCTTTCACTAGAACATGATCTCCCATTGAACCTCATGCAGTGTGTCAAGATTCATCACACCATAGAAATATTCTACCCCTAGGACTTACATACAATAATTATCGTAGAAAATAAATGAGTGTCAAGTAATTTATAATATAAGGAAGATAAAAAACTATAATATAATACAATAATACCTCTAACTATAGAAGGATCAACACTCTTATCCTCAAGATTGGGATACACATTATAGATAGGGATTATTTTGAGTCCCAGAGACACCACCAGGAAACCCGAATTAGGTTTTCTCTAGTGGTGATGAATTTCTGGGTCCTAACTACCTCATCCATGACCACCTTTTCAGGTGAATCGACTGGTAGTAATCTAACTACCATCAAGGAAAGGTGTTATTGATCTTGGATTCTGAACTCATATCAATCCTCTAGCACTAGGAATAGATAGAAGAGTCTTCTAAAAGCACTGAATATGCCCCCAAATGTCTCAACATCATCATTCAATGGGATATCTATGACACATGGTCTTCTTATTTCATACTTCACCACACTAGTGATAATCCACTTAACATTCGGTAGGTATCAACTGACTACTACTGTCCCCACATACTTACTTTAGGGGACACTTCCTGCCACTCAAATAATTACTATCCTCTCTTATAAAGGAACAGCCATGGACCACACTACCAGCTTCCCTCAGGATCCACTTGGTGATGAGGGTATGTTTAGCTATCTATGAAATTGGGATTCACTATAAAAATTTCACTAATTATTTCATGGTATAAATAATCCCATCATCAAATCATCTTATTATCATTAACTCTTCACCAGTAAGAGCCAGTGTGAAGTATCGAAGTTCAGTGAAACAATATGAATACTCCATCATATAGAAATAGCCATTCTATGGGTTCATAAAATCCTTAGTGAAGTCTGATCTCAATGTCTGTGAGAATATGTTATCAAAAAGGCTTTCTTGAATTCAACCCCAACCATACAATGATGTCATCGAGCTTGGGTCATAACATCCCCCCAAAGTTTGGAATATTTGAGGAACATATTAGAAGATTGACCCTCCTCCCTAGAGGAATCTATGGATTCTTAAAGATTGATAACATGACTTTCATCCTTGACTCCAAAACCTATATACCTCCATCCCCTTAAATGGTGATAGGATACTGCTCCTAGAATTTTGAAATCAACTCTTCCATAGTTGGATTAGGTCATGTATCTCTTTGTAAAGACTATATAAAACTCAACACTCTCACAAAAATTATCTTTTTTTCCCAGTGAAGGAATAATAGGAGGTGTCTTTGGTGGAAATATAGGATGTAATTGTTCTTTCTCATGGCCCACCACCTCTAGAACATTTTCTTCACCACCCTCCTATTGCATGACCCGTGAATTTCATGTAATAATAGATATAAAATTTCCAACATCACACATTAAATAATATTTAATAGCATATGTGATAAATAATAATAGAAAAAGACAGGTACAAATATTTCCTATAATTGAGTCACACCACTCTTCATGCTCCTAAATCTAGGACCGTGTTATATGAAAGGACACATATGTAATAAGAGAAACTTCCTACTGCCCAATACTTAGGTAGGTTCAGGGTCAAGGTCTCATAAAACACCACCGAGGTTCTGGTATACAGAGTTTCAATTGCAAGGTATAGAGGAAAACACCCTTTAAATTTTAATTATAATCCCCATTTAGTGGTAACCATTTTTTTAGAAAATTTAAATTAATTCTCATTTATCTTCACATATATATATCATAATCTATTTATATCTTGCATCACTCCCAATTTTTAAAGTCTTGTACACTTTATAAATTTCAATCGGTACATTATATAACTATGACCTAGACCTTACATCTGGTATCAAGATAAAAAGGGTCGTATAAAATTATTTTATTAAATGAATCAGTATTACTAATTAATAGAATTAAAGTCTTCATAAATTATAATTGGAATTCATGTAATCAAATAAAATGGTGTTTCATTCTAGGGAACTAGAAGCCGATATATCAGTCATAGTATCATTGGTTATTTAAGGTTTCATCATCAATCTATCTAGAAGAACACAATTTATAATGATTCAAGATGTTTGATTAATACAATTATTTTTTCCTTAATATAAGTGTTAGAATATTTCTATATATAACAACCAAGAAAATCATAATAATCAAAGGAAATACATGAATTTCAAGAAATAAGATATACCTATATGGTATGGAATAATTCATTACATGTGAGTTCAAAGGTTCCTATAATGATACATGAAATAATACCTCCTTACCATACTAATGTGAGGAAAAAAAATAAGTTCATAGAATTATCCCAAAAAAATAACGTCACGAGACATGTGTTTCACCTTGAGGTAAAATTATTACAACAATAATAGGTGAAAACCAAAATCGAAAAATCCCATCTCAGGTATGTTGGGTTTCTCCTGTATGTGGGTTAGATACTCCCAGGTATAGGCTCATTACTAAATTCTGAAACATTCCAACAGACTTGTGTAATAGAAAAAATAGTAAGATGAAAGAAAAAAAACCTCAGATGATACTCTGTAGCATCCCAACCAGGAATCCACTAAGTAGTTCCCCAAGCTTATTAGCCACATGACATCAAGAACATATCATCATACTCTAGAGGCTAGTGACTAGTAGTGTAGGCCCAGGGTGAGTTTGTGGGGATAATATGCTCTCTTTATCATAGTACATCATAGTAGTTAATTATATTGATATTAAGTTAAAATATTAATAAATAACCATAATCAAAATAATAAGTAATCTTGATAAATAAATAGGCAGATGCTAAATTAATGCCAGTTATAAAAATGATGGTATTTACCAGATACTATACAAATGTCAAGTACATGACAAACAAGGGTAAAATCATATAAAAAATGAAAAAAAGATAAAAATACCTAAATATTCCTCCATTTACATCATTCTTTAGGAATATTAATTTTCCCAAGTACTTCAACCTATTACTAAAAATAAATCGGTGTATGTTGGGTGCTTCACTTTGTCAATACCTATAGTTATTATGCCTTTGCGGGTACCATAGGCAGCTCGAACAGGGTTTGAGATATTCACAATAGGCCCCCACCAAAGATGTCTAGTAAAATCTAGTTGGTGCATATAAAATGATTATTGTTCATGTAAATAAGGGAGATAAAAAATTAAATCTATAAACGGGTCAGCACTAGTTCCCTAAGAACACATAGTGCACACTGCCTACTTGAACATAGACTATATGACCTCTAAACAGGTAACAAAATGTATAATTATATATGGTCTATACAGGTGGTGATGTTTATAGCCTTGTATATAGATACTATTGCTATTAAAGAACTGTGGTGTTACTTAGCAATCCCAGGGTTGTAGTACAAGTCTCATTAGACACCAAGAGAGGTCATTCACCTTTATCATAAGTATAGTGATGTCATTATTAAGTATCAGAAGTATAGGGATTCCATATCTGATCATCACAAATATTGGGATTCCATTCCTGAGTATCACTAGTATAGGGACTCCATTCCTGAGTGACACAAGAATAGGTATTCAATGACCATCTATCACATGTATTGGGATGTCATGCATGAGTATCACAATTATACAGATCCCATTTTTTTTAAATTTAAAAGGTTGGGGATGAAGCCTCAATTTATTATTTGAAAGAAAAGACCTCTTTAGACTGGGTAGAGGGAGCCCCATTACATATCCCGAAGGCCCAAGGCCAGGTGGCCTGAATACAAGGCTTGAAAGCCCATTTTTTCGGCTCAAAGGACCCCTTGGTGAACAGTACTACTACAGTACCTGCTACAGAGCCGCCATCGCTACAGTACCTGCAAGATAACCGAGGCCAGTAGGACTGATGGTAGAGGCATGATGCCGATCTGGGAGAACACACGGATAACGAGAAGATGCCCTCGCAATAACTAAAGGACAGGCGGACGGTGTGCTGGCTGTGTTGTCGAACGAGAGACTGGTCAAGCGGGAGGAGCGAAATGTGGTCACGAGAGGCTATTTAGGAATTTGGGGCGCGGCGCATGTAAGGTTGGCCGGGAGGATGCAGTGTGCAGTGCGATGCAGGCTGGGGGAGAGGCGGATGGGCGGTCGACCATGGGGTGCATGGCGGCCGGGACGAAAGCTGGAAGGGGAGGCGGCGTGAAGGGGAAGGGAGCCGCTATCTGCAGGAGAGAACGAGAAAAAAAATGGACCAAGGTAGGGGGCGCAACCCTACAGAACAAAGGAAATAAATAAATAAAAAAAACAAACCAGATAGAAAAAAATAAAAAGATAATAATGTTAATAATAATAGAAATAATAAATTAAAACAAAAGTATTAATACTAGATAAAATAACTTAATTAAACGTTAATAAAAAGAGTAGTATTAATAATAATAATAATTATTATCATTATTATTATTATTAAAACTCGTAATTCATTTTATTCTTCCCATTATATTTTGCACTAACTTCCTTATTCATATAATAAAATTTATTTCTTTATTAGTAAATTTAATTAATATTTTTTTTTAAAGGGTTGCACGCCAAGTAGGCGTGCGGAGAACCGAGCGAGGCCGCGCGGTGACCCAAGCATGGTCGCGCGGTCTCAACAGTAGCACACTGAACGCCGTAAAGTCCAAAAGTGTGTTTCTAAAAAGAACTCATAAATTTTAAGTCGGACCTCGACCCGAACTATCTGATGCCCAAAAAAATAATAAAATAAATAATATAAAAAGACGGGTGTGACAATTCTCCCCACCATAAATCTTTCCGTCCCCGGAAAGCCACAACTAGAACCAAAACTCAAAGTAGAAAACCACCTCCTTTAAGGTTCGAAGGGTATCCCCACAAACATCAAGAAAAGAGAGGAAAACGTATCGTGTTCAAAGAAAGTGGATCAAAGACAACTTCGAGAAACTCATATAAAGACTTTTGATATGTGTCACCCGCCCCAAAGAGCTAGAACGCCTCCTGCTGATTGTTTTAGAAAACGAACTCTTGAACCCACAGGAACCAACTTCACAAGCCGAAACACCTCAACCACTATGAAACTGAAACCACACCACTTGGCTAAAATGAAAAAATGAGGTCAAACCACGTTTATGGAACATTCCTATCACTTATCAGCAAACCATATTTGAAAACAGAAGCAAAAGATCAACATGGGGAGGCTCGAGGGGCTCCCCACCATTAAGAAGTCAGTTACGCTCGAAACGAGACTGGAAAACCAACACGGAGAGGTTCGAGCGGACTCCCCGCTATTAAAGAAAAGTCCAGCACTGATTCATTCTATAGACATTCGTGTGAGACCCAATGTGGGTATCCCCACCATTAAGAACCTACCAACGCCCAAGACGAGACTGGAAAACCAATATGGTGAGGTCTGGGCGGACTCCCCACCATTAAGGAAAGGCCAACGCTGATTTATTCTAGAGACCTTTGTGCGAGACTCATCGTGGGTCTTGCCGCCACTAGAACTAATAGAGGATATTGAACATTGAAAAATCCTCGATGGTGACCAAACACCCCACCACAAGGGGCAGGGAGGGAGGGGCCCGACCACCAGGCGTCAAAACCACGGCCGGCCACAAACCAACATTTCAAAATTTCCTGGATGAACACCATTCAAGTTTGAGACTGAGTTACCCAACAGACTCTCATAAGGAACACTAAAGTGATTGCATCCAGTGGAACGCAACCCCCAAAACTTTAAGGCAACGAGACGAACACGCCTCCACATGGTCACGAAAACCTTATGCAACCAGACAGTTCGTTTGGAGCAGAACAACCATAGAAAACATTTTAAGCTGCTTTCACTTTCAACACTAATGGCAGAAATAAAGTCGGGTCTCATACACTCTCGGGGTTCCTGACCACGCGTCAGCTTCACTCCGAGGCCTATGGCTAGAGCCATGATATTTGAAGCATCTTCTGCCTCGTAGTCAGGCATGGAAGACTCCCGAACGGAGCTTCTCCTTTTGGTGTCACACCCAATCATACTGCACCTGAGGAAACACCATCAGACACAACACGCCATGACATCCAATTACTCTCACACTGAACATCCACCCAAACGAGAGCTTAAATGATACACATGCATCATCCCTGGTTACACTGAATGAGAACATGACACCACAAATCGTCGCTGAGAACGATCCTTGCTGTCGAGAGAAACATTACATTGAGAAAGACTTTAGGCTACATCTTGAACAACACGTGATTCCTGCAAACGACCATAGCAGCTTTATACGACTGGGTCTGCCAAACCAGTAGCCTAACAAGAACCCTTCTTTAAACGAAATAAACCAAATACCAGAGGTCATTTAGAACGATAGGCTACACCGACGACTTAGGGTTGCTTCCAACCACCGTTGACTATCAAAGAGATCTCACGCTGCAAGACGTCACCTAACATGACCCTTGCAGCCACTATAAATACTACAAATCCCTTCAGGACACTTGTCAACACAAAAAATTCTGAACAGCCTTCACCCTTCCCTGCTAGATTTCCTTTCGCCGTTTCCAGGGGGAACCTTCAAACATGACGACGTCAAACCTCATACTCAATGACTCGGACAACTCAAATGACCAAAAATACCTTCAACTCCCCTCGCATCTGTCGTCCCGCTGTGAGGGGATCCACTTAGTTGTAAAAAGGAGAGGTGGGTTCAATTATAGAATTCAAAAAGAGAGTCCTTCAATCAACTGGAGTGTCAGCCAACGGCGAATTACCCGTAGCCGTACTTCAATCACATGTCAACACTTTATGGGGGGCATACACTAGTCAAGAAGGAAAACCATAGACCTAACCAAACTGGTCTGATGGTCAAGACATACCACAAGCGAACACCAAGCGTGCAGGGGAAACCACTGCAAGGGCTCCCCGATGTACTTTTTCAACAGAGACCATTAACCACATGCTTTCACACCAACTGACCAACAAAAATTCAAACTCAAGACACAAACTAGACAGAAGGGATCCTCAGCTCAAAATTCCTCACATCTGACATTTCCAAAAACACAAGGACACGCCACACAAACACCATTTACTAAAACACCAAACTTTTCCTTTAACAAAAGGTTTTTAAAAATAAGCAAAGCCAGTGGGTTGCACAAACACCAATGGTGTCCCATGGGCCTCGCACATGCATGTTCTCGTGCCGCACTGGCACCCACCTCATATCCATCCAAGCACTCATCCGCCCGTGCCATTAACCATTTTTTTCCCATATACACTCATGCATGTGGTTTCCCATGAGAACACCAAGGGTCAAAAACAAACCATTCCATTTTTTTCAAAACCAAAACATCCAACCCACACTTTTCAAACCTCATTCCCCATTTTCTTTTTAAAGTGATTTATTTCAAAACATTGTCCAAAACATTTTCCAAGACCAAATCATTTTTACTTAAAAACCAAGTTTCCACGAATCTGAAACAAAGAGGCGAAAAACGACGCAAGAGAAAACTAGTGTCAGCGGGTGACTGAAACGTATGGTTGGCGGCCATACGCCAGTCACGCCACCGCCACAGAGGATATTCTAGGATAGCGTCCCCGGCTCCACATGGCTTGCCAGACCCTGCGAGCTCACTAGGACCACTGACCCTACTCCCTTTTCATTTCCCTTAGACACGATTAACCACAATGACCAAAAACATAGACAAACCTCGACACACTTTGGTAACTTGAGTCCCGCCACGAGGTGTGCTGGCCAGGCACCTTACTCGTAGCCAGGACGTCGAGTCCCGACAACCTTAATTTCGGTCCACTCTGACTCCATTTCAAAAGAAAACGACCCAAGAGAGCAAACCTTGCCCTCTGATACCATTTTGTCACGAACCAGGCCGGGTCGCCATCCGACCCGGCGCCCGACCCGGTCTGCGGCACGGCCCGAAGGGCGTTCCCGATCCCCACGGGCTGGCACAAGTGCCCGGGTATCAGGTTTAACAAGTGGGAACGGTTTTACCCGAAATACAAGATAGAAAAACCACCAACCAGATAAATAACTGAAACTGGAAACAGACTACAAAACACACTTCTAAACTAGAAACAGGTTTAGGTCTACAATCCAGCTAAAATCCCAAAATGAACAACAACAGGAACAGAGGACTAAACTCCAAACCAACCTCATGCGACACAAGAAGTTGCATCCCCAAGCTACCAACACCAACCTGCACATGAAGACCAACAGCAACCAGAACCACCATCACTGAGCACGACGCACAACCTGGAATTCACAAGAAACAAGAATCTACATACACCCAAGGGTGTATGTAGGGTGTGAGCTAAAGCCCAGTAGGACGTCACCCAATAAAAAGGTTCCATGCCACAACATCAAGAGGACAATTTAATGTGCTTATTTAATTTATACTTACGAAATTATTTTAAAACAAACATTTACAAACAAAATGCTAAAGGAAAACACTAAAAATGACTCATTTCACAAACACGATTCTAAAGAGGAAGAGAGAGGTTCATTATGGGCACACACACACACACACTCCCACACACACACACATACTCACACACACACACATACACGCGCACACCCAAGTGGTCCACCGTATGCCAACGGAAGGCACCACGCCATCGATGGTAGAGCACTATGGGTAAAACCCCTAAGGATCATCTAGCTCGAGTGGGAACCTAGAAACCTCGTGTCTCGGTGAAACGTGGCTTAGAAGGCCACGACCCTCAAAAAACGTGGCTTAGAAAGCCACGACCCTCAGAACACGTGGCTTAGAAGGCCACGACCCTCAGATATCATGTTTAGTTAGTGTTGCAATCGTCAATCCAGCTAAGTGAAACAGGGACGATACCCATCCGGCTCACTAGCGCACTAGTTCTAGTCTGCCCACCTAGATACCCAGGGTTTTTCCTTGTGCTCAAACATGTTCCATATTCACATAACACATCACTTTCACATTTTACAAACCAAAAAAGATTTTGCACACAACAGTCACCATTTGCATACCAAAGCACTATTTCAAAGACACACGCACACGACATGTCTCATTTTATAAAAATACAACACTTTAAAAATGAAAGCATTTTCAACTCATATAAAGCACCATTTTAGAGTCATATAAATGCACCAATAAATCATTTGAGTTATTATTGAAATCATTACAAGGAAAACCCAGAAGACCTTACACCAAAAACAGCTTGATTTTATGTAGAGGCGTCACTTTGAAACTTAATACACGAGGTAACCATGTCAAAACTTGTTTTCCATTCTTCAAACAATTTTGCGTTTCAACTTCAAAGGTGCACAACAAAGAAAACGCACCAAAAGTGATTCATGTACTTTGAAATGTCTACTTAAATACACAAACACCTAAAGTGACTTGAAAACACCATTCGCACCTACCAAACAACCCTAAAAAACCTTTCAACCATGTTTCGCACTCAAAACGCCACTTAAATAAACAATTCCTCAAATTATAAAACATGTCGCATGCAAAAGGAACCATTTCAAAACCAATTTCACAAGTCAACCCTTTCAAAACCTCTTTGGCACTCTATAAACAATTATTAAATACTTCTAAAATTTACCACAACAGGATAGAAAGGAAAAACATGACAATTTCTAGAGACAAGTCCAATTTTCATCACGCACGCAAGTTACACCATTTTTTTTTAAACGCATTTCGCAAAACCTCTACAGCACTACCAAAACATTATAAACACAATTCGCATCATGAAACTAAACCATGGAACATAATAAGTTCAACCAAACAAACAAATTAAATTATCTAAATGATGAAAAGGCATGGAACCACCTACCTCGGTGTTTATTTTTCCCAAATCTTGTGTAGATCTTCATCCGCACCTAATACGCACCACCTGTGAACTGAATTGGATCCTTTGTCAAAGAAGAAGCTCGATGCAGCTGCTGAAATTGTCATTGTTGCATCAAAGTGATCTAGTTCCATCGTCCACAATGGTGTCGACTACTGACCATGCTGTCCAGGGTGTTGTTGCTGCTATTAGAGATCAAGAACAGTGCACAATTAGCACATTCACGAACAAAGGATGGAATTGGAAAACATGCGCTAACAAGTTCCTAGCGTGGATGAATCAGGGAAGAAGACAAGAAATGTGGCTACCTGTTGAAGAGTGTGCCACCACACCCAATCTGGTTCTCACCCAGGATGGAGCCAACCGCGCCTGACTGACCCCATCGCGCCGCTGCAAAGGATGCCTAATCTCACCGCACTGCAACATTGATGAACATCGGGCTGCTCAAACCCTAAACATGCTGCTATCCGAGACTGGCATCCTATTGAGATTTCTACATCCTCAGGGTTCAAAAACATGAACCAGTGACTCAGAATGGTCGATCCTGATTCGAAATCCCTCTCTAGGAGAACCAAAGCACTGAACTAGTGAGGTTCTTTCCCCCAAAGCAGATCTGCCAAATTGAAGTGACGCCATCTCTCTTGGTGAAAAAAGAACCGAAGCAAGAGAAGTTAATCTGCCACCGCAGCTATCTCCCAGCCAAGAAATATGCTGAATCTCCATCTCCTTCGTTACGGTGAACTAGTGTCACACCACCAGGAGCTACCTCTCTCTCGACTAACTAGATTCTCCGCACTAGAAAATGACGCCGCTGCACTCCAATTCAGCGATTCCCGAGATCCAAACCAGGAGCTCTCCCTTAAAAACCATGTTCCTTGAAATTAAAAAAAACACCTGCAAGATAACCGAGGCCAGTAGGACTGATGGTAGAGGCATGATGCCGATCTGGGAGAACACACGGATAATGAGAAGACGACCTCGCAATAACTAAAGGACAGGCGGACGGTGTGCTGGCTGTGTTGCCGGACGAGAGACTGGTCGAGCGGGAGGAGCGAAATGTGGTCACGAGAGGCTATTTAGGAAGTTGGGGCGCGGCGCTTGTAAGGTTGGCCGGGAGGATGTAGTGTGCAGTGCGATGCAGGCTGGGGGAGGGGCGGATGGGCGGTCGACCATGGGGTGCATGGCGGCCGGGACGAAAGCTGGAAGGGGAGGCGGCGCGAAGGGGAAGGGAGCCGCTATCTGCAGGAGAGAACGAGAAAAAAAAACGGGCCAAGGTAGGGGCGCAACCCTACAGAACAAAGGAAATAAATAAATAAAAAACAAACCAGATAAAAAAAAATAAAAAGATAATAATGTTAATAATAATAGAAATAATAAATTAAAACAAAAGTATTAATACTAGATAAAATAACTTAATTAAACGTTAATAAAAAGAGTAGTATTAATAATAATAATAATAATTATCATTATTATTATTATTAAAACTCGTAATTCATTTTATTCTTCCCATTATATTTTGCACTAACTTCCTTATTCATATAATTAAATTTATTTCTTTATTAGTAAATTTAATTAATAATTTTTTTTAAAGGGTTGCACGCCAAGTAGGCGTGCGGAGAACCGAGCGAGGCCGCGCGGTGACCCAAGCATGGTCGCGCGGTCTCAACAGTAGCGCACTGAACGCCGTAAAGTCCAAAAGTGTGTTTCTAAAAAGAACTCATAAATTTTAAGTCGGACCTCGACCCGAACTATCCGATGCCCAAAAAAATTAATAAAATAAATAATATAAAAAGACGGGTGTGACAACTAATGTACATATACCCATTAATAGATCTTGAAACCAATGAAATACCAAAATTCAAAACAATAGATAAACCAACAATGCAAAATCTAAATCTCACTACTAGATTATGATAGAAATTAATGTTATTAAAAAGGGTCAAATAAAAGCCCTTCTAAAGAGTCTGAAAACAAGTCCAGCCTAATTTTAAAGATGAGGATTTTATTCAAGGTTAACACTACAATACACCTCGGTTAGTATAGCTCACCATTCTCCATGTGGTCCTAGTATGTCTAGGAATCCATTAAAAGTATAATCATTTATATAATACATGACACGAGATAGGAAATACCTTGCATGGGTGAGTATATCAGTTCCCAGTAGGACACCACAAAATAAATGAGAATATAAAAACAATAATAATAGTATTCTCAACTAAGGTATAGGACTCCAGAACATATATCAAGAATATCATGATATATTCAAGAAAGACACTATATCTCAATGTAAATTTATAATTGTAATAAAATTCTAGGAATAATAATCAAAGGATTCATATATCACTCTTCCTAGATAACTCATTCCATGATTCTGATATCACTGATGGCATCCATCAGAGATGTACATATAATAAGGTATCACCATAAGAAATATACGTTGTATTTTTTAATAGAATAATACACATATGAGGATCACACCCAAGTCTATAGGGTTTACCAAAAACTCAATCTAGAATAAACATCTATGTGGAGGATCGGTGCCTACATAGTTTGGGTCATGAAAAAACCATCAACTCCACCTAAAGAAATATTATTATTGAGGGTCTCAATGAGGCTTCTTGTATTGATTCAAACATTTATATCCAATAAGTCCAACCAAAGAGATATCCATCCTATGTGTAGGACGTGATTCCATACTGACCCTTGGGTAATGGATCAAGAATTTTCAACCAAGTTAAACATTTCCAAGATAAGCTGTATAAGGGCTTTAAGACATCTTTTTAGGGTTACATGACATGTACTAGTAGTACATAAAATTTATAATTATCATCCGGTCATTCCCATATATCATAGACCATGTTTGTTCTGTGTCTTTTCCTGAGTACAATGCATGTCTAAGTGTGTGTAATCCAATTCATGTCTATGTATAGCTGGTTGTGCCCATGTATGTATACTTATTCGCACAGCCCTGAGGGTAACCTTTTACCTCCCAAGGTATATTCCAATCTACCAAGAAACTGTCACACTCCTTGTGATAGGGGTAACACACCGTGTGATATTTTTATTCTGATGGAAACCCTTGTGTAAAACATGGGGTACCACATGGTATGTACCACTGGGATACATGTTTTGTAATGATGTATTTTCTAGAATTCAATATATATCTTAGGTAACTTTTTCCACTCTTTTGGCATTAAATCCAGTCATGCCTGTCACAATAAAATCACGTAACACAACCATCTAATTCATGCCATCATTAATCACCAAGTTTCAACCCTTTGATTCTATTTAGTAATCATCCACATTCATCAAATATCATCACTTTGAAAATATTCAATGAACATTATCCTCAAATATGTCCCCAATTTTAAACACCCTCATATTTTGAGAATTATTATTTTTTCAAATAAATTTCTATTTTGAATATTTTTTATTTCATGTGACACTAAAAATAGTTCTTTATATATATATGTGTATTAAAATAATATGTGATTAATTCCTTTCATACACAATACTGACTTGGCTTGTGCTACTTGCAATACTAACTTGGCTTGCACTACAATCAGCACTGACTTGGCGTATGATGCACGCAACACATAGTTTCTATGAAATATGTATATATATATATAATGTGATAATTATAACATAATAGTTAAACATAGTTATGGGAATAGTAATAACAACTTTCCAAATATTTCTTATAATTGTTTCATATAAATAAAACATATTGATAATGAATGTCATGATTTTTGGTAATGTCCTTATTTGTTTACAGACATCATTTTCTCAGATGAACCGAATCTAATAATGAATGTGTATTTAGAAAAATTTATAAATTTATTGTTATATAATAAAATTCATTTTTGTGTATACAATTTAAAAATTATCCTCGGGTAAATTTTTGAGATTATTCTAAGAAACTTCAGTTTTTGATAAATAATGAAACATGATACTTTTTGGTTAAAAACTAGTTTTTTTCTAATAAATTATTAATGATAAATGATATTATAGATATTTTTTATGGTTAAATTTGATAAATATTACATCTATTAATACAATTTAATTCATTATAATCAATTTCTAGTTGAAACTGAATATAAAATCTTAATAAACTTTTGATCTTTTCCCCATTTTAAAACACTGTTATTTCATCCCGTCTATATGATTAGCACTATTATTAATTTTTCCACTTATATGATTTGAATTTAAAAAATCATATATACCAAATTTTATAATGTCTAATATATAGATTATAATAATCTCATGTTAATTTTTTACATAAATTATTAGTAAAAATGATTAAAATTAATCATAATAGTTAAGGCCAAATTACAATTAATTTGGAACTAAACCTTAAAATTATGGGCCCAAAAAACCAGGACCCCTATCCAAAACCCATTTTATATTGATAGTTCATCCATATCCCTTCCATTAATTATTTTTTAGTTTCATTGTGATGTTTATTAGGTAATAACATGTGCACACCTACCTTGTTTCAAAACAATTCCAAGTGACTCATTTTCCATCCTGATAAAAGTTCACCACCTCTACCCATTCCTAACACATCCTAAACCATTTACATTAGTACATGATATACCCATGTATATTCCCAACAATCGTACCTTATACTTTTAGGACTCCCAATGGGAATAAATCTTCTCAAGGAAGCCTTTTGGCACAAACCCAATGGAGTTACCCGATTTAGAGGTAATGTCTTCTCTCTATCTCCTTCAATTTATTTTCCTTCTTCCCCACTTCACCTCTCTTCATTCCATTAATGTGTGACAATAATAGTATCCCAAATATTCCAATATGATTTTATGAAACTAATTTGATATAAATTTACACATAACTCCATCTAATGGTTGTTTAAAATCCAGTTTTGGTGTATGATGAACTACTGCCACACGAAACGATGACTGTTCATTTCTCCTTCACCACAAATTATAGGGGAATTTATGATGGAACGTATATTTATATATGTAATATATTCTATTTATTATGTATTTAATATTATTTTTTCCTTTTAAAATGATAATATTTTTACCTTTCATTCATTGATAAGATGGTAATCTCGTTTGAGGAAGTGTGGACTACTTCCCCCTCAAAGCTTCGTGATTCATTCACACACCACATAGAATGTACTAAGGATGGGATTAGTGAAATTATATGATATATATAATATTTTAATTATTATCTAATAATGGAATATATATAAATATACATACATATATATATATGTATATGTTATTTACAAATCTTCTTTCAATTCGATAATAAAAACAGAAAACAACGTTCATGCCTATGTATTACTTATCATCTCCATGACTGGTGTATTCCATTACGTACATAATTATGCTATAGATTATTAAAATATACATAAAATATATATACCTTATATTTATATCATGTTATACATTACTTAATTTTAATATACATATAATGATTAATGATATGACAAATTAAGAGACATCTGCAGAACTACGTGAATATTACCGGAACTGAAACCTTAACATAGGATCGTTATCAAGTGGGTAATAAATGGTATTAATAAAAAATATGGTAATTGATAAACAAATTTTCTTCTTGAAAATATATAAAATAAACTCATATTTATTATATAAGAATATTGTACAAGTACGGAGAGAGTCAAGAAACAAGGTAAGGGGGTTTTATCTTGCTTTTAATTTCTGGGAGATACAAGCTATCTTCACCACTCTTCCCTTTTGAGTGGTGTATTTATTGCTTGTGACTGCATTCTATATATATTATACCTATATTTATGAATATTATAATTTCCATTTTATAATCCTTCTATATAGACCCTATCCTTTTATACATTACATTACATGAATTTAAGCATAATAAAACATCATATAATAAGCCAAGGATCGTAAAGTCTAGTGTCTTCGACGACTAGGTACATAAAACAAAAAACATGTTACTAAATATAACACTTATTTATTTAGTATTAATAAATATCTCCTAAAAACCATTTTTCTCAAAAATATTTGTAGGATAACCTAGCGATAACATGAACAAAGGGATGAGATAAAAGCCCAGTAAGGGAATAAACATAAGAATAAAGATTTAGCACATGGGTTAGAAGGCATGTCATAATGATATAAAAAGGCATGGAACATATGGAATAATAACACATAAACATGGTATCATATAAAAATGGATTCATTGTAATGTTTAACTTACATAAAACATGACATTATCATGATTAAAGGTGTGTTTTACATAGAAGAGTGCATGTCAGGGTTAACCCCCAATACCATTGCACACGGTAGAATGAGTCGATGCTAACTGCATAGAACATGGCACATAACGTCTCGTGAGACTCAACATTATGCAATGAATTGGAACACTATCTAGTTACACCCATCATAGCATGTTAATGAATGTTCCTTCCACATATAGAATATTACATAATCAATCATACATAATAATAAGCGTACCCAAGGAAAGAAATGTGTATCAAAATCATGTTATAAAGCATAATAGATGGGTGTATCATAAAATTGTCCATGAGAAAAATTAATTAAATCATACATGTACATTTATAATGTAAAATAGGAATATATCATGGTATGTGATGTCAAACATAAGTGACAACATGTAGTAAAAGTAGCATTAAAATATTTTAGTGTGTTTTAAGAAAAATACTAAATA
Source organism: Viscum album (assembly GCA_963277665.1). NCBI lineage: Eukaryota > Viridiplantae > Streptophyta > Magnoliopsida > Santalales > Viscaceae > Viscum > Viscum album. The sequence continues at coordinate 246,319,917 of OY728135.1, read as the reverse complement.
GATTTTAAAATAGAAAAAGAAATAATCCTTAATATAAAACCATAACTGAACCAATAATGTATTCGTAATAAAAATACTGATTTTATAAAAACAATTTTGTCTTAAAACTATTGATATTTTTCATTTTAAATTGGGTAAAAATTCGTGAAGTTCCCTTAAAAAGGGTTTTCTTATAAGGAAGAATTGATGAGGGAACCACGTGAAAACATGTATATAAATAAAAGAGGATAATGGATGGATATTGATACATGATTTTAGATAATTTACATAGCATTTATAATATTTACATAAATATAACAGATAACTTAATTTTTGTAAAAAGACAGATATAGCAACATTAAAGAATTATGGAGGTTCGGGTAGAATCCCTTACCTTAAGTCCGATGGTGTCATTCACTTGATCCAAATATCCCAGATAATTTAATTAAATTCATTAATTATTATTGCCAGAACTTATTCTTGGTGTAATTTATTGATTATATCTTTGTTAAGTTCATTCATGACCTTTTTGATGGGTTAAGAGGTTTAATTCCATTGTTTGGGAGTGTTTCTTTCCTTGGTTTTCATGATTGGTTTACTTAAATACATGAGAGGATAAAAATGTAATAAGATAATGGTTTTAAAGAATTTAATTTTTAAATTATTAGTGAACATACATAATATTATATGTTTATAAAATTCATTTGGTTATTTTGAGCGAAGATGAATAATTGTTTAAATATTTAATGATAACCGTTTTGGTTAATTGTTGGTTTTTAATCACTAACAATATACACATTCAATTCTATAAAACCATTGTCATGTTACATGGTTATCCTAATGTGTATATAATTAATCCAATCATGAAAACCAAGGAAACAAAAACTCCCAAATCTATAAATTATCTGGGAAAGTCCAATTAATCTTCGAGATAGCTTGTCACCCTGGCCAAACCTACGCAATCCACATCATGGTGAGACTTACTTGAACACATGGTATCCCTCCTAGAACTCCAATGGTATCCTTAATTGTTATTCATAGGAAATTTAATGGATATAGCAGTCCTTATATTCTCTAATATTATATTTACCTTCCCTATAGTGGATCACACCAACTCTAGTCCCATAGTGCTAACTCTCCCGGTTCATTCATGCATAGGGTGATCAGTAGGTTCTCCTATACAAGACCATGAATGGTGTCAAAATTATAGTGGATTTATATATGTTTTTTATGAAAACTCCACCAATAGAAGGTGATCCTCCAAAAATACATTAAAATTATATCATGGAATCCCACATCAGGTCCCTCAGAACCTGAATTGTCGGCTCAGTCTAGTCATCAGTCTGCGGGTGAAAATCCATTATCAAACAAAGATGAGTTGAAAAAGTCTCCTATAATCCATTATATAAATGATATGTTATGTTATCATTAATGTTTGGAATTTTCATTAATGTAACACCATGGAGTTATAATATTTCCTGCAAGTAGAGGAATCTCATGCCCTCTATGGAACTCAACTATCGGATAGCTAGGTAGTGGGTGAATTAGTGAGTCAGTCTATAATCACCAGATGGAATTATTTCCCCTATATGTACATGGTAACCAAGTTTTAAATTCCATGTATATCACATCCCTCTTCCACTATGGAACCTCAAGGGGTTGAGCTATACTCGATGTATCATGGTTCCTATCCTTCACTTTCTAATAGGTATGGCATTGAGAGACAAACACTACAACTCCTTTTTTCATCCTTGGCCCCAAAAAATGATATCGAAGGTCCTGGTAAATATTTTACACACTTATCTATACCGTAAAAGTAGAGGTATTAAACACCCTCATAACCTCCTCCAACAAGGTTACTTGTACCATCACACGTCCTATAAAAATATTAACATTCTCCCCACCTTATAAAAATACATCAGGAACATGTACAGTAGATATTTTAGTATGTAAGGTATCACATTCATTATCCCCAAGTTTTGTCACCATGAATCACTATAAAAGTGATGCCTAACAAACATATACTAAATATAAGCTACTCTATCCCCATCTAAAAATGATATGTGCAATGAGACCAATTTCTTGGATACCTTTCTCAACAACTATGAACAAGATCTTTTATAGAGAGAATCTGCAACCATGCTCCCCTTCCCATGAGTATAGATAATTTAGATGGAATAATGGTAGAGCAAGTATATCCATCACCTCTGTCTCAAGTTAAGATCCTTCTATAAGAATACATACATGAGACTCTTATGGTAAGAATATATGATGATTTCTCATACATAAGGCACTATTGTCACATCATTAGTGTGAAGACTACCACTACTAACTAAATATCATGATTAAAATATTTATGATCATATAGTCTCAACTAATGTGAAATATAGTATATCAAAACCTTCATCTTCACTAGAAAACAACTAATCATGATTCCTAATGCATCGGAGAACACTACATACTTTACACCCTCCTATAGAAATATAAATATGGGAGCACTCATCAATTTCCACCTCAACTCCTAAAAAATCCTTATGGAAGCACTCCATACATATGAATGGATTACCTATTAATGTTAAATATCTCATGAAATCAAATATCCTATAGAATATAGGAATAAATATCTGATATTATTCTTCTAAACTAATGAAGCTATGCACCTCTATCACACTCTTGGGTGGCTCCCAGGACAAAATTAACTTGACCTTCATCTGGACCACTACCACACCTTTTTATAATATGACATGAACCAAAATTTAAACCTAATCAATCCATAAATGATTTTTTTAAAGCTTACATTAAATTTGGTGCTCTCATAGTGCATCCAGAACCATCATAAGGTTCCTTGAATTCTTCTCCCTAGACATCGAGTACACTAGAGTATCATCAATAAAGACTAACATGAACTGCTCTAAAAATGGATAAAATATTCAATTCATGGTACCCAAGAATACTTATATAGAGTTTTCACACTAAAGGTTACCACTAATTACTCATATTGACTGTATAGACATTTGAATGTTGTCTTCGTTGTATCCTCATATTGTAATCTTATCTGGTGATACCCTGAACTATGGTCTTTTTTCGAGAACCATCATGCCCTTATCAACTGATCAAAAATTTCATCGATCCTTAGTAGTGAATACATATTATTTATAGTAACCTAGTATAATAAACTTTAATCCCCGCATAACCTCACTCTCACATCTTTCATCTTATAAAAAAATATTGAGGCTGCCGAGGGTGAAACACTCGGTCTAGAAAAATCCTTCCTCTTCTAGTCCTCCAATTTCACCCTTAGATCACAATACTCTATGATATCCTTGTCATATGATAGTTTGGATGTAGGGCGAATCTTAGGGTGTAAATAAATAAATATTTCTTTCTCTCGATGTGTAGGAAACCCTGGAACATCCTCCGGAAAGACATCATCATACTCTTCCCCCACTAAATGGAATTGAAAACACATATCATCGACTACACTAATGGTTATTATAGCCAAAAAGTGAGTAATCTACTTCAGCCTCCTATGAATGAGTCCATCCAATGATGTATGGGTTTCCATTTCAACCACAAAGGAAAATATTTCCATGTCCCTGCAACACACCACATCTTCATCCTAAAATATCCAATCAAGTCTGAAGTATGGATAATCAATCCATATCTATGATGATTTCATAGTACATCATTTTCACTACAATGAGATCCCAAATGAAACTCTTTCCTCCAAGAGTCAGGTCACGCCATTTAAAAAACTGTGTGATCATAGAGTCACCTCCTATAGGAGTCTCCAAATGAAATGGTCAAGCCACGGACTCAACTGTAATCTCTATGCATTAAACTAGATAAGTGTAAATAAAGTAAAAAATCACACATCTATCTATCAATAATTTATCTAAGATCTAAAAGTCATAGATAATACCTCATATCATACTTGGAGTCTCAAGGTTATATGACTTGAATTCCTATAGCTTCCCTACACCATTTCTTTAGTCCCAAATCCTTCCATGGACCACCTGGTGGTTATGGTGGTATCACTTAAAAACTTATACCATCTCTATATTCCCTTTAAACACATATACCATGTATTCCTCCATGTGGGAACGTCTTCTGATATCACTAACACTAACTCTATGGCCCATACATTATTTCTTTGTTATCCGTAAATTGGGTCGGACAATCTCATCAAAGATGTCCCTTCCAACACAAGAGTATCATTGCCTCTCCTCGGGTTGAATATCCTCGTAATATGAGACCTAAATTGTCGAACCTTTTTCTCAGGATTTCCTCCTAAAACACCTTTTACACCCAGGTCCCTGATTTTGACATCAGCACCCTACTACTAAAGTCTCTACTTTTGAGTACCCACCACTGGTATTAATAAACAGTGTTTTCTCATCCTGGAAACTCTTAATCAACAAATAAAAATCTAATACCCCATCATAGGTGGAATAAATAGAAGTATAATGTTGTAATAGATGTCCCAAATTATCCCTTCTTTAACATTATGATATTGAAATAACTGATCACAAAACATATAGATCGAGTACCTAGATGGGTTGGTAAACCTTGATGAATACTCAACCATTTTCATACTATCCTATTGAAACAAAAGATGCTCCAGGATGTGCACATACCTCAATAAATATAGAGATAAATAATCTTCCAAAATAGACTCTAACTCTAACTATTCTTGAGTCGACTCATCAAACACTAGGTTAATAAACTCTACCATTGTATGGCAGATCTAAGACGGAGGATCACTTCCATGATGACAATTTGATCTTCCGGTGTACTGAAAAAATGAAAAACTCATGTCATCACCTCAAGCTAGTCCTCGGCCTTATGTAGGTTGGGTTTACCTCATAACCTATGGTGTCACTATTAACGAAACTCAAGTAAATCACTTATCCTAAGAAATAAAATCTATTAGTTCTATGTGCGTCATCTAATAGTCAATAGGTTGTGGTATAATTGTTCAACCACATGGAGGTAACTCCATTTGAATAGGCACATGTATCGGTGCCTCATTAGTAAGGGGATCATCCTCATCATTCTGATGCTAAATCCTAGATGGAATACATTGTGGAGCATCCTAAAATATATAATATGTACCGTAGTCAATGATTGTATCTGGAGAAATTACTCAAGAAGTACCTAGAAAGCACAACCCATTACTGTATGATGCATGTAACAATTATTTCCTAGAAACTAGTGTCCACATGTACTGAGTTGGAAGGTAGCTGATGAGAGTCCTTGTGTATGGATACTTCGGCTTCCGTACAACCTCTACGGTCCGAAGACTAAATTCCAAACTTGAAAAACATAACACTATTTCCCAAAATCAATCTCAAAAGCAATAGTATTAAGTTAGAATATAATTCCCTAATACCACTCTTTCATGACCCATCTCAATGGGGCCCATCTCACAGCTACCCAATCCCACCTCCAATAGGCCAAGGGCAGAAGACTAGTGCTGAGTAGGCATATCAGTCACATAGGATGACTTATAATAATGCACACGCACACACACACACATCTCCAAGCCCATACAATTCTAAAATGTAAAGAAACTGATAAACCATGCGTGAATATTTTAAGATCTTACAACCATAGTATAACAACGTGTATTGGAAACAAAAAAGGAACAAATAAAATCCCATAAAAAGAGTCTATAAATAAGTCCAACCTAAATGTATAGAATGGGACTACTATCAATATAATTTCTGAAATAAACCTTGATCAGTCTAGCTCAATAAGCTCTGTCAGGTCATGGTCCTTATAGGAGAACTTCAAAAGGTCAATCGTCTACATAATACATGACACATGTGGGAAAACACCGTGCAAGGGTTAAAATAATAATACCCAGTAGGAAACCTTGAAATCACTAAGCATATGTCAGTAAGAATAAGAAGCATCTCAATACATGCATACATCTATAACTCATATAATAAAAATATGAAGATATACTCAAATAGTCTCTTAGTAATGTACCAACTATAATTCCACTATAGGATCCCTACTCAATGTTTTCATATAGAACTTTTCCATGAGACCTTTATACATAAGTAAGATCATCATTTATGGTGTCAGTCAGAGATGTAATTCTCATCAGGTTGCTCTATAATAAATTTAGGCCGCATATATGAAGATAATGATACATAGATAAGGATCATACCCAAGGTTATGATTTATAACAAAGAATTGATCTAGAATAACCTAATATGTGGGGAATCAGTGCCTGTATATTTTTCATCACCATGATACCAACAACGCCACCTAGGTTAACATAATGATAGAGGATCGCACTATGGGCCTCATAGAAGGATTCCAAGAACATGAACCAAGAAGTCCCACTGAAGTGATGTCTATTGTATGGGTAGGATGTGATTTCATATTAACCCTCATGGAATAAATCAAGGGTATACAACCTAATAAAACATTTCCATGATGAATAGGACATGGTCTCTCTACATTATTGAAGGGGTAAGAAGCATTTACATGAAGTACATGACATGTTACTTCACCACCAGGACCTTCCCATGTATCATGGACCATGTATGTGTATGTGTTGATGCCTGAGTACATGATGTGAGATTGTCATGTCTGTGTATATCTATACATGAACATTCCAATGCATGCACATGTGTACCTCCACAAGTACACATCTATCTACCAAGAAAAGGAAGCATGTTGTGTGACAGGGCCCACATGCCATGTGAAATTTATCTTCTTGTAGAAATCCTACTACCACAAAAATGGTCCCACAATGCATGTAACACTAAGACAAATGTCGTGTAATGTGGGATTTTTCCAAATCCTAGATCTAGCTTACACCTTTTCTTCGACTCTTCCGTCCATAATTTTGTCTATGCATCTCATCGAAAAATCATGAAATACAACTAGTGGAGTCATGACATCATCTATCACTACATTATGGACCTTCCATTCCATTCATGAAAAATTCACATGATTCTTCACTCATCACACACCAAATATACGAAGAAATATATCCTCAAATCCATCCCTAATCGATCATCTATTATCATAGATCAATCATGTCATTGATCCAAGACCAGCTCTATGATATCAATTTATTGCACCATGAAATTGTTTCTCAACGTTTGATTTATGTGTATTTTTGAACCTCTAGTCAAATGAATACTGACTATGAAAACACAACAATGGTCTGAGAAATACTGGAAACAATAAAAAGAGAAACAAATATTGTCTCTTTTTAGTTGGCCTTGATATATTTCCATTAGAATGAAAAAAATAACAATAATAACAAAGAAAGCAATTCTCCCAATAATCCCCATAGATAACTCCAATACCTACAATATGACTGATCTTCAAATCAATCTGTTGGTAAATTGATTCACGTTCATCATAGAAATAAAAAATGGGGATATCCAAATAATTCAACATCATGCCTCAATTTAGATTATTGGAGGGCGAATAATGTTTGAACACTATTTTCATTGGTGATATCCACACAACCCATTGGAACACTATTCCAAAATCTCGATTTGGTCATCACCCACCAATAAAAGCTCCTTCAATGCTCTATAATTACATCCCTTGATTTTTAGGGTTATACAGATAACCCTAAAAATTTGCTATAACGGCACTTATATATATATTTCATTAGGTCAGGATAATTATTTAAATAAATTAATTTATAAAATTAAATCATTTAAATGTCTTCCCACAAACATGCCCAACCCAAGAGTCCAACACACTCAACGGTTATTCCACACATAGTGTAATCACCAATGCTTGAGCTAAATGGAGGACCCATATTTCTAATCCTATAACCTATTTAGAAGTAATTCATAATTTTTAAGAAAACTATGTGCACCTACATTTAATATTATTTAATATATTTCAAAAATTAATTCTGGTAACATTTTGTTTCGAAATATTACGTTGTCTCTATGCCTAGATCCAAAAATAATCCATTAAATATTCAAAAAAATACATAGAAAAATAAAAGATGTTATTGGTGTAAGTATTGGATCAGATACCTCAGGATGGTAAATTAAAACATGTCCTTTTTATACTCATGAAATGATCCGTAATAGGAGAAACTAAAAAAACATATAAAATCCTAATGTGGATCCAATGAAACTGGTGGTGATAGAAACAAAGACCAGGTGGAGGTGGGATCTTGAAGCCTATGGAAGATGGGTGAAGTTATCTTATTAATGTATTTTACTAGGGAATAAATAATCTCCTTCAATAATTTTGATTCTTCACCTATTAAAAGGGTTCTCAAGATATTCATTGCATGAATATAATTCACATCGTTGATTCTATGGGGTTTTCCCCTCCAAGAGTAACCAATACATTGTAGTGAACATGGTCTATCCAAACTAGTTCTCATAATGTATTAAATTCATGGTTTGTATTTAATTTACACACTATAAAAATTCATTGGTCTTATCCATAGATATTCATTTCATAAATTGCTTTCAAGTCTAGAATTATATTCACGTCATGAATTTCTCAAGAAGCTAGCTCCAATCCACCTAATACCATTCCATAAAAAGTAAATTCATCATCCTTAATGCACGGTTACACATTGTAATAAAAAATTTAAACATAACAAGGGATTGAACTAATTTAAAATAATCTAATCCTCTCTGACAATTTCAGATGTTACAACTTCACATCACCTCTCCTTCTAATAACACCTTCTATGCTTTATAGAATGCAAAAACTCTTACAAAAACTCCTAGCATCTCTCTCCCCATTTCCCTAGATGTTTTTTCTGATAAAAGACTAATCTATGGAAGTTTTAAGTGGAATCCTAATAGGTGAAAACAAATAGAGAAATCAATAACCTCAAACAAAATATTTCATTTCATCCATCCTCATCATCTAAAAACATTACATCTGATAAGAAATAATTAGTTCAGTGACATTAATATAGTGGAGTTATATTGTTAATGGAATATTAATTATCCAACCTCTACCACTTCCATTCTAAAATGATCATTTAATTAACAATATAGTGGGTTCATCACCTCCATTAACAACATATTTATATTTTCACCATTTCTTTAAATGATGGTTATAGAAATAATATTATTGTTAAATATTATCATATTTAGTATATTATAATTTATTTAATTTTAATAAATCTATTTATAACATTTTCATTAAATAATATTAATCTACTTTTTTATGGTCTTTAAAACGACCTAAATGAACTAACTAAATAATGATAATGTTTATAATTATTTAATCCTACATATGTCAGAACAAATATGGAGATTTGGTTTTATAGAATGAAATGACTTCAATTTCATTTAAATTTTTCAGTAGTTGTCCCATTTTGAAATAACATCAATAATTATGCACACGTTATTGGTCCCTAGAACAATGAAATGAACACCCTTGAAAAAGTAAAATTAAATATGATATCTCATTGATTTTTTTTGTAAATTCTGATAATATATTTATGTCAAATAAAATATAGATGAATTTTTTTTAAAATTAATTAAATGTGTATTATTTTACTATTTATTAATTCGAGTGTATGCACAGAATTATTCTATACCGATGATAAGGGATCTCTCTAAACCAGTCTATTTTCATTAGGTTATGATTTATATCTATTTACCTATCATCATATATCTATTCATATCATTTAATTCATTAATATTCTACAAATATATCCCCTTAATATTTGCCAAGTTTAATTGACCTTTCCATTATGAGGATATATGTGTTTTAAAGGACCCCTCCTCAATTTAATTTATTAAATAGTGCTGATTAAAGGTAACTTCTTTATATTCTTGAAACATTTCAAGTACCACACAATAAAATGTTTTTAACATTTTGGGTTTTATAAAAACAAGCAATATCTCATTTAAAAAAATTAATTTATTTTTTATTTAATGGAAATTATTAATCCCTTTACCTCTTTAATGATTATTTACCCTTTTTCCTAAAACATCACATAAAAGGAAAATTTTCAAAATTATTTCTTTACTTTTTTATGTATCTAATTCCCTTGGACATCATTTTCAGGTCCTATGATTATATATCTATCTACAAAAATCCAAAAAATATTTAGTTCCTTCTTTAATGGAATTCATAATGATATGGAATTTGGTTATGTTATAATAAATGATTATTTATCCCATTTCCTTCTCATTGATTCTATTGAGGTTAATGCCATATGTATGATTTATTATATGGAACACATATATATGTTCATGTTTTGAAGGGTGATGCAATATAGTTCACCAATGTATTGGGTCATGTTTATGTCCCCTAAGAAGATATGTATGTGATTAGGGAGTAATACAAATCCATGATGGGACTCTACCCACCATGTGATGATATCTTGGTGGTTAACATTGAATTATGCTTATGTAATGTTCTATGTTTATTCTAAATTACTATGATAACTTGATCTTACGTTTGATGTATAATTATACAATGCCTATATGTGATTTTTCATGTTCCTTTCTTCTTGTTATATCATTATATGTAATTTAATTCATATGTTGTTCTTATTTATCATGATTATTGCCTTACTAAGTTTTTTATCTCACTTATTTTTTTTATGAATTCCCTAGGTTATTCTTTGTAGTTTAAGGATATCTGAGGGATTTAGTATATCATTACAGAAAATAACATAAAAATATTTTGTTTATCCTCATCTTGATATATTATGAACATAGTATTCCAAGTAAAATATGAAAATCTATACTTGGGTTTTCTTATTGGATATTTATGGGAAAAATCATGTAATAAAATTGTTAAGAGACTTGCGTCAATATATTAAAAAATCATATAAAATAATTTAGGGGAACATAAGGATAAAAAGAGTTCAAGGTATGAAAACTGATTTTATCTAGATGATTGTTATAATGTGTAAAAGTGTTCCTACCAAATTAATAGTGGTATATTTTAATGAATTATAATATACCATGATTTTTATACATAGATATTACATCTTCTTTAATAATATGAATTACATTACACAAACATGCACCTAAGGATAATAAAGGTATAGTTCCATTCAAAAAATGGAAACATAATAAAATTGTTCATAAGTGAATTCAATAATCTCATTATTAGTGCCTCATAACTAGGACCCGTCATAGAAATATCACCATAATACCTCTCACTATTACATGGGGAAAAGAAACATAAAAATTAGGAGCTCATATACTCATTAAGGGTAAATATGGGAAATACATAATCATGTCGTGAGAATAAGGGTATGAGAACATGAGAATAATATATGAAAATCATACCTTGTAAAAAAATGACCACATTCTTGGGTCTAGATGTAAATATTATAATTTAGTAATACATTAATCATATGTAAATCAATTAATATGATTGATGAGGACATGATATTAATATAAAACATCAAATTGTAGCGTACATAGAAGCATTGAAAATTATTTCCATAATAGTTAAGGATCATTTCCATGTCTATCATAGTGAAACATGTTAACTCTATAAACCATCATAGTATTCAAGGTTCACTCCCAATAATATCATAGTGTAAAAATTATATTATTGTACTAGGTTCACTCCCCATTCTAGTCTAATTTTTCTATTGAGATTTCAGTCTCTACCCATTGCATTGAAGGTGTTATAGGTCCGACCAATAACATAATGAAAATAATATGAATTTATTCAATGAAATCACAATAAAATTTATATTATTTCACCCCATAGAAATAAATGGGTTTTATAAGAATTACATAATAGTATATCCCATAGAGAAATAAATGGGTTTCATATTCATATCCTCCTAGAATAACTTTTGTAAAAGAACTGGGTTTCATAAAAATCTATTAATAATGACCATTAACATTCCAAATAAATAATAGTGGTGTTAAAAATGATCATATCCCTAATAAAATATTAGAAACACAAATATATTTCATCTTGTATGGGAAATGATTTTCAAAAGAACCTTGGAATATTTCTTGAGGAAAGTAAACTTTCATTGAAATTATCTTTCTAAAACAAAAAAAATCATACATATTTTTATAAATCATTTTAGATAGTAAATTTTTTAAAACATATAAATTAATATATAAAACATTGACAGTTCCTGATTGTCTGAAATTGAATACATGATAAAACACGTATTCTTTTCAAATTTTTGGTAAAATTCAAATGGGTATTGTTTGAAAAACAACATGATGATTCCTTGCAAAAAAATTGTAAATAGTAAATAAGGGTTAAAAATGAATTTAACAAAAAAAATTAATGATATAATAAATTTTAATACATTTTTAGATAACATTGTTTAGGAATAAAAATGGGTTTTAGACCAAAGGGAGAAATAATGACAATTTGTTTCTTAAAAACATTATTTTGAAGTCCTAATTAAATAAATAGAAGAAATATAAAACAAGTATTATTTTTAAATAATAATAAGATAATAAAATTAAAGTGTTTCTCGTGATATCGATCATAATGTTTCATCATGAGAATCATAAACATAATCAATCATGATTAATGATGAAATATTACCATAAAAACAATTAATACTTATATAACATTGAATTGTAAACCCCTAGAAAAAAAACATTAAATTAAACATAAAATATAATTAGAAGAAATAAATTCATTATTATAAAAATAAAAGTGGGGTTATCTACAACTAATAAAATAATTTAGCTGTGTTACATAATGTTTGTCCCAAAGAAGACATATCGAGGCAAACATCCCTTACCGTCGAATTCCTTCCCAAAAATTAAATCCTACTGTATAATAAATATAATTTTATTTTAAATATATTAAAAAAATTAAATATATATAACATTCCATATATGATTTAATTTTGAGATTTTATAACCCATTTTTTCAATAAATCCTTGTTGAAATCATATTTTGAGAAAAATCTACTTTGTTTTTTTTGTATGTTTTGATTTGGTATTTTTTCCATTTATATTGGTCATGGTTAAATCATATATATAATTTTAACCTTGATAATAATATTATAAATACTAATTATAATTTTTTTTAGAGTAATAAATTAATTTTAAATATACAAAATGAGCTACATTGTTCATGGAGATGATAAGTCGTACGTACAGATGAATATTGTTTCAATTTTCTTGATCGATAAAAATAAATGGAGATATATAATATATCTCCTTTATAGGTTCATTATTATTTCATATATATCACATATATTCATTAAATTTAACCTTATAACTTTCTATGTGAAGCGTTAGAGAAAAATCATTCACATCGCTTTGCGAGGCGGTCGTATGTCTACACATCAGCGGCCTTATCGTAATGACATAGAATGAAAAATAAGAATAAATTTTCGATTAAATGTTTCCAAAAGAATAATAATATCATATATAAACAAAAAATCCTTCATTATATCTAGCTATGAGAGGTGGTAATAGAAAAATAATAACATGCGTTTGTGAGGTTGTAGTCCACCGTACACATGATCGACGGTTTTGTCTCCAATTTGAGGGAATAAGAGAAATATATTGGTCATTAAATTTACATTATAAAATATTATTATATTGAATATAATAATTTCTAAATATTATCATGTTTTAATAATATTTAATGGAGGTTTAGAAAGATGTAATAAAATATAGAATTTTTAAATTTCTACCTCTTCTTCCGAGAACCACTTTAGGTTTATACCTAAATCCTTCTTATAAGGGATTAGTAATAAAAACAAGGCCTATATGATATGAGGTTGGATTTAAGGAATATAGTTTTTAGGCATGTTTTTAAAAAAAGCATCTTCGAATATTGAACTGGATAGGATTGTGGGCGGCCTTTTATAAGCGTGTGAGAGGACACACAAATGGAATTTTTGAAAGAATAAAGTGTACCCACATTTTTTACATTCCAAGAGCATAAAAAATGGATAATTATAGAATAATGGATTTTATATGATCTCCCTATGGCCAAATAATTTGTTTTTTAATTCTTATAGGTCAATTTATCCCTTATCCTTTCTATTTAACCACCTAGAAAATGCTTTTTACCTTTAACCACAGTAATTATTTTTTACTATTTCCACTATCTATTATGATAAAAATTAAGTTTACCTTATTATACAATATTAATTATTCTGATTCCAAATATTCATCCCATTTTGAAAAATTCAATTAATAAAATTTTCAGAATACAAATTTAAAATTAACCTTTAAGACATGATGAAAAGACAGTTTTCTAAAGAGAAAATTTTAAATAGATTAAATTTTTTTTACATAAAAATTAAATGTAAAGTTGATTTTAATGACCAATATTTGATTAATTCTAAAACATTTTAACTAATTTCAATTTTATAATTATTTAAAAAAAATATCATAATAATTCCTTTAAACGAAAATGATTTTTTCAATAAAAACAAGTATTTTTCACTATTCATCGAAAAATTATTGTTTTATTAAAATACAAAAAATTAACCCTGATATAATTTTTGGATGTTGATTACAAAAATTTTGTTATGTTTTTTGGATAATGTTTCTAAAGGTTCCAAAACATACTTTTCTTATTTATTCACAAAAATCAGTAAAAGCATGTTCTTAGAAATTAGTATTTTTGATGCATATAAATAGATTAACAAAAATTAAGTGAATTTCATAAATATATTTTATTTATATAAAAAATCAATTAGTATTTAAGATAATTTATTACTATTAATACTGCTAATTTAAATGGCTAGGTCATAATGAAGATGTTAAATAGTAATATAAATAGTATGTTGTAGTTTGTAAGAACTCAGTGTTGTGTTTGACACAAGATATCAAAGAAATATAATTTATTCAAAATAAAATTTCATAAAATATAGGGGTGTTACATTTTAACTCTCTTTAAATTAATTTTACCCAAAAAATTCATCTCTCTAAAAATATGATGATGTGTTTTCCTTATTACTTTCTCAGGTTCCTATATAGATTACCCTTGTTAGTTGTTTCACCACAAAAAAATTACCATGTGAGCAGATTTGTTTCATATTACTTTTTCCCTATCATCTAGAGTCTCTACTGGTTGTTCTTATAACGAAAGATATTCCTCCTTGAGTTTAGTAAATGTGAAGGGTTAAGTCTTTACTTACTCAAAATAGATATAAGGAACACATCATGGACTTGAGAGAGGTTTGGTGGAATTTCTAATCAATTGGAAACCATCTTGATATGTCCAAGAATTTAAAATGTTCTGATATTCCAAGGGCATAGATTTTCATTCCTTCAAATAATCATTACCTTATTCCTTGTATTAATTCCTACAAACATATTTTCAGTCACTCTAAATTCTTGATCACGTTGATGTTTATTAGCATAACATTTCTTTTGATTTTTTTCCAAACATATGTTATGTTAAATGGATCAATACTTATCTTTTATTACTTCAGATATCTCATGTCCCAATTGATTTAATTCTCAAAATTCTGTCCAAAATAGTTTAGATATTTACTTCGTTCTATATAGGGATTCACAAGGATCCATCTTAATACTCATGTGAAATATATTATTGAAGAAATACTCGAATAGAGGATGTTGTTGATCCCTACAAACATTAAAATCCAAATAAAATGATCTCAAAATATATTATATGTTTAGAAATATTCTCTCAGATTGACCATAAGTCTAAGGAAGATACACAGTGCTAAAAATCAACTCTGTATCTATATATTACATAAGAGACACAAAGTAATTTGGTCCTCCAAGAAACCTTACATCTTTTTTAATGTATATAATCGAAATAGTATCTAGAGAGAAAATTTAACTGATGGTGATAATGTTTTCTGAATTCGTAAGGTGTGTCAACTACTATCAATATAGAATTCTAAACTTTATAAATTTTTGGGAGTTCGATGACAAAATCCATGGTGATCTTTTCTTATTTAAATTATTTAAAGGGTAATGGTTATGAAAACCCCTTAGAAACTTGTTTCTCAACCTTGAATTACTGATATACCAGGCATCGAGATACACATACTTTGATATCTCTCTTCATGTCATCCCACCATAAATACTATTTAAAATATCTATATATGTCATTATAGTTCAACAAAGATTTGTTATATAAGAACTATGATACTCCTCTTAAAATCCTTATTCAAATATGGTATGGATAGAACACATATGTGGTTCTTGAACCTCATCATTATAGTACAATCAAGGTTAAACTCAAGAACATTTATCACCTTCGTTTGTAAATTTATATCTTCCTTTTGCGCCTCCTTAATCATCACATAGATAGATGGTTGAAAATTAATTTGATAAAGTTTATATTTCTATCATTCCGTTAATATTTACTTATCCATCCTTTTAAAATACATGGATATTGGATCTTTTTTTATCCTCATCATGGATAAGAAACCATGATCCTTTGACTCAAATCATCTTTCACATTGTTCACTTTCCTGAGGTGGTGATGTATTGATTAGACAAAATCATTAATCAAATCAAACAATATAATCTATATCAGGCTTCATTATTTCTAGGTAAATATTCTTTAAACAATTATGATAAGGGTATCTATCACACTTTTCCCCATAGGGATAATTCCCACAAATCTATAATTCAAAATTATCATGGCTAAGTCCAAATCATGAGTTTTATAATTTTTCTCTAGAACCATTAATTTTTATTACACATAAGATATAACCATTTCATTTCATATAATAATAAAACCCAATACCTACTTGTATGTTTCACTAAACATTACAAACCTTTCTTCACTATAGGGTAATGAAATCACTGATGTGTTAATTAATATTCTCTTTATTTCCTGGAAATTTTCCACATATTCATCTGTGAAAATGAACTTGGATACATACCAAGTTAAATTGTATTGTGTATTATATAATCATTAAAAATTATTTAAAAACATCAATAATATACATCCAAACAAACAAAACATCCTATCTATGTCATTATGGCTACTTTGTTCCTGCATTAAATATCATCCTTCTTTGATGGATCAATATATATTCCATCAATTGATATTATATAAACCAAAAATGTGAACATTTTTATTTGAAAATCACACCTTCTATGTTTTTTATTCAACTACTTCTTCTGCAGGGTCATCATTAAAATTATGTTGTTATCTTCTTTCTCTTATCTTATCATTAAATAGATAATAATTTCATGTAGAAGAAAAACCACAAACTAAAAAAGTTAATATCTAAAGGAAATATTCCTTAAATTAATGAGGATAGTGGAAGAATTAATTTTACCAAGTGGAATTATTGTATACTTATCGTGTTTATAACATTTACGGACCATTGTATTTTTTATATACTCATGCTGGAACCTCACGTGATGATATATATAGATCAAATTTTAATAATAGAAAAGTATTTCCCTCTACACAATTTATCAAAACAAGTCATCAATACAAGGTATATGATATAGTTCAATGATTTTGATCTTGTTAAACATTTAATAATAATTACAATTTCACATTGATACATCTTTAATTTTTTTTAAATATTGGGTGAACCCCAAGGTGATACGCTTGACTGAATGGTTCGCTTTTTTAGATTCTCCTATAGTTTCTTCTTTAATTCATGGAACTCAATCGAGGCCACTCTATATGGAGTCATAGAAATATGTTTTTCACCAAGTATGAGTTCTATTGAAAACTCAACTTCATAATTTAGTTAGAGAAGTGGTACCTATTTTAAAAATAAATAAACAAACTCTCTAAAAATAGGGATATCATCTATGTTGCATTTCTCCTGAACATTTTAAGATAGATACCCCTTTTGAATTGGAATGAAAACTCAAATAATTGATGTGATTTTAGTTGGATGTTTTTATTTATCATCACACTTATATATTATCATAGGTTAGTTTTGAATATAAAATGAGGCTTACCTTGGAATAATTTTTGGGATTTATATACTGAAAGAAAATACAATCCCAAGATAATATAAAATTCAACAAATGGAAGAATGAAAATATTTGTAGGAATAACATTCCAAAAAACATCAATATAATAATAATAAAATACTTTATATGAGGTCATATTACAATTAGGTATTTTCATAGAAAATTATATGTCTAAATGTGTAGAGGAATTTTTACACACCTAGAAAAATCATTAGTTATAAAATTGAAGAAAAATATAGATTCAAATAAGGCATTATGAGTTATAGAATATAAGTTAGGTGTACCTTTAACTATATCATTATCACACCCCACATCAAAAAAAGGTATCACATGTTATTTCCCCTTTTCCATCAACCTAAGTGGTTTTTAATTTCAATCCTCATCATTAACCATCAGATTTGGCCACTAGTTAGCATATTTCTCATAATCCTTTTATTTGACTCACTAGAGTGTTGGTGGTGTATATTTGGAAATTTTTATCTATTTAAATCATTAGATATATTTTTCCCATCACTTAATAATTTTATTTCACTATCTCCTTCCCTTCCATAATTAAAATATTTTCTAGTCCCCTTATGAATGATTCCTCCATGTTTCCCACCACACATCGAGATTGAAGGAAATATCATTTTCTTCTCTATATGGTTCTTAGTGTTTCCCTAGAACAAAATCATTTTATTATTATCAATTCCATTTGAGTTATGGGTAATTTTACACCCTAAGAGTTTATGGTATGTCTCTTGTTAAATTTAACTTCTTTGATATCTTACGTTACACAGAACACTGAGCATAAACAATTGAATAAATATTATTATTAAATTTTGATAGTGTTAAACTAGACATTAGAACAGAAGGAATGAATAGAATTAATTAAATTATGAAAATATAGTCTATACATGTTTATAAAATTAATTCATTGGTTAAACATTAATTATAAATGAAACTAAAAACCAATTGAACCAAAAGGCTGTTTTTTTATAATACAATTTTTATTACAATAATGGAATTTTATCTTAATCAATTAAATTAATCACTATTAATGAAAGATATTAATGAAATTTATATGTTACATATTCCATAAAATATTTTTAAATTCATCAAATAAGCTTAATTAGAGTATAATAAGAACGAATCCAATTTTAAGCATTAAAAGATATATTTCTAAAAGGTAATTTTACCACCTTATAATGGTTAACATCTTTTGATTATAAATATTGACAATATTATAGATAATATTGGTAAAAACATCATTTATAATATTGGAATTCCAAAATAAGATTAGGGTGAATTTTTGATATTTTTCAAAAATATTTATTTTCCATTGAATAATGATAATTTCTTACTTTTATAAAATTGAAAATTTCATTATGTTGAAGAATCATTATTATTTTAATTTTATCTGAATGTAATTTAATACATATCTATTTGAAAATAATATAATCTATTTCATTTTAATCATACTTATATCTTATTTTGGTAAAAGTTCATTTTTAGGCTTCAATTATATTTTCTAAATAAAAATATTATTCGATAAATTTTTCCCGATTAGTTTTAAATTTAATTATAAAACCACTATATTTTGAATGCTGAAAATTGATTCCATATTTAGATTCATTAGGTAAAAAATTATAGATAAGTCCCTTTTAACCATGGTACTTTTTGCTACCATGGTAAAGGGTAAATTGGTAAATTTAGATTTATAATAAAGTTATATGACCTAGAAAATTAGACTAATACAGTTCCAAATATTATTGGATACTTTATATTATACCATTAAAATAAATTTTTTTATAATTAATGAACACTTTTCCATGAAAACGACTTTGATATTATTTAAATTTGTGAAAATAACAATATATCACATTCATATTTTTAATAAAAATGTAATTTTTAATATGGTATTATATAGAAGAAATATTAATATATAGATATAATTTTGAAAACAGAAATACTTATCTATATAATGGTTTTTTAATTCTCAATTAGGAAATAATTACCTTAAATAATTATACAATTATGATGCGGTATTTATTAAATTAATGAAACAATCAAATAAATGATGATTTTAATTAAGTATTAAATTTATCATTTTGTAAAATTATTTTAACAAGCTATAGTCTATTTTTAATCTTTACACATTAAAAACTGGTTATGGTGAATTTATGGGATTTTTCTAAAATAGTTGATTTTTTTTCTGAATAGTGAACTATGATAATTTATAGTATAAGCTAAATACAATAATTTTTGAGTATGGGATGGTGTGTGTCTGAATTAATCACCATTAAATATAAAAAACATGAAATTTTTACTATAATTTTATAAAATAATCATCACAATTGATAGTATTGATCAAAAATAATAAACTAATGAATAAAATAATCCAAAACACCCCTCTCCTCTCCATATAAATACCACCCCTCACCACCCCTTACCCTTTCACCTCAAAATACTTGTATCCTATCTAAATTCTACCCAATTCCATTCCCAAGTCTCTTCCCCATATACAAGACATGATGGTATTACCAAAATACAAAATCCAAGTGTATTTATGAGGTCCTCAAGGAGATGATATTCAAGAGGTAAATTCCTCCTCTTTCCCTTTTAATTTATTTTCATTACTTATCTTCTACTCACATCCACTATCAATAGTGGCATGGTAACATGAGTATAATATATATATATATATATATATATATATATATTATTTTTTAATTTAATCTCTATCATAAAATCTATTCCCTTGTCCTTCTATTATAAAAATGAACACATCATACGTATTGTGTCAATTCACCGCCTTCGTGGATGATGATTTTTAATTTTCTATTATCTCATTCATGTGTGGCCATAAAATAATTATTATGGTTTAATAATATTTTAATATAAATATTAAAAGTTATATTATGTTCTGTACCCAATATATATACATTATATTAAATTAAATAACACATGTTTTTTATGGAAGTAAAAACTTCCAAAATAGATTAATATATTTTCACCAACATTTTATAAAATGAATCATCTTCACAGCATATAAAAAAATTATATATAATACTATTTTAACATTTATAATATAATTATTCCTAAATAATAATACTTAGACAATTTTTCTTCCATTTTACAAGAAATCCCATAATTATAAAAAATGGAATCGACCATAAAACCATGAAACACGCACTCTCAAATCAAATAATTAACATTATAACACATAGTAAAGGCCATAAATAAAATTAATAAAATTAAAATAAATAAAATATTTGTTTAATTGGTTATTAATTATGTAATTAATTAATATAATTTGATTATCTATTACATAAGTACATGTTCATAACACTTTCTTACATACGGTGAGGGTTTTCTTATTTTACGTTTATTTCTTTGAGTTATCCCTTTTTCACCACTTATTCCTTGGTTGTGGGTTTTTAACCTATTGATTGTTTTATCATATCATGAAACTTATTATATTCAAGGAATTAAATATTCTATTTCATTATTATTAAATTCATGGGGCATACAATTCAACTAATTAAACAGTGGAAATGGATTTCTAAACTCAATTTTACATCATTTGGTTAAACTTCTATTTCACTAATTATGTCATTCTAAGGTTTTGTGTAAAAATGTAATTTGATTGAATTATTTTTTATTTATATTTTTTATGTACATTTACATTAAATACACATAATCTATTAATTTGACTATTTATATGATCTATTAAGGGACTTCATCACAATTTTCTAATGTTGATACATATTTTTTATTTCATGCACCTATTTTCTTTTCTATGATATATATAATTCTAATTTTATTTCTGATCAACAATCATTGAATATTTTGTTAAATATTAAAATTTATTTTATCATGGATATCTTTATTATCAAATCCATATTCCATTTTTAAGTATGGTGTTTACCTTGATAGTTTTTAGATTTAACTTTAGTGAGTTTGATAAATTTGTAACTTTTATTTAATACATATATTTGATGATAATGAAAATTATTTATTAATTAAATCGATTATTAGATTTATGTTGGATTATTTATATGGGTATGAAATGGTTTGAGGATTTTCTAATTCAAGACCTATGGGATGGGGATCAACTCTTGCAAGCACCTCGATGCATCAGAAGTCTCTTGAGATGGAATCAGATGTTGAAAAACCTATAGCATTTTTTTAAAGTATATTTAGTTGGGTTTCTACCCATATACATCAATCATCTTTTGAATAGTCATGGTGGTATGATGGTTCTTGTGGATGATACGTGACATTAAAAAATTTAACAATTCTTACATTTAGAATTCAGTTATTATTATCTAGATAATTTTCACTATGACAAAATCTATGGATGAATTTTCTTTCTCAGATTATTTATATCAATGTGTATTTTAATTATTTACCTTACAATTTAGATTATAATTTTTTATTCTTGTCTACTTATATTTTACCTAACTCTTATTTAGAATTTGAGCTCACCACTTTCATATGTTAATTTTCCCCCAGGATTCCAAGAAGTTTATTATGATTGAAATGTAGTGTTACGCTGAGGGGATAATGGTTTTTTCAAAGAAAATAGTTTTTTTATTTTATGTCTAAAGTAATACACTCCACTATGCTACTGGGGTCAGGGTTTGTAATGATGGAATCAGAACATGTTTAGAATAAACCATGGGAACTAGATTTTAGAAATCCTTTATTAGGTAACATAACACTAAGATATAATTTAAGGATAACTATAGAATAAAATCCCAAACAAACCATGTTAATGAGATTATCTAGGAATAAAACTTTCAATTTGTGCTTTTTATTTCACTAGTTTTGGGATTCTACATAATGTTTCATAATTATATGATATAATCAAGTGTATGTAGTAATTTAGAAATGTCCCTGTTGATGCTTCTTTCCATCACAGATTCTAACGACTGGAAAAGAAACAAAGAGATTCATCCTTTGAAGAAACATAAAAAATTTCCAAAGGCATGAAAAATGATATCTTCAATCATGGGTCGCGAAAGTTTCATCATGGTCATGAAGGTATACTTGCGTGCCACATATTGGTCATGCATGTGACTTGCGCATCCTATTTTTTTCACCCAAGGTCTTCACTGACCTATAAATACCCTTGAGGGCCCCCCATTTTGAGGACAGAAAAATTCAAAAGTCAGATTTATGATCTCGGTGCCCTAGTCTCTACTTGAAGTCTTCCGAACACTTATAAGGTAATTTATTATCTAGAATGGAAGATCTAAATAGGGGGAACAAGGCCTAAGTGTTGAAATTCAACAAAACTTGCACGCCTAACTGTCCAACCCTGATGTGAAATGGTCATACTTGCACACCATCTTACCCCTTCAACAAAACTTGTGCGCCACACTTTTGGAAGCCTTTAGGGATAATATTAAGGGATTTAGAAAAGTATCACCCAAGTATTACCCTATGGGTTAACCGTCATGCAAGTATAGATGTGTCGCGCACGTATACCTGCGCGACCAGTACTTACGCACCTGCCTCTTTTTGGGTGCCCCTCTTGCCTATTCAACCCTTTCTTTCAAATCCACCTCTCCTCTTCATGATTTAGCCTTCAAAACCCTCTTCAAAGACATTTCTGGCATGGTTCCTTTATTGGCTTCCTTATCTGAAAGAAATTATGTGGAACATCTCTCAAAACCTAGTGATTTACATATATTTATGTCACTAAGGTTAGAGATTTCATTCTTTCAACCTCATCCTTTAATATGAGAAGATCATTAATTTGGGAATCCTCCTTAGGAGTAAGCCCCATGTTCCCTAACATAGGCCTCCTTTTTAGGAGTAATCCCCAGTCCAAGTTCCATTAATATGGGCATCCTCCTAAGGAGTAAGCCCCAATCATAATTTTACTCTAACCTAGGCCTCCTTCTTAGGAGTAAGCCCTATATGTCAAGTCCCCTTAACCTGGGCCTCCTTTTCAGGGGTATGCCCCAGTCCTAATTTTTTTTGATTTGGGCTTACTTCTCGTGAATAAATTCCAATTATAAGTACCCTCTAATTTGGGCATCCTTTTCAGGATTAAATCCTAAGTTAAGTATCCAAATATCCATAAAGCACATATACCTTTATGGACCTTGTTCCTGGGTTTCTTCCCTGAAGAAAAATACCAATCTTAATCTATATAGGCAGTCATCCATACATAATCCCCACATCATTCCTTATGATTGCATCTTTCATGGAAAAATCGTCAGGTTTTACTGATACCTCTTGTTTCTCACACCGAGCATGACTCACGTGACCTTAGAGTGTAAACGTAATTATGACATCTTTCTTTGGTCCATCGATTATAAATAAACCTCTTAATTCTTTACTCGAACTATGTGGGTCATGATTCATTTTCTAAACAAGGATACGTATGTAGCATATCTGCGGGTATTATCCTAACTCTGAAATAAAACATGTCCTTCTAAACGACAATAAACTTCAAGTGCCCCACTGAGTGGATTTAAAACCAGTATGGTTATCATAATCACCAATAAATTTATATATAATGTATTGAAGGATGCCATTGACTATGAATATATAACAAATATAAATTATTCTCTATCAATGAAGAACCTCAAATACATATAAAAATATTCTCTAATTCTCAAACATATCAATCATTGATTTTTAGATCTATAAGAAATCTCATTTTTATACTTGGTCATTTAATTAGGATTCAGGAACATAACTCAAATCTATAAAGATATTCCAAGAGTAGACAGTAATTCCCCCCAAAAAGATGTGATGAGTCTGACCTCCCATCCTCTCAACCAATGCAAATTCTTAAGCCTCATCAGTCCAAATCTAATGAGCACCTAACTTTGGAAAGTAGGTCCAAATGGATATAGAATCATTGGATGTTTCCTATTCTACGAATAAACCTGTTAAAAACAGATTGGAATGTTTGAACCTTAAACAAACAAGGTCATCCCCATTTTGAGAGGAAACAAATTTTTTTGAACCTGACGTGAATTCTTAACCAAGTTAAATGATGTTTTACTTATTTTTTAGGCCCCTATTAAATTCAATGTGAGGTCCAACAATACAATAAATAACATATGTGCTCATCCAAAAGATGTAGTGGCCGAACTTATCTTGATTATGTCTGTTATATCAAACATGCACTCATTTCCAAGATCTCTCTGCATTATAGAAATGGCTTCTCTAATGTTCACACCTGTGAATGCATCTTCCGCTACTTCTATTGGATCCCCATCTGCTCTAATGACGACATTACCTACTCAGAATCTTAAACATTGGGTCTCAAATGAACTGGTTAAGGAATACCATCAACACGGTACCATTCTGACTCTGGAGGCCACTCGACAATCCCTCAAAGTCAATAATTCACCCTGGTTGTCTAGACAGCGACGAACAGCAATCAAGAAGCAGGTGGTGCCAACCACCATCTCCAACCGTTTCGGGTCGTTATCCCCAGAACACAATCACCAGTCCTTCCCATATTATGGGTAGGTGAATGATATG
The DNA here is from genome assembly GCA_963277665.1 of Viscum album. NCBI lineage: Eukaryota > Viridiplantae > Streptophyta > Magnoliopsida > Santalales > Viscaceae > Viscum > Viscum album. The sequence goes on along the minus strand of OY728135.1, from coordinate 246,294,574 downwards.
GTCAGTCAAGGCCTTAAATCAAGGATACATGAGTCCTTCCTGAGGGCTCCCATCAACAATCACCGCCAGACTCGGTGGTGCTATGGGTCATGTGCAACAACAACCGGTGGTGCTACCATCAGTTGTAGTACCATTCACCACACCTGTCCAAGCTCCTGTTATTTCCAAATCTCAGGCCCAAGCTCAACCAGAAGTTTCTCAAATGTTAATGACTACCATTGAGTCATTAACAGCTCACTTGGAATCTATGATGGGAAACCGTGCACAAATTCAACCATAAAAGAGAGTTTATCCTGAATGGGTTGATGGAATTCCTCCCCCACGAAATTTTGAAAGTACCAAATGGTTCGGGAGACCCAGAGCAACACATAACACATTTTGTTTCTTATTGTGATCCTATGATGGGAACTCCTAAACAAAAATATGTAGTTAAGCTCAGGTGTTTTGTACAGTCATTACAAGGACCTGCATTTGTCTGGTATACAAGCTTGAAATCCCAGTCAATTACCGGATGTGAAGATCTCCATAAATGATTCCTTCTTCAATTCAGCTCAACATTGCCAAAGAAAACAGTTATTTATCTTAAAATTTTTAAGCATAGGGAGAATTAAAGTGTTTCGGATTTCATTGATCGCGGGAAGGGATTAACATATTTATTATGGTTAGAACTCCCTCAAGAATAATTGTTTCCAATCTATGTGGAAAATATGTGTGATGAATTATGCACACCATTGATCCCTGTGAAATACACAGGAGGGTTTCGAGACCATACTTCGATCATTCAACAGATTGAAGACTCTCTTACAAATACTAAGTATAAAACTCATGTAATTCCATCAGTTCCAAGAAGGAGAATGGGTAGAGAAGAGACTACTACAGTTACGCTTTAATAAGCACCTGTACCTAATTCAACATCAAAAAATTCATCTTACCAAAGGGATCCACCTCCTGAGCATCAAAAACAATGTCCGTTTCGACAAGATGATCAATGAGATCAAAGAAGGAAACAAGTGGAGGAGTTAAAGAGCAAAGTTTATTCTTTCTGAAATGAACATGTTCCTGGTTACTTCATTTCAGCCATGGAAAATAATTTGTTTCAATTTCCAAGTCCTAAAAGGCCGAAAAAGTAAGGATATGAAGACCTTCTCAACTATTTCCCATTTCATCAGATGTTGGGGAATCCCATTCAGTAGAGTTTTGTCTTTAAAGACCTCCTGGAAAAGATGTTGGACTCGGGACAGGTAAAACTAAATGGTTCTTCAGCCCATGTAGCATGTGTTACTACTACAGATCCAGAGGAAGAAGGTGAGTGGCATGAATTCAAGAGAAAAAATGCACAAAAATATGATGATTGGATGGTCAAAAAAATGATCAACTGAACTCATGCCGTTTGAAGAACGCAATTGAAGAAACCAATTGTGTCTTCTGCAATGAATGCCACAACAAAACCCCCTTCATCAGAAGTAAAATCCTCAAAGAAACAGCATAATTCAAAGAAATCAGTGATGTCAGAAGAAGATGAGATCATGTCAAAGCCCATGTTGTCTTTGACTCTGGCATATTTTATTCCATCTACTTCAAATCCACAGGCACCACCCCACCAAACGGCGCAACCTAAACTGCTAATCAGGCAGAGTCATCATCAGATGAAGAGTTGATATTTGGTTCTCTTAACATGATTCACTTAATAGATCCTTATGCCAATCACAGTTTTTATCATGATGAGCACGAATTCTCTATATCAAACAGAGGAATTAGAGGAAGTTCGAGAGGTCTAGGATATAGAGGAAGACATGGATATTCTAGAAGCCACTATTTCAATCATACCCTTGCTAGAACTGTATATGCAGCAGAAACTCATGGCAATGCCCTTCAGTGGGCTCAACAAGAACAAGCATGTTCTTCCACACATGGAAGATTCAGTCCTGGAATAGTTATTTTGGAATACCGGTTTGAGGTTACACCTTCTTCCTCTCACCAAGTAAATAGACCTAGTCAGTCTAATCTTCCAAAGCCAGGAGTATTTACAACTCCTACCCCGACACAAGAAGCATCTACTTCCAAAGTATCAACTTCTATGGCACCTGTGAAACCACATGTTCTTGATAGAAAAAGTAGACCATTGGATCAAAAATATTATGTCTTGATAAATTTGGCTCATGTGCTGGCCAAATTATAGATTTTGGATGCCTTGAATCTATCAAACGATCTTCGGGAGGAACTTATTGAGGCTTTTTCCAGTCCTCAGGAATTTGAAACTGAAATTGTTGAGGAAGAAGTCTCTCATGTAGAGAATGATCCTGAAGAATTTCATGTAGTGATATCTTTTACAGATGAAGATGAAGATGATGTTGTGCATGGACATATTAGACCTTTGTATTTATCTAGAATGGTCAATGATGTAGACATCCGACGAGCTTTCATTGATAATGGTTCAGGAGTCAACCTCATCCCCATTCGTACACTTCATTGATTGGGCCTCACCGAATCTGATTTATCTCATTCAACTTTGATGTTGCAAGGATATGATAAAAATGAACAAGAACCACTGGGTGAGATCACACTCAGAACTTAGTTTGGGGATCTTGTATCCAATTCATATTTTGTGGTTGTTCGTCATGACATAACTTTCAACATTTTTCTTGGAAGACCTTAGCTACATCAACATGTGGCTATACCTTCATCATACCATCAATGTCTCAAATATTGTTTCAATGGTTAAATTGGGACATTGTATGGTGATAAATCCCCATTCAAAACATGTGAATGTCAATACATTGAGGCAAAATTTTATCACATGGAAGGAAAGGAGGTATCTACGGAAAAAAAGGTTACCAAAATTAATGTTCGATGTGGTTTGTAAAAGATTCCATTAAATCCATTTATACATGTGATTACAGATTATGTTTTGCCTATCAATCAAATTGATAGGATAGACCCAAATCCAAATACTCTTATAGAAACTTCTATAATGTCAATTATGGAAATCAATCCAGATAGCATGGGAGAAATTTGTGATTCACCAAGCAATGATGAAAGCTCAAATGGAAATTCCTTAATTTCATCCACTTAAATCCAACAATTCTATACTTCATCCATAAGGCCATAAGAAGTTATAGAAATGTTAGAGATGAACGATGATGTTGATTCTCAATCCATCATCTCTTCTTTATTACCCAAGGAAGACCCTTCATCATCAATAGGGTTCAAAATGGTAGCCTCTTCTTCAAGATGTTCAAATTTTAACATCTCTCTTGATTATGGAAATTATTCTTCATCATCTACTACGCAAGTAGAAATATAAGAAATAACACGTGTTGAAGAAGAAGAGGAAGATCTCAGAGATGCTCCTCCAACATTTGAAGAGGGTATCTCTACCACTATGGATAGACTCCGAGAAATAAATCTGGGTTCAAAATAAGATCCACACCCCACTTTAATTAGTACGACCCTGACTCTTGAAGAGCAAGAAATGTATATTTCATTTTTAAGGAAAAATTGAGAAAAATTTTCTTGGAACTATACAGAAATGTCAGGGCTTGATTCTGATGTTGCTACTCATCATTTGGGTTTTCCAGGAGAACATCGAGGATTTAAGCAAGCCGTGAGAAGAAAACACACAACTTATGCTTCCAAAATTGAAGCTGAAGTGGATAAGCTTATCAAATTTAACTTCATCAAAGAATTTAAATATCCAAAATGGATGGCTAATATTGTCCCTATGAAAAAGAAAAATGGAAAAATTAGAGTTTTCATTGATTTCATAGATCTTAATCGGTATTGTCCCAAGGATGATTTTCCGGTTCTGATCACCGAACTCTTAATTGATGCAACAAATGGCTATGAAGCACTTTCCTTCATGGATAGATATTTATTGTATAATCAAATCTGAATGGCTCCAAAAGATGAACAATATATAGCCTTCACAGCCCCTCAGGGTGTGTTTTGTTATCGGGTGATGCCCTTTGGCCTGAATAATGGAGGCGTAACATATCAACGTGTCATGCACCGTATCCTCATGCCTTTATTAGGGATGTTTGTTGAATGTTATGTGGATGATTTGGTGGTTAAATCAAGATAATGTTCTAATCACTTGGCTGATTTAGAAATCATATTCCACAAACTACGACAACACAATTTGAAGATGAACCCCTTGAAATGTGCTTTTGGGGTAACCTCAGGAAAATTTCTCGACTTTGTTGTATGCCATTGTGGTATCGAAGTTGATCCTGAGAAGAAAAAGTCAATCCTTGGTATATCACCTCCTCAAAATTTTAAGTAATTGAGAGGACTTCAAGGCAACTTGTCCTATATTCGGCGTTTCATCACCAATATGGTAGGAAACGTTTACCCTTCACCAAATTGATGAATAAGGGAGCCACTTACCAGTGGACTGAAGAATGTCAAGAAGCATTCAATATTCTCAAGAAATATCTCTTGATTCCACCGGTATTAGTGACACCTATTTAAGGAAGACAACTTATTCTTTATGTGACAGCTTTAGAGCAATCATTGGGTGCATTCCCTTCCTGGAAGAATGATACTGGTAATAAAAATAGCCTTTACTATCTCAGTCGGACTATGCTTGAAGCAGAAACCCGATATTCAAGTATTGAAAAGTGATGCCTAGCATTAATCTTTGCGGTTCAGAAATTGAAACACTATCTGTACCATCATGAGGTCCAATTGGTATCTCTCAATAACCCGCTCAAATTCATCCTTAGTCGTCCAATGCTTACAGGACGTCTGGAAAGGTGGGTAGTTATTTTGCAGTAATTTGATATCCATTATGTGACTCAAAAGGCAATAAAGGGCCATGCTCTGGCTGATTTTATTGCTGAACACCATTCAGTAGAAGATACATCATAGATATCGAACTCTCTTATGAGGAAGTCTTTTCAATTCAAGATAATCTTCAAACATGTGAAATGTAGATTGATGGTGCTTCTATAAGTTCAATAGGGAAGCAAATGGAAGATCCTAAATTCAACAAAGTTGGGTTAGGAATTCTGCTCATTTCTCCCGAAAAGGTACTGCTACCCTATTCCTTCTTATTGCAGGAAGGCAGTACAAATACTGAATCAGAATATCAAGCTCCCATCGCAAGATTGGAGTTGGCACTTTAGGCACAAGTGAATCACTTAAAGGTGAAAGGTGATTTAAACCTGGTAATCAAACATGTCAATGGGGATTATGCCATCAGAAAGGAAGAGTTAATCCCTTTGTATGATTATTTCAGAGAGTTAATTGTGGAATTTCCATCGGAACCGACATTTTCTTATGTCCTGTGATGAAAAAATTCCCAAGCTGATGCATTGGCTAATATAGCCACAGCTCTGGCAGATTCAGATCGTGACGAAACAATCAACAGTATTCCCCACTATCGTACAATTTCACCTTATATTAAAATCAGAATAGAGGAAATCAATGAAATTAGTCCCATTTCTAAACCATACAGTCATACTACAAGATGGATGACACATATCAGGGAATACATTCAAAATTGAACACTTCCACCTGATAGAGCCAGGAAAGAACAAGTCTGGTGACGTGTGGTCAATTTTACTCTTTATTATAGCCCTGATCACCTAGAAAAAATTCTCTACAAAAGATGTTTTGATGGAATTCTCTTCAGATGCATTGATGGAGAAGAGACAATGGATGTCATGAAAGAAGTACATGTAGGAGTCTGTGGTGCCCACTAGTCTGGACATAGACTTTCTAATCAAATTCAAAGGCTTGGATACTTTTGGCCTTCAATGATACAAGAATGTGATGATTTCACTAAGAAGTGTTATTCTTTCCATGTATGTTCCAACTTCCTTCATCAACCCCCAAAGTTGCTTCATATAGCTAAATAATCATGTCCATTTACTACATGGGGAATGGATGTAGTAGGACCTTACCCTTCAGCTAAATAAAAGTAGTTTAAGTATATTCTTACTACTACTGACTTCTTTTAAAAATGGGCAGAGGCAATACCTCTCAAAGAAGTTAGTTCAAAAATAATTGTTAGCTTCATCAAGTCTAACATCATTACCAGATTTGGTGTCCATCATACCATATTGACGGACAATGGCACCAACTTCTGTTCATCCAAGTTAAGGAAGATGAATCAAGAATACAACATCAAATCCAACCATTCATATCAGTATCATGCAGTGGACAATGTCCAAAAAGAATCCTTCAATAAGAATCATTCAAATATACTGCAAAATATGGTTGATAGATATAAGAAATCATGTCCTGATAAACTGTTTCATGCTTTATGGGCTTATCGGACCACCACCCACCCTGCTACACAGTCAACTCCATATTCATTGGTATATGGAACGAAAGCAGTCCTGTCCATTGAGGTTCAATTACCTTGGCTAAGAGTAACCATTTCTGATCAGTCATCTACAGATGAACAATCTCAAAAGTGATTTGATTAATTGGAATGATTAGATGAAAAAATATTTTTCTCTCTACACCACTTGGAAGTCTATCAGAATCGAATAGCACTTGCTTTCAATAATAAATTCTGCCTTCATTCATTCATTCAAGGAGAATTGGTATTGGTTCTTATAACTCCAATGATACCAGGAAATAAACCTCCCAAGCTTCATCCAAAGTGGGAAGGACCTTACTCAATACATAAGGTCTACTGCAATGGAGCTTATTCTTTAATCACAATGGATGGAGAACTCATCATGACTCCAACCAATGTAGGATTTTTGAAGAATTATTTTGTGTAACACAAATACAATACATCCCAAAAGATGTTAAACTGCATAACCATCGTCTTAGCTATATGACGTTAAATTGTGCACCTCTTCGTGCCACATGACGTTAAACTGTGAAAAAGTCCTTAATACGTCCTAGCTACATGAAACTAAACTATACATCACCCTTTCTTCCAACATGACATTAAACTGTATTGTCCCTCTTTCCTCCAACATGATGTTAAAATATGTTGTCTTTACTGCCTGACATTAAACTGCATAGTCCCCCCATGTTCTTACTGCAAGCCTTTAAACTGCACAGTCCCTCTTTTGTCCTACATGACATAAAATTGTGCATCGATAATTTTATTGCTACCTCTTGTTTCTCACAATGAGTATGACTCATGTGAGCTTAGACTAAACTTCAACCATAACACCCTCTCTGGGCCACTAACCATGGGTAATTCCCAACACCATCTTTGGGTTGTCCTCAAGTACAACTTGACCACCAATTCATTCTTCAATCTAACTACATGGACTTTGAACCTCACCTTCTAGGAGGGGTACATAGGCAACCAATCGATGATCAAGCCCAAAACCAGTGTATTCACATCAGTTCACCTTCATCTCATACAATGTTGATTCATGATGACACCCCCAGAACCAATATTTTTTACATTGGTTAACCATGGTCCATGCATATGACTATAAACTATTTGCACTTTTGTCCTATACGACAATAAACTACAACATTCATTGGAAATCTCACATGAGAGGGAATCATTATTGATATTGATCTCCAATCATGTTATATTCCAAAGACTACGAGCATACATGGAAATTCCCAAACCTTTAATCTTGGGTCAAACCATCATTGCACTAAAGTCCCCATTCACCCTTTACTTGTACAAACCAAATATGTACATAGGGTATTTCAAGAACTACGTGTGGCTTGATTCCCATACTTATGGGATACGTAGGAAAGTTCGAGCGTCCCTCGAATATAGCCCCCGGTCTTTGGGCCTAACCCCAAATTCCACTTTCATTTCCATGGATGAAAAGTCCCCCTGTGAAAACATGGATGTGGTATGAAAACCCTGGTCTTCATTCACATCTGTTTTATAACAAACACACAATGTGTATTCCTCGTTAAGGTCCGAGCTCTATGACCCTAAACTAAGATCTCCTACACTCTCGTCCCACATGACATTAAACTATATTTCATGAACTATGTATGGTGTCATTCTCATCCTTACGGGATACGTAGTGAAGTATTGCACCTCAATTCAGGACCCAGCCACAACATGATTATGGTCAGCTTTGTTCTATGTATCTCTTTCATGCATTAGACATGACCCATTTTCATGTGTCATACTCCTAACCTTAAATACGACCAGATCTCCATAACCCTTTTTCTTGACTTCTACTCACAAAATTTATGATACATGAGAGTTCTTTTGCCTGACTATACAGCACGTGCCCTTAGGCGGCCTTGCATAAGTAGTCTACAAAACAGACATGTCAGCCAAAAGATACTATTATATGACTATGCAACCAATGCCCTTAGGTGGTGCTGCATAATTCAACCCACTAACGGGTTTTTCAAATAGTGGTAACTTCATTCTTGGGAGGAAAACCTATTTTCCCTTATTTGTCTTAACAACAATATGTAGGGATCTTCAAAAATAACCATCCTTAACATATTTTTCCCATACTAATTTTTATGATTTGAAAGTATTTAATTCTATGGTTTATATTTCCCTTCCCTACGTTTGGGGCAGCCCTTTGTAGGAGTGAAATTCATCCAATTCTTTGACAATATTGATTGGAAATATCCTCTCCATATTCAACTACCTCTCTCCATATAGCAGAATCTATGCGTTGTAAAATTTGAATCTCCATAAACTTTCACTGGCTTTTTAGCAATAGAATAGTAAAATTACTGAGAGTTCTTTTGCCTGACTATGTAGCACATGCCCTTAGGGAACCTTGTATAAGTAGTCTACATAACAGACCTGTCAGCCAAAAGATACTATTATTTGACTATGCAGCCAATTCCCTTAAGTGTCCTTTCATAATTTAACCCCCTAACGGGTTTGTTAAATAATGGTAACATCACTCTTAGAAAATAATTCTTCTAATGCCTTTTAACCCTTTTTTCATATCATTCCTTAGATTCAAAATTTCTTAAGTCATAGTTTACATGTTTTCCCCCATACCTGAATATGGTAATATTTTTTAACGTAAATTATCATGGAATTTGGTCAATTTTAATCCATTCATTCGAAGCTATTCGACCTTAAACATTATCTTTTTTATGTCTGGGGTGCATGAATTTAAACTGCCCACAAAAGACATGGGAACTCTGAACAAAAGCCAAGTACCAGCTCACTAAACCTAAATATTTGTATGATTTAGGTAATATTGAGCAATAAAAAGATTCCAAGGTTGTAGGGTTATTTATAATAATACTAGAAAAAAATAAAACTATGCTCACTGGGCCCATTGGCTAAGGTAAAACTTTTAAGTAGGTAGCAAACGAATGCATGCACAAATTATTCAAGATGAAAGTGTTTTTCATTGATGCACAAGAGTTAGATTGGAATCCACAGACTGGAGTCACTTCTCTTTTTCAAGAATTACATGATGCTTTCAACATAACTCTTCATTTGATTTACGGAATCCTGAGCTTCATCAACAGCCACCTGGAATTCATTTATTCAACTGGATACAATAAGAGATGCAGTGATAACATCTCTTCTTGGAACAATTGTAAAAGAATGTTCTTGAGTGCGGTTTGAGAAAATTTTCTACTGATCAAACAATGACTCTGTTTTTTTTCTAAGAGACTTGGAATATGGATACATGGATTTGAGAATAGAGCATTGGAAGTAAAGAGCCATTTGGAGAGAATACTGTTTCCGACGCTTTCGTTGGGGCGTGCACATCCGTCTATCCGCGGAGGAGGACGCGCTGTGCTTATTGGCCCACATTCCCGCTTTCCAAAGGCGGGCGGCATTCGATCCTTATTCAAGGACGTCTGCTCCTTGATCGAAACGGGATGATGGGATGTCGTCTCCTCCTTCCATGGATTCCTCCTCGGAACTTGTTACCTAGTCCGGGTCTCCCTCATAGATTTAATACGTTGTTCGTGAAACTGTTCCCAGTGCCATGTTTCCATGGACGCCGGTTAATTACACTGCTTCTGTCGGGACATTCCAAAGGGTCCGGTCAGGGCAACAACCTTCAGTCGGGGGAGTAGTCATGTTGAGGCATCAGTAGCGTGTCTAGATGCTGAGGAACCTGGCATGTCTGTCTATTATCCCTGGTCACAGGGCTTCTCGAGGGCGTGGAAGCCCGAGGCATCCCACATCGAGCACGGGAATTATATGCCGTAGGCACGTATCTGAGGTTTTCCTCAGCTTTTCATGTTTAACACAGGGTACGCCGCGAGTTTAACGTCTAGTGGAGACGAATCAGCCCGACCGGAGCATTATCTAGAATAGATCGGATAGAGGGATTTCCCTTGAAGGGGTGCCGATACCGGGACCAGCCCATGGGCGGCTGTGAAGAGGAGCGCACCGACATGGTCTCACTGAGATATGACGGTCCGGGTGAGGATCAGGGTGGATGATGGATATACAAATGAAGTGGAAGGGGGGAATGGCAAGGAACCATCGCAAGGGAAATGGTGAAGTTGGGCTTTAGCCTTGAAGGGGCTTCCTACGTATCCCCGTGGCAGGGAATCAAAGTCCGCGTAGTTCAAGATGGTGCCAGTGAACCGGCATGAGGGTGGACCTTGTTCCGATGGGCATCATCAGCGAACTGACGTGAATGGGGAGGACTAGGAGGGCCCTAATGGTGGTGGGATTTAACCTCATGGAGGCTTCCTACGTACCATTTCGTGACATGGATCAAATACCACGTAGTTCAGAGGGGCTTCGTCGGCGAACCGACGTGAAGGTGGACCTTGGTCCAATGAGAGATGGGCATGAACCTCGGGGAGGATTCCTACGTACCATGCCTTGACATGGATCAGAGACCTCGTAGTTCAAAGGGTTTCATCAGTGAACCAACGTGAAAGTAGACCCGGGGGTCCACTAGTGGTGGGCTTGAACCTTGGGAAGGTTTCCTACGTACCATGCCTTGACATGGATCAAAGACCACGTAGTTCAAAGGATTGATGGAATATAGTTTAACTTCATGCGGGATGGTAGTGATCCCTGACGTGAATGAACGACGGGTGGTGGGTGTCGGCGAACCAACGTAAATGAGGGACCTTGGTCTGATGGGAGATGGGCTTGAACCTCTGGGAGGCTTCCTACATACCATGCCTTGACATCGATCAAAGTCCTCGTAGTTCAGGTGAAAATGGGGGGAGCTCGGCACACCGACAAGGAGACGGTCTGGGCCAATGGTTGTTGGGATTGAACCTCTAGAAGGCTTCCTACGTACCATGCCTTGACATGGATCAAAGTCCTCATAGTTTGGGTTGGTCACAAAGGCTTTCCGTCGGACTGGAATGCAGTTTAACGTCATGTTGGACGAGGGCATACAGTTTAACGTCATGCTGGACGAGGGTATAACTTGATGTGAATTGGATGATGGGTGGGCTTGAACCTCGTGGAGGCTTCCTATGTACCATGCCTTGACATGGATCAAAGTCCTCGTAGTTCAAATGGGTGTGTAGTTTAATGTCATGCGGGACAAGGGGCATAGAGTTTAACATCATGCTGGATGAGGGTATGCCGTTTAACGTCATGCTGGACGAGGGAAAAACTCGAGGTGAATGAACGACCGAGTAATGTGGATTGAACCTCATGGAGGCTTCCTACGTACCATGCCTTAACATGGATCAAAGTCCTCATAGTTCTCTAAGGGTGGGGGTCAGGGTCGGTGCTCACTCTAAGCCCACGTGAGTCATGCTCGATGTGAGAAAAAAGAGGTTGCAAGGACCTGACAATCACGTCGCGAAGGATGCGTCTGTGAGAAGAGAAGAGGGTCTTACGCGTTAGGCGGCCCATGGTGCTAGGACTTAATCCAGGATGGAGGCTTGGAGTGCGACAAAGCGCAGCGAAAGAGGGATTTGGGACCAATGATAGGAGGTGACTCGTTCCCTATCACGCCCTCCACTGACCATGGTAGTGGGGAAGTACGGAGATGCAGGGGTGCAACCATCCGTTGGGGAACTAGGGTCGCCCTTCTCCTGAGAACATACGCCACTCCAATATGGAGGATATCATCCCTTGTGGATGGGTGATTCTACTCTTGTGGAGACGAGTGGCGTAAAAAATGTTCGAGCTGGGGGGACCCTTCGTGAGAGGCATGAGGTCGGGTCACAGTTTAACATCATGTGTTGAGGACGTGATGCTTGGCAGTTTAACATCCTGCAGCTCGGACGAAGTGGGTTCACTCCACACCCCTAGGACTTACATAACCGGTACCCTATGGTCCTTGGGGAGGGATGGTACCATTAAGGTCCTGGTCAGGGGGGGTTGTGGAACAAACCATCGAGGGGTCCATGTTAGCGTGGCTATGCGAAGAATCAATAGCCGTTAGTGTGCCTATGCGAAGAAGCATTAGGCGAAGCAACGCTATGAGTGGTATTGTCCGTGGGACTTTGAAATCACATCGTGCAAACCAGGAGGGTCGCACGAGAAGAGGAATTTCCAAGAAAAGGAGTGTGCTTCGTGAAGTGGGGTGCCTTGGCCTTAGCATGGGGCATAGGTGTGAGTGGAGGGTGCTTGGCGAAGTGGAACAGTATTCGCGGAGCACCGCCTCGCGAAGAAGAGGTGCCTCGCGAAGTAGAGTGCTGCGAAGTAGTGTGCTTCGCGATGTGTAGCGATCCTACCTTAGCATAAGGATCAATAGTACAACTTGGGTGTTTTGCAAAGCATAAACGCTCCGCGGCTGCCCGGGTTCCCTTGGGAATCCCCTTCCTTCGCGAATGCCCTTGAGCTTCGCGAAGGGAATCCCTCTCGGAAGAGGGGCTCAAACCGAGACAAAGCAAAGGCGTCACGTGAAGTAGAAGTACCTCGCGGAGCTCATGATTCCTGGGGGCAAAGGGTGCTTCACGATTCGGGAGAGGAGAAGCCGAAAGGTCGGATTCTCCGTTCCGGGACTTAGGGGGAGTCCAGTATTTATAGGGAAGGGGCGCCGTGAAGCAGAACTCGCACGCCACCTCAGGTGCTTCACGGCGCACTTGCAAACGTCAACGTCGTCCGCAAAGAATTACCGCCTCTGGAGCTTCGTGGTGGGATCGCGAACGTCAAATGCGTTCGCGGAGAGTTACCCCCTCTGGTGTTTCGCGAGACCGCGATGCTCGAGGTGCTTCGCGCCGGTGCTTCGCGTCGGTGCTTCACGAGGCATCACGCCAGACTTCTTTTTCGTCCCTTCCTTTCATGCAATATTTTGGCGCCAACAAATGCCCCCCCTCAGACTTGGAGCCATGGAGGGTGAAGGGTTGAATTATGAGGGAAAATCGCCAAAATTGTCAGCGGTTCGCGATGCGGCTTCGCGAAGGGGGCCCACGGTGTTGACCTGGGCCACGGATCCGGACGCGCCGTGATGCTCCGCGTGGGTGAGGCACGCCGCGATGCTCTAGGTTGCTACCTATAAATAGGGGGTCGACCTCTTTTGTCTTCACGCGACTTCCTTGTCTTTTTGTGCTCTCGACTTCGCGAAGCTCTGCGTACTCCGCGACAGCCCTCCGCTAATCGAGCTTTGCAGCGAACCGCAGGTCTCCGACTCTGCGTCCTTTCCAAGCGAACTTCTGCATGTCAGCCTAGGCCAGACTTCGCGGCTTGGTCTCGCGTCCGACCTTCGCGATCCAGCTTCGCGATCCGTTCTAAAAAAAATTCTTTTCTGAGGGCCGGAATCGAAATGGCCCATCAAGAGGCTGTATTGGGCGTGCTTGCAAATGCCGCCCGTCGAGATGAGATGGCCAACTGTCCAGGCCTTGGGGAGATGGTCTGAAGCCATTCGGACCATGCTTCTTTGACAGATCTGCTATCGGAGGGTCAGAAGAATTATCCGCAGTGTAAGAATCTTCCATTGTACGGCTTTGTGTTGAGGGATTACGTCTTCATCCCTGAGGCGAGTAGGGACGAACCAGCTTGCTGGTTCAGGAGTACACCATGCCAGCACCAATGGTTCAGGGCGGTCGATGGTCATGCACAGGAGGACTTCACACCCGTCACCGCTGACTATCTCTACAACCATGTGAACGATATTAACGGGAGGCCACTGCAACCGGAGATGTCCCCTCCTCTCTACCGTACCATGCTGAAGGCGGCTTTGAAGGATTCGAAGAAGGGATGGTCCGATGAGTGGGACTTGCGCCAGGGCGGCAACATTACTGATGACAGGGCCTGGGCCTACTGGGTAGGCGCCTCATGCGAGGAGTTTGGGGCCGAGCTGAGGAGAGTGGGGTTATATGAGGCGGCATGGGCCTCCCAATTCCACATTTACCAACCAAATCAACTGATACCGGAATTGCTGAGAAGATGGTCGTCTAGGACCAATACCTTTCACCTCCATCACGGGGAGGTGGGAATCAGCCTGTGGGATGTCCACCGGATTTCTGGGGTTCCAATCTTGGGGCCATGTATGATGAGTTCCTCCCCGTCATGAGCTCTTGGGAGGATATAGAGCAAATTCCGCGACTGGCGTCAGCGCTGATGGCACTCGTCCCTGGAGAGGACAAGGAGGAAGTGAGGGATGTCCACTTTAGGAGATGGTTTAAATGCTTCCTGAATTTCCCAGAGAATCGGGAGTTCCCCCCGAGGCCTCGAACATGTCCGAGGGTGGCCCAATGGGGTAAGGGGCACTCGTATTGGCGGGTCTTGGAGGACAGCCAATGAAAGACTTAGGGTTTCAGTGTCAGCATTGAACAACAGTCGATAGTCAGGCTGGAGGCATTCATCACGGCTCTCATCTGTGGTTGGATCCTACCGGTGAGGGATACAAGCATGGGGGTGTGGCCCAGCTCGTTTATTATGGCGTCCATGTTGGCCATGGGGCAACAGATCAATCTGGGGATTCCAATGCTCGCCAAACTGTACAATATGTTGCGGCACATTAGCGAGGGCAAGAAGCTGCCAAGGATATGCGGGCCCTTCCACCTCTTGTATGGTTGAATTGCGGCGCACATCAGGGGGATCTACGTGTATCATAGCCCCATTTCGCCGCCGGGATCGAATTTCCTCCCCTCTATCCTGAATTCGGTCGGGAGCTTCCCGTTCAAACTAGCCATGCCGATGGTGCTGAATCAGGTGTGGAGGGCGAATGAGTTTAATTTCCACCCCTTACCATTGCCAACGGGGATACTTACTGACGATGGGCGGGGAACGGAAGAACATCGTGCTTACCTCCTGGCCTTTCGAGGTGGAGTTTTGGTGGTATGAGTGGATAGTGATCCACTCTGCGAACCGTACACCCCACATCGGTTTGTGAGGCAGTTCTGGTCCCTCCAGCGGCTGACCCCATAGGTCCACTGGGAGGTGCGCCACGAGGAGCACCCGTGTGTCATGAGGCAGTTGTGGCTCATGTTCACACGGGAAGATGGGAAGATACGAATTCCATTGCCTCCATCCACCGCCACTTTCGGATTGGTGAGGGAGTATGCCATTAGTTGGGAGGCTGCTTACCCAGGGGAGATGCTGAAGCAACCAACTATTCGGGTCGGTGACGGTGGGCCTCCTCTATCTCGAGGTCATGGTCGGAGGGAAGCTAGGGCCTCTCACAGTAGCGAGGCTTCCATGGCGGCGAGACCCGCACCGGCCGAGGGTATGGCAGAAGCGGTGGCTCCGGTGATTCCAGAAGAGCAGGGTCATCCGGAGGGGAAGCCACCCAGGGGATTTTGTAGGATTTCCACCCAGGCTTTGGGGAAGCAGCTGTGTCATATCGACATGGCAGAGGATGTCGTCTTCCCGGAAGCCTGGGACATTTGGGACGTCAACCGGCAGTTCCTCAACCCACCCGAGATATGGGCCCACCTGAATTTCCTCGGGATGGAATTACTGGGCATAGGCCCAGTCCAGGCTGGATTCATGGCGTCTCCGGTGGAGGCAGAACAATACCTGGATGAGATGGAGGATTACGTCCACTCGAGTGGTGTTCCTCGCCCAATGATAGACCAGGTGAGGGTACTGTTGAATCAAACGGTCCCCCAAAGTTATCGGCTGCCGATCTGAGGGAGCGCTTCCCCCTGCCGAAAGATTCAGAGGACTCCTCTCGGGAGGATGAGGCTGGAGGAGGGAGCCCGTTGGAGGAGGGCGAGGTCGGAGATCAAGGCACAGATTCCGACGATTTTGCAGAGGCTCTCGAGGTAGCATTCCGAACTTCTTTCCTTATGATCCGTTCTTGGGTCACTATGGAATTCTCACCGATGTTTGAGCCATGCAGGAAAAACTTGTTCGCAGGCCTCGTTCCCACCCCTCGGTGGGTGATGATGCGGGACCTTCAGAACTCGCGCCTACGGCTGCGTCCAGTTCCGCGTCTGGTGGGACCAGAGCACCCGAGGTGGCTCCTCCAGAATCTCCACACCTTCCAACAGTATACGGGGGGCCTCGCCTCTGGGTCCCATCAGTACCGTCTCAAGAGCAGTTCCAGGAGGTCAATCTTCGTATGTTTCCTCTACCAGTTTCTTTGTCGTCACATGTAGACTATGCCAACTAACGTTTATGTCCCTCTCTGTCGTACAATTCTCCGACTGGCGTGGGATGCTGCGGCAAGACTAGTCAGGATGTCTGGTGGCATCCCTCCTAGGGTCATGCTGGTGATGGTGGCGATAGTCCCCCCATCTCCTCAATCTGCAACACATATCATCACCGGCGGGACTACCAGCAGGGTCGTGCCTGAGGTCATCGAGGTGGACTCCGATGAAGAGGATCGATCGGTCGGTCCCAGTCCTGTCACGCCTGCTTCGGCGCCAGGTGCCATACTGGATTCAACACCAGATGTAGATCCTACCGAGGATTTCTTGCGGGCGTATCCCGCGTACGAGCCTGCCAATCGCGCAGATTGGGATGAAACTGCCTCCGACGAGGAAGACAGCAGCATAGTCCACCGACGGTCGCGGAAGCTAATCACACGCTTTATCAAGGACACCCCCAAGCGCAATGGTTGGCCTAAATGGATAGACTCTGCTCGCGATTGCGTGAACTGTGCGCTGGGGGAGTGGATTCCCAATGTCCCCACACACTCATCTGAGATCTTATGGCTGAGAAGATCCGGGAGCATGATCGTGGGCTCAGTGTGGGCTGGCAGCAGAGGAAGGCGACCAACATCAAGAAGCTCCAGGAGGCTGAAGGCGAGGTCCAATAGATGCAGACCCTGGCAGATGAGCTTTCAGCCTCTCTTAATGCACAATCCGAGTTGATCTCACGGGTGAAGGCCCAGCTGGCAGAGGCAGAAGATCATATGAGGCAGGCCTCTGGAAAGATGGATGTCGTTCAAGATGGCGTAGAGAGGGCCAAAGACAAGGCTGAAGAACTGTGCCCCGCCACTGCTGAGGAGGATCGGGAGCTAAGTCAGCGGCAGCAAGCCTTGGACGCCACAAGCCAACGGGTGGCGGAGCTGCAACGCTCTTTTGACGGGGTCAACCCGTCCATGGGGGGAGTCGACCCCTGGGTATTGTAACAAACCAAAAACCTTTTATTGTTACTTTCGTGCTTCAATTTTTTCATTCTTTTTTTTGAATGTCATTGCGCGCACGATTTCCACTGTTTGAATCGCCTTGTTACATCCCTACATTGTTTGCGGGACATTCGGCGATAATTCCCCAAGACCACGTGGGTCGAGATAGATGTGAGAAACATGAGATAGTTGCCTCCTCGTCCCACCTAACATAGGAGTGGAGACCATGCTCCGGGCATCCGGGATTCAGATTACCAGTCCGAATTTCTGAAAGATGGAAGAGGCTTGACCGGAGAAAGAACTTTTCAGAACAGCCGAATTACCGTTTCTTCAGCGTGCTCTTATGCACGAACGGTGCAATGCTAGGGGCGCTGAAATCGGTCCAAACAGATGAAAATGGGAAGTGTGAATCATGATACCCATGATTCGGAGCACTGTGGGGATGGCGTGACAATAAAGGACAACCGTTAACCATGGTGGAGAAGCGGTATCCTTACTGCATTATCCTGTAATGGGGACAAAATGAGGGTCAACTGTTGACCATGTTCGAAACACGGGACCATGTAACAAATATTGTCGGTCAATCTTTCGGGACATTGACCCAGGACAGTTGGCGGACCATAGGTCAAACATCCATACTGTTAGGGGGTCCTTCCAAACATGACCATTCTTCCGGAACGTTGGCCCAGGACGGTAGGTGAGCCGATGTGGCATGAGACCAGGCCGTTAGGGGGTCCCGTGAGACATGAAAGGGGACGAGGGTCCGAATAAGGGGCACGCAAAGCGTGGAATATGGAGTGATGGTTTGTCCGAACAGAATCCAGCAATTAGGTAGTTACACCATCGTGGTGGGAGTACACAATATGGGCGCATTGGTTTGATCACGGATCATTCCTTCTTTCAGACAGGGCCTCTCTGGCGATGGGATTTACTGCTTCCCAATGTAATCTTGGGGAATTCTGAACTTGTTCAGGGTAGAACCGCAGTTTAGTGTCATGCGCTGAGGACACATGGACTCCTGTAGTTTAACATCATACGATAGGACATGGAATAAAAGGGAAGATCACAAGGAGCGTGTGGCGCATTAGATATGAAACCGACGTGAATGAGGACTTGGAGTCCAAATCATACCACGTACCCCCGGAGGAAACTCTTCAAGTCGAGGGACCAAGAGTGAGGATTAGGCTGGGCCCGAAGCAGAGTGGTCGGGCGTTCCTACGTACCCCATGAGGATGGGAATCAAGCCATACGTAGTTCTAATAGCGCAGTTTAACGTCATGCGGGACGATGAGAAGCCCGGCTGTGTTGGTACACATCCTACCAGAACTACTAAGCCCACGTGAGTCGTGCTCGGTGTGGGAAACAAGCAGTAGTGGTGGGAATTTCCCGAAAAAATGGGCAGGTTATGGCAAAGGGACACTCAGTGAATACCGGCCCAATGACACTAACACGATCATTTAGCGCACCTAGATGCGCGAAGCGAAAGAGCCGAGTATGATGGAGTTCCACTTGAACATGAGGAAGTGGAAATGTCTGAATCATGGAGCTCGAGATTCAGATCACGATGATAGCGACGTGACGATGGAGGATAACTGTGGACCATGGCGGAAACCCAGCATCCATATCGCGTTAGCCTAGAATGGGGACAGACAAATGAGGGTTGACCATTGACCATGTTCGAAACACGGGACCATGTCACAAATGTTGTCAAATATCCGTAGGGATGTTGGCCCGAAACGATTGGAGGACCCTTAGGTCTAGCATTCATGGAGAGCCCTTAATCCTAGTATCCATGTCGTCTGAGGGTCTTTTTGGATGTGGAAGAGGATGAGGATCCAAATAGAGAGCTCACGAAGCATGGTCATGGGATGAGGAGGATGTCCCTGTGAAAATCCCACACTTCGGGCTCTTTGTCAAAACACATCTGAATACGACAACGAGACATATTAGATAGAGGGAGAAGATTCCTTTCCCATAGGGATATCTTAGTTTAGGGTCATAGAATTCGGACCATGGATGGGAGGAGACATAAGAGGCACATGGTGGAGTAACTCAAACAACTGGCGTGAATGGGAATAGGGGGTGTGTGAGGTGTGATGAACAACCCGACGTGAATGAGGACACAATCCCATATCACACCACACAACCTCCTTAGGAGAGGTTTTTGGTAAAGGGACCGAAAGAGAAAGTTAGGCTAGGCCCGTGGGGAAGTGCCCGGGTGCTCCTACGTATCTCATAAGGATGAGAATCAAGCCTCACGTAGTTATTGATGGACCTTAGACTATAAATGGGTAAACGGAGTTGGGGACGCATGGCAACAAGACCTGACGTGAAGGAGGACCTAAGCCCTACTAACCATGCGTTCTATGGGGAAATGCTCGAGTCGAGGGACCGAACACAAAGGTTAGGCTGGGCCCGCGGGGTAGTGCCCGGGCGCTCCTACGTATCTTATGAGGATGATAATCAATCCATACGTAGTTCTTAAGGGTGACATGGTAAGATACCAGTGCCAGGGGAAAGGGGAGTGCGGGCGTGGCCCTTGCACTAAAAGATGTGTAATTTGATAAATCTTGTTTGTTCTTTAAGGTGAGTGGTTTTTTTTGGTTTTTTTTTGTGAAGCGACAGGCCTAGAGTAGTAGGCCATGGTGTCACCACAAGGATCAAGCCGTGATAGGCATTGACAAATGGCATGGCATATGATCAATACCCAACGTGACGTCCTCTACAATGAGGTCATCACAATGCAGTGTCGTTTTTCTTCATGCAGCCAGGACGATAATGTCACAGTTTAGGGTCGTATAATAGGACCAAGTGTGCATTTTATCGTCATACAGTGCAGACGTAGCAGATACGATGCTAGGCGGGGAACGTGCGTAGTGTTATAAAACACAATTGATGGAGACATGATCCCACATCACATTGTACGCCACTCAGAGAGGGAGACCTTAGGCCGAGGGGCCTATATAGAGGTAAGAGGTGAAACATGGGGGAGAGACTAGCTCCCCAAATGGGTTGTACCCGAAGACAGGGCGTCCGAGCAGTCCTACATATCCCATGAGGATGGGAATCAAGCTAAACGTAGTCCCAGATGGATCTTAGTTTATGGTCATAGAGCTCGGACCATGGGAGCCCCGAAGGACGCCATATTGCAGCTTTGTCCCCCTGACATGCAAAGGAGCACTGAGGGATAGCGCCAAAAGTGTCAAGATTCCACCTGGACATGATGGGGTGGAAAATGATGTGAATCATGCAACCAACATTCGAGGACTGAAGGGGCTGGTGTGACGATAGAGGATTACTGCTGACCATGTTCACAACACAGCCTCATGTCGCATTAGCCTGAAATGGGGACAAACAAATGAGCATCGACCGCTGACCATATTCGCAACGCGT
Source organism: Viscum album (assembly GCA_963277665.1). Classification (NCBI taxonomy): domain Eukaryota; kingdom Viridiplantae; phylum Streptophyta; class Magnoliopsida; order Santalales; family Viscaceae; genus Viscum; species Viscum album. The sequence continues at coordinate 246,273,839 of OY728135.1, read as the reverse complement.
GATTTTATCGATTTGTTGTCCGAAACCCTCAGGGGCGTTGGCCCGTAATGGTAGGAGAGCCCTTGGGCGTAGTATCCAGGCCGTTCTTGGGGGTCCCTCTGGGTATGTAAGCTAATGGAAGCCCGAATGGAGGGGAACATAAAGCTTGACAAGTGGAAGGAACTTGATCAAGTTGAATCTGACACTCTTGGTCCTAGACCAGAGTTCTCTTAACACATGGGTGAACCACTACAAGGGGTCAAGAGACTCAACTTGAGGGTAACCAAGATATGGCGGGTTCCCAGGGGAAGGGGGCATGGTGCCCAAAACCTTGTATCATACCTACATATCCCCCTCCTGGAGAGGGATAGGCCAAGTGGCCTAGGTGACCGGGAGATCATGAGATCTCTAAGAGGTGGGGCTGGACCCGAATCCTAGACATTCAGGTGGTCCTATGTATCCCATGAGGATGGAAATCAAGCCACACGTAGTTCTGAATGGTGCCTTTTAATGTCATGCAGGACAACAATAGGAGGGCTAACTCTCAGAACGGGGGTGCGCGTGGTGCAACTATTGCAAAACCGACGTGAATGAGGACGTAGTCCCGCACTACGCCACACGGTCTTGTAGTCGGGGTCCCGATGGCAGGACCAGAGAGGCGAATTAGATGAACTCAAGCTGGACCCAAATACAGCAGTTATGGGCATTCCTACGTATCCCATTAGGATGGGAATCAAGCTGAACATAGTTCCAGATGAGAATCTTAGTTTATGGTCTTAGAGCTCGGACCATGGATGGTGACAACTTCCTGAGTAAGCACAGATGTCAACCCGATCCCTAAGAACACATGAGTTAGACTTGATGTGGGAAACAAGGGGGGAATCCTTATCGCAATACTTGGGGCGTCCATCAAAGGGGAGTCTGCAGAGAGCCCTGAAGGACACCTTTGACGCAGCTTGTTTCCCCAACGCGCAGACGTGCACGGAGGAAAAGTACCAAGAGTTCTGAGACCCTACTTGGACACGGTGAAGTGATGAAGGGTGAATTGTGTACCCAAAATTTTGGGCTTAATATATTGGCGTGGTGATAGAGGAAAACTATTAACCATGGTAAAAACGCAGCACCCATATCGCGTTAGCCTGAGGTGGGAACAAAAAACGAGCATCAACCGCTGAACATATTCGCAACGCAGGATTTTATCGATTTGTTGTCTGAAACCCTCGGAGGCGTTGGCCCGTAACGGTAGGAGATCCCTTGGGGATGGTATCCAAGACGTTCTTGGGGGTCCCTCTGGGTGTGAAAAATGATGGAAGCCCTGATGTAGGGATATAAAAAGCCTGGAAGGCGGGTGCGGACGTGTCTGCGTAAAGCTTGGCACTCCAGGTAATAAACCAGAGTACTCTTAGGCACATTGGTGAACTGCCGAAAAGGGATCGACGAAACATCCCAATAGGGAGAGGTACATGGCGTGGTCATTACGAGACCGACGTGGACGAGAAAATAACCTCACGCCACACCATACACTCCTATAAGAGAGGACCTGAGCTGGGGCCCGAAAAGGCCAAGGGGCCAGATGGTTAGGCATTGGTCAGGAAGGCCTGACCTGCTTACAGTTTAACGTCTTGCAATGAGGACGAGGGTCGGGGACCCGAGGAGGCCAAGGGGCTTGTGGCTGGGCATCGTAAGGGAATGCGTACGGCATGGTACATGATCCCTACGTGAATGAGGATGTATTCCCACACCACACCATACACCCCTATGGGGAATCGAGGACGTGGGCCCGAGAAGGCCAAGGGGCCTAAGGTCAGGTATCAGTCTGGAAGGCCTGACGGGTCTGCAGTTTAACGTCTTACATGAGGAAGGGGGTCGAGGACCTGAGAAGGCCAAGGGGCCTGAGGCTGGGCCTCATAAGGGAAGGCGTACGGCATGGTACATGATCCCGACATGAATGAGGACGTAGTCCCACACCACACCGTACACCCCTATGGGAATCGAGGCCATGGGCCCGATCGCTAGTGCCACCCGGGGAGAAGTTTGTCACTTCGGGATGGGGCAGAATGAATCACTGCACTTGATGTCTGGGACATCTCGGGGTGGACCTGAAGATCCAGGACACGGTTGACCATGTTCGAATCACAACGTTCCTATGGTGACCTGATATGGGAGCAACAAATGAGCGTCTACCGCTGACCAAATTCGCAACGCGGGACTTGTATCGGCTTGTTGCTTGAAAAACCTCAGGGGCGTTGGCCCGTATCGGTAGGAGAGCCCTTGGAAATGGTATCCAGGCCGTTCTTGTGGGTTCCTCCGGGTGTGAAAGATGATGGAATCCCAGTCAAGGAGTGGGTGGAGCATAGCTGTATCCATCCACGAAAGAGGAAAACATCTCCAGGGGGGATGTGCAGCCGGGTCGAGGCTTGCTCGATGTGAGTTGGGGAAAAAGTGTGCACCCTGCCATATGTCTTGACCCGAGGGGAAGATTTTGGCTTTTGGGCTGGGCCAATGGACGAAATGCCCGGGCATTCCTACGTATCCCATTAGGATGGGAATCAAGCCATACGTAGTTCTTGAAGGCCATGTAGTTTAGCATCATGCGGTGAGGATGTGGGAGGATAGAAGAACGGGAGTGGGCACATGGTGCGACCCTTACAATCCTTGTGTGAGCGGGGTTGTATGAGCGGGGCTAAAAAAAAGCCTACCCCACGCTACACAAAGATCCTCTAAGGAAACTATTCCCAGGGGAGGATAGTGGAAGAGAAAAGCTTGGGGCTGGGCTCAAGACGAGGCGTCCGAGCATTCCTACGTATCCCATGAATATGGGAATCAAGCCACACATAGTTCTTAAGGTGCAGTTTAGCGTCATGTGGGACGAGTACGCATCTCTTTTGGGGATATGTAAGGTACGACAAGTAATCCGACGTAAATGAGGACGTAGTCCCGCACCATACCGTAAAATCCCGTAAGAGGGTAAGTCGGGGGAAAACCAGGGGGCCTAAGGCCAGACCGCGGTCAGGGAGACCTGACCAGCTTGCGGTTTAACGTCTTGCGGTGAAGACGGGGGGCCAGGGGGCCTGAGGAGGCCAAGGGGCTTGAGGCTGAGCCTCGGTCAGGAAGGCATGACTGGCTTGCATTTTAACGTCTTGCAGTAAGGATGGGGGGAGATCTTATTTTAAAGTCATAGATCTGGGAAAAAACTGTGCACCCTACCATATGTCTTGACCCGAGGGGAAGATTTTGGATTTTGGTCTGGGCCAACGGACGAAATGCCCGGGCGTTCCTACATATCCCATTAGGATGGGAATCAAGCCATACGTAGTTCTTGAAGGCCATGCAGTTTAGCATCATGCGGTGAGGACGTGGGAGGATAGAAGAACGGAAGTGGGCACATGGTGCGACCCTTACAATCCTTGTGTGAGCGGGGTTGTATGAGCGGGGCTAAAAAAAGCCTACCCCACACTACACAAAGATCCTCCAAGGAAAATATTCCTAGGGGGGATAGTGGAAGAGAAAAGCTTGGGGATGGGCTCAAGATGAGGCATCTGAGCGTTCCTACGTATCCCATGAAGATGGGAATCAAGCCACACATAGTTCTTAAGGTGCAGTTTAGTGTCATGTGGGACGAGGATGCATCTCTTTTGGGGATATGTAAGGTACGACAAGTAATCTGACGTGAATGAGGATGTAGTCTCGCACCATACCGTACAATCCCGTAAGAGGGTAAGTCGGGGGAAAACCAGGGGGCCCGAGGCCAGACCGCGGTCAGGGAGACCGGACCAGCTTGAAGTTTAACATCTTGTGGTGAAGACGGGGGGCCAGGGGGCCTGAGGAGGCCAAGGGGCCTAAGGCTGAGCCTCAGACAGGAAGGCCTGACTGGCTTGCAGTTTAATGTCTTGCAGTAAGGACGGGGGGATATCTTAGTTTAAAGTCATAGAGCTCGGACCATTTTGCAGTTTATCGTCTTGCAGGACGAAGATGCAGTTTAAGGTCGTGCAGGACCATACAGTTTAAGGTCGTGTTGGACCATAACGTGCAGTTTAAAGTCATGTGGGACCATTTTGCAGTTTATCGTCTTGCAGGACGAAGATGCAGTTTAAGGTCGTGCAGTACCCTACAGTTTAAGGTCGTGTTGGACCATAACATGCAGTTTAAAGTCATGCGGGACCATTTTGCAGTTTATCGTCTTGCAGGACAAAGATGCAGTTTAAGGTCGTCCAGGACCCTACAGTTTAAGGTCGTGTTGGACCATAACGTGCAGTTTAAAGTCATCCGGGACCATTTTGCAGTTTATCGTCTTGCAGGACGAAGATGCAGTTTAAGGTCGTGCAGGACCCTTTTTCCCTAGGCAAAGTATCACTTGAGGAACTTGGAATTGGTGGGAGGGGTTATGCACTCTCCATCCATGGTCACCTAAGAGTATGCTCCATTGGGGTAAACCTTATGGATGATATAAGGCCCTTCCCATTTGGGTTCTAACTTGGGCGGTTTCCTACTGGGAATCATTGGCGCTCGAAGGGCCAGTACTAGGTCGCCCTATAGAAAAGAACGGAGATGAAACTTATTGTTGAAGGCCCTCGCTATCTTATCCTGATGCCTTTCCAGATTGTGCAGGGCATGAAGCCGGTTCTTGTCCAGTGCTTCTAATTCAGCTAGACGGATTTCGGCTACCTCATCTGATGTCTGGTGATCATAGACTGTGGTGCGTAATGACGGCAGCTGGATCTCAATGGGTAGGACGACCTTAGCTCCATACACCAGGGAATATGGGGTCACCTGGGTAGAGTTTCGAGTCATCATCAAGTAATCCCAGAGGGCGTTGGGGAGCTTGTCTGACCAACTTTTCTTGTTCTGACCAACCATCTTCTACAGAATGTTATAGAGGGTTTTGTTCAACGCCTCGATCTGTCCATTTTCCTGCGCGTGGTAGCGGGAGGTATGGTTCGAACAGATGTCATACTTGGCGTACAATTTCTTCAGTTCAGCCGCTCAGAAGTTGGTGCTGTTATCGGTGAGGATTGCGCGAGGGACCCCAAACCGGTGGATAATATTGGAGCTCACAAAGTCAACGATGGAACAGGCCTTGACCTCTTTGAGTGGAACTGCCTCTGCCCACTTGGAGAAGAAATCTGTAGCAGTCAGGATGAACCTACACTGGCGGGCTATTTCCGGTGGATACAGTCCCACTACATCAAGTCCCCATACTGCAATCCGGCGGCCGATGCAGGATGTTGGCATGAACTTGGCACACATGGCATCTCTTGGCATACCCAATACAGTGGTGGATCAAAGAGGGCCAAAAGTACCCCATCCTCCGGATTTGATGGGACAGCTTCGGCCCAGCATGATGGGCGCCACAGGAACCGGTGTGAACCTCTTGCATAACTTGAAGTATCTCTACTCCTTGGATTCAACGGAGGAGGACACCATCGAATCTCCGCTTATAAAGGATCTGTTCAAGACTTGGGCCGCTCTGGAGGGTAAATTGCAGCGCGCGGCGTCGAATTCGCTCACGCTCGGCCCGGTCGTCCGGGAGGCAACCATTTTGGAGGTACTCGACAAAAGGTTCCCTCCAGTCGGGAGTGGCTTCAACCACTGTGTCTGACGAACCCGGGACCCCTAATGTGGAGGGTCCGGCGGTGAGATGACTTACCCACAGGCCATCATTGTCCTCTTGGGTGATGGGGGCAATGACTCTCTGGTGTGCCACATGTATGATCAAATCATCTTGCTCGGGTTCTACGAGCGATGCGGCCAAGCCAGCCAAGGCGTCTGCTTGACCGTTCTGTGACCGTGGGACATGGGTAACCTCTAGTCGAGAAGAGAACTGGGCCATCAGGTGGAGGGTGTACTCCAGTAACGGTACAAGCTCCGGCTTCCTGACGACATAGTCACCATTAACCTGTTTGATTACCAGCTCAGAATCTCCTTTCACATGTAGATGGGGCACATGGATCTCAAGGGCCAACTCGAGGCTGGTGATGAGAGCCTGGTACTCTGCCTCGTTGTTCGTACAGCCTTCTGACAACAGGAACGAGTATGGATGGACGTCTTTCACTGGGGTAATTAAGACAATACCCAGGCCCACTCTGTTGAGATTAGGATCATTGAGCCGCCTACCGGTGGGGCTCTGGGAGGCGCCGTCGAAATGCATTTTCCAACACGGGACGACATGATCGACTGAGAGGATCGTCTCATCAGGAAAATCCAGGTCCAGGTATTGATCCGTGGAGGTTGGATGGGCAGCTAAAAGGTCTGCCAACGCCTGTCCCTTAATGGCCATCTGAGGTACGAACCTGATATCAAACTGCTAGAGAATCACCGCCCACCGTGCTAGTCGGCCAGTCAGCATAGGGCGGTTCAGGATGTACTTCAGTGGGTCTACCCGGGAGACCAATCGCACCTCATAGTGCTTTAGGTAATGTCGCAACTTCTGAACAGCGAAGACGAGTGCAAGGCATCTATTTTCGATAGGGTAGTATCTGACCTCCATATCGAGAAGCATGCGTATGAGATAGTAGAGACTGTTCTCAGTACCCTCGTTATTCTTCTGGGAGAGCAGCGCATCGAGGGATCTTTCCAGGGCGATCATGTAAAGGACCAGCAGCTTTTCGGAGACGGGTGGCATCAAGACCGGAGGTTGGAGCAGATATTGCTTGATTTCCTCGAAGGCGGTCCAACACTCCTCATCCCATTAGTAGGCGGCACCCTTCTTCATGAGCCAGGAAAAGGGCTTACACTTACCAGCCAGATTCGCGATGAATCGGCGTATATAGGCTAAGTGGCCTTGGAGGCCTCGAAGCTCCCGAATGTTTCTCGGGGGAGGCATTTGGCTAATGGCATTGATCTTCTCTCGGTCGATCTCAATACCTCAGTATCTAACAACAAAGCCCAGAAACTTTCCAGAGGTGACCCCAAAGGCACACTTCAACGGGTTCATCTTCAGGTGATGGGAACGGAAGAAACCGAACACTTTCTCGAGGTCTTTGAGATGGTCCTGGTGCTGACATTATTTGACCACTTGGTCATCCACGTAGCATTCCACCAATGTTCTGAGAATCGGTTTGAATATGCGATGCATGGCCCTCTGATAAGTGGATCCTGCATTTTTCAAACCGAATGGCATAACCCAGTAGAAAAAGGTACCTTGGGGAGCCATGAAGGCAGTGGACTCCTCGTCCTCGGGGGCCATCCGGATTTGGTTGTACCTGGAATACCCATCCATGAAAGAGAGAGCTTGGAACCTAGCCGTCGCATCGATCAATAGATCCATCACCGGGAGTGGGAAGTCATCCTTTGGGCAGTGGCGATTAAGATCGTAGAAGTCGATGAAGACTCTGATCTGCCCATTCTTCTTCCTGGCTGGCACAATGTTGGCAAGCCAGTTGGGGTACTGGACTTCCATAAAGAAGTTGGCTTTGATAAGCTTGTCAACTTCGACCTCAACCATAGCACCATGAGAAGGTTGAATCTTCCTGGGAGGCTGCTTAAACCCACGATGTTTTATCGAGAGGCCCAGACGGTGAACGGCTACCTGGGGATCTAGTCCTGACATCTCGTTGTAACTCCAGGAAAACACGTAACGGTGTTGTTTGAGGAAGTCTACATACTTCTGACGCTCCTCGGGGGACATGGCTTCACTGATCAATGTAGGTTTCAAGTCTTCCTCACTACCAAGGTTCACCTGTATCAGTTCATCAACTGTGGTAGAGACTCCTTCCTCAAAGTCAGGGAGAGAATCCTCCAGGTCTTCCTCTCCACCCATGGGGGGATTTCCCATGACGGGAGATACTTCTGGGATATCAAAGCCTGAGGGGCAGCTGGTGCCGGCTTGGGCGGTAGTGGTCATCATGTCAGGAGACTCACTCGCCATTGAGACCATAGCAATGAAGGCAGTCGACCCTATCCCATCTGGCCTTCGGCCTAAGTGGCCACGTTTGATGATATCAAAGCAGTGGTGACGTGTCGTCCTAAGTCGGTGGATTCCAGCCCGACAGAAGAGACACGTATGGTGTACCTCCGTTGTCATATGCTTTAAGTCTCGGTACCGTACAGAGGTAGGAGGTTCCGGGATCACCTGAGCCTGGTTGATGTAGGAGTACGAGGTGATTTTCCACCGTCGCTTGGACACGGGAACATGCCTTCCTTGTATACCCGAAACAACAAATAATTTCCCCATGTCGGGGGGCGTGGCCTCCAATCGATGGATCGGGAGGATGTAGGCGTCATCCATGCTTGCCCAGGGATCACTTGTGTCCGGGGTGGGTTCATCCTCATTTACTAGGATTTGATTATCCTTAATTTTGTAATAACCCGCATCCAGATAGAGGGCCTCACAAGAGGCGAAAGGAGACGCATATCCTTGGAGCACGCCTACTCGACCGTTGAGTGAGTATTTGAGGCACTGGTGATACGATGAAGGGACCGCTACATGCAGATGGAGCCATGGCCTACCCATCAAAGCGTTATAGGCAGTGTCCTGAGAGACGAACATGAACTCGGTGCTGGCAATTAAGACACCGAACTGAGTCTTCAGGCGGACCTTGCCGACTGGGGTTTGCTCGGTCCTGTCGTACCCCTGGATTCTGAGGTCAGAGGGAGTTAAATCACCTTTAGACAGACCCAGATTTCGCAACGTCCGAGTCGTAATTAGATTGATTCCGGAACCCGTGTCAACGAGGCAGCGGTGGACTTCCACACCATTGAAGTGGCCAGTGATGTACAGTGGGCGAATGTGCCCCTATATATGAGGGTACTCATCTTCACTGGAGAACGATATAACCGCCTGACATTCGGCGTTTTCAATCGTCTTGGTATGGAAGGCTTCTACAGCTGCTACCTCTGTCTCAAACTGGAGGGGGATCCTTAGGGCCTCAGCAAGTGCCTCGCGCATTTCGGATGACAGGAGAAGGGCTTCAAGGATAGAAAGCCTTGCTGGAATGCCGTCCAGGTGCTTCAAGACATCATACTTTCGTGCCAAATGCGATCCTCTGCCTACAGGAGGTCGTTCGACATTTGGAGGCATAGCGGGTCCTCCCTGTTGAACCAGCGATCGGCTAGTACTGGGTACATCCTGCTGCCTACTAGTTGAAGCCTGGAGAGTAGTCATCGGACTAGGATTGGACAGCGGAGGCTGGCCTGTAGCCGGGAAAGACTGACTGTGACACGAACGAGGCAGCTCTCCCTGATCTAGTAGCACAAACGGCGGTGGAGGTAGAGCTGAGGGCGTTAGATGGGGTTGTGCATGCTGAGCTCTGCGCTGAGCCTGCTGTCTGGTATCAGTAGCGTGCATGGCTTGGCTGAAAGTACCCGCTGATGTACCTCGATGACCGGCGCAATTGCGATTCCACTGACGTTGACGTCGGCTGGAAATGTTGGGGAGGTTCACTGGGCGTTCCCCCTCGTCGGGAATCATATAGGGCTTTACCAGCTCCATGGTGTTAACCGAAGCATACCCCTGGCTATCGATCAAGGATTCATCCAACACCGGGCAGATTCTAGGAGGAATCCCCATTTCAGGGGGCATAAAGTCTCCGAGAGTACAGGATGACGATAACACTGGCGGTGCATGTTGCTTCTTCTTGCATCGCCGCTTCTTGCCCTTTTGGGAAGAGGTCGACTGTGAAGACGATGCAGAGGTACCAGCTAGTTCTTTCGAAGGTTCTGGCCGCTTCAGGCATTCCCGGATGATACCATGGGCATAGAAGATGGTTTTTCGAGCCATCCAGTCATCATATTCTTGGGATCCGCGGCGGGGGACCTTCTGCCACTTGCCTTCGCTGTCGCTGCCGATCTCTGACCTAGCAAAGACACCCGCCACTTGTGCTGGCGTCGGGACCAACTTGACTATGTTTTTGTTGACCTGGTCTTGAAGCCAGTCTTTAAACACATAGCATTTCTTGAGGGTTTTCCCCAGAATCCGATGATAAGGACAGTAGTTGGGGTGATCGGTGAGATTCGCCTCTGCCGGCCTTCTGCACTCGGGCAGGCACACAATCCCTTGCTCTAGAGCACTTCGGAAGTAGCCAGGGACCTGATTTTCGTTGAACGAATATGTCCGGTGCCTTCTTTCCAGATAGGGGGCCCTAGGGGCCTAGCCCTGACGAGGGGCCGGAGGGGCCTACCGAGGAGGCGGTGCCTAATCATCTCGCCTGGGTGGCGGTGGCACATTGCGTGGGGGAACCTGTCGGTTCTGAGGCGGTCGCTGCTGGGCAAGAGCCTGTGCTTGAGGTGGGGAACCTCTACAGGGTTGTGGGGATGGGACCGCTGGTAGTAATTCAAGCTGCCTAGGGGATTCTATTTGGGCCACCACGGCGGGTTCAGCCCTGGCAGTCCTCCTTGCTGGGATCATAGGGGGCAACAAACGTGCCTGACTAGCCTGTTGCAGAGCATCCTCAAGGCGCTGGGCCTTATCTGAGAAATCTCTGAACCCTCCAGGGTAGTTCTGGGTAATCAGGGAGGGTACCAGCTCTGTTTTGATGTTCCCCACACACATCATTAGTAATTGCTCCTAAGTCAGTGGCATATCGAGGGAATACGTAAGTCCCTTCTACCGGGCGATGAAATCTGCAACTCGCTCATCAGGCCTTTGCTTGCACTTGAAGAGGTCTGCAATGTTGGTCTTCCGCGTGGTGGAGATGAACTGGTATAAGAACTGCCAATGGAGATCCTACCAACCGGTCACTGATCCGATGGGGAGCTGGCTGTACCAGATGAATGCTGGACCTTCCAATGTCTGTATGAAACATCGGAGCTTGGTGGCTTCTTGCTGAGCCGGGGTCCCCAGCATGGGGCCACACCAGGAAGAAAAATGTGCCAAGTGATATGGCGGGTCCCATGTCCCGTTAAAGGGTGATAAAGTGGGGATCCCAAAACCCGGGGGTGCGGGCATATCATCCACCCACGCGGGATACGACTTGCCATCCGGTGGGACCGCCACCTTCCGCGTTTCCAACGCCTCGAGGCGGGCTGTGAGTGCCACGATAAGATCATCCGGGTGGGGGTCCCTGTCTTGACGGGGATCCCTAACCACAAGTGCATTTCCAGGTTCCTCAACATGGTAGATAGCTTCTGCAGCTCGTGGATCAACTGGAGGAACGACCTGTGGGGAGACTGGGGGAACCCAGACCAGATTCTTCAGATTGCCCCGTCATTCGGGGGGTTTTGGCGAGACGTATCGCGCCCTCTTTCTGTAAGTTACGGCTTCTACCCTGTCTGCGGGAGTAGTGTGATCAGGGTTGCCCGGAGGCATCTCACTGGGGGGAAATTGTTCCTGCCCCTACTACCCCAGCCTGGGATTACCATAGTCGGGTCGCCGCTCTGCAGCGTGCTCAGCCAAAAGTTCGTCAACCAGCCTCTTCTGCTCAGCAAGCTGCTGGCGTAACGTGGCCTTCTCAAGATCTTCGTCCGTTTTCTGTATAGAGGTAGACGGGTCGGAGTTCTTGACAGTTCCGACGTGCTCCTTACCCTTGCCGGTATTTCGACCGAGTACCAGCGACTCGGTGGGTACGGGGAGGCCTATCAGGTTCCTCTGCTGATGGATAACCCTCCCCGATGGGTCCAGTAGTGGCGGTACGCCCTCGGGGGGTAAGTCTCCATCAAGGAGTTCAAGCTCATCTTCCTTTTCCACTACGTCAGCCATGTGGACCGCGACCCCTCTCGAGGGCACGTCCTCGATGTCGCATAACGAATCGGGCTGCCGTCGGATAGGGTCGAAGAGGAGAGCGGCATAGTGTCCCCAACCACGGACTTTCACATGGGAGGTAGCTTCCCTGACGATTCTGCGGAGTACTTTGAAACTTTGAACACATTTTCCTTGAAGGGTGTTATGACGGCCTGGCGACTCGGGGTGCTGGGCCACAAGGAGTGCGGCCGAATCGGTCAGGCGGCACTGCTCGCCGATTTCTTCGAAGTTCTCTTCACTTCTGGGGTATACCACCCGTTCGTAATGAAGTTGGAAGTGTGTATCCCATAGGGTTCGACAAAAGCACCCCACTTATTCAGGGGTAAGGGACTCTGGTGCGTGAAATTTCAGCACCGCCGTCGGCCAGAACTTCTATGGGAAGTAATCCGCTACAAGAATACTCCAGAAGCTCCTGGGTTCAGACTCGGGGACTGGCCTTGTATTGCCCCACTCGTCAACCGGGACAGCTGACGGACCAGTAGTGGTATCGAGGCGGACCTCTGGGATAGTAAACTCGGCGGCAGGGAATACAGCGAACGAGCCGACTGGCCGCCGAATTCCGGGCCATTCTCTGAATAGTAAGGTGACCTGGCCACGATGTCACGATACGATGGGATGATAGCCACAGCTTCCGGCACAGGAGTCGCGGCTACCGGAGACAGGTCATGTCATCGCTCTACTGCCGTTGGCCCCCAAAATAGCTCTCTGTGTTCTCTGGTAGAGGTAGAGGGCGCTTCGAGTGACAATGGTGGTGATTGCACGGTCGAGACCTGCGGACTTCCAAAGATTTCTTCCTCCTGGATGTACCTGCGGAGAGAGATGGGAATCTGGTGGACCTCATATTCCGGGAGAATGAGGCTAACGCGTATGGTTCCTGCCCCAGTCCTTGATACAGAGGAGCGGGGAGAAGGTTTCAGCACTGAGTCTCATTCCGCTTTAGAGTCGGATAAGCGGGCAGGTTTGATCTCCACCCGGGATTTCCCAGGACTCTTTTGTAGCGGCGACGAACCGCTCTCCTACCCTGGGGTGGCTCTTCGGGACAGGGTTGATCCCTATCATGTAGTCTCGGGGCGGCGCTGGCGCCGTGGGGGAGAGGACCCCCGCTCGAGATAGCCGAGGTGCGAGGGGCACTGGGGTAAATGTCGAAGGGTGCATGGGGAGGACCTCCATGGACAACACCCATTTGGGCGGAGCCTCTGTTGGAATCGGCAGGAGCATGGGGAGGACCTCCATGGTCGATGCGGGCGGAGCGAGGCTGACCTTCACTCCTCAAGTTGCTGGGGCGAGGAGGACCTTCACCGGTTGCAGAGAGGATGTAGGGAGGACCCCCACGTTGGAGAAGGACTGGATGGGAAGTGCCTTTAGATCGGCGGTCAGGGGCAGGAGGATGGACTCCATACCCTGTATAGTGGGTGCGGGAAAGGTTTCCGTGCCGAGCGTCACTGCCGCGGGGCAAGTCTTTCTTCGGGATGGGGGTAGCACGAGGCATACCTCCATGATGATCTTCGGATTGGGGAAGAACCACGCTATGTGGAGTAGTGGTACGGGGAGGGCCTCCGTACGGGGTGACATCACCGCGGGTTAGTTCGCGGCGATCACCACTCGGGCCTACAACCCGGAGAGTCAAACCAGCCTGCCCGTGGGGCGGTTGGGGTCTCGATCCTAGTTGGGTGAAGGAGTGACCCTGCTCAGTGTATGCAGGGACTTCATGATGCACGTCAACAGTGGCGTGGGCCACTATAGCTGTTGACGTCGACGCACCTGGGCGAGCGTCCTCAGCCCGGGCCCGGCGCTGACGTCGGGTTGGACGAGCTGGTGTAGGTGGTTTAGGGGAATGGCCTGCCTGCTCTTCCTACGGAGTCGGACGGCGGCGCTGACGCAGCCGGGCGGGAGCTCTTGCCTGGAGCCCTTGGGTCGGGAGCCTGAGCGGGCTGAGCCGGACGACGCCCGCCTCATCAACTTAAGGCAAGGAGTCGTCAAGGTGTTCCAGGGACAGGCTCCTGAAATGGTTGAACGTTGGGGTGGGGAGCAGGGGCTCCCTGCGTGGCCTGTTAAGGCGGCGTTGATGGCAGGGCCTGGATGCCTCCAGGTCCAGGCGGGCCATATCCCGAGTTGGGATGACCCCTTCCTCCTCGTACCTGTGCACGAGGTTGTTGATCACCCTTCGTTGGATGACCTCTGATGGGGAAAGGGGGTGTGGGAACCCCGTATTCTGCGATGTGGCGGCCGTCGTGGCGGTAGTGGTGCCATGTGGGGTGGCTGTGGCAGAGTTTTCCCTGCCGCTGCGTAGGCGGGCGGGTGGTGATCGTGTCTCTGTAACAGCAACCTGGTTCCTGAGAAACGAAGGGATCAACTCATCAGCACTGAGAGGAAAAGGATTGACAACCAGTTCCCCAGAGTCCTTCCATTCTCCACGTCTATAATAAGGATCCATGCCAACATGCTGCAGAACGGAGTGCCCCACATTCTACTGCCCCGACTTCTGGTGAGTTTCACGACAGGCCCGCTATTTTCTTGGCGGGACCAGGCGCCGGATATCTGGATCTGGTGACACGTCAATCTACTGGTGTCTCGAACGCTACTAATATCCACATTGAGGAGAAGAACCTCACGTCGGGTTCACCATTTCTGTTTCCGACGCTTTCGCCGGGGCGCGCGCATCCGTCCTTCCACGGAGGAGGACGCGCTGCGCTTGTTTCCCCGCATTCCCGTTTTCCAAAGGCGGGCGGAATTCGCTCCTTATTCAGGGACGTCTGCTCCTTGATCGAAACGGGATGATGGGATGTTGGCTCCTCCTTCCGTGGATTCCTCCTCGGAACTCGTCACCTAGTCCGGGTCTCCTTCATAGATTTAATATGTTTTTCGTGAAACTCTTCCCAGTGCCATGTTTCCATGGATGCTGGTTAATTACACTACTTCTGTCGGGACATTCCAAAGGTTCCGGTCAGGGCAGCATCCTTCAGTTGGGGGAGTAGTCATGTTGAGGCATCAGTAGCATGTATGGATGCTGGGGAAACTGGAATGTCTATCTATTATACCTGGTCACAGGGCTTCTCGAGGGAGTGGAATCCCGAGGCATCCCACATCGAGCACGGGGAATTATATGTTGTAGGCACATATATGAGGTTTTCCTCAGCTTCTCGTGTTTAACACAGGGTACTCCGCGAGTTTAACGTCCAGTGGAGATGGATCAGCCCGACCATAGCATTAGCTAGAATAGATCGGATTGAGGGATTTCCCTTGAAGGGGTGACGATACCGGGACCAGCCCATGGGCAGCTATGAAGAGGAGCACACCGACATGGTCTCACCGGGATATGACGGTCCGGGCGAGGATCAGGGTGGATGATGGATAGACAAATGAAGTGGAAGGGGGGAATGGCAAGGAACCATCGCAAGGGCAACGGTGAAGTTGGGCTTGAGCCTTGAAGGGGATTCCTACGTATCCCCATGGTAGGGAATCAAAGTCCGTGTAGTTCGGGATGGTGTCGGTGAACCGGGATGAGGGTGGACCTTGGTCCGATGGGCATCATCAGCGAACTGACGTGAATGGGGAGGACCAGTAGGGCCCTAATGGTGGTGGGCTTGAACCTCATGGAGGCTTCCTACGTACCATGTCGTGACATGGATCAAGGACCATGTAGTTCAGAGGGGCTTCGTCGGCGAACCGACGTGAAGGTGGACCTTGGTCCAATGAGATATGGGCTTGAACCTCGGGGATTCTTCCTACATACCATGCCTTGACATGGATCAAAGACCTCGTAGTTCAAAGGGTTTCATCGGTGAACCGACATGAAAGTAGACCTGAGGGTCCACTAGTGGTGGGCTTGAAACTTGGGAAGGTTTCCTACGTACCATGCCTTGACATGGATCAAAGACCATGTAGTTCAAAGGATTGATGGAATACAGTTTAACGTCATGCGAGACAGTAGTGAGCCCTGACATGAATGAATGACGGGCGGTGGGTGTCGGCGAACTAACGTAAATGAGGGACCTTGGTCCAATGGGATATGGGCTTGAACCTCTGGGAGGCTTCCTACATACCATTCCTTTACATGGATCAAAGTCCTCATAGTTCGGGTGAAAATGGTGGGAGCTTGGCACACCGACAAGGAGACGGTCTGGGCCAATGGTTGTTGGGCTTGAACCTCTGGAAGGATTCCTACGTACCATGCCTTGACATAGATCAAAGTCCTCGTAGTTTGGGTTGGTCACAATGGTTTTCCGTCAGACTGGAATGCAGTTTAACGTCATGCTGGACGAGGGCATATAGTTTAACGTCATGCTGGATGAGGTTATAACTTGATGTGAATTGGATGATGGGTGGGCTTGAACCTCGTGGAGGCTTTCTACGTACCATGCCTTGACATGGATCAAAGACCTCATAGTTCAAATGGGTGTGCAGTTTAATGTCATGCGGGAAAAGGGGAAAACAGTTTAACGTCATGCTGGACGAGGGTATGCAGTTTAACGTCATGATGGACGAGGGAAAAACTTGACGTGAATGAACGACCGAGTAATGTGGCTTGAACCTCATGGAGGCTTCCTACGTACCATGCCTTGACATGGATCAAATTCCTCGTAGTTCGCTAAGGGTGGGGGTTAGGGTCGATGCTCACTATAATCCCACGTGAGTCATGCTCGGTGTGAGAAACAAGAGGTTGCAAGGACCTGACGATCACGTCGCGAAGGATGCGTCCGTGAGAAGCGAAGAGGGGCTTACGCGTTAGGCGGCCCATGGTGCTGGGACTTACTCCAGGATGGAGGCCTGGAGTGCGACAAAGCGCAGCGAAAGAGGGATTTGGTACCAATGATAGGAGGTGCCTCGTTCCCTATCACGCCCTCCATTGACCTTGGTAGTGGGGAAGTACGGAGATGCAGGGTTGGAACCATCCGTTGGTGAACTATGGTCGCCCTTCTTCTGAGAACATACGCCACTCCAATAAGGAGGATATCATCCCTTGTGGATGGGTGATTCCACTCCTGCGGAGACGAGTGGCGTAAAAAATGTCCGAGCTGGGGGGACCCTTCGTGAGAGGCACGAGGTCGGGTCACAGTTTAATGTAATGTGTTGAGGACGTGATGCTTGGCAGTTTAACGTCCTGCAGCTCAGATGAAGTGGGTTCACTCTACACACCTAGGACTTACATAACCGGTACCCTCTGGTCCTTGGGGGAGGGAAGGTACCGATAAGGCCATGGTCAAGGGGGGTTGTGGAACGAACCATCGAGGGGTCCATGTTAGCGTGGCTATGTGAAGAAGCAATAGCCGTTAGCGCGCCTATACGAAGAAGCATTAGGAGAGGCAACGCTATGAGTGGTATTGTCCGTGGGACTTTGAAATCACATCGTGCAAACCTAGAGGGTCGCACGGGAAGAGGAATTGCCAAGCAAAGGAGTGTGCTTCGCGAAGTGGAGTGCCTTGGCCTTAGCATTGGGCATAGGTGTGAGTGGAGGGTGCTTCACGAAGTGGAATAGTATTCGCAGAGCACCACCTCGCGAAGAAGAGGTGCCTCGCGAAGCAGAGTGCTGAAAAGCAGTGTGCTTCGCGATGTGTAGAGATCCTTCCTTAGAATAAGGATCACTAGTACAGCTTGGGTGTTTCGTGAAGCATAAACGCTCCGCGGCTACCCGGGTTCCCTTGGGAATCCCCTTCCTTCGCGAATTCCCTTGAGCTTCGCGAAGGGCATCCCTCTTGGAAGAGGGGCTCAAATCGAGACAAAGCAAAGATGTCACGCGAAGTAGAAGTACCTCGCGGAGCTCATGATTCCCGTGGGCAAAGGGTGCTTCGCGATTCGGGAGAGGAGAAGACGAATGGTCGGATTGTCCGTTCCGGGACTCTGGGGGAGTCCAGTATTTATAGGGAAGGGGCACCGCGAAGCAGAACTCACGCGCCGCCTCAGGTGCTTCGTGGTGTGCTCGCGAACGTCAACGTCGTCCGCAAAGAATTACCGCCACTAGAGCTTCGCGGCGGGCTCGCGAACGTCAAATGCATTCGTGGAGAGTTAACGCCTCTGGAGCTTCTCGAGACCGCGATGCTCGAGGTGCTTCGCGCTGGTGCTTCGCCTCGGTGCTTCGCGAGGCAGCACGCCAGCCTTCTTTTTCATCCCTTCCTTTAGTGCAATATTTTGGCGCCAACAAATTCTCTTTTCAGATATTGTTCTAATATCATGGTAATCTTCTCTCCACCAACCAGCAGCGGGAAAAATATAATCCCATGGCCTTTCCATTTTCATATATGCAAGGAAATGGCATGGAGGAAAATTTTGGATGTTCACGCCATTGCTGGTGCTCTTAATGCACAACATAACCGAAATAGAGGGGTAGCAGTGCGACTGCATCTCGGGCATATAATTCATTGCATCTAGAACATTGAATCCTTGTAAATGACCATGGCCATATAAAGGAAAGTAAATGCTATGTGGGAAATTAACATGATATTTCTTCATGTACTTGGCCAGATCTGGGAGAGTGTTGTAACAGATATTATAGTAATCATGGCCAACAACATTCATCATATCATCAATCCACTTGCTAGCCAGATAATCAGCTATTCCAATTCTTCTAGGAGCCACTGAATCTGCACAATGGTCGAATAATTAACTCTTAAGTAAGTTGATTTTTCCTAAAATTTTAGAAGAAAAGTGAAAAAATGGCTATGGTATTAGGGCACTCAAGTCCCATGTTGGAACGCAAGTGTAATTGTGTTGCACAAGTTTGGGCATGCTGGTATCACCACGCAAGTCCAAATACCTCTGCAGAAGTACGACACAATGAAGAAATGAACAAGAGGAAAATCATGATACTTGCACGATGAGAGACACTTGCACGATGAGAGAGATGTTCTTTGAAAGTCGGGTGCTTTGCACGAGAGTGGAACCTATATTTATAGGCCAAGCTGCACCCCTATGCAACAAAGCCTATGCAGCTCGCACCTACGTGCCACCACCTGCGCGCTAAAAACTTGCACGTCGTAGTTCCTTGGTTTTCTCCTTTACCTCAGAGCAAAATCCTCATTCCTTTCAGATCCAACTCTGAGGGGGGGGGGGACTTTTGTGGATGCTCCATTCCATCACAGAGTCTAACGACTGAAAAAGAAATAATGAGATTCATCCTTTGAAGAAACATCCAAAATTGACAAAGGCATGAAAAAGGATTTGTTTAATCATGGGTCGCGGAAGTTTCATCATGGTCATGAAAGTATACATGTGCTCCACATATTGGTCACATAGGTGACTTCTGCATCCTATATTTTTTTCACCCAAGGTCCTCACTGGCCTATAAATACCCCTTGTGGGCCCCTCATTTCGGGGACAGAAAAATCCAAAAGTCATATTTAAGCTCTCGACGCCCTAGTCTCTACTTGAAGTCTTCCGAACACTTATAAGGTAATTTCTTACCTAGAATGGAAGATCTAAAGAGGGGGAACAAGGCCTAAGTGTCTAAATTCATCAACACATGTGCGCCTAAGTGTCAAACCCTTAAGGGAAATGATCACACTTGCGCACCGTCTTACGCCTTCAACAAAACTTGTGCACCACACTTTTGGAAGCCTTTTGGGATAATACTAAGGCCTTGAGCCATGTCTCGCCCAATTATTACCCTATGGGATAATCGTCGTGCAAGTACACATGCGTCGGGTAAGTAAACTTTCACGACCAGTACTTGCGCGCCCAAACAGGACTTGCGTGCCTGCCTCTTTTTGTGTTACCCTCCTGCCTATTCAACTCTTTATTTCAAATCCACCTCTCCTCTTCAAGATTTAGCCTTAGAAACCCTATTCAAATCCATTTTTGGAATGTTTCCTTTGTTGGCTTCCATATCTGAATAGAATTCTATGGAACATCTCTCAAAAGATAGTGATTTACTTATCTTTATGTCACTAAGGTTAGATATTTCGTTCATTCAACCTCATCCTTTAAGATTAGAAAATATTTAATCTGGGCATCCTCCATAGGAGTATGCCCCAAGTTCCATAACATGGGCCTCCTTTTCAGGAGTAAGCTCCAGTCCATGTTCCCTTAATATGGGAATCCTCCTTCAGAGTAAGCCACAATCATAATTTTCCTTTAACCTAGGCCTCATTCTCAGGAGTAAGCCTCAGATTTCAAGTCCCCTTATCCTGGGCCTCCTTTTCAAGAGTAATCCACAGTCTTAATTTCTTTTGATTTGGGCTTCCTTCTCAGGAATAAAATCCAATCATATGTCCCCTCTAATTTGGGCATCCTTCTCAGGATTAAGTCCTAAGTTAAGTATCCAAATATCCATAAAGAACATATACCTTTATGGACTTTGTTCCTATGTTTCTTCCCTATTGAAAAATCCCAATCTTAACCTATCTGGGAATTCATACTTACTTAAGCCCCTCATCATTCCTTTTGATTTCATATTTCGTGGCACAATAGTCACGTTTTACTGATACCTCTGGTTTCTCACACCGAGTATGACTCACGTGAGCTTAGAGTTTAAAAGTAATTATGACACCTTTATTTGGGCCATCAATTATGCACAAACCTCATACTTCTATACTCGAACTACATGGGTTCTAATTCCTTTTCTAAACAAGGATACGTTGGTAGCCCTTCTGTGGGTATGATCCTATCTTTGAAATAATCCATGTCCTTCTGAACGACAATAAACTTCAAGTGCCCCAGTGAGTGGCTTTAAAACCAGTATGGTTATCATAATGACCAAGATATTTCTATATAATGTATTGAAGTATACCATTGACTAAAAATATCTAAAAAATACATAAGATTATCTATCGATGAAGAACCTCAAATATATATAATAGATTCTCGAAATCTCATACATATCAATCATTGATTATCAGATCTAAAGGAAAGTTCATTTTCATACTTGGTAATTTAATAAGGATTCACAAACATAACTCAAATCTATAAAAAGAGTCCCATAGTAGACAATAATTCCCCCCAAAAAGGTGTGATGAGTCCGACCTCCCATCCTCTCAACCAGTGCAAATTATTAAGCCTCATCGGTCCACAACTAATGAGAACTTACCTTTGGAAAGTAGGTCAAAATGGATATAGAATCATTATATGTTTCTAGTTCTATGAATTAACCTTTTAGAGATTGACTGGAATGTTTGAACCTTAAAAAAAGGGCATCCCCATTTCTAGAGGAAACAGTCGCCTCGCATTACGATTGGGAACCTCACTAATGCACATAATTCAGAGAGTAAGGAGGATCAAATCTCTTATGGTCTTATTCCAATCATTCAAAGAGAGCAAGTCTCACAAACATTCTCATTATATAAGGATATATTATCAGGTATTATAAATAAAAATAATTGAATTATCTAAGTATTATGGCTTTGAAGGGAAGCACAAGGACAATAGTACAACTAGGAAATAGTATGATAAAGTCTAGAAGATAAAGACGTATTTTCTCACATGTGATAATTGTAGAAATAAAAATCCTCAGACTTGATTAAAAGGAATGACGGTTTGTTAAAATTGTGGAGAGAAAGGCCACCATTCTTGTGATTCAAACGGTAAGAAAAAGGTTTTCCGTATACAATTCTTCCACTACATTGATATGAGACACTATATAAATCAATTTCTCAAAACATCAATGGAATATAACCCAGAAGAGGATAATAGGTCATGTTCAAGATTATACTACTACCACAGAAAAAGTGGAATGATTAATACTCATTTGTATTGACTGAATAATTATATTATTTCAGTATTTTATCATTAATTATCAAGTTATAAAAATCATGAGATTTATAAGGATTGTAGCGCAATACTTATTCTTTATGGAATTTGAAGAATGTGATGAATAGAACGAGTAATTAAGAGAAGTTATTCTATTTTATGTTATTCTTCTGGAAAACAAATGAATTTGGAAATATAGACCTAAATATGCGATTTTTGTTGAGATAATA
This sequence comes from Viscum album, assembly GCA_963277665.1. Taxonomy (NCBI): domain Eukaryota; kingdom Viridiplantae; phylum Streptophyta; class Magnoliopsida; order Santalales; family Viscaceae; genus Viscum; species Viscum album. Next base: position 246,252,275 of record OY728135.1, on the reverse strand, counting down.
ATAAATAGATGTTTATGGGACAGTATTGGTGACCATGAAGCTGGTTAATGATCTAATTATTTATGTTATATGTGAATTTTTAGATGTTTGGATTTAAGAAATATATTGAACAACATTAGAATTGACTATTGGAAGCATGAATATTACATAATGGTTTAAATAAGAATAAGTTGATCATATATTTGGTATGTGAAAATAATCGATACATTATTTAGATAATTCTTATTTTAAGTTTATTTTTAAAATTTAGTGACCTTCATTCTAAATCATTAGTCAATGAATTTCGATAGACATATTTTTGGATGAGTCATAAGGTAAACTACTTCTAAAATGGATTAAAGAAATTATCAATTAAGATCAAATTGTGATTTATCATATTTTATAACATGTTCTAAAAATTTTGGATTCATTAAAAATTATATTTATGAAGGAATGACTTTTGGATCTTTTGATTCTTAATGTTTCTTCATCCATACAATTTTTTCTTGAATATTCATCTCTAGTTTTAAAAAATGAAGTAGAGACAGAGAGAATCACAACCTACATATCAAATTATTATATATAAAGGATTGATGTATGTTTATTTTATCATTTTTTCCAATAGTACATGAAAACCTAAACTCTAGGGAAATTATTTTTTGAACAAATATGTCATTCATTTACTTTTCTATCTATGAAACCAATTGTTTTTTAACATATCACAAATTTATGGTTTTGTAATGTTAGACTTTCTAATGAGCATGTTCTCTATCACTCTCCATAATAAAATGATAGTTAAATTTTTCTTCTATGCCCATGTTTTTATTTTGACCAACTGTTCTATTGTAGGTAAACCTAGTTTTTTGGTCACCATCACCTTTTTTTCCTCCATTTAAGAGGATTATTTATTAAACCTATTGATGATGTAGTATTTACATAAGGATATTTTAAAATCATAACTCCATGATTACCAATCACAAGTTAAAATTTTGAGGGTATAATTTATTAAAGGTAGGGATATTGTAACACCCCAAGATATTACATTATATATTTTTAAATTTAACATCATTGATAGCATAGGTTACACAGATAACAGAGATTAAACAAATGATTAAATGTCATTATTAAATTATGATAGTTATCACCTAGACATTAAAATGGAGGTAATTGATGAGATAAATTAAATTAAGAAAACAATATTTTACATCGGTTTATAAAATTAATTAATTTATTACCAATTAATTTTAAATGAAAATAAAATCTAGTTGAACATAAAGGAAATATTTTTAAAAAACATTTATGACCACAATGTAATTTTATCATAAAAAATTAAATTAATAACTATTACTTAAATATATTACTGAAATTTATAATTTATACATTCAATAATGTTTATTTATATTCAACAAATATGTTTTATAGGATTAAAATAATAATAATTCCAATTTTAGGCATAAAATGATATATTTTCTAAAAGGTAATTTTACCATCTTTTAATGGAACACTTTTTTAAAATCTAAATATTTATACCTTTATAAATTATATTTGAAAAAAATAATTTTTTTTAAATTGGAATGTAAAAATTATCTTAGGGTAAATTTTTTGATATTTTTCAGAATATATTTATTTACCATTGAATAGTGAAAAATATAGATTTTTATAAAATTCTCAATTTCATTATATTAAAGACACTTTATGGTTTAAATTTTATATAAATGAAATATAAAAACTATTTAGTTATAAATAATCTAATAAATTTCATTTTCATCATTCTTATATCATACTTTGGTATAATTACATAGTAAGGTTTAAAATATATTTTATTAATAAAACTATTTCTCAATGCGTTTTGTAGGATTAATTTTGAATCAAATTTTGAAATTTGTGATTTTTGAATATAGAAAAATTGATTCAAAATTTGGATTCATAAGGATCAAATGTATTAAATAGGTCCCTTTTAATTTTAGCAAATATGAATAGTAACCTTGGTAGTTTTTGTTCCCACGGTAAAGGGTAAATTTGGTAATTTAAGTTACAAAAAAATGATATGAATTTGAAAATTAAAATAAAACAATTCCCAATATTATCAGATGGTTTAAGTTCTATTTTTAACATCTAATTTTCTAATTTGAGTTATTTAATCGACAGTTATCCAGAAAAATGTCTTTGATATTATTTACATTTAAAAAAATCACAAAATTTCACATTCAACATTTTTAATAACTATATTATTTTTAATATAGTTTTCTTAAACATTTATCTTAAAATAAAGGTATTATTTTTTAAGATCAAATATTTATCTACATCATGGTATTTTATTTTTATTTCTTAATGAAAAATAATTTCCTTAAATAATTATACAACGATAATGTAGTAGTTATTTTAATAATGAAACATTCAAATATAAAATTATTTTAATTAAAATTAAAATTTATCATATATATATATATTAATAAAATGGAGTCCATTCTTTAAATCTAATTTTGGAAAAAAATTTAAGGTGAGGTTTTGACATTTTTCTATAATAGTTGATTTTTGTGAATAGTGAAATACAGAAATTTATGTTATAAGATAAATGCGTGAATTTTTTTAGTCAAGGATGGTGTGTGGATTGTGTAATAACCATTAATTACAAATAAAATTCACTATTTAATATACTTAGTCACAATAATCATCACTAATAATAGTCTTGATCAAAAATTATAAACTAATAAACAAAATAACCAAAACACTCATCTCATCTCCCAATAAATAAAACCCCTTATCTTCAAACCTAAAAATAAATGTAGCTTGTATAAATTCTTCTTAATTACATTACCAACCCTCTTCCTCGCATCCAAGACCGTCTGGTCTTACCAAAATACCAAATCCATGTGTCCTAATGACGTGCTCAAGGAGATGATATTCAAGAGGTAAAATTCTCCTTCTTTCTCTTTTAATTTTTTTTCATTTCTTATCATATCCTCACATACCCTATACAATGTATCATTGAAACTATGTTATCATATATATAATATAATTTTATTTTTTTAATGGTACATTAATTATCAAATCTATTCTCATATCCTTTTATTCTAAAAATGAAAAACTTATTCATGACGTGTCGATTCACTGCCTCATGGACAACAAGTTTTCATTTTCTATTACCTCTTTCTAGGCTAGTCATAAAACCGTTATTATGATTAATTAATATTTTAATATACATATTATAAGTTATATAATCTTATATAAAGAATATATAAACATAATATAAAATAAAATTACACAAGTTTGTGATCGTCCTAAAAATAGCCAAAATAAATTAACAAATTTTTATCAACATTTTATCAAATGAATCATATTCATACCTTATAACCAAATTATATAAGATACCATTTAAAATTATATAAGTTACATAATTCAAAATTATTTTATTCTTTATTTTTTCATCTATTTTACATGAACACACAGATTTATAAAAAATAGAACCGACTATAAAACCATGAAACTGACGTAACCGGGACAACAAAAATAAACATTATAAGTAAAATGTAAAAACCATTAAGGATATTATGAAAATTATAATAAATAAAAATATATGTTATATAAGATTTAAATTATTTAATTAATGAATCTAATTTGATTAAGTTATACATTATGTAAAAGTGCATAATGATTTCAGAAATAAGGTAAGGGTTTTATCATCTCACTTTTATTTCTGTGAGATTAGCCTACTTCACACCTTCTTCATTTTGTGTGGTGTATGTATACTTCACTTTCATAAAAAATATCATAAATTTCTTTATCTTACTTTTAGTCAATGTTTTATTTAATAATTATTACTTTCATTAGGCAAACAATTCAACTAATTACAAAGTGTAAAGGGAATTGTTAACTAAAATTTCATTCATTAGGTTAAAAATCTATTTTTTATTATGTAAACTTATGGTTATTTATAAAATGATTTTTTATTTATATTTTTTATATGGATCTTAGTTAATATAAACAATCTATTAATTTTATTAATGAAACGATCTTTTTTAGGGACTTCGTCTTGATTTTCTTTCGTTGAGAAATATTTTTGATGTCATCCACCTATTTTATTTTCTTTGATGTATATATTTTCCAATATATTTATGATCATAAATTATTGATGATTTCAATAAATATCGATATTTCTTTTCATATGGATTTGAAAATTTTCTATGCCATATAACATTGTTATATTTTGAATTTACCTTTCCAGTTATTTGATTAAACTGAGGTAATATTGATAAATATTTGTCTTTTATTTAATTCAAATATTTGGTGATAAGATTGATTATTTGTTAATTAAATAGATTATTAAATATATTAGTAATGATTTTTATTGGTTATACATGGCTTGGTAATTGGTTAATGCAATCCCTATGGGTTACGTACTGGTTAATATAATCCCCTCGATGCATCAGTATTCTCATGAGGTGAAATTAGTTGGCGAAAAACCCTTTACATTTGTTTCCAAGCCATATCAGATGGGTTTCGACATGAAAACATAATCCATATTGTGAATGTTCATGTTGGTATAATGGTTTTTGTTCTAGATACATCACAACTAATAATTAATTTTTTCAATCATTTAGAATTCTGTTATAATTATCTAGAGGATTTTCACTATGAAAAAATTTATGGATTCATTTTCATTCTTAGTTTCTTAATTAGAATGTGTTTTTTATTTATTTACCAGTCCATTTTTATTCTATATAGGGATTATAGTAATATTCTATTGTACCTAAACCTTACACAACATTTGATCTCACCACATCATATGTTTATTTTTTCCCCAGGTTTTCACGAAGTTTATTATAATTGATATTCCAAGATACAGTAAGGGGGAAATGGTGTTCTCAATGAGAAAAAATTTCTGTAAGTTATGTATAAAATTTATTTTAAATTTTAAATATGTTTCTATTTTACCAATAAATCTAAACTATTCGGTTTTATAGGATATGATCCCTTTTAATCATGTCAATATAATAAAGTAAGGCACTAACTCCAAGATACAGGGGTAGGGGTTATTAAAGGTAACTCTGATCTTTATTTCCATTTTGAGAACACATTGAATGATTTATTCATATCTACTGAATTACCTTATGTATAAATCCTTTTATAGTCTAGGTTTTAATCAACTAAAGAATCGGTCAACCATTATTTTAGTTTGGTTGATAACTCAAAAAAGCGCACCTCACAAGTCTTTTGATATATTTCCTACCTTTAACAACAGATTAATAATAAGTCTACTATAAATCAAGTAATTACTTATCAATATTCCTATATATAATATTAGGGATTTAAATATTGTAAAATAACCTATTAAACTCATCTCACCTCATGAAGTCAATTTCATCTTGGTGCCTTGTATTCTTGATAAAAGTCCACCATTGAACCACTTTACCTCCCAAATCATAGATATCCAAAATTAAGTTCTCATGTTACAAACACTTAATATTAGAAAAAAGTTTTCCAATGGTATTGATCTATTACATAGAAAATATAGGATAGAAAAATCCACTAAAACATGGTGGATGTTTCCCAATGGACTTAGCGGAATGGTATTCCCTCCATTTCATTTTTTGAAGTTCAACATTATTCAAATAATGAGAAAATTATGTGTGAATAGATAAGTCATTTTTCATTCTATCTACCAAAAAATTTAGTTTCTTAGGATGAAAATCATTTCATTTTCCATTGAATTCACTATTAATATAGTTCCTTCTGGTTTTAGCCATCTACTAAAACAAAAAATTATCGTGTGACAAATAAAATCATAGTTAGAAAACATGTATCTATGAAAAATAATTTATATCGTTTCCAAATAAAGACATATACTTTTAAATCAATAGCGCCTAATTTTTAACCTATGTAATTTATTGTTCTCAACTATTCAAATCCCTCATTACGATTTGTAAAGAAAATTTAAATTAGCCGAAGAATATCCCATGGGATTTTCAAACTAGGTTTGTAGTAAGGAATGTTGTCTCGTACTAGGTAATACTCGATTCAAGCCCGATGTTCCATTTTCAGTTTTATTACCCCAAGGTGCATCTTTTTTAGAACCATTTCCACTAGTAGTATCTAGAAAATGATTTATTTCTTGCTAAACCACATAATCTCTTCATTATAAACATAAATATATTACCCAAAACAGATTATTATCCTAAGTGTTATCACTAAAATTTTCTCATCCTATATTATAAAGGGTTAATTAAACTTATCCTCTGATACTAACAATAATAACCTAGGATTTTCATATAAAGATATTACATATTTTTTAATGAAACATCATTAAATTACACAAATACACACATAAGAATCCTAAAGGTATAGTTCCCTTTGAAACATGGAAACATAAATAGATTGTTCATAATTGAACTACATTTTCTCTCACCTTGTTTCTTATAAATATCACCCTTCTTTAACATATCACACATAATACCTATCATAATAAAAAGGGGAAAAATAATAAAGGGTGATCTTAGATTATTAGTAAGGTTAAAAATAATAAATTCATAAACATAAATTGAGCATAAGGGTATTATAACATAATCATAACATATGAAAACCATACCCTTCAAACCAATCATAAAAATATTTAGTCACAGAATGAATATTAGTAGTTCATAAGACTTGAATCACAAATAAATAAAAAACAAGATCTAGGAGAGAATAATAATGACATTAGACATGGAATTATGGAATACACATAAGCATAGAAAATCATTTTCATAATAGTCAAGGATCATTTCTATGACTATAATAGTGTAATATGTTCACTCTCTAAATAATTATATTACCCAAACTTTACTCCCAAGACTATCATAGTGTATTAATCCACTTAATGAATTTTGTTCACCACTTATTCCAATAGTGTTTATCTCATAAGATTTACATTTTTTCTCAATTAAGTGTAAGAATATATATATATACCACTCATTACATATAGAAAATAATAAAAAAATTTATAGTATGATCAGAAAATATTCCTCATATCAGAACCCAGAAAATAAATCAGTTTCATACTAATTAAATTGTATCGTAACCCTAGGTAAATAAATGTTTTTTGTATTTATATAATCATATAATAACCTAGGTAAAACAAATTCTATTAATAAATATAACTTCATAATAATCAAAAATCATCCAAAGAATAAAAAACATTGGTATATGAAAGGCGTTGCCGTGGGCGCTTTCAAATGATATTGTTTCTTTACTAAGTGCAGCACAGTGGCTGACCTAGGTCATTCTCTTGAAGAGGAATTAGTTTAACAACCCTTAGAAGGCTTGAATAAACCAAAAAAAAGAAACAAAATGATAAAATATGGGGGTGGTTTGATTGAAAGAATTTTAGAACACGAAAGAAAACAATCAAGGCAATCAAGGAGTAAAAGACAATCACGAACATTGTTTCTTTAAAAGCACTACTATGAGAAGTCGTATCCAATCTAATCTACCCTTCACCATTCTTTAATCATTATCCCATATGATTATAATTCATTAAAATGTGACCCTCTAAACTTATCAACCCTCGAACCCTACGGAATTTGACGCAACCACATGTATTTGAAGAAATGAGCACTAGGTTGTCTTTGAGACTTCCAATCGCAGTACCCTACTTTGATTGTGGTCCAAATCCAACTTATGATAAATGGTCAATTAGGGAAGAACCTCCTCTCTATATTTGATAATTAATTAAGTTTAGGGATGAGAGTTGAACCCCACAATTCTATCCCAAGTTGATTAGATTTTACAATTGAAGTTTGTCTCTCTCGATTCACACAGGACCGACCTCGCGGTCAGATGCAAGTCGAGTGAGTTCCTTACAACTTAAATCTCAATTAATTGATCACAAATTATGAATTACAGTATGTTCATGGATTCAAAATGAATAAATGAAGGGGTTAGGGATTAGATCGACTACGAACGAAACTACTCTTCCATGGTTGGAATTTTCATTGTGGAGACGTTTTGCATAAGCAACGGATTGAAAGGGAAATAACCAATCTTGTCTCCACTATAAGATTACAGAACCTAGAAGAAAAAAAAGAAGATATTAAAAGAATAACAAAGAAGATTTATTGAAGAAAAGGACAAGTTACAAGCATGAAAACAATGAAATACAAGTGGAGGTGGGAGAGGAGAGCCTTCTTGGAAGAGATCCTTGCACCAAGCCTCACTTCTTCCAAGGGGTTAGAGGAGTTCCTAGGAAACCAACTCTCGGATACAACTTTCCCATGCTCCGAACCAGCCTCCCAAAGATTCAAAATGTCCTTTAAATAGAGTTGAGGAGGTCTAGGGTTACAAATGGTTTCAAGTGTGAATGTGGAAATTCGGGAAAATATTTTAATCCATGTTGCACCACCTCTTTGACCTCCAAAATGCGCGATCCAGCTGCTCTTACAAAAGCATGATTTGCGAGAATTTTTTTCTTCTAGATGCTCTCCAAATTTGGGCCACATACAAGAACGTATAAGAGCATTATGGCCCAAATACAGAAGCACTATCCAGCCCAGCGAGTCCAGTCCAGCTTTGTCTCCATGGCCCATTTACTCCATGTAAACCCACGATCTAGCTCCAATGGCCTGAATGAAAGTTTTAGAAACATTAGTGAGTCATTCGGTCAGAAAATATTAAGTTTCAATTCGGGAAATAAAAATATTTATTCATAATATACCACAGTTCACTTTAAAAGGGTAAAATTGGAATTTTCATCTAATTTTCAATTGAGTGATCTAATCCCAAATATTCCATAATTGATCATATATAACACAATGTGAGGAAAGTTTGTCATTTATTATCAATAAAATATTCAATAAAAATTTCTTTTATCAGTATAATTCGATTATATTCCTAGTAAAACATAAGAAAAACCAAAATATTTCATCATTGATTCAAACGATTTAGAAAAGACACTTGGAAACATTCATGAGGAAAATAAAAATTATCTGAAAATAAAATTTTAATAATAAAAATTCATAAAACATATTCAAAACAATTTTCTTTGAAAATATTCATTGAAAATTGAAAAGGAACTTTTAAACAATGAGTGTTTCTGGTGGTAGGAAATGCAGTACCTGTTGAAACAAATATTCCATTCACATTTTTTGTGAATGAAAAATGGTCCTTATTTGGGAAATGACTATAGTATTCATTTAAAAAATTCATGAAGTCAAAAATTACTAAAATTTCTTTAAAAATAAATTAGACTATTTTAAAAACAATATTGAAAACATTTTTAGAAAATATAATTTTTGAAAAAATTAGGTTTTAACCAAAGAGAGAAATAAAGATAATTATTTTCAAAAAAATATTATGAACTTTTGAGTACATAAATAATGTAAAATAAATTATAAACATACATTATTAACACATAAAAAAGATAATAAAATCCATGTGTTTATTGAGATATAGATTATAATATTTCATTATCGGAAGTAGAAACATAATCAATCACAATAAATGAAAAGATTATACCATAAAAACCATTACTACTTTGTCAACATTGAATCATAAGAACCTTGAATCAATGACAATTAATTAAACATAAAATGGAATTAGACTAAAAAATCATTATATGACATGTCAATGGGAAGGTATATTAACCCAATAAAATAGGTTAGGCGTATAACAAAATTTATCTCCCAAAGAAGATAAATTGAGACAAAATTCCGTTAACTTTTGTATCAAATTCCTTAGTAGAGGTTCCATCCAACCATATAATAAATATATTTTTATTATAAATCTATTAATTAACCTTAATCATATTTATAATACAATATATTATTTACATATGACATTTTATTACTTTTTTATCTGTAATTACTTATTTAAATCATATATATGTATATGTAAACATCCAGAAGTGAAATGGTAACTGCCTTCTCAAGGTATAACTATATTTTAACCCAAAAAAATGTTCATCAAGGAGTATTATTAGTTGTCATGAAATTTTAATGTTAGTGTCAGAAGTATTCTTATATCAGGATATGAAATATACTTAAGAAGCACCAAGTGCATCTTGTGTGCTGGATGACCCACTTTGTATCTACCCTATTTAGTGTCACAAAATAGGTATTTGGTATACTAGGGGTTAAATTATTATATTTTTAACTCGAAATACCTAAATTTAGTGAGAAAAATATCATGTAAAACATCATACATTCATACCTTTATTACATAATCCTTAAGGCTTAGCTATTCAGGTGGTATTCGGGTGGGCAGTTCATCATATTTTCAGTTTAAGCATCATGCCAATTTGATTTATCTTCTCATAAGATGATTATGGAGTAAATTCACTTGATTTTTATAAAAAGGGGACGTTCAAAACCATTACTAGGTTTTAAATATGATTTAATTATTCATTATAGGAGGTAAATGTGATGTGCTCATGTATAAAGGTGAATGACATGTGATGTGTTCATCAAATTGATAAGTTTATACTCATATAATCAATATTGTATGATTCATATATGTGGTATTGACATAATCCAAGTCCCATGATCACTCAATATCATATAAAAAGGGAACAAATGATGATATATACTATCATATGATTCATCTGGTGGACACAAGTATAGTAATACATGTGTTCCATGGAGACATGCGAGATCCCTCAATAGCTTGAGTTCTTATATGCTTTTATAAAGTACAATATTTTCTTAAATTTATTGATTCCCAAATAATTATTATTGAAAATTGTAATAAGTTTAATGGGGTAACACATTTTTTTATGTGACGAACAATCAAGATTATTAACCTTTGATAGCTACCCCAAAAGTGTTTTGGAAGATATCTGGGAGAAGTTTTGGATGGATTTTTAAAAGTACTTATATATGATATAACAAGTATTGAAAAAATATTATAAACTTTAAAAACAAATTTTTAAAAGAATCCAAAAATTGAATAGATATAATTTCATTAGTTATTTCATATGATGCGACGTAAGGTGAATGCATTCTAAGTCTATGGGGATTTAATACAAGTGGGAGAATGATATAATTGTATACTAAAACATACTTGACTATGACATAGTGTATATTAGAGTCTATGAAATGGTTCTCTATGTAATATTGAACATCACAATATCATATTTTTGTGAGCATGTAATTATCTAATAATATGATAATGTGTTTGATCCTTCAATCATTTACTAAATTATTTTTGCATGCTTTATTATTATACTTGTTTTGATTAATGTGAGGAGTTAGAACATGTCATATGATTATTTAAATGTTATATAATAAATATGTATTTTTACCAAGTGTAACGAAGTATTTAAATGCATTAAATTTTTATAAAATGACATAATAAAAATTATCCAATTTTTTCATTCATGATGTCTTATATAAGTTGATTACATCTCATGAATGCATGTGGTTATCCATTGCGTTGAAAATATTTTTCTAAATTCATGAAACTAAGATCATACCTATGATAATATATTTATCCCAATTTTTAAATCAAGGTTTTAGTAGACTGTATTATTGGGAGAGATCGTAATTGAGAATTGATTGATTACCCGGATGATTGGATACCTCTAAAGGAAGGAGTCTTTCACTTGTTTCATAGTGATCTTGACCAAAAGATTGTTAAACTATTTGACATGATAAATATATTAGTGTAATTTATGAAATTAATATTATTACTCATTGTTAGGAATGACATAACTAGGTTCTACCATATATACTTATCCTTACTTTTTTATGTATCCTTTATACATCCAACTCACATGTACAAACCACCTTACCTTCTCATCATGCTACACCCAGCCCATGTTTCCCTAATAAATAGACCCCTTAGTAATTTTATATTACATGATCTTGATACTTCTATAAGAGAGATAAATCCTCCATAAAATCATTAACTCATACCCCCATCACCTATCTTAGGTAACCTATTACATTATAGGACATAAAAAACAAACTTAAGTAGTGGTAAGTGTAGATATAGATGTCTGCAGCTGGATGAACAACTCCATAGTGTCCCTCACTAGGGAAAATAATCCCATCATGGATACTCACTTGGGAAAATAACCACTTGGTGCTTCACACATTAGCGTCCAAAGACATGGAACTTCCCACCTTAGTGTATATCTATTGAGAACATTGAACTTCGTGACCCATCATTCATGGAACCCCACCTTAGTAACCCATCACCTAGGGTTGTTTCTACCCAAAAACTTCATCCTCTTTTATCTAAATATCCTATTTCAGAACATTTCATTATGTACTCCCTAGGGGAACCATATTTACATATTCTGATAATGGGGAACAATAGTATCCCCCCCAATCATGCATTCTCTTGTTAAAGGATCTCCACAACTTAACCAAGTCAGTAGATGGGATATTTTGGATTTCCCAATCATGAATCCCCTTGGTAATAAGGATACCAATACTATAGGTGGTGGTGGTACCATTCTCAATTTGGGCATTAGTTTTTACCTCTAATATGTTGCATAAAATGTGAATATGATATACAATATCCATTCATTTTTTCAACCAGTGGCAGAGTAATCCCCAGTCTGGACTTCATGAAATTGATAGAAGGATGTAATTTGGAATCCATATCGAAGTAATCCCCTTGACTTTATTTACTGATAACCCATCATATATCGTCCCTCATCCATCACTATTTGAGTTGTATATTATTAAAAAATATATTTCCTAGAGTAATCCCCCTTTCTTTCTTGAATGATTTCATATCACTTCTTCCATCAACAAACATATCCTTTATCCCTAGATAGGAGATAAGAGAAATTCAACTATGTGATTCCAATTTGATTATAATTCCTAAACATTTATTAATTCATTTAATTTTAGTAATATTATTTTTCCCATTGGTTCTCACACTAATAGTGAATCACATAGGATTAAAGATCCATGGTAATTACCCCACAAGAAAGATAATATTCCTTCCTTGGTCCTTCCTTTTAAGTGTAATTCTCAACCGCATTACCTTCTTCTCAGAGGAAAAAATTCCCCCACAAGATATTACATCAAAGTTTCACATTATTAATGAATTAATCTTGGGAATCCTTCTTATTTATAAGCCCTAAATATCATTAAATCAATATGGTATTTTATTTCCATCTCAATGGCATACGTAAAACACCTCATTGATGTTTAAACCCAAAATTATTAAGTCTTCCTCATTGAGCCTCATCCATGGTGGGGGGGCATCTTCCCAGGTCCATATTCCATGTAAGATCAATCCAATATCAAAGTTCTATATTCCCTTAAATTTCAACCATATTGGTTCACTCGTTTGTATGTTCCGTATCAACCACTTCTAGGAACGTTTTTCCTAGTTGTCTGTATCACATAATATTAAATTGAAGGGAATGGTCCTTTTCACTAAACCAAAAAAGGTATGATGCATACAAATTAAGGGGCACCAAACTATGTGGGTTCTCATTTCTTTTTTAAGGATATGTAGTAAGCTCGACCATGTGCTCAATCCCAACACCAAACCAATCATCACCTTCCAGTATGGATATAAAATCCAACAATCCCAAAATTTTAACATTAAAACATAGTTCCCTAAAATAGGAAATCACCTAGTCAAAATATTACAATATGGATAATGTATGATACTTATAAATGGTTTTGTTGATGGAGAACCACTAATAAATACATATGGTTCACATAAATATATTGTAATAACAAATTTCTCATATATGATGGTAACTAGTCTCATACTAGGACATGTGAACGATTTATGAATACATTTTAAATATATAAGAGAGGAACATGTTTGGAATTAATTCCCCGCAACATGGTTTGATCAGAACAACCACTCATTTTCTATACTAATGTGACTTCATAAGCATCATTATAAAAAATCCTGATTGACTTCCTTCCTTTTGAAATCAGGTTCATATATTATCAAGAATGTGGTAACCATTGGGTATTTTTGGTTTCACCAATAAACCCTACTGGAAACCGTATGAATAGTGTGATAAATTCCCCATATAAAAATACAAATTTCCCCATTTGGGTCTCGAATAAAAAATGGTGAACTCATTTTTAACACTTTAACCATTCTCATTAATTCACAATTAAATTTTTTGCTATTTAGTTTTGTATAAATCTCACAAAAAAAAGGTTTAACTCAATGTGAAATTTTAATTTATCCAAAGTTGATGAAATTCCCACATGTTGGATCATTTTATCTTCGATATTATGTGAAAGAAAAAAATGGTCTCAATGATGATCCATTAATGTAATAAAATACGCATGCATTTATTTACATGTGATGATACTTTGATGGGTTATTATTTTTTGTGTATGTTGTTCCCAACAGTGCATCCACCATAACTCTCATCAGTATAAATTTAATACAAATAATCATGGGAAACTTATGCCTTATCATTCATATTATATGTATCCTCACTGAACTGTATGACATAGTCACCCACTAAGCACCTTCAATGATAGGTGGAAAATTTACTAATAAGTGAGTACCACCAAAATAGTACTATCATGACATTATAGGTTCCACAAGAATCCCTCCATGACATAAATCCCTAATAATTTTATTCCCTTTGGAAAGTGGTGGTAAATAGTCAAATGGTACATATTTCATTTTCAAGCTATTTTGGGATAATCCCCCTAAAATATATCCATGAGTACCTCCCATATCATTGGGAGGTGGACCGAGAGGTTGATAGTGGCCTCACCACAATGTTGGAATTTCTAAAAATATCCTATCAAGGATCATCACCACAAACATCATGTAACACTAAACACTTATCCCACTATGGGTGACACCCATGGGTCTTGGCTTTGGTCACACAAAGTCGAGAACCCAGGACAACACATCGAGTTTGGAAAACCATAAATAGCTCAGAACATGACAACACCCTCACATTAAACATAGAATCCCAAAAAAAATACTATGGAAGAAACCAATGAGTAGGTACACATTTCTTCTCACACTTAGAAAGCTTTACAATATAGTAGAATAGTGCACCAAAAATCTTGTCAGCATTCCCCAAATAAATAACATGGGGTAGGCATATATTTTCTCCCTTGAAAATGAATACATACTAGTATATTCTATTGGGAACTAGAGGAAACGATAAAAAACACATTCCTACTCTAACCAAGGAATGGTAACACACTCCCACTCTAGCCTCAAAATCATGTTGGAACAACTTAGAGGCTACAAAGTTGTAGGCATATATCTCTACCAAAACCCTATATATCTATAGACATATCTTGACAACAAAAGTAGTCAAGGGTAAGGAACAAATTCCCTCTCATTCCACTAGAGTATCTCACTAATACACTTCAATGGTTACTTAGGAGTAGGGAAACATTGTTCCTCTTATATTGGAGGGTCATCAGTACCCCACTATAATAAATAGAAAATTGGATCTGTCAGAAATTTCTATTACAGGTTGAGATCATCGGCCCATCCCGATGGTCACTTCATGGTAGACACACATTCCGTCCAATATTATATAAATGTTTTAGTATATTTTGGTAATAGCAAGATATTCACCAAGTAAGGCTCCCATAAATGAAAGATGTTATACAAAACATGTGACTCTATACACTATATAGAAAACATATAAGAATAAATTTCACCAAGGGTAATTTAAAATCAAGAAGAAAACCCAAATCCATTCTCTTCTTAATTCTGTTTTTCTTGAGGCCTTAAATCAATTATCAATGTTGTCCTAAGATCAACTTGACTCTTTACCTAACCAATGAAGAATTTTTGTAGTTGTGATGTTCAAATCTTCAATATTTCTACCAAAAATATAAAGTATCTTCTTTTAGAGTTTATTATAATGGAACCCTTCATGAATATACTAATATAAAACATGGGAACTCTTCTTATAATGAGTAAAATGGAATCCCTCCTCGTGCTCAGAAAACTAAACATAAAGAAGGTTACCCCCTCTCCATTTTCCACCTTAAAGGTCCTCCTCAGGGAATATACTCTATGACATAAAATTGTGGATGTATATTGATTCATTACGGTACTCCTCCCCATTAGGGTTTTTACTATGAAAGTCCCCCTTGATGATATTTTATATTGATAAGAAGGTCCTCCCCTTTTAAAATGTTTCATAGAGACTCTATCCATTTTAATCTCTTTTCCAACAATAAAATTCAAACATTTAAGATTTCTAGATGCCTCACAAGATAGTTTTGGGATAAAAAATATCATTAAGGGGGACTTTCATAGTAAAAATCCTAATGGGGATATAGAGACTCTCTCCATGTTACCAATCATAAAGTAGTTTTGGGAAATCCTTGGAAGAAAAAGATGAATCCCTATATAGGATTCCATCCAAAGTGAACAATCAAGACAATATCTACTCAAGAAAATCATGTTTTATCACTCAAAAGACACTACAGGTAGATCAATCCGCTTATCCTTTCAATGGTGATGTGATGCAAACCACACGCTACACATCGGTAAACATCATTAGCACTTTCCTTGTAGATGCTATGGATTATGAATCTAGTCCATGTGAACAAAAGGAGGATGTTTCTATTCCAAATATGGTCTAAACCAAAATAAATTAAGAAGGAGTTCATACCAAAAATCAAATGAAATATAAAAATATTGTAGATCCCTCAAATGAATAGCTTCCGCCTATCTTTTGGGTTTCAAAAAATGAAATGGAATAGTTGTGGATATATCCCACAAATTTCATGAAGAATTTTAACCCCAACATTAAAGAAGGATTTTCTCAATATGTGGATGAAATGAAATTATTAAAGATACTCAACAGTGTGTCACTAAGGGGAAATAACCCTACTAGAAAAATCCCCTAATTAGAGTCTCATGTTATTCATACAATTTATCTCCTATAAAAAGGAGAGTATATCATACTAGGAAAAGTAGATACGGGTCATCCTATCAATGTGGGATATGGAAAACAAACTTATTTAGATCCAATAGACGACTTATTATAGAAGATCCATCAGTTTTTCCTATATCTTATACCATGTCAAAAAAAACTACCGTAGGCCAAACCATGATATCTATTAGTAGTAAATATAGGCACGCTCACTATGTCATGATCTGTCGATTGGTTCCCTTACTCAATTGCCTACCCATCCAGTTGTCCCAACATAACTCTTTGTAACAATTGAGTCATTAACATATCAACTGGAGGATATGGTGGGGTGGCATGTACTTATGCATATATATAGATAGTCATACCCTGAATAGGTATATGAAACTCTTCCACTATAAAATTTTGAGAATCCTACCATCCCAATATTCAAATAGACTATAAACCTAGAACAATGCTAGATTTATTTTGTGTGTTGATATGGTCCCATGATGGGAACCCTTCAGTGATAATAATATGCTAAACTCAGATTATTCCTACATACACTGGACTGTCCAAACTTTTTCTATAACACTGTATTTCTAGAAATATCAATCATAGGATGGGAATATCATCACCAATAATTCCTTTAATAATTCATCTTTACGATACAAAAGGCAACAATCATTGATTTCTCAAATTCCAAGAGACATGAAAATGGTTGGGTATATGACATCAATATTATAAAAAAGGTTTTAAACAACTCCATAAACACGTAGCTACCTCAAGAAGATTTTTTAAGTCACTATATATGGAACCTCTATGAGGAGTTGAAAATACCACTCATTCCCATGAAATATCTAGACAGATTAATTATGATTTTCATAGTTGGAAATTTATTGTAAGACTTTATATAGATATGTAAAACCAATTAACTACGTGTACTGATAAACTAGGGAAAAATAACAAGAAAATTGGAATCTAAGATCGTTACACATAATCTAATTTTTTCACTAACACAAGTGTTCATGCCCATGTAGTATCGTACAGAACCCCTTAATTACATACAACAACTACATCAACATCCTTACCCAGATAGAAGAAAATAGTTAAAATTTATTCCATATCATGACTATAAGAGTAAATATTTTTCTTTTTGAGATGAATAGGTCCCTAATTACATAATATTATCTGTGGAGAATATTTTTTGAGGTTACCAGAACCCAAATAGCCTAATTAGGTTTGTATAAGTAATCACTCAAACTATTTACCATTGCAGGAGACATTAATCCACACTGTCAAGAAGTGATTTTTTATTAAATCCTCTTAAATTAGCGTTATTATAGAAAAATAAATTTTGGAATAACAAAAAAACAAGTGTATAACTATAAATGCAAGAGTCAAGTACAATAATTTAAACAGGCACCAATTACCAATATGACATTAAACTATTATATTTCATGCCTATAGTATTAAGAGGATATGTACCTCCTTGTAAAACAGAACCCTCTTACAATGAAACACTATTATTCTATTTTGTTAAAATTATTCATATGGAAGACCCCTTCTATGATTATGAATATTATTATGAGTCTGAGTACCACATACATGTCCATGGAGCTGGACAAAGATACTACATAAGCTTAGGGAATAGGGGATGATGTAGGCATGGAAAAGTCCAATATCTGGGTAACATTATTTCTAAGTATATAGAAGTGATCAAGACCCACCGTTAATAATTTCAGCAATCCCACCATAAACATGGGGGAACCCCCAGTATCTTCCAAGATTCATCCAATTTCATTTATCTTAGAAGGCTAACTGACAAGTGTTCCTTCAACTCCTAGTCAAGTGCCTAACCTATCTTACTCAAATACTTCAACCCCTAAGGCACATGTCATAGGGTAGTCTCAAAACCATGATTAGAAGAAAATACCTATTACTGAAATAAATGAAATATCAAATTAGTTGGTTATGGTTATAAAAAAGATCTCAATCCTCGATTCACTTAATTTATCTAATGGCCTTTTGAAAGAACTTGTGGAGGACATATTGAGTCCTTATGATTTTTAAGATGAGGTCTTTTCCAATAAATATTTTCTTACAGAGGTAAATACCAAATAATTTCAAGCAACCATCTATTATATAGGGGCACCTTTAACCCTATAGGTATCTATAAAACTATACAAAATTATAATTTTTTTATCTTTCTTTGACAATAGTTGACAAATCAACCTCATTTTAGTCTAGACACTTCATCAGTTGGGTTAAATAGAAGCCAATTTTTCTCATATTACTGTAACACTTCAAGTTTATGAAAAGAGTTTGAAGAAAATTTTTCTATGAATATTTATTAAATCCTAGTTTGGAGACATCATCTCCAACTAAAAATACATGGTTTTCCATCAACATGCATCATTCAGGGTACTATTAGTGACCCCATGGTAAAATTAGTATATAGAAGTTACATCATCATACCTTAAAACTCTCTAATAGTATATTGATGAAACAATTTGGACCTTTCAATGAGATAGGGATCTATTTAAATGTTATATAGAGACTCTCTCCATGAAAATGGGAGGGTATCTTATCAATTGGGGCCACTCATTTTCTATACTAATGTGACTTCGTAAGCATCATTATAAATAATCATCATTGACTTCCTTCCTTTTGAAATCAGGTTCATATCTTATCAAGAATGTGGTAACCATTGGGTATTTTTGGATTCACAAATAAACCCTACTAGAAAACGTATGAATAGTGTGATAAATTCCCCATATAAAAATACAAATTTCCCAATTTGGGTCTCAAATAAAAAATGGTGAAATCATTTTTAATACTTTAACCATTCTCATTAATTCACAATAAAATGTTTTGCTATTTAGTTTTTTATGCCTCACACAAAAAAGTGTTAACTCAATGTGAAATTTTAATTTATCCAAAATTGATGACTTTCCCACATGTTGGATCATTTTATCTTCGATATTATGTGAAAGAAAAAAATGGTCTCAATGTTGATCCATTAATGTAATAAACTACAAATGCATTTTTTTACAAGTGATGATACTTTGATGGGTTTGTATTTTTTGTGTATGTTGTTCCCAATAGTACATCCACCATAACTCTCATCAGTATAAATTTAATGAAAATAATCATGGGGAACTTATGCCTTATCATTCATATTATATGTATCCTCACTGAACTGTATGACATAGTCACCCACTAAGCACCTTCAATGACAGGTGGAAAATGTACTAATAAGTGAGTACCACCAAAAGTACTATCATGACATTGTAGGTTCCATAAGAATCCCTCCAAGACATAAATACCAAATAATATTATTCCCTTTGGAAAGTGGAGGTAAATAGTAAAATGGTACATATTTCCTTTTCAAGCCATTTTTAGATAATCCCCATAAAATATAGCCATGAGTACCTCCCATATCAATGGGAGGTGGACCGAGAGGTTGAAAGTGGCCACACCACAATGTTGGACTTTCCAAAAATATCATATCAATGATCTTCACCCAAAACATCATGTAACAAAAAAACACTTATCCCACTATGGGTGACACCCATGGGTCTCGGCATTGGTCACACAAAGCCGAGCACCTAGGAAAACACATCATGTTTGGAAAACCGTAAATAGCTCGGAATAGGCCAACACCCTCACATTAACCATAAAATCCCAAACAAAATACTATGGAAGAAACCAATGAATAGGTACACATTTCTTCTCACACATAGATAGCTTTACAATGCAGTAGAATAGTCCACCGAAAATATTTTCAGCATTTCCCAAAAAAAATAACATGGGGTAGGCACATATTTCCTCCCATGAAAATGAATACCTACTAGTATATTCTACTGGGAACTAGAGGAAAATATAAAAAACACATTCCTACTCTAACCAAGTATTGGTAACACACTCCAACTCTAGCCTCAAAATCTTGTTGGAACAACTTAAAGGCTACAATGTTGTTGGAATACATCTCTACCAACACCCTATATATCTATAGACATATCTTGAAAACAAAATTAGTCCAGGGTAAGGATCGCATTCCCTCCCATTCCACTAGAGTATCTCACCAATACACTTTAATGGTTACTTAGGAGTAGGAAAATATTTTTCCTCTTATATTGGAGGGTCATCAGTACCCCCTACAATAATGAGGAAATTGGATCTGTTAGAAATTTCTATTCCAGGTTGAGATCATCGGCCCATCTCAATTGTCACTTCATGGTAGACACACATTACTTCCTATATTAACTAAATGTTTTAGTATATTTTGTTAATAGAAACATATTCACCTAGTAAGGATCCCACACATGAAAGATGTCATTCATAACATGTGACTCCAACCACTAGATGGAAAAAATATAAGAATAAATTTCACCAATGGTAATTTAAAATCAAGAAGAAAACCCAAATCCATTCTATTCTTAATGCTGGTTTTCTTGAGACCTTCAATCAATTTTCAATGTTTTACAAAGATCAACTTGACTCATTACCTAACCAATGAAGAACTTGGTCGTTGTAAAGTTCAAATATTCAATATTTCTACCAAAAATTTAAAGTATCTTCTTTTAGAGTTTATTATAATGGAACCCTTCATGAACATAATAATATCACACATGGGAACTCTTATTATAATGAGTAAAATGGAATCCCTCCTTGTGATCAGAAAACTAAACTTAAATAAGGTTATCCCCTTTATATTTTCCACCTTAAAGGCCCTCCTCATGGCATATAATCTAGGACATAACATTGTGCATGCATATTAATTCATTATGGTACTCCTCCCCATTAGGGTTTTTACTATGAAAGTCCCCCCATAATGAAATTTTATATTGATAGGAAGGTCATCCCCTTGTCAAATCAACTATGATAAATTTTTTCATATCATAAAAAACTAGAGAAGTTGAGGTTATAAAATCTTTAGGCATTGTAATTTACAAGTGATATTCGTTCTCATCTGGAAGATTGCCCAGAGAGAATGGTCATTCTCAAAACCACCCTTGGATTTCTAAACTTCCACTATTATAGAAAATATTATAATCAACCCTTCTTCAACAATAATTCAAATGGTTAACATCCACTTTGGTTAGATAAATTAAAGGAATATTTCAAATAAATTCTAGAGAACGCATTAATTATATGATAAAAATTGGGCCTAAATAACATATTGGCCATGCTTTCGGCCCTAGCCACCCCTTAGTATAGCACATTGAAAACATAGTGGAGGTGATAATACATCATACTCATATATATCTATAGATTAATATTCAACAATTTAAAATGACATTATTTCTTTATAGTGTATATGTGAATCAAGTCAAACTATTATAATAATTTCATCGATAGATTGAATTGATTTCCCTTTTAGTTGTATAATTCCTGAAATTTGTAAAAAATAATAAAAATATTCAATACTGATTCATTAATTCTATAGGAAATCAACAACATTTGATAGTGGATTATTCCTTAAACACACACACATATATATATATATATATATATATATATATGAGTATGGTGTGCATATGAGGTGTTTAATTACACTCCACTTCCTAGCATGTAAATCCCATCCAAAGGGACAACATTCATTTTCATTTCTTTGAGCCAAAAATTCAAATTTATTAATTATCACAATATATATTATGATCCCAAAAAAATTAAATAACCAAAACAAAGAAATATCAATATCAATGAGAGAGATCATATTAAAGGATCATATATAGAGAATATAAGATGATGGAGTAGGCTTCCCATTCGAGAGGATAAAAAACTCAAGAATAACCAATTCCTTTGGTAGCAATAATATCACATTTAAACATTAATTACACTCAACTCATTCAAAGACAAACATTAGAAACATTAAGTGGGTGCTAGTGATCACCGTAGATGTTTAAATATGTTAGAAAACCGAAAAATTTAGGTTGGCGTAATTATTAACATGACCATCCTTCTCAAGACACCAAATATCAAATGGGTTCAAAATATTGCAGCATTGGAACAAGAACATCCTCATCCCACTGTGATGGGGAAATTTTAGCCTTAATCTCTATTCCACCTATAAAATTCAAACATTTAGGATTGGTAGATGCCTCACAAGATAGTTTTGGGATATAAAATATCATTTAGGGGGACTTTCATAGTAAAAATCCTAATGGGGATATAGAGACTCCATCCATGTTACCCATTATAAAGTAGTTTTGGGATATCCTTGGAAGAAAAAGATGAATCCCCATAGAGGATTCCATACAAAGTGAACAATTAAGACAATATCTGCTCAATAAAATCATGTTTTATCACTCAAAAGACACTCCAGGTATATCAATCCGCTTATCCTTTAAATGGTCATGTGATGAAAACCACACACTACACATCGGTAACCATAATTAGCACTTTCATTGTAGATGCTATGGATTATGAATCTAGTTCAGGTGAACAAGAGGATGATGTTTCTATTCCAAATATGGTCTAAACCAAAAATAATTAAGAAGGACTTCATACCAAAAATCAAATGAAATCTAATAACGTTGTAGCTCTCTCAAATGCATAGCTTTCACATATCTTTTGGGTTTCAAAAAATGCAATGGAATAGTTGTGTCTATATCCCACAAATTTTAAGAAGAATTTTAGCCCGCTACATTGAGGAAGGATTTTCTCAATATGTGGATGAAATGAAATTATTAAAGATACTCAACAGTATTTCACTAAGGAGAAATAACCCTACTAGATAAATCCCCTAATTAGAGTATCATGTTATTCGTTCAATTTATCTCCTATAAAAAGAAGATTATATCATACTAGTAAAAGTTGATACAGGTCATCCTATAAATGGGGGATATAAAAAACTAACTTATTTAGATCCAATAGATGACTGATTGTAGGAGATCCATCAATTTGGTCTATAGCTTATACCATGTCAAAAAAAACTACCGTAGGCCATACCATGATATCTATTAGTAGTAAATATAGGCAGGCTCACTATGTCATGATCAGTCAATTGGTTCCCTTACTCAATTGCCTACCCAGACCGTTGTCCCAACAAAACTCTTTGGCACTATTGACCCATTAACATATCAAGTGGAGGATATGGTGGGGTGTCATGTACTTATGCACATAGATAGATAGTCATGCCCTAAATTGGTATATGAAACTCTTCTAATATAAAATTTTTAATATCCTACCTTCCCAATATACAAATAGACTAGAAACCCAGAACAATGCTAGATTTATTTTGGGTGTCGATATGGTCCCATGATGGGAACCCTTCAGTGATAATAATATGCTAAACTCAGATTATTCCTATATACACTGGAGTGTCCAAACATTTTCTAGAACATTATTTTTCTAGCAGTATCAATCATAGTATGGGAATATCATCACCTATAATTCCTTTAATAATTCATCTTTAGGATACAAAAGGCAATAATCGTTGATTTCTCAAATTCCAAGAGACATGAAAATGGGAGGGTATATGACATCAATATTATAAAGAATGTTTTAAACTACTCCATAAACATGTATCTACCTCAAGAATATTATTTAAGTCACTATATATGGATCTTCTTTGATGATTTGAAAACACCACTCATTTCCATGAAATATCTAGATATATTCCTTCTGATTTTCATAGTTGTAAAATTATTGGAAGACTTTATCTAGTTACGTAATACCAATTAACTACCTGTACTGATAATCTAGTGAAAAAAACAAGAAAATTGGAATCTAAAATCGTTACACATAATCTAATTTTTTCACTAACCCAAGTGTTCATGCCCATGCAGTATCGTACAACACCATCTCATGACTTACAACAACTACAGCAACATCCTTACCCACATAGATGAAAAGAGTTAAAATTTATTCCATATGATGACCATAAGAGTAAATATTTTTCTTTTTGAGATGAATAGGTCCCTAATTACATAATATTATCTGTGGAGAATATTTTTTGAGGTTACTAGAACCCAAATAGCCTAATTAGGTTTTTATAAGTGATCATTCAAACTATTTACCATTACAGTAGACGTTAATCCACATTGTCAAGAAGTGATTTTTTTATTAAATCCTCTTAAATGAGGGTTATTCTAGAAAAATAAAATTTGGAATAACACAAAAACAAGTGTAATTTGATTCTACCACTATATAATAGTAAATTGGATGTAAATAATTCACATGTAAAGGTGTATTAATGTCTTATAACTGGATGAATTGTAAGAAAATCAATCTAGATTGTGTTATCAACAAGGTAAAACTAAATCAGTCAATCATATATTCAATTTTCTCTTCCATGTTTCAACAAACTTCATTAACATCATAGTATTCCAAAATTTGGTAATTGATATAATTGTATAACTAGAAATGCAAGAGTCAAGTACAATAATTTAAACATGTACCAATTACCAAGATGACATAAAACTATTATATTTCATGCCTATTGTATTGAGAGGATAGGTACCTCCTTGTTAAATAGAACCCTCTTTCAATGAAACATTATTATTCTATTTTGTTAAAATTATTGATATGGAAGACCCCTTTTATGATTATGAATATTATTATGAGTCTAAATTCCACATACATGTCCATGGAGCTGGAGAAAGATAATACATAAGCTCAGGGAATAGCGGATGAAGTAGGCATGGAAAAGTCCAATATCTTGGAAACATTCTTTATAAGTCTATAGAAGTGATCAAGACCCACCGTTAAGAATTTCAGAAATCCCACCATAAACATGGGGGAACCCCAGCATCTTCCAAGAGTCATCCAATTTCATTTATCTTATAAGGCCTACTGACAAGTGTTCCTTCAACTCCTAGTCAAGTGACTAACATATCTAACACAAATACTTCAACCCCTAAGGCACATGTCATAGGGTAGTCTCAAAACTGTGATTAGAAAAAAACCTATTACAGAAATATATGAAATATCAAATTAGTTGGTTATGGTTATAAAAAAGATATCAATCCTTGATTCAGTTAATTTATCAAATGGTCTTTTGAAAGCACTTGTGGAGGACCTATTGAGTCCTTATGATTTTTAAGATGAGGTCTTTTCCAATAAATGTTTTCTTACCGAGGTAAATACCAAATAATTTCAAGAAACCATCTATTCCATAACATTGGAGTCAACCTAGGATAAAATATACTCACATTTTCTCTAGAATCTAAAAAGTCCCATGTTTCATTAATTGTATTATAATATGCTCTCATATTATGAATAGAATGGTAGAATTCACCTACTTTATCTTCTTCATGTTGGTATGTTGACTCCTATTTTATTTTCAAGGATTCCCCTTCACCTCCCATTCATCATATTCTTCTAAGAGGAGGGATAAGGAGAATCAGATCTTAAATATGGACAACCATCATCGGATGAGTGTATCTCCACCACTAGTGACGAGCTCTGATAGAAACAACCTCCTACATAGAAAGATCTACAACCCCCATTAATCATTTTCGTTATGTCTATCAAAGAAAAAGATGTGTAAATTTTTTTTTAAGTAGCACTAAGATGTGTAAAAAAGTAATCATACAAATATTATTGGACATGATCCCAATATTTCCATATACTAGTTAGGTTTTCTATAATATCCTTTTGATTACATGTAATCATCCATAAGAACACATCTCACTCATGTTACTATGGTTTAAACAAGTTTTTATTGGCTTATCAAATATGTCATCATTCGGCAGTTTGAACATCCAAAATGGAAACCCAACAATGTCCTAGTAAAGAATATGCTTTGAAATATCATTTTTATTATTGAATTTAAAGATATCAACTTCCCCTTCAGAAAGGATGATTTCTGAAATCTAGTTATAGAACTCCTGATCAATTTAACTGCTAGTTATCAACTGCATTCCTTCGCATATGGATATACTTGATACAAATAAAATAAAATGGATATTGAAGATAAATAATCCACCTATTGTTTTTAAAACCATGGTATATACATCAATCAAGTCATGAATTTTGGTTTCAAGAATGTTGGAACCACATATCAATGTGTCCTACACTGTACATTCAAACCCATCATGTGTTTAACTATTGAATGTTATAATGATTATCCGGTAGTAAAATCCCAACATTTTTCAAATCATCATTCTCATAAATGGACTAATTTTATCAAGATATGGTAGAACAATATGATGATGAACCAAATGAAATTCACTTTTGATGTTATCTCATGAATATTTCTCTTCTTGATAGTAAGTCACTATAACATCGATGTTGATCATGAGAAAACCTAGGAAATCCAAAATATTTCACCTCCTATAAATATTAAAGATTTGAGAGGACTTTAGAGATACCTAACCTATATCTGACGCTTCATAACAAACCTTTTTGAAATTGTTTATCCTTCACCAAGATAATAAATATGGGAGTTACATATTAGTATATTATTGATTTTTATGAAGCATTTGAATGTTTTCAGCAGTACCATTTGATACTACTAGTAATGATTCCCCTATTAAAGGAATCCCACTCATTTTATTTATTAAATCCTTAGTAAAATAATAGGGTGATTATATTTCATAGAATACTGGTTTGGGGAGTGAAAATAGTATTTTTTATATCAGTAGAACCTTGCATGATACTAATAATTGATATTTCATCATCTATAAAATTTCCCCAACATTCATCTTTGTAATCCAGATATTGAGACACTACATTGAGATCCAAAATGTCCACTTGGTCTTTCTTAATTTCACACACAATTATATCTTCAATAATCCCATATTGAATGGATTCATGGAATATTGGAAGTTCATTTTACAATATTTGTATATTCGGTTTATACCAGAATAGGAAATATATAGGCATGAATTATAATATTTTCTTATAGAACATCCAACTAAAAAAATTAACCAATGGACACTAAGTTGTTAGATGAAAAATTATTCTCTATTCAATACTTCTCCAAAACATGGGATATGTACTTGAAAAAAACATCCCGAATCCTAATAGAGAAATGAATGGAAATGTCCAAACCCAAAAAATTCAGTTAGGGAATCATCATCATCCCTCTATCTAAGGTTGGTTTCCCCTGTTAATTCTATTTATCACAAGGATGCATAAAAAATGAGGTATAATACCAATCCCCCAGCATAGGTTTAGAATTGAAACAAAATATTTACATACCCTTTCTAAAATTCCACGATGATTCAGAGTTGGTGATCAAGTAGATAAATGATGATATTCCATAAAATTGAATAGTTCATTCTCTTTATTGACTATTCAAGAGGGTTGATAGTTTAATTCCCCCTATAATAAACATTGACTCACATCCCACACTCAAAAAATATAGTCACCCACACTTTACATACAATAAAATTATATATCTTTTCTGGAATTCATAAACATTATACAAATAGAAAAAATAAGATCGTACTTTTATAGTGCCTTTGGAAACATTGACACATAAACACTGGTGTATAAATGAGCTACATTATCTCCCATTGGATATTCTTCACTAGAACCCTTATTAGACACATCAAACATAATAAATATCTTCACAACCTTGGGAAGGGATCATAAAAGGGGTGATCTCAAATGATCAGAAAGTGTAAACAAGGGAGACATGTAAGAATAATTATGGTCATATGGGTATGATTATGTGATCATGAAAATAGAAGATCATACCCTACATATCTAAAATCAGAATAGATATCAGGTTATAATTATTTGTAGTTCACAAGACATGAATCATAATAAAATAGAGAGAATAAGTTATGAGACCATAACATAAGGACAGGACATGGAATAGTGGAAACACAGAATCATAAAATTTGATTTCCATAATAGATAACTAATCACTTACAATACAATCTTAGTTGACAAAGTCCTTTGTTGAACTGTCTGAACCCCCGTTCCAACTCTGTATTACTGATCTGAGTGAACCCTTGTTCCAACCCAATATTTCTTAACTGAGTAAACCCTCATTATAGCCCAATATTACAGAACTTAGTAAACTCTAAATCTATCCCTATATTACTGAACCAATTAAACCCTCTTTCTAGCCCAATATTACTGAACTGACTAAACCCTCATTACATCCATGTATTATTGAACTGAATAAACCCTCATTCCAGCCCTATTTTACTGAACTGAGTAAACCCTAATTCCAGCCCTGAATTACTGAACCGAGTAAACCCTTGTTCCAGCCCTGTATTACTAAACCGAGTAAATTCTAAATCTAGTTATATCTTTCTCCTGAGATATAAATATTTATCCAATGTTTTGAATGAAGATTTAGGTCCCAACCATCACATAAGGAAATCATACATACATTTTCTAGAAGATAATAAATAAACCTATCATAAACCATAAATTTAAATGTGTATCATAAACATGTAAACATATCATAATCTATGGAAAGAGATAGGTTTCATAATTATTTCATCATAAACATAACCCATGAAAAGAATCTGGTTTCAAAAGCTTATAATCTATGAAAGAGAATGGGTTTTGTAAATATATTATCGATGAAGGATAAATGGGTTTCATAATGACCATGGAATTAATAATAACTCATTCATAGAAAGGATATGAATGGAACTATTTCTTAAGCTTTCTATGGGGCGCACATGTCCATCTTGTTCGAGGACGGCGGCGCTGTTTGTTGCCCACATTCCTGCATTCCAAAGGCACACGACATCTGTTCCATTTTCTGGGACGTTTTCTCCATGATCAAAATGTGGTGATGGGATGTCAGTTCTTCCTTTCTTAAATTCCTCCTCGAAACTTGTCACCTAGTTCGAGACTCCCTTATAGATTTAAGATGTTGTTTGTGAAACTCTTCCCAGTGCCATATCTTCATGGAACCCGGTTAATTACACTTAATTTTTCGGGACATTCCAAGGGGTCTGGTCAGGTCAGCAACCTTTGGTCAGAGGAGTAGTCACATTGGACATCACTGGCTTGTCTGGACACTGGAACACTGGAACGTCTGGGTTTCTTTCCCTTATTATAGGGCTTCTCGAGTGCGCGGAAGCTCGAGACATCCCATGGTGAACGTGGGGAATTTTATTCCACAATCATGTATCTAAGGGTTCCTTTAGCTTACCATGTTTAACACATGGTATGCCATGAGTTTAACATCTCACAGAGATGTGTTGGATAGATCGGAACACAAACTAGTGCAGATCAGGTGAGGAGGCCCCTAGAGGGAACACCGATGTTGGGGATAACACGTGGTTAGCTACCTGATTGTTGATAAGGGGGATGGGGAATGACGTAGCATGATCACACCAGGATGTTGCAACATGGATAAGAACCAAAATGAATGATGGATGGTTAAGTTAAGTGTGTGGAAAATGAGATGGAGTCGACTCAAGGATGACAATGATGTTGGGCTTCAGTCTCGAAGAGACATCCTACATATCCATTTGGTAGGGAATCAAAGTCCACGTAGTTTGGTGGTTACAACAGTTTACCATTGGTTGAGGTTTCAGCGGCTTACCGTTGAATAGGGGCCACAAAGGATTACCATGGAATGGGGTCCCAACGGCTTAACACTGGACAGGGTTAATCCTCATGGATGATTCCTACATACCCTTCCTAGGAGACAGAGATCAAACCCACATAGTTTCCATGGGATGGGGGTTGGTGAACCGATGTTAAGGAGGACCTGGGGTCCAATGGTTGTTGGGATTGATCCTCAGAGAGGTGTCCTATGTACCTATCCTTGGAAAGGATCAATGTCCACATAGTTTCGGTGGGTGAAACGGCTTACCACTGACTGGGGGAATAACCACTTACCGTTGATTGGGGTCAACAGTTTAACATCATTAAGGACAGGGGTGAACTGATGTGAAATAGCACCTAGGTCCTAGATAGATGGTGGTATTGAACCTCATGGAGGCTTCTTACATACCCTGACATGGCTGGTATCAAAGTCCACATAGTTCATAAATGGGGCATTGGTATCTCGGCGTAAATATTGGTCGGGACCAATGGGCGTTGGGATTGAACCTCATGGATGCTTCATACATACCTCACCTTAACAAGGATCAAATTCCATGTAGTTCAGAAAGAATAGGGCTCGGTACACTGATGTGAAGATGGTCAGGACCAATGGGGTGTTGGTCTTGAACCTCGGGGAGGCTTCCTATGTACCCTGCCTTGGTAAGTATCAAAGTCCACGTAGTTCAGAAGGAGTGGGAAAACCGATGTGATGGGGGATTGGAGTGACTGGGTTTTGGGCTTGAACCTCAGGTGTGTGTCCTTTATACCTTTCCTTGGAATGGATCAAAGAACTCGTAGTCCATATTGGGTTTGGTGAACCAACGTGAAGATGGTCAGGACCAATGGGTGGTGGGCTTGAACCTCAGGGAGGCTTCCTATGTACCCTACCTTGGCAAGGATCAAAGACCTCATAGTTCATGTGGGTTGGGAGATTACACTCTAGGTTTCCTAGAAAATATGTCATGGTCTATGCATACTCTAAGCCCACATGAGTCATACCCACCACCCATTGGGTTTGGTGAACCGACGTGAAGATGGTCAGGACCAATGGGTGGTGGGTTTGAACCTCAGGGAGGCTTCCTACGTACCCTACCTTGGCAAGGATCAAAGACCTCATAGTTCATGTGGGTTTGGGGAATACACTCTGGGTTTCCTGGAAAAGATTTCATGGTCGATGCATAATCTAAGCCCACATGAGTCATGCTCTGTGTGAGAAACAAGAGGTATCAAAGGATTGACAATCACGTCGTGAAAGGTGTGTCCATGGGAAGTGGAGTGGGGCTTACATGTATTCAGTGTCCCAAAGAGGAAACAGGGGCTTACACGTGGTTAGTAGCCCAAGGTGATGGAGATTGGGACTTACTCCAGGGTGGAGGCCCAAGGGGTGGAGATTGGGGATTACTCCAGGATGGAGGCCCGGGTGGTGACTAAGCCCAACGGGAGAGGGATTTGGCCCCTAGGAAGAGAGGAGCAGTTGGGATGATACCTCCTGTAAGAAAAACTAGGGGCTTACACCGGGGTGGTTACCCTTTCCCCATGGATGGATGTCATTCCGATAAAAAGGATTTCATTCCATTTGAGGAATGATCTATCTCCCATGGAGACCAGTGGGTGTAGGTAATTTCCGAGACGGGGAATCCGGTGCGCATGGCATGGGGCGAGGTCATAGTTTAACGTCATTTGCTGAGGATGATAGGGCTTGGAAGTTTAACGTCATGTAACTCGTATGAGGTGGGTTTTCTCCGTACCCCTAGGACTTACATAACTGAAACCCGCCCGCCCTTGTGGGAAGGAAGGAATCCGCAATCCCATGACTGGGGGTGTCGAGAGGTGATCCTGTTGGGGGTCCATGTCAGTGTGTCGATGAGAAGAAGTAGTAGTCATTATCGTGCCTATGAGAAGAAGAATGAGGTGAAGCAATACAATGTAAAGCACCTCTCAAGGGACTTTGAAGTTACTTCGTGCAAACCTGGAGGGTTCCACGGGAAAAGGAGTTTCAGGGAAAAGGATTTCATAGGTAGAAGCCTTGTAGAGCTCTGGTGCTCCATGTAGTGGAGGGGATTCATGAAGGGGTATGCTTCGCGAAGCGAAGTGTCCTAGCCTAGATATAGGGAATAAGTGCATATAGGGGGAGCTTCACGAAGTGGGAAGGAATTTTCAAAGCAATGCCTCACGACACAAGGGTGCCTCGAGAAGAAAGGTGTTGTGAAACAATGTGTTTCACGAAGCACAGTGACCCTACCTTAGCATGTTGGTCGCGTGTGTATAGAAGGTGTTATGTGAATCATAAATGATTCGTGATGACCTAAGTCCCTATGGGGATACCCTTCCTTCGTGAAGGCCTATGCGCTTCACGAAAGGCATCCCTCTCAGAAGATGGGTTGAATTAAAGAAAAGGGGGAGGCAATTTGTAATGAAAATGTACCTTGAGAAGCTCATGGTTCGCAGAGGAAGAAGTGATTCGTGATTTGAGATCTCAAAAGGTGAATGGTCGGATGATCCATCATTTGGGTTTGAGGGAAGCCCAGTATTTTTAGGCAAGAGGTGCCATGAAGTGAGCTCGCTCAGCGCGAAGATAGAGTTTACTCCATGGTGGGTCTCTAATGTCAAATCGTCTCACAGTGGATCTCGCCTCCTTGCTCCATGGAGAGCTCGTGAACATCAAATTCCTTCGCGGAGCATCCCACCTCCTTGTTCTGTGGTGGGCTCACGAATTTCAAATTCATTTGCAGAGCCTCTTTCCTCCTTGCTCCATGGCAGGGTCGCAAACGTCAAAGAGGTTTGCGGGGTGGTCCGCCTCCTTGCTCTACGGCGGGCTCACCAACGTCAAAGGGGTTCGTGGGGAAACCCATCTCCTTGTTCTGCAATAGCCGTGAAGCCATGGGCCTCCGTGAAAGGTCTTCATGAGGCAGCCCCATAAACTTCCATCTTGTTCTTCTTCTTCCCAAATTTTGGCGCCAACCAATGCCCTCCCCCTCAGACTTGGTGCTAAGGAGAAATAAAGGTTCAATCTCTTAGGGTCAATCTCCAAAATCCCTCATCCATCCGTGTAGCTGTTTTCTGAAAAGGGTTCACAAGGAAGATAGGCGACATTTAGGCTGAGCGCGCTGTGAAGCTCGACACAGTATGGACACGCCATGAATATCTGAAGGTCGTTGACTATAAATAGGGGAGCATAACTCTATTTTTCGTTTTCCTTCCATCGCCAATTTGGATTTTAGAGCTCTTGATTCGCGGAGCTCCCACGTACTCTGTGATTTCTATCCGCGAATCAAGTCTTTTTCTTCGCGGCCCATAGAGAATCTTTGACTTCGCGTCAGAGCACTATTCATCTTGGAGTTGGCAGGCCAGGGTAGGGTTTCATGAATAGTCTTCATGAATGCGCTCCGCGAATGAGCTTCGTGAACCAAACCCAAAAATCACCCTAACTCAAAACTAAATGGCTCGGTGAGAGGCTTCCATGGGGTCCTTGCAGACGCTGCTCAAAGGGAGGAGATAGTGAATAGCTTGGGCCTAGTATAGTTATTACGGATCCATTCTAACCACAGTTCATTGGTGGAGCTGCTATCAGAGATCCAGAGAAACTATCCACTGTGGAAGAGGCTC
The DNA here is from genome assembly GCA_963277665.1 of Viscum album. Lineage (NCBI taxonomy): Eukaryota > Viridiplantae > Streptophyta > Magnoliopsida > Santalales > Viscaceae > Viscum > Viscum album. The sequence continues at coordinate 246,218,401 of OY728135.1, read as the reverse complement.
CCTTTGTATGACTTCGAGCTGAGGGAATTACTTCTTCATTCCTAAAGCAAGTAGGGATGAGAGAGCCTACTGGTTCAGTAGTACGTCATGTCAGCACCAATAGTTCAGGGCCACTGATGGCCATGCCTGATAAGACTTCATGCTCGTCAATGTTGACTACCTATATAACCACCAGAACAACGTGGATGGGAAGGCACTGCAGCCAGAGATTTCCCCCCCTCAGTACCAGAAAATTTTAAAGGTAGGCTTGAGGAACCCTTGGAAGGTATGGTCTGAGGAGTGGGACCTTCCTTTGGGTGAAAACTTCATAGATGACTGTGCTTGTTCTTACTCGGTAGGTGCCTCATGTGAGGAGTTCTGGGTGGAGCTGAAATGAGTGGGTTTGTATGAGGAGGCTAGGGCCTCCCAATTCCACATTTACCAACTACTGCAGCTGATGCTGGAATTGTTGAGAAGGTGGTGATTGAGGACCAATACCTTCTACTTTCACCACAGGTAGGTTGGCATCAGCTTGTGGGATGTGCACTAGATATCAGGGGTATCGATATTGGGGGTGATGTACGATGAATTACTCCCCGATATGGGCGCATGGGAGAATCTAGAACAGATTCCACTACTGGTGATGGTGTTGATGAGGCTAGTGCCTGGAGACGACAAGGAAGCTGTGGGGGATTTCCATTTCAGGCGGTGGATCAAGCACTTTTTGAATTTTTTGAAAGAGAGGTAGTTTTTAGTGAGGCCTCGGACTTTCCCGAAGGGGGATCAACAGGGCAAGGATCACTCGTACTGGTGGATCTTGGAGGAAATCAAGTGTAAAACCTGGGGATTTAGTGTCAGCACCGAGCAGCAGCCGATAGTCAGGCTGGCGGCATTCAACGCGGCTCTCATCTCTGGTTGGATCCTTCCGGTGAGCGATAAAAACATGGGCGTGCGACCAAGAACATTCATCATGGCATCCATATTGGAGACAATAGGTTGAGTCAAACTCAGGATCCCGATGCTCTCCAAGCTGTTCAAGTTGTTTTGGCACATGAGCAAGGGGAAGAGGCCGCAAAGGATATGTGGGCCATTCCACCACCTGTATGGGTGGATAGCGACACTTGTTAGGGGGGTTTATGAATACTCAAACCCCATATCACCACCGAGATTGAACTTTCACCCATCAATCCTGAATTCCACATGAAGCATTCCGACCAAGCTGACCACACTATTCATACTGAACCGGGTGTAGAAGGTGGAAAAATTAAACTTTCACCAGTTTTCGTTGCGAATGGGTGCTTTTACCGATGACTTCCAAGGAACGAAAGAGCACCGGTCCTATCTCATGGCCTTTTGAGTTGGAGTGTTGGAGGAAAGGGTGGACCATGAGACCCTCTGTGAGCCGTACACCCCACACCGATTGCCCAGGCAATTTCGGTGTCTACAACGACTGATCTCGCAGGTCTATCTAGGGGTGCTCCATGAGAAACACCCATGTGTGATGAGGTAGATGTGGCTCATGTTCACACAAGAAGATGGGAATATGCAGAATGAGCTACATCTGCCTACCACTATTTTTGGGTTGGTAAAGAAGTATGCCCAAATATGGGAGGAAGCCTACCTGGGGGACATGTTGAAGAAGCCAACAGTTCGGGTCGGTGATGGTGAGACTTCCCAAACTCAAGGCCAGGGCCAAAAGGTGTAAAGGGCATCCCACAGTGGCAGGTTTTTTGTGGCGGAGAGGCCCACACCGATTGAGGGGGCGACAATGGTAGAAGATCCAGTAGCGGTAGCAGACCAAGTGGTCCTAGAAGAACAGGGTTTCCTATAGGGGCCACCAAGATGATTCCGTAGGATATCCTCCCAGGCACCGGGGAAGCGGTTTCACCATATAGACATGTCGAATAATTTTCTCTTCTTGGGGGCCTGGGACATCTGGAATGCCAACCGACAATTCCTCAGCCTGTTTGAGATGTGACAACACATGAACCATCTTAGGATGGATTTTACAGGAATAGTCCCTATCAGGGCCGGCTTTACGGTGTCCCGGGTGAAGGAGGAGCAATACCTGGCAGAGCTGGAGGACTTTGTGCATTTCTTGTGTGCCCCACGTTCAATGAAAGACCGTGTCAAGGTGTTGCTGGATCATATGGTCCCTCCGGAATTCTTTTCCACCGAATTAAGAAAGTGCTTCCCTCTTCCGGAAGAGTCGGATGAGTCCTGCTTGGGGGACGAGGCCGGTAGAGGGACCTCGTTGTAGGAGGGTAAAGTCAGGGATCACGACCCAGATCATGAAGATTTTACAGAGGCCCTCGAGGTAAAATACCAAGCCCCTTCCTCAGGGTCTACCTCCAGGTCATTCTCGACTCCTTGCTAATATTTGAACTATGCAGCAGGGTCTCTTACACAGAACTTGTTATCACCCATCAACAGATGCAGATGCGGGACCATTAGAATCTACACATGCAGTTGTATTGATTACCGCGTCTGGCAGGGCCAGGACACTAGAGGTGGCTACTTCGGAGCTTTCAGACCTTCCAAAAATATACAGGTGGCCACGCCTTAGGGTCCCAATGAAATCAAACTATGAACGAGACCAGGAATTTGATCTCTATAAGTCTCCTATACCAAATTCATGATTTTCACCCATTGATTATTTCAACTGACCTCCCATCCCTTTTTTTTGTGCACACAGTTCTTCAAATGATGTGGGCCGCCTTAGCGAGTATAATCGGGGCTTCTGGCGGCATCTTTCCTAGAAGAATTTCAATGATTGTGGAGGAAGATATCCAGACCGACCAAGCTGTGTCGCTCCCAATCACTGATGGGTCAGTCAGCAGGGCTGAGCCTGAGGTCATTGAGGTGGGTTCTGATGATGAGGATCGATCTGATAGTTTGGGTCCTACCATACCTGATCAAACGCCATAAGTGGACCCTGCTGATGAGTTCCTGGGGGCGTTCCTCGCATATGAGCCTGCCAACCACGCTGACTGGGGCGAGAAGACATCTGATGAATAGGATAGAAAAATAGTCTATCGCCAATCGTGGAAGCTAATCAAGCACTTCATTGATGAAACCCTCCAAATAAAATGGATGGATGAAGTTGATAGACTTCACTCACATCTATGTGAACTGTGTGCTGGGGGAGTGGATGCCCAGCGCCCCCACATGCTCATCCGAGATCATATGGTGGAGACGATTCGGGATTATTATTGTGGCCTTGGTGTGGGGTGGTGGTGGAGGAATGTAGTGAACATCAAGAGGCTCCAGGAGGCGAAAAATGAGGTCATGTGGCTACAGAGTCAGGTGGACGAGCACTCAACCTCCCTCAACGCACAATCTGAGCTAGTATTGCGATTGAAGTACCTACTTGTAGAGGCCGAATAGGGAATGAAGCGAGGTTATGAAGAAATGACCATCATCTAGACCGAGGTGGAGTGGGCCTGGATTTTGGCTAATGAGCTGCTCCCCATTGCTGCTGAGGAGGACCAGGAGCTGAACAAGCGGCAGTAAATTCTGGATGCCACCAGCCAGAGTGTGGCGGAGCTACAACGTTATTTTGCTGGGGTCAACCCATCCATGGTTGGGGTAAATACTAGGGTGTTTTAATTCCTATAAACTCTGAATGTACTTTCATGCTTGGATATTTTATTCCAACTGTGTGCATGAGTTCTATTATTTTTGTTGGTTTATTGCATTCCTGTGACATTCGTGGAGTATCCAGTGATCATTCCCTAAGCTCACATGGGTCAGGCCCGATGTGAGAAACAAGGGATGACCGCCTTATTACTCCATTCAATCATGGGAGTGAAAACCAAGCTTCAGGTATCCCAGGGTTTGAATAGATGATCTGAATTCCCAGGAGAAAACAGGCGAGGCTTGACTGGAGGAGTACGTGGTGTGGTAGCTACAAACCCAATGAAAGAAAAGGTTATGCTGGACCCGAAGAAAAGTGCATAGGTATTCCTATGTATCACATGTGGATGGGAATCAAGACATATGTTGTTCTAATGAGTTGAACGGTAAGGTACCAGTTCCAGAGATAAAAAGGTTGCGCGGGTCTAGCCCTCGAACCAAAAGAATTGGCATTTTATGGGTCTTGTTTTTCCTTTATGGTGAATGGATTTTTTTTGTGATGCGATGAACCTAGAGTAACAATCCCAGGCATCTCCATATAAATAAATTCTTATACAGGCATTGCCAAATGGTATGGTAGATGACTGATACAAAACAAGATATCCCCTCAAGCGAGGACATCACGATGCAGTGCAGTTTTTGGTCATGCAGCCAGGACGATAATGTCGCAGTTTAGGGTCATGGGATGGGACCAGGCCATGCACATTTAACGTCATGTAGGATAGATGTAACATTTTAAAGTCAGGTGGGACTAGGAATCATAGTTTAAATTCATATGGATCAGACATATTCAAGAGAGATGAGGTTCCCTAGGGGATGTTCACAGTGTGATAAAGCATACTTGATGTGAATGGGGATGATGTCCACATCATACCATGTGAGATTTCATTGAGGAAACCTCAGGCTGATGGGCTAGGAAAGGTTATAGGATAAGGGGTAGGAGAAACTAGCTCCTAATTGAGCTGGACCCGAAGATTAGATGTATGTGTGTTCCTACATATCCCATGAGGATGGGAATTAAGCCACACATTGTTCCTGAAGGTGCCTTTTAACATCGTTCAGAACAACATAAAGTTTAATGTCATGTGGGACAGGAAGTAGGGGCTAAATCCTATAAAGGGGTGTATGTGTTGTGGATACTTCAAACCCGACATGAATGAGGACATAATCCCATACCACACCACGCGGTCCTATAAGAGTTAGAGACCAGAAGGCAGAACAGAAGAGATAAATTACTAGAACTAGAGATGGACCCAAATACGAGACATCTAGGCATTCTTGCATATCCAATGGGAATGGAAATTGAGCCATAAGTTGTTCTGAAATAGATCTTAGTTTAAGGTCTTAGAACTCAAACCAGAGACAAGAAAAACTCTTCCAAACAGGTGAAGACCTTTATCCAATCCCTAATCCCACGAGAGTTGATCTCAGTGTGGGGAATAAGGGCAGAAGAGGTCTTGGAAATACCTGGAATGTATGTAGGGGAGAAATCAGTGTGGATCCCTGAAGAATGCCATACCGCGGTTTTGACCTCGTACCATGAAAATGTGAAATGAGGGATAGTACAAAGAGTATCGAAATTCCACATTAGACATGATGAGGTGGAAAATTATGTGAATCAAGTGACCGATATTTTGGGCTTAATGGGGTATGTGTGACGATGGAGGATAACTGTTGACCATGTTCGAAAAACAATATCTACATCGTGATACCTGAAATGGGAACAACAAATGACCATCAACCGATGACTGTATTCTCAACGCGAGACTTGTATCAATTTGTTGTTCGAAACCCTCGAGGACGTTGTCCTGTAATGGTAGGAGGGCCGTTGGTTCGGGCATCCATGAAACTTGGGGGCCCCTTAAGATGTGAAAGATGATGAAAACCCTAATTAAGGGGAACATGAAACCTAAAAATGGATGAAAGCATGTCCGGGTAGAATCTGACACTCTAAGTGTTGAACCAGAGTACTCTTGGACACATTGGTGAATCACCGAAGATGGGCTCAACTTGAAAGCGACCAATTTGAAAGAATGATTACAGAACAAGGGGATAGATAAGTCTTAGGAGAAATAAGAACATGGTGTGGTTGTTACAAACCAGATGTTAATGAGGGTGTAAACCTATACAACACCGTATACCCCTTTCTATAGGGAAATGAAGGCCAAGGGACCAAGATGAGGCTGGACCCGAATACTAGACGTTTAGGTGGTCCTACTTATCCCATAAGGATGGGAATCAATCCACATGTAGTTCTAAAAGAGATCTTAGTTTATGGCCTTAGAGCTCAAACCAAGGAGAAGCGGAATCTTTCCAAGTAAGTGTAGACCTCAACCTGAACACTTATCCCACACGAGTCAAACTCGGTGTGGGAAATAAGGACAGAAGATGTTTTTGCAATACTTGGAACGCACACAAAAGGGAAGTCGGTGCGGAGCCCCGAATGATGCCTTTACTATGACCTTTGTCCTCCAAACATGCGAATGTGCACTGAGGGATAGTTCCAGGAATGTCAAAATTCCATTTGGACATGATGGGGTGTAAAATAATGTGAATCATGTAACCAACATTTATGTCTTGAAGGGGATAGTGTGGTGATGAAGGATAACTATTGACCTTGTTCGAAACACAGCATCCATATCGTGTTAGACTGAAATGTGGAAAATCAAATGATCATCAACCGCTGACCATATTCGCAATGTGGGACTTGTATCGATTTTTTGTCTGAAACCCTCAAGGACGTTGGCTTATAATGGTAGGGGATCCCTTAGGCCTAGTATCCATGCCATTTGGGGTTCCCTTCGAGTGTGAAATATAATGGAAGCCCAAATGAATAGGAACACAAAGCCTGAAAAATAGGTGAAAACATTTCCAGGCACAATATAACACACCAGGTTCTAGACCATAGTAATCATGGGAAAATTAGTGAATCACCAAAGAGGGCAGAGGTACCCAACTTAAGGGAATATGACTCAAAGAGATGAAAGTAGGGAAAGGGAGTGAAGGAAAATCAGGAGAGATAGGTATGTGGCGTGGTTGTTATAAACCCGACGTGAATGGGGACACACGCCCATACCACACTGTATACCCCTATTCTAGAAGAACGTGGTCCAATGGACCAAAATGATAGGGAGGTTACTAAGAGATGGGGATGGACCCGAAGACCAGACGTTTGGGCGGTCCTACGTATCCCTTGAGGGTGGGAATCAAGCCACACGTTGTTCTGGGAAAGGGACAATGCAAATAAGTGTCTAATACCTCAATGAGGGGCGTGTATGGCACAACGAGTAACCAGATTTGAATAAGGACATGAGTCCATACTGTACAAACCTAAGTGAGAACTTGAGCTAGGGACCTAAAAAGGCCAAGGGGCCTGAGGATGGGCCTCAGATGGAAAGTCCCAGCCAGTATACAGTTTAACGTCTTTCAGTAAGGATGAAGGTAGGGGTAATGTATCTCGTCTGGGGATGAGTACAGCATAGCGAGTAAACCGATGTGAATGATGACAGAATCCTACACCACACCATAAGACCCTAAGTGAGAACTTGGGCCAGGGTCCTGAAAAGGCCAAGGGGCCTGAGCATTGGCCTTGGACGGAAAGTCTTGGCCAGTTTTCAGTTTAACGTCTTGAAGTGAGGATGAAGGTTATCTTAGTTTTGGTTCATATAAGTCTGACTGTAGATTCTTCTTGTAAAAGCGGTAGTGATGGCAGAGCACAATTGTAGACCAGATTCCCAACACAACGTCCATCCTTGCATGACCGGAGGTCGGGGAAAACAATTGAGCATCAACCGTTGACTATATTCGCAACACAAGACATGAATCAAATTGTTTCATGGAATCCTCAAGGACGTCGGTCTGAGTTAGTAGGAGAGCCCTTGGGGCAAGCATCCATGCCAGTCGAGGGTCCTTTTGTACATAGAAGAATGGAAACCCAAATGATGGGTCCCACGAAGCATGGCAGGGAATGTGCTTGTGGAAGGGGTGTAAGTGGAATAGGAAAACCTCATGGGGATGTGTGGGGCGTGACCAGATATCCCGACGTGAATAAGGATGTGAGTCCATACCACACCGTGCAATCCCGAACAAGAACTTGAGTTGAGGGTCTAAAAGGGTCGAGGGACCTAAGATTAGGTGTCCCGGTCAGTCGTGGCCACATAACCATTTATGAAGGTGCTGCCTCATCAAAGTTCTGAATCCCATGTGAGCAATGCTCTGTGTGGGAAACGAGGACTAGGACTTATCTCTCCCCATTATATAAGGGCCAGATAGCTGGAATCACCCAAGGGAGACCGCAACATGAAGATATAACGAGGTAGAACAAGCCACTAAAATCAATATTTGGTACCTATTGGAGTGGCGATAATGAAAATGGATAACTATTGACCATTTTCGAAATACAGCATCCATATCGTGGGACCTAGAATGGGAACAACAAACGAGGATCAACCGCTGACCATTTTCGCATCGCGGGGATCATGTTAATTTGTTATTCGAAATCCTTGAGGACATTGGACCTTAATGGTAGGAGGGCCCTTGGGACAAGCATCCATGCCATTCATGGGTCCTTTTGGACATGTAAGATGATGGAGTCCCAAACAAGGAGCGTGAGTGAAGCATAAGTGTGCCTGTGCATTTCAACATCAAGCAGGACGATGAAAGAGGTGGAAGTCTCCAGGGAGTGAAACGCATGGCAGGGTTATGATGAACTTGATAAGAATTGAGGCAGAATACTTCACCATACCATATGTCTTATCCCGTGGGTAGATTCCAGAGTTTGGGGTTAGACCAACAAACAAAATGTCTGGGCGTTCCTATGTATCCCATGAGGATGGGAATCAAGCCATACATAGTTCTTGAAGGTCGTGCATTTTAACATCATGCGGTGAGGACGTTGGAGGATAGATGAATGGGGAGGGGGAACATGGTGTGAAAGTCATAATTATGACATGAGTGGGGATAAAAAAGCATACACTATACCATGTAAGGACCCTCCAAGAGATCTATACCCAGGGGGGATAGTCAAAGAGATGAGTCAGGGGCTGGTCTCAGGACCGAGCAACTGAGCATTCTTACATACCCCATAAGGAAGGGAATCAAGCCTTAAATAGTTCTTAAAGATCCATATAGTTTAAATTCTTGTAGGACGATGTACAATTTAATGTTTTGTGGGACAATGAACAATTTTAACATCGTGTGGAATGAATCAGTTTAGGGTCATGCGGGACCCGATAGTTTAGGGTCATGCCGGACTAGCTAGCTCAGGCAAAGTATTTCTTGAGAAATTTGGCAATGGTGGGAGGAGTTATACACTCACCATCCATGGCCACCAATGAGTATGCACCATTGGGGTAAACCCTGTGAATTATGTAAGTTCCTTCCCATTTGGGCTCCAACTTCGGTGGTTTTTTCCTAGGTATCATTGGTGTCCTGAGGGCCAATGTAAAATCAACTTCCCAGAAGGAACATTGGAGAAATTTCTTGTTGAATTCTCTAGATATGTTGTTCTAATGTCTTTCCTGGTGGTGGAGGGCACAAAGCCTGTTTTCGTCGAGTGCCTCCAGCTCAACCAGGAGGATTTCAGCTCCCTTATTTGGCACCTACTGGTCATAGACTGTTGTGCATAATAAAGGAAGCTAAATCTATATGGCCATGACGGCTTCTGTTCCATATACCAAGGAACATGGGGTCACTAGTGTGGAATTATGAGTTGTCGTCTGATAACCCCAGAGGGCCTTGGGAAACTTTTTCGGACAACTCTTCCTTTTCTGACCAACCATTTTCTTCAAAATTTTTGAGAGGGTTTTGTTGAACTCCTTGATCTGCCCATTTGGCTGTGCGTGGTAGAGGGAGGTATGGTTAGAATAGATGTTCTACTTGGCGTACATATTCTTCAGCTCAGCCACTTGGAAGTTGGTTCTATTAACGGTGAGAACGGTGTGAGGGACTCTAAATAGGTAGATGATATTGGAGCTCAAGAAGTCAATGATAGAATGGGCCTTGACCTCCTTGAGCAGAACTACCTCTACCTACTTGGAAAAGAAATCTGTAGCGATCATGATGAACTAACACTGCTGAGTTTTCATCGAAGGATATGGTCCCAAGTCCTCCAGTCCCCAGACTACAAAGGTCCAATAGTACATGGTAGTTTGGAGAGGCTCTGGCGGCCGATGCATGAGGTTAGCATGAATCTGGCACACATGGAATCTTTTGGAGAACTCGATGCAGTCATGGATCATGGAGGGCCAAAAATAGCCCAATCTCCAGATCTGGTGAGACAGCTTCGGCACAGTCTGGTGGGCACTGTAGGAACCTTCATGAACCTCCTACATGACGTGAGAAATCTTGAATCCTTGGATGCAACGTGGGAGAACACTATCAAACCCATTCTTGTAGAGAATCTTCCCAAGGGTGGGACCACTCTGGAGGACAAAGGAACCCTCCAATCGGGAGATTACCGTGTTATAGGTATTAAACCAAAGGAACCCTCCAATCAGGAGTCAATTCAATCACTTCATCCGGGGGACCTGAGGGTCCTGGTGTGGAGGCTCCAGCGGTAATATGGATTTCTTGTGGGATTTCATCATCATCTAGAGTGATGGGAGAAATGACTCTCTGTTGTGCCATGTGGATAATCAGTTAATCCTTCTTGGGCTCTACAAGTGATGCTGCTAGGCCAGCCAAGGAAACAACTCGACCATTCTGTGACTGGGGGATATGGGTAACCTATGGTCGAGATGGGAACTGGGCCATTAGTGGGAGAGTGTGCTCCAACAATGGAATGAGCTCTGTCTTTTTGAAGACATAGTCACCTTTTATTTTCATGAATACTAGTTCGGAGTCCCCTTTCACATGAAAATGGGGCACGTCGATCTCAAGAGCCCGCTCGAGGCCAGTGATGAGAGCCTGATACTCTGATTTATTGTTGGTGCAGCCTTCTAACCACATGAATGAGTATGGAAGATTGGATTGTATCAGGGTAATAAGGAAGATACCAAGGCCTACCCTGTTGAGCCTAGGGTCATTGAGCCTTCTGCAGGTGGGGATTCTTGAAGCCCCATTGAAGTGAATCTTCCAGAATTCCATGGATTGCTCCACCGAGAGGATCACCTTATCAGGGAAATCCAAGTACAGAGACTGGTCCCTAGGGGCTGGATGGAAATCAAGGAAGTTTTCCAATGCTTTTCCCTTGATATCTATCTAAGGAATGAACATGATGTCGATCTACTAGAGTATTACCACCCACCGTTCTAGGCAGCCAGTCTGCATGGGACGACTCAGTATGTAATTCAGTGGATCTACCCGGGACACTAGTTGTACCCCGTGGTGATGCCGATAATGTCACAACTTATGTACCATGAATACCAGTGCAAGGAAGCTATTTTCAATGGTGGAGTATCTAGTCTTCATATTGAGGAGAATACAGTTGAGGTAGTAAATTTTGTTATCCATACCTTCATTGTTCATTTGGGTGAGAAGGGTGTCAAGAGATTGTTCCAAGGTAGTCACATGAAGGACCAATGGTTTTCCAGAGATAGGTGGCATTATGAACAGAGTCTCGAACAAATAATGCTTAATTTCCTCGAACATGGTCTGACACTCTTTGTCCCATTCGTAATTGGTGCCTTTCTTCATGAGTCGAGAAAAGGGATTACTCTTTCTGACCAGATTCGCAATGAATCATCATTTGTAGGCTATTTGGCCTTGAAATCCTAAAATCTCCTGAATTTTTCTCAGAGGAGACATCTGGTAAATGGCCTCGATCTTCTCTGGGTCAATCTCGATTCCCCTATATATGACAAAGAAGCCGAGAAACTTTCTAGAGGTGACCTCGAAGGCACACTTCAATGGGTTCATCTTCAGGTGACAGGAACGGAGGAAGCTGAACACTTTCTCAAGGTCATTGAGATGGTCCTGATGCTGGAGAGATTTGACCACTAGATCATCCACATATCATTCCAAAAATGTTCCTAGGATTGTCTTGAATATGTGATGCCCATCCTGTTGATAGGTGGCACTTGCATTCTTTAGGCTAAATGGCAAGACTTGTTAATATAAAGTACCATGTGGCACCCTAAAACATGTGGACTCCTCGTCCTCGGGGGACATTTGTATCAGGTTGTATCTAGAGTAACCATCCATGAAGGAGAGGTCTTGGAACCCATCCATAGCATCGATCAACAATTTTTTCATAGGAAGGGTAAAGTCATCCTTCAGGTACTGATGGTTGAGATCCCAGATGTCGATGTAGACTATGATCTACACATTTTTTTCTTTGATTGGAAAAATTTTGTCCAACCACATGGGGTACTGGACCTCCGTAATTAAATTGGCTCTGATGATCATTTCAACTTCGGCCACAACCATGGAACTGTGAGAAGAGTGCTTCTTCCTGGGAGGCTTCTTGAACCCGTGATGATTTGTCGGGTGACTGAGGTGATGTAAGGCTACCTGAGGATCTACTCCTAGCATCTTGTCCTAGATCTTGGAGAATACACCATGATGTTGTTTTTGGAAGTATATGTAATGCTTCTACTCCTCGGGAGGCATGGAAACACTGATCTATGTGGGTCTCGGATCTGCCTCACCACCAAGGTTCACCTATACCAGTTCATCGACCGTGGCGGAGATGCCCTTCTCAAAGGCAGGGGGAGCATCCTCCAAATCCTCTTATTCGCTTACTGAGGAGGGATCCTCAGCAAAAAGATCTTCCTCAGGGTCGAAAACCACCTGTGAGAGGCTGGTACCAGCTTGAGTGGAAGTGGACAACACATCGAGATATTCATGTGCTCTCGAAACCATAGCAATGTAGGTTGTTGATATGATCCCATCCAGTCTTTGGCCCAAGGCGCCATGCTTGATGATATCAAAAGAAATAGGGACATGTCAACATGAGCCGATTGATTCCAGCCCAAAAAAATAGGAAAGTATGACTTATTTTAGTTGACATGGGGCAGACATCTCGATACCTTATGGGAGTAGAGGGATCAGGGATCACCGAGGCTTGATTCGTATAAGAATACGAAGTGATCTCCCGACATCACTTGGAACTGAGAATATGATTCCCCCTTATACCAGAGACAACAAAACATTATCCCATATCAGGGGTCATGGCCTCTAATCGATGGATCGGGAAGAAGTAGATGTCATCTAGACCTAACCCAGGGTCAGTTGCAACCGCAACGTGTTCAACCTCACTGGAATGAATCTGCTGGTCTTTGAACTTGTAATAGTCGGAATATAAGTATTGGGATTCACAAGAGGAAAAAGGAGACGTGTCACCTTGGAACACACCCACTCGACCATTAAAGGAGTACTTGAGGCACTGGTGATATGATGATGGAATCTCCGCGTGAAGGTGGAGCCATGGTATTCCCATAAATGCATTGTATGCGGTGTCCTGGGAGACAACCATAAATTTGGTGCTGGAAACTAGGCCACCATAATGGGTCTTCAAGCGGATCATACAGAAAAGTGTCTGTTCTTTCCTATAATATCCTTGGATTCTTAGGTCATAGGAACTCATATCATCTTTAGACAATCCCAGCTTTCGCAGTGTCCATGTGAGGATAAGGGTAATCCTAGAGCCTGTGTCAACAAGACAACGGTGAACCTCCACACCATTGAATTGGCCAGTGATGTACAGTGGGAGAATGTGCCCCTGTATGGGAGAGCCTTCATCTTATCCATAGAATGAGATGATGGCTTGGTATTCATCATTCTCAATCTCCTCAGCATTAAAGGTCTCTTCAGATGCTACCTCCTTCTCAAACTGGAGGGGGATTATTAAAGCCTCATTGAGGGAGTCACACATATCTGATGATAGAAGAAGGGCCTCAAGGATGGAGAGCCTTTCTAGAATACTAGAAATATTCTTAAGAACATCGTACTTCTGTTGCATGTGTTAAATTCTACTTATAGGATGCTTCTCTATGACAAGAAGCATGGCGGGCCCTACCGGCTGGACCGGTGGTTGACTGGTGTTGGGAATGTCCCACCGATCACTATTCAAAGCATGCGGAGTACCTTTTGTACTAGGGCTGCCGACTTGGACTGGTTCGGGGTGGAGCATGGTTTATCTTGGTGATGCATAGGTGGATCTTCTTGGTCCAGTAGCACAAACGATGGTGGAGGTGGGCCTGATGACACCGGATGAGGAGGTTGCGTGTGTAGAGCTCTACGCTAGGCCTACAGTCTGGTCTTAGTGGGGTGCATGGCCTGGCTAGAAGTGACAACTGATGTGAATTGGTGACCCATATGGCCACAGCTCCACCGACGTTAGCATCGGCTGGGGATGTTGGGGAGATCCGTCTGGGGCTCCCCGTTGTCAGGAGTCATGTAGGGGTTTTCTTGCTCCAAGGTGTTAACTGAAGCATACCCTTTACTGTCACTCAAAGAGTCATCCACTACTGGGTAGATTCTGGGAGAAATCTTCATCTCCTGGGGCATGAAGTCTCCAAGAGTACAGGATGATGATGGCATTGGTGGGGTGCATTTCTTTCCCTTATGTCACTGATGCTTGATCTTCTGGGAAGGGGATGGTTGAGACAGCGATGAAGAAGTAGTAGATGTGGATTCTGAAGGCTCCGGAAGATTTAGGCATGCACATATTATACCATTGGCACAAGAGACCGTTTTGCGAGCCATCCAGTCATCCTACTTCGGGGACCTCTGGTTAGAAACCTGCTGCCACTCACCTTTATTATCATTATTGTTATCTATCCTTATGAAGATAGATTCTATTTATGTCGGGGTCGGGCCCAACCTGACTATGTTGTTATCAACCTGGTCTTGGATCCAGTATTTGAACACATAGTACTACATGAGGGTGTGCCCCAAGATCCTGTGACTGGGGATGTAGTTAGGGTGACCAGTGAGGTTCGCCTCTTCTGGCCTTCTGCACTCAAAAAACACCGAATCCCTTGTTCCAAGGCACTTTGGAAAAAGTTGGGAACCTAATTCTTGTTGAATGAGTAAGTATGGTTTCTTCTGTCCAGAAAGGGATCCCTTGGAGCCTAATTCTGATGAGGGTTTGGAGCATCCTGTCATGGAGGCGGGGCCTGATTGTCCCACCTAGGTGGTGGCGGCGCATTATGCGGTGGCGCCTGCCAATTTTGAGGCGGCCTCTGCTGGGCTGGAGGTTGCGCTTGTGGTGGTGCGCCTTTGCGAGGTTATAGAGGCGGCTCTATTGGTAATAATTCCAGCTATCTAGGGGCCTCTATTTGGGCCACCATAGAGCGGTGGATCTGAACTGGTAAATAAATTGTATGTGGTGATCCTCCCATCCTATTATTGACCTGATGGGGAGTTGGTTATAAAAAATGAATTCAGACCCTTCCAATTTCTATACAAACCATCGGAGCTTGGCAGCTTAGTGCTATGATAAATTCCCTAACATGGGCCCACACCTTGAAATGAAGTGGGCTAGATGCTGAGGGGGGTCACCCATCCCATTAACAGGGGAGAAGGCATAATTTTTGAAACCTGGGGAGCTGGCATATCATCCACCCATGCCGGATATGTCATTCCATCAGGGGGAGTGCCAACTGTCGCATTTCCAACGCCTCGAGGTGGGCGATGAGTGTCTCCATTGAATCATCTGGGCGGGGGTCCTTGTCTTGATGGGGATCCCTGACCATGAGTATATTTTCGTGTTCTTCAACATGATAATCAGGCATAGCGGCTTGTGGAGCAGCTGGTGGGTTGGCCTACAGAGTAGCTGGGGGAACCTGAGCTCGGTCCTGCGGGTTGTCATGTTGTTCAAGAGGATTTGGCGATACGTATCACGCCCTCTTGCCATAAGTGCCAGACTCTAACCTTTATGTGTGGGTAGGATATTCAAGTTCACCCATAGGAAACACACTAGGGGGAGATGTGTCTTCCCCTACTGTACTGTTCGTGGATCCCTGTAATTTGGAAGTTGTTTCACAGAGCCTTCAGTCATGAGGCCTTCGACTAACTTATTCTATTTGGAAAGATGTTGATGAAATGCAGAATTCTCAGATTCCTCCTCCATCTTCTACACTGAGAGGGACGGGTCAGAGTGTTTGGCGGCTCCTAGGTGCTCTTTACCCTTACTAAAATTCTGGCTGAGAACTAACGCCTCGGTGGGTGCAGGGAGACCTAGTAGATTACTCTGCTAGTGAGTAACTCTTCCTGATGAATCCAATAGTGGTGGAACTCCCTCGTGGGGTAAGTCCCCATCAAGAAGCTCCGTCTCATTCTCCTCATTCAATATGTCAACCATGTTGACTGTGACCCTTCCTGGGTGCATGTCCTCAATATCGCCTAGAGAGTCGGGCTTCCATCAGATAGAACTAAAGTGGAGGGAATCATACTACCCCCATCCATATATTTTCATGTGGGGGGAATCCTCCTTGATAATAATTCAGAGTATATTGAAACTTTGAATGCATTGCTATTGGAGGGCCCTACGGCGGCCTTGTGACTCAGGGTACTGGGCCACAGGGAGTGCAGAAAGGTCAACCAGATGGCCTTGATTGCCAATGACCTCAAAATTAACTTTCATCCAGGGAAAAGACACTCACTGGTAAAGAAGGCGGAAGTGCGTCACCCAGAGGGTTTGAAGAAAAATCTCAGACTCCTCTTTGGTAAGGGATTTCAGCACACTGGAAATTCGATGCAGCAACTGGACATAAAATCTCAGGGAAGTGGTCCGAAGCAAGGATATTTCATAAGATACTTGGTTAGGATTTAGGTTATGGCCCTTGATTTCCCCATTCGTCAACAATGGTTGTCTGAGGAACTAGAAATTGTACTAAGGAAGACTACTGGGATGGCAGGCTGGCTGGTGGAGAATTCTGCGAACAGGCTGGCAATCCGCCAAATCTTAGGTTGTCCTCTGAAGGGTGTAGTGACCTGGCCACTATGTTGCGGTAATACGGGCTGGGAACCAGGGTTTATGGCACAACATCAGCGGTCTCTGGTGGACTACACCATGGCCCTTCTACCAGTGCTCCCCAAAATAGCTCTCCATGGTCTCTAGTCGAGGTAGAGGCTACTTCTGGTGATGACGGTGGCGACTGCGTGATCGGTCCTAGGGGAAATGCCAGGTTTTCGTCCTACTATATGTACATATAGAGGGAGACAAGGATCCGGTGGAACTCAAATTCTGTGAGTACGATGCTGATGTGCCTCGTTTCTACCCCAACCCTTGACTTAGAGGAGCGAGGGGAGGGTTCCATCACTGAGTCATCCTCTGCTTCGAATTCTGAGAAGTAGACTGGTTTGATCTCTGTCCGGACCTTCCTAGAATTTTTAATATGGCGTTGATGACCCGCCTTCCTATACCTGGATGGCTCTTCGTGACAAGTTATATTTCTGACACGAGGAGGTCCTTCTGTCGTACTGGTTCTGGGCGGAGAGGGTTTCTTCCTGAGTAAGCTGCGGTTCAAGGAACACTATGACATATATCAAAGGGGAAATGGGGAGGACCTCTATGTGTAGAGCTGGAGTATTTAATACCTCCGCTGGAACCGGTAGAAGCATGGGGAGGACCTCTATGCTTGTTTCCCCTAGTGAAATTAGCCTGAGGAGGGTCCTTGTACTGGTCGAGATGAATATGGGTAGGACTTCCATGTTGGGCACTGGTGAAGTGAAGTCAGTCCTCACTCCTCTGATAGATAGGGCAAGGAGGACCTTCGCCAGCTGCTACGAGGACACGGGGAGGGTCCCCACATTGGAGAGTGACATGATGTGCTACATCCCCATACCAACGGTCTGTAGTGGGTGGAATGACTCCATATTCGGTAAAGTGGGAATGAGAGAGACTTCTATACTGAGCGTCACCACTTCGGGGAGGACCCTCATTTAGATTAAAGGTGGCATAGGGTGGACCTCCATGTTGGGCCTAGAAGAGTGGAAGCCCCATGTTCTCCATGGCAGTGGTACAAGGAGGACCTCCGTACTGGGTGGCATCGCTGCTGGTTAGTTCGCGGTGGCCACCGCCTGTCCCGGCGACCAATAGAGTCGACCAAGCCTGCCCGTGGGGCCGTTGGGGCCTTGATCCAGGTCGGGCATATGAATTTCCCTGCTTAGCGTACACAGGGAGTTGGTGATTTGAATCAACGGTGGCTCGGGCAATAGTAGCCTCTAACGTTGATGCCCCTTGGAGGACGTTCTCTTTGGCTTGCGCCCGACGCTGGAGTTGGGTTAGACAGACCAGAGCTGGTGGTGCTTGTACATAGCCTACCTGCTCCTCTGCCAGAAAGTCTAGGCGGCAGCGCTGAAGCGATCTGGTGGGATCCCTTTCAGGGATCCCCTAGAATGGGATCCTAGCTGGGCGGACCCAGATATCCCCTACCTCGTTGGGATAGGTCTTGGAGATGTCTAGATGTTCTGGGGAGAGGCTCCCAAAATGGTTATATGTTGAAATGGGGAGTAGTGGCTCTCTTCTTGGCCCTCGGGGGTAGCGTTGATGACGAGGCGCAGATGCCTCTACATCTAGGAAGGCTATATCCCGAGTCAGGATAATACCCTCCTCCTCGTACCAATGTACGAGGTCATTGATCACCCTTCGTTGGATGAACACTGAGGGAGAGATGGGGGGTTCCCAACAGTCGTGGCCGTTGAGACCGTCATGGAAGAGGTAGAACTACGTGGGACTGCCGTGTTGGTATCGCCCCTACCCCTACGTCGGTGGGCAGGTGGTGATGGAGTTCATGGTAAAACATCCTGGTTCCTAAAAGCAAGGTGATTAACTCATAAGTGCTGAAAGAAAAAACGGAATCAATGAACAGTTCCCCAACACCATTCCGTCTTCTATAACTGGTAAGGGGGATCCACACTGACAATATTGCAGATCGGGATGCCCATTATTCAACTACCCCTACTTCTGGTGAGTTTCACGCCAGGCCCACTATTTTCTTGGTGATACCTAGCGCTGGATAGTTGGATCTGGTGACACGCTAATCCATTGATGTCTCGAACGCTACTAATATCTATATTGACAAGAAGATCTTCTCGTCGAGTTCACCATTTCTGTTTATGATGCTTTCGTCAGGGTGCACATGTCTATTTTTTTTGAGGATGGAAGTTCTATTTATTTCCCCTCATTCCCTCTTTCCAAAGGCAGGCGGCATCCATTCCTTGTTCAGGGATGTTTTTACCTTGATCGTAACAGGATGATGGGATGTCGGTTCTTCCATCCGTGGATTCCTCCTCGAAAATTGTCACCTAGTCCAGGTCTCCCTTATAGATTTAAGACGTGGTTTGTGAAACTCTCACCAGTGCCATATCTTCATGGACACCGGTTAATTACACTACTTATGTCGGGACATTCCAAGGGGTCTAGTCAGGGAAGCAACCTTTAGTCAGAGGAGTAGTCACGTTGGACAACACTGGCATGTCTGGACGCTGGAACACTGGCGCATCTGGGTTTCATCCCTGTATTATAGGGCTTCTCGAGGGTGCGTAAGCCCGAGGCATCCCACATCGAACGTGGGGAATTTTATTCCATATTAATTTATTTGTGATTTTCCTCATCTTCCCATGTTTAACAAATTGTATGCTTCAAGTTTATCGGTTATCGTAGACGGGGCGGACTAATCGGAATACTGACAAGAGTGGATCCGGTTAGGAGACCCCTTGAGGGAACACTGATGTTGGGGCTAATGTGTGGTTAGCTACCCAATTGTTGTTAAGGGGGGTGGAGAATGAGGTAGCATGATCCCACTGGGATGTGGTGACCAGGATGAGAACGAAAATGGATGATGGAAGGTTAAGTGAAGTGGGTGGAGAATGAGATGGAGTCGACTCGAGGAAGACGATGATGTTGGTCTTGAGTCTCGAAGAGACTTCCTACATTTACCTATGGCAGGGAATCAAAGTCTACATATTTTGGTGGTTCCAACATTTTACCATTGGATGAGGTTTTAGTGGGTTACCATGGAATAGGGGCCACAACGGCTTACCGCGGGATGGGGTAAAAACGGTTTACCGCTGGACGAGGTTAGTCCTCATGGAAGATTCCTACGTACCCTGCCTAGAAGATAGGGATCAAACCCACATGGTTCATGTGAGATGGGGGTCAGTGAACCGACCTGAAGGAGGACCTGGGGTCCAATGGTTGTTGGGATTGAACCTCAGGGAGGTGTCCAACTTAACTTTCCTTGGCAACGATCAAATTCCATGTAGTTCGGGAGGGTGCAACGTCTTACCGAAGATTGGGGGAACAATGACTCACTACAGATTCAGGTCCAAAGTTTAACATCATGCAGGATGAGGGTGAACCGATGTGAAAGTGAACATGGGGACCAAATAAATGGTGGGATTGAACCTCGTGGAGGCTTCCTACGTACCCTGCCTTGGCAGGGATCAAAGTCCACATTGTTCATAAATGGGGCATTGGTATCTCGACGTAAATATCGGTTGGGACAAATGGGAGTTGTTATTGAACCTTGTTGAGTCTTCCTACGTACCTCGCCTTAACAAGAATCAAAGTCCATTTAGTTCAGAAAGGATGGGGCTCGGTACACAGACGTGAAGATTGTCGGAACCAATGGGGTGTTGGGCTTGAACCTTATAGAGGCTTCTTACGTACCCTTACTTGGCAAGGATCAAATTCCACGTAGTTCAGAAGGAGGGGGAGACCTAACGTGAAAGGGTTCAGAGTGACCGGGTGTTGGTGTTGAACCTCAGAGAGGTGTCTTACGTACCTTGCCTCAACAAGGATCAAAGACCTCATAGTTCAGATTGGGTTTGGTGAACCGACGGTAAGATGGTTGGGACCAATGGGTGGTGGTCTTGAACCTTAGTGAGGCTTCATATGTACCCTACCTTGGAAAGGATAAAAGACCTCATAGTTCATGTGGGTTTGGGGATTACACTCTAGACTGCCCAGAGAGGATGTCATGGTCTATGCTTACTCAAATACCATGTGGTTCATGCTCAGTGTGAGAAACAAGAGGTAGCAAAGTCCTGACGATCACATCGTGAAAGGTGCGTCCGTGGGATGTGGAGTGGGGATTACACGTATTCATCGGCCCAAAGAGGAAACTAGGGCTTATGCATGGTTAGAATCCCTAGGTGATGGAGATTGGGACTTAATCTAGGGTAGAGGCCTGGGGAGGTGGAGATTGGGTTTTACTCTAGGATGGAGGCTCGGGTGGTGACAAAGACAAGCAGGAGAGGGATTTGGCACCCAGAAAGAGAGGAGGATCAAGGATGCTACCTCCTGAAAGAAAAGATATGGGCTAACACCAGGGTGGTTGCCCTTTCTTCGTGGATGGACGCCGCTCTGATAAATAGGATGTCACTCTAGGTGAGGAATAATCTCACTCTCATGCAGAACAATGGGCATAGAGAATGTCTGAGGTGGGGCACCCCACACGCACGACATAGGGAGAGGTCTAAGTTTGATGTCATGTGCTGATGATAATAGGGGTTCGCAGATTAAAGTCTTGCAGATCAAACGAGGTGGGTTTTCTCTGCACCCCTAGGGCTTACATAACCGATACCCACCCTCCCTTGAGGGAAGGAAGGCATTAGAAATTCCGTGACTGGGGGGTGTCGACAGGTAATCCAATTGGGGGTCCATGTTAGTGTGGTTATGCAAAGAAGCAATATATGTTAGCGTGCCTATGTGAAGAAGCTTGAGGAGAATCAATGCAATGTGAAGCACCACCCAAGGGACTTTGAAGTTATTTCATAGAAACCTGGAGGGTTTCATGGGAAAAGGAGTTACATGGCAAAGGAGTTCATAGGTAGAAGACTAGTAGAGATCTGCTGCTCTATGTAGTGGAGGGGTATCATGAAGGGGTATGCTTTGCAATGCGAAGTGGCCTAGCCTAGGCATAGGGCACAGGTGCAGATAGGAGGATCTTTGAGAAGTGGTATGTCATTTTCGAAGCAATGCCTCATGAAGAAAGGGTGCCTCACGAAGCAAGGTGTTGGGAAGCAGTGTGCTTCGCGAAGCACAGTGACCCTGCCTTAGTATGTGGGTAGCATGTGTATGGAGGGTGTTTCACGAAGCATAAACACTTTACGATGACCTAAGATCCCATGGGGATCCCCTTCCTTCACGAAGGATCATGGGCTTGGAGAAATGAATCCCTCTCAAAAGATAAGTTGAATTAAGGCAAAGGGGGATGCACTTAGCAATGCAAGAGTACGCTAAGAAGCTCATGGTTCATAGAGAAAGAAGTGCATCATGATTTGAGAGCTCAGAAGGTGAACGGTTGGATGATCCATCCTTTGGGTTCGAGGGGAGCCCTGTATTTATAGGCAAGAGGCACCATGAAGCATAGCCCACTCGACAAAAAGATAGAGTTTGCTCCGCGGTGGGTCACAAATGTAAAATCGGCTCGCTGAGGATCCCACCTCCTAGCTCCGTGGTGGGCTCGCGAACGTTAAATTACATCGCATAGCATACCACCTCCTTGCTCCATGACCGGCTCAAAAATGTCAAAGGGGTTCATGGGGCGGCCTGCCTCCTTACTTCACGGTGGGCGCGGGGCCATGGGGCTCCGCAAAAGGTCTTCACGAGGCAGCCCTGGAGGCATCCCTCTTTTTTTTCTTCTTCCCAACCTTTGGAACCAATAAGAACCTTTAGATCATTTCATGTAAAGGCATGAGTAACTTTAATATATGTCATCTTATCTGAAAACTAATTTTAAAATATACTCCAAGAATATTTCTTCAGGAAAATATCCTATTTTTTTTAAAAAAAATTAGTAGATAAAATCATTTGAAAATCATGTTTTTTTAAAATAACATGAAAACATATAAATATTACAAAAATTCATTTTGAAAACATTTTTCCTTGAAAACTTCTAAAAGATGATTAAAAACATTTTAAAAAGTATTTTCATTGAAAACAATAGAAAACATTTAATGAAATATTGAATTTTTTTTAAAAAAATTTCTTTGAAATTCTTTGAAAACTTATAACGAAATTTTTAAAATGTTTAGAAAATAATTTTTCTTGAAAACATATTAAATAATATTTAAAATTTTTGAAAACCATTTCATTGAAAGTTCATTGAAAATTTGTAAATAATAATTGAAAACATTTTTAAAACATTTTTCCACTTTAACATATAAAAGAATTTTGAAACCATTTTGGAAATAATTTTACATGAAATTTACTTTTAAAAAAACATGTTATTAATGATAAAAAATTTTAACAATGAAAATGTATATTCTAAGAAATGGTGGTGGGTGAATCCATATATGTCATACGAGGTCAAACAAACATTCCATTTGCATGAGGAAATGGATATAAAATTCCGTTTTTTAAAAATTGACAAGAAGATTCCCTTGAAGAGATGGTAAAAGACAAAAAGGGTACAATTTTAATTTTTATAATATATGTTAATTGTATAATATTATTTTACACCCTTTTTAGAAAACATAGATTCCCGATCGGAGAGAGGGTAAAGCCGGGATTTCCTAAAAAATACTTATTTAACTAACTTTTCTATTGAAGGGTAGAAATTTGTACGAATAAATGAGTATATCATGAAATAACATAAGATAAATAAACTCATGAATATTATTAAGTGATGAATCATACTATTTCACCAAAGAAATAATAAATATAAATAATCTTAAAAAACAATGAGATTGTCTCAATAAAATCTTATAACTTGGTATCTAGGGATCATGATGTCCATGTAAGGAAAAAAATTACATGAATCATATAATATCATAAAAATATTTATATTCATTATTTTTCATTTAAAATTAAATTATATTCTCCTTGAAAAGGAGTTTACTTTTATAACAAAATAAGAGTCCCAAAGAAAGCAAATTGAGAGAAAACATTTTTACTGATTTGGTAACTTTTGAAACTTAAACCCCGTGAAATATAAATCATCAAAAGGTCATGGGAATAACCATAAATTTAATTAAAATGCACATAGAGTTTAATTATAGTCATTACATACACCACACAAAAGTAAAGAGTGGTGAACATAGCTTTTATCTCACATATATTTAAAGTGAGATAAAATCCCCTTGCCTTGTGTCTTCACTCTCTCCGTACTCATACAATCATCCTGTTTAATAAATATAACTTTATTATACATAGTTTACATAATAAACATCTTATATATATTAACATATATGTTTATATTGTGAACATATATTACCCACTTGCTTATGATCCTATGTTAAGGTTTCACATTGGGTAATATTCTCTTTATTCTTCACATGTGTCTTAAGTTGAGATATCTTTTTTCCTTATACATATATCATGATTCCATAATGTAAAAATAATATAAATATAAATTATATCCAGTATATGAGTATTATAATAATCTATATAATATAGTAGTTTGAAATGGAATACACCATTCATGGAGATGGTAAGTTGTACGTACATATGAACGTTGTTTCTATTTTTATTCTCATATGGAATGAAAGTATGTAAATGAAACATGTATATATATAATTATTATAGTAGCATTAATATGTCATATATATATCATATATGTTCATTAAATCAATCCTTAATACATTCCATGTGGTGTGTTAACGAATCACGTCGGTTTGAGGGAACCTTAGTCCACACTTCCTCAAAATAGATTATTGTATTATCAACAAAATGGAAAGTAAAGATATGTGTGTTATAAAAAGAGTAAATAAGCATAAATAAATATTAAATATAATATGTTACATATATAAAATATATTTTTCATCATAATGACCACTATTATGGGTGGTAAATGAGAAATAAACAATCATCATTTCATAAAGTAGTTGTTCGTCGTACACCGAACAACTTAATGGAATAAAGAGAGTTTAATTGGTGAATACAGGAAAAAAAGGAAAGAATCTTGAGAGAAGATGTTATCTCTAAATCGAGTAACTCCTTTTGGTTTATGACAAAAGGATTCCATGAGAAGTTTTATTATCAAAGGAAGTATTTGAGGATTACATTAGGATTTTTGTGAGGCTACATGGTTATATCTTGGACAACCTTAAAAGGTTTTAGAGGTGTGAAGAATGGGAAGAGTTGGTGTCATTTTATAGGGAAGGAAAATGACCCACTTTGAATTGTTTGGAAAGAAGTTTGGTGTGAAAATGTTATTACCTAAAAAAGTAATAAAGACCAGAAAAACACAATAATGGAAGTTTTATGTCCTAACTATGGACATAAAATTGTTTTTGGAGAAGTTTCTAGGTCATTTGGGCCATTAATTTTGTGATTTAGTCCCTAATTAAATGTAATTTGGCCATAACTGATGTTATTTATTTTAATAACTTTTACTAATAATTTCGGTCAAAAATTAACATGGTCTTATAACAATCTACATATAAAAATGAATAAAAATTTTATTTTTGAATTTTGAAATTAAAATCATAGATGCAAAAAAATAATATTAGGGTTAATCATGCAGACAGGACGAAATAAAGGGGTTTTAAAGTTAGAAAAAGTTCAAATGTTTGTTCTAATTTTATGTTTAGATTCAAAGTTAAATTGATTATAATTAATTACATTTTTTATTATATGTAATATTTTTCTAATGTGACCCTAAAACAAATTTATATTATTATTTAGTATTAATAACTAATTATACAAATGAATTTTTAAACTAAAGAGTAGTATTTATCACTTTTCATCAGAAATGCAGTTTCTTAAAAAAACCAAAAATTCACCCTAGGATAATTTTGATGTTATAAATTCAAAAATGATGTTTATTTATCAAATTAAATTTCTAAATGTATAGAAAATTATTTTCATTATTAGAAGGGGTTTATTCGAGAAAATGATGTATTTAAACATAGAAGGACATTACCAAAAATCGTGTCTTTCATTATCAATAACAATTATAAATAATATTTGGAATGTATTTATTACTATTACTATAACTATGATTAATGTTTATGTTATAATTATGTAATTTAATTAATTATATATATATATTTGTGTGTTTCATAGAAACATAACGTTGCGTGCATCATATGCCATGTCGTTGTTGCTTATAATGAAATCCAAGTTCGTATTGCATGTAGTTCAAGCCAAGATGGTATAATGTTTGAAAATAATGATTGAATTTGTGTTTCAATATGTAAATAAATATATATATATATATAACTATTTCTAGTTTTAAGTGAAATGAATAATATTTAGAAGAGAAATTAATTTGGAAAAATATAATTCTCTAAATTTTGGGGTATTACATTTAATACCCCTTAAAATGAATTTCACCCTCAAAATTCATCTGGGTAATCAATAGTTTAATACTAGAATGTTTCATTCATAGATACCCACATAACTAAAATGGTTACTAAAAATTCTCTAAATAGGTAAATTGGTAACCACAATAGTTTTGTAAAGTAGTATATAAGTGTGTTTCCACATAAGACAACATAGGTTGGGAGTGAAGATTGCACATGGAGGTAAAGAGAATGTATTCATAGGGATTTATTAAGGCCATCGATCAGAAATAATTTAATGATCATAGTAAATGTAATGGACTCAAATTCATAAATCTAGGATGATTTAGAAGGCCATCATCTAAACAAAAATTAAGGTATTGGGACAAGAAATTTTTTTATCACCTTTAAAACATTGAGTAATTCATGATAAATTTTTATAAACAAAATTTCATTCTTGGGTTGTGATTTGAAAAATTTCTAATACATCCATTACCTAATGGAATAAATTTCTAGAAATTAATTTTGATGAATAGAGCACTAAAATATTATTTTAACGGATCTTATGTCCCATAAAAGAATAAAAGTATAACTATTTGTCTCTTAAAAAAACAATATGATTTAATCTAAAAAAATAAAAAATAACAGTAATAGTTCCTAATAAATATTTATTAATGAAAAATAAATATACATTAACCTGGAAATCATACAGGCTAGTGGTAAGAATGAAACTCTTATAGTCCTTCAGTCATGGGTTCCAGATCTATGGACTTACCAGACTTGATTGGTTATCACCTAATATACATGATTTCCTTTTCAAAAACCACATTAATAAAATATATATGATGTAAATCCATGAGAAAAGTGTAATAACTGATTAGACTTTTAACCATGGTTTTCAACATGAAATCATTCCACAAATGCTTCCTTCAATGTCTAACTTAATCTATTCATGAATGGTTAACCTTATAACCCTTATCAACGATGAAAAAATCCAAAACATTACAAATAGAATCATGAATTTATCTTAACATTTACTCCCCTATCTAACACAAAGTATCTCTTGGTTTTCACATTCCAAGTATGTGAATACCCTCATCATATTTTCTCATAAAACATGATTACAACCTGAATTACCATAAATCTTTTGGGAAAACTTGCATGCTTCCACATTCCAAAGTGTATTGGATATATTTCTTAAATAAAAATATTTTGTAAACATAATTAGTGGTAGCATAATCCATCGATAAAAATTCATTACCTAGTTATAAGAAATCAATATTTTCCAATTTACTTATTCATATCCCACATATCGTTATCCATATAACATTATCTTATCAAAAACAACATATTTTGGATTACGTTCCCTTTAAATAAATATCACCTTATAATTGAATCGCTTCACCATTCTATAGGGAACATTCACCAAAACATGTAAATATTGAGCGAAAAACATAAGTAGAACAATCCTTTTATATTTAATCATTCATAACTTTGGAATAAAAATACAAAAATACATCTATTACATCATCTATAATCCCTGAACAAAAATACCTATTTCCTTTTACATATCATCTATAGTCTCATCATCATCAGTAATGTAACCATTACTCACACCACCTTCCTGATTCTATTCAGGAACATTCTTCTTGGGACATTGGGTTGCATAATGACCATTTTCTCCACACATAAAACACCTAACCTTCAATGAAGACTTAGGGAGACCAAAATTCTCATCCATTTCATTAACCGAACACTTCAATTTTCCCTTGAAATCACATTCTTTCTGTACTTTTTTTCCACAGTCAAAACAACTTCTTGTTCCTATAAGACATTCATGTTGCGGATTCTTTCCACATTCATGACATAATGGAAACCGAATATTTTTTCCTTCATTTTCATTATTACCCAAACTCTCAGTGAACTCCTTCTCTCTCTTCCTTGTTGATTCCGAGAGTTCTTTATGGTAAACATTGTTAATAATGTTCAGGGAAAAACATGTTAGGAAGGATCAAAACATCTTAAAATCTAGTGATAATCCCAATTGAATACTGATTAAAAAATCTTCCATAATATTCAACATTAATCAAGTTCTTTCTGGTTCCCACCACTGACTACTACCATAGGCATAGAGTGATCATTACTTTTCATAATAGAAAACCACATAGTAATGAAAATAATTACTTATATCCGATCTATATCTAGAAACCTTAAATAATTAATGACATCCTATGATCATCCTAATCCATTCATAGAAAACTTATATTTATATCCTTCATAATTTTTCATGAATATTTTGTGAATTTCCAAAGAATATCCCCCAAGAGTATCAAACTAGGAGTGTAGCATGGCTCGTTGTCATGTACCGGAATACCCCAAGTCAAGACCATATCATATTGTCAAAGTTTTTACCCCTAGGTACATTAGTTCCTG
This sequence comes from Viscum album, assembly GCA_963277665.1. Classification (NCBI taxonomy): domain Eukaryota; kingdom Viridiplantae; phylum Streptophyta; class Magnoliopsida; order Santalales; family Viscaceae; genus Viscum; species Viscum album. The sequence goes on along the minus strand of OY728135.1, from coordinate 246,190,231 downwards.
AGCCATATCCACTTGTAGTATTTATACTAGGATGTATTTCTTGGAAACGACTCACTATATCCTTCAGAAAAATTCTAGGACATGTTCATATAATTTGAATCATCCCTATAATTATCTGTATTCATGTCCATAGGGTTCTCACCAAGGTTTTCTCATCCTAGATTCCAAAGGTTATCTAAAAAATTCCTTTGATAGTAACTATAGAGACTCGTACTTCACAAACATTAACATTATTTAACTTTTGGGAAATAAATAAACAATATACAAATAGACTAAAGAAGAACATGCTAGTATAGTGTCTTGGGAAACATAGATACATTAACACTGGTACATAAATGAGATAAATTATCTCCCAATATGTTCTTCTTGGCTAGCACCCTTCATAGACACATCAAACATAATATATATCTTTACAACCTATGGAAGGAAACATGAAAGGGGTGAGATGAAATGCTCAGTAAGGGTAAACAAGGGATACATGTAAGAAAAAAAATGATGATAAGGGTATGAGTATGTGATCATGAAAATATAAGATCATACCCTGCATATCAAATATCGTAACAGAGATCATGGCATAAATATTGGCAGTTCATAAGACATGAATCATAATGATATAGATAGAAAAGTCCATGAAATCAAAATATAGGAATAAAACATGGAAATGTGGAAAAACATTATCATACAATATGTTTCCCATAGTATCCAAGGTATCACTACCAAGACATATTAGTGGAAAAATTCCTTTACTATACCAAGTGAACCCTCGTTCCAGCCCTATATTACTAAGCTGAGTAAACCCTCATTCCATACTATATTACTGAACTGAGTAAGACCTAATTACATCCATGTATTACTGAACAGAGTAAACCCTCATTCATACATGTATTACTAAACTGAGTAAACCCTCATTCCAGCCATATATTACAGAAGTGAGTTAAACCATGTTCCATCACTATATTACTAAACTGAGTAAACCCTCATTCTATCCACGTATTACTGAATCGAGTAAAAACTTGTTCCTTCCTTATACTACTAAACTGAGTAAACCCTCATTCTAGCCCCATATTACATAATTTATTAAACCCTTATTCCATCCCTTTCATTATTGTGAGATATAAATATTTACCCAAATCATTAAAGAGAGATATAAGTCCCACCCATCACATAATGAAATCATACATACATGTGTCACAATATCGTAAATAAATTTATCATAGCCCATGAAATGAAATGGGTATCATAAAGATTTTAACATGTCATAACCAGTGGAAAGAGATAGGTTTCTTAATTATTTCATCATAAACATAACATGTGAAAAGAAGTGGTTTTCAAAAGAATATAATCCAGGATATATAATGGGTTTCATAAAAAGATTACCCCTAAAGGAGAAATGGGTTTCATAAAACCATATCATTAAGCATAACTAATTTATATAAAGGATATGAATGAATCCTTTTGATCATTTCAAAGAAAGGTATGAGTTAATTCAATATATTTTATCTTATATGGAAACTAATTTTGAAATATAATCTAAAAACATTACTTCAGGAAACTATAATTTCCTTTTTGAAAAAATCATTTTTAATAAATAAAACCATTTGAGAATCATTTTATAGAAATACCATGAAAACTTATAAAGAATAAATGAAATCATTTGGAAAACCATTTTCTTTGGAAACAATTAGAATAATTTTCAAAACATTTTAAAACCATTTTTCTTTTAAAACAATTTAAAACTTTTAAAGAAATATTGAAAATGTATAGAAAACAATTTCTTTGAAACATCGTGGAAATCATATGAATAATTCTGGAAAATGTTCTGAAAATCATTTCTCTTGAAGAATAATAAATATAATCTTGAAAACATTTTGAAAACCATTTCTTTGAAATCGCTTAGAAAACTTGTATATAAGACTCGATAAAATTTTGAAAACAGATTTCCATGAAAATACATAAATGAATATTTTCACCATTTTGAAAAAACGTTTCCATAAAAATTACCTTTCAAAAACATTTTCTAAAACATTTTAATTTTTAAGAATGAAAAGGGTGAGTATATTAAATGATGTCTGTAAAATATGTACCTGATGTATGAGGTTAAAAAAACATTCCTTGTGCATGGTAAAATAGATAGAACGGTCCCTTTTTAGAAAGTGATAAGAATATTCCCTTAAAGATAAAGGTACAATAAAAAAGGGTAAAATTTTATTTTTTATATTTTAGGTTAATGTTATAATAATCATGGAATTCATTTTTAGAAAACATATATTTCCCACTAAAGAGGGGGTAAATTCGGGCTTTCCTAAAAAACCCTTTCTAAACTAACTAATGCTACAAAGAGTATAAAATGATACCAATGCATGATTATATAATGAAAAAACATTGTATAAGGAAACTCATTTTTATTCTTGAGATATGGATTATAATATTTCACCGAAGGAAGTATAAATATATAAAATCTCGAAAAGGAATGAGATTGTCTCAATAAACTCTTATAAATTGGTATCTTGGGATCATGCTCTCTACGTATGGAAATAAAATTAAATGAGAATATAATATAATGAAAATATTTAGATTCAAAATATTTAATGTAAAATGAAATTATATGCACCTCAAAAAAGTGTTAAGGTGTATAACAATACATGAGTCTTAAAGAAGGAAAATTGAGACAAAATATTTTTACCGATTTGGTATCTTTTGAAACATAAACCCCATGAAAGAAGGATATTAAAATGGGAATGTGAATACCCATAAATTTAGTTAAAATATATATATAATAAAACCATAGGTATTACATACACCACATAAAAGTAAATAGTGGATAACATAGCTTGTATCTCACAGAAATTAAAAATGAGATGAAATCACCTAACTTTGTGTCTTGAATCTATTCGTACTAGTACTAGATTCATGTATAATAAATATAAGTTTATTATAAATATTTTAAATAATAATATTGTTATATATATTACCATATATGGTTTTTTATGACCTTAAAATACCCGCCTGTTAAGGATCTTATGTTAAGGTTTCACTTTGGGCACTATTCACTTTGTTCATCGCATGTGTCTTAATTGGGTATATCAGTAGTCCACATACTTATATCATGATTAACAAATGTAAAAAAAAATTTAAATATCAGGTATATAAATTATATATTTATTATAAAAATCTATATAATATAGGATTTTGAAATGGAATACACCATTCATGGAGATGGTAAGTCGTACGTACACATGAACGACATCTCTGTTTTTTATCGTATTGAAAGAAAGTATGTTAATGACATATATATATACTCATATATATATATATATCATTATTCAATTAGAATTAATTTATCATATATATCATATAATATTTTTTAAACCATCCTTAATACATTCCATGTGGTGTGTGAACGAATCTCATTACTTTTGAGGGGTTGGTAGTCCACACTTCCTCAAATGAGATTATCTTATTAAAACTAAATGAAAATTAAATTGATATATGTTGTAAAAATAATAAATAAGATTAAATACATATTAAATATAATATATTACATATATAAATATATTTTCCATAATAATGGCCACCATGATTTGTGGTAAAGGAGAAATGAACAATCATCATTTCGTGAGACAGTAGTTCTCTATACACAAAAACAGTATGTGCCACATATGTTAGATAGAGGTGTTTGTAATTTTACACCAGAACACTTGAATAAAAACATTCTAGTATGTTGAGGATACTTTTTTTGTCACACAAAAATGGAATAAAGATAGTGTAAGGGGTTAAGAAGGGAAATAAAGAAAAATTATTGAGAGAAGATGTTACCTCTAAATCGGGTTACTCATTTAGGTTTCTACCAAAAGGATTCCTGAAGAATCTTTCATCACAAAGAGAGGATTCAAGGTATACTGTAGGATTTTTGGAAGGTTACTTTGTCAGATCATGGAAATATTTAAGAGTTTCTAGGGGTGCGAGGAATGGGTAGATGTAGTTTCCTTTTATAGGGAAGGAAAAGGACTCACATGGAATGTTTTTGAAACACGTTAGGTGTGAAAATGTTATTATCAAAAAAACTCATAACAACCAAACATAACTAAATACTGGAAGGTTTATGGACAAAATATGGACATAAAATGGGTTTTTTTCAGGTGTCTAGTTCATTTGGGCCCTTAATTTTAAGGTTCAGTCCCAAAATAAGCTTAAGTTTCCCCTAACTGCTGTGATTAATTTAAAAAACATTTTGTAATAATTATGGTCAAATATTAACATGGAATTATTATAATATACATATTAGACTGATTAAAATGTTGTATTTCATTTTTTTTAATTCAATTCCCAAAATAGAAAAAATTAATATTAAGGCTAATCCCGAAAACAAGAAGAAATAACAGGGTTTTAAAGTAAAAAAAATTAGTTAAGATTTTATATTCAGTTTCAAGGTGAAATTATTTCTAATGAATTAGATTTTATTAATATAGTTAGTATTTTTCTAATGTTACCTTAAAAATTATTTATAACATCAATTAGTAATAATAATTTATGAGCCAAAAAGGTATTTTTTAACTAAAAAATAGTATTTTTCACTATTCATCAAAAAATTGTCTTTCTAAGAAAACACCCAAAATTTCATCATAGGATAATTTCGACATTATAAATTCAATACTGAAGTTTATTTTATAAGAATTAATGTCTAAATCTATGTAAAGTTACTTTCATTATTAAAATTGGTTCATTAGAGAAAATAATTTTTTAAAACATAGAAGGACTTTACCAAAAATCATGTCATTCATTGTCAATAAAAATTATAAACAATATCTAGAAAGTAGTTATTATTATTCCTATAACTATATTTAATTGTTAGGTTATAATTATCTTATTTAATTAGTTATATATATATAATTATGTTACATAGAAACTCTGTGTTTCGTGCATCATATGGTAAGTGGTGTTACTTATAGTGAAAAACAATTTGGTATTGAGTGTAGCGCAAGACAAGTTTGTATTGCATGTGGTAGGAATGTTTGACTTAGTGTTTTAATGTATATATATATATAACGAACTCTTTATTTTGAAATGTGAAATTGAAAAATATTGTAAAAACAAATTAATTAGGAAAACTAATTCTCAAAATCTCATGGTGTTACAAAAAAATGTCTTATTTCATACATTATCCAACACACCTATAGCCCTATCAAATTCAGAATATGTAAAAAACCATAATCAATATTTCACATCATGAATTGGTGTCACCATTCATTAGTAATAATATAGAATAAATCAATGAGGTTAATTCCACCCCTGAAAAATAATATTTTTCAAATGAATGGATGCATCCCATATTATACTACCCCCAAAATGGGATTCATTCATTGGATAGAAAAAATTAAAAATATAATGGTGAGCTATCAACTTTAGCCTTTATGACTGTCCAAACTTGTAGAAATACATCTATAAATTATTCTTTAAGGGAGTTATCTTTATATTCATTGAATGGGGTTAAAAATTCATTATTATGCAATAATTCCATATTGGTGATTATGGGGATCATTAATTTGGTATCATTATTTCCCATCAGATCATAAGGATTTCATATTTATGTTCATTAGTGACACTGGGTTATGTGAAATTCTCCATGATATTTCATTAATATTAGATGCATGGAAACTTCATTCATTAACTGCTAGAATTACTACATTCTATAAAATATTCATGGTCTTTTTCTTTTGGGGGGAATATATTTCATGGGGACATTTTCCGTAGTAATAGCTTAGAAATTCAAGTAAATTCCTTCTACAACCAAATTCTTCTCTAATTCTTTAAAGGATATATCCATCAACGAATTCACGAAAAGGATATCATCAGTTTTTTAAAAACAGACATTATTACTAGCTTTCATTTCCCTTATACAATATTGATGAATAATGAATATAATTCAACACTTTTGAACTAAAAGGGTTGTATCAATAATATTTTATTCAGTCTAACCACTAATCCAATTACCATGTAGTGTAAAATAGAATGATATATTATTTCAACCAAAATTAATCAAATATACTTCATAAGATGGTTGATAAAGATAGGAAATCTTGGCTTAAAAACTTTTTCATGTCTGGTGGTTTTATCACACCACCACCCATACAACAACACGGGAAACCCCAAGTTCAGATATATATAGGAAAACAAATTTACCCATTGGGGGATAATTACCTTTTCTCTACATTTTCATTTCGGATAAATTTTCCATAGATGAAAAATATCACAAATAATTAGAAGAGTTAGAATTTAATTTATGAGAGATGGTTGTATACCCTACACAACCTATAATTCAATCAAACCCAAGTAGTGCGAGCCTTAAACCAAAAATTTCTCTTTAATTAACCCCTATAATTGGAATTGGTATAGGATATCCAAACCCCTAACAGAGCCTGTCCTTTGGTTACAGTGGATTGTGAGGGTACCATTACCCCTATCAATGTAATGATTATTAAAAAAATATACATTACAGAAATAATATCACTCTACCATAAACTATAAAATTAATTGGTTTATATCCCACCACTAAAAGCTATGTAACCATAAACTAAAATATATATGAGTCTTTACTACATGACTCTTAACTACTTAGCGCTAGTCCTAGCAGAATGACTTTAAACTTCGTATCATTATAGTATGAGTTTCATGAATTTAAACATCCTAGAAAGAATCTTAGTCACCTTACAAAAAACTACATGATAACTTTTTTCTTCTATAATGTTAAAATACATCATTACAATCATTATCACATAACATTAAACTTTTAGAAGACAACCTAGTAATCATGACTATAAACTGCTTAGGGTGGCCCATTCCTTATGACCTATTTCATCCCTACATGAGAGATTTATTCATGAAGATGTATTTTTCATGTAACCCATTTCTTCCTCAAAATAATAATTTCATCCTCTTATGTACAAGCTATATATCCCTCATAGATTCCAACATTAATTTTTTCATTTATAAACTCTATCTTGGATTAAAATTACCAAATCAGTGCATATTAGTTAGATATTATTAGATGAAATTTAATATCCAAGAACTATTTATTGATTGATTCCTATCAATACATGATATGTAGCGAGGTGAGAATACCTTATACTATTCCCAACAAATTAATCAAAAATAAATTCCGCATCCCTACATATAAGGCATATCATTACAGAGAGTTACTTATAAAGAAGTTTGTATGGATTTATTTCCATTCCAATAAAATTTGTATTAACACTGGAATCCATTATCATATTCCTAGCCACAAATAAATAAATACCAATTTCCTTATATATAAGAAATATTTATATAGAATAATCCTTATTAGATTTGCGTTAAGATAAGTTTATGCCTCTCAATAAGATTACAATCACCCTCTCCTGGAAATATCATGTCTAAATGATTCCATAATGAATTATAGAAATCACCTTTTCATAAATTAGACTTCAGGTCTAGAGAAACTATGATCATTAAAAAACGTCATTGGAAATTGGTTATATGATTATTTTACTCCATATGACACATCTTTTTCAGTTATTCATACTACACCCTCAACATCGATTTATATATGTGACCCACATCATGGCCTATCATCTAATGGCATTTTCATTCTAATGATAAAGTCATATTATCTTCATATTCCATGATATAATGATGATGGTATTCTCCTTTCAAACAATTTATATGGTTATTCCATGTGTACCTTCCCCATACAACTATTTGATATTCAAGACCCTTAAGTTATGATTTACAATTTCTCTCCTTCGGTTCAAGAAGGAGTCAGTGTATTGTAAACTTTTAATCCCTAAGTCAAGACATTATTCCAATCTCATTGCTCTAAGAACCATCAACTTAAATAGTGTACCCAATTTCATGGGTTCTCTTCCAAACATTATTTTCCCACCTTGGATATATGTTCCATACACAATGTTGAAATTACTAAGTATGGGAAATTTTTATTGAATATACTTATACATGATGAACCCACTTCATATATCTAATGTCTGATTTGATACCATAATGTTTCTTGACTCAATATACCTATCTTAGAATCCTTTAACCATGAGTCAATCAGTCATCTTGGTTTTTACATTCATAGAAAAATTAGTAAGGGTGATTTAATTATCTAAAGGGACCCCCTAGGATTTGATGGTGAATAACATAGTTTACTCATTCTATGTTAAAGTAACCCCTATGGGATTTTTTTATCTAATAGGAGAGATCCACATGAACCCCATAGTATCAGCCTATATGGAGTGTGTAAATTGTTCATCTCCCCCCCCAGAAATCTCTATAGACTAAGCATGAAATTGGTTTTCCACCATTTCTAAATGTTTTTATCTCCCACAAACCTCTATTTCCAATTGAAACATACATTCACAAGTTATAACTTAAAAATTACATAATCTAAATATTCAAGTAGATCTTGCATCGTTTATATTAAAAACTTGTGTATCTCACCTATCTCTAGGAAAAAACCATTAGTGAAATTTATACAACACTAAACGACATAAATCATTGGTTAGAGAAATACATCCATAAATTATAGGTATGTTGATCGGATATTCATTACTATAAAATTCCCATGTAATGTGTAATATTAATATCCATAATGAAAAAAATGAAAAGGTAGTTATGGATAAAAGTCACATCCCCACTCTCAAGACTCTCACATTACATGGTCTAGGAAAAATAGAACACTTGAAATTAAAAAGACAAAATACTTGTTATGTTGAAAATTCAAAAACAAAGGCCTAAATAATACAAGTATTGTCCTCTAAGTATTATTTATATAAGACTTATTCCAATGTTAGGGAAATGACATAAAATAAGAAAATTATTTTGGGCTCACCATACAACCACAATACTTGTTATGTAATTCGTGTTGGGTCCTTGGCCTTGGAAACGGTTCTATGATTTTTTTATTGCAGCCATATTGGTTCTAATAAATCCACAAAACCTTTAAAAAGTGTGATATAAGATCATACATCCAAATTGGAAATACTAGTGTTATGGTGACGGTATATTATAGAAATACTCATCTACTTCCCATGCTCATGAGAATATCATTTTGACTAATGTATTCATGAATTATTACTTATGTCATCACTCGAATTTCTGTAGTTTAAAATTCCAGGATTTCTTGATATTATTATTCAAATCAATATGAGTGATTATAAAATAGTTATCAAAGATGAGAAAACAGATAGATAACTAATAATAAATAAAATTAATATTTATTTCATTGAAAAATGAATGTGAAGAGTACCCCCAAATTGGAGTCTCAAATTCCAAGATATAAAATAATCCAATTGAAATAATTATGTAAAGAAAAGATCTCATAGATTTCACATACCAACTACTTTTGGATTTGGTCCCCTAGAACAATCTACTTTTTAATTTATATTGCATGAATATTCAATGTAGTGACTATTAATATAAATAACTTATCACATATTGATTTTTATTCTTCATAACATTGATGTGATAATGTCATAAAGTATATGTGGAAATGATAATGTTATAGTAGTTCTCTTCTATGATGAGAACATTGAATTTCCATGATGATGTTCTTATAAATAGTTCTATATTCGGATAATTTATTCTAATTTGTGACATATTATATAGATCATCTAGTGTGAGTACTTGAAAGAATATGAGGATTATTCTCATGAAGTTAGTACTTGGTAATCTCCGAGACTATAGGTTTTTTTAATAAATCGGCTAATAAAAAAATTTCGTGTTTTGTTGTCATCGGATATTATTATTTACGGTTCTGTGTAATGGTCCTTAGACTTTATGATTATTATTAATGAATTTTATGACTCACACACATACATGTATTCATTAAACCATGACAAAAACAATTAATTTTGAATTTGGATACATTAGTTGAGTCATGAATGACATGTTGTAAATTAAAATGTTGAGGAAGGATTTTCCCCTCCCTTATATAAAAGTTGATATCCCGACCCATTAACGAAAATATAATTATCGAATTAAATTCCATGGTCATGGAACAAAAATAATTATTTCAAATAGTCCAAGATATATAAATAAAAGATATAGGTTGATGACACATATTTAGAACCTTCCTGATGATATATTTATAAAAATGGATTATATTAAACAGAGAGTGTTCAGTTGTGATTGTCAAATTTGTGATGTTACATTATTTCTTTTGTTTTACTTGACTTGTTTTTATATAGAAATAATATACTTTAGGAATACCTACATAATTCCAACAAGAAATAATATTAGAGCATGACAGAATAAGTGTTTTTATTGATCTCAATTTAATTTTATTTGAATTTAATTAATGGAATAAATATTATTCACATGACCGAGGAATAATTTTATTCTAGTTTTATTAATCAGGTAAATTAAATAAATATATATATTAATATGATTATGAATAAAATATATTTATTTACATTTCTCAATATTTATTTAATATTTTTTCACTAGTTTTTGGATGAAAATGTTTATTACTGTATAATTTTTTTAATTCTGGTATTAAATAAATTTTTTGTTGTGAAATTTAATATTAACTTACAAGATGGAAAAATAATATTTGTTATTTCTCAATTAGATAATATTTTTACAGAAATCCAATATATATAATTATATGGTTATGCCTATTGTTTCGGGTGAGTAGAGAAATAGAGAATCATTGAGAACAAAGGATTTCTATCTCTAATACTTCTTTCTCTCACCATCTCAAGAATATGTAATGAAAGAATAATTCATTAATGAAAAAAGGATGAGTGGTCAATATGAATAGTGAAATATAATGTATTTTACCCGATATTATCTAGAAATCAATTGGCATTGCTCGAAGATCAATGGAGAAAATGTAGATCTCCTCTAGAGAGATTATACAACTGTATATTTACAATACAATAATGGTAATCCAGGTAAGGGTTTTCAGATGATCATCATATACATCGATGAAATGTGACTAATAAATGGTAAATAAATTTTTCTAATCCTATATAAATTAAATATAAGGTTATTATGAAAAGATACTCAATTTGGGTTTTGAGAAAATCTATGTTGAAATAAAATTCAAACATAATTCTCATTATATTTTTATTTGCTGCATTTATGACCTTCAGCAAATGCCTAAGAATTATAAATTGATTTTAGAGGAGTTTTTCATTATGAATCTTCTTATTGAGCTAAAGAATGAATTTATCCTACTCAATTAGACATCAATTATCTACTTCTCTCAGTGAGATCAATTTCATTCATTACATCTGATAATTGAGATCTTTTATTCATTGTGAGTGATTCCAATTTATTTAATTCCATGATCAAGGAAGATAATTACCCCTTTAATGTATATTCCTCAATGGACCATTGAGTCAACTCTAGGTTAATTATATTTGTATGTTTGGAATGGTGATTCACACATTATATTTTCTGAATATCATTCTATTGAGTAACTAGTTTTTCACAAACAATCATCATCTAATGGGTGATCAAATATAACCATTGATATTCAATGATGCATGTGCTAAGATATATTAATATTTTATAAATATAACCATCCTTGTTCATTATTTTAGTAAAAGTTGATAATTAGAATAGGTATTACAACATTTTTTATTCTCATTCATGAGACATCTAGTTATTTAAATCATATGAAGTATCGAGAATTGAATCATCCTTAAGAAATTGAATATATTCTAGAATTTAGTTTCTATATAAGTCTTAAAACATCTCTAATATGGAATTAATTGGAAAACAAATTTGTTCTTCCCTGTTAAGAGGTACCACACCTGGAGAGGCTTAAGTAACACCAGTTTCAAGAATCTCAGCAGTCATGTGTATCTATATTGATTTTATGTAAATTCCAGGATCCTTTAGATTAAAAATTATAATTTCATGTAATATGGTAAGGGGATTTTAACAATTTTCTATCTATTTCAACTCAACTATATTAATATACTTTATTTTTATTCATCTTATAATGTTTCTTCATGGGGTTTTTCCAATAATAAAAAAAGGTCCATGTATTTGTCGAGAGGATCCCCTTAAATAGTTATTCTGGTAACATCAAACCCATTCTTGAGAATATATCAAGGATTAGCTAATTGTATCCTAAAATGGAGCTAGAGTAATGGGTAAGTTTCTATCAATCTACATAAAAATTAACCATAATTGAAAAAGGATCATTATGTGTTTTCCATGGCATGATTCACTGAAAGAAGACTTTTATTCTTCGAAATACATCAAAAATGTTTCCCAATCATAGATTCTATATATGTTTAAAAAATTATGAAAATATCAACAATTTATATTTGAAATGTATCCTATAGTGAAATTTGGAATGATTGGGTGATGACTAAGTCACTGATTTCATCCACCAATGTTCCATTTAGAGTCTTGTAAAGAGGGAAAGAAAACAAGTAATGGTATCAGAAGATCTAATCAATGTCTTCTACATCAATAATTATCTTTCTCAAGATATAAATCCCAAATATCGTGGCATTATGAGAAATTTGATTATATAAGGTTGTGTGTCTCAGCGCGTAACCTCTATGGTGTATTGTTATGCACCCATACAAGACTTAGATCAGGCAGCATATTATTTAATGAGATTCACCCAACATAACTTGACTGAACAATTGATAGATACTCCTTAAAGCAATAATAGAATATATTAGTGTTATTCCTGATACAAATTGAGCTACCATTATTAAAGATGGTGCAACTGAACTAATGTATTCATATCGAATAGGTAATATCCCTCCACTATGAAAGATGGATAACAGTCATAGTATTTGGAGATCTTACTTCATCCCTTACCAGATTTAATAACACCAAGTCAAAAATTGTCTACAATCAGGGATATACTGGTCAGTAATGTAAGAAAAACTAACTTGTTGGGTCGGTAAGTTCCTCATAATTTTCACTCTGTGTCTCAATCCATGATGGAGATGGAAAATCATGATCTATATAAAAAATGGAATATTAATAGAAGGATGAATTTCCTTCTTCAACTCCTTTCCATCCAATTCTAATAAGTACCAGTCCAATATAGGATTTCTCTTGGGATATACCAAAATTCTTCAAGGAGTATGTAATTCACTGTCTATATTCCCTAGGATGGGTTTCCCCTAATTTCATGAATATCCCAGAGGCTAATGCCAACCTCCTCATGTGGTAGGTGAAATGTGTTGGTATCAGAGAACCACTGACTGACCATAATAAGGATGAGATCTGGATAATGGTAGATAGAGACCAATGAATTCCAAAGAACCATATAAATTCCAATATCCAGTAGATGATCCTCCTATGAGATATAGAATTTTTTCACCTAATAAGTCCAGCTCAATTAATCAGAGAAGTTCCCTCTAGGAAAAAGGTCAATTTGAAGACCACATCCTTTCCTCCAACTCTACATGGAAGGTTGTTTAGTCATGTAATTGTATTTCAATTAACCATTACTGACATTGAAGTATATACCAGATGATACAACAACTCTATATTCAGTTCATATATATTCTTCTTATTAAGGTAAATATTCACTCTAGTTGTACCTAGAGTAAACTGAATCTGATTGTTATGTAGGTCTCCTTCAAGATTTGGGATATCAATTGGAAGGTAACCCCCATATAATGGATCTTTATTCAAAAATAGTCCATTGTTAAAGTTGGAGTGAGATGTACTGATAAAAATAAATGAAATATGTTGATCATTTTTAATGTCTTCAGCTCAGTATCTGAAATCATTTCATTTATATGAGATAACGCTTCAATATCTGATACAACATTAAAAGATATTTCCATTTTAATTCTGATAAATTATTTAGAAAACACAATTATGCTATAAATCATGAAATAATTAGAGGCCACCCTTGAATGAGAACATTCTAGGTGTGACTATAACTTGGTGATAATTATAAAAAGTAAAAAATTGCCCACAAATAAGTTTTCCCAGATTTCCTAGCTACCATGGAACTACTCACGCACCATCATTAGGGTGACCTCGCTTCGGCCCACTCATTTAGAAGGCCCTTATCAAGCCCCATCGATAGTGTGGGGTCTCTAAGATAAAAAAATCACTATCTATCACCTTGGATAAGCGATGGTAGAAAAGTTAAAAGATGAGGAGAATCATTCACTTAGGTGATGGGGAGACCACCCCTATTGATAATGAATTTAGAAATTTGGCTCATCTAGGCTAGTGTGTCCCACATAGCATAGCTAACATGGCCCACTCAAATTGGATAATGAAAATTTTCCGAACCACCTCATTAATAATGATGGGAAAAAATTTTATAAATCATCATATCATATAGGAGGGAGTGACTTCATAAATCAATCCTCTTTGTTCCTCTCGAATCCAATTCTAAGGGGGTATTTTTTGGCACCCCCTTTCGAAGAAAAAGTGGAATGAAATAGGAGACCAAAGAACCGTAAGGATAATTCCAATTATTTCTCCCTATTTACAAATTGGTTATTAGGCCCACATCACCTAGTGTCTTCTCCTACCACATATCCGGATTTGTTAAGGTATCCTCTAATCGACCATCATGAGCTACCAATCTCACATTTCTGCACTACATCTCCCACTCATCTTACTCAACCCAAACCCTATTTTTTATTTATAAATAAACCCCATTTTTATTTTCATAACACATAATTTTATTTCTTTTATATGTGAGTGAATGTATCCCAGATATGATTCACTTTGGCCTCCAGAAAATCCCATTGGTTTCTAATCATACTCTATAAACATAAGAAAAATGAACATAAGTAGTGGTAATTGGTGATCTAAAATTAATAAATTGGGAAACCAACTACAATATCTTCATCGCCTAACATAACTATCCATCCATGGATACACACTAAGGTGAATAACATCCTTTGGCTTCCAACATTTGTAGACAAAGGATCAAGGATACCCTCATTAGCTGCTAATTGGTTGTGGATTCCCACATTAGTATCCATCCACCTGGGGCTACCCACTTTATTACAACCTTACTTTTTATTACACACTTAACATAATTTAATACATAAAACCTTCACTTGATAAAACATAGAAGATCAATATTTCTTGTGTATTTGGGCCTTAAAAACATTAAATTACAACATAAAACATAAAATGTAACATATTATTGAAAAATTACATTACATGACCACTATATTCCCCCGTACATAGCATTGGATGGGATAAACTAAGAGCATGCTTAAGAAAAGGGTGGGATATAAATCCCATTAAGGGAGTAAACAAAACATAGAATGAAGATTAAAATACATGTTAGGAAATAGACATTTCAATGGAGTGCAAGAGAAATATTAACATAAAGTCATGATATATCATGATTATCATAACATGTAAATGTGGCAACAACACTTTACAAGGTATTAGCATGAGCCTAGGCTCATTGCACATGGAGCATGAGTAGAACCTCTGTGCACTTTAATTAGAATGAGTAAACCCTCATTACACTGGAATTATCATGAGTAAACCCATATTACACTTGACTTATCATAATAATAATATTTACCCAATGTATTGGAGCACTGTTAGGGTTCACCCTTCTTAAACATTTCATTTCATGCATAAGTGTGCCACATGGATCATACAACCTGAAATCATTAAAGATTATCATTTATTCCATGATAAATTAATGTTGAACTCATACATAAAACTATATAATCAACATTTAAGTGTGTGTATAGGTGAATACATTTGATAGAGAAATGGAAATGGTATTCACGACACAATGATTTTTGCTTCAAAAATCACGGTGCAATTTCTACAGCATGATAGTGTGACATAAGAATTCATATAAATGGTTAATGAGAGATAAAGGGGTGTCTCATAATATTTACATAAAATAGATAGCAATGGGTTAATATAGATACAATTACCAACATATGAAATGGAATTTAGATTTATATTAAAAAATAATTTCATGAATGTAAATTAGAAGAGATAAATTCCTTAAGAAATTTTGGCATTGTAACGGGTGTACATGGAAGGAATTAATGAGATATAAAGGGTTATATAATCATTAAAAATATAGGGGACAGTATGGGGAGGTGAGAAATCATACCCCATGATTTTTAATTGAAAATAAAAGGGAATAACAACTTAATGAAATTTGGAAAAAAATGAGAAAAGAAGAAATCCCTTACATGGAAGTGTGATCCCCATGGCATGGGAGGGGCCTGATAGAGGATTCTTGGGAGCTTGGGGAAACATGGGAGGATTATAGAGAGAGGATGGAAGAGGATATATGAACTCCAAAGGCTTTGAGTGAAGAGGAAGTGGGAGCTTGGGTGGGTTTATATAGGAAAGGATAGGGAATTCATTATTATTTAGATTTGGGAAACCACACATTAAACTAATCAAAACCACAAACCATCCCACAGTTTTTTCCGATGTTTTTTTCAAAATGGGAGTGGAAAAAATATTTTATAAGGTAAATGTCCTAACTTCTTAAAATAATAGGGTTGCTTATGTGGAGGTGAGTCACGCTCTAATGGAAATCAGTTTAAAAATCTAAAATGTTTTATAAGTCTTGGAGGGTCCACTAAGGCTTTGAAAAATAAACAAACTATCATAATTATTTTAATTTTAAAACATATATTGGCTGTAAATAATTTTTATAGTATTTTATTACATCTCCATTGGGTCATTATGATGTCATGAAACACATTATATATTTAAACGGTATTTAATTTTTACCCAAAAATTTAATTGTCTCAGAAAATTATGAAAAATTCACCATTGGATAATTTCAACATCTTGATTCCAAAAATAATATTTATTTTATATAAATAAGTTTCTAAATATGTGAATTTTTTACTTTTAAAATAAAAATTGACATTTTTCAAAAATTCATGGGATTTGACAAAAATAGTTTTCAAACCACAATAAAAATCACAATTTTATTCATAATAATTATATGGTAATTTATATTATATAAAACTAATTTAGTAATAATATTTAATTAAAATATTATTTAATTCAAAAATACATAAATTCATCAAAATAGATTTCTTAATTAACTAAAAATTCTATTTTTTATTCAAAAACTATTTACAACGTAACAATAATAAAATAAATATATATTATTTATTATATACAAAAAAAGTAATGCACATTATAATATTGTTAGGGTCATGTTACATAAACCGTTAAAACACCTACATAATGCCTTAAGGTAAGATGTGCGATGGTGATAGACCCTTGGTGAGGCTTGGAGAACATCGCTCGAGTGGTAATCTTTATCAACTACCACTTACCCCATAGGTGGTTCTGCACAAGCATAACATATTCAAGCTCAGATTGCGCTTGGTCCAAAAAAAAGCCCAATGATGCCAACTCCTTTCTAAGATCCAATAAATGGGCTTCATATGGGTCAATTCTACTGAATGAGGTCATCACATCCTTTTTCTGAGTGAATTGGATTGGTTAAATCCCTATATTTATACTGACAATATGATCAATTTTTTACGACTTTATTAGCAATGGTCACAACCCTTAACGGTATTTTAACATCCAAAAACATAAAACCAAATAAGTTCATATGTTTATAACCATTTTACATAAAAAAACAATTAATTAGATCAAGAAAAAATTTCATTCAAAAAATTTTGGGTCGTTACAATATTCCCCTTAAGAAATTCCTCCCTCGAAATTTCCTTTTACCGCACTAAAATAGATGTGGGTAACTCTTCTTCATCACTTCCTCTGATTCCCACATTGCTTCCTCAAACATTTGGTTTCACCACAACACCTTGACGAGGTGTATTGTCTCATTTCAGAGAACTTTTTTTCTATGATCTAAGATCTTGCCTGGTTTATCCTCTTAAGAAAGATCATCCTCTAAATGTACTACCTCTGAAGAGAGTATATGTGAAGGGTCTGGTATGTACTTCCTTTATAGGGATACATGAATGACATCATGTACTTTGACCATGGTAGGTGGAATTGCTAGTCGATAGGCCACAACCCCGACACGATCAAGAATCTCGAAGGGGGCGATGTACATAGAACTTAACTTCCCATTATTTCCAAACCTCGTGACCTTCTTCCACTGAGATATGTGTATAAATACCATCTCTCCGACTATGAACTCAAGGCCTCATCGATGGTTATCTGCATAACTCTTATTTTGACTTCGGGATACACAGATATGATGCTGAATGGTTTTCACATTCTCCACCATTTCTTCAACCATTTCAAGTACCAGTAGTTTATACTCACTGACTTCATCCCAGCACGCTGGTGTTTTGCACCTTTTCTCATAAAGGGCTTAATGTGGTTCCATTTGTATGCTCGAGTGGAAACTATTATTGTACGATAATTCAAATGGTGGAAGATGTTAGTCACATCCTCCTTTGAAGTCCATAGATCATGATCTTAACATATCTTCTAGTGTCTAAATATTTTGCTCAGATTGACCATATGTTTGAGGATAATAGGCCATACTAAAGTTCAGTTCAGTTATTTGAGCATATTAGAGACTTTTCAAGAACATCAAGGTGAATATAATATCACAATTGGATAAAATAGATAGTGGTACACCATGAAACCTTACCACTTCATTGATGTAAATCTATGCAAGTTGATTCATTGAGACTTACTCTCAAATCACGATAAAGTGAGTTGTATTCATAAGAAGATCCACAATGACCCATATAGCATTTTTCCCCTGTATGTCATTGGATGTCCAGTGACAAAGTACATAGTATGGTTGTCCCACTTCTATTTTGGTATGGGTAGTAGTTGCATCATACCCCTAGACTTTTGCCTCTCATCCATTTCTTTATGTCATACCAGGAACTTCGATATATATTCAGCAATATCACATTTCATATTGTCCCTCTAAAAGTTTTCATAGAGATATCGATACATGTTTGTGCTCCCCTGGTGAATTGAGAAGGTTGAACTATGTGTTTCATTCAGAAGCTCCTTCTATATCTCTGGATCAGATCGTACACATATTCGTGACCCAAATATTGAAATTCCATCCTTGTCGACCACGAACTCTAAGGACTTCACATTTCATATAGATTCCACCCTTTTTAGAAGTTCCACATCCTTTATTTGAGCATCCTTTATTTTCTCCATGCGGGATGGTTGAGAAATATTTTGAGAAAGGATTGACAGCATTTCTTCTTAATGATTCCCAGGTCCATCCTCTACAAATCTATGAATATTGGATCCTTTTCAATTCTCATCCTTTCTAACGATGCATGATCCTTTCAACTTAGATCATTTTAAACCTTGTTTTCCTTATTGGAATGGTAGTGGATTGAGCAGTCATAATCCTTAATGAGTTCTATCCATCATCATTGGCTCATATTAAGATCTTTTTGAGTGAATATATATTTCAGGCTCTTGTATTCAGTATATATCTAACACTTCCCCCAATAAAGATAATGCCGCCAGATTTCCAACACAAAGATCATAGCCTCCATCTCTATATCATGTGTGGGAAAGTTTTTCTCATGGATTTTCAGCTACCTTGAGGCATAGGATATCACATTATCATTCTACATCAACAAAAAACCCAGGAACTACTTTGAAGCATCACTAAATACTACTAAAAGTTCTCCACTTGTTGGTAGTGTGAGCATGGGCACAATGATATACCTCCTTTTTAACTCTTTGAAGATCTCCTCGCATTCATCACTCCATGAAAACTTTACTCCCTTCCAAGTAAGATTGGTAAGAGTGTTGTACAATCCTGGGAAATTTCTCACAAATTAGTGATAATATCCAGCTAACCCCAAGAAGCTATGGATATATATTACTGATGTTGGGCTTGATCATCCCTCAATTGCATCTATCATGGAGGGATCCATAGATATCCCATTGCTATGGATGATAAGGACCAAGAATGAAACATCCTTCAACCATAACTCACACATTCTGTACTTTTCATATATCTTCTCCTTTATCAAGGTCTCTCGTACAGTGCTTAAATGCTTCTCTTTCTCCTCTTTGGTTTTGGAGTATATTAGAATAACATCTATAAAGACTACCAAAAATTTGTCGAGGAAATATCTAAAGACTCTACTCATAATGTCCATGAATAATTCTATAGCATTAGTGAGTCTTAAAGGCATTAATATGAATTCATAGTCCCCGTATCTTTTACGAAAAGAAGTCTTACGGATATCCTCCTTCTTAACCCTAACTTGGTTATATCTAGACTGAAAATCCACCTTGTAAAAGTGTTGTTATCCATGTAGCTAATCGAAAAAGTCATCAATTCGTAGAAGATGATACTTTTTATCATGATTTTGTTGAGATAACAATAATCAATGAAAAGGTGCATTGACCCATCCTTCTTCCTGATGAATAGGATTGGTTCACCCCATGGTGAAGCACTTGGGAGTATAAACCTTTTATCCAGATTCTCCTATAGTTGTTTCTTCAGCTTCTCAAGCTCCACAACATTTATTCAATACGGAGTCTTGGATACTGGTAACTCCCTAGGTATAAGGTCAATTGGAAATTCAATATCTCTTATAGGAGGAAGACCAGGCAATTCCTCAAGAAACACTTCAGTGAATTCCCTCACAATAGGAATGTCATCAAGGATGGTTGCCTCTTTAGACTCAATCATTTGAGCTAGATATGCATGTTCATAGGGTAGTAATATCCACGCTTGAGATGATGGTTCAATGAAGATTCAACTTTCTTCTCTCACTTTTATATAACCGGGGGTCGATTTTTCATATAGAGAGTGATTTCCCTCCCACGACAATTTATTTTGGCTCTATATAGGGAAAGCCAATCCATGCCAAGAATTCTATCAAATTCCACCAGAGGGAGTATGAAGAGGTTCTCTAGGATGTTTAATCCAAAAATTATTATAGGGGAGATGTTATATTCATGGGATGCAATGATTTCCCCATTTGTTGTACTAAACAAAATCTTTACTTCCATGATTTTTGGTGGTGTTGGGATTGTTCTACTAAACTATCGGGATACAAAAGAATGCGTAAAAGAAAGATCAAATACTATTTTTACTATTATTGAATGAATAAATAGATTTCATGTCACCACTTTGTTGTTGGGGTTCACTTCGGCGGTAGTGATGGAAAAATTTCACCCTTGCTGCCTTGGAGGTTGTTGGTTGCCTTCAAAAACCCTTGGCTTAGGGAACTGAATTGCAAGGTGTCCTGGTTCGTTGTAGTTGGAGAAATGAACAACGCGTTGAGAGTCGAATGGAGAATTCCTCTCCTCTTTCATATATGTGGGTTTCTATTGTCACCGATTAATAGCTATATTACCTTATCTTCCACACTTAAATCATTTCCTCATCCCCTTTAGGAGCTTTTCGGGGTTCTTTTTCCACACCTTTGGAAAGTGGGGTGCTGGATTTTCTTAGCACCATTGGATTTATCCATCAGATGTCCAGAATAGAATTCCACCTTACTCTTCTTATCCCCATGATACCCCTGAGATTCCCCGATCTCCATTTCATCCTTGAGAGCACATCTGGAAATTCCCTCCTAGCTATCGAAGTCGTGGATCACCAATGCTTTCTGAAGGCTAGGTTTAGACCTACTAAAGAAACACTCAACCTTGCATTTGGGGGTAATGACAAAGATAAAGGTGTATCATACAAGCCTTGTAAAATTTTCCTTTTATGCTTTGATGGATTCTTCGTCCTTTTCCTTGAGGGCAAGGATGTCCCTTTCAATATTAAGTCAGAGGGTGCACGGAAAATATTTATCAAAAAACATATTTCAGAAATCATTACATTATAACACCTCGATATTCTCCTCAGGCATTGTATTTTTGATCAATGTCCACCACTGATAATATTCACCCTCCATATGATAAGTATCCATAAGAACATTCTGTTGTTCAGAGCATTGAAGGATAGAGAAGATCTTTTCAATGTAGGTGATCCATGACTCTACTATTGAGGGATCAGATGATCCATTAATAGTAGTAGGTCATTGTCTCATGAAGCTGTCAATTGCAACTTATTATTTATTATGTGGGGTTGAACGTTCCTCTTGACACGTGTTCCTATTCAAATATTGATTTAACTGAGAGAGTATCATGTCAAGGTTCGTGATTCAAATTCCCAACAGATTGGGTATCTCATTTGAACAGTTATCACTTTGGTCTTCACATCGGTTGTTAGCCTAAGTCCTCCTATAAGCAGCCATTGACTGGAATAAAAGGAAAGGTAGGGGTAACACATAAAGGGTAATCCAAGGACAAAACCGATGACTTGTAAATAACTTTTCTTTCCCTAAGATATGAATTTATAGGCTTCAATATTTGTTATCCATGGTCTACTTTCTATCATATATTCTCAGGGGATTTTTTTATTCCCTTGATAATGGTTCATACTAACATTGTGAATTTACCAAAGAATATCCCCCAGCAGTGTTGTAACCAAGAGAGTAGAAAGGCATGTTTTCATGTACTAGTATACCTCGGGTCAAGACAAAAGCTCCTTGTCGGAGGTTTCACTCCTCGGTACATCTTTTTTAGAGCCACCTCTACCTACTCGTATCCATACAGGGATGCATTTGCTTGATAAACTGATTACTCAATACTCACCAAAATTTAGGGATATCTTTATTATACTTAGTCTTATCTCTAAGTCTTCACTAGGGTTTTATAATATTAATACCAATGATAAATAAAACTCCCATTGATACAAACTATAACAACACTAATTTTTATTACACACTTAACATAATTTATTACATAAAACCATCACTTGATATGAGAATGAATATTGAGAGGTCTAGTGTCTTTGAGGCTTAGGAACATTACATAACAACATAAAAAATAAAATTAAATATCTTATTGAAAAATTATTTTACATGACGACTACATTCCCTCATACTTAGCATTTCATGGGGTAACCTGAGGATAGTCATAAGAAAAAGGTGATCTATAAAGCCTAGTAAGGGAGTAAACATAAAATAACATGAATATTACAATACATATTAGGCAATAGATATATCAAGGAAGTTCAATAGAAAAATGAACATAAAGGCATGATATATCATGATTATCATAACATGGAAATGTGACAACAACAAATAACATGGTATTAGCATGAACCAAGGCTCAATGCACATGGAGCACGAGTAAACCCTTATTACACTTGAATTAGCAAGATTTAACCCACATTTCACTTCAATTAGCATGATTAAACACTCATTGAACTTGGGTATCATGATACTAATATTTAACCAATGTATTGGAGCACTATTAGGTCACACCCAACTTAAACATTTCATTTCATGCACAATTGTGCCACAAGGATCATAGAACATGAAATCATTAAATATCATCATTTATTCCAAAATAAATGAATGCATAATTCCTACATTAAAATATATAATAAAAAATTAATCATTAATAAAGCTGGGTTCCCTTAATAGGGAAATGGGTATGGTATTCATGACACATTGATTTCGGCTTCAAAAATTGCGGTTCAATTTTCGCAGCATGACGGTGTGACATAAGAAATCAAAAAAACATTGATGAGAGAAAAAGGTATATCTCATCATATGTAAATGAAATGTATAGTAATGGGGTCATATATATTCCTATCCCAACATAGGAAATGGAATTTATATTCATATTACAAATTAATATCTAGAATGTAAATTAGAAGATAAAATCCATTACAAAATTTTGGCATAGAAATGGGTGAAAATGGAAGGCATTATTGAGAGAGAAATGGGTCTATCATAATTGAAACATAAATAGGTCAGTATGTGGGAGGTGCTTAATCATACCCCAACAATTGTGATTTAAAATTAAAGGGCATAACAACATAATGAAATTTGAAAAAAAAAAACGAGAAAGAAACAAATATCTTACTTTGAGATGTGTTCCCAAAGGCTTGGGAGTGGCTTGAGAGAGGCTTCTTAGGAGATTGGGGAACCTTGGTAGGATTCTATAGAGATGATGGAAGAGGTTGGAAAAACTACAAAGGCTTTTAATGAAGAGAAAGTGGGATCTTGGGTGGGTTTATATAGAAAAGGAGACGGAATTTTTATTATTTAGGTTTGGGACATCGCACATTAAACTAAGGAAAACCAAAAAACAGCTCATGGTGTTTTCCATGGTTTTTGGAAAATTGTAGGGGAAAATAATATTTTATAATTCCAATGTCCTAACTTATTAAAATTATAGCGTTTTGTAAGTGGAGGTGAGTCACACTCTTAATGAAATCAATTTATGCCTAAAGGGCCCGAAGGCCTTCATTTTTATTGATTTTTGATAACCCCCCTTTCAAGGGATGAGGGGAACCCTTACAAGTCCTATAGGCTCATAGATTACTTGGCCCATAGGCTTAGGATATTACATGACCCGAAGGTCTTAGGGAATTCAACCAGACTTTCTACAAGGAACTTCCCCTCCCCAACATTTGTAAAATAAATCAAAAAAATCTAAAATCACGTTATTTTAATGGTAAAACATATATTTTCCTAACATAATGTTTATAGTATATTATTACATCACTATTGGGTCATTATGATGTCATAAAAAACATTATATATTAAAACAATATTTAATTTTTACCCAAAAAATCGACTTTCTTAGAAAATTATGAAAAATTCACCATTGGATAATTTAGATGTCTGGATTCAAAAAATAATATTCATTTTATCAAAACAATTTTTTAAATATGTTAATTTTTTCTTTTAAAATCAAAAACTATATTTATAGAAAATTTATGGGGTTTGACAAAAATAGCTTTCAAACCTTAATAAAAATCACAATCGTATTCATAATAATTATAAGCTCATTTATATTATATAAAAATTAATATAGTAATAATATTTAATCAAAATATTATTTAATTCAAAAATCAATTATTTCATAAAAATAAATTTATAAATTAACTAAAAATACTATTTTTTCATTAAAACTATTTACTAAGTAAAAAATAATAAAATGAATTTATATTATTTATTATATTAAAAAATGTAATGCATATAATCATAGTTCTTGGGTATTTTTACATAACCCCTTAAAACACTCTTATAAGACCTTATGGTAAGGTGTGCGATAGTGACAAATTCTTGGGGTCATTCGAATAACATCGCTCGAGTGGTAATCTCAATCAACATCCACTTCTCCCATAGGCGGTTCCTCTAAAGCTTGACGTATTCAAGATTGTATTGGTCTTGGTCAAGATAGATTCCCAATGACGCCACCTCCTTTCTAAGCTCCGAAAAATGGGCTTCATGTGGGGCAATTCTACTGGATGAGGCCATCGGTTTTTTTTATCTTAGTAAATTGGATTTGTTAAAGCCGTTCATTTATATTAATCATGTGATCACTGTCAATGTCTATATTAGCAACAGTAATAACGATTAATGGTATTTTAAAATAAAAAAAAATAAACCAAAGCAGTGCATATTTTATAAAAACATTTTAAATAATAAAACATGTAATTAAATCAAGATTAATTTTCATTGATAAAGTTTTGTTCTTTACACACCATAACGAACCATCACCCATGGAATCCCACCATAGCGACTCATCACCTAGGGAGGTCATATCAAAAACCCATCAACTAAGGTATCCCTCCTTTGTGATCCATAACCCAGGGTTGTTTCTTCCTAGAAATTCCATCCTCCTTTACCCAAATATCATACATGATAAAGCTTATGTTAAGTCTTTCCCCATGTTTACCATATTTACATGGTCAGGTATTTCCACACACTATTGTTCCCTAATTTTTTATCATGTATTCCATTAGTAAAGTATTCCCCAATCATAACCTGTCTGATAGATGAGTTCTTCAAGATTTTTCCAATATTGAATCCCCTAGTTTATGTGGACCCAAACCCTAAATGTGGTGACAGAAATATTCTCAGTTTAAGAATCAGTGTTTACCACCTACATGATTCCAAATGTTTGAAGCTAATTAAAAGAATCCATGTATTTATTTCACAATTGGATCTATAAGACATAATTTTTGATTTAAAAATAGGTAATAAGGTGAATTCAAGCATCCATATTAGAGTAATTTTCTGCTATTTCTTCTTATCTATACCATTTTAGTCCCTCACTCTTCCATCAGTGGATGAGGAGTATATTCTGAAGGGAATAAACCCATAATTTATCCCCCTAATATTTCTTTCAAGATTTAATATCACTCTTACCATATATAACACCCTCTAAAATATACCAACAAGTAAGGAAGTAAGCCCATCTATGTGATTCTTATTTAGGGATAAGTGTTATCAATTTATAAATTCATTCAATGAAAATGATCTTATATTGTCAATTTTTTGTCACACCTATTATAACCCACGTGGTCTTGGAGATCTATAGTTATTATTCTAATATCATGATAAGATTCCTACCATGGGCCTCCTTCTTAGGTGTGTTACCTGATTTCACTACATTCTTATCAAAGTGCTGCCTTCCATGCATGATATTAAATAAAAAGGGACATTAACAATGATTTAATCCTAGGACTCCTTATTATTGGTAAGTACCAACTTTATCCAAACTATGTGGTATTCGATTCCCATCTCATTAGGAAATATAGGGAGCCTCCCTAAGGTTTAAACCCAACATCATTAACTCATCCTCATGGCGCCACATCCCATATGGGAGCTATGTTCCAAGTGAAATATTACTTGTAAGATCATCCCAATATCATGGGGGATAATTTCCCATTTTGGTTATCCATAAAGTGTTTCCTAGTATTATGTCATGAATCAACCATTTCTAGGAAACCTTTACAACTTTTTCCTTATTTTGTGATATTAAACTGCAAGGAATACTATTTTCAAACAACCATAAAAGGAATGATGTATCCAAATTTAGTGGCACCAAACTATGTAGGTTATGATTTATTTAATGAGGATACATAATAATTCCTACCTTGGGCCAAGTCCTAATACCAAACCAATAACAACCTTTCTAGATGGAAACAAATTCTATAGTTCCTAGTTGTGTGACATTATACCATAGTTCCCTAAAAAATAGAATCACCAATAAATAAAATAATCAAATGGTAAACCTCTAATACAAATTTTTATATTTATGGAGAACCATTGATTCATAAAGATTGTCCATTTCAATACATTATAATAATTAATTTCTAATGTAAGAGGGTAACCAATCCACTAATAATATTTCTAAAGGATTAAGGAATATATCTTAAATCTATAATAATGTCCCACTATTAGAAATAATTCCCCCTACATGGTATGATCTGGAAAAAATCCAATCCTCATAACTAACGTGTGTTCCTAAGCATCAATAGGAAAATTCCCTAGTGATTCCCTTCCGTTCAAAATTAGGTCCATAACATATCATATATGCGGGAACCATTGGGTGTTCTCAATTCCACAAATAAACCCCATTGAAAATCATCTTAAGAATGTATATAATTCCCAATTAATTATAATCTTATCCCTCATTGGGTCCAAAAAATGGATTTCTTTATTTGTGGTTTTTTAGATGTTATAAGTCCCTAAAAAAAATAAAAAAATTTGAAACCTTGCGAGAATGTACATTAAATCACCCAGAAATCAAATTTTGTAGTCAAAATTATAAACTATAATGAAGAAAATGATGGTATAAATAGGATCTATAGTTTATATAATGCTAATTTATAACGATATATTTTTTTAAAATTATATTATCTATATATAGAAGATATGTAAGTTGTACAATAGATATATCTGGAGGAAGGATCTATACTAATGATAAAAGGTTTTATTGTTGAACATGTGGTTGTGCTTGTTTCCATGTTTACTCAAATCATGAGGGATAACCCATTTAATGGTCACTGAAATATTCCCATAGTGAGTAGTGTTGATCTAAAATAATAAGAAGTAACATATCATGGTTAATCCAAATAACCTCACAACTTAGATTGACTAATCTCATGTAGGATGTGGCATTCCCCTTTATTTTAATTAAATTAATTGATTGGGTGTGTTATTATTTTTTAACTAAATAAACAAGATATTGGGTGGAAACCGAGATTTATTGTATTTTAATTTTCATGTTTCAAATTATATTTAAAATTTTGATAAGAATTTGTTTTATAAATTTCATTTTAAAAACATTGAGGTGATTTTTCGAAGTCTCCTCATTAAGCCTATAAACCCTATCTAAAATATGATAAGGAGATTTTTTAATAGAAATTTATATGATGATTTAAAACTGAATAAAATTGAAAAAGATAACATTTTTCATCTAAAAACACTACAATCCATGATGTATTGGGGAATTACAAACTAATCTATCAATTTTTTGTCTCAAGAAGATGTTGACTCATTGGGATTTAGTAGGAATCCAACTTCATAGATTTACTAAATTGCATTGTCATTTATCTTAGATATGATACCCAAAAACATAGTGGTAAGAACCACACTATAAAATATTATTAATGTAAAATTTCATAATGAATCCCTTATGGAAATATTTAACTTACCAAATCAAAATATTTTGGTCATTCTATATTTTTTTCATTATAAACTCTCTAGAAGAAACATGTCGAAGTTGAAAAGTATCATGTTGTAGTCATACCCCATAAACATATTACCTTATCTCCAAAATAATTTCTCACATAAAAGTATCATAGGAAACACTCTAATATTTATAAGCATAAACAAATTCTAAGTCTTGCATTCAAATTTTTTTTAACACATCACAACATAACTAGATAGCCCCACCGAAATGTCTGTCCACAAAAAACTAATAATTTTTATCATAGTGAAACTAAAATTCCCACATAACTATATCCATAAGATTTTATTATTGTAAATTTTTTCATTTGGGAAAATATAAACTCATTACACATCATATAATAATCCATGTAGCAAGTCACAAGTTAAGAAACTAATAAGTTTTTCATGAAAAAACACATATCATAGAATTCTTTGTCGTGTAGCACGAAACCAAGAATCCAAATTTGAGAATCTTGTGTCCTTTTAAAAATAAATTTTAGTCATACAAAAACACATATATTCATGCATTATCTCTCAAGTAACACCATAAAAATTCCAAATTCCTCAAAGTAGGTTTAATATGATGGGATAACCCATGGTGTAATTACATTGAGTTATGGAAATTGAAAATTCATGGGTTTGGAAAATTTGACACTATCACAGTGCAGTATTACTTATCACACTATTATAGGTTAAAAACCATTAAATATTTTTTAGAAACACTATGTTAATGTCATCATATTTAGAAACCTCTACTTTAGTTACCTATCTAAATCCAACTATCCAACCAAGTGTATATCTTCCAAACAATTCAAATTGATTTAGTATGGCCCTTTTATCTTTTATTTTACATTTCTTTCATATGTCCAAAAAATTACTATATCCTTTCACATCCATAATCCATCAACCAACATTACTACCCCCAAAAACTCACTGAATCATCACTATTTTTACAAACCATTATCACAACCCCACTCCTATCCAAAAAATATATATTCCTCATTATCCATAATGGTGCGAAAGAATCCAGCTAACCCTCCCACCCAACCTACTCCAAAAAAATATCTTAATTATAACAATAAAAGAATATAACAAAATAACAAAAAACCTACTATAAAAAAGAACTTAATTCAAATCTAAATCATATACTCATTCCATAACATAAATCTCCATAATCCTCATCACATCCCCATACCATTCTAATTCATATATCTATTACACACCATCACTTGAACACTCATCCCAAGATTACCTCAAAAATTTTCTTACTCTCACTTACCCCACCTACTATCTAGTATTAGAGAAGATATCAAAAAATGATCAAATTGATAAAAAATGGTATTATATATAGATATTAAGTGGCTATTATCATGTTGAACACTATTGTGAAGGAACCCAAGGTGAAGAATCTAAAGAAAATTATATTTGTGACATAGGATGAAGGCATCAGGAGCGTAGTAAAAGATGGTGGGTTCAGGATTTAAAATTTCTCACTAAATATTTATTTAACTACATCATGTTCAGAAAAGTGTAGCCCTTGTAAAAGCCCAAGGACCACGCATGGTTAATTTTAATTGAAAAACTATAAACCAAAGTATAACTCTTTCAACATGAATTTGGTTTCGACATCTTCTCTTCATTGTTGATCACTGCTAAAATAATCTGAATTTGAATCCATCTAGATCAAAAACATGCTTAAAAAATACATGGTAGTGTCGGTATTCAAATTCCATGTGCTTTCATGGTGATAAAATGATTTTTTTATATACTGAAGATAACCATATTGATTTTCCTTCCCGGCCAAAATAATATCTTGATCTGATCACCTGGATATATATCTTATATCTCAATGAAGTGGGAGAGGAGAGAGAGGCTCTTATATTCTCATAGTGGATAATCATCTCTATGATATCATCTTCATCCCTTTTATAGTGAGTTTCCATAAATACAAGAAAAGGGACCCCAATAGAAAATATTTATTACTCACTGTGTGTGATTTATTCGACTTCTTTACTGAGTAATTAATATAATTTACATTTTTATCAATTATCTATAGCATAATAAATATATTATGTGATAAAAATAAATTAATTAACCTGACTTCTCTATCACAAAATTATTTTTTGAACCTTTAATATTAAAATAATATTCAATCATATAATATTTTCCATGTATTTACATTAATACTTGTAAGAAAGTTTAATAAAGTAATTCAATACTCACTATTCTCAACTCAAAAAAGATGATATTTATTCCATGAAGATCATGTATTCCTAGAAACATCTTAGAACTAGTGGTGGGTCCCACCATGTCCTATACTCTAATTCGTGAGAATAGATAATACTTTTGAATATGTTATTGTGTGTTATTATATCCACCATGATTTTATAAATTATATTTGTCTCATGAGATAAATGTTTGTTATAATATACTATAAATGATTATACAAATAAAGAAACTAAAAAAATTATTTAATTAATTTATACTATCACATTAATCATTAATTAGACCATTGAAAATTCAAATTATTAAAATTGGACATAAAATATAAAATAGAGATGATAAAACAAAAAAATATGGATCACCCCAATCTGCTAGAATCATTTCCCCCACATCCAAAACTGTATAAAACAAACAAAAATAATAATAAACCAATGAAAATCTTATAAATTTTAAATTTTTAACATTGGGAGGAATTTAAGTGAATATTTCTTGAAATTATTAATTTATATTTATACGAGATAACGTGACCATCGTAATAGTAACGTGATCGTTGGTATAGTAACATGGTCGTTGGGAATAGTTATTTGACCCTTAGAATAGAAATTTAACCTAAAAAATAATAAATTGTGGTAAAAATAATATTTATAATCATTAATTTTAATAAATATAAATATAATAATCACATGAAAATAAATATCATGATTAAAAAAACTAAATAAAATACGAGGACATTTTTAAGAAATAGTTTAAAAAATTGTTTCGTAGAAATCATAATTTTTATATTTAAAATTAAAATAACCTAGGATATAAATTTATTTTAATAAAATTAATATCATTTTTTAAATCATCTCATCAAATTTTACATCGGTTGATTTTTTGGAAATTTTTGGAAATACTTCAATTTTCATGTCAATAGTGAAAATACAGTTCACTTATAATATTTGTATCTTCAATTACATCAATCATATTGTAAAAATTAAATAATAATCTATAGAACATTATTTTCTGCCAAAAAATATTCAATTTCATAAATGATTCATTAAAATGTAATTAAGCTAAATTCCAAGCCAAAAAACCATTTTCCACAACCTAATGTCAAAAGTGATCCTTTAAAATAACAATTTTTATTTCATTACATTTTTGTAGAGACCCGAAGCTTAACGTACATAAACATTACATTAATTTTGCGGAATACATAGTACATAACAAAAACACACACACAAGGACCGTAATAGTTTAGTGTCTTTGGAAACTCGAAATATAATCTTCTAATCGTGGTGAAAGATCTTCAACATCTCCCATAAAGATCTCCCTTTTTTTTCTTACCTAAAACCTTTCTTTATATCTTGGGGAAAAGAAAACATAAAAGGGTGACCTCAAATGCTCAGTAAGGGTAATCAGTATATGAGTGATACTGATGTTATTACTTCATAATGAAACAACCTAATAAGAATAAGTGGAAGAAGAAATAAAGTTGAAAGAATCGGTAACAGACATTACCTATTCTTTGAAGCGCCTCTTTGAGTCCTCCTCTTAGGGCACTAAAATTGGTCTTTGAAGAAGACCAGGACCTCTAGGATGTTTCTAGGTAAGTTTAGAAGAGAATTTGGCAGGGGTTGGCCGAGCGTGAAGGCTCAAAGTGGTGTGAGGAAGAGAAGGAGGAGGTGCCCTTTTATAAGGGAGGAGAGGGGCACCTTTGGAATAACAAAAAATATTATTTTATTATAAAGTCATATTCGGTTTTTCATACCTCCAAATT
The DNA here is from genome assembly GCA_963277665.1 of Viscum album. Taxonomy (NCBI): domain Eukaryota; kingdom Viridiplantae; phylum Streptophyta; class Magnoliopsida; order Santalales; family Viscaceae; genus Viscum; species Viscum album. The sequence goes on along the minus strand of OY728135.1, from coordinate 246,157,783 downwards.
GAGTTATTTCGAAGCTAATGTGGGGATGGGTCGAAATACTCTCATCCAATAGAATTTGGACAAGTTTAGTTAACTATTTTAACCATATCATTTAGTATTAACTTTAAGTTAGATAATTTTACTTTTACCGTGTCTTTTTGTGTTCTTACACTATAAGGTTAATAAACTTACTATAAAAAGCCAAACGAGACCCAAGATGTTTGTTATTAATATATAAAACCATATCTAAGTGATTTGGCCGAACCTTAGATTTTTAGGAATAAAATAACAATTAATAATATAATTTTTTTTAAAAACTATTTTATGTCAATTTTGACACTATTTAGTAATTGATTTTTGTGAAACTCATAATAGAAAAATTAGTTCGAAAAAAGTTACTTAAATCAATACTAACATGTCATATTAACCTATAAAATTAGTTTAATCCATAAAAAGTCTCAAATTACATTTATTTGGGTATTTATAACATCAATTATGTCAATATTTCATTAATAAGAAAATTATTGCATCATCGTTGTGTCATAAATAAATTAAATTATTTAATGTCTAAAAAATTACAAATAAAATACCATTATGTAGGAAATCTTTTTATATTTCTAATGAATATTTATAGTCTAATTTATATTATGTATAACCCTATATTAAAAATGATTTAGTTATTAAAATTTGATTTTAACTATTTTAACCCTTCTTTAAATAAATTGATAATGAATGTCCTAATATAATCCAAGTGGGCATAAATGGTCATATTTTATTCCTAAGGTTGCTTTTGGTCGAATTAAACTTATCCAATAGAATTAGGACATGTGTTAGGGTAATAATAATAACACTTTTATCCTTAATTACCATATTTACTTTTAACCGAGGTAAAAAAAAGTAAAAAGTTACTATTCACCAAAAATTATTTTCATCTCATTGAACCACATTTTAGTCCTTGATATTAACCGTGTCTCTTGGATTTTCGAAATTCCACTCACAGAAGCGGTGAAATTAAGTTTTATAAAAAAATCAGTTTTTTTAACTACCACTTAGTGGTTTCACTATTCATCAAAAAAATGCAAGTTTCCAGAAAAATACCAAAAATTAGGGCTAAGATATATTTGATATTATGAACTCAAAAATGATGTCTATTTTACCAAATTCAAAACATATTAGTTTCATTAATTAATTTAAAAATTAATTCCCGTCGTCAAAACAAATAGTGTGTTCTTAAGAGATAATAACTATCAAAAGATTGACACATGTTTATGTCTGGTTTAAATGTGAAATTACATCCAATTACCAACATTGTATTAAATTGTAAAAATATAATCTAAATATACTTTAAAACCACTAAAATTAATAATTTATCACTATTAATTATTTCGATTAAAAAGGTTGTTTTTAATTAAAATTTAGTAAGTTTCACTATTCATGAGAAAATGAAAGTTATCTGAAAAGTACCAAAATTTCACCCTAAGCTAATTTGGATATTCCGAATCCAAAAATAAAGTCCATTTTGAAAAATAAAATGTACAAAATTTCAAAAAGTTGTTATTACTATTCATAACGGCTAGTTTTAATAATATTTTCATAGCATATCGTTGTTTAGTGAAACTCGGTATTGCGTACTACACACGCTAACAAGGAAGGTCACGATTTGCGTGTAATGCAAGGAAAGTCAAGGATGTGTGTTGTGCAAGATCCTTTTGGTGTAGCGTACAACACAATACATTAATGAAATTAAAAGAATATCTTTCATAAAATCTCGGGGTATTACATTCTACCCCCCTTAAAATGAATTTCGCCCTCAAAATTCGTCGGGGTTATAAATGGTTTACTACTCGAAAGTTTCTGTAATAGAAACCCACATCGTAAAAACGAATACCAATACTTGGATTTAAAAACTAAAGTTTGAAATGTAACGGTTACACAAATTAACTCATCACTGGGTTTCCACGTAGGAGAACATAGGTGAAAATATGGATATGGAAGAAAAATCTAACCATCCAGTTCTAATGGAGAGTGGTAGAGAACATGGCTATGAAAAAGCCATCAATCACAAAGCCATAAATTTGTGATGATCTAAGGTACCATCTAATTCATCGAATATAAGAGAACTAGGACAACATTTTTGGTTTTCAAGATCATTTCCCTAAAGTTGATGAAATTGGAATTAGAAGAAATACTTTCGTGATTTTGGTACAGTGTCACCGTTGGTCATTCTTTGGACAATTTCCACTTCATCTCTTAAATAAATGATGTTGAATTTGTCATTCGTGATGTGTTAGCAGGTCATGTGATAGAATTATGGGCCATTCCATCTGTCTCAAACAAAAGGTTAGAAAATTTATCAAAAAATACATAAGTCCATCTATAGTGAGATTAATCGTATACGATTCCAAAAATGAACTTATACATCATATATCATACCGTGTAATAAAATAAAACTATTTTCTACTAACTAGGGACTTCCTGTAGGCCATTGGTAGGCGATAAAGGCCAGTCGCACTTCGGTTGTGGGTTCGATTCCCACAGCCTTGTCTGACGCGATGGGCTGTCGCCCATCCTGCAGGATGTCCTTTTTATAAAACTACATTACTATAACATCCCATAAATAATATCGAAAAAACTTCTATCCTTAAATAATACTAGCTTATGTCCAACATAATCCATTCCAATCTTTATGTTTATCCAAAATACTGCTGTCCAATCTCATATTATAGTGAAAACGATTACCAAAGAGTTCATACAACTAGCATGTTAATACCATCGTTGATCCCCATATATCATGAGATATGTCTTGTTGGTCACATTCCAAAAATTCTAAGGCATTAATCATGTATTCTCTTGAAAAAAATGAATACCCATTGAATCTTAGTGCACTACTAGAACTTAGAGCTATGGCTATGGAGATATACCCACGGACAAAAGGAAACGTGGCTATATCCTGCTTATAGCCATGGAAATTTCACTGTCCGTGGAAATTAACCCACCCCACTCCTCAATTTACTATAACCCTCTCGTGCACCTCCTCCTTGCGACTCTTCTCCCCGACGTTCCGCGATCCTCGTCTTCCGATGGTCCACCCAACCTCGCCATGATCATCCTCCTCCGGCGCGGCCACTCCACTTCCCCACTGTCGCTGCTCCGACGCGGACTCCCCACCTCGTCTGGCGACGTGCCTCCGATGCGGTCACCCCACTTCACCGCGATTCTCCTTCTCAGACGCTGCCCCGACACGGCTTCGACGCTGCCCCGATCGGCTAAGACGCGGCCACTCCACCTCTCGGGATCCTCCTTCCATGTGTCCACCCCCGATTCTTCTCCTCCAACACAACGGCCCAACCTTTCCGATTTCTCAGTCAAACTAAGTCCTACCTTGGCATCATCCTCCCGTGATTTTTCACTGACCCCACTCAGGGGACCCTAGAGAAATCCACCCTTCTTCAATTTCTCATGCGAAATCCCTACCTACTGCACTCCTTGCCTCGCCAGGTATTTTCTGAATTTCGGCTCCAACGTGGTATTTAGGTCTCATGTTTTCCCTTCTCTAGATCGGTGGATCAATTTATTCTAATCTTGGGTTTCATGGAACAGACATCCAAGAGTAATGGTAATTTTTTAATTAGGCATGTGATCCTAGTTCAGTTGTGACGTGACTTCTGGAGCTGTGAGATGGGTTGCAACTGGGTGGTACAGGAGCATACACCTATTGACTTTGACATAAGTTGAGTAAGCACAAACAATTCATGCATGGAAGTTGTGTATTTTTTAATCAGTGTTAGATGACAGAGGGTAGTGAATAGATGGAAATTTTAGCGAGATTCTCATAGGTGAGGTATCTCATAGCTTCAAATGAAACAGAGGAAGTGCCCTATGAAAATGGGCTCTTTGGAAATATATTGGGTATGGTTATACCAGATCATGGTTAAGGAAAAGTGTTTCCTAGGGTGATTTGATAATGGCTTGAAAGAAGTGGTATATAGATTTAGATTTGGATCTTCGAGGTGTTTCTTGTGGGGAAATTTTAAGTAAATCCATGTGGTGGTGAGTTCACCAATGGATGGTATGGAAGGTGATAATCTTTTTTTCTAGAAAACTCATAACATTCCAAGAATGGAATTATCATGCACAGAGAATGGGTATTGAGTAGTTTTTTGGTTATCTCTTAAGAATGCATGGGTTTTGGATGAATCCAGTCATCATGTTTGGGGATAGACAGAATGTGGGTTGTGGTGCTTGGATTTTGATCAAGTGATGTTATGACAAGGGTTATCCTATAGTGGAGAGAGTGACATCAGTCATGGTAAATATAAACCCATGAGGGTAGAGTTCTGGTTTTGGGAGACCAATAGGTAGGTATTTCAAATGGAAATTAGTTTCCAACAACCCAATGAGTACCTAAATTGAGTTGGTTTTTCTTGGAGATTAGAGTCCGAACATGGGCATTTGGGTTGAGTGGAAATAGTAAAGATCCAAGGTTTCTTTACATTTGAAAATTAATTGGTTCATATGGAAATCTTAACATGGGATTGATTGACTAATGACTCAAATGAGGGAATCACACTAGTTTTCATACTTGGGGTGGTTTTGATGATCCAAATGTGTCAAATCATGGTTATGTCAAAGATGGAGATAGGGCTTGATGGTAGTCTAGTTGGTGGAGGCCCAGACCTAAGAATTTCACCATGTTTCAAGAGTTTAATTCATTGGTCTATAATGGTGAACAAGATGTGCCTCCTGAAATAGGGGGATTGGGAATTGAATGTTCTGAAAATGTGGTGACGGTTGGAGTCTATGCATCATCATCAGGATCAGGATGGCTTGTGATGAACCAATAAGATTGGGTTAGGAAATGTCAGTGCTTTCAATAGAGTACAATGATTGGTTTATATGGTTAAAAATTTAACCTTAGATTCACACCATGATTTGGAATGAATATCAAAGTGCCAAGTTATAATAATGGAATTTAATTCACTTTTTATTTAGTTAAGAAGCATCTAGAGAAATATTATATTTCTCAACAAGCTACTGTAATATAGACACCCTAATAGAATGGGGTGGTTGAGAGGTAAAGTAGAACCGTCAATAATATAACACAAACTATAGTGATCTCTAGTGGTATTACAATGTATAAAAAAAGTTTCCTTCTGAACTAAGTTATAAAAGGAAACCAACATTGAAGTATTTATGAGTCTTTGGTAGTACATTCTATATTCTTAACATGGAAGGGAATCAAGAAAAGTATAGAAATAACATGATTAAGTTATATTTCATATATATTCTTTAAAATTTCCCATGAAGTGACTAAGGGCATGAAATATTCTTATGATGTCATTTTTGATAGATTATAAAAAGTTTTAAGAAGGATGGTCAACTATAAAAATGATCCATAAGATGGTCAATTATATCGAGGTTTAGATGATGTCATTGTGGAGATGATGTCCATAAGATGGTCAAAAGTACGGTCAATCATTTTTATAATTGAACATCCTTCTTATAATTGAATGCAAAAGTAGCATGTATGATGTCATTATTGATAGATAATTGACCATCATTCTTAAAACCTTTCTTTATTTCTAAGTGAGAAATATTCAAGAGACACTCTTTAAGTTTTTCTTCAGCATGAACTCTATTTTTATATCTCATTCATTTTCATCATTGCTTCTATCATCACTTTTGAATAATTCATTATTCACCTTCTCAGTTAGTAGCATTTCACCATCTTCACTAGATGATTCTACCTCTTCATTGTCCTCACTAAAATCACTATATTCACATTTAGATAAAAAGTTTCACATCTTAAACTTTGATAAATTCTTACCTTTCCCATTAAAAGAATAATTTTATGCCTTATTATTCAAGTAATTTCTTGGAATATCATCTTCATCTTCACTCTATTTTTATATCTCTTTCATTTTCATCATTGCTTCTATCATCACTTTTGATTACTTCATTATTCACCTTTTCAGTTAGTAGCATTTCACCATCTTCACTAGATGATTCCACCTCTTCATTATCCTTACTAAAATTACTATCTACACACTTAGATAAAAAGTTTCACATCTTAAACTTAGATAAATTCTTACCTTTCCCATTACAAGAATAATTTTATGCCTTATTCTTCAAGTAATTTCTTGGAATATCATATTCATCTTCACTCTCTTAATTCAAGATTTTTACCAGCTTTCTTTTTCATTTGATCATAGAAACGTCAGTCACAACCAATTTCAGGGCCAACTTCCTGATATGTTTCGAAATCTTTCTGTCCTTTCCAAACTGTAAGGATTTCTTCACTGTCTTTCTCATTTGAATTACCCCTTCAGTGATGTCAGCATGTCGATGACTACTTAATTGGTTCCATCATTGACAGGGACAATTAGTAATTATTTTTTGTCACTTTCTATTGTTTTTTTTCTTATGCTAGATTCTGTTTAAGATTCATCCATTGAAGTTAAGGCATTATCTCTTAAAATATATGTTTTTCTTACTTGAAAATGGCAATATTGTATGGATTTCCTTGAATTAATTTCATTCATGTATTCCTTTATCTCAATCTATAAAAGTCTTTGTCTCAACTTGAGGTAAGGAGATTTCATCTTCTACATGGTATCAGTGGGTGCTCTTTAAACCGAACCCTTTCTCTTTTTTTTCTCCCCCGTATAGGGTTGCCAGAAAATCTTGCGGATTCCTGGTTCTATCCGGCCCGCCCTCCCAGCAGCCTCCCAGCTACGGATGGCCCCTGCCCGACACCACCCTTCCTCTACCCTGCGGCCTCCAGCCTCCGGCCTCCCAGCCTACGTGATGCCTCTCCAGGTCTCCGAACCACCCTTCTTGGCAGAGTTGTCTCTCTTCCAGCATCGATGTGGTCATAGGTGTAACTCTGAAAAACTTCATGTGAGAGACAAAAAGACCATCAGTCTAGACTTTGAGTATCTCTAGAAGATCATACCTTCAAAGAGAACATTATATTCTCTAAGACATTGCTCTAGTGTTCCAGGTTTATTATCCTCAAATTTCAGGCGACACCACAAGCAGATCTTTCAAAACTCCCACTTCTTCTAAACTCTAAACCTCACAGATCCAGACTTCAAGAATCTCTACCATATCTCACCTTCAATTTCATTGACTATTCACTGCACATGAGATAGATATTTGAAAATCATATAATGCCTCCTTTATGAACTATATGTCGATTGATTTTTATCCTTGCATAATTATCAATGTCCAAGTCCCCTACCATGGGCTCAACTACAAAATTCTATAACTTTACATGTCTTGGCATCATGATATTAAAATGCACAACTACCATCAATGGCTATAAGTTAAGATATAGCCTCACTTTTTTTAAACTGTGGATTTAGAGTAGAAAAACCCACGGTACCGACCTCCTCTCGTTTTATTCGTGGGTTTAGAAACCCTCCCTCCATCTTGACTCATCTCCATTCCCTCCCTCCATCGTGAGAATAATGGCCAATACATTTTTTGTCCCAATAATATACTGGAAGACATATTCGATTGAAGCATTGAAATATTCTGAATGTATCCCTCCATTTTCTACCAAGATATGCTAATGGTATTCTTGTGAAGTGGTGGGGATATGTTCATAATCCCTGTTTCTTTTGGAATATATTGGTAAACTTGCAATATTAGCTCATTCCCTATGATCGACAACTCTCTATTCCTAGAAAGATTTCCAAAGGGCCCTAATTTCAGAGTTTAGGGTGACAACCTATAGCGCGACACCCTCAATAGTAGACTGAGGGGTAGTAATTGTATTTCTCTATGATCAAAAACTATCTATTCCTACAAAGAATGTTTGAATAATAGGTGCTTGGGAAGACCATGACATAGACAATGTTTCCATGAGGTTATATAACTTTTAGAGATTATCATAAAAGAGCTTTTCCAAGAAAATTAGCTTAGAAAAATTGAGATTAAAAATGGGTTATAGGATCTAGATATGACATGAATCACTTTTTAAAGCATGTATAAACTTGGTTAATGTTTTAAAACCATCCAACATACCCATTAGTTTTAAAGATTCCTGAAAACAGAAGCATATTTCAGTATTCTACATCACAGTTTGACACTTTAGCATGTAGTGGTAGGTCCATAGAAGCTTCCTTCACCTGTTAAGCATGTTATACTTTTTACATTTTCAAACCCATGTTTTTATGCTCTTTGAAATGGTTGGTGCATCACTTGATAATATGCTTTTGTTGAGTATGAGATTAAAAGAGAGATAAGGCATGCTTACAAGTTAACGAGGATGAATTGTTTCTATTCACAAGCATAAGAATGAGGATATCCTTACATGAGTGTAGATTATTAGATGCTTTCAGCCACCTATGTTCAATATATGAGTAGTCATTCAATTTGACATTACCGTTTATCTGCTTATAGGGTGCTTCTTTTGGTGAAAGATCCCAAACAACTGACTCAGGTACTATATCAATGTCATCATTATACCTAACGGTATGTAATAACTTATTCCATCATGCTTTTTGTTTTATGTACTTTGAATTCTTTATTCAAATTACAAAATTGTAAATTTTCTTTTCAAAATATTCTCTTAATGAAAAATATAATTTTATCTTATGCAATTTAATTTGTCCACGCATCCAAATCTAACATATCATTCTTTATACATTGAACATCAACTATTCTCTATACTTTCAAGGGAGTTAGATGATTATTAGCTGCTTTATTGTATTTATTACTCAGCTCGATTGTATTATTATCACATGATCATCAGTAGTTGCATTTTTTTTGGTGCTCCAACTCTTGTGTATGTAGATTCATATCATATTCTTTCAACTTTTCTACTACCGGGTATGTTATACTTGAATCGTCTGATCATAGGGTGTCTACTTAGCGTACAATTTTATTGGACCATCCGATGATCCTCCATTGCATATTGTATTCTCACAGTGCATGTTCTTTCCTCTGATTATAGTGTACTCCATCCGATGATCAATCCGATATTCTCACTCTGCCCATTTGTGTCATTGCACGACCCCTTCATTTGGTTGTTTTACATTAAAATTATCATACTGTGTCTGGTTTTCTTGAACCATTTCATCTATGATTATAACCTTCTGATAGTTACTGCATGCGGAAGTATTGCTAGATCACCTCTATCCGAGCAATGGAGTCTTGGTTTATCTGAGCATCTCGGTCGGTGTATTTATGTCTGAACATCCCCCCTGCCCGCAACACCCCCCTGCCGCCTTCGAATCATCCCACACCATCCCCCAAACACCTGCAACCAGCCCCTTTCAACCAGCATTCCAGCCTCCTCATGCTCCCTTCGCTCCTGGTCTGAAGATGTTGCCCCGCGGATGTCGCTGGATTGGGCCAACATGCTGCGGTCACGCTGCGGTCATGCCGCGGTCACGCCGCGGTCATCCCGCGGTCACGCCGCGGTCACGCCTCATGCCGCGGTCACGCCGTGGTCACGCCCCGGTCACGCCGTGGTCACGCCGCGGTCACGCCGCGGTCACGCCGCGGTCACGCCGCGGTCACGCCACGGTCACTCTGCGGTCACGCCGCAGTCACGCCGTGATTTGGCCCTGCTCCAGCCAAATCTATCCCACACCATCCCCCCTCCACCTTCATTTCAGCCCGCTGCCACTAGCATTCCAGCCCGCAATAGCCCCCCCCACCACCTTCGAATCAGCCCGCACCTTCCCCCCAACACCTGCAACCAGCCCCCTTCCACCAGCATTCCAGCCTCCTCCCGCTCCCTTCGCTCCTGGCCGAAAGATGCTGCCCCGCGGATGTCGCTGGATCGGGCCAACACGCTGCGGTCACACCGTGGTCACGGCACGGTCACACCACGGTCACGTCGATGTCACGCCGCAGTCACGCCGTGATTTGGCCCTGCTCCAGCCACATCCAGCCCACACCAGCCCCCTTCCACCTTCATTTCAGCCCGCTCCCACCAGCATTCCAGCCCGCAACAGCCCCCCCCCCCCCCCCACCACATTCGAATCAGCCCACACCATCCCCCCAACACCTGCAACCAACCCCCTTCCACCCGCATTCCATCCTCCTCCCACTCCCTTCGCTCCTGGCCGGAAGATGCTGCCCCGCGGATGTCGCTGGATCAGGCCAACACGCTGCGGTCACGCCGCAGTCACTCCGCGGTCACGCCGTAGTCACGTCGTGGTCACGCCGTGATTTGGCCCTGCTCCAGCCACATCCAGCCAACACCATCCCCCTTACACCTTCATTTCAGCCCGCTGCCACCAACATTCCAGCCCGCAACAGCCCCCCCCCCCACCACCTTCGAATCAGCCCGCACCATCCCCCCAACACCAGCAACCAGCCCCCTTCCACCCGCATTCCAGCCTCCTCCCGCTCCCTTCGCTCCTGGCCGGAAGATGGTGCCCCGCGGATGTCGCTGGATCGGGCCAACACGTTGCGGTCATGCCGTGGTCACGCCGCGTTCACGCCGCGGTCACGCCGCGGTCACACCGCAGTCACGCCTTAGTCATGCCGTGATTTGGCCCTGCTCTAGCCACATCCATCCCACACCATCCCCCTTCCACCTTCATTTCAGCCCACTTCCATCGGCATTCCAGCCCGCAACAGCCCCCCTTCCACCTTCGAATCTGCCCGCACCATCCCCCCAACACCTACAACCAGCCCCCTTCCACCATCATTCCAGCCTCCTCCCGCTTCCTTCGCTCCTAGCCAGAAGATGCTGCCCCGCGGATGTCACTGGATCGGGTCAACACGCTGTGATCACGCCGCGGTCATGCTGCGGTCATGCCGACGTCACACCATGGTATTAATATGTTTCCCTTTCAGAGCATCTTTCTAAGAAGTATTAATAGAGGATGGCTTGCATAATTTCTGTACAATTCTGCACTTGTCAGTGGCATGGCCTATCATCCTGCAATGCTCAGTGTACTTTGGTATGTTTTCTAATACAAAACATACCTCAATAAGGTGATCATTTATATCAATGGAAACACATTCCGGGGGGTGTAGAAAGGGGCAGGGGGGTGTCCAGCAGGGGGGAGGGGTGTCCAGGGGGTGCAGGGGGTGTCCAGTGGGGCTGTCCAGTTGGGGCATGGGGGCTGTCCAATGGGGTGCAGGGGGAAGGGTGCAGGGGGCAGGGGTGTCCAGTAGGGGGAGGGGTGTCCAGCAGGGGGAGGGGCTGTCCAAGCAGGGGGGAGGGGTGTCCAGCAGGGGGGAGGGCTGTCCAGGGGGTGTCCAGTGGGGCTATCCAGTTGGGGCATGGGGGATGTCCAGTGGGGTACATGGGGGGCATGGGTGACTAAGGGGGGCATGGGGGTGCATGGGGGTGTTCAAGGGGGATGTCCAGGGGGTTGCAAGGGGGTGCAAGAGGGATGTCTAGGAACCTAAGCCCATGAAGGTTATGAATGTCTCTATAGAGAAAATGCAGTGCTCTCCAGATCTGGAAAATATCATAAAACATCCCACAGATACTTCACAGGCACTAGGTATAACTATTTCACCACCTATAGATAGTGAGCACGGTGCTATAAAATCTGGTAACTCTATTTCAAATCATAATTCTAATGTTTTGTTTAATGCAGTACTACATGAAATCCGATGATTTATGTTGATGACATGATTACAATTTGTAAGAACATGAGCCTCATAATTATTGTAAAATCACAAAATAATGGTATGTTTGAAGTGAAAGACTTAGGCATAGCTAATAAAACCTTAGGCATTGAAATTGTTAGAGATGGACCAAATAAATTTTCTTACTTATCTCAAAATGGTTAAATATTAAATATTAAAAACAGACACATGTTTGAATCTCTCAAAATTTCCAATGTACTCCTAGTAAAACATTTTAAATTTTCTTTAACAAAAAAACCAATTGCTGATGATCATATTCAATTTAGGTGTAAAATCTATTATGATAAAATTTTTGGTAGCATTATGTACTCTGATTTCCATGGGACCTGATATTGCCTTTGAAATCTACATTCATAGCAGATTTATGACCACACCTGGGATGCCATATTTGCATGCCCTTCTTTGATACCCATCATGTAACTCTAATCTGTCTTTGTGTTATGGTAAAGATTTCAACAATTCTGAAATTGTGGTTGGATATGTAGATGCAGACTATGAATGTAGTATTTACACTAGAAAATCCTTGAATGGTTATGTGTTCACTTCCTATAGTGGCCTCATTTATTTTAAATGTAACACGCAGTCAATGTTTTCTATTTCAACCATGGAATATATGTATATTTCCTTGATTGAGGATGTGAAATAATCCATATGGATGAAAGGTGCATCTTCCAAACTTATCCTTTTCAATTCTGTTATAAATGTTTGTTCTAATAGTCAATCAACCCTTTATTTTGCCAATATTTTAGTTTTTCATGGTAAACTAAAACACATAGTCATTAGGGGGGGACAGGTGCAGGTGTGCTGGGGTAGCAGGGGGGGCTGGGGAGGGGGGACAGGTGCAGGTGGGCTGGGGTAGCAGGGGGCTGGTGCAGCTGGGGGCTGGGGTTGGGGGCTGCTGCAGGTGGGCTGCGGGGGGGGGGGGGGGGGTGGAGGTGAGCTGGGGGGTGGCAGGGGGGCTGGGGAGGGGGGACAGGTGCAGGTGGGCTGGGGTAGCAGGGGGCTGGTGCAGCTGGCGGCTGGGGTTGGGGGCTGCTGCAGGTGGGCTGCGGGGGGGGGGGGGGGGGTGGAGGTGGGCTGGGGGGTGGCAGGGGGGCTGGGGGTAGCAGGTGGCTGGGGGGGCTAGTGCAGGGGGCTGGGGTTGGGGGCTGGTGCAGGTGGGCTGCGAGGGGGGGGGGGGGGGCTGGGGTAACAGGGGGCTGGGGAGGGGGGACAGGTGCAGGTAGGCTGGGTAGTAGGGGGATGGGGGGGGGGGCTGGTGCAGCTGGGGGCTGGGGTTGGGGGCTGGTGCAGGTGGGCTGCGGGGGGGGGGGGGGGACTGGTGCTGGTGGGCTGGGGGTGGCAGGGGGCTGGGGGGTGGCAGGGGGCTGGGGGGGGGGGGGCTGGTGCAACTAGGGGTTGGGGTTGGGGGCTGGTGTAGGTGGGCTGCGGGGGGGGGGGGGGGGGTGGAGGTGGGCTGGGGGTGGCTGGGGGGCTGGGGTAGCAGGGGGGCTGGGGAGGGGGGACAGGTGCAGGTGGGCTGGGGTAGCAGGGGGCTGGGGGGGGGCTGGTGTAAGAGTGATGAGGGGGAGCTAATACTGAATTTCTTTATATTGTAGAGTATGCACTAAAAGAATCTATACCATGTCCAGCTACTATAAAGGTATGATGTTTTTTTATCTCTATGTTGTTAGAGTTAATTGGTATTGAAGTTACTCATTCTTTTATATCATCAATTTTAGTTGAAATGTAGTTCTTAAATCCAAATACTATATAATTATTGTTGGATCCATACATGCCTTTAGTAAAGAGGTCCATGTAATGTTTTAAATTTCATGTGTGTTATGTGATGGTTTCCAACTTTGAAGTGGTGTGGGATCTCTTAGTGAATGATCTGGAGGTATTTGACATTATTATTTGAATAGATAGAATGATCGGTGTTATGTAATAGATTGAATTTTCTCATTTTTGATTTCAGTTTAAATCTCTTTTTGGGGTCTCTCTTGTCTTTTAGGGTAAGTGTGATTCTAGATTTGGGATAGTAGGGGGGGTTTCTAGACAGGGGAGGGGGTGTCCAGATAGGGGGGAGGTGTGTCCAGACAGGGGGGATGTCGTTGGACCGGGCCAACACGTTGTGGTCACGCTGCGGTCATTCCGCGGTCACGCCGCGGTCATGCTGCGGTCACGCCGCAGTTACGCCGCGGTCACGCCGCGATCACGCCGTGATTTGGCCCTGCTCCAGGACGACACCCTGTGGCGGTTACTCCTCCTTAGAGAAACATTGAATGGTTATCTCTATAATTTTTCATATTTCCTCATTCCTAAACTATATCTCCTCTCAGCGCTTCCTCTCATCCATCTTTGCACAAAACGTGCATAGCAGGTGGTACAAAGGCTCAATTCAACTGAATACATCGGTTTGGAATTGTCTGGCATATTTTATTGTACATGTATCACATAATATTTGAATGGTTAGCTCTATAATTGTTGGATACTGCCACTTGTAATGAGGTACTTAATTTCCTCTCCCTCTTTCTTCCATAAAATATTAGATAGATCCTATGTAAAAAAACCATTCTCCACCTCCGGGGAAGGAACTCTCAACTACCGTTCTTCTGTTCTTCTTCCTGCTAATGAATAAAATTCCCCAAGTATATTGGGAAAATTTAATTCATTTTTCTTCATTTACCTCTTCTTACTTGCTACTAATTTCATCAGCCGGATTCGGTCTTTTAGCAATAGCCCATGACATCCATCCGTTGTCTAGGGGGTCCAGTGGGGGGGGGGGTCTGTCCTGGGGTGTCCAGGGTCTGGGGGGGCTGGCAGGGGGACTAGCAGGGGGGACTGGCAGGGGGGACTGGTAGGGGGCAGGGGGGGATGGCTGGCAGGGGGGCAAGCAGGGGGTGGAAGGGGGGAACTAGTAGGGGGTAGGGGGCAGGGGGACAGGGGGGGACTAGCATGGGGAAGGGGGGAAAGGCAGGGGGACAAGCAGGGGGTGGTCGGGGGGCTGGCTGGCAGGGGGGAAAGCAGGGGGTGGCAGGGGGGAACTAGCAGGGGGCAGGGGGCAGGGGGGGCTGGCAGGGGGTGGCAGGGGGGACTAGCATGGGGCAGGGGGGAAAGGCAGGGGGATAAGCAGGGGGTGGCAGGGGGTGGCAGGGGGCTGGCTGGCAGGGGGAAAGCATGGGGTGGCAGGGGGGGAACTAGCAGGGGGCAGAGGGTGCCCAGTGGAAGGTGTCCAAGGGTGGGGGTGTCCAATGGAAGGTGTCCAGGGGGGGTCTAGGGGGTGTCCAAGGGGGTCTAGTGGGTGTCCAGGGGGTCTAGTGGGTGTCATAGGGCACAACAATGTGAGATTTTTTACTTTTACATCACTTCACACCAAGATTTCACTTATTTGCAGTTTACTGTGCTAGTTCTATTTTATCTTATTTCACCCCCTAATGTGTAACGTGAATACGTAGATCAAAAGTGGTAAGACATGCACAATGTTGGGAGACATTGAGAGTGGCAGTAAAAGATACAATGTACTAGAAACATTCTGGTCACAGTGTGCTAGTTCTGTTTTCCTTTGCATCTATTTTCCTTTGTCTCTAGTTTTGACCAAGGAAATTCTAGGAGGAAATGTAGCATGGCGGGGAGTTAATGATAGCCCCTATGTCATTGAATAGTTCTTTTATTGTTATTTGGTTAAGTAGAGTTTTGGTTTTTATCTCCATGGTGTTCCAGGTCAGAACATGGAATTTTTTGAGGTTTCCATACTCTTCATGGTTAAGGTGCATGGTTTGAGGAAAATAGTATGACCTCCCTTCGTGAGGATAATTTTAAGTTCATTTTGAATTGCACACAATTTTTTAGCATGAGTTGCGCATAGCCAAGTCTAAACCATGTAGCCCCTTGGTGAAACAATATAGGATCCTTGGGCCAGTGCAGGGGGGCTGGAAAGGGGGGACAGGTGCAGGTGGGCTGGGGTAGCAGGGGGCTGGTGCAGTTGGGGGCTGGGGTTGGGGGCTGGTGCAGGTGGGCTGTGGGGGGGGGGGGGGGGGTGCAGCTAGGGGTTGGGGTTGGGGGCTGGTGCAGGTGGGCTGCGGGGGGGGGGGGGGGGGGTGGAGGTGGGCTGGGGGTAGCAGGTGGCTGGGGGGGTGGTGCAGGCGGCTGGGGAGGGTGGGGGAGACTGGTGCAGCTGGGCTGGGGGTGGACTAGTGCAGCTGGGGGATGGGTTTGGGGGCTGGTGCAGATGGGCTGCGAGGGGGGGGGGGAGGGCTGGTGCAGGTGGGCTGGGGGGTTGCAGGGGGCAGGGGGGGACTGGCAGGGGGTGGTAGGGGGACTAGCAGGGGGCTGGGGGGGGGGGGGACTGGGGGGGGGGGGGACTGGCAGGGGCAAGTGGGTGGGCTGGCAGGGGGACAAGCAGGGGGGCTGGCAGGGGGGTGGCAGGGGGGACAAGCAGGGGAGTGGTAGGGGGGACTAGCAGGGGGCAGGGCGGGCTGGTAGGGGGTGGCAGGGGGGACTAGCAAGGGGGAGGGGGGACTAGCAGGGGCTGGGGGGGCTGGCAGGGGGACAAGCAGGGGGACAAGCAGGTGGGTGGCAGGGGGCAGGGGGGACTGGCAGGGGGTGGCAGAGGGGGACTAGCAGGGGGTGTGGCAGGGGGCAGGGGGGACTGGCAGGGGGCAAGGGGACAAGCGGGGGGCTGGCAGGGAGGGTGGCAGGGGGCAGGGGGACTGGCAGGGGGTGTCTGCAAGGCAGTGGGGAGGAGGGCAGGGGGGTTTGCAAGGCATAGGGGAGGGGTGCAGGAGGTGTTAAGGGGTGTGTCTAGGGGGTGTCCAGGGGGTGTCCAGGGGGGTGTCCATGGGGTGTCCAGGGGGGTGTCCAGGTGGTGTCAGGGGGGTGTGAGGGGGGTGTCAGGGGGTTTCCAGGGGGTGTCCCGGGGGTGTCCAGGGGGTTGGGGGGTATTTTTTTTATGTATGTGCACACCCTATAGCCACGGTTTTAAACCGTGGCTATTTGTTTATTCCCATGGTTTTCAACCGTGGCTATAGACCTAAATCCACGGTTTCCAACCGTGGATATAAAGCCTGTCCGACATCTAATATAGCCACGGTTGAAACCGTGGCATTAAGTATACAGCCACGGTTTGAACCGTGGCTATAAACCTATAGCCACAGTTGCAACCGTGGCTTTAGGTATATACCCACGGTTTGGAATCGTGGATGTAGGTCTGGGCCTATAGCCACGCCAAACATAGCCACGGTTCCTCAAATCATGTCTATTACCTATAGCCACGGTTTGAGGGCCTATAGCCACGGTTTAGAACCGTGGCTATAGCCCGAATTTCCAGTAGTGGTGAAAACATGAGTGCTGTCAAAAGTTAACTCTTTTCACATACCAAAATCTCGAACCATGATATAACTATTTCTTTATATCAGTCATGAGCTCATGAATACTGTAAAACATTTCATTTTCTCTTTTTCCCTTCATCATGCGCATATCATCTTTTTTCCAAAAATATCAGAATCACTTTCTATGGTTACCGGCACCATAAAATTATTGAAAAACACAATAGAACAATACATAAATATTCCAATATTCCACGATACTATATAAAACATTATTTTGGAATCCCATTACATAAACACTTAATCATTCCACCACATCGTTTTCATATTCAACATCTCCAATAGTGATCGCATGTGACTTCCCTTTGTCCTTTGCCTTAAGTGGTTGCTCATGTCAAGCATCACTAACCCTTGGATTAGGGCATTTATTAGCATAATGCCCCATTTCCTTGCACTTGAAGCATTGAAGTGTTGGTGGTGCGTTCTCTGTAGTATTTTCTTTATTCACATCATTAGAAACCCTTTTTCCATTTCTTCGACACTCATCTTCTCGATGACCTTCTTTTCCACACTTAAAAAATTTTCTAGTCCCTTTAAGACAATCTCCACCATGATTCTTTCCACACTTTGAGCATAAGGAAACATTCATCTTCTTTTCACCATTATTATGAGATTTCTCCTTGAAATCCATATTTCGTTTCTTGTCAAAACCATGAGATGGATATGTAACACCAACTTCCATTTCTACCTTAAGAGCACAACGCACAATTTCTTTATAGCTACTGAAGTCTCTTATAGCTAATTCCCTTCGAAGATTTGGTTTTAAGCCACTGAAGAATCGATCAACTTTACTTTCAGGTTGGATGATAAAGCCAGATGCATACCTTGCAAGCCTTGTAAAATTCGCTTCGTATATACCAACAGATTCATCATCCTTTTGCTTTAGTTCAAGAAACTCCTTCT
Organism: Viscum album; assembly: GCA_963277665.1. Lineage (NCBI taxonomy): Eukaryota > Viridiplantae > Streptophyta > Magnoliopsida > Santalales > Viscaceae > Viscum > Viscum album. The sequence continues at coordinate 246,139,907 of OY728135.1, read as the reverse complement.
AGATATTTGTTTGAAGAATACGAGGGAAGTACTTATTAAAAAATAAGTTCTTGAACTCGTCCCATTCCATGGACTCAATTTTGTCTCTTGGCCTCATATTCTTGATAAGATTCCATCATTGATCTGCATCACCTTCCAAACGATACACTGCTAAGATGACTTTATCATGCTCAGAACATTGAATAACTGAAAATATCTTTTCAGTGGTACTGATCCATTATTCAGCAACAAGTGGATCAGAAGACCCACTGAAAGAAGGGGGACGTTGCCTCATGAAGGACTCAATAGAATATTGTTCCCTTCTCTGCTCATTTGGAAGTCTATAATGATTCATAGCCTGTGTAAGTATAGCAATAATATTTTGCACTCCATCTCCCATAACATTTGTTTGTTCATGAGGACAATCATTGTATTTTCCATTGCATTGATCAACACGGTTCCTATGGGTTTGAGCCATCGTCTAAAACCCAAAAAGACTAGTGTGAGAGTCAAAAATCATGCTAGGGAAAACAACATAGTAAAGGGGGAGTACCTTCAATATCTAACATCTTAGGTTTAATTCTATGATCATTACCGTAATTCTCGGACTATAACCTATTCTTATACTTAACTTTAGGGACATCCCTAGACATACCTTAGAAATATCTCTAGGGATCTCACTAAAGTTCTCGTATCCTAGTTTCCAAAGGTTGACTAAATCTTTCCTCTGATACCAACTGTAGAGACCCAAAGCTTAACGTACATGGACATTACATTAATTTTTCGGAATACTTAGTACATAAAAAAAACACACACGTAAGGACCGTAATAGTTTAGTGTCTTTGGAAACTCAGAATATAATCTTCTAATCGTGGTGAAAGATCTTCAACATCTCCCATAAAGATCTTCCAATTTTTTCTTTACCTAAAACCTTTATTTATATCCTGGGGAAAAGAAAACATAAAAGGGTGAGCCCAAATGCTTAGTAAGGGTAAACAAAAGAAATATCAATCACATCATATTCATAAGAACATAACATTTTGGAAATCCTAACCTGCAAAAGAGATCATAATATCATAACATGGGATAAATCATAGTAGTGAAATGTAATCCCAATAATCTTAAATTGAAACATGAAACTTTGTGGCATACACACATAATCATAGATAATCATTTCTTATTAGTCAAGACTCATTGCCAAGACTATCTTAGTGGACAAAGTCCATTTCTGAACCGATTTCATTCCTCGTTTCAGTCCTATTTCACTGAACCGGTTTAACATGTCGTTCCAGCCATGTCTATCTAATGAGATATAAAATCTTTACCCAATTAATTGGAGGGAGATATAGGTCCCACCCATCTCATAATGATACCAATCATATGTGTGCCACAAAATCATAAATCATACATCATTACATAACCCATGTAATAAAAATGGGATTCTTAAACAACATGACATCATAAAACAATTCATATAAGATAAAGGAATTCATAAAAATAATTCCATCACAACATAATCAAATCAATGTAATAATAGGGATAGAAACAGAACCCTATATTATCTTAGATGGAAAATAATTTTGATAAAACACTCGAACTCCATTCTTGAGGAAAATATCTGTTCTACTTCAAAAACATTTTCCTTTCATAACATGTATTACAATTTTAAACAAAAAGAAGTTGATTAAAAATAAACTTGAAAACTAGTAAAGGAATATTCTTGGAAATAATGTTTTAAAAATCCATTCATGCCGTATAAGTTAAAAAAACATTCTTCTCGTACTTTTGTCGGAAAAGTCAAAAAGTACCTCGTACGAAAAATGACAAAAGATTCATTTCATATCTTTTAATATAAACTCACCAAAGGGTAAAAATGGATTTAAACAGTTGTAGGTGGATGGAAATAATATTACATATTGAGGAAACATGGATTTGGATGATAAAATACACCCTAGTAAATACCAAAGTATAAACAATCTCGGATAAAATGAGATTGTGATATTTTCCCTTACCTTAGGTCTGATTTGCTTCGTAAGTGTCCGAACCTCCTGTATAATGATTTAAATAATGTCATTGACTTATTCCAGAATCATAATAATTGTTATGATATCATATATGGTTCACTTATGACTTTATATTACTCGTTCTTTTGTAAATTCCATGTTAAAGAGCGTTTTGGGTAAAATCGTTTCATTTGTCGTCCGTGTTTTGACTTGTAATTATTCATATGATTACTTAGATCATGATTACATAATTCCAGAATATAAAACATGATTTATATATAAGATATATTCAGAATATAAATATATATAATAGATCAGTAAATGGAAAGAAATACACCGTTCATGGAGACGGTAGGTCGTACATACGCATGAACGCTGTTTTCGTTTCCTTATTGAGTTGAATGGAATTAAGTAGATGACATAAATATATATAAACATAAATCTAGTATCACTATTACGTCATATATTTCATGATTACTTATTATATATACTTTATAATCATCCATGAATTGTTAACATGGAGAATGAATCTCATCGTGTCGTGGAGACGGTAGTCCGTACGTACGCACGAGCGATGATATCATTCTCATGATCATGGAATTGTATTGGAGTGTATGTATACTATTTCAGAATCAATATCACTTTACAATAATCATATATAGTTATTATGTACACCATTATACCAATCCAAGTAAGGTGGTGGTGGAAAATAGATTACACCACGGCGTGGAGACGGTATGCCGTACGTACACACGCGTGGTGATTTCATTTTCCGTAGGATGGATAGATTGTGAAATAGGGTTGTTTCATTATTATAATAACATATAAGTATATGAGTGATACTGATGGTATTACTTCATAATTAAACAAACTAATAAGAAGAAGTGGAAGAAGAAATAAAGTTGAAAGAATCGGTAACGGACATTACCTCTTCTTTGAAGCGCCTCTTCGAGTTCTCCTCTTAGGGCACTAAAATTGGTCTTTGAAGAAGACCAGGACATCTAGGATGTTTCTAGGGAAGTGGAGAAGAGAATTTGGCATGGGTTGGCCTAGATTTAAGTCTCAAAGTGGTGTGAGGAAGAGAGGGAGGAGGTGCCCTTTTATAAGGGAGGAGAGGGGCACCTTTGGAATAACAAACAATATTATTTTATTATAAAGTCATATTCGGTTTTTAATAGCTCAAAATTGAGTTATTTCGAAGCTAAGGTGGGGATGGGTCTAAATCCTCTAATACAATAGAATTTGGACAAGTTTAGTTTACTATTTTAACCTTATCATTTAGTTTTAACTTTAAGTTAGATAATTTTACTTTTACCGTGTCTTTTTCTGTTCTTACACTATAAGGTTAATAAACATACTATAACAAGACAAACGAGCCCCAAGTTGTTTTTTATTAATATATATAACCTTATCTAAGTCATTTGGCCGAACCTTAAATTTTTAGGAATAAAAGAACAATTAATAATATAATATTTGTTTTAAAAACTATTTTATGTCCATTTTGACACTATTTAGTAATTGATTTTTGTAAAAATAATAATAGAATTATTAGTTCGAAAAAAGTTACTTAAATCACTACTAACATGTCATATTAACCTATAAAATTAGTTTAATTCATAAAAAGCCTCAAATTACATTTATTTGGGTATTTATAACATCAATTATGTCAATATTTCATTAATAAGATAATTACTGCATCATTGTTGTGTCATAAATAAATTAACTTATTTAAGGTCTAAAAAATTACAAATAAAATACAATTATGTAGGAAATATTTTTTGATTTCTAACGAAAATTTATAGTCGAATTTATCTTATGTATAACCCTATATTAAAAATGATTTAGTTATTAAAATTTGATTTTAATTATTTTAACCCTTCTTTAAATAAATTGATAATGAATGTCCTAATCTAATCCAAGTGGGCCTAAATGGTCATATTTTATTCCTATGGTTGTTTTTGGTCTAATTACACATATCCAATATAATTAGGACATGTGTTAGGGTAATAATAATAACACTTTTACCCTTAATTACCCTATTTACTTTTAACCGAGGTAAAAAAAAGTAATAAGTTACTATTCACCAAAAATTATTTTCATCTCATTGAACCACATTTTATTCCTTGATATTAACCGTGTCTCTTGGATTTTCGAAATTCCACTCAGAGAAGCGGTAAAATTAAGTTTTATGAAAAATTCAGTTTTTTTAACTACCACTTAGTGGTTTCACTATTCATCAAAAAATGAAAGTTTCCAGAAAAATACCAAAAATTAGGGCTAATATATATTTGATATTATGAACTCAAAAATGATGTCTATTTTACCAAATTCAAAACATATCAGTTGCATTAATTTATTTAAAAATTAATTCCCGTCGTCAAAACAAATAGTGTGTTCTTAACAGATAATAACTATCAAAAGATTGACACTTGTTTATGTCTGGTTTAAATGTGAAATTGCATCCAATGACCAACATTGTATTAAATTGTAAAAATATATTCTAAATATACTTTAAAACCACTCAAATTAATAGTTTATCACTATTAATTATTTCTATTAAAAAGGTTGTTTTTAATTAAAATTTAGTAATTTTCACTATTCACCAGAAAATGAAAGTTATCCGAAAAGTACCAAAATTTCACCATAAGCTGATTTCGATATTCCGAATCCAAAAATGAAGTCCATTTTGAAAAATAAAATGAACAAAATTTTAAAAAGTGGTTATTACTATTCATAACAGCTAGTTTAAATAATATTTTAATAGCATATCGTTGTTTAGTGAAACTCGGTGTTGCGTACTACACACGCTAACAAGGAAGGTCGCGATTTGCGTGTAATGAAAGGAAAGTCAAGGATGCATGTTGTGTAAGCTCCTTTTAGTGTAGCGTACAACACAAGACATTAATGAAATTAAAAGAATATTTTTCATAAAATCTCGGGGTGTTACAATTTTCCAGTGTAATAAACTAACGAATAAGAATTATAAATAATATTAATGTATTAAAACCATTAAATTATATTTATAGAATATTTTTATTGTCATAAACTCACTATTACATGTTTTACCTTTGACATATTATTTTATTTAATATTTTTTTCTAAAAAAAATCCAATCCTCTAGTATAAATAACCCCTCACCCCCCTTGGAAAACCACTCCTATCACCCTTAAGAAATCCAAATACATACAAAAATACTCTCTATAAATAACCTTATAATACATAGAGACATTAAAGGGTAATTAAAATCCAATAATCAAGGTAGTTTTAGTGTTATACAAGAGAAGCTACACCGAGGATTAAGTAAGTTTCGATCAACTCCTCTTCTTTTTTTCTTATTATCTTTATTTTTTACCACCCCATTCAAAAAAATATAATATTAATAAGGAATGAATTTAAAATTATATTAATAATGTTAATATACTATAACTTTCATATTTATTAAAACTATAAATTTCAAATTTCCCTTTCCCGCTCTCCCGACAATGTCACATCAAAGTTCGATTAACATCCTAAAGAGACATTATTGTGCCAAAACTTATTATAATCATCTAGGATGGATATTATGAATTATATATAATATATAATTATACAATTACATGTATTTTAATCTTCTATAATTAATTAAACTCATTTATAATGTCTTTGGACAAAATTAACGACATCAAAATAGAACATAAAATATTTAATGACAATGTGATATCAAAACAATTAACATTTAAAAATTAATGTTATATAAAATAATCCAATAATTAAAATTGATAAATAACTCAGAAAATGAAAGTAATTTACTTCTAAAAATATGTTTTAATAATTCTATATTTATTATTTAGGAGGAGGTAAGAGATGAAATAAAGTAGGAATTAAGGTAAGGGAATTTTCAAACCCAACTCACATTCATTAGGTTATACAGTTTTTATAACAAATTATATATGTATATTAATCTAATGTTACATAAATATCATTTCATTATTCATCCTTTTTATTTTTTGGGATATAAATATTTCCCCCGATATTTTTAAGTCAAATATTTGATTTTCCAAAAGATACATTTTCTTTCCAAAAATCAATTCTTTGATTCCTTATGTGTTTTTCTTTCCCAATGAATAATGATACATCATTCCTAATTATGATCCAACTTTTTCATTTTGGAACCCCAATGATTATTCAAGAATTAATTCTTGATTAAATCCATATTAAACCCATTCCTTTTCATTGGTTATTTCATGACGATGATTATTAGACTTTCTATGTGGTGTCCATGATTATGTAAATATTATGATGTGATGGGAGGAGACACAATTGTGTATCCCTCCAATAAGTTTGGTAACGTGATTTATCTCCTGAGATAATGTGTATTATTAATTAACATGTTTCTATCTTTGTTCAGAATGATTATTTATGATTATGTGCATATGTTATGTGTGAACATGATGCAATCTTTGTTCATAACTATGTTTGGTATTTTACCACTATAGCATGATGTATTATTTTAATTCATGGGCATATTCCATGCCCAATTCCTATTTTTTACCTCAGGATTATTATGATGAAAAATTGATTATGATGTGATGATGATGATTCTGCTCACCAATGAAATATTTGTAACGACCCAAACTTTTTAATAATTTTTGTTTCCTAATTTTGTGTGTTATTTTATTTTTTAATCATCAAAACTATTTCATTTAATAAAATGAGTATAATTAAAATGAGACCGTTGGTTTTTGACTATTATATGACCGTGGATCAATATGATCATTGGAAACTAAATTTTAAAATTATTTTCTATAAATACAAGTGATCTTGGTTAATACAGAAAGAAGATTCGATAGCCCCATCCAGTAGTCTCTGGCCGATCGAATCCCATCTCACGGAACATGGGAAGGAGGTAGCACTACTGGGATTTTCTTTGGAACAAACCCAAGCCGAACTTCATCATGTGAAGTTGGAATAGAATCGCCTTAAGAAGATGTTCAAGTTGATAGAAATCACCACTCAGGCAATGTTGGTCGAGCCGCCCCAAGATTCTATCACCTTAGCACAACTTTCACTTATGTTCTGTGCTCGTGTTATAAGGGGATATGTAATGAGACCATAACTGCATTGTGTAATCCTTTGAGATAAATAAAGTTGTTATTTCTTTTTATAGTGAAGTTTGTGAATTTTCTAATGTCCGGATAAATATAGGATGTATATTATTGATTTTTAGAAAAGAAGGGATATATTAAAATATATATGTAAACCATAAATTATTATTAATGTGTAATGATTTTCAAAAAATGGTCTTCTACAGTTGTGTTCAGTATGAAATTTAGAGTCTAATAAGATCAACTTAATTTTTGGTGAATAGTAAATTATGAATAGTGATTTCACACTTATGATTAGTAATGTGACCAAATAAATTAAGTAACCACACTTAAGAAATTTTTGATATAATTTAGACACCTTGATTAAGTAATGTGATTCAATAAAATCGGTAAAAAAATATTTCAGAAATTATTAGTCAAATATTACTTTTTCAGGTGAATAGTGTGTTTTAATTAAAAATTACATATAAATTATTTAGAAAATTATTTTTATAAAATTGATTTCATTTTTTAATTCATAGGATCGATATTACGTTATGGTGATTTTTGGGGATTTTTCTGAAAAATGAATTTTTGGTGAACAGTGAAAATGCAGTTTTTAGTTTTGGGTGTTTAACGACATCATTAAGGATGTAATAATTATGTAATCATTCTGGTCAACTTATGAATAGTAATATACTGTATGAGGTGTCCCAAGTGGCCAATACCATGGGAAAATACCATGGTCAAGCACAATATTCTTCCAATACCACCGATGAGGTGTCCCTTGGACATTAATGAATTGTCCCCTCACTTCTCCTTTAAATACCAATCCATTCCCTCATTCATTTCATTTACAAATCCCCCTCAACGAAGTTCTAGTCTCCTTACCTCCCAAAAAATCTTCCCAAGGTTCCCTCAATCCTCCCAAGGTCCCGAACATCAAGCTTTCGAAGTTACTCTTTAAGGTAAGGGATTATTTCGCCCTCCTCTTTTAAGTCATGAATTCCTTTATGTTGTGTCTTCTAGTTTCCATATATTTATGTTGAGGGTATGTTCTTATATGTTTTAATTACATTCCATTTCATGTCTCATTTTTGAGAGACCATTTCCGCTCTCGTCAAATTGTTTTCTGAATTTTTAATTGACGCCGTTAGGCTGCCGAATTTCTCGTAAAAGAAATCACATCTTCTTTATTCTTTAATGTTTCTTTTTCATGTGGTATGTCATTCAAATATCCATTCCATGATCTTATTCAGTACTCATACTATATTATTAATTATTTATGAGGGGTTCACCCTTGTCACATTTCTTTTCAATGTTTTCTAAAACCATGTTATATAGTCGTTATGGTGTAGAAATTCCGTCTCAAAATTTATATCTCTTTCTCTCAAGAAATTCTATTGTTTATTTATGTGAATACCCAAACCTATTTCGTTTATATGGGTGTTCATAAATATAAAAAAAATTATATTTGGTTCTGGAATTGACATACATATAACCCTCACTACCTTTCTAAGGGTTATAAATGAAATAATGATCTTATTTTTAAGATCTTATTAAACGTCATGATTTTGACATGAAACCCATTTCTTTAATTACATTTGGGTTATTTATGTAATGTTTAATTATGATATATGTGGATCACATGAAAATAAAGACATATTAAGGGTGTGCCCTGATAGCGCTCCAATACATTGGGTGAAGAATTAATCTCTAGAGATGACAAGTTTCACGATACCTTGGTGATTAAACTTGGTAATTTTTATGATTCCTTGGGGATAGACCTTGCTGATATGTTCATGAATGTCTAAATGAAATGTTGAATCCACGCATTCAAGTTATGTTCCATGTTATTTTCATTATGATATGCTTATACTTCCATTTCTCATGTCTTTATGTTTTTATTCAAGTTCTTATTGTTAACACAAGTAATTGATTCCCTTGTTTAACCTTACTAGGCCTTCTGCTCACCCTTTCCATTGAGGTATGTCTCCAAGATATGAGATGCAGTATTTGTATGTAGGATGAACCTATGATGAATCCATACAAGTGGTTTATAAGAATTTTTTATGTTTTATTCAAATTTTATTGTTCCAAATTTCCATGACACTAGACTTTAAAGATCCTCTGTATGTAAAATGTAATGAAAAGTTATGTATTAAAAAGGTGGGATGTAATAGTTGGTATCAAAGGATAGTTTAGTTATTTATAGAAATTAAGATATGAAAACTTTAGGAATAAACCTATAGAAAAATTAAATATAGGAAAACTTCCTGGTATTTTGGTGAGTATAGAGTTAGTGGTTTATCAAAAAAATACATCCCTATCTGGATTAGAGCAGGTAGAGGCAACTCTAGCACAGATATACATAGGGGTAAAACCTGAAAAAACCACTTTGAGCTGGACTCAAACGGGAACTGGTGCACGGCAATGTCCTTTGCTGCACTCTTGGTTACAACACTCCTGGGGGATATGTTTGGTTAATCGCAATATTTTTATGAATCTTTATGAAGGAATTATAGAGAAATGTAATTGTTTATGAATGATGTTTTAAGACATAAAATCCTTTATTGTTAAAATATTCATAAGTGAAATAAGTTTCTCACTAATGTTTTAATCTTTTAAGAAAATGGTGGGCAATAGGAGGAACCGTGCAAATGGTGACCGCAATGGTCCATGCACTGACGACCCTCCGATGGAAGCCAGAATGGAAAAATTCATGCGAATGATGAACCAACTGACTCAAGTTATGGGAAATAACTTGAATCAAGCTGAGATACTGATCTCACCATGAAGGGAACAACATTTTGGTGAGTCTTTTATGCGTCAACGACCACCAAACTTTAGTGGATTGTCTTACCCATTGATTTCTGAGTAGTGGATCATCTCCATCGAGAAAATATTTTCTATGCTCCGATGTTCAGAGTAAGATAAGGTCACCCTGGTTGTCTATCGCTTAGAATGAGAAGCTGATCAGTGGTGGGAACTGATCAAACACACTATGCAAAGAGTGGAAGTTGAAGCTATAGAGTTTGAAGAGTTTAGATGGATCTTTTTCAGTAAGTATTTCCCTCGTTCCATGAGAATAAGAATGGATAAGGAGTTTCTCGAGCTAAAGAAGAGGGAGAATGAATCTATGGGAATCTATGAGATGAACTTTACAAAGCTTTCACGATATACCTCTATCTTTGTCATGGATCCAAATGGTAAGGCTGATAGATTCTTTGGTGGACTGAGACCTCATCTGTGGAAGAATCTAGCCAACCGAGACTATGATAGCTAGGAGGAGATCGTGCAGAGTGCGATGAAGGTCGAGCTAGAGTTTGGTGAGACGCAGTGGTATCATAAATCAAATGACAAGAAGAGATTGTTGTTGCCTAGATTAGGGAGGAGCTTTGATCATGGAAGAGGAGGCAAGCAAGTATAACTTCCCGCGTGTAATAATTGTTGGAATAAGCATTCGGGGAACTACTTGCTCGGGAGTTGGAAGTGCTACAAGTGTGGTAGAGATTTCCACATTGCGTGGAATTTTCATGGTGAGGTGAAACCTCAACTTACAAACACAAACAACAAAAGTTAGATGGTGTAGGCCCTACCTGATGTCCAGTTCTTCAAGTGTGGACAACGTGGGAACTTTTCCAATCACTGTCCAAATCTGAGGGCATTGGAGGGGAACCACTATCTGCCTCAACAAAGGCAAAGGGATCAAGGACATGATTGTACTATCACGACAGATTAAGTTGAAGCTCTGAATGATGTGGTAGTAGGTACCCTTTTTGTCCCCTCAATGCTAGCAAATACTTTGTTTGATTCTGTATCTATGCATTCCTTTATTTCCTCCAAGTTTGAAAAGAATTTAGAATCAACCCCCACTTTTCTAAAAGTAGAGTTATCAGTCAAGACTCCTGGTGCGACTATCCAAGCATCGTTAGTGTTTAGAAACTCTAGTATTTACTTTAGTGAGCATAATCTTATCACAAATCTAGTAGTCATTCCCATGTTTGAATTCGACATTATACTAGGGATGGAATGGCTCTCAAAATATATTTCTATGATCAATTGTAGAAGAAAGGAAATATCAGTAGTCTTGAATGGAAAAACTACTGTTATTTTTCAAGGAGAGTTATCTCAACTTGATCTTTGTCTAAAAGAACCACATATATCCTTCTTTATGGATTTTATTGGTGAAGAAGGAGAAGGAGATGAGAGTTTAAGGATAGAAAGTGTCCCCATCATCCAAGAATATGTTGATGTATTTCCTGAGGAGTTGCCTGGACCTCCCCCTGAAAGAGAGGTAGAGTTCCTTATTGATCTCGTACCTAGATCTCATCCAATATCAAAGACCCCATATGGAATGACAAATGTGGATCTGGAGGAATTTAAGAAACAACTCCAAGATCTTTTAGAGAAGGGGTTTAGCCGACCAAGTGTGTCTCCTTGGGGAGCACTTGTTCTCTTTATGAAGAAGAAGGATGGATCGATGCGGCTATGCATTGATTATAGAGAACTGAACGGGATCATTGTAAAGAAAAAATACCCTCTTCCAAGAATTGATGACTTATTTGACCATATTCGGGGGCTAAATTCTTCTATAAGATTGATCTTCAATCTGGTTATCATCAATTGAGGGTGAAGAAAGAAGATATTCAAAAAACTGCCTTTTGATCAAGATATGGGCATTATGATTTTTTTGTTATGCTCTTTATACTGACTAATGCACCTGTTATTTTTATGGATTTGATGACTAGAGTCTTTAATGACTACACTGATAACTTTTTGGTAGTTCTTATTGATGATATTTTGATATATTCCAAAAGTCGCGAGGATCATGAGGATTATCTGAGGGATATTTTTCAAACTCTTTGGAAGGAGAGGATTTTTGGGAAGTTCGGAAAATGTGAATTTTGGTTACAATAAGTTTCTTTCATGGGGCATATTGTAACCAATGAAGGAATCACAGTTGACCATGCAAAGGAAAAAGTTGTAGAGGAGTGGCCTGAACCTACAAAAATAACTGATATTTATAGTTTTCTTGGATTAACAGGATATTATAGGAGGTTTGTGAAAAACTTTTCATGGGTATCTAATCCATTAACAAAGTTAACTCGAAAAGGGGTCAAGTTAATCTGGAAAAAGGAGTGTGAGTAATGTTTCCAAGAGTTGAAGAAGAGATTGGTTACTGAAACTGAGTTAACTCTACCCTCAAGTGGAGAAGGATTTGTTATTTTAAGTGATGCATCTCTAAAAGGGATTGGGAGCATCCTCGTGGAAAATGACAGGGTCATTCCCTATGCATCTCGACATTTGAAGACTCATGAGCAGAATTATCCTATGCATGATTTGGAGTTGGCTATGGTTATCTTTGTTCAAAGGATATAGAGGAACTATCTTTATGGGTAGAAATGTGATATATACACAGACCATCAAATATTGAAGTATATTTTCAAAAAAAAGGAATTTGACATGATATAGAGGATATGGTTGTAACTTCTTAAATACTATGATTGTTCAATTCATTATCATCCTGGAAGATCAAACAAAGTCACTGATGAATTAAGCAGGAAAGACCCAGTTGTTCTTTCCATGATGTGGATTCAGAGAGATCCATTGATTAATGACCAAGTAAAGGTGGACATGGGAATTATAAGGTAATGGACATCATCAACCCTAACCCAAATGATTTATCTACCATCATTACTAGAGAAGATCAAGAAAGCACAGAATGAAGATCCTTTGTTACAGAAAAAGTTTGAGGTTATAAAGGATGGAAAGTTTATTGAGTTCAATAGTGATCAAGAAGGTGTAATTAAATTTCATACAAGACTATGTGTTCCATCTATTCCAGAAATAAAGAAAACTCTGATGGATGAAGCTCATAGCTCTACTTTCTCGATACATACAGGATGCAAAAAAATGTGTAGGGACATTCGTGATCATTATTGGTGGGATAATATGAAAAGGGAGATTGCTGACTATACTTCAAGGTGCCTAGTATGTCAGTAAGTGAAGGCAGAGAGACAACTTCCTAAAGGGGTATTGCAACCACTACACATACCAGCATGGAAGTGGGACAATATCACTATGGACATTGTCACTGTTCTTATGAGAACTTCCAAAGGAAACAATGCAATATGGGTTATTGTGGACCGTCTCACCAAGACTGCCCATTTTATCTCCATTCGGGAAGATTTCCCTCTCGATCAACTTGCCAGGATTTATGTGAAGGAAGTGGTAAGGCTGTATGGAGGTCCACTTTCTATTGTATCTGATCGCGATCCAAGGTTCACATCAAATTTCTAGAGAAGACTTCAACATGCTCTAAGCACTGAATTGAATTTCAGTACTGCCTATCACCCCCAAACTGATGGAAATCTGAATGGACTATTCAAACACTCGAGGACATGATGATAATGTGCTCAATGGAATTTAAGGGTGGATGGGATCAACATCTCTCTTTAGTTGAGTTATCTTACAACAACAGCTTCCACTCGAGCATTCAAATGGTACCCTATGATGCTTTATATGGGAAGAGATGTGGAACTCCTACTTGTTGGGATGAAGCTGGTGAGAGAAAGCTTCTTGGGCCTGATCTTGTGCAAGAGATGACAGAAAAAGTCCATGCCATCCAACAACAAATTAAGGCTACTCAGAGTCAGAAAAAGAGCTATGCCGACAACCGTCGAAGGGACTTGGAGTTTGATGTCGGTGACAAGGTCTTTCTTCAAATTTCACCTTGGAAGAGAGTCATGAGGTTTGGGAAGAAAGGGAAGCTCAGCCCTAGGTACATTAGCCCCTATGAAATCATTGATCGCGTGGGATCAGTGGCCTATCGGCTTCCACTTCCTCCAAATTTAGCACAAGTTCATGATATCTTCCACATATCTCTCTTGAGGAAGTGCATACCTGACCCTTCACATGTACAAAACCCAGAGGTGGTACAAATGGAACATGACCACTCTTATTTGGAGTAGCCGGCGGAGATCATGGATCATATAGACAAGGTTCTACACAACAAGACTACCCACCTTGTTAAGGTTTTGTGGAGGAACCACAAATATGAAGATGCCACATGGGAACTAGAGGAGTCTATGATGCAGAAGTACTCGCATCTTTTCTCCTCTGAGGGTACGAGTTAAAAATTTCAAGGATGAAATTTCTTGAGGGAGGAATGTAACGACCCAAACTTTTTAATAATTTTTGTTTCCTAATTTTGTGCGTTATTTTATTTTATACTCAAAAAAACTATTTCATTTAATAAAATTAGTATAATTAAAATGAGACCGTTGGGTTTTGACTGTTATATGACCATTGGTCAATATGACCATTGGAAACTAGATGATACAATTATTTTCTAAAAATACAAGTGATATTGGTTAATATAGAAAGAAGATTCGATGGCCCCATCTAGTAGTCTCGGGCCAATCGAAGCCAATCTGATGGAACTTGGAAAGGAGCTAGCATCACTGGGATTTTCTCTAGACCAAACCCAAGCCGAACTTCATCGTGTAAAGCTGGAACAGAATTGCCTTCGTAAGAAGTTCAAGTAGATAGAAATCCCCACTCGGGCAATGTTGGTCAAGGCGCCCCAAGATTCTATCACCTTAGCACACCTTACACTTAGATATTATGTTGGTGTTATAAGGGTATATTTAATGAGACCGTAACTACCATTTGTAATCCTTTGAGGTAAAGAAAGCTGTGTTTTCTTCTTACGGTGAATTTTGTGAATTTTCAAATGTCCGGGTAAATATAGGATGTATATTATTGATGTTTTGAAAAAAAGGGATATTTTAAAATATTTATGTAAACCATAAATAAATAATAATGTGTAATGATTTACAAAAAATGGCCTTCTACAGTTGAGTTCAATAAGAAATTTAGAGTCTAATAAGATCAACTTATTTTTTGATGAATAGTCAATTATGAATAGTGATTTTAAACTTATGATTACTAATGTGAACAAATGGATTAAGTAACCTCACTTAAAAAAGTATGGATATAATTTAGGCACCTTGATTATGTAATTTGATTCAAAAAAATATGTAAATAACTGTTTCAGAAATTATTAGTCAAGTATTAGTTTTTTGGGTGAATAGTTTTTTTATTTAAAAATTAATTTAAAAATATTTAGAAAACTATTTTTATAAAATTTAGTTAATTTTTGAATTTAGAGCATCGATATTAGGTTAAGGTGATTTTTTGGGATTTTTCTGAAAAAAATGAATTTTCTGTGAATAGTTAAAATATAGTTTTTAGTTTTGTGTGTTTAATGACATCATTAAGGATGTATTATTAGGTAATCATTCTGGTCGACTTATTAATAGTAATATAAGGTATTATGTATCCCAAGTGGACAATACCATGGGAAAATACCATGGTCAAGCCCATGGTTTTTCCAATACCACCGATGAGGTGTTCCTTGGCCATTAATGACTTGTCCCCTCACTTCTCCTTTAAATACCCAGCCATTACCTCATTAATTTCATTTCCAAATCCTCCTCAACAAATTTACTATATCTTTACCTCCCTATGAATCCTCCCAAGGTGTCCTCAAGCCTCCCAAGGTCCCGAACATCATGATTTCAAAGTTACTCTTCAAGGTAAGGGATCCTTTCACCCTCCTCTTTTAAGTCACAACTTCCTTTTTGTTGTGTCTTCTAGTTTCCATATATTTATGTTGAGGTTATGTTCTTATATGTTCTTGATTACTTTAAATTTCATGTCTAATTTTTGAGATACCCTATCCTCTCTCATCAGTTTGTTTTCAGAATTTTTATGTGACACCGTTAGGCTTCCGAATTTCTCGTAAAAGAAATCCCATCTTCTCTTTTCATTCATTTTCCTTTGCATGTGGTATGTCATTCAAATATCCATAAAATGATCTTATTCAGTACCCATACATTTTTATGAATTATTTATGAGTGGTTTAACCTTTTCCCCTCTATTTTAAATGTTTTTTAAAACCATGTTATATATCCATTATGCTGCATAAATTTCATCACAAAATTTCTCCCTTTTTCTCTCAAACAATTCTATTGTTTATTTATGTGAATACCCAGACATATTTTATTTCTATTGGTGTTCATAAATATATAAAAATTATATATTTTATTCTTGAATTGACATACATATATCATTCACTCCCTTTCCATGGGTTATAAATGACATAACGATCTTATTTTTAAGTTCTTTTTAAACATCACGATTTTGACATAAATCCCATTTTTTTAATTCCATTTGGGTTATTTATGAAATGTTTGATTGTGATCTTTATGGATCACATGAAAATAAAGAAATATTAATGGTTCACCCTGATAGAAATCCAATTCATTGGGTAAAGAATTAATCTCTAGAGATGACAAGTTTCACGATACCTTGGTGAAAAACCTTGGTAATTTTTATGACACCTTAGCGATGGACCTTGGTGATATGTTCATGAATGTATAAATGAAATGTTGAAGAAAAATATTCAATCTATCTTCCATGTTCTTTTCATTATGATATGCATATACTTCCATTTCTTATGACTTTATATTGTTATTCAAGTTCTTATGGTTAACACAAGTAAACTGATTCTCTTATTTACCCTTACTAGGCCTCCTGCTCACCCTTTCCTTTAATGTATGTCTCCAGGATATGAGATGCAGTAGTTTTACGTAGGATGAACCTATGATGAATCCCTAAAATTGGTTTAGAATAATTTTTTATGTTGCATTCAAGTTTTATCGTTCCTTATTTCCAAGACACTAGACTTTAAAGATCCTATGTATGTAAAATGTAATGAAACGTTATGTATTAAAAAGGCGGGATGCAATAATATTGTTTCCTGTCCATTTTTTATCGTCTTACTATAATTTCAGATCACCCATTTATTGATTTATATCCTCTAATTACTAATTTACTAAGGATAATGTGAGTTATTAGAAGGATAAAGAAAACAGATTCAAATAAATGAATACAATTTATTATGTATATGTGATGTATGATCCTAGTTTTCACAAGATAATATTCTTTTTGATCCTTGAATGTATAACTATTATGTTTGTAACACCCGAGACTTTTATGAGAAATATTTTGTTTTTATGTTATATAAATCATCAAAGGAATCTTTCACTACACACAACACTAGCTTGGCTTGCTTTACACGCAACCGCGACCTTCCTCGATAGCTTGCGTCGTACGCAATACCGAGTTTCACTAAACAACAATATGCTATTAAAATATTATTAAAACTATCCGTTATGAATAGTAATAAACACTTTTTGAAATTTTGTAAATTTCACCTTTCAAAATGGACTTCATTTTTGGATTCGGAATATCGAAATTAGCCTAGGGTGAAATTTTGGTATTTTTCTGAAAACTTTCAATTTTTGATGAATAGTGAAAACACTGGGTTACTATTTAAAAACCGACTTTTTATTTAAATAATTATTTATTTTATGGAAATTTATTTTAGGTCAAAATTGATACATAATACCTATATAAGTTCAATGCAATTCATTTGAGTCATTTTATAATAATTTTAGATATATAAAAATTTTATTGAACTTTTCACCGTCTTTTTCCCACCTCCTAGGAGAATTTGCAAATTTACATAAAACTTAATTTTACTGATTTTGTGAGTGTAATTTCAAAAATCCAAGAGACACGGTTAATATCAAGTAATAAAATTTGGTTCAATGAGATGAAAATAATTTTTGGTGAATAGTAACTTTTTACTTTTTTTACCACGGTTAAAAGTAAATAGGGAAATTAAGGGTAAAAATGTTATTATTATTACCCTAACACATGTCCTAATTCTATTTGATAAGTGTAATTCGACCAAAAACAACCTTAGGAAAAAAATATGACTAGTTAGGCCCACATGGATTAGATTAGGACATTTATTATTAATTTATTTAAAGAAAGTTTAAAATAGTTAAAATCAAAGTTTAATAACTAAAGCATTTTTAATATAGGATTATACATAAGATAAATTCGACTATAAATATTCATTAGAAATCTAAAATAATTTCATACATAATAGTATTTTATTTGTAATATTTAGACATTAAATAATTTAATTTTGTTATGACACAATGATGATGCAGTAATTATCTTATTAATGAAATATTGACATAATTGATGTTATAAATACACAAATAAATGTAATTTGAGACTTTTTATGAATTACAATAATTTTATAGGTTAATATTACATATTATTACTGATTTAATTAACTTTTTTCTAACTAATCATTCTGTTATGATTTTCACAAAAATCAATTACCAAATAGTGCCAAAATTGACATAAATTGTTTTTAAAGCACATATTATATTATTAATTGTTATGTTATTAATAAAAATCTAAAGTTCGTCCAAATGACATAGATAAGGTTATATATATTAATAATAAACAACTTGGGGTTATTTGGGCTTGTTATATTAAGTTTATTAACCTTATAGTGTAAGAAAACAAGAAGACACGGTAAAAGTTAAATTATCTAACTTAAAGTTAAATCTAAATGATAAAGTTAAAATAGAAACCTAAACTTATATAAATTATATTGGATGAGATTATTTCAACCCATACCCACATTAGCTTCGAAATAAATCAATTTGGAGCTATTAAAAACCGAATATTACTTTATAATAAAATAATATTTTTAGTTTATCCAAAGGTGCCCCTCTCCTCCCTTATAAAAGGGCACCTCCTCCCTCTCTTCCTCACACCACTATGTGCCTTCAAGATCGGCCAAACCCTGACAAATTCTATTCTCCACTTCCCTAGAAACATTCTAGAGGTCCTGGTCTTCTTCAAAGACCAATGTTAGTTCCCTAAGAGGAGGTCTCAAAGAGGCGCTTTAAAGAAGAGGTAATGTCTGTTACCGATTCTTTCAACTTTATTTCTTCTTCCACTTATTGTTATTTAGTTGTTTCATTATGAATTAATAACATCAGTATCACTAATATACTGATATGTTATTATAAGTGTGAAACAACCCTATTTCACCATCTATCCATCCTACGGAAAATGAAATCACCGCATGTGTGTACGTACGGAATACCGTCTCCACACCGTGGTGTAATATATTTTCCACCACCACCTTACTTGGATGGGTATAATGGAGAAAATAAATAACTATATATGATTATTGTAAAGTGGTATTGATTCTGAAATAGTATACATACACTCCAATAAAATTCCACAATCATGGGAACGATATCATCGCTCGTGCGTACATACGGAATACCGTCTCCACGATGTGATGCGACTCGTTCTACATGATCTTCATTACATAATGATTATATAAATGAATTGAATGAATAAATAAGATATATAGTACACTAATAAAATTATGGAAATGAGGTATCTATAACCTAAAGAGAAGAATAAAAATTTATTCGACAAAACACGCATAAGAACAAAAAGTAATAAACACCCGAATAACAAGTAGCAATGAAATATTACTAATAAGAAGCTAAGAATATGACCATATATGATATCATAACAATGAGTATGATTCTGTAATAAGTCAATGACGTTATTTAAATCATTATAGAGGAGGTTCGGACACTTACGAAGAAAATCGGAACTAAGGTACTGGAAAATATCACAATCTCATTTTTATCCGAGATTGCTTATACTTTGGTATTTACCGGTGTGTATTTTATCATCCACATCCATGTTTCCTTAACATTTAATATTATTTCCATACACCTACAATTTTTTAAATCCTATTTTACCCTTCGATGAGTTTTTAGTAAAATATTTGAAAGGAATCTTTTGTCGTTTTTCGTACGATGTACTTTTTGACTTTTTTGACAAAAGTACGAGATGAATGTTTTTTTAACTTATACAGCATGAATGGATTTTTAAAATATTATTTCCAAGAAGCTTCCTTTACAAGTTTTCAAGTTTATTTTTAATCAACTTCTTTTAGTTTAAAATTGTATGACATGTTAAGAACGAAAAATGTTTTGGAAGTAGAAAGGATATTTTCCTCATGAATGGAGTTCAAGTGTTTTATCAAAATTATTTTCCATCTAAGATAATGTAGGGTTCTGTTTCTATCACTATTATTACATTGATTTGATTATGTTGTGATGGAATTATTTTTATGAATTCTTTTATCTTATATGAATATTTTTATGATGTCATGATGTTTATGAATCCCATTTTTATTACATGGGTTATGCAATGATGTATGATTTATGATTTTGTGGCACACATAAGAATGGTATCATTATGAGATGGGTGAGACCTATATCTCCCTCCAATTCATTGGGTAAAGATTTATATCTCATGAGATAGACATGGTTGGAACGGCAGGTTAATCCGGTTCAGTGAAACAGGACTGAAACGAGGTGTGAACTCGGTTCAGAAATGGACTTTGTCCGCTAAGATAGTCTTGGCTATGAGTCTTGACTACTAAGAAATGATTCTCTATGATTATGTGTGTATGCCCCAAAGTTTCATGTTTTAAGTTATGGTTATTGGGATTACATTTCACTTCTATGATTTATCGCAAGATATGAAATCATGATTTCTTTTGCAGGTTAAGATTTCCAAAATGTTAGGTTCTTATGAATATGACGTGATTGATTTTTCTTTTGTTTACCCTTACTGAGCATTTGAGCTCACCCTTCTGTATGCTTTCTTTCCCCCAGGTCAGGAAGAAGGTTATTATATAGGATATTCCAAAAGGGACTCTAGATATTATGAAATAAATGGGAGACAATGTAGATGTTTTATGAACCAATTGTTTATGTTTTCCATTTTCTAAAGACACTATACCTATACAGTCCTTTCATGGTTTTGTTATATGTTGTAATAAGTGTGCATCAATTTTGAAGTATTAAAAATGTATGTAATGTATGGGTCATTATAATGTTTTTATCTTAAAAATGTTTTAATATTCATGTATGAAAATAAGAACCAAAATAGTTATTATTATAGTTATGGTTTAGTTAATTTGGGGATCAAGAAACATTTGTGAAAAACCATTGGATAAGACAAGGTATATTCAAACATCCCAGAATCATTATTTTAGAAAAATTCTAAATATGGGGATCCAAAAAGATAGGCCTCTGGAGTTAATTTGATAAAAGAATAAATTTTTTATTCATTCTTTTGTAATTTAATATTTTTCAACCCATTTTTATTTTAGAATATGAGAGGAACCTAGAGAAACCTAGCCAAAAGCCCATGTAATGGACAATGCAATGATTGTTCAAATGACATCCCCAATTCTATGAGAAGTAGAGTTCAAAACATTATGGAAATTATTACTTAGTTATCTTTGGATAAGAATAATAAACTGAACCATAGGAAATTTCCTCCTTCACCCAAGAAGAAGAAACTAGTTATTGAGTGTTTTATGGGTCAAGGAACAACAACATTTAATGGATCTTCTGATCTACTTATCATAGAACTATGGTTAAACTAAATAGAGAAGTTCGTTTCGACGCTCCACTACTTTGAGAAGGAGAAGGTGACTACATCTATCTATAATATAGATATAGATGTCATTTAATGGTGGGTGTTGATAAGGAACACAATGTTGAAGGATTAAATGTAAGAGACGGAGTGGGATGACTTTGAGAAAATATTTCTTAACAATTATTTCCCTATAACTCTTAGAACAATGATGTATAAAGAATTTATAGAGATAAAGAAAAATTAAGGTGAATATATCATGACTTACAAGAAAATGTTCAAAAATATTTTCAAATATTCCTCAGATTTTTTATCATCAATTATCGAAAAATTTACAGATTCTATAGTAGTTTAAAACCACATATTAGAAGGGATGTAGATATATGATACATCATGAGTTATGAAGTAGTGGTTCAATGTTATTTAAATGTAGAGATGGATTTCATATAATGGATCTATAGTTAGGGAGATAACAAGATAATAATGGAGTATGAAGTTGGTGGGTCAAATGAAAATGGAGGAAAAAGGATCCAAATACCCACATATAAAAAATGTGGGAAGGAATATCATGGGAATTTCTTAAAATCAATCTGTAAATGATTTAAGTGTGGTTTAAAAGGCCAAAAATCTCTTGAATATCGAAGAGACTTAATGAAGTTGTCCAACATAATGGAGGAACTGAAGGCCCCATCTAACTCACCACTTATAGTTCAATGCTTCAACTATAGGGGTAAAGGAAAATTTGAAGGATAGTGCACTGAATTAGGGTTCTTTGAGGGTAATTAATATCTAAAGCCACATAAATTAAAGGATAAATGGAAATATTATGGAATGAATACTACTAAGTGGTGTGAAAAATGGAATTCATACAAGGTACACATCTTATTCACTTTATAAGTTAAAAGGTTTTATCTTTGTCTAGTTCTATTCCTTTATTTATAACCTGTATGATTACTATAACTATTTAATCAATGACATGATATGATGAAGTAGATATGTCTATAGAAACATCATGTTGTGTGATCTGTGAAACCTAAGTGTCGTACTCTTCTCATATTAACATAGGCTGGAATATTCTTCCCGAAAATCTCATAATACTTCCCTTATGGGAATTTGATGCTAAATTTTCATGGATTGGATCTCATTATATAAATAAAACATAAAATATCAGGAAAAGGAAATCTAAATATTCTAGACCATCCCATTCTCCACAAAAAATGTAAGGAAGATCATGAATCTCCTTTGTAAAATTCCTCAAAGTTGTGAGTTTTGATTCCCTATGAGTAATAATAATATTCCCAAATAGTTGGGTCAAAGGAAGGTATCAACCTATATGAAATTCCCATTTTGAGGGAATTCACTAATGTATTTCCTAAAAAGTTACATGAACTTCCCCTATATCTTTAGGTAGTGATCTTAATAGAGATCATACGTAGATCCAATCATATCTCTATGTTTCCCTTCAGGATGTCCCCGATCGAACTAGATGAGTTAAAGAAGAAGCTGCAAGATAATTTGATCAAGGGGTTCATATTCCATAGTGAAATTCTTTGGGTTATGTTAGTGTTATTTGTAAAGAACAAGAATGAATCAATGCAGTTCCATATTGATTAGTGGTAGCTCAATAATATCTCAATAAAGAACAAGTTTCCCCTACCAAATATTTATGACTTGTTTGATCAACTACGAGGATCTCATTACTTTTCAAATGTGGATAATCATTCTGGATATCATCAACAAAAGGTGAAGAGGGGAGATATTAAAAATACTGCTTTCTATACAAGTTATATACAGTAAGTGTTCAAAGTGACGCCCTCTATACTTACAAATTCCCTTGAAATATTCACGGAATTGATGAATATAGTCTTTAAAGTATGTGTAGAAAAATTTATGGTAGTTTTTATCAGTGATATTATTATTTAATCCAAGATAATGGAGGAACATGATAGCATGTAAGTATTCTACTTGTGACATTAAGTATTGAGAAAATGTATGCTACGTTCATAAATTTTTTCTTATAGATGTAGTAAATCACATTCCTTATCCACGTGATCATAAGTGGGGGAATTTTTATGGACAAATAAAATAAAAAATAAATTTCTAAATTTTGTATACCCATTAAATTCAAGAAAATACATTGTTTTCTTATCTTATAAGGGAACTACCGATGTTTTCTGATCATTTTATCACAAATTTTTGTCCTGCTAACTAATATAACATGGAAATAGGTAATTCAAATATTGATTGAATAATTTAAGGAAATATTTAAGGAGATCAATAAGAGACTATTCACTGCACCTACACTCACACTACCCTCATGTAACACACCAAGCATCCATGGTACGTTTCCCTTTTAATAATGCAATAGCTTGCATTGTATGCAACTTCAAGATTCTAACACACTGCGACCAATCAAACTAGCCGTTATAAATAGTAATACCTATTTTTTGAAATTTTATAAATTATATTTTTTTAAATGGACTTCATTTTTAAATTCGTAATATCGAAATTAGCTTAGGGTGAAGTTTTGGTATTTTTCTGAAAACTTACAATTTTTGTTGAATAGTGAAAAACACTGTGTTATTGGTTACAACTAACTTTTTATTTAAATAATTATTTATTTTACTTAAATTTATTTTAGGTAAAAATAGATACATAATACCTATATAAGTTAAATTTAATTCATTTGAGTCATTTTATAATAATTTTAGATATATAAAAATTTTATTGAACTTTTTACAGTCTTTTACCCAACTCTTAGAAGCATTTGTAGATTTGCATAAAACATAATTTTACCACTTATGTGAGTTGAATTTCAAAACTCAGATAGACACGGTTTATATCAGAATGTAAAATGTGGTTCAATAAAATGAAAATAATTTTTGGTGAATACTAGCTTTGGAATTTTATTTACCACCGTTAAAAGTAAATAGGGTAATTATGGGTAAAAATGATATTATAATTACCCTAACACTAGTCCTAATTTTATTGGATATGTATAATTAGACCAGAAACATCCTTAGTAATAAAATATGATCCTATTTGGTTCACATGGATTAGATTAGGACCTTTATTATTATTTTATTTAAAGAAGAGTTAAAAGAGTTAAATTCAAAGTTTAATATCTAAACTATTTTTAATAGAGTGTTACACAGAATATAAATTCATCTAAAAATATTAATTAGAAATCTAAAAATATTTCTTACATAATGGTATTTTATTAATAATTTTTAGACATTAAATAATCTAATTTATTTATGACACAATGATAATGTAGTGATTACCTTATTAATGGAATATTAAAATAATTTATATTATAAATATCCTATTAAATGTAAATTGAGAATTCTGATAAATTAAAATAATTTTAATGGTTAATATGACATGTTTGTAATGGTTCAATAAATTTAATTCGAATTGATAATGTTTTTATGGCTTTCAAAAAAATAAAATACTAAATTGTGTCAAAATTGACATAATTGATTTTAAAAAAAAATACTATATTATTAATTGATATAATATTTGTCAAAATCTAAGGTTTGGACAAAGGACATAAATAAGGTTATAAAAATTAATAATTAAGCATATTTGGTTCTCTTTGTATGTTATAATATGTTTATTAACCATATAATATGAAAATACAAAAAGACATGGTAAATGTCAAACTATTTAACTAAGAGTTAAATCTAAAAGATAAGGTTAATATGATGACTTAACCTATCTAAAACCTATTGGTTAAGAGATTTCGCCCCATAACCACCTTATTTGAGATTTTATTCATTTTGGATCCATTAGAAACCGAAAATGACTTTATTATAAAATAATATTTTATGCTTTTCCTAAAGTGACCCTCATGTCACTTATAAAAGGTCACTTCCCCTTCTCTTAATTTCACACCTCCAAAGCCTTTTGGATCGGCCAACCCCTACCCAAATTTCCTTTCAACTATTATACCTTCAAAATAGAGGCCTTAATTTGATTAGAAATCCAACTTACGGATCTATTTTGATCAAATCAAAAGAAAGAACCCGAAGAAGAGGTAAATTTTTAATCACCTCTTTCATGTTCTTTTCTTCTTCCACTTCCTATTTTTTTGTTTTTCCAATTATAAATTAATAACTCCAATATATTATATATATAGTGATGTTGTTAAAATGGTACAAACATATTACTTATTCTATCCATCGTATGAATGACCATGTCACCATATGTGCATACGTATGACTTACTGTCTCCCCGTCGTAGTGTAGTTTTTTATTCAAACACTTCATTATTTTGGATGGGTATGATAATGAGTATAAATTATGTGATAATAAATATAACATGTTAATGATTCTGTATATATGATATACCATCCAATTACATTCTATTTCACTATCAATATAATGATATTGTCGCTCGTGCGTACGTACGGATTGTCGTCTCCACGAACGCGATAAAATTAATTCCCCATCATAATCATTCAAGAATAATTTTCATCTTATAATTAAAAATAATTTATATGAACTTAATATTGTTCTGGATATGAAAAAAATACATCCAATCTATAACAAACATTGCTTACGTAATCGAGCTTATAAAGGAAAACGTACCAGTTAACACCTGAAATGATGATACTACTAAAATATTATTAACAAAGTAATATTAGAGGACCATATATGATATTATATTTATGTATATAGTTATTTTATAATTTAATAACTATTATTGAAATATTTTACAGGAGTTCAACATACACTTGACCAAGTAAAAGTACAATTTAAGGGTTAATTCCACAATATCTTTATTATCCGAGGTTGTTTTTACTTAAGTATCAACTGAGACCTCTTTATCATCCACATTCGTGTTTTCATAAAAATGAATTTCAAAATAATTGTAATATTTACTAGAAAATGGGTTAAAGTCATTTATAACCTTATTTGACCTTATATTTTTTGAAAGTAATCTTTCTGTCGTTTCCTAAACAAGGTACTTTAAGACCTTTTTGACAAAATTAAGGTTAGAATGTTTTTTTAACTTATAGGGAATGTGCGGCTATTTGCTGCCCTTATAACATCGTCAAAGCTTCCCTTACGAGATTAAAAGAATATTTTCAAAATAAATGTTTTCTTTTATAATTATATTAATTTTATATTATTTCATAATTGAAAGAGATGTTTCTCTAAAAAAGTTGTTTTTTCATCTATGTCAACATCCTTTTGATGGATTTTAAGCTTATTTGAATTTGATTTATTATGATACAATTATTCCATATTATATTGAATGTTTTGTGATATGTTTGACTATGAATGTGTTATTCTTATACCATTCATGGTTTATGGATAAAGTATTGACTTTTCGTATGCTAGTTTTAATATGAATATTTATGTTATGTTTAAACCTTCTCATATGAGGACTGAATTAGACTTAGTAAGTGAGGGGTGGATCCCACTATAGCTCCTCGATGAATCGGTAGGTATCATGATAAAAACTATTGTCTTGGAACAAGGCCTTGAAAAAATGTTATTTGTAGTCTTGGCACGAAGCCTTGACTACGTGGTTATTAAGTCTGGCATTATGCATTCCATCTTTATAAAATTGGCTATTGATATTTCATGTGATTATTCAACTAGTAGAATATACATGTGAATATTTAAATGGAATTATTTGATTTTATCTTTGGCATATTATGGGTATGTTTATGTTTAAAAGGATTTTGTTTTATTCTAATACATTACCTTAAATTTTTATGCTTATTTACGAAAGTTTCCGCTATATTGTTATCCTTATTGATCATCTGAGCTCACCCATTTCGATGTTTTATTTTTCCCAAGATGTGGAGAATTATTTTATTGTTGACCTACAGGGATAGGCTAAGGATATTAGTGTGTTCAAAATGAGACAAAAATGTTGTTGATGTATTTATTTCATGATGTAATGTAAAACTAATGATTGTATCTAGTACTTCCAAGGCTACTAAACTGATTGGTCTTTTGGGACATGATTCCTTGTATCATTCCAATGTTATTTAATAATGCACAGACTCTGGGTAACTGGGTTCAGGGTGTTACAGTTGGTATCTATGTAATTTTAGTACAAACTGTGGAAACTAGATTTGGAATCTAGACTTCGAGGATTAGTATAGAAGAACTTCCTAGAATTTTGGTACTGTAGTGATTTTTTGAGTCTTCCAAGAAATACATCCCTGTTTGGATATGAGCAGGTAGAGGCAGCTCTGGCACAGATGTACCTAGGTGTAAAACCCAAAAACACCTCTTTGAGCTAGACTCGAATGGGAACTGGTGCACGACAATGGGACTTACTACACTTTTGGTTATGACACTCTTGGGGGATATGGTTAAGATAATTCTCATTTTATTTAAAAAACATTATGAAGGGTTTATGACTATATAACTCCTCAAAGAAATGTTTTTTATGATTTTGGATTATATCCATAAACTGTTCAATTAATGTTAACTATTTTACAAGTTTGAAATTATGTATTGTGATTCATAAAGTAATCTACTGTATTCCATTGTTTAGAAATGGAACCTAGTGGAATAAATGGAAGTTGTATCAACCCACACAATCCATTTAGGGATTTCCCTCCTACTAAAGATAATTATAGGGGAGATGGAGATGCAACTGGCGCTAATAAGCTTATCACCATACTAGGACAACTCACTCGGGTTATTAATAATAACCTTACCCATATGAAGAACCCTGATCCACAACGCGGAGGATCAATGTTAGACCACTTCATGATGCAAAAACCACCAATATTCAATGGGGGTTAAAATCCATTAGTAGCTGAGTAATGAATAAATTCCTTCAAGAAATTATTTCATGATTTGGGGAGTATAGAAAGTGGAAAAGTTGTCATGGCAGCTTATCGCCTCACGGGAGATGCAGATCAATGGTTGTCATTCATCCAAATCACAAAGGAAGATGAAGAAGTATCGAACATGTAATGGAGGGAGTTTAAAGAGATTTTCATGGAAAAATAAATTCCTCATGACTATGGAGATAATATTGAAAGATAATTTCTGAGTTTGAGGCAAAAGGATGATTAGAATATTGCAAAGTATGAGGCTAACTTTACAAGGTTCGCAAGGCATGGATTAGATTATATATGTAACCCAAGGAGTAAGATTGATCGATTATTTGATTGGTAAATACCATTTACCCATCGAGCATTGGTCTCACAATCCTTCTCATTATATGAATATATTGTCTCATGCACTATCAAGATAGAAAAGGAATTCTCTATGTCTTACGAATTTAAAGAAAATAAAGAGAAAAATAGATCGACTGAACACTATGGAAATGGAAATAAGAGGAATAAGGGAAAAGTTTAATATCCATCCTGCAGTAAATTTGTGATGAAATACCCCGGTACTTGCCTGAAGGGAATGGGATTATGTTACATGTGTGGTGAAAAAGGCCACCAAGTTTGTGATTTAAAGGGAAAGAAAGAGGTTGTCAATGCTGAATGCTCTAATTGTAGAGAAAATGGGAGTTATGAAAATGAATGCCCTAAGTACCCAAGGAACATACCTCAGAAAAATCCAAGGGAAAAATTCCAAGATTATGAGATTAGTACTGCTGAGGTTGAATCTCCAAAAGACAAGGTGGTAGGTAATTTAATGGTTTCTTCAAGTTTAGCCAATGATTTATTTGATTCTAGATCACCGCATTGTTTCATATCTTCCCAATTTGCTAATAAAATTAGATATTATCCATTTGACTTAACAAGGGAGTTTTCAGTCAAAACACCTAAGGGAAGTATCATCACAACAATGTTTTGTGAATCAGTTACCATTAGGGAATATAAATATTCTTTATCTGCTGATCTCATCATCAATTCTGTGATTGAATTTGATATAATCCTCAGAATGGATTGAATTTCGGACCATGATGCGAAAATCTATTGTAAGAAGAAGGATGTTAAAAAATTTGTTGATGATAAGGAGTACATTATCTTTAGAGTAGAAACGGAACCACCTGATTCTTATCTAGATCCACCCCAAATAGCTCTACTAAATTCAATTATTGTGGAGGAAGAGAATGGAATAATTATGGGCGAGGAAAAGAATGTTCGAATAGAGGACATACCTATTGTGCAAGAATATGTTGATGTGTTTCTAGAGGATTTACCTGGACATCCTCTAGAACGAGAAATTGAGTTTTCCATTGATTTAATTCTTAGTTCAAGGCTTGTAACACCGTGAGATTTTATGAAAAATATTCTTTTTAATTTCATTAATGTCCTGTGTTGTACGCTACACCAAAAGGAGCTTTCTCAACACACATCCTTGACTTGCCTTGTATTACACGCAATCACGACCTTCCTCGATAGCGTGTGTAGTACGCAATACCGAGTTTCACTAAACAACGATATGCTATTAAAATATTATTAAAACTATCCGTTATGAATAGTAATAACCACTTTTTGAAATTTTGTAAATTTTATTTTTCAAAATGGACTTCATTTTTGGATTCGGAATATCGAAATTATCTTAGGGTGAAATTTTGGTAATTTTCGGATAAGTTTCATATTTTGATGAATAGTGGAAATTACTAAATTTTAATTAAAAACAATTTTTTCAATCGAAATAATTAATAGTGATAAATTATTAATTTTAGTT
Organism: Viscum album; assembly: GCA_963277665.1. Lineage (NCBI taxonomy): Eukaryota > Viridiplantae > Streptophyta > Magnoliopsida > Santalales > Viscaceae > Viscum > Viscum album. The sequence continues at coordinate 246,109,814 of OY728135.1, read as the reverse complement.
GTTTTAAAGTATATTTAGAATATATTTTTACAATTTAATACAATGATGGTCATTGCATGTAATTTCACATTTAAACCAGTTATAAACAAGTTTCAATCTTTTGATAGTTATTATCTCTTAAAAACTCGCTATTTGTTTTGATGACGGGATTTAATTTTTAAATTAGTTAATGAAACTGATATGTTTTGAATTTGGTAAAATAGACATCATTTTTTAGTTCATAATATCAAATATAGCTTAGGCCTAATTTTTGGTATTTTTCTGAAAACTTTCAATTTTTGATGAATAGTGAAACCACTAAGTGGTAGTTAAAAAAACTGAATTGTTCATAAAACTTAATTTTACCACTTCTGTGAGGGGAATTTCAAAAATCCGAGAGACACGGTTGATGTCAGAAAGTAAAATTTGGTTCAATGAGCTGAAAATAATTTTTGGTGAATAGTAACTTTTTACTTTTATTTACCACAGTTAAAAGTAAATAGGGTAATTAAGAGTAAAAATGATATTATTATTACCCTAACACATGTCCTAATTATATTGGATAAGTGTAATTCGACCAAAAACAAACTTAGGAATAAAATATGACCATTTAGGCCCACTTGGATTAGATTAGGACATTTATTATTAATTTATTTAAAGAAGGGTTAAAAGAGTTAAAATAAAGTTTATTTACTAAAACATTTTTAATATGGGGTTATACATAATATAAATTCTACTATATATATTCATTAGAAAGCTAAAAAGATTTCCTAAATAATGGTATTTTATTTGTAATTTTTAGACATTAAATAATTTAATTTATTTATGACACAACGATGATGCAGTAATTATCTTATTAATGAAATATTGACATAATTGATGTTATAAATACCCAAATAAATATAATTTGAGACTTTTTATGAATTCCACTAATTTTATAGGTTAATATGACATGTTAGTATTGATTTAATCAACTTTTTTAGAACTTATCATTCTGTTATGATTTTCACAAAAATCACTTACTAAATAGTGTCAAAATTGACATAAAATAGTTTTTAAAACAAATATTATATTATTAATTGTTATTTTATTTTTAAAAATCTAAGGTTCGACAAAATGACTTAGATAAGGTTATATATATTAATAATAAAAAACTTGGGGTTCTTTTGGCTTCTTATAGTAAGTTTATTAACCTTATAGTGTAAGAACACAAGAAGACACGGTAAAAGTAAAATTATTTAACTTAATGTTAAATCTAAATGATAAGGTTAAAATAGGAACCTAAACTTGTCTAAATTCTATTGGATGGGAGGATTTCGACCCATCCCCACCTTAGCCTCGAAATAAATCAATTTGGAGCTATTTAAAACCGAACTTGACTTTATAATAAAATAATATTTTTAGTTTTTCCAAAGGAGCCCCTCTCCTCCCTTATAAAAGGGCACCTCCTCCCTCTCTTCCTCACACAACTTTGAGCCTTCAAGATCGTCCAACCCCTGAAATATTCTCTTCTCCACTTCCCTAGAAACATCTTAGAGGTTCTGGTCTTCCTCAAAGACCAATTTTAGTGCCCTAAGTGGAGGTCTCAAAGAGGCGCTTCAAAGAAGAGGTAATTTCCATTACCGATTCTTTCACCTTTATTTCTTCTTCCACTTCTTCTTCTTAGGTTGTTTCATTATGAGAACGATATTATCGCTCGTGCGTACGTACGGACTACCGTCTCCACGACGCGATGAGATTCATTCTCCACTTTAACCATTCATTATGATTATAAAGTATATATAATAAGTAATCATGAACTATATGACATAATAATGATACTGGATTTATGTGTATATATATGAATGTCATCTACTTAATCCCGTTCAACTCAATAAGGAAACGAAAACAACGTTCATGCGTACGTACGGCCTACCGTCTCCATGAACGGTGTATTTATTTCCATTTACTAATTTATTATATATATGTATATTCTGAATATATATATATATATATATATATATAAATCATGTTTAATATTCTGGAATTAAGTAATCATGATCTATGTAATCATATGAATAATTACAAGTCAAAACACGGACGACAAATGAAACAATTTTACCCAAAACGCTCTTTAACATGGAATTTACAAAAGAACGGGTAATATAAAGTCATAAGTGAACCATATATGATATCATAACAATGAATATGATTATGTAATAAGTCAATGACATTATTTAAATCATTATACAGGAGGTTCGGATACGTATAAAGCATATCGGACATAAGGTAAGGGAAATATCACAATCTCATTTTTATCCGAGGTTGTTTATACATTGGTATTTACTGGGGTGTATTTTATCATCAACAACCATGTTTATTTAATATGTAATTTTATTTCCATCCACCTAAAATCGTTTAAATCCAATTTTACCCTTCGGTGAGTTTTTAGTAAAGGATATGTAAGGAATCTTTTGTCGTTTTTTTTGTACGAGTTACTTTTTGACTTTCAGACAAAAGTACGAGAAGAATGTTTTTTTAACTTATACGGTATGAATGGATTTTTAAAACATTATTTCCAAGAATCTTCCTTTACAAGTTTTCAAGATTATTTTTAATCAACTTCTTTTAGATTAAAATTGTATGACATGTTAAGAAAGGAAAAATGTTTTTGAAGTAGAAAGGATATTTTCCTCAAGAATGGAGTTCAAGTGTTTTATCAAAATTATTTTCCATCTAAGATAATATAGGGTTCTATTTATATCCCTATTATTATATTGATTTGATTATGTTGTGATAGAATTATCTTTATAATTTCCTTTATCTTAAATGAATTTTTTTATGATGTCACGATGTTTAAGATTCCCATTTTTTATCACATGGGTTATAAAATGATGTACGATTTATGATTTTGTGGCACACATAAGAATGGTATCATTATGAGATGGGTGGGACCTATATCTCCCTCCAATGCATTGGGTAAAAATTTTATATCTCATGAGATAGACATGGCTGGAATGGTAGGTTATACCGGTTCAGTGAAACAGGACTGAAACGAGGGTGACTCGGTTCAGAAAGGGACTTTGTCCACTAAGATAGTCTTGGCAATGAGTCTTGACTAACAAGAAATGATTCTCTATGATTATGTGTGCATGCCACAAAGTTTAATGTTTTAATTTATGATTATTGTGATTACATTTCACTGGCATGATTTATCTCAGGTTATGAAATTATGATCTCTTTTACAGGTTAAGATTTCCAAAAGTTATGTGCTTACGTATATGATGTGATTGATATTTCTTTTGTTTACCCTTACTGATCATTTGAGCTCATCCTTTTATGTTTACTTTTCCCTAGGATATAAAGAAAGGTTTTAGGTATAAAAAAAGGAAGATATTTATGGGAGATGTTGAAGATATTTCACCAGGATTAGAAGATTATATTCCGAGTTTCCAAAGACACTAAACTATTACGATCCTTGTGTGTGTGTTTTTGTTATGTACTAAGTATTCCGCAAATGTAATGTAATGTCAATGTACGTCAAGCTTCGGGTCTCTACAGTTGGTATCAGAGGAAAGGTTTAGTCAACCTTGGGAAACTAGGATGCGAAAACGTTAGTGAGATCCCTAGAGATATTTCTAAGGTATGTCTAGAGATGTCCCTAAGGATAAGTATACGTATAGGATATAGTCCTAGAACTACGCTAATGATCTTAGAATTAAACCTAATATGTTAGATGTCGAAGGTACTCTCCCTTGATTATGTTATTTTCCTTGTATGATTTTTTCCTCTCACAGAATTCTTTTTGTGTTTTAGTCAATGGAGGGAACCAGAAGGAATTCGGTTAACATTGAATCCAATGGACAAATTGGTGACTATGAGCAACAAAATTTCGTAATTCCTAGAGAGAAAGGTATTGTTATTATGCCGAATCAGTCATCGCAATATATGATTAACAAGGTGAAATTTAGTGGTATGCCTAATTCATCAAATAAGAGGAAGATAGACTTTTATGCATGTTCGCATGTTGAGGAGCATAAAGAAAGGAAGATTGATATTTCTAAAGAAGGGAAGAAAAAACCTTGAGGAATACCTCAAATGGAGGGAAAAATGTTATCTGTTTGGAGAAACGGGTCACAGAGTGACAGACTGTTATGGAGTTCAATGTCTTATTTGTGGAGAACATGGGAATTACCCAACTCAATGCCCTGACCTAAAAAGTTACTTCTAAATCAAGGAAGGACTTCTTCCAGGATAATCATTGAAGAGGATGGATTAAAGTGTTTATGTATCGGTATTCAAGAATAATGTTGTTGAGGTACTTTTATGGTGTATTAGAATATTTTTGTATTGTGGTTTTCAGTAATTTTATGGTACCAGTAACCATGAAAAGTGATTCAAATATTTTGTAAATCAGATGATATGCGCATAATGAAGGGATAAGTAGAAAATGAAAAGTTTGACAGTATTCATGAGCTTATGATTGATATAAGGACTATGTGATATCATGATTTGAGTATATAGAATTTTGAGGATTTTGGTATGTGGAAAAGATTTATCTTTTGACAGCACTCATGTTTTCACTAAGATTCAATGGGTATTCATTTTTCAAGAGATTACATGATTATGGTATTCACATGACTGGAATGTGACAAACAAGATATATGAGGGATAAATGATGGCATTCACGTGATCATTTTCTCTATACTATGAGCTTAGAACGAAGTATTTTAGATAATCCTAAAGATTGGAATGGATTATGTTGGACATAAGTTAGTATTGTTTAAGGATAAAACCTTTTTTGATATTGTTGATGGGATGTTATAATAATGTTGTTTTAGAAAAAGGACAACCTGTAGGATGTGCGGCAACCCATCACGTCGGCCAAGGCTGTGGGAATCGAACCCACAACTAAAGTGCGACGGGCCTTTATCACATACCACTGGCCTACAGAAAGTCCCTGGTTAGTAGAAACTTGTTTTATTTTATTAAGAGGTATGATATATGAAGTATAAGTTCATTTTTAGAATCGTATATGATTAACCTCACCAAAGACGGACTTATGTATATTTGATAACTATTTCTAAAATTTTGTTTGAAACAGATGGAATGACCCATCATCCAATCACATGATCTGTTAATACTTCATGAATAACAGATTCAACTTCATTTCTTTAAGAGATGAAGTGGAAATTTTTCAAAGCACAAATAACAGTGAGATTGTACCAAAATCAAGTAAGTATTTCTTCTAATTCAAAATTTTCAACTTTAGGGAAATGATATTGAAAACCAAAAATGTTTTCCTAGGGATCTTATATCTAATGAATCAAATGGTACCCTATATCATCACAAATTTATGGCTTTGTGATTTCTAGCTTTTCCATAGCCATGTTTTCTACCACTCTCCATCAGAACAAGATGGTTAGATTTCTCTTCCATATCCATATTTTCACCTATGTGGAAACATAGTGATTAGTTTATTTGGGTAGCCGTTAAGTTTCATACTTTTGTTTTTAAAGATTAGTTTTGGTATTCCTTTTTATGATGTGGGTTTCTATCAAAGAAATTTTTGAATAGTAAACCATTTATAACCCCGACGAATTTCGAGGGCGAAATTCATTTTAAGGTGGGTAGAATGTAACACCCCGAGATTTTATGGAAAATATTCTTTTTAATTTCATTAATGTCTTGTGTTGTACGCTACACCAAAAGGAGCTTTCTCAAAACGCATCCTTGACTTGCCTTGTATTACACGGAATCGCGACCTTCCTCGATAGCGTGTGTAGTACGCAATACCGAGTTTCACTAAACAACGATATGCTATTAAAATATTATTAAAACTAGCCGTTATGAATAGTAATAACCACTTTTTGAAATTTTTTAAATTTTATTTTTCAAAATGGACTTCATTTTTGGATTCGGAATATCGAAATTAGCTTAGGGTGAAATTTTGGTAATTTTCGGATAACTTTCATATTTTGATGAATAGTGGAAATTACCAAATTTTAATTAAAAACAACTTTTTCAATCGAAATAATTAATAGTGATAAATTATTAATTTTAGTGGTTTTAAAGTATATTTAGAATATATTTTTACAATTTAATACAATGATGGTCATTGGATGTAATTTCACATTTAAACCAGTTATAAACAAGTTTCAATCTTTTGATAGTTATTATCTCTTAAAAACACGCTATTTGTTTTGATGACGGGAATTAATTTTTAAATTAGTTAATGCAACTGATATGTTTTGAATTTGGTAAAATAGACATCATTTTTGAGTTCATAATATCAAATATATCTTAGGCCTAATTTTTGGTATTTTTCTGAAAACTTTCAATTTTTGATGAATAGTGAAACCACTAAGTGGTAGTTAAAAAAACTGAATTGTTCATAAAACTTAATTTTACCGCTTCTGTGAGTGGAATTTCAAAAATCCAAAAGACACGGTTGATGTAAGTAAGTAAAATGTGGTTCAATGAGATGAAAATAATTTTTGGTGAATAGTAACTTTTTACTTTTATTTACCACGGTTAAAAGTAAATAGGGTAATTAAGGGTAAAAATGATATTATTATTACCCTAACACATGTCCTAATTCTATTGGATAAGTGTAATTCGACCAAAAACAAACTTAGGAATAAAATATGACCATTTAGGCCCACTTGGATTAGATTAGGACATTTATTATTAATTTATTTAAAGAAGGGTTAAAAGAGTTAAAATCAAAGTTTATTTACTAAAACATTTTTAATATGGGGTTATACATATAATAAATTAGACTATAAATATTCATTAGAAATCTAAAAAGATTTCCTACATAATGGTATTTTATTTGTAATTTTTAGACATTAAATAATTTAATTTATTTATGACACAACGATGATGCAGTAATTATCTTATTAATGAAATATTGACATAATTGATGTTATAAATACCCAAATAAATATAATTTGAGACTTTTTATGAATTACACTAATTTTATCGGTTAATATGACATGTTAGTATTGATTTAATTAACTGTTTTCTAACTTATCATTCTGTTATGATTTTCACAAAAATCAATTACTAAATAGTGTCAAAATTGACATAAAATAGTGTTTAAAATAAATATTATATTATTAATTGTTATTTTATTCCTAAAAATCTAAGGTTAGGCCAAATGAATTAGATAAGGTTATATATATTAATAATAAACAACTTGGGGTTCGTTTGACTTCTTATAGTATGTTTATTAACCTTATAGTGTAAGAACACAAGAAGACACGGTAAAAGTAAAATTATTTAACTTATTGTTAAATCTAAATGATAAGGTTACAATAGGAACCTAAACTTGTCTAAATTCTATTGGATGAGAGGATTTCGACCCATCCCCACCTTAGCCTCGAAATAAATCAATTTGGAGCTATTTAAAACCGAACTTGACTTTATAATAAAATAATATTTTTAGTTTTTCCAAAGGAGCCCCTCTCCTCCCTTATAAAAGGGCACCTCCTCCCTCTCTTCCGCACACAACTTTGAGCCTTCATGATCGGCCAACCCCTGCCAAATTCTCTTCTCCACTTCCCTATCAACATCCTAGAGGTTCTGGTCTTCCTTAAAGACCAATTTTAGTGCCCTAAGTGGAGGTCTCAAAGAGGCGCTTCAAAGAAGAGGTAATTTCCATTACCGATTCTTTCACCTTTATTTCTTCTTCCACTTCTTCTTCTTAGGTTGTTTCATTATGAAGTAATAACATCAGTATCACTCATATACTGATATGTTATTATAAGTATGAAACAATCCTATATCACCATCTATCCATCCTACGGAAAATGAAATCACTACGCGTGCGTACGTACGGAATACCGTCTCCACGCCGTGGTGAAATCTATTTTCCACCACCACCTTACTTGGATGGATATAATGGTGTAAATAATAACTATATATTATTATTTTGATTCTGAAATAGTATACATACACTCCAATACAGTCCCACGATCATGAGAACGATATCATCGCTCGTGCGTACGTACGGACTACCGTCTCCACGACGCGATGAGATTCATTTTCCACTTTAACCATTCATGAATGATTTTAAAGTATATATAATAAGTAATCATGAAATATATGACATAATAATGATACTGGATTTATGTGTATATATATTAATGTCATCTACTTAATCCTGTTCAACTCAATAAGGAAACGAAAACAGTGTTCATGCGTACGTACGGCCTACCGTCTCCATGAACGGTGTATTTTTTCCATTTACTGATTTATTATATATATGTATATTCTTAATATATATATATATATATATCATGTTTTATATTCTGTAATTAATTAATCATGATCTAAGTAAACATATGAATAATTACAAGTCAAAACACGGACGACAAATGAAACAATTTTACCCAAAACACTCTTTAACATGGAATTTACAAAAGAACAGGTAATATAAAGTCATAAGTGAACCATATATGATATCATAACAATGAATTTGATTCTGTAATAAGTCAATGACATTATTTAAATCATTATACAGAAGGTTCGGATACGTACAAATCATATCGGACATAAGGTAAGGGAAATATCACAATCTCATTTTTATCCGAGGTTGTTTATACTTTAGTATTTACTGGGGTGTATTTTATCATCCACAACCATGTTTCTTCAATATGTAATTTTTTTCCATCCACCTGCAATTGTTTAAATCCAATTTTACCCTTCGGTGAGTTTTTAGTAAAGGATATGAAAGGAATCTTTTGTCGTTTTTTTTGTACGAGGCACTTTTTGACTTTCCGACAAAAGTACGAGAAGAATGTTTTTTTAACTTATACGGAATGAATGGATTTTTAAAACATTATTTCCAAGAATCTTCCTTTACAAGTTTTCAAGCATATTTTTAATCAACTTCTTTTAGATTAAAATTGTATGACATGTTAAGAAAGGAAAAATGTTTTTGAAGTAGAAAGGATATTTTCCTCAAGAATGGAGTTCAAGTGTTTTATCAAAATTATTTTCCATCTAAGATAATATAGGGTTCTATTTATATCCCTATTATTACATTGATTTGATTATGTTGTGATAGAATTATTTTTATGATTTCCTTTATCCTATATGAATTGTTTTATGATGTCACGATGTTTAAGATTCCCATTTTTTATTAAATGGGTTATGAAATGATGTATGATTTATGATTTTGTGGCACACATAAGAATGGTATCATTATGAGATGGGTGGGACCTATATCTCCCTCCAATGCATTGGGTAAAGATTTTATATCTGATGAGATAGACATGGCTGGAATGGTAGGTTATACCATTTCAGTGAAACAGGACTAAAACGAGGGTGACTCGGTTCAGAAAGGGACTTTGTCCACTAAGATAGCCTTGGCAATGAGTCTTGACTAACAAGAAATGATTCTCTATGATTATGTGTGCATGACACAAAGTTTAATGTTTTAAGTTATGATTATTGTGATTACATTTCACTGCCATGAGTTATCCCAGGTTATGAAATTATGATCTCTTTTACAGGTTAAGATTTCCAAAAGTTATGTGCTTATGTATATGATGTGATTGATATTTCTTTTGTTTACCCTTACTGAGTATTTTAGCTCACCCTTTTATGTTTACTTTTCCCCAGGATATAAAAAAGATTTTAGGTATAAAAAAAGGAAGATCTTTATGGGATATGTTGAAGATATTTCACCAGGATTAGAAAAATATATTCCATGTTTCCAAAGACACTAAACTATTACGATCCTTGTGTGTGTGTTTTTGTTATGTACTAAGTATTCCGCAAATGTAATGTAATGTCAATGTACGTCAAGATTCGGGTCTCTACAAGGCCCATATCGAAGACCCCTTATAGAATGGCCATGGTTGAATTAGTGGAACTAAAGAAGTAACTAGAGGAATTTAGTGATTGGGGATGTATTCACCCTAGTGTTTCTCCATGGAGAGCCCCTGTCATTTTTGTTAAGAAGAAAAATGTATCTATGAGGTTTTGAATTTACTATAGGGGGATCAATGTTATAATAATAAAGAACAAGTATCCTCTACCTCACATTGATTATTTATTCGACCTACTTCATGGAGCTTAATATTTTTCAAATATTGACATTTGATCTCGATATCATCAGTTGTGTGTGAAGATGGAAGACATTCCAAAAACAGTATTTCTAACCATGTACATGCATTACAAGTTTACATTAATGCCTTTTGGATTGAATAATTCACCCGCTGTCTTCATGGATCTAATGAATAGAGTTTTCAAGGAATATCTTGATGACTTTATAGTGGTATTTATTGATAATGTCTTGATATACTCCAAAATCTACAAAGATCATGAAAATCACTTGCGCATTATTCTAAAGACTCTTAGAAGAAATTAATTATATGGGAAGTTTATCAAGTGTGAATTTTGGATTCAGGAGATTTCTTTTCTTGGCCATATTATCTCTAGGGATGAAGTATTTGTTGATCCTTCAAAGACCAAGGCAATCAAAGAATGCCCAGTAGCTATGACTATAACTAAGGTACGTATTTTTATTGGTTTAGTAGGTTATTATTGGCGTTTTGTCCAAAATGTTTCCTGATTAGCTAACCCATTAACAAAGCTCACTTGTAAAGAGGTTAAATTTGTTTGGACAAAAGAGTGTGAAAAAGTTTTTGAATAAATGAAGATAAGATTAGTTAATGCTCCAATATTGACTCTACCATCGGGGAATGATGGGTTTGTTATTTATAGCGACGCGTCAAAAAAAGAACTTTGTTGTGTCCTTATGCATAATGATAGAGTTATTACTTATGCATCACGTCAGATAAAAATTCATGTGAAAAACTATCCCACTCATGATCTTGAGTTAGAAACTATAATATTTTCTCTGAAAATATGGAGACACTATATCTATGGTGAAAAAATGTGAGATTTATACTGATCAAAAGAGTTTGAATTATATTTTCTCACAAAATGAACTAAACCTGAGGCAAAGGATATGGATTGAACTACTCAAGGATCATGATTCCATAATAAACTACCACCTGTGGAAGGAAAATAAGGTGGAAGATGCTTTGAGCAAGAAGGATCATGGAATTTTGAACAAGATGAGAGTTTAAATGGATCCTATTTTCATGGGTCTAGTAAAGATGGATATGGGAATAACCATGGAAGGTGAAACATCAATACTTTTTCAAATGGTTCCCAAACCATATTTACTAGAAAGGAAAAATAGTTCTCAGATAGATGATGAAGAATTTCAAAAGAAAATTAAAGGTGTGAATGATGGGAGATTGATCGACTTCCTATATAAATATATAATTTAGAAATTTGGGAAGAGACTTTCTATTCCTAATATACTTGATCTAAAAAGGTAATTTTTGGATGATGCACATAGCTCCAATTTCTATGTACACCCTGGTAGTACTAAGATGTACAGAGATTTGAAAGAACATATTTTGTGGGATAACATGAAGAGGGAGATTGTTGAATTTGTGTCAAGGTGTATGGTTTGTCAACACATGAAAGCTGGAAGGAAAAATCCTGGAGGATTCATGAATCCTATTCTCATACCTGAGTGGAATTGGGATAATATTACGATGGTATTTTTCATGCGGCTACCAAAGACTCCTAGAAGGAGTGATGCAATATGGGTCATTATTGATCACCTTACCAAGTCAGCACATTTTCTTGATATAAGAGAAGATTTACCACTTGAATGTCTAGAAAGACTATATATTAATGAATTTTTAAGACTCCATGGTGTACCCATATCGATTGTTTCTGATCGTGATCCCCATTTTACATCATGATTCTGGAAAAGTCTTCAAAAGGCCCTAGATACTGAACTTCGTTTGAGAACTGCCTACCACCCTCAAACTGATGGACAATCAGAACATACTATTAAAACCTTAGAAGACACGTTGATATCTTTCTCACTTGACTTTCAATATATGTGGGATCAATATTTACCTCTGGTATAATTTTCCTACAATAATAACTTCCATTCAAGTATTCAGATGGCACCATATGAAGCGTTATATGGAAAGAGATGTCACACACCAACTTGTTAGAATGATGTTGGTGAAAGAGAACTTGTAGGCCCAGAACATGTTGAGGAAACGATGGAAAAGGTGAAGGTTACCCAAACCCACATCAAAGCAGCTCAATGTAGGAAAAAGATCTATTTCGATAACCGAAGGAAGGATTTTGAATTTCAGGTAGGAGATCATGTTTTCTTGAAGGTATCTCCATGGAAGGGTGTTATATGTTTCATTAAGAATGGTAAATTGAGTCCCAAGTACATCAGATCTTTCAAAATTCTAGAATAAATTGGAGTTTTATCTTATCGTTTTTCAATGCCCCCAAGTCTCTCCAAAGTTCATGATGTGTTCTACATATCAGTGTTGAGAAAATACGTGCTTGACTCAACCTATGTACTCACCTAGGAGTAAATTGAACTGGAACCTAATTTGTCTTATTGTAAAGAGCCTGTCAAAATTCTTAATATAAGAGAACAAGTGCTGAGAAACTGGAAGACTCATCTGGTAAAAGTTCAATAAAGAAACCAAAAGATAGAAGAGGAAACGTGGGAACCAGAGGAACTAATGATGAAGAACCACTCAAATCTTTTTTTGCAGTAGTATTATAGAAATTTTTAGGATGAAATTATTTGAAAGAGGGAAGAATGTAACACCCCAAACTTCAATGGTACGTTTCCCTTTGAATAATGCAATATCTTGCATTGTACGCAACTTTGAAATTCTAACACACCACGACCAATCAAACTAGCCATTATGAATAGTGATACCCACTTTTTGAAATTTCATAAATTTTATTTTCCAAAATGGACTTCATTTCTGAATTCAGAATATCGAAATTATCTTAGGGTGAATTTATGGTATTTTTCTAAAAATATTCAATTTTTGATGACTAGTGAAAAACATTGCGTTATTGGTTAAAACCGAATTTTTATATAAATAATTATTTATTTATATAAATTTATTTTATTTTAAAATAGATACATAATACCTTTATATGATAAATGTAATTCATTGGATTTATTTTATAATAACTCTAGATATATAAAAAATTTATTGAACTTTTTACCGTCTTTTACCCACCTCCTATGAGAATTTGAAAATTTGCATAAAACATAATTTTACAGCTTTTGTGAGTTGAATTTCAAAAATCTAAGAGACATGGTTAATATCAGTAAGTAAAATTTGCTTCAATAAGATGAAAATAATTTTTGTTGAATAGTAACTTTGGACTTTTATTTACCACGATTATAAGTAAATAGGTTTATTAAGGGAAAAAGTGTATCATAAATACCCTGACACATGTCCTAATTCAATGGGAAAATTATAAATATACCAGAAATAATCTTAGAAATAAAATATGATCCTCTTTGTTCAACTTCGATTAGATTGGGGCATTTATTATTTATTTATTTAAAGAAGAGTTAAAATAGTAAAATTCAAAGTTTAAAAACTAAACCATTTTTAATATAAGGTTACACACAATATAAATTAAAAAATAAATATTAATTATAAATCTAAAAATATTTCCTACATAATCATATTTTATTTATAATTTTTAGACATTAAATTAATTAATTTATTAATGACACAAGGATGATGGAGTAATTACATTATTAATGAAATATTAAAATAATTGATATTATAAATATCCAAATAAATGTAAATTGAGACTTATAATGAATTAAACTAATTTATTAGGTTAATATTACATGTTAGGATTGGTTAAAAAAATTTATTCTAATTGATAATATTTTTATGGCTTTAAAAAAAATCAAGTTCTAAATAGTGTCAAAATTGACATAATTGAGTTTTTAAAAAAATACTATATTATTAATTGATATAATATTCCTAAAAAACTAAGGTTCGAAAATTGAATTAGATAGGGTTATATATATTAATAATTAACCACATGGGGTTCTCTTACCTTGTTATAGTAAGTTTATTAATCATATAATATAAAAATACAAAAAGACATGGTAAATGTCAAACTATTTAACTAAGAGTTAAATCTAAAAGATAAGAGTTAAATCTAAAAGATAAGGTTAATATGATGACCTAAACCTGTCTAAAACCTATTGTTTGAAAGTTTTTTGACCCATTCCCACCTTATATGCAAAATAATTCATTTTTGACCATTTAGAAAATGAAAATTATTTTATTATAAAATAATATTTCAATAGTTTTCTAAAGTGACCCTCACCTCTCTTATAAAAGGCCACTTCCCCATATCTTAATTTCACTCCTCAAAAGGATTTTTTCTCGGCCAAACCTCACCCAAATATCATCTCAACTATCCTCCCTTCAACCTAGAGGCCTTACATTGATCAGAAATCTAACCTAAGGAGCCCTTTTGATCAAATCAAAAGGAAGAACCCAAAGAAGAGGTAAATATTTCATACCTTCTTTCATGTTCTTTTCTTCTTCCACTTCCTCTTTCATTGTTGTTTCCATTATAAAATAATAACTCTAGTATATTAAATATACTATAATTTTATTAAAATGGTACAACAAAATTCATTATTTTATCCATCATATGAATGACAAAGTCACCATACGTGTGTATGTACAGCTTACCGTCTCTACATCGTGGTATAGTTTGTTATTAAAACACTTTTATTATTTGGATGGGTGTAATAATGAGTATAACTGATTTAAATAATAAATATAACATGTTAATGATTCGGTATATATGATATACCATCCAATTACATATGATTTGACCATCAATATATTGATATTGTTGCCCGTGGGTGCATACGGATTAACGTCTCCTTGGATACGTTGGGATTCATTCCCCATCGTAATCATTCAAGAATAATTTTCATTTTATGATTAAAAATAATTTATAAGATATTAATATAATTCTGGATTTTAATAAATTACATCCTATCCATATCAAACATCGCTTAGGTAACCGACCATATAATATAAAAACATACCAGATAACTCCCGAAACGATGACATGACTAAAATATTATTAACAAATAAATATTATAGGATCATATATGATATCATATTTATGTATATATTTCTTGTATAATTTAATAACAATGATTTAACTGTTATATAGGTGGTTAACATACCCTCGACCAAGGAAAATTATAAGTTAAGGGTTAATTCCACAATCTCTTTATTATCCGAGGTTGTTTTTACATAAGTATCTAATGGGACCTCTTTATCATCCACATCCATGTTTTCATAAAAATGTATTTCAAAACATTTTTACTATTTACTAGAAAATGGGTTAAATTCATTTATACCCTTATTTTCCCATATATGTTTTGAAAGTAACCTTTCCGTCATTTTCCAAACAAGGAACTTTATGACCTTTTCGACAAAATTATGTTAAGAATGTTTTTATTAACTTATACGGCATATGCGACTATTTTCTGCCATTATAACATTGTCGAAGCTTCCCATACAAGATTATAAGAATATTTTAAAAATAAATGTTTTCTTTTATAATTATATTACTTTTAAATTATATCAAAATAGAAAGAGAAATTTTTCTAAAAAAGTTTGATTTCATCTATGTCATCATCCTTTTGATGGATTTTAAGCTTATTTGAAGTTGATTTATTATGATACAAATAATCCATATTGTATTGAAGGATTTGTGATATGTTTGACTGTGAATGTGTTATTCTTATACCATTCATGGTTTATGGATAAAGAATTGACATTTTGGATGCTAGTTTTAATATGAATGTTTATGTTATGTTTAAACCTTTTCATATGTGGAATGCATTGGACTTAGTAAGTGACTGGTGGAGCCTACTATAGCTCCTCGTTGAATCGGTAGGTCTCATGAGACAAACTAGTGTCTTGGAACAAGGCGTTTAAAAAATCTTATTTGTAGACTTGGCACAAAGCCTTGGCTATATTGTTATGAAGTCTGGCATTATGCATTCCATCATTATGAAAGTAGGTATTGATACTGCATGTGATTATTCAACTAGTAGAATATCTATGTGAATAAGTAAATGGAATTATTTAATTTTATCTTAGATAT
The DNA here is from genome assembly GCA_963277665.1 of Viscum album. Taxonomy (NCBI): domain Eukaryota; kingdom Viridiplantae; phylum Streptophyta; class Magnoliopsida; order Santalales; family Viscaceae; genus Viscum; species Viscum album. The sequence goes on along the minus strand of OY728135.1, from coordinate 246,093,815 downwards.
ATTATGCTGAAGTTTATGTTTAAAAGGCTTTTGTTTTAGTCTAATACATTTCATAAAATGTTTATGCTTATTTATGAAAGTTTCCGCTATATTGTTATCCTTATCGAGCATCTGAGCTCCCCCATTTCTATGTTTTATTATTCACAGGATGTGAAGAAGTATTTTATGGTTGACCTTTAGGTATAGGCTTAGAATATAAGTGTGTTCAACAGGGTACAAAATGTTGTTGATGTTTCTATTTCATGATGTAATGTAAAACTTATGAATGTATCTAGTACTTCCAAGGCTACTGGACTAATCAGTCTTTTGGGACATTATTCCTTGTATCAAGACAATGTTATGTAATAATGCACCAACACTAGGTAACTAGGGTCAGAGTGTTACACCTCAAGTGGAGAATTTTTTTTCATATATAGTGATTCTTTGAAGAAACGATTGGATTTTATTCTCATGCAGAAAGAAAACGTGATAGCATATGCCTCATAAAAATTTAATATCCATGAGAAAAACTACTTGACACATGATTTTGAGTTACCATCTATGATATATTCATGGAATATTTGATTGTACTACCTCTATAGTGAAAAGTGTGACATCAAACCAATATTAAGAGTCTAATGTTTATATTCAAATAAATGGATCTCAACATGCATCAAAGAATATTGTAAGGTATAATAAAGGACTATGATTTCTCGATTCACTACCTTATGAGAAAGGGGAACATGGTCGATTATTATATTAGTAGAAAACAACCTTCTACACTATCCATGATGTGGATTTAGAAATATATTATCTCCATTTATATAAAAATGATGGATTTGGAAATCACAATAATGAGGGATATGTCTAAATTTTACCAACTAATTTTCCAAGAATATATCCAAGATAAGATCAAAGAGGAACAAACTGATGGTCTGGAGATATAAAAGAAGGTGAAAGTGTTAAAGGAATGGAAGTTACACGAATTCCACAACGAGGGTGATGGTTTGATTTGGTTGGGAACTATGGTTTTTTTAGGCCCACAAGGTTAGATACCCTGAGAGGGGGGTGAATGAGGGTATGACATATTAAAACAACTGCCCATATTGATCATGTCTCGCTGTTAAGAAAGACTCTCTTCTCTCTCTTTCCTATAGAAAAGTATAAACAGAAACTAAAGAATGCAGAGGACACAATTATTTTTTATTGGTTAACCCTCACTGGGCTATGTCCAAGGAGCATACAATGGCAAAGTTTTTGGGCCTGAAAATCGACAAAAGTTTCCTCTCCTTCAATACAACGGCGCACGTGTCCCATTTCAGATCATCCATTCCTTCGTCGACGTTCTTGAATCGAACATGGATCATTAACCACAACCCTTGATCTTGACATGCCACCATGAAATCCCCTTTGTCAACATATTTTTACGTCATAGTTTTATTTGTCCACAATCAAAACACAGATGTCCAATTTGTCAACAAACAGAATCACCTCAAACATGCTTTAATGATGCCTTGAGGGATTTTTTCCCAACAATTTCTGTGACTTCATCTCCTAAGATAAAATAGTTTTATTGGATAATGAATATAACTCACTTATCTCTATCCATCCTATAAGTACCAATATGTACTTTAATCATCAAGAGAACTTCTAGTGGGACTGCATGAATAGGGTGATTATAGAGTTTATATCATGGTGTTTTGTATGTTATCAAGTTAAATCATAGTGATAGAAGTCAAAAGGGATGAAGAAACCATTGCTCATAACCACATAGAAATGGGAGACTATCACTAGGAACTTTTTTACTGGTCTCATAAAGATATCCAAAGGAAATAATGTGATATAGGTAGTGGTAGATTGACTCACCAAGACTTCCCACTTCCTTACTATTTAGGTTGATTTCTCACATGAAAAAAATTCCAAGATATATGTGAAGGAAGTGGTGTGGCTTTATGGGGTTCCACATTCGATCATCTCTGATCATGATCCAACATTCACATCTAACTTCTACAGAAGTAATCAATGTGATTTAAATACATAAATGAATTTTCATATGGATAATCTCCCCCAAACTATTTTCCAATTTTAATGGACTATTTTGATACTCTAGGGAATGCTAAGATCCTGATCAATTGAATTCGAAGGTGGATGATATAAACATCTCACGTTAGTAGATTTATCAAAAAAAAACATCTTTCATTCATATATTCTAATGTCCTTATATCAATATCTATATGGGATGTGATGTACAACTCTGGTTTCGATGAAGATAGAGAAAAAAGCTACTCGGACCAAATCTTGTTCAACATATGAAATAAAAATTTTATTCATTCCAACAACATATAAATGATTCTTAGAGTCATAAATTGAGGTATTCTAACTGAAACTGAATGTACATAGTGTTTTAAGTTGGAGACAATGTTTTACAATTAATATCCCCGTGTAAGAGAGCAGTTTTGTTTCTAAAGGGATGATTTCCATAGGCATAGTTGCCCATTTGAGATCCTTGATCAAATAGGATCAATAGCCTATCGACTTTCACTTCCAAAAAATGTGGCTCAAGATCATGACGTTTTCCACATACCTCTCCTGATGAAGTACACAAATGACCTTTCACATGTATTGAATTTAATGTTTTTACAATTAGAGAATTAAATCTCTTATGAATAGTAGGTGGTGAAGATCTTGGACCATAGAGAAAAATTATTGTGCAAAAAGATAACTCACCATGTCAAAGTGTTGTGGTAAAAACATAAGTATGAAGAGGCGAGGTGGAAACATAAGGAAAAAATTAAATAGAAGTACCCTTACCTATTATCAACTGAGAATTTGAATTTTATTTTCTGGGATGAAATTTATAAAGGGGAAATAATGTGACAACCCATAGTTTATAAATGATAATTGTATCTTGAAATAAATGTATGTACTAATATACTATATAGTATTATACATATAAATTAATTGGAAAAAAATTATTTCATTAATAAATAGTTTTACAATTGTTATCTATGAAACTAATGAAATTTCAAAACATTGAAATTGGAAAAAAATATAAAATAAAAAAATGTATAAAGGGAAAATATGGATTTCCCTAATCTGTTAGAATTATCACCCCTAGTACAAACACTATCAAAAATAAAGAAAATTTTATTAAACCCATCAACATATTAGAAAATGAAAATATATAACCTCGGTAGGAAATGTAGTGAATATTGGGTGAAAGAAAAAAGTGTTATTTTGATAATATAATGTGACTGATGGAATAGTTGTGTGACCATTGGAATAGTAACCTTATTGTTGGGAATAGTAACCTAATCTTTTCAATAGTAATATATATTCAAAATAATAAATTATGGTATTAATAACATTTCTCATTATTACTGTAAGTAAACATAAATATAATAAATCAAAAAAATATCATTATTAAAAAACTCAAATAAATTTTAGGAATATTTTTAATAAAATGTATTTTAATATATTTTGTGAAAATCATAATGTTTATCTTAAAACATTAAATTGACTATGATTTGAAAATTATTTTTATAAAATGAAAAAAAAATTAAATCTTCTTTTGAAAATTTTATATGCGTGATTATTTTTTTGAAATACTTCAATTTTAAGGTGAATAGTAAAAATATGGTTTTCCTCAAAATCAGTGTGTCTTAAATTACATCATTCCAAATGTAATAATGAGAAAATAATTTATATAAATTTATGTATTCCAAAAATATATTTAATTTAATAATTTCGTCATTAAAATAGAATAAACATAAATTTGGAATCTAAAATGTATTTTGCAAAACCTAAAGACAAAAGTGATCCCTTAAATTAACTAATTTTTCTTTCTATACTAAATCCTTTTTAATAAATTGATTAACTAGAATGATAAATATTTTTAAAGTACTAAAACCCATTAAATTATATTTATATATTATTTATATGGTCAAAATTTAACTATTACAAGTTTTACCTTTAATATGTTATTTTGTTTAATATTTTATTCTGAAAATACCCCTCTCCCCAAGTATAAATAACCCCTCTCTTTACCATGGAAAAATAAGTCCTCCCACCATTTCTAAATCCAAATATCTAGAAAACACATCTCTGTAAATACTATTAGAATTCTTAGGGATATTCATCAGAAATACAACTCCAATAATCAATGGAGTGTTAGTGTCATACAAGAGAAGGTTGACCAATGATTAAGTAAGTTTTGATCAACACTTTTCTTCTTATATATATTTATTTTCCAATAATTTCAATACCAGACCATAAAATATTAATTAGGAACTAATGTAATATTATATTAATGATTTTAACCTACTGGTAGTATCATATTTTTTATGTATATAAATTTCAATCATCCCTTTCCCACTCTCTTGATAGTATCCCATTAAAGGATAGTTAACCACCTGTTGAGACATTGTCATGTAAAAACATATTAGAATAATCATGTATGGATTTTATGAATTTTATATAATATATAAACATATAATTTTATGTATTTTAATATTTTAGAATTAATTATACTCATGTATAATGACATTTTCCAAAATTAGTGAAATCAAAAAAATAGAAAAATTTAATGAAAACATTATATAAAAAATTTAATGTTTAAAAAATATTATAATAAAATTTAATATTATAATTATAATGAATAAATAGTATAATAAATTAACATAATTCCCTTTTTTAACTATTTCTAAGTAATTCAATGTTTAATATTCAAGAGGCTATACAGTAATAAAATAAAATGAAGATTAAGGTATGGTGATTCTTGATCTCAACTCCCTTTATTTGCGTAATCCAAATTTCATGAAATCTTTAGTATGGATATCACTATTATGATCCATAAATATCACTTCATTATTCATACATTTTATTTTTGGGGATATACATATTTCTACCATTATTTTTAAGCCAAATACAATGATTTTCCAAAAAAAAGACTTTTCTTTACAAAAACAAGTCTTTGCCACCTAATGCATTATTTCTCACCCAAATAAAAATGTTCTTTTATTACAAATTATGATTCGAGTTTTTCATTTAGTATCCTTAATGTGTATTCATGACTATAATCTTGATGAAATAGTTATGAAACATGTTCCTTTCAATGGGTTATTTCATGACTTTTATTGTTATATGCTCTATGGGGCATACATGATTATGTAAATATTATAATGTGATGGGTGGGCCTAGAATTATATTTCCCTCTAATATATTGGTTAATATGATGTATCTCATGAGATATTTTTTATTTTCATTGAATTTGATTCTAGCTTTGTTCATAACGAGGATGGTATGATTATGGACATTTTTCATGTGTGAACACGATGCAAGCTTTGTTCACAACTATATGTGGTATTTGACTAACATGATATAATGTTTCATTTTTAGGAATTTTCAAATTACATAACTTATAAAATTATTCGATCTTGATTATGATGATGATCCAATGCATATTATTTGATTATGAAGACGATTATATTAACCCATGTTATATTTATTCATGTCTATTATTTCTCCTATTACTGAGAATTTAGCTCACACCATTTTTAATATATATATTCATGTAACTACATATACTAAGAAGAAAATTATATTTTTGAAGGATAAATAAGATGGTTTTAAATAAAGTTTTATGATTTATTTTTTATAGGTTATGTAAGATTCTATATTTCCCATGATACTAAACATTTTGATCCTTAAATGTATGACTACTATGTGGCTTGTCATTAAAATGATTTAATAGACATTTAAGAAGATAATGGTCACTATATAAACCCTCTAGGGCCTTATCATGATAGTAGTGAATACTATTCCCAGACCATTATTTTATTCTAAAAATCCATTTAGTCTCTTAAAGAGTTAAAGAGTGGTCAGAGCCACAACAGCCTTCCTAAAAACACACACTAAGAAATATACTCTCTTTGCCTTGAAATATCTCATAAAGTAGGATTCAAACTTTGTGTCATCATCCTTTATTCCTTTCTTATTGACTAACCTTACTGGATGGACATTCCTTCTTCTACCATGAGAATGGGTTTAGTAAAGATACTAACATCCTCACCAACTAGGCTTGAGATATCTCTTCTTATCTAAAGCAACAAATTATTTATGGATTATTCATTAACTTTCATACCACCAATGATGAAACTAATTTAATATACCTCAAAAATTCGTCGATGCCATATAACTTTTCCTTTCATCAAAGTACATGATCAAAAAGTATACAATAATAATAATCTCAAGTTAGGATAAAATTGCATGTGTTCATAAATAAGAACTACCAATGAAACCTAAAACATGTGGTGTTCCTATTGGTGGGTCATTCCTCATGATCTCTTCAACTAGAGATCCCCAAGTACAAACTTCATGGGAATAATTCTCAATGGTTATGATCCCAAGGAACCTGATAATCAGGAATGATCTTTGTTGAGTCAGAATGATGTATCATGGCTATAGTACATTTCTAAGATTAAGTTAATAGTTTCCAAAGGTTCTAATTTGATCATGGGAACTTCTATAACCTTTTTTGTGTTAAAAATAATCAATGTAAATTACTAATAAAATAGTGGATTCATAAATATCAACACAATTATTATAAGGGAACATAATATATAACTCACTATACACATAGTATGATATTTATAAAGTATTATTAAAATTGTGTTTAGGTATACCACTATTACAACACTCCCACTTTCACTAGAGATAAAATTATAACTATCCTTATAAACTATCACCTAATAAGATCATTTCTATACTTATTTATGGCTTTATTAGTAGTTCTACCACATCTCTACTGTATAGCTACTCTTCTATCTGCGAACTCACCTCCTTGAGTATGACTCCTCAAGAGATTTATACCATAAGTTTATATTCTTATTTACACATTATAAAATGGTAATTGTGTCGAGTACCAATAATATAATTATCACAATTTACAATATGATAAAAATATACAAACAAAGAGTTATTCCGAGAACTGGAAGATTTTTGTTTTTGTTTTTTACAATACTAATATAGCATCCTCAAAAAGCCACAACGAACTCATTATTTATAGGCATGGTTACCACTAGATAGAATAAGATTATATTGCTTATTATATTATCCAAGAAATGATATTAGATAATATTCATCTATAGTGAGACTACTTTGTCCCCCCTTATAACTAGTATCCCTTCCTCTCTAAATTCCAGCTATAAATCCATTGAACTCTCTCAAGTAAAATTGGATAGTTTTGACCACATACCATGTATTTATCATGGATATAATTGATGTTTTCTTACCACAATGTATGTGTTGGAAATATCATATCTAGTACAAAGAATTTAATATGTTATTGATCTACCATTATAGTGTATGGAATTTGACAGACCACATTAATCTCCTTCAATGTCCCATACATGTCTTCTTAGAGATATTAATTCCATGTGACATTAGTTATAATTATCTATTAAATTATTTTGACTTATATTTTTCAATATATTATGAATATATGTAGTATTGGGTTGTAATAAGAATCATTTATATCTAACTTATTAGATTGCATCCCCTAAAAAGTAGTTCCCTACTTTAGGTCAATCTCTTAATTGTTATTTTAATTTTTGTCTTATCTAACTTTTAGACCAGTTACTGTTTTACATATTTATCAACATATTTTACGTGAAAACAATGGAAATACTTCTTATACACATGTAGAAATATGGGAATATCATTTTGAAGGGATATTCTATAATTTTATTTCTTATTTCAATCCTAAACATGATTTCTATAACAGCAACCCTGTATTTTCATTCTATTATGTCACCAAAAATTTTTGGTTGCATCATAATAGTGCATTGCAATATTAGTGGCATTTATATCTAATGTAGAATAAAATGGTTATATAAAGTACTTATTACAAGGTTAGGATACTAATGGATTTAGGCATAATGAATTGGAATTACCAATTGAGCCTTACTGGTATCATGCATGTACCACCAATGTAGTGTCTCACAAGAATGACCACCACGCCATTCAAAATAATAACCCCATATACTTAGACTCATGGATTCCATTACTGAATATTAATTGATCTTGTCACTCAGAACTAATTACCATATTCTTATTACTTATATTATTCATTATTCTCAATGAATAATGTATTCCTATCCATAGTGAATAGAAAACCATTTCCGTGGTTTTATCTTTCCTAAAATGTATGTTTCTCTCAGAAAATCCTTTTCCACTAGATCTTTTTGATATTTTTTTAATGACTTATATATTAAATATATTATTTTTAGGATATTATATTGATTAATTACAAGACTATGTTCTAAAACATCTTCTGTTTCTGAGGCCCGGTGAGCTCAGAATAAATGTTTGAAATATATTGACTATATTAAATAGTGTACAATTTCCGTTTTATTGACAAATTGAAATAAATCTTGAACAGTGAACCAAATCAAAAATCTAGTAAACTATTGAGTTCACAAAGTATTTCTTACCCTAGACATGACTTAATCTTATTCGTCGTGAGCCGTTGGTCAAAACATCCTCATAGGCATAAATAAATAATATTTTTTTTTTAAATTTTTTTAATTTATTTTTATTAAATGTAGTGACATGATCTTTATTTAAATATGTGGCTATGGATTTTGTCTTAGGATTGGCCACTAAACCTTGGAGACCTATAATCCATTAGAGGATAGCGTTCTTGGTGAACAATGATGGATCAGGACCGAATCGTGGATTGTGGGCCAACATTGTTCATGGATCTATTCAACAATGAAAATAAAACCATTCTTTAAAAAAATTTGATACATACTCTAGGTATGTTGTTTAGTATTTTTATTTTCATCCCATTTATTTTGTCCAAATGAACATGAATCAATTACCTAAACAGAATTGATACGCGCATCATTGGTAGAACTAAATTTATGGAATTTTGTATTTGTTAATTTTTATTTACTCCACTTCATTTTCCTTCATCTATGGAAATTAACTGATTCCAAACAAACCATGGTCGAGGTTTTTTACTCATTTTTTATGGCTTGTGGTTTTCTCCCCACATTCTTCACATGTTCATCATGGGAGCTTCTTTTAACCCATGGTTTAACCAATTCTTGATATTCAATCATTTTGAAGATGTTATTCAGTAAAATAGACTGATTTCATGGCTGCTATTTGTTAATGATGGTGTGGTAGAGGTGTGGTGATGGATGTGGGTTGTCAAGAGCAGAACCGGTGGATTTTTGGTTCCTGTTCATCCTGGTTTTGACACGGAGTGACAGTTTTTTCTCAATGGATGTTTTTGAGTATATTTGAACCAAGATTATGGTCGGTGATAATGGAAAGTCTCAACCGAAATTTAATTTATAGGTTCAATTATATAATGACTTGTGTTTTTACTAGTAAAACTTTGGTATATTTGGAAGAATAGTTCCAAATTTGGGTGTTGACTCGGTGTATGAAGTCTTGGCCTGGGGAGCCTTAGTGAGGTGATCTTAAAAATATTAATTATATTTTTTCGAATGCATGTAGTTTCTCTTGGAACATAAATAAATTCCATAGGGATTCTTGGATCGGATTTCATAGGGCGGGGTTGATTTAATAACATTGTGTTTACCCTAGGTGTGACCTAAGTTCATCCATTCCATCTGTCTCAATCAGAGGCATTTTTGTGATGTGGTGTTAAAAAGATAATTGTGTTGGTTTTAATTGATTAAAAACAATTTATCCCCCCCCCACCATCTTTAGATGAAAGACACACAAAAGATGTTCCCATATACCCTACTTCTCCTCCCCCCCCATTTGCGATGAATGAAACTAAGGCCACATCAAATCGAGGAAGTCTTTTGGATCCCCATTTTTTATGTAGATCATCATCAGGTCAAGGAGGAGCACAATCCGAGCATAGTTCTTCATACAAAGCTTCATAATTTCAACTATGAGGTAGGTCGATTTGTATTTTATTTCCAATACATTTCATTATGCATTTTTAAGGTTATAGACCCCAAATACAATTGTTATTGATCCTTTCTAGGTATATCTAGGGTATTAGGGAAGATCGGGATGAATCGAGGTGTTTTCTGGTAATTCCTGACCAAAATTATCATCTACATGGCATGTAGTTATATGAAACAAGTCATGTATCCCTTCCTATTTGGGGAATATGATCTTTGACCACACACTATGTACCAAGGTTACATGACGTGTAGTGACCCAAACCATGTGATCATGGGACATGGCTTGGGTTAGCTATGTGAAACTATATGATTGTGTACTAACACATGACCAAGGTACACAGAAAAGTGGTCTTGTACATAGAAATGGGCCAACTACATGGTCAGGTGGTTGTTTAGGCTGAACATGTTGTGTAGTGTGGGATGAAAGGTGAGTAAGGGACATGGTTGGTCAGTCTGTGTAGAAGAGGAACACGACTAGGGGCCCGTTTAAGAGGGATATAGAGTGTACAACCTTTACATGTTGTATACCCCTACATGGGTTGGTAACCTAGATAGACAAGATACATGACCAGTTTCTCAGGCTGTATCACACACCATGTGGTCCCAAATTCATGTCGTGTACTCCTATAAGATCATCATCATATCTTCTACCTTTCATATCTCCTTCTATGGGACTCATCTTTTGGCTTCTGAACAGCCTATCCTATGTGGTTTTCTACATAGAACATTATTTTTTCCTATGTTACAGTCAACTAGGTATGATGGTGTATAAATAGAGCTACAGTCATGTGAATCTATGTTGAGTTGATGTTGGAGATCGGTGTAGTTCATGAAGAGAGACACTGGGACTGTTACTCCCCTATATATTCAAGGTCTTGGTTTCACGTACATCTCTACTTGGGTAGAGATAGGAATCCCCGCATCATAGGTGTGGGCTCCTTATATTTGGGTAGATTTCTCTTGTATTGATACTCCTCTAATTGACTAGGGTGTGGGTTCCCAATGCGGTTTGTAAAGTTATAGAATGATCCCATACATTGTTAGGGTGTGGGACCTTCATACTTGTGGGAAGGTAGAATATATATTCCACTATCATACCAAGGTGTGGGTCCTCTATCTATGGATTCAATACTACCCTATTGGACCATGGTGCAAGTGCTTCATATGAGACATATATATATAGTGGGTACTCCCCTACCATGTTAGGGTGTGGGTCCTCTATCCTTGGAGTCAATCATCCCCAATCCTTCTGAGGAACGGTTCCTCCATAAATGTTTTTTCAGTATAGTCGGTAATCCCATGTCGTTAGAGGGAGTGTCCCTCTAGCTTGGGGTTGATACTCCACTATCATATCAGGGAACAGGTCCCTCGTAGTGAATGATCTAGTAGAGTCTATACTCCCCTATCATAACAGGGTGTGGTTCCTCTTACTAAAACGTGTTACTCCCTTATCTGTTTATGGTTTAGGTCCACAATATATATATTGTACTCCTCTATCATATTACAGTGTGGGTCCTCCATTCATTGAGTGGTACTCCCCTATCATTCTAGGGTGCAGATCCTCAGTTATGGAGTAGTACTCCCATGTCTCTAAGTATATAGTGGGGAGAGGGTCCTCTATTGGACTTGGAGGTCCCTGCATACTATTACGAGGAGTGGGACCCTCAACTTGATATGAATGATACCTAGTTAAGAGTTGGTTCTCCCTCAACGTGTTGAGCTACATACCACCCCATATAGGAGAAAGATAGTTTTTTCAGAAACTTTAGGTGTAGTACCCCCACGACTATGGGGTAGTGGTAAGGTGTGGGTACAACCGTTATCACTTATTAAAGAGGATGCACGTGGTTTATATTCTAGAGAATGTATACCTCGATGTGTGTATTGGTGTGGGGTGGGCCTCCAAACATGGGTTTCCATAGCTTTCCCGAATAGCCAGAAGGCCTTCATTTTTATTGATTTTTTATAACCCCCCTTTCAATGGAAGTGTGGGAACTCTTACAAGTCCTATAGGCTCTGTGATTTCATGGCCCATAGACTTAGGAGATTACATGACCCTAAGGTCTTAGGGAATTCAACCAGACTATCTATAAAGAACTGCCCCTCCCCAGCATCTGCATCATGATAGTAGCTCTCTACCTTCACAAGGTCGTCTTGCTAGGCATCTCGTGTAAGCATAGACTAGTCCCTATGGCATAGACATACCATCTCATTTTGAAAAATCCATTTGGCTCTGCTCTAGTGAGTTCACCTGCTCTGAACCCTCTTTTGGGGCTGCTCCTTTTTTTGTAGTGTGTCTGTGTAAACTGCATGTGGCTCGAAGTGCTTAAGGTGGTCCAAAGTCCATAAAGGTGGCCCGAAATACCTACTAACACAAAGGCCTGGGTGGCCCGAAAGCCTTAAGGACTCCAAGCTCAAACTAGTGGCCCAAGGTGAATAGTTCCAACTGCTACAGTACCGAACAGTGCCTGCAACTGTAACTGCTACAATACCTACTACAGTACCCAAACAGTGTACAATGCCTGCTACAGTACTGCTACAGTCACCCAGAAATATGCATCTACCTGGTTTTGAACCTGGATCTTCTATATTCACTAAAGTATACCACACCAACTGGGCAGAGGCTCATGTGCATACCTTGAAATTACCACAAGGTAACGATAAAGGTTCTCTATTGTTGGGCAGTAGAATTAGACATACTAAATATTTCCTAATGGAAAATGTTCTCTCGAATGTACCATTTGGAATTGTAGGGTTGTTCTCCATTGAGAGTGTCTCCTAGATGGGATCCATTTGGTATGGTTGATCTCATAAATTGTGTTCTCCTAGTTTTATGAGCTATATTTAGAGACTCAAGTAGAAATCATGTTGATGGATGTGAGGGTGGAACCTCTTGGTACTTGGAGTCTGAGATGAGTATATCTAGGTAATTTCTAGGATCCCTTATGGTGTTGTCTCATGTTAGAGTTGACACCGCTTATAGACTGAGCTGACATTTCATGTAAAATTGAGGATTGTTGGGGATGGAGTTTCTCTCTCGATTGGGGTTTCCTCTAGCAGGGTCGGGTGGATTGATGCCTTTCAGTTTCTCTTTTTTTCTTTTTTAGTTTTTGGGGCTCCTACAGAGTATTTTAATACTCACCCATTCATGGGATTTTCTAACACATGTTTTTGCATTGTGTATACCATAGAACATTCGACGGAGTCCACTGAGGAACTGAGGTAGGCATATCATAGTTAGCTAGGACAACTGAGGTGCTTATTGGAGATTTTCTGAGGATCATTTCTGAAATTGTTGGTGACACAGATCCCCTCCTATTGATAAGGTTGGACTCTTTTACATTTTTCTATGTTAGGAATTTGTCCTCTTTATTATTTCAATAATTCAGTTGTACTCTAGTTTGGGTTATATGTTTGCATGAATTTTTTTAGTTTCTAGTTTTTATATCTCTTCACTATTATGTTGAAGTTTTTGTGGGTGTGTGTAATGGTAAACTAGGTAAATTCCTCCCATCTATGTGACATGACTACTCAGCGCTAGTCACTAGCACCCAACCTATTGACGGTGGGAATGGGGAGTAACATCTTGGGACAAGTCGGGTCGGGTCATGATATAGTGGAATAAAAGAGGGTTACACTTTGGCACCAGAGTATTGTGAGCAAGGTTTTGGTTTCATAGAGATAGTGTTAGGTTGTTTTGAGTTCAGTTCTCATGCTATAGGTTTAAGTATTGGTTCATCAGCCAACGTATCCATTCACCATTACTCTAATAACCTAATTTTCAGCACTATAAATTAGGACACTGGTCATTGGGAAATAAATGGTAAATGAATCATACAGAACTGGGTTTTTTTCCTTCTTGAGTCATCTCCCCAAAAATACTCTTTGATCGTGGTTCATCTTGTTTTTATTTTAGGATGCCTCTATAAAGATATCCATATAGGATTTTACAAAGAGATTGTGATGAAAATCATCCCCGTGATGAGGCTTCATTGTAGGGAACTGATTCTGAGGCGTTACCTCTGGGTGGTCCCCCGGCAGTGCCACTGCCTGTGGAGCAGTATGTTTTACCGATAGTCTTGGCTGAGGATGCATGTAGTCATAGTTCACTATAAGTGTTCCAAAGGAAGAAACCATTGAGGTATCATGGTGATCCTAACCTCTGGAAAATATATGATAGCCTCAAGGTAGTCGCATGAGGTTTCCTCTTGACGAGGACACATTTCGATCAGATGGTGGTCCTAGCGGTGAGCCTTCTAGTCGGTTCAGTCGGGCGATGGTGGAGTTTGGTAATACAAACCCATGAAGAGATGAAACTCACAAAGTTGGAGTTATAAAGACTCTTCCGGTAATATTTTTAAGCACCCACATTGAGATTAGTGCATATCAAAGACGTTCTGAAGCTTCGGTAGGGTAGTTTGATAATGGTGGAGTTTTCGACATGGTTCACAGACCTCTCACAATACTCCATAAATATGGTTTGGGATCAATTGTTTAGAGTGTTTCCCATTGATCATGGATTCCTCCATGTGATCATGGTATCTGTGACCCATTTGTGCATTTTCACCTCCATTGGAGTGCTGGAGCGATATCTAGTGGTAGAGAGTTTCTTTTCTGAGGCACAGATGGCTGTGGCCTGTAATGGTGGCCACGAGGCTGAGGTGTATATAAGAGATGGTATATAGTGGGTGATAGGATCCTGGCACAGGAGGCATAAACATGTATAGATCCAAGCATGTGGGCCAACAACACATGATCGAAACTGGGGATCGGTTCAACTATATGAGGGGTTTGGTTATGGTTCTAATGACCAAGGACATATCACTATGGATTATTCGACCCGCCATGATGCTAAGATGGATCCACCTGATGGGCCTCCTTAGTAGTGGAAGTTCTTGGAGCATGGAGTTCTTCATGTTGGTGGATGAGGGATAGGATCTAGTAGAGCCACACGAGGTGGTAGGTAGTTTGAGTAGTTTCCATCACGTCCCACAGGTGGTCTACTCCACGCATCGGGAGCTGGAAGATGTAGGTGAGGGTAGCTACCGGCCATATAGTCCTTTGACTGAGAATCTCCAATGATGAATAGAGGTATGATCTGTGTCCTTTCTACTTTCTGTAATAGTAATTAGTAGACACCTCAATGGGTTACTCTTTTTCTTTCTTCTTCTTGCTCGAGGTTTAACCTCATTGACATGGGGCATCGATAGAACACAATGTTGGTAGTTGTGATTGAGGGCCTAGTAAGACCCAATGTGCATTTGGGAATCCCATTAATTCTCTTCAGTACCCTCATGTGATTGGCATTGGCTTCAAGCATGACATTCTTGCGGAGGATGAGGGGAAGTTTGACGTAGCTTTAAACTCACATAGAAGAGAGATGCATTCCTCACTGAGATGTGTTTTTTATAACGTGGAAAAAATTGTGTAGGTGAGTCAGTGCCACCCAAGGATTATAGTATCAAGGTGAACTATATGATTTAGTTATAATTGTTAGTTTAGAGAGAGGTTATTTGATTGAGTGTCGGAGTAGGTCCTAGATATGCCAACAAAGCTTCTATGCTCAACCCCTTTAGGATGGCATCCCCTAGAGAGGAAGATCCATGATTAGAATCGTTCAGTAGTGGTATAGTTGGACCCTAAAATGTTTCTACATTATGTATTTGTTTCCTACAATCTATAATCATCTAGGATTCCACTAGTGGGTGTGGTAGTATTTCTGTTTTGGTGACATGTGTGATAGGTGGATGTTTGTAGATAAAGGGTATGGTAAGACATAGTTTTTACCCTTAGGAAACCGTATTTCATTAGTGAGTACCCTCGTGTGTTTAGTATCAACCTTTAACATAGTACACTTGAGGAGGTTTTTGTAAATTCCTTATAGGGGTGGATGTGAACTGTGGGTTTCAGTTAGTATATGTGTCAATTTTGCGAGGAGATGTGTCACTAGACCCCATGACTACAAATTGACCATGGTGCTAGGTGCTTTCCCACCAATCATAGCTAAGGAGAGATTTTATCATTAGTTTCACAATTTTTTCTTGGTAGAATATGTAAAAAATAGTGGTTTGATCATGGAAGTTCCCCCGAGTGCATGCTTGTAAGAAGCACGAGAACCCTTAGTGAACTCACCTATGTGGGAGTCCAATAGATATCTTAGTTTTTTCCTTTCTAATTAAGATTTTACTTTTCTAGGAAAAAAATCCATAAGGTGGGATGTATTTAATGACATACATTTTGACCACTGAGACTTTGGAATATTCTAGAGATTATTTCCAAAGCCGAGCATTGAGTTGGAACAGGAAGCTTGGGGCCGAGGAGCCTCGGTGTGGTGATATTAAAAATGTTAAATATATTTTTTCATGCACACAAAATTTCTCTTGAAACATAAATAACTCTAGTGTGGAGTCTCATATCTGATTTCTAAGGGCATGGTTCAGTTTCAAACAATGTGTTTACATGAGGCGTGACCTAAGGTTGTTCGCATTGGGATATTTAATCAGGGTAATTTTGGTGACATGGTGCTGACAGGAGAATTTAGTGGTTTTAATTAATTAAAACCAATTCATTTCCCCCACCCCAACCCTTAGACATTGGACACCCCAAAGGGGGAGCACATCTCCTCTCCTCTGTCTCCCCTCCATTTTTCATTGAATGAAACCAACGCCAAATCGTAGCGATAAAGTGTCTTTGATCCCTGTTTTTTGACATAAATCATCATCAGGTCAAGGAGTAGCATGATCCGAGAATCTTTCTTCCACCAATGCATTGGAGTTTCACTATATAGGTGGGATAATTTGAGTTTTAGTCCTGATCCGTTTCCTTATAAATATTTTTACAGCTCTAGATCCGAAATAAAGTTTATATTGCTCTCTACTAGGTAGATATGAGGGTTTCAGGGAATCATGGGATGAATCGATGATTTTTTAGGTAATTACTAACTTTAATTACCATATAAACGACATGTATTTCAGTGACACGTGCCTTGTTGACCTTCTTGTTCGGGGAATATGATCTTTGGGGACTACATAACATGTACCGAAGGTACACGCAGTGTAATGCCGCAAACCAGGTGAACATGGGACATGGCTTCGGCTATATGTGTGAAAATACATATTCATGTACTAAAACATGTCCAAGGTACATAGACACAGTGTATGGTTGTGGGAAATGGTCCAACTACATAATAATGTGGTCATTTATCCCCTACACATGGTGTCATATGGGATTCACAGTGTATGAGGGACACAACTAGCTTGAACGTGTAGAAGAGTGGCATGGACATGGGTCGGTTGAAGAGGTAAAAAATGTTTAATTACATTAGACATTGTGTACCCATAAATGGGTTGGTAACCTATGTAGATATGATAGACATCCAGGTGCTCAGGTTGGATCACACACCGGGTATTTCCCATTTGAGGCCATGTACTCCTAGGATATCTTCCTGAGATCTTCTTCCTTTCATATATCATTCTCTAGGAATATTATTTTATCTTATGAATATCCTATTCTAATATTTTATTCACATAGAATGTGACTTTGTCCTCCATTGTGGCCAATGACATAAGAGGTGGAGTAAATTGAGCAAGACAGTTGTAAAGTTGTGTTGAGCCGATGTTGGAGATCGATGTGGTTTATGAAGGGAGATGATCAGAAGGGTACTCCCAAGAATCTTTAGAGAATGAATTTCTCTTACCACCCTTCTTAGGTAGATAAGGGTCTCTCCACATTTTGGTAATGAGATAGTTACCCTAGGGTATTTTCCTCTAGGGTTGTTACTCCCCTAATGGAGTAGGGTACAAGTTCCCCGTGATGTTTGTAATGTTCGATTCTGATCTACTACCATGTTAGGGAATGGTCCCTATATACTCGTTGGAAGGTAGAAAAGGTACTACCCTATAATACCATGGTGTGGATCCTCTGACATTGGAATCAGTACTCCCCTATTTGACTAGGTTGTATATCCTCCATATGAAACGTATAGATATAGTTGGTACTCCTGTACCATGTTAGGGTGTGGGTCCACTATCCTAGGAGTCTGTACTCCCCTATAGTTCGTGGGCATGGGTGATCCATACGCGTTCTTCCGACAAATTTTGTACTGCCAATTCGTTACAAGGAGTAGGTCCTCCAGCCCAGGATCGGTACTCCCTAATCGTATTAGGGTGCAGGTCCCCTGTAGTGAATGAGCTAGTAGAGTCGGTACTCTCCTATCATACCAGGGTGTGGGTCCTCTAGCTACAAATTTGAACACCCCTACTGGGTTAGGGTGTGGGTCCAATATATATGGAGTTTTACTCCCCCATTATATTAAGGTGCGGGTCCTCTATTCTTTGATTGGTACTCCCATATAGTTCTCGAACATAGGTCCTCACTTACGGAGTAGTACTCCCCTATCTCCGAGTAGTAGTGGGGATCGGGTCCTCCATTGGAGTTGGTGCTCCCTTGGTTGTTGGATACAGTTATGAGGACCAGTCCCCTCCACTTGATATTAACGATACCATGTTAGGAGTTGGTTCTCCCTCAATGTAATGAGTGTGGGACACTTCATATTAGAGTGAAAAAGGTTTGGTGGGTTAGTTAGGAGTAGTACTCCCTCGACTACAGCGTAGTGGTGAGGTGTTGGTCCCTTCTTTCAATCTTGTTAGAGATTTTTCATGAGGTGCAAAGTCTAGAGCAGTGCTCCATTAACTATGTGCAGTGGTGAGGGTGGGAATATTCACTTGGGATTCCTTAGCTTATGCTAGGGGAAAGGTAATGATGACTAGACCACTCATGATAGGAAATAGGGTTGGACCTAGTGTGTTATTAACAATGGAGCATGTTTAATCAAACATAACATTAGGAATGGTAGGGTTGTTCCTTATGGAGTGTATTTCTCATATTGGTTCATTCTAGGATGGTTGATCTTGTGGAGTGTGTTCTCCTAGTTTTATGTGCTACATTTAGAGCCTCGATTATAAATCAAGTTTCTAGTAATGAGGTTAGAACCATATGATACATGGAGTCTGAGATGAGTATATTTGGGTGATTTCTAGGAGTCCTTATAGTGTTGTAACATGTTAGGGTTGTCACCCCATCTAGACCAAGCTATCCTATGATTTACAGCCAAGAATGGTTTGATATGGATTTTCTCTCTTGATTGGGTTCCCTATGGATAGGTTGAGTGGACTATTGCCTTTTAGTTTTTCCCTTTTTCTTTTGGGGTTCTTGGCCCGCCTACTGAGTATTTTATTACTCACTCCTACACAGTATTTTTTCACACATGTTTGTTTATTGTGAAAACTGAATGCCTTTCAATGGATTCCATGAAAGACTCGAGGTAGGTTGATCTTAATGAGAAAGACCAAGAAAGGTGTTTACTAGAGCTAAGCCAATGCACTTTTTGATAGTTATAGTTGACAGGGATCCCATCCTTTTGAGAAGGATGGATTCTTTTACAGTTTTCTTTTGTTTATGTTGTTTTTACCTTTATGCTTTCTATACTTTAGTTTTACTTTGGTTTGGGTTAGATGTATGAATGCATTTTTTTTGTTTACAATTGTTACGTCTTTTCACTATTACATTGAGGTGTTTGTGGGTGCCTGTGTATAGGTACATTATTAAAATGCATCTCATATATGTGATATTCCTACTCGGTGGATGTCACTAGCACCTAGAATATTATAAATGGGCTTGTAGAGTTTGGGCCTAGGCCTTATTGGGTCATGCCATGACAAAGTAAGGGATTCAGATCCTATTATGCATAAGATAACGTGGAAGAGATCCCAATGGATCTAGATAGTCATGATAAACCCAACCTTTACTTAGGGTTTATATATCGTGTGGGTACCTCTTAGTAGAGTATGGGGTTTTAGGATGAATTTAATTATCATACATGGTGTGACTTTGTCAAATGCCATTTGACCCATCTATAAGAGCTTCGAGTGTGCCTCATAGGGTACACATACATGGGTAAGAGTACACTGCCAGTGGGATGTCGTGTAATCGAACATAGACACGGATAGTGGCACATCATGTACTCTTGAATAGACACAGCCAGTAATATATAGTTTAGAACAGAGGATGTTCAAGTAACCATACACAGCCCTGTGACACAAGAAAGGTTTTGTGTGTCTCTACACACCATGTAATTTTTACACACATCATGTATGATGATAATTACATTCCCTATGATGTTTTTCCACATAGGAATTCATGATGATGGATGGACATGTCGTTTAGCCCTAGTAAACATCTTGTTCCCCCCACAAGAGTGTTTGTAGATTTTTCCCTTTGTTTGAATTGGTCCTAGTTTGGTGTGTTCCTTTGGTCATTTCCCTTGAGGATACAATGAATATTTACATCAAAATCATATTATTTTGATCCCCTCTAGAGTTCAAGTCCCTTATGGTGTTTTTTTTGTCCCTTAGTGAGACTGGAGTGCAATCCTCTATTATCATTGCTCCCTATGTAGATTTTTTGGAATCAGAATAATCTCCTTGAGAAGGGAATTTATCCTCCATTTAGTAAACATTATTATTAGGGTTTGTGTTATCATTGCGAAATTATCCCCTACGTAATGGGTTATCCATATTGTATCTATGGTGTCCCCTAGTATTTCCAAATGTTACACCCTATCTAAGTATTAGGGTATTCTTAGACCATTGAGCTTTCATGGGAGGATCCCAATGATCTTTACCACTTCATCATGTTTGTCCAGTGATATCATGGCTCATATAGTTTTTTCTCTGAGAATGAATATTTATTTGAGATGACTCTTGTGGTTGGTAGTTTCTTATCACCACCTAGTGTCCTGATGTCTTTTCTATGTATATATAGGTGTTTCTGTTAGGCATTAATTGTGATATATTTTATCAAGCTTACTATAGTTGGTGCTTCCTATTTATTGTTTTTAGGGTGTCCTATTAGGTATTTCTATAATCACTCCACCATGGGTTTTCCCTACTTGTGCCATGTCTTATGTAGTTGATGTATCATTTGACGATGTCTTGGGATGGTAGGGAGTATATGGCGTTTAGCTAGAGCTCATCAGAGGGAGGTAATTACTAGGATCGTGTATTTGAATTTAGTTCTCACCCTTGGAAGATGTTATACTCTTAACATTTTTTTTGGAATTTTATTAGGCCCATGTTTCTACTTTCAATAAATTTATAATGTACTTTGTTGTGGGATCGTTGATGTTTTCATGAACTGGATTAATTTGTTTTAAATTTCAGAATTGTGGGGTTTTGGATTTATGTGTGTGTGTGTGTGTGTATATGTGTGTGTGATCTTTAGGATAATGCATTTAATTTTTGGGATATTGCTACATGGAACTGGTCGGCTACCCCTAACCTATTAGAGGTGGGCTTGGGGAAGTCATGGGTTGGGTCGTGACAAAGTGATATTAGAAAAGTCAGTTCTAACTTATGGTTTGGGCTAGTGAGTTTGTTCTACGTAAATAGTGTTAGGTGATTCAATTTTGGAATTCTATCCAGGGACTCCAGGGTTGGTGTGGTGACCAATGTATCCATACTCCAGGACTCTGGTCACCTATATTTCGACTTGATACACGTAAAAATTGGGTGCTTTGATAATTTTTGGTACAGAAAACATATAAGAATGGGTTTTGTTTTCTATGTCCTTTATTCATCTCCACATATATGCTATTTTTATTATGGTACATCATATTTTCTATTAAGATTCCTCCATGAATAGATTCATATAGGATTATACTACCTGATCATTAGGATGATCCACCTAGTGATGAGGCATTGGTATAGGGGATTGTATTGGATATAGATCCTTTGGGTGGTTTACTAGCTATACCACCACACATTGAGAAATTTCTAGAATTCGCAGTTCCATATGAGGATGAATGTAGGTTGAGTGTGTTGCATGAGTTTCAAAGGTAGTGAAATCATGGGTTTTTGGGTGATCCTGACCCCCATGTGGTTAAGGACTTTCTTAAGGTAGTCACTCATATTTTTTAGCAGGTGAGGATTCTAGCAGATCGGATGGGGGCCATCACAGTGAGTCTTATTTTGGATCATATGGGTGGTGGTAGAGTTTGGGGACTCAATCACATGACGATATATCTCTCTTCTAGTCAGACATTGAGTAACTCTATGGGGAGTAGTTTTATCTATCCATGTTGAGATCAATAATCATATAGGAACTTCTTCATCTACATACGGGTAGTTTGACTATGGAGAAGTACTCAGTGAGGTTTGATTATCTCTCACATTAGTTCTTCGATATGGTGCATGATAAGTTATTTTGAGCTCAAATATTTGAGTAAGGTTTACATTGAAACATTAGGACATCATTGGTATCTCTTTTCATTTTCACCAATGTTGGGGTGCTTGGGTGATCCTTGGAAGTGGAGATATTTCTAGAAGATCGGGCACTGATAGTGAGTGCTATTAGTGGGAACCCAGTAGCTAAGGCCTTGATAGTAGGCTGTCGAGGATACTCCCAGGGATCCGAGCATGCCATAAACTTAAGTAGGTGATCATAGTACATACGTTCGACGATGTAGGGAATCTATAGTGGGGAAAATTAGATGATGGATAGTTGTTATTTCTCAAATGATCATTGGGGACATCTGGATTAATATGGTTGGAATGATTATACCACTTATCGTGAGAAATTTTATGGACAACTGAGATAGAGATAGAAGGAGTAGGTTGGTCCTATAGGTTGAACAGGTGGTCATGGGTCCGATAGAGTTGTAGGAGGTGGTTATATGTTTCTCCAACTACCACCACTACCCTTAGGTGGTCCATTTTGGTCTTAGGGAGCTGGTGGATAGGGAAGAGGCCTATTGAAGGAAATGGAGGCTTATGGACCCAAGGATAATTATATGATTCAATGTACGATCTGTGTCTTTTATTTATTAGTTACTGTATTAATAGACTCAAGTGTGATTCATTCCTTCTTTTACACTTCTCTGGTTCGAGACATATAGATTTTTATTGATCCATTTTCTTGACCCCTGTGATTAGATACTCTAACAGGCGGTGATTCTAGAATTTCTGACTTGTTCCAACTATACGATCTAATATTGGAGGTGATTGTTTTGTATGGGATCAATTTGTATCATAATTTAAACCTTATGATTTCATCCTATGTATGGACTGGATATACATAATTCATTCCCATATTGACTATTTTAGGTTGAGCTTGGGGTTTTTCCATATCAACTAAACTAGGTTTTCCTTTTGGAGAAAAGGAAACCTTAGGGGAGAAAGACGTGTTAATGAATAGGGGAGTGCTACCAGTTACTCACCAATTGGGTAGAATGACTCTTAGATCATTAGATGATTTGCGATATTAGTTTCTTAAGGAGGTGGTGGAGTATGTTGACGTCTTTCTAGTAGACATACCAAGTTTACCTCGCTACCGAGATCTTGACTTATACATTGACTTGCATCCCAATAATCCAAATATATGTACACTTTTTTATCGGATAACTCCCACATAACTTTATGAGATGAGGGTGTAGTTGGATGGATTTCCATAGAAGTGATTTTTTTATCCAATCTCTTTCTTGGTGCATTTCTCTCAGAGTTTTTTCTTTGAGCCTTAGTAACAAAATCTTGTTCGGTGACAGAGATATTTTTTTGGGGAAAATATCCTAAAGTTCAAGGATGTATGCTTTTTTTAATTAATGTAGTATGAGTATAAGTGGGACTATGTGTTAATATGGGTTCCTGTTTAGTTCAGAAGCACTATAGGAGGTTTTTAGATTTTAAGGGAAAATCGGATGAAAACTAAACTATAAGAAATTTACATGTCAGGTAGAGGGATTAAGTGCCATGTAATATTTCATTGGTTGTAATTAAATAAATCTTAGGTGTTGGGTTTTATAGAGAATACCATTAAAAAATTTACATATTGGGTAACTACATTACACAACATGTAATTGAGTGACCCACTATTTTAAACATGTTGTACATATAATTGTTTTTCTATTTGGTTGCAGATTCTCTTCCGATTACCCTAGGGAGTTCTCTATGAGATTTTAGGACTCACACCCACCTTCTAGACATCCCTTTTTCATGAGAAATCTCTTGTAAGTAGTTTTGGTTTGGTTTTTTCCTCCATTTATTCTTTCCACCACCCATTCTGCTAAAATCCTTTTCCTAATTGCACTGTTGGTTTTGATCTTGGTTAGTTTTGATCTAGGAACATCTTTACAATCATCTGCACCTTCTTACTCATGGTATTTGGCTATAGGAAGCATTTTTGGATCATCGGGATAATTTAGGGGTCTAAATCATAACCATTTGGTTTTATTATTTTCATGTTTACGCAATATCAGGATTTCGACCTCGTTGTGTGGGACCAAATTGATTAAATAATTGAATTAGATTATCCCATGATTTCATTGGGTTTCAAATTGATTTGTTATTGGTTAATGGATTAAGTTATGTTTATCATGACATTTTTCCTAGGGTGATTTCATGTTATTGTATTCCTAATCGGAGGCTTACTCCTTATTGATATCATTGTTAACCAATTGTGAATTTAATTTCATGTGAAATATGAACGAATAATGGTGATTTTTATAATTATCAATTGAGATATATGATGTGATATTTCGATATCTATAATCTATGATAGGAATTTTTATCCATGTATATATAATTATATAATGGGTTATGCCCAGGCACTTACACAAAAACATGATGTAATGCATATAGGGAGTAGTATTATACCAATCCAATGTTGTAATGCTCATAGGGATTTGACTCAGAAATGATGTAACGTATATAGGGATGTGAACTGAAAATGATTTAATGATTATAGTGATTTGGCCTAGAAATGTTGTAATGTTTATAGGGATTTGACCTATAAATGTAGTAATGCTTATAGGTCTTTGACATGGATTGATTATTGTGATTATAACATGGTTATATGGTTGTTTTCATTGCAGTAAGACATGATCTGAGACATTACATCATGGTGTTGAAGATTTTTGTTTACTTTTGATATATGGATGTGGTTGGAATGGTCATAAGACATGCTCATAGATATTCTGGCATGGAGCCGATGTAGGTTTTTGTATTAATTTAATTGTTGAATTAATTAATACGCCTATTTATAGATTTATTACATACAATTTTTACAAGACTAGTTTTGTTTAGACACAGTGTTTTCGGCCTACTAAGTTATCCACACACACCATTTGGGCCACCCTTTTATACCCGATAAGTTCTCATAGATGCCAATTATACAAGGTAAAAGGAACTTTCTGTTGATTATTTTTTTTATTGTTGGGATGAAGTTTGGAGATGGAACCGGTGTGGGAATTGATACCTAAGACTTTAAGTCTTTTATTGAGTCTTCTAATCTTTTTATTGAATTGTTCTATCATGAATTTTTTTTTGCATTCCATCACGTCATTACATCATTCATTTATCATTACTGTATTATTCTATTGGAATTTATTGTAATCTTCCTCTATATCATTACATTGATAATTATTTCCATTTATTTATGATTTTTTCTACTTTTATGGCACTTCATTACATGGGGTATAATATCTCCACTCTACAATTTACACCCCTGTAGCTAGTCTAAAGCATCTGGAATATAGGGAGGCATGCATTAGGTCTCATAACGAACACTTTCCTTCCACATGATAGAGTTCTGGATTGGAGGATGTTACAAAGTGGTATCAAAGGAGAATGTTTTTCTTTTCATTTAACTTACTATTTGCGGAAAGGTAAAAATGGGACTAGAATTTGTGAGGTCTTGGTAATGAGCTTGTTCATGGGAGTTATTAACACATGTTTTGGGGAAAATCAGAGTACCCAGGGATGAGATTGATTTCGGTGTTGTTCGTTTATTACAGTTAGTGTTTTTTCAAGTTGGGTGATTCACATGATTTCATGATGCTATGTTTTTATGATGTCATTGCCTCTTTATCTTGGTAGTCATGGATTGGTTTGGCAGTAAATGAGAATAAATGCATCATAATAGGCACAATGGGATATATTGATATGAACTGTTCATGATAGGGGAATATCTATTTTTTCATGTAATATATACTAGCATGTTGAACTATAATATGAGATATATTTTCCTAGATAAATGAAATGATTTTTCATGTCATTCAAAAATACTTTTAATCCATGTTTAGAGATACCAAGAGTTAGTGGTTCTCTATTGTAGTCACCTTTTTTGGTTGTTATTATCGGTAGCTAGTTCTCTATGGTGTATGAATGTGTTATAGAGACAATGCCTCCTTGTCATTTTGACTTTACTGTTAGGAGAGTGGAAATCAGTACGCTCATAATATAGCTAAACCAGAACTTCCTATAGTTCCTAATGAGTATATGGATGTTCATCATGGGGACTCCTTCCTCAGGGTTATGTGATCCACATAAAGGGAGACTATTTATACTATTCCTTCAATGTTTGGTCTAACAAGAGAGTTTCATATTCATAATCCACCTATGTTTACTAGGAAAGGGGGGCCCCAGGAAGTTATGTTCTAGATTGAGTTAGTCCATAAAATCTTTAAGCATCGTGAGACAACCATGGACAGGATGGTGAAGCTTTCTATGTATTTTATTTATGGACCATCTATGTGTTTGGTGGGATATTCTGGAGGAAGATAACCAGTAATATGATCTATCTTGTAAGGATATAGATATGATGTTCATCATCCATTTCTATCCCAAAACATTTAGGGATTAAAAATCTCATGGGATCATTCATCAGACGCGGGAGGGTTTTTCAGTGCTAGACTCTGCTAGACGTTTTACTGACCTACAGTACATTGCTGCATATTCTAAATCTGATGAGATCACTAGGAGGAGACATTTCCATAAGGATATTAACTATTAGATTAGGTCCAGGTAAATGTTATCTATTTAAACTTCTTTGAATACATGATGAATCAGACACTCATCATGGAAGGAAATTTAAAGGAGGCCCTAAGCAAAAATCATGCTATTTTAGAAGGGCGATCAAGAAGTTCTTATTTAAGTGATAAGAAGAGTCACTATGATAGATTCCACAAATTTAGTAATGGGAAGAGAAGGTAGGGTAGTGGAATACAATCTCAATATCTTGTTCTTTTTTAGTGCAATCAATGTGGAATGTTTGGCCACAAGCACCTATAGTGTACTTACCCTATAGTCGAGAGTCACATCTATGGGAGATTGGGTCATCTTCAGAGGTTCTGTTCAAACATTCCACAACATACCATTGGAAGGGGATTATAATAAGTGTTAAAATCATGAATGGTCTCCACAACACCACAATAGGCTAGTATCTCAAGTTTCATAGGCTGTTCAGGATGTGGTTGGGGACGTGGTAACCCCAATTCTTGAGAAATAGTTACATGAAAGGGATGTAGCTGAGGGTAATCAGACTACAACCTAGGGAAGAGGAACAATTCATTTTCAAGTTAGGTATAATACTCCAGCTAACGTGGATGCATGAACATCTACGGTTATTTGTACAATTCTTGTATTATCTACCTTATCATGTGTTAGTCATACAAGAGCATCACATTTTTTTCAATATGCTCTTTCAAAAAATGGTTTGGTCCTAGATGTGGAAAGAATAGATGTTGTTTAAACTATTGACACACTGTTGGGAGTGTAGTCAGGGAATATATACCGTTGCAATGTATGTTCTCTAGAGATTGATAGTTACCATTTCATTGGTGAGCCATTCATACTGGAAATATCAGGCCTCAACTTGATTCATGGTATGTATTTTTTAGTTATATTCTAGGGTCGTATATAATATTCTAGGAGCAATGTTACTTTCCTATCTTGAAAAGGATGCATCAATTCTCAACAAGTTTTTTGATCTTCATAATGGTCGTGCAGGAAAAATTCAATGCATACTGTATTGTATCAGGGCTCAAATTTCGGGCCTTTCTCTAAATATTGGTTGAATGTAGAAAGATTATTTTCCTTTACTTGGAGACCATTTTTGGGATATTTTCCATGATCATTTCTATGGATTACAACCCGAGTGAGAGGTCAATTTCACAATTGAGTTGGTACCGCGAGAAGAATGAGTCTCTATCCTTACTTACTTAATGGAACCAGTAGAGAATTGGGATTTGAAGGTTCAATTGGAATATATAAAATCAAAATACTTCATGTGGATGAGTACATCACCTTGGGGTTCTCGAGTTCTCTTCTCTAAAAAGGATGATAGATCTTTGCGCTTTTTTGTGTATTATTAGAGGTTGAACAAGATAATTGTAAAGAACCGGTATCCTCTTCAGCACATTAATGATCCTTTGGATTAGTTGATAGGTGATATGATATACTTTGATATTTATTTGAGATCATGATATAATCAGTTAAGAGTTAGAAGATCATACATACCTTGAATTTTATTTAGGAGTAGGTATGACATGTATGAATTTGTAGTGATGTTGTTTGGGTTGACTAATGCTCTTTTGATATTCATGGCCTTAAGGAATATGATCTTTCATTATTTTTTGGAACAGTTTGTGGTGGTTTTCATCAATGATATCTTAGTGTACTCTCAGTCAGTAGATAATCATGCCAAAAAAATTGATATCATCCTGGGTACATTTAGATAGCATCGTCTTTACACCAAGGAAACT
The DNA here is from genome assembly GCA_963277665.1 of Viscum album. Taxonomy (NCBI): domain Eukaryota; kingdom Viridiplantae; phylum Streptophyta; class Magnoliopsida; order Santalales; family Viscaceae; genus Viscum; species Viscum album. The sequence continues at coordinate 246,065,291 of OY728135.1, read as the reverse complement.
AAATGTATTTTCTAGATAAGTGATGTGAAATTTCCAGCCATTTCATCTTAGAGTAAAGAGTTTTTGTGGACCCAAAAAAAGTCACACCCATGATAACTTGAAAATATACCATTATCAACATTGAAATTTTAAAATTTCTAGGTTTATCTAGTTATTACCATCATTTTATCCAAGATTTCCCCTGATTGGTGTCCCCAATGTCTTATTTGACCAAGAAAGGGGTTATGTTTGTTTAGTCTGATACTTGTGAAAGAGAATTTCAATAGGTTAAATAAATGATAACCTTAGCACTGATCATGACTTTAACTATATTAATAAAAGCATATACCATGTACTATGACGCATCTGGAGTATGAATCAAAACATTTATGATACAGGGGATCATCGGGTAGCTTATAGATCTTGGTAGCAGACACCGCATGAGAGGAATTACCCTACTCATGATCTAGAGGTAACAACAGAGGTATATTCCAAGATATGTTAAAGACATTATCTCATGGGTGAGAGGTTTTTAGTATACATCAATCACAAGAGCCACAATTACATCTTATCTCTGTAAGACTTTAACCATTGACAGAGGAGTTGGGTTGAGTACCTGTTGTCTTTTGAATTTCAATTGGCTTATACAACAGGAAAGGGAAATGTAATTAATGAAGATTTGAGTCTAAAGACAAAGAAAGAGGCAATACAATAGTATTATGATGAGTGTTGGATAATGTACCTTTTCCATATATGCATTTAGATGTTCAAGAATCTAATGGGTGAGTATCTCTATCTTTAACATTTGTTATACCTATACATTTTGTCTCTGATTGAGACAGATCAGTTGTCCGATCCATAGGGCTCAGTTATGAGGGAACAATAATATTTTGTGGAAACTCCATTAGGATGGTCTCTCAGTAGTGCAAATTCTCTTCTTTTCTATGGCTGAGTATGGGTTTATATGGTCTGACGTGAGTAGCTGATGAGGGAGTTTCATGCTTGGAAATGGGTAGTGCATCCTAGTTTAACAAAGATGTATCATGATCTACTTATTAATTATTGGTGTTCAAAAATAAAGAAGTAGGTGGCAAGATTTGTGGCTAGATACTTCACATTTCTGTAGGTGAAAGCCGAGAAACAGAGGCCAGTTAATCTTTTCCATCCTTTACCCACCTCAGAGTGGAAATGGGATGACATCATGATGGATTTTATGACAGTATAGCCCCGGAAAAACTATAAGAATGATCTTTTATAGTTTTTTTGGATCAAATGACTAAGTTAGACCACTTCTAACCTATTATTGAAACTTTTATAGTTGAATATCTTTGAAATATCGATATGTATAATGTGTCTTGATTACATGGTTTTCCAATGAGTATCATTTCAGATACATTTCCTAATTTCACATAATGGTTCTATAAGGGTCTTTAGAATGATCTGGGATCAAAATATATTTTAAAAACAACCTTTCATCCATTGAGTGATGGTCTATCTTAGTAGACTATTCATTTCTTGGAGGATATTTTAGAAGACTGTGTTTTGGATTTTAGTGGTTTATTATATAAATATATGGATCTCTTGGAGTTTTCATATAATAATATCTTTTAAGAATCAATCCAAAAGGATAATTTTGATGATTTTATGGATTCTTTTGTCATTCACCACCTTTTTAATGGTGTTAGGTGAGTCATCACTTGTTATGCCTAGTCTCATGTAAGAGATGTCTGAATTGGTTTATTTGATCAGACAGTGGTTATCCACTGCATGGAGAATGAAACAAACTCATGTTGACCACGAGAGACGACCTCTATAATTTGAGGTTAGCCTTCATGTATTCCTTTAGGTTTCACCTAGTTTGGGGAACCACCATTTGTTGAGAAATGAAAAGTTAGTGTAGAGGTTTTTTGGGCCGTTTTAAATAGTCACAAGGGTCGGTCTAGTGGGATACTTTCTATCTGTTCCACAGTGCTACAGTGCCATTCAAAATGTTTTCCATGTGTCGAAACAATTAATATATCATCCATAACCTTCCCATGTTATATATATAGTATACATCAAGATTAGTTTTTATGTATCCTCTAAGGAGCATCTGATATAGGTATTGTATCGTAGTGAGATATATATTATGGGTCTTATTTTACTATTGGTTTGATTTCAATGGCAGCATGGGTGAGTTCTATAGGATTCTTAGTAGAGGGAGTCCAATATCAAGACATAGTGGCCAGACATATTCATTGAGACATCATAGTGAGGCTTGGAGTAGATCGGGGATGAGATGTTATAATGTGGAGAGGTTATAAGATCCCGTATTTTTTTTTGGTATTTTTCTCTTGGAGTTTTTCCTTTGAGACTTAATGTACATGTCTTGTTCAAAGGTAAAGATCCTTTATTGGGGGAAAATAACCTATTATTCTGGGGTGGATGATCATTAGAAGTAATGGAGATCAGGTATAAATGGGACTAAGTGTTAATATGTATTATTTGTAAGTTTAGAAGTTTTAAAAGAGGTTTGAGGAGCTAAAGGGGAAATGGGATGAAAACTCGACTAATATACATTTTCACATAATGTAAACGGATTACATATCATGTAATGTATTTTTGGTTTTAATAAAATAAATTTTCTATTACTAGGTTTTCTTGGTATGTGGTTCTGGTTAGTTTTCTTCTCTTTTTCTTCCTTCTCCAACCCATTTCAGGGAAATCCTTTACCCAATTGCATTTTTGGTTTTTATCTTGGTATGTTTTGAACTAATAACCTCTTTTCAATCATATTCACCTTCTTCCTCATGTTATTTGGATATAGGAAGTGTTGTTGGATTTTCGGTATAAGGTAGGGGTCTAAATCATAACCCTTTGTTTGGATTAATGTCAAGTTTATGCAATATCGTGATTGTGCCCATGATGCATGCACCCTATTGATTAAATAATTGAATGATATTATCCATTTATTTCATTTGGTTTCAAATGAATTTGTAATTGGATAACAGATTAATTTATGTTTATCATGACATGTGACCTAGGGTTATTTCTTGTTATAGAATCCTTAAACTATGGATTATTGCATATTTATATAATGGTTAGTCAATTCTGAATGGAATTGAATATGGACTATGAAATAATAATGGTGATTCACATAATTAAAAATTGAGATATATGATTTGATATTGTGATATCCATATTTTGTGATAGGAAGCTTGTTCCATGTTGAGATGCTTGTATAACGGGCTTGGACTAGACAAGTGCACACAAACATGTTTTAATTATTATAGTGAGCGGGCTCCACATAGTCCAATGTTGTAATGATTATAGGTATTTTACATGAATACTTTGTAATGATTATAGGGATTTGACCCAAATATGATGTAATTTGTATAGGGCATTGACATAAAAATGTTTTAATGTTTTAGGGCTTTGACCAAAAATGCTTTATTGCTTATAGGTCTTTGAACCAGATTGATTTTTTTGATTATAACATGGTTATTTGGTGGTAGGCATGGCTGTAATCCATGATATGAGACATTATGGGATGGTGTTGATGCATTTTGTTTACATTGGATATTAGTTGTGGGTGGAATGGTCCAAAGACCTGCTCAGAGATATTCTAGCATGGAGTCAAAGTAGGTTGTTGTATTTATTTAATTGTTGGATTAATTAATACAGATGTCTATTGATTTATTTCATACACTTATTATCAGAAATGTTTTGGTTATGCACAGCTGTGTCGACCAACTTAGTTATACTCACACCTTATTCTAGACACCATTTGACACCCAAAAATATTTGGTGGATGTAGTTTTGGATAAGGGAAAATGACCTTGTTGCTGATTACTTGTTTGTTATTATGTTGTAGTATAGCGATTGGATCGGCGTGGGGATATGGACTCAGAACTCTGAGACTTTTATTGTGTCTTAAAATATTTTTCTTTTATTGCTCAATCATGAAAATTAGTTAACTTACATCACATCATTACATTATTACTTTATTATTTTTGTATCATTTAGTTGGACATTATTGTTATCTTTTGTTATTCCTGTACTTTTAATATTATTTTATTTTATTGAATATTTTTTCTACTATTGTGACACTTTACATTAGTGGGTATAGTCTATCCACTCTACACTTTAAAACCCCGCTACTAGTCATAAGTCTCTGGCGTATGGGGGTGCACATGGGGTCTCATAACCAACCCTTTCAGGACACTTGAGAGAGTTCTGGATTAGGGTATATTATAGTATTTATGAGTCCCACCATTTCACCCTTGGTATCCCTAATGTTTTTTCAAATAACATGGATCGGATTTTGAGGTTATGTATGGATTATTAGTGCTTGAATTAGGTTTCCCTTACGATCAACATCATCTTTTATCATTTGAGAGGGGCACGATGGTTCTCAAAGGTTGATGTAAGATCAGTCTATAACCAGTTGTTAGTATGGGATGAGGATATTATGAAGACGACATTCAGATATATCTATGGTCACTATGATTACTTGGTCATTCATTTTTTAATGATGAACGTCCCAACAATGTTCATGGGACTCATAAACCAGATCTTTAATCCTTTCTCATACCAGTTCCTGATGATATTCATCGAGGAAAGACTAGTGTATTTGACGTACGAGGAGGAGTATGTGAGAAACATGAGAATGGTCCTAGACAAACTCTGAGAGCACCAGATTTATGGGAAGCTCTCAAAGTTCCCTTTTTGAATTCTAGAAGATCAATTTTTGGGACATGTCATCTCATTGGAAGGAGTAGTAGGGGAACCAGAAATATATGAAGCATTTCTTTCTTGGGATCCACTCAAGAGTGTTTTCATGGTATGTAGTTTCCTTGGATTAGAAATGTACTAACACAAGTTTGTACACAATTTCTACAGAGTGGAAGAACCCTTTACATCTTTGACCTTTATGAGGTAACCATTATGGGATAGCAGTTCATTCAAGAGTCTAGGCTTAGATTGATGAGTGATACCATCTTGTGATTTCCAAAGGAGGGTTTCGAGTACATTGTGTTCTTTGATTCATCAGGGACTAGACTTGAATTTCATCTAATGTAGATGTAGTAGAATATTTTATATGGTTCACATAATTTGGGACCACATGAGAAGAACTATGTGACACATAATCTTGAGTTTGTTGTGGTAGTATTAGTACTAAAGATTTGGTGACACAACCTGATGGGTGAGTGATTTATCATTTACTATGAATAAAAAATTCTCAAGTATATCTTCTCACAAAATGATCTTAATTTGAGATATAAGTGATATCTAGAGTTCCTCCAAGAATATGACTTCAAGATAATATATACATATAGGAATTAGAACGTGGTGGACAATGTTCTTAGTAGGAAATCTTGTTATCAGTTGTTTGATGAGGCGTTAGAGCAGTTAGACACATTGAAATTGTCCTTAGTAGTTAAGGTGATTCTTTATATCTCAGTCGATTGTTGTTACCCCACCACTTTTACTGCATGTCATGGATTCTCATCATGAAGACACCAAATATTAGACCTTACATACTCAGATATCTATAGGATGTGCTCTTGATATATATTCCAAACGTGGGTATCATGCTCTACTTTTCATAGGATAGCCTATGGTACCTTTTATGTTTCTAGAGGAGGTGATGTGGGAGTTTCATACATCCTATTTGGTGGTACATATAGGTGTTAAAATATGTACCATGACCTTTGAAATCAATTTTCATGGCCATCCGTGAAGAATTGAGTTGCAAATTTTTCTCTCGATGCCTCACTTGCCAGCAGGTGAAGGCTAAGCACCAGGTTCCAATAGGATTAGCTCTACCCAATGAGGTGGCAGAGTAGAAGTGGGATGGGATATCCATGGACTTCATAATGGTATAACAACATATTCACAGTGTACATGATTCCATCAGGGTGATCATAGATAGACCCACCAAGTCATCCTATTTCTTAACTATTTGACAGTAGATTTCTATATACATATTAGGATAGTTCTATGTTCAGGAGATAGTTTTATTCTACGGAGTTCCCTTGAATTTTTTTTCTAAATTGGATGCTTGATTCCCATCTTAGTTATGGAGGGGATTTCAGGAGGCTTTAGGGACTCCGTTATGCTTAAGCATAGCATTTCACCCCCATACTAACAGCAAGAGAGGAAATCCTTTTCAGGTCATGGAGGAAAAATTGTGGGATTTCATGTTGATCTTTTTCTAGAGTTTAGAGGACCACCAAACATTAGTGGAGTTTTTATACAACAATATCTACCATTATACCATTGGTATTGCACCATTTGATGCTTTGCATGAGAAAAAATGTTGGTCACCACTTTTTTGGAATAATAGAGTTGATTCATTACTCATGGGACCAGAGTTGTTGAGAGCTACAACAGAGAAGGTGATGATCATCTAGGAGAGGATGTGTACTGAACAGAGCCATCACATGTCTTATAGTGATCAATGGTGGATTCCTATGATATTCGAGTAGAGATACCATGTGTTTCTGAGGGGCTCACCTTGATGTGGATTGGGGATTTTTAGCAACGACAACATATTATATCATAGATTAATTGGTTATTTTTAGATACCTTGTAGAGTTTGTTAGGTGGATTTCCCCTTAGCTCCACCACCACAGTAGGATCAGGTACATGATGCCTTCTATATTTCACGGCTAAGGAGATACATGCATGAACAATTGTACATTATCAACTAGGCTGAGATGGACATTAAGAATGGAGATACCATTGTAGAGTTCATGATGGAGATTTATAATTAAACGGAGAGGATATATTGTCGGTGGTCAATTCCACTTGTGTATGTCCCATGGAAGCATGGTAATCATCAGGAGAGCACATGGGAGTTGGAGACCCAGATTCAAGCCCATTACCCTCAACTTATTTATTAGTATTTTCTCTTTTTAGAATAAAAATACATAAGTTGGGAATAATTTAAGGACTTGTATGTTCATTTTATTACTATTTGAGATTATATGGATTATTTTCAAGACCAGGTACTGAGATGAAATGAGATTATGTGTCCCGGTTTTCCCATTGTAAATATATTAAATATATTAAATAAATTGCACACATAGTTTTCATGATAAAGTAGAATAACTCCCAAACATAGTGTCGAATCAGAAATATGATTTCACTATTGAGTTTAAAATGTGGGTTTTACTTTAGGAATGTGTTAATATTTGTTTTCATGGTCCTTTTGTGGAAAAATACTCATGGGCGTGAATAATTAAAATAAATAAATTAGTTTGTTTGTTTTCTATTTATTAGGCATAGTGACAAGAACTCTCTTTAAATATTTGGTTATTCCTTTTATCTCATGGTTTGACAGAAAACCCTGGAGACATAGAATCCATATATTTGAGTGTTATTAACAAATAGTGATGGATCGGGACTGGATTGGGGATAGTTAGTCCAGTGGAGTTCATGGATCTCATCAATAATGGAAACACAACTATTCCTCGTCAATGATCGATCCAAAACACTTGTAAGATTTTTTTCATTGTGATTTCCATTCCGTTTCATAATCCTATATTTATGAGGATCAATTCCAAAAATAGAATTGATACGCGCATTGTCGGTTGAACTTAATTGATGCAATTATTTATTTTTTTCATTTTTATTTATACCACAACATTTTTATTTTTCTAGAACAATGAATCGAGGACAAATGAATATTGGTTGAGGTTCATTCATCATGTTATATGGCTCGTAATGTTCTCCCCCACCTCATTTTTCACATGTTCATCATGAGGGTTTATGTTTGCCCATGGTTCGATAGATGCATTGTATTTGAAGATATCGCAATGGTTGTTTATCAAACAGATCGATACCATAATTGAAGATCATGATCAATGGTGTGGTTGAGGTGCAACGATGGTGGTCGGTGATTGGGAGTATAATAGTTGTATTTCTAGTCATCATTTTTCACGTTGATTATGTTCAATGACAATTGTTTCTCAACGGATCATTTTACGAGCATATTTGAACCCATATTTCTGTTGGTGATGATGTAAAGGTTTGGAAGACCACCAATATGTAGGTTATAACAAGGAAACTCTGGAAATGCACAACATGATGTAGAATTTATCTCGATGGATCTAGAAAGTCCTGAGAAACACAACATTTATTTCAGGATGACACACTTTGTGGGTCCTCTCAGTAGTGGATAGGGTCTTGATATGAAGTTAAGTATCACACACTGTGTAACTTAGTCACACTCCATGTGACCCCAACATGATGGCTCAACATGTACCTCAAAGGTTATATGGACAAGGGTAGGAGTACATGGCTAGTGTTAGGTCATGTACTCATAAATGGACACAACCACATGTACATGTGTTGGAACACATGAGGTCCAAGTATATAGACATGTTTAGGAAACATGGGCAGGGTTTCATGTGTCTATACATTTCATGTACTTATTATACACATCGTGTATGCTAATACTTACAAGTCATGTGAGTCTTTACCACACTGGATGAATTAGTGATAGTTTAAAGGGTTTTATACCTCTTTTACACATCACATACCCCATTCAAGTGTGTTTGGAGCTCTTTATCTCCTTAGTTTGGACTATTCCTAGTTGAATTTTATCCCTTAGTAATTTCCCTCAAGGGGATAGTGTTTCAATACAACAACACCAGAGGATTGTGATCCCCTCTAGAGGTCAAGTCTTCGATAGAGTAGTGGTGTCTCTCCATGAGGTTGTAGTGGGATCCTCTATCATAAATGGTCCCTATATGGGGTTTGGGGAACCCGCATAGCCTCCATGAGTAGGGTATTGATCCCTTATCTAGAGACTATATCATTATTGTTTTTAGTATCAATGGAATATGATCCTCTATGTAGCGAGTTGATCGAGATTGGGTTCATGGTGTCCCCCAATGGTTCTGGGCATGACCCCCTATCTGAGTTTGAGGGTCATCTAACATTAGTGATATTTATTTGATAGGGACCAATTATCAGACATATTCATAGAGTGTCTTTGGTTATAGAATGTCTCATTGACTAGGTTCTCCAAGAATGAGGATTTCTTTGAGCGAATCCTATAGCTTGAAGTTGGTAGGACCACCTAGTGGCATGGTGTGTTTCATGAGTATATCTTGGTGTTTCTGTTATACATTGATTGTACTATCTTGTACTGAGTTGACTATACTTGGTGCTTCATGTTTATTATTTTTTAGGTATTTTGCTGGGTACTATTACACTCACCAATGAATGGAATTTTCCCACTTGTTTAATGTCATATACAGACAACATACCATTTGATGATCTCCTAGGAGGACAAGGAGCATGTTGAGCATAGTTGGAGCTTTTCAAACTGGGTGTTTACTGGGAGCCTTCATTTAACTTTTTTTCCTTGATCTTGTAGTAGGTTGGATTCTTTACTATTTTTGGTTGGGCTTGTATTTATCCATCTTTTACTTATATCACTACTTTATTGTCACTATGTTGTGGAATCTTATATGTATGCATGAAATGGTTTCGGTTGTCTTACATTTTAGCATTTCTTGTTCTTGGATATGTGTGTATGTGTGCAGGTACTTTAGGACAATGCCTCCCATTTATCGGATATGCATACTTTGCACTAGTTTCCAGCCCCTAGCCTATTGGAGGTGAGATTGGAGTAGTTGCATTTTGGACCTGAGCGGGTGAGGTTGTGATATTGTTCCTACGCCATCTATATGTTTATATTTGCAATTGACTAAATCCAAGTCAATACTAATCCCAATATATTGAATAGATATATGAACCCATTTATAGAAATACAATATATCACTTGAATATACCTTTTCTATCATTTGGATTTCTGAAATATCCTAAGATACTTTTGTATAATTACCTTATATGCATGTTTTGTTTTTATTGATGCATGTTTGTTTGTATCCTTAACAAACTCTTTGATTCTTAACACATTTTATTTTGACCTGATGGATTTATATAATATTATCACTTATATGATATCCATATGTTATTATTTTGGAATATGGTTATGGGATGTTCCCTCTCTTAGTGATGTATGTCATAAAAAATAATGAAAGTATCGGCAATGCATATAAGTTCCAACATTGATACTCATTTTACTCACACCATGGCTTTAATGTGTATGAGGAAATGTGAATTTAGCTCCAAACTAAATTTTATTGATCAATGTAAACATGTAAGAATCATCATTGACCTTCCTTTGTGTATCATGACTTTGTAGTGTATATGGAAATGTGTTTTTTCAATTAATCCACTAAACATCTGTATGATCAATGAATGCTTGGTCAATATATTATTTAGAAGACAAGCCTAAATAAACTCATACCATCAAACCATAAATTTATCATACTTAAATTCAAAATTCCATTATATTATTATAGTAATATAATAATTTATATGTTCAACTCTCCTTACCTTGTAATAGTTCATGCCTTCTTGCCTAACTAATTTTTGAAAGCTACGTGAATTGCCTTTATTTTTAAGGGCTAGGTTTCCCAAAACTAAATATGTCGATAATATCAATGGTATATAACTCCAAAGAGTATAAATTCTCTAATTGGTATATCCTTGAAAACCACTTTTAGTTTTTATAGAAAAATTACTTTTTTCCAAAACATGGTCTTAGAGCCTTACATTAAAAATTCCCAATGCTTCATGCATTACTGAACTATTGGTTCAGTATAAAACACCACAAAAAAATTAATTTGAAAAATGGAATAACGTATCCTTGGGTCCAATGCACATGTGAGATAAATTTTTTAGTTATACCTAAAATAAGTTCAACTAGAATCATTGATCATGGAAATTAGAAGTTATGTACTTCTCGCTGCTTAGTACTCACCCCTTCTCATCCATTTAGAGAACACACCATACTTATTGTAATATTTCTATTATTAATTGGTTATTGAAATTTAATAAAAATATGTGACAGGAATATTATTTTCAATACATAAGAAGTATGACTAAAACATCATATACAGTGATGAATATACACTGAAGTTGAAGTGACTACTTTCTTTTTTCAATTTAGTTTATTACATTTATCTTAAATAGCCTTATCTCATGACATGAAAAGAAAATATCCTCATGTATGATAATAAAACTCTTTTCATTGAAGGATATTGTGAATGTTCCTTTGGAATCACACATTCCACTGGACTTTTCACCTTTTCTATTAACTTTTTCACGAAATTAACTATAGATTATACTTTTAGTAAGTTCTCATTTTACATAGAGAACCTTACCCATAGCTAATGAAGTGCATTATCCATACTGTTAATTCTGTAATATTTTATATAATTGGATTATTTGGGTGAAAATTAAATAAGAATGAGATATATTTAAGGATCAGATCTATCATTCAATTTAATAATATATAGTGTATTGATCAACCATTCATATCATGCTTTATTTTCTCCTTCCAAGCTTCTTGGAGATGGTACAACATGTGAAATCATCTATGACATTATGTTTTATCTATAACTAATATCAGACGTTGATGATAACATAATGTTTTTAACATCAAATGCATCGTGCATGAGTCTCCTATATGCATCATTACACCCTTTCTTCCTGAGGTGACTCAATAGGTTGCGAGGACACTAACACCTTGAATTTCATATATTGTGGTACTATACGCAAATGTTTTTACTACTCTTCGAAAATTATCCTGGTGGAAAAATTGAATTTTTCCAAAATTAATCCCAGTTTACTTATGGTATTACATATCAATTTTTACAAAACAAAAATCTAGCATATTATTAATATTATCATAATTAGTGATTAAACAATATTGATTAATTTAATAATAAAATGCCTCCCACTATTTTGTTGAATTATATCATCCCTCAAATATATAAATGGTATAATATATCGCTTGAGTATTCTATTAGAAGGGATATTTTAAATCCCTCATCATATTCTATAAGTTATGGCTACACCACTACTTGAAGATTTCCTATGTTGAAACTGAGCTAGAAAACCGCATTAACTCACGACTCCTTGATCTGTTGAGTGATGCCCCAGCTGCTAAATAACCTAACATTATTTACTCATTGCTTTTCCTCAAGAGATACATTACGCTAGCTGTGGATACTTCTTTGCTTCCTTCTTTGGTAATTTCGATCTATCACTCTCATAAGAACTTCCTAGTAGTAGGATGCCCCCTCAAAATAGAGTGAAGATAAATCCATACTCCTAGTTTTCTTCAAATTCAAATGATGGAAGACATTTATGACTTAATATTTCATTGAGGTTTTTTATTACTAATTGACTAATAAAATAATTTTCTATTTGATATATATATTCTATGTGATCAACCTCACAACTGACTATGTACTAAATAGAAAAAATCATCATGTCATAAATTGAATTAATCTATGCATTTTTATATTTATTATTTAACGAGATTATGTAATCTAACACATTAATAAAAATAAAAAACAATTCAAAAATTTAATAAATTGTGTGATTGAACATGATGATTTGATATTGAATGATAAATTTATACTCAAAAGATCAATTGTGTCCTAAGAGGTACAATACCAAAGTTATGTCTTGACTCGTGTTGCAGCTCCCATCCCGATCCAATTTATCTCAATATCATCTGGAATATCGCCTCATCTTGGTGTGATCCATATCTTACTACATCCTTTTGATAATAATAAAATACTCTCACTTGGGAGAGGAGATATCCAGAGTATATAATACAAATAAATAACTTTTAACTTGGTGCATAGGCCCTAAAAAATAATGAAAAATACCAATGATGTGTAGACCGTCAAAATAATTAATATTTCACAAACACCAAAAGTAAGTGAAACTAATAATTAAATAAACTAAATCTATACATAGACTACCACAAAATGAGGCAAGGGCAGCGCCGTGTTTTAGCAACGCCAAACTGAAATCACTGATAAAGGGGGGGTTTTATCTACACTATAAAAAGCGCTGATAAAGCCACCATTTATCAGTGAAAAAAAGTGCTGATAAAGGTGTACCATTTATCAGTTCTTTTTTTAGTGCTGATAAAGGATATATCTATCAGCGTTATGTTCATCGCTGATAAATGTTTTTAATAAAAAATATTATTAATTTGTATATAAATTATTATATTTATATTAAAAAATAATGATTATTGGTATACATTAAATAATAATTCATGTTTATTATTAATATATATATTTATTAATAATTTAATTATATATATAATAAATTTCATTAAATAATAAATATATTTATTATATTTATTATATTTATAATATTAATTATGTTTATATGTTTATAATTATATATAAATAGTTTTTTAATTTATATATAAATAATTTTTAAATATGTATATTTATATTTACAATTATAATATTAATATATATATATATATGTGTGTGTGTTGAAAATGTATGTGGTCAACTGATGCATGAATATAGTTGATGTTCATATATATGTTATGTATTCTTCATGAATGTTCATTTGTACATTACAACTTCATTACTATTCATGGTGGCCATATATATGATGTCCCATTTTTTATGATATATACTTTACTCGGTCTATATGATTCATTCTTGTTCCCATGAAGCTATTATGTTCTCATTAATACTTAAAAATCCTAATAAATATTTTTAAATACTAAATGTATTTATTTTGTTAATAATGATAAATATTTAGTAATATATAAAGGCTTTTTAAAATATATTTATAATTATATATAACTAAATATATTTATGTTTAAATGATTATAAAATTACGATATTTTTTTAAATGATAAATATTGTTATTATATTTATAATTATATATGAATGCCTTTTAAATATTTTTTTATAATTATAATTATAAATATATATATTTAAATAAGTATATTCCTTTAATATATATATATATATACATATAGACATATATACAAATATTTATACATATATACAAATATTTATATTTATAAATATAAATAATATATATATGTAAATATTTATAAAACTTAAATAAATATTTTTATTATATTTATAAGTATAATTATTGATAAATATTTATTTATTTATAGTAATAAATATAAATATAAATGTATATTTATTTAAATACTCATGAAATTAAAATAAATATATTAATTATATATATTTTTTATAATTTTATAATTATTTAAATAAATATATATTTATATATAAATAATTATAAAATTATAATTATTATATTTATTTTTGTTTCATTATTATTTATATATATATATATGACCATAAATAAATATATATTTATTCATAATTGTAATTATTATAATTTTATAACTATTGAAATATAAATAAATATTTATTTATATAATAATGAAATTAAAAAAATATTTAATTAATATATTTATTTAAATTTTATAATTAATTAAATATATATATGTGTGTGTACTTATATTTATAATAACATATAATTTATTTATTTATTAGAAAATACTTGTAAGTATTTATAAATATATTTATTTAATTATATATTTATTAATTTATTAATTATATTTATTATAATTTTGTAATTATTTAAATATAAATTTTTATATTAAAATAATTATAAAATACTTATGAAATAAATATATATTATTTATAAATATATATTTATTATCACTATATATTTATTATAAATATATAATTATTATAAATATATATTTTTATAAATATATATTTATTACATATATATTTTAATTACAGTCATAAATATATATAATTTTATATATATATTTAAATAATTATATATTTATAATAAATATATACAAAGATTTACATTTATATTTCTAAATAAATATAGATATATTTAAATAATTATAAAATTATAATAAAGATATTAATTTTATTTAATTATAAATAAAATAAATATATTTATTATAAATTTATAATTATAAATAAATATATAGTAAAAAAATTATTTATTATATATATTAATATACAGAAATATTTATTTATTTATAGTTATTATTATAAATAAATATAGATATATGTATTATACATATAATTTTGTACATATATATATAAATATAAATAATTAATTATCATAATTGTTTTATCAGCTCTTTTTTATTGCTGATAAAGACAGGCCTTTATCAGTGCTAAAAAAGCACTGATAAAAGCCGTCTTTATCAAAACAATCTAAATATGTTCATAAGGATGATCCATAAACATATTAAATGAATAAACACATTCGGATTTTTTTGATAAAAACACCTGTTATCATCTTTTTTTTTAACGCTGATAAAGGCCTGTATTTATTAGTGCTAAAAAACTTCTGATAAAGCTATAATGATAATAAATTATTTATATTTTTATATATATTTATAATATTATTTTTATAATATATTTATTTATTTTATTATTATAATAATTATGAATAAATATATATTTCTTTATAATTATATATATATTTTTAATTATAAATTTATAATAAATATATTGATTATATTTATAATTACATATAATTAATATCTTTATTATAATTTTATAATTATTTAAAAGTATCTATATTTATTTTGAATTATAATTGTATATATTTGTATATATTTATTTTAATTTTATAATTATATATATATATATATATATATTCGTGACTATAATTAAAATATAAATTTATTAAAAATATATTTATAATAAATGTATATTTATTTCATAAGCATTTCATAATTATTATCATTAATATATATTTATATTTAAATAATTATAAAATAATAATAAAAATACTTAATAAATAAATAAATATAATTATATATTTATATATTTATAAATAAATAAATATATTTATAACATAATAAATTAATTATACATAGTCACAAATATAAAGAAAAATATATATTTAAATAACTATGAAAATAAAATAAATTTCTTAATTATATATATTTTATATTTTCATGATTATTTAAAAAAATATTTATATTTAAATAATTATAAAATTATAAAATTATAATTATAAATATATATTGGTTTGTAGTCATAAATATAAATATATATATATATATTAATACAATTATGAAATTATAAAAATATATATATAATTAATATATTCATTTTAATTTCATAACCATTTAAATATATATATATATAACTATAAATAAATATTTATATTTATCTATAATTTCACTTATAAATATAATAAATAAAACTATTTAGATTTTATAATTATTTACACATAAATATTATTTATACTTATAAATATAAATATTTGTATATATGTATAAATATTTGTATATATTTCCATATATATACATATATATTCATTAAAGACATATATATATATGTATGTATGTATGTATGTATGTATGTATTCATAATTGTAATTATAAATAAATATATATAAAAAGTATTCATATATAATTATAAATATAAGAAATACATTTACATTCAAAAAAATTATTGTAATTTTATAATCATTTAAATATATATATATATATATATAGTTATATATAATTTTAATTTCAGATATATTTTAAAAAGTATTTATTTATAACTATGTATTTATAATTATGAACAAAATAAATAAATTTATCATTTAAATTTATTTATTGTCTTTTTTAGTATTTTAGAGAACATAATACCTTCATGGGAACATTAATGAATGATATACACCGAGTAAAGTATAGATCATAAAAAATGGGTCATTATTTATATAGTCAGCATGAATAGTATTGAGGGTGTAATGTATAAATGAACAGTTAGGATGAATACATAACATATATATGAACGTCAATTATATTCACGCATCAATTAACCAAATTCATTTGCAACATATATTTATTTAAATATATATATATTAATTATAATTATAAATTTACATATTTTATACAATTATATATATACATATTTAAAAAGTATTTAATTATATATTTAAAAATTATCTATATATAATTATAAACATATAACCATATAAATATTCTAAATAAAATAGATATATTTATTATTTAATGAAATTTATTATAAATATATTTGAATTGTTAAAAAAATATTAATTATAAACATGCATTTTTTTAATGTATACAAATAAACATTATTTTTGAATTTAAATATTATAATTTTATATAAATTAATAATATAATTTATCAAAATCTATTTTCAGCGCTAAACATGGAATTGATAAAAATATCATTTATCAGTGTTTTTTTAGCATTGATAAATGGTATCTATATCAATGCTTTTCTATAGTACTGATAAAAGCCCCCATTTTATCAACGCTTTCTATTTAGAGATGATTACACCCAACGCTGCCCTTGCCCCAACCTGTGGTAGTGGGAACCCAATGAGGGCTGGCGGATTGGGGATTTATGATTTTTCAAGGTTGACTGAGGAAACCACGTTATTTTTTATGAAGCATAGCCACAGTAAATACCTGAGTATCCCATGTGAATAATTTTAATCACAAAACATGAACTATGAAATACAACTTTTGGTCTGAAATTGTTCTCAACATCTTAATGTCATTGTCAATCGCTGCTTATAGGATATTGATCTGAATCCCTTTATATCATACTCACGTTCATCAATAATACATAGGATCATCAATCGTCGAATTTATAGTGCTAACAACATGATCTGATGATGCATTCGAAGTTCCAATGATCACCGCATTAACATTCCTTTGATTCGAGAGAAAGAGATTGATCGGATTACTTAGATTGAGAGATACTCTCTCTAGGAATCGTGAGAGGATAAAGATTATCTCATTAACTCACATTAATTAATCGTCTCCATGAGATCCACTTTCTCCCTTTTGTAGTGAGTTTCCAAAAATACTTGAAAATGTTCCCCATCCTCGAATATTTAATACTCAATGTAAACGACATCATATGACTATTCTAATGAGTCAAAAATATCATTTATATTTGTATCACTTACATATAATATAATTACTAAATTATTTGATAAAAATAATTTCATTAACATATATCTTCTTTTTTGATAATATTAGATGAACATTGAATATTAAAATAATATTCATTCATATAATATTTTCCATGTATTTACTTTTATACTTATAATTAAATTTAATAAATAAATTCAATACTAATTATTCTATACTCAAATAGTAATGAATTTTTTTATTCCTTGGTGATTTTTTTATTCATATACATATTTCATACCCCGTAGCATGGCCCACCATATCATATACTCATATTCATATGAATAGGGAAGACTTTTAAATACTCTATTGTTTGTCACCCTCTTTGACCTTATATCGATAGTAGTGAATGTTATTCATAGACTTTGAGAATAATTTGTCAACCCATCCAGGCCCCTAATCAGGTAAAGTGTAGTCATACAAAAAACCCATCCTATAAACATATGTTGTGTAACATAATCTACTTTTCTCATGACATCCCAAAAAGTTGGATGCACACTTTGAGTCATTATCCTTTATTTTTTTTTATTTGGAATTACTTCATAGATTTACCTTCTTCTACCATGGCCATTAACTCTGTAAATGTATTTTCATCCTGACCAACTGGGCTCAATATATCTCTTCCAATGAGAAGTGAAAAAATATATTTTGATATTCACTCAATTCCATACCACCAATGATGCACCCAATGAAATCTAGTTCACTATGAATTCAATGTCATAGTTTTTTCCATTTATCAAAGTAAATGATCAAATGGTATGCACTAATAACAATATTAATTTGGGATACTATTACATGTGCTCATGTTTTGGAACTAGCAGTGATTCCTAAAACATGTGATGTTCTTATTAGAGGGTTAGTACTCATGATATCATCTACTCTTTCCCACCAACTGAGAACATCATGAGAGAGATTCTCAATGCTTATAAACCCACACACCATAGAGACAAACATCATATGTTTCTAGTTATAATAAGTTATCTTTACCATATAACATTTATTTAATATTAGTGTCATAATATCTCAAGGTTTTCTTTATATAATATGAACTTCTATAACCTTTTGATATGAAAAATCATATATCGACATTAGAATGAAAATAGTGGATGCAGAATTATCCACATAATTATGGTATGATAACATCATATATAACTCACTATAGACACTTTATGGTAATTGAAAATTACACTTCATTTTGGTCTAGGTATCCCACTATTATGACACAAGTGGTGTACATGGAGATAACCGTAGAGTTTTTTATGACAATTAAGCTTTTATTAAAGTACATTTGATTGATAATGGGGAAAAATAATTGAATTAATCATTGGATATGTTTCAAATAGGTGTCTGAATATATAGTATTGAGTTAGTTTATACATGATCCTGCTCTGAGATTCAGATTAAGGCCACTTGGGCCCATCTATAGAAATTTTGGAGAAAATTAGTTGCCAACACAATGGTCCAACGTGATTTGATCGAAACCAAAAGTAATTAGTCGAATAAAACCCTACTTTGAATCAATCATAGAATAATTACCCAAGATTGTCTTACAAAAAGTTATTCTTAGGGATTTTTTAGCTATATTTACACGGTGGTTCTATATTATTTTCAAATCCATTGGAAGGTGAACACAACCTGGTGGTTTTCCTTGTTTTATTATGAAAAAATAAATTAGGTGAAGAGAATTATAATTAGTGGTAATTTTACAACACATTTAGAAAATATTCTTTGGGTCCTTTATTCATAACAACCACTTTCCTCTCTTAGAAAGATCCAATATATTTATCCTCATATATTAGACAACATTGGATTGATGTGGAATGAAGGTAAATGATGTTAATATGGTATGTAGTAGTTTTAATTCAATGTAGTAATTAGGATCCATATAATCATTCACATGTGACTTCCTACTCTTTAGAACCTCCTATACCTTGAAAAAAATCCACAACGACACCATCTCTGGAACCACTACAATAATTCTATATGAATAATATAAATTATACTTGGGTGAAACTGTGTTTTTACTTTTACCAGTCTATGAAAATATATTCTAGGGTATTGGACTACCATTCAACCCCCACTAGTTCCACCCCAAGACTCATTGGAAAAACTACCACATTATCTTGTCCAACCTATGGATGAGGATACTTTATCTAAAATCATGATTAATAATAATTTTATCCTAATAAATCCTTGAACATATACCATCAATAGAATCTTACCACTAGTACCATTAAATAATACATACTGGAGATGAACCACTACATTTTGAACCATTCCACATTTGATTTTGGGCTTTCTATAGGATTATGAATCCAAATTCTATTTTGAGTTTGATGCCTAGAGGAATGGAAATTTCTTGATGAGTGATTCACCTTTTTATGTATCATTTTTAGGCCTATAAAACTTATAAAACAACTTTAGCTCAATTGGATATATACCTAAAACACTTAAAATTGATCACACCCTTACTGCCATTTCAACCATATATGCACCATCCCCTCTAATATCCCATAACATTGCCAACAAATTCTAATACTATGTATATTTTGGGTATTATTATTCAGATGAAACCCACTATAGTTGATTTAGATACCAAAACTATAACTTTATTAGAACTAGTTATTCTCATGGTATAGGGAACTAAGAAGCTTACTTCACTATAGATTCCCTAGTGACACTGTTTATTCCACCCACTAAGGAGGGTTATACACAATAGACTAAAAATACTCTAACTACTTCATAGAGTTCTAACAAATCTCTAATTCTTTCCCCACCACAGTAGATTTCTAAATATTCCATGGATATCAATTAGCCACCACTAAGAGTAATATATAATACAGGTATAGATAGGACTTGTTGAGAGTATGAGGTATACACTGAGGATTGTTAAATCATACTACCTTCACTATTTTTATATTATAAGTGTTTTTATATGATCCTTTTTTACTTTTTCTACCCTTTTATGCACCAGTGTATTTATTTTCTATTCAAGTTTGTTTCAAATAAATAGTATACTCACATGTTTGAAAAAAATTGAATGTTTTGAGAATCAAAATTCTCTTGGAGTTTCATTTTATTTATAGGTATTTATATCTATAATTATTTTAAGTGTATTTTTTTAAATATTTCATGAGAACAAATTCTACCATTTATAAAGAATTCAATGCAGTGAATTCAACCACAAATCAAGAATGATGTGAACCATTAACCATGGATGAATTTTGCTATTTATCATAATTTTAAGCCATTCCTTTACTATATTTCATTTCATTAATTTACCTATATCACTATCAAATTGTTTAAACAATGAGAAAAATCTTTGATTTAATTGTGGGGAGGGATCCTTGGACCCAATATTTATTTTCCCCCTTGACTAATCAACATTACGTTTTCAATTTGGGTAAAAATATGATAATGGTATAAAAAATTTCTTATAATTATCCTAAATAATTAATACATAATTTTAAATAGTTAAAATTTGTATTCTCATTCCAATTTTGAGATATTTTTATGTGATTTTTGAAATGATTCTAACTTTTTTACTCTAATTTGTGGAAATGGTAAATTTATAAGTTAATCATTAATGTCAATTCCATGACCAAATTGCCTAAATTTTATGTTCTTAATTCAAATAGGTACTTTGATACTACATTGAAATATTATTTCTTCTTCCCTCTTTCTAGAGGGAATATTGAGATATACATTTCTAATTGAACTTTATTTTTGATCTTATTGAAGCATAATGATTTTTAACCACAATAATTTTTTTTATTACACTAATTAAATAATTTTTAAATCACATAATGATGAGAACTACCCAATATTTTATCCCTTAACAAGATATATAGACCCTTATTTTCATTATAGGAAGACACGTTATAATCCACATTTACCTTATTATCCAAATTATTAAGTATAAGTGCCTTATTTTAATTAAGTTTAAAACTTGTGTTTAGTGATTTTATGAATTTGTAGGAAATGTTTTTATGAAATAAATATGTGGGGATTGATCTCTTGATTTCTAGGAATGTGGTACCCAAAATAAATTTTAATTTCACCTTATTGGTCTACTATCATTTTGAAGGGAAAAGGAAAATAAAAGGGATAGCATGGATTGGCCATCGACTAGTAACCTTCTCCCTCCATGTACTGTCCATTATAATTTTTTCGATATAATATTTATGGTGGAGATTGAGGTAAAAAATTGAATGACTTCCAAGAATATGGAATTAATTATTTCACAAATCCCAATAAAAAGTGTCAAATATAAAACAAAAAATAGAAAAAGTTGAATTTATTCACTAACATATAAGCAATGTTGTGATTCAATAAGATAATTGAGAATGATAAGGAAGATTAGATTTTTTTTAGAAATATTAATAAGATATATTGTTATTAATTGAGATTAATTTAATAGCATACATTTTAATTTAGAGTTCAACCTTGCATTTCATCTTACTTTCTAAATTTTCACATCATAAAATATAAACTTTTTCCCTTAGAGAACTCCTTGAAAAATTCATTTTGATTTTTGTGGGTCTATCTCTAAGTGGAGGTTTATATCATTTATAAACCTATTGATAGATTGAATATAATCAATATTGATCATATGTTTAATAAACTGATCTTGAGTAATGAGTGAGTTGATTTTTCAATAAGATAGATCATAACAGGCATGTGAAATGGTGGGAGTTTAAACAATTTAAATAGAAGTATAGATTAGTTATGAATTAGAATAATATATGGGGAATAATTATGATACTCTTGATTTGATTGGTTATATAATTTTGAGATTCTCAATTATTAAAAAATATTAATTTGAGTGATTGAATAAATGTTTCTTATTCTGAAGTTTTGATCTTATTTTATATGATGTTGATTTTTTTCATAGGAAGAAGAAAATGATTATATGTGGGGATGTTTGATGACTCAAATACATGAAAATATATTATCAATAATTTTCATACTAAAACTCATTAAATAATTAATGAATTTTCTTATTTTCAATAGTTTTTTAGGATAAGTCTTAAGAAGGAATTTTTTTAGATTGAAAATTTTCTAATGTATTTAATACATTTCATGCCTCATTGGTACATTTTTTGAAGTGATAAATACAAGTTGAGTATATCTTGACTAATTATAATGAAACCATAGTGAAATAATTTACTCAATACTATAATGAGTCTCTATTGGAGTAATAATGTTTCTTATATAATGTGATACCTTTTGTTGAATTTTTTTTCAAAGATATAGATGTGTTATATCAAATATATGATGCCAAAATAAAATAGAGGAGAATAGTTAAAATCCCTTCCATGACACAATAAAAAATGGAGCCACCCAAGCATGTAGAACTGTATCCTAGATCAATAATGTGGTCCATGGAATAGTCAATTCTATAAATGGGAGGATAATAGGCATAAATAGTGTGAGTATGTGATTATATAAAGAACCAGAAAACATTACAATGGGAGTCCCCTAATCAATTCACTAGACATTAAAATAGGGGTCACATATTTTAGATGATAAATTAAAACCCATTTTAAACTCAGTTTTTATGTGTTAAGTGAGGGATGCCACATCACACCACAAATGGATGTTACATGATGAAGATAATTTTGTGTCATCACCCTGGAGTTGTAAACCACATACAACCAGTTGTAAGATTAAGTGTGATGGAGATATATAAGGAAAAACAACATAATAAGTTCATTTATTCCATAATATTTTTGAGTCAAAGAACCTTTGTAAAATCAGAGATGATAATGCACAGTGAGTAGCTTTCCATAAAATAAGGATTCATGGAATGATAATTCCCCAAGATTCTTATCAAAAGGAATATAACAACAAAATGATTCCAATACTCCATATCCTATTCAAGGGAATATTTAATGTGATTCAGAACAAGGCTAAATAAATTATATTTCTCACAACAATCTCTAGGATATCCCAGATTTTATGGGAGAAATTTTTGTATCATGTTGAAACTCGTTCATTACATTGTGATGGTTGTCACACTGAGGAGTAAATCCAAAAATATTAATGTATCTTGCGGCATCTTCTCTATTATTCCATGATAATGAAAAGTTATTTAATTATTTTTTATGTTTATTACTATTCATAGGATAAAGTAAATGGGAAACATGAGGATTTTTAGTAGTTGTTTTAGAATATTTTAGAGAAAACCCGGAATTCGGGATTTTTGTTGTGGATTGGTGGAATGACCATTTGAATGTTATTTAAATTTTATTACTTTTCTTGAATTATTTTTTTTAATATTATTTCTATATTACAATTTCTTTTTTCCCTTGAGAAAACTTTCTCCCTCTTCATGGATATACATTTCATTATGAGTGAGTAGGTTCTTCAAGGATGGTGGAATAAGTGTAAGAGAAGGAAGCCAGTATTTAAATGATTGGTTTTTCATGTGGATTTATGGAATTGAATTAGTATTGTGTTATTCCAAAACCATTATCAAATTTCATAGTGTCAATTTGAGTAAAATAGTGATAAATAAAGATCCTCAATGTGTAAAAAAATGGGATTGATAAATTCATCTTTAATATTTTTTTCTTTTGATATTGAATCTTTAATCACCTTTTCATAATTAGATGTCTTTCACAATAATGAATTTGAAAATTTTAGGTAGTATTAATTAACACTAAATATAATGAGTTTAATTACTCTTCGGGATTCTCAAAACTAATGAACCACATTATTCCATAAGAAATTAAAATTCTTTGAAAAGACATCCTCTAAACTTGGTCTATTATTTCACTTTTTGATTAAGTGTCTTTATTAATATAAATGCCTCTTGTTTTAATTTTTTCCCTATATTTTGATTCTTAATAAAAAGTCTTTGAACCAAAAATTATGAAAAACATCCCTAGGGTAGGATTTATACACTATTCCAAATGTATCAACCATGGTATTTTACATTTCTATTTTATATTTTTATGTTTCTATTAATATGGGGTTGGGATTAGAAATTTGAAACTTTTAATCTATTTCCTTAGGAGGTGATGATGCACAGGGTTACATTAGCCAATAAAGTTGTTTTATATTTTCTGTCCAATAATATTCTACCCCAATATTAAATAAGTTTTAATACAATTATACACCTTATATTTTTTTATTGATTACCATCAACTATGAAATCATATTGTAATAATTTCTAAATAGAATATAATATATATTTTCATCACTTTTTTTTATTGATATGAAACCACAAACAACAATTTACACTAATTCGAGAAACCACATAAACTTCTTATCATTCATCGGATATATCATTCCCTCTTGAAAAATGAAACACATATGAGTGTGATCTTATATAAGCTTAGGGATATTTCATTCTCAATCATGTTTTAACTTATCTTTTAAGAACTTTTAACTCAAATGTATATGTAATTTATTTTATAATTTGTTTTCATCTTTTTTGGATAAAAGAAGCATATCTTATTTTCCATTAATTAATTATCCATTCTCCTTTGTAAAATTTCCCTATATCAAAATTACACTATCAATTCCTTTAAAATTACCAGTCTTATTGGTTAAATTTATCACATAATCAGACACACGTAATTTTATTATGCTGAGTAAATATTGAATAATCACTTAAATTAATAATACATCCACTATCCCAATGCCCTTTCCACTAATTTTGGTCATCAAGATTCCAATAAATTTGAATTCCATATCATTACCCAACAATAAAACTCATTGTTGTCCTCATCTAGTTTTGATGATCGCAAATCATTCTACATTAAGTTAAATCAAGTTGAATTATGATAACTCTTGTTTAATTATGTTTACATATAATCTTAATCTATTCTATGAGAATTTTACTTCATAAGATAGGTTGAAATATTTGACTAAGTATGAGTCACCATTATGGTAGACTCACTATCACCATTCAGTATGAGACACCGTTGGACATCCTACAGATGACATAAAATCAGCTAAGTATAAGATACTATTGACATGGACCTACTAATAATATTTATCTCTATCAACTATCTCACCATCAACAAACATGACAAATTCTGACAAAGGATGAGACACTGTCACTCAAGAAACCGACACACTAAGTCAATGTTGCATCAACCTACCAAAAAAACGAATTATGGATGGAATCATAATCTTCACTATGTATGTCTTACCAGTATAGGCTACAGATACCATGAGTCACTATCAAAATGACCTATCATCAAGTGGACCTACTCTCAATTTTACCTATCATTAGAACGACGTACCAATCTTGTGTCACTTTTAATTGTATCACTGTTCCAGATTACAAAATTCTATATGTCTAAGACACCGATTCTAAGACATCATTCCGGACCTACCATTCCCGACACACCGTCCACTCATACTTAATCATTTAAGTTCAAATTTTTTTATAATGGTCATATTTTTGAAACATAGTGATGCTATTTATTTAATGACTTTTTATGTATTTTTTAGACAATATTTAATGGATTTTAGAGTATAGTATGAGGAACATGTGCCTCGACATGATTGAAATCATGCTCCTTGTCAGCTATAGTGTATAAATCACATACCATATCAAAATAAAAAGTAGCCTTAAAAATGTATATTCAAGTTGCTTGTGCATCTAATAAAAACAAAAACTTCAAACTGTAGAAACACGAAGATACTACTATGAACTAAACCAAGGAACATCTTACAGCAAAAAACTAAATATAAGATAAGCACTACTTGACCAAACATCAACCTAACTTGAAATTGAAGTCAGAAGAACTCATGACACTCTGTTTTGCAATCTGTTTCCAGAAGTTGACTTGATCTGCATTTCAACATACTTTTAAGAGTTTCAGGCTACATTTCCGATCACATAGAGTATTCTAAACTCAATTCTTCATATTCTTCTCTTCTAGTGTATTTTTTTTACTTTATGAGTAGTGTGCGTACCTCAATTCTAAAAACACACACTGAATCATGTGAAAAACTCAATGATACATTGATATCTTCACAAACCAACTTTTTACAACATTACACTCCCATGGATTATAGTGTATGTGGTCCTTGGGTGGCCTATTTGATTTAGCACACCCCTAAAAACTAAGGAAGAGGTCTATTTGGCTTGGAAAATGTGAATGATTCTGTTTACCACAATCCACAGTGTGGATAATTATTTATTTATATAAATTGCTTTGTGGTGGGTGATCACTAAGTTGAGAGACTAAGTCTCAACTTGATATTGAAACTTTTGTTTTATTTCCACTGCATCTTTCAAAGTTCTATTATCACTTCATTATCTTTTCACAGAAGAAATCACCTCATTCACATTCATATTTAATCTTATATTGTGTTTATTTTAGAATTTGATTTAGTATATTTTTAAAAAAAATTAAAATAATAATCCATATTGTTTTAACTTAGAACTAATCTCTCTTGGATAAAAAGCTTAAAAGATCAAAAAATTTACAAATATGCTACTTTGGTTAACTAGGCCATTAATTATTTCAAATTTTTAATCTTTTAAATAATTATTTTATATAGAAATTTTTATAGAAACTCAATACACCCCCCCATTGAATATCCTACGTTGAAAAAATTTGGTATCATGGGATTTTCTTACTTTATGGTTTTTAAAGATTTTCAATGTTTTCAAATCTTATCAACTGTGAATTTGGTTGTCTTTTAATGATCTCAAAATTTCAGTCAGTTCAAAATTTTTATTTCTTTAAAAGTTGATTTTACATTTTATTATTTACAATAGATAGGGAGGTGTTACTAAAAACATACCACCATATTTAAATGGAACTAACAGTGCTCAATGGAATCTTATAAAGGAAATACATTTAGAAAGTATGGGTTTTTGAATCTAGTCACCAATTGTAGAAGAATATAAGATTCCTAATACTGCTAGAAACAAATGGGACGATGACACTAAGGCAGCCTATAATAATAATTAAAATATATGAATGCCTTGTACTATGATTTAGGTGATGAATAATTTAATAATATTTCTATATCTAAAAAGCATTTGAAATTTGGGTTACATTATATTTTTCACATGAAGTAACCACCAATGTTAAGGAAATGAGGCTTAACACAGATACTATTAAGTATGATAATTTCAAAATTAATCTTGAAGAACCAATTTTAGACATGTATCTCCGGTTCAATGAGATTGTAAATACATTGGGATCTTTGGGAATTCCAATTGTTTCCGATGAACAGATCACATGGCTACTCTGATTCTTACTAGATAGATAGAGAAGAACCTCGTTATCAATAAGATAATACTGTGACATCAATAATTTTCTTATTAAATAATTAATTGGAATTATGATGATGTATGAAGAAGAGCTGAAGGTCAACAATGAAGAAGATGATAAACCTAAAAAAAGTCAATGGATTTCAGAACCACTGCATCCAAACAAAAGGAGGAAATTAATGTTCCAACTAAAAGTTCTAGAAATGAGGATTCATCGACTGATAATAATTAGAAAATGGATCCACTAGCCAAGAGATTTAAGAAATTATATAGAAAGAATAAATTATTTTTAAAGCCTAATTGAAAAGATAAGTATGATAATATATGTAACTAGAAAAAAGATTGGAAAAGAAATCATAATACCATTGAGATTATATTCTATGAATGTACAAGAAAAGGACAAGTGAAATTTTACTGTCTGAAGATGAAGTTAAAGAATATGTATGAGGATAAATATAGATGATATAATAAGGATATGAAGGCCACCTGGAGTGCTTCTGAGGATAGCTCTAATGAATCCGAATCATCTCATGATAAAAAGGCTAACAAATCCAATATGTTTTTAAGAAAAATACTACTTTGGTAACCTTAGTATCTCTGGAAAAAAACTATTATTATTTTGTAGATGAATCTAAATCTGAAAATTCGGAAAATATGACTAATGATGACATGTTTGAATACTATAAGATTCTTGAAGTTAATTTCAGTGAGTTGAAAGATAAATAAAAATCTCTCAAGAAAAATATTGTTCTTTATACTATTGTTAAATCTAAACTCACTATAGAAAAATAAAATAATTATCAACTTCTCATTGTGAAAACTGAACATAAACTTTCTAATGAGAAATTAAAGAAGGATTTAGTGAAATTTACAAATAGTAATGATACCTTAGTTAAAATTATTGGAAAATAAGTTGGTCCTAAATAAACAATGGGAATTGATTATCAATGAGGACAAAGAAATTTTTTTAAAACCAAATTTCTATGAAAATATAGAAAATTTGATTTTATGCCCATATTCGAAATTTTTTCCACAAGTTACAGTTCTAAAATTCATATGATTCATATAGTTCAATTGAAAAAATAGAGATTATTTTTCTAAAACATTAAAAATTTCTTATAGGAAACCCATGATGAAAATGTGGGTTCTTGAAGTCTTAATTAATAATATTACTTGACCCAAGAAAATCTATCTACTAAATTCTTTTCATTCATAAACTATTTTTGTAGCAAAAGCTATTTGAATAGTTCATGAAAAAAATTATAGTACATGGATAGTGGGTGGTCAAGAAACAAGACATGGGACTATTCTTACTTCAAGAATCTTATAAAGATTTATGGTGGATATGTCACATTTGGTGACAATGAAAAAGGAAAAATTATTGGTCTTGGAACAATGGGTAACACTAAAACAATTTTAATTTATAAAGTTCATTTTTTAGATGGTCAAAAAAAATCTTCATAGAATCTCACAGTTATGTGATGATGGATTTTATGTTAAATTTGAAAATTATTCTTGTAATTTTTTTAATTATAAGAATGATTTAGTCTTCACTACTCTTAAAATGGAAATGTATATGTTGTTAATTTATATTTATTAGTCTCTTAGAATATTTCTTGATTAAGTGCCTTTCATAAAGAGTCTTGGCTCTGGCATTGGAGACTATGCCACTGTAACATTCACTCTCTTAGAATGATTAATAAAAAAGGATTTGTTAATGATCTACCTAAAATAGAGTTTCTAAATGAAAATGTCTTTAATCCGTTTCAAAAATGAAAACAACACCAAATATCTTTTATCCCAAAAAATAAGTTTCAACTTCTCAACCTCTTCATTTGGTTCACATGGATTTTTTTGGATGATCTTTAGTTTCATGTTTAAAAGAGAATCACTATGTCTATGTTCTAGTATATGCATTTTCTAGATATCCTTGGCCCTTCTTTTTATCTCACAAAAGTGATACTTATTCTTATTTCATCAATTATGATGGATCAGTAGAAAATAAAAGTGATATTAGAATGAAAATCATATGAAGTGACCATGAACATGAGTTTGAAAATAAATAATTTCAATCTTTTTTCTCACAAAATGGATATAGTCATAACTTATCTTCTCCTAGAACACTCCATAGGAATAGAGTTTTACAATGTATGAATAGAACCTTATAATAAATAACCCAGAATATGGTTAATCAATATGATCTACCTATTTATTTTTGGTCAGAAGTAGTGAATACAGGTTGTTATATAATTAATAGAGTATTAATTAGAGTAATCCTTAAGAAAACCCCCTATGAACTATGGAATTATAGGAAACATATGATTAATTAATTCAATGTTTTTGGTCGAAAAGTATTTATCCTTAATAAAAAACATAATATTGACATATTTAGCTCCAAAAGTGATGATGAAATTTTTTGAGGTTATTCAATCTCTAGTAAATCATATAGTCTTTAATAAGAGAACCAAGTGTGTGGAAGAATTTATGCATATCAAATTTGTTGAAATATATCAACATGAATCCAAAACATTCTTAGAAAATTTTGAAGATAATATTTCTAGTTTAGGAATAAATCCTAAACATTTTGATATGGTTGTTAAATAATCAGTAAAATTTGGTTCTGAAAACTCTCTAGATTCTGACCAAATGGAACCCAATTCAGTATATGAACTCGAAGTGACAAGCCCTTCCTTTTCTAGACTTATTAGAACTCTTAAGAATCATCCTTTAGAAGAAATAGTAGGAGACATAGACAAAATTAATATATACTATGGATTCTCTAAGAAATCAGGTTGAACATCAAGCCTTTTTCTCACATCTTAAACCCAAGAACATCAATGATGCAATCAATGATGAATTCAAGATTATGTCTATATAGGAATTGTTAAATCAGTTTGAAAGAAACAATGTATGGAAATTCTTTGATAGACCCAAATACACCCTAACCATAGGCACAGAGTGAGTGTTTAGAAACAAAGTGGATGAATATGGCACTATTGTACGAAATAAAGAGAAACTAGTTGCACAAGGTTATAGTTAAGAATAAGGAATAGGCTATAAAGAAACCTTTTCACATGTTGCTCGACATTAAGCCAATAGAATATTTCTAGGTTATGCAGCACATCTTAATTAAAAAAATTATCAAATAATTCTTAAAAGTTCATTCCTAAATGGTTATATAGTTGAGGATGTTTTTGTTAAACAACCCAAGGTTTTACAAATCCACTTTTTCCAAATCATGTTTTTAAATTAACAAAATCATTGTATGGTTTTAACAAGTCTCTACGTTTTTGGTATGATAGACTCAACACATTTCTTATTTGAAATGGTTTTACAAAACGTATAGATGATCTTACTCTTTTCATAAAAATAATTTCAGAAGATGTTTTAGTTGTTAAAATATATGTTGATGATACTAATATTTTGTCTTAAAAAATATGTGTTGACCTCTAAAATATAATGAAAAATGAGTGTGAAATAATTTTAATTGGTGAAATCAAATTATTTCTTAGATTTCTAATATTTAAAAATATGGAATGTATTATTTTAAATCAAAGGAAATATACTAAATATCTTTTGAAACATTTTAATATGGATAACACTAAAATTAGTGGTACTCCTATGATTACAACCTGTAAATGGGATCATTATGAAGAAGGAAAATTAATAGATCAAACCGATTACAAAGGTATGAATATAAGTCTACTTTACTTAACAATTAGTCGACCTGATGTTATATTTAGTGTGTGTATGTGTTTTTTTCATGAAAAAACTATAGAGTTAGATCTCCTTACAATAAAAAGAATTTTCAAATACCTAAAATATTACATTAACTTAGGGTGGTTCTATCCTAAAGGGAAACCATTTGATTTTTTTAGCTATTATGATGCTGACTTTTCTAGTTGTCTGTTAGATAGAAAAATCACCTCTGGAGCATGTCACTTTTTGGGAAAGTCTCCAGTTTCTTGGTGTAGTATGAAACATAATTATGTTGCATTATCTACCGATAAATTTCAATACGTAGCTAATATTAGTTTTTGTGCTCAAATTTTGTGGATGAAACACTCTTTACTAGACAAAGGATATCCATTTAGGCATGTACCGATAAACTGTGAAAACAAAAGTGCTATTAACATTTCTAAGAACCCAATTTCTCAATGAAGAAAAAAAATGTATTGATTTACGAAATCACTTTTTTGGAGATAAATACAAATATGTAATATCACTCTTTAATTCATTAACATTGAACATCAGATTATAGATATTTTTTCTAAGACTTCAAATTTAAATTGAATGATCTACATCAAACAAGAGTTAGGGATGATCAATTTTGAGTGAATAACCGTTGATGACTCACCGTTGAGGACTCACCATTGATGAATCATTGTTGATGACTCACCATTGATGACTACCCATTAATGACTCATCATTGACAACTCAATATTTAAGACTCACCATTAATGAATCACCACTGAGGACTCACAATTAATGAATCTTTATTAATGAATCACCATTGACGACACACCATTTATGACTAGCCATTGGGAAACACCAATGACAACTCATTGTTAGAAATCACTATTTTTACTTGAGTGAAGCATATCTTTGAGACATCTTCAGTCGAGTGTTTTCATTTCAATAAGATAAAGGGTGAATCAAGTGCTCCAAAGCCTTAACCTCTTAACCTGGAACTTTTCAATAGAATATTCTTACTGAAAATATAATTACATGCAGAATGGTTGTTGTCAAGTAAGTCTCTCATTTTGAAAGTGCAAACAGAACAAGGTTGGTTGGAGTGGTTCTCCGAAAACATGTGACATCTCTATCCAAAACTAGTGCATGGGTTTTATATGTATGTCGATTTTATCCTTGAAGGAACTGAGGATTTCAAGATGAAGTCTAGAATATATGGAAATATGATTTTATTTCCTCCTAAGAAGTGGGATGAATGCATGAAGGTACTTCATAAAGGTATTATTGATGATTACTAAGGAATTCCACCTCCTCCAAGTGGTATTTTCAGTTATGAAATAGCCGTAACCGAGCCGAATAGATATGGAATCCCAAAAATACCTATAGAAATAAAGAGGGATGGTGAATGTAGGTTGTTATTTAAGTTTATTTAGAATCAACTATGTCCTTGGAAAGGGGAATTTTCTTCCTTAAAATTACATGATGGTAATGTTTTTTATTTGATGAAGAAAATAGACAAGATTAATTTGTGCAGATACCTCATGGTCTACATGGGTGATATGATAAAACCTTAATCCAAGTCAACTTATATGATTTATTCTATGCTAATTTCTACAATGCCAAAATCTAAAAGAGTTGTAAATATTTCAGATGAAACTACAACTGAGTTTGATGGTTTTTGTATTACCAATGACATATTCAAACAGATGAGGATTATCTGGAATCCTTGGAAGAGGTAGTGGTTTAAGGATAATGAAAAACTCTATGAATATTTAAATAATGTTCAACATTCTTCAAGGCCAAAAGATATAGATAATCCTGGTCTAGGACTTGATGAAGTGGTTGAGTACCCAGATGATGAAGAACAAGTATATAAGGTAGAGAAAAAATAGCCACTCCAGTTGATTATAAGAGTGATCCTGATATTTTAGAAATTCTAAAAGGAATAACTTTTGGATCTCCTAGACATCCAAAGAGGCATCCAGCCAAAGAACCTCTCCTAAATAATGATTCTGATGAGGGGATAGAGGAATATGGGAATAGTGACTATGCTAGTGAAAGTGTAAGAAAAGATGATAATCAGTCTGGTGAAGAAGGATATGAAGATGAGGATGAAGAGGCAGAATAAAAATATAAATAAAAATAATATGGAGAAGAAGAAGAAAATAATAGCGAAAATAAAAGTGGGATTGGAAGTGAAGAAGTGGAAAATTTTGAAATTAGTAAAGATGATGGTTCATCTAGTGGTGAAGCTGACACCCCTGCTAAAGATCAATCTCCTATTTCAGAACCTACATATCCTATTGAAACTATTGTACTAGAAAAGGAAAATGTTGTGGAATCTGAGAGGGCTTTAGTATCTATTTTTGTTAAGAAAAATGTTTTGGAAGATCCAAGGGATCCAAGGTCAATTTTAGCTAAATAAGTAGCTCCAGTTTCTCAAGTGAAACAACTATTGTATGTTAAGAAGAAAGAACATGTTTTAAGGGAAACTCATGTTGAGGGGGAGAAATAGTCTCAAAGATTTAAAATATTCACCCTTACTCATTTTGTTGTAATAGTAGTTGAATGGGTTAAGTACCCAAGATATTTCACTTTAGGCATGGATTATCCTAATTCAGATGATGAGGAATTTGATCCTAAGGGATCCTTATCTGAAATAATTGTTAATACGTAGAGAGTTACTACTAGAACTGATCTTACTTCATTTATTTCCCTAGATCTTATACATTAGGTAACCCAACATGACTTCAATGTTTTTAAAGAGTATTTTTGTTCAACTATTAGAAATATCCTTCAACCTCAATCTTCAACAATATAAATCCCTAGTGAAAGTGATGCTACTATGATTGCCAAAAATTTAGTTTAAAATATTTGGCCTCAAATTGTTTCTGAACGTCGAGAAGTGATGATGGGAAATAAAATATTGAGTGATGATTTGGGTTAACTCATTCTTATTGTGAAAGGGATGTCATATGAGTATGCAGCATCTATAGAAATGTCTTAAAAAATTCTTGAAGATACATCTTCTGAGGATGACACTCCTCCTCCTCCAACTCTTGATTAAGATATTTTTATACTAGTAGTCAACGATGTAGTAAATGAAGCATGAACCTATGATTCTCCTGATCATCCTTTTTATAGTAATGTGATATGATCAGTGATAAGAGAATAATTTCCTACCATAATGGGTATCTCATATCAAGAGAGCCTAAGAAAAATTCGTTAGAACAGTGACCATGTATATCATATAGTAAGGTTTTTATCAAAAGGGGCCACAAATTATACAGAAGAGATCACAAAAAAAAGAATTATACTTTAATTAGATCTATATGAAATGCTAGTTGGGAAGTCTTTTCAAGTATTTGGTTGAAAATTTGAGGATACCTCCTCTTACTAAAGCATCCAAAGAACAAGTGAAATAGCTCAAGGAGCTTACTCCAGCGCTTCAGATGATTATGGAGATAAAGTAATATTTTAATAAGGATATAGGGAAAGGTGGGAAGATAATCATGGATTTTATAAACCTTTTTAAGCCTTACCTACATCATCAAAGTATTGTTATTGTATCTCCAGAGGCATTCCCTATTAGTCTTGTAACTGAGAACCTACTTTTAGGCTCAATCTACCGATCTATGGATCCTCAATTCAGAACATTGATCACTCAAAACCTTTTTTACCTTATTCCTTAAACCCTTAAAATTTTTCCCATGTCTTTTTCTAATGATCTACGTCATCTAAGGCCTATTATCTAGCAGGAATGTATATCTACAAACTATTATACTCAATGTATTACACCTATAGTAAACTTTGGGGTTCTTATTCCTCATCTGTATACATCATCTCCTTATTTACCTTCTGTTCCTCCACCTACTTCTACTGATAAGGGAAATTTAATCATGGATCCTTCTTTAGAGAAGAGTTTATTCTTGGTTTATTTTTTATAGGGATTTATTTTTGGGAATTTCTTACATCCAAGTTACTCTTTTTTTCATGAAATGAATTATCCCTTTTACTCTATTATATATTCTTTATCTTGTTATGTGTTCTATTTTTGATAATCCCAAAAGGGTGGTAAATATGGGATGAAATTTAATTTTATTTCATTTATTCCATAATTTAATTTCTCGGGATCTATATGACATGTTAAACAAAACAATTATTTTGTACTTTGATCATAACTAATGGCTAATTAATTCCTGGATTTGTGATCATCAAAAAGGGGGATATTGTTGGCCTCCTCTAATTTTAATGCTCAAAAATCATGGTTTATTAAGTCAAATCACGTTTACTTGTGTTTAATCTTATTTAATTATGTTTACATATAAGATTAATATATTCTGTGAGTGTTTTACTTTGTAAAACAGGTTGAAATATTTGATTAAGTATGAGTCACCATTAAGGTGGACTCATTTTCAACATTCAGTGTGAGACACTATTGGACATACTAGTGATGAATGAAAATTAGTTATGTATATTCTATCATTCACACGGACATACCGATAATATGTCTAACTATCAACTATATCACTATCATCACAAATGAAAAATTCTGATAAAGGATGGGACACCATCACTCAATCTCCTAACACACTGAGTTAGTGTTGCATCAGCCTTCTAACAGAATGAATTACCGATGGAATCATAATTTTCTCTATGTACGAGTTACTGTTATGAGCTACTGATAGCATGAATCTATGTCAAAAGGAAAAATTTTCAAGTCGACCTACCAACAGAACAACCTAACAACCCTGAGTCACTGATACATGTCTCCAAATTCTAGACTATAAAATTATCAAACTCTGAGAAACCGGTTCTAAGACACTATTCCTGACCTACCATTCTTGAGACACCATCCACTATAACTTTTTCATCTAAATTTGAATTTATTCTAACATTCATATTTGTGAAACATAGTGATATTATTTATTTTAATGAATTTATATGTCTTTTATAGAAAACATTTAATGGATTTCAGAGTGAAGTACGAGGTACGTGGTAAATGGACATGATTGAGATCGTAATACCTATTGGATACAGTGTATAAAAAACATACCGTATCAAAAGAAAAGGTAGACTAGAAAAATTAGTGTCCAGTTTCTCACGCACCTCAAAAAAATTCAAAAACTGTATACTGTAGAAACATGAAGATACTGGCGAGAAATCAACCAAAGAACATCTTTCAGAAACAATATAAAGATAGGAGAATCAATACTCAACCAATCTTTTAACTAACTATAATGTGAAGACAAAATCACTCATGTCAGTCTATTTTTCTATTTGTTTGTAAAAGTCAACTAGAGAAGCATTTCAACATGCTTACAAGAGTTTCAATCTACATTTCCAATCTCACAAATCCTTCTGAACTCTATTCTATATATTTTTCTACTTTTGTATTGTTTTTAATTTATGAGTAGTGTGTTTACCTTTTTTCTATGAACAAAAACAGACACTTTTTTGAAACTATAAGATACACTGATATCTTCACAAACCACAATTTTAGAACATCGAACTCTTACAGGTAAAAGTAGAATAGGTCTCTAAGTCACCTATTTGTTTTGGCACTACCATAAAAATTTTGGAAGAGCTATAGTTGACCTGAACAGTGTGTATTCTGTTGTTTAGCTTGATCTGGGGTGTGGATCCTTATTTATTTATATAGACTACTTTGTTGTAGGTGATCACCGAGTGGAGAGGAATAAGTCTCATCTTGAGACTGAACCTCTTTTTTTTTTTTGTGCCTTTAAAATTTTTGTTTTCACTAGTTTATCTTTTCAAAGAAGAAAAAATTTATTTCACTTTGACAGTTAATCTTAGATAGTGTATATATTAGAATTTTATTCAATAGATTGATTTGAAAAATTGAAATAATAATTTATATTGTTTTAACTGATAACTAATCAATCTGTAAGAAATATTTTAAATGATCAAAACTTTTATAAATTTGCTACTATGGTTAACTGGGTCATTTGGTATATCATGTTAGGGAACATTTAAATAAGTATTTTAGACATAAATTTTTATAGGATCTCAATTCAACCCCCTCTTGAGTGTCCTACTCTAACAAACACTCAATTGTTATTTTATTTAATGTTTTTTATTAGAAATTTATTTACAAAAAACTTGTAAGTGCATTCACAATCAACAATCCCCACATTAGGTATGTTCATTACATTAAAATAGATCTCTACAAAGAGAGACTTATCATCCCATTTCTTCTTGATCAAATCTTATTACTTCACATATATTGGTGGTTCATATGATTGTTCCAACTATATATATGATGGTTCCAACATATATTTGGAATTTGTAAACTAATTTTAGGTTTTTTATTTCCTAATAACTCCTTCATATATTTACTTATTCAATATTGATTATCCCTTGTCACATTTAATTTCATCCTTAATGATAAATATATTTCTTTGTTCCCATATCCTTCTACACCAGAAATATTATCAATCTAAAACAAAATAATTGTATTTATTTTTTCTCTACTATCTTTGTTTCTTTTATTCTTTGAAGTGCCTCTCTATATTAGAAAAAACATTTTTAAATAGATAATATTTCCACCATAATAACTCATAATTCATTACATATTCTTGTAATCCTTCCCAACATCTTCAGTTGGATTTTGGGTTACTCCAAAATAAATCATCCTTTGAATACTTGGTGATTCTGACTTAGTCTCAGTAAATATTTTTTTACTAAAAAAAATCTCCATTCTTATTTCACCTTCATTAATAAACCATTTTTATTATTGATAGTGCTCCAACTTATTGTTTAGATCCCTATATTTCTCTATTAGCTTATCTATAGCTCGCCTAATCCAACATCCAGATGTCATCCATGTAATCATTGATCTTTCATTACCCTTGATATTTGTCCTCATATAAATGAATCACCATCAAGATACTCCATATATTTAACCTTATCCTTCACCATGGTAGTCATACAATGTAACAAAATGAGATTTTAAAAGATGAAAATTATATTTGATAGCAAAAACAATATACAACATCAATCTTAAACAAACAATGATATATTATTATTTAAATATGATATTTATAAACTAGTTCAATTAAAGGATATGAATTGTAATAACCACATTAAGAAATATATATAAATAAACTATTTAATATAAATGTATTGATTAATTCATTAGAAATAAGCATTGAATTTTTAGTAAATCCATTTTATGTTTCAAAAATATGTTTTCATCGAAAATTGGTTTTATTGTTTTTTGTGAGAGAATATTATATTTAATTTTTGTAGGTCTTATAAATTTTATTTGATAAAATGGTTATAATTTTTTAAACCAACTTTTTACAATTACATTATAGTGAGTTCTTGGGATTTTTCCAAAAATATTGATTTTCTATAAATAGTATATAATATTGAGTTTTGTTAATAAACCTAATTTTTATTCCTGAATTGACAAGATTAAATATTAAAAAAATGGTTTAAAATTAAAAAAAATATATTATATTATTAATAATGAAATTAATTTAATTTCTTTCATATTTATGGTTTAATTTGGTAGAAAAACATTTTTATATATAACAATCCATTTTTTCTTAAAAACGCTTTTTCATTGTGTCTTTATAATTTCAACATGAATTAATTTCTTCCACTATATAAATTGAATATTCAAATATTGAAACTAGGTTTCATGTAAAAAGGTCCAAATTTTTTAAATATTCCACTTTTATTTTTTGTCATTATGAATAGTAACCTTAGTAAATATTTGTCACCTATGTAAGGGTAAATCAGGAAACTAAAGTTAAAAATAATAACATAAGGACATAACAATGAACCTAAAACTTGTATTTAACCTAATTTATGAATGGATTTTAGCCATTTCTATCCATGTTTCAAATATATGAAATCTTTGGGCAACATTTCTTTGATTTTGACCATTATAATATTTATGTAAAATATAATGTAAAAATATTACATTCCATATTTTAATGTTTATAATATTTTATGACATGAATTAAAACAACATATTTTCAGTTATAAATGGTTAAATGAATAACATATTATTATTTTTTGTTATGGTAATTTATTTATAATTTTTCTTGATGAATTAATTACATTAAATTCATACACAATGCCAACACAATATTTATTTAATTAAGAGAAAAATTGAACAAATGTTTTAGAAAATATTAAAAGTAGTATAACATGAGTGTTTTATAGTTTTTGAATAATTTTTTAAATGACTATTACATATTTAGGATGTGTTAATGATTTATATTATAATTATATTTTATCATGATGTTTTTAAATTCAAATTAAACTAATAATGTCAAAATTGACATTAATGGGGTTGATGATGATCTGGTTTTCAGGGGAGTTGATTTATTGTGTAATAAAATGTTTATTTTGATCCAAATATTATTTGAGGTTAAATATTTATGACTCTTCATAGACTAAAATGTTTCTTTCCTTATTTATATGTCCCTTATAGATATTTTTGGGCTCATCATATGTTTTAAAATTATTTTCCAAGGCTTTTTAAGGATCATTAGGGACAGTTATTGGGTCAATATGAAAATATAAAAGATGTTTCATGAGATGAAATCATTTTTAGGATTAAATAGATGAATCTCCCAACCAACATTCCTCACATGCAGATACTGTTTCAAATTTGTCTGCCTATTGGCTCACCCCCACCTTTTCAGCCTCCTCTAGTAGTGTCCCCCTCAGTGGAGTGGTGGCTAGATCTTTCTCCTCCTATATAATGTAATGATACAATATATGATCTCTCTTTGGGCCTTCAGTTCCTTCTCACCTGTTGGCTCTTGGATTGTATCCTTCTATGGGGACCCCTATTTGAGAGCTTGGCAAGTAAACACTATTTGTTCATTATCTTAAGGATATACTTCTTCAAAATCTTCCCCCAATAGAGTCTATTTCTCTTTAATTTATCTGTGTGATGATGGGGTCACCCAAAGATAGTTCATTTGAGGGTTCTTTTGGGCTATTATTTCCTATCGAGGCCTTTGATGAAGTGTCTTACTTTCAGTGATGGACCCATGTGGCATAGTTTGTTGTAGATAATCTCTCACTCCACCTATTCTATAAGGGTGTGTCCTATTAGGGTTTACTAACAACATAAACGGTCTTGGAACTTAATAGGAATTCATTTCAAAATGTTCTTACGTAGAGGGATCCTTTTTGTCTATTTAGTTACATGGCTCCATATAATTTGGTAGGTTCTAAATAAAAGTACATTAGTGGTAAATGGATGTGAATCAAGGATTTCATTCCCCCCATGTAGTAGTCTGGATCTCTCTACCAGGGTAACCCCTCTACATATACAATATTGGTTTCCTTCATGGTATCAGAAACTTGTTATCCTTCTTCATATACACAAATGAAAAAACCCTTCACCTTCATTTTGCCTGACTTGATCAGATATTTGTTGAATTGGATTTATAAAAACCTCAACCATCATGACTTCTCCTCCAAGTAGCGGGGGTTCCTTGGAATGGTGACATATTCCTTTATTCCTTGTGCATCCTTATTTCTATTCATTTTCCATCTACATATCCACTCTCTACAAGTCTGTATAAATTTTCATAATGATTTTCATCATCCCAGAAGTCATCTAGAATTGATTTTAGCCCAACTTAAATGTAATTTCATGTCAATCTGATCCCTCTAATGTAGTCAAGCTCAATTGATCTAGATTAGGTTAGGTTTCCCTATGATCATATTGGTTCTATTGTTCAATCTTATCTCAGTCTTCCAGTTTTTTCCCACTCTTTCTTCCTTGAGATACATATTAATGTGTTCTTTTTCAAGATATGGTTCCTTTCAAAGAGATTCTTGAACCTAACTCTACTGAAGGATGGTATGTGGCTTTATCCTCAAATCACTTATCTCCTCTATGGTGAGAGAAGGGAGAAACATTTTTTTGTATTCTTCTCCTACCTCGAACTCCTGAGAACCGAATACTCCACATAAATCATCCCTCCTACTATAAAAATACTCTATCATATTATATCATACATAGGAACGAGTGATCATTGATTTTTTACCATCCCCACATATCCCTAGTGGTGTTTTCACTAGATATCAGTCCAAGCGCTTGATGGATTCTTCTTCGCCTTGTGTTATGTGATTTATTTTTCCTATGGGCCAAACCCAAGTGGTCTAGTTTTCAATTATTTATCTCATTATTTGGAATTCTTATATCCTATGTTTATGGGTTAAAATGGACTCATCTCTTCTAATATTCTAAATACTAACTCTTTACTTATAGTGGTCCTAGAATCGAATAAATTACCATCCGTGATTGATGTTTTTGTGTGTAGTGTAAGGATGCGATATTTCATGCAGTGTAAGACTTAAAATCAACATATATGTATTTCTAGAAATTATATTAACTCAGTAGATCTAATTGTTACCTCTATATAATTTTTCACTGCAAATATTATTGATAGTGCTCACTATTTTCTCTTTACCTTTGTTTCCAAAAAATGTGATGTGTAGGAAAGGGAGTCCTTATGGATTGATTTGGAATCCATTAACTTAGGTGTATTCTATGGATCATGTGATAGGATTTTAAGATCTTTAAGTAGATTTCTAAGAATAAGATTGTATTTCCATTCCTCGATAGGTTATCCAGGATTTCTAAATGTTTATATCTTTCACTGGTCTCCTAGATATAGGTTATGTTGGCGATCGGTTCACTTGGTGGAACAACCAGAGAGAGAATGGGTGAACATGGTGTCATATTGATAAATGTCTCACTAATTTTCACTATATCTATTTATACCTGGATGTTAAGTTATCTCACCTCATCATGGATTTTTCCAATCACTCCCCTATTTTTTTATTTTTCTACTAGATATGGGTGAGGATGCTGATTTCTCAATTTTCAGCTTTATACCATTGCTCAAATATATCACATGGCGGTGGAAGATTCATGGACTAAAATTTCTCAAGGAAATTCTTATAATGGGATACATAATGAACTAATGATATTAAAAGGGGATCTCTAATATCATATAAAAAACAATAACTCTCACATATAGGACTTAGCATAGCTCACTTCTAAGATTGAATAGTCAGAGTATAGTCTTGATAATACAAGGGATGAGGCTTTGATAAGAAAGATTTATCACAAAAATGATGTTCTGGAAAACATGATCATATGATAAGAATAATTTCCACATGATCATTCCTACATTAAATGGATTAAATAAGGGGATCATAATACCAAATACTTTCAAGCCTAAATTAAGGACAAACAATATCTCACTAAACCTAATATTATACTGGAAGATGGCTTATACATTGACAATCATTATGTAGTGATAGTTTTGGATGAGTTTCATTTGAAATATCTTTGGGTAGGTCCTAATCTACATATACATGGTGGATAGCAATGTTGACTTGCGTATCTCTCCAATGTTGTCCTTCGAATGGTGTCTTATTAGGATAATGGCCTTTTTGGAGTGTATTCATAGATTTGAGGAGACCTATAAGGCAGTAACGTATCTCGACCCTAAAAGTGTGGCTATCCCTGATAGGTTTTCTTTGTATTTTTACATGAAATATTGCGATTTATTTATAATAAATCTGGTTAATGTTGTATAGTACTTCTTTTTTGGAGGAAATGTCCCTCGAGTGCCTCTATTGACTACATAATACTCATTCCTATGGTCAAGGACCCATCCATGTTGCACCATCACAAGACAATAAGTATGTGTAACATCCCTCATAATGCCCTTTCAAGTGTTCTATATACTATGTTATCCTTGTATATCCCCCAACTGATTTTAGAAGAACAAAATGTATTTATTAATCGAAGATCAATTCAATGTGCTATCATCCTATTTAGAAAATGGTGCGCAACATCAACAAAAAGGTCATTTGTTTCAACATTGGAATAATGTTAGATATAGATAAATATTTCAATAGAGATGAATGGAACTCTGTTATCAGGTTACTTACATACATGGGATTCTCTTCTTGTTTCATTGATCTCATATACATGTGATTCAACTAAGAATGTGTTTTCATATCCTTCAGGGAGAGGAATTTTGGATTTTTAAATCCTTCTAACTCCTAAGACAAGGTGATCTGGTTTCCCAGAGATTGTTCATCATCACCACAGAT
The DNA here is from genome assembly GCA_963277665.1 of Viscum album. Taxonomy (NCBI): domain Eukaryota; kingdom Viridiplantae; phylum Streptophyta; class Magnoliopsida; order Santalales; family Viscaceae; genus Viscum; species Viscum album. The sequence continues at coordinate 246,021,406 of OY728135.1, read as the reverse complement.
ATTCTTATTCATCTCATCAATAGAAGAATATTGGAAGGTTCCATTTATAATTAACATTGAATAACTCACTCTTGTAACATATCTCATATGATGTTCATGGACAACACTATCTGATGTGCAAACCAGTACTCATATAAGAAAGAATCCTCTTTGTAAAATTCATTGGATATGAGGAGAAGAATATTTTCCATGAAGTACTTGGGTGCCCCAATTTAGTCAAATAGGGTCTATAGACATCACTTTGATAGGGTGGTTAGTAAAATCATTGCACGCATCATGGACTCAAATAACTAGTTCTTATCTTTTAGAGGAAGAATCACCTTAGTAAACTGTGTGCTCTCCTTTATTCCCATGAATTCTATTTCATATATCAATGTTATGAAAGGTGTTATAAAGTGTATAGAAATGTTTTATTCTTCATTTATATTGGATTCCTAGTCTAAAGGCAAACATCATTAGACCTAATGGGATACGATAGAATGAATAATCAGGTAAGGTTGAATCAATGTTAAGAGTTTCTATGATTTTATGCAGTGTATTCATGCAATGATAGCATGAGAGGTTCTTGAGGTGTGTACTCTCTAGGGAAATATTATTTTAGACATGTATGGGAGATATATGGAAGCACTAAGGGGTATTAAATCATCACTGGGGAATTTAGTTCAACTATAGCTCTCTAATATCCTTGGTAACACGAAAAAGATCATCGGCTGGGATGACATCAGTTTCTTACATCACAATTGGATAGTTATAAAGTTTGGGCTCCCCAAATGTCTTAAACCAGATATAATGATTAGAAAGTCATGAATACATCCACCCTTCATTCATGATATACTTGATAATAACCAGTGTGACATTTTTATGCTTATTATGCCAAACCTAGAGCTGGATAAAGGAATTTTTGAGATATCTTCATCAGGAGATTTTTCTATGATGTATCGTTTGAGAACGATGAGGGTTTCTAATGTCCTTGATGAATGGGATGAGATGCTCTCATGAAAGTAAATCCCTACGAAACAAAAATTCATCTCATAGAATGTCAAGAATAGTGTGTTACATAGAAAAGATAACATGAAGTATATATGTATCAATATTGTGTCCAAATGGACTTTTTATAGGGTTCGAAGAAAGAAACCATAGGACCACTTGTTTTTCTATAGTGAAAGGGAATGTAATATTTGGAATGCCTTTGTTGTTTTTAATTTTTTATCCTCATGATAAGTTATGGGCATACTTTTCCTAAATATTTTGCTTTAGGGTGGGAAAATTTTAGGCATTGAGAAGAAGGTGATATTGGTCATCCACATAGTGAGATGTTAGTGTATTTTGTAGGAATTGAACAATTTTTGGTTTGAAGAAATGTCATCTACTAGTTCATCTCTCATTTTAATATCAGAAATCTACTTATGGATCTGAACCACCTGATCAAAACTAGGAAGATGCAATTTCCCTTATATCACTTTTTGTTGGTATAGAAATACCCATCACAACACCGGTAAGCTACCTTAGGGGCAATGGGTTTTTGGTTCCCTCACAGCACTGGTTTGAACCTCAATATAGATAGGTCTTAGAGTATGCGGACTTTGCGAGGTAGTGTAATATTTTATTATCCAAAATAATCTTTTATCCTCTCCTTCTATGCATTTTTTTGGTAATGATGACTCTCTCTAGGTTGAACATATTGCAATGTTTAGAGGTTTGTAAATTTTTTGTCCAAGAAGATTTCATTTGGAGGTAATTTAAATAGACTCTACAGTGATTCATAATTCTTTTATTGGCCTTGGATCCACCCCTGATATATTATGTATCTTATTCATAGGTGAAGCGGTCTTTTCACCAATCCCATGGAAATCCACTACACTATGCACTAGCGAAATAAAGTTGTTGCTTTCATATATTCCATTCCATTCCATGATGTTTTTGTTATTCATTCCATTATGGGATCCTTTCCCCAAGAATGAATTGATTTTTTTAGATGGGATTTCCTTAGGAAACATTGTTTTATATGTAGAGTCCCGAAGCCTGACATACATGGAAATTACATTACTTTTGCGGAATACTTAGTATATAACAAAAACACACACACAAGGATCGTAATAGTTTAGTGTCTTTGGAAACTCGGAATATAATCTTCTAATCGTGGTGAAAGATCTTCAACATCTCCCATAAAGATCTCCCTTTTTTTTCTTACCTAAAACCTTTCTTTATATCCTGGGGAAAAGAAAACATAAAAGGGTGAGCTCAAATGCTCAGTAAGGGTAAACAAAAGAAATATCAATCATATCATATTCATAAGAACATAACATTTTGGAAATCTTAACCTGCGAAAGAGAGCATAAATTCATAACATGGGATAAATCTTAGTAGTGAAATAAAATAGGAATAATCATAACTTAAAACATGAAACTTTGTGGCATACACAAATAATCATAGAGAATCATATCTTATTAGTCAAGACTCATTTCCAAGACTATCTTAGTGGACAAAGTCCCTTTCTGAACCGAGTCACCCTCATTTCAGTCCTGTTTCACTGAACTGGTATAACCTACCATTCCAGCCATGTCTATCTCATGAGATATAAAATCTTTACCCAATGCATTAGAGGGAGATATAGGTCCCACTCATCTCATAATGATACCATTCATATTTGTGCCACAATATCATAAACCATACATCATAGCATAACCCATGAAATAAAAATGGGAATCTTAAACATCGTGACATCATAAAACAATTCATATAAGATAAATGAATTCATAAAAATAATTCCATCACAACATAATCAAATCAATGTAATAATAGGGATAAAAATATAACCCTTTATTATCTTATATGGAAAATAATTTTGATAAAACACTTGAACTTCATTCTTGAGGAAAATATCCTTCCTACTTCAAAAACACTTTTCCTTTCTTAACATGTCGTAAAATTATAAACTAAAAGAAGTTGATTAAAAATAAACTTGAAAACTTGTAAAGTAAGCTTCTTGTAAATAATGTTTTAAAAATCCATTCATGTCGTATAAGTTTAAAAATAACATTCTTCTCATACTTTTGTCGGAAAAGTCAAAAAAATACCTCGTACGAAAAACGAAAAAAGATTCCTTTAATATATTTTACTAAAAACTCACCGAAGGGTAAAATTGGATTTAAATAATTGTAGGTGAATAGAAATAATATTACATATTGAGGAAACATGGATGTGGATGATAAAATACACCCCAGTAAATTCTGAAGTATAAACAATCTCGAATAAAAATGAGATTGTGATATTTCCCTTACCTTAGGTCCGATTTGCTTCGTGAGTGTCCAAACCTTCTGTATAATGATTTAAATAATGTCATTGAATTATTAAATAATCATATTCATTGTTATGATATCATATATGGTTCACTTATGACTTTATATTACCCGTTCTTTTGTAAATTCCATGTTAAAGAGCGTTTTGGGTAAAATTGTTTCATTTGTCATCCGTGTTTTGACTTGTAATTATTCATATGATTACTTAGATCATGATTACTTAATTCCAGAAAATAAAACATGATTTATATATATATATATATATATATATTCAGAATATACATATATATAATAAATCTGTAAATGGAAAGAAATACACCGTTCATGGAGACGGTAGGCCGTACGTACGCATGAACGCTGTTTTCGTTTCCTTATTGAGTTGAACGGAATTAAGTAGATGGCATACATATATATACACATAAATACAGTATCATTATTATGTCATATATTTCATGATTACTTATTATATATACTTTATAATCATTCATGAATGGTTAAAGTGGAGAATGAATCTCATCGCGTCGTGGAGACGGTAGTCCGTACGTACGCACGAGCGATGATATCGTTCTCATGATCGTGGGACTGTATTGGAGTGTATGTATACTATTTCAGAATCAATATCAATTTAAAATTATAATATATAGTTATTATTTACACCATTATACCCATCCAAGTAAGGTGGTGGTGGAAAATAGATTTCACCACGGCGTGGAGACGGTATTCCGTACGTACGCACGCGCGGTGATTTCATTTTCCGTAGGATGGATAGAAGGTGAAATAGGATTTTTTTTCATACTTATAATAACATATCAGTATATGAGTGATACTTATGTTATTACTTAATAATTAAACAACCTAAGAAGAAGAAGTGGAAGATGAAATAAAGGTGAAAGAATCAGTAACGGAAATTACCTCTTCTTTGAAGCGCCTCTTTGAGACCTCCTCTTAGGACACTAAAATTGGTCTTTGAGGAAGACCAGAACCTCTAGGATGTTTCTAGGGAAGTGGAGAAGAGAATTTGTCAGGGGTTGGACGAGCTTGAAGGCTCAAAGTTGTGTGAGTAAGAGAGGGAGGGGGTGCCCTTTTATAAGGGAGGAGAGGGGCACCTTTGGAATAACAAAAAATATTATTTTATTATAAAGTCAAGTTCAGTTTTAAATAGCTCCAAATTGATTTATTTCGAGGATAAGGTGGGGATGGGTCGAAAGCCTCTCATCCAATATAATTTAGACAAGTTTAGGTTCCTATTTTAACCTTATCATTTAGATTTAACATTAAGTTAAATAAGTTTACTTTTACCGTGTCTTCTTGTGTTCTTATACTATAAGGTTAATAAACTTACTATAAGAAGAAAAACGAACCCCAAGTTGTTTATTATTAATATATATAACCGTATCTAAGTCATTTGGCCGAACCTTAGATTTTTAGAAATAAAATAACAATTAATAATATAATATTTGTTTTAAAAACTATTTTATGTCAATTTTGACACTATTTAGTAATTGATTTTTGTGAAACTCATAACAGAATGATAAGTTAGAAAAAAGTTACTTAAATCAACACTAACATGTCATATTAACCTAGAAAATTAGTGGAATTCATAAAAAGTCTCTAATTATATTTGTTTGGGTATTTATAACATCAATCATGTCAATATTTCATTAATAAGATAATTACTGCATCATTGTTGTGTCATAAATAAATTAAATTATTTAATGTTTAAAAATTACAAATAAAATACCATTATGTAGGAAATATTTTTATCTTCCTAATGAATATTTATAGTAGAATTTATCTTATGTATAACCCCATATTAAAAATGTTTTATTAAATAAACATTGATTTTAACTCTTTTAACCCTTCTTTAAATAAATTAATAATAAATGTCCTAATCTAATCCAAGTGGGCCTAAATGGTCACATTTTATTCCTAAGTTTGTTTTTGGTCGACTTACACTTGTCCAATAGAATTAGGACATGTGTTAGGGTAATAATAATTTTATTTCTACCCTTAATTACCCTATTTACTTTTAACCGTGGTAAAAAAAGTAAAAAAGTTACTATTCACCAAAAAATTATTTTCATCTCATTGAACCACATTTTACTTACTGACATCAACCGTGTCTCTCGGATTTTTCAAATTCCACTCACAGAAGCGGTGAAATTATGTTTTATGAACAATTCAGTTTTTTTTAACTACCACTTAGTGGTTTCACTATTCATCAAAAATGGAAAGTTTTCAGAAAAATACCAAAAATTAGGCCTAAGCTATATTTGATATTATGAACTCAAAAATGATGTCTATTTTACCAAATTCAAAACATATCAGTTTCATTAATTAATATAAAAATTAATTCCCGTCGTCAAAACAAAAGGCGTGTTTTTAGGAGATAATAACTATCAAAAGATTGACACTTGTTTATAACTGGTTTAAATGTGAAATTACATCCAATGACCAACATTGTATTAAATTGTAAAAATATATTCTAAATATTCTTTAAAACCAATAAAATTAATAATTTATCACTATTAATTATTTCGATTGAAAAAGTTGTTTTTAATTAACATTTAGTAATTTTCACTATTCATCAGAATATGAAAGTTATCCGAAAAGTACCAAAGTTTCACCTTAGGATAAATTCGATACTCCGAATCCAAAAATGAAGTCTATTTTGAGAGAGAAAATTTCTAAAATTTTAAAAGGTGGTTATTACTATTCATAACGGCTAGTTTTAATAATATTTTAATAGCATATCGTTGTTTAGTGAAACTCGGTATTGCGTACTACACACGCTATCAAGGAAGGTAACGATTGCGTGTAATGAAAGGAAAGTCAAGGATATGTGTTGTGCAAGCTCCTTTTGGTGTATCATACAACACAAGACATTAATGAAATTAAAAAGAATATTTTTCATAAAATCTCGGGGTGTTACATTCTACCCCCCTTAAAATGAATTTCGCCCTCGAAATTCGTCGGGGTTATAAATGGTTTACTATTCGAAAGTTTCTTTAATCAAAACCCACATCGTAAAAAGAAATACCAAAACATGGCTTTTAAAAACTAAAGTATGAAATGTAACGGTTACCCAAATTAACTCATCACGGGGTTTCCACGTAGGAGAAAATAGGTGAAAATATGGATATGGAAGAAAAATCTAACCATCAAGTTCTGATGGAGAGTGGTAGAGAACATGGCTATGAAAAAGCCAACAATCACAAAGCTATTGATTTGTGATGATCTAAGGTACCATCTGATTAATCGGATATAAGGGAACTAGGACAACATTTTTGGTTTTCAAGATCATTTCCCTAAAGTTGATGAATTAAAAGAAATACGTGCATGATTTTGGTAAAATTTCACTGTTGTTCTTGAATTGGACAATTTCCACTTCATCCCTTAAAGAAATGAAGTTGAATTTGTTATTCGTGATGTGTTAGCAGATCATGTGATAGAATGATGGTCCATTCCATCTCTTTTAAACAAAAGTTTAGTAAAAGTTATAAGTACATCTTATGGTTAGATTAATCATATATGGTTCCAAAAAGGAACTTATGCTTCATATATCATACCGCTTAATGAAATAAAACTAGTTTATACTAAACAGGGACTTCCTGTAGGCCAATGGTAGGCGATAAAGGCCAGTCGCACTTCGGTTGTGGGTTCGATTCCCATAGCCTTGTCCGACGCGATGGGCTGTCGCCCGTCCTACAGGTTGTCCTTTTTCTAAAACTATATTACTATAACATCCCATCAATAATATCAAAAAAACTTCTATCCTTAAACAATACTAACTTATGTCCAACATAATCCATTCCAATCTTTAGGCTTATCCATAATACTGTAGTCCACTCTCATAATATAGTGAAAACAATTACCAGAGATTTAGTACCATCGTTGATCCCCATATATCATAAGATATGTCTTATTGGTCACATTCCAAACATTCAAAGGCCTTAATCATGTATTCTCTTGAATACCCATTGAACCTTAGTGAAAACATGAGTGTAGTTAAAAGTTAACACTTTCCATAAACCAAAATCCTCAAAATTATTTATACTCAAACCATTATATCACTTAGTCCTTATATCAATCATGAGCTCATGAATATTGTTAAACATTTAATTTTCTCCTTATCCCTTTATTATGCGCATATCATCTACATTCCAAAAATATCTGAATAACCTTTCATGGATAGTGGTACCATTAATCATACACTTTGAAAACTAAAGGAAAGACAACAGTGTAACAATCCTTAGATGTCTCTTTATTCCATATTACCATGAGATTTCTTATACAACATTACACATGATAAACATGTAATCATTCCACTACATTCTTAAACCATTGACCGAGCTTCAAAAATTCTTTCATCTCACATATCATTTGTAGTCTCTTCATCATCATTAACATAAATACTACCCATACGACCATACGGATTCTCTTCATGAGACTTTCCCTTAGGGAATTGGTTTTCATAATGCCCGTACATTCCACATTTAAAACATTTAACCATTGTTGATGTCATAGCAATACCATTATCCTAATCCCTGGTGTTAACTGAACCTTTTCCTTTTCACTTACTGGCATTGTGTCCTTCTTTTCCACAACCAAAGCATCTTCCAGTTCCTTTGAAACATTCTCCTTGATGCCTCTTCCCACATGATTTACATAGGGGAAATTGAACTTTCTTTCCTCTATGATCATCGTGAAACTCCATCTTTCTCTTATTAGCCGAGTCAGGAAACTTACCAAATTTTACTTTATTGATCATATTATGAGATTTATGATTCGACATAATAATGATGTTTGGACTTCCAAATCCCATTTCATTTGGTTGCTCATGAAGAATATCATTCCATTGTCCATCATATCCTTCATTATCGTGAATCATCTTGTTTCCAGCCATTTTCTAAAACCCAAAAAGAATAGTGTGAGAGGCAAAAGTCATAATAAAGGGAGAGTAACATCAATATCTAACATCTTTGGTTTAATCTAATATCGTTACCATAGTTCTAGGACTATATCCTATACGTATAATTACCCTTAGGGACATCCCTAGACATACCTTAGAAATATCTCTAGGGATCTCACTAACGTTTTCGCATCCTAGTTTCCAAAGGTTGACTAAACCTTTACTCTGATAACAACTGTAGAGTCCCTAATCCTGATGTACATGGACATTACATTACTTTTGTGGAATACTTAGTACATAACAAAAACACACACACAAGGATCGTAATAGTTTAGTGTCTTTGGAAACTCGGAATATAATCTTATAATCGTGGTGAAAGATCTTCAACATCTCCCATAAAGATCTCCCTTTTTTTAACCTAAAACCTTTCTTTATATCCTGGGGAAAGGAAAACATAAAAGGGTGAGCTCAAATGCTCAGTAAGGGTAAACAAAAGAAATATCAATCACATCATATTCATAAGAACATAACATTTTTGGAAATCTTAACCTGTGAATGAGAGCATAAATTCATAACATGGGATAAATCTTAGTAGTGAAATGAAATCCCAATAATCATAACTTAAAACATGAAACTTTGTAGCATACACACATAATCATAGAGAATCATATTTTATTATTCAAGACTCATTTCCAAGACTATCTTAATGGACAAAGTCCCTTTCTGAACTGAGTCACCCTCGTTTCAATCCTGTTTCACTGAACCTGTATAACCTACCATTCCAGCCATGTCTATCTCATGAGATATAAAATCTTTACCCAATTAATTGGAGGGAGATATATGTCCCACTCATCTCATAATGATACCATTCTTATGTGTGCTACAATATCATAAACCATACATCATAGCATAACCCATGAAATAAATATGGGAATCTTAAACATCGTGACATCATAAAACAATTCATATAAGATAAAGGAATTCATAAAAATAATTCCATCACAACATAATCAAATCAATGTAATAATAGGGATAAAAACAGAACCCTTTATTATCTTAGATGGAAAATAATTTTGATAAAACACTTGAACTTCATTCTTGAGGAAAATATCCTTTCTACTTCAAAAACACTTTTCCTTTGTTAACATGTCGTAAAATTATAAACTAAAAGAAGTTGATTAAAAATAAACTTGAAAACTTGTAAAGGAAGCTTCTTGGAAATAATGTTTTAAAAATCCATTCATTCCGTATAAGTTTTAAAAAAACATTCTTCTCGTACTTTTGTCGGAAAAGTCAAAAAAATACATCGTACGAAAAATGACAAAAGATTCCTTTAATATATTTTACTAAAAACTCACCGGATGGTAAAATTGGATTTAAATAATTGCAGGTGAATGGAAATAATATTACATATTGACGAAACATGGATTTGGATGATAAAATACACCACAGTAAATTCTGAAGTATAAACAATCTCGAATAAAAATGAGATTGTGATATTTCCCTTACCTTAGGTCCGATTTGATTCGTGAGTGTCCGAACCTCCTGTATAATGATTTAAATAATGTCATTGAATTATTACAGAATCATATTCATTTTTATGATATCATATATGGTTCACTTATGACTTTATATTACCCGTTCTTTTGTAAATTCCATGTTAAAGAGCGTTTTGGGTAAAATTGTTTCATTTGTCGTCCGTGTTTTGACTTGTAATTATTCATATGATTACTTAGATAATGATTACTTAATTCCAGAAATAAAACATGATTTGTATATATATATATTCAGAATATACATATATATAATAAATCAGTAAATGGAAAGAAATACACCGTTCATGGAGATGGTAGGCCGTACGTACGCATGAACGCTGTTTTCGTTTCCTTATTGAGTTGAACGGAATTAAGTAGATGACATACATATATATACACATAAATCCAGTATCATTATTATGTCATATATTTCATGATTACTTAATATATATACTTTATAATCATTCATGAATGGTTAAAGTGGAGAATGAATCTCATCGCGTCGTGGAGACGGTAGTCCGTACGTACGCACGAGCGATGATATCGTTCTCATGATCGTGGGACTGTATTGGAGTGTATGTATACTATTTCAGAATCAATATCACTTTAAAATAATAATATATAGTTATTATTTACACCATTATACCCATCCAAGTAAGGTGGTGGTGGAAAATAGATTTCACCACGACGTGGAGACGGTATTCCGTACGTACACACGCGCGGTGATTTCGTTTTCCGTAGGATGGATAGACGGTGAAATAGGATTGTTTCATACTTAAAATAACATATCAGTACATGAGTGATACTGATGTTATTACTTAATAATGAAACAACCTAAGAAGAAGAAGTGGAAGAAGAAATAAAGGTGAAAGAATCGGTAACGGAAATTACCTCTTCTTTGAAGCGCCTCTTTGAGACCTCCTCTTAGGACACTAAAATTGGTCTTTGAGGAAGACCAGAACCTCTAGGATGTTTCTAGGGAAGTGGAGAAGAGAATTTTGCAGGGTTTGGACGAGCTTGAAGGCTCAAAGTTGTGTGAGGAAGAGAGGGAGGGGGTGCCCTTTTACAAGGGAGGAGAGGGGCACCTTTGGAATAACTAAAAATATTATTTTATTATAAAGTCAAGTTCGGTTTTAAATAGCTCCAAATTGATTTATTTAGAGGCTAAGGTGGGGATGGGTCGAAATCCTCTCATCCAATAGAATTTAAACAAGTTTAGGTTCCTATTTTAACCTTATCATTTAGATTTAACATTAAGTTAAATAAGTTTACTTTTACCATGTCTTCTTGTGTTCTTATACAATAAGGTTAATAAACTTACTATAAGAAGCCAAACGAACCCGATGTTGTTTATTATTAATATATATAACCTTATCTAAGTCATTTGGCCGAACCTTAGATTTTTAGGAATAAAATAACAATTAATAATATAATATTTGTTTTAAAAACTATTTTATGTCAAGTTTGACACTATTTAGTAATTGATTTTTGTGAAAATCATAACAGAATGATAAGTTCGAAAAAAGTTAATTAAATCGACACTAACATGTCATATTAACCTAAAACATTAGTGTAATTCATAAAAAGTATCAAATTATATTTATTTGGGTATTTATAACATCAATTATGTCAATATTTCATTAATAAGATAATTACTGCATCATCGTTGTGTCATAAATAAATTACATTATTTAATGTTTAAAAATTACAAATAAAATACCATTATGTAGGAAATCTTTTTAGATTTATAATTAATATTTATAGTCGAATTTATCGTATGCATAACCCCATATTAAAAATGTTTTAGTAAATAAACTTTGATTTTAACTCTTTTAACCCTTCTTTAAATAAATTAATAATAAATGTCCTAATTTAATCCAAGTGGGCCTAAATGGTCATATTTTATTCCTAAGTTTGTTTTTGGTCGAATTACACTTGTCCAATAGAATTAGGACATGTGTTAGGGTAATAATAATATCATTTTTACCCTTAATTACCCTATTTACTTTTAACCGTGGTAAAAAAAGTAAAAAGTTACTATTCACCAAAAAATTATTTTCATCTCATTGAACCACATTTTACTTACTGACATCAATCGTGTCTCTAGGATTTTTGAAATTCCACTCACAGAAGCGGTAAAATTATGTTTTATGAACAATTCAGTTTTTTTTAACTACCACTTAGTGGTTTCACTATTCATCAAAAATGGAAAGTTTTCAGAAAAATACCAAAAATTAGGCCTAAGCTATATTTCATATTATGAACTCAAAAATGATGTCTATTTTACCAAATTCAAAACATATCAGTTTCATTAATTAATTTAAAAATTAATTCCCGTCGTCAAAACAAAAGGCGTGTTTTTAAGAGATAATAACTATCAAAAGATTGACACTTGTTTATAACTGGTTTAAATGTGAAATTACATCCAATGACCAAAATTGTATTAAATTGTAAAAATATATTCTAAATATACTTTAAAACCACTAAAATTAATAATTTATCACTATTAATTATTTCGATTGAAAAAGTTGTTTTTAATTAAAATTTAGTAATTTTCACTATTCATCAGAATATGAAAGTTATCCGAAAAGTACCAAAATTTCACCTTAGGATAAATTCGATACTCCGAATCCAAAAATGAAGTCCATTTTGAGAGATAAAATTTCTAAAATTTTAAAATGTGGTTATTACTATTCATAACGGCTAGTTTTAATAATATTTTAATAGCATATCGTTGTTTAGTGAAACTCGGTATTGCGTACTACACACGCTATCAAGGAAGGTCGCGATTGCGTGTAATGAAAGAAAACTCAAGGATACGTGTTGTGAAAGCTCCTTTTGGTGTAGCGTACAACACAAGACATTAATGATATTAAAAATAATATTTTTCATAAAATCTCGGGGTGTTACATTATACCGCCAAAACTTCTTGGTCTTATTATGTAATTTTTTCCATATCTCCCTTGGTTTACAATTGTTCCATCCTCTCATGAATAAAATGTAAATAATTTTTGTGAGAAGATGTTTCATGAAAATAAAACATGTTATATCTGAAATGTATTATTTTCTAGAAAAATGGATTCTATGTGGGAGTGTAAAATTTCTTATGTGATTTATATATATGTAAGGTTGATTGCCTAATTCTCTAAAACTCTAATCCATAAAGATTCAAAAATTTATGAGAATGAATTCTTGACCTAAAACTCATGATTGTAGAATTTTTATGGTTGGGATATTATAATTAGTATTAAAGGAAAGGTTTATATAAATTTGGATATTATATTGCTTACATGAGAGGTTAACTTAAGAGTTAAAGATACCATCGAGATTTTATAATTTTAAGGTTGATCATAAGATCAGAGTCTTAGACACCCTTTTTTATGTTTTATGTGATGTGATATTTAGGTGACTAATGATATTTTTTGGATAATGTTTTTTAGTTTATGTTATATGTATCACTTAGGGGTAACATGAAGGACTATTTTAAAATAATGCAACAATGTTTTTAGGATTTGGGATGGATAATATGAGAAAAAAACTAGGTTAAAACACCCTTTAATTTTGAAGTTATTGATGTTGATTTTGATAAATTTCATCAAATTTTTGGGGATTTAATTATAATTGTATTAATAAATTTTGAATAAAATTATATCCCACATACCTAGTGAAAACTCATCGTATCTGAAATGGCCGAGAGGCTTGAACCCACAATTAAATAATATAACTATCATTTGGGGGTACATTATATGATTAAGCGAAATAAAATATTATTGGATTTTATTTTATGAAAAATAATTGAATTATATTTTGGGAGCATATATGGTTTTAAAGTAGCATTATGGTGATTTGGGTTATTTTGGGAAACTATTAGAATATCCTGTAGGTTATATGATAATGGAATATTTACTTTTTGTATGAGACTTTAATAATGATTGATGTAATATGGCGAAAAATGATAAATTTATATTGGAAGAATATCCAACCAAATAATTCTAATTATTGAGATTAAATAATAGTCCTGATTTCATTGAATAATTTTAAGGATTTTAATTTAAATAATGATTTACTTTGAACAGCATGTTTCACTTTTCAATTTTGGAGAATAATGTAATATGTATTCTTATGAAGGTCTATTCATGTTCAAAATTATCTTACAACATGCAAATGATTTTGACTTTAGTTAATTTCCAATGATAGAAGAAATATCTTGTTATTCATTTGTGGAATTATTTTATCTATTAGAAGATTATTGTAGTTCTTTTGGTATAGAAAATTTATCTTGAATACTCATCTTTTTCAGATAAAATATTAGATTTTGTTTGAAATTGATTAAAGGATGAAATTATTCTTCTAATATAAGTATATTTACTTAATCTTATATTATAGATGGAATATGAATTACATAACTCTAATAAAAGGGTCATGAAACAAAAAAAATTATCACATTACCTTCATTTATGATAATTTGATGTTATTTTTATAACCTTATTGGTTTATGGTTTTGTGGTTGTTAAATTTCTTAGGAATATTCAATTTCTTATGATCAATGTTCTATATCATTATAAACCATTATTTAGATATTAATTTTCCCTCTATGCCCATATTTTATATTTCCCACCAATGTACTGCTATTTGGAAACCTATTATCTGTTATTCTAGATGACCTTATTATTTCTCTTTCCCTATTTTCAAGAGGAAAATTTTTTAACCATTTTTACAATGTTGGATTTCAAAAAAATTATTTTAAATTGTGGATCCATTGATTATTAATATAAATTTTAAAATATTAAATACATAATTTATTGAAGAGGGATAATGTAACACCCTGAAAATTAAAAACAATATCATTATTTTTTATAATGTATATGACATGCAACACTAAGAATAAATAAACCATTATATATTATTATTTAAATATAACTATTATAACCTAGCGGTTAAATTGCAAGGTATGAATATTAATAACCACATTTTGAAATTTATAAAAATATCCTACTCAATAATTTTTTTTTGTTTAATTATTAGAAAATAATTATTCATTTATTAGTAAATTCATCTAATGTTTCAAAAGTATGGTTTCTTCAAAAACAGTTTATATTTAAATTTTGTGAGTGAATATTATAATTAATTTATATAATTTATTAAAATTTTATTTCATAAAAGGTCATCAATTTTGAAATAATCTTTTCAAATTTATATTTGAGTGAATTTTACAGGAATGTTTTGAACATAATGATTTTCCAATGAATAGTGAAAACTTCTTATTTTTATTGAAAACTATATATTTCATTATAAAAGATTGAAAGTTCATTTTTTTTAAATTAATTCAATTTAAAATTAGTTCTTTAATATTATAGATAATCTAATTATGTTCATTCGAATAAATTCTATGATTGAGTTTGGTATAAGAATATTTATATACTTAATAAAGCATTTTTCTGAAAAACCTGTTTTTCATTGGGTTTTATGTGTTAGTAATAAATTAATTTCTAAAACTTATAAAAATTTAATATTGAAAAATATATTAATTATTTATAATTATTATTTTCATATTAGGTAAATATCCCCCCTTTTGGTCATTATTAATAGTAGCCTTAGTAAATGTATGTCACTTTAGTTAGGGAAAATTAGGTTATTATGGTTAAAAATAATATGATAAGGACTGAAAAATAACCCAGAAAATTTAATTTCTTCAATTAGATGAGTTTATTTTTCCTATTTCCATCCATTATTTAATACTATAGTAAATTGGTTCAATATTTCTTGGATTTTTTCCATTATGATATTTAGGTAAAAGATAAAGTAAAAAAATGTCACTTTCTTGCTTTAAATATATATAATATTTTCTGATAGGGATGAAAACAAAATATGTCTAGTTATAAATGGTTATATTAATGATAAATTATTTATTATTGTGTGTGTTTATTTTAAAATTTTATTTTTGAAATAATTATATCAAATTCTTACGTAATATCGACGTAGTATTTATTAAATCAATAGAGAAAATAAATAAATTATTTTAAAAATGTTAAAAGTATTACAATTTGAGTGAGTTATAGTGTATTAAGAATTTATTAAATAGATATAATATATTTAGTATTTTTTTAAAGATTTATCTTCTAATTCCATGTTATTATTGATGTATTTAAAGTCAAATTAAATAAATAATTTCAAAAATACATTAATGATATTTTATTTTTAAAAAAATATTAAATGATTTAAAATTCATAATAATACTATCTTCATCCAAGTGAATGATATATAACATACCAGAACCCTGACTCTACGATTCAGTGAATGAATCATAAATATTACATTTCCTTTTTTGATGTCCATAATTGTGACCCAATTTTCTTCCATCCAAACATTGCAACATTAAAATGAAAAATTATATCCCTCACATTCTTAAGAACCTTTTTGGTTTAGAGTTTTAGAGAATTTGGAAAAAATCCATCATTAACAATTCCAAAGTCATTAAATGAAAATTTCTACCACATAACCCAACTTTTCTTATTTCACATTAATTCACCATTATAATCAATATCAAATCTCTTCTAGACAAAATTTGTTCAACATCAATTCTTGATAACTTGGGGAAAATGATTCATTATAAGGGTGAGTTAAAATGCTAAATAAGGGTAAAAATAATCATTAACAAGTGAATTTAATTAATGAATAGAATAATTTTATAAGGGTTTGACAATATAATCAGAGTGCATGAGCAAATCATAAATGAACTCATACCCACAAATACCTTAAACATCTATAACGAAACATAGAATAAGGCTTGAACTATGGAATGAGTTATAATAGTCAATAATCATGATCCATGTGATATTAATCATGATCGTATGAAACATAATAAACCCATGGAAATCATATATTAAATGTTTTAGTGTCTTTGAACATAATCACTATAGAACACTTACATATTCATTGTAATTCGAATAACTATATGGATAAATTATAATATAATTGAATGGAAAACATAATCATTACCCAATTCATTGGATTAATATGTAGGTACGACCATCATATAAGTTATAATGGAATCTCCCAGTTTTATCTAGTACACCCATCATATAAGCTATATTTGGATCACCCAACTCTATCTAGGCCACACTATCATAAAGGCTGTAACGGGATAATTTTGCACAATCTTGGTCACCCCAATGTGTAAGATTTCCATGAACTACATTTAATATATATAGATCATTAATTAAATCATATAACTCATTTAATAACTATTAATCATTTTATATCATGATTAACCCACAAAAGAGAAATGTGTTCCATAAAAATCACTTTGAAACTTGATTAACATAGGGAAATGAAATGGGTTCCATTACAATATTATTGAAACAGTCCTAATACATCCAAAGAAATTATAAGGATGGTATAAATAGAAAATATCACTAGTAGAGAATAAGTTAAAACTAGGTTTTTTGACATTAAGGAATGGAAATACCATTAAAATATCATTTAAATATTCTTGAAAAAAATATCCTTTCCATTTTGGTAAATATACTTTTAAAATATAAATCATTTTGATTATCCCTCACATAAAAAATATTTTTCAAAAACAAGTAATTTATAAAGTATTAAGAAACATATTTATTAAAAAGTATCTTTGTAAACATTTATTATAAAATTTAAATGAATTATGGCAATTTCAGTGGGTAATTTCAAACATGTTGTAAAGAACATTCCTTTTTCACAGTAAAATGTTTAGAAAAGTTACTTTTTCAAAAGAGAAAAGAATATTCCATTGAATTTTTTTTATAAAAATAAAAAAATGGGTAAATATTTAATTAATAAATCACCTTTAAAATGTTAATAACATTTTTTAAATTTTTTTTACACAACATGTTTTGTTGAATAAAACATATTTTTGACGGATGAGATAAATAAAGTTATCTTTTCATAGAATCATTTTATCAACAATTTTAAGTAACATTTATTGTATAAATGGTACTATAACTTTTAAATATCAATAATAACTATATGAAGAGAAAATTCATGGGTTTCTTAAAATATTTATCATAATATCTCATCATTGGAATCATAATCCTAAATAATCATGATAAACGATTAGATTGTAACAAAAGACTATTTCCACTTATGTAACATTGGATCATAATACCTATAAGAGAATAACATTAAATAAAACCTAGAATAACATGAAAATAATTATATTCATGATATAAAATGTCAATGGGGAAGTATATACACCACATAAAATATGATAGATGTATAGAATAATGTCAGTGAAGGAAAATTGAGATAACAATCCCTTACTGCTTTTGTAACATTGAAACTGTAAATCCCATGAAATAGAGATCCTAAATTGAATATTAAATTATAAATAATTTTAAACATTATATTTGTATTCATTGTAATTATATACACCACAAAACAAAAATAAATATTGAATATGGAATATATCTCAAAGAAATAAAAGTGACACCAGAAAACTCGTACCCTGAGTTTGACTTCTTATGTGTGTCTTTATCTTCTTAAATAAGTATCATATGTTAATTATTTATTTTTTGATAAATTTTTGAAATTTTATTATTAATTTTATTTAAAAAATTACCTTATCATGTATAATTAATTAATCAATTATCTTTATGTCTGATGTTCTGACTGTATTATACATACATGTCAAAAATAGATTATATATGTAGACTATGGTCGATGAGGTCATCATTTAAAAATAATTAGTATATTAATCATGAAATAATTATCATATTTATGCATAAAATAGTTTTTTAAAACAACTATTTTAATCCTTCTTTGAAAAATTATCTAATGTTAAAATCATGGAGATGGTAGGTTTTATGTACACATGAGTAACCTTTTCATTTTTCAATGACCATTATGGAAAAAAGTAAGAAATATTTTATTTAAAGAATGATAATAATATCATAAATAAAATATATTTTTATGATATATAATTATATATATATATGGATATTTTTATGTGTGGATGAAAAAAGGAATCACATCACTTCATGGAGGCAGTAGTCCACACCTCCATGAATGATGTTATCATTTTTTAGTGAGTGGAAAGTTAAGAAATAATTATGATGTAAAATCATTTATATTGATAATTATTTCATTAATATCATAATTATTTTATTTATATAATATATATTAATATAAATTTACCCTATTTCCTTCCATTTTACTCATTATTGAAAAATTAATCACATCGCTTTGCAAAGCTATATTCCACTATACATGTAGCGACGTTATCGTATCCCGTATAGAACTGAAACTAAAAATTTATATATGATATAGTGAATCAATTGGTATAATTATTTTATAAAAACATATATATACTTGACATACATCATAATACCCAATAGTGATAGGTGGTAATGAAAAAATTAATGACATCGATTTGCGAACCGGTAGTCTGTCATATGCATGAATGATGATTTTGTAACCCATTTGAAGGAAGGATATAATTACATAGGTTATTAAAATAAAAAATATATTTGTATATCTAATATACTGAGGGTACTATATGATAATTCATTAAGAATATATTAAGGTCGTGGAGAAATAAATAAATTAAAAACACTCATTAAAGAACATTACATCTTCTTCGGGTATCCCACTTGGGATTACCATAAATACTTCCAAGGATTTATTTATTCCTTAAATATGGCTTAACGTATGAGAATAGGGAGTTTTAGAAGTTTTTGGGTTAGGGTTTTGATGAGGCAAATGGATTGAGAGGTGTGAAGTGAGGGTAGTGAGTGTCCTTTTATATTAATTAGGAGTGTCATTCTTTTAAATACCCAAAGGTATTCACTATTGGGATGTCAATATTACCAAAAGTGGCTCCAAAATTGATAATAAAATGATTTTTAGTTTTATATGGTCTCTAAACACCTCAAAAAAATAAAAACACACTTAATTTAGACTTATGTTCCCTTAATATCTATGTTTCACTACTTTTATCATTTTGGGTTTTCACTACGTTAACAAGTTTTCTAACCAAGGTAATTTATTCCATAAGACTAAATTAAAGTTAGAATTATTATATAATTTTTACCCACTAATTTTAAATATTATATCTAATTTATATGTTAAAAATCATTTTCATGTTAAAAATTAATTTTAACACAAGTGAAAGTAATGCACAAAAACATCTCATTAACCTTAACTTCCCTAACTGAGTTTTTACTATTTAGGGATCAATATATTAAATATAAAAGAAAAATTGTTCTATGATTAGAACTTAGTTGATATTTATTAATATTTACTGATAACATGGAATAATATAGTATCTAAATTCATCATAAATAATTTAATAATATAATTTATTATAAAATATCATTATAGTCAATTTTTACAATATTCATTTAATATGAATTTAATAATAACAATAAAATTATATAATTTGAATAAATAATGTTCAACCCTATATAACATGATATATTATTTATAAAAATTTATTTATCCCAATAATTTAATGAATTACATTCACATTTTATATTTTTCATAACATTTATTTTAGTTAATTATTATCTAAATAATTATTGTGGTTGGGATTCTTCAGTATTTACAGTTGTTATTTCATCTCCAAAAAACTAAGATAAATTTTCATGATAAAAAAACTCATTTATCATTAAAAATAATACTTATAACCAAATATATTTTATTTTTTCCCTTATCCCAAATCATTATAAATATTAAAAGTAAGAAAATTATCTATTTTTTCCTTTTCTTTATTTAACTTTTTATATTGATCATCTTCAAAGGAAAAAGGAATTAAATTTTCTATATTTTATAGAATATTATTTAAATGATCAAAATAAACTCATAAAAAATTAGTTTTATATTTAATGTCATTTTCACTCATATAATTTTAGTTCAACCCCAAGGTAAATAAGTTTTTAAATTAAACATAGTATTTAATTTTTAATGTTTTCACTATTTATTTTGGTCAAAATTAAATTTAAAATTATTATAGATTATAAATTATTATTATTAAAAAATGGAATACATTTGATAAATTATATTAATATTAGTGAAAATTTTAATTTAAAATTAATCTCACAAATGAGATGAGAAAGCTTAATTTTAAAGAGAAAAATTATTCAATAGTTTACTGTATTTTTATATAAAAATTAAATATGAAATGGATTCAAATGACCTAAATGAAATAATGTTTCTTAAAAACCAAAAAAGAATATAATTTATCTATATAAATTAATTAATATAAATCTCATTTTTTGATTAAAATTCAGAATTTTCCAATATTTATCAAAAATAAAACAATTTCTAAAAAATATGAAAAGTTAACACCAAGTTAATAATAGTATTATGATATCATGAATGAATTTCATTTTGTTAAAAAAATATTATTAAAGTTTAAAGTTTTAGTTTTAATATAAGTGTCCCATAAAAAGCTGACAAATCTTCTTTTTAAAAAATATATATATATATATACTTATAAGCATATAATTTGATTAATTTTTTTATATGGAAAACACATAGGATGAATGAAAAAATAGTTTGAATATATAATATATAAGTTTTATTTATATAATAAATCCAGAGTGATTCTTTTAATTTATTAGTATAGAACACACTTGTGTGCATGAAAATTGTTTTCGAGAAAAATAATTCATTTTATTCTGGAAAGAATTTTATTTTCATTTCTAATTAATTGTTCACAAAATAATTCATTGTATATACATTTCTAAACCATATATTCATATTTAATTTTATCATGGTCATAACCTCCATTCCAATTTCTATATTATGACTATCATATAAAATAGTAGTAATAATAATAATAACCATAATAACGTGTTTTGGATAAACTTAGTGTTTCATGAAAATCATGATAAACTCAATATTTCATGAAACTAAATCTAAAATCTATTTTTTGTTTTATTTATTCTATCAAACATAATTTTATTATTTAAAAATATTGTCATGTTACATCTTATCCCCCCTCCATTAATAAAATGCATCCTCGTAATTTTATCTTTAAATTGGTATTCAAATGTTGGATATTTGAAACTAATATTTTTAACCCATATCATAAATTTTTTTAATAAATCATCCTATTGGTAAGAGAGAAAATGACATAATATGGTCATCCCTAATAACACAGAGTAGATTTAAAAATATGATAATTTAAGTGGAAAGTGATGATTTATACATTTAATTAAAACATAAATAATTATAAATAGTGATAGAGGTCATTGTTCAAAAGAATTTGAAAGAACAATGGAATGGTAGTGGCTTCAAAACCATAAATCTGTGATGATTTAAAATACCATTGGTTCATCTGAAATGTTATTACTATGGAAATTTTTTTGTTTCAACATCCTTTTTCTAGAGTTGAGGAATTCTCTAACCATATAGACAATGAAAATATAGAAATATACTTACTTGATGAGTATAATTTCATTGTTTAATAAATTTTCACCAAAATATCATCTTTTTCTCAAAATTATTTGTATTCAGTATGAATTTTGTCCTCCAGAAACCACTAAAATAAACATTAATAGACCACATTATCCCAAATATAATAATAAGATATAACTCATATATTCAGAGCTAAAATCAAAATTGATATCACATAGTAAGATAACTTTTTGAAAAACTAAACCTTCAAATAATAACCTCTAATTTTAAATAGTAATACCCAAAGTTCAAACCAAATCATTTCTTGAATAACTATCCTTAAAATTCATCAAATATTTCCTGAAAATGTTCTAACCCCAAAGATTATAAGGATTTTATCATATGTTCTTCTAATATAAATCAACCGTTTTTACTCAAATAAAATCCCATATATTTTCTATATAAACATAATATTTACTTATAAAAATGACATACTAACTAGGATATCATGAAGGCCAATGGAAGGTGTTACACCCTTGTCTCCCTTTTTTTGTGGGTTCAAGATCCTTGTCCTTGTCGGATGTGATGGGTTGTCACCCGATCTTCTAGTTCTCCTTCTTTTCCCTCTTACCATAAAGAAAATAATTAATCTGAAAATAATAATTCTTGTTGATCCTAGGGGTTACAAATACCCAAATACAATAAAAAATCTCCCAAAAGTACATTAATAACCAAAAATTTACTACTTAGAACCATCAAGTGTTGTCTCTAAGAATTTGAACTTATTATCAACATTACTCTTATTGACCTATAATTTTATCCACACATCTTAAGATAGAATCACATAAAAACAACATAATCTCAAATGTTATCTAAACCTTTACTCTAGTACCAACATGAATAGGATAGAACACACACTCTCAGATCTTGTACTAAAATCATAAACATTACATTTCTAGGTTTAGTACAAATAATTATGACCCAATTTGTTTTTTATCCAAATAGTAAAAAATCAGAAAGAAAAATTGTATAACATTCATTCTAAAGGAATTTTTCAATTTTTTGTTTTATATAATTATGAAAAACTCCTAAAAAAATAATCATGTAGTTAAATGATAATTTCTCCCACTTTACTTTTCTTATATTATTTCACATTAAGTCATCATCTTCATCCTTGTAAAATCCCTTCAAGAAATAATTTTTATAACATAATTTCTTAATGACATGGGGAACTGGAAACATGAGAAGTGTGAGAAAAAGTTCTTAGTAAGGTTAAAAATAAGAATTTAAAAGTGTCATAAATTAAAAAAAAGAAGTGCATAAGGGTATGGAGACATAATTATAGTGCATGATAAAATCATAACTGAAATCATACCCATTAATACCTAAACCATCAATAATGAAACATTTAATAAGCCTTAAAAAAAATGAAATAGTCATAAGAATCAATAATCATAAGCCATGTGATATCATATTTATCATATAAAACATTCTAAATGAGAGGAATGTATAGATAAATTGCATTGGTATCTTGAAACATCAGTATCAAAGAACAATTACAGAACTCTTATAATTTGAATAACCATATATTGAAATTACAATATAATTCTTCATATAACATAATTATTACCCCACACAATAGATCATTCTCTTATCATAGAATTCGTAAAACTATAAATGGTTCAACCTATTTTATTTTGGAAACCTCGTCATATAAGCTGTAATAGGATCACTCGACACTGTCTATACAACCCAATCATATAAGATGTAATAAGATCACCCTATGTAATCAGGCCGCCACATCATATAAATTTCCAAGAACCACAGATAAAGTATATAGATATTTAATTTCATTATAATACTTAATAGAAATCTATTATCCATTTTATAACATTATTTCCCCATGGAAAATAAATAATCTCTATATAAATCACTTTGAAACATGATTAACCCATGGAAAATAAATGAGTTCCATAACAATATATTCCTAAAAATCATTATCCATCAAGATAAATAATGAGGTTTATATAAATAAAAAATATCCACAAAGGAGGATAATTAACTACAAGGGTATTTGACTTTGATGAATGGAAATACAATTAAAAGATCATTAAAATGTCCTTAAGTAAAATATCTTTTTCATTTGGAAAATCCTTTTCATTGAAAAGACTTTTCATTGAAAATATTTTTTACAAACCAATAATTTATATAATATTAAGAAATTATATTCCTTAAAAATAACCTTGTAAATTTTTAAAGGAATATTTAAATAAATAGCAGTCATGTTAGTGGGTAATTTCATACATGTCATAAAGAACATTCATTTTTCACGGTAAAAAGTTTAGAAAATTAATTTTTTATAAGGTGAAAATAATATTCCATTGAATTCATTTTTTAAACATGTAAATTTGGTAAAAATGTATTTAATAAATCATTTTTAAAATGTTAAACCATTTTTGAAAACCTTTTTACCAAACATGATTTTTGAATAAAATATATTTCTAACCAAAGAGTGAAATAAAGCCATATTTTATTAAAAACATTTTCTCAACAATTTTAAGTACCAAAGAGAGCTAATATTAGACTTTTACTTATAAATATAATGAATAACTATAAGAGAATAAAAAATGATATTATTGAGATATTTATCATAATATATCATCATTTTATGTATAATCACAAACAATCTAGATAAACAATGAGATTATAACAAATGGCTCTTACCACTTTTGTATCATTGAATTCTAATCCCCATAAATGAATAAAATTAAATTACACTTATAATACAATTAAAATAATGAGTCTCGTGATATAAAATTTTAATGGGGTAGTATATACACCTGATAAAATAATATAGATGGATAATATAACATACATCTCAAAGAAGGAAAATTGAGACAAAAATCCCTTACCGCTTTGGTAACTATAAAATAATAAATCCCATGAAAGATAAATTATCAAATTTATATTTAAATTATAAAAAATTTAGGATAATAGCAATAAAATATAATTATCGGTAGTATATACACTACATAACATAAATAAGTGATGAATATGGAATATATCTCATAGAAATAAAAGTGAGATGAGAAAACCCTTACCTTGAGACTGAATTATGATGTTTATATTTATATTCATGAATAATAAAATTATGTAATGTATTTATTTTATATATAAACATTTTCATGTTTATTATTAATTTTATTTCTATTTTTTCCATTTTCTCTTAAATTACATGAACTTTTAGGTTTATGTCAATTGTTTTGACCATATTAGGATTATGTGTCAAAAATGACTCTCAGAGGTTGATTGTGGAAAAATAAGTCATTATTTACACATATAAATAATAATTATTATGAAATAATAATTATATTTGTACATAAATTATAATTTTAAAACTAATAAATTAATAAGTTTATAAAAAATGAACTAATGTTATGATCATGGAGACTATAGGTTATATGCATGCATCAGTAACGTTTCCATTTTCAATGATCACCATATAAAAATTTAAGTAATATTTAATATTCATAAGGGTATCATAATATCATAAAAATTTATTATTTAACTATATATACTTATATATATCATTCTTGTGATGTGGGGATGGAAAAAAGGAATCACATCACTTCGCGGAGGTGGTAGTCTACAAATCAATGAATGATGTTATCATTTTTCAGTGAGTGAAAAGGTAAGAAAGAAAAATGAAGTAATATATTTTAAGAATGATAAATATTTAATTAATATCATAATTATTTCATTTATATCACATATATTAATTAACTTTATCCTTATTACCTTCCATTTAATGTGTTATTCAAAATTGAATCACATCGCTTAATGATGTCGTAGTTTTCATTACACATGAGTGACGTTATTGTATCCCTTGATATAGAAAATAAAAAAAATTATATATCATATAATGACTCTATAGGTGTTAATATGGGATAAATATTATATATATACTTTTTAGATATCACATAACCAACTGGGAGAGGTGTAATTGGAAAAAAATCACGTTAATTCGCAAGGTGGTATTTTGTTGTACAAACAAATGATGACTTCATAACACATTTGATAGATTAGGAGAATGATTTAAGTTATTAAATCAACATAATAATATTTAAGTGTAGTAAATATACTGATTTAATTATATTATCATGTTTTGATAAGAATTTAAGGATGTGTATAAAGAAATAATTTAAAATCCCTTGTTAAAGAACGTTGTTTATTCTTCATCTATCCTCATTAGGTTTGCAATAATTATTTCCCTAGTATGATTTATGCAAAAACTAAGGATTATAGGATGTGGGGAGGTATTTTTTGAAGTTTGTTTTATATTTTTTGGATGATATAGTTCTTAATAGGTTTGAAGAATTTAGGGGAGTGAATTTTCATTTATAGTTGATTAGGAGTGACATTTTTTTAAATACCCAAAATTATTCACTATTGGAGGTCAATCTTACCTCAAGTGGATCCAAATTTTATAATTCAATTGGAATATGTATTATATGGTAGAATAAAACCTCAAACACACAATAAAATAAATTTTTTAAACATTTTTTTGTGCACTTCAATGTTTCCCTATGTTTACCATTTTTGGTTTTCACTACCTTAACTAGTTTTCTAACATAGGTAATTTATACCTTAAAACTATATTAAATTGATAATTTTTAAATTATTTTGACCCAATAATTCTAAATATTATATATAATTTATCAAATAATAAACACAAGTTTTTTTAATGTTAATTTTAACACTACCACATGTAACCCACAAAAACAACTATTTTACCCTAACTACACTAAAAACGTTTTTACTATCGACGGTTCAATATATTCATCACAAAAGTAAACATGGTATATGAATTGAAAATAGTTGATATTAATTTAAATTTTAAAATCAATTTTCGTAAGATAGTATTTTTAGTCAATATAAATCATTTAATAAAATATCATTTATTAAAAAATAACTATTTGGTCAATTTTGACATTATTCAATTAATATGAATTTAAAATAACAATAAAATTATGAAATTAGAGACAATTATGTTCACACTTATTTAAAATAATATATTTCTCTAAAAAATTAATGTAACATAATAATTTACTCAATTAACTTCACTTTTAATATTATTAGTACATTTTATTATATTTAATATTAACTAATTAATTACTATATTATGGTTTCTTATGAATTTAATGTTATTATCTAATGTCAAAAAATTGAAATTATGTATCATGATAAAAATAAACATTTATATTTAAAAATAGTACTTATAACCAAAAATATTTTGTCTTTTTCCTATCCAAATGCTCTATAGATATTAAAAGTAAGAAAAGTATCTTTTTTTTCTATTTCATTACTTATCTTATTTTATTTTTCATTTCAAAGGATAGCATAAATAAATTTTTATATGTTTCATAAATTTATTTACAATGTCTGAAAAACTCATAAAATAAAATTAATATAGTATTTTAGTTCATTTTAACTCTTATATTTTTATTTTATCCCCTTGGTAAATAAGTTTTTACCTTAACTGTGGTAATAAATTTTTAAATTTTTCACTACTCATCTTGGTAAAAAATTGGTTTATCCATATAAGAAATTTTAAATTATGATGATTGAAAATATGAAACACATTTTCCCAAATTAAATATATATAATTTATAAAATTAAACTTAAAACTAATCCCACATAGGTGACAAAAATTAGGTTTCTAAAGGAAATTTTTTTCAAAAGTTTGCAACCTTTTAATATCAAAATTAATTATGAAAAAGATTCCAATGAAATAAATTGGAATTAGTTGACATAAAAAATAAATAATGTTACTTTAAATATGATTAATAATATGATTTAACAATATAAATTATTTAAACAGAAATGTATTTTTCAATTAAAATTCAGTATTTTCACTATTTATAAACAATTGAAAATTTTCAAAAAAATAAAAAACAAATAAAACTAATTTAATTTTTGTAATATTATTTCAAAAAATAATTTTAGTTTTTATAAAAAAAATTAAAAAATAAAAAATTATTTTTAATTTATTTCTTCCATAAAAAGCTGACAAAACTGCTTTTTGAAAAACTATTGTTTTAAATTAAATTTGGATTTATTTTTATGAACTGTCAATAAAACACATAGGATTAACATTAAAATTTATATTGAATATAAAATATATAAATTTAATTAATATAATCCAACAAGATTTATTTTTTTAATTTATTAGAATAAAACACACTTGCCCTCATTAAAATAGTTTTTCTGAAAAAGAATTCATTTTATTAACAAATGTTTTTAAATCTCATTTCCAATTAATTGAACATAAAAGAATAAATTATGCATATATGTGTCAATATTATTTTCATAATTATGTTAATCCTATTCATACTCATCATTACAATGGTTGGGTAATCACTATTATATCAAATAATAATAATGTGTTTTGTTTAAACTCGGTGTTGCGTGTGATGCATGCTAAACATCATATTGCACGTAACAAAATCCAAAATTTGTTTTTTATGTTTTTATGGTATTGACCATGATTTTATTATTTTAAAATCTTAACATGTCCCTTGCCCCCCCCATATATAAATTTCGTCTTCATAATTTGATCTTCATATCGGCAATGAATGTTTAGATATTTGAAAATAATTATTTTTAAACACATATCATGAAAAGGGTTAACAAAACATCATATTTATAAAAGAAATAAATACATAAGAATGTCATCCATATAAATGTATATTAGGTTTCGAAATAGGATAACATGGGTGGGAAGAAAATATTTATGCATGGAATGAAATCATATATAATTATATAGAGTGATAAATGTTACGGGCCATAAGAAAGTGAAAGATAAATGGAAACATAATGGCCTCATACCCATAAATATGTGATGATCAAAAAGACCATTTTTTCACCAAAAATGAAGGTATTAGGATAATATTTCCATTAAATATCTTTTTCATATAGCTGTGAATTCAATTTCCAATTTACACAAATATAATACGGAAATGTACTTGATGAGTATAATTTCATCCTCAAATTAATTTTCACAACAATATAAACTTTTTGTCTAGATGATGTGTATTCAGGATGAATTTTCTCAATCTAGAACCACTAAAATAAACTTCATATAATCTTAAAAATCATAATAACCTCTTTCACCCCACATTGGACTAAAAACCAAAATGATTTTAAAATAGAAAGATAAATTCCAAAAAAATAAACCTCTATACATTAATCTCCAAATATCAACAATAATAAACAATGTTCAAACAAAATAATTCTATAAATTACTATCTTTAAAATTCATCAATAATTTCCTAACTATTATCAAAACATAATGATTAGAAGTATTTGATCATATGTTATTCCAAAATGAATCAACTGTTACTCCTCAAATAAAATACCATATTTTTCTAAAATACACATAATATTTACATATTAATATTTAATACTAATCAGCACATCGTGAAGGCTACTGGTAGGTGATACACCCTTTTTCTCTTTGGTATTGGGTTCAAGACAAGTGGAATTACCGGTTGTGACGTGTTTTCACCCAACCATTCCGATATAATATTTTTTATTTAAACAAGAAAAAAGAATTCCACCCTAAAAAACACTTCATGTTGATCCTATGATTTACAAATACCCCATCTAAATAAAATTTCTCCCAACATTCCATTTGTAACCTCAAATATTTTACTAATTTAAACCCTCCAATGGAGTTTCTATGACTGAGAACGTATAATCAACCTTAATCTTATAGAAGAATGATCATATTGATTACAATTAAGATAAACTCACATGAAAAAATCCTAATATCCAAGGTTATTTAAATTTTTACACTAATACCAACAATAACACCCCAAAACACACACTCTTAAATTAGGTGATGAAATCATTAAAATTACATTTTTGAATTTTATGAAAATTGTGACCCAAAGTTTTTTATATCCAACCCTTAAAACATCAAAATGAATAATTGGATCACTTACATTATCAATGTCATTTTAGGTTTAAAGATTTATTGAATTAGAAAAAATTCCTACATAAACAATATCCATGTCATTAAATGATCATTTCTCCCACTTAACCTATCCATTATTATTCCAAATTAATTCATCATCATCATCCATATGAAATCCCTTATATAAATAATTCATTCAACATCATTTCTAGATAACATGGGTAAAATGAAACATAATAAGGGGGAAAATGATCTCTAAGGGAAAAAATAATCATTGCCAAGTTAGTTTCATCAATAAACATAAGAAGTGTATAAGTGCATGGAAACATAATCAGAGTTCACGAGTGAATCATAAATAAACTCATAACCAACAATACCTGAACCATCAATCATGAATCATATCTTATGGCATAAAAATGGAAAGAGTCCTAATAATCAATAACTATGAGCCATGTGAAATCAATATTTTTCATAAGAAATGTTATAAACCCATGGAAGGCCTAGATAAAACATATTGGTATCTTTGAACATCATTGTTATAGAACACTTACAGAACCCTTACAATTTTAATAACCATATGGCTAACTTATAATATAATTCTTCGGTGAAAATAATCATTACCCAATGCATTGGAATGGAATATGGGATCACCCATAATATAAGCTATAATGGTATCACCTACATTATCAATGTCACCCCATCATATAAGTTATAACGGGCTCAGCCTGAACTATCTGGGCCACCTCATCATATAAGTCGTAATGGGCTCACCCTACATTATATGGGTCTCTCTATAGTATAAGATGTCCAAAAACCACATATAAAGTATATTGAGCATTAATTTCATCATAAAAATCATTATAATATTATTATACGTCTTATCAAATCATTAAACCATAGAAAATAAAAGGACTTAATAACTATATTTTTGAAACATAATTAACCTAATGAAACAAAATGGGTTCTATAAAAATATATTTGAAACAATCATCTAGAAAAATAATACATATTGTATAAAGAAAAAACATCCTAATTGTATGATAAGTAACAATAAGGGTTTTTTATGTTGGTTTTTTGAAATTACATTATAATATCATGAAAATAATTTTAATGAAATTAACCTTTTTATTTTGAAAACAACCTTTTAAAACATAACACATTTTGAAAATCATTTTTCTGAAAGTAATTTCTATGAACCAATAATTTTCATAATATTAAAAAATATTTTCATAGAAAAATAACTTTGTGATTCGGAAAATAATTATTTAAACAAATAATGGTCATTTTATCTGGTAATTCTATACATGTCATAAAGAACATTAATTTTTTTTGTGTAAAAATGTTTAAAAAGTTCATTTTTTGAAAAGATGATTAATTTGAAAAAAAAATTAAAAATAAAAAATGTGTAAAAATGAATTTAATAAATCATTTTTAAAAGTTTAAAAAAATTAAAATGTTTTTAAAAAACATGTCTTAAAAAAACAAATTCTTGATCGATAAGAGAACTGAAGTCATATTTTTTAAAAAAACATTCAATAATTTTAAGTATAAAATATTGGGAAGACAGTACTATTAGTTTAAAATATAATTAATAACTATTAGAGAATAAAATTTACATGTTTCGGGAGAGGTGGATCAAAATATCATATCAATGTAATTATAATCATAAACAATCTCGATAAATATTGAGATTTTAACAAAAAACTAATTCCACTTTTATAACATTGAATCATAATCCCAATGAAATATTAACATTAAATGTAATGTATAATATCCTGAAAATAATGATATTCATGATATAAAATTTAAAAGGGGAATTATATAAACCTTATAAAATAATATATGCATATAACATAACATACATCTCAATAAGAAACATTGAGACAGAAATCCCTTATCAGTTTAAAAACATTGAAACTATAATCCCGATGAAAGAGAGATCCTAAAATGGACATCTAAAAACATATAAATTTAGGGATAAAAATAATAAAATATATTCATGGGTATTATATACAACACACAATAAAAATAATTGGTGAATATGGTATATATCTAATAGAAAAAAAGTGTGATGAGAAAACTCTTACATTGAGTCTGACTCATCATGTGTGTATTTATATTCTTGAATAATAAACTTATGTTAATTATTTAATTCATTGATAACCTTTTACATGGTTATTTTTACTTTTATTACACTAATTACCATTTTATATACAATTACTTTATCAATTAGATTATATCAGACGTTTTGACCATATTAGACTTATGGGTCAAAAATGAATTTGGTAGGTTGATTATGGTAAAATAAGTAATTATTTAAAAATATATTGAATAATAATAAGAACATAATTATCATATTTATACATAAATTATACTTTTAAAACAAATAATTAAATTTGGTTATGATAAATGATCTAATGTTATGATCATGGAATCGATAGGTCGTACGTACGCATGAGCAACATTTCCATTTTTCAATGATCATTAAAAATATAAGGTAACTAATATTATATATTCATATAATGATAATAATATAAAAAATAAAATATTATTTAATTATATATATTTATATATTTCGTTATTTTCATATGGTAATGAATAAAGTAATCACATTGCTTTGTGGAGGTGATAGTTTACACGTCCACAAATGAGGTTATCATTTTTCAGTGACTATAAAAGACAGAAATTAAAATTATATAATATCATTTAATAATGATATATATATCATGAATATAATAATTATTTCATTAATATCACATATATTGATTAACTTTTCCATTATTACCTTCCATTTAGCATGTGAGTAAAAAATGAATCACATCACTTCGTGAGGTGGTTGTATGTCGTACACATGATCGACATCATCGTATCCCCTATGGAATGGAAAATAAAAGGTTATATATGGTATAATCACTCAATAGGTATAATTATGTAAAACAAATACCATGTATATACTTTATAACCATCATAATTCCCAATCGTGAGAAGTCGTAGTGGAAAAAAATGAATGTGATCGATTCACGAGGGGGTAGTATATCGTATACATGGATGATGATTTTGTAACCCATATGATAGAATATGAGAATTATTTAGGTTGTATAATTAAAATAATAACATCCTATTATATTGAATATACTTATATTATTATATTAGAATGGTTTAAGACTAATTTAAGGTGGTGGAGAAAGAAATAAATTAAAAATAATCATCGAATAATGTTATGTCTTCTCTGAGTATCCACATTGGGTTTGAACTCAATACTTACAAGTCATTTAGGAATTTTTTGGATGATCCAAATGGATTTATGCATTTGAAAATATGAGGGTAGTGAGTGACTCTTTATAGTTGAGGAGGAATGGCATTATTGTAAATACCCAAAAGTATTCGCTATTGGGAGGTCAATCTCACCTAAAGTGGATCCAAAATTGATAACTAAATGGGTGGAGGGATGAAATTTTCTAACCAACCCTCCAAAACATAATAACAAACATGCATTAAACATTTTTTTCCTTAACCTAAATGTTTACTTACTTTTACCATTTTGGTTTTTCACGACGTCAATAACTTTTCGAAACTAGGTAATTTATCTTTTAACACTAAAATAAAGTGATAATGATTTTAAAATATAGACCCAATAATTATAAATATTAAAAATAATTTATAAAATAAAAAAATCTATTTGTATTGAAAATTGATTTCAACACAAGCATATGTAATGCACAAAAGCGCAGCTTTAACCTTAACACAACCTACATAGTTTTTACTTTTTTGGGTAAATATATTAATTATTAAAAGAAATATTAGTCCATGACTTGAAATTAGTTGAAATTTATTAATATTTACAAATAAAAGGGTATAATATATTCTTTTTAGTAATTATAAATCATTTAATAAATTTTACTTTTTTATAAAATAACATTATTTTCCATTTTGACATTATTCATTTAATATGAATTTAAAAATTTCAAGACTATGTTGTAATTACATTATATTTCATTAAAACCTATGTAATATACTATATTCATATAAAAAATAATTTATCCTAATAATTTATTCAATTTACTTCACATTTAGTAATTTTAGTAAAAAAATTATTTAATTGCTAAATAAATAATTACTATCTTCGGTTTTATAAAGCATTTAAAGTAATTATTTAATATCCAAAAGAATAAAATAAATCATCATGTTAAAAAAAATTATATTTCAAAATAAATCTTGTAACCTAACATATATTTTTTCCCAATCTAGAATCGGTATAGATATTAAAAGTAAGAAAATGATCTTTTTTTCTTTTTCATTTCTACACTTATTAAATTTGTCATATTCACAGTAAGGTGGAAGGAAATTTTCATATGATAGATAATTTTATATTGAAGGTGAAAATAAAATCACAAAATAAAATTTAGATAATATTTTATGTCATTTTCACTCTTATATTTTTAGTATAACCCCATGGTAAATTGTTTCTTAACTTAGTTGGGTTAATTAATTTTTACAATTTTCATTATTCATTCTAGTCAAAAATTAAGTTAACAGTTTTTGAAATTATAAATTACAATTATTGAAAATGTAAAACCAATATTTATGAATTCAAATAATAGAAGTGGAAAAATTTTATTTTAAAACTAATCTCATATATGCGATGAGAAAGGGAGTTTTAAAGATGCAAAATGTTCAAAAGATAAAAATATTTTTATATAGGAATTAAATATGAAAACAATTCCAATCGACTAAATTAGATTAATTAATTTGAAGATTAAATAATTTTAATTTAAAAATATTTTCATAATATTATAAATTATTTAAATTAAAATGAATGTTTTCATTAAAATTTAGTATTTTTTCCTATTAATCAAAAATTGAAACTTTTCAGAAAAATACCAAGAATTTCCATAAAAAAATTTTTGTGTTCTGATTTAAAAAAGGAACTTAATTTTTTCAAATAAATTTTTAAAAATCTTAGAAATAATTTTTAATATAATTGTTCCATAAAAAGATAATAAAAATACTTTTTTGAAAAAAAAATATAGTTTCAAGAGTAAAATTGGATTTATTTTTATCTCTTCCCTAGAAAACAAATATGGTGATTCTTAAACATTATATTTAATATATAATATATAAATTAAATTTATATAACCCAAAATAGTTATTTTTTAATTTATTAGTATAAAATTCACTTCTACGCACTAAAATAGTTTTTCAGAGAAATATATATTTTTATTTTCAAAAGGGTTTTATTTCAAATTTTAAAGAGTTAGTTATAAGTGAATTAATTATATATACATGTATAAAACATATCTTAACAATTAAATAAACCATTTTCATACCATTTATTATAATTTATTGGTGAAAACTATCATATTAAATAATAATAACGTATTTTATTTAAACTTTTTGTTGCATGTAATGCGAGATAAACATGATATTTCATGTAAAAAATGGAAAACTTAGTGTTTTATTTCTTTTACACTATAAAACATAATTTTATTCTATTAAAATACCATGTGTTTACATGATATATGGTTGAAAATAAATACCATGGTCTATTTTGGTGTAAATTTTCCTTTTAAAGTAATTTTCTTGACCCCTAAGGAGTAGAAATATTATTATCATTGTATTTTTAAAAATACTAAGTAGGAGGTCAAAACAAATTAGAGAAGGGTAAAATTATGGAATTGACTTTTAAATATACTATTGAATTAAATTATTTATAAAAATAATCTTAATATATTCTAAATATATCATTTTTTATCTATTTCTTCTTGTTAATTAATTTATAATAATTTAATACTTTAAGTAATTCCAAGAGTTCCCCTCCACTCTCTTAAAAAGGGAAAATCTTATACTATTTTATTAACACATAAAAACCCTTTTTCTCCTAATACCTAAGCAAATACCTTTATAACATCCCTCAGCATATCCAAGAGACAATTGTTTTATCATAGAACTAATATATAAAGGATATAGGTATAAACCTTAAGAGGTTTTACAAAGAAAAGGTATAATTCTTTACCAAGAATTTTCATTTTATTTCCTCTGCTACATCCTTCAAATAATAATCTACCATTTTGAAATAAAAAAATAGTATCTTAATTATAATGATATTTTATTATGTTAATTTCAAAACCTATATCCATATCCTTTTTCATCAAATGGAAAATAAAATAGTCTTTTGTGTGTACAGATGACTACCGCCTCATGAACCGATGTAATTCATTTTCCATAATTTTCCATCATGGAAGGTTATAATGATGGATATAATGTAAACATATAATATTCATGAAATAGATTTCATTTTTGAATTATAATATATCATCTAATTTCATACTTTTTCATTCATTGAAAAATGATAACATCGTTCGTGTGTATGAATGGAATTATACCTATACAAAGGAATATGATTTATTTTTCATCAAGAAATGGCATGAATGTTATAGAAACGTCTATTGAAATAAATATTATTTTTTTTATGGTGTAATAAAAAAATTTTAAAGATAAAATAACACTTTCCATTTTTAAATAATGATCACTGAAAAATGGAAACATTACTCAAGAATATTTAGGGTATACCATCTCCATGATTGTAACATAGTTTATTTCATTTAGTGGCTACTTGAACCTATTTATGTTTTGATAATTAAAAATATATAAATGTTTTATTTGATTTAAAAGTCTTAGTACTTTGTCTTATGTATTTATTAATGTATTCTTAATCTTGATTATATCATTATGTTTATTTTTTAAAAATAACATTTGATTTCTTGTTTTAATTGGTCATTTCATGTTCTATAAGTCTTATATAGATTTCCTATCCTAAATACATCATTTTGACCTTAAAATATCATTTCAGTTTATTTTTATCATTCAAATGTATCCAATTCATGTATTCATTTATCCCACAGAGCCAATTCACATAACTAATTTTCTATAATTGGTTACCTTGTTTATTTTTACAATATCATGGGATACACAATGCCTAATTGAGTGACTCTTATTGTGTTGGAAATTTGAGAAAATTATATATATTTTTAATTAGAATAAATAAAATGATAAATCAATTTCTATTATTTACAAAATGATTTTATAATAACGGTATGTTTTTAGTCCAAATAATTCAGTTTTTTAGAACTAATTTTCTACAGTATTTTGATGATAAATTGTGCTCTATAAAAATGATAAAGGTTATTATTGAATCTATGTAATGATAATAAAACTGTATTAATATAGGTCAACTACATATATTGATGATTCTATAATTTAAAAACTTTTTTTATGTACAAAATTTGATAATTCAGGATATTTATAGATTTTAAAATTTGGGTACTTAGAGTTTTGGATATGAGATGAATTATCTTATAAGATAAATACCATACATGATAACTATATAAGATTATCCTATGTGAACCCTTATATAAATACACTTCATGTTTCCACTATGTGAATCCTTATATGAAATTTACATACGTGGTTCTGTCAAAATCTATAGGATATTCTAAAACCTGTTAATTTGCTCTGTTTTATGTAATATTTAATAGTTTCATTCATTGCATATTTAATATGAATATTTTTACTATTTTATTTGTTCAAAGTTTACTTATTAAATATTTACAACACTTGAGAACATGTTTAAATTTATTTCTTAATGTATTAAATCTTATTTACATGGGATTAATTGTGTATTTATATTCTAATTGAAAATTCCAGAACTTGCAATATTCAAATTCAAATATAATAAAATAAAAAGAAGAATCCTTGAATATTATCCAGAAACTTTTCAAGGATGTTAATGCTTATTTTTTACTATTATATTAAATGTTCTAATAATTTCAATTTTACAGATTTGTATTACATAATATCAAAGATAACTTTCATAAATATTGTTTTTCATTTAAAAATGGTACACATGTGGAACAAAATTTTGGGAATTGAACATTATGTAGTTTGTTGAATCCGCATGAATGATTCTTGATTTGAGAAAATGAAAGATTCAAAAATATTCATATTTTAAAGGTGTTATGTATAAATGGGAATATGTTTATATATAGTTTATATAACCAGTGCAAGATAGAGACATGGGGTTGTTGGTACTCTTGAACAATATAATTGTTATAATTCTTTCTGGTGATTAACTACTACTCCCAACCAAAGTAAAATCATTTAACCCTTTACTACTGTATAATTTCTTCATGACTCGACTATCAGACTGTGAATCATTCATATGGTTCTATGGTTTTTAATTTTTTCTATCCTTATAAAGGGTGAACCATTTTAATGGGTTATGCTACCAATTAAAATGTAAGATTTGGGTTGTGACTCCAAATAAATATTCAAGAATTAGGTTGTGCCTCATAGGGAAATGGAAAGTAGTTTGGATAACTCATCTAGTTAATAAAAGTAAAGACATTTTTAGTTTAATACTTTGAGTGAAAAATTATTTTTAATTTATTTTTGAATCCAAGTGGGGTAAATTAATTGTAAGATTAAATCATATTAGTTATATTGGTTCTCATCACTCTCATTTCATGATAGGGGTAAAGGGTGGACTAGGATCATTTAAATCGAAACCACTATAAAAATCATTGTATTCATTTCATTTAAATTTCCTCTTCAATAACATTAATAACAGATATATATTTTAAAATTCATTTTAAAAAGGCCAATTCACAGCTTCCATCATGGCTATTTTCCCATCTTATCTCTCGACTAAAAATCAATATCAGATCTAGATCACAAGATCGATATATATGTTACTTGTTTTCACTAAGAATTTCTTATCTTAACCATCAGGGGGAAATTATCTTATTTAAGAGAAAAGAAATTTGTTTTTATAATGGATGGATACCTTAAAATTAGTTCAATATGATGATAATAATTACGGATATTTGAAATATTAGATATTATCATTCCTAAATAACCTTATCAATGATTATTGGAAAATTAAAGAAAATACAAACAGGTAACTTGATAGTGAATCTTAATTTTTATGTGGAAATAATTCTGTAAATTATGTGTCAAATTACAAGGTGATTAATATATTATATTGTGAAATAAATATAAATCTGTATATTTGTATATCAGTATGTAGAACTACTCATGACATCTAATAAATTCGGCAAGTTAAACATCATGGTTTAGATAATGTTATTAGAACCATTTTAGGCATGTTAATAATTGAATATCAAGAATTTATACTTAGTAGAGAAGAATATTGCAATCACATAGTCCGTATATTTAATACTATTTTAAATTAAATGAGTTGTTTTTGAGGGACTCATGAAAATATATTTTTCGTTAATAGAATACATAAAGCACTACCTATTAAGTGGTATTCTAAAAAGGTATATATAGATTAAAAAACATACCTCATGGAATATACTATTGATGTGATTATTGTATCACTATTAAAATATTAGTAGGAGATTAAAAATATTTTGGAATAATATAATTAAAAAAATATGGGAATTTAATTTAAATCAAATATAACTTCTTATACTTTTGATTTTGAGTTACATAATGGTACAAGAATTGTATTGAATATTTTAAAAAGGGTGGATATAGAGGAAAGAGGGGATGCCAAAGGAGATATAAGAAAGACTAGCATGAAGATGATTACAATTTGAATAATAAAATTAATTTCATTTATAATGATCACTAAGATGTAATTTTTTATTAGTGTAGGAAAAGAGGGAGAATCAATCAAGATTACCCAAGACTAAATTATAAAAATAATAAGATAAAGTTATATAGGAATGAAAAGAAGGAAATGGAATCCGTATGGAGTCAAATATTTTTGGGGATTTTTTGTAAAAATGACGTTTCAAACTTATTCTTAATGGATTAATCGAATTATGTGAGTGAATATACATTTTAGTTTTCTTATTAATTTTAATATAAACATCCCACTATTTAAAAACTTCTTAAATAATTTGATATAATTGAAAATAAAGTTGAAAAAATTCCCTGGTTTATACATGAACGTTAAAATACAACATAAGGGTGTTCTTAATGTGACTGAAAATATAAAGAAATCTATCGAGGAATAAAAAAATATTCTCATACACATCTGTAAATTCCAAAAGAAAATATGAAAAATTCACTTTCTTAAAATGATGAATTAAAGAGAGAGTCTGATTTCAAGTATAACTATCTTGAAGCTAAAATAATGAATTTGGATATTGTTATTAAGGAGAATGAACAGGTCAAAAATTAAGTAGAATATTTGAATTCAAATCTATCAAAAAATAATAAAGATAAAATTTTGATAAAATGATCATTTTTTAAAACGAACAAAAATATATTTAGTATTGGTTATGATGATAATTTACCCAAAATGCATATGAATTTATTTTTCAAAATTACTGATGGAATTACATCTATATTAAATTTTTTTAGATGTCAAAAGAACGATCATTATGAAAATGAGTTTTCATTGAGACTTCGAAAATCTCATCGACATACCAAGACTTTTATTTATAAAACATTATCTTCAAGATTTATTATAAACAATTTTTTGAATTATGTTTGTGTTCATAATAATTTACATGTTAATCCAATCATACCCGAATTTTCATGGGTAATAAAACTTTTTGAAATCTATTTTTATAGTCAATGTGTCAGGAACATTAAAAATGATGTTTGGTACTTGAATAATAGATAATTAAGACATATGATTGGTCATATGTCAGACTTTCTATCATTAAATCAATATAAAAAAGTTAATATAACATTTAGTGATAATTCTAAAGGAAATGTTAAAGGTTTTTGTGAGGTTAGAATATCTAATTTCGTTATTATTTCTATATTTTTATATGTAGTAGGTTTGAAACATAAATTACTAACAATTTCCCAGCTATGTCATTATGGACTATTTATTAAATTTTATAGTGATAAATGAATTATTTTCAATAATAAATCTATTTTTTATGAAAATAGAAAAGAAACAATTTCTTGAAATAAAATTCTTAATTGAATAATAAAAATATAAATTTTTTAAATATTGTTAAATATGATAAAATTTTAATAAAAAGGATTCTGGGAAATTATAATTTAGGTTGATTAAAAATCATTCCAAGAACAAAAATACTCTATAGTTATAGGAACTTAAAGTGGAAATTACCATTTTTTATTCATGATTGAGACGTAAAAAATGTAAAAGAAGTTTCCATTAAATTAAAGAAGTAAAAAATATAAAATCATCTTGATCTTATTCATTTATATTTATTTAGTACTATCAAACCTTCTAGTTTTGATTGTAGGAGATATTGTTTTGTTATTGTCGATGATTTTATTAGATACATATGGGTTTACTTTTATACATGTAAATATTTTTTTTATCAAATTTTATTACTTTTTTAAATTATTTCAGAATGAGATAGTATACTTAATTAAATCAATTATATGTGGTCTTGGTGTTGAATTCTTGAATTTTGAAATTATCCAGTTTAGTAACGAAAAATGGGTATTTTCACAATTTTTTAGCCCTAATGACACCACAGCCAAATGGTTTTGTTGAAAGGAAAAGTGAAACACTTAAAGTAATGTCTTGGAACATGATAAATAGGTTTAATATATATAAATATTTTTGAGAAGAAGATTTTACTACTTATTTTTATGTTAATAATAGAATTATTTTAAAATAATTGTTTAAAAATACACCACATGATCTTTAGAAGGGAAGGATACCTAAAATTGGATATTTTAGAGTGTTTGGTTGTAAGGTTTTTATTCTCATCACTAGTGATGTTTTAAATAAATTTGATGAAAAAATTAATGAAGTAATATTCATAGGCTATTAAAACAATAGTAAGTAATATGGAGTATACAATAAAATTACCATGTTTTTGAATAATAAATTCATGCTAAGTTTGATGAAAAATAATGGAATAAAAGAGATGGTGATATTCACTAACATGAAGTTGAATTATGAGATTTTAATTTAGAAGTTTAATTACCCATTCCTGAAAATGAACATGTTGAGGGGAAGAATACATCTTCCCAATACGAACCTAATCATGAAAAATATTTGAAGACTCATAGAGATCATCCAATTGATAATTTGATTGGGGATATAGAATAAAATGTTAAAACTAGAAAACATATTATTAATATTTTTTTCTTATCATGGTTTTAATTTTCCTTTTATACCATATAATATTTATGAGGATTTAGATGATTCTATCTGGATCTTTTCTATGAAAGATTAATTATATCAATTTACTATAAATAATGTCTAGAATTTAGTTTCTCCACTAAATAGTACACATATTATTTCGAAAAAGTGAATCTTTATAAATAAAATTTATAATTCTAGAAATATAGTTAGAAAAACTTCTAAATTAGCTGTAGAAGGATATTCTCAAGAAGGATTAATTTATTTTGAGGAATCATTTTTACTTATTGATATGTAAAATCAATTAAGAAATTATTATCTTATTCTAATTTTCCTATATTTAAATTATTCCAAATGGATGTCAAAACCACTTTTATAAATAGTTATATTTATAATGAAGTATATGTTGGAAAACCCCAGATTTTTGAAAATTAAAAGAATATTGATCATATTTTTAAATTATCTAAGGCTTTATGTGGTTTGAACCAAGATCCTGGAGCTTGGTATAATTGGTTGACAAGAATTCATTTGAAAAACAATTATAAAAAATAAAAGGTTAATCCTTTATTTTTATTAAGAGACAATCTAATGATATTTTGATTGAACAAACTTATTTTGATGTTATTATATTTGTATCTTCAAATGAAAATATTTGTAATTCATTTTCAGAATTGATGAATTATGAATTTAATATGAGTGTGATTTGGGAATTTAAATCATTTCTTAGTTTTCAAATATTGTCAAAAAATTATTTTATTTTTTAAAATAAATATAATTATACTAATGAGATAGTTATTGTTTTGGTTTTGAATATTATAAAATAGAAAATAATCCCATGAGTTATACTTAAAAATTATATTTAGAAAATCTAGGAAATATGTTGATGTTAAAAAATATAGAGTTATGAATGGAAGTTTATAATATATAACAACTTCTAGGATAGATTTAATATTTTTAGTTTTCATGTGTGAATGATACCAAAGTGCCCCTGAGGAATGTCACATTAAATCTATTAAAAGAATCACTAGATATATTAAATAATCTTTGAATTTTGGTTTATTATACTCTACTAAAACTAACATTGATTTGAAAAGTTATTTAGATTCTAATTTTTGTGGATCCAAGATAAATAGAAGGATAAATTCAGGTATGTGTCATATTATTGGTAAATATTTTGTTTCATGTGCCATAAATAAACATTTTTTTTCTTTCAGTTATTGTACCTGAATATGTATTTCTTGTATCTAGTTGTGATTAATCCTTATGGATTAAGAAAACTCATTCTAGTTGTCTATCTATTATAAATAAGATTTATATTTTCTGTTTAAATTAAACCACTACATCTATTTCTGAGAATACCTTACAACACTTTAGGAATAATTAAAGTGATATCAAATTTAATTTTCTTATATATCATGTTCAAAAAGGAAAAAATAGTCTGGAGTTTATTTTAATATAAGATTATCTTTTTTATATATTTAATAATCCCCTATACATTAATAAAATTGATAAAATTATGTTTGACCTTTTTTGATGGAGATTTTAAATTTACATTTATCTTTTATAAATTTGGGGGGAGTTTTAGGTGTTTACATGCTAAAATTTTTATATTTACGTAAAATATGTGTTTTCTAGAATCTATTTTCAAATTAAAAATACATTATTTATATGAATTTATATATATTATATTGTTATTTTAATACTTCCAGTACATACTAGTAGACCTTAACTTGTTGACTAAATTTTCAGTATTCAAAAAATATTAGTTTTGAAGGGTTTATGATTATTTTTCAGAAACAACTTTTAAAATTATACTCGTTATATCATGGATCTGTGAAACATGTTTTCAAATATAAATGTTTAGAAAAGTTATTTATAATATCTATACTAATTATTATTAAATATAATATTTTAAAAAAAATATAGGAAGAAAAATTCTCATTTCAATGATAGGGGAATGTTTCTATTGAAACATTATCTTTTTGATAATTTTAAAATGGAGGAGAAATCTTGAAATTATACTTGGTTTGGGAATTATTAAAAATGGGTAGAATTTTGAGTGGATCCTTGAAAAACATTTTTTATTATTATAAATATATTATTTTATTATTTCCTTTAAAGTTATTAACACTTTTTCTTATGTATTGAATAAATTAGGTTTATTCTTGATTTGGTCATTCTATTTCTTGGCTTAAAATATCTTTTTCCTCCATGTTTTAATTGGTCATTATAGGCTTTAAAAGTAATATATTGACTGAATAGGATAGATAAATGAATTCAGATCTTAAAATATCATTTTAACTTGATTTTTAGTATTCCCCCATAGTAAATTCACAAAGTCATTTCCCAAAAGTAAATGATTGACGTAAATGATTTTTCAGAATTTTTTACCATCTGTATTTCAACCATATCGATGGATAAAAAAACTCAAATTTTTTTTATTCTTGTTGATTCAAAAAATGTAATAAATATTATATATATATATATAACTCTATGAAATAAAATTATGAATCAATCTCTATTGTGACCAATATTAGGTTAGAATCCATTACATGTTTTCAGACTGTATTCTATAGTTTTTCAGAATTAATTTTCTATAGT
Organism: Viscum album; assembly: GCA_963277665.1. NCBI lineage: Eukaryota > Viridiplantae > Streptophyta > Magnoliopsida > Santalales > Viscaceae > Viscum > Viscum album. The sequence continues at coordinate 245,976,597 of OY728135.1, read as the reverse complement.
ATTTTGAAGATAACTTATGCTATAGAAGTATGATTATGGTTATAATTGATTATATAGAAATATAATGAATTATTTTAAATATAATTAAACTATAGGTAAATATGATCTGTCATTTATAATATCTATTTTATGTTTTAAATTTGATAATTCAAATTGTTTATAGATTTTAGAATTAAACTGAATTTAATTTTCATAGGATGATGAATTCACATAAATGGTGAATCCTATATAGTATCCCCTTACATGATCACCCCACATAAATACCCTATGTGAATCCCATACATTATTCCTCTATTTGAATCCCCTATATGAAATTTTCCCTGGAGATTCTGTAAAAATTGAAAAGATATTCTAAAATAAGGATATGTGTTATGTTTTATATAATAGTTCATATTTTCATTTTTTGTACGTGTAATATGAATATTTTTAATGTTCAATTTGTTATAAAATTAATTATTAGTAAATAATATCTCATTTGAACATGTATCAATTTATTTTATGATGTATTAAATGTTAATACAAGGGATAAAGCATTTATTTTTATTCAAGCTAAAAATTCAAGAGCCTGAAATATTCAAATTCATATCTACTAAAATAAAACATTTTTCCCCTATTATAATCAAGGAACTTTAAAATGATCTTATTTTTTATTATTTACTATTGTATTAAATTTTATAATGATCTCCAGTGTAGAGGATATGTTTTTAGCAACATTTCCTGGAGAATTTCATTAAATATCATTATTAATTTAAAAATAATATACATTTGGAGCATATTTATAGAAATAAATAATAAGTACTTCATTAAAGTTGGATGCACGATTTTTTCTCTGAGAAAATTAATGATTTAATGGTCTTTAGATTATAAATATTTTGTGAAAAATGAGACTCTTTATATAGATATCTGACAAAACTTGTGCATGAGAGGAACATGAGGTTGAGGTTACTCTAGAACTATATAAGTGGTGCATTTTTTTCTCATGACCAACTAATGATCCTTTCCAAAGTAAAATCATTTGATCCATTACTACTTGATAATTTCTTTCTACCTTATATATCATGTTGTTAATCATTCATCTATTTTTATTTTTTCCCTTATTTTAATTATTTATATTTATTCATAATTTTAATTGGTTATATAACACAAAAAATAGTGTGATTTTTGGTTGTGACTCTCAAACAAGATTCAGGAATTGGGTTGTGCCCCTTGGGAAAAAATGCAGGCTATTTGGTTTTTCCTCCATGTATAAAAATGTATAAATTGTTGTGTTTAGTCCTCCAGGGTGAAAAGGGATATGTAATTGTTTTGTGACTCCAAGTGGGGAAAAGTCATTGAAGGATTCCATTATATCATTTATAGTGGGCGTCATCACTCTCCATTTTTTGGAGGAGTGTAGAGTGGACTAAGATCATTTATATCTGAAACAATATAAAAACATTTTGTTAATTTCATTCTATTTTGCACCACATTAACATTAATAACTATGATATATTTTAAAATTAATTTTAAAAAGTCAAATTCACCTATGGTTATTTTTCCATCTTAAATCCAAGCCATCACATTTCCCATAATGATCATTAATATTTGGATCTAAAACTATATTTATATACTAAAAATTATAATGATTTCATGATTATTATTTTCAAGATGACATATTAATGGCCTCATTGACCATAAAAAACTATAGAGGTTATTTTGGACATATTAGCTGAATATCATCAAAACATTCGACTCATCTTAAATGATAAAGTAATTTAATATCAAATTTTAATAAATAAAATAAAATAATATAAATTTTCAAATGGTTCTTGAAAAAGTAAATAATCAACATAAGTGTATTATTTAGGAATTTATATAACGTGCATGATGAGTCAAACTCAGGGAAACTGACACTTTATATAACAATATTATTTTAAATGTTTTAATGATTTGTTTTCAAAAAAATACTCTTCCATGGCCATATTTTGAATGTTATTTTATAGATGTATTAATTTATGGATAAATTAATTATAAAATAAATTTTATGTATATTTTGAATTTATTTAATAGGTTTTCAAAATGAATCATTTAAAGTATTTAATATAGAATATTTTGAATTTCTTTATAATAGAAACAAAATTGTTCTATTTTAATGTTTAAACCCTCAATGGTTTTTCCTTCCATTTTAACCATTATTTAATGTCTAGATTACATTACAATATTCCATGTCTACACCAAATAAAAACCCTCATTCCCTTCATTTTGGGTATTTTCAAAAAGGGTTTTATACGGCATGGATATTTCAATATCCTGAAAAGTTTTCTTATGGATGAAAAATATATATTTATGATTATGATTATGGGAATGTAATATTTAACTTGTTGTGATTATGTTATGGTTCTTGGTAATTTTTTATAATGATGAGTGATTACCTTATAAACTATGTATTGGTGGTTCTATTATAAACTAATGATGGGTGTTTCCATTATAAACCAATGAAGGGTGGTTTCATTATAACCTATGGATTGGTGGGTTTGTTATATACCTATAATGCATTGTGTAATTATCCTGATATGAGTAGACCATATAGGTTATTCTTTTGTAAAATTGATATTAAGATGATGTAGCAAGTTTCCTACATGATTTATTTATGCTTCCTTTGGTTTCTATATAAATCTCATGATTTCACAAGCTAAGATAATGCGCTTATGTTGGAAGAAAAGTATTGTCTACTTGTTAATGATGAAACGTATAACTTTATTAGAAAAATTCAGTATTTTATAATGTTTCAAATAAACCTTCATGTTTTTTATTTTTCTTTTAATATTTCAAATTAATTTTTATATGAAAATATTTCAGAAAAGGTGTTTATTTCTTGAGTAATAAAATGTTTATTTTTAGTCCGATGTTATTTTGAAAATGGAAACTCTTTTATGATTGTTCATAGAATAACGATTGTCATCATTCATTTATATCCCATACTGATGTTTTTTTTCACATACCATGTTTTAAATGGTTTTTAATACGGGTTTTAATGATGATTAGGGACATGTATGTGGTCAATAGGAAAATTGTAAATAGGTTTCATGAAAATAAAACTTGTTATATCATAAAAGTATTATTTTTTAGGGAAATATAGATACTAAGATTAAGTGTCCACTTTGGGATGTAATATTTATTTAAGTAAGGGTCGGGGAATAATTATCTAAAGCAATATAATATAAATATCATGAAATGTTAGAGAATTAATTCTTGGCATAAAACAAAATATTATGTAATGATTATGGTTATGTCTTTAAAAGTAGTCAATGATATATGCCTTCTCTTCATCTTCAATATTGAGCTTAATGAATTTCTCTAAGTTTGTCAGCCTATTGGATTTAAAATTTTCTATATCAGCCATTAACTTAACTTTTTCATCTTATAAATACTATATATATATATATTTTGGAGTCACATACCACTCTATTATCCTTTTTCATCTAACTTTATAAATATATATTTCTTAAATAGAAGATTCCAACTCCATAAATTTGTCTACCACAACATCAAATTCACCATTATATCAACTTCATTACTTTATACTTTACAGTTCTCTATATGTTCTTAATAACTTTCTCATTGAGGTATCTGTAATCCGTAAACTCTTCCACATCAATTTCACCCACGTTATTATAATATTATAAAAGTAAATACTTGTTCTTAAAGAAGTTTTTCATGGTATAACCCATACCATTCACCTCCAAAATATATCTTTATGAATACATCATTATATTTTTAAACGTTAAAAATCATGGGTATCAATAAGTAATATATTCACCATTTCAAAAGAAAATAAAACTAGGTAGATGCTTTCCTCTAAAATTTCTTTTTCCCCCACTAAAATTTCAATAATAGAATGACATGAATTTGTCAAACTCTTTTTCATCATGATCATATTCCATTGAAATCTTTTTTATCACCATTATTACTAATTTATTATATTTATATTTTGAAACTATATCAATATCATTATTCTAAATCTCATATATAGAGGGAGTATTATAAATATTTTCTAATGTAACATTCTTTCGATCCTTATCCACAATCACTAAAACTATCATATTCAATGAAACTGAAGTATTATCAAGATAAATTTCACAATTTATAAATCATTAAGAATTTATCTATGTCTATACAAATACTTCAAAAAAATTCTCAAGATAAATGAATGAATCAATGAATCCATTTGGGTTAATCCTTAAATCTGGATACACATTCCAAATAACATTCAATTTAGATTATCATGTTTTTGTGACCATTTTAGATATTGAAAAGATTACCCAAAATAGTGTCTAATGATTTATATGAAATATCCTTCATGATAATTGATTTATAAAAATAACCCCCCAAAAAATTATATCATTGGCATCTCCATCCAACACCTTATGACCTCATTCTAATAGATCTCCCCTATTTATATGTAATGTTATTCCCTAAAAGATAGTTGTGTACACATCCATAAAAAATTATTAAAAATGATGTTTCATTTGATTCATTGAAATATGAAAATCATGTCTATAAATGATCATAATTTCACTAATATTTACTACCACTTCCAAGGCTTACAAAGAGTTAAAACACTGTCAATGTAAACCTTTTTATCTAACACTAAATTTTATTCCCATGAAAGAAAGGCATCCTGAAAAAATGTTCAATTATAGGCAGGATAAATTAAAAAATACTTTCCCAATGATATTATTTTATAGTTATTAAAAACTATATTTTTTCCTTTGTAATAAATTAAGGAAATACTAAAATAGATAAAAAAATTACTTTTCTTTTATGGTTCACCTAAACAAAGCTATGTCCAAGGACTATACACCTAGTAATGTGTCTAAGTAAAAATCTTATTATAAGAGAACTAGTTGTCCTTAAAGTTTCAGAGTATAATAAACGTATAACTAAATTTAAACTCCTCACATAAATTGAATATAAACCATGCTCTTCATTCAAAAGAACTTAATACTCCTCTAAGTGAACACATTGATCTTCCATGAGCCAAAAATAAGAGATGGCACCAATGGAAGTGTTAAAATAAGTTCCATCTCATTAAAATGGTGAAAAAAATAAATTTACCATAAGATAAAACCCTAAAATTCCATCCCTTTTTCAATAAAAATCTATAAAATTTCATTCTCTCTCCCTTTATCAAAAATATTAACTACAAGATAATATGTTTCTCTTATCTCACTTCCAATGATCTCTATATTTTCATTCATTAAAATCATTATGTTTCTTCAAGTATATTGGGAAAAATTTTCCAATCATTACCTATAAAAACAAGTCAATAATACACCCATTGGTATCTCAAAACATCTCATAAAATATATTAAAATCAATATTTAGATATATGTTGAAACTCGATTCACAACGACATGGTGAAATCCACCATATGTCATCTCTTCTAGGTCCCTTCCACTGCTTAAACCATGGTTTCAATCCTAAAATATTCTTGTAAGATTCAACATTTTGATATTTAATATCTTCATATTTCTATTGCATAATTTTCTAAACACCATGGTATTATTTATTTGAAATAAATATCTAGTTGAAATTCCCATCAAAACACCCATAACTCTCACCAAACCATAAAATTTACATAATACCATGGATTAAAACCATGCCCTTATTGAACATCTCCATGGATCACATAGATATTACTAAACATCATGATGAAAAAAACACCATGTACCATGAAACCTATACCATTTTGTGAACCATGTACCCATTTTTCCATAATGAATCATATTTTTATTCATTCTTTAGAATACTCAATTACACACCCCTAGTTCATCAATAGTACAGTATAGACTAGATTCCCCATTTTTATAGAATTAATAACACCATGAGGACTTCAGTAGAACAATGTTTTTAAATATTCTAGTCACTAGTTGATAAAGGCTCCTCAATTCCATGTCATGGTTTTTTCCATTGGGGAAAGCTTCATAATTATCTTTCCATTATTCCTCCAAAACCTAGAACAATTATCTATTGAGATAATGAGTTTTTTATAGGACTCGCATAAGAAATTTGAACAAAACCAAACCAAAAAAATAAAATAAACAATATTTATGAAATATTTTCTGAATATTGAAACACAATTACGCATGTTAATAATTTTTTTATTGTATTATAATAATCCATTACCCTTATATTTCAATGTTACCATTTCCCAAATTCAAAAATATATCTAATTAACATTTATGATATAACAACCTGTCCCACTAACACCCACTTTGTCGATATTAAGCCATGTGTAATACCCCAAGCCCGCCTCTATTTGGCTAATGGATATTGACTAGTACCGAGTAGGCATATCATAGACATGGGTGGCGTTAGACTTAAGTACATGGTCATATAAACATATATCTAAAAAAATTAGAAATAAAAGAAAAAACGAAAAAAATATGCAAGTGTGCAACTAATCCCTCATTATAATATGAAAGAAGTATGTGAAATAAAAAAGGTCCAGATAAAATCCCAAAAAAATAAAAAAGATTTAAACCTACAAGTAAAAGGGAAGTAAAATGATGATAAAACTCCTATGACTATATGTTTTCATCTATAGAAACTAAAATACACTTTATTTAAATCCTCTTAATAATCCATTTAATGTTCAATCGTTTTCATAAGACATGGAACAAATAAGAAAATCCCATATAGGGGAGATTATAAACTAGTATAGTAGGATAACTAAAAATATAAATACACAAATCATCAGGAGAGAGTTGAATTAATATCAAAAAGGCGATTCAAAGAGAGATTAGGACAATAACCACTTCTATATACAATAATATAAACACTATGTGTGAAACTAAAGTAATGTTCTCACTTCCAACTGAGGATTCTACTTGAGGGTCCAATGTAACACTCATATGATAGTGCTCACTCTTTAATTCTTTCTAAAATTGAATATTCTCATTCGAGAAGTTTTTCTTGTCAGCCTCACTATGAATAGGTACACACTATTATTTAGAAGATGTTGATACAAAGGTAGGGTATCAAACCCTGGTACAGTGAGAGATACCTTACCTTATCTTAAATAACCCACCTGGATGGGGATCACATGCCCTAAAAGGTAGAAACTGGATACCTAACCTAGAAAACAGAGGAATGAAAGAGGATTAAACCTCAAGATACCTGGAGAGATATTTGACTCTATCTATAACTACCTTGTAGAGGGGATCACTCATCCTATACCCTGGGTGGGATGCCTTCTTGTACACTAATAGGGATAGACCGAGTAAACATACCCAAAATGATACATAACTAGGATGGTGAAAACGAGGGCTCTAAACTCCCCTAGAATGGGGTATACGACATGTATAAGGAATACATAGTGTGTCATTCTTATCTTAGTCCTTCTTGAGTCTATGTTTATGTACTTCTTCCCATTAATGTATACTCTGTCCAAGCCCATATACATTGGTCATGCTTATGTAAACCGTCCATTCCCATATACAATGGTTGTTCCTATATACCTTATTCATGACCATATATACAATCATATTTATTTTCTTTTTACATAGGGGTACAAGTTGGGTCTCTATATTTGGGTCATGAGATATGTGTATAGGTCACATAGAATGAGATATTTATCTCTTTAAGTATCCCAATATTTTGTGGAAGGGGGTCTACACTACATGTGTTCTTATTTACTAAATATTGTTTATATCTAAATTTTCTTGTATCTGATGACCTTCATATGTATAGACCAATGTATCCACCTTCTCCACTGCAGTCACAAATCACTCCTCTAAAACTCAAATATGAGTTTATTGAGAATACCATGTTATTGTTGGATGGAATTTAGTGGCCCTTTGATCAGAGAATTTTACATTATCACTACCCCAATGAACTTCATGATTTAGGTCATAGAAAATACACACCTCATACCATCATTGGAATCTTTCATCATCATCACACCTTAATTGTGCCTTCAATCCTGAATCTGAACACACAGTGATTGTCCATTGAAAAAATGATTAATCGCATAATGATCAATTCCTAGGTATAGTTGAATTGTTTATCAAATAAAATAACAATGACTAACATTCAAATAATAAATTGTGAATATGATGAAACAAAAATATAGGGATATTAAGGGGTATTTGGGTCTCTGGTGAATGAAATGAACCCCACTTCCAGCTCCCTGATCATTGATGATGGTGTAGGTTGCATGGTTATGTCTTTTCCTCCCTTCCTTAGCCATTCCCAGTTGGGGTGGGAGAATCCTCCTCTACCCCCTTTCAATCCCAGATGTCAGCTTTTCCCTTCATTCCTTAACCATTCTTGTATACCTAGATTTACAACTATCGATGTTTTTCCCAAAATTTCATTCATGAGCTGATGGGGTTCTTAAAATTCTAATTTCTTCCATGGAATTCATGAGTATCTCTATAATGTTGGGTATTTACTTGGTGGGTCAATTTAGATATAATCCTCCATTTGTGGAGACCTTCATTCGATTTTACTTTGATTCTTGAAAATTACAGGAATTGTATATTATAGGATCTTTGGAATCGTTCTAGTTTTTGATCTAGTTCTCAATTGAATATGATCTAATATCTGTGGAAGGGTTCTCTACTCATTAAGACATGTTTTTTCTACCTCTTTTAATAATTATTATATTTTCACAAGAAGCAAGATCATCTCATCATGGTGATAAGGATCACCCTTCCAAGTGTTCCCTAAGCATTTCAGAATCTTTTGAACCGTTTATTGATCATAAATATAGTGGGTCAATTCCCTTTCTCTGATCAGTGCAGCCACAATGTTTGTCTTCCATAATCTCTGTGTATTTTCATTAATTTTGATGTCTCTAATGATCCACTATATTTTATCTTTATTGAGATCAATGATGATCTCTATTGGAAGAAAAAAAATCTAGGAATCATGAGTTCCTTTATTCTAATTGTGTAGATATATTGGTCATTATGTTCTCAAATTATGACATGGGGAGATATCCAATCCTCATGTGGACCATCCCTCCAGTAACTTTAGTAAAGATGGTATTTTTAATAGTTCTCCTCTTTCAAAAGGATTGAGTTCCCTACTCCCAAAACATATGATTATAGAAATTGTTTCTTGTTTGAGGAGTGACATGGATGGTGGTGGAATAGATATATAATTCGTGAGAATTATTGCTTTAACACCCCAGATGTCATTTCAACATATGATCAAGTTGTAGTTTATAGAAATGAGGGAAATGGACATGAGTGTGATATTTGTAGGAGTCTGATTAATGCTTACAGATATGGGAATGTAGAGGTTGTGTGAGTTGTAAATGATGTTTTAGTGGACTACATGGAATGTGAAGGATCCCAATAGGTCACCATGGATTCAAGTGAAGGCTAGGTGAGTACAAGGAATATACCAATTCCTATAAAGATCAGTCTGAATCTTAATTAGATCAATCACTTTGAAGGTTTCAATGTTAAAGGTTTGAGCCAAGTTATAAACAATAAGAAGTAGTATGTTATTCTTAAAGGGTGGTAGTATATTGTTTAAATATTTAAGAGGAAGCAACCAAATACTATGAACCTAGTGTATTTTAAATAGAGTTACAAATAATGAGATTCCCAATCATCTTTGGAGTATGGGAAAGATCATTATACAATATTGTTTATTGGGTGTCATTAGAGGAATGGGATGAAAGGGAATGTGGTTTATAGAAATTTTCCAGTCAACCAAAAGAAAAAACTATGAAACACAAAGAATAATCCAACCTTATGAATTCCATGGTCACCAAATCAGTTGAAAAATTAATAAAAACTGAGGTAGGGGAAAGATTGGATTCAATTGTTCTATAGGGTGATAGAAACACCTCCAAGTGATGAGGTTTTGGTTACTAATGATAAGGATGAGGAGACTAAATTTGGAATGTTATAATATCCTAACTGGTTGTTGGAACCCGAGTCATTTTATGATGTTCATAAGGAGTTAAGGAAGGAGGATTCTGACCTAATGCTTCTCCTATATTCTAATGAAGAGATGATCTAGTAAGATTTTGATATCAACATTTCAAATGTGGATGCTGATTGAATGTATGAGAGATTAATTTTATTTGAACTTAATGATAATAAAATTGATTAGATCAAAAAACAAGATTGGATATTGGCTCATGGAATCAATTGTTCTAAAATAAATCAATAGAAATATATTCAGACCTGGTAAAATTTGGTTTAAAACTTCAAGGATCTCATCAAAGACAACACATAAATGAAGGTAACCCCTATCTCCTGAAGCTCACATAGGGTAATGAATTCAATCATTTCAAATATTTTATGTAATGTCTTGGTAATTTATTATGTGGTTTGTAATTTAGATCCACATGTAAACTTTTTTGTTTCTCACATTCCCTCAAAATTGTTTTTAGAAATACTTTTTTTGAAATATTTTAGTCAAAATTAGGGAAACAAACATCACAAATTATCCAGGATAGACATCATCCATTTATAGAGAAAATTAAGAAGGTATAATTATAATCAATCATCAATCATTAATAAACAATTCATCCATTCTTTATTCTAGGGAGAAACCCATCAAATGTAAATTAGTAATCGATTCATGGATTAATGTTATAAAATAATTTTTTCATTCTTTTCATGGGAGATTTAAAAATATATATTAATAAAAAAACAAATAACCCACATAAAAATTGGAAAAATCTTTGATGAATAAAAATTCTGTGTTGTTGTCATTGGCAAGATATAAGCACTTTATTAACGAAGGCAAATTCCTTGTAAAACTGATCATCGATCCATGATCTTGTTATTTTCTACCACTACTCTCCTCTATGGTCCTTCCTAATATCCAGGGTAAGTTAACCCTGTGATATGGTTATTTCTATGATTAAATGGAATAAAATTAGGGTATTGACAAAAAATAGGAAATTGATTATTTAATAAATTTATTTTTCTATTATTCAACATTTGACTTCTCCAAAGAGAAACACTAGATGTGTACAATGATTATATCACATCTAGGTAATAATCACATTCCAAATTTAATAGTGGTATAAATTTTCCTATTTAAATAACTATTTAGGAGATATGTTAATATTTCAAAAAAACCTCAGATGCATAATATATTGTATTTAATATTTTTAACATGCCAATAGTGAGGTTTCAGAGACCAATAATCTCATAGTGACACCATTCCTAACTCCAATAATATTACATTATGTATAAAAAAATTTACATAGAAAAATAGAGTTAACTCAAAATATTCCAAAACAATACATAATTAATGAATAATTTCAAACCATCAATAAAATGTAATAGAGTAATCAAATAAATTTCTAGCATATAACATAATATAATAAATGAATTAATAAAGAAAAAAATAAAAACTAACAAAAAATTTAAAAATATACCCACTTTATTTCACTGCCAAATTATAAGAAACTTTATAACTCTATAGTGAGTTTATATTAATCATATTATTTTTCAAAAAATCATTAAATTTATTTTATAAAATATTTATTTTCTAATTCTAAATATCATCATGATATCCCCATTATATGATCCCTAATATAATCATTCTAAATTCATATTTTATAGTATGTGATATTTGTTATAGTCATCACATCCTACCATTTCCATTTCAAAATATTTCAGGTGTCCAAGATTCCCTTTTGAATCCCATGTATTTTTCCCATATTTATCTCATACACAATAATAGATAAAAATTAAAATGGATGGTCAAATTTTTAGTACCACTTAATTATTATATCAATCATACTTTATATCAAGAAATATTAATTGAATCCACATGATCGATCCAAGTATGAAAACTCGTGAATGAAAAAAAAACATTCTCTTATTTTACCATCAGACCTTGAAGTATGAAGAGATAATCAATTTTACTAAAAGTCTAACACCACATAAAATAAACAAAACTCATTTAATAGATGGATCATGTATTTTATAAATGAAATAAACCTAACTAAATAATGAATAAAGAGGTGGGAGGATAAGAAAATGGAATGTTTTGTCACCCCTACACTCTTTTATCAATCTATCCCTAATGAGAGTGTTAAACATTCTGACCTTATAAAAAGACCATAATTAGACTATTTAAAAATAAATTAATCTATACTCTAAAACTCTGATGGATTCTCAATGTCCATTCTATAGGATCCTATGAAATCTCAAAATATCCCTTTGACAATCATTCTTCCAAAATTATCTTTCACTATCTAAATATAAAAAAAAATAATGTCAATTTCAACTTTGAAACACATTTGAAAAAACTCAAAAATGAGGATAATTACTATAAGGACTCTTCCTTAAAACATTTTATAATCTAGAATTAAATGAATAATTCACATTGATGATCTTTTTAGGTTTAGAGTTTTAGAGAATTAGGACATAACTATTACATTACATCTAAAAAATTACAAAGTAGACAATTCTACTCAGTTTCCATTTTTTTCATATAATAAAAACTCTTGAAAAAAAGAGTCATGTCTAGTTCCATGTTTTAGACATCATGACTTTTCATTGATCTCATCCTTGACCAAATTCATCATTAAGTCCTGTGAAAAAACATTTCAAAAACTTGGGATGAGCATAAAAATCTCATTAAGGGATATAAGATTAAAAAAAGATAACATTAGTCCATAAATACATACCTAGAATAAGCTGATACCTCTTGAAATCATTATATTTATGAATAACACATAGAAATCATAAATCATAAAGTTAACTTGTGGAACACATACACAGCTATGTAGGTAGTTACATTTGGAATACCCATCACAGTATATTCCATAAATCTCTTAGAAGAAACATTCATTTTTATCTTTGTCTCATTACCCAATGAATTGGAGAGCTATCTCGAGCTCACCTTCCCTAGGTTTTTCATGGAACCACCCATATACGTAAACAATTCCCAAGAACCATAACATATTCACAGCACATAAAAACATAAAGGAAAGATAAAATTTCTATATTTCAATCACAATATATCATTTAAATATATTGACATAACAAATCCATTATCAAGCCCATTTTAAATACAAAAATATTTAAAATATTATATGGTATTTATTTTCTTTTTAGAAACATTACGGCTTGTTAAGGAAGCCAAAGATCAAATAATACTCGTAGTGGTGGAAAGGTCTTTGTCACTGCTAACGTTAAAAAGAAACATTTCTTTTTGTTTTTTAGTAAAATGCCTCTTAGAAAAGGTTTTTTTGAATTAAATGAGATGTAAAATGTTTTTATACACCATATAAAAGAAATTCATATATAAAACAAAATATGGCTCAATGAAAGGAGATTGAGATGAAGTCCCTTACCTCGTTTCCGACATGGATTGATCCTTTATTAGTCTCCTGAATAATAAAATAAAGTTAATTTATACTTTCTTATGAACCTTTTTCAATTTTATTATTCCTCTTATATCAATTATTACCTTGTTATAATAATTATATAATTATTTGAGTTCATATTGGACATTTTGTCGATGTTCAGAACTTGAGTTAAAATTGAACTTGTTATAATTATAAATTTTACAAGTCGTCGAAGATCCATTATCTATAGAATGATATTAATGATTTAGATATCATATATATCATATATATCTAGTATATATATGTATTTATAATAGTACATAACATTTGGTGATAAGAAATGAAATCCACCGTTCATTCAGACTATAAGACGTACGTACGCATGAATGCTACTTTCATTTCTATTTCATATTGAATTGAATAAAAACATAATTATATGTAGGTATAATATAATTACAGTATAATATCATATATAATTTCATTAACTCCATCCTTTATATGTTCCATGTATGGCATGAACGAGTCATATCACATTGAGTGGGCGGTAGTCCGCACTTCCTCAAATGAAATTATCGTATTTACCCAACATGGAAACCATAAAGTTATTCTATAAATGAAAATTACTGAATCAAAGAAACAATATAAATATAATATATATCACATATAAATATAGTTCCATCTTAGTGGCCACTATAATAGGTGGTAGGAGAATATTAAACAATCATCATTTTGTGAGGCGTTAGTTTGTCGTTCCAAGAAGCAGTATGTTATTTACCCATTAGATGGAGGTGTGTGTAAGTGTAGTTCAAATACTTCTCCTAAAAACAACCTAGTATATTGAGGATACTGGTTGTTTAATAAAATAAAGTAATAAAAATAGTATATGAGGTTGTAGAAGTAAAATAAAACAAAAGAACTTAAGAGAAGACGTTACCTTTAAATCGAGTATTTCCCTTTGTTTTGAACGAAAAGGTTTAATTGAATTGCCTTATGCCTAGAGGAAGGCTTCTAAAAGGAGGCGAGGGATTTATGAGGCTTAATTGGGAAGAGTTTGGATGAGACAAGGGGCTTGAAAAGTGTGTGTAATGGGTTAGAAGTGAGGGCTTTTTATAATGGGGGGAGGGGCCCTTTAGGAATGTTAAAAAATATTATTTTATTATATAATGATTTTCGGTTTCTAAAGGTCCAAAACATATTAAAGTTGAAGATAAGATGACTCATGTTCGAAATAAAATCATCCAATAACAATTGGACAGGTTTTGGATATTTGTTTAATCATTATAATCATATTTATTTAAATCATTCATTAATGAGGTAAATAATGCAACATTATTGTGTCATAATTTTTTTTATTTATTTGATGTCTAAAAATAATAAAAAAATATCATGAATTAGGAAATAGTTTTAAATTTCAAATGAATATTTATAGTTGAAGAGATAACTTATATAACCATATGTAAGAATTGATTTACTAAAAGATATATGTTTGTGTTATTTTTGTCTTTGCATTAAATTAATTAATATAAAGTGTCATTATCACACCAAAGTGGCACCATGGGGTCCCAAAATTGACCCATGGATTCCCATTGTCGGAAATGTATTAAAAAATATGATTTAGACACATTTTAGAGTAATTAAATATTATTATTATAATATTTGGTTACCCTTATTTACTAGATTTTCCCTTTAACAATGGTATATAAAATTTTTACTGAAGTAAATATTCATAATGTCTAAAAATTAAAGATACTTATTTACACAATTTGGACCACCTGATTCCAAAAATGGATTTCATTTTTCCAAATTCAAAACATATAAGTGGTAGAAATTAATTTAAAATTAATTCCCACTGTCAAAATAAAAAACGTGTTTTTAAGAAATAATAACTATCAAAAGATTGACACTTATTTATGTCCAATTTCAATGTAAAATTACTTCCAATGTCCAAAATTGGATTAAATAGTAAAAACATAATATAATTACACTTTAAATCCAATTAAAAATATAATTTATACTTATAAATAAATAATATTTAATGGTAATTTTGAATTAAAATAAAGTATTTTTACTATTCATTAAAAATGAATTTTATCAGAAAAATACCCAAAATTTACCCAAAGTAAATTTTGATGTCCAGATTCTAAAGAATAATTTTATTTTTTCAAATAGAACATATAAAAGTGAACAAAACTACATTTAAATAGGGTTCAACATCAAAAGGTGGTAAACCGACCTTCTAATGAATATTAGAGTATTTATGATTAAAACCAGATTCTTTCTTATTTTAAGCCTCTAAAATTTATTTTATAAATATAAAAACATTTAACAAACATGTATATTCATATATTAGTTTGTTATATCTATAATCACCAATAAAATGTCTAGGCGTTAACTACCATTTAAAATAATATTGTATTATTATTTTCCTATATGACCTAAAAATGTAATATTTCAAAATAACATGTTGTTGCATATCGGGTAAGCCATCGAACATTGAATCCCATTTAAAGTAAAATTAATATTTAATTCAAAAATTTTAATAAATATGAAAATATTATATTCTTTATTTTCTAGGTATGTTACATCCTTCCCCCCTTTTGGGAATTTCTTCCCCACAATTCTATTCACTAATCAAATAAGCAGGGTTATTTATCCCTTATAAAAATTTCAGATTCCCACATTGCCTCTTCAACAATATGGTTTCTCCACAAAACCCTTACCTAATTAATTACATTATTCTACAACACTTTCTCTCTTCAGTCAAAAATCTGGACTGGTTGTTCCTCATAAGAGAGATTATCTTCCAACTGAACTACCCCGGGGCTCAAAACATGGTATGGATCTGTCATATACTTTATCGACATTGAAACATTGAAAACATTGTGTACCTGGGATAAAATTGTAGGTAAAACCACTATATATGCAACTGATCCAACTTTCTCCAGGATTTCATAAGTTCCAATGAACCTCATACTCAAATTCCCCTTCTTACCAAAACGCATCACAAGTTTCCATCGAGAAACTTTGAGAAAGACATGATCACCTACTGCAAAAGAAAGATCCTTCCTCCAGTTATTCGCTTACCTTTTTTTCCTATGCTGAGCTGATCTCCTATGTTTCTGAATCAACTAAACTTTTTTTCCATCTGTTCTTCCAATTTTGGTCCCATTAACTTCCTTTCACCTACTTCATCCCAAAAAGTTAGAGTTCGACACCACTTCCCATATAATTCATGAAATGGAGCCATCTGTATACTGGAATGAAAACTGTTATTATAAGAAACTTTAACCAAAGAATGATGTTGGTCCCAAATTCCCTGGTAATCCATAGAGCAAGCACGTAACATATCCTCCAAGGAATGAATTGTTCGTTCTGAGTTCCCATCAGATTGAGGATGAAAAGTTGTACTAAAAGTTAATTCAGTACCTTATAACTTCTGAAGGCCTTTCCAAAAGATATAAGTAAACCTACGATCATGATCAGATAAAATGAAGAGGGGATCACCATGAAACCTGACTATCCCATTAACATACAACCGAGAAAGTTGATCTAGAGAAGAAGTATCTCGAATAGGAATGAAATTAGCAGATTTAGTCGATCTATCAATAATAACCTAGATTTCATTATTACTTGAGATGTATTTCGTAATCCAACAACGAAGTCCATGGATATACTTTCCCATTTCCACTCTGGCACTGGTAATGACTGAAGCATCCCTTTCAGTAATTGTTGCTCTGCTTTAACCTGTTGACATGTAAAATACATCACAGTAAAATCAGAAATATCACTTTTCATTCCATCCCAATAGTAATACTTCAAAAGATTAATGTACATCTTAGTATTTCTAGGATAACTGAAAATAGAGAACTATGAGCTTCACATAACAACTCATTCTTAAACTAAAAATCAAAAGGAACACATAATCTCTTCACAAACTGCAAAACACAATCATTTTCAATGTTAAAATCAGGAAACTTACCCTTCTGAATGAACTCTACCTTTTTCTACAACTCACTGTCTTCCTTATACAATTTCTTAATTCTATCTGATAGAGATGATTTCACTGACACTTGAAACAAAAAAATTGAATTTCTTGCACCAACAACTTCTATTCCAAATATCTTCAAATCAAAAACCAAAGGATCTCGTTCCAAATGTATAATAGTTAATGAAGACTTACTTTTTCAACTCAAAGCATCATCCACTTTATTTGATTTTCTTGGATGGTAATAGATTGTGAAATCATAATCCATGATTAATTAAAACCATCTTCTATGTCTCATGTTTAATTCTTTCTAAGTGAATATTTACTTTAAAATTTTTTGATCAGAATATATTTCACATTTTACCCCATACAGATGATGCCTCTATGTTTTTAATGAAAAAATAGCAGTAGCTAATTCCAAATCTTATGTTGGGTAATTTAACTCATGAGTTTTCAACTGACGTGAAGCATAAGAAATTACCTGATCATTCTATATAATCACAAAACCAAGTCCTATCAAGGAAACATCACTATAGATAACAAACTCACCATTTCTAGAAGGTAGTTCCAAAATTGAATCATTCACTAATCTTGTTTTCAATTATTGAAAACAATCATAATATTCTTTTTTACAAATGAACTTAACACCTTTTCTAGTTAACTTAGTCATTGGGATAGATAACCGTGAAAAAGTTTCAACAAACCTCTGGTAATAACCTGACAAACCAAGAAAACTTTTAATCTCAGTTATATTTGTGGGTCTAATATGTTCTTCAACAACTTTTGTTTTATAAGGATAAAAAATTATACCATTTTTTGAAACAAACGTGACCAAGTAAAGAATTTATTTGTAACCAAAACTCACACCTTCTGAATTTACCATACAGTTTCTTTTCTTTTAAGGTTTTCAATACAACCCTTAAATGAATTTCATACTCCTCTTTACTTTTATAAAAAACCATAATATCATCAATGAACCCAACCAATAACTTATCCAATAATTCATTGAAAATTCTATTCATAAGATCCATGAATACAGCTGGTGCATAGGTTAACCTAAAAGGCATAACTACAAATTCATAATGGCCATATCTAGTACAAAACGTGGTCTTCGGAATGTCATCTTCCTTTAATTTCAACTGATGGTACCCCGACCTCAAGTCGGTATTTGAAAAATACTGAGCTCCCTAGAGATGATCAAACAAATCATTGATATGAGGAAAAGGATACTTGTTCTTAATAATGATGTTATTAAATGCTCTATAATGAATGAAAAGTCTAATTGAACCATCTTTCTTTTTAACAAACAATACAGGAGAACCCCAGGTGATGTTCTAGGTTGAATGAAACTTTTATCTTATAACTCTGGTAGTTACTTCTTTAACTCTAAAAGTTCATTTTGATCTATTCGATAAGGGGGATTTGAAATTTTCTTAGCATCAGGAACTAAGTCAATAGTAAATTCAACTTTTCGATCAGGTATAATACCAAGAAACTCATTAGGAAAAACATAGAGGTACTCATTTACCACTAGCACATAATTAATCTGAATAATTACATTATTTTCAACAATATGTGCAAGCTTACATTCATTCCCAGCTTTTACAAGTTTCTCAGCTTCCTGATATGTTATCATAAGTAAAGGTTAATTCTTTTACACAAACTAAAAATATTTCTAAAAAGAATCCTCTTTAGCTATGTAGTCAATATGAACATGATAAACTGAAATCCAATCCATACCCATAATAACATCAAACTCTACTTGAAGGAAAATAATAAGGTTTTCAGGTAGATTCTTTTCTCACACAAGGACAGGAAGGTTCTTATGTTTTATTTTTGTCTCAACATTTCATCCATGTGTTTTTACCATAAGTTCAAGATTCATATCTTGAGAAGGAATTCCCAATTTACTAGAGTATCTCTCAAAAATGAAAGAGTGTGTATACCCTAAATCAAACAGTACATTGGCATAACCTGAACAAACAAACATTGTACCTGATACTACTTCACTTGATAGCCCAACATCTGATAAATTAGTTTCAAATGATTTCTCCACCCTTTTCTAATTGTATTATGGAATCTTTCCTTGAGTTGAGTTCTTTGTTGGACACTCATTTTCATAATGACCCATTTCATTGCACTTAAAAAAATTTACTAACTGTAAATCAGATTTTGTCTTACCATTACCCTAATATTTTTCAGTGCAGTTACGAGCCTTACATCTCAGTTTACCACATTGGTAGCACTTACCAGAATTAAAAATACATTCCCTAGAATTCTTTTTACTGCAAATTTTACAAATTGTAAATATAAGTTTCTTATCATCAGACTTCTTTGAAGAGTTTTTTCCTTTAGTCTTCCACCTCGACCTCTTATTATGTTGTTTTTTAATGAACACCTGATCATAGACAAACTACATTTCAACCTTATCTACAGATCGAACTAGTTTTGAATAACTTTTGAACTCATAAAAAGCTAAATCCCTTCAATACATTGGCTTTAATTCGGAGTAAAAATGATTTATTTTACTATCAAGATCTCATATTGAATTTGGAGCATACCTTGCCAGTCGAGTGAATTTTGATTCATAAACAGCCACTGAGTTATCCTCCTTCCTCAATTCTAGGAATTTCTTTTCCATACTATGAGAAACCACCTTTGGAAAATATTTCTCAAGAAACATAACTTTGAATTCATCCCAATCAGGAGCATCAATTTGCTCACTATCCCTAATATGTTTTACCATCGACCACCACTGATCAGATTCACCTTCAAAATTGTAAACAGCGAGACTATCCTTTTGATGTTATGAACATCCCATGACATCAAAAATTATCTCTAGTGATTTAATCCACCCTTCAGCTCGCACAAGTTCATATGATCCTATGAATGATGGGGGATATTGCCTCATGAAATGCTCCACTACTGACATGTTCCACTATGGTTGATCTGGATGACCTTGTGCATGGATACCACCACCATTTATAGCCTAGTTCAATTGTGCCATCACTACAACATGTTTTTTAGTTCTGATTCCGACCATCTCAGGTTGCTGATTTGGAAGGTTGTCTTCCTCCTGATGTTGTCCCATAATAGCTTCCTTGTTTCCTCTACGGAAAATCATTCTGAACACAGAAATATCTTAGGCGAATCAACATGGTAATCTATAAATTCTATATCATTTCAATCATAACATAAACTAAAAATAATTTATATATATTAATTTAAAAATATCATAACTCCTAAAGTTGTCTAAACTGACCTATCATACCAACAATAAGGACCAATCCTTCAAACATTTCATAATCTTGAATTAAATGAATAATTCACATTGAGGATCGTTTCGGGTCTAGAGTTTTAGAGAATTAGGCCATAACTATTACATTACATGTCAAAAATTTCAAAGTGGACAATTCTACTCAATTTCCATTTTTTTATAAAATAAAAACACTTGAAAAAAAGAATCATCTCTAGTTCCATGTTTTAGACATCATGAATTTTCCTTGATCCCATCCTTGACCCTATTCATCTTTAAGTCCTGTGAAAAACATTTCAAAATCATGGGATGAGCATAAAAATCTCAGCTAGGGTTATAATATAAAGAAAGATAAAATTAGTCCATAAATACATACAAAGCATAAGCTAATACCACATGAAATTATAATATTTATGAGTAACACATAGAAATCATAAATCATAAAGATAACGTGTGACATCCATAACATACTTACGTTGTAGCTTTCACAGCTACGTTTGGAGTTACATTTGGAATACCCATCACAGTATATCCCTGAATCTCATAGGAGATACATTCACATTTACCTCTATCATGTTATCCAATGCATGAGAGATCTATCTCATGCTCACCCACCCTAGGATTATCATGAAACCACTCGTATACGTAAACAATGCCCAAGAACCATAACATATTCATAGCACATAAAAAACATATAGGAGAGAGAACATTTCCACATTTCAATCACAATATATCTTTTAAATATATTGACATAACAAATCTATTATCAAACCCATTTTCAATACCAAAATACTTAAAAGAGTATATGGTATTTATTTTCCTTTAAAAACATTATTTTTTGTTAAGGAATCCAAAGATCAAATAATACTCGCGGTGACGGAAAAGTCGCTGTCACCACTTACGTTAAAAGGAAACATTAATTTTTTTCATTTAGTAAAATGCCTTGTCAAAAAATATTCCTTCTCAATGAAATGGGAAGTAAATTTTTTTATACAACATATAAAAGAAAGTCATTTATAAAACAAAATATGCCTCAATGACAGGAGATTGAGATGAAGTCCCCTACATTGTGTCCGACTTGAATTGATCATTTTCTAATCTCTTGAATAATAAACTATAGATAATTTCTACTTTCATAAGAACATTTTTCAATTTTATTATTAGTTTTATATCAATTATTACATTTCTATAACAATTATTTAATTATTTGAGTTCATATCAGACATTTTGTTGATGTTCAGAACTTGAGTTAAAAATGAACTTGTTATAATTATAAATTGTCCTTGTGGTCGAAATTCCATTATCTCAATAATGATATTCATAATATAGATATAATATATATCATATATATATATAGTATATTTATTTATTTATAATAGTACATAACATTTTGAGATAAGAAATGAAATGCACAATTCATGGAGACGGTAAGTCGTACGTACGCATGCACCCTATTTTCATTTATATTTCATTTTTTATGGAATAAAAAAAAATTATACATAGGTATATTATAATTCCATTATAATATCATATATAATTTCATTAACTCCATCCTTCATAAGTTCTACGTATGGCTTGAACGATTCATATATCATTGAGGGGGAGGTAGTCCGCACTTCCTCAAATGAAATTATCATATTTACCGACTATGGAAACCTTAAAGGTAATATTTAAATGAAAAATACAGAATCATAGAAACAATATAAATAATACATATATCACATATAAATATATTTCCATCTTAATGGCCACAATAATAGGTGGTAGGAGAATATTTAACAATCATTATTTCGTGTGGCGTTAGTCTGTCGTCCACAAAAACAGTATGTTCTTTACCCATTAGATGGAGGTGTGTGCAAGTTTAGCTTGAATAAATCTCATAAAAACAACCTAGTGTATTTAGTATACTGTGTTTTTCATAAAATAATGGAATAAAAAGATTTTATGGGGTTGAAGAAGTAAAATAAAATAAAAGAACTTAAGAGAAGATGTTACCTTTAAATTAGGTATCTCCCTTTGAATTGAACCAAAAGGTTTAATTTAATTTCATTATGACTTAGGGAATGCTTCTAGGAGGATTATATAGATTTAGGGAGATTAATTGGGCAGAGTTTGGTTGTTCCAAGGGGTTTGAGAAGTTTTTGGAATGGGTTAGAAGTGATATCTTTTTATAAGGGGGTGGAGGGTCTCTTTAAGAATGTTTAAAAATATTATTTTATTATATAATTATTTTCGGTTTCTAAAGGTATAATACATATTAAAGTACAATATTAGATGTATCATGTTCTAAATAAAATCATCAAATAGTAATTGTACAGGTTTTGGATGTTTTTTTAATCATTATATTCTTATTTATTTAAATCATTCATTAATCAGGTAAATACAACATCAATATTGTTTCGTAAATAATGTACTTGATTTAATGTCTATAAATTATAATAAAAATATCATGATATAGGAAATAGTTTTATATTTAAAATGAATATTTATAGTCGAAGAGATAACTTAAATAACCTTATGTAATAATTTATTTACTAAAACATATATGTTTGTGTCATTTTTGTCTTCACTTTAAATTAACTAATATAAAGTGTCATTATCAATCCCATGTGGCTCCATGGGGTCCCTAAATAGACCCAATAATGCCTATGGTCGAACATGTATCATAAAATAGGATTAGGACACATTTTAGGGTGATTTAATATTATTATTATTATATTTTGTTACCCTTATTTATCAGATGTACCCTTTAAGCATGGTAAATAAAAGTTTTGCTGTAGTAAATATTCATAATGTCTAAGAATAAAAGTTAACTATTTACACATTTTGGACATCATAATTCTAAATATGGAATCCATTTTTCCAAATTCAAAACATAAAAGTGGCAGAAATTAATTTAAAATTAATTCCCGTTGTCAAAACAAAAACTGTGTTTCAAAGAAATAATAACTATCAAAAGATTGACACTTGTTTATGTCGAATTTCAATATGAAATTACTTACAATGACCAACATTAGATTAAATTGTAAAAAAATAATATAATTAAACTTTAAACCTAATTTAAAATATAATATAACCTTATAAATAAATTAGATTAAAATGCAGTTTTGAATTAAAAAACAGTATTTTTTCACTGTTCATTAAAAAATGCATTTTATGAGAAAAATACCAAAAAATTACCCAAAGTAAATTTCAATGTCCTGATCTAAAGAAGAATTATATTTTGTCAAATTTAACATATAAAAGTGACCAAAAATATATTTAAATAGGTTTCTCCAATTAAAGGCGATAAATCGACCTTTTAATGAATATTAGAGTATTTATGCTTAAAATTGGATTCTTTCTTATTTTAAGCCTATAAAATTTATTTGATAAATGTAAAAACATGTGAGAAACATGTATATTCATATTGTATTTAGTTCTGTCCATTCCCTCAAATACAATGGCTAGTCATTAACTTCCATTGAAAATAATATAATATTATTATTTTTCCGTATGATCCAACAACGTAAGATTTCAAAGAAACCCATCGTTATGTATTGGGTACACCATCGAACATAGAATCCCCTTTAAAGTAAAATTAATATTTAATTCAAATATATTAATAAATATGAAAATGCTATATTCTTTATTTTCTTTGGATTTTACAATTACAATCACTTCACCATAAATCATTTCCTCTTTGGAAATCTTAATAACATACACCTCCAAATATTACTGGGTATCACTACTTATAACATCTACAATATACTAAAATATATTTCAAAATTTGAAATTATACACCACTAAACTCTTTTTAATAATACACATAAGGTTTACACCATCCACTCCACAAATAGTAAAGATCATTATTATCAGTTATTTTTTGATCCAATGATATATTAGTAAAAAAACTTTCTAGTTCCAAACCTGAAACAAGAATCCCATTTTATATCAAGAACATTGAATAAACTTCCTAACATCATTTCTATCCAAAATATAAAACATACTATTAATTATCATATCAATACTCTAATTGAACATTTTCAGTTAAATTATTGCTATTCCAACAAGGGTTTGAACTTCTAAACCTAATTTTTCTGTAATCTCAAGAATATATTAGTTACATAATTTTACATTACATCCTTTTAAACAAAAAAAATATCTCTAATTAAATTATTTGGTAGACTAACAAAATTATCAAAATTATAGAGCATAATCAATCAGATTATTTTATACCTATTTTTATAGGAATATACTAAACATCAATCTGATATAGGGTAATCTATAATCATGGTCCATTATGTCGATCTATAAGCTATATCAACATAAGGTACTATAGAAATTGGTTTGTTTTTTTGTACTTATATCATGTTAAGGTTTATATATTTATGGTCATATATATAATATGGGATCATAGATATATTGAATTAATTATATATATCTATGGTTAAGTGGATTCTTCCAATAACAGAAAAAATCATTGTGTTTTATTTTAATTTTTTAATTTTTTTTATTTATGGATGATTTCTTTATAAGGGATTCCACATTTATAAAAAATTGAATGTTTTTACTTATATGAAACAATAACAAAAACATTGTATATACTAATACCTTTACTGCATAAAAATATTATATTTTCCTCTTTGGTGGCCACCAATGTATCCTATTGACTTCTAAATTATGATCCATGATAATATATTTTGTGGTGGTTGATCCTTCTTATAACTCAATATACAATTTGTCATTATATGTTTTTATTAATCCAAATCAAAAAAATTTCCAATTAAAACTCTACTTAATTTATTCAACATTTATTTTTCTTACTTATTTAAGAATTCAATCACCTTTATGGATTTCCCTTTTTATGCCTTTGAAATACTTAACATATCTCAAAGAATTATCCATTATTAATTTTTATAAATCTGAAAGTAAGGAAAGAAATAAATATTTTGATCATCCTCAATAATAAAAATCCATCTCTATTTATGTTGAATCCCACTATAATACATAAACAATTATCTATATTTTGTAGAGAAATATGATCTCTTTTTTATTCATGTTTCAAGACATGGCTTATACATTTCCTTTTATGCTTCACCAATTTAATTTCATATATCAGCCTCTTTTTAATATGAACCACAACATCACCTTATCAATAATAACATTATGTTATACAGTAAAACGTGTCATGATACAACCTTATCACCAGTTATGGTACTCAAAATAGTTTACACTTGTTTTTTATTCTACCATAACACAACTCTCATTATAAGTATAATATATTTTGGTACACCCCCAACCTGATTCTTCGCTTACTTCACCACTCTAGAAATAAATTGATTTATTCTAATCTTATATAATTATTTCTTAAATCATTATCATCATATTTAACAATCCTTTCATATCATTCTTGCATAAACATAGTGAATCATATCTTCATATATTTCTTTTACTAGTTATCTAATTTGGTGTCTTCTTATGCATGATACACTATATTATGAAAACTAAACTCACCCACTATGCTTTTAAACACATTATTAACTTATAATGATCATCATTATATTCAAGTACTCTAAATTTTCATACATAGTTGAACTTTATTGTTGTGATATTATTTTATTATCAAATTATTTTTTTCATATCCTTTAAAAAAATTATATTTTCATATTCATCACTATCCCCTGAAAACCCATTGTATCAATCATACTCTAAGACAATAATTTTTTTAAAAAATAAATTATTTTCTATACTTTTCATGGATTGAAACTCACATAAATTCACTGAATGATATTTTTTTCATAATTTATCTTTATTTTATGATTATCCATATAGAGTCCTGAGTTTTCTTAGTTCTTTTACTTTTGGTTTTTGATGTTCTAGATGTGTTTAGAGTTAGTTTTGAGGTTCACTATGAAAACCCTTGTCCTGAGTAGAAATTAATTCCTAATTTATTGCATAAGAATACACCTAGAACAACACATAATATAAAGAAGTACAGTTTATTTGGTTATTAGGTACATTAAATAAAAAATTAATATAGGGGTACATTGGAATTATAAAAATATTCCTTAACTTGCTTATATCATTCCATTGTTCTTAAAAGTACATGGGATAACCCAAGGACATACATATGAAATGGGTGATTGACCGTGATGTCGTGACACGTCAAATTGATTATATTTTTAAGATTGATTTATAGTCTAGGGTAAACCCTAGGTCGTCTCTCAAGGAGCGTTGGTAGGTTTAGAGTGTGTATTTTTGATAAAAATGTCTAAGAGAGGGGTGGTTTTGAAAACAGCTTAAAATAATGACTTAGTTGAAATAGCTTAAAAGATGAGTGACCAAGTGGATTTTGAGAAATATGAGATAAAAGGGTCGATGTGATTTCACTACACACATATCAAGTTCATTGTTCATAGAGATTTATCTTGGGTTTAGAGTAATCCTTTGGTTGGAGTTAATTGGAATCCCGATTAATTCCTAAACTTTTATTTCAATACTTTACGGACCAAACCTTGACGTAACAATCGTATTGTCAAGGTCCAGTACTTATGCATAGAATAAGAGCTTCCAAAGCATATTGAAATCTCAATAAGGTGGGTATGAAAAGGATTCTTGTGATGTCCAATCGGAACAACACAAGTCACGCACTCAAAACCTCACACCGATCGGTTAGAAATTAAGAGCATAACACTCACATGCATCAAATCAAGAATTCAAATATGAAATAAAATAAGATACATGGAATTAAATGTTTAAACACCCAAATTAATCCAAACTAGTAGCTAATTTATGCATCGGAACTCCCTTGGCATGTGTGTAGCTCCCTCACAACGAACACCCAACTTTTAGCTCGACATCGGGAGGAGGAGGAAGCTCGGGTGGAACTCCTTCTTCATTGTTGATCTCCCTATGAGGATAGGGGCCTCCAGAACCTCCAAGGTGATTAGGAGACTCTTCTAGGACTCCAAATTGGCAGCACTTCACTCCTTGGCCGAACTTGCAAATGAGGAGCCCAAGGTGCCCTTTTATAGGAAATGTGGGAGGTGGTTTTGGGAACATAGATTTCATCAATCCACTTGCAGGACGCGTTTCGGCATTCAGACAATCTTATCTCGCTTTGGAGAAAATAGAAACGTTGTAGCCCTACCTCTTGACTGTCTCCACCGAATTTTTGGCACCGTTTGGACAAATAATGCTCGAGATATTGATAAAATACAGAACACCGAATTTGACTTGGTCCAAATTCGGTGGCTCGGACAGATCAGTTCGTATGGGCCCCATGAATTTCGAATCAGGATTGGGTTCCTTAATAGTAAATGTAGAATATTGAATTTTGGACAGGCCCACAAAATTTCAGCCCATTTGGATGCACGGATTTTGTGTACTATTCAAAACAGTGGACAGTTGTCCATGGATCCATGCAATTTTGGCCCAGTTTTCTTTCACTTCATCAAGAGCCCTCCAAATCACCTCCACCTACATTGTAATTTTCAAAACAAGTATCATTGCCCTATTTAATAGTGATAAACACTAAATTATTGAATCAAACATGAAGTACAATTTGATAATATTTTTATAAATTTTAATACAAAATATGTTTAGCACAGCGGTGTAAGGGTGAAAATGAAACAGTGAATCGTGGTACGATCATACCCCCACACCTAAACATTTTCACTCCTGGGCAAAGTCACATATTCAAATACAATGATTCATATATATATATATATATATATCCAACATCATAAAGATTTATCATTTGAGTAAATTTTATTTAAAGTAAAGTGATCAATGCACGAATCACACCAAGGAGTTCTTCCTAGTGAAAATAGAAAAAGATGTCTCATAAATCATATCATAGTGAAATTCAAAAAGATTCATGATACCCAATTGAGAAAGGAATTCAGAAGTAAACCATGACACTAAATATCCATGTGTGTGTGTGAAAACCATTCCATGCTATTCTTTCCACTTGATATCTAATAAATATATGTTATTTTAACATTTTTCAGCTTAAATGATTTTCTCACCGAACCTGTCCTACATCCTTTGCAATCATATTTCAAGACCCACTCATTTAAGCATTCCCAGAAGTCAAACCATAAGCTCCCGACCTAGATATCCCCATATGTTGCACATTTCATCACTCCCCTCATTTTTTTTGAAGTTGCAATTGGAACAAATCTCACACTCATCTCTCAACCCTTGTTTGATCTCCTCACGACACTAATTGCAATAGTTATAACAAGATCAAAGGTTGAGGAGGAGTGGTTTTTGACCTGCCCAAGACACAACAATTTTTTTTTTTTGAGGGCGTACAACAGTCGGACATTAGGTACACACGCATAGGTCAATCTGGTACAGTAATGAAACAGATCGGATAAGGAACGAACGTATGGAAATATCATTTAAAGCTGAAAAATATTAACCCAACATATATTTACCTTATATTAAGTAAGAAATAATCACACTTTGTGGTTTGGTGCAATATTTTTTTTTGAAGATATTAGCGACATAGTTTTCTAAAAAACTACTCACACAATAGGCATCAATCATCTCAAAGGTTTCACATAGATACGACCATTTATATCATTGACAGAAAACCAATTCACTAAAAATCACTCCCTGATGTTAAATTCATACAAATATTCTTTTTAGCCTTCGTTATGGTATTTTTACATTCCCCATTTTATGGTCGCCACATCATGGAATTTCGAAATTGTTGATGGGGAAAAATAAAAATACCATAAAGAAGGCCAAAAAGAGAAAACAAAAGGAGAAAATGGTGAAAAATCCTAACTAACCCAGGAATGTATCCACCCCCCCACACCTAGAGAATGCAGTGTCCTCACTACAATAAAAGAGACTGTGTGAAGGAAGGATAAAACCTGGTGAGTGTTATTCATAGACCGCTTCTTGAACATGGAGTTCCTCCATTGGGGACTCCGGAATGGCTTCATGGAAGTGCTTCAGCCGCTGCCCATTGACAGTGAAGGTTTGCTTGGTGTCTTCATTTTGAACCTGGACAACACCAAATGGAGAGACATTAGTAACAATGTATGGTCCAAACCAACGGGAACGAAGCTTACCAGGGTGCAACTTCAGCCTTGCATTGTAGAGGAGGACCTTCTGCCCAATTTGGAATTGACGATGAAGGATGAGATGGTCGTGGGCAGCCTTGGTTCGCTCTTTATAAATTCGGGAGTTCTCATATGAATCTCTTCTCATTTCCTCCAACTCTTGAATCTGCAACTTCCTTTGAATACCTGCACCAGAAAGATTAGAATTGCATTGTTTAATGGCCCAGTAGGCCCGGTGCTCTACCTCAACAGGGAGGTGACAACTCTTCCCAAAAACTAGCCGATATGGTGACATGCCAATTGGAGTTTTGAATGCAGTACGGTAAGCCCATAACGAATCATCGAGTCTAAGACTTCAGTCTTTTCTGTTTGGCTGAACCGTTTTCTCAAGAATCTGTTTTACCTCTCTATTTGATACTTCAGCTTGACCATTTGTTTGTGGGTGATAAGCAGTAGACACTCGATGCCCAACCCCGTACCTGCGCAAAAGAGATTGCATTGTGCGGTTGCAGAAATGAGAACCCTGATCACTGATGATAAACCTAGGTAATCCAAACCTACAGAATATTTGGGTTCGCAAAAATTCCACAACTGTCTTGGAATCATCTGTCCTCGTGGCTCGTGCCTCTACCCACTTTGAAACATAATCCACTGCCAGAAGAATGTAAAGGTTCCCAAATGAATTGGAAAATGGTCCCATAAAGTCAATGCCCCAAAAATCAAAAACGTCATGGAAGAGTAAGGGTTGTTGGGGCATCTCATTTCTTTTAGAGACATTCCCCATTCTTTGACAGCGAGGACAAGATTTACAGAATTCATGGGCATCCCTAAACAATGTGGGCCAAAAGAGACCAGAATCTAAGACCTTGCGAGCAGTCCGTTGGGGACCAAAGTGGCTCTCACAAGCAAGTGTGTGGCAGAACCTAAGGACAGATTGAAACTCACTATCGGGAACACAACGCCTAATAACTTGATCACTACATGTGCGCCAGAGGTAGGGGTCATCCCAAATGTACCAACGAGACTCATGTTTTAGACGGTCGGCCTGGTTTTTGGTGAAATCAGCAGGAATGCAAGACGCTACCAAATAATTTACAATTTCAGCATACCAAGGAATAACATCTTGCACTCGGTACAATTTCTCATCAGGAAACAATTCATTTATGGGAATACAGGGGGATGAGTCAATGTCCGAGGGTGGGAGAATCCTACTGATATGGTCAGCAACCACATTCTCTGCACCTTTTTTATCCCTAATTTCTAGATCAAATTCTTGAAGGAGGAGCATCCAGCGAATGAGACGTGGTTTGGCTTCTGGTTTCTTTAGGAGATATCGGAGGGCTGCATGGTCTGAGAACACAACAACTTTGGACCCTATAAGGTATGGCCTGAATTTACCCAAGGCAAACACAATAGAAAGAAATTCTTTTTCAGTGGTGGTGTAGTTTGCTTGGGCAGGGTCCAAAGTACGTGAGGCATAGGCAATGACATGTGGAGCTCGATCGACCCTTTGTGACAAGACTTCCCCAACTGCATAGTTAGAGGCGTCACACATGAGCTCAAATGGTAAATCCCACCGGGGTGGTTGGATTACCGGGGGTGACGTGAGACTCCATTTTAACTTATTGAAAGCTTCCTCACATTTTTTATCAAAATCAAATTCTTTTTCTTTTTGGAGTAATCGGGAGAGGGGGAGTGCAATTTTACTAAAGTCACGAATGAAACGACGATAAAATCCAGCATGACCCAGGAAAGACCGCACATACCGAACATTTTTAGGGAATGGTAGGGAGGAAATGATATCTACTTTTGATTTGTCCACTTGGATTCCTTCCCCAGAAATGACATGTCCCAAAACTATGCCTTGTCGCACAATGAAATGGCATTTCTCATAATTTAATACAAGATTCTTTTCAATACAGCGACGTAGGACAGAACCAAGACTACATAAACATTCATCAAAAAAGGATCCATAAACAGTAAAATCATCCATAAAAACCTCCATGCAATTCTCCAGGTAATCCGAAAAAATACTAACCATACATCGTTGGAAAGTACCTGGAGCATTGCACAGACCAAATGACCCCTCCATTAGAGTCCTCCCATCCAAAGGAAACCACCATCCCAACTGCTGAAAATGGTCCAAGAGAAGAAAACCCTTTTCCTGAGAGAAGCCCTTCCAAAGGAAAGACTGTGGTTGTTGATGAACCACCTATCCCAACCATTCCTCTTCCATTTCCTCAAAGGGCTGCCCAACCTAGAAAACAAAAAGAAACCGAACTTGATGAAGAAATCTTGGAAACTTTCAAGAAAGTACAGGTTAACATTCCTTTGATTGATGCTGTGAAGCAAATTCCAAGATATGCCAAGTTTCTGAAGGAGATGTGTACACACCGAAGGAGGCTTCGTGGTGATGAGAAGGTGAGCCTGGGGAGGAATGTTTCAGCATTGATAGAGTCATCACTTCCTACCAAGTGCAATGATCCTGGGACATTCTCGATTCCATGCACCATAGGGGAGTATTCGTGTTCCAATGCTATGCTTGATTTGGGTGCTTCTATTAATGTGATGCCTCACTCTATTTACTCTTCATTGCAGGTCGTTGAACTGAAGCCCACTGGTATTGTCGTTCAGCTAGCAAATCGGAGTACGGAACACCCCTCTGGTGTGCTAGAGGATGTTCTTGTGAGGGTGAAAAATTTAATTTTTCCTGCTGATTTTTACGTGCTTAAAATGGAAGATGATATGATGAATGGACATGCCCCAATTATATTGGGGAGACATTTCTTGAAAACCGCCAAAACCATAATTAATGTCCATAATGGTACATTATCTATGGAGTTTGGTGGTAATATTGTCCACTTCAATATCCTTGATGCCATGAAGCACCCCTCAGAAGAACACTCCTCTCTCTTTGTCAATTCAATTGATGTTCTCCCTTCCCCTGAAACAACTTATTTTCATTCACCTGATCCCCTTTCTGAGTTTTCTTCATTGATTGAAATGTTAGGTAATGAATCATGCATTGATTGTTGTAGCGGTTTAGAGAAATTTCATGCATGTTTGTTAATTGATGATTTCTTGAACACAGAGGATCACATGACCATCGATAATACTGCTAAGCTTGTAAAAGCTCATTCCTCATTTGAGGATGTTACCATTGAGCAGTTAGATGAGATAAGTGACTTCTCACTTTCACACACACTTCTTTCAATCCAAAATCCCCCAGAATTGGAACTAAAACAACTGCCTCAAGATTTAAAATACTCATATCTTGAGAATGGAAACAAGTTGCCCGTCATCATTGCTAGTTCACTCCCTCCTGAGCATGAATTGCGACTGCTTGATCTTTTGAGGAAGTATAAACAAGCTTTGGGATGGACACTTGCTGACATCCCTGGCATTAGCCCATCAATTTGTACACATCATATTTTATTAAATGATGATGCTAAACCAGTGAGGCAGTCACAACGACGACTGAACCCAAACCTACTTGATGTTGTTAAAAAAGAAGTAACAAAATTGTTGGCTGCTGGAATCATTTACCCTATCTCTGACAGCCAATGGGTCAGTCCTGTTCAAGTAGTTCCAAAATTTGGCCGTGATGTCGTGACACGTCAAATTGATTATATTTTTAAGATTGATTTATAGTCTAGGGTAAACCCTAGGTCGTCTCTCAAGGAGCGTTGGTAGGTTTAGAGTGTGTATTTTTGATAAAAATGTCTAAGAGAGGGGTCATTTGGCTTTTGATTTGTGTCCCACTCCTAAGGGTGATTGCACTAACATTTCCTTTATCCCTAGGGTTTACTACTGGTTGAGATGGTAGTTTACCCGACCCATGACTTTGGATTTCCCCCACCGAGTTGGCAAGTTGTCCTAGTTGGGTCTTTAGGTCTTGTATGGCTGCTTGGGTGGTTTGTTGGAATTGGAGATTATTGGCAGCCATTTGTTTCATCATATCTTCTAGGCTAGGATCGGTTTTTGGAGGGGGTGGTTGGAATGGCCTTTGGGGTGGTTGAGGATTTCTGGGTGGTGGTGGATGACTACTCTGACCTTGTTGGTTCCATTGCTGTTGAGGTTGGTTTGAATACCCCCTTGCCTATAGGCTTGGTTGTCCTTCCAACCTTGGTTGGATGGATAGTATGGTTCTTGCCTAAAGGGTTGGTTAAGGGGGTGTCCTGGAAATATTGCCTCACAACTTTCAGAGGTTTCTCTCAATTGGGGGCATTGGTCAGAATAGTGGGTTTCAGAAGAGCAGATTCCACAATGGATGGGAGGAGGAGATTGATATTTCCCTTGGGAGAGAACTAGTTGTCGCAGAAGGGTACTTACCTCTTCGAACTTCGTGTCCACCTTCTTCTCAAACTCAGTACTTTGCACCTCATGGACACCTCGAATGGGAACACTGGACCGTGTACCGAATTGTTGAGTGTTCTGTGCCATGTTCTCAATGAGGGTTCTTGCAGCGATTGGGGTCTTATCTACCAATGCACCACCTGCAGCAGCATCAATCATATTTCGATCAATAGGAATCAAACCTTCATAAAAATATTGAATTAAAAGTTGATCACTTATTTGGTGGTGTGGGAAACTTGAACATAACCTTTTAAAGCGTTCCCAATATTCATGTAATGTTTCCCCCTAAGATTGTCTTATACCACATATTTCTTTCCTTATAGTTGCAGTTCGAGAGGCTGGGAAGTATTTTTCAAGAAAAAGGCGTTTCATGTCTGCCCAGCCCCTAATTGGTGAATTGACATAGTATAACCAATCTTTTGCAGTGTCTTCTAATGAAAATGGGAATGCCCTAAGCTTCACTTGTTCTTCATCCACATTAGCAGGTTTTAAGGTTGAACACACAGTATGAAATTCTTTTAAATGCTTATGTGGATCTTCTCCAGCCAGTCCATGAAATCTTGGTAATAAATGAATTAAACCAGATTTTAGTTCAAAATTGGGTGCCTCACCTTGTAATTGAATGTAAGTGGGTTGGATATCAACATCAGGTGAG
Source organism: Viscum album (assembly GCA_963277665.1). NCBI lineage: Eukaryota > Viridiplantae > Streptophyta > Magnoliopsida > Santalales > Viscaceae > Viscum > Viscum album. The sequence continues at coordinate 245,941,962 of OY728135.1, read as the reverse complement.
GTTAGTTCTTTTAGTGTTCTATTATTTTCAGCCATGTTATACAAGTTATGTTCAATTTTAACTTTGGTTTCAGAAGAAGAAGAAGGATCAAGAAGAATTTTAAGATTTGATGTCTCCTCCTTCAAAGTGTGGTCTTGTATGTCTCGGTTTCGTTGATGTAGGATCCTCTCCGGTTCGGGTTCGAAAGTTTGTAGGTCTCCCAGAGTAGAACGCGTCATACAAAGAACCTACACAATAAATAAATTAGAACACAAAAACAAATTCAAAGGTAGAAGATAAAACAAACAAATATTCACAAAAATTACAAAAAAAAAATTATCAAAAACACGCACAAAAAACCAAAGCGCTCCCCGGCGACGGCGCCAAAATTTGACCGTGATGTCATGACACGTCAAATTGATTATATTTTTAAGATTGATTTATAGTCTAGGGTAAACCCTAGGTCGTCTCTCAAGGAGCGTTGGTAGGTTTAGAGTGTGTATTTTTGATAAAAATGTCTAAGAGAGGGGTGGTTTTGAAAACAGCTTAAAACAATGACTTAGTTGAAATAGCTTAAAAGATGAGTGACCAAGTGGATTTTGAGAAATATGAGATAAAAGGGTCGATGTGATTTCACTACACACATATCAAGTTAATTGTTCATAGAGATTCATCTTGGGTTTAGAGTAATCCTTTGGTTGGAGTTAATTGGAATCCCGATTAATTCCTAAGCTTTTATTTCAATACTTTACGGACCAAACCTTGACGTAACAATCGTATTGTCAAGGTCCAGTACTTATGCATAGAATAAGAGCTTCCAAAGCATATTTAAATCTCAATAAGGTGGGTATGAAAAGGATTCTTGTGATGTCCAATCGGAACAACACAAGTCACGCACTCAAAACCTCACACCGATCGGTTAGAAATTAAGATCATAACACTCACATGCATCAAATCAAGAATTAAAATCTGAAATAAAATAAGATACATGGAATGAAATTTTTAAACACCCAAATTACTCCATACCAGTAGCTAATTTATGCATCGGAACTCCCTTGGCATGTGTGTAGCTCCCTCACAACGAACACCCAACTTTTAGCTCGACATCGGGAGGAGAAGGAAGCTCGGGTGGAACTCCTTCTTCATTGTTGATCTCCCTATGAGGATAGGGGCCTCCAGAACCTCCAAGGTGATTAGGAGACTCTTCTAAGACTCCAAATTGGCAGCACTTCACTCCTTGGCCGAACTTTCAAATGAGGAGCCCAAGGTGCCCTTTTATAGGAAATGTGGGAGGTGGTTTTGGGAACACAGATTTCATCAATCCACTTTAAGGACGCGTTTCGGCATTCAGACAGTCTTATCTCGCTTTGGAGAAAATAAAAAAGTTGTAGCCCTACCTCTTGACTGTCTCCACCGAAAGTTTGGCACCGTTTGGACAAATAATTCTCGAGATATTGATAAAATACAGAACACCGAATTTGACTTGGTCCAAATTCGGTGGCTCGGACAGATCAGTTCGTATGGGCCCCATGAAATCCGAATCAGGATTGTATTCCTTAATAGGAAATGTAGAATATTTAATTTTGGACAGGCCCACAAAAGTTCAGTCCATTTGGATTCACGGATTTTGTGTACTATTCAAAACAGTGGACAGATGTCCATGGATCCATGCAATTTTGGCCCAGTTTTCTTTCACTTCATCAAGAGCCCTCCAAATCACCTCCACCTACATTGTAATTTTCAAAACAAGTATCATTGCCCTATTTAATAGTGATAAAAACTAAATTATTGAATCAAACATGAAGTACAATTTGATAATAGTTTTATAATTTTTAATACAAAATATGTTTAGCACAGCGGTGTAAGGGTGAAAATGAAACAGTGAATCGTGGTACGATCAGTGATCTATAAAGACCAATACATTAATAAGAAAAGAATAAGATGAATAAGTTATTACAAGTTAGACAACAAGTATTTCAATGGGACATAAAAGGGGTAAGAATAGTAAACATGAACAATGAAGAATGATATATGAGGCTAACATAAAGGATACATGGGAATATGGAAATAGCTTTAAACATGACATCATTATCATAATTCATGGATGAAAACCAATAAATAATAACATAATGTGCTTAGGATAACCTCCTCCAAACCATAAATGCAATACCATGAGACTAAAACTTTACCCAAATATTTGGAGCACAATCGGGGCATACCCATTGTAATCATATCATGTATATGCGTAAGTGTGCCACAAAGATATTTTAACATAAAAAGTTATTTCATAAACATTAATCCCATGATAATGTAGTTTATATTATATAACTGTATTTACAAAATAAAATTAGTATATATATATATATATAATTGAATAGCCTTGGTATGAAATGGGTATGGGTATTAACTACACAATTGTTTTTCATGGAAAATAATAGTGAAAATTTAGCAGTATAAAGGGGGAACATAACTGTTCATGGGAGGTATTAATTAGATTGAAATTGGTATCTCATATTTTAGATATCATAAGGGTATTATGGGGGTATGTAAGAACATATAAAAATATTAAAAAATAGATATAAAAGATATAAGGTAATGAATATTATTGAATTAGGATTAGATGGGGATGATCTCTAACCTTAAAAGGGTTATTCTAAAAGCTTGTGACGAGATTCTTAGGAGCTTGGGGAAACTTAAGAGGAATTAAGAGAGGTGAGGGAAGACTTAAGATGTGATCCAAGGTTTTTTAGTGAATATTAATGGGATATCGGGTGGGTTTATATAGAAAAAGTGAGAAATTTTTTTTATTATTTATCATACATAGGTTTTGGACTCTAAGTAATAAAGTAACCAAAAACCAAAACCATAACATGGGTTTTTGACATTTATTATTCCAAATAAATTTTTTTTAATTATTTTATAATTCCAAGGGATGAAATTATTAATGCATTACCCTCGGTGATGTTGAAGTGAGTCATGTTCAGAAGAAATTTATTTTAAAAATATGAAATACAATATAGGTTTTAAAGGATTCATAAATTTAATCAAATAACCTCAATAAAAAATTAATTTAAAGGGAAAATATATATTTGGTAATCTATAAATTTTATAGTTTTTATTATATATATTTTTAATCTTTATGATGTCACAATACACGCCATATATTTATACCACATTTAATATTTACTCTCAAATATGACTTCTCATAAAATTATAAAAAATTAATAATTGGATAATTTTAATGGGATGATTAAAAAAATAATATTTATTTTATTTTAATAATTTTATAAGTATTTGAATTTTCACTTTTAAAATAGAATCTACATTTATTATGAAATTGTTGATTTTTTAACCATAACATTTTTCGAACCCATATAAAAATTACATTTGACATGATAAAAATTATATTTTCATTTAAATATAATAATAATTTTTTAATTATAATATGTTATAAATATATTATTAATTTCAAAATCAATTAATTCATTAAAATAAATGTCTTAACTAAGATTTAATATTACTGAAAAATATAAATTTTGTGTTATCCTATCAAATTTAAAATCATTTATAAAGTAACAAGAATAAGAATAAAATATACTCATTAATCTATAAATTATAAATATTAATATTATTAGGGTCCTAACACGTAGACCTTTGTGACACTTGTAAATTATCTAAGGTTAAGGTGTCTGATGGTATTATTTTCATGAGGTGGTTTGGCATACATGGTTTGGTCCATTATCTCAAAGTTGAACTCCTTGGGTAAATGTTTTATCCCGTTATTTAGTTATTAGATCTCAACATGGTATTGGTTAAGGGAAAATACCAGTGAGGTTATATCCCATAGAAGCTTAAATAAATGGGTTTCATAGGGTACAATCATACAGGTCTAGTCCAACACTTCTTTTGTCTATGTCAATTAGATTTATCAAACCCCTATATTTTTACTAGTCATAAGATAACTATTCAATGACTATAATATCAATGGTTATGATTAATAATGGTATTTTAACAACAATAAGATATAATGAAACCAATTAATTTCATATATCTTTTATACCATAATATGTAATATGAAATTTAATTAAATTGAAAGGGGAATATTATTTATAAAAGTTTGTGTCATTATAATATTTCTCCTTCAAAAATTTCCAACTATTAATATTTATTTCACATACTAAAATAGATGATGGTAATTCTATTTCATCACCTCCTCTAGTTCATACATTTCAACTTCAATCTTTTGGTTTCTCTATAGCACTTAATTCATGTGAATTTTATTATTTCATAGAACATTGTCTCTATGATATAAGATCTTCACCAGTTGATCCTCATATAAATTTTCTTTCACCAACGATACCACCTCTATATTTTATACATTGAAGGGTTATAGTATGTACTTTCTTGAGATTGATACATGGAATACATCATGTACATGACATAGGTCAGCTGGTAGTGCTAGTAGATAGGCCACCACTTCGATGTGATAAAGGATCTCCAATGGACTGATGTGTCTAAGAATAAACATTCTCATCTTTTGGAATCTCATGAATTTATTCCATAGAGATATGAATAGGAATACCTTATCTCAAACATAAAACTCTAAGTATCATCGATAATTAATATCATATCTCTTTTTTCAACATTGAGTATCCCTAATGTGCTGCTTAATTGCCTTGAATGTTTCCCATGTTTCCCCAACCATTTCAAGACCCATTAGTTTTTGTTCACAAAATTCTTCCCAACATACAGATGTTCTACACCTCTTCCCATAAATCTCCTCATAAGGATCAATTTTTATGTTTTATTAAAAAATATTATTTCATGAGAATTGAAGCATAAGAAGATGTCGATCAGATCCTCCTTTGAAGTCCATAGAGCATGCTCGTGATATTTTCTCTATTGTTTGGATCATACGATCAAATTTTCCATAATTTTGAGGGTGATAAGTCAGGTTGAATATCAACTTAGTAATTAGATAATATTGGAACTCTTCCGTGACTTGGAGGTAACACATGGATCTTGATTAAATAAAATAAACAGTGATGTTCCATCCAGCCTCACCACTTCTCTAGTGTATATCCTTGCAAGTTGATCAATTGAGAAGTCCAATCTAATTTCAAGGAAGTGATCAGTCATTGTAAGATGATCCACCATAACCCATATAGAATTATTTCAAAATTATTTCTTTATAAGACTAGTGAAAAATTACATTGTTATGTTTTCCCATTTCAATATAGGTATGGGCAATGGATGCATCATCCCATACAATGTTTTCTTTCACGCTTCACTGGCTAACCTACCAGACAATCTGATGTATATTCTATGATATCTTTACTCATATAATAATAAAAATAGTGCTCTTGGAGATCCGAATACATATTTGGTCTTCCTAGATTGATATATAAGTTCAATCTATATGCATAATCCAATAGTTCCTTCTTTAACATAGGATTTTATAGTACACATAGTCTGGAACCAAATCTTATAAGTCCTTCTTCATTAATTTTGGATATTGAAGATTTAATTTTTCTTATAGATTATACCATATAATAAATTTCCAAGAAGTCTCTTTTATAATTCTATATCCTCTCTATAAGGTATGGTTGATCAATTTTTTGGGAAAGGATTGATGATTTTTCTTCCCTTTTGATTCCCATGTTCATCCTTTTCAAGTCTATGAATATTAGATCCCTCTCAATTCTATTCAATGATAAAAAAACATTAAGCCTTTATTTTATGAGAATTGTCTACATTGTTTTATTTCTAATAACGGTAGTGGATTGAGAATTGGTAGTCCTTAATCATATCTAACCATCTTTTTGTGACACATTCGTCTCTTTCAGTGTGAATATATACATGAGTCTTTTATGATCCATATATATTTCACACTTCTCCCCAAAGGGATAATGATGCCGTATTTTCAACATTAATATTACTACATCTAACTCCATATCATGTGTTGGTTTGTTCTATTCAAGAAATTTCAATTTCCTTAAGTTATAATCTATCAATTTTTCATTCTACATTAGTACATAGCCAAACCCATTCATTAAAGGATAATTGTATACCCTGAAAAGTTCCCCACTTGTGGGTATCATATGTACCGGTGCAGTGAAAAAACTCTTTTTCAAAACCTTGAATATCTATTCACAGTCATAATTCCAAAAAAAACATGAATACCTTCTAAATTATCTTGGTTAAAGGGTTTGACAAACATGAGAAATTTCTGACAATTTGATGTTATTACCCATATATTGAAAGGAAATAATGGATTTATATCATGGTGGTTCGTCTTATCAATACATCAATTTATTATCTATTTTATAGGTCCTAAAATTTCACATTTCTTATTATATTATTCCCCAATAATGATATTTTTTTCAAATAAAACTCACATTTACTATACATTGAATAAATATTCTCCTTTAAAAAGGTTATTAACACAATGATCAGATTCTCCTCATTCTCCTCCTTAATTTTATAGTATATTAGAATATAATCCATAAAGATTACCAAACATTTATCAAGGTAATCCTAAATACACTATTCATCATGTCCATAATGATATCTAGAACATTAGTTAGTCTTAATTGATTTACTATGAACTCATAGGGCATGTACCTTGTGCAGAAGTTAATATTAGGGATATCCCCCCTTCACCCATACTTGGTAATTCCTTAATTTAATATCCACCATGGAGAAGTATCGGGATCCACATATGTAGTTGAAAAAAGTCATAAATCCATGATAGGGGACAATTTTTATTTATAGTGATCGTGTTTAGCTCATGATAGTCAATGAAAAGGTGCATTTATCAATCCTTCTTCTAGATATGGAAAACCGGGGCACCCAATGCTAAATTAATAGGGTATATGAACCCTTCATCTAGATTCTCCTATAGTTGTTTCTTCAGATCCACAAATTCCACAAAAACCATTAATTATATTGACTTCGATAATGGTAAAACCTTAGGTATTATCTTGATTGAAAATTCAACCTATCAGTATAGAGGTAGATGGAAAAATTCTTCAAGAAACACATCATCATATTCCCTTACAATGGGAATGACTAAAAAGATAATATTTTCCTTAAAATCAATCATTAGAGGTAGATACACTTGCTCTTAGGGGAATAGTATTCCTTCTTGAGATGTTAGTTATAAATATGATTCATCCTCCTCCTTGCACTTATATACAATTGGAGGAAGATTCAGGATATGGATATTGATTTCCATATGATAGTAATTTATATTGGCACTATATAAGGAAATCCAATATACGCTTATAATTGTATCAAATTACACTAAAGGTATTATCACATTGTTTTCTAGTAACTACCCTATTTATTTCATAAATAGATTTAATTATAAGATTTTTCATGGTTTTTTAATAGATCTACTAAATTTCTGTGATATGAAGGAATGTGTAGCATAAGAATCAAAAAGTATTTTCACTATCATTGAATGAATAACTAGTGTACTTGTCACCACTTCATTGTCGGGATCCACCTTCTTGTTTGTAATGACATATGATTTCCCATTCTTATTTGGAGGATGATGGTGTTGATTGTCTCCAACAACCATTAGCTTAGAGAAGTGGTTTTCATGTATTCCTTATTCCTTGTAGTTAAAGCATTGAAAAATATGCTGAGGGTCGACTAGAGAATTACAATATTCTATTTCCTTGGTTGGTTTGTCTGGTTTGTAATCGCTAGCTAGGTGACCTTCCTTTTTTCACCAAAATAATTTCCTTATCCCCCTTATGCAATATGTGTGGTTCTTTTTCCCCAATTTTGTTAAGTGGTATGCTAAAATTTCTTACCAAAATAACATTTCTCTATAACAAGGCAATAATTAAACAAAATTCTCTACTTTTTATTCTTTTGTGACCCTTGAGATGTTATGATATCATATTTGACTTTGAGGGCACACCAAAAAATTCCCTAAAAGCTATCGAATTCTCAGATCTCCAGGTATTTTAGTAGACACCATTTTAGCCCACCAAATTTGTGTTCAAATTTTCATTCGGGGTAACGACAATGTTGGGGGCATATAATTCAACTCTTGGGAAGTTTTCCTCATAATCCCTGAATTATTTAACATAATATTTCTTATGGGTAAGGAAACCACTTTCCATTTTAAGTTAGTGAGTATGAGGAAAATATTTGTAGAAAACTGTTTCTTGGAATTCCTTCCACCCCATCACTACGATCTCTTCCCATGATTTGTATTCTTGTTCAATGTCCACCACATATTAGTTTCTCCTTCCTTGTGATAAAAATATAACATAGCCTTCACTTTCTTAGAACATTTAAGGATGAATAATAACTTTTTAGTAGAGTTGGTCTATTTTTTCAGGATTAAGGGTTCAGATGATCCATTGAATGTTAGAGGCCTTTGTCGCATAAAGGTCTCAATTGTATCTTATTAATTCTTAGTGGGGTTTAGGTAATCCTTTTGATTCAAATTACTATTCATAACCTGAGTCAACTGAGAGAGTATCATCAAAAATTTCACGATTCCTGCTCCCATCAAGTTGGGAATCTCGTTTGCCCATTCATCACATTCCCCTTTACATTGGTTGTTTACTCGGTTCCTTCTAAATATGTCCATTTTCTAGAATAAAGGAAAAATTATGGATGATTATTTTTAAACTATTAAATGCATAAACATAAAGGTAATGAAATTAAATGGATAACTTATAAACAACATTTATTCCATAACTTATGAATTTCTAGGCTTCAATGTCTATTATCCATACTATATTTCCTAACATAATCTTTGATGGAATTTTTACCCTAATAATGGTTCATAATGATCATTCAAATTTACTAATTCATATCCCTTGAGAGTGTCAGAACAATAGTGCAGAAAGCCCCATTATTATACACAAGTTATGGGTAAATTATTGCTCAATATAGTGTTTTAGGTGTTACCCCTATGTAAATTTTTTTCAGCCCCACATCCACTTTTATTATCCATACAAACTTTTATTTTCATGGAAACCACTTACACTATAATTTAAGAAAATTTAGGGGTGTTTTCATAGGTTTAGTCTTATCCCTAAAGATTTCTCTATATTTTTCAAATATTAATAACAAAAATAACTAAACCTTCCACTGATACCTACTATTAAACCCCTTGACTTTATTCCACATTAATTCATTATTTATTACATAATAATAAACATAATACAACCCAAAATATAGAAATGTCTAGTTTATTTGGGAATTAGGTACACTGTATAAAAATTTAAAATATGGGGTACATGAACATTATTGAAAAATTCTTTAACATGCTCATATTATTCTATAGTTCTAAAAACTATAGGTGATAACCTTGGGACATACATATGAAATGTGTTATCTATAAAGCCCAGTAAGGGAATAAAAAATGTTTAAAATGAAGAAGTTATTACATGTTAGAAAATAGTTATATCAATGGTATATAAAATGGGTGAGAATCATAAGCATTGTAAATGAGGCATGATGACATAAAGGAAAAGTGAGAATGATCCAAAAACATTAAACATGAAATCATAAAAAAAAGTTAAGTTTAACCACCAAGAAATCATACCACAATGTGAATTGGTTATCCTCTTACACACCATGCATGGATTTCATGACACTAAAACATTACCCTATGTATTGGACCATTATCTAGTCATACCCATAGTAGTTATATAATTTACATGAATATATGTTCCATATTGATAATATAACATAAGGACATATTTCATCACATTTAATCCCATAATAAAGGATTTTAGATTACATAAATGTAAATCCCTAACAAAATAAGTATAAGTGCATAAAGTTTAACACCCTTGAAAGTAAATGGTATCGGTATTCACTACAATGTTTTTGGCATGAAAAATCATAGTGTAATTTTAGTAGCATAATAGGGATACATAGATTTCCATTGGTGGGATTGGTGATAGTGAAAGGGGTCTATCATAATTTTGATATAATAAGGGTAGTAGTGTGGATATATAAGAACATAACCCAACATTTTGAATTATAAATAATAGGAAGAAGAAAATAAAGATTCCTAAATAAAGAAGAGAAAGAGAGGATCCCTTACCATGAGATGGTGATTCCAAAAGATTTGGAGGAGCTTACTAAGAGTTTGGGGAAAACTAGGGAAGAATCAATTGAGGGTATGTAAGAGTAAGGATGTGATCCAATATTTTTTAGTGAAGATTAATTGTATCCCCCCATGATATCAGGTACATGACACATTATATATGTATTTAATGTATATAAAGTTATTGGGTTGTGTTTTGGGAGGTTCTGGGGAGTTTTGTAATGTGTTGGGGAATTTATAGATGTTCAAGGATTGAGAATGGTTATTAGAATCTATGAAACACCTCCCATGAAATTGTGAAACTTAAATAATGGGCACTGGATTGGAGCATAGTTAGGTGCATAGTTTTTCCAAACCATGTGGCCACCGAAGAGACACTGGGCAATGTCAAAGAGTGGGGTTTATAACGGTTGGGTCCTAATTTGTCAAACAATGTGATCCAACCATGCTAGGTGGGTTTGGAGGTAGTGGTTCGGGAATGGTTAGCACACGGTTTGTCTAACCATGCACCCTAATTGTGAACTATTAAAAACAATATATAGATTTTGTGGATCTCACTCATTTTTGCCCCTAAGACTCTCATTTTTTCCTAAACAGCCCATTTCATGAATTTATCTCCCTACCAAGGAACTAGAGACCATTCAATTTGATATAATAACTATCCCTATAACAATCTAAGTGTACTAGAGACCTGAATTCTTTGGTATGCACCCATTTATTGTTGTTTTCCATAAATTTTCTCTTCTTACCTCTCATGCAATCATGGATATAATCTACTATAGATAGATAAATATAATATTTATATTTCATTAATCATGAGATTTTTCTTGAAGGTAAAAAGATCTAAGATTGGTTTTTGTAGTTTCAAAATGATTATTTGAGGTTTTGTGTCATTCTTCATTTTCACCAATGATTGTGAGATGTGTGGCTTCAGTATCGAATCCTCTTGATTAGAACATGAAAGACTAATTTAAAATTTATTGGATATATTGAATTAAATTTTTAAATTTATGTTTGATTTTTATTATAAAACCTCTTTAGTGATGGTTTTATGAAATTGTGAAATTGTATGGTTTGAGAAAAAAATTAGTTCATTATTTTAAAATTATTTTTTCGTTTTAATGACTAGAAATAATTTTGTAGAATAGTTTTCAATAAAAGAAGCTTTTTATTTCAATGGATTGTAATGGTCTTTTTTATACAAGGTTAGTTTTTATTCATTTTCATTTTGGATGGATAAAGGTGTGAAGTTCCCTTATCACAATGGGATGGGTAAAGGGTTGATTTTCCCCAAAAAAATGGTTCACTAAGTGATGTCTTGGTGAAATAATGAATCACCTATCCTAATTTAATGGAGTTCTGGGGTTTTCATGCATGTGTGTATGTGTAAAAATTGAATTGGTATTCAAAAATTGAATTTGAGAAATTATTTTATAGGTTTTATGGGCTTCTTCCCTATGAAAATTGTTTGTTTTAGAAGATGTTTTGTTTGGATTTTTTTGTCTTTAATATAAACTAATTTAAATTGTTTAAAACTATTTTATATAAATGTGTTTACATGTTATATCCTAGATTTATGAGTTGGAAACTCATTGGAGAAATCTTAATGAGTTATAGAATCACCCCATACTTAGGAACATTGGTGAATTTTCAGATATTGTAAATCAGGAAATTGGTAAAGAATGGTATCCCATTTCTTTAGTGATGAATCATAATACCATGGGAATTTCATGGAGAGTTGTATCCTAGAATTGTATGAGACTTGCTGAGTTGATGTCTGCTATGACTTTGAATTAATTTTTTCAACCTTTCCACATTGTACTCTGACATAGTTTTCATTTGTTTGGTAACTATTGAGTTGTATTAAATTGTTCCCATTCATCATATAGCGGATTTTTTGTTTTTTTTATCTTGGTATAGTTGTTTTCTTTTCATATTTAAAATCATCCCTCAAGTTTTTTATCAACCCATTAGCATTTATTTCCAGCCTTTGGTGTCTTGGTGATGTCACTTAAGGATTTTTAGCACTTCCTCCTCTTCCCAAAAAAATGAAAGTGGGGTAGATGTTACAAATGTTATCAGTTTTTCTGGTCTCGGGTTTCGAAATATAATTTCTGTTAGTCCTAGAGTTCGGTTTGTAGCAAGGAGATAGGCTTTTCAGAATGTAGAATTTATATACTAAAAATGAATAGCTAACCAATTTATGGTGAACTTCAAGTTACCATGGATTTTGGGTACATTAGTGTTTTGAGACTCCTCTAGGAGTTAAAACCTCGTCGTTATAGATTTAGCTGATGAGAATACCATGACATACATTGGTAGTAATGACTTCCCACTAGGAGTGGGTAATTAATTTTGAGTAATGATTTATGATTTTTTGAAAAAAACTTACTTCATTGGAATTTTTAAAATAGTTTGATTATCAAAAATTATGGTTGAATTTTCAAAAATGGTCTAGAAGAGAAAAAAAATTAATTAAGGAAATACATTTTTAGATATTTGTGTTGTGCTAAATTTGAAATTGATAAGAGTTTAGTTTCTAAGGAGTGGCATTAAATGGTATTTTTTATAGAGAATGGAATTGGGTAGACATCATAGGAACCAACTAGAAGAGGCTGCTAAAAATGTGATTGCACCTGAGCCATTTGTGAACCAACAGTTGGCTCAGAGTAATGGAAATGTTTTTTAAGCCATGTATAGAGGGAATATAATTGATGAACAAAGGAAAGTGGATAATTCCATTCAGTTCCAAAAGTAGAATCCATCCATCATTTGTGGTGATTCATAACCATAAAAAGAAGAAGTGAGGCTAACTAGGATGAATCGAATCTTTGATTTCCTAGGCATGCTAGTTGAGCTAAAAGTGATGTTGGAAACATATATTCTATAGGATCTATCAAAATAGTTGTGGTATTTAGAACTCCGGGATAAATTGGGCCAAGGTATTTCTTGAGAGGATTTTGAATAATTTTTAAACAAAGAATTCAATCCCCACATGTCCACATTTTCTAGAATAATAGACGTCTCCAATTTTAAGTAGGGGAATATCTTTGTAATAGAGTTTGTTACTAAATTTATGAATTTAGTTCTATTTGCTCTAGAACTTGCTATAAGTGCATCCTTAAAGGCATGATTTTTTGAATCATGGTAAAGACTATAGATTCAATCAAATATTTGTTTTATAATAGATTATATAGAGGTGGTTAATTGAGTGAATTTAGAAGAAAGATACATATATGAAAACATAGGGGGAGGAATTGTGTTGATACCTATGGGAACTGGTGGTTACTCTAATATTGGGAATAATCAAAAAAGGTACACATATTTCCAATGTGGTGGTATGTCTTAGAATTAGACATTGGTATTTGTGAAACATCCTATTAAACCAAAGAGTATGTTGTAATGTTTTTGGTGTGTTTGTTTTGATAATATGAAGTGGGATTGTACAACACCACCTAGATCATGTCACAACTACAACCATATAGGGAATATTTAGTGTTATTATCAAAATTCTCCAAATTCAGGTGCTGGGGACACATCTCACGGTTCATATGAATATTATGCTTCAATGGGATCAGTGCAGCAAAATAGATCTTATTAGTAGAACCAAACAATCCATGGTGATTCTAGGAATATCATGACACCTCAACCAGTGAAATAACAATATTGTAAAAAAGGTAAAATTTCACCAAGTAAGGAGTGGTATGGATATTAGAAAGTGATAATGGATGTTCAATCAGGACCTATAATAGTGAGAGGTATGATTATTTTAAATTATACCCTTATGAAATCTTTGTTTGATACCAATGCATCCCATTAGTTTATTGCTTCTCGTGAATTTTATCTTATGGGTTTTCTTGTTGAAATTATGCCTTCTTTTTTAAAACATCAAACTCCTCTTGGTAAAATATAATGTTATGACTTTATGTGAAAATAATGTTCTATCCCTATCGATGGGGATTAATAGATTTAGTATTTCTCTATTCATGAGGTGGATGTCTATGACTTAATCATGGGTATTGGCTGGTTGATAATTTTTAAATATCACATTGATTGATATACCCAAAGGGTTATTTTTAAAACTAATGATGGTGTCAAGAAAGACTTCAGAGGAGATCAAAAAATGAAATAAATTGGAAAAATATTTATGGAACTCAAATTTGGAACTATATCATACTAGTTAATGGCCTTGAAATTTGAATCTGTGGTTGATATTGATAATATTAGTTTTCCAAAAAATACTAATCAGTTTCCTGTTGTTCTTCCATATAATTTCTCTTTCATTCATCTTATAAGGGAAGTTGTGTGTACATTTGACCTCTTACAAGGGACCGGTCATATCTCACTTATGTCTTCTTCGGTGGCACTAATAGAATTTAGAGAATTGAATTTATAGTTTGAATATTTATAAAGAAAAGTTTTTATTCGGACTAGTATGTCTTCATGGGAAACACTGGTCTTGTTTGTGAGAAGGGGGTACGGAACTCTATGGTTTTGTGTTGATTATCGTATGCTTAACCATGTTATGATGAAGAATCAATATCCACTTACATGCATTGATGATATGTTTGGTTAATTTAGGGGAGCCCAATTGTTCTCAAAAATTGAATTGTGTTCAGGATACCACTAACTACAAATTTGGAAGGAGAATATTCCAAATATACCATTTAAGAGTAAATATTTTTATTATGAATATTTTTTATGCCTTTAGGTATCATGAATGCACCAACTATCTATAGGAAATTGATGAATTATAATTTTAAATGATATTTGAATAATCTTGTGGTTGTGTTTGAGGATGACATACCATTGTATTCTAGGAAAAAGTTTGATCATGAACAACACCTGGAGATTGTGTGAGGTATCTTATGGTATCATCATCTATATTTCAAAATTTCAAAGTATGATTTTGGGATACAATAGGTACATTTTTTGTCCAAGTAATCAATGAAAAAAAATTGGATCCATAAACGATAGAGGATATGATCTCTTAGAAACCACTAAAGAATGTTTTTGAGATACACTGTTTCCTTGTCCTAGATGGTTATTACTGAGGTTTTGTTCATTATTTTTCATGACTAGATTAACTAATTAAATATTTGAAAATCATAAGTATTATATTAAAATGTAAAAAAGTAATGTTAGAAGTTTTCTCAAAACCTTAAATTTCTCCTTACATCGGTACTGATCATAATGCTTCTAGAAACTATATAAAGTTACGTGGTCTATTATGAAGCTCCAGGATCTCGGTTGTGTTATCATGCAGGTAGATCATTTTATTGGTTATAGATCACAATAATTATGGTTTCATTAGAATAACTACACAACGCATGATTTAAAATATATATTGTGCACTACTTTTTGAATAATTGGTATTATTGCCTCTTTGGTGAGAAATTTACAGTGTTTATGGATCATAAGATCTTGAAAAACATTTTTTTGTAAATATATTTAAATTTGAGACAACTAAGATGGATATTTTTTCTTCATATATATGATTTCACATAATGTATTCACTGAGAAAAAGGAAATTTTTTGGTGGATGTATTAAGTGGGATGTCATATAGTCAGTTAGCAAAAGAGGCTTCATATAAATGGTATCTGATGCCGGTGATAGCCGATATGTACCTTGATATTGAATAATGAGGTAGTATTGTGATTTTATTTCTAATTTATTTTGTTCATGGTTTAGTTGAGAAGGTGAAAGAGTAACAAACATTTGATTCTGAATTTGTTGCTATGAGTTCTAAACTCAATGGTGGGGAGACCATTGAAGGATCAAATTTTGATAGAATAATGATTTTTTGGTTTCGAGGTCAGATGGTCATACTAATGAATTATTAGGAACAACATCTTCATGTTTACCACCATTCGATATGGGATCTTCATTCTAGAATAAAAAGGATTTATAAGTCCCAGAAAGAAAAAAAATTTTGGGTTGGAATGAAAAGAAAAGTGGCATAGTTTGTTTCAAAATAAGTCACCTATCATAAGGTTAAGGTTGAGCATCAACAACCATCATGTATGTTGTAGTATTTATTGATTCCCATTTGGAAATGGTAGAAAATATCAATCTATTTTGATGTTTTTCTAAAAAATTTGGTTTATAAGAATGATTTCATATGGGTGATAGTGGATCGAATCACAAAATTTTCCCATTTAATCTATATTGTTGAATCCAATACGGTGGAAGAATTTTCAAAAATCTATATCTAAGTAGTGTTAAAAGGCCACGGTGTACTGATTTTAATAGTATCAGACTCAGATCTGATGTTCATATCTCATTTTTGGAACTCCTTATTGAAATCCCTTGGGACACAGTGGACTATGAACATGATGTATCATCCTCAAATAGATGTAAAACCCAAATGGATGATACAATTATTGGGATATGTTCTTCAGGATTTTGTAAATAATTTTGGTGTCTCATAGAAGGATTTCAACCAATTAGTGGAGTTATCAAATAAAAACAATTACCAAGACTCAATAAATATGGATCCTTTTGATGAATTGTATGGGTATCCTTTTTATTCTTCATTTTTGTGTCTAGAAACATTTGATACTTCACTGTTTGGAACAAACCTTGTGAAAAGACAATGGAGAAGATTGATTTGATCATAGAAAATATGGAGATGACATAGATTCATTAGAAATCATATGCGGATCATTGTCGATGGAAATTTTTTTTTAGGTGAGTGATCATGTGTTCTTGAGAATCTATCAAAGTTTTGGAAATTATCATTTTTGAAAACAGATCAACTTTTATCATTGATTAATAGACCCATTTGAAATACTTTAATTTGTTAGTGAGGTGTAATATCAGTTGTCTTTTCCACTATGGTTCAGTTTATTGTGTAATGTGTTTCATGTATCTCAATTGATGAAGTATCAACCTAATCTTGACCAAGTGGTTTTATGGGATCATGTTAAACTATAGTCAGATTCTACATTGGTTCATGTGATAGTATAGATTTTGGATTTTCAAGAGAAATTATTTCATGGGAAAATGATTGGTAAAATTTGGGTTTTATGGTATCATGGTTATATTTAGGAATAATCATGGGAGTGTAAGAAGGAAATGTTGGAAATGGCATGATATTTTTCAGGAAAATGGTGGTTTTCAAATTTTCAGGGATGGAAAGACCAATGTTGGGGAGAATGTAGAACCCCTAGTTTCTATTACATGAACCATTATATATTTATTTTATGTATATAAGGTAATTGAGTTATGTTTTGGCAGGTTCAAAGGGGGGTTTCATGTGTTTTGGGATTTTATGGAGGTGGAAGGTTTGAGATTATTTTATAGAAACCATGAAACCCCTCCCAAGGAACTATGCTACTAAAATAGTGGGAAGTAGGAAGGTGCACAATTTGGAAAATAGTTTGGCCTAACTATATGTACACACAAAAGAAACAATGAAATTTTGGATTTTGGGGTTTAGCATGGTTGGTTCATGTTTTTTAAAATCGTGTGGGCCAATTGTGCTAGGTGGGTTTTCCGGTAGTGACTAGTGCATTGTTACTGCATACTTTCTCTAACCATGCACCCTAACCATGCAATGATAAAATTATATCTTTATTTGATCTCACTAATTTTATCCCCTAAGACCCTTTTTCCACTAAACATATCATTCCATTAATTCTTATCACTCTCAAGGCATTTGATAACATCAACATTGATTTTGGAGTGATATGTTAGAGAATCTAAGTGCATAAGAAGCAAAGATTACTTATTGAGTTCCCATTCTTGTTTTTTTCCTTATATTTATTATTCATCACTTTCTTGGAATCATAGATATAATGTTGGGTTTGGGGATTCAATATTAATTTTTAAAATTTTATATCATTCTTTATTTTCACCAACATTTGTGTGGTATGTGGATTCACTATTGACTCATCCGGATATCGAACTTGAAGGATTGATTTCAAATTAACTGGATTTCATGAATTGAATTATGAAATTTATGTGTGATTTGTGGTGAAAATCCTCTTTAGTGATGTTTTTGTGAAATTTTAAAAGCTGATGGTATTTTGGAAATTTTTTAGGTGCATCATTTTAAAATTATGGCGTCGTTTTAGTGAATGGAAAAATGTTTGTAGAATTATTTTCAATAAAATAATTTATTTATTGAAATGTGTGGGAATGGGTTTTGGAATACATGGTTGGTATTTTTTTCATGTACATTTTTCATGTATAATGGTGTGATGTATCCCCCATTATAATGGTATAGATAATGATGTGATATTTCCCAAATAAAAATGTTTCAACGAGTGATGGGTTGGTGAAAGGATGAATCGCCACTAAGTATAGTATTTTCCATTGTTTTCATGCATGTGTCGATGTGTTGATGTGTGGAAAAGAAATGGTTGTGATAAAATTTAATTTACAAATGTTTTAATGGTTTTTTTGGTTTCATTCCATGGAAAACTATTTGGTTTGAAAAAAAATTCTTTGATACACACTGATTTAAATTGAATAAACTTATTTATATAAATGTGCTAATATGTTCTATCCTAGTGGAATTAGTTAGGAATTCATTGGGGAAATACTACCAAGTTTTTTACCCAACCCATTATTTGTCTCATTCATGTATTTTTAGATATTGTATATCGATACATAGGTAAATTCAAGGTATCCCATTTCATTAGTAGAAAATCTTGATACCATGGGCATGGATTTTGGATTTGGAGCTTGGAGCAAGTTTGGAGTGGTTGAGTTGATATCTTATGTTTCTCTATTTATTTCTTGTCTTAGTTTCAACATTGTACTCTAATAAAGGTTTTTTTGTTTCTCTTTGAGTTGTATTACATTATTCTCATGCATCATATTGTGGTCGTATGACTGTGGTTATCTTTGTATAGTTGTTTTATTTTTAATGGTAAAATCATCCCCCAATTTATTATGAAGATTCCTGAATTTATTTCCAGCATATAGTCTCTTAGGGACCTTACCTATGTCCTCTAAGAAAATTTACTACATCCCTATAGAATGGAAGTGGGGTGGGATGTTACAGGAATGGAATCTTGGGTGGGTTTAAAAAAAATAGAACGGAGTTCTTTATTATTTCTCAAACATAGATTTTGGTCTCTATGTAATAAGTTAATCAAAACCACAAACATTCCCAATGTTTTTAGGATCATTTATACCATAGTGTAGTGGTTTTAATTATTTTATAGGTACATGGTCTGAACTTATTAAAATATTACCTTTGGTGGTGTGGAAGTGAGTCATGTTCTTAGATAAATGATTTTAAAACCATAAAATAAAATATATATTTTGAATGTTTCATAATGGCTTTATAAAATTAATCAAATAACCTGAAAACATATTAATTTAAGGAAAAATTATATTTTTTCATTGATTCCATTTATAGTATTTACTACATCACTTTTGGGTCATTATGATGTCATAATACACACTATATATTTATAACGTATTTAATTTTTACTTTACATTTGACAATTTTAGAAAAATAGAAAAATCAAACCATTGGATAATTTTGACATATTGATTCAAATAATTATATTTATTATATCAAAATAATTTTTTAGATATTTTAATTTTTTACTTTTAAAAAACAAAATAAATTTATTGATAATTGCTAGGATTTTTTACAATTATTGTTTTCAACCCCTTATCAAAATTATATTTTACATCATAAAGATTCTATTATAATTTTCATTTTATAATAATTATTTAATAATAATATTTTATTATAATTTAATTTAATTTAAAAATCCATTATTTCATCAAAATGAATTTCATAATTGAAATATCATATTATCCAAAAATATAAATTGTGTGTTATCCTATCAAAATCAAAATCATTTATAATGTACCAACAATAAATATTCATGTTTTTAGAATTAGGATACATGTCCCTTTATTACACCAGAAAATTCCCTATTGTTAAGGTATTATATGGTTGTATTTTAATGATTGGTTTCGTCGTACATGGTTTGGGTCTTGATCTCAATGATCTTGAACTTCTCCCATAAACAGTTCTGCTTGTGATTTAGTTATTGGATCTCGACTTGGGCTTGTTTAAGTGAAAAGGCCAGTGGTGTTATATTCCAAATAATCTCTAATAAAAGGTATTCATAGGGTATGATCATATTGATCAGGGTCATTACTCATTTTCTAAGTCAATTGGATTTATATAATCTTTATATTTATACTAATCATTTGATCACTATTCAACAGTTATATTATCATTGGTTATCATGCATAATAGTCTTTTAAATTCAACATTATATAACAAAACTAAAGACGACTATGTTTTTTATATAACCATAATACATAATATGATATTTAATTAAATTAAAAAGTTAATTCTATTTATAAAGGTTTATATTTTTACATTTATGGTTAAAGAAATATTGATTTTGTTTTGAAATTTCACTTATTGAAAAAGTCAATCCATGATGGAGAGTTTTTAATCTATGATTTATTATGTCATTATGTAGGGGATAGTTTTTTTGGGTATTATATCTCAAATGTTGTTTTATTTTTTATGAAAATGTTTCAGGGTGAGTTGTATTATATTGTATTCTCCTTGACATGGTGTTTTCTTGTTTTTCTTAGATATGGTGGGAGATTGTGCTGTGTCATGATGGTTTATCATCAAACTATGAAATTTTTAGTGAATATAATATTTAAGGAATGGAAAATATGATTTTAAAATGGATTTTCAAGATTCCATTCATTATAGAGACATGGATATAGTTACTCTATAATGATCATTTATCTTATCAAAATTTAATATCTTTTTACCTATGGTTTTAAAGATGATTTTCCATAGATTTTGGTGCTCTATTTGAGTGAAACATGTTTTACCATAACATATATTGTTATTCCATAATTTTTGGGTTATACATTTTAGTTATAATTTTAATTGGCTTTTAAAATCTCTCTCAATTACTAATATATTATTTTAACAGTATACAAATTGAGAGCCTGTTTTTTGTGGACTTGGATATCCTTTTTGACCCATTAAGCCCTTGGATTCATGTGATTGAGATTATATAATCCAAGGATATATCATATTCACTTATTCAAATATTTCATGTTTCTTATTTATTAAGTAGGTTATGAAAGGGGTTTTTCTTAAATTTTTTTCAAGGAATTGATAATAGATGATGTGATATAGGTCGTTGAAGGATTATAATAATATTTTTAGAATCTAATCTTAGATAATTTCACTTATCTTGGTGTTTCTTTATGAATATAAATTCAATGTAGGGGATTAAAATTCTATCTATTATATTTATATATTGATGTAGATTAATCATGTTTTATTTACATTTGTGAAAGTATATAAATTTATCAGTTGATAATATAATTTAATGAAACTAATGGGAAAAAAATCACCCATATTTCACTTTTTCTCTTTTGTTATTTCCATGATGTTGTTGGTTGATTTTTTTTAAATAATTTTTTCATTATTCTCATATTTTTATTAATATATCAAACCATTCTTAAATGCATTAAACGATATGAATATGGTAACGGAACTAGGATGTGGAAATACAAAACTGATTCTTAATGTTGTTATTTTATGAATGGAATTAATAAGTTTATAATAAGGCATGAAGTGTGATAAGAGGGAATAATTTTTTCTATAGTAATTATATTTTTATATTTTTGAATTAATATATTAGGTTTTAATATAGATATTATATTATAGTGGAGGAGTTCAATGTGTGATTTTTATTATAGATGAGGTATTATTTTGGGATTTTTGTGTAGTTCATTACAACAATGGTGATGTGAGGTTATTGGGGATAATTTCATTGATACATGGGGATATATAAGAACTCCAATATAATATAATTAATTATTAAAAGATGAAAAATAATGATTGTTTTTAAAAAAATGATGTGTTATATAAATTTTAACGTAATATTGGGAATTAAATATTATAACATTTAGTGGTTTATAATGGATAGAATTAATGTGTATAATGAATAAACATATATAATAGATAGTTAACATGGAATTTTAATGTGGATAAAGTTGGAATAAGTTTTAAACCTTTTTTTTTGAATAGTTATCAGGGACATTTTTGTTGTGTTAGAGGTTACAATGGTTGATGATGTGTGGTGGTAGTGTTTAGTTAAAGGTTGGGGTTATGATATGTTTTTTATTGGGATATTTTCCAAGGTTTTCAATATATTTTACTCCACATAAATATTAATATATATATATATATAATATTTTTTTTATTTCTTATAACCCACCACCCTAGATGGATAATGTGACTAATTCCCCTATGAATTTGTGGGTTTTGGGTGAACCCCTAACATCCAGGTTGGGGGTGATATAGATGGATAACAACGCCTCCTTTATAAATCTCTCTCTAGACATAGAGTGGTCGTATAGAGTTTTATGGAAATATAGTAGTGATGTGAAAATCTGTTAGTGGTGTGGTTATATAGTGGTATATAGTATGTGGTTGTTATATATAGTATATTGAAATGGTCAGGTGATTCTAGTTATGATGTGGTATGTAGTGCATTGTTATGTGGAAGTAGAAGGTATGAGAGCACTAATAATAATGATGCTATAATGTGAGGTGACTGGATTAGTGGGAAAGGGTTCCCTAGAGAGTGATCCCTAGTGAGGATTGGTTATTGATGGCATTGGGTGGGTGATGAGTCAATTTCTCTATTTATTCTAAATGAATTTAGTATAATTCCATGTTTGTCTGAGATTTTATTAATAGGAACATACTTAGTATATTTGTATGCTCACCCCTTTATTCTACCTCTTTCTTTTACTAATTGTCATAATAGAGTTCATAATCATGATAGACATTACTAGTTCTTGGTGTGGTGATCATTTGGAGTTTGAGTTTTTTCCTTAGGAGTATCGTTTTTGTATTTATATTAAATAATTTTTTTATGTATAAAATTGCATGAATTATTATGGAATTAAATATATATATATATATATATATACAAATGAGTTAGAGTTGATTGGTGGTTTATGTAGCACCCCGAGTTTGAGTTATGTTTTCTTTTTTTGGTTTTCATTTATGTTGGTTTATATTGGGTTAGCCTCTTGAATGTTTTATAAGTATAAAAAGTGGAATATATTTTAAGTTCACTACTATATTTTTTAAAAAGAAATTACATCGTAAATGTCTGTTATATGATATACATATGTGAGGGTGTATTATGTAAATCCCATTATTCTTTAAAACTATTATTAGGGTATTTGGTTGTGGAATTTATGGAGTAAAAGTTACTTATGCCCTAAAATCATTTTTCATGGGAAACAATTAATTGAGGGGTGGGATATTCGATGGAAACATCAATATAACATATTCAGGATTTAAATCCCAAATTTATATAATGAATTCATCTGTTCTGAGCCAATTTTAGTCCAAAATCCACTCATTATTACTCATTCAGTTTTTCTCATACTATATCTCCTACAGTTGTCCCATGTGAAATGTCAAGATAATGTGTAAGACAAGATCAATGGGTTTGGGGTTGATATGATCTATATGGTTTTTGTTAAGGGTATTATAGGAAAAGGTTTTATCCATGGAATCACCTTAAATTCCTTTGTGAAATCATATTCATGTTTGGTGGATTCACTATACTATTCTAGAACTGATTGTCTTGATATTGTCTAATTTATGTTTATGATTTTTTGGAAATACCTTGTGTAATGTATTTGAGAAAAACCCTCTTTCATGTGATTTCAAAAGGGTTGGTTTTGAAAGATTGTAATTTTATTTTATTTTTTAAATTAATATTAATTTAATATATAAGTGTTGGTATGTGTTCATGTTTATGTGGGACATTTTATGGGTGGAACTACCACCATATAAGTACTAGAATGCATAGATTATGAGAAAATTACCACTGTCAGATTGGTTCACCAAGTGATGGTTGGGAGAAAGGATGACCTTCCACTCATGAGTATAGTGAGGAACACGGTTTAATGCATTGTGTGTTTGTATGGGTATAAAATTGTAATGATTATTCCAAGTAATAAGAAATTATTTTATAATATTTGTTTAATGTTTTCAATAGAACTTGTTTATAGATTTTATCAAGTATTTATCTAATTATTAACTATTTTATATTAATTGACCTAATATATTTTAATCCAAGTGTAATTCATTGGGATTTATTTTTAAAATTCATATTGTGATTTACTCAACCCCTTCTTGGGAACTTTGGTGTGTTTGTAGTTGTTTCCTACTGAGATAGAGGGAAGTGGTGTGTTTCCTACATATTTAGTGGTGTACCATGATGTTTCTATCATTTTTAGTGGACATGGAGCTTCAAAGTGTATTTATATTGGTTTATAGTGCTTCCTCATTGTTTCTAGAGTCTAATATTTTAGAGTATTATCCTTTCACCTTTATTTATTTTTCTATTGTTACTCTGATATTGTTTTTAAAGTGGATTTTTTCTAAGTTATGTGATTTATTTATCATGAATTATATAGTTGGTTTTTTCGGTTATCCACTCATATTACATTGTTATATGATCTTTTAGGAAAATAATCCCTCCAATGGGTTACTAGGACCATGTCATTTATCTCTAGACTTTGGTGTCTCATAGACATCACCTATGATGAGTAACACCACCACCACTTCTCAAGAAAATGATTTGTTGTGGGAGGTTTCCAATGGTATCATTCTTGTTTGGCCCTTGAGATGGTGTGGTAGAAATGAGATAGGATTGTTGGAACTTGAAATGTAAATATTAAAATTCTATAGATAACCTCTTTCAAATTAAAATTACCAGTGTTTTTTGGGTATACAATTGTTCTAATACACTTCTAGGTAAGTTATCATCTCATCATCAGGGTATTAAAAATGAGTGTATTATATAATGAATTATTATTGATACATCCCAATTTTACTTATTTGTTCATTTTTTTAAGTATTTTTTAAAATTGAATAAAATGGTTTAAGGGACTAGTTTTTGAAAGTAGAAATCCTAGTGATGATTGTTAATAACGTTTTGAAACCTTTAAAACCATCAGTTCATAGAGACTGATTAATAAATGGTGTTTATTCTTGTTATATAAATATTACCTTGTAAACACATTTTAAATAAGTATGAATAAGTCGTGGATAATGTGGTTACACTAGTTCCACAAGTGAACCAGCATCATGTCTAGAGTGTGGTGAAATATTTTCAAGCCATTGGTGGAGGGAATTGAAATGATGAATCAAAGAAATTAGATCTTTTGGAAATGTTTCATAAATATAATCCAACATTTTTTATAGGGGATTAAAAGATATAGAAAGAAGAATAGGGAATCAACCAAATAAATTGAATTTTTTATTTCCTTGGTACATCGACAAAGCTAAAAGTTAATCTTATGGAATATGTGTTGGAAGATCTTTTACGCCAATGGTGGGATCTTACTATCAAAGCTAAATCCAACCAAGGTATTATGTGGGAATATTAGGTGGAATTTTTTAACAAAAAATCTATCCCCAAACTTTTAGTACAACAATAAAAACATTCTTCTTCATGTTAAAGTAAGAAAAATTATATGTCACCTAATACACACCTAAGTTTATGAACACAGTATATTTCGCTCTGGAAGTGCCTACTACTTTATATTTAAAGTTTCATAACTTTTCATTCGGATTGAAACTATAAAATAGATCCCAAATACTTATCCTCATTATTTTAGATTATATAGAGATGGTTTATAGGTAATTGATCGAAAACGTAGAACATGTCAGGAATTTAGTTTTTCGTATCATGCATATTTCCATTGAAACATTTGGGAACTATATAATTGGAAACAAGAAGAGGAGGGATAAAAATTATAAGGGAGGGGAACAACTCAGACACAAACATCTGAGTCATTTAAATTTCATATAAGATATGAAAAAATGTAGGCTTTTTCTAGTGTGATTTTCTTAGGAATAGGAAAAACAAATATTCCGCAACATAGAGGAATTATCACCACTATAGAAAGAAAGATCATATCAATAGACTTTTTCATAAAATTCTAAAATAATCAAGTGGAATATGCTCATCTCATACTCAGTTCTCTAATGATTTTACAGTAATATTGCATCAAAATAGAGTTTTTTATAGACACAGGTGAACCAAGACACCTCTAGGAACACTATTGTTTTCTATTTAACACTGCATAATTGAAAAAAGAGTTCTCATGCAATAACTAATCGATAACATTATATTATAGAGTAGACTATCACGAGTGGAAAACCAGGTCCCAATATTGTTTTAGGTACCATCCCCCCTAATTAGACTCTTATGTATGTATTTTTTGATACAAGTTCATTTAATTCCTTCCATTATTATTATGTGTTTAAACGATTGCCACCACACATGGAAATGATGCTGAAAAAATGAGTATCCGGACACCCCTCATATACTGGGAGTGTAGAGCATCCAAATATATAGAATTCCACAATAACATTGATAGATTTCAGTTTCTCTTTGATTTTACAATCTTAAGGATATTGTTTTTTTATATAATTTTTTTTATGTATATTCTAGATTGATTTAAATCCCATATATACTACTAAGCTCAACAAGTTACATTCACATACCAGGATCCACCTCTTCTTGTACTTAAGGGGATTGAGATATAAATACATGTAGATTAAGTTCTTATGTAATAGTGAATAAAACTATCTTGAGATAGTTAATAGCAATTAAATTGGATGTTTCTAAGAGAATAAGAAATGGGAATATTCTTTCTATAGTATATTGATATATGAATTTTTTTGAATGATTTATTTAGGCTACCAACCAAGCAATAAATTTAGTTTCCTAACAATATACAACTAGGAACATACCAAATTTCATTAATATATTAAATAATGTATTTTTTAAGTTTTTTCAGTTAATGGTTTAGATAAAATAGTTTCAAAGTAAAGGCTTCATCTGACAGAGTACATCACCTTAGGCTACACCTATTTTAATCATAAAGAAGGTCGATGGTTCTCGATGATTATTATTTCTATTATCAAAATTTAAATCAAGATGTGATAAAAATCCTTTATTCTCTTCCTCAAATCAATTACCTATTTTATTAATTAAAGTTATACAAGTGGTTCTCTATGATTTACATATACTCATGATATCATCAACTCATAGTCATAAAAGTGGGTATTCTAAAGACGTCATTTCGTAATCACTATGAAAATTATGAATATGGTGTAATGAATTTCTATCTAATGAATAAACGTACAGTATTCAAGGACTTTATGAACTATATCTTCCTTATGTACCTTGACTCCTTTTTTTATTGATGATATTTTTGTTAATTCTAGAATCTAGAATGGCCATGGGGAGCACTTGGAATCTATAATCACTACACTGGGGAATCATATTTTGATTGATATATTTTCGAAGTGTGACTTCTAGAATTAATAAGTACATTTTATTGATAATTTCATTTAAAAATTAGGAATGTAGCCTGACCCTGGAAAGTTTATATTAGTTGACTCTTGGTAGACACCAAAGAATGTTTTTGAGATACACAATTTCCTAGGATTAACAGGAGATTATTGTCACTTTGTTTGAGATTTCTATTCACTTTATTCTACCTTGTATTCATTTAAAATAAATTTTATTTAATTAATATGTAATTATAACTACTACAAAAAATTTTAATATCTTAATGGTCATATGATATTGGGACCCATCTTAATTTTTCAAAAACTAGGTAAGAAATATGTGGTATTCTATAATGTATCTAGATCGGTTCTTGAATATTTTCTCATTAAGGGAGAACATGTTGTGGCATATAGTTCATGGAATTTTTAACAACATGAGAAATATTATCATATGAATGAAATAGAATTTCAAGTGATTGTCTATGCCTATATGACTTGGTGGAATTACCCTTATGGTTAAAAGTTAAGAGTTTTCACAGACTATAAGAGTTTGAAATATATATTTTCTCAGTGAGACTTGTACTTGAAGAAATATAATTGGGGGGATTACCTCTCGATATCTAGCTTTAACATTCTATACACACTCAATAAAGCTAATTCAATGAAGATTTTTTGAGTCAGAAATTATAATGTGAAGTGTTCCAAGATGCTCGTGACCAATAGAAGCTGATGAGCATGATTACTAATATGTATCTAGATCGCACACTATAGAATAAGTATGAAATAATATTCCAATTTATCCTTTTCCTTTGATTAATTGTTATAGTTAAATAGGGATAGATAGTATATCCTGACTATATCACCATTAGGTCAAACCTAAATTGTGGGGATACCCTTGATGACTAGGCAGATGATGAGAACTCTTTGTTATGCTTTCAGAATTGAATTATAGTTCCTTAGTATTTTTGATAATATATTATTTTATTGTATCACAATTTGAAATTGTATATTCATATAGGTATTAAAAAAATATAGAAATCAATGAAAGAACACTTCTGGTGTTTAGTTATGAGACACAAGATAATCAATTTTGTTATCAAATTTGTAACTTGTCAACAAGTAAATCTAAACATCAAAGGCTAGATGGTATGATACAGTTTATGCTTATACCTATATATAAGTGGTAATATGTTGTTATGGAAGTTTAAATA
This sequence comes from Viscum album, assembly GCA_963277665.1. Lineage (NCBI taxonomy): Eukaryota > Viridiplantae > Streptophyta > Magnoliopsida > Santalales > Viscaceae > Viscum > Viscum album. The sequence continues at coordinate 245,913,328 of OY728135.1, read as the reverse complement.
GTTATACTAAGGAAGTTTATTATATAATGTTTCGATTTGGGTGATTGTGGATTAACTCACCAAGTTAACAAACTTTTCTTTATTAGATATTTGAACATCATAGAGGACATGGAAGATATTTTATTCGAGAAGTGGTAAAATTACATGGAGATCCAGTTTCAATCTTATTTGATTTAGATCCCTTTTTAACTACATTATTATAGTGGTCACTATAATTGGTTCTTGGGATTCATTGGACCATGAGCACATAATATCATCCACAGATGGATAGGTAGTCAGAAAATACCATTGAGACATTAGATCATATTCTTAGAGAAAGTTTCATGGAATTTGGAAGCTTGTGGAAGATAATATACCTATGGTTGAATTCTACTATAAAAATAGTTATTAGGGAATGATATAAATAGACCTGTTCTAGATTTGGAATGGTCTTCCTTGTCATTATCTACTATGCATAGCGTAAATTAGAGAGACATATTTTATTGGAACAACTATTTTCCATGAGTAAATTGGGAAAATAAAAAACATTTGGAAGTGGAAGGATATGAAACAAATATAATAGAAATCACATGAAGACAACCATTTCCAACCATTGTCTTTCGATGTGAGAAACCATGTCTTCTAGAAAATGTCTCCCATGACTGGTCATCAATGACTTGGAAATAATAGATGTTTGCACCATGGTATGTGGGACCATTCAAGGTTATTGAATATATTGTAATTATTTCATATAGGTTTTTATTAATTTAAAAATTCAATATAGTTTAAAAAAATTTCCATGCTTTTCAATTAAATAAGTGTTAATTGGATCCTAGTCATATGAATAGTTGTGGTCATGTTACTCTTGATCCTGATGGGTCTTTTATCCTGTAACCATTTTATATTATGTAATGATAGTAAATGACCCTATATGGAAGATCTATTTTATTATTTTGAGTATTATGGAATCTTGGTTAGTTTAAAGAGGAAACATGGGAATGAGAAAAATGTATTGGAGCAATAGAATGAGTTACTTAAGGGAAATGTTTATATCCAGCTTTACAAGGATGAAAATCCTAATGGTGGGGAAAATATAGCACCCCTGTTTTATGGTACATTGTCTTTTTTATTCTTTATTTTGTTGGGTTACCATCTTGAAGTATTTTCAAGTGTAAAATGGGGAATAAAATTGATTTCTGCGGCTATATTTTTCACCAGATCAAATTTATGTTGAAAATGATTTTTTTATGATGTTAAAATGTCAGGGTGTATGATATAATTCCCATTAATCCATAAAACAATTATCCATTTCTTTTTCCATGTAATTTATGATGTAAATTTTATTTACAGAATAGAATTTTTTTTGGGTAATAAATTTATCGAGGCTGTGGGTTTTCTAACAAAATATTCCACCCAAAGGATTCATGACATAAATTGAAAATTTACATTAAATTTTTTTTCTTTGTTCATCTAATTTTAAACAAATATCTGGTCATTATTTCATATTTGGTTATTATTATCATTATGATTGGCCTCCATGGAATTCCTAGGTGATTTCTAGAAAACCTTGACACCTGAACTCTTTTTACATTGAATCTTTAAAAATGGATTCATGGAATCGATGTTTAGGATCGCCTATTTTTTTATCGTACCATATTTCCTTGAGTTGTTTTGTGTGAAACAATAGGTAGGATTGTAAGACCAGATCTATGATTTCAATTTAAATGAGATCTATTTGGGTTTTGTTAAGGGTTTAAGAATAATATGTTTGATCCAGTGAATCATCTTTTGTTCCTTTGGGAAATCTCATTTGAGGTAGGTGGATTATATCACCCTCTAATATTTTTGAACTTGTTATCTTGATCTTTTCTCATTTGTGTTTATCATTTTTTGGAATTCCCATATAGAATCGATTTTGGAAAACCCATATTTTATATTATTTAAAAAGTTTTGATTTGGAAATATTGTATTTTTAGAATAATTATTTCATATGAAATTTTGAATAAATATTTTTGGTGTGTGTTCATGTTGATATGGGATGGTTAATGGGTGGAATTACTACCATAAAAGTAATTATTTAGAAAAACTGATGGAATAAGTACCAATATCAAATAGTTTCACCAAGTGATGGTTGGGTGAAAGGATTACTCACCACTCGTGAGTATAGTTAGGTCAATGGTTTCATACAATGTGTTTGTGTGTGGGTGTGTAGTTATAATTATTATTCCAGGTAATAAGAAATGGTTTTAAAATATTTTTTTGATGTGTTCTAGTGATCCTTTTATATCTTTTATCAACTATTTATCTACTTATTAACTATATTATATAAATTGTGATAATATATTCATGTCCTTTTGGAATGAGTTGGTAATTATTCAGGGAATTCCTACTATGTTTTACACTACCATAACCTGGAAATGTGTTTTCACTTATAGACATTTTACCAAGATATAGAGAAGGTTAATCTTTCTTACTTCTATAGTGGTGATCCTTGACATTTCTTTCATATTAGGTGGACCTAGAGCTCTGGAGTGTATGTATCTTGGTATTTATTGGTTCAACTTTAGTTCTATAGTCTTATACATTGTAATCTTAAAATTTCACTTGTATTTATTTTTCCCGCTATTACTCTGATATTATTTTTGTATTGAAATTTTACTGTGTTATGTGTTTTTTTATCTTTCATATTTTTGGTATTTTCTATTATCCTATTATCTCACCAATTTTCAGGTTCTATGGGGAAAATCATACCTGAATAGTTTACTAATCCCTTATAATGTTTTACATCCTTTGGTAAATTAGGGATGTCACCCAAGGCTAGTAACACCACTGCCTCTTCTCAAGACAATGATTTAGGGTGGGATGTTATAGTTTATTCTTTTTTACTGATATTTATGAGGGTAATTCCACCCATTATGTGTATTTTATACCCTTGGTGCTAGCCTACAACACATGGCCTATAGGATGTGAGATATAAAGGTCACACCTATCTTCACTACCAATAAAAGTGGGGTTCTAGTGACGATAGGGCATGCCAATATTAATTATATTAAATCCAACCAATAACATCTATCATCACTATATAATCTTCTCAATGATGATATATTCAGTGTATATATAATGATATGAATTATTATGAGTTGTAAAATTTAGGGTAAATTTAAATTTTTAATCCTAAATTGTGTGTTGTTTTGAGATTTGGGATTTGAAAAAAAGGGTTCCAAATGTTGGAACATCTCAAGGAATTTTGTTTTTGATTTGATTAGGTTCCCATGAGGTATTTTGGGTGATCTAGTGAATATTTTAGTAGGTTTGAGGTGCCCTTGATATAATTTTGGTTTGTACATAACTCTTTAATTATTTATTATCGAGTATTACGCCATGAAGAGTGGATAGTGGAGGTTTGAATTATTAGAAATAGCATGTCACTCCATGGCCTATAGGTGGCATAATATCGTAGGGTTTTTGTGGGTTTTTTCTATGGTAAGAACCATACATGAGTGAAGCATTATATAACCAAGGGTTCGTTCTATGAGTGGAACTCACATTTAGATTTTAATTGGAAAAGGATATACTACTATATATGGGTGTCAGGACATGGTATAGGGCACCAAGAAGATATGGTAATTCTTATATATGGATTTTAGGGTTCTTACATTTTTTGCTTTTTGATTTTGAAAGGGGAATATCCTCAAATCATATACTATATAAGTCACACTATGGTGATGGTCGTAGTGTATCATAGGGGATATAACATGCTATAGATACTAGCCATGATTATTTTGTTCATCCTGTGTGAGGAATTCCATGCCATGACCGAGGATGTCACATCCTGAGAGATAATAGTAGGTCTTTTTTTAGTTCAGGAAATGGGAGGTGTGTCACGCTATAACCTAAGAGGGTATTTTGTGATTAGTTACTTGAATAATACATCATGTTGTAAGCCCTATGTGTCAAACCATGATGGTGACCAATCCTATATTTTAATACCATGGTAGACCCATCATTTCAGGGTTGGTCACTTGATGATTTATATTGACTGAGGCCTTAGGAGAGGGCCATTTCAGTCGTCTTCCCACTTCATCTTCCATAATTTTAGTCCCCATTGTGAGGTGATATTTTTAGATATTTTAGGGTGTAAATTTAAGGTATTTTATTCCTCCTATTAATTCTACTCTTGTTTCCCTTTATAGACTACTATCTTATGGAAATACGAGAATGGGTTTTGACACCAATTCCATTAGATCATAGTGGAGTTGAGCAGAGATGATAGGGATTTTTCAATGCTTTTATAGATGTATCCTTAAAGGATAAATGGATAAGGTTTTATTAGTTTTGGTAATTTAGATTTTGCGGGTGGGTTTTTTATTATATTTATTTAAATAAAATTATATAATTAATTATAAATATTTTACAATCAAATATTTTGGATACTAGGGAATAAGATAGGATCTTGGGAAATCATATGATCTTCTCCAAGTCATGGATGAGAATAGGCAATAAATGTAAAGAATTTATTCATAAAAGAATCTCTAAATGATGTAGGTTGTCCCTAAAATTATCTTTATGATTTATGAATTTTTATGTCCATGTGATATGTTGTGTCTCCAATTATGTGTGACTAACCTTGATTTAAAAAATTAATTGTTCCTTGAAACTATTGTGATTTAGATGAAAGTATCTGAGGTAACAATACACCCTTAAACAGTAGTTTTAATGACCCATAAGTTATTTGTGACATTTTTTCCATAATAAATGTGTGTTATATAGTATTATAAACATTAACAATATAGAGAAACTAAAAAAATCATTACATTAATAGATATAATTACATTAGTTAGAAACTAAACCAATGAAAAAAACATTATAAGGGTAAAAAAATATTAATAATAAGAAAGTAGAATGGGAAAATTTGTATCCTTTCAGTCTGTTAGAATCATCTCCACCATGAGAAATAATATATGAAATAAATATAATATTAGTAAAAAAATTTGAATCTTAGAAAATAAAAACATATAACCTTCAAAATAATTTTAGTAAATAATTTATGAAGGAATTATGTGTTATTTATAGGATGTAATTTAACCATTGGAATTGTAATGTGACAGTTGGAATAGTAATATGTCCATTTTGAATAGTAACTTGACCATTGGAATTGTAATTTCAAATAGAAATAATAAAATGAAATTTAAATAATATTTAGCATGAGTAATTTAGTAAAATATAAATATTATAATTACTTAAAATAAATATTAAGATTAAAAATAAAATAAAATATAATCACATTTCTAATAAACTATATTATAATGTATTTTCAAAAAATCATATATTTATATTAAAATTTAAAATTACCAATGTTATAAAAATAATTTGAAAAAATGATTGTAATTTATATAGTGATCACATTGAAATTTTCTAAGCTGTATTTTATTAATTTTTTGAAATACTATAAATTTTACATGAATAGAAAAAAAATATTATTTTTCAAATACTACAAGTTTTATTAAATAATGATGGTGAAATAATGACATAACAAATTCTTAAATGGTTTTTTACAAAAGTAAATTTAATAAGATAATTGGGTATTTTAAAATTAATAAACATAATTTCTAATCCGAATAATTATTTTCTAAAGATTGAAGTCAAAATTGTTCCAATAAAATAACATTTTGTCCCTTTTTTCCACTTTCCTTTTTAATAAACTAGTTAATTGAGTTAATAAAGTGATTAAAAATTTTAAAACCATTTTATTTTATTAATATATGATTCATAATGTCAATAATATCACTATTACATGGTTTCCTCGGGAAATATTATTTTATTTAATATTTTCTCCTAAAAACACCCTTCTCCTCAAGTATAAATAACCTCTCACCCTTCCCTTAGAAAATCACATTCCTTACTCTTTAAAAAACCCAAAACATTCCCATATTCCTCCCCCTAATTCCCTTATAATCCTCAGGCATTCTATATATAAATTCAACTCCAATCATTCAAGTATTTTAGGGCCATAGAGAAGAAGAAACACTGAGAAGAGGATAATGTTTCATCAATTCTTCTTTGTATTTTCCACTTTTCTTTCACTTTTTCTAATTCTATTCAAACCAAAATCTTCTAAAATTAATTTATAATTATGTTAAAATTATATTAATAATTTTAATCTATTATAATTACTAGATTTAAGGAATATATATACATAAAGATTTTCTTTTATCCACTTTTTTAGATTTCCCCTTCAAGAGTTGGTTAACAGCCTATACAAACATTTCCCACTCTTTGACAACATCTATCTTCATGGATGAATATTATGGTATGTATATATAATATTTAAATATTTAATTAAATTTATTCTAAGATTTTGGAATTAATTTTAATTATTTATAAATGGCTATGAACAAATATAGAGAAATCAAAACAAAATGGGATAATGTAATGAAACAATTCTATCAAAACAGTTTATGTTTAAAAATAATATTATAAAATAGAATAAGATAATTATAAATGATAAATAATAACATAAATGAATATATTAGGCTTATTTGTACATGTTTTAATTGACCTTTGTTTATTATAAAAGACTTGGAAAACTGATTAAATAATTTGGAATTAAAGGTTAGGGGATTCTCGAACCCAAACACCATCTATTTAGGTTATCTAATCCTTCACATTTTTCAATACGGTTGTTCTTATAATTTCATTATAATTTCATTCCACTCTCCATTCCCTTATATTTTCTATTATATAAATTTTCTTTCTAATACAAGACAAATTAAAATCAATTTTTAAATACTTTTCAAAAATCCTCTAATTTCCAAAACATAGCATTGAGTCTTTTTAAGTGGTTTTCTATTAGACTCTAGAATGATGATGTCTCAAGAAAAAATATAATATAACTTATTCATTTGGTAACACTAAATATTATTCATGAAAATATTCATTACTAAAGCTTCACAAAACCCATTCCTTTATATGGATTTATTTCATGATTATGATTGTTTTATGTTCTATGTGGAAAGTATGATTATCATTTTTTATGATGTTATGGGTGTTATATAAATTATATATCCCTCTAATGAATTGGGTAATGTGATATATCACATGACATTATGTGTATTATGTGTGAACATGATTCTTGCATTGTTCCCAATTTTTATGTTTTCATTTATGCACATGTGTTATGCGTGACCAAGATGTTGTATTTGTTCACAACTATTTTGTATTTGAAAACTATGTTATGATGTTTCATTATTATGTATATTTCAAATTTAATAACATTATAATAAATTTCACTCATGAATATGATGATGATCATATGGTAATGATATGATGATTTTGATTACTCTCACCTATGTACTTTTGATTCATGTCCCTTATTCCACCCATTACCTTGATTTTAGCTCACACATTTTATTAAATATATATTCTTAAGTGATTGAAACTATTATGGGTAATGTGAGATATTAGGGGAGGATAAAGCATAAGGATTGAAATAATTTTTATGTTTAATTATATATAATTGATGTGTGATTCTAATTTTACCAAGTGTAATATACCTTCCAAGGTCAACCGAACTAGTCACCAAAGTTATCCCATTACAGGGTTTGGTATAACAAAGATAATAAAAACAACTTGAATATAAAAAAAATACAATGAACTAGTATAAAAATGGAAAGATGGGAGATATAAATAAGAAAATGGTCTAAACCAAGAAGAATGACAAGACTACATTAACAATTATCTATTTGACCAACCATCACCACCATAAAGCAACCCAAACCGAAACATCGACATAAAGTGAATCCAACATGCTATTGAATTCCCTCCCCTTTATACATATCCTACAAAACAAGGTATAATTATTCCCAAAGGTAGATATAGGGTGTAAGAAATATATCCAAGTTATAATACACCAAAAAATATATACAAGTTATAAAATAAGTAATACACAAGTAATATAATTAAAAAACATTTTTATAAGATTTTTTAAAAATAATAAAATTTAAAAACATTTCTATAAAAGGACTTTGTTTCTCCAAATATTTCATATCATGTTTAACAAATAAATATAAATTCCAGTCATAAAAAATGTAGGTAAAGATTATGAATATAAATATACATGTGAGCCAGCATCCATGAAATAATATATCATGAAATAAAAAACAAGAAACAACAATGCACATTTGAGTAACGATTGTGCATATGGGACAATATTTATTATACACTCACATTCCAAAAAAATTTATGGTTGGATATAATTAGTATCGATTCTTAGAATAGTCCATAGTTATATAAGAGGTTACCTCCTAGTGTTTCCACACATTCTATGTTTACTCGTGTCTCTTTCATAATTCACATAAAATTCCCATTGTGAAATGATTTTCAATTTATATTTTAAAAACCATGCTCATGTTTTTTTATAAAACCATTTCAAATCCATTCCAATCTTCATTATGGTTTGAAAATACATTTCCTTCCCAATCATGTAAATTCCATTTTCAAAGAAAAAACACCTTTAAAAGATGAAAACATTCCCTTTTCTATTTCAACACATGAAATTTCATTTCAAATGTCAAGGAATAAAAATAACAATAATAAATTAAATAAATTATAACCTTGGAATTGACCAACCTATATCAAGGATGTAGAAATCCGAAATGCCTTTGTCAACGGGGATTTGAAACCACAAAATATTCCTTTGGATGAAAAGGCATGATAAGAGACTGAACAGGATTGAAAAAAACAAGATTTTATTTCCAATCCCTACCACAAATGGCGTCATAATAAAAAATGATAAATAAACAGAAAAGAATTATTACCTAAAGAGAAGAAATGTAGATCCCTTTTGATAAACCACCAAATGGAGTGATCTGGAGGGAAAGGAGTCACTCAATATCACTTAGGGTAATAGTTATGGATGATAGGAGGAGGCTAAAAAAGAGAATAAAGACTGAAAAACCCATACGAATCTTTAAAAGAAGCAACCCAATGAATTACATAGCATGTCATAATTTACACATCTTGAAATTATTTTATTTTATGTTTAACCAATAAAAACATCCATTTTTAAATAAAGATAATTTTTTCACATTACATAGCATGTATAATTATCATTCTTTGTATTTATTTCACTGGATCTGTCTGGCGGCCATAACGCATCATTTAATACCATTACATTTTGTTTAACTACCTAGAGAATAGTAGTGAAAGTGGTTTTTATATGGAAAATTCCAAAAAATGCTTGACTTCACCATTATAGGTATCCTACTAATGTTGTGGTAAGAAATACCCACCCAATGAAAATGGAGACCAAAGTCTAGGATTATAACATACATAATAGGAATGTAATGAGGTGTTAAAATCTCCCCACCATAAAATATTTCTATCCATAGAAAGTCCTCAAGATCATGGATACCCAAAAAGGAAAGGCCAATTCTACCTCATTAATGACACCTACTCCCACATCTTATGGAGATCCTGTCTGCACTTCCATAGTAGCCTAACTAGGGGGGTCATTTTACCATGAAATACCACATCTTGTGAATCCATAATCTGAATCCGATTCTCTACAAAAATCAATAACAAAATTCCAATTATTTTTCTACCCTCCCCAATCTATCAATGATGTCATTGGTTCCCACAATCCTTTGTATCAAATTTCCCTTCTAACCCAATTGACTATGTCCAAAGTGAGGTGAAACTATGACAAAATTCCAATCACTAACCACAAACTCCAGTGGTCGACAAAAATGACTTTCATAATATTTTTTACAACTCTTTGTGTTGATTAAATTCCTCTAGATCTACTACATCAACATCGTCGTCTCTTGAACTAGACTCGGCCGATCCAAGAACTTCTCTCCCAACTCTTCCTAACACAAAGATATATACGTGGAACGCCTTATAAGTCCTCAAATTGTTCACTACTGATTGATGTATGATCACTATTGTTAAAGGAAAAAGTGACCAAAGGAAACTGATTATCCCAAGATCCATAAAAATCATGCACGCAAGCCCAGAGAATATCCTCAAGAACCTGGATAACCCCCTTTATCTATCCATCCATCTATATATATGATAATACATTCTCAATTTCAACTAGAAACTCATTTCCTCATACAAACCATTCCATAATCTAGATGAGAACATCAATTCCCTATCAAAAACAACCATGGAGAGAACCTCGTGAAGTATCACAATCCCTTATACATATAAGTCCCCAATCATTTCTAAAATTTTAATTAAATTTATTGATAATAAGTGTGATGATTTAGTGAGTTTTCTTGGTAATCATCGAAATTTATTTCTTCCAACAATGATTCCAACATAAAGAAATGAAGAAATACATGGAAATTTCACCCAACTTACATATCAGAATGGGTAAATTCTATAAAAAAACATATATGTATCTCGTGCTCTACCTTAACTCTCTGATAAGTGAGACACCATGATAAAAAATCTTCAATTTACTACCTCATCCCTGGACACTGATATCAATGCCTAATATCATGTTACATATTTGAATCCTCATGTTTCAAGTACCAAAATGACCATTTTCCACTTTCTAACAACTCTTATCTCAAGGAAAAAAAAAGAAAAACCAACATCCTATGAAATCACTATGCTCCACTGGGAGATCAAGACCACTCAACCGATGTCTCCTAGATATTTTGAATTTCTATTAAGTGTCATCTCTAGGTTACTATCATCTGGTCAATTCAAAATCACTCATCATAAAACGAGTCAACCTTTATCAAAACCAATAACACATATCTACCAACATCCTTCACTCCTAAGCTCATCTTAGAAAATAAACTCATCATAGAATACTCTCCAAGTGAGTCTTTTTTTAACAGATTGAAGTGTGAATTGGAAACCCAACTGGTATTTCGAAAAAAATTTATTAAAATAAAATAGTACAATAAAAACACGAGATGCAATGAGCTTTCACCAGCATACAAATAGATGAAAATGGAAAAAAAATTGTAGCAAACATACAAACTCCTCAAAGAATCAAGTTTTTCATTTGTGGCATCAAACTTTAGAATGATGATTATACACTAGGAGGCCAGTTTGGTAGAAATCCAAAATGTATGAGCCACTGCAGAAATCCAAAGACGGTTTTGGAATATCACTTTATCACCCTATCATCACTCAAGTAATTTTTATGGACACTAGAAGCCCTTCGAGAGAGACCAACCCAAAAGAAAAGAATATTTATGCATTGATGATCCAACAACAGCCCTTGATGACCTCAAGAAAAACAGACACTCTGTTAATGGTAGACCCAAGAATCTATGGAATGAAGCTTCTCTTTAGCCAAAATATCTCAAACGCCAGAAAAACATCATAACAAATTCATTCAAGAAGGTCGCATGATCATGCTTGTTCTAAAACTGGAATGAGTACATTTCAAAGCCCCCATAGTGCATGTCTGCAAACATCCATTGTATAGTGCCATTGGGTAGAACCTGCTGAAAAAGTGAAATAGTGAAAGAAAAAGAAGAACCTTATTCTAAGAATCAGAAGAATCTCAACAACTTAATTTTCAAGGGATCTAATTAAAATTGAAGCTTGGATCCTATTTAAATTCCTCTACCACTTTGATGAACATCCTTTTTCTAATATCAAGATATAAATCCATTGACATCTCTCTATTTTTATACTGTATAAATATTGTATTTTCTTTCTCTTCCATCCATACATCGAGGTCGTTTGGAAAACAAGATTTTTTGGAATTACTTAGTCATCCTTATAAGATGGTTCATTTTCATAATCCTCACTGGATGACTCATCCAAGTTAGAAGAATTGGAGGAGCATGAAGAAGCATCTGATGAGGGAGACACTTTTTCAGTAGGGGCTAGCTTTGGTGGTATTGTGTTTTGGTCCTTCTTGATAGCAGTTAGGGAATGTTTGATAATTATGTTTTTATCCTCCTAGTGATTCTTTTACTCTTGGATTAGTATTCTTCTACCCAGAACATTGGTAACCAAGTCTCCTTTCTCAAAGGTAATCAACCTAGGGTCTCTATCACAAATTCATATCCCTTTGAATGAAAACACAATTCATGATTTTGTGACCATAATATACTATAAATTTCTCCCCCAAAAGATACTAACTCCACATCTTGAGTTCATTCATAACCACTACCAACTCATGATCATGGGTAGCATTGTTTTTCTCTTGATGGTGTAAATGTTTTGAGATATAATCCACCACTTGTTTCAATTGCATCAAAACACATCCAAAACTGCATACCTAAATCATCATAGAAAACATCGTAACCCAAACTCATTTCTTGAAGAATAAATACTAATGTTAAATTCAACCTCACATTCATAACAAAAAAATATCTCTAGAAATTTTTATCCTAACAAAACATTACACCCTTATAGTTCAATTGTGTCATGAGATGTGGAACCATGGAGAATTCCCCAACAAACTTTCTGTAATAAAAAATAAAACCCCAAGAATCCTAAGATATCTAACACATTCCTGTTATTTACTCTTGAAAAAACTCCTTGTACCTTTTCAAGATCCACTGATACACCCATATCAAATATGAAAATTTATAGAAACTTAACCTATAGGATCATAAACTCACATTTGGAATGTTTTTTATAGACTATTTCCTTTCAAGGATCAAAGAATGACATCCAAATGGTCAACATGTTCCTCCTTTTAATTGGATTACACCAAGATATCTTCAATGAACATGAAAATGGGATTCCAAGAACTGATGAGAGATCTAGTTTTAAATATCCATAAATACTATAGGATTGTTAGTGTGTACGATTGGCATAACCAAAAACACAAAATTCCTATATCAATTTAGAAACTCTTTTTTAGGAATGTCCTCCTCTCAAAATCTCGGTGAAAGGTACCCTGACCGTAGGCCAATTTTAGAAAACCAATGATCCCCTCTAAGATGATCCAAGATATCATCAATTATACGTAAAGGATATTTCTTTAATGGTAACACAACTCAACTTTAAATGGTCAACACAAATCCTAACACTTCTGTCTTTCTTTTTAGTAGAGTACCGATAAAGCCCATAGTGAAACTCTTGGATGAATAAAACATTTCTCTTCTAGGTCCTCAAGATGGAATTCAATACTAAATCTGTAGGTGATATTTTATAGTACTAAATAGAAATGGGAATCGATCTCGGGAGTAGGTAAATAGTAAACATAAAATCTCTATGTGTCAAAAAACAAGATAAGTCATTCAGAAAGATATCAAGGTATGCAATAAAACAAAATGAAATTGACTACCCAAAAAGGGTCAAGTACATCTAGAGACACTTCTGACAACTGGAATGAGATTATACGAGTATAAGGAAAAACATTCCCTTCACTTCCCGATCTAGAGTCCCACTCACCCTGGAAAAAATGATTGACCTAAATGAAAGATGTGAACTATACATAATAGTGATAATATTCTATCAGTTTATTAACGCTAATCATCAAATCCGTCTCAATAATCAAGTCAAATATGTCAAGATAAAACCCACAAGATTCCTAAACCAGTTCTAAGTCGGTTATCATCACCCAACACATGGTGAAATTGAACCCTTATTTAGACCTATTTTCAAAAGGCATAGAAAGATCCAACAATAATGGAATAATCTTTGAACAGAAACCCAACTCACCAATAATATTTGATAATATAAAAAATGATTATAACTCGTATCAAAAATAATCTAGCATAGTAGAAGACAAAATAAACACCATAACACTAATAGTAGTTTTACTTACTTTAGATCCTCTAGTGCACACTCTACCATATAAAGCCATCGGATATTAGAAACACGGACATCACCATTATCCTGAGAATGAGACCCACTACCCTTAGGAACATCAACATGAACTTTAAATCCATTTGTGAATATGGATCTTGCCTTACTTCCATGGCGTATCTTGTCACAAAAACATTTCATATTTCAAGATCTCCCCCATAGATGAAAGGTCTGAGGATCCTCTAAAAAATGAGTCCTCGTATAACCAAGCCTCTCATATTGGTAACAGATAATCTCTTGCTTCCATGATGAATCCCCTAAATCTTATCCTATAGAAAACTGACCACTCTTGCACTTTCTCTTCTGACCATAAAAAGCATCTGATCTAACCACTGCATTGACTGAATCTCTACCCAAACCTACCTTCCATCTATGTTTTCCTTGTTTATGTCAAAAAAAAATTAGAACTCAACCCCATATCAAACCATGGATCCTTCAGGTAGTAATTAGTGATGAGATCCAGTTCCAGATACACCAATTCAGTAAAAATTGTAGAGAAGTCCTAAATGGTATGCTCCCCTTACTCTAAGATCTAAAACTCCCAGGTATTTTCTACTTGTAAATTATTAGGGGAAAACTATTGATTGACTATTTTCTTGAAAGAAACCCATGTAAGTCCATTTCTGCAACATATCTTGAACAATAGAGTTCCATCATCTTCTTCTTGGTCCCTCAACTATATAAGTGGACAAACCCACTTGAGTATATTTAAGAGTCATCAAAAAGTTGAAGATCCTCTCAATCTATTCTACCAAACCTTAGAATCTTGGGTTCCTTTGTTACCCCAGAAGACAGGTGGATTCTTCTTGGAAAATTCAAAGCCAGGATTCACTACTCATCTCGGGTTCACAGTGCCCAACAAATCCATAGTTTAAATTACATAGATAAATGCTACAAAGAAAGAAACTTACACTAGATGATCTACCTACAAAACCTACCTAATGGATTCAACTCTCGTCATTGAAAGATCTCTTCTAGGAGTAATATTCTATTACACATAATACAATAACAAATCGGTCATGAGAAAAGTCAAAAAACTTTGAACCAACTTCTAGAATTCCAAACAATTCTTTAAAACCATAATAAATTAAAGAAATTATGAATTCTACCATAAAATGCAACACCTTTGATAGAAAAAGTTCCATTTTAATAAAATTCACATCCAATTTATTCAAATGACCTTTAACAATAAAAGTGACCAATCTCAGTATATTAGTATATTTAAATAAATTTCGCATAAAATTAATTCAAATGAATCTTAATACCATGTTTCATATGTAGTAATCATTTTTTAGACAACCCGTGGAAACTCTGATTTAGTATTGGGAGTGAGTTGGTTAGGCCCCTTTTATACACCTACTATCTGAATTCTGATGATCCTACACATGTATAACTAAGAAATTAAACCAAATCATGTAGTGCAGACACACTTTAGTCTTAGTAACTCCATTGATACCAAATTGTAACAGACTAACTTTGGTCAACAAGACAAGTCACCCATGTCATCGCATTACGGGGTGTGGAATAATATATATAACAAAACAAGTATTGAAAATTAGAAAATTTCTACAGCCTACCAGAGTAAAAATAAAAAAACAAGAGAGATAAAACTAAGAAAAAAAAGGACAAACCAGAAATAATGACATGTCTAGACTAACAAGTCTCCATGTGAAAAATTGTCACATATAAAAAGCAATGAAAATTAAAACAGTGACATAAAGATAATCCAACATGCTATATAATTCCCTTAACATTAAATATGTCCTAAAAAACAAGTTCTATACCTACCCAAAGGCAGATGTAGGGTGTGAGAAATAATGCCATATAGGAAACCACTAAAGAGTCACTAAAAGTTATAACATCAAGAATTTAAAAGTTATAACTTTAAAACAGAAAAATATTATAAGAATTTTTATAAATTAAATAATTTAAAAACATTTCTCAAATATTACATGGGCTTTCTATAAAATTTCATATCCTGTTTTCCAAATAAATAAACATTCCAGTCATAAAAAAAATAAAGTGAGCATACCGAATATAAATATACATGTGGGAAACATCCATGAAATAGTATATCATGTAACAAACAACCAAATATGACATTGCACCTTCTGGTCAGGATCTAGCCTATGAAGAAATACATACTAGACACACATGATCCATAAAGGCAGAAGTTTGGGTCCAAATAATATTTTGTATTTCCATATTCCATCGATATATAAGTGGTTACCTCCTAGGTGATCCACACACACTAATGAAACATGTGTCTCTTTTTAGATAAACCGAATGTTCTCGTCATGTAAATTGTTTCAATTTCCATTTCAAATACCATGCTCATATTTTTTTATAAAACAATTTCAAAGCCAAGATAATATTTTTTGGGGTTTGAAAATCCATTTTCTTCATAGTCAACGAAAAAAATTAAAGAAAAAACAACTTTGAAAAGGAACCAATTACCTTTTTAATTTCAACACAAGAAATATAATTTAAAATATCTATGAATTGATATAAAAAATAGTAAAATAATAAAATTAGAACACTTGAATATATCCCCTTACCTCAAGGACATAGAAAACCTAAACTCCTTTGTCAACAGTGTTTGTAAACCACACCATCTAATTTCAATAGAAAAGGGATAATAGGAGACTGAAAAGGTATTGATAGGAAACATGATCTAATTAATAATCCCTACCAAACAAAGTTCCAAAAACAAGAACGGAGTGATTTGGGGGAATGGAGTCACCCAAAATCTCCTAGGTCAATATATTTGGTCTAGAGGAGGAGGCTAGAAAAGGTAATAATGCCAAAAAAACCAGTAAGGTGCCTCAAAAAGAGAAACTTAGGGAATTTCATGGTGTGAAATACTTTACATGTCATTAAATTCTTACATTTTAAGTTATTCTGAAAAAAAAAATCTCACAATTTAATTAAAGACCAATTTTTCAAATTACATGACGTGTATCACTTATATGATGTGTAGAACCCCTGAATGACAAAGGGTTAAATGACTAAATGATATGAATTTTTCCATCAAATTTAAACTTTATTTTAGGTAGCATGTCTGATTAGAACTCCACATTTAATTTTTCTTGGACTACAATAGTGATTGGGATGGGTGACCTTCTATGAAGTTTCTAGGGATGTTTGTGAGTGAGGGAAAAACAAATAAGAAAGAACATGTGTTTTCCTATGGGGATAGACATTAGTAATATTACCTGTTTGAGCACATGGGTGGGACCACGGATGGGAACCACATGTCTGTGGGGAAACTGGTGGTACCTGTAGGGCCAGAACCCAACAGAGATGTTAAGGAAGGGTGTTTGTGTTACTAGTTGGTCCCAGTTGCTACAATAGTATTAGAGCAGGAACCCAACCTTAAGTGTGGTGGCACTGCAAGGGTTGAGTTGTAGGGTCCACAATGAGAATGTTATGCTATAAAGATGGGGTGAATGTAACACATTGGAATGATAATGGGTTAAATGACTAAATTATATGATTCATTTCAACAAGGTGAAACATTTTTTCAGGAGCCAACCTAAATATAACTCTATTGTTAAGTATGCTTGGCCTAGAGTAATGATCAAGATGGGTGACCTTCTAGAAAGTTTCCTAGTATGGGTGAATTTCTTGGATGTTTCCCATGATGGGTGTGAGTGAGGACTAAAAATTTTATAAGGAACATGTGTTTTCTTATGGGGATAGTCTTTAACTAGATCACCCATTCAATTACATGGGTGGGACCCAGGGTGGGGACCACATGTCTATAGGAAAGCTACTAGTACCTAGTGGGCCAAGACCCAACGACCATCTTAAGGGTGTATGTGCTATCAGCGGGGCCCAGTTGTTACACGACATGTAAAATTCTTACTCTATGTGTTCATTTAAAAACATCTATTTGGTTGTCACTACATGTCATGTAATACCATTACACGTCATGTAGCTTCTAAATAAATAGTAGTAAAACCATGTTTTATGTGTAAAATCCAATAAATCCCTAACTTCACAGTTACATGTATCCTCCCAATTTCATGGTCAAAAATACATACCCAACAAAACATAAATCCAGAAGAAAAGATTAAAATCCAAAGAAAAGGATTAGAACATACCTAACAGAATGGTAATGGAGTGTTACACCAAGAAATTGAACCTCTGGATCCTTCATTGTATCACTATTATGTTGTTTATCACAAACATGATGTAATGGTCATGTAAGAAAAAATTGGGCTTCTATAGTTGGTATAATAGCACTTTTTTTTAATTTATGGATTAGAAATAGATTACGATAATAAAAACCATAAGGATAAGTATAAGTATTGGTAAAAAACATATGTCTTACTAAATTATAATAGTACATGGTTTCAAAGAAATGAAATCCCTATCTGGATACAACAAGTGGGTGTAGATCTAGAACAGTTGTTCATATGGGTAATAACCCCAAAAGGTGGAATGGTAATTGTACTTATCTCCACCTGGTGCCTAGAAAAGTTTCATTATGTTACTCCTAATCTGAAACTCCCAATGGATATGTTTTAGTTAATCATAATATCTATACAAACCATTATAAATTATATATAACATAAGTAATTAAACCTCTTAAAATATAGAAATTTATTAATGTATATAATCTAAGAAACATCATTTGAGGAAAATTCTAATCATAGGGATCCCATAGTATATGACCTTATAATTAATTTTCCTATAAGAAATATTGTTTTATTCATGCAGTTTTTATATATATTTTTTCAAACCTTTTCAATTTTAGAAAATTATAGGAAGAAGGAGAAATTAGATCAATAACATGTGTGAGGTACAATTTAATGATTATTCAAACAACATTACCAATGAAATGGGAGGTGGATTCAAAACATTATGGTGATGTTGGCCAAGTTGTCTTGGGCTATGATCAATATTCCAAATCAATTGGTAATTTTTTCATCACCCAGTACGGTGAAACTCTCCATCAATTCCATTATACAGCAATGACCACTAATATTTAGTGGATATTATGATCCACTGGTCATGGAACTATGGGTCAAATCAATGGATAAGATCTTTTTCATACTCCATTTTTCTAAGAAGTAGAAATTCACCTTTATTGGTCGGAGTGGATACTCAAGCGGGGGGGTGAATTGAGTTCCAATTAAAATTTATGTTCAAATGTTTTCAATAAAATCTCCCCAAATTAAATAAAAGATAAAATATAGTGAATTTAAAAATCTTGAAAGGTTTCAATTAGTTTCTCAAAGATTGATTATTTCTCAGTTAACTGAATCTGAAGATTAAGTTATCCTTTGAAACTAACTTACTAGCTAACAAAAATTTCAAACACTTTCTAGTTTAACTATCTGAGTTACTTTAAAACAAATTTGAATTTAAAAGTAATTAGCCGCAGAATATAAGATATAGTTAAAAATGAAATAGGATGCACAACAGGTTTAACCAAGAGGTTCAGTATCAAGCCAAGACTTATTCCACTCAAATAGTTTATATAAACTTTGATCCACACCCTAGATCAGGGAAAACAACATTACTCGGACTGTCCAGGTCTGATAACCTCTACCATAGTTCTTCGTGGGAAAAACCAAAACAACAGCACACAGGCTATCCAGGTCACACTTTACCTCTACCAAAATTCATAGTTGGAATCAAAAAGATTTAGAAAGATTGAGTGAGGATATTAGATATCCTCTAGTTACTCTCAGGAGTTAGTGTGTATCTATGAAAAACAGAAGCACGCACACTAATCAAAATGTAAATAAACACTTCAAAATAGAGCTAATAAAATTGAGATGAAATTATAAGGCTCTAAGTGATGGAAATGCAGCTCTTGACTCCTTTTTGATTGAGTAGATGTGGTTTGAGTCCTTCTCTGAAATTTTTCTGTGAAACAGAGTATCACAGTTCTGTTACTTGACGTCCTCGTATTGGGGTTTTTTCTCAAGATTGCAGTAATATTTGTAGCATAACAATGTCCCTTGGCTTCTTAGAAAAATTTCTTCTGTGTTTTAGCTCTCATGTGTATCACCATTCTTCCAGCGTTGTGTCACCACTTTTTGCACATCCTCTCTTTATGCACAGTTTTTGTCTTCCCTTTTATAGCTCATGTGGTCCGACAAAAAGTATGATTAATTCTGCAGGTACGAGGTACGGATTCTTGACATTCAATAGACATTAATTAATTAATAGCAGTTGCATTAAAAGCACCAAATATGACTGTTGTTAATAAAAACATATAAGTAGGGTTTAGAGATATAGTGACTGGTTTCCATCGGTAGCTCTTAGTATCAGTGAGCTGGTATCGGTGGACTTGAGTCAGTAGGTCTATATCGGTAGTTGTTACTCCTTATAACGGTAGACCATGTATCAGAGACAGTGACTCTGTATCGGTAGCTACTCTTATCGGTGGCTCTTCTGTATAGGTAGCATTCTTGTATCAGTGGCTCTCTCTGTATATTGGTGGCTCCATCTGTATCGGTAGACTTTATATCAGTAGCTGTCTGTTTGTATCGGTTGACTTGTATCAGTAGGTCTGTCTGTATCAGTAGACTTCATATCCGTAGCTATATGTTTGTATTGGTAGACTTGTATCGGTAGGTATGTCTGTCTGTATCGGTAGCTCTTGATATAACAGTAGAACTTATCTATCGATGATCTTTTCTTATCGGTAAACTATGTCTGTATCGGTGACTGTGTATCAGTAGGTCTGTATCAATGACTCAAAAACATAATACTTATCTATACTATGAAAATCATGTCCAAATTGAGTTAGTATTATTTAAAAACATGTATAAACATAGGTAAACATTGATTAACATGTTCCAATGATTATTTTTATATTTTTTTCCACATAATTTAAGATATAGATAGGATTATCAAAACATATTAAAACTTAATTGAGATTATCAAAACAGGTGAGGTCAATAATCGACCTATTTTTTATAATCACAAATTATGGTATTATAATCCAAAATAATCATTAATATATCAGTATAAAATACATTGGGTCTCACTTCTCAGTGTGAGTAATGACATTTTCAAATGAATCAGAGAATAGAGTATTACATGAAAATGTATTAGAGGTATGAAACAACTATATCAGAGGTGGAATTATAAAAAAAAATGTACTAGAGGTAGAATATATTATGCTCATATTTCTCCCCCTTTGTTATTAGAAAAAAGTAGTAAACAATGGATGAGAGAAGTAACAGAAGGTAAAATTTAATAAGATCATATATCTTTGTTGTGGAAAAAATATAGAGAAATAGAAAATTGAGGCAAAAAGAGTACAAGTGATTCCTATCAAATGTCCTAGCCACTATTCAATCCACCTCCTCAGTGTGTGATTTGGATTTGACCTTGGAATTAGAAGTGGATTCAGGCTGGGTAGATGCAGGTGGAGGCTTGTGAACACCAGTGATAATCAGGGGAGATTGAGCTACTAATACAGTGCCTGGCCTATAATGTGGTGCTCTCTGGGTGATCATGGAAGAGAGAATTCTGATTGCTTGAGCTACTGTCATCTGAGGAATGGAGGCAGACTGAGCAGTGGCAGGAAGAGCTGGAGGTACAGTGATAGGGTTACTATCTATATGCAAAAATGGCAAAAACAGATTCCTAAAGTCCATAATGATTCCTCCTCCTCTTTCCATAGTAGACATAAAGTCATCCTTCTTCTCCATAAACTTGTCTAGAGCAGGACTAAACTCCCTGATCTTGCTTACTTGTTCTCTGAAATCTTGAGAGACTGGAGGTAGTTTCATGTTCTCTAACAGAAGTATGAAATGGGTGTTGAGATGATGCTTGGTATAAACTTTCTGAAAGTAGAGATCAATCTTATATTTGATTTCTTTTTGGGCAGCAGTAGCATCCCTCATATGCTCCTGAAAAAATTTTATGATATCTCTTGAGGTAGACAGCACCTGAGAATCAGCAGAGCTACTGGAACTAGCCTGACTAAGAACCTCTTTTAGCACATTTCTAAACTGATCAATATCTACTGAAGAACTGGATGAACCAAGAGGTTTGATAGTGAATGCAACAATTTACTTAAAATATTGGTTCAAATTACTTATCAACTTATAGACAACCAAATCCTGTGTATTGACATGCTCTTTGACAGTATTCTTAAAGGCTTCAAACACATCCACAAAATGCTTTACTGCACTCTTGATATAATTTATGTCATCAGCAACTTGGGTTTGGGAACTAACCAAGGTATGGAATGAATAAACAGATTTCTACAAAGAAATAATAGCATTTGTACAAGTTTCAATCTGAGAAAGACACACTTTGACTTCATTCACCATCTCTTCCATAGTGCTTGAGACAATACATCCAAGAGAGAGTCCAAATGATCTTTCCATTTTGCTCAGCTCTTCAATAAAACATCTCTTTAAGTCTGCAATAGATGCAGTCCAAGTCTCCTTCAACTCAGCCATTAAAGACTCAAGATCAGCCTTAGTAACCAGATTTTCAGGCACAACTACAGGTTCTCTCTCAGACAAAGTATCAATATTTTTTCGGGGTTGGTCATCATCAGATCTTGTGTAATAATGTCCAAGCACCATGAATCCTAGATCTTCAGACCAATCCTCTATCTCATGAATAACTGAGATAGATCCAAGAATAGACGGTTTCTCCCCCTGAAATGGAGCTTCCTCTACTTCACCAACAACTGCAGTTATATCCTCCTCAAAAGAATCATCAAAAACTCTATCCACATTAGGTGTCCCAACCTGAGGTAACTGAGGACTATATGCAGGTATATCTACATCAACAAATTCTTCAGTAGGCATTGAAGATTACCCAATCAGTGGATTGAGACTCAAGCAGGCAGAAAAAGATGCTTCATTTTCAGATTCTTGTTCTTCCTCATTCTCTAGAGCAGGCTAGTCTTCCTCGTCAATGTGGTCTTTTTCATTGCTTACTCCCAACAAAGTTTCCTTTCCAGAAGATACAACTTCAGCAACTGGACTTAGAGGCAAGTCTATAACCCCTCCATCAGCTACAGAGGTATCCCCCTCATCAGTATCATCACTATACTTAGGTTCCTCTTCATCAGGTCCTAGACCTGGATCTCTTCTATCTCTTTGCATATTGGGATGGTCAACAGGTTTGAACTTATCATACACCTTCTTATCATCAACAACCCATTTCCTTCTCCATGGGTTCCATCCAATCTTCATACACTTACAAATTATTCTTATGATGAAAAAATTGTTCCTCACAACTACTATCTCATCATGCGACTCATATACTCCTTTCACCTTGATCATTACCTAAATCAACTATTCAAAGAATAAAGGATTGGATTTTGACTTAGGCCTAGTCATATCCTCAATTTGGTTCACCAACAGCCTACACAAATTTACCGTGTCACCATGCCTCAACAAATGCAACAAATAAATAACTTGGTATCTCAGATTTGAAAAGTCCCCTATTCTTGGACTTAGCACATGTTGGATGAATTTGAATAACAGACATTTTTCTCCATCCATCTCAGCATCCACTACCTTTCTTTGTTTTCCACTACCAGTGAGCTCTTCCAAAGCAACCTCATTGTCAAAAATGTCACTGGTAGGAGTTATTGTATTCTAGGTACACCCAAATACACCCTCATGCAGGACTTTTAGACATTCATCCCATTCAACAAAAAAAAATAAATTTCCTTTCCATTCACTAATGAAACCATTCTATTTTATTCTTCAGACTTCTCAAAACGTACAAAATCATAAAACTTTTAATCCAACTTTGGATAATGAGGTCCATTTTTGTTTGCAAAACATTTTAGCCATCCCTGTTACTCCAATACTCTTAGAACCAAAGACTTGGTAGGAAAGAGGCATTCCTCACTGAGTTCCTTTTCAATTACTATTTCTCTATTCTTCAAATGGGGGTTCACTGCATGCTTCCCCGACCTTGTTCAACTTTCACGGCCACTACCATCAGGTCCTGTTTTCTGCTTCTTCGCACTTGGCGCATCACTATCATCCCTGACTATCGGGAGTTTTTTTCTTCCATCTTCAATCGAAGAACTTTGGGTTACGCGTAATGCGGGGGTTTGAGAAGTGAGTATTGAAGAGAGGAGAGTTTGCGGTGGATTGAAATGTGACTGAGGATTAGTTTTTATCATTTAGGAATAGAAATGTAATAAAAATAATTATACTAAAAACAATAAGAGTTTCGGCTAAAGAAATTAAAATTCAGACAGAGCATGAAATATCGGTTAAAATTACTTGTGAGAACCCTGACGGTGAGGTTTATCTATCGGTGAAGTCTCTAGCGATGAGGTGTCTCTAGCGGTGAGGTGTCTCTATCAGCGAGGTTTTCTAGTAGTGAGGTTTTCTAGTGGTGAGGTTTTCTAGCGGTGAGGTTTTCCTAACATTGAGGATTTGGATAACGGTGAGGATTTGATTAATAGTGAGGATTTGGCTAACAGTGAGGATTTTCTTAACAGTGAGGATTTGGCTAACGGTGAGGATTTTCTTAACAGTGAGGATTTGGCTAACGGTGAGGATTTGCTTAACAGTGATGATTTGGATAACGATGAGGATTTTTTTTAACAGTGGGGATTTGGCTTATGGTGAGGATTTTCCTAATAGTGATGATTTGGCTAATGATGAGGATTTGCTCAAAAGTGAGGATTTGGCTAACAGTGAGTATTTTCTTAAGAGTCAGGATTTGGAAAACGGTGAGGATTTTCTTCTACAAAGTCTATCATTCCGAACTCATGTCTAATGTAACCTAACCTATCTAAACTTATAGTCTTGGTGAATATGTCAGCTAATTGATGTTCAATACCTATAAATTCAAGAGTAATATCACCCTTTTGGTAATGATCTCTCAAAAAGTGGTTCCTTACATCAATGTGTTTGGTCCTAGAGTGAGATATAGGATTCTTAGAGATATTTATCGCACTAGTTTTATCAAAGTTTATAGATATTTATCGCACTAGTGTTATCAGGGACTTACCTAGAATATGACATGTTCCAGAACTGCTCTTTCTATCTAACTTGCAACCAAAAAATTCAGCATCGGAATAACTTTTTAAATCGAATGATTGTCCTTTTAGATAAAATAATACTAATTTATTTGTATGTTTAAGATATTTGAAAATTATTTTAAGAGCAATAAAGTGTGACACTTTTGGATTAGCTTGAAATCTTGCGCAAATACACACACTAAACAATATATCTGGTCAACTAGTAGTAAGATAGAGCAGACTCTCTATCATACCTGTATAGTTGGTTTGATCCACTATTTTTCATTTTCATCACCATCCAACTTACAAGTGACACTCATGGGTGTGTCATTAACCTTACTACTATCCAAACCAAAACGTTTTAAAAGATCCTTTGTATATTTACCTTGATTTAAGATAATACCATTTTCATTTTGAAAAACATGAAATCCAAGAGAATATTTGAGTTCTCCCATTAAACTCATTTCAAATTCATTTTTCATACTCTTTTAAAAATCAATAAACAAAGCATTTTTAGAAGATCCAAAAACAATATCATCAACATAGATCTGTACTATAAAAACATCTATGGAAATTATTTTAATAAAGAGAGTTGGATCAGAAATTCCTTTAGAAAAACTTTTTGAAATAAGAAAACTACTAAGTCTATAATACCAAGATTTTTGGGCTTGTTTTAAACCATATAAATCATTAGAAATCTTAAAAAATAGATTTGGAAAATGAGGATTAGTATATCCTGGTGGTTGTTCAACAAAAACATCTTCAATTATAAAATCATTTAGAAAATCACTTTTAACATCCATTTGATATAACTTGAAATTTATATGACTGGTATAGGAAAGTAGAATCCTAATAGATTCTAATATAGCTATAGGTGAAAAGGTTTCCTCAAAGTCTACTCCTTCCTCTTGACCGTATCCTTGTGCATCTAGTCTTCTCTTATTTGTAATGATATTTCCTGATTCATCAACTTTATTTCTAAAAACCCATTTGGTGCCTATGGTCAAAGTGTCCTTACGTCTGTCAACTAATTACCAGAATTTTTTTCTTTCAAATTGATTTAATTATTCTTGCATATCCATTACCCAAAATTCATCATTGATTGCATCATTATTTTTAGGTTCTAACTATGAAAGAAAGGCATGATGTTCAACCTGATTTATTAGAGAGGCTCTAGTTTGGGTTCCTCTATCTAAATCTCACAAAATAGCATCTAAAGGATGGTTATTTAGAATCCTAATTGGTCTGGTCAAGGTAGGACTAGAGAATTTAGGTTCTTCTATTGGTTTGGTTCCAAAATAATCGGGTTCTGGAAAATATCCAGAATTACTTGTTTTTATAGTAGGTTCACTGCTTATATCATTAAGGTCCAGAACAGACAAATATTCTTCAAGATTTTCAAGAGAGGATTTGCATTCATGTGGATATGTTTCATCAAATTTGATGTGAACAGATTCTTCCATACATTTGGTTCTTTTATTAAAAACTCTATAGGTTTTTCTAGTTAAATAATAACCAATAAAAATTCCTTCATCACTTTTAGATGAACATTTAACCAGATTTTCTTTAGTATTGAGAATAAAGACTTTGCAACCAAAAACTATGAAGTAACTAACTTTAGGCTTCCTATTATTCCACAGTTCATAAGGAATATTTTTAAGAACAGGTCTAATAAAGACTCTATTTATAATATAACAAGCTGTATTTACGGCTTCTGTCCAAAAGTAAATAGGTAGGTCATACTCATTAAGCATAGATATTGCGATTTATTGAAGGGTTATATTCCTTATTTCAACTACACCATTCGGTTGAGGTGTCCTAGGGGCAGAGAAATTGTAATTATAGCCATTTTGTGAGCAACATGATTCAAATTCATGATTTTCAAACTCATGACCATTGTCACTTCTCAAGACCACTAAAGTTTTCTACAGACTTGGAGTATTTAATAAATTAAGAGCAAGCTTCACTTTTGTGAGCTAGAAAATAAACCCAAGTATATCTAAAAAATTAATCTACTAAGATATAAACATAGTGCATCCCATTCAAAATAGAAATTCTAGACAGTCTAAAAAAATCCATGTGAACCAACTGGAGAGGTTGATAGGTTGAAACCTCTTTATTTAATTTGAATGAAACTTTATGTTGCTTTCCCTTTTTACAGGGAGTACAAACTTTGTCTGATGGGAATTTTAGTTGAGGTATGTCTCTAACTAAATTTTTCTTAGTCATATTCTTAATTGAATGAACATTTCAGTGTCCTAATCTTCTGTTCCATAGCCCAAACTCTTTATGAAAATAATTTAAACAAGTAACCTTTTGTTTTGCTAAATAATTTAAATCTACATCATATACATTTTCATTTCTCAAGGCAGTAAATACCAAAGAATTTTTAGAATCAAATAAATTATAAGCATCAATTTCAAATTTAACATTGAAACCATCATCACACAACTGATAAAATATTAATAGTTTGTATTTTAATCAATCAAGAAATAATAATTTATAAATTAAAATTGAATCAATGTTTCTAATTTGTCCTAAGCCAATGATTGTTCCTTTTGAATTATCACCAAAGGTGACATGTCCTCCATCAACTTTGATTAAACTTTTAAAATGTGAGTAATATCAAGTCATATTCCTTGAACATCCACTATCCAAGTACCATATCTTCTTATAGGAACTCTTCAAGCAAGTCTCCAACAAAACAATTTTAAACAGAAAATGATTTAGGTACCCATATTTTCTTGGGTCCAGA
This sequence comes from Viscum album, assembly GCA_963277665.1. Classification (NCBI taxonomy): domain Eukaryota; kingdom Viridiplantae; phylum Streptophyta; class Magnoliopsida; order Santalales; family Viscaceae; genus Viscum; species Viscum album. The sequence goes on along the minus strand of OY728135.1, from coordinate 245,885,816 downwards.
CAGGTTAGCAAGAAAAACTTTTGGTACCCAGATTTGTCTAATGGTTTTCATATAATCATTAGAATCAAAATATTTTGAAAGATAAAATTTTCTTGATCTATAACTATGTGAATATCTAGTGGAGATACAAGAATTTCCAAAACTAGAACTAGCAGCATACTGTCCAGATTTAGGAATAAATCTATTCATTGTAATCTGTCTCTATATAGGCTAATAGCCTAAACTAGTAATATATTTTTGTACTAATTTTTTCCTAGAATTTGTGTAAGAGTGTTATTTATATTAGTGAATTTTTCTAGATCTTTCTTGAGTTTATCATTAGACCATTTGAGTTCAGTATTTTCTTTGAGTAGTTGAGCATTCTTTTCCATTTCTACTTCTAGTGCAGATTTGATAGTGCTAGTTAAAGGATATTGTTTCTTTAAGGTTTTATACTTATCTTTTAGCTCATTATAGGTATCCTCTATAATGTTACAGTATTCAAATAACTCTTCACTAGACATGTTTTCAGAATTAGAATCATATCTAGAATAATAAGATTTTAAAGCAGGAGTATCCAATGTTACCGCAAATGTGTTTGTCATGAAACACATATTAGCTTTTTGAGATTTTTCATCTTGAGTGGAATTAGAATCACTTGAACCATCTTCTGAAGCACTCTAGGTTTCATTCATATCATTCTTATATTTTTTATCTTTGTACTCATATTTCTTCTTGTATTTTAACATTGGACAGTCATCTTTCACATGTCTTTTCCTCTTGCATTCGTAGCAGACTACGTCATCACTTTTATCAGTCCTTTTCCAATCCTTCTTCAACTGACCTTTATTGTCATAATTTCCCTTGTAATTGGATTTTCGGAAAAACATCTTCTTTATATAAAACTTCTTAAATCATATGGATATCTTATCCATTTCAGCATCATTGTCTGATGCACATTCATCATAGCTTAAGATATCACTTTCACTTTGAATTTTCCATTTGTCCATAAGTTTTGAAGTAGAATTCTTGAAAGCTATAGACTTATTCCTTAGTTCATCATCTTCTTCCTTGTTTACTTTTAGTTCTTCTTCATACATCATTAACGTACTAATGAGTTCCTTGACAGGAAAGTTACCAATATCACAAGATTCTCTAATTGAAACTGATGTGCATGTCCATCTTTCTGGCAGACATCTGAGTATTCTCATGATTTTCTCCTTTTCTTGAACAACTTTTCCTATTGAGCTCATAGTATTAACAATCTCATTGAACCAGAGATACATGTCAGAAATAGGTTTATCAGGCCTCATTTTGAAATTTTCATATTTAATAGTGTAAGTTTTTAATCTCATTTCTTTAACTTTGGTTGTTCCATCATGAGAAATAGCCAAAGTAACCCAGATTTCATGTGATGTTTTACAAGAAAAAATTATGTTAAACTCTTCATCTTCTAGAGAGCAGTAAAGTTCATTCATGTCTTTACAATTATTTTTTTAATCATATTGTGTAGAATCATCCCAAGTAGCTCTAGCAGTCTTTGGAATCTCATACTCAGATTCTATAGTAGTCCAAATTTCTAATCCTATACTTTCTAAATGAATTTTTATTTTGATTTTCCATTGGGAATAATTAACACCATTAAAGAGAGGTGGCATGTCGGTAGCATCACCTTATAATCTATTATCAATAATTAGATTTTAGAAAATATATTTAAAGAGATAAAATTTAGAACTAATAGAAAATTAAGATCTTTATGAAACAACTAAAATCAAAGTTTAAAAACATATTGTTTGGAAATCTTTTATTAATAAAAACTCTCTGATACCAAATGTTGGTCGGAGTGGATACTCAAGAGGGGGGTGAATTGAGTTCTAATTAAAAATTTTGTTAATAAGGTTTTCAATAAAATCTCCCCAAATTAAATAAAAATTAAACTGTAGTGAATTTATAATTCTTAAAAGGTTTCAATTAGTTTCTCAAAGATTGATTATTTCTCAGTTAACTTAATCTGAGGATTATGTTAGCTTTTGAAACTAACTTACTGGCTGACAAAAATTACAAACACTTGCAAGTTTAACTATCAGAGTTACTTTAAAATAGATTTTAATTTCAAAGTAATTAGCATCAGAATATGAGATATAGTTAAAAATTAAATAGGATGCACAATAGGTTTATCCAAGAGGTTCAGTCTCAATTTGAGACTTAGTCCTCTAACATAGTTTATATAAACTTTTATCCACACCCTGGATTGGGGAAAACAACAGTAATCAGACTGTCTAGGTCCTATGACCTCTACCATAGTTCTTCGTATGAAAAACCAAAACAATGGCCCACATGCTATCTAGGTCAAACTTGACCTCTACCACAATTCAAAGTTGGAATCAAAAAGATTTAGAAAGATTGATTGAGGATATTAGATATCCTCTAGTTATGCTCAGAAGTTAGTGTGTGTCTAAGAAGAACAGAAGCACACACACTACTCAAAATGTAAATAAAAAATTCACAATAGAGCTAATAAAATTCAGATGTGATTAGAAGGCTCTATGTGATGTCAATGCAGCTCTGGAATCCTTTTGTATTGAGTAGATCTTGTTTGAGTCCTTATCTAAAATTTGTCTGAGAAATAGAGTATCACGTTTCTATTCCTTGACTTCCTCGTATTGGGTTTTTTGCTGGAGATTGCAGTAATATTTTTAGCATAGTAATGTCCCTCAGATTCTTAGCAAAATTTATTCTGTGTTTTAGCTCTCGTGTGTATCACCTTTCTGCCAGCACTCTGTCACCACTTTTTTCGCATCCTCTCTTTATGCGCTACTTTTGTCTTCCCTTTTATAGCTCATGAGGTCTGACAAAAAGTATGATTACTTCTACAGGTATGAGGTATTGTTTCCTGACATTCAACATACATTAATTAATTAATAGTATTTGCATTAAAAGCACCAAATATGACCATTGTTAATAAAAAAATATATGTAGGGTTTAGAGATATAGTGACTGGTTTCCATCGGTGGCTCTTAGAATCAGGGAGCTTGTATCGGTGGACTTGAGTCAGTAGGTCTGTATCGGTAGCTATTACTCTTCATAATGGTAGACTATGAATCAGTGATAGTGACTCTGTATCGGTAGATCCTATTATCATTAGCTCTTCTATATAGGTATCATTCTTGTATCAGTGGCTCTCTCCATTGCTAACTCTCCTATATCGGTAACTACTTGTATCGGTGGCTCTCTCTGTATATCAGTGGATCTATCTGTATCAGTAGACTTCATATCAGTAGCTATTTTTTTGTATCGGTAGACATGTATTGGTAGGTCTGTCTATATCGGTAGACTTCATATTAGAAGTTGTCTGTTTGTATCGGTAGACTTGTATCGGTAGGTTTGTCTGTCTGTATCGGTAGCTCTTGATATAACAGTAGACTCTGTCTATCGGTGAACTTTGCTTATCGATAGACTATGTCTGTATCAGTGACTATGTATTGGTAGGTCTGTATCAGGGACTCAAAAACTTAATAATTATCTATTCTATGCAAAATCATATCCAAATTGAGTTAACGTTATTTCAAAAAATTTATAAACATAGATAAACATATTTTAACAGATTCCAATGAATATTTTGATATATTTTTCATCATAATTGAACATATAGATAGTATTATCGAAACATATTAAAACATAATTGAGATTATCAAAATAGGTGAGGTCAACAACCTTAGATATCCTTCATTTAGAAGGAGAAGAATATCAATAGTGGGATTTGATAAATATTACCAAGATGATGGATGAAATGGTATTATTTGAGTGGGAAGAATTTAAGAATTTATTTCCAAGAAAAAATTTTCCTAAAACTCTTCAAAACAATAATGATAGAGAATTACTAGAGCTTAAGAAAAAGGATGGGGAATCTATCATTACATACAAGGTAACTTTTATGATTCTTACATGACATGACTTGTGTTTTTTTATAAAAAACATTAAAAAATAAATAGATTTTTTAATGTTTTAAAACCACACCTCCAAAAGTCCCAAACCATATAAGGATTTGGGAGTTACAATGAAGTAGTTTGATATGCTCTCCTGGTATGGATAGATTTTGTATAATTGTCCCATGGTTATTGAGATAATAAATGAAAGATGGAGTTCTAGGTTGGGGGATCAAATGATAAATGAAGAAAGAAGATGCAACCACACAAATGTCAAAAACATTGGAAGAACCATCATGGGAATTGATTCAAAGGGATAGGGAAATGATTCAAGTGCAGGAGAGAATTCCACCAAACTGCCAAATGTAAAATAGATGTGAAGAAGATAACCAACGTGATGATGTATGGAAGGAACCTCCCAATGCACCACCCATGGTTCAATGTTTCAATTTTAAGTATAAAGGGATATTTTCATTCTATTTCACTAAACTATGAGTCTTTATGGGTAATCAGTATCAACAACCACCGAAAAAATGATCATGTAAAATTATATGTCTTCACCACCATATAAGTGGAACATGAAAATGAAATCATCCAAGGAGCACTTATTATTCAATCATGAATGGGGAGAGGTTTTATTTGATTCTACTTCTACACATTTATTTATATCCTATATGTTTTCAAGAACTACTAAATCAAAACCATGACACCTTGAATTATATATGTACATAAATCACCTAGTAGTGCAATCAATTAAACTATGGTATTGAACTCTTCTCATTTTAGTGTCTATGGGAATACTTTTCTAACAAATCTAATAATCCTTCGCTTGGAATAATTTGATGCTATATTGGGCATTGGTTGGATCTAATTATATGGATCTCATATAAACTTCTAGGAAAAGTAAATCCCTTTTTTATTCCAAACCATACCATGCTCCCGTACAAATGTATCGAATATCATTAATATCCTTTGAAAAATCCCTCAATGGTATGGGTATTAATTCCCAATAAAGAAGTGTACCTTTTAAAAATGATTGAGTCAAAGGAAAGTGTCATCCTTTATAAAATTCCCAATATGAGAGAATACACTGATGTAATTCTTGAAGAGTTACTCAGACTTCTAACATATCATGGGGTACAGTTCTCAATAAATAATATACATGTAGCCACTCCTATATCTAAATTCTCATATTGGATGGACTTGATCAAACTAGTGGAGTAAAAGAAGTAGCCAAAATAGAATTTAGATATAGAGTTTAAATGATCCAGTCTATCTACTTGGGGTTTACTAGGACTATTTGTTAAGAAAATTGTTGGGTCAATGTGGGTGTTTATCAATTACTGAGAACATAACCCGATCACCAAAAAGAAAAAGTATCCCCTATCTATAATTGAAAACTTGTTAAATCAACTATAAGGAACTATATACTTCTCAAAGCTGTATATTCATTCTGGATATCATCAATTGAAGATAAATAAGGATTATATTCATAAGATGACCTTATGCACATGGTATGGGGACTATGAGTTCATAGATATTCCATTTGGACTTACTAAGGCCCCTATAATATTTATAAATTTGATTAATATAGTCATTAGAGACTACATTGAATTTTTTTTGGAAGTCTTTATCAATGATATTCTCATTTACTTCAAGAGTAAGGATGAACATTAAGATAATCTAATGATTTTATTTTTGAAATTAAAAAAAGAAAATAATGTATTCTATGTTCAGCATGTGTGACTATTGGATATAGAAAGTCACATTTATGGGAAAATGGTCATAAGTGAGGGAATTTATGTGGAACCCTCAAATAAAAAATAAATTGAGGAATTTCATAATCCCTCCATTGTCATAGAAATACATAGTTATCTTAGCATATATGGGTACTAACGATGTTTTTTGAAAATTTATCAAAACATTCTAGACCAATATCTACGTTAACAAGGAAAGTGGTAAAGAATGTATTGATGGGATAATGTGAGGAAAACATTAATGTGGAAAAGAATAGGCTAATTACTATTCTAATACTCACACAACCATAATGTATAGAAGGTTTTGGGATATACAATGATGTTTCAAAGAAAGGTTTGGGTTTTATACTCTTGAAAAGTAACAAAGTGATAGTCTACGTGTCACAAAATTTACAGATCCATGAATAGAATTACCTAATGCATGATCTGGAGTACGTAGTTTTGATATTAACCTTGAATATTTAAGGCACTACCTCTATGGTGATAAATGTAACATATATACAAATCATAAGAGTTTAAATTAAATATTTACATATAAATATCTCAACATGAATCAATGAAGATAGTTAGAGATGGTCTAGTACTTTTATTTATCAGTCCTCTACCATCATGGAAAGTTAATCATGTTAGCTAATACACATATTATAAAAGAACCTAAAACTATGTACATAATGTGAATTGAAAAATACCTTATTATTATGGATATGTAATGTATTAATCAAGAAATCATAATTGAAGGGAATACAATACACCTTCCCAAAATGATTTACAATCATCTACTGAGAGAAGATAAAGGATTCCCAAAAGAATGATCTAGAAATTCAAACGAAGGTGTAAGTACTAATGGAGGGTAATATTCATGAATTACACATCAATAAAATTATTTCATCAGGTTATAGACTCTCCTTTATCTTCTAATATCATTGGAGATTAAGAAATAACAATTGGATAATGAATATATCTCATCATCCTCCATCAATCCTGATTGAACCAAATGTATTATGTTCTTTGAGAGAACTAATGGGGGGAATTGAAGAAGGATATAAATGATTACACCTCAATGTTTTTGGTATGTTATCATGTCAACGCATAGTATTATAGGTCTATGGGTAAGTTGAAACCATTTCCCATACCCACGTGAAAATGGGAGAACATCACCATGGAATTTGTCATCAGTCACCTGATGATATCCAAAGGAAAAAATGTGATATGGGTTGTGGTGGATTGACTCAATAATAATACCCACATAATTTATATTTAGAAATATTTACCACTAAAAAAATTACAAGGTATACCTAGAGGAAGTGGTGAGGCTACATGGGGAATAAATTTTGATCATATATAATCATCTTTCAAAGTTCACTTATTAATTATGGAGAATTTTTCAACATGCTCTAAATACATAATAAAATTTTAGTATGTCCTATCACTCCCAAACTAATTTTAAATATGAATGTTCCTATCAAACACACAAGGATATGTTGAGAGCCTACTCAATGGAATTTAAAGGAGGATAGGATTAGCATCTCTTATTAGTTTAGTTCTCATGCAATAATAGCTTCCACCTAATTACACAAATGGATTCATGTGAATTTCTATATATAAAGTTATTTAGAACTCCTAATTGTTGGTATGATGTTCTTTAATGAAATATTCTTGGACCCAATCTTGTGATAGAGATGCACCACTAAAAATTAGGCCTTTAATAGTGCTAAAATTTTCATTTATAAACACTAAAGAAGCATAGACAACCAGAGCGAGATTAAAAGAGAAACTTTTTTATGAGAGATTGTAGAGGAGATGGAGAGGATTTTGAGACTGATCTCCAATGGTATATATAGTTCATAGGTGTACTTTCATGAATCCTCTATGGAAATATCTAACTTCTTTAGATCTTTCCTAATGGCTGGAGGTGAGGGTACTTTTGGTGAACATCATTTTATGGTGTAAAATTAAGGACATCAACCAACGATGCCAAAGAAGATTGGGATGAGCATATCTGAGTTGATAGATAATGTATTGTTGACTAGAACAACACCATTAGTGGTAATTAGTTTTGGTGGCATGCACCTTCGTGCTTCACCTATAGTGGATGAAGTAGTTTTGACCGAAACAGGTGAGATCTATAGATCTATGAAAGTTGATAGTTTTTATACAGTAGCGGTGATAGATGAGGGTCGAAGCGGCTTGGATATAGTCGAATATGGGAGGAATATTACCAGAGTGAGTGACCCAAACCATGTTTTTCCTAACGGAGAAAGCAGTGTGTACTAATTCATGTTGGTGGCTTATGCACAACAGACTAGAACATATGCTGCGGTGATGACCGGTGCGAGTAGTGAACATATTAATTATTCAATGGTGATGGCTGATGTCATGCCAATTAGAAAATATATTTATAGATCCATGATAGTGTGATTTCTCTATGGTTTTAGTAACCAATATGGATGGAACTCATCAGTCTTCGGCGGTGATGATAGATGGTGTGGTTACAGCAGAAGCTGAACATAAATCTTTTTTGGTGGTTAAAGAGGGAAATTGTCATCTTGATACACCAGTATCTTGTGAAGATGTGGGGATGGATCCATAGGGTCTTCCTTCAATGGCTAAAAAATTTAGAAAACATATTGAACAGATTTCCAATTGTAGATATTTTTGACATGTTAATGATATTGCTCCATAGTGAACGATCAAGAAAGGTGACACTGCCCATGTGACTGCTAATTGGGAGGTGATTCTTGAAAGATTTAAACATTTTTAATATTTAATAATTACAAGGATTATTCTCCCCTCTATAATAAATCCATAGATAATTGATGAATTAGATTTTAAACTAACCCCTATATGGTGTTTTTCTTCTTGGATATGTATTCCCCTCGGTCAGGGTTTCTTTCACGTCATATTCTCATCAGAGGATCTAAAGCATAGGAATTGTGGTATTGGCCAAATAAATTTAAATCTAGGTATGATATTCTTTCAAGATTTGGACTTTTTATTAAATCTATTTGCCATAAAAAATAAAGGATATCATGTTTGGATCAAGATTTTTGGTCTTAATTGGATCTTGCGGCATCCCAATATCTTATTTTATATTACCCCTACTGTGGGAATCTCGATAAAAATGGATATGAATACTGAGAGTTCCAAATTTGGTCATTATGCTAAGGTCCTAGTGGAAATTGACTTCAGCTCTCTCCTGATACATAATGTTGTTATCTCAGTATTGGATGGTGAAATCTCTTCAAAGGTGGTATATGAATGACTTCGTGATTATGTTCAGAATTTCAGAGTATTGGTCATTTCATGGACAAATGTTACCAGGATGTGGTTTTTCCATCTTTTCTTTAAAAGGGCATCATGAATATTCTTGTAGGAAGAAAATAAGGATGCAGACTGTTGGATCAAGTTATACCAAATACACACATGAGGGAGTGAATTGTGTCTTTTATAATTTCTTCACTAATTGTGAGGATTTTCAAGTCTATCCTTTATCTTTATCAGAATTTTTATGCATCATAAATAAATAGTTATTAGGGTGAAAAGATTTATAGTGGTTTGGGGAATATTAGGCCCCTAGTCCACTACACCAATGCTCTACTCCATGAGTTCGGTAATTTTTAGTATTTGGTCCTCTTATCAACAGACCATTCTCAACATAGTGCAGGAAATAGACACCTTTACAATTTAAGGCTAAAATAGAGCCTTCTGGTTCATACATAGAACCAAATACATGGTTTAGTACAAGAATCTAGTTACTCAAAATGAAAATAGTATTTGTTTAAAAATACTTTCCAGTTTTTCTTCATAGTTTCAGAAATATGCAACTGACAGTAGGTGGATTGTTGTCTTTAGAAACGATGTTCATCATGTAAGGTTAGTAATTAGTCGATCCGGTTGCAATAGATATAGAAATAAATTCAGAAAATCCAGAAAAAATGGATTCATGATAGATCTTAAATGTAGAATTGGTGAATATTCAACATGTTTCTTCTTATTCAGAAAATAGAGTTTTATCTTACTTTGTAACAGCAGATCTATATATCTCGAAAATCTTTGTAAACTAAAGTCAAAAAACTTGAAAGCTTGTTCTTATAATCTTTTCTTCTCAATGATAAGTCTCACTCTCTGTAATTAATAATAACACAGATGTATAATGAATAAATACTAGCATTTTCCTATTAAATTTAGATCCACAAATGTCTCCTTAAGAATCATGATATTCAAATGTTTGAATAACAAAGTAGTCGTAACTTCCATTAATAATCATCATGAAATCCTCCTATTAAATAAATCCCCTGAATAGAAAATAAATGGATTTAAATTAGTCAAAAATGTTCATTCATATCACTCTTTTAATCTAGCTTGAAAATAGTCTGATAATCCGCATAAAGACCATTGCTTGGTAAAGTTGAAATTTAAATCTCTGATACCAAACTTAGGGTTGAACTGTATAACATTCTTTCTCAAAACGTAAGGTTGACAACGTAAGGCTGATCATCCATACTTTTCTATTACACTTTAAAACATATAGTATATTATCCATAATTTCCTAATTATAAAAACATAAGATACATGATCCATAGTTTTTGATAGAACATAAGGTTCATTATAAAAGTAAGGTTGTTGATCTATACTTTTATGAAGAAAACGTAAGGTTACATACTTACGTAAGGTTCTTCTTCCATACATTTCTAATATTCCAAACTTAAGGTTACTTCCAAACATAAGGTTCTTTTACCATACCTTTCCGATAACGTATGGTTGATTAATCATGCTTTTCAGATCTCCCATAATGTAAACGTACAATTTTATCCTTACGCTACACTCATCAATGTAGGGTATAAATAGTGTTTCTAGAACACACTCAAATGATTTCTGAATACTTTTTCAAATATTCCATACTGTTTAAACACTTTAATATTACTCCAAAAATAAGAATATAAAGAATATTAATTTCTTGAAATATACTCAAGGTAAAATCATTAGAATAACAAACAAGGGTATTTGTGAGCATCAAAATCATCATAAAAAATATAGAGTAATGTTCTCAAAAATCACCCCTAATAATAATAAAATTGAGTTTTGTTGAGAACAAAACTTGGTCAATAATCTCCCTTTTTTTATGATCACAAAACCCATGAAATTAACGTACAAAATTAATTGCATATAATTTATAAATTTTCAAGGATAAGAACAATATTTAATTTTAAAAAATTTATTTCATCAAGAAATAAACATTGTGTTATTAAAATTTTTCATATATAAAAATAAACATTCAATTTTTAAAATTCATCCCCATTTATGAAGTAAAAAAATTTATGTTTTTCCAAATTTCTCTTTAAGAGAATCTATATTTCTCCCCTTGAGGTTTATCCGTATTTCTTCCCTTTAATAAAATAAAAAAACTAGAATTTTCTCCCCTTTAAATGAAATTAAAATTACTTTTCTCCACCTGAGTAAAAGATTTATAAATAAATAATAAAAAATATAAAATAAAATGTTGCGTTTATCCATATTTCTCCCCCTTTTTGTGACATCAAAAATAATGATAGAATAAAGAATATTACACATTTTAATGTAGCACTAAACTTAAGTAAATGCAATAATAAATTGTTTATCAATATTTGAATCTGGATTACTGACATTCTGATATAGACAGTATAGTAAAATAAATTAAAACATATGAAAATGAGATGAAAAGATATTTTATTGAAATATATATACAAGTATAGAAATGAAAACAAGAATCAAGGTTGGGTTAAAAGGTTTGTGAAACAGGTTTTAGTGCCTCTGAATGACTTCCTTGTGCTTTGTCATCTACATTCTCAACCTCTTCATCAAACCATATCCTAACTGAATTATTAGATCTCTTCCTTCCTGAGTCAAATAGATATCTTCAATTAGATTGACTCTGAAAAACTCATGAAATTTTTCTTCCTTTTCCATGAACTGATTTAGCTTTTTAGTGAACCTGTTCACCAAATCTTTTACCCCTAGTTTATCTGATGTAAGTTGGTCAACAATATGTTTTTTATTGTCTAATAGAATAGATAGTGGATCACTATTACATTATATTTATTGCAACCTTTCATTCATATTTATCATTACAATTGTATTGGCCTGGAATCTCTTGATCAGATCTACTGAAGTACCTGATGTATTTGATTGACTTCCCCTTATAGTAGCCAACTATTTCTCCATGAATGTTTTGAAGTCTGCCCATTCATATTTCAATACCATTTCAGATTTTAATTTCCCAACCTCGGCTAACATCTCCTTCTTAAAATCTTCCACTTCTCTTTTTGAAACCAAACATTATTTCAAGTTCTGAAACTTCCATCTCTCCTTCTCTAATACTCATCATAGGGAATCATTTTCAGCTTGAATTCTATTAAATTTTCTAATTAACTCCTCCACATGATTATTCTCAAAATTATAGGCACCTTGTTCTTGAGTCTCAACTTGATTTAAAAAAATTAAAGGCAATCATTATGCATCTGATTTCTCCTCTTCTTCCCATTCTAATAATTTTTCAACTGATTTTTCCTCCAAGTCCTTCTCTGACTCATCCATAGAAAAATTTTCATTAAGAACTTCAGTATGAATTTCAGAATGATTCTCTTCTAGATTCACATCAGTAGGATGTGTCTCCTCATGATCACATTATTCAAGAGTTTCTTATAAAACATGATCCTCTAGAACAAATTCATTTTTTTGTGTAGATTGTTATTGAATAGATTCAGTTTGAGACACTTCAGTATCTTCAGGCGCTTCCTCTTCCTGGGGCACAATATCCTTTTCAACTTGAGGATTCACCTCAATATGAGAAACTATTTGCTATTGAACATCCTGTAAAGCATATTCTCTAAGAAATATATAGATTAGGAGATCTCTAGTTGTAAGATATTTAGTAGGAGTAGATTCCCCATCAGTTGGAATCCCTCTTTTCCTTGAAAGCTGAAGTGTTTCTGGATATGTAGGTGCATAAACTTTTTCAAATCTCAGTCTTCTGGAATTTTTTGAAACTTCACTTACTCTTTATTTAGCCATGCCATCTTTATACTTTCTAGGTTTCTCCCCCTGAGCTGATTCCTAGTCTTCCTCATCCCTAATAGGCATAAGCTTTTCTTTTATAGTACTCTAGAAGAATCAAATCTTCCTCAGAGTTCTATCATTGAAAACATTGTTGTGGAGGCATATTACTCGGGCATCCACTAATCTCACCATATCAGACTTAAACAACAATTTATACTTGAACCTTTCAAATGGGTAGAAGTTACTTCTTGCTTCTGATTGGAAATAATAATTCAGATATCTTACCATATATCTAGGGAAATTCAGCTTTATGTCACTCAGAAGTAAAAAAATTCAAATGCATATCTGGAAATAAAACCTCTTCCATTTCTGAAATTCTTGTTGCAATCCTTGTTTGCATAAACTTCACAAGTATTTTCTGATCAGGTTCTAAATCCTTGAAAAACATCTTTCATACATTCATAGAACCAAAAATAAATGACATAATTTCCTCGGATTTATGTACATTATCATTAATATTCTTTAATTAAAAATTATAAACTCCATCATGAGGGAAGTTTAATATCATAGCGATTTCCATAGAAGAGATAGAGAAATCCCGATCTTCAATTTTCTCAATTGTTATATCTTCTTCTTATCCCAGACTAAATTGACCAATTTTTAAGAAATGACATAGTTCAACCTAATATAAAAATTCTATGTTTTCTCCACTAAACGTCTGTTTTAGATTTTGAAAGGAGAGAGCTTTCCTTAGCAACCGATCGGATTGATATATCCATTCCTAGTCAATCACTTTACCTTGTAGGATTTTTCTTCTGGCCAATAATTGACATTTGGCATTACTAGATTCTCCTTCCTCGATTTTCTTTGTCTTGTCCATTTATATCGTAGATTTCTGAAGGTTCTAATGTCTAGGATTTCAAAGGATCAGGTTTGGGTCGACAAGAGTGGTAAGGATTTTTCATTTTCGAATGGTTTTGAGATAAATGAATGGGTTTAGAATTTTAAATGGCTCTAACATCCTTGATTCACATGTCATTTATGTACATAATAATCATTACATTATTTAAAGAAAATAATATGTATGCGGAAAAAAATTATAGCAGTACAGACAAAATTTTAAATTATTCTAAAAACAAATAATTAAATTATTTTAAAAAAATATAATAAAATAAGAATTAATATAATCAGTAAATAAGATTAAAATTAAATAAACCTAGCTTTCACTTTATAAAATTAAACCTTGTAGTGGGTAGCGGTTTAGTAAAAATATCAACAAATTAAATTTTAGTACTTACAAATTCTAAGAATGTATCCTTTTTAGATTATGATCTCTTAGACAGTGATGTCTGATATAAATATTCTTAGTTATAAAATGATTAATAGGGTTTTTTGAAATATTTATTATCCTTGTATTATCACATAAAATAGGTTTATTATTAAAATTTAGTCCAAATTCCATAAGAGTGTTTTTCATCCCCAACACTTGTGTACAAAAACTGCCTACAGACACATTTTTTGCCTCGGCTGTTGACAAGGAAACCGAGTGTTCTTTTTTACTAGACCATGAAAATTAAGATTTTCCTAAAAAGTGACAGGTTATCGATGTGATTTTTATATCTAATCTACATCTTCCAAATTCATTATCTGAATATGAAATTAAATGAAAATTATCTCTTTTGGATAGAGAAGATATTTAAAAATAAGTCCTTTTAAACATCTAAAAATTATTTTAATATCCCATAGATGAGATTATTTGGTATTTGATTAAAATATAGCACAAAAACATACTAAATACATTACATCTATCTTGTTATCCATAAGGTATAATAACCTTCCAATCATACCTCTATATAACTTTTTTTCAACCGATTTTTCAGTTTCTTTCAAATCTGGTTTTATATTAGTACACATAGGAGATTTATATGTCTTTCTATTTTCAAGTCCAAATTTCATCAATATATAGATAATGAATTTTCTTTGATTAAAACATTTCCAAAATATTTTTGATAAATTTAATGTCCTAAAAATAAATTTAATTCTCCTATCATACTCATTTCAAATTCTTTTTCATTAAATTTGAAAACTCATGATAATTTTTTTGATTGTTGATCCCAAAATTACATCATCAACATAAATTTGAACCAATAAAATATTAGAGTTTACTATTTTCTTAAATAATGTTGGATCTCTCATTCCTATAGTAAAATCATTTTTCAAATGAAAAGAACATAATCTTTCTTACCAAGCCCTATGTGCTTGTTTAAGGCGATAAAGAGATTTATCAAGTATAAAAACAAAATATGGTTTTTGAGAATTTCCAAAACTAGGAGGTTGTTCAACATAAAATTCCTCCATTAAATATCCATTTAAAAAGGAATAATTATCATCCATCTGAAATAATTTAATTTTTATATGAGATGCATAGGCTAAAAGGATCCTGATGGAATTTAATAAAGCTATAGGTTCAAAGGTCTCATCATAATCTATTCCTTATTTCTAATTATATCCTTTAGATACTAGTCTTTCTTTATTGCTATTTATTATTACTTTATCATCTTGTTTATTTCTAAAGAACCATTTAGTTTCTATAAGTGGATAGTTCTGTGGTCTTTCAACTAAATTCCCAACTTCATTTCTCTTGAACTAGTTTTGTTCTTCCTGCATTTCTATCATCCAACTTTCATCAACTAAGGATTCATCTAATGTATTAGGTTGTAATTGGGAAGTAAATCTAGAAAAGTCAATAATATTTCCTATATTTATTCAAGTCTTTATTCTTATGTCTAGGTCCCCTATAAAAATTTTTAAAGGATGATTAATTAGGGTTCTAGACTATCTGGGTAAAACACTGTTAGGTTCATTAGTGTAATGTTCTTCTAAACTTGACTGAATTTTATTTATATCTTTTTCAAAATCATCTTTCATGTTCTCAAGTCCCATGTTATCGTGAAAGTCAGATTCATCAATTTGGTCTTTCCTTTTTCTCGAAGGGATCATATTCATCAAATTTCACATGAACTGATTCTTCAACAATCCATAACTTTTTATAAAAAAATGTATAATCTTTGGAGGTAGTAGAATATCCTAAGAAAATTCCTTCCTTAGATTTTGGATCAAAATTAATAAGGGTTTCCTTGGTGTTCAAGATATAAACCTTGCATCTAAAAACTTTAAAGTATTTTACTTTATGTTTTCTTTTATTCCAAAGTTTATAGGGTGTCTTTTTGAAAATTTGTCTGATTAAAAATCTATTCAGTATATAAAAGGTTGTTCTTACTGCTTCTTTCCTAAAATAGGTAGGAAGTCTATATTCATTTAGCATACTCCTAGCCATTTCCTAAATAGTTCTATTTATTCTTTCAACAATATCATTCTGTTGAGGTGTTATTGGTGCAGAGAAGGTGTGTTTAATAACTAAATTTTAACAAAAGGAATTGAATTCAAAATTCTCAAATTCTCCACCATGATAAATTCTTAATGAAATTATTTTAAATCCTTTTTCATTTTGAACATCATTACAAAAACATTTAAATAAATTAAAAGCTTCATTTTTATATTTTAGATAGAAAATTCAAGTAAATCTAGAATAGTCATCAACTAATACACATATATATATTTTACTAGCCAAACTTTATATTCTTGAAGGTCCAAACAAATCCATGTGGACAAGTTCTAGAAGTTCAGATGTGGCATCTTCATTTACAGATTTGTAGGATGATTTGTGCTTCTTTCCAAGTTCACATGTATCACAGAATCTATCACTTTCAAATTTGACACCAAGAAAATAAAAAACCAGTTGTTTTTTAGATAACATATGAAAATCATATATATTGCAATGCCCAAGTCTTTTATTCCATATCCACGATTCATTTTTCTTAGTAGTTAATTAGTTTACCTTTTGTTTACACATGTAATTTAAGTCCAGGGAATAAACATTATCAGTTCTGGGTGCTCTAAATTTAAGCAATTTATCTTTAAAATAGAATAACAATTTTTAGAAAAATAAAAAAAATTAACCATCATCACAAAGTTGATATATACTTATCAATTTGTGTTTCAATCCTTGTACATAGAGTAATCTCTTGAATGAGACAGCTTCTGGATCTCCAATAGTTCTAATGCCAATAATTTTACCTCTGACATTGTCACCAGATGTGACTAATCCACCATCCTTTTGAATTAGTGTTATAAAGTTAGATGAGTTTCCACTCATATTACTAGAGAAGCTACTGTCCATATACCATATTTTAGAACGGCTTTTGTGACCTACTTCCTGCAAGGGTATTCAAACAAAAGTTTGTTTTGGAACTTGTACTATATTGGGTCCAACAGTGTTAGCTAGAAAAGATCTGGGTATCCAGACTTGATTTGTTTTTTTTATAATCAATAGAATCATATAAATTGTTTACAACAAAGGTTTTCTTAATCCCACTTATTTGAGGTTGCCTTAAATAGCAGTTTTTAGATATGTGATTTTTTGTTCCACAGTAGTTGCAAATTATACCTTTTGAACTTGGAATAAAATAGTTCTTATACTATTTGGGTTTCTCACCTTTATTGTCTATTCCATGTCTTTTTCTAATCACATTATTTCCATGAATTTCATTTAGTGAATTTTCTCCTTTTGTAAAAAAACGAGTTTCATTTTTTTTATGTATCTAGTTCTGTTTTCAGTTTTTTCTTCTAGTTTCATTATTTTTCAGTTTTTATTCGATGAGTTATATTTTCCAATTAATTCTTGATTTTTTTTAATCATAGTTTATCTTTCTCTTTAAATAGCAGTGTGAATATTTTTTACTGACTTATTTCTCTTAAATAGGGAATCATATTTTTCTTCCAGTATATTATAGTAGGCTGCATGTTTTTTATTTGAGCTACTAGAACTAGAATCTAAATCAGATGAGTAAAAGGATTGTACCTTATTAGATGCTTCTATAAAGCACATATTTTCTTTTAGATTCGATTCTTCCTTTTATGAGTCAAGATTTGATGAGCTAGTGGAGTCTTCATAAACACTCCAAGTAGATTTCATTTCTCTTTTTTCTTTCTTCTCATAATTACTGTTACTAAAAAAATTATTTTTCTTATCTCCTTTTAATTGAGGATAGTCCAGTCTAATGTGACCCATCTTTTTCATTCATAACATCTGACTTCCTTTGTTCTTTTTTATCTCTCCTGAAGGATTTTCTGAATCCCTTCTTATTTAGGTAGAACTTTCTAAACTTTGTAGTGAGCTGAGCCAGTTCAATATCTGAATTAGATGAATCAGAACTCTTTGATTTTACTTTGATTTCATTCTTTATCTTTCTACTATTCTTTTGGGATGGTACTTTCATAGAAATATTTTTTATTTTGATCAAGACTTTATTCTCATTTTCTTCATCTTTTATCTCATTTTCATACATCTTTAGGGTTCCAATTAATTCTTTCATAGTTAGATCTTTGACTGGTGATTATTTCTTAATGGTCGTTGATATCCCATTCCATTGGTTTGGAAGTACTCTTAGTACATTTAAGGTTTGACATGCTTGTTTGATAGGATCTCCCAAGGAAGTGATGTTGTTGATTATTTTTTTAAGACTTACATTCATCTAACTTATGCTTTCACCATCACACATTATAAATTTATAAAATTTTAGTTTTGCAGTAGAAAAACTCATTTTTCTGACATTGTCAGTTCCATCATAAGCAACTGCAATTGTCCGCCACATTTCATAAGTAGTCAGTCACTAAGATACTCTGTTAAATTTATTTGGTCCTAGACCGTAGATGATAGCATTCATAGATTTTGAATTTATGTCGTACTCTTCTTTAGTAGTTGCATTCCATGTTTTAGGTTTCTCATGAATTTCATAAGGAGTAAAAAAATTTAGTAGACACTGTATCTAAGACTTTTCAGATAGATTATCATCCTAGACTTCAAACATCCATAGTTTTCACCATTAAATTATAGAGCTCGAACTATTGGCATTCCCACTCGTGTATCATACATTGAGATCTCTGAGTATAATCCTATGATGATTTTAACTTGTTATATCTTTATCAAAAGAAATCCCCACCTTTGATACCAATTGTTGGATAGGGTTATACCAAATATGGAAAAGAGGAGGGTGAATTGTGTATTTTATAATTTCTTCACAAATCGTGATGATTTCCGAGTATTCCCACTATCTTTATCAGAATGTTTATGTAGCAGAAAGAAATAGTTATCAGGAAGTAAAGATGTATAGTGGTTCGGGGAACAAAAGGCCTCTAGTCCACTCCACTGACGCCCTAATCCACGAGTTTGTTGATTTTCACTATCTGGTCCTCTTATCAATAGACCGTTTACAACTGAGTGCAGGCAGTTGACACCTTTACAAGTTAAGGCTAAAACAGAGCCTTTGGATTCATACACAGAACCGAATAAAAAGCTTAGTACGAGAATTCAGTTACTCAAAATGAAAAGTGTATTTGTTTAAAAATAATTTCTAGTTGTTCGTCACAGTTGCAGTAATATGCAACTGACAGTAGATAGATCCTTGTCTTTAGAAAATATGTTCTTCAGGTAAGTGAGGTTCTGAGTCAATACAGTTGCAATAGATATAGAAATAAATTCAGTAACTCCAACAACAATGGATTCACGATAGATCCTTGAGGTAGAATCATTGAATCTTCAACGTGTTTCTTCTTCTTCAGAAAATAGATTTGTATCGTAATTTGTAACTGCAAACCAGTATATCTCGAATATCTCTGTAAACTGATGTCAAGGAACTTGGGAGCTTGTTCTTCTACTCTCTTTTTTCGTAATGATCCACCTCACTCTCTGTAATTCAAAAAAACACAGATATATAATGAATAAATATGATTGTTTTCCTTTCAAATTTAGATCCATGAAATTTGCCTTAAGAATCGTGATATTCAAATGTTTGAATAACAGGGCAGTCCTAACTTCTCTTATTAATTGGAAAGAAATCCTCCTCTTAAATAAATCCTTTTAGTCACAAATAATTTTATTTAAATCATTCGAAAATGTTCTTTAATATCAGTTTTTTAATATGGCGGGAAATCAGCATGATAATCTGAATAATGGCTATTGCTTGATAAAGTCAAAATTTAAATCTCTAACGCCAAACGTAGGGTTGAACTACATAGAATTATTTATCAGAACGTAAGGTTGACAATGTAAGGTTGAGAATCCATACATTTCTCTTCAACTTTCAAATTTATGATATATTATCCGTACTTTCCACTTTAGAAAAACATATGATACGTGATCCACACTTTTTGACAGTATGTAAGGTTCATTATAAAAGTAAGTTTGATGATCAAAACATTTATAAATAAAATTTAAGGATCCATAAATATGTTAGGTTCTTCTTCCATACTTTTATAATATTACAAATAAATGTTTCCTTCTAAACTTTAAGTTTCTTTTATTATACTTTTTTGATAACGTATGCTTGATTAACCATACTATTCTGGACTCTCATAAAGTAAACATAGAAATTTATCCTTATGCTACGCTCTTCAACATAGGGTATGAAATGTGTTTTCAAAACACGCTCAAATGATTTCCGAATAATTTTTCAAATGTTCCATGTGTTTTAAAAGCTTTAGTATTACTCCAAAAATAATAATATAAAGAATATTAATTTCATGAATACTCAAGGTTAAAACATTAGAATAACAAACAAGGGTATTTGTGAGCATCAAAATCATCATAAAAAGATATAGTATTGTTCTTAACAATCTCCCCCTAATAATCTTAAAATAGAGTGTTGTTGAAAACAACACTTGCTCAACACCGACTACACAAAGCAATGTAGACCCACTTGGAGACAAACAATATTTTCCAAACAAGGGAAATGTGAAGGATAAAGTTGGTTCTTCATATATGGCTACAGAATTTTCAACTAAGGTGGAACAAGAGACTCATGTGTCAGTGTTAGATATGGACTAGACATTGGTGCTTGAGCACAGAGAGAATTCTCAAGCAGATGAGGGTGACCTCATACTCGGAGTGACTTTAGAATTGAATCCTTGTTTGCAGGACCCTACTCTGGTAATTGGGGGTAACAAATTCCGAATGATGATGGGGATCTATCAAAAATTCAAGATAAAATCAATAAATTAAGGGAAACTCATGGAATCAATGTAAGGTTGGATGTTATTGAGGATGAATCCCCAAATGAACCATAATATAGTCAGGCTTGGTCCAAAGGAAACAAAGTTGTTATGGATGAAGATAGTTTTCAATTCATTCCTCCTAAGAAAGTGATACATATAAATGACTATTCTTATCTAAATCCAACTATGGTAACCAGGTCTCATGGACCCCTAGAATTTAACTCTGATTGGTATGGTGATTACGGTGATTCCTATCTGTTTGATTATGATATTTTATCTTTGGTTTTTCTTAGAATGAGGGAATGAATGATTTTATGACCCCACCCATCCCCATTCTATTTTTTTTATTTTCCTTTTTAATAAAAGGGATATTCCCTAACCTTTCTAGTATCACTACTTGCAGAAGAAATGATGAAGGGGGTACTGCAGTATGCTATAACAAAACATTGCAGTACCGGTGAAATGTCTTGTAACAACAGACTATAACACCAAAAACCTCATAAAATTAGAAAAATCAAGTGAGAATACAGAATTTAAATGAAATAAAATTTACAACACAAATACCAGAAAAAAAAATATATTATAGAAATATTAATCATTGGTTTATACAATTACACAAGTACAATTTATTATATACATTCAAAAATAGCAGTCTTCCTTTTTATTTTGATCCTAACCCCATCTCTAGAAAAACGCACTTGTATATGAAAAAAATTCTTACGATAGAAATAATATAATGAAATAAATTTAATAAAAGTGTTAATTTAAAACTAAACATTGATTCATATTAGGAACATTATATATCAGATTTAGTTGTGGTTGATTCTTACACATCACACCATTTATTTTCATCTTCAAACATTAACTCTATGAAAATTAACTAAATAATATAAGATAAAATGATATGAAAATTAATTAACTAATGGTAGATAGAATTATTAGAAACAATATATGGTCATTTTCTTATTTTTGTCTATGTGATGCGCATTTTAAACTAAAATGACACTTATATGTTGAAAAGATGCACTTTGAGTCATACTAGCACACCATGTGTCATATTGAGGTGCTGCTAATTTCTAGAAATATCTAATGACTTTATGGATCATTTTACTAATGTAACAAAAAAATTAGAATGTGTTCGATCGGTTTTTAATGAGTGGCATTTTTTGAACTAAACTGTCGATTTTAAACTAATAACAGACACATTGAGTCATACTAAGAACATCATGTATCAAATTGATGTGTGGTTGATTCCTACACATCACAAATGTCTTATGGATCATTTCACTTAAGTATCAATACAATATTAATGCTTTTTCTTGGTTTTCAGTAGGTTAGTATTCATTTTTACTAAAATTGATGTTAATTTTAAATGAAAAGACTCACTTGGAGTCATACTGATCACATCATGAATTATATTTATGTTAATCTAAATCATACACATCTCAAAAGACTTATGGATCATTTTCCTAAATTTTTAAAACAATCTTAATGTGTTTCCTCACTTTTGAGTAAATCATTTGTTTTTTTTACAATAATGTCATTTTAAATTGGAGACATACACTATGACACGTATCGATCAAACCGTCTATCAGTTTGAGGTGAGACTGATTCCTACATGTCACAAATGACTAATGAATCAATGTATTAAATTATCAATAAAATTCTAGTGTCTTTGATTTCTTTTCATTGAGTGACATTTTTGGAACTAAACTATTGATTTTAAACTGATAAGAGACAAACTAAGTCATGTCAGTCACATCATGAATTGAATTTTTGTACATATTATTTCAACACATCTCAAATGACATATGGATCATTTTACTAATGTATCAAAATAATCAGAAACATCTTTCTTATATTTGAGCACATCAAATGTTTTTTAACTAAAATGTGCTTTTAAACTAGAAACACGCACTCTGACTCATGTCGACAACATCATGTATAATTTTGACATGATATTGATTCCTAAATGATAGAAACAAAAAATAAATCAATTTTAGAAATTATCAATAATATTAGAGCATGTTTTCTTAGTTTTAAGTGAGTGAAACTTTTTGAACTAAAATAACGATTTTAAATTGATAATGAAAACATTAAGTCATAATGGGAATATCATGTACTTAATTGATGTTAGGATAATTCCTAAACATCATAAATTACTTATGGATCATTTTCCTAAATTATAAAAACAATGTGAATATGTTTTCTTTGTTTAGAGTAAGTCAGTTGTCCTTTTTACTAAAATTGATGTCGATTATAAATAAAAAGATGCACTTAGAGTCATACCAGTCACATCGTGTGTCTGGTTTTGGTGTCGCTGATTACTACATGTCAAAAATAAATTCTAGATATTTTTTCTAAAGTATTAATACAATTTTAATGTGTTTTCTAGTTTTGAGTAGGTTAGTTTTCTTTTTTTTAAAAATATATGTCAATTTTCAATAAAAAGATACACTTTAAGTAATATCAACAACACCATGCATCGAATTGAGGTATAGCTAATTGAAACACATACCAAATGGATTATAGATCATTTTAAAAAAGTATCAAAAAACAATCCTAATGTGTTAACTCAGTTTTTAGTTTGTAACTTTTCTTTTTAACTAAAATTATATTTTAAACTGGAAACACGCACCTTCACTCATACCAATCACATTGGGTATCTGTTTGATGTGAGAAAAATTCTTACATGTCACAAATGAGTTATTAATAGATTTCAAAAAAATTCAAGAAAATATGAGCATGTTTTCTTGGTTCTTAATGAGATTAAATTTGTTAACTAAACTATTGATTTTAAAATGACAATGAACATCGTGAGTCATACTAGACACATCATGTATCAGATTGAGATCAGGCTAAATCATACACATCACAAATGAATTATGGATCATTTTCTTAAAGTATAAAAATAATATGAAATTTTTTCTTAGTTTTGAGTAGGTCAGTTGTCCTTTTTATTAAAATTGATTTCAATTTTAGATAAAAAGATGCACTTGGAATCATACAGGTCACATCATGCATCAGATTGAGGGGTGGATGATTCCTACACATATCAGTATATATATTAAATATATATATTTATTAAATGTATATAAATATATATAGTAAATATATTCATTATTTAAATAAATTTTTAAAAATTTTATAATTATTTAAATATATATTTAATTATTTATTTATAATTATATAAATACTTTCCCAACAAATAATTTTTTATTTATAATTATAAATGTATAAAATAGTAAATATAAATTTATTAAATATATTTATTTATAAGTATTTATTTAAAAATATATTTTAATCATTAATAATGAATATTTATTAGAAAATGAGTACACTTTAAAAATATTTTAAAATTGGATAAGATTGATTAATTAAATATAAATCATTAAAAAATTGGAATATAATAAAACAAAGATGAATACATATTGAAAATATTAAAACATAATCAATAAATAAATATAAAATAAATATTAAAATTGACTAAATTGCCAAAAAAATATTTGGGTGTCTTCGTAGTAAATAAAAATTAATTAATTATGTATATGTGAAATAAATATATTTTGTTTGATCTATGTTAAATTGAAAAATCAAATGACATTCAATTATCTCCATTTCTCGATGCAATTAATTAGTATTTCTAATTCATATTAATTTTTAATTATATACAATTATTCACTAAATATATTACTATTTAATGTAAATCATAAATATTTTGTATTATATAAATCATATTTATATACATTGATGTATATATACATATAATATATTCTATTTATTAACATTATCAATAATTATTTAATTAATAAAATGTTTAGTATTTTTCTCAATTTATATATTTTTAATTTTTATTTGTTTAATTTTTTATTTTACCTATATCTATATATTTAATTTATAATATTTATTATTATTTATAATTTATATATAGAATAATCAATTTATTCATTTTTATAATTACTTATTTAATTAATAAAAAATTTAAGGTTGTTTTTAATAAAATCATTTTTATTTTTCATTTATATAATTATTTTATTTTATTCAGACTTTATCATCACTAATAAATAACTGATAAAATATTCCTTCATGGGTAGTAAATATAATGTGCTAATATAGGCTATCCTTTATCAGCGTTAAAAAATGCACCAATAAAGGGTGCCATTTATCAGTATTTGAAAAAAAAGCATCGGTAAAAGGTAACCTTTATCAGCGCTTGTTTTAGCATTGATAAAGGAAAACTATACCAATGTTTTTTTCTAGAGATGATAAAGGTCAGTGCTATTAAAGGCTTTTTTGTAGTAGTGATTATAGAGAAGGTCAAATCCATCCAGTATCATATAAAATTTTCTTATAGTTTTCACAAGATAGATAACAAAAATCGGTGAAGGGACATGTACTTTAAAGTCGAAGAAAATATATTCTAATGAATATCACCATGGAAGAGAGTCATGTGGTTTCTAATGAAATGGAATCGTATCCCTAGGTACATTGGTCCCATTTAGATCCTTGATCACATAAGAGTAGTGGACTATCGGCTAGCACTTACACAAAACAAGGATCATTTTCAGGATTTGTTTCCCAAATATCTCTTGAGAAAGTACAAACATGATCCATCATATATGTTAAATCTAGAGGTGGTACAACAGGATCATTAAATCTTCTATGAGGATTAGATTGTGAATAGCTTGAAATGTAGAGACAAGGTTTTATAAAAAATGAAAACTCACCTAGGAAAAGTTGGGTGGAGAAATCATAAATTTGAAGAGGTGATGTGGGAACTGAAGGAAACAACAAAACACAAGTAGCCTTTTTTTATTCTCACCCGATAATATGTTTTAGAATTTCATGTATAAAATTTCTAAAGTGGGGAATAATGTAATGTCCTAGACTTTACTAGTGACATTTTTTTCCAGAATGAATGTGTATTAAATAGATTTTTACACATAAAGCACATAGAGAAACTCAAAAAAAATTATTTCATTAATTTAGATAATTAAATTAGTCATAAACTTAACCCATGAAAATAAAAAAATTACAATGGGACCAAAAATAGAAAATTAAAAAATTAAAACTAGAATTATTGTATCTTCATAATATGCTGGAATCATCTCTCCCATGAAAAAACACTATAGAAAATAAAAAAAAATTAGAATACCAATCAAAATATTATAAAAGGAAAATATAAAACCTTGGGTGGAATTTTAGTGAATAATGTATGAATTAATTAAGTGGTATTTATAATATATAATGCGACTATTTGAATAGAAATGTAATTATTGGAATAGTAACCTGGATGTAGGGAAGAGTAACTCAACCATTGTAATAGTGATTTCATGTAAAAATAATAAAATTTAGTTTAAACAGTATTTATCATGACAAATTTAAAAATAGAAGTATTTCAATTCCTTAAAATAAATATCAAGATTAAAAACTCAAAGAAAATATGAGAATATTTTTAATAACATGTATTTTAATGTATTTCATTGAAATCAAATTTTCATTCTAAAAATGAAAAATAGATATTTTAAAAAAATAGTCTGATTAATTTAATTTAATTTATAGAATCAGAAATTCAAAATTTTTCATGGGTGATTGTTTTATTATTTTCTTAAATACTTCTATTTTTACATGAAAAATAAAAATACTATTTTCAAAATATCACATGTTTTTTAACATAATGATGAAGAATTAATGAGTTAATAAATGATAAAATGTTATTTATCCTGAAAATAAATTTAATAAGATAAATTTGTATTTAAAAAAATAACTTATTTCTAGACCTAAAAATTATTTTCCAAAGTCCAAGTGAAAAGTATTCCATTAAAAAAATAATTTACCTCGTTTTCAATTTCCCTTATAATAAACTGGTGGATTCAGTTTATAAAGGTATTTAAAGACTTAAAACCATTAAATTTTATTTATATATGATTCATAATGTCAAAAATATCTCCCTTAAAATTTTTAACATGGATATAGTATTTTATTTAATATTTTATCACAAACCCCCTTCTCCTCAAGTATAAATAACCTATCAAATCTCCTTTGAAAAAACACATACCATAATACTTAAAAATCCAAACATCTTCCCATATTATTTACTATAAGTACCTTATAATACTTAGGGACTTTATTTTGACATTAAAATCCATTCATTCAAGTATTTTAGTGTCGTAGAGAAGAAGAAAAGTGGAGAAAATTGCAAGTTTTCCTCAAATGTTCTTCATATTATCCTCTACACTTCCTCTTTTTTTCTATTCATTTCAAACAAAAATATTATAAAATTAATTTATTAGTAAGTTAACATTATATAAACAATGTTAAAATTATTTCATGACAATATTTATGGTATATTTATATTTCAAGCTTAACGTTTCTCAACTTTTAAGATTCTCTCGTCAACGGTCTGTTAACCACCTACGAAGACATTTTCCACTCTTTGAAAAACATCACCTTTATGGATAGATAGTATGAATTATATATAACCTTTAAATATGTAATTAAATGTATTTTAATATTATTGAATTATTTTTTCTACTATATAAAAGAACTTGTAAAAAATAGTGAAATTAAAACAAGAATGTATAATATAATGAAAACATGATATGAAAACAATTTAAATTTAGAAAATAATATTATAAAATACAATAATATAATTATAATGGATAAATAGTGTAATAATAGAGCATTATAAAAAATTAAATGTTTGAATAAACCTACTTTTATTATATAGAAGGTCATTGATCAGCGAATTAAAGCGGGATTGAAGGTAAGGGGATTCTCAAACCCAAACTCCTTCTTTTTGGGTTATCTCCTCTTTCACATTTTTTCTGTATGGATATTCTTATAATTACATTAAAATTTTATTCCTATATAAATCCCATTTTTAAGTAGATACATGTCTCTTCTATTTAAAAATTTATTATAATCCATTTACAATTATTTTCCAAAAATGATTTAATTTCCAAAACATATCACCAACGCATCTTGATTTGTTTCATATTCCACTCAAGAATTATGATTTTTTATTTCAAGAAAGGATTTAACTTATTCATTTGGTAACTCCAAAGGTTATACATTAAAGTATTATTTAAAAAACTATATTAAACCCATTCATTTCCATGGGTTTATTTCATGAGTTTGATTGTTTTATATTCTATGTAGAAATAATGGTTATGATCATTTTATGCTTTTAAGGGTAGACTCGGAATTATATATCCCTCGATGCATTTGGTAATGTGGTAAATCTCATAATATTATGTGTATTATTCATGAAAATTATTTTATATTTTTTTAATTATTATATTATGATTTATGAACATATTTTATGCATTAACATGATGCTAGCTTTATTCACAATTATGTGTGTTATTTAACCACTATATTATGATGTTTCATTAATATTATGATTATGCAAAATTCAATTCCATTATAAAAAATTTGACTCATGATTTTTATTGGGGTCCTATTATTATGATATGATGATGTTTATTAAGCTCACCCATGTACTATTGATTCATGTCTCATATTCCTCCCATTACTAGGATTTTAGTTCACCCGTTTCTATGATGTATATCTTCACGTGATTACATGTAATAAGTATAAAATGGGAGATTTTAGGATTATATATAAGGATTTAAATCATGCTTAATTTTTAATATGTATAATTGATGTTTGAGCCTCGCTTTCCTAAGATACTAAACCTTTAGATCCATGGGTTTTTCACTATTTTTTTGTTTATCATAAAAATTATGTAATAATATTATAAGAAAAATTTGGTTCACTATACTCATTGATATAACAGCCTCAGATTTCTGAGGTAAAAATTGATATGTGTGTTCTATATGATATGTGAAACCTAGAGGGGTAATAATTCGGTACATACAATATAGTGGACCCAGATATAGGTTCCCTCGATTCCCTATGATTATGTTAGAGTGATGGATTGGAAAAGGATGGCCAAGGGGTAGGATGATAGAAGTGTTCAGATGTCTTAGAGCCTATTTTCAAGATGATATGTGGGGGGATGAGTGTTCCACAACCACTTTTATATGATTATACCCTATTGGGGACACTATAGTATGGATTCATGTGTACATTCATTGAGAGAACTATGTTATCTTGACTTTAGGGATTATATGGTATTTTTCCCTCTCACTATTATGATTTCATGTTATAGTGGATTTTAGTTTTATTAGGAAATAACATGATCATTGATATTTTTTGGTGTTATATTCCCTTAAATGATGGATTTGACCATAAATTATATTATGAGAGAGAGGAACTAGTATGCGGTGTCTAGATTATGATGTGACCTAAGGGACCAGAGAGAGTGCCCCAAATTTAGAAACTATTGTGATAATGGGAATAAGTTGAGTGATTGGGAGGATATCATAGGAAATGTGATATTGTTCTTGGAAAATGGATAACTTATTGGATGATTATGTTATATGGTATTCTGGTGTTGTCCGTTTCACCCCTCAATGTGATCTGATATTCTGGGGTGGGTCATTCTTTACCCATATGGTCCTATGGGAAGGCCGCTCTTCCCCTCGATATGATATGTTTAGATATAACTAGTGAGGTAATTATCCTTTCATTTATTATGTTAAATAGAGATATAATAGGTTTTCTTCTTCTCAACAGAATTATTATGATATATGGAGATATACCAAAAAATTAGTTATCCCCTGATGATTTTGATATATATATATATATATTGGTACATAACCCCATGATGTTTATGATATATGTAGATATAATGAGTGAAGAAATTATGTGCTCAACTATTATTTTATATCTATATACCAGTATTTTTAGTAATTATATCTTCAATTATATGACATTTGTAAGATACTTTTCTCTTAAAGTCCTTTTAAAAGTCTCTTTTATGAAATTCAAAAAGATTTTCTTTATATATGGAATGAGCAGTTTATCCCAATTTAATTATAATTTATTTCTATAATGTTTCCATTTTATTTTTTCAAAGTTATTTTATACAAATATGATATCATTATTATGTGTATGATTTTTATATTTTAAATTTCATATGTTTAATGGAAAATGGGTATTTTGAATATATGAATGTGTTTTATTCAAGGGTTTAAATAAGTTATCTAGTGTTTTATTCATGATATGTTCCTTCGAAATTATCTATGATGGCTTGATCACATTATATCTCAGTATATGATGGTTTAATCTGCATAATAGCTCCATAATGTTTGGGTTGAGCCGATTATAGCTCAAGATATGACGGGTGGTCCTCATTATTGCTCTCCAATGCATTGGGTACTCCAGAGATAAAAGTTGGCCGAATGGTTTTTTCCATGTGTAAGGGTGAATGATAGAGTGATATGGTAAATATGTCCCTATAAAAATTTATGATGTTTCTATGCATGATAATGAGTTTTTATGAAAATGTTTTATTGGTTTTTATGTCATTACTTGACTAACGATTTCATTCTTTATATAACTTACTGATCTTTTTGTGCTCATCCCTTGTTTTAAAATGTTTTTCATTGGGTATAAGTATGGGTAATAGGAAGACAAAATTCAAGTGGGATGTTATGAATAATTTCCTGAAAAAGAATCTATGTTTTATTTTAAAAAGTTTTATTTTGTGAAATACTAGATTGTGAGTATAAGTGTCTACTTTTAATTTTTGAGTTGTTGTGTAATAGTTGTGGCCAAATTCAATAAAAATATAAAACTGATAAGATCCTAAATATGTAAGAATGTATGTTTTTTTCTAAAACTAAAGGTTATGTAATTTTTTAAGGATTGGTCCTCATACCTTGACATAAAAAATCGTGGCTAGCTATCTGTTCCACCATCTCAACAATCAGCCTTATGCACTTCACATGATTAGTTCTACAATTTGAAATCAACCTCCATGACATGTCGTAAGTGCTTCTTGTGATCACCTACCATGTACCAAAAACACATTTTTGGATGACTAACATTATATTTAGATGCATCATGTGACTCGATCATGATATTACTTGAGAAACATGTAGTCACTATGTGATACCATCGTAAGAACCTTTAACCATCATGTGTGCTTCATGTGATAAAGTCATGCCCGATATATTTACTAGAAAGTATCACTACATGAAAACCGCTATTTAGCGGCGGTTTTTTTGCGGCGGTTTTTAAAACTGCCGCGAAACGCGTTTCGGGCCGCCGTTTCGCGGCGGATTTAAAAACAGCCGCGAAACAACCGCCGCTAAATGGAAAAAAAATTATTTAATTTTTTTTTTAATTTAATTCGAGGATTAGCGGCGGTTTCGATAAAACCGCCGCAAAATGAAATGAAAAAATAAAAAAACATGAGAAACCCCGAAATCACTAAAACGGCCATAACTTTTGATCCGGGCGTCCGTTGAAGTGCCACGACCAGTAAAATCGAAGCTCATGAAAAGATATAGAGGTACATATAATCAAAACCATGAGACGGTCTAAGGTGTGGATGATATTAGAGTTATAAGAAAGTTGAAAAAAGTTCTCCAACTTCAAACGGCCATAACTTTCGCTCCGGTTGTCAATTTAGGCTCTACCACATATCAAATTGAAGCCAGCGAAGAGAGCTACTCACTAGTTGAACAGAAGAACCTTCTGTTGTGTTTTTGGACCCCAAAAACCCTTCTGAAGGCCTCCAAAACCCCATTTCCGTCACCGATGTCTCGTTGAACTTGTCTTCAAATGGACCTAACTTTCGATCCGTGTGTCAGTTCGGCCTCCTCCACCTGCCAGATCATAGCTCGTTCCATGAGCTTCAGTTTGACTAGTCGCGGCACCCACATTCACTCATATATCATATGTTATGGCTTTTTTAGTGGGTATCGGGTTTGTTATGTTTTTCGACGCCTCGTTTCTAGCACCCGTTCCCCGTCAGCTTTTTTTTAAATGGTCATAACTTCCGATCCGCATGTTCATTCGGACTCTTTCACCTTGCAGGTCGAAAATCATTTTAGGATCTTTGATTTGACAGGTCGCGGATCTAAAACGGACTCTCGGATCATAAGTTATCTCCGTTAATGTGAGTCCAATGTTTTTGTCTCTTTATGACCGTTTTGACGGGTTTTAACGGTATCTCCATTTATTACTGTTTATTTGGGTTTCCATGACTTGTTATCTTTATCAATGGTTTTTTCTGGGTTATTATGATGATTATGTTGAATTATTAAGGAGTTTTCTAGAGTTGTCACGAGTTTTCATGCGTTCTCATTCTTTCTAATGCCTCATTCTTCATATGCTTCTCCATCCTTTTTCATGCGTTTTCATGATTTTTCATCCCTTTCACGTCTTTTCATACTTTTTCATGTGTTTCCTTTATTATTTATTATTTATAATATACTTTAATTTATTTATTATCTATTATTTGTAACTTGTAACTTGTTATTTATTATTTATTATTTATTATTTATATTTATTAATTATTTATGTTTATTTATTATTAATTATTTATTATTTATATTTATTTATTAGTTATTATTTATTTGTTATTAGTTATTATTTATTATTTATTATTTATTTATTATTTATTATTCATTATTTATTATTTATATTTATTTATTATTTATTATTATTATATTTATTTATTATTTATTATTTATTATTTATTATTTATATTTATTTAATATTTAATATTTATTTTTTATTTTTTATTTTTTATTTTTTATTTTTTATTTTTATTTATTTATTATTATTTTTTTATTTTGTTATTTTTTATTTTTTATTTATTATTTATATTTATTTATTAGTTATTATTTATTAGTTATTATTTATTATTTATTATTTATTATTTATTATTTATATTTATTTATTATTTATATTTATTTATTTATTATTTATTTTTATTTATTTTTATTATTTATTATTTATTATTTATATATAATTTATTATTTATTATTTATTATTTATTATTTGTTTTTGTTTTTTATTTTTTATTTTTTATTTTTTATTTATTATTTATTATTTATTATTTTTATTTATTATTTATTTATTATTTATATTTATTTATTATTTATATTTATTTATTATTTATAATTTATATTTATTTATTATTTTTATTTATATTTATTTATTATTTATTATTTATATTTATTTATTATTTATTATTTATTATTTATTATTTATTATTTATTATTTATATTTATTTATTATCTATTATTTATTATTTATTATTTGTTATTTATATTTATTTATTAGTTATTATTTATTAGTTATTATTTATTATTTATTATTTATTATTTATTATTTATATTTACTTAATATTTATATTTATTTATTATTTATATTTATTTATTATTTATTATTTATATTTATTTATTATTTATTATTTATTATTTATTGTTGATTATTTATATCTATTATTTATTATTTATTATTTATTATTTATATCTATTATGTATTTATTATTTATTATTTATTATTTTTTATTTTTTATTTTTTATTTTTTATTTTTTATTTTTTATTTATATTTATTTATTATTTATTATTTATATTTATTTATTATTTATTATTTATTATTTATTATTTATTATTTATTATTTATTATTTATATTTATTTATTATTTATTATTTATTATTTATTATTTATTATTTATTATTTATTATTTATTATTTGTTATTTATTATTTATATTTATTTATTAGTTATTATTTATTAGTTATTAATTATTAGTTATTAATTATTATTTATTATTTGTTATTTATTATTTATTATTTATTTATTATTTATATTTATTTATTATTTATTATTTATTATTTATATTTATTTATTATTTATTATTTTTATTTATTATTTATTTGTTATTATTTATTATTTATTATTTATTATTTATATTTATTTATTAGTTATTAATTACTAATTATTAATTATTATTTATGTTTATTTATTATTTATATTTATTTATTATTTATTATTTATTTATTATTTATTATTTATATTTATTTATTATTTATTATTTATTATTTATTATTTATTATTTATTATTTATATTTATTTATTACTTATTATTTATTATTTATTATTTATTATTTATTATTTATTATTTATTATTTATTATTTATTATTTATTATTTATTATTTATTATTTATATTTATTTATTTATTATTTATTATTTATTATTTATTATTTATTATTTATTATTTATTATTTATTATTTATTATTTATTATTTATTATTCATTATTGAATATTTATTACTGATTATTTATTATTTATTATTTATTATTTATTATTTATTATTTATTATTTATTATTTATTATGTATTATTTATATCTATTATTTATTATTTATTATTTATTATTTATATCTATTATGTATTTATTATTTATTATTTATTATTTAATATTTATTATTTATTATTTATTATTTATTATTTATTATTTATTATTTATTATTTATTTTTATTTATTATTTATTATTTATATTTATTTATTATTTATTATTTATTATTTATTATTTATTTATTATTTATATTTAATTATTATTTGTTATTTATATTTATTTATTATTTATTAATTATTATTTATTAATTATTAATTATTATTTATTATTTATTATTTATTATTTATTATTTATTATTCATTATTCATTAGATGTTATTATTGAGTTTATATGAATTATTTATGTATTATTTGTTTTTTCAATTAATATATATAAGTATATTAAATTCTGTTTATTAACCACATGGTGAGCTTGCTGGAGTGGTAAAGTCTTTGGAAAATATGCAAGATGTTAGGGGTTCAAATCTCACCAAACGCAGAATTTCTTTATATTGCATGTGCATGCATGTGCATGGGCATGTGCATGGGCATGGGCATGTGCATGGGCATGGGCATGGGCATGGGCATGTGCATGTGCATGAGCATGAGTGTGGGCATGTGCATGAGCATGGGCATGAAAAAAATCAATGAAGTAGAAGGTTAACCCCAGAATAGAAACTCGGTTAAGAAATCCCTTACATCGGGTTTGACTTCCTTAAAATGTGTTCAAAACAATTTTATAATAGTTTTGATAGTGTTATTAATATATTAAATAACTAAACTAATTTTTATAATACCTTAAATTTTCTTCTTATATCATTTTACACCCATTTATTAACAATATTTTGTTATTTTTGTTTTTTGGAGTGTGTTATTTTCATGGTTTTCATGTTCAGTTTATTTATGGTATTCCTTGGAAAAATGAAAAAATAAACAAGAAGTGATAAAATATATATTTTTAGGAAATTTTAAACAATTACATGTGAATTTAAACGTTCCAGGATTTTGTTAAAATGGTAGTGAAAAATCATCGTCCCTGAAGGCGGTGAATTAACGTACCAGAGAAGGCAATTTCATTATTTAAGAAATAAAGGAGAAGATGAGAGAATTTATTATTAATATATAACAAAAAAAATAATATAGTATATATTTTATAATGGAGTTGTCATGAAATATTTGATATGATGTGGGGATAAGGTATAAGAGAAAAAGAATTTAAAAGAGAATAAAAAGAAATCTTACTTCTTGAAAATTCCTCATTGAGAACCTCTTTAAGGCTCTTGGAAGTGGTCATTTTGCTAGACCATGAGCTCAAGAATGTTTAAAGGTATTTGAAGTATGGAATTTGGAAGATTTTATCAAAACAATATGGGTTTATTTGATGAACATTTATGAAGGAGGGAGCCTCCTTTTATAATTTAGGTGAGGGGTAAAATAGGAATTACTCAAATTATTAAAATATAAAGAATATATTATAGGGGTTAAGATTTTAAAAAGGCATAAAAAGAATATAATATCTCATTTTAGACCGAATATTTTATTTTTTTGTCTTTTTAAAAAATTTAGTGATTTCTAAATAATTTAATAAAATATTTTATTCATGGGAAAACAATTTTGTCATATTTAAAACTATTCACAATCATGAATATAAACACATAAAAGAAAAGTTTCCAATTAGAATTAAATTTTCTGTTACATCTTATAAATATTATATTTACCAATATAATTCTTTAATTGACTTATAAAAATAAAATTATATTTATTTTACTATTTTTAAGATCATTACTTTGATTTATTCATTTAATAAATATTTACTACATCATAATTGTTCTAGCCATTAATGTAATTATTTATTACCAAAAAGTAAAAAATAAAAATTCTATGAAATTTATAATTTTATTATATTTCCAAATACTATTATTTTTCTAAAATAAATTCTTGAAAACCTATTATTAAAATATTATAATAATTGAAAGTTATAGTGTGAACAAGTTGTCATTCTTTTTAATAAAATATTAAAGGGGGACTAATGTGATCCATGTGGGTCCAGAATGTCCCCAATTTGACTAAAAAATATAAATTGGACTAAATATAAACATCCAAGTAAAAGTATATAGTTTATTGGTCAATTAAGTTTTCTTGTAAATTTAATGAGAATAATTTATTTATTTTTTTCCTTCGCTTGCACAAGCATTGCATAAACCTTAATGTTAACAATATAATATGGAAAATTTTAAAACAATGCTATCATTAAACAAATTTAATTAGGTTAAAAAAATATAGATTCATTAATTATTTAGATTCACTCATATACATGTCAAAATAACAGTATAAATTTGTTATTTTTTCTTTTCTTGGCCTACGCAAGCATTGCATAAGAATTTAGATAAGATAAATGTTATTTAATTATAAAATTATAAATTATAAGCCAAAAACATAATTAATTAATAATAATTAATAAATTCTTCTTGAAAATAATTCTTATCACTCAATTTTTATTTATAAAGAACCAACTTGGACATTTCCAATGCTTTGTAGGGATCGCATCGTCCCTAGCAATATTTTTTATACTTTTAATGAATAGAATATAATTTTTATCTTCCATGTTATTTCTATAAAATATTCCTCTTATAATATCCTTATTTAATTATTCAATAAATTTAATAAATTTCATATCATAATAATTTCTTCATGACATCACCAAAAAATAATATATTTTATAAAAAACGTATTTTTTACTATTCACCAAAAATTAAACTTTTTCATAAAATTCTCAAAAATTCATAGTAAGATAATTTCATCATGATAAATTCCAAAATGTAAATTGTTTTTTCAAATTAAAATTATATAATTGAAAAATTAATTTTTTTAATTAAGTAACCATATAATAAATTACTTATTTTAAGAATTAATATTTAAATAAATAATTCTAATAAATATAAAAATAAATTGTTCTATATATACAAAGGTTTTTACATTCCCCCACATTTTTAAAATTTCATCTTAATAATTTTTATTTACTTATTAATCAAATGGGGATACTTTACACTCATAGCATTTTCGGATTCCCATGTTTCTTCTTTTACCATGTGGTTTCTCCATAAAAACATAACTTAGTAAATTACCTTATTTCGCAAAACATTCTCTCTAAGATCATGAATATGTGTAGGTTTATCTTTATAATAAAGGTTATCTTATAGAATAACTACTTCTAGGATCAAAACATGAGGTAGATACGTAACATACTTTCTTAACATTGAAACATGAAAAACATTTTCTACCTAAGACAAACTCAGAGGTAAAGCTACTTGGTAAGAAACTAGTCTAAATTATCCAAGATTTGAAATGCCCTAATGAATCATGGAATTAAATTTTTTCCAAAATGAAGAACCCTTTTAGAAGGATATGTTTTAAGGCAAACATGATCACCTACCATTAAATAACTGTCTTTCCTCTAGTTATTCGAAAAAAATTTATACCTACTCTGAGTTGTCCTCATGTGTCACTAAATCATCTTATCTTTTTATGCCATTTCCTCTTCTAATTCTTATCCAAACAATATCATTTTCCAGAATTCATCCCAAAATGTAGGATTTTGACATTGCTTTCCATATAATGCCTCAAAAGGTTCCATATGTATACAAGAATGGTAACTTCTATGATAAGAAAAATCCACTAAAGAAAGATGTTGTTCACAACTTCCCTAGTAATCCAATGAACAGTATTATAGCATGTCCTCCAATGTCTGAATTATTCATTATGACTACTCATCTGATTGAAGATTAAAATTTTCATTGATATTTATTTTTATTCCCAATGACTCTGGAAGACTTTTCCAAAAGTAATAAGTGAACTGGAGATAAAAATATGATACAATGGTGGGAGGAACTCTATGCAACCTGGAAATTTCTTTGAGGTATAGATGAAAAATGTGATCTAGAGAAGAATGTCTCAAATATGAAATAAATGAGTAGATTTGGTCAAATGATCAATAATAACCCAGATTTCATTATTACCTCAAGATGTATTTGGTAGCAAAACCACAAATTCCATGGATATATTTTCACATTTCCACTCTAGCATTGGAAAATGATGAAGCATCCCCTTCGGTAACTATCACTCTGTATTAACCTGTGCACATGTCAATCATTTCATGATAAAATATTCAATATCTCCTTTTTTTCTATCCCAGAAGTAATACTCCTTATGATTTTTATACATCTTAGTAATGTGGGGATGAACTAAAAAAAGGAAAACTATGAGATTCACATAACAACTATTTCTTCAACTATGAATCACAAAGAACACATAATCTCTTCTTGAACCTCAAAACACAGTATTTATCAATATTAAATTTAGTAAACTTACCTTTCTTAACAAGTTATACCTTTTTATACAAATCATGGTCTTCCTTCTATGATTTATTAATTTTTTATGATAAATACAATAGGGCTTATGCCTAAAACAAAACAGAGCTATTTCTTATTCCAACAACTTCCAATATGAAATTTATCAAATAATTCACAAAGTGTTCATGTTCCAAATGTATACTACCACAAATATGTGTTTCCTCAGTGTCACCCTTTATCAGCCCTTTTTTTAGCACTGATAAACCCCCCCTTATCAATACTTTTTTTATCGCTCATAACGGGGCCCCTTTATCATCACATTTTTTAGTAGTGCTGAAAAAAGGGGAGATTTATCATCACTTTTTCCTAGAACTAATAATAGTGTATATTTCAAAAAAAATCATAATTAATAATAACACAAGTAGAGTTAGGGCAGTACATTTAGGGTACCATAAACTCAAAAATCTATTTTTCTAATCATTTTTAATTAATCCATATTTTTTTTAAATGTCATTAATTTTTAAAAAAAATTATAAATTTATTTTGAATTTTATGCATATTGTATTTATAAATAAATTTTAAATTTGAATTCACTTAAATTAATTATTATTAGTCCATTAACAACATATTTTCAAATAAAGACTACTATAAAAAATATTTACTTACTTTTTTGACATGGGTATTCCATATTTATAAATAAAATTTAAATACTTAAATTTCTAATTGGAAAATTAAAATAGTTATGTTAGATAAATAAGTTGTTAAATATAATGGGGTAGAGTTAAGGTTATGAATTTAAAAAATAAACCGAAAGAGGTTAGAGTTAGATTTTTCTAAAAAATAAATGGATTAAGGTCTGTACATCACAAATTTTGTGGGTATCCAACTCATTGTCATCTTTATTGGTAGTTCAATCATTTATAATAGTGTCTGGCCCAATGAGAGTTGTCATGTGGGGGGTCTGTGAGGTATTGAATTCAACTATCTTCGGTTCATGCCTATGTCTACTGTATATATATTTTTAGGTTTATAATTTTAGATCTATATTTCATCCCATCACACCAATGATCTGAGAGAATCTCATTAGCCGATTAGAAGACAATGTCGATGATATCATTACCTTCTCATGTCTGTCATGAATTTCTCCATTAAAGGACAAGGTTTCCATCATGATTGGATTTCAATTTTTAATCAATTATAATATAAAAATCTTGTATCTGTTTTTTTCTTTAGTTTTTCACATTTTCATTTTTAAAATTTTTTTCCATCATGATTTCCATTTTTCATCATCTATTTATCTTTAAAAAAATGTTTGTAGGTAATTTACCAGTTAATTAAACTCATATTTCTTATATCATTTCTGAAAATATCTTGTGATTAAAATACATGATTATAAATTCACCAATGTGGTGTGGGATTTTTTAAAAGATATTGGAAATCAAATTTTTTTAAATTTTAATATTTTTATTTATTTTAAATAATAATTTCAGGTGTTATTTAAATGAATTTAAATACATACATATTTGGGGGGGATTTGTATTTAAAATTTCATACTTAAATTTTTTGATGCTTCATATATGAAACGAGTTAATTGAATGATTTAATGTGTTGACATGATTTAATTGTCAATTTCATGTTTTAAATGATGGATTTTGTTTTGTATGTTGGGTGTTGTTGATTCATGTAGCCTGTGATGGCCCTTTCGTGTGCACATATGTTTGTGTGTGTGTATGTTGTATATATGTATTTATTTATTTATAAACACTCATAAAAAGAATATTTTATAAATACATTCAAAACTGATCTTATAAATATATATTAATATACAAATAAAAATATTAATTTATAAATATAACTATATATATATATATATATTAATATACGTATATATATAAATTAATATAACTAAATATGTATATATTAGTATAACTATATATATATATATTAATATAACTAAATATCATGAAATATATGTTAATATATATATATTAATATACTAGTAAATATAACTAAATATATATATAAATAAAAATATATATTAATAAATGAAGAGAAAAATAATATGGTGGAGTGTTAAAGGATTAGGTGTGCATGCAACAGGTCATGAGTTCGAATCCTGGAAGAGGTATGTCATGTGCATCGGTGGGGAATAATTCCTAGCGCTGTTAAAGGGGATAGGGGTGCTGTTAAAGGATGGTGTGGTGGCTGGGGTATGCAGGGTGTGGTGGGGGTGGGGCGCAGTTGAAGGGGGGCTTAGAGCGTTGTTGAAGCCCCTCCAAAATATTTTTTTCCTGTTTTTAACATTAATTTGTGCTTTTAAAAATGCTGATAAAAGGGGTCCTTTAATAGTGCTAAAAAATAGCTAATAAAGGGCCCCTTTTATCAGCGTTGTTAAAAGAGACCCCCACCCCCTCCTTTATCTTCACCTAGATTAACAGTGATTTTTTAGCACAGTTAGTGCCCTTTTCTAGCGCTGATAAAGGCCATATTTGTAGTAGTGCTATCATGGTAAATGTGGAATTAAGTTTCCAACTCAAAGTATCATCCACTCTATTTTATTTTCTAGAATGGTAATAGATCATGCAGTCATATTCCTTGATTAGTTCCTGCCATCTTATCTATCTCATGTTCAATTAATTATGAGTAAATATATACTTCAAACTATTCTGGTTAGTTTATTTTTCACATTTTACTCCATAAAAATTGTGCCTCCAAATTTTTATTATAAAAACAACAACATCTAATTCCAAATCATTGGTAGGGTAATTTAACTCATGTGGTTTCAACTGATGTGAATCATAAAGAATTACCTGATCATTCTTCATCATAACACAACCAAGTAACATCAAAGAAACATCACTATTGAGGAAACATTCACCACTTAATAAAGGTAGGGTCAGAACTAGAACATTCACCAATCTTCATTTCAATTCCTGAAAAAATCATCACATTATTTTTCCAATATTAATTTAACACATTTTCGAGTTAAAATTTTCAGTACAGATAAATAACCATGATGCATTTTTTAAAAACCTCGGGTAATAGCTTTAAAAACAAATGAAACTATGTATCTCATTTATATTTGTGGTTATTTGACATTTTTGAACATCTTTTTTTTAGTTGGATCAACAGATATTCTATCTTTAGAAAAAATGTAACCAAGGAAATAAATTTTTGCAACAAAAATTCACACATTCTAAATTTTACATACATTTTCTCTTATTTTAGTTTTTTCAAAACAACCCTCAAATGTTTTTCATGCTCCTATTTACTTTTAGAATATACCATAATTTCCTTAATAAACACAACCACAAACATATCCATGATTTCATGAAATATTCTATTCATAATATCCATGAATAAATCAGGTGAAATAGTTAACCCAAACAACATGACCAAAAATTCATAATGCCCATATCTAGTACTGAACGAAGTATTTCGAATGATTATTTCCTTTATTTTCAACCAATGGTACCCTGACCTTAGGTAAACCTTTAAAAAAATATTTTTCTCCCTTTATCACGTCAAACAAATCATCAATGTGAGGCAACAGATACTTGTTCTTAATAGGGATGTTTTTCATGGATCTATAATTAATGAAAAGTCTCATTGAACCATGATTCTTTTTAATAAACAAGATAGGATCACCCCGTGGTGAATTGCTTGGTCGAATGAAGCCTTTATCTAATAATTCCTCCAACTACTTTTTCAAATCTATAAGTTTAATTTGAGCCATTTGTTATGGGGGTTTAGAAATTGTCTTAGCATTAGAAACTTGGTCAACATTAAACCCATCCTTTAGATCAAGAATCACCATAGGAAATCATCAAGAAATAT
This sequence comes from Viscum album, assembly GCA_963277665.1. NCBI lineage: Eukaryota > Viridiplantae > Streptophyta > Magnoliopsida > Santalales > Viscaceae > Viscum > Viscum album. The sequence continues at coordinate 245,843,552 of OY728135.1, read as the reverse complement.
ATCAAGATACTCATTTACCACATGTACATCATTAATATGAATGTTTCCCTTTTTTCCACAATGTGTGCATGATAATATTCATTTCTATATTTTCACTGTTTCTTAGCATCCTAATATGTTATCAATTATATGGGTTCATTCTTGTACACAAACTGAAACTCTTTCTGAAAAAAACTTCTTTTTTACAATAATCGATCTTAGAATGATAAAAAAGGAAGAAAGTCTATACCCATAATAACAGAAAACTCTACTAGAAGAATACTATAATGTTTTTTGGTAATAACTTTCCACATAAAAAGATATTTATATTCATATAATTTATTTTTACCACAATATTTCCTCTAGGTATTTTTACCAAGAGTTTTGACTTCATTTAATGAGGTGAAATTTCTAATTTAGCAGAAATATTCTTAGAAATAAAGTAATGTGTAGACCCTGAGTCTAACAACACATTTTAAAAATATGTAAAAACAATAAATGTACCTAATACCGCCACATTTTATGGATCAACATCTTCTAAAGTGGTTGCAAATAATTTTTCAACACTTTTTTGCTTCTAATCTTGTTGATTTCTTACCAAAGTAACTAGCTTAAGACACAAATTAGAAAAATGACCCAATTCCTTATAGTTAAGGAATCTCATCATCAACTTCTCATTATTTTTAGATCATTTTCCTTTCACTCACGAGATGTGTTCCCAAACTATTAACATCAGCATCATTTCCCAGAATTTACAAGACATTCTCCAAGATTCATTTTACCACACTTTTCACAAGAAGTGAAATTGATTTTCTTACATCCATATTTCTTTGATTAATTCTTCCCAAATTACTTCTAACCTAACTACTTCTTATTATTTTCCTCATGAGGCACATACGTTTCCACACAATCCATCTCAACAATTTCATCACAATGAGAAAGTTTCGTATAGCTTTTAAACTCTCATGCATCTATAGATCTTCATAAAAATGGTTTCAAACAAGAGTAAAATATATAGATTTTACTATCAAAGTCATAAGTAAAATATAATATGTATGTAGCTAGTCTTGTGAAATTAACTTCATATGATACCTTAGAATACTCATCTTTCTGCTTCAGTTCTATAAATTTTTTCTCCATTATGAGTCAAAATATTTTTAGGAAAATAGTTTTCCAGAAAAAAACTCTTAAAATCATCCCATTTAAGACTGTAAATATCATCTATATCTCTCATAATCCTAAAAAGAGACAAACACTGATTGGATTCTTCTTCAAAATAATAAATGCATAGTATTTCCTTTTGGTTTTCTGAAAATCCCAAAAAATCAAATATCTTTTTTAAATCAATAATCCATCCTTCAGCTATCATTGGATATATGGTTCCCCTAAATACTGGAGGATGTTGTCTTATAAAATTATCCAAAAAATTCATATTCCTTCGTGGTAGATCAATATCCTCTCTATCATATATAACCCCATTGTTTATTATGAGATTAAATTGAGCCATTATTGTCACAAACTACTCAGTTCTAATTACCACAATTCCAAGCTCCAGATTCGAAAGGATATCATTATGTAAGTGCCTTTATACTTTGGATTCCCTATTTCTTCTGTGGGAAACCATTCTAAACAGACATATTGTAGATGAAGAAACATGGTAATATTCAAATGTTATATCATTTTGAATCAACCATAAAGTAAAAAAATCATTAATAAGATTCTACTAACATCATCTTAAACCCTAAAGTTATCTAAACAATAATTTAATACCAACTATAAGGACCCATACTTAAAACATTACATAAACTTGAGTTTTAGAAAACAACATACATTATTAAAAATTGAGGATATTTTAAGGTTTATATTTTTATACAATTAGGAAATAACTATTACATAACAACTTGAAAATTACAAAGTAGATACTTTTATTCACTATCCATTTTCTCATAAAATAAAACATTTCAAAATATAACATGGATTATTTTTCATGAAATTGTTCATAACATAAAACTTGAATTACTTTTTCTACATACCCATACTTATACCCTATGAAAAACAATTTAAAACTAAGGATCATCACAAAAATCTCGGTAAGGGATAAAACTAAATAAAATGTTACTGAAGTGATAACATAAAATCCAATAAAACCCATTTCCTAAAAACTCATTATCATGCATAGAAATATCATGTAGATTCCTTGGTAAATATTTATTATATCACTCTTACATTCACCCTTACATATCAAATAACAATTTGGTCAAAGTCCTTCTTTAGAGTACCCAATTCAATAGAGACCTATAATAGGGATCATCTTCTGTATCTTGAGTTGTAATGGGCTCAACCCAACATATCCTGAGCAATAATGGGGTTTAACCCATCATATTATGAGATATAATGTGATAAAATCATTAAAAACAATTTACAAGGAATATATAATGTATAAAAAACTTGATAACTCATTTAAACACTTGAGAAAAACACATTCAAAGTTTCTAAATACCCTTTTTCAATAAAAGAAATCACGTTTAAAATCTAAAAATTTGGCACATAATAATGAAATAAGATTCATATAGAATTACAATAAAAACATATAATTGAACCATTATAGTAATAATTCATCATGAAATTAGGATAAACCACTCATTCCATATATAGAAAAATAATTTTTTTTTGAATTCCATAAAATAGACTTTTAGAAGGATTTTAAAAGGAAAATCCCTTAAAAATATCATATCATTGAAGAAATAATTAATAAAAATAATGATATATGTATATTATCTATAAATAAAAATAATACAACATAATATAATAAAAATTCATTTCACAATTAATCTTAGCTTGGAAAAAATCAATGAAGTAGAGGGTTAACCTAAAAAATTGAAATTGGGATAAGAATTCCCTTACCTCGAGTTTGACTTCCTCCACATATGTTGAAACCTCAAGTGTAATTGTTATAATAGAGTTATTAATATATTAAATAACTAAACTCAGGTTTATAATACCTTACATTAACTTCTTGTAACATTTTACACCCACTTATTACCAATGTTTTGTAATTTTTGTTGTTTTGGGTGTGTTTTTTTCATGGTTTCCAAGGTCAGTTTATTTATGGCCTTCCTTGTAAAAATGAAATAATAAACCAAAAGTGATGAAATATATATATTTAGGTAATTTGAAACAATTAAATGTCAATTTAAACTTTCTGTAATTTTTTGTAAAATGGATACAAAAAATCATCATCCAAGAAGGCGGTGAATTAATGCACCACATACGATGATTTCGTTATTTAAGAAATGAATGAGAAGATGAATGATTTTGTGATTAATATATCATAAAATGAAAAATATATATGTCTATGTGATTCTGGAGTTGTCATGAAACATTTTATAAAAGGTGGTGATAAGGTATAAGTTAAAAAGAATTTAAAAGATAAGAAAAAGGAATCTTACTTCTTAAAAATTCCTCATTCAGAACCTATTTACGGCTCTTGGAAGTGGTATTTTGTGAGACCAGGAACACAATAATGTGTAAAGGGATGATGAGGAGAGAATTTGTAAGGGTTTATAGGAAAAATATGGCTTTATGTGATGGACATTTGTAAAGGAGGGAGCCTCCTTTTATAATTGAGGTGAGGGGTAACATAGGAATTAATCATATTATTAAAAAATAAAAAATGTATTATTGGGTTTAAGACATATGAAAGGGATAAAAATCATAATATTTCACATTTTCGACCAAATACTTTCCTTTTTTTCTTTTTAATAATTTAGTAATTTTTAAATAATTTAATAAAATATTTTATTCATGGAAAAATAATTTGGCCAAATTTAAAACTATTCACAATCATGAATTTAAACTCATAAAAAATAAAATTCCAATTAATTTTTTGATTACATATTATAAATAATATATTTACATATATAATTTTTGAATCGACTTATAAATGTACAATTATATTTATTTTAGTATTTTGAAGATCATGAATTTGATTTATTCATTAATTAAAAATTTACTTCGTCGTAATTGTTCTAGACATTAATGCAATTAATTATTACCTAAAAATAATAAATAAGACTTCTATGAAATGATTAATTTTTTTATCTTTCTAAATACTATTCTTTTTTGAATAGTTCTTCGGGAAAACATCTTATTAAAATATTATACAAATTGAATGTTATAGTGTCAACAAGTTGTCGTTCTTTTTAATTAAATAATATAAAGGGCCTACTGTGATCCATGTGGGTAGATAATGTCCCCAATTGAAATAAAAAAAGAGATATTAGATTAAACCTATACATCCAAGTGATATTATATTATTTATGGTTCAATTGAGTATTCATATAAATTTAATTAACATTATTTATTTATTTTTTCTATTTCTTTCACAAGCATTATATCATCATTTTATGAGCATTAATGTTAATTATTTAATATAAAAAATTAAAAAAAATTACTATTATAAAATGATGTTTTTTAAGGTCAAAATAAAATTACATATTCATTCATTATTAATATTCACCCAAATACATGCGAAAATAACATCTTAAATTTTTTTATTTTGTCTTTTCATGTCCTGGACAAGTATTCGACATGCATTTGGACAAGTTAAATGTTAAATAACTATAAATTAGAAAATAACATCCAAAAAATAATTATTTCATAATAATTAAAAATTTATTCTCTAAATTATTTTTGAGCACTCAAATAATATTTATAAAAAACAAAATTTGACATTTCTAATACTTCACAGGCATAGCGTCGACAATGGCAATAATTTTTATACTTATCATGAATAGAATATAATTTGAATCTTCTACGTTATTTATATAAAGTATTATTTTTATAATCTCATTACTTAATTATGCAATAAATATAATAAATTTTATATCACAATATTGTCTTCATGACATCACCATAAAATACCGTATTTTATAAAAAAACAATATTTTTACTATTCACCAAAAATTAAACATTTTCTGAAAATTATCAAAATATCATACTAAGATAATTTCAACATGTTGAATTTAAAAATGAAAATAATTTTTTCAAATTAAAATTCTATAATTGAAAAATAAATGTTTTGAATAAATAATCATATAATAAATTATTATTTTATGAATTAATATTTAAATCAAAAATACTAATAAATATAAAACAATTATTCTATAAATACATATGTTGTTACATAAGGTGGTGGATTTAGGTCCACAATTACCCCTAACCTATCCTTTATAGAGGAGATACGTTTTCAAAATTATTTTGTTCTTAGAAGAAAATGGTTTTTGTATGAGGAGAATAATGTCATGCATGGAAGTTCTGTAATCTGTTTAATTAGTAGAAGGTCTTACAAAAACATATCATGAAGGAGTATCATGAAGTAAATTATGAATTAGATATTTGAATGAATTTTTAAAACCATTTATATCACATGATCAATATAACCTAAACATGGTCTTATGCCAGAGTCACGCCATTCATGTGAATAGAAGTTCTTGTGAAAGAGTATCACAGAGGGGTCTCATGGAGGGTGTATCATAGAGAGGTATCACCGAGGTGTCTTATAGAGTATTCTATCTAACTGTTATAATGAGGTGATATTACACTCTTAGAGGAAAATTCTCATGAAAAGGTGGTTTTCATCGATTTGATAAAATTAGGGAATAGATAAACAAACAAGTGTGAATAAAATATGAACTAATTGTCATAAGATTTCACTTGATGATCAGTGAATTCACATTAGTATAGAAAGAAATGAAACTACCACAAAACTGGCTTTTATTGGTGCAAAAAAATCTTTTATCAGTGCTCAGATAAGCGTTGACAGAGGCCTCCCTTTATCAGCACTATTTGAAGCACTGATAAAGTCCCCATTTATCAGTGCTTCAATTAGCGCTGATAAAGGAGGCCTTTATGAGCGCCAATTGAAGCCCATATAAAGGATCTCCCATCTAGGCATGCTTTTTATATAGAATCACACCCAATAACCTCAAAAAAATAAATAGCATACCAAAATAACCAAACCAGTAAAAATAACCTGCACAAACCAACAAAAAACTACTCAGAAATAACCACTCATAGTATATGCAAACGAACCACATACATGATGAAAATGGTGAAAAAACAAGTAGCGCACACAAAATTTTGTCCAACAATTCTAATTATATTTAATTTAAATCATTAATACAAAAATATTCACTCATGATATATACCAAAAAAATACTTCTATATACATTTTAAATAATTTTTTATAAAATTATATTTACAAATATACAAAAATAGTTAAAAACATTAATGTTTTCTATTTTGACGTTCATGGTCCCCTCTAAAAAATGTCCTCTGATCGTAATAGTTGATGAAAAAATAATCCCAAATCAATAAAATGGTTCCAACTATATAAGAAAACAAATATTACGTTACTAATACTACAAAAAAATAAATTAAACTTTAATATGAAGAATACATTAAAAAATTAATTTTTAATAAAAACGACACATTTGGAGTTATACTTGTCTCACCATGAATCTTATTGAGGTTGGGTTTATTCATGCACTTCATAAAATACTAATAGATCATTTTCCTAAAGTATCAACACAACCAAATTCCATTTCCTTGGTTTTCAGTATGTCAGTTTTGTTTGTTTTACTAAAATGGCATTTCAAACCGAAAACATGCAATTTGAGTCATACGGGTCTCATCGTGCATCGGTTTGATGTTAGATTACTTTTTACACGTCACAAAGGACTTATGAATTTTTGTCCTAAAATTTCAAGACAATCGAAGTGTGTTTCCTTGGTTTTCAGTGAGTGACACATTTTGAGTTAAAATGTCAATTTTAAACTGATAACAGACACTTTTAGTCATTCCAGTCACATAATTTATTGGATTGAGTTGGGGTTGATTCCTACAAATAACAACTGACTCATGGATTATTTTCCTAAAATATCAAAATAATCCAAATGTGTTTTCTCAGTTTTTAGAATGTTAGTTGGGTTTTTTTGCTTGAGTTAATGTTAATTGTAAATAACAAGACACATTTGGAGTCATAATATTGACACCGTGTGTCATATTGAGGAACTATCGGTTCTTACATGCCAAAAATAACTGAAAGATCATTGTCCTAAAGTGTCAAAATAATCAGAATTCATTTCCTCAGTTTTTAGTACGTCAATTTTGTTTTTTACTAAAATGTCATTTCAAACCAAAAACATGAAATTTGAGTCACACTGGTAACATTGTGTGTTGGTTTAATGTGAGTCTATTTGATACAGGTCACAAAGGACTTACAAATCAATGTCCTTAATTTGGATGAAAATCAAAGCACATTTTCTTTGATTTTTTTGAGTGACATGTTTTGAACTAAAATGTCAATTTTTAACTCGTAAGAGACACTTTTAGTCCTATAGATCACACGGTGTGTTGGATTGAAATGGGTTTCATTCCAACATGTCCCAACTGACTCATGTATTTTTTTTCTCAAAGTATCAAAACAATATGAATTTTTTTGCTCAGTTTTCAGTATGTCTGTTCTATTTTTTTACATGAATTGATGTCATTTAAAATAACAAGACACATCTGGGTTCATACTGTTGAAACTATACATTATACTAATATGTGGTTGATTCATACATGTTAAAAATTAATGATATATCATTGTTCTAATGTATCAAAAAAATCATAATGCATTTCCTTAGTTTTCAGTATATTAGTTGTGTTTTTTTACTAAAATGACATTTTAAACTGAAAACATATAATTTTAGTCATACCGGTCTCATTGTGAATTATTTTGACGTGAGACTTCTTGATACACGTCACTAAGGACTTATGAATCAATTCCCTTAATTCCGAAGACAATCATATTTCATTTGATTTTTTTTCAGTGAGTGACCCGTTTTAAACTAAAATGTCAATTTTAAACTCCTAACGGACAATTTTAGTCATACTAATTACACAGTGTGTTATATTGAGGTGGGGTTGATTGTTACAAATCAAAACTGACTTGTGGATCATTTTCCTAAAGTATCAATGCAATATTAATGTTTTTAGGGGTTTTTAGTATTTCAATTGTGATTTATTACATGAATTAATCTCAATTTTAAATAACAAGATGCATTTGGAGTTATACAAGTCACACGATGCATCGTATTGAGGTGATATTGATTCCTACAGTTTAAAAATAACTGATAGACCATTTTATTAAATTATAAAAACAACCATAATTTATTTCCTCGGTTTTCAGTATGTTAGTTGTGTTTTTTGACTAAAATGTTATTTCAAATATAAAAAATTAAATTTGAGTCCTAACTGTCACATCATGTGTCAGTTTGACATGAGACTGTATCATACATGTCACAAAGGACTTGCGAATTAATATCCTTAATGAGGAATACAATTTCAATGTGTTTTCTTTATTTTTAGTGAGTGACATGTTTTGAACTAAAATTTCAATTTTAAACAAATAGCGGACACTTTTAGTTATACTGGCCATACTGTTCATTGGATTTGGGTGGGGTTGATTCTTTCATGTCACAAGTGACTCATGGATATTTTTCTTAATGTATAAAAACAATACGAATTCAGTTTATTGGTTTTCAATATGTCACTTGAGTTTTTTTACTTGAATTAATATCAATTTTAAATAACAAGACACATTTGTAGTCATACCAGCAACATCGTGCATCGGATTGAGGTGCAGTTGATTCCTACACGTCACACATGATTGATAGATCATTATCCTAAAGTATCAAAACAAACGGAATGAATTTATTTAGTTTTCAGTATATAAATTTTGTTTTTTTACATCAATTAATGTCAATTATAAATAAATACACATTTGGAGTCATACTAATGACATTGTGGGTCGAATTGAGGTTTGGTTGATTCCTACACATCACAAATGACTCATGGATCGTTTTCATAAAGTATCAGAATTTTTTTTTAAGTACATATTTATACCTGAATAACATTTCACCCTTGCCTCTAAACCTAAGAAAGAGACCTTACCTAGTCAGCATGCTCAATCCACCCAATTTAGAAGGATTATTTAAAAACATTTGATCCATGTATAGTTCATATGGAATAAGATCCTCCTTCTATAGCATAGCATTAATCGGCCGAGTGAAGAACCAATTGTCATATACTTAGGACCTCCAAATAATATATGAAAATTGGTTGTTCACTGGGCCGACTAAAGAGGAGAACTGCCAATATTTCAAATTGAATCAATTTTTTTAGAGAAAACCCCTTCTTGTTGTTGAAAATGAGAAGATTCTAGTAAGATCTTATGCTTGTTATGTTTTAAGATGTCACAACAAACTCAAGGAATGTGGAAAAACCTTTTGGATACTCATTATCTTTTTTGTATATCAACAACACTCATACGCTATAATTGAGGACCACCAATTTCTTTAAAAAAATCAACATGAAATTTATTTAGTGCACAAATAAGGAACACCAGAAGCTATGATTTTTAGCGGAGCATTTAGCCAGTAAAAATCACAACATTACTAGCAAGCAAAGAGAAAGGTAAGGTAGACAATATTATTAAATTCAAAATTATTTGAGAATTTTACCATCTTTATTCTATATTTCTACATTCTTCCATTAGGTATTCCACCCATTTTATTTTAAGTATATCTATATCTTTTTGTGAATATGACTATTTTCGGAAGTCATGGTAGTACTAAAGAAATGTAAATACACAAATGGTTAATAAGTATTTCAAATGAAATAGCAATTATCCTCAAAAATACATCTTCATGGGATGCTGGTTTGTTCATGGAATATGATCTCCTTCATTAATTTACCAACATAATAACCAAAGTCTTTATAATTTTATTATTTCGAGCACTGAAAAAATATTGAAAAAAATAATTAATTTTTTTAATATATGGTTGGATAGTGAAATCTTATTATATATACCCTGATACTTATCAAGTCATAGTACTTTTCAGGTTTATTGTCTTTTCCCCTTGCCTCATAACATGATGTAGAAGATATTCACGCACTCCCCTATCATAACATAATCCTCACCAAAAGATAGTATAAATTATATAACTAAATGTTTAGTTCTAAAATGTTGGATTTAGAATATTATAGATTGAAAAACTCTATCATTTTTGGTCAGTTTTTTGGATATATATTCATTGGATCCAGACAAAAAATCTTTGGATTATTAAAATTGACCACAATGGGAATCTAATGCAGCCCAAGAACAAAAAAAATAATAAGTAATGAAGGAAATTAAAATATATTGTATGTGATTAAATTGTAGATTTTTACCCCTACATCACTAGTATTAATAATAATATGTCATCGGTAATTCTGTTATTAAACAATTTTATAATTCCTTCTACTATTTAACCTTTTTTTCTTGGAAGTTATGTCTTCTTATTCTATAGAAGTGGCATGAGGACTAATGAGTCCAAATTTATGTTCATGGGGAAATACCTTCAATTTTATTCATATATATGCCTGTGAAAAATATGAAATGTATTTAATTATAATTATCATAGTATATAATATTTTGGTAAATCAAAGCATGAAAACATACCTCATGTAAACATTTACAACTGAGCCACCTAACCAATCATTGTCGAGGATTTTAGTTGAACTCTCAACACCAATGAAGTCTAGATCTTCCCCTCTATATATTTTTTCCTAAAAATCCATTATGTGATTATCGCAATCTTTCAGCTTTGTATCCATATGAACCTTCAATGATAATAAATGTGGATATAGAATAGGGGTTAAGGTGCATTGCATAGATCATTTTGATTGGTTGGTTAATCCTTGAGATGGTTTTGAACCGGTGTGTCATTTCAGCCCATTCCCATTGTCCGTTTTTAATATCATACATTGATTCAAACCATTTTTCATTAAATTTTTAAGGTTTAGATTGAAAATTAAATTGGAAATTAATACCTAATTTTCAACATGTTTTTTTACAAGATGTGATGGTCAGGTGATGAATGTTCCTATAGCTTGTTCGATCGTATGAATATCTACATCATCAGTTGAAACAGGTAGCTCAGCGCTCAACTCTAGGGATATAGTAATTGACACTCTGACATGATTTTTTTGAAGTGGTTTATTGTGTAGCTTGTCATTATGGATATTCAACATGGTATCCCTCACTAAAAGGTGATGGGTGGGTGTTGATAGATATAAATCATAGTCATTTTCACCCTACAGAAGATCAATACAATAAAGGTATCAGTGTCTAGTGTCTTTATGATTCACATTTCATAGAATAAATTATTAGAAAATTTAATTCCTCAGTTAAGAATTGTTTTTGAGGGGAATGGATCACATCAAAACTGGTGGGGTTGGGGTAAGATCTTCATGCATGGGTTGTTCTTGAGTTGTTTCTTCTCTTTGCCTCCTCCCAATAAAACTTGCTATAAAATATCTCTGGTGTTGAAATTCTTCTTGAAACATAGCTAATGTTCCTCTCATATTTTTTTTTATTTCCTTAGTTTGATACTCCAATTGTTTTTTTCCTCAAAAATATGTTTGGGGTGTCACCCCAAAACCCGCACCTCTGATGTGCCCATACTTTTTTGGATGATTCAAGGCCACTAAATGTATGTTAGCATCCAGTGTATGTATTATTGATTCTTATGAATATTCTAGATAGAAAATATAGGAATATAATTAATCACTTATATGTAATTGAGATTTAAAGCAAAAAAATTATTGTGTCATACTTACACATGTTTCCCACACATTTTTTGTGTTTTCATCTATTAGTTTTCCATCTATAGTTACATGCACCTCCTTCTAAAGCACATGGCATGGGATGGAAGTGGATTTTGATTTGGACTCTTCAATACATATATAAACAAAATAACATAGTTGTTGTGTTGTTTTATGTCACATAAATGTATTATGGTATATTTAAAATACGTACCAAATTTTTTCAACTGATACTTTCCCTATCCTTGCTTTACGGTAAGGGTACATTGGTTTTTATGCCCATTGTTTATTTTCATCACTTAGTTGTTGTTTCATAAATATAAAAATTTCAATCAAAGTGATGACTAGACATATTAGAAAACAACACATTACCAAACACAATGTACCTGAAAAGACTGCTTTGCATGACGTCCAGTAAACGCATACCACGATCCATGGGTTATCATGTGTGCATAAATAAGAGGCGGGGGTAGTCTTTTGTTCCCTTCAGTATATTAAGATGATATATCATTAAAGTCATGTGAAAACAACTATGAATCCATACAACAACCCTTAATACATAGTATTTGTGTGATTCATCTCCTATAAATTCACTCTACAAGAGATTATAAAGTGTAATTCAATGTTTCATTATTTATTTTTTAGTAAATTAAAAAAATATATCATAATGTTACCATAATATTTCTCCACATCAATGTCTTAATGTCACCCACAACATGGTTCAATGAAGTTACATCAATCGTCACATGTTGTCGAGTGACGATTCCAATGTAACTACTGAACATGGCCTTTTTGGGGTTAACATGTTATCCCTACTTATTCCATACAATCTCGTATTTTATGCCATTCTCTTTATCCTTAATGGTTTTTTCTAATACCGTAAAACTACGGTGCTCCGGTTTTTTCTATGTTTCCAATGTTTTATCACCTTTAATTTCATAGGATCCACCATCATCAATATGCTCTTCCACCTTTGGAGGGCTAGAATTGGAATGTGAATATGGTGGTTGTACCTCAACACTAGGAGTAGCAATAGGTTGAGAAACTTATTGATCTTCTGAACTACGATCAGCAAAAGGCTGACAAACCTGTTGTGCCTGAATATTTGGAAGAATCATCACATGAAGAAGCGATTATCTACAAATGTGGTTTAACATTTAATTTAGATAACATAAAATCATCAAAGAACTGATATTAACATAAGGCAACAGGTTGAGAAACATGTTGTTTGTCTGCACTTCAAGCAGCAGCAGGTTGAGAAACTTGTAGTGCTTGGGAATTTGGAGCATCATCACGTGCGGAATTCATTATCTTCAAAATTGGTTTAACATTTAATTTATATAACATAAATGCAGTATTGAATTGATAGTAACATAAAGTAACATTATGTATATTAGAGAAAAAATATAACCTAATTATTAAACTCTCTTTTTTTAAAAGTTTGAAAGGATTTGGCCCCTCTATCGAATATCCAAATCACATCATTGTGGTCTCCTATGACATAAAAAATTCCATCTATGATGAGAAATGATTGTGACATCCCAATGAAAGGTTCATCATCCGTTGAATTTTCATCTACCTCTTTAGTGGTTTTGGTCGATAACAGAACAATTGAAAAGTTTTGGTTTATGGTATCTGGAACATAAAATACTTGTATAGCCTGTGATACCATTATAAATAGTTCATCTTTTTACCCATCCTTACTAAAATCAACTTTCACAAATCCCAACTCATCAATTTTAACATAATTGTTTTTATCAACCCACTTGCATTGAAAAATCGGCACTCGGAATGTCGTATAATCTAACTCCCGTATTTTTTTATGATGCCAAAATATGACATATTCATGTAACATGGATTTTTTTCCATAACACCAGAAACATGCATTGCTTCAGCCACAAGTGTAACTCCAATATTATGTTTGGTGATGTATTCATCATGTTCATTAGTATAGAATGTATAACCATTAATTACATAAGCATTGTAAGATAATATGTACACACTTGGTCCTTCGGCTAGCCATCGAAGTCGTTCTGAAATTGAGTCTAGGTTTTTATTTGACTCCTTAAAAATATAGTCCTAAAACCATCCTATATACTATTTATTATGTTTATTTGATATCTAATTTTCATCCCTTGATGTATTTTAATGGCTAATAATTTTTTTGTGGGTTTCCATATATGGGTCAATGTCCAAACTGTTATGAAAAACATAAAGGTGGGAAGGCTCCTGATCTGTAATATTGATTGTAACGACCTCCTTTCCAGAAATTCCTTCACCTAAAAGTCTCCCATTGTGATAATGTTTCGTTAGACTAGTTCTATGCACACCGAAATTGTATTCGGTGTATAATTCAATGGCTTCCTCAATGATATATCTCTCCATAATACAACCCTCTAGATGACTTCAATTTTTTAAAAACCCTTTCAAAATCATCATATATTATTCAATGGGGTACATCCATCTATAGTGCATAGGACCACATATTTGAATCTCTCTCACCAAGTTGACTATTAAATGAACCGTCATATCAATGAATTTTGGCGGTAAAAACATTCACAATTCACATAATATGATGACAATTTGACTTTCCATAGTCAACAATTTCTTCGAGTCTACAACTTTTCTACATATAGCTCTGAAGAAGAAACCAAGATTTGTTATTTTATGAAGTACATTCTTAGAAAAAATTCAATGTAAATCTATAGGAATTATGTCTTTCATCATAACATGGAAGTCATGTGATTTCGGACCTTTAATCTTTAAATCGTGCATTGACATGATGTTCTTGATATTCGATGAATACCCCTATGGAACCTTTACATCATTAAAGAAGTTGAAAACCCAATATCTCTCCTTCCTAGAAAGTTTTTAAGGAGTAGAAGGAAGAAATGTTCATTTTTCACCCATCACTGGTTCCAACTCTTCGCATTTTCCAATTTCATCCATGTCCAACCTATCCTTAATTCAATATTTTGCTTTTTCAGGTGAATTTTGCAACATGTCGATTAAATTATCACATAATCTTTTTTCAACATTTATAAAATCAAGAAACTTTATGACGTAAAGACAATTCCAATAAATTAATAAATAAACTGATTTCTTTTTCCAACTGGTCTTCATATGGTTTTTATAAAATGGTTTACCAAAATCAGAGTCAACATTATTAACTTTCTCAAATATTTGATCATATGTTAGTGGATATGGTGGTGTATGTTCTTCAAAACATCCATCGAATGATGTCATCCAAGATCAGTACTTATGTCGTTGGTGTAGAAAACTGTGATGTCCTAGAAACATAGTTTTCAATGAATGTTTCACCCTAATTGACTATGTACCTTATTCGAAGACGGGACACCCAAGAGTTACATTAATTATATATCCTAAAAACAATCCATAAGAAGGAAAGTCATTTATCATCCTATAGAACATGGATCTAAATGTGGAATTTCCATTTCTATAAGAATCATACATCATAACACATGAATCCCACAATAATTTCAAATCCTTGATCAATGGATCCAAATAAACATCAATATCATTACCCATTTATTTTGGTCCTGATATAATCATAGATAAAAAGATGTTTTTTTGTTTCATGCATAACCACAGTGGAAATTTATAATTTACCAACATAACTAGCCATATACTATGATCACTTCTTTGAAAACCAAAAGTATTCAATCATCTGTATATAACGCAAGACAAAGGTTTCTCGATTCATTTCCAATGTTAGGATACTAATGATCAATTCTCTTACTCTGAGGAGAGTATGTCGGATGTCATATTTTTTCATCTTTATTTATTCTGTCTATATGCCATTTTAATTTCCATGCAGTCTCCTCACTTTCATATAGGAACCTAAACTTTGGAATGATTGGATAGTTACATGCAACTTTAGTAGGACCGGATTCAACTTTCCTGTATCGAGAAGAAACAAACTTAGGGTATTATCTAAATTATTTTTGGTCCTTGAGAGATAGTATACAGTCATTTGGGAAGGCATATATTCTTTTATAGATCATAAACATCAAGGGTAGCATTCATTTGGTGTCATATTTTTGGCTCATGAGCTTATTATCTTTTGGGAGCATGTCATTCAAGAGAGAAAATAATTCTATAAAACTAGTGTCACTCCATTCATTTCCCAATTTCAAATTATACTACTTTAGTACAGAGGGAAATGTTGTATATTTAGTGGAACCATCATAAAATGGTGTCTTTTCACAAATCATTAACTACTCAAACAATTTTGGGTAATCATGAAGTTCATCTTCAACAATCCTTGTTATTTCCTTAATGAGGTCTTCATCATCATGCACATTTGTAATCATGTCATCAATACGGTCTTCTTCATTGTTCATGCTTGTAATCATATCAAATGATCCATAAAATGTAGTATTCTCCTAATCAATAGATATATTCTCTTTTTCCCCTTTTTTATTGCAACATTTAGAACTTCGATTTATTCTGTGGAAGATCAAGTGTTCTTCCAAATCCTCTGGAGTAACTTGTCTTGAATAAAAATAGCATAAACATAGAAAAACTATTTGAGAGGGATCATATGTTTGATCTTTTACATACTTGATGAACTCTTTCACTCCATCTTTATAATCTTTTGTCAGACAATTAGCATCCATCCATTATTTATTCATATCCATCCTATTTGATTCGGTGATATTAATATTTATCAAAATAAATACACAAAACATTGATATTAAAATTAAATAAGGATAAAAAATTTATATACTTTAAATCTCCATTGAAAACTATTTATAAAATCAGAGTTGAGATCCCATTTAAAAACCAACCATTACAAAAATTCAACTTCAAAATAACAAACCATTTTTAAAATAAACCATTTAGTTCCAAACATCCTTTCTCAAAACACTATTTCTTTTCTTAAACCATTTTAAATCAATTTAAAACTAAAAAAAGGTATGTTGAATACATATAATTTTTTAAGAAATATTTCAAAACACATGAATCATTTTAAAAGTGAACCCCTAACAAAATCACTAGATGTCATTATCACTTCCCTCTATCTGGACAATGCAAATAATTGATGATTTCACACCTTATATGTCTCATGACACCCCCTATATAGATCTAATCACTAGTTTTCAGTGGTCCTCCCATCAACCTTATGGACTGTCTAACCCATCACTTGTGGGTGAACTCCTTTTTTAGTGTTCCAACCCCCCCACTGGCTACCCAAAACCATATTTACTTTTAAATTTATGATTAGAGAATAACACCATCACACTCACCCATGAACATAGTAAATTGATTACTTATTCACATGTATTATTATGAGTAAAGATTAATGCAATAACACTAACCCTTTTTAAACCTATAGAATTACTAACCTATTCACATTAAATTTATATGTCATGATATATAATATTTTACCCAATTAATTGGTGGGAAATATAGTTACTACCCATCTAATAATACATAAAGTTTTTAGAAATGTAAAATCAAACAATAATTATCTCAAAAAGAACTCATATCAACAAGAGAAAATAAATTCACAATGAATAAGGGAACCTTGTGATCAAGGAAAAATATAATAGTAAAGAAAAAAAATATTAATAGTTACACAAACAAAACAATCATAAGGGAGATGTAGTAAATATAATAATTTAATCTTCTATATAGAACCACTGATCAAGGAACAAAATTCCAAGGGATATACCCTAAGTACTAGTCTGTGATTATCCAAAACGGCACTATAACTACATAAACTAACATATGGTATATGTTTCATCCAACAATAACATGATCCACTAAATTAAACCATAATTAACTCATCCTAATAGAACCTTCCCACTGTACTTGTCTTAAACACAACTAGGGGGACCATAGAAGTGTGTGACCAACTAGGGTAGCATGAATCAAGACCTCCCACCTAGACATCCAAGATACCATAAACAAAAATCCATGGAGGTGAGAAAGAAATCAAGATAATTACCAAAAAAAATCTCACACCTCACCTCCAACACCATCACATATAACATCCCCTTTTCACATCATACATCCATCATATAAATAATCAATAACCCATAACTGGTGAAACAAGTATAGGGGAAATCATTGAGGGTCACATAAGAAATAAACCATTTACTTTTTAAAGTTTAAAATGGGTCTTCACGTGAAAACTATCTTAGTATGTAGAGTCTCAAAACCCTTATTTAAAGTACCATCTTTTCAATGATTTTGGAAGCACTTGAAAAAATCCCATTTTCTTTCCAAAACATTCTCCAAGAACATGGAAAAATCCAATGAAAAATCAAAAAAGGAATAAGACCAAAATTTTCTACAAAAAAAAATTAAATGACCCTATGAACTTTTTCATATATTCTTTTCAAGAGAATTAATCTAATTTAAAAGTATTACATGAAATTATTATGAAAACCCACATATTCCAAGGCTAGAATTTCATAAAGAAATTTATTATTTCACCCAAGAACCCATCAATTACAATACTTTAATTGAAAATAAATTTATAAAGTATACACATTCCATGAATTATAAAAATAAGGAACAGAAAAGAAATTACTAATTTAAACTGAATGGAAACCAATACACAACATGTCAATTTCAATGAAAAACACTCAAAAAACATAAAGCCCTAAATCCTCATAAAAAATGAATTTCAGATTTAGGGAGAAAGAGAAACATTTAGGAAAATAAAAAATTTATTCATAGGGAAATGCCTCTATAATGTGGTAAATAAGATACCCCTAAGTCATGGTTTTGTAGGTGTGTGAGAAAATCAGTTCGTTTGGGGGACGATCTATAACCTATCAAGGGATGAGAAGTGTGGTGATGAAATCCATGTTTAGAAATTTTTTGTGGGTGTTTGCTCATCCTGATAGTTTGTAATTTCAAAAAAGATTAGTCGTGTTTCATGAAAATACTTCAGATTATTTGGTCACTAACAATCCCATGTCAGGATGTGGAGAGTCAAATAAAAAGAGTCATGTTTGGGGAAGTGGATGGGTCCTAGAGTTATTCTATTGGGTTCAGTGATGTGAGAATGTATGGGAGTTGTTGGCAATGATTGTGAGTTTCAATATTTAGCTGACAATGAGATATGCTCATGATTATGTTTTGGTAGTGATGGAATTCCTTAGTGCACACTAGGAGTAGTGTGTAGGTGAACATAACCCATAGGTAGAGGTGGTTGGTTTTGTGTGTGTGCATTAGTGGGTGAGTTTCACTGGTAGATGATAGATACTCATGTAATGGTATTGATTAGAGGAATAATTAATCAATGATGTGAACATATAGAGTGGGGCATGGGTTGTTAGAGGAACCTGTTTATGGGATCTAGTATGGTTTTTCACTTAGTTCAGGGGTCGAATCATATGATAAATCATAATGAATTTATATTTATACATCTACACTTGGGAAGGTAAGAAAACATGGTATTATTTAGACATCATTTGAGAAACATATACTAGGAATTATTGATTGGATTGGAAAGTTATTTAGAAGGAAGAAGGTTCCAAACATTTGAGTTTTTTTAATCGTGGGTTTATTCAAGAATAATATTGGAATTGGGAGTCTGATGTGCAGGCTCGGTGGCCCATGATTGTTGAGAAAGACCTCTAGAGACAATTATCATGGATAATAAGTCCTTCTAGGGGAGATTGTAATGGAATCAGACTTTCAAGGTGTGTTTTTCCTTATTTTAATCCTTTATTTTATGTGATTTTAGTTATTATCTTTTAGCGAGAAATCATTCCCATAGTTATGTATGTTGATACCCATTTGGTTATCTCCAACACATGGTGATCTATAATGGGCTTCAGGCCTTGTACCGATCCTTCTTCAGTGACTTTTTATGTCGACCCATGTTAGGTTGTTACATATATTCACTGGAATACATCTAGGAATGAACATTATGATCGCCAATTGAATATCATTCTCTTATAAAACCATAGGCTCAATATTAATCAACTACATAGTGTGATACTCATTATTATAGATTGTAATTGTTAACCTCAAAATTTCATAGCTCACATAGAAAAAACATGTTATATAGAATTTATCATAATTATCCTTTTACTAGAACGTGACAGCATGACTTTCTCTATCACAGTGTGTTCACATGGACACCAAGTAAACATAATCATTCATAACGAGATGTCCAATACAACAAAGAAATCACAAAGTAGGTAGAACCACCAAAGTCTTCCTAAGACACAACACAAAATGTATAAATTCCCGATGACATGAATAACTCTTACACATTCACCTAATAGTGTTTCCATTATTACCATTATATTAAAAACTGTTATATATAAATGGAATTATCTATATTTGTATTAAAAGGTTCGCGAAAATTGATATTCCATCTCCCATAGTTTAATCAACTAGTCACCTTCAAAACATCTTGGATCTTAATTCTCATGGGTACCTCTACATGGTTTGAATTATTCCTCATGAAACAAACTATAGAATGATGTAGATTTATCAGATTGAATTAGGGCCTTAGGATGTTACTTATATCATGTATATAGAATTTCTATAATTGCTTCCCAAAACCATCCAAAACTACATCAGCCTTTTCTATGACATCATATTCTCTTTTGGAAGTACCTTACACATTGGTACATGTGACCTTCATGTATCACTATATGGTTATCCATACATTTACATTTAATTTAAAATGTGGCCTATACAATTTTATATATATCGGGATTATTATGAATTTTTCATTTTTCTAGTAACTCTACTCATGGTGTAACACTTATACTCATTGCATGGTGTTTTCTGAAACATCTGAAATTTATCAAATGAACTCCATCCAACCCAACTGCATTATCATAATTCTAGAATTATTATTTTGAGAATATTCATCCCCTCTTGTAGAATAACTTCTAAAAATTATCAAATAATTCTTTTATAATAACTTTCATAACAATCGGATATCTTTCCATAAATTTACTTCCAAAAAAAACATCAAATAACCAATCATGTGTGGATAATAAATCCAACACCAATAATCAACATATGTAAAAAACAAATTTATTACTATCCATGATTATAAAACACAGTTTTATTAAATTTTTCCTATAAATCCATCACCAACATGTTACCAATAAATCCAATACTACCATATATCCAATAAATCCAATATTAACACATTTTCAATAAATTCAATACCTACAACAATTCTCAATTAAATCCTTAAAAACTCCCCTATTAATTATTTGGCAACACTATCATGAATCCAAAACATCATCACATCATGCTTCTTATTGCACATTTATGGGACCAATATATTCATGGATTCATCATGATTCCTACTACCCATTTCACAAAAAAAATCCAAAAAAACACTCATCATCAAGGGAAAATATACAATCATTGATAAATCATATTCTTTATGAAATAAGGGTGCCACTTTCCATAACATTATCATTATCCCAAAATAGTATTTATGTAAAAAAATTATAATATTCACTTACTTTGATACCTCTTGTAATAGTATTTAGTGAAACACATGTTGACACTTATTATATTAATTTCTCCTTTCAATTATTCTCGGAGTGGCCAAAAAGGTCTAGTACTACTCTTTTCATGGAAATATTCTCTACTAATATTTATAAGCATGGGGAATCATCAATAAATCTTCTCTTACATTATTCGAATATTCCTTTCATCACATTTATAGCGGATAGGATCCCCCTTTTACAATATATTTCATAAATATTGTAACTTCAATATCATTCTCCACTTATTTAACAAAATTCTAAATTTGAGTTTCAAGCTTAAGAAGATTATTCAAATATTAATGAAACCTAAATTTTTTTTATGGTGTAATATTACCACGTAGAATTATACCAATAAAAAATATATTTATCTCTGTCATAATTTGATATAGAAAACAAAATATTAGGCTAATAACACAAATACAATACATTGCACCCACTTAAATTCATAAATTTCAAGATATAAAAATATTTATATTAGACAATCATGAAAGCCCATATTTAATTGAAGATTTTTAAATCAACCAATTCAAAATATGGAATAGGAAAATTGAATTTTACAAAATATAAATAGTGTGAAAACATGGACCACCAATGGACATGATTTTTAGTGGGGCGTTTATCCCATACAGTTCACAACATTACCATCAATATCAAATTGTAATAAGTGAACCCAATGAGAAATAGAAAAAAAAACTAACCATGGAGGTGTGGTTTAGCACGCAACAGAGGTGCGTTCGTGGTGCAGGAGAGGCGCGATGGAGGAGAGGCATGGTGATAGAGATGCAATGGAAGAGGAGAGGTGTGGTGGAGGAGAGCTACTGGTGGAGGAGAGGTGTGGTGGAGGAGAGACATTAGGCAATGTTTGGTTCATGGTGGTGGAGGATTCACTGACTGAGGATGAGGAGGAGGAGGCAAGAGAGGAGGGAGGAGAGGAGGTAGGAGAGGAGGAGGCGACGACGATGATGATGACAATAGCGGTAGCGGTAGGGATTGGATTCTGTGAGAGCTTGAGGGGTGCGAGGAAGGAGGAGAAAGTTAGGGTTTATTTATAAAACCCGAAGACACTTTTATCAGTGCTAGATAAAAAGTGCTAATAAAATTATGTTTTATCAGCGTAAAAATTGAAAGAATTGATAAAATATGTATTTATGAGTGCTTTTTTTACAATGATAAAGATCGGCCTTTGTCAACGCTCAAAAAGCGCTTACAAAAGGATGTTTTATCAGTGTTGCAATTGAAAGCGCTGATAAGACATGCCTTTATTAGTGCTTTCTTAGCATTGATAAAGGCAAATTTTTATCAGTGCTTAAAAACAGTGATAAATGTATGTTCTATCATTACTTTTAATTAGCGCTGATAAAACATACCATTAATTCATAATTATAAAATTATAACCAATATATTTATTACATTAATAATTTTATAAATATATATATAATTAAATATATTTATATATATATGTATATGTATATATGTTTTTGTTTGTGTATAAATTATAATTAAATATATATATAATTTTATAATTTACATTCTAATTAAATATATATAAATATAAATTGATATATTATTTTTATTTTAAATTTCATATGTATTTAAATATATATATGTATGTGTATGTGTATATATTCATTAAAGACATATATTTATAAATAAATATATTCAAAATGTATTCATAAAAATATATTTATCATTTAAAAAATAATAATTTTATAATTATTTAATCATTTTTTTTAATTTTATATTTAAAAGGTATATAATTATATATAACTAAAAATTTATATTTTTAAATATAATAAATACATTTATAGTTTATTTAAATATATTTATCATGATTC
Organism: Viscum album; assembly: GCA_963277665.1. Lineage (NCBI taxonomy): Eukaryota > Viridiplantae > Streptophyta > Magnoliopsida > Santalales > Viscaceae > Viscum > Viscum album. Next base: position 245,820,535 of record OY728135.1, on the reverse strand, counting down.
TAAGTATTTATGAGACGATAAAGCTTCATATATATAGGAAATTAATGAATACACCAAGTATATATATTATTATAGTATAAATGGTCAACATTAGGGTAAACAATGAACATATATTCATGAGAATATGAACGTACGCATCAATTGACACATTCATTTGGAAACATAAATTTATTTAAATATATATATATATATATATTTAATAAGTATTTGTGTGTATATATATATTAAAAATTATTTATATATAATTTTATAAACATGTAGTATAATATATATATATAATAAAGATATAACTAAAACTAATAAACATAGTAAACATAAATAAAACATAAACATTATAAAAATAATAAACATGCATTTTTATTTAATTTTTATATATAAATATTATTTTTGAATATAATTTAAATATTTATATATAAGTTAATAATATTTTCAATTAAAAACATTTATCAGTTATATTATTAGTGCTGATAAAGTCCTATTTTTATTAGTGATTTTTGTTAGCGCTGATAAAGTGGGGACTTTATCAGTGCTAATATTAGCACTGATAAAGGGTAGATTTATCATCACTTTTTTTTCTAGCATTGATAAAAGTCCCACCATTATCAGTGCATTCTGATTAATGCTGATAAATCCCACGTGATTCCCTTTCCCGCATTTGTGGTAGTGTGAACTTTCAAATTGTTAATTGTTTATAAAGCTGGAGGGATAGTGAGTCTGCTACGAAACATATAAAAGTAGTATGCTTTAGTTAATTTGGTACATCAACACATTTCCTTTATATTCTCATTGTATGTATCCTAGTGAGGGGGAACCAAGTGAAATAATTATTTCGTGAGCTTGTTTTAATTTTCATTTATCCTTTTATATGGGATGGAGAGAAAAGAGTGTTTTTAATAATAGTGAAACAAGATCGAGAGGTATAGCTGTTTTAATTTTTCATACCTTAATTCATCCTTAGGGAATTTAACCTAGTTGAGATAACAATTGGTATTAGAAAAAATGGTTAAATTTAGAGTGTCTCACTTAGTAGAAGCAACTAAATTTGATTAACATAATGGTATGATGATCTTAGATGTAAAAATTATCATTTATGGAAGAATCAGATGCAAAACTACTTCTGATCATTAGGTATAGATGTGTTTAAAGATAAAATTCATTTTATTTCATATATCATTGATAGTGGATAATTTTCAGAAGCAGATTAAAGATAATTATATGTTTATTCTAGAGGAATCAATTCCTTAGGAGGAGCATTATCTAATACAATCTAGAAAAAAGTGATATCATGTAATTAACCACATACTATGTTGGAAAATATAATAAATATCTATTAAGGTCATTCAAAATACTAATGAACTAAATTTAAGGTTCTATTTAACAAATATGGGTACCTAATAATGCACACTAATGAATATGTTGATGAATTCTTTGACTAGGTGAAATCTGTTGTGAAAGACATGAAAGGTGTCAAATATATGCCCAAAGGTTTAAAAACATTAAGAACATCTAAAGAAGACTTCCACCTTGGTTTAATTTGAATGTTTCTCTACTAGAATATAAGGATCCGAAGTATGTGAAATTATATAGCTTACACAGTACTATTGTTGTATATGAGAGGAGAAATGAATATAATGGGTCTATAGAAAAAGGGAATCCCAAAGAGGAGAATTTTAGGGCCCCAAATAAACTCACTATAGAATATGGTCATGAATAAGCTGGTAGGTATGATGTTATGTAATTTATTTCTTGAAATATTCAAACCGGAAAAATAATGTTTAAATAGAAACTTCCTCTTACATTATTTTATTGTGAAAAGGTAAGACATCTTATAGAAATGTTTCCTTATAAATTTCAAGATGATGAATAGGATGATGATGAAACTCCCATGAAGAAATATTCTTCCATTGTTAACAGAAATAAACATACTAAGAAAAACTTCTTTAGAAGAAAGAATATACTTTCGTAAGAAAATCAAATATCATAAGAATATAATGTAGAAGAGACTAAAGACTAAATGGATTATGGAGAAACTACTATGATGGAATTTTTGGTAAATTCTCAAATAAGGGAAGAAGGTGAAAATGATGAAGGAGATTTCAAAGGAAGAGTTGATCTCTAAGTTAAATTAGAATAATCACTTGAGAAGATATATATTTTAAGATAAAAAATAAATAATTCTAATATAGTGATTTAGGATTTGAAACAATATATGAAATATAAAGAAGAATATAAGTTTGAGATGAAGGATAAAATTAAAAATATCATATAAAAAATCCACAAAACACATATAAATTCATTGGGTTTAATCTCAAGTTGGAATAAAATACCAAGGTTATCAATATTTTGACTAACACAATAAAATATTGACTTAAACATGTCGATGAACATGAGGAGGAATTTTTCATCCTATGAAGAAATTCAAAATAATAAGAGAAACTCTTGAATATTGATATGATATTGGGAACGTAGGTCACACAAGTGACAAAAAAATTTAAATTACAGTTCAATCATCCATTAAAATAGTCAAATAAATTTCAATATAATAAAATGCCTCATTAGAATGACACATATGGTATAGTAATTGATCACAAATAGAAAACGATAATAGCTGATATCAGAACACAAGCTCCCACTCTCAGGTTGAAGATTGAATTGGGTATGGATCATATTTTGAGGATTCAAATATCCCAAAGGAAAATTAGTGGTACATAAATGATTCATATGTATACACATAATTTCAAGTGTTAATACTCTGTAATGATGGGTCATTCCCAAAATTTATGTTCTATAGACATGAGGTATCGATGGGAAAATAGAGAAAAAGGGAATCCAAAATGAGTTTAGTATTATAGGAGTTCCTTTTATGGTCATTGTATTTAGTGTATAGTATTTGAACCCATTTTCTTAAATTTCTCATCAATATTGTATATTAATGTATGAATATAGACCCAAAGTTCTTGCATGAAGTGGCTTAAGGGATCATTAAACAAGATTAGAATGAGAATTTAATTTTCATCTTTGAAATATGGTGTCGTACCATCAAACTATGAGGATGATCAAGAATATCATCCAACATCAACTATGAATTCAAAGAAATATATCAGAAAGTAAACGGATGAATAGAATTCAAATTGATAAATTTCCTTTAAAGCATCAGATCATATTAAAACAGGGATCATTGATATTTGATGCTCCTCCCATATGAAAGGAAATAATAATATATAGGGATTATATAATATGCAGAAGGTGTAGTAAGATTTGGTAGTGATGAAGTCTTGAAGATTATTGTCTCGATAAAATCTAATTGTGGGGAAAATACATGAGACATGTATATGTCTTGGTTATTGGAGGTTCTAGTAGAAACATATTAAGTGTCAATCAACTGTGTGACTCGATACATGCTATAATATTTACCAAGTAGTTTTTCACCATCAATGGAAAATGTGGTGATGTTTTTTTGCAAGGAAAGTTCACAAAGTGGAATCTATACTATGATAGTGGAGAAGACGACATGTGATTTCTATCCAAGGAAGAAGAGAACAGGTTGTAGCACCAACATCACGTTCATCTGAGTTAAAATTCCTTAGAAGATTTGGTGAAAAGTGATACTGCTCCAGATCTCCCTAGGTTATCAAGCGAACGTGATCATATGTGCAATGATTTCAAATAATTAAATATTACTCAAAATAAATATAAGTAAGAAAGTTCAAATGTAAACAATAGTGAATAAAATGGTTCATATTGTTGTATGTGGACATTTTTCACCAAGATTAATTTATTATAAGAGATATTATTTCATTTTAATTGATAAATTTAGTAGAATGGTATGTTTTTCAATTATCTCCCACAAGTATGAGGTGTTTATTTGCATAACACATTATCAAAGGGAATTTGAAATGATACAGGGTCAAAAAATCTATAAGTTCCAAATAGATAATGGAATATAGTTCACAAATATCCCAGTGGAATATTATCTAAAGAATATGGGATAAGGAACAAGTTTTTGTATTAGGAACTCTGTAGTAAAATGGAGTGGTTTAGAGTTAACACCAGATTATCAAAAACATGGCCATAATAATTCTTATTGAGAAACTGCTTCCATAGAAATTTTTTAATGAAACAGTATTAACATTGGTCAATATTTATAATAGAGTTTTATTATGTCTGAAATAATATAAGTCTCCATAAGAGTTTTCGTATCAAAATATGCTAACATTGTATTACTTTGGGGTCTTCATAAGTAAGTGTTTCATTCTAAATAAAGAGAAATATAGAATGTTTGAATGTCATGGATATGAAAGGATATTTCATAGTAACTCATGAAAAATAAATAAAAATAATTTCTTTAATAAGAATATGTGAAATTAATAGTGATCAATTATGTTTTTTTAGTGGTAAATAATTAGAATCCTCAAAAAAGTAGTCAATATTATCATTAATATATTGATAAATAGATGAGTAAATCGTGGGGAGTGCAAGTACCTGAGAAGGATTTAGAAAAAGATTAAGATTATGAGTAGAATAAACCGGTATAGAAACCAAATAGATAAGATGAAATCTATAGGAAGAATATCATCATGGATTATATAACACCGGTATAGACAATGAAGATGAAGACTCTACAACAATAATCTTCCATATAATTGGTAGAGACAAATTTTTTTAAATAATCTTCGAGAGATGAGAATTTTTTTGGTGATGAATGAAGAGCTTGATGAAATCAAAAAGAGTCAAACATGGGAGATTTTTTCACGGAAAATAGATAATGAATTTCATGGGAAAAAATGGGATTCACGTAATATGCTAAAATAATTTAGAAAGTAGTTTAAAACAAAGCACAACTATTGTTCAAGGGATACTTTGAGATAGAGGGTGTCAATGATGATGAAACATTCACACATGTTGCATGTATGGAGACAATTTTTTTATTCTTGTCCATATAAGTTCAAAGTAATTTTGTTGTTTTCCATATGTATGTTAAGTCTTCTTTTTAGAATGTGGTTCTAGAAGAAGAAGTTTATACTGAACATCCTTATGGTTTTCTCACTCATGAATATGAGAAAAAGGGTTTTTAGTTAAATAAGTCTCTATATGGGTTAAACAAATTCTACAAGCATTGTATTCATGACCTGATTAGTATTTGAAGATGCTCCATTTCTAGCATGGTGGATTTGATTATAATATATATGTAAAAAAGAGAGTAATCAAAGGATGACAAAGCTATTAAATGTCAATTTCATAATATTTGGTAGATCAAATGAAGTTTAGTGTATGAGTTTTCATAATTCATTAAATGAAAGTTCAAAATGATAATAATTATTGAGAAAACATTTTTCCATATATTATAGGTAATGAAAGGAAGACATGGTACATTTTTTCTCAGTAGTAATATTCCATTGAGGTTTTAAGATGATTCGAAATAGATAAGTTCAAATATATTAAAACTCTAGTTTCCAAGACAACCACTAACTTCTAATCCCACATGATACATGAATTAATTTTAGAAATAATAAGGAGCGGATGATCTGGGAAACTGCACAATATTATTTTTCCATTGGTGGATGGATACTAGAGCCCAAATAGAAAGAGAGTGGGTTTTGAATGTTCACATCCCCTCATTTATTTTCATTACCAGACTAGTCACATCTGATGAATTATCTAGTTAAGAACTAGGAAGTTGAATAGGATCAAGAGCTCTACCTCCCATAAGAAATATTTTGGGCTTACTCAAGGAGGCATTTCATTATTTTGGAGACATGGTCTGGATGGACCGTCCCTATGGGAGCCTCCTGAAGAAATGTGAGAGGAAGATCTGGGAAAGCATTATCTTCCAAAACAAGCATCTTGTGAAAATCTTGTGATCCTAGACACCATCTATTCCCATTTGATTCATACTAGAAATGAAATAAACAAAAATAAGTGGATGATCATGGAAAACATAAAAATCCTTATCCTACTAGTGGAAGAGGTCGGGGCTATGGTATAAGAATAAAGGGCTTTTATATGCACCTTACCTCTTTTCACTATACCCTGGATAGTCATATTTGACTACCCATATAGACATAGTCCATGAGAACAGAGAAAGAGGTTGTAATGAAGTAGTATATGTCCTACAATAAAGGATATTGTCTTACTCTTGGATGGATTCCCTATTCATGGTTTATGCGGAATAAGGGAGGATAAGCTACTGAACCTCAAAGGAAAAGGCAAGAGTGATCCCCTCCCTCCCCACTAGAACCATAAAACCCTGATCTCAAGGACGATTAGGTAACATAAATGCCCTATCCCTCATGTCCAAGACCAAGAGATCCCTTTCAACACCCTAAGGGCTAGGGTCCTCATGACTGAAGGAATGCATATCCACATGATCCCTGAGGACCCTACCTATTAAGTTGGATGTGTTTGTGACACCACTAATTTAAAGAATACACATTCAAATGGGATACATGATGGTGTGAATCATACCATGGTTTCTCAAGTCCATAGGATTTTTTGGAGGTTTTAATTTGGTCTCCATCACATGATGTATCCAAATGAAAATGAGCCCTACCATCGGTAGATTAGAAGAGGTCTCATAATGAGGCTCATGCAAGTCTTAGGTTGGTAGTCATAGGTTCTTTGCACAGGGCATGGGAGGAGATTTATGTGCTTTACGTAGAGGGATAATACTTTTTAATATTAATATTACTTGGTAAATAGAACACTAAGGAAAAAAAATTGGTGAGGCTCTAACCTACGCACCACGAGTCTTCTCATGTGTCTCTGAAAGGGTCCTTTGCAGGCCCCAGATTATGGAGTGGACCTTTGTGCTAGTGGTTTTCAACTTGGGTGGTGTAGAGGTCCTCACTCAAGTTTTTGTTTTGTGTTTTAGACCCTATAATTAATTTTATCTCTATAACCCCTTTAATTTACTCTTCATTTGGTTTTTTGAGGGCTTTGTGAGGGGTTTTGGAGGACTTGGGTAAAAGAGATAGCTAACCAGAGATTCTAGGATTATTTAAATTTTACAATTGTGTAAATGTTTATCCATGTAGTTCTATTTATCTAAAAATATGGAACCATGTATGACAGAGTTTTTTCATGTAGGTACAATGCATAGGTATGTTGTGCAGGTACAACACACAGGGGTTGTTGTGCGTTTAATTCCATGCACGGGGGGTATGTGAACCTTTTGGTGTGTAGGGGTGGTGTGTGTAGGCCATATTGTGAAAGTTCCTCTGATTCATCTTAGGGATCTTCATCTTTCTAACATAATTGACATTCTCTTCAAAATATTTTCATCCCACTTGACAAAACAGAGTGCCAACAAAATCCAAACTCAGGATTGAATCTGATTGAAAGAAGAGTGTCTAGTCCTAAGATGGAATGGGGAGAAGATTATGAAGGTTTTGTAAGTCAGCAAGATATGATTACTGTATAGGTAATTTGTGTAATTCCAATGCGCGAATCTTATTTTTAAGTCCATGGTATAGGTCTGGTGTGTAGTCTCCATGTTTAGGTCACTAGTTTCTATAAATATCATTGAACTTTTGGCAATTTTTTCCCTATACCTTCATACCTTTTCTCTCTTCGTACAACACATTCTACTAGTCATGACACGCTCCTTGTTTTCTTATTCCTACTAAGGAATATATTTCATGAAAGTACATGTAATGGCTAATTGAGTGGTCATTCTGTGTAGATTCACATCATTGAAGAGCCTATGTGTGGTGTCTGGTCAAGGGGGCTATGTGAGGCACCTACTCAAACGGTATAAATGATGATTTTCCTTTTCCAATATTTCTAAATTTTAAAATCAATACTTTGACTTAATGAAAAATCCCAAAGTATTCTTGTAGGTTTTCAATGGATTCTTGTAAATATTCGCTCAAGAAACCTATTGCACGTGCCTTGGAAATGATCAAATATATTAGGCTAGATTACTATGAAATGGTTGAATCCACTCTCACAGACTTGAAAAATCATTTGAAATAGTATCAATGAGAGTATCCCTAAAGAGACTACCTTCCATTTTATGACCCCGAACATCTGAGGGACACTGTCATTCCTATTTTTTGGTGTTATTTCCCAAATTTCTGGTCTTTGGAACACACTAATTACCCCTCCACTAACATATCTTATATGGTGTCTACATCAATGAAGGAATGGACCCTACCATTTTTTTCATGAATTATAAGAATTGTAGCATGGATAAGAAACCTCATACCTAGGAATTGAAGCCTCGCTACTATGACTCAACCATTTTCACCTCTGAAATAGACCATTTTCAAGGCTAAAATTACAGGGACATACACTCTATGGGGGGCGTGGTTAGGTCCAAGTTTATTTAGGAATACTAGGTGCACCAAACATGTGAAAATTTTAATAAGGAGATGAAAATTTGATAGCATATAAGAGGTTGTTTATACAAGGTGAACTTAAGTTTTCAAACACCATGAAAGCATCCCGGAGTTGCTACGCTACTGAGCTGATGAAGTCCTTAGAAAAATTATTTCCATTTGATGCATGGAGAAGTTGGTAATAACATGTGGTACATCTATAAAATATTTGGATCCCCTATTCTAGGGTACATTTTTGAAGATTTTATCCTACTAATTAAAACATGAGACGATGCTAAAAGGACAGAACCCTAATCCCACGAGCTTTCTATGAGGGATAAGAAAGTGTAGACCAAATACTGTTTCCCCAAGGGTGAAAACAATCCTAGAATGTGGATAAAGGATTTTCAAAATCCTTAAGGGTAAGGTCCCACCTACCAATGTTCTACGGTATTCCCCAATTTAATAAATTTTAAAACTCTAGGAAACTTCTAGTCCACATTAGAGAAGGTGGAGTATACCTGATGGGATTATAAGGCCAGTCCTAAAGTTTCTACAATGTCCCGTCTAGATGGATTTCTCACAATGTGGATGAGTATTTACTTGTTTCCATTCCATGAACCTAATGGTGGTGTAAGAATAAAGAAATTTTATATAGCTTCAAAATTGGTGGAATTGGGGCATGTAGGTTTTTCGACCCCTATCCTAGTGATAATTTACCAATGTTTTCTATATAAATACAATAGGAAGGCCCCATTTATAATTTCAAGGTTGTGTAAAGTGTTTTGGGGATGTATTATAGAAAACTTTATTTATTACTCTTTATTTGGAATAGCTAAATTCTTTAAGAGCATATTTCTACAAATCATTCAAGTCGTTTCTAGAATTAATCATATGATCCTAAATCATGATGAAGTGATGAGGATGTTGAATGTGTCATGAGAGTTAATATTATTCCCATATAGTGATCCACCAACTGGGTTGTTCATTGATAATGGAAACGAAGATGATGAACTAAAGGAATATATGATCGAGTACAGAGACAGTGTATTGGCATCTCACATCGAAAGCTATATCAAATGTGTAATGTCCCAGACCCAGATGTCACTCAATAGTTCCCGAAACTAGTTAGCTACATAGCCTCAAGCGTATCTCCCCAAACACCATAGGATTACAAATAGCTGTGAGGGATTAGGTGTGTTAGTGGGGAGACTAAGTCCTCATCACTAGAATATACATATCATAATATCAATAACAACAAGTAGTAGGAGCAGTAAACAATCACAGTTTCAAAACAAGAAATATATGAATATACAAAAAATCTAAATATGTCTCATATATAATGATGTAGATGATACTTGTATCTTGAAAACATCCAAAATATGTACATGGTAATACAGTATAATACAAGTCTCCAAAAAGACAAAAAGGGCAAAATTCCCCAATAGCCTTGCAAGCCTTATCTTTGTCCCATGCTCCTCTGCTTCAAATCCATATCCAACAACCTGGGTTTGGGAACATTCCCCTAACAACACCTACAACCATATAATCTATTTGGGTCCCCAAAGAGGCCCAAAAAATGTCTGAGATATCATCTTTGAAGGTAACCACCCAGAAGTCTATACAGTTCTAAACAACATAATGAAATATACTAAACAAGTGTAAGTAAGAAGTAATGTGAGTGTGAAATCCCATGGCACATGACCACTACAAAAAGTAATAATAAACAACCTCTCAAGTCTTCCAATAGCAAGTTCCATCTCTTAAAAAGGTAGCAACAATAAATATATTCAAGCAACGGGACCTCATCATGAATCCATCCATATCCTTTCCACGTGGCCTTATTGTGTAATGAAGCCATATGAAAATACCATATCCTTGTCATATAATGAAATTTATACCACAAAGGACCATATCCTAGGTGTCAAAGACCACAGAATCCTCATTGTGTCCAAGTAGAATCTCAATGGAAACTCGGTACATGCACTAGTTGGAGTCCTACGAGCATGTGTACTGCCTTGTCCTACGCAAGTCCAAGCAAGCCAAATCCTAAGAGTAATGAGTCTTGAGGAATCCTATAGAATAAATACCCAAGAATCATCACCACTCAAGGTGTTCAATACCATGTTCTAGATCAATCGAGAGTGGTCCATGGTATCTATACAAACATTCATCCATTTCATATCATTTAACAATTAAATTCCATATAATTCAACCCACTCATATAATCAAATCCATTCTATTCCACTAAATGAGTATTCCCACTCATTAAATACATTTCAAACCAAGAACATATCTTGAGTATACCCACTCATGAATTCCATTCCCATTCATTCATGTCAAATGGGTATACCCACCCATTAATCACCATTTTCTATTAACATGCCATAAGGGTATACTGACCCATTATTCACAATTCACAACATAGAATTTTTCATCCTTATACGCACCCATTATATTAATTCCATTTAATATATTTTATTAAATCAAGCATTGCATAAAATATTAGCACATGGAAAAGAGGTAGTATAACTCCTAAGAATGTAATTCAATCCCATTTTATTATAATTAAGCTTCCATAAAATTGGAAAACTCAGGGACACACCCCTTGGGTGGTTTATCAAAGATCAAAACCAAAGAATGGGCATGGCACACACCATAGGTTTTCTTATTATGGGTAAACCAAAACCAACGCATCTCAAGGAACCTATGGGCATCCCTAATAGGTCATATTTTATCAATTAAAATTTAACATTTCAATTCTGGGGCTACGCTGGAAAATTATGTGAGGCAACATAATATTCAATATCTCTATAAAGAACCAAAATATGAAATAAATGTATAGACCACATAAATTACCTCGGTAGTGGAGTGCTCATCCAGTATAAATTCCAAATATGACACAGTTTTGCAGAAATCACCGAGATTCTAATGAGATCGATGGAAAAAGAACGAATTCTATATGGGAGATAGATCTGAAAAGATATAAAAAAGGAATTTAAGAATTAAAAAGAGGAAAATTGGTTATTTCTTAAATATAGAGGCCCTGCCTCTATTTCAAGAAGTTGGACTCGAGCATTTAAAACATGTGTAAATGCCTTACACATCATGTAACTCATGGGTTCTCTCCCCCATGGAGATATTTTTATTCAACATGAAAGGTCCTAGTCAGACCATTACACATCATGTAATTGAAATACATGTCATGTATTCTAATTACACATCGTGTAATTGGTCAGCATCCAACAATACATTCCACCAGCCTCTTCTTCCTATAAAAATCCCAATCATCCCATCGACCAACTTAAGGTAAATTCCCAAATGGTAAGTAAACAAGTGTTTAACTTAGAAAATAAAAGATCTTTACCTCAAGAAAACCAATAATCTTACAATCTTCACCCCTTAAAGAAATTTGTCCCTGAATTTCCTTCTCAAGGGTGGTCATGATTCATCTAAGAACAACTACGTCCACTGAGCATGTATGTCGGCCTCTTGCTCCCAAGTCTCATCATATAGATAGTCATGCTACCATATCACCCATAATATAGAAATTTACTGACCACATAGATCATTGTTTCTCCTTTTAGTGATATGAATTGGATTCTCCTAAAAGCAAACATCAACCTATTGCTAATCCTCCTCCAGATAAAAAGCATTATATGGGTATGAATGATAGTGGAGTAACAGAGATACATGGAAGACATCGTGTATTGCTCGGTAACTCTAAGATAACTAAAACCGAGAGGCTACTAACCTCACTCTCTACAAAATCTCTAATGGGATGACATTTCATGGTGAAGTCTTACCCTCTCTCTAAGTTCTCCTATGTCTAATCCTCAGAAAAAATGAATGAAAATTTGATCTATAACCTCGAACTCTAGAGTTTTTCTATGGTGATCGACATATGATTTCTTATGAGACTGTGTAATATCCATCCACTTCTGAATCAACTGGACCTGCTTTAAAGTCTTCTGTATGAGGCACAGTCCCAGTAATTTCATCTCACCTACCTCTAACCCGCACAAGTGGGATCATCATGTCCTACCATATAAATCCTTGTAAGTTTCCATTTGTATCGTTTCCTGATAACTATTATTGTAAGAAAACTCGATATGGGGTATGTGCCTATGCCAAGAGTACTCAAAATATTGGATGCATGCTTGCAGCATTTCCTCTATCACATGTATAGTACACTCTAACTGGATAACAACAGGTGGCATGTTGTGATCATAATAACATATGTACCCAACTCCCTCTATAAACGTTGCTAGAAAACAGATGTAAAATGGGTGTCCCTATCCAAAATTATATTACACGGGATCCCATGAAGTCATACTATCTCACAGATATAAAACCTTCCAAGATCATCAACACTGATGGTCTCCTTCATCATCAATAAATGTGAAATCATTGTTATCCTATCATGATAAACCCCACACAACATCATTACCTCGAGGAAACCTCGAAAAAATGTTCATGAAATCTATCACGACATCATCTCATTTACACTAGACAACAGGTAACTACTTTAAACACCTATCTGGTTGCTGAAGTTCAACCTTCACCTAATCAAAGGTGGAGAATCTCATAACAAAACCATCATTCTCTCTTTTCATACATGGCCACTAGTACTAATGGAATAAGTCATGGTACATCTTGGTGACTCTAGGATGAACTACCCAATCTGAAGAATGAAACTCATGCTTCATCTCCATGAATATATCCACTGGAACCCAAATGTGACCATGGATACATAGGATCTCATCATCACCTATAGCCCAACCAGGAGGAGGGTCCTCACCTTTCACACTCCCCCACAGTAATTGGCCCTATGAATGCAACAACTGGATCATCCTTACTCTATCCGTTGTGGTAGAGATCATAGATAAAGATGATAGATACTTATATCTCTAACTATCATGCACCTTCAAATACATCTCATATAAAAAAGTCCTTAGCTTCCACAAACTAATTTCCTACTTCACTGCAAGTATCATTGTCCTCATGCTCAGTGCATCGTCCACTGCATTTCATTTACCAAGCATGTAACCAATCTCGAAATCAAAAGACTGAACATACTCCACCCACCTCTGCTACCTCAAAATCATATCTCACAATGTAAAAATATACTTGAGGGTATTTTGGTCTGTGTACACCACAAAATTATCTCTCAGTATATAATGTTTCCAAGAATGCAATCCGTGAAAAATGTAGTTAGATCAAGATCGTGCATCAGGTAATTCCTCTCTTGTGGCCTCTGCTGCCAAGAACCGTAGACCAGGACTCTATCCTCTTGCATTAGCACTTCCCCAACCCAATACAATATGTATCATTATAAATAGTATAACTCTTTCTCTAATCTAGTAGTATTAGGACTGGTGCTGATGTTAACCTTCCTTTCAACTCTTGAAAGGCTATCTCACAAAAATATGACCATACAAACTTCAAACCCTTATTAGTCAAGCCCTTCAATAGTGCCTCTAATTGTGATATGTCCTTTATGAAATTTTTTTAGTAATTAGAAAGCCCTAATAAACTGTGCATGTCAAAAAAATTCTTGGTATGTTCCCAGAAAATAATATCTCTTACCTTATATAGGTTGAATGATACTCTTGTCTCTGAGATAATATGACTCAGGAAGGGAATCTAATCCATCCATAAGTGAAACTTTATGAGCTTATCATATAACTGATTCTCTCTCAGTATATTAAAAATGACCTAAAAATTCTTGGCATGGTCATGTATATTATGAGAATACAACGCGATATCTTCCATGAAAATCACCGAAAAAGAATCCATGTAAGGAACACTCGATTCATCGGTGCCATGAAAACTGCTAGCACATTCATGAGACCGAACGACATAACCAGATACTCATATAGATCATACCTTCTATGAGAGACTGTATAAGGTATTTCTATAGATATAACAAATACCTAGTGATATCATAACCTCAAATCAATTTTTGAGAGCACTCATGCACCTTGAAATTAATCAAATAGTTCATCTATTCGTGGAAATGGATATCAAATTTTAACCACTAGTTACTTTATTTTTTGATAATACATGAATAGCCTAAGGAAACCATCTACCTTTTTCACAAAAAGGACCCAAGAACCCCACAAATCAGTACAGGTTTGAATAAACCCATTCACCTCCAAATCCTCTTGTTACCTCTTGATCTCATTCAACTCTATTATATCCATCCTATACGGAGGAATGGATACCAGTGCATCTCATAGAAATAGATATATGGATAACTTCACCTCTCTCTCAGGATGTAAAACAAAAAATTGATTAGGAAACATATCCCTGAAATTATCAACCACTGGTGGAAAGTATTCCTAACTCACTCCATGATCATCCAAATACAAACTACCAATCTGGGATGTCATTCTATCTATCCCATGATGCTCGGGTCCATCTCTGCTCACCAGGACATCCCATTCATCCTTCTGAAAGTACATTACACCCTCTTATGATGTGAAATTCACCCTCTGATGATAGTGGTCAATGTATGATTTATAAGCTACTAGTCAATCCATCCCAATTATTATTTCAACCCCTATCATCTCAAGGAAATATATATTCTAGATGAAGTGACACCAACCAACCCCATGGAGCCACTCCCTACACTAGTTCACATCTTCCATTCTGATTCCCAATGGTGTTTTTAATTTCATAACTTCCTTATAAATTAAAATAGCAATCCCAAGGATTTTCACCATAGATGAAGATATAAAACTATGTGATGCACCTATATCAAAAAGAGAAGATGCAATAGTAGAGGCTACTTAGATCACACCTCTCATCGTAGATAGTTTGAGACCCATCTATTTGGGGGTAGGCTATACAGAATATATCTTTCCTTTACCATGGAACTGTGACATAATCTCACTACCCAAAGTAGGTACACTCTCATGTATCTATTTAACCGGTGCCTAGATACCCCTTCACCCAACCAGGACTACCTTGACCTGATTATCCACCCCTACTCCATCTCCTTAACTAGTGTGGAGCTGTGAAGCCGGCTCTTGAACCTGGTGTTGGAGCTGACCCCGTAAAACTCACAGTTGGAGGGAAGGTCCTGCAAAACCACTAAACGTGACCCATCCTAAAATTAAAATTGGCACTTGAAAAGATCATAGTTTCACTAATTCTTCATGTGGCCCTACCCACTACACTAGTAAAAAACACTGAGCTGCCTGTTCTCACAGCCTTATTAGAACTCATCTCATAGGAAGCCTTAAAATGGTGCTTCCTACCTGAAGATTCTGGATTACTAGGTTGAGAAATATCATTTTCCTTCTCCACACCCCTATATTCCCTTAGGTTCAGCTCTTTAATTAGCACTTGAATCAAAAACTTTGTGATAGATTTCAATATGGACACACTGACATGAGATTTGATAACATGTATGAGATATTCCCTGAAGCATCTTTCTCTCGATAGCTCATTAACAAGGTATGTCGGAGAAAAATGATGCATCTATATAAATCATGATGAGTACCACATAACAATCATCACATCCTTCTCTAGACAGATGAACTCAATAGATCTCTCTTCCCACAGGTTCTTGAGGTAAAACTAGTCAAAGAATTATGTCTGTAAATCATCCTTACCCTTATCTCACAGCCTATCATCATGGATCAATACATCCCATCATCATTTTTTTATCCATGAAGCATAAATGTCAATATATTTAATCTCCTCTAAAGACTCATCTCAAGATGATCAAATATCGAAAATTCTATCTATAGACATCGATCTGCAACCTGTGGACCTCCATCCCCTGAAAATGTGGGAGGATTATTTTGTTGGAACATATGCATCAACTCATCCATAGATAAGGTAGGATACAGTTCTCTATAATTAGTCTCCATAAAGCAATAGAAACCCTTCCAAAACTATGTCTCAGCACATATATCTAAAAAAATATATCATACTGCATCTAGCACTAAAGGAGGATCCACCGGTATCCCATGGACCACCACCTCTAGAGCTTGGCCATTACCACCCTCATGTCGTACCACTGGAGGTCATTGTGGTGTCATGCCCTTACAATGCCAAACACATGCCTTAGAAATGAACAACATCAATATTCATAGCTCAAAAGAATATGATAGGTCAAAACTCTCCTAAAACCAAGTCATAACCAACAACCTACTCTTAAATACAAGACTATAAAAAGGAACGGTCACAAAACAACTCTAAACACCCCCTCTTTCCCACTTAAAAGTTAGGTCTAGGTCAAGTCTCTATTTTCCATTCCATTTCATTTTCATTTAACGTTCATTGTTAAAATTATTTAACTGATGGTTCACAAATTTCCAATCCATCAGGGCCCATAACACCTCATGAACCAAAATTTGATGCCCATATAATTCATACCATATCTCATTCAGTTCAATTTAAACAAAAGAGTCAAAGGTTACATCATTTTCTATTCCTTGTGTGCCCCTAAACCTTATTAATAGAAAGATGACATAACATATCTATCCACTACACAAATTATATCACATTATTAGGCACAATTATCACATCACCTATCACAACAACATGCATCAATTAATGCATCCTAAATGGCATGGCATAATTCATGGCATGTGATTTCTAAAAAAGTTCTTATATGATTCATGAGATGGTATACCAACATCGCTTCAGGTTTCAAAATAAGTAGAACCATAATCATATCAATAGTACCATCACAACACAATTGGGTCACCATATGTGGAATCAAATCAACTTTAATGGTTAAAATTATGAAAACAGCAATTAAATTCAAGGAAACTTGGATTTTCCTTGTACGTGGGTGTTGAAACCCAACATATAAGCATTGTAAAAATCAAAAAGGAAGAAATACCTTAATATGGGTATTACCTACCCCATCAAAACAAATGAAATGAGACTTATAGAGTATAAGAGACTCTAAAAGACTCACAGTCTCATGACCATTACAAGTTCATGGGAAGACTCCACGCATAGCACATAACCAGTGGAAAATCATGTGGGGCCCCCTTCAACAAAACTTTCTACTCTTAAAAAGGCCCTTCAGACAACCAATTATCATCTGGTGACAACTGAATGAGCTCCCCATTCCATATGGATTTTCATTGGAAATTTCCTGACAAACCATCTGAAATCCTTTGTAAATAATAAGTAAAATATCCAAAGGTGGAGGCCCTCGGTAGTCATAAGTATCTGGTGATTTATCCCTGATTGGAAGGATAAATTTCCTTGATAATATATGTGCAGACTCATAAGACCCCCAAATATTTGTAGGATAACTCAAAGGGGATATAAAGGGAGGAGGTGAGAGCTACTCAGAGTCACTAAATGATATGTGATAATCCCCTAGCGATCTGCAAGATACCATAGGACCTAGTAGATATGTGTGACTCATCTTGTGAAATCCCTTTGTCTTGTCATCCCTGCCACATAAAAGTCCTAAGATATGTCTGGACAACTCCATCATCTCCCTTCAGTGCTCAAAAGAAAATGAATAAATTTTTCTATGAAATGCTCCTGCACCTCTATATGACCCATATCAGTAATGTGAAATATCCATAAAGAATAAACTAATTGTCCTTAAATTAGTCATGCTATTGTGCATGACTCCTAACCATTGTCACATAAAACAAAGGAAATAAAAGAGAGAGTAAGAAAAAGACCTCATGATCGTAAAATTTTCAGGAAGAGCTAATTAAGTCTACAACATGGTCCCACCAGATCCATAAAAAACCATATTGTCTTGCGAAAATTCCCATACAAGTCATCAAGAATCTCGCATATGCCTTCAACATGCACTTGGATATTGAGAATGCCCATTGTCATGTCAACATAACAATATGGAAGTCCTTTGATGCATCTTTTGTTCCAATGAGTCCCCATTAAGTGGTTATATTCCAATAATGTAGGCGCTAATGAGAGGGACTCGCGGTCACTGAAAATCAGGCGGCACCATTAGAGCAGCTCATAGAAGAGACTCACAAAGACGTGTGGCACCATACCCCTTCGCCGAATCCATCTTGTAGCTCTAGATACACCGAAAAATGTGTCGAACAACCATGTGGAAATGAGTATAAATTCCCCACCCCAAAATGAAAAATGTACCTACCTACACACACATGGGAGAAGACCAAGGATCCACATAAAAGGGTTGACTTTAGGATGATTAGACTCTCGACCTCTATGGATTCTTTGGAGTAGAAGATCTCGCAACTCGAAAAAATTTCTCCATGTAATATACCAGAGAACAGTCAGAGCAATCATGTGCCACACATAAGGTACTTCGTGTGATCATTCATAGATCTCACGAAGCACTACTGGAAATATGTTCTAAGAACATTCCACATGTATTACAGATCATACTTGACCCAGAGAAACTAAAACTAAGAAAATATAAGGCCTTCTCGATACATGGGTTATAACTAAGAACAAAATTGGAATACATAAATGAGAGTCATAATCAATGGCCCTCATGAAGTACGCGTGAGTCATCCAAAGACATGTGATGTCACTAGGATATTTCACCAAGATCTTGAGAATCTTTTTCAACATGATATTTGGGACAAGAGAAAACATCTAGAAATGTCAAAGTAAGTCACACGGTCCCCCGAGGAACACCACATTGATCTTTCGAGACATTTTGGGTCTATAATCCAAGCCTTTATTTTCCCTTTAGATACATCAAATGACTCATATAATGGTGTTCACTTATATCAGTCAGGTGTCATTGTTTTAGCTGGGCATGACAAGCAGGATCTCAAGAAAACTTAGTAGGAAAGTAAGATGAGACTCGTGACTCCCTCCAGAAATGATGGATAGGTCTCACGATAACTTCCAGAGATGTTATCTAAGATACATGACATCCTTTGAGTCACATCATACTGAATCTGGTGACACCATCCATATGTGTCAATATTACTCTCAAGAATGACACAAGGGTCATGCAATACCCCCTAGGCAAGCCATCAAGATCATGTGATGGCTTCCAAGACAAGCCAATTGGGTCATGTGTCACCATCTAGACAAATATAAATGGAATCCCATGACTTGATTACATTGTATGTCCTTAGTGTGTAAACCCCAATCAAAAGGGAAGCCTCAAAGTGTAAGCCACAAGTAGTAATGGAATCCAAGGACTTGATAACATTGTCTATCCTTGGTGTGTAAGCCCTGATCAAAGGGGAAAAGATGGAGTGTAATCCCCAAAATAAATGAAACTATAGAAACAATGATTCCTACTATATCCAGGATCATAGGCCACCTCTCCCCAAGGTTCGAGTTCTATATTGATCATCCAGGGTAATCCCAGTATCTATGTTATTTACTCAAGGTAATAACATTGATAACTTTCTATCCATTGTTTCTGACAACGAGCTTGTCACACATGGGCGTAGGGAATTGCAATTATCATAACATCTACACTATAAACCTCTATAATGATATAGGGAATCCTTAGTGTGTAAGCACAAGTACAAATTGAGCTATAATGACTCTAATTCCTACCATATCCATGATATGTAGGATGTCTCTCTAAGACTCGAGTTCCATGATAAATCGTCTCAGGGCAATACCAACACATAAGTCCCACATCATGAGCAATGAATTGATCTTTTCTATCCCTTGTTTTGCACATCAAGCATGAATCATGTGAGCTTGGGGAGTTTCAATAATCATATCATCTGTACCATGAGTCTCTATAATGATTGGGTGACCTCAATATACAATCCCTAAACAAATGAACTAAAAAAAACTCTAATTCTCTTTATACTCAAGATACGTAGGACGCCCCTCTGGGAACTGAGCATGGATATTGTGTGTCCCAGAGAACCTGTATGGGTCCTTTCTTCATGAAGTTAAACATCATGGGTCGAACGAACAATGTTCGATTTGATTCCTGTAATTACTAGGATATGTATGATGACACATAATTTCATATTCCCTTCCTCAGAATATTGAATTCCTACTTACATGGAAGCACATTCTAAAGCACATTATTATACAGCATCATCATATAAGAAACCACCCATTACCGTAAAATGATGGAAAATCTCATATGCATATAGATGGATTCACTAAAGAGACCTCAGTCTTTTCCACATGAATGTTAATTAACATATAGATGTTTTTTTACGGTAAGCGGTCTCGTATTGCGATTAGAAAGAGATTCATGAACATATATTAAATCTATAAGAGTGTCCCAGAGTAGGCAATAATTCCCCAAAAAAATAGTGTGATGATCTTGATTTCCCATAATCTCAACTAATGCAAGTCCCCAATATTCGTTGGGCCTAAAAACCCAGATGATAACACACCTTTGGAAAGCAGTTTTGTACCCAACTATAGATGATGGAACCATTGGGAGTTTATAGGGAAGTTGGGAAGATGGAAAATCCCATGAATACGATTTATTGAGGCCTTAAAACTCCCCACTCAACTAAACCATGAAGGGAAACAAATTTCATGCCATGAAAATGATGAAAAAACAAAAATGGCTACCCCAATGTAAATCTTTGTAATAAAAAATGATTGGTTTATAGTCTGGCGAGTCATTGTTTCCTCCACATATGAAAATAATATTGAAAGGTCATACGTCAATCTATTAAACAACTTTTTTTCAAACCCTATATAAAAGAAAGATGTAAGACCAACATAAAGAGAGTTTCATGTAAGTCCATCCTCGCACTGACAAGTCCACATGTGAATAATGGCTAGAATGGGAATACATGACAATTGTATTAACTACAAATATCGGATTGAGTTTTTTTATGCCTATGATGTAGCACTAATAAATATCATTTTTCCTTATTGTCTATGTGATTACAGATGCTACTCTCATCAACAACATCCTAACCTGAGGTAATGTCTTCATCATCCAGTGTTCACTCTAGTAAATTATCTTCTACTGCGACCCCCACAGGTTACAAAGCAATCTCACCTGCTTGAAAGATCCAACGACAAGTGTCATATATAATGGTCTAAGAGTACCACCAACATGGTACAATCTTGGACATGGAAGTTTCCTGACATATTCTCCAAGCATGGTAGCCAGCGAATCGGTGTCACCCATCAAAGGTTGCAACTAAGATAGTATCCCTCTTCACTTGAACCAACCACTTCTGGAGCCTATTCCCAGAGCATGACAACTACCAGATCTCTTCTCTAATGAAGGTGGACCAGGAATCCCAATATGACTCCCTTTCGGTTCAGGTTCCACCCGAGGAGGGTGCCTGCTAACCATCATCACCATCAGCATCCCATCAGTACCCATTAGTCACTCAGTGAACTTGAATGGGCTACAAGGAAGACTCATAAAAAGAGCATGGTATTTAATATCCAGGAGAGGGATCATATACCCGCTTATATCTATGATTCATATCGGTATACTAAAACATGAATCCGCAAGTAGTCTTATATCACTGCTAGCTCAAAACAAGTCTGTGGGCATATTCCCACAGAAAAAATGGGGGATGCACATATCCTTAACCCTACTCAGAAAACCCATCAGCATAATTTGATGTTACAAGAAGGGAAAATTGGGATCATATCCCTGCTTCAATCAAATATATCTGCCAATAGATAATGGAGATAGAAAATGTGAAGGATTATATTCAAACACATACATTGCTGAAATGGAAAAATATTTTAATAAAATCTGAAGAGTTATGATAGCATATTCTGACACTATTGCAGATAAAGGTACATGTGCATGCTCTTATCCCTAAATCCATGAAAATTAAACACTATTATCATTTCAAATAAATTGTTTCACCAAAGAATGCCCACATTATTTCTCCAACTAAGGAGGGTTATCAGCATATCTCGATAAAGGGAGAGGCATCAGACCAGGATAATACTCCCGTTACAACTGGGGCTCACCAGGTGAGAGTAATACACACCACAGCACTCGGGCACATGCCTATAAAAAAAAGTTATATAGTGCATTCCAAAGGACCGGGATCCGAATCATATCCTCATTTTGGCCGATGCTCACCAGGTGATAGGGGAAAAACCTTAGTACATTCTCATATTCATGTCTAAGAAGTCCAGTGACATACTCTAATGGCCCAGGATCAGGTGTATATCCCCATTCTAGACAGGTTTGACCGAGTTAGAATGGAACAAGCCTCGATACATGCTCATATTCCAATAAGTGGATCTTCCTAGAATACTCTATAAGATCATGGAAGCAAGGTGCATATTCCTACTTCTACCGAAGAATGACTACACCAGCATCATTCTAAGGAAATACAGGAGGATTCTCATATTCCTTCTCCTATTCCTGAGGTCCATCGGCATATTATTCTAGGGAATTCAAATTCCGACTCGGCTAATCTTCCTATTCCAACCAAGGATCACCGAGTAAGAGGAGAACACGCCTCAGTGAAGGCTCATACTCTTTCCAAGAAATACCAACAACATATTCCAAAGTCTCAAGATCAGGATCATACTCCCATCTTGACTGAGGCTCACCAAGTGAGAATGGCACAAGCCTCAATATAGCCCCATATTCTTATCAATAATGAGATAGCCTATAGGCATTCTTCTACAGCATCTCCGCAGTGGACTCATTCTCCCTTAATAACAAATAATTATATACAAGTTATTTCAAGTGTCACATAGCAAGCTCATATCCCTGGACAATCACAAAAGGTAGGTCGGCATATTCTGACCATGATGCATAACATGACCCATATTCCTAATCTTCTCAATTCCAGTGTCCTTTAGGTTGTTCAAGACACATTCTTAACACCACAAGGGTCTGTCGAATATTCTATCAAAGAGGGACCAAAATAAGTTCATTACCACGATAGTCCTCCTCGTGGTTGTGTGGAGATGGATCATAGGGACTCTACTCATGACATCCACTATGGTCAAACTCTCCAAGATGATATTTATCATGGGAAAGTAAATCCTCCCTTTTCCCAAATGCCTTTGTATAGAGAGTTGAACAAAACTCTAACACCTTCATATAGAGAGGTTCCTGAAACATCAGGTTCAACAATATATAGTTCCCCATCAACCAACAACAACACTCCACTTCTGCTAGCAAGAAACCATCAGAGCCTCCTTATATGGGTTGAATGGATGGATGTGTGTAAGTCTGATAATGAGGAGTCTTACATGGAAATATAGAGAGAGTTACCTGAAAACAATCTCTTCATAATGATCTGGCCCCTCACTACTTCTAGCTATGAGGTCCTATATAATCTAGATAAGGAGTTCATTCCTTACCTACACCAAATTATCTGGGCCACTCATCAATGACTGAAGGATCGATATATACCTTATCTAGGATAAAAGTTTCACCTTCAGAAAATTGTGATACACTCTTGTTATCATGACCTAGCTAACATCTTCGTGCCTTGGGATCCAAAGCTAGAATAGCACAATGCAAATCTGCATCACAGTTTCCAACATTTCATCACGACTCGTCGGTAGTTGATCTCTAAAGACACATCATGCACCCAAATTCGAGGATGGTTATAGTATGAAGTGTTAAGTTTTTCCTCTCCCCTATAACAACAGAATCCCTCAGATACGGAATCATGTAATGTTATAGCCTCCTATGAAATCAAGGGATCGGGTAATGCTCAGGCTACTTGGTCCTTGCAATAGAATTCCCCCGCTTCAATTTTGCCTAGCCCACATGGAGGAGGAGAGAGGATAGACAATATGATTTTAAATTGGGCCCCTCAATACAATAGGATTACATTCCAAACATGGAAACTGAATTTCAGGTCACCTAGAAAACTTCCCTTAAAGAATAATTCTCACCATGGGATCCCATCGTACCCAACAACCATGTGAACAGAACTGTGATGCATCATGAACACCATCGTATTAGATTCCATAGAATCCATCTTGGAGTAGACTTGGCCCCTAGGGCCAAGAGAATATCTACCACCACCTCTACCCCTTAGCTCATCAATTCCGGAGAGGATTCAGGACATACCCTCTCTAGGTGCAGGTGAACACCAACCCACATGGCTAGGGGAATTTATATCTCAATCATCATCCCCAAGATCATTGTACCATGAGAGGCTCCATGAATAATCAGTTGTGATTCCGGATCACCCCCACCCACTATGTTTAGGGTAGTTATAACTTCATGTTTGTCTCAAGAATCATCAAGTCCTTGACTGGAGTCATCATATCCTCAATAATCGGATCAATAAATGCTAATGGTATCCCCAAAGGACCCCAAACCCAAGGTATGGGGGAATTTTTATCATCATTATCAACCCATATAGATTTAGGTTTCTCTAGGATTGGAGGAAGAAATAAATAGTCTTTGTCCCATCTGTTCCTCCCACCATAGGACAAACCTCTATTGGTCAGGGATTTCTTGGCAACTATGATCGGAAAATCCCTCAAATTCATTTTCCGTAGGTCAAGATGGGGGTATTATTTGGAAAATTCAAACATATGATGCCAAGGTCGTAAGCCAAAATTTCCCAATAAGGCCAAGGGTCTGAATAATGACCATGATTGAAGCTGTATAGAATCAACCTATTTTGTAGAAAGAAATGAGATAAACACCATTGCCCGATATGCATCTATGATTTCATCACTATCAAAATGAAAGACATTGATCAAGAAAAAAATTCATAATACCACAACATTGTAAATGTACCCTCATATTTGGGTGATTTGGATGCACTAAATGAGGTTGCGTGCACCCAGAACCAAAAAGGGCATCAGAATTTGGTACCGTTGAATAATGAACAGCCACCTCCCCATCGTAATATCTGAAAAAGTGAAATAAATGCCTATATCTTTGTTTCCATCTACAGAAGAACATTTTTAACAATATGAGAGTGAAATATGAGCTCTTTGGAAACTCAATAATGAGCTACTTAGAGGCGATATTCCTACCGGGTATCATCTCCATCCAGAGATGAATATTATCATTCCCATAGCTGATCCACCTGAAATATTAGCATATGAATATTAGTTTTTCTATGTATTTATACATCCATTATACATAAATAAATAATATGCAGATGATTGGGACTTCCCTCTATTGTGGCAGTTGCCTCTCCCTCAACAGGGTAATCATTCATTCATAGGATGAATCAAGGACCAGTGGGAGATGAAAGTGGGACCACCTCATCAGCCCCCACCTAATCTATGTGGATGGGAGGAGGCTCATACAAAAGTGACCCTAAAGTCACTTAACGCCATTTAATCCTTGGATACTCAAATGGAATCCATGAAAGGGTGAAAAACACTTATGCAGCCTGAAAGGAAACCATATCTTGAATTGGTGGATGACACTCCACTTCCACCCAACTTTATAAACCCTAAATTTTATACCTTTGATGATATAGGTGACCATGAACAACGTCTTAGAAACTTCATATATCGATGTGGGTCGATGATGTACTCTCGATTTCAATAGGAGGTAACAAAACTGAGGTATTTCTTGTAGACTTGGATAGGGCCATCCTTTGTTTGGTACAAATATTTTCTAGTTTGATTTTTGTAGGATGGGAAGAACTTAATTGTTAGTTCCTTTGATAGTTCAATTCAAAAATGTGGAAAACAACAATCGTCGACCTCACAAACTATAAGCAATGCGAGAATGAGAGGGTGTCTGATTCCATGGAAAGGTGGAAAGGTTAAACCTATTTGCTCAACATCCCCCCATCACAGTAGTAATTGCAAGAACTTTTTGTGATGAAAATATCAAGTATGAGTTCCAAACAACCTTTATCACCATGAAATACCCAGGAAAGTTTTGGGAGTACAATGAAATGGCACAATATCTTTAAGAGACTATTCAAAAAACCCAATCCAAGTCTTGACTCATGGTCGCAACACAGAGAAAAAATTCAGGTAGATAAGAAGCTACAATACCACTCTCAATACTATAGTGGTTCCTATCCAAACACCTTGTAAAGATTTGAACCACCCAGTACCACCCACCGAGTGGCATAAGCCACATAATCACCCTCGTGTAGAAGTACAGAGAAAGTAGGGTCCCCCAGAAATTGAGTAGAGGATGAATAAAGTATAATACTTTTAAAATGAAAATTTTCCTATATATTTATTGGTAATTATGAATAATAACATGCTCATGACTCGAAAACCTAGAAGTGTTGATGAAGTCACAACCTCACCAATCATCTGACTACTAATCCTTTCATAGAAGGCTGGGTCATAATATCTAGAACTGCTTCATCTTCAAAGATGTCTTTCAAGGAATGGTTGAATTTGGATAGGTGAAACTAGAAAACTCCCCATAGTAGGTGGAATGCATAAACATCACTAGGTCAGAAGAAGATGATGGTTGGTATAAATATTTGTTCAGACATGCACAAAATTTTGAAAATTGGATGAGTTTAAAGATAGTTGAATGATCTCACAGCACTTTGAATTTACTATTGTGAAAACTCACGATATATCCACCACCAAAGAGGAAGACATCATATGTGCCTCCCATGGGTGGGCGTCACCACTAGAAGTAGAAGTAAACTGAGGAAGATGATTCATATTCTACTCCAAATAAAGTTCTATCCCTTGTAGATTTCTTCCTTACAAAATATGCATCATGGGAACCGCCCCACCAAATGGAATATTCATCAGATGAGAAACTCGTATTTGGTTCTGACAATGTGATACACTTGAAAGACCCCTTCCCTAATGATGAATATTCCCTTGAATATGGGTTTCCCATATATATCTAAGGAATAGGAGGATACATGCGTTGCATCCCAAGATATATGGGACATTACAGACATGTTAGAACTCAATATTCTGGTCATATCCCCTTGGAAGATATATATGCAGATGAGACTCATGGTAAATCACTCCAGTAGGCTCAGAATAGACATGGAGGTGCCTCATTGACCTCTAATAGTCGCCCGTGTCTAATTATATGGAATGACTACTTAGTAAGTGTTTATTCTGATCAACCCAAGAAATGAGGAAGGTCAGAACGACCTGTACCACTGGCAGTAGACACTCCATCAACCTCTGTAAAAATACCATGTTCATCTACCTCAGATGCTCCAGCTTCAGAATCACATTCTTCAGAGCAGCCCCATATCTAGATATATAGACATATTTTACAAAATTATGTTGTTATAAAAATAGATAACTACAGTCCTAGACTAGGTCTCAATCCTCGATGTGATCTACCTTTCAAAAGAAATCAAGGAGGTACTTTTTTAGGCCCTCTAGATCCCACATGAATTCAAGAGAGAGATCCCTATAGCTAAGGTCTATCAAACAGAGATTGTGTCCTTAAGATCTCATTTCACCATCTCATTCCCTAATCTAGATGAGGAAGAGTCCATCCAAGGACACATTAGACCCTTATACATTTCGGAAAAACTCAATAATGCCAGTGTCCAAAGGGTGCGGATGGATAATGTATCTAGGATCAATCTCATCCCAATTCGAACTCTCTAGAAATTGGGGTACAGTGAAGGGGACTTATCCCCTAAAAATATGTCCATTCAAGGATACGATAAGAGTGAGAAAATACCTCTTGAGAAGATTAAACTCAAAGACAAAATTTTGGAACTCACATCTGACACTGGGTTCATGTTTATCCTCAAAGATGCTACATATAATGTCTATCTTAGAAGGCCATGGCTCTATAGCCACTTGGTGGTACCATAAATATTCCATCAATGTCTAAAGTACCCCATCAGTGGAAATTTCCGAATACTATATGGTGATAGTGCCCCATTAGATACTTGGGGAGCCACGTATTCCAAAGAAGATTTCTATTAGATGGGATGAAAGAAACCAATGGAAGATAATGATGTATAATTTGTAGCTCCCAATGGCTTAGGGACCGCCCCCATGAACCACTTGAGATTTATTGATTGTGATTATGTGCTCTCCATAAGCAGGGTCAAAGTAAACAATCCAATCCCTTTGTTCCAATTCTCTCTTGTACTCAATGACAATGTAAATGATAATAAACTTAGACATATCTCAATAAAGAATCATATGGAAAGGGATGATTATTTCTTCTCTAGTAAAATCCCTCACCCTTATAGGGATAGAGAAGTCCTTAGATTGTCGTCTTCGCCTAAAAATGTCTCTATCAACTCAAAAATAGAAGATGATGACGATGATCTCAGGAACAACCCTCCAGTATTTGAAAAAGGTGTCTCCACCAACATAGATGAACTTAGAAGGATAAATATGTTAAATGAATCTGACCCACAATCTACATTGAATTGTGTTGTTATTCCACTCGAAGAGAAATATATGTACATTAAATTTATAAAGCAACATTGATACATGTTCACCTGAAACTATACAAAAATGCCCTGATTGATCTAGATGTGGCTACACACCATCTCAGATAACCTGATGAGCATCGTGGCTTCAAATACGATTCCAGGAGAATGAACCCCTCTCACACAACCAATGTAGAGGAATAGGTTGAGAAATTGATCAGATACATCTTGTTCGAGATGTGAAATACCCAAGATGTCTTTCCAACATCATCCCCATCAATAAGAATAATTGGAAGATTAGGGATTTAATTGAATTTAGAGGCCTTAATCAGTATTATCCAAAAGATGTTTCTTATTTTCAATCACATAACTCTTGATCTATGAAACTAATGGCTTCTAAGACCTTTTCTTCATGGAAGGGTACTCGGGGTATAATCAAATCAATATGGCCCCTAAGGATGAAGAATCAACTACCTTCAAATCGTATCATGTGATCATCTAATATCAAGTCCTACCCTTTTGTTTAAATAACATCAGTGCCACATATTAGCACTCCATACATCGCATATTCAAGCCATTCTTGGGGAGGATAGTTGAATGTTATATCGACGACTTGGTAATTAAATCCCAATAGTGATGTGATCACTTCACGTATCTCCAAACAATATTTGACAAGATGTGACAACATAGTATAAAGAAAAATCTATTGAAGTGTCCTTTTAGGGTAACATCATGAATGTTTCTGGGATTTGTGGTATGCCACCGTGGCATTGAGGTTGTCCCAAAGAAGACTAGTGATATTTTAGTAATGTCTCCTCCTATAAATCTCAATGAACTGAGTGTAATCAAAGGGAAACTCGCCAAAATTCCTGAATTCATATCCAACTTTTCAGGAAAAGCTCTCCCCTTCACGAGGCCAATGGTGAAGGGTGTCACCTACCAATTGGATGATGAATGTCAAAAACACGTCAAAAGTCTCAAGTGTTACTTGTTCCACCCATCAGTTTTGATGCTTCCAGTGGAAGGGAGATCAGTCATTTTATATGTGGCCACCAGGGAATGCTCATTAGGCGCCACACATGCACAAAAAAAATGATTTGGGGAGAGAGAATAGTATTTATTACCTTATTGAGATGATGTTATGTATTGAAACAAGATAATCTAATTTCAAAATGAACTTCCTTGCACTCATCATGGTAGTGAAAAATATGAGGTATTACTTGTAGCACCATGAAGTCCACCTGGCTTCTCGTATTGACCAGATCAATTACATCCTTGGCCAACCAATGTTGACTAGGTTTTTAGCTCTATGGGTTGTCATTTGGCAACAATATGACATTCAGTTCATATCAAAAAAGTCGACGAAAGGGAAAGCCCTAGCTGATTTACTCAAAGCACATCACGCCCCAAAAAACACGTCCAAAGACACCAAGATCCTAGATGAATAGGTCTTTTATGCCCATAACACTCCCCAGACATGGAAGATATACTTTGATGGTTCCTCTCAAAGCCATGTCGGTACTAGGATGGAAAACCCGAAGCTCAACCGGGTTGGTTTAGTGATTTTATTTTTCTCTCCAGGCAAAGAAGTTTTTCCCTTCTATTTCTCATTATCTGAAGGCTAAAAAAATAATTAGGTAGAATACCAATATCTCATAGATAGATTAGAATTTTCCCTACAACTGCGCAAAGCCTACCTGAATATCCAAGGGGACTCAGAACTAGTGATAAAGAAAATCACTAAAAAATATGCCATTAAAAAGGAATAACTAGGCCCCTCACTGGCTGTGTCAGGGGAATGATTGTAGAGTTCCCTTTTGTGCCTAAATTACATTATCTTCCTTGATCACAGAATGATCATTCTGAATCACTAGAATATGTGGCCACCATCATAGCCGATCCTAATTAGGGGGAAGCAACCTTCCATATTTCACATTCAATTATCATATCATCGATTGTTGTATGTGATATGGAAGAAATCAATCAGGTTAGTACCTCCCCAGAGAATGATGAACCAATGAACACCCCAAGATGGATGAAACCTATATTCATTTATCTTTGAAATGGGACTCTCCTAATAGATCGTTCCGAGGGAACATATTTATTACCGGGCACCAAACATTACTCTTCAGGATGATCCAAATGAGAAAAAATACTCTATAAAGGAGGATTTAACGAAATTGTCTTTAATTTTATATAAGAATGATATGTTTCCACCATCATGGAATAAGTTCATTCATGCTCCTAAGGTTCCCATAAATCTGGAACCAGGCTCGGCCACCAGATCAGGAGGTTGGGGTATTACTAGAAAACCATGATACAAGACCGTGTGGAAGTCACCAGGAAATGTCAAGTGTTTTAAATTCATGAAGATTTCATTCATCATCCCACATAATTTCTACATACAACTAAATATTCCTAGCCATTTTCCATTTGGGGGATGGATGTTGTGGCGCCATATCTCCAAACCACCGCTAATTAGTTCACGTGCATCCTTACTGCTACCAACTTCCTTTCCAAATAGGAAGAGGAAATGCCCCTCAAGGAATTCAGGACATGGAATATCATCAACTTCATGATGTCCCATATCATCACTAGGTTCGGAGTTCCTCACACAATATTGACGTACAATTACACCAACTTATGTTCCACAGAGTAGAAGAAGTTGTACCAGGAGTACAATATTGAGTCTAATCACTCATCTAGCTATCATATAGTAGAAAATTCATAGATAGAGGCCTTAAATAAGACTCTATCAAATATACTCTAGATGATGGTGAATAGGTATATGAAGTCTTTTCTTGATAAAATCCACCATTTTTTATGGGCCAACCATACCACCACGTGTACTGTTACACAGGGAACACTATACTTATTGGTGTACGGGACCAAGGTAGTATTACCCATAAAGGTCCACCTACCCTCACATCAAATAGAAATTTGTGGACATCTCTCATATGATGAAAAATAAAAAATGTGGATGGATGAGTTGGAGAGGTAAGATAAGAAGAGGTTGTGCACACTACACAATATAGAAATTCATCAGAATCGGATTTCATGTGCCTTCAATAAAAAGGTTTTCCTCTAATAATTCCTTCCAGGGGAACTGGTTCTCTATTTGAGATCTATAATGATACTAGTCAAGAATCCCCCTAAGTTTGAACTCAAATAGGAGAAATATCACATCATACATAAGGTATATCACAACTAGGATTACGACCACCATGGATGGGGAGCATGCCACGCCACACACCAATGTGAGTATTCTCAATAAATACTTTGCATAAGCTATCAGAAAGGGCATCCACATTGATGTAAGTCCCACCTATCCTCCTAAGTACAAGACATTAAACTGTAAAAAAAATTCCTAGGAGAAATACGTTAAACTACATGGCATCTTTCATCTTGGAAGCAAGATGTTAAACTTCTTGGAACCTCACGTCCTTACAGCAAGACATTAAACTGCAAGACAAACACCCTTTTTGCATGATGTAAAACTTCATGTATCCATGATGTCCATATCTATTCAAGTCAATTCACATCTGTCCTCACCACATGACATTAAACTACATGGTCCTTCTAGAACTACATATGGCTTGATTCTTATTTCTAATGATATAGGTAGGTACACCTTGATATTATATCTTGTTCTAGACAATACATGATATAAAATTCCCTTGTTGTACCCCATTATATCTCTACATTGTAGGTAAACTTGTGCCATTCCTTGTTTCTCACACCAAGAACATCTCACGTGAGCTTCAGAATTTTGGTAGGGACTTACCCTCACCAAAAATGCGCAAAGGTTCACAACGGGTATATTATGGTCATGAATGCCAGACCATAAAAGGAATACCATGAGTCCTCGCCGCATGACATTAAATTGTATCTTCTATGTCTTTACCGCACGATGTTAAACTCCATGGTTCTCCAAAAACTATGTGTGGTTTTATTTTCATCCACATGAGATACATAGTGAAACCAAAACTTCCACTCTTGGTCCCAACTTCAATATTCCCATCAATTCACATCGGTTCACCACCATCATCACCGCATGATGTTAAACTACATGGAATTTTAAGAACTAAATTTGGCTTGATTCTCATTCTGATGAGATATGTAGTGATTCCTGTATCTATAATCCTAGGACAAACTGTAGTGGTTAATGGAAATAATTCCCATATGTATGTATGTGTCAAACCTACATAGAGTATTTCCCATTCAAAAATTGTGTTTGACTTGATTCATATCCTCATAGGATATGTAGTGACATACAAATTTCCAACTTCTAGCCCAGTCATAATAAATAAATATAAAAATGCCCCCACCTCTCATATGGACCAGACCTTCATAGGAGACTTCATCTAGAACTATGTGTGTCTTGATTCTCATCCTCATGAGATGCATAGTGATGCCAAAGTATTTATCTTTAGGTCCAGCCACAACATTTCCACTCTTTACCATCAGTTCTTATGTCCTTAACACATGTTATCAAACTTCATGAAAGTATTTCCATACAGAATGATGTTAAACTACATGGAATTTCATCTTTACCACATGAAATTAAACTACATCAAATTACATCCTTACTAGATGACATTAAACTGTAGGGAAATACCTTCTTACCGCATGATACTAAAATTCATGGAAGTATGTCCTTACCGTAGAATGTTAAACTATACAGAGGTGAGAATGTCCCCAGTATATATCAATAAACTATATATACCATATCTAATTTTTCATTCCTTATCAAAGGACCACAAGAGACTTACCTCGATCAACCAGAGTACAGGGTGAATCCACCATCTTTTAAGATCTACTGAAACCCACATACCACACTTCATGTATTGAGCACATAAGGCCACCATCAACCTTCCATGGAACATAGAAAGGATATCTAGCTTTAAGAGACCCTTTTCTTGACTATTCATGCATTACTATGACTCCTACATATTCCCCTATGGACATCAACCAAATGTGTCACTCTACAAAAGGACATTACAATCCTTTTTATCCCTGACACCATTGTGATAGCACTCAACACCTTTGTGTGTCTGAACTACACCTAGTATGAATGAATCATGTCATTACTCATGTCCTGAGAATACTCGACTCATGATTTACAACATATCCACCTCCTCTCCAAAAGATAGTGGAATACTCCTTACCCTAGGTGTCTTAAATATCCTCTTGGGTAACATCTCCCACATAATCTCCATGTGAGTCATGACCTCAAACTACATACACTTTGGTTAAAGATGTTTGACCTTGAACTCTATCCCTTAATGGTTAAAATATAATTACCTAAAATGATTAATTAGAAAGACATAAAACATGTCAGGTTGAATACATAAAAAGTGAAACCAAAGAAAAAGTCATGTCTCTTCCCTCTAAACTTTTTATCCTCATAGTTTAAGAAAAAATTATGGCACAAAGTTATAATTCGTAATCCTCATAGCATCTAATTTATATCCATATTAAAGTCTAAGCTTTGGTCATTGGACCCACTATTCCAGGGAAAAGTTAAATCAATATTTGTCACATCTCCTCATCATGAGAATATGTTCTCTATGAGGTGGAACAACCTTCAGGGTATTTAGACCCTTATTTAGTATTACATTTTCCAAAAATAAAACATTATTATTCAGGTGCCTCAGATCACTATTTTCCATTCATGTCCTATTTAAATGATATCTTGCTTCAAGAGACCCCTTTCATGACTATGCATGCATGCTAATTTCTCTTGCATATGCGCCTATGGCCATCAACCAAATGCATCACTTTACAAAAAGGAAATTCCAATCCTTGAGATCCATGAAACCATAGTTTCAGCACTGAAAACATTAGTGCATCTAAACTACTCCTAGTATGACTATCCCACACCATTATCATGATTTGGTCACTTTAAACCATGATTTACAATCCCTATGGAAAACTACCCAAGTAGATTTAACATCCTCAGTGTTACATCACTGTGTTTCATATACTTTATCAAGGATAGAATGTGGCTCTCCATTCATGAACCTTTGATCGACCACTCCTCATTCTTTGAAACCATGGGGTGTAGAGCTCCAACTTCACATTAAGAGCTAAAAATCCCTAGTGTGTCATAACCCTTGCTAGATAGATTTTCTCCCATATCTAACTTCATCATCAAGATATTTTAGTCTTCAAAAATCTCTCATAGCCTTAGAAATAATTGGAGATCATATTTTCTCATACATGCTACCAATGCATAAGGGTCCTAACATGCTAATTAAATGCATCTCCTCCATGATATAAATGTTCTTTAACCCTTATGATCCCTCACAACTTTGTGGGAGACCTTAGCACTTCAGAGTGTTAGGGGTCACCCCCAACACGTATGCCTCATCCCATGTTTACAAACTCAAGCATTTGGTATATGATTTCGACACCCACACTCAAACTAAACATGTGGGCCTAGTATCCCTAGTATTTTACCATCATCCATATTACCTCCATAAATTTTAAATAGCCCCTAGAAACAATACTCAGCTTTAAGAGACCCTTTTCTTGACTATGCACGCATTCCTATGGCTCCTGCATATGTGCTTATGTTCGTCAACCAAATGCATAGCTCTACAAAATGGGAATTCTAATCATAAGGATCCTCAACATTGCCATAGTAGAAACCATTATGTCAGAGTGTTTTAGGTCATTACTAGCAAGTCTGCACCATATCCCATGATCATATATTTGGTCTAAGCTAAAATACTTTAAACTAAATAAATATCGAGTTTGAGATAAAATACCTTAAACTAAAAAGATATTAGGTCTGACCTAAAAGGCCTTAAAATTTTGATATCAGGTTCGAGCTAAAATACCTTAAACTAAAGCAATACAAGGTCCGAGCTAAAATACATTAAACTAAAACAATATCATGTGTGATCTAAAAGAAGGTAAATTAAAGTGATATTAGGTTCAAGCTAAAAGACCTTAAACTAAAGAGATATTAGCTCTAAGCTAAAAGACCTTAAACTAAAGCAATGTCAAGTCCACGATAAAAGTATTTAAACTAATGTGATAGAAGGTCTGAGTTAAAAGACCCTAAACTAAAGAAATATTTGGTCCGAGATAAAACTCCCTAAACTAAAACACAATAGAAAATCATCCTATAAAATCTTGTGGGGCCCACTACGCGATATTAACACAATCAAGCTACTCTGACCAAGCATGTCGGCTTTAGAAAAATAAAAATCAATTCCCCTTCATGAAATATCTCCTACTCAAATGATCCCTCTGTAAATCAAGTGATTTCAAGATATCTAGAACAGATTATCAATAAATAATATCATGAACATGGGAATTCATGGGGACCTCTTAGAGGGAATCTTTTAGAATTTCAACATTCAATTCTAGGCATTCATGTTCACTTAGTTTAAAGAAATAGATTGGTATTGACAAAAATTTCCAAAATATGAGAGTATAAAGATATCAAACACATCATTAAGGGAAGCAAACTGAATAGTGTTTTAAAAACCATAGAAAATTCTCCCACTCACAGTATGAAAGAAGGGAGGAATCTCCACTTTTTAGAGTCCCTCTGAGGCTTCATTAAAAAAAATTTAGTACAAAAGTTTATTAATGAAAAAAAACGATTGATCGTGCTTGAAAGATTAGAAAGAGTCTAGCGAGAGGAATTAATTGAGCATTGGAGTGATGCTCTCCCCACTTCTTCCACTTCTATATCAGGATGCAGATCTTTAGCCTGGGTGGTAAAATATTCAACCATTCTCTAATAAGTGTCTAATAAGGTTGACGATGACAAATGTTGGTAAATCAAATAAGAAATCATCTCCCATACCTCCATACTTGCAAAGTCCAAGAATACATATGAGCTTGTAGTTCATATAACAAATGAAAACCCTTGTCTAATACTTCCATCGTCTCCCTCATTTATTTAACAAGGAAAGACTCACTCACCAAATTTTGTAGATCCTTTTCATTCATTTCAAAGTCTCTTTGAGCCAAGATGATTTGCTGTATAATTTCATACAAAAGCTGTCAATCGAAGCTTTCTTCCCCAAATCGATGAAATAAATGGTGAATAAATTCCCCTTGGTTGTAGAATATTTCCAAAAGGTATCTATAATGAAGTTTTAACCCTATTTCCAAATTATTCTATGATATGACTATGCCTCTATATATAACAGTATATACATGGCATACAAATAACCATCCAGTCGTATTAATGAAGAAATAGGATAGGATTCCTCATGTGCTCTTATCTAAATAGACATGTAATCTATAGCTTGTACTAGAGGATTAACTTACTCAACAAAATTTGTTTCACTATCGGAGTGGTCGCCATCTGAATGAGGCCTCATCCTTGATGACTCACCTATATCTTCAAACAATTCCAAAGAGGCATGTCCACATTATGGACCATCTAACCTAACACACCATTGGGATATGTTGTTTCCCAATCCTATTAATAATCCTTTGTAAGGAAAGATTCTGGTATCATCATGTGAAAATATCTTCCATAATTAATGAATGATTCTTGAATGTCATTCTCCTTAGATGTTGACCAAAGGAATAGGAGAATCTCTATGAATGAATCCAAACATTCAAGTGAATTCATAAGGTCTGTACGAATCATAGATGATCATATCATCCACCTTGGATGTGAGGAACCCATCCCAAAGGGTGATCATATAAGATCTTTCATCAAGATAACCACTGCCACCATCAATAATCGGGCCACCTGGTGCATGGAAAGTAGCAAAGTAAAAACTATTATGTTGACTTAGTGCACCTTTGACCTCATTATGGGTTTGGGGAATATCCTCAACCCTATAGATGTGCATGAATATTGAATGGGATATAGTTTCCTAGATCCAAGAAGAATTGTACTACTAATAATAATGGATGTGCTCCCCTATCAATCCAAACAGGAACTAGAGAGGACCAATGATCCTATAAGGAGTGTTTCCTCATTAAATACGACCCATCATATGGTAGATGCGTGCAAGGACTGGAATTACCAAGTTAATTGGCCTCCCTTATGCAAGTAGTGCTACCATCACCATCATGCTGAAATGGATTCTTGAATGTGTGTCCAATTCTTGAAAAGACACGTGTTCAGAAACATAGCAAGAAATCCTACCAACCTAAGGTATGAAGAAGCCTTTAGGTTCATCTAATAGCCCCATGAGATGTAATTCCTATCTTCCAAGATGGCCCAATATGATCCATCATTGTCACAGACTTTTTTGGAGGGGCACCTATGAGGGTGGATAGTGGTTGGATTGACTCTACTACCAGAGAGGAATATAGTGATCCAATCTTTATAAGATATGACCAAGAACATTGTTAGCTATTTTTTCAATTTATCACTAATAATAACAATAATATACCTCACAAAAAAATGGGGGCTGATGAGGGTTATCCAAGATTTACACCACAGGGATAAATTCATCACACATTTCATCAAGGGGAAGAATTCCTCCAAACTAATAAATGTCACATAAGATGATTTCAACTTCAATATGGGGAAATTGAAGTGTATTGTTATATGGGCACCCATGGATAATCGTCTCCTTAAAGAGTTTAGTCTTATGATATATGATGAATGGAGAGATCCATATAGATTAATAAAGGAGAACTTTATATAAGTCCTCAGCAAACTCCTAGTAGCTTTATCTCACCCATAAGGGCCACGCCCACACATAGAAGAAATTTACACCAAGATAGAGATTCCACTTTGAATACCATTTTCCATCATAAATGTCTATATAAGATGTTATTATAATATAATCACTTTGATAAATAGTTTTTTGAGTGAAGTTACAACCGTAAAGACCTAGAGGAGAGTTGGTCAATAGATAAGACAAACCCTAGGATCAAGGTGTATCTAGATGATCATCCTCACCAATTGTTGTCTAAATTCTGACAAAAGAACCAGACACCTAGAATGATAGCATTTTAAAATCTAGAGGGGTAATGGTAGAATCATCTAGTAAACTAAACCCATATAAAGTAACTCGATGATATAAGGGATAATTTTGAATGTTAGGTGAGAGGAATCCCATTAGACTCTCATTATTAGTACTTACCCGATATCAGGGATCAACATTACAATTTCTTGTGATCATGGACCTCTGATTGTATGTGTCTGAGGATCCATGATGAGAACCAAAATCCATCTGAAAATAAGTAAGTGTTTCATTTCAGATAATGAGAACATAAAATCTTGTCAAAATAGAGGCATGAAGGTTCCAGTGGTGTCAGGTGTATCTCATAACTTAGTAAGATATTCGTGAACTACATAATGATTTAATAGGTCACCTGACCTCTAGAGGACTCACAGTATACATAACCCCTACAGGGTGTCACGTGAGCTGTATGACCTCCTTGAATACTTGCGATCATGTGACTTGAACATGGTCACATTAGTTGCAACCAATTGAATGATAAGTCACACAGATCTTGAGAAGTCTTCAATACAACCACTACCCTCATAGCTGAAGTCTGAGAAATTACCAAAATATAGTTCATGACTGGGTCAGATGATCATTTTATAAAAAGATAGTCTCAAGAAATAGATCTAAGAAAATATACTCGCGACGTGGACTCACGAACGGGGATCACGATCAGGGTTCATGGCATGGTCTTGTGATGGAGGTACTCAATAAAGGTAAGGGAAAGATT
The DNA here is from genome assembly GCA_963277665.1 of Viscum album. Lineage (NCBI taxonomy): Eukaryota > Viridiplantae > Streptophyta > Magnoliopsida > Santalales > Viscaceae > Viscum > Viscum album. The sequence continues at coordinate 245,781,333 of OY728135.1, read as the reverse complement.
TATCTATAGAAGGGGTGACCGATATAATGAATTACTCTCCAACCTCCTATATATTGGACATTTCTTGGAATCCTAAACGTCTCCTAGTAAACCAAACATCACCTATGATACCGATTTGTGACAGTGCCGTAGACTTCGGCTAGAATTAGTTTTCCTCAAAACCGAGCCCTTGTATCCATAGGAATCACTCCTAAGGGGGGTCATTTTTTGATGCTCTCCAAATAAGTATAAGAAAATCACAATAAAAGAAATACTTGAGTATGGGTATTACCTTTTTCATCAAAAAAAGGATCTGATACTTTCATATCACATGATCCTTTAAAGGACTCACGGTCACGTGACCATTTCAAGGTCACATGAAGACTCCATGAATAGTGTATAAATGGTGGAAAATTCTACAAATCCCCCTTCAATACAACTTCGTGCTCTTAAAAAGGCCCCCTAGATAGCCAAAGACCATGTGGTGACAACTAAATGAGCTCCCCAAGCCACATAGATTTTCTTTGTCAATTTTTCGACAAACCAACCAAAATCCTTTGGAAATAAGAAAGAAAATATCCAAAGGTGGAAGACCTAAATATTTGTAAGGATCAGGTGATGAATCACTGATGGGAAGGATAAATGTATTTAATAATAACTAATAAAACTCATAAATCCCCCAAACCTTTGTAAAATAAATCAAAAGGGATAAAAATGGAGGAGGCAAGAGCTGCTTACGATCACTAAAGGACATGTGTTGTGCTCCTGGTAATCCAGAAGACACTGCAGGACCTCAATGATATGTCTGACTCATGTTGAAAAATCTCTTTGGTTTTTCATCCTCACCATATGGAAGCCTGAGATATGTTTGGGAAACTTCATTCTCCCCCTTAAGTGCTCAAGGGAAAATGAATATATTTTTCTGTGAAATGCCCGCGCACCTTGATATGACACATATCAATCAAGTGATGCCTCACTAAATAATAGAGTAATTCTCCTTGACATTAGTCATGAAATAGTGCAGGAATCCCAACCTTTATTGCATAAAAAAATGGAAATAAAAGATGGAGGAGGCAGAAGGCACTCGTGATCATAAAACACTCACAACGCACTAAGGAAGTCTGCAGTGCAGTCCTGTGATACCCATAGACAAACCATGCTTGTCTTGTGAAAAGTCCAAGACAAGTCATAAATCATCTCACAGATGTTATTCAAGAGTCACTTGGATATTTTGAAGGCACTTGGGCATTTCAACACAGAAACATGGAAGTCCTTCAATGCATACATGTGATCAAACCGGTCCCCATTAATTCGATATAATCCAATAACAGAGGCATTGATGAGAGGGACTTACGGTCACTAAAAATTAGGTGACACCCTCAGAGTGGTCCACAGTTGATAATCACAAAGCTGAATGTTACCAGATCCCTTTTCCGACTCCATACTAGATTCGCACTATATACACCTCACCAAGATCCAAAAAACTATAGTGGAAATACTTATAAATTCTCCACCCCAATATAAAAACATACCAGCCTAAACACACACAGAACAATATCATGGATTCACATCGAACTTTTGGCTTCTGTAAAATTAGACTCTCGAACTTTACGGACTTCTTGGAATGACAGATCTCACTACCTTGAATCCTTTCACCGAGTGATATACCTGAAAACTATCGTAGAAATCATGTGCCACAAATAATGTACTTCATATGATCATTCAAAGATAATAGAAAGGAATTCTGGGAATATGTTTGAAGAACATACCGCATGCCTTCTAAATCATGTATGACTCAAAGTAAATAATAGTGAACAAATCTAATTCATTCTCAATAGAAGGGTTATAACCAAGATCTAAAGTGGAATACCAAAATTCAATACATGCTCATGGGCCATCATGTGCTTCACATGAGTCATCCAAAGACACACGATGTCACAGGGACATGTCACCTACATCACTGACTTCCTTCATCATTATATTTGGGACACAAAAAACCCTCATGTCAAATCAAGTCACACGATCCCCCCTAGGCACACCAATTTGATATTGGGAGACCTTCTAGGTCCATCCCCTGAGCCTTGTGATGTCCTTTAGATACATCACCTGACTTGTATAATAGTGTTCTCTCATATCAGTTAGGTCTCATTATTTCACCAGGGCATGAAAACCAAGCTCTCACAACACCCTCTGAAGTAAGTCAATTAAGACTCTTGAAGCCCTACATATTTGATTTACAGGTCTCGCTATACCTTCCAAGGATGTTATCCAAGATACATGACATCCTTCAAGTCATATCATAATAACTCTTGCAAAAACCTCCCTACGTTTCAAGATGAATCTCAGGAATGACACTTGGTTATGTGATACCACCTAGAAAATCCATCTAGGTCAAGCGATGGCTTCCAAGAAAATCCAACTGGGTCATGTGATACCCTCTAGGAAATCATAAAGGTAATAAGAGGACTTGATAACAATGTACGCCCTCATTGTGTAATCCCCAATAAAAGGGGAAGCGTCATAGTGTAATCCCCAAGCAATAAGGGCATCCAAGTACTTGATAACATTTTTTGTCATCGTTGTGTAAGCATTGATTAAAAGAGAAACATAAGTGTGTAAGCCCCAAAATAATAGGAACTATGGTGACTTTGATTCCTGCTATATTCAGGATACGTAGGCAACCTATACCTGAGGTTTGAGTTCCATATCGATCATCTAGGGCAATCCCATCATCTAAGTCATTTAAAAGTGGAAATGAAAATGATAACATGATATCCCTTTTTTCACAACGGTCATGGATCAAGTGGGATTAGGGAGTTTCAATGATCATAAAATATACACTATAAAACTCTACAGTGGTATAGGGAAGCCTCAGTGTGTAATCCCTTGTATAAACTAAACTATGGTGACTCTAATTCCGGTCATAACTAGGATATGTAAGACGTCTCTCTGAGACTCGAGTTCTATGATAAATCATCTTAGGTTTGTCCCAACACATAAGCCCTGCATCATGAGTAATGAAATGAACATTTTATATCCCTTGTATCTAAAACTGATCAAGAATCTTGTGATCTTAGGTAGTTTCAATAATCATATCATTTTCATGATGGGTCTCTATAGTGACAGGGGTCACCTCAATATACAATCCCTAAACAAATGAACTCTAAAAAATCTAATTATTTCTATACTTGACATACATATTATGTCCCTCTGGGAATTTATCTTGGATATTCGTTGTCTTAGAGAACCCATATGGTTCCTTTTTGCATTACATTATACTCCACATGTCAAACAAACTATGTGGGTTTTTGATTCCTATAATAACCAGGATATGTGGGACCCATCATTATGGCTCAATCCCTTCCTCAAAATATTAATCACCTTCTTACATGGTATAACATTATGAATAACTTGGTTATATGGATTCTACATATAAGACCCCACCCATTATCGGCAAATGATGGAAAACCTGGGTTGCATTCATATGGATTAACTAAAGAGACCCGTGTATTTTCACATGAAAGAGAATTAACCATTAGAAATTTTCTTAGGGTAACTAGTCCCATATTAGGATTAGTAATAGATTCATGAACATGTATTAAATATATAATAGAGTCTCAGAGTAGGCAATAATTCCCAACAAAAGGGTGTGATGAGCCTAACATCTCATCCTCTAAACAAATTCGACTCCCCAAGATTCACTAGGCCTGAAAATCTAGATGACCTTCATCCTTTGGAAGGCAGGTATATACCCAACTATTGATGATGTAACCATTGGGAGTTTCTTGGGAAGACAGGAAGATGGAAAATCACAAGCATGTGATTGAGGGAGGCCTTAAAACTCCCCTCTCAACTAAACCATCAATTGAAACACATTACACACCACAAAAGACCAGACGAAATAGTGTGTTAGATACACCCAAGAATAGATCGTTACCAAACTCCATTAACTTATTATCCATATATATTATCACCAAACAGTAAAGAAAACTAGAAATCAAATTCTTTGATACCACTTTGTAACATCCCAGAATTGGATTCCACTCAACAGTTCCCCAATCCAAGTTGTCTACATGGCCTCAATTGTAAATCCCCAAACACCAAAGGCTACTGACTAGTAGTGAACAGATATTTATGTTAGTGGGGAGACTATTCCATCATCACAAAAGTATACACATTGCAATATCAATTAAAACATGTAGAAAAAGAAGTAAAAGAATCACATTTTTAATAAAATAAGGACAGGAATATACGAAAAATCCAAATATGCCTCATATATAATGATGTATATGATACATGTATCTTGAAAACAGGAAAAATATATGCATTGTAAAACTATAAAATACAGGTCTCCAAAAAGACAAAAAGTCCAAAAATTTCCCGGTAGCATCACAAGCCTCAGCTTGGTCTCATGCTCCTCTTTTACAGAGAAAAACTCAACAACCTATTTTAGTGAAATTTCAGCTATAAACATTAGCAACCATATAATATATTCGGGTCCCCAAGGAGGCCCAAATAGGGTGTGAAATAATATCCAATTAGGTAACCATCCAAAATTCTATACATTTCCAAGAATCACAACGCAATTAACTAGACAAGTGTAAGTAAGTTGTAATGTAAGTGTGAAATCCCAAGGCACATAACCACTAAAAGAAAGTAATACTAAATATCCTCCCAAGGTTCCTTGCAACAAGTGTAATCTCCTAAAAATGAATCTACTAGAAATATAAACAAGAAACACAACCTCACTATACATCCATCTATATCCTGTCCACATGGCCTTTCCATATAATGAATCCATGTCAAAATCCAACAACCTTGCCATATAATGAAATGTATACCATGAAAGGCTAGATCCTAGGTGTCGAAGATTAAGGCATCTTCATCAAGTCTCCTGATCATTTCTATGTAAATGTGGTATAAAAATTAGATTGAGTCCTAGGAGAATCTGTACTAACATGTCCTATGAAAGTCCAAGAAATCTAGATCCAAGGGGTTGCAAGGCCCGAGGCATCCCATGGAATCAAGTCATAAGAAGCATCACTACTCATGGTGTCCGCAACCATGTTCCAGATCCTTGGAGATCCTTCCATGGCATCTATTAAAACATTCATTCTTTCCATACTGTTTAACAATTCATTTCCATATTATTATACCCACTCATATAATCAAATTCATTCAATTCCATTCAATGAGTATACCAAATCATTTAATACATTTCAAGCCAAAAACATATCATCAGTATACCCTCTCATGTATTTCATTCCCATTTATTCATGACACATGGGTATACCCACCCATTTATCACCATTTTCCATTAACACATCACAGGGGTATACCCACCCATTATTCCCAATTCATAACATAGCTTTTCCATGGGTATACTGACCCATTATATTAATTCCATTTAATCTATTTGATTAACTAAAGAATGGCATAACATATTAGCACAAGTCAAGTAGGCAGTACATCTCCTAAACATGTAATTATATCCCATTTATTTATAATTTAGATTCCTTAAACAAGGAAGACTCAAGAGACACCCCTTGGGTGGTTCATCAAATGTCAAAACCAAATAAAAGGCATTTTTACCCCATGGGTGGCCTTGGGTTGGGGAAACAACCAAAACATCATCTCAATAAACCTATGGGAATCCCTAGTAGGTCCTATTTCATCTTTTTCAATTTATAATTTCAATTCTGGGGCCACACTGGAAGGTCTGATGGGCAGCATAATAGTTGATAGCTCTATAAATCACCAAAAGCTGAAAGAAAATTATAAACCACCTACCTTATATCGATATTTTAGTGATCGTCAAACATAAATTCATGATTTGACATAGTTTAGGAGAAATCAGTGTGATCCCAATGAGACTGATGATGAATGAAACGGATTACAAACTGGTGCTAGATCTGAAAAGCTAGAAAAGAATGCATTTTGTTTTCAAAAGAGAGGGAAAGGGGTTTTGTCTAAAAAATAGATACTATGGCCTCTATTTTCAAAAACATGACTCAAGAATTTAAATGATGTGTAAATCTCATAAATTTCATGTAACTCATGGGTTCCCTCCCCCATGGAAATCCCTCTACACATCTTGAAAGGTCATGGCTATACCATTACAAGTCATTTAATTGAAATACATGCCATTTATTCCAATTACAAATTGTGTAATTGGCATGCACCTAAAAATACAGCCCACCAGCTTCTTCTTCCTATAAGAAACTCAACCGTCCCATGTCCTAAATTGGGGTCTGAAAAAAAAGTAAATTAAACAAGAATTTAACTAGAAATTAAAATATTTGTAACTTAATAAAAACAAAGGATCTTATAATATGTTAAAAATATGTGCTATATCGATTTCCCTGCAAATTCAAGAGTCTTCAATAGCCAATATGTCTACCCTCATTAATGTTCATCATGAGAAACACACAATGATGTCTTGATAGTTATGGATCTTGATGCCAATGGAAGAGTTTAAAATATCAATTAAAATACCTCTATCAAGTAGATCAATTGATCTAGAAATTGGGTATACCAATGAGTATGTTTTTTCATAATGTCAAGGGGTATTGAAGAAAGGTGTTCATTGAGTCATGTCCTTGAAAATGTCTAGTCGTAGCATGTGTGGTATAAAATCTCAACCAGAAGGTGATGATGTTGATGCTTCAAGTCCTTCCAAGCAATCTTGATCAAGATCCTTGGAGTGGGATAGGGTTGATATAACCACATCTTCTAAGCCAAGGTGGTCTAGTATTTATTGACATGAGGATACTTGGTCTCTGGTTACCTGGTCTTCTGTGAGACAGATGGATCCTAAAAATACTTCCAAGTCAAAGATGTTATGTCTTTCTCAAAGCCAAATTTATTAACGTGTATCCTCTTGTGATTTAATATTGTATGGATTTATCTCACAATATCTGGGATGTGTGGGTATTTATCCAAGATAGAATGTGCATTCCAAAGCATGGGGATATATGAGAACCCTCTAATATTTATCCTGATAGTGATTTGATTGAGGTGAGGTGATATATTTTGGAGCTAGAAATGTGATATACGCAACTAATTATCTAATACCAGTCAAAAAATGAGTGTTTGAAATGTCATATTAAAGAAATATTGTGGGGGTAACTGCCCACATTGAGGTTAAATGGGAAAAATACGTTGATCCAAATGATGTATCTATTTTTCCTACTCCTTTTTCTTTTTAATCCACCATAATTAATTTTAACTGGATGTGTTTCACTGTTTGAAGTAGAAGAAGAATAATAAAAAATAGTTGAAGAGTTTCCTTATTCGCTGAAATATGGTCCCATAGGAACCTCTGATAGGGTAGTGGATGAGTCTCTTGGGTCTTATGAACTATCCTTGGGTCAAAGGATGATGGTGGAGGAAATTGCGTTGGGAATCCCTCAACCTCTACCTTAGGTGTATTTTACTAAGAGGACTGATATGGTTCGGTCATTGTCTTAAAGGAGGAAGTGAAAGAAGAAAGAAATGGCTCTATATATATTCCCCAGCAAGTCTTCATAGTTTCATTTGATCTCATGACTTAATTTAAAGACACTTTTGATTGTGATTTCCATTTATAGAATCTTTATCTCTCTCCAACCTAAAGGGATCAGGAACCTACCCTTTAAGGATAAAGGGGGAAACCCCTAGGGAGGTATGGAATCATGCTAATGAACCCATCATCTTGATAGATGAAGTGTCAAAATATGGAGCTTCAATACCCATGTTCTTTCTAATAGGGAAGAGGTCTGTGGTAATTTTATCTGAACACCATAAGTTTTTGTGTGTTTTTTTAGTTTCCTTTCCTCATGATATTTTAGATCTATTGTCTACACCAGAGGACTTAATAGTAGTCAATTTCAGTCCCAATGCTACTTTTGAAGTGGAATATAGTGATATCATGAGAATTGATGATGATTTCAATGCTAACGCCAATTCCATAGGGTCTGATGATGTTATGCTTGTTGAGAAGTCAACATTGGGAATTGACGGCAGAGCCAATTCAAGTCCAAAGAAACAATTCTCAAATACCCCTATTGGGGAGGATGTTGTGATGTGTGAGGGATTATATAATGAAATATGGTTTTAATTTAAATAACTTGAGGATAGGTTAAACATCATTAATATTCCCTCCTCTTTGGTGGAGTTTGATAAATTTAGTAGGTTATTGAACAGATGTGAGTTATATCTTTCTATCATATTTCAAATATTGTCAACATCTTTTTATTTGATGTCTCATATAAGAGCTTGATCTTTATATCTTTTTCTATAGAGAATTTTTCCAGGGAACATCATTATTAAGGAATCCAAGTCCATCTTTCTTCAATTACTAAGGAAGTGATAACTGAGAATTTTGAAGTGGGAGATTCCCCATATCCCATAATCCTAGTTTTTGAGAAAATCTAGGAGTATTCCTTTAATCATAAGGTCCTTTCTCTAAGAACTGGGGATATGAGTACTATGGAGGTATCAATCCCAATAGTCAGCCCAATAATGGGTGAGTGTTATTAACTATTTTGGTTACATCACCACTTGTGTTGTCTACTAACCTCATTATGATAACAAGAGGTGCCACCTTCTATTAAACTCCATCGACATTAGTGGTCAGCCTAAGAGGGTCCCTATATGAAAAGTATTCCAATATTTATAGGGGAAAAAGGTTGTATTGGGTGGAGCATAACAAAGTGACTGGTTGAGTTCACTAATCAATAGATATATATCTCCCTCCGAGAGTTTCTTTAAGTTGGACTTGGAGACACATGATGATCTTCACAATATGCTTTGTATCATCCATTGGGACAACTTGGTATTATTTCTTTGACTCCTATTTCTAATATACCTATGCAACTACTCAATTCCACTCAAATTTTTCATGTTTTGATATGGTGTATTTGATTACCTCACGATCCATGATGTGGGAAGTTAATCATTCAGCATCGGGAGGTTGATCAAAGTTCCCAAAATGACAAGGTGTATCGAGAAGTTAAATTTAATGTTCTCATATCTATCATAACCCAATATTATAATAGTCATACCAAGGAGGTGGAGGAGAATAAAAATCACCATGATGATAAATATCTCCATGTGGTGCTCCTTAAATAAGAGTTAAATGTAGTGCAAGAAGATATAGTCCAACTCCAAATGTCCATAAAGGGGGGCCTCACCATAAATAATAGATTTTTTGTTGTAGAGAAGGATAATATTTGCAATATTGATAAGGTTGTTCCTACATAATTGGATTGGTTTTGGAGAACTTTAGAAAATTCTTGGGGAACAATCCAATAAATTAAATTTTATTTTGAGGAGAAGTTGTAAAAATTGATAGAGAGACTCTGACACATGGAAATTTCTCTATGTTTTTTGAACATTAATAAAAATGGATTTTGTTTACAATTACCTATTTATGTATTAATAACCCAACAGTAATAATAATATAACACTAAAAAGAACTCATTTTATTGAATTTCATAGAATTTTAATTACATTGATAAGGGTGATGGAGTTCTCAAATTGTTTCCTCATCAATAGGGCCTAGATAGTGGAGTTCAACTGTTGCAAGTTGAATATGAAAACCCCTAAGAAATTTGTCTCTTTTGTATCATAGCCCTAATTTCTTTTCCTACATATAATATGAATAAATAAAATCATAATAGACTTGTATTTTTCTTAGGGAACCATTTTTGTGTTTTTATCCTAACAATATTTGTTCCTTTTTGCTTTTTATTGATCGGTTATTTCCTAAAATATGCGGAGTGTAGGTCTAGCAAGATGAGACTCAACTTTATTCAAGGTGAAATTTTCGGGCTTTCACTTCATGAGTAATGTGTCTATCTTCATGTATATTTTAAATTTATTCAAGATATACTAATGAAAATGGTGTTTTATATTTAACAACATTGAAAATGAGTTTTGGAATGATGAACCAAATAGAGCTTCTTAACCAATAATGTTCCAACGTTATTCTGATACCCCAAGGGGAATTTTAAGTCATGATTTTGTGATTTCTAAATCTAGAACATAATTTAAGAGAAGTATGTAAGGAATGGACAAGTAATGAGTTCAAAAATTAGTTTCTAGAATAATATTATCTAGGAATATAGGAATAGAGGAGGTATCTCTTGAGGACCAATCTATCATTGGTTCAAAACTTTGTTTTGTAGGTGACATTATGAAAAGACAATTGGGGAGTGTTATTGCATAGTAAAACTATGGAATACTTTGGCTAATATGTGTTTTATGTATATTAATTATGAAAATCTAATAGGGGAGTGTTACTTTGTAGTTAGAAAAATGAGTTTTTAGGAATTTTGACATTCAATTGCTAATGGATGAAGGAATTTTATTGAGATTAAGATTTCTAGAAACCATGATGAGTGGTTTGGAAAGGGAAGGTGTTTGAGAATGAATGGAATATATGTATTGAAAATTTCAATTAATGGGAAACTACACATACATGAATTTGGATTTTGTGATGAAGGGTAAATTCTGTTAAGTGACCGATGTTAGGAGGAAGGACCCTTTCTGACAAGGGTTGAAGCATCGTGTAGTTTAATTTAATGTGATCAAGATATGGACCGTGCAGTTTAACATCTCATAGTGAGGATATTGTCATGCATTTTAACAAATTGTGACTAGGATTTCATGTTATGCATTTAAAAGCTATACAAAAGGGACATTGGGGGGATACCTTTTATGGTCTTCATCTCTAACCAAAATATTGGTAATTATCTACTCTCACGATAATATATATAAAAATGATCCATAACCTTTAGGTATGAAGGAGAAATATTGTAATTTGTACTCTAGGGATCTCCGTATCTGAATATTATTTTGGGGGAAAGGGATTATAGTGATAGATGAGGTCCCTTTTAAGGATGAAATTATTGTAGGTTGAAAACTCTATTATGTGGAAAATTTTATGCAAATCCATCTGGGGTGTGTTACTAAATAGTTAAATAGTGGAATCCTTGGGCTGATAGTCCCTTTATATGGGTGAGTTATGAAAATCCAACTCGGGTGTGTCACTACATAGTCAGACTTAGGATATCTTCAGAATTCTGACATTCTATTTCTAATAGACGGAGGATGTTTATGGGGATTTATATTTCCCTATGCATCATGTTTGGATTGTAGAAGGAAAATGCCTGAATATGAGAGAAGAATTTCAAATAAAAATTAACCAATAATGGGGGAAAGGGTTTCTTATTTAGGTCTGAATCAAATGTGGAAAATATGATGTCTATAGTTTTAGTTCATACGACTAGTACTATGATGTTATGGAAATGATAGGTAATAAGTGGCATATCAGACTAAGGATATTCTCTCATACTTCTAACAAGATTGTGGAAATTATATACCATGATCTTTTGGGTTCTAGTATCAAGAGAAATGATATGGTAAATATATGTGAGGGATGACCACTAACTAAATTTCAATCTTGGTTTCTAGCATAATTTCTTCGAGGCCTACATAGATAGAAGAGTCTTATCCTAAATAAGAAATGCACCACTAGATTAAAAAAGTATTTTTAGGTGACTTTATGAAAATAAAACTATATTATGTTCATACATAGTAAAAACGAATCCTTTAGCTAATCGTCTATTTATTTGGTTGACTTATGAAAATCCAACTAGAGTGTGTTACTGCATAGTTATGAAAAAAAATCCCTAAGGTATCATACATTCTACTGATGATGGCTAGAAAAAAGATTATAATGATATGAAAGTGTCCATGATTTGGAGTATTATGTGTGGAATGAATGTGTTTGAACATAAACAAAATAATTGGACCGATATTGGCCATGAATCCTATAGTCCCTTTCATAGATATGAATCATATGTAGGAGGGGGAAATCTCTATTTTCTTGGTGGACCCCTTAATGAAGGAACACAAATTAAGAGCTCTTTCATAGATCTTTGTTTGTATATAGAAGAGGGGTATTTTTATTTACTCTATTTCTATTACTAGGACCCAATGTCTAGGCATCACTATGTATCTCATTGGTATGAGAATCAATCCAAACATAGTTCTTAGGGTACCATGCAATTTAAAGTCATGTAGCGAGGACATTGGCAATGAAGTTTAACATCATTTGGTAAGGATGAAGGTGACTCAATGTAAAAAAGGAAAATTGTGGCTGGAGGAGAGTACTAGACCCAAGTGTTACTATATATCCTTCTGGAATAAGAATCAAGACACACGTACATCTAAAGTATTCCCCATATTGATTGAATTTGTTTTTGGAGAATTTTTTTTTTAAAAAATGGGTTCACTCATTGGGTGAGAACCTATATTGAATCTTCTTATATAGATCTGACTCATATATAGGAGAGTGGGGGAATTTATCATATTGTGTCTAGAATAGGATATAGGATATGGGTGTCACTAAGTATCTCATGGAAATAAGAATTAATCAATACGTAGTTCTGGAGGAACCTTGAAATTTAATTTCATGCAATCAAATACATCTAATGTTCATTTTATGGTCTTGAAATTAGGACCATAGTAATGAAAATTTGAATTATTATTCCTTACTTTAGTAGGGAACTTTTTACCAAATCCACTAAGGCCATGTGAGTTATGCTCGGTTTGGGAAACAAGGTGTGGTAAAGGTTTCATAAACTACACAATATAAATACCATTGAAAGATGGGGGTATTTAGGTTTTATGGTTTTTGGGCTAGGATATATGATCTAGGAATCGCTACATATCTTATTAAATTGAGAATGTGGCTATACATAGTTATATAAAGGCTCTATATACATGTATAGACTGTATGCAGGGAGGGGGTATTTTTTGTGTTGTTGTTGGACCTAGGATGTTTAATCCAAGTATAACTATGTATCTCATTAGAATGGGAATCAAGCCACATGTAGTGTTTGAGGAGATCATGCAGTTTATTTTCATGGAACAAGAATGTCAGCCATACAGTTTATTATCTTTTGGTAAGGATGTGAGACACCTTACATGGAATGAAAGTAGTATTGAGGATAGACCCAATATTAGAGGTCTGACCATCACTAAATATCTAGTGATGGTAGAAATCAATCCTTATACAACAATGGGAACAGTGTGGATGAACCAAGCATTGGGGGTTTGGGGCTGAATTATGATTCCGATGACCTGATCGAGAGCTACAGGATGGAGGAGGGAGGCAAGAATGGAAGAACTAGCTAGAATGTGAATAGTACGGTTACTGAAGGAGATAAGAAGGAGAATAAGGGGCTCCCAACCAAGAATTTGATGGCAGAGAGGTGGCATCATAAGAAGCTTAATGACAGGCTTTACATTATATGATATGTCATCCCAAAGATCAGCAACCTAGATCGAGCTTCAATCCTTGGTGATGCCATTGATAACTTGAAGGAAATTCTCCAGAAGATCAATGACTACATAATGAATTCAAGTAGGCTCCTACATGACCTTCATTGACACCTACAACAATCTTTCATCCCCCCCATGCTGAATCAAGGATGAATTTTTCTCTGGTTCAATGCGTAGCCCAAATGGCCAGCAGCCTACAGGGGTTTATGTAAGAGCTCGAGAAGGAATAGATGGGTACCTAAAAATGTTTTGTGGTCACAAGCCTAGTATGCTACTGTCCACACTAAAGGATTTGGATGTTCTTGTTCCTAACATTTAACAAGTTATTATTATCTCCATTAATTTTTTTTCACTTGACATCTTATTGGCTGAGAAATGAAAAGGACAGGATTTGCATCTAGATCAAATCCAGGCGTCCTCCTAGTCACAATGGGAAATCAATGCATTTTGTGAATTTCCTTTGATTGATCAATTGGTAAGGTTTTTAATCCTATAGTTCTTTCTCTTTCTCACAATGGATCTTTAGGATTATTGATTAATGGGTTTTCTTTTCTTCTTTTAGTGTTTGAGGATCAATATCAGTGCCCAGCTTGATCTTCATGTGATCCTTGGAAGCCAAAAGGGGTGTTTGTTTTGTATGCATTTTGATGAGCCTTAGCAGGATCATGCATTGATTTGTGGATCCATTTCGTCTCAAATTGAATGGGGGGGGGGGTTATGCTTGAAATAATCAGGTTAGTTTATCATAAATTTTTCCCCTATCCCTAATTTCATTGTTTTATTAAATTTCTTTGTCTTCATTCTCAAATTTCATCTCTATTACCTTGACCAATTTTCAGTTTTATGTTTTTCATTGCCTCCTTTCCCAAATTATAGTATATTATTAACTGTAATATTTTATATTTACTTATATTACCTAATTCAGTATATTTGTTCCCATTCCATGATTTTTGAAGGGATTGATGATCCAAACCATGTATTCATTTCAATTAAGAATTATTTGATGGATATATGGATTACCATTACATATTGATGACATTCATCAAGTGTTAAATATCCCTTATATATATTACAATATTTTATACATCCATGAGTGGTCGGATTTTTGGTTGATATAGTTGTAATGTGAAAGGGGTATTCTCATTAGGCACTCTTGAACAATTATCAGTGGGAAGCTATATAACCTTCCAAGTTAGGTTTATATTTTCTAGGATGATATAAATTCATTCATGTTTTTATATTAACAAATTTTACATAGCTTTATTGTTTTCCTTAATAGTTATTACTAGATAGAAAAAATTTAGGGTGGTTTGACTGCCTATTGAGAACTCACACATGAAGGAACATTCTCTCAAAATTTCACTGAACTTTTAGATTCAAAAATAATTGAAGTTTTTTTACCAATCGCCCTCATGCTTCTATTTTTATTAACATATTTAACTTCCTAAAAAACTCATAAAAACTATAGTACTCTTGATACTAGTTGTTTGTTCATTTCCACTACTAATATGCATTGCAAAAACACACCTCTAAAAAACTGAATGTAGGTCACTCTCTATATGTTATTATACTGAATAATCCTTCACATTAAAATGGAATATATTGCTCTTAGCATGTGAAAATTACTCAATGTAAATCCTATAAATGATTTCACCTATCTTTAATTATTACTAAATTAAAAAACCAATTTCACAATTTGTTGCCCCTTCTTTTGTAGTATTGCATGCGGTTTTATTTAGAGATTATATTTAAGGTTTTTGTGGATGATGGTTGATTTTTATTGGCACTGAATCCAATATGTTTGCAAGAAATGTAAAATTTATTCTTTAATTGGTTTTTGATATATTACATGCTTAGATTACTATCAAATGTATTTCTTTTCAGGGCCTTTTATTTCTTTGGTAGGAATTTCCATGTTTTGATACATTATTTTCACTTGTTTGTTTGTGTTTTATATTTGAAATTTTGAGTTGATGATCATGACCAAACACATGTATTTTGATGAGTAGGATGTATTTTCTAAGAATTTAATGGGCTCAAGGCTTATACTATTCATTAAAGTGGTTTTATTTTGCACTATGATTTTTTTTCAAGAAACAAAATAGGGGAGACATTTACAGTGCTATAATAAGTTCTTAAAAACGTGATTCAGCTTTCTTCAATATTATTATTCACTAGATAAAGTAATTTTCTAAGTGTGCTAGCCAGTTTCTTTGTTTGATTGGTGTTGGGATAGATGATGCTTCATAGGGATAATGGTGAAGTTGGTATAGGTGCTGGGACAATCAATGATGGGATGGTGGTGGTACACTATATCAAACATAGAATTTGTGCATGTTCATGTTCATATGATGGTGGTCAATTACAATCAGTCATAGTGTGTAAACCAATCAAAGTTGGGATAGGTTCAGCTTCAATCATTGAATGGTTGTCCATTACAATCAAAGTTATGATAGTGATTTTTTGCATGTGCATATCCACTACAGTAGATAATAGCCCATGTGATGTGATGGGGATTCCACAAAAGCGATGTCTGATGTTTGGGAGAAACATATTGTAGATGATGTTTCATCAAGTTCAATGTGAAGTCACAAAGTCTCATCGAGTTACATGTAAATTCTCTTAGTGTTTTAACATGATTGAACATGTTTTTAATATGTTTCTTGAATCATTTTGTCTTTTCATGATGTTTTAACATGTATTTAAATTATATTTGAATGTTAAATAAAATCTCAGTGTTTTGGTGTTTCATAAAAGAAAATTTTATAATTATTATAAAATAAATACAATAATATATTATAAATTATAAATATGATAATATATTATATATAATAATGTTAATAATTAAAATATTAAATTATAACAAATTTTTTTTGGAATTCCATCATTTAAAATATAATTTATAAATGGATATTAATTTCTAGTACTGTTAATAAATGGTAATAATATTACCAACAGATATATTAGTCATATTAATCTATTGATAAATATTTTGACAAATATATATATATTATATGTTGGTATTATTATAATTGAAACAGAATCATTTTATCTGTCTCAATAACATTTAGAAATAGAGTTTTTACCAATAATTTAGTGATAGGGACATATCTGTTGGTAATTCATTTTTCCAATAGATAATGTGCTTTTACCAACAGATATGCCCCTGTTGGAAAAAGTGAACTATTTTGTAGTGTTTTTATAGAGTAAGGTCCCTCCCACATTTTTTTAATCTTCAGAGGCTTTATTTAGGTTATTATTGGTGTCCAAAGGAACAATACCAATTCTCTATAAAGGAACGAATGCGGTCAAACTTTCTTGTTAAAATCCTATGCTATTCAATTTTTATAAAAATAAAAGTAAAAAAAGGTATGAAATATTTTCTCATAAATTCCCTCCAATTCATCTATTTTTTAATTAAATTTCTGATCTATGGATATATGATCACATATGGAAGCACATAGTGATGAAAACTGGCCTCGATGGGTGTAACTGCTTCTATTTGGTAGAAAAGTGAATACAGGGTCACATGCCTGGCCGTGCAGGTGGTATTATGGTATCCCACAAGGCATGAAATATCTTATCAAGATGAGAATTTTTTTTCTTTATCCACCATATTTTTTATTATATTTTATAGGGTCTTGTTGGAGGCCTCTATCTATCTGTTAGTCTCTCTATTATTGCGAGATGAGTGGTTAAATTTGATATCATACTTATGATATAACTTTTCCTACTCAGAATAATAAAAATTGGTATTTTTGTCCATCAGTATTATATGAGGGACAGAAAATCTGATAATGATGTTTTATTTCACTAATATGAGAATGGTTATGGCCCTGACTTATTCGAGGGATATTGCATCATCCCATTTGAAGAAGAAGTTGGTAGCATTTAGGATGTATTTGAACTTCTTAGTTATAATGGGATGATATGGTCCCACAACATCCATTTTCCGTATGGAAAATGGCCAAGAGTATATGGATGTATATAAAAACTCTAGGGGTTTATAGATAAAGTTGGAATTCACCTGGTGGGAAATTAAACTTTTTCATAAAGTTTGTGCAGTCATGCATCCTAGTGGGCTAGCAGTACACAAATCTACAGACCTGATGAGAAATCTTGATCCCTAACTGGTGGGAAAAATAGTCTTTCAAGTGTACTTATTTTATGATGGTGGAAGTATCTTCTCTGTCGATACATATTATAATAAATACACCAAATCCTCATTTATAGAAGAATTTTTGGTGATTTGGGACATTATAAAGACTGAAGTTGGTTTCTCACTAACATATTTTACCTCTCTCTACTTTTTTCCAATAGATGTACCTCATTTTGAAGGTTGTCCATGATTGGTATCATCCACCTAATGGTGGGACCATATCAGTCAGGTATCAGACTGACTTCATTTATATCATATATGCTGACATGATAAAAAGTTGAGAACATTTGGTGATGTGAAATGATAATGATCCTTTCAGTCCAGTTTGGATCTACCAAAGTCATAGCTGCATTTACCAATGCGTCTTTCTGGGAATTTTTGGATCATGGGATGTGATTAAATATTGGATTTGAGGTGAATTCTTCTATTATCCCTTAGATATAGTCAAGAAAGGGGTATAACTATTGTTTTCTGATGCCATAATCCCCTTTGATATGTTTTATTACTAACTCTAAATCACCTTTAAACTATATATGGACCCTTGGTATTTCGAGTGCCCACTCAATGCTCACATTTAGGGACAGATATTCTGCCTCCTTGTTTTTATAGACTTCTTAAAATAGAAAAGAGTAAGGAAAGAAACACATTTTCTAGTGAGATGAGCATGATCCCTAATATGGCTTAGTTTAGCTTAGGGTCTTCCATTCTCTTCCTTTTTGGGAACCAAGATTCCCCATCAAAATAAATTGACCACATTTGGGGGCCATCTGGAATATATCTCTTCATCTTGAAACATAGTATTTAATGATGTTGTACTTGTAGATAGGTGTTCTTCAAGAATCTTTTCTAAATCCTAACCTTTAAATAGTTTTTGAGAAAAAAATCATATATCAATTTATTGCAGGATAAATTCCCACCATGAAAAATATCCTATCAACAGAGGACGAATGATGATATATTTGAGTAGGTGATTACAAGAGACCTAATAGACCTCATGGTGCTATAAGTAGTGCCTTAGTTTCTGAATCACAATGATTAAAACCCGACAACTCTTCTCAATATCCAAATAATGAGGCTTAGCATCGAGCATGGTTTGACTGAGGTAATAATGGTTATTCTCATTCCTAACATAATTCCTTTTCTATAGGAAGGTACGTAGTGATTTCTCCAGGGCTACCACATATATATTGAGTACTTTTCCCATGAAATGTGTCATTAGAACTCATGGACTCAAGAGATACATACTACAGTTTTCAAATTCTTCTTAACAGTCACTAGACTATTGATACATGACACCCATATTCATAAACTTTGTAAAGGGAAAATAGTTTCCTATAAGGTTTCATATAAATCACCAGATTTAGAACAGGTTTTTTTGAAGTAGTCTAAACTCTTTGTGGCTTCGAGGATGTGACATGATAAGGATAGCCTTTGTCTTTTTAAGGTCAACTTCATTGTCATTGTGTCAGGAAACAATATTGATAAACTTTCCTAAGGATACACCAAAGGAACATTTTAAGGGGTTCACCTTTAGGCTATGTTATCATAGTTTTCCAAATATGGTGTCGAGATCATCCAGGTGAAAAAAACTCTATCATAGGTAAACCATAGGATTATCAACATGGTATTCACAAAACATTCCCATGAAGGGTTTGAAGATGAAATTCATGGCATGTTGGTATTTTGTGAGGGGAATTATTCAATCTAAAATGCATTACCCGATAGAAAAATACTCCCCAGGGGACCCTAAAAGTGTTTCATCTTCATATTCTAGAGCCTTCAAAAAAAAATTACCCTGAATATCCATCCACGAATGATAGGGATTGATAAATAGAATTTTTATCAATATGTAGTTTCATGAATTGGATTATGAAATCATCTTTCGGATAGTGAAGGTTGAGTTCTATAAAGTCGATAAAATCCATATTTTCTCATTCTTCTTATTTCCTGAGATGATGCTGGTTAAGAATTTCAAATATTGAACTTCCTGGATAAAGTGAACCCTGATAATATTTTCCACTTCAGACTCATTTTTTGAGGTGTGAGTTAGGTGTGCCCTTCTGGCTGTTTGTTTGTATCCTCAATGGTCTTCAAACAATCCCATTTGGTGAGTGGACACCTCAAGGTTAAGGCCTGTAATTTACATTTAATTCCAAGTGAACACATCATAATGTTTCTTCAGAAAGGTGATATATACCTCTTATTCTTTGAAATTCATGGTTACACCGATCAAAGTGGGTCATGGAGCATTTTCTATATCAATATTTATTTCATTGAGTCCATCAACAGTGTTAGAGACATTGTCCTCAAATACCAGAGGCACATCCCAAAGGCCTTCTCTTCTTCTTCATCATCCTACTTTTCATCGTCCAAACCATCCTAGGAGGTAGGTTATGAAGAAAATTTATCACAGTTAGGGGAGGATTCAATATTTCAACCTTCATAAGGTCAATAAACTACTTCCATATTAGTTGATGAGGTGGGGACTTGTTGAAGTTTATTGGGAAGATTGATGGTAGTTTCACCCAAAATTTTATCACTTTCAAGAGATTCATTGACTTCTCCAGTGTTTTGTTGGTCTATTATCATGACTGATGGCATGGTAGTCACTCAACATGTTCAAAAAATTTGGACCCACATATTTAATCTGATTAATGGAAAACATATACTCTACACTGATATTTTTAAAAGGATTATCCAGGATCATATCCAAATAACTTAAGGAATCTATTTGAGCAGCATCTTTATTCATGGTCAATTTCCCTTTCCTCTAGTACAATCCTTGATCAGACTAGGATTCACTATTTTATTTCACACTTACACAGCTGTATTAAACTATTTTTGTATTGGGAATTAAAAATATAATAACAAATTTCACTTAATGTTTGATTAAATAATTAAATTTTTTTCACTATTAAAAATGGTGATATCAATTTTTTTATGATTTTATTGTAGGTGGAGGTGATTTGGAGGTAGGAGGATGAAGTTGATGAAAAATGGTCGAAACTACATAGGAATCCAAGAACAAATGTGGACGTACAACACGCTTTAGCTAATCAATGCATCCATTTTGGCTGAAATGTTGGGGTCATATCCAAAATTCAATGTGATAAAACTATATTGAATACACCCATTCTTAATGGGAAGATTAAGTGTCCCAAATGAACCTATCTATAAAAGAAAAATAATCTACATGATGTCAAAATTTTGGTTCTATATTTCGGAAATACCTCCCATTTTATAAATTTTCTAAAATAAAAATTTCACATATAAATAGAGTTGTGGTATCTCAAAATAATTTCATTTTTCTAGGTTGTGATATAGTTTTTTACAATTCCATAACAATGTTCTAGGTAGTATCTCTACATCCAAATGCCCAAAACCACCTCCCGTGTTGGATATAAAAATGGAACCTTGGGAAAATCATTTGAGAGTTCAACTAGGAAGAAAAATTCATCCATTTTGGAGATAAAAAAGATTTATCTACTCATACTTGATGTTCTAGAGACTATGGTATGTGATACTTCAACATATATGGCTTCATACCTTTCTTTGGATTTCTAAACTCCTTGTGATCACCAAGGGAGGAACATGATGCAAATCGAAAGCTTCTTGTTTGAAATATTTTTATTATATTTTTAATTACATTTATATGTTGTTTTTATTCATGGTATCATCTTATTTAATTGATTTATGTACAAATATTTCACTCTCAAACTCATATGATCATTTTTGGGGGTACCCATTCCTATTTTGTTTCACAAATCATTCACAACTTCTTATCCCCCATTCAATTTTAGTATTTGTGTGGTTCATATGGGTAAATTGAACTATTATAAACACTATCATGTACATGTACATTTAATTCATGGTTTCACACTAAAATAAGATAAAAACCAAGACAACATGTCTAGTTATTTTCATATTTCCTCGGTGATTTTTGGTTAGGAATTTGCACACATATCACCCTATCATTGGCGGTAAACGGTGAATAATTTTTTGTTTCCAATCAAACCCTAGGATCTATCATATTATAAACTCAATAAAATTATGGTTATATATATTAAAAATCATGGGTTAAAATATCTATACCAATTATCTTGCAGTGATGAAGGACGAGCATCATGATATTTCCCGGGGTAGATCACCCTTAATCAAATTTGTTAATTATCATTTTTTATAGATTTACTTTATGTATTGTATTATTAAATCAACAAACCCCAAGTTTTCTAAAATCTCATTCCCATTTTATTTTCATAATAAAAAGTTTCCTTTTAAATTGATTATATGAGGCTTCATCGAGAGATGTCCTAGGGTTCCCGTTATACTATAGAAATTCGAGTAAAAATAAACAATTAATTTGATGAGATCGTCAACAGGATCAAATTTGGGAACTATTTCTGGGGATCCATTATCATTTTGTTCCATATTATATAATTATTTTCTTTTTTATATATTGCCCATTTCAATATTACCTTCCTTCAATTTGGATTGTTTTTTTGTTGTTTCTTCTCTATCTCTCTCTCTTCTTCTTTTTCTTCTCTCTCTTTCTCTCAAATTCTGTAATATAGAACACTATTTTGTTTTATCTAGTCAATATTATTATGTGTTTTTATTTTATTAATATTATATTAAAAAAAAAGAAACTAAATAAAACAATAAACAAACTGGAAATCATTGCTTCATCAAAAGATGTAGCAAAGAAATATTACTTGAATTTGACATAGAAATTGAGAAGACCTCTAAATGAAAAATTAGTTCATTTAGTGTAGAGAAGTCAAGTAATGATATGAAATACCTTTTGGAACCTCATCTAGTCTTAAACCAATCTAAGAGTAAACCAAATCATACCCCATAAAACATGGTGAAAAAAATTTGAACTTTAAATAAACTGACTAACCCTAATGTGGAGTACCAACCTGCATACATCCAATACCATAAAAATTTGGGAAACTTTGAGATTAGATTGAGCCTCATCCACATCCTTCCAAAATTCCATGGTCTTCCAGGTAAGGATCTTCAAAAATATCTCAAAGAGTTTCACAGAGTCTTCTCCACCACAAAACCCCAAAATTTTATAGAGGGCCTCATAAATTTTTGGGACTTCCATTTCTCCCTTGATGGTGTAGCCAAAGAATAACTATACTATCTTCCGACAACAACTGGGTGCTGGAATGACCTGAAACAACTCTTTATATTGAAGTTCTTCCCTACCACCCAAACTACATCAATTAGAAAAGAAATTTGTTGCATTAATCAATCACAAGGAGAAACCCTTTATGAATATTTGGAAATATTCAAAAGACTTTGTTCAAGTTTCTCCCACCAAATAATTAGTGATAAATGGATAATTCAATACTTTTGTAAGATAATTTTCCCTATGGTTTGTGGAATGATATATGTTTCAGCTGGTGGTTCCCTAGTTTATAAAACTCTTTCTACCACTTGTGACTTAATAACCAACTTGTAACAAAACCACAATAATTTGATACACGTCCAATTGTACCCACTCGAGGAGTTCATTAGGTAAGTAATTAATAATTCTAAAAAAAGTTAGATAATAAAATTTATGAGATTCATAAAAATATAAGACAATTATCTCAAGCTCAAGGTAAATCACACTCTCATCCCAATCCATTGCATTGTGTTTTTGGTTCTAATAATACTCATTCTTTTGACCAGTGCCCCCAAAATCAGGATTCATCTGAGTCTTTCATAGTTTTATTTCCTAGGAATCCATTTCAAAAAGCACCACCCTTCATGAAAGAAACATTGAGGCAAAATTCAGACCTTGGGTGGAAAGCACAACCACACTACCAACAAGGAGGTAACTGGAGCTACCCTAAACTGAACTGGCATCAATAGTGCCAATGTATTCAACCTTCTTATCATTTACCTTCTATAAAAAAATCCTACTCCTCCTAAATATGAAATAATCCATGAGGATATGGTGAATAAAATAGTAACCCAGAACCTCCAGTTTCAATAGACCATGTAATCGGCTATTCAATACCTATGAACTCAGGTGACTCAATTAGAAAACACCATCAATGAGATCAAGATTCAAGGTTCTAGAAAACTACCATCACAACTTGTTACTAGTAAAAAATACAAAGGTTATTTTTGTGCAATCACACTTTGTAGTGGTAAATAATTTTATTTTTTCACTAATTCTGCACTACAGGTAATTCCCACACTTTAAAACCCTATTTTTCTACCCGCAAAGGTTTCTAATGAAAAAAATACAAAAAATGGTAAAAACGCTTTTATTGAGGATTTCCCTGAATAATACATTCCTCATCCTTTCCCCCCAAAGACTCTCTAAATCTAAGAAAAATTTTGATAATAATATTTATAAATAAATAATTGATACATTTAAAAGGGATCAAGTTAACATTATTTTATTGAATGTATTTAAACAAATCCATCACTATTCAAAATTTATTAAATAAATTTTCACCCAAAGATGATGGCTGAAGAGGAATGAGAGATTAAACCTTTGAAGTAATGTCTATATCATGAACAAACCATCAATTCCAATCAAATGTAAGGATCTAGGAACTTTCATGATACCTTGCACCATAGGGGAGACCTTATTTTCTAATGGAAACCTTGATTTGGGTGCTTTAATTAATATAATTCCTCACTTTGTGTATACTTATCTATTAGTTAGGGAGCTTCAATAGATGGTTATCTTCATGAAACTTTCCAATCAGAGTACAACACACCCATCAGAAGTTATCATGGATTTCCTCAAAAGAGTGAATAATCTCATGTTCTCGGTAGAATTCTAAATTCTATAGATATAAGATAATAGAACCCAAGGATATGATCTTTTCATACTTGAAAGTAAATTTCTTAAAATAGAAAATATGATCATCAATGTTCATAATGGTACATTTTCCCTAGAGTTCGGTGGTGGAAATGTAAGTTTCATCATCCTTTATTCTATGAAACACCCTATTGAAGGTAACTCCAATATTCTTATATATTTAATGTAAGTACCCTCTAATGACACACACATACACACACAAGATTATCTCCTTGACCCATACTCTGGTTCATTTTCCTCTTATTTACCATTAGATGAATTGAGTTTTGATTCATGTTTTGAGTGTTTTGTGGGTTTAGAAAAGTATAAATTTTCTTCTTTAATTGATGAGTGTGTTCATTCTAAGGTACCCATGACCATTAATGATTCTGAAAATATCATTTCCAATGATTACATTTCCTTAATGAAAAAATATAATTAGATACACAATTTTATAGCCCTCACTCCCCCTAACTCTTCACCGACAACAAGAAATACACTAGTGTTGTAATTAAAACCACTACCATGTAATTTAAAATATGCCTATATTACGGGTATTGACCAATTTTTGGTCATTATTTCCAACAAACTCCCTTCACATTAGGAATCAAAACTACTAGACTATTTAAGAGAGTATAAAAAGGTTATAGGATATACATTTTATAATATTCTATGGATTAGACTATATATTTGTATACACCATATACTTCTAAATGATGAGGCTAAACCCATAAGGTAAGCTCAATGCTGGTTGAATCCTACCCTCTTTGAAGTTGTAAAATTGATATTAGTAAAATAGTTATTTCAAGTATTATCTATCCCATATCTGATAGTAAATGGGTTTGCCCCATGAAAATTGTGCCAAAAATACTAGAATAATTGTTGTGTCAAATAAACTCATGAATTGGTTCCAACACATGTGCAAAATAGTTGGTGAGTCTGTATTGACTACCATCAACTGAATCAATCCATGTGAAAGGACTAATTTACACTTCCTTTTATTGTCCAAATGTTAGATATATTGGCTGGTAGGTCAAATTATTTTTTCCTTTATGCATATTAATGTTATTTTTAAATCCATATTTCCCCTTATGATCAAGAAAAGAAAACATTTAACTATTAATTTGGAACGTTTTCATACTGAATGATGTCTTTTGGTCTTTGTAATGGTTCTAGTGCTTTTTAGTGATGTATGTGTAGTATATTTTCATAGTACCTAGAGAATTTTATTAATATTTTTTATGGATGATTTCATAGATTATGTATTTTCCTTTTTATGATTGTTTATCACACCTTGGATATGTCATCCATCATTGAATTGAAAACTATCTCATCTTAAATTATGAAAAATTTCACTTCATGGTAGAGTAGGGGATAGTTCGTGGGATGTTATTAAAAATTATATATTTCAAGTGGATAAATAAAAAGTTCAATTAATTTCAACCCTTCCATATCCAAAATGTGTTCGTAAGATGTGATCATTCTTGGTTGATGCTGGTTTTTACCCCTCGTTAATTGAAGACTTTAGTAAGATCACTATTCCCTTTTCCCAGTTATTACCAAAATATTCTATGTTTTTGTTTGATAAAAATTGTGAGGATTCCTTGAATTAACTAAAAAGGAGTATCATATCACCTCCTTTTATCCATCCACCAAGTTTGTATCTCCCCTTAAAACATATATGTGATTCCTATAGCTTTGCAGTTGGGTAATTTTATCACACAAGGTTGATAATTCTTCTTGTGTCATTTTGTATTCCTTGGGTTCCCTTGATCCTGCCTAGGAAAACTACAAAATCACTGAAAAATAACTTCTTAAAATTGTATTTTCCTTGGAAAAATTACATCCATATATTATTGGGTCTAAATAATTTTGTTTTATGATCATGATGCCCTTTTTTTTCTTCTTAAGAAACCTGAATCTAAGCCCCTCCACATTCATTGGATTCTCCTCCTCCAGGAGTTTGAGCTTGAGATTCGGGGAAAAAGAGTAGTGGAAAATGTGGTATCTGATCACATTAATAATATTTCCCCACCATTGGACCACCAAGTTGATTCACACCTCCCCATTAGAGAATTATTCCCTCATGAGAACATCTGTGATTTTATGTACCTTACCCCTGGTATATAGACATTGTAAAATTCTTTGTAGCATCATGGGTCCCCACTGATTTCATTACTTCATAGCCCAAGAGACTTAAGAATGAATCACAATTTCATATTTGTGATGAATCGTATTTTTGGAGAATCTGTAGTGAACAATTCATTCGTGAATGTGCCCCTAACCATGTGTTCACCATTGTTTTGAGATTCTGTCACACTTTCTCATTTGGGGGTCACTTTTTCTCTCAATGTACAACTCAAAAGGTCCTTGAATGTGGAAATTATTAGATAACATTGTTTAGGGATTTCTATCGGTTTTGTAAGTCATGCACACGATGTCAATTCACAAGGAATATTTCATAGAGTAATTAAATGACCAAAAACCCCTTGTGATTATGTGAAATCATTAATGAAAGGGGCATTGACTTCATGAGACCTTTCCCAAATTCATCTGGATTTGTGTAACTATTACTAAATTTTTACTACATATCTAAATGGGTGGAATCAGATGCTTCCAAGATCAATGACTCTTGAGTGGTTGCTGATTTTGTGAGATCCTAGATTTTCAATGGGTTTAGTTCACCAAGATTCATTATCATTGATCAAGTTTTACACTTTTGTAATCACAATATGAAAAAAAATCGCTATAAGTATGGGGTTGTTCATAAAGTCTTGAAATTATATCACCCCAAAACTAATATACATAAAGAAATCTCAAATTATGAAGATAAGAGAATCCTAGAAAAATGGTACAACCAAATAGGAAATATTAGAGATTTTTCTTGGATGATGCACTTTGGATGTACTGTAAAACATTTAATAACTTATTGGAATGTAGCCATATAGGATTGCCTTGGGGAAGGATTTTCACCTCCCATTTAAGGCATATAACCATGCATATTGGTTTTTGAAACAATGTTATTTAAATTTTTCAGATGTAGGTGAGCATAAAAAGTTAAAGATTTATGAGTTAGAAGAAATTAAACATGATGCATATGAGAACTCTTGAATCCATAAAGAGAAGGAAAAGGTAATCCATGGTGAGTCGATTCACTAGAAAAGGGTTTATATTTGTGAGAAGGTCATCATGAAAAATTTCCGGCTAAATCTCCACCCAGGTAAGCCTTGCTAATGATGGTTCGGTCCTTACACTAGTACTAATGTTTACCCTTTTCATACAATAAATATTTTTCATGAGTAGAGTGGCCAAAGTAATACTGTTAATAGAAAGTGACTTAAATAATTTTATGAGGATTTTAAAAATCATATGGTGGAGGAAAACCTCTTTCAAGAAGAAACATACCTATGAAACCCACCAGGTTGTATGCTTTATTCCAATATTATCTTTTATTATAGTGAAGACAATACATACTCTAGGTGTGTTGGGTGGGTACATTCCTCGGTTTATTAGTATTTTTTCCGCGTTTCTTCTTTATTCTCTTTTTCACTTGTTTCATAGTATTTTAACCCCCCCCCCTCTTGGATCTAAAAAATAATATGAAAAATCATTTTTCATGCCTGAGTCAATTGTGTATAAAATTCCATTGTTTTTTAGAAAACAAATTTCAAATTAAAGTTGATATGGAATATTTTTATATAATTTATATTTTCAAATAATTAGTTGTTGTTTATTGTATTTTTGTAATCCATACCTCATTAAAAATTTAAAACATTTTAATCCCTTACCTGAGAGACATTCTAAGACCTTTATTTCATATTATTCCTTTTAATAGATTTCATGAGAGTCTCGGGTCATGTAGAGAAACTAAAACTTTCCTTGATTCTATTTAAATCCATAGGATTCAATTGTTCCACATTCATGAAAGAGTAAGTCATTCATTGAAAATACCATTGTACAATTAACCTCTATTTTTTCCTCCTTGATATTTTACCCTTCTTAATCCTTAGATACCATGAAATTCATGATATTTAGACACATTAAAAGCCAATGTATCCCTACCTACCCATATATTATTCCCATTCTTATTTTATTTTTAGAAAGTTTGAGGGATAGGGTGTATCCATAATAATTATAAGGAAATATTCATTTTAATAGGCTGAGCGAAAGGTTTCCTACAATTTTTTTGGGTAGTGGTTCTGCATGCCATGTAATATTATTGTGTAATACATGCTTCCCTCTTTATCTCCAAAAATATTGTATACAAAAAATAATTAAGTACATTGAAAAAATAGAACAAAAGAAAAAAATAAATGGATTAAATAGGATGTTTACCAATTATTATTCACTTCTTGGTCGTGACCCTTAGAAAATGAATAAAGGGGGAGTGATTTTAAAGTAATAAATAATAGAAGAGGTTTATTGAATACATTAATTGGGAAAACATGATGAATTTTTACATTTTTTGTACTTAAGATATTAAAAACTACTCTTTTGCCTTATATTTTTAAACACATAATCCTTTCAACCTTTGAACCTCATAACAAACTATTGGAATTCCTCTTGAGTATCACACTAGTTTCTATAGGTAGAGAACTTAAATTGTTGGAAAGAATATGGTAAGATCACATGAACTCTAGGAAATGATCATAACTCCACTTTCATATATTCTTAGATTAAAGAAGGAAAATTTCTAAGTGATATAGGTTACGACATGTTGCATGTGTGGACAAATTAAGTTGGATAAATTATAATATGAGAGAAGAATAATGATAGGAAAATTGATTTCATAAACGAGACATGATGGATTTCATTTCATAAGAATATTGGAATTTTTCTCACCTTTTATTTAGTAATGGGAATTTATTAGTATTTAAGAAATTTACTAAGAATGAAAATTATTATGTGTGGGGGTGTGATCACACCATGATTCACTATTTTATTTCACCCTTACACCACTAAATTAAACTGGTTTTTTATTGAAAATTAAATATATAATAAAAAAATGAACTTCATTTTTATTAAATAATTTAATTTTTATCACTGTTAAAAAGGGTAATATCACTTTTCATGATTATTTCATTGTAGGTGGAGGTGATTTGGAGGGATAGGGATGAAGTTGAAGAAAAATATCCCAAACTACAAAGGAATACAAGAACATATGTGGACTCAACCACACACTATAGAAACTATGTGTATCTTATTGAGCTTGTATTTTGTGTTCTGATCCAAAATGAATTGGGATGAAACTCTTCTAAAGACACCCAATCCAAATTTTTTATTAATGACCCACACCAAACTGATTTTTCAAGGAAATAAAATGCGAACTAATTCAGAAGTTTGGTTCTATAATTTAGAAATATCTCCAATTTTATACATTTTCTAAATGAAACATTTTTCACAAATATATAGAGGTGGTATTCAAATTATTATTTTTTCTTTTTATTAATTTTTGATAATTTAGTTTACTATTCCAAAACCATGGTCAATATGGTGTCTCGAAGTCTAGGATCCCAAAACCACCTCCCATTTTGGCTATAAAAATGCACCTTGAGCACCTCATTTAGGATTTCAACCAGGAAGAATATCTCTAGAATTATGGATATTTAAAGTATTCCTCTCCTCCTCCTTTATTTTATTGAGGATATGGGAAGTAATACTTTAATGTCTTTGTGTTATTCTCTTTCCATGGAATTCTAAGCTCCTTGTGATTACCTGGGGAGGAACATGATGTAAATCCTGAGCTTTCTGTTTGTAATATTTTAATGATTTTTTTAATTCCATGTTTTAATGTTGTTTTTATTCATCCTAAATAATTAATTAATTGAGTTATGTATGGGAATTTCATGCTCCAACTCATATGATCATATTTGGGGGTACCCATTCATTTGATGTTTCGCACACCGTTCTAAATATATTCTTCAACCTTTTAATTTTGGTGTTTGTGTGGTTCATATTGGTAAATTAAACTCTCTTAAACAATTTCACGGACATGTAAATTTATGTAATTCTATAAAACTAAAATAACATACAAACCTGGATAACATTTTGAGTTCTTCACATGTTGCCTTATTGAGTTTGTTTATGAATTTAGAAACAAATCACCTTATCGATGACGGTAGATGGTGAAAAAATTAATGTTTCCAATCAAACCTTAGAACGTATCCAAGTATAAAATCTATACCATTTTGGTACCAGGTATTAAAATATCTATATTGATTATCTTGAAGTGATGAAGGGTGTTCATCATGAGATTTCCCCAAGTTAATCACGCTTTATAAAATTTTTTAATTCCTATTTCACTTTTTCACATTTGTTTATCTGTTGAATTATTAAATCAACCAAAACCCAATTTTTATAAAATATAAATCCCATTTTATTTTTATAAACAAAAATTATTTTTAAATTAATTATCTATGGATCTATCAAGATATGACCTAGGGTTCCTACTATACTGCATAAATTCTAGTAAAACTCAACATTTAATTTTATGTGCTCAGCAATTTTATCAATCCCGCGTTAGTGCAATTTGATTCCTATGATTTAAATATTATAAAAAATATGGGCACCAATTCCTCATTTAAAGATAGATTACTGAGGCTCATGAAGACCATTTAGGGAGCCTCACATCCTACCCCTACTATGGCAGAGTTCATGTGAGAATTTCTGCACCAGCAGCCACCCATGTTTTTGGGATTTAAGAACCATCAGGATGTTGAGTCATGGGTGGAGGCCACTATGACTATATTCAAACACCTTGATACACCTTCTGGTAAAAGATTAAATCCATCTATATATATACATTGAGATTATTCCAAGTTATTTTGGGATGTTATCATCCAGTAAAAGTGCCATCAGCGTATTTCCTCGGTGGGCTTTAAATAAGTTTTCTATAACTATTTATTCCCCGTAAGTTGATAGTGTATCGAGCTTGATATTTTATCCATCTATAGAAAGGGTTATATTTCCATGATAGGATATTATACTTGGTTCATAAAGCTATATCACTTCCCACCAACTATTTTTGTGATGAGTATACACATTACATTACATTATTTTATGCATAATTATACATCAGAATACAAGCCAAGGGTCATGAAGTCTAGTGTCATTGAAGACTAGGTATATAAAACTAAAAACTGAAAACATTTATTTATTTAATCTTCATAATGAGATCCTAACTTACATTGTTCTTATACATTAGTATAGGATACCCTATGGATAACATGAACAGACAGATGAGCTAAAAATCCTAGTAAGGGAATAAGAATAAGAATAGAGCTTTAGTACATGGGGTAAAAGGAATGATATAATGAAAATAAAAGGAATGGATCATATGTAATAATAACATATAAATATGGGATCATATAAGTATGGATTTATTGTGTTATTGTGGAAACATAAAATAATATTTTAGCACGATTCAAGGATTGTTGCATATAGATGAGCACAATTCAAGGTTAACAACCAAGACCGTTGCACATGGTAGCATGAGTCAAGGCTAACCGCCAAGAGCGTTGCACATAACGTCACATGAGAATCAACTTTACCCAATGCATTGTAGCACTATCATGGTGCACCCATCATATAATGTTCATTAATATGCTCACCACATACAAAATCATACATAATCAATCATAAATAAACATAAGAGAACCCTTGGAAATAAATGGGTATCATAATCATGTCATAAAGCATAATTTAATGGGAGTATCATACAAGTTTCCATGAAATAAAGGAATTAGAACATAAATGGAGATTCATAATGGAAAATAGTCATATCTAATGGTAAGTGATTTCAAGAAGAAGTGATAATATCTCAAAATAATATTTAAGAAATTTTAGCATTAAAACATTTTAGTTCGGTTTTATGGAAAATAATAAAGAGAATTTAAAATTGAAAAGGTCATAATATTTTTTATAAACCCATAAGTGTAAAAAGATGGTTTTAATAATAAAAATACTGATTTTATAAAAATAATGGTGGCTCAAAATAGATGGTAGAGTGTACTTGATATTGGGTAAAATTTCTGGAAGCTCCCTTAAAATGAGTTTTCTTATCAGGAAGTTTTGAGGAGGTAATCACATAAAATATGGTATATCCACAAAAGCGAATGACTAATGGATCCTGATACATGATTTTGGAAATTTAA
Source organism: Viscum album (assembly GCA_963277665.1). Classification (NCBI taxonomy): domain Eukaryota; kingdom Viridiplantae; phylum Streptophyta; class Magnoliopsida; order Santalales; family Viscaceae; genus Viscum; species Viscum album. The sequence goes on along the minus strand of OY728135.1, from coordinate 245,748,899 downwards.
ATAGAAATTATAATATTTACATAAACAAAATATGGGATTTCATTTGGAGAAAAAGTGAGTAAGAATAACCCAAAGGAATAATTGAGGTTCAGGTAGAATCCATTACCTTAAGTCTAATGGTGTTCTCCACCTGATATTCATGACCGGAATAATAAAATTAGGTATGTTAATTAATAATTCCATAACATATTTTACATTTAATTGATTTATTATAACCTCTTTAAGTTCATTCATGACCTTTTTTATGGGTTAAGAGGTTTAATTTCATTGTTCGGGTTCGTTTGTTTAATGATCAGTTTACTTATATACATGAAAGGATAATAATGTAAAATGAGGATGGATGTCCATAATTGGAGTTAAATTTTATTATTTAACATCCAAAAGGTTTCATTTCTATAAATTTCATTTATTTACTAGGATTGAAGTTGAATCGTTATATATAACTTTAGTGATAATCTTTGGGTTAATTGGTGGTTTTTAATCACAACGAACAGATTTTGTTTTAAAAATAAAAACCATGCATAAAAAAATATTATAAAACCATATATGAGACATAATACATATATTATAATCTATTTCATCCATAATAATGGTTTCATGACCATATTTGAATATAGTAAAGGAAATTGAAAACCCATCGTCCTTGAATGTGGTAAATTAACACATCTCATATAGTGTTTTTAATAGTTGTATAAAAGAAGGGTAAAGAAGATAAGATAATAACTTATTCAATTATCATAAAATATTATAGTAAATATATGGTACTATATTTTTTATAAAATTTGAATGAGGAGAGGTAAGGATAGAAAAGAAAATAAAGGAACTTTAAAGGAAATTAAAATAATTGAAAAGAGGAATTTACCTCTTAAATTAATCTTTCATGATAACCCATTAAGGGGAGATTATTTGTTCTTTTTAAGTGAACAAGGGATGATGGGCATGGGGGTGATCTTTGGGAGAGATTTGAGTAGAATTGCGGAAAGGCGCAAGGCTTTAAAGGAGTGAATCGAAGAGGGGAGTGTGGGTTGTTTTTATAGTGGAGGGGAGAAGGGTTTTCTTTATATTTTAATCATTAGTTTATTATTTATCCATAATACAAGAAACAGTGATGATTACATGACCAAAAATAGAAATAAGTGAATGTGAGTTTGAACGAATGGCCATTTACATCATCCATGACTCAAGCATGATGTCGAAATTCAGGTATTAGTATTTATCGTATAATATCGTATTTTACTATAAATAAAAAATTCATGTTTTTCTAAAAAATCCCAAAAATTCACCCTAAACGTTTTTCAACATGTAGAATCCAAAAATTAAATCAATTTTTCAGAAATAACTTTCCATATATTATTAATTTCAATCATAATTTAATTGAGAAATATAGATTTTAAACTTATAGCTGATTGTATAATGTTTTCCAAAATTACATAAGGTATTATAACATTATCTTAAAACCAAGAGACATAAAATAGTTAATTTATGAACACCCATGAAGAAAATACTTTTTATTTTTTTATTTTTTAAATTATTCATATATTTTTAATTAAATATTTATGACTTATAAAAATACCAACATGATCATATAGTCACCTATAAGATGGATAAATTTTATTTATTATTTAATTAGTAACATTTCTATTTACTTGGATAATTTACTCTTAATAAGGGTTATATTACTACTCATAAGGCTGAAATTACTATTCATAAGGTTCAGTTACTATTTACCAAAAATTAAGTATTTTTTCTTGGGCTCCAAACATCTTACTAATTGCAACCATGTATGTAAGATTTTTGAAATTCAAAACACAGAAGTGACAATATTAAATATAAATTTTGAATAGTACTTAGTAGTTCACTATGTTGTGATTTTATGTGATTATATGACATAATTATTAGAAGGTAATTTCCATTGATTAAACTTTGGTTCATTACATTCTTCCCCCCTTATGAAATTTTTCCCTTGAAATTTTGTTTTTTTGTTTTACATTCTTAGTTGTAAACAGGTGCAGATACTTTCCCTTCATTTCTTCCTCCAGTTATCATATTGCCTCTTCATGCGTATGGTTCCACCATAGTAATTTGACCTGGGGATTATTATTGTTATGTAGAACTTTATCTCTATGATCCCAGATCTTCAGTGGATGCTCCTCATAAGAAATATCATTCTCCAACTATACTACCTCTGAAGATAGTACATGTGAAGAATCTGGTATGTAATTCCTTAAGAGGGATACATGGATGACATAGTTTACTTTAGACATGGTAGATGGGAGTGCTAGTCGATAGGCCACAGCTTTGACATGATCAAGGATGTTGAAGGGTCCAATATACCTGGGACTTATATTTCCTTTCTTCCCAAAACTTATGATCCACTTCCATGGAGATATGTGGAGGAATACCATGTCTCCAACATTGAACTCAAGATCTCATCAATGATTGTATACAGAACACTTTGGTGGAATTTGGGCTTCCTTGATGTGCTATATAATGTTTTTAACCTTCTCCACAATTTATTCGACCATTTCAGGTCTAATAATCTTACACTCACTGACATCATCCCAACATGCTAGTGTTCTGCACCTTTTCGCATAAAGGGCTTTGTATGGTTCCATTCCGATGCTCGAGTGGAAATTATAGCTATAGGAGAACTCAACCAGTGGAAGATGTTGATATCATCCCCCTTTTAAGTCCACAGATCCTGCTCTCAACATATCTTCTAGTGCCTGAATAGTTCCTTAAGATTGTCCATCATTTTTAAGATGATCGGTTGTACTGATGTTCAACTCAGCTCTTATAGCATGTTGGATACTTTTCAAGAACTTCGAGGTGAATCTTGGATCTCGATTGGATGCAATAGATAGTGGTACTCCATGTAGCCTTACCACATCTTTGATATATATCCGTTCAAGTTGATTCAATGAGAATTCCTTACAAATTGTGATAAAGTGAGATGTCTTTGCAAGACGATCCACAATGACCCATATAACATTGTTTCTTCTGGATTTCCTTGGAAGTCCAGTGACAAAGTCTATGGTAATGATCTCCCACTTCCATGTTGGTATGGTTAGTGGTTGCATCATCCCATTAGAATTTTTTCTCACAGCCTTCATTGGATGACATACAAGGAAATTTGATTTATATTCAGCAACCTCCTTCTTCATATTGTCCCACAAAAAGTTCTCTATGAGATCTTGATACATCTTTGTGCTCCCTATATGAATAGTGAAGGTTGAGCTATGTTCATAATTAAAAATCTCCTTCTTTATATATGGATCATATGGTAAAAGTAATCATGACCCAAATCGTACCATTCTTTCCTCATCAATCTTGAACTGAGAGGATTTCCCATTCCTAATAGCTTCCTCCCTTTTCTAAATTTCCACATCTTTTCTTTGAGCATCCTTTATTTTATCCATGGCTGATGGTTGAGAAATCATTTAAGAAAGTATTGATGATGTTCCAACATTAATGATTCCCATTTCTATCCTCTACATATCTTAGAATATTTGATCCTTTTAAATTATCATCATTGATAAAGATGTAGGATCCTTTCTACATAGGGCACCTGCCACCTTATTTGCCTTTTTGGGATGGTAGTGGATTGAGTAGTCATAATACTTGATGAGATCTAACCATATTCATTGGTGAATATTAATCTCTTTTTGTGTGAATATATATTTGAGACTCTTGTGATAAATATATATCTCACATTTATCCTTGTAGAGATAATGCTTCCGTATTTTTAATGCAAAGATCACTACTTCCAACTCCAAATCATGCATGAGATAGTTTTGCTCATGGATTTTAAGATACTTAGAGGCCTAGGATATAAATTTATCATTTTTCATCAGCACACAGTCTAATCCCTTCTTTTAAGCATCACTACAAACCACAAAGTGTTCTCCACTTGTTGGGAGTGTGAGTATTGGCACAGTGATAAGCCTCTTTTTCAAACCCTTCATGCATTATGCACATTCTTGAGTCTAGACAGACTTCACCTCATTCCGTGTCAGCATGGTCATTTGGTTTGAAAATTGACAAAAAGGTTCTCCACAAATCATCGATAAAACCCAACTACACCAAGGAATCCACAAATCTCTATTACAGATGTTGGCCTGGCCCACTCTTCAATTGCCATTGTCTTGGAATGTTCTACAGATATCCAATTTCTAGTGATAACATGCACCAAGAATGATACATCCTCCATGAATAACTCATATTTACTATAATTTTAATATATTTTCTCCCTTTTCAAAGTCTTTAGTAAAATATTCAAATGCTCCTTGTCTTCCTCCTTTCACTGAGACTATATTAGAATGTCATCAATAAAGACTACCACAAATTTGTCGATATAATCTCTAAAGACTCAATTCATTAAATCTATGAAAATTGCTGGAGAATTTGTTATTCCGAATAGAATCACTATGAACTCATAGTGTCCATACCTTGTTTGAAAGGTAATATTGTAAATATCATCCTTCCTCACCTTTAATTGGCCATATATTGACCGAAGATCCAATTTAGAGAAATAACTGGGCCCACAAAGCTAACTGAACAAGTCATCTATCTATCGTAGGGGAAACTTGTTCTTTATCATGGTTTTATTGATCTCACTATAATAAATGTATATGCTCATTTATATGTCCTTCTTCTTGATTAAGAGGACTTTAGCACCCCATGGTGAAGCACTCAGGTGTATAAAACCATTCTCCATATTCTCTTATAACCGCTTCTTTAGCTCTTCTAGCTCTATGGGGTCCATTCTATATGGTGTCTTTGATAAAAGCAAAGATCTAGGAATAAGTTCAATTGATAAATAAACCTCTCTATTAGGAGGAAGATTGGGAAACTCTTCAGGGAATACATCAGTTTAATCCCTCACGATGGGCATATCTTCGAGAAGTATCATCTCCTTTATCTCAATAATTTGAGCTACACATGATTTCTCTTAGGGTACTAATATCCACACTTGAGACAATGATTCTAATGGAGATTCTTCTTCCACATTACACTTGTAAATAATTGTAGGATGCTTCAGGATGTGAATAGTGATCTCCCTTTCCCAACAGTTGATGTTGGCCTTGTATAAAGATATCCAATCCATGCCCATGATAACATCGAAGTATACTAAAGGTAGTATCAAAAGATTTGATGGGAGTTTCAGTCCACAAACATTTACCAGGGAGGAGTTATAAACCATGGAGGCAATAATTTCCCCATTCACTGTTCTCACAAATAACTTAAACTCCAAATTATGAGGTGGTGTTTGAATAGTTCTACTAAACCTTCAAAATATGAAAGAATGCGTAGAACCATAATCAAATAGTATATTCTCTATTATTGAATTAATAACTATCATACCTTTCACCACATCATTTTATGGATCCACCTCAGTTTTTATTGATAGAATAAGACCTTCCTCATTGCCTTAGAGGTTATTGTTGATTGCCTTAAACAACCCTTGACTTGGGTAAAATTTTCACATAATGATTGTGCCCCTTGTAGTTGTAACACTACACCACCAGCTGAGTATTTATCTGAACCTTACATTCTTCTTCCACATTAGTAAGATTCTTCATATCCCTTCATCAGTTTTATCCAGATGTCACATTCTTCCACATTTGAAGCAATTATGGGTTCCCTTTAGACAGTTCCTGGGGTGCTTCTTCACACAATTTTGACACAAGGGATGTTTTATCTTCTTTCCATCATGAGATTTATTTGTCGAACCACCCATATTAGACTATATCTTATGATTTTTTTCACTGGGTCCATGAGACCACCGAGATTCTATGATCTCCATTTCAAAATTGAGGTCACAATAGAAAATATCCTCCTAACATTCAAAGTCTCGAATCTCCAATGCTTTTTGTTGACTCGGATTTAGTTCTCTAAAGAAGAGATCCACCTTAATTTTGGTGTTCATGATAAATTCAGAGGTGTATCTTGCAAGCCTTGTAAAGTTTTCTTCATACACACCGATAGACTCATCTTCTTTATGCTTGATTCTGAGGAACTCTCCTTCAATCTTGAGGTGGAGGGTTCAGGGAAAATATTTATTGAAAAACATTTTTTGGAATTATCCCTAATCTATGGAACCAATTTCCTCTTGGGACATTGTATTCTTGATCAGTTTCCACCATGGATTAGCTTCCCCATCAAAACTATACACCACCAGTATGACTTTCCATTCTTCTGAACATTTGAGTACAGAGAATATCTTATTAATGGAGTTAATCCACTATTCCTTGAGGAGGGGATCAAAACATACACTAATCATGGGAGTCATTTTCTTCATGAAGGATTCAACGACAACTTTCTCTTCCTTTGGAGAGAAGGGTGTTCCATGTGATTCAAGTTATTATTCATTACATGAGCTAGCTATGTAAGCATTGTCATGAAGTTTTGAGCACCTGTTCCCATCATATTTGGAATATCATTAGGGAAATATTCACATTCCCTATCACATTGATTGTTGGCACATGTTATCTATTTCCTTCCATTAACAAAGAAAAAGAACGTACAATTAGAGGGATTGAATAATTATCTATTAAGCATAAAAATGAATCTTTGAACAAAAAAGGATAATCTTCTAAAGGATAAGTATGTCCTAACTTGTGATTCCATAGGTTTAAATCTAGGTTAAATTTGATCTATTTCTTAACTAAAATTCTTATGGGATATTTGTTTATTCTCTTAATAATGTTTTGTAATAAGATTGTGAATTTACCAAAGCATATCTTCTAGGAGTGTCAAAACAAGAGTGGATTAAGGCCCGTTTTCATACACCGGTTCCCATTCGAGTCTAGCTCAAAACAGTGTTTTTGGGTTTTACTCCTAGATACATCTATTCTAAATCAACCACTACCTATTTTTATCCAGACAAGGATGTATTTTTTAGTAAACCACTTACTCTATACTTAACAAAATTTAGGGGTGTTTTCTTATACTTAGTCTTGTCCCTAAGGTTCTTACTAAAGTGGTGCATTCCTAATTTCCCAAAATAAGTAGACCATCCTCTGATACCAACTATAGAAACCCTATCAATTTACACAAAGCATTACATGATTTTATGCAGAATTATACATCAGAATACATTCCAAGGATCCTGAAGTCTAGTATCTTTGAAGACTAGGTATATAAAACTTAAAACATAAAACATTTATTTATTTAATCTTCATAATGAGATCCAAACCTCCATTATTATCATACATAATCATAAGATAACCTATAGAAAACATGAACAAAGGGGTGATCTAAAAATCTTAGTAAGGGAATAAACATAAGAATAGGGCTTTAGCACATGGGTTAGAAGGCATGACATATTGAAAATAAAAAGGTATAGATCATATGGAATCCTAAAATATAAAAATGGGATCATGTAAACATAGATTACTCATAATGTGGAATAAAAATAACTCATGATATTATCATGAGTCAAATATTATTTCACATAGAGGATCACAATTCAAGGTTAACCACCAAGACTGTTGCACAAGGTAACACAAGTCAAGGCTAACTGTCAAGACCGTTGCACATAAAGTTTCATGAGACTCAAATTTACCCAATGCATTGGAGCACTATCAGGGTGTATCCATCATAAAATGTTCTTGAATGTTCTTAGCACATACATAATCATACATAATCAATCATACATAAACATAAGGGAACCTATGGAAAGAAATGGGTATCATAATCATGTCATAAAGCATAATTTAATGGGTGTATCATACAAGTGTCCATGAAAGAATGGAATTATAACATACATAGATATTCATATATTAAAATAGGCATATCTCATGGTATGTGATGTCAAGTAGAAGTTATAACATGTAAAAATAGTATTTATGAAGTTTGAGCATTATAACTTTTTAGTGCGGTTTTAAGGAAAATACTAAAAATAATTTAAAATCAAAAACGGAATAATATTTTATATAAAACCATAAGTGAAAAAATAAGGTTTTCATAATAAAAAATCTGATTTTATGAAAGCAATGGTTGTTTAAAATAGATGGTAGAGTTCACTTTAAATTGGGTAAAAATTCGGGAAGCTCCCTTAAAATGGGTTTGGTTATCGGAAAGTATTGAGGAGGGAATCAAAAAAAAGAATGTATATACCTGAAAGAGAATGACTAATAGATCTTTACACATGATTTTAAACATATAAAAATCTATTATAAGATGTAAATTAACATAATATTGTATTTTATTTGGGGAAAACGAGAGTAAGAATAACTCGAAGGAATAATGGAGGTTCGGGTAGAATCCCTTACCTTAAGTCCGATGGTGTTCTCCACTTGATATTAATGACATTAATAATCAATTTATTTTCATTAATTAATAATTATAGAATCTCCTTTCCATTTAATTGGTTTAGTATAACCTTTTTAAGTTCATTCATGGCCTTTTTGATTGGTAAATAGGTTCAATTTCATTGTTCGGGTATGTTTGTTTCGTGATCGGTTTACTTATATACATGAACGGATAATCATGTAAAATGAGGTTGTTTGTCCAGAATTGGAGTTATATTTTATTATTGAAAATCCATAAGAATAAATGGTTTTAAATTTCATTTTTTTACTTGGAGTGAAATTAATCATTGTATAAAAGTTAATTGATAACCATTGGGTTAATTACTGGTTTTTTATCACAATGAACACATTTTGTTTTCTAAATCAAAACCATGTGTAAAAAAATATTCCAAAACCATAGATGAGAAATAATAACTTTATATATATATATATATTATAGACTGTTTCAACCATAATAATGGTTTTAGGAATATAATTGAAGATGTTAATGGAAATTGAAAACTCATCATCCTTGAATGTGGTAAATTAACACATCTCGGATGGTGTTTTACTACTACTATAAAATAAGGGTAAATGAGAGGTGATAATAAATTATTTAGTTATATTAACAAAATAACAATAAATATACAGTATTGGAGTTTTCATAATATTTGGATGAGGAGAGGTAAGGACAGAAAAGAATACAAAGGAACTTGAAAGGAAAGTAAACGAATTGAAAAGAGAAATTTACCTCTTAATTTAATCTTCCTTGAGAGCCACTTAAGGTTAGAGGATTTGGCCTTTTGAAGAGTCCAAGGGATTCTGGATATTGTGGAGGAGCTTGGGGATAGATTTTAGTAGAATTTAGGCAAGGAACGAGGCTTGAGAGTAGTGAAGATAAGATAAGAGTCTAAGTTCTTTTTATAGTGGAGGGGAGGAGGGTTTTCTTAATATTTTAATCATTAGATTATTATTTCTCTATAAGACAAGAAATAGTGATGATTCAATGAAAACAATAGTAATAATTTCATGTTATTTCTAACCAATTTCTATTTACAACATTCATGACTCAAGTATGATGTAGAAATTCAGGTTTTAGCACTTATCGTAAATTATCGTATTTTACTATTCCTAAAAAATGCAAGTATTTCAAAAAATCCCAAAAATTTACCCTAACAATTTTTCAATGTGTATAATCCAAAAATGGGATCTATTATTCAAAAAAAATTCCAAATATAATTACTTTAAATCATAATTTACTTGAAAAATATAGATTTTATACCTATAACTGATTTTATAATGTTTTTTAAAATTAAATAAGGTTTTATAAAATTATCTTAGAACTAGGAGACCTAAAAATGTTTATTTATGAAAACCCTTTAGGAAAATACATTTTCTTTGTTAATAATTAAATTATTTATAAATTATTAATTAAATATTTGTGACTTATAAAAATACCAACAAAGTCTTATTGGCACTTATAAGATTTATAAATTTTATATGTAATTTCATTTGTAAGGTTGCTATTTACTTTTTTGATTTACTATTCATAAGGTTCATATTACTATTCATAAGGGCAACATTACTATTCATAAGTGTCAGTTACTATTCACCAAAATTATGTTTTTCATATTTATCTCTCAACATCTTACTGATCACAACCTTGTATGATGGATTTCCAAAATTCAAAACATAGAAGTGATAATATTATGTTTAAAGGTAACATGGTACTTAGTTGTTCATTGTGATGTGATTTCATGTGATTATATGACAGAATTATAATAAGGGAGTTTCCATTGATTAAACTTTGGGTCGTTACAATGAGTTGGTGACAGTGAGGGTTTTGAGGATGGATTCCTATACACCATCCAATCTTAGGTGAATGCCTTTTGCTTGACCACTATTTCCAAAATAGTAAATTTGGTCTTCATCACATATCAAAACCTGAGGAAAGATGACGGTGTGGGCTAGGGTGGTTTAGAACCAAGCCATGGAAGTGGTTCGAATAGTATCCAAAAACATCACTTTGAGAATACACGCGGGAGTAGTGGTATCCCTATAATACCCTATGATAGTTACGTGGTTTCTCACCAGTATAGAAATATATTGCCTAAGAATACCTAGTGTCCTAAAAGACCCATTTATTGTTGAAGATGCATCATTTTGGGGCATCTTCAGTATTTTTATAGGACCTTCCCATCAATTCTTAGTGGGAGAGGATCCATATTAGCCCCACCTTTAAGAGAAAGATTGGTAGTACCTATCCAACATGGTATCTAGAGTACTAGATGCTGGTTAGATAAAGGAGGTAGTCATGGATGAGGTAGCCATGCTTTAAATGTATAGTTCCAATAGGGTGGACCTAATCAGGGTAGTCATATTGTTTCTCAGGGCCACGGATCAGGCCATATCTATATAGTGAATCCTTTTCTAGAGGAGTGGAGTGAAGGGGAATATTTAGTTTGAGGTAATATTCTAGTAGCCTCTACTTTAGTTTATTCCTTATTCAACAACATAACATCACATTCATTTATATATATGGAAATTTTTGAAAGTCCCAAATATGAAATTTAGTACCTTAGCAGGGTGATGAGCGTTGAATGTTTTTTGGTCATATGTTCCCAGAGTGTATGCTAGTATAAGGAGTTCCCCATTCATATAGGTAAACATCATTTTCTAAGAAACCACATCATCCTCAAGATGGATTGTTCCAACCATAATTCTCAATATGGACTCCTTGGTTCCTTAACTTGAAGATGTGGATTGCTATAGCTGAAGGGCTTCCTTTACATCACCATAGGGTTTTAGTTATATACTTAAGGGTGAGTGGGATGTCCATGAGAGCTGATCTAGGCCAAATCGTTGTGGACTGAGCAGAGTGATCGTCTAAATTGCTATCCTTTTCCAAAAAATAAGGGTGTATGTCAAGCTATTTTCCCTTTGGCAGTTTATCTCTTCATAGAAATATTTCCTAACAACTTTTCTCGACTTCCTATTAAGATGTAGGTAGAGTTTTCTATCAATATAGTTCCATGATTTGTAGCGATGTCCATTCCTCCTTACAATATGGCTACTACTGAGTTACAAGAGCTCAACAGGAATCTATAGGATTTAGAGGATAATGGATTTATATGAATCAACACTACACCATGGGTTTCACCTATCCTTTTAACCAATAAAATTAATGGTATCCTTATAATTTTCGTGGATTATCATCAGTCAAACAATATTATAGTTAAGAACAAGTATCCACTTCCTCATATTGATGACCTCTTCAACCAGCTCTATGTAGTAACAGTTTTCTTCAAGATTGATTTGAGTTCAGGATACCATTGGGTATGAGTAAGACATTTCAATATATCATGTGTGGAATTTTGAATTCGTTATAGTTTATATGAGTATATATCCATTCCTTTTAGTCTCATGAACATGCATATAGTCTTTATGGACATGATGAATTGGGTTTTCCAACTATATCTGGATTTGTTTGTGGTAGTTTTCATGGATAATATCTTGGTTTATTCACATACTTGAAATGACCAGGGAAAAAATCTTGAGGTTATATTTAACACACTGAGAAAGAACTATTTTTATTTTAAGATCACTAAATTCCTCTTATGGATTAAAAATTTTCAATTTTTGGGTTACATTATCCAAGAGACAGGAGTATCAATTGACTTATAGAAGGTGAGAACTATTAATTCTGGGAATCATCCCAATAATGTCTTCGAATAAGGAATTTATTTGGGATAGTTGGATGTTATAAGAAGTTTATACCAAATATATCATTCCTTGAAACACCTCTTACTGGCTTAAATAAAAAGGATTTTAAGTTCTTGTGGTTTGAATCATGGGAGATGGCATTTTAGGAGATGAAAAGAAGATTGACCCCAGCACTGATACTACTTCTAACAGAGCTGAAAAATGGTTATATGGTGTTTTTTTGATGCATCAGGTATTGGGTTGGGAATTGTCCTAATGTTATATGATTGAGTCATTGCATAAGGGTATTTCTAGTTGTGGCCTCAAAATGGTATTTACCCAATGAATGATCTCATGCTAGTAGTTCTCATTCATGCCTTATGCTGTTAAAGACATTCCATGTTTGGAGAGTGGTTTATGGTGTTTAAAAACCACAAAAGCCTAAAATATACCTTTACAAAGTGTACCTTGAACTTTAGATAGAGAAGGTGGGTTTAACACCTTCATTGCATTGAATTTGAACTTTCTTGTACACTTGGAAAGGGCAACATAGTTTATGATGCTCTGGGCTTGAAGACTTAGATGCAAGATGTTAAGAAATCTAGTGATGAATATAGGTTGATGGATACTATTTCGGGATGAATATGGAGGTTTAGGAGATTCATGAGTGGCTATTCCTTATGTCCATAGAGGTAACCTCATCACTTTTTGATAGAGTAAGGAGGAGGCAATTCTCTTATCTCGAGGTCTTAGTTATAAGGGAGAGAGTTTTAGTTGAGGATCCACCAGTGGGTTAGGTTATAAATAGAGATGAGATCCTACTAGTAAATGGGAATGTTTGGGTTCCTACTGGAATGTGAGAGGAACTAATGTGAGAATATCATGATTCATAGTGGGAAGTACACCAAGGGATTTCTAAGATGTATCAAGACATGAACTGCCAGTATTGGTGGCTTGGGATGAAATGTTAGATTGTGGGATTTATTACTAGGTGTTCCACCTATCTGTATAAGGATTTGGAGAACTAGTGACTTGATTGCTTGTTATAGATGTTATTTTTTCCATAATGGAAATGGTATGATGTCATTATGGATTTTATGAATAGTTTTCTAAGGTCATCTTGGCGTAGAGATGTCGTTTGGGTAGTAGTGGGTATGATGGTGAAGGTTACCCAATTTATACATATTAGATAGAACTTCTCAGTGTATTTTCTTGGGATACTGTATTTTCCTGAGATTATACGCCTACACGGGGTCCCTTGTACCATCATTTTAGATAGGGATTCTAGTTTTATGTTCCGTTTCTAGCATGGGTTACAGAAGGAACTTGGGATATGGGTTTTCCTGAGAATAATCTCTCACCCACAGACCAATGACCCATCAAAATGGATGATACAGGTTTTGTAGGACATGATTTAGGAATGTTTTCATGATTATAGAAGTTCTTGGGAGAAACGAATAACTCTCTAGGATTTTTCCTACAATAACAGCTTCCAAAGTACTCTATAGATAGCTCATTATGAGGCTCTATACATTAGGTTGTGTTATTCACCCCTGTGCTTGTGTTGATTCTCATAATTTCGCATCGCACACATTTCCATGGATAGATGAATGTTACGCATATCAAATGATGGATAAGTGAAATTTGGGTTCATCTTCAACCTAACACTCGGATGCAAGATTTACATCATGTGAAACCGGAACCAATCACATATCATGATCCTGAATCCGCCTAGAGGAAGATTAAACTACCACATACCTGGTTATGTGAAGAATTTTTTATAGTGCCTTGGTGTTTGTATTTGATCAAGTCCTTAAGAATTTATTTGATGAACTGAAAAATCTGATCATAAATAACATTCAAGACTTTATGCACCATCCCAATCCAATGGAAGTCCATACCACACACATGAAATATTCATGTATACATGATAATATCCATGTAAAAATTTATTTCCTCATGTGAAAAGGATAAATATTCCTTGTATGTGTTTCATGGGATTGGGATATGTGACATTTATATGACATCTTGCAACACTATCTATGTACCCTTTGGCATGCAACCTTAACATGTGAACACCCATAGTCGTGATATGGAATCAAACAGCCATGAACACATGACATATCAAAGGATAGGAAAGCAACTATCCCTGACAATTTCTTAATGAATTCATGAGATCCATCATTGAAAATGTGACACGTCAAAGGAAAGAAAAGTGACTGTCCTTGAAAATGTTTGCATGTCATCATGAGATCTATCAATAAACACATGACATGTCAAAGGTGAGAAAATACATTTTCCCTAACAATGTTTTCAGTCCATATCAAGATCCATCATTGGATACATGACACATAAAATACATGTATAGAAACTATCCCTAACAATGTTTGCATGTCATCGTGAGATTCATCATTGAAAATGTGGCACATCAAAGGTGAGAAAAGTGACTATCCTTGAAAATGTTTGTATGTCCTCATGAGATCTATCAATTAACATGAGACACATCAAATTCAAGAATAGTGAATGTATGTGACAATGTCCTCATTCCGTCATAAGATTCATCACCGAAAATGAGACACATGATAGGTGAAAAAATAAATATACTTGACAATGTTTTCATGTCATCATGAGATATATTGATGAAAATGTGACACATCAAAGGAGGGAAAAGAAACTGTCCCTAGACATTTCCATATTATGTCATGAAATCCATCATTAAACATGATACACATCAAAGGTGAGAAAATCAATTTTCCCTGACAATGTATGCATGTCATTGTGAGATCAATCATTGAATATGTGACACATTAAAGGCAAGAAAAGTGACTATCCTTGATAATGTTTGCATGTCGTCATGAGATCTATAAATGGTCATGAAACATATAAAAGGAAATTATAGACACAATCCTTGATAATTTATGCATGCCTTAGTGATATCCATCACTAATCATGTGACATTCCATATCCAAGAAGGGTGACTGACCAGGACAAGGTGCACACAACAGAAGAAGGGGTTGTCTATGAAGTGTGCATGCATCACCACAAGACCCTTTGTTGGTCACATAAAGAGTAAATTATTGTGAGAATAATTTTCCTTGACAACCTCCATAAAATTACATAATATCCCAAACCATTTCAAAATAAGAAAAGGAAATAAAAGGAGAAGTGTGGGAGCCTCTTATGGTTGTAAAACTCACATGACGTGCCCATACAGCCCATGAGACACCATGGAAGACCAAGTGACTTATCCTCCAGTTCATGCAAGAGACCATTGGCCTGTCACCCCCATCATGTTAATTTATTTTAAATTTCCATGCAGTCTTGAGCTCCCCCGTTGTCTCCATAAAAAATATATGGGTTTTTCAATTAAGTGCTCACGCATCACCAAAATACCCCTTGTTGGTTATGTGAGGCATCACCAATGGGGAGAATGATTGTACTTAACAACAAAAATACAATCTCATGAGTTCCCAGACATTTTTAAAACAATCAAATTAAATAAGAGGGAGAAATTAAGAAGCCTATTACAATTGTAAAAATCCCATGATGCACCCATGCATCCCACGAGACACCATGGAATCCCCAGGGATAAGTCTATCAGGTCACACATGAGCCTACTGGCATGTCACCCCCATCACGTGAATGGATTTGGACATGTCTAGTAAGTCTCATGATCCACCTTTATATCTATAGGAAAAATGGATGGGATTTTCCATGAAATGATCGAACATCTCCCCAGGACCTTTTATTGATCAGGTGACACATTGCCTAGGGGGAGAGTGATTTTCTTCAACAACACTTGTGCATGATCACAAGACCAGCTTGGATTCATGCGATATGTTCCACACAAATTAGTGAAGAATCAGAGTGGGTGGCCTTTAAATCCCCCACCCCATCATGAAAAATACAATCCCATGCTGATGAACAGTCCTTGGAACCTCACATTGGCATTAGAGCAAATTTCTCAAGGCGGATGATCCAAATATTATTCCAAAAGAGTGTCTTCTGAACCATTCGGGTCATGAAACAACATAATGATGTGTGGACCAGATCATGAAACACTCCTTTGGTATACTATTTGGATCATGTGAAGTCCCATGGATATGAAAAATCAAGTCACATAGCACCCACAGGGCATGCTTCAAAGTCTTAAAAACCCCTCTGGGATAGCCATCAATGCCTCGCAATGTCCTATAGACATGTCACCCAGATCATATGGTCACATGATTTTATGTCATATGAGTTTTGTGGTAGCACTAGGGTATGTTATATGGCTCTGCAATGTCCCTCATACAGGTCATCCAACATTCGTGCTAACAATCAGACATGTAATATCGGTTCATACATCACCCTCCATACATTTCAAATTGTCTCTCATGATGCCTTCAAATAGTGTTATTCAGCCACCGTAATGACACATGGAAAAGTCATCCAGGATATGCAACACCCTTTGAGACATGTTTCATTGAAACTCCCAACTCCCCACCCCCCACGTATTTTATCCATCTTTCACTATGAAACCAGAGAATGTCAGCTATTTTATGAGACATCCTCTAAGATATGCCAACAGATATCATGAGATGGCTTCCCGAACAAACCAGATGAGTCTTGTGATGTCCTTGGGATAAGACAATGGAGATCATGTGATGTATTCCCTGATAAATAGATTGATTCTTGAGATGACCTTTAGAAAATCTAATTGAGATCATGTGATGGATTCCCAGACAAACCGTCTAAGCCTTCAGATGTCCTCCAGAAAAGCTAGCTAAGATCATGTGATGGATTCCAAGACAATTCAACGGGGTCATGTGATGTCCTCTGTACAAGTCATCCTTGATCATGAGACAAACTTCAGACATACCATCTAGGTTATGTGAGGTCCCCTGGATAAGTCAAATGGATCATGAAATTGTCTTTTTAAATGTAAAGAAGAATTATCTAACCTGTCCAACATACTACCGAGGAATGTTGAGTGTAAAATCAACACATGTTAGGTATACAAGTAGTCTAGGACAATAAGGGAAACCTCAGTGTATAAGCCCTGACCAGCAGCATAATATGATATGTCCTGCATGTAAGGGAAACCTCAGTGTGTATTCCCCAAACAGCGACATAATATGATATGTCCCTCAAATAAGGGAAACCTCAGTGTGTAAATCCTAACCAGTGGCATAATTTGATATTTCCTACGTGTAAGGGCAACCTCAGTGTGTAATTCCTGACTAGTGGCATAATATGATATGTCCCACATAAAAGGGAATCCTAAGTGTGTAATCCTTGATCAAAGTGAACCTATCTTGGTATCCACCCCTAAATTCTTGAATCCTTAGGGACAAAAATAATGTATCTTAGTGTGATCAACCTGCGTATCCCATCTATGGTTTAAGGGATGAATAAACTATGAGAACTCTGATTCCAATTGAAGCAGGATATGTAAGACGCCTCTCTAAGGCTCGAGTTCCAAAGGGAATCCATCCTGGTATAAGCCCTTAACATTACTGAATCCTTAGCTATAAAAATAATGTCTTTTAGTATATGATCATACAACATATCCCATTAGAGGTTTAAGGGATTAATTAATGATCATAGCTTTGATTCCCTCCATAGTTGGGATACATTGGATCCCTTCCTAATGCCTGAGCTCCAATGGACTTCCACTTAATCATAAGCCCCCTCATTTCTCTAACATTTCAACCATCAGAGTCCAATCATTCCCATTGGATGATCAATATTCCTTATCCATAAGTGGAAGAAAAGTGGGCTCATACACTGGAATCTTTTTATGTATCAATCTTAACTATTCCCCCAAGTACCTTAATACCATCAATGGGTTAGGGATGGACTGAACTACGATGAATCTAATTCATGCTATCAAATAGGATACGTATGATTCTTAAATAAGGACCTACCTACATACCACATCCTCTATAATATGGTTAATCATTCCTCTCAAAGGGAAATATAAATGTTCAATCCATGTATGGATGTCCTCTAATACAATGTGTTCGATCTGCCACTACCTCTTGTTTCTCACACTGATCATGAATCGTGTGGGATTAGAGACTAGAGATGATTTTACCAATAAGTTAATGAGGATTCCCTTGTGTGTGACCATCATTAGGATGCAAGTTTGATTATATGTCATCTCTTCTCAAAGTTCCATACTCTCGAAGAAGCAATCAGGAGAAATATTATATACATAAGCCCTGCCTAGGGCCTCTATTTTCATATCTCTCATGGAATAGATGCTCGTTATAAGAACTACATAGAAATTTATTCCTATATCAAATAGTATACATATAATGCATCACCGGGGTTCGAGCCCAATATATACATCCTTACCGCATGATGTTAAACTGCATGGATGAGTCTAAACACAGGACCTAAAAATATATTGAATGAACTACGTGGGTTTTGATTCCTATTTTCATAGTATATACATGATGAATAATTTAGGTTCAATCCTATCTCTAGAACATCAACCACCCCTAGATGGTAGTAAAACCCAAATATCATGAACATAACCATAAACCCAAGAATCAAATATAAATAAGTTAGCGATAGATAACCCATGATATGCATTAAAATGGTCCTTCTAATACATGTTCATAATAAATCCATTGACATAAGAGTAACTATTCCAATATTAGGGGATATGAAAGATTTCATGAATATATCTTGAATCTATAATAGATACTCGCAGTATGAAACAATTCCCCCCAAAAGGGTGTGATGATCCCAACCTCCCATCCTATCAACCAATGTGAGTTCCTAAGCATCATTAGGTGTGTGCTGATGCCCACCAAATGAGAATCGAAAAATTTAAAAAAAAAGGAAGAAATACCTAAACATGGGTATTGTCCTCTCCAAAAAATAAAAGGAAGAAGAAGGATGCTAAGACCGCAAATTTCATGATCCTCCAAGGGATGGGTGATCGTGTAACCATCATGAATTCAAGTGAAGACTCCTTGCATTGTAGATAACCTACAAAAGGTCCTAAGTAAATCCTATTTACAATCATTTTTCTCATGTGAAGTCACCCTAGACAAACATTGACCATGTGTCAGCAGTCAGATAAACTCTCCCAGGTCATGCATCTTGTCAACCATCAACATTAGGAAAACCATCCAAAATTCATTCAAAAATATTAAAAAATGTCCAAAATGTGGAGTGAACATTTTCTCATGACACGAAAAATTGATTATGTTTTTAAAGTTTATTTATATCATATGGTAGACCCTAGGTCATCCCTCAAGGAGAATTGATAAGATTAAAGTTTGTGTTTTTAATAAAAATTACTAAAAAGGGGGAGGTTTAGAAAACAGTTTAATGAAAATAACTTAATTGAAAGAGTTTAGTAGTTGATAAATAAAGGTATAATTTTAAGAATTATGAGAGAAGGTGGTAATTTCAATTACACTAAAAATCTTGGATAGTTCATTGTTCTGAAAATTTTATATGGTGTAATGTAATTCTTTTGTTGAGGGTTTTCATGATCTTTATTCTCCTCTTGCCTCTTAAAAGGATGCACACAAAATCAACCCTTGACACAAAAATCATGATTTAAAGGTTTGGACCTAAATAATAGAACATGGGATACCAAATAATACTAAAATCTCATGATTGTGTTTTAGAAATAATTATTCTTGTGTTGTCCTATCAAAACAACCCAAGATCCACAATTGAAATATCAACCCAATCAGTGTTGAGATAAAGAAGTGTTTCACATAATTATAACTAAAGAAACGTATTTAGAGGATAATAACATCAAGATTAAACATAAGTAAAATATTTAGAACAAAAATTACTCAAAATTAGTATAAGAACAAGTGGTGTAACTCTATACCAAGTATGTGTATCTCCCTCGAAATGACCGTTCACCGTTTAGCTCACCATCGATAGGAGGAGGAGGCTCAGGTTGAACTTCACCTTCATCCTTGACCCCCCCTATAAATATAGAGGCCTACAGAACTTATTAGATGAGGATAGGACACCTTTGTGTCTCCAAAATACCAGAGCTTTTCCTCCTAGACAAACATGCAAATGGGGAGCCCAAGGTTCCAATCTATAGGAAATGTGAAAGGTGGTTTTGGGCACCCTAATTTGGAGAAACCACTTGGAACATGTTTTTTCATGGATAGAATGTCTTATATTTCTTTTGAAAAAACAACAATGTTGTATCCCAACCTAATTAATATCTCTAACAAACATTTGGAACCATTTAGAAAAATCATAGTTGGATATATGGACTAAATATAGAACAACCCTTTGGACTTCGAGCAGATTCGTTCCCCTGGATAGATCAGTCCGGATGGGCCCCTTAATGGATGAATAGGGCTTGTGTATCTTCATATGAAATGTATCTCATTACATTTTGGACCCTCCCAAAGAATAATAGACGATTTGTATGTACGGCTTAGTAGAAGTGTGATGTTGAATCCAGTGGTGTTCTTGGATCCTACGAAGTTTGGCCCACTTTTCTTGAACTTTATTATGAGCCCTCCAAATAACCTCCACCTATAATGTAATTATCAAAACAAGTAACATTTTACTTTTTAACAGTGAAATACATAAAATAATTTAATCAAAAAAATAAGTGAAATTTGATATTATTTTTATAATTTCCAACACAAAACTGGTTTAGCACAGTGGTGTATGGGTGAAAAAGAAATAGTGAATTGTAGTACAATCACACCCCCAGGCCTAAACATTTTCACTTTTCAGAAAAGTAAAATTTTCAAAATGACGCATACATATATTCAAAACTTCATGAAGATCTAACATTAAATGAAAATTTGACTCATGATAGCAATGTGATCAAAGCAAAAATCCCACCACAGTGTTATTCTAATTGATCATGGAAAAAGGTGTCTCATAAATTGTATATGAACAAAATTCAAGGATATGAGTGATACCAATTTTGTAAAATAATTTTGAAGTGAAACATGTCACTAACTCTCCATGTGTGGATGTGACAATCATTTCATGTTATTATTTCCACTTTCTATCCAATAAATATAGATTATTTTAAAAAAAATCTGCTTAAATGATTTTATCCACTGAAACTTCCCTATATCCTTTGCAATCAAATTTCAAATCTCACTCACTTAAGATTTCACGAAAGTCAAACCTTAATCTCCTGACCTATATATCCCCATATTTTGTACATTTCATCACTCCCATTATTTCTTATTATTATTTTTTGGGTATTTTCAAAAGTTTCACTTGGAATAAATCTCACACACTTCTCTCAACCCTTATTTGATCTCCTCATGACACTAATTGCCATCGTTATAACGATATCAAAAGTTGAGGAATGTTGGGTTTTCACCTTCCCAAGATACAAACCTTTTTTATTTTGTTTTTGTTTTTGTATTTTTTTTAGGGCATACAACATTTGGATAACAGTACACACACATAGTTCAATCCGATACAGTAATGAAAAAGATCGAATAACGAATGAATGTATGAAAAAATAATTGTGGGAAAACTAATAAATATTAACCTAGATTATATTTACCTTTCATTGAGTAAGAAAAAAGAACACTTAATTATTGAATGAAAATATTTTTACAGATATTTAATGACATAATTTTCCCATAAATTATTCACACAAAAGGGTACCATTATTCTCATACGATTCAAAGTGATACAACCATTTTTATCATTTAAAAACAACCAAAATTCTGGAAAAATGCACACCTCAATGTTAAATTCATGCTAAAACACATATTTCATCGGTGATTTTTTAAAAATGTTAAAAAAACATGAAATAGGGAAATTCCTTATGCATTTTTAATAACCTCCATGAATTAGCAGACATCATTTTTTATGATAAAGTGGGAATACAAAATTAACATTAAGACACAAAATTGAGGGGGAATGGGGGAAAGGTAACAATACTATCCAGCAATCCAAAGGGGGCAAAAGAAGAAAGATGATGAAAATTCCTATTTAACCTAGGAATATACCCATCCACCACACCTAAAGTGTGCAGTGTCCTCGCTTTAATAAAATAGATTTTCAAAAGTAAGGATAAACCTACTGGGTTTCATTGGTAGCCTGCTTCTTGAACTTGGAGTTCCTTCATTAGGGAATACAAAATGGCTTCAGAAAAGTGTTTTAGCCACTGGCCAAGGACATTAATGGTTTTTTTTGTTTCTTTATTTTGAACCTGAACAAAACCACATGGATAAACATTAGTAATAGTGTATAGACCAAACCAGTGGGAATGAATCTTACCTTGATGAAAATTAAGCCTTGCATTGTAAAAGAGGACCTTCTTCCCAATGTCTAATTGACGATAAATGATGAGATAGTAAGGGGTTTCTTTGGATTTCTCCTTGTAGATCCAGAAGCTCAGATAAGAATCTCTTCTTATTTCCTTCATGTCCTGAATCTGTTACTTCCATTGAGAACCTACACCATAAAGACTAGAATTGAATTTTTTAATGGCCTAGTAGGCCCGATGATCTATCTCTACAGGGAGATGAAAACACTTTTTGAACACAATTCTATAAGGTGAAATTCCAATGGGAATTTTAAAGGCAATACAGTCATCCCATAATGAATCATCGAGTCTAAGACTCCAATATTTTCTATTAGGTTGAACCATTTTTTCAAGAATTAGTTTTACCTATCAATTTGACACCTCATCTTGACTATTGGATTGTGGGTGATAAGTAGTAGACACTTGATTCCCAAACTCGTATCGATGCAAAAGTGATTGCATTGTTCAGTTACAGAAATGATAACCTTGGTCACTGATAATGAATCTACGTAATCCAAACCTAAAAAAATTGGGTTCTCAAAAATACCACAGTAGTCTTGAAATCATCAGTCCTTGTAGCTCGTGCCTCTACGAATTTTGACATGTAGTCAACTGGTATAATAATTTTCACGTTTCCAAAGGAATTAGGAAACAACCCCATAAATTCAATTCCCCAACATTGAAAATTTCATGGAAGATAAAGGGTTGTTATGGAATTTCATTTCTTTTAGAGACATTCCTCATTCTTTGACAATGAAGAAAATATTTACTGAAATCAAGGGCATCCTAAAATAATGTTTTCCAAAAGAAACCAGAATTGAATATCTTGTGAGTAGTCTATTGGGAGCCAAAGTGTCCCCGACAAGAAATAGTGTGGCGGAACCTAAGGACGGATATGAACTTTTTATTGGGAACATAATTCCCAAGGACTTCATAACTACATATACTCCCAATGTTGGGTTCATCCCATATGTACCATCATGACTCGTTTTTTAGATGGTCATCTTGGTTTCAATTGAAATCAGTACTAATGGAAGATTCTACCAAATAATTTACAATTTCAGCATACCAAGGAATAATATCTTGAACTTGATACAGTTTCTCATCAGGAAACATTTAATTTATGAGAATATATAGGGATGATTCAATGTCTAAGGGTGGGAGGATCCTACTAATATGGTTTTCCACCACATTCTATGACCCTTTTATCTCTAATTTCTAGATTTAATTCTTGAAGGAGGATAATCCATCGAATAAGATATGGTTTGGCTTCTGGTTTCTTAAGAAGATACCATAGGGATATATTTTCTAAGAACATAATGAATTTGGACCGTAAAAGGTATAACATAAATTTATCCACGGAAAACACAATGGAAAGGAATTATTTTTTAGTTGTGGAGTAGTTTTCTTAGGTAGGGTCCAGTGTGCGTGAGGAATAGTAAATGAAATGTGGATCTCGATCAACCCATTGTGATAAGACAGCCCCAACTGTATATTTAGAGGTGTTATGCATGATCTCAAAGGAAAAATCCCACCAAGGTTGTTGGATTACTGGGGGTGATGTTAGACATCATTTCAGTTTATTAAAATAATCCTCACATTCTTTATAAAAAACAAATTATTTTTCTATTTCGAGTAAGTGGGGGAGTGGGAGTGTGATCTTACTAAGGTCATGAATGAAACGATTGTACAATCTCGCATGACCTAAGAAAACTGCACATCCCATACATTTTTTTGGAATGGTTGGGAAGAAATGACATCCACCTTTGATTTATCTACTAGCATACCATCCCTAGAAATAACATTACCAAGTATTATACCTTTTCATATGACGAAATGGAATTTCGCATTATTTAATACAATATTCTTTTCAATACAGAAATGTAGAAAAAAACCAAGACTACTCAAACATTTATCAAAATAGGATCCATAACTAATGAAATCATCCACGAAATCTTATTTGAAATTCTCCAAATAATATGAAAAAATATTAACCATGCATCGCAGAAAAGTACCTGGAGCATTGTACAGACCAAATGGAATCCTCCTAAAGGAAAATTTTCCAAAGGGGCAAGTGAAGGTTAACTTTTCCTGATCCTCGAGGGAAATATGGATATGAATGTTTCCATAAAAACTGTCATGGAAAAAAGTGGAACTTTCCCACTAGCCTCTCTAGCATCTTTTTAATAAACGAAAATGGGAAATTAAAATTACTAGTGTGTTGGTTTAATCGGGGATAGTCTATACATACACACAAACTATTATACACATGATCTGGAACCAATACATTTTTTTCATTTTTAATTACCATATGACCATTTTTTCAAAACTACTTGAACTGGATTGACCCACTGACTGTCAGAGATGTGGTAAATGATTCCAATAGAAAATAATTTTGTTACCTCCTTTTTAACAACATCTAATAATTTTGGTTTTAGTCTATGTTTTTCCAACCTCATTAATTTATCTTCATAATTTAACAATATATGATTTTCGAAAACGGATGGGCTAATACCATGAATTTAAACAACTGTACATCCCAAAGCTGGTTTATACTTCCTTAAAAGGTCAAGTAGTCACAATTCATGCTCTAGAGGGAGAGAACTGACAATGATGATAGGAAACATTTCTCTATTCTTAATATATAAATATTTTAAATCTTGAGCCAGCTATTTTAGTTCCAATTCAGGGGGATTTTGAATTGATAGGAGTGTGTGTGAATGTCAGAGGTCACTAAACTCATCTAACTACTCAATTTTATCATCCTCGAATGAGGAATGTGCTTTTACAAGCTTATTAGTATCATTGATAGTCATTTGATCCTCAATGATCAAGAAATCATCAATTAACAAAAATGCATGATATTTTTCTAGACCAGTACACATATTAGTGCTTGATTCAATACCTAGAATTTCAATAAAGGTTGAAATATTAGAAAGGGTATTGGGAGGAAGAAAAAATGTTTTTTTCAGGGAAAGGGAGTAAATCATTTCAATTAATAGAGAAATAGAAATGTTCTTTTGAGGTCTTATTCATGGCATCAAGGATGTTTAAGTGAAAAATGTCACCACCAAACTCCACAGATAATGTACCATTATAGATATTAATTATGGTTTTGGAGATTTTTATTAAATTCATCCCTAATATAATTGGGGAATATCCATTCATATTATCATCTTCCATTTCTAGCACATAAAAATAATCAAGAAAAAAATTCTCCCTCGCATGAACATATTCTAACACACCCATGGGGTGGGTTGTACTCTAGTTTGCAAGTTGAACAAATATTCCTATGGGATTTAGTTCCCCGACCCTCAATGAAGAGTAAATAGAGTGAGGCATCACATTTATAGAAGCACCCAAATCAATCATAGAATTGGAAATGGAATACCCTCCTATAGTGCATGAAATCAATAATATTTCAGGATCTTGGAATTTGGTAGGAAGTTATGGCTCTATCATTATCGAGACATTCTTACACAAGGTCACCTTCTCATTACCTCTAATATGCCTTCAATGTGTACACATATCCTTAAAAAACAAGAATATCATGTAATTTACTTCATGATATCAATCAAAGGAATTTTAACATGCACTTTGCACCTCATGGACGCCTCGAATGGGTACACTAGACCTTGAACCAAATTATTGAGTGTTCTGTAGCATTTTTTCAATTATGTTTATTTCAGCAATTGGGACTTTTTACACTAGTGTAACACTTGTTGTATCATTAATAATGTTTCTATAAATATAAATTAAACCTTTATAAAAATATTTTATTAAAAGTTGATCACTTATTTGGTGGTGTGGAAAACTTGAACAATGCTTTTTAAATATTTCCCAGTATTCATGAAGTGTTTCCCCTTGATATTTTATTATCCCACAAATTTCATTCCTTATTGTTTTATTTATATTGGATGGGAATTATTTTTCAAGAAAAATGTGTTTCATGTCCACCAAACCTATAATTGGAGAATTAACAAAATATAACCAATCTCTTGAAGTATCTTCTAATAAAAAGGGATTTCCATAAGATTTACTATTATTCATTCGCATTGGAAGGTTTTAATGTTTAACAAATATTGTGAAATTATTTTAAATTCTTATGTGGGTCTTCTCTAGTGAGTCCATGTAATCTTGGTAAGAAACATGTTTAACTAAATTTAAGTTCGAAATTGGCTTCCTTGCCTTGCATTTGAATATATGTGGGTTTGATATCAACATCAAGTGAGGTTATTTATTTTAGTGTTCTATTATTTTCATCCATGTTATGCAATTTTATTTCATTTTTTATGTTGGTTCCATTAGTTGAATAACAATAAGGATCAAGACGAGTTTCAAGATGTGATGTGTCCTCCTTCAAAGGGTTATCTTGTGTGTCATGGTGTCGCTGACGTAGTATCCTCTCTAGTTTGGGTTCAAAATGTGGTAAACCTCTAGGAGTAGAAAGTGTCATGAAAAAAACCTACACAATATAATTTTTTATGAAATAAACTAAAAAATTAAGGAAGTAAAAAAAGAAAATAAATAGTAACAAAATTAACAATATTTTTATAAAAAATGAACACTAAAAAAGTGCTCCTTGGAAACGGCACCAAAATTTGAATGTGTTGTCATGAAAAGTAAAATTTATTATGTTTTTAAAATTTATTTATATTCTAGGGAATAACCTAGGTCTTATCCAAAGGAACATTTATAGGTTAGAGTATTCATTATTAATAAAAATTACTAAAAGTGGGTGGTTTAGAAAATAATTTTAAGAAAATAACTTAATATAAAGAGTTTAATAGTTGATAAGTAAAGGTGTTTTTTTAAGAATTATGAGAAAAGGAGGTAATTTCAAGTCAAATTCACATATTTTATAGTTCATTATTTGGAAAACTTTATATGGTTTAATTTAATTCTTTTGTTGAGGGTTTCCAAGATCTTGATTCCACTATTTCCTCTTAAAACAATGCACAAAGAAGCAATCCTTGACACAAAAATCATGATATCAAGGTTGGTACCTCAATCATAGTACAAGGGCTACCAAATAATACTAAAATATCATGATTTTGTGTGATATATAAGTATTTATGTGTTTTCTAATTGGAACAACCCAAGATCCCCACTTAATCGGTGTTGAGATAAAAAGTGTTTCACTTAATTTTAATAAAATAAATGTATTCAGAAGAGAATAAAATAAATATTAAAAAAATTGAATTATTTAAAACAAAAATTATATAAAACTAGTATAATAATTAGTTTTATAACTCTCTCTCAAGTATGTGTAGCTCCCTTGAAATGATCATTCACCGTTTAGCTCGCCATCGAGAGGAAGTGGAGGCTTGGGTGGAACTTATCCTTCATACTTGATCCCCCTATGAAGATAGGGGCCTCCAGAACTAATTGTATTAAGAGAGGACTCATTTGGATCTATAAAACACTATAGATTTGCCTCCTGGCCGAACATGAAAATGGGGAGCCCAAGGTGCCAATTCATAGGAAATGTGGACGGTGGTTTTGGGAACCCTGATTTTGGGAAACCAATTTTCCCATGTTTTTTGATGTCCAGACTATATTATATTTCTTTTTAAAAAAACTAAAAATTTGTATCATAACCTCATAATTATCTCCAATAAAACTTTTTCACCATTTGGACATTAAAATTTAGAGATATGGACTAAATATATAACCAACTTTGTGACTTCGAGAAGATTCGATCCCCTGGACAGATTATTTTGGATGACCCCTTAATGGATGAATGGGGATTATGTGTATTCATATAAAATTTATCCCATTTAATTGTGGAACTTCCAAAAAAATATCATCCCATTTGTATGCGCGGTTTAGTAGCAGTGTGTGGTTGAGTCCACTAGTGTGCTTGGATCCTACGCAGTTTGACTCATTTTTCTTAAACTTCATCATGGGCCCTCTAAATCACCTCCACCGACAATTTAATTATCAAAATAGGTAACATTGACCTTTCTAAAAGTGATAAAAACATAAAAATTTAATCAAAAATGATGTAAATTTTTTAATTATTTTTATAATTTTCAATACAAAACTAGTTTAGCACAGTGGTGTAAGGGAGAAAATGAAACAGTGAATCATGGTGCAATCACGGAGGCCCATTGAAGTTGTAAAATACCATGTGACACATCACCAATGGGGAGAAAATTTTTCCTTTAAATCATTCAATAAAACATGTGAGACCCTAAGTCTTTTTAAAACAAAAAATAAAATAAGAAATAAGGCAGGATGGAGCCTCTTATGAACCTAAAAAGTCACACGGTGTGCTCCTAGCGATCTGAAAGACATGGAGAGACCCCGATGACATGTATGACTCATCTTCAGAATGTCAATCAGAATATATATTTCATCATAAGAAGAGCCTCAAGTATTTCCAATCGACCTTTCACTCCCCCTTTATTTCTCTACTGACAAATAGATGAAATTGTCCAAAAATGCTCGTGCATCTCTATAAGACCATTATTGGTCAAGTGATGCATCACCTAGAGGTAGAGTAATGGTCTTAGAAATTACTAATAAAATCTCACATGACCTTATACCTTTGTAAAATAAATAAATTAAATAAAAATAGGATGGTTGGGAGCCTCTCATGGTTATAAAACTCTCACAACATGCCTAGGCTATCCGTAGCACAGTTACACAAGACCCCTTGACAAGTCGGCATAGATCCTATGAAGTCCCCTTATGGATCCATCCTTATCTCATAAAATGTCTCAGAAAATAGACCTGATGTCATGTGATGGCCTTTCGATAGGTGCCCTAATCTCGTGAAGACACTCGGGCATGTTGATATGACATTATAAAAGTCCCTTGGTGTATCTATATTATTCAACAAGTACCAATTAATTAAAAATAATATATTAAATGATACATTGACAAGAAGGACTTGTGGTCATTGAAAATCAGGCAATTCACTTGGATTGATCCATGGTAGAGACTCGTGAAGACATGTGATTCCAAATCTCTTCACTGACTCTAGTATTGATTCACATGAGATACGCCGAGCAAAGTGGAAAACAACTGAGGTGGCGAGGCCTATAAATCCCCCACCCGAGAATGAGAAGAAACCTCTAGAATCTCGAATGCAAGGTATTTTTTACATTCATATGCGTCGATGCTATAGAATATTTCTTGGAGTGGAATATCCTATCCCTGAAAGATCCTCCCATAATTTAATGTTCTAGAGAATCATCATAGAAATCATATGACATGCATAAACACTTCACGTGATCACATATAGATCACATGAAGGACTTATGGAATGACTCGTGAAGAACATCTCATAGATCTTCTAGACCATGTGATACTTAAAACAAGATAACACTAAATAAATCTATTAAATTCTTACTATAAATTATATAATGAAGACTAAAATATGGTAGACGTAATCTAAGATCATATACGTTGATCTTTATGTGTTTCACACAAACCGTGAAGTTCATGAGACAACAGCAGGACATGTCACTGAGATCATGTGACACTCCTTTGGTATACAAAAAGTATCATACAAAGTACCATGGACATGTCAAAGAAATTCATATGGTTCCCCACCAATCATTTCTCTTAGGTCTTGCGGAGCCCTTTGGGCTATCTATCTTAGTCATTTGATGCTCCTCAGATATGTAGCCTAATCTATATATAAGCACCAGTTCATGCCCTCTAAGTCTAGTGGTATCGTCTGGGTATGTGAACTAGATCTTACGATTCCCTATGGTCATGCCAACCATGTCCCATGATGTCCTACAGACATGTCATATAGGAAATGTGGTTCCCTCTGAGACAAGTCACACTAACTCACACAACACCCTCCAAATATTTCAACCATCTATCAGGATGACACCAAGGCAAGTCATCTAGATGATTTGAAACCCTCTAGACAAGCCAATCGGGGTCATGTGATGGCTTCTATAGTAAACCATTCGGGTCTTACAATGTCCTCTCGAAAATTCATCCTTGATCATGCAAAAATCCTCATACATGCCATCCAAGATATGAGACTTACCTTAGAAAAGTCAGTTGGATCATATGATTGTCCTAGAACATGTTAGGAAGACAACCTCTGACATGTCAAGTAGGCAATTAAGGAATGTAAAGTAGACAATCAATGCATGTCACGTGGGAAAGTAGTCTAAGTGATTAGGGTATCCTAATATTTGATAAACTTATCCATCCTCACTATGTAACCCCTGATTATTATGGAAAAAATAGTGTGTATGCCCCAACCAACGGAACTCGGATGATTCTGAAGGATATGTAGCCTTCCTAAGGTTTGAGCACCGCATTGAAACACCCCAAAGGGAAGTCTTAGAACATAAGTCTCACATCCTTAAAAAATACCATTGATTAATTTATATCTCTTATTTCTCACACGAAGCATTTATCATGTAGTCTTAGGGAGTTGAAATGATGATATCATTTTCATCATAAACATCTACAAGGATAAGGGAAACATAAGTGTGTAAGACCTAATCCCTTCAAGTTACAACAACATGGATTCCTGTAAGAACCAAGATATATAAGATGCCTTCTTAAAGACCAATACCAAGCTAAAATGAGAATCCACCTTAGTGTAAGCCCCACCATAGCTCCAACATTTCCATCATTGAGAACCTAATCATTCTCATGGGCTGATCAATACCTCATCCCCCATCAGACTGAGAAACAATGAACTATGCGGACTTTTATTCAAGCCATAAACAAGATATATAGAATGCCATCTTAAGGTCTGATCCCGAGCTCAAAATGAAATCCATTTCAGTGTAATCCCCTCCATATCTCTGAAATTTAAACCATAATGAACCTAATCATTCTCATGGGATGATCAATACCTCATCCCCTAGAGGAATAAGAAATAACTTAGCTATGATTAATCTAATTCCTTCCAAAATCAACATACATAGGAGGCCTTCCTAAGGCTCTAGCTCAATATTAAAGTACCTAAAGGATTGTACTAGTGAATAATCCCCACAACCATATGTAATGAGGCTTGTCGCATACAATTCCTTGTTTCCCACACAAACCATTTCTCATGTGGTCTTAGAGAATTGAAATGAATACCTCATTGGAATCATGAATCTCCACAAACTAGGGTAGTCTCATCACATAATCCTTGATGAGTGGCATGATATAAACCTCCCAAATATGAAAAAATATACCTTGGGGCCAGTCCCAAGGGTGTGACTGGACTATAATAACTCTAATTCATTTTATAACCAAGATACATAGGATGTATCTTTGAGGATTGAGCTCAAATATCTAGTTCCCAAGTTCCCAAACATATGTCCTATCCACATAACATTAATATTCACAAGTTTAATTAAATTTCTGGGTTTTTATTCTTATAATAACTAGGATATATATGATTCCTCATAAAGGCTCAATCCCCACCTTGGAATACTAATCACTTCCCTATGTGGCATAAAAATCTAAAGTACCTGGTTATATGGATTCACCATATAAAGAATATATTCATTATGTACAATAGATAAAGAACCTTGGATACATATATATGGATTCAACGATAAGATAACCCACTTTTTGTAGAAAAAGAGACTTGACCCTTAGTTATTTTGTTAAGATAACTAGTCCTATATCGGGATTAGGAAGAAATTATTGAATATTTATTAAATATATAAGAGATCAATGGAGTAGGAATTAATTCCCATCAAAAGGGTGCGATGAGATTTCCATCCCATCCTTTGGACCAATGTGAGTCCTTATGTGCCCTTATGTCTGAAACCCCAACTGACCACCTGCCTTTGGAAAGAAATTTTGTACTCAGTTATGGATGAGGGAGCTGTTATGAGTCTCTATGAAGAATAATACGGGTAGCATGATTTCAATGATTGTTCAAGATATAAACCCCCCACAATCAACCATCGGACCAAACCAAACACGCACTATGTTCACCTCATATCCACTGAACAAAATATTTAACCTAACATGAATATCTCAAATAAAAAAACAATTGGGTTATAATCCTTTGATCTATTTTCTTACCCACTATACTCATTCAAAAATGTTGAACCTGATGTGAATCACTCAAACAACAAAATGATTGGTTAATCATGAATCAAGACACTTTTTTTATATGTCCTAGTAAAACAAAACTAGTAATTATAGCATAATTTTACAACTGATCCTCTATAACCAAGGTTCTTAGTAAATAATTACATCTTCAATTTGACAGGTCCAGATGAGAAGAATGGATGGACTGGGAATAATAGGACAATTTTGTTAACCACACATATCTGATTGAGCATATCATACCTATGATATTTCACTAATCGGGAACCTTGTTCCTTGTTGCATGTGTGACATCATATACTTCTATCATCTGTAGCATCTTGATCTAAGACAATGTATTCTTCATCAAGAAATCACTCTAGTAAATCACTTATAGTTTCAACCCACATGGGTCACAAAATTATCTCACATAATCGATAAATCCAATGTCAATTGGTGAACTTGATGGTTTGGGAGTACCATCGATGTGGTATGATCCCAACCATGGAATATTATCAGGAGGTTCTCCAATCACGAAAACTAGTAAGCTTGCATCACCCAAAGAAAGTTGCAATGAAGACAATGACCATCATCACCACAACCTACCACTTTGGGAGCTTATCCCTGGAGCATGAAAACTACCACCTTTAGTATATAATGAAGGTGGATCATGGAGTCAAATATGGATCCCTCTTGGTTTATGTACCACTGAGGAGTGCACCTTTCAACCACCATCACCAGCATCATCCCACTAGTACCCACCAATCACCTACTATGGGTACTACCCAACTCACTATTTCCTCTGATGCCCATGCATGGGAAACAAGGATCATTGGGTGAGGAAGGCGCTGGATATAAAGGGGTAGGATCAAAACTAAACTCCCACTAATAATTCCTTTTGGCATATTCTGGAAGTACCTAGTAAGCAGGCGTATATACCTACTCACTCAGAATAAGTCTGTGGGCATGTTCTTATTGCAGGCATGGGGGAGGCACAGATTCCTACCCCCATGCATGACATCCCTCTTCATATTTCAGTGGAACACGGAGGATATAAGTGGGATTATATACCCTCTTCAATAACAGATATCTACTAGTACATAGTGGACACAGAAAATGTGTATAATTATATAATTTCACACACTTTGCAAAAATGAAAATATATATTAGAAATAGCTAAAGAACTCCACCAACATATTCTAGAACTCATATAGATATAGGTAAAGATGCACATTCTTGTCCCTATATCTAGAAAATCTCAACACTATGATCATCGTGGAAAAGTGGATGGGCCAGAGCAAGTGCACAATATTTCTCTCATCTAAGAGGATTATCAGCATATTCTGGTAAAGGACAAGGAATCAGACTGGGATCATTTTCTCATTCCAACAATGGATCACAATGAGATAGTGGAAAATGCCTCTAGATAGGTTCACATACCAATAAAATACTTATGGTGGTATAATATAAAGGCCTCAGATCAGCCTCATTTCTTTGTTTTGGTTGGGGATCACCATGTGAGAGGGGCACATGCCTCAGGATAGGCACATATTCCTATCGAATACGTCTAATGGAATACTCCAAAGGCCCATGATCATGCATATATCCTGGTTTTGGCTGGGGATAACCAATTGATAATGGAACAAGCCTCGGAATAAGCTCATATTCCTATCAGTGAATTTGTCTAGAATATTCTAGTAGATCGTAGAAGCCACGAAAATATTCCTACTTCTGCCAATGAAAGACTATACCAGCATCATTCCAAGACAATAAAAGATGATTCGCATATCAATTCTTCCATTTCAGAAGTCCGTCATCATATTATGGTAGGGAATTCATATCTAGAACAAACTCATATTCCTCCTCCAACTGAGGCTCACCAAGTGAGAGTGGAACATGCCTGGGGGTATGCTCATATCATTGATAAGAAAGATCGGTGGGATATTCCAAAGGCTCAGGATTAGACTCATACTATCATCCTGACTAAGGATCACTAAGTGAGATTGGAACATGCGTCAGGATAAGATTATATTAATGTTAATAATAAGAAATCTCATCTATGTATTCTAATAGCTTCTCAATAATGGGCTCGTACTCCCGAAACACTAGATGGTTGTAAGAAAGTTCAAGAAACTGTCATATAGTAGGTTCATATCCCTATACAAATCCAAAAGGTAGTTCAAAATAACCCAACCATGACATAGGACCTCACCCATATTCCTAATTACCTCAATGCCAGAATCCTTGATGTTATTCGAGACACATTCTCAACACCACAAGGATCTGTCGACTTTTTCACTGAAGTAGAGGGAAATCATTATTTTGATGGTCCTCTTCATGGTAGTGTGTAGATGGATCGTAGGGACACTACTCCTAAAATCCACCATGGTCAACCTCCCCACTGTGATATCTCCCATGGAAAATAAAGTCATCCCCTTTCCCAAAAACCTTCATATAAAGAGGTGTTTAAATATCATACTTATTCATATAAAGAGGTGTTCAAATGTCAGATGCCTTCATATATTTGGGTGCTCAAAGCATTGCGGTCAACCACATATAGTTCCCCATAAACTCCCAGCAACACTCCCCTCAGGTTAGTATGAGACCCTATGAAAAATAATCTATGATCTAACTGGATGGAGTAGTGTAAGTCTGATGAAGAGGAGGTCAACATTTACATATGTAGAGAGTTATCCAGAAACAACCTCCCCATCATATTATGTCCCCTCACTAATTCTGACTATAATATCCCATATGATATAGAGAAGGAGTGCATGACTTATCTATTGAAAAATATGTGGTCTACTCATCAAAATATTAATTCTAGACACCTCCTTTATCAGGGATATGAGGGTTACCTTCATCCCATCCAAATACTATGTTTTTATCTAAATATGACATATATATCCATGGATCGGGATCCAAAACTGTAAAATCATCGACCAAATCTACAACACGATTTCCATCATTGCATCACAATACTTCGGCATTTGATATTTGAATCCATGTTAAGAATCTATATTCTATTATGGGGTAATAATGGAGCATTACACTTTTCCACACCCCTAAAATAGTAGCACCACTCAGATACGGTGTCCTATAATGTCATAGACTCCAGTGAAATCAAGGGAATGGGTAATGTTGGAGCTAGTTGGTCACTAAAACATAATTCACCCACTTCAAAAGTGCCTAGACATCATGAATGGAGGGAAATGATAAAAAAGGACTAAAATGGGCCCCTAAAAGAAATATAAATAAATTTCACGCATTGACGCAGAAGTTACGATCAACCAAAAAACTTACCATAAAGAATGATTATTTCCATGTGCTACCATCACACCCATATCCTATGCGAGCATAGATATGTCACATACAATGGGCCACATTAGATATAAATATATCATTTATCCATGATTATACCTAGCTCACCAGGCTGGGGAATATCTACCATAGCCTCCACCTCTCAGGTCATCAATTCCCAAGATAAATTTGGACACATCGCTAATAGCTGAAAACAAACCCCATCTCGCTAGGGTGGGTGGATTTATATCTCAATCACCATCACTAGTTTCATAATCACCTAAAATGGTATTGGGGAAATAAATGGTGATTCCAAATCAACCCCACCCCATTGGGTTGGGTGAGTTTATATCTTCATTTCCATCCCAAGAGTCATCAAATCCCTGATAGGAATCTTCGGGTCCGGAACAACAGGACAAATCAATGCTAAGTGTGCCCCAAAAAAACCTCATCCCATAATGCTAGGGTAAATTTTATCATCATAATTTTCACCATAGAGATAATTAGTCTTCTCTAGGTTGGGAGGAAATAATCAATGGTCAGCACCCCAACTGTTCCTCCCACCACAAGGCAAACCATTCCTGGTTGGGGCCCATTCAACAATGATGACTGCAAACTACCTTAAGGTCATTTCGTATAGACAAAAATGGGAGAAACATATGGAGAATTCAGTCAGACCCCACTAAGGTCTCAAGACAAAATGACCCAATATGGCCAAGGGTTCGAATAATGACCCTAGTTAAAGTTGTGCTAAATCAGCCTGTTGCATTGAAAGTAATGGAACAACCATTGTTGCATGTTATGACTTTGTTAATATTTTTATTGTCAATGTGATATGAATTACGGATCAAAACACAAATTCATAAGGAAATAATAAAGAAATTTTACCCCAAGATTATGGTGATTTGGATACACCAACTGAGGATGAACGCACCTAGAACCAGAGGAGGCTCCAAAATCTGGAACCTCTAAATAAAAAGTCTCCACTTATATAGAGGAACACTTCTAATAAATATGGGATAAGTGTGACTACATCCTGATCATCATCCAAAATATTTTAGGTTCCTTCCATGGAGGAATAGATATCGCAATATGAGAGTGAAATAAAATCTCTCTAAAAACACAATGAGGATCTACTCATGGGAAATATTCTTTCTAGGTGTCATATTTTGGTAGATATTAATAATATCACTCCTAGAGATGATCCTCTAGAAATTATGGTATATGAGCATCATATTTGCTCTAGATTTAGGCATCCATTATACATATATTAGGAAGTTGAAAATGATCATGGCTTCCCTCTATTGTGGAGATATCCTCTACCTCACTAGAGAGATTCTTCAGTCTTATGAAGAATTGTGAAATAGTGGGAGATGAAATCGGGGTCACCACATCAACCCCCACCATCTCCCTATAGATAAGAGGAAGCTTAGATAACAGTGCCCCCAAAGCTTCTTAACATCATCGAGTCATGGGATACTTGAATGGAATCCATGTAAGGGAAACATGAACCTATGTAGTTTGAGAAAAATAAATATACAGAATGGGTGAATGAAACTTTACCACCACAAAATTTTTATAATCCTACCTTCCTCACATTTTATGGTGAAGGTAACCATAAAGAACATCTCATTCACTTTGTATCCCAATAAAGGTCGACGAAGGGTCCTCCAAATCAATAGGAGGCAACAAATATGAGGTGTTTTATATATACTCTAACATGGAAATATTTTTTATGGTACAACAGCCTACTAGAATCATCCATTTCATGATGGGAAGACTTTTGTTGGAAATTACTTTATCAGTTCTAATCCACAGTGAGTAAAACTATGATATTCAACTTGAAGAACTAAAAACAATGTGAAAATGAGAGTGTGTTTGACTTTATAGCCTGGTGGAGGGGTTTTAACATATTCACTCAACATCCCTCTCTCACATGAAAAACTGGAAAAAATCTATTCTAAAAATTTTCATGATGAGTTACAAACAACTCTGATCCTAATAAAGTATCCCAGTGGGTTTTGTGAGTTTGAAGAAATAGCATAACACTTTATGGAATCCATTTAGTGAACCCAATCCAATACTAAACTCATTCCCACAACATAGGAGAAATAGAAAGGAAAATCAAAAGTTGCAACTATCACTATGAATCCAATAGTATTGCCCATACAAGCACCTACGTAGGTCCCAAACCACCTAGAACCTCTTATCGAGTGGTGAAAAAAACATAATCACCATCAGCCAAAAGAATTGTGAAATCAAGGTCACCTGGGATTTGAGGAACGAATGAAAAAAACATACTCCTTCTGAAATGAACAACTATCTGGTTATTTATTAAAATACATAGATGATAATCTACTCACACTACCACAATATAGGAATCTTGATGAGGTAAACCTCACGAACCACCCTGATTACTTACCTTTAGATAGAAGGTTGGATCATAATATCCATAACGATTTCATCTTCAAAGACATCCTTTAATATGTGATCAATTCTGTATATGTGATTTTAGATAAATCCTCGGATAAGGTGGCTTACATTACTGTTTCCTAGTCATAAGAAGAAGTTGATTGAAAGAAAGTTCTTGCTAGACATGAGTGAATACTCAACAAGTGGATGACTCAAAAATAGTTGACTCAGTTCACACCACCCTGAGAGAAGAGCTATGCAGACCCATAATAGTTCAACCACCTACTAATGAAACATAATATATACCACTGAATATGGGCATGACCATCTAAAGTAGGCAAAAATAGAAGGGTAAGAGTCGTATTCTTCTCCAATGCAAGCTATAACCCTTGAAGATTCTTTCCTTACATCATCCACAACATGGGCACTACCCCACCAAATGGAATCCTCATCGGGAGAGGAGCTCGTATTTGGTTTTTAAACATGATATACTTGGAAAACCCCTTCTAAAATGATGGTAATGACTCGGAATAAGAGTCTACCACACATAACTGGGGAATGGGGGCTACATGTGCAAGAACTGAGGATACATGGTACAACAAGGGTGTGGTCGGACCCAATATTTTGGAAAAATATACATAGAGGATATATATATATATAACTATTCATCATTAGAATTTTCTCTAGAAGGCTCAAAAGACGTATGTAGGAATCCCAAAACCCTCCATTCATTATCTGCACCAAATTATCTTGCATGACCACCTAGAGGGGTTTTGATTATCTAATCAATATAGGAAAAGGGTAATATTTTCATGACCTACACCACTAGAAATAGATACTCCCTCAACCTATGGATAAGCACTGGGCCCATAAAACTCAAATTCCTTCGATCCTAAGCCATATGTCTAGAAGAAACCCCACATCAGGAAGAACCAACCTCTAGCACAAAAGTTTGACATTATGAAATAGTTGGCAGTTTTACTAAACAATCAACCATTCCTTGATGTGCTCTATCTTTAAAAATAAGACAAGGAGGCACTTATTTAATCCCTCTAGATCCTAGAAGAATTCATAACAGAATTCATTGTAGTTGAGGTTTATCGAGTGGAAACAATGTCCATAGAATGAAATGTCACCATACAATTCATTGGCCAAGATCAAGAAGAGGTCATCCAGGGGAACATTTGAGCCCTATATGTTTTGGTCAGACTTAATAATGTCAACATCAAAAGAGATCTGATTGATAATGGTTATGGTATCAACCTCATCCCGATTCAAACCCTATGAAATTTGAGATATACAGAAGGGGATTTATCTCCCACAAGGATGACCATTCAGAGGTATGATAAGAATGATTAAAGGACTCTTAGGAAGATAAAAATTGTAGCTTAGTTTGGGGATATCACATCTGACACTGATTTTATGGGGATCTATAAATACACTTCATACAACATCCAACTAAAAAGGCCCTGGCTCCATAACCACATAAAGGTACCATAAACATTTCCTTAGTGTTGAAATACCTCATTGGCGGAAAGGCCAACATATTGCATGGTGACCATTCCCCCTTCAAAAGTTGCAGATCCACATATACTGAAGCATATTTCTACAAAAAGGGATGCAAGCAACGAATAGTGGATGATGATTTATAGGTTGTAGCTCCTAATAAATGGGGGACCACTCCTATCAACCCCTATAGTATGCTCGATAGTGACTATATTCTCCCCATAAATGTAGTTAAGGTGATATACTTGACCCCATTAGTCTAAGTCCCCTTATGTCCCCAGTGACAGTGTGATAGACAATCAGCTCTTACATCTCTCTGCAATTACTCAAGAAGTAGAAGATGATAATGTACATTCTCATAGCTTTCCTTATCTTGATATTGATGGAGAAGCCCCCAGATTTAAATCATCATCTAAAAATGTCTCCATAAAATGATAATTAGTGGAAGGTGAGGATGACCTCATGAATGCCCATCCCACATTCGAGGATGGTGTCTCCACCACCATTGATGAGCTTCGGTAGATAAATCTAGAAATATAATAATACTTGTGACATACTATGATTAGTGACATCATGACCCATGAAGAGGTAGAGATCTATATTTCATTTCTGAAGCATCACTAATATGTGTTCGCGTGGAACTACATTGAAATGCCTGAATTAAATCTAGATTTGGTAACGCACCATATCAACTTATCCAATGAGCATCGAGGCTTCAAAAAGGAAGCCAGGAGGATTCCCCCCACTCATTCCACCAATGTATAGGTAGAGTTTAATTATTTGATCAATGAAAAATTCATCCAAGAAATGAAATACCCAATATGTATTGCCAACATCACCCCTATCAAGAAAAATAATGGGAAGATTAGGGTATATATTGATTTTAGATATGTTAATAGAAATTTACCAAAGGATGACATACCATTTCCAATAATAGAACTCTTGATCTATGAAACTCCTAGATTCCAAGCCTTTTCTTTTATGGATGAGTATTCAAGGTACAATCAAATAAATATGGCTCCTAAAGATGAAAAATTTACTACCTTTAGAGAACCTCCGAGGATCTTCTGCTATCAGTTCATGCCATTTTTCTTAATGAATGCTAGCACCACATATCAATGTGCCATGAATAATATCATTAATCCAATATTGGTAAAAATATATGAATGTTATCTTGATGATCTGGTTTTAAAGTCCTAATAATGATGTGGTCACTTCACATATCTCCAAAAATTCTTCCAAAAGTTGTGACAGCACAGTCTCATGACGAATCCACTAAAATGATCATTCGGGGTAACATCAAGAAAGTTTCTTGGCATTGTGGTATGGAACTGCAACATCTAGGTAGTCCCATAAAAGTCTAGCATTGTTCTAGTAATGTCACCTCCCTTAAATCTCAATGAACTGAGGGGGATCTGAGGGAACCTCAGTTACATTTGATATTTCATAGATAACTTGCCTAGAAAATCTCTCCCATTCACCATGATAATGATGAAGGGAACAACCTATCAATGGAATGATGACTATCAAGATTTCTTGAAAAATATCAAATGGTTCCTACTACACCCACCAGTTCTGATGCCTCCAGTGGAAGAGAGGCCACTCATATTATATGTGGCCACCATGGAACACTCACTGGGTTCCCTCCTCACATAGAAAAATGATGTGGGGAGAGAGAATAGTCTCTAATACCTTAGTCGAATGATGTTGTGTATCAAGACTCGACACTCTAATTTTGAGAAGAATTGTCTAGCCTGCATCTTCGAAGTGAAAAATCTTACTCATTACATGCAACACCATGAAGTCCATCTGGTATCTTGTATTGATCTACTCAAGTAAATCCTTGGTCATCCTATGTTTATAGGGAATAAAGGTTTATGGGTGGTCATTATCTTATAGTACGACATTAAGTTCGTATAACGGAAATTGGTGAAAGGGGCAGGACCTGGTTAATTTCTTTGTAGCACATCCTACCCTGAAAAATATGTTGGTGGAAACTGAACTTCTAGATGAGTACGTATTTTATGCCCATGACCCTCCCCAGACATGGTATATGTATTTTTATGGAACCTCCCAAAGTGATAACAGTAAAAGGAGGGATACCCAAGATACAATCAGGTTGCCTTAGGAATTGTCTTTTTCTCCCTAGACAATGCAGTTTTTCTCTACTCATTATCACTATCTAAAGGCTGCATGAATATTGAGGCGGAATACCAATCCCTCGTCACTGGGTTGGAACTGGCCCTACAAATGTAAATATCCTTCCTGAATATGAAAGGTGACTCAGTTCTAGTGATAATGTATATCAAGGGTGAATATGCCATGATAAAGAAAGAATTGGCCCCTCTCATTGCATATGTTAGGGGACTAATGGAAGATCTCCCTTTTTAACCAACATTGGATCATGTTCCCCAATCATAGAATGATGTGCCAATGCCTTGGCTAATGCACCCATAGTCCTAGAAGACCCTGATCAGTAGGAAGTAATCTTCTGTATCACACACTGAAAAATGGTATCATTAACCATCACCAGTGATATAGAATAAATCAATTAGGTTAACACTTCCCTAGAGTGTGATGAACTAGAATATTCCCCTGGTTGGATGGAGGCCATAATCTATTATCTCTAAAATATGTCTCTCTTGACAGACTGAAACTGAAGGGAGCTGATTCGATGCCATGAATAAAAAATCACCCTATAGAATGCTCTAAATGAGAAAAAATCCCTCTATAATATTGGATTTAATGGAATCCTCCTCATATGAATAGTAGATGAAGATATTTTCTCCATCATGGAAGAAGTTCATATAGGATCTAGCGGTTCCCATATCTTTGGGACTAGGATTTTCCACCAAATCATGAGGTTTGGATATTACTCACAAACCATGACATAGTACTATTTGAAATTCACAATGAAATGTCATGCATTCAAGATCCAAGTAAACTTCATTCATCAACCCCTATAATTATTTCAAATAGCTAAATATTCCTTGCCATTTTCCATTTAGGGAATGGATGTTGTGGGACATATCCCTTAGTCATAGCTAAGTAGTTCAAGTGTATAATTACTACTATAGATTCCTTTCCAAATAGGCTGAGCCAATACCCCTCAAAAAAGTCAATACGAAAAACATATTCTACTTCATAATTTCCCATATCATCACCTATTTTGTAGTCCCTCACACCATAGTGATGGAAGAAGGCACCAAATTCTATTATACAGAGTTGAAGAAACTATTGCAAGAGTACAATATCGAGTCCAATAACTCATCTCACTATCATGTAGTGGAAAATATACTAATATAGATCTTTAATAATACTCTTTCGAATATAATTTAGAAGATGGTGAATATGGATAAAAGGTTTTTTCCAAAAAAATCTCTTATATGATTTATGGGCCTACCGTACCACCACGCCTACTTCTACACAAGTAATGTCATATTCTTTGGTATATGGGACCGTGGTAGTATTTCCTAGAGAATTCCAGCTACCTTGACTCTGAATAGCCATTTTTAGACAACCCTAAAATGATGAAAATCCCAAAAGCATCTTGATGATTTGGAATGGCTTGATGAAATTAGGTTTCGTACATTGCATAACCTTTAAGTCCATATGAATCATATAGCAAGGGCCTTCAATAAAAAGTTTTTCCACTATTCATTCCTCCAAGGGGAGATGGTGTTGGCTCTTAAGACCCCAATGATACCAGGAAATATGACTCTGATCTAGAGCCCAAATGATAAGGTCTTTGAATCATATATAAGGCCTACCACAATGGAGCTTACTCGTTGGACACAATGGATGGTGATCATGTTACACCCCCCCCCACCAATGTGAGATTTCTCAAGAAATACTTTACATATATATCACCAACTAGGGAATCCACATCATTATAAGCCCTGTTATACATCCTGACCACATGATGTTAATCTTTATGGAGATTTCTTGGTTACATGAGACTAAATTGTACAACCAAATCCTTACCACAAGATGTTAACCTATATGTCATATGTTCTTTCCACGTGACATTAAATTGTCTGTGTTTTCTAGAAATACATGTGGCTTGATTCCTAAAATCACAATATACGTAGTGATGCCCAAACATCCATTCTTGAGTCCAACTACAACATTTATCATCTTTCATATCGAGTCACCGACATCCATACTAGAAGACATTAAACTGCATGGTATATGTCCTTTTCGTGTGACATTATACTAACCAAGTTATCTAGAACATGTTATGACTTGATTCTAATTTTCAATGAGGTGTGTAGGGATTAAATGATCCTATATCTTGTTCCAACCACCACATAATGAAAAAAACCTTATCATATCCTTAATTTCCTCTCCATGGTTGGAGGAGCCCTTTACATACCATTTTTCTCACACCGATCATTGCTCACATGAGCTTAGGAGTTTCGGTAAGAGATTCCCCATATACACAAGGCATAACAGCTCATGATAGACTTATGATGTTCCTGAATGAAATACTTTTAAAAAAGGCATATTGTGAGTCCTCACTGCATGATGTTAAACTTCATGGTTGTTATCCCTTTAAAAGACACAAAAATGCACATTCCCAAGAACCTTTCCCGGTATGGTCACTATTGTTGGTGCTACTCTCCTACCATACCTCCGAACAATAATTATGTGTGTCTTGATTCATTTTATCATAGGATATGTAGTGACACCAATATTTCTATCATTAGGCCTTTCAAAAAAACCCTTTTCATATTGTAAATCCAACATCCTTGTCGCATGATGTAAAACTGAATTGTTCCTCTTTAATAATGTGTTGCTTAATTCTTATCATCACAGTATGAGTAGTGATGCCTGGATCTCTAATTTGGGGCCCATCTACACCATTCAATATAAACAATTACCACCTCTCCATATGGTTCATACCTTCATAGAGTTTTTTCCATTCAAAAACTATGTGTGGATTGGTTTT
The DNA here is from genome assembly GCA_963277665.1 of Viscum album. Classification (NCBI taxonomy): domain Eukaryota; kingdom Viridiplantae; phylum Streptophyta; class Magnoliopsida; order Santalales; family Viscaceae; genus Viscum; species Viscum album. The sequence goes on along the minus strand of OY728135.1, from coordinate 245,704,447 downwards.
GGACATCAGAGGGTACATAGTGACACCTAGATTTTCAATCCAAGGTCCAGATGCTACAACCGATAAAAAAATGCACCCCATACTGCATAGAGTATCGGGTTATACAAGCTCAATTTTCCTACTTATGATTTTTATCTACACATGTCCTACCTTTGCATATAATATGCATCACACATTTTGTCAGGTCGGTTTCCAAATCCATACTGCATGACGTTAAACTGCATAGAAGTATTTTCTTACCACGTGAAATTAAAATTTCATGAAAATTATCCTTAACACATGACAATAAACTGCAAAAAAACATTTCCTCATTGTATAATGACAAACCAAATATAAGTAAATGCATCCCCATTACATGATGATTAACTATTTAGACCATTATCCACCATCATCCCTCATCAAAGGACCATAGGATCCTTACCCCAGTCAACCAGAGTGCGGGGTGCTTCCACCATCCTTTTATGTACCTTAATCCATAAATATTAATTCATGATTTGAGTACCTCAAGCTGCCACAAATATTTTATGGACCCTAGAAAATATACACGACTTCATGGGACCCTCTGCTTGACTATGTAGGTGTGACTTTGCCTCATGCATATGCACCTATTGTTATCAACCAAATATTTCACTCTAAAAAAATTGATTTCTAATCCTTGTGAGACTTAAAATCACAATAGAAGAACTTCAACACCTCAGTGTGATTTCAACCACTACAAATACTATATTCCCATACCATTACACATGACCTGAGAACCTCAATCCATCATTGACAATATTTCCATCTTCCGATCAGAAGGATGATGTAGTACTCTTGACACTACGTATCCTAATTAGGATCTTGTGTATCATTCCCCATATTTGGTCTATGTGTTTCACACTCTTAAACTGCTTGTGCTTTTGTCAATTATATATGACCTTATACTCTAAGTCATGATGGTATAAATCGCAATACCTTAAACTTCTATCAAAAGTGGAAAAACACTTATCATGTTGAAAACCCATAAAGGGTGTCCTAAGAAAATGCCAACTATTGTATCACTAAACTCTTCACCTAAAGAGTTTAGGAAAAAATTACAGTGAAAATAAATAAGTCATAAATATCATAGGACCTACTCTGTATCCCTTGTAAAAGCCACACTATGTTTGATGGACCCCCTAGTTTAGTAAAAAGATAGAGCAGTGATTTTTCACATCTCCTTTCTGCAAGAATGTGTTCACTAGTAAGTGACACAACCTTTACGGTGTTCAAACCCCTCTTGAATATTACACTTTCCAAAAATTAAACTTTATGGTTTCTGTTCATCTGATCACCGTAAATCTTTTATGTCCCCCAGAAAAGATATCTGGATTCAATGGACCCTTTTCTTGACTATTCATGTACTATTATGCCTCTTGTATATGTTTTTGTGGTTGTCAAACAAATTAGTCACTCTGAAAAAAGAAATTAAAATCCTTGTGAGACCTAACATCACCGTATTATAACTCAACACCATAGTGTTTCTAAACTACTCTAGGTGTGGTTTTCTCATATTATCTTCTTAATTCGAGCACTTTGGACCATGAATTATAGTATTTGTACCAAAATATATGATCAAATTTGATATCATTATTGTTATGTCACCGTGTTTTGTACCCATTATCATGGATGGAATACAAAAATCCATTCCCAAACATTTTACATCCCACACCTCATGATTTAAAACTATAGGGACTAGGGATAAAGCTTCATGAACAAGAGCTGAACTGCCATAGGTGTCCAAAACACTTTCTAGACAGCATTCCTCTCATACCAAAACTATTAAGACCAAGATGATGATCATATTCAAGGTTTTTTATTTTATTTTCATTAATTTTTCAAAATAAAATGAAGCTTGAGTAGAAATGGAAAATCACCTCACACTGTATTTGGTGAACTTTGGACTGACCATCATATTCATAAGAATGTGACTCGTAATGCTTGAAAAGGTCTCTCGTATTCGAAGAAGATGGAAGAAAATTCTCATTATATTCAAACTAAATCTAGAATGAAAGGGTCAATCATATTCATGAGAATAATCTTGATGGAAGAAAATGGTCATCACCAAATCTGGTATGAAAGAAGTAATCCTATTGGGAGAATCAGAGTCTGCATGACTATGATAAAAGAAATGTGACTGTGATTTGATGATTTTGGAGTTCTCATAAATCATAAGTTAGTTGTATAACTTGTGATTAAATATTGATAAAATAAAGTGAGAGTGGAATAGATTTTTCCAATCATATTTAGATTGACCATATTTGGATGGAAAAAAGAAAATAGTTCTAGAGATCATGTTCATCCAGATCATATTCAGGCTAGGTTGGAAAGAAGGATATTGCTAAAAGAAAGCCCAGCACTATAGTATTTGATCGTCATCATATTAAAAGGTAAAATTCATGGGCTCATCGAATTCATAAATAACAATAAGGTTTGCGAAAAATGTGAGAAATCAAAGGTACTATTTTTCAGTCCGACCAAAATCCAAAGGAAATAAATTTTCGTAGAACTATGTTTATGGTAAAAGATAAAGAGGTTTCCAGTGGTATCGTAATTCGACAAGAAAGAAGTTTCTGATCAGACTCGATGAGGTGTCGTATTTGGAGAAATATTTTTTTGAGATTTGATGAAGGTAAATAAAGAAAAAGAATATAGTAAACAATATGAAGAAGAATTTCATAGTTTAATGAACAATGTAGTCAACCATTTAAAAAGTTTTAAATTACTTTATTTATTAATCAAATGGGTGAAGAAAAAATATGTACTTAAAGTGGTTCAAGAAAAGAGTTTAAGGAGATGTCTAGATGCATTATCAAGAGAGAGTGTGAAATTTAAAGAATATGTCTTGTTTCTTCAAGTGGGTAGAGAGACGTTATATTTAATTTGTCTAACTATTCATAATCAAAAATCAGATTGGAGAAAGAGAATCGGAATATGGTATGTAGAGAATTATATTTCTTCATTTGTGTATTTAATTAGTAAAGAGAATTGTATTGAAGAAATCATATTGAGAAAATCATATACAAAATTTGGATTAGGACTGGAGATTGAAAATAAATTTTAAAGATGAGATGAAGTTGTTGATAAGATTTGTTAAGATTCGAGAAGAGTTGTTGAAGTCAAGATACAACTAAAATTCAAGGGAAATCAGGAAATGGTTGAAATTTTTTGAACGGGAAAGATTTTGGGATTCCAAAAAAAATCGACCTTGGGTCACCTATAAAAAGAAAAAGTACTTTGTACTTTTTCTTATGGATGTATTATTCATATTAGAGAGGGAATCTTTGAATTTTTAGGGAGAGAAAGAGTTTTCCGTATTGAGTCTTTATTGAAGAAGTTTTTATGGGAGAAGTGAAACTAGAAGATACAAGATCCCAACATTGTATTTTTCTAATAATAATATTCAGTGATTATCGTATTCAATTGGCTATCATATTTTTCCTTTTCATCATATTCAGCTTATCATCGTATCAAACTAGATTAATCAGATTCAGGATTTTTGTTTTTGGATTTATAGAATGAGAAAGGAATTATAAATTTCCTTAACCTTATTATAACATATATATATCTATTATATTGGTAAATCTTATTTGAATAATTAGATTTGAAGAATCAGATTGAAATGATCAGACTGGAAAATCGGACTTAGTTTTCACTACAAATTCCAAGAAGTTATTGCCATCTTCTGAGTAAGAAATTGAATAATTTCTTTCAAAATAATACATTTTTGGAATTAGAAAAGAATCATAGGTAGCATTCATTGTTTCAAAATCATTATATTCCTATATTTGTTCTAAAATGGTGCACACGCACTATTGGATTTTCTTCAAAGTGCTACATACGTGAAAGGGAATATCTTATTCATTGTAATCCAAGGATTTTTTTTCTAGTGGATTGTGTGGTATTGGATTATCCCAAAACCATATCAAGGATGTATCCATTCATATTGATTAGTGAACTTTGTAAATTATTGTGTTCCTATGGATGTGTGTTTGAATTGTTTTTCAGAAGGGTTTAAAATCTTTAACAGGTGGTGAAAGTTGTTTCAAGGAAATATAAAATAAAAATGTATCACTGATTCACCCCCTCCCCCTCTCAGTGATATAATTACCCTGACTAGGAACTTATAATTGGTATCATATTTAAATGTTCCCTTCTCTTATACTTTGCTAATGGATAATTTCAATTATGTGAACAGTAAAGGTATCTCAGTTTTTGATGTAATGAATCTTAATATCTAGAAAGATATAATGTTACCTTATCTTATATATCTCTATTGTATATGATATTCTTAAAATTTTAATAGATGTTTTCCCTCCTATTAATTTTAAACATCCTCTTACATATATTGATAAGAAGAATCTTGAGAATGATGGAAGGGACAAGAATAAAATATTATCATCACTTTCTAAAAGTGAAATTCTAAGGGTGAAAGGTGTTTTCACAGCCAAAGGTATATGGGATGAATTGAAAACCATATATGAAGGAATTAAAAAGTGAATAAGGAAAAACTTCAAATCAGGAGATTTAAGTATGAATATTTGATGATGGGTGAGTATGAATCTGTTCGGGACTTCTTTACTAGGGTAAATGAAATTGTTAATACTATCATATTTCTTAACGAAAAGTTAGATGATTCTACATTTTTTTAAAATATTTTTATAATCATTATTGATAAGTAAGTTTGATTCAAAATTTTCTTCATTGGAAGATAGAGATCCTGAAAGATTATCTCTTGATGACTTTCATCGCACTCTCATCACATATAAAATGATAAGGGGTAAAACTTTGAAGAGAAAAAAAATGGTTTATAGAGAAATTATTTTCAAGTCTACAAAGAAAAAAAATCAAATAAAATTCTTATTGAAGATGAATCTAGTGATTTCGAGTCCAAAAATAAGTTATGTAAAATGTTTTGATGATATCTTATCATTGTTTTCTAAAAAAGTGAAAAGACAAATATGGAAATACAAAGAGAAACTTCTCTTGAAATTTTTTAGTGTAGAGCCATTGGTCACATTGTAGATAATTTTCCTCAAATAAAAAAAGAATAGGATAGTGATAAATAAGAAAGAAATCTAAGAAGTTTGTTGAAAAAACTGGGAGATGATGGAAAATCGTATTCCATAGGGAAATAGAAAAATCTTCAAATCCAAAAGTATAAGTTTATTATCCAAAGATAATTAATAAAAATACAATGATTCTAAATCCAAAAAAAAATTATTATGGTATTTAGAATAATTTTATTGCAACATTGAATGATGAATAATTTGGAAGCGGTAGTTCCGAAGAAGAAGAAACTCGACTTGAATGTCAATTGAAAGAAGAGATGAAATAATGTCTAAGAAATATCAGAAGACATGAAAAGTAAAAAAAGGTTGGAAGATTAATTTTCCTTAAAAAGAAATAAATATTGTTTTATTGAATAGAAAGTGAATCTGTTAAAATATATTGATGATCTGAAGAAATATTTTGAGGAAGAAAAAAATAATAATGAGTATTTGGAGGTAAAGCTGAAGGAAAAAATAGGTAGAGTTGGACTAAACAATATGCTAAACTAGACAACATTTCTCATCATAGAAGCTAGACATTAAACTGAACATCATCACTTGTCCTCACCACATTATGTTAAACTACATGGGAAGCAGCATCTCACTAATGAATCACCATACATGAGCCAGATCAACGAGAAGGAAGGATGACATTCCCCCATCACCATGTGAGATTTATCTCCACATATAGAACCTCTCTATCCAAAACACTATGTGTGGATTTATTCCTACCATCACAGGAAACATAGTGACACATGGGAATCTAGTCTTGGTCGTAACCATAATATACCTTTTCTTTCACATTAGGTGATCCTCGTCCTTACTATAGGATGTAAAAATTCATGGATACATGGTGTCACTTACCTTTCACATCGGGTGACCCATGTCCTAACCATATGACGTTAAACTAGATGGCTTATGTCCTTATTGTAAGGCATTAAACTCCAAGAGTTTTCTAGAACTACATATGTGGCTTGCTTCTCATTTTCAATGAGATGAATAGGGATTCCTAGATACTATATCTTGTTCTAGCCACCACATGATACAAAATTACACTATAATATCCTTAATTTCCTCTACATGGTGAGATTATCCCTCTCCATTCGTTTCTCACACCAATCATATCTCATAGGATATTAGGAATCTTATTAAGGGATTCCCCAAAAAATAGGCATAATTGATCATGATAGGTTAATCATGGTTCATGATGAAAGACCTTAAAAGGTATACCATGATTCCTCACAGCATGACATTGAATATCACGGTTGATACCCTTTTGCATGATATAAAGTTTCACATTTCTATGGACCTCCCCAAGATAACAACTATTGATTATTGGTATCCTACCATAGCACTATTTTCAAGAACTATGTGTGACTTTATTCCTGACACCACAGGATTTGTAGTGAGTTCGGGGTCTTCAATACCAGGTCTAGTCACAAAAACATAAAATAACCGCTATATGTGTATAGTATGAACTTTAATATGAAGCTTCTTTATCAATAACTATGTGTGGTTTGATTCCTATTATTATAGGATATATAGTGACACCCATATTTCTATCTTTGGTTCCATACCAAGTAGCCCTTTTCATGTTGGGAATCCCACATCCTTTTTGAAAGTTTTTAAACTACATGGTTCCAAGAGAACTATGTGTGGCTCGATTCCTATTATCATAGGATATATAGTTATTCCCAGATCTCCCATCCCAGGACAAGTGATGACAGTCAATAGAAACAATTCCCACATCTGCATATAGGTCAGAACAAAGTAGAGAGTTTCCTATTCTAGAAGTATGTGGGGCTTGATTCCTTTCCCCACAGTATACGTAGTGATTCCCTGATCTTCAATACTAGGCCAAGAAATAACAACTGAAACAATTAACCCCAATTCCATAGAGGATTATCCATAAACCCTAGTATTTTCCTATGTATGAGTCATATCTACATGTGGATAGTTATTGCATATATTATATCTTGAAAATTTGTTCCCATCAGTTCCCACATCCATATCTTGTGATGTTAAAATAAAAGGAAAACATCCTGGTCACATGACATTAAAACTGGAAGACAAATACATCCTTACCGTATGACATTAAACTGAAAGGAAAACTTCTTGGTCGCATGACATTATAACTTCACAATAAATATATCCTTACCACATGAAGTTAAACCACAAGGAAGAAAATATTTCTCTGTTGACACTCCTTTATGTCACAAAGACGAACGATAGAAAAAAGGGAATACCTTAGTCCAAAGTGATTCATCCTTTGAAGAAACATCAAAAATCGACAAACGCATGGAGAAGGTTTTCTTCCCGCTTGGGTAACACAAGTTTCAGCATGGTCGCCCAAGTACACTTGCTCGCTGCATAGTGGTCACACAGGTGACTTGCGCGCCCTCTTTGATTCTCACCCGGGGTCTTCAGCAGCCTATAAATACCCCCGGTGGGCCCCCCATTTCGAGGATGAAAAATTCCAGAAACTCAAATTTGATCTCCTGGTGCCCTAGTCTCTTCTCGAAGCTTGTGACCACTTCTAAGGTAATTTCTTACCTAGAACGGAAGATCTATAGAGGGGGAGTAAGGCCTAAGTGTTGAAACTCATCAACACTTGCGCGCCTAAGTGGACAACCCTTAAGGGAAATGGCCACACTTGTGCGCCACCTTACCCCTTCAACAGAACTTGTGCGCCACCCATTTGGAAGCCTTTTGGGATAATACTAAGGGCTTGATCCAAGCCTCACCCAAGTATTACCCCATGGGTTGACCATCGCACAATTACCCATGTGTCGCGCAGGTATACCTGCGCGACCAGGACTTGCACGCCTCTCTCTTTCTTTGGGTGCCCCTCTTGCCTATTTACCTCTCTTATTAAAATCCACCTCTCCTCTTCAACTATTTAGCCTTCAGAACCCTCTTCAAATCCATTTATGGCATGGTTCCTTTGTTGGATTCCTTATCTGAAAGGAATTCTGTGGAACATCTCTTAAAACCTATTTATTTACATATCTTTATGTCACTAAGGTTAGAGATTTCATTCATTCAACCTCATCCTTTAAGATGAGAGGATCTTTAATTTGGGAATCCTCATTAAGAGTAAGCCCTAGTCCAAGTTCTCTTAATCTGGTCATCCTCCTTAGGAGTAAGCCCCAAGTCCCCTAACCTGGGCATCCTCCTCAAGAGTAATCCCCGGTCATAATTTCCCAAATCTGGGCATCCTTCTTAAGAGTAAGCCTCAAGTTCCCAAATTCTAAATTCCCTTTAAACTGTGCCTCCTTCTCAGGAGTAAGCCCTATTCTTAATTTCTTTTTACCTAGGCCTCCTCCTTAGCAGTAAGTCCCAGTCATAATTCCCTTTAACATGGCCCTCCTCCTTAGGAGTAAGTCCCAGTAACAAGTTCCCTAACCTGGGCCTCCTCCTTAAGAGTAAGCCCCATTTCTCAGGTCCCTTTAACCTGGGCCCCCTTCTCAGGAATAAGCCCCTTTCATAATTTCTCTTAACAAGTATTAATTTACTTTTCATATGGGCTTCCTTTTCAGGAATAAAACCCAATCATAAGTCCCTCCTAATTTTTGCATCTTCCGCAGGAGTAAGACCCAAGTTAGACTATCCAAATATCCATAAAAGCACATATACCTTTATGTACCTTGTTCCTGGACTAGTTCTCTAAAATAAGTCCCTAATATATGTCTATTTGGGCAGTCATACATACATAATCCCCACATCATTTCTTATGATTGCATCTTTCATGGCACAATTGTCTGGTTTTACCAATACCTCTTGTTTCTCACACCGAGCATGACTCATGTGAGCTTAGAGTGTAAAAGTAATTATGACATCTTTCTTTGAGCCATCAATCATTCATAAAAATCATATTCCCTTACTCGAACTATGTGGGTTCTGATTCCTTTTCTAAACAAGGATACATAGGTAGCCAATCTGTGGGTACGATCCCAACTCTGAAATAATCCATGTCCTTCTGAATGACAATAAACATCAAGTGCCCCACTGAGTGGATTTCAAACCAGTATGGTCATCATAATGACCAAGAGACTTTTATAATCTATTGAAGGATACCATTGAATAAGAATCTCTAACAAATAAATATGATTCTCTATCGATGAAGAACCTCAAATACATATGAAAATATTCTCCAAATTTTCTAAATATCAATCATTGATTGCAAGTTCTAAAGGAAAGATCATTATTATACTTGGTAATTTTATAAGGATTCATGAACATAATTTAAATCTATAAAGAGAGTCCCGAAGAATAAAATAATTCTCCTAAAAAGGTGTGATGAGTCCGACCTCTCGTCCTCTCAACCAATGAAAATTCTTAAGCCTTATTAGTTCACAACTAATGAGAACCTACTTTGGAAAGTAGGTCTAAATGAATATAGAATCATTGGATGTTTCTGGTTCTATGAACAAACCCATTAGAAACCGATTGGAATGTTTGAACCTTAAACCGACAAGGTCATCTTCATTTCCAGAGGAAACAAAAAATGATGAACCCGATGTGAATCCTTAACCAAGTTAAAATGATGTTTTACTTATTTGTTAGGACCCTATTTAAACTCAATGAGAGGGCCAACAAAAAATCAATAAAGTATGTGCTTATCCAAAAGATTTAGTGGCTGGACTTATCTTGATTACGTCTGTTATATCAAATAGGCACTCTTTTTTAAGATCTTTTGCATTACAGAAATCGATTCTCTTAAGTTCACACATGTGAATACCTCTACTGTGAATACTTATGCTGTGAATGCCTCTGTTGCTACTCATGCTGGATCGCCGTCTGCTCTGAGGATGAAATCACCTACTCAGCATCTTCAACACTAGGTATAAAATGCGCTAGTTAAAGAATTCTATCAAAATGGTACTATTACGACTCTGGAGGCTGCTCGATAAGCCCTCCAAGTCAATAACTCACCCTGGTCATCCAGACAACGATGACCAGTGATCAAGAAGCAGGTGGTGCCAACCACCATCTCCAACCATTTTGGGTCGTTATCCTCAAAATGCAATCACCATTCTCTTCCATATTCTGGGGAGGTGAAAGAGCGGGTCCCTTAGGGCATTTATTCAAAGAGACAGGAGTCCTTCTCGAGGGCTCCCATCAACAATCGCCACCAGACTCGTGCGTTAGTGCGCCCTCAACATGATGAGGGTATCGTCTCCAGGCGTTCGGCTTAGGTTCCTCGAACCTGAATAGGCAAGACGAACTGCCAGAGGCGAAATCTGGTCAACATTGAGCAGGTCCTTATCTCTGCCATCTCCGGAGAAGTCCACCAACCTAACTTGGTGGAAAGAAACGAGCAGTCACACACATCCGTCTATTTTAATTCCGATGTCTAGCAGACTCTTCTGGTAGCAGCACGCCAATCCTGCCAGGGAATTCTGGTGAAGTACTATAGACAGGAACATACACCTGTTTTTAAATCATCAGCTAGTCAGTAGGCTCATCTGACTACATATGATGAAGCACGCCAACCCAATGTGTTGAAAACTGGTAAACAGGCACATACACATGCTTACCCTCATCAATCCTGCTAGAATCCTCATCTGTCAGTATTTAATGAAGTTCTTCAACCACATTTGGAAGAGTGCAATCACCAATCACATACACCAGCCAGTATTTATCAATCCTACCAACAGTCTCGTTTGGTAGCACTCAGAGAAGTCAGTCGGAAAGCTCCGGAGACAAACAGGAGGAAGAGTCAACTCTCTGCCCCTACACTTGAGTACTGTCAGAATTCACTGACAGGAAAAGGAGGACGGGAGCAGGCACATACACCTACACCAAGCACAGAATAGACGTATATCCTCGTTCCAGCAGCTGAAGTCACCAAGCACATTCTGTCAATGGTGAAAGAGCAGAAGCAAATCCCTGCTCATATTCTGGATGCCTTCCAGGATATTATAATAGCTTCAGCAGCATCTCAGGGAAAGACACATAAATCTATCCCTACTAGTGGAGTGACACATCAACAGTTCACTCCAGAACAGACACACACATCTATTCCAGTCCAAGATTGTTGTGGGGCATACTCCCCCATATCATATAAACAACCAAGTCAGGAACATACACCTAATTTGAGTGGAGATAATTAGCCTAACCTGATCATTTCTCATGAGCAGGAACACGCATCTTCCCATAATGACCACTTTCATCAACAAGTGGTTCCAAAATTGAGTAAGAAGGTGTCTAAGAAGAAGACCTTCCTAGCACAGTCAAGAAATAAAGAGCCAATGTGTAATAAGACCTTGCTCGATGTTGGAGTTCTTGAAGCCCTTAGACAATTATCTCTTGAAATTAAAGATTCTACTCTCTCATTTCCCAATAGTGGGAACATTAATTCTGAAGGTATTCATCAGACACTTCCTCATAAAGGCTTGTTTCATGACAGTTCGGTCGATCTCTAAGTTTTATCTTCAGATGAGATCCATAAGAACCCTATGTGTGGCCAAAAGACCAAGGAGAAAAATGTTTCATATTTTGTTGTAACCCACCATGGTGGTCCTCGCTATGATGATGAATTTATCTGCGAAAGTCCTCCCCGCAGTTGTAATTCACATTTCCTGGAAAATGCTCCAATGGAAAATTTAGTGATGAGAAATCCCTCTCATCTTGAGGCACTTTCAAATGTGAATCCAGTCATGTCTGAGACTTTACTGCTAGTAGGTGAAATATTTTCTCAATCAAAAGATAGCTCAGGGTGTAGGTCATTCTCCGAATCACCCCTGGGTTGTTCATCTTCTAGTTTGATCAGTGAATTCTCTACCGATATTGTTGAATCTGATGAAGCAACAAAGAAGCACCAGCTCTGGTCTAATAAGGTAGAAGAATCTTCATTTAATGATAAAGAGGAATTACTAAATATGAGAAAAAAATAGCAAAATGTGAAGTTCCAGTCATGTTTTTTCCTTTGGATGACTCTCGGTATGACATTCCAGAGATGTTGACGGAAGATGGAATTCATGATATTCATCTCAACATATGGAAAACTCTTTGTCAGTTGAAAAAGAAAGTATTATATTATGATTAATATGAAAATCATGTCAAGATAATAGAAGGGTTACAATTCCAAATTGATTTGGCATCTCTCTCAGTTTCTCTATATCTGAAGGCTGAAAAGAAGCAGAGATCCCTTCAGCGTTCATGCCTTGGTGCACTAAGAAGATTGCGCCAGTTAATTTTTGATGCCCCATCTGGTATTCATATTAGAGGATGGGGTGTTCATGGAGCACTAAATTTCATTGTGCTCTCCAGTCAGCAAAGCCCGTCGAAAATGGTCTCATGCAATGTTATTTCTCATGGCTGGCCACAATCAATTGGCTTTGTTTGTAGTCAAAGGCTTGCCCAAGAACAGGCCTCAACAAGTTCTTCTCAAAATCAAGCATACAGAGAACAAGTTACTGAATTAATCCAGCATCAAGAAAAAGAGAATATTGAATAGGCCTCTCATTTGGAGCAAGCACATCCTCAAGTGACAGAAGTGTCAAAAATCATCCAACGGTCTTTTGAGTCGGGTAATAAAAGTGGATGCAGGTTGATGCATCCATCCAATTTCTGGACTAAAGTCCGCAAGATCAAGAGAGCTTTCAAGAAAGTCTCAGATATAGCATTTCAAGAACCACCCCATCTTTCCAGACTGGGGACTCTTTTAACCCAACCCTCAAAATCAACAAATAGGATTCGAGGAGTTGAGCAGGAATAGTAGGAACAGCCCCAGTCCACCGGACTGGGGACTTTTTCAAATCCTCAATTTATTCCTCATATAAAGTCAGTCTTCTCTTGATTAGGGAAGAAGCCCCAAAAGAAATGAAGAGCCAAATTATCAGGAGAATCCCTCCAAATTACGGTTCGTCTAGAAGTTCCTGAAGGATCAAATCGACAAAAGGAAATGTCTCATCAAGGACATGGAAAAAGACATTATTGCAGAAATGCTGATAGAAGGGATGAAATGAATTATGCATCAATTAATTTCATCAACACCGTCATTTCTGATCCACCAGATGAGGCTCACTCAGAGGGATCAGATGAATAGATTCCCACTCAAGAGGTTGTATGCACAGACACAAATGAAGAAGGTGTGCGTACACAAAATCAAAGGCTTACCCAAAATCTGGGGGTTCCTTCAAATAACCCACTTCCCCCTCTTCTAAAGGGATCAAACAAGGGGAAAGGAAATAATCAGGTTACATACCCTTCCTCTGGAGAAGGCCAATCGCTCTCACTGAAGCAATGATTTTCACAACAGGAGGAAGAAATGAAGTAATTGAGGAGGATGAATGCAAAACTACTTCAGGGTAGTCTTCCTCCTAAGCGTGCGGGAGTCAGTCAGCCAAGGGAATTTGTTGCGGCTACTGATATGGATCAAGAATATAGTCCTTTATCAGTACACCCTCACAGGTCTAATCCTATGGGTCAAGTGCAACAACAATCAGTGATGCTACCATCAGTTGCAGTACCAACCACCACATCTGTCCAAGCTCTAGTCAGTGCACCTGTTCAGGTCTAAGGTCAACCGGATGTTTCTCAAAAGTTAATAACTAATATTGATTCATTAACAGCTCGTTTGGAAGCTATGGAGGGAAAGCGTGCTCAAATTCAACTAAAAATAGAGCTTACCCTGAATGGGTTGATGAAATTCCTCCCCCATAAAATTTTTCAAGTAACATATTCCCATTCTTTAACGGTTCAGGAGACCCAGAGCAACACTTAACACATTTTGTTTTTATTTGTGATCCTATGATGGGAACCCCTCAGCAACAAGAAGCAGTTAAGCTCAGGTGTTTTGTAAAGTCATCACAAGGACCTACTTTTGTCTGGTATACAAGCTTGCAATCCCGGTCAATTACCGAATGGGAAGATCTTCGTCAATGATTCCTTCTACAGTTCAGCTCAACCTTACCAAAGACAAAAGTTTTTTATCTTAAAAACTGTAAGAAAAGGTATAATAAAAGTGTTTCTGATTTTGCTACTCGCTGGAAGGTATTAACATATTCCTTATGCTTAGCACTCCCTCAAGAGATATTATTGCCAATCTGTGTAGCAAATTTCCATGATGAGTTGTGCACGCCGTTGATCCCTATGAAATACACAAGAGGGTTTCGAGACCTTACTTTGATCACTCAATAGATTGGAGATTCTCTTATGAAGACTAAGGATAAAACTTGTGTAATTCCATCAGCTCCAGGAAGGAGAATGGGTAAAGCAGAGACTGCTACAGTTATGCTTAAATAAGAACCTGTACCTGCTTCTACTTTAAAACCTTCATCTTCCCTAAGGGTTCCACCTTCTGAGCATCAAAAACAGATGTCGTTTTGTCAAGATGATCAAAGAGATCAAAGATGAAAACAATTTGAGGATTTCAAAAGCCAAGTTTACTCTTTTCGAAATGAACAAGTTCCTGGCTACATCATTTCAGCTCTGGAAAATAATTTGGTTCAATTTCCAAGGCCCAAAGGCCGAACAAAGAAGGAGATGAAGATCGTCCCAACTATTTCCGATTTTATCAGATGTTGGGGAATCCCATTCAGGAGTGTTTTGTCTTCAAGGACCTCCTGCAAAAATGGTCGACTCGGGACAAGTCAAATTGAAAGGTTCTTCAGCTCAGGTAGCATGTATTATTGCTACAAATCCAGAGGAAGAAGGCGAGTGGCAACAAGTCAAAAGCAAAAATGCATAGAAATATGATGATTGGATGGTCATAAAAATGATCAACCGAACTCATGCCATTTTGCGAAAGAAATTGAAGAAACCAATTGTGTCTTCTTCTATGAATGCCACAGCAAAACCCCCTTCATCAGAGGGAAAATCCTCAAAGAAATGGCATAATTCAAAGAATGAGGAACAATCAGAAGAAGATGAGATCGTGTCAAAGCCCAAGTTGTCTTTGACTCTGGCAGATTTTATGGCATCTACTTCGAAGCCATAGGCACCACCCCACCAAAAGGCACAACCTAAATTGTCTAATCAGGTAGAGTCTTCATCAGATGAAGAGTTGATCTTTGGTTCTGATAACATAATTCACTTAACAGATCCTAATGCCAGTCACAGTTTCAATTTTGATGATCCTGAGTTCCCTGTATCAAACAGAGGAATCATAGGGAGTTCCAGAGGTCTAGGATACAGAGGAAGATGTGGATATCCCAGAAGCCACTATTCCAATTCTACTCCTTGTAGAACTATGTATGCAGCAAAAACTCATGGAAGATCCCTTCAATGAGCTCAACAAGAACAAGCAAGTTCTTCCACACACGGCAGATTCAGTTCTGGCACAGTTGTTCTGGAGGATCGGTTGGAAGTTACACCTTCTTCCTCTCAGCAAGTAAATAGACCCATTCGATCTAATATTCCAAATCCAGGAGTATTGACAACTCCTACCCCGATGCAGGAAGAATCTACTTCCAAAGCATCAACTTCTAAGGCACCTGCAAAACCACATGTTTCTATTGGGAAACGCATACCTTTGGATCAAAAGTATGATGTATTGAAACACCTGGCCCAAGTACCAGCCAAGTTATCAATTTTGTATTCCTTGAATCTATCAAAGGATCTTCAAGAGGTACTCATCAAGGATTTGTCAAGTCCTCAGGAGTTTGAAACTGAAATTGCTACAGCGGAAGTCTACCATGTAGAGAATAATACTACATAATGCCATGTAGTGATATCTTTCACAGATGAAGATGAATATGATGTCATGAATGGACATATTTGACCATTATACTTATCTGGAAAGTTCAATGGTGTATACATCCGAAGAGCTTTCATTGATAATGGTTTAGGAGTCAACCTCATCCCCATTCGTACACTTCGTCGATTGGGCCTCACAGAATATTATTTATCTCCTTCTACTTTGATGTAACAAGGATATGATAAAAATGTACAAGAACCACTGGGAGAGATTACACTCAGAACTCAGTTTGGAGATCTTGTATCCAATTCATATTTCATGGTTGTAGATCATGATACCACCTTCAACATCTTGCTTGGAAGACCTTGGCTAAATCAACATGCGGTTATCCCTTCATCATACAATCAATGTCTCAAATATTGTTTCGATGGTCAAATTTGGACATTTTATGGTGATAAAGCCCCATTAAAGACAAGTGAATCTCAATACATTGAGGCAGAATTCTATCAAATGAAGGGAAAGAAGAAATCCACAGCAAGGGAGGTTACCAAGGTTAATGATCCATTTGGTTTGGAAAAGATTCCAGTAAATCCATTTACACATGTGAGTATAGATTATGTGTTGCCTATCAGTCAAATTGACAAGATAGACCCAAGTCAAAATACTCTTATGGAAACTTCCATAATGTCAATTACAGTGATCAAGCCAGACAACATGGGAGAAATTGGTGATTCACCAAGCAATGGTGAAAGCTCAAATGGAGATGTCTTCATTTCATCTGCCAAAATTCAGCAAGTCTATACTTCGCCAATCAGGCCAGAAGAAGTTATAGAAATGCCAGAGGTGAACGATGATATCGATTCTCAATCTATCATCTCCTCTTTAATGCCCAATAAATACCCTTCATCGTCAATCGGGTCAGAAATGGATGTTTCTTCTTCAAGATGTTCAAATTTTAACATCTCTTCTGATCATGGAAATTCTACTTCATCATCTACTATGCAAGTAGAAACAGAAGAAATAACACATGTTGAAGAAGAAGAGGAAGATCTCAGGGATGCTCCTCCTTTATTTGAAGAGGGTATCTCTACCACCGTTGATTAACTCAGAGAAATAAATTTGGGTACAAAAGAAGATCCACGCCCCACTTTAATTAGTGCGGACATGACTCTTAAAGAGAAAGAAATGTATGTTTCATTTTTAAAGAAAAATTGAGACATATTTTCTTGGAACTATACAGAGATGCCATTCCTTGATACTGATGTTTCTACGCATCATTTGGGTTTTCTAGAAGAACATCAAGTATTTAAGAAAGCCGCAAGAAGAACACACCCAACTTATGCTTCCAAAATTGAAGCTGAAGTGGATAAGCATATCAAATCTAACTTCGTCAGAGAAGTTCAATATCCCAAATGTTTTGCTAATATTGTCCCTGTGAAGAATAAGAATGGAAAAATTAGAGTTTTCATTTATTTCATAGATCTTAACCAGCATTGTCCTAAGGATGATTTTCCTATTCTGATCACAGAACTCTTAATTGATGCAACTGCTAGCTGTGAAGCACTTTCCTTCATGGATGGATATTTTGGGTATAATAAAATCTGAATGGCTCCAGAAGATGAGGAATCTACAGCCTTCAGAGCCCCTCAAGGTTTGTTCTGCTATCAGGTAATTCCCTTTGGCCTAAAAAATGCAGGCGCAACATATCAGCATGCTATGCATTGTATCTTCAAACCCTTTTTAGGGAGGTTCGTTGAATGTTATGTGGACGATTTGGTGGTTAAATCCAGGAAATGTTCTAATCACTTGGATGATTTGGAAATCATATTCCACAAACCTCGACAACATAATTTGAAGATGAACCCCTTAAAATGTGCTTTTGGGGTAACCTTAGGAAAATTTCTCAGCCTTATTGTACACCATCGTAGTATCAAAGTTGATCCTGAGAAGAAAAATTCAATCCTTGGTATGTCACCTACTCTAAATTTGAAAGAATTGAGAGTGCTTCAAGGACACCTAGCCTATATTCATCGTTTCATTTACAATTTGGAAGGAAAAAGATTACCCTTCACCAAATTGATGAAGAAGGGAGTCACTTACCAATGGACTGAAGAATGTAAATAATCATTCGATATTATCAAGAAGTATCTCTTGAGTCCACCAGTATTAATGCCACCTGTTGAATGAAGACCACTTATCGTCTATGTGACAGCTTTAGAGTGATCATTGGGTTCCTTTCTTGCTCAGAAGAATGATTCTGGGAATGAAAATAGCCTCTACTATCTCAGTAGGACTTTGCTTGAAGCAGAAACCCGATATTCAAGTATTGAGAAGTTTTTCCTAGCATTAATCTTTGCAGTTCAGAAGTTTAGACATTACCTGCAATATCATGAGGTCCAATTGGTATCTCGTAATAACCCACTCAAATTTATCCTTAGCCGTCCAATTCTTACAGGATGTCTGGCAAGGTGGGCTGTTATTTTGCAGCAATTTGATATTCAGTATGTGTCTCAAAAGGCAATAAAGGGCCAATATCTGGCTGATTTCCTTACTGAACACCCTTCAGTAGAAGATTCATCTTCAGATATTGAACTCCCTGATGAGGAAGTCTTTTCTATTAAAGATATTCCTCAAGTATGAGAAATTTACTTTGATGGTGCTTCCTGAAGTCCAACAAGGAAGATAATGGAGGATCCTAAATTCAACAAAGTTGGGTTAAGAATTGTGATCATTTCCCCGGAAAAGGCAGTGTTACCTTATTCCTTCTTATTGTGGGAAGGTGGTACAAATAATGAAGCAGAATACCAAGCTCTTATCGCAGGCTTGGAGTTGGCACTTCAAGTACAAGTGAATCACTTAAAGGTGAAAGGTGATTCAGACCTGGTAATCAAACAAGTCAATGGGGATTATTCAATAAAAAAAGAAGAGTTAATCCCTTTGTATGATTGCATCAGAGATTTAATGGAAGAATTTTCTACAGAACCGACATTTTCTTATGTCCCTCGATCACAAAATGCCCAAGCTGATGCACTAGCTAATATAGCCACAGCTCTGGAAGATCCAAATCGGGATGAGACAACCATTAGTATTTCCCACCGTCATACAATTTCACCTTATGTTCAAGCCAGAACAGAGGAAATCAATGAAATTAGTCCCATTTCTGAACCATATGGTCATGCTACAGAATGGATGACACCTATCAAGGAATACTTTCAAAATGGAACACTTCCACCTGATAGAGCCGGGAAAGAACAAGTCCAGAGACGTGTGGTCAATTTCACTCTTTATGACAGCCCAGATCACCTAGAGAAAATTCTCTACAAGTGTGGTTTTGATGGAGTTCTCTTCAGATGCATTGATGGTGAAAAGACAATGGCTGTCATGAAAGAAGTGCATGCAGGAGTCTGTGGTGCCCACCAGTCTGGACATAGACTATCTGATCAAATTCGAAGGCTTGGATACTTTTGGCCTTCAATGATACAAGATTGTGTTGATTTCACGAAGAAGTGACATTCATTCCAAGTACATGCCAACTTCATTCATCATCCCCCAGAGTTGCTTCATACAGCTAAATACTCATGGTCATTTGCCACATGGGGAATGGATGTGGTGGGACCCTACCCTTCAGCTATAGCTAAGCAGTTTAAGAATATTCTTACTGCTACTGACTTCTTTTCAAAATGGGCAGAGGAAATACCTCTCAAAGAAGTTAGTTTTAAAAGCATTGTTAGCTTCATCAAGTCTAACATCATTACCAGATTTGGTGTCCCTCATACTATATTGACGGACAATGGCACCAACTTCTGTTCATCCGAGGTGAGGAAGTTGTATCAAGAATAAAACATCAAATCCAATCATTCATCTCGGTATCATGCAGTGGCCAATGGCCAGATAGAAGCCTTCAACCAGATTCTTTCAAACATACTTCAAAAGATAGTGGATAAAGATAATAAGTTATGTCCTGACATACTCTTTCTTTCTTTATGGGCTTATAGGACCACCACCCACACTGCAACACGGTCAACTCTATATTCACTAGTATATGGAATGGAAGAAAACTTCCCCATTGAAGTTCAATTACCTTCACTCAGAGTAGCCATTTGCGATCAGTCATCTATAGATGAACAATCTCAAAATAGATTGGATGAATTGGAATGGTTAGATGAGAAAATATTGTGAACCTTGCATCACTTGGAAGTCTATCCAAATAGAATAGCATGAGCTTTCAACAAAAAATTTCTTCTTCGTTCATTCATTCAGGGAGAATTGGTATTGGTTCTCAGAACTCCAATGATACCAGGAAAGAAACCTCCCATGATTGAACCAAAATGGTAAGGACCTTACTCAATACATAAGGTCCACTCCAATGGAGCATATTCTTTAATCTCAATGGATGGAGAACTCATCACTACTCCAACCAATGCCAGATTTATGATGAAGTATTTCGTATAAACACAACATATATCAACGGTCCATGCATATGACCTTAAACTATTTGCATCCCTCACATCCAACATGATTTTAAACTGCATATCCAACGGTCCATGCATATGACCTTAAACTATTTGCATCCCTCATGTCCAACATGACGTTAAACTGCATATCCAACGGTCCATGCATATGACCTTAAACTATTCGCATAATCATCCAACATGACATTAAACTGTGAAAAAATCCCTAATACGTCCAACATGACGTTAAAGTGTAACCTCTTTTTTCCTTACTACATGACATTAAACTGCGCAGTCCCCCTTTCGTCCAACATGACGTTAAACTGTATTGTCCCCATCGTCCTAGATACATGATGCTAAACTGCATAGAAGTCCCTTAATATTTGTCCTACATGAAATTAAGTTGTGCATTGTTAGGGTTATTTCTACCTCTTGTTTCTCACACCGAGTATGACTCACGTGAGCTTAGAGAAATCTTCAACATAACACCCTCTCTGGGCCGCTAACCATGTGTAAGTCCCAACACCATTTTTAGGTCGTTTTCCCCATGAACAACTTGATCGCTAATTCATTCTTTAATTGAACTACGCAGACTTTGATCCTTGCCTTCTAGGTTGGGTGCGTAGGTAACCTCCCAAGGTTCAAGCCCAAAACCAATATCTTCACATCGGTTCACCTCCATCTCATAAAATGTTGATTCGTGAAGCCACCCCCCAAATCAATATCTTTACATTGGTTCACCTTTGTCCTTTCTATATGACGTTAAACTGTACAACACTTTTGTCATGTACGATAATAAACTACAACATTATTTGATACCCTCACCTGAGAGGGAATCATTATTTACATTTATTTCCAATCATGTTATATTCTAAAGACTATGTGCATACATGGCAATGCCCAAACCTTTTATCTTGGGTTAAACCATCATTGCACTAAAGTCCCCTTTTACCCTTCACATGTACAAACCAAATCTGTACAGAGAGTATTTCAAGAACTACGTGCGACTTGATTCTCATCCTTATGGGATACATAGGAACATTCGACTGTCCCTCGAACCCAGCCCCAAGTCTTTGGGCCTAACCTCAAATTCCACTTTCAGTCCCCTGGCTGAAAAGTCCCTGTGAAAACACACATTGTGTATTCATTATTATGGTTTGAGCTCTATGTCCTTAAACTAAGATCTCCCACACTCTTGTCCACATGAAGTTAAACTGTATTTCAAGAACTACGTATGGCTTGATTCCCATCCTTATGGGATATATATTGAATTCAAACATTTTAATGCAGAACCCATCCACAACATGATTATGGTTAGAATTGGTCTGTGTATCTCTACATGCATTGAAAAAATGCCCATTTTTATGTGTCATAATCCAAACCTTAAATATTTTCAGATCTTCATAACCATTTTCTTGACTTCTAGTCACAAAATGTCCAATTTCTGAGAGTTCTTTTTCCTGTCTTTTCAGCACGTTCCCTTAGGCGGCCTTGCATAAACAGTCTACATAAAAGACTTGTCAGCCAAAAGATACTATTATTTGACTATGCAGCCAATTACCTTAGGTGGACCTGCATAATTCAACCCCCTAACGGGTTTGTTAAATAATGGTGACTTCATTATTTGGAAGAAAACCTCTTTTGTTCTTATTGGTCTTATCGACAATATGTAAGGATCCACAGAAAATAGCCATCCTTAACATATTTGTCTCGTGTTCTTTTTCATGATCTGAAAGTATTCAAGTCTATGGTTTATATTTCCCTTACCTATGTTTGGTTAAGACCTTCATAGGAGTGACATTCATCCAGTTCTTAGACAATTTTGTTGGGAAATAGCTTCTCTATATTCAAGTACCTCTCTCCATACAGCAAACTCTATGCTTTGGAAATTTTGAATCTCCCTAAACATCCACTGGATTTTTTAGCAGTAGAAAAGTAAATTTCTGAGAGTTCTTTTGCCTGACTATGCAGCATGTTCCCTTAGGCGGCCTTGCATAAGTAGTCTACATAACAGACCTGTTAGCCAAAAGATGCTATTATTTGACTATGCATCCAATTCCCTTAGGTGGCCCTGTATAATTCAACCCCCTAACGGGTTTGTTAAATAATGGTAACTTCATTCTTGCGAACTACTTCTTCTAATTCCTTTTATCCCTTTTTTCATATCATTCCTCAGATTCAAAATTTCTTAAGTCATAGTTTACATATTTTCTTTCATACTTGAGTGTGGTAATATGTTTTCAGACAAATTGTCAAGGAATTGAGTCAATTTTAATTCATTCGGTCAAATCTATTTCGACCTTAAACATTAGCCTTTGTTTGTCCGATGTGCATGACATTAAACTGTCCACAAAAGACAAGGGAACTCTGAAAAAAAGTCAAGTCCCATCTCACTAAACATACATTTTCGTATGATTTAGGTAATATTGAGAAAATAAAAAGATTCAAAGTTTGTAGGGTTATTTATAATAATCCTAGAAAAAGTCAAACTATGCTTACTAGGCCCATTGGCTTAGAGAAAAGTTTAAAGCAGGTAGAAAAAGAAGGTATGCACAAATGATTGAAGGTGAAAGTGTTTTTCATTGATGCACAAGAGTTAGAAGTACATCCACAGACTAGTGTCTCTTCTCTTTTTCAGGAATTACAAAAGACTTTCAACATAACTCTTCATTTGATTTACGGTATCCCGAGATTCATCAGCAGCCACCTGGAATTCATTCATTCAACTGGATACAATAATAGATGCAGTTATACCAGCTCTTCTTGGAAAAATTGTAAAAGAATGTTCTTGAGTGCGATTTGAGAAAATTTTCTGTTGATCAAACAGTGACTTTGTTTCTGTCAAAGAGACTTGGAAGATGGATACATGGATTTGAGAATGAAGCATTGAAGTAATGATCCATTTGGATAGAGTACTCTTTTCAGGTATTAATCTAATGTCATGTTTGTCTTCTCTCAACCAACCGGTAGTGGAAAACATTTCATCCCATGGGTTTTCCAATTTCATATCTGCAAAGAAATGGCATGGAGAAAAAATTTAAAAGTTCACACCATTGGTGTTGCTTATAATGCATAGCATAACCGAAATAGAGGAGTATCAGTGTAGATGCATCTCAGGAATATAGTTCTTTGCATCTGGAACATTGACTCTATACAGATGACCATGACCATATAGAGGCAGGAAGATACTCTGTGGGAAATTAAGATGATATTTCTTCAAGTACTTAGCCAAATCTAAGAGAGTGATGTCGCAAATATCATAGTAATCATGGCCAAAAATGCTCATCATATCATCAATTTGCTTTCTAGCCAGATCACCAGTCGTTCCGATTCTCCGGGGAGACATTGAATCTGCACAAAGGTTGAATAATTAACTCTTAAGTAAGTTGATGTTTTCATAAATTTTTTGAAGAAAAGTGAAAACATGGCTTAGGAATTAAGGTGCGCAAGTCCCAAAGTCGGCATGCAAGTATTAGTGTTTCGCGCAAGTTTTTGTGCACAGGTATCACCATGCAAGTCCAAATACTTATATAGAAGCACGACACAAAAGGAAGCAGCGGAAAACTGAGTAACTTGCGCAGCGAAGGCAACTTGCACGGCGAGAGCTCGAAAGTTTGAAATCCGGGTGCTTTGCGCAAGAATGGCCACATATATATAGGCCAGGCCACAACCCTGCACGCCTAAAGCCAGCGCGCGCAACCCTGCGTGCCTAAATCCAGTGCACTCAACCCTTGTGCACCACCATTTACGCGCTCAACACTTGTGTGCCGCATGTTCCTTGGCTTTATTCTTTACCTCAAAGTCACATCCTCATTTATTTTGGATCCAACTCTAAGGGGGGACTTTTGATGACACTCCTTTCTGTCACAAAGTTGAATGACTGAAAACAGGGAATACCTTAGTCCAAAGTGATTCATCCTTTGAAGAAACATCAAAAATAGACAAAGCATGAAGAAGGAATTCTTCCCACTTGGTTCGTGCAAGTTTTAGTATGGTCGCACAAGTATAATTGCACGCCACATAGTGGTCGCTTAGGTGACTTGCGCGCCCTCTTTGATCTTGCACAGGGTCTTCAGCAGCCTATAAATACCCCTAGTGGGCCCCCCATTTCGAGGACGAAAAATTCCAGAAACTCAGATTTGAGCTCCCAGTTCCCTAGTCTCTTCTCAAAGCTTCCGAACACTTCTAAGGTAATTTCTTACCTAGAATAGAAGATCTAAATAGGGGGAGTAACGCATAAGTGTTGAAACTCATCAACACTTGCGCGCCTAAGTGGCCAGCCCTTAAGGGAAATGGACACACTTGCACGCTGCCTTAAGCCTTCAACAGAACATGCGTGCCACCCCTTAAGAAGCCTTTAGGGATAATACTAAGGGCTTGATCGAAGCCTCACCCAAGTATTACCCCATGGGTTGACCATCGTGCAAGTACCCATGTGTCGTGCAGGTATACGTGCGTGACTAGGACTCGCGTGCCCACGCATGACTAGCATGCCTCTCTCTTTTTTTGGGTGCCCCTCTAACCTATTTACCTCTCTTATTCAAATCCACCTCTCCTCCTCAATTCTTTAGCCTTCAGAACCCTCTTTAAATCCATTTATGACATGGTTCCATTGTTGGATTCCTTATCTGAAAGGAATTCTGTGGAACATCTCTTAAAACCTATTGATTTACATATCTTTATGTCACTAAGGTTAGAGATTTAATTCATTCAACCTCATCCTTTAACATGATAGGATCTTTAATTTGGGAATCCTCCTTAGGAGTAAGCCCCAGTACAAGTCCTCTTAATTTGGGCATCCTCTATAGGAGTAAGCCCCAAGTCCCCTAACCTGGGCATCCTCCTCAGGAGTAAGCCCCAGTCATAATTTCCCAAATCTGGTCATCCTCCTTAGGAGTAAGCCCCAAGTTCCCAAATTCTAAATTCCCTTTAACCTAGGCCTACTTCTCAGGAGTAAGCCCCAGTTTTAATTTATTTTTACCTGGCCTTCTCCTTAGGAGTAAGTCCCAGTCATAATTCCCTTTAACCTGGGCCTCCTCTTTAGAAGTAAGTCCCAGTCACAATTTCCCTAACTCGGGCCTCCTCCTTAGAAGTACGCCCCAATTCTCAAGTCCCTTTAACCTGGGTCTCCTTCTCAGGAATAATCCCCAGCCATAATTTCTCTTAACCAGTATTAATTTACTTTTTATCTGGGATTCCTTTTCAAGAATAAAACCCAATCATAAGTCCCTTCTAATTTGGGCATCTTCCTCAGGAGTAAGCCCCAAGTTAGAGTATCCAAATCTATATAAAAGCACATATACCTTTATGGACCCTGTTCCTGGACTTCTTCTCTGAAATAAGTCCCTAATATCTATCTATTTGGGCATTCATACATACATAAGCCCAACATCATTTCTTATGATTGCATCTTTCATGGCACAATTGTCTGGTTTTACCAATACCTCTTGTTTCTCACACCGAGCATTACTCACGTGAGATTAGAGTGTAAAAGTAATTGTGACATCTTTCTTTGAGCCATCAATCATGCATAAACATAATATTCCCTTACTCGAACTACATGGGTTCTGATTCCTTTTCTAAACAAGGTTACGTAGGTAGTCCATCTGTGGGTACGATCCCAACTCTGAAATAATCCTTGTCCTTCAGAATGACAATAAACTTTAAGTGCCCCACTGAGTGGATTTAAAACTAGTATGGTCATCATAATGACCAAAATAATTTTATAATGTATTGAAGGATACCATTGACTAAGAATATCAAAAAAATACAGATGATTCTCTATCGATGAAGAACCTCGAATACATATGGAAAGATTCTCTAAATTTCTTACATATCAATCATTGATTGCAAGTTCTAAAGGAAAGCTCATTCTTATACTTGGTAATTTCATAAGGATTCACGAACATAATTTAAATCTATAAAGAAAGTCCTGGAGTAGACAATAATTCCCCAAAAAAAGGTGTGATGAGTCTGACCTCCCATCCTCTCGACCAATGAAAATTCTTAAGTCTTACCAGTTCACAACAAATGAGCACCTACCTTTGGAAAGTAGGTCTAAATGGATATAGAATCATTGGATGTTTCCGGTTCTATGAACAAACCCCTTAGATACTGATTGGAATGTTTGAACCTTAAACCAACGAGGTCATCCCCATTTCCAGAGAAAACAGTCCCCAAAACATGAAATTAGAATATACAGGCCATCACCCATCATCATCCCTTATCAAAGGACTATAAGATCTTTACCTTAGTCAACTAGAGCATGGGGTGATTTTTCCATATTTTAAAGAACCTCAATCCATATACCACACCTTATTTCCTGAGTAATGTGGGTTACTGTAATCCTTTTATGGCCCTTGAAAAGGAAAATAGATCAATAATTTTGGTCATGATATTGATGTAGAAGGTCTTAGATTCACTAACCAGAGAAATCATTGATATGTAAGGATTTATTTATAAACCTTATTAGCGTAAAGTCACTCTGGTGGAACTCAACACCTAAGGGTGTTTTGGATCATCCTCATTATGATTTACCATATCATTAATCATGACTTGAGAACCTCGATCAATGATTTACAACATCTTCATCTCCCGCTTAGAAGGATGTTGGAGTACGCTTGGCTCTGGGTATCCTAATTGGGCTCTTATAAAACAGCCTCATTATTTGGTTCATGAGTGTCAAACCCTTAAACATCCTACACTTTTTTCAATGTTATACTCTATCCGATAATGCTCTAAATCTCAAGACCTTAAACTAATGGTGGAAGAGATGTGAAAATTTTCAAGTTGAAAACCTGTAAAGGGATTCTTGAGAAAAATTAAACTATTTTCTCTCTAAACTCTTCATCTATAGAATTTAGGTAAAAATTAGGTCATAAATAAAAAAATTCATAAATCTCATAGTTTCCACTTTATGGCCCAATTTAAAGTGAAGCTATGCTCGCTAGACCTCTAGTATATGAAAAAGTTAGTGTAATGGCTTGTCATGTCATCTAGTCACGATAACGTGTTCCCTAGGTAGTGACACAACTTTTAGGGTACTTTAACCCTTCTTGAATCTTAAATTTTCCAAAAATCACACTTCATGATTTAAAGAACCATGGTTCATTGCAAACCTTTAATATCCATTGGAAAATAAAAAAGATAGATCTCTAATTATCCATGTTATTGATGAAAAAGGGCTTAGACCCACCCACCAGAGACATATTGGCCCAATATAAAGGGATTTATTATTCTTT
Source organism: Viscum album (assembly GCA_963277665.1). Taxonomy (NCBI): domain Eukaryota; kingdom Viridiplantae; phylum Streptophyta; class Magnoliopsida; order Santalales; family Viscaceae; genus Viscum; species Viscum album. The sequence goes on along the minus strand of OY728135.1, from coordinate 245,677,041 downwards.
TCATCCTGACGTCACCATGGGATAACCCAACACCTAAGGGTGTTTTGGGTCATTCCTGGCAGGATTCCCCAATTCCTTCTATAATGACCTGAACTTTTCGAATGATAATTGTTTCCTCAAAATGTGTGTTATATTTTACTCAAAAAAAATCTATCTCTTTAATAATGATGTGATTATATTGAAATGTGACCATCTGGTTTCAACCATTATATGACCATTGGAAACAATACACATAATAATAATTTTAATATTATAATTAGTGTTATAAACAATGATAATGGTTAATTAATGAAGAAAAGAGAAATGATGGTATCAACCAGTAGAGTCATGTCACAAGAATCCCATTTGTCGGATCTTGGGAGGGAGGTACCATCATTGGGATTATCTCTTGACTAAGACCATTTAGAGCTTCAACATATTAATCTTTAATGGAATTTCCTATGGGAGAATTTCAATTTAGTGGAAATTACAACTCAAGCGATGTTATCTGAGCCACCCCAAGAATCTATCATCATCATACACCTTACCCTTAGGTCTTATGTGAGTTTTATAACGGGTCATGTTTTTATTATATTTTTACATAAAGTTTAATGAAATTGTATAAATAAAAAAAACTTCCATCAATTTCATTCTAGAAATAGTTTTTCTAAATAAAATTGGGATGGAATTTGATTAATTTATTTTTCGGACAGAAATTATACTTTTCAAAGAAGATATAAATATTATGATAGAATAATATATTATTAATAATACTAATTTTAATGAAATAGTATGTCTAAAACACACCTATTTAAATATAAATGATAAAATTATTTTATTTTTTCAAGTGTCAAAAATTTCACTATGTATTTTCTATCCCCTATTATTTTTAATAAATAATGATTTTTATATTGAAAAGTTGAATTAATGATATTTAGATAATTTTTATGATAAAATAAATATCATTTTTAAAATAAGAACATCGAAATTAGGTTATGGTAAATTTTTGATAATTTTCTTAAATTTGTTAATTTTCACTGAATATTAAAAGTATAGTTTGAGCTTTTCATTTTGTTTAATGACATCATAATGATGGAATATGTAATATAAAATAATAGTTATCTCTTATAGATTAAAATAACATAATATGTGTCCCAAGTGTAAAATAACATGGGAAAATACCATGGACAAGCTCATGGTTTTGAATTTACCACTACCTAGGTGTCTAAGGAAATTAATTAACAAATCCTACTCCTTTCCTATAAATACCCACCCATTTCTCCATTTTCGTTTACATAAAACTCATACTCTACAAATATTTAATATTTTTACCTCCCAAGGAGACATACAAAGGTTTCCTCAATCCCCCAAGGTCCTGATCCTCAAGTTTTAAGAGTTACTTTTCAAGGTAAGGGTAGTCTCAACTTCTCATTTCCTTTCAAGTTTCATTTTTAAGTGTTATATATTTCAAATTTTCATACTATATTCTTCTATACATTTTATTCTATCCCTTTACTCTATTAATATTATTTTATGAATGAGTTACTATTTTCCCATCTCTTTTTAATGTTTTCTAAAACCATGTTTCATACCCGTTATGTTGGCGGACTTTCTTCTAAAAATTTATCTCTTTTTATCAAGAAATTATTTTCGTTTCTTTTTTGAATACCCAAACCTCTTTATTTTCTATGATTATTCTAATAGATGTCAAAATGATATATTTTATTCTTATATTAACATACATTTAACCCTCCTTCCTTTTTCATGGATTAATAATGATATAAATATCATGTCATTAAGCATTTTTTTTAAACGTCGTTATTTTGATATGAAACCCGTTTCTTTTATTCTCCATGGGTTATTTTTTAAATTTTTTATTATGATCTATGTGGCTCAAATTATTTTATACATATTAATTTTATTCCCTGATAGCAATCAAATGCATTGGGTGAATAATTTAATCCCTAGATATGAGATGTGTTAAGATACATTAGTAAATAACCTTTAAAATTTTTATGACACCTCAGTGATAAACCTTGGTGATATGCTTAGGAATGACTCAATTAGATGTTATAGAAAACATTTCATGTTATGATTCATGTTACTATTACTATGATATGTCTCATTTTCCTTTTCTCATGCCTTTATGATATTCTTAAAGTTCTTATCGATAATTCTCATGACCATTAGTAAACTGTTTCCCTTGGTTTCACTTACTCGGCCTTATGCTCACCCATTCATTTGATATATCTAACCCGGTTATGAGATGTAGTAAATATAATTAGGATGAACCTGCTATTAATCCTTTCAAATGGATTAGAATAATTTTTACATTTTCATTTATTATATACCTTATTTATAAGAAATCAATATTTAAAAGTTCCTCTCTTTGTATCATGTAAATGAAAAGTTATTTAACAAAAGGTAGGATTCCATAGTTGGTATCAAATTAAGGTTTAGTTATTTATGGAAATTATGATTTAAAAAATTTAGTAAGAATCCTAGAGAAAAGTTGAATATAGTAAAATGTCCTGGTATTCTGTTAAATTATTAAGTCAGTGGTTTCTAAGAAAATGAATCTCTATTTGGATATGAATGAGTGGATGTGGTTCTGGCACAGATGTTCATAGGGGTAACAACTCCGACAAGTTACATCGATCCTAACTCAGTGTAACCTGGTACATGACAATGGGACTCACTGTGCACAAGGTTTGACACTCCCAGGGGATATGTTTGGTTATTCGAAAACTTTTTATGAACCATTGTCAGTTATTTAAATAAAATTTAATTATTGTTTAAAAAAATAACATATTTAAGCATGATGTTTCTCAATACAGTTTTCTTCTTTTAGAAATTGGTAGGAAATGGGAGAAACATCATAAATGGTGAGTGCAACGGACTAGGTGCTGACGTCCTTCCAATGGAATTTGGAAAAAGAAAACTTCATGAGAATGATGAATCAACTGACTCGAGTTATGAGAAATAACTTCAATAAATCCTAGAGACTGAAATCACCTCGAAGGGAATAACTTTCCATTGAGTACTTTAATCGCCAATGACCACCTTATTTCGGTGGATCTACCAACCCATTGATTTTTGAACAATGGATAATCTCTATAGAGAATATCTTTTTTGTATTACATTCTTCATAATAATTAAATTCACCCTGGCTATGTACCGCTAAGAGGGAGAACCTGATCAGTGGTGGACACTGGTTAAAAACATGAATCCAAGTGGGAAGATTGATTCAATTGAGTGGTAATAGTTCAAGGGAACCTTTTTAAAAAAAATGTTTTCCCCGTTCAATGAAAATGAAAATGGATAAGTAATTCCTAGAGATGAAGAAGATGAAAGATGAATCTATGGGAAGCTATGATATGAAGTTTAGAAGACTTTCCCATAACACCCCTAGCTTTTCATGGATCTATTTCATTGTGTTTTAAGGTGTGGAGTGGTTTTTTCTCAATAGTTTGATTATGAGGGATTTTAAGGCCTCATTCAATCACTCACAACGAGGTTTCTATTTGTTTCATCTATCCTAGAAACTCCCAATGATTTCTCCATTCATATATGTGTACAGACCTACTTTCCAAAGCCTAACGGTCATCTAGTTCTTCAGGCCTATTGAATCTTGGGGGCCAGCATTGGTCGAGTGGAAGGGAGGTTGGGATCATCACACTCATTTGGGGGAATTTTTTCCTACTCTAGGACTCTCTTACAAATTTAAGATATGTTTATTAAATCCTTCCCAAAACCAGATAAGGTACAAGTTACCCCTGTGTCAACAACTTTATTATGAACTTGTATCCATAAGAACAATGGTGTTTATATCACATTCTCTATATCGCACTCTTATTTAATTATGATGCTTTTGGATATGGCCATATTGGAGTAATTTGGAGTTCATTGCTATCCAGGGAGATTTTGGGTGTCTTAGAGATGGGATTGAACCTATACGATCAGTCCTACATATCCTGTAAAAACAGGAATCAAAACCCACAAAGTTTTTTTGACATACTTTAAGGTAGTATGACTGGACCAATCCATGTAGTATAATGTCATACAGTAAGGATGCGATGATAGGGATCATACCTCAGTAAGGCATCATATATATCCTATTTTAGATAGGAATCAAAGTCCATGTATTTCTTGTAACAGACATTTATTTCATGATAAATATGACAATAGAGTCCCTAGGTGAGACTTATGTATATGAGTCTTCCATAGATTTTTTCTTCAAGAATATGGCCCTTTGAGTAGAGATGAGATGAAATTATATTTACATCCCAATGATGGGCCCACATTGGGGGAATTCTCAACAAGATCTTTAATAATTATCATTGGTCTCTAAGATGATGTGATCCATGTTCGATGTGAGAAGCAAGAGATAGTAGTGATTTCTACACATTGCATGGGAGCATATCTGTATGGGGATTACACATTAAAGTTTCCCTTTGAGATACATGATTATCCATCCCATAGAGGATATGTTATGGAGATGAGGAATTTGGAATACGTCCTATATATCTGGAATATGAGAGAGTCAAATTTCTCATAGTTAATTTCATCCAAAACCTAAAAATAGATTTGGTCCCTGAGTCCTTTAAGGCCTTTGGTCCACCCAAGCCTTCGAGCCAGTAAGGCATTCAGGCCACCTAAAGGCCTTCGGGCCACCTTAAGTGCAGATTCAAACCAGACAACCTACAAGGAACAAGCTCTATAAGAAGTATGATCAAGGAGATTTCACCATAGTAGAAGTTACACATATTGAAATAATGAAAGGGTATGACACCTTCCATCGGGACAAGCCTGTGCAGGCATGGGATAGCCTAGCTGAACAGCCATGCGAAGGTGGAGAGATGATTTCATGATGAAGATGTTGGGGAAGAGCAGTTCCAAGTAGTTAGTCTGGGTTGTATGTAATGTTTGAAGCCCATGGGAAATTAATTCCTCTAAGGCCTACGGGACATGTAATACTTATGCCTACGGGCCTTGTAAGGGTTCCACCTCACCCCTTGAAAAGTGGATTATCAAAAAACAATAAAAAAAATTAAGGCATTCGGGCCATTGGATAGAGGTACTTGAGGGTACGATCGGCACCTATACATAAAATGATATCTCTGTATGACCCCACTTATCATCTATTGATGGATGAGGAAGGATGTTGTACCTATAGGATTATTTAGTCCCTAAGTCAATAATATATGGTACATGAGGGGGCTTACACCGAAGTGGATACCTATTAGAGCATAGGGATTAGTGTGGTGTCCTACGTATCCCAGATATGGTGGGAATCTGAGATCTCGTAGTTCATTTTTCCCTTAACCTACTGACAGGATAAGTTTTATTATCATTCTAAAAGATATTATGGCTATCCATAGTATTTTAGGTAAGCTTTGGAATTATACTAAAATAGATGCCCCATTGATCGGGGACATATTATATTATGTCAGTAATCAAGGCTTACACAATGAGACTGCCTGATTGGCTATACTCATTCCTTATCCTCTGATGGATTAAAGAGAGATTATAATCATAATAGTCTATCTGAGAGTATGAAATTATAGGTTTTCATGAGTTCATAACCCTATATCATCAAGTACACATCCCTTGTAAAGGGGAATGAGGCCGAAGGTTCCTGGCGGGGGTCCATATGGCTTGAGTCCAGATAGGCCTGCTGGAAAAAGTTGGCATATTATAAGGGATCTGCCCGTCATGTCTTGAATGTTTGTTGGACATGTATTTATCATCTAACCTATATGTTTGGGTCATCAATCAGATATGACATAGATTTTCAATGGTGTATGCTTTATTAATTGACATGTCTCGGGAGTATTTACATAATAAGAGTGGACTTGTCCATGGTCTTGCACATGACCAAATGATTTGTCTCAGATTCCATTGCCTCAGTGAAGTGAACATGTCAAAGGGTTGTTGTCTGATCAATGCAAACATATTAAAGGGTTGTCGCCTGATTGAAGCAGAAATGACTATGTACTATCACATGATAAAAATATCTAGTCTTTTTACTTTCCCATGTCCATGCGAGCATGTCTATAAACAAGTGCATGATCATGCAAACATGTCAAAAAGATTTTGTGAGATCATCCTGACTTGTCTGAAGCTCATATTGTGATAATGTAGATGTGTCAAGGGGATATATTATGAACAACTTGACTTGTCCTTGGGTTTTTTTATGATAATGGTGAAATGTCAATGGGATGTTGTGAGATTAATCTGACTCGTCTGAGTCCTATCTCGTGATCAAAGTGACATATCCAACGCTGTCTAATGACATCACGATTTCCATGAGGACTCTTGATATTGATTTTCCTTCAACCATTCACATGTCGGGGTATCTCGAATATATTTATAGTTTAGATTTTTTTTGAATATCACAAGTAAAAATCCCAAGGGATCATTCCCTAAGTCCATATAATTTTTTTTCCTATGCATAGGGATGCATGGAAATGGAAGGGTCTCCTCATGAATTTTCCAATGGGTTGATGCCATAAACATGTTAGAGGGTACTCGTATGATGGCACCACATGAAGTTCCATGGATCACATGACCTAAAAGAGGTCTTGTGATGGGTACTCCCACCATGAGTGGGTCAATCAATTGGTTTAGATTACATGGGTAAGGGAGCATCTTGTGAGGTTGCATGAAACATTGTTTCACACATCCTCATTTCGTGTATAGAGGAATACATGGGGGATGCATGCACGCATCGTGATTAATGAAGGCTCTTCTTTTTAAAAGACTAAAGGACCAGTGTGATCTCCTATTCAAGGATGCATCAAGGAATTTCATATGCGGCTAACCTATGTTGGGGGATATCTGTCTTCGTTATCAAAATCCAAGGGTGGGATCTTGCATGGTCCCGGGTTCACGAGATCATGAAGCTTTCCTATTTTTGTGATTTACATATCTTAAACAATGGGTCTCATGATGGTTTCTTCCATAATGCTAAGGACCCATTGGGGGTTTTTAAGGCTAATAAGACTATCTCTATGGTTTCATGTTATCTATACAAGAAAAAGTTTCCTAGGAAACTCATGAGATTGTGGTTTGTTATGTTCACTAGCGAGTTTTTTTATACTCTTTCTGAAAAAAAAATTAAACATCCTAGGTTAATTTTTTTTAAAAATACCTCTTAAAAGTGGCATCTGCGATGCCGCCTTTTCCCTAAAACACTAATTTTTTTCTATTTTAATTATTTTTTTTATATATTTAAAATTTTAATGCATTATTATTATGTTCTTATGGTTATATATATATAACATAATGTTTCAACATAATTTATCTTTTATTCAAGTACGTGACTTTGCTATCCAATATAATATAAACTGTAAGACAGATATGAATGAAATTTTAAACATTGATTAAACATATAACAAGTAGTCCAAAATAAAAATAAATTCTTAAAAAATATTATTGAAAAATTATTTATATTCTTTCTAATCCACCCACTTGAATCTTTAAAATGTTTCAAGTACATGATTTTGTTGTCCTATATAATATAAACTATAAAAGAGATGTGAATGAAATTTTAAACATTGCTTAAACATATAAAAATTAGTCCAAAATAAATATAAACTCTTAAAAAATGTTGGTGGAAATTTATTTATAAGATTTCTAATCCACATACTTGAAACTTAAAAATGTTTCAAGTACATGATTTTGATGGCCTATATAATATAAACTATAAGACTGAAATGAATGAAATTTTAAAAATTGAATAAAAATATAACTAGTCGTCCAAAATAAAAATAATTTCTTAAAAAACCTTGGTGAAAAATTATTTATAAGCTTTCTAATCTACCAACTTGAAATGTAAAAATGTTTCAAGTACAAGACTTTGTTGGCCTATATAATATAAACTATAGGATCGGTATGAATCAAATTTTAAACATTGCTTAATAATATGACTAGTAGCCCAAAATAAAAATAATTTCTTAAAAAATCTTGGTGAAAATTTATTTATAAGCTTTCTAATCCACCTACTTGAAACTTAAAAATGTTTCAAGTATGTAACTTTTCTGGCCTATATAATATAAACTATAAGACTGATATGGATAAAATTTTAAATATTTCTTAAAAATATAACTAGTAGTCCAAAATAATAATAATTTTCTAAAAAATCTTGATGAAAAATTATTTATAAGCTTTCTAATCCACCGACTCAAGACATAAAAATGTTTCATGTACATGACTTTGTTGGCCTATATAATATAAACTCTACGACCAATATAAATGAAAATTTAAAAATTGGATAAACATATAACTAGTAGTTTAATTTTTAATTTTTATTTATATAGGTCTTATAGTTTAAATTTTATAGGATTTCAATGTCATGTACGTGGCTTAGGATCCTCCTAGACACTCATTATTTTCTCTCTCACTTTTGAGTTACATTTCTTACAATCCTTTCATTATACTTTATTTATTTTATTTAAGAAACTATTTATTTCCAAAAAAAATTAGATAATTACGCTATCTTTTAAATTTTATTTACAATGTTTTTATACTATAAATTGTTTAATCTTTTAAAGTTATTTACTTATAATTTACTAATTATTTCTATCTTTCAAGTAGTTGACTTTAAAAGTTGTCAAATATAAATTCTGCCTAAAATATAAATGAAAAATGAAATACTAGATAAAAATATAAGAAGAGAAAATAGTCATAACATTAATTTGATTTCAACAGACTTAAAACTTGTAAAAAACATGTACAATCAATGTCTATGTCTATGGCAAGGAGATTCTGTCCCATATGGTGGTCTAAGAATAGGACATCCACGTCGATTGCATAGTAGAGTTTGATGACCTGAAGAAGGCTGATCCTTGGACATTGTAACGTCGATTAGAGCATCCTCTATCTGTGTTTTAGTGGGAGGCGTTATCAACTACATCTCGTACTACCCTCTCTATCCTTCTACCACTAGGGTGGTAGAAGGACCTGCCTCAATCACAGTGGGATACCAAGCCTGCGATGGAGCTATACCCAAAGATGGCAATGGATCTAGAATACAAGGCTATGATGGATCCCAAGGCTGTGATGGATCTGAAACCCAAGATAGAGAGAACTACAGATAACTTTCCCGGAAAGATGGATCCCATGCCACCTGAGGCACATACTGAATCGAATGATCCTGGACTACTAGAGGGTTGACCTCTACCTGTGGAATAGTTGAGGCCTCACGTGTAGCATGACATTGTCTACGTCGCTGTGGTTGTGGATCCTTAGTACTAGCCGTAGATGTAGGATGTTCTTCTAGGGCATAAACCTCCTCTCTCCGAGCTGGATGCACAAATATGCTCCTAGAAAGTGCACGAAAATATGCCCTCACCTCCAGCGTTGTAGCATGGTTGGCTTCCCGGCTAAAGACCCCCTCCTCCTCTTCATCACTCATGCAAACAAGATTCTTTTCCTGACTACCATGTAGAGAGATTCAAATTGAATTAGAAAATAGTTTAATAAACAAACTAATATAAATTTATTGGCTTACCATCCTGTACATCTCAATGTTGGGTTCAGTAAGATACAATATAAACATCATTCCATACCATGGAGCATACTCAACAAACTCCAAAAGATAAAATCAATTCGTTGAAACACCCTGAATATGAAACTCTGAACTTCTATGCCAGCAGTCAGTAAAGATGGCATGTACTCGAGACCAGTCATCATCCTACCTCCCTGTCAACTTCATCCCATGAAGTCGTTCTATCTGTCTCGATGGTAATAGAATCGAATGAGTAAGGAAAAACTGGTGCATGACTCGGTCAGGTTGGTGCCACTAAATAATATGGAAGTGAATGAGTGGCACTACAGCCATAACATCCTCAATACCATCAGTGCAGTATGCTGGAAAATGGTCAGTAATACTCCTGTATGGAAGCCATGAAATATAAAATGACAAGTGATTTTTTCAAAAAAGCACCAAACTAAAAACCAAAATTGATTCTATTATTAAATATGTTAGAGAGTGATAGATTGTATATACATACCTGATTTGGTAAGAGGCAGTCCAACTGTAGCCGATATATGCCCAAATGTCATCTCGGAACCACGTCAAAATTGTGTCGCAAACACCACCCATAAAATACATCATCGATAGTGAAAAATAATGAGAAATTATAGTCAATAACTCATAGTTGAATCAAAGACCAATAGAAATGACTGATCATACTAGTTTCTACATGGAGCGTCATGAAGCACCTTTATCTCGACTGGTGGACCAACAAGGTAAGGGTGGAATGCTGGGATGCGCTCCCATGCCCACATCTGAATAAGGATGATGCATCCCTCAAGACAGGTGCGGTCCCTGTGGGGTAGCCTGCATAATGCTATGTATGTGTTTGCTAAGAAGGTTGATCCCCAGCTTTACGTCCCAGCCATATCAAAGTCCTCTAGTAGGGGTAGATACATCATTTGCACGTGCATCCGTGAGTGATTAGTACACATGGTCCTGCCAATGAGATGTAATATATATTCATAGGCTTAACACATGATAGTCTTCTTGTTTTCATCATCCTATAAATGTGGAATTTGTGACTCCAACCAAGGAATGGATATGGACGCTCCATCTGTAGCCCTATAGTCGGACAAAATATCAACATCTAACAAGAACTGAGAAAGGTTTGGCCAAGATGGACGAGTGAGTCCAATAACGGGTCTCCCCTGGATAATAGGACTAAGAAGCACTGACACATCCTCAAGGGTGATGGTCATCTCTCCCTCAGGCAGGTGGAATGTGTGTGTCTCTGGTCTCCACCTCTCAACGAGGGCAGCAAGTAGGTAATGATCTACAAATGTGAAATCTGATACGAGAATTCCATAGAAGCCAGCACGGCGCAAGTATGGTCTAACGGCATGTGGAGGCTCTCTGTGATCAAAATGGTACACTCGACGCACCCCGATCAATCGATCTGGATGACCCTCTAACACGGCCTAAAAAATATGGGTAGGCTATTGAGTGAGTAGTATGGTATCATCCATCTGCATATAAGAAAATCAAATGAGTCTTAAGTGTAAAATGAAAATATAATGTTATGGTTAGAATAATGTTATGACTTGTAGAATCGAAGACATGACATGACTATTAACATTGTTTTACGAAGTTATTTTTTCCAAAAGAAATATAATTCTCTATTTCTTTTAGTTCTAAATGAAATAAAGATAACAAGAGGAAATAATAAAAAAATAGATGGAAAAAATTATTTTCTGAAAGAATTTTATTAATGAAAATATCTTTGTAAGAATTTTATTAATTAGTATGTGCTTTATGAGAATATATCTAGGTTTTTGGATTTTTTTAAGGTTTTAGGGATTAGGTTTTTTATTTTTGGGTTGGGTTTTAGGTTTGAGGGTTTAGGGTTTTGAATTTTGATATTAAGGTTTAGGAAACATGTTTCGGGATTAAGTGTTATGCTTTTGGGTTTTGGGGTTTAGAAAACTAAGAAAAAAAAGAGATAATAACATTTAATTTACAGTATGGGTTTATTTTTCTGCTTTTGGATTTATGAAATAAATTTTATTATCTAAGATTTTATTTAAGGAATAAGGAGAAAGTTATTTCTTGGAAGCGTGGATGTTTTTATGAAATAAATTCAATTATCTAAATTATTGGGTCTTGATTTTGGTTAGAAAGATTTTGGAAGATCTTTATGATTAACTGATGATGGATTAGATTAAGATAAACCATGTCAATTACTAATGATGTTTTAATAATTTATCTAATTATCTATATTTAATAACTTGGGATAATCATTATGATACTTTTATTTCATTATAGAAAGGTTTATTAAAATATCACAAATAATGTTACCAAAAACCATGCTAAAGGGAAAATGTTTTCGGGTTGGGGTTTAGATTTGAGGGTTTAGGGTTTCGAATTTTTATATTATTGTTTAGGAAACATGTTTCTGGGTTAAGTGATATGGTTTTGGGTTTTTGGGTTTAGAAAATCAATAAAAAAAAGAATATATAATAACATTTACTTTATAAAATGGGTTAAGTGTTCTGCTTTTGGATTTATGAAATATATTATATTATCTAAGATTTTATTTAAGGAATAAACATAAAGTTATTTCTTGAATGCATGAATATTTTTATGAAATAAGTTCTATTATCTAAATTATTGGGTTTTGAATTTGGTTAGACATATTTTTTAGGAGCTTTATGATTAAGTAATTATTAATTGGATTAAGATAAACCATGTTAATTACTAATGATGGTTTAAGAACTTTTCTAATTATCTATATTGAATAACTTATGCTAATCATTATGATACTATTATTTCATTGTAGAATTGTTTATTAAAATATCACACATAATTTTACCAAAAACCATGGTAAAGGGAAGATGTTTTTGGTTTGGGGTTTAGTTTTGAGGGTTTAGGGTTTCAAATTTTGATATTAAGATTTAAGAAACATGTTTCTAGGTTAAGTGTTATGATTTTGGGTTTTTGGGTTTAGAAAACTGAGAAAAAAAGAGATAACAACATTTAATTTACAATATGAGAATGTCACAATAAATACAATACATCATTCTAGATGAGATTGTGAACTCGACCCAATAATGTTAGGGAATCGTTTCTGGTTATGACATTCTTTATGACATATCATGCATTGCAAACTCTACCCTTGTTCTTGAGGCTAATCCATCTCATTACGCATCCTATTGGTCGTTAGTCTCCCACGAGGATGTAACTGATTCATGTTAGGTATCACTATCGGATGGCCTTCGGGCATTAGGAAGTAAGGATACTCCTCAATAGGGGTCCATGGTTCAGCATAATAGTTAGAAATGGTTTCCATCTGGTACACTGGATCAACATTTGCTTCACATTATATGTTCACAGCGACACATGCTGCGATGGCGTGTGTGCATGGAAACCATAAGGCCTGAAAGTTTCCACATTGACATTTCTTTTTTTCCAATAATACCACCCTTTTTCCACCAATGCAATTTATGTTGGGGTCTGAACACTCTTGAACTTCAAATATGGATTATTCTCATCGAAAAAGGTTGACGTGATAACCAAAATCTTCTTCAATATTCTTTTCGATCTCTCATTGAAAGTGTCTTCCATATCTTAGCACATGTTGTATTTTTTCTAATGCTAGTTTTTGTCTATCAACAAAGTACTTCACGAATTGATATAATGTCTTCTAAACTAGGGTGGTTATAAGTATCTTGTGAATCCCTTTGAAGACACCATTGATGCACTCTACAATGTTTGTCGTCATGTGTTTGTACCTCTTCCCCCTTTCATATTCCAATGTTTATTTCTCTTTTGGAATCTGTATCATATAATCATAAACTTCTTGATTAGCCTGGAAGATTTGTTCAAATAATTCTTCAAACCTTTGTTGGTATGACTCATATGCTACATAGAATAGATGATATTTCACATAAATTGATTTTATCTTTATGTTGAAATAGTAAAAAATAACAAATACAATGCGTACCAAGCCTCGTGATTGCCTTCTTCATCTGTTCGTCATGGAATCTTTTATGCACATTTCTTGAAATGTGTCTAATGTAGAACTGATGATGTGAATTTGGGTATCTCCATGTATCAGGATCTATATTGATTGCCTCATTAATTTCCCAATGGAATTCAGATATCAAACTAACACCCCGAATGTTGGTGAAATGGTTGCTGATGCATGCCAGAAACCAACTCCATGATTCATAGTTTTCTTTCTCTACAATGGAAAAGGAAAGAGAAAGAGGTGAATGGTTTTTATCCTGGGTTGCTGCAATCAACAATACACCCTTGTATTTTCTGTACAGAATAGTTCCATCAATCTAAATAAACTATTTTCTGAAATGAAATGCGGAGATACAGGGAAGGAATGTCCAGAATAACTGACGAAATTGAACATGAGATGGATCAAGTCAGTTATCATGATACACATGTGAATTTGTATCTAGATGGAATACAACTTGGTTATGATGCCTTATTATGGATAGAAATTGTGGCAACACCTGATATGAGTCATCCCAATCACCATAGACCTTCACAGTTTCCTTTTGTTTCTCCATCCATGCCTTGTTATAGGAAATCTTATAATCGAATGTCTGTTGAATCCTCTATTTCACAAGGGATATTGGAACATTCTGACATGTCCTAATCATATCAACAATAATAGATTACACAAATTCTACATCTAATGAGGTATGATCTTATGTGAGGCTAGGTCGAATGAATGTATGAGTCGCCTCAATCCTCGAGATTCTCCATCCTCCAAATGTAATGTTCGGAATCTCCCTCAAGAGAAATCTACAACCATCCCCATACTTCTCACACCATTTAACATATTTACTATGTCATGATTCGGGAACTATATAGTTGTAGTTCCTCTCAACATGAAATCTCTTTAACGTTATTTTTAATGCATCTTTATTTGGAAAATTCCTTCCAATATATAAGTTTTTGTCCAGCTTACTAAACCTATCTGGTACAACTCCAGGGAACTCAGTTTCCAGTGAGAGAACATTATTTTCAAATTTAGGAACACATGTGATTTCTTATGACCAAGATGAAAGGAGTGGTGGATGATTTATTATAGTTCGAGGTATATGTACAACTAATGCATTTCTCGAAACCTCTTTCCTAACTTCAGATGACCCCTCCTCATCAGTACGGTTGTCATCATCTGATCTGTCATTACGAAATTCCTCATCAGAAGTCAGATTGACATTTTTATCTGGGAGATCATCTAGGTTGTCCTCTTCTACTACATCATTTGGAATAGGCTCAATTTCATGGGGTGGACACTCTTCAACCACTCTTCTAATTCTATATCTTCGTACAACTGGACGTTGTGGTTGTACAGTAGAAACATCAATGTATAACTCCATCATGGTACCATTTGACCGTTGAGAAAATAGATTAATTGCTTGGACCCACTATGCATCAGCAACCAATGGACAAGCTAGATTCCAGAGTGTTGTCGGGAATTGAAAATGTCTATAACTCATAGACTTGATCTCTTGATCGGGTACCAGATTTAAGGAAACACTAATTCTCTCTTAAAGTTCACTTGTGGTTACACAATCATTTGTACTAACCATCGTTATGGGTTGTGTATTATAAGAATATCCTTGCTCAGTTTGAATAACATCCCCATAGAAATACACACAGGAAAACATGACTCACTGTGTCAAAAATATTTCTTTCATCGTAATTATGATACTGTAACAAATATTAATAGTTAATTATAATTAACTAATCATATGTATTCATTTTTTATCCTATGTTATCATTAATTAATCTATAATTAATCATTACTAATAGTAAGTATTATTTCTAAACTATATATAACTAACTAAACTACTTAATGCACAACATCATTAATTACTAATAATAACTTTTTTAACTAATCACTCATTCTTTAATCACTAGTTAATAAATATTAAGTTATTATTTAATTATTTATTCTTTAATCCTTAATCGTATTATATTCCTTAGTTATTTATAATTAATTAATCATATGTATACATTTTTAATCCTATGTTATCATTAATTAGTCTATAATTAGTCATTACTAATAATAAGTATCATTTGTAAACTATATATAACTAATTAAACTACTTAAATAGATTTAATTACTAATAATAACTTTCAGTCGTTAATACTTTTGTCCTTATTTCATTCTATAACATAATAATTATCATTTTATCATTGATAAATTATCCTAATTTAATTTCTTTTTTCTTATATATTTTAGTAGTGTATAAAGAAAATATGAATCATCTTAATCATATCCCCCAGAAGTTTGAAACCAAGAGTGCAGCAAGGCCCATTGTCGTGTACCAGGAGACCCCGAGTCAAGCCCGATACTCCTTTGTCGGAGTTTTCAGTCCTAAGTACATCTGTGCTATAGCCACATCCACTTGTTTGTATCCAGAAAAATATTTGATTGCTTAGATAACCACATAATCTTTATGCTACCAAAATTTCAAAATACTTAATCCTAAGTTAATCTATACTTAATCTATACTACTAACAATAATTATTTCAAACTATATATAACTAATTACACAACCTAATAAACAAAATATTAAGAACTACCTAAACTACTTAAAAATAAAATATTTAAAACTAAAAGTAATTCAATTAAATAAATAAATAACATTAAATTAAATAAATAAAAATACCTTTAAATGATGCTTCGTAAAAACCCGCACAGAAAATGAATTTTTTTCGAAAGAGACGGAGAGAATTTAGGAGAGATGAAGGAAAGAATTGAGTGAGGAGAAGGGGTTGGATTCCCTTTTATAAGGAGTTTAGTAAAAGGCGGAATTCCCCCACCACCTTTTCCATGTCATTGATTTGGGCCAAAGGCAGCACAGGAGAGCAAAGGAGGCTTCAAAGATGATGCCTTTGCACATCAACACAAAGGCGGCATCGGTGATGCCACCTTTGTAGTGTATTTTTTTTTAAATAACCTATTTCATTTAAAAAAATCAGAAAATTTATTAAAAAAACTCTTCATTGGTGAAAACTCATGAGAACAAGTATGGTAACCTTGTATATTCCATGGATTTTATTATCACGTTTCATGACGTTCCATCACTCATGCGATCTTGTGACCCAAGAAAAGTTTCTACAGGAGGTCCCCAAGGATTTATTCATGGGAGATGGGCTACACTACTTACAAGGTGCATATCTATAGATATTACAATGAGTAGTTTACAAGTAATTGCTCGCGGAAACCTACAACCGTGTGGTAAGGGATAAGGACATGTGTCTGTGGGAGTTCACAACCACTTAGAGATTCTTACTCTCAAAGGATTCTCATGAGGTTATTTTTTTCATGTGATGGCATGATCTTATGATGATCATGAAAAGAGTTTTGGTGACTAAATCTCATGATAGCTTATTGTGAGAGGGAATCCTAATTAACATGGAGAATATCTCTGGTGATATTGTCTTTCCCCTATATTTCTTTAGTGCTTCTATGTTTTTCCTTATTTTCTAGAGCTCCTCCCCCTCTCCTTTGCGTTTTTTTCTGAAGGGAGTGGGGTTTTTATAAGCCAGGTTGGCGAGAGGGTGGTTTCACTTGGGTTTTTTATTTTAATTGGTTTTTGAAAAAACAAATTTGTAGAAAAATTATTGGGTCTTAACTATTTTTAAAAATGGGTTCGGAGATGCGTGAACCCCCTTCACGCATCTTCGGCGTGGAGAGATGCCGGAACGGGGTTCACACATCCTTTTCAGACGTCATAAAAGATGCATGAACCCCATTCATGCATCTACCCTTGCCAGGAAGCCTGAATGGGGTTCATGAATCCTTTTTAAACTTTATGAAGGATGCGTGAACCCCGTTCACGCATCCTACAGAAAGATTTTTAAAAAAAATTGTATCCTTAAAATTTTTATTTTTATTTTTTGTTTTGTTTTGTTTGGTTTATATATATATATATAACAAAAAAATTAGCATAATTTATATACTATTTTATATCTAGTAGTACTATCATTAAAACAGTCTAGATTCTGACAGAAACTCTCACCTAGGGCTCTCTTTTAAAAGAGGGTTTGCCCTGGAAATCATTTTGCATTTTCCGATGTAGGATTCGGGTTCTCCCTTTCCTACACAGTACATTCTGCATTTCCAATGTGGGATTCTATTTTAAGTACATTACATTGAAAGAATATAAAATAAAAACTATGAGAACAATATAAATGAAACTTAAAACATGAATTAAAAATATAATAAATAGTTGAAAATAAAAATAATTTCATAAAAAAAGTTTATGAATAATAATTTATAAGCTTTCAAAACCACCAACTTGAAACTTAAAAATGTTTCAAGTACATTGCTTTGAAAAACTATAAAATACAAACTATAAGACCAATATAAATGAAACCTAAAATATGGATTAAAAATACAAGAAATAGTTTGAAAAAAAAATAATTTTGTAAAAAATGTTGACGAAAAATAATTTTTAAGCTTTCAAAACCACCAACATAAAACATAAAAATATTTCAAGTGCGTGGTTTTGAAAGACAATAAATTACAAACTATGAGAGCAATATAAATGAAACATAAAACATGGATTAAATATATAAGAAATAGTTAATAATTAATTAGTTAATTAGTAATATAATTATTAATTAGTTAATAATTAATTTAATTATTAATCATTAATCAATAATTACTAATTACTAATATACAATAATTAATTAGTTATTCAGTAATATAATTATATAATAATTAATTATTTAATTATTAATATATTTATTAATTATTAATTATTAATTATATAATAATTAATTAGTTAATTTGTAATATAATTATTAATTTAAAAAAATAATTAATTAATTAGTAATATAATTATTCATTATAATTATTAATTTTTATTTATTAATTATATAATAATTAATTAGTTAATCAGTAATATAATTATTAATTATATAATGATTAATTAGTTAAGTAGTAATATCATTATTAATTGTAATTATTAATATGATTATCAATTATAATTTGTAATTATTAATTATATAATAATTAGTTACTTAATTAGTAATATAATTATTAATTACTAATATATAGTAATTAATTATTTATTTAGTAATATAATTATATTATAATTAATTAGTTAATTAGTAATATAAGTATTAATTATACAATGATTTATTAATAATATAATTATTTATTATTTATTATTAATTATTAATTATATATTAATCAATTAGTTAATTAATAATGTCATTACTAATTATAATTAGAAATTATTAATTATATAATAATTAATTAGTTAATTAGTAATATAATTATTAATTATAATTACTCATTATAATTTTTAATTTTTAATTATTAATTATATAATAATTAATTAGTTAATTAGTAATATAATTATTAATTATATAATAAATAATTAGTTAATTAGTAATATAATTATTAATTATAATTATTAATATAATTATTAAATATAATTAGTAATATAATTATTAATTATAATTAGTAATATAATTATTAATTATAATTATTAACTAATAATTATATAATAATTAATTTGTTAATTAGTAATATAATTATTAATTACATAATTAATAATTATAATTATAATTAAAAATTGTATTACTAATTAACTAACTAATTATTATATAATTAATAATAATATTACTAATTAACTAATTAATTATTATATAATTAATTATTAAAAATTAATAACTAATAATTATAATGAATAACTATAATAATATATTATATTACTAATTTACTAATTTCCTAATGAATTATTATATAATTAATAATTATATTACTAATTAAATAATTAATTATTGTATAATTAATAATTATATTACTAATTAACTATTTAATAATTATATAATTAATAATTACATTAAAAATTAACTAAATAATTATTATATAATTAATAATTATATTACAAATTAATTATTATATAATTAAAATTTATATTACTAATTAATTATTGTATAATTAATACTGATATAACTAATTAACTAATAATTAACTAATTATAATTATATTACTAATTAACTAATTAATTATTAACTATTTCTTATATGTTTAATCCATGTTTTCTGTTTCATTTTTATTTGTCTTATAGTTTTAATTTTATAGTCTTTCAAAGCCACATATTTGAAACATTTTTATGTTTCAAGTTGGTGGTTTTGAAAGCTTATATATTTTTATTCATCAAAAAATTTTATGAAGTTCTTTCTATTTTCAACTTTTTCTTATATATTTAATCCATGTTTTAAGTTTCATTTATATTCATCTTATAGTTTGTATTTTATAGTCTTTCAAAGTCATGTACTTGAAACAAAATCCCACATCGGAAATGCAGAATGTTCTGCGCAGGAAAGGGAGAACTTGAATCCCACATCGAAAATGCAGAATGATTTTTAGGGAAAGCCCTCTTATAAAAGAGAACCTTGTGTGAGAGTTTCTGTCAGAATCTAGGCTAATGTAATGGCAGTACTGCTGGATATTAAATAGAAGATAAATTCTGCTGAAATTTTTTGTTATATATATATATATATAAACAAAAAAAAAATTAAAAATACAAAAAAATTAAATAATTAAAATCTTCTATAGGATGCGTGGACCTCGTTCACGCATCCTTCATGAAGTTTATAAAGGATATGTGAATGAGATTTACGTATCTTTAAACGTGCCTATGATGTGTGAACCCCGTTTATGCATCTTCCTGGGATTAGGGATGTGTGAACAGGGTTCACCCATCTTGGGACCCATTTTTGAAAATATTGGTTACCCTACCCATTTTTAATAAATAAAAAAATAAAAAAAACCATATATTTAAAAAAACCCATGTCGCTTTCCAAGGGATGAACTATGTGTACACTAGTGAGGTGGTGGATATATCATTGCATGATCATTTCATATAATCATGTGATACTTATGTTTATTTCTACGGCGTCGCATGATCCAAAAAAAATCTGATTTAAATCTGATGGAAAATATGTTAGAGGTGGGAGGTTTTGTGGTCACTGAACCTCTCGAGATATATTTGGTGCTTTTATTCGATTTGTTGACATTATCAAAGTATCATCATGCGAAGGCTTCCAATAACTTGTGGTAGCTCTAGAGGAAGGTCATTGGCATCTGTGATCGAATCTTATGGTGGTTCTTGATGGCTGCTTTCGACCTGCGAGACTATCAGTGAAGGATCAGATAGATGGTGGTGATGTCAAGCATGTGCCTTTTCCATGTCGAACCAGTGTCACAGGAGGGCAACAGATCAGTGGGTGTTTGAATGTGGTTGTTCTGTGGTGCATGGGACCAGTTGATTTCAAAATGAGCCATGTGGGATTGAATTGATTTTTAACTTGTGATCTATGGGTCTTGAGCGGATAGTCAAGATTAGCAGGAGGCACAATCAGACAACAAGGATCATCGATAGGTATGATCAAATGGTCTAGATTGGATCTCCATGAAAATATAATTTCCTATATAGGAATCTCACATCCCCTTTCCTTCAGTATATAAACCACTTCATGAATTCTGCTTCTTGAGCCGAAAACAGGATCGACACCCATACCATACACATCACTTCCATTCTACAGACCTCGTCCCACCCAACCTCTGGATCAGGCTATTCGGGCATATGGGCTTTCCCATATTGGGACCTATGGATGAGCCTTCCAGCATGTTGTGGGTGTTATCATGCCACCTCTACTGGTCCGCTAGCTGGCCTAGGATGACTCCCACTAGGTGTGGATGTCCTTGGCCCCACATGTGCCTCTAGTTGATTTGGCATAAATGTTTAGTGGCTAGTCATATTTTTTTGAAAAGGTAATGATAAAAACCCTTAACTATTAAGAATAAAATTCTTAGTCGAATATAAAGGTCTCAAAGTTTATATCCTCCATAACAAATCTGATTCATCAAATATTCCATACAAACTATATTTTAACTACCACATAATCTTCAAACTTCTGAAATCATCAACAGAAAAGCATAAGATACACAAATATGGGTTCCAAAAAAATGCCCCCCCCCTTAAAATGAGATTCATCAAAATGAAAAGAATTTAATTCTCAGATAAACTTAGATCACTTTGCTGCATATCTGGATATCTAATGATTCATGATACTAAACTTCCTTAGAAGAACTTTCCTGAGTATGTTTGAGGAACTCTCAAGTGTTATAATTATGATACATTTGACCACAAATATTCAACTGAACCTTAATATAATAAATAGATTTGACTTTTGGCATGGATACACTAAAATTGGAATACATATGAATTCTAGTATGGAACAGGGATGGGGTATAATGGAACTTGTGTCTTGATCCAGAGTAAGGCACTTAGATGTCGCTGTGAATCCCATGAGGATGGGAATCAATTCTGTTGGTTGGAGTGGAATCTCAAGAGGGGGTGGATTGAGTTCCAACTTAAAATTTCTATTAAAACCCTTGTTTTAAAAGGATACCCCAATTTTAAAACAACCTAGATAATTAACATAGTAGGGATATAAATGTTTATTTGGTCAACAGGTTTCTTAAAGGGTGATTAATCCTCAGTTGAATCTGTGTAAAACACCTATTCGACTTTTGAAACAAGCGTACTAAATTAAAAAAATACACACACTAACAAAAACTAACTATCAAAGTGAAAGCAAAACAGTTTTATGTTTTAGAAAATACAATCAGCTGAAAATATATACAACAGAGCATAACAAAATATAGTGCAGAGTGAAGTAAAACAAGAGGTTCAGTCTCAAGCTGAGACTTAATCCTATCCACTTGGTGATCACCTACCACTAATCAGTTTATATTAGCAATAAACTTGATACACGGCCTGTATCATGCTTTACAACAGTTTTCACAATCTTTCCAGGGTTCACACCCTCTACCACTGTTCTTCGTGGGAAAGATAGGCAATACAGACCGCACACGGTCTCTTCCATAGTTTTACGTGGGAAAAATTTAAGTGAGGTTTGATGTAATTATATTCAATATACTCCAGTTCTAGAATAGGAGACAGTGTGTGAAGCAGACAGACACACTTCTCAGAAATGTAAAATGAAAGAACACAATAGAGCTAAGACTATAAGATTGATTTTAAAAAGCTCTATGTGTTATAAGTTCAACCTTTGACTCCTTGGAGTGAAGAATTTGATGTTTGAGCCTTTATCTTAAAGTTGTCTCCAAAACAGAGTGTTGCAACTCCAGGTACTAGCTTTTAGGAATTTATTTTTCTGCTTCTTGATTTGATTGAATGTTTATGAGACACAGAAGGCAACCTCGAGTTGTTTTCTCGAAATGATCTTCTTAAAGTTCTTGGGTTTCGAAGTGAAGTTTCTTAAATGGTTCTTCCCTGTTCTTCATTAATTTCTTCCTCATGTATTTAACTTCTGGACTTTCATTCCTCATTTTTCTCTATGCCTCTATATATATTTCTTCCATGATCTTCTCTTTCATATTCAAAGTACGACAATAGGAGTAAGTACATCACGTGCACTCATTCTCGTACCTCGTACTGTCAAGATATTGTCACCTGATATGTCTACAATAATCCTTAATTAAGTCATAAGCATTAAATTTAGAAAATATGACCATTAGAACAATCATAAGAATTTGACAAAGTATAGAGTAGAGCAGTATGGTAGACTGGTAATGGTAGCCTTCACATCGGTAGGTTTGAATAGCAGGTGAACATCAGCAACCTCCAACTGTAACCTTACATCGGTAACCTTCAGCAGTAACCTTCAACAGTAGGCTTTCATCGGTGACCTTTTTATTGGTGACCATGTATCGGTGACCTTTTATCGGTGACCTTGTATCAATGACCTTGCATCGGTGACCTTGTATCAGTGACCTTGTATCAGTGACCTTATATTAGCGACCTTGTATCGGTGACCTTGCATCAGTGACATTGCATCAGTGACCTTGTATCGGGGACCTTGTGTCAGTGAACTTGTATCGGTGACCTTGTATCAGTGACCTTGTATTGGTGACCTTGTATTGGTGACCTTGTATCGGGGACCTTGTATCTGTGACCTTGTATCGGTGACCTTGTATCTAGATAAATTCTGCACTGTAAGCTTAACCAATCAAGTAGTGAGATTGAGAGTATGTGAATATTACTATATAGAAACAAGAAACATAAATGAAACATGATTAACATAGAATGAAAAAATGATTATCACATAAATGAAACATAATTTGGGATTATCAAAACATGTGAGTCCAACAATCTCCCCCTTTTTGATAATCACAAATTATGTCATTGAATCTTTAGGTTTAAGAGTTTTGAATCAAGGTTAAAAGAATCTACTAATTTCATCAGTGATGTGAGCATTCAAAAATTATATGGTGAACACTACATTAAGGCTTGAATATATATAAATACTTCTCCCCCTTCATGATTAACAAAGAGGCATTCATAACAAAAATAGATAAATGGGAGTGTTTGTATTAATAAAACAGGAGTACAATAGACTAAAAGAATACACCAATACCTATCAGCTAAGACAGTCCACACTCAATCCACATCAGAGATGTCCAATGGAGCTTTTTCTTTGGAAGCTGAGGAGGCAGGTTCTGAAGGTGGAGTGATAGGCCGAGGGATGGCAGTGATCAGTGTAGGAAGAGAAACCATTGAGGCATCAGTGGACCTATAGTGAGTAGAACTCTGAGTAATCATTGGGGTCAAACTTCTGATGGCCTGGATATGAGTCATCAAAGGAGCAGTACCGGTGGAACCTGAGGAATTTGAAGAAGTAGGAAAAGTAGGAGGAACAATTATGGGTGTGCAGTCCACATGAAGCAAGGGTAATAGACGATTTTGGAAGTCCATAACGATGCTTCCCCCTCTTTCCATAGCTGAGATGAAATCATTTTTGTTTTCCATGAATCTCTCTAGGGAAGGGGTCATCTCTCTAAGCTTGCTCACATGATCATTAAATGCCTGAGTGATAGGAGGGATTCTCAAATTTTCCAAAATCTGCTTAAAGTGACCATTCATCTGATGCTTAGTGTATACCCATTTGTAATAGTATTCAACTTGATCTTTAATGGACTTCTAATATTGAGAGGCTTCCATTAAATAATCTCCCAGAAACTTATGAATTTCCATGGTAATGGAAATGACTCGAGTCACAGATTGAGGGTCCTAGGTACTGGTACTAGATAATCTTTCTACTTCTTCTCTAACAACAGATCTGAAAGCCTCTATATCAACTGGAGGATATGCTGAAGTGGAAGCAGATGCACCTAGAGGTGCTAGAGAGAAATCCATTTTCTCCTTGAACTATTTGGTCATCCCATTGAAGAGCCTTGTCACATCATCATCTTGGCCTTTGACATGTGTTTCCATAGACTTATTGAAGTCCTCAAACACAGTTACCAACGGTTGAGCCACACTCTTGATATATTTGAGATCTATTTCCACCTGATCTCTTGAATCCATATATGCATCTAAGATGAAAATAGTCTACTTCACTGATTCCATAGAATCTGCCAATGTGTGTACCTGATTTTGACATACCTTGACCTCATGTAACATTGATGAGTGAGAGGTAGAAATTATCATTTCCACTACAGATGTAAGGATTCCTTGATTGTGATCTATTGTTCTCGCTATCTCAGTGGCTTTCTCATCAATATGACTCTTCAGGTCTTATTTCAAAGAATCCAATTCATCCTTATTTACATAATCTCGAGGTAACAGAACCATTGGCTGCCCAATGGTAGTTTCTGAGATAGTAGGAATTGGTGGACTTCTGATTGGTTGGTCATCTTCAGAATCTCCATAATCTAAGCTTAAACCACAAAGCTTGGAGCTTCTGTCCGGTCCTCTATCTCATGAGAAATAGCAACTGATCCTATAGCAACAGGTTCATCCCCTCACTTGGATCATTCTCCTGATCAGCCACATCTATCTCCATCAGACCTCCTTGATCAACTTCATTAACAGGAAGGTCCACTGGCACTTCCTCCACAGAATCTTCAATGACTTACAAAACAAGTCCAGCAAAAAAGGAATCAGAAACTTCTTCATCTCCACTTTCTACCATTTCTGTATGTCCTATTAGAGGACTAATACATTCAAATTTCTCATCACTTTCATCTAAAACTATTTCAAAGTAAGCATGACTTGACTCAAAATCCGCATCCTTATCTGAGGAATCTATAATGTCTCTTAAGAAATTTTCATCCCCTTCTTCTTCACTGGTTTCCTCATCACTGTCCCTTGACAGTCTCCCTTCTAGGCAACATTTTTTGTAGACTGGGAAGACCAAAGGATACAGTACTAGTATGAGGATTGTAGGGAAGTTCAGGATCACTCCTTTCATATATATGAGAATCCTCTCTTTCTTGCACAACACAAACTTGTTCTCCTTCTTCATTTGAATAGGCAAGCTCAACTTCATCAGGCTTAAGACCAGGGTCTCCCTTATTTTTAGGCCTAGTAGGATGAGCCACAGGGTTAAACTCTTCATATACCTTAGCCTCATCATTCACCCATCTCTTCATCCATGGATTCCAGTTGATCTTCATCAACTTTCAAATCACTTGGGTGATGCAATGGTTATCTAGCACAAGAACGTTTATTCCTTAGCTCCAGCAACTACTTTCACTTTCTACGTAAAGGATATCAACTTAGCATGAAATAGGGCATTGGATTTGGAACTAGGTTTGGTCATATCTTCTAGTTGAATCATCAATAGCCTAAATAAGTTGATCTTCTTGTCACACTTTAACGGATACAATAGAAAAACATCCTAAAACTTTAAATTTGCAAAGTCCCCTCTCTTGGGACTTAAAACATGCTAGATAAACTTGAAAAGAAGCTTATCTTCTTCTACCATTTTAGCAGCAATGACTTTACTAGGAATTCCATTCCCTATTAATTAAGTTAATGCTTCTTCATAGCAGAATAACTCGCTAGTGGGAGTCACCAATTTTGACTAATAATCAAAAATCCCTTCATGTAGAACCCCCAAGCATTCATACCACTCAGTAGAGGAGAAACTGACACTTACTCCATTTACTCTGGAAGTCATCCGGTGATCATCCACGGACTGCTCAAACTTGAGATACTCATAAAACTCCTCCACTAACTTCAGGTAATAGTGTCCATTATTTTTTGCAAAACACTCAACCCATCCCTAAGCTTCATGTGCCTTCAGTACTAACGACTGACTCGACAGTAGCCACTCTGAACTTAACTCCTTCTCAACCACTATTTCCCTCTTTGATAAATACGAGTTAAGAACTTTTTCCACGGTTTGTCTTCCACTAATAGACTTGTCTCTAGGTCTCTTAGGATCCTTCATGTCTCCTTCATCAGCAACCGACGGCCTTTTCACTCTCGCCATCGATCTGGAGTGGTTTGAGGTGTCAGTAGAGGTTTAGGTTCTGAGATTTGGGAGGAAAAGGTTCAGGAGAGGGTTTGATGTGGATCAAAATGTGATCTGTGTTTTATTTTTATCATTTAGATATCAAGAAAATGAAACAGATTAAATAAATAAGTAATATGCAGAAAACATTTCAGATTCAGGCTGAGAACAAAAAAAACACAAAGTCTCAAAATCAAGTCGTCTATCGGTAAAGAGGCATCGGTAAGGTCCAACGGTGAGGTCCTACTGGTAAGGTCTAATGGTGAGGTCATATCGGTAAGGTCTAATGGTGAGGTCATATCGGTAAGGTCTAATGGTAAGGTCCTATACTCAACATTTTATCATACCTAACTCATGTTTGATATAATTTAACCTCTCATAATTCAAAGGCTTTGTGAATATATCAGCCAATTGGTGTTCAGTACCAATGAATTCAAGAGTGATATCACCTCTTTGATAATAATCTCTCAATAAATGATGTCTCACATCAATATTCTTGGTCCTAGCATGATATAATAGATTTTTAGAGATGTTAACTTCACTTGTACTATCACAGTTTATAGAGACATGTTTGAATTTATATCCATAGTCTAGTAAAGTGTGTTTCATCCAAAGAATTTGAGCACAAAAAATACCAACAACTATATATTTATCCTCTACAGTAGATAATATAATAAAATTATGTTTCTTACTACACCATGATACTAATGACTTGCCTAAAATGTGACATGTTCTAGAGGTGCTTTTTCTGTCTAACTTGCAACCAGCAAAGTCAGCATCCAAATAACTTATTAAATAAAATGTATATCCTCTTGGATATAATAGTCCTAAATTTATAGTATGCTTGAGATATTTAAAAATCCTTTTAACATAATTTATGTGAGACTCTTTGGGATTTTCTTGAAAACGAGCACACGTTCATACACAGAACATAATGTCAGGTTTGCTAGTAGTAAGATAGAGTAGACTTTCAATCATACCTTGGTAATTGGTTTAATCCACTGATTTACCAGTTTCATCATCATCTAACTTGAAATTTGTACTCATAGGTGTATCACTACCTTTAATACAATCCAAACCAAAATGTTTCCAAAGATCCTTAGTATATTTACTTTGATTTTAAATAAAACCATTTTTATTTTGAAAATTTTGAAATCCAAGAAAAAAATTTAGTTCCCCCATTAGACTCATTTCAAATTCATCTTGCATCATTTTTAAAAAAACATTACATAGATCATTTTTAGAGTATCCAAAAATTATATCATCTACATAAATTTTTACTATTAAAACATCTTTTGAAATCCTTTTAATAAAGAGAGTAGGATCCGCTATTCCTTCAGTAAAACCTTTTGAAATAAGAAAGGAACTAAGTCTACGATACCAAGCTCTTGGAGCTTGTTTTAGACCATATAAGTCTTTATAAAGATTAAAAATAGGATTTAAAAAATGGAGATTTGTAAATCCATGGGTTGTTTAACAAACACATCTTCAACTATATACCCATTTAGAAAAGCACTTTTAACATCCATTTGATAATGTTTAAAATTCAGATGAGCTGCATAAGCAAGTAGTATCCTAATGGCCTCTAACTAAGCTATAGGTGCAAAGGTCTCCTTATAGTCTATCCCTTCTTCTTGACTATATCCTTGTGCTACCAGTCTAGCCTTGTTTCTAACTATGTTTCCAGAATCATAAACTTTATTTCTAAACTCCCATTTAGTGCCTATGGTCAATGGGTCTTTAGGTCTATCCACTAATTCCCAAAATTTGTTTCTTTCAAACTGATTCAATTCATCTTTCATATATATCTCCCAAAATTCATCATTTATAGCATCATTAATATTTTTAGGTTCAATCTATGAAATAAAAACTTGATGTTCAACCTGGTTTCTCAAAGAAGATCTAGTTTGTGTTTTTCTATTTAAATCAGTTACAATAGCATCTAAAGGATGATTTTTGATAGTTCTCATACATCTAGAAAGAGTTGAACTAGACTCCTCGTGATTATATCTTGGTTCAGATTCACCATGCATAGATTCTGGAAAGTTTCCAGAACTGTTTGTTTTCACTAAGGGTTCACTGTCTTTGTCATTTAGGTCCAGAATTTAAATATCTTCCTCAAGATGTTCAAGAGTGGTTTTGAGTTCATGTGGATCAGTCTCATCAAATTTTACATGAATTAATTCTTCCACACATTTGGTTATCTTATTAAATACTCTATAGACTTTACTAGAAATTGAGTAACCTAGGAAAATTCCTTCATCACTTTTTGAAGAAAATTTTTCAAGATTATCTTTAGTGTTAAGGATAAAGACTTTATGACCAAAAACTCTATAGTAATTAACATTAGGCTTCCTATTATTCCAAAGCTCGTATAGGGTCTTCTTAAGAATACGTCTAATCAAGACTCTATTGATAATTTAACAAGCTGTGTTAATAGCTTCAGCCCAAAAATAAATAAGAAAATCATATTCATTGAGCATTTTCCTAGCAATCTCTTGAAGGGTTAAATTTCTTCTTTCCACAACTCCATTCTGTTGAGGTGTTTTAGGAGTAGACAAATTATGATTATAGCCATTTTGTGAGAAAAAAGATTTCAAGTCTTGATTCTAAAACTCACGTCCATGATCACTTCTCAAGGTCTTAATTCTAAGTCCACTAAAAATTTCTCCAGACTTGAAGTATTTGATAAAATAAGAACAAGATTCACTTTTGTGAGAAAGAAAGTATACACAAGTGTACCTAGAAAAATCATCTACAAGAACATAAACATAGTGCTTCACAATAAAACTTGAAACTCTATATGGTCCAAGCAAGTCCATGTGAGCCAACTGAAGTGTTTGAGAAGTAGATACTTCTTTCTTTGGTTTGAAGGAAACTTTTTGTTGTTTTCCCTTTTCATAGGGATTACACACTTTGTCAAATGGGAATTCTAATTTAGGTAAGTATCTAACTAAACATTTCTTAGATAGTTTTATAAGAGAGTTCACATTGAAGCATCCTAATATTCTGTGCCACAACCAAAACTCTTTATGAAAATCATTTAAACATGAAACATTTTTCTTAGCTAGAGAATCTAAATCCACAGCATATACATTTTCATTTCTAAGAGTAGTAAATATTAAATAATTTTTAGAATTAAAAACATTACACACATAATTTTCAAATTTAACATTGAATCCATCATCACACAACTGAGAGATGCTTAGAATATTGTATTTTAAACCATCAACAAAAAAGTAATTTTGAAATTAATACAGTATTAGGGTTACCAAACTCGCCTAAACTGACGATTTTTTCTTTTGAATTATCACCAAATGTAACATGTCCACCATAAACTTTAATTAGGATTTTGAAGCACGAGTATTCTTCTATCATGTGTCTTGAACATCCATTGTCCAAGTACCATAGAGTTTTACAGGAGCTCTTTAGACTATTTTCCTGCAAAATAGATTAAGTGTGGGGTAACTTTGGTACCCAAATTTTCTTGGGTCCAGAGAGGTTATCAAGTAAAACTTTAGAAACCCATACTTTTCTCATAGTTTTTCTATAATCAAAAGATATATTTTGAGACATGAACACTTTGTTTGGTCCTTTAGAGAATTTTTTTTCAAGAGATAGTCCAAAACTTGAACTAGTTGTGAACTGTCCATATTTTGAAATAAATTTACTTTTAATAATTCTTCTCTATCCTGGTTGATATCCAAGACCAGTTGTGTATTTTAGGGAAATTTGTTTTCCTAGAAACTGAGTCAAGGTCTCTCTACCAGTAGTAAACTTTTCCAAATCCCTTTTTAATTTCTCATTTGATAATTTGAGTTTAGTATTTTATTATAATAGCTGAGAACATTTTTCTTTCTCAATATCCATATTATATTTGTAATTATAATTTAAAGCAAGTTTCCTTTTCAATAGTTTATATTTATCCTTGAGCTCATTAAATGTATCCTCAAGCATTCCACAGTATTCAAATAGTTCATCCTTAGTCATATTTTTTTCATTGTTTGAGTCACTTTCATTCCCAGAATAATAAGCATCGGGTATAGGGGAATTGGGTGTTACCTCGGATGTTTCTTTCATGAAACACAGATTTTCATGTTTGATCTTGTCATCATCATAAGTTTCAGATCCACTTGAGCTATCTTCTTAGGCACTTCAGGTGTCCTTCATAGCCTTTTTATAACCCTTTCCCTTTTCTTCATACTTCTTCTTAAACTTAAGCTTGGGGCAATCATCCTTCACAAGGCCTCTTCATTTACACTCATAGCAGAGTATATTAGTTGTATTTTCATTCCATTTTATATCATTTTTCTATTGTCCATTATTATCAAACTTTCAATTGTAGTTTTATTTTCTAAAGAACTTTTTCTTTTGATAGAACTTCTTGAATCTCCTTGCAATATGATCCATCTCATCATCACTATCAGAGTCAGAGTCTTAACTTGTGGAAGTGTCTACATGAGCATGAACATTTTCTTTATCCTTGTTCTTTGAGGTAGCAGTCTTGAATGCTACAGATTACTTCCTTGGTTTTTCATCTAATTCTTAATTCATCTTAAGTTCTTCTTCATACATCGTAAGCTTTCCAATTAATTCCTTTAATGGTAGATTTCCCATGTCACTAGATTCTCGGATAGAAACAGAAGTTCCTCTCTATCTGTTAGGTAGGCATCTAAGCCGTCTCATAATATGATCCTTATTGTCCACTGGTTTTCCAAGTAGACTCATGGTGTTCACTATTTTGTTGAACCTGATATACATTTCAAAGATAGGTTCATCATGCCTCATTTTAAAATTATCATATTTAATAGTATATGTATTTAATCTCATTTATTTAACATTAGTTGTTATGTCATGGGAAATGTCTAGAGTATCCCAAATTTCATAAGCAATTTTACAAGAAGATATTATAATGAATTTATCATCACCTAGAGAACAGTACAAAGCATTCATTTCGTTACAATTATTGTTATATGTGGCTTTAGTCAACTAAGACCATGTGTCCCTAGTAGTAGCATGCAATATATATTTTTCTTTAATTGTGTCCCAGATTTCAAGTCCCATGCACTCTAGATACATTTTCTTTTTTAATTTCCACTGAACATAGTTATTACCATTAAATAAAGGTGGCATGTTAATATTAGCACCCTCAACTCGGTTATCTATAGTTAATTAGAATTTAAAGAACTCAAAATTTAGATATGACATAAATTTTATGATCTTTAAGATACAACTAAAATCACAATTTAAAAGAATTTGAAAACTTGAAAACAAAGAACCTCTGATACCAAATGTTGGTTGGAGTGGAATCTCAAGAGGGGGTGAATTGATTTCCTACTTAAAATTTATGTTAAAAATATTATTTTAAAAGGATCCCCTAATTTTAAAACGGCCCAGTTAATTAAGGCAGTAGAGATGTAAATGTTTAGTTGGTCAATAGGCTTCTTAAAGGGTGATTAATCCTCAGTTTAATCAGTGTAAAACACCTATTTGACTTCTGAAAAAAGTTTATTGAATTAAAAAAATACACACACTAACCAATACTAACTATCAAAGTGAAAGTAAAATAGGTTTATGTGTTAGAAAATATAAGAATCAGAAAATAGATAAAAGAGAGCATAACAAAATATAGTGCACAATGAAGTAAAACAAGAGGTTTAGTATCAAGCCAAGACTTAATCCTCTCCACATTGTGATCACCTTCCACCAAGAATTTTATATTATCAATAAACATGATACACAGCATGTATCAGGTTTTACAACAGTTTTCACAAACTGTCCAGAGTTCACACCCTCTACCACTATTCTTCGTGGGAAAGACAAATAATACAGACCACACAAGGTCTCTTCCAAAATTTTATGTGGGAAAAAATTTAAGTGAGGTTTGATGTAAGGATATTCAATATCCTCCAGTTATAGCACATGAGATAGTGTGTGAAGCAAATAGACACAATTCTCAGAAATGTAAAATGAAAGAACACAATAGAGCTAAGACTATAATCTTGAGTTTACAAAGCTTTATGTTTTAACAGTTCAGTTTTTGACTCCTTGGAGTGAATAATTTTATGTTTGAGCATGTATCTAGAAGTTTTCTCCAAAACAAAGTGTCACAACTCGAGGTACTAGCTTTCACAAATTGAGTGTTCTGCTTCTTGAGTTGATTGAAAGTTTATGAGATATAGAAGGCAGCCTCAAGTTTTTTTCCCAAAATGATCTTCTTGAAGTTCTTGGGGTTCTCAGTGAAGGTGCTCAAATGGTTTTTCCTTGTTCTTCAGTAATTTTTTCCTCGTGTATTTGACTTCTGGACTTGCATTCCTCATTTTTCTCTGTGCCTCTATATATCTTTCTTTCTCAGTCTTCTCTTTCATATTTGAGGTCCGATAATAGGAGTAAGTACATCATGTGCAATATTTCTTGTAACTCATACTATCAAGATATGGTCTCCTGATAGGTCTTAAATAATAATTAATTAAGTTAGAAGCATTAAATTTATAAAATATGACTGTTAGAATAATCATAAGAATTTGAAAAGGTGTGGAGTAGAGGAGTATGGTAGCCTAGTAATGGTAGCCTTTACATCGGTAGGTTTTAACAGCAGGTGCACATCGGCGACCTCCAACTATAACCTTCCATCGGTAACCTTCAGCAGTAACCTTCAACTGTAGGCTTGCATCGGTGACCTTTTTATAGGTGACCATATATCGGCGACCTTGTATCGGTGACCTTGGATTGGTGACCATGCATCTGTAAACTTGCATCGGTGACCTTGTATCGGTGACCTTGTATCGGTGACCTTGTATCGATGACCTTGTATCGGTGACCTTGTATGGGTGACCTTGTATCGGTGACCTTTTATTGGTGACCTTGTAGTGGTGACCTTGTATCGGTGACCTTGTATCGGTGACCTTGTATCGGTGACCTTGTATCGGTGACCTTGTATCTAGATAAATTCTGCACTGTAAGCTTAACCAATCAAGTAGTGAGATTGATAGTATGTGAATATTACTCTATATAAACAATAAACATTAATGAAACATGATTAACATAGAATGAAAACATGATTATCACATAAATGAAACATGATTTGGGATTATCAAAACAGGTGAGTCCAAAAAAGTCATGCGTACTTATGGAACATACCACTATGAAAATCAAATTCACGCACAGGGAACATAGGTTCATTGATAAATAACTATATGATGAATGTCCTTATGTAGATCAAGATCATGAATAGGAGGGGTAATATCACTGTTTTGTAATAAAATCTGAGGTATATATCCATGTTCAGGTGGAGATGTTGCTCAGATCATCTACAATACTCACCCTTTGTGTGTAGTACCAAACAAATCCAATTTTCTGTCTTGGAATGCTTGACTCCCAACATGTTTTTCTTTGAGAAATGTTCGTGAATTCCCACTGACATTAAATTCTTCATTTATGAACCTACTCAATTAGTCTTGAGATCATATGATTTGCAAGGTCAATTTGGACATGGTATCTATCTTGAATGCTCTAACTTCTTCGTAATTTCAAGGACTTAGAAAACATAGATTCATTTTTTCTAAGGATATGTCGTGGGCCCTACAATATTTCTTTCTCTTTATTTACTTTTCCCTAACTTTTTCATAAGCATCATATGGAGGAAGACTTAATATGGATGGATTTGTATTTTTCTCAGTCTTACTTTTTAAAGTTTTTTGACATGACATTATTTTATGCATTTATATTTTATAAATGCTCAATATTTACTAGATCATATAGAGTGTATGTCCCGTGAGAAGATACTCAACTTTTTTCTAGGATTCCCTTGTCAGGTTTTTATCATGGTGAGCATTATGTCTCTTCCAGTTGGAAATTTTAGGGTCATGTAAGATAGACCATCTTCATGCTATGGTTTAGGGTCTTCTAGATTGGACCTTTGAGATTCTATTTATTTTAATGTTGTTTTGTCAGGAATTTTTGAGTGTCTATATAGTTTAATGTCTTACTTATAGAAATTTATGGAAAATGGGGATAACAAACTAGGGATGACTCAAAACACTATGGGGTGCTGAGTCCCACCATGGTGTTTTTAGGGCTCGTGAGGATTAAA
This sequence comes from Viscum album, assembly GCA_963277665.1. Lineage (NCBI taxonomy): Eukaryota > Viridiplantae > Streptophyta > Magnoliopsida > Santalales > Viscaceae > Viscum > Viscum album. The sequence goes on along the minus strand of OY728135.1, from coordinate 245,642,107 downwards.
AAGACTTTATACTGAGCCAAGATGTCTCTGGTTGGTGGGTATGATCCCTTCTAAGCCATTTTCATGGAATAACTAAGAGATATCTCTTCTTTTTCAAGGTATATGGATGATTTATGGATGTAACATGGTTGAGGGTTAAATAATAGGGTAGTTAGGCCCATCTGGATAGTTGGAATATAGGTGACATAAACCATAACCCAAAGGTTTCAATTAGTGAATATGGGATCGGGCAGATATACCAGGTATGTCCCATGACACTATGAGATACCATATTCTATCATGGTGTCATTGGGGATCATAAGGATTAGTACGTTCTACTTATAGAACCAATATGTCTCTTGTTGGTGGCTCTAATCCCTTACACATCAATCACATGGCCAAACCGATAGATCTCTTTTCCTTTCCAAGGGTCATGAAAGATTCATCAAGACTCAAACATTCAAATGATGAAGTTGGGTTGTGGATGAAAATTATCCCGAAAGGGTTTTGGCACCCTATTATAATTCAACTTCTGATTGTAAATCTCGAGCCTTATATCCTATGGTTTTAAATCATAAGGTGTGGTCCATCAACGGATCAGGATAGAAGTGTTTCATTCCATCCTTGATAAAGGGTAAAAAACACAGTGATGTAACATTGAGGATTTCGAATCCACTTGAATAGTTTGGTATGGAGATTGTAAATAATAGTCTAAAGTGAATGGGTCATGAGTAATGATATGGGACAATAATTCTGGGGATAACCTAAAACACAATGGGGTTCTAAGTTCCACCGTGGTGATGTTAGGCTCACGAGAAACAGAAATCCCTTTATACTGGACCAATATTTCTTTTTTCGATGTGTCTAACCCCTTCTATATCAATATCATGGTCGATCAGAGAGATCTATTTTTATTTTCCAAGAGATATGAAAGGTTCGAGGCGACCCAAGTCACTTTAAATCATGAAGTGTTTTTTATAGAAAATGTAATATTCAATAAGGGTTCGAGGACACTAAAAGTTGTGTCACCGCCTAGAGAACAAATTCTCACAGTGAGGAGACGTGATAAATAATTAATCTTATTTTTTCCTAGAGGAAGGGATCTGGAGAGCTTATCTTGGATTTTAATTGGTCTACAAGGTAGACCTTATAAGCTTTATTCCATTTATGTGGGTCCTATTTTTTACTTAACCACTAGAGGTGAAGATTTAAACAAGTGAAGATTTCACTTTTTATTAGGTTTCCCATTGTTTATTTTCATCCTACAAGTTTTTTGTCTCTTTCTCTAGTAGTTTAAGGTCCTGTGATTTGAACTATTATAGGATACAGTTTAAGGTCATTAAACTTTGACCAAAGTGTGGGAAGTTTAAATTCATGACACCTGTGGACCTAATATGGGATATGATACATAAGAGCCTAATTAGGATTCATATGGTCAATAGTACTCAAAAATATTTCCAACCAAGAGATGGAATTATTTTAAGTCACAGATCAAGTTTCTCAGGTTATGAGTGTTGATATGGGACAATAATATTGGGGATAACCTAAAACACATTAGGGTTATATGTTCTTCCATGGTGATTTCAAGCTCACAAGAATAATAAAACCCTTCATACAAGACCAAGATGTATTTGTTTGGTGGGTTTAATCCCTTCAACATCAATATCATGGTCAATCAGAGATATATCTTTTCTTTTCTAGGGTAGTGAAAGGTTTATGGAAACCTGAGGCACTCAAAACATGAATCAGGATTTTTGGACGTAGGTGATTAAAAATATTATGGAAACACCATGTGATTTGGTTGACCAAGGTAAGACTCATATGGTCCTTTGATAAAGAATGTTAATGTGTGATGATCAATGTTTATTTTAACGTCATACAGAAAGGATGAATTCTGTGTAGTTTATCATCATGCGGTGAGGATGTGGGAACTGACATGAATGGGTGGAAATGTTACAGTTGGGCCCAAGGATAAAAGGTTTGGAATCACTATGTTTCTCATAAAAATGATAATCAAACCACATTTAGTTCGTAAAGGGTTATTCAGTTTAATATCTGGTGGCAAGAACGTGGGTTAGCCAATATGAGATGGTGGTATTGCAGTTGGGCCCTAAATAGAATTATGGGAATCACTTAATATTCCATGATTATGGAGAATCAAGTCACATGTAGTTCTTAATAAGGTTACCTGTATAGGTTCTATCCCATACCCAAAGAGAGGGCAATGGTTATATTAATTTTACATGACTAGGACCAAAGTTGGAAATCCAAATTTTGCTACGTATCCTATGAGGATAGTAATCAAGTCACAAAATTTTCTTGAGTGAGAAACTCTCTATACTGGTCTGACTCATATAAAGATGTGTGAATTATCTCTACTGAATATTATATATGTTCCCATGATTGGATATCTTTGCATCACTACATATCCAGTGATGATAGGAATCATGCCACACCTAGTTCATGAGAAACCGTGTAGTTTTCCATCATGTGGAATGGACTAAGATGGACTATTGTGAAAAAGTGATGATGTTGTGACTGGTCCCATTAATGGAAGTCTAGAATTCTCTACATATCTCATGAAAATTTAGAATCAATCCATACATAGTTCTTAAAATCCCAAACATGTTAACATCATGCAGTGAGGACAGAGGTGGACCGATGTAAATTTATGGGAATATTGTGGTTGGGACAAAGGGTGGAAGTATGGGTGTCACTACGTGTCTTATAAAAATGATAATCAAACCGCACGTAGTTTGAAAGAGAAATGTAGTTTAACATCTTTTGGGGAGGATGTGGGCTCCCAGATTGTGAATATGGATAAAGTGGATATAGGTGTGGTTGATGACACACACAAACTATAGTGATCCTCTTGAGCGAGGCCCACAAGAGTGTGCAGTTTCATGTCATGCATGGGACATTAACAATGTAGTTTATTTTCCTAAGATAAGGACTAATTTTATGCCTTTTATGGAATCTTATTCAAGACCAAGATGAAAATGTCAAAGCTGATATGCCTTGTTTATGTGGGGAACCCCTTTTTGAAATTCCTATTCCCACGTGAGCTATGATCTATGTTAGAAACAAGGAACAAAAATGAATCCCCTCACCATGCAGAGGCATTTAAGAGTAGGACAGGGGAATTTCCTATCATTTAGTGGCTGGAAAAAGATTTATAATCGATGCATCCCTACGTATCTCATTGGAAATGAAAATCAATCCCTACTTAGTTCTATAAAATCTATACAGTTTAACATCATGTGGTAAGGACATGGGTCACTCGACACGAATGAAGATGGACGTCAAGGGCCCTTGTATTTTATCGTTATCTGGTAAGGATGATATATTTTGTGTAGTTTAACATCTTATTTCCAAGATCCACTAGTATAGTTTAACATCATTTTTATATGATGATCTTGTAAAATTTAACATCATGTAACATGGACCAACACCATATAGTTTAAATTCATGTGGTTAGGATGAGAGATGTCATGCAGTTTAATGTCTTACTTCCAGGATGCACTGGTACAGTTTAACAGCATGTTTCTAGGACAAGTGTGTAAAGTTTAATTTCATGTAATTAGGATGAACTCCATATAGTTTACCATCATGTGGTAAGGAAAAAAGATGTTTTTTAGTTTAACATATTACTACCAGGACACACTGATATAGTTTAACATCATGTTTCTAGGAAGAGCTTGTAATTTTAATGTCATGTAACCAGGATGAACTCCATACAGTTTACCATAATGTGGTGAGGATGAGAGATTCCATTCAGTTTAATGTATTGTTACTAGGATTCACCGGTACAATTTAACATTATTTTTCTAGGATAATCTTGTATAGTTTAACATCGTGTATCCAGGATGAACTTCATATAGTTTACCATCATGTGTTTCATATTATTAGTGGGATTTACACTAATTTCAACGCCCAAACCATTATTAGATGTGTGATGTGGAAGATTGCCTCCTCCTTATCTGGATCGTCTAGGATACTGGCTCCATTATCCAATGCGTTGGTGTGAACATTATGTGATCGGGGAACATGATGCAATGTTGGATTAAGAGGGAACTCATCCCTCATTCCCAAAACATAGCTATTGAGAGGGGTATTTTATTCCTTTTTTATGGAATATTCACTATTAATCTTCTTTAACACTAAATTAGAGTCCCTCATTGATGTTCAGGTAGGCTACATGAAGCTGTAGGGCTAGTTACAACCCAACGATGAGGGCTTGATATTAGGCCTTGTTATTTGTGCAGCCTTCATATAGTGGGAAAGTGTAGGGCAGAACTTCCTTTTCCATAGAGAAAAATAAAATCCCTTGTCGATTGATATTTGGTTTTTCCATACATATGACGATGGGGCTCTGAGAGGTTCCATCAAAGTACATATCTCTTGTCTGAGGAGTTTTATGGGCATATAATAACACTTAATATGGAAGCTCGATGTTTTCCTATGTATTTTCCAAGGCAGGATGTGCTGTAAGGAAACCAGCCAGGGATTTCCCTTTCACATACTTTTGTGATATGAAATTAATGTCGCATTACTACAGAATGATCGCCCATCTGACCAGGTTCCTAGTTAACATTGGACGACCTAGGATGTATTTGAGTGGATCAATACAAGAGACTAGATGAAATTCATGGTGCTGCATGTAATGCCTTGTCTTTTTCACTATGAAAATCAATACAAAATAGTTCTTCTCAACATCATAATATCTAGTATCAATACCTAGCATCATATGGATGAGGTAGTAGATATTTTTATCACTCCCACATCATTTTTCTATGTGAGGATATAGCTCAGTGAGTGTTCCATGGCCTCCACATATAATATGAGTGACCTCCCTTCCACAAGGGGCATTAGGACCACTGAGTGCAGGAGACACTGCTTGTGACTTTCAAAGTCTTCCTATCAATAATAATTCTATCTTAATAAGGAAAATGTTGGGAATCCATCTTGGGTATTTCAGTTTTTATAAGAAGTTGTATTTCATAAACTTTTCAACCTCTTCCTCTAAATTGGTGGAATGATATGGGCACATTCTCTTGGTTTGCTTCTTGAATTGTCGATGCCCATTGGGCAGTCTGAGATGGTGTGTAGCCATGTTCAGATTCAGTCCCAAAATTTTTGTATAGTTCCAAGTGAACACATATCTGTATTTCTTTAGAAATGTGATTTACATCTCTATCTCTTAGAGGGGTGTGGAAGCACTAATCAGTGTAGGCCGCGAGTCTTCTTCTGTTTCCCAAATTTATCTTCCTAAGCTCATTAATGGTGGTGGAGACACCTTCCCCAAATGTTGGAGGGTCTTTCCTAAGATCATCCTCATCTTCCTATAATTCTGATTATGTGGTGGCATTTTCAGATAGAACTATAAATATAGGGACTTTTCCATCACTATTAGGGTGAGGGAGGCTATTATAAGAGACATAACCATCCTTTTCTATATGAGATATCATAGAGAAATGTTAGATATGATCATCTCTTACACTGTCATTGAGGACATGAGGGTCCTAGACCTCTAGGATTAGATCTGATACTTCTACCAGACTTATGGAGAACACATAGTCACTATCAAGCATACTCTAGGGATTTACTAGTGTAGTCCCCTAATCCATTGGGAGATGCAATCTATATATCATAGTCTACCACCTTTTTCTTTCCTCACATATTATAGAGATCGGATTCATCATATATGGATCTTGCAATATTGAAGAGGGAATTTTCACCATTTCATATGCTGACTTTCCCATCTAATGCTAATGATATCTCCAAAAGATTGAGATGCCACAAAGTTTATCATCCTATGACCGGGACGTGTTTCGTGTAGTTTTCATCATGTGGTAAGGAAATTACTATAGGGGTCTAGGCTAGGATATAGGATCCAGGTGTCCCTATTTATCTTTTTTGGATAAGAATCAATCCATACGTAGTTATAGAAAACCCATGCAGTTTAGTGTCATTCATAAAAGGACATCCTCTATGAAGTTTAACAGATTGCTTTAAAGAAGTTAATATGGGTGGCTAGTCCATGTAATAGGATTTAGATGTCCATATCTATCTCATTTGGATGATAATGAAGCCATAAGTAGTTCTAGAAAACTCGTTCAGTTTAATGTTGTGTGGAAATGATGATGTCCATGTTGTTTAATGTCTTGCGGTAAGGATAATAGCCCTACAGTTTAACATATTGTGGTAAATACAATATCCATGCAGATTAAAATCTTTTGGTAAGGAAGATAGTTGTGCAGTTGAAAGTATTTTTGTAAGAACAATAGCAATGTTGTTTAACATCTTACGGTGAGGATGATATTCGTGTTGTTTAACATATTGTGATAAGGATGATAGTTGTGTAGTTTAACATCATGTGATAAGGATGTTATCCATGAAATTTAATATCTTTAGATAAGTACAATGGTTTTTTTGTTTAATGTATTATGGTAAGTACATGGATAATGACTTATCAGAAGAGTAGTTTATCTGATAGAGCTTTTATAACTCTTATGCATATTGTATGAGCTTTTGGATCCTTTGATTCTATCAAGCTTGCAGATACATATTCATCCAACTGATATTTGAAGACTAAGTAGATCTCTATTATGTTCCCAATATGTTGATGGTTGGGGAAATTTTTTTCATGACCTATAAACCCCACCTCAATTAGATTCCTCATTGTTGGTAGTTTCATCAAAAAAATCATGGCGTGGTCAAAATACATATAGACATGCTTTGTTTGGAAGGAATGGGTTTTGTTCAATCTTATAGTGAATGATGGTCATTTATCCCTAGTAGTTATGTTGTTTATGCTCTTTTGAACAATTAGTGTTCCCTTCTCAGAGTGATCATATGACTACAGTGTGGATTCAGGTATTTGTGATCCAAATATCCCCATGTCCATCCTCACTTCAACCTAGTATTTAAAAAAAATAAACTTCTATGGTGTGTCTGAGACATCGATAGTACGGGAAATAGTTGTCATGTCTTAACATACATGCCTCATCTATCTCTCTCATCACCAATATTTATATCAAACCATTTTCTATGGAAAAGTTGAAATTCCTAGGAACATGTCTTGATTGGAAGGAATATTCCTAACATTGTACGTCCTCAAGAGATAGGTGATAATTATTCTTCACTCGCATGTTATCTATGCCTCCATTTATATGCTTACATGGCTGAACCTCAATACTAGGGTATATATTCTAGGTCTTTATTGTTCTAGGGGTAGGTGTGAAGGCATTTGAGGTCTTGGATGATGTAGACACTTCCCATTGATTAAAATATCTCAACCCTCTACGAGGTTTTTTGGAAACAAATGAGGTAAGCTGGTTTTTAGAATATCCCCAATGATAAAGGGGAAAGTATGGAAATTCCCCAAGACCCATGGGATGGGGGTCTCTGATATATTAAAATGACCCTAGAATTGCAGGATAGGGTTACATGGAACAATTTTTGGATTTCTCTTAATGAAGGGATAACAAATATAAAAATTCCCACAGCGCTATGGGTTGGGTAACTTCTTTGAAAGGTGGGATTCCATAAGAAGATATGGGTACTTCACCCCAAGGTAGATATCTCAAAATTATTCCCACAATTATCTTCCAAATATCACTATTCTCTTGTTAGATTTGAGTGATCTACACCTCTACATAAATTAGCTTGTCATCCTAAAGGTGTTGGCTAGGATGATCTGTGAAAACCCCTTCTGCTCTGTCAGTGGTGGTGTGAGTGGATGATAATGGGAGTTTTGGTGTATAACCTAGAGATTTAATCCACTACTACCACTATTCATGTGCTCCATTATCATTAACCTCTAACATTCCAACATGGTTCGTAACACCTTTTATAGATGCCTGAAGGAAAATGTTTGTTTTTTCTCATCCTGTATAAGAGGAAGAAGGTATACTAAATTGTCGTGGATTAAATGAATGCAGAAAGGTAATGTTATTCCCTTCAATATTGTGCCCATACTAGTCTGATGAGGAGTCTTTGTATCTGATTGTTATCATATTGATCGAGGCATAAATGGGTTGGTGCTCCTCCTTGATAGAGTATCATGTTTGGTGAGTTAGTGATTGGTATACCATTTTGGGGGTCAGTTCCCATGATGAAGATGATACCAAGGTAAAATATGGATAAAATTACCCTAGCCTCATGGGCTAGGATACTCCTTGGGATTCCATAGTCATCATGTCTAGCTATGATGAAGTTAGAGGCTCTTGGATAGTGATGATCTGGGATTCATTTTGGGCCACTTCCAGGATACTCTAGTGGGCCTTAGACAGATTGAAGATAGTAGGGATATAATACTTCTCTAGAGCTGCTTTGTTTGGATACCCCTAGAAGGATCTCTTGTTGAGTACCCCAACATCTTCAGTTGGTGTAGGCCCAACATCCTTTTCATCTCTTTGTGGAATCATGGTCACATGTTGGTGATGATGGATGGGATCCCTCCTAGGTGGCTACAGATTTATTGAGTTTACCTAGTGATTTTCCACTTCCAAATACCCATGGTAGGGATGGTGTGCATTTTTTCACTGTAGGTATAGAATCCCATAGTGGTTGAATGTGGGAACAATGGACACTTCCTCTCCTGTGTCAAGTCATGGGAAATAAGAACAATGGGAATTCATCCTCTGAAAAAATTCATGGGCCGATTCTAGAGTCAGGATGATGCTTTTGACGTGGTATTCCCAGACCAATATGTTCACTAATCGATAATAGAAGTGCTGTGTTGGTGATAATGTACGCCAGTGCCTCATAATCAAAGCAGGTTGTCTAGTGATCTCAGGATCCATTGGCACATTCAATGATTTCATTTCAATTGTAAGGAATTTTGATTTCTTTGAATAGAAACAGTACACTTTATCAATGAAGTTTTATATATAAGAGTATATGTTCGATCAAGTACTTTCATAGTTAAAGGATAAAAAGGATATCCCTTCTTTTTTACATGAGGTTTGGTGCGGTTAAAAGAAACATGTCGGGTTCACTATTTTTTTTTAAATTAGCACAACATAAACTATCTTGGAGTTCATCATAAAACTTATCCTTTTTTACCTATGGAAGGAATTACCTAGATAAAAGAATTCACATCAGGTTCACCATTTTGTTTCATCGGGTTTTAAGGTGTGGAATGTGATTTTCTCGATAGTTTGATGAAGAGGGGTTTTAAGGCCCCGTTTAATTGCTTGCATTAATTTTTACATTTGTTTCATCTTTCTTACTAACTCCTAATTATTCCCCCACTTGAAGCAGGGTATAGACATACTTTACAAAGTCTAGCAGCCATTTGGTTTTTCTAGCCTAGCGACTCTTAGGGACTCTCATTAGTCAATAAGATGGGAGTTTGAGTGCCTCTCACCCTTTTGCGGGGAATTATTGTCTAATATTGGACTCTCTTATAGATTTAATATATGATCATGAAATCCTTCCCATACTCTGATAAAGGAATAGTTTACCCTGTCACAATGACTTGATTATGAACAGGTATATATAGGAACAATGGAATTTATATCTTGGGCTTTATATCGCTATCTTATTAAATTATGATGCTTTGGGACATGGCCATGTTTGAGTACTCTGGAGTTCATTATTTTCTTGATAGATGGTTGGTTTCTTGGAGATGGTATTGAACCTCTAATAGGTGTCTTACATATCCTGTGAAAACATGAATCAAAATCCACGTAGTTCATTTGACATAGTTTAAGGTCATATGACTGGACCCATCCATGTACTTTAACATCATATGGTAAGGACATGCATATCGAGCTCAGGCCTCAATGAGGCTTCATACGTATCCTATTTAAGATAGAAATCATATTCCACATAGTTCTTGTAATGGGCATATGTGTCATGATAAATATGACAATATAGGCCTTAGGTGGGACTTATGCATATGAGACTCCCTTGGATTATTTCTTTACAAATATAAACCTTTGAGCATCGATGATATTCAATCATAATTACATCCCAATGATGGGACCACACTGGGGGAATTATCAACATGCTCTTGATACAATCGTCACTGGTCTCTAAGCCAATGGGAGCCATGCTTAGTGTGAGAAACCAGAGATAGTAGTATATTCTACACATTTCAAGATATTATATCTATATGGGTTTTACACATTAAAGATTCCCTTTGAGAGGAATGATTACACATCTCATTGAGGATATGGTATTGAGATCAATCCTTAGGAATACATCCTACATACCCGAATATGGAGGGAATCAAAGTTCTCATATTTCATTTCATCCCAAACCTGGTGATAGATTTGATGTACTTGAGGACATGATTAGGGGTTGTAATTAAAATGATTCTCGTGTATGACCCCACTTCTCATCTACTGATGGATGAGGAAGGATGTTTTACCAATGGGGTGAATTATCCCCCTAGTTTGTAATAACTAGGATATGAAGAATCTTACACTGAATTGGATAACCTTTGGAGATTTTGCCTTAGGGAGGCATCCTATGTATCATATATTTGTTGGGAATCAGAGTTCCCATAGTAAATTTATCACTTAACCTACTGATAGGGTAAGGTGGATGATCATGCTCGGAGATATTATGGATATCCTTGATATTTTAGGATTTATTGGGGATTACACAAAAATTGATTCCCTATTGATTGGGAAAATATTATATTTTGTCTGTAATTGGGGCTTACACACTGAGACTGTTTGATTGGAATACTCATTATTTATCCTATCATGGGTTAAAGATATATGATAAATATAAAATGTATTTGTGAGAGTATTAAATTGGTAGGGTTGCATGAGTGTATAACAATAGATCATAAAGGACACTTCCCTTATAAAAGGGGAATATGTTGAAGGTTGTTGGCTAGGGTCCATATGGCATGAGTCTAAATAGGCCTACTGGATAAAGTGGGAATGTCATAGGGGATATGCCTGTCATGTATTGGAAGTCTGTTGGGCATGTCCTGATCATTTTCCCAATATGTTTGGGGAATCAATTTTACATGACAGACACCTCCAAGGGTGTCTTCTTGATTAATTGGCATGTCTCATGTGTATTCGCGTAATCAGAGCAGACAAGTATGTGGTCTTGTGCATGACCAAATGACTTGTCTCAGATGTCTTTGCCTGAGTGAAGCGGACATGCCAAAGGTTTTTCACCTAATCAAAGAAGACATGTAGAAGTGATGTCACTTGATTGAAGCAGACATGACTATGTGATATCACATGATCAACCTGGCATATCTTTGGTCATTCACATGTCCATGAGGACATGTCTATAGTCAAGTGCATTATCATGTAGACATGTCAAAAATCTATCACGAGATCTTCCTGACTTGTCTAGAGCTTCTCTTGTGACAATGCGGATGTGTCAAGGGGATGTCTCCCGATCAACTTGACTTGTCCTTATGTCATCTCATGAAAATGGTGACATGCCGATGGGCTACTGTGAGATAAATATGACTCATCTGAGGCATGTCTCATGATCAAAGAGACATTTCTAATGTTGTCTAATGACATCATGAGTTCTATAAGGACTCTTGTAATCGTGTGTCCTTCAGTCACTCATGCGGTGGGGTCTCACGGATATGTTTATGGACTTGTTTTTGTTTGAATATCACATGTACTAATCCAATGGGATCATTCCCTATGTCCATATAGACAATAGTGTCCTAGGAAGAGGTATTAATTGCTATGGAAGGGTCCGGCCCTGAATTTTTCAATGGATTGAGGCCATAAACATGATGGAGGGTGCTCATGTGATGGTAACACTTGAAGTTTTGCAGTTCTTGTGATCATAAAGATCCCCTATAATGGGTACTTCCACCATGTGTGGGTCTATCTGTTGGTGTATCATGCATGGGTGAGGGTTCATCTTGTACGAAGAGGGTGAATGACACATTGGTTTACACATCCTCATTCCCTTCATGGAGGAGGTATCCACAAGGGATGCATGCAAGCATCGTGAGTCATGAAGGATATTCTTACTGTAAGACTGATGGACTAGCATGATTGTGTGTTCAATGATACATGATGTCATCATATATGTGGAATGCCTATGTTGGGGGGTATTTTTCTTGGTTATCAAAATACAAGGGTGAAATCCCACATGGTCAAGGGTTCTCAGGATCATAAAGCTCTCTTATTCGTGCGATTCACATGTCTTCAAAAAAAGGTCTCATGATGGTTTCTTCTATCACACTAAGGTCCCACAGGGGGTGTGTACAGGATCATTTGAATATTTCGAAGGTTTCAGGTAATATCCAAAAGGAAAAGGTTCCTATGGAAATTGTGAGATTTGGGTTTGGTATGTTCACTGGAGAATACTCATGGGAACCAGTATGGGAGTCGTGTATATTCCATGGCTTGTATTATTTCATCACATGAGGTTCCATAACTCATCTAATCACTTGACCCAAGTGAAGGTTCTTCAAGAGGTCATCATGTTTGTCTTCAAGGGTGACGTCCTGCACTGCTTACAAGGCATTTATCTGGATCTATTCCAATGAGTAGTTTACATGTAATTTCTCATTGCACCCTAAAACCATGTGACAAGAAATAGATACATGCATTTGTATAATTTCATAACCTCTTGGAGATACTATCTAGAAAAGGATTCACATGAGGATATTTTTTCATGTGATCACATGATCCTATAGTGATAATGTGATGATTTTATGTAAGGAATATCATAGTAGATCTTTATGAGAGGGGCCTTGATTTACTTGGAGGATAGATCTAGGGACAATGGATGGCCCATATATTTCTTCAATGTTTCTTCATTGTTCCTTCTTTTTTGGATCTCCTCCCCATCTCCTTTGCATGTTTTTTTATGATGGGGTCAGGGTTTTATAGGTGATGTTAGACTGAGTTTGGTGCCGCTTTCCACAGGATGAACACCGCATGCACCTACGAGGTGGTGGAGGTCTCATCACATTTTCATTTCATCTAATCATGTAATGCATATATTTATTTGGATGGAATATAATGGTCAATAAAAATAATATTTATATTTGATGGAAAATATGTCAGAGGTGGAAGGGATTGTGGTAGTTGAACTTCTTACGATGTCTTTGGTGCTTTTCTTCAGTTTGGTCGCATGATCAAAGGATGGTCGGGTGATGAAATCTAAGAACTAGAAGGTGATCTCATGGAAGTCCACTATCATCCGCAATCATATCTCTTTATAGTTATTGTTGGATAATATGAACATTCACGACTATGGGAGAACGATCGGAAAACAATGGCGATGTCGAGCATAAGTCTTTGCCATGTCGAACCAACATCGCGAGAGGTAGATAGATGAGGAGGTAAAGGAAGTGGTCCTATAGTTCATGAGACTGGTTGATTTCAAAATGTTCCCTATGAGATTGAATTAATTATGAACTCATAATCCTTAGTACTAAAGCGGACAACCGAGATCAGCGGGAGGCACGATCGCATGGTGCGGATTGTTGGGTGGTATGATCATACGATCCATACTAGATTGCCGCCAAAATATTGCATCCCACATAGAAATCCTACATCCCTATTATCTCGTTATATAATACACTTCATGACATCTGCTTCTCAAGACACCAACAAGGTTCACACCCATATCATATGCATCACTTCCATTTTATGGGCCTCAGCCCACTGACTCTTTGTCTTGGGCTATGTGCACCTGTGGGAATGACCACTAAGCTCCTTATACATGGGCCCACCCACATGTTGTGGGCACTATGTTTCCCCCTCTACTGGTCCATTAGCTGGCTCATGCCAACTCCCACTGGGTGTGGTTATCCTTGTCCCCACATGTGCATCTGGTTGAGTTGGCATGTATGGTTAGTGGTTGGACCTATTATTTGGAAAAGAGAACAATGAAAACCATTAACTACTTAGAATAAAATTCTTAGTATAATATAAAGACCCCAAATTTTATCTCATCCATATCCAAGCCCATTCTTCATGGATTCCATGAAAATTATATTTTTACTGCTACATAATCTTCAAACCTCTGAAATATTCAATAGAAATGTGTAAGATTTACAATTATGGATTCCAACAAGATCCTAATGGTAAGGTTGATAGATTCTTCGGTGGATTAAAACCCCAAATATAGAAGAATCTACCGAACCTAGACTATCAAAACTATGATGAGATCATTAGTAGGGCTATGAAAGTTGAACTAGAGTTAGCATAGATGCAGTGGTTTTATAGATTGAATAAAAAAGATGAGATATTTAGATCCAAACTTTATGAGGATCTTTGATCAAGGATGAGAAGGAAAGAAAGTGAAAATTCCCATGTGCAACAAATGTGGTAAGATGAATTTGGGGAACAGTTTTCTCAGAAGCAGAAAATGTTACAAGTGTGGAAGAGATGTCCATATTGCTCGGAACTGTCATATTGAGGTGAAGCCTCAACTTCTCAACACTAATGATAAAGGGAAGTTTTATAGGCTCATCTTGAAGTTCAATGCTTTAAGTGTAGAAAACTTGGTCACTTTTACAATCACGTTCCAAATCAAATGATAGAAGAGGGGAATAACCAACAACATTAACATAGTCCAAGTGAGAAATTTCATGTTTTTTCTACCACTATGGATGAATTTGAAGCTCTTAATGATATCGTGGAAGGTACTCTCTTTATTATTTAAAATATAGAAAGTGTTTTTTATATTATGGTTCTATGAATTACATTATTTCTTCTATGTTTTCAAAGAATATATAATCAATCCCTAAACTGATAGAAGTAGAACTATAAATCAAGACTTGTGGAGGGATTATCCAATCATAAATAGTGTATAGAAACTCTAGTATTTACTTTGGTGATCATAATATAATCAAAAATCTAGTAATCATTCCCACGCTAGAAATTGACATTATACTAGGGATGGACTGGCTCTCAAAGTATAATGCTATGATCAATTGTAGAAGTAAGTAAATATTAGTAGTCGTGAATGGACAACCTATAGATGTTTTCAAAGGAGGGATACCTCGACCTAGGATTTGTGTAGAAGCACCTCCTATAACCTTCTTTATGTAATTGATTGATGAATATGAATAAGGAAATGAAGGTATATGAATATAAAATGTCCCCATAATCCAAGAATATATTGAAGTTTTTTATAAGGAGTTACGTAGACCTCCCCTAAAAAGAGAGGCAGAGTTATCAATTAAGCTCAATCCTGGTTCCAAGTTAATTTCAAAGACCCTGTATAGAAAGAAAAATATGGAGTGGGGTGAATTAAAGAACAAACTCCAATATCTTTATGAGAATGGGTTCATCCAAACAAGTGTGTCTCCTTTGAGAGAATATGTTCTCTTTGTGAAGAAGAAGGATGGATCAATGTGGTAATGAATTGATTATAGAGAACTTAATAGGATTATAGTGAAGAACAAGTACCCTATTCCAATAATTCATGATTTATTTTACCTACTTAGAGGGGCTCAATTATACTCCAAGATTGATATTTAATCTTCTTATCATCAATTGAGGGTGAAGAAAGAATATATTCAAAAGATCGCCTTCCAATCAAGATATGGGCATTATGAGTTTGATGTTATTACCCTCATCTTGACTAATAAACCTGATTTTTATGGATTTGATTAATAGAGTCTTTAAGGACTACATTGATAAGTTTTTGTTAGTTTTTATTAATGATATTTTCATATATTCCAAAATTCTTGAGGAGAATAAGGATCATATAAGGGTTATATTGCAAACTCTGAGGAAGGATTGGCTTTTAGGAAAGATAAAAAATATATAAATTTTGGTTACAACAAGTATCTTTCTTGGGGAACATTATAACCAATAAAGGAATCTCAATTAATCATTCCAATAAAAAGGTTATGAAGGAGTGGCCTCATCATACAACAACAACTGAGATTCATAGTTTTCTTAGATTAGTGGGATATTATAGGATGTTTGTGAATAACTATTCGCAAATTTATAATCCACTGACCAAGTTAACTAGAAAATGGGTTAAGTTCATCTGGAAAAAGGAGTGTGAAGAAATTTTCCAAGAGCTGAAGAAAAGATTAGTTATTTTACTTGTGTTAACCCTACCATCTATTGGAGAAGGATTCATTATTTTTAGCAATGAATCTATGAAAGGGACTGGGTGCTTCCTCATGAAATATAACAAGGTGATTGCTTATGCATCTTAATAGTTGAAGCATCATGAGTAAAACTATCCTACACATGATCTGGAGATGGTTGTAGAATTTTTTTCTCTAAAGATATAAAGGCATCGTCATTATGGGGAAAATGTTATATATATTCAGACCATCATAGATTGAAGTATATTTTCACACAAAATGAATTGAAAATGAGATATAAGAGATGGTTGGAACTTATTAAATACTATGATTTTTCAATTCATTATCATCTCTGAAGAGAAAACAAATTATATGATGCATTAAGTAGGAAAGACCATGTTGTGTTGGGAATGATGAGGATTCAAGGATATCTTTTGAACAAACACCTAGTAAAATTGTAAAAAGGAATCATAAGGGAAGAGAAATCATAAAACCAATCCCAAATGACTTCCCAACCATCATTACTATAGAAAATTAATAAATCTCAGAGATAATATCATTTTTTACAAAAGAAGTTAGAGGCTATGAAGAATGGGAAGTTTCCTGAGATCAATATTGATCAATAAAGTGTACTAAAATTTCATACAAGGCTATGTGTTCCATCAATTCTATAAATAAAAAATGAGATTATGGATGAATCACATAGATCTACTTACTCTATACATCCTAGAAGAAAGAAAATGTATATGGAACTTTGCGATCATTATTGGTGGGATTACTTGAAAAGGTATATTTCTGAGAACACAACAAGTTTCTCAGTGTTTCAACAAGTGATGGAAGATTGGAAGCTTTGTAAATGGGTATTATAACCACTACCTATAAAAGTATGAAAGTGGGATAATATCACTCTGGACTTTGTCATTGGTATCTTGAAAACATTCATAGGAAACAATGTGATATGGGTTATAGTGGACTGTCTCACCAAGACAGCTCATTTTATCTCTATTTAGGAAGACTTATCTCATGACCAACATGCCTAGATTTATGTAAAGGAAGTATTGAGGTTGTTTGGAATACCAATTTATATAATTTTCAATCATGTTCCAAGGTTTACATCAAAATTCTCAAGAAGTATTCAACATGATCTGAATACTGAATTGAATTTCAATATGGCCTATCACCCCCAAATTGTTGGATAAACAGAAAGGACTACTCTGACACACAAGGAAATGATGGGAACATGATCAATGGAATTTACAGGTGGTTGGGATCAACATATCCTATTATTTTAGTTCTCATATAAAAACATCTTCCATCCAAGTATTCATATAGAACCCTATGATGTTCTATATGGGAAGTGATGTGGAACTCGTACTTGTTGGGATAAATCTAGTGAGAGAAATATTCATGGGTTTGATCTTGTGTAAGAAATGATAGAAAAGGTTCAAAACATCCAGTAACACATAAAGCCTGCTCAAATTCTATAGAAGAGTTATGCTGAAAATTATTGAAGAGACTTGGAGTTTTATGTTTGAGATAAAGTGTTGCTTTTAGTTTTTCCATGGAAGAGAGTCATGAGGTTTTTGAAGAAGCTTATCCTAACGTACATTGTCCCCTTTGAAATCTTTTATTGCAGAGGAGCAGTGGACTATCTTCTTGCACTTCCTCTAAATCTATATCGATTTCACAATGTATTCTGTATATATCTCTTGAGGAAGTACATACCTTACCCTTCACATGTACTGAATCCAGAGGTGGTACAACTGGAATATGACCTCTATTATGAGGATATTCCGGTGGAGATATTGGACCATAGAGACAAGGTTCTATGAAGCAATACTACCACCCTCATTAAAGTGTTATGGAGGAACCAAAAATATGAATAATCCATTTCGGAACTAGAGGAAAAAATTAGGTAGATGTACCAACACATTTTCTCAACTGAGGGAATTAGTTGAAATTTCAGGGATGAAATTTATTAAGGGGGGATGGATGCAAAAAACTAAAATTTTTGAATAACAATTGTTTCCTAAAAATCTATGTTACATTTTACTCAAAATATTTATATCACTTTAATAATAATGTCAGTAAATTGAAATGCGACCATCAATTTTTGACTATTATATGACCCTTGGTGAATACGAACATTGGAAACAATGCTCTTAATAATAATTCTAACTTTATAATTTGTGTTATAAATAATGATAATGGTTATTTAATACAGAAAGGGGAAATGACGGCCTCAACTAGTAGATTTGTGCCATATGAAGCCCATTTGTCGAAGCTTGGGAGAGAGGTAGAATCCCTAGGATTTTCTCTTGACTAAGACCAATCCTAGTTTCAACAAATTAATCACGAACTAAATTGCCTATGGGGGACGTTAAAGTTAGATAAAATTACCACTCTGATGATGTTATCCGATTTTCCCCAAGAGTTTATCACCATCGTACACTTTACCCTTAGGTCGTATGTGGGTGTTATAAAGGGTGATGTTTTGAGTCCCTGGTTACTTAAAGTGTAATGAAATTGTATAAAGAAATTTTTTGGTCCATCAATTTTATTTTAAAAATAGATTTTCTTAATAAAATTGAGTTTGAATTTGGTATCAATTCTGATACCAATTTGTCACGACCCATCCTTTGGGGCCTGTTCCGTGACTACCCCAAGCCCGTCTTCTATAGGCTAGGGGCTGGAGACTGGAACCGAAAGGCATATTCCCTAAAACTGGGAAGGAATTGCCTTTATATCCTATAAACACATGCAACCAAGCACAGAACAAGATACGAACACAAGTAAACTTTATAGCAAAAGGAGTGTTCAAAGTAAGAGGGGCCGGAATACAAGCCCAATAGTTAAGGTACAAGTACAATTGAAATAAAATAAAACTAAAGGAAGAGAAATATAGCTATTGGGTCATCCTATGAGGTTCCTACAATAATAGTAGGTACATATCACCTCCTCAGCACTCCACATCCACCCGTCTCCTCTGCGTACCGACACATCGTGTGGTCCACCTCCGGGCACCGTCCAATCCTGGTACCCCCAACCTCGATCAGCGTTGTCTGCCGTCTGCACCAAACACAACAAGGTTCGGGCATAGCCCATGCATGGGTGAGTATAACGATACTTAGTAGGGACCCTGAGACCCTCATGGTCTCACAAAATCCAAAAAGGATAAACTACAAAGCATGAAATCAACTGACAAACCTACTTAGGTATATGCCCATATATATACCTAAGTTATCAAGTATACCCATCTAAATCATGAGGAAACACAGGGTCCAACCCAAAAGCCTAAATCTCAACCGTTCCACAAAGGAAGGAATACCACAAAGGTAAGTACCACACAGGTACACCACACAAAAGAATACCACTAAGGTATTACCACGAAGGAAAGTACCACACAGGTACGAAATCATCTCACACCAGGTATAACTTAGGTACAGTAGTAGAGATGATTAGATATAACTACTAATTCATCTTACTCTATTAAGAGGCAGACCCACAAAGGATCTTAAACCATCATCAGACCGACAGAGGATCGTAGTACATTGTTAGTACGTCGTCTGACCCACATATGATCTCTAGGTGCTGACCCACACAGGATCGGTCGATGCTGACCCATACAGGATCGCTTGGTGCTGACCCACACAGGATCGCTATTCATTCTTCACGTCATAGCCAGTTACTGGGTTACCACACTATGATTGCTCGTCTCCGAGAGGTTTTGCTCCTCAAGCCAATGGTTGATACACCAACTGCCATGATTACCCATGAAGAAGTATCTCAATGGACAGCCATGTAATAGGGGTCTCAACGCAACAGAAGGTGCATCAACCGGACGCCCGGTCTATAAGCTATTAGCCTTTTAGTTTCAAGGGCCCGGTTAGATTCATGTTTGATCCAACCCGACCATACCTCAACTTTATCCAAATCTCCAGTGAGGTATACCAAAAGTACGAGCTCGCTCCAAGGTTTCTGGCATCGTAGACAGTTCGTCATACGGAAACTAGGTGCCAATGTTATGGCCAAAAGAGAGTATAGGGTCAAAACTAGTTTGGGTACGGTCCGACCCGGTCGGCCTGACCCTGTCTAGGTCGACCCGGTTTGGGTCGACATGGCCCGGCCTGCGCAGGGCGGTTTGGCCCGCTGGGCTACCCGGCCGGGGCAGCGGCCCGTAGGGCAAAGCGGTGGTCGCGGAGGTCACGGGTGGCGTGGGGCCGCGGAGGCTATGGCACGGCAGAGTCCGCAGGGGTCACTTAGCGGAAGAGGCCGTGGGGGCTGTGGGTGCCGCGGAGTAGCGGAGGCCGTAGGGGCCGTGGAAATAAGTTTATTTTTTTCAATTTAGATATTTCACTACGCAATTTCACTATGCATTTTCTATCCGATATTATTTTTAATAGATAAGGATTTTTGTATTTAAAGGTTATAATTATAATATGTAGATAATTATTATGATAAAATAAATATCATTTTTGAAATCAGCAAATCGAAATTTGGTTAGGGTGAATTTATGATAATTTCCTAAAAAAATAATTTTAGGTGAATAGTAAAAATGTAGTTTGAGTTTTTCAGTATGTTTAATGACATCATGATGATATAATATGTAATATAAAATTCTAGTTGACTTTTATGGATTAAAGTAATTAAATAGTTGTCTCAAGTGGCCAATACCATGGTCCAATACCATGAGAAAGCCCATGGTTTTGAATTTACCACTACCTAGGTGTAAAAAGAAATTAATAAATAAATCCTCCACTTTTTCTATAAATACCCACCCATATTTCCATTTACATTCACTTATAATTCATCCTCCATTAATATATGATGGTTTTAATTCCCAAGTAGTCCTTCCAAGGTGTCCGAAATCCCCCAAGGTCCTGATCCTCATGTTTTAGGAGTTACTTTTCATGGTAAGGGTAATCTCAACTTCTCTTTTCCTTTCAAGTTTTCCTTTTATGTGGTATGTCATTAAAATTTCTATACTATGTTTTTCTATAAATTTTATTCTATTAATTTACTTTATTAATAGTCTTTTATTAATTTTATACCATTTTATCTTCTCTTTTTAATGTTTTCTAAAACCATGTTTCATACCCGTTATGCTGCCGGATTTTCTTATCAAAATTTCTATCTTTTTCTCTAGAAATTATCGCTTTTATTTGTGAATACCCAAACCACTTTATTTTATAAGGGTATTCAACTGGATTCCAAAATGATCTATTTTATTCTAGTATTAACATACATGGAACCCACCTTCATTTTTCATGGGTTAATAATGACATAAAGATCTTGTCTTTATGAACTTTTTTTAATACATCGTGATTTTGATATGAAACTCATTTCTTTTATTATCCATAGGTTATTTCTGAAATGTTTTATTATGATATATGTGGATAAAATTAGTTTATACATATTAAGGGTTCTCCCTAATAATTCTCCAATGCATCGGGAAAATAATTTAATCTCTAGAGATGACTTGTTTTACGATACCATTGTTAATAACCTAGGGAATTTTTATGACACCTTGGGGATAAAAATTGGTGATATTCTTATAATTAAATGTTGTATCAACATTTAAATGTTATGATTTATGTTCTTTTTATTATTATATGTCTCTTTTCCCTTTTCTCACTTTATGATATTATTTAAGTTCATATCAAAAATTCTCATTATCATTTGTAAATGGTTTCCCTTGCTTTCCCTTATTGGGCCTTATGCTCACCTTTTCCATTGATGTATGTACCCAGGTTATGATATGTAGAAAATTTCTGTAGGATGAACCTATGATTAATCCTTTCAAGTGGATTATAATAATGTTTTATGTTTTCATGTATTATGTACATTATTTCCAAGAAACTAAACATTAAAAGATCCTCTATTTGTACCTTGTAAATGAAACATTATGTAATAAAAAGGTGGGATTCCATACCTTCCTCATGACTTGAGAATTTTGGACCATGATTTATGATTCCCTTAACCAGGATATTCAAGAAGATTCAATATCCTCGAAATTACATCACCATATTTTGTACCATTTCTCAATATAGGAATGAGACTCTCCATTCCCAGACCTTTGATATCCCGCATCTCCTGATTCAAAACCATAATTCATAGGGATCGAGCTTCACATTAGAATCTAAATTTCACTAGGGTGATAGAGCCCTTCTTATATAAATTTTCTTCTATACCGAACTTCATTTTTCATATTCTTGAATCTTTACATATTTTCTATGTACCTTAGAAAATAGTGGGGATTAACTCTACTTGGCCATACATGTAACCCATTTGAACTAATGAATAAGGGATTAGACCTACCAATTTTAGTAATATCCTCCTTGTAAGAAAGTAACTCCAATCCTCATGAGGCATGAAGACACCATTGAGGAACCTAGAAACTCGAGGTGTTACTAGTCATCCCCGACAGGTCTTCCCCATCCCATATTCACTGACTCAAAATTTTGGGTTATGAATTATATCACCCATAATCTAATTATCCATGTTGACCTAACATCCCTAGTATTTCACCCTCAACCAATATTCCCCCCATAAATATTTTGTGACCCTTGGAAAATAGTGGATACCCATTTTTTCCATGCTGGCGATACATAAGGTCTTTGACCTACCTACTAGAGTTATCTTCCCCTTACATGAAGGGAACTACAATCCCCATGATCCCTAGAAACACTATGGTGGGACTCAGCACTCCAAAGTGTTTGGATTCATCCCTGGTCTTTCTACCCCACATTTTATATTCATCAACCAAGTCCTGGTAGCAAGCCTTTAAAATGTAGAACATCTCAAATTTCAAGCTAGAAGACCTTAAACTATATCACATCAAAGGTCCAAGCTAGAATACCTTAAACTACAACACATAAAAGGTATAATCTAGAATATCCTAAACTATTGTACAAATAAGGTGTAAGATAAAAAACTCTAAATTACAGCTCATTGATGGTCTAGATTGGAAGACCATAAAATAGACAACTAAAAGAGACATAATGCTCACCAGGTTAAAACCCCGATAAGGTAATACTTAGAAAAAATCGGGTCTCTTCTCACTGGACATGCACTTTATGTGATCTAGGAAATATTGATCATTTATAAGATGTAATAGGAAAAAAACTAGTCACGTAGAAAACCTCTAAGAAGGTGGCTGAGCAAAATCCAAGTTCATTCCTGCTAAATCTTTCTCCATATTAATCTTAATAAAAAGCTAAGTAAATATAAATAAGGAGATAAAACATATTGTGGGTCCCACCATATGTCCCTACAAAAAGTCAATATATTCCTGATAAGTCCCCTAACTTAGGAAGAAGTTAAATCATTTTACCTTTGGTAAGGATACCATGTCCAAACATTCCTTGTAAATCAGATGATCACAATACTACTGGAGTAGGTGTATCAATAAAGAATTTCATATTAGTGGGTATTCATGAAAATTTATAAAATATTAACCTATTTTAAGTCAATCACTAAAATCTAGGAAATTAGATCTTTTTGGATTTTATATACAAAGGATGTACATCATAGATGATTCGAGCAACATATCTACCCAAATATGGATCTCTACTCAGTATTTTACCACAAAATAGTGTCATTCCAATTCCTTCGTATGAGATAGATCTATGCAAGGAAATTCATCATAGAATTATTCATTCATGAACCTATGTTACCTATAAATGTGTTCGATCTGCATAGTGGTATATTTCATAACTATGTATGGCTTGATTTTTATTCTCATGGGATACGTTGTGATGTCCAAGTACCTTACTTCAGATCTAGATACAAGTTCCTTTTCACCCAATCCATGTTCCATTTTGGAATTCACACACATTATGATTTCAAGGTATCCATTCCCTAGGACAAATCCACTTCATGTATTAGATTTATCCAATCACTCATTGTCAGAAGTCTCCATTGGATAGCACATAGAATCCCTAAATCGACACACTCTTGAAAAATCCTCTCATCTGGCTCAATATCAAATCCCAACAAATGTTTGGATATGTGAAAATTGATATAGAATTACCTTATAATCAAATTATTTTCATTTCAGATGAATATAATTCTAAGTTGGGGGGTAATTTTTTATGCTCATAATTGTGAATCACACACTTTTCCAAGGGAGGATGAATGTCAGGTATATCACATGATCAATAAGTAAGATTTGGGGTCATTGTAAACCTAGAACTCAAAGGCCAAATTTTTGTCATGGAAAAATAGAACCAAGGACATATAATTGTCCCTACTCCACCCAAATGAATATTAAGTTACCAGTAGGTGCATCCAAGAGACCCGAGATCAAATCCGGGTGGAGGTTTATTTTCGGGTACTATAGCAGTTTGTAGAAAACTATAGCAGGCATTGTAGCAGGTAATGTTCGATACTGTAATAGCTAGAACTATTCATCTATTTCGGCCTTTGGGCCACCGGTTTGGTCATCGGGTCCTTCAAGGCTTTCAGCCCACCTAAGGCTTTCGGGTTAGTTCATTCTCAAGGCCTTCAGGACACCTTAAGGCCTTTGGGACACCCCAAGGCCTTCAAGCCACATGAAATGAAGATGTACCAGTCAGACTACAAGGGAAAAAGGGTTCATATGAGGATTCAGGTCAGGCGCATTCATTAGAGTAGAGCTAACCTTGAAATAATAGGAGGGTATGGATTTACCATCAGTACCAGACCTGTGTAGCTTTACATAGGACAACTAGCTGACCAGCCCTGTGAAGGTGGAGTGCTGATATCATGACATATGCTGGGGAGGAGTAGTTCTAATTTTTCTGTCTGGGTGATTCCTCTAAGACCTGCGGGTCATGTAATTGTCTCTAATCCTTCATGCCTTGTAAGGGTTCCACCTCACCCCTTGAATGGGGGATTATCAAAAAACAAATGAAGGCCTTCGGGCCATTCTGACCAACTCAGCTTTTGGATATGATCAAGTCCTAAAGAATTATTTTATGCACCAAGAAAGTTGAGCATAAATAATATTCAAGATTCAATGAACCATGAAAATTTGATGGAATTCCATACTACACACATGAAATATTCATGTGTTCATGAGATTCTTGAGGTCACACATTACGTCATCATGTGAAGAGGATAAATATTCCCTATATGTGTGTCATGGGATTGGGATATGTGACATTTATGTGAAATATTGAAACACTATCCATGTACGCTTTCTCATATGGCCTTGATATGAAAAAACCCATGGTCCTGTTATGGCATCATATAACCCTGAACACGTGACACATCAAACATGAGCAAAGTGACTATCTGTGACAATGTATGTAAGACATTTTGAGATCTATCATTATAAAATTGACACATCAAAGGAAAGAAAAGTTATTTTCCCTAAAACAATTCATGTTGTTGCAAGATATTTCAATGAACATGAGATGCATTTAAGGAGAGAAAAGTGACTTTCCCTAACAATGTATGCATGTCATTGAAAGATCCATCATTTAATATGTGGCTCATTAAAGGAAAGTAATGTGACTTTCCCTGACAATGTATCCATGTTGTTGTGAGGTTCATCATTGAAAACATGATACATCAAAGGATAACAAAGTAATTTTCCTTGAAAATGTTTGCATGTCATCGTGAGATCTATCAATGAACATGTGAAACATCTAAAGAAAAAAAATTATTGTCCCTATAAATTTTCACAGGTCTTCATGAGATTCATCATTGAAAATGATGTAAATGAAATAAGAGCAAAGAAACTATCCTTGAAAATGTGGGCATGTCATCTTGAGATCTATCAATCAACATGTGACACATAAAATGAGAGCAAAGAAACTGTCATTGACAATGTTTTCATTCCATCATGTGATCCATCATTGAACACACGACACATCAAAGGTTAGAAAAGTGTTTCTCCCTGAAAATATTTTTTTTTTCTTCACGTGATCCATCATTGAATAAGTGTAACATAAATGGAATATAAAGAGACTTTCCTTGAAAGTGTTTGTGAGTCATCATAATATCTATCAATATACATGTGATGCGTCAAAGGAAAGTAGAGAAACTTTACCTGAAAATATTCACATGTCGTAGAGATATCTGGAACTTATCATGTGATGCACCATAGGGAAGTAAGGTGACGGTCAAGGATAAGTTGTGCATGACAAATAGAAGGGTTTCTCCATGAAGTTTTCACAAATCACATCAATATCCTTTATTGGTCAAATAAAAAATCACTTATGGGGAGGATGATTTTCCTTGAAAACATCCATAAAATCTCATGATATCCCCAAACTTTGTAAAATAAACAAATGAAATAAAATTTATAAAGGTGGGAGCCTCTTGCAGTCATAAAACTCACCTGACACACCCATGTAGCCTAAGAGATACCAAGGGAACCTCATTGACTTTTCCACCTAGTCACACAATAGCCCAATAGCATGTCACCCCCATCACACAAAAGGATATGGAAATATCCAGGCAGTCTTGCACTCCCCCTTTGTCTCTATAGTACAAATAGAAGGGTTTATACTTGAAGTTCTATTGCATCACCACAAGACCCTTTTTTGGTCATAAAACACATCACCTATGGGGAGAATGATTGTCGTTGACAATATCCATAAAATATCACTTGATCTTAAACCATTGTAAAATAATAAATTGAAATAAATGGGAGAGATGTGGGAGCCTCTTGCGATCAAGAAACTCATGCGACACACACATGAAGCCCCTGAGACATTGTAGAATACCTGATGACATGTCCACCTATTCATGCAAGATCCCTCTGGAATGTCACCACCATCGTGCAAAATGTTTTGGACATATCCAGGCAGTCTTTCACTACCCCTTTGGATCCATAGAAAAAACAGATGGGATTTTCCATGAAAAACACAATTATATTCCCAGAACATTTTATTGGTCATGCATCATTGATGGGGAGAGTGATTTATTTTGAAAAAAACGTGTTCATACTTGAAAGAAAAACATAAATTCATGTGATACACACTACACAAAGAAGTTAAAAACTAGGGTGGTACGACCTATAAATCCCCCACCCTAGGATGAAAATATCAAGCCCATATAGATGGACAATCCTTGGAACCACACATAGGAATTAGAGAGGATTTCTCAGAGTGGATGATCTCATGGCTGGGAAGTTTTATGTCATGTGAAATCTGGCGAAAAACTAGAGTGGTCATTTATTATGCATAGGCACTTCACATGATCACTTATAGGTCATGAAAAGGACTTCTGTTGAACCATATGAATAATATATTGAATTTCTTCTATATGAATCCATAATTAAAATAAGTAAACAATTAAAAAAATATGTAATTCACAATATAAATTCTAGAATAAAAAAAATAATTGGAGACTTATGTGTAGAACGTATACACTGATTCCCATGCATTTCACATGAGCCATCCGGGTCATGTGACAACACCAAGACACGTTGCCCAGACCATGAGACACTCCTTTGGAATACTATTTTGTTCATGTGAAGTCCCATATACATGTCAAATCAAGTCACATAGCGCCCCTAGGGAATGCCTCCCATGTATTATGAAACCCTCCTACTAACCTTCCAAGCCTCACAATATCCTCAAGACATGTCACCTAGATCATATGGTGGCACCAATTTTTGTTAGTTGAGTCTCGTAGTAGCACCAGGATATGTCAACAGGCTCATGTGGAATCCATTAGACATGTCATCCATCTTTTTTGATAACATATATACATGAAATGATGGGTCATACATAACCCTCTGGACATGTCACATTGACTCCCACGATACTCTATAAAGAGTGTCAGCCAACCTTCAGGATGACACATGGACCAATCATTGAGGACAGACAATACCCTCTGAGCTATGTTTCATTAACTCTCATGAGTCACCCCCCCCCCCCAAAGCGTGTCATCCAGCTTTCCTAATGAAAATAGAAAAATTCAGCTAGATCATGAAACCCCCTCTAAGATAATCCATCTAAGAACATGTGATGGATTCCTGGAAAAACCAGTTGAATCTTATGCTGTCCATTAGAAATTCCATCCAATATCATGTGATGGATTATAGGAAAAACCAGATGATTCTTGCGATTTCCTCTAGACAATCCTTCTGAGATCATGCAATGGATTCCTAAAAAACCGGTTGAGTCTTCTGATGTCCTTCAGTCAAGCCAACTGATGTCATGCAATGGATTCTTGGACAATTCAGCAGGGTATTGTGATGTCCTACATACAAGTCATCCTTGATCATGTCGTATCCTTCAAACATTCCATCTAGGTTTTGTAATGTCCCTCAAACAAGTCAACTGGATCAGGAAATTATCTTTTTAAATGTCATGCAAACATTCTCCAATACGTCAAGCAGACAACCAAGGCATGTCGAGTTGACAATCAATGAATGCCAGGTAGACAAGTAGGTCGGGTGAATAAGAGAAACCTCAGTGTGTAATCTTTGTCCAGTAACATACTATGATATGTACCTCATATAAGGACAACCTGAGTGTATAATCACCTACCAGTGAAATAATATGATTTTTCTTTATTTTAAGGAAACCTCATTGTGTAATCCCCAACTAGTGGCATAATATGATATGTCTCACACATAAGGGAAACCATAGTGTGTAATCCCCAACTAGTGGCATAATATGATATGTCCCACATATAAGGACAGCCTTAGTGTGTAAACCCTAATCAAAGGGAACCCGTCCTGGTATAAGACCCAAACATTCCTAAAAAAATTGGGATAATAATAATCTATCCAAAAGTGATCATCCACCTTATCCCATCAGTGGGTTAAGGGATAAAAAAAATATGATAACATTGATTCCTATCCTTGTAGGATACGTAGGATTCCTCTCTGAGGCCGAAGATCCAAAGGGAATTCATCCTAGTATAAGTCCCTAACATTCCTAAAACCTTGGGGATAACAATAATGTCTTTGAGCATGATCATCAACATTTGAACATCAATAGTTTAAGGGATTATTGAACTACGAGAACTCTAATTCCCTCTATAGCTGGGATACGTAGGACGCCTTCCTAAGGCCTGAGCTCCAATTGGAATCCACATCAGCATAAGTCCCCTCAATTATCCAACACTTTGACCATTGGGATCAAATAATTATCATGGTTTGATCACCCTTTCACATCCATTACTGGATGAAAAGTGGGCTCATACACAAACATCATTTTATGTATCAGTCCTGCCCATGCCCCCAAGTACCTCAAGCCCATTAGTAGGTTAGGGATGAACTAAACTTCAATGAATCTAATTCATGTTATAAAATAGGATATGTAGGATGCCTTATTAAGGCCCGATCTCCATACCACATCCTCCATAATATGGGTAATCATGAGTCTCAAAGGGAAAAATAAATGTGTAATCCCTGTATGGATGTCCTCTCATGCAATGTATCTGATCTTCCACTATATTTTGTTTATCACACCAATCATAACTCATCTGGACTTAATGACTGGTGATGATTGTACCAATATCATAATGAGGATACCCTAGTATGGTTCTATAATTGGGATTTAATTCTGATTACATATCATCTCCTCTCAAAGGTCCATACTCCCAAATATTAAATCAAGAGAAGTCTTATATGTATAAGTCCCACCTAAGGAATCTATTTTCGTATATCTCACTATATAGATTCCAACTATAAGAAGTACATGGACTCTTATTCCTATCTCAAACAAGATATGTAGGATGCCTCACTATGGTCTGAACCTGATATTTACATCTTTGTCACATGATGTTAAACCACATGGATGGTTTTAGTCAGGCAACATTAAACTATATCGAATCAACTAAGTGGGGTTTGATTCATATTTTCATAGGATAGGTAGGATGCCTTATAGAGGTTCAATCCTATATCTAAGACACTAACTGCCCCTAGATGTTAGTAAACTCCAGATTGCCCGAACATGTCCATAAACCCAAGAATCATAAATAAATAAGAGATTTATAGAGAACCTGTGATTTACACACACTTGTTTTTATCAATACATGTTCATAATCAAGACATTTTCATAGGGGTAACCATTCCCATATTAGTGTCAAGGAATTATTTCATGAATATATCATAAATATATAAGAGCGTCCCCTAATATGAAATAATCCCCCCCAAAGCGTGTGATGAGCCCGAACTCCCATCCTATTAGCTAATGTGAGTTCCTAAGCTACATTGTGGTTTGAACCCCAAAGGAATGCCTACCTTTCAAAAGAATTTCCATTCTTAATTATGGATGTGGTAACTATTGATAGTATCTAGGGAATATTAAAAAATGGGAAATCGGATGCGAATGATTGATCAAGGGATTGAACCCCCCAAAATCAATCAAACTATTGGGATGAAATACCATACATGTATCTTTCCCTACAAAATAAATGATTATAGGTAGGAGAGGAATCACTACTGGGACCTCATATCACTTATAAAACTTTTGAGTAGGTGTATCTTATCAAAAAACATATGTTTGAAAATCAGTTTACACAAGAGTCATATTTTCAATGGTGTCGCTGACCTATGGAGTTAGATTTAGGGTATCGGGTTTTCTTATGATGTTTACCTAAATTGGGGCATATCTAGATTCAAATACAAGGTAAGATATCACCTCATTATGTGAGTCCTTTAAATATATTAGAGAGAGTCAGTATGGTATCATATCAGATAGCTCTTCCTCAAAGGTACCAATTTATGCATGATATCGTCCTTATATTAGATCTTTGTAGATGTCATGTTGACTCATCTCATAACTTTGATCATAAGCGTGTTGAATTTTATTTTTATTTTTCTTTTGAGGAGTACCCTATTAATACCGTTTATCTTAGTACAAAGGCCCTCCAAGGCAGTTCATTCCCTATAGTATGGGTGTTATGGAAGAATGATCATGTACATGATGAGAATTGGGGGAGATAGGTTGGCGTACATGATCATTGGTGATATTTGTTCTCATATAAAGCGTTACGAACCTTAGAAGGGAAACTTGGGGAAGATTTATTTTAAGTGGGGGAGACTGGAAGATCATGGGTTTTTCATATGACTTATAGATACTTTAATTTTTGTAAACCCTTTTTAAGATTATATTTTTGGTTTATACCAGGTAACCATGCCTTTAGGATATTCAGTTTTTTTAAGATAGTGGAAGGGGGTTGGATATTGGCTATAGAACCAATTCATTACATGAATTCCATTTAGGATGTGAATTCCATTCATGACATGAATTTTTCTGGCCAAACCCCGTCAATTTAATTCAAGATGAAAATGTTTTTTCCTAACATAATGAATTTATGACGTGAATCCTTTTCACATCATGAATATGACATAGACCATTTTTAAAAAGGGTAAGAACTCCTTATTTTATCGAGAACCTTTCTCCTTCTTCACAATAGTTCTGCATGGAGAGATCCTCTTATCATCACCTAGGTTCCTTTGGTTCCTCCTCATATGGAATCTAATTGATCCACCATTTGTCTCATTGGATTCCTCCTAAATACAGATTTGATATGTTTCCTTTTCTCTTGGTTTCTCTCACCTTATTCAGTTTGTACAAGATAATCTACCCTATTTTTAAGGTGTTTTTTTAGATTTTCCAATTTCTTTCATTCTAGGCTGAATCAGAATCCAATATTTGATGAATACTCTTCAATAAGGTAGGTGGTATAGTAACTATCCCTCAAGTATTTTTTTATTATACATTGTGATACTACACACTGTATCTTCTGTGATTTTCCATAGAAATACACTTTTCCGTTAAATATTTTGTTAGACTTGATATAAATGCCCTTGTGCCTCATTATTTTTTGAATAGGTCCCCATCAACTAATTCCACCCCATAATATATTCTTATGGAATTTCCCCTTGATATTATGAAATTTTAGGTGACCAAATCACCTCCTTATTGTTTTTTTTGTAATATAAATGAAATGACTATAATGAATTAAATGGAAAGTGAGTGGTGTAACCAAATCACGTGATTTTACATAAAAATGGTTGCGACCTCTTTTTAGTGGAATGATAATGAATTATAAACCATTAAATATCTCATACTAAATCTTTTTTTTCTACTTATTGCCTATGATACTCAGGAGATGTGTCTCTACTAATATAATACTCTAGAATGGTGTCCC
This sequence comes from Viscum album, assembly GCA_963277665.1. Classification (NCBI taxonomy): domain Eukaryota; kingdom Viridiplantae; phylum Streptophyta; class Magnoliopsida; order Santalales; family Viscaceae; genus Viscum; species Viscum album. The sequence continues at coordinate 245,610,009 of OY728135.1, read as the reverse complement.
TACTAATATGGTACATGGGCATGGCATCCCTACTAATATGATACCGATGAATGGAATCCCAACTGATATAAAACTCAGGAATAAAATCCCGAATGATATGATACTCGTTCATGGAATCCATACTGATATGATTATCAAGCATGGAATCCCTAATGATATGATACTCAGGCATATAATCCCTATTGATAATACTTGGGCATGTCATCTTGTATACTAGTGATACAAGATCATGGAAACCAATACTACTTTACATGACTATAGTGACAAGACATTGATGCCTAAGTTACATCTCAGATCTAGAATAAAACTACGTATATAAATATATATATGTTTCTGTGTGTGTGTGTGTGTGGATATAAATTTCATTATGTATATAGTGAATATGTTTGTTTGTGTGTGTGAGTGTGTTCATGTTGTCATCTGTTCAGAGGTTTCCCATCACAGGCCGAAGCAAGTAGTGTCTACCTGGTGTCCTTAAATAACCAAATCCTACCCTTTACAAATTACATTAATAATTATTAATTTCTATATTTTCACACTTCTCATATTATATTAATTAGTTGGATAGATCAATACACTATTTGTGGTGGCCTACTGAGTATATCTCACACCCTATTCGGGTTGTCGATGGTACCCAAACAGAGTTCATGATTTCAGGTATGGAAATGGGAAGACCCTAACTTCCAATTATTTATTCCGAGTATTATGATGGATTAAAGGAGTATATTACCAAGTGCATCCTCATGATTCCATTGGAGATAGTTTTTTTCCTTTTTTAATTTTATTATAGCATGTTGTACCCTCCAGATTCCTCGAATTCCTATTTTCCCCATTTTTTATAGAATAATACAAGACATCAATTTTTTATATGACCCTGGTTAGGGTTTTAAACTTTAATTTATGTGATTGTATGATTTATATATTCTGTTATTCTTCTTCTTTATTATTATGGCTTTTTCTCTTATGTCATCTATTATACCTATAACAACTCTGCTCTTTATTACATAATTAAACATGATTTATTACATAAATTTCACTTGATACAACATATAAGATCGAGAGGTCTAGTGTCTTTGGGGATTAGGATAATTACATAACAACTTAAAACATTAAATACAACATCATTATTGAAAACTTCCTTTACATGACAACTACATTCCCGAGTACTAAGCATTGCATAGGATAACCTGAGGACATGCATAAGAAAAGGGTGAGTTATAAATCTTAGTAAGGGAATAAACATTGAATAACATGAGGAAATTAAATACATGTTATACAATAGGAATATCATTGGAGAACAAGAGAAATATGAACATAAAGGCCTGATAAATCATGATAATCATAACATGGAAATGTGGCAACAACACCTAACATGGAATTAGCATGAGCCAAGGTTCATTGCACATAGAGCATGAGTAAACCCTCATTGCACATAAATCATGAGTAAACACTTATTGCACTTTAATTAACATGAGTCAACACTTTACCCAATGAATTAGAGCGCTATCAGGGCACACCCATTTTAAACATTTCATTTCATGCATAAGTCTGCCACATCGATCATAAAAATTGGATTCATTAAAAATCATCATTTATTCCACCATAAAGGAATGTGGAATTAATACATGAAACTCTATAATAAATAAGTAAATGTTCATAAAGTTTAATACCCTTGATAGAGAAATGGGCATGGTATTCACTACATAGTGACTTTGGCTTGGAAAAATGTGGTGCAATTTCGGCAGCATAACAGCATGACATAAGAATTCATAAAAATGTTTGATGGGAGAGAAAGTGGCATCTCATCATATTTACATGAAATGGATGGTAATGGGTTCATATAGATACATGTCCAAACAATTTTAATGGAATTTAGATTCATGATACAAAATAATTTCTTGAATGTAAATGAGAAGAGAGAAATTCCTTTCGGAATTTTGGCATAGTAACGGGTGTACATTGGAGGAATTTAATGAGAGAGAAATGGGTCTCTAATTATTAAAACATAAAGAGTTAATTATGGGGTAGGTTATAAATCATACTCCAACATTTATAATTGAAAATAAAAGTGCATAACAATATTAATAAACTTGGATAAAAAGAGAAAGGTAGGAATCCCTTACTTGGAAGTGTGATCTCAAAGGCTTGGGAGGGGCTTGAGAGAGGCTTCGTGGGAGCTTGGGGAGCCTTGGTAGGATTATAGAGAGAAGAGGGAAGAGGTTGTATAAACTCCAAGGGCTTTTAGTGAAGAGTAAGTGGGAGCTTGGGTGGGTTTATATAGGAATGGAGAAGGAATTCTTTATTATTTAGGTTTGGTACATCTCACATTAAACTAATCAAAACCACAAACCACCCATGGTTTTTGCCCATGGTTTTTGAAAAAGGGAAGTGTAAAACAATATTTTATAAGTCCAATTGCCTTCTTAAAATAATAAGGTTGCTTTTGTGGAGGTTAATAACACTCTCAAAGAAAACAATTTAAAAAGACAAAATGTTTTATAAGTCTTGAAAGGTCCACTAAAGATTTTTAAAATAAATCAAACAAACCCAAAATCACATTATTTTAATGATAAAACATATATTAGATAGAAATAATGTTTATAGTATTTTATTACATCATTATTGGGTCATTATGTTGTCATAAAACACATTATATATTTAAACATTATTTAATTTTTACCCAAACATTTGAATCTCTCAGAAAATTATGAAAAATTCACTTTTGGATAATTTCGACATCCTGATTCCAAAACTAATATTCATGTTATATAAATAATTTTATAAATATGTGAATTTTCACTTTTAAACTAAAAAATGACATTTATCGAAAAATCATGGGTTTTGACAAAAATAACTTTCGAACCTTAATAAAAATTAAAATTGCATTCATAAAATTATACGATCATTTATATATAATAAAAATAAATTTAATAATAATAATAATATTTTATTAAAATATTATTTAATTCAATAATATTTTAATTCATCAAAATAGATTTCATAGTTGAATATTAACTAAAAATACTATTTTTTCTTTAAAAACTATTTACAAAGTAACAATAATAAAAAGAATATATATTCTCCATACAAGACTAATGTACATAATAGTAGTCTAGGGTATTGTTACATAACCCCTTAAAACACCCACATAAGACTTTAGGGTAAGGTGCGCAATGGTGACAGACTCTTGGGGTGGCTCGGATAACATCGCTCGAGTGGTAATTTCTATTAACTTCCACTTCTCCCATAGGCGGTTCCGCTCAATCTTAACGTATTCAAGCTCGGATTGAGATTAGTCAAGAGTGAATCCCAAGGATGCCACATCCTTTCCGAGCTCTGAAGAATGGGCTTCATATGGGGCAAGTTTACTGGATGAGGCCATCGCTTCCTTTTCCTGAGTAAATTGCATTTGTTAAAGCCCTATATATATACTAATCATGTGATCAGTGTTCAATGGCTATATTAGAAATTGTCACAATTCTTACCAGTATTTTAAAATCCCAATACATAAAACCAAATAAGATCATATTTTATATAACCATTTTACATAATAATACATTTAATCATATCAAGAGTGATTTTCATTAATGAATTTTTGGGTCGTTACAATCTTCCCCCCTTAAGAAATTTCACCTTCAAAATTTCCTTTTCCCACACTAAAAAATATGTGGGTAACTTTTCTTCATCACTTCCTCTGATTCCCACGTTGCTTGTTCAAACTTTTGGTTTCTCCACAACACCTTCACGAGGGGCATTGTCTTATTTTTTTTAAAACTTTTATCTATGATATAAGATCTTCACCAAATTCTCTTCATAGGAGAGTTCATTCTCAAATGGTACCACCTATGGATTGAGTACATGTTATGGGTCAGGTATGTACTTCATCTAGAGTGATACATGGAATACATCATGTACTTGAGATAGGTTTGGTGGAAGTTCTAGTCGATAGGTCAATGCTCCAATGCGATCAAGGATATCAAAAGGGATAATGTGACTTGGAGTAAGCTTTCCCTTCTTCCCAAATCTCATAACTCTCTTCCATGGTTATATAAAGAATAATACCATGTCTCTGACATCAATCTCTAGGTCTCTTCGATGACTATCAGCAAAGCACTTTTGTCGACTCTGGGAAATTTTAATGTGCTACTGGATGGTCTTAACCTTGTCCACCATTACTTCGACCATTTCTAGACCTAGGAGTTTTCTCTCCCCAAATTCATCCCAACATTCTGGTGTTCTGCACCTCTTCCCATATAGGGCTTCATAAGGTGTCATTTGGATGCTTGAGTGGAAATTGTTGTTATAAGAGAACTCAACCAGAGGAAGATGTTGATCTCATCCTCATTTGAAGAGTATTCTATCAAGATGTCCTAAAGTGTTTGGATAGTCCGCTCATATTGGCCATCAGTTTGAGGATGATAAGTCGTACCGAAGTTCATCTCAGTATCTAAATATTTTTGAAGACTCTTCCAAAACTTAGAGGTGAATCTTGGATCTCATTCAGATACAATAGATAGTGGTAATCCATGCATCCTTACCACTTCCTTGATATATATTTGTGCTAGTTGATCCAATGAGAAATCCTCTCGAATAGAAATGAAGTGTTCAGCCTTTGTAAGACGATCCACAACAACCCAGATAGTATTTTTTTCCTTTGGATGTCTTCAAAATTCCAGTGACAATTTCAATTGTGATGTTCTCCCATTTCCATGCTGGTATGGGAAATGTATGCATCATCCCCTTAGACTTCTACCTCTCTGCCTTCACTTGTTCACACACCAGGAACTTTGATGTATACTTTGCGATCTTCTTCTTCATATTATCTGGCCAATAATGCTCTCGGATATCTCGATACATCTTTGTGTTTTTTGGGTGAATTGAGAAATTTGAACTATGTGCATCATCCAAAAGTTCCTTCTCAGCTCCGAACTTGATGGAACACATAGTATTTTCCTGAATCTCACAATTCCTTCTTCATTAACATTGAACTCTGAGGATTTAACTTTTCTGATAGCTTCCACTTTCTTCTAAATTACCACATCATCCTTTTGATCATCATTTAACCTTTACAAAAAATATGGTTGAGAAATCATTTGTGAAAGGATTGATGATGTTCCCTTATTTATGATTCTCATGCCCATCTTCATCAAATATAAGAAGATTGGATCCTTCTCAATTATTATCAATGATAGAATCATTGGGTCCTTTCTGTTTAGAGAATCCACCACCTTGTTTGCATTCCTAGGGTGGTAATGGATTCATCACTAATAGGCTTTGAGCAGCTCTAACCATCTTCGTTGGTCCATGTTCAACTCTTTCTGTGTGAATATATACTTGAGGCTTTTGTGGTCCATATATATTTCACACTTCTCCCCAAAGAGATAATGCTGCCAAATTTTTAAAGCAAAGATCACCGCAGCCAACTCCAGACCATGTGTTGGATAATTCTTCTCATGAACTTTCAATTTCCTTGAAGCATATGTAATGACTTTTTCATTTTTCATCAACACACAACCCAAGACCTTCTTCGAAGAATCACTGAATAAGAAAAAAAAGTTCCCTACTTGTGGGTAAAGTGGGAATGGGTACAGTGATAAGCCTCTTTTTCAACTCCTTGAATATTTCTTCGCATTCATCATTCCAAGAAAACATTAATCCCTTCTGAGTTATCTTGGTAAGAGGGTTGGAAAATCGTGAGAAATTTCTCAAAAATCATCGATAATATCCAGTTAACCCCAAAAAGCAATGGATATTAGTTATCGATGTTGGCCTCGACCATCCCTCTATTACAGCTTTCTTAGAGGGATCTACAGATATCCCATTGATTTTGATTATATGGCCTACGAATGAGACCTCCTTCAACCATAACTCACACTTTCTGTACTTTGCTAAGAGTTTCTCCTTTCACAAGGTCTCTAGTAAAGTTCTTAGATGCTCCTCATGATCCTACTTGGTTTTGGAGTATATTAGAATGAAATCTATAAATACTAACAAAAATTTGTTGAGGTGATCTCTAAAGACTCTATCCATAAAGTCCATGAAGATTTATGGAGCATTAGTGAGCCAAAAGTCATTACTATTAATTCATAGTGCTCGTATCTTGTATGAAAAGTAGTCTTGGGGATATCTTCCTTCTTCACCCTTACATGATAATATCCTGACCAAAAATCCACCTTGGGGAAGTATTGTGCTCCATGCAGCTGATTGAACAATTCATCAATTCTTGGGAGAGGATACTTGTTTTTTATCATGATTTTGTTAAGATCACAATAATCGATGCAAAGCTACAGTGACCCATCCTTCTTCTTGACGAAGAGGACTGATGCACACCATGGTGAATCACTTGGGTGTATAAACCCTTTATCCAGATTCTCCTATAGTTATTTCTTCAGCTCCTAAAGCTCCACAACAACCATTCTATATGAAGTATTGAATATTGGAAACTCCCCAGGTATAAGTTCAATTGAGAATTCAACATCTCTTCTAGGATAAAGACCATGCAATTCCTCGTGAAATACTTTAGTGAATTCCCTCAAAATAGATATGTCTTCAATGATGGTTGCCTCCTTAGACTCAATCATCTGAGCCAGATACGCATACTCATAGGGCATTAATATCCATGCTTGAGATGATGGAGACAAAGAGGATTCATCTTCCTCCTTGCACTTGTACAGAATTGGGGGTCGATTCTCCACATGGAGAGTGATTTCCCTCTCATAGAAATTTATGTTGGCTCTATATAAGGAAATCCAATCCATGCCAATAATTGCATTAAATTCCACAAAAGGGAGTATAAGTAGGTTCACCATGAAGTTCAATACACTTATTAAGACAGTAGATGAGTTATATTCCTGGGATGTAATGATTTTCCCATTTTCTGTAATCACCAACATCTTCACTTCCATGATTTGTGGTGGTGTTGGGATTGTTATAATAAACTTTCGGGATATAAAAGAATGCGTAGAATATGAATCGAAAATTATGTTCCCTATTCTTGAATGAATAACTAGATTACCTATCACCACTTCATTGTAGGGGTTCACTTCGATAGTAGGGATGGAAAAATATCTTCCTCGCTACCTTGGAGGTTGTTGGTTGCCTCTAAAAACCCTTTCCTTGGGGCACTGATTTTCAAAATGACCTGGTTCCTTGCAGTTGAACTAATGAAAAATGTGTTTATAGTCGAACAGATTGTTCCTCTCCTCTGTCGAAACCATGGGTTTTTTTATGGCATTTAATGGCTAGGTGCCCTTCTCTTCCACACCTAAACCATTTCCTCGTTCCCTTCAAGAAATCTCCAGGGTGTTTCCTTCCACACCTTTGAAAAGTGGGGTGTTTTATTTTCTTATCACCATTGGATTTATCAATCGGACTTCTATAATTGAAGTCCACCTTATGCTTCTTATCCACGTGATACCCATGAGGTTCGTCAATCTCCATTTTAACCTTGATGGCACATCAGAAAATTTCCTCATAGCTGTCGAAGTCACGGATCGCCAGGGATTTCCGCAGGCTAGGTTTCAACCGACCAAAGAAGCGCTCAACCTTACATTATGAGGTAAAGATAAAGCTGAAAGCATATCGTGCAAGCCTTGTGAAGTTTTCCTTGTATTCTCTGACAGATTCGTCATTTTTTTCTTGAGGGCAAGGAAGTCCCTTTCCATATTAAGCTGGAGGGTACGAGGAAAATATTTATCGAAAAACATTTTTCGGAAATCATTCCATTCCAATGACTTTATTTCTTCCTCAGGATTTGTATTTTTGATCAATTTCCACCATTTATTGGCTTCACCCTTCATATGATAAACATAGAGAAGAACCTTCTCTTGTTCGGAACATTGAAGGATGGAGAAGATCTTTTCAATGGAGTTGATCCATTGTTTGATGATTGGGGGATCGGATAATCCATTAAAAGTAAGAGGCCTTTGTCTCATAAAGCTCTCGATAGCAACTTGTTCTTTCTTAGGGTGGGTTGAATGTTCCTCTTTACCCATGTTTCTATTCAAATATTGAGTTAACTGAGAGATAATTGTGACAAAGTTTGCAATTCCCGCTCCCATTATATTCGACATCTCATTGGCACAGTCATCACATTGATCTACACATTAGTTGTTAGCCTGAGTCCTCTTATTACCGGACATTGGCTAGAATAAAATGAAATTTAGGAGTAACACATAAAGCTCAATACAAGGACAAAAATGGATGACTTTAAAATTACTTTTATTCCTTAACTTATGAATCTATAGGCTTCAATCTATGTTATCCATGATCTACTTTCTAACATATGTTCTTATGGAAATTTTTTTTAATTCCCTTAATAAGGGTTCATACTAAGCTTGTGAATTTACCCAAGAATATCCTCTATGATTTTCGTAACCAAGAGTATAGAAAGGCCCGTTTTTGTGTACCAGGATACCCCATGTCAAGCCCTAAACTCTTTTTCGGGGTTTTCACCCCTAGGTACATCTGTGCTAGAGTCGTCTATACCTGCTCATATCCAGACACAGATATATTTTCTTGATAAACCACTTACTCAATACTCATTAAAATTTAGGGATGTTTTTTATTATAATTAGTCTAGTATCTAAGGCTTCACTAGGGTTTTATAATCCTAATCCCAAAAATAACTAAACCTATCCTATGATACCAACTATAACAACCCTTCTCTTTATTACATACTTAAACATGATTTATTATATAAAATTAACTTGATAAAACATAGAAGATCGAAAGGTCTAGTGTCTTTGGGTCTTAGGATCATTACATAACAAATTAAAACATTAAATACAACATCTTTATGGAAAACTTCCTTTACATGACCACTACATTCCCTTGTACTTAGCATTTCATAGGATAACCTGAGGACATGCATAAGAAAAGGGTGAGCTATAAATCCTAGTAAGGTAATAAACATGGAATAACATGAGGAATAAAATACATGTTAGACAATAGGCATATCAATAGGTAACAAGAGAAACATTAACACAAAGGCATGATAAAGCATGATAATCATAACATGGAATTGTGGCAACAACACATAACATGGAATTAGCATGATCCAAAGCTCATTGCACATAGAGCATCAGTAAACCCTCATTTCCCATGAAGCATGAGTAAACACTAGTTTCACTTGAATTAGCATGTGTAAACACTCATTTCACGTGATGTGTCATGATGTTATACTTTACCCAATGCATTGGATCACTATCAGGGTGTACCCTTCTTAAACATTTCATTTGATGCATAAGTGTGCCACATGGATCATAAAACATGGATTCATTAAACATCATCATTTACACCATGATAAAGGAATGTTTATTTAATACATGAAACTCTATAATAAATAAGTAAATGTGAATAATGGTGAATACCCTTGATAGAGAAATGGTTATGGTATTCACTACATAATAACTTTGACTTGGAAAAATGTGGTGCAATTTCGGCAGCATAACAGTGTGACATAAGAATTCATAAAAATGGTGGATGAGAGAAAAAGGGTTTCTCATCATATTTAAATGAAATGGACATTAAGGGGTATATATATATACATGTCCCAACAATTTTAATGGAATTTAGATTCATGATACAAAATAATTTCTTGAATGTAAATGAAGAGAGAGAAAAATTACATTCAGAATTTCGACATAGTAACGGGTGTACATAGGAGGAATTTAATTAGAGATAAAGGGGTGTCTCATAATTAAAAGATAAATATAGAAGTATTTGTGAGTTGAAAAATCATACCCAACCATTTATAATTGAAAATAAAAGGGCATAACAATATTAAGAAACTTGGATAAAAAGAGAAAGGTAGGAATCCATTAATTTGAAGTGTGATCCCAAAGGCTTGGGAGGGGATTGAGAGAGGATTATTGGGAGATTGGGGAGCCTTGGTAGGATTATAGAGGGAGGATGGAAGAGGTTTCACTAACTCCCAGGTCTTTGAGTCAATATGAAATGGGAGCTTGGGTGTGTTTATATAGGAATGGAGAAGGAATTCTTTATTATTTAGGTTTGGGACACCTCACATTAAACTAATCTAAACCACAAAACATCCCATTGTTTTTGCCCATAGTTTCTCCCAAAGGGGAGTGTAAAAAAATATTTTATAAGGCCAATTTACTAAATTCTTAAAATAATATGGTTGCTTATGGGGAGGTGAGTCACACACTCAATGAAAACAATTTAAAAAGACAAAATGTTTTATTAGTATTGAAGGGTCCACTAAATCTTTTTAAAATAAATAAAACAAACCTGAAATCACATTATTTTAATTATAAAACATATTTTGGCCGAAATTAATGTTTATAGTATTTTCTTACATCACTATTGGGTCATCGTGATGTCATAAAATACATTATATATTTAAACAATATTTAATTTTTACCCAAAAATTTGATCGTCTCAGAAAATTATGAAAAATTCACTGTTGGATAATTTAGACGTCTTGATTCCAAAAATAATATTATTTTTATCTAAATAATTTTCTAAATTTGTGAATTTTCACATTTAAAATAACAACCGAAACTTATCGAAAAATCATGGGTTTTGACAAAAATAGCTTTCGAACCTTAATAAAAATTACAATTGCATTCATAAAATTATACGATTATTTATATTTAATAAAAATAAATTTAATAATAATAATAATAATAATAATTTATTAAAATATTATTTAATTCAAAAATCCATTAGCTCATAAAAATAGATTTCATAGTTGAATATTAACTAAAAATACTATTTGTGCTACAAAACTATTTACCAATTAATAATAACAAAAAAAATGTATATTCTCTATACAAGAATAATGTACATAATCTTAGTACAATGGTCTTGTTACATAACCCCTTAAAACACCCACATAAGACCTTAGGGTAAGGTGTGTAATGGTGACAGACTCTTGGGGTGGATCGGGTAATATGGCTTGAGTGGTAATCACTATTAACTTCCACTTCTCTCGTAGGTGGTTCTGCTCATGCTTTATATATTCAAGCTTGGCTTGGACTTGGTCAAGAGCGAATACCAATGACAACACCTCCTTTCTGAGCTCCAACAAATGGGCTTCATACGGGGAAAGTCTACTGGATGAGGTCATCACTTCCTTTGTCTGAGTAAATTGGATTTTTAAAGCCCTGTATTTATACTAATCATGTGATCACTATTTAATGGATATATTAGCAATGGTCACAATTCTTAATGGTATTTTAAAATCAAAAAAAAATAAAACCAAATAAGTTTATATTTTATATAACCATTTTACATAATAATACATTTAATCAAATCAAGAGGGATTTTCATTAATGAATTTTTGGGTCGTTACAATACAATAGTGCTACTATAACACAAGAGGGTATAGTCTCCCCACTATATCTTCATAGACTCTTTCTGCTACTAGGCAGCCTCTAGTATTTGGGGAAGAACTCTTGTGATCATTTGGCCATCGGTTCTTCTATTGTTATCAATTGAGTCTGGTCCAAATGTCATAGGGTCCATTATAGACCCTTTTACACTAGTTGATGCATCAAACAATGATGGTTTAGGGTGTAGTGATAAATATGTGCTAAGTGATATGTGAAACCTATAAGGGTATAAATTCAATGCATATAATGTAGAATACCTAGAGATATATACCATCAGTTCCCTATACGTAGGGCAGAGTGGTGGATTAAAACATTCTAGCCTAGGGGTAGGCCATATAAAAGATTTTATATTTCATAGTTACTCTTAGATAGATGATGTGTGTGGGGGTGAGTGTTCCACCTCCACTTTTATGTGATTATACCCAAGTGGGGATATCATAGTAATTATTTTTGTGTAGGATTGGTGTAAGGATGACCTTGCTTAACTTATAATATTATATGGACTTTATACGATCACCCTAGTGGATGATATGTTGTATAACCTATGAGTTTGTTTTGTCCATAACACGTATATGGCTATGTAAAGTGGCATTATTCCCTCCGATTGATGCGTTTTGACCCTTGACTATTGAATATGATAGAGTGACCCATGTAAGGTCTTTAGACTATGAGGTGACCCAAGTGACCATAGTGTGTTTCTTAGTTTAACAAGTACTATGAAAACCTAGGAAATATAAAAGGATTCAAGTGAATAAAAACCGATAGAATGAGCATGTGATATGATATTATAGGGTGGGTTGCTTCCCCCCTCGATGTGATATGGGATTCTGGGTTGGGATCCTCAATCTCTTTGTAGTATAACTGGTGTCCCACTCTTCCCTCTAATATGATATATAGATATATATTGGGTGGGGAACTTATCCCCTTAAAAATTATGTTATATAGATATGTACCGAGTGAAGTACCTATCCTATAATGATTATATTATATGGAGATATACTAGTCAGGGTGCTTATCCCCCAAATGATTTTCATATATGGTGATATACCAAGAAGGGTGTTTATCCCCTAATTATTATCATGTTTGGAGACATATTGGGTGGGGATCTTAACCCCACGGATGATTATGTTAAATTGAGTTATAGTGGGAAAGGTGTTTATCCCCCTTATGTTTATGATTTTTGGATATATAATAAGAGGGGTTCTTATTCCTTTGATGATTATGATATTTAGAGATATATAGGGTGTGAACTATTCCCCTATATTATATATATATTGATATGATACACAATAGAATTATAGGTGGTCAATTATCTAACCCTCGACATGTCTATGTGACTTGAAAATAGATATCTGACATTAGATGATGAAGGTATGATCGATTCTAGGTGTCACATTAGAACATGAAGAAAAATGGTGTTTGTTTTACTATTCTTTCATACATTATTTTAAACAATGATAATATCACATTTTGTATACACTATATTTTGTAGTTACGTTAGGGACACTTTTGGTGGTGGTCTACTGAGTTTTACTCATACCCTGTTTGGAAATTCCTTGCACTTTGGTACCTGATGAGACATCATAATCATAGGTATAGGTGGGGAAAAGTAATGATATTAGATTGTGAAGATGGATGGATTTTGTGGATTCAGTATATAATACTGGGTTTGGGACACAATACCAGGTAGTGATTATTCTTATTTTTGTTTATTATAGTCTAGGGTGTATATAATCTTCCCACAGGAGATCCTTTTGTTGTCTGGATAACTGATGTCTTATTTTAGATAGCTCATCTCAGATATCATGTGGTGTATTATCTATTTTTGGAGTCTTGGATACATTTTATATTTCTTCATTGTATTTCTTAGTTGCTGGTTACATGTTATTTATGTTGTTTTTATTTACTATAATATGATGGTATAGTCTCCCCGTTAAATTAACCTAGACCCTCACTTCTAGTAGAAAACCTCAGAAGTATGTGGTGGCATGCATGAGGTCACATAATATCCATGTCTAGTTACTGTGGAGTGATTCAAACTAGGAATTCTACAACATTATCATCATTTCATTAACATATGTTCACAACAATGTTATATTTATTATTGTTTTTAATGCTTTTTTGTAATAATTGGTTTACAAAAATTATATCTGCAACCAAATCCAATTAAATTCATGGGTCTAACAATAACCATTGGTGGTTGAAATTGTGTAAGATGGTATAATAGAGAACCCAATTTTCCACCATAATTAAAGGAATAATATTTGTGTTTAGTAATAAATCATTTCTAACAATTAGGGGTTAGTCCATCACTATGAGGACCGAAAAACAACCAAGTTTCACCAATGATGACATGGTCAATTCATTCCTAAAGAGTACTACCAAATTAGTTTCTACTGATCTACTAAGAACTAGTTGTACTAATTAGGAATCTCTATTTTGGTATAAGTCAATTGATGTAGATTCTCTACTGTATGTTACATAAATAATTTGTATATTCGTGAAGAATAATTTGATTTTAATTCTTAAAAAAAGATTGTAGGAAGGGTATTTTTTGCATCGTAGCTTCCTAGTATTTCCCTAATTTAATATTGTAGATTTCTATATGGTTTTTTGACCAACCCTTAAATATTTTTGTATTATAAGTTTTCCAAATATTCTAGAAAATGAAATTGTGAATCTAAGAAAGCTTTCTCAAAATAATTATAACAATATCTATTGTTAGTTTCTCAAACTCAAAGGCATGAAATAAAAAAAATTGTAATAAGGACAATTTATTGATAAGACTGTCAAATATCCATCCAAATTATCTAACAACTGGTCTCACACAACATTCATAGTAGAGTAAAAAATATAATTTCCAAAAATCAAAAAAATTATAATTCATGTTTCATATTTGATTATATAACAACAAATATCTAGTACATATAAAATTCATAGCATGTCTAACATGATTTAAGCACAACAAAGGTGGAATTGTTTACATATTGGCATCCCAACATACACATACCAATGAAAACAATTCCAAAAATCATAATAGAGATAGTGCTTAAAAATATTAAAACAATCCAAACAATATTTTTATAATTAATTCCAAATAAATTATCAGGTACTAAGCTCAAATCTTGATGTATATTCAATGAAAGGGAAAAGTCCTTTTTGTTTAGTTCAAAAAAACATCTAATCCTATAAAAGATGAAATAAGTTATCTTAAAAATAGTATATATTTATCAAAAATTATTATTTTTAATTGAAACCCTTTAACTAAAATGTGTTCATGTATGTCTAGTTAGGCACTATTTCTAAGTAATTATAGATAATAACTTTTTTCTTTATAAATATCCATTAAAATGAAGATTTAATCTAGAATTTGTTACTAATCATGATTAATATTAAATAAAATTTCTTTTACATGCCCAAATTCATTATTTGAATGTATTAAAGGATTAAAAATATCAATTCTATTATATATTAAGGTTGTTTTAGATAGTTCAACCAAGCTTACAACCATAATCATATCTATTGAATTGAGTAGTCTTTCCTTCCATTCAATTTTGTTAAAGGATAATACAAAAAAAATCTATAAGTTCTAAATCAGTTTGGGTTATTATATTTATATATAAATATAAAGATAAAAGCTGAAACATAAATAAAAGAAAATATTGATCTACTAAAACCTTTGACTATTGAATCATATCTTAAAAAAACAAATACTCTGAATATCTAAATAGCCCAAAATTTCCCCTCAGTCTAGGTTTACCTATCTTAGATACATAATAAAATAATTTAAAATAAATACTCCCAATTTTTACAATCAAGATATACATACACATATTACTATATAAAATAATATAAAATGATAAAAAAATTAACATTCAATGCTCTCCTCTTAGTTGATCCCACCCACTTGTGTGGATTCATCCTTCTCTATATGATCTAGCTCCCCCTCAGGATAAAAAAATGAAATAGATTAGAAAATAATAGGTTCACTAATGAACTATCATATAGATGATGACGGTTCCTTGAATATGCTAGGTAAAATAGATGCTGATGGTCATCCTCAAAAAGTTATGGGGAAGCAGTTCTTGATTAGATAACCTAATAGTTTGTGTAAAATAATGCATGAATTTCACACCCAAATGGTTCGGTGGAAAAAATATATCATATAGATCTAGTCGTTCATATGTAATTGTACATGTCATGTTGACCCAATAGAACAAGTATAATAGAAAAAAACTTCTTGTGAATCCAAGAATTTTGGGTGGAATGGAACCCATAGTATAGAACTAACAAAGCTATAGTGAAATTAATGATAACTCTAGAGCACTGTAAGAAACATGTATTTTTTTTAACAATGGTGTGATTCCAAATATCAATTATAGAGAGTCAAGTAATGGTGTAGGTGCATTAAATATATAATAATTCATTACCTTAGATAAGCACACAAGAGGTGTTTTATTGATAGTTGATCTTCGATTGGTTGGTGTTACCATGGATTAAACCAGAATGTGATCTAGTTAAAGATAATTTATGACCTAATATGTAAAAAATAAGGTATAAAATGTAGAATATAGTGTGGGGTGGCATTCTAACAAGAGAAGGGTGTGTCTGTGTTGTATCAGATATAAGAATAGGAATAAATAGGAGAATCGGTGACACTAGACTCGTAAAGGGGATGAATGAACCCCAAGGGAGTGGGTTGCGGGACTAGCAGTGAAGATTTCCTTTTTCCATAGATGATACTACCTCCCATGGGGGAAACCTAGGTAGAACCCTATGAGAGAATAAGGTGGAGGGATTTTATAAAATTTGGACCTACTTTGGTACTATGTAAAAGGATAATACCCATAATTCATGCCTCCTAAGTTAGGTTAGGTTATATTTATATATAAAGATAAAGATAAAAGCTAAAATATAAAAACAATTTAACCTGTTAACTCAATAAATCATTTAACTATTGACACATATCTTAAATTTATAAATACTTTAAAAAAATTTCTTAATTTCACTAGGGAAAATCTCTTTTTATTAATGATTTACATATTTTTAATAGGAATATGTAGGTTATGTTCTTTCATCATTTCAATTTTTCATTTTATGTCACTGGGTCAATCTTGATTTAAATATTTTGAAGCTTATTATATAATTTTAATGATAATTTTATTTTAAATTTTCTCACCCCTAAATGTTTCTAAAATTTATGGGGCCTCATTAGATACTAACTACTCATTTTATGGGGTAGGATCCTAAACATCTCAAGTATAATCAACCTACACATTATATACAAGTGAAATGTTATATGGAAATAAAACCATAGTTTTTATAACGTATCATATTATATATATGGTTGGTTATTAATTTAAATTTTTAATTATTATGTTTATTTATATGAATTACCTTGTGATAAGTAAAATCACTAAAGGAATGTCCTAAAATATTTTCAAAAGGAAACTATTTGTGAACTTTTTTGTAAAAAATAGGATAAATGAATCTAAATGATTATTAATATATGTGTAAGGTTAGGAGTGTATAGGAATAATTGAACAGACTAAAACTAACCAAATTGAAATGAATTAAATTGGTAAAATAGGATTTAAATAATTTAATTACTTAAATTTGTTAATGTAAACTGTATGATTTTCTTTTATGGTTTAGTTTTGTTTTGGTATCCTTACCCATTATTAATCATTATTAACTAAAACTAAACAATTAAATAGTGTATAAAAATTCTTTTGAAAATTGTATTTAAGATTATTTTTCTTTGGCCAAAATAAAATATTAACATAAATCTTTATTGATATTTCATTATAATGGAATTTGGTGAGCATAGGATATTCTAAAGTGAATATAACACATCAAACCACATTACAAGTTGTAATAAAATTATTAAATACCTTTAAATATTTTATATAATGTTTTATTTGATGTATATAAAAAACTTTCTTCATTTTAATATTTTATTGAACATTTTTTCATATTTCTTATCTCTATTATTTAGTTTACTGTGAGTGTAAAACTATTTTATAGCTATTTTATATAAAAGATTAGGTTTTTTTCCTATTTTTATGAATCATTTTTTAATCCTATAATATGTTTCTTATTTCCTTATTAGATATAAATTAGTTATAATTGATATAAAATGATGAGTTTTTCAATGACCAACTCTACTAAAACCCCTCATAAATCAGTATAGAATTCAAGAGTTTCCCCTAAATATTTCCTCCAGTATGTCCCTGGTTGGTGACTAGTACCATGGGTATATAACATAAAAATGGGGATAATTACACTCTTTAATCCCATAAAACTAAGAAATTCAATGATCAATGGTAAAAAATAAAAAAAAATCCAATATCCCAATAATAATATATAATATAATGTAATGCCATGAAACCAAAATTACTTCAATGCGATCTCAGACACCATCATGAAGATCTATATAGACAATATATATAAGTGGGGGTGAAAATACAAGTATATCCAATAGGTTACTACCCACAACTCTAAAATAAATATAGAAAAAATTTATTATAGATTTAACAGATAAAAAGTGAACAAAATCATATCCCATCCAAAGCCAACTACAATACATCTCATCGGATCGGGCCTATGCTTTGACACAGGACACTGCTTTCCTTTTAGCCTTGCATTGTTGGAGTGCTTCAAATTGTCTTTATGCTGGGGTGGGGTTTGCTCTAGTTTTCATTCTGATTTTCACTCTCTTTGTCCTTCGGATGTGTTTGTCCAAAATTCATGAAGTCCATTGGGTTTCCCCCTTCTTCCCTAAAAGGGGGCTTTATCAATAATTAAAAATATTTGAATTCCTTCGGGCCGTTGTATGGAAAATATAATATATGTATAGTAAATCAAGAAAATATATAAAATGAGTTACCCTGCACTAACGTCCCCACTAATCTAGTATCCCTCCCATTCTATGGGAATAAATTATAATTCTCTAATTACTTCCCATTTACACATACCATATCATCATACCACATCCTCATAGCACATTAGTATACCCTAACCTCATACCAAATACACATAAAAAATCATTATCACTACCACATACTATAATCACTATCATTTCCATGTCTAGAAGGAAGAGTAGGATATTAGGATGAACCATCTATCTATTGCCACTAATAATAGTATTAAGGGTTTATTGAGTATCCAAATCCAAATATAGTAATTAGTATAAGATAATGCATAATACCTAAAAATACCATCCTACGGACCTCATCCTATCAGAAAAACTATATGACCATATCATCACCACATTATCACCACCACGAAACCATTATTTTCTCATCTAACCACATATCAATTCAACTCAGAATTCACTACATTTTCATTAAATTTCATATTAATTTACAGAATAAAAAATTATTAATTTAAAAAATTTCATTTTGATATTAAATAAACTTACTCTATATCACTTATTTCAAACCATTAATTATATTCAAATATTAATCCCTCCGTTTCTGATTTAATCATTGCACATCCAAACCAAATCCTCCAAACAAATTTATTTATTCATTTCCTATTCATATCTAATGAAATCTATCTTCAATGATTAAACCGCATCATTATCATTACATGATTGTCTCATCAATACCACACTATCACATCATCAACACCACAAGATATATATTATAGTCAAAAAATTCCAAGACAATCATAATACAAAATAATAGTAAAAAAGGGTATTGTAATATATATACCATCAAAATTTCACCACCCTCATAGGTTTAATTTAATTATATGATTAATAAATATTAATATATACACAATGAAAACTAAATCCTTAAAATTAAACATTAATAACATGTAAATAGAAGAATATACTTTGAATATATGGGAATCTAGTCTCTCAAAATGAGGAAATAAAAGGTTGTCAAAGAAGTACTTTGGTAGGCCTAAGAAGTTTCCATGTCTCTAATAGTCCTGAAAAATAATAAAAATTGCATAAATGGAGATTAAAAACCTAAATTTAGAAATAAAAAATAAATGTTAAAAATCATGGTGTAATATATTTCATTATGATGAAATGGATTACGTCCAACCAAAAAATTAAAATACATAGTGCAATCACCCTTATTTTCCCGAGAATATCATAGCCACTAAACTTTCAAAATTAATGATATCAAAGAACATTGTGATCTAATATATAGCTGTACATTATAATCATCCTTGTTAAAGGATCGACTCTTTGAATCATCCAAAGTATGTTTAAAGTTAAAAATAACTCTGGTTATAAAACCCCAATCTATAACTCTCTCTCACTCATGAATTCCTCCAAGTCATCATGCCTCCAAAAAACATGTATGACCACTCATAAGGAATAATTTATTCCAAACAAGACTCGTGTTTAGAATTTATTAAACATAGATTACATAAACCACCAAAGAACATGATGTAAGTAAATAAAGGAAATAAATACATAGTTTTGTGGAATTGACCTCATGACCTGCCCCTCACCATACACAAACCCAAACCACCCCACCACCAATAGTGGGGAAAGTTTAGGATTTAGAATATGTCTCTTTGTAATCACCAACTACTAAAGATTATTATATGGCTTGTATAATTTTGAAACCATGGGGACTAGTGATCCCTAGAACAAAATTTAAATTCAAAACTTAAAGCTCCCAATTTGAATATTTAAAATAAATTTGAAATTAATGAAATAAAATTTAATAAATTCAAGGTGTTGTCTTTTTATAAATCCAATATCATGAGAAAATTGAGACACTAATGATATTAATTAATGATCTTGTTGTTCATAAAAAATTAATCTAAAAAACTTATGGTCTCATATTTACTCTCTAATTATAAATTCCTCTTTTTATATGGTCAATTGATTTAATTCATTTAGAAAATGGGTGATTTAAACCCATATTTAAATATATGTACTCAAACTCTTTTTTCAAGAATGAATATAAGTAACTAGTTAATGCATTAAATAGAAATTCATAAAACAAAAAACATTTACCAAGTATAAAGAAATAATCAGCGCTATAAAAAATTCAATTTCTGATGTTTTTTTAGCTGTGTTTTTTAGAAACATATCTAATTAGCCACATTTTTTAGAATTCTTTTCAAATTTGCCTAGTTTTTGGAAAATTTAGAAACTTAGTTATATTTTATTTAAAACATAGATAATATATTTAAAATAAGTTTTAAGCACATTAATATTTTTTAAAATAAATTCATATGTATTTTTTATAATTTTTAAAATAATAATAAACTATTTTTAAAAAAAAAATAATATTGAAATTATATATATATGTGTGTATATGTGTATCGAATGATGTTTAATACTAATAAATGTAAATACACATACACCCCTAAATAAATCTTTAATTTAAAAAGTATTACATTTTATTGTATAATAAATTTTCAAATTATTATCCATAAGTAATCATAATTATTTTTATATTTATTAATTATAAATATATATACTTATATATACATATATATATAACTACTATATATATATTGATATAAGGGTACATAAATACATATATATAAAATAAATTTGTATTCAAAAATAATATTTAAAAATAAAAGCAAGTTTTTATGCACGTAACACCCTAAGAATTTAAAAGAACAATACGTTTGAGAAAATATACATCATACAACATCGAGCTTAGATGAACCATGAAATATTAATATTTAAATGTTATAGTTATAACCAAGATACTAAATTTGTGGGTATGAATATGAACAACCACATTATAAAATATAAATAAACATATAAAGGGCTTACTCAATACAACTTTATAGATTAATTCTGAATAAATAAGTGCTCAATTTTACATTAAAGTCATTTTATTCTTCAAAAAAAATATTTTTTCTTCAAAATTGGTTTTATTGATTTTTTGTGAACAAATATTATAATTATTTTGATCCAATTTTATAAATTTTATTAAAAAGGATATCATTTTTGAAATAATCATATTAAATTTAACTTAGCGATATATTTTAGGATATTTTTTAAAATATTGATAAGTTAGTGAATAGTTAAAAATATAGATTTTTGTAAAACTATTATTTCGTTCCATTAAAAAGTAACATTATGATTTGAATTTTATATCAAATTTACATAAATTTTATTTAATTGTTTATAATATAATTAATTAAGTTTGAAAAGGTCATATACCTAATCTTTGTATAGGTTCATTTTTAGGCTTAAAAATGTATTTTTTTTAAAACTGCTTTCGTAACTTTTGTGTTTTAATATTATATTAATTTCTTCCACTTATAGAAATTGAATCTTGAAAATTTTATTAATTATTTTGAATCATGGGGGGATATATATGGTAAATAGGTCCCTTTTATTTTTTTCATTATTTATAGTGAACGCATTAAATATCAGTTGCCTCTTTAATGGTAAATCGAGTAATTAATGTTAAAAATAATATGATATGGACTACAAATAACCTTAACCCTTGAATCTAATCTATTTTATGGGTATTGTTTGACCATTATCATCCAATATTATAATTTATGATAATTTTTTGTTAGTTTTCATTGAAAATGACTTATATATTACTTTAAGTAAATATAAAGTCAAAAATGACACTCTCTTGCATTTAATATCAATAATTTTTTATTGCTGGGATAAAAAAAAATTATATTACATTTTAAATGGTTATATGAAATATTAATTATTTTTTATTATGGTAATTTATTTTTAATTTTTATTGATTATATAATTACTTTAAATTCATATGCAACACTGACATAGTGCTTGCGCAAGATATAAAATAAATAAAGTTAATTATTTTAAAAACTCTAAATGTAATTTTTTGCATGAGTTATAGTGTCCCATGAATTTTATAGACAAATATAACATATTATTTTATTTTTTAATGGATTATATTTAAATTGAATTTTTTTAATGTTATATTCAAAGTCAAATTAACTAAATATTTCCAAAAATGACATTAATGTTATTTTATAATAAGAAATATTTTATTTAATGATTTAAAATTAATAAAAAATAATATATTAGGATTCTTAAATGGTATATGGTTGAAAATATAAACAATAGTACATTTAGAGTTCATTTTTCCTTTTATAGTGGCTCTATTAACCCCTAAGGAGTAAAAAATATTGATATTGTTGTAATCCTCAGAAGTTTCAATGGGCTTAAAACAAATATATAAGCGTAAAAACAAAATAAAATCTTGAAAAGGTTTTATTTTATGATATTATTTCAACCAATAATAATCCTATATTATAATAATATAAATTTTTATCCATTTATCCATGAAAATTAATTTATATTAATTTAATACTTTAAATAATTCCAAATGTTATCCTCCCCTCTCTTATAAAAGGGGGGCCTTCTATCCTTTCTTCCATACAACTTTTTACCACTATAGTTTATCCATTACCTTACCAAAAATATTTATAAAATCCCCCACTACACACACTTTATGTAGGTCTTAGGTTTTTCATAATACCAAACTTAGGGTGTTTAAGGTGTAAAGCAAAGGAGGTTGTCTGAAGAAGAGGTACATCTTTTGAACAAATGATTTAATTTTATTTATTATAATTCCCTAATAAAATATTCTTAAAACATTATAAAATAGAAACATAATTATCTTACCTATAATTATATCTTTCTATGTTAATTTAATAACCAACATATATCTCCTCTTCCATCAAATGGGAAACAAAACCATTGTTCTTGTATACGGTGGACTACCTCCTCACGAACTGATGTCAATTGTTGTCCACCACCACCCATCGTGTAAGTTTATAATGACTGATTTAATATATATATATATATGATATTAATTAAATTATTATCATTATAGAAAGAAAATATATCATCTATATTATTACCATTCCATCCATTGAAAAATGATAATGTCATTTGTGCGTACATGTGGATTACCACCTCCACAAAAATATTTGGTTCATTTTTTGTAAAGATGTCACTGGGATACTATATATTAGTTATAATATAATATCTATTATATAATCATAATTATAGAAATATAAATTAATACTTACCCTCTTTCAATCATGATCATTGAAAAATGGAAAAATTACTCAACTGTACATATGACTTACCATCTCTCATATTGTGGCATAATTGATTTTTTCTAACTATTTTTCATGGTTTGTTATAAATTATAAATGATATTTAAAAATTATAATTATTTAATTGATATTATTATATATATTAATGAATAAGGACCTCTTTGACCATAGTTAACCTACTATAGTCATATAGACATATGAGTCAAATATCTTCAAAACATCCAACATGAATTTAAATGATTAAGTATATGAATATAACATGTAAATAAATAAATGAATAATAAAACTGAAAAATGATACTAAGAAATTAAACAATTAATATAATTTTATTATTACTAAAGATAAATAATTCATGTGGTGAGTCTAACTCAATGTAAGGGACACTAACTTTAAACTTCGTTTTAAATGTCTTCAATTTTTATTTCCAAAATATTTTAATTCAATGTCCATATTTTAAAAAATTATTGTATTGGTATATTTATATATATATAAATGAATTATAAATTAAATTTTATATCTCTTTTTAATCTCTTAGAATTTTTTTCAAAAGGAATCTTTTTATGTATTTTATAAGGAATAGTTTGGATTTCATTACAAAAGGAAAAAAGGAATTTTCTATTTTGATTTATATAGAATCAACCAATTTTACCATTTTTAAAACCATTATTTGAAATTTGGTTTATTTTACAAGATTATATGTTTTATTTAAATAAAAATTGGTCTTCCCTTTTTTGGGTATTTTAGTTTTAAAAGGAGTTTTTCTAAAAGAAATGGTATTTTGATATCTAAAAATGTTTTATATATATGTTAAAAAAAGTTTGTCAAGGTTTTATGATGAAAAGGATAAAGCAAAAAAATATTCATGAGATAGTACTTGATCATTTTAAATGATTATGAGTTAGACAGATACATCTTATACTATGGGTGATTCCAATATAGATCTCTAATGCATTAGGTAATGTTCCTTGTCTTCAAAGGAAAAAAGGAATGAGTTAACTGGGGAGGTTTGTCTTATTAATTTAATTGGGATCTAGTTAATTATGAAACAGGTATAACAAGGATTGTCAATATAATTCTCTATATTTCTAAAACTGATTTATATTTTATTTTTAAGGGTTTTAAAGGTTTTATTTGAGAAAAATTTGTGTCTTTTTTATGTGGATAGGATTTATTTCATATGCTCAAATTATATTTTGATAATGTTAAAAAGTTTATGGGTTTCTATGTTTTTTAATGGAATAACATATTTCTTTATTTTATTTCTCTTACTAATATTTTTATATTCATACCATGTTTTAAAATATTTTTCACAGGGTTTAAGGATGAGTAAAAATAAAGAAGAAGTCAAGTTGAAAGTCATAATGATTTTTCATAAATATAAAACATGTTTTATTTTAAAAAATTTATATTATGGGAAAACTAGATATTGAGTAGAAGTGTCCACTTTATAATATAAGGGTTTATTTAAGTAAGATTTATGACTTAATTCTCAAAAACTCTAAACTTAAAATATATTTGAGGATATAAAAAAGTTAATTATATCCTCAAGAAACTAGATTATTTAATGATTAAGTATTGGTACTTATAATAGGTATCAGAGAAACTGTTTTGATAAATTTATAGGTTAGGATGTTTTAGATGAAGATAGTTTATGATTTTTAGATACCATTATGGATTAATAAGTCTATGTATAAGATAATATCCTATTATTTGGTAAAAAAAGATTATGCGGTTTTCTTAGAAATTACATCATTGTATGGATACTATAATGTGGATGTGACTATGTAAAAGATGCACCTAGAAGTAATAGCTCTGAAAGGGGTGGATTGGGTATTGGCTCAATCTCCACTCATTGCACAATGTGTGGTCTTAAGACACCACACCTCACTTGAAATCTCAAGGGATCATATTGGGTTAGTTCACATATTTTTTATAATCTATTTTGAAATATTTAAATATTTGTTTATAAAATTTGATGATGACTATGGATAACCTATGTTAAACCAATGTTGTTATGGATTTAAAGGAAGTGTATCATATATTAGGACATTTAAAATTTATTTAGATGTTCACTCTAATTTCTTTTATGAAGTTATTGGTTATTGACTTACAAATGTATTTCATTAGGTTAAAAGACCATATTAAAGATGGAATGATGGAAATAAAACACAAACCTACTTTCTCTACCAGAGGATTAAATTGTAATGATAATTGAAAAAGATATCTCAAGTTACCTAGAAAATTTCTCAAGCCTTAAACTTGAAGGAAAAACACATTATAATATATAACAATCCTCTTATACTCTTTGATATCATAAGGGGCCATGGGATAAATCTGAATATGTTACAAAAAATATACTTTCCCGTATTTCTATTTTTCAAAAATATCATATTTTACATTATCGAGGTTTAACAATACATGATCCAGAAAATTTGATATTAATACTCTATTCAACTACAAAAGAGGGCGATCATCGAGTAGAGTGTACCTTTTTTTTATTATATGAATTTCTTATTACCATTTGTGCAATCCTATATATAAAAAATTCAATTCAAACCATACCCTAAGGTATTTTAGAAAACTAGTTAGGGAGTATGTTTCAAAACATTGTGTTCAAAATGTAGGATTTTTAATATATTTTGATATCTATAAACATCCATTTTAATTGAGATGTAACAACTCAACATGGATAAATGAAGTAAAGGATATTATAAAGTCTTGGAGGTATTCTGATAGCGTAGGGACTCCACCTAGTATATCATGGGGCCTCATAATTTAAAATTGGGATTGGAATTAATAGAGATCAATATTTTAAAGGTATGAATTATTTTAATAGTTTTTCGAACAATTTAATTTGGAATCATTATTCAATTGATTCATATTTTAGATTGTATAGGGGGATTATTAAAGAATAAGACAAAAAATCATGGTTAATGGATTATGAAGGAAGCTAAATAAAGGGTGTATTTATGTAATGATTTTTTAGAATTATGATGTATTGGTACTTTATCAATGATATTAAGGTATATTCTAAATGTTATGTAGATCAAGAAATGCCTAAGGATTAATATGTTGTAGGTTTGTTTTCAAAATTTGTAAATATATATTGGATGGAATCGACAATATTGAATAGTGATTTATTGGCAAGCTGATATTTTGAAAACATATAATTGAGGGGTAAATAAACCTTTGGGTTAATATGTTCTCCATGATAAGAGCCAATTAATATTATTTTATTTTGTAGAAAAAATAAGTTTTATTGTAAAACATAGATGTTAAAAAGTGATTTTTTATTCAAGGTATTTTTTAGGATGTTCATAATATTTTTGGGAATTTTAAAATAATTTTATCAATATATTTTTAGTAAAATAATAACCCACTAGTCATGAGACAACCCATCGCATTTGACAAGGCCTCAGGGATTAAACACAAAATATAAGGGAGATAAGGGTGAAACAACTACCACTGTCCTATGTGATGTCCTACTTAATATGATTTTTTTACTAAAATGAATTGAAATATAAAGATTAATTTTATTTTGGGAACATTTTTTTTATCATATAGATACCCATGTAAATTTTATTAATGTAATATTAGAAGAAGATCACTATAATTTTGGGGAACATTATATGATTAACGTAAATAGAATATTATGATATTCTATTTGGAGGAATAAAGGTTGAATTATATTTTGGAAGAATTTACAATTTTAACATGGAATTATGGTGATTATGGTTATTTATGGAAATTTTTATCATATTTTAGAGATTATATGATTAGGAAATTTTTATATTTTGATATATAACTTTATGAGTAACTAATTTTGATTATAGATAAATGTTAAATTATTCTTAAGGGTGTACGTGATAAAGTTTTTATATTCTTTTTGATTTTTGAACTTGTTCAGGAATATTTTGTTTAATTTCAATGTTATTTATTTATCAAATAATCTATGTAAATCTTTGGGTATTGTTATTGAGGCTTTAGAGATAAATTATTTTTCTTAATATGAAGGTTTATTCATTTTGGGAATTATCTTGTGCTAATAATTTTTGTTTTGGCTTATGTCTAAAGATAATAGGAATCACTTTTTATCATTTTATTGAATTATTTGATTCATGATAAGTTTATTTTAGTGCTTTAGGAATGAAAGAAACAACTTTATCTTGAGTACTCATTGTTTAAAGAAAAAGATGAGATTGTGCTGGGAATTGATTAAATGATGAAATTATACTTGTAAAGTAAGTATATTTCATTATATTATTAGTGTATATGGGAAATGAATTACTAAAATTGAGGTAAAATATATTAAAATAAAAATAATATCCTATTGCCTTTATTTCTAATGAATCAATGTTATTTTTTAGACCTCATTGATTTATGATTTTTTTATCATTAACTTTCTCATGATCATTCACTTTTATATGATCAATGTTCTTTATCACTCTTCATCTTTATTTGGATATTACTTTTCTACTTCATGACTATATTTTCACTTACTAGTATTTTTCTCCTATTTGAAAACCTAGTATGTGTTATTTCATATGACCTTTGTATTTCTTTTTTCCTATTTTCAAAATGAAGTTTTGTTAACTATATTTATGTTGTGGGATTTTAAAAAAGGTATTTTCAAATTTTAAACCCTTCATTACTGAGATAATATTGGAATTGAAAATATTAAATTTATCAAATGGTGGAGAATGTGATACCCTGATATTTTAAAAAAAATTATTCGATAACATATACAACATGCAGTGTCGAGCTTAAAAGAACCAGGAAATATTTATATTTAAATGTCATAATTATAAAATATTCATTAAATAATAAGTTATAAATAATATTAACCACATTATAAACTATATATATAAATTTTACACTCAATAAAATGTGTTTATTAATTATTAGTAAGTAAGCAGTCAATTTTTCTGAAAATTCATTTTATGCTTTAAAAAATATTTTTTCTATAAAATGGTTTGTATTGATTTTTTTAGAGAAAATATTATAATTATTTTCATCCAATTTTTTAAGTTGTATTTGGTAATAATAATTTCATTTTTAAAATCGTCATATCAAATTTACCTTAGGGTAAAATTTTTGGTTTTTTCAAAAAAGATTGATTTTTGGGGAATAGTGAAAAATACAAGTTTTTATAAAACTTTCATTTCATTTCATTAAAAAGTAAATTTATCAATTTAATTTGAACTAAAAATGACATAAGTATAATTTAATTAAATATAATCTAATTAATTACATTTGAATCAACATTATACCTAATTTTTTTATAAGTTCATTTTTGGGCTTAAAAACGCATTTTACTAAAAATTGTTTGTCATTTTAATAATAAATTTATTTGTTTCACTTATAGAAGTTTAAAATAAAAAAATTATTCAAAATTATTAATTATGAGATAAAATTTGGTTTAAAATGACCCATTTATGTTTTTCCATTATAAATAGTAATTTTAGTAAATATTTATCACCTCGGTAAGGGTTAATTGGGTAATTATGGTTAAAATAATATGATGAGGGATAAAAATAACATTCAAAATTTCATTTAATATATTTAATGAGTATGATTCAACAATAATCATCTAATATTTTAATTTATATTAGTTTTGTGCCATTTTTCTTTGAAAATGATGTATATATTACTTTAAGTAAATATAAAGTCAAAAATGTTAATCCCTTACATTTAATATCTATAATATTTTTTAAAAAGGAAAGAAACAAATTATGTTAAATTATAAATGGTTATATGATAAATAAATTATTTTTTATCATGGTAATTTTTATAAAATATTTAGTGATGGAATAATTACCTTGATTATTAATGCAACGTCGGCATAGTGATTATTCAAGTAGTAAAATAAATAAAATAAATGGTTCCAAAAACTCTAAAAGTAACTGTTCGATGATTTATAGTACCAAAAAAATTTATAGATAAATATAATATATTTTGGTATGTTTTGAGGTATTATATTTTCATTCCATTGTTTTCATGTTTTTTCAAAGTCAAATTAAATGAATAGTTTCTAAAATGACATTAATGATATTCTATAACAAACAATATTTTTTAAAATATTTAAAATTAATAAAAAAAAACTTATATTAATCCCATTTAATTTTAATGGGTTCAAAATATCAAAAATGTTCCATTTATAGGTCAATTTTATTTTTATAGTAACTTTATTAACCCCTAAAATTTAAAAAACATTAATATCATTATAACTATTAAAAGGGTTAATGAAAGGTTTAAACTAAGATATAAGGGTAAAAAAATAATCAAAAATTGTCAAAATTATATTGGATGGTATTAATTTAACCAATAATAATACTATATTATAATTATATCAATTTGGATCCATTTTTAATTAAAAATTAATTTATATTATTTTAATACTTTAAGTTATTCTAAAAGTGCCCCTCCCCTCACTTATAAAAGGGAACCTCTTCTCCTATCTTCCAAAAAACTTTTGAGCACTCTAGTTCATCCATTAAATATAAAAATATGTTATTAACATACCAAACCATATTCTATAGGTCTTATTTTTGGTATAATACTATACTTAGAGGGCTTAAGGTGTAAAGCAAATGAGGTTATCTGAAGGAGAGGTATAGATTTTAACTGAATGTTTTAGTTTTATTTATTATTCCTCCTACTTAAAATATTATAAAACATGATGAAATAATAAAATAGTATATTATATATAATTATACTTTTTATGTTAATTTCATAACCAATATACATGTCCTCTACCATCAAATGCGAAATAAAATAGTCGTATGTGTGTATGGCAGACTACAACCTCATGAACTGAAGTAATTTGTTTTCCATAACCGCCTATCATGGATGGTTATAATGATGTAATTAGTTTCTATATATGATATTAATGACATAATTATCATTCTATAAATATACTACATCATCAATTTTCTTACCTTTCATCCATTAAAAATGATAACAGTATTCATGCGTACATGTAGATTACCACCTCTATGAAGTGATGTGATTTGTTTTTCATAACCAAATCACATGAAAACTATATATAAGATAAAATATGATATTTATAATATAATAATAACTATATAATGGTAAAATAATACTTATCTTATTTCCATAATCATTTTCAAAAAAATTGAAATGTTACTTCTGTGTACGTACAACCTATTGTCTCCATGATTATAACGTAATTAATTTTTCCTAACTATCTTTCATGGTTGGATTTAAAATTATAATTGATATTTTAAAATTATAATTATTTCATGAATATTATTTAATAATTACCACTTTAAAGATAGTCATCCTACCAAATTCATTTGGACATATGAGCTGAATATCATCAAAACATCTAACATAAATTTAAATGATTAAGTAATTCAATATAACATGGAAATAATATAAGAAATAATAAACTCAAAAATTTTACTTAATAAATTAAATAATTGACATAAGTTTATTATTAAGGAATATAAATAATTAATGTGATGATTTAGACTCATGGTAAGGGACACTTTAACTTAAAATATAAATTTAAATGTCTTCGAGTTTTATTTTCTAAATATTTTTCTTCCAGATCAATATTCTTAAAAATTATTTTATTGATGAATTTATTTGGAAATAAATTAATTAAAAAGTAAATTATTTGTGTCATTCTAAATTCTTTAAAATTCTTTAAAAATTAATATTTTTACAAATTTTAAATGCAATGTTTTGACTTTATTTACAAAAGGAAAAAAAGGAATGTTATATTTTAACGTATATATCGTCAATGGATTTTCCCACAACTATAATAATTATTTGATATTTGGATTTTTTTATCATATTCAATGTTTTTTTAATACACTTCTTCCATTTTTTGGGTATTTTAGTTTTGAAAAAAAAGGTACTTTTGTAACGGAAAATGTTTTGCATGAGGGTTAAAAAGATATTTTCAAGGGTTTTATGATGAAAATATGCAATAATAATTTTTTATTAATGATATGGTACTTTTTCATTGTATATGATGATGTTTTATCTTGATATATCTTATATTATGGGTGATATAAGTACATCTTATATGTTTAATGGGCTATATATATCCCTCAAATTCATAGGGAAATGTTCATTTTCTTCAAATGTAAGAAGTAGGAAGTTTACCAGGGAGGTTTCTTCTATAGATTTAATTGGGATCTAGTGAATTCTAACATGATTTTAGCTTGTGTTATGAATATAATGTTTTATCTTTCAAAAATGTTTTCATTTTCTTTTTAGGGTATTTATAGTTTTTTTATGACAAAGAAGTGTTTGTTTTTCATGTGGATATGATTTATTTCATATTCGCAAAGAATATTGTGATCAAAGATAAAAAATTTGGTTTTTTATATTTCTTATTATACTAATGGACTTATTTCTTTTATGTATCTTACTAAGATTTTGTTGATCACCCCATGTTTTTAAATGTTTTTAATAGGTTTTAAGGGTGATTAAAACAAATAAGAAGTCAAGTTTT
Source organism: Viscum album (assembly GCA_963277665.1). Lineage (NCBI taxonomy): Eukaryota > Viridiplantae > Streptophyta > Magnoliopsida > Santalales > Viscaceae > Viscum > Viscum album. The sequence goes on along the minus strand of OY728135.1, from coordinate 245,578,107 downwards.
AATTCATGAAGATATTTCTTAATAAGAAAACATGTTTTATCTTAAAAGTTTTATATTATGGGAGAAATGTATAATTTTTATGATTTTACACTTTATAATATATGGGTTTTTTATGCAAGAGTTGTGACCTAATTATCTAAAACTATAAAACCAAAAGATCTTTAGAAATTATTGAAATTGGATTCTAGTCTAAAGAAAATAGATTAAGTAATGTTTATGTTTGGGTTATTAAAGTTGGTATTAGAGAAAAGGTTTTGAAAACTTTATAGGTTAGGATAATTCTGATGAGGATAGTTTAATATTTTTAGATACCATTATGGATTAATAATTCTATGTATAGGATAATATATTAATGTTGGGTAAAAAATATTATATAATTTTCAAGAAATTGAATCCATGTCTAGATACTGGAAAGTAAATGTGGTTGTGAAAAAGAAGCACTGAGGGGTAATAAATATAATAGGGGTGGTTTGGGTATTAACTTGATCTTTAAGTGGTGAATAGCATGTGGGCATAAGAATGTATTTCGGGATAGAAAATCTTAGGGTATATGCTTGGCTTAATTCATATGTTTTCTATGAACTATTATGTAAAATTTGAACATAATTATATAGAATTTAATGATAACCATGGATAATCTATGCCAAACCAAATGTGTTATAGATCGAAAGGAATAACTTCAAATAGTAATACATTTAAAATTTATTTAGATGTTGGCTTTATTTTATTTAATTAAATTATAGTTTATTGACTCAATGATTTATTTCATTAGGGTAAAATATCTTCTACAAGATTGAAGGATGGAAATCGAACACAAACCTCTTTTCTATACCATAGAATTCACTTGAAATTATAATTGAAAAATCTATCTCAAGTAACCCGAAAAAAAATTTCTAACATTAAACTTGCAAGAAAATACATTATATTATATCCCAATTATATTTTATTATATAATATCATTATGGGCCATAGGATACATTTTAATATGTTATGAAAAAATATTTACCATCTTAATCATTTTGGGAAATTTCATATTTGATTTTATTAAATTTTTACAAAAGATGATCCTAAAATATGTATTCCAGTCCCCTGTTTAACTGGAAAAGATGTTGATCTTCGAGCAATGTATATCTTTCCTTTATTATCCAAATTTTTTTATTATCATATGTAAAAATCCTTATTCAAAAAAAAATCAAATCATACCCTAAGGTATTATAGAAAACTAGTTATAGATGATGATTCAAAACATTATGTTCAAACCCAATTATTATTTACAAATTTTGATCTCTATATACATACATTTTAACCAATATATAACAATTGTGTACAGATAAAATCAGTAGATGAACATGGAATGTTTTTGAGGCATTCTGATAACATAGTGACTCCACCCAGAATATCATTGTACCTTTGACTTTGAAAATAGTACTAGAATGAATAGTAATCTATATTTCAAAGCTAATAATTATTTTAATAGTTTTCATAAATTTTAATTTGGAATCATGATTCAATTGATTCATATTTAGAATTCTAGATCATAAGAATTAAGGAATAAGATGAAAAACATGGTTAAAGGTTTAACAAGGAAGATGAATAAAGGATTTGTTTATGTAATGAGTTTTTTATAATTATAATGCAGTGGTATTTTATCAAAGATATTCTAGTATATTATAAATGATATTAGGATCACGAAACATCTAATTATTATTCTGTTGTAGGTTTTATTTTTAGAATGTATAAATATATATTTGATGGAATTTATAACTTTTAAAAGTGATTTATTATAAATGTGATATTTTAAGAACATATAATTTAGGGATAAATAAAACTTTGAGTTAATATATTCTTGATGATAATAGTCAATTAATTTGAGTAAAAAATAGATTGTATAGATAACCATAGAGGTTAAACCATAATTTTATGATTAAGGTTATTTTTTAGGATATTCATCATACTTTTGGGAATGTAGTAAGAATTATATTGATATAGTTTTAGTATAATTAAAACCCACAGGCTGGGAGACAACCCATCACATCTGAGAAGGTTACAGGGCTTGAACCTAATAATAAAGGAAGGAAAGGGTGAAGTGTCTCTCATAGGCCTATATGATGTCCTCATTAGTATGATTTTTTTAATAAAATTATATGAAAAATAAATATTAAGTTGAGCTTGGGAACATACATTTTATCATATAGATAACTATGGGATTAACAAGTTATATATTTATTAAGTGATTAATCTTATTTCAAAATAAGATCACTATAATTTTAGGGATCATTATATGATTAAGGTAGTCATAATATTTTGGGATTTTATTTGACGAATAGAGGTTGACCAATATTTTGGAAGTATATATAATTTTAATATGGAATTATGGTCATTCATGTTATTTATATAAATTATTATCATATTTTTCAAATTATATGATTATGGAATGAAAACGTTTTGGTATATAACATTATAAGTGACTAATGTTGATTAGAGATAAATGTTAAATTATTATCAAAAGAATATGTCATAAAATCTTACTCCTTTTTTTGGTCTTTGAAAATTCTCACGATTATTTTTATTCTTTTTAGGTTAGTTATTTATCAAATGATCTAATTTGAAAATTGGGTATTGTTATTATGGAATTGAGGATTAATTATCTTTATTCATATAAAAGTTTATTAATTTGGGTAGTTATCTTATGCTAACCATTTTTTTTGGTTTACGTCTAAATATAATAGGAATAAATTGTTATCATTTTTTGAATTATGTAATCCTTGAAAAGTTTATTTTAGTGCTTCAGTCATGAAAAAAACAAATTCATCTCTATTACTCATCATTTTAAGGAAAACATGAGATTATGGTTGAAATTTATTAAAGGATGAAATTATACTTTACAGGTAAGTATATTACATTATATTATTAGTATATATGGTAATATAATACCAAAAAATTATGAAAAATTTTTTAAAATAAAAAATTCAACCTATTACCATTATTTTTAATGAATCGATGGTCATTTTCAAACCTCATTGATTGGTATTTTTTTAATCATTAACTTTATCATGATCATTTACTTTATTATAATCAATTTTATTTGTCACTCCATAATTATTTGGACATTAATTTTTCCTTAATTTCCATATTTTCATTTCCCACTAATATTCACATATTTTGAAACCATGTATGTGTTATTCCAGATGACCTTCATATTTCATTTTCTTTTCTAAAGAAATTTTTATTAACCCTTTTTACAATGTGGGTTTTAATCAAAGGTATTTTCAAATGATAAACACTTGGTTAATGAGATCATGTTCAAATTTCAAGGACATAATTTATTAAATGGGGTGGAATTTAAATCCCTAAAATTTTAAAACAAAATTATGTTTGATAGCGTATACAACATGCAACACTACTCTTAAATGAATTATAGAATATTCATATTTAAATTTTATATTTATAACCTAATCATTAAATTGGAAAGTATGAATAGGATTAACCACATTATAAAATATATATAAAGGTCATAATTTAAAAAAAATTATTGATTAATTTTTAGGAAATAAGCACTTCATTTTTCAGTTAAGTCATTTAATGCTTCAAAAATATATATTTTCTTAAAAAATGTTTTTTTTTGAAAATGTCATAATTATTTTCTTCAAAATTTAGAAATTTTATTTGAAAAAAATATATAATTTTATAAATCATCATATCAAATTTACAATAGGGTAAATTTTTTGGATTTTTCTAAAAAGACTGTTTTTTTAGTAAATAGTGAAAAATATGCATTTTTGTAAAACTGTAGTTTTTTTATTTAAAAATTTAAATTCTAATTTTAATTTGATCTCAATTTTATGTATTCCATATTTAATTATATATAAAATAATTGATTACATTTTAATCAATATTATACCTTATTTTTGTATAATTTCATTTTGGGGCTTTAAAACACATTTTTCTAAGACCTTTTTTTCATTGTGTTTTTTATTTTAATATTAAATTAATTTCCTATACTTATTTAAATAATATCATAAAACTTTAATCCTATATTTTTAATAATGAGGTCCAAATTAGTTATATATATCCTATTTATTTTTTGTTATTATAAATAATAACTATAGTAAATATTCGTCACCTTAGTGTAGATAAATCTAGTAGTTAAGGTTAAAATGATATAATAAGGACTAAAAATAACCATAAAACACTCCTTTAATTAATTTTATAGTTTATTTATAAAATAATCATCAAATATACTAATTTTTTCAATTCTAGGCCATTTTTTCTTCAAAAATGACTTATATATTACATTAAGTAAATATAAAGTCAAAAATGCCAGTCTCTTGAATTTAATATCTATAATATTTTTTGACAAGGATAAAAAACTTATTTCTAGTTATAACTTTTTATATGAAAAATAAATTATTTTATTATCATGTTAATTTATCTTTAATTTTTATTAGTAAAATAATTTCCTTAAATGCTTATGCAGCACTGACATAGTGCTTGTGCGACAAGTAAAACAAGTCAAGTAAATGATTTAAAAAAAAATAAATGTAATTTTTTAAGTGATTTATATTTTCCCAAGAATTTTATAGATCAATATAAAAAAAATATGGTGTTTCATAATGGATTATATATGAATTCTATTGTTTTCATACTATTTTCAAAGTCAAATTAAATGAATAGTTCAAAAAACGATATTGATGATATTTCATAATATAAAATAGTTTATTATATGATTTAAAATTAAAAAAGACTCCTATATTCAGAAAGATGAATTTTATAAGGTTAAAAATATCACCCATATTCCATTTATAGGTAATTTTTCCTTTTATAGTAACTTTATTAAACCCTAAAGAGTAAAAAATATTGATATCGTCGTAATTGTCAAAAGGGTTAATGAAGGTTAAAACAAAGTGATAAGGGTAAAAAAATAATAAAAATATATTAAAATTTTATTTAATGATATTATTCCAACCCATAATTATCATAAATTAAAATTACACAAATTTTAATACATTTTTTCATGTAAATTATTTTATATTAATTTAATACTGTCAGTAATTCCAAAAGTGACTCTCCCCTCACTTATAAAAGGGAACCTCCTATCCTCTCTTTATCACACCTTTTGAGCATAATGTTTTGTCCAAACCATACCCACATATCTTACTATCATCCCTCACCACATTCTATAGGTATTATGTTTTGTATAATACCAACCTTATAGTGATTTAGGTATAAACCAAAGGAGGTTGTCATAGGAAGAGGTGTAGCTTTTAACCGAATGTTATAGTTTTATTTCTTCTGATTCCCCATTGAAATATGATTAGTACATGATGAAATAATAATAAAAAGTATACTTAAAATACTATTATGTTTTTATTTTATTTTCATAACTTATTTCTATATCAACTTCAACAAAATGGGAGACAAAACAATCGTTCTTGTATACATAGGACTACCACCTCATAAACTGATTTAATTTTCTTCCAACACCACCTATCAAAAATCATCATAATAATGGATTTAATTTATATATGATATTAATTACATAATTATCTCTCTCAAAATATAATACATCATCTATTTTCTAGTCATTTCATCGATTAAAAAATGATAACATTGTTCGTGTATACATGTGGATTGTCACCTCCATGAAGCGATGTGATTCATTTTTCATACCACATAACATGGATACTATATATAATATATAATATGAAATTTGTGATATAATAAAAGTTATGTAAATATAAAATAATACATACCTTTTCTCATCATGATCATTGAAAAATGGATGTGTTACTCATGCGTACGTACAAATATTTTTATGATATATGGGAATAATTTAATTTAAAATAAAATTTTAAGAATCTTTAATTTATTATAAATGTTTTCAAAACAAATATTTTTCTGTATTTTATATGGAATCTTTTGACTTTATTTACAAAAGTAAAAAAGGAATGTTCTAGTTTGATTTATACAGTGTCAATTGATTTTCTTATCATGAAAACCATCATTTTTTATTTTTATTTCTTTAAAAAGAATATTTTTTCTTCAAAGAAAAAGACTTCTATTTTTTAGGGTATTTTAGTTTTAAAATGTTTTTTTAAAAGAAAGTTTATTTCGATATCCAAAAGTGTTTTTCATATTGGTGAAAAATAATTTTTCAATGTTTTTATAATAAAAATTTTAAATAATCAACTGTTTTATTCACGGTATGATACTTGATCATTATAGATGATGATGGGTGATCCAGATACAGTTTATATGATGGGTCATCCTGATAGATCTTATACAACTATTGATCCTAATATAGCTCTCTGATTTATTAGTAAATGTTCCTTATCTTTAAAGGAAATATAGAGGGAATTAACTGGGGAGTTTTCTTCTATGTTTTTAACTGGGATCTAATTATTTCTCATATGAGTTTAAAACAAGTTATGTGTATAAATCTCTAATTTTTCAAAAAATTATTTCTATTTCTTGATATGGGATTTAATGGTTTCATTTTAGAAAAAATTGTGTGTTTTTCATGTGGATATTATTTATTTCATATTGTCAAAGAATATTGTGATAAATGTAAACATTTTATGGCTTTTCATATTTTTCACTAAACTAAAAGATTTCTTTATTTTATGCACCTTACTAGGATTTTTTTTACCCATCCCTTATTTTAAACTATTTTCATAGGGTTTAAAGATGGGTGAAAATAAAGAATAAAACAAGTTGAAAGTCACGATGATTTTTCATGAAAAGAAAATGTTTTTATTTTAAATGTTTTATATTGTAGGAAAATGGATCTTGAGTAGAAGTTTCCACTCAGTAATTTATGGTTTTTTATATAAGAGTTATGACCTAATTCTCTAAAACTCTAAAGTGAAAAGTATTTTGGGAATACCGGAAAGTGAATTCTAGTCTAAAAACACCATATTATATATTTTTTATGGTTGGGTTCTTATAATACAGATGAATTTACATATATATATATATCATTGTAACATATTATATATATATATATATAATTTAAAAATATATACAAATATATATATATATATATTATAATTATAGAATATTAAATTTAATGTATATTAAACATATATAAAAATATATGTATAAATAAATTATAAATTTATATTTAAAATTAATATTTAAAATTATCTATAACACCACAATATTTTTCAGTATCTATCTTCTTAAATAAATTCAATTTAATGATGGCATACCTTGAAATACCATTAAATATTAACATGACTGTTAGGAATAGTAATGTGGCCATTAGAATAAAAAAATTCTCCTATGAAAATATAAATAAGATTTATATCTCTAATAAATGAAAATATTATATATTAATATCAAGGAATAAAAAAAATAAATGTTTTAAAAATGATAAATTTAGCATTGTTATTTTTGTGAATTCTAAATGGTTATTTATAATTTTATTATTAATATAATTATTTAAAAGAAAATTTATTTTCATAAAATAGATTCAGATATTATTTTTTTGTTGTATTATAATTATAATATTATTTTATGAGTCTATAATTAATTTTTCAAAGTATCATAAAATCGATTATAATATTAAAATATGTATTTTTCTAATAAATTATGATTTTAATTAGAAATTAAATTTCTTATATTTAGAAAATTATTCTCATAAAATGGATTTTATTCTTAAATTTTAGACATCAAATAATGTTAAGGGTGAGTTTGTGGTATTTTTCAAAAATAGTTGAACTTTTACTGAATAGTAAAATATGGTAAATTATGGTATTTAGCATTATAAGAAAATAAATGAATTATTGAGTTATGAATGATGTATAAGCACTCATTAGTTTGAACTAAAATTATAAATTTACTTTATTTAGTCATGGGAATCACCAATGATCATAGTCTTAAGCCAAAATAAAAAAAATTAAATAAATAATAAAAAACACCCCTCCCCTCTCCCAATAAATACCACCACTCACCACCCCTTCTCCTCACACCTTATAACCCTTTAATATTGTATACATTCTTCCCAATTCCCTTCCCAAACCTCTTTCCCATGTCTAATTCCATTTTTTCTTAAAACAAAGACTAAATCAATGTGTTTTAAGGAGGCTCCTGAGGAGATGATATTCAAGAGATAAAATCCTTCTTTCTCTTAATTTTTTTATTTCCTTATCCTATCCTCACCTCACTTATCCAAATTGGAATGATAACTTCAGTATCATATATATATACCATAATTTTATTATTTTAAATGAATATTCTTCATCTAATCTCTTCTCTCTTTCTTTTATTCTAAAAATGAAAACATCAACTGTGACATGTCAATTCACCACCTTCGTGGATGATGGGTTTTTATTTTACATTACAATTCTTGTCATAAAACCATTATTATGGTTAAAAATATTTTAATATACATATTATATGTTAAATCAAGTTCTGGAATAAACATATAGTCCTAATATTAAATAAAATAATACAAGTTCATGATGGTCGTAAAAATGGCCCAAAACAAACCAAATATTTATCATTAATGTTTTATCTAAGGATTCCTCCCCATGCCATATAACAAAATGATATATGATACCATTTAAAATTATGGAAGTTCATTAATACTAAATAATTTTACTTTGGGATTCTTTCTTCTATTTTACAACAACTCTCATAATTATAAACAGGGTAACTCACCATAAAACCTTGAAACAAACGCTCCCGTAAAAATGAAATTAAACATTATAAATCATCGGAATGGCTATAAATGAAAATAATAAAATTATAGTAAATAAAATATATCATGAATATGTTTTGAATTAATTAAATTTTATTACCCCAAACATTAAGTACAATTACAGAACGCTTTCAGACATAAGGTATGGTTTTTCTCATCTCACTTTTATTTTTGTGAGATATGAATTATTCTCTACTTAATTCTTGTTTTTGGTGTATGTATAATTCCCTTTTATATATCATATAATTAATCTGTTTATATTCATGGTATTAAAATTTTCATTTTATGGTCAATAATTTTATGGACATATGATTTGACTGGTTACAAAGTGGTAACGGATTTCTTAACTCAATTTCCATTCCTTAGGTTAGACTTCGATGTAATTAGTTATGTTATACCAACAATATGTGTAAGATGACCTATTTTTATTATAATATATTTACAATTTTATTTTGTTGATTTATATTTGTAACGCATAATTATTTCATTGATTTATCCTCACTCTAATGATATGATCTGTGTAAGGGTTTTCTCATCTCACTTTTATTTCTGTGAGAAATGCCTTATTCACCACTTATTTATTGTTTGTAGTGTATATAAACTACCCTTTGATATATAATATAATGAATCTCTTTATATTCATGGTATTCAATGTTTTATTTTATAATCATTAATTCTATGGTCTATACAGTTTATCTGATTACAAAGTGGAAAAAAAATTGTCTCGCGTTAATTTTTAGGGGACATATGCCATATTCAACTCTTATTACCTTTGTCTACTTCCCCTTTTATTTATGAACATCAATAATTGAAGATATCATTAAATATAAATACTTCTTGTATCATGGATATAATTATTTTCTTAGATATATACTTTTTTTCACATAAAATGTTTGCTTTGAATGTTATTTTAACTGGGGAAATATTGATAAATTTGTATCCTCTACTCGATACTGATATTTTGATACATCATATTATTCATGAATTAAATTTATTTATGAATAATCCTTTATAATTTTAGTGATATGTGTAGGCCATAATTATATAGCTCATCGATGCATTCAATCAGTCTCATGAGACAAAATAGTTGGCAACAAGTCCTTCGTGTTTGTTCGAAGAACAATCTAACAGGTTTCTACCCATAGACTTAAACTATCTTGTGAAAGGTATTAATGGTAGTTTTTCATGTTCCAGATACATGACCACCAATAATTAAGCATTTTCTTCATTCATTATTCATTTATAACAATCCATGACATTTGCACTATGATAAAAACTATGGATGATTTTTCATTCTTAGTTTATTGATTAAATGGATTGTGATTTTTAGTTATTTACCTTTTCATATTGATTATTAATTATTGATTATTCTTCACTTATTATAAATTCATGTTTTGATTTTTTTTAACCCTTATTGATCATTTAAGCTCACCCTTTTTTCCTTCCCTGAGTAATGAAGATGACATCTTTTAATAAGTCTCAAGGAAGCAATTTATTTTTCTTTGTTATATTCTTTGTTTAAATACCAATGTAATAATGGAAGCATGTATGTATCTAGTTATTCAAGACTACTAGATCAATAAATCCTTGGTTATGTGATCTCTTATATCTATTCTATTGTAATAAAACAACCACTGACTTTGGACTATTGGGGTCAGGGTTTTCACAATTGGTATCTGAGTAGGTTTAGTAGAAACCTTATAAAATAGATGTTAAATAAACATTAGAATTATAATAATTTTTTATAGTGAATTTTTTATCAATAATCAATATGATTATGAGCTAAATAAGTGTGTACCATAATTTAGTGATGGATCCTAATGGAAGAAAGGGAACCAATACCTATGGACAATATACGTATTTCCCTACTAAGAATGCCAACACAGTTGGTGTTGGAGATGAGAAAATCTTAACTATATTAGGAAATCTTACTAAAACATACAATGAATAACCATAATACACCTATGTTGGACCATTTAATGCCACCTAAGCCACCATATTTTAGTGGTACTACTAATCCAGTGGTAATCAAGTAATGGATCAAGTCCCTTAAAAAGATATTTCTAATATTGGGATTTAATGAAAGTGAAAAGGTAGTGCTAGCAGTATATTTCCTCAAGGGTGATGTTAATCAATGGTGGTCATTGAACCAAAATACTAAAGAGGAATATGAAATAGAACACATGGAATTGATAAATTTTAAAGAAACAATCTTCAACAAATATTTCCCTAGGGAGAAATGAACTAAAATTAAGAGAAATTACTTAGATTAAAGAAAAGGGAATAAGAGATTATTGCAGAGTATAAGGATACCTTCATAATACTATATAGGTAAGCTAAAAATTTCATATGTGATTTAGAAAAAAAAGAGTGATCTTTTCTCTAAAGGTATTAATATATGTCTCTGAAGGGTACTGGCTTCTCAAACATTTTCATCATATGATTAAATAGTATTAAGTGCCATAAAATAGAGAATAATTTTTCTAATTCCTATATTTTCAAAGGAAATTAAGAGAATAATAGGTCATATAATAACCATGAAAAATGTAAATAATCAAATAAGAATATGGGAATAAAAAAATTCCCATTAAGAATTTTTTTGGAAAGAATCGTCCTAGGAAATACTTGAAAGGCATGGGAGTTTGTTATAAGTATGGATAAATGGGTCATCATGATAATGAATGCAAAGGGAAGAAACAAATCAATGATGTTAAATTATTCAACTTTAAAGAAATGGGGTATTATTCAAACCAATTTCCCAATATTAAAGGGAATATACCACAAAATACACCAAGCTTATATGATCACTACAACTGAAGTAGAAGTACCCAATGATGTGGTGGTAGGTACATTAATTAAATATTCAAATTTATCTAATGCTATATTTGATTCTGAATCATCGCACTCTTTTATATATACCAAGTTTCCCAAGAAAATTAGATATTTACCTTTTTATTTAATAAGGGATTTGTTAGTTAAAACTTCTAAGGGAGGTATCATTGTAACAAAAATGTGTCAGGCAGTCCTCATTATGACACATAAACATGATTTGTTTAATAAACCTATCATCATACCTATGGTTAACTTTGATATAATCATGGGTATGGAATGGATTTCAAAATTAAATATGAAACTTTATTGTAAAAATAAGTAAATTAGTATTTGTAACGAAGATATAGAATTTTTTATCTCTAGAGAATAAAATTCATCATTTAATTCTTATATAGATCCACCTTAGTATCTCTATTGAATGAAATTCTTGGTTAGGAATATAAAACAACATCTTGGGATGAGGAAATTAATCTTATAATTGTGGATATACCAATTTTATAGTAATACATTGGTTGATTTCCTAAAAAATTACTTGGACACACCCTAAAGCACGAATTTAAAAATACCAATGTAATAATGGAAGCACGTATGTATCTATTTATTCATGACTACAAAACTGATTGATCTTTGGTGATGTGATCTCTTATATCCATTCCATTTTAATAAAACAACCACTCACTCTATACTATTAGGGTCAAGTATTTCACAATTGGTATTAGAGTAGGTTTAGTAGAAACCTTATAAAATATATGTTAAATAAACATTAGAATTATAATAATTCTTTAAACTGATTTTTTATCAATAATCATGATAATTATGAGCTAACTCAGTGTGTACAGAAGATTATTCAATGATCTGATTTTGACTCTACCATACAGAAATGATGTTATTGTTATATACAATGGTGCATCAAAGAAAGGACTATGTTGTGTCCTTATGAAAAATGAAAAGGTTTTTCCATATGCATCAAGGTAGTATAAAATTCATGAAAAAAATTATCCAACTCATGATCTTGAGTTAGCAGTGGTAATATTTGCTATGAAGATAGGGATATACTATCTCCATGTTGAAACATGTGAGACATATACATATAAAAAGAGTTTTAAGTACATATTTACATAGAAAGAACTCAACCTGAGGAAAATAAAATTCCTTGAGTTACTCAAATATTATGATTACTCAATACACAATGAACTAGGAAAAGAAAATAATGTAGAAGATTCATTAACCAGGAAATATCATGGACTTCTAACCCAAATTTGGATTGAAAAATATTATATATTCATGGATTTAGAAAATATAGATATGATAATTTTAAAAGAAGGGTAAACATCACTCTTTTTTCAAATGATTGTAAAAAAATCATTATTAGAAAAGATAAAAATATCTCAATCTGATGATGAGAATTTTCACAAGAAAATTAATGCCATTAAGAATATCATATTGTAAAACTTAGTATATGAGGATGGAATTCAGAAAATTTGAAATAGGTTATGTGTTCTATAAATACCTGAGCTAAAAATGAACTATTAGATAATTCTCATAACTCAAATTTCTCTATACACCTTGGTAGTACCAAGATGTATAGAGATATGAAGGAATATTTTGGTGGGATAATATGAAGTGGGAAATTTTTGACTATGTGTCTAGATTTCTAGTTTGTCAATAATTAAAGGTCGAGAGACATCATCATGTAGGATTCATGAAACCTCTTCATTTTACTATGTGTGAGTGGGATGATCTTACTATGTAATTCACTATAGTATTACCAAATACCCCTAAAAAGAATGATATGATATGGTTTATTGTTGATCTCCTTATAAAATTGACTCATTTTCTTAATATAATAGAATATTTTCCTATTGAGTGCCTAAAAATACTATATATTAATGAAGTTTTATTACTTCATTGTGATACTCTATTGATTCTGTCTAGTTGACATCCCCATTTTACATAAAAATTCTAGAAGATTCTTCATAAGGATTTGGATACTGAGCTTTATTTGAGTATTGTTTATCAACCTCAAATTAATGGACAGTACGAAAGGACTATTCAAATATTGGAAGATGTGTTGGGATCATTCTCACTTTACTTTAAAGGTATGTGGGATGAGTATTGACCTTTGGTATATTTTTCTGACAACAATAGTTTTCATTATAGTATTTAAATGGCACCATATGAAGCATTATATGGCATGATATGTCATAGTCCAACTTGTTGGTGTGAAGTTGGTGAAAGGAAACTTATTGGTCTAAAACTTATTGAAGAGACAACGATAAAGGTAAATACTATTCAGGCTCATATTAAAGTATCTCAAATAAGGCTAAAGAGTTAATCTGACAATCAGATAAAGGATTTAAAATTTCAAGTGGGAGATCATGTACTTTTGAATTTATCTCCATGGAAGGGTTTTATAAGGTTCGATAATAAAGGTAAATTGTTCCCCTGGTACATCAAACCATTTGAATTTCAAGAAATAATTGGAGTTTTAGCTTACCGATTAGAAATTCCACAAAGTCTCTTCAAAGTTCATGATTTGTTCTATATATCATTGTTAAAAAAGTACAAGATATATCCAACGCATGTAATCACCTATGAAGAAATAGAATTAGAAAATGATTTTTCTTATTGTTAAGATCGTATTGAGGTCCTTGACCCTAGAGAGAAAGTATTGAGAAATCAGATGAATATATGGGTAAAAGTTCTCTAGAGAAACCATAAAATAAAAGAAGTAATGTAGGAACCTAGGGTTGTTTTGAAGAATAACCACCCTCATCTATTTATAATGTATCATTCATGAAAAAAAATTAGGATTAAATTTTCATAGGAATGAATATAACACCCTATGATTTTTTGGTATATATCTTCTTAAATAAATTCAATTTATTTGATAGGTTACCGTTATATACTATTAAATATTAACATGAATGTTAGGGATAGTAATGTGGCTATTATAATAATAACCTCCCCTATGAAATTATAAATAAAATTTATTTATATCATAAATGAAAATATGATATATTTATATCAAGTAATATGTAAATAAATGTTTTAAAAATGAAAGATTCAATGTTGTTATTTTTGTGAAACGTAAATGTTATTTCAAATTTTTTAATTAATATAATAATTTAAAATAAAATTTATTTTCATAAAATAGATTCAAAATTTAATATTTCATTGTATTATAATTATAAAATAATTTTATGAGACCATAATTAATTTTTCAAAGTGTCGTAAAATCGGTTATAATATTAAAAATTTTATTTTTTGAATAAATGATGATTTTAATTAGAAATTAAATTTATCATATTTATAAAATTATTTTCGTAAAACGGAGTACATTTTTAAAATCTATGTGTAAAAATAACATGAAGTTTGAATTTTTTTTATTATTCTAAAATAGTATATTTTTGTGAATATTAGAATACGGTAATTTATGGTATTTAACATTATAAGTAAATAAATAAATTATTGATTAATTTAAGATGTATGGATGAGTTAATGATTCATTACTTAAAACTATCATGCTCTATTTATTGTATTTAGTCATGGGAATCAACACTATTGATAGTCTTAAGCCAAAATAATAAATAATTGAATAAAATAACAAAAAGCACCCCTCTCCTCTCCCTATAAATACCACACCGTCTCATCACACCTTATAATCCTTTAACAGTATCTAAATTATACCCAATTCCCTTCCCATGTCTTTTCCACATATCCAAGACCTTAGTTTCTTACCAAAATACCAAATCCATATTTCTTAAGGAGGTTCCTAAGGAGAAGATATTCAAGAGGTAAAATCAGCCTTCTTTCTCTTTTAATTTTTTTCCTTTTCTTATCCTCTCCTCACCTACCTTATCCAAAGTAGAATAATAACTAAGTTATCATATAATTATGATAATTTTATTTTGTTGACGATATATCCATCATCAAATCTATTCTCTCCTCTTTTTATTCTAAAAACTCAAAAACATCATATGTGGCGTGTCGATTCACTACCTTCATGGATGATGAGTTTTCATTTTTCATTACCACCATTAAGGCTTGTCATAAAACCATTATTATGGTTAAATAATATTTTAATATAAATATTATAAGTTATATCATGTTCTATAACGAACATATAAACATAATAGTAAATAAACCAATACAAGTTCATGATCATCGTAAAAACCACCAAAAATAAAATAAACATTTATCATTAATGTTTTATATAATGATTCATACTCATGACATATAACCAAATGATATATGATACCATTTAAAATTATATAATTTAATTAATACTAAATAATTTCACTTCTGGGGTTTTTCTTTCATTTACAAGAAATCCCATAACTATACACAGGGCAACCGACCATAAAACCATGAAACGAACGCTCCCTGAACAACGAAATTAAACATTATAACTTGTTAGAACAACCATAAATGAACATAATAAAATTATAATAAATCAAATATACATTTATGAGGTCCTGAATTAATTAATTAATTAATATAATTTTATTATCCAAGACATTTAGTACATGTAAAGAATGCTTTCAGACATAAGGTAAGGGTTTTCTCATCTCACTTTTGTTTCTGTGAGATATGACTTATTCACCACGTATTTCTTATTTTTGGTGTATGTATACTTTCCTATGATATATAATATAATGAATATATTTTAATTCATTGTATTAAATGTTTTTATTTAATGATCATTACTTTAATGGGGCATATTATTCGACTAACTACAAAGTGGTAAGGGATTTATCAACTCAATTTCCATTCATTATGTTAAAATTATATTTCATTGGTTGTGCTTTGCCAAGAATATGTGTGAAATGACCTATGATTAGTTTATACTATATTTCCAATTTTATATTGTAGATTTAAATTTTATACACAAAATTATTTCATTGATGTATCCTCACCCCAATGATATGATCTTTTTAAGGGTTTTCTCATATCACTTTTATTTCTATGAGATATGCCTCATTCACCATGTATTTCTGGTTTTTCATGTATGTACATTGTCCTTTGATCTATCATATAATAAATATATTTATCTCCATAGTATTAAATGTTTCATTTGATAATCATTAATTTTATGGGGCATACAGTTCAACTAATTACAATGTTGTAAGGGTTTTTCATCTCACTTTAATTTCTATGGGACATATGCCATATTCATCACTTACTACCTTTGTGTATTTCCATTTTTATGTTTTATCATAAATAATTTAATATTTTATTAAATATATATAATTCTTGTATCATGGATATAATTATTTTCTAATCCATATACCATTTTTTTACATAAGGTGATTACTTTGAATGTAATTTTAACTGGGGAAATGTTAATAAATATATATCCTCTACTCAATATGGATATACTGATAAGTTTTATTTTTAATGAATTAAATATATGTATAAATAATTATTTGTGCTTATAGTTATAGTTGGGGGCCAACATTATATATCCCCTCGAGGTATCTACATGTCTCATGAGACAAAACAGTTTGCGACAAACCCTTCACATTTTTTCCAAGGAGAGTCAGAAAGTTTTCTACCCAAAAAAATAAATTGTCTTGAGAAAGGTCTTGATGATAGTGGTTAATGTTTTAGGTATATGACATATAATAATTAATCATTTTATTCATTTAGTGTTCATTTATTACTATCCCTGATATTTTCACTAAGAAAAAATCTATTGAAGCTTTTTCATTCTCACTTTATTAATTAAATGGCATGTGTTGTTTGGTTATTTATCTTTCCATATTGATTATGTTTCACTTATTATTGATTCATTATTTTGTTTTATGTAACCCTTATTGATTATTTCATATCACCATTTTATTTGTTTTACTTCCCCAGGTTATGAAGATGAAATATTTTAATAAGTGTCAAGGAAGTAGATTATTTTCCTTTATTAAGTTTTATATTTAATTACTAATGTAATAAGGGAACCATGTATGTATATAGTTCATCAAGACTACTAAATTTAGCAATTCTTGGTGATGTGATATCTTTTATCTATTTCACTGTAATAAAATAACCACTAACTCTAGGATACTGGGGTTGGGGTTGTTGCATTATCAATATATATATATGGGTGTGTGTGTGTTTGTGTGTGTGCGTGTGTGTTTATTTATATATTTTTTATTTTTATATACACACTTATATATATCACTAAATGTGTAATATATATATATATATACTATAAATTTATATTTAAAAATACATATTTAAAAATATAAAATATATATATTTATCTGTGTCTCTCTATGTATTTATACACACACACAGACGTATATATATATATAATATATTGAAGATCTCTATGGATTGATGAAATTGAATTTGTATTTTTTTGGTTGTATTTTTTATCAATATGATTATATAACGGAAATGTAGTGTGTGTGTGTGTGTGTGTTGAAGTTATGAAATTTTAAAATCACGATGAATGGAAGAAATTGATTTCCCTATGGTTAATGAATAATTTAATGAATATAATATTGATTCTTAGAGATAATTTAATTGGAAGTTTCCTAAGAATATTATATAAGTTGTAAAATGTAGTTTGAAGTGAAAGATTTGTTTATTTGTATATAGAAACATTAATATCTATCAATTGGATAGTTTAAATTAATTTAAAATTTAAGTGGTGATGATTTCTAGAAGCACCCTATCTACAACATGATACATTTGAAATTTGACAAGCTAGAAAATGGTGAGATCAATTATTGGATAGTTATTTGAGAATCCATCCTTGTATTTATTCTATATGAAAAACTTTTAGCGAAAAGATATACACTTCAATTATGTTTAAGGTTATTGATAATGATTTAATTTTTTTGAGATTCCACTGAACTATTTGAAGATATTACTTTTTTAATTGAAGAAGGGACTATTTTGGTTGGGATTTATTTTATAAAAGTCATTTTTTATACTGTGAAGGGATATTTTGATAAAAGATATTTATGGTCTAATACATAAAAATTAATAAAACCCTATAATAAAGAAGCAACCTAATAACCTAATATCAAATATATTGGTTTAGTTCAAAGATGGAATATGACAAGAGCAGCTATGAAGAAGCAGTTGAGAGCCTGTGCGGGTCAACGCTATAGGAAGTGCCACCATACATGGTGGAAAAGTGAACCCCTAGAGTGGGGAGGACCCAATTGATTTGAATAGTCTAATGGAGAAAAATATTAAATAGTATTTCCCTCTAGAGTTGATTTTCGATGTAGGACTTGATAAATCACTCTACTACTCATCATTTAAAAAAATAAGTTTGTGTAATTAAAAAATTAAAACCACATGGTGCATTTATTGAAATGACATCACATTGATCATCAACATCAATCTTCATATTAGTTTTTTATGAAAATTTTCTGATACTTCCTATGAATGAACAGACAAAACCATAAGGTGCTCGATGATAATGACTAGAGTTTGGGTAATACCTAAGA
The DNA here is from genome assembly GCA_963277665.1 of Viscum album. Classification (NCBI taxonomy): domain Eukaryota; kingdom Viridiplantae; phylum Streptophyta; class Magnoliopsida; order Santalales; family Viscaceae; genus Viscum; species Viscum album. The sequence goes on along the minus strand of OY728135.1, from coordinate 245,559,108 downwards.
CCCAACTATAGAAACTAAACATAATATATAGAACTATCGCACAATGTGAAATCTAAATAGACTTTATAAATAATTATACTTAAAATTTTAATTTATTAATGTTATAATTTAATTTTAACCCAATAAACTTCATTTTTTTATTTTTTATAATGAGATTATCTTAAGACGACTTCTTTGTATTTTTCTAAAAATGGTATTTATGTGAACAAATGTAAAAATTAATTTTCCTTAAACATATTAATATTATTTTATAAAATGGAACTTGTATTTTGAATAATTTTATCCAAATTATATAACTATCCATATTTAATTTTTATACATCAAAAATAAATTATGGAGTATAGAGATTAATTACCACAATGAAAGTAAAATGGTCGTTTTTTAAGGATTAATTTTATAAGAGTTATATAATTTTTATTTAAATAATTAATATTAATATAATTTAAAATATGAAACTTATATGATGTTAAAATACATAAAATATATATATACTAATTCAATTAATGGGAAAAACAATAAAAACTCCTAATATATCAAAATATATTTCCCTATAAAAATAGTTTTTCCTATATCTTATATTTTAATTTAAAAGTTAATTTTCTCATATTTAAAAATTGAATTAGGTTAAAGGGATAAAAATTTAATATTAAGTGCATTGAAATTTGGTATAATGGACATATTATATTTTTATTAATATAATAACTATCATTGTTCATTTTTAATCAGGATTACTAAGGATAAAATGGGAAAATGAGGTATCTTGAAAATGTAATAATTAAAAGGTCGCATAAAACATATATAAATCCTTGTTATATATTAAAGTCATACCCAAATTTATAATCAACCGTTTATCCATCTATTTCACCTAACTTATCAAACCCACCTAACACCTATGTGATTTTATTTCTTCCCCTTACCTAATATTGGTTTTTATGAAAAACCCCTCCTTTCACCTATAAAAGGGGCCTATAAACACCCATTAAATAAAATTATAAAAAAAATTCCATATTAAACTCCAACTTATTTAATTCCCCCTTAATTCCATTTAACTATAAAAATCTTTTGTTCACAATATATTATCACAATCCCTTTTTTTCTAAGGAATCTTCCAAGAGAAATTCAATGTTCTCAACTTATGTTTAATCTTTTCGCTAACATGTTTTCATTTTATATTTCCATTTAAAATTTATTTTTGAAAATATCATATTAATAATTCATTATTTATATAATAAATAATGTTTTATGTTGTAAAAATAAACTCTAACCACCTTTCCCCTTTCCCTTAAGAAAAATGAAATTGTATTGTGCAGACAACCACCTCCTGATGCAACGTGTTTTGTTTTCCCTCACCACCTTACAAGGATAGATCCAAGGATAGTATTAACTAATAAATATTATTTTCATATGTCATAATTTTTTTATTAAAAAACTAAGAATATATTAATGATATGACCTACATACAATCATCATTAATTTAATCATTTAAAATAAGTGTACTAAGAGGATAATCATTTATTCAAATTGTGTACCATTTTCATACCCATTATTTATTCATCTAATACCTTCAGATTATATTAAATCACACTAATAGACACTAAATAATATCATTATTCTTCTAGTATAATTATATTAAAACAAAACCACTTCATAATCATTCATTAAATTAGGTTATGTTCATTTTTGGGTCGATTTTACCACCTACTTGAACAATATTGTGAATTTATATAATGAATGACTATGGGAACATTATTACTGATATAAAATGATATAAATGTAAAAACAATTACTTTTTTATGGTTTCAGAGATATTATATCAATATTTAATTCATTAATTAAGAAACCACACTTTGATCATGAAGAACCACTGAAATATTCTCATTATCGATTTCATCTACAATGATAAAGACTAAAACACTCATAAAAGGAAAATGAAACATAATAAATTATTATAAATCATGCATTAAATTTATTTTAATGACCTATTAATGATAAATTTTGGGAAAATAATGAATATGGATACCACTATTATGAAACTAGTACAAACAATCAAAACTATAAACACCTGATGTGGATTATCGCAAAAATTAATGTAGAGAATGACTATTTAAGAAGAGTATAAATAAAAATGGATATGATAAATCTTATGAATTAAGTGATTGATAAGTATATTTTTATGATACAGGATATTAAAGTGCGTTTTTGGATATCTAGATAAGAGGTGAGGGTTTTCTATCTCAAATTTCTCTCTTTGAGACAAGTTTTGTATTATTCACCAATTTTACTTTATGTGGTGTATATACTACCTATTTGATATTTTTTATCATGAAAATACTTTATTCATAGAATTTAAAGGTTAGTTTTAATCCCTATATTTCGTGGGGTTTTTACTGATTTTCTACCCAATCCATGTGTGGGATTTATCCATCTCACATTTCATTCTTTGTAGCTCATGTCATGTTCACCACTAATTTTCATTTATGTGGTTCATATATTTTCATGGAGGAAGTTTTTCATGCTAATAATAAAATTTAAGGGATTTAAAATTCTATATTTTCATACCTCTCACATTTTATTTTGATTCAAGAGTTATAAAAATAGTTCTATAACTCAATTTTCCAGGGTAAAAAAACCAACCTATGTTTTGGTAAGGTAAAAGTTTTGGAAATTTACAATAAAATACATCCATATGTGGATATTAGAAAGTGGATGTTGTTTTTTCGTAGATGAACCTAGGGTTAATCACCCTAAAAACGTTTTGTTGATCATTTACTCAATAATCACCCTAATTCATGATGAGTGGGCCTAATATTGCACATATAGAGAGACTCTTTTGGAGGATAGGATTTGGAATACTCACATGCTATTAGTGAAACATGATGAAGGATTTTTCATACCATTTCCTTGGTATCCTACAACAAAAACTATTGAACCCTATTATTATCTTCCATGGATAACCTATCACTTTGTAATTACCCTCTCCACTCTTTTTCTTTGATAATATTACTTTATGTTTCTTTAATTATAGCCCATGACTTGTAAGTTGATTAATGAATGTTCTCTAAGATATCCACATTATTCTATTGAATAATAAAGTATTTGATTTCTGAATTTTTCATTATATGGATATCCATGTTTTATTCAATAATAGGTTCCTCGAGGAATAGTATAAAAGGTCCTAATATCTCTTATGCTAAATGAATTGTGTTTAATCAGTTGATGGGTGGGTCCAAATTTTATATAACACCATGATTCATTAATAGGTCTCATGATTCAAAAAAAATGATGGGTTTTTGTTGTATACCTATTCCCATAAAAGGAAAGTTACATGGCACAAGACCTTTATTATAAGTTCCAATATCTATAATTATGCATTCCATCAGTATGGGATCAATGGTTGTTGTTATACATGTTTTCTTTTATTGTAATAAATATATAATTCCCTTAGATTTATTTGAATATGTATTCTTTTTTTCATTATTTACCACCATATCACTTATTTTATGTCTATGTTATGAAATATTCTATTGTATGATACACCTTACTAATAATCTGAGCTCACCCTTATTTCTTTTCCTTTCCCCGGGAACCATAAAGGATGATTATGTGTAATGTTTAGGGTAATTATGGAAGGGTTAATCATGTTATATCAATATATTCATGTTTTACCATATATTTGTTCAATGTATTGTATGTATGTATCTATTATAATAAGACTACTAAACTGTTGGATTCTTTAGAAACACTTGATTTTTATACCAATAATATGATGTAAATACCATCTCTATGTTTCTGGAGACTAGGATGTTACAGTTGTTATGAAATGGAGGTTTACTAGGAACCTTGGGGAATATATTTATAGGAACCAGGTTATATATAACAATTTCTATGAAAAACCCTCAATATTTCTAGGGAACACTCTAAAAAATTTAATTAATTATTTTTACAATTAAATATCACAAACTAACTATGTGTATACCATTGTAGAAATATGGTGAATAACGAGAGGAATGGGAATTGCATCAAAGATCATATTCAATATAGGTATATTCTCACTAAAAATTTAAATGAAGTTTGAGTTAAGTCTGATCAATTTATAACTGTATTGGGGTAGTTGACCTAGCATACAAAAAATAATCTCACCCACATAGATCATCCTCTTGATCCACAACATGGTGTAACTATGTTGGACTACTTCATTTGAAAAAAAACCTCTATAATTTAGTGGAAATAATAATACATTAGTAGATGAACAATGGATCAAGTCCCTAGAGAAGATCTTACTCAATTTAGGAAGTAGTGAAATGGAAAAATCCATCATAGTGAAATATCATCTGAAAAGAGATGCATACCAATGGTTGTCACTAATTCACAACACTAATGATGAAGATGATATTAAATTCATAAAATGGTGTAATTTTAAGGATTTATTCTATGAACAATATTTCACTCATAATAAGACAGTGTGAATGGAATTGTATTTCCTCAATATCAGACAAAAGGAAAAGGAAAACATTACCGAATATAAGGATAAATTTAAAAAGTTAGATAGTTATGATGTGTACTATATACATATACCAATATGGGAGATCTATCATTTCTTTTATGGGTTAATTCTATGATTTCAATGGGTACCGGTCTCTTAAACCTTTTCTTCATGTGAGGATATAGTCTAAAACACTATTAATATGAAAAATCAGTTCTATAAGACATGTATATTCAAGATAAATAAGGAGAAGAATAGGTATAATAAACATTATGGGAAGATAAATGTGGAAAAGTGTAAAAAAGAAAGGGTGGGATTCCCTATATATGATAACTTGGGGAAGAAACACCATGAGGCTTGTAGAAAGGGAACAAGAATTTATAAAAAAATGTGAAGAAAAGGGTTTCCAAGATCACCAATGAAAGTAAAAAAGAAAAATATATTGTTCTTAAATGATTTAAATATAGTGATAAGGTACATAGTGAAATATAATTTTCCAAACATCAAGGGAATTTAACCAATAAAATATGAATGGGGAAATCTAAGCTTATTTGATTACCACAACTGAAGTTGAAGATCCAAATGATGTGGTGGAAGGTAATTTGATAATTACCTCAAAATTAGATAATTTTTTATTTTATTATATATCTATAGACTCTATTATGTCTTACATGATTTCCAAATACATTAGATACTTCACTATAACCATATTAAGGTATTTATCAATTAAGATACCAGGTGGGAATCTTGTGGCAACAAAGATGTTCCTGTAAATTCGAATTATGATTCATGAGAACACCCTATTTGAAAACTTGGTTATTATAACTAATGTTAAATTTGAAATAATACTTTGTATATATTTTATTTGAAATTATAATGAAAAGAATTATTTTCAAGAGAAGGAGATTAGGATTTATAAAGTGGAGGCTTATTATCTTGTTTTTTGGAAGGGAAACTTTATTCTCTAAACCACATATAGATCATCCCCCAATAGTTATCCTTAATACAATTCTGGGGAGAGAATAATATCAAGCATAATCTATAGATGAGGAATATATACTAAGAATAATTGATGTACATGTGGTACCAAAATTAATTAATGTTTTTCTATAAGAATTAGATAGTCATCCATGAGAGCATGAAGTTGAGTTCTCCATTAAACTCGTTCATGATTCAATGCCTATATCTAAAAATCATTATTGAATGGAACAAGTGGAGTTGGTGAATTTGAATAAACTGTTAAAGTAGTTTAGTGATGATTTATTTATATTCCCTATTGTTTCACCATGGGGTGCGCTTGTTTTATTCATGAAAAAAAAGATGGTTCTATGATACTGTGCATAGATTATAGGGAGATAAATTCCATTACTATAAAGAATAAATATCTGTTACTACTCATTGATGACTTATTTGATCAAAAAAAAGGATACCACTACTTTTAAAATATTAATATTCTCTATGTTTATCACCAATTATTGGTGAGTAAGGATGATATACTGAAGACAACATTTCAAACAAGATATAGACATAATGAGTTTATAGTGATGCCTTTTGGATTGACTAATGCACCTTTTGTCTTTATGGATTTGATGAATAGAGTGTCTAAAAATTATCTTGATAATTTTTTTGTGGTATTAATTGATTATATCTTGATATAATCTAAGATTTATGAATATTATTATAGTCATCTATAAATAATTCTGTAGACCTTCCGAAAAAAAATTATGTGGGAAGTATAGTAAGTGTGAATTTTCTATTAATGATATGTATTTTCATGGACATGTTGTATTCAAGGATAAGATATATATTGACCATTTAGGGAAATATTTATTCAATTAATGGCCTACACTGATAAATTTAACTGATTACCAATGTTTCTTCAGTTTAGCGTGTTACTATTTGGTGGTTTGTTCAATATTTTTCTTAGTTTTACAACCTATTGACCAAGTTTACAGGTAAAGGGGTTGATTTAACATAATTAATAGAATGCAAGAAAATTTTTGAAGAGCTAAATAAGAGACTAATTAATTCATTATCATTAAATCTACCCTTATGTATGGAAGGATTTATAATATATAGTGATGTATCGAAAAAAGAACATGATTGTTTCCTTATGCATAAGGAAAGAGTGATTGTATATGCATCAAGGAAATTGAAAATCTATTAACTAAACTATCCATATCATGACCTTGAACTAAAACTATATTATTTTCTTTGAAAATATAGATTCACTACCTATATAGAAAAATATTTTATTTATACACATTCCATAAGATTTTTAAGTATATAGTCTCTTGGAAGGACCTCAACATGGGTTATAGAAAATGGTTGGAACTACTCAAGGACTATAATTTATTAACATATTAAGTAGGAGGGGCCATGGAGTTCTGACCATGATGAGGATTAACATGGATCTTATATACTAATATCTAGTAATTATAGATATGGTGATTTCTAGGAAATGGGATCTATCATTCCTTTTCCAAGAAATTATTAAACCATCCTTAATATAAAGGATATAGATGTCCTATAATTATTAAGATAAAATAAAAAGTAAGAATAAAGTAGTAAATGATGTGAAATTTAAAATTTTAATCTATAGAGATAGAGTATTGAATTTTGTGAAGAGTTTATGTATTTCTTCCATGCTAAAGTAGAAGATGGAATTTCCAGATGAAGAATATAACTAAAATTTCTCTACACACCATTGTTGTTCAAAGATTTATAAGAATTTTATAAAAAAAAATTGGTGGGATGGTATAATGAAGAAAATTGTGAAATATGTGTCCAAATAATTATTATGCAATCAGGTGAATATAGAAATACAATATCTTAAGGGTTTCATGCAACCTTTTCCTATACTTATGTGGAAGTGGGACATTGTTACAATAGACTTCATCAGTGGAATCTTAAAGACTACAATGAATAATGATTCTATATGGGTAATTGTTGATCATATTACAAAGTCTTCTCATTTCTTATTGATAGTAAAATATTTACCCCTTTAGTGCCTTTATCGAATATATATCAATGAAATCATAAGTCTTCATGGGGAACCTCTATCGATTTTATTTGATCATGACCCACTGTTCACATTGAAAATATGGAAGAGGCTTAAATGGGATTTCAAAGTTTGATACATTTAAGCACCACATATCATCCTCATACTAATGGGAATTTGGAAAGGATTGTCCATACTTTGAAAGATATATTGAGAACATATTATCTTGACATCCAAATTATGTGGAATAAGTATCTATATTTGGTGGAATTTTCATAAAATAATAGATTCCATTTGAGAATCTTGATGGGACCATAAAAATCATTGTATGGGAAGAGGTTTCATGTGCTAAATGTTTGGTAATATGTTCAAGAAAGAAATCTAGTTAGCCTATAGATTATAATGGACACAATGGTTAAATTAAGGATTATTCATGTTCATATAAAAGTAGTCTAAAAAGAAAATATATATCTATGCTGATAATAAAATAAAATACTTGGTACTTTAAGTATTGGAACATGTATTATTGATGTTTTAACCATGAAAGGGAGTTGGAAGATTTGGTAATATGGGAGGTTAATACCTAGGTACAATGGGCCTTTGGAAATACTAGAAAAATTAGTGTTTTATCTTAATAATTGGTCATAATTCATAACATTTCTAAAGTAAAATCTGTCTTCCATGTTTCGTTACTCAGTAAATACAAGTTGGATCCCACACATGTTCTCTCATATGATGGAATAGAGTTGAATCCTTACTTTTCTTATAATGATAAACCTAGTTATAATTCTTGTCACTAGAGAGAAAGTATTATGGAATCAGATAACTTGATTGGTGAAAGTACTTTAAAGAAATCAAAAACATGAAGAAGAAGCCTAGGATCATAAAGAATCTTTAAGAAAGGTATATCCACATTATTTAATAGTGGATATATACCCCAATTTCAATGATTAAATTATTTATAGGGGAGAATTTAAAACATGATACCCTATTATAATATATAAACACCATATCATGAACCACTACACAATGCCCAATATAAAGATCCTTTATTCTTAAGTATATTTAAAATTTTAATTTCTTAATTATAGAATTTTATTTTAACAAAATAAACTCCATTTTTTATTGCTTCATAAATAAATTAGTTTAAGTTTAATTTTTTTGTATTTTTCTAAAAAAATCAGTTTTATATACATAAATATTCAAATCAATTCTCCCCACACATTTTAAATTTATATGATAAAATTAAATTTCTATTTAGAGTCATTCATTCCAAATTATGTAACTATTCTAATCTTATATTTAGTCATCAAAAATAAATTACCTAAGATAAAGACTGATTTCTATAGAAAAATTAAAATAGCTATTTTCAAATAATTAATTTCATAAGAGTTAAATAATTTTTATCTAAATAAAAAATATTAAAAAAATTTAAAATATGGGTCTTATATAATGTTTAAAAAAATGAAAAAATATATAAACACTGATTCAACTAATGTGAAATAATAATAATAATAATAACAATATCAATAAACACTTAATATATAACAAGATATTTTTCTATAAAAATCATTTTTCTCATATCTTATGTATTAATTTAAAAGTTAATTTTTTCATATTTAGAAGTTGAATTGGGATAAATCGATCCCATAATTTTATTTATAACATCAAAAATTTCTAATAAGGATTATATTTTTTTTTAATAATAAAATAATTGTCATGGTTAATTTTTAATCAAGATTACTAAGGGTAAATTGGGTAAATGTGGTATCTTAAATTTTTAACAATTAAAAGATCATATAAACCTTCTAGAAATAATTTTTAGGAATGAAAGTCATACCCACAATACTCAGATACCATTTCTCAACCTAATTCACATAACTTACCAAACTCACCTAACACCTATGTGATTTCATTCCAGTCTCTTAACTAACATTAGTTTTTATAAAAATCCCCTCCTTTTCACATATAAAAATGGTATCTCACCACCTCTTCAATACCACACTAAAAAAATTAATCCAAAAACTCTACTCTCTTTCCTTTCCCTATAATACTCTTTCACTCACATAATATTTTGGTCACAACATATTATCCCAATCAATTCCTTTCCAAGGATTCCTCTAAGAGAACCCCAAAGTTCTCAAAGTAAGTTCAATATTTTCATTAAAATGTTTTCCTTTTATATTTCTATTGAAAATTTATTTTTTTTCAGTATTATATGAGGAATTAATTATTTATAGTATACTAAATTTTTTTATATTGTGGAAATAAACACTAACCATGTTTCCCCTATCTCTTCAGAAAAATTAAACTGTTTTTCATGTGTTGTGTGGGCTACCACATCCATAATGCAATGTGTTTTGTTCTCCTTCACCACCTTACAAGAAATGATATAAGAGTATTATTTAAGAATAAATATAATTTTTATTATATCTTTAATGATCTAGTATAATAAATTTTAGAACCTATTAATGATATGATCAATAAACAATAATTATTATTTTAATTGTTTAAAATAAGGGTACTAAAAGGATAATATTTTATTTAAATTTTGTAATATTTTCATATCCATTACTTCTTATTCTATTTCCATCTAATTCTGGTATATCATTCTAGTAAAAACTAAATAATATCATTATGCTTCTACTATAAATATATTCCAACAAAACCACCTCGTAATCATTCATTAAACAAGGGTATGTTCATGTTTGGGTGAGTTTAACCACCTACTTGAACAATACTGTAAACTTATATCATGAATGACTCTAGGAACATAATTACTCATATAATATAATATAAATTTTCAATGATTTTTTTTCTTTGTAGATTTTATATCAATATTTAATTCATTAATTAAGAAAACAAACTTCGATTATAAATATTCATTTAAACATGCTTATTATTGATTTCATCTTCATGAATAAAGACTAAAAAACTCATAAAAGGAATTTTCAGGATCATAAGTTATTATAGATCATCCCTAAAAGTAAATTTAATGACCTATTGATGATAAAATTATTATTAATAATGAATATTGACACCACTATTATAAAACTATCACAAACAATCAAAATCATAAACACCCTATGTGGAAAATCAGAAGAATTAATATATATAATGACTATTAATGAAGGTTATGAATGAAAATGGATATGAAAATTGTTATTAATTAAGTGATTAAGATATATATGATTATGATAATTGATGTTAAATTATGTTCTTGTAGTTCAAGATAAGAGTTAATGGTTTTCTATCTCAAATACATATCTTTAAGGTAAGTTTTGTATTGTGCACATAATTTCTTTTATATGGTGTATATACGACATATTTGAGATTTTATATAATTAAATTCCTTTATTCATTGAATTAAATGATCAATTTTAATCCCTCTCTTTCAAGGGGTTTTATTTAATTTCTATATATCCATCAGTGGGGTTTTTCTGTCTCGAATTTCATTTATTAGGACTCATGTTATATTCACCACCTATTTTCATTTGTGTGGTTCATAAATTTCAATGGAATAAATTTTCAATATTTATCATTAAATTTAAGGGATTTAAAAGTATATATTATTTTCTATCTCTCATATTCTTTTTATTAAAGAGTTACCAAAACCATTGTAAAACACAAACTTTTCTATGGTAGAAAAACTCATCTTAGGTTTTAGTAAGGTAAAACGTGTGTACATTGTGAAAAAATAAATCCTTATATAGATAATAGAAATTTATGTGTCTATGTAAAAGATTCACATAGGGTTAATCTCCTTGAAAAAAAAAATTTGTTGAGCATTGACTCAATCATCACCCTAATGCACGCAAGGCGGGCCTAAGACTGCACACCTGGTGAGACACTCTCATGGGATATGCTTTGGAATATTCGTATACTCTTAAGGAATGATGATAAAGGATTTTTTCTACCATTTCCTTAGTCTCCTATGAATGAAATCTATTAAACCCAATTACTATCTTCCATGGATAACCCATCACATTTTAAGTATCCTTTATACTATGTTTCTTTTATAAGGGTGATTCATATCACTTCTATGATACCCCAAAACTTCTATGTTTATTAAGGGATTTTCTCCTATATATACACATTATTCTATTAAATGGGTAAGTACTTGATTCATGTATTTATAATTATACAGATACCTAAGTTTTATTTAGTAAGAGGTTCATTATGGAATGGTATGAAAGGTCTTGATGACTCTTATAGTGAATGATTTATACTTAATTACGTGATAGGTGGGCCCAAAATTATATATCCCCTAAATACATATATAGTTATCATGAGACAAAAAAGGATGTGTTTTGGTTTATACCTTTTCCCATAATAGGAAATTGTCTCTGCAAAAGTCCTTTATGTCATGTTTTGATGTCCGGAATTTTGCATTTCATTAGTATGAGATCAATAATTCTTGTTATCTATATTCTAATTTAGCTTCATAGGTATATAATTCCCTCAGTTTTAGTTTATTATGGATTTATTTTGTTCATTATCTCCAACTATATCTCTTATTTCAAGTGTATGATAAGAAAAATTCAATTGTATGTTACTCCTTACTAAACATTTGATCTCCCCCATATTTGTTTCCTTTCCTTTGAAAACCTAGAGGAGGACTATGTGTAGTTTTTGGGGTTATTATGGAAGGTATAATCATTATATTTCAATATATTAATGATGTTTCTTATGTTTTTAAAAATTTATTGTATGTTTTTTCTCGTATTTCAGGACTATTATACTATTATATACTTCTATAACTCTTGTATTTTTTACTAATAATGTAATATACCTACCATATTTAGGATTATGGGGTATGGGATTTTATATTTGGTTTTAGATATATGTTTATTAGTAACCTTGGGGACTAGATTTAGAGGAACCATGTTAGATAACACAAGTTCTATGAAAACCCATCATGATTTCTTGGTAGCACTCTAAAAAACTTAATAAGATTTATATTTTCAAATTAAATATCATGAGATAATTATGTTATTGACATTTTAAAAATATGGTGACTAATTAGAGGATTTTTAAATATATCAAAACCCATATTTAATGTGGAGATATTCTCCTATAACAAGTTATTGAAGTTAGATTTGAGGCTGATCAATTCATAACCATATTAGGGCAGTATACCCAGGTTATAATAAATAATATCACCCATATATATCATCATAATAATCTATAACATGGTGTTACTTTATTAGACTACATTATGTGAAAAAAACCTCCAACATTCAGTGGAACTAATAATCATTGGTTTCTAATGTCTTTACTATCATTGGAATCTGTCTTGTTGCATTCGGAAGGTACAGATACGTAGTTCAGTTGATGTTGGGTGGGTGAACTTCAAAGAGTGATAGGTGTGATGAAACCCATAATTCATCAATTTTTACATTTTGGGATGGATGGGAATCATTCCTTTCCTATTTTGAATGTGTTTTCGGCTTGTATTTATGTTGCATTAGGTTGACACTGCTGTGAGTTTTTCACATGAATTTTCCGGTGGGCGTCTCGCAAGAGGGATAATTATGATGGAACCTATCATCCATAACTTTTTCTATATTACATTGTGAGTTTTAAGGGTTCTCTATAGCATTTATTTGGAAAAGTATGGAAAAAAATCTTGGAAGGGGTACATATATCTTCATCGATTGAGTTCATTGTTGCATTTTTCTATTAAAGTTTGCATCTATTTGAACATTTAGGTCTAGGTTATGACTTTCAATTCATGTTTTATTAAGGAATTTTTTCCTTCCATGTAATTGGTTTCCTATTTACCTTGTTTTCAAAATGGGTTTTCTCTTTTTTTTTGTTTAATAAATAGGGTTTGACCCTCATCATTTTCAAAAAAACATTTAGATTACATGAATGGGAATGTATTTTGTTACAAGTTTGAAGAAAAAAGACATCAAGCTCACTTATACAAGGGAAATGTATAAGTTTTTGATGTTCCGTGATTTAAATGTAGGTAGAAGTAAAATTATGAGAACCAATTCCCCAAAAAATCAATTTAAATTACCTCAAAAAGGCTAAGGGAGTAAGGGAAAGCTTATATAATTACTAAAACTGAAGTCAAAGTTCCTAATCAGGTGGTGGAAGGTACATTAATTGTTGCCTCAATGTTATCTAATTTTTTATTTAATTATATATCTTCACACACTTTTATATCTCCCATTTTTAAAAAAACATTAGATACTTCCCTATAACCAAGTGGGAATCATGAAGCAACTAAAATGTATCAAGAAGTTCCAATTATGATGCATAGTATAACCCTATGATTGACTTTGATATGATCCTTGGTATGGATTATCTCTTAAATTATAATGTAAAAAATTTATTTCCATGGATAGTATATTACGATATGCAAAGGTGTGGTGGAGTCTCTTGTATTTAGAGGGGAAAATTCATCATCTAAACCATATCTTGATCATCCCTCAATATCTATCCTTAATGGAATTTTTGGTAGAGGGGAAGATCAATCATGATCTATAAATGAGGAATATTTATTAATAATAGAGGATCTATATATTTGGTACAAAATTCATTCATGTTTTCCATAATAATTACCTAGTAATCCACTTGATCATGATGTTAATTCCTCTATTGAACTCATTCCTGATGTAAGTCCTTTATTGGAAACTCCTTATATAATGGATCCAAAGGAGTTGGTGGAGTTGAAAAAATATGTCTAGGAGTTTACTAATAAGATAGTTATACACCATAATGTTTCACTTTTGGGATAACCTTTATTCATGAAAAAGTGGGATGGGTCTATAAGACTTTGCATCGATTATAGGGAGATCAATACCATTACTATAAAGAATAAGTATCGTTTACCATATATTGATGAATTATTCGATCAACTTAAAAGATATTAATACTTTTCAAATATTGATATTCAATATGTTTATCATCATCAAATGGTTAATATGGATGATATACTAATGATGGAATTCTAAACAAGGTATATACATTTTGATAATACAATAATTCCATTTGGATTGACTAATAAACCTTATATCTTTATAGATCTAATGAATAGAGTATTCAAGGTGTATCTTGATAAATTTTTCTAGTATTAATAGATGATATGTTGATATAATATAAGATTTATTAAGAGAATTAGAGTCATCTACAAATAATTCCATAGACTCTCATGGAAAATAATTATATGGGAAGTATAGTAAGTTAAAATTTTGGCTTAATGAAGTTTATTTTATTTTCTATATTATATCAAAGCATGGGATACCTATTGACCCTTAAAAAAATTTAATCAAATAATGGGTTACATAGATGAACATAACTAACATCTTAATTTCCCTAGGATTAGTATGTTAATATCAAGAGTTTGTTCAATATTTTTCATGGCTAGCCAGTCTATTGACCAAGTTAACAAATAAAGGGGTGACATTCACAAGGTTATGGGAATGTGGGGAAAGTATTTAATATCTTAATACGATAATAATTAATGAAATTGTATTAAATATACCATCAAGTAAGGATTTTTATATATATTGAGGCATCAAATAAAGGACTTTATTGTGTCCTTATGTAGAATGAGTGATTTCCTATGCATCAACGAAATTGAAAATCCTTGAACAGAACTATCATACTCATGAACTTGAGCTATTTATGAGAAATTTTCTTTGAAAATAGAAATACACTACTTATATGGTGAAAGATATGATACATATAGACCATAAGAGTTTTATGTATATGTTATCATAGAAGGAGATAAACATGAGGCAATTATGATGGTTGGAACTAATCAAGGAATATGATTTAATGATATAATACAACTCTAGGAAAGAAAAAAATCGGTCGATACATTAAGTGGAGGGACCATGTATTTCTAACCATGATGAAGATTAACAAGGATCCTATATATAGAGATCTAGTAAAGATGGATATATTGATTTCTAGTAAAGAGGATTCATTATTCATATTCTAATAAATTTATAAAACCATCCTTATAAGAAAATATATATATGTTCTAAAAGGATGAAGAGAACTTAAAAGGGAAGATTAAAGTATTAAATGCTGGAAAATTGATATATTTTGTATGTTGAGATAGAGTGTTGAGGTTTGTGAATATGTTATTTATTCCTTCCATACTATAGTTGAATAGGGAACATCTAGATACATCACATAGCTCAAATTTATCTATACAACCATATAGAACAATTATTTTTAAGTATTTAAGAGAACAATTCTGGTGTGATGGTATAAATCCAGAAATTACGGACTATGTGTCCATAATTTTAGTATGCTAGCAGGTGACGTATAAAACACAATATCGTATGGGAGTCATGAAACCTTTTCCAATGCCTGTATAGAAGTGAGATAATTTTACAATGGACTTTATAAGTGGACTCCCAAATATTACAAGGATGAATTAGGTTATACATTTCATTATTGATCATCTTACTAATTCTACTTATTTCTTATAGATAAAAGAATTTATACCCCTTCAACACTTTGATCAGATCTATATTAAATAAATCATAAGCATTCATGGGGAACCTCTATCAATTGTATTTTATTGTGACCCTCAATTCACATAAAAAATTTAAAAGAGTATTCAAGGGGATCCCAATATTGAGATACATATAAGCATATCATATCATATCCTGGTCGATGGGTAATATCAAAGCAATATCCAGACTTTGGAAGATATGATGAGATCATATTTTCCTGACTTCTAAGTTATATAGGATCAATATCTACCTTTGGTGGAATTTTTATACAATTATAGCTTCCATTAGATCATCCAAATGGCTCTATATAATTAATTTTATGGAAAGTGGTTTTATATTCCAACCTATTGGGGAGAAATTATATAAAGAATGTTAATTGTCCTAGAGATTTTTAGAATGAAATTATGAAATTTTAGACTATTCAGGATCGCATTAAAGAATCCCAAAGTGGAAAAAAGATATATACTGATAATTGAAAAAAATATATGGAATTTCAAGTTAGGGATCATGTATTCTTGAAGGTTTCAACATGAAAGGGGTTTTATGATTTGTTAAAAAGTGGTAAGTTAATCCCTAGGTACATTGGTCCTTTTGAAATACTAGAAAGGCTTGGGGTTGTATCTTACGAATTTGTTATTCTTCCCAAATTTTCTAAAGTACATGATATCTTCTGTGTTTCATTACAGAATAAATACATGTTAGATATAACACATGTGATCGCATATAATGGAATATATTTTTAATCTGAAAAGTCTTAAAATTAAGAACCTATTCAAATTCTTAACACTAAAGATAAAGTGTTACAGAATCAGACAAATTGATTAGTGAAATTCATTTGGAGAAATCAAAAACTCGAAGATAAAACCTAGGATCCTAAATAATCTAGGATGAATGTATATCCACACTTCTTCAATAGCTAATATATACACAAATTTTGAAGATAAAATTATTTGGGGGGGAGAATGTAATACTTGAGAACCTACCGTAGCAGATAAATATTGTATCCTGAACTATCACACAAAATGAACTCTAAAGAGACTTTATACATAAGTATATTTAAATTTTTAATTTATTAATTTTATAATTTTATTTTAAAAAATAAACTACATTTTTAACTTCTTTATCAAGAAATTCTCTTAATAATACTTTTTTGGATTTTTGAAAAAACGAGTTTTATTTGTGAAAATGTTAAAATTAATTTTCCCTATGCATATTAATTTTATTTTATAAAATGGAAATTATATTTAGAATAATTAGGTCCAAATTATGAAAATATTCTAATATAATTTTTATTCATTGAAAATAAAGTACATAGAATAAAGGTTAATTTCCATAGTAAAAGTAAAACGGTTATTTTAAAAGAATTAATTTTATACGAGTTATATAATTTTTATCTAAATACATAATATTAATATAAATTATAATATAAATATTATATAATGTTTAAATATATAACAAATATATAAAAAATTATTCAATTAATTATAAATAATAATAATAAACACTTAAAATATAATAATATATTTTTCAAAAAAATAGTCTTTCTAATATCTTATGTTTTAATTTAAAGGTTAATTTTCTCAAATTTAGATATTGAATTGGGTTAAATGGATCCAAAATTCATATTAAAAACATTATAATTTGGTAATAAGTTTCATCTTATATTTTGAGTAATAAAATAATTATTATGATTATTTTTTAAACATTATTATTAAGTGTAAAATGGGTAAATGGGATATCTTGAATTTTTAATAATTAAAAGGTCACATACATATTCTAGAAAGCCTTTTATGTATAAAAGTCATACCCACATTCATCACCTACTATTTCCCCCACCTAATTCAACTAACATACCAAAATCACCTAACACCCATGTGATTCCATTACTACCCCTTTCCAAACTTTAGTTTCCATGAAAAGACCCTCTTTTTACCTATAAAAGGAGCCTCTCACCACCCATTCAATACCACTCTAAAATTTTGGTTTTATCTTAAACCTCTAAACAATTTACTTCCCATATAATCCCCTTTCCATATCATAATATTCTATTTGAGATAAATTATCTCATACCCTTAGTTTATAAGGAATCCTCTAAGAGAACCCCAAAGTTCTCAATGTAGGTATAGGATTGAAATATGAATGTAGATGCGCAATTACAAGATGGGGGTGAAATGTAAGTTTAAAAATTTTCATTTTTAACCTTAAGGAAAACTATGTTTAACAAGGTTAAACAAGGTAAATTCACATGAACACTTTTTGTTCTAAAAACATTCTAGGTTCTAGAAATATGGTTCTGGAAATGAAACTTAAAAAACGTTTACAAGAAAATGATTCAACCTTAAAGCTTATAGAATCTTAAATATCAAAGTATACAAGAGAACAAGAAAGTATAATAAGGTTATAATTTCTTCATTTATCAAAATGCAGCAGAAATAAACTTGAAACAAAACAAGTAACAAGTATGAAATCTTTTAACCCAAAGAGTAGGGTATCTGACAACCTTGGATAAAGGTCCCATGATTTATACTTTCAAGAAATTATATCTTACCCACACCAGGGTAAGTCCTCAATAGTAATATAAGAATCTGCCTTTTTATCCCCACAATCCCTTGAACTTTAAGGTTGTCGGAACATCTGTCTTCCTATCCATGGAAGTCCTCAAACTTTAAGGTAGTCGGTACCTCTGTCTTCCTAGCCACGGAAGACCTCGATTGTACTCAGCAACAATCAGAGTTGCACGAAGCAATCTGAAAAAGATGTTCAGTACACACAAGACAATAGAGTCTCTCTCTCTCTTGAAATCACTTCAACAACATACAATCTCTAGAGTGATTAACAGTTGTTCTAAGATTGTTAAAATGATATTCTATTTATAGGAACTTCCCCAATGATCAGATCCCTCCTCTAACATTCATATTTTTCTGTGAATTTGATAGGGACATGTATACATGTCACTCAAAAAATAGTCAGCTAGAAACAGAATGTACAACATCATTTCATAACTATAACAAGTATAAGAAAAGTAAGGTTGCTTAACCAAATCTAATTTTTCAGTGTCTAAGGAAAAATAATGTTTGGAGTCTAACCAAATAATAATTTGGAGACTATAAATCATGGATATTCGGTTTATGTTTTCTAAAGAATTAGGAACCTGAATTCTATTGATTTTGGAATATGAATTATAATGAATTTAGAGGTTGAATTCTCAGGAATTCAGAATTTTAATTCTGAGGAATTCGGAATTTGAATTCTGAGGAATTCGGAGTCTGAATTCTGAGAAATTCGCAGTCTGAATTCTAAAGAGTTCAGAGTTTGAATTCTGAAGATTTCAGAGTCTGAATTCAGAGGAATTTGGAGTCTGAATTATAAAGAATTTGGAGTCTGAATTTTAGAGAATTCAGAGTCATAATTTCAGAGAATTCAGAGTCTGAATTTCATAGAATTCAGAGTCTGAATTTCATAGAATTCAGAGTCTGAATTTCAGAAAATTCAAAGTCTGAATTTTAGAGAATTTAGAGTCCAAATTTCAGAGAATTCAAAGTCTGAATTTCAGAGAATTCTAAGCCTGAATTTTATAGAATTTGGATTCTTAATTTCAGAGAATTCGTAGTCTAAATTTCAGAGAATTCAGAGTCCGGATTTTAGAGAATTCAGACTCTGAATTTTAGAGAATTCAGAGTCTGAATTTCAGAGAATTCATAGTCTTAATTTCAAAGAATTCAGAGTCTAAAAACCTAATACTCTATAACCAAGGATTTATAGGATTTCGAGGTTGTAGATGTGAAACCAAATTATACCCTTAGGAATAAAAAGAGTTATATTTAGAGAAACTATAAAATGAACAATGAAAACATAGGTAATGATAAAATTTACTTGGGGAAGGAAAATTTTCCTTGTTAAGATAATTCATAGGGAAAATATAATTTGCCTTAAATAGAGTGTTTGTGATTTTCAGAACATAGAGGAATGGAAAAGTCATAAGGAAACTATATTTACTCAACAATCTCTCCCTTTTTGGGAAGCACAAACATCCTTGTGAAAAAGAATATAAGGACTTAGAGTTTATCTTTATGGACCTGAAAAATAAAAACTTATCTCCCTTTAGTTATGAAATATAGTAAATACAACTTACTCCCCCTTAGGTTTTGAAATTCCTAAGGATCTTATTCTTGATTTCCTAAATGAGATTTTACATTCTCTTTCATATGAAAATCTTTTTTGATAATAACTTCCCCGTAGATGAACTTCCCCTTTCTTAGGAAAATCTCTTCTTTACTTAGAATTCATTTTATCATTCCTTTGTCCCCCTTTGTGATTTTCAAAAAGGAATAAAGAGAATGGAAAAAAATATGGTACTTGAAAAATTAGTACTAAACAACCAAATATATAAAGAACAACGAAAATTCTATTATGATTGAAAGAATTTGTACAAAGAATAAAATACAACAAAAGATCATATTGGGAAAAATTATCCTTCTTTCTCCTTTGGCATTAACTTCTTTACTATGGTTTTCAGCTTCTTTATCTCCTTGTGATCTTCTTCCACACGCTTGAGCAGCTGATCCTGATCTTCATTTTTCTTCTCTAAGGCTTTGATCTTTTCTTCCTAAGCCTTAAGAATATCTTCCTAAGCCTTCAAAACTTCTTCTCGCTTAGCAAGATTTTCTTCAAACTCTATTCTAATATTCCATTCCCTCTTCCAATTCATAGCTACTAAATTATCCATAAGCATAGAAACTGAATCTGATTTCTGATTTATTGAATGATGAAGCCTCTGGCATCTTGAGTCTATACTTGGAAATAAGGGAATGGTATCAACCTACTTCTTCAAATATTTTACCAAAAAAATCATGTCAAAGAGAGGAAAATTCCGAATCAATGTGTTTTGTTAGTGAGGATTGTTTTTTATCTTCTCATATTTCCTCTTGGACAAAGCACCAACATATTTCTTTTTCACTACAGATTTCCTACGTGTATCAACCATCACCATTTTTCCCTTATCAGCTCTTGGAATGATCTCTTCTTATTTGGGTGATTCATGATCACTATCTGGTAACTAAAAAATCTTGTCTTCCTCGAGATTTTCTTTCTCAACACCTTCCACAAAATATTCTGGCTGAATAAAATCATGATTGATACTCTCTTATTCAGATATTTTATTCAATTCTTCTTGGCCCTTTTCTTCTTTTCCTGGAGAAGCAAGTTTTGAAGATTCTATTTCAGAAGTTTGTATTGACAATTTCTTAGAAGGAATCTCCTTCTCATGATAATCCTCTACTTTCCTTATCATGTCTTCACTATCACCACTTACTTCTTATTCTTCTTCTTGAACTATTTCTTCTTCTTGTTCTAGTTTCATAATCACCGTCTTCTTTCCCGGAGTCACAGGAAGTGAATCTTGCAAAAAGGATTCTGGTACTAGAATTTTTTCAGAGGCGTTTTCAGCAACCTTGAGAAGGGATTGAACTATTTCTATTTTATACATATTATTTTTCTCCTTCTTCTCTTTTCTTGCTTTTCAAGATCTTCATCAACCTTCAACTTCAAGGCTTTTGCCTTAGTAGGGTCCAAGCCAAAAGTAGGCTCCCCTTCCTTCTTGTTCTTCTTGTATTATCTATAGTAAGAAACCACTTCATCAGGGTAAGTCTTTTGCTTCTTTGATTTTGGGGTGCTAATTGAGTTTCCTTAGCTGCAGGGTTTTTTTGTTTCTCTTCGGGTTTTTTCACATTCCTCTTCTTTCCAACCTTATTTGAAGTTTTAGCCACTTTTTTTCTTTGATAATGCTTCGATTTCAACTTTATAAAAATCATATAATTCTCTAGATTTACTAGAAAAACCAATCTTCATTCTCCTTATAGTATCATCACTCAACAAGATTACTTTGAAATTCCTTGGCTTCGAACTACAAAGGATTTTGAATGATTCTAAACAAAGAACTATAATTTTGGAGAGAATAGCTAGATACCTGATGATTTGAGACTTTAAATTTCCATTCTTGATATTCTCAATAGTAATCAAGATATAATTCCCTAGATTTATCATCCTGAGGTTTACCAGAAAATCCAAAATATAGACGTCACTTTTCTTCTGGGAATCCTTATCCCCTTTTATTGGAAAAATAAAACATTGAACAATCTGTAGGTTTTTAGAGAGATGGATAAACTTCGGAGTCTTCATATCATAAATACCAAGAAATTATATATCTTTCTCCTTATCAAAATATCTTGCTACATCTGGTAGCTTGTGGGTACATAACTCTTCTTCTCCCTCATACTGAATTCCAACCAAGATTGCAACCTTAGTGAAAGAAAGGGAGTAGGTATTTCCATAACTCTTGAAGGAAAACTTGTCTCTCCCTCCTTTGTTAGAGAAACTTATTGTCTCAAAGAATTCAATCAATAACTCCGAATAAACTGGATCATGCACCTTTGGTTTTGATACACATAGGCTCTCCCATCCATTCAACTTGATATTATATGACATAATAGAATCATAATTAGTAAAGAAAAATGCATCAAATAACCTCTCTTTGTATATCTTCCATTTGAATATTTCCTTTACATATGACATTTCTTTCTGAGGAGAAGCTTGCACAGACATTCGTAATTGAGGAAATCTTGAAGATTTGGAACGGCCTTAAGTAGAGCAGTAGGGATTCAGCATGCCAAATCTTTCAGAATCGATGTGGGACAACCATAGTGGGTCCTTATATAGTTGTTTTAGGTGATGGTTCAACTTCCTTGATTGATACAACGGTTGAAAAACTCTTGATCAGATCAAATGGTTGAGATGATAGCCGAAGAAGTAATTTGGTAGGTTCCGATATTTTGAGGTTTTTTTAAGGTAAGAATTCGAATTTTAGTAAAAGTGAATCTGAAAAAAATCCAATAAAATGAAAATACCAAAAAGTAAAAAGATAATTACCAAAATTTAAGAAAGGATAGATAACTTCCGAATTTCTAGAAAAATTATCCATAATGAGGAAAATTCTTCTTGAAGAACATTAGATTTCGAAAAAATATATATATTAAAAAAAGTATACTGAAATTTGATTAGAAAAATTTGATTACAAAAATTTTGATTACAAAAATTTTGATTACAAAAATTTTGATTATGAAAATTTTGATTAAAAAAATTTAGATTTTGAAAATTTTGATTACGAAAATTTGGATTACAAAAATTTTGATTACGAAAGTTTTTATTACGAAAATTTTGATTACGAAAATTTTTATTAATATATTAACTAACATGAAAATGTAATCCCCCAATGAAAAGGAATTTCTTACTATAAGGAGGTAGGTTTCAACAAAAATTTAATATGGAAGATTAACTTATGGTTATAATTCCTAACTTCTTTTTAATGTATTCAAATATATCGGAGGGTAATGATTTTATAAAAATATCAGCAAGTTGATCTTGCGTTCTGATAAATTGAAGAATGATATCTCCTTTTTGTGTGTGATCCTTAAGAAAGTGATGCCTAATATCTATGTGTTTTGAACAAGAGTGATGTGAAGGGAGTTTTCTTAAGGCAATGGTACTAGTATTATCACACAATATTTGAGTTTTGGTAAAACTCATATCATAGTCTGTGAGTGTGTGTTGCATCCACAACACTTGAGCACAACAACTTCTCACTGCTACATATTCAAATTCAATAGTGGAAAGTGCCACAGGGTGTTGATTTTTTCATGACCCAGAAACTAATGAATCTCCTAAGAAATGAAAAGTTCTGGATATACTTTTCCAATCCATTCTACATCCACCAAATTCAGCACCCAAAAAAAATTTTAAAACAAAATAATTTCTATAATTATAAGAGTCCTAAATCCATGGTTCCCTTTAAATAGAAAAAATTTATTTTCACTTCTTTTAAATGAGATTCCTTAGGATTGGATTGAAATATTTCACATAAACATACTGAAAACATTAATTCTGGATGACTAGTTGTCAAGCATATTAGACTTCCTATCATACCTCTAAATGATGTTTGATCTACTGGTTTCCCAGCTTCATCAAGATCAAGTGAATTTGAGGTAGCAATGGGAGTACTTATACTCTTATATTTTTCATATCCATACTTTTTAAGAAGATATTTAATATACTTATGTTGGATATATAAGTTCCTTCTATTTTTTGAGAAATTTTAAAACCTAGGAAAAATGTTAACTCACCTATCATACTCATTTAGAACTCAGATTTCATTAAATTTGTAAATGAATCAGTTAAAGATTGCTGATTTAAACCAAATATAATGTCATCCACATAAATTTTACAATCAAAACATTTTTCTTATCTTTATTTATAAAGAGTTTTGGATCATCATTTCCTTTAACATAATTGTTTTGTAACAAAAAACATGTAAGTCTATCATACCGGGCTTTTTGGTCTTATTTAAGTCTATATAAGGCTTTGGTAAGTTTGAAAACAAGTTCATAATTTTTTGTGTCTTAAAAACTAGGAGGTTGTTCAACAAAAACTTCCTCTTGAATATATCCATTAAGGAAAGCACATTTAACATCCATTTTAAAAAGTTTGAAATTAAATAATTCTTTAAAGGCAAGTGAAATACAAATAGATTCAAGTCTAGCTACTGGAGCATATGTTTTTTCATAGTATATTCCTTCTTATTGATTATAGCCTTTAGAAACTAATCTAGCTTTATTTATTACAATGACTCCATTTTCATCACACTTATTTTTGAAGACCCATTTTACTCCAATAACAGAAGTTTCCTTATGTCTTTCAAAAAAGGTTTAGACTTTATTCCTTTCGAATTAATTTAGCTCATCCTACATGGCTTTTATCCAATCATCATCACCTAAAGCTTCATTAGTGCTTTTTGGTTCTAATTGGGAAAGGAATGCTAGATGCTCTACTTCATTACTTAAATAACTTCTAATAGTTACTGGTTGATTTAAATCACCAATGATACTATCACTGGGATGATTCTTAAGAAACAACTGATTTGGGTTTTATAAAACATGTTCAGCAACATATGGTAGAAAATATTCTAGGGTAAATGCTTCAGAAACATTTTATTTAACATTTTATTTATCAGAAGGATCTTCTCTCAAGGGATTATAGTCAGTTTTTGAAAACACATCCAAAGACATAGGTTGAGGTTGTACAAAAACAAAAGGACCAGTTTCATAAAATTTAACATGTACTGTTTCTTCAAGAGTACAAGTATTTTTATTAAAAACTCTATAATCCTTAGAAGTTGTGGAGTAGCCTAAGAAAATTCCTTCATCATATTTGGATGATAATTTATGTAAATTATATTTATTATTCAAAATTAATACTTTGCAACAAAATAATTTGAAGTATGAAAGTCTAGGTTTTCTACCATTCCATAATTATTAGGGGGTTTTATTAAGAAAAGGTCTAATCAAAACTCAATTAATAGTATAACAAGCAGTACTTAGATATTTTTCCCAAAACTGTTTCGCTATCGAATATTCACTCAACATGGTTCTGGTAATTTCTTGAAGAATTATATTTTTTTTCTTTCAACAACACCAATTTTTGAGGAGTTCTTGGTGCTGAAAAGTAATGAGTAATGCCTTTTATACTACAAAATGTTTAAAAATCCTAATTTTGAAATTCTCTTCCATGATCACTATGAATGGTTATAGATGGAAGATTTTTCTCATTTTTAACTTGGGCTCTAAAGATTTTAAAATAAGAAAATGTTTCAGATTTATTTGCTAGAAAATATACCTGTGTAAATCTAGTATAATCATCAACTAAGACAAATACATAATATTTTCCTCCAATACATCCAATTTGTGTTAGACCAAAAAGATCCATATGCACCAACTACAATGAATCAGTAGTTGAGACTTCACCGATTGATTTAAAACTTGATTTATGTTGCTTTCCAAATTGACAAGGATCGCAAACTTTTGAAAAATCATATCTAAGCTCTGGTAGATCATTAATAAGTCTTTTATTAGATATTTTACATAGGTTCCTAAGGTTACAGTGTCCTAACCTTCTATTTCATAACCAAGATTGATCTTCCATTACACTAATAAAAGGTAGATCTTTTCTCCTAATGTCTTATAAGTTTAGTGTGTATACATTCTCTTGCCTATGGGCAGAAAGAATAAAATCTCCATTGGAATTGTGTACTAAGCACTTGTCAGTACTAAAGTTCACAAGGTAACCTTCGTCACATAATTGAATTATGCTAATGAGGTTGTTCTTAAGACTCTTAAAAAATAAAACATTTGAAATAAAAGTCTTTCCAAGAAGAACAATGTTACCTATACCAATAATTTCTCCCGGAGTATTATCTCTGAATGTTGCTTTTCCTTCTTTAGTCTTGATAATATTTTCAAAGAAGTTTTTGTTACTAGTCATATTCCAGGAGCATACACTATCCATGTACCATGTATTGATGTTGGTAATTTCGTTATTTTCTTGAAAATAAGAGTGTTAGACTTTCGGAACCCAAATTTTCTTGGATCTGGAAATTTCAGAAAGTAAGATTTTAGTAATCCACATTTTCTTAGAAAAATAAGATTTCTGAAAACCTAAAGACAGAGTTTTATTTAATGAACAATTTTTTCCCAATGTCCACCACACTGACATTCAGTTCAGAATGGATTACTTTTAGGAACAAAATAGTTATTACTAAACATAATTTTAGAATTGGTATAACCAAAACCAGAAAGATTATTTATAGGTAGAATTTGGGAATACATCTTATCAACGTTTACATTACCTGAGGTAAAGTTTGACAAATACTTCCTCAAGGAAAATATTTCTGACTTTAGTTTAATAACTATGTTTTTATCCTCAAAAACATTAGTTTTATAAGTAGAGTTAGTCTCTATAATATTTTTCTTAGAAATTACAATTTAAATATCCTTATAAAGATTATTCTTCTCAGAATTAGCTTCCTCAAGGTTTTTTGTAAATACATTCAAAATAATAAATTTTCTTATCAATATATTTAGAAATATCTAATAATTGTTTAGTTAAAATAGAAATTCTATAATTTTTCTTATCATGCTTTTTCTTGAGTTTAGAAATTTCATTCTCAATAATTTTAGTAAACCTAGATACTTTTTAATAAGAAGGTAATATATTATCTTTATCAGAAGTAGATTCTTCATATGAAGACTTATAGTATTTATTATCAGTATAATTTTCATTCAAGGATACATTTGTGATAGATTCAGTATTGTGTACCTTGGCCATTAGACATTGATTTTCAATGGGTAGTCTATATAGTATACTAAGATTCTTATGATTAGAAGATTCATATTCTAAGGATTCATCAGAAGAGTCACCACCACTGTCACTCCA
Source organism: Viscum album (assembly GCA_963277665.1). Taxonomy (NCBI): domain Eukaryota; kingdom Viridiplantae; phylum Streptophyta; class Magnoliopsida; order Santalales; family Viscaceae; genus Viscum; species Viscum album. Next base: position 245,531,822 of record OY728135.1, on the reverse strand, counting down.
GGTGTCATTGGCTTTAAAAAAATTATTATCTTTAGCTGTGTAATACTTATTTCTATTCCTTTTAGACTGATTTTCCTTTCTATCCTTTTTCTTAAACATAGGTAAATTTGGCCTTATATGCCCTGCTCTTTTTCATTCATAACAAGTGACTTCTAAGTCTTTCTTGTATATTCTTTATTTCTTCTTAAATCTATACTAAAAGTCTTTCTTCTTCACTATATTGTTCATATTTTAAGCAAGATTAGCTAGCTCATTCTCAAAATGTTCACTTTTACTAGATTCAGATAAAATGGTTACTTTCTTAGACTTGGATATTGTAACCCTTTCAGGAGTCTTGGATTTAGTAGTAGTAAAGGCTATACTTCCATTTCCATTCTTCTTCTTGTTCATATCAGCATCTATTTTAATTCTTGTCTCATATTGAAGAAGAGTTCCAAAAAGTTCATTGAGAATAATTTGAGATACTTTCCTATTCTCATCAATAGCTATTCTCTTAGATTCCCACTCATTAGGCATGATATCTATAATCTTATCCACAGGTGCATCATAATCGAAACCTTTCTCACCCATTGATTTTAGACTGTTAACAATAGTTATAAACCTTTGTTGTACCTTGAATATTGGTTCTCCATAAGGAAATAGAAATACATGATATTCTGCTCTAAGTATAGATCTTCTAGTTTCTATAAGTTTGGATGTAACAAAATGAGTAACCTCCAATTTTCTCAAGATACAGTTAGCAGCTTCACAAGAAGAAATTTTACTATATATATTCCTAGTCATGGAACACAACAAAGTATTGTGTACCTTGTAGTTTAGTTGATATTCATACTTTTCTTGATTGGTGAAAGTTCTAACTTCTTTATTGGGAATCTTGTAATCTTTAGTAAGAATAAAAAAGTTTTTCACTCCTGTATTAATAAAAAAAGTCTTCATATGATCTCTCCAATATTCATAATCATTCCCATAAAATATAGGTGGTCTAGTAGGATTTATATTTTCAATCGAACCAACATTTATTCCTATTATCTAAATGAAAAAATCTTTCCACTGAAACTTGTTAATAGTAAAAGTTTGAAAACAAGGATAAAAAACCTAAGCAAGGAAAATATTTAGAACAATGAAGAATTAAAAAGAAAACTTATATGTGAATATAAGTATTTCAAATACCTACTCTGATACCAATTGTAGGATCTAAATATTAATATATATGCTCAATTACAATATGGGGTGAATTGTAAGTTTAAAAACTTTCATTTTTAACCTTAAGGAAAACTATGTTTAACAACGTTAAACAAGGTAAATTCACAAGGCCACTTTTAGTTATACAAACTTTCTAGGTTCCGAAAATATGGTTCTGAAAATTAAACTTAAGAAAATTTAATGAGAAAAAAAATCTATCTTAAAGTGTATATAATCTTACTTATCAGAGTATACAAAATAACAAGAAAGTATAAGAAGGTTATACTTTCTTCCTTTATCAAAATGTAGTAGAAATAAACTTGAAGCAAAACTAGTAAAAAGTATGAAATATTTTAACCCAAAGAGTAGGGTATCCAACAAACCTGGATAAAGGTACCTTGATTTATAATTTCAAGAAAATATGTATTACTGACACTAGGGTAGGTCCTTGATAAGAATATCAGAATTTGTCTTGATATCCCCACAATCCCTCAAACTTTAAGGTAGTCAGAACCTCTGTCTTCCTATCTACAGAAGTCCTCAAACTATAAGGTAGTCAGCACCTCTTTATTCCTATCCATGGAAGCCCTCAATTGTACTCAGCTACAATCGGATTCGCACGAAGCAAGATGAACAAGATGTTCAATACGCATAAGACATGAGAGTATCTCTCTCTAGAAATCACTTCAGCATCATTCAATCTCTAGAGTGATCAACAAGTGTTTTGAGCTTGTTCAAATCAGCTCATATTTATAGGCACTTATCCAATGGTCAGATCCCTCCTCCAATAGTCATATTTTTCCTTTAATTTCGGAGGGGCATGTACATGTGTCACTCAAACAACTGTTAGTTAGAAACAGAATGTACGACATTTTTTCAAAACTATAACAAGTATAAGAAAAATAAGGTTGCTTAAATAAATCTAGTTTTTCAGAGTATAAGGAAAAATAAAGTTTGAAGTATAACCAAATAATAATTTAGAGACTATAAATCATGGATATTCATATTATATTTTCCAAAAAATTCAGAACCCGAATTTTATAGATTTCAGAATTTGAATTCTAATGAATTCAGAGTCTGAATTCTAAAGAATTTGGAATTTAAATTCTAAGGAATTCGGAGTCCAAATTCTAAGGAATTCGGAGTTTGAATTATGAGGAGTTTAGAGTCTGAATTCCGAGGAATTAATAGTCTGAATTATAATAAATTCAGAGTCTTAATTTTACAGAATTCGGAGTCTGAATTTCAGAGAATTCAGAGTCAGGATTTCAGAGAATTAGGAGTTTGAATTTTAGAGAATTCGGAATCTGAATTTCAGAGAATTCAGAGTCTGAATTTTAGAGAATACAGAGTCTGAATTTCATATAATTTGGAGTCTAAAGACAAAAATACTCTATAACCAAGGATTTATAGTATTTAGAGTTTTTATATGTGAACCCGAATTTTACAGATATGAATAAAAAGAGTTAGATTTAGAGAAACTATAAAATGAAAAATGAAAACATAATTAATGATAAAATTTCCTTGGGGAAGAAAAATTTTTCTTATTAAGATAATTCTTAGGGAAAATATAATTTGCCTTAAAATGGAGTGTTTGTGATTTTCAAAACATAGAGGAATGGAAAAGTCATAAGAAAACCTTATTGTCACAACAGTAGGTTCAATCATTTCGCTAATATCTTTTCCTTCTATCTTTCCATTTCAAATTTATTTTTTCCAATATTATATAATGACTTTAGTATTTATATTATATTGAAATTTTATATTTTGTAAATAAACACTCTTCATATTTACCCTTTCCCTTATGAAAAACAATATCATCATTCGTGCATTGTGCAGACCACCGCCTCCAAGACGCAACGTGTTTTGTTTTTATTCACCAACTTCCAAGGATGGATCCAAGGATGGAATTAAAGGATAAATATTGTGTTTATTATATTATTAAGGTTATTTTAAAAAAAATTGAGAAACTATTAATTATATAATAAACAAAATATCATCATTATTTTAATCATTTAAAATAACCATACAAATAGGGCAATATTTTATTCAAATTATGTAATATTTTTATATCCATTGCTTTTTATTATATTTCCTTAAAAAAATTAAATCACACTAATATACCCAAAATAATATCATTATTCGTATTTTATAATTATATTACAAAAACCCACCTCATAGTCATTCATTAAATGAGGGAATTTTCATGTTTGGGTCAGATTAACCACCGACTTAAAAAATACTTCAAATTTATATAATGAATGACTATGGGAACATAATTAATGGTATAATATAATAAATATTTTTAAATAATGATTTATTTTTTCTATAAATTTTATATCAATATTTAATTAATTAATTGAGAAAACATGCATTGATCATGAAGAATCACAAAAACTTGCTTGTTATTAATTTAATCTTCTAGGATAAAGACTAAGAAACTCATAAAAGGAATTTGAAACCTAAAAAATTATTATAAATCATCCATAATGGTAAATTTTTGTAACTTTTAATTATTAAATTTTTAATAAGAATGGATATGGACACCACTATAATGAAACTTGTACAAATGGTCAAAAACAATAAACACCTGGTGTGGAAAATCGTAGGAATTCATGTCGAGAATGGAAATTTTTGAAGAGTATAATGAAAATTAATATGATAAAGTTTGTGAATTAAGTGGTTAATATATATAATTTTATGATAAATGAGTTTAAAGTATGTTCACATAATTCAAGACAATAGGTAAGGGTTTTTCACCACAAATTCCTCTCTTTAAGTCACATTTTATTTAATGCACCTAATTTCCATTATGTGGTGTATATACTACCTATTAGATATGTTATATCATGAAATGAATTTATTTAGTTTATTTAAAGATTAATTTTAAGCCCTGTATTTCAATGTGTTTTTATTTAATTACAACTAATTCTATATGTGGGGTTTTTAATCTCAATTTTCATTCATTGGGACTCATGTTACATTCACCACCTATTTTTCTTTGTGTGGTGCGTATATATCCATAGAATATTTTTTTCATAATAATCATAAAACTTAAGGGATTTAAAATCCTATATTTTTATACCTATCTTATATTATTTTGAATTAATATCTACCAAAATCATTATAAAACTAAATATTTTCTATGGTCAAAAACCCATCCTAAGTTTTGGTAAGGTAAAAGTATGTGTAATTTCTTAGAAAATATATCCATGTATAGATACTAGAAAGTGGATATGGTTGTGTGATAGATTCACCTAGGGGTAATCACCTTGAAAATTTTTGTTTGATCATTGACTCGATCATTACCCTAATTCACAATGAGTGGGTATAGTGACCCATGATTTTCTTATATGTATATTACATATTTCTACATGAATAGTCAATATATTTCACAAATAAATACATGATAACCATAAAGGATTAGTTTTTTTATAAAATATGCACAATATTCTTATTTCCTGAAAAATCCTCAATATCTCCCATAAATATCTCCCCATTCTGTACACTTCATTGTTGTATGCTATTTAAAATTTTCTTCATAACCTGGGTAAAGGACATAGAAGAAAAGGTGAGATCGGATGTTCAGTAAGGGTAAACATGGGACATACCAATTGAAGATCATAAGAAATAATAAAATAAGAATAGGGTTATGCGGTCATTAACATAACTTAAAAGGCTCATAAAAAATCTTTCAAAGATCATAAACAAGATTCATGGTATAAAACATTACCATCTCAAATATATGCATCATAAGATTAATAAATCGTCATAAATAAATCGTGTACCAAAAGTTATTGTCATATAAGTGTGGAACCATCATAATTATAGAAACTATTTCATATTTCAAGGTTACCTACTAATGCCATAAAATCATAGTGGGTCAGGAATCCCAAAATGTTCCCCACAACATAATGGGTCAGGAATCATCACTTGTCTCCTATAGTGGATCAAGCACATTGGCCTATTTCCCATAGCGGATCAAACACATCAGCTTGTTCCTCATAATTATCTCATGAGTGATTACACAATTAATTAGAGGGAGATATAGGTCCCACCCATCACATAATCCATATATTTGTTTTCAATAAGATCAAAAAACATTCATCATATTATAATATGTGGAAACTAAATGGATTTTATAAAAATATCATCATAATATAACCTGTGGGAAAGAAACATGTTTTATAAAAAACTATTCATAATAAACATAAACATAAACCATTAAAAAATTAATCTGTATAGTACCATTGTATCATATACCTAGTAATAAATAAGCAACACCAGAGTCTTTTTTAAATTTATTAATAAAAATTCAATAAAAATAACATTAAAACATTCTTGAGGAAACTATCCTTTGCATTTTGAAATCACTTCTTTAAAATTTGAAAAATTCCCAAATATTAAGGAAAATGTTTTATTTAAAAGTACCTTAAAAACTTAGAAATTAAGAATAAAATAATTTAGTGTTCATGATGGTTTAAAAGTATGTTCATGCCATACACATTAAAATAATTCTTCCTTTCAAATTTTTAGTAAAAAGTCAAAACAACCTAATTCAGAAAACTATAATAATATTACTTTTAAAAAAATTATAAGAAAATAAAACATGGGAAAAAATTCTTTTAAAAATAATTTCATAATATTATAAATTTTATTTAAAATATTTTTAGAAAATATGGACAAGGAAGAAATAATATTTTTGACCGAAGAGAAAAATAAGGTCTATTTTTCTTAAAAACACTTTTTGGTCTCATTAATTCATAAAGAGAGTAAAATGAAAGGAAAAATATATTATCCATAAATAAAAATAGGATAATAAAATTCTTGAGTTTCTAGATAGGTATACCATAATAATTCATCATCAAAAACCTAATCATAAACAATCTGGATAAACAATGAGATTGTAACATAAAATCTTTACCGCTTTGGTATCAACAGAATCGAAAGACCAATGAAATAAATAAAATTTAAGGATATTTAAATCCCCATAAAATTCATAATAATCATCCTAAAATAAATTCATGAGTATTATATATACCACATAAATGAAACAAGTGGTGAATATGGCATGTATCCCACAAAAGTAAAAGTGAGACGAGAATCCCTTACATAATTTGGTAACTTTTGAATTATAAAACCCATCAAAGAGTTACTTTAAATGAAAGTTTAAATATAATTAGAATAAATAAATTCAACATATAAAATTTTAAATGGTTTTTATATACACCACATAAAATAAGATAGGTTCATAACATAACATATGTCCCAAAGAAGACAATTTGTGATAAAATCCCTTACCGGTTTAAAAACTATTTAATCGTAATCCCCATTAAAGAATAAAATCATAATAAATATTAAATATGATTAAAATAATTAGATTAATGATATAATATTTAAATGGGATTATATACACTATATAAATTAAATTAGGTGCATAACAATAAAATATGTCTGAATGGAGGAAAATTGAGACTAAATCCTTTACATCAAGTCTCGATATTCTTCATGAATGCTCAAATGTCCTATATAATAAATATAAGTTTATTATAAATATTTTAAATAAACATAATAATATATATCATAACATATATGATTTACGTTTGACCTTTTATTATCTGTTTATTAACAATTCCTTGTTAAAATCACATTTAGGGTAATAACTACTTTGTTTTTCATGTATGTTTTGGTTTGGTATTTTAGGTCCTTTTACTTTTATTATGGTTCCATCATCTCCAAAATTTTAACCATTATATAAATATCATATATATTCATTATATATGTAGTTATATCAATCCATAAATGTTAAAAATAGAAAATTAATTACATCATTCATGGAGACGGTAGGCCATATGCACGCCTGAACAATCTTACCTTTTTTGAAAGATGGAATAAAAGAAAGGTAAATAATATATATCCTTTACATAATAATTTATATTTCATTGATATAATATATATTCATTAAATTTATCCTTATTACCTTCCATGAAAAAATAAAATGAAAAATGTATCGCGTTGCTTCGTGGAGGCAGTAGTCCACATGTGTGCTAGAGTGACGTTATCATTTTACAAATAATTATAAGGTAAAAAGGTTAATGTGATATTATAATTAAAGAAGTATAATTATTTCATAAATATAATATACATTTGTTAAATCCATTATTATATCCATCCATGATAGGTGGTGATGGAAAACAAATTAAATTAGTTCACAAGGCATTAGTCCTTCATACACATGATTTTTTGTTTCATTTCCAATTTAATGGAAGAGGATATATATATGCGTTATGAAATAATAAATTCTCAATATAGGGGTGATAATTATTTTATTATATCATCATATTTGTAGAATATTTTAAGGATTTGGAAGAAGAAATAAAAAAAATTATTAAGGACAATACCTCTTTTTCAGACAACCTCCTTATGTTTACACCAAATCCTTATTAGGAGAGCTTGATAAAAAAATTATGGAATTTAGTATGTGGGTAGTGAATTGAGGAATATATTTGGGAAGGTATTTTCTAAATCAAAAGGCTATTTAAGTGTGATTATGATATAAGATGGGTTTCTATTTTATAAGTGGGGGAGAAGACACACTTGGAATTATTTAAAAGAAAAAGTTATACTCAATTTTTACATATTCTAAAAGGATCAAAAACGGTTCACTCTAGAACATTAGAAGATATAAGTTATAAATATGGCCCAAAAATTTATTTATTTAAATTTTCAAATAATTAAAAAAATAAACACAAAGATATCAAGGTGGACTAAAATAATTAATCCTAAGGGAATCCCCTAAAACCATGTTTATGAAATCATGGGGATGGGAGTCCAAGATAGATAATCAAGTGACCGACATTTCATGAGTGTAATTGGGGTAAAGGAAGTCTGGCACTTTATTTCCCTCATGATAAGTGTGGATAAATTCTACGTGATTGTTGATGAGACTTCTACACTTGTGAGTAATGTAGGAGACAATCTATGGGGTGGGGTAAGTACCACATAGGGAGTTGTGGATGGTTTTGGAGTCAATTTCCACCACTATGGGGTCAATGTTATTATTTATACAAAGAATAAGACCTTCCAACATCACTCTTTCATCATCCTAAAGGGAATAACCTCTCCAAAAGAATATAGTGAAATAAAAAAATCAGCCCTGGTATCATGAATTCATGCCTATAATAATACCCATGTTGCAGGATCCATATGTATTGAGTTCGAGTCCTGATATGTGAGGATACTAGAAGGTCCACCTAGAATAATATGCATTGATATATGTATGGAAAAACATTTTATCTATGAGGGACCTGAGATATGGTGTGTCAATCCAATTCTAAATATGCTAATAGTTTTTAAGAATCAAACTCTTTGTTTTGACAATGAGAGTTGTCTACAAGGGAAAAATACCCTAATGTCATGCTTTGTTCCTTGCTTTCCATATACACCAATATCCCACGTCAAGTATATATATTATTACCTTTATCACATGGTTGTTTTTCTCCACCCCTTTAAACCGAATATTGAGGAAAGAATCTCCCATAGAAAACTAAGTATGAATACCTGTGAATTCATCAAAGGTGTTCCAAACTATGTGTCCCTAGTCGCCTTCGAAGAATAAGTTCACATAGTATTCTTCCTAATGATTACTATTGCAATGACACCTAGAAACAATACTGATAGCAATATGCTTAACATTCTCATCAATGGATAAATCGTTGTTCCAAATGCACTATATAAGGAAGATAAGAATTTAAGGAATTTCCTTAAACCAGAGCAATTCCCCCCACCTATCTAGATTATTAGAGGTAGACACCATATGGAGATACTTCTTTATATAGAAATCTCCCAATAATGAACCTATAAAAATACATCTTTCTATATCATAATTAAGATCAATGAGATCAAATAATTCATATTTGTCCTCATCCAAGACAGCATGAGTGATTTTGGAGTACTCTTCGCCTTACCTGAACTTCATGTCCAGAATCAGGTATCCAAGGAAGCCCAGGGACAATCTATCCTAGTTATCATGAAAAAATTTAATGTCAGCTCTAACCACAATATAATGGGTATGTTATTAGAGAAATAGGATATGAGGATGAATCAAACTTCATATGTGACATTATTTCCTATTTTGATAATCCATGTTCTTTACATACTTTTTCCCTATGATCCTACCCCCATAGAGTCTATCCCTCTAACACTTCTCATGAAAAATTTACAAGTATCTTGTTCATCTCACCAGATATTCTCCTGATGTTGATACCCCCCTCCTTCACTGATTTTTTCATACTTTCCCAAGATTCTCAGTGGTGTTTCCCATATACATGTTCATCCCAAATGAAGGAGACTAAAATTTTCTTAATGACATTAATCTTCACTTTTGGAACCTTGAGAGAAGATAGCATGTGAATAGGAATAGAAGTATGAATAGAGTTCACCATAGTAATTTTAACATAAAAGAATTAAAAAAATTCTTCCAATTACTAATATTCCCAATGATTCTATTGACCACCTTATTGAAGTGGGGAATATGAAGCTTGATCATGGAAATTAGAGACCCTGGATAATCTATCAAAAAGTTTCACTGGTGAAAACCTAGGTTATTTTATCTAATGCTATCTTGAATATTTGTGCACCGATTAGAGAGGTATATGCTTCTTTTCTATTAGGTTAAAGATTCCCAAATCCATTTATAGAATTTCTCTAGGATTTTTTTTGATTCTATAGATAGAATTCATACTTCTATGGAGTAAAATAATCATGTCATCATAAAACACTAGATGGGTCGCACTCCATTGAAGATGACTACACCAATAGGGGATAACTCTACCATCTGAAAGGATTTTGTCAATAAGATTATTAAGAGTGTCTTGGATGATAAAAAAAAGGTTTGTGGATTGTAGATATCCTTCCCTAATCCCACACACTAATTTGAAGAATCCAAAACTCTTCGACATAAAGAAGATAGAGATCCATGAGGAGCTAAAACACTTGTACATGATATTGGAGTACTAAGAGAAGAAAACCATGTGAGTGGGAACAATGAGAATGAAACTCCATTTGATCCTATCATATTATTTTCCAATATCCATATTTATAAAAAAATTTGATCCAACACCCTTGATATTTAACTCTATTATCATTACCTGATCCAAGACAATGGCACCTTGGATCATTCTACCTTTGATAAAACCATGTTTCTCCTTAAAAATCTGGTGCATTAGATACAAAGACAGTCTTTGGTTAAGGATGGTGGACAAGAACTTTTCAGGAAAGTTACACATGCCTATTGGTTGGTAATACTGGATTAATGATGGAACCTTCGCCTTAGGAATGAGAACCAAAGAGGTAGCACTCACCACACACAGTAGATGACCACCACTAAAAAATTCCTACACTACCACCACTAGGTATCTCTTAACCAAGTCCCACAAAGTTATATAGAACCATACTAGGAAAACATCTAGACAATGGTAGATTTCTAGGTTGAGATAAATCACCACATCATAGATATTCATCTCTTATGGTATTGACTCAAGATACAAGTTGTCTTTGGAAGACACCATAAAATGAATATCATTGAAAAACTCTCTACATCCCCCTGGGTTTCCTCTTTGCATGAAGGATTTCATCTAGTAAGAAGGGATGTAAAGTGAAATTTATCCATCCCACCTAGAACATCATGATAATTGGTGTAGGTGTCGTTATCTAGGAGAATATTTGACTTGGTGTGTCATATATTCTCCATAATTAATGAATGAAAATAATATTTTTTCATGTCTCCATCCCTCAGCCATTTCATCCTGGATTGTTCACACACCTTCCCTTATTATTTCAGGATCATATTTTCAAAAAAAACTTTCTTGAGAGTGAGATCGTTGAAGGTGGATTCATCCCATTCATTTTCCATAATGGATTCCATTCTCTCAATCTATAAATTGGTAGATTCTACACCCTATAAGCGAGAGGTTTGGGAGTAGTTCTGGCACTACATATAATTTTTAAGCCTTCTGAGCTTCCATTGAAAATCACACTATGCACTACCATACATAGGCTTAACCTAAGACTATCTCACCATGTTCTCATAACCTAATACTGAGGTCCAATTGCATGATAAAAATAAATGACCACTTCACTCACCTCTGGTAACAAGATCAAAAACAAGAGGAGAATGGTCAAAAAGGTCACACATCTTGTGTGTTAATTTGGAATCTGGATACATAGATATACCATTGATAATTTCTAAACACCGATAAATATGGCACCACATATGGATTCTACCCTTCTATTTTTTACACCAAGTAAAATGATCACCTATATACCTCAGATTCATGAGACCCACACAGGACACACAAGTTATGAAATCCTAACTAGCCTTCCCAAAGTGCGCACCAAGACCCTTCTTCTCTGAACTATCTATTATCAAATTGATTTCCCCTCCCACTATCTAAGGTAGAAAACCCAGATTGAAACACCCTAAGTCATTCCATTGATACACTCTTTCTTATAACTCACATTTGGAATAAATGAAGGTAAAAAAATAAGGTATGAACCACGATATTGAGCTTCATATAGATGAAATTGATTTGAATCTACCACTAATTACACAGTGATATTGGATTTTTAGAAGATCCTAATATGTTGGTTATGAAGGGATACATGCATGAATTCTTTCAATTTTATTCAATGATAAAAGAGAGTTATCTTAGAGTATTTTTTTCATAGTCTTGAAAACAACCACTAAGGAGGAGTTATTTATGGAGATTGAATTGGAGATAAAATCAGTCTTTACCTAAGCACCCAAACCACGAGAATTCAAGATAATGAAGGAAATCATTTAAAAGGGTTTTTCTTATATCTATCCCTTAGCACAGTATAGCCCTTATCTTGGAGTGAATAGTTCTTAGAAACCCTTTTAGACCAAGAAGGAGTACACATACAACTGTGATGAGAATTGATATAAACTACTGATTGAGATACAACATCATGGATTCACATAGGAGATGAATGAGAGTTATACTGGAGATCATAATGATAATATGATATTACACAATTTGGATACTTCAATGGGATATTTGAGTCTTCCCTCTCATGCCCAAATTATTTATAGAAGACCTCCGAGAAATTTCCATTATCATCATTCGATAATACACTGAAATTATTGAGAAATAGGATTCAAGGAGAATGTTAAGAGGGATGATTCTAAGAAGGGGGATTTTTAGGTGGGGAAAAGATGATGGTGACACCTTTACCATGATCCTAGAAACCACCTTGAACAGGGGTTCTAACCAAGAACTTATCATCCAAAGTAATATTTGGCATCTTTAGACTATAAGTAACCAATGGTAGACATTGATTCATCTTGATTATAGCACTAAATTATGGGTTGATGATCGAGTGTGATTTTGTAAATGCATCTTGGGAATAAAACTCTAAATACCTGGGCTTGAAGCCTCCTCCACCATTAGGAGAATAAACTGGTCTGAGTAAGTGAAAACCACCCTTCTCCAGCCATAATATTTCACCTAGTGCTGATGAATCTGACAAATGATATCCTAATGTTCTCTGATGATATCCTATAGTAGACTAATAAATTCCTCTGCACACCATCTTCATGTGCCCCTATATGTGATAGGATGCACAAAAACGATGAGGTGGAATGAATACAAGGTCCTAACACCAGTCTCATGAACCCTCCACCCACTGAAGAATGAACACTAGGATGGGATGATCCATATCACATTCCCCACAAATATGAGTAGCCAACGGTTCTTGAGAAACAAGGTTCTAGCCTTCCTTGCATAAGAATGTTCCCAGGGATTCGCATATTTCTCTCAAGAATGTGATGTTGTGGAAAGGTAGGGGAATGCCTGGTAGTTTAATCCACACCACCATGCTGGAGGATTCCCACCCATTGTGAATATCCATTGAACAATGGAATATATGAAAATTTCATAGTCCAAAAGATCTAGAACTTCGATACCATGCCTTGGAAATGTCCTTACAGGATGTTGAAAAGATGTATAAGGACTTGTTGTTCAGGATGGAAACAATAAGGGGAACCTCTAAACCCCATGAGTGGATGAATTTATAGAAGATATTGAGAGGGGTATTTTCATCCCCAAACCATGCCACCAGGGTCCACTCCCGCCACTGTAGGGAATGATTAAAGGAAGAGGTTGAAAAGTGGAGCACTAAATCTCCTTCTTCCATAGTCAACTAAAATAGATCCAAAGGCGAAATCGGTGCCTGGGGAGGAATATTCCACTGGTAGGATGGATTTTGAAGGACATATTAATGGGAGGGACCCACCAATGGAAGAAGGCTTTCCACCACTTCTAGAGGGAGTTCCTAGGAAATGAAACTCAGAGAGGAAGAAGGACCAGTCAATATAAGTCTTGATGACTATAGTGTCCCTCCATGGAAGGATCTGGTCGAACCACGGTTAACATTTGAAAAAAAAATTGAAAAGGGGTGGCGCATGTAGTGCATTCTGTCGAGCATGGTCCATATATTGTTTGTTATATTAGTAATTTATTTGGATATCCTATACCTATTTATAAAAATATTTCATAATCTTTAATATGGTCATAAAATAGAAATTTGACAAGTTTTTAGGTCATTTTAACACTTATCTTTTTAGTTTAACCCTCGGTAAACCTTTTTTTAACCTTAACCATGGTAATTACTTATACTTATTTTACTATTTATTATTAAAAACAAATATTGAACTTATTATATAATATTAATTATTATTATTCAAAATATTTAATACATTTTTTCATATTAAATTCATAGAAGTGTTAATATTTAATTTAAAATTAAACCCAAAGATGCGATGAAAAAATGGTTTTCCAAAGAAAAAGTTTCCATAAGTATGTAAAGTAATTATATCAAAAATCAACATGAAATTGATTATAATGACCTAAATTTGATTAATAATAATATAATTGAACAAATATTTCTTTTAAAACCATCTTAAAATAAAATTTAACTTTGTAAATTATTTAACAAAAAGAAATGTTTTTATGAAAATCAATATTTTTTACTATTCATCAAAAAATTAATCTCGTCGAAAATTTATAAAATAAATAAATAAAAGATATTTTTTCATGATAATTTTAAAAATGAAGTTCATTTTTTCAAATACATTTTCTAAATGTTTCAAAAATTAGTTTTAAAATAACTTTATAGAATGTTATGAACCCACTTTTTAGAAGATACATTTTTTAAACATAAAACTATATTTATTATTATCGTTCATAAAAAATATATTTGATGAATGATAAAAAAATGTGAATATATAATATATAAATTTCATTAAAATAAATCACTAATAATTATAAATTTAATTTATTAAGATAAAAAAACTTTGTGCACATAAAAACTAGCTTCTGATAAAAACATTTATGTTAGTTTCAAATTATTTTTATTTTCATTTCTAATCAATTAATAAAAAATAAATTTATTTTATCCAAATATAATTTAAATAATTTAGTTATTCCTATTTATACCCTCTAATTTAATGGATATATTATAATGTTTAGGTTTAAATAATAATATTAGTAGTATATTGTGGTTCTCTAAAATTCTGTATTGTGTAAAATGAAAGCTATCAAAAAAATTAAATTTATTGAAAAAAATATATCTCATAAAATGTTGGGGTGTTACATCCCCCCCCCAATAAATTGAATCCTCTAAATTTAAACTTGTTCTCAATGGGTTTAACACTTGAAAATTTCTTCTTGAAAAAACCACATAAAAAAGGTTTAAGAGAACTTTCTCTTGAAAGTGAGAAAAGAAATTACAAAGGTCAAATGGGATGAAAACATACCTATTTTTTCAAAAATTAGAACATTGTTGGTAAGTAAAAATATAGACATGGAATAGAAAAATAACACCACAATACCAATCTAGAGTGATAGAGAACATCATCATGAGAAAGTTAACCACTAGAAAACCATAAATATATAATGATTTAAAAGACAATTGATTCATCATAAATGAAAGTAATAGGATTAATTTTTTTATTAAGATCATTTTCCTAAAGTTGAGGTAATTTTTACTATCAAAATAGAGATCATAAAAAAATATACTTAATTTATTTCTTTCCATTTCATAATCACAATATCATCCTTTAATTGTGATTTGATTAATTTCCACTTTAGCTCTTACTCAAAGAAAAGAAAATGAATTTTTTCCATTCCTAGAGCACTAACAGATCAAAATATCCCTAAATGAATGATAATTTATTCTTTCTATATCTAATTATCATCAAAACAAAAATGGTTAGCATAATTTATCCAATATAGTTAAAATCATATGACGAAATAATAAATTAATATCTAAAACCTAATCCAAATTTTAAATAAAACTATTTTATAAATGGTTAACGTTAATACCCTTCCAAAATATGTCTTAATAAATTTTAGTACCATGATTGGAATGATTTGATCTCACATACTTCCATGATCAACTTAAAAATTATCTTAAAATAATTTTAATCACATGTAAAGACTCATACAAAAATGTATATACCCTAATTAATTTCCAAAACTAAGTCACAATAAAGTCATTTATTCTTCTAAATGATGATTCACCCTTTATTCATTAAATATTCGCCTATATTAGACAAAAAAATCCATTGGAATCTTGTGTGAATCATTACATTGATAGATGATCATAGGTTGGTTCATAATATATGATGTGATTTTATTATTCCATAAACAATATAGATGGAGATAATCAATGCTTATAATCACATAAAATTTAACTAAAGGATGAAAAATAATATTTTAACAGGGATTATTCATAAAAACTCCCACAAGAAATTACCAACACTAGATTGGTGGATAAGGATTCCCTAATTATCATGATTTACTTTAACTATTTTGATTGCATAAACATTCTCTTTTCCTTTGTATTCAGAGATTGTCATGGATTATTATCCTCATTATCCCTTGGATCAGGGTATTGATTCACATAATACCCAAATGTATTGTATTTATAGAACTGAAGTGTGGGTAGTGTATTCTGTTTAACCTTTTCTCTAATCCTTTCATTGACTAGATTCTACACATTACTTCTACAATTATTTTCTCAATGGCCAGGTTTCCTACACTTAAAGAATATTCATGTTCCTTTCAGTAATTCACCTAACTATTCCTTCCTACATTTATTTAAAGTATGAGGTTGAAATTTTTTCATCCCTCCATGTGATATACCACTGGAGCTTCCATGATACTCTATATTCCATTTAATATCACCAAAACCAATAGGGTTTCTAGCTTCCATTTCCCCTTTGAGTTTACATCGAAAAATTTCTTCATAGCTTCCAAATTCCCTTGTAGTTAAATCTTTTTGAAGAGTTGGTTTCAAACCACTAAATAATTGATCCATGTTTCTTTCATGGATAATTATTAAACTATAACCATACCTTTAAAGTACTATAATCTTTTCCTCGTCGGTATCAATGGGTACATCACCATTCTTCTTAAGCTCAAGGAATTAATTATCCATTTTTGTATGTAGAATAAAAGGTAATTACTTAATAAAAAATATCAAGTTAAACTCATTCCATTCCATATAGTAAATTTAAACCTTTTATCTTATATTCTTAATAAGATTCCACCATTTATATGCTTCACCTTCCTAGTGATAAACAACTAGGGTTATTTTTTCATGTTTCAATCACTAGAGAATAGAAATATATTTTCTATCACATTGATTCATTTTTCAGTAACTAGTGGATCATAGGTTCTATAGATTTAGTGTGTATGTTGTTGCATAAAATATTTAATTTCATGTTTATCCCTCCTTGGTAAATTGATAAGTTCAATGTGACCCATGTTACCACTTATACCTTGAGTGATTTAAGTAAGAATAGTCACAAAATATTATATCCCACCTTATAATCCATTTGGTTAACTATGGGGATGTTCATTTCATTATATATAACATTTTTTGTTCACACCAATCCTTCAGTTTCCATTCATTGACTAGAACAAAAAAACATACTTTTAGAAACAATAATCATAATGAAAAACCACATAATAATGAAAAAATCATTTATAGCATGTTTGGATCATGGAACCTTCCTTTCAATCTATGACACCATAGGTTTAAGCATGGTTATTCATTTTCATCATCTATTTAAATTCTCCATGATTTTTCACATAGATTTTATGAATTTTTAAAACATATCCGCCAAGAGTGTTAAACTATGTGTGCAGAAAGGCCTATTATTGTGCTCCAACTGATGATTGAGTCAAAATCGGTGTGCCCTTTAATAATTTATTACCCTTAGGTACAACTATGTTAGATCCAAATCCACTTGTAGTATCTATATAGGGATGTAATTTTATGGAAACTACTTTCTCTATCCTTCACCAATATTCTTGGATATTTTCCTATACCTAGTATTATCCTTAGATTTATCACAAGAGTTTTCTAAACCTAATCTCCAAATATTGAATAAATCTTTAAACTAATAATAAAAATAGTAACCTAGGAATTTTGTACATAGATATTACATATTTTTATTAATATTTAATATATTTCACAAATACATTCCTAAGGACCATAAAGGTTTAGTTATTTGGAGACTAGATTCACAATATTCTTATTTCAGGAAATATATTCAACATCTCTCACAAATATCTTCCAATTTAGTATGCTATATAGATATATTGTACTTAAACATTTCTACATAACCTTGGGGAATAAAAAATAAGAAAAGGTGATCTCAAATTCTCAGTAAGGTTAAACATGGTAGATATCGATCGACAATCATAATAAGGCATAAGATAAGCATAAGGGTTTGAGATCTTGAATATAACATACAAGATTCATAAAACATCCTTTAAATATCATAAACATGATTTATGTAATAAAACATTATCATTTCAAATACAAGAATCCTAAAAGTGAAAAGTCATCATAAATCAATCATGTACCATAATTTCATGTCATATAAGTGAGGCACCATCATAAGTATAAAAACAATTTAATATGTCATGGTTAAATACGGATACCATCAAATAATAGTAGATCAGTCATCCCTACCTAATTCTCATAACATAACTTATTAGGAATAATCACATATTTTCCATAGTGGATCAATCATATTGACTTGTTTCCCAAGGTCAATCAAGCACATCAAAATATTTCCCATAATTGATTATGCACGTCAACTAGTTTCTCATAATTATATCATGAGATATAAATAATTACCAATTTCATTGGGTGGAGTTATAGGCCTCACCCATCACATTTTCCATACATATTTGTATTGTAGGATCATAAAACATCCATTATATTATATCTTGTGTAAAGGAAATGAGTTTTATAAACATTTCACCATAATAAAACCTATGGAAAAGAAACAGGTTCCATAAACATGTATTCATCCTAATAATAAATATAAACCATTCATAGAAATAATAAATATGGTACCATTTGATAAATTCCCCAAAAAATATAAGTAACACCAAAGGTTTTTGTTTTTTATGAAAAGATTTTCAATAAAACTATCTTTAAAACATTCTTGACGAAAATATCCCTTCCATTTTTAAATCACTTTAAAGTAAAAAAAATTCCCAAATATAAAGAAAAACATTTTATTTGAAAATAAAATTGAAAAATTTTAAATTAATCTTTAATTAATTGAGTAGTCTTGATGGTGTAAACTTTTGTTCATGTTGTACACATTAAAATAAATATTCCTTTTTAATTTTTTGTAAAAAGTAAAAACTACCTCATTTTGAAGATTTAAAGATGGTTACTTTTAAACCAATTTATAAAAAAAATAAAATAAGGGTAAAATTTTCATTAAATAATAATTTTATAATATTAAAAAAATTCTTTAAAACATTTTTTTAAAAGGTGTAAAATAAATAAAAATGATTTTTCAATGAACAGATGAATAAAGTCAATTTTTCTGTAAAACATTTTTTGGTTTGGTTAATATATAAATAAGGTGAAATGAAATAAAAACATATATTATATAGAAATAAATATATGATAATAAAATACATTAGTTTCTTGATATTTATAACACAATAATTTGTCATTGTAATCTTAATCATAAACAATCCGGATAAACAATAAGATTGTAACATAAAATCCTTACCGCTTTGGTATCATATGAATCATAAGACCAATGAAAGAAATAAATTTTGATGGATATTTAAATACTCCTAAAATATAAAATAATTATCATAAAAAATTCATGGGTATTATATATTCCACCTGAAATAAACAAGTGGTGAATATGGAATGTGTTCCACAAAAGTAAAAGTGAGACCAGAATCCCTTATATTCTTTGGTAACTTTTGAATCGTATGACCCATGAAAGAATAACTTTAAATGAAACTATAAATATCATGATAATAAATAAATTCATGATATAAATGTAAAATGGGTTGTTATAACCCTCATAAATGATTATTGGTGCATAAAAAAAACCAATGTCCCAAAGAAAACAATTTGAGACAAAAATTACTTACCACTTTGGAGACTTTTGAATCAAAATCCGTATTAGAGAATAACATTAAATGAAACATTAAATATAATTAAAATAATTATATTCATGATATAATATGTCAAATTGTTAGTATATATACCACATAAATTAAATTAGGTGAATAATAATAAAATATGTCTCAATGAAGGAAAATTGCGACTAAATCATTTACCTCAAGTATCAAATTTCATTGTACACATTCAAACCTCATGTATAATAAATATAGGTATTCTATAAATATAATATATACAAATAATCCTATATATAATTACATATATGATTTACTTATGACCTTTAATTATCCTTTTAATAACAATTCCTTGTTAAAATCATGTTTCAGGTAATAACTGTTTCGTTTTTTATGAATGTTTTGGTTTAGTATTTTTTGTTTTTTTTTCTTTGATAATGGTTACATAATCTACTGAATTTTAAACATGATATAAATATTATAAATATTCATTATATATTTATTTATATAAATCCATGAAATTTATAAATAGAAAATGCATTACATCATTCAAGGAGACGGTTGGTCGAATGTATGCATAAACGTTTTTCCATTTTCTCAGTGGATGGAATGAAAAAATGGTATATAAAATATCACCTTTAAAAAATAAATAATATTTAATATATATCATATATATTAATGAGATATATCATTATTACCATCCATTTCAAAATAAAATAAAATAAAATCACGTCACTTCTTGGAGGCAGTAGTCCATAAGTATGCAAGAGTGACGTTATCCTTTTCCAAAGGATTGCAAGGTAAGAAGTTAAATGTGATATTATAATTATATAATTATAATTATGTCACAAATATAATATATATATATATATTTGTTAAATCCATCATTATATCTATCCTTGAGTGGCGGTGATGGAAAACGAATTACATTGGTTAGCAAACTGATAGTCCATCCTACACACGGTTGACAGTTTCATTTCCAATTTGATGGAAGAGGAGATATATATGGTTTATTCCATAGTAACATATAATTATATGGTATATAATAATGTTATTATATCAATAAAGTTGGAGGATATTTTAAGGAGGTGTAATAATAAATAAAATAAAAACACTCGGTAAATAATGATACATCTTCTTCGGACAACCTCCTTAGGTTTTCACCAAAATCTTTCATATTAGGGAAACCTAATCAAAATAAGGCCTATAATACATTGGTAGGGACCAAAAAATATATTTTGGTAAGTAATTTCTTAAAAAAAATTCTTTTTAATTGTGAATATGAGAGTATAGGGGTTCCCTTTTATAAATAGGGGAGAGGACACATATGGAATTTTTAAAATAAAAAGTAATACCAATGTTTTAAATATGAAAAAAGGATCCAAAATGACTAATTATCAACCCTTATAAGATATAAAGTCTAAATATGGCCACAAAATATTAATTGGAAAAGTTTATAGTTCATTTTAACCCATATATTTTTATTTTAACCATCGGTAAACTCTTTTTAACCTTAACTACAGTAATTAATTTTTACTATTTTTTCTATACATTATAAAAAAAATTAAGTTGAAATTATTATATACTATTAATTATTATGACTAAAAATATAGAATAAATTTTCTTAAATTTAAATCACATATGTTTTGGAATTTAATTTAAAATTAAACCCTAAAGAGCGATCAAAAAATGATTTTCTGAAGAAAACGTTTTGATAAGTATGAAACATTTTTATATAAACATTAAACATGAAATTGATTATAATAACCTAAATTATATTAATAATTACATAATTGAAATAATTATACTTTTAAAACCATATTATATTAAAATTTAACTTTTTAATTTATTTTAAAAAAATACAATTTTTAAACATAATCAGTAGTTTTCAATATTCATCAAAAAAGTAATCATTTCAGAAAATTATAAAAAAAATAATCTACAATATTTTTGAAATTATAATTAAAAAATTGAATTTAAAGTTTCAAAAATATGGGTTATAAAAGTTTCAAAAATCATTTTTAATATAACTATAAGAACACGATGAAATCGCCTTTTAGAAAATACACTTTTAATATAAAACTGGATTTATTCTTATCCCATAAATAGAAAAAATATTTGATGAATGATAAAACAATATTGCATATATAATATATAAATTTAATTAAAATGATTTAATATTATTGACTAATTTAATTTATTAAGATAAAAAACATTGTGTGCATAAAAAACAGCTTTTCAGAAAAAATATTTATATTATATTAAAATGATTTTTATTTTTATTTCAAAACAACTGATAATAATTGAATTTATTTTATTCATTTTTCAACCATATACTATTCATAATTTAGTTATTCCTATTCATACCATCCAATTTAAATTATATGTTATTATTGGCGCCAAAATTTGGAATGAAGAAAAGGCCCCAAGACGGCCCCATGGACTGTCTCTCGAGGCCCCTTCGCGGAGTCCCCCAACATCGTGGCCGCCATAAAGCAAAGAAAATGGGAGGCTCCACGAATGTATTTGACGTTCGTGAGCCTGCCGCAAAGCAAAGGAGGTGGGATGCTCATCGAACAAATTTGACGTTCGCGAACCCACCGTGAAGTGAAGGAGGCGGGATGCTTCGTGAATGCATTTGACGTTCGCGAGCCCGCCGCGAAGCCCCCAAGCCCCTCTTCGCGCCACATGAGCCCTGCTCCTCAGAACCTATTGCCTATAAATATTGGGCTCCCCCTGAGCTCTTCAGATAGACAATCCGACCTTTCGGCTTCTCATCTCCCGAATCACGAAGCACTCTTCCGCTTGGTGAACTGTGAGCTGCGTGAGGTACTTCTACTTCGCGAAGTGCCTCCCCATTATCTCGTTTTGATCCCCTATTCCCAGAGGGATGCCTTTCGCGAAGCCTAAGGGATTTCGCGAAGGAAGGGGATCCACAAGGGGACACGGGTTGTCGCGGAGCGTTTATTCTTTGTGAAACACCCTTCATGTACACTTGATCCATTTGCTAAGGCAGGATCATTGTACTTCACGAAGCACATTGCTTCCCAAAATCCTGCTTCACGAGGCACCTTTGCTCCATGAGGCTGTGCTCTGCAAATGCCTTTCCACTTCGCAAAAAACCTCCCATTTGAACCTCCACCCCATGCTAAGGCTAAGTCACCCCACTTCGCGAAGCTCACCCCTTCACAACTGCCCTCCTCCACGCGGAGCAACATAGCTCCAAAAGGCCCATGCCTATGCACCCCTCTACTTGGAAAATCCTTTTCCCATGGGACCAACCAGGTTTGTATGGTGTGACTTCAAAGTCCCCTGGATGATACCGCCTGTAGCGTTGATGCGCCTAATGCATCTTCGCATAGGGACGCTAATGGATATTTCTTCTTCACATTTCCATGCTAACGTGGACCCCTCGATGGTTCGCTCCGCAACACCCCCTCATTATGGCATTATCGTTGCCTTCCCTCCCATAAGGAGCAGACGGTACCAGTTATGTAAGTCATAGGGATGCAGAGAAAACTCACTTCGTTTGAGATGCAGGATGTTAAAATTCCAAGAACCTTTGTCTTCAACGCATGACGTTAAATTGTGACTTGGCCTTGTGCCTCGCATGCGGGGTCCCCCCACCTTGGGCATTCTCCATGCCCACTGGTCTCCACAGGGGATGATATCCTACTTCTTGGAGTGGCATTTGTCTATGGGGAAGGGAATCCACCTTGGTGTAAGCCCCTAACTTTCCTTGTAGGAGGCAGCACCCCTACTCCTCCTCACTTCCTTGGTGACATGGCCAGCGGAGGGCATGATAGGGAACGGGGATCCTCCTTTCTTCGATCCCAAGTCCCCCTCCCGCTACACTTTGTCACCCTCGGGCCTCTATCTTGGATTAATACCCAATCTCTATCTCCTTGTGTAAGCCCCATCCACTATTTTCGCTCCATAGAGGCGCCCGGGTAGCTTCCTTGCATCAGCCCCATCCACCGTTGATGCTTCATAGCGGCGCCCGGGCAGATTCCTTGCATAAGCCCTATCCACGATTGCTACTCCATAGTGGTGCCCAGGTAGCTTCCTTGTGTAAGCCCCATTCACCAGTGTCGCTCTATAGTGGCACCCAGGCAGCTTCCTTGTGTAAGCCCCATTCACCAGTGTCGCCCCAGTATGTCTACGGGTTGTTTTCCTCTGTGTACACCCTGATTCGACACTTCCATCCAAACTATGTGGGTTTTAATCCTTGTCCTCTACAAAGGGTACATAGAAAACCTCCATGAGGTTAAATCCTAGCTAATGGTAAACCTTGGTGTCCCCCATTCTGGGGTGTACTCTCCCCGATCCTCCCTCAGTGGTATTCAGATCAGCCATTACGGTGTGAAATCTCCCCTCCTTGGGGCGCACCACCTCGGATCCGTCCTCATTGGGTATTTTGATCCATCCACTCGGTAAACCTTCCAGGTGTTCCCTCCTAGGGATGTACCAATCTGATCCATCTCTATGGGACATTCTGATCACTCTCACTCCTTCTCCGCAAGATGTTATACTAGTGGCCTACCTCGTGATGAACATGAGATGCCTGAGGAAAACCTCGGATGACACACCTTTGGAATAACTGTCTTTGCAAGACATTAAACATGCGCCATACCCTGAGTTAAACATGGGAAGATGAGGAAAACCTCAGAGACATGGCTCTGGCATATGTTTCCCCGCATTCGACGTGCGATGCCTTGGGTTCTGCACCCTTGAGATGCCCTCTAATGAGGAAAAATACAGTTTCTCCTATTTCCATGCACCCAGAGATGCCCTTACATGCCTGATGTTGTTGTCTACTCTGACTGAAGGTTGCTACCATGACAAGACCCTATGGAATGTCCTGAAGGAAGTAGTGTAATTAACCGGCTTCAAAGAAGATATGGCACCAGGAATGAGATTCACAAACCATGACTTAAATCTATAAGGGAGACCCGGAATAGGTGATGAGCTCGGAGGAGGAATCAACGGAAGGAATAACTGACATCCCATCATCCCGTTTTGATCAAGGAGCAAACGTCCCTGAACAAAGAGCAAATTCTGCCCGCCTTTGGAAAGCGGGAATGCAGAGTAACAAAAGTTGCGCCTATCGTACTCAAGTAGACGGATGCGCGCGCCTTGGTGAAAGCATCGAAAACAGAAATGGTGAACCCGATGTGAAGTTATTCTCCTCAATATGGAGATTAGTAATGCTCGGGGAATCCATGTATTGACATGTCACCGGATCTAGCTATCCGACACTGGGTTCCGCCAAGTAAATAACGGGCCTGGCGTGAAACTCACCAGAAGTTGGGGCAGTAGAATGTTGGGAATCTCGTTCTGCGATGTTGTCAGCACGGATCCCTCTTACTGGCCATGGAAGATGGAATGGAACTGGGGCACTGGTTCTTGATTTCTTTTCCTAGTAATATTAATGAGTTAATCTCCCTTCTTTTGGGAATCAAGTTGCTGCAACGGGAACGCGATCACCGCCCGCCCCCCTATGCAGGGGCAGGGGCAACGCCAGCACAGCCGCTCTGCATGGCTTCACTACTTCCGCAATGGCGTCTGCGTCCACAACTGTGGGGTACCCACGCCCCATCTCCCCATCGGAAGTCATTCAACGAAGGGTGATTAAGGACCTTGTACGTCGTTACGAGGAGGAGGGAATAATCCCAACCTGGGATATGGCCCACCTAGACCTAGAGGCATCCACGCCTCACTGTCAATGTCGCCCCCTAGGGTCGCACAGGGATCCTCTACTCCCCACCCCAACATTCAATTGTTTCGGGAGCCTGTCCCTCGAGTGATTTGACGACTCCCTGCCTTACGTTGATGAGGTGGGCAACATCCGGCCCAGCCCGTCCAGAGTCTCAGTCTAGGGGCTCCAAGCGAGGGCCTCCACCCAGCCGTGTCAATGTCGCCGCCTGGCCTCGCTAGAGCAGCAAGTAGGCTATGCGCCTGCACCATCAGCACCGGCTCACCTGACCCAACGCCAGCGTCAGGCATGAGCTGAGGACACCCACCAAAGGGAGTCAACATCAATGACTGTTGTGGCCCGAGCCACCACTGATGCATATCATCAAGTCCCTCCACACACTGAGCAGGGGCGCTCATATGCCCAATTGGGATTGAGGTCCCAACCGCCCTACGGGCAGGCTGGGTCGACTCTCCAGGTCGCAGGCATAGGCGGTGGTCACTGTGAACCAACCTGCGGCGATTCCACCCCATACGGAGGTCCTCCTCATACCACCACCACTGAGAGCGTGGGTTTACCCTACTTCAAGGATCGGCATTGAGGTATTCCCCATGATACCCCCAATCCAAATGAAGGTTTTCCCCACAGCAGTGATGTTCGGCATGGAAGCCTCTCACGTGCCCATCACATCGGGTATGGAGCCCTTCCCCCTGCCCTTGACCGTCAACATGGATACATTACCCATCCAGTCTCTCTCCAACGTGGGGATCCTCCCTACATCCTCTCTGCAACTGGAAAAGGTCCTCCTCGCCCCGGCAACCAGAGGGGTGAAGGCTAGCCTCGCTCTACCCGCACCAAGCATGGAGGTCCTCCCCATGCTCCCGTAGGTTCCAGAGGAGGTTTTGCACAATTTAGGTATGTTCATGGAGGTCCTCCCCATGTCCCATTCGACATTTTTCCTGGTTCTCCTCGCACCTCGGATGTCTCAAGGGAAAACCCTCTCTGCCCTGACACCAGTGCGGCTGAAGGACTACATGTCGGAATCGGCCCTGTCCTGAGGAACCACCAAGGGGCAGGAGGGCGGGTCATCGCCTCCATAAGAAGAATCCTGGGAAGGCCCAAACGGAGATCAAATTGGTCTGCTTCCCAGAATCTAAAGCGGAGTGCGACTCAGCTCAGGAACCCTCTCCTCGCTCATCTGAGTCAAGGGTCGGGGCAGGGATGAGACACATCATCCTGGTACTTCTAGAATACGAGGTCCATAGGATTCTCACCTCCCTCCATAGGTTTATCCAGGAGGATGAAAATATGGCAACCCTGCAGGTTACGGTCGTGCAGTCACCACCAACATCACTGGAAGCGCTTTCTACCTCCACAAGAGATCACGGAGAGCTATTCTAGGTATCGATGGCAGGAAATCAGTAGTGCAACCCACCAATAGCAGCCCTAGCCCTTGACCTAGGAATGGAAGCCGTCAGCCCCTCCTATCGCGACATAGCGGCCAGGTCACTACACTCTTCGGGGGACAACCTGAGAATCAGTGGCCAGTCAGCCCGTTCGCCGTATTCCCCACCGGCCAACCCGCCGTCCCAGCGGTCTGCCTTAGTACCACTGCCAGTTCCTCAACCACCCCCATTTGGCAAGTGGGGCATTCAAGGTCTAGACTCTGAATTTGAGTCGAGGAGCTTTTATAGCATTCTTACAGTGGACCACTTCCCCCAAGAAGTTCTGGCCCGTAGCAGCATGGGATTTCTGCATACCTGAGTCCCTCACCCTAGAGGAAGTTTAGTGTCTCTGATACACCCTCTGGGTGACGCATTTCAGTATCTGTCATCAGCGCGTGGTATATCCAAGGATCCAAGTGCATTTTGAAGACATCAGTGAGTAGTCTCGTCTAGTCGATCTGACCGCACTCCCTGTAGCCCAGCGCCCCGAGTCACCAGGTCGTTGTGAGGCTCTCCAGCAGTAGTGCATTCAGAGTATCAAGGTACTCCGCAAAATTATCAAGGAGGATACCCCCCACATGCAAGTCTGTGGCTGGGGGCAGTATGCTGCCCTCCTCTTCGTCCTTATTCGATGGCAGCCCGACTCGCAATGTAATATTGAGGATATGACCCCGGGGAGGGTCACGGTCCATATGGACAACGTCATGGACAAGGAGGACGATCTGGAGTTTCTTGATGGAGACTTACCCCCTGAGGGTGTTCCAACACTTTTGGACCCATCGGGGAGGATTACTCATCAGCAAAGGAACCTACTGGGTCTCCCTGCACCCACCAAGGCGTTGGTACTCAGCCGGAATGCTGGTAAGGGAAAAGAGCATGTCGGAGATGTCAAGAACTCTGACCCGTATGTATTAGTGTAGAAGATGGAGGAGGACCCCAACAAGGCCGTGTTGTGCCAGCAACTTGCTGAGCAAAAGAGGTTGGTCGATGAACTCCTGGATGAATGCGCGGTAGAGCGATGACCCGACTATGGCGATCCTAGGCCGGGGCAGCAGGGGCAGGAACAACTTCCCCCCGGCGAGATGCCTCTGGGAAGCCCTAATCATACCACTCCCAATGACAGGGATGAAGCTGGTACTCAAGGAAAGAGGGCACGGTATGTATCACCAAACCCTCCCGAGCAGCACGGAAATCCAAGGAATCTGGCCCAGGTCCCCCCAGCTGCCCCGCAGGCTATCCCACCAGTCTCTCTACGAGTAGCTAAACCCATCTACCGTGTCTAAGATCCCGACTATGCACTTGTGGTTAGGGATCCCCGTAAAGATAGGTAACCCCACCTGGATGATCCTATTGCAGCACTCATTGCCCGCCTTGAGGCATTGGAGACGTGGAAGGTGGCAATCCCACCAGATGGTAAGCCATACCCGGCCTGATTGGATGATATGTCAGCACCTCTGGGTTTCGAGAATCCCACCTTCTCCCCCTTTAATGGGACAGGGGACCCGCCGCAACATCTGGCCCACTTCAACTCAAGGTGAGGGCCTACGTTGGGGACTCCATCACAGCAGAAGGCCGCTAAGCTCTTCTGTTTCGTTCAGACGCTGGAGGGGCCGACATTCGTCTGGTACAGCCCGCTCCCCATCATATCCATGACCAGCTGGGAGGACCTTCGCAGGCAGTTCCACTACCAGTTCAGCTCTACCACCTAGAAGACCAACATCGCAGACCTCTTCAATTTCAAACAAAGTCCTAACGAGTGAGTCGTGGACTTCATCACCCAGTGGAAGGGGCTTACATACTCCCTTGATATGCTGCTGACTCAGGAGCAATTACTGACGATGTGCGTGGGAAATGTCAAGATGAAACTGGTTCCCTCTCTGATTACTCAGAACTATCTCTGAGGGTTCCGAGACTTCTCGGATAAGGCCCAGTGCCTTGAAGAATCCCTGAAACATGCTAGGCAGGCACGTCAGTTGCCCCCTGCAGTCCTAGCAAGGAGATCTGTCAGAGCTGAGCCCAGCATGGTGGCCCAGATAGAGGCCCCCTAGAAGCTAGAGTTTCTACCAGTAGCACTATCCCCACCACCATGTTGAGGCCCTCCACCTCAGGCACATCCTCCAGCTCCGCAATGTCCTCAAAATCGGTAGGCGCCTCCGCGTAATGCGCCGTCACCGCCCAGGCGGGACAATCAGGGTCCACCTCTTCGATAGGCCCCTCCGGCTCCTCGTCAAGGCCAGGTTCCAAGGTCTCCCTATCTGGAAATAAGACACTAGACTTACTCGTTCAGTGATAATTAGGTCCCCGGTTACTTCCATAGTGCCCTAAAGTAGTGGATTGTACGCTTGCCTGAGTGCAGAAGGTCGGCAGAGGTGAATCTCACCGATCGCCCCAACTAACGCCCCTATCATCGGATTTTGGATCACACCCTCAATTAGTGATATGTGTTTAAGGACTGGCTCCAATACCAGGTTGATAACAACATAGTCAGGCTGGGCCCGGCCCCGGCACAAGTGGCGGGTGTCTTTGTGAGGTCAGATAGCGGTAGCGATGGCGAAGGTGAGTGGCAGCAGGTTCCCAGTCACGGATCCCATAAATACGATGATTAGATGGATCGTAAAATGGTTTCTCACACCCATGGCATCATTCAGGCATGCCCAAATCATCCGGAACCATCAGAAGCTACGACCACTACATCTGCATCATCATCTTAGCCGGCTTCTTCCTAGAAGAGCAAGCAACGGCGGCGCAAGAAAAAGAAATGTGCCCCGCCAATTCCACCATCATTCCGAACTCTCGGTGAATTTATGCCCCCTGAGATGGGGATCCCTCCTAGAATCCACACAGTGGTGGATGATTCTTCGAGTGATATTCAAGGGTACACTTCAGTTAATACCGTAGAGTTGGTAAATCCCTATATGAATCCCGACGAGGGGGAACGTCGGGCGAACCTCCCCAATGTCCCCAACTGATGCCAATGTCAGCGAAGTTTCGGCTATATAAGTTTTCAAGGTAGATCATTCGGCACCTCTAGCCAGGATGTGCATGCCGCCGACACCAGACAGCAGGCCCAGCACAGACCTCAGCACGTGCAGCCTTTTCATCCGGTGTTGTTAGGACCGCCCCCACCACCGTTTGTGCTACTGGATCAGGCAGAGCCACTTCAGCCGCACTGCAACCAGCTTCGCCCCACTACAGGTCGGCCTTAGTTGTCCGAACCTCATCTGGCAGCTACTCTTCAGGCTTTGACTAGTGAACAGTGGGATATGCCCAGCACCAGCCAGCCGCTGGTCCAGCCAACAGGGCCCACCATGCCTCCAATCGCAGAGCGGCCTCCTATAAGTAGAAGTTCGCACCTGTTATGGAAGTTTGATGTTCTCAAGCATCTCATTGGCATCCCAGCGAGGCTTTCCATCCTTGAAGTCCTCCACCTATCATCAGATATGTGTGAGGCCCTCGCTAAGGCTTTAAGAAGCCCCCTCCAGTTCGAGATGTAGGTAGCAGCTACAGAAGCCTTCCATGCTGAATCAATTGAGAATGCCGAATGTCAGGCCATCATTTCGTTCTCCAGAGAGGATGAAGGCTCTCCCATACAGGGGCACATCCTCCCGCTATACATCACTATCCAATTCAAATTCATTGAGGTTCACCGCTTTCTCATTGACACCGGCTCCGGGATCAACCTTATCCTGACATGGACGCTGCGGAAGCTGGGTTTATCTGAAGATGGCCTGACTCCCTCCGATTTAAGGATCCAGGGGTATGATAGGACAGAAATGACCTTGGTCGGCAAGATCTGTTTGAAGACCTAGTTCAGTGGCCTAGTTTCTAGTACTGAATTTATGGTCGTCTCCTAGGACACCGCGTACAATGTGTTGATGGGTAGGCCATGGCTCCATCTGCACGCGGTGGTCCCTCATCATATCACCAATTCCTCAAGTACTCCCTTAATGGTCGAGTAGGTGTACTCCAAGGTGATGCATCTCCTTTCACCTCTTGTGAAGCCCTTTATCTGGATGCTAATTATTACAAGAGCAAGGATAAGCAGATTCTGGCTAATGAGGTTGAGCCCGCCCGGGTCACAAGTGACCCCTGGGCAAGTCTGGATGATTCCTACATCCTCCCAATCCATCGATTGGAGGCCACGACCCCCGACATGGAGAAATTCTTTTTTGACTCTGGTACAAGAGGAAGGCATATTCCCAAGTCCAAGCGACGGCAGCAAATCACCTCGTACTCCTACACAAACCTGGCTTAGGTGATCTCAGAACCTCCTACTATCATACGATATCAGGATATCTGCCCCATGGCAATGGTAGTATGTCATACGTGTCTATTACACCAAACTGGAATTAACAGGCTCAAGCCTATGTGACACTATTGCTTTGATATCATCACGTGTGGCCCCTTGGGCCAAAGGCCAGATGGGATTGGATCGTCTACCTTCATCGTTATGGTCTCAGTGGTGTGTGAATCTCCTGATTCGCTGTCCACCACTACCTGGGCTGGCACCAGCCTCCCGTCAGGTTCCTCCGACCAAGGGGAAGCCTCACCCACAGTGAATCCTTCCTCTGAAAATGAGGAAGAGGATCTGGAGGATGCTCCCCCCACCTTTTAAGAAGGCGTCTCTACCACGGTCTATGAACTGGTACAGGTGAACCTTGGTAGTGAGGTAGATCTAAGACCCACATTGATTAATGCCGCCATGTACCTTGAGGAGAATCAGCGGTACGTGGACTTCCTTAAACAGCATTGTGACATGTTTTCCTAGAGTTATGATGAGATTCCGGGACTAGATCCTCAGGTAGCCATCCACCACCTCAATCTCCCGACAAACCATCATGGGTTCAAGCAGCCTCCCAGAATGATGAACCCTTATCATAGTTCCATGGTTGAGGCCGGATTTGACAAACTCATCAGATCCAACTTCGTCAAGGAGGTCCAATACCCAAAGTTTCTAGCCAATATTGTGCCATTCAAAAAGAAGAACGGACAGATCAGAGTCTGTATCGACTTTTGAGATCTCAATTGTCACTATCTGAAGGATGATTTTCCTCTTCCGGTGACAGAGTTGTTGATTGACGCTATGGCTGGGTTCCAAGCCCTCTCCTTCATGGATGGTTACTCTAGATATAATCAAATCCAGATGGCCCCCAAGGATGAAGAGTCCATGGATTTCAAGGCGCCCCAAGGTACTTTATGTTACTAGGTTATTCCCTTCAGCCTGAAGAATGCAGGTGCCACCTATCAGCGGGCCATGCATTGCATATTCAATCCAATCCTCGGGACGTTGGTGGAATGCTATGTGGACGATCTGGTAGTCAAATATCGCCAGTGCTAGGACCATCTTAAGGACCTTGAGAAAGTGTTCGGCTTCCTTCGTTCCCTCCACTTGAAGATGAACTCATTGAAGTGTGCCTTAGAGTTTACTTTTGGGAAGTTTCTTGTCTTTGTTTTCAGGTACTGAGGCATCGAGATCGACCAATAGAAGATCAGGTCCATCAGCCAGATGCCTCCCCCGAGCAATATTCGAGAGCTTCGAGGTTTTCAAGGCCACTTAGCCTACATAAGCCGATTCATTGAGAATCTGGATGCAAAGTGTAAACCCTTTTCTCATCTCATGAATAAAGGATCCGTTTATGAGTGGGATGAGGAATGCCAGACTGCTTTCAAGGAGATTAAGCAATATTTTCTCCAGCCTATGGTCTTGATGCCACCCATCTCTGGAAAGCCGCAGATTCTCTATGTCACTGCCCTGGATCATCTCTCGGTGCCCTTCTCACCCATAAGAACAATGAGGGGACAGAGAATAGCCTCTAATACCTCATCTGCATGCTCCTTGATACGTAGACCATATACTCCCCCATTGAGAAGAGCTACCTTGCACTCGTATTTTCTACACAGAAGTTGCGACATTACCTACAGCACCATGAGGTGTAGCTTGTCTCTCGAGTAGACCTGTTGAAGTATATTCTGAACTGCCTCACGTTGAATGTCCGTCTAGCACGGTGGGTGGTAATTATCCAGCAGTTCGACGTCAGATTCGTGCCTCAGAAGGCTATCAAGGGGAAGGAATTAGTTGACTTTCTAGCTACCCATCCAACCTCTGTGGAGTATTCCCTGGACCTAGATTTTCTTGATGAGGCAATCCTCTCAGTCGATAAAGTTATCCCATGTTGAAAAATTCACTTTGACGGTGCCTCCCAGAGCCCTACCGGTAGGAGGCTCAATGATCCTAGGCTCAACAGAGTAGGTATGGGTATCGTCTTTATCACCCTAGCGCAGGCTGTTCTGCCATACTCGTTCATGTTGTCAGAAGGCTGCACCAACAACGAGGCAGATTATCAAGCTCTTGTTACTGCCCTCGAGCTGGCCCTCAAGATCGATTTTCCCCATTTACATTTGAAAGGGGATTCCAAGATAGTCATCAAACAAGTCAATGGCGACTACGTTGTCAGAAATCCATAGCTTGCACCATTGTTGGAGTGCACCCTCCATCTAATGGCCCAGTTCCCTTCTCGACCGGAGGTTACCCATGTCCCTCGGTCCCAGAATGGTCGACCGGACATTTTGGCCAGCTTTTCCACATCACTTGCAGAGCCCGAGCAGGATGATCTTATAATACATGTGGCACACTGGAGAGTCATTGCCCCCATCACCCCAGAGGATGATGACGGCCTGCGAGTAAGCCATCTTACTGCTGGATCCACCATTTTAGGACCTTTAGGCCCTTTAGATGTAGTGGTTGAAGTGATTACCAACTAGAGAGCCCCTTTTTCAAGTATCTCCAAAATGGTTTCTTCCCAGCTGATCGGGCCGAATGTGAGTGAATCTGATGCCACGCGCTGCATTTTACCCTCCAGAGTGGTCCCAGTCTTGAGCAGATCCTCTATAAGCGCGGTTTCGATGGTGTTCTCCTTCGTTTCATTCAAGGGGTTGAGATTCCACAATTCATGAAATAGGTTCACGTCGGGTCCTGTGGTTCCCACTAGGCTGGTCCAAAACTATCCCATCAAATCTGGAGACTGGGGTACTTTTGGACCTCTATGATCCATGATTGTATCGAGTTTTCCAAGAGATGTCATGCGTGGAAAGTTCATGCTAAATTCCTGCATCGGCTACCAGAACCTCTCCACTCCACCAAGTACTCTTGGCCATTTGCGGTGTGGGGGATCGATGTCATGGGACCATATCCACCAGCGATAGCTCTCCAGTGTAGGTTGATCCTGACCGCCACAGATTTCTTATCCAAGTGGGAAGAAGCAGTTCCACTCAAGGAGGTCAAGGTCCATTCCATCATTGAATTCATGAGTTCCAATATCATCCACTGGTTTGGAGACCCTCACGATTTCCTCACCAATAACGACACCAACTTCCGAGCATCCAAACTGAAGAAATTATAGGCCAAGTACAATATCTATTTGAACCATACCTCCCGCTATCATGTGCAGTCAAATGGACAGATTGAGGTGTTCAGCAAAACCCTCTCTAACATTTTGTAGACAATAGTTGGTTATAACAAGAAGAGTTGGCTGGAAAAACTCCCCAACACCCTCTGGGCCAATCAGACGATGACTCGTAATTCCACTCAGGTGACCCCGTATTCCCTGGTGTACGGAGATGAGGCTGTCCTACCCATCGAGATCCAGCTGCCTTCATTACGCACTGCGATCTATGACTGGAAGATGCCAGATAAGGTATCGGAAATCCATCTAGATGAATTGGAAGCACTTGATGAGAATTGGATTCATGCCCTGTACAATATGGAAAGGCATCAGAATAAGATGGCTAGAGCCTTAAACAAGAAGGTTTTCCTTCACTCTTTTCTGAAAGGCAACCTGGTATTGGCCCTCCGAGCACCAATGATCCCTGGCAGGAAACCACCCAAGTTGGAGCCCAAACAGGAAGGACCTTACATAGTCCACAGGGTTTACCCCAATGGATCATACTCCTTGGTGACCATGAATGGTGAGTTTATAACTCCTCCCACCAATTCCAAATTCCTCAAGAAATAATTTGCATGAGACCCATGGTCCTGCATGACCTTAAACTGGATGGTCCCGCATGACTCTAAAATGCACGACGGTCCCACATGACCTTAAACTATTCAGTCCTACACGACTTTAAACTGTGCATCATCCAGAAATATGTTAAACTGTATCTTGAGAACTACGTATGGCTTGATTCCCATCCCCATGGGATACATAGGAATGCCCAAAATTTTCATCCATTGGCCCAGTCCAAACACTATAATCTTCCCCCCGGGTCAAGATGTATGGAAAGGGTGCAAACTTTCCCCCAATTTTTATCGAGATAATCTCGATCCAGCCGTGCGTCCCGCTCCCTGGAGACGTTCACCTCTTTTAGAGATGGGTACAGTTATGCTTCACACACTCCTTGACTGGGATTCCATCACCTTCCCCATCCGGAAGAGCCCCCGAGTGGCATGGATGCTAGGCCCAAGGGATCTCTTACCACTTCAGGCTAACGCCCTCGAGGATGTCGAGCAACAAGCTGATACAAGTCCCACGTTTCAAATATGTTCAGTGGTCGATGCTCATTTTTTGTTCCCATTTCAGGTCACTATAGGGACGCTGTGTTTTGAACATGGTCAACAGCCATACCAGATCATTGGGGCCACCCTAAGATGTCCCAAACATCAATTTTAGTAGTTCAGTCTACCCCATTGTATCACCAAGTGATGAACTCCCTCCGGGTGATGCCAACTATCAGGCCCCTTGGCCTTTTCGAGCCCCCGGCCTAAGTTCTCTTTTATGGGATTGTGTGGTGTGGTATGGGATTATGTCCTCATTCACATCGGGCTACTCACCATGCCATACACATCCCCGGATGAGACACCTTATCCTACTCCCCTCTTCATCCTCACTGCAAGACGTTAAACTACAAGTTGGTCAGGCCTTCATGACCAAGGCCTAGGCTCAAGCCTCTTGGCCTTTTCGGGGCCCCGGCCCAGGTTATCTCTTATGGGAATGTATGATGTGATGCAGGATTAGATCCTCATTCACGTCGGGTCACTCGTCATGCCATACAACCCCCCTTATTGGGGTATCTTACCCCCAGGTTTCTTTAAAGAACTATGTGTGCCTTGATTGCCATCTTTATGGGATACATAGGACCACCCGAATGTCTAGACTTCGGGTCCAGCCCCATCTCGATGAAATCTCCTTTCACCTTGTCCCCTTGTCCTACCCTTCCTCGGAGAGGGGATTATATGGCGTGGAATGGGATTATGTCCTCATTCACTTCAGGCTTGTAATGACCATGTGTGTGCCTCTCCCTCTTGAACACCCTCGTCGCCCCTTTTCGGTGGTTCATCAATGTACCTAAGGGTACTCTGGTTTAGTACCGGAATGTCGGACTCTTCTTGGACATGCTTCCATCTGATTTTTAGGATTTTTGTTTCCCTTCATTAGGTCTTCCATCACCTCTCACACCCGAAGGGACCCCCGAGTGGCATGGATTCTAGGACTAAGGGCTCTCCTACCATTACATTCCAACTCCCCCGAGGGTTGCAGACAACAAGCTGATACAAATCCCGCGTTGCGAATATGGTCAGCGGTTGATGCTCATTTGTTGTCCCACTTCAGGCTAACACGATATGGATACTGTGTTTAGAACATGGTCAACAGTTATCCTCCATCGCCATGCCAACCTCATTAAGACTGAAATGTTGGTTACATGATTCACATCCTTCTCCACCTTCTCAGGACCAAGTAGAACTTTGAAACTCTTGGTACTCTTCCTCAGTGTGCATCTGCACATTAGGAGGACCAAAGCCGCATTAGGGGCATCATTTAGGGCTCCGCACTGATTTCCCTTTGGTGGGTGTCCCAAGTATTGCAAAATACATCCACCTACCTTGTTTCCCACACTGAGTATAACTCACCTAGGCCTAGGGATCGGGTTGAGGTCTGCATTTACTTGGAGTGTTTTCACCCAATCCATGGTCCGAGCTCTAAGACCATAAACTAAGATCTCGTCCAGAACTATGTATGGCTTGATTCCCATCCTCATGGGATACTTAGGACTGCCTGAGCATCTTGTCTTCGGGTCCAACCTTAGGAATCTAAAATCCTGCCCTCTATTTCGGCCTCGCGTCCCGAACTCTCTGAGAAACATGTGGCATAGCATGTACCCCATGGGTCCTTACCCACATTGGGTTTTAAAAGGACCACACCATGTGCCTCCCATGTTTTCTCTCATCCATGGTCTGATCTCTAAGACCATAAACTAATATCTCACCTAGAACTATGTATAGCTTGATTCTCATTCTTATGGGATACGTAGGACCACCCGAATGTCTCGTTTTAGGGTCCATCTCATTTGGGAGCTATTTTATCCTCCCCCCTTTTTCCCTCTTACCTCTATGTAGTCCCCTTGGCCTGAGGTTCCCCTCTCGGGATTGCTTATGGTGTGATACGGGACCATGTCCCCATTCACGTCGGGGATGTTTTATTGCACCATACACATTCCCCACCTAGCATCATCTCTGCTATGTCTGCGCTGCAAGATGTTAAAATGCATGCTTGGTCCCATCACATGGCCCTAAACTGTGATATTATCGTCCTGACCACATGAAGAAAAACGACACTACATTGTGATGACCTCATCATAGAGGACATCACGTTGGGTATCGGTCATTTACCATACCATTTGTCAATGCCTATATACGGATTGATTCTTGTGGCGACGCTAGGGATTGCTACCCTAGGCTTGTCGCTTTACAAAAAAAACCACTCACCTTAAAGCACAAACAAGATTTATCAAATACCGCTTCTCTAGGCGCAAGGGCCACGCCTGCACACCCCTTTTTCCCTGGCACTGTTTCCTCACTGTTCCCCCCTCAATAACTACATGCAGTTTGATCCCCATTCTCATGGGGTACGTAGTAACGCCCGTGCACTTTGCCTCAGGCCCAGCTCAACTCTCGTTTTCGGTCCCTCGACCTAAAACTTCTCCGAGGAACACGTGGTGGTCAGAACCCCCAGTTCCCATTCACGTCGGGTATTTGTAGTTACCCCACCACGTGCCTCCCGTGTTTCCTACCATCTATGGTCCAAGTTCTAAGACCCTAAACTAAGATCGCCCTATGGGAAGAGGCACAACCCCCTCTATCTAATACGTCTCGATGTCGTATTTAGATGTGTTTGACAAAGAGCCCGAAGTGCGGAATTTTTATGGGGACATTTCCCTCGTTCCATGACCAAGCTTCAGGAGCTCACTATTTGGATCCTCATCCTCTTCCACATACGAAGGGACCCCCTAATGGCCTGGTACCATGCCACATCAGCTCACCTACCATCCTAGGCCAACGCCCTTAAGGATATCTGATGACATTTGCGACAGGTCTCGTGTCTTGAACATGGTCAACAGTCGACCCTCATTTGTCTGTCCCCATTCTAGGATAATGCGATGTGAATGCTGTGTTTCTTCCATGGTCAACAGTTATCCTAAATCGTCACGCTACCATTATTATGGTCCAAATTTTGAGCATCATGATTCACACATTTCCACTTCCTCATGTTCAAGTGGAATTCCGACATACTCGGCTTTATCTCTTCGCGCATCTAGGTGCGCTATAAGGACGGGTTAGCATCATTGGGCCGGTATTCACCGAGCTTCCCTTCCCCCTAACATGTCCTTTCATGTGTCAGGAAAGTCCCACCACTACTTCTTGTTTCCCACATCGAGCACGACTCACATGGGCTTCG
This sequence comes from Viscum album, assembly GCA_963277665.1. Lineage (NCBI taxonomy): Eukaryota > Viridiplantae > Streptophyta > Magnoliopsida > Santalales > Viscaceae > Viscum > Viscum album. Next base: position 245,493,277 of record OY728135.1, on the reverse strand, counting down.
TATTTTTTATAGGATGTACACCGGTGTAGCCAGGATTTTCATCGTCCTGCATGACATTAAACTATTCTTCTAGAACTACATATGGCTTGATTCTCATCCTTATGGGATATGTAGAGACACCCTGGTATTTCACCTAGGGTCCAGCCCCAGGAATCGTAAGGTCATGTTCCTCCCCATTTCCGGCCTCCTGGCCTGACCCCTCGTGGGGAACCATGTTACTGCAATTTTTTCCTTAACAAGTTCGGGATGCCCCATGATGGAATTGGGAAGTGACATCCCCCTCTCCATAGAGGCCCTATCTGAAAGAAGGAATGATCCATGATCAAACTGATGCATCCATCCAGTGTGCTTCCGCCACGATGGCGTAATTTCAAGAGTGTTGGATTCTGTTCGAACAAACCTTCACTCCATGTTCCACATTTTGCATGCCCCTTATTCAGACCCTCGTCATCTTTCATATCTAGAGGAACTCCCTAACAGTATTAATGCTTGGCCTATGGCCCGCCTACTATCCTAGGCCAATTTTCTGGAAGACTAACAGATGGCATTTTCGACAGGTCCCATGTTTCGAACATGGTCAATGGTCGACCCTCATTTGTTATCCCCACTCCAGGATAACGCAATAAGAATGTTGTGTTTCGAATAAAGTCAACAGCCATTATTTATTTTCATAACACCCCCACAATCTTACGAATCCTGGGTATCATGATTCACACTTCCCATTCCCATCTGTTCGGATCAATTTTAGCGCCCCTGGCATTACACCGTTCGTGCACAAGAGCACACTGGAAAATCGGTAATTCAGTTGTTCTGAGAACTTCATTCTCCAGCCAAGTTTCTCCCATTTCCTCCCAGAAATCTAGACCGGTTGTTCAAACCCCGGATGCCTGAGGCTTGGTTTGCACTCCTATGTTTGGATGTGGTGATAAGGTGGTCATCCCTTGTTTATCACATCGGGCCCGACCCGTGTGAGCTTAGGGAATGATTGTTGGAAGCATCACGAATGGCCAAAGATTTTGGCGATTTCCCTCAGAATTCGATACTTGATCTCTCTACAGCTCCAAGTCTGAGGGGGGCATTTATTGGAACCAAAATTTGAAACAAAGAAAAGGCCCCAAGATGGCCCCATGGACTGCCTCGCGAGGCCCCTTTGCGGAGTCCCCCTGCACTGCGGCCGCCACGAAGCAAGGAAGGTAGGAGGCTCCGTGAACGCATTTGACGTTCGTGAGCCTACCTCGAATCATAAGAGGCAGGACACTCTGTGAACGAATTTGACGTTTGCAAACCCTCCGCAAAGAAAAGGAGGCGGGATTCTCCGCAAACGCATTTGATGTTCATGAGACCGCCGCGAAGCCCCCAAGCCCCTCTTCGTACCCTGTAAGACCCACTCCACACCACCTCTTTCCTATAAATATCGGGCTCCCCCTGATCTCTCTAGATATACAATCCAACCTTTCGACTTCTCATCTCCCGAATCGTGAAGCACTCTTCCTCTCGGTAAACCATGAGCTACGCGAGGTACTTCTACTTCACGAAGTGCCTCCCCATTGTCTCGTTTTGATCCCCTCTTATGAGAGGGATACCGTTCGTGAAGCCTAAGGGATTTCCCGGAGGAAGGGGATCCCCAAGGGGACCTGGGTTGTCGCGGAGCGTTTATGCTTCGCAAAACACCCTTCATGTACACTTGATCCATTTTCTAAGGCAGGATCACTGTACTTCGCGAAGCACATTGCTTCCTGACATCCTGCTTCGTGAGGCACCTTTGCTCTGCGAGGCTATGATCCGCGACGCTGTGCTCCATGAATGCCTTTCCACTTCGCAAAACACCTCCCATTTTCAACTTCACTCCATGCTAAGGCTAAGGCACCCCACTTCGCGAAGCACACCCCTTCGCAAGTTCCCTCCGCCACGCAGAGCAATAGAGCTCCACAAGGCCCCTTCCTATGGACCCCTCTGCTTGGAAAATCCTTTTCCCGTGTGACCCTCTAGGTTTTCACGATGTGACTTCAAAGTCCCCTAGATGATACTGCATGTAGCGTTGCTGCGCCTAATGCTTCTTCACATAGTCATGCTAATGCCTATTGCTTCTTCACATAGCCACGCTAACGTGGACCCCTCGATGGTTCGCTCTGCGACACCCCCTCAGTACGGCATTGCTGGTGCCTTCCCTCCTACAAGGAGCAGAGGGTACTGGTTATGTAAGTCCTAGGGGTGCAGAGAAACCCCACTTCTTCCAAGCTGAAGGATGCTAAACTGCCAAGAACCTTTGTTCACAACACATGACGTTAAACTGTGACCTAGCCCCATGCCTTGCATGCGGGGTCCCCCTACCTTGGGCATTCTCCATGCCCCCTGGTCTCCATAGGGGATGATATCCTCCTTCTTGGAGTTCCGTTTATCTGCGGGGAAGGGAAGCTGCCTTGGTGTAACCCCTAGCTTTTCTTGCAGGAGGTAGTACCCCTGCTCCTCCTCACTTCCTCGGTGCCAAGGCCAGCAGAGGGTGTGATAGGAAACGGGGCTCCTCCTATATTTGGTCCCAAGTTGCCTTCCCACTGTGCTTTGTCGCCCTCAAGCCTCCATCTTGGAGTAAGTCCCAATCTCTCTCTCCCGGGGAATATTCCTTGCATAAGCCCCATCCACTATTGATGCTCCATAGTGGTGACTAGGTAGCTTCCTTGCATAAGCACCATCCACCGTTGCCGCTCCATAGTGGCGCCCGGGCAGCTTCCTTGCGTAAGCCCCATCCACGATTGCCGCTCCATAGCGGCACCCGGGCAGCTTCCTTGCATAAGCCCCATTCACCAGTGCTGCTCCATAGCAGCCCTCGGGTAGCTTCCTTGCGTAAGCCCCATTCACCAGTGTCTCTCCATAGCGGCACCCAGGCCTCCATCTCAGAGTAAGCCCCAATATTTCTCTCCCTGTGCCACTCCATGCGTAAGCCCAACTCTACATCCCACGGATGCGCCTTTCGTGACGTGATCATCAGGTCTCTGCTGCCTATTTTTTCTCACACCAAGCACGACTCACGTGGGCTTAGAGTAAGCATCGACCATGAAAACACCCCTATCCCACATTACGTTAAAATGCACTCCCTCCCGAACAATGAGGACTTTGATCCATGTCAAGGCATGGTACGTAGGAAGCCTCTCGGAGGTTCAAGCCCACCATCCACCTGGACCAAGGTCCTTATTCATGTCGGTTATCCGACACACCATCCCGAACTACGGGGACTTTGATCCTTTACAAGGGAAGGTATGTAGGAAGCCTCCTTGAGGTTCAATCCCAACACCTGTTGGTCACTCTGACCCCTTTCACGTTTGTTCACCAACACTTGGTCGGCCTAGAGTGTAAGCCCCACACCATTCTGAACTGCATGGTCTTTGATCCATATCAAGGGATGGTACGTAGGAAGCCTCCATGAGGTTCAATCCCACCACTCAGTCGTTTTGACCCCCTTCACGTCGGTTCACCCCCGTCCTGAACGACGTTAAACTGTGGACCTCCATTCAGCGGTAAGTCGTTGTCACTCCATTCAGAGGTAAGTTGTTTTTATTGCAGTGGTAAGTCGTTGCGACCTCATCCACTGGTAAGCCTTTGAAAACTTCAATCGACAGTAATCCTCCATTAGATGAACTACGTGGACTTTGATTCCCTGCCACGGGGATACGTAGGAAGCCTCCATGAGTCTCAAGCCCATCACTCATGTCTCATCCTGATCTCTCCCTCGAACCTATGTGTCTCAGGAAGGTAATTCCCTAACACGGAGGTTCCAATTCCTCTGGGTCCCATCCATGCATCCATTCTCACGGGCTGCCTCCTCAGGTGTCCCGTCGTCCCACCGAACTATGCGGACTTTGATTCCCTGCCACAGGGATACGTAGGAATTCTCTTCGAGGCTCAATCCCATCACTGCCATCACCTTCATGATGGTCCCATTTAATTCCCCCTCCACTCCATGCGATTCTCCATCATCCATCATGATTCTTACTCGGGCCGCCACATCCCGGTGGGATCATGTCATCCACCCTCCTCGTTGCTCCTAGCAGTACTCAAGCAGCTAACCATGCGTAAGCCCCAGTATGTCTCCGGGTCATTGTCCTCTGTGTACACCCCGATTCGACATCGCCATCCAAACTATGTGGATTTTGATCCATTCCCTATTCACAAGGTACGTAGAAAACCTCCATGAGGTTCAATCCTAGCCAATGGTAAACCTTGGTGTCCCCCATTCTAGGGTGCACTCTCCCTGATCCTCCCTCAGTGGTGTTCAGATCAGCCATTACGGTGTGACATCACCCCTCCTTGGGGAGCACCACCTAGGATCCGTCCTCATTAGGAGTTTTGATCCATCCACTCGGTAAACCTTCCAGGTGTTCCCTCCTAGGGATGTACCAATATGATCTGTCTCTATGGGACGTTCTGATCACTCTCACTCCATCTCCGCAAGACTTTAGACTCGCGGCCTACCTCATGGTGATCCTGAGATGCCTGAGTAAAACCTCAGATGACACGCCTTTCACGTAACTATCTTCGCAAGACATTAAACATGCGGCATACCCTGTGTTAAACATGGGAAGCTGAGGAAAACCTCAGAGACATGCCTCCGACATATGTTTCCCCACATTCAACGTGCGATGCCTCAGGTTCTGCACCCTTGAGATTCCCTCTTATGAGGAAGAATATATGTTCTCCTATGTCCACGCACCCATAGATGCCCCGACATGCTTGATGTTTTCTTCTACTCTGACTGAAGTTTTCTACTATGTCAAGACCCTATGGAATGTCCTGAAGGAAGTAGTGTAATTAACCGGCGTTAAAGAAGATATGGCACCAGGAAGAAGATTCACGAACCATGACTTAAATATATGAGGGAGACCCGGACTAGGTGACGAGCTCTGAGGAGGAATCCATGAAAGGAAGAACCGAAATCTCATCATCCCATTTCGATCAAGGAGAAAACGTCCTTGAACAAGGAGAAAATTCCACCTGCCTTTGGAAAGTGAGAATGTGGGGTAACAAAAGCTGCGCCTATCGTACTCAAGAAAACAGATGTGTGTGCCCCAGTGAAAGTGTCGAAAACAGTTATAATAGTCGTGTTTAAATAATAATATTAATAGTATATTGTGGTTCTCTAAAACTCAATATTGTTTGTAACAAAAACTATTTAAGAAATTGAATTTAGTTGAAAAAATATATTTCATAAAATCTTGGTGTGTTATATCCCCCCACCACCACCACCCCCATAATAAATTGTATCCTCATAATTTTAACTTTCTTTCATTGCGTTAGACATCTAAATATTAATTCATAGAAAACTCACATCATAAAATGTTTGGAAAAACTTACTCTTGAAAAGGGGGAAATAAATTAAAAAGTTCGTCTCAGATGACACATAACTAGGATTATAATTATGATAACAATGGTAATAAGTGAAAATATAGATATGGAAGGGAAAACGTTCAACAAAATACTAATAATTAGTGATAGATAATATGGTCATGAGAAATTTAACAACCAAAAGACCATAAATTTGTGATGGGTTAAGAGACCATGTATTCATCAAAAATGAAAGTAATAGGAAAAAATTTTATAACATGATCCTTTTTTCTATATTTTATGTAATTTTATTATTAAGATAGAGAATATGATGAAATATAACTACTTGATATATTTCCATTTTATAATCATAATATCATCCGTTGGTTGTGCTTTAATGAATTTCTACTTCATCTATTACTCTAAGAAATGAAGATGATTTTTTTCCATGCCTGAAGCACTAACAGATCATAAGATCTATAAAATAATGATAATTCATTTCTTCTCTATATAATTTCCATCAAAAATAAAAATGGTTACCAAGAGATATCCAATATTGATAAATCTTCATGTGATGAAATAGTATATAAATATCTAAAGCCTCATCCAAAATTCAACTAAAACCATTCTATAAATGGTTAACCCTAAGAAAATTCCAAAATATGTCTAACCAAAATTGAATCCCAAAGGTTTGAATAATTTTATATCACATCCTTCCATGATCAACATAACAATTATCTTAAATTAATTTTAATCACTCATAAAGTGTTGTAACAAAATATATATACCGTAATCATTTTCCAAAATAAATTCACAATAAAATCAGATATGATTACAAATGGTGATTCTCCTTTTATTCCTTAAATATTATCTTGTATTGTACAAAAAAATCCATTAGAATCTTGGGTTCACATTTCCACTAGTATACGATAATAGGTTGGTTCAGAATATCATATGTGATTTCATTATTATATAATCTTTATAGAGTAAGATAATCAATGCTAAAATAATAAAAAATTTCACTAAAGAAAAAATAATAAGATTTCATAGGGATTATTTATAAAAACTCTGACATGAAACTCCCAAAACTGAAGTAGAGTATAAGTGTTCCCTAATTATCATGATTCATATCATCTATTTTGATTTCATAAAATTTTATTTTTTCATTGTACTTAGAGGTTTTCATGGGTTATTATCCTAATTATCCCTTGGATTAGGTAATTATTCACATAATGCCCAAACTCATTCCATCTATAGAACTAAAGTGTGGGTGGTGTATTTTTTTGAACCCTCTATTCATTTATTTAATTTACTAGATTATTAAATTACTTTGATAGAATTTTTCTCAATGGATAAATTTCCCACACTTGAAAAATATTCATGTCACTTTTAGGCATTCACCTGAGTGTTCCTTCTTAAATTTTTGGCAAGTAGGAGGTTTAAATGTTTTCTTTCCCCCATGTGATATGCCATTGGAGCTTATGAGATACTCCATCATCCATTTCTTATCACCAAAACCATTAGGGTTTCCATCTTCCATTTCCACTTTGAGTGCACATTAAACAATTTCTTTATAACTTCCAAATTAACTTTTAGATAATTACTTTAGATTAATTTGTTTCAAACCACAAAAGAATCAATTAATTTTTCTTTCATGGATAATGATTAATCCAGAATCATACCTCAAGAGTCTTGTAAAATTTTCCTCATTGGTACCAATGGATTTATCATCCTTCTTCTTAATATTAAAGAATTAATTCTATATTTGAGTACATAATATATAGGGTAATTACTTACTAAAAAATGTACCCTTAAAATCATCCAATTCCATGGAGTCAACTTCATACTCTTGCCCCATATTCTCAATAATATTCCACCATTGATCATATTTTCCTTCCAAATGATAAATAGATGGGATTATTTTTTCATGGTTTAAGTACTAGGGAATGAGAAATTCTATTCCAATGCATTTATCCATTTATAATAAACTAGTGGATCATAAGTTCTATAGAAGGATACTGGATGTTTCCATATAGAGTATTTAATGACATGTTTCTCCCTCCTTGTTAAATCCAAAATTTCAACATGAATTGTTTTATTACTTATAGCTTGAGAGAGTTCTATGATTAAAGTCACAAAATATTTTATCCTGGATTATAATACATTTGGTTACTCATGAGGATGGTCATTGAATTGGAAATCACATTCATTGTTCACATAATTCATTCAGGTTCCATTCATTAACTAAAACCAAAAAGATTACTATGTGAAACAAGAATCACAATGGGAAACCACTTAATTATAAAAATTCATTTATAAGATTTATAAATCATGGAAACTTATTTTCAATATATAAAACCTTAAGTTTAACCATTTTAATTCATGTTTATCATCTATTCGAATCCTTCATGATGTTTCATAAGGATTTTTTGAATTTCTAAAATATATCCCCTGGAGTGTAAAACCAGGTGTGTATTAAGGCCCATTGTCATACACCAGGTGATAATTAAGTCAAATCCCAGTGCACCCTTTTTGAATTTATTACCCCTAGTTAAAACTATTTCATAAACACATCCACTTATAGAATCCATATAGGGATGTAATTTCTTAAAAACTACTCACTTTATTCTTCAAAATTCTAGGATATTTTCTTATATTTTGACATATTCTTAGAGTTCTCAATAGATTTTTATAACCCTAATATCCAAAAATTGACAAGACTTTCCTCTAATACCAACTATAGTGAACCAGGATTTTCATACATAGATATTATATCTTTTTACATGAATATTCAAAACATTTCACAAATAAACACTTGAGGAACCTAAAGCTTTAGTGTATTTGGAGACTATATACACAACATTCTAATTTCATGAAATATATTAAATATCTCCCACAAATGTCTTACCATTTAGTACACTTCATAGACATACTCGATTTAAACCATTATTCTTAACCTATATAAAGTAAATATAAGAAAGGTTGATCTCAAATACTCAGTAAGGGTAAACATGGGATATATTAATCGACGATAATACGAAGGACTAAGAAAAAAATAACGGGATGAGATCATGAACATAACTTAAAAGGTTCATACCCAATATTTCAAAGATCACAAACATGATTCATCACATAAAACATTATAAGTTCAAATAAATTCATTAAAATAGTGTCAAATCTTCATAAATCAATCATGTACCATAAGTTCATGTCATATAAGTGAAGTACCATCATAACTGTAGAAACCATTAGATATTTCAAGATTAACTAATGAGACTATAAAATCATAATGGATTAGGAATCCCTACCTATTTTACATAACATAATGGATTAGGAATCATAACTGGTTTCCTATAGTGGATCAAGCACACTTACTTGTTTCCCATGGATCAAACAAGTCGGCCTCTTCCCAAAGGGGATCAAGCACATCATTTGGGTTCCCATAATTATATCATGAGATATAAATCTTTACCCAATTAATGTTATGTATATATAAGACCATCCAGTCACATATTTTAAACATTTTTGTACAAAAATTTCATAAAATATTCAGCATATCATAACCCATGTAAATGAAACAAGTTTCATAAACATTTCATCATAGTATAACATACGGAAAAGAAACAGGTTCCATAAACATCTCTTCACCATAATAACAAACATAAACCTTCCATATAAAGAATAAGGATGGTAAAAGTGGATCATATCCCCTATAGAATATAACCAATGCCAAATGTTGTTATCATTGATAAAAATAAATTCCATTAAATCATCATTAAAACATTCTTGAAGAAACTATCCTTTCCATTTGTAAATCACTTATTTAAAAAATAAAAATTTCCAAAATATTAAGGGAAACATTTTATTTTAAAATTACATTTAAAAAATTTAAAGTAATCTTAAAATAATTGAGTGTTCATGATGGTGTGAAATAATATTCATGTCGTAAATGTTAAAATAAATATTCCTTTCACATTTTTGGTAAAACTTAAAAAAACCTCATTAGAAAAATGATATAAAGATTACTTTTAAACCATTTTGTGAAAAAAATAAAATATGGGTAAAAACGTTTTTAAAAAAATTATAATAATAAAAAATTTCTTTAAAACATTTTTACAAAACATGGACATTGAAGAAAAAGGATTTCCAACTGAATAGATAAATAAAGTCAATTTTCTTAAAAACATTTTTTGTTTGGTCTCATTAAACCTTAAAGAGATGAAAATGAATGGAAAAATTATTATCTAGAATTAAATAGAGGATAATAAAATTAATGAGATTCTTGATAGGTATGTCATCACAATTCATTATCAGAAACTTAATCATAAATAAGCCTGATAAACAATGAGATTAAAACATAAAATCCTAACAGGTTTGGTATTATCTGAATCATAAAACCAAAGAAATAAATAACCTTATATGGATATTTAAATCCTCATAAAATTAATAATAATAATTAAAAAATATATTAATGGTTAATATATACACCACATAAAAAACAATTGGTAAAAATGGCAAGTGTCCCATAGAAGTAAAAGTGAGACAAGAAACCATTACATGCTTTGGTAATTTTGAATCATAATAACCATGAAAGAATAAATTTAAATTAAAAATTAAATATCATGATAATAAATAAATTATGATATAATATTTAAAAAGGTTTTTATATACACCTCATTAAATAAGATTGGGGCATAACATAACATACTCCCCAAAGAATACAATTTGAGACAAAAATCCCTTACCAATTTAGAAATATTTGAATTGCATGCCCCATTAATGAATTACATAAAATTAAAATATAAATATAATTAAAATAATAATATACATGATATAACATGTCAAATTTTAAGTATATACACCACATAAATGAAATTAGGTGCATAATAATAAAATATATCTCAATGAAGGAAAATTGAGACTAAATCAATTACCTCAAGTCTCAACTTTATTTATACACATTAAAAACAAATGTTTAATAAATATATGTATATTATAAATATATTAAAGAAACATAATAACATATATAATACCATATATGATTTACTTATGTTCTTTCATTGCTTTTTTGTTAATAATTTCTTATTAAAATCATGTTTTGAGTAATAACTGGTTTATTTTTCATGTATGTTTTGGATTCCTATTTTCAGTGCTTTTACTTTGATCATGTTTAAATAATCTATATATTTTTAAACATGTTATAAATATCATATATATTAATTATACATTTATTTAGAGTAATCCTTGAAAGTTATAGATAGAAAATTAATTACACCATTCAAGGAGACGATATGTCGTATGTAGGAATGAACATTGTTTCCATTTTATCATAGGATGGAATGAAAGAAAGATAAAAAGTATATAACCTTTATAAAATAATTTATATTTAATATATATCATATATATTCATTAAATATATCCTTATTACTATCCATGTCAAAATAAAGTGAGAAACGTATCGCATCACTTCGTGGAAGCGGTAGTCCACACGTACGCACAAGTGATGTTATCGTTTTCCAATGGATTGGAATGTAAGAAGGTATGTGTGATATTGTAATTCTAGTTTGGTTTTCTTGACCACATAAATCATGATATTTCCAATTTGTTTCGTTTGAACACATAAATTGAGAGTGGTACGACACAACCTAGAGCATTCCATTACTATAACCAGATGGGAAATCTTCAGTGCTATTATCACAGTGCTCCGAGGTCAGGTGTTCGAAACACATGTCAGGTGTCATAGGTATGGTATGATTTGATAGGATAAGAAAATTAGAACAATAATAATTATTATATTGGATCTAGTCATTGTTATTCCAGGAACACCATGACACCTCAAAAGGGGCAATCTCAATTGGGAAAAAAGGAACAAAGTGTCACAAGAAACCAATTATATGGAGTTGAGCAGGTTATGATGGATGATCAGTTTGGACCACCAATCATGATTGGAATGATTCTTTTTAATTATACACTTATGCAGGTCTTTTTTGATATGGGTTTATCTCATTCCTTTATTTATTTTCATGTTGTTGAATTTCTATGTTTAAAATTTGAGATGATTCCCTCTATGATAAAACTTCAAACTCCTCTTCGTGAAAGAGAATTTAGAGCCTTTGTATTTAGATAATGTTCTGTAACCATTGATGAAACTGAGATGAAATGGTATTTATATGTTATTGTGAAGGATTTTTTTTATATAATTATGGGTATGGATTGGTTAACAATGTTCAAATCTCACATTGACTGTTATACAATAAAGGTCACTTTCACAACTGAATATGGCATCGAGCATCTCTTTCAAGGAGATCGGAGTGTAAGGGTAGGTGAAATGGGGTTTTTTGGCACCAGAAGTTGGAATGATCTTTTACCATATGGTGTATTTGACCTTGTCATCGATTGAAGGGATCGAGGATGGTAGTTTTCTAGTAGGATTCAATCAGTTTCCAGATGTGTTTCCCCCAGCATTTCTCAGGGTTACCACAGATAAGGGAAGTGGAGTTTATGATTTATATCCTCATGGGGACTAGTACTATCTCACTTATATCTTATCTAATGCAACTAACAGAATTAATGGATCTGAAAGTGAAGTTTTAAGATCTAGAAATAAAATGGTTCATTTGGCTAAGCACATCTCAGTGGGAAACACCGATCTTGTTTGTGAAAAACATGGATGTAACTCTAAGGATTTTTGTGGATTATCATAAGCTTAACCAAGTTACGATTAATAACAAGTATCCATTTATATGTATTTATTATCTATTCAATCAATTAAGTGGAACTCAATGGTTCTCTAAGATTGACTTACAATCAGTATATCACCAATTTAAGGTTCGAAAGGAGGATATTCTAATGACAGATTTCAGAAGTAGATATAGCTATTATGAATATGTGGTAATGCCTTTTGGTCTTATTAATTCACTAGAAATATCTATGAAATTTATAAATATGATATTTAAATGATATATGGATTCTTTTATGGTGATGTTTTTGGATAAAATCTTGTTGTATTCAAGGACAATGGGTGAGCATGAACAACACTTGGATATAGTGTTGGGTATCTTGAGTGATCATCGTTTGTATGCCAAATTATCAAATTGTGATTTTTAGATATAATAGGTACAATTCCTTGGACATATAATCAATGGAAAAGGTGTTTCTATGGATCCAAAAAAGATATAAGTTCTTATCTCTTGGAAACCTCCAAAGAATTTCTTTGATATATGAAGTTTCCTTGGTCTATATGTTTATCACCGACACTTCTTTCATGACTTATCATGACTAGAATCACCTATGAAAACTTTGAAAAATAATAATGTTCCATTTCAATGGGATGAGGAATGTAAAAAAATATTTTCAAGATATTAAGGTTCGAATTACATTAGCACCAATATTGATTTTTCTAGAATCAGTAGAAGGGTATGTGATGTATTGTGATGCTTCGGGATCGTGGTTAAGGTGTGTTTCATGTAAGGAGATAATGTTGTTTATTATGGATCAAGGTAGTTCTAAGTTCATGATAAGAACTAACCAACACATAATTTAGAGTTGGTTGTCGTATTCCATGCTTTAGAAATTTGGTTTCACTATCTATTTGGTGAGAAATTCACCATGTTTACAGATCATAAGATCTTGAAACATATTTTCTCACAAAGGGATTTGAATCTGAGGTAAATAATATTGATGGAGTATCTCAAAATGTTTGACTTTTAATTTTTGTATACACCAGGTCATGAAAATTCGGTGGAAGATTAATTTAGTAGAAATTTATATGATTAGTTAAAAAAAGAGGCTTTAGATGAGTGGCAGTTGATGTCATTCCTAACCGACATGCACTTGGAATATGAAGACTGAGGTGAAATTACAACCTTATTTCTAGCCTCATTCATTTCTGATTTGGTGGATAAGGTTAAATATGCACATATATCCAATATAGAATGTGTTTCTATGAGGTCAAAACTCCATGGTGGGGAGAATGTTGAGGTATGGAAGCTGGATGTGACTTCTATGTTGTGCTTTAGAAATCAGATGATTGTAACTTTTTATTATTAGGAAAAACTTTCTCATGCTTACCACCATTCGAGATGGGTTTTTCATCATAGAATACATAAGATGTATAAGGAATTGAAAGCATAGTTTTAGTGGGGTGGTATGAAAAGGAAGGTGGATGAGTTTGTTTCAATATTCTTAACTTGTCAACAAGTTAATACAGATCATCAGTGACCGGTAGGTATGTTGCAGTCTTTACCTATTCCAATGTGGAAATGGGAGCATATAGCCAAGGATTTTGTAGCATGTCTCCCATGAATGGTTCAAAAACATGATTCCATATGGGTGATAGTCAATCGGCTCAAAAAAATTTCCCATTGCATCCCTATTCGTGAATCTCATACGGTTGAGGACTTATCAGATATCTATATATGAGAAGTAGTAAAGAGGCATGGCATAGTATTTTTAATCGTATCAGATATAGATCCAAGGTTCATGTATCATTTCTATAAATCCTTATATAAATCCCTTAGAACTCAGTTGACTAATAGTACGGCATATCATACTCAAACGAATGTGCAATCTTAAAGGTCAACAAAAACATTGAAAGATATATTGTGGAATTATGTAATGGATTATGGTGAATCATGGGAAGATCATATACCATTAGTGGAGTTCTTGTATAACAATAGATATTAGGCCTTAATACATATGGCTAATTTTGATGAATTGTATGGGATTCCCTATCATTCTCCACTTTGTTGGGTGGAAAAAAGTGAGACTCCACTATTTGGGTCGATCCTTGTCCAAGAAACAATGGAAAAGATTTAGTTGATCAGGAGATATATGGAGATGGATCATAGTCATCATAAATTGCATGTGGGTCATCATCAATGACTGTTGTCATTCACAATGATTGATCATGTGTTCTTGAGGATCTCTCTAAGGCATGTACATCATTATGTTGGGAATCAGGGAAAGTTTTCTCTTTGATATGTAGGCCCTTTTGAGATGCCAGAATGGGTTTTTGAGGTGGCATATTAGTTAGCATTACCACTATAGTTCGATGAAAAGAATAATGTGTTCCATGTATCTTAGTTGAAAAAGTATCAGTCTAATCCTGACCATTTGATCATATGGGATCACATTGATCAAGATCTGGATGCTTCGTTGGTGCACATTCCATTGTGGATTGTGGATAGGAAAGATAAAATATTTCATAGAAAAAAAATCAAACTAGTGTGGGATTTATGGAAGTATGGTCAAGTTCAGGAGGAGATGTGGGAACATGAGAAATAGATTGCTGAGAAATGGCCCGAACTCTTTCTAATAAATTATGTTTTTATAAATTTTAGGGACAGAAATACCAATGGTGTGGGGAATGTAGCACCTAAGGTTTCATATAATTAACCCTTTCTTCAAACTTTTTAAGTATGTAATGTTTATGGTGAATTTTGGGAGATTTTGAGTTCCTTTTGGAATTTTTTTGGTCCTTTTCTAAAGTTGCATGATTTGATCATGGATTGGGGAAACTATGAAACACCTATAGGAAACTGTGCATAATGGATCAATGGCTAAAGGGAAGGTGCACAGGAAGCACACAGTTTTCCTAAACGGTGCGGAAACCTAAAAAAATCCATTCCACTTGAGACAATGGTATTTGGCATGTCTAGAACATGGTTTGGAAAACATGTGATCCAACCATGTGGGACCCCTTCTTGAGAAATAATATAGTGTATGGTTAGTGCATGGTTTTCCTAACTATGCACAAGTTAAAAGTGATATCCTAAAATTATAGATATCACATGTTTTATTCTCTAAATCCCTCATTTTTCCTCATATGTGGCCCTAACTCAATATTATATCTTCACAAAGGATAAGTAAGCTTCTACCATATATCTATATGTGATATAAAGGCTTATCTTAGTGTTTTGAATTTGTATTCTTGCGTTATGTGATCATTTTTTGTTGTTCTTGGTACCTTTTCTTAGATCTGAATCTCTATCTCTCTCAGTTTATCAGATCTACATCCCCTATAGATAAATCTAAGATATTTGATTCCAAATATGATTATATTTGGTTTATTTGATGTTAGGGGAAGATATCAAAGGTTTTTTTGGAGTTTCAACCCGTTTCCCTGGACATTTTCATGTTGTTTCCCATTTTTTCCATAAATCCTGAGGTAGGTTGCCTAACTCTCAACTCCTCTATTTAGATTATGAAGGATTTATTTAAAACTAATGGTTTTTTATTAAAATTAAATGTGAATTTTCTATAAATTTTTTGATAAAAACCCCTCTTGAGTGATGGTTTATGGAAATTAGTAAATTGATTGTTTTGTTGGAAAGATAATTTGGTAACTTGGTTTTAAAATGTTGGTTTTAAAATGACTGTTGGTTTTTCTATTTTGGAAAATGGATCTTAATAAAAATATTGTTTTACTGAAATGGTTTTGGTACACTTGGAATTGTAATGGGTTTGGAATGGTTGTGTGACATGTGTTCATATGCATTAGGATGGATAAGGGCATGAAGTACCCCCATCAAAAGGTTGGGATGGATAGGGGTATGAAGTACCCCCATCAAAGTGGTCCACCAAGTGACCACTTAGTGGAAGGATGAATCACCACTCATGAGTATAGGGAGGTACATGGTTTCATGAATGGTCGATTTTGTGGTTATGTATAAAGGAATGGATTATTCCAAAATGTGTTTAATAAAGTGGGTTTAGAATATTGTTTGGTTGTTTCCTTGAAACTTGATATGGTTTTGTAAAACATTCTTGTTTATGGAACTAGTTTATATTTTGATATAAATTGTTATAGAAATTTTTTTATATAAATTTTTTTATATAATTTCTCTGACATGTTATATCCTAGTGGTGTGAGTAGGGAATTAATTTGGCGAAAACCTACTGAGTTTTAGTACTAACCCCTTCTTTTCATTTTGGTACTTTTATAGATATCATTTACCAGGATACGGAGAAAGGTAAAGTATCACATTTCTCTAGTTCTAGTTAGTGATACCTGGGATTTTTAGGGAGTTGTATCTTGGAGCTTTTTGGATCTTGGAGTTTTTTCTTGGAGTCTTTTAGTTTTTTGGTTATTTCTTCTACAGTGTACTTGTTTGTTTTGTAGTCTTCCACTATGAAAATCCTGTGCAGTTCCATTTATTGGACCTAAGGGTGTTAATTGTTGGAACTATAGTATGGTTTGTGTTTATTATGAATCCACACTAGGTTGATCAAGTAGTTTTCAAAACAAGTGATCTTACATTATAGGCCGAATCAGGTGTTTATGGTGGTGCAGTTTTCTAGTGTTTGTCAAATTTTTGGGGTTCAAAATTGGGAGTTTTTTTTAGAAAAAGAATATTTTCCATGTAGGAGTACACAATTCATAGATTGTATAGGATAGTTCAAAAACTGTATAGGAGGTATGTGGAATGACAAGGACAAATGAAAAAGGTATAATTTCTGTATAGTAGTGATATGTGGACCACGAATCAAGGTATGTGCACTGTGAACAAAAAAAATCATTCACAGGACGGATATGGTCCACGGTAAGGTTTTTAGTATGCGGAAGGAAAATGTTTTTCTCATCATTTTTAGAAATGAGGTGGTGATTTTTGAATTCACGAAGGGAGAGAGGTAGTACATAGACCACATAGGGAAAATGGTTCGCAGAAAGAGCAGTATGTGGTGAAGGTTGTACCGCATTGAATATTTGAGTAAAATGGATTAGAAATATTTTCTAATATATTTTCCAATATGAGGAGAACTAATCCCTTCATTACTAAGAAGTATTTTTATTAGAAATTATAGAGTAATTTTGGTGAAGTCAAAAAAATTTCATGGGAAGACAACTCTGCGAAGGAAGTGGTTTGTGAGGAGGATTCTGTAAAAGGAGAAGTGGTTTGCGGGAGATAGTTTGTGGATGGGATTTTTCACCGCATTGTTGAGGTGGTCCGCGAAGCATCGTTAATCTGCAGAAGTTGAGGTGGTTTATGAAGGATAATCAGTTAGTGAAGGAATAATATATATGTGATGTAGGGATGGTCTGCAATGGATAAGCAGTCCATGAAGCACTCACAGTACACGGTGTAGCTCAGTTCGTGGAGGAAGCATCACAATTCGCAAAGTAAGAAGGAAGTTCATGGAGGAATAGTTCATGAACTAATAGTGAACGAAAAACTAGATTACATCTATGGGTAAATATTATAATTCAAAAATAGATTCTATCTATAGTTTAGGATGCATAATTTCATGCAAATTAAGGGACCTACAAGTCCATAAATTGTGCTTGGATCATTCCCAATGCAGTGAGAAAGGGGGAGTCAACAGAAGTGTTTTGAGGGATGTAGTGAGATATCCCTAAAATATTGAAAAGTTAGTTTTTCTGACACATAGTGATTGTGTCTAAACTCTTATACTACACAACTAGTTAAGATTAGTGGATTTAGGTTTGACCGACACACTATAGGCATATGCTCCGTGGACTATCCCTTAGTGGTGAACCACGTGAAATTGTTGTGTTTTATTTCTTTATATGATTATTTAAATTCCTATAAATTACCAAAATATGGGTTTAATAGGTTCTTACCAATGTGGGAACAATATCCATCACTTTCAAAAAAAATTGACACCCTGATTCACCCCTCCCCTCTCAGGGTGTTCCGGGGTCCTTCATCATTTTGATATAAATGGAATGTTTTGAGTTGTCTTTTATATATATATGATGCGTCATGTAGTGGGTTTTGTTTATGATATTTTTGGTTGTTTATTTGATTTTCAGAATGAAAAATCATCTACCAACTATTAATGAATCCCTTGGAATTTATTTCCAGTCTTTAGTATCTTGGGGATTTTTCTTAAGGCCAAGTAACATCCTTCTACATTCTCACACCAATGAGAATAAGAGGGATATTATAGAATGTTTCAACAAAGTCTCAAAAACATAGGAAGAAAATGAAGTAAATAATTTGAATATGACTTTAATGATGATATATAATTATGATTATTATGATGAATCAAGTTCAATTTATAAGGAATATTAGTTTAATGAATCACTTAGTAGTTTATATTCCAAAATAAAAAATTATTTTAAGAAATTTTCTAAAGAAATTATTGAGCATATATTTGTATACATCAAGTGGATAATATATGAAAAATCACATATGGAGTTGAAAGTTGATGAAATATAAGATGCATTATCTAAGAAGGTAAAAAACTAAAATAATCTCAATAAACTTCATATATATGAAGAATAGATGTTAATGTTATATAAATAAAGATTCACCTTAGTCAAAGAAAAAAACGAATAATCTGTATCATTTTGAAATGAAATATATCTTTGATTGAATATGGGTTGAAAAGAACTATTTATGGTGATATTACATTCAATTATATTATTCAATAATAGGTTCGTGCATTATAAAAACTACACAAAGACTCTATGAATTCCAAATATGCATAGTAAGAATTTAATGTAAAGAAAATAAAATATCTTGATAAATTTTTACAAGAGTAAAATCATATGTATGAAGATCAAATTTAGAAGATAAATAATGTTGGGAAAGAAATATTAAGATCAATTGAGTTTGATAACAATTCTCTCAATATGAGGTGTTTTAAACTGTATGTCAAATAGATAAATGTAAAATCTATACCAACTGGGAGTTCTCAAACTATTGAGAAGATATATACTTTCATAAGAGTTTATAAAAAATATTATTATCACCAGAAAGACTCAAAATAATTACAATAAAAACTTGAGATCTTCTACATATCATTATATTATAGACTCATGGAATAAGGTAAATCATTGTCCTACTAATTTTCTTTTTAGTAATAAAGTTTCATGTATTAGTGTAGGTTCTTAATAAAATTTTGGTCAAATATGGTTGGATAAAAATTCCAATAAATTAATCACCTCGTTAAATGTTGATATAGTCCTTTCTAAGAAGACAATATCCCCAATTATTGCTCAAAATAATAAATTTCTAGTCCAAGAATAGTAAGGAAAAAATCTACCAAGAATGTATCTACTAGTAAAAGAATGAGATTTTTTAGCTACTTTTGGTGTTCTTAAAAGTTTAGTTTTAAAAAAATTGATTGTTATCATAAAATTTCAATTTATGAAAATTATAAAATGCCTATATTTAAATATTTTAGAGTATAAGGAAATATAAATTCAACTAGAAAAAAAATTTCCATAGAAAAACAAAATTCAATCTATCAAGAACAAATTAGAATTCTTAAATAAATTTTGTGAATGTTGCAACAAAAGCGGTCACTATTATGAAGATTTTTTTTGTATATAAATGAAGCACAACTCATATAATAATAAGGATATAATACCTAAACATATGAATATTTAGTGAAGAAATTTGAATATGATACCGCACTTAAAAAGAGAATATACTTCTCTTTTGGTAGAAAAATCCAAATCATAGACCATTTTAAATTTTCCATGAACGTAAAATAAAAAATAATCAAGATAAAAATAAAGATTTAATTGATCCAAGAGAAGAAAAACATGATTTATTTGGTAAAAACATTCAATAAGAAACATTGTAATTCCCTAAAATGTTATCTAAAAAGGATAAGCCTAAGGCTAAAAATGATTTGTGTGGAAGGTGAAAATTTTCAATAATATAGATAAAAAATTCATTAAATGGTTTCCTAGACAAGAATAGCCTTTTAAGAATAAAGGGAAATAATCGGCGACTACTTATTCTAGAAATGATACTGTGAATAAGGATTTCTTACATATGATGAAGATTGAGAATGAATCTAATGAATGTTTGGTCATATGGACATATAATTTTAGAAATTCATAATAATATAAACTATACATAAAATAATTAATGGGATTTGAAAACTATTTTTAATAATCCTATTTCATCTAAAATATAGTTTGTAGAGGGAAAGATATCCATACAACCCAAAAAATAATAGTTTTTGAAAATCAAGGGTGAAAGCATAAAAAATATCAAGATTAAGAGAAATGATTTTCTATTTTGAGAAATAAATATTATCCTTGTTTCTCTAACTAAGGTGGTGATGAATAAACTTAATTATTCACATATATATATTGTTTTTATTATTCTGTAAAGGGAATGGAAGGTGATGCATGAATTCAGGGCGATACCTAAAGAAAATAATGTTGTGAATGTTATATAACATTCAGAAAGATATCTATCATGGAGTACTTTATTTGTTTTTTTCTTTCAAAACATCAATTGAAATGTCGCAATTGTTATCTAGATTCAAATGGTGTCATGGATTCTATAAGATTATTTTGCGAAGGAAACCAAGCATGATAAAGACTATTAAAGATTTTCCCTTGAGTGGTTCATAATAAGATGAACAAGCTACTAGAGATTTATTATTTCTTATTAAATCTAGAATTTTGGATAACACTTGAAGAAGTTTTAGATTGAGGTATAATGATTACTTTTCTATTTTTCAATTAATTGTATCTAATCTGGTGCATTAAATGGAGATTTATTGTTAAAAATAAAAATAGAGAGAAATATACCTTTCCGTTAAAATTTTTTTGACATGTTTAAAAAATTATATGAAATCCATTTAATCAATTCGTGAATAAAATGATTTCTATTGGTATCACATTATTTATAGTTGATGGGCGTATTTAACATCTAGATTATTCATTCTTGTATTCTACACCAAGTTTTCACACATATATTTGGATTTTATTAGTTTATGAATCATTTCTATGTGGAGTGTGATGTTATCCATATTCCAAGAAAATAATTTTTAATTTATCTTATGTGTAATATCTCAAGAAAGGAGTAAGAAACGAGGATAAGATGAAATTATTTAGTTGTATAATATTGAGAGAAAGAAAACCTTCCCTTATCATTATGCCATTGCATTTATTATCAATCAAGGGGAAAATAATCACACTAACCTTAGAAATGAATTTATTTTTAAATGGGTATTGAAAAAAAATCCAAAGGGGATATTGAAGAGCTTTATGGATTGATGATGTTGAAGTTACTCTTGTTACAATTGTATTTGTTGTTAATATACTTATATTAATGAAATTTAATGTGTGTATGTGTATGTATTTAAATTGAGAAATGTGACAAGATCAATAAAAGTAAGAACTTGATGTTTATCTTGGTTAATTAATAATTGAAGAAAGGGGAGATATGTTCTTGGATTTACTATCATTGGAAGATTCATGAGAATCTTATATAAGTTATAAACGTAGTTTGAAGTGAAAGAGTTATTGCATTATATAAAGAATAATTTATATATGATTATTGGGGAGATGATATTAATGTAAAACATAAGTGGTAATGCTTGTGAGAACACTATCAACAATATGATACATGTTAACGTCAAAATGGAATCTAAAGGTGAGATTGATGATTGGATAGTTGATTGAGAATCTATCCTTATATTCATTATACATGAAAAACTTATAGTGAGTAAAGTTTTACTTGGATGATGTTTAATGAGATTGAGAAGGGTTTAATGTTTTTGAGACTCGTTGGAAATATTTGAATAGATTTCCAAGTGAATTGAATAAGGTCTTATTTTTATATTGGATTTATTTTAGAAAAAATATATTTCCAAGTGAATTGAATAAGGGATTATTTTTCTATTATATTTATTTTAGAAAATGAATTTTTCATACTTTGAAGCATTATTTTGAAAAATGAAATATATATTATAATACTTAAAAATTAATCCAAACCTCTATGCAAGCACTAATTAAGAATAATACTATCAAATATAGCGATTGAACTCAAATATGGAATAGGAGAAGGGTGGATTTGAAGAAGTAACAGAGATCTAGCAGTCAATATGCATTGGCAAGAATAGTATAAGTTTCACGAGAGAGAAAACCATTATTCATAATTTAAAAAAGAAAAGTGTGAACTATTCATAGATTAAAAATTTGTTTCATATTTTTTGAAATGACATTGCATGGATCATCTTCTTAAACCTATATGTAGGGTTTTTATATGATCACACTTGTCCCCCCTATGAATGAACACATGAACCCATGAAGATCTCAACAATAATGGCTAGTGTTTTCATATAACTAAAATTTATATTGCACCCACATCTCTCACAAATGAAGGATGAAGATAAGAGAAGTTTAAGATCAAATTAAATAAAGGATAGAGAAAACCAAGATTCTCTTGAGAATTTATGATGCTATAATTATCATAGCCTAAAAGTAATGAGCATCTTTCCTTGATTTTTGGAAGATAAAGGTGGTGTAAATATTCTATATATACCCCTAGATGTATAATTTAAAATATATCAAGAGAGAGAGATTTTAGATGATACCTAAATGAATATATGTGTTGGTCAAACCATTGGAATCATGTTGTTTATTATTAGTACAGAGAATTATTGAGCAGAGTTAAGAATTAAAAAATATTGAGTGATGCATATGGTGAGCTACAAAATCAAATTTCAATTTCTAATATCTACATCATGGAATTTGTACCTATAAAGTTACACAATAAATAAGGGGAGAGTCTGTGAACTTGATGTTTGTGAAGAAGAATATTGAGTTTACAAAAAGTTAGGCATCCAAAATATGAAGATACTATTTTTGTAGAAATAAGTATTTCTAGTTATTTGAATCACTAACATGAAGTTGAGTTTTTTTCAGAATCATAACTTTGAGTATCGAAAGTGCCTGTATATAGGAGTATCACAAAGAAGAAATAAAATACCAGAAGATGCCGTGTGAAGATGTTGTATGAAAAAGTTAAATTATAGAGTTTAGTTGGGTTATGTATGACTGAAAATACTATAAGTAGTTCCACATAGAAGAATCTAGTAAGAGCACTAAAAGACAGAGCAAAATTGAGTTAACTAGGATAATAATTGATATCAACAGAATCTAAAGTTTCAAAAATTGATGCACTAAAATTAGTTGTATGAGAGTTTAGTATACCAGATGTAGAGAAGATTATATAGTGGATTATATCTACATTATGTGAGAAGATCAGTAAAAAATTTATCAGTTTTGGTTTCATATTTTAAGACACTGGACAATGGAAGAGTTTTCAGTTACTAAAATTGGTAGAAATTGATAAAGACCAATATACTATTTCAATGTGGTTATATTATATAAGATGGATTTCATGAAGAAGTTGTGAACTTTGGAAATTAAAGATCTAAAAGTTACAATCCAATTCCAAATATTTAATCCTATATAAGAGTCATATGTTTGACTACTTAGAAGTTTGAGAAAATTTGGATATTACATTTTTTGATTGTATAGTGAGAGAAATCAAAAGTTACATCATCCAGATATTCAGAAGAGTACACTTTCTAATTTTATGTAGTTATATTTTCTTATTCAATAGAAGTTGAAGACTAGTGTTATTTAAAACATGCAGTTCTATTGATCCAAAAGACTCGAGGAGGATTACCTATTTCAATTTGTGTACAAACAATCAAGAGAAAAGGGAGATCTTTCTTATTTTGTTTTGAACATTTTTGTAGTGGTTAGTGAGAAGCAATAGTTTCATTTGTGGCTTTGGAAGGTGGATAGTTCAACTCTATGCGAATGGGATTGATAATTTTCCAAGTATAACAGCTTGCGTTTATAGTGGAGAATCTATGATTTTGAGGATTAACCAATCACAGTAAGGAGTAGGCTCTCACATTGAGTCCAAACCTTGTAAAATTTATTATGTCTTGTTTCATTTACTTTCTACAATATCTAGGTAAGGCAGAGAAACAAAAATTTAGAGGATCAAGATCTTAACAAATCACATAGGTTTAATTAAAAGAAATTATAAAAGGGGTTCACTGATTCACCACCTCCTCCTCTCGGCGATCAAACCAATTTTAGACACTCCATATATTAAATATATATACATGCAAATATATACTTTAAATGTATATATGAATATATGAATATATATTATATAATTATAAAATATTTAAAATAATATATATATACACTTTGAAAATATATAAATATATATCTAATAAAGTTATATTCAAATATTCTTATTTAAAGATATAAATATGTGTATATATATATGTGTGTATCTAAATAACTATAATATATATTAAATATATATAAAAATATATATGCTTTAAAATGTATAGAAATATATATTTATATATCTATTTATATTATATAACTATATTCTAATTAGAATAATATATATTAAATATATATACAAATATATATATTCACACATCAAATATTTTTTTTTATAAATTTATATTTAAAAAATTATATTTAAAAATATTAACAAATACACACACAAATATATATATATATATATCACTAAAATATATGTTAAATATATCAACAAATACATATATACTATAAAAATATATAAAAATATATAACCTATATTTATATAATATAAAAAAATACATTAAATATATATACAAATATATATATGTGTGTGTGTGTGTGTGTGTGTGTGTTTGTGTGTGTGTGTGTGTGTGTATTAGATTTGTATTTAGATATATATATATGTGTGTGTGTGTGTGTGTGTGTGTTTTAAATAAAAATACATAATATCCTCACTTGTGATAGAAGAATACCTTAGTATAAAAAGTTCAAAAAACGTTTAAGAGATGGAAATTCCATTATTGACCTTAAATCCTTTCCTCAAATGAAAGTCAATTTATTTAATTTGATATCCAAACACAAATCATAAAAAATATCTTCCATAGTCCAATCTGGGTAAGTCTTGGGAGGTCCTTATAAGTATTACAAGATCTTTCCTTGTCCATATAAACCTTATTCCAAGATAACACAATTATGGAAATGATTCTAGTGAGAATATTCCTTTTTCTATAAATACAAGACAATTTTAAATTACAATGATTTATATAGAACCATTTAGAGTTCTCTCATGTCTTCATATCCTTTCTACTTCCTTAAAAAAACTGGACCCCTAAATTCTCTTTATAAATCAATCAAAACAAAAAAATTCCATTTGAGAAGCAACACTAATAAGATAATTTATAGTTTGAGGAGAATCAATGAAAGATCTTTCAACTTCTATTTTATCTAATTTTTTACTATTGAGTTCCTTACTAATAACCTAGTATTCATTATGTAATGATTCCCGGATTAATTTTTTCTTGATCTAGAATTTTTATAGTAATTCATCATAATTCCATCAGTGATAAAAAAATTTATTCTTCCCTTTCTAGATAACCCCATAGAAGAAAGTTTTAATCCTATCTTCAGTGGTGGAAGGATCTTACAATTTTACAAGCAGTAACCGAACACTTAAAACTTTGAAACTTCCTCTTCTAAATTCTTCTAATCTGTAGTTTCCACCAAGACTCATTCATATTGATTTCTAGAAAACTACTCATAAAAATCTTGAATCAATGAATAATCCTTACCTTGATCAATTCCAATATGATGTGCATCCACTAAAATATCACCAAAAGATGGAAAAACTTGAAAAATATTATCTTGGTCCTAAATTTTTACATTTATTCCAACATCATCAATGGACCCAAAGAAAAGAAATGGAATTTATAGAATAATTATAATCCATATAGAATCAATCTAATCCTTTCTTACCCATTAAATCTAGAATTTAATAATCAACAGCTTCAAAAAAATCACATTTATCATTTTTTGATCCAATCATCTCATTCCCTGATTTTGGTTTTCTTTCTAAAAATACCCTATAACAACATGTGTGTCCTTCCTTAATTAAGTTTTAGGTTTCCTATATCCCTCCAATAAAACTTATGAAACTATAGAGGTACATTATGCATCTATAACACCTAGAGAACCTGATCCTTTCCTAGTCACCTCTAGAGTATAAGTAATAGTTCAATAATCATTTTTTACTTTAGCTAAAATGATGACATGTTACTATAATAATTTGTACCCCCTTAATTGATTAGAAAAAGTTTGAGGACCATTAGACTCTATAAGAATAAAACATATTTTTAGAATAAATGACACTTATGGATGTATAAAATGAGAATCTAGATGACCAAGACATTAAAGAAGTAATAAATAATAATGGATAACCTCATAGAAATCATAATAAAAGAATCGTTTAAGCCTATTCAGAATACAAATAAATTTAGATAACTTGAATGAAATATCAACTTTTATACTCACACAGGTTACACAAGTCCTATAATGATCCAGAGTAATGGATTTTAACCTAGTAGTTTTGTCAATAAGTTTCACAATTGTTGAAAGGGTATCTGGATGAAATATATGAAGGGGAAGGCAGACAAATATGACCCAAATTGGAAGGGATGGGGATTCTTATCACTTAAGAATGAATATAGCCACTTAATGATAGTTATTCTATTACCAAAAATCATCCACAGTTTGAGATACCAGTAATGATAAAATTCATTAACATATATATCCTTAAGGTGGCCAATTTTTACCCTAGAAAATCCAATAACCGCTATTGTCTTGTGGATCATAGCTATTTTATGGAAAAAATGAAAAGTTTCAACCAATGTAATATGTAAATTAGTAGAAAAAATCTTAACCACTTCATAAAAAAACATTATTGTTTATTTAACTTTGAAATAGGATGGTTGGTTTGCAAGTATCGATGAAGAAACAGCTTTTAGGTCCCCCTGGGGTGAGGTTTGATCCCCAACCTGCATGCAACTTAATTCAATTTTTTATGGGTGGGAACTTATCTAATATTATCGAGTGACTCATATTGTAGTGGTATTAGATTGGGTGAGTTCAAATGGATCATGGGAGAGTGTATAATGGGTTGGTTTATCTATTAGGTTGTTGACTTGTATCATGATAGGAACATGTCAGTGTTAAGTGGTGTGTAGGAAAGGGAATGGGTCTTTCCCTCTTATGTGGAATGACCTATGTGAGCTATGGGTAGAATATATATTTTATAAAAAATAATATTTATATATAATTTTTTTTACCTTTTTTCTAAAACAACTTATTAAATCTTTTGTTAAAAACATTGTTAAAGGAACTGTGGGTAATTAGCCATGTCTATTAACATGTCTAATTATCCAAATTTATGAACACATAGCGAGTTACCAATATTTACAAAAATATATCTAATTAATCATAGGATACATATTTAATACAAAAACATAAATATTTATTTATTTATTTATATAATTATCCATGTTTCTCAAAAACCATATTCAGTCATTTATCAAAAATACTATAAAAAATTGTTTGGGTAATTAGAAATGTTTATAAATAGAACTAATAAACTATATTTATGAAAACATAGATAATTACCCATGTTCAAATAAATGTATCCTATTTACCATATTTCCCAAAATTTTTCTAATTAGCTTAATTTATAAACATGATTATTTTACCCAAAACTCATATATCCATATTTTTAACAAATGACTGTATAATAATTATCCATATTTATAAATGTAGATAATGTAAAATAACATAGATAATTTAAATTTTTTATAGTGAAATAACTTAGAAGAATATATGAATTTATAAACTCAATAATAATAACCATTAAACATAAAAAAATCAAACACTCAATCACCCTTCATTATAAAACTCAACACAAAAAATTTAACCCCTCTTTGTTTTCATACAAATCCATGTATAGAACTATGTTATATGTGAAAGATATAGAAAAACCTTAATCTAATTTTTAATCATATCTTTCAACCTTCTAGAAATATGGCCAAAGTCCCTTCCTCCTAATGTAAATGTGATCCCATTCTTTGATACAAGGAATAATTTTTATAAATAAAATTAATTCATTTATATTTTTATCACTCATATCTTATTTCCTTTAATAAGTTAAAAACTCCCTTCAAAATAGTCCTTAAATATTGATTGGGGTGTGCTAAATATTTTCTCAAAGTTATCCAAAATACTTCATATATTCTAGAGATATAAAATCATAAAAATTATACAAAATATAAAGGAAAATTATCATAACCATGTCATCACATAATAAACTATTCCCCTTAGTTTACAATGAGTTTTGAATCCTCTCAAATTCACAAAAAATGGAAAAAATAGAAAAAATAGATACCAGAATGTGGTAACTCCCTGGTTAATTATAAATCCCTTGAAAATTCACCTAAACAATCCCAAATTACTCTATGACTTCCCCAGGGGTCCCCCAATACCATTAATGACTTAATTTCACAAAATAAACCCCTTTAACTAATCAAATATTCCTTCATAATCTCTTTAAATTTAATGAATTTTCACACTTTTCCTTCAAAAAACTTCAAAACCATTGCATGGTGGTTTTCATTACAATATATTCTCTCTATATCTTTACCTTGAGCTTTAAACCTCATCAAACCATGATTTTTTCTATATGTTTAACTATTATTTTATATATCATATCTAAATGTATCTTCACATCCTTATATAATAGCCTTTGATCTATGATGTGGTCTTCCTTCATGCATGTATTTTCAATCATGATCAAAAGATATATAGTCTTTATCTATCATTATCTCCTAAAGATGAATCAACTACCCTGAATTTAAAAACATAGTGTAGTAGTCCTGATGATTCTTCTCAATATTCATATCTTCCATGTCTAATTCTAACCATTAATTTTTTTAACTTTAATCATCCTTGTTCTTCAATCTCAAGAAACACCCCATTGTGGTTTTGGTAATACAACGGTGTTTTTTATCCATTTTAATTCATTTTCTTCCAAATATATCTAAAATATTCTTTAAATATAACCATAAAATAAAAAATTAAAAACTCACTAAATTAAGAGTGAATAAATCATAGAAACATTTAAATTACTATGAAAAAATATGCATGAATTTTTTAATGCCCCATTATTTTTTTCAAGTCATTCCATTTTGAGTTTTATCTTTTTTTAGGGTTGGTGGGAGTTTGATTTTTGTTTGGAAGGATTTTGAGGTATTCAAATATTTTAATTATTATTTCTGGGCTGAAGAAAATAGTATTCAAAAAATTTACACACCATTTAATACTATTACATGTTGTGTAATATTTTAATCGGGATAAATACCCACCTGAGGTGATGGGTTTCTTTGGAAAAAAACCCATTACAAATAATTACACGATGTGTATTTGAATTACATATTGTGTAAGTCCTCAAGAAGAATATTAAAAGGTGTTTTTCAGTTCATTTTGGTTTCTTTTCTTCATGTATCCTTCATTCTATTAACCCTAGGGATATTATTTATGGTTTTAGAGTGATTTATTCATCTCTGATCATCGTATATTGTTGTTTGATACTTGGTAAGAGTTTTTGATTTATTTTATTTATGTTCCTCGTTATACTAACAATGTGGAGGAAACTCTTGACCATTTTTGGTTTTGGGGTTTGATATTGGTCCTAGGTTTTGGTCCTAGACCTCTTATGTCATTTTTTCTGACTGTTCAACATCAATTGAGGGTTGTGGTTGGGAAAGTGTTCATAAACAATCTTGAGGTAGGTGGTAAAAATTTCAATTCCTATAGTATTGAATTATTTTATCATGTATATAATTTTATAATTTCAATTCCCACATTTTGAAATTGATTCTTGAATTAGATTAATTATGTGGTCAATTAATTAATGGAATTATGAAATTGGTGGGATATTGGGATTATGTAATTGGTAGGATATTGGAATTATCAAATTTCTCAATTAATGGAATTATGAATTTATTGATAATGGGAATTTAGGAATGGTTGTATTAACCTTTAAGTGATAATGTTTTATATGATTAATTTTTTTTAAATGATTAGCAGTGAAATGTTCATATTATATCCATTTGATCAAAGTGATGAAGCAAGTTTGTTTTGTTAAATTGAAATGGTTTACCGTTATGTAAATAATGGATAATAAGGTTAATGATGATTAATCTAGATAAATGTGATATTTTTTTATATATGTGGTTGATTGATAAATGGGGTGTGGGATAAGGATTGATGCTTCAAATACTCATGGGGTGCTATAGGTGGTGTTCTAGTCACCAAATGAATGCATGTTAATATTTAATATTGGGATGGGTACTGATGCTTCAAAATACCATATGGGATAAGAATGAGGTGTGATATAAGGATTGATTCCCCAAATACCCATGGGGTGCTTGACATAACATTTTACACCCATGATGTTGTCATAGGACTATATTTCCAAGTATCCATGATATGAAAGTGAAATGAATTGAATAATGAAAAACCTTTATGTAATGAGATGTGATGTCCCTTGGGGATGGTTCAAACTCCAACATGGTCTGAATAAGGTATTGATGGTTTGGGTGTCATAGTGAACCCATAAAATTTATGTGGTTAATTAAAGAATAATGAATTGTGATAACTATTTACTTTGTTTATTATACTTTATTCTTTATACAACTACATACACTGTTATAAACTGGATATTGTTTTAGGCACTGTTGGTGGTGTCCTGCTGAGTTTTACTCACACCCTACTCGTGATTATTGATCTGTAACCAAATAGACTTCATATTTCCATGATAGAATAAGGTTAAGAGGCCTCTGTTAGATATATGAGTAGGGATGTAGAATGGATGAGGGACATGAACATGATGTTGGAACCTGATTGGGAGTTGTTAGTGTTTCTTTATTTTGCCTTTTTTATATTTACACTTGACACATATATGACATGACATATCTATTATTTCAGTTTGGATATTGTTTCCCTTTATTTTTTTATCATGTGATACTGGTCTGTATTGGTTATGGTATTATTTGGGTTATTGGTTATATAATTTGGTCATTGTTATTTATTTATACTATTTTTATGCTTTGATAAATAGGTTATAGTCTCTCCATGTTGTATATTTGACCCTCACTACTAGTCAGCAGCATCTGGTTCACAGAGATGCATTTCTGAGGTCATGTAGAGAACTGGCTCGGGGCACTGGCATATGAAACTCAGGTTAGGATGTCACAAAGTTGTATCAAATGAGTTTTATTTTATTTTATTTTGTCTTTCTATATGGGAAAGTTATAAATGATATTAGGATGAGTCTTTCCTTGGTTAAGAGATTATGCATGGGAGTATCTAACCCATGTATGGGAGTAATAGCCAAGTACCCAAGGTGGGATTATTATTATTGATATTTGTTGTTATAGTTGAATGTTATTTCAGCTTGGGTGATTCACCTATTATGCGATGTAATTGTTTTCTAAAAACTTATGTGTGGCCCAATATATAACAAATATTGAGTATACAAGTATCATTCTAGTCACTCATGAATTATTGGGGCATGCATCATTTTTAGTCATGCGTAGAAAAGAAGGTTCTGGTTCGATTGTTTAAATGAAAATTTCTTTACTTATTTGTGTAATTTAAATGAAAAGGTGCCTAATGTGAAATTGAAAATTGTGAAATGATTCAAAATTTGGTAAATAAAGTGGATAAATTGGTGTAAAAATATCAATTTAAAATGAGAAATTATTTTACCCAATGTGATCCATGAACCATGTGATGGATTGATAAGGGTATTGATACCACCTTGGTTTTTACCATGTGGTGGGTTATGGGGGGTGAGTTTTTATGTATTTATGTGAATACCTATTATTTAAATGTTTTTATGTTTTATAATGTAACCTAAGACATGTGTTTTTCATTGTAGAGATTTTCCTCCATGACGAAACTTGTTGATAGGATAACAGGAGGATATAAATTAAAATCTTCTTCCAGTACCAGAACCAAAGGCTCCGATTATAGAGACCCTTATTTTTATTAAATTAATATTACCTAGTTTTAAAAACAAACAATATAATATTGTTACAAAAACATTATCCAAAGGTATAGTGTCTTTGTAAAGTTATACTATATAAAACATTTACATAATCATGTATGCCAAATAGAACGTATATCAATATTATACATAAATTAACCCATGGAAAGGAATGGTTTTCATTACATAAATAATACAAACATGAATAGAATTAGGGGTTCCAAAAATTTAATAGCATACTGGTATCATAACCATCAACCTTGAGTGAATAAGAAATAATCTCAAGAGAAGTAAAAGATGTGTTTTTAGAAAGAAGAGTTCCTTTGGAAAATCTTTGTATTTTTTATAAAACCATATTAGAAACATGTATATACCAAAAAATAAAAGTTAATAATAATGAAATTATATTTTAGGAGTATTAAATGCACATCCACTCTAAAATTTGGTATGAAAGAGGAATAAACCAAAGAAAGGAAATTGGGTTCGAGAAATCACCTTACCTTATGTCTGAATGATTTATTCACTTTAATATACTAGAAAATGATAAATCCAAAACATATTATACATGTATTTTATTAAATATAATTATTTTAAGTTCATTTATGTCTATTTTTATGAGTTATAGAGTTTAATTTGATCATTTTGTGAGTGTTTGTTTTATGGTTTTCAAGATCAGTCTGCTTGTATACAAGTATAGAAGTTCATGTAAGATGAGAATAATTCAACAGAATTGAAATTATATGTTATTAGTGAACTTAAAAATTTTATATTGGACTTATATATTATTATTTTTCTCTATATGAGAATTATTCACAAGATAAAATGTTAATGATAGTTGTTTAGATTAATTTGGCGATTTTTGGATCATTATAAACTAGTTTTTTTTATTTAATATTATGTATATAAGAAAGTTACAAAACTTGAAAAAGTTTTTAACATAAAGTTTTAAATCTATTTCAAACATTATAATGGTTTTATGACCAGCCTTGAAGATGGTAAAATAAAATTAAAACGCATCATCCATGATGGCGGTAAATCGACACATCACGAATGATGATTTCATTTTAAAATAAAAGGAAGAGGATAAGAGGTTTGACCATATATTATTATATTAACATTATAAAATTATAGTGTATATAAGATAATGGATTTATCATTCCACTTGGATAAGGGGACTTGAGAAGATAATAATAAAATAAAAGAAATTGAAAAGAAATTAAAAGAAAATGAAAGAGGGTTTTACCTCTTGAATTTTTCTCCTTGAGAACCTCCATAGGGAAATTGGTTTTCGAATTTTTTTTAGACCAAAGGCTCCTAGATGTGATCGGGGGTATTGGAAAGATAATAGGGTTGAAATTTTACATGCTTCAAGTCTTAGAAGGTGTTATTCGAATAGGTGATGATGGGTGGTATTTATAGGGGAGGAGAGGGGTCTTTTTTATTATTATATTCATTATTTTATTATTTTGGATCAAGACTATCAATAGTTTGAACCTTATCACTAAATATATTAAAATAATTAAGGATAGTTTTATATTATGTTCTTACATCATCCATACATCATCTATGACTTAATAATTCATGTATTTGTTAAATATTGTAAATTGTTGTATTTTACTATTCAGAAAAAAATCAACTATTTTAGAAAAAATCCAATAAATTCACCCTAACAATTTTTCAACATTTAAAATTAAAAAATTAAATCCATTTTATTAAAATAATTTTATAAATATGGCAATTTTAATTTTTAATTAAAATCATCATTTATTCGAAAAATACTGATTTTAAAATTATAACTGATTGTATGACACTTTGAAAAATTAATTATGATCTCATTAAATTATCTTATAATCATAATAAAAAAAATATTAATTTATAAAAAAAATTTATGAAAATAAATTTTCTCTTAAATCATTATATTAAGTATAAAATTGTAAATAAACATTTGTGTTTTATAAAAATGCCAACACTTAATTTATCATTTTTAAAACATTTATTTACTTATACTATGATATAATTGTATCATATTTTAATTTATAAGATTCCTAAATTTTATTTGTACTTACATAGGTGAGGTTACTATTCTATTGGCTAGATTACTATTTTTAATTATCACATTACTATTCCAAAGTTCAAGTTACTATTTCATTGGTATAGGTTACCTAATTTCTATGAATATTACTTATTTCATTCTTAATTCATGAAAATAATGTTTTTATTAGTATTTATATGCTATGTGTGTGTTTTATACTATATAAAATAATTATAAGAATTGAAACAGTTCCATTGATAAAAGTTTGGGTCATTACATTCTTCCCCCCTTTTGAAATTTCACCCTTGAAATTTCATTTTACATAAACAGGTGAGGGTATTTATCCTTCATAACTTCCTTTAGTTCCCATATTTCCTCTTCATACTTATGGTTCCACGATAGTAATTTGAGCATGCGAGTAGTCTTGTTGTGTAGAAATTTATATCTATAGTCAAAGATCTTTACCGAATAGTCCTCATAAGAGATATATTTTTTCAAATGTACCACCTATGGATTCAGTACATGTGAGGGATCTAGTATGTACTTACTCAAGAGGGATACATGGAATACATCATCTACTTGATACATGGTTGGTGGAAGTACTAGTTTACAGGCCACAACTCTGAAATAATCAAGGATCTCAAAGGGGTTGATGTACCTAGGACTCAGCTTTCCTTTTTTCCCAAATTTCATGATCCTCTTCCATGGAGATATAAGGATGAATACCATGTATCTAACTTCAACCTAGATGTCCTATTGAATATTTTTTACACATTTGTTTGTTGACTTTGGGCTACCTTGATGTGTTTTTGAATGGTTTCTACCTTTTCCACCATTTATTTGAAAATTTCAGGTTCTAGTAGTTTACATTCACTAACTTCATCCTATAAAGACGATGTTATAAATATTTTATAATAAAGGGATTCATATGGATCCATTTGTATTCTTGAGTTGAAATTTTTGTTGTAAGAGAACTCGGCCAAAGGAAGATATTGGTCCCATCCTCCGTTGAGGTCTATAGAATATTCTATCAACATGACTTCTAGTGTATGAATAGTCTGCTCTTATTAGATATTAGTTTGAGAATGATAATCCATACTAAAGTTTAGATCAGTGTTTAAAGCATATTGGATACTTTTCTAGAACTCCAAGGTGAATCATGGATCTTGATCAGATACAATCAATAGTGATAATCCATGTATCATTACCACTTCTCTAATCTATATTCATGAAAGTTGATCTGGTGAAAATTACTATTGAATTGTGATAAAGTGAGTTGTCTTTGTTGGATGTGTTAGGAACAAGTTGTGTTTTGGTTGTATTTGTTTTCAATCGATTAGTATGGTGAATAAAGAAAGGATGTTTAGAAAGATGATGAATGGGAATTCAGATTGAAATGGATTTAATGAAAGAAGAAAGGTATTGTGACTCATTTTGTTTTTAGCAGGAATTATATTGGTCTAAAAACAATCGTAATGAGGATTGTTTAGGAAGGAATCGAATCCATGTTGTTTTGAAAAGAATAGGATCCATGTTGTTTTGAAAGGAATTAGATCCACGTTTTCAAAACAATCGGATTCATGTTTTCTAAAGAATCGTATCGTTGTTTTTAAAAGAATCATACTCACAGTGAATGTCCATTATAATGGGAGGAAGTGTTTCTGAAGAGACATACCTCAGGACCGATTGAATGTGAAAACATCTTGCTAGAAGTTAATGGTCATCAGATTCACTCTGAATACAATGATAAAGAAGTATTTGTTTTGATGAAGAATCGGAGTCATCATGACTACAATTTTTTAATTGTGATGATGCTTTTCTGGTTTGTATTTCATATAAATCATGAGTTGTATTGAGAACTTATGATGAAAGCTTGATAGAATAAAGGGAGAGTGAAAGAGTTGCTTCCAATAGAAAAATAATTGTATTCAGATTATTTTTCAAAACAATCAGAAAAGAAAGTATTGGAAGTAAAATAAGTGGTGTTGTTTTCACTATAGTTATTTACGATTTCAGAGAAAAAGATGGTTACGGTTTCAGAGTAAAAGCTGGTTATGATTTCAGAGTAAAAGCTGGTTACGATTTCAGATTAAAATCTGGTTACAATTTTAGAGTAAAAGCTGGTAACGATTTCAGAGTAAAATTTGGTAACAATTTCAGAGTAAAAGCTGGTTACAATTTTAGAGTAAAATCCAGTTATGATTTCAGTGTAAAATATGGTTACAATTTTAGAGTAAAGTCTGGTTACTATTTCAAAGTAAATTATGGTTACAATTTCAGAGTAAAATCTGGTTACAATTTCAGAGTAAAAGTTTCTTATGATTTCAGAGTAAAAGTTGGTAACGATTTCAAAGTAAAAGATGGATACGATTTCAGAGTAAAATCTAGTTAGGATTTTAGTGTAGAAGTTGGTTATGAATTTAGTGTAAAAGATGGTTATGATTTTAGTGTAAAATCGGGTTACAATTTCAATATAGCATTATGGTTACGATTTCACTATAGTAGTGTGGTTATGATTTCAATGTAGCAGGGGGTTCCAATTGAAAACATGATGTCGAATGAAGAGTAAGAGATGCGCATACCCAGATGTATCGTAACTAGGTAATAGAAAGAAATAAGTGGTACTGATGGAAAGCGGTGCCAATGGAAGAGATAGTGTGGATTGAGAATGAATCCAATTCATATTATTTTGTATCGTTCCCAGAATGATCATAAATAGATATTATTGTATTCAAGATAATAGTATCCAAAACATTTGTATTTATAAAATATAATTCTTGGGTTGAGAGGAAAAGAAAGAAGCAGGAATGAATGGAAAGTTACAATACTTTCCATGTGAATTTAGAAGATGCTAAACCTGATCCTCAATGATTTTAAAGTAATGAAGGTAGTCATGATACAAGCACATTTTGGTGAATGAAATTTGTTTTCTCATGTGAGTATAGAGAAAATAAAAGAGAATGATACTGATGAATGAATTGTCAAAGGGGGGGCCTTTATTTTAAAAGAGTGATTGTATCTCAAGTGGAGAAGTTCATTTCTTCAAACACATTCAATTGGATTTGTATCAAGCATTGTTTTGAAGAAATCAGTATGATATAATCAGATTCAGACTCATGTATTTCTCATCAATTGTAATTGTATTTACAATTGAAATGGGAGTCTAGAAAAGAAGAGATGAAGATTGTAGAAGATTCGAAAAGAATCGAGAAGCATTGACAAAGTCATAATTACCCCAAGATTTTAAGAGAAATTCATATTTGGGTGAATTTAAGTGAGTGGTAAAGTGTTTTTGGATTCCCGCCTAAACATGTTTTGGGTCACCTATAAAAGGAGTGAAGTACATTTTACTTGGGTGACTTGCAGAAGAGAGAGAAGCTCTGTGTTTCTAGAGAGAAGAAGAGATAAATTCCGTTCAAATTAACAATTGTTTTGGGTGGTGCCGATTCATTCCTATTCTATTCAAATCAAAAAATTTATTTGGGAATTGAAGTGGTTCTGATTCTACTCTATTTTTTTCTATTAGAAAATCGGAATGGAAGCTTTGTATTGAAAGAATTAGAATGGGAGATTTGTTTTGAAAGAATCATATTCAGAGAAGATCGGACTCAATGCTTCATAAAAAAGTCCAGGTGGTTCTTACCTTTCTTTTGGGTAAGGAATTAATGATTGTATTACAATTTTAATACATTTGTTAAATTGAAAAGAAGCGCATGTAACATAAGTTGTTACAAAACAATTGTATTACCCTATTGCACTAAGAGGGTACAAACGCATTAGTGGGATTGTTTCATAGTTCTACATGAGTGTAAGGGTACTTCCTACTCATTATAATCCAAGGATTGTTTTCTTAGTGTATTGTATAGTATTGGATTATTTCCAAACCATACCAAGGACGTAGCTATTCTTATTGAATAGTGAACCTTGTAAATATTTGTGTTTATGTGGATGTGTGTTGAGTTTGTTTTCAGTAGGGAATTGAAATCTCTAATAGGAGGAGAAGGTTGTTTCAATTGAAAAGAAATATAAAATAAAAAGAGTATCACTAATTCACCCCCTCCCCCTCTTAATGATACATTACTCCGACTGGGCACTTTCAATTGGTATCAAATCTAAGTTACCTTCGTTATTATTTGCTGATGGAGAACTTGAACTATGTGAATAGTAAATGTATTATGGTCTTTGATGGAAATAACTATCATATATGGAAAGATAGAATGCTGCCATATCTTATGTCTAGCAGTTATGATGTTCTTGAAGCTGCAACAGTTGGGTTTCCTCCCATTGATGATAGTGCTCCACTTACACCTGTTGATAAGAAGTTTCATGAGAATTATGGAAGGGCCAAGAATTCCATATTATCATCGCTTTTTGAAAGTGAATTATTGAGAGTGAAATGTGTTGCCATAGCTAAAGGTATATGGGATAAGTTGAAAAACATTTATGAAGTCAATACAAAAGTGAAGAAGGCAAAGTTACAAATATGGATATTGAAGTATGAAGATTTGAAGATGGGTGAGCATGAATCTATCAGGGAATTCATTACCAGGGTGAATGAAATTGTGATTACTATCATATTTCTTGCTGAAAAGTTGAAAGACTCTACAGTTGTTGAAGATATCTTGAGAATCTTACCTGATAAATTCGATGCAAAAGTTTCTTCATTAGAAGACAGAGATCCTGAATCATTATCTCTTGATGATTTACATAGCACTCTTATCACCTATGAAATGAGAAGATAGAATTCTATGAATAAAAAAAAATTTGATATAGAAATGTCTTTCAAGGTTTCCAAGAAAGAAAAGAAGATTCTTGAAGAAGAATAAACTGGATATTCTAACTCTGAAAATGAGGTATGTAAAAATCTTAATTCAATTTTGTCCTTGTTTTCTAAGAATGTGAAAAGAGGTACGGGAAGGTATAAAATGAAACTTCCCTTAAAGTGTTTTGGATGTGGATCCATTGGTCATTTTGTTGATAATTTTCCTCTAAGTGGAAATAAAGAAGAAAGTGATGAAGAAGAAAGTGAAGATACATAAAGAAGCCCAAGAAGATCATGGAAGCAGAAGGGTGATAAAGAAAAAATCTATTCCAGGAGGGAAGATAAGAGGTTCTCCAAATTTAAAAGGATAATCTTTTTGTATAAGTAATATGATAGCAAGGATGTTAAAAATTATGCTGAAGACAACAGGTTCATTGCAATAGTTAATGAAGAATGTTCTTCTAGTAATGAAAGATGTTGTGATGAAGAAGAAGAAGAAAGTGAAGTTGAATCCAAAAATTCCATTGATCATGCTGGGTAAATACTTTTATTGCAACAATTAATGATGATGAATTTATAAGTATTAGTTCAGATGAAGAAGAAACTTTGCTTGAAATTCCTTTGAAAGAAGAGTTAAAAGAATGTTTGATAAAGATAATCATTCTTGAAAAGAAAAGCAAAAGGTTGTAAGATGAATGCTCAAAGAAACCAAGAATGTTTTTCTGGTGAAAAATAAAAGATGGTTAAAGATATTGATGATTTGAATAAGTCTTTTGAATATGAAGAGAATCGTAATGTTCATTTGGAAGTAAAGTTGAAGGAAAAAATAAGAAGAGTTGGAACTTCTCCAACAAAAAATCTCTGAAGCTGAAATCCAAAAGTCTAAGTTTCCAAAATGCTATCACTAAATTTGGTGAATGTTATTGTAATGAGAGACTTGAGAAGGTTCGAGAAAAGTTACCATTAAAGGTTGAGAATAATAATGGAATTAGTTTTGAAAAGAAGAAAGTTGGTAATGTTGTGCATGTGGACAAGACCAACAAGGTTGGGAATGTTTTGAAACATTCCAAATCTGGAAATGTTTCCAATACTTCTGGTTCCAATAATTCTGAAAAGAAAAGGAAGAATTTGATTGATAACAAAAGTTTTGGGGATTTAAAAATAAAGAGAAGAAGTTGGCTGATAAATAAATTCAAAATTCTAGACATTATCAAAGTTTCAGAGGCAAATACTCCTTTTGTGGATATTGATAGTATTGTGGTGGATTTGAACATACAAAGAATATTTGTTGGTTCAACCAACAACACTACTATTATTCCAAAAGTTATGGAAGGAATGGTTTAAGGGGGAGTCAATTCTCTCAAAAGAATAATCATGTGAAGGTTGTGTTGATGAAATCTGAGAATAATAAAGTAAAGATTGAAATTAGGTTCCAACAATTGGAAACTATTTGTGAAAGGTGTGAGAAACCTGGACACCTTGAAAAAGGATGTATTGTTTTGTTACAACCACAAAAAAATATTCTTAAAATTCTCAGAAGCCAGGTGTTTTAGAAGTCAAGAAAAGCAGATTTTCAAAATTTCAAAAGAAATTATGCTTAGTTGTTTGGCCAAAACACATTGATCTGTCTAGGAAATTGGAGGAATCTCAAAAGAAAGTGAAAGAATAAAGGAATAACCATACTTTTGAAGATATGAGAAATTATTAAAAAAATTTATCCACAAATGGTGAAGATGATAAAGAAGGACATGATATCAAAATATGCTCAACTATCTTTCCAGAGAAAAAGATATTAATGGATAACATGTAATAGACTGATTGTAACATGGATGTTCTTAAAGATGAAGAAAAGTTGACATCCTTATTGTAATATTTGAAAGATAAGAAAAATCTGTTATAAAACTCAAGGATGATGAATATAAGGAAGAAAGAACATCCAATGAAAAATCTAAGAAGAAGAGGGAGAAAGAAAGATTGAGAGAGGACTCTTAGTCTGATTTTTGTTTCTAATAAACAATCGAGGTTCCTCCTTATTCCCAATTTATTTGTATACTTGTGCTAACATGTATGGAATTTAAGGATTGTAAATAAGGAAGATGGAATTGATTATTCTCTTACTTTTTTAGAAGAAAGCAATGAGGATGAGAAAAAAAATTGATAAGTTGTGTTTTTATACATATAAAATTTTTGATGTGTTTTTTGATATGGGTGCAGATTACTTTTGTATTAGAAAAATCCCTTAAATTTTTTCCCCCAATAATGAGAATTTTGAAAGAAGTATGGAAAATGTATTACATGAATTTTTTGTTAAGGACAACATTGATCACCTTGATTATACACTCGTTTTTTCTACACTGGTTTCTCCCACATAGACTTGGAGTTGTTTAGTTAAAGGTTCTTTGTTAAGAAAATCATGTGATACCCATGAAAAAGAAAATTCCCAACCTATGGAAGTGGAGATCATTTAAAAATAAGGGAGAAACTTATCATGATGACCCCATTGAATTTGATTGTCAATAAGGGAGATAGATAAGAGAAAGGGGGAAAATAAAAAAATATGGGGAGCAAAAAATGAAACAATACACTTATTATTTTCATGTGGTTGTAGTGATTGAAGTGGGTATTGACAATAAATACAAAGGGGGGGATTTTTAGGACCATGTTGTGTTTTGGTTGTATTTTTTGTCAATCAATCAGTATGTTGAAGAAAGAAAGGATGTTGAGAAAGATGATGAATGGGAATTCAGATTGAAAGGGATTGAAAGAAAGAAGAAAGGTATTATGACTCATTTGGTTTTTAGTAAGATTTATATTGGTTTCAAAAAAATTGTAATGAGGATTGTTTTGAAAGGAATAGAATCCATATTGTTTTGAAAGGAATTGGATCCATGTTTTCAAAACAATCGGATTCATGTTTTCTAAAGAATCATATCCTTGTTTTTGAAATAATCAGACTCACAGTGAATTTTTATTATAATGGGAGGAAGTGTTTCTAAAGAGACTTACCTCAGGACCGATTGAATGTGAAAACATTGTGCTGGAATTTAATGGTCATCAGATTCACTCTGAATACAATGAGAAATAAGTATTTGTTTTTCTGAATAATTGGAGTCATCATTAATATGATGTTTTAATTGTGACGATTCTTTGTTGGATTATATTTCATATAAATCTTGAGTTGTATTGAGAACTTGAGATACAAGATTGATAGAAGAAAGGGAGAGTGAAAGAGTTACTGAAAATCAAAAAATAATTGTATTCAGATTGTTTTTCAAAACAATCAGAAAAGAAAGTGGTGGAAATAAAATAAGTGGTGTTGTTTTCACTATAGCTGGTTGTGATTTCAGAGTAAAATATGGTTATGATTTCAGAGTAAAAGTTGGTTATGATTTCAGAGTAAAATCTAGTTATGATTTCAGAGTAAAATATGGTTACGATTTCAGAGTAAAATCTGGTTATGATTTCAGAGTAAAAGATGGTAATGATTTCAGAGTAAAAGCTGGTTACGATTTCAGTGTAAAATATGGTTATGATTTCATAGTAAAATATGGTTCCGATTTCAGAGTAAAAGATGGTTACGATTTGAGAGTAAAAGGTGGTTACGATTTCAGATTATAATTTGGTTACGATTTTAGAGTAAAATTTTGTTACAATTTCAAAGTAAAAGATGGTTATGATTTCAGAGTAAAATCTGGTTATGATTTCAGTGTAGAAGTTGGTTATAATTTTAGTGTAAAAGATGGTTACAATTTCAGTGTAAAAGCTGGTTATGATTTCATTGTAGCAGTGTGGTTACAATTTCACTGTAGCAGTGTGGTTACGATTTCACTATAGCGGGGGGTTCCAATTGAAAACATGATGTTGAATAAAGAGTAAGAGATTCTCATACCTAGATGTATCGTAAACAGGTAGTAGAAATAAAGAAGTGGTACCGATGGAAAGTGGTGCCAATGGAAGTGATGGTGCTGATTGAGAATGAATCAAATTCAGATTGTTTTGTATTGTGCTCAGAATGATCATATCCAAATATGATCATATTCAATATAATAGTATCTATACCATTTGTATTTAGAAAAGATCATTCTTGGGTTGAGAGAAAAATAAAGAAGCAGGAATGGATGGAAATTTACAATACTTTCCAAGTGAATTGAGATGATGCTAAAGCTGATCCTCAATGATTTCAAAGTCATGAAGGTAGTCATGATACAAGCACATGTTGGTGAATGAAGTGTTTTTTCTCATGTGAGTAAATAAAAAAGAAAAGAGAAGGAGACTGATGAATGAATTGCCAAAGGGGGAGCCTTTATTTTAAAAGAGTGATTGTATCTCAAGTAGAGAAGTGCATTTCTTCAAACACGTTCAATTGGATTTGTATCAAGCATTGTTTTGAAGAAATCAGTATGAGAGAATCGAATTCAGACTCATGTATTTCTCATCAATTTTAATTATATTGAAAATTGAAATGGGAGTCTGGAAAAGAAGAGATGAAGATTATAGAAGATTTGAGAAGAATCAAGAAGTGTTGACAAAGTCATAATTGCTCCGAGATTTTAGGAGAAATTTATATTTGGGTGAATTTAAGTGAGATGGAAAGTGTTTTGGGATTCTCTCCTAAACATGTTTTGGGTCACCTATAAAAGGCGCAAAGTACATTGTACTTGTGTGACTTGCAGAATAGAGAGAAGCTCCAAGTTTCTAGAGATAAGAAGAGATAAATTCCATTCGAAATGACAATTGTTTTGGGTGGTGCCAATTCATTCATATTATATTTGGATCAACAATTGTATTCAAGAATTGAAGTGGTGTTGAATATACTCTATTGTTTTCTATCATAAAATCAGAATGGAAGATTTGTATTGAAAGAATCAGAATGGGAGATTTGTTTTGAAATAATCATATTCAGAGAAGATCGAACTCAGTTCTTCATAACAAACTCCAGGTGGTTCTTACCTTTCTTCTAGGTATGGAATTGATGAATTGTATTGAAATTTGAATACATTTTTTGAATTGAAAAGAATCACAGGTAACATGATTTGTTACAAAAAAATTGTATTACCCTATTGTGCAAAGAGAGTGCACGTGAACTTGTGGGATTGTTTTATAGTGATACATGAGTGTAAGGGTACTTCCTACTCGTTGTAATCCAAGGATTGTTTTCTTAGTGGATTTTATGGTATTGGATCATTTCCAAACCATACCAAGGAGATAGTTATTCTTATTGAATAGTGAACCTTGTAAATCTTTGTGTTCCTGTGGATTTCTGTTGAGTTTGTTTTAAGTAGGGAATTGAAATATCTAAAAGGAATCGAAGTTTGTTTCAATTGAAAAGAAATATAAAAGAAAAAGAGTATCACTGATTCACCCCCTCCCCCTCTCAGTGATACATTACTCTGACTGGGCACTTTCAGGATGATCCACAACAGCGTATATAGCATTGTTTCCTCTAGATTTATTTTGAAATCTGGTGAAAACATCCATAGTGATTTTTTCCCATTTCCATATTTGTATGGTAAATGGTTTCATCATCCCCTTAGACTTATGCCTTTAAACCATAACTTTTTTACATACCAGGCACTTTAATGTATACTTAATGATCACCTTCATCATATTGTCCCACCAATAGTTATCTCAGAGATCTCGATACATATTTTTTCTCCTTGGGTGAATAGAGAAGGTTGATCAATGTGCATCACTTAGAAGATATTTCTTTATCTGTGTATTTTATGGTTCACATAGTCATCACCCAAATCTTAAAAATCCTTCCTTATCAATTTTGAACTCTGATGATTTCTCCTTTATCATAGCTTCCACCTTCTTATGAATTTACACATCATTTATGTGATCATATTTTTTCTCTGAGGGATGGTTGAGAAATCATTTGAGAAAGTATTGATGATGTTACTTCCTTAATGATTCACATGTCCAACATTTTCAAATCTAAGAATATTGGATCCTTCTCTATTCTTATTATCGGTAATGTTTCAAGATCCCTTCTACTTAGTTTATC
Source organism: Viscum album (assembly GCA_963277665.1). NCBI lineage: Eukaryota > Viridiplantae > Streptophyta > Magnoliopsida > Santalales > Viscaceae > Viscum > Viscum album. The sequence goes on along the minus strand of OY728135.1, from coordinate 245,448,494 downwards.
CACCACATTATTCACTTTTCTGGAATGGTAGTGGATTGAGCATTCATAATCGTTGATGATCTCTAATCATATTCATCGTAACATGTTAAGCTTCTTATGTGTGAATATATATTTGAGGCTCTTATTATCAGTATATATTTCACACTTATACTCATAGAAATAATGTATACATATTTTTAAAGGTAAGATCACAACTACCAACTCCAGATCTTGTGTGGGATAGTTTATCTCATGAATTTTAAACTGCCTTAAGGTGTAGTCTATCACTTTATAATTTTTCATTAGTACACATACTAGTACATTCTTTGAAGTTTCTTTTTATATCAAAAAGAGTTCCCCACTTTTTGGTAGTTTGAGTACTACCGTAATGATAACCCTTTTTTAACTATTTGAAGTATTCCTCACATTCATCAGTCCATAAAAACTTTTCTCCGTTATGATTAATTTTGGTTAGTGGGTTTTAAAATCATGATAAGTTCTTCACAAATCACTGTTAATACCCAACTAGACCAAATAAACTATGGATCTCCATTACAGATGATGGCATGGGACACTCTTTGATTTCCTTTATCTTGGAAGGGTCCATAGATATTCCTCTGCTGGTGATAACATGCCCCAAGAATGATACTTCCTCCATCCAAAACTCACATTTACTACACTTTTCATAATGTATCTCTTTTCTCAAAGTCCTTATCATAGTATTAAAATGATCCTCATGTTCCCCCTTTCTCTTGGATTATATTATAATATCATATATAAATACTACCACAAATTTATCGAGGTAATTATAAATACTCCATTAATTAATTTGATGAATATTTCTAGAGATTTAGTGATTTCAACAGGCATAACTATGAACTCATAGTTTCTGTAACTTTTTTAAAGGTAGTCTTTGGAATATCTTCCTTCCTCACCTTTAATTGGTGATATCCGGACTGAAGGCCTTCCTTAGAGACGCACATGGAACCACATAGTTGATCAAACAAGTCATCTATACATGGAAAGGGTTACTTGTTCTTTATGATGATTTTTTTAAGCTCGTGATAATCAATACTGATGCACATTGATCCATCCTTCTTCTTGACTAAGAGGACCAGTGCGCCCCATGTTGAATCACTCAGTCGTATAAAACCCTTGTCTATATTCTCTTATAATTGATTCTTCAATTCTTCCAACACAATGGTGTCCATTCTATAAGATTTCTTTGATATAGGTAGAGATCCAAGAATAAGTTCAACTAAGAACTCAACCTCTCAGTCAAGCAAAATACTGGGTAATTCTTCAGGGAATGCATCATTATATTCACTCACAATGGGAATGTCCTCAAGCATGATTCTCTCCTTTGTCTCAATAATTTGATCTAGATATGCTTGATCACAAGGAAATAATATCCACACGTGAGATGATTATTCTTAAGAAGATTCATCCTCATACTTACACTTATACAAAATTGGAGGATGCCTCAAGATGTAAAGAGTTATCTCCCTTTCCTGATAGTTGATGTTTTCTTCGTATAAAATAGCCAATACATTCCCAATATAGCATAAAAATCCACCAAAGTAAGTAAGACCATATTTTTCGGGAGGTTCAGCCAACAAAAATTAACAGGTAAGGAGTTACATGCTTTGGATGCAATAAATTCTCCATTTTTTGTTCTCATAGATAACTCAACCTCCAAATTTAGAGATGGTGTTTGAATAGTTCTACTAAACTTTCAATATATGAAAGAATGAATAGAACCAGAATAAAATAGTACCTTCGCTATTATTGAATGAATAACCAGAATACTTGTCACCACATCATTTTTAGGATCCACCTCAGTAGTAGTAATGGCATAAGATTTTCCTTTCTCCTTTGGCTTTGGTAGCTGCTAATGCTTATTACCCTTGAGGAATTGAGGTTTAGTGCACTAGATTTCATAGTGCCCTTGCTCCCTACAATTCAAGCATTGAACCATAGGTGGTGGTCTCCTTTATTCCACCACAATTTCTAGCTTCTTCATGTATCTTAAACATTCATGATCTTGGTGTCCTTTTCTCTCACACTTGAATCATTTCCTCATCCCTTTGAGGAAATTCCCATGATTCTTTATCCCAAATTTTTGACATGTGAGTGGTTAAGTTTTATCTCCACCTTTTTCATTATATCCTATAGCTTGAAACTCCATATTTAGTTTCTTATAATCATATCCATGGGACCATTCTCAAAAATCCATATCCACTTTCATTTTATATCGAAAAACTTCTTCATAACTTTCAAACTCTCAAATTTCTAGAGCCTATTGTTGGTGTGTTTTTAAACCACTATAGAATCTACCTATTTTTCTATCATTTTTTCTAACAAAACTATAGGCGTACCTTGAAATCCTTGTCAAATTTGTTTCATAAGAAGTGATAGATTCACCTTCCTTTTTATTTACCTCAATGAATTCTCTCTTTATCTACATGTGAATATTTTTATGGAAATACTTGTTAATAAATATTTTCTTAAATTCTTCCCACTCTATCTCTTAAATTTCATCATTAGGCTTGGTGTTCTTAATAAAAACCCACCATTAATCACACTCTCCATATAGATGATAAATGGCCAGAGTCACCTTCTCCATCTTAGGATAGTAAAGCACATAAAATATCTTCTCTATTGAGTTGACCCACTATTCTGCAACTATTGGATTGGAAGATCTACCAAATGATGGTGGTCATTACCATATAAAAGACTCGATATCCAATTGTTCTCTCTTAGGTGAAATAAGAAGATATACATTATTTAGATTATTTTTCATAGACTGAGATAGTTGGGTATACATCACCATGAAAGTTTTAACTCCACCTCTGAAGGCATTGGGGATGTCATTCGGGCATTCGCTGCATTGTCTCTCACATGGATTGTTGGCCTGGTGTTGACGCTACTTTTAGTTACATTGTCTAAAATAATGGAAAGGGAAATGACTTAGCACAAAGTGATTCATCCTTTGAAGAAAACATCAAAAATCGAAAAAGGAATGAAAAAGGAGTCAAAGGGCCTAGGGTCGCGCAAGTTCCCTTACTGTTGCGCAAGTATACTTGCGCACCGCCTAATGGTCGCGCAAGTGACTTGCGCGCCCTAAGTGATAACCGCCCGGGGTCTTCTATAGCCTATAAATACCCCCGGTGGGCCCCCAATTTGAGGGAGGATTTTTTCCAGAATTCACATATAGAGATCTGAACTCCCAAGTCTCTTCTTCAGTTCTTCCAAACACTTCTAAGGTAATTATTTACCTAGAATGGAAGGTCTAAACAAGAGTAGTAAGGTCTAAGCATTATAATCCACTAACACTTGCACGCCTAAGTGTTTTACCCTTAAGGGAAATGGACACACTTGCGTGCCTCCCTTCTTCTTCACCAGAACTTGCGCGCCATCTTTTGGAAAGCCTTTAGGGATAATACTAAGGGTTTGAGATAAGTCTCACCCAAGTATTACCCTAAGGGCTGAAAATCGTGCAAGTAACCATGTGCCGCATAGGTATACCTGCGCGACCAGGACTTGCGCGCCCATGCAGTACCTGCGTGCCTGCCAGGACTTGCGCGCCCTTCTTTTTTCTTGGGTGCCCTTCTTGCCCATTTAACCCCTCTTATGCCATTCCACCTCTCCTATTCAAGATTCAGTCTTCAAGACACTCTTCAAATCCATTTATTGCATGTTTTCTTGATTGACTTCCTTATCCGAAATGAATTCCGTGAAACATCTCTCAAAACCTAGTGATTTACACATCTTTATTTCACTAAAATTAGATATTTCATTCATTCAACCTCATCTTTTAAGATGAGAGAACCTTATTACTGGGCATCCTCTTTAGGAGTAATCCCCAAGTCCTCATTAATCAGGGCCTCATTTTCAAGAGTAAGCCCCAATTTCAAATCCTATTCATTGGGCATCCTCCTCAGGAGTAAGCCCCAATTTCAAATCCTATTAATTGGGAATCCTCCTCAGGAGTAAGCCCCAACCATAATTCCTTTAACCTGGGCATCCTCCTCAGGAATAAACCCCAGTCTTAAAGTTCCCAAATATGGGCATCCTCCTTAGGAGTAAGCCCCAGTACCCTAATATGGGAATCCTCCTCAAGAGTAAGCCCCAGTCCCCTAATTTGGGCATCCTCCTCAGGAGTAAGCCCCAGTCCCCTAATATGGGCATCCTCCTCAGGAGTAAGCCCCAGTCCCCTAATATGGGCATCCTCCTCAAGAGTAAGCCCCAGTCCCCTAATTTGGGCATCCTCCTCAGGAGTAAGCCCCAATCCCCTAATTTGGGAATCCTCCTTAGAAGTAAGCCCCAAGTCCCTTAATTTTTCAAGTCCCTTAACTTGGGCCTTCTTCTCAGGAGTAAGCCCCAGTCTTAATTTACTTTTGATTTGGACTTCCTTATCAGGGGTAAAACCCAATCATAAGTCCCCTCCTAACTTGGGCATCTTCCTTAGGAGTAAGACCCAAGATTAGAGTATCCAAATCTCCATGAAGCACATATACCTTTATGGACCCTGTTCCTAGATTTCTTTCCTGAAGTAAATCTTAATCCTCATCTATTTGGGCAGTCATATAAACATAAGCCCCACATCATTGCATCTTTCGTGGCACAATTGTCTGATTTTACCAATACCTCTTGTTTCTCACACCGAGCATGACTCACGTGATCTTAGAGTGTAAAATTAATTATGATATCTTTCTCTGATCCATCAATCATGCATAAACATCATACTCCCTTACTCGAACTATGTGGGTTCTGATTCCTTTTACAAATCAAAGGATACGTAGGTAGCCTATCTGCGGGTACGATCCCAACTTTGAAATAATCCATGTCCTTCTGAATGACAATAAACTTCAAGTGCCCCACTAAGTGGCTTTAAAACTAGTATGGTCAACATAATGACCAAGATACTTTTATGTATCAAAGGATACCATTGACTAAGAATCTCTAAAAAATACAGATGATTCTCTATCGATGAAGAACCTCTAATACATATAAAAGATTCTCTAAAATTCCTACATATCAATCATTGATTGTCAGATCTAAAGGAAAACTCATTTTATACTTGGTAATGTAATAAGGATTCATAAACATAACTTAAATCTATAAAGAGATTCCTGGAGTAGGCAATAATTCCCCTCAAAAGGGTGTGATGAGTCCGACCTCCCATCCTCTCAACCAATGAAAATTCCTAAGCCTCATCAGTCCACAACTAATGAGCGCCTACCTTTGGAAAGTAGGTTCAAATAGATATGGAATAATTTGATGTTTTCAGTTCTACGAACAAACCCGTTAGAAACCACTTGGAATGTTTGAACCTTAAATCAACGAGGTCATCCCCAATTCCAGAGGGAAACAAAAAAATGGTGAACCTGATGTGAATCCTTAACCAAGTTAAAATGATGCTTTGCTTATTTGTTAGGCCCCTATTTAAAACTCAATGAGAGGGCCAACAAAAAAACATTGACATATGTGCTCATCCAAAATATGTAATGGCTGAATTTATCTTGATTACGTCTGTTATATCAAACAGGCACTCTTTTCCAAGATTTTCTGCATTCTAAGAAATGGCTGCTCTCAAGTTCACACCTGTGAATACCACTACTGCGAATGCCACTGCTGCTACTCCTGCTGGATCGTCGTCCGCTCTGAGGACGACATCACCTACTCAGCATCTTCAACACTGGGTATCAAATGCGCTGGTTAAGGAGTACCGTCAAAATGGTACCATTCCAACTCTGGAGGCTGCCCGACAAGCCCTCTAAGTGAACAACTCACACCGGTTGTCCGAACAAAGATGACCAGTGGTCAAGAAGCAGGCGGTTCTAACAACCGTCTCCAACTGTTTTGGGTCATTATCCCCAGAATGCAATCACCATTCACTCTCATATTCTGGGGAGGTGAATGATCAGGGCCCTCAGGCCCTTAATTCAAGGAGATAGGAGTCCTTCCCGAGGGCTCCCACAAACAATCGCCACCAGAATCGTGCGGCAGTGTTCCCTTAACATGATGAGGGTACCGACTCTAGGCATTCGGCTCAGGTTCCTCAAACCTGAGTAGGAAAGAAGAATAACTAGAGGCGAAATCCGGTTAATAGTGAGAAGGTTCTCATCTCTTCCATCTCCGGAGAATTCCACCAACCTAACTTGGTGGCAAGTAACGAGAGTGAACATACACCCATCCGTTTTAATTCTGTTGTCCAGCAGACTCGTCTGGAAACATCACGCCAATCCTGCCAGGCAATTCCTACGGAGGACTATAGGCAGGAACATACACATATTTATACATCACCAGCTAGTCAGCAGGCTCATCTGACTACATATGATGGAGCTCGTCAACCACTTTCGGCAAAGTGCAATCAGAAGGCACATACACCTGCTAGTACTGATCAAGCCTACCAACAGTCTCGCTTGGTAGCATTCGGAGAAATCAGTCGAAAAGCTCTGGCAAAAAACAGGAGGCAGACTCAACTCTCTGCCCCTACACTTGAGTACTGTCAGGATTCACTTACAGGAAAAAGAGGACAGGAGTAGGAACACACACCTACTTCAAGCACGGAATGGACGTATATCCCCGTTCCGGCAGCTGAAGTCACCAAGCATATTCTATCAATGGCGAAAGAGCAGAAGAAAATCCATGCTCATATTCTGGATGCTTGCCAGGATATTATAACAGCTTCAGCGGCATCTCAGGGAAAGACACATAAATCTATCCCTACCAATGGAGTGACACATCAATAGTTCACTCCGGAACAGACACACACATTTTTTCCAGTCCAAGTGGGTTGTGGGGAATACTCCCCCATATCATACGGACAACCAAGTCAGGAACATACACCTGATTTGTGTGGAGATCGTTAGCTTAACCTGGAAATCTCTCCTGATCAGGCACATACACCTTCTCAGAGCAGCCACTTTCGTCAACAAGTGGTTTCCAAGGCGAGTAAGAAGGCGTCTAAGAAGAAGACCTGCCCAGCACAATTAAGAGATCAAGAGCCAATCTGTAACAAGGCCTTGCTCGATGTTGGAGTTCTTGAAGCCCTCAGACAGTTATCTATTGGAATTCAATATTTTACTCCCTCATTTCCCAATAGTGGGAACATTAATTCAGAAGGTCTTCAACAGACACTTCCTCATGAAGGCCTGCTTCATGACAATTCAGTCGATCTCGAAGTTTCATCTTCAAATGAGATCCACAAGAACCCTCTGTGTGGTCAGAAGACCAAGGATCAAGAGATCTCATATTTTTTTGTAACCCACCATGGTGGTCCTCCCCATGATGATAAATTTCACTACAAAATTCCTCTCTGTAGTAGTGATTCACATTGCCTGGAATATGATCCAGTGGACAATGTAGTGCCGAGAAAGCCCTCTTATCTTGAGGAACTTGCAAATGCGAAACCAGTCATGTCTGATTCTTCATCGCTAGTAGGTGAAATACTTTCTCAATCAGAATATAGCCCAGGGTGTAGTTCATTCTCCAAACCACCCCTAAGTCATGCATCTTCTAGTTTGATCAGTGATTTCTTTACCAATCTTGTTGAATCTGATGAAGCAACAAGGAATCACCATCTCTGGTCAAATCAGGAAGAAGAATCTTCATTGAATGATAAAGAAGAAATGTTGAACATGAGAAAACAACTGGCGAAAGGTGAAGTGCCAGTCATGTTTTGGCCTATGGATGACTCTCAGTATGAAATTCTAGATATGTTGATGGAAGATGAAATTCATGATATTCGTCTCAACATATGGAAAACTCTTTGTCAGTTGAAAAAGAAAGTATTATCTTATGATGAATATGAAAATCATGTTAAGATAATATAAGGGTTATAACATCAGATTGATTTCGCATCTCTATCAGTCTCTTGATATCTGAAGGCTGAAAAGCAGCAGAGATCCCTTCAGCGTTCATGCCTTGGTGCACTAAGAATATTGCGCCAGTTAATTGACAATGCCCCATCTGGTATTCATGTCAGATGATGGTGGGTTCATAGAGTACTACATTTCATTGTGTTCTCCAGTCAAAAAGGCCTGCCAAAAATGGTTTCATGCAATGTTATTTCCCATGGATGGCCAAAGTCAATGGTTTTTGTTTGTAGTCAAAAGCTTGCCCAAGAACAGGCTTCAACTAGTTCCTCTCAAAATCAAGAATACAGAGAACAAGTTGTTGAATTACTCCTGCATCAGGAAAACAAGAATATTGAATAGGCCTCTCGTATGGAGCAAGCACATCATCAAGTGATAGAAGTGTCGGAAATCATCCAACGGTCTTTCGAGCCGGGTGATAAAAGTGGATGTCGATTGATGCATCCAGCTAATTTCCAGACTAAGGTCTGCAAGATCAGGAGATCTTTTAAGAAAGTCTCTGACATAGCATGTCAAGAGCCACCCCATCTCTCCATACTGGGGACTCTTTTAACCCAACCCTCGGAATCAACAAATAGGATTTGAGGAGTTGAGCGGGAACAGCAGGAACAGCCCCAGTCCACCGGACTGAGGATTTTTTCAAATCATCAATCCCCTCCTCAGAGAAATTCGGTCTTTTCTCGATTTGGGAAGAATCCTTGAGAGGAACGAAGAGCCAAATTATCAGGAGATTCTCTCCAAATTACGGTTCACCAAGAAGTTCCTGAGGGATCGAATCAACAAAAGGAAATGTCTCATCAAATACATGGAAGGAGACAATATCGCAGGAATTCCAATAGGAGGGATTCAATGCATTATGCATCAATCAATGTCATCAATGCTGTTTTTGCTAATCCACCAGATGAGGCTCATTCAGAGGGATCAGATGAAGAGGTTCATGCCCAAGAAGTTGTACGCATAGACACAAATGAAGAAGGTGTGTATACACGAAATCAAAGGATTACTCAGAACCTAGGTAATCCTTCAAGTAACCCACTTCCCCTTCTCCGAAAGGGATCAAACAAGGGGAAGGGAAAGAATCAGGTTACATATCCTTCCTCTGGAGAAGGCCAATCGCTCTCACTAGAGAAAATATTTGTGCAAAAAGAGGACGAAATGAAGGAATTGAGGAGGTTGAACGTAGAACTACTTCAAGGTAGTCTTCCTCCTAAGCATGCGGGAGTCCGTCAGCTAAGGGAATTTGTTGTAGCTACTGAGATGGATCAAGAATATCCTCCTCTATCAGTACACCCTCACAGGTTTAATCCTATGGGTCAAGTGCAACAACAATTGGTAGTGCTGTCATCAGTTGTAGTACCAGCTACCATACCTGTCCAAGCTCCAGTCAGTGCACCTGTTCAAGTCCAAGTTCAACTGGATGTTTCTCAAAAGTTAATAACTATCATTGAGTCATTAAAAGCTCAGTTAGAGACTATGGAAGGAAATCGTGTGCAGGTTCAACCAGAAAAGAGATCTTACCCTGAATGGGTAGATTCAGTCTCTCCCACATCAAGTTTTAGAAACCATGTATTCCCTGTTTTCAATGGATAAGGCGATCCTGAACAGCATTTGACGCATTACATGTCTTGTTGCGATCCTATGATGGAAACTCCGGAGCAGCAAGAAGTAGTGAAACTCAGATGCTTCATGTAAACCTTGCAAGGACTAGCCTTTTTCTGGTATACAAGATTGCAATCCCAGTCAATTACCGGATGGGAAGATCTTCACCAAAGATTCCTTCTCCAATTCAGCTCAATGTTTCCAAAGACAACAGTTTTTTATATTACAAACTGTAATCAAAGGGAGAATGAAAGGGTCTCAGATTTCATTACTCACTGGAAGGGATTAACATATTCCCTAAGCTTAGCACTCCCTCAAAAGGAACTGTTTCACATCTGTGTGGAAAATCTTTGTGACGAATTACGCACACCACTGATCCCTGTGAAATACACAGGAGGGTTTCGAGACCTTACTTCAATCGCTCAGCAGATTGAAGATTCCCTTATAAAGAAAAAGGATAAAGCTCATGTAATTCCATCAGCTCCAGGAAGGAGAATGGGTAAAGAAGAGACTGCTACAGTTATGATTAAACAAGCACCTGTACCTGCTTCTACCTCAAAACCTTCATATTCTCGAAGTGCTCCACCTCCTGAGCATCAACAACAAATTCCATTTCGTCAAGATGATCAAAGAGATCAAAGACAGAAATATTTTGATGAGTTGAAGAGTAAAGTTTACTCTTTCCAAAATGAACAAGTTCCTGGTTTTTTCATTTCAGCTCTGGAAAATAATTTGGTTCAATTGCCAATGCCCAAGAGGCCAAACAAGGAAGGAGATGAAGATTGTTCCAACTATTGCCTGTTTCATCAAATGTTGGGGCATCCCATCCAGGAGTGTTTTGTCTTCAAAGACCTCCTGCAAAAGATGGTCGACTCAGGACAGGTCAAACTGAAAGGTTCTTCAGCTCAGGTAGCATGTGTTACTGCTATAGTTCCAGAGGAGGAAGGCGAGTGGAAAGAAGTCAAAAGAAAAATTGCACAGAAATATGATGATTGGATAGTCAGAAATATGATCAACCAAACTCATGCTATTTTTCAAACACAATTGAAGAAACCAATTGTGCCTTCTGCCATGAATTCCATAGCAAAACGCTCTTCATCAGAGGGAAAATCCTCAAAGAAACGGCACAGTTCCACGAAAGAGGAACAATCAGAATAAGATGAGTATATGTCAAATCCTAAGCTGTCTTTGACTCTGGAAGATTTCATGCCATCTACTTCAATGCCACAGGCACCGCCCCACCAAACGGAACAGGCTAAATTGGATAGTCAAGTAGAGTCCTCATCAGATGAAGAGTTAATATTTGGTTCTGTTAATATGATTCACTTAACAGATCCTTATGCCAATCGCAGTTTCAATTTAGATGAGCCTAAATTCTCTGTATCAAACAGAAGAATTAGAGGAAGTTCCAGGGGTCTGGGATATAAAGGAAGACGTGGATATCCCAGAAGCCATTATTCTAATTCTACCCCTGCTAGAACTGTGTATGCAGCAGAAACTCGTGGAAGAGCCCTTCAGCGAGCTCAGAAAGAATAATCAAGTTCTTCCACCAATAAAAAATTCAGTCCTGGAACATTTATTTTGGAGGATCGGTTGGGGGTTCCACCTTCATCCTCTCAAAAAGTAAATGGATCTAATTGGTCTAATCTTCCAAAACCAGAAATATTGCCAAATCCTATCCCAATACAAGATGCATCAACTTCCAAAGCATATGCTTCCAAGGCACCAGCTAAACCACATGTTCCTATTGGGAAACGTAGACCTCTGGATCAAAAGTATGATGTATTGAAACACCTGGCCCAAGTACCGGCCAAGTTATCAATTATGGATACTTTGAATATGTCAAAGTATCTTCGGGATGCACTCATCGAGGCTTTGTCAAGTCCTCAGGAGTTTGAAACTGAAATTACTGCAGCTGAAGTCTATCACGTAGAGAATAATCCTGCGGAATGCCATGTAGTGATATCTTTAATAGATGAAGATGAAGATGATGTCGTGTATGGACATATTAGACCTTTGTACTTATCTGGAAAGGTCAATGGCATAGACATCCGAAGATCGTTCATTGATAATGGTTCAGGAGTCAACCTCATCACCATTCGTATACTTCGTCAATTAGGCCTCAAGGAATCTAATTTATCTCCTTATACTATGATGTTACAAGGATATGATAAAAACTAACAAGAACCACTGGGCGAGATTACACTCAGAACCCAGTTTGGAGATCTTGTATCCAATTCAGATTTCATGGTTGTTGATCAAGACTCAGCCTTCAACATCTTGCTTGGAAGACCCTGGCTACATCAACATATGGCTATCCCTTCATCATACCATCAATGTCTCAAGTATTGTTTTGATGGTCAAGTTGGGACATTTTATGGTGATAAGGCCTCGTTCAAGACATGTGAATCTCAATACATTGAGGCGGAATTCTATCACATGAAGGGAAGGGAGGAATCCACAACAAAGGATATTACCAAAGTTAATGCTCCATATGATTTGGAAAAGATTCTAGTAAATCCATTTGCGCATGTGAGTACAGATTATGTGTTGTCTATCAGTCAAATTGACAGGATAGACCCAAATCAAAATACTCTTATGGAAAGATCCATAATATCAATTACAGCAATAGATCTAGACAACATGGGAGAAATTGGTGATCCTCCAGGCAATCATGAAAGCTCAAATGGAGATGTCTTCATTTCATCTGCTGAAATCCAACAAGTCTATACTTCACCAACCAGGCCAGAAGGAGTGATAGTGACGTCAGAGGTGAATAATGATGTCAATTCTCAATCCATCATCTCCTCTTTATTACCCAAGGAAGACCCTTCATCATCAATTGGGTCGGAAATGGAAGCCTCTTCTTCAAGATGTTCAAATTTTAACATCTCTTCTGATTATGAAAATTTTGCTTCATCATCTACTATGCAAGTAGAAACAGAAGAAATAACACGTGTTGAAGAAGAAGAGGAAGATCTCATAGATGCTCCTCCAGCATTTGAAGATGGTATCTCTACCACCATGGATGAACTCAGAGAAATAAATCTAGGTACAAAAGAAGATCCACGCCCCACTTTAATTAGTGCGGCCATGACTCTTGAAGAACAAGAGATGTATATTTCCTTTTTAAAGAAAAGTCGAGACATATTTTCTTGGAACTATACAGAAATTCCCGGGCTTGATCCTGATGTTTCTACTCATCATTTGGGTTTACCATAAGAACATTGAGGATTTAAGCAAGCCGCGAGAAGAACACACCCGACTTATGCTTCCAAAATTGAAGCTGAAGTGGATAATATTATAAAATATAACTTCATAAAAGAAGTTCAATATCCCAAGTGGTTGGCTAATATTGTCCCTGTGAAGAAAAAGAATGGACAAATTAGAGTTTGCATCGATTTTAGAGATCTTAATCGGCATTGTCCTAAGGATGATTTTCCAATTCTGATTACAGAACTTCTGATTGATGCAACAGTTGGCTATGAAGCACTTTCCTTCATGGATGGATTTTCCGGATATAATAAAATCCGAATGGCTCCAGAAGATGAGGAATCTATAGCTTGCAGATCCCCTCAGGCTGTGTTTTTCTATCGAGTAATGCCCTTTGGCTTAAAGAATGCAGGCGTAACATATCAGCGTGCAATGCATCGCATCTTCAAGCCCTTTTTAGGGAAGTTCGTTGAATGTTATGTGGATGATTTGGTGGTCAAATCCAAAAAAAGTTCTAATCACTTGGCTGATTTGGAAGTCATATTCTGCAAGCTTCGACAACATAATTTGAAGATGAACCCCTTAAAATGTGCTTTTGGGGTAACCTCAGGAAAATTTCTTGGCTTTTTTGTACGCCATCGTGGTATTGAAGTCGATCCTGAGAAGACCAAGTCAATCCTTGGTATGTCACCTCCTCGAAATTTGAAATAATTGAGAGGGCTTCAGGGACATTTATCCTATATTCGGCGTTTCATCGCCAATTTGATAGGAAAAATTTTACCCTTCACCAAATTGATGAAGAAGGGAGTCACTTACCAGTGGACTGAAGAATGTCAAGAAGCATTCGATATTCTCAAGAAATACCTCTTGAGTCCACCAGTACTCATGCCACCTGTTGAAGGAAGGCCACTTATCCTCTACATGAAAGCTTTAGAGCGATCATTGGGTGCCTTTCTTGCTCAGAAGAATGATGCTGGGAATGAAAACAGCCTTTACTATCTCAGTCGGACTATGCTTGAAGTTGAAACCCGGTATTAAAATATTGATAAGTGCTGCCTAGAATTAATCTTTGCAACTCAGAAGTTGGGACACTACCTACAACATCACGAGGACCAATTGGTATCTTGCAATAACCCGCTCCAATTCATCCTTAGTCGTCCAATGCTTACAGGACGTCTGGTAAGGTGGGCAGTTATTTTGCAGCAATTTGATATTCAATATGTGTCTCAAAAGTCAATAAAGGTCCAAGCTCTGGCCGATTTCCTGGCTGAACATCCTTCATTGGAAGATACATCTTCAGATATTGAACTCCCTGATGAGGAAGTCTTCTCTATTCAGGATAGTCCTCAGACATGGGAAATGTACATTGATGGTTCTTCCAGAAGTCCAATAGGGAGGAAAATGGAAAATCCTAAATTCAACAAGGTTGGTTTAGGAATTGTGCTCATTTCTCCAGAAAAGGCAGTTTTACCCTATTCCTTTTTATTATGGGAAGGTGGTACCAATAATGAAGCAGAATACCAAGCTCTCATCGCAGAATCGGAGTTAGCGCTTCAAGCAAAAGTGAATCACTTAAAGGTGAAAGGTGATTCAGACTTGGTAATCAAACAAGTCAATGGGGATTATTCCATCATAAAAGAAGAATTAATCCCTTTGTATGATTACGTTAGAGAGTTAATGGCAGAATTCTCTTTGGAACCGACATTTTCTTATGTCCCAAGATCACAAAATTCCCAAGCTGATGCATTGGCTAATATAGCCACAGCTCTGGCAGATCCAAATCGGGACGAGACAACCATCAATATTTCCCACCGTCGTGCAATTTAACCTTATGTTCGAACCATAATAGAGGAGATCAATGAAATTAGTCCCATTCTTGAACCATATGGTCATACTACAGGATGGATGACACCTATCAGGGAATACCTTCAAAATGGAACACTTCCACCTGATAGAGCCAAGAAAGAAAAAATTCGGTGACGTGTGGTCAATTTTACTCTTTATGATAGCCCAGATCACCTAGAGAAAGTTCTCTACAAGTGTGGTTTTGATGGAGTTCTCTTCAGATGCATGGATGGTGAAGAGACAATGGCTGTCATAAAAGAAGTACATGTAGGAGTCTGTGGTGCCCACCAGTCTGGACATAGACTGTCTGATCAGATTCGAAGGCTTGGATACTTTTGGCCTTCAATGATACAAGACTGTGTTGATTTCACAAAGAAGTTTCATTCATGCCAAGTACATGCCAACTTTATTCATCAACCTCCAGAGTTTCTTCATACAGCTAAATACTTGTGGCCATTTTCCATGTGGGGAATGGATGTGGTGGGACCTTACCCTTTAGCTACGGCCAATCAGTTTAAGTATATTCTTACTGCTACTGACTTCTTTTCCAAGTGGGCAGAGGAAATACCTCTCAAAGAAGTTAGTTATAAAAGCATTTTTAGTTTCATCAAGTCTAACATCATTACCAGATTTGGTGTCCCTTATACCATATTAACAAACAATGACACCAACTTTTGTTCATATGAGGTGAAGAAGTTTTATCAAGAATACAACATCAAATCCAATCATTCATCTCGGTATCATGCAGCGTCCAATGGCCAAATAGAATCCTTCAACAAGACTCTGTAAAATATACTACAAAAGATGGTGGATAAGGATAAGAGGACATGGCCTGATAAACTCTTTCATTCTTTATGGGCTTATCGGACCACCACCTGCACTGCGACGCGGTCAACTCCATATTCACTGGTATATGGAATGGAAGAATTCTTACCAATTGAGGTTCAATTACCCTCACTCAAAGTAGCTATTTCTGATCATTCATCTATAGATGAACAATCTCAAAAGAGATTGGATGAATTGGAATGGTTAGATGAGAAAAGATTTTGCACACTGCACCACTTGGAAGTCTACCAGAATCGAATAGCACGAGCTTTCAACAAAAAAGTTCGTCTTCGTTCATTCATTCAGGGAGAACTAGTATTGGTTCTCAAAACTCTAATGATACCAGGAAAGAAACCTCTCAATCTTGAACCAAAATGGGAAGGACCTTATTCAATACATAAGGTCTACTCTAATAGAGCTTATTCATTAATCTCAATGGATGGAGAACTCGTCACTACTCCAACCAATGCCATATTTATGAAGAATTATTTTGTATAAACACAAAATACATTGTTGTGGTCCATGTATACGACCTTAAACTATTTACATGTCCCTTACGTCCAGCATGACGTTAAACTGCACCATCCAAGGTCAATTCATATGACCTTAAACTATTCGCACTTTCTTCCAACATGATGTTAAACTGTGTCCCCTTCTTCGTCCTTGCTATATGACGTTAAACTATACAGCAACGGTCCATGCATATGACCCTAAACTATTTGCAAGTCTCTTACGTCCAGCAAGATGTTAAACTACATCATCCATAGTCCATGCATATGACTTTAAACTATTTGCATTTCTTTCGTCCAACATGACATTAAACTATAACGTCGTCCAACATGACGTTAAACTATGAAAAAGTCCCTAATACGTCCAACATGACATTAAACAGTGTCCTCTTTTTGTCCTCACTGCAAGACATTAAACTGCACATTCCCCCTTTTTTGTCCAACATGACATTAAACTGTATTGTCCCCATCGTCCTAACTACATGACGCTAAACTATACAGAAAGTCCTTTAATACATCCTACATGACATTAAATTGTACATCGTCCCTGCTATATGACATTTAACTATGCAGCACCAATAGTCCTAACTACAAGACTTTAAAACTGCATATTCCCTTCATATGTCCTACATGACATTAAACTGTGCATCGTTAGGGTTGTTGTTACCTCTTGATTCTCACACCGAGTATGACTCACGTGATCTTAGAGAAAACTTCAACCATAACACTCTCTCTGGGATACTAACCGTGTGTAAGTCCCAACACTATTTTTTAGGTCGTTGTCCCCAAGGACAACTTGATCACTAATTCATTCTTTAATTGAACTACGCGGACTTTGATCCTTTCCTTCCAGGCTGGGTACGTAGGCAACCTCCCAAGGTTCAAGCCCAAAACCAATCTCTTCACATCGGTTCACCTCCATCTCATACGATGTTGATTTGTGAAACCGCCCCTAGAATCAATATCTTTACATTGGTTCACTGTCATCCTTGTTATACGACGTTAAACTATACAACACTTTTGTCTTGTATGACAATAAACTGTAATATTCTTTGATACCCTCACCTGAGAGGGAATCATTATTTACATTGATTTTCAATCATGTTTCATTTCAAAGACTACGTGCATACATGGAAATTCCCGAACCTTTTATCTTGGGTTAAACCATCATTGCACTAAGGTCCCCTTTTCACCCTTCACATTTA
The DNA here is from genome assembly GCA_963277665.1 of Viscum album. Classification (NCBI taxonomy): domain Eukaryota; kingdom Viridiplantae; phylum Streptophyta; class Magnoliopsida; order Santalales; family Viscaceae; genus Viscum; species Viscum album. The sequence continues at coordinate 245,431,436 of OY728135.1, read as the reverse complement.
TGAACCAAATTTGTACATAGGGTATTTCTAGAACTATGTGGGCTTGATTCCCATCCTTATGGGATACGTAGGAACGTTTGAGTGTCCCTCGAATCTAGCCCCAAGTCTTTGGGCCTAACCCCAAATTCCACTTTCAGTCCCTTGGCTGAAAAGTCCTCATGAAAGCACACACTGTGTATTTCTTATAATGGTATGAGCTCTATGACCCTAAACTAAGATATCCAATCCTTTTGTCCCACAAGACGTTAAACTGTAGTTTAAGAACTACGTATGGCTTGATTCCCATCCTTATGGGATATGTAGTGAAGTCCAACATTTTAATTCAGGACCCAGCCACAACATGATTATGGTTAGCATTGATCTGTGTATCTCTGCATACATTGGAAAATACCCATCTTTATGTGTCATAATCTTAACCTTAAATATTTTCAGATCTTCATAACCCTTTTATTAAAATATAATCACAAAAGTCCTGAAATTATGAGAGTTCTTTTGCCTGACCATGCAGCACGTGCCCTTAGGTGGCCTTGCATAAACAGTCTACATAACGGACCTGTCAGACAAAAGATGCTATTATTTGACTATGCAGTCAATTCCCTTAGGTGTCCCTACATAATTCAACCCCCTAATGGGTTTTTTAAATACTGGTAACTTCATTCTTGGGAAGAAAGTCTCTTTTTTCCTTATTTGTCTTAATGACAATATGTAGGGATCCGCAAAAATAGTCATCCTTAACATACTTGTCCCATATCCTTTTTCATGATCTGAAAGTATTCAAGCATATGGTTTATATTCTCCTTCCCTACATTTGGGTCAGACCTTCGTAGGAGTGATATCCATCCAGTTCTTCGATAATCTTGTTTGGAAATATCTTCTTCATATTCAAGTACCTCTTTCCATACAGCAAACTCTATACTTTGGAAAATTTGAATCTCCATAAACTATCACTGGATTTTTAGCACTAGGAAAGTAAATTTCTGAGAGTTATTTTGCCTGACTATGCAGCACGTGCCCTTAGGTGGCCTTGCATAAGTAGTCTACATAATGGACTTTTCAGCCAAAAGATTCTATTTATTTGACTATGCAACCAATTCCCTTAGGTGGCCCTTCATAATTCAACCACCTAATGGGTTTGTTAAATAATGGTAACTTCATTCTTGGGAACTACTTATTCCAATTCCTTTTAGCTCTTTTTCATATCATTCCTCATATTCAAATATTCTTAAGTCATAGTTTACATATTTTCCCTCGTACTTGAGTATGGTAATATGTTTTTAGATGAATTGTCAAGGAATTGAGTCAATTTTAATCCATTTCGGTCAAAGCTATTTCGACCTTAAACATTAGCCTCTTTATGTTCGACGTGCATGACTTTAAACTACCCACAAAAGACAAAAGAACTCTGAATAAAATTCAAGTTACAACTCACTAAACATACATTTTGTATGATTTAGGTAATATTGAGAAATTAAGAGATTCAAAGTTTGTAGGTTTATTTACATTAATCCTAGTAAAAAATCAAACTATGCTTACTAGGCCCATTGGCTTAGGTAAAATTTAAAGCAGGTAGCGAAAAAATAAAAGCATAAATGATTGAAGATAAAATTACTCTCCATTGATGCACAAGAATTAGAAGGACATCCATAGATTGGAGCCTCTTCTTTTTTTCATGAAATTACATGAGGCTGTCAACATAAGTCTTCACTTGATGTACAGTATCCCGAGCTTCATCAGTAGCCACTTGAAGCTCATGCACTCGACCAGCTTCACTCTTCTCATCTTGATGGAGTGCCTTCTTGGTATCTGCAATGGCTTTCATACCATTCGTTTGAGCTCCCTCTAATGAATTATTGAGTTGGTCAAGTTCCCCAGTAACAGCATCTAACTGTTGCTGGAGCTGCACCTGCTGGACGAATTTTTCTTTGATCTTATGCTTCAGCTCCTTCATCTTGGCAGCATAATCAGCCTCAGCTCAGGATACTATAGCTTAAAATTCACCGATGTTGACTGACAGTTTCTCCCTGGTCAGATCTTTGCGACACTTTTTCTCCTACTCCCTCCTGAAAATGACTTGTTTCACCGCAGCATGGATCTTTTCACATCCAAAACTACCAAGTCCTAGCATGAAGAACTAAGATGACAATTGTGAAATCTTTGATGACATCTCATCAAGAGGCACTTCAGATATGATTTTCCATATGTTGTTCCATTCCTTGCGTCGTGAAAATCTGAGCGCCTTAAGCACCTTCGGGTCTGATTCGACATCATCATCACAGGGGGCACGTAATCTAGGATTAATGCACTTAAGGAAGTGCCCTGTTCTGCTCCTTCCCCCCTGACCCCGGTTGCTTCACCTTCTACTACTGTTTGGGAGGAGGTTGAGACTTTACCTCCAGTTCTATCCATTGAAGTTGATAGCCCTGTTTGATCAATTAAAAGTATGGTTAGTTTCATAGAATAATGGAAGTTGGTTGTCTATCTTGAAAACTCAGTACAATCATTACCTAACAGTAGATCATCAGCTTGAGAAGACTCCTCCCCATCTTTCCCAGTTTCAACAGGATCTTCAAGATGGGTCTTAGGAGGGTTTACTGGATTTATCTCCACTTGAGCTAATGTTTCTACAATGGTAGGGTTGACATCAATGTCCACACCCTCTTCAGGCATTGGCAGTTCAGCAGCTTCTATGGATGGAACTGCATATTATTTTCAGTCATGATTAGAAGTTTAAATTATAAGAAAATTTACTGGACAAAGGATAACACTCATGCCCAAGGTCTTCTAAATCAAATGATAATTTAGCATGATCATAAAATTCTTCGAAAGACATGCCATGATTCATCATTTCATTCAATGATATTTCAGAATTCCTGGTTAGTCTCACCAGTGGGAGCATTTGATGTGTCCTCTTGGCGACCCTCATTCTGCAGCCCCTGACCCTGGACAGCTTCTTCAGGAAGGATGGCAGATTCAGTTGCCGCAGCCGCCAATGATTCTGATGCAGGTTCTTCTCTACTTATAGCAGCAGCAAGAGCAGTACTGGGAATAGATGTTGGATCTTTTTCAGGAGCAGCCAAGTCAGTCTGAATTTGCATTTGTTCCACAGAACCCTTCGTGGTCCTCAAAGGAGGATCAGTCCTTTCCCTCAGAGGAGAAATTGAAGAAGCCCCTGAAATCCCAAGAAAAATGAGCAATATTTTTCATGGTTTAAAATTCATGATTATCCGAAGGACTTACCACTACTGATAAAGCGTTTAGCGGTGGACTTCCTCCTTATTTGCCTTTGTCCTTTTGGATTTTTAGGAGTATCAGCAGTCTCCCTTATAGGAACCTGAATTGGAGAATGGAAGGCCATTTCCAATTCCTCATTCATGGCCTGCTGTCCTGGAGATATCTCGCCCGGTTCGCGAGGAGATTCAACAGTAGCCCCGATGGCAGTGCCACTAGGGCTATACTGTAGCGAAGGAACCTCAGTAGTTCCTTTCATTTCAAGCTGCAAGATGAAGAAAATAACTTCCTTAAGTAACAAAGCTTCGACTGGAATCAAGTTGCAAAGAAAATAAGGAAAGAAAAATTAGATCTTCGGGAGCCACATAATTATGCCAATCCTCATCTCTAGAACCACCAGCCCCCTCAGTGGCACCACGATCAATCATTTCCTTCACCCGCCTAGTGACAGGAACGGACTCATCAGTGGCATATATGAGCATTTCCAACTCTCTAATGTAATCCTGCACTTCATTGGGGTTATCCTCGTATTGGATATCTGTATAAGCCAGAAGATTCCCTATTCCAGGAAGTTGTAGGCCCTCACACAAATCCAGCCAGGCGGTCTCAGTACCACAGTATAAACTCTGCCATGTCTGGACAGCCTCTGGTCTTAGATATGAAGGCTTTGAGGAAGGTCCTACAATCTTTGACTTCAATTTATTCCTAGCTCCTTCAACTATAGATAGAGAATAAAAAAATAAGACTTATTGCTTTATAAAGTAGTAGTGATTAAATTACTACAATGAAGTAACTCACTAGGAGTTGATGGAGTAGGTCTCTTGATTCTAACCGGAGGATTATATCGGGCACGAGGCCACTTTGACACTTGTTGTGCCTCATCATCCCCATCTTGGGAATCCGGTGAACCAGTACTAGAGGAGGAATCTGGCGAATCAGCTTCAGGTGGGGAAGCATCACCTTCATGAGGAAGGGTTCCTTTCTCTACAGTCCTCTTCCTTTTCCCCACCCGATAAACTGGGTGATTCAGCACCCCTTTAGGGTATGATGCTATCCAGTTCTCGGCATACCATGTGGTCAAGTTATGTGCCTCTTTTTCAAATGGTAGATCAAATACTGCCCCAGTCTTCTCCCTTGACGTCAGCAGCCACAGTTGCCGAGCAACCATCAGATGTTGCTCTAACCTGACATGTACTGGGGGAGATACAGCAATCTGTTGCAGACACTTGAATTGACGTGCAAATCTATATGGATCATAAGCCTCGCATATAATTTCTCCCTCAATCCTGGAAACTAGCACACCATCTCTGCAAGCCAGCATGTATTCCCTCAAATCCAAGTGGGTTGTTCCATCATCAACAAACCGCCCGGTTGGTGGATTTCCATAGGGAAAGAAGTTGAATTCCTTAAACATGCTCAGCCTCACTTTCATGTCATAGGCATTAAGATATAATGGAGTAACTCCATAGAATTCTTGCACTGACAGCCTGAAAGAACTTCCAAGAATTTTTACTCCATTCTATACATTATAAGTCCTTAAGTGAGTGGCGATCCATCCCCATAAAACTTGGAATGGTCCCACTATTCTTAAAGGAGATTTACCCATGAAGACATGAAGTAAACTCCTGAGAATCTTTGCTAAAATGGGGGTAGCCAACCCAACCATTTTTCCCTTATCCAACTTTGCCGCAATGATGAAGGTCCCTGGCCTAACGCCTCCCTTCGAATCCCTGACTGGAAAGAGATAAACGCTGACCCACAAAGCTAAGAAGCCCGCCAGAAGAGTCTTCTTCAAGATCCTTTGATTTGCATCATATCCCCATTTCTCAAATTCTCCTACTTCTAGAGTTGGCCAGAATGTTCCAGGAGCACCTCTCTTCTCAGGTTTTGGGCAGGTGGTAGGATGGGTGGGCCTCTTATCCTTGGATTTCTTTTTCTTGGATCCTTTATCCTTCAGATCCTTCTCCTTTGACTCCTTCTCTTTCTTCTCAATAAGAAATATTTTCATCCACTCCTCCAGATGAATATCCTTTCTAGAATGAGTTAAGGAGGTCTCTGAACTCTTTAGCCTGTGGAAGATTTTAAATAATTCCCGAGCTAAAGTAGGAGTCTTCTCTGAATCATTCCAAGTCACCTTGGGAGGAATGAATTCATCATACATGCCGCCCAAAATTGGAGCCCCTGAGATCCTGTGGACATCCCACAGACTGATGTCTACTTCTCCATGAGTTAGATGGAAAGAATTGGTTTCTGGGCTCTAGTGGTTGAGTATCTCCGGCACAAAGTTATCATTTCTGTAAACATATGTTTGCCCAAACCAGACAGCTTCGTATATCACCAATCCTTTTAAATCCTTGACAAACTCTGCACAGGTTTGTCGCACCTAGTACGCCCACATCCAAGTTGTCTTCACACCTCCCCCAGGACGGAAGTCCCAACTCTTCTTCCAGCCTTTGGATTGACCCATCTGAGTGTTTCAGAAGATTAAGGGGTGATAATGTGGTTGCAGCTTGGGCTTATGAGGTTTCAGATCTGGCGTACAAGGGTTGTGATGCATCATATGGGCCTTCTCCACTGCTCCAGTATTTATAAATCCTCCTCCACATGAGATATTTGCTGAATAAAAGTTGGTGTAATTATGAAACCACGAAAATGGGAGATAGTTATTTGCTTTTGGAATAGTGACTTCTCGCAGATGACCATAGCTATACAAAGGCAGCTAAATGCTTTGGGGGAAGTCGTGATGATATTTCTTCAGATACTTGGCCAAATCCGGAATAGTACTATCACCGAAGGTATAATAATTGTGGCCAATGATACTCATAATATCATCAAGTCTCTTTCTTACCAGTTCATCAGCTATTCCGATTCTCCTAAGAGCCATTGATTCTGCACAAAAGTTGAATAATTAACTCTTAAGTAAGTTGATTTTTCATAAAATTTGTGAAAGAATTAAAAAAAATGGCAAAGGAATTAAGGCGTGAAAGTATAAACTTGGCGCGCAAGTATAATGTGCCGCGCAAGTATTTGGCGCGCAAGTATCACCGCGCAGGTCCAGATACCTCGACAGCAGCGTGACAGCAAAGGAAAAGAGGAAAAGAGAGCAACTTGCATGACGGAGATGACATGCGCGGTGAGATCTCAAAAATCTGAAGTTCTGTGCAATGCGTGACAAATGAGTGCATATATATAGTCCAGGTCGGCCACCTGCGCACCTACAGCCAGCGCGCTCCAGCCCTGCGTGACTCGCACCTGCGTGATGATGGTTGCACGGTGAACACCTGCGTGCGTCTTTCCCTTTGGTTTTCTTCTTTTCCTCAGAGTCACATCCTTATTCTTTCAGATCCAACTCTGAGGGGGGAATTTTTTTGACACTCCTTTTCGTCACATTTTCTAAATAAATGGAAAGGGAAATGACTTAGCACAAAGTGATTCATCCTTTGAAGAAAACATCAAAAATCGACCAAGGAATGAAAAAGGATTCAAAGGACCTAGGGTCATACAAGTTCCCTTACTATCGCGCAAGTATACTTGCGCGCCGCATAATGGTCGCGCAAGTGACTTGCACACCCTAAGTGATAACCGCCCGGGGTCTTCTCCAGACTATAAATACCCCCAGTGGGCCCCCCATTTGAGGGAGGATTTTTTCCAGAATTCACATGCAAAGCTCTGAACGCCCAAGTCTCTTCTTTAGGTCTTCCAAACACTTCTAAGGTAATTATTTACCGAGAATGGAAGGTCTAAACAAGAGGATTAAGGTCTAAGTGTTATAATCCACTAACACTTGCGTGCCTAAGTGTTTTACCCTTAAGGGAAATGGACACACTTGCGTGCCACCCTACTTCTTCACCAGAACTTGTGCGCCATCTTCTGGAAAGCCTCTGGGGATAATACCAAGGGTTTGAGCCAAGTCTCGCCCAAGTATTACCCTAAGGGCTGAAAATTGTGCAAGTACCCATGTGATGCATAGGTATACCTACGCGACCAGGACTTGTGCGCCCACACAGTACCTGCACACCTTCCAGGACTTGCGCGCCCTTCTTTTTTTCTTGGGTGCCCTTCTTTCCCATTTAACCCCTTTTATGTCATTCCACCTCTCCTATTCAAGATTCAGTCTTCAAGACACTCTTCAAATCCATTTATGGCATGTTTTCTTGATTGACTTCCTTATACGAAAGGAATTCTGTGAAACATCTCTCAAAACCTAGTTATTTACACATCTTTATTTCACTAAAATTAGAGATTTCATTCATTCAACCTCATCCTTTAAGATTAGAGAACATTATTACTGGGCATCCTCCTTAGGAGTAAGCCCCAAGTCCTCATTAATCTGGGCCTCCTTTTTAGGAGTAAGCCACAATTTCAAATCCTATTAATTGGACATCCGCCTTAGGAGTAAGCCCCAATTTCAAATCCTATTAATCGGACATCCTCCTTAGGAGTAAGCCCCAACCATAATTCCTTTAACCTGGGTATCCTCCTCAGGAATAAACCCCAGTCTTAAAGTTCCCAAATATGGGAATCCTCCTCAGGAGTAAGCCCTAGTCCCCTAATACAGGCATCCTCCTCAGGAGTAAGACCTAGTCCCCTAATATGGGCATCCTTCTCAGGAGTAAGACCCAGTCCCCTAATATGGGAATCCTCCTCAAGAGTAAGCCCCAGTCCCCTAATATGGCCATCCTCCTTAGGAGTAAGCCCCAGTCCCCAAATTTGGGAATTCTCCTTAGGAGTAAGCCCCAGTCCCCTAATTTGAGCATCCTCCTCAAGAGTAATCCCCTAGTCCCTTAATTTTTCAAGTCCCTTAACCTAGTCCTTCTTCTTAGGAGTAAGCCCCAGTCTTAATTTCTCTTAACCATTCTTAATTTACTTTTGATTTGGACTTCCTTCTTAGGGGTAAAACCCAATCATAAGTCCCCTCCTAACTTGGGCATCTTCTTTAGGAGTAATCCCCAAGATTAGAGTATCCAAATCTCCATGAAGAAAATATACCTTTATGGACCCTGTTCCTAGATTTCTTCCCTGAAGTAAATCTTAATCCTCATCTATTTGGGTAGTCATACATACATAATCCCCACATAATTGCATCTTTCATGGCACAATTTTCTGATTTTACCAATACCTCTTATTTCTCACACTGATCATGACTCACGTGAGCTTAGAGTGTAAAATTAATTATGATATCTTTCTTTGAGCCATCAATCATTCATAAACATCATACTCCCTTACTCAAACTACGTGGGTTCGATTCCTTTTCCAAAACAAAGGATACGTAGGTAGCCCATCTGTGGGTACGATCCCAACTTTGAAATAATCCATGTCCTTCTGAATGAAAATAAACTTCAAGTGCCCCACTGAGTGGATTTAAAACTATTATGGTCATCATAATGACCAAGAGACTTTTATGTATCAAAGGATACCATTGACTAAGAATCTCTAACAAATATAGATGATGCTCTATCGATGAAGAACCTCAAATATATATATAAGATTCTCTAAAATTCCTACATATCAATCATTTATTGTCAGATCTAAAGGAAAGATCATTTTATACTTGGTAATGTAATAAGGATTCACGAACATAACTTAAATCTATAAAGAGAGACCCGGAGTAGACAATAATTCCCCTCAAAAGGGTGTGATGATTCCGACCTCCCATCCTCTCAACCAATGCAAATTCCTAAGCCTCATCAGTCCACAACTAATGAGCGCCTACCTTTGGAAAGTAGGTTCAAATGGATATGGAATCATTGGATGTTTTCGGTTCTACGAACGAACCCGTTAGAAACCGCTTGGAATGTTTGAACCTTAAATCAATGAGGTCATCCCCAATTCCAGAGGGAAACACCTGGTTTCTCCCAGTTCCCACTGTTATCTAAAATAGAAAAGGTTTGAACAAAACATAAGTCAAAATGTCATGAATAAATAATTTATTCCTTCATGGAATAAACTCTAATGTAATTTATTCTGGAATTCCTATGTTTATCATTTTTTAAAAACAATGATTCTTTATTTATTACTTCTACTTAATCTCATATTAAGGGTTTTAACTAATGTTATCTAATCCTAATTCATAAATTAACAAAACTGTGCTCTGATACCAACTATAGAGACCCTACTTTTTTCTCTCACTACTATTACATAACTTAAAAGATAAAAAATATAATAGTGTTAAAAAACCAAGATCCAAAGGTTTAGTGTCTTTGTAAAATTAGGAACATACAGAACATTTATATAATCACACATGCCACATAGAATGTATATAAATCTTAGATATAAATTAACCCATGGAAAGGAATAGATTTTATTTCATAAATAAAACATTCATGAATAAAATTTTGGGTAATAAAAATGTAATATCATATTGGTATAGTAATCATCAATCTTTAATGAAGAAGAAATAATCTCAATAGAAGTAAAAGATGTGTTTTTAGAAAAAATAGTTTTGTAAAATCTTTGTATTTTTCATAAAACCATATTAGAAACATGTGCATACCAAAAATTAAAAGGTAATAACAATTAAATTATATTTTAGGAGTATTGAATGCACATCCACATTGAAATTTGGAACGAAAGAGGAATAACCCAAAGAATGGAAATTGGGTTTGAGAAATCCCCTTACCTTATGTTTGAATTGTTTCTTCACTTTAATATCCTAGATAAAAAAATTAGATTAATTATTAAATAAATAAATAACCTATTATACATGTATTTTAATCATTATAATTATATTAATTTCATTTATAGCCATTTTATGAGTTATAGATTTCAATTTCACTGTTTCGAGAGTGTTCGTTTCTTGGTTCTCATGATCGGTTTGCTTGTATACAAGTATAGAAGTTCATGTAAGATGGGAATAATTCTCTAGAATTAAAATTATATATTATTAGTGAAATTAAATAAGATTAATTATTATTATATATTATTTTGTTTCCAGATATGAGGATGATTCATTAGGTAAAATGTTAATGATAATCATTTAGATTAATTTGGTGGTTTTTCAATCATCATGAACTAGTTTTGTTCTATTATTTAATATTATGTATATAAGTTAGTTAAAGAACAAAAAAAAGGTTATAAAATAAATTTTAAAATCTATTTCAACTATTATAATGGTTTTATGACCAGCCTTGAAGGTGTTAAAAGAAAATGAAAATGCATCATCCATGATGGCGGTAAAGCGACACATCATGAATGATTATTTCATTTTTTGAATAAAAAGAAGAGGAGAAGAGTTTTGATGATATATTATTCCATTAAAATAATAAAATTATGGTATATATAAGATATTTTAGTTATAATTCCACTTTTATAAGGGTAAGTGAGGAGATAAAAAGAAAATAACGGAAATTGAAAAAAAATTAAAAGAAAATGAAACAGGGTCTTACCTCTTCAATTCTTCTCCTTGAGAACCTCCTAAATAAATTTTTTTTGGTCTTGTGTTGAGACCAATGGCTCTAGGAATTTTGTTAGGATATTGGGGAGATTATTAGGAAAAAATTGGAAAATATTAAAAGATTTTAAGGTGTGATTAGAAGAGGTTATGAGGGGTGGTATTTATAGGGGAAGAGAGGGATGTTTTTTATTATTATGTTCATTATTTTCTTATTTTGCCTCAAGACTATCAATAGTTTGAAAATTATCCTTAAATATATTAAAATAATTAAGGATAGTTTGATATTATGGGCTTACATCATCCATACATTTCATATTACTTAGTAATTCATGTATTTGTTAAATATCGTAAATTATTGTATTTCGCTATTCAATAAAAATTTAACTATTTTAGAAACATACCAAAAATTCACCCTAACAATTTTTTAAAATGTAGAATTAATAAATGAAATCCATTTTATAAAAATAATTTATAAATATGGGAAATTTAATTTTTGATTAAAATCATCATTTATTCGAAAAATACTGATTTTAAAATTTTAACTGATTTAATGAAACTTTGAAAAATTAATTAATTTATCATAAAATTTTCTTATAATCATAATACATAAAAATATTAATTTATTAATATATTTTTTGGAAATAAAGGTTCTTTTAAATCATTATATTAATTATAAAATTGTAAATAAACATTTATGTTTTATAAAAATACCCAACACTTAATTTATCATTTTTAAAACATTTATTTTGTTATAATATGACATAATTATAACAAATTTTCATTTATAAGATGCCTAAATTTTATTTATACTTTCATTGGTGATTTTTCTATTCTATTGGTCGGATTAATATTCCTAAATGTCACATTATTATTCCAAAGGTCAGGTTACTATTTCATTGGTATAGGTTCCTTAATTTCTATGAATATTACTTATTTTATTCTTAATTCATGAAAATTATGTTTTTATTTGGATTTATATGCTATGTATGTGTTTAAAACTATATAATATAATTATAATAAGGTAAACAATTCCATTGATAAAATTTGGTTCTTTACAGTGATAGTTACGGGTGAGGAAGCCTGAGAGAAATTCCATGAGAACTTTGATCGATTTATATAGTTTTTGGAAAGAGTCATGGTACAGGTTGTAAAGAGTATTTTAGACCTTACATGATAGTTCCAATTGTAGAAGCATATAAATTTTACCAGAGAGCGTGTACCTAAGGCATTTTAGTTCTATATTGAGTCTATCCAGATGATCCTTTACCACTTAGAGACTCTTCCAAATAAGAGAGTCAAACTGGATATTTATATGTTTTGTGGTCAAGAAAAGTGTTGGGGGTATCTAGACATGGGATGGATAACTGGAAAATATTTAGTGGATGGACTTTCAGGAGAAGTTCTTAGACCACTTTTACCCTAAGATTCTTAGGTAGGATGACACAACTAAGTTTATGAGGTTGGCCCAATGGAGAATGTATGTAATGGACTATGTTGGACACTTCACATATTTGTAGTTATTTGTTCTAGTTTTGGTGGGGGACAAGGCTAATATAGAAAATAATTTTTAGGATGGGATTAAATGTGGGATAAAGTCCCAAGTTAACATCTTTAGGCTAAAAAGGTTTTTATAAGTGGTGAATCATACTCTAATTTCTAAGGGGAACCTAAAGGGTGATTCTAGTGAAGGAGAGGTGGTTTCTACTAAATGAGATGGTGGTACATATTTTGAGATTAGGAAGCATCACTATGATAATGTTAACCAGAGTAGTGAAAATAAGAGTGGCTAGGGGGAAGGGTAAGTTACTCAGGACATGGCTAGAGTGATCAGCCACCAGTGTGGTAGGCCAGGTCACCTTTGTAGACATTTCCCTGACCATCAATAGAGTGCTAAGATAGATACAGGATGGGGCATCTACAACAGTTTTTCAAGAACTTATGATAGTTGAGTAGTGATGTAGGATCTAGGAAAAATCAAAGTACTATAAGGGGGTATTCTTCCCCATATCAGTTTGGCAATTGGATTTCAACTTTCCATGGCGATCGAGGCAATAGATGTGGTACTTCTAGGTAATATCACCCATATCAGTGGGGTTGTGCATCTTTGGGGACTGAAACTACATCACAGGGAATAGGGCTGAGAAATTTACATTCATTTCAGCCTTCACTTGTAGATATCAAGGTTGGACCATCGATACTCTGAGGTACTATTCTTGTCGGTTCAATGCTTGATAGTTCCTTATTTGATATTGTTGCCTCTCATTCCTTTATATCTGTATAACTTGTGAATGGGTTGAGTCTTACCATGGATTTTTTGAATGGGGTTATGAAAATCGATACACCTTTAGGAGTATGGTTGAGAGACATCTTATTGTTCCAAGGGTTTTCTCTCGAGGGTGGGGAGTATCATTCTCTATAGGATCTTTATATACTTGATATGTCAGGCTTTAACTTGATTTTGGGTATGGACTGGTTGATAGTGTATCGATCCCACATAGATTGCTATCACAGAAGAGTGACCTTTATGTATCCTGAGAGTGGCAGTTATGTTCATCTAGGAGAGTGGGATATCCAGCAAGTCCATGCAGGGCTAGTTTATCAACAACTGGGGGAGCTCACAACCCAAGTTGCAAGTATTTTTCTAGAGGATGGGGGTGTGAATCATGATGTATTTCAACCCGTAGTGGATCAATTCTAGGATTTGTTTCTTAAGGACTTCTCAGGGATATCACATAATATAGATGTGTAGATTACCATTGACATCATGCCTAAAGCTGATCCAGTTTCCATTCCACCTTATAGAATGCAACCAATAGATATTCAAGAGCTTATGTCTCAATTATAATAGTTGATGGATAAGGGATTTATTAGTCTGAGAAAATTTCCTTGGGGTTCTCTAGTCTTGTTTTCTAAGAATACTACTAGAAACTTTCACTTATGTGTTGATTAATGAAAGTTGAACTAGATTGTATTGAATAAATGGTATCCTCTTCCACATATCAAGGATATTTTTAACTATTTGAGAGGATCTTTTGTATTCTCCAAGATTGAATTGAGGTCAGAGTATCATCAGCTCCGAGTTTGACCTTTTGATTTATCGTAGACAGTTTTTAAAAGCAGGTATATCCTGTATGAGTTCATCATGATGTCTTTTGGGTTGATTAATTCTCCTACTGTGATAATGTCCATGATGAACGGAATCTTACAACCACACCTAGATCAGTTTTTAGTTGTTTTTTTGGAAAAAATATTGGTGTACTCTAAGACTCATGATGATCATTACCAACATCTTGACATCATTCTAAGTACACTGAGAGAGAATCAGCTATACTCCTTGATATCTAAGTGTTAGTTTTGTATTGATCGAGTAAAATTCAGAGGTTATATCATCGCTGAGGAGGGTGTGTTAGTGGACAAAGAGACAGTGTAGGTAGTTATTTCTTAAGAGAATCCCAATAATGTTTTTGATATCAATAGAATTCAAGGTTTGGCAGGATATTATCAGAGGTTCATCAAGGAATTTTCCCACTTTGAAGCACCACTCTTGGGCTTGACCAAAAAGGGAGTTAAGTTTAAATGGTATGGAGCATGTGGGACTTCTTTCTAGGAGTTAAAGATGTGTTTGAACATCCCACTAATCATAATATCACTCATGATGAGTGAGGAGTATACAGTGTTTTGTGATTCATCTAGGATTAGACTTGGAGTAGTGTTTATAAATGGAGATTTATTTGTGGCATATGGGTCATGGAAGTTGGGTCCACATGAATGTAACTACCTGATTCATGACCCTGAGTTAGCTGTAGTGGTTTATGCCTTGAAGTGTTGGCAGAATTATCTGTTGGGAGAAAATTTTAATGTGTGCACCGGTCACAAGAGGTTAAAGTATATCTTTTTGTAGTGAGATTTGAATCTATAATAGTGGAGGTGGGTTGAATATATTTAGTCATTAGATTTTGAGCTAGCCTATATGCCCAAGAAGGGAAATAGTGTTATTGATGCTTTACACAGATAAACTCAAACTCAGGTAATTCAGGAGTCTAGTTCTTAGTGTAAGATGATGAATTTGATGGTTGAGATGCATATTGTGGTTCGGGAGGGCCAGGAGAAAATTAACATGTTATCAGTATCAGTATAGTCCAAACATTTTGAGCCGGATCAGGGAGATGTGGTATGAGGATCTAGAGTGTTTGGCCTTGAGGGAGATCCTTGAAGGTGGGGAGTCACCTTCAGAATGGACCATTGATGATTATAAGATCATCTATGTTAGGAACTGTGTTGTTGTTCCTATGAGTGTGTAAGAGGAGCTGATGTGTGAGTTTCATGCCTCGGAGTGGGTGGTTCATTCAGGATTGACCAAAATGTACCATGACCTAGGTCGACAGTATTGGTGGTCAGGCATGAAAAAGTAAATTGTAGGGTTCGTGACATGATGCTACACCTATCAACAAATGAAGGCCTAGAATCAAAGTCTTGGTGGTTTACCACAACCATTTTCCATTATGTAATATAATTTGAAATATTTTACCATGTACTTCATGGTGGGATCCCCAATAACACTTTAGAAGAATGATTCTATTTGGGTTATTGTTTACCAACTGACCAAAGTATCACATTTCTTTCCTAACAGGGACACTTTCTAAGTGGATTGGTTGTGAGACTTGTATGTTTAGGATATAGTTTATTTTTATGGGGTACCATGGAGTATAGTTTCATACCATGACTCATGTTTCAATTCATGCTTCTATCAAGTCTTACATATGGTTCTTGGTATATAGGTATTTCTATGTATATATTTCTACCCACATACATATGGGAAGTTAAAATGTACTATACAGTTTTTGGAAGATATGTTATGGGTATGTGTCCTAGTCTTTTGTGGGTCTTGGGAGAATAACCTATCACTTTTTGATTTTTCCTATAACAATGGTTATTGGGAAATAATTTAGATAGAACCATATGAGTATCTTTATAGTAGGTCATGTAGATCTACTCTATGCTGGATGGAGGCAAGTGATTTAGAGTTGTTTATATTGAGTCTCATGCATGAGACATGAGAGATAGTTCAATTGATTTAGAAATGTATGGATATGGATCAGAGTATTTAGAAGTCATAATATGGTCTATTTCATCAACCCCTAGAGTTTATGGTGGTTTATCACATGTTCCTTTGGGTGTTACATAGATTGGGTCACCGTAGGATTCAGAGGTAGGTAAAGTTGGTGCCCAAGTTTATTGAACCTTTTTGAGATTGTGGAGAGAAACGGGCAGGTGGAATACCGATTGGATCTTCCATATAGGTAGGGTTCTAAGAACGATGTTTTTCATGTGTCATAGCTACGGCTGTATCACCCCAAATCTTATCATGTGATTTATATTGAAGATGTTGAGATTGAGATTGATGAGTCCTTTTAGGAACATCGGATACATGTTTTGGATTGTAATGACAAAGTGTTTTGGGGAAAGACCATGTTGATAGTTCGAGTATTATGGCAACATGGTTAAGTTCAGGAGGAAAATTGGAGAGAGAAGTAGATATGTGGGCTCAGTAGTCCGATCTTTTTACCTTGGAATCTTAGAGATTATTGGGGGTACAACTCGAGGATGGGATTCTTTAATGTGGGTACATTGTAATGTCCCATTATATTTATAGGTACGTTCCTTTGGGAGTTTTATCTTTTTTTTAGGGTTGGAGAGAGTTTTATTTTCTTTTGTAAGGCTTTTTAGGTGGTGAGATATTTTAATTAAAATTTTTGGTATAAAAAATAGTCTGCAAAAAGTTTACATGTTGTGTAATACTATTAAACTCCATATAATATTTTAATTAGGATAAATACCCACCTGTGGCAATGGTTTTTTTGGAAAAACCATTAAAAATAATTACACAATAGGTAATGGAATTACACACTATGTAATTCCTTTAGAATAAAATTAAAAGGTGTCATACGGTTCATTTTGGTTTTATTCCTTCATGTATCCTTCCTTATCTTTACCCCAAGGCTACTCTCTATGGTTTTTCAGTGATTTATTTATCTGCAATTTTTGTGGGTTGAAATTTGATACTCAGTTATCCTTTTTACTTTTATTTCCTTGTGTTCCTTGTTCTCCCAATAAAGTGAAGCATCCTTTTGACCATTGTTGGTTTAGTGGGTTGATTTTGATCCTAGGTTTTTTTCCTAGATCTCTTCTTCCATTATTTTTCTGAAAATTCTACATCAATTTAGAGTTGTAGTTAGAAGATAATTCATCATAAATATTTAGATAGGTGGTCTAAATTTCAATTAACATATTCTTGAAGTATGTTTACATGTATATAATTGTGGAATTTCAATTTCCACATTTGGCAATTGAATCTTGAATTGGATTAATTAATTGGTTAATAAATTAATTAAATTATGAAATTGGTGGGGTATTGGGATTATGGAATTGGTGGGATATTGGGATTATGAAATTGGTCAATTAATGGAATTATTAATTGATTGATAATGGGAATTAAGGGATGGTTGGATTAACCTTGAAGTGTTAATGGTTTATATGATTAATTGTTGTTAAATGGATTAGTGGGGAAATGTTTATATTATATCCATATGATCAATGTGATGAACCATTTTTTTTAAATTTAAATGGTGTATCACTATGTGAATAATTGATAATAAGGTTAATTATGATTAACCTTGATAAATGTGATAACTATGATATAGGTGATTGATTGATAAATGGGGTGTATGACAAGGACTGATTCTCCAAATACCCATGGAGTGATAGACATGGTGTTCTAGTCAACATGCATGCATGTTAATATTTGATTGTGAGATAGGTAATTATGCTTTAAAATCCCATATGTGATAACAATGAGGTGTGGGATAGGGATTGATGCTCCAAATACTCACGAGGTTCTAGACATAGCATTTTACACCCATGATATTGGAATTGGAAAATAGTTCCAAGTAGCCATAATATTGAAGTGAAATTAATTGAATAATGAAAACCCTTAATGTAATGATATGTGATGTCCTTTGGGTATAGTTTAGACTTAGAAATGGGCTGAAGTAGGTATTGATGGTTCAGGAGTCATCGTGAACCTAGGAAATTTATGTGGTTAATTAAATAATAATGAAATGTGATAATTGTTTACATTGTTTATTGCACTTTATTCTTTATACAACTACATAAAATGTTATAGAATAGATATTGTTTTAGACGCCAATGGTGGTGGCCTACTGAGTTGTAATCACACACTACTCGAGCTTCCTGATCGGTACCCAACTAGACTTCATGTTTGCAGGGCGGGACAAGTGAAAGAGACCTATGTTAGATGGCTTATTTGGGATTAAGAATAGATTAGAAAACTGTACATGATTTTGAGAACTTCTTGGTAGTTTTAATTGTGTATTTATTCTGGGTTTTCTATACTAAAACTTAAAACATTTATAACAAGACATATCTACTATTTTAGTTTGGGTATTGTTTCCCTGTTTTGGTTTATCATGTGATATTGGTCTGTATTGGTTATGGTATTATTCGAGTTATTAGTTATATAATTTGGTTATTGTTATTTATTTACATTGTTGTGATGGTTTGATAAAGAGGGTATCCTTACCCCATGTTTATATTTGACCCTCACTGCTAGTTGGAATCCTCTTCCATATGGGGAGGTTCACCTGAGTTCAAGTAGAAAACCGGATCAAGGCACCAGCATGTGGAACTCGGGTTGGGACATTACAATTTAATATATCAAATATCCCCATACTTAAAATCTTTCTTATCCTAAAGAATATATCACCACACTTTCACAATGAAAATGTATCATATCCAAGATTTAAATATCATGTTCAATATAATTAAACAATTTTTAATGAGATGAAAATTTTCAAGAATAATATAAAAACATATTTCCAACTCCACACATTTTAAGAAAATCAGTATACAGTGTATTTTACTTATCTACTTTAGTTAATAATACTTATCTTATTATCCATTATATCTTTCAACATATCATTAATATTAATGCAAACGTTTTTCCTAACTTGTGAGAAATTATTTCCCTCATAACTCAATGATCATTTAATTGGAGTTATGCTTAATAATCAATAAAATGTATCCTAACTATAGGACTGCAATATATCTAAATCTACACTTTTAAAGAAAATTACAACTATAGGACTACAATATATCTAAATCCACACATTTCACAAAGGCCCTCACATTTCCTTTAGATCTAAATAATTTAACTAAGTGGTTCTTCGAAAAGAGTGATTCTGGTCACATAGTTCTTCTATTCTTGAGGTATGTGCCAATATTTATAAGTATTAATTTGTAACTTCCTTCCAAAAATGATAGTTTGTATGGTGATTAAAGTTTTATGATAATTGAGAAACATTCCATGCAATGGGAATAATATTACTGCATATGAACTTAAAATGACACATGGTTCTCATATTTATAGAAGTTATATGTGAATTGGACAAAATTATATGTGGAATTTTTTACTTTGTTAATTTTCTTTCAAGTTAGAATAAAACTTTAATTAGAACAGTCATAACTTTTGATCGGTAATTCGGTTTGGGCTTCAAAGGTAGTAAAATCAAATCCCATATAGAAAAATACCCCTTATATATGGTTTATACACTGTAGTATTATTTTTACTAACACAAAATTTCCTATAGTTCCCTAAAAAATGGGTATTAGGTCATTTATACCCTTTCTACTAACATTTGATGAAATCTAAAACCTACTCCCATATAGAGGTTTTCTCCACCAAATCACTGGGTCATAACAAATTTATAAGGAAGATATATCCCTTGGTGTGTGATAAATCATACAAAATGGGAAATCTTGTTTTCTTCTCTTTCATTCATCAATATAATTTTCTACTCAAACTCAATGTATGTTGTCTAAGTGAGGATCACATCAAGAATTCTAAAAAAATTATGTTTCATGAATTGTTTTTGATACTAAAAGAATCCCCCCCCCTTAGAATTGGACTTGTTCAGAAAAAAAATAATCTAATTAAAATGTAAATATATGGCACTTTTATGCACTCCAAAATCATCTGGTGGGCTTCAGAACTGCCTCACAAGTGGGAGGATTATTTCTAAAAGGAGTTTTTAGAATCAGGGATTTTGGGTGTAACCAAGAGGATAATATTGACTTAATGTGATTAAGAAACCAATAGTAATAATTTACTCAAGTAATTTGAGTTTCCAATAGGAGTAATGTTGAATCAAGGAATAGATATCCAAAATTGGAAAAGTTCCAGATTCTAGGATGGAAAAGGTAGTGGAATGAAAGTGGATTTGAAGCTGGATCCAAGATAGGAGATTTGGATGTCCCTATATATCATGTGAGGTTTGGAATGAATCCACACATAGTTCTGAGAAAGGTTTCCCAATGTAGATAAATTTATTTTATAGAAGGGAAGAATTTAAATTATAATTCCATTGGTGAATAACTCTATGATAAGGGATCCTATATAGATCTATTTTATACATGGGGGGGACATTTTCATTTAGTGTTGAACCATGGATAAATGTACCCTAAATACTAAATTCTTACACAAATCTAGCTCTCATATAAGAAGACTTGGTCATATAACACAAAAATATCTAAGAAGTTTAAAGTTGTGTAGGATGGACCATGTGTCACGTAGTTTAAACTCATGTGGGATTGATAAGGTATCCTCAGATGGGTCATGAGGAATATAGATATGCTTTAATTTTTTTCTAGGTCTATGGACCTAGCAAAAATAAATTTATTTTTTTTAGGGCCAAATGGTGGTCCATACAAGATTTTTATCTTTTTAATTTCACTGTAACTTTTTCCAAATCTATTGAGGGAGAGTCTTAGTGGGTAGGAACTGGTATTTTTCTAAGGTATCCCTTTACAAGTTTTCAACCTAACAAGTTTTATACCTTTTCCTTTTATTTAAAATTCTCATGTTTTACTAGTCTATGTGGCGTGTATACCTATCGAGTAGAGACACAAATTTTTCCCAAGTATCCCTTTGTGGTTTTTCAACTTAGTGAGTATAATATCTGTTTCCATGGGTAGTTTAAGTTCTTGAAATTCAGACCAATGTAGTTAGTGTTTAAGGTTAAATAGATTTTATAATAAAGTGGAATATCATATATAGAAACACAAAAAAAAACAAACCCAGTGTGAATGTGATCCCAATGTTATATATAGAGGGAAATCATGGAATGGTACACATGGTTTAGGGTCATAGTGCTTAGATCAAAAGGTTACTGATGTTTTAAGTCGAACAGCTTTGAACAAGTAGCACTTCGATTTAAAGTCACATAGTTTTGATATAAAAATGTGGGTGTGATAGTATATATAGTAATGGTAAGGAGAAGTCTGATGTGAATAGAGGGGTTAATTATAGTATAAAAAATATCATGGATAAGTACATTTAGTTTAATTTCAAAGTGATCAGACTAAGTGGGAAATCATTTTATGGTCATGGAGCTTGGATTGTTGTGTTATATGATTTAAGGTCAGACAACAAGGATAATGTGCCTCATAGAATTTAAGAAAAAAAGAATATAAATTTAAGGCTTTGGGGTCTCCATGGGAGTGTCACACTCATATATGAAAGGGAATAAGAATATAATGTTGTAATATTTCATTGAAAGTGGGAACAATTCATGAATGTATAACGCTGAGGGTATTTGAATCCAATTAAATAGTTGGGTTATGGAATGTGTAAACCAAAACTGATGAGTGTATGAATTAATTGGAAATTGTGGCTGATAAAATTATAATGTCTATTAGTAATGGTGGAAAATTATTGTCACTCTCATAAAATAGTGATTGGTGTGAGTAGGTTGGTTATTACCACACTCAGTCCAAGGATAGTGTATGGGGTTTAGGTGGACCTTTCCTCTAGGAAAAAAATACCCTTTGGGTTATTTTATAACCTTAGGAAAAACTATGTTATTCACCATTAAATCCTATTAGGGTCCCTTCAAATAAATAAATATGTATTACCAATTCTTGTATGAAAGAGAGAACTAATAGTACCAATTGAATCAAGGTTGATGGATTCCAATAGGATTATATCGGCTTAAGGAATTTGTTGGTTTTGAATCAAACATCGGATATTTGATGTAGGTTCATAGAGAATAGGAATATTCAAGAATGTTATGATCACCCCAAAGTTTATGCCATCATATATCAAACACATTCTCGATTTTAAGGGATAAAATCTCAATTATTGAGTACACAATCACTTAAATGGGTCGTATACTCAATTTTAATAGGTAAACCTTTTCAGGAATGACAATATACATAGGCCATACATACACATGAGTAATGTTTCCATTTTTCAATGATCATTATGGAAATAAGGTATGTATTATTTTATATTTACATAACTATAATAATTTTATAAATATAATTTTTTTTCTTTTAAATATACTTATATATATCATCTATGAGATGTGGTGATGAAAAATGAATCACATCACTCTATGGAGGTGGAAGTCCACACGTACGCATAAACGATGTTATCATTTTTTTAGTGAATGGAAAGTTAAGAAAATAAATGTCATATTACTTATACAGAGCTATAATTATGTCATTAATATCATATGTATTGCATCAACCCCATATATACTAGAGTCAATGTTTGGTACTATTAAATTGGTATGATTACAAGAAATCAAATCGTGATGTACCGATAGTTTAGTAATCTTGGTAAAATAGATATATACATGAGTCTTGTATTACAATTGACTACACTAATTGAAACATTTTCTATTCTTTCTAAATAAATAAATAACATCGAGCATAAATCTAATCCATCTAGTAAATCCCTACATATCTTTCATAGTACGCTTCTTGGATTCGTGGGGAAAGAAACATAATAAGAGTGAGCTCAAATGCTCAGTAAAGGAAAAATATAGCGTAAGAAATAATTAATCAATGATAATAAATTAATATGGAAAGGTAAATTAATAAACACACATATCGAGTAATCAATAGGCTGAAAATTAAGTGAATAAACAATAAGGCAAGGTAAATGAAAACACATGACATTAAAATAACTAGATAAGGAAAAATAAATATGGTAAGGTAAGAAACCGAAACACATTTCATTTAATCAATAAACTAAAAATGAAATGTATCCATAGATATTTTAATAAAAAATCTCATGGATGAATAATAACTTATACTAAATGAGGAAAATTCTTGATTATTGGATTCTATGTTTTCTAGGTATATGGTGCCTTTACCATTAATACCTTTCACAAGATGATTTAAAACATATCAGGTAAAAACCCATCTAGGGGGACTAGCCAAATGACCACTTCCATGAGACTTCCAATGAATCTAGGGGCTATCTATAATCGGTCCCCACCAGTTTCATACCATTCAAAAACATTCCTCATATATCGAATAATTGATTTAACAATATGCCTTATCAAATATTTGTATAGAGTAAGAGATACATATTTATCAATATTTACCCAAATAATCAAATAAAATTAACATTAAACACTATATAAAAACTATACATGGTTTAGGAAATGAACATATACATGATAAATGATATGGTATAATAGGGTAAATTCAATGTTAAATGACCATAGGAAATTGAATATTTAAAGGGGAAAAGGAATCAAGGAAGTCAATGTGAATACTATCCTTGGTCAAATCAATCATAAACCATCTATAGAAAGATTAAGGATGGTATCAATACAACATAATTCAAGTGGATTAAAATAATGGTTTGTTGTTTTTGATGGATATAAATATTATAAAAAGATATTTTAAAAACATTCATGAGGAAAATATCCTTTTGTTTTGAAAAACCATTCCTTTGAAAATAAATTTTAAAAACATTTTCTTTAAAAATAAACCTTTTAAAAATGAAAATTAATCTTTAAAGGAATGACGGTGGGTAAATTCGTACATGTCCTATAATGTAAAAAGAACATTCCTTTTGCATGGTGAAAAGGTAAGAAAAATAACTTGTTCAGAAAGTGACGAGAATATTCCAGTAAAAAAATTAGTGAAATACAATAAGGCTAAATATGTCTTTACTAAATAAATTTAAAAATATTTTCAAAAACATTTTATTAAAACATGGTTTTTAGAAGAAAACGGGTTCTCCAAATAAGAGAGGAATAAAGTTGGGTTTTTTGAAAAACATTTTCTAAAACATTTTAAGTACCAAAGAGTGGGAAAATGGTACCAATAATTAAAATTTGTCATGAATAAACATAAGATATAAAAATTAATGTTTTTAATGAATAATGTTCATATAATTTAATTTAATGTAAATACCATTGAATGATAATTAAAGTTATTGTTGAGGAAAATAATCTTTAAACATTCCAAAGTGTCCCATACCACTTTGAAACATTTTAAATCATAAGCCTAAAGAAGGAATAAAATTTAATGAAATTTATAATATCATGAGACTAAGTAAATTAATGATATTTAATGAAAAAGGGAATTACATACGTCATATAAAATAAAATTTGTGCATAACGACAAATAAGTCTCAATGGAGTGTAAATTGAGAAGAAATCCCTTACCTTGTGTTTCTTTCCAGGAGAACATCATTTAACTTCTTGTATAATAAACATATGTTAATTTTATACTTTCTTGGGAAAATTTTCATGTTTATAATTAATTTTATTTCACTTTTTATAATTTTTTACACAACTACTTAAATAATTAATTTTACATCAGGTGTTTTGACCAAATTTGGTTTATGTGTCAAAAACAACTTTGGTGGGTCAACTATGGTCAAAGGGTTCAATATATAACATCTCCAAAATAATAATAATGACATAATTATAATATTTATAAATAAATTATACTTTTAAAAATAATCATTCAATATTTTTTTGAAAAAAATGAATCAATGGTACAATCATGGAGACGGTAGGACGTACGTATGCATGAGTAACATTATCATTTTTCAATGATTGTTATGGAAAGAAGATAAATAGAATAATATCTTTCTATAATGATCATTAAATCATAAATACCATATTATTTAATCATATATACTTATATATAGAATTATTTGGATAAAAATGAATCACATCATGTTGAGGAGGCGGTATTCCACATATCCATGAACGACGTTTTCCCTTTTTAAGTGTGTGAAAGGGTAATAAAGAAAACAATATATATATATATATAGTATATTTACAGAAAGGTAATTATTTCATTAATATAATATATAGTTTTATTATGTCACATATTCTTAATTGAAACCATCCTTTATACATTCCATGTATTTTTTGATCGAATCACATCACTTTGAGAGGGTGGTGGTCCACACTTCCTTAAACGATGTTATCGTATTAACGTAAAATGGAAAGTATTAAAGGTATGTTTTATAAAATGATTAAAAAAGTATAAATATAGAATAAATATCATATATATCATATATAAATAGACTTTCCATCATAATTTCCACCATGAGAGGTGGTAAAAAAATGAACAATCATCATTTCGTGAGGCAGTAGTTCGCCGTACACAGAAACAGTATTTTTTTTACCCATTAGATGGAAGTGTGTATAAGTGTAAGTAGAAACATTTTTATAAAAAAAATACTACTATATTTATGATATTGTTGTTTTTATACGATCAAATAATAAGAATATTTTAGGGGATGGATAATGGAAATAAAACGAAAAATCTTAATAAAGTTTTTATCTCTTAATCAGGTAACTCGTTTTGGTTTCCACCAAAGGGATTCCATGGATTATTTATTCCCAAGGTGAGGATTATAGGATTATTTGACATATTTTTTGTATATATTTGGGTGTATATTGGTTGATCCAAATTTTTTATGGAGTTTTGAGGAAGTGGGAGGAGAGGAGGTTCTTTTATAGTGGAGGAGAAGTGGTACTCTTGTAATATTTTGACAAAGGAATTCCATACATATTTTTTATGTGGAAAGTGGTTCTAATAATGGAAAAATATTTATCCAAGTGAGGATAGGGTCGAAATATTTCCATCTAATTGGTCTTGAAAAAGTTTATAGTTCATTTTGGTTCTTAAGGTTATGGTTTAGTCCCTTATTAATAATAATTTAACCTTAATAGTTGTAATTAATTTTAATTGCTTTCACTAATATTCTTGGTAAAAATAAAATGTGTCCTTATTATACATTATAAATTATTATTATTCCAAATATGGGTTCCATTTTTCCAATTTCCAATCACATAAGTGATAGAAATTAATTTAAATTTAATCCCGTAGTTGGGATGACAATGTGAGTTTTTAAATTAAAAAAACCTAAAAGTTTATGATATTTTAATAATCAATTTCATAATGAAATTGATTCCAATGACATAAATTGTATTAATTTATAAAAAATTTATCTAATTAAACTTTAAAATAAATTATAATTATAATTTAACCTTATAAATAAATTAGCTGAAAAAATAGTTTTGAACTAGGATTCAATATTTCTAACTATTCATTAAAAATGAAATGCTTCAGAAAAATATCTACAATTAACCCCAGTCTAATTTTTATGTTTATATTTCAAATATGAAGTTTATTTTGACATATTAAATTAATTAAATTTCCAAAATTATGATTTAAAATGGGTTCTCTATTAAAAGGTTGTAAAATTGCCATTATAAAAATATATTTTTTTATGTGTAAAATAGAGTTTCTTCTTATATTACGTATATCAAAAATAATGGAGGAGTATCAAAAAAATTGAGTGAATATATAACATATATATTTTCTTAAAATAATTCACTAATTTTAATTAATTATTTTTATTAAGATAGACCCCTTTTGGAAGCATAAAAATAATAATATTTCTTTTTATATCCAATTTGTTCTTATTTTCGTTTCTCACTAATTGGTAATCCATGAATTCATTTTATATTTATGTAAATAATAAATATTCATAATCTAGTTAATATTATTCATAACCTATAACATAATATCTAGGTTATATCATATTATATTAAATAATAATATTTTAATAATATATTATTGTTCGATAAAACTCAGTTTTGCATGTAAATAAATCCATCGAAGAAGGTCACTCATGCATGTAATGCATGATAGATCAGTATTGAATGAATTGAAATATATAGAACCAATTTTAAATGGTAAATAAATTATAAATTATAAGGATATTATATTCCCTTCTGTGCTTGGTGTTGCGTGTTAAGCACGCTATCGAATACAAGATTCTTTAGATTTTTGGGGCATCACATTCTCCCCACCTTATTTAAATTGAATCCCTGTAATTTAAACTCGATCATGGTGATAAATTTTTTGATACTTCCTATATTTTAAATCTCACATCATGAGAAGGTTTCATAATTCATTATCTATAAAGAGAGAATGGAAAGTACAAAGGTCACATGGACTACCATGTAACTAGGTATCTAAGTAGGAGAACATCAGTTGCAAGTAGAGATAAGTACTTGGAGGAAAAGTTTAAATATTTGTATGGAGTTAATGATGTCATCAATCACAAAAAAAATTGAATGATTAATAGAAATTTGAAAGAATCAAATCCATAAATCTTTGATGATTTAAGAGACCATCGGTTCAACATAAATTAAGGTATTAGGACAACATTTTATTTTGAAGTCATTTTCCTAATATTGGGTAATTATTTTAATAAACAAGAATATAAGGAAATATTATTACTTGGTAGGTTTCAATTTAATATGAACAATCCTAAATTTTGGTAGTGATTTCTAATTCATCCCTTTACTCCCAAAAAATAATTACCAACAATGATTTTTTTATGCCTAAAGCACTAAAAGAAACTTTTAAAGGATCATAAATCCAATAAAATAGTGAAAAGTCTAGATATTTGTTTTTTAATATCTTCCAAAACAAAAATCATTCATAGATTAATCTATGATCCTAAAAATTGATACAACTAGTTCATTATTAAAAAAATTAAAATTGTTTAACTAAAAACAATGAAAAATTAACTAGGACATTGCGCAGGTTAGTATTTGGCGTGAAACCCTTATCATCCTTTGGTCATGGGTTCAATACATGTGGCCTTTCCAGATTTGATTAGTTTTCAATCAGCTTATAGGTTGTCCTTTTTTAAAACCAAATTATTATAATTTCCAAAATAAATATGATGGAAATACTTGAAATAAATTTAATCACTAAATATCCTTTTAACAAAGGTTTTCAATAAAAACTCAATTCATAAATACTTCATCCATTTATTTCCACATAGTTCCTTCCTTGGTCTAGGTTTTATCCACAATATCATCTCTATGATTTTTAAATCATGATTCCTTATTTTCAAAATTAAACACCTTAGGTTTATCCTAGGTTATTAATTTTCAAAAACTTTCATTGTTGTTTGTAAAGAAAATGTGAATTATCTAATGTATATTCCCCAGGAGTGTCAAACTAGGTGTGCAATAAGGCCTGTTTTCATGTACTAGGTAACCACAAGTTAGGCTCGGAATACCTTTTCAGATTTATTACTCTTAAGTATATATGTGCCAAAACTACATCAACTTATACTATCTAGACAAGGATGTATTGCTAGGAAGACCCACATAATCTCTATATTACTAAATTCTAGGATGTTATTCTATACTTATCCTCAAATTATACCTTAATGTTATGATCTCCAACCAGCGTATTCCTAACTCTAGTTCCCAAGGTTTCTAATAAACTTCATTTGATACCAACTGTAGTGCCCTGACCCCAAAATCCTAGAGCCGGTGAATTATTTTATTTCATTGGCATGATTACAAGGAATAAATTCTAAAAGGAATGACTAGTTTAGCAGTATTGGAAAGCCAGATTACATATATGATACCCAAAATATGTTGGTAAATATAAAATACAGACATGATACATGATAAGAAAATAAATTTCATCCTCGAAATATTATTCAAATATTTCTTATTTATAACTTAGGGAAATAAAACATGATAAGGGTGAGATCAAATTATTATTAAGGTAAAATATAGTGGATGAAATAATAAATCAATGAGAATAAATTAATATGGAAAGGTAAATAAATTAACACACAAGTTGAGTAATTAATAGGCTGAAAAGTAAGTTAATAAGAAATAAGGCAAGGTAAATGAAAACACATTCCATTAAAATAACTAGATAAGTAAAAATAAATATGGAAAGGAAAGAAACTGAAACACGTTTCATTTAAGTAATAAACTGAAAATGAAATGTATCAATAAATATGTTGATGAAAAATATCAAGGATGAATAATAACTGATACTAAATGAGGGAAATTCTTGATTATTTTATGCCATGTTTCCTAGGTATATAATACATTTACCATCAAGACCTTTCACAAGATGGTTTACAACATATCATGTAAAAATCCATCTAATCCTGAAAACCAAATGAATCATCCCATGATACTATCAATGCATCAAGGAGATATCTATAACTGGGTCACACCCATGTCGTAACAGTCCAAAACATACCTCATATATTGAATAATCTATTTAACAATGTGCCTTATCAAATATTCGCATAGAGTAAAAGAAATGTAATTATCAATATTTAACCAAATAATAAAATAAAGTTTAAAGTAAACACCATATAAAAATGATATATAGTTTAGTCAATTAACGTATCCATGATAAATGATATGGTAAAATATTAGAAATTCAATGTTCAATGACAATAGAAAATTGAATATTTTTTAAGGGGAAAAGGGAATCAAGGAAGTGAATCTGAATACTATCCATATCCAAATCAATCATAAACCATCTAGAGGAATATTAAGGATCGTATCAATACAATATATCTCAAGTGGAGTAAAATAAAGGGTTGTTATCATTGATGAATAAAAATAAGATAAAAATATATTTTAAAATTATTATTGAGGAAAATATCCTTTTATTTTGAAAGATGCTTTGAAAAACATTTTTTTGAAAATCAATTTTAATAAAAAAACTCCTTTAAAAATTAACCTTTTAAAAATTAAAAGGAATCATCTAAATAATTATGATGGGTAAATTCGTACATGTCATACAAGGTAAAAGGAACATTCCTTGTGCATGGTAAAAAGGTAAGAAAAATGCATTGTTCGGAAAGAGACATGAATATTCCATTAAAAACATTAGTAAAAGACAAAAAGGTTAAATATTTCTTTACCAAATAAATTTAAAATTATTTTTGATAACATTTTATTAAAAATTGGTTTTTAGAAAAAAAAAGTTCTCCAACTAATATAGGAATAAAATCTTGTTTTCTGAAAAACATTTTCTAAAGAATTCTGAGTACCAAAGAGTGATAAAATGGTACTAATACTTAAAAAAGGTCATGAATAAATATAGTAAATAAAAATTAATGGTTTTATTGAACAATGGAAATATAATTTCCTTGAATGTAAATACCATTTATAGAACATTAAATTTATTGTTAAGTAAAATAATCTTTAAATATTTCAAAGTATCCCATACCACTTTGAAACATTTTAAATCATAAGAATCATGAGGGAATAAAATTTAATGAAATTTATAATATCATGGGACTAATTATATTCATGATATTTCATGAAAAATGGTATTACATGCATCATATTAATGAAACTAGGTGTATAACAACAAATAAGTCTCAATAGGATGAAAATTGAGACGAAATCTATTACCTTCTGTTTCCTTTTAGGGGAACATCCTTTAAATTCTTGTATAATAAAATTATGTTAATTTTATACTTTCTTGAGAAAATTTGTCATGTTCATTATTACTATTATTTTACTTTTTACTATGTTGTATACAACTACTAAAACAATTAAGTTTACATTGGGTGTTTTGACCAAATTTGGTTTATGTGTCAAAAACAACATTGGTAGGTCAAGTATGGTCAAGGGGGTCAATATATAACATCTCCATAATAATAATAATAGAATAATTATCATATGTATACATAAATTATACTTTTAAAACAATAATTAAATATTTTTATGAAAAAAAATGAAACAATGTTACCATCATGGAGACGGTAGGTCGTACATATGCATGATAACATTTTAATTTTTCAATGATCATTATGGAAAGAAGGTAAGTAGAATACTATCTTTAAAAAATAAAATTATATAATAAATAACATATAATATAATCATATATACTTATATATATAATTCTTGGGATAAAAAAGGAATTACATCATGTTGAGGAGGCGGTAGTCCACACGTCTATGAACGACGTTATCAATTTTTAAGTGTGTTAAAGTGTAATAAATAAAATGATATATATATATATATTATATTTATATAAATTTAATTATGTAATTAATATAATATAAAGGTTTTTTATTTCACATATTTTTAATTTACACCATCCTTTATACATTCCATATATCGTGTGATCGAATCCCATTACTTTGAGGGGCAGTAGTCCACAATTCATCAAACGATGTTATAGTATTAACACAAAATGGAAAGTATTAAACGTATGTTTTATAAAAAAATTACATAAGTATAAAGACAAAATAAATACAATATATATCATATATAAATATATCATCCATCATAATGTCCACCATGAGAGTTAGTAAAGGAAAAATGAACAATCATCGTTTCGTGAGGCAGTAGTTCACCGTACACAGAAATAGTATGTTCATTACCCATTATATAGAAGTGTGTGTAAGTATAGGTATAACCATTATAATAAAAACATCATAGTATATTTAGGATACTTTTTTTCATACAATAACATAATAAGAATATTTTAGGGGTTGGATAATGGAAATAAAACTAAAAAGCTTAAGAAAGTTTGTTACCTCTTAATCAGGTAACTCCTTTTGGTTTGCACCAAAGGGATTCCTTGGATTTATTTCCTCTAAATGGGAGGATTCTAGGATTAGGGGAGGTATTTTAGGGAGCTATTTTCTTATATTTTTTTCAAAACAAAGTGTCTTGAGAGGTGTGAGGAAGTGGGAGGATAGGAGGTCCTTTTATAGTGGAGGAGTGGTGCTCTTGTAATATTTTGAAAATGGAATTCCATAAACATTTTTCATGTGGAAAGTGGATTAAATAATGTAAAACTATCAATAAAATAGATTATATGTTCGAAATATGGATATAAAATAGGTCTTGGACAAGTTTATAGGTCATTTTGGGCCTTAAGATTAAGGTTTAGTCCATTATTAATCATAATTTAACCTGAATCATTGTAATTAATTTTAATCACTTTCACTAATATTGTTGGTCAAAAACAAATTTTGTATTATTATAAATTATAAATTATTTTGATTCCAAATACAGGATCCATTTTTCCAAATTAAAATCACATAAATGTAATAATTTAATTTAAATTTAATCCCGCAGGCGGGACGACAATATGAGTTTTTAAAGTAAAAACGTCCAAAAGTTTGCTATGTTTTAATACTCAATTTCAAAGTGAAATTGATTCCAATGACATAAATTGTATTAATTTATAAAAATATTATCTAATTAAAATTTAAATTAAAATAAAATTATAATTTAACATTATAAATAAATTAGAAGAAAAAGATGTTTTAAACTAAGATTTGGTATTTTAAACTATTCATTAAAAAATGAAATGTTTCAGAAAAATATCTAAAATTCACCCCAACCTAATTCTTATGTTTATATTTCAAATATAAAGTTTATTATGACATATTAAATCAATTATAGTGTCAAAATTATTATTTAAAATTGGTTCTCCATTAAAAGGTGGTAAAATTTCCTTTATAAAAATATAGGTTTTTATGTATAAAATAGAGTGTCATTATCTTATGTTTATCAATATAAAAAACCATACATTACATAAATTTATATTAATACAAATTTTGAAAATATTAATTAAAAAATATAACAAATCCATGTTAGGATCGTATATGTATAGTGTCTTTAGAAACTGGGAAATGTAAACAACTGGTTCATAAGACATCTTTATTATCTCCCACTTATTTCATCATAACTAGGCCCATTTTTGACATATCTTACTTAATACCCTTCTTCATGACCTAGGGAAAAGAAACATATGAAAGGGTGAGCTTATATTCTCAATAAAGTTAAACAAGGGAAATATCAATCATATCATAATCATAAGATATAAGAACATAACATTTGAAAATCTTATCCTCCATATGAAAGATTGTGATATCATGTCATGGGATAAATCATAAAAGTTTATAAGAATCAATGAATGTAATCTCAAAATTCATAACATAAGACATTAAGTTTTTGGAATACACATAATCATAGAAAGTCATCTCATATTAGTCAAGGCTCATTACCAATGACATCATAGCATACAAAGTCCATTACTAAACTGAGTTCACTCCTTGTTCCAGCCCTATATTACTAAACTGAGATCATTTCTCATTCCATCCATGTCTATATCATGAGATATAAATCTTTACCCAATGCATTAAATTTAGATATAGGTCCCACCCATCTCGTAATGAAATCATTCTTACGTATGCCACAAAAACATAAATCATAGCATAACCCAAGGAATAAAATAGGTTTCTTAAACATCATTCTATAATAATCCATATAAAACAAATAGATTTCATAAATATAATTCCATAACAACTCAAATAATAGTGATAATAGGGATAAAACCCTATTTAATTAATTCCATGTTATATGGAAAATAAATTGATAAAACTCATGAAATTAATTCTTGAGAAAAATATCGTTTCTTCTTCAAAAACAACTTATTTTCTTAAAATGACACACAATTTTAAAAGAAAAGATTTTTTTTGAAAATAAAATATAAATCATGTAGAGTAAGCTTTATGGAAATAAGTAATTATGAAAATATAAAAATTCATTCATGTCGTATAAGTTAAAAAACAGTCTCCTCATACTTTTTCTAGAAAAGTCAAAAAGTACCTTGTACCGAAAATGAAAAATATTCCTTTCATAACGTTTAATAAAAATTCACCAATGGGTAAAATTCATTTTTAAAAAATTTTATAAGAATATAAATAATATTTCATATTTATTAAACATGGACATGGATGATAAATATACCCCAGTAAATACTTACGTAGAAACAATCTCATATAATAATGAGATTGTGAAATTATCCCTTACCTTACGTATAATTTTCTTTGTATGTATAAAAACCACCTGTATAATGATTTAAATAATTTCATTGACTTATTTCAGAATCATATCCATTTTTA
Source organism: Viscum album (assembly GCA_963277665.1). Lineage (NCBI taxonomy): Eukaryota > Viridiplantae > Streptophyta > Magnoliopsida > Santalales > Viscaceae > Viscum > Viscum album. The sequence continues at coordinate 245,397,693 of OY728135.1, read as the reverse complement.
TGATATCATATATGATCATATTATCATCTATTTGTTAATAATATTACATTATTACTTGTTATTCGGGTATTAACTACTTCATTTTCTTAGGTATGTTTTGTCGAATAAGTTCTGGTTATCCTTCATAGGTTATAGCTATATCATTAAAAAATGATATTAAAATTATATATATCAGTTTTATTCATTATATATATTTATATAATCATGCTTTAATTAATATCATGTAGAATGAATCGCATCGCATCGTGGATATGGTAGGTCGTACGTACGCACGAGTGAAGATATCATTCCCATAATTGTGGAATGGTATTTAATTCAATGGTGTATAATATTTCAGAATCAATTTAATTTTATAATAATCATATATAGTTATTATTTCAATCATTATATCCATCCAAGTAAGGTGGTGGTGAAAAACAGACTACACCACAGGGAGGAGATGGTAAGCCGTACGTACGCACACGTCGTGATTTCATTTGTCATAGGATGGATAGAAGGTAGAATATGGTTATTTTATAATTATAATAAAATATTAGCATATAAGTGATACTAGATTTATTACTTTATAATAAAACAAATCTCGAAGAGGAAGTAGAAGAAGAAAGAGGTTTGAAATAATCGGTAGAGGAGATTACCTATTCTTCGACATGCTTCCTCTAAATCTCCTCTTAGAGCACTAGAGTTGGTCTTTGGATAAGACCAGAACCTCTAGAATGTAACTAGTAAAGTTGATAAGGGGAAATGGGGGGTAATGGTCTAGATTTAAGGCTCAATATCAATTGAAGATATGAGGTAGGAGGTTCCCTTTTATAATTGAGGTGAGGGGCACTTTTGGGATCTCCAAAAATATTAATTTATAATAAAACAAAATCCAATCCAAAAACCTCCAAAATGAACCAAATTTAAAGAAAAGATTAAATAAGGTTTCAATATAATAAACCAACAAATTTTCTATAAGTATTTTTGTCAATGTAAACCTTATTTTTTAATTAACACTTAGTTATTCTAATTAGAATTTACTGAGGGTAATAAATAATTCAATATTAAAAGGGTACAATATTTACTTATTTTATGTAAAATAGATTATAAATAAATAAATTATAACATTTTATATCATATAATAATTATTATATATTTTTTAAAATGTCTTATTATTTTTAAATAATTTAATAAAACATTATTTTGATAAACAATCAATAGTGTCAATTTTGACAATATTCAATTCACTGATTTTAAAAATATTAAGATAATAAGTTAACTTCAAACCGAATATTTTATTATATTATTAATTGTTAAAGGTAATATATAGAATTCATTATAAATATTAATTATCTCAAGATTTATTTATTTTAAAATTTTTAATAACATTTATTTGTTATCTCTATTAATAAGATAATTACTACATCAATATTGTGTAATTATTTAATATACTTATTTGTTGAATAAAAATTAAAAAAAATACTATGACAAAAATAAATCTTATATATTTCATAATAATATTTTTAGTAAAATTTATATTCTAGAAAATACAACATTTAAAATTTTATAATTATTAAATTATGAATTTGACAACTCTAACATCACTTTAAATAAAATAATACAAGTGTCACAATCTCTTCTATAAGGCTCCAAATGGTCACTAACTCGATCCATGGATGTTTATGGTTGATATATACTCGACCAATAATATTTTGTCAAGTTTTTTGGTCTTTTATGGTTATTAATATTTTAATAATAATTGTTTTATAGATTTCTCATCAATTAATCAATTTTTACATCATCAATGTATAAGTCTTTAGGGTAATTATTTATTTCCTAAAAATTAAAAATAAATTACCATGATAATGAAAAAAAATTTAGATTTCAAATGAGTATTTATAATATAATTTATCTTCTATATAACCTTATATAAAAAATGATATAGTTATTAAAATTTGAGGGAAACATATTTAACTTTTCTTTAAATAAAATAAATTAAATGTCCTAATCTCATCCAAGTAGCTTCCAAAGGACACCATTTAGACCCAAGAAAGATTTAGTTCAAAAAAACATCCAATGATATTAATAAAAGTGTTAGTATAATTTTATAACAGTATTCTTACCCTTAATTATCTGATTTACCCTTTTACTATATTAATAAAAATTACCGAAGTTACTATACATAATACCCAAAAATAAAATAAAGATATTTATATAATTTAGACCTACATATTACAAATATGGAATCCATTTTTTCAAAATTCAAAACATAGATTTTTCAGTAATTGATTTAAAATTATTCCCATTGTCAGAGAGAGAGAACGGGTTTTAAAAGTTAAAACATTACAAAATATTGAAATGTTTTTACATCTAAATTCGATGTAAAATTAATGCTAATGAAATATATTTTATTGAATTATAAAAATATATTCTATTTATACTTCAAAATAATTAAATATTATAATTTACCCATATAAATTATTTCAATGAAAAAGTTGTTTTCAATTAAAATTTAGTGTATTTTCAACTATTCATCAAAATTTGAAAGTTATTAGAAAAAGACTAAAATTTCATCCAAAGTAAATTTTTATGTCCTTATTACAAATAAAATGTTTATGCTGTCATATAAAAATTATTAATGTGTCAAAATATTAATTTAAGAGGGGTTCTCCACTAAAAGGTAGAAAATTACCCTTTTGAAAAATATAGGTTTTTATACATCAAATAGGGTTTATTCATACTCTATGAAAAAAATAACTATTTTATGAATATCAAAAATATTTTATTAATTATATAACATATATATCTCATTAATTTCATTAATTTCATTTTCTAATAGTAATTCACTCAATTTATTAATACAAAATATAAATATATAATTGATTTATATTTTTCATAAATAATTGGAATCGAATGACTCCACCATAAATTTTCATAAGTTAGTTATATTTATTCCCACTAACCTAACAGCTAGGTTAAAATGGTAATTTTATACTAAGGTAATCACGTGGTTCGTTTAAAATCATGATTTTGTGCAATGAAAGCTATTGAAGAATTAAAATTATTTAGAGAAAATATTTCATAAAAACATCCGGATGTTATAATAAAACCTAATTGATGAATATAAAATATATTTGATTAAATATATAACATATATATTTCATTAAAATCATTCACTAATTGTAATTAATTATGTTTATTAAGATAAAACCCCTTTTGAAGCATAAAAATAATAATATATCTTTTTATATCCAATTGGTTCTTATTTTCATTTCTCACTAATTGGTAACCCATGAATTCATTTTATATTTATATAAACCATAAATTTTCATAATTGAGATAATATTATTCATAACCACTAACATTTCGGCTAGGTTATATAATATTATATTAAATAATAATATTTTAATAATATATTATTGTTCCGTAAAACTCGGTCTTACGTGTAACATAAGCCATCAAAGAAGGTCGCTCTTGAGTGTAATGTATGATAACTCAGTGTTGCATGTATTGAAATATATAGAATCTATTTTAAATAGTAAATATATTATAAAGTATCTAGATATTATATTCCCTTATGCGCTTGGTGTCTCGTGTCATACACTCTATCAAATACAAGGTTCCTACTTTAGATTTTTATGGTGTCACACCATATATATACATTAAATCCATCATTATAACCAATTGTGAGAGGCGGTGATGGAAAATGAATTACATCATTCGTGAAACGGTAGTCCTCCATATTCAAAAATGATAGTTTCATTTCCCATTTTATGGAAAAGTAGATGGATATAGGTCGTGCCATTAATAAAAGAATATCTCATAATATGGAATATATTGATGTTATTATTTTAGAGTGTTTGAAGAAAGTTTTAATGGGGTTTAAAAATAAATAAAATGAAATTAGTTGATTAAGAACTATAAATCTTCTTCAAGAAACTGCTTAACGTTTTACCAAAAGATTTATTAGGATGGTTTTCTGATCAAACCTAGTCCTCTAGGATGTGGGGAGTGTAAGGAAAGGATTTTGATAGAGTTTTTCCGACCAAAATTTTTTTTAGCTTTTAAGAAAAGAGGAGAGGAGGTTCCCTTTTATAATTGAGGGGAGGGGCACTCTAAAAATTTCTTAATTTATTAAATTAATAAAAATTAATTTTCTTATTAAAATGCATAAAAATTGATAATATTCAAAGATAATATGATTATGAGTAAAACTAATCTCGTATAAAAAAATTTGGACAAGTTTAGATTATATTTTAACCCTTTTATTTTTTTTAACCCCCCATTAATCCTTTTGACAATTATGGTGATATCAATGTTTTTTAATCTTTAGGGGTTAAAATAGTTACTATAAAATAAAAAATGGAATATAAATGGACCATAGTTGATATTTTCAACCATTTCCCAATCACTTGGATGATGATGGTATTTTTATTAAATTTAAATTATTTAATAAAATATCAATAATATCATTTTTAGAATTATTCATTCAATTTGACTTCGAAAATATCATGAAAGAAAAGTAATTAGAATATAGTCCATTCAAAAAACCCTAAAATTTTATTTATCTATTAAATTCTTAGAACAAAATTATTCATTAAAATTATATCACTTTTAATATTTCTAAAATCATTTATTTTACTTTCCTTTTAATTAGTAAAATATTGTGACGGGATTGCATAAGCCTTTAGAGTACTTATTTCATTACAAAAAATTATAAATAAATTAACATTATAAGGGAAAATAATTAATCTTTCAAATTACTATTTTTAATTGAACATACATTCTGTTTATCTCTATGTAAAAATTTTGAAGTTAAAAAAAGAAAAAGAATGACATTTTTACTTTTTATGCATAAAATATTATAAAGGTAAAAAACATGACCAAATGGAAATAAAAGGTCATATATTAAATTTTAGATGATTATGGATGAAATAGACTCATCCAATAAAATTAATGCAAGTTTTGGTGTCAATATTTAGTTTTAATCACATTATTTTTACTTATAATTAACTCATTTTACTGTTTCCTTGGTAAAAAAATTTACTATGATTATTATTTATAATGACTAAAAATAAAGAGGACTTGATTATCGAATTTGGACCTCATTATTCCAAATATAGAATAAATTTTTAAATATTTAAAACAAAAAAGTGGAAAATTTTCATTTAAAATTAAACTAAAAAAATGTGGTGAAAAACAGTTTTTCAAAAAAGGCATTTTACATATAAAGGTATTTTATACCGAATTTAAGTAAAGGTTAATTAAAAATATTATAATTGGATTATATTTAATCAAAAGTAAATAATTAAATTTTAATATTAATCCAAAATGTAATTTGGATTTATAAATACTCAAAAAGAAAATACAATTTTCAATAAAAATCGGAATTTTCACTATTCATAGAAAAATCAATCTTTTCAGAAAATTATCAAAAATTCATCCTAAGATAATTTTGAAATGTTGAATTTAAAATAATGAAATTATTTTTTTCAAATTCAAATTCAATAATTTTAAAATAAACTTTTAAATAAAACCTTATAAGAAAATAGTTTAATAAAACTATTTTCTTTTTTATTTTAAAATTACTTAATATATTTATAATGAATATAACTATCTAATTTATAAATAATAATAAATATAAAAATTAATCATTCTATCATTAACTCGGTTGTTAAATTATTCCCCCTTTTAGGAAATTACATCTTCCCAATCTTATTCACTTATTAAGCAAGTGGGGATATCTTTTCTTCATAGAATTTTAATATTCTCATGTTTATACTTCAACCATATGGTTTTTCCACAAAAACTTAACCTATTGAATCACCTTATTACACAAAACTTTCTCTCTATGATTAAGAATCTATGCTATTTTTTCCTCATAATAAAGGTTATCTTCTAACTGAATTACCTCGGATCTCAAAACATGAGATGACTCTGACACAGATTTTCTTAACATCAAAACATTAAAAATGTTGTGTACCTAAAATAAACATATAGGAAAGGACACTTGATATGAAACTAGTTCAAATTTATCTTGGATTTTATATAGTACAATGAATCGTAGACTTAGCTTCCCCTTTTTACAAAAATGCATAAAACTTTTCCATGGATTTACTTTATGAAAAACATGATCGCCTAACTTGAAAGAAATATATTTCATATGGTTATCTATAAAAAATACCTTCCTACTCTGAGTTTTCCTCATATATTGCTAAATAATCTTCACCTTATCTATCATTTCCTTGAAAAACTCTAGTTCCATTAAATTATTTTATCCTTATTCATTCCAAAAATCTAACATTTGACACCATTGTCCACATAATACCTCAAAATTTTTCATCTATATACTATAATGAAAACTATTGTTATAAGAAAACTCAACCAATGAGAGATATTTATCCCAATATCCCTGGTTATACATTAAACAAGAAAAAAGATGTCTTCAAATGTCTAAATCATTCACTTGGACTATTCGTCATATTGAGGATGAAAATTTGTACTAAAATTTAATTCAGAACCCAATGACTTCTAAAGGCCTTTATAAAAAGTAGAAGTGAATTCGGGATCATGGTCAAAGAAAATGGGGATAGGAACTCCAGGTAACATAACTATCTCTTTGAGGTATAGTTGAGAAAGTTGATCCAAAGACATATTATCTCAAATGGGAAGGAAATGTGCAGATTTAGTAAGTCAATAACCGAAATTATATTATTATCTCATGATGTCCTTGGAAATACCACCATGAAATCCATAGATATATTTTCTCATTTCCACTCTAGAAGTGTAAAATTTTGAAGCATCCCCTTTGGTAATTTTCATTTTTCTTTAACCAATTTACAAGTAAAACATTTCATGGAAAATTCAACAACATGTATTTTCATTCCATCCCACAAATAATACGCCTAAAGGTCTTTTTACATCTTAGTGCTTCTAGGATAAATAGAAAATGGGGAACTATGAGCTTCACTCAACAATTATCACTTCAACTGGGAATCACAAGGCCCACACAATCTCTTTTTAATTCAAATAATACCTTCTTCATAAATATTAAAAAAATCACCTAACACTCTTAACATATTCTATATTTTTCTATAAAATGTGATCCACCTTCTGATCTTTATTAATTCTTTCTAACAGAGATGATTGTATTTACAACTATAACAAAACAAACTAAGTTCCTACATCTATAACTTTTGGGTGAAAATTCATCAAATTAGTAATCAAAGGGTCTTGTTTCAAACATAACATGGTTAATGTATCATTATTTTTATGACTCAAGGCATTAGCTAAATTTATTGCTTTTCTAAGATAGTAATGAATCATGAAATAATAATCCTTAATCGGTTCCATCAATTTTCTCTGCCTCATGTTCAACTATTTTTGAGTGAATATATACTTCAAAATTTTATGATCAATATATATTTCACACTTTACTATATATAAATTATGCCTCTTAATTTTTAAATTAAAAACCATATCAGCTAATTCTATATCTTGTGTGGGATAATTTAACTCATGAGGTTTTAGTTGATGTGAATAATATGCAATTACTTGATCATTATGCATTATAAAACAACCAAGTGACTTTAATGAAGTGTCCCTATAGATTAAAAGTTCACCATTTTTATAGGGTAGGGATAAAACTGGATCATTCAACAATCTTCATTTTAGTTCTTGAAAAAAATCATCAAATTCTTGCATCCAACTGAATTTAACTCCTTTTCAAGTTAACATAGTTAGTGGGGTAGACAACAGAGAAAATATTTTAACAAACCACCAGTAGTAACTTGTTAATACAAGAAGACTACAAATCTCTATGAAATTTGTTAGTCTTGTCCATTATTTAAAATATTTTGTTTTATCAAGGTCAATAGTTATTCCATCTTTAGAAACAATATTTCCAATGAAATAAATTTATTTCAACCAAAATTCACAGATACTAAATTTTCTATATATTTTATTTTCTTTTAAGGTTTGAAAAAAAATCCTTAGGTTTCTTTCATGATACTCATAAATTTTATAATATACCAATATATCATCAATAAACACAATCAAACATTTATCTAAGAACTCATGGAAAAAATATATTCATAAAGTCCATAAATATAGCTAGTTCATTAGACAACCCAAAGGGAATTAATAAAAACTAATAATTATCATATCTATTTTGAAATATAGTCTTGAAAATATATTCCACCTTCACCTTCAACTGATGATATCCTAATATGAGATCAATATTTGAAAAATATTACAATTTTTGGATTTGATCAAACATATCATCGATATGAGGAAAAGGATACTTATTATTAATAGTGGTGTTATTAAAGGATATATAATCAATGAAAAGTAACATTGAACCATATTGAGTTTTAACAAACAAAATAGAATTACCCCAAGGTGAAGTAGTTGGATGAATGAAACCTTTATCTAGTAACTCTTTCAACTACTATTTTAATTCCAAAAGTTATACTTGGGCCATTTGATAAGGGGATTTTGAAATAAGATTAGCATTAGGCACTAAGTCAATAGTAAATTCAACCTCTATATTAGGAATGACACCAATAAAATCATCATCAAATACATCCATATATTCATTCACTACTATAACGTCACTAATTTTAATATTTTATTTCTTTTCAACAACATGAGCTAGGTAACTTTCACTACTATCTCAAATCAATTTATCATCTTCTTGGTAGGTTATAAAAGGTATGAAATAATTTAATAAAACATTATTGGATTTACAATCTATCTTAGCATGATAAACTAAAAGTTAATCCATACCCAAACTAATATAAATCTCTACTATGGTTAGTTCAACAATATTTAAAGGGATAATCATCCCACTAATAAAAATAGTAAAATTCCTATAAATCTTGATTTTTTTAATATTTTCACCTTAAGTTTTCACTAAAAGTTATATCTTCTTTTCATGAGGTGATATTCTAATTTTAATTGAAACATTATCAGAAATTAAGTAATGAAAAGATCCATAGTCAAAAGAGGCATTAGAATAATTCAAATAAATAAGTAATATACCTATCACCACTTCATGAGATAGACTATCATCAACCATAGTGGTAGAAAAAGATTTTTCTATGCCTTTATGATTTCGGTCTTGATGATTTCCACCCTTAGTAACTAATTTCATACACATATTAGCATAATGTATCAACTCATTATAATTAAAACATCTCACAACTACATATACATCTCTTAACCCATTCTTATACTGTTCGAGACTCTTTTCTTTATAGTCACAGACCTTGTTAGTAAAAATACCACATTGGTAACACATTCCAAATACTATAAAACATTGCCTGAGATTACTTTTACCACACATGGAAAAAGTTGGGGAGCTTACCTCTATACTTCTTAGTTGGTTTTTCTCCATTGCATACCACCTTAACCATTTCTTACTTTTTTCATCTTGAGGAACATAAGTATCAAAACACTCCATCTCAACTTTATCAATATAATTAACAACTTTATTATAACTTTTAAATTATCATATGTCCAAATCTCTTCAAAAACATGGTTTCAATCCTAAGTAAAATTAATTAATTTTACTATTAAGGCCCTAAATAAAATATAATACATACCTAGCCAGCATTATAAAATATAATTGATATAAAATATTGAATCTTCATCCTTTTCCCCAATTCTAAGAATTATTTCTCTATTGTAAGTAAAAAACCTTATAGAAATATTTCTTAAGGAAAATATTCTTAAATGTATTTTATTCCATGGAATCAAGATTATATTTCTTTCTAGTGTTATTAACCAAATACCGTCATCGATCAACTTCACAATCAAAATGATAAAAGGAATGGGTTGCCTTTTGATGTTCTAAACACCCCATAACTTCTAATATATTTGCTAGAACATTGATCCATCATTCAACAACCACTAGATCTGAAGTTCCACTGAAAGTTGGAGTTTCTATTTCTTGAAATGCTCAATTGTCGACATGTTCCTCTGTGTAAATATTGTTGCTCTCTAACATTGATTCCACCACCATTTATAACCAGGTCCAACTAATCCATCACCATAAAAAATTGCTTGATTCCAATTCCAACCATTCTAGGATGCAGATTTGGAAGGATATTTTACTCTTGATACCTTCCTACTTCATCTTAATTATTTCCTTTGTGGAAAACTGTTGTAAATAGACATATATTAGAAGAAGAATCAAGGTAATCTTCAAATTATATATCATTTTAATATAACTATAGAGTAGAATCATTCAAGGGTATGCTATTAACATTATCCTAAACTCTAAAGTTATATAAACCTTTACTATAATACCATCTATAAAGACCCAGCATTAAATATTTCATAATATTAAGTTTTTTAGTTAACAATTTATTTTCTTACATTCCTAAGGATCTTTACAGTTTAGAGTTTTATAGAATTCATTAGCCTAAACTCTAAAGTCATCTAATATTTACTCTATTAAATTGGAAGGAATGGATAGGATTAACCAAATTATAAAAAATAAATAAATTTCCTAATCAATACAAATGTATTGATTAATTTTTAGTAAATAATCACTCAATTTTTTGTAAATCCATTTTATGCTTCAAAAGTAAGTTTTCTTCAAAAATAGATTTATTGAATTTTATGAGAAAATTTTATAATTAAATTCCAGAACTTTTATAAAATATAATTTGATAATAATTATATTATTTTTTAATCTAGTATGTCAAAATTATCTTAGGATGAATTTTTTAGAATTTTCTGAAAAGTTAGATTTTTCAATGAATAGTGAAATTATTAATTTGAATTGGAAACTATATTTCCATTTAAAGTACTTAAAAAGAAAAATTCTATTTGGAATTAGTTTTAAATTTTAATTTTATTAAACATAATACACTTATGGTCTTGGTTATTAATTTTATACTTGGATTTGGTATAAAAACAGTTGTACTATTAAAAAGGAATTTTTCTAGAAAACAGTTTTTCATCAAATTTTGTGGGTTTGGTTTTAAATTAAATTATACCAATTATGTAAATTGAATCTTGAAAAAATGGAATATGTATTTTTAATCAAGATGCCTAAATTTGGTAAATATTCCCCTTTTATTTATAGTCATTTTGAATAGTAACCTTAGTAAATTTTTATCATCGTAGTAAGGGTAAATATGGTAATTAAGGTTAAAAATAATTGATTAGAACTAAAAAAATGCCCCTAAAACTTGAATTTATATTCTTTTATGAGTTTATTTTATCCATAATTATACAATATTCTAATATATGACCTTTTTTGTTAATTTTATGTGAATTTGACCATTGTAACATTTAAGTAAAAGATAATACAAAAAATGTAACTTTTTTCTTTTGATATCTATAATATTTTTTGGTAGGGATTAAAAAAAATTATGTTAAATTATAAATATTTATTTTAAATTTAATTTATTTATTTATCATGTTAATTTATTACTAAAATTTAGTGATGAAATAATTACCCTAAATACATATGCAACGCCCACACAGTGCTTGTGCAAGCAGTTGAAAAATAAAGTAAATGGTTTTAAAAACTATAAAATTAATATTGTTAGAAAAATTTAATATATACTAATAATTTTATAGGTATATATAACATATTTTTTATATTTTAATGGATTATATTTTAATTATATTTTTTTCGTGTAGTTTTAAAATTCAAATTAAAAGAATTGTTCCAAAAATGACATTAATGACATTTTATAGTAAATAATATTTTCTTAAATGATTTAAAATTACTAAAAATCATGTATTTGGCCAAGTTATAGGTATATGGTTTAATATATCATATATTTTCCATTTATATCCCATTTTTTCTTTTATAGTAACTATCTTGACTCCTTAAGAGTAAAAAACTCTTTTATTATAGTAGTCGTCGAAAGCGTTAATGGAGGGTTAAAATAAAAAGATAAGGGTGAAAATATCAACTAAACTTATAAAATTTTTATTTTATGAGGTTATTTCAACCAATACTAATTTTATATTCTAATAATATTAATTTTTATCCATTTTAATATGATAATTAATTTATATTAATTTAACACTTTAAGAAATTCCAAGAATACCCCTCCCCTCTCTTATAAAAGGGAACCTCCTATCCTCTTTTACTAACACTTAAAAATCATTTTGGTTCATTAAATACCTACCCAAATACATTACTTATATACCTTACCCTGTCTTAGAGTCTTTTTTCATCATAAAACTAACTTAGAAAATCTTTTGGTGTAAATCTTAAGAGGTTGTCTGAAGAGGAGGTATAGTTCTTAAACAAGTGTTTTCATTTTATTTCTTATTTTACCACCTTAAAACCTTATGAAAACATTATTAAATAATAAAACAAGTACCTTAAATATAATGAGATGTTTTTAAATTAAATTTATAACATATACTCATCTCATCTTCCATCAAATTTGAAACAAAAACATCATTTTTGTGTACATAGAAATATCGCCTCACGAACCGATGTAATTCGTTTTCCATAACTATATCTCATAGTTGGTTATAATGACAGATTTAATGTATATATATGATATTAATTAAAAAAAAAATATCATTTTTTAAAATTAAAATATCATATCTTTTCTTAACTTTTCATTCATTGAAAATGATAACATCGTTCATGCGTACGTGTGGATTACCGCCTCCCCAAAGAGATGTGATTCATTTTTCATCACCACATCACATGGTTCGTATATGTAAGTGTATTTAAAGAAATAATATGGTATTTATGATATAAGTATCATAATGGAAAGATAAAATAACACTTACCTTCTTCCTATAAGGATCATTGAAAAATGGAAACGTTATTCATGTGTACGTACAACATAAAATCTCTATGATTGTATCATAGTTAATTTTTCATAACAATCTATCTTGGTTGGTTTTAAAATTTTAATTGATTTGTAAAAAATATAATTATTTAATGATTATTATTCTGAATATTATGGAATAATGAACTCATTTATTGTAATCAACTAACCGAAGTCATTTTGGACATATGAGCTGAATATCGACAAAACATTTAATGTGAACTTAATTGATTAATTAATTGAATATAACATGGTATTAAATAAAATAAAATGAATAATGAAATTAAAAAATTTTATTAATAAATTAAATTATTAAAAAATTATTATTCAGTAATATAAAGAATGTATATGATGATGCGGATTCTAGGTGAGGAACGCCTTACTTTAGAAACCACATTTTAAATATTTTAAAGAATTATTTTCTAAATATTTTTCTTCCATGTATATATTCTTAAAATTATTTTATGAATTTATGGACATAAAATAATTATGACAGAAATTTTATGTCTCTTTTAACTTTCCTTCAAAAAAATTCAAAATGAATTTTTTTACATGTTTTATACAGAACATTTTTGACAAAAAGACAGAAAGAGTGTTCTATTTTAACATATATAAAATCAATGAATTTTTTCATTATTGAAAACATTATTTTATTTTTAGTTTCATTTATATGTATAAGTGATTTATTCAAATAAAAATAATCCATCCCTTTGTTTTATGAATTTCAATTTTGAAAATTTGGTATTAAAGGAAAGGTATGTATCAATATCCAAAATGTTTTACTTATGGGTTTAAAAGAATGTTTTTATGAGTTGGTGATCAAAATTAAATATTTTATGTGTATTTTACATGTTTTGGTCTTTAAAATTTATTTATGATCAAGTGATCTAGGTATATCTCTCTAATTCATTAGATAATGATTATGTTCTCTGGAGAATTATGTTGGAAGTCTATCACATGGTTATTCCAATTGTAAGGGTTCTTGTAAGGGTTATTATAAGGGTTATATAAATATGTTGTCTCAAGGAGACTACATGAATTTTATATTCTTATAGATGAGTTTTCATTGAAACTATTTGATTTCAAAAGGTAATCTAATGAAGTTTTGTTTTCAAGGAAAAATTATTCCCTTTTAATGTAAAAAGGTATGTTTTCAAGAAAATGTTTTTCATGGATTCTAATATTATCTAAGAAACCCTCATGATTATTATTTTGACTTCATGTTTTCATATAAAGTGTTTTATGAAAACCTTTGGGAAGTGAAGCTGATTTCATGAGTAAGTAAATAGTTATTTGAGATCAAAGTTTATTATGTTAAAGGCAAGCACTATTTTATGATCTCGTGGTTTTTAAAATGGACTAAAATGTTTCTTTTTTTATATATATACCTTACTAAGATTTTTGTGCTCATCCCATTTTTTAAAATATTTTTCAGAGTTTTTAAGGATGAGTAAGAACAAAATACAAGTGAAGTTGAATGTCATGAATATTTTTTAGAAAAATAAAATGTGTTTGGTAATAAAAGTTTTATATTGTAAAAAAATAGATATTAATTAGAAGTGATAAATATATTTTTTATGTAAGATTTATGACCTAATTATCTAAAACTCTAAACCAAAAATATCCTCAAAATTAAAGGAAGTAAATTATTTTCTAAACATTCATTTTTTGAATTGTTTAAGGCCAAGTTCTTATAAAAACACATGGAATAAAAATCCTTATGGATACACAAGAACTAATAGCCCCAGAGAAACATTAGGAAGACTACTATGATTGACCCATTTTTAGTTGAATCCTCAACTATCCAGATATCTGAGATCATTCATTTGTATCTTTATTCCTTCAGAAGCCCTGCTTCCTCTCCTCTTAAGATGATCCCTACTTTCCATGCATCTGGTTAGACACCTATGCCTTCTTCTATAGATTTAAATACATACGAAACATAAATGAGGTAATTGCACACTGAATATTATGATACAAATCCTCCTATAAATGTTAGGCTCTAGCCTCCTCATTTGTGAAAAGGTTAGGGAAAAAGAAAATAAGGTCCCTAGAACTGATCTTGAGATCCCACATGCTCAATATACCCTACTAAAAAGAGATAAAAAATTTCCTCTTTTTCCCCCTCATCATCAATGAAAGAAATTCCACATATAACTCCATCTATAAATCAAACCATGAGATCTATGCCTCCTTCAACTCCTTGAGAAACAAAATCCTCCATAGGCGCAAAACTCATCACATATAACTAATTGCTAATGAGACCTGATACTCTAACCTAACACTAATCAAATTGAAATTTATCTCTAACTCCTCCAACCGGTGCTCTATATACAGATCAAATACACTCCCCTCATACTTTTCCAATTATAGATGTTGGAAATCACATAATTTCCTCCTCTAATAATCATCATCCTTGGATAGGTCAACCCTATTTTGGTGAACTAGGTCATCCTATCTCACCACACCAACCTGAACCACTCTTAGAAAATGACTAGGAGTCATATCTACAAGCAAGAAAAGAAACTCCTAATACTAGTAGCATTATGACAACCCATATTTTAATAAACCTTTGTTCATGATTTATTACAAAAGGATACACTTAATAAAACCCCATAAGATTATTAGACCTGGTGTCTTTGGGAAATTAGATACATATAATGATAACTTGAAATATAGGTACAAGAACATTATTTAAAAACTCCACAAAATGTGCCTAAAATACATTGATCTTCTAATACTACATGATATAACCTACGTACATATATAAGAAAGGGGCCATCTATAAATCCTGGTAAAGGAATAATCAAATTATAACATAAGGTAAAGTGGTACATGTGATTCAATATATGTATCAAGGTGTCATAAGAGGGATGAGAATCATAAACATGAACCTCTAAGCATGATATAAGATGATAACATAAAGGAATAATGGGAATTTAGAAACAACATAAAATCATGACATCATAAACATATGTCAATGATAACTGCCAATACATCATAACATAGTGTGCCTAGGATAGCCTCTCATGCATCATACATGGTATACCATGAGATAAAAACTTTACCCAATGCATTGGAGGTATATTATTTCAGGCCCACCCATCACATTAATATAATGTACATGAATAAGTGTTCTAGATAGACTATACAAAATAAGGACATCCTTCATAAATTTTAATCCCTTGATTAAGGAGTGTGGGTTATATACATAGAAGTCCCTACCTTTATTATAAATGGGGATGGTTATTCACTACACAAATGTTTGGCATGGAAAATCATAGGATAATTTCAGATGTATGATGGGGGTATATAATGATTCCTGGAAGGGCTTAATGAAAGTTAAAGATATATATCATCACTTGGAAATCATAATAAAAATAAGAGGTATGTGTAAGAAATATATCTCAATATGAAAAATTTGGAATCAAAATGCATAATATAAAGAAGGTTCTTGAATATAGAGGATAAGGAGAGGATCCCTTACCTTGAGAGGGTGATTCTAAAATCTTGGTAATATATTCTTAAGATCTTGATAACACCTTGTGAGGGATAACGATATGGAAGAGTAGATATCATTCCCCCTTTATATATTTCTCACTAAAAAATTTACTCATATACTAAAACAGATGAGGATACTTCTATGTTATTTCCTCTTCTGGTTCCCAAGTCACTTCCTCAAACTCATGGTTACTCCACAACACTTTGACCAGGTGATTTGTCTTGTTTTGTAGAACCTTGTCTCTAAAATCTCAGATATTCATCGGCTACTCCTCATATGAAATATCATTCTCTAATGGTTCCACCTCTAGATTCAGTACATGCAAGGGGTTTGATATGTACCTCCTTAATAGGGATACATATAACTCATCATGTACTCAATATAGGTTAGGTGTGAGTGCTTGTCGATATACCACTTATATGATGCGATCAAGGATATCAAAGGGTCTGGCATATCTTAGACTAAACATTCCATTTATCCCAAACTTCATGAATTTCTTCTATGGTGATATATAAAGGGACACCTTATATCTGACCTCAAACTTCAGGTATCGTCGGTGATTGTCTACATAGATTTTATGTCAATTTTTTGTGTATTTCATATGAATCTAAATGGTTAGAAACTTATCTATCATCTCTTGGATAATATTATGTTCTATCAGCTTCTACTCTCCTACTTTATCTCGACATGTTGGAGTCTAAAACCTCTTTTTAAATAGAGCCTCATAAGGTTCCATTTGAATGATAGAATGAAAAATGTTGTTATATGAGAACTACACTAGGGGAAGGTGTTGATCCTAACATTATTATAAATCCATTGAACAATATATCATCATATCCTCTAGAGTTTTAATGGTTCCCTCAAATAGACCATTTGTCTAAGGGTGACAAGTAGTATTAAAACTCAACTCCATATCTAATGTTTGCTAAAGGATTCTCTAGAACCTCGAGGTAAACCTTGGATCAAATAAAATTTAAAGTGGCACTCCACAAAGTCATACCAACTCTCTTATGTATTTGGTGATTTTTTCAAGATATAAATCTTCCTTAATGTAAAGACCCGCAAATTTCAAGGAAATTTTTTTCTTAATTTTCTTTGGAATTTTACAAGAGCGCAGCTTCAGACGGCACCTGATTCCGAGGCCCGGTGTGCTCGGAATCAATTTCCGAAGTTTGGCTCGGGTACGTTCAGTGAACGGACGAGCGGGTTTTTCTATCTTTTGAACCGGTGCCCGGAATCGAATTCTGAGGGCACCGATGAAATCGCAGCGCCGGTATTTGCTTAGAAACGCCTCTTCCGAAGTTGCGTTTTCTCATACGTGGTTTTTAAATTTTGCGGCTTTAAGTCAGAAATAAAATAAAGTTTGTGCGACAACTTTATTTTATTTCACTTAAGCTGTTTGGAAGCCACTTGAAGCCACTTAAAGGCGGCTTGAACTGAGTTGAACTGGATAGGATGCTATCCAGAAATATCCTACCCCCTTGGTAGGATATTTGTGAGGCAGGGCCCGCACGAGCCCTGCCGTTTCTTTCGCTAAGTAACGCACCCGCGAAAACCCGTCAAAGTAACTGAAAAGTCAACCGACGCGTTTTCTTTAATTCTTAACAGACCATTTAATTGGGCGGTTTATTTCGTGAATTAAATGGGCTGTTTCTTTCGTGAATTAATTGGGCTGTTTCGCTCGTTGAATTAATTCAACGAACTGATGGGTCGTTACTTACGCTTTTGCGTTTGTTGGCATGTTTATAAAATAAGACCAACCTAAAAATCCTTTGAAAGGATTTGAGAGAATCTTGTTTCTTCGGATCCCCGCGAAGAACGCGAAGAACGCGAAGAACGCGAAGAATGCGAAGAACGCCGGCGACCGGAATTCGACGACGCACACCGAGATCTGCGACGTCGACGAGCTTTACCCGCGACGTTCTTCGGCGACGCCTCTTCTTCCGCGGCCGATCCTCGTTCGGCAACTAAGGTGAGAATCGGATCGTTAATTCTCCCTTTTTTTTAAATTTCATAACAACGGATTTAATTAATTAAACCGTTTGATCTTGATCCGGAGATTGGCGACGCGACGCCGGATACCGCGACGATCCCCCTTCTTCCGCGACGAGCAATCCCGCGACGATCCCTCGTTCGGCAACGACGACGACAAGGTAAGGGATGTTGGATTATTTTATCTTATTTCCCCGTGTTTATTCTTTTAAAATGAAGAACATGATCTCCGACAATTTTAATTTATTTAAAATTGTTGTTGATTATTCCTCCCGTGGTTTATGACTAACGCGGAGGGTGCGGGTCTAACGAACAAGACCCGGCAACCCTCCGCCGATCTTCCTTTTTTTGTGCGGATTTGGCGGGCGACGGCAAAAGCACGACGCAAGGGCCATTTGTTGATTTCGCAGTGAAGGACGCGTCCCGGGAGGAACAATGGCGCAGACGGGAAAGGAATCGGGCCACCGGAGCATCTCCGGCGGCCCGCGGAAGGCGGCGGCGGCGGCGCCCGGCGCGCCGCCGTGGAGGAAGTCCGCCGCGGCTGAAGCCGCGGCGGCGGCGGCCGGTTCCGCGGCCGCGCGGAACCGGGAACGGACGCGGCGGCCCGGCCGCGTCCGCGTGGCAGGCGCCCCCCCCCCCCCCCCCCCCGCGGGGCCGCGTTTCGCTTGAGCCGCGGGTCAAGCCCGCGGCGCCCTCCTTCGGCCGCTCGGCCGAAGCCGAGCCGGCCGGTCCGGTCGGCCGGGCCGCGCCCAGGCCGGACCGGACCCGGCCTAGCCGGGTCGGGCCGGGTCGGGCCGACCCGGTTCGGCCGACCCAGGGGGGGGGGGGTTCGGGCCGGGTCGCCCCGGGCCCAGAACCCCCGTTTCGGGCCCTCTTCGGTCTTTTGCCCATATCTTGGGCCTGGGACCTCCGATTGACGAACCGTCAGCGGCTACGCGATCCTTGGATCGAGACGGTCGTTTCGGTATATTATACTCAAGGTTTCGGAAGACTTTGTGTTCAGCCGGGTTGGTTCGTACACGAAACCAACCGGGCCCTCGGAGCGGAAACGCTCATAACTTGAGCTACGGACGTCCGATCGACGTACCGTCAGCTGTGGTAGTTTCCTCTAAGTGAGACGGAACTTTTGGCATACTCCGCCCGAGGATCGGATACAAGCGGAGTACGGTCGGGTTGGTTTTGCCCTAAAAACCAACCGGGCCCCTGGGACGAAAATGCCAATAACTCTCAGACCGGGCGTCCGATTGACGCGCCGTCTGCTGCGTTGAGATCCTGTTGTCGATACGGAACTTTTGGATACATCAACTTCGGACTACGTGTCAGTTGATGTATCAGCCTCTCGGCTCGTGGAGCGGACCCTCCTAAACGAGCTCGCTAAGTGCGGGAACCCTAGCGCTGGCTGTGACTTCGACGACAGAGCAGAGATCCTCCGTGGACTGCTACGACGGCAGAGCAGAGATCCTCCGTGGACTGCGACGACGGCAGAGCAGAGATCCTCCGTGGACTGCGACGACGGCAGAGCAGAGATCCTCCGTGGACTGCGACGACGGCAGAGTAGAGATCCTTCGTGGACTGCGGCGACGACTGTGCAGAGATCCTCAGTGGACTGCGTCGACTACTGCACTCAGCGATCCTACGTGGATCAGTGCTACAGGTTCTGTGTGAGCCCGATCCTATGTGGGTCCTTACTACCGGTTCTGTGTGAGCCATTGTCTACAGGTTCTGTGTGAGCCCGATCCTGTGTGGGTCTTCTGCGGGGGTTAGTACCTATCGATCCTTCGTGGGTCCGACGACTTAGATGGATCAGTGATCATCTTTGACGTCATCTGAAAAAGTATACCTGGTTGAGCTGAATCTTATGTTACTCTCCTTTGTGGATTGTGTTGAACTATCCTATGGGGATTTACCGTTTACTCTCCTTGTGGATTTGAGTCTTGCTTTCCTTTGTGGATTGAGTTGTTCTTGAGCTCGTGAGCAGAGCTAGAATTGGGGACTTAGGTATATGTATGGGAATATACCTAAGTCGAGTCATATGTTACTTCGTGATTGCATCTCTCTTTGTGCTATATCCTTTGTGGATTTCGGGAGACCTTCGGGGGTCTCGGGGTCCTTACTGAGTAGCTTATACTCACCCCTGCACGGGCTATGCCCGCACCTTGTTGTGTTGGTTGCAGACGACGGACAGCGCTGATCACGGTTGGGGCGTGGAGCAGGACGGTACCTGGAGGTGGACCACTGGGCGGGACGTGCTCGGAGCGGACGTGGGACCCGAGGAGCCTGGAGGCTATCTGTACCCACCCTTCAGGTGGGATTGCCAGTGGACGACACGAGGCCGCCGTCTTTTCTTCAGTTGCTGTACTTTACTTTTCAGTTGTACTTTACAGTTGGGCTTGTATTCCGGCCCCCTTTACTTTTCTGCACTTTACTTTCCGCTTGCTGACTCTGTGTGGTTGTTACTTATAAAGGCAATGCCTTCCCTGTTTACCGGGATTTTACGCCTTGGTGCTAGTCGCCAGCCCCTGGCCTATGGAAGGCGGGCTTGGGGTAGTCACGGCACGGGCCCCGAGGACGGGTCGTGACAAATTGGTATCAGAGGTGGTCGGTTCTACCGCAGACTCTGATCGTCCTTTCTTTCTATATGAAGCAATAGTGTTTAGTGTATTGAGTGTGGTTATCAGTTCAGGGAGCCCAGTGTTGGTGCGGCGGCCGACGTATCCGTACACCAGGACCCTGACTCCTGATTTCCGACTTAATGCATGAAAACATTGATTGTGTGTGTGTTTCAAGTTTTCTTTGTGATTACTTATGTCAGCTCACCGGGTATACTAATCTGCTTTATGAAAGTCTCAAGTTTTCCTTGTGATTACTTGTGCCAGCTCACCAGGTATACTGTTCTGACTGTGGTGCTCTTGTTCTCCTTTTCAGGATGGCCCCGCGACGACAGCCAGCTTGGGTTCCGAGTGTAGGGCGCGACGGCATCCCACCGAGCGACGAGGCCTCGGTGCAGGGCCCTTTGCCAGCAGTGGCACCGGCGGTAGCTTTACCCGCCGAGCCACCGATGCTACCAGTACCAGACGCTGACGATGCACGTCGCCTCAGGGCACTGCATGAGTTTCAGAGCCAGCGACCGCCCAGGTTTCGCGGTGAGGCGGACCCCCAGGCCGCCGAGGACTGGCTAGAGGCGGTGGTACGGATCTTTAGGCTAGTGAGGACACCAGCGGATCTCATGGTGATTCTCGCGGCGAGCCTCCTGCAGGCGGCAGCAGGACGATGGTGGAGCTTGATGCTCCAGGTTCACGATGAGGCATCCTTGCTCTGGGCGGACTTCGAGAGCCTCTTCCGCTCTGAGTTCGTCCCGGCCACCCTCCGAGCGGTGCGCATCCAGGAGCTTCTCCAGCTGCGCCAGGGCAGCATGACGGTCGCTCAGTACGCGGCGAGGTTCACTGACCTATCTCGCTACTCGACCGACATGGTACGGGACCCCTTCTTCCGGGCCCGGACCTTCGAGCAGGGCTTGCGACAGGAGATTCGGGCGTCGCTGATCTCCCTCAGCATTCCGACCCAGGCGGGAGTGCTGGAGCGAGCCCTCCTGGTCGAGAGCTTCCTGGCAGAGCCTTCTTCAGCGGCGAGACCTAGCGCAGGGCGGCAGGTAGCTGAGTCTTCGGCAGCAGGTAGCTAACGGATGACTCTCGGGTCCAGGCAGACCAGACCCCCACGCAGACGGCCTCAGGACACCGGCTCAGCAGTACGAGGCACACAGCGGAGTGCCAGCCTTCCGAGAGGCAGGCTATGCTACTCCTGCGGCGGGCAGGGTCACATGGCTCGTGACTGCCCGACTCGCCGACCAGAGGAGCAGCAGACGGTGGAGGGGCCACCCAGGCAGAGGCAGAGGGTCGACCGTGGCGGTCCGCAGGGAGGAGGCGGACGAGGCAGAGGAGCTGGCCGAGCAGCGGGTGGTGGGCGACGCTTCCAGGCTCTACCCCCACCACCACCAGGAGGGCCACCTCGACCACATGGAGCTGGCGGGCAGGGACAGGCCCAGCTCCAGGCAGTGGAGGCCTACGACCCCGACATGCCAGAGATGATTCGAGGTACGATCTGTGTCTATTCCACCCTTGCTGCAGTACTTATAGACACAGGAGCGAGTCACTCTTTCATAGCCTCTGCCCTTGTTCGGAGCTCGGAGATTCCGACTGAGCCGTTGGCTCGATCCTTACGGCTAGAGACTCCTACGGGAGCAGACTCGACGATTACGCACTGGTGCCGGCAGTGTGAGCTTACTCTAGGAGGCGAGAGCTTCGGCTGGGATCTCCTTGTAGCGGCGTCGAGGCCTTACGACGTCATCTTGGGCATGGATTGGCTATCCACGGTTCATGCCCAGATCGACTGTTTTAGGCGCAAGGTGCGATGTGTTCGTACCGACGGGAGCAGGTTTACCTTCACCGGCGAGAAGGGAACCTTTGCAGCACAGGATGGACTTCCGCAGAGGAGAGTGCAGCCCATCTCTCATCAGTTGGCTAGCCTCATCCTAGGAGCAGTGGACGTGCGGAGTCCGGCTTTTCCTGCAGTGGTGGACCAGTACGTGGACGTCTTTCCCGACGACGTTCCAGGGCTACCTCCTCGTAGAGAGGTAGACTTTTACATCGACTTGTACCCCGGGACAGCCCCGATATCTTCTCCAGCATATCGGATGGCCCCCGCCGAGCTTCGGGAGCTGCGGGTACAGTTGGAGGACTTACAGAGCAAGGGGTTTATCCGACCCAGTGTTTCACCCTGGGCTTCCCCGATTTTGTTCGCCAAGAAGGCGGACGGGAGCTTGCGACTATGTGTCGACTATCGTCGCCTGAACCAGGTGACAGTGAGGAACAAGTATCCGCTGCCACGGATTGATGACCTCTTCGATCAGCTCAAGGGAGCGCGGTGGTTCTCGAAGATAGACCTCCGGTTAGGCTATCATCAGCTCAGAGTTCGAGACGAGGACGTGCAGAAGACGGCCTTCAGGTGTCGGTATGGCCATTATGAGTTCTTGGTTATTCCGTTCGGCGTAACAAATGCTCCAGCAGTGTTCATGAGCCTCATGAACAGGATCTTCCAGCCATACCTCGACCGATTTGTCGTGGTCTTCATTGACGACATTTTGGTATACTCGACGACTGAGGAGGAGCAT
Source organism: Viscum album (assembly GCA_963277665.1). NCBI lineage: Eukaryota > Viridiplantae > Streptophyta > Magnoliopsida > Santalales > Viscaceae > Viscum > Viscum album. The sequence goes on along the minus strand of OY728135.1, from coordinate 245,374,235 downwards.
GCCTACCACCTGCGAGTTATTCTAGACACACTCCGAGAGCACCAGCTTTATGGAAAGCTCTCAAAATGCCAGTTCTGGTTACGTGAGGTCCATTTCTTGGGGCACGTCATTTCTGAGGCGGGAGTTGCAGTGGATCCCGCGAAGATCGAGTCAGTGCTAGCTTGGGAGCCACCCAGGAGCGTGACAGAGGAGCGGAGCTTCTTGGGCCTAGCGGGATACTATCGGAGATTCGTGCCAGACTTCTCCAGAGTTGTGGCACCACTCTCAGCGTTGACGAAGAAGGGGAAACCCTTCGTGTGGTCAGACAGATGTCAGCAGAGCTTCCAGGAGCTGAGACAGAGATTGACCAGCGCACCTATCTTGAGGTTGCCTGAGGAGGGAGTTGGGTACGTAGTTTACTGCGATGCATCAGGGATTGGACTCGGGTGCGTCCTGATGCAGGAGCGGGCCGTGATCGCCTACGGATCACGACAGTTGAGGCCGCACGAGCAGAACTACGCCACTCATGACCTGGAGTTAGCAGCAGTGGTCTTCGCTCTGAAGACTTGGCGGCACTATCTGATGGGCGAGCGCTTCACAGTCTTTTCTGATCACCAGAGTCTCAGGTATATCTTCTCTCAGAAGGACCTGAACCTGAGACAGCGGAGATGGCTTGAGTTCCTCCAGGACTATGACTTTGAGATAGTCTATACTCCTGGGAAGGGGAACGTGGTAGCCGATGCCCTCAGCAGGAGGACGGGCATTCGGCTACTTGAGGAGGCGACGGAGCAGCTAGCCTCCTTGCAGATATCCTTCGTGGATAGAGACGGAGCAGCCTTTCTTCAGTCTCTCACAGTCTCTCCTCCACTTCTACAGCGGGTCAGAGAGGCTCAGCATGGGGACGCTGACTGTGAGACCCGGCGTGCACTGATATCCTCAGGTCAGGCGCCTGATGGTTTCTCCCTTAGAGCAGAGCACGACATCCTTTTCAGAGGACGTACCTTCGTACCAGTCGCTTTACGAGAGGAGGTGCTGAGAGAGTTTCACACTTCTCCCTTGGCGGTACATCCCGGAGTGGCGAAGATGTACCAGGATCTCAGACGACAGCACTGGTGGCCGGGCATGAAGAAAGCTGTGGCAGAGTTCGTTTCGCGATGCCTCACCTGCCAGCAGGTGAAGGCAGAGCATCAGGTACCAGCAGGCTTGGTACAGCCCTTGGAGGTCCCGGAGTGGAAGTGGGACGGCATATCTATGGACTTCGTGACTGGACTTCCACGCACTTCCAGAGGTCACGACTCCATTTGGGTGATTGTCGACCGACTCACCAAGTCGGCACACTTCTTACCCATCAGAGAGCAGGGCTCAGTGGAGAGCTTGGGACGTCTTTACGTCCAGGAGATCGTACGGCTTCACGGTGTGCCATCGTCTATCGTCTCCGATCGAGATGCTCGTTTCACTTCCCGGCTTTGGAAGGGGTTGCAGGAGGCGTTCGGGACGCGGCTCCATCTGAGCACAGCCTTCCACCCTCAGACGGATGGTCAGACGGAGAGGACCATACAGACACTCGAGGACATGCTCCGTGCATGTGTTCTCGACTTTGGTCGCAGCTGGGAGGACCACCTACCCTTGGTGGAGTTCGCGTACAACAACAGCTACCACTCCACCATCGGGATGGCACCATACGAGGCGTTGTACGGCAGACCCTGCAGATCACCGTTGTGCTGGACAGACCCTGGGGAGTCAGCACTCGTGGGACCAGAGATGGTCCGAGCCACGACAGAGAAGGTCCAGATCATCCAGGAGAGGATGAGGACAGCTCAGAGCCGGCAGAAGTCATATGCTGACAGGAGGCGGAGGCCACTAGAGTTCGAGGATGGCGACCACGTCTTTTTGCGTGTCTCACCTCGACGTGGTTTACGGAGATTTGGCCGAGGCGGAAAGTTGTCTCCACGCTTCATCGGGCCTTTCCAGGTCCTCAGCAGGATAGGAGAGGTGGCTTATCGCCTGGCTCTACCACCTCAGTTGCACCGGGTGCACGATGTCTTCCACGTGTCTCAGCTGAGGAGATACGTGCACGACCTGACGCACATCATCGACTTTGGGGAGCTGGACGTGGACGGTGGGGCGACTTTTGCGGAGGTCCCAGTGGAGATCGAGGATCGACAGGAGCGGGTCCTACGTGGGCGGTCGATTCCTCTTGTGCGCGTCAAATGGCAGCACGGGAACCTCCAGGAGAGCACTTGGGAGCGGGAGGCTCAAATGTGTGCTCAGTACCCCCATTTGTTCCCCTAGTTTTTGATGTATCTTTACGGGGACGTAAAGCCCTGAGGTGGGAGTAATGTAAAGACCCGCAAATTTCAAGGAAATTTTTTTCTTAATTTTCTTTGGAATTTTACAAGAGCGCAGCTTCAGACGGCACCTGATTCCGAGGCCCGGTGTGCCCGGAATCAATTTCCGAAGTTTGGCTCGGGTACGTTCAGTGAACGGACGAGCGGGTTTTTCTATCTTTTGAACCGGTGCCCGGAATCGAATTCTGAGGGCACCGATGAAATCGCAGCGCCGGTATTTACTTAGAAACGCCTCTTCCGAAGTTGCGTTTGCTCAGACGTGGTTTTTAAATTTTGCGGCTTTAAGTCAGAAATAAAATAAAGTTTGTGCGACAACTTTATTTTATTTCACTTAAGCTATTTGGAAGCCACTTGAAGCCACTTAAAGGCGGCTTGAACTGAGTTGAACTGGATAGGATGCTATCCAGAAATATCCTACCCCCTTGGTAGGATATTTTTGAGGCAGGGCCCGCACGAGCCCTGCCGTTTCTTTCGCTAAGTAACGCACCCGCGAAAACCCGTCAAAGTAACTGAAAAGTCAACCGACGCGTTTTCTTTAATTCTTAACAGACCATTTAATTGGGCGGTTTATTTCGTGAATTAAATGGGCTGTTTCTTTCGTGAATTAATTGGGTTGTTTCGCTCGTTGAATTAATTCAACGAACTGATGGGTCGTTACTTACGCTTTTGCGTTTGTTGGCATGTTTATAAAATAAGACCAACCTAAAAATCCTTTGAAAGGATTTGAGAGAATCTTGTTTCTTCGGCTCCCCGCGAAGAACGCGAAGAACGCGAAGAACGCGAAGAACGCGAAGAACGCCGGCGACCGGAATTCGACGACGCACACCGAGATCTGCGACGTCGACGAGCTTTACCCGCGACGTTCTTCGGCGACGCCTCTTCTTCCGCGGCCGATCCTCGTTCGGCAACTAAGGTGAGAATCGGATCGTTAATTCTCCCTTTTTTTTAAATTTCATAACAACGGATTTAATTAATTAAACCGTTTGATCTTGATCCGGAGATTGGCGACGCGACGCCGGATACCGCGACGATCCCCCTTCTTCCGCGACGAGCAATCCCGCGACGATCCCTCGTTCGGCAACGACGACGACAAGGTAAGGGATGTTGGATTATTTTATCTTATTTCCCCGTGTTTATTCTTTTAAAATGAAGAACATGATCTCCGACAATTTTAATTTATTTAAAATTGTTGTTGATTATTCCTCCCGTGGTTTATGACTAACGCGGAGGGTGTGGGTCTAACGAACAAGACCCGGCAACCCTCCGCCGATCTTCCTTTTTTTGTGCGGATTTGGCGGGCGACGGAAAAAGCACGACGCAAGGGCCATTTGTTGATTTCGCAGTGAAGGACGCGTCCCGGGAGGAACAAAGGCGCAGACGGGAAAGGAATCGGGCCACCGGAGCATCTCCGGCGGCCCGCGGAAGGCGGCGGCGGCGGCGCCCGGCGCGCCGCCGTGGAGGAAGTCCGCCGCGGCTGAAGCCGCGGCGGCGGCGGCCGGTTCCGCGGCCGCGCGGAACCGGGAACGGACGCGGCGGCCCGGCCGCGTCCGCGTGGCAGGCGCCCCCCCCCCCCCCCCCCCCGCGGGGCCGCGTTTCGCTTGAGCCGCGGGTCAAGCCCGCGGCGCCCTCCTTCGGCCGCTCGGCCGAAGCCGAGCCGGCCGGTCCGGTCGGCCGGGCCGGGTCGGTCCGACCCGGTTCGGGCCGACCCGGTTCGGCCGACCCAGGGGGGGGGGGTTCGGGCCGGGTCGCCCCGGGCCCAGAACCCCCGTTTCGGGCCCTCTTCGGTCTTTTGCCCATATCTTGGGCCTGGGACCTCCGATTGACGAACCGTCAGCGGCTACGCGATCCTTGGATCGAGACGGTCGTTTCGGTATATTATACTCAAGGTTTCGGAAGACTTTGGGTTCGGCCGGTTTAGTTCGTACACGAAACCAACCGGGCCCTCGGAGCGGAAACGCTCATAACTTGAGCTACGGACGTCCGATCGACGTACCGTCAGCTGTGGTAGTTTCCTCTAAGTGAGACGGAACTTTTGGCATACTCCGCCCGAGGATTGGATACAGGCGGAGTACGGTCGGGTTGGTTTTTCCCTAAAAACCAACCGGGCCCCTGGGACGAAAATGCCAATAACTCTCAGACCGGGCGTCCGATTGACGCGCCGTCTGCTGCGTTGAGATCCTGTTGTCGATACGGAACTTTTGGATACATCAACTTCGGACTACGTGTCAGTTGATGTATCAGCCTCTCAGCTCGTGGAGCGGACCCTCCTAAACGAGCTCGCTAAGTGCGGGAACCCTAGCGCTGGCTGTGACTTCGACGACAGAGCAGAGATCCTCCGTGGACTGCTACGACGGCAGAGCAGAGATCCTCCGTGGACTGCGACGACGGCAGAGCAGAGATCCTCCGTGGACTGCGACGACGGCAGAGCAGAGATCCTCCGTGGACTGCGACGACGGCAGAGCAGAGATCCTTCGTGGACTGCGGCGACGACTGTGCAGAGATCCTCAGTGGACTGCGTCGGCTACTGCACTCAGCGATCCTACGTGGATCAGTGCTACAGGTTCTGTGTGAGCCCGATCCTATGTGGGTCCTTACTACCGGTTCTGTGTGAGCCATTGTCTACAGGTTCTGTGTGAGCCCGATCCTGTGTGGGTCTTCTGCGGGGGTTAGTACCTATCGATCCTTCGTGGGTCCGACGACTTAGATGGATCAGTGATCATCTTTGACGTCATCTGAAAAAGTATACCTGGTTGAGCTGAATCTTATGTTACTCTCCTTTGTGGATTGTGTTGAACTATCCTATGTGGATTTACCGTTTACTCTCCTTGTGGATTTGAGTCTTGCTTTCCTTTGTGGATTGAGTTGTTCTTGAGCTCGTGAGCAGAGCTAGAATTGGGGACTTAGGTATATGTATGGGCATATACCTAAGTCGAGTCAGATGTTACTTCGTGATTGCATCTCTCTTTGTGCTATATCCTTTGTGGATTTCGGGAGACCTTCGGGGGTCTCGGGGTCCTTACTGAGTAGCTTATACTCACCCCTGCACGGGCTATGCCCGCACCTTGTTGTGTTGGTTGCAGACGACGGACAGCGCTGATCACGGTTGGGGCGTGGAGCAGGACGGTACCTGGAGGTGGACCACTGGGCGGGACGTGCTCGGAGCGGACGTGGGACCCGAGGAGCCTGGAGGCTATCTGTACCCACCCTTCAGGTGGGATTGCCAGTGGACGACACGAGGCCGCCGTCTTTTCTTCAGTTGCTGTACTTTACTTTTCAGTTGTACTTTACAGTTGGGCTTGTATTCCGGCCCCCTTTACTTTTCTGCACTTTACTTTCCGCTTGCTGACTCTGTGTGGTTGTTACTTATAAAGGCAATGCCTTCCCTGTTTACCGGGATTTTACGCCTTGGTGCTAGTCGCCAGCCCCTGGCCTATGGAAGGCGGGCTTGGGGTAGTCACGGCACGGGCCCCGAGGACGGGTCGTGACACTTAATATCAATAAAATGTGATGAATTTATAAAGTGGTGACTACCACTCAGATGACATTGTTTCTTTTAGATGTACTGGGGAGTCCTATAATGAAATACATGGTTATATTTTTCCATTTCCATATTGATATTGGAAGTGGATTCATCATACCCTTAGACTTCTGTCATTCATCCTTAACTTGTTGTAATAACAATCATTTATATAAAAATTATACAATCTCCCTCTTCATGTTATCCCATTGTAATTTTTTTTCAGATCTTTATACATCTTAGTGGTTCTTAGAATAATAGATAAGGATGATCTATAAAAATCATCCAAAATTTCTATTTTAAACTTTGGTTTTTATGGGACATATATCCAAGTTATAAACCTTATAAATCCATATTTATAAAATTTGAACTCCATAATATTCACTACCTTTTTTGTAGCACCTCAACTTCTTTTTGGTCCTCCTTGAACCCTTAAGAATAGGTGTTTTAGAATTTATTTAAGCAAGGTAGACTCAATATTATTTTATTATTACCATTTTCATCCTATTTATTTCTAAGAATATTAGATCCCATGTAATTATCATCATGGATAGGGTTACAGGATCCTTTATACTCAAAGCATTTGACACTTTGTTTACTTTATTACGATGGTAATTGATTTAACAATCACAATCCTTGATCATATATAACCATATTCATTGGATCATATTGATCTCTTATTGTAGGATTATATACTTGAGGCTTTTATGATATGTATATATGTCATACTTCTCTCCATAGAGATAATGTCACCAAATCTTATATGTGAATATCACTATAGCCAATTCTAGATCATGTGTTAAGTAGTTATCCTCATGTATATTCATTTTTTGTAAGGAATAGGATATCACTTTTATATTTAATGAGTACACAACCTAAGAGATTTTTAAATTCATCACTGTAGATAAAAAATACTTCCCCACCAGTGGGTAATGTGAGCATAGGTGTAGTGATTGGCCTCTTCTTCATCTCTTAAAATATTTCTTCACATTCATCAATCTAGAAAAACTTCACAGACTTCTAATTTATCTTGGTTATTGAGATGGAAAATCATTACAAGTTTCTCACAAATAAATGAAAGTTCCCAGCTAATTCAAGGAAACTATGTATTTCTATCCTAGAGTTTGTCCTGGGTCATCCACCAATTTCTTCTATTTTTGAAGGATCCATAGATATCCTTTTGTTGGTGATAACATTCCTTGTGAATGTTACTTAGTCCGTCCATAACTCACATTTATTATACTTTTCATACATATTTTTTTTCCACAAGGTCTTCAGTACAACATCCAAATTCTCCTCATCATCATCCTTGCTTTTGATGTAGATAACAATATTATCTATAAATAATAACACAAAATTTTCAATTTAATCCCGAAATAATCTATTCATTGAGTCCATAAATATTTTGGGGGAATTATTGAGTCTAAATGTAATCACTATGAACTGATAGTGATCATACATTGTATAAAACACATTGGGGGATATCCTCCTTCAACTTTACTTGATAATATCCTAACCAAAGATCCGCCTTAGAGAAGAACTAGTCCCCACATGGATGACCAAAAAAGTCATCAATACATGGAAGAGGATAATTTTTATTTATTATGATTTTATTGAGCTTAGGATAATCGATACAAAGGTGAATTAACCAATCCTTCTTCTTGAATAAGAGGACCAATTCACCCCACGGTGAAGCACATGGGTGTATAAACCCTTTATCCAGATTCTCTTGTAGTTTCTTCTTCATCTCCTCAAGTTAAACAATGTTCATTCTATATGGAGTCTTGGATATTTGAAAATATTTGGTTATATGTTTGATCGAGAATTTGACCTCTCAACTAGGAGGAAGACTCATAAATTCTTCCGAAAACACATCGGTGAATTCCCTTATAGTGGTAATGTCATCAAGGATGATCTTTTACTTAATATCAATCATTTGATCTAGACATTATTTTCCTAGAAATCAATAATATCCATGATTGAGATGATGATAATAAAGTAGATTCATCCTACTCCTTGCACTTTCATAGAATGAGAGGGAGATTTGTGATACAAAGTGTGATTTTCTTCTCTCGATAATTTATTTTAGCTCTATACAAGGAAATTCAATTCAAGCCTAGAATAGCATCTAATTTTTCTAAAGTAAGTATCACAAGGTTCGCTGGGAAGTTCATCCTGCAAATATAGACATGGGAAAAGTTATATACTTGAGATGTGATAATTACCCAATTTTTCATTTTCAAAAATAACTCTACTTCTATGTTTTGAGGTTGATTTTGAATATCTATACTAAAAATTCATGATATGAAAGAATTTATAGAACTAGAATCAAATAATATATTTTCTCTTCTTAGATGAATAACCAGAATACATGTCACCATATCAGTTTTGGGATCCACTTCAGTAGTTGTGATCGTATAATCTCTCCCTTTCTCTCTAGGCCTTAGAGGTTGTGTGCATCAGTTATCGTAGACAACCCTTGACTTAGTGTATTGATTCTCATAGTTTCCTTATTCCTTGAAATTGAAACATTTAACATCAAGTTGAGGGTTGACTCAAGCATTCATTTATTACATCACATTGGTGGGTTTATCCCATCAACATTCACTATCTAGGTACCCTTTCTTACCAAACCTAAATCATCTCCTTCTCTCCCCTTCAGGAAATTCACAAGATGATTCTTCCCACACTTTTCACAAGTGGGATGTTGGACTTTATTTCTCCCATTATATTTCTCTATCACATAGCTAGAATTAAAATCCATTCTTCACTTCCTATATCTATACCCATGACACCCTTGAGACTTAATAATCTCTATTTTGAATTTGATGGAACATCATGAAATTTCCTCATCGATGTAAAATTATATAATCGCCAAATATTTTTATAGACTCAACTTTATCCCACCAAAGAAGTGGTCCACATTACTTTTGGGGGATATGAAAAATATGGAGGCATATCATGAAATTCTTGAGAAGTTCACCCTATATGTACTAATGGATTCATCATCCTTTTTATTGAGGTCAAGGAAATCCCTCTATATTTTAATTCATTGAGTGTGAGGAAAACATTTATCAAAAAATATTATCTATAATTATTTCCACTCCATCACTTTGATCTCCTCATAGGGCCTCATATTTTTTATCAACATCCACCTTTTATCAACTTTTCCCTCTATATGATAAATAACCAACATAACCAACTCTTTTTCATAAAATTAAAGGAACAAGAATATCTTTTCAATGTATTTGATCCATTGTTCCATGATTAATGGATCAAAATATATAATGAAATTCGGAGGCCTTTCTTGAATAAATGTATCAATTTCAACTTGGTCTTTATTAGAGGGATATGGTTTTTCCCCCTAATTTAAGTTTCTATTTAAAACATTATTTAATTGAGAAATTATTTCCATGAATTTCCCAACTCCTTCTCCCATTGGGTTGGGCATCTAATTTGGGTAGTCAACACATTTCTCATCACACTGGTTATTGACTTGGTTCCTCTTATTTCCAACCATTGACAAAAATAAAGGGAAAATTATGGGTGGAATATTTTTAACTATTAAACACATAAAATATAAACCATTAACATTAAAGAGATAAATCATAAATGACATAAATTCATTAACCTATAAATTTATAGGTTTCAATCTAAATTATCTATGAACTATTTCATATCATAAATTCTTGTGGGAATTTTTATCCCCTTAATAATGGTTCATAATAAGCTTGAAATTTTTCTAATGAATATCCCATAGGATACTCAAACCAAGTGTGAAACAAGGCCTCTTTTTCATACACCAGGTGATGATCAATTCTAGATCAATATGCCCTTTTAGGGTTATTAACCTTGTGTATAACTATTACATAACCACATCCACTTGTATTATCAATACATGAATGTATTTTTTTGAAACTACTTACCCTATACATTAGCAAAATTTAGGTATGTTTTTCTATGTTTAGTCTTATCCCTAAGCCTTTCACTATGGTTTTCTAATCCTAATCCCCAAAAATAACTATACTTTCTCTAATACCAACTATGAAAACTCATATTTTAATACACCTTAATACATGAATTATTTCATAAGTATGCATTGAATAAAACCCAAAAAGATCATATGGAATAGTATATTTGGGAAATTATGCACATAAAAAATAAATTCAAACATGGATATAACAACATTATTTAAAAACTCCACAACATGTGTTTAAAATCCATTAATCTTCTAATACTGTATGGCATAACCTAGGGTCATTCATAAGAAAGGGGTGAGCTATAAATCCTGGTACGGGAATAATCAAAGCATAGCATAAGGTAAAGTAGCACATGTGAGTTAATAGGATTATAAAGGTGACATAATAGGTTTGATAATCATAAACTTGAACCTCAAATCATGATATAAGATGATAACATAAAGTCATAATGGGAATGTGGAAATAAAATAAAAACATGACATTATAAACATAAGTCAAGGTTAACTGTTAAGTCATCATAAAATATTTTTCCTAGTAAAACATTTTGTGCACCATACATGGTATATCATGTGATAAAAACATTACCAAATTCATTATAGGGCTATATAATTCTAGTTCCACCCATCACATTCATATCATGTACATGCATAAGTGTACCACATATATCATACAACATAAGGATGTATTTCATCACTTTTAATCCCATGATTAAGGATTGTGGGTTACATAAATGGGAATTAACCAATAAATAAAGGATATGTACATCTAGGTTAATACTCTTAAGTGGAAATGGGGATGGGTATTCACTATAAAAATGTTTGGCATAGAAAATCCCAGGATAATTTCAGCAGCATAATGGGGGTACATAAATATTCATGGAAGGGATTAATGACAGTGAAAGAGGTCTATCATAACTTTTAAATCAAAATAAAAGTAAGATATATGTGTAAAAAAATCCCAAAATGAGAAATGGTAAATCAAAATTCATCATATAAAGAAGGTACTTGAATAAAGAGGATAAGGAGACGATCCCTTACCATGATAGGGCGCTTCTAAAATCTTAGTAAGATCTTATTAATAGCTTAGAAACACCTTGAGAGGGATTTAGAGAGGAAAGGGTAGAGTAAAATCATGTTCCAAGGGTTTTTAGTAAAGTGGAATGGGAGGTTGGGTGGGTTTTTATAGTAAAAGAGAGGATAAATCTTTATTAATTTATAAACTTGGGTTTTGGACTCTATATGATAAATTAATCTAAACCATGAACCATCCTATGATTTTGACCATGATTTATACCAAATAGTAGTTAATTTAATTATTTTATATATATAAGAAGAAAATTTATTAAAATAATACCATTGATAATGTGTAAGTGAGTCATGTTTATAAATAATTGATTTTAAAACCTTAAAATATAATATACGCTTTGGAGGATTCATTAAGGATTTATAAAATTAATAAAATAACTTCAAAACATATTATTTTAAATGGGAAAAATAATTTTAGTCATATACTCTTTATAATATTTATGTCATCACTTTTGGGATTTTATTATGTCATAATACATACCATATAAATATACAATATTTAATTTTTACCCAAAAATTCAACTGCCTCAGAAAATTATGAAAAATTCACAGATTCATAATTTTGACATTATGATTTAAAAAATTATATTTATTTTATCAAAATAATTCTCTAAATATGAGAATTTTCACATTTAAATAAAAAAATCCATATTTATTGAAAAATACTAGTTTTTGTTTACAATAATAGTTTCCATATACTTATAAAAATTACATTTGACTTTGTAAAAATTTATTATCATTTATTTTTAATAAAAATTATTTTATAATAATTTTTTATTAAAATATAAATTATTTTCAAAATTATTTAATTCACCAAAAAGATTGTCTTAAGTGAAACTATATATTTCCCAATAATATAATTTATGTTTCAACATATCAAAATCTAATTTTTATTAAACATTATTATTTAAAAATTATAAAGTAATAAAAATATAAAAAATCATATTTTTATGGTCTAGATACATATCCTTTTATTACAAAAAAAATCCCTAAGGGTAAGGTGTGAGATGGTGAGATTTTTTTGGGGTGGTTTGGTGAATATGGTTTGGGTCGTGATCTCGATGAGCATGAACTTCTCCCATAAACAGTTTTGATTATTCTTTAGTTATTGAATCTTGGATTAGGATTAGTCAAGAGAAAATATCAGTGATTATATCTCTCTCATAAGCTTTGATAAATTGGATTCATAGGGTATGATCCTACTGTTTGGGTCCATCGCTCCATTTTTCTATGTCAAATGGATTTATCATAACCCTATATATATATATATATTAACTATATGATCATTGTATAATAGTTATAATATCAATAGTTATGATGATTAATGGTATTTTAAATTCAATAGGATATAACTTATAATGGTCCAAAATAACCAAAGTAGTATATGTTTTTTTAAATTTTTTTTCTTAATAAGCAATTTACTCTTCTAAATGGGAATTTCATTTATAAATGTTCACGTCTTTATAATCATGGATCTTGCTTAATATTTATTTACTTAAAATCATTTTAATCTTCACAAAATCACCCCAATTCAAACACAAGTACAACAAGTATGATGTATATACCTCCCCTAGGTCTCTACACTATAATAAAAATTATCTCACCTGGGGTTTTTAGTAAGTTAAACATCCTCATGTCAGATCAAAAGGGGCCCTAATCATCTGTGTCATATTCAGTTTCCATTGCGACATCGCACACTAAATTCAACTAATAATTCTTCCCAACTAAACTCACGTAGTCCCCACCATTGTCTAAATTTATTATTCATCCTAACTATAATATATACCTCTTATACCAATTTTTCATTACCTATACCCACTAGGAACCCCCCAAGAGCCTACAATGAAGATTAGATTGTCCCTTGAAACTCACCTCTAATAGGTCAGAGGTTGGCAACTAGCACCAAGGTTATAAATCACTAAAATAGGAGTTATTACCTTTATAGTTCCAGGAATATATATAGATAAAAATAAAATTCAACACCATAAATATAAAAATATAAAACACCATCCCATAATTCATGTAAATGTCATACAAATACAATTCTCCCAAAAATAATTAACAAAATAAAAGTCCTAAGCCAGCAACACCATCAACAATCCCCAAGCTCTGAGCTAGTAATTTCCATCTAAATCTCGAAATCCCTATTGGAAACTTGAAATACATATTTATATATATATATATATGGGTGAGTGTACATTTTTACTCAATAGGAACCTCCTCAAAACACCTCATGCAAATGTGGAAAAAAAATATTAATGATTTAGTGAATAAATAGCAGAACTAAAAAGAACCTACTAAGTCAACTATCACCTAGTCTCAATAAAGACCACTCACCCAATATCATATCCAAGTATAAAAAATAATATCAAAAAATATATAAAGAGGTACCCCACAACCTCTTCCCTATTGGTTTTTTACTCTCATGCCCCGATGTAAAATATTTTGGTGCTCCCAATACCTTTTGCACTCATGAATGGAACATAAAATATCACATATTAACCTACCATATATGATAACCACATCATCATTGTCACATATCTGTCAAAATATGTCATAGCCACAACATCATCACATATATATACCACCACATATCATATCCCAACTACATATCACATTTCATTTTTAGTAGGGTATCGTGAACAAAAAGGACATAAACCTTGTAATCTCCTCTTACCATGCACAACCCCAACTATATATCATCATATTAATCATATGATAAAGTCATCCAGTATATCACATATTAATTTAAGTCATTAAATCACATATTCTTATTCCTACTTTCAGCCATTGTGGCTCACACCACACCATAGAGGGGGAGCGGGGAAGAGGGAGTAATCATCATCCATTTCCTCGAAAACCTAGATGTTCGGGGAAAACACTAAAAATCCAAAAAAAGGGCATCAATGAGGTTATACAACTTAGTTAGGGTGCATAAAAAATCATAAGAAAAACAGTATATAACATTCACATGCAATCTTAACCCAAAGGTCCAAGACAAAACAACACTACCAAAACCCATCACAACCACCAAATTACCCCTACCAAACACTGACCATTGGTGTTAATTACTAATCAATATACCAACCTCACTTTCCACAAAAAATATCCATAATAACCTTTAAAAAATTATTATTTAATCACATCATGTAATTGTTTCCAGATCTACTATTTACCATGCATTTTACATTCATTAAATCATTCAATTCCATATTTAATGAAAAATAATTTTTATCTAGTAACTATGTTTTGTTACATTCATTAATCATTCATTATAATCATCAACATTTCATTAACTACCTATAGATTATTAAATTTCATCACACACTCAATATCATATTCATTATTACAGACTACATTCCATTATCACCAGGAAACTATAACACATCCTCATAACACCTAACCAACCATCACACAACACGCATCATGGAATATACTAAAATCCATCATAATCACCACAATACCATTACTTTACCATAAAATCAGTCATGAAAACATAATATCCCAACCTTAAAACATCAAAAACTACATCCTCATATACCCACTATAGAAGCTAGTTGTAGTACCAGTTTCCCACATGTCAACATCAAAAAACCAGCCACAAAAAATTATAATTCCTCCCACACAAATCATAGTAATGGAAACTCAATCATAGTAGTGAACCAAATAAAAATCACAACATAATAAAACAATCAATATTAATTTAATCATTCTTTTATATTAAATATTATTGTCAACATAAACATCATTACCATATTTGCAGGTTTCCAAACAATTGTTTCATTACTATATTTATATGGTAAAAATTTTATAAAAGTTTATTCCTTCCATTTAATTATTATTAAAGAAGATAAATCATAATATCAAAAAAAACCACTCAGCGTCATCATCAAAAAATTCATTCAGCATAAGAAATATCATGCAGTCACATAAACACTTGTGAATTACCCTTTCTCATTCCATTTCATTGGTCCAATTAAGTATCCTTATTAATTTAATATTTACCATCCATCCAATAAAAAAATCATGAAACTGCCACAATTTACATGAAATAAAGAGGGATAATTTATGAATACCCTACCTCAATTGAATCTTCAATTGACTACTACACAGGAACAAGGTAAAAGAAATGATCAAAAAGTCAAACCATGCAAGGAACACCACAATAAACATAGATCATAGAAATATCTATCAAAATATGACTCAATATACCCAAATTCAAACTTATAATGTTTCTATGAACTTATAAAAAGGGAAAAGGGGTATAAAACCAAGATGAATATAGAATAGACACACATTGAATCAAAAGAAATCAATCTCTTGAAGCCAAGGTTTGAACTCAATAAATGGTTCTCAAAATCCGCTAAGGATTTACCTTAGGTCACCTAAGGTTCATGAAAAAAGAAGGAATTAATAATAATTTGCATGGAATTTCTAATTTATATAGGTGTGGGAAACTACAATATCATGACGTGACTGGTCATGGTTACACCATGTCAAGTTAAACTATCCTATAAAAATCACATCATAGATCCCTTGTATCTTCCTCATTTAAATATTTTTCAACACCACTTAATTCGATATAACAAATATAGGTGACACCATTAAAAAAGTGGTCATGTCGCAATGCATATCACTTTGAAATACATGACGCATCCCTGAACCATGGAATGGTGTAATAAAAGATCCACAGTGAAATGATGACCCAAAAGGTAGAACCACCAAAACTCAACCTCTATGCCCCATTCCAGGATAGAGGTGGTTACATCATAATAGCCACTCCTGGAAGGATTAAAAAGCTCCATAAACCCTTTTTTGTTGCAACCAAGCACACCATGCTGCAACTAGAAATATGGAAAATGAAAACATCAGAGTTAATAAAATAATATGTATGAGTCTTTCAATAAAATTTTAGTTTCATAATTTTCCAAGTCATATTCAAAACCCTTCATGTTGTGACTCAATCCTTCATAGTGAAACTTAATTTATCGCATAATTACTCTTTCCTCTAGCCATCCCCCCATGGCGTGACATCTACAACCATGTCATGACACTCCCCCTCTAGAAAAATTCTCAACTCCGATTCACATTTCTTCCTTCATCCTTCTCCTAACACCTCCAACACCCAAAATATGAAAAGTAACAAGATAGGAAGGTCCATCCCATTATGGTTTATCCTCTACTCAATAATCTAACCAGTAATTGAAAATTCATGATCATGTCACTTGATTATTTTATTTTTTAATTCATGGTTATCTATTCATGCAATTCATGTTTATTTGATGATTAAACATGATCACATGAATTAAATAAATAATAAGAATGAAAGATAAAATAAAATAAAGTTATTATGCATAAATTATTTTATTATATATGGTTAATTAATTAGGTAAAATCCATTTAATATTGAAAACAATATAAAGTTTAATATAAATAATAGTTACACATAAGATAAACAAGAACCCATAAAGAAAATATTAAGTCAGATATCACCTTTCATCACTTGAGTTAGAATGAAACCATAGTTTGAAGTACTTGTATGGATCAAATCATGATGATTTCAATTATCAAAAAGTTCTAGTAGAAGTCTTGGTTCGACTTAACCTAGTTAGAGTCAAGGGTTGATTTCTTAAGAAATTCTTGGTGTAACTTAGAGGCAAACATTAAGGAAATTTGTGTATAGGATTTATAGATTGGGAATTCCACTCAACAAATAAAGGAATTTTATGTTAATATAGTTAGAAAGATCGCATAACTAAATACCTTCAAGTAATTTTTCATGTCTAAGTATAGATTATTTTAAGATAAATATAGATCTTTACTACTAGAATATTTATGCAATAAGATATTCTAAATCCAATAATTAAGGTTAATGGGATTTGATAAAATAGTGGGATACTAATAAAATAAATTTATTATGTCATTCCTGGAAATCAAAATAAATTGTTAAAATTATTTTTTATTTTTTATATAAAATGGAAAGTAAAACCAAAGGAACACTGTAATCTTTTCTAGAAAAAGAATGTGTCCTCACCAAAAAAAAACCAAGAGTGGTGTAGTCATTTATACACTGCACTACTACATAAAATTTTATATTATGTTCTTGAATCTATTATTCTTGTTCAACCACATCAGTGAGTGACAAAAGGTAAAAAGGATACCTTTATGAGATATAGAGGATGAGTCAAATATCCATTACATTATATTATCAACTATGTATGGAATGATGAAGATACAATATAAATATGTGGACACATACACCATTATAACCCATCTCTTAGAAATTAAAAAGAAGAAATAGGGGCCAATGATAAATGAGATTTTGATTACACTGAACAAGTGTAAACTAGAATATGGGTACCTAGTTATTGATCTCGTATTCAAGATGTTGAAGTACATTGATTAGTAAGTAATTATAGGCTTCCATATGGATAATAAAGTATCTATTAATATTATTCTATCATCATTAACACCAAGATTATCCTTATCCATTAAGAATTACATATTTAATCATATGAATAATTCACTTTGGAAACTTTAAAATATGATTTTTTGGGCAGATGAGGATTGGTGGGAACATGGTTCTACGCCCCTTATGGTGACTGAAGTGAAAGAAAAGGTTAAAATCCCATGAAACTTTCAAGATTAATGGAGAATTTATAACAACTTTAAAATAGAAAAAATATCTAGGGTGAGGAATAAACAATAGTTTATTTTCTTTATATGCTACAAGAAAATTTACTAGAAGATAAACTGTAATGAATTGAATAAAAAGTAAGTAGAATATTCTACCTCAGGTATATTAAACATTATTTTTAATATTTCAGTTTCACTTCATTTGTATTTGATATAATATGTATCTCACACATTTGTATTCAAATAAATGTACCAAGGAAGTCCAAATATATTTCAAATTGTAAGGTAAATTCTCTAAGTATCCAAAGGAGGTTGAATCATAAGTTGGAAAATACAAGAACATAAATTTTTATTTCCAAGTGGTTTGATTCTCATAAAACTATTATTTGTGTATTGAGTGTTACCAAAAACATTTATCTAAATATCTAATTGACATGATGATTCATTATTTCATATTTGAAATGAATGTTTTTGTAGAACTTAATACTTAATTTTTTAGTAATACTTGAATCATAGATTTCCGATATCGATAATTAATGATGAATATAAATTACAATACTCATACCTAGTTGAGGAAAGATAATTCATAGTTCAAGTAAAACTGAAAATAATTTTAAAGTACATACCCAATAGGTTTTTACACTCTTTGGAGATAGAGGTATAACCACAAAGATTCTATAATTAGTTCAATAATATACATGTGAACTATTATAAGTAGAATATATAGGTAAACTCATATATTACATGATATTCCTTTATGAGATTTTAAGGATGAGAAATGGAAGTAATAAATGAACTTGGTAAAAATTATAAGATTCGATGAGGGGTCTATCCAAGGAATATCTTAACCAAGTATTCATCGATAATTTAAATGTATAGTGGAGTTATTCTTAAACTCAAATTACCTTATACGCATCAAATATTCAATGGTAGTACAAGGAGGATTGATTATGAGTCTTATATTTATTACAAGTCTTCCATAATTTAATTTAAGACATGTTTTTTAAATATTAGTGAAAGAGATAACCATATTCTAACTATATTAATTAATGGATATCATATAAGTTGTAATATAAAGGAAATCCAGTATGTCACAGATTCATGTGTTTTATGAGAACCATTTATTAAAGTTAATCATAGAAAACAACCTTACATCAAGGAAAACACTAAGTTAATATCAGTTGATTATCCTAAAACTGTATATGATATTATTATTCCTAATATAGAATGGTATTATTAAAGATTGACTATACTTATATGAGTGGGAACCACTTATCTTTTGAGATAGTGGGATCAATATAGAATTTTATAAAGTCAAAGATCCAGATGCACCTAGGTCGACATAGGAACAATAAACTCCCTAAGATTGGGAGGGAGGAGTTATTACAGATACATGTTTTTTATAGGAAATTTAAAACTAAAGAGGTGGTTTTATATTAACTATGATTTTTGATATATTATTCGATAAGAATAATGAGTCTTATAGGGAAGTAATAAATGGAATCATGCTATGATTGGAAAGTTCATATGAATTATGATATGGATTCCATATACCAAAATACATTTCTATATTTTGTTAGTTTCTCCAGTTTATGTAAAACTATTGATGGGTATTTAAGAAGAAACTGGACATGGATAGTACATGTTGTCACCAATAAGGCTCTATTGGTGACTTAACAATTCAAGTGATGTCTAGACATAGTCTATGAAAAATCCTTACATTTATGATCATTCTAAAATCCATAATAACTATAATTTTAAAATAAACCTTCTATGATCATTATATATGGAAATTGGATGTCAAAACTACCTTCTATGAAAAAACCTTATCTAAGTTTTCTATATCATTTTATAAGTAGGTTTGGTGACACCAAAAAAATCAAGAAAGTATGTGAGGTGTAGAAATATATTTATATATTAAATCAAGAACCGTGATTGTAGAATATTTATTTGATGAGGCCATAAGAGAGTTTGTTTTTATTAAGAATGAAAGAGATCCATGTGTATATAAGGGTTTAATGGGAGTGATATAGTTTTCCAACTCAAATATGTTGATAACATATGGAAAATAGATGTTAAGTATTATAGTTTGTTAAGAATAAGGAAAGGATATTTCTCCAAGAATGAATTAAAGTAGCATCCCAAGTTCTAGGGAACCAAATATAATAAATATATCTATGGGGTAGCTTAGATATAGTCAGATTACATACATTGTAAAGGTATTGAAAAATAAAATATGTAATCACTTATAACTGAATTATTTTCAATATCACATATCATGAAATCTCTCCAAGTTTATGTGTGAAAGAACAAGTGTATATTCTTAATATAGAAATAATTCCATACGATTAAATGATTGGAATTTATCCCATATGTCATGATATGTATATAGAGTGTTGATATTACTTATGCATAAATAATAGTGAGAAAATATCAAACAAAACAAGGAAAATTTCTCAAGGTAGCAATCAAAACTCTCTAATAATACTTGAGAAATTATAAAAAAACTAGTCTTTATTCAAATAAATTTGATCTAGTATTGTAGTAAGGCAAAGGTAATAAGTAGTATAATCTTATTTAAGATAGTGGTTGATGTATCTACATAGATCAGGTATGTTGTGTCTTTTGATACATAATAAGAAGTAGTTTAGTAATGATTTGTTCTAGATTTTGGTATTGTATTAAGATAATAAAGTATTATCATAATTATGATAAGTTTAAGACTGGTATTATCCAAGATGATAAGTTTATGAAAGAATATAAAAGTTAAATACTCAAGGATATCACATTTTGAGGGATCTTCTCAAAAAAATGAAGTCACGGTTGTCATAATAGCTATAAGAAAACATGGAAGGCTTAGTATCTATAGTTATACCTTAGTAAAAGCATATTTATCATGTGAAATATAATTTGTCAGTTATCAGTTGTCTCTAGTAAAAGCGGTAATTTTTTTGAGTTGGTAACGTAGAACCAACTAATTTTCTACTTTTAATTATCAGAATATCATTGATAATTAATATCACAACACATTATGAGTATTCTTATTCATAAAATTAATGTGATAAAAGTATTTATCTTATCAAAAGGTTATAGAAGTTCACCATTATAATGAGAAAACTGAAATGATATGACAATATTCTTAAATATGTGTCTTATGGATTGGAAAACATCTATCTGATAGGACAAATAAAATATTTTACTATCAAGTATTGGGGGCTCATAAAACATTGAGACTTATTCTCATAAAGTAAACTCTTGGTAATCTATGAGAAATAACATTGTGAGGATGGACCCAATGATAGGAATTCCACATGTTATATATATATCATTGGATATTTCAATATACAGGCATGTATATTAGCCCTTAGAATTTATATTATTATTAATGTATATAATGAATCACGTACTTTGATGTATGTTCAAAAACTGTGATGACACATATTCCCGATGAAGTAGCATATGTCAAATGTATGACATTAATTAAATAAGTTAAGAAAGGATTTATCTCTTCTGAGTCAATGAAAGATGATATATTTGTCCCTTTGATTGAAATGGAATTTTTTAATTAAATTCATGGTCATGGTAGTTCTTCAATGAACTTATTTTAGTGATTCAAAGAAAGATAAATAAATATTATGGGATTATGACCCAAAGTATGCATCATTATTGATGAGAAATCGACACAAATTAATTATATTACACAGTAAGTGTTCATATGAGATTTTTTTCATTGCTAAATTAACTTCTTTATCTATTGATTCATTGATGTGTTGTTATAAACTAATCTTATACTTTAGACTAGATTGCTTAAAGCTACTAAAAATGGTCTATAGGGTCAAACACTAAGTGTATCCAGAATCTTAATTAAATTTTTTTTGAATTTAATATTAAGAATAAATTGTATTCTCAACTTGTGGAATGATAATTATTCAGGTTAATTTGATCAAATAAATTCAATCTCCAATTATTCGAGTTTAGAATATATGTGAGGTTGAATATTAAATAAATATTATTTACAAACAATAGAATATTTTATTTATTTATCTCTTGTTTTTTCCTCAAAAATTAATAAATAAGTATTTATTTAGGTATAAGAATATTAAAAATAAATATTTATTCACAAGTTAAGTATTTAACAATTAATATAATTAGATTTATTTTCAGTAAATACTTATTATTTGAGGTTCGAAAATGTAGAGGAGAATTGTTGGGTTGAGTTAAATGATGGGACAAAAATGATATATTAATCTTTCAGTTTAGCTCATAACATGAGAATATAATAATAATAATATTTTTACTATTTAACATGGAGTTTACTTAGAATAAATAGTTATATAAATGGACTTTTCACAATTATCAATTGTTTAACACTAAGTATATAATCTGATTTATATCATTTTTAAGAGAATGTGAATACTATGCACCGTGAATTATCCCAAGATAATCATCTCAAATCCTTATAGATAACATCTTAAGAACTCTCTCAAGAATGAGAAATAATCCTCATCCTTCCTCTTAAGAGAGAATACTAACTCTTATTGTGATTAATATCAAATGATACAAGATGATTGGTTCCTCAATGCTAGCACCCAGAATAGTAGTAATGGAATTCCGATATTCATGGATTACAAGTGAATACAACTAGAGGAATCCTACTTTAGATTCTATATCATAATGATGAGACTATAAGAGAGGCTACCAAGTTATTAAACAACTAGAATAATTACAAAGACAAAGTAATTCTTATTTTAAATTAATTATAAATTAAATGTGAAAAAATTAATGTGAAAAGATCCTATCTATGAAGATTAAAGGCTTGCTTCATCAAGTTCTTTTGATTTTATCTTTTAAAACAGATGAAAAACAATTATTGGACACCATCCCAACCACTCTCGTTCGCTAAAACCTCCACTTTAGACACATAAAATTGAATAATGACTCCATTAATAAATAAAATAATACATTATACAATCATTATCCTGAACCATTATATCATGATTGGTCTTCAGGCCATAATTTCTAGTATGGTGTGCATGAAACATCTATCATCCATGGAAATTATAAAAATGTCAATAGATGAAGAAGTGGAATACCCTCAAACCCTAAATAGTTTAACAACACAATAAGGATATTTTTTGAAAGAATCCTCATTTTTAGATTACTACATAGATGGAATGAGGTTGGGAAGGATAGATTGAGATAAAATCTTAGAATGAAGGTGTATATAATTTATAGCATGGAATACAGGACACAATTATCTTCTATGAAAGTTATAAAAAGGTCAATGGATGATAAATTGGAATACCTATTGTGGAAATGTAGGGAGTTATAGAAAAATAAAAGGCTTATAAGTGAAGAAAATACAAAACAAAAGAATGATAAGAAGATCACAAGACACAGTCATTTATGTGGTTTGGGAAATGATCCCTATGTCCATAGAGAGGCGGAAATTTCACAATTTCCAGAGAAGAATTATAGGGAGATATTCAGAGTTTCAGACACATAACAACCCTTTATTAAATGAACTCATAAAGAATAAAATGTCATTGTGCCACCAACCACATAGTAATTCAACTATGTTACAGTGACTGGTGGCTTGAAGTCCATGGATATATAGTACCACTATCTCCAAAGTCCAAGATATTACAGTGTCCTATCAAATACTGCTATAGTAAGTCTTTGATGTTACGTTGCCCTATTAGTTTCATTGGTCAGTTCTACTACAACTTGGTCAGAGTTACTACAATTCCAAAAATTTGGGTTAGGGGACTTCAGCCTCTAGACCCTTGAAGTAAGGGGCGCGTTGCCCCCTGCAACCCCCAGTAACCTCACTGTGAGAGTTTTTTTCTAGTGTATAGTCTTAGTCACTATAATTTGGACCAACTTCATCTAAACAGAATAGGATACATCATTCCAACAATACCCTACAACCTCAAACTATTTAAAAACTCGATAATGATATTTTTGGAAATAATCCTATTGTCATTAGATTACTACCTTGACGTAATGAGGGAAGGAAAGATAGCATGAGAAAAAAGATTATAAGGGAGTTGGGTAATGAATGAAATTTACATGGAAAAAAACAAAGACAAAAGCCAAGGGTGGACACATAACATATAAATGAAGAAGACTTTGTCTATTTTCCAAAAACTTAGGTATTGATCTAAGGATCCTAAGGGATTATATGGGAAACAAACATAAAATTTAAAGGATAAGTGTGCCACTTTGGCTCCAATAATGTTAGATGTGTAAAGATGCTAAAAAAATGAAAATTTTGGTCAATCGAAGGGGATCAAAAAAATTAAAGATAATGCCAATGAATGATAAGAAAAAGTGAAGACTAACCAAGTGAAATGTCAATGATGAAAATGAAATTTAATTAAGATAAAATTGACCAACCTAATAGTAAAAAATTATGTTTTCCCGTAAGAATGCCTTTTAGGTAACATATAGGAAAAAATTATATCAAGGAAATCATGAACAAAGTTTGAAATATTTCAAAGAGATTTAGAATATTGTGGAGGAATGATTGGGTCTGGGACAATAAGGGTAAAATGGTCATAGCTAGGGAGTATTGCTAGTTTTTAGGGGAGTAGGGAATCTTATACCGTGTGGAGAATACTGGAATCTATTTGGATGATATTGCCTATTCAAGATCAATGTATCTATAAAAGGGGGAGGGGGTGAATCAGTTATATCTTTTTATTTTAAGTTCCATTTATTTTGAAATAACCTTCATCTCCTATTAAAGATTTTTCACTTTTCTAAAAACAAAACAATCACACATCCATAAGAACACAAGTATTTACAAGGTTCACTACTCAACAAGAGTAGCTATGTATTTGGCATGGTTTGGAAAAATCCAATACCACATAATCCACTAGAAAACAATCCTTTTGTGTGGATATAACAAGTAGGATATACCCTTACACTTATATAGAACTATGTTCAATACAATAGTGCATGTGATTTTCTTATCACAGATTATGTAATACAAGTTTGTGTAATACGTAATTAAACCTTCACCAGTTGGTTCAAAACAAGTTAATGTGATGACTTATGAATTTCCACTTATATAACATTCATAACCTACTTCTTCACTTTTCTACCTAGCAGCAGGTAGAAACAAAATTATTGTATTTTGTTAAGAAAACTCGGTCCAATGGCTCATTCTAATTCCCCATTTTAATTACTCAATCCGATAAATATATAATAAATATTACCCACAACCACAAAACAGGCTTTTATCAGGGCTAAAAAGGCCTTTATCAGCCCTAAAAAGCATTGTTAATCGAGATTCTATTAAAGGAGGGTCCCCTTTATCAGTGATAAAAAAAGAACTGATAAAGGGGGTCCTTTATCAGTGCTATTTTTAGCACTGATAAGGGCCCCCCATTATGAGTTCTATTCGAAGCAGTGATAAAGTCCCCATTTATCAGCACTTCAATTAGTTCTAATAAAGGCTTCCCTGTTTAGGCGTGCTATTTATAACAGCACACCCAGCAACCAGCAAAAAATAAATAGTAGACCAAAATAATCAAACCATCAAAAATAACTTGCACAAACCAGAAAAAACATGCTCAGAAATAACCACTCATAGTATATACAAAAGAACCACATACACATTGAAAATGATGAAAAAACAAGCAACGCACAAAAAAGTTTGGCAAACAATGCTATATACATTTAATTTACATCACAATTACAAAAAATATTCACCCATGGTATATACCAAAAAAACACTTTTATATACATTTTGAACAATGTTTTATAAAATTACATTTAAAAATATCCAATAAACAATTAAAAAAATTAATGTTTTCAATTTTGACGTATGTGGTCCCCTTTAAAAAAATGTCCTCTAATAGTAATAGTCACCAAAAAAATCATCCTAACTCGAGAAAAATGTTCCACCTATATAAAAAAAATATTACGTTAGTAATACTATAAATAAATAAATTAAACATTAATATGAAAATACATTAAAAATTTCAATTTTTAATAAAAATGGCACATTTTGAGTTATACTAGTCATACTATGTGTCGTATTGAGGTGGGGTTGATTACTACACATCACAAATGACTAATGGATTGTTTTCCTTAAGTATAAAAACAATAAGAATACATTTAATCAGTTTTCAGTATGTTAGTTGTGTTTTTTTACTAAAATATCATTTCAAACTGAAAACATGCAATTTGAGCCATACCGGTCGTATCATGCATCGGTTTTATTTGAGACTGCTTCATACACATCAAAAAGGAATTATGAATTTTTTTCCTTAATTTGGAAGACAATCGGAGTGTGTTTTCTTGGTTTTTAGTGAGTGACACGTTTTGAGTTAAAATGTCAATATTAAACTGATAGCGCACACTTTTAGTCATATTGGTCACACTATTTGTCGAATTGAGGTGGGGTTGATTCCTACATGTCAAAACTGATTCATGGATTGTTTTACTAAAATATCAAAGCAATCCAAATGTGTTTTCTCAGTTTTCAGTATGTCAGTCATATTTTTTTACTTGAATTAATGTCAATTTTAAATAACAAGACACATTTGGAGTCATACTAGTGACACTATGCATCGGATTATGGTGAGGTTTATTCCTACATGTCACAAATGACAGATAGATCATTGTATTAAAATATCAAAATAATCGGAATGCATTTCCTCGGTTTTCAGTATGTCAGTTGTGTTTTTTTACTAAAATGTCATTCCAAACCAAAAACATGAAATTTGAGTCATACCAGTCTCATTGTGTGTCAATTTGACATGAGACTACTTGATATACATCACAAAGGAATTTAAAAAAAATTCGTTGATTTTTAAGATAATCAAAGCAGATTTTCTTTATTTTCAGTGAGTGGCATGTTTTGAACTAAAATGTAAATTTTAAACTCATACCGGATACTTTTAGTCATACTGATCACACGGTACATCGGATTGAGGTGGGGTTGATTCCTACACATCACAACTGACTCATGTATTTTTTTCCTAAAGTATCAAAACAATCCAAATGAGTTTTCTTGGTTTTTTGGTATGTCAATTGTGTTTTTTTACTTGAATTAATGTCAATTTTAAATAACAAGACACATTTGGATCCATACCAGTGACATCGTGCATCGTATTGAAGTTAGGTTGATTCCTATACATCAAAAATAACTTATATATAGTTTTCATAAAGTATTAAAACAATCTTAATGCATTTCCTCAGTTTTCAGTATGTCAGTTGTGTTTTTTTACTAAAATGTCATTTCAAACCAAAAACTTGTTATTTGAGTCATACCGATTGCATCATGACTCACTTTGAAATGAAACTACTTGATAAACATCAAAAAGTACTTTCAAATCACTTTACTTAATTTGTAAGACAGTTGGAGTGTGTTTTCTTTGTTTTCAGTGAGTGACACATTTTGAACTAAAATGATAATTTTAAACTTGTAACGGGAACTTTTAGTCATACTAATGACACGGTGCATCAGATTGAGGTGGGGTTGATTCATACATGTCACAACTAAATCCTAGATCATTGTATTAAAGTATCAAAATAATATGAATGTGTTTGATCAGTTTTTAGTATGTCAGTGGTGTTTTTTTACTTAAATTAATGTAAATTTTAAATAACAAGACACATTTGGAGTCATACTAGTGATTCCATGTGTCGTATTGAGGTGTGGTTGATTCTTACACATCAAAAATGACTAATAGATCATTTTTCTAAAGTATAAAAACAATCAGAATGAATTTTCTCACTTTTCAGTATGTTAGTTGTGTTTTTTTACTAAAATGTTATTTCAAACTAAAAACATGCAATTTGAGTCATACTGATTGCATCATGTGTCATTTTGATGTGATACTGCTTGATACACATCACAAAGGACTTATAAATCGTTGTCTTTAATTTGGAATACAATCAGATTATGTTTTATTTTTTTCAGTGAGTGACATGTTTTGGACTAAAATGCCAATTTTAAACTCTTAACGGACACTTTTAGTCATATTGATCACATGATGCGTCGGATTGAGTTGGGGTTGATTCTAATACATCACAACTAACCCATGTATTTTTTTCCTAAAGTATAAAAACAATAGGAAAGTGTTTTTATAGTTTTCAGTATGTCAGTTGTGTTTCTTTACTTGAATTAATGTCAATTTTAAATAATAAGACACATTTGGAGTAATAATGGTGACACTGTGCATCGTATTGATGTGTAGTTGATTCCTGCACGTCAAAAATGACTGATAGATCATTTTTCTAAAGTATCAAAACAATCAAAAATCATTTCCTTGATTTTCAGTATGTCAATTGTGTTTTTTTACTAAAATTTCATTTCAAACTGAAAACATGCAATTTGATTCATACCTATCGTATCATGCATCGGTTTGATGTGAGACTAATTGATACGCATCAAAAAGGAATTAAAAATCACTTTCCTTAATTTGGAAGACAATCAGAGTGCGTTTTCTTCATTTTTAGTGAGTGATATGTTTTGAACTAAAATGTTAATTTTAAACTCATAACAGACACTTTTAGTCATACCGGTCACACAATTCATCGGATTGAGGTGGGGTTAATTCCTACACATCACAACTGACTTTTGGATCATTCTCCTAATGTATCAAAACAATTTGAATGCATTTTCTTAGTTTTTGGTATGTCAATTGTGTTTTTTTACTTGAATTAATGTCAATTTTAAATAACAAGACCCATTTGGAGTCTTACCGGTGACACCATGCGTAGGATTGAGGTGTGGTTGATTCTTATACATCAAAAATGACCGATATAACATTTTCTTAAAGTATCAAAACAATAATAATGCATTTCCATAGTTTTCAGTATGTCAGTTGGGTTTTTTTACTAAAATTTCATTTCAAACCGAAAACATGTAATTTGAGTAATACCAGTCGCATCGTGCATCGGTTTTATATGAGACTACTTGATACACATCATAAAGGAATTATGAATAGTTTTTCTTTAATTTCAAAGACAATCAGAGCGCATTTATTTGTTTTCAGTGAGCGAAATATTTTGAATTAAAATGTCAATTTAAAACTCATAATGGACACTTTTAGTCATATCAGTCACACTGTTTATTGGATTGAGGTGGTGTTGATTCCTACATGTCACAACTAACTCATGGATCGTTATCCTAATTTATCAAAACAATACAAAAGAATTTTCTTAGTTTTTAGTATGTCAGTTGTGTTTTTTTACTTCACTTAATTTTAATTTTAAATAACAAGACACATTTTGAGTCATACCAGTGACACCGTGCATCGGATTGAGGTGTGGTTGATTCCTACACATCACAAGTGATGGATAGATATTTTTTATAAAGTATCAAAACAATCAGAATGAATTTCCTCATATTTTAGTATGTTAGTTGTGTTTTTCACTTGAATTAATGTCAATTTTAAATAAAGACACCTTTGGAGTCATACCAATGACATTGTTCATTGGATTGAGGTGTGGTTGATTCCTACATGTCACAAATGACTCAAGGATCGTTTTCCTAAAGTATCAGAACAAATTTTAAGTACATTTTTCAACATGAAAATCAATGCACCCTTGCCTTTGAAACCTAAAAAGAGAGACATGACCTGCTCAATATGCTCAATATACCTAGTTTAGAAGGATTATGGAAAAACCTTTGATCCTTTTATGGTAGAAATCAAATAATATCTTCCTTCTATAGCATAGCTTTAGTTGTCTTAGTGAAGAACCAACTATCATATATTTAGGACCTCCGAATGAATATATGATAGTTGGTTCTTCATTGGGTTGACTAAAGAGGGGAACTTCCAATGTTGCAAATTGAATCGATGTTTTCTGGAGAAAAAACCTTATCTTTATTGAAAATAAGAATAGTGAAGTAAGCTTCTGTGCCTGTTATGTCTCAAGATGTCACAAAAAATTCAAGGGATGGGGAAACCCCTTATGGATACTTGTTACCATTTGTGGTCTGTCAACAACACACATACCTTATAAATGAAGACCACCAATTTCTTTTAAAAAAACCAATCAACATGCAATTCATTTAGTGCAAAAAAAAAGACCACTAATAGTCATGATTTTTAGCAGGGTATTTAGCCCATACAAATAAAAGCATTACCATAAAACAAAGAGAATGATAAGGAAAAAATTATTATTAAAGTCAAAATTATTTGATAAGTTTACCGTCTTCATTATATATTTTTACATTCTTCCATCAAGTATGATTCCCATTCGTTTCTAATCATATCTATATCATCTTATGAATATGAATATTTTCAATAGTCATGTTAGTGCTGAAAAAATATAAATACACAAAATATTAATAAGTATTTTAAATTAAATAGCAATTATCTTCGAAAATACCTCTTCAGCGATGATGGTTTGTTCATGGAATATGATCTCTTTCATAAATTTAAAAACATAATCACCACAGTCTTTATCATTTGTTTATTTTGGGAACTGCAGAAACATTGAAAAAAATAAGTAATTTTTTTTATATATGTTTGGATAGTGAAATATTATTATATATACCCTGATTTGTTTCTAGTCTTAGTACTTTTCAAGTTTCTTTTCATATTCCCCTAGCCTCATTCCATGATGTAGATGATATTAACGCACCACCCTATAATAATAGAATCCTCATTAAAATATAAATTATATAACTGGATGTTTAGTTCTAAAATGTTGGATGTAGTGTATTAAAAATTGAAAAATGCCATCATTTGTGTTCGGTTTGTTGGATATCCATGCATTAAATCTATAAAATAAATCTTTGGAGTATCCAAATTGACCATAATGAGCATCCAATGTTGCCCAAGAATAGAAAAAAGTGTAAGTAATGAAAGAAATTAAAATATATTTTATATGATTAAATTGTATAGTTTTACCCCTATATTGTTGGTATTAAGAAGAGTCTTTCATCCATAATTTTGTTGTTAAACTATTTGAGTATTCCTACCACTATTTTACCATGTTTCTTGGAAGTTATTTATTATTGTTCTGTAGAGGTGACATGAGGACTAATGAGTCAAAAAAATTGTTCATGGGGAAATCCCTTCAATTGTTTTTCATATATACACCTATGAAAAATATGAAATGTATTTAGTAATAATTATCATAGTATATCATCTTTTGGAAAATCAAATCATGAAAACATACCTCATGTAAACATTTACAACTAAGATACCTAACCAATCATAGTAGAGGATTTTAGTTGCACTCTCAACACCAAGGAAGTCTGGATCTTCCCCTCCGTATATATTTGATTCAAAATAAATTATGTGATTACCACCATCTTTCAACTTTGTATCCACATGAGCCTTCAATGATAATAAATGTGAATATAGAACGGGGGTTAAGGTGCTTTAGGTAGATCATTTTGATCAGTTGGTTGATCCTTGAGATCATTTTGAACCGTTCTTTCATTTCACCCCCTTCCCTTTGTCTATCTATAATAACATGCATTGGTTCAGATATTTTTTCATTAAATGTTTAAGGTTTATCTTGAAAATTAAATTGGAAATGAATACCTCATTATCGACATGTTTTTTCCAAGATGTGACAGTCATGCGATGAATGTTCCTAGAGAATGTTCGACCGTATGAGTATCTGAATCATTAATTGGAATAGGTATCTCGGTGCTCAACTCTAGGGCTAAATTAATTGACACTCTGACATGATCTGTCAGAAGTGGTCTGTTGTGTAGCATGTCGTTCTGGATATTGAACATTGTAGCCCTCGCTATAAGGCGATGGGTGGGTGTTGATAGATATAAATCATAGTCATTTTCACCCTGTAGAATATCAATACAGTAAAGTTATCGATGTCTAGTGTCTATATGATTCACATTTCATAGAAATAATTATTAGAAAATTGAATACCTCAGTTAAGAATTGTTTTTAAGTGGAATGTCTTGCCTCAAAACTGGTGGGAGTGGGGAGGGATCTTCACACATCGATTTTCTTGAGTTGTTTCTTCTCTTTTACTCCCCCATAAAACTTGTTATCATCTCTCTAGGGTAATGTATTTCTTTTTGAAACATAGATAATGTTTCTATATTCTTTTTCATTTCCTCAGTTTGATCATCTGTTTGTTTTTTTTTCTCAAAATATGTTCAGAGTGTCACCAAAAAACTCCCACCTCTGATGCGGCCATACTTTTCTGGCTTCTTCAAGGCCACTGAAAGTATGTATGCATCTGGTGTGGTGTTATTCATTCTTGTGACTGTGTTAGATAGAAAATAAAGGAAAATAAGTAATCATTGTTATGTAATAGTGATTTAAAGAAAAAAAAGTTTTTATTATGTCATACTTACACATGTTTCTCACACTTTTTGTGTGTTTTCATCTATTAGTTTTTCATCTCTAGTTACATGTGCCTCCTTCCATATCACATGGCATGGGATGGAAGTGGTTTTGTATTTGGACTCTTTAAGTTTCATATAAACAAAAGAACATAGTTATTTTGTTGTTTTATGTCACATAAAAGTATTGTGGTAGATTTAAAATAAATACCAAATTTTTTTCAAGTGATGCGTACCTCATCCTTGCTTTATAGTAGGGGTATGCTGGTTTTGATGCCCATTGTTTATTTTTAGAACTCGGTTATTATTTCATAAATAAAACACTGTCAATCAAATTAATGAATACATGTACCGTCAAACAACCTATTACCAGAAACAATTTACCTGAAAAGACTACTTCGCACGACATCCAGTAAATGCATCCCACGATGATTGGGTTATCAAGGGTGCATAAATAAGAGGTGGGTGTGGTTTTATTTTCCCTTCAGCATATTTAAGATGATATTTTGTTAAAAGCGTGCAAAACTCCATGTGAATCCTTCCAGAAACCCTTAAGACATAGTCTTTGTGTTATTCATCTACTATAAATGCACTCTGAAAGAGATGATGAAGTGTAAGTCAATGTTTCATTATTTAATTTTTAGTAAATTAAAAAAATGATATCATAATGTTACCGTAATATCTCCCCACATTAGTATCTTAATCTTAGCCACAACATGGTGCCATGAAGTTACATCAATCACCATGCATTTCCGAGTGATGATTACAATGTAACTATTGAATATGGCCTTGTTGGGGTTAACATGTTGGCCTCTCCTATTCCATCCAATCTCGTATTTGATGCCTTTATCTTTTGTCTTAATGATTTTTTCTAATACCGTCAAACTATGGTGCTCCTGTTTTTTCTGCATCATCAGTGTTTTTTCACCTTTCATTTCCTCAAATCCACCATCATTAATATGTTCCTCTAGCTCTGGATGGCTAGCATCATCATGTGTATATGGTGGTTGTACCTCTACAATGAGAGCAGCAACAGGTTGAGAAACCTATTGTTCGTCTGCACTGCGAGCAGCAGCAGGTTGAGAAACTTGTTATGCCTGGGGATTGGGAGAATCATCACATGTATAATTCCATATCTTCAAAAGTGGTTTAACATTTAATTTAGATAACATAAAATCATCAACGAACATATATTAACATAAGGAAACAGGTTGAGAAACTTGTTGTTTGTCTACACTACGAGAAAAAGTAGATTGAGAAACATGTTGTGCCTGGGGATTGGGAGAATCATCATGTGTGTAAGTAATTATCTTTAAAATTTGTTTAACGTTTAATTTAGATAACGTAAAAGTAGCAAAAAATAGATATTAACATAAGTAAATAGGTTGAGAAACCTATTGTTCGTCTGCACTGCGAGCAGCAGTAGGTTGAGAAACCTATTGTGCTTGGGGACTAGGAGCATCATCACGTGCAGAAGTCATTATCTGGAAAAGTGGTTTAACATTTGATTTAGATAACATAAAATCATTACTGAACATATATTATCATAAATTAACATAATTTATATTAGATATATATATATATATAATCTGATTATTAAACTCTCTTTTTTTTAAGTTTTAAGGGATTTGACCCCTCTATCGACCATCCAAATACCTTCATTATGGTATCCTGTAACATAAAAAACACCATCTACACTGGTACCGCTGCGAAATGATTGTGACGTCCTAATGAAAGGGTCATCCTCCATTGAATTTTCATCTGAATCATCAGTGTTTTTGGTCGATAAAAGAATAATTGACCAGTTTTGGTTTGTGGGATCTAGAACATAAAATACTTATACTACTTGTGATTCCATTATAAATGGTTCAGATTTGTACCCTTCTTTACTAAAATCAACTTTCACAAATCCAAACTCACCTATTTTAATGGCACTTCTATTATCAATCCACTTGCATTGAAAAAACGGCACTCAGAATGCTGTATAATCCAAGTCCTATATTTTTTTGATGATTCCAAAATATGACATATTCACATAAATTGGATTTTTTTCCTTAGCATCAGAGACATGCATCGTTTTACCCACAAGTGTAACTCCACTATTATGTATAGTGTTGTCTTCATCATGTTCATTAGTATAGAATTTATAACCATTAATTACATAAGCATTGTAAGATAATACGTACACACTTAGTCCTACAGCTAGCCATCGAATTCATTCTAAAATTGAGTCTAGATTTTCATTTGACTCCTTAAAAACATGGTCCTGAAACTATCCTATAAACTATTGATTATTTTTATTTGATATCCATTTTTAAGCCCTTAATGGATTCAAATGTCAAATAATTTCTTTGTGGGTTTCAATATATGGGTCAACATCCAAACTGTTATGAAAAACATAAAGGTGGACCTACTCCTGATCTGTAATATTTATTGTGACGACCTCCTTTCCAAAAATTCTTTCACCCGCAAGTCCCCTAGTGTGACAAGATTTCTTTAGAATAATGATTTTCACACTGGACTGGTATTTGGTACATAATTTGGCGTCTTCCTCAACAATATATCGCTCTACAATATAACCCTCTAGCTGACTTTGATTTTTGACATACCCTTTCAAAATCTTTATATACTGTTTAATGGGGTATATCAATCTATAGTGAATAGGACCACATAGATGAATCTATCTCACCAAGTGAACTATCAAATGAACCATCGTATCAAAGAATGTCGATGGGAAAAACATTTCCAATTCACATAACATGACCACAATTTCTCTTTCCATAGTCATAAATTTCACTAGGTCTATAACTTTTCTACATATAGCTTCAAAGAATAAATAGAGTTTCGTTAATGTATGATAGACATTATTGGGGGAAATGCAACATAAAGTTATAAGAATTAGATCTTCCATCAAAACATGGAAGTCATGTGATTTCAGACCTTTTAACTTTAAATCGTGCATTAACATGAAAAATTGATATCCCTATGGAACCTTTATGTCATTCAAGAAGTTTCAAAACTGATATCTCACCTACCTGAAAAGAGTGTAATCAGTAGGAGGAAGAAATTTTCATTTTTCAACCTTCACTAGTGCCAACTCTTCTCATATTCCCATGTCAACCATGTTCAACTTAGCCTTAAATTCATCCTTTTTTTTGTTGGGTGCATTTAGAAACATATTGATGACACTATCACATACATTTTTTTCAACATGAAAAACATCAATAAAATGTCTAAGGTATAGAAAATTTCAGTATAGTAATTCAAAAAAAACTAATTTTTTTTCCAACCAGTTTTCATAAGGTTTTTTGAAAACAGTTTTCCAAAAGCAGTGTCCACATATTTAACTTTCTCAAATAGTTGATCACCTGTTAGTGGAGATAGTGGTGTACATTCTTCTAAAATTCCATCGAATGATGTTGTCCAAGATCGGTACTTATGTCATCGGATTAGAAATCTGTGATGTCCTAGAATAACAGTTTTCGATGAATGTTTCAACCTAATTGATTGTGTTCCTTGTTCGTAGATGGGATGCCCAAGAGTTCCTTTAATTCTATATCCTAAGAAAATTCCATAAGTAGGAGATTCATTTATCATCCCATAAAACATGCCTCTCAATGTGAAATCTTCATTTCTGTAAGCATCATACATCACAACACCTGAATCCCACAATAATTTCAAATCCTCGATCAATGAAGCCAAATAAATATCAATATCATTACCCAGTTGTTTTGGTCCTAATATAATCATATATAACATAATGTGTTTTAGTTTCATGCATAACTATAGTGGAAAGTTATAATTTACCAACATAATCACCTATGTACTGTGAGTGCTACTTTGAAAACCAAAAGGATTCAATCCATTTGTAGATAACGCAAGATGAAGGTTTCTCGAATCGTTTCCAAAGTCAGGATACTCATGATAAATTCACTTCCACTGAGGAGAGTCTTTCAGATTTCATAGTTTTCCATCTCTATTTCTTCTGTAATCATGCCACATCAATTGCCCTGCAGTCTTCTCACTTCTATATAGGCGTCGAAACCTTGGAATGATTGGAAAGTACCATGAAACTTTCATAGGACCATATTCATCTTTCTTATATTGAGAAGTACCACACCTTGGGAATTATCTAAGTGATTTTTGGTCCTTGAGAAACATTATACAGTCATTCTAGTAGGCATGTATTCTTTTAGAGATCATACCCATCGAGCATAGTATTCATTTGGCATCGTATGTTTAGATTGGGAGCTCATTATCTTTTGGGATCATTTCATTTAAGAGAGAAAGTAATTCCATAAAATTGGCGTCAATCCATTCATTTCCTACTTTAAAATTATACAGCTTCAGTACATCTGAAAATGTTGTATATTTATTGCAACCATCATACAATGGTGTCTTTGAAAAACTCTTTAACTACTCAAACAATTCTGGGAAATCATGAAGTTCATATTCAATTGTCCTTGTCATTTCCTTAATATGATCTTCATCATCATGTACATCTGTAATCACATCCTCAATATGGTCTTCTTTATTGTCCACACTTGTAATCATATAAAATGATCCATAAAACATAGTGTTATCCTAGTCACTATCTACATTCGCTTTTTTCCCATGTTTATTCCAATATTTATAACTTCGATCTATTCTGTGACAGATCAAGTGTTCTTCTAACTCCTCTGGACTAACTTTTCTTGAATAACAACTGCGTAAACATGGGAAAATGATTTTAGAAGTATTATATGCATGATCTTTTGAAAACATGGTGGAATCTTTCACTCCAGCTTCATACTCTTTTGTTAGACGATTGGCATCCATCCATTATTTATTCATATATATCCTATTTGATTCGGTGATATTAATATTTAACAAAATGAATACACAAAACGTTGATATAAAAATTAACCAAGGATAAAAAATTTATATACTTTAAATCTCCTTTGAAAAATATTTATAAAATCATAGTTGAAATACCATTAAAAAACCAACCATTTACACAAATTCCTATTTAAAATAACAAATCCTTTTTAAAATAAACCAATTAGCTCCAAACATCCTTTCTCAAAACCCCAATTCTTTTTTTTAAACCATTTTAAATAAATTTAAAACTAAAAAAGGGTATGTTGAACACATATAATTTTTTAAGAAACATTTCAAAACACTTGAATCATTTTAAAAGTGAACCCCTAACAAAACCACTAGTTTTCATTATCACTTCCCTCTATCTAGCTAATGAAAATCATTGATGGTCGCATGCCTTATATGTCTCATGACACCCCCTATCTTGATCTAATCACTAGTTTTTAGTGTTCCTCCCATCAACCTTATGGACTGGCTAACCACTGATCAAGCATAAGGGGGATTTAATCAATATAATAATTTAATCCTCTATATAGAACCATCGATCAAGGAATAAAATGTCATAGGATATACCCTAGGTACTAGTGTATGATGATCTAAATGGAACTATAACTACATATACCAACATCTGAAATATGTTTCATCCAAAAATAACATGATCCGCCGAATTAAACCATGCTTAACTCATTATAATGGAACCTTCCCACTAGACTTATCTTAAACACAACTAGGGGGACCATAGAAGTGTGTGTACCAACTAGGGAAGCATGAATCAATACCTCCCACCTAGACACCCAAGTTATCATAAATAAACAACCATAGAGGTGAGAAATAAATCAAGATAATTACTAAAACAAATTTCTCGCACCTCACCTCCAACACCATCACATATAACATCCCCTTTTCACATCATACATCCATTATATAAATAATCAATAACCCATAACTGGTGAAACAAGTATAGGAAAAATCATTGAGGGTCACATGAGAAATAAACCATTTACTTTTTAAAGTGAAAAATGTGTCTTCACATGAAAACCAACTTAGTATGTAGAGTCTCACCCCCTTCTTTAAAGTACCATTATTTCACTGATTTTGGAAGCACTTGAAAAAAATCCCTTTTTCTAAAATATTATATAAGCACATGGAAAATTCCTTTGAAAAACCAAAAAATTAATAATACCTAAATTCAATATAAAAAAATTTAAATGACCCTATGAACCTTTTCAAATATTCTTTTTATGAGAATTAATCTAATTTAAAAATAGCACATGAAATTCTTATGGAAACCCCTTATGCCAAGCCTAGAATTTAAGAAATAAATTTATAATTTCACCCAAGAACCCATACATTAAGATAATTTAATTTAAAATAAATTTATAAATTATATACATTCTATGAATTATAAAATAAAGTAAGAGAAAAGAAACATCTACTTTAAACCAAATGGTAACCAATACACAACATGTCACCTTCCATGGAAAACACTCAAAAAACCTAAATCCCTAAATCCTCATGAAAAATGAATTTTATTTATTAAGATAAGGATAAAAATATGGGAAATATAGAAGATAAGAGGTATGGGGGAGATAAAGGAGAAAGAGAAGGAAGAATTCTTGAAATGGAAAAATAATTTTTTTCTTAAATAATTCAGAAAATTCACATAACATGAACTTAAGAAATCATAGAATTTTATAATTCTCATTTTCTAGAATAATTCATATCATAATAACATATAAATTGTGACTAAAATATCACTACATGTAAAACATTCCTAATATGATAAATATAAGTGAAAATACAAACCTTTTCACAACAATTTTTAAAACATTGAAGTGAAAATTATATTTAAATTTTTTTTTGAAGGGAAATAGATTAATATTGAAAACATTATTATAAATAGTATCTAATAACAAGTTATTAAATATACACAAAGTTTTTAAAAATAAGAACTAAAAAAATAATTTAAAAATGTTTACTTTTAATAGAATTTTTAATAATTAAAACTTTAAAAAGACATAATGTATTCATGGGGAAAGGCCTCTATAATGTGGTAAATAAGAGACCCCTAAGTTGTGGTGTTGTAGGTGTGTGATACAATCAGTTTTTTTGGGGAATGATCTATGACCTATCAAGGGATGAGTAGTGTGGTGATGAAATCCAAGTTTGGAAATTTGTTATGGATGTTAACTCATCATGATAATTTGTAATTTGAGTAATGATTGGTTATGGTTTATAAAAATCCAATAAATTTTTTGGTCACTAAAAAACCCATGTGAGTATGTGGAGAGTAAAAACCCATGTGAGTAAGTGGATGTGTCCTTGATTTATTCCATTGGGTTCAGTGATATGATCATGTATGGGAGTTGTTGGTAATGATTGTTACTGTAAATATTCTGCTAACAATGATATATTTTCATGATTATGTTTTGGTAGTGGTGTAATTTCTTAGTGAATATTGGGAGTGGTGTGTAAGTGAACTTAACTCATAGGTAGAGGTGGTTGGTTTTGTGTTTGCACATAAGTGACTGAGTTGCACTGGTAGATGATAATACTCATATAAGGTTATTGATTAGAGGAGATCAAGAATGAAACGATGATGTAAACCTATAAAGTGAGGATTTGGTTGTTAGGGGAACTTATTGATGGGAGCTAGTATGTTTTTTCACTTAGTTAATGTGTTGAATCATGTGAAAAATCATAAAGAAGTTTTATTTAGACATCTACATTTGGGAAAGTAAGAAAACTTAGTATTATTTAGACATCATTTGAGAAACATATACTATGAATTATTGATTGGATTGAAAAGTTATTGAGAAGGAATGCAATGCCTAACATTTGAGTTTTTTGAATTCTGGATGTATTCAAGAAGAATATTGGAATCGGGAGTCTGATGTGCAGGCTCAGTGGCCCAAGATGGTCTAGCAAGACCTTTAGAGAAACTTCTTATGGATGATAAGTCCTTATAGGGGGAGATTGTAATGGACTTGGACTTTCTAGGTGTGTTATTCCTATTTTCAGACTTTCTTTTAAATGATTTTAGTTATTATATTTTAGGGTGAAATCATTCCCATAGTTACGTTTGTCGATACCCATTTGGTTATCGCTAACCCATGGTCATCTATAATGGGCTTCGGACCTTGTATCGAGCCATCTTGGGTGACATCTCATATCGACCCATGTTAGGTTGTTATATATACTCACTTGAATGATTCTAGTAATGAACATTTTAATCACCATATGAATCTTGTTCTCTTATAAAAACCAGAGGCTCAAGCTTAATCTACTACATGGTGTGATACTCTTTATTATAGATTGTAATCATTAACCTCAAAATTTCATAGCTCACATAAAATAAAACATGTTATATAGAATATCTCATAATTATCATTTTACTAGAACATGAAAACATGAATTTATCCATTATAGTGTGTTCGCATGGACTCCAAGTATACTTAATCATTCATACTGAAATGTCCTATATGGCATGGAAATCACAAAGTAGGTAGAACCACCAAGGTCTTCCTAAGCCACTTCATGAAATGTATAAACTCCACATGACATGAATAAATCTTACACATTCCCCTCATAGTGTGGTCATTATTACTATTACATGAACAAATCTTATATATAAATGGAATTATCTATATTCCCATTAAAAATTTCACGAATATTGATATTTCATCTCCCATAGTGTGATCAACTAGTCACCTTCAAAACATATTGGATCTTAATTATCATGGGTACCTCTACTTGGTGTGAATTATTACTCGTGAAACCAACCATATAATGATTTAGATTTATCATATTGAATTAGGGTATTAGGATGTTACTTATATCCTATATATAGAATTTCTATAATTGCTTCCCAAAACCATAAAAAACTCTATCAGACTTCTCTATGACATCATATTCTCTTTTGGAAGTACCTTACACATTGGTACATGTGACCTTCATGTATCACTATAATGTTCTCCATACTTTTCCATTTCATTTAAAATGTGGCCTATATAATTTTATATATATAGGGATTATTCTACATTTTTCATTTTTCTAGGAACTCTACTCATGGTGTAACACTTATACTCATTCAACGGTATTTTTTAAAAATTATGAAATTTATCAAATGAAATCCATCCAACTCAACTGCATTATCAAAATTCCAGAATTATTCTTTTGAACATATTCATCCCCTCTTATAGAATAACTTCCAAAAAATATCAAATACTTCTTTTATAATAAATTTTAGAACAACCATATATCATTCTAGGCATCTTCTTCCATAACAACATCCAATAACCAATCATGTGTTGATAAAAAATCCAAAACCAATAATCAACATATGTCGAAAACAAATTTATCACCATCCATGATTATAAAACACAGTTTTATTACATTTTTTCCAATAGATCCTTCACAAACATGTTACTAATAAATCCAAAACTAAGCCATATCCAATAAATCCAATATTAACATATTTCCAATAAATTCAATACCAAAACCAATTCTAAATTAAATCCTAAAAATCTCCCCCTATTAATTATTTGGAACCATTGTCATGAATCCAAAACATCATCACATCATGCTACCCATTTCAAAAAAAATCCAAAGAAAACACTCATCATCAAGGAAAAATATAAAGTCTTTGATAAATCATCTGCAATATGAAATAAGGGTGTCACTTTCTAGTACATTATCACTCTCCCAAAATTTTATTTATGTAAAAAAAT
This sequence comes from Viscum album, assembly GCA_963277665.1. Taxonomy (NCBI): domain Eukaryota; kingdom Viridiplantae; phylum Streptophyta; class Magnoliopsida; order Santalales; family Viscaceae; genus Viscum; species Viscum album. The sequence goes on along the minus strand of OY728135.1, from coordinate 245,332,804 downwards.
ATAAATTTCACTTCCTTTGATACCTCTTGTAATAGTATTTGGTGAAATGCTGGCACTTATTATATTAATTTCTCCTTTCAATTATTTCCAGAGTGGCCAAAAAGGTTTAGTACTACTGTTTTCATGGAAATATTCTCTACTAATTTTTATAAGAATGGGGAATCATCAATAAATCTTCCCTTACATTATTGGAATATTACTTTCATCTCATTCATAGTGTATAGGCTCTCCCTTTTACCATACATTTCACAAATATTGTAACTTTCAGCTCATTCTCCACTTATTTAACAAAATTCAAAATTTGAGTTTCAAGCTTAAGAAAATTCTTCAAATATTAATGAATCCTAAAATATTTTATGGAATAATCATACCACATAGAATTATACCATCAAAAAAATATATTCAACTGTGTCATAATTTGATATAAGAAACAAAATATTAGGCTAATAACACCATTACAATACATTGCACCCACTTAAATTCATAAGTTTCAAGAAATAACAATATTTATATTCTACCATGATGAAAACCCACATTTCATTGAAGATTTTTAAATAAACCAATTAAAAATATGGTATAGGCAAATTGAATTTTACCAAATATAACTAGTGTTAAAATAAGGACCATCAACGACCACGATTTTCAGCAGGGTTCTTAGCCCGTAAATTCAAAAATCACCATCAATATCAAACTATAATAAGTGAACTCAATGAGAAAGAGGAAAAAACTAACTGCAGAGGTGTGGTTAAGCATGCGGTAGAGGTGTGTTCACGGTGTAGGAGAGACGCGATAGAGAAGAGGTGCCCTGGAGGAGAGGCAATGGTGAAGGAGAGTCGTGGCAAAGGAGAGGCACAGGGGAGGAGATATACTAGTGGAGGGGAGGCACGGTAGAGGAAAGCTACACAGCGAAACTCAATTCACAGTGGTAGAGGAGTCGGCGGCCAAGGAGGAGGAGGAGGTAGGAGAGGAGGGAGGAGAGTAGGAGAGGAGGGAGGAGAGGAGGTGGCTGCGGTGGTAACAGTAGGGATCATCTTCCACGAGAGCTTGAGGGGTGCAAGAAGGAGGAGAAAATTAGGGTATATTTATAAAACTTGACGACATTGTTATCAGTGCTAGATAAAAAGCACTGATAAAAGTATGTTTTATCAGTGCTAAAATTGAAATCCCTAATAAAACATGCGTTATCAGTGTTTTTTTAGCACTGATAAAGGCTCATCTTTATCAGCGCTAAAAAAGCGCTGATAAAAGTATGCTTTATCAACGCTACAATTGAAATCGCTTATAATAGATTCCTTTATCAGTGCTTTTTTAGTGTTGATAAAGGCCAATCATTATCAGTGCTAAAAAAGCACTGATAAATGGATGTTTTATCAGTGCTTTTTAATTAGTGCTGATAAAACATACCATTTATTCATAATTATAAAGTTATAACCAATTTATTTATTACATTTATAATTTTATAAATATATATAATTAATATATTTATTATATTTATTATAATTAAATAATTTAAATTATAATTATATTTTTTTTATAAATTATAATTATATATATATATAATTTTATAATTTAAATTATAATTGAATATATATAAATATAAATTGATATTTTATTTTCATTTTTATTTTCATAAATATTTAAATATATATATATATGTCTATGTCTATGTATTTATTCATTAAAGACATATATTTATAAATAAATATATTCAAAAGGTATTTATAAATATATATTTATCATTTAAAAAATATTTTTTAAGTTTATATTTATTTAAACATATTTATATTTAATTAGTTATATATAATTATAATTATATATAATATATTTAAAAAGTAAATAATTATATATAATTAAATATTTATATTTTTAAATATAATAAATACATTTATTGTTTATTTAAATATATTTATCATGATTTTAAGTATTTATGAGAAGATAAAGCCTCATATATATAGGAAATGAATGAATACACCAAGTATATATAGTAATATAGTATATATGGCCAACATTAGGGTAAACAATGAACATATATTCATGAGAAAAACGTACGCATCAATTGACACATTCATTTGGAAACATAAATTTATATATATATATATTTAATAAGTATTTGTGTGTGTGTGTGTATATATATTAAAAAGTATTTATATATAATATTATAAACATATAGTATAATAAATATATAATAAAGATATAACAAAAACTAATAAACATAAATAAAACATAAATATAATAAACATAATAAACATGCATTTTTTATTTAATGTATATATATAAACATTATTTTTTAATATAATTAAAATATTTTTAGATAAATTAATAATATTTTATATTAAAAAAATTTATTAGCACTATTATTAGAGCTGGTAAAAGGGTCATAGATAGGGATTATTGTTAATTTTTTAGGGGGTAGTGAATCTTTGACCATATATAGAATAATGGAATCTATTTGGTTGTTATAGGAGAGTAAGGGTTCGGTTATAAATGAATAGTGGAGGATGAGACTAGCCTAAGTGATTAAGAGTCTAATATCGCTATATAAAAATTCCATGGATGTGGTACATAGGTCTCATATTTTAAAATTTATTTTGGAACTCAAAAACACACACAAATTATTATTGTAAATCTCTCTCTCTCTCTCATGGTGTTTTTATTATCAAAAATACTCATTTATGTATCTAACATTTTCATTGAGTGGTTTTAATTTATTTATTTTATACTCCAAGACATGTCATTAATAAATCAAATGAAGTTATTAAAGACAATTCATGTGATTTTTTAAGATCTTCTTAAAGGCTTCGACCAATCACTTATCATGCTTTGAGATCTTGAAATGTTGTTGGATGATCTATTGAAGATCATAGAAAGAGAGAGTTGGTATGCCTGAAGGTGGGGGAATTCAGGCTATATCAGCTATCAGGTTGATGTTGCTATTTTTTATTACATGTTTTCTACATCATTTAAGTGAGATAATTGTGATTTTTTTAAGTAATAGTGTCTTAATTCATGATTTACTGAATCTTTTCTTTTATAGGTGAAAATATGAATTCATTGAATATCTAAGTGAAATTTTAAATTGTTGGTGTTGAAATGAATTGAGAACTTTATTTTCATTTTCCAAGTCGATTAAGAATAAATTTATATTGGTTTTCATCATAATATTCATAGAAATATAAATTTAATAAATTTAGGAAGGATTCAGTTTATGGGTGTTGAATGTTAAGTTCCATGCTTGTATTTTCATAATTACTATTGGAAATAAATTTGGGTTAAATTTTATGATAATATTATTTTTGGAATTATATCTTGGAATTTTGGAGAATTTATTTCATTCATTCATGTTTTTATTATAATAAAAATTTTAGGACTAATATTTTCTATTTTAATCTCCGGTTTTATTGTTTTATTTGTTCCTAATTTTTTATTCTCATGTGAATGGATTTTATTTTTTATATGTGGCTGTATGGAATTTTGGATAATTCCTAGAGTGACTATTAGGTAAAATCCAGTTTTCATGTCAAGTGTTTTTTGAAATTTAGTAAAGTTTTGGATCGATCGTACACTTAAACTATAGCTACCATGCCTTCTGTAATTGACCATATGCCCAAATTAAATCAAGAATGCCAGTATAGTGCCTGAAAAATATAAAAAGTAGTCATCCACTATGCCCAATGGAATTTTTAGCAAAGTTTTGGGGTTGTCATGCACTTTTTTCAATCAGTTATATTCCTAAATGATTTGATAGTAAAGCCAATGTAAATTTTTGATCCAGTCCTGAATGATCAAAGATAAAATTAATATGAATCAGACTGAGATCATGATCAGAGCTAAGTCCAAATATTTCTATTTGAATTCAAATCTCATATGTCAGTTGTTAAAGAAGATTAATGATCTCTGATTTAGATGAAACTAGGACCAATCATCGGATTGTAAAAATAAATAGGTTAGATCTGAGGATTTCTTGAGAATCATGTGATATGTTGAAACCTGAGCTTGAGGTTACTATGCTTGAAACATAGATGATGATCAATGCATCTCTCTTGAACTCTGATGTAGATGAGACAACATACCCACGTCCGGATCAGATATTGTGGGTCATCAATGGAGTGGATTCTAAAATGGGATTCTGATGATGAGTGATTTTAATTTTGAAGTTGAGTGTGAGGATATACATGCTCGATAGATCAAAGAGGATTATCAAAGTTGGCCTTATAGGTTTGAATATTATGCATGGATTGAGGACAAAGGTCCAATGGAACTCACCTTTCAATGTTGATTAATTTGAGTCAAGTGGGATCCTAAGATTGCTTCGATGAGTTTAAGGTTGAATAAAATATGAACATGGTTTTAAAGTTTTTATTAGTGATTGAAAATGAATGAACCAAGTTGAAGAAAAAACAAGTTTCATTAATAAAAAGATGGATAGTCTAGATGATGATAGATTTCAAACTTAAAATAATCACAAACTTGGTTGATACCTGCTCATAGAAGAAGATGATCAGAGCCTTTTGAGTTGTATAAGGGATTATTAAAGTTACTGTTGATGGAATATATCTTTTTTTTATAGGTAAGATAATGAAAAAATGGGCTTTAAAAAGTACCTATTTCTATGTATATGAAAACATATAAGGATGAACACGAGTTTGATAAAATATTTTAATGAAGATTGTGAAAATGGGTGACTGTGGGATAAATCTTGTGGGTTGGTTATCATTTGTTATCTAATGTGAGTTCATATTGAGTGTAAATATAGTATTAGTGTGGTTTAAATATGCTCGAACATTTTGGTTGCATATCCCAAGATGTCCGCATGTGATAAATCTGATTGAAGTTGCCACCTAATAATTACTAGGATTGAATCATTGTTTTTTCAATTCATATCTAGGATGGACCAAATTGAAGAAGGATCAAATGTGGTTGAATAAATAAAATGATTGACATGGTGTTTTGAAAAATATGGATTTGGGTTTCAAGTTTTGAAGTTACAAAATATTGATTTTAATTTTTTGTAGGTCTAATTTGAAAATGGTGGGGGTATCTATGTTTTTCTATGACATGGCTATTAAGTCAGGAAATGGTGCACACCACTTGTTTATTTCAATTCCTATCTGAAGTTGTTATTCAGCTAAAAAAATTTTTGATGCTGAATATACTGAATCAAAAATGTGTCCAGATTAATTTAAAATAGATCATACATGGGTGTGTAGCAGTTGTTAAAAGGGGACTGCTTAAGTCTTGTACAGGTGATGAAATAAAATCACCAATGACATATGGTCAGTGAACAAGTGATAATTTAACTAATTTACTGAAAGATGATTGTGAGAAACCTAAAAAAGACCAGAAATAAATTTTCAGATGGGGGAGTAGGAGGGAACTTTTTGATTGGAGACTTTCATTAGATAATTATTAGAGAGGAGATCATAAGACTAAATAAATAATAAGTATAACTTAACAACACTCATTCATGATCAAGATCAAAGGGGATATTTCTTATTCCCATTTTACTTTTTATCATTTTGATTGTAATTTATTTGAACATCTATTTATATTCCTGAAATAAAATGATTCTTGGCTAATTATTTTGGTTGTGGAAAATCAATATTGCACTGAAATTATTTTCTCTCTTTGTTTTTTAAATAATTTCAAAAACAATTACATTTTTTATTTTAATTCAAAGGCATTCACTAAGAAGGAATGATCCTTGGATCAAATTATTAAATAATGAACTGAGTAAATTTCAATCTAATTTAGGTTCATCGTTCTTAATTTCTCTCTATTGGATTAAAAATTTGAGGAATTGTTGGATTTGAATCTACCACAACTTGAGAGATTTTGTGGGTAAAATCTATTTAGGGATGACGGTCCAAAATTAATCTTTTTGAATGAATAAGGGGAGGCCTTTAATCATCCAATACATGTTTTTCCCAATATGTGTATTTAATTTTATTCATCCTTACTATATTAACTATATCTTAAAATATTTATTCCATACATGCATACTTTTTTCCCATTCATGTTATTGGTAGTCCATGTTTTCTTTTGTTTTTTAGGTTTTCAATTTCTTGTCTGCACAATCATTTGTACCCTTCCCTATGGGTTTGACACTCTACTCACTACTACACTTTTAGTTTGTGGGGATTTATAAATAAAAAACATGATCCATTAACAATAAGGCATCATGGTTTCTATAATCATTGATGGGGAAGGGTTTTTTGTGGTAAATTTTAAAAACATTGAAAAAAAATAAATATAAATATAAATATAAAAAATTCCAAAAACTATTATTAAAAAATATCCATAAAAAATATGTGTGTTCTGTTCTGGAATTATATCTATGAATATTTTCTATTGATACTTCTATTATATTTGTATTGTATCATCTTCTAATAGTTTATAACCATTCATGCCTAAAATAAATAGACATTTGAGTACCTTGAAAAATAAAATAAAAACTAAAATTGAAAATTTATGGGAGATAGTTCCTCTTAATAATGAGAAAAACTTTCAACCTGAACTCATTATAGTGGATAAAGAAAGGCCTAGGATGAGGGAGTTTCAAATCCCTCAAGTTTCTATAAATGTGTATTCTATTAGGATTTCACCAAGAGACTATAATTATGATCTTAAACAATATTATATCCCACTATTTCCCGCATTTAATGGTTTATATAATGTAGACTCATTAGTCTTCATTAGATACTTTTATAACACTGTATAGCAGTTACCATTGTAAGGTATTATTGAAGATAAACTTAGTATAATAGTTTTTTCCTTTTGTCTTAAAGGTAATGTTAAAAAATTATTTTTGAGTCTAAATGAGAACATATTTAAAATTGGTGTCAAGTTTACAATTCATTTTTCAGGAAATGATACCCTCAATGACTTAAAGGATATCTTAGAACCAAAATCATAAGTTTTTATCAAGAGGATGGAGAAACCTTTCATGAGGCTTGGGATAGATTTAGGGACCTGCTTAGGTAGTGTCCTCATCACCACCTTTTATCCCATTTCCTCATGGATACCTACTATGAAGTGATTTTATCCTTGAGATAGAATTTAGTAGACCAATATATTGGTGGAAATTATAATGATAAAATTTATTAGGATTAGAGATATATTTTCAATAATATTTCTTTGGATTTTCAACAAAAAAAGTAAAAGAGTGAATATAACACTAGCTTTAGTATGTAAATGAATTATTAGTTGGATAAAATAACATAACAACTTAAATATATAATGAATAAAAATGAAAAACAATTTTTAAAACAAATGGGCTATCAAAACCAGAACCAAACCTTTATATAACAGTGCTCTTAATGTGGTATGTTTGGGCACTCTAAAAACTTTTTCCTAAACTTTGATATTCTATCCCAATAATAAGAAAGTGTTAACTTTATAGGATAGTTTCCTAGGATGCAAACTATATATGATTATTTCTCAAAAAAATACAATCCTAGCTATATGAACCATCCCAATATCTTTTAGAAATAATAAGAAATACTTATAAAAAGTTACTACCTCTTGTTACCAAAATCATCCTTGATAATAATTTCAAAATAAACAAAGGGTTGATTCATCCAATTCCTAAGGGAATTTTGAAGGGAAATGATTACTGGGATTGACCAGATATTAAAATGATTTGTCTCTAAAGAGGCTAAGTTTGAATCACAAAAGGCTCAAAATTATTCTGATAATGCTAAAAATGATACTATAATTCATAACCTTGAGCTTCAATTAGGTCAATTAGAAATAAACATGACTTCTATAGATAGAGGTAAGCTTCCCAACACAATTAAAATTAACCCTATGGATAATTTTATGGTTATAGTGACTATAAATAGTATTAAAACTAAAATAGAAATTTGAAATGACCCTATTACAACTTAAACTAAAAAACTGGGTGAATTTGGATGTCAAAAAAACATAAAACTGAATATAAAAAAGATATAAAAAACCCTTGAAAATAAATAAAATATCTTTATTCCACATGAAAAGAAAGTTGAAAAGGACTTGAACAATAATAACATGGGGAATTATAAGCTTGATGAAAAAATAAGATAAATTCCTTTTGTTTTAAAGAACTATTCCCCACCCATACCAATCCCTAAAAAATTGAAACCCACAATAAAAAAACTGAATTGCTTCAATTCCTTGGGTTTTTAACCAAGAAATAAGTAAATATTCATTTTATACAAGACTTGATTTAGATTCTTTATATCTAAAATCACTCAAAAATATTATATCAAACAATAAAAATTTAGAATAGTTTTCAACTTACAACCTCACTAAAGAGTGTAGTGTTTTCCTTCAAAAGAAAATCCAACCAAAACTTAAATATCCAAGTGCTTTTATCATTCCCTAAACATTAGGAAATAGCTGTCAATTGAATTATATTTGTGATAATGGGGAAATCATAAACCTTATCCCTTTATCACTATTTTAATAGTTTATATTGGGTGAATTGTAACCCACCACTGAACTTCTATAGTTAGTCAAATGATCTTTCACTCATCTCATAAGAAGAATTGATGATTTCTTTGCTGGAGTAGCTAATCTATTTTTCTGACTTATTTTCTTATTTTGGATATATAGTGTGACCAAGAGGAGACTATTTTTCTAGATAGACCTTTCTTATCCACGGGAGGAGATATTATCAATTTGGGAGAGGGTAAGATTATTTTCAAATTTAGATAGGGGGAAGAGTTTCATTTTTTAAAAATTTACAAGGAACCTACTTTTTATGAAAATTACACTAGATTTTGGTTGTTATAATCTCAAAAAAAATCATTGGTTGAATAATTTTCTTTGGAAGTTGAAAATGAAATTTCACACATTATTGAGTCTGATCAAATTGAGAATCTAGAAAACCTTCTAGAATTTGATAGTAATTCTTTTCCTGCTATGACGTATGGTGTTGAAGATGAATTTTTCATGTCTAAACTTAAATAATTTTTAAGATAATTTGAGGTTGAATTTCCTTCTAAAAACATTGTTGAATAATTTGATAAGGTTTATGATGAGTTTTTAGAACAATTATATGAATTTTCTTTGATAAACATTATGAAATATAGTCTGGAAACATATGTGACTGAGTTTTCCACTTTGGATAGCAGTGAAGAAACACACAAATCTAGTTTTGAAATTCAAAAAACATATAGTTTTTAAAATCATTTTAAAAAAATACTAAAGATCTTGTACCACCCAAGCCCAAGATTCTCCATTCCAATGATCAAGAACTTACTTTTGAGCTAAAATCACATCCATCACACCTTGAATATTTATTCCTATGTGAAAATTCAACACTACTTGTTATTAACTCTACTAAATTGAAAAAATGTATAAAGGAAAAAAAATGGGTGTCCTAAAAAGGGTCAAAACTGGAATAGGGATTAGTCCTTCATTTTTATGCATAGAATTACTATGGAACTAGACCACAAATCGAGAGTTGAGGGGAAAAGGAAACAAAATTCAAACATGAAATAGGTTGTGAGATAAGAGGTTATCAAATTATAAGATACTGGTATTATTTATCGAATTTTTCATAGTGCTTGGGTTAGTCATGTTCAATTTTCCCCAAAGAAAGGATTATTCACAATTGAAAACAATGAAAATAATGAACAAATCCAGATAGAAAGGGAACCACATGGTGAGTTTTTATAGATTATAAAAATCTTAATTCATCCACCTAGAAGGATCATTTTCCTATGTCATTATTAGATCAAATTCTTGATATTACTATTGTAAATGAGTCCTTTTCTTTTATGGATGGTTATTTTGGTTACAATCAGATTCCTATAGCCCCATAAGAATAATAAATAACCACTTTTACATGTCCATATGGGATATTTTTCTACCATATAATTCCATTTGAATTATGTGGTACCTCATCCACCTTTTAAAGGTGCATGGTGGGTATCTTTTCAGGCATGAAAGAGGGGATTATTGAAGTGTCTATGGATGATTTTTACATTGTTGGGATCACTTTTGAGAGATATTTTCAAAATATAGAACTATTTTTAGAGATATTATTAAAGGATGACTTAGTTCTTAATTATGATAAATGTCATTTTAAGGTCACCGAAGGGATGGTTCTTATCTATAAGATCTCTATGAGGTGTATTGAGTTTGATAATGCCAAAATATTAGTGATTCATAAATTTCCCCCTCCATAAATTTTCAAGGGTGTTAGGATATTTTTGTGGAATTCTGACTTTTACCAAAGGTTTATTAAATACATCTCAAAAAATCCATTGTGTTTACTATTGGTTAAAGATACACCCATTTTCTTTGATAAAAAGTGTTTATAATCTTGTAATTTCCTTAAGGAAAAGTCACTTCATCACCCATCATCACTAAACCTGATTGGAAATTATCATTTGAAATTATAAATAATTCTAGTTATGTAGTTGTTCAAGCTATTTTAGGATAGAGTAAATATAGAAGATTATAGGTGGTGTATTATTCTAATAGACTGCTAGATTATTCTCAAAGGAATTATACAACTACTAAGAAGGATTTTTTAGCTATTGTGTTTTCTCTAGATAAGTTCAAGAAGTACCTATTAGGTTCCAAAGTCATATTCTTTACAGACCACACTGCCTTGAAGTATCTACTTTCTAATAAAGAGTTCAAACCGTGACTCATTATATGGATAATTTTGTTACAAGATTTTGATTTGGAGATTTTATATAAATAGGGGGATATGAATGTTATTGAAAATTATCTGTTTAGGTTGTTTAGTACTTAATGTGAAGATCCCAAAGATATTAATTCTACTTTTCCTGATGAAAAATTACTCACTATTTTAGTCAAGAAATCTTCTTGGTATGCAGATGTTTCCAATTTCTTAGCATCCAGAGCTATACCTAAATATTTCTCATATAATCAAAATGAAGAAATTCATTTCTAAACTTAAGTACTATTTGTGGGATGATCCTTTTTTTATAAGGTTTATTAATTTAATATTGAAGATATGTGTACAAAATGAATGGATGTTTCCTATTATGGAGAGTTGTTATTCTTCACCTTGGGGAGGTCATCATAGAGGAGAGAGGACAGTACAAAAATTCCTTTAAGATGGTTTTTATTAGCCTAAATTATTTATGTATGCTATGATTTTAGTTGTGGGTTGTGATAATTTTAAAATGTTAGAAATTTGGGAATAAAGTAGAATCTACCTCAAAAATGTATTTTATAATTTTATATTTTTATGTTTGGGGGATAGACTTTATGATACCGTTTACATCTTTACATGGAAATTATTATATTTTGGCAGATATTGATTATGTTTAAAAGTGAATTAAGGCTATGTAATTTCCAAAAAATCAAGATAATAGTGTGATAAAATTAATCAAAAAGAACATATTTACAATATTTGGAGTTCCAAAGGATTTCATAACAGACAATGCAACTCATTTCAAAAAAAATAAGTTTAAATCATTAATAGAGGAGTATGGTTATGCCCATAGAACTGGAACTTATTATCATTCACAATCTAGTGGACAGGTAGAGATTTAAAATAGAGAGATTAAATATATTTTAGATAAAACCATGTCTAACTCTAGGAAGGATTGGCCCTTGAAATTGGATGAAGCATTATGGGCCTACAAAACAGCATTCAAAATCCTAATAAGCATGTCTCCAAAAAGGATATTATTTGGAAAATCTTGTAATTTACCTATGGAGTTTCAACACAAGTCATATAATCCTGTGAAGGATTTGAAATTTGATTTTTAAGACTACTAGAGAGAGGATACTACTTGAGTTAAGTGAGTTAGATGATATTATGTGAGAGTCCTGAGATAATTCTAGGATTTATAAAGAAAGGGATAAACCTTTTCATGATTCTATTATCCAAATAGGTATTTTAAGGATAAAAAAAGGTCCTACTTTTCAATTCCAAAGTTCAAATTTTAATTAGGAAACTTAAATCCATATATTCTGGACCTTTTACTATCCTTAGAGTCCTTTTCAATGAGTTTTTAGAGCTACTAGGAGAATATAAGATACTATTTTTGGTTAATGGTCAAAGGATTAAACATTCCTATGAAGGGTATAAAGGGGGCTTGGATATCATTTTTTGTAATGGAAAATTAAATTTATTTGTAAGCCTAAATGAATACTTTAAATTAAGTATTTATTTGGATTTAACCCATGGTCATTTTTGTGTGTTTGGTTTTTTTAAGAATAAAGTATTTTTGTGATATGTTTGTTTCTATCTATTTCCTACTAGTTTTAATTCTTTTTTCTCTCTCCCTTTTATTAAATAAGGTTTCTGGTGTGCTGAAAGAAGGAGAGAAGAGTCCCAATTGTTTTAAATTCAAAGATAAGCTACATATTGAAGATTTTCTTGATAAAACTTCCCAAAAAATCTACCTCCAGTTTCATCATATTTTAAGATTAATTGTTAAAATGTTATGCTTATCTATTTAACTTATAGGTACTAAATGTTAAATAACTAGAGGCGATTTCACTCAATGTTCAAAGAGAATTGGTTTTTTTGGATGACCTCAAAAGATAAATCTTCTTAAATCAAGGTAGTTATTGTTTTAATTTATTCTTTTTTATCTAATTATTTTATTGATGCTCTTGTCATTGCATGTTAGCTAAAAATCGAGATTTAATGTTTTCATATCTTCTGATGTTTCGAATTAAGTGTAGGGTTTGAGACCCCTTTTTGATTTTTTTTAGTGAATATTTATTATTTTTGGGGTGTTTAGCGTGATATATTCTAGGTTTTTGAAAAAACAAATTGAATCAAACTTTAAAACTTTCTTACACCATCTAAAACTCCTTAGAATCAAATGTTTTTTTGTTGTGTAATTAGGGATTATCATACTACTATTTGAGTTTAATTGAATATATATTGTATTTTAAAATGGAAATTAATGCATGAAAATTTTTTATTATGACATATTGAACTATTTTGAATTGTGGAAAACATCTTGTTAAATTATATTTTGACACTTGATAATAAATTTAAACTATTGAATTGAAAATCATTTTAAATTTAAATGATTAATTATTTCATTCACCTATGAATTCAAATTTGAGGAAAATTTTGGGTTTTAAGTGTGGGAGAGAGGGTCTTCTTTAATGAGGTTAATTATTATTTATTGTAGTAAATATCAAAACCACCCATAAAAATTTTTCCAATATTCCTTGATTTTCAAGCTTAAAAATTCTTATTCAGTGGCTAAACATTTTTTTAAAGTTAAATATTTAAATTTCCACCTTAAGAAGGTTAAATTTTTCTATTTTCCCATGGATTTAATTCACTTCAGCAATTTATATCTTTCTTCAAAAAAAATAGTCAAACTTTGGGAGTGGGATTTACAATCATCATTGGTTTTTGAACTTTTTGACTAAGTTTTAAACTTTTAATATATTCATTTAAATGATCTAGGAAATGAAAATATTAATCCATGTTGAACTTTCCATTTTTTTCATTCTTTAATTATTTTATTTTTTAAGTTATTAGATTATTTATTTATTCTTGTTTTAAATTATGAAATTTTTTCATCCAAACAGAGTGTCAAATTATTATACCTTCTAATTATTTATGTCAATTCTCCTAGAGGTAAAGAGAATTTTGGAGGTATCAATTAAATGTAAACTGGTGTTTATTTAAACTCTTTCAATTTTAAATTTCAATCATTTTTGTAAAATAAAAACAAATTTTTTGATAAACCTATTGTTTTAAGAAGATAAAATTCTTTTTTCTACTTGAGAGAGTCCACAAGGAAGAATATTTTTGAAAATTTCTTCTTAATGGAAACTCGCTTTTTCACCCTCAGAATTTTTTTTCTTCCACTAAATTTTTAAAATAATTTTCTTGAGGACAAGAAATGTGCTAAGTATTCAGGGTATTCTTTAATGAGATAAAATTTTATTTAATGTAGTAAATATAAAAACCACTGCAAAGAGTTTTTGAAAATTATTTGATTTTCAAGATTTAACTTTCTTATTCAGTGGCTAAAAAATTTTATAATGTTTGAGATTTGAATTTCAACCTTGAGGAGGTGGAATTTTTCTTTACCCTGTGGATTTAATCCACTTTATCAATTTCTTGATTTCTTGAAAATTTTGTGTTTTTAGACAAACTTTTGGAGTAGGATTTACAATCATCATTGGTTTTTAACTTTTTTACTAAGTTTTAAACTTTTAATTTATGCATTTAAATAATCTATGAAATGAGAATTCTAATCTAAGTTGAACTTTTCATTTATTAATTATTTCATTCTTTTATTTTTTAAGTTGTTGGATGAGTTATTTATACTGCTTTATAATTATTAAATTTTTTTCATAAAAATAGAGTGTCTAAATATTATTTCTTTAAATTATGTGTGTCTACTCTCCTAGAGGAAAAGGGAAGTCTGGAAGCCTTGGTTAAATGAAAAGTTATATTTTTTTAAACTCTTTAAATTTTAAATTTAATTAATTTTTGTAAAACTAATTTTTTACCAACCCACTAGTTTTGAGAAGAAAAAATAATTTTTCTGCTTGAGAGGGTCCATATAGAATAACATTTTTGAAAAATGATTCTTAGTGGAAAATAACTTTTTCACCCTGAGGTTTCTCTTCCTTTAATAAATTTGTAAAATTGTTTTCTTGAGGACAAACAATATTTTAAGTGTGGGAGAATTTGATGTGGTGCTTTTTCATTACATGTTTTCCACGTCATTTAAATGAAATAATTTTTATTTTTGTTGAATAATAGTCTCTCAATTCATTATTTGGTGAATCGTGTCTTTTCTAGGTTAAAATAGGAGTTCATTAATTATTTGAGTGAAAATGTAAATTTATGGTATTGAAATGAATTAAGTTATTCACTTTCATTTTCCAGGTCATTTAAGAACAAATTATTAGTGGTTTTTTTGTAATATTCAATGAAGTATAAATTTAATAAATTTAGGAAGAATTTATATTTTGGATGTTAAATTTTAAGTTCCATGCTCATATTTTAGTAATCACTTTTGGAATTAATTTTGGTTTTGATTTTATGGTAATATTATTTATGGAATTAAATTTTGGAATTTTAGAGAATTTATTTCATTTGTTCATGTTTTTATTATAATATAAATTGTTAGAATAATATTTTTTATTTTAATATCTAGTTTTATTTTTTCAAAATTTTTGATATGCATGTGAATGAATTTTATTTTTTATATATGAATTCATGGGATTTTGGATAAGTCCTAGATATACCGTAAGGGAAAATCAAGCTATCATGCCAAGTGTTTGTTGAAATTTGGTAAAAGGGGGGATTGACCACACACTTAAACTATATCTCTTATGGATTATGCAATCAATCATATTCCCAAATTCAATCGACCACACCTATAGAGTGCATGGAAAATTGAGAAGGGAGTTTATCTACTATGCCTAGTTGGATTTTTAAAAAAAAATAGACCTATCTTGCATGTTTTCCAATTAACCTTTCCTTTAGAATTATCTAAGGGAATGAGAAACCTATATATTCTAAAAGAAAGTGAATGATCTACTGTGAAGTTGATTTCCAATCGATTGTGTACCTAAATGAACTCACAATGAAGATAATGAATTTTGTTAATCCAGTTCTGATTGAATGAAACCAAAATGAAGATTAAGCATACTGAGATTATGGTCAAAGTCAAAAATGAGTCTTGCTATTTTAATCTAGAGCTCATCTATTATTTGTTGAGAAAGATGGTCAATCTGCAATTAGTATGAAATTAGGGACAAGAATCGACTCAGATGAATGAATTCGTTGGACCCAAGACTTGCCCTGGAAACCTATCAGATTCCTACACTCAATCTTGAGGTTTCGAAGCTTGAACAATAGTTGATGATTAGTGCATCATCGGTGAACTCTAAAGAAGATGAAATAGTACACCCACATTTGTATCAGATGTCATTGGTTTTCGATGGTGTAGATTCTGAAATGGGAGTCTTTTGATGAGTGATCAAAATATAAGGTTAAGTGTGAGGAGATCCGTGCATGATAGATTAAAGGGGATGATCAGAGTTTTTTGTATGAGTTTAAATATGAAGCTTCAATCAAGGTCAAAGCTTCATCAGAACTCACCTTTTGTAACCAATTAATTTGAGTCAAGTGGTATCTCAAGATTTATTCAACGAGCATATGGTTAAATAAAATATGAACATGGTTGTGGAGTTTTGATCAGTGATTAAAGATGAACAAACCAGGTTAAAGATTAATTGGGTTTCATTAATAAGAAAACTACTGGGCTAAATGATGATAGATTTCAAACTCAATGCTAGCTCAAACTTGGTTGACCCCTACTCACGAAAGAAGATGATTAGAGACCTATGAGTTTCAAAAGGGATGATTGAAGTTACTATTGATAGAATTGAGCTTATGTTTACAGGTTTCATGATAAAAAAAGGGCTTTGAATAGTACCCATTTCTATGGCTATGAAAATTCATAAGGATTTACACTAGTTGTTATATACAATGTTTAAATGATGATTTTATAAATGGGTAAATCTAGGATAGATATTATGGTTTGGTTGTTATTTTGTGGGTCCACTGTGGGATTTTCTTGAGTGTGAAGATGGCGTCAGCATGGATTCAATATGCCTTCACATTGTGCTCACATATCCTAAGGTAGGAACATATGAGGAATCTGATTAAAGTTTCCACCTGAGAATTACTAAGATCAAATCAGTGGTTTTTCAGTTCACATCTAGGATGGACTAGATTACGGAAGGTTTAACTGTGGATAAATTAATCAAATGATTGACTCGGTATTTATAAGAATATAGATATGGGTTTAAAATTTTGAAGTTTCTAATTACTAATTTTAATTATTGCAACTCTGATTTGAAAATGGTGGGGGTCTATGATATTTTCTACGATGCGACTATGTAGTCAGGGAATGGTTTACACAACCTATTCATTGAAATTATTATTTGAAGTTATTGATAATATAAATAATTTTCTAAATCTGAATACACCAAGTCAGAAACATATCCAGATGAATTTGAAACATTTCACACATGGGTTTTTTGTGGTTGTTAGAAGGTGAATTTTTAAGTCATGTGTATGTGATAAAATACAGTCATAAATGAAACGTGGTTGATGAACAATTGATAATTGAACTAATTCAATGAAAGAAAACTATGACCAACCTAAAAAAGAATGAAAATAAATATCATGGATAGGGGACCAGGAGGACACTTTTAAATTAGATACATTCATCAGATAGTTCTTAGAGATGAGATCTTCAGACCATAGAAACAATAAGTAGAGTATAACAATGCTCGTTCATGACCAAGATTAGAGGGGGGATTTTTTGTTCCCCTTTTATTTTATTTCAATACAATTATAACTAATTTGAATATATATTTTGATTCTTGAAATAAAATGGTTCTTGGATAATTCTTTTGTTTAGGGAAAATTAATATTTCACTGAAATTCTTTTTCCTCTTTTTTTATTAAATCATTTCAAAAACGAGTTCCTTGTTTTCTTTTAATTTAAATTCATTCACTGAGAAGAAATTATCCTTGAATAAAATTGATAAAGAATGAACCAGGTAAATCTCAATTCAATTTAGGATCAAAATTCTTAATTTCTCTTCATTGGATTCAAAAATTGAGGAATTGTTTTCATTGACTCTACTAGAACTTGAGATAGTTAGAAGGTAAAATATGTTTAGGGATGATGGTATGAAATTAATATTTTCAAATAACTAGGATCCATCTTTAATCAGACAATAGATGTTTTCCCCAGCCTACCAATTTAATTATCTTCTATCATACTCTATTTCCTATATATGTAATTATTTCTTCCATACATATATAAATACTATGTACTTGTTTATATTTTTGTTAGTATTTGTATTCTTTTGTATTTGAGGTTTTAAATTATTGGTTTTCACAATCATTTTTACCCTTCCCTATCGGTTTTACACTCTACTCACCATTTCACTTTTAGTCTATAGGGATTTATAAATAACAAAAAATGACACTTTAATTATTAGGTATTACTAGTGTAGTGCATTGACCAGTATGTTCCATGTGGATAGCACACATGTTTCATAAGAAGACCACCATCCAACTGGTGGGAATTCTATATTTCAACTTTTCTTCTAGAAGGCCACCAGCCAACTATTGTCCAGTATCGGCTAGTCGATGATTGTTTTACAGAATATATTAGCTCCAGGTGATATTACAGCTAGCCGGTCAGGTGTACTAGGTAGTTAGTGACATCAAGGAATATCTTCTAAGAGTGCCTTTAATGATGGTAAAAATGACATTCAAGCAGTCTACTTCAGCTTCAATACCCCCAAAAATTTCCAGAATATTCTTGGACCTTTTGGGTCCTATAAATAGATAACCTGGAGGCTTGGATCTTAATAATGATATTGTGTAACACCACTCACTCATATTAATGATGATGAACCACTATTAATCTCAGAGTTATCTAAAAAATCCAAACCCTTTCTCAATATCTTAAAGGATTTCACCCTTCACTACTGGAAAACTAATCTATACCAACAGTTTGGAACCATTGGTATACGCCTCCAAACCATTGGTATAGCATATACCAACGGTTTGGAGAACCGTAGGCAAGTAAGTCGTTGGGATAGGTCTATACCAACAGTTTTTGGAAAACCGTTGGTATATACCTATACCAACAGTTTTGAAAACTGTTGGTATAAGTAATATGCAAATCTATACCAACGGTTCCTTAAAACTGTTGGTATATATATTTCCAAAAAAAACATTCACTGGGATTTGATCCCAGGACCTCCGGTTTATCATTGAACGACCTAACCCCTAACCTAACATGACTTTTGTGAACATAATTTCATTAATATATATATGTATTATCATAATTATTTTAAATTTTGATTTATAGAATGTTCTGGTTAAGAGGATCTAATAAAAAATCAAAGGACCTATACCAACAGTTGTCAAAACCATTGGTATAGGTCTATACCAACGGTTTTGACAACCATTGGTATAGGTCCCTGGAATCTTGGAAGGGATGTTGAAATATTGGGGACCTTTCCCAACGGTTTGGCCAAACTGTTGGGAAAAGTGGCCACAAATTGGACCTTTCCCAATGTTTTGGCCAAACCGTTGGGAAATGGTATGCTTTCCCAACAGTTTGGCCAAAACCATTGGGAAAAGTGGCCACAAATTGGACCTTTCCCAATGGTTTGGCAAAACCGTTGGGAAAAGTGTCCACAAAGTGGACTTTTCCCAATGGTTTTGCCAAACCATTGAGAAAGCCTACCCTTTCCCAACGGTTTTGGAAAACTGTTGGGAAAAGTGGCCACAAAGTGGGCTTTCCCAACGGTTTGGCCAAACTGTTGGGAAAGGGGGTATAGAAGTGATGGGAAAAGTCACATTTCCAGTAGTGCTTTCTCTTAATATCTCATCTCAGATTTTTCTGATCCTTATGAGAGATTAGTAGTAGAATTATAATAGGTTTTCTCAAGAAACCCTTTTTCTTCTAATCATCTTCTTCCATAGGTTCTCAATACTGAAAAATCAATGGGTGGGTTTATTAGATATCGATGAATCTCAAGAGGGTGGTCATTATAACACCCTGAGATTTTGGGAAATATTTTCTTCAAGTAAATTTAATCTTTTTGATATTCTGTGTTACATGAAAAATCAATTTTATCTTGTGTTACATGAAACACTGATTTTATCTCACATTGTACATAATACTTATTGTATCTTGTGTTACACACAACATTGAGTTTAAACGAAATATGATATACTATCAAAATATTATTATTTAATATGATAGTTATCACCCAGACATTGGAATGGTGGTTAAGAATAGGATTAACTAAATTATAAAATTATATGGTTTAAACATATATTTATAATGAATTATTTTATGACCAATTAATTATAAATGAAAATAAAAATCATTTGAAAATAAAGGAAATATTTTTCGGAAAAACTATTTTTATGCTCACAAATGCGTTTTATCTCAAAAAATTAAAAAAATCACTTTTGATGAATTATTTTAATTAAATTTATATATTATATATTAAATAAAATGTTTTAACATTCATCTTATGTGTTTTTTAGACAATAGATAAGAATAAAACCAATTTTACACTTAAAACAGTATTTTTCTATAATGAAGTTTTATTACATTTTGCGTAATTATTTTAAAATTAAATTTTTTCCACTTTTAGAAAAATTATTTTAAAAAGTAAATAAATTTATGAAATAGTATTTTCAAAATTTTATTAGGGTTAATTTTTTAAAATTTACTAAGACGATAAATTTTTCAATGAAAAGTGAAAAATACAGGATTTTATTAATAATTTTCATTTATTTTAAAGCATTTAAAAAATTAAAAATTGTTTTAATATGGTTTTAAAAGTAAAATTAGTTCAATTATATATATATTAATCTAATTTATTTCATTATAATTAATTTCATATTGATTTTTGATATAAAAACATTTTAAACTTTTGAACATTTTCTCTTTGAAAAACTATTTTCTCGTCTCGTCTGGGAGTTTAATTTTAAATTAAATTTTGCAAATTTTGTGAATTGAATTTTTAAAAATGTATTAAATGTTTATAATAATAATAATTTATATTTTTATATAAGTTAAAATTAATTTTTTACCATTATTAATTGTAAAATCAATGAAAATTAATTACTATGGTTAAGGTGAAAATGTGTTTACCGGGGGGTTACACTAAAAAGATAAGGAATAAAATGACCTAGAAACGTGTCCAATAACAATTTTATGGATATAATACAACCTTATCAGCTATAATTCTCACAAATGTCCCATATTTGAGTCTTTTGGAAAGTAAAAAACATGGGTACACATTTTTCTTTTCACAAATTACAAGTGCGCCACTCACCTCACTTATAAAAGGCCACCATATCTACTCTCCTCTTCACACTTAAAAACCCCTTTATTTTGTCTAATACCTACCAAAATTACTTATTTAATTACATAATATAATCCTATAATCCTTATTTTTTCATCAATCCAACCTAATAATCCATTTGGTGCAAACCAAAAGAAGTTGTTCGAAGAAGAGGTAATGTCCCTAACTAAGCGTTTTATTTTATTTCTTCCTCCACCTCATTAAATTATTTTTAAACCATGATTATATAATAAAACATTATATTAAATATATTTATATGTTATTATTTTAATGTAATAACCTAAATCCTTCTCCTCTTCCATAAAATTGGATATAAAATCATCATTCGTGTGTACGATGGACTACTACCTCATGAACCGATGTAATTAATTTTCCATCACCATGACTCATGACTAAATATAACGATGAATTTATTGTTTATATATGATATTTATGATGTTATAAAACCTCTATAATTATAATACCATATATACCTTCTTACCTCCTAACCTATTGGAAAACAATAACGTTGTTTGTGTGTACAGTGGACAACCGCCTCATGAACCGATGTGATGTGTTTTAAATTTATGTTTTACTTGGATGGTAATAAGGATATATTAAACGAATATATATAATATTTGTGAAAAAATTATACTTTTTTAATTATGATACCACATATACTTTCTTACTTTCCATTTCGTGGGGGATACGATAACATCGTTCGTGTGTACGGCGGACTACCACCTCACGAAACGATGTGATTTTTTTCATTAATGCTTTGCATGGAAGTTAATTATGGTAAAATTAATAAATATATATGATATATATTACCTAAAAATTATTCTTTAATGGTAATATATTATTTACCTTTCTTTCATTTCATCAGTTTAGAAAATGGAAATAATGTTCATGCGTATGTAGGACATACTATCTCCATGAACGGTGTATTTCATTTTTTATCTCTATATTTTATGGATTAATATAAATACATATATAATGAATATATATGATATTTATATAATGGTTAAAATTCTATAGATTATGGAACCATGATCAAATTAAAAGGATAAAAAATACCAAACCAAAACATACATGAAAAACAAAGCAGTTATTTCCCTAAATATAATTTTAACATGGAATTATTAATAAACAATAATAAAAGGTCATAAGTAAATAATATATGGTATGATATTTATAATTATGGTTTTTTAATATATTTATAATAAAATTATATTTATTATATAGGAGTTTAGAATGTGTATGAAGGGAGTTGAGACTTATGGTAAGGGATTTCTATTCTCTTTTATTTCTGGGAGACTTATGTCATATTCACTACTCGTTTATTTTTTGTGGTGTATATACTACCCCTTTGACATGTTATATCAGGAATATAATTATTTTCATGATATTTAAAGTTTCTTTTATTTTTATTATTTAACGGGATTTAATATTCAAGAGATTACTAAAGCAATAATGGATTTTTTACTAAAATTTATTTCTTTGAGAAATATGGTGTGTTGTGAACCTATCTTCTTTTATGAGGTGTATATACTATCCCTTTTACATTTTATATCATAAATATCCTTATATTAATGATATTTAAAGCTTCATTTAATGTTATTATTCCATGGGTCTTATGATTCAATGTTACCAAAGTGGTAATTGTTTTATGATACAATCTCATCATTTGTCGGGATTATTTATGTTTATGATTCTGATGATGATATATTATTATCCATCTCTCAAGAAACACATAAATTTTATTATAATTTGTTTATTCTTTTATATTACATGTTTTTACTTCATTTTCCTCTCTTTATTTAATCAATAGTTCAAAATATTTTTTTAAAACAAAACGAACTTTATTTCTCTCTTCTGTCGAAAATCTATTTTCTTCCAAAATAATATTTTTTTTAAAATGTTTTAAAAATGTGTTTAAAATTATTCAAATAATTTATTAAATAAATTTTTACCCATTTTTTTACTTTTTACAAAAAAAATTAAAGGAATCTTAATTTCTTTTTCCAAACAATGCTTGTTTGGATTTTACCGAAAATGTGAGTGGAATAATTATTTTAAAGTATACAGTGTGAATGGTAACAATAATTTTTTTAAAGAATACTATATAAATTTCCAAATATATTTTAAAAGAAAAATATTTTAAAAATTTAGGTAAAGGATAGAGCGAGTGGTTTATAAGAAATTGCATTCCTATGTAGATACTACAAGTGGGTGTGGCTCTGGAACAGAGGTACCGAGGGGTAATAACTCCAAAAAGGGAACATTAAGCTGGACTCAATTGTCACCAGGTGCATGATAATAGGTCTTGATGCATTCCTTATTTGACACTCCTAGGGGGTATGCTTTGTAAATTCACAAACTCTTTAAGAACCATCATGAATGATTTAAATAATGAACATGAAAGACCTATGTTAAGCCTATTGTGTCATATATTGAAAATAAACTAACATGATTTAAACATTAAAAGTGATTTTTCATGATTATGTGGTTTCCCACTATGAATGTTATTCCCCATGATATGATTTTTTGTTTTAGTAAACAATGGGAACCAGAATGAACTAGATTAATGTTGAATGTGATAGAAAATGAGTGGATTATAAACTGAATGGGATGATGACCAGGGTGAATGGTATTGTGATTATTCCTAATATGATTAATAACTTTCACCTTAACCAACTCTCAAACTCACCAAAGAAGATAAGGATAGAGTTAGTTGAGATTTTGGGTGGTGGAGACCATAGAGAAAAGAAGATTTAGTTTCTTATATGTTAATAATGTAGTAAAAATCACTCTAGGAAATGTATCAAAGGAACAAGAAGATGTTTTATGTGTGTAAAATAAGGATACATAGTAAGTGATTTCCTAGAAAATGAAATGTTCAATTAATGAAATAGATGAACATAATGGTTTCCCTAAGGCATCATCAATGGTGGAATGATATAAATGTGAAAACTATAGGCATTGTACAAATCGATTTCCTAGGGTAAAAGCTCGAGAAGATGGCTAGCAAGGTAGTACAAGTAAAGGTTTTGTTTTTTATGATGAAGAGACTAAAAATGATATATTAAAAGAAGGTGGCATTAAGAAATATAATGATGAAGTATAGTTAATGGTTTAAGAATGAAGTAGAATGATTGAATTATTTGTGTATTAGAATTCAATAATTATGAAATATATAAGGATTATTTAGTATAATTTTTTCATTAAGGATTTGAAAGAATATTTTGAATGGTACTAATCACCTAGAAAAGTGATTTAATGGAAATGTGATATTTTATAGAAAATACATGATTAAGGGAATATAAACCTTATTATGTTCCTAATGTTGAGATAATGATGTTGGGATAAAGAGATGATCGATATGAATAAAGTAAATTTGATAGTATTGATGACCTTGGAACTGATTAATGATTTATAGACAAATTTGTTTATGTTATCATTGATGGAGTTTACAACATTATTAGATTTATAGAATATATACAATAATTTATAGTTTTATTCAAGGAATGAGTAAGTATGTTTTTTCCATTAAAGTTTTATGGTAATTACATTTATTACCATGTTTAAAGAAAATATATGACAAAGGTATTCACATATTTGGTATATGACAATTAAGAGATACATTATGACCTTTGGGGGATTAACGTTAAGTTAATTTTGGGAAATTTAGCGAACTTATTTATAAATTTTTAATTATAGAAGTTTCATAAGGGTAACCATTTATAAAATGGTTTAAGTTGAACTTCGGATGACGTTTTTTAGATTAATGTATTATTTTACCATATGAATATTTATGAATATTGGATAACCTATGCTAATCATTTTGTTTTTTATAATAAATAGAGATATAAGGAATGAATTATCATCTGTTAGTTCTTTAGACATAAAAAATTCATCTCTTAGAGTAAGAGACGAAGTGGAAATTGATCAAGGCACAACCAAAGGATGGGATTGTGCTTAAAAAATGGAATGAAATCAAGAAGTTATATCTTCTTGTAAAAATCCTTCAACTTTTGGAAAAGGATCTTGAAATAAAATGGTGCCTTGTTACCATTATTTTAGATGATATCAATGACCTTTTTCACACCTATTTGTTTTATGTTTTTATGGTTGTTTATTTTCACATGATCATTCACATTATTGTGATCAATGGTCTCTTTCACTCTCCATCATTATTTGGAAATTATTCATTTCTTCCATGTCCAAAACTTCACTTACCACCTATGTTATCCTATTTGGAAACCTAGTATGTGTTATTCCATATGACCTTTACACATCCCTTTCTCTCTTTCCAATATGAAGTTTTATTAACAATTTTTATGATATGGGTTTCCCACAAAGGAATTATCAAATTTTAGACCTTTTTTTACTGAGTACAAGTTTAAATTGAGAGGAAGTGATTTATTTAAGGGGGTATAAGGTAACACCTTGAGATTTTGTGGAATATTTTTTTTCAAAAAAAATTAATCTTTTAGATATTTTGCATTACATGCAACAAAAATTATAGCTTTAATTACACAAAACACTGATTTTAGATTGAGTTACACACAAAACTGAGTGTAGATTTCATTACATGCAACACCAAGTTTAAAAGAAACATAAATTACTATTTTTAAGATCCCACATTTTTTACCATGTGGATTTTACAGAGGAATTTGAAATTTTCATTTGGCGGATACTCTGAATCTTAAACTAAGACTCATAATGTAAATATGAGCATTGGTATACTTAAAAGAGTTTTTTCTAGCTTTTTTTAAGTCCCTATACTATTATTGTGAGTTTGAATGAGCTTCGGGAGTAATGGGATCTGAAAAAACACTTTATGGGAGAAACAGGAAGGGTTCACACTTTATTTAAATCATGCGGCCCCTCAAGAGAAATTTTTCAGCCCTGTAAGGGGTTTCACATAGTTTTATAAATCATGAAAGGTGGGGAACATGTCCATGTAGAATATCTATAGTAAATTATCGAGTTGGACACACTGTTTTTCCATGGTTTTCCAAACCATGCACCTAGTCGCATGGTTAGTTCCACTTAACCAGTAGCACCACGTAGTTAAAGCATGATTAGTCTAAAACATGTAGCTAAATCATGTGGGTTATGGCTCTTAGGTATTGAGAGATACATGGTTACCACATAGTTAGAAAAACCATACAGCCAAACTTTGTTCCTCATTTAGAGGATATTTTTTCCTCCACCCTTAAATGGGTTTTCCTCTAGTTTTCATTTTCTCTCATCTAAGTAACCTCTCGCACGCACCTCTCCTATATCTCTTCCTCCATGAAGGATATCCTTCATATGAGCTCTAATTCAGGTTAAATCAGTTGTATTGGATTCATATAGATAAGATCTTTACTCCTCATGCTTATTTTCTTTATTTATCTCCCTGTATAGAATGCTAAATCCATGTGAACTATTTTGCCTTATTTTCAGTGTGTTTTTCTAATCATCCAATTTCTATTGTTCCTACTCAAATCAATTCTCAGTATTGGATTAGTGGACTTTACTGAGCATGGGGTATTTTGTGTGTGTATTTTTTCCTTAAAGTATCATTTTTATAAATTATTCATTGTGTTGCATGCCGGATACTCTATGTGTTTCCCCTAAAATGTGAAGTGACATAAATTGATTGTCTAAACCACAACCTAAACCCATTAATAGACCTTTTTTAATGATTGTAGGTGTGTGGACTCAATTTGGTCTGCCCCTTGGGTGTTTACTATTAATTTTACTTATTTTCAGTTTTTTAATTATCCCTGGAGTGAGAATTTATTTATTATTGATAAAATAGTTGTTTAAGTTTACAAATGGGCATGTGTAATTTATTATCCCTTCTAATTTATATTTAAATGGATGAATGGCATAGGAAGTCTCATGGCCTAGTAAATGGATAATTTAAATAGAATAAAATGTTAGCAGCAAGGATCCATACTTTTCTCATATCAATTAATAAACAAAATGATTGACCCATCTCACAAGATGAATTGGTAATGGCATGGACCACCCCATGACCCTCTAAATATACTTATAAATGGAATGGACCCAATCATATAATCTAACTATGGTATGAAATGCTTATAGACATGACCTTTCTTAGTTCTTATAGTTGAATTGAATTTAATTAACATGATGGGTCATATCTTGGCATGGATATATATATATATATATATATATATCATGGACTATACTTTATTATTAAATTTCTGTGCTTATTAATCTTATATGAAATGTGATAATTGGGTATGGAATCCCATTAATATTATACTTGGGCATGGAATCCCTAGGGATGGTGTCCCTTACATTTTGATACTTGGTCATGGCGTCCTCAGTCATGGAGTCCCTTATGATTATGATTCTTGGGCATGGAATCATCAGGAATGGCATTCCTTATGATTATGATACTTGGGAATAAAATCCCTGAGCATGGAGTCCCTTATGATTATGATACTTGGGAATGAAGTCCCTAGTCATATCAACTCTCATATGATCATGATACTTGGAAATGGTGTCCCTTACTACCCTATGACACTCTTGTGACTACGCATTGACACATTAGTTATGTCTCGGGTCCTAGCTAGCACTACATATCTATATATATAGTTTTATATTCCCTTACATATAAAGTACATATATATATATATATATGGATATATGCATTCCTACGTATAAATTGTAAATATATATTCACATTGTGGTTTTATTTTAGAGACATTCCATCCTAGCCCGAAGCAGGTATGGTCAGCCAGGTGTCCCTAAGGAACTTGAACCAACTTGGTTATATTTATTTGGTTATTAAACTGCCTTGTTTTTTATATGCCTTCACACTGATTTATTTTATGTACGTGGTCTGGATTAGCATAGAAACCATTGGTGGTGGCCTATTGAGTTTATCTCACACCCTATTCTGGTCTCCACTTGGTACCCAGACAGACCTCATGTTTACAGGTTCAGGACCATGGTTTGTGTTTTGTGCTTTCATGCTTCTACATGGGAGATTATGAACATAAGACTAAGTTATATCTCAAGATGCTCATGAAGATGGACCTTGGTTATTTTGGTATTTTATTTTTATATTTTATATTTGTACCTATTGTATGTATTTTTTTGTACATTCTAGCAGATTTATGCATGATTACTTATTCTTATATTATTAATGATCAGTTGTTATTATGTTCTGATACTTTTATTTATTATTGATTTTTACATATTTATTTCTAATCCAGAGGGTATATTCTCCCCACTGTATCACCTTTAGACCATCGATACTAGTCGATATCCTCTAGCATATGGGGAGGCATGCTTGAGGCCTAGTGGAAAACCGGCTCAGGGAACCATTTTAGTGGATCTTGGGTCGGGATGCTACAAATGGTATCAGAGAAATTTCTTTCCCTTTTTGACTTATTGTTTTGGGATGGTAGGTAAGAGAATATTAATGTGTTGGAATTTGTTAGATAGATTTTTTATGGGTCCGACCAAACCACACACGATGGGGAGATCAATTTGTCAGGTAAAGGAATTTTGTTCATGTTGTTCTATATTACAATTGGATATTATTTCACCTTGGGTGATTGTTATACTTCTACTAGTTAATGATTTTTTATTTATGAAATTTACCCTTGGAATGATATGGGAAGGAAGTGTTGTTACATGCATCATTTTAAGAACATATAGATCCACATTCCATGCCATGTAAACTATAATGTTTGACTATTTGAGTATGTGCCATGTTAATTTTATACCATGTTTAACATACTTTCCTATATAACATGATTTTATGGTTACCTTCTTTTGTAGTGGCTACCATGATGTTTTAAATGTTTCCTATATTTATCACTTTTATAGCATATGATTCTAATATGTGGATGGTTAAATAAAGGTTCATCATCAACCTAAACAGTATGTTCCTGCATAGCTTGATATTGGAATTATATTTAACCAATCGGTTTGGATATGATGATCTATGAACATTGGTTTCATTAGATGAAACATTTATTATTTCAATTAAATGGGTTCCAAATTTTAATTTATAAATTGTACGTGCGTTTTATAAATTTGGTAATGGTGACCCATATAATAGAACTATCTCGTATAAACTTGTTATATTCGAAAATAAAATGAAGTAATCTAGTTACAATTAAATAGGAACCAATGGTCCAATTTATAAAGTGTATGGGACTTTATAAACTAGATTATGGTGACCTGTGTAATTGAACCATCATATAGGGACTGTTATATTCCAAATTCATGGATAAAACCTAGTTATTGTTACATGAATGTCAATTCTAACTTACAAAGTCAAGTACCTTTATAATTTTTGAATGGTAATTCATCTAACTTAACCATGATATATGTGTGTATGTTGGGTTGTAACTCTTATAGAAAAATGATTTATTTTAAATAAATATATAAATTTTAAATTTAAAAAGGATTATACCTCTATAAATTGGGCATGATGACCTGTATGACTAGAATCCTAAATGCGCATATGGACCCAAGAAGTTCAGTTGGGGCATGCTTCTTATGAGATGAACCCAATAAGTGTGTTTTAAAAAATCTTGAATTAAATTATGGGACCCTCATAGGTTGCCTTATTCCTTTTATTCCTTAGTACTTAGCCCCATTGGGGTATACACATGATAATGGGGTGGTTTTTTAAAGTGTCTACAGCCTCTTATATGGTTTTCTATATAAAATTATGGTGAAATAATACTTGACAAATCCCCTTAACTGATAAAATACATAATATCCATTTTTTAGGTTTAATATTATAATGTAAAGACCTAGAATTTCCATGTAAATTTTTTTTAATTAAATGGGAATTTTATGAGTCTACGAAAATTGATGGTGTGTGATTCCAAGGCCCAGAGTGCCCGGAATGAATTTATGAACTTTTTTCTGGGTATGTTTAGTAAACTTGCGAGAAGGTTTTTCTAAATTTTGAACTGGTGCTCAGAATTAAAATCTGAGGGCACCGTTGAACTCACAGCACCGGTATTCTCTTAAGAAGACTTTCACCTCGACGACAGTTGGTCGAGGGTGAAAGATATTTTTTGGGTTTTTCGTGGAAATAATAAAATAAAATAAACACACATTTTATTTTATTTTGTTTGTTAAAACCTCCAAGTGGAAGTTAAGGTGTGGGGACCACCAGACCTTAAGCTCCCATGAGAGGTTATGGTGGTGGGTACCACCCAAACCAAACCTCCCATGAGAGGTTATGGTAGTAGGGACCACCTGAGGCCTAAACCTCTCAACTCTCACAATAAATGAGGGAGAGCCTCTTCAACTTGTCTTGCATTAATTGTTCCAACCCTCCTTAATTAATCTTTCCAACCCTTCCCTTTAATTAATTGAGCCAATACATAAATAAATTAATTAAACTATTTGAATTTATGCCAACAAACATAATAGAACTCATAATCTATTATTTTGGCTACAAATTATTTTTGGTGGAATTGTGGAGAGGAGGAAATTGGGAGAAAGCTCTCCAACGAAGAACGCTCCGCCAATGAAGAATGCCGACCTCCTTAGACCTTCTTCCTCATGACTTCTTCTGACGTGGGACATCCTCATCTATGGAGAATCGACGACTGTACTACCTTCTTGCGCCAACGACATCAAGCGACCGAGGTAGGGGTTTAATTGTGTTTGATTATTTGCGGAAAGTTATAGGGTGGTTGATTGATATTCTTCTCTCTTCCATTCTTGATAATTTTTTGAAATTTAAGAAAGAATTGAACCACTTGCTACCACTCTAAACGCGGAGGGTGCGGGCCAAATGAACATGTCCAGACCCCTCCGTCGTTCATCTTTTATGTGTACTTTGAAATTGAAGAAGGCGATGAAGGTGACAAAGGAAACGACGCCACCACCCGCAGCCTCCATAACCAGCGCCACCCCCGCGGCGCTCCAGTCTCCCGGAAGAACCGGTCGCGTGTCTCGGCTCCCCGCCTCGGCCGAGCCACCTTCAGTGCTCCGGCCTCTCATCCAAACCGTCCACGCGCCCCCGCAGTGCTCTGGCATCCCGACCGAACCGACCGCACGCCCCGGCTCTGTACCCCAGCTGAGCCACCCGCGGCGCTCCGGCCTCCCGGCCGAACCGGCCCCGTGCCCCCACGGCGCTCCGGCCTCCTGGCCAAACCATCCCTGCACCCCGGCCGAACCGCCCTCTCCACAGCCCTCCGAGCCGCCCTGGATCATGCCACTCACGGCCCTCCAAGCCACCCCATCTCACGCTGCCCGCCGGCCCTCCGAGCCGCCCTACGGCCTCGTGCCCTCGCGGTAACTTCCGACTAAGCCGCT
The DNA here is from genome assembly GCA_963277665.1 of Viscum album. Classification (NCBI taxonomy): domain Eukaryota; kingdom Viridiplantae; phylum Streptophyta; class Magnoliopsida; order Santalales; family Viscaceae; genus Viscum; species Viscum album. The sequence continues at coordinate 245,301,616 of OY728135.1, read as the reverse complement.
CTGTGGCCTCACGCCCTCACGGCCATCCGCAGCCCTCGGCGGCCCCTCACGGCCTATTGAGCCGGACCTAGTGGGTTGGAACGACCCAATGGGCTGGGCTGCACTGTGGTCCGGGCTAGACCCTGTGGGTCAGCCCCAGCCGGATCGGACTGGACCCGGGCCCACTACGACCCCTTTTACTTTCTTTTGGCTATATCTTTGGCATCAGAGGTCTGTTTGATGAACCGTCAGTGGCGTTGGGAATTTTGGAGCGAGATAGTCTCTTTGAGTATATTTCCATATATTTTTGGATTGATATGGGGAATGGTCAGGTTGGATCGAGCACGAATCCAACCGGGCCCCTGGGACTAAAAGGCTAATAACTCATAGACCGAGCGTCTGATTGACGCGCCATCTGTTACGTTGAGATCCTTATGACGTAGTGGACCTTTGACATACTTCTTCATGGGACTTTGTGGAAGTTGGAGTATCAACCAGTAGCTTGTGGAGTGGATCTTCCCGTAGATGAGCGAGTATTGTGTGGGAACCTAGTAGCTGGCTGAGACCTGACGACTTCTGACCATTTCAACTTTGAGTAACTCGACTGGCCCAGTGGGGAGAGCCTTGGTGACGTGGCAAACCCACGGTACTCGACAGGAGGAGTACCTCAGCAGAACATGAGGGGGAGCGCCTCTGTGTGACATGGCAGACCCACGGTACTCGATAGGAGGAGTACCTCAGCAGTCCAAGGTTAGTGGGAAGCGCCTCTGTGTGACGCGTCAGGCCCACTGTACTCAATAGAGGAGGAGTTCTCCAGCAGTTGGGGGTTCAGAATGTTACTTGATAATACCCCTAGAATAAATCCTGGTGTGATCTGAGTCAGAACCTCTATGTTTTCCTCATAATTGAGATGGATTACTTGATAACTTAGTTATATGTATGGGCATATACCTAAGTAAGGTTATATGTTTATTTAATACTTTGTGTTTTATCCTTGGTGGATTTTTTGAGACCTTGAGGGTCTTGGGGTCCCTACTAATTATTGTTATACTCACCCCTGCATGGGCTATGCCCGCACCTTGTTGTTTTGGATGCAGATGACGGACAGCACTGACTGAGGCTGAGAGTACCAGGACTGGATGGTACCTAGAGGTGGACCTTACGACGAGTCGGTACATGGAGGAGACGGACGGACGAGGAGTGCTGAGGAAGAAATCTGTACCTACCCTTCAGGTAGGAACCTCAGAGGATGACCCAGCAGCTTACTTTCCCTTTTCTTCAGTTGTATTGTATCACAGTTGTACTTGTATTTTCTAGTTGGGCTTGTATTATGGACCCTTTAAGTTTCAGCACTCTTTTGTTATACAGTTTACTTGGTGTTTCATCCAGCTGTGTGCTTGCTTGTCTATGTGTTTATAGGTTATAAAGAAATGCCTTCCTAGTTTTAGGGAAATATGCCTTTGGTGCTAGTCGCCAACCCCTGGACTATGAAAGGCGGGCTTGGGGTAGTCACGGTATGGGACCCGGGGTACGGGTCATGCAAATTGGTATTATAGGAGTTGGTTCTACCACAGAACTTAGGACTCTGATCTTTCTTTTTAACGGAAATAGTTTTAAGTGTAGTGAGTGTGGTTATCAGTTTAGGGAGTCCAGTGTTGGTGCGGTGGCTGACGTATCCATACACCAGGACCCTAACTTCTGATTTCTGACTCGGTGCATGAAAACACTGATTGCGTGTGTGTTTTCAAGAGTCTTCTTTATGAACACTTTGAGTCTGCTCACCAGGTCATCTCACCAGGTATAACTTATTAACCATGGTGCGCCTGTTTCTTTTCAAGATGCCTCCACACAAACAACCAGCTAGAGTTCTGAGAGTTGTACGTACTGATATCCCACCGAGCGACAAGGCCTCGGTGCAGGGACCTATTTTAGTAGAGGCACCAGTGGAGGCACCCGCGGTACTACTCCCCGTTGGTCCACCGATTCCACCAGCCCTAGCAGCAGACGGTGCACACCGCATGAGCGCGTTTCATGAGTTTTATCTCCAGAGTCCACACAGGTTTAGGTGGGAGACAGACCCGCAAGCGGCTGAGGATTGGATGGAGGTCGTGGTGAGAGTTTTCTGATTGGTAGGGACACCAGCTGATTTCATGATGATCCTTACCGCCAGCCTTCTACAGGCAGTAGCAGGAAGATGGTGGATCTTGATGATCTAGGTTCACGATGAGGTGACTCTTCTCTGGGAAGACTTCGATAGCCTGTTTCGGGCAGAGTTTGTTCCAGCGACTCTTCGCACAGTGCGCATACAGGAGCTACTTCATCTGTAGCAGGGCAGCATGATTGTGGCTCAGTACTTAGTGAGGTTCACTGACCTCTCACGCTACTCCACAGATATGGTGCAGGACCCTTTATTCATGGCCCGGACCTTCGAGAAGGAGCTCTGGCGGGAGATCAGGGCTTCGATGATCTCACTCAGCATCCTGACGCAGGCAAGGGTGTTAAAGAGAGCCCTCTTGGTGGAGAGTTTCATCGCTAAGCAGTCACCAGCAGTGAGACCCACTACCATTCATCACACAATGGAGTATTCTGTATCTGGTAGCAAACAGACATCAAAGAGTTCTAAGAGGACCAGACCTATAGGTGGACAACCGCATGAATCAGGATCGGTTTTGCAGGGCACCCAAAGTGGAGCCAGTGATGCCAGGAGTGGGCAGTGTTATGCATGCGGTGGGCAGGGTCACATGGCTCATGACTGTCCGACCCTCCATATGGATGATCAGTAGATGATCGAAGGACCGCCCAGGCAGAGACGGAGGTTCGACCGAGGAGGTCTGCAAGGAGTAGGATAACATGGCAGAGGAGCTGGTCGTGCAGCTGGCGGTGGAAAACGATTCAATATGTTACCTCCACCACCACCAGGAGGTCCACCCCGACCGCAGGGAGAAGGTGGACAGGGGAGAGCTCAGCTCCAGGCAGTTGAGGCCTATGATCATGGCACTCTGGAGATGATTCGAGGTACTATATGTGTCTGATCTACCATAGTTGCAGTACTTATAGACATAGGTTCCAGTCATTCTTTCATTTCCAATACCCTCGTTCGGAGTTTGGAGATTCCGATGGAGATGTTGGCTCGATCCTTATGGCTAGAGGTTCCTATGGGAGAAGATTCGACGATTACGCACTAGTGCCAGCAGTGCGAGCTTACTCTAGGAGGTGAGAGCTTCGGCTGGGATCTCCTAGTAGTGGCGTAGAGGCCTTACAACGTCATCTTGGGTATAGAATGGTTATCTACAGTTCATGCTTAGATAGACTGTATTAAGCGCAAAGTGCGGTGTGTCCGAACAGATGAGACCAAGTTTACATTCACTGACGAGAAGGGAGCCTCTACAGCACGGGATGGAATTACCCATAGGAGAGTTCAGACAATCACTCATCAGTTGTCTATCCTTACCCTCAGAGCAGTTGATGTGGAGAGTCCGAGCTATCCTGTAGTGGTGGACCAGTACGCAGATGTTTTCCTTAATGATTTCCCAGGTCTACCTCCTTGCAGAGAGGTGGAATTTTACATTGAATTGTACCCCGGGATGGAACTGATATCTACACCAGCATATCGGATGGCTCCCACAGAGCTTCATGAGTTGCGGGTACAGCTAGAGGACTTGCAGGTGAAGGGGTTCATCCGGCCTAGTGTTACACCTTGGGCAGCCCCGATTCTATTCGCCAAGAAGGTGGATGGGATCTTGAGCCTTTGTGTCGACTACCGGTGCCTAAACTAGGTGACCGTGAAGAACAAGTACCCTCTCTCGAGGATTGACAACCTCTTTGATCAGTTGAAGGGAGCACGGTGGTTCTCGAAGATAGACCTCAGATCAGCCTATCACCAGCTCAGAGTTTGAGATGAGGATGTGCAAAAGACAGCTTTGAGATGTCGGTATGGCCACTATGAGTTCTTGGTTATGCCATTCGGCATAACCAATGCTCCAGTAGTGTTCATGGGACTCATGAATAGGGTCTTTCATCCATACCTTGATCGCTTTGTAGTGGTCTTCATCAAAGACATTCTAATCTACTGGTCTACTGAGGAGGAGCATGCCTATCTTTTGCAGGTAATACTGGACACACTCCAAGAGCACCAGCTTTATGCTAAGATCTCGAAGTGCCAGTTTTGGATCCAAGAGGTTCACTTTCTGGGACATGTCATATCGGAGGCTGGAGTTCCAGTGGATCCAGCGAATATTGAGGCGGTACTTGCTTGGGGGCCACCCATGAGTGTGATGGAGGTACGAAGTTTCCTGGGTTTGGCTGGATACTACCACAGATTTGTACCATATTTCTCCAGAGTTATATCACCACTATATGGCTTGACGAAGAATGGGAAACCCTTCATTTGGTTATAGAAATGCCAGCATAGTTTTCAGGAGCTGAGACAGAGGTTAACTAGTTCCCCCATCTTGAGGCTTCCAAAGGAGGGCATAGGATACGTAGTCTACTGTGACACATGAGGGACTAGACTCGAGTGTGTATTGATGCAGAAGCGAGCAGTGATCTCTTATTGTTCTCGAAAGCTGAGACAGCATGAGAAGAACTACGCTACCCATGACCGGGAGTTAGTAGCAGTGGTCTTTGCACAGAAGATGTGGTGACACTATCTAATGGGCGGGCGTTTTACCGTGTACTCTGATCACAAGAGTCTCAGGTATATCTTCTCTCAAAAGGACCTGAACCTGAGACAGCGATGTTGGCTTGAGTTCCTCCATAACTATGACTTAGAGATATTCTATACTCCTAGGAAGGAGAACGTTATTGCAGATGCACTCAGTAGGATATTTGGTATACAGTTGCTAGGTAAGGAAACGGAGCAGCTCGTCGCTTTGCAGATATCCTTTGTGGATAGAGATGGAGTATCTTTTCTACATTCTCTTACAGTCACTCCCCCACTTCTTCAGCGAGTCAGGGAGGCGCAACATGGGGATACTGACTGTGAGGCACGACGTGCTCAGATATCCACAGGACAGGCACCTGATGGGTTTTCTGAAGGTGGGGAGCACATCATTCTCTTCAGAGTACGTACCATGGTACCAGTGTCACTTCAGGAGGAAGTGTTGAGGGAGTTCCACACATCCCCTCTAGCAGTACATCCAAGAGTGGCGAAGATATACCAGGACCTCTGAAGACAGCACTGGTGGCCGGGAATGAATAAATCAGTAGCTGAGTTTGTCTCACGCTACCTCACTTGTCATCAAGTGAAGGAAAAGCATCAGGTACCAGCAGTTTTGGTCCTACCTTTAGAGTTCCCAGAGTGGAAGTGGGATGGGATATCCATGGAATTCATGACAGGACTTCCATGTACATTCAGCGGACATGACTCGATTTGGGTGATCGTCAACTGACTCACCAAGTCATCCCAATTCCTACCGATCAGAGAGCAGGGTTCAGTATAGATCTTGGGAAGCCTCTATATGTAGGATATTGTGCGGCTACATGGAGTACCTTTGTCGATTGTCACCGATCGTGACGCACATTTTACATCCCGGCTATGGAAGGGGTTGCAGGAGGATTTTGGGATGAAGCTTCGTTTGAGCACCGCCTTCCATCCTCAGATGGATGATCAGACTGAGCAGACCATTCAGACCCTCGAGGACATGCTACGTGCTTGTGTCCTCGACTTCGGTTGTAGCTGGGAGGATCACTTAACTTTGGTGGAGTTTTCATACAACCATAGCTATCACTCCACCATATGGATGGCACCTTTTGAGGCATTGTACGGGCAACCTTGCATATCACACTTGTGCAGGACTGACCTAGGGGAGTCAGCACTCGTGGTACCAAAGATGGTTTGGGCTACCACAGAGAAGGTGTAGATCATCTGGGAGTGGATGAAGACTACACAAAGTAGGCAGAAGTCGTATGTCGATAGGAGACAGAGACCTCTGGAGTTCGAGGATGGTGACCATGTCCTTTTACGGGTCTCACCCCGACGAGGTCTATGGAGATTTGGTCGAGGCGGCAAGTTATCTTCGATGTTCATAGGACCCTTCCAGGTCCTCATTAGAGTTGGCGAGGTGGATTACCGTTTAGCTCTTCCAACTTAGTTGCATCGGGTGCATGACGTCTTCCATGTATCCCAGCTGAGGAGATACATGGACGACCCTTCTCACATCATCGACCATGGCGAGATGGATGTCGACGATGGGGAGACTTTTACGAAGGTTCCAGTAGAGATTGAGGATCGAAAAGATCAGGTCCTTCATGGATAGTCGATACCTCTGGTGTGCATTCGTTGGCATCATGGGAACCTCTAGGAAAGCACATGGGAGTGGGAGGCTCATATGCATGCTCAGTACCCCCACTTGTTCCCTTAGTTTGAGTTGTGGCATATGGGGACGTAAAGCTTGAGGTGGGAAGAATTTAAAGACCCAGAATTTCCATTTAATTTTTTTTTAATTAAATGGAAATTTTACGACTCTATGAAAATTGACGGCAAGTGATTCTGAGGCCCAGAGTGCCTGGAATGAATTTCTGAACTTTTTTTCGGGTATGTTCAGTAAACGTGCGAGCGGGTTTTTCTAACTTTTGAACCGGTGCTCGGAATTGAAATCTGAGGTCACCGTTGAACTCACAGCGCCGGTATTCACTTAAGAAGACTTTTACTTCGACAGCAGTTGGTTGAGGGTGAAAGATAATTTTTGGATTTTTCATGGAAATAATAGAATAAAATAAACACGCGTTTTATATTATTTTGTTTGTTAAAACATCCAAGTGAAAGTTGAGGTGTGGGGACCACCAGACCTTAATCTCCCATGAGAGGTTATGGTGGTGGGGGCCATCCGAACCTAACCTCCCATGAGAGGTTATGGAAGTGGGGACCACCCGGGGCCTAAACCTCTCAACTCCCACAATAAATGAAGGAGAGCCACTTCAACTCCTCCTAAATTAATTGTTCCAATCCTCCTTAATTAATCTTGCCAACCCTTCCCTTTAATTAATTGATCTAACACATCAATTAATTAATTAAACTATTTGAATTTATGCCAACAAACATAATAGAACTCATAATCTATTATTCTGGCTATGAATTCTTTTTGGTGGAATTGGGAAGAGGAGGTACTTGGGAGAAAGCTCTATAACGAAGAACGCTCCGCCAACGAAGAACGCCGACCTCCTTCAACCTTCTTCCTCGGGACTTCTTCCGACGTGGGGCATCCTCGTCTATGGTGAATCGATGACCATACTACCTTCTTGTGCCAATGACATCAAGAAAACGAGGTAGGGGTTTAATTGTGTTTGATTATTTGTGGGAAGTTATAGGGTGGTTGATTGATATTCTTCTCTCTTCCATTCTTGATAATTCTTTGAAATTCAAGAAGGAATTGAACTGCTTGCTACCACTCTAAATGCGGAAGGTGTGGGCCAAACAAACATGGCCCGACCCCTCCGTCATTCTTCTTTAATGTGTACTTCAAAATGGAGGAAGGCGATGAAGGTGATGAAGGCAACGGCGCCTCCACCTGCGGCCTCCGCGACCCGCGCCGCCCCCGCGGTGCTCCGGTCTCCTGGCCGAACCGGTCGCGTGCCCCAGCTCTGCGCCCCGGACGAGCCACTCGCGGCGCTCTGGCCGAACCGGCCTTGTGCCCCCGCGGTGCTCTGGCCTCCCAACTGAACCAGCCATGCGCCCCGGCTCTGCACCCTGGCCTAGCCACTCGCGGCGCTCCGGCCTCCCGACCGAACCGGCCCCGTGCCCCCGCGGAACTTCAGCCTCCCGGCCAAACCGTCCCCGCACCCCGGTTAAACCACCCTTGTTGCGACCCTCCAAGCCACCCCGGCTCGCACCGCCCATGGCCCTCCGAGCCGCCCCAGCTCATGCTGCCTACCGGCCCTTCAAGCCGACCAGCAGCCTCATGCCCTCACGGTAACATCCGGCCAAGCCGCTCCGCAGCCTTGCACCCTCGTGACCCTCCGCAGCCCCTTGCGGCCTATCGGGCCGGACCCAGCAAGCCGGACCAAACCAACGGGATGGGCTTCACTGCGGGCTGGGCCAGACCCAGCAGGTCGGCCCAGGCCGGGTCAGGCCGGGCCGGACCGGACCTGGACCCACTATGACCCCTTTTACTTTCTTTTGGCCATATCTTTGGCATCGGACGTCTGTTTGATGAACCATCAGTGGAATTGGGAATCTTGGAGCGAGATGGTCCCTTTGAGTATATTTCCACAAAGTTTTGTATTGAGATGTGGAATGGTCCGGTTGGATCGATCATGAATCCAACCGGGCCCCCGGGACTAAAAGGCTAATAACTCATAGACCGTACGTCCAATTGACGCGCCATCTATTACGTTGAGATCCTTATGATGTGGCGGAAATTTGGGATACTTATTCATGGGACTTCTTGGAAGTTTTAGTATCAACCAGTAGCTTATGGAGCGGATCCTCTCGGAGACGAGCGAGCATTGTGCGGGAACCTAGTAGCTGTCTGAGACCTGACGACTGCTAACCGTTTCGACTCAGAGTGACTCGACTGTCCCAGTGGGGAGTGCCTTGGTGACGTGGAAGACCCACAGTGGGGAGCTCCTTGGTGATGTGGCAGACCCACAATACATAACAGGAGGAGTACCTCAGCAGTCCATGAGGGGGAGCGCCTCTGTGTGACGTGGCAGACCCACGGTGGGGAGCGCCTCTGTGTGACACGGCAGACCCATGGTACTCGACAGGAGGAGTACCTCAGCAGTCCAAGGTTAGTGGGAAGCGCCTCTTTGTGACGCGGAAGGCCCACTGTACTCAATAGATGAGGATTTCTCCAGCAGTCAAGGGTTCAGAATGTTACTTGATACTACCCCTAGAATAAATCCTGGTGTGAGCTGAGTGAGAACCTCTATGTTTTTCTCATGATTGAGATAGATTACTTGATAACTTAGGTATATGTATGGGCATATACCTAAGTAAGGTTATCTGTTGATTTCATACTTTTTGGTTTATCCTTGGTGGATTTTGTGAGACCTTGAGGGTCTCGGGGTCCTTACTGAGTATTGTTATACTCACCCCTGCATGGGCTATGCCTACACCTTGTTGTGTTGGATGTAGATGACGGACAGCACTGACTGAGGCCAAGAGTACTAGGACTGGACGGTACCTAGAGGTGGACCTTACAACGAGTCTGTACACGGAGGAGACTGATGGACGAGGAGTGTTGAGGAGGTGATCTGTACCTACCCTTCAGGTAGGAACCTCAGAGGACGACCTAGAAGCTGACTTTCCCTTTTCTTCAGTTGTATTGTATCACAGTTGTACTTGTATTTTCCAGTTGGGCTTGTATTCTGGCCCCTTTTACTTTCAACACACTTTTATTATACAGGTTACTTGGTGTTTCGTCCAGTTTTGTGCTTTATTGTGTGTGTGTTTACAGGTTATAAAGGCAATTCCTTACCAATTCTAGGTAAATACTCCGTTGGTGATAGTCGTCAGCCCCTAGCCTATGGAATGCGGGCTTGGGGTAGTCACAGCACGGGCCCCGGGGGATGGGTCGTAACATATAAGGCGTTAGTTAATTAAAATTTCAATTTCAATCTAAAGAGAATTTTCCTCTATAGTTTGGAAATTAAAAATTTCTTTGATCGAGCCCACTTGTGCAAACTTATGAAATTAATCAATTTTTGAAAGAAAATTATAATATAATTTTCCTATAACGCCACATAGAGATAGATAAATAAAGTGCTGAGTACAATTTCTTAAAAATTAGTGCTCATTTTTCCTTATATATAAGCTGCTTTAAAATGTTGTCATGGAATAAGATCATTTAAATTCCTTAAATATTAAACCTTATATAGTTTTTTTATCATGATCCCTCATGTAAGGGTCAAAGTTAAATGTTTCCTTGGGAAGGGAATGTGGGTGGTGCTCGCAGATCCCTTTTGACTTCTTTCTTGGTTGTGTTGGACCTAGAGGTTATGTGGTAGAGCCTAGTAATCTTTTAGGTGTGAATCCAGTTTTAAATTCAACACACTATGCTTAAATTAGGGTTATCCACTAAGGTAGTTCCTTCAAAACCTTTAATCATTTCTAAATGATCATAATAGTTTTTCCAACGAGAGGTGTTGTTTTTTCCAAGTAGGACACCTAATAATGAAGTGACACCCTCAAGTAAATGGGTGATCATTAAATGAGTTAATCCTTGTTAAATTAATGAGAATCGTGTAATGATCTAGTTCAATGGGTTATACATGCCTTTAGAATGATTGACCATTTCATTGATTGTGTGACCCTCCTCCTCTTTTGATGGGCTATCACATGCTCGAAATGTGTAGTGTCAGATACACTATTTTTATATTGAAATAGAACACATTCTTATACAATATCCTCATCAATTTTAAAGTGATACATTAAATTGTATGTTGTTCAATCTACAAGGTTGCACAATACCTTAAATTGTATGGTTACCCTTCCACTTGGATGAAGGGTTGTGGGTTCTTGAAGGCTATGGTTATGGGTCATATTTAGAGTAGAGTGACCTGGGAATTATGATATCATTATGATCATTGTACCTTTGGCCAAGAAATCAATAGTGAGTTTTCCCAATGATTAAGGATAACATTCTAAAAATTATCAGGTACTATAGCACTACCAATCTAGTTTAATTTTGGATTTTATGTTTGATGTTGATGATGCGTGTGGACTTGACTCGATAGAAGCATCTCATGTATGTTTAGATGTGAATCTGACATAGCACTCTTGTAAGTGTTTGTTTTTATCTATGTTCATGATATTGCTTGGTATAAGCATGTTGACCATGTCCAGAAACCATGTTTGGTGGTTATAAAGTGTGTTCTATCAGATGCACCCTATTTCTATAGCCTGATAACTGGGAAACTCCTTGAGTGGGGAGCATCATGTCAATCGTGAGAAGCGTATCCTTCTAGGTATAAGGAATTTGGTGGGATAGGACCATTAGGAAATGGTCAAAATAGCTTCTAGAGGTTGGTAAGCTTGGTTAATGCTTGAAACTGTAAGATGACACCGTGGGTCGGGTGGTCGTTTGGTACATAATGGCACGTGGGGATATTTTTTTGAAGATGAGTTACAAGGGATATTTTCCTTAATGTGTCTAACATGCCAAGTAGCATGGTCTGTTTGACCTAATTGACTAAAGACTCCCGAAAGTGTGATTTGGTGTTTTGAATCAAGTTTTATGGGATAGAACACCTATTGTATATGGAAAGTTTATCATGCACCTGTTGCATGTAGAAATTGTTTATAATTAAATGTCAGTGATTGGATGAGTAAGGATCGAGGATCAATAGTTTCAATTATGAAACTTATGGGTAGGATGACCTAGAGCTTTAGGTAATATAAAAAGGAAGATCCCAGGATGATGGATAATTTGGTAATTCAAATGAGTGTCGTGATATGTTTGTCTTGTAGTCACAACTTGACACACACAGTTAGAAGATGTGGTGTCAGGTGATAAATGAAGGCAGAGATAGCTTGTTTTAAATGTGATCATGACTTGGGAGGATTTATACATTCCTATCCATAAAATCTCTGAGTAATCCTAGTTAGAGGCGATCATGTCCCTTATCTTGAATTTTCCATGAGTAAGCTGAGATAGGGTTAGCTATATACTAAGCTACCCAAAGATCTTTGTATATCGAAAAAATGACTCCTTCAGAGTTTTGCTAAAGTGGAATTTTAAAGGAAATCCACTTGGTACATGGTACACCAATTATTTTTTATGGGTTTTGACCCTTGATATGTTTGTTTTCGACAAACATCATAAGTATTATTCTCAAAAAAGTGGGAATGGGTGATGGTGAAATTACTTATCACTTAGGTATGAGAAATTCCTTTTCCATTACATTTATATGATTATTATGGACCTACAATGCACTGAGGTAATCATTATATTCTATTTAATCATATATGAGGATTATACTAAGGTGGGGAGTGGGATGTATATTGCCGGTAGGCCACCCTTATGTAAAAAGGGTCTCAAGACCTTAATACTAGTTGGATGGTAGTAGTTTTGTCACTCGTATTCCGTTAATTAAATGTAATAATGTATGGTTGTAATCCTTAGTAAATTCCAGGTATTATTTCAATTATGGTTTTGATGGAATCTAGATGTGGTTGTTAAGGCCAAATTACCTTATGAAGATCCATGGATGATGGATCGGAATAGTGTCGGTGTTAGTTTTATAGCATGGTGGTAGTTTTGAGTAGGAGATAGTTTAGTTAGGAGACATCATTGTAAGTAAGGTATGATCTTCAGTGAGTGTTCTTGGAATGATCTCAGTGTACCTTTGGACAAGGCATCAAAAATCATGTTTTGGTGACATGTCATCCATAGGAGCTGAGTATTTTCTAAAATAGTCATCCAAAGGGGGTTTGACTTTATCTTCCCCAAATATTTGGATGTGGTTGGTGATGAAATCACATCTCTCATGCCATTAGAATGAGATTGGTGTAGATTAAAGGGTTAACTGGGGATGTTCAAGGAAAATCCAATGTAACTAGTTTGATCTTGGTCGACTGAATTTTGACCATTTTGATTAATTTGGGGATTGAGGTTATTTTCCTTACATGTAATTTGATAAATGTATCGAAATCATTTTGAGAATTATATGGACATTTTTGGTAGAAAATTTTGATGGAAGGAGTACTGTGAATCGGAATTGGATGTTTAAATTATTAATTATGATGGGGAAATTCCATAGTTGGGTGGATAGAAGGAGACAAAGACATGATTGTGTCTTAGGGGTGAAATGATCATGTAAGTGTCATCTTAATGATTCAATTTTAGTTTTGATCATTGGATTGAGTTTTATCTGCTTTAGTTCTACATGATTTATGTGATAAATAGAGGTGTGTTGGGAATTTGGAAATATAACATGACAGTTTGAATGAAACCTCATGACCCAATTATTTTGGGTGATGTTATAATTGTTACCCAATTATTCTCAAGGATGATAAGTTTTAAGGTGGGGAGATTATAATAACCTTTGTTTTTGACTGGGTTGAATTTTCCAAAGGAGTTTGAACTTTTCATTTGGTGGATGGTCTAATCTTAAACTAAGCCTTGGAATGTAAATATGAGCATTGGTATACTTAAAAGTTTTGTTTTTGGGTGTGTTTTAAGGACTAATAGTAGAACCAAGAGTTAGGATGAGTTTTAGGAGCGACAAGCTTTGAAACCCCTCTTTCTATGAGAAATAGGTAGGTCACGTGATTTTTTTTAAACTATGTGGCCCCTCATGAGAAACTATACGGCCCTATAAGTGGGGTCACATGGTTTTCTAATCCATGTAAGGTAGAGTGCATGGTCATTCAAAATGTATTAATTAAATTACAGAGGTGTCTGTATGATCTATGCATGATTTTCCAAATCATGTGCCTAGAAACATGGTTAGTTTCACTTAACCAGTAGCACCATACGGTTAGCACATAGTTATTCTAAACCATGAGGGTAAACTATGAGGGGTATGGATCTTGCGTAGTGAGATCTGCATGGTTAGTTCATGGTTTTTCAAACCATTCAAAAAAAACATGTGCCTTATTTAATGGTAAAAATTTTCTGATTTTACCCTCTAACCTTAAATGGGTTTTCCCCATTTTTCCTTCTCTCTCACCCAAGAAGCCTCCCGCACACACCTCCCCTCCCTTTCCTCCTCCATGGAGGATATCTCTCATATGATCTATGATTTAGGTGTTATCGGGTTCATTGAATATATATTGATAACATCACAACTCCTCATGCTTATTTTCTTCATTTATCTTTCCATAGGGAAATCCTAAATCTATGCGAGCTCTTTTGCCCTATTTTCCTGGTGTTTGTCTAATCTTCTGATTTCTCTAATTCTAGATCAAATCAAGGCATGGTATTGGATGATTGGACCCTATTAATCATAGGATAGGTGGTCTATGGATATTTCCCTTAAATTATCATTATTTATAAATTATGTTGTTGTGTTGCACACTGGATACTCTGTGTGTTTCCCCTAAAAGGTGAAAACCCAAAATTGATTGTCTAAACTATGACCTAGACCCTTCATTAGACCCTTTCACATTATTCGAGGTTGGTGTCCTCAATTTGGTATACCCCTTTGGTGTCTTCTATTAAGTTCCCTTATTTTCCATTTTTTTAATTGGCCCTATAGTGAGAATTGATTAATTATTTATAAAATAATTTTTTAATTTTATAAATGGGAATGTGTAGTTAATTGGACCTCCTAATTTAAATTTGAATGGATGAATAGCATGGGTAGTCTCATGGCCTGGTAAATGACTAATTAAAATAGAATAAAATTTTAACAGTAAGGATCCACACTTGGCACGTACCGATTAATGAAAAAAATTCTTAACCCATGTCACATGATGAATTGGTAGTGGAATGGACCACCACATGACCCTATAAATTTACTTATAAATGGAATGGACCCAATCATATAACCTTGGTGCCTTTTGGCATCTGAAAAACATTGATACACCAAAAATTACAAGTGTGCCACTCACCTCGCTTATAAAAAGCCAACACCTCTCCTCTCCTCTTCACACTTAAAAAACCATTTGGTTTGGAAAAAATATGTTAAATGTATTAATTAATTACCTATTATCATCCTATAATACTTATTTTTTTCATATATTCAACCTAAGAATCCTTTTTCTGTAAACCAAAAAAGTTGTCTGGAGAAGAGGTAATGTCCATAACCAAGCGTTTTATTTTATTTCTTCCTCCACCTCCTTAAATTTTTATTAAACCATGACGATATAATAACATAATTATATAACATATAATTATATTATATTATGTTAATCTCATAACCTAAATCCATATCCTCTTCTATCAAATGGGATACTAAGTCGTTATTAGTGTGTATAGTGGACTACTGCCTCGCGAACCGATGTTATTTGTTTTCCATCACCACATATCAGGAATGGATATAATGATGGATTTAATGTTTATATATGATAGTTATGATGTTATTATACCTCTATAATTATAATACCATATCTACCTTATTACCTCCAAACTTGTTGGAAAACATTAATGTTACTCGTGTGTACGGTGAACTGCCGCCTCTCGAACCGATGTGATGTGTTTTTCATTTTTATTTTACTTAGATAGTAATAAGGATATATTAAATCAATATGTATGATATTTTTAGAATAATTATACTTATTTAATTATTATACCACATATACCTTCTTATATTCCATTCTGTGGGAGATATGATAATGTCGTTTGTGTATACGGTGAACTACCATTCCGTAAAGCGATGTGATTCGTTTTTCACTAATGCTATGAATGGAAGGTAATTAGGGTAAATTTTATAAATATATGTGATATATATGAAATAAAAATTCTTATTTAATGGTAATATATTATTTACCTTTCTTTCATTTCATCTGTTGATAAAATAGAAACAGTGTTCATGCGTACGTACGACATACTGTCTCCATGAATGGTGTATTTCATATTCTATATCTAACTTTATGGATTACTATAAATAAATGTACAATTAATATATATAATATTTATATAATGGTTAAAATTGTGGATATTATTTAACCATGATCAAAGTAAAAGGATAAAAAATACCAAACTGAAAATATACATGAAAAACAAAGTAGTTATTACCTGTAGCATGATTTCAACATAGAATTGTTGATAAACAGGTAATAA
Organism: Viscum album; assembly: GCA_963277665.1. NCBI lineage: Eukaryota > Viridiplantae > Streptophyta > Magnoliopsida > Santalales > Viscaceae > Viscum > Viscum album. The sequence continues at coordinate 245,285,969 of OY728135.1, read as the reverse complement.
AATTTCATAAGTAAATAATATATAGTATAATATATATATTTATGTTTCTATAATATATTTATAATAAACATATATTTATTATATGGTATTTCCAAACATGTATGAAGGAATTCGAGACTTCGGGAAAGGGATTTTTGGTCTCTCTTTTATTTCTAGGAGACTTATGTCATATTCATCACTCATTTATTTTGTGTGTTGTATATAATACCCCTTTTAAATGTTATATAATTAATATAATTATTTTAATTATATTTAAATTTTCATTTTTTTATTCTTTAATGGGGCTTACAATTTAATTGATTACCAAAACGATGAGGTATTTTTGTCTCAATTTTCCTTCTTTGAGACATATGTTGTGTTATGTACCTATCTTATGTTATGAGGTGTATATAATGCCCCTTTTAAATGTTATATCTTGAATATAATTTTATTCATGAAATTTTTAGTTTCATTTAATTTTATTATTTCATGGGGCTTATGATTCAATGTTACCAAACTGGTAATGGTTTTATGATACAATCTCATCGTTTATCGGGATAGTTTATGTTTATGCTTCTGATGATGGAATATTATTATCCATATCTAAAGAAACTCATAAATTTTATTATCCACTTTTTATTATTTTAGAATAAATGTTTTTCCTTCATTTTCCTCTCTTTATATACTCAAGAGTTCAAAATAATTTTTTTAAATAAAATCGAGTTTATTTCTCTCTTCAATTGAAAATCCTTTTTTCTTCCAAAATCATGTTTTCTAAAAATCATCTCAAATTTTTTTTAAAATTATATAAATGATTTATTAAATAAATTTTTAACCATTTTTTAATTTTTTTTTTTAAATAAATAAATCTTTGTGTCATTTTCCAAACAATTACCATTTATCATTTACCAAAAATGTTAAAGGAATCTTTATTTTAAAGCGTGCAGCATTAACGGTATTTTTTACTATCATGAACACTCGTTATTTTAAAGATTCCACCATAAATTTACAATTATATTTTTAAAGAAAATAATTTCCAAAAATTTTTTATAATTTCTAAATTTAAAAATATGATTTTCAAAGAAAGATTATTTTCCTTAAGAAATATTTTAAATTATTTTTAAAGATTCCCTTATATGTTTCAAAGGTTATTTTCAAAGAAAATAATTGTGAAAAAAAATTATGTTTTAAAAAGTGATTTTAAAATTGTAAATAATAATTTCCTCAAGAAATGTTTCAAATTATATTTAAATATTCCTTTCTAAGTTTCCAATATTATTTTCAAAGAAAATGATTTTGAAATAAAATTATATTTTAAAAAGTAATTTTCAAAGTAGAAATGATATTTTCCTCAAGAAATGTTTTAAATGAACTTAAAAACTTCATTTATAAGTTTTTAAGGTTATTTTCAAAGAAAATTAATTTGAAAAAAATATGATTTAAAATGTAATTTTCAAAGTAGAAAGGCTATTTTCCTCAAGAAATGTTAAAAGTGATCTTTTCAAATCATTTTCCATCTAAGATTCCATCATTTGATGTTAATTATGATTTATTGGGGATATGATCCAAAGATATCATTCTTATTATTTCTTTTAATGGTTTATGTTTATGATGAAAAGATCTTAATGAAACCCATTTATCTTCTATAGGTTATACCATGATAAAATGATTATGAAACCCACTTATTTTTTCACGGGTTTTGCAATGATTAAATGATGAAATGATTATGAAACCTATTTCTTTTCCATGTGTTATTATATGATGAATTGTTTATAAAACCCATTTCCTTTCATGATTATGATATGATGATTTTTTTTTATGATCTGTTGAAACATGTATATATGATTTTCATTATTTGATGGGTGGGACCTATATATCCCTCCAATGAATTGGGTAAAGATTGATATCTCATGAGATAAACATGACTAGAATGGGGAGTGAACTCAGTTTAGTAAGGTACTATATCTTATATGATAGTATTGGGAGTTAACCTTCACTATGATGGTTTGGGGAGTGAACCCATTACACTATGATAGTTTTTACAATGATCCTTGACTGATAAAGAAATCACTTTCTATACTTATGTGTATGCCACAAATATATGTCTTATCTTAATGTTATGTTATCATGGATTATGTTCTTTGATTCTATTATTATTCATGTCTTATTAACTTTCAAGACTTATTCCATGACTCAAGTTTATAATCTATGGTATGTAGGTTAGGGTTTTAAAATGTTATTATCATGTTCTCATACCCTTATGCTCATGATATGTTGATATCTCTCTTGTTTTCCCTTACTGAGCATCTAACCTTGCCCTTTCTTATGTTTACTTTACCTAAATTATAAATAAAGGTTTTATGTACGGTATTTATAAGAATAGTACTATGTGGGAAGATATTTATGGGATATGTTGAATATCTTTCAAGAAATAAGAAGATTTTATGTCTAGTCTCTAAAGACACTAAACCTCTATGGTCCTCAAGTGATTTTTTCTGACATATATTGAATATTTATCTAAAAAGTTGTAATATCTATGTATGAGAAGTTTGGGTCATTAAAATTGGTATCATATTATAGGTTAGATAACCTTTGGAAACTTGTATGAGAAAAATTCATTGATATTACTAGGTATGTGTCTAGGGATATGTCTTGGGATATATCTAAGGATAAGTCTAAGGATAATTCTAGTTATAGATGAATATCTTGGAATTTAGGTAAATGATAGATATAGTTATTTCCAATAAATTAAATCCCTAACTATATACTATAAGTGGATGCGGCTATAGTACAGAGGTACCTAGGGGTAATAACTTTGAAAATGGAGCATTGAGCTAGACTCAATAGTCACCTGGTGTATGAAAATGGGTCTTTCTATACACCTTGCTTGACACTCCTGGGGTATATAATTTAGAAATTCACAAACTCTTTATTAACCATCATGAAATATTTAAATAATGACCATGAATGTCCTAGTTTAAGACTAACATGTCATATATTGAAAATAAGGTTTCCTAATTTAGACATCCTATAAGTAATTTTTCATGATTATGTGATGTCCCGTTATGAATATTGTTGATCACACTATGATTTTTGGTTTTATTCAATAGTGGGAACCATAAGAAATTGTATTAATGTTGAATGTGATATAAATTGTGTTTATGAGTAACTAAATAGGATAATGAGTAGATTTAAGTATATTATGATTATTCCTAATCAATTATCATGATATATGAGTAAAAAATTGCACCTTAACCAACTCTCAGACTCACCAAAGAAGAGAAATGTATATTTCCTTGAGAGTTTGGGTGGTGGAAACCATGGAGGAAAGAATATTTGGTTTCATATATATCAATAATGTGGGAAGAAGCACTCTAGGGAATATCTTAAAGTAATGAGAAGATATTTTATATGTGGAGAAGAAGGACAAAGAGTAAGTGATTGTTGATGAAAAATTAAATGTTCAGTTAATGCAATGGATGAGAATAATGGTTTCCCTAAGTCATCATCAAGGGTTTAATGTTATAAAGATGTAAATTATGAGAATTATACAAATCGATTTACTAGGGGGGAAGATCAAGAAGAGGATCAGTAAGGTGGTAACAGTAAAGGTTTTGTTGTTGATGATAAAGAGGCTAAAAATGATATATAAAATAAAGTAGGTATTAAGGAATAAGATAATGAATCCTAGTTTATAGTTTATTAATTAAGTAGAATGATTGAAGTTTTTATGTATTATAATTCAAGAATTATGAAATATATAAGGATTGCTTGGTATAAGTTTTTTATTAAGTATTTTCAAGAATATGTTTAATGGTACCGATGGCCTAGAAAAGTGATTTAATGGAAATTTGGTATTTTATAGAAATCACGTGATTAATGGAAGATAACCCTTAAGATATTCTCGATGTTGACGTGAAGATGTTGGGATAAAGATATGATGGATATTAATAAATTAAATTGGATAGTATAGATGGCCTTCGAACAAATTAATAATTTGTGGACCAAGTGTTTTATGTTATCATTTATGTTGTTTACAGCATTATTACATTAATAGAATATATTCAATATTACATGGTTTTATTCAAGGAATTTGGAAGTATATATGTTTTCATTAAGTTTTTTGGTTAATTATGGATATTACCATGTTTTAATAAAATATATGACTAAGTTATTCACATATTTGATATGTGACAATTAAGAGCTACTTTATGATATTTAGGGTATTAATGGTAAGTTGATTTTGGGAAATTTAGTGGCCTTCATTATAAATTTTAAATTTTCGAAGGCTCATAAGTTTAACAATTTATGAAATGGTTTAAGTTAAAATTTGGACAAGGTTTTATAGATTAATTTATTATTTCACCATATAAATATTTATGCATATTGGATAAACTATGCTAACCATTTTGTTTTTTATAATATAAAGAGATTGAAGGAATTCCTTATCATCCGATAGTGATTTAAACATGAAAAATTCATATCTTAGAGGAAGAGATAAAGTGTAAATTGATCAAGGAACAAAAAAAATGATGCGATTGCGCTTATGAAATGGAATGAAATCAATCAAGTATATATTCTCATGAAATTTTTTCAACTTTAGGAAAAGGGTCTTGAAATTAAATATTGTCTTATTACCATCATTTCTGATGATATCAATGAACTTTTTCACACCTATTTGGTTTATGGTTTTTTGTTTGGTTATTTTCACATGATGATTCACTTTCTTGTGATCAATGATCTTTTTCACTCTCCATCGTTGTTTGGACATTATGCTTTTCTTCTATGTCCAAATATTCACTTCTCACCTATGTTCTCCTATTTGGAAACCTAGTATGTGTTATTCCAGATGACCCTCACACATCTATTTCTCTCTTTTCTTGAGAAAGTTTTATTAACCCTTTTTATGATGTGGTTTTCCCATAAAGGGATTTCTAATTGTTAAATCCTTGCTTATTGTTCACAAGTCCAAATTGTGAGTACACAATTTATTTAAGGGGGGTAGAATGTAACACCCCAAGATTTTGTGAAATATTTTTTTTAAATAAATTTAATCATTTATCTATTTTATGTTACATGAAACATAGAGTTTAGAATGTGTTACATTAAACATCGATTTTATCTTGAGTTACATACAACACTAAGTGTAACTTGTGTTATATGCAACACTGAGTTTAAACAACATGTGACATACTATTAAAATATTATTATTTAATATGATAGGTATCAACTAGATGTTGGAATGGAGGATATGAATAGGATTAAATAAATTATAAAAATATATTGTTTACACATGTATATATAATAAATTCTTTAGTGACCAATTAATTATAAATTAAAATAAAAACAATTGGAAAATAAAGGAAATCTTTTTCTAAAAAACTATTTTTCTGCACACAAATGCATTTTATCTCAACAAATTAAATAAATAACTTTTGTTGATTTATTTATAGAATTTTGTATATTATATATTCAATCAAATTTTTTAATATTCAACTTATGTTTTTTTCGAAAAGTGATAAGAATAAATCCAATTTTTTTCTTAAAAACTATATTTTTTAAAAAATTAGTTTTGTCACATTTGGTGCACTTATTTTAAAATTAATTGTTTTTCAATTTTAGAAAATTTATTTTAAAAAATAAAATTATTTTTTAAAATCAACATACCAAAATTATATTAGGGTGAATTTTTGATAATTTTTTAGAATTTTTTAGAAGATAGATTTTTTAATGAATAGTGAAATAATAGTTTTTATTAAGAATTTTCATTTCATTTAAAGCATTTAAAAACAAAAAAAAATGTTTTTAGATGGTTTTAAAAGAAAAATTAGTTCAATTGTATATATATTAATCCAATTTATACTATTTTAATATATTTCATATTGTATTTTGATATAAAAACTTTTTAAACTTTTTAACATTTTCTCTTTAGAAAATTACTTTCTCCCCGTGTCTGTGGGTTTAATTTTAAATTAATTTTTTCCAACTAAATGAATTTAATTTTTAAAAAATAGATTAAATAATTTAAATAATAATAATTTATATTTTCTAATAAGTTAAACTTAATTTTTTACCATTATGAATAGTAAAAGTAATAAACATTAATTACTACGGTTAAGGTGAAAATGGGTTTATCAGGGGTTAAAATAAAAAGATAGGGGATAAAATGACAAAGAAACTTTTCAAACACCCATTTATAACCATATTTAGACCTTATAACCTCTATTTTTCAATAATGGACCATTTTGGAGCCTTGTATCATGTTAAAAATATGGGTACACCTTTTTCTTTTCAAATATTACAAGTGTGTCACTCACCTCACTTATAAAAGGCTACCAACTATCGTCTCCTATTCACACTTCCAAACCCCTTTGTTTCAGAAAATAACTACCCAAATTTATTTCTTAATTCCTTTATCTCATCCTAAAATCCTTATTTTGGTTAAAAATCCATCCCAATAACCCTTTTGTTGCAAACCAAAATAAGTTTTTCGAATAATAGGTAATATCCCTAAACGGTCGTTTTATTTTATTTTGTAATATAATTAATTAAATTATTATTAAACCATTATGATAAAATAAAAATATTATATTACATATAATTATATGTTATTATGTTAATTTCATAACCTAAATCATTCTTCTCTTCCATCAAATGGGATATAAAATCATTGTTCTTGTGTACGGAGGACTATCATCTCGCGAACCGACGTTATTCATTTTCCATCACCACCTCTAAAGAATAGATATGATTATGGATTTAATATTTATGTATTATATTTATGATATTATTATTCATTTTTAATTATAATACCACATTTACCTTCTTACCTTCCAACCATTTGGAAACAATAATGTCGCTCATGTGTACGGCGGACTACCGCTTCACGAACTGAGGTGATGTTTTTTTCATTTTAGTTTTACTTGGATGGTAATAAAGATAGATTAAATTAATATATATTATATTTTTAATATAATTATAACTATTTAATTATAATACCATATATACCTTCTTATTTTCCATTCCATGGGGGATACAATAACGTCATTCATGTGTACAGCGGACTACCACCTCATGAAGTGATGTGATTAATTTTCCACTAACACTTTTCATGGAAGGTAATTAGGGTAAATTTAATAAATATATGTGATATATGTCACATAAAAATGTTTTTTTAGTGGTAATATCAAGAAAATGGAAATAGTGTTCACACATACATGCGGCATACTGTCTCTATGAATGGTGTATTTCATCTTATATCTATAACTTTTATAGATTAATATAAATAAATATATAATGAATATATATGATATTTATATTATTGTTAAAAAAAGTTATATTATTTAACCATGATAAAATTAAAAGTATCGAAAATACCAAACCAAAACCTACATGAAAAAACAGCAATTATTACCCAAAATATGATTTTAACATATAATTGTTAATAAACTGGTAATAAAAGGTCATAAGTAAATCATATATGGTATGATATATATAATTATGTTTATTTAATATATTTATAATAAATTTATATTTATTATAAAGTATTTTCAAACATGTATGAAGGAAGTTGAGACTTAAGGTAAGGGGTTTCTAGTCTCTCTTTTCTTCTGGGAAACTTATGCCATATTCACCACTCGTTTATTTTTTTGTGGAATATATACTTCCTCTGATATTTTATAGAATTAATATACTTATTTTAATTATATTTAAAGTTAATTTGTTTTTATTCTTTAATTTTTCTTACAATTCAAGAGATTACCAAAGCGGTAAGGGGTTTTGTCTCAATTAGCCTTCTTTGAGACCTATGTTGTGTTATGCACCTATCTTCTTTTATGATGTGTATATACTACCCCTTTTACATGTTATATCATGAATATAATTCTATTCATGATATTTTAAGTTTCATTTAATGTTATTATTTCATGGTTTTTACGATTCAATGTTACCAGGTAATGGTTTTATGATATAATATCATCGTTTATCGAGATTGTTTATGTTTATTATTCTGATGATAAAATCTTATAATACATATCTCAAGAAACTCATGAATTTTATTCTCATATGTTTATTCATTTATAATGCACTTTTCCCCTTAATTTTCCTTTCTTTATGTACTCAATTTTTCAAAATAATTTCTTTAAATAAAACTGGTTATATTTCTCTCTACGGTCAAAAATCCTTTATCTTCCAAAATTAGATTTTCTAAAAATTATTTCAAAAATGTTTTTAAATTTATTAAAATGATTTATTAAAGAAATTTTTAATCATTTTTTACTTTTTAAAAAAAATTTATGAAAGTAATCTTTATTTTTTTTAAATAATTCATGTTTGGATTTTTTATGAAAATATGAAAGGAATGTTTGTTTAAAAGTGAACAACATGAATGATATTTTCCTCCATCATAACCACTAATTGTTTTAAGTATTAATATATAAATTTCCAAGTATATTTTCAAAGAAAATTATTTACAAAATATTTTATGAATTTCTAATTTTAAAAATTTTATTTTCAAAGAAAGGTTGTTTTCCTTAAGAAATTTTTAAATGATTTTTAAAGCTTCCTTTATAAGTTTAAATGGTTATTTTCAATGAAAATGATTTTAAAAAATGTTTTATATTTTTAAAAGTGATTTTTAAAGTGGAAGGGTTATTTTCATCGAGAAATTTTTTAAATTATATTTAAAGATTCCTTCTAAATTTTCCATTGTTATTTTAAAAAAAGAGGATTTAGAAAATGTTTTATTCTTTAAAAAGTTATTTTCAAAGGGGAAAGGATATTTTCCTAAAGGAATATTTTAAATAATCTTTAAATATTCCCTTATAATTTTCTATAGTTATTTTCAAAGAAAATTATTTTGAAAATGTTTTATATTTTTAAAATATATTTTCAAAGTGGAAAGGCTTTTTTAATTGAGAAATGTTCCAAGTGATATTTCAAAATAATTTTCTATCTAAGATGACATCCTTTAATATTGCTTATGATTTCTTGTAGATATGATCCAAGGATAGAATCCTTATTCTTTATCTGAATGGTTTATGTTTATGATGAAAATATGTTTATGAAACTTGTTTCATTTCCATGGGTTAAACCATAATAAAATGAATATGAAACCCGTTTCTTTTTCTATGGGTTATGAAATAATGAAATGATTAAATGATTATGAAACCTATTTATTTTACATAGGTTATTCTATGATGAAATTTTTTTGAAACCCATTTCTTTTTATGGGTTCTGATATGATGAATTTTTTATGATCTTGTGGCACTCATATGTATGATTTTCATTATGTAATGGGTGAGAACTATATATCCATACAATGTATTGGGTAATGATTTATATCTCATGAGATAAACAGGACTAGAATGGAGAGTAAACCTAGTTTAGTAAGGGACTATGTCCACTATGATAGTCTTGGGAGTGAACCTTTAATACTATAATGGTATGGGGATTCAACTCATTCCACTATGATATTTTTTTCTATGATCCTTGACTAGTAATTAAATGACATTATATGATTATGTATATTCTAAAAATCTATGTATTATAACAATGTTATGTTCTCATGGCTCATGTTCTTTGATTCCATTATGATTCATGTCTTATGTGAGATTTATGCGATGAATCAAGTTTATGGTCTATGATACGTAGGGTATAGTTTTTAAATATTATTATCATGTTATCATATCCCTATGATCATGATATGTTTAAATTTCTCTTTTTACCCTTACTAAGAATCGGATCTCATACTTTCTTAAGTTTCCTTTCCCTGAGTTATGAATAAAGGTTTTATGTAGGGAATGTCTAAGAAGATTACTATGTGGGGAGATCTTTATGGGGGATGTTGAAGATATTTCAAGAAATAATAATATTTTGTGTCTATTATCCAAAGATTCTAAACCTTTACAGTCCTCTGGTGATTTTTTGTGACGTGTATTGAATATTCATCTGAAAATATGTAATATCTATGTATGAAAAGTTTGGGTCTTTATAGTTGGTGTCAAAGGATGGGTTTAGTTAACCTTTAGAAATTATGATGATAAAACTTTATTGAGATCCCTAGGTATATGTATAAACATATGTCTAGGGATATCTATAAGGTTAAGTCTAAGGATAATTTTAGGTATATGAAAATATCCTGGAATTTAGGTAAAGGATAGAGAAATTGATTTCCAAGAAATTACATCCCTATCTTAATAATATAAGTGTATGTGTCTCTAGAATAGAGGTACCTAGGGGTAATAACTCTAAAAAGGGTGTATTGATATGGATTCAATCTTCACCTAGTGCATGAAAATGGGCCTTATTACACACCTAGTTTAACACTCCTAGGGGATATTCTTTTGAAATTCACAAACTATTTAAGAACCATCATGAAATATTTAAATAATGATCATGAATGAGCTAGGATAAGCCTAATATTTCATAGATTGAAAAGAAGGTGTCATGATTTAGACATCCTATAAGTGGTTTTTCAGGATTATGAGGTTTTCCAATATAAATATTATTACTCACACTATGATTTTTTATTTTAGTCAATAGAAGGAACCAGAAGGAACTAGATTAACATTAAATGTGATATACAATGTGTTGAGGAGAAACCAAATGATATAGTGAATGGAGTGGAGGATATTTTGATTATTCCAAATCAGTTATCATGATATATAACTAAAAACTTTCAATTTAACCAACTTTCGAACTCACCAAAGAAGATAAAGATAGAATTCATTGATATTTTGGGTGGTGGAGACTGTGGAGGATAGAAGATTTATTTTTCCATATGTCAAGAATATGGGAAGAATCACTCTAGAGAATGTCTTAAAGGAACAATAATATTTTTTATGTATGAAGAATAAGGAAACAGAGTAAATGATTTCCAAGGAAAAATGAAATGTTCAGTTAATTAAATGAATGAGAATAATAGTTTCACAAATGAATCATCAATGTTTGAAAGTTATAAATATGTAAATTATGGGCATTATACAAATTAATGTCCTATAGGGAAAGATTAAGAAGAGGATCAGAAATGTGGTACAAATAAAGGTTTTATTTTTGATGATGAAGAGACTATAAATGACATGTGAAAGGAAAGAGGTATTAAGGAATAAGATGATAGATACTTGTTAATGGTTTAAGAATGAAGTGGAATGATTGAATTTTTTATGTATTGGAATTCAATAATAATGAAATATATAAGGATTTTTCATTATAATTTTTTCATTAAGGATTTTTAGGAATAATTTGAACGGTATTGATGACCTAGAAAAGTGATTTAATGGAAAGATGACACTACTATAAAAAGGCCTTTAACAGTGCTAAAAAAGGTATTTATCAGCACTAAAAAATCACTGATATTTGAAGCACGGTTAAAATCCTGAAACTTTTATTAGTGCTAAAAAAATGTTGTTAAAAGGGTCCTTTAACAATGTTTTTTTAGTGCTATTAAAGGAAAATTTTAATAGTGATTTTTTAGAATTGTTAAAGGGTGCCTTTAACAGTGATTTTTTAGTGCTAATAAAGGCAATGTTGTTAAAGGGGGTAAAAAAATTCAGACACTTATGCACCTAACCCCTTTATCAGCACTTCCACGGCCCCTTTAATAGCACTCCATACCCCCTTTATCAGTGATTTTCACCCCACCACCCCTTTTATCAGTACTTTAAAAATTTACAGCCCCATGCACACCTGCCTGGATTTGAACCCTACACCTCTCCTTCAAAAATGGAACGCCTTTACTACTACACCATGTTGTTTTCTATTTGTTTAAGGATATTTCTGATTATTTATATATATATTTACATATATATTTATATATATATATATAATTATTTTTAAATACATCTATACAGTATGTGTGTGTGTGATATATATTATATTTATTTAAATATATTATATATTATATTCATTTACATATATTATATTAATATATATAAATATATCTGTTTATTAATACACACAAATACGTATATATAAAAATTAAAAATATATTTTTATATTGTAAAAAATGGTTAAATATTGTTTTAAATGTATTTTTTGTATATTTATTTATTTATATATATTAGAATATACATTTTTAGGTAAATATGTTGATATATGTATTTATATGAGTGATTTATTATAAGTAAATATAATAAAACATGCATATATTAAATTATAAACAAAATTACATTATAAAAAATGATAAAATTGAAAAACCATAATATCAACATGAATGTAATACTTAGGAATAAATTCAGTCCCCACTGAAAAAAGTAAAAAAAAAAGACCCCTTTAAATGAGGCTGAAAATCCATCGAATGTTAAAAAATCGGGGTACCCCGACTAAAAACTTAGTTTTGGAGACCTTCTACACCTTTTTGCCTCAAAAAAAGTGGTAGAGGTTTACCTTGTCAATAAGGGCGTGGAACTCATCACAAGCTTTGATTTTATATGTGGTAGAACCCAAACAGACACCTGGATCAAAAGTTATGGTCGTTTGAAGTTTGAGTTACACTTTCAACTTATATTATATATTTTTTTGATTTTTTTGATTTTTTATCTTCAAATTGATATTAAATTACTATTACTTAGTAATAATAATAAAATTATTAATTAAAAATATTTTTTTAGTTATTTTATAATCCATTTTCACTAAATATCTTATATATTAATTTTAGATGCCTATTTAACTTATCTAAAACATATTTCAAAAAATATATATTATATGTATATTAATATAAATATATTTATATATTAATATATTATTTTTAATGAAATGTAATTTTTTTAAGTATACTTTTATCAGTGCTTGTAAAAAATCCCTGATAAAGGGGGGTCTTTATCAGCACTTCTAAAAAAGCATTGATAACCCCCCTCCCTATCAGCACTCATAAAAGACCTTATTTATCAGTTTTTTTTAAAAACACTGATATAGGGTGATCCTTCATCAGCACTTGTAAAAAAATGGTAATAAAGGGGGGGTTTAATAGCTCTTTTTTAGCGTTGTTAAATACCCCCTTTAACAGTGCTAAAAAAATTGATGTTAAAGACCCCTGTTAACAGCGCTCTTTTTAGCACTAACAAAGGGGTTATTTAAGATCATTTTAAAATAGCATTGTTAAATACCTAGCATTGGATAAACCCAGTTTTGTAGTGGTGTTATATTTTACAAAAAAAACACATGATTAAGGTAAGATAACCCTTAATATATTCCAGATGTTAAGATAATGATATTGGGATAAAGAGATGATGGATAAGAATAAATTAAATTAAATAGTATTGATAACCTTAGAACTACTTAATTATTTGTGGAAAAAGTTTTTAATGTTATCATTGATGGATTTTACAGGAATATTGGATTTATGGAATATATTCAATAATATGTGGTTTTACTCAAGGAATGAGAAAGTATGTATATTTTTATTAAGGTTTTATGGTAATTATTTTATTACCATGTTTTAAGAAAATATATGACTAAGGTATTCACATATTTGGTATGTGAAAACTAAGAGCTACTTTATGATATTTTGGGATTAATGTTAAGTTAATTTTGAGAAATTTAGTAACCTTATTTATAAATTTTATATTTTAGAAGGTTTATATGGTTAACGATTTATGGAATTTTTAAAGTTTAACTTTGGATGATTTTTTATATATTAATGTATTATTTCACTATATAAATATTTATACATATTGTATAACATGTGCTAACCATTTTTTTATATAAAAAAAAGATAGAATGAATGACTTATCATTTATTGATGCTTCAAACATGAAAAATGCATCTCTTAGAGTAAGATATAAAGTGAAATTTATCAAGTCACAACCAAAGGATGAGATTATGCTTATGAAATGGAATAAAATCAAGCAAGTACATATTCTTATGAATATTATTATATTTTAGGAAAAGGGTATTGAAATAAAATTTTGTCATATTACCATCATTTATGATGATATTAATGACCTTTTTCACTCATATTTGTTTTATGTTTTTGTGGTTATTGATTTTTACATGATCGTTCATATTCTTGAGATCAATGATCTCTATCAATATCCATCATTATTTAGACATTATGTTTTTCTTCCATGCCCAAATCTTCACTTCACACATATGTTCTCCTATTTGTAAACCTAATATGTGTTATTCTAAACTAAAATCACACATCTCTTTCTATCTTTTCAATGGGAAGTTTCATTAACCCTTTTTACGATGTGGGTTTCCCACAAATGGATTTTTAAATTTTAAACCCTTGTTTACTGAGCACATGTTCAAATTACGAGAATGAAACTTATTTAAGAGAGTAGAATGTAACACCATTAGATTTTGTGAAATATTTTTTTAAAATAAATTTAATCTTTTTAATATTTTTCATTACATGAAACATGGATTTTATTTTGTGTTCCACACAATACTAATTATAGCTTTCATTACACACAATACCCAGTTTAAAGAAAAAGTGACATACAATTAAAATATTATTATGTAATATGATAGTTATCACCTAGCCATTGGAATAGTGGGTATGAATAGGATTAAATAAATTATCAAAAATTCATGGTTTACACATGCATATATAAGGAATTATTTTGTGACCAATTAATTAGAAATGAAAATAAAAACCATTTGAAAATAAAGGAAATCTTTTTCCGAAAAACTATTTTTCTGCGCACAAACATTTTTTATCTCAAAAAAATAAATAAATCACTTTTAGTGAATTATTTTAATACAATTTATATATTATATATTCATTCAGATTTTTTAACATTCATATTATGTTTTTTTTACATAAGAGATAAGAATAAATCCAATTTTATGCTTAAAAACTGGGTTTTTTAAAAAACGATTTTGCCGAATTTTACACACTTATATTAAAATTAATTTTTGACACTTTTAGAAAATTTATTTTATAAAATGAAATTAATTTTTTAAATCATAATGTCAAAATTATATTAGGGTGAATTTCAGATAATTTTCTAAGAAGATAAATTTTAAGATGAATAGTGAAAAATACTGGTTTTATTGAGAATAGTCATTTCTTTTAAAGTGTTTGAAAAGCTCAAAATTGTTTTAAGATTGTTTTAAATTAAAATTAGTTAAATTATATATATATATATATATATTAATTCAATTTAGGTAATTTTAATTAATTTCATATTGAATTATGAAATAAAAACTTTTAAAACCTTTTAAACATTTTCTCTTTGGAAAACCATTTTCTCATCACATCTGTGGGATTAATTTTAAATTAAAATTTTCCAATTATATTAATGGAATTTGGAAAAATATATTTTATATTTTTAATAATAATAATTTATATTTTCTAATAATTTCAACTTATTTTTTACCACTATGAATAGTAAAATCAGTAAGAATTATTTACTGCAGTTTTGATGAAAATAGGCTTACTAGGGGTTTAACTAAAAATATAAGGGATAAAATGTTCTATAAACTTATAAAAAACCCATTTTCTATAAATATTTTGACCTTTTAATATCTAAATTTCTATAATAGCCTATTTTTTATCCTTTTGGCAAATGAAAAGTCTGGTAACACCTTTTTCTTTTCAAAAATTATAAGTGTATCACTCACCTCACTTATAAAAGGCCACCACCTCTTCTATCCTATTCACACATAAAAAATCATTTGGTTAGGAAAATAACTATACAAATTTATTCTTTAATTCCATCCTCTCATCCTAGAAACCATAATTTTTTCATAAATCTAACTTAAGAATCCTTTTGGTGAAAACTAAAATAAGTTGTTTGAAGATGTGGTAACGTCCCTAACCGAGGGTTTTATTTTATATCTTCCTCCACCTCCTTAAATTATTATCAAAACATTATGGTATAATAAAATAGGTATCTTCTATATAATTATATGTTATTATGTTATTTTTAATAACCTAAATAATTCTCCTCTTTCATTAAATGGGATACAAAATCATCATTTGTGCGTACGGTGGACTACCGTCTCGTGAACCGATGTTATTCGTTTTCCATCACCACCTATCACTAATAGATATAATGATATATTTAATGTTTATATATTATAGTTGTGATATTATTATACCTATTTAATTATAATAAAAAACATACCTTCTTACCTCCCAGCCTGTTGGAAAATAATAATGTTGTTCATGTGTACGGTGGACTACCACCTCGCGAACCGATGTGACGTGTTTCTCATTTCTATTTAACTTAGATGGTAATAAGGATATATTAAATAAATATATGTGATATTTGTAACATAATTATACTTATTTAATTATAATACCACATATAACTTCTTACTTTCCATTCCGTTGGGGATACGATAACATCATTCATGTGTACAGTGGACTACCGCTTCACGAAGCGATGTGGTTCTTTTTTCACTAATGTTTTTAATAGAAGGTAATTAGGAAAATTTTAATATATATATATGATATATATTACATAAAAAAAATTATATTATAATATACTACTTACATTTCTTTTATTTCATCCATTGAGAAAATGGAAACAGCGTTCATGTGTACGTACGACATACCATCTCCATGAATGGGGTATTTCATTTTCTATCTATAAATTTTATGGATTAGTATAAATGAATATATAATGAATATTTATGATATTTATATCATTTTTAACATTATTTATATTATTTAACCATGATCAAACTAAAAGGATCAAAAATAACAAACCAAAACATACACGAAAAACAAAGTAGTTATTACTCGGAACGTGATGTTAACATGGAATTGTTAATAAATGAGTAATAAAATGACATAAGTAAATAACATATGGTATAATATATAAAATTATGTTTCTATAATATATCTATAATAAAATTTAATTTATTATACGAGAGGTTCTAATGTGTATAGCAGAAGTTGAGGCTTAAGGCAAGTGATTTCTAGTCTCTCTTTTATTTCTGGGAGACTTATGCCATATTCACCACTTGTTTATTTTTTGTGGTGTGTATACAGACCCTTTGAAATTTTATATCATGAATATATTTATTTTAATGATTCTTAAAGTTTTTTTTGTTTTTATTCTTTTATGGGTCTTACGATTCAATATATCACCAAAGTAGTAAGGGATTTTTGTCTCAATTTTTCTTTTTTGAGACATATGTTGTGTTATGCACATATATTATTTTATAAGGTGTATATACTACCAATTTTACATGTTATATAATGAATATAATTATATTAATAATATTTTAGGTTTCATTTAATTTTATTCTTTCATGGGTATTACAATTCAAGGTTACCAAAGTCGTGATTATTTTATGATACAATCTCAACGTTTATCAAGATTGTTTATGTTTATGATTTCAATGATGAAGTATTATTATCCATATCTAAATAAAATCATTTATTTTATTATCCTATGGTTATTATTTGAGAATAAATTTTTTCCCTTTATTTTCATCTCTTTATATACTCAATATTTTAAAATAATGTTTTAAAAGAAAACGGACTTTATTTCTCTCTTCGGCCAAAAATCCTTTTTCTTCCAAAATCATGTTTTATAAAAATGTTTTCAAAAATATTTTTAAAATTATATAAATCACTTCTTAAAGACATTTTTACTCATGTTTTAAATTTTAAAAGAAATTTTGAATGGAATATTCGTGTTTTTTTTCAAACAATTTTCATTTGGCTTTTACTAAAAATGTGAAAGGAATATCTGTTTTAAAGTGTATGGCATGAATGTTATTTTCTACCATCATGACCACTCATTGTTTTAAATCTTCCACTATAAATTTCCAAGTATATTTTCAAATAAAAGGATTTCCAAAATATTTTTTGAATTTATATTTTTAAAACATTGATTTTCAAAAAAGGTTATTTTCCTCAAGAAATGTTTTTAAATGGTTTTTAAAGATTTATTTATAAGTTTCAAAGGTTATTTTCAAAGAAAATGATTTTGAAAAAAATATATATGTTTTAAAAAGTTGTTTTCAAAGTGGAAAGGATATTTTCCTCAAGAAATGTTCTAAATGATCTTTAAATGTTATTTTATAAGTTTCCAGTGTTGTTTTCAAAGAAAAGTATTTTGAAAATGTTTTATGTTTTAAAAAGTGATTTTTAAAGTGGAAATGATATTTTCCTCAAGAAATATTTTAAATGATATTTAAATCTTCCTTTATTATGGTATAACCCATGAAAGAGAAACATGTTACTTATTATTTTTTGGGTATATGATCTAAGGATACCATTATTATTCTTTCTTTGAATGTTTTTTGTTTATGATGACAATATATTTATAAAACATGTTTATCTTCTATGGGTTATACCATAATAAAATGATTATGAAACCCAATCCTTTTTCCATAAGTATGAAATGATGAAATTATTATGAAACCTATTTCTTTTCATAGGGTTTTTCTATAATGAAATGTTTAGGTAAATCATTTATTTTCACGGGTTCTGATATAATGAATGTTTTATGATCTTGTGGCACACATATGTGTTATTTTTATTATGTTATGGGTGGTACCTATATATCCCTCCAATTTATTGGGTGAAGATTGATATCTCATAAGATAAAAAGAACTTGAATGGGGAGTGAACCCATTTCAATAAGGGACTATTCCCACTATGATAGTCTTGGGAGTGAACCATGGATACTATGATGGTTTGGAGAGTGAACCCATTCCACTATGATAGTTTTGGAAATGAGACTTTACTAATAAATAAATGACGCTCTAGTCTTATTTATATTCCACAAATATATGTCTTATGCCAATGTTATGTTCTCAAGGCTCATGTTATTTGATTATATTATGATTCATATCTTATTAACTACCATAATTTTTTCTATGAATCAAGTTTATGATCTGTTATATGTAGGGTATGGTTTTCAAATGTTATTATCATCTTATCATACCCTTATTATCATGATATGTTTATATCTCCCTTTTTTACCCTTATTGAGCATCTAATATTTCCCTTTCTTATATTTCCTTTCCCTAGGTTATAAATAAAGGTTTTAAGTAGGGTATTTCTCAGAAGAGTACTATGTCAGAAGATATTTATGGGAGATGTTGAATATATTTCAATAAATAAGAATATTTTGTGTCTAGTCCACAAAGACGCTAAACCTTTATGGTACTCAAGTAAGTTTTTGTGACATGTATTGAATATAAATCTAAAAAGATGTAATATCTATGTATGATAATTTTGGGTCTTTATAGTCATAGACATAATCATGAGGGAGAGGTTTATTTATCACCCCCAATATCAAGGGATTACCTCTCAACTAGAGGGGAGGAGATGTATGGGTTTGCACTGAGCTATCACTGAACCCCTTTATCAAATTGTGGTTTCTCTCTATTTTATTTTACGTCTTGCATCCTTAAACTTCAATATATGTAATTTAATAAATTTTATTTTTCCATTTTCCATTTTTCATACTTGATTAATCAATATTGAAATTTAATTTTTATTGTGGATTGCATTTATCAATTAATTACTTTATTGAAATTATCATATTATCAATTTTTCATTTCAAAATTGGTTAACTTTGAATTTAGTTTTTCCATTTGATTTAATTTTTAAAATGGAAATTCATCACCTCCTCTATTGTAATCTACTATGATCAATAATTGATATCAAAGGGTTCTTTGTGTTTTTATTTAAAATATTTTTATTTTCAAAATTGTGTTTATTTTTGAATTTTTATTTTAATATTAACCGATTTCAAAATTCGGTCTTTTTATAATGGCGTATAATTATTATTCACATGCTCGTATTTTTTATGACATAAATTATTCCTATTAGAAAAATAATATGTTAACCTTTCTTGGTAGTATTATTTGCCCTATTTAGAAGATGGTTATGCATGAATATATTCTAACTAAAGAACCTAAAGATAAGTGTATTTTTAATGACATTAAAAACTTCGAACTTAATAGAAAATCTATAAATTATTTACATTTTATTCCTAATTGAAATGAATTTAATTATGTTTCTACATATAAAATGGCCCATAAAATATGGAATTTTCTTGAAGTTACTCATGAAGGAACCAACAAAGTTAAATATACTAGATTATACATGTATAAGAAATATTTCAAAATATTATTTATGAATCTAAATGAATCCATCATTAGTATTTTTACTTGGTTTACTGACATTTTCAATATTCAAAAGTCTCTTAGTAATGATTTTTCTATAGAAACCTTAGTGTAAAAGATACTCTGGTTCCTACCAAGCAATTGGGCACCCAAAGTCACTATCACACAAGAAGCTAAGGATGCGAAGAAAATGGTGGGAGAAGAACTTATCATATTTTTAATGACATATGAAATTACAATTAAGCAATAAGATGAGAAAGATTTCAATGAAACCAAAGATGTAAAGAAAAAATAACCTTCAAATATACCAATGATGATTCATCCAGATGTGAAGTTCAAGGATTTTCTCAACTGGCTAAGAATATGAAAAAATTATTCAAGAAAAAGAACTAGACCAGGAAGGTAAATCAAAGAGTAGAACCATAAGTGATGTGATATTAATGAAATAAATAAGGTCACATGAATCAGAAGTTTTCCATCTATAAAAATAATATTAAAGAAAATAAACAAGGTAAAAAAGTCTCTCAAGGTCTCATCTCGGAGTGTTAGCGATGAAATCATAGACTCAAATTCCTCAAACTATTCAAGTGGCTCAAGTACTAAGTGTCGTATGTAACAATTTGATAAATATATCAAGTTTAGTACCCCTATTATTATTTCCTCCTCCTCTTTTTATCCTAATTCTTCCCCTTCTTATTATTCCTATTTTTAATCAACTCACTTTAATTATGAAACCCTGAAATGTTCTTGTGATCAAGTTGAAAATGGTTTTTATGAACTTTCCTAAATATACAAAGAACTTGATAATAAATACAAGAAGGTGATTAAAGAAAGGGAAAATATTCAAAAATAAAAGGATCTTATTTTCAATAAAAATAAGAATTATCCAAGAAAGTAAATAATCAACCAAATATTAATAAGCTTGAATATACTATAAAATAACTCAAAAGTTATATCTCCAAATCCACTCAAGGTGAAAATAATATAAATAAAATTTTTGGCTCTAAAATATATAGAAAAGAATGGATTGGTCTTAGCTTCTCAAATCATGCTATAACTTCAATAAATCCATTGAAAACTACTTTTATTAAATGTTTCTCACAAGATAAGTTTTGAAATTATTGTAAAATAATTGGAAATTTAATTTATGAATGTTATTTCAAGAATTTATGATATGGGAGACCAAAGTCAATTCATTTTTCATTCAATATTTTTAAAATAAAATCACATAAAAAACAAATCTAGATTCCGAAATATTTATTGGTTAACATTAGTAGACCCGATTTTGTTTGGGTATCAAAACCTTTAGTTATTTGATTTTGTAGGAAAATTTATTTGAGATAAAAGAACAAGAAGCACTATGGTACCAAAATAGTGGTTTCTCACGGCACATGTGTGGTGACCTCTCTAAATTCAATCAAATTGATAAACTAAAAGGATGTCACATCACCTTCAGTGATAACTTTAAGGGTAAGATAATCATTCAAGGTATCATCAGTTTTTCTAACTCAAATATTATTAAAAAAATATTTTTAAAATACTTGAAACACAATTTTCTAAGAATCAGTTGTGTGATAGAAATATTAAAATATCTTCTGAAAATGATTTAACTCAAAAGGAAATATATTATTTACTGTATCTTGTTTTCAAAATGTTTATATAATCAATTTAAAATATCTACCTATCCAAAACATCAAATTATTAAGTACATAAGTTAGTGATTCGTGGATTCGGCATAGACATCTAGGTCACTATAGCACACACTCACTTATCAAACTCAACGGTTATCAACTAGTATTAAATTTACCCAAACTACATTTCAAATATGACTGGGTTTGTGAAACATGCTAATATAGTAAGTAACACAACTCTTATTTTAAATATAAAAAAGGAATTTCTTTTTCTAAATCTCTCAAATTAATTCATATAAATTTACACAGACCTTATCAAATTGAAAGTCTAGGAGATAAATCCTATACTTTTTTATTATTGACAACATTATATGGTTCAATTGGGATTATTTCTTATCTTATAAAATTAAAGCTTACAAATCCTTCACCAAGTTTTATAAAAAGGTTGAAAATGAAAAACGTTTTTAAATTATTTCTATTCTAATTAATCAAGGAAGAAAATTTGGAAACAAGAAATTTAATGATTTTTTCTCTTCTCAAGTCTATAATCATTCATTTTCTGCTCCTCAACCCCCTCAAAAAAATGATATAGTAGAGAGGTGAAATCGAATTGTCCAAAAAATCACTCAATATAATTTAAATGAATTTAATTTACCAAAATATTTTTGAGTTAAGTTCATAAATACTGCATGTTTTATCATTAATAATGTTCTTGTAAAACCTCTTCTCAAAAATACCCCTTATAAACTTTGGAAAAATAAAAAACCTAAAGTTTCTTTTTTCAAAGTTTTTGGTTGAAAATGTTTTATTCTTAAAACCAATGAAAATATTCAAAATTTTGATTAAAAATATGATGAATGAATCTTTCTTAGATACTCCAACTCAAGAAAGGAATATTGAGTCTTTAATAATAGGACTGAAATGTTGTAAGAATCAATTCATGTTGTTCTTTATGAAAATTTTCCAAAAACTTATTTCTCAAAATATTTTGAAAATGATGTTTTAAATGAAAATTTATAATCTAAATAAGTTTAATTTGAACAATAATATAATTGAAATTATTTACCTAAATTTTTTAAAAAATCTAAATACTATCACTTTGAAAATTTTATTGAATATTTTCAAGCGAGAACTCGAACTAGAATATCGATCCTCAATGAGGTTAAACATCTTGTCTTTGTCTCTTAGTTAAAAAATTAAAATATCAACGATGCCCTTAAAGATGAAAATTGAGTCCTTTTAATGTAATAGGAACTAAAAAAATCACTTGAAATGATGTATTTAATCTCATGTAAAGACCTAATGATCATCCCTTCATAGGCTCGAAATGATGTATGGACACTGAATTCAATGAAATGTTATTATTTAATATGATAGTTATTACTTAGTAATTAAAATGGAAGGTATGAATAAGATTAATTAAATTATAAAAATATATGTTTTACACATGTATATATAATTAATTATTTAATGAATAATTAATTATAAATAAAAATAAAAACTATTTGAAAATAAAGGAAACCTTTTTTTGAAAAACTATTTTTCTATACACAAACATGAATATCTCAATAAATTAAATAAATCACTTTTGGTGAATAATTTTAATGAAATTTATATATTATATATTTAATAAAAAAAATTAAAATTTATATTATGTGTTTTTTAGACAATAAATAATAATAAATCCAATTTTATGCTTAAAAAAATTATTTTTCTAAAAAACATTTTTTTCGCCTTTTACGCACTTATTTTATTTCTTCTACTACCTCCTTAAATTATTATTAAACCATAATGATATAATAAAATTAGTATATTAAATATAATAAGATGTTATTATGTTAATGTAATAACCTAAATCCCTCTCCTCTTCCATCAAATGGGATACAAAATCATCATTCATGTGTACGATGGACTACCGCCTCACCAACCGATGTTATTCATTTTCCATAACCACCTCTCAAATAAGGATATAATGATGAATTTAATGTTTATATATGATATTTATGATATCATGATACCTCTTTAATTATAATACTACATCTAAATTCTTACATGTCAATCTGTTGTAAAACAATAACGTTGAACGTGTGTACGGAGGACTACCACCTCACGAACCGATGTGATGTGTTTTTATTTATATTTTACTTGGATGGAAATAAGGATAGATAAAATGAATATATATGATATTTTTAACATAATTATACTTCTTTAATTATTATACCACATATACCATTTTACTTTCCATTCCATGGGGAATATGATAACGTCATTCATGTGTACGGTGGATTACCGTCTCACAAAGCGATGTGATTCATTTTTCACTAACACTTTGAATAGAAGGTAATTAGGGTAAATTTAATAAATATATGTGATATATATAACATAAAAATGATTCTATAATGTTAATATATTATTTAAATTTCTTTCATTTCATCCATCAAGAAAATAGAAACAGTGTTCATGCGTACGTGTGGCATACCGTCTCCATGAACGGTGTCTTTCATCTTCTAACTCTAACTTTTATAGATTACTATAAATACATATATAATGAAAATATATGATATTAATATCATGGTTCAAATTCTAGAGATTATGTAACCATTACCATAGTAAAAGTATCAAAAATACCAAACCAAAACATACATGAAAAACAGAGCAGTTATTACCTAAAATGTGATTTTAACATGAAATTGTTAATAAATGGGTAATAAAAGGTCATAGGTAAATCATATATGGTATGATATATATAATTATGATTAATTAATATATATTTAATAAACTTATATTTATTATACCGGAGGTTTGAATGTGTATGAAGGAAGTCGAGACTTAAGGTAAGGGATTTTCGGTCTCTCTTTTATTTCTGGGAGACTTATGTCATATTCACCACTCATTTATTTTGTTTGGTATATATATTATCCATTTGACATTATATATCATTAATATACATATTTTTATTATATTTAAAGTTTCATTTGTTGTTATTCTCTAATGGGGATTACAATTCAAGATATAACCAATGAGGTAAGGTCTTTTTATCTCGATTTGTCTTCTTTGAGACATATATTGTATTATGCACCTATATTATTTTATGAGGTTTATATACTTTAAATTTGACATGTTATATCATTAATATCCATCTAGTCATGATATTTTAAGTTTCATTTAATTTTATTATTTTATAGGGATTACGATTCAATGTTACCAAAGTGGTAATGGTTTTATGATACAATCTTATTTTTTATCGGGATTATTTATGTTTATTCTTCTGATGAAGAAATATTATAATTCATATCTCAAGAAACTCATGAATTTTTTTATCCTCTATTTATTACTTTAGAATTCATTTTTTTCCCTTCATTTTCCTCTCTTTATATACTCAAGAGTTCAAAATAATGTTTTTAAAGAAAACCGATGTTATTTCTCTCTTTGGTCAAAAATCATTTTTCTTCCAAAATCATGTTTTCTAAAAAAATCAAAAATGTTTTTAAAATTATCCAAATCATTAATTAAATATGTTTTTACCCATGTTTTAATTTTAATAAAAATGAAAGGAATCTTTATGTTGTTTTCCAAACAATGCCCATTTGACTTTTACCAAAAATGTGAAAGGAATCCTTGTTTAAAAATGTACGAAATGAATGGTATTTTATATCATCTTGACCACTCATTGTTATAAAGATTCCACAATAAATTTAAAAGTATATTTTCAAAGAAAATGATTTCCAAAATATTTTATGAATTTATAATTTTAAAAATGTTATTTTCAAATAAAGGTTATTTTCCTCAAGAAATATTGTAAATGTTTTTTAAAGATTCCTTTATAAATTTCAAAGGTTATTTTCAAATAAAAGGATTTTGAAAGATATTTCATGTTTTAAAAAGTGATTTTCAAAGTGGAAATTATATTTTCCTCAATAAATGTTGTAAATGATATTTAAATCTTCCTTTATAAGTTTCCAGTGTTATTTTCAAAGAAAAATATTTTGAAAATGTTTTATGTTTTAAAAGTGATTTTAAAAGTGGAAAGGTTGTTTTTAGAAAGAAATTTTTTAAATTATATTAAAGCTTAATTTATAAGTTTCCAAGGTTATTTTCAAAGAAAGTGATTTTTAAAATATTTTATGTTTTAAAAATTGGTTTTTAAAGTGGAAAGGCTATTTTCCTCAATAAATGTTTCAAGTGATCTTTCAAAATCATTTTCCATCTAAGATGACATCCTTTGATGTTACTTATGCTTTTTTGGGGATATGATCTAAGTTATTATTATTTTTTTAAATGGTTTATATTTATGATAAAAAGATGTTTATGAAACCTGATTCTCTTTCATAGGTTATACGATGATAAAATTATTATGAAACCCACTCATTTTTTCACGGGTTATGCTATGATGAAATGATGAAATAATTATGAAACTTGTTTCTTTTCCACAGTTTATGCTATGATGAAATGTTTACCAAATCCATTTATTTTCATGTTTTTGATATGAGGAATGTTTTATGGCCTTTTAGAACACGTATTTATGATTTTCATTATGTGATGGATGGGACCCATATATCCCTCCAATGCATTCGGTAAATATTCATATCTCTTGAGATAAATAGGAATGGAATGGGGAGTTAACTCGGTTTAGTAAAGGAATATGTCTTCTATGATAGTATTGGGAGTGAACCTTGACTACTATGATGGTTTGGGGAGTGAACTAATTCTACTATGATAGTTTTGGCAAAGAAACTATACTAATAAATAAATGAATTCTATGATTATGTGTATACCAAAAATCTATGTCTTATGCCAATTTTATGTTATCATGGTTTATATTCTTTGATTACATTATGATTCATGTATTATGTACTTCCAATATTTATTCCATGACTCAAGTTTATTATCTATGATATGTAGGGTATAGTTTTCAAATGTTATTGTCGTGTTCTCATACCCCTATGCTCATGATATGTTGATATCTCTCTTGTTTACCCTTACTGAGAATCTAATATTACCCTTTCTTATATTTCCTTTCCTTGGGTTATGAAGGAAGATTTTAAGTAGGGTATTTATAATAATATTACAATGTGGGAATATATTTATAGGTTATATTGAAGATCTTTCAATAAATAGTAATATTTTGTGTCTAGTATCCAAAGAAACTAAACCTTTACAGTCCTTGGGAGAGTTTTTGTGACATGTATTAAATATTCATCTAAAAAGGTGTAATATCTTTTTATGAGAAGTTTGTGTGTTTACAGTTGGTATAATAGGATGGGTTTAGTTAACCTTTAGAAACTAGGATGAGAATAATTTAGTTAGATCCCTAGGTATATGTCTAGGGATATGTCTAGGGATATCTTTAAGGATAAGTCTAAGGATAATTCTAGGTATAGTGAAATATATTGGAATTTATATAAAGGATAGAGTGAGTGGTTTCCAATGAATTACATCCCTGTCTGGATACTATAAGTGGATTTGGCCCTCATACAAAGGTACCTAGTGGTAATAACTCTGAAAAGGGTGCATTGATCTAGAATAAATCATTACTTGATGCATAAAAATGGTCTTTGTTGCGCACCTAGTTTGACACTCCAGGTGATATGCTTTGGAAATTCAAAAACTCTTTAAAAATCATCATAAAAGGTGTAAATATTGACCGTGAATGACCTAGATTAAGCCTAAGGTCTCATATATTGAAAAGAAGGTGTCATGATTTAGACATTCTATAAGTGAATTTTCATGATTATGTGGTTTCCCATTATAAATATTATTACTCACACTATACTTTTTGCTTTTAGTCAATGGAGGGAACCATAAGGAACTGGATTAAAGTTGAATGTGATAGACAATGTGTTGATGACAAACCAAATGGTATGATGACTAGAGTGAAGGATATTATGATTATTCCTAATTAGTTATCACGATATATGATTAACAAATTTCACCTTAACCAACTCTCAGAATCACCAAATAAGAGAATGATAGGGTTTATTGAGAGTTCAAGTGGTGGAGACCATGGAGGAAAGAATATTAAGATTCAAATATTTCAATAATGTGGGAAGAAGAACTCCGGGGAATGTATAAAAGGAATAAGAAGATGTTTTATGTGTAGGGAATAAGGACATAGAGTATTCTATTTTCGAGGAAAAATGAAATGTTCAGTTAACAAAATGGATGAGAATAATGGTTTCTCTAAAGAATCATCAATGGTTGGATGTTATAAATATGGAAAGTATAGTAATTATACAAATTGATTTCCTAGGGGAATCTCAAGAATAAGATCAACAAAGTGGTACAAGTAAAGGTTTTTTATTGATGATGAAGAGACTACAAATGACATATGAAAGGAATGAGGTATTAAGGAATAAGATGATGAAGCCTAGTTAATGGTTTAAGAAAAAAGTATAATGATTAAAGTGTTTATGTATTGGAATTCAAGAATTATTACATATATAAGGATTGTTTTGTATAAGTTTTTCATTAAGGATTTTCAAGAATATGTTGAATGGTACTAATGACCTGGAAAATTTATTTAATGACAATGTGATATTTTACAAAAAACACATGATTAAGGAAAGATAACCCTTAATATTTTCTTAATGTTTATATAATGATGTTGGGATAAAGATATGATGTGTATAAATAAATTAAATTGGATCGTATCGATGACCTTGGAATTGATTAATGATTTTTAGAAAAATTGGTTTATGTTATCATTGATAGATTTTACATCATTATTGAATTTATGTAATATATTCAATAATATGTGGTTTTATTCAAGGAATGGGGAATTATGTATGTTTTCATTAAGGTTTTATGTTAATTTTAGTTATTACCATGCTTTGGGAAAATATATGACTAAGTTATTTACATATTTGGTATGTGACAATTAAGAGATAATTTATGATATTTGGGGGACCAATGTTAAGTTGATTTCGGTAAATTTAGTGACCTTATTTATAGATTTTAAATTTTAGAAGATTCATAAGGTTAACTATTTATGGAATGGTTTAAGTTTAACTTTGGATGAGGTTTTAGAGATTAATTTATTATTTTAAAATATAAAGATTTATGTATATTGGATAACATGTGATAACTATTTTGTTTTTTATAATAACTAGAGATAAAAGGAATGAATTATCATCCATGAGTGCTTCGTACATGAAAAATTCATCTCTTAAAGTAAGATATAAAGTAGAAATTGATCAAGACGCAACCAAAGCATGATATTATGCAAATTAAATGGAATGAAATCAGGGAATTATATCTTATCATGAAAATTATTCAACTTTAGGAAAAGAATCTTGAAATAAAATTTTGTCCTATTATAATCATTTATGATGATGTAAATGATCCTTTTCATACCTCTTTGGTTTAAGATTTTGTGACTATTTATTTTCACATGATCATTCACTTTGTTGTGATCAATGATCTCTGTCACTCTCCATCATTCTTTGAACATTATATTTTTCTTCCATGTCTAAATCTTCACTTCCCACCCATGTACTCCTATTTGGAAACCTAGTATGTGTTATTCTAGATCACCTAAGCACATCCATTTCTCCCTTTTAAATAATAAGTTTTATTCACCCTTTTTACGATGTGGGTTTCCCACAAATGCATTTTCAAATGTTAAACCCCTTGTTTATTGAGCACAAATTCTAATTTTGTGGATGCAATTTATTTAATGGGGTAGAATGTAACACCTCGAGATTGTGAAAAAAAATTCAAATAAACTTAATCTTTTTAATATTTTGAATTACACACAACACTGAGTTTATCATGTGTTATATGAAATTCTTAGTTTATCTTAGGTTACATGCAACACTGAGTGTAGCTTTCATTACACCCAACACTGAATTTAAACGAAATTTGACATATTATTCAGATATTATTATTTAATATCATATTTATCCCTAAGCCATTAGAATGGTGAGTATGAATAGGATTAAATAAATTATTAAAATATATGTTCTAAACATGTATATATAATGAATTATTTGGTAACCAATAAATTATAAATGAAAATAAAAACCATTGAAAAATCAAGGAAATCTTTTTATGAAAAACTATTTTTCTATGCACGAACGCATTTTATATAAATAAATTAAATAAATAACTTTTGATGAATGTTTTATAGAAATTTATATATTATATATTAAATAAAATGATTTAAAATTCATCTTAGTTGTTTTTTATATAATAGATAAGAATAAATCCAATTTTACGCCTAAAAACTGTATTTTTCTAAAAAACGATTTTGTCACATTTGGAAGACTTATTTTAAAATTATTTTTTTACAATTTTAGAAAATATATTTTAAAAATTAAATTAATTTTTGAGATCATTATTTCAAAATTATATTTGTGAGAATTTTTTAGAATTTTCTGAGAAGATAATTTTTTTGATGAATAGTGAAAAATACTAGCTTTTATTAAGAATTTTCATTTTTTTTAAAAGTGTTTAAAAGATTAAAAATTGTTTTGAGATTATTTTAAGAGTAAAGTTAGTTCAATTTTATATCTATAAAACAAATTTAGGTCATTAGGATCAATTTCATAAAGAATTTTTATATAAAAACTTTTTAACTTTTTAACATTTTATCTTTGGAAAACAGCTTTCTCATTGCGTCTACAGGTTTAATTTTAAATTAAGTTTTGCCACTTCTATGAAGTTAATTTGAAAAAATGGATTAAATATTTGAAATAAGAATATTTTATATTTTATATTAAGTTAAACTTAATTTTTTACCATTATGATTAGTAAAATCGGTAAAAATTAATTATCACGATTAACGTTAAAATGGGTCTATCGGGGGTTAAAATAAAAATATAAGGGATAAAATGACCTATAAACTCGTAAAAACACCATTTTATGGCCATATTTATATATTATAACCTATTAGGTTAAATAATGTACCTTTTTATCCTTTAATCATGTGAAAAACATGGGTACACCTTTTTCTTTTCAAATATTACAAGTATGTCGCTCAGCTCACTTATAAAAGGTCAGCACCTCTCCTCCCCTCTTCACGCTTCCAAAACCCTACCCAAATGTTTTACTTAATTCCCTAATATCATCCTATAATCATTATTTTGGCCATAAATCCAACCAAATAATCCTTTTAGTGCAAACTAAAAGAAGTTGTCCAAAGAAGAGGTAGCATCACTAACTGAGTGTTTTATATTATTTCTTCCTCCACCTCCTTAAATTATTATTAAACAATTATGATATAATAAATTATGTATGTTAAATATAATTATATGTTATTATTTTGATGGTATAACCTAAATCCTTCTTCTCTTCCATCAAATGGGATACGAAATCATCAATCATGTGTACAGCGGACAACCGCCTCGAGAACCAATGTTATTAGTTTTCAATCACCACCTGTCACTAATGGATATAATAATAGATTTAATGATTATATATTATATTTATGATATTATTATACCTTTTAAATTTTAATAACACATATACCTTCTTACCTCTCAACCTGTTGCAACACGATAATGTTTCTCGTGCGTACGGCGAACTACCACCTCACGAACCAATGTGATGTGTTTTTCATTTTTGTTTTACTTGGATGGTAATAAAGATATATTAAATGAATATATATGATATTCATAAAATAATTATACTTATATAATTATGATACCACATATACCTTCTTACTTTCAATTCTGTGGGGGGTATGATAACATCATTCATGTATATGGGGGGCTACCGCCTCGCGAAGTGATGTGATTCGTTTTTCACTAATTATTTGTATGGAAGATAATTAGGTAAATTTAATAAATATATTTTACATATATTAAATAAAAATTATTTTTTAATGGTAATATGTTATTTACATTTCTTTTATCTCATCCATCGTGAAAATGGAAACAACATCTATGTGTACATGTGGCATACTGTCTCCATGATTGGTGTATTTCATCTTCTATCTCTAAATTTTATGGATTAATATAAATTAATATATAATGAATATATATTATATTTATATCATGGTTAACATTATGTATATTATTTAATCATGATCAAATTAAAAGGATCAAAAATATCAAACCAAAACATACAAGAAAAACAAAGGAGTTATTACCTGAAACGTGATTTTAACATGGAATTGTTAATAAACTGGTAATAAAAGGTAATAATTAAATCATATATGGTATGATGTATATAAGTATTGTTCAATTATATATGTATAATAAACTTATATTTATTATATATTAGGTTTTAATGTGTATGAATAAAGTCGAAACTTAGGGTAATGGATTTATAATCTCTCTTTTATTTCTGGGAGACTTATGCCATATTCACCACTCTTTGATTTTTTATTGTGTATATACCATCCCTTTTACATGTTATATCGTGAATATAATAATTTTAAATATATTTAAAGTTTTATTTTTTGTTATTATTTAATTGGACTTATGATTTAAGAGATTACCAAAGTGATAAGGGGTTTTTGTCTCAATTTGCCTTCTTTGATACATATGTTGTGTTATGCACCTATCTTATTTTATGAGGTGTATATAATACCCATTTTATATGTTATATCATGAATATATTTATATTCATGATATTTTTAGTTTCATTTAATGTTATTCTTTCATGGGGATTATGATTCAATCTTACCAAAATGGTAGAGGTTTTATGATATAATCTCATCAGTTGTCAAGATTATTTATGTTTATAATTCTAGTGATGAAATATTAGTATACATATCTCAATAAACACATGAATTTTATTATCCTCTAGTTATTCCTTGAGAATACATGTTTCCTATGACAACATGACCTGGGTGCCACTAAACGTTTCCCCAAGTCAGTGGGTCACATGGCCTCAAGCGCACCTCCTCGTACGTCAGAGACTACCGACTAGTAGTGAGGACCTTAGGTGTTTATATGGGGAGACTATTCCCTCATTTAAGAGTGTTTCATAGCAGTATTAATTCCAACAACCAATATAGGAAACATTAAAACATCCATACATAAGATAAATATCCAAGACATGAATAAAAAAATAATGTCAAAAGTAATCTCATATACAAAATGATGATCATGTCATGTATATAAAAAGCATGAAAACATGTATATAATCACCTGGTGTGATACATATATTAAAATACCAAAAAGTATAAAAATAAACTATCCTAGCTAGCATCACAATCCTAGCTCAGTCTTTCTCTTATGATCCTAAGAAACGGGAAAATCATGCATCATACTATGGGTGCTTGCCCCAGTCCCTACCTGAATCCATGAAGTCTATACAGGTACCCAACGATGGCCTAAAAACGGTGTGATATAACACTAAGTAGGCCACCACCAATGGTGTTTATATAAATCTAGTTTATATGATATAATCAAAAGTATTGTTTATTATATCACAGGTATGAAAGTACTAAAAGTAAAGTGATACAAGTCAAGTGATGTTATCCAGTCTACCAAGGATCCTTGCAAACAAATGTCAAGCTCCCATAATAAGGGAATCTATAAACAGAAATAAACAAGTGATACTATCCAGTCAACAACTATAAACTAATACCCATATCGGGGTTATCTGTAATCATATCAAAACCCCACAATAGACACACCATGTAATTGGGTATATAACCTATAACACGATCACACTATATAATCATGTATACTATATCCATCACGGACACGCTATATAATCAAGTGTCATCCACAATGGTCGTGTTTTGTAATCAAAAGTTTCAGATCATGAAGGGTTGGATCCAAGGTATAGAAGACCAAGGCATCCATTTTGAGTCCCATGAGCATCTCGATGGAAAGTCAGTAATGACTTGATTGGATTCCTTGGAGCATGACAATAGACCATGTCCAATGCGAGTCCAAGAAAGCTGGATCCATGGGGTAGCAAGGCCCTTGGCATCCTATGGAATCAATATCCAAAGAGTAAACAGGTCCAAGGAATCCACTACTGCAATCAAGATCCATGTAGTAGAAATGTCCAATGGAATCCTATGGAATCAAGATCCAAGGTATATCAACCAAGACATCCACTTCCATAGAAAATGCATCATATCAATCATCCATCATTCCAAAATTATAAACAATCTATGAGTTCATCAACCCATTCAACAATTCCCATATAATCCATCTAAATAGTTAAATCAAATAACATTATGTCAACACATGGAAAAGGTGGTATCAATACTCTCCTAACATATCAATTCAATTATCATTCAGTTTAAATAGGCTCCCTATAGCAAGGTGATCTCACACATGCCCAATGGGTGGTATAAAAAGGAAGATACAAATACACGCCTCATGGGTGACCTAGTTTGGGGCTAAGAACCACCAATATACTTAATGGTACTAGTGGGAATCCCTAACAGGTTCCAATTTTTTCAATTAAATAATTTAATTAATTAAAGGGGAACCTCCAAAAGGTCTAGCATGTGGTATAATTGTTACATTATATAACACAACCAAACCATATGGGAAATGGTATAGACCACCTATCGTAGGTTTGTAGTAGAGCACTTATCCAGTATCGAGCTCTAATTCGGCTCAAATCGGAGGAAAAATGAATAACATATGAAAATCCTAGAAATATGATATATTATCTTGCACCTGAATAACTCCATCGATACAAACACAAATGAAGAATAGAATAATAGGAATGAATAACTCACTGGCACGGATCCAAAGAGACTGAAAGTGTCCGATTTCGAGTTCGGATGGAGAAATGGGATCAAAATCTATAGATTGGGATTCAGAGGAGATCCCAACATACATAGGTTTTCCAATAATATAATAAATAAAAGTAAATAGGTTATTAGATATTTTTAAGGTCATAAAGGTAATTTCCCTAATTTTAAATAGGTTGCATGGTTTAGTTGCATGTTTGTCTAAATTGTGCACCAACCATGCACCCTTCTATGTCAAAATAGAGGACCTCACATGGTCATGGCACATTGTTAAGAAAACCATGTGATGAATGTGCATCAAGACTATGTCAAAAACTATAGATCCCCCGCAAAGACATGAACCTCGGGTTGCATGGTATCCTCAAAACATGTGGCCTCCTCCGTCCCCCTATCCAACCACACCCAGTTACTCCAAATTGTGTGGCTTGGGTCTTATGGTTTCTACTAAACGTGTAGCCTAGATACCTTTTCCAAAAATCAAACATTCAGGCTCTAAACAATCCCCAGACACTCCCAAAACTCCCATGATCTCATTAGGAACTCACACTAGGTCAAAAAAGGATTTAAACCAAAAAATATATATATACCTCATAAGAAAACCTTAGATCTTAAAATCTTTCCCCCTTAAAGCAATTTGTCCCTGAACTTCCCTTCCAAGGGTGGTCAAGAATCAATTGAGAATAACTCTGTCCACTGAGCATGTATGTCAGACTCTCACTCCCAAGTCTCATCCTATAAACGGTCATGCTTCCATAGAAACCATACTAGAGGAACTGACTGACCTTGGAAAAACATCATGCTCCTATCAATGATACAGATATGATGCTCCTCAAAGGGTGAATCTACCTGTAACTCCAAATTATCCAACTATAGAGTGTGAGACAAGTTTGAGTGATAACGGCATAGCTGAGATACATGGAAGATTTCATTCATGGCTTGGTACCTCTGTGGAAAATGCAACTGATAGGATGTCATCTTGACTCTCTCCAGAATCTCAAACAGCCTGACATACCATGGTAAAATATTACCCTATCTCCTAATCCATCTATGTCCCAGCCTTGATGAGATAAATAAAAATACTTGATCCCCAATCTCAAACTTTAGAGGTCATCTATGGAAATCGGCATAAGATTTTTGTCTCAACTGTGTAGTGGCCATCTATTTTCGAATCAACTAGACCTGCTCCAAAGTCTCCTGAACAAGATGAGGTCCGAGTAAAACTACCTCTCTTGCCTCTAACCAGCATAGGGGCAATCATTATAGCTGACCATACACCATATGAAGCCTCATAAGGTTCCATTTCTATATTTGTATGATAATTGTTGTAGTAGGTGAACTTAGTTAGAGGTATATACCTCTCCCAAGATCCCCCAAAATCTAGGATGCATGATCATAGAATGTTCTAAAGCACATGAATCATTCTCTCTGACTAGCCATCAGTCTAAGGGTGGTATTCTATGCTTAGAAGCACCTGTGTGCCTAAATACCCCTATAAACTTTTCTAGAAATGAGATGTAAAGCGAGAATCCCTATCTGATACAACAGTCTATAGAACCCCATGAATTCACACTATCTCATGGATATACAACCTCCCAGTATCATCTATGAAGAAGGTCTCCTCGATTGGCAGGAAATGTGAAACCTTTGTGTTCCTGTCAACAACAATCCAAATGGCATAACTATTTCAAGGCGACCTCGGCAACCCAGTCACGAAATCCAACCCAACATCTTCCTATTTCCACTCAGGAATGGGTAACTACTATAAAATCCTAACTAGTTGATGGTGTTCTTTCTTCACTTACTAACAGGTGGAACACATCATGACAAAACCAGCTACCTCTCATTTCATACTTGGCCGCCAGTATTTACGGTACAAGTCACAATACATCATGGTGATGTCGGGATGTACTTCCCAAACCGAGGTATAAAACTATCACATCATCTCCTCATGTATGTCATCTGAAACCCAAACACATCCATGGATAAGCAGAAATTTATCCTCACCTAATGTCCAACCAAGAGGTGGGTCCTCACCTTCCACAATCTCCCGTAGGACTAGGCCCTTTGAATCCAACAACTTTCTCATTCTCACTCTATCTAGAATAATAGAAGTCACTACCAAGGATGAGAGAAAAGTCTGGCCTTGGTTATCCTGCATCTCCAAGTGAATCTATGAGAATAAGGACATAAGTTTCCACTCACTACAGGCCTCCTGAATTTCCTATATCTGAGTCCTCTTGCTTAGTGCATCAGAAATTTTATTTCCCTTACCAGTCATATAAGCTAGATTTAAGTCAAAATACTTTAGGTACTCAACCCACCTTCACTGCCTCAGATATAGATCACACTGCGAAAATATATACTTGAGGATTTTGTTGTCTCTTTACACCAAAAAATTATATCCCAATAAATAATGTCTCTAATAGTGCAAAGCATGAACAACATTAGCCAACTCAAGATCATGTATTGGGTAATTCCTATCAGTGGCCTCAACTGACGAGACTTGTATGCCACGAATCTATCCTACTACCTCAAAAATACTCCTATCCTGATACCTAATGCATCACAATGCATAGTGTAGATCCTACCTATCTCTGGAAGAATTAGGATTGATGCTGAATTCAGTCTCCCTTTCAACTCTCGAAAGGCTTTCTCACATGTATTTATCTATACAAACTACACACCCATCTTAGTCAAGCCCATAAGAGGTGTCGTTGTGCATGAGAAGTCTTGTATGAAATGCATGTAGTAACTAGAAAACCCTAAAAATCTCTATATTTCAAATATGTTCTTGGGATTCTCCTAAAAAACTACAGCTCTCACCTTCTCTGGGTCAACTGATACTCTTATCTATGAGATAATATGACCCAAGAAGTGAATCTTATTGATCCAGAAGTTCCACTTTGTGATCTTATCGTATAAATGATGCTCTCTTAGTCTATCCAAAAAGATCTTAAGATGTTTGGAATGGCCATGTCAATTATGATAATACACCAAGATATCATCTATGAACACCACCACAAACGAATCCAGATAAGGATGGAAAACTCAATTCATCGATGCCATGAAAACTTTTAGCACATTCGTGAGACCAAATGGCATAAACAGATACTCATATAGACCATACCTGCTACAAAATTCTATACGAGGTATGCATATAGGTCAAACACAGACCCGGTGATAATACAACCTCAATTCAATTTTTGAGAACACCCGATCTCCTCAGAGATAATCAAAAAGGTCATTTATCCATGGTAGAGGATACTAGTTCTTAACCTTTAACTGGTTTAGTTTCTGATAATCCACACATAACCTGAGGGTACCATCCATATTTTTCATAAAAAGGACCAAAGAACCCCACGAAGAAGTATTTGTTCATATAAACTCCTTTGCCTCCAAGTCCTCTAGCTACCTCTTGAGCTCCTACAACTCCATAGTAGCCATACTTTAATGAAGAATGGATACAGGTGTAGCTCCTAGAACTAGCTCGATGGAGAACTCCACCTATCTCTTAGGAGGTAAACCATAAAATTCATCCCGGAAAATGTCCCTGAAATGATAAACCATTGGATGGAATTCTTTATAAAAAATTCCCTAATCATCCATATATAAACTAGCTATCTTGGTAGTCATCCCACCCAACCCATGATGCTCTAGTCCATCTCTGCTAGCCTGGATATCCCATCCACTTACATCTAGTGATGTGAAGGTCACACTTCAGTGATAAAATTTGACATAGGCTCGATAAGAAACTAGTCATTCCATAATAAGTATGACATTAAACCCTATCATATTGATGACAAAAAGATCTCATACAAAGTGACACCCACTAATCTCAAGGGGGCACTCCATGCACTGGAATACACCCTCCATTCTGATTCCCAATGGAGTATTGAGTGTCATGACGCCATTAAAAAAATGAACCATGAGCCCAAGGCTCTCTACAACAGGTACAGATATGAAACCATCTGATGCACCTGTATCAAAAAGAGAATATACAAGGGTAGAGGGTACTAAAATCGTACCACTTTCCATAGACAGATCAGTTCTCTACTCCTCAAGTGTAGACTATATAGAATATATCTATCCTGAACCAGAACCCTATGAAACAACCTCGCTAACTGAAGCAATCCCACTCTATTGTCTAGGTACAACTAGTTCTTGGATACCTTGGACACGACCACCACCTCGGCCCGAATGACTAACTCTACTTCAACTCCCATCCTGACGTGGAGCTATGAATCCCACTCCTAAAACTAGAGTTGGAGTTGATCCTATTCCACTAACCGTTAAAGGGAAGGTCTTGCAAAAACATTGTACATGGCCCATCCTACCACAAGTTCAGCACTCAAATGGGTCTCAATCACACTGATTCCTCATATACCCCCGCCTGACACACTAATGACAGAAAACATAGCTATTAGCACTAACATCCTGGCTAGTAATCCCCTCATGAGAAGCCTCAAAATGGTGCTTCCTACCACTAAAAGATGAACCATTGGGTCAAGAGACTAAATTGCCTTACTCTATTCCCCCAACTTCCCTTAGTTTTCACTCATTAATATGCGCCTAATTCACTATCTCATTAATATTCATCAACATGGACACGTTGAAATGTGATAAAATTAAATGCATGATACCTTCCTTGAAGTGCCTCACCCTCGATGTCTCATCAACAAGATATATCGATGTAAAACCCTAAAGCTTTGTAAAGCATGTTGAATATTCCATAACAAACATTACGCTCCACTCCAAATGCATAAAATCACCGACCCTTTCAACTCTTAGGGTCTCAGAAAAAAATATTCCTAAAACTTAGTTTAGAAATCCCTCTAAACCATATCTTAAGGTGTATCAACCTAGTTCAAAACATCCATCTAGTTTTTAGTTTCTCCCTGAATCATATATGTTGTGAGATTCACTCTCCTCTTAGAAGGTGTCTCTAGATGCTCAAAAATCAAAAAATTAGTCTCAATCCACATCTCAGTAGACTTTGGACCTCTATCACTTGAAAACATGGGAATATTCTACTGCTGGAACACATCCGTCAGCTCTTCCATGGATGAGGCAGTCTCCAGTGCTCCTTGAAATCTTTCCATATTGCATAGAAAACCCTCATGGAATTGAGCCTCAGCACTCGTATCCATAACAACTAATGGTATCTCAGCTAGCACTATAGTAATATCTACTATTATACTAGGGCCTACCACCTTCGTAGCATGGTTTTTACCAGTATCCTAGTGTATGATGGGAGGTCGTTGTGGTGACATGTCTCTACAATGCCAAACACATGCCTCAAAAAAGATCGATAAAGAAATTATCATAGTTTCAAAACATAGGATATTTCAAAACCTTCCTATAAAAAATACATACCCCTTTTCCTGGTCCTAAATCTAGGATTGGGTAAAAAGAAACATTCATAAACATCACTAGAGACAATGTCTACTACCCACTATAAAGTTGGGTCAAGGTACAGTTCTCTATTTTCACCAATTCAATTTAATTTAATTTCACATTCATTTAAATTCTCTTTATATAGTTGAACCAAGTGGTTCACCACTTCCAATCCATAAGGTATCATACACCTCATGAACTAAAGTGTGGCGTCCATTTAATCCATACCATAACACATTCCAATTCATGCGACCAATGGTTCATGACTCAATGTTCCATAGTTGACTGCTTAGGGTGTTTATTTTAACCTAAGAAAGAAAACGTTATTTAGGTCATGGCAGGAAATTTAGGTACCAACTATGTTTCTCAATCCTCTACATAAAATCTAACAAAAAACATCCATGTCACACAAGGTACGTATCACAAAGTCGTGCATTCAAGTAATGAATCCTATATGGCATGGCATAATTCATGGAATGTGAGTCCTAATAGGTGCCTAAAATGATGCATGAGATGCATACCCTCATCTCATTGGTCAATGGTAAAACATATACTCAATCATATCAATGATAACATCACAATTCAAGTGCATCACCCAACGGTGGAATCAATTCAACTATAACATTAAAAATCCAGAGAGATGAAAGTTTCCATTCATGGAAATTTGGATTTTTTTGGTACATGGGTTAGCTACTCCTAGGAACATCTCATTATCGAATTCCAATGCCTCTCTAATACTTGTATATTGTCTCAAAATAGTAATATGGAAAGGAAACTCCTTTGATACCACTTTGTAACATCTTGGATCGGGTGCCACTAAATGGTGCCTCGAGCCAGTGGGTCACATGGCCTCAAGTGCACCTCCCCATATGTTATAGACTACTGACTAGAAGCAAGGGCCTATGGTGTGTTTGTGGGGAGACTATACCCTCATGTTAGAGTGTTTCACAATGGTAGTAATCTCAACATTCAATAATGAAAGTTGTAAAACATCCATATAGAAGATAATTATCCAAGACAAGAATAAATAAACAATGTAAAAAAGGTAATATCATATAAAAATGATGATCATGGCATGTCTCTACAAAGTAGGAAAAAAGGTATACAAGTATCCATTATAATACATGTATCAAAATACCAAAAATACCAAGAAGTGACTATCCCATCTAGAATAATGATCCTAGCTCAGTATTGTGCTCTCCTACTCCTAAGAAACAAGAAAATAAATCATTGTACTATGGGCACTTTCCCTAGTTCCTACATACATCCATGAAGTCTATTTGGGTACCCAATGATAACCCAAACAGGGTGTGAGATAACACTTAGTAGGCCGCCACCAATGGTGTATATAATAAATCCAGTTTGTGTGATATAATCAAAAGAAGTGTGTAGTATATCACAGGTATAAAAGTACTCAAATATAGTGATACAAGTCCAGTGATACTATAAATCCTACCAAGGCTCCCTGTAAACAAAAGTCAAGATCCCATAATAAGGGAAGTTTTAAATAGAAATAAACAAGTGATATTGTCCATTCAACAATTGTAAACTGATTCCCATACCAGGGCTATCTGTAAGAATATCAAAAATCCACAATGGCCATGTCGTGTAATCAGGTGTACAACCTATACCATAGCCACGCTGTATAATCTAGTATACTATATCTATCACAGCCATGTATTATGATCAAGTGTCATCCACAACTGACCCATCATGTAATCATAAGTGTCAGACCATGAAGGGATGGATCCTAGGTATATAAGACCAAGACATCTATGTTAATTCCTAAGAGCATATCGATGGAAACTCGTTAATGGAATGGTTGAGGTCCTTGGATCATGTCAACAGACCATGTACAACGTGAGTCTAAGAAATCTAGATCCAAGGGGTAGCAAGGCCCTTGGCATCCTACGGAATCAGGATCCAAGGAGTAAAAAGGTCTAAGGCATCCACTGCCATAATCAAGACCCATGGAGTAGAAATGTCCAATGGAATCCTATGGAATTTGAATCTAAGGTATACCAACCAAGGAATCCACTAGCAAAAAAAATCATCATATCATTCATTCATCATTCCAGAATTATAAACAAGTTATGAGTTTATCAACCCATTCAAAAATTCCCATATAATTTATCTAAATAGTTAAATCAATTTAAATAATGTCAATATATGGAAAATGATGTATCAACTCTATTAACACCTCAATTAAACTCTCATTTAGTTTAAATAAGCTCCCTATAGCAAGATGATCTCACACACACCCAACAGGGTAGTATAAAAAAGGAATATGAAAATACACACCCCATGGGTGGCCTAGGTTGGGGATAACAACCTACAAAAAACTCAAAGGTACTAGTGGTAATCCCTAACAGGTCCCAATTCAGTCAATCTAATCA
The DNA here is from genome assembly GCA_963277665.1 of Viscum album. Lineage (NCBI taxonomy): Eukaryota > Viridiplantae > Streptophyta > Magnoliopsida > Santalales > Viscaceae > Viscum > Viscum album. The sequence continues at coordinate 245,243,856 of OY728135.1, read as the reverse complement.
TTTAATTAATTAAAGGGGCACCCTCAGAAGGTCTAGCATGCAGTATAACTATGACATACTATACAACAACCAAACCATATGGTAAAAGGTATATACAGCCTACTGTAGGTCCGTAGTAGATCACTCATCCAATATCAAGCTCTGATTCGGTCTAGATCGGAAGAAAAATGAATAATGGATGAAAAGTCTGGGAATAGGGCATATTATCTTGCACTTGAATAACTCTATCTATATGAAGAAAAATTAAGAAAAGCACAATAGGAATGAAAAACTCACCAACATAGATCCAATGAGACCGATAGTGTTTGATTCTGAGTTCGGACAAATAAATGGGATCAAAATCTATAGATTGAGCTTCAAAGGAGATCCCAACATCCATAGTCTATCCAATGGATGAAGAAAGAAAGAAAAATAGGTTATAATGGATTTTTAAGGGAATAATTTTAATTTTCCCAATTTTAACTCAGTTGCACGGTTTGGAAAAATGGTTGGCTAAACCATTTTCCAACTATGTTCACTTCTCTGTCTCAAGGGAGGACCCCACACGATCATAGTGAATAGTTAGACAAACCATGCACTGCCCGTGCATCAAGCCTATGTCAAAAACTTTAGATCCCCCATATGGGTGTGTGTCTTAGGTTTCACAGTTTCCTCAAACTGTGCGGCCTCCTCTAGCCCTGCACGGTTACTCCTAACCATGCGGGTTTGGCCGCTTGGTTTCTACTAACCATGTAGCCTAGCATCCTTTTCCAAAAATTGGGCCTTTGGCCTATGAAAAATCCATGGACACTCCCAAAACTTCTATGATCTCATTGGGTACTCACACTAGGCCAAAACAAGGAGTTAAAATGAAAACAAAAGATCCATACCTCATAGGAAAACCCAGGATCTAACATTTCCCTTAAATTTTCCTCTATTTATGTACTCAAGAGTTCAAAATAATTTTCTTAAAGAAACCCAACTTTATTTCTCTCTTCGATTGAAAAATATTTTCCTTCCAAAATTATGTTTTCTAAAAAAAATTTCAAAAATGTTTTTAAAATTCTCCAAATGATTTGTTAAATACATTTTTACCCGTGTTTTACTTTTTACAAAATGTTGTGAATGGAATCTTCATGTTGTTTTCCAAATAATGCCCGTTTTGATTTTACTAAAAATGTTAAAGGAATCATTATTTTAAAGTATATGAAATGAATGTTATTTTATGTCATCATTACCACTCATTTTTTTAAAGATTCCTCTATAAATTTACTAGAATATTTTCAAAGAAAAGGATTTCCAAAATATTTTATGAATTTCTAATTTTAAAAAGGTGATTTTCAAAGAAAGATTATTTTTCTCAAGAAATGTTTTAAATGGTTTTTAAAGCTTATTTATAAGTTTCAAAGTTTATTTTCAAAGAAAAGGATTTTGAAAAATGTTTTATGTCTTCAAAAGTGGTTTTCAAAGTGGAAAAACTATTTTCCTAGAGAAATATTTTAAATGATCTTTAAATCTTCTAAGTTTCCATTGTTGTTTTAAAAGAAAATTATTTTGAGAAAGTTTTATGTTTCAAAAAGTGATTTTAAAAGTGGAAAGGATATTTTCCTCAAGAAATGTTTTAAAGGATCTTTAAATATTCCTTTATTAGTTTCCAAGGTTATTTTCAAAGAAAAATATTTGGAAAATGTTTTATGTTTTAAAAATTAATTTTCAAAGTGGAAAGGTTATTTTCCTCAAGAAATGTTCCAAGTGATCTTTTAAAATTATTTTCCATATAAGATAACATCCTTTGATGTTACTTATGCCTTGTTGAGGATATGATCCAAGGAAATATTCATATTCTTTCTCTGAATGGTTTGTGTTTATGATGACAAGATGTTTGTGAATCTTGTGTCTCTTCCATGGGTTATACCATGATAAAATGGTTATGAAACCTTCTTCTTTTTCCATAGGTTATACTACGATGAAATGATGAAATGATTATGAAACCTATTTCTTTTTCATGGGTTATGCTATGATTAAATGTTTATGAAACCTGTTTCTTTTAATGGGCTCTGATATGATAAATGTTTTATAATCTTTTATCACACGTATGTATGATTTTCATTATGTGGTAGGTGGGACTTATATATCCCTATAATGAATTGGGTAAAGATTGATATGTCATGAGATAAGTAGGTCTGTAATGGGGAGTGAACCCAATTTGATAAGGGACTCTGTCCACTATGATAGTCTTGGGAGTTAACTTTGACTACTATGATGGTTTAGGGAGTGAACTCATTCCACTATGATAGTTTTGGAAATGAGCCTTGACTAATAAAGAAATGAATTTCTATTCTTATGTGTATGCCATAAATCTATGTATTATGTCAATGTTATGTTCACATGGATCATGTTCTTTGATTTCATTATGATTTATGTCTTATAAACTACCAATATTTATTTCATGACTCGATTTTATAATCTATGATATGTAGGGTATGGTTTTAAAATTTTATTCTCATGTTCTCATAGCCCTATGATCATGATATGTTGATATCTCCCTTGTTTACCCTTACTAAGCATATGATCTCACCCTTTCTTATGTTTCCTTTCCCCAGGTTATGAAGAAAGATTTTAAGTAGGGTATGTCTAAGAATAGTACTTTGTGGGAAGATATTTATGGGATATGTTGAAGATCTTTTAAGAAATAAGAAGATTTTGTGTCTAGTATCCAAAGAAACTAAACCTTTACAGTCCTCGGTCAAGTTTTTGTGACATGTATTGAATATTCATATAAAAAAAGTAATATTTATGTATGAGAAGTTTGTGTCTTTACAGTCACAACCATAATCATGAGGGACGGGTTTCTTTATCACCCTCAGGTTCAAGGGATTAATAACATAAACCTCTCAACCTGAGGGGAGGAGAAGTGGGTCCTCTCAACAACCCATCGTCAAAATCCTTTATCAAATTGGATTTTTTCTCTCTTTTATTTTACGCCTTTCATCCTTCAACTTTAATACACATAATTGCATAAATTTGATTTTTCCATTTTCAATTTTTCATACTCACTTAATCAATATTGAAATTAAATTTTTATTGCTGATAGAATTTATCAATTCAATTCTTTATCGAATATATTATCTTATCACTTTAGCAATTCAAAATTGATTAATTTTTTAATTTATTTTTTTCATTTGCTTTAATTTTTTAAAGGGAAATTAACCACCTCCCCTATTTCCATCTTCTCTTACCAAAAATTGGTATCAAAAGGTTCTTTTTGTTTATATTAAAAATATTCTTATTTTCAAAATTGTGGTTATTTTCAAATTTTGATTTTAATCTTAACTGATTTAAAAGTTTGATCTTTTTATGATGGAATCTAATTCTTATTTACGTGCTCCTGTTTTTTGATGAAATGGATTATTCTTATTAGAAAAATAACATGTAAACCTTTATTAGTAGCATTAGTTACCTTGTTTGGAAAATGGTTATGCATGAATATATTCCAACTAAAGAACCTAAAGATAATTGGATTCATAATGATGTTAAAATATTTGAACTTAATAGAAAAAATGTGAATTCTTTACATAGTGGTCTTGATCAAAATGAATTTAATCATGTTTCTACATGTAAAATGGATCGTAAAATATAGAATTTTCTAAAATTTACTCATGAATGAACCAATAAATTTAAAGATACTAGATTAGACATGTATAATCAAGATTTCAAAATATTTTTTAAGCATACAAATGAATTTATTGCTAGTATTTTTATACAGTTTATTGAAATTTTTGATGGATGAAAGTCTCTTGGTGATGATTTTTCTACAAAAACCCTAGTGGAAAAGATACTTTCGGTCTTACCAAGTAATTGGGAACCCAAAGTCACAATCATACAAGAAGTGAAGGATGTGAAGAAAATTTTGGTCGAAGAACTTATCGGATCCTTAATGACATATGATATTATAATTAAGAAAAAAGTTGAGAAAGATGCCAATAAAGCCAAATATGTAAAGAAAACAATATCTTTTAAAGCTACAAATGATGATTCGTCCAGAGGTGAAGTTCAGGACTTTTCTCAACTCGCTAGGAATATGAACAAATTCTTCAAGAAAGATAACTAAACCAAGAAGGTGAATCAAATAGAGGAACCAAAAGTGACATTCTATGAATGTAAGAAATAAGGTCACATCAAGATGGAGTGTCCCATCTACAAAAAGAAGATTAAAAAATAGAAGCAAGGTAAAAAGGCTCTCAAGGTCACAAAATGGAGTGTAAACGATGACACCATGGACTCAACTTCCTCAACCTCTTTAAGTGGCTCGATTTCTAAGTGTCTTATGGCACAAGTTGATGAAGACATTGAGGTTAGTACCCATCTTCATGTTTCATACTCTTTCTCTTCTTATCCTAATTCTTTCTATTCTTTTTCTTCCTTTTTCTCCCCAATTCACTTTAATTATGAAGTCCTAAAATACACTTGTGATAAAGTTGAAAATGGTTTTCATGAACTTTATTCATTATACAAAGAACTTGATAAGAAATACAAGAAAGTTCTTAAAGAAAATGAAGATCTTAAAAAAGAAAAGGATCTTCTTTTCAAGGAAAAATAAGAATTATCCATGAAAGTAAAGAATCAATCAGATGTTAATAATCTCGAATCTACTATCAAAGACCTCAAAATTTCTCTCTCCAAATTCACTCAAGGTGAAAATAGTCTAAATAAAAATTTTGGATCTCAAAGTTATAGAAAAGAATATATTGATCTTGGTTTCTCAAATCATTCTAGTGCTTCAAGAAATCCATCAAAAACCACTTTTATTAAAGGTTTCTCGTAATATTAGTTTTTCAATTATTGTAAAATAATTGGAAATTCAATTTATGAATGTGATTGCAAGAATGAAAAATATGGGATACCAAAATCAATTCATCTTTCATTAATAAAATCGCATTCTAAACAAATATGGATTCCAAAATCTTTATTGGATAACATTAGTGGACCCAATTTTGTTTGGGTATCGAAACCTTTAGTTGTTTTGATTTTGTAGGGAAATTTTTTTGAGAGCAAAGCACAAAAAGAAATATGGTACCTAAATAGTTGTTGATAAAGCCACATGTGTGGAGACCTCTAAATTCAATCAAATTGATAAACTCAAAGGAGTTCATATCACCTTTAGTGATAACTCTTAGGGTAATATAATCAGTGAAGGTACCATCAGTTTTTATAACTCAACTCTTATTAAAAATGTTTTATTTATCAAAGACTTAAAACAAAATTTGTTAAGAATTAGTCAATTGTGTGATAGATATTTTAAAATATCTTTCAAAAATGATTTTTTCAAAGTTTTTAACTCAAAAGGAAATCTATTATTTACTGTGTCTTGTTTTCAAAATGTCTATATAATCATTTTAAAATGTCTCTCTAGATAAAAACATAAAATGCTTTAGTGCACAAGTTAGTGAGTTGTGGCTTTGGCATAGACGTCTTCATCATTGTAGCACACACTCACTTATCAAAGTCAATTGTTATCAACTAGTATGAGATTTACCCAAACTATATTTCAAAGATGACTTGGTTTGTAAAGAATGTCAATATGGTAAGCAACAAAGGACTTCTTTTAAATCTAAAAAAGGTATTTCTTCTTTTAAATATCTTAAATTAATTCATCTCAATTTACTTGGACCATGTCAAATTGAAAGTCTAGGAGGTAAATCCTATACTATTTTATTATTGGTGACTTTATAAGGTTCACTTGGGATTATTTCTTATTTAATAAAAGTGAAGCATACAAAACCTTCACCAAGTTTTCTAAAAATATTGAAAATGAAAAAGGTTTTAAAATTATTTCTATTTGAAGTGATCAAGGCATAGAATTCAACAATAAGGAATTTAATGATTTTTTTCTCTTCTAAATGTTATAGTCATTCATTTTCTTCTTCTCAAACCCATCAACAAAATGACATAGTAGAGAGGAAAAATCAAACTATCCAAAAAATCACTTGAACTCTTTTAAATGAATTTAATTTACCAAAATATTTTTGAGTTGAGGCTATAAATACTACATGTTTTATCATTAATCACGTTCTCATAAAACCTTTTCTCAAAAATATCCCTTATAAACTTTTGAAAAATAAAAAAACCTAAAGTTATCTTTTTCAAATTTTTTGGTTGCAAATGTTTTATTCTCAAAACCAATGAAAATCTTCAAACATTTGATTCAAAATATGATGAAGGTATCTTTCTTGGATACTCCAAATCAAGAAAGGTGTATCAAGTCTTTAACAAAAGGACTAAAATGTTGTAAGAATAAATTCATGTTTTTTTATGAAAATTTTCCAAAATCTCTTTCTCAAAATGTTTTTGAAAATGATTTTTCAAATGAACATTTCTAATATAAAGAAGTTGAGGTTGAACAAGAATTTCCTTCAAAAAAATTCCTAAATCTTTTAAAAAATCTAAATACCATCACATTGAAATATCATTGGATATTTTCAAGTGGAAAATCAGACTAGAAGATCAGTCATGAATGAGGTTAAACATATTGCCTTCATCTCTCAATTAAAACCTCAAAATATCAATGATGCCCTTAATGATGAAAATTGGATCCTTTTCATGCAAGAGGAACCAAATCAATTCACTCAAAATGATGTATGGAATCTCATAGAAAGACCTCATGATCATCCCGTCATAAACTCTAAATGGATTTTTAGGAAGAAGTTATATGTGCTTGGTGTAGGTTTTGGGCGTAGTGGAAGCGTGCGATGGGTGGTTCCTAACTTTTCTTTTTACCATGATCGATGATCAATCTGAGATTTTACAAAACTTTGAATGTAGTTATCAATGGAATTAAATCAAAGAATCGTACAATCGAAATCACACCAGAACCAGAGGGAGGATTATCACATATTATTTATAATTAAATTAATTAATTAAAGAATTGACTTTGTTAGAATTCTTTCTTTGTTGATGAATCTGGTGACAGATCTGCACTGCATCATCGTTGCATTGTAGGAATCAAGTGCATATTCCCTCTAGTGGTGATCCATATGTGTTCCACGAATCTCCAGATGTTGTCGAAGGAATCTTTAAGTGCTATCACGGAAAATCCTTGCGCTTTCGTCATCCGTCTTTGATCACTTCAAGAATCGCTTCCAAAGCATTCTCCATGATGTGGTGGAGTAGGATTGCTCTCCATTATTGGGAGCGTTCTTAGAGAAGGGATCTCTCTAGGGCTTGGGAGAATTCTCCAAATCCATTGTGCATAACCAAAAAAATGAATTGACTCTTTGAGAAAATAATATAAATGGGTTTATATATTGCTAAGGTTAAAATAAAATAATAGCACAAGTTCCCTTCATTATTTAGTTAATCCTTACGGAACCCCATGTCAAATAATAATATTAATATTAGTATTTCTCTACATGCTCTTAACTTGATAGTTATATTAAATATTATTTAAGTAAATAATATTAAATATTTATTATTTCTCACCGGACCTAAAAACTCGGTCCATCATTCCTCCATATTTATCAGGCCTTGAATAATGACTATTTATTTATTAAATAAATATCACTGCATTATTCCCCAATAAATAAATAAATATTATATTCACTAAATACAACATAAATATTTATTAAATATTCCACTCATATTATATTCTCTCGAATAACTAGTGATGGAATAAATGTGATCGAGCATACATGAATAATTATTGAACCATGTCTAGGGCTAATATTTATTCAACTTGTTAAATAATAAATAATAATATATTATTTAACTGAGATTCTGGATACACTTAGTGTGCGACACTCTAAGCCTTTCTCAGTGGCATTAGGCGAAGCAACCGAAAATCCAAGGTTAGCGTCTAGAAACATGCCAAGGCACCCATAGAGAAAGAATTTAATGTCACAATGACATGTTACCTCATATGGATGCTTACTATATAATATAATCCATTTATCATGATATCTCTAATCAAGAAGGTTGTATGTCGGTTCCATCAACCAAAGTGTTCAATGTCTCTTTCTTTGACTTCCCAGAAATTGAACTTTCCTATAGAATACCATGGCCATGGATTTATTTAGGCTATATCATTTCCATCAAAGGGCATGAGATATCAACTTACTCTAAAGAACAGAAGGGAAAATCATTTCTCGCATTTTTCATTAATGCAATATTACTCGTGACGCACTCAATGTATCCTACCTCGCCATGAACATATGTCGTCATGGTTTTTTTCAATAAATCAAAGTACGCAACTCATAATATTCATTAATAATAATCTTAAAGTATAAGGATCAATACACATGTCCGCAGATAGGAATATCCAATGACACATAGAAATGTAGATTTCCTACTAAAGGGTCTCATTCTCATAATATCCTACTAGATATTACCAAGGGAATACACCATGATAAGGTGCCTCAAATTCCTATGAGTCTCCAACCCTGATAACCTATATCATTTATGTCCCTCAAATGATATCATCCAGATATAGAACATTTATTCAAGAATAGTGTCGTAACACTTCTGGGTTCTCATCATAGCAGGGAACTGCTATGACCTTTTAGAGTGATAGTTACTCTTAGGAAATTATCACATATTATGCCACACAGAAGAAAAATCATGATGTGATAAGTAGTTTATTAATATTAAAATCCATGAATACAAGTTATCATAAATTATATAGAAGTTGGTTCTGGGGAACCAACTCCAACAGACTCCCACTTACACTAAAGCCAACTACTAACAACCTTCGGTCTGCTAGCTCTCACATGATATTCATGCTTCTACTGATATAGGTATTTAGTCAAGGGGTTTTCCATGTTCTATTATGTGGGTACTATGGTTACTAAAACTTCACCCCTTTGATAGAAATCCCTCAAACTGTGATACTTTCGGAGTATGTGCTTTGTCTGTTGGTGTGACCTTGTCTCTTTTGCAAGAGCCACCGCTACAGAATTATCACAATACAATGTGATAGAGTCTTTACTGCTAGGCACCACATCAAGATCCCGAACAAAGTTCTAAATCCAAAAAGATTCCTTGGCTACATCAGAAGCCACTATATACTTGGAATCCACTGTAGAATCAGTGAAAATTGGCTACTTTGAACTCTTCTAGATCACAACTCCTCTGTTGAGACAAAAAACGTATCCGGACTTCAGCTTCAGACCATTATGATCTTTTTGAAAACCGGCATCAGTATAACCCCTGATGGCCAGCTCCTCGTCTCCTCCATACACTAGGAACATTTCCTTAGTTCTTCTCATATACTTAAGGGTAGCCTTAGCAGCAGTCCAATGATGTTTTCCTAGATCTTCTTGATATCTACCTACCGTTCTCAATGCATAGGCAACAACAAGTCCAATACATAACATGGAATACATGATTGATCATATTGATGAAGCGTATGGGATCTTACTCATTCTCTCTTTCTCATGTTGTGTTTGAGGACACATTTTCTTAGAAAGATGTAAACCATGTGACACTAGAAACAATACCCTCTTGGATTGTTTCATACTAAATCTCTTTAGTATCTTGTCAACATATGTACTTTGACTTAGTCCAAGGAGCCTCTTGGTTCTATCATGAATGATCTTTATCCCTAGAATATAGGCTGCTTCACCTAAGTCCTTCATGGAGAAACATTTTTTTAACCAATCCTTAACAGACTGTAATAATGGTCTGTCATTTCGAATAAGTAATATGTCATCAACATATACTACTAGCATAATGACTGAATTTCCACTAAACCTCTTGTAAACGCACGGCTCACATTCATTCTTAATGAAACCAAATTATTTTATGTCTTCATAAAATCAAATGTTCCTTGACCTGGATGCTTGATTCAATCCATAAATGGATCTTTGCAACTTGAAAATACTTTTGGCATCATCTGGAGTCACAAAATCTTCTGGTTGTGTCATATAGACATCTTCCTGAATGTTCCCATTAAGGACTGCAGTTTTGACATCCATCTTCCAAATCTCATAGTCATGGTAAGTTATAGAAAGTAGAATTATAATGGATTTAAACATGGAAACTAGTGAACAATTTTCATCATATTCAATTCATTGACATTGTTTAATCCCTTTAGCCACTATCCTTTCTTTATAGGTATTTACTTTACCTTCCATGTCAAGTTTCCTCTTGAATACCCATTTTCACCCTATGGGCGTTATATCAACTGGCGCATCGACCAGAACCCAAACTTGGTTTTGATACATGGAATCCATTTCAGAATTCATGGATTCTTTCCATCTTGCGGCTTCTGATCTCTCTAATGCCTCCTTATAGGATAGAGGTTCATCATTGTCAACCAATAATGAGTCACCATCTTCAGCGACTAGAAAACCATATCACTCTGGTTCTCTTACCACTCTTACGATCCTACACAGTACTTTTGTTTCGGGAACTAATTCTTCCATGAAGACATGTGGAACTTGTTCCTACTCCAACTCTTGTGTATCTTGAGAATTAGCTTCATCAAATTCAATCTTTCTCCCACTATACTTTTTAAGGATGTGCTCCCTCTCAAGAAAGACAGCATGTTTGGTGATAGTTACTTTCTTGTCTGATGGGTTGTCTAGGTAGTATCTATTTTTTTCCTTGGGATACCCTATAAAGATACACTTTGTGAAGGTAACAGGAACGCAGCAGAAGCCCCTAAATACGGGTTTTTAAAAAAAATCACCGATGATCAGCTTGAACATGTCGACGTCGGTGAATTGCTGCCTGATTTAATCCAAGGATCTCACATGAATAGTTTTAAGCACAAAATTAAAACCATAAAATACATGGTTTATATATGAAGTCACGCTTGATGTCTGGTCATTGTTGGTCATCATTGATCCAAGAATTCAAAGCCAAATTCCTCTAGATCATCCACATGCGCTTCAAGAATCTACGGGAGTGTCTATTATCGAAATCCAAGTGCTAGTACAGAGCTCTGATGACATATTTGACGCTCCGACAATCACTGCATTGCCTTTCTTGTGATGCTTGAGAGAGATATCGATCCGAGCTCCTGGATCCAAAGCCTCTCTCTCTAGAACATAAGCTTGTGAATAGTACTTGGTGTGTGCCTCTCTTCTTCTATTTATAGAGCGCTAGAAAATTATTTGGTATTGCCTCCCCGACCACCGAATAATTAACACTCTATACAGATGATATTATGACTACTCTACTGAGCCATAAATATCATTTATTATTATTATCACTTAGCTGTAATATAATAAATATATTACGTGATAATAATTGAGCCATTAACTTGGATCATACTTCCCAAAAATATTAAATGAACCTTGAATATTTTAAACTAATATTCATTCAAATAATATTTTCATGTATTTACTTTAAAAATTGGAAATATATTTAATAAATAAATTCAATTCCCATTATTCTTAACTTGAATAATATAAATTTATTTATTGCATTGGTGATCATATCTCCTTGGAAAAATACCAGAACCCAGTGGTGGGTCCCACTATGTCTAATAAACCTATTCTACTAAATAGGGCAGATTCTTGAATACACCATTATGTGTGACCCTCTAGACCCTTATCTCGATAGTATTGAATAATATTCATAGATCAAGAGTGGGATCTAGCAACCCATCATGGCCCCTAAAGAGATAAGGATTGTCACAACAGTGACAACCAACCTACAAACACACACTGTGTAATATAATCTCTTTGTCTTTAATATCTCATAAAGTAGGACACACACTCATGTCATCGCCCTTTCTTATTTTATTGTTTATTGATCTAAATGGATGGAATTACCTTGGACTACCTTGATCATGGATTTATTAAGGTACTATCATCATGATCAACATGGCCCGAGATATATAACTTTATTAACCTGGAAGTGACAAATCCTTTCTTGACCATTCAACCAATGTCATGCCACCAATGACGCACCCAACACAAACTATCTCGCCATGATTTCATTATCATGGTTTTTGCCTTATATCAAAGTACACAATCACATGGCACACATTGGTAATGATCTCAAGTCAGGAAACCATTACACATGTTCGTAGATAGGAACATCCAATGACACCCAAAACATGTGGTGTTCTTAGTGGAAAGTTTGTCCTCATGATCTCACTACTAGAGATCAACAAGTGTGAACTTCATGAGAATAAGTCTCAATGCTTATGACCCCCCAGCACCTGATAGTCAAACATCTACTGTGTCCAGTCAGTAAGATGTATCTAGACCATAGAACCTATTTTTAAGATTAATATCATAGTATCTCGAGGTTCTCATTATAGCATGGGATCTGCTGTAACCTTTTGATGTGACAATTAATCTATGGACATTACCATTAAATAGTGTATGCAAAAATATCTACATTATAATGGTAATAATACATCATGTATATCATGATATGGTAATCAAAAGTACTGTATAGTCGGGTCTAGGGAACCCACTATTACAACACTCCCACTTGCACTAGATCCAACTTTCTAACCAAACTTGTTAGCTCTCACATGATCAAAACCATGTTTCTGCTAAATCAAGATTTTAGCTGCTGGGCCTTCCACGATTCCACTGTGTGGAAATTCTGCTATTTGCGACCTCATCTCCTTGAGTAAAACTTCTCAAGAGATGGTATCCCCAAGTATATCCCTTTTGTCCACTATCAAAACTTGACATCATGGCTAGTAAGAATATCATAATTTTCATTATGATAATACTTTTCTTACCAGGTGTGATTCCAAGAACTGGAACAAATTGTTGCATTCAACTACTTCTTAAATGGCTTAGAAGCTGCAACATACTTGATGTTTGTAGGTATGGATACCACTGGATTATATGATCTTGTCTCACTCATCACCTTAGCCTAACTGTGATACTAGATCACATGGATCTAAGGAATACTAGTTTGTGCCCCCTGCAAACTAGTATCCTATCTTCTCCACATACCAGGTACATATCTTTTGTACTTTCCAAAGTACAAATGGGTAGTTCTGACTTCTTCCCTTGCGGTACTCTAGGATATAATTTATATTTTTCTACTATAAATTATATCTTGGTAATATCAATTTTTGTACATATCATGGCACACGTGATTGATCCATTGCTTAAGCATATGGATTTCAACTTATCACATCAATCTCATCCCGTGTCACATACATGTTAACCTGGAGAGATACATTCCATGTGACATTGGTAACAATTCCTCTCTTGAATTGTTCCATCTTGTATTTTTCAATACCATGTCACTATATGTATGATTAAATAGGTCCAAGCAACCTTTAGATCTACCACAGTAGATCATGTTACCTAGAAATTAGGTTTCTACTTTAAGTCAATCACTGGAGAAAATATTCTTTCATCCTAGTCTTAACCAATTGAAAGAGCAATTTGTTTTCCATATGTTTCCAATCATATTTTACTTGGAAAACATTGGCACTCCCACTAGCCTTTGGTAAACACATAGAAAACGTTCATTTAAAATGAACATTCTATGATCTAGTTGCTTACTTCAATCCTAAACTAGATTGTAGTAACTTTCAACCCTTATTAGCATTTTGTGATGTGACCATCCCTTTCTGGTTGTGTTGTATAGACACCATCCATGATTAGTGGTCATGACATCCAATGCTCAATAAAATGATCATAGATATTAGCTGTGACAAGTAAAATTCTTGTGGATTTAGGAAGAACGACTTGGTATAACCAATTGAGCCTTATTGGTACTACGCTTGTACCATCCATGTATCATCTCGTTTGAATACTCACTGCAGTATTCAAAATTATAAGCTCCCTTTGTACTTTGATACATGGGATTCATTATTGAACTTTAATTGATATTGTCAATCTTAATTGATTGGCATATACTGCTTACTTGTAGGAAATATTATTCTTAATGAATAATGGATCACTATCCGCAGTGAATACGAAAACCATCACCATGGTTTTTCTTTCCTACGCAGCATGAGTCTCTGGAACATTCCTATTCCACATGCGCTTGTGGAACCAGTTCCTATGCCAACTATATGTGCATCTCTGGCATTGACTAAACCCAAGTCAATATGGCTCCCACTATCTCAAATAGAGATGTATCCCCTTATACATAAATGTAGTCTATCATTTGACTACTACTTTTCTATCTTAGGGATTTATGTAATATCCTAAGAAATCGTTAGGAAAATTACAATAGATGCAAAATGTGTTTGTACTTGATGCAAGTTTGTTTATATCCTAACAAACTCTTTGCATTTAAACGCGTGTTTTTTATGAAATAATGGATTTTCATCATACCATAACTCATATGATATCCATTAGTCATATTAGTTGGCATATGATTATGGGATATCATCGTTATTTGCAAAGAACATCATAAAATATAATGTAAATTTCTGTAAGTTACAATATAGATACTACTTACATCATAACTATGATGTATAAAATGTGCGTTTAGGAATTACTCCATGCTACATTTTGTTGATAAATGTTGACATGTAAGACTTCATCATTGATCCTCCTCATTAACATTAATGTCACGATGTAGATAAGGTAATGTGCATTTAGAAATTACTCCACTCTACATTATCATGATCAACGAATGCTTGGTCAAGATATTCTTCGGTATGTTGGCCCGAAGAAACTCATATCTTCTTACCACACATATACATCATTTTACCATTCCTTAATGACTTAAAGGAATCTAATGAAGTATATTTACCACTAGATTACCATTTAGAATAATCCACACTCACTTATTGAACTAATTCCAATAGCATTGTGGCTTACCTTTATTTTTAAAGGTTCCTTTGCCCAAAACTAAGTATATATGTCGATAATACCAAAGGTGTTTAGTTGTATCGAGCCTAAATACCAAACCAGGCATATCCTTGATGTATATTTTAAGTTTTGCTTGAAAAATATTTATCTTTCCACAACTGGGTAAATTAATTCTTACATCTTATATTCATCAAGATATTTCCTATGATTCATGTACCACTAAAATATCACCTGATTATTCTTCACCACAAACAACATTCATTATAGAACCTAGAATAATGTCTCCATGTGTCCAAAGGACATGTGAGATAAATGTTTTGGTTATACTCATTGAAAGTTCAACTTGAATCATTCACTTGGCAATTTGAAGTCGTGTACTTCTCACTGCTAACTTAGGAATCACCTTTTCTCAGCATCTTGGAGAATACACCTGACTTCTAGTAATGTTTCTATACTTAATTGGTTAATATATTAGAATACACATATGTAATTGGAATATTGCATTTAATATCCAAGTAGTAGGATTGAAACATTACTTTCATATTGATGAATATTCCTAAAGAAGTGGGTACTTTCTTATTCAATTCAGTTTATTGACTTTAAACTTCTATAGTTTTATTTCAAGAAATGCAATGAAAATAACCTCATGTTAATACCTCTTTCATTGAAGGATGTTGTGAATGTGCCCTTGGTGTAACTTTTCATTCTCCTTTTCGCTTTGTCTTTCAATTTTTTTGCTATAATAATTAAGATTAAATTGTCTTTTATATTCTTATTTACTTGGTGAACCTTACTTAAATAGGTAATGAAACGTTTACTCCAAAATGTTTGTTTTGTTACCTAGAACGATACATGAGTAATTGGGTGTATGAATGGGATGACATGAAATATTGTCATCTGCCTTCCAATTTACACATACCCTGTGTAATCATCTCATTCTAATCTTGCTTCACTTTCTCCTTGTAAACTACTCGGAGATGAGACTAAATGTTATTCCATCGATGTCCAATGTAGTGACTGCAACTAACATCGGACATTGATGATTACATAATTACATAACCATCATATTCATTGTATATTAGTCTATTGTAAGTAATTTTTACACCATCGCTTCCTGGGGTAGTATAACAGGTATTGGGGACACTTGCACCTTGAATTTCTGGTATCGTAGTATTGTGCGCAAGCGCCTATAGTGCACTTGGAAACTCATGTCAATGTGAACATTTACTTTATCCAACATTTATCATAGTTTATATTGTGGTATTATTTCCCATTTTCTACAAAAGTAAATTTTAACATATTAGTACTTTTTATCTGATTGTCATTTAAGGCATTTTTATTAATTAATTAATTAAATCATTAAATGTCTCCCACTATTTTATTGAATTCTAGGAACCCTCTATACTAGAATCAGAATACTCTATCACTTGAGTATTTTAGTGGCAAGGATCCCTAAACCTCTCCTCATAGTCTATAAGCTTTATCTACGCCACTACTTGGAGTGTTCAAGGTAAGCGTTTGACTAGTCAACTGTATTAACTCGTGACTCTTTAATCTGTTGAGTGAAGTCTCAGCTTCTAAAAGCATAACTTGATTTACTCAATGTTTGCCTATAAAATTACAACAAGCTAGCTTTGGATACTTCTTTGTTGCAATTTTAGTTATGTCAACTCACTACTCTCATAAGAACTCTCCGGTAGTAAGAGGTACCCTCAGCTTTGGCATGATGAGAACCTTGAATACCTAGTTTTGTCCAAATTGAATGATGGAAGACGATAATGAATTAATATTTCTTTGAGGGTGTTTATGTTTTAATGTGATGAAAGAAATCATTTTCTATTTTCTAATCATGTACTATGTGATCGCAGTCGCAACTGACCATGCAAGAAATAGAAAAATCCACCACGTCACATATTCATTTTATCTTGCATGCTTTTTTATTATTCTATGTGTTCGCACGTAAACTACACATACACAAAAATAATAAACCATGCAAAAACAAAATGATGACTTGATCATTAGCTGATTCTAATGGTTGATCCATTGAGTAAATAATGGATCAACCTAGACCCTAGGGGGTCTACCTTGAGACACATCACTTGTGACTCGAGTTGCAGCACCTCTCATCTAATACATCAAGGTCATGTCTGGTGCATCAACATAACTTGGCGTGAAGTGCATCTATGCTCATCTCGTTATTACACAACAGTACTAGCTCGCACATGAGGGGGTCTTAGGGTATAAAATACAACTCTGAGAATGAGCACGCGGACCCTTATACATATAATGATGTTTAAACGACACGCAGATCGTCCTTTAATTAAAATAATTATTACAAACCATGCAATAAATAAATAAATAAATAAAAATCACCAAACATACATTGTTCATTTTAAGGCTCATGATCTGTCATATACGCATTAAACTCAAATATATTAAATAAATGCAAAAATTAAAAATTCTCTGATGGCATTTTTATTGAATTAAAATTCACTCGTATTTTAATTCAACAAATCTCACCATTCAGTCCCTTTAATTAATTTAATTTTAAAACCAAAAAATAAATTAATTAATTAATTTAATTTAACACTGAAATTAAATTAAATTAACCCATGGATTAAAAAATTAAATTTTTAACCAAAAAAATAATATTTAATTAATTTAATTTACAACCAAAATTAAATTAATTATTTTAATTATTTTTTTATTAAAATAAAATAAACTAGGCCACAAAAACACCAGGCACGGCCTGTGGGGGTCGGGGCGAACCCACATAGGCCCATTTCGTGCCTTGCAGACCCCGTGCAGAGTGCTCTGGGCTGGGCAGGTCCACCCAGACCTGTACGTGGTCGGGCAGACCCGCCCAGACTCGTTTCAGGGCACAGAGTACCAGGCTATGGTTACCTGTCCGCTGGGAGGACCGGACAACGGCCAGAGCAAATACTGGATCGGCCTAGGGGCAGTGCGACCCGGTCCAGGTGGGGTGGTCTTCTGAGCAGATGATGGATCTTGGCCGGAGGGAGGTGCATTGTCGATCCGAGATCTGTCGGCAAGGGCGGCACGGTCAGTCGAGGAGGCTGCGGTCGGGTGGGAAGCACCAAGACCAGGGGAGTCGTGGGGAACTGGGGGGCTTTGTAATGGAAGAAATATCGGTCGCGAGCTAGTAGCACCAGAAGAAGCTCTGTTGCGGCGGTTGTCTCGCGGGTGGCAGTAGTCTGAATAGATATTGCTGGTGGGGAAGTCACCTTCAAGGAGGGAGACTGAAAGAGGGTTCTGTCGGAGAAGGGAGGTGTGACGGAGGGGGTCTATGTGGCCAGGGTGGCCCATTGTTGGGCAGCCGTCGGAGCACCAGGCGGCACTGGTTCTGGCTGGGGAGGGTCGGAGGAGCTCCGGCGAGGCACTCAAGTGGGAGGGCAGTCTGAGGAGGCGCTACCCAATGGCCCGGTTCGGGAGGTGTCACGTGCTGAGGCGATCGGGGTTGTGGTCAGCGAGCGCAGGGCCGCTGCGGTGGTGAGAGAGGAGCCAAAGGAGGCCTCTTCCATAGGGAGACAGGGGGCCACTCGGCCCCTGTAATTTGACCCTTTTTTGTTTGGTTTTTTTTACTTTGTCTTCATATCGAAGACTTTACCGCCCAAAAACAAAGTCTCCTACAACCCCTTTTTTTAAATTTTGTTTCATAGGTGTAATTATCCACATATGCTAACAAAATTATAATTTAATATTATTATTATTATTATTATAAAATTAAAATAAATTAAAAGTAATTAATTTCAAAAAACCAGTGACAAATCTGATAACGGAAAAAAACTATTCCGACTATCGGAACTCCGGCCGACATCGGGGTTCACTGGAATTTTTCAAAAACATGACCACTTATGGGTATATAAACATATAAATAAATATATGTTCATCAACTTAAAACCTCACAAAACAATTTCAATCTTAATTGTTTTAATTTCAATCGGAATTCAAAACATAAGATAGCTGCAAACTAGCCATCCAGTGTCGGATTCCAAATCCGTTTGAGGCAATGGAACCGTAACGACGCCCTTCATTAAATTTAATGAAAATTTAATTTTTGTTTGGATTAAATCCCTCATGCATCGCTCTGATACCAATTAAAGGTATTGAGCACCTAGTGGAATCCCTGAAATTTGGGTTTTTTAAAAAATTCACCGACGATCGGCATGAATTTGTCGACGTCAGCGAATCGCTGCACGATTTAAGCCAAGGATCTCGCGTGAAGAATTTTAAGCACAAAATTAAAACTATAGAATACCCGGTTTAGATCCAAATTTGCGCTCAACGTCTACTCGTCGTTGGCGATCTTTGCTCAAAAAAT
Source organism: Viscum album (assembly GCA_963277665.1). Classification (NCBI taxonomy): domain Eukaryota; kingdom Viridiplantae; phylum Streptophyta; class Magnoliopsida; order Santalales; family Viscaceae; genus Viscum; species Viscum album. The sequence goes on along the minus strand of OY728135.1, from coordinate 245,224,788 downwards.
CTGAAATCGAATTCATCTAGATCATCCACACGCGCTTCAGGAATCTGCAGGATCGCCGATCATCAAAATCTAGGTGCTAGCGCATAGTTCCAATGATGTCTTTGATGCTCTGACGATCATTGCATCACCTTGCTTGTGATGCTTGAGAGAGAGCTTGATCCGAGTTTCGAGATCTAGATCCTCTCTCTCTAGAACATGGGAGAGATAAGAAGAGACATAAATCCCATGAATAGTACTTGGCATGTGCCTCTCTCTTCTATTTATAGAGTGCTAGAAAATTATCTAGTATTGCCTCCTCTGTCATCGAATAATTAACACTTTGTACAAATGATATTATGACTATTATACTGATCCATAAATATCATTTATTATTATTATCACTTAGTTGTAATATAATAAATATATTATATGATAATAATTGAGCCATTAACTTAGCTAATACTTCTCGCAAATATTAAATGAACCTTGAATATTTTAAACTAATATTCATTCAAATAATATTTTCATGTATTTACTTTAAAACTTGTAAATACATTTAATAAATAAATCCAATGCCCATTATTCTTAACTTGAATAATATGAATTTATTTATTTCATTAGTGATCATATCTCCTTGGACAAATCTCATACCCCAATGGTGGGACCCACCATGTCCAATAAATCTATTCAGCTGAATATGGAAGATTCTTGAATACGCTATTGTGTGTGACTCTCTAGGTACTTATCTTGATAGTATTGAATATTATTCACAGACCAAGAGTGGGATCTAGTAACCCATCATGACCCCTAAAGAGATAAAGATTTTCACAGCGGTGAAAACCAACCTACGAGCATGCACTGTGTAATATAATCTATGTCTTTAATATCTCATAAAGCAAGATGCACACTCATATCATTTCCCTTTCTTGCTTTATTATTTGTTGATCAAACTGGATGGATTTACCTTGTACTATCATGGCCATGGATTTATTAAGGTACTGTCATCCTGATCAACATGGCCCGAGATATATAACTTCTTTAACCTGGAAGCGACAAATCCTTTCTTGACCATTCAACCAATGTCATGTCACCAATGACGCACCCAACACAAACTATCTCATCACGATTTCATTATCATTGTTTTTTCCTTGTATCAAAGTACGTGGTCAAATGGCACACATTGGTAATGATCTCAAGTCAGGACGCCATTACACATGCATGTAGATAAGAACATCCAATGACACCCAAAACATGTGGTGTTCCTATTGGCATGTATGTCCTCATGATCTCACTACTAGAGATCACTTATTGCAAACTTCATGAATTATTATGAGCCCCCACACCTAATTGTCAAACATCTACTATCTCCAGTCAGTAAGATGTATCTATACCATAGGACCTATGTTTATGATTAATTTCATAGAATCTCATGATTCTAGTTATAGCCTGAGATCTGATATAACCTTTTGATGCGATAATTAATCTATGGACATTACCATTAAATAGTGGATGTAGAAATATCTACACTATAATGGTAAGAATACATCATGTATATCATGATTTGTTAAGCAAAAGTACTATATAGTTGGGTCTAGGGCACCCACTATTACAACATTTTGTGCCCCGGGGTACTTGTCTATTTCCTAAGAAGACCTTAACAAATGCTTTGCAACCCCATACATGTGTGTGCAACAAAACGGGTTTCTTTCCACTCCATAACTCGAAGGGAATTCTGTTTTCCACTTTAGTTGGAGCTCAGTTTAATGCATATGTTTCATTTTGTAATGCATATACCTAAAAGGATAATGGAAGATCTACATGACTCATCATTGACCTTATTATGTCTAACAAGGTATGGTTCCTCCTTTCACTAACACCATTCCACTATGGTGTGTAAGGTGGATTGAGTTGAGATAGAATCTCAAACTCCTATAGAAAGTCGATAAACTCTTGGTTAATATATTCATCACCTCAATCTGATCGAAGCTTCTTTATATTCTTACCAAATTGATTCTATACTTCATTCTTGAATTCCTTTAATTTATCAAAGGGCTCGGACTTATACCTCATTAAGTAGACATAGCCACATCTACTCAAGTCGTCAGTAAAAGTTATGAAGTAAGAATATTCACCTCTAACTTCTACTAAAAATGGTCCACACACATCAGTGTGTACCAATCCTAGAAGCTCTGTGACCCTTTCACCCTATCCACCAAATGGTGGTTTGGTCATTTTTCCTTATAAAAAACATGACATCTTTCAAGTGGTTTTAGCTTAGAAGAGTCTAAATAACCATCTTGACAGAGATTTATCAAACGCTTCTCGTTTACATGACCAAGACAGAGATGCCATAGTTGGGTATTATATGAGTCATGTGAACATGATTCATTATCGATTTCCAAAACTTGGTTTTCATAATTTAATACATAAAGAACGTTATTTAAATGTGTCATACCATAACATGTGTTGTTCTTATAAAAGAAACAAATTTTATTTCCAAACTTGAAAATAAACTCATCTGTATCTAGGCATGATACAAAAATTATGTTCTTGGTAATTGTAGGTACATAATAACAATATTTCAAAACCAAAATCATTCTTGTCGGCAATGAGAGGTGTTAGTCACCAATGACTAGAGTAGTCGGTTTCACACTATTAGCAGCTCATAGATCCACCTCTCCTCTAGAGATCTTTGGAAATATACTTGGTCCCTGTATTTAGATACAGATGTGAGCACCACAATTTGTATCTAATATCCAATATGTAGATATGGGAAGATTACACTCGATAACGAACACACCTTTAGCTTCCTCTAGCTTAGGGTGCAGTTCCTCTTCCAATGGTCTGGCTTGCCACACGCAAAACATATTGTATCCTTTTCCTTGCCTTGCCTCTGGATGTTCTTCTTCTTGGAAGGATGATGCTCGGGATATTTAGATTATTTATAAGTCTTAGGCCCCTTTTTCTTATTCTTCTTTTTCTTATTCGCTATAAGGACTGTGGGTTTATCATGCCCCATATCCTTATCCACTTGGCGAATCAAAGTAAGAAGTTCTGAAAGACTCAACTCATTATTGCTCGTATTATAATTAATAATAAAACTGGAGAAGGTCTTAGGCAGTGATAAAATATGATATTTGTACGTAACTCATCTAGGAATTTAATCCCTAAGATGTTCAGGCATTCAATGTAGCTGATAAGCTTGACTATATGAGGCCCAGCTGGCGTAGACTCTCCAAGCTTAGTTGTAAACAAAGAATTGGAGGTATCATATCTCTCTTGTCTCTCCTTCTCTTTATAGAGATCCTGAAGGTGAGACATCATGTTATAGGCATCCATATCTTCATATTGCTTCAAAAGCTCATTGGACATGGATGATAGCATGAAATATTGAACATTTGTAGCATCATTCATATGTTTCTCAAAGAGAGATAGCTCTTCATCACTTTCCTCATTACCAAGTGAAAATAGAAAAGGTTCTTCCAGTACATATAATTTCCTTTCATGGCGAAGGATGACACGTAGGCACATTTGCTACTCTTGGAAATTTGTGACAGTGAGAAGGTTGTCATTCTCAAGTATGGATTGCAATGATATGTTTGATGTCATTTTATTTCTATTTCTACAAATAAGATGAGAAGATATTTTAGTACTTTATCTGACAAAATTTAGACAAATAAATAAATATTATATTTATTAGTCTCCCGCTATTTTATCGAAGCCCAATGCCCTCACCATTGGCTTCAGAATATCTTGTTTCTTGGACATTCTAATGGCAAGGATCCATATTCCCCTTACCATTACCCCAACTTTGGTTAGTCAAGAAACTTGAATGGTTTTAGGTAGGCTTTCCAAATTCCAACTGCATTAATTCACAGTTCCTTGATCTTCTGAGTGGACTCCCCAATCCTGAAATCCTGAATTGGATTTCCTCAACCTTTGGCAGTCAACCCTTGATGTGAACTAAGTTAATTCAACCCAAAACTTCAAGTTATAATTCTCCAATAATTGAAAACACCCCAACTTTGGTTGGCCAAACACTTTGAACTATGGTTCGATTTCAACCAAAGTAATGGAAGGCTATACCGACTTAATATTTTATTGAGGGATTTTATCCTTTTATGCATAAATTTCCAATTATTATCTTTATCACATGCTTGTTAATATTAAGTGGGTTTACTTAAGTGATTAACCATGTATTTGATAATATTTACACATAAGGTAGTTTATTTTAGTTATATCTTACATTCTTGTTAATTTCATTAAATTATGTGATCGTGACAAAACATCCATAATGAAATAACAATGGAACTTGACAGAAATAAAATAATAAAGTGGTAAAATCATGAGCTTATACTAATTGTTATTTTATCTAGTGGTTGATAAACTAATCGCTGACCTAGGGGGAAAACACCTTGAACCAATTAAGTTTCGTGTTACAGCTTTCCACCTGTCCACCTATGTATCTCCTTGGATTAGTTTCACCTCAACTCCAAACTTGAACCGCCTCCACTATCTTGGGAGCTCTGTCCTTTACATATTCCTTTTACTCACATGCATGTGAGGAGAAAAAGGGTTTACATAAAAGAAACAGTGGGCACACAGGCCCTACATAATAAGAGGAAAGAAGACACACATGACAAATTTAATTTAATAATAAAGTAAATGAAACCAATCACATACAAAGGTCTGGTCTATGCTCACGATCATCCACATGCATGCAACGAATTACATATTTAATAAAACTAGCATTCAATTCTTAATCATTTTTATTTAAGATAAATTGTGCTCGAATCAATTAATTATTATCTTTAATTAATCAATTATTTTATCTTAATTCTTATCTGAATTTCCTTGAGATTCTCATCTATTATAATTTTAAACAAATTAAATAAATTCATTTAAAATTAACTGTGTACATAAATGTACCTTGGAGGCAACATGGTTAATGCTCATTCGAATCTACCCAACATGTATTATACTCGTATATAGTTTTACTTTTGTGACATATGTCATATACGACTTATCACGTACTTTCATGGCGTGTACAATTACATGAATTGCGTGATTTTTCAATCACATGTTATGCTTCAATACACATAGAGTAACAACTGTAATAGATTCATACACGATATGAAGATTTGAACATTACTCATATATTAATTAAAAATTTATATATAAAAATATTAAAACTCATCACATGTCATGTCCTATCAACTTAATGACCACACGCAAACACATGTCTCAAGGTTTACATAATATAATAAATAAATTTTAAATTTGTGTAATTTGGTGTAAGTACACAATGTATACAGGCGAGCTACATGGCATGTATATCTCTCACCGTCTATCAGAGGTACACGGCTAGGGACTCAACGTGTAAATCGTACCTTGAAAATTGGAGTACACGGCGTGCATCATGGACTACACAACGTGTTAACTCTGAGCTACACAGTCACCAGTCGGGTAGGTCGTGTATGGATTACACGACCTGTCTATGACTCAAAGGGACTACACGCTGTGTATGTGGGCTACACGGCGTGTAATTCGGATGACCGTGTGCTAGTTTGTCCCAATCAACATGCGGTGTAAGAATAAAATACACAGTGTGTCATCAATGCACATGAATTGAGTAATTATTGAATTAACTCATGGTGCATTGAACACAAGTACATGGTGTGTAACTCCAGTTACACGGCGTGTACTCCTGTGTTGTCTGGATAGAATCCTTGGCACCTATGGATGAGTTCCTCAATTTTATATTAATCATAAAATTAATTGTTTCGATTAGATCTATGAGAAACGAAGGAGGAAGAAGCAGATCTTGCAATTTGGATTAAAAGAACGATTAAACTTGAATTGAAAAACTAAATTGTAAATGTGTAAATCACCAATGATCTTTACATAATTATAAATAATTATGTGACCACTCTAATGCCACTTGTAGGTTTCGAGCGCAGCGAAAGCATACGATGGGTGGTGCCCAACTTTGCTTTTTTCCATGATCGATGATTAATCCTAGATTTCACACAATGTTGAACGTAGTGATCAACAGAATTAAATCAAAGAATCAAACAATAGAAACTGTGCCAGAACTAGAGGGAGGATCATCACATATTATTTATAATTAATTTAATTAATTAAAGAATTACCTTTGTTGGAATTCTTTCTTCGTTGATGAATTTGGTGACAGATATGTGATGCACCGTCATTGCGTTGTAGGAATCAAGCGTGGATTCCATCTAGCGGCGATCCACACGTGTTCTGTGAATCTCCAGATATCGCTGAAGGAATCTCTGAGTGTTAGCATGGCAGATCCTTACGCTTGCGTCGTCTGCCTTTGATCGCTTCAAGAACCGCTTCCAAAGCTTTCTCCTTGATTTGGTGGAGGAGGATTGCTCTCCGTTCTTAGGAGCTTTCTTGGAGAAGGGAGCTCTCTAGGGCATGAGAGAATTCTCCAAGTCCATTATACACAGCCAAACAAATGAATTGGCTCTTTGAGAAAATAATATAAATGGGTTTATATATTGCTAGGGTTAAAGTAAAATAATAACAGAGGTGTCCTTCATTATTTATTTAATCCCTACGGAACCTCATGTCAAATAATAATACTAATATTATTATTTCTCGACATGTGCTTAATTTGTGAATTATATTAAATATTATTTAGTTAAATAATATTCAATATTTATTATTTCTCACCGGACCTGAAAACTTAGTTCGTCATTCATCCATATTTATCGAGCCTTAAATAATGACTATTTATTTATTAAATAAATATCATTATATTATTCATCAATAAATAAATAAATATTATATTCACTAAATAGAAAATAAATATTTATTAAATATTCTTCTCACATTATATTCTCTCGAATAACTAGTGACAGAATAAATGCGATCAAGCATACATGAATAATTATTAAACCATGTCCAGGATTAATATTTATTCAACTTGTTAAATAATAATATATTATTTAACTGAGATTCTGGATACACTTGGTGTGTGACCCTCTAGGCCTCTTTCTCAGTGGCATTAGGCGAAGCAGCCTAAAGTTCAAGGTTATCATCTAGCAACAAGTCAAGGAACCCATAGAGAAAGAAGTTAATGTCGCAATGGTATGTTATCTCATACAGATGCTTACTATGTAATATAATCTCTTTATCACGATATCTCTAATCAAGCAGGTTGCATGTCAGTGTCATCAACCAAAGTGTTCGATGTCTCTTTCTTTGAATTCCTGAAAATTGAATTTGCCTATAGAACACCATAGCCATGGATTTATTTAGGCTATATCATTTCTATCAAAGGGTCTGAGATGTCAAATTTCATTAAAGAACAGAAGAGACAAATTCTTTCTCGCATTATTCATTAATACAATATTACTCGTGACGTACCCAACGTATCCTACCTCGCCACAAACATATGTCGTCATGGTTTTTGTCAATACATCAAAGTACGTGACTCATAATATTTATTAATAATAATCTTAAATTCTAAGGATTGATATACATGTTCGTAGATAGGAATATCCAATGACACATAGAAATGTGAGTTTCCTACTGGCGGGTCTCGTTCTCATAATATCATACTAGATATTACCAAGGGCGTACACCATGAGAAGGTGTCTCAAATTCCTATGAGTCATCACCCCTGATAGCCTGTATCATTTGTGTCCCTCAAATGATATCATTCGGCTATAGAACATTTATTCAAGAATAGTGTTGTAGCACTTTCGGGTTCTCATCATAGCGAGGAACTCCTCCAATGGCCCGAAGACCTTCATTTTTTATTGATTTTTGATAATCCACCTTTCAAGGGGTGAGGTGGAACCCTTACAAGGTCTGTAGGCGTAAGTATTACATGGCCCGTAGGCCTTAGAAGAATTCATTGCTCGTGGGCTTCAAACATTACATACAACTCACACTAACTACTTGGAATTGCTCCTCCCCAGCATCTTCATCGTGAAATCAGCTCTCCACCTTCGCATGGATGTTCGGCTAGGCTTTCTCGTGCATGCATAGGCTTGTCCCGATGGCAGGTGTCATACCCTCTCATTCCTGCAATCCGTTTAGCTTCTACTGTGGTGAAAGTTCATTGCTCATCCTCCTTCTAGAACATGTTCCTTGTAGGTTGTCTGAATTGTATATGCACTAAAGGTGACCCGAAGGCCTTGAGGTGGCCCGAAGGCCTTACTGACCCGAAGGCCTAGGTGGCCTGAAGGCCTTAAAGGGCTCGAGGACCAAATCGGTGGCCCAAAGGCCCAAACGGGGGAATAGTCCCGGCTGCTACAGTAACCCGGAAATATGTCTCCGCCTAGATTTGATCTCGGGTCGCCTGGATGCACTTAAGGAGTCCTCACCAACCAGGTTGAGGCTCATGTGCGCGGGGAACTGCTATGACCTTTTAGTGTGACAACTAATCTTAGGACATTATCACATACTATGTCACGCAGAAGAACAATCATGATGTGTTAAGTAGTTTATTGATATTCAAAACCATGAATACAAGTTATCATAAAGTACATAGAAAATGGTTATAGGGCACCAACTCCAACACTTGGTACTATCACTAGAAATAAAGTTCGTCTAGTAACTAATGATTATAACCAAGAAGAAGGAATTGACTATGGTTAAACTTTTGCACTCATCGCTCGGTTAGAATTCATTAGAATCTTGTTAGTGTTTGTCTCTCACCTTAATTTCAAACTCTTTCAAATGGATGTTAAAAAAACCTTATAAAATGATTTTATTAACGAAAATGTTTTTGTGGAACAACCACCTGGTTTTGAAAATCCTATTTTTTTAATCATGTTTTCAAATTAACTAAAGCTATTTATGGTTTAAAACAAGCCCATTGGGGGCTTGGTATGAGCATTTATATGGGGTTTTTTATCAAGTGGTTTTAAAATGGAAGAAGTTGATTCAACTCTTTTTCTGAAACGCATCTCAAATGATTTATTACTTGTTCGAATTTATGTTGGTGTGATTTTCAACTCAACCAATGAATCTGTTTGTTTTAAATTTTTAGATATAATGAAAAAAGAATTTGAAATGAGCATTACGGGAGAACTCAAATTCTTTCTCTGTTTTCAAATTTCTCAAAGAAATGATGGAAATTTTCTAAACCAAGGCAAATACACCAATGAACTCTTAAAACGATTTGGCATGGATCACACTAAAGAAATTAGTATGCTCATGAGTACAACTTGTAAGCTAACATCGAATGAAGTCAGTAAACCGATCGACAATAAGCTTTATAGAAGTATGATTGGTAGTCTACTTTATCTTACTATGACCCGTCTTGACATCATGTTCAATGTTTATCTTTGTGTTCTCTTTCAATCAGATCCAAAGAAATCTCATTTTAAATATGTTAAAAGGATTTTTCGTTATTTAAAAGGAACTAAAAATATTGGTTTGTTTTATCTAAAAAGGACTTCTTTTGAATTAACTAGTTTTTTTAATGCTAATTTTTATAGATGCCAATAGATAGGAAAAGTGCAAGTGGGGCTCGCCAAATACTTGGAAAATCTCTCATCTCATTGAGTAGTAAGAAGTTGAACGTTGTTGCTCTTTCTACAGCCGAAGCAGAATACATAGCCACTGGGAGTTGTTGCGCCCAAATAATACGAATGAAACGCGCTCTCTTAGACTTCGGGTTTACATATGACCATATCCCTATTAAATGCGATAACACTAGTACTATCAATATCTCCAAAAATCATATCCAGCACTCGTACTAAACACATTGACCTTAGTCACCATTTTTTAAGAAATATCATTTCCAAAAATGTGATATCTTAATAGAATTTGTTGGGACCAAATATCAACTCGAAAATATTTTCATCAAACTCATTGCTCTTGATCATTTTGATTTTATTAAAGGCGAATTATAAATGATACGCTTGTGACAATTTCCATTTGAACTTGGCTAACTTGAGCAATCTTTTTAAAATTTATCTTGAAAATCTTGATTTATCTTTTTGTTCTTTGTTTTCGATTTCTCTCATGACTAAGATCCATACATCTCAATTGTGTTGTCTTTTGAGGGAGTCTTATCTCTTTTATTCTAAATTTTTTCTTGAGAGATATTTCGTTTTCAAATTACTTTTTAAAAAAATGTTCTCTTATTTTCAGATTTCAAAGTCATATTTTCTAAAACAAGTTCTTTTTATTATAATTTTACTATTTTAAGCTCTTAAATTAAACTTGTTTTGAAACCTTGAATTTACTTTGTTATTATATTTAAAACATACTTATGTATTACATTTTTTAAAAAAATGTGTATTTTATCTCTTAAAAGGAAGATTAATGATGAGCAAAAATTCTATATATTCTCTCTGACAATGTTTTTAAATTTATCTTTGACAAAATCCAAATCGAAGGACACTTTGGAAGTATGTTTTCACAACCAAAGGAAACTACATCAAGCTTTTTTCAAATAAAAGAATCAATCAATGGAGGTAAAACCATCTTTGAGGTGTGTATCAAATTTTCTTGATACTCTTTACTTTTATCCTTTTCTTTCTTCCTCTCTTTTTCACTTTTTCTTCTCTTAAAGTTTATTTTTCCTTTCTTTATTCTCTTTTTATCTTTTATATCTATTTTTGTTTTATTCTCAAAAAAAAAATCATTTAACTTTCCTCTCTCATGCTTTTATTAAAGGGAAATTTGGAAGTTATGAGGTGTTTTCAAAACCTTTTTATTGTTTTTACTTCTCTAATTCAAAATGCATTTATATCTTGAATTTTTTTTTTCAAATTTATCTTTCTAAATCTTTCTAGAGTTTTTCAAATCTTTCCTTTTATGATTTTCTTCCCACTCCTTTTTGATAATTATAAAGAGGGAGAAGTTTATATTAAATAATTTCTCTTGGGGGTATTTTAAACTCTAAAGGGGGAGAAGGGAAAAGTTTTGAACTTTTTATGTGATTGCTTTTTTTTTTTGTAATGTGGCGAGTTTTTGAAATTTGTGTTAAATGTTTTACTCTTACTTGATATATGACATGCTTAATTTATTTACTTAACCTTATTAAATATCTTAGTGTCATCATGAATCCTTGGATATATCTTTCACTCTTGATTTACATTTAATAAATCTTTTTATACTAAGTGTGTGATCATCAAAAAGTGACTCAAGATGTTTTTATGATCACAACACTCATTTATGTAACATTTTTATTAGGTGATTTTCAGTTATTTCTTTTATACTCCAAGTCATGTCATTAATGGATCAAATGACGTTATTAAAGACAATTCAAAAGCTTCTTGAAGATCTTGTTAAAGGTTTGAACCAATCACTTATCATGTTTGAGATCTTGAAATGACATTGGAAGATCCATCGAAGGTTGTGGATGGGAGCAAGGGTGGCTATGCTTGAAGGTGGAGGCATGCAGGCAATGTAGGACACCGGCTAGCCGGTGCCATGTGGACAACACACCTATTGCAGCAGAAGACCACCGGTCAATCGGTGGCAATGTCAGATGTCTCCCCCTTTCTGTCAGAAGGCTGTCAGTCAGCCGCTTGCTAGTAGCGGCTAGTCGGTGGTGGTTTTCCAAAAGCTCTCAGCTCCATGTGACCCACCGACCAAACAATGGGGTGCACCGAGTAGCCAGTGGTCGATAGGTGCACCAGGTAGCCAGTGGGTCGGGACAGGTCTTCCAAGAGTGCCATTAATGATGGTCAAAAATGTCATTAGAGCAATATTCTCCGACAAACTCCAGAAGCTTCCCAACCCTTTGGGGGCCTATACTTGAAGGCTTGGATCTTAACAACGATCTTATGCAACAATCCTCGCTCAAATCAATGACGTCGAATCGCTAGAAATCTCAATGTTCTTAGAGTCAAATCCTTTCTCAATCTCTTAAAGGCTTTCACCCTTTCTTTTAATCTATAGTCTCAAACTGTACTCATCCTATAGTCTCAAATTGTACTCATCCTTAAAAGAGATAAGGGAGCAGAATTGTAACAGTTTTGCTCAAACAAGCTACTTTATTCTTATCACCTTCTTCCACGGGTTCTCACTACCGCAAAAGTGAGGGATGGATTTCTTAAATACCAGTGAAGTTCGAGGATGGTCACGGCCATAATCATGAGAGATTTTTTTATCACCACCAAGATCAATAGAGTAATAACATAACCTCTCAAAAAGAGAATGATAAATCAGTAAACCAAACCACAAGTTTGCATGGATACTTGATGGAGTTGAACAAATCAAAATCAACTCAACTAAATCTCGCATGCACCAAACCTATTACAAGTCACGCTCATTTATGCTCGCATTTAAATAAGTTCACAAAAAATGAATTTGATCTGATCTATACATGAATAAATTTAGGCCACGAGATGATCCACAGTTTACATCATTCTCAAAAAATAATAATAAGTCATAAAAATATCACACATAAATCTCAATACATATATGTAGTTGTCATGCAAATCATAGTATTCATCTCATGTTTAAACTAATTAGACAAAAATAATGTTATTATTAATAATGATAAACCTCTAAAGATGTCTTGAAGCTTTGATTGATGGGTAGGTAGATCCTCACCTACATTACCATGCCCCCATCAATTGTGAACACCTGCAAAAGCAATGCATTGATATTGAGCTCCATTTGACAGCGCTTAATGAAAACTGTTCACCGCACTTATCATGCTCAAGTGTTCCCAGATTGCTCATTGGAAAAACATTTTCCAGCACAAACAATTTTCAACAAATACTATCAAACATAGCCTAACCTGTCCAGTAATGTAACTGGCAGCCGGACTGAGAGCCAAAAATTCCACCAGTCCAGCAACTTCTTCTGGTTGGCCATATCTTCCTGAAGGCACAATAAACAACAAACGCAAGGAATCATTGAAACTAGCCCTCAAAAACACGTTTTAAGCGACGTTTGGTTTTCAAAATATTACAAACAGTCGGAGAGGGGGAATTACAAACCTACAAAAAAACATGCAAACACACGCATGCAGGTAGCCGGGAAGACTCGAACCCGAGACCTCCCCGACACCCCACAGGAACCTTTGCCACTAGGCTAGGCCCTGGGGCAACATTTGGTTTTCAAAATAAATATATCACCACATTAAAGTTCAAAATAAAATTTTCTTTCACTTCATCATCTTAGCCATCTTTACCTAAGGGAATAGTGGCCAGGATTTTCCTTTCAATATCTTCCCCAAGCTTAGCAGTCATATCAGATGCAATGAACCCAGGTGCAACCGCATTAACCTGAAAGCATTCCCCAATGAGAACTTGTTTTCCTATGCCATCCAATGGTAAAAGAGGAAAGCAGCACTCACATTTATGTTTCTACTTGCATATTCCTTCGCAACGGATTTTGTCAGAGCAATTACTCCACCTTTTGCAGCGCTGTAGTTGGCTTGCCCAGCATTTCCAACAAGCCCAACAACTGATGCAATATTGACTATCCTTCCCTGAAAATCAAATCTGAGACTTGTAGAAGTGATCGATCCCCATTACTCTACAAAACTTTTAGGCTATCTTTGGTTGAAAATATTTTTGATGGAAGATGAGGATGAAAATGTATGTGATTTATGCCTTATATTTTCATTTTCCAGGAAACAAGAAAACAAAGTTGCACTTGGTTTTGGAAAGCGTTGGCTATTTTCATTTTCCAAAAATGTATTGACAAACGAATTAGAAAATGTGTATGATAGTAGGAGAAAATAAAAAGTTACATAATCATCTGCTTTGCATTTTCATTTTCTAGGAAACAAGAAAATGATTTTTTTCCCCAAAATTCCTTAATTTTCATTTTTATTTTCTAACAAGTGTTTTCCATTTACAGAATTAAATGGATTTTTGGGAAATGAAAACATAAAAAGTTTTCCAAAACCAAATCCCACCCAAGTTATTTATTTTCCAAAATTGCTCATTTCGAACTCCATTTTCTAAAAAAATGTTTCCCATTTACATAATCAAATACATTTTTAGAAAATGAAACCAAAAAACCTTTTCATAAAAACGAGCGGAGCCTTAAACTACATGTAACCTTTTTCTTCTTCATCATAATCTTGGATGCTGCCTGCAAAATGGTAAACAACATCATTTCCCCACATAAGAATTCAGTCTACCTGAAACAAACAGATTCTAAACATACAAACCTGTGTACAAAGAAATACTCCTGTGAGATTCAGATCAATAACCTCTTGCCACTGAGGCCCTTTCATTCTCATCAAAAGGCCATCCCGGGTAATTCCTGAAGTTACAGTTAACATAGTGAGGGCCCATCTCAATGTAATATGAGAAACGGTATGACAAAATCTCTCAACCTGCATTGTTTATCAATATATCAACAGTTCCCCATGCATCAACAGCCTGCATGCATGAGTTGGAAAACCATGAGGCATTCGAAAACCACCATATGACACTGTACTCAGCCAAATGAGTAACCATCGGCTTACAGTTTTGACCATCAACTCCACATCCTCAAATTTTGAAACATCCCCTCTAAAAGTAAGGGACTGACCAGCACAAGCCTCGATCTGCAAGAAACAGAAAACCAACAAAACTTAGTCCATCTTATTGCCGTAAAAATAAATTTTTAAAAATGTGATGTGAAAGAAACATGAGAGATATCAACTGCAGCTACATTATTTACCTCACTGGAAACTTCTTCAGCTTCCTTTGACGACCTTGCATAATTAACTAAGACCTGGCTCAACAAAATAAAGAATCAGCATTGGAAAGACTGAGACATGAACAAAAAATATTCAACCAGGACGTTAACAACATGAGAAGCCATAGAACTTGTGATCAGTCAGCTTCATCCCTAGTGGCAACATACAGTGATGTGTCGAATCAAGAGAATGTCAGCCCATTATTAGGACCAAGGATGGAAAGAATCACGCAACATCCCTTTGAAGAGTTGAAAACAAAACCAATTTGGAGAACTATGATTAAATGCCTCACATGGGACTCACTTGATGACATTTAAGAAACCTATAAACCTTAGAACTCACGAAGAAAGACATTTTCCCCAGTTGTTGTTTAGTATATTTACCTCTTTTTTATTTCCTCGTTTATCATAGCTAGTGATTAAGTGAGAAATGTCTTAAATGTGTATTTTTCCCCATCCCATGCCAAAAAGGATGTTCTTTACTGTAAATTCAATTGATTGTGAACGATAAATCGATCTTTTGAAATCTAAACACAGTGTTTCTCTAAATAACAAGATTTTTGTGTGTGTTTCTCAACTTAGTGCTGAAAGTTAATTTTTTATTCTTATCAGTCTCATTCTTTCTCTCTAGAAAGACGAATCTTCCAAATTGCTTCGATTGTGGTGAGCAAAGTCATCAACCATCGCAGCTAGTTCATCCTTTTCATTTCTTTGAAACATATAATATAAGCGCAATACAGCAAGTGAGCCTGAGAACATTGCACACTACAGTGATTTCCACTGGTTTAGGGGATAAATGGGGCAAAAAAAACATGTTTACTTTAATAATTCATGAATAGGTGGGACAGAAAGAAAAAATTTGTTCAACTGTGATAAGATAGTGCATGGCATACCAGAACACGGGAACCAAATTTCAGAGTGGGAGAATTTGTTCCCCATTTAAATCAGATAGCATCAAAAATGACCTCAGGCAACATGTGATCAGAACAACTAGTCCATTGGGAGAACACGGCCAAAAAAACTTTGAAGGAATCGTTTCAATTTCTTTTAGCATGAGTACAATTGGCAAATGTGGTTCAGGTTATACATAAGTCGTCAGGCCATCAAACAAATGAAGAAGAAGAAATATTGAATGCATAATCTTACCAGAATTCTTTTAAAATAACCCCGGGAGAATTAAAGTTACCTTTCTAATTACCAACAACATCAATTAGTTAATTGCAGAGTAGATGATGCAGGGAGGAAGCAGGCCCCATAGCAGCCAGAAAATGAAAGATATGACAAAAAAGTGTGAAGGTAAAAAAATAAGTATAAATATGTGTTGTAGATATTGGCAACGTTGGAGAATCAACAAGTGAAAGTTGAAAGGCGAAATCCACAAACCTTACAACCTGCTTTCCCCATTGTCAGAGCAATTGACCTGCCGATTCCTCTAGAGGCTCCAGTGACGACGACGACTGGAGTTTCAATCTTCCGTGCGGCATCAGTACCCAAATGCTCAGTTGTAGCAACCTGAGCTCTCACACCTGCAGTAAAAACTTCAATAGGATAATAAAATTGAACGACAAGAAAACCCCAGTTTCTTTCCCGGAGAAAGAGATAAACGAAAAGCAATTAAGGGAAAAGGTCACAGTACGGATCTATTCGTAGTCGGTATCATAAAAGCCAGATTTTGCAACGAAAACTAATTAAGGAAAATGTTTACAGTGTTTTGCTAATCAGAAGGACGGTGGCAAATATCCTTCCTTTGGCAATTCAATAAAATGGTCACAATGAAAGAGACCAAGTCAATATGTAGAAGCCCCAAACAAAGACATCTCAATGACCAACAAAAGTCGAAACAAAATAAACCACTGGAATGACTGATCTAACTGATAAGAAAACGGAGTCGGGGATAACAAATGTTACCTGACGAGGAAAAACAGCATCGTGATCTGCCGCAGAATCCTAGGTGAGACCGTAGCGCAAACAATCCGACTCGACCGGAGCTCATAGAGCAGGACCGGAAACGAGCGCTTAGCTGATCGCCGGGATGTCCGAGTTTCTGTGAAATTGTGGCGGACCTAATGGCAGAGGCTGAAGACCCGGCAATGGCGGCCATGGGAACTCCAAACAAGCTCCAAGCAGTGACAAAAAATAACGGGACCTCGAAGGAGGAGATCGGGAAAACACCTCCAGAAAGGAAATGTAAGGCAATGACTACGAATTTATCATCGACCATTGACCGGGAAACTCAGAAATGGCGATGAAAACAAAGTCCGCCCCAACGAAAGCAAAATTGAACAGAAGATAATGCGATGTAATTGTTGAAATTGAAATAAATCAATTTCTTTATATATTTTAAATAATTTTTTCTTTTTTACTTATATTGTGCATAGGAGTTTGTATTTCCTAAATACCGGAGTTGTTGAGATTTGGACGAGGTGATGCATAGGGCGCAAACAACCATGAGACCTGTCTATAATTTTCACAAGACCCTTACTGACGCCAAATGTAAGGAGTGACCCGATTTTCATGACGAATGATAGGGGATCGTTGATATGGTTCAAAGCTTAGTCGTAACGAAATGTAAAATGCATCATAAGGAAGTGTGATCTTTTACTCAGAACGATGCACCCAACAATAGATAAATTAATTAATTCACATTGACACCTTAATCGAAGCATGAATTGAGGGTTTTGTGTTCTTGAATCACCACATTAACTTAAAGATTCACATGGAAAGAGTGCACAAGAGCACATGGAAAGAAAACTATTCCCCACACAATGGAGAAAAAACAAACTCACAATTTCTTTAATTTATTCTTGAATGATCCATCAAGCACAGTGAAGTGGATATTTATAGGCAAAGGGTGATGCAAATGTCAACGATATAATCCTTTAAAATCCTAAAGATTGAACCCAGACCTCTTGAAGTCAATATACCATAGTCCAATGTGGACTTTGAGAAGTCGAGCACATGGGATTTTGCTTCAAGGTTGTGTGACACATGGTTTCAAATATACAGGCCATGACTTTGTCGTCACGACCCATTATAATTGACTTTGTTAAATCCGTCATTGATTATGGAGATTGTTTAAAGTGACATGGCTTCCAAATTCACCTCCGTATATTGTGGGCTTTATAAGCCACAACCGGGCTTTAATAATTGATTATGGGCTCATTTGCCCCATTAATGCAAGTGAAATATATTATTGCAACATCCATGTCCTTGTAGGAAAAGGGTCAGTAAGAATATGGGACTTTTTAAAAAAATTAAGTTTGGGTGAGGGGTCATTCTTCATTTTGGGATTCAGATAAGAATTTTGTAGTGTTAGGTAATGGTTTCGGACGCAGCGGAAGCGCCTTTCAGGCAAATAACCATTAAGGTTTTTGTCGGATTTGATGAATCATTCACCAATTGTGCAAGACGTACACGTTATGACCAATGAAAAAAATTCATCAAATATCGACATAAAAATCCCAGAACCAACAGATGATCTTTTTCACGTTAAATTTATAATCAATTTAAATAGATTGGAAGAAAGAATATTTCGTCTTATGATTTGTCTTCGATGATGTTTTTGATCGTTTGAAACTATTTTAAGACTACCGTCATTGCGTAGGGATGACCCAAAATAGAAACCCTTTAGCGGTGATCCATACGTGTTTCTTTGATTTTCGAACAACACCGATGGATTGTCGAGTGCTAGTGCGGCAGATCAATCATCTTATGTTGTTCATCTTGATTGCTTCAAGTTCTTTCAAACTTGAAGGAATATCTTTTGTTCTACTCGTTATTGAGAGGATGAGAGAAGCAATCTAGAAAAAAATATGTTGTATACAATGATTTTCGATTATCGATTAACCATACACAATAAACGTAACCATCTATTTATAGAGTTGGGGTTAAGGATAAAATTATTATTTAATTGCACATTGACCCTTAAATAATATAATAAACCCCATCTAACCTCATGACATATAATAATAATAATATTATTATTTTATGGCGTATACTAACTGTCGTAATGATAAATATTATTTCACAGTCTTGTAAATTATTGCTTATCACTGAACATTATCTTGGTATACACATCATCTTCAACGTTTATTGAATACTTGAATAAATATTTAATTAAATATTTATTCATAAAAAAATATTTTTTTCAAAGTCAGACGAATAAATATTTATCAAATATTCAATAAATGAAATAAATATTATATTCACAGTATAACGAATAAAAATGTATTAAATATTCACGTAATGAAATAAATTATTTATTAATGAATAAATAATTATTTATTACCTTGTGAATAATATCTGTGATCGATACATTCTGAATAAAACTATTCATCGGTCTTGAAAATAATATTTATTCCAATAATTAAATTCAAATAGAATTTAATTGAGATCAACGAAAACTCTTAGCATGTGACCCTCTAGTCATCTTTCTCATTGACATTAGGCGGGTTTGCCTAAAATCCAAGATCACTATCTAATAACGAGTCAAGGCACTGAAGATAAAGAAATTAATGTCATAATGTCGACAACCATACATGAGCACTTACTGTGCAATATAATCATTTTGTCACAATATCTCATCAAGCAGGTTGCACACACATGCCATCAACTTATGTATTTAATAAATCATTTTTTGACTATATAAAATAAACTCGTCGTTACACCAGGACCATGAAATTTAATGTGACGGTTACATTTCAATCAAAAGGTCAAGATATCAGCTTTTATAAAGGCGAGAGACTAATCCTTCCTCAGTTTATTAATTAACAACACATCACTCGTGACACACCCAATGTATCCAACTTCTCCATGAACAATATCGTCGTGATTTATGAAATACATCAAGGTGTGCAGGTCATAAAATGCATTAATAATAATCTCAAAGTCTAAGAATTATTACACACACTTGCAAATAAGAATATTCAATGACACATAAAATACGAAATTCTTACAGGCGGGTCTATTCTCATAATTTCCCATCTTGGAAATTGCCAAGTGCAAGCTCCACGAGAAGAAATGTATACATGCTTATGAGTACTCACACCTGACAGTCAATATTCTATGTGTCCCATCATAATAATTTATCTGGCCGCATAATTAAATTTAAGAACATCATCATGAAATTTCAAGGTTCTCATCATAATGAGGAACTACTATGACTTTATCAATGCGACAGATGCTCTGGGACATTATTATATCAAAGTCATGTAGAACAATGAACAATATATAATAAGATGTTTTATTAATATTCAAATCTTTGAATATACATGTAATTCAAAGTACAAACAATTGGTTCTAGAACACCAACTCCACAGACTCCTACTTGGATTAGAGTCAACTTCTAATGACTTTCAATCCACTAAACCTCACATGATGATCATGTTTCAACTGAGTTATGACTTTAGTCAAAGGGTCCGCCATGTTGTCTTCTGTAGACACTTTACTCATTGTGGCATCACCTCTTTGAGAAAATACCTCAAGAGATTGTACTTCTAAAGTATGTGTTTCGCCCACTGATGTGACCCTAGCTCCTTTGCAAGAGCCACTATTGCATTATTATCACAATAAAGTGTGATAGGGTTATTACTACTAGGCACCACATCAAACTCTTAGACGAAGTTGCATATCCAAACTGATTCTTTAGTTACCTTAAAGGCTTCGATATACTCAGACTTTGCAGTAAAATATGTGACCACAACTTACTTTGAGCTCTTCCAGCTCACAACACCTCCATTAAAAATGAATATGTATCCCGATTATGATTTTAAATCATCTTGATATATTTAAAAACTAGAATTTTCACATCCTTTGATGACTAGTTCCTTATCTCCTCCATAGAACATGAACATATCCTTAGTACGCCTCATATACTTAAGGATAGTCTTGATTGTCATCCAATTGCAGTCACCTGGGTTATGTAACGTCCCTGACCTGGTGCTCCCTCAGGTGATTGAGCCAGTTGACTACGTGACCTCATGCACACCTCCCCATATGCGAGCAACTCCTGACTAATAGTGAGGGTCTAAAGAATATAGTGGGAAAACTATACCCTCTGATAAAGATTTGTAATGAAGGTGAAAAATAACAGTAGAGTAGCAAAAATAGCAGAAACAATATTAGTAAATAACCAGACAACCAAAGCTGAGAAAGGACCACTGAATAAATCCAAATAATAAAAGAATAATGTAATGTTAGGATGAAATGTAACTAAATATCATGTTGAAACTAATACAAATAAAAGACCAAGCTGACAATAATAAACTCAAAATACCCCAATCACAAACCCCATGTCGATCCCGTCTCCATGCTCTAACCCATCTAGCAAACAACAATCAACAACATGGTCCTTTTCCCTTGTCTAAACTTACATTTATGTAATCTACTTGGGAACCATATGACAGTTTGAATAGAGTGTGAGTAAAACTTAGCAGTTCGACACCACTGTGTCTAAATAAATTTGATTTTAGCAACATAGTGCATGCAATATAGCTCATAACATATCATAAACCCGTTGACCCCCTAAGCTCCGGATTGACACTCGGGGTCAGCCAAACCTGCTTCAATGCCTTGTCGGTCTCTCTGTCTAAGGGTGAATCCTCCTGCATCTGGATGGATCACCTAAGTCGGTGGCAAATTCTCCTGTTGAGGATGAATCACTCATAGCATATCATAAGCTAATGGTCTTTTCCCTTAGGATAACTAAAATCTCACCCTTAGGCATACTAGAATCTCACCCCCAATCATCCTATGACTGTGCATCTAGCCCTCAGGCATCTGATATAATCATATACTTCACTCTCAGGCATCCATTACTAGTGTGCCTAGCCCTCAGGTGATATGAAAAAAACATGCACCAAGCCCTCATGCGTCAACATAAATCATGAGTCGTATCCAGAAAAACTCAATATTCCAATAAGAATCCCGCCCTTAGGTATCAATCGCATCGATGTCACATAAGCTCAAAATCTAAGCAAACAAATAGCAAGTCCAAAATCAATCATTCCAAAATATCATCATAAGACACAATGACCAATTTATCAAATTATCACTTGTCCAATCAAAATCATTTCATTAACACAGGTTCCCAATTATCATCATAATTATGTCTAACCTATTTGATTTATCATTTAACCATAAGGTCCTTAACAAATCATTTAAACCAATTTAGCTGAGGTTATTCTACCCTAAGAAATCACACAATATACATGTTATGACATTTCATAAGGTTAAGCGAGAAGTCAATCAATTTATCCAATTTATTATAGGGCTCTGACATCAAATTGATCGGTTCTTAACAAGGTCCAAGTATGGTACATTAATTGGGTGACCACGAGTCACAGTTTTCAAGCATATGGACCCTAAGGGATCCAATGGATGGTCTAAAAAGAAGAATTATAATTTAACATGGATTATCCAATTTATTTGGTTATGTGCGCGACATGTTGACATGATCACATATACTACATATACTATGGATAATAAAATTAGACAAAAACGGGATATGATTTAGACCACCCACCTCAAAAGCAGAGAAAGTGATGTCAAATCCCTGCATCCGTGGTAGCAATCAACTTCTTCCTTCCTTTCAATGAGAAACAAAAATTCCATCAACAATAGATTGAGAAACGAAAGACAGACTAGAAGGTGTAGCTTAAAAACCTAGGTCCAGAGATCCAAGATCCGACATGGGATTGCTTATGGGTTGAAGTGGACTCTTATACATCATCCGCAGGAGGTCATCAACAGAGAGATAGGTCCACAGAGGGTTTGAAGTCAAAGAGAGAGGTTGAAGTTCGAAAAACGCATGATGCTGGATAATTTAAATAGGTTGGGCTTGAAAACTTCATGATGTGATTTTTTTTTCACGCCGTGCAAGTGTCTATTCTTATATTTTTTTACCAAATATGACATCCAGGTATTTAAAAAATTAAATATATATTACACATCGTGTAAAGTGTTTTTTTTATATGATTCACTTTTCATGACATGTTTACAGGGTGTGTACTTTTCGTGACTTGTTTACAGGGTGTATAAAATTCACAAAGTGTGTAAATATTTACAGGGTTTGTAAAATTTTCAGGTTGTGTAAATATTTAAAAGGTGTGAATTAATTCAATCCATGAATTAAATTCATGAGGCCTACCCAAAACAATTCACGTCGTGAATTGGGTTCACAACGTGAACTTGTTCCACAACTGGAACTCACCTCTTATTCCTGCTGCACCCCTACAACACTTAAACCATCCCAGACTTTTTCTCGATAACCACGTTTAAATGAAAGACAACCCAAATCAAATAGAGTTAGCCACAAATTTTTTAAATGAATCATACCTGAAAAAATATGGGATCTTACAACCTCCCCAACATATAACAACCCGTCCTTAAGATGCTCTATGAATCACTATGGGTATCAGTGAATAAGTATGTCCACTATACTTGCACATCAGACTCCCTCTACCAGGTCTCCTCTTGAACATTCCCATGCTGCCACTGTACTCATATTAGAGGCACAATCTTCCCCCAAAGATTCTTCTCACTTCGGTCCACTATATGGATCTGATGCTCATCAAAGGATGCATCAACATCCAGCTCGACGTCATCAATATCTATCATGTGAGAAGGGTTATAATGATATCTTCGAAGTTGTGACATGTGAAACACATTATTCATGGCACTTTAGCACTGTGGAAGGGATAATCAGTACGCCACTGGACCGAACCTTTCCACTATCTCAAATGACTTAAAAAACCTGAGCGCTAGCTTTCCTTGTTTCCTTGATATGGCATTTCTCTAATCTAGGTGACACCTGAAGGAAAACATGATGACCAACCTAAAATTTTAGAGGTTGTCTCCAATGGTCAGCATAAGATTTCTGCCTACTCTGCGTGGTCACTAACCACCTCTTGATAAACTGAATCTGCTCAGACATCTACTACATGAGACCAGGTCTAACAAGCGCTTACTCACCTACCTCAAACCAACAAAGAGGCGAATGAAATAAAATGCCATACAAAGCCTTGAAAGGTTCCATTTGGATTGATGATTGGAAGCTGTTATTATAAGATAACTCCATGAGTGCCCAAATGTTGCTCCCACGAACCAGAAAAATCCAAAACATAGGCTCGTAATATATCCTCCTAAATCTGAATAGTCCACTCATATTGACTATTAGTATGAGGATGTTAGGTTTTAATCAGAAGAATATATGACCCCAAATTCTTCTGAAAACCTTTCCAAAACCTATAAGTGAAACAAGGATCTTGATTAAAAACAATGCTCCTCAAAAAACCGTGCAACCGAACTATCTCATGCACATAAAGACTACCCAGATCATCAGCAGTGAAGGTCTCCCTAATAGATAAGAAGTGGGATACCTTCATAAATTGATACATAATCACCCATAATGCATCATTCTTGTGAGGTTTCCTGGGTAATCTTGTCACAAAATCCATAGTGACATCATACCACTTTCACTCCATAATAGGAAGAGGCTGCAACAACCCATTAGGCCTCTCATGCCAAGCCTTCACCTACTGATAGGTGAAACATCTCTCCATAAAGATTGTTATCCACTTCTTTATCCCATCCAATAGTAATATCAATGGAGATCATGATACATCATTGTTAGGCTCAGATGTACCGCCCATCTAGAAGCATGAAACTCTCTTATTAGCTCCTCATGCAAACCCATATGACCCATACTCAGCCATGAAATAGAAGAATTTCATTATCATCCAAAGACCATCCGGCTAGTGGATCCCATTCACATATTATATCCCTTAGATCCAAAACCTATGGACTAGATAACTACTTTATCTTGATCCGATCAAGAAGAACTAGTAAAAAAAATATCGAATTTAGAGCTACTCACCCCTGCAACTCTTGAACATCAAGATACATATCTAAAAAGTGTTCCATTAGCCACCACTCATCACAAGATTCCCACACTACCTCAGTCTGCATCTTCTGGATCAAGGCATCGATAATGATGTTTCCCTTTCCTAGTGTGTAATACAACTCAAAGTTGAAAGACTGCAGATAATCAACCCACCTCCTCTATTGATGGTTTAGGTCTTGCTAAGAAAAGATATACTTGAGGCTCTTGTGGTCCATGTGCACCACAAACCTCTCACCCAAAAGATAGTGTCTCCAACATCTCAGGGTGTGTACCACCACATCTAACTCTATATCTTGATTAGGATAATTCCTCTCATGCAGTCTCAATTATCTAGAGCCATAAACGACCACTCGGTCTTCTTGTATCAGAACTACTCTAAGTACAACTTCGGATGCATCACAGTTTATGATATATGA
This sequence comes from Viscum album, assembly GCA_963277665.1. Lineage (NCBI taxonomy): Eukaryota > Viridiplantae > Streptophyta > Magnoliopsida > Santalales > Viscaceae > Viscum > Viscum album. Next base: position 245,199,846 of record OY728135.1, on the reverse strand, counting down.
CTTACCTGATATAGGTTAAGTAATGATCGATGCTGAGGTTGGTATGATCTTCATCTCATGAAATGGTCCCTCATAAGCATCTGACTAAACAAACTTAACTCCTTTCTTGGTTAGCTCGAACATCAGTGCTGCCAGACGAGAGAAGTCCTGGATAAAGTGTCAGTAATAACTTGATAGACCAAGAAAACTCTGAAACTTGAATACATTATTAGGTTACTCCCAAAAAACCATGGTAGAAACCTTCTTTGGGTCCACTGAAACTCCTTCCTCTGAGATGACATGGCCCAAGAAGTGCACTTTATTAATCCAGAAACTGCATTTGGTTAGCTTAGCGTAAAGCCGATGATCTCTCAATATACTCAAGATGATGTCAAGATGTTTGGAATGATCATCTGAAAACTGGGAGTACAATAATATGTTGTCGATGAAAACCACCACAAACTGGTCTAAAAAAGGATGAAATATCCAATTCATCAAGTCCATGAATACCTCTAGCGTGTTTATCAAACTGAACATCATCATTATGAACTCATACAATCCATACCTGCTTCTAAAAGTAGTTTGAGGTATGTCTGATGGTCTCACCCTCAACTGGTGGCACCCTGAACTCAAGTCGATCTTAGAGAAAATCATAGAACCTTTGAGTTGGTCGAAGAGATCATCAATGTGCAGAAGGGGATACTGGTTCTTGACTATCATCTAGTCCAGTCTCTGATAATCCAAACATAAGCGTAATATCCAATCAGCCTTCTTGGAAACAAGAAATAGAGCACCCCATAAAGACGTACTAGGAAATATGAAACCATTGGCCTCCAGAACTTAAAAATAGACTTTCAAATCACGAATCTCTATTGGTGCCATCATATAAGGAGGGATAGAAACCGGGTCAGATCCTGGCACCAACTCAATTGTGAACTCAATCTACCGCTTGGGTGGTAAGCCAGAGAACTCTTCAGGAAAGACATCTTGAAAATAATCTACCACTAGAGGAAAAGTATCTTGCCACATTCCTCCATCATCCATAACAAGGCTTTCTATCTGATCCACGAGACAATCTAATCTTCACTAAATTGGTCCTTCATAACCAGCCTAAAGATCCAACTCACCCTGGTGAGTATAGCTTCCCCCATCTAGAGATAAAAAGCTAACACTCCTATGATAAAAATCAATATGAGTCTAGTATATAACTAGCCAATCCATAGTAAGAATCAAATCAAATCCTATGAATTATAACATAAAGAAGTTACCAAAGGAAATGATAGCCACCAATTTCAAGAGAAAACTCTTTGCAGTGCCTGATACCCTTTGACAACACTCCCAATGGTGTGTCAATGGTCATGACCCCATCTATAATCTCCATAGACAAACCCAAAATATTTTCAAAAAGATAAGATATAAAGGAATTAAATGATCTCGTATCAAACAAAATTCAAGATAAGGTAGATGATACACGAATCGAACCTCTAACAGTAGAAGTTAATTCATCTAAACTGGTTGGAGAAGACTGTATGGAATACATATGGCTCACCCCTCTATCTTGAGCTCCAGTCTGACTCCCCTGTACTATCTCCTCTGAGTGGTATTTCTGCTCCTGCACTGGGGTACCATGTCCACTGCCTCGACCTGAACAACTAGTGGAACTCCAGCTACTAGTATGCTAAGGGGTAGCTGAGACCCTCCTAGACTCAGGTTTCTATTTAGATCCCCTTCCACTACTCCACTACAAAAAATTACTACAAAACTTCTGAAGATGACCTAACCTACCACATACATGACACTCCACTATAGGGTGAGGAAAATGAAGGTGCTTTTGGACCAAACCACCACACTAAAAGAATTGCAGTGAACCACATTAATGAGGTAAAAGTACACCCCCTTAAATTCTCTGCCCACTACTTCCTTGGAAATAACTATCATAGCGACACTTCTTTCCACTATAAGAATAGTGACCTGGATGCCCTACTGAAACAGTATGACCACCACTTGGGGCCTCTCACAGATTTCCTTCTACGATAAGAGCCTGATCCATCACATCTGTAAGGATGCTTAAGAAAAATATATTCACCTGTGGCTTGATGTCATAGCGAAACCCATCCCGAAAACATCTCACCTTGACAATCTCATCAGCTGGTAAGGATGGAGAAAATCATTGTAGGTTGGTGAAGCATCCGACATAGTCCATAACTGACATTCCCCCTATGTCATATGCATGAAATCGTGAGACTTTTTATCCCTCAATGTTTCATGATAGAAATGGATAATTTTTTTTCCATGAATTCCTTTCAGGATAACTCCCTCTTACTGCCATGGATTTCTCTAAAATTCCCCACCAATACTTGATATGTATGAAACAAGATTCACCATCCTATTTGTGGGTGTCTCTAGGTGAATGAGGATCATCTTGATGGAATCGATCCAGAACTCAGCTGCCTAGGGGCCTCCTTCCCCAATGAACATAAGTGAATATTGTAGCCTTAGAACTCTCACATCATCTCAAACATCAAAGGCACATTGCGAATAGTATCTATTTACATGGATCACATGACCCTTAGGAAGATATCACAAAGATTAACATCCATATGATTCTAAGGAGCTACAAGAAGCTTTGGTTCATCTGCGTTAAGAGCATGCTGATTACCACTATCTTGATGCTCAATTTGAAGATAAAGAGGAGTCATTTTCTCTCTAAAAAAATGAACTCCTTAGAACACTAGATAACCACACGGTTAGCCTTAATAGGTGACAACAATAGAGAAAAATCAGATCATGGTCTCTCTAAACATGGATTAACAAGTGAATCAACATATCATAACAGTTTATCTATTCTCTTATTCACCAGATATTAAAGGCATCTCATTTTACAGTTCATACAGGAAAATATATCACATATAATAAATATGTTCCCATCATGAACAATGGATGATAATATATATCCTTATATACCTATCATGATGAATTTATACACATCTCATGCCATACTGATCCACGAGTATAAATATCAAGAAATAATAACATCACAAAACATGTGAATCACCCTAGGTGAAAAAACATCAACTGTAACAAGAGAACATCATTAACAACAATCCCATCCCTCAGCACTCAAATTTTACCTCATACATGGGATAGATACTCCCATGCACACGATTATTACCAAGTATTAACACATCCTAGTCTCATTTATACCTTCCCAAAGTAGTAATTAAATAGAAAAGAAACCTACTCCTCTAATAACACTTTGTAGTGTCCCCAACCTGATGCTCCCTCAAGTGACTGATCTAGTTGGCTACATGACCTTAGGTGTGCCTCCCCATATGCTATAGGTTTTTGACTAGTAATGAGGGTCTAAATCATATAGTGAGGATACTATACCCTCTAGTAAAAAGTTAAAATGAAAGAAAAAAATAATAGTAGAGTAGAAAAAATAGCGGAAACAATATTTGTAAATAACTAAACAACCTAAGATGAGAAAGGACCACCGAATAAATAAAAATAATAAAAGAATAATGTAATTTCAGGATGAAATGTAAATAAATATCATGATATAATTAATATAAATAAAATACCAAGCTGAAAATAATAAACTCAAAAGACCCTAGTCCCAAACCCCATATCGGTCCCATCTCCAAGCTACAACCCATCTAGCAAGCAACAATCAACTACAATGTTATTTTCCCTTGTCCAAACCTGCATCCAGGTAATCCACTCGGGTACCAAACAATGACCTGAATATGGTGTGAGTAAAACTCAGTAGGTCGACATCACCATGTCTAAAAAAATCCAGTCTGAGCAACACATTGCATGCAATAAAGTAATAAACAGAGTATTAATTTAATAAAGTAATATTATTCATAAAGTAAACCCGTTGATCCCACAAGATCTGGGTTGACACCCAGGGTCAGTCAAACCTACTTTGGCGCCCTTCTAGTATCTCTGTCTAAGGGTGGATATTCCCGTATCAGGATGAATCACTCAAGTTGGAAGCATATTCTCCTTATGAGGATGAATTACTCATAAAATATCATAAACAAATGTAATCTTCCCTAAGACTAAATAGAATCTCACGCTTAGGCATACCAGAATCTCACCCTCATGAATTCTGTGACTGTGCATCTAGCCCTCAAGCATCCAACATAATCACATATTCCACCCTCAGGCATCTAGTACCAGTGTGCCTATCCCCCAGGCGGTACAAAAAAACATTCAACAAGCCCTCAGGCATCAACATAAATAATGAGTCATATCTAGAAAAACTCAATATGCCAATAAACATCCCACCCTCATATATAAATCAAATCAATATCACATAAGCTCAAAATCTAGGAAAATAATTAGTAAGGCTAGAATAAAACATTCCGGATATATCGTCATAAGACACAATGATCAATTTATCAATTTATCATTTTCTAACCAAATTCATTTCATTAACACAAGTTCCTAATTAACATAATAATTATATAAAACTTGTTTAATTTACCATTTAACCCTAAGGTCATTAACATATCAGTTACACCAATTTAGCTGAGGTGATTCTACCCTAAGTAATCAAACAATATACATATCATTCCAATTCATAAGATTAAACCAAAGTCAATTAATCTATCCAATTTATTATAGGGTTTTAACATCAAATTGACCATGTATTAACAAGGTCCAAGTATGGTACACTAATCGGGTGACCGTGGGTCTCAGTCTTTATGTCTATGGACCCAACGAGATCCAATGGATGGTCAAAAAAGAAGGATTATAATTTAACAAGGACTATCCAATTTATTTGGTCACACGTGCTACATATTGATGTGATCACATATATCACATATACTATGGATAATAAAATTAGAAAAAAGGGATATGATTTAGACCACCCACCTTGAAAGTGGATAAAGCAATGTCAAAACCTCATGTCCGCAGTAGCAATCCGATTCTTCCTTCCTTTCAACGAGAACCAGAAATTCTTCCAGCAATGAATCGATAAGTGGAAGATGAACCAGAAGGTGTACCTTAAAAATATAGGTCCAGAGATCTAAGATCCAAAATGGGATTGCTTCTGTATTGAATTAGAATCTCAGAACTCATCTATAGGAGGTCTTTAGGGGAGATAGAGGTTCATGGAGGGTCTGCAGTCAAAGAGAGAGGTCGATGTTCAAAAAATACATGATGCTAGATAGTTTAAATATCCTGGGCATGAAAATTTTACAACATGAATTTATTTCACATTGTTTAAGTTTTTATTATTTTATTTTTTACCAAATATAACATCTAGGTGTTTTAAAAAATTTAAATATATATTACATGTTGTTTAAAGTGTTTTCGTGACATGATTCACTTTTTGTGAAATGTTTACAGGGTGTGTACTTTTCATGAAATGTTTACAGGGTGTGTAAAATTCATAGGGTGTGTAAATATTTATAGGGTGTGTAAAATTTATATGGTGTGAATTAATTCATGACATGAATTAAATTCATGGGGCTTGACCAAAACAATTCATGCCATAAATTGGGTTCACGACGTAAGCTTTTTCTATAGCCAGAACTCACCTCTTATTCATACTAAGCCCCTGAAACACTTAAACCATCCTAGACCTTGGATCGAAAACTAGTTTTAAATGAAATAAAACCCAACTCAAAGAGATATAAACAAAAAAATTTAAAGAGAGGTATACCTAAGAGAAGACATGTCAATTAAATATCTTCCTACAACATTTAAGGCGTAGGCGACATCTATCCTATTATATAGCATAACATACATGATTGACCTAATCACCAACATGTATGGAGTATTTTCCATCCTTTGTCTTTTCTCATGTGTCCAAGGACATATTTTCTTAGAAATATAAATACCATGTGACACTGGAAACAATCCCCTCTTCGATTTTTCCATACTGAATCTCCTCAGTATCTATTCAATATATGTACTCTGACTTAGTCTAAGAATCCTCTTAGATATATCATGATAGATCTTGATCCCAATAATATATGATGCTTAACCTAAGTACTTCATGGAGAAACATGTGTTTAACCAGTATTTAACAGATTATAAGACTGGTATTTCATTTCTAATAAGTATCATTTCATCGACATAAACTATTAAGAAAAAGAATTCACTCCCACTAAACTATTTATTGACACAAGGCTCGTATTCATTCTTTATGAAACCAAATTCTGTTATGGATTCATAAAACCGAATGTGCCATGAACTAGATGGCTGCTTTAATCCATAAATGGATATTTGCAACTCACATACCTTTTTGGCATCCTTTGGAGTCACAAAACCTTTGGGTTGTGTCATATAGACATCTTTATGAAGGCTCTCATTAAGGAAGGCTATTTTAACATCCATTTTTTAAATTTCATAGTCATGTTAAGATTCTATGGAAATTAGAATTATGATGAATTTAAGTAAAGTAATTGGTGAAAAGGTTTCATCATAGTCTATGCCTTAACATTGTTTGAACCCTTTTGCAACTAGTCATGCCCTATAAGTATTAAATTTTCCATCCATATCCAATTTATTCATGAATGAACATTTACAACCAACAGGATTTACATCCACTAGAGGACCCACCAAAATCTAGACTTGATTTTTATACATGGAATCCATTTTAAAATTCATAGCTTATTTCCACTTGGAAACATTTGTGCCACTTACTACTTCCTTATGGGTTACAAGATCATTATTATCAACTAATAATGAGTCACCATCTTCAGTAACTAGAAAACCACATATTTTAGGTTCTCTAACTTCTCTTCTACTCCTACACAGTACTTTTTTCTCTGAAAATTCTTCTTCTATAGGGATTTTTGGAATATGTTCCTATGAAAATTATTGTATATCTTGAGTCTATAATTCATTGAAGTTTATCTCACTCCCACCATAACTTTTAGATATATTATACCCTTAAAGAAAAGTGGGATTTCTGTTAACCATAATTTTCTTTTTTGTAGGTTCATATAGGTAATATCCTTTAGTCTCTTTAGGATAACCTATAAAGATACACATAGTGCCTCAAAGTGTAAGTTTTTTTCCATAAATGGTCTTAAAAAATGCTTCATAACTCCACACTCGTATATATAACAATGTGGATTTATTTCCATACCAAAGATGATATGGAATGTTGGTTGCTTCTTTAATTGGAGCTCATCTTAGTATGTATACTGATGTTTGTAACGTGTATCCCAAAAAGGATAATGGAAGACTCACATGACTCATCATTGATCTCACCATGTTTAACAAGGTGAAATTTCTTCTTTATCTTACACCATTCCACCAAGGTTTTTAAGGAGGATTGAGTTCAAATAAAATCCCAAACTCTTATAAACTATCAATGAAGTATCGATTAAGATATTCTCCACCATGATATGAGTGTAGTTTATTAATCTTATCACCAATATGGCTCTCAACTTAATTCTCATATTCCTTGAATATTTCAAAGGAACTAGGCTTATACCTCATCAAGTAGACATATCCACATCTACTAAAATTATTAGTAAAATTTATGAAGTATGAGTACCCACCCCTTTCTTCAACTAGAAATAGTCCACACATATCGGTCTGAACTAATTCAAAAATCTCCTTGGCTATTTAAACTTTTATACTAAATGGGGGTTTGATAATTTTTCCTTGTAAACTTGTGTGACATACACCAAATAGTTTTAGTTCAAAAGAATCAAAATACCCATCTTGGTGTAATTTAGTAAAACACTTTTCATTTACATGACTTAGCTGGTAATGCCATCGTTGGGTGTGGTTTGAGTCATGTGAACTATTTTCATTATCAATTTCCATTACTTGGTTCATGTAATATAACCTATAAAGATTGTTATTTAAATATGTCTTACCATATCAAATGCTATATTTATAAAAGTCGCAACATTTATTCCCAAATTCAAAAATAAATCCATCTATATCAAGTATGGATACAGAAATATGTTGTTGGTAACAAATGATACAAAATAACAACCATTTAAAACTAAGATCATTTGTGTTGGAAACATGAGGCGGTAGTCCCCAATAGCCACAACAATAGGTCTGAATCTGTTGTCTACTCATAGATAAACCTCACCCCAAGAAATATTCCAAAATTAACTTGGTTACTGTATTTGGATACATATGTGAGCACCACATGCTGTATGTAATACATAATTTGCAGAAATAGAGAAATTACACTCGATAATAAATTCACCTGAAGCTTCCCCTTTCTTCTTTGTCTTGGTGAAAATTTTCTTCCAATGACCCTTATTTCCACATGTGAAATAGACAACATCATGTTCCATTTCTTGTGCCTTGATCCTTCTCTTCTTGTAAGGGAATTACAAAGAAGATTTATATTTAGAGCTCTTAGACCAACCTTTCCTTTTGTTCACCATAATGATAGAAGGTTTTTCACACTTTGTCTCCTTATCAAATTACCAAAGTAGTGTGAGAAGATATGGAATAGACTTATCTATGTTTTTCATATTTTAATTGATAAAAAACTGGAGAAGCACTAAGGGAGCAATGAAATAATGAGACTACTGCATAGTTCATCAAGAAGATTAAAACCTAGAGCCTCTAGGTGCTCAATGTAGCCAATGAGTTTGACCACGTGAGACCCATCTAGTTCACCTTCTCCAAGTTTACTCTAAAAGAGTTCCTTGGATGTCTCAAACTATTCCTATCTAGATCTCTCTTGACAAATACCACAAAGATTCTGAAGCATTCTATATGCACCCATGTCTTCACATGACTTCATGAGTTCATTAGACATGGATTAAAGTATTAAACATTGAATGTCGACCACATCACTTAGGTTTTTATCATAGAAAATTAACTCCTCATCACTTTCCTTCTTTGAAAGAATATCAAGAAGTGATAATTCTAGCATGTAAGATTTCTATTCATGGCACAACACAACCCGTAGGTGTCTGAACCACTCTTGGAAGTTACTTTTAGTAAGAATATGGTCTTTCTACAAAATTGATAAAAGGGATAATGTGGTTGATGAAATTTCCATTATTTTATAATATTAAAAGAGAAAATTACTAGTACGTTGTTTAATTACAAATTATGCAATAAATAATAATAATAATAATTTTATTAAGTCTTACACTATTTTATCAAGTCTCAATGACCCTCACCATTGAACTCAGAATGTACCACCACTCAAGAAATTCTAGTGGAAATGATCCATATTTCACTTCTTTATGATCCATACTATGGCCATGAAAACCATAAGAAGGTATTTAGGTAGGCGGTCTTGCGAGCTGTAAACTGGAAGATCCTTGAACTGTTAAGTGGACTCCCTAATCCAAAAATCCAAACTGGTATTTCCTTAACACTTGCCTCCAAATTTTCATTGAACAAACTGCACTACTACAAAACTCACATTTAACAGCGCTGGTATTTATCAGCATTAGAAAAAACACTAATAAATGGCATATTTACCAGCATTAAGGAAAGTGATGATAAATATAACCTTTTATCAGCACTTTATTTTTAGTACTGATAAATATTTCTTTCATCAACATTTTTAGTGCTGATAAAGGTCCGAATAAATAAAATGAAATAAATAAAAAATAAAAAATAAAAAACGAGTTTATTAAAAAAATATTAAAAATTTTATTAATTAAATAATTATTGATAAAAATGAGTAAATTGGTTATACATTATTAAATATTAAACATTTTATTAATTAGATAATTATGATAATTAATTTTATTAAATTATATATATTAAATATATAGATATATATTAATGTATGTAAATATGATTTATATATTAAAAAACATTTATGCATTTTACATTAAATAGTCATATATTTATTAAATAATGATTTATAATTAAAAATTAATATGAATTAAAAATATTTACTAATTTCATAGTACTCGACATATAATTGAATGTTGTTCGATTTTTCAATTTAACATAGATCAAATATGTGTTATATTGATTTCACATATACATAATTAATGCATTTTTATATACAATGCATACACATAAAACTTATCCATTTTTTCAATATTGTTAAAGTGTACTTATTCTCAATTTATTCAATTTCACTCATTTTTAATATATATGCATGCACTTAAAATTAGATATTCATTAATAATGTTAAAAATATATTTGTAAAAAAATATTTATAAATAAAAATATTTATAAATGTACATTTACTATATTTATACAATTATATATTTATAATTATAAATAAATAAATATTTTTTTAAAAGTATTTATATAATTATAAATAAATAATTATATATATTTAAATAATTATTAAATTTATAATAATTTTACTTAAATAATGAATATATTTACTATATTTATATATATTTATTATATATATATATATATGTATAATTATATAAATATATATAATGATATAAATATTATTTTTTAAAAATATTTCTATAATTATAAATAAATAATTACAAATAAATAATTATAAAATTATAATAAATGTATTTAAAAAGTAATATATTTACTATATTTATATTTATATATATTTATTAATTATATATAAATATTTACAATTTATTTATTTATAATTATAATTATAAATCCTTTATTAGCGCTTAAGTAATAAGTGCTGATAAAAGCATATTTATCGGTACTTTTTTTGTGCTGATAAAAGTGGCCTGATCTAATTTAAAAACCCTAACCATTTGCGAGCCCATCACAATATTAGGAGATTTTCGCAGAAGCCACCTGCTTCTGGCACTCCTTGGTGAATCGAACCTCAAATCACACCACTCGACTGCCTCTCAAACATCTTGTCTAACATCCGGTGTTCGACTGAAGTTAGGGTTTTTGAAGAGGGTTTCAGATTTTATTCAACCTAGAAAGGTAGGCCTTTTGATTTTCTTTGTGTATTTTTGGTTTCATTTTTGATTTCTTCTTTGACGATGTTGTTATTTGTAGTTCGGTGATTCTATACTAGCGAGGTAGGCCTTCTAATTTTCTCAGTTTCCAATTTTGATTCAACTCTTCATCATTCATGGAGAGTTTATTGTTTCTGGACTAGATGGTGACATATGGAGTCACATGGAGTTTAGTTGGTTGTTTTATTTTATTTACATTTCCCAAATTTATGGCCCAAATCTATCATACATATTTTTCATTCTTTATTTTATCAATGATATTCCACACATGTGAAATTTTAGAAATTGAAACTAGGGATTTTGTGTGTGAGGGAGTTGAAGGTAGGTTAAGGGATTTCTTTTATATTATATTGATTCATATATTCTTTTTTCTACTAATCTGGGTTGGTGTGGGAATCCAATGTATTGATGAATCATGACAATTTTTATTTAAATTTTCTTTCTACTAGTTTTATTTATTTTTTGGGCCAAATCATTCCCACGGTGTTGTTTTTTATGCCCTGGTGTTTGTCGCCAGCCCGAGGGGGGTCAAGAATGTCCCTTGAACACTATCATGGGCAAGATCGGGTGTTTTATATATGGTTTTCTTGGGGTTTTTGGAAACTATATCTATGGTTAAATGTTTTGTACCTTTTCTCAATAATCCAACTTCCTATGTCTCTACACTTTTAAAAAAATCTATTTTATTTTTCTCCCTCTTTAGATTAATCCAATATTATTTATAAATCCTTTTAATAATAATATATGAAATGTTATACCTTTATTCTATGTACTATTTTCCAACTACATTATAATTTTTCATCATCATCCTACTCCCCTCTCTTAATAATTTACAAAAAAAATAACCTTTTGAGATTACCCCTTTCTAGTTATACCACTTTTTTTGAGACCTATATACCACTATACGACATTATAATTTCTTGCTCGGAAATATAGATTTTCAAAAATTTATCCCCCTTTTTGAGTATTTATTTAACTAATAACAAGTAGATTTCCATAGAATCACTTTGATACCTAGCAATATGACATGTAGAAAAATAGTTTGTCAAAAAAATTTATTATAATTTTTTTTCATATAACTAATCTCCCACACTCCATGATATAGATTGACATTCCATCCACAACATTTGAAAAATTTATTCAATTTTAAATTGGTGTCAACATGGGTTTTCAATCTTCCTTTTGAAATCTATAAAACACTTCCCTCACATACATAGATTGGGAAATAAATATCCCATGAATTCTATGAGTTGCCTATAAACTAAGGAAAATGTCAACTCACTAATCATCAACATTTAAACATCGATCATTGTTAATGTAGAAAATTATTATCATCATTTATCTCTTGGAACTCTAAATATTATGTCATACACATTGATAAACACTTTCAATCTATACATAAAATTATTTTTTATGTAACGATTATGATCAATTCCTCATTTTTAAATTAAATCTTCTTTAATAATTCATTTAACCTTCAATACCAAGCTCTTAGTTATTGTTTCAATTCATACATCACCTTTTTCAATTTACAAACATTATTCTCATATTAAATAATGAGAAAACTATCTATTTGTCATATGTAAAATTCTTTTCATGTAATCCATTAGTAAATTCTAATTTTCCATCAAGTTGGAGTAACTTGAATTTCCTTGGTATGGGTCGATGTGGTGAAATGACATCCAAAGAGTCTTGATATGTTTTCAAATATTTATATACTATTAATTTTAAATGTAATAATTCCTTAGGTTTCTACATCACTTATTCCAATACATTTTTATATCTTTTAGTTGATTGAATGAGATTTTATTATTCTTGTTCATCATATTTGAATTTCTTATTACTCCTTAATTTCCTATATTATATTTTCATTTGTTTAGGGGATTAAAAAAATATTTTATGTGGAGTAATTATTTTCTTAAATTCAATTACCCATTTTCTTCAACATACTGAAATTCTTTGAAACAATCAAATATTGAGTTTCCCTTATTAGAACTATCTATAACTTCCACTTTTGATAATGAATATCTTATGTGTATTTATTTATATATTGTATAAAATTAATATTTTATGAACCCAATAGTATGGATATAAACCAAAAATGGGTTCATGATAATTATTTGAAAAAAAATATGAATATAGAGTTAAAGAGTTCATCAAGTTTTCAAGAGAGTATGCAGAAGAACCTTCTAAAATCCTATGTTCGTGTTTATGTTGTTGTTATTCAAGAAAAATTAGTCTAGAAGAGTTGTAATAACATTTGATTTGTCATGGAATATATCAAATCTATAAATGTTGGACTAAACATGGGAAAAAACTGAATGTGGACATCGTTTGGGATGTTACTATAGTTTATGAATCATTTGATATGAATACCTTTGTAAAAGATGATGGCGATCACATGAAATAAATGACAATGGAAATTGAAGATGACCTTCATGATTGTCCAAAGTTGTTTGAGGAGTTAAATAGATATTCCAAGAAACCATTATATACTATTTGTACTAAATACACAACATTGTCAGCTGTATTGAAGTTATATAATTTGAAAGCTGACAGTGAATGGAGTGACACCGACTTTATAGAACTACTCGGTCTTCTGAAAGATATGATACCAGAAGAAAATGAACTACCATAATGAACATATAACATTAAACGAATGTTAAATTCAATGGGAATGATATCTAAAAAAATACATGCTTGTCCAAATGATTGCATATTGTTTCGCAAGGACCATGAATCACTCATAAAATTCCCTAACTATGGTTCAAATCGATACAAGAAAAATAAATCAAGTCCTTCGAAATCTATATGGTACTTTCCTATCATTCCATGGTTTAGAAGACTATATGGATGCCAGGAAACTGTGATACAATTAACATTGAATGCAAATACAATAATTAAAGATGAGAACCTACATCATCCAACAGATTCTCCTCAGTGGAAGAAAATTGATTACGAGTTTCCTGAATTTGGAGATGAGTTGAGAAACTTTCGTCTTGCATTATCTATAGATGAAATAAATAATTTTTGTGTAAAGAGTAGTACTCATAGTACATGGCCAATAATTTTGGTAAATTATAACTTTTCACCATGGTTATGCATGAATCACAAATATATTATGTTATCTATGCTTATATCTGGACTAAATAAACCCGGTAATGATATTGATGTCTATTTGGATCCATTGATTGAAGATCTGAAATTGACGTGGGATACATATATTACAATTTATGATTCTCATAGAAGTAAAGAATTCACATTGAGGGCCATGTTGTATGGAACAATAAATGACTTCCTAGCTTATGGAAATTTATAAGGTTACAACATTAAAGGAATGTTGGGGTGTCCCATTTGTGAAAAAAACACATACTCAGTTTGGTTAAAACATTCCTTGAAGACTGTGTTTTTAGGACATTAGAAATTTTTACCTCAATGACATAAATATCGATCTTGGATGACAATATTCGATGGGAATATCAAACAAGGTACTACACCATCTCCAGCAATGGGAGATCAATTGTACAAAAATGTAAAAATGATTGACACTGTTTTCGATAAAACATTTTCAAAAAACATTAAAAAATAAAGTTGGAAGAAGAGATCAATTTTCTTTGAATTACCATATTGTAATTTTTTGTATGTCAGACATTTTCTTGATGTTATAAATGTAGAAAAAATGTATTTGATAATGTTATCGACACATTACTAAATGTTCCTGAAAAAACAAAAGATAGAATCAAGGCTAGGTTGGACTTGATTGAAATGAGGATAAGGGAAGAGTTGGCACTGTTGAAGGGTAAAAGGTGTACTTTTCTTCCTCCAGCAACATACACTCTATCCAGACAGGAAAAATTGCAATTTTTCCTTTTCTTTACTAGTGTAAAAGTTCCACAGGGGTATTCATCAAATATCAAGAATTTCATGTCAATTACTAATTTGAAGTTACAAGGACTAAAATCACATGGCTATCACATTTTGATGCAAGATTTAATTCCTATTTCTTTCTGTTGCATTCTGACTCAAAATGTATGACATACATTAACCAAAATCTTCTTCCTTTTCAAAGCCATATGTAGTAAAGTTGTAGACCCGACGAAGTTTTCCATCATGAATAATGAGATTGCAGTAATATTATGTGAATTAGAGATGTTCTTCCCTCCATAATTATTTGATATAATGGTCCACCTAATAGTTCACTTGGTCAGAGAGGTTCAACTATGTGATCCCACCCATTACAGATGGATATACCCCATTGAACGACAGTATATGAAGATTTTGAAAGGTTATGTAAAGAATTAAAGTTGACCATAAGGTTGTATTGTATAACAATATATTGTTGAAGAAGATATTGAATTATGTACTGATTACCTATCAGGCGTTGAAAGCATCGGTCTCCCAAATTCTTATCACAATGAACACCTTATGGGCAAAGGGATTTCTGGAAGAGATGTTGTTATAATTACCTTGACAGAGCGGGAGAAAGCACATATTTATATATTACATAATAGTGAAGATGTTGATCCATACATTGAATCCCACAAATAAATTCTTAGAGATTTGAATCCATCAAGGGATGAAGGATAGATATCAAATACACATAATCAATAGTTTATAGGATGGTTCAAGGATTAAATTTATAAGGACTTATATGAAAATTTGAATTCAATTTCCAAATGAATTCAATGGATAGCCATAGGACCGAATGAAAATGTTATATCCTACACTGGTTTTGTAATCAATGGTTATATGTTCTATAAAAAATAACATGATGACTTTAGTATGATGCAAAATAGTGGTGTTATGATTGTGGCTGAAGCAATGCACATATCCGGTTCCAAGGATAGAAATCCAATTTATGAAAATATGTCATATTTTTGCATTATCGAATAGATATATGAGTTGGATTATACAACATTTCAAGTGACTCTTTTCTGTTAGAAATGGGTTGACAATATCAATGGAGTGAAAGTTAATGAAATGAGATTTGTGAAGGTGAATTTCAGTGTGAAAGGGGAAAAATACAATCCTTTCATAATGGAATCCCAAGTAGTGTAAGTATTTTATGTCTCTAATACAAAAAAAAAGAATTGGTTGATTGTCCCGTTGGTGACTAAAACAAATGTTGATTCATATGAAAAATTCAATTGAGGACAAACCTTTCATTGGGACATCACAATTAGTTCATGTAGGTCCCAATGTAGACAATGTATTGTACATTGGAGGGGACCACAAAGAGGCGATTTGGATTCTCGATAGAGGAACCAAATCCTTGAAACCTTTAAAAAAAATAAAGAGGGTTCAATGAGAAGTTAAAAATGGTTTTTAATATATTATGTTTTTCATCATAATATTATATGTTATATATTGCATTAATATAATATAAATTAAATTTTTGACTACTCATACAAATAATGTCTTCTGCACATGATGGAAGAACAAACTATAATGAAGGAAACCCTTTGGAAATATGTAAAGGTAATGTTACGATAGAATTTCTCTATTTTACCAAAAAATTATATAATGAAACATTGATTTAATTTTCATTATTCCTTACAGAGTTAGTTTATTTTAGAAGATTTATGTCTATGTGTCACGCCTTTGTAGGAATAGAAATGATGCTATCTCTGCTCAATAAAATAAGTAATCTTGATATTCGCACAGTAAAATCATTGTCCATAGAATTAAGGTATTTTTTCATATTTATATTTAATTTATTTCTTTTTAATATTATTCACATAATAATTGTTTTATTATATAGGTGGATTATTTTGTTTAAGTTAGGGTTCTTTGTAAAACTTTCATTCTTCTTATCCATTAAAACTTTTTCACCCCTATAGTGGTGCATTTATCACTTTATTTTAAGTTACCTCCACTTACTTTGTAGGAAGAGAAATGATGATGCCTCTACCTAATTACAGAGGTAATCTTGATGTTTTCACAGTAAAATCATTTTCCATATAATTAATGTATTGTTTCATATTTATGTTTAATTTATTTATTTTTAGTATTACTCACAAAATAATTTTTTTCTTATATAGGTGAATTATTTTTTTCGAGTTGGGGTGCTCAATCCAAATTTAATGCTTCTTCTCCTTTAAAACCTTTTCACCCATATACTGGTGCATTTATCACTTTCTTTAAAGTTACCTCCACTACCTTTGTAGGAAGAGCAATGATGCTACCTCTGCTCAATTACAGAGGTAATCTTGATGTTTTCACAGTAAAATAATTGTCCATATAATTAATTTATTGTTTCATATTTATGTTTAATTTATTTATTTTTAGCATTACTCACATAATAATTGTTTTCTTATATAGGTGGATTCTTTTGTTAGAGTTGGGGTGGTCTATCCAACATTCATGCTTCTTCTCCCTCAAAACCTTTTCACCCTTGTAGTGTTGTATAAATCACTTTCTTTAAAGTTCTCTTCACAACCTTTGCAAGAAGAGCAATGAAGATATCTATGCTCAATTACAGAGGTAATATTTATGTTTTCATAGTAAAATCATTGTCCATAGAATTAATTTATTATTTCATATTTATTTTTAATTAATTTATTTTTATTATTACTCACATAATAATTATTTTCTTATATAGATGGATTATTTTGTTCGAGTTGGGGAGTTCTATCCATATTTCATCCCTTTCTACACAAAAAATTCCATAAACTTCTTCTCCCTCAAAACCTTTCACCCCTACAGTGTTGATGTTTATCACTTTCCTTCAAGTTCCCTCCACTGCTCAATCACATAGGTAATCTTGATATTTTTACAATAAAATCATTTTCTATAGAATTAATGTATTATTTCATATTTATGTTTAATTTATTTATTTTTAGTATTACCCATAATAATTTTTTTTCTTATACAGGTGGATTCTTTTTTTTTCGATTTGATGTGGTTTGTTCGAAGCTTCTCATGCAGTGTTGGTAGTTCGACAAAGAAAATCAATGGAAATCATGGTAACATTGATAATTAAGATTGTTTTGAGACATTGGGACGTGTAGAAATCAGCCACACCTCAATCTGACACACAATGTAAATGATATCAATTTAAGTACTTCTTTCTATTTTAAATTGACATTAATTTTAGTAAAAATGACAACTGACACAATGTGTTTGTTATCAGTTTAAAATCAATATTTGAATTTAAAAAGTTTCTATCACTAAAAATCAAGCAAACATGCTTGGATTTTCTTGACAATTTAGGGCATCGATTCATAAATCATTTTCCACGTATAGGAATCAGTCTCACATAAAACTGATACATGATGTGATCCCTATGAGTCAAAGTGCACATTTCAAGTTTAAAATGACATTTTACTAAAAAAGAAAAGCTATGTACTCAAAACTAATAAAATACATTCATATTGTTTTGATACTTTATGAAAAAAATACATAAGCGATTTACAATGTGTAGAAATCAACCTCACCTCAATCCGATGCATGGTGTGACTAGTGTGACTCTAAGTGCATCTTTATTTAAAATTGACATCAATTTTAGTAAAAAAAACAAACTAAACTACTCAAAACTAAAAAAACACATTAATATTGTTTTTATACTTTAGGAAAACGATCCATAAGTGATTTGGGATGTGCATGAATCATACAAACCTCAATCTGACGCATGTTGTGATCGATATGGCTCCAAATGCATGTTTTTATATAAAATTGAAATAAATTTTAGTAAGAAGGAAAACTGACCTAATCAAAACTGAGAAAATGTATTCAAATTGTTTATATACTTTGGGAAAACAATCCATAAGTCATTTTTGATGTGTATGAATCAGCCACACCTCAATCTGATGCACGGTGTGACCAGTATGACTCAAAGTGTGTTTTTTATTTAAAATTGAAATCAATTTTAGTAAAATCAATACTCTCTATTAATTTATTTCTTTATATTATTACTAACATAAGAATTGTTTTCTTATACAGGTATGTTCTTTTATTCGAGAAAGGGTGGTTTGTTTGGTAATAGCATGAGTCGGGTCAGGATTAAAAGATAAAGGAACATTGATGTTTTTGAATGTATGTAATAATTTTTATTTATGTAATTGTATAAACCAATGTTTGAAATGTCTATAATATAGTTTTTTTCTTGTTTTTTTGTTGTAAATATCATTTCATTTAAATCTTATATTGTGACTTATTTTTTTGGACATCTGGTGTGTTTCTGGTGCTGCGGTGTGCTGTTATAGCACACTACAGTATGACCCTTTATCAGTGCTAATAAAGGTATACTTTATCAACACTTATAGAAGTGCTGATAAAGGTTTATTTTATCAACACTTTTATAAGCACTGATAAATTGCTTCTTTAGCAGCACTAAATTAAAGCACCGATAAATGGTTCCTTTATCAAGGATTTTTCAGCACTAATAAAAGACCAGGGATTTTAACCTCACCCATGTAGTCGGTGATTTTATAACACTAATAAAGGCCAATTCCAGCACTGTTAAAGGCCGATTTTTTAGTAGTTATATGGACATTAAATTCAATACAAGTTCTGTTAATTTTTCCCATCATCTTAGTTAAGACTCCCCGTTAAGTAAATATCCCCCCCAACTATGGCCGGAACTCACACTTGAGCTGTGGTTTTATCTTAATTTAGACAATGGAAGCTATAATGACATAATAATATTAACTTGAGGGATTTTGTTTTATTATGCATATTCTTTTTTGTTATTTTATCCTTTACATGTATTGTTAATATTAAGTGAATTTTACTTAATTGATTAACCATGATTTGATAAAAAATTTAATTATAATCCATTTATCTAAATTTATCCTTGCATATTAGTCCATTTATTTAGGTGATCACGGTCTTGCATCCATAAAATAAATTACATATAAGATAGAAATAAAGAAATGATCCGATCATGAGCTTATCTAATGGTTAATTTATTGGGAGAATAATAAATCAACCTATAACCCTAGGGGAAAACTACCTATACTGGTCTTGTCATGAGCTGCGACATTCCACCCTATCCACCTATGTATCGCCTGAGTTGGTTTTGTCTTGGCTTCGTCTTAAACTATCTCCATGAACCTTAGGACACTCCTTTTATTACATATGTTTACAACTCATACTTAGGTGAGGGGAACCAAATTATTGGTTAAAGAGAATTACATAAACAACATTGGATACACATATCCTACATAATAAAAGAGGGAGAAATGACACATATGCCATCATATTTAATTTAATAATAATAATTGTAAACTAATGCAATAATATTAAATTAAATTAAACCAACTCATACATAGGTTTGTTCAAATCTCGTGATCAGTCATACACATGCAATGAATACACAAAAGTGCAATGGATAACATTCACTTAACTTCACTCATTATTATTAAGATAAACATGCTTGTATTAATTAACCAAACAATCAATTAATTATTTTTATATTAACAAAGTCTCTTGGAGATACCCATCATAAATAAATTTATGGAAAATAAATTTCAAAACCAATAATTATAGATAATTATAAATAATTAATCAATAATTTATTAATTCTTCAAAAACTTTATTATATAGTCTACAAATTTGGTGAAAATAGTGTAATTAAGTATTTAATGATGAAATTGAATATTTTTAAATGTAATTTAATTATGTTATTTATTGGGATAATACAAGACATGTACTAACAATCTATATGTAGTGTTACTCAATTGTCATGTATCTGGGATAAATGCCTAGGGCTTTAGCATGTACCTTGGATGAATTACATGGAATATAATAACAAGTTATATTTCATGTGGTATGCTATTTGTGTGTCTTCATAACCCATTTATTGACTTATCATGTTCATCGACTGGATTACACGATGCGTACTAATGAACTACATGTTTTTTTGTCCACTTTCCATGTGCCCACGTAACCTATTGATTGACCCAACATGTTCCACGAACATGAGGATTAATGATTCACATGATGTGTATGCTAACTACACCCCACATGTTTCATCAATTTTCTAGTTTGTTAGTCTCATGTGGTATAAACCTTGTATTTGACTACACTATTAGCGTGGATTTCTCCACTAAATCGTGCAAATTACACGACATGTACACAAACTACATGTCGTGTAGTTTAAAAAACCATGTGTCAGGTTGACCCATTCAATACATAATGTACAATAAATAAACCTCATGTAATAACTTCTTGGTGCATCATGTATCCCACAACACATCCAGGTGTAGTGAACTTGGATACACAATGTGTACTCTGACTACACACCATGTAAACCAGTCTACCAAAAAAATATTTGGAACCTTTCAATGACATATCAAATCATTCTATATCTATTCTAAGGATTTAATAAAATATGAATCTAGAATAAAGAATATTAAAATGTTTAAATCACATTAATTAAACTTTGGATTAAAGAACAAATAATCTAGAAATGGAAACTAACCACAACTACATATATATGATCAACGATAAAATAAATAATTATAAATTTAAATGTAACCTAGAACTGATGCCACTTGATGGTTCCAGATGCAGTGAACGTTCCTTTTAGGTGAATAAACATTAAGGTTTTTTAGATTCTATGAATCATTATCCAATTGTGAAAGACATAAATTTCATGGCCAATAGAATTTTTCCATTTAATATTCACATAGAAATCCCAAAACCAAGAGAGGATATTTTTCACATTAAATTTATAATCAATTTAAATAGATTAGAAGAAAGAATACCTCATCTTAGGATCTTTATTTTATGATGTTATTGATCATCTAAATCCCTTTTTGGATCACCATCATTATGTAGGGAATACCCAAAATAGACACCCTGTAGTGGTGATCCGCACATGATCCTTTGGACTCTGAATAACATCGATGGATTTATGGGTGCTAGAGCAACATATCGATCGTCTTATATTGTTCATCTTGGCCACTTAAAGTTACTCAGGATTGAAGGAATCTCTCTTTTCCTTATTATTCTTGAGAGTATGGGATAAGAATGAATCTAGAAAGAAATATGTTGTGAAAAATGATTCTCAATTATTGATTAACCATACAAAATAGATATAGCCATTTATTTATAGAGCTAGGGTTAAGGTTAAAATTATTATTTAATTGCACAATAACCCTTAAGTAATACAATAAACCTCATCTGACCCCATGTCATATAATAATAATAATATTATTATTTTATAGCATGCGGTAACTAGCACAATGATAAATATTATTTTACCATCTTGTAAATTAATACTTATCGCTAGACACTATCTTGGTCTGGTTTTCCTCCTCAATATTTATTGAATCCCCAAATAAATATTTAATTAAATATTTATCCATAAATAAACATTTTATTCATAGTTAGATGAATAAATATCTATTAAATATTCAATAAATAAAATAAATATTTTATCCACAGTTTAGTGAATAAACGTTTATTAAATATTCACATAATTAAATAAATTATTTATTAATTAATAAATAGTTATTTATTATCTTGTGAATAATATTTGAGATTGATAAATCCTGAATAAAATTATCCCTTGATCTTGAGAATAATATTTATTCAAATAATTAAATTCAAATAGAATTTAATTAATATCAACAGAAACATTTAGTGTGTGGACCTCTAGGCTTATTTCTCATCAGTATTAGGAAGAATTTCCTAAAGTCTAAGATTACTATCTAAAAACTGGTCAAGGCACCCAAGAGAAAAAAGTTAATGTTGCAATAGTTATAACCACACATGAATGTTTACTATGTCATATAGTCTCTTTTTCATAATATTTCATCAAGAAGGTTGCACACACGTGTTACCAACCTATGTGTTTGATACGTCTTTCTTTGACTATATAAAATAAAATCATCATTACACCATGACCATGGAATTTAATGCAACTATTCCATTTCAATAAAGGTCCAAGATATCAACTTCCATAAATATGGAAGAGACAAATCCTTCCTCGATGTATTAATTAATAACACATCACTCATGACACACTCAATGTATCCAAAATTTCCATAAAGTGCATCATCATGGTTTAAAAAATACATCAAATTGAGCGAGTCATGAAATGCATTAATAATAATGTTAAATTCTAAGGAATATTACACACACTTTCATATAGGAATATCCAATGACACATAAAATGTAGAATTACTACATGTAGGTATGTTCTCACAATTTCACATCTTTGAAATTACCAAGTGCAAACTTCATAAGAAGATGTCTCATCTACTTATGAGTACTCACACCTAATAGTCAATATTTTATGTGTTCCATCATAGTATGTTATCCAACCATAGAACAATATTTAATAATATCATCACAGAATTTTAAGATTCTCACCATAGTGGGGAACTACTATGACCTTATCAATGAGATAAATACTCTAATACATTATTACATCAAATTCAAGCATAACAATGAATAATATGTAATATGATATTTTATTAATATTCAAATCTTTAAATATAAATGTAATTTAAAGTACAAAAATTTGATTTTATAACTCCAAATCCAATGTTAAGATGAAATATTGGGTGTTTTAAACATGGTTTTAGGTTTAGTGGGCGAGTTGGGGGTTTGGGTAGGCTTATAAGGTGTCACCTACAGTTTTTACTATAGATGACACAGGGTACCTGATCGTGTTGTCGAACACATAAAATTCATTTTTTATTTTTTTGACTAGAAAAACTACAATAAAATGTAAAACCAGGTCATATCTTGAAGAAGAATTAGATCATGAAATAGAAAAAGGAACCAAATTCGAGTGAAGGAATGATATTGGAGAAAGTGTATGTGTGTGTGGGGGGGGGGGTTATAATTTGAATATAAGAATTGAATCTAAGTTAACAAAATGGACTATGATATACAGAGAAATCATGATCAAACTGGGTAAGTTCCTTTGATACTCAACCATCATCACTCTCAAAGGATGTGGGATAAATCATAGATTCCTAACTTATACCAAGTTAAACCTAATAAGATATGTGAGTTCCAAATAGGGAACCTTATATGATTCAATTGGATATATGATTTCATTCACTAAAAACTACCAGGAATCAATCATTTTTATATGAAATTACTATTCAAACCCATCGAGGCAACACACAATGAAGTCAACATGTTGTCTAGGTCTATGTCTAAAAATCGAATTTTCTCATACTAAAACACACCCTCTCATGAGTTGTAACACTCACAATGTCATTTTCATGTACAAAATTCATTTAATTATTTTTTATTGATCTATATATCTATTTCTTGAATTGGGGATCAAGTTCAACAACTCAGCAGAACACCATTTTGTGACTCAAGTGGGGGGGGGGACAATGTGGTGAGGAGTTGTAGGAAGGACATCAGGACATAAAGGTCAGGGGGTGAGTTTTGGTACTGAAGCTATTAGAGGTTTGCATTGTGGCCTAAGGGAATTATGGCATGACAAGTCTTTATTTTCTAGTAAAGGTTATTACCTATATCTATGCAGGGAGAGATGGTCACACCATGGTCAAGGGGTATCAAAACATGATGAGTATCTGGGAAATATGGAAATGGATAATTCATATACGTTAGATTACTAAGGATTACAATTATATATGGGTACCTCCCACATGTAAGAGTACCATCCTTTATGAAAATTGAGTGAGGGAAGGGTTCACATCATAGAAGGTATGTGTTGCACCATTGTGGGGATGCCATAGCTAAGAACCACACCATGTAGACCATTCATGGAGGGTTGCCACTCCATATAGGATAAGATCACATTATGAATATATGTAAGTATTTTCTCTGAAATATGAGGGAGTAAAGTTATGTTGTGACCAAGGATGGTCATGCTGTAACCATACATAAGGGTTTGGTGATGTGTAAGGGTTTCAGAATTTTCAAGATTTGAGGAGTAAATAATCATGATGTGAGATAAGGGGCCACACCATGTTATGACCTTGGGTAGAGGGGATTCGGGGAAGAAGTGACATTACATGATAGGGGAGGTAATTCCATGATAGGGGAGGTCACATTATGACTCACTATGCCCATATTATTTAAAATACACATTAATTGATTTAATAAAAAATAAAAAGGGGAATTTCTATTTTGAACATCCATATCATGGGAGGAACCTATTCTAAACCTTCTAGGCCATGGATGTCTCCCTCTTGGCTCTCCTCCACTTAATTTCATTTTGAGTGGATCTGTTATCAAGAAATCACCAGTAAATGATCTCCCTTTCTCTTTTTTTTTCAAATCTTCCCTTCTTATTAGTTTTCTTCCTTCCTAATGGAAATAGCATCTTTGGGTTCCTATTAACCAAACTTATGTTAAGGGGTTATTGATGTTAGGGTTTTCTATCATATTACATAGAGGATTCTCATCATAGGTTTAAGATTTCATTACTTTAAGGTAGGTGGTTCCATGCCCTTCCTTTATCTGAGGAACCATGTGTGCTTGAATTTTTAAGAAGAATGTTTTAAACTATTTCAATACATTTTTTTCAATTATTTTTGGCACTATTGTGTATGTTATATTGTTTTCCAAACCATTCTATGATGTTAGGAAGTAAAGTGGATTTAAAATCATGTTTTATCAACAAAAATTATTGTTTCTTACTATGTATTTAATGAAATGATTTTTCTCATGGAAATAATGATTTGATGAAAATGAAATCCTTTGAAAAAATTAATAATCATAGAAACCCCGGGTTATTGGGTATGAAAACTAGGTCAATTACTAACTAGGAATTGATTATGATATACCTAGCCTTGGATTACACAACTAGGCATTGACGTTTCTCTCCCTAACAGCTCACATGTCACTTTACCACTAGGAATTTACATTTATCTCCCCAGTTTCTTATACAAAATTTAAAAAGATTGGTTCCAATCATGAGATAGTACATGGATATTTAGAATCCTTAACCTTAACTACCTTAATGTATAACCCATGATTCTTATTTTGAAGTGTTTGTTTACATAGCCTTTACTTTCATGTTTAAAATTGTTATAAATATTGTTACATGTTGCTTGTTTTTTAAATTTCAAAGGAGTATTTTCATATGTTTTTTTTAAACTAGAATTATTTTATCATCCAAAAAAGGTTTCACATAAAACACCCAATGATATTCTATTGGTATTGTTATGATCACACCCTATATACACCCATAGGGTGTTTTTAGACCTTGTTTTGACTAACACAGATAAAATAAAGGCACCACTTAGAGGTGGTGGATTACCACGTTAGTTGTGATTGAGTTTTGTAGAGGTGATATGGTGGAAGTGAGCCCTCATGTCACATGGAAATGGCTAGCAGTTTATAGGTTATTTTTAGTCTTTTTGTATACTTTTCCTATTTTCCATTACCTAATCAGTTTCCATATTGATCCCTTTTAATTTTGTTTTGAATGGTCATGTAAATTTACTCTCAGTTCAAATTTATATTAAAAGTTGTGGATGTTATTTATTTATCATTTTGGTTATTGTTGTTTCTATTAGTTGTATGCATGACTTGACAATATATGATGAGATCATGTCAGGTTCTCAAATAAGACCCTCTTGATGGATTTATTGGTAAAAATATTCCCAAATGCGTATCTTTAATGTTCAATAACTAGTTTATATCCCATGGGGATAACAAAATTTCCTTCAAGAATTGTCACAGACTGACTTAAGAACCCATGTTAGGAGTATCCCGGGCTAGTTCATGAAAAAATGGTATCAAATCCCAGTTTGATTTATGTTATTTGGGAATGTTAAGATGAATTGGAGATGGGATTTTTATAACTCAGGAGGTAGGTGTGAAAGATTGTCTAAACAACAATTTTATTACCAAAACTTGAGTTACCAATGGTTATTAGGGATATAATGTTTTTGTTTTTGATTAGAACCATGAGTTACCAAAAATTTTTCATGATAAAGGTTAATGGGATATAATTCATGAATATAAGATGAGAATATTTGAAAATGGGTTGTTTTTATTACTCCTCATTTTCCTATGGTTTCTAATGCTTAAATTTGTTTTTGATAAAGTTTTTATGGGTTAAATTGATTCAATTTACCTATTTTAATGGAATTTTATTCTTTTTTATTTTATTTTGTGTAATATCTTACCCATGTGAATACCCCTTGTGAAAAATTGGTTATGGAAAACCATGATATCAATCTATAATTTTCACATAACCCTTATTGATTTCATATGTAAGGAGTGGCCCAATTTTCATGACACAAAGTAGGGGATCATATATATGGTTCAAATCTTTTTTGAAATAAAATAACAAAAACATTATAAGGGAGTGTGATCTTCTTCTTAGAAATACACACCCCCAATGAAAATTTAATCAATTCACACCAATTCTTTGATCCAATCATGATTTTGGGGGTTTTGTGTCCTTATATTACCACTATAACTTTTAGATTCACATGGAAAGAGTGTACAAGAGCTATGGAAAATAAAATTGTACCCCTAAACAATAGAGAAAAAAATAAACTCATAGTTTCTCTCATCTATTCTTAAATTATCCAAAAATAATAATGAAGTGAATATTTATACCCAAAGGGTGACGAAAATATCAATTATGCAATCCTTTAAAATCCAAAGGACTAAACCTACTTTTCAATCTTAAATTAAATAAGTTATAATATAATGTGGAATTTGAGGAGTCAAGCACATGATATTTTATTTTAAGGTTATGTATCTTATGGTTTCAAATATATAGGTCATAAATATGTTGTCATAACCTATTATAATTGACTTTGATACATCCATCATTGATTATAAAGATTATTTAAAGTTTTTGGGCTTCTAAATTCTCCCCTACATATCATAGGATTTACAAGCCACAATTGCACTTCAATAAGTGATATTATGGGTTCACTTTCTGCATTCATGTAAGAGGGAATATATCATTGTATCATCTATGTCCTTGTGAGAAAAAGGTCAATAAAAACATGGAGATTTTTAAAAATTTTAAGTCTGGATGAGGGGTTGTTCTTCATTTCAAGAATCAGATAGAAATTTTGAAGTGTTAGGATAAAATATTAGTGATTTTTAAACATGTTTTGAGTTTTGGTGAGAGACTTGGGGGTTTAGGTAGGCTGATAGGAGGGTTCACCTAAAACATTTTACTAAAGATGACACCGAGTACCTGATCACATTGTCGAACACATTAAATTTGATTGTTATTTTTTTGACTAGAAAATCTATAATAAAGCAATAACCCTGGGTTATCTCCTAAAAAATACTTGGACTATTAAATATAAAAAGGAACCCAATTTAAGTAAAGGAATAAGATTATAGAAAATATGGGGGATGTGATTTGAAGACAAGGACTGAAGTTAACTTAACAAAATGGAATATGATATGTAGATAAATCATGATTAACCTGGGTAAGTGTCCCTTAATTCTCAACTATTATGGATCTCAAAGGATGTGGGATAAATCATAGATTCCTTAACTTATACCTAGTTTAACCCAATAAGACACGTGAGTACCTAATAGGATACCACTTATTATTCAATTGGAAATACAATTTCATTAACTAACTATGACACCTTGGTCTAATGAACACTCTAAAAAACCCCATCTTGGTGCACTACGTAACCCTAGGTATACCTCCCCATACACTAGAGGCTTATAACTAGATGTGAGGGCCTAATCCACACAATGGGGAGACTATACCCTCAAATTAGAGAAAAAAAAACTAAAAAAAACTAAACAATCATCTATCATGGTAATAAGAGTACACATAATCAACATGATAAAAATTATATGATAAAATATACCATGTAGAAGCACACAATCATAAAATAGTTGATTTCCCACTAGAACGATCATACAAAAAATTAACAAAAAAATACACACAACCCCACTACCACCCTTAGTCCTCAATACCACCCAGTATACATAACCACTCAAGCTACCCTAGCCTAACCACTATACGTATTATGCTCAACCTGAAAGAAGACATAATGTTTTCACGTTCACTGGGGTGACTATGCAGGGTGTGAGAAAATCATCCCATTATGGTCTCACCAAGCACCCCTAATATATGCCACCATATACGTGTATGCATGGGGATATATAAATAAACATGTACACATGAGAACCTCAGACATGGTGTGATAACCACGAAACCACGGAACTATGTGCATCAATCCATCATGTGTTAACTAGGCCACCATGACACCTGATCATACATACTTCCACTACTAGAAAAACAGGTATTTGCGACGGGCGATTTGCGACGGGGGCCCTTCGCAAATCGCCCGTTGCGGAAAACGCCGTCGCAACAACAACTATTTGCGACGGGTGTAACAGCCCGAGATTTTATGAAAAATATTCTTTTTTATTTTACTAATGTCTTGTGTTATACGCTACACCAAAAGGATCTTGCACAACACGCATCCTTGACTTGCCTTGCATTACACGCAATCGCAACCTTCCTCGATAGCGTGTGTGGTACATAATCCTGAGTTTCACGAAACAACGATATGCTATAAAAATATTATTAAAACTAGCCGTTATGAATAGTAATAACCACTTTTTGAAATCCAGTAAATCTTATTTTTCAAAATGAACTTTATTTTTGGATTCGGAGTATCGAATTTAGCCTAAGGTGAAATTTTGGTACTTTTCGGATAACTTTCATATTCTGATGAATAGTGAAAATTACTAAATTATAATTAAAAACAACTTTTTTAATCGAAATAATTAATAGTGATAAATCATTAATTTGAGTGGTTTTAAAGTATATTTAGAATATATTTTTACAATTTAATACAATGTTGGTCATTGGATGTAATTTCACATTTAAACTTGACATAAACAAGTGTCAATCTTTTGATAGATATTGTTTCTTAAAAAAACACGCTATTTGTTTTAACAGCGGGATTTAATTATAAAATTAATTAATGCAACTTTTATGTTATGAATTTGGTAAAATAGACTTCATTTTTGAATTCGGAATATGAAATATAGCTTGGGATGAAATTTTGGCATTGTTCTGAAAAACATCAATTTTTGATGAATAGTGAAACTACTAAGTGGTAGGTTAAAAACTGAATTTTGCATAAAACTTAATTTTACCGCTTCTGTGAATGGAATTTCGAAAATCCTAGAGACACGGTTAATATCAAGGACTAAAATGTGGTTCAATAAGATGAAAATAATTTTTTGGTGAATAGTAACTTTTTACTTTTTTTACCGCGGTTAATAGTAAATAGGGTAACTAAGGGTAAATATGATATTACTATTACCCTAACACATGTCCTAATTCTATTGGACAAGTGTAATTCGACCAAAAACAAACTTAGGAATAAAATATGACCATTTAGGCCCACTTGGATTAGATTAGGACATTTATTATTAATTTATTTAAAAAAAGGTTAAAATAGTTAAAATCAAAGTTTAATAAGTAAATCATTTTTAATATGGGGTTATACATAAGATAAATTTGATTGTAAATATTCATTAGAAAGATAAAACGATTTCCTACATGATGATATTTTACTTGTAATTTTTAGACATAAAATAATTTAATTTATTTATGACACAACGATGATGCAGTAATTATCTTATTAATGAAATATTGACATAATTGATGTTATAAACACAAAAATAAATGTAATTTGAGATTTTTTATGAATTCCACTAATTTTATAGGTTACTATGATATATTAATGTTGATTTAATCAACTTGGTTCGAACATTTAATTCTGTTATGACTTTCAAAAAAATCATATATCGAATAGTGTCAAAATTGACACAAAATAGTTTTTAAATCAAATATTATATTATTAATTGTTATTTTATTCCTAAAAATCTAAGGTTCGGCCAAATGACTTAGATAAGGATATATATATTAATAATAAACAATTTGGGGTTCGTTTGGCATGTTATAGTAAGTGAATTAACCATATAGTGAAAGAAAACAAAAAGACACGGTAAAAGTTAAATTATTTAACTTAGAGTTAAATCTAATTGATAAGGTTTAAAATAAGATCCAAACATGTCTAAATTTGATTGGTTGATGAGATTACAACCCTATCTCATCTAATCTTCGAATATGAGTCATTTTTGGAGGTTTTTAAGTGGGGTTAGATTTATTATAAATTAATATTTTTAAGAATTCCTAAGGTGCCCCTCTCCTCCCCTATAAAAGGACACCTCCTCCCCCTCCTCCTCACACCAATTTGAGCTCTCAAGCTCGGCCAACCCCTGCCAAAATCTCTTCTCCACTTCCCTAGCAACATCCTAGAGGTTCTGGTCTTCCTCAAAGACCAATTTTAGTTCCCTAAGAGGAGGTCTCCAAAAGGCGCTTCAAAGAAGAGGTAATTACCGTTACCAATTCTTTCATCTTTATTTCTTCTTCCACTTCTTCTTCTTAGGTTGTTTCATTATGAAGTAATAACATCAGTATCACTCATATAATGATATGTTATTATATGTATGAAACAACCCTATTTCACCATCTATCCATCCTACGGAAAAAGAAATCACCGCGCGTGCGTACGTACGGAATACCGTCTCCACGCCGTGGTGTAATCTATTTTCCACCACCACCTTACATGGATGGGTATAATGGTGTAAAGAATAACTATACATAGTTATTACAACATCATATTGATTCTGATATATTGTATAATCCACTCCAATTCAGTTCAATATTTATGGAAATAATATCATCGCTCGTGCGTACGTACGGACTACCGTCTCCACGACGCGATGAAATTCATTCTCCATGTTAACCATTTAAGAATGATTATAAAGTATATATAAGAAATAATAATGAAATATATGACATTATAAAGATACTGGATTTATGTATATATATATATATATGTATGTCATCTACTTACTTCCATTTCAAGACAATATGGAAAGGAAAACAGCGTTCATGCGTACGTACGGACTACCGTCTCCATGAACGGTGTTTTTCATTTTATTTATCTACCTATTATATATATATATATACTGAATATATATGATATATAAATCATATTTTATATTCTGGAAGTAAGTAAATCATGATATAAGTAATAATGATGTCAAGAACAACAAGTCAAAACACCTACGATAAATGAAACGATTTTACCAAAAACCTTTCTTTAACATGGAATTTACAAAAGAACGGGTAATATAATGTCATAAGTGAACCATATATGATATCATAACAATGAATATGATTCTGTAATAAGTCAATAACATTATTTAAACCATTATACAGGAGCTTCGGACACGAACAAAGCAAATCGGACCTAAGGTAAGGGAAATATCACAATCTCATTTTTATCCGAGATTGTTTATTCGTAAGTATTTACTGGGGTGTATTTTATCATCCACATCCATGTTTACTCAATATGTAATATTATTTCCATCCACCTAAAATTGTTTAAATCCATTTTTACCCTTCGGTGAGTTTTTAGTAATACGTATGAAAGGAATCTTTTGTCGTTTTTCGTACGAGGTACTTTTTGACCTTTCAGACAAAAGTACGAAGAATGTTTTTTTTAACTTATACGGCACGAACAGATTTATACTGTTTTACAAAGCCTTATTTTCATGAAGCTTCCTCTAAAAGATTTCATGACTATTTTCAATAAAATCTCTTTCTTTTAAAATTGCATGATGTTTTGTGAAAAGAAATTGATTTTGAAGTAGAAAGGATATTTTCCTCAAGAATTCAATTCAAGTGTTTTATCAAAATTATTTTCCATATAAGATAATAAAGGGTTCTGTTTCTATACATATTTTTACATTGATTTGACTATGTTGTGATGGAATTATGTTTATGAATTCCTTTATCTTATATGAATGGTTTTATGATGTCATGTTGTTTAAGAATCCCATTTTTATTACATGGGTTATGTAATGATGTATGATTTATGATTTTGTGGCACACATAAGAATGGTATAATTATGAGATGGGTGGGAACTATATCTCCCTCCAATGCATTGGGTAAATATTTTATATCTCATGAGATAGACATGGCTGGAATGGTAGGTTATACCGGTTCAGTGAAACAGGACTGAAACGAGGATTACTCGATTCAGAAAGGGACTTTGTCCACTAAGATAGTCTTGGCAATGAGTCTTGACTAACAAGAAATGATTCTCTATGATTATGTGTGTATGCCACAAAGTTTCATGTTTTAAGTTATGATTATTGGGATTACATTTCACTTCTATGATTTATCCCATGTTATGAAATTATGATCTCTTTTGCAGGTTAAGATTTCCAAAAGCTATGTTCTTATGTATATGATGTGATTGATATTTCTTTTGTTTACCCTTACTGAGCATTTGAGCTCACCCTTTTATGTTTTCTTTTCCCCAGGATATAAAGAAAGGTTTTAGGTAAAAAAAAGGGATGACCTTTATGGGAGATATTGAAGAACTTTCACCACGATTAGAAGATTACGTTCCGAGTTTCCAAAGACACTAAACTATTACGATCCTTTAGTGTGTGTTTTTGTTATGTATTAAGTATTCCTCAAATGTAATGTAATGTCCATGTACGTTAGGATACGGGTCTCTACAGTTGGTATCAGAGGAAAGGTTTAGTCAACCTTTGGAAACTAGGATGCGAAAACGTTAGTGAGATCCCTAGAGATATTTCTAAGGTATGTCTAGGGATGTCCCTAGGGATAAGTATACGTATAGGTTATAGTAATAGAATTACGCTAACGATCATAGAATTAAACCTAAGATGTTGGATATTGAAGGTACTCCCCCTTTACTATGTTGTCTTCCCTAGCATGATTTCGCCTCTCACAAAATTCTTTTTGTGTTTTAGTTAATGGAGGGAACCAGAAGGAATTCGGTTAACATTGAATCCAATGGACAAATTTGTGACTATGAGCAACAAAATTGTGTGATGCCTAGAGATAAAGATAATGTGATTATGCTGAATCAGTCATCACGATATATGATTAACAAGGTGAAATTTAGTGGTATGACTAATTCATCAAAGAAGAGGAAGATAAACTATTATGCATGTTCGCATGTTGAGGATCATAAAGAAAGGAAGATTGAGATTTCTAAAGAAGGGAAGAAGAACCTTGAGGAATACCTCAAATGGAGGGACCGATGTTATCTGTGTGGAGAAAAGGGTCATAGAGTGACAGATTGTTATGGAGTTCAATGTCTTATTTGTGGAGAACATGGGCATTACCCAACTCAATGCCCTGACCTAAAAAGATACTTCTAAATCAAGGAAGGACTTATTCCAGGACAGTCATTAAAGTGGATGGACTGAAGTGTATATGTATTGGTATTCAAGAATAATGTTGTTGAGGTACTTTTATGGTGTATTGGAATATTTATGTATTGCTCTAATGTGGTATTCGAAGTGATTGATGTATTTTTGGAAAAAAAGATGATATGCACATAATGAATGGAAAATAAGAAAATGAAATATTTGACAGTATTCATGAGCTCATGATTAATATAAGGACTAAGTGATATCATGGTTTGAGTATATAGAATTTTGAGGATTTTGGTATGTGGAAAGTGTTAACTTTTTTCACTAAGGTATTCAAGACAATACACGATTAAGGACTTTGAATGTTTGGAATGTGACCAACAAGACATATCTTATGATATGTGGGGATCAACGACAGTATTAAATCTCTGGTAATCGTTGTCACTATATTATGAGAGTGGACTGCAGTATTATGTATAAGCCTAAAGATTGGAATGGATTATGTTGAACATAAGTTAGTATTGTTTAAGGATCGAAGTTTTCTCGATATTATTGATGGGATGTTATAGTAATATAGTTTTAGAAAAAGGACAACCTGCAGGACGGGCGACAGCCCATCGCATCGGACAAGGCTGTGGGAATCGAACCCACAACCGAAGTGCGACTGGCCTTTATCGCCTACCACTGGCCTACAGGAAGTCCCTGTTTAGTAGAAACTAGTTTTATCATATTAAGCAGTATGATATATGAAGTATAAGCCCATTTTAGGAACCATATATGATTAATCCCACTATAGATCGACTTATGTATATAAATTTTTCTAACCTTTTGAGACAGATGGAATGACCCGTCATTCTATCACATGATCTGCTAACACTTCACAAATAACAAATTCAACTTCATTTATTTAAGAGATGAAGTGGAAATTGTTAAAGGCACGAACAACAGTGAGATTGTACCAAAATAAAGTAAGTATTTATTCTAATTCAAATTCTTTAACTTTAGGGAAATGATCTTGAAAACCAAAAATGTTGTCCTAGTGATCTTATACCTGATGAATCAGATGGTACCTTAGATCATCACAAATTTATGGATTTGTGATTACTGGCTTTTCCATAGCCATGTTCTCTACCACTCTCCATCAGAACATGATAGTTAGATTTCTCTTCCATATCCATATTTTCACCTATGTGGAAACCCAGTGATTAGTTTATTTGGGTAATCGTTACATTTCATACTTTAGTTTTTAAATCCAAGTTTTGGTATTCCCTTTTACGATGTGGGTTTCTATTAAAGAAACTTTCGAATAGTAAACCATTTATAACCCCGACGAATTTCGAGGGCGAAATTCATTTTAAGGGGGGTAGAATGTAACAGCCCGAGATTTTATGAAAAGTATTCTTTTTTATTTTACTAATGTCTTGTGTTATACGCTACACCAAAAGGAGCTTGCACAACACGCATCCTTGACTTGCCTTGCATTACACGCAATCGCAACCTTCCTCGATAGCGTGTGTGGTACGTAATCCTGAGTTTCACGAAACAACGATATGCTATAAAAATATTATTAAAACTAGCCGTTATGAATAGTAATAACCACTTTTTGAAATCCAGTAAATCTTATTTTTCAAAATGAACTTTATTTTTGGATTCGGAGTATCGAATTTAGCCTAAGGTGAAATTTTGGTACTTTTCGGATAACTTTCATATTCTGATGAATAGTGAAAATTACTAAATTATAATTAAAAACA
Organism: Viscum album; assembly: GCA_963277665.1. Taxonomy (NCBI): domain Eukaryota; kingdom Viridiplantae; phylum Streptophyta; class Magnoliopsida; order Santalales; family Viscaceae; genus Viscum; species Viscum album. The sequence continues at coordinate 245,164,075 of OY728135.1, read as the reverse complement.
ACTTTTTTAATCGAAATAATTAATAGTGATAAATCATTAATTTGAGTGGTTTTAAAGTATATTTAGAATATATTTTTACAATTTAATACAATGTTGGTCATTGGATGTAATTTCACATTTAAACTTGACATAAACAAGTGTCAATCTTTTGATAGATATTGTTTCTTAAAAAACACGCTATTTGTTTTAACAGCGGGATTTAATTATAAAATTAATTAATGCAACTTTTATGTTATGAATTTGGTAAAATAGACTTCATTTTTGAATTCGGAATATGAAATATAGCTTGGGATGAAATTTTGGCATTGTTCTGAAAAACATCAATTTTTGATCAATAGTGAAACTACTAAGTGGTAGGTTAAAAACTGAATTTTGCATAAAACTTAATTTTACCGCTTCTGTGAATGGAATTTCGAAAATCCGAGAGACACGGTTAATATCAAGGACTAAAATGTGGTTCAATAAGATGAAAATAATTTTTTGGTGAATAGTAACTTTTTACTTTTTTTACCGCGGTTAATAGTAAATAGGGTAACTAAGGGTAAATATGATATTACTATTACCCTAACACATGTCCTAATTCTATTGGACAAGTGTAATTCGACCAAAAACAAACTTAGGAATAAAATATGACCATTTAGGCCCACTTGGATTAGATTAGGACATTTATTATTAATTTATTTAAAGAAAGGTTAAAATAGTTAAAATCAAAGTTTAATAAGTAAATCATTTTTAATATGGGGTTATACATAAGATAAATTTGATTGTAAATATTCATTAGAAAGCTCAAAAGATTTCCTACATGATGATATTTTACTTGTAATTTTTAGACATAAAATAATTTAATTTATTTATGACACAGCGATGATGCAGTAATTATCTTATTAATGAAATATTGACATAATTGATGTTATAAACACAAAAATAAATGTAATTTGAGATTTTTTATGAATTCCACTAATTTTATAGGTTACTATGATATATTAATGTTTATTTAATCAACTTGGTTCGAACATTTAATTCTGTTATGACTTTCACAAAAATCATATATCAAATAGTGTCAAAATTGACACAAAATAGTTTTTAAATCAAATATTATATTATTAATTGTTATTTTATTCCTAAAAATCTAAGGTTCGGCCAAATGACTTAGATAAGGATATATATATTAATAATAAACAATTTGGGGTTCGTTTGGCATGTTATAGTAAGTGAATTAACCATATAGTGAAAGAAAACAAAAAGACACGGTAAAAGTTAAATTATTTAACTTAGAGTTAAATCTAATTGATAAGGTTTAAAATAAGATCCAAACATGTCTAAATTTGATTGGTTGATGAGATTACAACCCTATCTCATCTAAGCTTCGAATATGAGTCATTTTTGGAGGTTTTTAAGTGGGGTTAGATTTATTATAAATTAATATTTTTAAGAATTCCTAAGGTGCCCCTCTCCTCCCCTATAAAAGGACACCTCCTCCCCCTCCTCCTCACACCAATTTGAGCTCTCAAGCTCCGCCAACCCCTGCCAAAATCTCTTCTCCACTTCCCTAGAAACATCCTAGAGGTTCTGGTCTTCCTCAAAGACCAATTTTAGTTCCCTAAGAGGAGGTCTCCAAAAGGCGCTTCAAAGAAGAGGTAATTACCGTTACCAATTCTTTCATCTTTATTTCTTCTTCCACTTCTTCTTCTTAGGTTGTTTCATTATGAAGTAATAACATCAGTATCACTCATATACTGATATGTTATTATATGTATGAAACAACCCTATTTCACCATCTATCCATCCTACGGAAAAAGAAATCACCGCGCGTGCGTACGTACGGAATACCGTCTCCACGCCGTGGTGTAATCTATTTTCCACCACCACCTTACATGGATGGGTATAATGGTGTAAAGAATAACTATACATAGTTATTAAAACATCATATTGATTCTGATATATTGTATAATCCACTCCAATTCAGTTCAATATTTATGGAAATAATATCATCGCTCGTGCGTACGTACGGACTACCGTCTCCACGACGCGATGAAATTCATTCTCCATGTTAACCATTTAAGAATGATTATAAAGTATATATAAGAAATAATAATGAAATATATGACATTATAAAGCTACTGGATTTATGTATATATATATATATATGTATGTCATCTACTTACTTCCATTTCAAGACAATATGGAAAGGAAAACAGCGTTCATGCGTACGTACGGACTACCGTCTCCATGAACGGTGTTTTTCATTTTATTTATCTACCTATTATATATATATATATACTGAATATATATGATATATAAATCATATTTTATATTCTGGAAGTAAGTAAATCATGATATAAGTAATAATGATGTCAAGAACAACAAGTCAAAACACCTACGATAAATGAAACGATTTTACCCAAAACGCTTCTTTAACATGGAATTTACAAAAGAACGGGTAATATAATGTCATAAGTGAACCATATATGATATCATAACAATGAATATGATTATGTAATAAGTCAATAACATTATTTAAACCATTATACAGGAGCTTCGGACACGAACAAAGCAAATCGGACCTAAGGTAAGGGAAATATCACAATCTCATTTTTATCCGAGATTGTTTATTCGTAAGTATTTACTGGGGTGTATTTTATCATCCACATCCATGTTTACTCAATATGTAATATTATTTCCATCCACCTAAAATTGTTTAAATCCATTTTTACCCTTCGGTGAGTTTTTAGTAATACGTATGAAAGGAATCTTTTGTCTTTTTTCGTACGAGGTACTTTTTGACCTTTCGGACAAAAGTACGAAGAATGTTTTTTTTTTAACTTATACGGCACGAACAGATTTATACTGTTTTACAAAGCCTTATTTTCATGAAGGTTCCTCTAAAAGATTTCATGACTATTTTCAATAAAATCTCTTTCTTTTAAAATTGCATGATGTTTTGTGAAAAGAAATTGATTTTGAAGTAGAAAGGATATTTTCCTCAAGAATTCAATTCAAGTGTTTTATCAAAATTATTTTCCATATAAGATAATAAAGGGTTATGTTTCTATACATATTTTTACATTGATTTGACTATGTTGTGATGGAATTATGTTTATGAATTCCTTTATCTTATATGAATGGTTTTATGATGTCATGTTGTTTAAGAATCCCATTTTTATTACATGGGTTATGTAATGATGTATGATTTATGATTTTGTGGCACACATAAGAATGGTATCATTATGAGATGGGTGGGACCTATATCTCCCTCCAATGCATTGGGTAAAGATTTTATATCTCATGAGATAGACATGGCTGGAATGGTAGGTTATACCGGTTCAGTGAAACAGGACTGAAACGAGGATTACTCGATTCAGAAAGGGACTTTGTCCACTAAGATAGTCTTGGCAATGAGTCTTGACTAACAAGAAATGATTCTCTATGATTATGTGTGTATGCCACAAAGTTTCATGTTTTAAGTTATGATTATTGGGATTACATTTCACTTCTATGATTTATCCCATGTTATGAAATTATGATCTCTTTTGCAGGTTAAGATTTCCAAAAGCTATGTTCTTATGTATATGATGTGATTGATATTTCTTTTGTTTACCCTTACTGAGCATTTGAGCTCACCCTTTTATGTTTTCTTTTCCCCAGGATATAAAGAAAGGTTTTAGGTAAAAAAAAGGGATGACCTTTATGGGAGATATTGAAGAACTTTCACCACGATTAGAAGATTACGTTCCGAGTTTCCAAAGACACTAAACTATTACGATCCTTTAGTGTGTGTTTTTGTTATGTATTAAGTATTCCGCAAATGTAATGTAATGTCCATGTACGTCAGGATACGGGTCTCTACAACGGGCCCGTCGCTAAAGCTAGTAGTTGCGACGGGGATACTTCCCGTCGCAAATCTTACTCCATATTTTTTGTAAAAACTTTTAAAAGAGTAATTACGACGGGGCCCGTCGCAAATACTATTTTTTAGAAAAAAATAAAAAACTATTATTAAATTATTTTAATGAATATAATAATAATAATATTTGTGACGAGCATAGTATCCCGTCGCAAATACTATAAAAAAAATAAAAAAAATAAATTATTAATAAATTATTTTAATTAATATAATAATAATCCAATTATAATTCAAAAATAAAAAATAATAAAATATTAATAAATGATTTTAATTAATATAATAATAGAATTATAATTCACAAATAAAAATAATAAATTATTAATAAATTATTTTAATTAATATAATAATAATAGAATTATAATTCAAAAATAAAAAATAATAGAATATTAATAAATGATTTAATTAATATAATAATATTAGAATTATAATTCATAAATAAAAAATATTAATAAGTTATTTTAATTAATATAAAAATAATAGAATTATTTTACATTCAAATATTAAAATAATTCAAATATTACAAAAAAATATAATTAAATTATAATATTATAAAATTTTAATATATATATAAAATTTAATATTATAAAATATAAATAATATTATTATTCATATTAATATTTTTATTTCAAAATATAATATCATTAATATTTTATAATGAGACAGAAACTACGAATAGAAAAAAATTCATATTTGATTTTACAAACTTTATAACATAAAAACAAACTCTAATCTAAAGGAGGGGGGATCTGCAGATGCCGGTGGAGGAAACTCCATCCCTAAAGCATGAGTGAGTCGGCACATGTACTCCATCTGCTCCTGGTGCTGCTGCTGCCACCGACTCATCTGCTCCTCGTACAGCTGCTGCTAGCATCGACGCTCCTCCTCATGCTGCTGCTGCTGCTGACGCATCTGCTCCTGCTCCTGTCGGAGACTCTCTATCAGTGCAGTCTGAGATCGCAACTGATCCTCATACTGTGTAGCAGAAGAAGATGCACGAGCTCCTCTCGAGCTGGACGCCGACATCGCAGCACTACCATAATAATCTCCGGGAGTCAGTCGAGAGCTAATACCAACTACCCGGCCCTTCTCGAAGGCATACTGGGTGGCCTGCATCCATGCCACCTCATCAAACTGACGTCCAGTGGTCTGATCTGATGACTCGGCCTGACTCTCAGGCCGGGTCTGTGACGCTGCGGCCTCATATGACTCCTGTAGTTGCAATTTAAAATTAAAATTGTGAATATATTATATGCAGTTAATTTTTAAACTTGAAAACAAATAATACTGACCACGATGTGATGCTGACGATCACCTCTGAGCTCCCCAGTAGCAGGATCACTATACATCCTCTGATATACGTCGTACTCTGTAATATCGGGGTGCTCGACAGCCTATAAGAATAAAAAATAAACTGTTAATATTTATAGTTATATAAAATATTTATAAATAATGTATGTACCAGATGCTGTCTATGAGTACTGAAAGAACGACTCCCAGCTCGATGAGTCCCCTCCTGTCTCCCCCGATTCTGCCTCTCCACCGATGATCTCCTCTGAAAGGTACCACTCAACCAGTACGCACATAATCCATCCCATACATGGGATGAAATGTACTATGGTCGGTGTGCTCTACATGACTCGTCAAAATCTGACACTCCTGCTTTCTTCGTGGCAGCTTTTCTTAAATTGTGCAAAAACTGACGAAAGCGATCACGCATGGCCACCTCCCATGCCTTGTGGATGGCATCACGCATGGTATCCTCGATCGGATACCATAAACCCTACAAATAAATCAAAATATCAAGTTAGAAATGAAATAATTTTCAAAATAAAAATTATTTATTTACGTACATACCAACCAATGGCCGAACATGGCCTGCTGTACATCAATGGGAATCTGATCCCATGTGGTCCACTGGTGAGAGAAATAGTTGCACAAAATAGCGCTGCCCTGTCCGACTGCTATATGCGGAAAACTGTAAAAATAATAAACATTTATTATGTGAATAGATTAATGAAATATTAATCAAATCCATAGATTATCACACAGGTTATCACACCTCCGTGTGCGTGGATCAAACCCAAGACGTGGACGTCATTCGGGGACGAGGTCAGGAATCATCAATCGTGCAAGACCGCGCCCCCTCCACGTACTCCCTAGAGCACCTGCAGGCTGAGGGTCATCTGCCAGAAACTCATCCGCATCGAAAGGCAGGTCAGCATCCGCCAACTCACGAAATATGGCGTCGTCCATCTGAAACAGAAAATGTTAATGTTGTTAGAAAATAATTGATAATTACTATTATATATACATATATACATATTATGATTGTATATAAATACCATGGAATTCTATCAGTGTTCATCTTCATCATCATCTTCATATATGTCAATGTCATCTTCATATTCCTCCTCAACATCATCGATATCCATTCGAGTTACAGTTTCTTCATCTCTTACCATTTCAAATTCATATGTGACATCATTAACATCATCGTCATCACCGACTCTGAAATGTGGGGTGTCGTCATCGATACTCATGTCTCTTTATAAAAAAGATTGATTTTGAGTACTCTCTTGAAAAACTTCAATTCTTTTCACATCAGTGAAAGCACATTCACTTTGACTAAACTGATTGTCTCGAATTTTGATTTTTATTACACTCCACCAATCAGTCAAGTCTCTTGATGTATCACAGTACTTTGCGTAATAAACTTGATGTGCCTATTGAGCCAATAAGAATGGTTCATTTACTGTGAGAACACTTTTACATTTAATATCGATGATTCCATGAGTCGGATAAACACACACGCCTCTCTCTGTATCCAACCACCGACATTTGAACATGGTTATGTAATGTTGTCCAAGATAACAGAGTTCAATGATTTCATCAAGTATGCCATAAAAGTCAACTTCATTTTCTCGATGATGAGATCCTCTCAAGCTAACTCCACTGTTCATTGTTTTTTTCGATTCCCCATATGCATGTGTGTGAAATCGAAATCCATTCACCACATATGCATTATAAGTTTTAACAAGTTTGGAAGGTGAGTTACTCAATATACACAGCCTTTTGTCAATTTTATCAGCATATCGAGACACCTGAAAATTTGTGAAATAATTATCAATATAGTAAACTATACATTGAATGAGTTTCTAAAAGATAAAGAATTTATGTTACCAGTTTTTGAAACCACTGAGAGAAATTTTTCAGTCGACGTTCTTCGAGAGCAGCTGCTGTAATTTGTGGAATTTTTTTCTTGATATGATTATCATACAACCTATAAAAACCAAAGTTATTTACTGTAACATAAATGATAGAATAAGTGATATAAACACTTAAAGTACAACTGATGTCATCTCTTCATAGTTGAGCAGAACATACGTATGAGCTCTATGATGTTCATCATCCAAAAGCCAGCGTTCATAAACTCCACCAAAACCAAGCTCTGGCTGGTTGAAAATAGATAATTGATTGTCGATTTCATCAATATTCCTCTCGTTCCATCCCATTCGGTTGTGTTTTGAAGGATACTCAGATTCAAAATAATGGGAGCAGAAAAAAGATATTTCCTCTTGCAAATAAGCTTCTGCAATAGATCCTTCAACAGATGCTTTGTTACGTAATTTTCTTTTCAATTTTTGCATGCATCTTTCAAATGGGTACATCCATCGAAACTGTACTGGACCTCCACATTTGGCTTCATATGGAAAATGTAACATCAAATGTTCCATTGAGTCGAAGAAAGACGACGGAAATATTTTTTCCAGTTTACATATAATTACAACAACATCTTTTTCAAGTTTGCCTAGAGCATCATAATCTGCTGTAGCCGCACAAATTTCCTGAAAAAAATGAGACATGTCTGTTATGGAATCCCAAATCACAGAATTCAACAGACCTCTTAATCCAATGGGTAGAAGTCTTTCCATTATAACACGACAATCATGAATTTTTAATCCAGTAATATGACCATTCTTTACACATCTACCCAAATTGGAATCACAACCATCTGGAAGTCTCAAATCTGCAATCCACTGAAAAAATAATAAATGGTTTTCTTTAGACAGTGTATAAGCTTCTTTTGGTTTCAGTAACCTTTCTGTTCTGACATTCTCAAACAGTTCCAATTCTGGACGCCTGCAAATTTGGGCAAGATCTAAACGTGCATTTACATTGTCTTTGCTCTTTCCTGGCATATCCAAAACTGTATGAAACAAATTATCAAAACAGTTCTTCTCAATATGCATGACATCTAACATGTGTCGGACCAACAAATCAGACCAATATGGCAAATCCCAAAATATGCTACGTTTAATCCAGTTGTGTTCTTTCCCAAAACCAGAAATTTTCTGTTGGTTTATTGTGGGACCAAAAGTGATGGGAGGTAATGAAAATACAACTGATTTTAACTCAGAACCTGATAGCATTTTTGGAGGTCCATCCCTTTCAACTGTTCCTTTTCTGAAATGAGATCTGTTTCTTCGAAAAGGATGATCAGCTGGAAGAAATCTGTGATGACAGTCAAAATAACAAGGTTTCTTTCCATGAATGAGCATAAATGCTTTGTTCTCTTCCATATAGTAAGGACATGATTTCTGACCATGTTTACTCCATCCAGATAACATCCCATAAGCCAGGAAGTCACTAATTGTCCACATCAATGCTGCTCTCAGTATGAAATTCTGTTTCGTTGCAACATCATATGTACTGACACCAGTACTCCACAATAAACTTAATTCATCAATCAATGGTTTCAAATAAACATCAATATTTTTCTTCGGATGTCCTGGAATTAGTAAAGTCAAAAAGATATATGGCTCCTTCATCAACATCCATGGAGGTAAATTGTACGGAGTTAAAAAAACAGGCCAACATGAATATTGACTACCATAAGATCCGAACGGACAGAAACCATCAGTGGAGAGGCCCAGTCGAACATTTCTAGCTTCTAAAGCAAATGATGGATGCACTCTATCAAAATGTTTCCATGAATCACCATCGGCTGGATGATTCAAGCTTTTATCGGTTGAAATATTCTCTTTATGCCATGACATCATTGTCGCTGTATTCTTAGACATGAATAAACGCTGAAGTCTGGATGTAAGCGGAAAATATCTCAACTATTTTACAGGAATCAAACCAGACTTCCCATGTTGTCCTTCTTTATATATCAGTTTCCCACATGTGGGACAACTATCCAATGACTCATTTTCCCCAGAATATAAAATGCAGTCATTTGAACATGCATGAATCTTCTGACAGGTAAGTCCCAAATTTCGAACCAGCCTCTTACTCTCATAGTAATTTGCAGGCAAAACATTTCCTTCGAGTAACAGTGTTTTAAGAAAAGAAAATATTTGGTCAAAACAGGTGTTTGACATTCCGTTATCTGATTTGATAGCCATAAATTTTGCAACTGCTTCTAATTTGCTCATCTTGCAGCTAGGATATAATGCATCCTCAACAGACCTCAACAACTCATAAAATTCAGACGGTGCCAACTCAGGATTTGAAGCTATATCAGCCGGAGTTTCTGTATGTTGAACAGATGAACTTGCAACATCATGTACTAAATCTTGAAACCAGGATGGATCTGGAATCAAGTTGGTATCACCTGCTCTGGAACTGCGTTCACCGTGTTGATACCAAAAAACATAATCTGGTTGAAAACCAAAACGCAAGAGATGTCCCCCCACTTTGTCAAACGTGTCAAAAGTTCTCAATGCACATTTTCTACAAGGGCATTTTATTTTTCCTTCTGAAACAAATTCTGGATTTGATGCCACAAATGATAAAAAAGTCTCCACACCCTCTACATATACTGGATTTAAACCAGAACCGTTTGGATTTCTACGTTAATTTATCCATATGCGGTCACCTAAAAATGATTATTGACGACCTCGTTGTTCCATATTTTTCTATAAAATATAAAAGCATTACTGGTTTTGAATAATTTGTTAGAAAAAACTCTCAAGCAAGGATAATTATAGAGTTTACATCATACACGACTGACGCAAACTTTTTATTGAGATAGACCTAAAAATTGACCCTTTAAGAATTGAATATGTTGAGAATAAAGCAAAACCTATTACAAATATTGATAATTTTAATATTATATAAATTTTTTATTATTTTCATAGTACTAATATTATTGGTAATTATTCCTAATTATTGGTTATTATTCCTAATTATTGGTAATTATTCCTAATTATTGGTAATTATTCCTAATTATTAGTAATTATTCATAATTATTGGTAATTATCAGTAATTATTGGTAATTATTGGTAATTATTACTAATTATTGGTAATTATTACTAATTATTGGTAATTATTACTAATTATTACTAATTATTACTAATTATTGGTAATTATTACTAATTATTACTAATTATTACTAATTATTGGTAATTATTACTAATTATTACTAATTATTACTAATTATTGGTAATTATTACTAATTATTACTAATTATTACTAATTATTGGTAATTATTACTAATTATTACTAATTATTACTAATTATTGGTAATTATTCCTAATTATTACTAATTATTACTAATTATCGGTAATTATTGGTAATTATTGGTAATTATTCCTAATTATTGGTAATTATTACTAATTATTGGTAATTATTACTAATTATTGGTAATTATTACTAATTATTACTAATTATTACTAATTATTGGTAATTATTACTAATTATTACTAATTATTACTAATTATTGGTAATTATTACTAATTATTACTAATTATTACTAATTATTGGTAATTATTACTAATTATTACTAATTATTGGTAATTATTCCTAATTATTACTAATTATTACTAATTATTGGTAATTATTCCTAATTATTGGTAATTATTCCTAATTATTGGTAATTATTCCTAATTATTACTAATTATTACTAATTATCGGTAATTATTGGTAATTATTGGTAATTATTACTAATTATTGGTAATTATTACTAATTATTGGTAATTATTGGTAATTATTCCTAATTATTGGTAATTATTCCTAATTATTGGTAATTATCGGTAATTATTGGTAATTATTGGTAATTATTACTAATTATTGGTAATTATTACTAATTATTGGTAATTATTACTAATTATTACTAATTATTACTATTTATTGGTAATTATTACTAATTATTACTAATTATTACTAATTATTGGTAATTATTACTAATTATTACTAATTATTGGTAATTATTCCTAATTATTACTAATTATTACTAGTTATCGGTAATTATTACTAATTATTGGTAATTATTCCTAATTATTGGTAATTATTACTAATTATTACTAATTATTACTAATTATTGGTAATTATTACTAATTATTACTAATTATTGGTAATTATTACTAATTATTACTAATTATCAATAATTATTGGTAATTATTACTAATTATTACTAATTATTGGTAATTATTCCTAATTATTACTAATTATTACTAATTATTGGTAATTATTCCTAATTATTGGTAATTATTCCTAATTATTGGTAATTATTACTAATTATTGGTAATTATTACTAATTATTACTAATTATTGGTAATTATTACTAATTATTACTAATTATTACTAATTATTGGTAATTATTACTAATTATTACTAATTATTACTAATTATTGGTAATTATTACTAATTATTACTAATTATTGGTAATTATTCCTAATTATTACTAATTATTACTAATTATCGGTAATTATTCTTAATTATTGGTAATTATTCCTAATTATTGGTAATTATTCCTAATTATTGGTAATTATCGGTAATTATTGATAATTATTGGTAATTATTACTAATTATTGGTAATTATTACTAATTATTGGTAATTATTACTAATTATTCCTAATTATTACTAATTATTACTAATTATTCCTAATTATTCCTAATTATTACTAATTATTACTAATTATTACGAATTATTACTAATTATTGGTAATTATTCCTAATTATTGTTGATTATTACTAATTAGTGGTAATTATTAGTAATTATTACTAATTATTACTAATTATTACTAATTATTACTAATTATTGATAATTATTGATAATTATTACTAATTATTACTAATTATTGGTAATTATTACTAATTATTGGTAATTATTACTAATTATTGGTAATTATTACTAATTATTGGTAATTATTACTAATTATTACTAATTATTCCTAATTATTCCTAATTATTGGTAATTATTCCTAATTATTGGTAATTATTCCTAATTATTGGTAATTATATGAATAATTACCAATAAATAGGAATAATTACCAATAATTAGGAATAATAACATTATTAGTATATTTTATTATTAATATTAAAATAATATAATTTTCTATATTATATACAATTCTCCTTTCATCTGTGTGTTTTCTGTCTCCACATACAAATATTACATGTGGAGACAGAAAACACACAGATGAAAGGAGAATTGTATATAATATAACAAATTATATTATTTTAATATTAATAATAAAATATACTAATAATGTAATTATAAGGCCCCAGCCTTAAACCTTACTTAATCTTGAGTTATTACAAGATTACACATTGAGGATCTTTTCAGGTTTAGAGTTTTAGAGAATTAGATCATGAAACTTGCATTACATTCCACATTTAAACAAAGTGGTTACATAAAAGACAATATTCATTCTTCCCATCAACGGAAACATATTGAAAATAAAACATGGATTCTTTCTTGACACATCCTTGACACTATCATCACATCATGTACCTTTCCCTTGACCTGTGAAAAACATTTCAAAAACTTGGGATGAGCATAAAAAGCTCAGTAAGGGTTATAAAAATATGGAAAGGAAACATAAGTTCATATATACATAAGAATGAAATCATACTTTACCCATAAAACATAGGCACTTTAACATACCTCATCAAACCATGAATAAATCATAGAAAACATAAGACATAAAGGTAACTTGAGGCATTCATAACATTCTTACGTAGGGAGTAACCCTCTTGGTTACATTTGGAATACCCATCACAGTATATTCCCTAAATCTCTTCGGAGAAACCTTAACATTTCACTCCTTCACGTTACCCAATGCATTGGAGAGCTATATCGGGCTCACCCGCCCTTAGTTTATCACGGAACCACCCGTTTTCATAACAATGCCCAAGAACCATAACATAAATGTATCACATAAAATATGCATAAAGGAAACATAACATTTCCACATTTCAATCACAATATAACATTTTAGTATATTGAAATAATGAATCCATTCAAAAAGAAACCATTTCCAAAACCATTTAAAACATTTAATAAAGAGATTTTTGAATCAAAGTGTCCCATACCACCTTGAAGCTTAAAATTTTAAACCATTAATATCCATATAAATAAATCCTTAAAACCATTTTGAAAACATGGATATTAATAAGAACAAATCATTAAAACATTTAAAGCGGTATTTTGGTTAAAGGGGTTTTACCAAAATTAGAGACACTTGAATACAATAATTGAGGAATAACATTTAGTCAGAACTTTATAATATCATGAGAATAAATGTATTCATGATATAATACTCCAAAGGACAATATATACACCATATAAGAGTGAATTGGGGCATAACAACAATGAACCCTCAATAGAAATGTCAAATGTGATGAAATCCCTTATAGAGAAGGTATCCTTAAATTAAGGACAAATCAATCTCAAAAATATGTGTGACAAATATATGTACACCCAATATAAGTGGATATTAAGTGTAAAACAACAAAAGGTCATTCACACATATTCAATGGATGACATATTCAATGACTACATGTTGAACCCAAAGAAATCGAAATTGGGTTAAAAAGTTCCCTTGACAGCCTAACGACATCACATCAAAATGAGTTGATGAGAGATAAGAAGTGTATCTCATCACTTGGACATAAAATTTACATCAATAAGGATATATGAGAACATATCCCAACATAACAATATGTAAATTAAAAGACCCAACAAAAGAAGTCTTTTAAAAAAGAGGAGGGTGAAAGGTTCCCTTACCGACTTGGGTATCTTTCAAAACATACACCCCATGAAAGAAGGACAATAGATCATTGATGTAAATACTCATAAACTAAAGTATATTACACAAAGAGTAGAATAATGGGCAGTACATACACCACTCAATGGAATTTGTGGCAAATGTAGCATAAATCTCACGGGAATAAAAGTGAGATGAAAAATCCCTTACGAAAACTCGGCAGCCTAACGGCGCCACATAAAACTTCCAAATATGGATTGATGAGATCAAATAGGGTATCTCATCACATTAAAATAAAATGTACAGTAAGAGGAATATAAAAGAACATCCCCCAACATTACAAAGAGGATCTTAAAAGAAGTGACATAAAAGAGAGTACTTAAAAAGAAAGAGAGAGGTTAGATCTCTTACGAAAGTTCGGCAGCCTAACAGCGCCACTCAAAACTTCCAAAATGGATTGATGAGAGAGAATAGTGTCTCTCATCACATGAACATAAAAATTACAGTAAGTGTAATATAAAAGATCATCCCAATAACAAGAAGGATGAGCTTTAAAAGGAATGACATAAAAGTGTGTACTTAAAAAGAAAGAGAGGAGTAGGATCCCTTACCTCGGGTCCGACTTGACTCGATCGTTCTTTAATCTCCTGAATAATAAACTTGAGTTAATTTATACTTACTTAATAACCTTTTTCAAGTTCATTATTCCTTTTATATCACTTATCACCATGTCATAAACATTATGTAATCATTTAAGTTAATAATATTTGTTTTGCCGATATTTGGTTCTTAAGTCGAAAGTGGACTTCTTACAATTACATGTTGTTCGTGTGGCCAAATGTTTATTATATCCAAAATTGTATTCATGATGTAGATATCATATATTTCATATATATCCAGTACATTCATGCATTTATAACATTACATAATCATTTAGAGGTATGAAATGAAATGCACCGTTCATGGAGACGGTAAGCCGTACGTACGCATGAACGCTACTTTCATTTCTATTTCGTATTTTCTGGAATGGATTCATAATGATATAAGAGTATATTATAATTCAATTATAATAACATATATAATATCATTAACTTTATCCTTTACACATCTCACATATGGTATTAACGAATCAAATCACTTTCAGGGGGCGGTAGTCAGCACTTCCTAAAATGAAGATATCGTGTTTAACCATAATAGAAACAATAATGGTATGCCATAAATGAAAAATACATAATCTTAAGGAAAACATAAACATATTATATATCATATATAAAAATAATGACATCATAATGGCCACCTTTGAAGGTGTTAAATGAGTATTGAACAATCATCGTTTCGGGAGGCAGAATTTCGCCATCCACGGAAACCGTATGTTCTTTAACCATTTGATGTAGTTGTGTGAGAGTGTAGCTCGAATAAATCTTATAACAAAATCCTAGTATATTTAAGATACTGGTGTTGTTACAAAAGAAGTAAATAAAAAGAGTTTAGGGGGTTGTAGAAGCAAAATAAAACAAATGAACATGAGAGAATGAATTACCTTTAAAAGTGTAACTCCTTTTGATTTGAGCCTAAAGGCTTCCTTTGAAAGGATTCTGCCCAAAGGGAATCCTCTAGGATGAGGATAGGGATGTGGAGAGAGTAAATGGGTAGGGGTTGGCTGAGCCAAAGGCTTGAGGAGTGTGGGAAAAGAGGTAGAGGTGGGGGCCTTTTATAAGAGGAGAGGAGGGACACTTTTGGAAAGTAAAGAAATATTACTTTATTTGAAAATGTGTTTCGGTTTTAAAAGGTCCCACATTGATATAATTCGTGTATAAGGTGTTAAGGGTTCGAAATCCACCCATCCAATAAGTTTTGGACATGTGTAGGTCATAGATTTTACATTATCTTCTCATTTTATTTAAATCGTTAAATAATGAGGTCATCGCTGCATCATCATGATGTCATAAATAATTTAATTTATTTAGTGTCTAAAAATTATAAAAAAATACTATGATGTAGGAAATCTTTTTAGGTTTCCAATGATTATTTATAATCAAAAATCTGATCTTTATAACCCCATGTAAAAATTTTTTTCGTAAAACATATTATGTTTGTGTCATTTTTACTTTTACATTAAATAAAATGTTATTTATGTCATTTCCCAACCAAAGTGGCTCCATGGGGTCCCCAAGTTGACCCATGGCTTGTCTTGGTCGGCCATGACACATACAATGAGGGCAGGACATGTGTCAAGCTCATCTCATATTATTAAAACATTATTTTTACCTTAAACTACACTAATTACCACTAATCGCGATTAAAAACTTAATAAGTTACTATTCACCAAAAAATTATTTTAATCTCATTGAACCACATTTTACTTCTTAATGACAACCATGTATGTAGGTTTTTTGAAAATCAAAACAAAATTATGGAAAAATTTCATTTAAACGGAAAATCAGTTTTTATAAGTACCACTTAGTGGTTTCACTATTCATCAAAAATTGAAGTTTTTCAGAAAATTACCAAAACTTCACCCTAAGATATATTTGATATTCCGAATTAAAAAATGAAGTCTATTTTAAAAAATTCAAAAAATATAAGTCACATTAATTAATTTAATAATTAATTCCCGCTGTCAGAGCAAATAGCGTGTTTTTATAAAACAATAAGTATCAAAAGATTGACACTAGTTTAAGTCCGATTTCAAAGTGAAATTAATTCCAATGACCACTATTGGATTTAATGGTAAAAATATTTTCTAATTTCACTTTAAAATCAATTCAAAAGATAATCTAATCATATAAATAAATTAGATTAAAAATAGGTTTTGAATTAAAATACAACATTTTACACTATTCATTAAAAAATGAACTTTATCGGAAAGATACCAAAAATTTACACAAAGTAAATTTTGATGTCCCAATTCTTAAGAAGAGTTTTATTTTGGTCCAATAGAATGTATAAGAGTGAACATAACTATATTTTATGACGGTTCGCCATCAAAAGGCGATAAGTGAACCTTCAGTGAAAACTAGGGCATATATGCCTAAAATTGAATTCTTTCCGTATTTTAAGCCTTTATCTTTTATTGGATAAATGTAAAAACATTTAAAAACATATATAATCATATTTTAGTTATTTCTATCCATTCCCGCCAATACAACGGCTACATGTTAACTACCATAATATAATTTTATTATTAGAGTGCAACGTAAGATTCCCAAGAAACTCGCTGTTGCGTGTTGGGTACGCCATCGAGCATAGCGTCCCCTTTAAAGTCATATTAATATATTATTAACAAATATGGATAAATATGAAAATGTCATATTCTTTATTTACCTGGGGTGTTACAGTAATAATGTTATTATTCCTAATTATTGGTATTTATTACTAATTATTAGCATTTATTCTTAATTATTGAAAATTATTACTAATTATTCCTAATTACCATTAACTATGAACAATACTAATAATTTAAATTTATTAAGTAACAAAACAATGTAAACATAATTAAATTACAACTAATTAAGAATAATTGAAACTAATAAAAAATTTAAAATAAATATTAAATTAAAATGAACATAAATACCTTTAAAATTGATCTGAGGTTGATCTCTGATCGTTCTTGAAAACTTCAATATCAACTCCGGAGAAAAAAATTAAACTTAAGAAATGCTGAAATTTAGAAATAGAATTTTGAGAGAAGGAGAAGATGGAGTTTGAGAATGAATTGAAAAAAAAACGGATGGGGGTATTTATAGGTTAGATTATTTGCGACGGGATACCCGTCGCAAATACCTTAGGCATCATTTATTACGGTCAACGGTTAAATAGTTATTTGCGACGGGGGTATATTCCCGTCACAAATACCTTTTACCGCTACCGGTTATTTGCGACGGGCAATAACCGCCCGTCGCAAATACGTTTCCCGCGATTTGGCGCGCAAAGCGCGCCAGTTCTTTTGCGACGGGGAAAGCTAACCCGTCGCAAAAGACTACTTATTTTCAACGGGCAAATACCCCCGTCGCAAATACCCATTTTTCCCATAGTTTTCAACACCATTCCAAGATAGAGTCACCACCTTATGTTATCATACCTAAAACCCAACCCATACTTGAAGAATTAGTGTAGGGTGCCTCATTAAGTCTCGAAAATTACCCTAAGGAACATGGTAAAATCCTACATCTAAGTCCTAGACCATACCTTTTCACTCAAGGTAGGTCATCCATAAACCCTAACCATTACCTTATCACTAAAGGTAGGGCTTCACATCCACGTCCCAACTGCAGCCTTATCACTCAAGGTAGGTTCCATAATTTGTGCCACACACTGCTCTACAACAAACCAATATTCTCAATCAAGACTTTCCACTATCCTGAATATTTTCTTCTCACTAAATGAAAGTTCCATGATAACATCTTATCACTCAAGGTGATTCCAACTAGTCTCATTCCATTCCTTCTCACTCAAGGTATTCCAAGACTGTATACTCAAATAGGTTCCCATATTACTCACAGTGATCTTTTAAGAACCATATCACTCATGGAGAGTCCAAGACTCAAGATCCATCCCCCACATTGGAATCTATCACCTATCACAAACAAAAAACCAAGAACATGTATGAAATAACAACCAGGACCCATATCCCATCACACAAGCTCACTATCTTGTCATCAGGTTGAAAATTATTCATACCTATCCCCACACCTCAACATAACTCTTCATCCATCTATCCCTCAAGATAGTTCTCAAGACCATCTCCAATAACACATGGGTGTTCTCACAACCCATAGGATCCACCTGAACATAACCTCAAGAGTCTATTCTATATTCCCTACAAATTCTCACTTCACAATCGTCACCTAGGTATCCTCTCACATCTCACTCGAAAGAGACCTCAATCCCATCAATCTAAGGAAAACAATCTCCATCACACCCCATCCAGTCCCATACGAGTCGTCCCATTCTCAACACTCACTAAAACTCAATCCAAACTTAGGAGTAAACTCTTGACTTAGCATGAGATGTATGACCATATAATCTATCACACTAGTCCTAAGCCTCTCATGACTACCCAACTAGACTAAGGAATCTAACCTAGGATACCAGTGCCACATCTCAAACCCTAAGACCTACCCAAATCCTCTTGTCAACTCAACCAGCACCTTCTCCCCCTTAGAAACATGGTCGATAAACAATCCTAATTTCCCAAAGTGCTAAATAGTTATCCCAAACATAGGGGGAGCCAACACCACCCTATCTCTTCTACCCAAGGCACTCTTGATCCCTATCCCGCTACCTGGTACCATGTAATATGTGTGTAGGAAATAAATCATACATAATAAGGTATATAATCTTGTATTATATGGAACACCTACCTCCATATAGGATTTACCACCCAAGCCAAGCTCTGCACATCATCAGCCAAGCCTGTCCATGCCTTGTCCAAGATTTTACCACCACCCAATATCCTATCTAATGCCACAAAATCAAAATAATTAATTATAAAAAAATTATAATTAATTATTCAATTTAATACAAAGAGGAATATTCACCAGAAAACTCATTAGGCATCATCGCGTCATTGAAACCTTGACCAAATACACCTAGAAGGTCCATGATTCACCTCCAACACCATCTTGATAAAAATCCCAATCACCCAGAAACCGTCCGACTATCAATTTCATCCAAATTAATAAAAAACCCTAAATAAATTAGGTCAGTGACTTGAATCAACTAAAATAGTGGAATATAGAATGAAATCATCCTTTTGGGACCTCCTCTATTCATCTCACATGAAAGCCCCATCATCCTCTCCTGATTCCACCATGATTTTTTCAAATCAGTTCCAAACCCTAGCCCAAATTTATCCAAATCAGCAGCTAGAGGACGAAAACCAAAATAATGGAAAAAACATACCTTAAATCATCACCATAATGCACCAAGAAAATCCCATATAAAAGGACTAGTTAGATATGCATTCTACACTGAAGGGGGGGGGGTGGGAATTAGTGTTGGTGGATTTTAATCCAATTTATCTTTACCATCCTCTTTTCTTATTTACCTCTATCACCGTTTTAAGGTGAATGGTTATATCATTCTCTTTTTCTCACCTTTTTTCTCATATCCACACACACACACAAAGTATAAAGTGGTTTACAAGGTTTAACTTTCAATAATAAAGGATAATCCTTGGTGAAAATGAGAAAAAACCATGATCACATGACCCAATAGTAATAAAATTGTGAGTAACAAGAGACTTGGGTCTATCCTTGAAACTACTTATTTCATATCTCTCAATAGTGCTTTGGTAAATCTAGCACACAAGTGAATCCTGAACTATGAAATTAATATCATGTGTTTCCTTGTTATTATATCAATATTTACCTACTTTCACAACAATATGCAAGTACCTTCCTCTTCTTCTATTTGCACAACAACGCACACACTTCTCCACACCATCAAACCAAAGTGCAGATGCTTCCTCTTCTTCACCTTCACAGATGAAAGTCTCTTATTCTACATGAAATGATATGAAAAAACCATTATTTTCCCTCTTCATTTATATGAAAACTTACATGCATAAAACTCTCATATTTTTCTCTTCTTTTCCACTAGCTTCAAGACACTTCCCTTTCTATGTGAACTGTTGGGCACAAAACTCCCTTATTCTTATTTTACTTCAGTGCATGATAGACTACACTGGATCTCTTCCCTCTTCTTATCTTCTTATTTAGTACATAAATACATCACTATAACACCCACTTTATTTTATTCTCATGGATTATATATTTTTATGAAGTATCAGTTCTTCTTCTCTTCTCTTGACACAAGGATGTTTATTTTTTGAACAACAATGAAAAACTTATATCAAACTTTTTATTTAACCTTAAATATCTATTTCTATGAGTTGAAATGACATTGATTTATTATTTCTATTCTTCTCAAATTATTCCTTATATAGTGGTAATATATAGTTTTGAATTACCAGGATTTTTGGTGATTCAAACCCTTTCGAATCTTGATTTTTGAAGTTTCTTAAATCTCACTTGTATAATCAGTTTATTTACACCATATTTTGGAAACATTTGCATCATTATATTATTATAAATTATTTCATGAAAATTTATCCATTTAAAGCATTCCACACACGCATGAAAATTCATTTATTTATAGTTGTGTTCATGGATCCATGATTTACAATGCAAGACTCTCTCAAATCTTATTCTTTCTATCTTCAAAACATGCCTGGATCAAGATGAATATTATTATGATATTTTTATTTAATGGATTCTTACCTGGAATAGATTAGATTAATTTGATATTAAATATCATGAACTTTCCTGTCTCCATCCTTATAAATCTCATAATAAACATGAATGATGTTTACACAATGATTCTTACACAGATGGTTACATAAAGACCACCCTTACACATGTGATGTTTACAAAAATGGTTATGCATTAATCACCTTTATATAGGTGATGTTTATGAAATTATAGGATCACCCTTACATAGACCTCACTGACCTTGAATATTGTTCATGAGGATCGAATGTATGAAGTAACCATTACAAACAAGATAGATCGCGCCTTTTAGGAGATCCAATCAACTGTATGAAGTGATCATGCCTTTTGACCACATAGACAAAATTAGTAGATCGATTACATGAATAATAAACTAACAATGGGGATTGAATGTATATATAATCTATTGATAGTTAATGAATTGACTATGAGGAAGACATGCATTATGATGCGTTGATCCCTGTTTCAATCTTTGAGAAACAACCCGATGAATCTCTCTTCTTTAAACAACCACCATTGATGCACCATGATATGGGAATCACTATTTTCTTTATTCACTTCTTCATTTTCATTCTTTGAATGCCTCTACATACATGATTCCTCTTCTTCCTTGAATGAATCACTTGAAACAATTCCTATTTTTTTATTCATATATTACAATAATAATTTCATGTCACTATTTCCTTACTAAGATTTTATATTTTCATCACTCTATATGCATGAATGAGCTTCAAATGGAACTTATAGATTCAAGCATTCATGAACTTTTATCAATACAATTCCACTAAACTCTATCTTTAAAGATTTGATGGTAGTATATTATTGTGTAGACTAAATAAACATGGTTAAAGGATATATATGAGGAAAAAGATGATTCAGTATGGTTTCATATGAGGTAGTTTATGTGTGTCTATATTTTAAATGGGTGAAAATAGTCACAATTTATGAGTCTCACATCTAAACATCAATCTGAATAACATTCCTTAATAAGGCATAATGTCGTATCAGTGGCTAGTAGAAATCCCAACTAGATCCAGGGCACTCCAAGGGTGTATCGTGCTAACCCGCACAATAAAGGCTAAGAATCTTTCACCCTATCATCATTGAACCATGCTCTCCTCTTATTATGATGACTTGTGTAACCTCTAGGATTCTTCAATTACATCATCCCTAGACTATTCTTACTCCGAATGGCCCGAAGGACTTCTTTTTTATTTTATTATAGATAATACCCCTTTTAAGGGTTGAAGGGGAACCCGTAAATAACCCGTAGGCCCAAGGCACAAGGCCCGACATGACCCGTAATACATGACCCGAAGGCCCAGAGGCATACCATGCCCAATACATGACCCATATGACCAACCCACTAGAACTACCCCTCCCCAGCTTATGAATCATTGATCGCCTTTAGCTCCCCACCTACACTGCTGATCGGCTAGAATTACCCCGTAAAAAGCTGCACGGTGCCTGGTCCTGATGGAGGTTTCCATACCCTCTCATTCTTCCAATCCGGTTAGCTCTGCTTCTGGTGACTGCTATTGTTGTTCTGGTCCTCTTATGGGTCCTGATCTTTGTGAAATGGGATACTGCATGGTCTTTAATGGCCTGAAGGACCTATGGCCCGAAGACCTTTTTTGATGGCCTGAAGTCCCTTGAGACCCGTAGGCCCAAACCGGTGGCCCAAAAGCCCAAATCGGGTGAATAGTTCCAGCTGCTACAGTACCGAACAGTAGCTACTACAGTACATGCTACAGTGCTGCTACAGTGCCTGCTATAGTACCTTCTACAGTACCCCGAGAAAATTCACCTCCACCGGGTTTTGAACCTGGGTCTCTTGGATGCCAAGTAGGAGCCCTTAACACTCGGGTATGGGCTCGTTGGCCCTAATCTTGGATAGTTGTATATGATGGTTGAATGTTTGAGTGGTCTAGCTCGAGGATTGGCTATATTTTATCAGGAAATTACTCCTTCACTCCTTAGAAAAAATAATAGATCATAAAATAGTATGTAATGCCAAAAAATACCAGGATTTTATTTAATTATCTAATTCTTCTATTTTTAATCAATAATTCATCATCACCATCATAGAAATAAAGTATTTTTCATTTTTAGATTCTCCTTGGAACTTTTATTCTTCAATTTTTTTCCTTCGATATGAATGAATCTTCCATAAAATTTTAATATCAAGAACTCCCTTATTCATATAGAATATGACAAGAAAACTAAAAATAACTTTCAAAACGTTTCTCTAAAATTCATTCAATTAAAAGAGAAAGACAACATACTTGGGATCTATTTTTCTCAATATTCTTGGGATCTGCAACCAACTTCCAAGAAATTTATCTTCACTCCAATTCCATTATCTTACATATTGGCATAAAGCATCATTTAAGGCTCTATATTCATTGGAACCCATTGAAAAAAATAAAACACACATAAAGTGGGCTCAATAAACTCCCCTTTGTATTTGTTTTCAATACCCACTAAAATGATATGTCAATATATCAACTTCATGCTCTCAATCTCTCTCTTACCCTTTCTTATCAACCATATAATTTCAATTTAACTCCCCCTTATTAATAATAGATAAAAATTATTTGAGAGAGGATGGTATAAATTTTTAGTTATGAAAATTTCCATCAACCATTCCACTATAAGTCCACATGATCCATACTTAGTGTAGAAAATAATATGGTTTGATTTAGACAAAAAATTTGCCCATTATCAAAATAATATAATACCAATTGTAATGAAACTACTAAAAAACTATATTAAAGGTTAGTCCAACTGTTTTCAAGCTATTCCAAGTGACAAATACCAATTGAGATGAAAATTCTAATGAAATATATCCAACTTAATTTTTTTGTATCTACTTGTATACACAGATCAAAACATTCAAACATAGCTGGTATAATTCTAGCCTTTAGAACTTATTAAAACTTTCAATTTAGGCAGTTTTTTAAAAATAATTTATACTCCTTAATATTATAATCTGGTTTTAGTTACCAAGGATGAAATATTAAGAAACCATACCTTTTTTAATGACATAACTTCAAGCATATTCTATAATTTTTTGATTTTCATGAAATAATAATTCTGGAAGCTTCTTCTTCATTTGTTTCCCCACAAGGAGACACTACATTTAATTTGCATAATGGAATAACTTTTCAAAGGATAAATTACATGATATTATATGTTTATAATATAATAAAATGGATCTTCTTTATGTGGCTGTTCAAATTTGATAACTTCCACATCTTCACCAAAGATGACATCATAATTAGATTTTCTTTAGAATATCATTTGGGAAATCAATCCAAGATGGCTAATTATTCATCCTTTTTTTTATATCTTGTAACACCCCAATATTTTATGGTATTTATATTTTATAATTTAATTTCTTAGACAATATATGTTTCACACAACACCAAGCTTAATCTAACAATGATATACAATTAAATATCATTATTTTAAAATGATCATTATAACCTAGATGTTAAATTGGTGGGAATGAATAGTATTTAAAAAATTATGAAATTTATATATTATATATTTAATAAAATGTTTTAAATTCATCTAAATTATTTTATATTCATAATATAGTAATGAATCCAATTTTATGCATTAAAGGGCTATATTTTTTCTAAACACAGTTTTACCGCCTGTTAATGGCGCACTTATTTTAAAAATAAATTTTGACACTTTTATAAATTATTTTTAACAAAATAAACTTCATTTTTAAAATATAAATTTCAAAATTAGATTAGGTTTAAGTTTTGATATTTTTCTAAAAATATTTATTTTCTAGTGAATAGTGAAAAAATCGTGATTTCTATAAAACTGCCATTTTTGTTATATTAATAGTCTATTTACAATTTGAATATTATCCTCAACTATGAAAGTATGTAAATAAAATTTAGGTATATTATAAAGGAAAATATGGTATATTTATATCCTGGAATAAGTAAATATTTTTTTTAAAATGATAAATTAAGTGTTGGGATTTTTATAAAACATAAATGTTTATTTATAATATTATAATTAATATAATGATTTAAAATAAAAAAAATTATTTTCATGAAATAGAATCATAAATTAATATTTTATTTTCTTATTATTATAACATAATTTTATGAGACCTTAGTTAATTTTTCAAAGTGTTATAAAATCAGTTATAATTTTAAAATTGGTATTTTTCGAGTAAATGATGATTTTAATTAAAAATTAAATTTATCATATTTAGAAAATTATTTTCATAATATGGAGTTCATTTTTTAATTCCATATGTCAAAAAATGGTTAGGATTATTTTTTGGTATTTTTCTAAAATAATTGAATTTTTGGTGAATAGTGAAATACAATAATTTACGATATAAACTAAATACATGAATTATTGAGTCATAGATGATGTATGGATGATATAAGCACCATTGGTTTGAAATAACATGCACTATTTACTGTATTTAGTCGCAATAATTATCACTATTTATTTTCTTGATCCAAAACAATAAAATAATGAATAGAATAATAAAAAAACACCCCTCTCCTCCACTGTAAATACTACCCCTCACCACCACTTCTACTCACACCACAAAATCCTTGAATCTTGTACAATTTATATTAAATAATCTTACCAAGTCTCTCACCCACACCCAATAACCTTTTTTCTCAATAAAATTCCAAATCCAAGTCTCTTACGGAGGTTCTCAAGGAGAAGAATTCAAGAGGTAAAACTCTTAATCCTTCACTTTCATTTTCTTTTATTTTTCTTTTATTTTATTACCATTATCTCACCTCATCTGTCCAAAAATGCATGATAAATTAATTATATTATATATAATAGAATTTTATTATGTTAATGGAAAATACACCATCAAATCTCTTCTCCTCTTCTTTTTATTCTAAAAATGAAAACAACGTCCATGAAGTGTTGATTTACCGCCTTCATGGAAGATGTGTTTTCATTTTTCAATTACGACTTCAAGTCTAGTAATAAAACCATTTTATGGTTAAAATATATTAATATATGTATTAAATATTATTTAAAGTTACGGAACCATTATATATACATAATATTAATTAATAAAACAAAACTAGCTCGTGATGATAAAAAAACGCCAAAATAATCTAAATGATTATCACTAACGTTTTATCTAAAGATTCATACTAATAACATATAAAAAAAATGAAATATATAAACATTTCATATTTTTTAAGTTCATTAATAACATATAATTTCAATTTTGTACAACTATTCTCATTTTACATTATTTTTCATACATGTATACAAGTAAACTGATCACGAAAACCAAGGAAAAAAATGATCCTGAACGATAAAATTATATCTTATAAAACATAAAAAAGACATAAATGAACATAATAAAATTATTATAAATAAAATAAATATATAAAATGTTCTTAATTAATTAATTAATTGATTTAAGTTGATTATCCTGGACATTAAGACCAAGTGCAGAACACATTCGAACATAAGGTTCCATTTTTCATTTAGATTACGATTTATCTCTCTTAAACCCAATGAAATTATTAATTATTATTATGTACTCCTCTTAAATTCTATGTGAATTTTCTAAAAATAATTTATAAGCTCAATTATTATTCCTTTTATGGTGAAATTCATGTTTTATAAGGTTCTTTTTTCAATTCCCCCTGATAAGAAAACCTAATTTAAGGGAACTTTCCAATTTCTTACCCGTTTCAAGTACAATCCATAATCTATTTTAATCCACAAATATTCTTCAAAAATAACTCTTTTTATCATAAAAAAACTATCTTAGTTCATTTTTGGTTTTATGAAAACAATTAAGCTGTTGTCTATTTTAAATACTCTTTAATATTTTCCCTCAAACCGCACTAAAGAGGCTCAATTCTAAAGTTTCTTAAAAAAATATTTTTACATGCTGGACATCATTTATGCCTCAAACATAATTTCATTGTCCTTTAATTTTATTTTTTGTGATATATATGTTTGAAATATGATTTTATGACAAACACAAATTATTTTCCAAAAGAACTATTCTTTCCAAAGAAAAAAAGGGATTTTCTCATCTCATTTTTACTTCTATGAGATATATGCCTTATTCACCACTTATTCCTTATGTGTGGTGTATGTACTAACCTTTATATATCATATCACGAGTCTTCTTATTATCATGATATTCTAAGTTTCTTTTAAAATTATTTATTCATAGGTATTATGATTTAAATGTTTCAAAGTGGTATGAGACACTTTGGAATGTTTAAAGAATATTTTCCTTAATAATTTTTTGATGGTATCATTTAAAAGTATATTAATTTTGTTGAATCTTATAATTAATATAGAAATTTTGATAATTTATATTTTACATGAATTTAATATATTTATGAATAATGATTTAGACTTACGGTGATTGGTGGGGCCTGCTATAGCCCCTCGATGCATCGACAAGCCTAATGAGACAAAATAGTTGGCGACAAACCCTTCCTGTTTGTTTACAAGAATAATTAGTTGGGTTTCTACCCAAAAACTTAAACCATCTTGAAGTTATAATGTTTCATGTGTTAGATACATGTTTTATAATTAATAATCATTTTATTAATTCAGTATTCAATTATTACTTTCCATGAGGTTTTCACTATGAAAAAATCTATGGATGCATTATCGTTATCAGTGTATTGATGTCATGTTTTTTTAGATTATTTAACTTGACATAATATTTACGTATTGTTTAATTTAATACACTTATTATTGTTTTATATAACCCTTACTGAGCATTTGACCTCACCATTTTATTTGTTTTCCTTTCCCAGGTTGTGAAGATGAAATCTTTGAATAAGTGACAAGAAGCAGTTTATTTTCTTTTTTTATGTTCTATATTTAATTACCAATTTAATAAGGGAACCATGTATGTATCTAGTTTCTTCAATACTATAAAATTGATTGATCCTTGGTGATGTTATCTATTGTATCTATGCCATTGTAATAAAATGACCATCAACTCTAGGATACTAGGTTCATGGTTTTTATAATTGGTATCAGAGCAAGTTTAGTAAAAACCTTGGAAACTAGATTTAGGAAACAAAGATTAGGGATCATAACCTAAGATATAATTTTAGGATAATCATATAATAATATCATATAATTTTTGTAAGGTAGATATTATGTGGGCATTCCTAGCAATACATCCCTATTTGGATACTATAAGTGGATTTGGTTCTAGAACAGATGTACCTAGGGTTAACAACTCTAACTTGGAGCGTCAGGCCTGACTCAGTGTAACCTAGTACATGAAAATAGGCCTTACTACATACCTGGTTTGACAATATCAAGGTATATGCTTAGGATAATTCAAATTTTATTTACAAACCATTATGAAGGATTTAAAAGTAAATATGTCTTAAAAGAAACCATGTTTACGATTATAAAATTAGTTATGCATAAATTTTTCAATTTATGTTAAGTATTTAACTATTTTGAGGATTATACATTATGTTTCATAATGTTATGATCTAATCTAGTGTATTATATTGTTTATAAATGGTTCCTAGTAAAAAGAATGTGAACCTCACCAATACACGTGATCTGAAGAGTAAATATGATAACACATTTTATGAGATTAAGCTAATCTTTCAGAGGGAAGTAGTTTCCCAAATATTATCATCATATGAGGAAATGATATCATGTTCTAACAAGATAGAGAAATAATTATCCAAGTCTTATTTCTTAAAATGGAATAAATATAAGAAGAGGGTAATTGAAAAAAAGGTAGATAAAGGGAAGAAATGAAAGAAGTATTTTCTAACATGTGATAATTGTGGAAGGAAACACTTTGGTATATGCTTAAGAGGAAAATAATTTTGCTTAAAGTGCGGAGAGAATGGCCATCAGGCTCATGATTACAAATTAAAGAAAGAATTCATCCAATGCTTCAACAGTAATGAGATGGGGCACTGCACAAATTAATGTCTCAAGCGTCAAAAAAATATACCCCAAAAGAGGATAATGGATCATGGTCAAGATTATGCTACTACCACAAATAAAGTGGAATGATTATTTTTCTTATGTTTGGATTCAAGAACCATGTTAATGTTCTGGTTATAAGAATCATGATATATATGAGGATTGTATTATAGTACTTTTTCTTTAAGTAATTGGAAGCATGCATGTTTCATAACTGTTTAAATGAGATTAAGGTATTCATATATTTGGTATGTGACATTAAAAGCTATATTATTTGGAGAAATCTTATGTTAAGTTGATTTTGGGAATTTAGTGATCTTCCTTCTAAATTTTTGGTCTTTGAGTTTGGATAGACATATTTTCAATGAGTTTTATATTTAACTACTTATGTAATAGATTAAGGATATTATTTATTAAGATTAAAGTATGATTTATCATATTGGATAACTTGTGCTAACTATCTTGGTTTCAGTAAATATTTAAAGGCTGAAGGAATGACTTGTGGATCTTATGATTCCTAAAACCGCTTCAAACATAAAAAATTGTCTTGAATATCCATCTCAAGATTTAAGAAATGAAGTGGAGATAGATCGAAGGACAACCAAATGATGAGATTATGAAATGGAAATGAATAAAGTAATTTTATTTTCTCAAGTGCTCTTCTAGGATAGTAAAAGAAACCCTCAACTCTTGGAAAATGATTTTAGAATAAAAAATGTTATCTGTTTACTTTTATTTTTGAGAAATAAATGGTATTTTAACCTTTCATAATATTTATGGTTTTGTGATGATTAAATTTATAATGACCATGTTCTCTATCACTCTCCATCATCACTTGATAGTTAGATTTCTCCTCCATGTCCATGTTATTGCTTTCCAATAATGATTTCTTACCCAAAATCCCAGTTTTTTGGCAACCTTTGCATTTCACTTTCCCTATTATTAATAGGATATTTTATTAACTCTATTTCCTATGTGGATTTACCACAAATTAATTTTGAACTATCAACCTTTAATTTTTGAAATACAATTTCAAATTACGAGGACACAATTTATTGAAGGAGGGGAGAACGTAAAACCCCAATATTTTATGGTATGAATCTTTTTAAATTTAATTTCTTCAACAAAATAGGTTTCACACAACACCAAGTTTAAACAAAGAATGATGCACAATTAAATATCATTATTTTAAAATTACTATTATAACATATCTGTTAAATTGGTGAGAATGAATAGTATTGACCAAAATTTGAAAATTATATATTATATATTTAATCAAATCTTTTGATATTCATCCAAATAGTTTTATAGGAATAATATAATAATTAATCCAAATTTACACATTAAAGGGATATATTTTTTCTAAACATAGCAGCAAGGAGGTAGGGGGTTTAGGGCACCGGTCATAAGGTCGAGTCCCCATTCCTCTTTATTTGTGAGTTTTCTTGTAGTGTGCGTGCTACCAACGGTAGCTATAACCCACCTTTTAATGGAGATATTGTTTTAAAACTAAATTTTGACACTTTTAAAAATTATTTTGAACAAAATAAACTTCATTTTTAAAATAATAATATCAAAATTATCTTAGGGTGAATTTTTGGTATTTTTCTGAAAATATTTATTTTCAAGTGAATTGTGAAAAAATCCCGATTTCTATAAAACTATCATTTTTTTTATATTAATAATATATTTATTATTTGAATATTATACTCACCTATGAAAGTGTAAATAAAATTTAGGTATCTTATAAATGAAAATATGGTATATTTATATAATGGAATAAGTAAATGATTTTTTTAAATGATAAATTAAGTGTTGGTTTTTTTATAAAACACAAATGTTTATTTACAATTTTATAATTAATATAATGATTTAAAAGAAAATTTATTTTCATTAAAAATAATCATAAATTAATATTTTTTTTCTTATTATTATAACATAATTTTATGAGACCTTAGTTAATTTTTGAAAGTGTTATAAAATCAGTCATATTTTTAAAATTGTTATTCTTTGAGTAAATGATGTTTTTTAATTAAAAATTAATTTTATCATATTTAGAAATATATTTCCATAAAATGGAGTTCTTTTTTTTTTAATTTTAAACATCAAAAAATGGTTAGGGTGAATTTTGGGGATTTTTCTAAAATAGTTGAATTTTTAGTGAATAGTGAAATACAGTAATGTACGATATAAGCTGAATACATAAATTATTGAGTCATAGATGATTTATGGATGATGTAAGAACCATTGGTTCTAATACATGAAATATTTACTTTATTTAGTCATAAGGATCATCAATATTTCTTATCTTGAGCCAAAACAATAAAATAATGAATAGAATAAAAAAACCCATCTCCTCCACTATAAATACCACCCATCAGCACCTCTTATCCTCACACCACCGAAACCTTGAATATTGTCCAATTTTTTATCAATAATATTCTAAAGTATCTCCCCCATGTATATGAGCCTTTGGTATCAATAAAAGGCCAAACCCAAGTCCCTTAAGGTGGTTCTTAAGGAGAAGAATTCAAGAGGTAAAACCCTCAATCCTTCTCGTTCATTTTCTTTTCTTTTTATTTTCTTTAATTATCCCTCTCTCACCTCCTCTACACAAACATGCATGATAACTCCACAATCTTATATATACTATAATTTTATTATTTAAATGGAAAATACACTATCAATTCTCTTCTCATCTTTATTTTATTCTAAAAATGAAAACATCGTCCATGAGGTGCCGATTTACTGCCTTCATGGATGACATGTTTTCATTTTTCAATTACAACTTCAAGACTGGTCATAAAACCATTTTTATAGTTAAAATGTATTATAATATATGTATTTCATCTTATTTAAAGTTATATAACTAGTATATATACATAATATTAATTAATAAAACAAAACCATTTCACGATGATCGAAAAAATGCCAAAATAATCTAAACGATTATCAATAACATTTTATCTAATGATTCATCCTCATATCATATAACCAAATGAAATATATAAAAATTTATTATTATTGAATTTAATTAATAAAATATAATTTAAATTATGGAAAAACATTCTCATTTTACATGATTTTTCATACATGTATACAAGTAAACCGGTCATGAAAACTAAAGAAATGAACGCTCCCGAATGATAAAATTATATCTTATAACTCATCAAAAGGGCCATAAATGAACTTAATAAAATTATAATAAATAAAATAAATATATAAAAGGTTTTAAATTAATTAATTAATATATTAAATCTTATTATATAGGACATTAATATCAAGTGCAGAACACATTCAGACATAAGATAAGGGATTCTCCCCGAACCTCCATTTTTCATTCAGGTCATGCTTTCTCTCTATTTACACCCATGTAATTCTTAATTATTATTATTAAATCCTCCTAAATTACATGTGTATGTTCCAAAAATATTTTCCAACCTCAATTATTCTCCCTTTTATGGGAAAATTCATGTTTTATAAATTTCCTTTTTTAAATCCCTCCTGATAAGTTGGCCCGATTTAAGGGAACTTTTCAATTTCTTACCCATTTTCAAGTACACTCCATAATCTATTTTAATCCATATTTTTTTTATAAAATTAATATTTTTATCATAAAAAAATATCTTAGTTCATTTTTGGATTTATGCAAACAATTAATCCTTTGTCCATTTTAAATACTCTTCAATATTTTCCCTTAAACCGCACTAAAGAGGCTCAATTCTAAAATTTCTAAAAAAATATTTTTACATGTTGGAAAAACTTTATGACTAAAACATAATTTCATTGTCCTTAAATTTTCTTTTCTAGGATATATATGTTTACAATACAATTTTATGACAAAAACAAATGATTTTCTAAATGAACTCTTCTTTCCAAAGTAAAAAGGGGTTTTTTTATCTCATTTTTACTTCTGTGAGATATATGATTTGTTCACCACTTATTACTTATGTGTGGTGTATGTACTGACCTTGATATATCATATCATGAGTCTTAGTATTCTAATGATATTATAAGTTTCTTTTAATGTTATCCCTTCATGGGGATTATAATTTAAATGTTTCAAAGTGGTATGTGACACTTTGGAATGTTTAAAGAATATTTTCTTCAAGAATTTTTTAATGACCTCATTTAAAAGTATCTTCATATATGTAAACATATTCTTTTGAATCTTCTAATAAATAGAGATATTTTAATAAGTCATATTTTTTATGAATTGAATATATGTATGAAGAATTCTTTGGACTTGCAATGACGAGTGGGGTCCGCTATAGCCCCCTGATGTATCAACATATCTCACGAGACAAAACATTTAGAGAAAAACCCTACATGTTTGTTTCTAAGAAGAACCAGATGGGGTTTTTACCAAAATAATTAAACCATCTTGATGGAATAATGCTTCATGTTCCAGATACATGACGTCTAATTGATAATAATTTTCTTTATTTATTTTTCAGTTATTACTTTCCATGAGGTTTCACTATAATAAAATCTATGGATGCATTATCATTCTTAGTGTATTGATGGAATGTGTTTTTCAAATTATTTACCTTACCATAATGTCTATGACTTATTGAATTTACTTCACTTATTATTATTTCATATAACCCTTATTGAGTGTTTGAGCTCACTCTTTTATTTTTTTCCTTCCCTAGGTTGTGAAGATGAAATATTTGAATAAGTGACAAGAAGTAGTTTATTTTCTTTTGTTATGTTTCATTCTTTAATTACCAATGTAATAAGGGAACCATGTATATATCTAGTTTCTTCAATACTACTAAACTGATCGATCCTTGGTGATGTTATCTCTTGTATCTATACCATTGTAATAAAATGACCACCGAATCTAGGATATTGGGGTTGGTGTTATTACACAGATCTTGGAAATAAACTCTCATCCCTAGGTTCCCCCCTATGAACATTCTTCACCATTAAATTCCCTATGTTTTCAGTACAAAGATAATACTCAAATATAAAGGAATAAAGTGTATATCGTTTCTCCTCAATGCGAACAAAAAATTTGAGTGTATTTTCTCAACGAAGTTTCTCCATTATTTCCAACCTTTATGCTTGCACACCGAGTCTTTAAATTGTAGTTGGGGTTTAGCTTAGTGGTAAGTACCCCGTAATCCTACATGAAAAATGGGGGTTCAAAACCCATTGGGCGCAGGTACTGTAACAGTACTGTAGCAGCGGTACTGTAGATCGACGGGTACTGTAGCGGTGGCAGGACACTGTAGCAGCGGCGGTACTGTAGCAGTCGGGTTACTATTCACAGAATGGCAATTGGGCCAAAAAATTGGGCCTACGGGCTATGTAATGGGATACAAGCCCACTCGACCTTCGGGATATGTAATGGGTCTCCCTCTACCTAGTTAAAAGAGGTCTTTGATTTTCTTTAATAATAAAACTGAGGCTTCGGCCCC
Source organism: Viscum album (assembly GCA_963277665.1). Taxonomy (NCBI): domain Eukaryota; kingdom Viridiplantae; phylum Streptophyta; class Magnoliopsida; order Santalales; family Viscaceae; genus Viscum; species Viscum album. The sequence goes on along the minus strand of OY728135.1, from coordinate 245,129,499 downwards.
AACCTTTAAAAAAAAACCGAGTCTTTAAATCTGATTTTACTTTGGGAATCATGGTACTCTTCACATGTTCAACTTGTTTATATGGGTAACCTATATTTTCATAATACTCTATGCTTAATACTTTATTTATTCCTTTTAAGGCTTCCTCTTATTATAGTAGAATGGTTATACATGCTTTAGAATTGTTAATAACATCCTTATATCTCCCACATGGTTCTTCTTTAACACAAGGGTTGTTTTTTTATTGAAAACCTATCATTAAATTTGTATTCTTCATATAAATAATCTTATTTCCCTTTATCACTAGATTTTTATTTTTCTTCTTGTATCTTTCTTGGTCTCTACAAATATTTTGGGCAAATTACTAAAATATATTTGGTTATATTGGCTACCTTCTTGGAGTCTTCACATGTAAACTTATGAGTTATCTTCTTTATATTATCCACTTTACATATAACACTCTTTCTATAAATCTTAGATTTGTTACTCAAGGATATATCACATGCATTATTTGATATCACCATGAGAGAAGTCTAATTTTATTATTTCTTAAGTTTCTTTCACAAGGCCACTTCTTATTTCTTTACTAGTTTTTGTGTTCTTCTTTCTCCATTTGTTTTTGACACATGATTGGTAGATCATTCACCAATTTTATGACCATTAATATTGAAATAATCATAGATATTTCTATTATAAATCCCAAAGTATTGATGTTGGGTTTGTTAACAATAATTCTAGTCAATATTGATGAAAAATATGTGTGTTGGAATCTCAATGAAGCTATTTGGATTTGTTGATAATAAAACATTAAATACTTCATTAAAGAATGAATATGATCCATCCAATGATGTTTTTGGTATGGATAAAGTTCAACAAAGTTGAGGGAAATGTTTTTAATAAGGTAATGGGGAGAATATCATGAAAATATTTATTTGCATAAGGAAATTGTGAGGCCATGCAAAAAAGGGGATGTATTTATATTTTAGCATAAAGGAAAGAAAACATTTAGTCACCTAATTATACTAAGTATTTTTTAGTGGGACTTAAAAAAAATATCCAACAATAGTCTAACCAAGAACCACATAAACCAACATGTGGGACCCTAGGGGTCAACCACATGGGAGGAAGTCAACTTGACCAGCAACATGGTGGATGATGTGTGAGAATGACAGAATAGTGGCTATATGGTTCACATAGGCTAAGTGTGAGCATCATAGGGTTCATAACACATTCAAGGGTTCTCATAGAGCACAAAAGGGTGTGGAACATCCCATGTGGGCAGTGTGTGCATATTCATCATGGGTTTCGAACCCTACTGCTAGCTTGATCAATCAGTGGGAGCATTTTAATTATTAAGTGGTGCTAATCCAAGGTGTAAAATGATGTGGGGAATGAATCTATGAGTTATTGTTCCTACATTTAAAAATTTTATGAACATAATGTGTCAATCCAATCGTAATTGATCCAAATATCCACCAACCTCCACATCATTGTTTTAAACCTCCGTTCACCTAAGCTCTCTAACACCATTATTCCTCTATATTGTAGGAAGTAACACCTCGCCCTAATTATATGGATGTCAAATTTCCCACACTATAGATTCACTATACATCATGGAGGGTTCGAAATAGTAATAGGTAAGAATTTATAGAAAAATCATATCCTATAGTAGGATATTCCATAGCTTCATCCTACACTGTGGAAGGTTTGAATTTGGTAGTGGCATCAAAATCGATCTATAATGTGCTACATTATAGTGGATGTCATTGCACTGTAATGAACCAAGGAAGAAATGACTGCACCGCATAAGAGTAATCCATGATGCAGTCAGTTGGAAGTTATTTTTTTGGGGTTTCTTCTTATTCTACAGAGAAATGAAACTGCACCATAAATCTTATATTAGTTGATATTCTCATAAGAATGTGACACCAGGGATGTGAAGGAAGAAGTGGTTATGTAACATCGATTCTCGTTAATGTATGATATCAAAAATGAGGAAGAAACCCATGTGGAGTTTAAATTTCCAGAAGTCTCGGTGGAGTTATGACCCCGAGAGAAGTGGGTCTAGTCAAATGGAAGTCCCCACGCCATAGTGATATTTCCACACCACAAGAAGGATAGTTGCGCTAGAGTGACAAAGACCATGTTGATTTTAAGAGTCTTATAGGTGTCTATGAAAATTTATCCCCAAGTAGTTATTTAGAGAAATAGAGGAAGATTTATGGAGGATTTATGAGTGGTTTTCAAAGATCATAAAGGATCCCTCCAGGTGCCCCATTAAGGATGGCACAACCTCCCTATTTCAAGAAGTGGAGATCATCCAAACAGAGGAGAGGAGGGAGATCCATCTCTATAAATATCCTAAACATCTTGAAAATAGAGACATCATATGAATAAATAACATATTAAACACCCATTTTTAGTGGAATAAAGAAGGATTTTCTCTACCGAGGGACCAAAAATTACTGAATAAGCAATTGGAAACCATCGAAGATCTTTCTAAAGTTAAAGAAGGTGTTTTATATTCCCACAAAAAGTAAAATTATTCCATATAAAATATGGAAAGTGAAGAAGAAGTACCACCAAGGTATTTTCATAGAAATGGAGGATCAACCTAGAAATGACTTCAACAGAGAATCTATCAAGAGTGAAGGATTAATTTCATGGAAGTTATGCTTTTGAAGGGACCTACATGTCTATAAAATGCGTGTGGATACTTTTTGGATTAGTGAAAAAAGGAATAGGAAAAAGGTGTTTCTTTCCACCAAAAGTGATCCAAAGGAATGCTTGAGGTAGTGAATCTTGGGAAATAGTGATTTATCCCTAAACTTATAAGATAGTGAGCCTAAGAATAGGAGTAAACTAGCCCAAACTAACATGCAGTGAGCTGAGTAAGTTTTTTTCACCAACATAATGTTGGTATCATGCTCCTTGGACTATCCCTTTGTGGTAAACCAAGTAAATAATAATGTACATATTTAATTTATAAATACATGAAAAAAGAGATCAAGGAATATAAATAATATCTGGTTAAAGAGCATAACAAGTGACCCTCAAGGTTGAGTAGTCATGATCCTTAAGGGTCTATGGTATATTTTAAGAAGTAAGAGTTTTATTTGTCACAGATAGTTAATACCATAATTCACCCCTATATTAGGATTATCTTACTCTAAGTCCCTTTTATAAGTATAACAAGTGATATCAAAGGTATAAGTTCATTTTGGATTTGTTTTCTATGATCTTGTTCTTCTGATTTTTGAAGTTTGAGTTTCAATTTGACCCTATATTTTGGAGTGACATGGAAAAGGCATAACTTCAAAGAGAAGCTCAAATCAAGTGGAATTAATTTTCATGGACTTGTTTTTGGGAAAATTGAGATTCGATTGTATGATTCCAAAAACTTACAAAAGGAAGGTATAAATGATTTAGATTTTTTATCTCTTTATAATGATGCTTCAAAAAATAATGAGGAACCTGAAATGCTAAGTGATGATGGAACATATAATGATGAGAATATACTAAGAAAATAAAAAGTGGATATTTTCCACTTATCCAAGGATATGGATCAAAAATTAAAAAATAGAATATGAAGTTGAAGGAGAAGAAAAAGTCTCAAGAAATATAGATTCAAGTTAAGGGAAATGAGGTAAAAAAATGAGAGTCCTAAATGAAAGGATTGTTGAAGTTGCAACCGATCTTAGGGAAAAGGATGGTTCTAAATAAAAAGAGTTAAAGATGATATCAAAAAAGTTGGAACACCTCAAATAAGATTCAAAATTAAATAATGTAAACTCAAAAGCATTTCAAAATCTGAAGACAAGAAAGGATGATTTAGCTAGTTAGATGGTTGGAATGGTTAATGAAAATAGAAAGTTGCAATAAGAAAAGGTATGATTCAAAGAATCTATTGTTCAAATAAAATCTAAAATGAAGGATAAGGGAAAATTATGGATAATATTAACCAAGAATTAGAAGAGGATTTGTATAGTGGGAATAATCTCAAGGAAGAATTTATTGCTTAACTTGAATAAAAGAGTAAGAAGATCCAATAGTTGCAAGATGAATTAGTTTTAGCCAAGAAATAATTAGTTTCCAAGGGTAAGATTAATCTCAAGAATGATTTAAATTTTTTATTTGATAACACTTTAGTAGGTCTTGATGAATTAAATAATAATTATTCCATCTCTAAGTAGAATTAGGAAAATATTTTCATGTCACAAAGATCACACTTTAGGGATAAAGTCGATCTTGGATATGAAGAAACTCCACTAAGGCATGAGAAGAAGTGAACTATGAATACTCCCAAGAAAAGAGAAAATTTTAAAGGTGTTGGAAATAAATATAAAAGGGATCGCACAAGAGATAAAAACAAATCTATGATGACTCAAGGAAGACATGGAAACATGTGTTACTTTTGTGGGATACACAGAAACACCTTCAGTTTTTGTGTTGAGGCATGAGGATATATCACATGTTGTAAAGACGGTGAAAAACCTAAAAGATAGAGTCACCATTATAAATACCTCAACCCTAGTATCCTAGAGTCAGTATTTACTTTATTACATTATCACTAGATATAAGGAATCACATCCCAAAGGACCATATAGTTTAGTAGTCTTGGAAAACTAGATACATACATGAATCTCACATTATAATTGAAAACTTAAAATAAAACATAGTATTTTATTTGAGTAAAAATTTATTAAATTTATCATATCCCTACATATAAATCAGAATACACTTCTTAGAATCCTAGGTAAAGGAAACATATGATAGGGGTGAGCTCAGATTCTCAGTAAGGGTATGCATACAATGGAAGATATCGTGAATAAATAAGGCATAATCAATATGGAAAGATAAATATCTAAAAAACATGACATTTAATCAATAACTTGATAATGAAGAATAATACGAAAAGAATAAATGATGATAAAATAATTCCATATAGATATTCACATGATCTTGAAACTTATCCATGGATATCATAACTAATCAAATAATCACATGGACATTAATAGCAATCTAATAATGTGTCAATGTAAAATGATATACATTATAAACATACCATCAAGTCCTCATGCCAATAAATATTACATAAATGGGTAAGGTATTGACCAAATACCCAAACTAGTTTGTCTCCTGAGACCTACCGATGCATCGAGGGACTATATATGGCCCTGTCCATCACTTAATAAGTATAAAGAATTACTTATATGAAAGGGGTGAAACATAATAAATATAAAAATTCATATTAAAAAACTAGCATATGAAATGTTAATAATTTCCCTAATCAATAAACATAATCATAAACCATCCATAGTAATATGGAGAATGGTATCAAAATAGAAAATCCCCATAAAACTGATCATAAAAAATCTAGATGAATAATAAGGATGATATCATTACAAAATATCCTCAGTGTAGCATAAGTAAAATAAGGTATGTTTTCATTGATGAATATAAATACCATAAAAATGTCATCAGAAATAGTCTTGAGGAAAATACCCTTATCTCTTTGAAAATCACTTTTAAAAACTAAAAATTTCTAGAATATTATGAAAAAAAATTTCTTTGAAAATAATCATGGAAACTTGTAAAGTAATATTAAATCAATGAGTGTCCATGATGACTGGTAATTTCATACATTCCATTCTCGTTGTTCTAAAAAGGTCAAAAAACAATTAATTTAGAAAATTATAAGAATATTCCTTTTAGACTATTTTATAAAAAGTAAAATATGGGTAAAAATGAATTTTAACAATAATAGGATAATCTTAAAAACATTTTTGAAAATATTTTTAGAAAACATGCACATGGTAGAGAAATATTATCAACCAAGTAGAAAAACAATGTTGGTTTTTCTTAAAAATATTATTTTGGTATCTTGAGTACTTAAAGAGAAGAATATGAAAGGAAAACTTTTAATTCATAGGAATAACCAGAGGATAATAAATTTTATTGTGTTTAATATATAAAGATATAATGATTTCCCTAGTAGGGACATAAACATAAACAATCCCGAATAATGATGAGATTCTAAAATAAACCCTTACTGAGGTCTGATTTCCTTCATATGTGTTTGAAACTCATATATAATAAATATAGATTTATTATACATATATTAAAGAACCATTATCATATATATAATATCATACATAATTTACTTATAACTTTTTACCACTCATTTATTAATAATTATTTATTAAAATTACCATTCCAGGTGACGACTGCTTCATTTTTCATATATGTTTTGGTTTGGTAGTTTTGGTCATTATAATTTGATCGTAGTTATATCTTCTCCATGGTGTTAATAATTATATAAATATAACATATATTCATGGTATATATATTTAGAGTCATACATGGATGTTACATATGAATAAATGAATTACACCGTTTATGGAGATGGTAAGCCGTACATATGCATGAAAATTGTTTCCATTTTTTAACGAATGGAACACGTTGACACCTTCCTATTTTAATGATCACAAATAATGTTTGTTATATTTATAATAAGATTCATGATTTCTGATAGTACATCATTTTTTTAAGAAACTTGACTAAGTGAAGATCTACTATCAGTTATGAAGATCTTATGTCAGTTTAAAGAGAACTACCATTGGCAATGATGATATTCTGTTAGTTCAATTTAATATACCAGTGGGTTAAATATATCATTAGACCAGATTTACCACTCGAAAAAATCTACCATCAGATCATATCTACCACTAAACCAAATCTACCATCAGACCAGTTGTACTATCAGACCAGATCTAATGCTGGACCAGATCTATCGCCAGACCAGATCTACCGCCAAACCAGATCTACCGGTAGACCAGATCTATTGTCAGACTAGATATACCGCTAGTTTATATTATCTAATGTTGATAGATCTACTATTAGACCATGATACCATTAGTCTAATCTACCATTATTCCATGATACCGTCAGAGATGATCTTCCGCCAGTATGCTACCTGTTCCATTTTTGACTCTTTTGAATTTAATTCCTCCAATGACTAGTTTAAGGAATTAAATGTAGGAAACCTCACATGGATTTGTTAATCATTATTCCAAAACCACTATATGGATTCATTGAAGAAAAAGTTAGAGGTTTCCAAACTTAGTGCTTAGTATGAGGATCTATGATATCTTTATTATTATTCTTCAATGGATATTTTCACCTGTAGAGCTATTTATTCTAGAGATAACCCTTGTGTGTGATAAGAGGATAATGAATGAAAAGAGAGTAACCAGTAGGGTTCAATATATAGAAAAATAATAAATCTTCATACATTTAATCAAGAGAACTGCATGGAAGTTTTTTCAAACATCAACGAACTAAAAACAAAAGATTTTTCCAGGCTCTATGATACTATGTTTTCCTACACATTTTGAAGAACCTATTTGAGATCCTTTTCAATACATATTTAAGAATCTATGAAAAACTAAAGCATCATTGAACAATCATCATCAACCTTTTCCATCTTTCCTCATTTTGTCCCTCTTTTTTATGCTTTACATTTAAGCAGTGTGTTGTATTACTCTATTTATTTGTACACACTGTCTCTTGCACTTAAAATAGAGTGTTGTTGACAAAATATCTCAAATTTATCCATTTTTATACCTAAAAATACTCTGTAAGAGGTTTTTTATGACCTGCTTATTGTTTTTCTTCCCACATATAACTGTAAAAGAGGCTTTGATCCAGGAAAACCTATTTATTTTTGTTTATTAAACCCGATCCAAGTTGTGGAGCTTATTATTAATGTTATAATAATCTTCTTGGAATTAAGTGATTTCCAAGTGAAGGTGATTAAGTCTTGACTTGAGATGAACCCCTTGTTTTATTCCTCTATGTGATTTATTGGTTTTTTTGCATTTCAAAGAAAAAAAATTCAATTATTACTTAAATATGTAAACAAATCCTTACTTTGATAGTTAGTCTTAAACTGTATTTATATAAAGTGTTTGATTAAGTAATTTCGTTTCAAAAAAGTAATTTCAAATATTGTTTTAACCGATCCCTAATCCTGATTTGATCAATTTTATTAAAGATCAAACTTATATAATTTTACTATTTTTATTAACTGATCATTTTTAATTAACTTGGGGGATTTTGTTTTAAATTTTTTTAACAAATTTTTTTGGGGGTAATCAATTCACCCCCCTCTTGAGTTACTCACTATAAACAACATTTGATATAAGAGGTTTTTAAAATATATTTCAACTGTGATTTAGCTATCTTGTAAACATATTAAATTTCTATTATTTATAAATTTAGTTCTTTATGAATAATAATAGAAAATAGGGATATTATACAAATAGGTCTTCTTATTTTAATGAAACTAACTATTCTCATTGGAATATTGAAATGAATATTCATATTGAAATCATGGGTTTCAAAATCTGGACTGTAATTGAAGAAAAATATGAATTACCCAAAAATGCTAGAGCTGAATTGAGTGATCCTACTAAAGAAGCTTATAATAATAACTATAAATACACAAATTCATTATACTATTCTTTTAGTGATGAATAATTTAATATAATTTTTTCCTATACTACAACATTTAAAATTTGGGATACTTTAGCTGTTTCTCATGAGAGAACATTTAATGTTAAAGAAATTCATTTAATACTTATACTATTAAATATGAAAATTTTATGATAAAACTTAATGAAACTATTTATGATATGAATCTCATGTTTAATGAGATATTGAACATGATTCATTCACCAGGAAAACCAATTCCTGACAAAGATAAAGTGATGTGCCTATTGAGGTGCATTTCAGATAGATGGAGAGGAACTTCAATATTAATCTGAGAGTCATGTGATGTGAGTAAGTTTTATGTTAAAGATATTATAGGAACGATAATGATGTATGAGGAGGAAATAAAATCTAATATAGAATAATTGGATGAACCAAATAGGAAGTTTGTATCCTTAAAGACTACTACTTAAAAACAAAAAAAGAATATTAAAGTAGATAACTCAAGAGATGAAGAGTCACCTACTAACATTGATGAAGAAATAGACCACATGGAAATAAGATTAAAAATGTTATATAAAAGGAATATATTCTTAAGTAAACCCAGTTATAATAAAATTACGATAAAAGAGGTAATTGGAGAAAATATTGGATGAAGGATGATACTAAAAATGAGATAGTATGCTATGAATGTAAGATGAAAGATCATGTTAAATCTGACTGTCCGAAGTTAAGATTTAAGAAGAAATATGATGATAAGGATAAGAGGTATAATAAAGATATTAAATAAACTTATAGCGATTTAGGTCATAGCTCAAGTGAATCTGATTCAAGCAGAGAAGATGACCATGATATAGCTAACATGTGTTTTATAAAAAATACATTTGAGGTATCTAGTGTTTTTCTTGTATCACATGTTTATATTTATAACATATATGGAGATGAAAATAGTGATGAAAACATTAATAATGAAGAAATTTTTGAATAATTCGATATGTTAGAAGATACTTTCAATGAACTCAAAGATAGATATAAGATTTTAAAGAAGAAACATTCTCTGACTGCTAGTTTAAATACTGATCTTAATATTAAGAAGGATAAAAATGATCAGTTTATAAAAGAGAACAATGAGTTAAAATTATCTAATGAGAAATTAAAAAATGATTTGGAAATATTTACAAATGAAAGAAATAATATTACCCATATTCTTGGAAATAAAATTAAACCCAAATATACTACTAGGATAGGTTATCAGCCGGGATAGAGAAGGATTATTAAAAATAATTTTATTCTTAGTTCCAGTTATGAAAATTTCATTAATATTTTTTATTCTTCTAGACCAAACAAATTTTTTCTTTATAAAATTCTAAAATATTATTTTAGGAGTATTTTTAATCATTTGTGGGTTCCTAAATCTTTTAATACTAAAATTTATGTACCTAAGATTTTTTAAGTACCAAAGTAATTTTTGGTTTAAAATTTGTTTTGTAGGAAACTTGCTTGAAAACCTCCAGTAAGAACTTATGGTATCTTGATAGTAGCTATTCCAGACACATGATTAGGTACTATTCAAGTTTAAAGAACCTGATCAAGGTTGATGGTGTACATGTCACTTTTAGTGGAAAATCCAAAGGAAAAATAATTATCCTTGGACAAATCAATAACACTAACACTGTTTTAATATCTAAAGTTTTATTTATAGATGGATTAAAGTACAATATTCTTAGCATCTCAAATATATGTGTTGATTATTTTCATGTTAAATTTGTAAATATTGCCTACAATTTTTTTGATTCTAAAAAAGAATTAGTTTTTACTACTTTAAGAAATGATAATATAAGGACCCGGCCTTAAACATTACTTAATCTTGAGTTAAATCAAGAATTCACATTGAGGATATTTTCAGGTTTAGAGTTTTAGAGAATTAGGCCATAACTATTACATTCCATTTCAAAAATTACAAAGTAGACACTTCTACTCAGTTTCCATTTTTTTTTATAAAATAAAAACTCTTAAAAAAACATGTCCAGTTCCATGTTTTAGACATCATGACTTTTCCTTGATCCCATCCTTGACCCTATTAATCTTTGAGTCCTGTGAAAAACATTTCAAAACCTGGTATGATCATAAAAATATTAGTAAGGGTTATAAAATAAGGGAATAAAACACTAGCCCACCAATAAAAACAAACCAATGAAAGGATACTTTTCAATTATAACAAACCTCATGAATTCATAAGATTTATGAATAACACACATAAATCATAAATCATAAAGGTAACTTATGGCATACATAACATACTTACATTATAGATTTCATATATATATAGGGAGTTATGTTTGGAATAACCATCATAGTATATTACCTAAATCTCTTAGGAGAAACATTAACATTTACCTCCGTTACGTTACCCAATGCATTGGAGAGCTATCTCAGGCTCACCCAACCTAGGTTTATCACGGAACCACCCGTATACATAAACAATGCCCAAGAACCATAACATATTCATAACATATAAATTAAGCATAAAATAAAGATAAAATTTCCACATTGCATTCACAATATATCATTTCAAGATATTGAAATAATCAATTCATTTAAAACATTCAAAAATAATAGTTTTGAATCAAAGTGTACCATATCAATCTAAATTTTTTGAAAGAAGTTTATACTTTAAAACACTCATGTACATATAAATAAATCCTTAAAATAATTTTTAAAACTTGGACATGAAAGAGAAGGATTTATAAGATTAAATCTTTAAAACATTTAAAATGATGTTTTAGTTAAAGAATCCTTTACCACTTGAGAAACTCTTGAATAAAAATAATTATAGAATAACATTAAACAATGGTTATAATATCATAAGAATAAGGTGATTCATGATATAATATGTCAAATGGAAGTATATACACCATATAAAAGTGAATTGGTGTATAACAACAAATAAGTCTCAATGGAACATAAATTGAGACAAAGACCCTTACAAAGATCGTATCCTTAGATTTAAGGAAAATTAAATGAAATAATTATGTGTGAAAAATAAGAATAAACCCAATATAAGTGGATATTAATTGTAAAACAATCAGAGTTCATTCATACAAATTCATAGAATGACATAATCAAGAAGTATAAATTTAATCCAAAGAATTGAAATTAGGTTAAGAAGTTCCCTTACAAAAATTTGGCAGCATAACGACATCACTTAAAAATTAAGAAAATGAGTTGATGAGAGAGAAAATGGTATCTCATCACATGGACATACAATTTATAGCAATAAGGATATAGAAGAACATATCCCAACATAAGAATATGTAAATTAAAAGACATAACAAAAATAAGTCTTTTAAAAAGAGGAGGGTGAAAGGTTCCCTTACTGATTTGGTAACTCAGGAAACATACACCCCATGAAAGAAGGATAATACAATGAAGATTTAAATACCCATAAATTAAATTATATTATACAAATAATACAATCATTGGAATTACATATGCCACACAAAAGTAAATAGAGGTAAATGTAACATGAATCTCACGTGAATAAAAAGTGAGATAAAAACCCCTTACCACGTTGTAATCAATCGAGTCGTATGAAAAAAAGTTAATAACGAAAAAATGAATCACAAAACACGATGAATATAAAGATAATCATGATAATATATATCAAATTTAAGTACACAATACACCACATGAAATAAATAAGTGGCGGATAATGGAAATCTCACGGAATTAAAAGTGAGATAAGAAACCCCTTACCTCGTGTCCGACTTGACTTGTTTGTTCCTTCTTATTCCTAAATAATAAACTTAAGTTAATTTATACTTGATTCAGAACCTTTTTAAAGTTTATTATTCATTTTATATAACTTATTACCTTGCTATAACAATTAGTTAATTATTTAAGTTTATATCGTACATTTTTGTCGATGTTCGGAACTTGAGTAAAAAATGAACTTGTTATAATTACAAATTGTCCATGTGGTCAAAAGTATATTATATCCAGAATAATATTCATGAATTAAATATCATATATATCATATATACCCAGTATATATATGTATTTATAATAGTACATAACATTTATAGATAAGGAATGAAATGCACCGTTCATGGTGACGGTAAGCTGTACGTACGCATGAACACTACTTTCATTTTTTTCATTTTTAAAAGGAATGGAAACTGAATGATACATTGGTATATTGTAATTAAATTATAATTTAATACGATATATATGTTACATAATTTCATTAACTCCATCCTTTATACGTTTCATGTATGTCATGAACGAATCATATCACCTTGAGGGGGCGGTAGTCCGTACTTCCTCAAATGAAATTATCGTGTTTACACATATTGAAAAGCATAAAGGTATGTTTTTAAATAAAAATTACAGAAGAATATATAAAATATAAACATAATATATATCATATATAAATACAGTTCCTTCATAATGGCTACCATTATAGGTGGTTGGAGAAGATTGAACAATCATTGTTTCGTGAGGCAGTAGTTCGCCATCCACAGAAACAATATGTTCTTTACCAATTAGATGGAGGTGTGTGGAAGTTTAGTTAGAATAATTCTTATAAAAACATCCTAGTATATTTAAGATACTATTTTCGTTATAAAAATAAATAAATAAAGATAGTTTAGGGGGTTGGAGAAGGAAAATAAAACAAAAGAACTTAAGTAAAGATGTTACCTTTAAATCGGGTAACTCCCTTTGGTTTGAACCAAAAGGATTTCTTGAAGTGTCTTATTACTAAGGTAAGGATTCTAGGTGGAAGATAGGTATCTTGAGAGATTATTTGGGCAGAGTTTGGATGATCCAAGGGGATTGAGAAGTGTAAACAATGGGTTATAAGTCAGGGATTTTTATAAGGGGGAGGAGGGCTCTTTAGGAAAGTTTGAAAATATTATTTTATTATATAATGATTTTCGGTTTCAAAAGGTCCAAAACTCATTAAAGTAGAAGATAAGATGACTCTTTTTTCGAAATAAAATCATTCAATAATAATTGGACAGGTTTTGGATTTTGTTTTAATTTTTATAATCTTATTTATTTAAATCATCCATTAATGAGGTAATCACTACATCATTATTGTGTCATAAATAATTATAAAAAAATACCAATATGTAGGAAATATTTTTAGGTTTCAAATTAATATTTATATTTTAAGAGATAACTTATATAACCCCATGTAAAAATTGATTTACTAAAAGATATATGTTTAAGTCATTTTTGTCTTTACTTTAAATTAATTAATATAAAGTGTCATTATCACACTTAAGTGGCTCCATGGGGTCCCAAAATCGACTCAAGGATGCCCATGGTAGAAAATTTATCAACAAATATGATCAGTACACATGTTAGGGTAATGTAATATTATTATAATATTATTTTTACCCTTATTTACCAGATTTACCCTTTAACCATGGTAAATAAAATATTTACTAAAGTAAATATTTAAAATGTATAAAAAAAAAAGTTACCTATTTACATAATTTGGACCTCCTGATTCAAAATATTTAATCCATATTTTAAAATTAAAAACACATAAGTGTTAGAAATTAATTTAAAATTAATTCTTATTGTCAAAACAAAAAGTGTGTTTTTAAGAAATAATAACTATCAAAAGATTGACACTTGTTTATGTCCAATTTCAAAGTGAAATTATTTCCAATGACCAATATTGGATTAAAAGGTAAAAATATAATCTAATTACACTTTAAAATCATTTATAAAGATAATATAAATAAATTAGATTAAAAGGCAGTTTTGAATTAAAATACAGTAAATTTCACTATTCATAAAAAATGAACTTTATCAGAAAAATACAAAAAATTAATCCAAAGTAAATTTTGATGTCCCGATTCTAAATAATAATTTTATTTTTTTAAATAGAAAATTTAAAAGTGACAAAAACTATATTTAAAAATGGTTTTCCACCAAAAGGCAGTAAGACGACCTTTTAAAGAATATTAGAGTATTTATGCTTAAAATCAGATTCTTTCTTATTTTAAGTCTCTAAAATTTATTGGATAAATGTAAAAACATTTAAGAAACATATTTAATCATAATATGGTTAGTTATTTTCCTTCCTTCCAATACAATAACTTTGATTTAACTACCATTTAAAATAATAATATTATATAATTATTTTTGAGTATAACTCAATGTTGTGTGCTATGTAAGATTTCAAAGAAACCCGTTGTTACGTATCAGGCACGCCATCGAACATATCATCCCATTTAAAGTAAAATTAATATTTAATTCAAAAATATTAATAAATTTGAAAATGTTTAATTCCATATTTACCTGGGATGTTACATCCTTCCTCCCTTTTGGGAATTGCATCCTAGCAATTTTAAAATTAGGCTCAGAAACCTCATTAAAAGTCCCACATCGGAAAAAGAGTCAATAATACTATCACTTTAAAAGTAAGAAGAGAATTAAAAAGGTCACCCAAGATAAAAAATACTAGGATTCCATGAAAACATGGATATAGAGGAGAAACTAAGTGTTATGTTCTGATGGAGAGTGATAGAAAACATGATTAGGAGAAAGTTAACAAGAAAACCACAAACATGTGATGGGTTAAACGATCATTGGTTTCCCAGTAGGAAAATTAAATGGACTGCGTTTTTATTTTTAAGTTCCTTTTCATAAATTTGAGGAATTTATTTATGATCTTGACTAATAGCATAAGGACACATACTTACTTGTCATGTAGACTTTCATCCTTTACTAAATTTCTACCACAAACTCTTCTTTTCTACAAACAATGAGTATTAAAACTGACTTGGTCACGTCAAAAGAAATAGAATCAACTTCTAGGGTATAAAATGATCCAAAAAATATGAAACATATATTTACCTTGTCATTATACATCAACTAAAAACAAAAATGGTTAGTACAAGATCAAATAATATCAAAAAAAGATAATCCTTTATAAAAAGTAATACTACTCTTAATCTCAAAAATTCAAAAAATAGTACCCAAATTTAAACAAAGACCATTAAATGCACAACTATCCTTAAAATTCTTCAAAGTAACCCAAACTAAGATTGAAACACAAAAACTCAAAAAAATTTGATCACATAGTCTTCTATGATAAATCTTAACATTTATCTCCAAATAACATTGAATACTCCTAAAGTCTCATATTGAAGTGTAATTAACATAATCACATATTCTCTATGATAGGTTAATCATTTTCATAAATAAACCAAATATCTATATGTCTACATAAAAAAAATAGATTCTTACAAAAAAAAATTTCAACCATTACTCCACAAATGAGATCCCATAGTATTATATTTCCCTTAAGCATATAATGTTCCCAAAAAGAGAGAACATATTCCAAAATAACATTTATCACTTAATCCCCAAATCATTTTTCTATATTAAGGATATCTATTTGAAAAAACATAAGTTCCCAAAATAAACTTATTCTAGATCCATAAAATCATTTAACTAAAAATAATAAGTCATACTAACCAGGGACTTCACATAGGCTAGTGGTAGGTGATAAATACCAATCGCAGTTTGGTTATGGGTTTGATTCCCGCAGATTTTCCTGAAGCGATGGGTTGTCACACGATCTGCGTGTTTTCCTTTTTATAAAACTAAAAAATAACCCTAACATGTTTTAACCTCAAAGGTTTTCTTATACCTTTCATTTTCATCCTAATACATTAAGACCTCAACATCTTATATATTGTCATTTTTTTTCACCTCCATATAATAAAATAAAACTATTCCTAAAATAAAGAACATCATACCTTGATCATGGTGTCCATATGGTTTCATCATAATCTTGTTCATGTAGGTAGAAGGTCCATGCATTTCAACAATGATTTAGAGATACTTCAAAATCATTTTCTTCTTTCATCCAAATACACCTTGTACAACTTGGGTCATATGGGTGTTCACAGAAAAATAGTTTCAGAAAATAATCATGTATGACATATAATTTCAAAATATCTGATAAAACATAATTTTTATAAAACAGTTGTACTGAGTTTGAGTTGAAACTTTCAATCAATGGTCCTTTTAAAATACCATAATTATATGCTGAGAGACTATATTGAAAAAGAAAATATAAATAGGTTTGCAAGGGTCTCCTTCTTCAGAACCTTTTTCAAAATCATAATATGTTTCAAAATCTTGTGATAAGGTAAAATATTTGAAAATACCTTGATAATATTTACATTTCTTGAAAATATGAGAATATTGTGAAAATAGGATTTGATTAAATGAAACCCATGATCCAAGATGATATCGAGGTATAATGGAGGTGTTTGATATCTCAAACAACTACTTGCAAGTGACTTGTATGCTAGAAAAAGTATCAAAATCATTTGAACATAAATTTACAATAATTATTGCAAGCATGTCATTAGGAAGAGATAGGAATGTCGTTTGAGATCCTCCTCCTTCCATTTGTAACCGAATTTCCTTGATCTGAAAAAGTTATAAAACAAGGATTTAACTGAAATAATAGACATAGGTACTAACCATGTGTTTAACAAAAACTCATAATCCCTAAAGTTGTCTAAACTGACCTATAATACCAACTATAAGGACCTGAGCTTAAACATTACTTAATCTTGAGTTAAATCAAGAATTCACATTGAGGATCTTTTCAAGTTTATAGTTTTAGAGAATTAGGCCATAACTATTACATTACATTTCAAAAATTACAAAGTAGACACTTCTACTCAATTTCCATTTTTTTATAAAATAAAAACTCTTAAAAAACATGTCTAGTTCCATGTTTTAGACAACATGACTTTTCCTTGATCCCATCCTTGACCCTATTCATTTTTGAGTCCTATAAAAAACATTTCAAAACTTGGGATGAGCATAAAAAGCTCAGTAAGGGTTATAAAATAAGGGAAGAAAACATTATCCCATCAATAAAAACAAACCAATGAAAGGATACTTTTCAATCATAACATACCTCTTGAATTCATAAGATTTATGAATAACACACAGAAATCATAAATCAAAAAGGTAAATTATGGCATACATAACATACTTACATTATAGATTTCACAGCTACATAGGGAGTTACATTTGGAATACCCATCACAGTATATTCCCTAAATATATTAGTAAAAACATTAACTTTTACCTCCTCCATGTTACCTAATGCATTGGAGAGCTATCTCGGGCTCACCCACCGTTGGTTTATCACAGAACCACCCGTATACGTAAAAAATTCCCAAGAACCATAACATATTCATAACATATAAATCAAACATAAAGGAAAGATTACATTTCCAAATTGCATTCACAATATATCATTTCAATATATTGAAATAATAAATTCATTTAAAACATTAAAAAATAATAGTTTTGAATCAAAGTGTCCCATACCACTCTAAAACTTTTGAAAGAATTTTGCAATTTAAAACAATCATGTTCATATAAATAAATCCCTAAAATAATTTCTAAAACATGGACATGAAAGAGAAGGATTTATAAGATTAAATCTTTAAAACATTTAAAATGATGTTTTAGTTAAAAAATACTTTACCACTTGAGAAACAATTGAATAAAAATAATTATAGAATAACATTAAACAATGATTATAATATCATGAGAATAAAAAGATTCATGATATAATATGTAAAATGGAAGTATATACACCATATAAAAGTGAATTGGTGTATAACAACAAATAAGTCTCAATGGAATGTAAATTGAGACAAAGTCCCTTACAAAGATCGTATCCTTAGATTTAAGGAAAAATTAATGACATAATTATGTGTGACAAATAAGAATACACCCAATATAAGTGTATATTAATTTTAAAACAATAAGAGTTCATTCACAAATAGTTATATCATGACATAATCAAGAAGTAGAAATTTAACCCAAAGAATTGAATTAAGTTAAGAAGTTCCCTTACAAAAATTCGGTAGCATAACGACGTTACTTAAAAATTCAGAAAATGTGTTGATGAGAGAGAAAAGGGTATCTCATAACATGGAAATAAAATTTACAGAAATAAGGATATATAATAACATATCCCAACATAATTAGATTAAAATTAAACGACATAACAAAAATAAGTCTTTTAAAAAGAGGAGGGTGAAAGGTTCCCTTACTGATTTGGTAACTCACGAAACATACACTCCATGAAAGAATGATCATACAATGAAGATAAAAATACCCATAAATTAAATTATATTACACAAATAATACAATCATGGGAAGTACATATGCCACACAAAAGGAAATAGATGCAAATATAACATAAATCTCACAGGAATAAAAAGTGAGATGAAAACCCCTTACCACATTGTAATCAATTGAGTCATATGTCCAAAAGTTAATAACCACCAAATGAATCACAAAATACCATAAATATAAATATACTCATGATAATATATATCAAATGTCAGTAAACAACACACCACATGCAATAAATAAGTGGCGAACAATGGAAATCTCACAAAATTAAAAGTGAGATAAGAAACCCCTTACCTCATGTCCGACTTGACTCGTTTATTCCTTGTTCTTCCTGAATTATAAAATTTAGTTGATTTATACTTGCTTTAGAACATTTTTCAAGTTTATTATTCCTTTTATATCACTTATTACCTTGATATAACAATTAGTTAATTATTTGAGTTCAAATCATAAATTTTGTTGATGTTCGGAACTTGAGTCAAAAATGAATTTGTTATAATTACAAATTATCCATATGGCAAAAATTTTATTATCTCCAAAATCATATTCATGATTTAAATATCATATATATCATATATATCCAGTATATATATGTATTTATAATATTACATAACATTTATATATAAGGAATGAAATGCACCGTTAATGGAGAAGGTAAGCCGTACGTACGCATGAACGCTACTTTCATTTTTTTTTCATTTTTAAAAGGAATGGAAACTGAATGATACATAGGTATATTGTAATTAAATTATAATTTAATATGATATATATCTTACATAATTTAATTAACTCCATCCTTTATACATTCCATGTATGTCATGAATGAATCATATCACCTTGAGGGGGTGGTAGTCCACACTTCCTAAAATGAAATTATCGTGTTTACACATATTGGAAAGCATAAAGGTATGTTTGTAAATAAAAATTATAGAAGAATATAGAAAACATAAACATAATATATATCATATTTAAATACAGTTCCATCATAATGGACAGCATTATAGGTGGTAGGATAATATTGAACAATCATCGTTTTGTGAGGCAGTAGTTTGCCATCCACAGAAACAATATGTTCTCTACCCATTAGATGAAGGTGTGTGGAAGTGTAGTTCGAATAAATCTCATAAAAAAATCCTAGTATATTTAATATACTGTTTTTGTTATAAAAATAAATAAATAAATAGAGTTAAGGGGTTGTAGAAGTAAAATAAAACAAAAGAACTTAAGGGAAGACGTTACCTTTAAATCAGGTAACTCCCTTTGGTTTGAACCAAAAGGATTTCTTGAAGTGCCTTATGCCTAAGGTAAGGCTTCTAGGTGGAATAAAGGGATATTGAGAAATTATTTGGGTAGGGTTTGGACGATCCAAGGGTCTTGAGAAGTGTAAGGAATGGGTTATAATTGAGGTCTTTTTATAAGGGGGAGGAGGGGCTCTTTAGGAAAGTTTGAAAATATTATTTTATTATATAATGATTTTCAGTTTCAAAAGGTCTAAAACTCATTAAAGTCAAAGATAATATGACTATTGTTATAAATAAAATCATCAAATAATAATTGGAAAGGTTTTGGATATTTTTTTAATTTTTATAATCTTATTTATTTAAATCATTCATTAATGAGGTAAACATTGCATTATTATTGTGTCATAAATAATTTTATTTATTTGATGTCTAAAAATTATAAAAAAATAACACGATGTATAAAATATTTTTAGATTTAAAATTAATATTTATATTCTAAGAGATAACTTATATAACCTTGTGTAAAAATTTATTTACTAAAAGATATATGTTTAAGTCAATTTTGTCTTTAGTTTAAATTAATTAATATGAAGTGTCATTATTAATCTTAAGTGGCTCCATGAGGTCCAAAAATAGACCCAATGATTCTCATGGTCGACCATATATCAAAAAATATTATTAGAACATATTTTATGGTAATTTAATTTTATTATAATATTATTTTTACTCTTATTTATCAGATTTACCCTTTAACTATGGTAAATAAAATATTTACCGAAGTAAATATTTAAAATGTCTAGAAATAAAATTTACCTATTTACACAATTTGTACCTCCTGATTCCAAATATTTAATCCATTTTTCAAAATTCAAAACACAGAAGTGGAAGAAATTAATTTAAAATTAATTCCCGTATTCAAAACAAAAAGCATGCTTTAAGAAATAATAACTATCAAAAGATTGACACTTGTTTATGTCCAATTTCAAAGTGAAATTATTTACAATGATAAATGTTGTATTAAATTGTAAAAATATAATCTAATTAAAATTTTAAACCATTTATAAATATTATCTAACCATATAAATAAATTATATTAAAAGGCAGTTTTGAATTAAAATACAGTATTTTTCACTATTCATAAAAAAATGAACTTTATCAGAAAAATACCAAAATTTAATCCAAAGTAAATTTTGATGCCCTAATTCTAAAGAATAATTTTATTTTGTTAAATAGAACATATAAAAGTGACAAAAACTATATTTAAAAAGGGTTCTCCACCAAAAGGCGGTAAAACGACCTTTTAAAGAATATTAGAGTATTTATGCTTAAAATCAGATTCTTTCTTATTTTATGCCTGTAAAATTTATTTGATAAATGTAAAAACATTTAAGAAATATATTTAATAATAATATGGTTAGTTATATTCATTCCCACCAATACAATAGCTAGGATTTAACTACCATTTAAAATAATAATATTATATTATTATTTTTCAGTATAACTCAACGTTGTGTGCTGCGTAAGATTTAAAAGAAACCCGTTGTTAAATATAAGGTATTCCATCTAACATGGACTCCCCTTTAAAGTAAAATTAATATTTAATTCACAAATATTAATAAATATGAAAATTTTATATTCCATATTTACCTGGGATGTTACAGATAATGTTTATGCTGTAAATTTAGATTCACTGTTTTCTCAAAAAAAATTCTATCTAAGTGCCTTTCACAAAGAATCTTGGATTTGGAATTAGAGAATAGGCCATTGAAATATTCATTCACTTATAAATATAGCTTGTAAAGGGTTTTTCAGGGATTTACCTAAACCAAAATTCCCAAAAATAAAGTATGTAACCCATGTCAAAAAGGGAAACAACACAAAATCTCTTTCAAATCAAGGAAATAAGTTTCAAATTCTCAACCAATAGAGTTAGTTAATATGGACTTGTTTAGACCTTCAAGATTTTCTAGCTTAAATATAAAGAACTATGTTTATGTTTTAGTAGTTTAATTTTCTAGATATACTTGGATATTATTTATAGCTCACAAAAGTGAAGCTTGTTTCTGTTTTACCAATTATGCTAAATCTATAGAAAATATTAGTGGACTTAGAATTAATACATTAAGAAGTGATCATGGCTGTGAGTTTTAAAATCAATATTTTGAATCCTTTTTCTCAAAAAATGGTTATAATCATAATTTTTATACTCTTAAGACCCCACATTAGAATGGTGTAGTGGAAAGGAGAAATAGAACCCTTTAATAAATTTAGCGTGCCATGATCAATGAGTATGATTAAACTGTATATTTTTTGGAAGAAGTTGTGAATAAAGATTGTTATATAATTAATAGAGTTTTAATTATACCTTTATTAAATAAAACCCCATATGAATTATGGAATGGAAGAAATAAAAAGGTTAATTACTTTATAGTTTTTTGTTACAAAGTATTTATTCTCAACACAAAGGATAATATTGAAAAAATATCTTCCAAGAGTGATGAAGAAATTTTCATTGGGTATTCAATATCCAGTAAAATATATAGGGTGTTTATTAAATGAATAAATATTATAGAAAAATATATACATATCAAATATTTTGAAATATATCCACACAAACCTAAGACCCCTGTAGATACTATTTCAAATCTGAATATCAATTCCAAAACTTATGATCATTCTATGTAACAGGCATAAAAATCATTCAGTTACTAGGAACAACTTGAACCTATAAAATTCAATAAGATATCTAGACCTTATTTTCATAGAACTAATAGGACTCATAGATACCATCCTTTAGATTATATAGTTGGAGAACAAGATAGAGGAACACAAACTAGATATTCTCTTAGAAATCAGGTTGAACATTAAGCTTTCTTGTCACAACTTGAACCTAATAACATCAATGATGTAATTAATGACGAATCATGGGTGATGTAAATGAAATAAGAACTTAAATAAATTTTAAATAAATAAAGTCTGGTAACTAGAAGATAGACCTAAAGACACTCTGACCATTGACACTAAGTGGGTGTTTAGAAACAAAGTTGACAAGTCAGGTACTATAGTAAGAAATAAATCTATATCAGTTGCACAAGGATATAGTTAGGAAAAAGGAATTGACTATAAGAAAGCATTTTCACCAGTGGATAGACTTGAATCTATTATAATAATTCTTACCTATACAACACATTTGGATTTAAAACTATATCAAATGGATGTCAAGACTGCATTCTTAAATGGTTATGTAGTTGAGGATATTTTTTTTGAACAACCCCTAGATTTAAGAATACTAATTTTCCAAATCATTTTTTTAAATTAACCAAATATTAATATGGTTTAAAAAAGGATCCTAGATATTGGTATGATAGGATCATCTATTTTCTAATTTCTAAAGGTTTTTTAAAAGGAATATATGATCCTACTTTATTTATAAAAATAATTTCAAAGGATGTTTTATTAGTTTAAAATTATGTTGATGATATTATTTTTGGATCTTAAAGAAATTATTTGTGTATTGATTTTTCAAAAATGATTCAAAGTGAATTTGAAATTAGTTTAAAGGGAGAATTAAAATTATTTCTTGGTTTTCAAAATTTTCAAAATAAATATGGAATAAAGTAAATACCCCAAATACCTTCTAAAGTATTTTGGTTTGGATAACACTAAAAGTAGTGATAATCCCATGAGGTCAACTTGTAAGCTGGATCTTGATGAAACTGGAAAGTTAGTAGATCAAACCAATTATAGAGGTGTGATTGAAATCTTTCTATACTTAACTGTTATCTGACCGAATATTATGTTTAGTGTGTGTATCTATGCTCGTTTTCAATAAAATCCTAAAGAATATCTTTTACTTACTGTTAAAATAATTTTAAAATACATAAATTATACAATTAATTTAGGACTACTCTATATAAGAGGAAAATAATTTTATTTAGTAATTTATTTAGGTTTAGACTTTGTTGACTGAAAGTTAGATAGAAAAAGAACCTATGGAATATGTTACCTTTCAGGCAAGTAACTAGTTTCAAGGTGTAGTAAAATGAAAAACTATTTTACACTTTTTACTATCGAGGTAGAGTATATAGTTGTAGAAAGTTGTTGTACACAAATTTTGTGGATAAAACACACATTGCTTGATTATGGATATCAATTGAGACATGTACCTATAAATTGTGACATTATAAGTGTGGTAAATATTTCCAAGAATCCTATATCTCATTCTAGGACAAAACATATTGATATAAGACATCACTTTTTGAGAGATCATTTCCAAAAAGGTTATATAACTCTTGAATTCATAAGAACTAAGCATTAGATTTCTGATGTTTTAACAAATCCCTTTAATTCTAAGAGATTAAGCTATATTAAATAAGAATTAAGAATGATAAACTTATATTAATCCTTTGTCTTTAAATTTACACTATTGGAATATCCACCATTAGGTGATCCACCATTGGAAGAGCCACCGTTGGAGATCCACCATTGGAGATCCACCATTGGAGATCCACAGTTGGAGATCCCCCATTGGCGATCCGACATTGGCGATCCGCCATTGGGGATCCGCCGTTGGCGATCCACCGGGATTCACCATTGGTGATCCGCCGTTGGTGATCTGCTATTGGTGATCCGCCGTTGGTGATCCCCCATTGGAGATCCACCATTAGTGATCCACCATTAGAGATCCACCGTTGGAGATCCACCATTGGATATCCACCATTGGTGATCCACCATTGGTGATCCACCATCCACCTTTGGTGATCCATCGTTGGTGATCCATCGTTGGTGATCCACCCTTGGTGATCCACCATTGGTGATCCACCAATTGAGTCTCTATTTCTATTTATCTATCAATCCTATTTTTTGTGTTTAATTTTTTATTCAATTTATGAATTTATATTTTATTATATTTTAAAATCTGAAATCCTTAAATGATTAGATCGATTTTAAATACTATTTAGGAACACTCTCACTCGTTCCTACCTTTGTAACATTTCAACTTCCCTTATCTCCCAACCTTCAACCTTCCTCATGATCATCTTTTAACTTTTGATTTAGTGTGATGGTAAGAGTGAAGCTTCCTTATGTGTCGTCTCCTAAAGGATTGCATCTTGTGAAGAAACTCATGGATAATCGATTCGTGTTGTAGTCGAGCTGAAAAAATCCCACTTTGCAGATCGAGTAGTTTTTTTTGATAAAAAGATAGATGCATAATGGATGATATTAATAAAGTTATTAGTGTTCAAGGTGATTCAGGATCAAGGATGGTTAGAATTGTTTTCAAGTAATGATAAATCGTTCTTTCCTAGGTTATTTCACCAAATTTTACCAGTTTGCAGAGTATAGATTTGGTGAGAAGAAAGATTTAATTTGAAGTATAATAAATGGTAAAATGTTAGATTTTACCCAAAGAAATGGGCTAGATGTATCAATGTACCTCACTAAGGAATCTCTAATAACTATAAAGGTTCTATACCAAGTGATAGTGAGATGTTTTTGTATGAGGATGCACTGCTGGAAAAAACTGGAAAAGGTATAGTATGAAGTCCTGATGCTACAAAACTTGATGGTGAGTGTATACTCCTATTCAAATTTATCCAGCACATGCTATGTCCTAAGAAATATGATTTTAACATGATAAGTTACCAATAATCATTTATTTTATTCCTTATAAAAAGATGGGATAAAATTAATTTTTGTAGATATATTATGGTACATATGATGGAGATGATAAATACCCCATCTTGATAAAAATATTTGATCTATCCAAAGATGATCTCAAATATGTTGGAAGCCAAGGGATTGGTTGATGAGAATGAAGAAGCACAGGTAAAATACAATGGTTTTTGTTTGAGTCAGTTTACCTATAAAATAATGAAGGTCAACTAGAATCCATAGATAAAGAAATGGGTGAAAGAGAATGACTGTATTTATGAAGATTTTAATCCTTTGGAACACCCTATAAGTCCTAATAATATAGTTGGACCCAACTTATATCTAGATGAAGTTGTGTTTTATTTTGATGTGGTAGTGGAAAAATTAGCTAAAGTGGAATAAGAAATAGCTGAAGCTGAAGAAGAAGTAGCTATTTCAGTTGAGTAAGGGAGTGACCCAGATGTGGTTAAGAGCCTATATATTTACTTTGGTGATGTTATCCCTTATATTTATCTTCCTACTGGAGATAGACTATTGAGTGAAGTTGAAGAAGAGGAGACCAAATTTTCAAGATATGAACAAGTTGAGAGTTATTTTGAGACCTAAAAAGAAATAGCTAAAGTTTCATTTTGGGTTTTAATATAGGAATGGTGATGGATCTCATGAATTAAAAGGTCATGATGATGATGATGATGTTGATAGGGAATAACCACATCCATATCCTATTGTTTCAGGTAGGTTTGAGGATATACCAGCTTCTATTCAGTTTGCTGATGATGTTATCTCTGTTAGAGGTGAGCCTAGAAAATCTATTTAGGGGGAGTAATCCCTAGGTTCTTTCAGTAAAAATTTTATTTATAGAGATGAAACAACTACCTATGATGAGGAAGATGCACATTCCAAGGAGGGTCTATATCTTAGTTCCAAGATGCTAGAAATTTCTTACCCTGATTTAGATGGTGAGGTTGATAATGATGATGATGACCATGGTATTCCACCTGATTGTGGTGTAATTTCTATTCATGATGATGGAAAATATCCTAAGGGGTATTAAATTGAGAGGATTGATAAATTTATCCAGTTAAAATATTTCCCTTTCGATGATCCTATTGCTGGATCTAAGCATATAGAGGCTATCTTTCCTAGTTCTAAGATGATTCCTTCACCACTACCAAATGATCATTCTATTCCTTCAGACTATGTTACTAGAAATGATTTGGAATATTTTAGTGAAAGTTTTATTTGTGATTTTAGTAGAGTTATTAGATCTCAGTCTTCTAGATTAACTCATCTCATTGAAGCGATACAAGGCATATCTTTGAGCTAGTCATCTTTCATATTCAGTCTAAAATGATCCTAAAGATTTAATAATTTGAGATTGAGAATATGATTTTGGCTAATGAGATATAATCTATGAAGTATATCATAGAGGATATGAGATCCTATTTTTTTGCAGGGTAGTCATATCTTTTGGAAATGATGGAAACCCTACCTCCAACTATTTCATCTACTTCCACTACCCCAACTTCTATTCCTTCTATTGATGCTGATATTATTAGAGCTATTTTCAAAGAGGAGTTGCAAGATATCTTGTTATATCTCACTGTATCTCATCTATGTAACTTTCAAAAAATCAAGCAGTATAACGGGGATATATATTAATTGGAAAGGGAGTATTTGAATGAATGTTGACGTGATAGAGAGAATTTCACTAAGGAAATCAAGTATAACCTTTCTAGAATTTATACCAAGCATGAGATCAATTACCTTTTTAAATTTCATGATGAGAACTTAAGGATGCCTCATATGACTAGGGCCTTTAAGGAACAAGTAAACTAGATTAAATTATCAACCCCTCTACGAAAGTTGTTTATGGAAGAGAATGAATTATTCACTGCGATGGAGAGAGGTGGAAACATCATTATAAATTTTTTGAATATGATGAATCCTTTTTTGTATTTCTCTGGGATAGTAGTGGTGGAACTAGAATCCATTCCTATGCTAGACTTCACTTATTCACATTTGTCTGCACCCCTGCCTCCTCAATGTGATTCCTTTATCATGTATCCATCTAAAGATGTTCATCATCTTAGGCTAGTTGTGATCTGAGAGCTTCCCACTTCTACCCATTCACCCTCAAATTCTATATCCATACCACCTTTTTTATTAATGGAAAAATCCAGTTTTCCCTATATCCCATCGAGATGAGAGTGATTTTAAAATGTATTAGTCTTTGATAGGGATTGTATTGTATTTTCCCTTGTATTAATTTTTAACATGTCATCAAGTGTGTTTTTATCTATTTAATATTATCTATTATTTTTATCTTTTCTTGTATTTGATTTATTTATATTTTCTCATCTTGTATTATATTTTTTATAATCCCAAAAGGGGGAGAACTTGTTTGGATAGACTTTAATTTTTTCATTATTTTTAAAAATTTAAAAATTAGTATCTCACATTGGCAATTTGAAATGTTAAGAAGACCAAGACTTTTTAAATTCATCTACTTATGTTTATATTTGTTTTTATACATGGTTATGAAATGATATGATTTTCAATCATAAAAAGGGGGATATTATTCGATCCTCCTTATTTCAAATGATTTTTTTATTTTTATTTATAATAAAAATTAACTAATGAATTTATTTATACATGTGTAAACCATATAATTTTCATAATTTAGTTATTACTATTTATACTCTCTAATTTAACAGCTAGATTATAAAGCTATACTATTTTACAGTTATTTTACACTCGGGGTTGTGTCTATCACAAACTATAAAATAGATTAAATTTAAAATGAAATATATCATAAGTCCTATAGGTGTTACAATATTACCTCCTTTAAAAAATTTCTTCCTCAAAATTTTCATAATGTTACATCGTGAAAATATTTGGGTAGTTATTCATCATAACTTCCTCAGGTTCTCAGATCACCGCTTCTATCTTATGATTTCTCCAAAGTACCTTTATTAGATGAGTCACCTGATTCCAAAAAACTTGTTCCCTAGTTTCTAGAATCTGGATTGGATATTCATAGTAAGATATATTAGGTTAAAATTCTATTTATTTATATGTGAGAATATGCATTGGGTTTAGCATGTACTTCCTTAATAATGATATATGGAACACATCGTGTACTTTAGAGGGACTTGGTGGAATTTCTAAATTCCAAGCCACAAGTCCAATTATTTCCTGGATTTCAAAATGTATGATGTACCTAGTGCTCATTTTACCTTTCTTACCAAACATTATAGCACCATTCCATGGAGATACCTTCAATAAAACATGATCCCCCACTTGAAATTACAAATCTTTCCTCCTATTATTAGAATAACTCCTTTGCTTACTTTGAGATTCTTTGATATGGGTTTGAATAGTATTTAACTTTTCCATTGTCTCCTCCACAATTTCTGGGATTACAAGATTCCTTTCACCAACTTCATCCCAACAACTTGGAGTATGATATCTCTTTCCATATAATGATCCATATGACACCATTTGAATACTTAAATGGTAACTATTGTTATAGGTGAACTCTACTAAAGGTCAATAATGATCCTAAATACCTTGAAAATTAAGAGATCATGACCTAAACATTTATTATAATGTTTGAATAGTCTTTTTATATTGTCTATCAGTTTTTGGGTGAAAAGTGGTGCTCAAATAAAGTATCAAGAACCTTCTGAATAATATTCTAGAATTTAGATGTAAATAATGGATCATGATAATAAAAAATTGAAAAGGTGCCCTGTAAGTTTTACAACTTCAATAATATAGAGTTGTGGAAGGATATTAAGAGGCAGAATTTATCTTATAGTGAGGACATGTACTGATTTGGTGAAATTATCAACAATAACCCATATTTCATCATTTTTTCTAGGATTATTTGGTAATATAGTGAAAAATTCCATAGTAATGTCATCCAATTTCCACATAAGAATAGGTAGAGGTTTCATGATTCCTATAGGATGTTGCCTCTTATACTTCACTTTTTGGAAAACCAAACATCTTGACACATAATCAAAAAATTTCCACTTCATATTATCCCACCAAAATCTTTCCTTCAAATATCTATACATCTTGGTGTTACCAGGTTTTATAGAGAAATTCAATCTATGAGCATCATCCAATAATTATATTTTTAGATCAGGTATAGATGGAACACATAGTCTGTTTTCAAATTTTAGAACACCATCTGCATATATGAATTCTGGTAATTTTCCACCATTCATGGATTTAATTTTCTTTTGAATATTCTCATAATCAGGTTGAGAACCTTTTGTCTTTTCCAGTAAATATAGTTTGGAAATATTTGGAAAAATTAGTGATGTAAACCCTTACTTAATAATTATCATATACATGTTTACTGGATTTATGAACATAGGATCCCAGTTGATGCTCATTTTGGTCAGAACTCCGAGATATTTCCTGATAGATGTATCCAATACATTATTTTCCTACCCTGGGTGGTAGTGTATTGAGAAATCATAGTCCTTGAGTATCTTGAGCAATTACCTTTACCTCATGTTGAGATATTTACATGAAAATATATATTTTAAACTCTTATTTTCTATATATATCTCACACTTTTCACCATAGAGATAATGTCTCCATATCTTCAAAGTAAATATTATAGATTCCAACTCAATATCATGGGTTAGATAATTTTTTTCATGAATTTTTAACTACCTTGATACATAAGCATTAACTTTATCATTATACATAAGGATACAACCAAGTCCCTTTCTTTATGAATCACTATATATTATAAATCCATCATTTCCTGATAGTAGATTCAAAATCAGAGCATTCACCAACATCCTATTCAATTCTTCAAAAAATTATTCACATTCCTTTATTCATACAAACTTAACCCATTTACAATTAATCTTGGTTAATAGGTTATCCCATCAGGATTTTTTTGAACAAATATCCAATAGTAACCTTTCAAACCAATGAAACTACATACCATGGTTATGATCATTGGTGTAGAAAATTATTGAACTGTATTTTTCACTATTGGATCAACTGTTATTCCATCCTTGGAGACAATATGTTCAAGAAAGAAAACTTTTTGAATCCCGAATTCACACTTACTAAATTTCCCATATAACTCTTTTATTCTAAGAGTTTGAAGAATGATCCATAAGTGATTCTCATGGTCCCCATAGCTTTTAGAGTACACCAAGATATCATAAATAAATACCAAAATAAAATTATCAAGATATTACTTGAATACTATGTTCATTATATCCATGAATATAGAGGTTGAATTAGTCAATCCAAATGGTACTAGTGTGAACTCATAATGTACATACCATTTTCGAAATACCGTATTTAGAATATATTCCTTATTTAATCACAATTTATGATACCCAAAAAGAGATTCAATTTTCAAAAAATATTTAACTCTATGAAATTTATCGAATAAGTCATCAATGTAAGGCATACGATACTTTTTATTTATCATAATAGCATTTTTTTCACTATAATTAATGTACAACCTCATAGATCCATCTTTCTTCTTAATGAAAAGAACAGGGTCTCCCCAAGATGAAACACTAGGGATTATAAATCCCTTATCACACAACTCCTCTATTTTTTTCTTTAACTCCACTAATTCTATAGTGGAATTATATAGAGAGACTTTAATATTTTTCTTGCATTAGGGATTAAAATAATGGTAAACTCAAATTCACACTCTGGTAGATGTCTAGGTAATTTATCAAAAGATAAATTAATGTATTATTATACATAGGTACATCCTCAATTTGAAGATTACCTTTTCCATCTATAGACCGTGTATTTTATTCTTCCCTAATAATCTCATTTATAACATCTACTAGGGGTGGATCTAAACATGACTCAGATAACGAAGTCTCCCCTTTAAATATAAGGAATTCCATATCTTCATCATGAATCATAATTTACTTCCCTTTGTAATAATTTTTTGCACTATATTTTTAAAGTCATTCCATACCAAGGATTATATTAAAATAAACCCTAGGTATAATAATAAAGTCAAAAAATAGGCCATGTTTATGTTTCATAATAGGAACCAACTGGCATATCCTTGTTTTGGTGAGACTTCCATTAGGAGTCTTAACTAATAACTCCCTTCTTAAGGTGCTTAGAAAATATCTAATTTTATTATAAAACATGGAAGATATAAAGGATCATGATTATCCATAATCAAATAAAGCATTATCTAAATTTGAGGATGTGATTAAAGTACATTCCACCACATTATTAAGGACTTCAACCTCATATTTTTTGATCGCTTAAGCTTAGACTTGATCCCTTGGTATTTTTAGGGGGGAAATTCCCTTGACATCTGGGATAATAATTTCCATAGTGTCCCATATCCTTACATTTGAAGCATTTCATATTGGAAGATTATTTATTACCCTTTCAATCATGATCATGTTGGCATTTCTCTACACACCTTAGAAAACTCCCATTCCTAGTAAGCATGTTCCACAATTTTTCTTTATATGTTTATTGCAAGTTGAAAATTCCACTCTTCCCTTCTTACTTTTTTCTATATTTCCTTTTACAGAGTTCTCATCTTCCCTTTTCTTATCTTACTTTCTTTTGAATCCATAAGACTTGGATAATTCTTTCTTTTTATTGATATCACATGATACGATGTCCTCATATGATGAGAATGTTTATGAGACTAGTTCACTTTGAAGGATTAGATTAAGACCATCAAAGAAATGATTAATATTGATATTCAGATTACATACATAGTCCAAATCATTTCTTGATAACCTTGTAAATTTTTCTTCATACTTAGTAACATTTTCATCTTCCTTTTGTCTTAGACTCAGGAATTGTATCAACATATTCGCTCATTTCTCATGAAGAAAATATTTTTCCAAGAAGAGTACCTTAAAATCCTTCCACTCCATGTTTTCTATTTATTCTCCATCCTTAGTATTATTAATCAACGACCACTATTAATATGAATCCCCTGAGAGATGATAAACTGCCATGAAAACCTTCTCCCTTTCATTATTTCCTAAAGAGAGAAATATCTTCTTTAAGTAACTTATCCATTACTCAACTACAAATGGATTTGTATTCCTATTAAATGATGGAGGTTACTGATGCATGAAGTAGTCTAACATTTTTACACTAAGTTATATATATATAGGCTGATCCATATGATCTAGGTTATTTGTCATAACCTAATTTAGCTACCCCAATATAGTTATATTTTTTTATCTCCAACTGAATCTCCAGTTCCAACTTTATCATCTTTCCCAAGAGGGTAATCCCTACATGGATTACATGCATTGATACAATTACAATTCCTTTTTCTAGGAACCTATTATAAATAATGGAATACACTATATTAGATCATAACATCATGAAACATAATGTATAATTCCAAAACTAGTGAAACACTTAACATAATTTGGAAAATTTATGCATAGCTAATATTAGAATCATAAACTTGGTTTCTTTGGGAAAGTTTTCAAATCATAAAAATATTTTCAAATCCTTTATAATGGTTTGTAAAAAATGTGAATTATTATAATCATATCCCTTGAGAGTGTCAAACTAGGTGTTCAACAAGAACCATTTTCGTGCACTTATTGACGATCAAGTCAAATCTCAATATGCCCTTTTCAAAGTTATTACCCCTAAGTATAACTATGCAAGAGCCATATACACTTATAGTATCAAGACATGGATGTATTTCTATGAAATCAATATGATATATACCTTACCAAAACTTTAGGATGTCATCCTATACTTAGAATTATCCTCAAAGTTAGTCATAGGTTTATGTTCTCTAATATATGTTTTCCTAAATCTAGTTCACAATTTTTCTATTAAAATTTATTTGATACCAACTGTAAAGACCTAGACCCTTATAGCCTAGAGTCAGTGGTTAATTTATTACATTGAAACTAGATATAAGTAATTTCATCCTAAAGGACTGAATAATATAGTAGTCTTGAAAAACTAGATACATACCTGAATATCACATTACATTTAAAAACCTAAAATATAACATAGTATTTTCTTTGAGTACAATATTATTCCCTTTATCATATCCCTATATATAAATCATAATACACTTACTAGAATCCTGAGGAAAGGAAACATAATAAAGGGGTGAGATTAAAAGATCAATAAGGGTATGTATATAGTGGAATATATTATGAATAAATAAGGAATAATCAATATGGAAAGGTAAATATATGAAAACACATTCCATTTAATAAATAACTTGTTCATGATAAATAATATTAAGGAATAAATGATGATCAAATAATTCCATATAAATAACCACATGATCTTGAAACTTATCTATGGATATCATAACTAATCAAATAATCACATGAATATCAATAACTAATCTTATAATTAGGGAATTCATAATTTTAGAAATCATAAACATACCATCAAGGCCTCATTCCAAGACATATTGCATAAATGGGAAAGGACTCAGCCAAATACCCAAGTTAGTTTGTCTCATGAGACCTAATAATGCATCAAGGGGATATAGTGGGACCCACCCATCACTTACTAAGTCCAATTCATTCCTCACATGAAAAGGGTTAAATATAAACAACATAAATATTCATATTGAAAAACTAGCATATGAAATGTTAATAGTTTCCCTAATAAATAAACATAATCATAAACTATCCAGAGTAATATGGTGAATGGTATCAAAATAGTACATCCCCATTCAAGATAATAATAAACCATATGTAGAAATATTAAGGATGTTATCATTATAGCATATCACTATTGTAGCATAAGTAAAATGAGGGTTTTTATCATTAATGAATATAAATACCATAAAAATTTCATTAAAAAACATTCTTGAGGAAAATGCCCCTTTCAATTTAAAAATTACTTTTAAAAACTAAAAGTTTATACAATATTTGGGAAAATATTTTCTTTTAAAATAATCATATAAACTTTTAAAGGAAGCTTCAAAGTAATGAGTGGTCATAATTTCAGGTAATTCTGTATATGCTGTTAAAAAACATTCCATTCTCGTTGTTGTAAAAAGGTAAAAAATCACCTCATTCAGAAAATAAAAAGAACATTCATTTTAAACCATTTTATAAAAATTTAAACATGGGTAAAAATGAATTTTAAAAATCATATAATATTATTAAAAACATTTTTGAAAACATTTTTAGAAAACATGGACAGAAGAGAAATATTCCTGACCAAGTAAAAAAATAATATCGATTTTACTTAAAAACATTATTTTGGTCTCTTGAGTACTTAAAGAGAGGAATTTGAAAGGAAATTTTTTAATTAATATTAAGAAATATAGGAAAATAAATTATATTCAGTTTAATATATAAATATATAATTATTTCCCTAGCAGTGACATAAACATAAACAATCATAAATAATGATGAGATTGTGAAATAAACCGTTACCCCAGGTATGATTTCCTTCGTATATGTTCAAAACTACTATATAATAAATATACACAAATATATATATTATAAATATTTTAAATAACCATAATCATATATATAATACCATACATGATTTACTTATAACTTTTTTATCACCATTTTATTAATAATTCATTATTAAAATCACTATTCTGGGTGATTACTGTATCGTTTTTCATATATGTTTTGGTACAATAGTTTTGGACCTTGTACATTAATCATGGTTAAATAATCTAAAAGATATTAATTATGAAATAAATATAATATATATTTATTTTATATATATTTAGATTCATCCATTAAAGTTGGAGATGAAGAAATTAATTACACCATTCAAGGAGACAGTAGATTGTACGTACGCATAAACACTGTTTCCATTTTTTCAATGGATAGAACAAAATAAAGGTAAATAATATTTCAAATTTTAAGAATAATTATTATATCATATATATCAGATATATTCATTAAAACTATCCTTATTATTATCCATGTCAAAATAAAATAAAAAACATTTCACATCATTTCGTGGAGGCGGTAGTCCACACGTACGCATGAGCGATGTTATCATTTTACAAAGGATTAGAAGGTAAGAAGTTAGGTGTGATATTATAATTATTTAAGTATAATTATTTCATAAATATCATATATATATACATTAAATCTGTAATTATATCTATTTGTGAGAGGTGGTGATGAAAAAATAATTACATCGATTCATGAGATAGTAGTCCGCCATGCACACGATCGACAGTTTCGTTTCCCATTGTATAGAATAGGGGGTGAATATTGGTTATGAAATTAAAATAATAACATATAAATATAAGGAATATAATTATTTTATTATTTTATCATATTTGGAGAATATTTTGAGGGGGTCAAGGAAGAAATAAAATGAAGATTCATGGTTAAGAACTATACCTCTTCTTCGGATAACCTCTTTAGGTTTATACCTAAATCCTTCTTAGAAGGGTTTATAATAAAACTTGGGACTCTAGGTTGTGGAAAGGGATTTAATTAATGGATTTTGGTAGGTTTTGGTTGAACCAAAGGGCTCTTAGAGTGTGGAGAGTAGATAATATGCAGTGTCCTTTTACAAGTGGGGGAGAGGACACACTTGGAATATTTGAAAAAAAATATGCACACGTTTTACACACACAAATGGATCCAAAATAGACCAATAAAAAACCTTGTATGAGATAAGTTCAAGATATGGCAATAAAATATAAATTACATAAGTTTTTAGGTTATTTTAACCCTTATCTTTTTAGTTTAAACCTTAGTAAACCCATTTTAACCTTAACCGTAATAATTAATTTTTACCATTTTTACTATTTATTATGAATAAAAATTAATTTAAAATTATTAAC
The DNA here is from genome assembly GCA_963277665.1 of Viscum album. Taxonomy (NCBI): domain Eukaryota; kingdom Viridiplantae; phylum Streptophyta; class Magnoliopsida; order Santalales; family Viscaceae; genus Viscum; species Viscum album. The sequence goes on along the minus strand of OY728135.1, from coordinate 245,093,091 downwards.
TAATAATAAATATTATTATTATAAATATTTAATCTATTTTAACAAATTCAATTCATAGAAGTTTCAGAATTTAATTTAAAATTAAACCTGTAAACGCATCAAAAAACAGTTTTCCAAAGGAAAAGTTTTCTTCGGTATAAAAATTTTATATATAAAAAAACATAAAATTAATTCCAATGACATAAATTGAATTAATTATAATATTATTTAACTAATTTTACTTTTAAAATAATTTTAAAACTAAATTTAACTTTATAAATTCTTTAAATGAAAAGGCAGTTTCTAATAAAAATCAATATTTTTTCACTATTCATCAAAAAATTATATTTTTAGAAAATTATAAAAAATTAATTCTAAGATAATTTTGAAAAGATTATTTAAAAAATTAAGTTCATTTTTTAAATAATTTTATAAAAGTGGAAAAAAATAATTTTAAAATAAGTGTAGAGAACTCGATGAAACCTCTTTTTAGAAAAATATAGTTTTTAAGCATAAAAATGGATTTATTCATATCCCATTCCTAGAAAAAATATTAGATGAATTATAAAAAATTTGATTTAATATATAATATATATATTTTATTAAAATTATTCACCAAATTTGATTAATTTAATATATTAATGTAAAAACACATTGCACGCATAAAAATAGTTTTTTAGAAAAACATTTCTCTTATTTTCAAATGATTTTTTATTCTTATTTCTAATAAATTTATAACCAATGAAATTATTTATACATGTGTAAACCATTTAATTTTCATAATTTATTTAGCCTTATTCATACCCGCTAATTTGATGTCAAGGTTATAACTGTATACTCTTTTATGGTTCTTTTAGACTCAGGATTGCGTGTATTGCAATATATTGAAGGGATTGAATTTAAAAAGAAATATACTGTAAGTTATAGGGGTGTTAAAACCATGAAAAAAATGATCTATTTGTCTTATCCAAATAATCATTACCTTTATAACCATGTCCAAAGTTGAAGTTTCATAGGAAATTCAGTAAGGGTTAATGTAATGTTTCATGATACATGTAAGGGGAAAACTATTTACTTGAGAAATATATTTCAATGATTATATGAAGAATAATACTTTACTACAACTAAGGTAGAGAAAATCCCCAAATCTATATCTAAACCTCAGACATCCTATATAGATAAGAAAAGGGCTTGGAAGTAGGAAAATATATCACTTAATGATGAAATCAAGAAGGACCATGAGAAAGGGACGTTCCAAAGAAAGGAAAGAATTGTACAGATTGATAATTCTTAAAGGGATAATAAAAGTAGAAAGAAGGTTTGGAGAAAGAAAAATCTTTTTATTCTTAAAAAATAATGCATTTTTGGTAAATCTACCTAAGAAAGAATAGATTTTTTGAAAGAGAACAAACTCAAAGATCATGAAAGGTGGTTGGTTTCCATGAAATCAAGTTTAGATATGAAGATGGATTATAAAGTGAATAGAGAAGGAAAAATAGTGGTCCATACTGACTCACCATCATCCTCAACTTGAGGAAGTTCTAGGTTCCCCTCTCCCCACTTTTTTTATTGCGTCTAAATATTTGTGAAGAGGTGTTGAATTAAGGGGAGATATGATCTATGGGGTAGTTTTTCTTGAAAAGCACATGATTGATTATGATAGAAAATCATAAATGGATAGAGTTTAATGAAAATATTGATAAGAAAAAATATACATGCTTGTGGATATTTTCTATATTAAAATTACATGGAATGAAGGCCTGGATGGTTCTCAACAAAGATAGTCTCAGTTTATTTATTTTTGGGCCTCAAAAAGGAATAATATTTTATGGGAAATAGATAAATCCAAAAAAATGAATTTAATATTCTTATATTTTTTTTTCTAACAAGTGGTTTTAGAGTTTAGTATTAGTTATCTTGATTATATAGGATGCAAAAATTTGTTGAAAGATTTTTCTTCCCAATATAGCTCTTCCCCCATTATTGAACACTAACAAGTGATATAAATAAGTGGTGTCGAGAGACAAAGTCTTAGGGGATGTTGTGTTGAAAATAAAATTATATTAAGTATAATCATAAGTTTTTATTAAATACTATTAATATTTTAAATTAATGAAGTTCGAATAACTTCATTTGTTCAACTTAAACCACTCTTTCAATAAGCGGTGTCAAATATTTATCAAGTGGTATAAATTACTTCATCATATGGTATGTTTCTCACAACCTAGTACTTTAATGTTATATACTAATGGTCTTGTGTGAATTAATGGAGATCAAATGTTTTATTTTAATAATGGAAATCCAAAGTTGTTTTGTATGTTTCTTAGTATTCATGAGTGACATGGATAACCATATTGTTGTATATAAAAACTCATGTTTCTTACATCAGACTTCAAATTAGTATGCTTAAATAATTTATTGACTTCTCAAGTTCCAAGTATTAAATTCACTCGATGACTCTCTTGTGAATATACAACATGAAATGAGTATGGCTTATGTAACATGTGGTTTTAAATAATTTGGATAATCAGAATGTTGTTGATGCTAAAGAATGAAGCTGTTTGAAATAGGTGAATAAGAAATCCCAAAGGTGGAGTTGAGATTTCTTGGAATATTTTCCTACATTATTGGGGAAATGATATGAATATTATGTTTCCTGCAATAAAGAGGAGAGTAAAAGAATAGTGCATCCCTACATCTGTAGAAGGAAGTTTGGAAACACCCCTTTCATTTGAAATGAACTTTGTATTTGATTGATAATAAGTGAGAGAAGAAAACATCATCTTGTGGATAAGAAGACATCCTCTTGGGGATAAAAAGAAATCCTATTGGGGGAGAATAATATATCATACAAAGGGGGATAAGATACTTCCATAGATACAATGAATAAGGGGGATAAAAAGTATATTGTGTAATTTTAAAAAAATACAAAGGGAGATATTGTTAAAAATCCCAAATGATTAATGTATGATTTATCGAAAATAAGGTTGGTAAAAATTTATGGACAAGATGTGTGTTGGAAAGTTGGATTTGTTGACAATAACATATTTCCCACCTCATTAAAGAATGAAGATGATCCATCCAATGATGTTTTTGGTTTGGATGAAATTCAAGGAATATAAGGGAAATGTTTTGAATAAGGTTATAAGGAGAAGATCATGAAAATATTCATTTTCATAAGTAAATTATGATTCCATGAAAAAAAAATGTGGATGGATTTATATTTTGGAATGAAGGAAAAAATGAATTTGGTTGGATAATTATTCTAGTATTTTTGAGTGGACCTTAAGAAAAAAATGGGCCAACTATAGGCCAACCATGAACCACCTCAACCACACATGTGGAACTCTAGGGGTAAACCGCATGGAAGGAAGTTAACCTAGCCAGTAGCATGGTGGTAGGTGTGTGGGAATGGTATTATAGAGCCTGAAGGGTGAACACAAGATAATTATGAGGATCAGAGGGTGCACAACACCTGAAAGGGTGCCTATGGACCACACAAGAGAGTGGTGTGGCCCGTGTGGGCGTTATGTGCATAGGTGTTATGGGTAATGAACCTCGTTGCTAGTTAGAGAAATCGACAGGATCATTTTACCAATTAAGAAGATCTAATCCAATTTAAAAACCCATATTGTATTCACATATATAGGTTATTATTCCTACATTTAAAAATGTTATAGAAATAATGTATCTATCTGATCATCATTGATCTGATAATCCATTAGTCTCTATGTCATCATCATTAGACTTCATTAATTTTATCTCCCCAACACCAATTTTTTATTTTATTGTAGGAAGGATTTCCTTATCGTAATTCCATGAATGTCGAATTTACCATGTTTCACTTTTTCTCTACACTGTGGAGGGTTTGAAATAATAAGAGGTAAGGATTTTGAGAAAATCCTATCCTATAGTAGGCTATGATATAGCTTCATCCTATGTTGTGGAAGTTTCAAATTTGTTAAAGGCACCAAACTCAATTTATAGTGTGATATTTCATAGTGGATTGCATTAAACCATAATTAATTGAGGAATAAATGATTGTGCTATAGAAGAGTAAGAAATGATGTAATCAATTGGAAGTTATTTCTATAGGGTTTCTTCTTATGATGAAGAGGCATGAAACCACAATATAAATCTTATATTAGTTGATATGATCATATTTATGTGAGACCAATCATGTAGAGGAATAATCTATGTGAAAACTATGATTCTAGGCTACACATGATATCAAAAATGAAGAATAAACCCACATGAAGTTTAAATTTCCAAAAGTGTCAGTAGATTTATTACTTTAGGAGAAGTGGATCTTGTCAAATGAAATTAACTACACCACAGTTATATTGTCAACACCGAAAGAAGGACAAATTAACTATAGTGAGAAAGACTACAATGCATAAGTTGGATGATAGAAGAAGGATATTTGATAGTACTTCAAACCTCACTACAACCAGAAGTTTTTTAGGGGTCTAAAAATATTTATCTCTCATAATTTATTTGGAGAAACCATGGAAGAGTTATGGAGGAGTTATGAGTGGTTTTAAAATATCATAAATTATCCCTGTAGGTTCCCCATTAATGAGAGAACAACCTCTCTATTTTAGGAAATAAATATCAAATTGACAGAGGAGAGTAGGGAGATCCATATCTATGTATATCCTACATATATGAAAAATAGAGACTTTATCTAAATAACGAACATATTGAACATCCATTTTTCAGAGAAATAATGAAGGTGTTGTTTGAGTTGAGGGACTAGAAATTATTAAAGGAGGAATTATAATCCATTAGAGATATTTCCAAAGTTGAAGAAGGTGTTTTATGTGGCCATGAAAAAGTAAAATTGTTCAAGAAAAAATATAGAAAGTGAAGAAGAAGTGATACCAATGTATTTTAATAGAAGTGAAATAGAAACCTAGAAAAGAATTAAATAGAGTGTTTATCTAAATTAAAGGATGTATTTAATGTAAGTGATGCTAATGAAGGAACCTATATGTCCATAAATTATATGTGGATCCTTTTCGAGGCAATGATCAAAGGAAGAGGAAAAAGGTGTTTCTTTCCACCAATAATGATCCAAAGAAGGAAGGTTTGAGGGAGTGACCCTTGGGAAGTATTGAGTTGCCCCTAAACTTGTAAGGCAGTAAGCCTGGGCATAAGAGTGACCTATAACAAAAAAAAATTATTGATCTTAGTAAGTTTTGTTCACAAACACAATGTTGGAATCATGCTCCTTGGACTATACCTTTATGTTTAACCAAGTAAATACTCATGTCTATATTTACTTTATGCATTTACACCAAATGAGATCAAGTAATCTAAATAATATCAATTTAAATATCATAACAAGTGAACCTCAAGGTTGAGAGGTCATGATCCTTAAGGGATTATGAGAAATTTTAAGAAGTACAAGTTTTATTTTTCATATATAGTGCATACCCTAATTAATTCCCCCTTTCAGGGGAATCTCACTCTAAGTCCCTTGTATAATCCTAAAAATTTCCTAGTCCTTCAAATATATTTGAGGTTATTTTTTTTCTTATTTTATGGATATTTCTTATTCACAAGATTTCCTTCCCTTGAACTGGGATTTCTATTAACTCTTGGAGATGATGGATTGCACCAAAAATTCAATGAACTCTGTCCAATTTTTTTGAAACACATACAGTTCCCTACAAATCTTGATCTTATTTCTTGAATTACTGATATTTAGGAATTCCAAGTCTATGACCAAGATGTTTTTGATCATTTTCGACCATTGGTTTGGATTATTTTTGGGAACTAGTGAATATAGTCCTTCTTCTATGCAATATAGACATGATAGTAGGCTTCTCATCACTACTCCTCACCCATTCTTGTACAAGTTTGAATTTTGAAACCTGTACTAATTTTAGAAACATATTTAGAATTATCAATATAATTTGAAATGTATGATATCTCTTCTTGTAATCTTGTTGAATTTTGATCATGATATTATCCCAATTTCATCTTACCACATAATAAATTTTTTTATAATATTTACACTCCTTTGAAAATTGTGTACAAGCATCAAGTTTTACCTCAAATTCATGTGAAGACATGGATTGATTTGTTTTTATATTTTATATTATAACCTCAAGTATAAGGTACTTTATATTTATAGAATTACTCTTATCCTCCATGAATTTCACTCTATCGTCACAATATTTTCTATTCTTATCAACATTCTTTTCATGAATTACAACCTTCTCTTATAAAAATGTGTAAAGTTCCTTGATCTTCTTAGATTTATCCTCCAATTGATAATTCTTGACATCAATATTGTTTTTTTATTTTCTTCTAATACATAGAGATTATATTCAAATTCTTTTTTGGAAACATCCTTTTCATGAATTACATTAAGCCAATTTTTTCATACTTGGATCATATTTATTAAAATTCCATCTTTATTGATTCAATGGATCCAATTTGTTTGGAGATATTTATATAAGTAAGAACCTTATCCTTTAATGAATTATCTATATTTTCTGACTCCTCCTCAAGATGAGTGATCTCTTCCTACATGCTTTCAAAAATCCCATAAACAAAAGAGATTGTTTCTTTTGAAATATATTAAAGAACCTATCTCAATGCATCAACTTCTATTTCTTGAGATCTTGTAGATATATTATCATCACCATTGATTCTTGTATTTTATTCTTGTGGAAAATCTAAGCAATAATTTTCACATACCTTTGGATTACATGATTCCCTTGATCCCATTGAGTTAGAAAAGATGTCAATTTCCTTGATGGTGGGATGAACCAACTGCTCTTATCCTTCAATAAAAGACCTATCTTCAACAAAATTATATAATGGAGGAACTATAATTTCTTATTCTTATTATCATGAAATAGATTCTATTTTTAACCTTCTATTATTATTATTTTTAATATTCATTATAGTCTTGATAGAGATAACTTTTTTATATGAAATAGGTAGACTTTCACCAAAATACACTTCCTTATAAATTCTGAAAGGGACTCAAATACTTAAAAAAAGTGAATAACTTCAAAATATAAGAATCCAATCAGAAGTGTGATAGAATCTGATACTAATTGAAAGGACCAGTTAGAGATATATTCCATACTAAATGAGGGGGGTTTAATTAGTGTTGGTGGCTTTTAATCTAATTTTCTTTTTCATCTATTTATCCTATCTACCTTTATCACTTGTGAAGGTGAATGGTTTTATCGTTCTCCTTATATCACATTCTTTATCACATCCAAACACACACACATAAAGGATATAGTGATTTACAAGGTCCACCTTTCAATAATAAAGGATAATCCTTGGTGAAAATGGGAAAAACCCAGGATCACACAACCCACTAGTAATAAACCTATGATCTATGAGAAAGCATGATCTATAGTTGAAAATCATTCTTGCACATTTTCTGATAGTGCTTCGGTGTATCCATCACACAAGTGTATCTCATACTATACAATGAATATAATGTGCTTTATTTTTCTTCTCTCCTTCTTCACTTAGTTTCACAATGGCATGAAAGTACCTTCCTTCTCTTATATATGAACAGTAGTGCACACTGTTCTTCACACCATCAAACAAGAGTGCTACCCCTTATTTTTATTCACTTGAAAAAATTCAAGTCGGTAGATATCATTGAAATAAGAAATTTATTTATTACCTACTAACTCTAGTATAGATAAGTAGGATCATATCCACAGGGAAGACAATAGTTTATGTATTTGAACCAAAAAAACAACTAGAAAGTTATAAAAAAAGAGTAGAAAATAATAATAATGATGTGATATGTTGTGTAAATAAGAAATAATTAGGTGTTAATGAGTAGAAATGAGGAAATAAAAGACTGCATGTGAAAGGATGAAATTGGAGAGAAGTGATAAGGAAGTGATTAGCTTGGAAAATTTTGATTGTCTAGTCTTTTAAAATAAATTGAATCATGAAAATGTTTGGATGGATATTAATTCATGAATAAGAATTTCCATGGACTTAGTTTAGTAGTTGATGGGTGTAAATTCAAATCATGTAGTTTTTCAACCATATAATTTAACTCATCCATTTGAACTGATTTAACAAAGGACACCAAAACTAATTGTCATTAAATAAAGGTGTATTTTTCTTAAACTTTTAATTAATTAAAAAATTCCTTATCAGAATATTTATCAAGAAAAATTTTCCTGATGGATTTGAGAAATTATAATCAAGATCAATTGTATTTGATTCTTGATGATTATAAAATAAATTTTTCTAATAAATATATGAGTATTAGAACAATCAAAAGAAAAATAATGAATTGAAGAAAAATAATTAAACCAGAACAATCTAATTTCTTTGAGAAAAATCCATCCAATGATCATTTTCAATTCAAAATATATAAAATAGTTTCATTAAATATAAAATAAAGAAATGAAATAGAAAACATCAAAGAATCCTCTCTATCGATATGGCCTCTTCTAGAAGACTCAATCTCCTCCAAAATCTCATTATTGATTCCCCTACCATGTCTGCCTCCATCCTCCTTTAAAAATATGCCCAATTCCTCTAAAAGCTTTTATGCACAAGAATAAATCCACACCAATCTAGAATTCACCTCACTATCACTAAGTAAAGGTGGAAACACCTCCTTATCCCTTGAGTTTTTATTCTTTTAACAGTTTGTGAGAATAGTCTTCTCCTTTTAAACAATTAATATAGGCACGTACTACCAGCTGAATGAGAACTTGGAAATACTATTGGTCTACATTCATCTTTTATTTACCATGAAGTAATATTTTTCCTTCTTAACATACTAAAACCAGTAAGATATCACCATTAATCCTAAATTTATGATATCCCCATTCATAATAATTTTTTTCCCTATCTACAAATTAAAATTGTATCCATCCCAAGTTTTTTTCTTGGACACAGTTAGAACTTGGTGCTTCAGATGATTAAAATATTAAGCTTTGGTATTATTTAATTTCAAATCCTCAAATATTCATGATCATTTATAATGTAAACACCAAATCCAATATTCAATCTCATCTTCGATGATAACAAACTCACATGATAATCAACACCTAAAGATTAAACTGATGACTCAAACAGTGATGGTAACTTGGATCATTAAGAAATTTAATTGAACACCTAGTGTGTACAAATCAACGGTCGATATTCTATAACAATAAAAAAATTGAGGCCTTCTCCATATTTTATCCTAAAAAATAGAAACCGACTATAGAATTAAGTCTTCTATATTTATCCCATTCTTAGTCTAATATCTACTTCCCATAATAACTATGATCGAACCCCTAAATGCTGACATGTTGGTTATTTTCTTAGATAGTTTGGTTATGATATTGGTAATCATAGTGCAAGTCCAAGGAACCTTCTCTTATCATAATATTTCTTCTATATTGGTGAAACATTTCTTCAATCTAATAAAATGGACCACACTACCATTATAACTAACACCCAAACTAATACGCCACTAGCCTGAAGGGTATTCTAGATCCCCATGGGCTAGAAACTAATGACTAGGCATAACAGGAACACACTTGGGGATGGTTTTCCCCTTAAATTAGAGTTAACAAAAAACATAATTTCTCCTAAAAATATGACATGAACCACCTAAAATTCAAAATCCCATTCCCAAAATCAAATAATAAAAATAAACAAACAACAGATAACATATGCAGAAATAAAATCCCAGTTCAACCTCCAAACACCCCGTATAGAAAAGCCTCCAATGATGCCTATCCTTGGACACCACAATATCACTACACCTCCAATCATATAAATAAATAAAATCTTACATGGACAAGGAAAACTATTTAATGGGTCACACACCAGACATTATAAGAAAGTAAAAGTAGGTCCTACAAAATCAGGTAATAGGAACCACAAGCTCAATGTGATAAAATAAACAACTAGAATTAATTCAACCAAATAAATTAATTATATAAGAGTATTCAGAAATTAAACCAAGAACCCACAACTCAGATAATATAGGCGTGAGCATAAACATTCCCAGTAAGTCACCATGCATTGAAACTATGGAAATACCTTAATAATTTTTTTTATAAAATACTAGTTTGAATATAAGGTACAAAATTGGTTTTTACACACTTTATAAAACATATCCAAAAGGAATGCCACATGATTTTTTTAAACAAACAAATTTTTTATAAAATAAAAACAAGGGTGATTAAACATTTTAAATTAATAATTTTAAACCAAGGAAAGGGGGACTTTAAACCATAGCAAACAAACCAAATCACCATTTCCCCTCTTTCCAAGCATCTTATAAAAACTAACTTTTCATGAACAATGCCAATGAAAACCATTTATTAAAATAAATTAAGAAAAATCAAACCATTATCCTTTTTAAACCACACTTTCAAACCATATAAAATAAATCATTTAAAAGTAAACCAACACACACTCAAAGTGATGCATACACCACATAAAGGAACCTAAACATCAAGGAAAAATAATCCAATAAATTCAACCAACCAATGGTGCCAATAAAATTTATAAATCTAAGGGAATAAAATCTAATTATAAAATTAAATCCACTAAAGTGTCCTAAAAAGGACCCATCATCATGGGAATCATCACTAGGATCTAGTAATAAAGGACCTAAATCGAAGATAAGGAACCTAGGTCGGTACTACTGAAATTTTCAAAATCCCTGATAGATTCATCAAACTATCGAGAAACAACATCTCTATATATCCTTCATTACCATATGAACAAAATAAAGTTGCAAGCTCAGGACCTGCTACCCTATCAGTATAACTGATGGGGTTTAGCTGGGAAATATTCCCTAGGTATTCTATTTCTAAACACTATGGATTTCTCTCATTAAAGTCATTTATTATGTTTCTAGGACTCCCATGAAAATTCAAATGGAGGTGGTTTATCAAGAGTCACAACCAACAATTATAAAACATTTAAAAGTACTCACATATCACCCCCTAAACCCTTGGAAGTAACAACCCCAATCAAATAACCATGCATAAGCATTATAAAATACATGACAATAAAAATCACCCCCATGGGGGCACAAGCCAAAAAGGGAAAATCAAACAAAAGGGGCCTAAATAGGGTCTCACACATTTATAAAACTATTTCATATAAAGTATCAAGAGGGATTTTAAAAAGGCACTCTGGAAGCCAAGCAGTTTTCACCCCACTTGAAAACCATATTTTAAGAATCCTTTGAAAACCAAATTATGAAACCATGATTTGAAAACCAACATGAAAATACAAATATTTCCATAAAATTCACTTTTTAAATAAATAAAGTACTTTCAAAAGAAACCAAATAGTTCCAAGAGCCCATTTTTACAAAACCCCCTAACTCACTTTTTAAAAGGCCGTTTTTAAATCCCCATAAGACCCACAGTCTCGAAATAATTTCAAAAGGGGAAAACTACCTTATTTTTATCAAACACGGCTTTAAAACATTACGTATCCATTTAAAAAATTACACTAACATTAAACATGCTTTCAATATATTTAAATCCCTATAATAAATCCAAATAGGAGTTTTAAAGAACACTTAGAATGTGACCTAAGTCTATGATAATTCATTAAGCCAATAAAAAACCAAAAAGGGCATACAATAAATATGAATTACACTATAAATTTTTTTAAAACACCTGAATTGTTTTAAAATATCCACTCGAGAAATTTTATAAGCACTTAGCATGTGGCATAATCCCATGCCAAGCACTAAAACCATTCAAAAACTATTTCAATCCTACTAAAGTAATATAATATGATTTTAAATTCATAAGAAAGAATTTGAAATACACAATCACTCTATAAAATGTAATAAAAGGGAATTGTAAAGAAAAACATACCTTAAATTGATGACAATAAAGTCAGAATGTGTCACCTCCAATGACAGACATCCAAACAAGCATGAAAAGACCAATATGAACCCTAAAACCAAGAAATAGAATCAAAATTAGATAACCTAAAACCCTTAGGTTTAGGATGAACCAAGACACTACAATAAGTATGATAAAAACATTAGTATAGAGAGAAATAATCAGAGGTGAAATCTTACCTTAGAGATTCGGCCAATAATCACTAAGAAACCATGTTGGAATCATGAAGAGATGAGGTGTTGAGAGGGAGTCGCGTGTACGATGGGGGGGGGATCGCATGATATAGGGTGTCATCTATGGAGGGTGTTTCCTAATGTAGTATAGAAATAAATTAAAAAATTGTTTTAAAACAAAAGAGGTATTTCTGAATTTTTTTAAAGGATCATAGACAACTCACACAGTTTATCAAATAGTGAGATAACCATGTTTCCCATACTGAACTCCAAAAAAAAACCACACAAAGTTTCCCCTAGGAACCCACATGGTCCAACTACCAATGATACAACTATTTCAAATGTAATTTTCTCATTAACATAACCCACATAGGGTTGTTTCACAGTTACTTTTAATCATGAGATGAATAAAAATCTTCAAAAAGTTTAATCTAAAAAATGAAACTTTATAAAAATTTAAATTCACCCAAAATTAATTAAAATAATACAACATAAAAGGTAATAGTGATATATGGGTGTCACACTAAAACTTTCACATCATGACCCAATGTCACCTCTCAGCAATTAAACCTCTTGAAACTAAATTCTATTTTTCAGTCTTTACGGTTCGAACTGAGTTCATCCTTATTTCTATTGTGTTCAAAAATTTTGGATGTGATGCTGCACTCATAGGGATTAATTTCCATTCTAAAAATAATTTGGTTATCCTTGGTTTCAATTCATTTAGTTCTTCTCATGATACAGAGGCATGACTTAGGTAATCAAAATCCAACCCTCCTTTAATCTTCAATAGCCACGCACCAATTTGACTAGATCAATATTAAATGATATTTGATATGATGGAACTCAATTAGCCATCATCTTCATTCCTATAGAGAATAGATCAAGTACATCCTAATATTCATTTTGGGTTTTCTTCATTCATGGTGAAAGATTTGGACTCAACATCAGTTGAACTCGGGAGGCATCGTGCTAGACACAAACTTGGAAATCCTGGATAATTCTTCTTTAGTAAGTCACAGTCAGTCTTGGTCTTACTTAAGTAAGGGATTCATTCCATGTAGCTCAGGTATTGGTTAGGTACCATGTAGGATAAGTTATCCTATGTTAAAATTATCTTATGTGGGTACCAAAAATTCACACACATGACTCATTTCATAATTATATTACATGTAAACTTGTATATAATTATCTTATGAGAGTAGTGGTGGAAAATCCTCTTATGCGGACATACTAAAATTTATCTTATATGGACTATTGTGTGAATTATCCTACATGGACCATTCTAGTAGAAAAATTCTTTAGGAAACTTGGTTTCAAACAAAATAAAACAAAGTAAATTTACAAGAATGAAATGTTTTCACAATGAAAATCCACAAAAAATATTCCATGAACTTTCAAACTTCAATATTAAAAAATAAAAAAAATGAGCCCACCAAAATATATTTTAAAACCAAAATCATTATACTTTGAACATTTTAATTCCAACATAAAAAACTTAAAACATAATAATTAATTTTCAATGAATATTCCGCAAAAAACAATAAAAAATATAGTTCTTAAAATTGTATGAAAATTAATATCAAAGAACTTCTAATCAATTAACCACCCAAAATCACTATTTTTACAAAAATATTCAATGAACAAAAATTATGACACAAAATGATCAAAATCCATTAAAATACCATTTAAATAACATTTTTAATAAAAAATAATTAGAATATAAATTATTATCAAGATTGGATGCGGAAAAAATGTATCAAATAAATCCATATAAAATTCCCTCACTCTAATCGTATTTCTTGTCCTTAAGCAATCAATTATACAAACTCAATGGAAGACAATAAATCTAAATAATGAAAAACGTAACACTGAGGAAGAGTATATTTTCAAAATGATTTCACCCCATGGAATCTCTAAAGTTTACAAAGCGAATGACCTCTCAAAATTAAATGGTTTTAGTGAAAATTTTATTTCCTATTTTTTTAAAATGATTGACTTTAAATTTTTTGAAAAGAATTAAACAAACTTCAAGTTGAATCCATATGAACGTCTAAACTTCTCTTTACCTCTAGATAAACAAACATGAAAAATTTATCTAAGAATAAATAGACAAAATCGAAAGGATAGGTAAAAATAATAATTAAAAAAATGAATAGTTAATCCATAAACCAGTTAAAAGAATAAAGAAAAAATGTATAACATAGATTAGGATTTTTGTTTCTTATCCCATTTAGATACATATATTATGAGTTTAAATGAAATCAAAAGAGATAATTATAATTATAATACATATCCCCAAAATTTTACTGAAATTAAATTTTTTTAAGAGGGAAATAAAATGATGTTCCAAATTAAATCTATAGGGTAATAAAAATTAACCTCCACAAAGTGGAACAAAAAAATTTATACTTGAGAAAGAAAAATCCCACTAAAGAAGGTTTAATCTTGAAAAAAAATAAATTTAAAAAAATATGGATTTTTTATATGTTCAACGTTGAAGCACAACTCAACACATTGAAAGATCTACCATACTTAAAACTCAATAGTGTCCCCACTTTTGAACTTTAAAGTGGAAGAAACAATTGTAATAATTAAAGTTCAAAAATATTTGGAAATTATTCTATTAAAAATTTATGTTTAAGGTTCATAATAAGGTTCAAAAACACATTTTCCACTCAGTATAAATAATATGAAATTTCAATATGCACAAATATTATTCCAGCTAGTTATTATATAACAATTCAAAAAAAAAACACACTATTTTCAAACAATATACATAGGTAAACTTGAAATTTATGAATATTTTTGAAGAAGTATAAAAAAATCATGCAATGAAACTATTTAATCACACAAAGAGATAAAAAGATATGGAAGTAACCAAAAAAAATGATTTCAGTAAGAAAATACAAGTTTGAAACATTTTATTTTAAGAATTTAGTTCAAGAAAACTATAGTAGATTTGGGTAGAAAAATGAGAATGAAAAAGAGTAGAGAAAAGTTAATTCTCCCTTAATGAGTGAATCTTAAATTATTTGAGCTTATAAAATACACTAACCTTATTTTACCTTTGAAAAAATCCCATGGTTACTAAATTTCAGCTATAAAAAAATAAAATAGAATAACATAAGATTTAAAAATAATAATCTCAGAAGATAATTAAATAAGAGTTTGAGTTTAGGGAATGGAGTTTCAAAAATTTTCTATAAAAATTACACTCCAGGTGATCTAAAATTATGCTCTTCAGGTACTTAAATAGTATGATCATCTTCCTTTTAACTCCTAGTAGAACAAGAACTATAAAGTCTAGAATTTCAAAACATCAAAATATATTACAATTCATTATAATTAGTATAAAAGACACTTTGAACCATGAGAAAAATAGTGAAAAATTGGAATAACATAGCAATATTTAATTATTATTTTATACACAACAATAAAGTAAAATGTAAGAAAATAACATGGGTTAACTCCCATTAAGATCTTAGTTTAAATTCCTCAATTAAACTTAGTGAAAGATAAATCTTTAAGAATAAATATGAAAACCAAGAGCTTTGGATACCTTTCAAAATAATGTTTTATCCTTTATCCATTTACTAGGAATGAACAATTTCCCTCTCCTACAAGTTCTAAAACTGTATTAACTAACACTCTTTGGATAGTAAATGGTCAACAACAATTTGATTTTAGCTTTCTAGGAAATAGTTTCAATCTATAATTAAAAGTAAAACTCTATGACGAACCTTAAAGTTTCTATTTTGAATGATGGACTCATAAAAATCCTTGGTAATATCTTTGTAAATCCTATAATTTTCATATGATTCTCTCATAATATCTTCTAAAACACTCAGATTCAGTAGTATCCTCTCACCAGTTCTTTTGAAATTGTAATTCAAATCTTTAATAACCCAAAAAGAATTATGTTGTAACTCCATAGGTAAAAGATAATACTTTACAAAAATAATTCTATAAGGAGACATTCGAGTGATATTTTTGAATGTAGTTCTATAGGACCACAAGGGCTCACCTAGCTTTAAAGACCAATATTTACTAGAGTGAGACATATTTTTTCAAGATTTTTTTAACATTGTTATTTGAAACCTCAAATTTCCCACTAGATTGTGGTTGATAAAAAGTTCTAGTTTTATAAACATAGCCATATTTTTCTATTAAATTTTTTAATTTAAATTTATTTAAATGTGTTTTATTATCAGTAATGAAATATTTGGGCACTCCAAATTTGGAAAAAATATTTTTCTTAATGAATTTCACAACACCAAAAGCTTAATTATTAGGAAGTATCACAACCTCAAACCACTTAGAAACATAGTGAACAACCATTAACATATACTCATTCCAATGAGAAGATATAAATGGTCTCATAAAGTCTAATCCTAGCATATCAAAAATTTCATCCTTTAAAATTCATTTTTGGGGAAACTCTTGTTTTCTACCAACATTTCCTAATCTTTGGCACTTATCAAAATCTACTACAATAATTTTATCATTATTAAATAGTGTATAGAAATAGATTCCATATTTTAAGAATTTTTGAATAGTTCTCTCCCCACCATAATGTCCACCCCATAGTGCAGAGTGACAACATTTAAGAATTGAAAACATCTCTTCCTCAGACACATACCTCATAAAGACTCCATCAACACACCTTTTAAACAAAAAATAATCATCCAAAAAATAGTATTTATAATATGAAATAAATTTCTTTCTCTATTTTTATGTAAAATATCTGGGAATGACTCTAACAGCTAGAAAATTCACAAAATATACAAATGAAAAAGATTGTTACACTAAAATTGAAAATAGTTTTTCATCTGTAAATAAATAATTAACCTCCATTATGTTATCATTGTGAGTACCATACAACCTATAAAAATGATCAACCACTAAATTTTCATCACCATTTTTATATCTAATTTATTAGTCAAATTCATGTGGTAAAAAGATCTATTTAATGAGTCTCGGTTTGGCCCCATATTTGGACAAAATTTAATTCAAGGATGGATGGTCAGTGAAATCAATGACTTTGGGCCCTATAAAATACTATCTAAGCTTTTATAAAGTGAAAAAATACATCTATTAACTCATTCTTGGTAGTGGTGTAATTCCTTTAATAATCACCAAGTAATCTACTAGCACAGTACACCACATATAGCCTATTTTCTTTCCTTTTTCATAAAACTACCCCAATAACTAAGTCACTAACATCAAACATAATTTCATATGGCCACTTCCAATCAATGGAATTGATTATGTATGAAGATTTGAGTTTATTTTCAAGAATATTGAATGACTATATGAACTTCTCATCAATTAAAAAAGGTGTATATTTGGCTTAGTGGTAATCACCCCATAATCCTACATGAAAAATGGTGTATCTTTTCTTTGATTTAATAATAAAAAATGAGGCTTCGGCCCAGACCTTTAAAAAAAATGGGGGGTAGATTTTGAATGAATTATATCATAGCATTCTCTATCATTATTCCACTCCCATACACCTTTTGACCATTCATTATCCCATTGGTGACCATGGATTGAAATTTTTATAAGTTTAAAACCAAGTTGGCCTCTTAAAATATTTCTAAGACTAATTCTAGATTATGTAAACAAATCTCAAATATACTCCCAATTATGAAAAAAACATCCATAAACACCTAAACTATTCTCTCAATCATGTCAAAAAATATATCCATCACACACCTTTAAAAGGTTGTCCGATCACCATAAAATCCAAAGGGAATTCATCAATAGGAAAATTTACCAAATGGAAAAGTGGAAGTGTTCTTCTCTTGGTATTCCAAAGCTACAATAATCAAGTTTTAACTAGAATATCCATGAAAAACATAAAAATTAATTTATGGATAACCTCTCAATCATTTGATCAAGGAATAACATAAGAAAATGGTCTTTCCTAGTGGTATAATTGAGCTTCCTATAGTCAATATAAACACTCCATTTGGTGATTTTACTTGTCTAAATTTGTTTATTTTTTTTCATTGGTTATGAATATAACTCCTTCCTTATTAAAGAAAAGTTAGACTGGGTTGACCCAAGGGATGTCTGAAATGCGAAAAATAATTCTTGTATCAAGCAGCTTGATAACTTCCTCCCTCAAAACATATTTTATATTGGGGTTAATCCATCTTTATCCCTCTACTATCATCTTATGGTAGAGTTCCATTGATATTTTATGCATGAATAATGAAATAATAATCCCTTTAATATTAGAAATGGTCCAACCTATGATATTTTAAAAAAAGTTCAAGAGAAATAACAACTTTTTATCTTGAATTACCTCTAGTTCAACATAAATGATGATAGTAAGTGAATAAAACTCACCAAAAATGAATATTTTAGAAGATATGGAAGTGGTTTAAGCGCCAACTATGGTTCTTATTAACTAAAAGGAAGAATATTAGGTTTATTTTTCCTAATATTTTCAATATTTCTTCTAAATTTGGTGTGAAAATTGGGAAGATTCTATAATTTTTTATCAATTTGAATACCAAAATTAAGTTTCTCCTTGTTTCTCTTTTATGTGGAAAACTCACTATTATCTAAACTCAAAATTGTTTTAAGAACATATTCCCTAATAAAATAATAAAATTCTTACAAGACATATCCATCATACTTATAAAAGTTTTATTTCTTGTTTAAAGTAGGAAAAACACCATCAAGGTCTCCCAAGAATTTCTTAAGACCATGGATAGAAAATTCATATTCAAAATAACTCAACTTAGTGGGAATAGACCTACTATCCTTCTATGAAAAACTCTCCATATTCTCATATTTAACAGTTTCAAAATATCAAGAAAACTTATTTTCAACTTCCAAATAAGTTTCTTAAATCAAGGATTATTTATCCTATTATTCTATAACTCATAAAAATTCTTTTTAAAGATTATCAAAAGGGTCTTCACACTCTATCAAACCAACCCTTGAATAATTCTCTCCAAGTGTGGATTCCTTGAAATTTTTAAAAACATTAAATTCTTCATTTTTTCTAAAGTTAAAGATAAAATTATCTTTGGAAACATCAATGAAAACACCACTTGTGGCTAATAAATACCTACCAAGGATGATAGGGACATCCTTGTCACACTATATATATAGTATGAGAAAATAAATAGGTAAAAACAACTTCCTAACTCCTATAAGAATATTTTCAACTCTACCTATGGTGTGTGTTATATATAGATCATCAAATTAAAGTATGATAATGGTGGGGTGTATTTATCTCAACCTAAACTATTTAAATAGTGATAAATTAATCAATTTCATAATTTCACAAAGGTCACAAAGATAATTAAGTTTTCCACTATTCCCTAGAGTGAAATTAATGAAAAACATCCCAAATATTTGAGTTTAGGAGGGATTATTATTTTATAAGACAAAACTACACTCTTTAATGAGGTTTTAAGTGGAAAAATTCTTAAGTTTTTTCTTATTAAAAACAATTGTTTTGATTTATTTCAAATATAAAAGAATCTTAATTAATGCTTGAATAAAAGGAATTTTAACTTGGAGCTTGTTGAAAATCACAAGGAACTTGATAAGTTTATTTTTTTTGTTTTGTATTTTGAGGTAATAGAATAGTTAGGGAAAAATTATTAAGAATATTGGGTATGCCCTAAATTTTTACCTCAAACTTGTCCTTTCATTTATTATTTTTCATTTTTAATTCTTTTTCCTCTTTCCTTTCAAATGTTACAACAACAATAAATTCATTTTAAATGTTTCTATCCATATTTCCAAATTCCATAAATTCAAATTTTAGTGGCTAGATTCTTTCAAAATTTAAATTTTAACTGACCTAGGGTTATTTATAAGTCCCCCTCCCGAGTCTTTAAACCACTTCTAGTAGTTATACCCATGTAATTTTATATAATATTATCATAAATTTCACTTAGAACTTTACCTTTTTCTCTACCACCAAATTCTATAATCATCTATATGATTTGAGTTTGTAATTTGTTCATATCAGTTTTAAAAGAAACCTTTTGTGATTCCCTATAAACTTTATGATTTTCTTACCATGATTCCATTATCCTCATAATTTGATTCATTAAACACTCTAAGTTTCCCTCATAATTTAAAGACTCACCCAAGCTACTGTTTCCTAAGTTGTTATTGAAATCCCGAGGGAGAAGTAGGTCCAAAGACCCCTTGATCATTCCATAATATATTTGGATGATTTATATAACCCTAGTTATATATATTTTAAGAAGTATTTTCTGTAAGAAACATACTAGGTCAATACCTAATAAAATTTTCATTCTTAGGATCTTGGGAAGACATATCAAAATTGGGGAAGAAAAAATGTGAATTTTCAATCATACCATAGTAGAAACTTTACTCCATAATTATATTTTTTTAGTTTTAATTGTAGAATCCAACAACATGATTGTAACATAGAAAATCCATTAACCTGTAGTTGGTGGTTATTTTACTAAATTGGCACAAAATATAAGTGATCACATCCTAAAGGATCAAATACTTTAGTAGTCTTGGGTGATTAGATACATTCATAATTCTCACATTACATCTAAAAATATAAAATAAAACTTAAAAAAATTATAGTGATAACTTTATTATTTATTCTAGTAAATCTATGAAATAATTTATATACCCCTTTTTGGTATACTGGGTAAAGTAAAATAAAAAATGGGTGAGATCAGATGCTGAGTAAGGTAAAGTGTACGAAAAAAGCTATTATAAAATAAATAAATAATAAATAATATGGAAAGATAAATAATAATTAAATATTCTATATAACTAATATCATAAATAAAGACTAAATACATAAATGAAATAGCAACATAAATACCCATATTTATAACAAAAACTAGTTCCATATTGATATAATACATAATATCAAACATCATAATTTTACCATCAAGGCCTTGTGCCAAGACATCATATGTAAATAGGTAAGGCTTATGAAAAATATCCAAAATAGTTTCTATCATGAGACCTAATAATGAATTTATATACTCTAAAGTTTCCCAACCATCAATTAATATGTATAATTCATTCATTATATAAAAGGGGTGAATAAAAATTAAATACATAATCAATAGAAACATTCTTATCGAAAAACTAGCATAAGAAATATAAATATTTTCCCCAATCAATAAATATAACAACATGATCATAATCCATCCAGATAAATAAGGTGGATGAAATCATTATATTATATCCCCATTAAATCATAATATTTATCAAATGATATTAACATAAATGAGAATAATTTTAAAAGATCATTAGAATATTTCTTGAGGAAAATAACCTTTTAATTTTGAAATCACTTATTTAAAATCTAAAAATTTATAGAATATTAGGGAAAAAATTTATTTGAAAATAACCATGGATACTTTGAAATAAAACTTCAAATAAAATAATAAACATGATGGTGGTAAAATCTATTTGTGCGGTATGTGTTAAAACAAAGATTTCCTTCACATCTTCGGTAAAAAGTACCTTATTCGAAAAATGACAAGAAAATTCATTTTAAACATTTTTATATAAATTAAAACATGGGTAAAATGACTTTAATCAATAATTTTATAATATTAAAAACATTATTAATTTTTTTAAAGAAAATATAGACATGGAATAAAAATATTCCTGATCAAATAGAAAAATAAAGTCAATTTTTTTAAAAAAAATTCTTTCAAACTTTTGTGTACTTAGAGAAAGAAAAATGAAAGGAAAATTTTTAATTTATATATATATCCATAGGAGAGGAAAATTTATTTGGTTTAATATAGTAATATAATATAATTCCCCCAATGGAAACATAAACCTAAACAATCCCGAATAAGGATGAGATTATGAAATAAACCCTTACCTCAGGTCCGACTTGCTTCGTAAGTGATTCTAACCTATTTTATAATAAATTTGAATTTATTATAATTATATAAAATACCATATAAATACTTATAATATCATATATGATCAACTTATAACATTTCGACACCATCATCCATGAAAGGAGGGCATGAAAAATGAATCACATCACTTCGTGGAGGTGGCAGTCCACACATACGCACGAGCATCATTACCATTTTTAATGGGTGGAATGGTAAGAATTTAAATGATATATTATACTTATAGGATCATAATTATTTCATAAATATCATATATATTCATTATTTATATCTTTATAACCATCCAATTAAATTAGTGGTGAAAAATGAATTACATCGCTATGTGGAGATGATGGGTTGTACGTATGCACAAACAATGTTATCATTTTATATAAGATGAGAAATATGTGGAAAATAGTTTCCCCATAATTATAATAACATATCAGTATATATATTAGAATAGAGTAATTATATTAGTATGAATACCACTTATTTATAGGAATTAGAAGAAGAAGTGAACTTTGAAGGAGACGATAAAGATGATTATCTCTTCTTTGAGAGACTTCGTTTGGATTACACCTTAAGATTTATTAGGATGGTATCTAGAGAAAAAAAATATCCAGAAGAAAGGGGGGATCTATGAAGTTTTTTAGAATGTTATTGGTTGATCTATAGTGCTCAAAGTTTGTGAATAAGGGTGTATAATAGGTTTCCTTTTATAAGTGAGGGGAGGGACACAAATTAAATTACTTAAACATTTAAATAATATAAATTCATTTATTATGAAAATAGAACCAAATGGTAAATAATTAAAAGGTAAGATATTATAGGGTCAAAATATATTCAACTATTAAGATTTATAAAATTTTTAATGGCATTTTTATCATTATCTCTTAGTTTAAACCCCTCGGTAAACCTGCTTTAACCCTAACTATGATAACAAATATTTACTACTTTTACTATTCATTATGACAAAAAATTAAGTTGAAATTATCAAATAATATTAATTATTATTATTGAAATTATATAATCCATTTTACAAGATTCAATTTATATAATTGGAAGAAATTAATTTTAATATAAGTGCGCAAAATGCAACGAAAATAGTTTTTAGAAAAATGTCTGTTTTAAGCATAAAAATGATTTTATAGAAAAATAAAGTATAAGGTTGGTTCCAATGGAATTAAATAGAATATTTTAAATAAAAGGTGAATTATTTTTCTTATAAACAAAACTTAAACCTAAATGAACATTGTATATTCTTGATTGATAGAAAACAACTAAAACAAATTTTATTTGAACAAAAACATTATTTAGATTTCCAAAATGTTAAGCATATATTTATAAGTTCAACATTATTTTTTATATTAATTATATTAATTATTTAATATATATTTTCTCTATAGATTTTTTCATAAACTTTCAACTTATTATTATATCATTATAACATCATAAATATGATAGTTGGTGTAAAATCGGTATTTCTCACTATTCATCCAAAAATCAACTATTTTTAAAAAATCTCAAAAATCACTCTGAGATAATTTTGAAATTATAAATTTAAAAATTAAATTAATTTCATAAAATTAAATTTATAAAAATTATTAATTTAGGTTTTAATCACATTCTTTAATAAATCTATATACATTATACTATTACTTCTTTAGAAAGAAAAGATTACTTACAATTATTGAATATCGAGTGTTACATTGAGGATCAGCTTGGTGAATAGAAGTATTTTATTTCCTAACTATGGTTATTATTATAGATCACTTAAGTTGTTATTTTTTTTAAAGTTTTGAAAAATTGTTTCAGTTCCTTAGCTGTTTTATCATTAAAATCTCCTCTCTAGGACCGATCCACTAATGTTTAGTGATATGGTGTGAGACTATTATAAAATGTGTCTATAAGGAACTGTGGAGTGAATTTGTGGTTCATAAACTACCTAATTAAGCATCTGAATCTATCCCAATCCTCTTGGAACAACTCACCCTTATCTTATAAAAATTTAATGATTTTTTATCTTATTTCTATAGTCATTCTTCTTATATATAATTTCATCACAAATTAATTAAAAACCTGATCCCATGTATCAAATATTTCCTAATATAATTTTAGAAACCAAGTTCTAGAATTTCCTTTTAGGTAAAATAGAGATAAATCTCAATTTAAGCTCTTCCTCACTCTTCCCTCTGAGTGAAAGCTGCCGTACCACACTATAGAAGTCACTAATGAAGTCAAGTGAGTCTTTATTAGGTAATCCATGGCATGACGGAATCTCGGAAAAGTGAGACTATTTATCCTCATAATTTTAAGAACTAGGAGTTTTCCTAATTTAAGATTTATTACTAGATACCATAGTCACTTGGAACTCCTTACGGGTAACTCTTTCAATAATCTTGTTCCTAGGTGGAGGTGGATTGATGTTTCCATCGTGGCGATTCAAATTTTCCCTATTTTGTTACATTTTAATTTTGGTTTTCTATTTAATAGAACTTAAATTATTTATAATTTCTAGTATAAAAGTCTCTATATTTTCATAAGTAGTTTGGTTTTTCATAAAAAAATAATTCTATTATTTTTTAGAGTCATCTCACAGCAAAACAATTTTTTTGTTTTGAGTTTTCTGAGAATATTTTTTTAAAGGTGGATTTGATGATAGTTTTTTTATTTTTTGTTTCCTGGTCACAAATTCCCTCCTCTAAAATGATGCTAAAAATTTAGTATCCATTTTTAAATTTAAAAAAGTATTTATTACCCACTAAATCTAGTATAGCTAATCGGGATCTTATCTAAAGAGAAAGAAAAAGTGTATGTGAACCTAGAAAACAACCATAAAGCTGACAAAAAATATAAAAAACGACTAGTGAACAATAATAGTGATGTTATGTGATGTATAACTAAGAAATTATTATGTGTGAATGAGTGGAAATGAGAAAATATAATATTATAAGTGAATGAATGAAACTGGTGAGAAGTGTCAAGCAAGTGATGAACTAGGAAATTTTTTATTGTCTGGTCTTTGAAAATAAATTTGATCATGAAAAAATATGACTAGATGTTTGTTTATGAACAAGAATGTTTTAAGGCCCTGAATCCTTCTAGATCACCCCTTTTCATTTTTTCAATGCCCATGGTTCTTATAGGAAGCCTAGATCAAATTTGGTAGTATTTTGGAGCTATAATCTGGAGAAAAATGTTTTTACAATGTCAAACGCAGTTCACATCACAAGTGGGTAGTTTTTAGCCCAAAGTGGTTCTTCATAACTTGATTAAGAGGAGTTCACAGGGTAAATTCATGATGTGTACGGTATATTCATGACGTGGAAGGGTGTATGATCATATTTGATAAAATTTTCCTCTAAAACACGTGATGTGAATGTGTAGTTCATGATGTGAATTAAACCAAGGTTTGGTGATCTTGGAAATGAATTTTTTGAGGTGTGTTAAATTTTGGATATTCATGATGTGAATGAAATATTCACATCATGAATACTTGTTTAGAATAATTACTATAAATCCTATCACACCCTTGATTCTCCCAAAATTATATGATTCTCTCCCAACTATAGGTAACCAAAGGATATCTCTCAAGGCATTTCAAATCCCTTTAGAAATGTATTGATCCCTGACTTCCCATGTTCGATTCGTTATGATCCGAGGTGATTTTTTCCTCTTTCTATTATAGTTTCTTATTTTATTGGTATTTTTTCCTCTTTTTATTTCTTTCTATTATATGGTAGTTGATCTCTTTGTTTTTATGGAGTTCTTTTGATGTTTTTTTGGATTGGTTGTGGAATGATGTTCTTGGTGGGCTATAGTTTCCTTACAGGAGAGGTGATTAGAGATCCACTTGTTGTTACCTTATTATTAAAGAACATTGAAACCCTTGGGGTGGGTGATTCATTTTTTCTCATATTATTTTATGTACGATCATAAAGTTACCATGTTTTATCTCTTTGGATAATGGTGGAATTAACCTTAATAAATAATAAATTTGATTAATGAAAAGAAATGGTTTATAGTTGTAATGATCACATTTGTTTTACCACTATGATAATGATTTTCCACTTTATTTTCTATATAGTTTTCTATCCAAGTTTATAATCTATTATCATGTTTTTTATTCTTAGGTTTATCATGTTTATTTAATGAAAATTGTTAAAGAACATAAATCCAGTAATGTTGGTTGGATAAAAAATTAAATAGGCATGTTTATTGAATTATTTTATTCTTATAATTTGATGGAAATTGAATTATTCTTAATGCAAGTTTAATTAAAAAAATTATTCTATGTGTTAATAGAATTATCTAAAGAACTTTAATCTATAATTTTTTTTATAATAATAAAGAGGCATGTTAATGGAAATATTCTTCCTTAATTTTAATGAAACTAGAAGTTATACTTGGAATCATGTTTAAATAATTTATAGATTTTAATAGTTGATCCTTTAGGTTACCTGTAGCTGTAATCTACGATAAATGAATCATTTAATCCAAGATAGAAATAAAATTGGTTGTTTGATAAAGAAAAATGTTTTGGGTCGAGTGAGTACATTTGTATGTGAAGGTTAGATGCCTTGTATTCAAGGCCTAGATTCCCCCATCGACTTTATTTGTAGTTTTCTACCATATGTGTTGATCTTGATGTGAGCCTTGATTTGTGACATGATGTGAGCCTAGGATGGATGATGGTTTTGTGAGATATGGGTGGGGAATCTTGGGTTTTTGGAATAATTTGGAACCTGATATGGGTGGTTCATGTTTATATGCATGGTGGTGTCGAGGATGACATCAAGATTGATGGAATGGGTCAAAGATATCCTTGATTGTTATTGTTATGATAGCTATGATACTTTCTTGTTAATAAATATACTTAAATGATGGATGGTTAGTCTTCTTGTTTCTGCATTCGTTTACCTACTACTTAAGGCAGCTAATTATACTTGGTTATGCACCTATTTTATGGTAGCTTAGGATGTTTCCAAGAGTACCTATAATTATGGAATTATAATGAATAATAAATGTTTTAACCCATAAGGTTGGTGCTTGATGGAATGTGAATGTTTATAATCTTGTGGAACTATGGAATTGGTTGGACTATGCCCGAAGGGCATGGAATTCACTTGGTAGTTAATGAAATGTGAAAGGAATAATGTTAATTAATGTATAATGAATTAATTAACATAAAGTGAAATTTTAAAAGGAAATAATTAATTAAATAAATCTCTTTTAATTATTGTGTTCTTATATAGGATATTTAGTTCTTAGTGGTGGCACTCAGGTGTCTGAGAGATGATAACTACAGTTGATCCTAAGACTAGGTTAATGCCCATAGTGTGGTTGTGAAATCTATTATATATTATATGTTTTTTTATTTCATATGCTACCCACCCATATCAGTAGGGAGACTGAAACTCAGTGGACTATGGGATGGTGTTTTCCACATCATCCAAGTTGGCAAGGAATGGATGGATAACTACCCCCTATGTCCCCACTCTATTATCCTGGTAGTATTTTTACTGGTATGAATGGTGGTTATCTTTCCCCATATATGTGTGTAGAGTTATGTAATGGACTGTTGTTATTTCACACACATGTATCTCTATATATAGTATCCTATGAATTATTTTAGCTATGACATGTATGTGTCATAAGATAATATATTGATGTGATGCACAAGGTTCATGGTATGTGATGAGATGATGTGATGAATGAGATGCATGTAATGATACTTTATCCCATGTTTCTTCAGGATGGATTATTTTAGAGATAGATGACTTAAGATATGAAACATTGGGGTAGAGTGAAAAAATAGTGGGGAAGTGGTAGCAGGGTAGCTTCTTTTGATATTATATTATATTATCTATTGTATGCGATACTTGGTGAGAGATATCCATGGTGAGGCTAGAAACTTAGCATACTTGTTTAGGTGAAAACTTAGCTTCACTTATTATTCACTATGATTTATAATGAATTATTTATCTTTTACATGAGAGGATCCAGGGATAATTTTATTGAGTATACATTCCATGTTCATACTATGTATATATAAACTATTTTTAGGTCAGTAGGATCATATTGGTGATAAGGCTAGACATTACTAGCTCATGGGTTGTTTAAGAGCTATTTGGGATTTCATAGTCACTTTCAAGGATTATCTTTTGGTACTTGAATTTTCCTTACAATTGTTCAGTCTTATGACATCACATACATGTATTTGTTATCTTTTAATTTTATCTTGAGCATGTGTTGATGGGTGGTTTTATCTCATCTTTCTTTCCTCTTGTTCTTTTAGAGGGTAATTCCTCCCATCTGTCTGCATGATATACCCTTGATTCTTGTCTCGAACCTATAGAATATTTGAGGAAGACTTAGGGAAAAATTATTTCCCTTATCTCATTTTCATCCCATGATAGGTATATTTGGTGGGATGGGGTCATAAAATAGTGGTATCAAAGGTTAAGTTTATGGGATGGGATGAAGTTCAGAGGTAGGTACAGGTGAGGACTGCATGAGTTGGTAGGGAAATGGTGTCAACTGAACTTAATAAGCGATGTAAATAAGGGATAATGTCTTGGACACAAGTATTTAATCCCCCATGTGATCCATTTCATGGACCTTTAGGTTTATTTATCCTAATAAGAGAAGTGATATTGGTTGTGGAATAGAGAACTTATAAAGGATCATGCATCATTCTTCTTTATATATATTTTTGAAATGGGTAGACCTTGGGGTCAGGTTAAACCTTGAATAAATAAATAATAAATTAATCTTAAATATTCCATATTCTGGGTTTAGGAGTCCTTAATATTTTTTTAATTTTGTAGGAATGCATCCATGTCAACGTCCTCATCAGGTTTTTGTCAAAGATGTTCAGCAGGATGTGCCAGGAGATAAACATAGAGTAGAGGCCAATGACGATGAAAATTAGAGGAGTATACTCCAAGAGTTTCAATTACAGAGTCAATAAAAGTATGAGGTCTCCTTTTTGGACTTAGTGATAGAGGACTGATTGGAGGAGGTGGATATTTCCTTCATTTAGATTCGTGATTAGAAGGAGAACTAGGTTTCATTGGCAGTGATGAGGCTGCATAGGGCAGTGAAGTAGTAGAGGTTATAGTTCCCCAGGTATCATGAGGAGTCATCTATCTCATGGAAGAAGTTCTGAGACTAGTTTTGAACTGAGTTTCTTTCTTAGACCACAAAGTTATCCAGTCGCCAAAATCCACTTACCCTTCGATATGGGAGTTCTAGCATGTGGGAGTTTGGGATCCATTTCTAGACCCTTCTCTATTATAATTTAGACCTATTACCAGATGAGGAGGATAGGACGATCCATTTAGAGGAGGATTTTCATTTAGATATTTAGTTCCAGGTTAATCTATTTATTTTTTTGACATATCTTGAGGTGTTGGTAAGAGTATAAGTTATTGAGATAATGTTGGACAAGACAAAATCATCACGAGAGGAGAGTCATCAAGATTCCTCGTGTAACATATCTATGGTTTAGGGTTCCTAGTTTATTATACATAAGAGATTTTGGATAGTTATGGGTAAGTCACAACCCTCATAATCTCATTTATCTGGGGTAGCTTCTCTTATGCCCCTACCAAGTGATCATACACATGTTTTTTAGTTTATTCCAAGGTCATCATCGGTGAGAGTGCCTGAACTTTCAAAGAAAGAAGTGTGCACCAGGTGTTCTGCTTTAGGTTTCTCCATTGAGGTAGTATAATCTAAGGTAGAAAAAATAAGGTATTCTATATTTGAATCATCAAAAAGGAGATGGGGAAGTTAGAGGAAATACATGAGATGATCCCCATCCTTAGAGAGTAGAGAACGACCATGGAGGTGGTCATCACCAAGGTCAGAGAGGCTGTGGAACAGGTCGTGGTCTATTGTATGCTCTGGAGTTTCCAAAACTGGGTGATCCAAACATCGTTCGAGGTACTATGTGATTTTTTTATAATTGGGTGCATGATTTTTCTGAATCCTGAGCTACACACTCCTTTATATCACCCACCCTAGTCTTTACTTTTGGAATTTAGGTGGAGAGGCTTCTAATTCCCTTGTCATTGACTACTCCAGTTGGAGGTTGAACTTATCTATATAAAGTATGTAGAGACTATGAGCTAGTGTTAGAGAAGCAAAACTCTTGTGAATACTTCTTATGTTTACATATATAACCATAAAACATCATTCTTAGTATAGACTAGTTGTATTCAGTGTAGGATATTATGTATTGCTTCTAGAGGAAAAGTTTATTCTATAATATTGATAGAGAGACTGTATTGTTTGTTGGAAAGCAAGACACTTAGATGGGTTAGAGTTTTGTTCCATACTTTCCTTCTTTTATGGTCAAGATGATATTGAGTTTATCAGAGGCTCAATAAATAGTGTTTCCTAGGATTGTGGAAGAGTACCATGATGTCCTTCCTGAGGAGGTTGTGGTGTTACCCCCTCTGTAACATCCCGGATCCAGGTGCCACTCCACGGGTGCCCCGAACCTAGTTGGTCACATGACCTCAAGAGCATTTCTCCAAACTCCAGAGGCTACTGACTAGTAGCGAGGGCCAAGGACTGATAGTGGGGAAACTATGCCCTCATTTGTCAAAGTGTAGCACAGTGGAATAAAATATATAAACATACAACAAGAAACAACAGAATCGGTAACAACATACAACTGAAGTAAAAGATAACCAACAGTCATATAGATAATGATGCCACATGTCTCTAGTTCTAAGAAAACAGCTAGAACATGTTACACAACAATACATTACAATACAATACAGAGTACAGAGTACAACAAAGCAAAACTAAACAGTGCAATAGGAACTCAGAAGCATCACAAGCCTAAGATCAGTCCCATGCTCCCCTAATCCTATGCAATAATCATGTACCTGTATAGGGACCCTTTCCCTTATCCACACCTACAATAATATAGTCTGTTTGGGCCGAAGACATGACCCAAATAGGGTGTGAGAAATAAATCCCAGTAGGCACCCACCAAAGGCCCGTGCCCAACTGACAGTGTAAATGTGCAACAGTGTGTGCAGTATTAAAATGTAACAAACTAAGCAGTACTCAAAAGTAACTAACTTTACCAGTTTTATTGCCATTTTAATTTTAACCATTTAATTTAATAACATTCTGTGCTCATCAGAACCAAGCCCTCAGGCCAATTAGAATCTTTTCCTCAGGCTAATATAGTAAAACCACACCCTCAGGCTTACCCTCAGGCTATAAAATATTTCCCTCAGGCATAAGAAGTGTCTCCCTCAGGCACAAAAATCACTTCCCTCAGGCATAAGAAGCATTTACCTCAGGCGGAATAGAATGTTTCCCTCAGGCTAAGCAGTACCTTGCCCTCAGGCTAAACAAACCATGCCCTTAGGCTAAAAATAACACTTCCCTCAGGTATAAGTAACCGGGCCGAGCCCAAAGCATAAACAAACAGTTTATATACAATTAATCTCAAGGCAATTTAATACACATTATAATCATGGCATACCCTCGGGTATCCTGGCCAAACGGCTAAATAGAGGAGCGCACCCTAGGGGTAATCCTGGATCCAAGAAGCAATCCCAAACAACGGTTTATTATCACATTTAATTACCTATACAATTCTAGTTATTTAAAACAACCAAGGTCTCAGCCACATGATACCCCAACATGGGTTTGTAGCACAATGGTACACAAAAACGCACAATAGTAGGAATTTAAACACCAAGCCACCTACCTCGATCGCCCCTGATCGGTATACATGAATGACACTCCTTGAATCATCCAATAACGATGTAGATCTGAGGTAAAAGAAATCCCGTTCAAACTTAAATAACTTCTCCTCAGGAAAGAATTGGTAAGAATGTCTTAAGGAGAAGGAAGGGCTTACCCGTACGATTCCAACGAGATTGACTGAGGCGGAATCGTATTCCCGGTGCTCGCTCGGGTGATCTTCAAAGCTCCGGCCGTCTCTCCCAAGCCCTCCTCTGGTTTTAAGCCAATTCTGTGAACAGGGGAGGCTACTTCCCATTTTAAGCAAAAAAAAACAAACTACACGGCGTGTACTTTTCTCATTTAACTGTTCCTTTGGCGTCTACTTTTTCCACCGCCGCACTGTTCATCCGTCGACATGTGTACATGGCGTGTACTATTGCTCAGCTGGCGGCTACTTCTACCACCTTACTATTCACCTGCCGACTGACTATACAGTGTGTAAATACCCACTACACGGCGTGTAGTCAGTTTTTATACCTTTCATCGCTGATAGGGCTACACGCCCTGTGTACTCATCCCATATGGCCAAAGTACACGGCGTGTGGAAAAGTACACAGTGTGTACCCACAAAATTTGGGATTTTCCCCTATTTTCCTTATTTTATCAAAAACACTTAAGGAAAAGAGAAAAGAAGAAACCCGTACCTCTAGAATAAGAACCAGGTTCTTACAAACTTCCCCTCTTAAAGAAATTCGTCCCTGAATTTCCCTTCCAAGAGTGGTAAAGATAAATCTATGAAAAACTCAGGCCACTGAGCACGTACGTCAGTCTCCCTCTCCCAGGTTTCGTCCTGCACTCGTCCATGCTGCCATAGCACTCGTACAAGAGGAAATGACCGGCCTCAGAGAACCTTTGTGCTCCTATCTATGATACGAATCAGATGCTCCTCAAAGGAAACATCTATCTGAAGCTCAACCTCCTTTGACTAAAAGGCGTGAGATGAGTCTGAATGATAATGGTGCAACTGAGATACATGGAAGACGTCGTGCATGGCCCGGTACCACTGTGGTAACTAAAACTGATAGGCAACCAGCCCGACTCTCTCCAGAATAAAAAATGTCCCCACATACCTTAGTGAGAGTTTACCTTGTCTCCTGATTCGCCTGTGTCCAAAACCCGGTGAAACACACAAGAAAACCTGATCCCCGACTACGAACTCCAAGGGTAGTCTGCGGCGATCAACATAAGATTTATGACGAGACTGTGCAGTAGCCATCCGCTTTTGAATCAACTAGACCTACTCTAAAGTCTCCTGCACAAGACATGGTCCTAGTAAATCTGCCTCACCTACCTCTAACCAGCACAAAGGTGATTGGCATGGCCTACCATATAAATCCTCGTAAGGTTCCATCTCAATAGTTTTCTAAAAACTGTTATTATAGGAAAACTCTACTAGGGGTATATGCTTCTCCCAAGAGCCCCCAAAGTCTAGGATGCATGCACATAGCATGTCCTTAAGTACCTGTATCGTACGCTCTGACTGGACATCGGTCTGAGGGTGGTAAGCTGTGCTCAGAAGCCCCTGTGTACCCAGTGCCCTCTAAAAACTCTGCCAGAAACGAGACGTAAAGCGGGCATACCTATCTGAAATGATAGAACGAGGAACCCCATGAAGACGTACGATATCTCAGATATACATCTTCCCGAGCTCATCAACACCAAAGGTATCCTTGATCATAAAAAAGTGAGCTACCTTTGTGAGTCTGTCCACAACAACCCACACGACATCATTGCCTCGAGGTGACCTCGTCAACCCAGTCACAAAGTCTATCGCGACATCATCCCATTTCTACCCCAGGATGGGTAACTGCTGTAACAGTCCGGCTGGCCTCTGATGCCCCATCTTCACCTGTTGACAGGTGGAACACCTCGTAACAAAACCAGCTATCTCCCTCTTCATAACCAACCACCAATACTGACGTCTCAAGTCACGGTACATTTTGGTAACTCTGGGATGAACTTCCCAAGCTGAAGCATGAAACTCCCACATCAACTCCTCACATATATCCCCTATAACCCAGACTCATCTATGGAAATGCAGTACCTCATCATCGCCTATCGTCCAACCAGGAGGGGGTCCTCACTTGCCACCGACTCCCGTAGAACTAGGCCTTCTGAATCAGATAGCTGTCTCGTCCTCACTCTATCTAAGAGGGTAGAAGTCACAACTAAAGATAAAAGATAGGTTTGCCCCTAACTGTCGTGCACCTCCAAATGCATCCCAGAGAACAAAGCCATAAGCTTCCATTCACCACTGGACTTATGAACTACCTGTATCTGAGTCTTCCTGCTCAGTGCATCAGCTACTACATTACCTTTACCAGGTGTATAGGAAAGCTAAAAATTGAAGGACTCAAGGTATTCAAACCACCTTCTCTATCTCATGTTCAATTCACACTGAGTAAAGATATATTTGAGGATTTTTTGGTTAGTGAAAACCACAAAATACTCTCCCAAGAGAAAACATCTCCAACAACGCAACGCAAGAACAACTACAACCAACTCGAGATCATGCATCAGGTAATTCCTCTCATGTGGCCTCAACTGCCGTGACCCGTATGCAACAACTCGATCGCCCTGCATCAACACAGCTCCCAGCCCAATACCTGATGCATCATAGTAAACTGTATAGATCTTCCCTTGCTCTGGGAGTATCAGGATTGGCGATGACGTCAACCTTCCCTTCAATTCATGAAAGGCTGTCTCACAAGCTTTTGACCAAATGAACTTCACAAACTTCTTAGTCAAACCCGTGAATGGTGATGCTAAGCGAGAGAAGTCATGTATGAAGTGTCTGTAGTAACCAGCCATCCCTAAGAAACTCCGTATCTCAAATATGTTCTTAGGCTTCTCCCAGGAAATTACTGCTTTCACTTTCTCTAGGTCTACTACAACTCCTGCCTCCGAGATGATATGACCCAGAAAGTGTATCTGGTCAATCTAAAAGTGGCACTTTGAGAGCTTAGCATATAGACGATTCTCTCTCAGTGTACTAAACACAATCTTAAGATGGGTGGCTTGGTCGTGTCGAGTGTGAGAGTACACCATGATATCATCCATGAAGACTACCATAAAGGAATCCAGATAAGGATGGAACACACGATTCATCAGAGCCATGAAAATGGCTGGCGTGTTCGTGATTCCGAACGACATCACCAAGTACTCATATAGACCATAACTACTCCTAAAGGCTGTGATAGGTATATTAGATGGTCTAACATGCAACTGATGATATCCGAATCTCAGGTCAATCTTCGAGAACACCCGTGCACCTCAAAGTTGATCAAAAAGTTCATCAATCCTTGGTAAGGGATATCAGTTCTTGACTGTCAACTGGTTCAACTTACGATAATCCACACAGAGTCTGAGGGTACCGTCCACCTTCTTTGAAAAAAAGACCGGCGAACCCCATGGAGAAGTACTGGGTCAGATAAAACCCTTTGCCTGCAAATCCTCTAACTGTCGCTTGAGCTCCTGTAACTCAGGTGAAGCCATCCTATAAGGAGGAATGGACACCGATGCCTCTCCTGACACAAGCTCAATAGAGAAATCCACCTCTCGCTCTGGAGGTAGACCTGAAAAGTCATCCGGGAAAACATCCCTGAAATGATCAACCACTGGAGGGAAGTCCTTCTGTCAAGTCCCCTGATCATCCAGATATAAAATCACAATCTAGGCTATGACTCCACCTCGCACATGATGATCTGGTCCAACTCGACTCGTCTGAACATCCCACTCACCTTTGTATAGAAACTCTCCACCCTCTGGTGATGTGAAACACACCCTACGACGATAGCAGTCTACAAAGGCTCAAAAGGGAACCAAACAGTCCATCCCTAGAATGACATCATAAGCTATCATCTTTAAGACATAGATGTCCCATATAAAGTGACACCCATAAACCTCAAGGAGGAACTCCTTGCTCTGATTCATACATGTTGTTATAGTTCCCAACGGAGTGTCTAGCGTCATAACATCATAAGAAGAAGAAACACAGAGCCCAAGGCTCTCCATAACAGCCACAAATATGAAACTATGTGTATCACCAGTATCGAAAAGTACCGAAGATAAAACAGAAGCTAATAGAATAGTACCTCTGATGGTAGAAGGTCTGGGATCCTACTCCTGTTGGGTCTGTTGCACTGCATATGCCTGCCTAGTGCCGCGGCCCTGCTACATAGCCTGGCTACCCTGAGCTGTCCCGTCCTGCTGCCTCTGAGATCCTGGTTCCTGGCTACCACGGCCACGACCACCACCTCTGCCTGTACATCCTGATGTATCCCAGTTGCCCGACTGGTAAAAATCTTCTGGTCCTGCTCTTGCACACGGAGTCTGCACATAACCCCTCTCACTAGCCACTGGTGAAAATGCCATGCAAAAGCGCTACAGATGACCCATCTTGCCGCAAGCTCAGCACTCCACTGGGTCTCGAGGACACTGAGGTCTCTTGTGCCCCTCTCTCCCACACTGGTAGCACCTGACCAGGCAACCTGAAGTAATCACCTGGATAGTAATTCCACCATGAAAGAAACTCATCTGCCTCTTCCTCTTACCAGTAGAAATAGTATAAAAAACTAGTGCTGAACTACCTTGGCCTGCACCACTAGCTTCCCTCAGGTTCCGCTCAGTAATCAGTGCCTGGTTCACAATAGCATGTACTGTAGGAAACCTAAAAACATTCACCAGTGATAAAATGTCATATCGAAGACCATCCTCAAAGCATCTATCCCTCAACGTCTCATCACCCACCAGAACGGGTGCAAAATGCTGAAGCTCGGTGAAGAGAGCAGAATAATCCATCACCGACATAGCGCCCTGCTGCAGGTTCATGAACTCTCGAGCTCGATCTGCCCTTAGCATCTCTGGGAAGAAGAATTCATAGAAGGATATCTGAAAATCTTCCCATGCCATGTCTTTGTGATGCTCTGACTGAGTGGTAACATCCCACCACATCTTGACGGAATCACGTAGCATGTAAGTCGCGAGCTTGACCCTCCGCCATAGAGGCGTCTTTAGATGCTAAAAAATAGTCTGCAATGAATCCATCCACGAATCTGTAGCCTGTGGTCTGCCATCCCCTGAAAATGTAGGCGGATGCTACTGCTGGAGGATACGATTCAACTCAGCCATAGATATGGCAGCCAGCGGTGCTCCCTAAAAGGTCTTCATGAACCGTATGAAGCCTTCACAGAACTGTGCATCCGCGCCTGTGTCCGGTATAATGGCTGGCGCCACATCTGGCTCTCTTGGAGGATCCACTGGTAGCCCCTGACCTACCATCTCTGGAGTATAATTGTTGCCGATCTCTTGGAGAACAACACATGGTCTTCTCGGCGGCATGACTCTACAAGGTCAAACACACACTTGAGATCAAGATTATCAAATACTGAAAAACAAAGGGACCAAAAAGGGAACATAAGGAAGAAGGAATTCAAGATTTTCACAACAAGACTACACGACGTGTATATTAACTATATGGAATGTACCTTAATTTTCTTCCCCTACCCGGGTCCTTCTACACAGCTCAGCCACATGACTCCCTTTGAACAAGACTACACAGTGTGTATATCAACTACACAACATGTATGGTTTAATTTTCCAACTACCCGTGTCGTTCATGACACAACCAACTACTCAGCTAATTTTACATGGGGTGTTACACCCGCACATAGCGTGTACACCACCCTGTTTCCCCAGACACATGACTTAAGTCCACACGGTCTCCCACCGGTAAGGACTACACAGTGTGTCCCATAGGTACACAGCGTGTTCAAGAAGAGGTAACACCGACCCATGTTGTTATTTACATGGTCGGGTCCCCAGGTCAGGCTACACGGCATGTACATTAAGTACACGAAGTGTTTTCCCCAAGCCTTTCCCTACCCAGTGTCCCCACCCACACGGTCCATGAAACGGGAAGAGACTAAAAGACATGTACTTAAAAAGTTTTATTTTCTTCCCAAACAGAAGAACACACAACGTGTGTCCAAGGAACTTCACGGCGTGTCTCCTGGGTTTTCCAGACAGTAAGCCTCTAAAACTACTCCAGAACCCAGAAAATACAGAAAAAAACACCTAAGTGCCAAATTTCGATCCATGAGGGACCAGACTCCCTGCGATTCAAAGTTTGGCATCTTATACATGTTATACATAAGTAAACAAGTCAATGATCCACCAAATTCCGGTCCTTGAGGGCCCATACTCCCCAAAAACCAAAGTTTGGCATCCATCCTATCAACAGACTCATACAAAAATACCCTATCACATAACAGGTATTTATCAAAGAAGCTATCATAACAAAATGCTTTTCTAGAACAATAACTATCAAAACAACATGCAATTCCTAATGCACCTACATTACATGGAACTATGCATGAAATGTGATTTTTACCATGTGCCTAATTGATGCGTGAGATGGAACACCCTCATCTCATCAGGTTGAAACTAAATAGAACCCATGGATAAAATATAAACAGCACAATCATGAGTGTGTCACCCAATGGTGAAAATCAAATCAATTGTAAAATTTGAAAAATTAAAAGAATTGAAAAAATACAAGGTAGACTGGCTTTTCCCTGTACATGGGCTATCTACTCCCGGGCATAGCTTATTACCAACTAATGTTTCTGTCCTATCCCTGACTAAGGTGCCAAATAGTAAGTCAAAGAAAATAACTCCCTTGATACCACTTTGTAATGTACTGGATCTGGGTGCCACTCCACGGGTTCCCCGAACCCGGTTGGTCACATGACCTTAAGCGCATTTCTCCAAATGCCAGAGGCTGTGGACTAGCAGCGAGGGCTAAGGACAGATAGTGGGGAAAATATGCCCTCATTTTTCAAAGTGTAGCGCAGCGGAATAAAATATATAAACATACAACAAGCAACAATGGAAGAAGTAACAACATACAACTGAAGTAAAAGATAACCAACAGTCATATAGATAATGATGCCACATGTATCTAGTTCTAAGAAAACATCCAGAACATGTTGCACAAAAATAAAGTACAATACAATACAGAGTACAGAGTACAAAAAAGCAAAACTAAATAGTGCAACAGGAAATCTGTAACGACCCGAAATTTTGAATAAATCTTGTTTCCTAATTTCATGTGTTATTTTTTATACTCAAAAAAAAAAGGTTTTATTTGATAAACATGATTATAAATAAAATGAGACCATTGGTTTTTGAGTGTTATATGACCATCGGTCAATATGACCACCGTGAAAAAAATGTTTTGATTATTGTCTCTATATTTAAGTAATCTTGGTTAATTATTATAGAAAGAAGATTTGATGGCCTCACCTAGTAGCCTTGGGCCGATCGAAGCCCATCTAACAGAGATTGGGAAGGAGGTAGCACCATTGGGCTTTGCTCTGGACCAAATCCAAGCCGAACTTCATCATGTAAAGCTAGAATGGAATCGCCTTCGCGAGAAGTTCAAACTGATAGAAATTACTACTCGGGAAATGTTGACTGAGCCGCCCCAAAATTCTATCACCCTAGCACACCTTACTCTTAGGTCCTATGCTGGTATTATAAGGGGTTATGTAACGAGACCGTAATTGCCTTGTGTAATATTTTTTTTAAATAAAAATTTGGATTTCTTCTTATGATGATGTTTATGAATTTTCAAATGACCGGATAAATATTGTATGCATATTTTTGATGAATTTTAGAAAAAGGATATTTTAAAAATGGTTGTGTAAACCTTAAATAATTAAAAATGTGTAATGATTTTCGAAAAATGGTCTTCTACAATTATGTTCAGTACGAAATTTAGAGTCTAATAAGATCAACTTGATTTTTGATGAATAGTAAATTATGAATAGTGATTTTATGATTAGGATTAGTAATATGACCAAATGGATTAGTAATCTCACTTAAAGAAAGTTTTAAAATAATCTAGGCACCTTGATTAAGTAATGTTATTCAATAAAATAGTTAAATAACGGTTTCATTAATTATTATTCAAGTATTAGTTTTTTCGGGTGAATAGTGTTTTTTAATTAAAAATAATTAGAAAATTATTTTTATAAAAATGACTTTATTTTTGAACTCAGAGCATCGATATTATGTTATGGTAATTTTTGGGGTTTTTTCTGAAAAAAATGAATTTTCGATGAATAGTGTTTTTATTTAAAAATTAAATTAAAAATATTTAGAAAATTATTTTTATAAAATGGAGTTCATATTTGTAATCAGAGCGTTGATATTTGGTTAAGGTGAAATTTTGGGATTATTCTGAGAAAGTTGAATTTTTGATGAATAGTGAAAATACAGTTTTTAAGTTACGGGTGTTTAATGACATCATTAAATGATGTATTAAGTTTGTAATAAATATGTTCGAATTATGAATAGTGAGATAAGGTATGAGGTGTCCCAAGTGGCCAATACCATGGGAAAATACCATGGGCAAGCCCATGGTTTTGCCAAAACCACTAATGAGGTGTCCCTTTGCCATTAATGCCTTGTCCCCTCACTTTCCCTATAAATACCAAGCCATCCTCTCATCCATTCGACTCCCCACTCTTCCCCACTCTTCCCCAACGAAGTTCTGGTCTCATTACCTCCCAAGGAGTCCTCCCAAGGTGCCCCCAAGCCCTCAAGGTCCCAACCTTTGAGGTTTAAGAGTTACATTTTAAGGTAAGGGATCCGACCCCTCTCTTTCTTTTCAAGTGATCTCTTTTATGTCATTCCTTTTATGCTCCATGTTCTTATTTTGGAGGATGTTCTTTTATACTCCTCTTACTGCCATTTTTATGTTCATATGATGAAAGACCCCCTCTTACTCTCATCATTTCGTTTTAAGAAAGTTTAAGTGGCGCCGTTAGGCTGCCGAATTTTCAAGGGATTCATTCACCTCTCTCTTTTTCAAAGTTCTACTTTCATGTCAAGTCTTTCAAGTTCATTTTTATTATGTTGGGGTATGATCTCTATATTTATCATACTGGTATTTTATGATCACATGATGATAGAACCCATTTGATCTCTTCAATTCAGTATTTTGATGTCTTAAGTGGCGCCGTTAGGCTGCCGAATTTTTAAGTGGTTCTTCACCCTTCTCGTTTTGAAGTTCTACTTTCATGTCAATTCTTTCAAGTTCCTTTATATTATGTTGGGGTATGATCTCTATATCTATCATACTGGACTCTTATGTTCATATGATGAGAGACCCTATTTGACCTTGTCAATTCAATTTTGTAGAAGTTTAAGTGATGCCATTAGGCTGCCGAATTTTCACAAGAGAAATCTTGTTTTGTTTTCTTCCTTTCATGTTCTTCATTTCATATGGTATATTTTCAAATTTCATTACTATGTTCATAAATCCCTTATATTTTGTCCCTCTACTGTATGATGGGTCATTTATGAATGTTTGACCTATGTCCCCTCTTTTCTCAATGTTTTCTAAAACCTTGTAACATAGCCGTTATACTGCAGAATTTTTCCCCTCAAAATGCCTCTATTTTTTCTCAAAAATTATTTTATGTTATAAAGTGAATACTCAAAGCTCTTATTTATACAAGGGTATTCACATATATATCAAAATGTTCCATTTTAAATTCTGGGATTTACATACATGAGACCCGCTTCCCTTTCCGTGGGTTTAAAGTGCCGTAAAGATCATGTCATTAAAGCAGTTTTTAAAATGTTATGATTATGAAATGAAACCCATTTATTTTATGCTATATGGGTTATTTATGAAATGTTTGATGATGATATATGTGGCTCACATGATAATAAAGGCAAATTTAAGGGTGCGCCCTGATAGCGCTCCAATGCATTGGGTAAAGACTTAATCTCTAGAGATGACCATTTTAACGACGCCTTGGTGAATAACCTTGGTAATTTTTTTAACGACACCTTGGGGATGGACCTTGGTGAAACGAAACGATTTCCAATATTAAATGTTGCAGCCACATCTTCAAGTTATGAAAAAGTTTTATTTTTATTATGATATGCCTCATGATTTCATTTTCATGCCTTAAAGTTCTTTTCATGACTTTATTGATGTATCCCAAGTTCATATGTAAAATGTTTCACTTGTTTCCCTTGCTGGGCCTTCTGCTCACCCTTTCTTTTGATGTATGTCCCCAGGTTATGAGATTCAGTAATGAGCCTAGGGTGAACATGAGGAGAAGCCTTTCAAGTGTTTAAGAAGAATTCTTTATGTTGTTTTCATGTTTTAAGTTCCTGGTTTCCAAGACACTAAACCTTAAAGATCCTCGGTTTTGTAAAATGTAATTAAAGTTTATGTGATAAAAAGGTGGGATGCTATAGTTGGTATCAAAGGATGGTTTAGTTATTTGTGGAAATTAGGATATGAAAACTCTAGGAGGAACCCTATAGAAAAGTTTAATATAGGAAATCTTCCTGGTATTTTGGTGAGTATTGAGTAAGGGGTTGCCAAGCAAATACATCCCTGTCTGGATACGAGCAGGTAGAGGTGGCTCTGGCACATATGTACATAGGGGTAAAACCCGAAAACACCGCTTTGAGCTAGACTCGAACGGGAACTGGTACACGACAACGGGCCTTGCTGCACTCTTGGTTACGACACTCCCGGGGGATATGCTTTGGTAAATTCATAAGCTTGGTATGAACCATTATTAAAGGAACAAAGATAAAATAAAATAAATATTCACATAAGAATATATGATCATGGATAACCTAGATGGGAACCTAGGGGATCACAAGTTAGGGTATACTTTTCTTCTACAAGTTATCCTTATATGCTTTAAGTTCCTTTTCATGATTATTGGTTAAGTATTTAAGCCTCTAATTATACTTTATCTTCTTAGTTAATGGTGGGAAATGGAATAACGTGTCCCAACAACCAATGTGATAGGAAATGCGACAATTTCCGTATTAATATGTCAGAGTTGATTAGGGGATTAAAAGATGA
Source organism: Viscum album (assembly GCA_963277665.1). Taxonomy (NCBI): domain Eukaryota; kingdom Viridiplantae; phylum Streptophyta; class Magnoliopsida; order Santalales; family Viscaceae; genus Viscum; species Viscum album. The sequence goes on along the minus strand of OY728135.1, from coordinate 245,050,484 downwards.
TTATTATTTTGGAAGGCGTTCACTATTTTGGGGAGCCTATATGATCGAGGTAAATAGATTACTATAGTATTTTCATTGAGGAGTAAGTTTGACTTATATTTTGAAGAATTGATGAATTTAAGGTGGACTTATAGTAATTTAGGTTACTTTTGGGAATGATTAACCTATCTTGGGTAAAATATGTTTAGGTTAGCTACTTTTGTTATAAGATGTTAGGAGTGGTTGATGTTGTCTGGAGATGAACAATGAAGTTGTTTTGGAAGACTATGTTATCAAATCCTTCTTTTATTTGGGTTTCAATCTTAGTTTGGTTTATTTTGAGGAATTTTAAGGACCGTTATTTATGGAGTGGTCTATGATGAACGTTGGGTAGTACCATGGAACTTTGAAGATTTAAAAGTAGGTTTTATTCCTATGGGATTCTTTCTTTTTGAAGAGTTGTTTTACCTTAACCTTTCTGTTTTTGGGATAATGTTTAAATATAGAAGAAATAGATAGTTAATCTTTTGTAGATTATGTGATTCTATAGAAGACGATTCTTGTGCTTTTATGAGACCAAGTGTTTTTGAATTCTCATCATTTGGCGAAAAGATTAGTGTTGGTAGGGACTTGTTAAAGGATGAAACTCTACTTGAAGGTAGGTATATTTTCTTATGTTTTTGTTCTATGTAGTAAATGAAATCCTCAAAATTATGAAAAGAAACGTAAAACAAAAATGTTGTTGGTTTACGTTTCCTACTAGGTAATCAAAGACCGTTTACACACATCATAAGTTTGGGATTTTCTCATGGTTAACTTTCTCCTAATCATGTTCTCTATCACTCTCTCTCAGAAATGACCCTTTGTTTTTTCCTCCATGTCCATGTTTTCCTACATGGAACCCGAGTGTGGGTTAACTCGGGTGGCCTTTGTACTTCCTTTTCTTTCTTTTAAAGTAATGGTGTTACTGACTCTTTTTCCGATGTGGGACTTTCAATGAAATTTCAAAACCCAATTTAAAAAAATTGCGAGGACGCAATTTCTTAAGGGGGGAAGATTGTAACGACCCGAAATTTTGAATAAATCTTGTTTCCTAATTTCATGTGTTATTTTTTATACTCAAAAAAAGGTTTTATTTGATAAACATGATTATAAATAAAATGAGACCATTGGTTTTTGAGTGTTATATGACCATCGGTCAATATGACCACCGTGAAAAAAATGTTTTGATTATTGTCTCTATATTTAAGTAATCTTGGTTAATTATTATAGAAAGAAGATTTGATGGCCTCACCTAGTAGCCTTGGGCCGATCGAAGCCCATCTAACAGAGATTGGGAAGGAGGTAGCACCATTGGGCTTTGCTCTGGACCAAATCCAAGCCGAACTTCATCATGTGAAGCTAGAACGGAATCGCCTTCGCGAGAAGTTCAAACTGATAGAAATTACTACTCGGGAAATGTTGACTGAGCCGCCCCAAAATTCTATCACCCTAGCACACCTTACTCTTAGGTCCTATGCTGGTATTATAAGGGGTTATGTAACGAGACCGTAATTGCCTTGTGTAATCTTTTTTTTAAATAAAAATTTGGATTTCTTCTTATGATGATGTTTATGAATTTTCAAATGACCGGATAAATATTGTATGCATATTTTTGATGAATTTTAGAAAAAGGATATTTTAAAAATGGTTGTGTAAACCTTAAATAATTAAAAATGTGTAATGATTTTCGAAAAATGGTCTTCTACAATTATGTTCAGTACGAAATTTAGAGTCTAATAAGATCAACTTGATTTTTGATGAATAGTAAATTATGAATAGTGATTTTATGATTAGGATTAGTAATATGACCAAATGGATTAGTAATCTCACTTAAAGAAAGTTTTAAAATAATCTAGGCACCTTGATTAAGTAATGTTATTCAATAAAATAGTTAAATAACGATTTCATTAATTATTATTCAAGTATTAGTTTTTTCGGGTGAATAGTGTTTTTTAATTAAAAATTTAATTAAAAATAATTAGAAAATTATTTTTATAAAAATGACTTTATTTTTGAACTCAGAGCATCGATATTATGTTATGGTAATTTTTGGGGTTTTTTCTGAAAAAAATGAATTTTCGATGAATAGTGTTTTTATTTAAAAATTAAATTAAAAATATTTAGAAAATTATTTTTATAAAATGGAGTTCATATTTGTAATCAGAGCGTTGATATTTGGTTAAGGTGAAATTTTGGGATTATTCTGAGAAAGTTGAATTTTTGATGAATAGTGAAAATACAGTTTTTAAGTTACGGGTGTTTAATGACATCATTAAATGATGTATTAAGTTTGTAATCAATATGTTCGAATTATGAATAGTGAGATAAGGTATGAGGTGTCCCAAGTGGCCAATACCATGGGAAAATACCATGGGCAAGCCCATGGTTTTGCCAAAACCACTAATGAGGTGTCCCTTTGCCATTAATGCCTTGTCCCCTCACTTTCCCTATAAATACCAAGCCATCCTCTCATCCATTCGACTCCCCACTCTTCCCCACTCTTCCCCAACGAAGTTCTGGTCTCATTACCTCCCAAGGAGTCCTCCCAAGGTGCCCCCAAGCCCTCAAGGTCCCAACCTTTGAGGTTTAAGAGTTACATTTTAAGGTAAGGGATCCGACCCCTCTCTTTCTTTTCAAGTGATCTCTTTTATGTCATTCCTTTTATGCTCCATGTTATTATTTTGGAGGATGTTCTTTTATAATCCTCTTACTGCCCTTTTTATGTTCATATGATGAAAGACCCCCTCTTACTCTCATCATTTCGTTTTAAGAAAGTTTAAGTGGCGCCGTTAGGCTGCCGAATTTTCAAGGGATTCATTCACCTCTCTCTTTTTCAAAGTTCTACTTTCATGTCAAGTCTTTCAAGTTCATTTTTATTATGTTGGGGTATGATCTCTATATTTATCATACTGGTCTTTTATGATCACATGATGAGAGAACCCATTTGATCTCTTCAATTCAGTATTTTGATGTCTTAAGTGGCGCCGTTAGGCTGCCGAATTTTTAAGTGGTTCTTCACCCTTCTCGTTTTGAAGTTCTACTTTCATGTCAATTCTTTCAAGTTCCTTTATATTATGTTGGGGTATGATCTCTATATCTATCATACTGGACTCTTATGTTCATATTATGAGAGACCCTATTTGACCTTGTCAATTCAATTTTGTAGAAGTTTAAGTGATGCCGTTAGGCTGCCGAATTTTCACAAGAGAAATCTTATTTTGTTTTCTTCCTTTCATGTTCTTCATTTCATATGGTATATTTTCAAATTTCATTACCATGTTCATAAATCCCTTATATTTTGTCCCTCTACTGTATGATGGGTCATTTATGAATGTTTGACCTATGTCCCCTCTTTTCTCAATGTTTTCTAAAACCTTGTAACATAGCCGTTATGCTGCAGAATTTTTCCCCTCAAAATACCTCTCTTTTTTCTCAAAAATTATTTTATGTTATAAAGTGAATACTCAAAGCTCTTATTTATACAAGGGTATTCACATATATATCAAAATGTTCCATTTTAAATTCTGGGATTTACATACATGAGACCCGCTTCCCTTTCCGTGGGTTTAAAGTGCCGTAAAGACCATGTCATTAAAGCAGTTTTTAAAATGTTATGATTATGAAATGAAACCCATTTATTTTATGCTATATGGGTTATTTATGAAATGTTTGATGATGATATATGTGGCTCACATGATAATAAAGTCAAATTTAAGGGTGCGCCCTGATAGCGCTCCAATGCATTGGGTAAAGACTTAATCTCTAGAGATGACCATTTTAACGACGCCTTGGTGAATAACCTTGGTAATTTTTTTAACGACACCTTGGGGATGGACCTTGGTGAAACGAAATGATTGACAATATTAAATGTTGCAGCCACATCTTCAAGTTATGAAAAAGTTTTATTTTTATTATGATATGCCTCATGATTTCATTTTCATGCCTTAAAGTTCTTTTCATGACTTTATTGATGTATCCCAAGTTCATATGTAAAATGTTTCACTTGTTTCCCTTGCTGGGCCTTCTGCTCACCCTTTCTTTTGATGTATGTCCCCAGGTTATGAGATTCAGTAATGAGCCTAGGGTGAACATGAGGAGAAGCCTTTCAAGTGTTTAAGAAGAATTCTTTATGTTGTTTTCATGTTTTAAGTTCCTGGTTTCCAAGACACTAAACCTTAAAGATCCTCGGTTTTGTAAAATGTAATTAAAGTTTATGTGATAAAAAGGTGGGATGCTATAGTTGGTATCAAAGGATGGTTTAGTTATTTGTGGAAATTAGGATATGAAAACTCTAGGAGGAACCCTATAGAAAAGTTTAATATAGGAAATCTTCCTGGTATTTTGGTGAGTATTGAGTAAGGGGTTGCCAAGCAAATACATCCCTGTCTGGATACGAGCAGGTAGAGGTGGCTCTGGCACATATGTACATAGGGGTAAAACCCGAAAACACCGCTTTGAGCTAGACTCGAACGGGAACTGGTACACGACAACGGGCCTTGCTGCACTCTTGGTTACGACACTCCCGGGGGATATGCTTTGGTAAATTCATAAGCTTGGTATGAACCATTATTAAAGGAACAAAGATAAAATAAAATAAATATTCACATAAGAATATATGATCATGGATAACCTAGATGGGAACCTAGGGGATCACAAGTTAGGGTATACTTTTCTTCTACAAGTTATCCTTATATGCTTTAAGTTCCTTTTCATGATTATTGGTTAAGTATTTAAGCCTCTAATTATACTTTATCTTCTTAGTTAATGGTGGGAAATGGAATAACGTGTCCCAACAACCAATGTGATAGGAAATGCGACAATTTCCGTATTAATATGTCAGAGTTGATTAGGGGATTAAAAGATGATTATTATTTTGGAAGGCGTTCACTATTTTGGGGAGCCTATATGATCGAGGTAAATAGATTACTATAGTATTTTCATTGAGGAGTAAGTTTGACTTATATTTTGAAGAATTGATGAATTTAAGGTGGACTTATAGTAATTTAGGTTACTTTTGGGAATGATTAACCTATCTTGGGTAAAATATGTTTAGGTTAGCTACTTTTGTTATAAGATGTTAGGAGTGGTTGATGTTGTCTGGAGATGAACAATGAAGTTGTTTTGGAAGACTATGTTATCAAATCCTTCTTTTATTTGGGTTTCAATCTTAGTTTGGTTTATTTTGAGGAATTTTAAGGACCGTTATTTATGGAGTGGTCTATGATGAACGTTGGGTAGTACCATGGAACTTTGAAGATTTAAAAGTAGGTTTTATTCCTATGGGATTCTTTCTTTTTGAAGAGTTGTTTTACCTTAACCTTTCTGTTTTTGGGATAATGTTTAAAGATAGAAGAAATAGATAGTTAATCTTTTGTAGATTATGTGATTCTATAGAAGACGATTCTTGTGCTTTTATGAGACCAAGTGTTTTTGAATTCTCATCATTTGGCGAAAAGATTAGTGTTGGTAGGGACTTGTTAAAGGATGAAACTCTACTTGAAGGTAGGTATATTTTCTTATGTTTTTGTTCTATGTAGTAAATGAAATCCTCAAAATTATGAAAAGAAACGTAAAACAAAAATGTTGTTGGTTTACGTTTCCTACTAGGTAATCAAAGACCGTTTACACACATCATAAGTTTGGGATTTTCTCATGGTTAACTTTCTCCTAATCATGTTCTCTATCACTCTCTCTCAGAACTGACCCTTTGTTTTTTCCTCCATGTCCATGTTTTCCTACATGGAACCCGAGTGTGGGTTAACTCGGGTGGCCTTTGTACTTCCTTTTCTTTCTTTTAAAGTAACGGTGTTACTGACTCTTTTTCCGATGTGGGACTTTCAATGAAATTTCAAAACCCAATTTAAAAAAATTGCGAGGACGCAATTTCTTAAGGGGGGAAGATTGTAACGACCCGAAATTTTGAATAAATCTTGTTTCCAAATTTCATGTGTTATTTTTTATACTCAAAAAAAAGGTTTTATTTGATAAACATGATTATAAATAAAATGAGACCATTGGTTTTTGAGTGTTATATGACCATCGGTCAATATGACCACCGTGAAAAAAATGTTTTGATTATTGTCTCTATATTTAAGTAATCTTGGTTAATTATTATAGAAAGAAGATTTGATGGCCTCACCTAGTAGCCTTGGGCCGATCGAAGCCCATCTAACAGAGATTGGGAAGGAGGTAGCACCATTGGGCTTTGCTCTGGACCAAATCCAAGCCGAACTTCATCATGTGAAGCTAGAACGGAATCGCCTTCGCGAGAAGTTCAAACTGATAGAAATTACTACTCGGGAAATGTTGACTGAGCCGCCCCAAAATTCTATCACCCTAGCACACCTTACTCTTAGGTCCTATGCTGGTATTATAAGGGGTTATGTAACGAGACCGTAATTGCCTTGTGTAATCTTTTTTTTAAATAAAAATTTGGATTTCTTCTTATGATGATGTTTATGAATTTTCAAATGACCGGATAAATATTGTATGCATATTTTTGATGAATTTTAGAAAAAGGATATTTTAAAAATGGTTGTGTAAACCTTAAATAATTAAAAATGTGTAATGATTTTCGAAAAATGGTCTTCTACAATTATGTTCAGTACGAAATTTAGAGTCTAATAAGATCAACTTGATTTTTGATGAATAGTAAATTATGAATAGTGATTTTATGATTAGGATTAGTAATATGACCAAATGGATTAGTAATCTCACTTAAAGAAAGTTTTAAAATAATCTAGGCACCTTGATTAAGTAATGTTATTCAATAAAATAGTTAAATAACGATTTCATTAATTATTATTCAAGTATTAGTCTTTTCGGGTGAATAGTGTTTTTTAATTAAAAATTTAATTAAAAATAATTAGAAAATTATTTTTATAAAAATGACTTTATTTTTGAACTCAGAGCATCGATATTATGTTATGGTAATTTTTGGGGTTTTTTCTGAAAAAAATGAATTTTCGATGAATAGTGTTTTTATTTAAAAATTAAATTAAAAATATTTAGAAAATTATTTTTATAAAATGGAGTTCATATTTGTAATCAGAGCGTTGATATTTGGTTAAGGTGAAATTTTGGGATTATTCTGAGAAAGTTGAATTTTTGATGAATAGTGAAAATACAGTTTTTAAGTTACGGGTGTTTAATGACATCATTAAATGATGTATTAAGTTTGTAATCAATATGTTCGAATTATGAATAGTGAGATAAGGTATGAGGTGTCCCAAGTGGCCAATACCATGGGAAAATACCATGGGCAAGCCCATGGTTTTGCCAAAACCACTAATGAGGTGTCCCTTTGCCATTAATGCCTTGTCCCCTCACTTTCCCTATAAATACCAAGCCATCCTCTCATCCATTCGACTCCCCACTCTTCCCCACTCTTCCCCAACGAAGTTCTGGTCTCATTACCTCCCAAGGAGTCCTCCCAAGGTGCCCCCAAGCCCTCAAGGTCCCAACCTTTGAGGTTTAAGAGTTACATTTTAAGGTAAGGGATCCGACCCCTCTCTTTCTTTTCAAGTGATCTCTTTTATGTCATTCCTTTTATGCTCCATGTTCTTATTTTGGAGGATGTTCTTTTATACTCCTCTTACTGCCCTTTTTATGTTCATATGATGAAAGACCCCCTCTTACTCTCATCATTTCGTTTTAAGAAAGTTTAAGTGGCGCCGTTAGGCTGCCGAATTTTCAAGGGATTCATTCACCTCTCTCTTTTTCAAAGTTCTACTTTCATGTCAAGTCTTTCAAGTTCATTTTTATTATGTTGGGGTATGATCTCTATATTTATCATACTGGTCTTTTATGATCACATGATGAGAGAACCCATTTGATCTCTTCAATTCAGTATTTTGATGTCTTAAGTGGCGCCGTTAGGCTGCCGAATTTTTAAGTGGTTCTTCACCCTTCTCGTTTTGAAGTTCTACTTTCATGTCAATTATTTCAAGTTCCTTTATATTATGTTGGGGTATTATCTCTATATCTATCATACTGGACTCTTATGTTCATATTATGAGAGACCCTATTTGACCTTGTCAATTCAATTTTGTAGAAGTTTAAGTGATGCCGTTAGGCTGCCGAATTTTCACAAGAGAAATCTTATTTTGTTTTCTTCCTTTCATGTTCTTCATTTCATATGGTATATTTTCAAATTTCATTACCATGTTCATAAATCCCTTATATTTTGTCCCTCTACTGTATGATGGGTCATTTATGAATGTTTGACCTATGTCCCCTCTTTTCTCAATGTTTTCTAAAACCTTGTAACATAGCCGTTATGCTGCAGAATTTTTCCCCTCAAAATGCCTCTCTTTTTTCTCAAAAATTATTTTATGTTATAAAGTGAATACTCAAAGCTCTTATTTATACAAGGGTATTCACATATATATCAAAATGTTCCATTTTAAATTCTGGGATTTACATACATGAGACCCGCTTCCCTTTCCGTGGGTTTAAAGTGCCGTAAAGATCATGTCATTAAAGCAGTTTTTAAAATGTTATGATTATGAAATGAAACCCATTTATTTTATGCTATATGGGTTATTTATGAAATGTTTGATGATGATATATGTGGCTCACATGATAATAAAGGCAAATTTAAGGGTGCGCCCTGATAGCGCTCCAATGCATTGTGTAAAGACTTAATCTCTAGAGATGACCATTTTAACGACGCCTTGGTGAATAACCTTGGTAATTTTTTTAACGACACCTTGGGGATGGACCTTGGTGAAACGAAACGATTGCCAATATTAAATGTTGCAGCCACATCTTCAAGTTATGAAAAAGTTTTATTTTTATTATGATATGCCTCATGATTTCATTTTCATGCCTTAAAGTTCTTTTCATGACTTTATTGATGTATCCCAAGTTCATATGTAAAATGTTTCACTTGTTTCCCTTGCTGGGCCTTCTGCTCACCCTTTCTTTTGATGTATGTCCCCAGGTTATGAGATTCAGTAATGAGCCTAGGGTGAACATGAGGAGAAGCCTTTCAAGTGTTTAAGAAGAATTCTTTATGTTGTTTTCATGTTTTAAGTTCCTGGTTTCCAAGACACTAAACCTTAAAGATCCTCGGTTTTGTAAAATGTAATTAAAGTTTATGTGATAAAAAGGTGGGATGCTATAGTTGGTATCAAAGGATGGTTTAGTTATTTGTGGAAATTAGGATATGAAAACTCTAGGAGGAACCCTATAGAAAAGTTTAATATAGGAAATCTTCCTGGTATTTTGGTGAGTATTGAGTAAGGGGTTGCCAAGCAAATACATCCCTGTCTGGATACGAGCAGGTAGAGGTGGCTCTGGCACATATGTACATAGGGGTAAAACCCGAAAACACCGCTTTGAGCTAGACTCGAACGGGAACTGGTACACGACAACGGGCCTTGCTGCACTCTTGGTTACGACACTCCCGGGGGATATGCTTTGGTAAATTCATAAGCTTGGTATGAACCATTATTAAAGGAACAAAGATAAAATAAAATAAATATTCACATAAGAATATATGATCATGGATAACCTAGATGGGAACCTAGGGGATCACAAGTTAGGGTATACTTTTCTTCTACAAGTTATCCTTATATGCTTTAAGTTCCTTTTCATGATTATTGGTTAAGTATTTAAGCCTCTAATTATACTTTATCTTCTTAGTTAATGGTGGGAAATGGAATAACGTGTCCCAACAACCAATGTGATAGGAAATGCGACAATTTCCGTATTAATATGTCAGAGTTGATTAGGGGATTAAAAGATGATTATTATTTTGGAAGGCGTTCACTATTTTGGGGAGCCTATATGATCGAGGTAAATAGATTACTATAGTATTTTCATTGAGGAGTAAGTTTGACTTATATTTTGAAGAATTGATGAATTTAAGGTGGACTTATAGTAATTTAGGTTACTTTTGGGAATGATTAACCTATCTTGGGTAAAATATGTTTAGGTTAGCTACTTTTGTTATAAGATGTTAGGAGTGGTTGATGTTGTCTGGAGATGAACAATGAAGTTGTTTTGGAAGACTATGTTATCAAATCCTTCTTTTATTTGGGTTTCAATCTTAGTTTGGTTTATTTTGAGGAATTTTAAGGACCGTTATTTATGGAGTGGTCTATGATGAACGTTGGGTAGTACCATGGAACTTTGAAGATTTAAAAGTAGGTTTTATTCCTATGGGATTCTTTCTTTTTGAAGAGTTGTTTTACCTTAACCTTTCTGTTTTTGGGATAATGTTTAAAGATAGAAGAAATAGATAGTTAATCTTTTGTAGATTATGTGATTCTATAGAAGACGATTCTTGTGCTTTTATGAGACCAAGTGTTTTTGAATTCTCATCATTTGGCGAAAAGATTAGTGTTGGTAGGGACTTGTTAAAGGATGAAACTCTACTTGAAGGTAGGTATATTTTCTTATGTTTTTGTTCTATGTAGTAAATGAAATCCTCAAAATTATGAAAAGAAACGTAAAACAAAAATGTTGTTGGTTTACGTTTCCTACTAGGTAATCAAAGACCGTTTACACACATCATAAGTTTGGGATTTTCTCATGGTTAACTTTCTCCTAATCATGTTCTCTATCACTCTCTCTCAGAACTGACCCTTTGTTTTTTCCTCCATGTCCATGTTTTCCTACATGGAACCCGAGTGTGGGTTAACTCGGGTGGCCTTTGTACTTCCTTTTCTTTCTTTTAAAGTAACGGTGTTACTGACTCTTTTTCCGATGTGGGACTTTCAATGAAATTTCAAAACCCAATTTAAAAAAATTGCGAGGACGCAATTTCTTAAGGGGGGAAGATTGTAACGACCCGAAATTTTGAATAAATCTTGTTTCCAAATTTCATGTGTTATTTTTTATACTCAAAAAAAAGGTTTTATTTGATAAACATGATTATAAATAAAATGAGACCATTGGTTTTTGAGTGTTATATGACCATCGGTCAATATGACCACCGTGAAAAAAATGTTTTGATTATTGTCTCTATATTTAAGTAATCTTGGTTAATTATTATAGAAAGAAGATTTGATGGCCTCACCTAGTAGCCTTGGGCCGATCGAAGCCCATCTAACAGAGATTGGGAAGGAGGTAGCACCATTGGGCTTTGCTCTGGACCAAATCCAAGCCGAACTTCATCATGTGAAGCTAGAACGGAATCGCCTTCGCGAGAAGTTCAAACTGATAGAAATTACTACTCGGGAAATGTTGACTGAGCCGCCCCAAAATTCTATCACCCTAGCACACCTTACTCTTAGGTCCTATGCTGGTATTATAAGGGGTTATGTAACGAGACCGTAATTGCCTTGTGTAATCTTTTTTTTAAATAAAAATTTGGATTTCTTCTTATGATGATGTTTATGAATTTTCAAATGACCGGATAAATATTGTATGCATATTTTTGATGAATTTTAGAAAAAGGATATTTTAAAAATGGTTGTGTAAACCTTAAATAATTAAAAATGTGTAATGATTTTCGAAAAATGGTCTTCTACAATTATGTTCAGTACGAAATTTAGAGTCTAATAAGATCAACTTGATTTTTGATGAATAGTAAATTATGAATAGTGATTTTATGATTAGGATTAGTAATATGACCAAATGGATTAGTAATCTCACTTAAAGAAAGTTTTAAAATAATCTAGGCACCTTGATTAAGTAATGTTATTCAATAAAATAGTTAAATAACGATTTCATTAATTATTATTCAAGTATTAGTTTTTTCGGGTGAATAGTGTTTTTTAATTAAAAATTTAATTAAAAATAATTAGAAAATTATTTTTATAAAAATGACTTTATTTTTGAACTCAGAGCATCGATATTATGTTATGGTAATTTTTGGGGTTTTTTCTGAAAAAAATGAATTTTCGATGAATAGTGTTTTTATTTAAAAATTAAATTAAAAATATTTAGAAAATTATTTTTATAAAATGGAGTTCATATTTGTAATCAGAGCGTTGATATTTGGTTAAGGTGAAATTTTGGGATTATTCTGAGAAAGTTGAATTTTTGATGAATAGTGAAAATACAGTTTTTAAGTTACGGGTGTTTAATGACATCATTAAATGATGTATTAAGTTTGTAATCAATATGTTCGAATTATGAATAGTGAGATAAGGTATGAGGTGTCCCAAGTGGCCAATACCATGGGAAAATACCATGGGCAAGCCCATGGTTTTGCCAAAACCACTAATGAGGTGTCCCTTTGCCATTAATGCCTTGTCCCCTCACTTTCCCTATAAATACCAAGCCATCCTCTCATCCATTCGACTCCCCACTCTTCCCCACTCTTCCCCAACGAAGTTCTGGTCTCATTACCTCCCAAGGAGTCCTCCCAAGGTGCCCCCAAGCCCTCAAGGTCCCAACCTTTGAGGTTTAAGAGTTACATTTTAAGGTAAGGGATCCGACCCCTCTCTTTCTTTTCAAGTGATCTCTTTTATGTCATTCCTTTTATGCTCCATGTTCTTATTTTGGAGGATGTTATTTTATACTCCTCTTACTGCCCTTTTTATGTTCATATGATGAAAGACCCCCTCTTACTCTCATCATTTCGTTTTAAGAAAGTTTAAGTGGCGCCGTTAGGCTGCCGAATTTTCAAGGGATTCATTCACCTCTCTCTTTTTCAAAGTTCTACTTTCATGTCAAGTCTTTCAAGTTCATTTTTATTATGTTGGGGTATGATCTCTATATTTATCATACTGGTCTTTTATGATCACATGATGAGAGAACCCATTTGATCTCTTCAATTCAGTATTTTGATGTCTTAAGTGGCGCCGTTAGGCTGCCGAATTTTTAAGTGGTTCTTCACCCTTCTCGTTTTGAAGTTCTACTTTCATGTCAATTCTTTCAAGTTCCTTTATATTATGTTGGGGTATGATCTCTATATCTATCATACTGGACTCTTATGTTCATATTATGAGAGACCCTATTTGACCTTGTCAATTCAATTTTGTAGAAGTTTAAGTGATGCCGTTAGGCTGCCGAATTTTCACAAGAGAAATCTTATTTTGTTTTCTTCCTTTCATGTTCTTCATTTCATATGGTATATTTTCAAATTTCATTACCATGTTCATAAATCCCTTATATTTTGTCCCTCTACTGTATGATGGGTCATTTATGAATGTTTGACCTATGTCCCCTCTTTTCTCAATGTTTTCTAAAACCTTGTAACATAGCCGTTATGCTGCAGAATTTTTCCCCTCAAAATACCTCTCTTTTTTCTCAAAAATTATTTTATGTTATAAAGTGAATACTCAAAGCTCTTATTTATACAAGGGTATTCACATATATATCAAAATGTTCCATTTTAAATTCTGGGATTTACATACATGAGACCCGCTTCCCTTTCCGTGGGTTTAAAGTGCCGTAAAGACCATGTCATTAAAGCAGTTTTTAAAATGTTATGATTATGAAATGAAACCCATTTATTTTATGCTATATGGGTTATTTATGAAATGTTTGATGATGATATATGTGGCTCACATGATAATAAAGTCAAATTTAAGGGTGCGCCCTGATAGCGCTCCAATGCATTGGGTAAAGACTTAATCTCTAGAGATGACCATTTTAACGACGCCTTGGTGAATAACCTTGGTAATTTTTTTAACGACACCTTGGGGATGGACCTTGGTGAAACGAAACGATTGACAATATTAAATGTTGCAGCCACATCTTCAAGTTATGAAAAAGTTTTATTTTTATTATGATATGCCTCATGATTTCATTTTCATGCCTTAAAGTTCTTTTCATGACTTTATTGATGTATCCCAAGTTCATATGTAAAATGTTTCACTTGTTTCCCTTGCTGGGCCTTCTGCTCACCCTTTCTTTTGATGTATGTCCCCAGGTTATGAGATTCAGTAATGAGCCTAGGGTGAACATGAGGAGAAGCCTTTCAAGTGTTTAAGAAGAATTCTTTATGTTGTTTTCATGTTTTAAGTTCCTGGTTTCCAAGACACTAAACCTTAAAGATCCTCGGTTTTGTAAAATGTAATTAAAGTTTATGTGATAAAAAGGTGGGATGCTATAGTTGGTATCAAAGGATGGTTTAGTTATTTGTGGAAATTAGGATATGAAAACTCTAGGAGGAACCCTATAGAAAAGTTTAATATAGGAAATCTTCCTGGTATTTTGGTGAGTATTGAGTAAGGGGTTGCCAAGCAAATACATCCCTGTCTGGATACGAGCAGGTAGAGGTGGCTCTGGCACATATGTACATAGGGGTAAAACCCGAAAACACCGCTTTGAGCTAGACTCGAACGGGAACTGGTACACGACAACGGGCCTTGCTGCACTCTTGGTTACGACACTCCCGGGGGATATGCTTTGGTAAATTCATAAGCTTGGTATGAACCATTATTAAAGGAACAAAGATAAAATAAAATAAATATTCACATAAGAATATATGATCATGGATAACCTAGATGGGAACCTAGGGGATCACAAGTTAGGGTATACTTTTCTTCTACAAGTTATCCTTATATGCTTTAAGTTCCTTTTCATGATTATTGGTTAAGTATTTAAGCCTCTAATTATACTTTATCTTCTTAGTTAATGGTGGGAAATGGAATAACGTGTCCCAACAACCAATGTGATAGGAAATGCGACAATTTCCGTATTAATATGTCAGAGTTGATTAGGGGATTAAAAGATGATTATTATTTTGGAAGGCGTTCACTATTTTGGGGAGCCTATATGATCGAGGTAAATAGATTACTATAGTATTTTCATTGAGGAGTAAGTTTGACTTATATTTTGAAGAATTGATGAATTTAAGGTGGACTTATAGTAATTTAGGTTACTTTTGGGAATGATTAACCTATCTTGGGTAAAATATGTTTAGGTTAGCTACTTTTGTTATAAGATGTTAGGAGTGGTTGATGTTGTCTGGAGATGAACAATGAAGTTGTTTTGGAAGACTATGTTATCAAATCCTTCTTTTATTTGGGTTTCAATCTTAGTTTGGTTTATTTTGAGGAATTTTAAGGACCGTTATTTATGGAGTGGTCTATGATGAACGTTGGGTAGTACCATGGAACTTTGAAGATTTAAAAGTAGGTTTTATTCCTATGGGATTCTTTCTTTTTGAAGAGTTGTTTTACCTTAACCTTTCTGTTTTTGGGATAATGTTTAAATATAGAAGAAATAGATAGTTAATCTTTTGTAGATTATGTGATTCTATAGAAGACGATTCTTGTGCTTTTATGAGACCAAGTGTTTTTGAATTCTCATCATTTGGCGAAAAGATTAGTGTTGGTAGGGACTTGTTAAAGGATGAAACTCTACTTGAAGGTAGGTATATTTTCTTATGTTTTTGTTCTATGTAGTAAATGAAATCCTCAAAATTATGAAAAGAAACGTAAAACAAAAATGTTGTTGGTTTACGTTTCCTACTAGGTAATCAAAGACCGTTTACACACATCATAAGTTTGGGATTTTCTCATGGTTAACTTTCTCCTAATCATGTTCTCTATCACTCTCTCTCAGAAATGACCCTTTGTTTTTTCCTCCATGTCCATGTTTTCCTACATGGAACCCGAGTGTGGGTTAACTCGGGTGGCCTTTGTACTTCCTTTTCTTTCTTTTAAAGTAATGGTGTTACTGACTCTTTTTCCGATGTGGGACTTTCAATGAAATTTCAAAACCCAATTTAAAAAAATTGCGAGGACGCAATTTCTTAAGGGGGGAAGATTGTAACGACCCGAAATTTTGAATAAATCTTGTTTCCTAATTTCATGTGTTATTTTTTATACTCAAAAAAAGGTTTTATTTGATAAACATGATTATAAATAAAATGAGACCATTGGTTTTTGAGTGTTATATGACCATCGGTCAATATGACCACCGTGAAAAAAATGTTTTGATTATTGTCTCTATATTTAAGTAATCTTGGTTAATTATTATAGAAAGAAGATTTGATGGCCTCACCTAGTAGCCTTGGGCCGATCGAAGCCCATCTAACAGAGATTGGGAAGGAGGTAGCACCATTGGGCTTTGCTCTGGACCAAATCCAAGCCGAACTTCATCATGTGAAGCTAGAATGGAATCGCCTTCGCGAGAAGTTCAAACTGATAGAAATTACTACTCGGGAAATGTTGACTGAGCCGCCCCAAAATTCTATCACCCTAGCACACCTTACTCTTAGGTCCTATGCTGGTATTATAAGGGGTTATGTAACGAGACCGTAATTGCCTTGTGTAATCTTTTTTTTAAATAAAAATTTGGATTTCTTCTTATGATGATGTTTATGAATTTTCAAATGACCGGATAAATATTGTATGCATATTTTTGATGAATTTTAGAAAAAGGATATTTTAAAAATGGTTGTGTAAACCTTAAATAATTAAAAATGTGTAATGATTTTCGAAAAATGGTCTTCTACAATTATGTTCAGTACGAAATTTAGAGTCTAATAAGATCAACTTGATTTTTGATGAATAGTAAATTATGAATAGTGATTTTATGATTAGGATTAGTAATATGACCAAATGGATTAGTAATCTCACTTAAATAAAGTTTTAAAATAATCTAGGCACCTTGATTAAGTAATGTTATTCAATAAAATAGTTAAATAACGATTTCATTAATTATTATTCAAGTATTAGTTTTTTCGGGTGAATAGTGTTTTTTAATTAAAAATTTAATTAAAAATAATTAGAAAATTATTTTTATAAAAATGACTTTATTTTTGAACTCAGAGCATCGATATTATGTTATGGTAATTTTTGGGGTTTTTTCTGAAAAAAATGAATTTTCGATGAATAGTGTTTTTATTTAAAAATTAAATTAAAAATATTTAGAAAATTATTTTTATAAAATGGAGTTCATATTTGTAATCAGAGCGTTGATATTTGGTTAAGGTGAAATTTTGGGATTATTCTGAGAAAGTTGAATTTTTGATGAATAGTGAAAATACAGTTTTTAAGTTACGGGTGTTTAATGACATCATTAAATGATGTATTAAGTTTGTAATCAATATGTTCGAATTATGAATAGTGAGATAAGGTATGAGGTGTCCCAAGTGGCCAATACCATGGGAAAATACCATGGGCAAGCCCATGGTTTTGCCAAAACCACTAATGAGGTGTCCCTTTGCCATTAATGCCTTGTCCCCTCACTTTCCCTATAAATACCAAGCCATCCTCTCATCCATTCGACTCCCCACTCTTCCCCACTCTTCCCCAACGAAGTTCTGGTCTCATTACCTCCCAAGGAGTCCTCCCAAGGTGCCCCCAAGCCCTCAAGGTCCCAACCTTTGAGGTTTAAGAGTTACATTTTAAGGTAAGGGATCCGACCCCTCTCTTTCTTTTCAAGTGATCTCTTTTATGTCATTCCTTTTATGCTCCATGTTCTTATTTTGGAGGATGTTCTTTTATACTCCTCTTACTGCCCTTTTTATGTTCATATGATGAAAGACCCCCTCTTACTCTCATCATTTCGTTTTAAGAAAGTTTAAGTGGCGCCGTTAGGCTGCCGAATTTTCAAGGGATTCATTCACCTCTCTCTTTTTCAAAGTTCTACTTTCATGTCAAGTCTTTCAAGTTCATTTTTATTATGTTGGGGTATGATCTCTATATTTATCATACTGGTATTTTATGATCACATGATGAGAGAACCCATTTGATCTCTTCAATTCAGTATTTTGATGTCTTAAGTGGCGCCGTTAGGCTGCCGAATTTTTAAGTGGTTCTTCACCCTTCTCGTTTTGAAGTTCTACTTTCATGTCAATTCTTTCAAGTTCCTTTATATTATGTTGGGGTATGATCTCTATATCTATCATACTGGACTCTTATGTTCATATTATGAGAGACCCTATTTGACCTTGTCAATTCAATTTTGTAGAAGTTTAAGTGATGCCGTTAGGCTGCCGAATTTTCACAAGAGAAATCTTATTTTGTTTTCTTCCTTTCATGTTCTTCATTTCATATGGTATATTTTCAAATTTCATTACCATGTTCATAAATCCCTTATATTTTGTCCCTCTACTGTATGATGGGTCATTTATGAATGTTTGACCTATGTCCCCTCTTTTCTCAATGTTTTCTAAAACCTTGTAACATAGCCGTTATGCTGCAGAATTTTTCCCCTCAAAATGCCTCTCTTTTTTCTCAAAAATTATTTTATGTTATAAAGTGAATACTCAAAGCTCTTATTTATACAAGGGTATTCACATATATATCAAAATGTTCCATTTTAAATTCTGGGATTTACATACACGAGACCCGCTTCCCTTTCCGTGGGTTTAAAGTGCCGTAAAGATCATGTCATTAAAGCAGTTTTTAAAATGTTATGATTATGAAATGAAACCCATTTATTTTATGCTATATGGGTTATTTATGAAATGTTTGATGATGATATATGTGGATCACATGATAATAAAGGCAAATTTAAGGGTGCGCCCTGATAGCGCTCCAATGCATTGGGTAAAGACTTAATGATGACCATTTTAACGACGCCTTGGTGAATAACCTTGGTAATTTTTTTAACGACACCTTGGGGATGGACCTTGGTGAAACGAAACGATTGCCAATATTAAATGTTGCAGCCACATCTTCAAGTTATGAAAAAGTTTTATTTTTATTATGATATGCCTCATGATTTCATTTTCATGCCTTAAAGTTCTTTTCATGACTTTATTGATGTATCCCAAGTTCATATGTAAAATGTTTCACTTGTTTCCCTTGCTGGGCCTTCTGCTCACCCTTTCTTTTGATGTATGTCCCCAGGTTATGAGATTCAGTAATGAGCCTAGGGTGAACATGAGGAGAAGCCTTTCAAGTGTTTAAGAAGAATTCTTTATGTTGTTTTCATGTTTTAAGTTCCTGGTTTCCAAGACACTAAACCTTAAAGATCCTCGGTTTTGTAAAATGTAATTAAAGTTTATGTGATAAAAAGGTGGGATGCTATAAAATCAGCAGCATCGCAAGCCTAAGCTCGGTCCCATTCTCTCCTAGTCCTCTGCAACAATCATTTACCTGTATAGGGACCCTTTACCTTATCCACACCTGTAGCAACATAGTCTGTTTGGGACGAAGACATGAACCAAACAAGATGTGAGAAATAAATCCCAGTAGGCACCCACCAAAGGCCCGTGCCCAACTGACAGTGTAAATGTGCAACAGCGTGCGCAGTAGTAAAATGTAACAAACTAAGCAGTACTCAAAATCAACTAACTTTACCAGTTATATTTCCATTTTAATTTTAACCATTTAATTTAATAACATTCTGTGCTCATCAGAACCAAACCCTCAGGCCAATCAGAATCTTTCCCTCAGGCTAATATAGTAAAACCACTCCCTTAAGCTTTCCCTCAGGCTATCAAATATTTCTCTCAGGGGTATGAAGTGTCTCCCTCAGGCACAAAAATCACTGCCCTTAGGCATAAGAAGCGTTTCCCTCAGGCGGAATAGAACATTGCCCTCAGGCTAAGAAGTACCTTTCCCTCAGGCTAAACAAACCATGCCATCAGGCTAAAAAGAACACTGCCCTCAGGTGAAAGTAACCAGGACAAGCCCAAAGCATAAACAAGTTGTTTATATACAATTCCTCTCAAGGAAATTTAATACACATTATAATCATGGCATACCCTTGGGTATCCTGGCCAAACGGCTAAATAGAGGAACGCACCCCAGGGGTGGTCCTAGATCCAAGCAGTGATCCCAAACAATAGTTTATTATCACATTTAATTACCTATACAATTATAGGTATTTTAAACAGCCAAGGCCTCAGTCACATGATACCCCAACATGGGTTCATAGCACAATGGTACACACAAACGCACAATAGTAGGAATTTAAACACCAAGCCACCTACCTCGATCACCCCTGATCAGTATACATGAACTACACTCCTCAAATCATCCAAGAACGATGTATATCTAAGATAAAATAAATCCCATTCAAACTTAAATAACTTCCCCTTGGGAAAGAATTGGTAATAATGTCTTAAGGAGAAGGAAGGGCTTACCCGTACGATTCCAACGAGATCGACGGAGGCGGAATCGGATTCCTGGTGCTTGCTCAGGTGATCTCCAAAGCTCTGGCCGTCTCTCCCAATACCTCCTCCGGTTCTAAGACAATTCTGTGAATAGGGGAGGCTACTACCCATTTTAAGTGAAAAAAATAAACTACACGGCATGTACTATTGACTACACAACGTTCACTTTTCTCATTTAACTGTTCCTATGGTGGCTACTTTTCCCACTGCCGCACTGTTCATCCGTCGACACGTGTACATGGCGTGTATTCCTGAATACACGGTGTGTACTGTCACTTAGCTGGCAGCTACTTCCACCACCTTACTATTCACTTGCTGACTTACTACACGACATGTAGTCGGTTTTTACAGCTTTCATCGCTGACAGGGCTACATGCCCTGTGTACTCATCCCACACAGCCAAAGTACATAGCGTGTGGAAAAGTACACAGCGTGTACCCACAAAATTTGGTATTTTCCCCCATTTTCCTTATTTTCTCAAAAACACTTAAGGAAAAGAGAAAAGAAGAAACCCGTACCTCAAGAATAAGAATCGGATGAGAGATTGAGTTTGAGATAGAGGTATAGCCATGTGATTCTACGATATCAATGTATTCATATAGTATGGTTCGTTATAAGTTGAAAGAGATGTGGGTATAGATTGATGATCTTTTGTAATAAGGTTTTGTTTGGCCGAGTGTGCCACCTTAGGGTGCACCGGTTCTATTTGTGAATAAATATGATGGTAGTCAGTGTCTCTTATCAATTATCATCACTTGAACCAGGTGACAGTGAAGAACCACTATCCTATTCCATATATTTATGTTTTATTCGATCTGATAAATGGATATAGTTGGTTATTAATGATCGATATGTAGTTGGTAATCATCAGATGCATGTAAAAGATAAAAATATAATAAAGTCCTCTTTTCAATGTAGTTATGGAAATTATGATTTCATTGTGATTCCATTTGATGTGAAGAACACTCTAGACATGTCTATGGGTTTTATGAATGCATTGTTTATAAGTAACTGGATTGGTTCATGGTGGATTTTATCAATGAAATCTTGGTGTACCCTCTGTATGAGGAGGAGTGCACAGAGCATCTGCATTCCATTTTGGGAGTTCTTCATCAAGAGAATCTATTCAGGAAGTTATCAAAGTGTGAGTTTTGGGTTTATAAAGTTCATATATTAGGGAATTTCATGTCCCATAATGGTTTAGTTTTGGATTCTTTGAACATTTAGGTAGTCATTTCTTAGGAATCCATCAATACAGTTGTAGGAATATAGAGTTTCCTTGGTCTTGTAGGCTATTATAGGAGGTTCATAGACAAATTCTATCAGTTTGTGAATCCTATGAAATCCTTCAATAGAAAGGACCAGACATTATTTTGGACTGATCAGTGTTAGGTAGATTTCAAGTATCTGAAAGAGAAGTTGATCAATGCTCCAGTTCTTCATTTTCCAGAAGAGGGAGTTTAGTTTGAGGTTATTTATGATTCTTTTCTTCTTGGTTTGGGTTGTGTTCTAAGTCAGTAGTGATCATTTTTTTATTATCGGTCTCAAAATTTACATCCCCATGAGTATAACTATAATACCCCTGATCTTGAGTTATCATCAGTTATTTTTTTCTTGAAGTTTTGGTTACATTACCTCATCGATGAGAATTTTTTGGTTTTCACCATTCATAAGAGACTGAGATATATCTTATCCCCGCTTGAACTAAACTTGTGACATTGATGATGGATGTAATTATTACAAGATCATGACTTTGAGATTTCATATACACTAAGAAAGGGTAATGTTTTAGATGATATGCTGAGAAGGAAGTCATGTAGTGAAGTTATGTGTGATTCTGGGGATTCCTATAAAGTAATGGAAGAGATCTAAGTGATGGATATTGATTTGGGATAGGTTAGTGGTAGATTATTCCTTTTTAAAATGATAGCACAATAATATTTAGTGCAGTATGTGGAGGATTCCTTACTGGTGGATTCCAAGGTAGAGGATTGGAGAGACTGAGTTGTCTATAGTGATTCCCCTGATGATTGGTATGAGGATGAAAAAAATCAGGTGTTATTCCAGAGAATGCCATTTTTACCTTTGGATATGAATGAGGTGGTTCTCCTTGAGTTCCATAGATCACCCTTGGTGGTACATCCTAGCATAAAAAATATGTATCGTGATCTGAGAGGTCAGTTCTTGTAACGACCCAAAGTTTCATTAATGGAAAATCCCTCTTGATATAGTTAAATGTCACTTTATACAAAATGTTTTTATAAGATGTCAACTTCATTGGTTTTATGTTAATAATTTTGACCGTTGCTAATATAGCCGTTGAACAGTGATCACATGA
This sequence comes from Viscum album, assembly GCA_963277665.1. Taxonomy (NCBI): domain Eukaryota; kingdom Viridiplantae; phylum Streptophyta; class Magnoliopsida; order Santalales; family Viscaceae; genus Viscum; species Viscum album. Next base: position 245,028,144 of record OY728135.1, on the reverse strand, counting down.
TTAGTATAAATATAGGTCTTTAACAAATCCAATTTACTCAGACAAAAGAAGAGATGGCCTTATCTAGTAGAATTTCTCCATACGAAGCCCATTTGTCGGAGCTCGGAAAAGAGGTGGCATCTTTGGGCTTCACTCTTGACCAAGCCCAAGCAAAGCTTCATCATGTCAAGCTCAAACGAGACAGTCTATGGGAAAAGTGGAAGTTGATAGAGATTACCACACGAGCGATGTTATCCGAGCCCCCCCAGGAGTCTGTCACCATCGCACACCTTACCCTTAGGTCTTATGAGGCTATTTTAAGGGGTTATGTAACAAATCGCTAGTACTATGTTCATGTAAATTATTTTTGTATATAATAATGAATATACCTCCTTTTCGTTTTTGATACATTGAAAATAGTTTTTAAAGTACAAATAGTGTTTTTAGTTATTATTTAATTAAGAATTCTATTTTATTAAATTAATGGATTTTTGAATTAAATAATATTTTAATAAAATATTATTATTATTATTAAATTAATTTTATTATATATATAAATGATCATATAATTTTATGAAATCAATTATAATTTTTATTAAGGTTTGAAATCCATTTCTGTCAAAACCCGTGAATTTTTGATAAATGACGGTTTTTATTTTAAAAGTGAAAATTAACATATTTAGAAAATTATTTAGATAAAATAAATGTTATTTATGGAATCAGGACGTCAAAATTATCCAACGGTGAATTTTTCATAATTTTCTAAGACAGTCAAATTTTTTGGTAAAAATTAAATACCGTTTAAATATATAATGTGTTTTATGACATCATAATGACCCAATAGTGATGTAATAAAATACTATAAGCTTTATGTTCGGCCAATATATGTTTTACCATTAAAATAATGTGATTTTGGGTTTGTTTTACTTACTTTTCAAAGCATTAATGGACCCCTCAAGACTTATTAAACACCTTGTATTTTTAAATTGTTTTTCATGGGAGTGTGACTCACCTCCACATAACCAACCCTATTATTTTAAGAAGTTAGTATTTTGGACTTATAAAATATTGTTTTCCTCTTCACTTTTACAAAAACCATGGAAAAAAACCATGGGATGGTTTGTGGTTTGGATTAATTTAATATAAGGGGTCCCAAACATAAATAATAAAGAATTCCCTCACCTTTCCTATATAAACCCACCCAAGATCCCACTTCATCCTCACTAAAAGCCTTTGGAGTTCGTCCAAACTCTTCCCTACTCTCTCTATAATCCTCCCAAGGTGCCCCAAGCTCCCAAGAAGCCTCTCTCAAGCCTCTCTCAAGCCTTTGGAAGTGCACTTCCAAGTAAGGGTTTTTCTTCCTTTCACTTTTTGTCCAATTTTCTTAATATTGTTATGCCCTTTTAATTTCAATTATAAATGTTGGGGTATGGTTTTTAACCTCTCCCATACTTCCCTATTATTTTTTGAATGATGGTATACCCCTTTCTCTCTCATTAAATGCCTCCCATGTACACCCGTTACTATGCCGAAATTCCAAAAGGAACTTCTCTCTCCTCATTTACATTCTAGAAATACTTTTGTATCATGAATCTAAATTCCATTACAATTATTGGGACATGTATCTATATTACCCCCTTATTTTCCATTTCATGTAGATATGATGAGACACCCCTTTCTCTCTCATCAACCATTTTTATGAATTCTTATGTCACGCCGTTACACTGCCGAAATTGCACCGATTTTCTAAGCCAATGCCATTGTGTAGTGAATACCATGCCCATTTCTCCATCAAGGGTATTCACCTTTATGCACATTTACTTATTGATTATAAAGTTTCATGTATGAATTACACATTCCTTTATCGTGGAATAAATGATTATGTTTAATGAATCCATGTTTTATGATCCATGTGACACACTTATGCATGAAATGAAATGTTTAAGAAGGGTGCACCCTTATAGCGCTCCAATGCATTGAGTAAAGTATAGTATCATGATACGTCATGTGCAATGAGTGTTGAATCATGCTAATTCAAGTGAAATGAGGGTTTACTCGTGTTTTATGTGCAATGAGGATTTAATCATGCTCTATGTGCAATGAGCCTTGGCTCATGCTAATTCCATGTTAAGTGTTGTTGCCACATTTCCATGTTATGATTATCATGCTTTATCATGCCTTTATGTTCATGTTTCTCTTATGATCTATTGATATGCCTATTGTCTAACATGTATTTTACTCTTCATGTTATTTCATGTGTACTCCCTTACTGGGCTTTATAGCTCACCCTTTTCTTATGAATGTCCTCAGGTTATCCCATGAAATGCTAAGTACGAGGGAATGTAGTGGTTATGTAAATGAAGTTTTCAATAAAGATGTTGTATTTCATGTTTTAAATTTTCATGTAATGATCCTAAGCCCCAAAGATACTAAACCTCTCGATATTGTTTGTTGTATCAAGTGAAGTTTTATGTAATAAATCATGTTTAAGTTTGTAATAAAAGTAGGGTTGTCATAGTTGGTATCAGAGGATAGGTTTAGTTATTTTTGGGATTAGGATTAGAAAACCATAGTAAAGCCTTAGAGACAAGACTAAGTATAATAAAAACATACCTAAGTTTTGGTAAGTACTGATTAAGTGGTTTATCAAACAAATACATCCCTGTCTGGATACGAGCAGGTAGAGGCAGCTCTGGCACCGATGTATCCTAGGGGTAAAACCCAAAAACACCGCTTTGAGCTAGAATCAAACGGGAACTGGTGCACAACAACGGGCCTTGCTTCACTCTTGGTTACGACTCTCCCGGGGGATATGTTTTGATAAATTCACAAGCTTAGTATGAACCCTTATTAAGGGAATTAAAAAAATGAACCTAAGAATATATGTTAGAAAGTAGATCATGAAAATACTAGATTGAAGCCTATAGACTCATGAGTTAAGGAAATAAAAGTTTATTTATAAGTCATCAACTTTTGTCTTTGGATTACCCTTTATGTGGTACCCCTAACTTTCCTTTTATTCCAACCAATGGACTATAATAGGAGGACCCAGGCTAACAACTGTTGTGAAGATCAGTGTGATGACTGTACTAATGAGATGCCCAATCCAATGGGAGAGGGAATCGCGAAATTTGTCATGCTTCTATCTTAGCTAACTCAAGTTTTGAATAGAAACACATGTCAAGAGGAACATCCAAACCCCCCTAAGAAAGAACAAGTCGCTATCGAGAGATTAATGAGACAAAGGCCTCCTACTTTTAGTGGATCATCTGATCCCACGATTTCTGAACAATGGATCAACTCCATTGAAAAGATCTTCTCCATCCTACAATGTTCTGAACAAGAGAAGGTTATCCTGGCTGCTTATCGTATGGAGGGTGAAGCTGATCAATGGTGGAAGTTGATCAAAAATACGAAGCTTGAGGAGGAGATCGAGGAGTTTGAATGGAAGGATTTCCAGAAGATGTTTTTCAATAAATATTTTCCACGCACCCTCCAGCTTAAGATGGAAAGGGACTTCCTTTCCCTCAAGAAAAAAGACGAAGAATCTGTTGAAGCGTACGAGGAAAACTTCACAAGTCTTGCACAATATGCTTCCGACTTTGTCGTTACCCCCGAATGCAAGGTTGACCACTTCTTTGGTGGGATGAAGCCTAGCCTGTGGAAATCATTAGCGATCCGTGACTTTGACAACTATGAAGAAATTGTTCAATGTGCCATCAAGGTCGAAATGGAGATCAGGTAATGACAGGGGTATCATGGGGATAAAAAGCGTAAGGTGGACTTCAATGATGGCAGTCCAATGGATAAATCCAACAGTGCTAAGAAGATCCAGCACCCCACTTGCCAAAAGTGCGGAAAGAAGCACCCTGTAAATTGCTTTAAGGGGACGAGGAAATGCTTTAGGTGTGGAAGAGATGGGAATCTAGCTTTTAACTATCGGCAAGAAAGACCCACGACTGCGACAGAGGATAGGAACGCTCCGTTCGAACCTCAACGCATTGTTCAATGATACAAATGCAAAGAACCAAGGCATTTTGAAAATCAGTGCCCTAATCCAAGGGTTTTCAGAGGCAACCAACAACCTCCAAGGAACAAGGAAGAGATTTTTCCATCACTTCTGCCGAAGTGAACCCTGACAACTAAGTGGTGACAGGTACGCCAGTTATTCATTCAATAATAGAAAACATAATTTTTTATTCAGGTTCTACGCATTCTTTTATATCTCTAAAGTTTAGTAGAACAATCCCAGCACCACCACAAATCATGGAAGTGAAGATGTCGATGAGTATGGAAAATGGGGAAATCATTTCATCCCATGAATATAAGTCCTCCCCTATTATAATATGTGGATTGAATTTCTTGGAGAACCTCGTCATACTACCTCTGGTGGGATTTGATGAAATTCTTGGCATAGATTGACTTTCCTTATATAGAACCAACATAAATTGTCGGGAGAGGGAAATCACACTCCATATAGAGAATCGACCCCCGATTCTTTACAAGTGTAAGGAGGAACATGAATCTCCTTTAGCTCCATCATCTCAAGCATGTATATTACTACCCTATGAGCATGTGTATCTAGCTCAGATGATTGAGTCCAAGAAAGAAACCATCCTTGAAGAAATGCCTATTGTGATGGAATCCGCGGAAGTGTTTTTCGAGGAACTGCCTGGTCTTTCTCCTAGAATAGATGTTTAATTCTCAATTGAACTTATACTAGGGGCCCTAACAATATCCAAGACTTCATATAGAATGGCTGTTGTAGAGCTTGAAGAGCTGAAGAAACAACTACAGGAGAATATGGATAAAGGGTTTATACGCCCAAGTGCTTCACCATGGGGTGCACCAGTCCTCTTCGTCAAGAAGAAGGATGGGTCAATGCGCCTTTGCATCGATTATCGTGAACTTAAAAAAATCACGATAAAGAACAAGTATCCTCTCCCACGAATTGATGACTTTTTTGATCAGCTGCGTGGAGCACAATACTTCTCCAAGGTGGACTTGCAGTCAGGATATTATCAAGTAAGGGTGAAGAAGGAAGATATCCCTAAGACTGCTTTTTGCACAAGATATGGACACTATGAATTCATAGTAATGCCTTTCGGACTCACTAATGCTCCTGAAAACTTCATGGAATAAATGAATAGAGTCTTTAGATATTACCTTGACAAATTTTTGGTAGTCTTTATAGATGATATTCTAATATACTCTAAAACCAAGGAGGATCATGAGGAGCATTTAAGAACTGTACTAGAGACCTTACACAAGGATAAGCTCTATGCAAAGTACAGAAAGTGTGAGTTCTGGTTGAAGGAGGTATCATTATTAGGCCATATCATCACAAGCAAGGAGATATCTGTGGATCCCTCCAAAATAGATGCAATTGAGGGATGACTGAGGCCAACATCGGTAACGAATATCCATAGCTTCTTGGGGTTAGCTGGATATTATAGACGATTTGTGAGAAATTTCTCACTATTGTTCAACCCTCTTACCAAACTAACTTTAAAGGGAGTAAAGTTTTCTTGGAGTGATGAATGCGAAGAAAGCTTCAAGGAGTTGAAAAGGAGGCTTATCACTGCGCCCGTGCTCACTTTACCCACAAGTGGGGAACTTTTTGTGGAATTCAGTGATGCTTTAAAGAAGGGTTTAGGCTGTGTGCTGATGCAGAATGATAAAGTGATATCCTATGACTCAAGGCAGTTGAAAATCCATGAGCGAAACTATCCAATGTATGATATGGAGTTGGCGGCTATGATCTTTTCCTTGAAAATCTGGTGACATTATCTTTATGGGGAGAAATATGAGATATATTCTGACCACAAAAGTCTTAAATATATATTCACACAGAAAGAGCTTAATATGCGCCAGAGAAGATTGATAGAGCTCATCAAGGATTATGACTATTCAATCTATTACCACCCTGGGAAAGAAAACAAGGTGGTAGATGCCCTAAGTAGAAAGGACCCATAGATTCTATCAATGATGATAATTGAGAAGGATCCAATCTTCTTAGACTTGATGAATATGGACATGGGAATCATAAAGAAGGGAAAATCATCAATCCTTTCACAAACGATTACTCAACTGTCTCTTTTGGAAAGGTTAAAGGATGCTCAAAAGGATGATGTGGGAATTTAGGAAAAGGTGGAAGCTATTGAAAAAGGGAAATCCTCAGAGTTTAATGTTAATGAATAAGGAATTGTGTGGTTTGGGAAAAGACTATGTGTTCCATCAAGTCCGGAGCTGAAGAAGGAACTTTTGGATGACGTACATAGTTCAAATTTCTTTATTCACCCAGGGAGCACAAAGATGTATCGAGATCTATGAGAAAACATTTGGTGGGATAATATGAATAAGGAGATTGCTGAATATACATCCAAGTGCCTGGTGTGTCAGCAAGTGAAGGCAGAGAGGCAGAAGTCTAAGGGGATGATGCAACCATTGCCCATACCAGAATAGAAATGGGAGAACATCACCATGGACTTTGTCACCAGACTTCCGAGGACATCCAAAAGAAACAATGAAATCTGGGTTGTTGTGGATTGTCTTACAAAGACTACACACTTCATTGCTATTCGGGAGGATTTATCTTTGGATCAACTGGCACAGATATATATCAGGGAAGCGGTAAGGCTGTATGGAGTGCCACTATCTATTGTGTCTGACCGAGATCCAAGATTCACCTCTAAGTTTTGGAAGAGTCTTCAAAAATCTCTGAATACTGAACTGAACTTCAGTACGGCCTATCATCCTTAAAATGATGGCCAATCTGAGCGGACTATCCAAACACTTGAGGACATGTTGAGAGCATGCTCAATGGACTTTAAAGGAGGATGGGATCAACATCTTCCTATGGTTGAGTTCTCTTATATTAATAGTTTCCACTCGAGCATCCAAATGGCACCATATGAATCCCTTTATGGGAAAAGGTGAAGAACACCGGCGTGTTGGGATGAGGTCAGTGAACGTAAGCTGTTTGGACCAGAAATGGTCGAGGAAATGGTGGAGAAGGTGAAAACCATTCAGCAGCATATCAAGGTAGCCCAGAGTCGACAGAAGAGTTATGCAGATAATCATTAATGAGACCTTGAGTTTAAAGCTGGAGACATGATTTTTCTATGCATATCTCCGTGGAAGAAGGTCATGAGATTTGTAAAGAAAGGGACGTTAAGTCCAAGGTACATCGGCCCCTTCGAGATTCTTGATCGTGTCGGGGCTGTGGCCTATCGACTAGCACTTCCACCTACCATGGCCAAAGTACATGATGTCTTTCATGTATCCCTCTTAAGTAAGTACATACCGGACCCTTCACATGTACTCTCTTATGAGGTGGTGCAATTGGAAGATGATCTTTCTTATGAGGAGCAACCAGTGAAGATCTTAGATCATAGAGAAAAAGTTCTATGAAATAAGACAATGCCCCTCGTCAAGGTGTTGTGGAGAAACCACAAGTTTGAAGAAGCAACTTTGGAATCAGAGGAAATGATGAAGCTGAGTTACCCACATCTGTTTTAGTGTGGGAAAAGGAAAATTTCGAGGGCGAAATTTCTTAAGGGGGGAATATTATAACGACCAAAAGTTTCATTAATGGAAAATCCCTCTTGATCTAGTTAAATGTATCTTTATGCAAAATGTTTTTATAAGATGTCAGCTTTATTGGTTTTATATTAAGAATTTTTACCGTTGCTAATATAGCTGTTGAACAGTGATCACATGATTAGTATAAATATAGGGCTTTAACAAATCCAATTTACTCAGACAAAAGAAGCGATGACCTCATCTAGTAGAATTGCTCCATACGAAGCCCATTTGTCGAAGCTTGGAAAAGAGTTGGCATCTTTGGGCTTCGCTCTTGACCAAGCCCAAGCTAAGCTTCATCATGTCAAGCTCGAATGGGACCGTCTATGGGAAAAGTGGAAGTTGATAGAGATTACCACACAAGTGATGTTATCCGAGCCCCCCAAGAGTCTGTCACCATCACACACCTTACCCTTAGGTCTTATGCGGCTATTTTAAGGGGTTATGTAACAAATCGCTAGTACTATGTTCATGTATATTATTTTTGTATATAATAATGAATATACCTCATTTTCGTTTTTGATACATTGTAAATAGTTTTTAATGTACAAATAGTGTTTTTAGTTATTATTTAATTAAGAATTATATTTTATTAAATTAAGGGATTTTTGAATTAAATAATATTTTAATAAAATATTATTATTATTATTAAAATAATTTTATCATATATATAAATGATCATATAATTTTATGAATGCAATTATAATTTTTATTAAGGTTTGAAAGCCATTTCTGTCAAAACCCGTGAATTTTCAATAAATGACGGTTTTTATTTTAAAAGTGAAAACTAACATATTTAGAAAATTATTTAGATAAAATAAATGTTTTTTCTGGAATCAGGACGTCAAAATTATCCAACGGTGAATTTTTCATAATTTTCTGAGACAGTCAAATTTTTGGGTAAAAATTAAATACCGTTTAAATATATAATGTGTTTTATGACATCATAATGACCCAATAGTGATGTAATAAAATACTATAAGCTTTATGTTCGGCCAATATATGTTTTAACATTAAAATAATGTGATTTTGGGTTTTTTTACTTACTTTTCAAAGCATTAATGGACCCCTCAAGACTTATTAAACACCTTATCTTTTTAAATTGTTTTTCATGGGAGCGTGACTCACCTCTACATAAGCAACCCTATTATTTTAAGAAGTTCGGATTTTGGCCTTATAAAATATTATTTTCCTATTCCCTTTTCCAAAAACCATGGGCAAAAACCATGGGCTGGTTTGTGGTTTGGATTAATTTAATATAAGGGTTCCCAAACTTAAATAATAAAGAATTCCCTCACCTTTCCTATATAAACCCACCCAAACTCCCACTTCCTCATCACTCAAATCCTTTAGAGTTCGTAAGACATCTGCCCTACTCTCTCTAGAATCCTCACAAGGTGCCCCAAGCTCCCAAGAATCCTCTCTCAAGACTCTCTCAAGCCTTTGGAAGCACACTTCCAAGTAAGGGTTTTTCTTCCTTTCACTTTTTGTCCAATTTTCATAATATTGTTATGCCCTTTTAATTTCAATTATAAATGATGAGGTATGGTTTTTAACCTCCCTCATACTTCCATATTATTTTTTTTAATTATGGGATACCCCTTTCTCTCTCATTAAATGTCTCCCATGTACACCCGTTACTATGCCGAAATTCCGAAAGGAACTTCTCTCTCCTCATTTACATTCAAGCAATACTTTTGTACCATGAATCTAAATTCCATTACAATTTTTGGGACATGTATCTATATGACCCCCTTAATGTCAATTTCATTTAGATATGGTGAGACACCCCTTTCTCTCTCATCAACCATTTTTATGAATTCTTATGTCACGCCGTTACGCTGCTGAAATCACACCGATTTTCTAAGCCAATGCCATTGTGTAGTGAATACCATGCCCATTTCTCCATCAAGGGTATTCACCTTTATGAACATTTACTTATTTATTATAAAGTTTCATGTATGAATTCCACATTCCTTTATCATGGAATAAATGATTATGTTTAATGAATCTATGTTTTATGATCCATGTGGCACACTTATGCATGAAATGAAAGTTTAAGAAGGGTGAGCCCTTATAGTGCTCCAATGCATTGGGTAAAGTATAGTATCACGATACTTCATGTTCAATGAGTGTTAACTCATGCTAATTCAAGTGCAATGAGGTTTTACTCGTGTTTTATGTGCAATGAGGATTTACTCATGCTCTATGTGCAATGAGCCTTGGCTCATGCTAATTCCATGTTAAGTGTTGTTGCCACATTTCCATGTTATGATTATCATGCTTTATCATGCCTTTATGTTCATGTTTCTCTTATTCTCTATTGATATTCCTATTGTCTAACATGTATTTTACTCCTCATGTTATTCCATGTGTACTCCCTTACTGGAATTTATATCTCACCCTTTTCTTATGCATGTCCTCAGGTTATCCCATGCAATGCTAAGTACGAGGGAATATAGTGGTCATGTAAATGAATTTTTCAATAAAGATGTTGTATTTCATGATTTAAGTTTTTATGTAATGATCCTAAGCCCTAAAGACACTAAACCTCTCGATCTTTTTTGTTGTATCAAGTGAAGTTTTATGTAATAAATCATGTTTAAGTTTATAATAAAAGCAGGGTTGTCATAGTTCTGGTGGCTTGGTTTGAATCGGTTAGTTGTAGAGTTTGTGTCTCGGTGTTTGGTTTTCCAAAAAGGTGAAGTTTATGCACTATGTTCCCAGTGGATTTCTCTAACCATTAGATGTTCCCAAGTATAAGTGGGAGGAAATATTTATGGAATTCATCACTGGTTTACCTCAAACTTAGGGAGGATTTGAATCTATTTGGGTGATATTGGATCATTTGATGAAATCATCCCACTTTATAGCGATTAAGGAGTCAAGATCAATTGAGGTTTTATTGATTCATTACCTAAAGGAGGTGGTGAGAGTACATAGAATCCTAAGGATGATCATCTATGATAATGATCCTTATTTTACCTCCAAGGTGTGGTGAGGTATCCAACATTCTTCTATCACTCAGTTATTCCTTAAAAATACTTTCCACCCACATACAGACGATTAGACAGAGCAGACCATTCAGACTCTCAAGGACATGTTGCATGCTTATTTCCTAGGTTTTGGAGGTTTTTGGATGAGGAACCTAACTTGGGTCAAGTTTTCTTACAAAAATAGTTTCCACTCCACAATTGGTGTGACAATATTTAAAGCTTTGTACAGTTGATATTTTCGTTCTAGGTTGTGTTGGACTGGGGTTGGAGATTCAAAAATTCTTGGACCGAAACTAGTACAGAGAAAAAAAGACGATTTAGGTGATTCTTGAGAGGTTGAAGGAAGAAAAAATTGTTATAATTCCTATAATTTCCATAGAAGGAGACCTATGGATCTCAACATTGGAGGACATGTGTTCTTAAAATTTTCATCTCATCATGGGCAATGAAGGTTTGGTCATGGGAGTAATCTTTCTCCCTAGTTTGTTGGGCCTTTCAAGGTTTTATCTTGTATTAGAGTCATTATGTATCAAAAACCACTTATTTAATAGATGATATAGATACATGATGCATTCCATATGTCACAACTTCACCATTATCTTCATTACGACTCTCAGGTCAACGATTGGGTCAAGATCGACATTGATGTTGATGCGACCTTCAAGGAGAGACTTGTGGAGATCCAGGACCACTAGAAGAAGGTGTTGTGTGGGTGTTTTATTCCTTTGGTTTATTTCATGTGGAAATATGGTGGTGTAGAGGAGAGTACATAAGAACATGATTCATAGATACATTCTCAATATCCTAATCCATTTTATATTTATCTCTTCTCTTATAGAGATACTCATTTTTGAAGTTATTAACCTATATATAGTTTATGATATTTTTACTCTTTCTTGATGTATTATTTATAGCCTTGATCTTGTTTGAGAGGTATCTCTCCCATGAAAGTTTTTAGGAGATGGTTATTGGGGTTGCATAGTTTTATGCTTTTCTCCTCTAAGTGAGGTGGTTGATTTTCAATGTTGGTGAGATTATTGAGAGGTATCTCATGGGTTGGATGTTCAAATGACCCTTTTTCTTTTCCTTCTCTCAGGGTTTGGTTTTAAATTCTCAAGGATGATAATTGTTTGAGAGGTATATGTTGTAAGGGATTGAATACTTCTATCTCTTCTCTTTGTGTGTTTTCAAAGACCATGGTTCTTGGAGGAATCCTAGTATAGGTTCAATAGTGTTTGAGATATATAATATAGAAGTAGGAGGAGTTCATGACATGAAATGCAGTTCATTTCATGAGTGGGAAATTTGTAGCTGAAAGTGGTTGTTCATGTATTGAATAAGAGGAGTTTGCAGGGTGAATTCACAATGTGTATGGTATATTCATGACATTAAAGGGTGGAGGATAAAATTTGATAAATCTATCCCAAAAAACTCATAGTGTGAATGTGTAGTTCATGATGTGAATTAAACCTAGGTTTGGTGGATCTGGGAGATATGTTTTTTGGAAGATGTTAAATTCATGACATTCATGATGTGAATGACCCATTCACATCATGAAATTTTGTTCAACAGAATGCCTATAAATCCTGTCACACCCTTAGTTCCCTTAAAATCCTCCAATTCTATCCCAAACCTGGGTGACCATAGGAGCTCTCTCAAGGTGTTTTAAATCCTTTTCAAATGGTATTGATCTTTGACTTCTCGTGTTTGATCCATAGTGATCTAAGGTGTGTTTACATCTTTCTCTTGTGGTTTCATATTCAATCGGTCTTGTTTCCTCCCACTATTTATTTCCATGATATGATAGTTTATCTCCTTGTTTTTATGGAGTTATTTTGATGTTTAATGGCATGGTTGTGGTTTGGCGTTCTTGGAGGTCTGTATTTTTCTTTACAGAAGAAGTGATAAAAGACCCTCTTATTGTTTCATTCTCATTCAAGAATAGTTAAATCCTTGAGGTAGGGGATTAATTATGTAGAGACTTAGGTTTTTGGCACTGTCAGACTTTGGAATATTTCTTCGAAGAATTCCATAGCTAGGCGCGAAGACGGCGTGCGATTCCGAGGCCCGGTGTGCCCGGAATTAATTTTATAAAAATATTAAGTATTTTTATACTATGCACGTGGCGGGGGTGTGATATCTCCTAAACGGTAGCTCAGAATGGGAATCTGAGGGCACAGTTGTGTCCGGAACGTGCCGTTTACCCTAGGCGAGGTGTAAACTTTGCGGGTGCGGACCTGGGGTGAGAAACACCACCAGGGGCATTTCTGTAATTAAATGGAGAAGTTAGTGTGCGAGCATCGGCTCGAATAACTTCTGAACGGAGTCTCAGATGGAAAATCTGAGTCCACCGTTGCGTTCAGAACGGCGTGTTTACCCTAGGGGTGACCTTACCTTTGTTCGTATCGGGCTTCGGGTCCGAGGCGGGTTTGGCGCCGGCGGGCGGCTGATATAAATATCAGCACCCCCCTTTTCATTCCTCTCGGTGTTCTTCGCCGTTCTTCACCACCGATCCACCGAATCGAGCAAACAGAGCACCCACGAGCTCAGATTTCGACGGCAGACGTTCCAGGAGCGTGCAACGGAAGCTCTGGAGCGCGGATCTAAGGCAGAACGTCGGCGTTTCGCCCGTGAGGTAGGTGGTTTGAGTTTTAACCCCTGATCCCTTTTTTGCGGCGTTTTTCTACAAATCGAAGCCATAGCAGTGTAGATCGGGTCCTGGGGGACGCGCAGATGCTTCCGGATCTGCGTTTGGACCCTCGAGGTGCCTCCAGCGGACCTCGGCAGGTTCGCCGGCGGAGGCCGGCAGCGGCGGCCCACGGCGGTCCGTGGCGGTCTGCGGCGGCGCACGACGGCGCGCGGGCCCAACCGCTGGAGCGCGGCGGAGTGCCGCCGGCCAGGGCGAGCCGGCGGTGGCGGGCCGGTCCGACCACTTTTTCTTATAAGGGGGTCTTTAGACCCCCGTTTCTTGCAATCCGGGAGTCGGATTCACGTGCCGTTTGCGGCGACGCGACCCTGGGGAAGAGGCGAACCCTCCGGTGTAAGTTCGAGGGTTTATTGGTTCGAGAGTGTGGCCCGGGAGCTATAAACGTCGTATAAAATAATATTATTTTATTATTTTAAGACTTCGGGCCGTTGTAACTTCTACCTGGAGCGTCCGAATAACGTGCCGTCAGTGGCGTTGAGACCCTGATGGTACGTCGGACTTTTTGAGATGGTTTCCAGGTGTTGGGTCTGAGAACAGGGTGTGGGCCCCATGAGACCGGGTTTTGGCATTTGCGGAGAAACGCAGCTTTCGCACCAGGAGTCCAATTTTGGCGGATGACTAGTCGATCCTGTGTGTTTTTTTCGAGAGGATCGCAATGGTGCGAGCCGATCGATGAGTTTCAGAATTGAGGCGTGGGCCCCACCCGAGCTGGCTTCAGTGAATAGTACTTTTTTCACCGGGTGTCCGTTTCGGACGAGCGAGTAGTCGATTCTGCTTGTTTTTATGAGGGGATTGCCTTGGTATGGTCCGCTCGATGGGTTTCGGGATCGTTATGTGGGCCCCGCATGGCTAGCTACGGTGAATAGTGCCTTTTTCACCGGTGCTCCGTTTCGGGCGAGTAAACAGCCTATCTTGCGTGTTTTTCCACGTAGAATGCGATGATGGCCTCGGTTTTGGCCTTGGAGATGTGCAGTGTGGTGTTGTTGTGGGTCGCTCGGGTTAGCGACGTTTTTGACCAGCAGTGGTTGAGGGTACTCCCTTGGTTCGTTCCCACGAGGGTTCGTGTGGCATCACAACCTCCGTATAGGTTTGTGATCCTCTCGATGGGATGTTTAAATTGTTAGAGTTATGGCATCCCTCCGGTGGGCCCGGAGCGGGATCCTCTAGCATCATTTCCCTAGATTGGGTTCTTGGTATCGTTGTGACCGCTTATTCACGGGCGGCGATCCCCTATCTAGCAGGTTAACCCCGTAGGGTTTGTGGCATCATCGGGAATATTATCCCCTAAGTAGTGGGCTGCGATCAGTAGGGTTGTGGCATCGTCGGGTATATGATCCCCTGCTCAGCATCAGGTTTACAGTAGGGTTTCAAAATCGTTGGTTATACGATCCCCTACTCAGCGCGTGGTTTCTGTAGGGTTGTGGTATTGTTAGTTCGATCCCCTACATCGTGAGTTATACCAGATAGGGTTCTGGTATCTTTGTGACCACTTTTATACGGGCGATGATCCTCTATCTGAGTGTCGTGCTTCTATCGAGCGCCAGATCGGGTTGTGGTATCCCACAGCGGATCCTGGGTGTGATCCCCTATCTGTGAGAACTACGTATGTCAGATCGGGTCGTGGTATCCCCCCAGTGGACCCTGGGAGTGATCCCTTATCTGTGAGCTTCGTATACCGGAGAGGGTTCTAGTATCCCCTAGTGGACCCTCAGAGCGATCCCCTATCCGAGGAGTTTGGTGGTTCTGTTGTTTCAATGAGGTTTCCTCAGTGATGCTAACCGACGAGCGTGATCTCTTGGGTGAGCGTCTGAGGGGTTTGTGAGAAACCTGATGGAGTGTATCTCTCGGATGAGTGTCATCTGGGATGACAGTGATCATGGAGTGTGCTCTCCTGGTTGTGGACAGTTTCTGGTGATGAGGTCGGTACCTCTTGTGGTTTGTTGCATGAGCTGATTATATCTGGATTGTTCAAGGTGTATGTATGGGCACACTCCTGAGATAAGATGACTAGTTGTGTTTAGCTGAGGATGGTCATGAGATGGAGTTTCTCTCTCGTTTGGGTTCCCTCTGGATGGGATGAGTGGACTGTTTCCTTTCAGTTACTCTCTTTTGTTTTGGGTTTTTGGGGTGCCTACTGAGTATGTTTATACTCACCCCTGCACGGGCTTTGCCCGCACATGTTTGTGTCTTGTGCAGACCACATGCCTTTCGACGGAGTCCCAGGAGGACCCGGAGCAGGCAGAGCTGAGTGAGCGAGACTGACCGGGGTGTTTGCTGGTGCGGTGCCGAGGGAGCTTTCTGGCGGTGTTTGTGGCAGCGTCCCCCTTCTTCAGAGTAGGTTGGATGCACTTTGTCGTTTTCTTTTGGTGGGCCATGTTTTTCCCTTTTGTACTTTTTCTGTTGCACTCTGGTTTGGGATAGATTGTATGCATGCATTTACTTTTCAGTTTTCTATATCTATGCACTGTTGCATGGAGGTGTTGGTGGCTGTGTGTGTACATGTACCTTAGGCTAATTCCTCCCATGTGTGTGATAGCCTACTCGGCGCTGGACGCCAGCCCCTGGCCTATTGGAGGTGGGCTTGGGGAGTCGCGGCTCGAGCCTCGTTGGGTCGGGTCGTGACAGAGTGGTACTAGAGGAGGTTCCACCTTTGGGATCTCAGAGCATAGCTGGTCTCATTGTTAGGTTGGTTTGGGTTGCATAGAGGCAGTGTTAGGATGTTTCGAGTTTGGATTTCAGGCCAGGGACTCCAGTGTTGGTGCGCCGGGCGACGTATCCATACACCAGGACTCTGATAACCTTCCTTTCAACTCGGGACATTCGTACACTGGTCGCGGGGGAACATAACGGTACATGCATCATATATGACTGGGTTTTTGGGTTTTCCTTATCCTTCACGAGTCATCTCTCCAGATATACGTTTTGACTGTGGTGCATCTTGAATGTATCTCAGGATGCCTCCACGATGACAGCCAACGAGGGGTCCGCAACAGGATTGTGGTGACAATCCACCTCGTGTAGAGGCTGTGGACCAGGGCGCTGGTTCTGAGGCTGGACCTCCAGGTGGTCCGCCAGTTGAGCCACCACTTGTCAAGCAGCTGTTTGTGCCGGAAGTGTAGGATGAGGTTGCACGTAGGCTGAGTGCGCTGTACCCAGACCCCCAGGCAGCTGATGAGTGGCTTGAGGCAGTCACCCGAGTTTTCCACCTAGTGAGGACACCTCCAGATCAGATGGTGGTCCTAGAGGCGAGCCTTCTGCATGGTTCTGCCGGGTGATGGTGGAGTTTGGTGATGCAGTCCCATGATGAGGAGATGCTCACATGGGCAGAGTTTGAGCGGCTCTTCATGGAGGCGTTCTATCCGGTGACGCTGAGGTCAGTGCGGATTCAGGAGCTTCTGCAGCTTTGGCAGGAGGGCCTGACCGTTTCGGAGTACTCATCAAGGTTTACAGACCTGTCGCGCTACTCCCTGGATATGGTTTGAGACATGTTCTTTAGGTCTTAGACCTTTGAGCAGGGCTTACGCAGGGACATCTGAGCAGGTGTGGTTTCCTTGTACCTTCCCACCTATGCTGGAGTGCTGGAGCGAGCATTGGTGGTGGAGAGTTTTCTGGCTGAGCAGATCCCCCTGTTAGTGCTGGGAATGTGAGACCTGAGACTTTGTCAGTCAGATCGGCATCTGGTAGCCGACGATAGACTCAGGGGTTTGGACATGGTCAACGTTTCAGGAGGCGACCCCAGGATGGAGGATCTGAGGCTCAGGGCTCACAGGGCTCGTAGGACAGTTTTGGTCAGCCACAGGAGAGGCGGTGTTATGCTTGTGACGTTCAGGGACATCTTGCTAGAGATTGTTTGACCCGACATACTACTGAGAGGGAGCTGGTCGATGGATCGCCTTGGTAGAGGCAGCGTCTCGAGCAAGGAGGTCCGCAGGGCGGCGGACGTGGCGGCGAAGCGGGTGCAACAGGAGGAGGTGGTAGGCGGTATCAGTTGCCACCACCCCCACCCCCAGGTGGTTCATGCCAAGATCAGGGAGCTGGTGGCCTAGGGAAAGGACAAATTCATGCCCTATAGGCTGTTGACCTGGAGGCTCCGCGGATGGATAGAGGTACGCCTTGTGTCCTTTCTACTTTTTGCAGTAGTTTGATAGACACTGTTTAGCGGTACCCTTTCCTTTACGTTGCTTGATCGAGTTTTGTTAAGGGAGTTGGTAAGACCCTGTGTGTGTGTTGTTGGTCATGCATCAAATGTGTGAGGAAGAGGGATCCTTCCCCCACCGAGACGCGTTTTTGGGAAGCGATTAAAACCATGCGGGCGAGTCAGTTCTTCCCAAAGCGGATAGTATCGAGGTGTGGTGGATGAGTCCCTTTGACTTATGCATTCGGGCAGGGGTGTTTGTTGGTGAACTCGCTGGTGTGTGAGACCCAGTTGAGAGTCCAGTCTCTGTCCTTGTGCTTAGGGATTTTCAGGGATGAAAAGTTCTAAGGGGGGGAGGATGTAGCGAGTTATACCAGATAGGGTTCCGGTATCGTTGTGACCACTTTTATATGGGAGATGATCCTCTATCTGAGTTTCATGCTTCTATCAAGCACCAGATCGGGTTGTGGTATCCCCCAACGGATCCTGGGTGTGATCCCCTATCTATGAGAACTACGTATGTCAGATCGGGTCATGGTATCCCGCCAGCAGACCCTGGGAGTGATCCCCTATCTGTGAGCTTCGTATACCGGAGAGGGTTCTGGTATCCCCTATTGGACCCTAGGAGCGATCCCCTATCTGAGGAGTTTGGTGGTTCTGTTGTTTCAACGAGGTTTCCTTAGTGATGCTAACCGACGAGCGTGATCTATCGGGTGAGCGTCTGAGGGGTTTGTGAGAAACCCTATGGAGTGTATCTCTCGGATGAGTGTCATCTGGGATGATAGTGATCGTGGAGTGTGCTCTCCTGGTTGTGGACAGTTGCTGGTGATGAGGTCGGTACCTCCTGTGGTTTTTTGTGTGAGATGATTATATCTGGATTTTTCAAGGTGTATGTATGGGCATACTTCTGAGCTAAGCTGACTAGTTGTGTTTAGCCGAGGATAGTCGCGAGATGGAGTTTCTCTCTCGTCTGGGTTCCCTCTGGCTAGGATGAGCGGACTGTTGCCTTTCAGTTGCTCTCTTTTGTTTTGGGTTTTTGGGGTGCCTACTGAGTATGTTTATACTCAACCATGCATGGGCTTTTCCCGCACATGTTTATGTCTTGTGCAGACCACAGGCCTTTCGACAGAGTCCCAGGAGGACCCGGAGCAGGAGGAGATGAGTGAGCGAGACTGACCGCGGTGTTTGCCGGTGTGGTGCCAAGGGAGCTTTCCGGCGGTGTTTGTGGCAGTGTCCCCCTTCTTCAGAGCAGGTTGGACACGCTTTGTCGTTTTCTTTTGGTGGGCCCTATTTTTACCTTTTGCACTTTTTCTGTTTCACTCTGGTTTGGGATAGATTGTATGCATGCATTTACTTTTCAGTTTTCTATATCTCTGGACTGTTGCATGGAGGTGTTGGTGGGTGCATGTGTACAGGTACCTTAGGCTAATTCCTCCCATGTGCGTGATAGACTACTCGGCACTAGACGCTAGCCCTTGGCCTATTGAAGGCGGGCTTGGGGAGTCGCAGCTCAAGCCCCGTTGGGTCGGGTTGTGACAGAGTGGTATCAGAGGAGGTTCCGCCTTTGGGATCTCAGAGCATAGTTGGTCTCGCTGTGAGGTTGGTTTGGGTTGCATAGCGGTAGTGTTAGGATGTTTCGAGTTCATCTTTCAGGCCAGAGACTCCAGTGTTGGTGCGGCGGCCGACGTATCCATACACCAGGACTCTGATAACCTACCTTTCGATTTGGGACATTCGTACACTGGTCACGGGGGAACATAACGGTACATGCATCATATAGGACTGGGTTTTTGGGTTTTCCTTGTCCTTCACAAGTCAGCTCTCCAGATATACTTTTTGACTGTGGTGCGTCTTGAATGTATCTCAAGATGACTCCACACCGACAGCCAGCGAGGGGTCCGTAGCAGGATTGTGGTGACGATCCGCCCCATGTAGAGGCTGTGGACCAGGGCGTAGGTTTTGAGGCTGGACCTCCAGGTGGTCCGCCAGTTGAGCCACCACTTTTCGAGAAGCTGGTTGTGCCGGTAGTGCAGGATGAGGTTGCGCGCAGGCTGAGTGCGCTGCACCCAGACCCCCAGGCACCTGATGACTGTCTTGAGGCAGTCACCTGATTTTTCCGCCTAGTGAGGACACCTCCACATCAGATGGTGGTCCTAGCGGTGAGCCTTCTGCATGGTTCTGCTGGGCGATGGTGGAGTTTGGTGACGCAGTCCCATGATGAGGAGACGCTCACGTGGGTAGAGTTTGATCGGCTCTTCAGGGAGGAGTTCTATCCAGTGACGCTGAGGTCAGTGCGGATTCAGGAGCTTCTGCAGCTTCGGCAGGAGGGCCTGACCGTGTCAGAGTACTCAATGAGGTTTACGAACCTATTGCGCTACTCCCTGGATCTGGTTCGAGACCTATTCTTTAGGGATCAGACCTTTGATCAGGGCTTACGCAGGGACATCCGAGAAGGTGTGGTTTCCTTGGGCTTGCCCACCTATGCTGGAGTGCTGGAGCGAGCATTGGTGGTGGAGAGTTTTATGGTTGTGCAGATCCTCCCTGTTAGTTTTGGGCATGCGAGAGCTGAGACTTCGTCAGTCAGATCAACATATGGTAGCCAACGACAGACTCAGGGGTCTGGACGTGGTCGATATTTCAGGAGGCGACCCTAGGATGAAGGATCTGAGGCTCAGGGCTCACAGGGCTCGCAGGCCAGTTTTGGTCAGCCACAGGAGAGGCGGTGTTATGCTTGCGACGGTCGGGGACATCTTGCTAGAGATTGTCCGACCTGACATGCTACTGAGAGGGATCCGTTCGATGGACCGCCTTGGCAGAGGCAGCATCTCGAGAAAGGAGGTCCACAGGGCGGCGGACGTGGCGGTGAAGCGGGTGCAGCAAGAGGAGGTGGTAGGCTGTATCAGTTTCTACCACCCCCACCCCAAGGTGTTCCATGCCAAGCTTAGGGAGCTGGTGTCCAAGGGCGAGGACAACTGCATGCCCTAGAGGCTGTTGACTCGAAGGCTCCGCAGATGGATAGAGGTACGCCTTGTGTCCTTTCTACTTTCTGTAGTAGTTTGATAGACACTGTTTAGCGGTACCCTTTCCTTTCCGTTGCTTGATCAAGTTTTGTTCAGGGAGTTGGTAAGACCCTGTGTGTGTGTTTTTCATCATGCTTTGAATGTGTGAGGAAGAAAGATCCTTCCCCCACCGAGACTCATTTTTGTGACGCGATTAAAACCATGTGGGTGAGTCAGTGCTGCCCAAAGAGGATAGTATCGAGGTGTGGTGGATGAGTCCCTCTGACTTATGCATTCGGGAAGGGGTGTTTGTTGGTGAACTCGCTGGTGTGCGAGACCCAGTTGAGATTCCAGTCGCTTTCCTTGTGCTTAGGGCTTTTTGGGGATGAAAAGTTCTAAGGGGGGGGGGATGTAGCGAGTTATACCAGATAGGGTTTCGGTATCGTCATGACCACTTTTATACAGGCGATGATCCTCTATCTGAGTGTCGTGCTTCTATCGAGAACTAGATCAGGTTATGGTATCCCCCAGCAGATCCTGGGTGTGATCCCCTATCTGTGAGAACTACGTATGTCAAATAGGGTCGTGGTATCCCCCCAGCGAATCCTGGGAGTGATCCTTTATCTGTGAGCTTCGTATACCAGAGAGGGTTCTGGTATCCCCTAGTGGACCCTAGGAGCAATCCCCTATATGTGGAGTTTGGTAGTTCTGTTGTTTCAATGAGGTTTCCTTAGTGATGATAACTGATGAGCGTGATCTCTCGAGTGAGCGTCTGAGGGGTTTGTGAGAAACCCGATGGAGTGTATCTCTCGGATGAGTGTCATCTGGGATGACAGTGATTGTAGAGTGTGCTCTCCTGGTTGTGGACAGTTGCTGGTGATGAGATCGGTACCTCTTGTGGTTTGTTGCGTGAGCTGATTATATCTAGATTGTTCAAGGTGTATGTATGGGAATACTCCTGAGCTAAGCTGACTAGTTTTGTTTAGCCGAGGATGGTCGCGAGATGGAGTTTCTCTCTCGTCTAGGTTCCCTCTGGCTGGGATGAGTGGACTGTTTCCTTTCAGTTGCTCTCTTTTTTTTTTGGGTTTTGGGGTGCCTACTGAGTATGTTTATACTCACCCCTGCACAGGCTTTGCCCACACATGTTTGTGTCTTGTGCAGACCATAGGCCTTTCGACGGAGTCCCAGGAGGACCCGGAGCAGGAGGAGTTGAGTGAGCGAGACTGACCGGGGTGTTTGCCGGTGCTGTGTCGAGGGAGCTTTACAGCGGTGTTTGTGGCAGCGTCCCCCTTCTTCAGAGAAGGTTGGACGCGCTTTGTCGTTTTCTTTTGGTGGGCCATGTTTTGCCCTTTTTTACTTTTGCTGTTGCACTCTGGTTTGGGATAGATTGTATGCATGCATTTACTTTTCATTTTTCTATATCTCTGCACTTTTTCATGGAGGTGTTGGTGGGTGCGTGTGTACAAGTACCTTAGGCTAATTCCTCCCATGTGTGTGATAGCCTACTCAGCGCTGGACGCTAGCCCCTGGCCTATTGGAGGCGGGCTTGAGGAGTCGCGGCTCAAGCCCTGTTGGGTCGGTTCGTGACAGAGTGGTATCAGAGGAGGTTCCACCTTTGGGATCTCAGAGCGTAGCTGGTCTCGCTGTGAGGTTGGTTTGGGTTGCATAGCGGGAGTGTTAGGATGTTTCAAGTTCGGATTTCAGGCCAGGGACTCCAGTGTTGGTGCGGTGGCTGATGTATCCATACACCAGGACTCTGATAACCTGCCTTTTGACTCGGGATATTCATACACTAGTCGCGGGGGAACATAACGGTACATGCATCATGTAGAACTGGGTTTTTGGGTTTCCCTTGTCCTTCACGAGTCAGCTCTCTAGATCTACTTTTTGACTGTGGTGTGTCTTGAATGTATCTCAGGATGCCTCCACGACGACAGCCAACGAGGGGTCCGCAACAGGATTGTGGTGACGATCCGCCCCGTGTAGAGGCTGTGGACTAGGGCACAGGTTCTGAGGCTGGACCTCTAGGTGGTCCGCCAGGTGAGCCACCACTTATCGAGTAGCTGGTTGTGCCGGCAGTGCAGGATGAGGTTCCGCACAGGCTGAGTGCGCTGCACTCAGACCCCCAGGCAGCTGATGACTGGATTGAGGCAGTCACCTGAGTTTTCCGCCTAGTGAGGACACCTCCAGATCAAATGGTGGTCCTAGCGGTGAGCCTTCTGCATGGTTCTGCCGGGAGATGGTGGAGTTTGGTGATGCAGTCCCATGATGAGGAGTCACTCACCTGGGCAGAGTTTGAGAGGCTCTTCAGGGAGGAGTTCTATCCGGTGACGCTAAGGTCAGTGCGGATTCAGGAGCTTCTGCAGCTTCGGAAGGAGGGCCTGACCATGTCGGAGTACTCAGCGAGGTTTACAGAACTGTCACGCTACTCCCTGGATATGGTTCGAGACCCATTCTTTAGGTCTCGGACCTTTGAGTAGGGATTACGTAGGGACATCCGAGAAGGTGTGGTTTCCTTGTGCCTGCCCACCTATGCTGGTGTGCTGGAGCGAGCATTGGTGGTGGAGAGTTTTATGGATGTGCAGATCGCCCCTGTTAGTGTTGGGCACATGAGAGCTGAGACTTCGTCAGTCGGATCGACATCTGGTAGCCGACGACAGACTCAGGGTTCTGGACGTGGTCGACGTTTCAGGAGGCGACCCCAGGATGGAGGATCTGAGGCTCAGGGCTCACAGGGCTCGCAGGCCAGTTTTGGCCAGCCACAGGAGAGGCGGTGTTACGCTTGCGACAGTCGGGGACATCTTGCTAGAGATTGTCTGACCCGATGTGCTGCTGAGAGGGAACCGGTCGATGGACCACCTTGGCAGAGGTAGCGTCTCGAGCAAGGAGGTCTGTAGGGAGGCAGACGTGGCAGCGAAGCGGGTGTAGCAGGAGGAGGTGGTAGGCGGTATCAGTTGCCACCACCCCACCCCCAAGTGGTCCACTCCAAGCTCAGGGAGCTGGTGGCCGAGGGAGAGGACAGCTGCATGCCGTAGAGGCTGTTGACTCGGAGGCTCCGCGGATGGATAGAGGTACACCTTGTGTCCTTTCTACTTTCTGCAGTAGTTTGATAGACACTGTTTAGCGGTACCCTTTACTTTCCGTTTCTTGATCGAGTTTTGTTCAGGGCGTTGGCTAGACCCTGTGTGTGTATTGTTCGGCATGCTTCGAATGTCTGAGGAAGAGGGATCCTTCCCCCACCGAGACGCGTTTTTGTGATGCGATTAAAACTGTGTGGGCGAGTCAGTGCCGCCCAAAGAGGATAGTATCGAGGTGTGGTGGATGAGTCCCTCTGACTTATGCATTCGGGCAGGGGTGTTTGTTGGAGAACTCGCTGGTGTGCGAGACCCAGTTGAGAGTCCAGTCGCTTTACTTGTGCTTAGGGCTTTTCGGGGACGAAAAGTTCTAAGGGGGAGAGGATGTAGAGACTCGGTTTTTTGGCCCTGTCAGAATTTGGAATATTTCTACAAAGAATTCCAGAGCTAGGCGCGAAGACGGCGTGCGATTCCGAGGCCCTGTGTGCCCGGAATTAATTTTATAAAAATATTAAGTATTTTTCTACTATGCACGTGGTGGGGGTGTGATATCTCCTAAACGGTAGCTCATAACGGGAATCCGAGGGCACAGTTGCATCTGGAACGTGCCGTTTACCCTAGGCGAGGTGTAAACTTTGCGGGCGCGGGCCTGCGGTGAGAAACGCCACCAGGAGCATTTCTGTAATTAAATGGAGAAGTTAGTGTGCGAGCGTCGGCTCAAATAAATTCTGAACAGAGTCTCGGATGGAAAATCTGAGTCCGCCGTTGCGTTTAGAACGGCGCGTTTACCCTAGGGGTGACCTTACCTTTGTTCGCATCGAGCGTCGAGTCCGAGGCGGGTTTGGTGCCGGCGGGCGGCTGATATAAATATCAGCACCCCCCCTTTTTTCATTCCTCTCAGTGTTCTTCACCGTTCTTCGCCGCCGATCCGCCGAATCGGGAAAACGAAGTGTCCACGAGCTCAGATTTCGATGGCGGACGTTCCAGGAGCGTGCAGCGGAAGCTCTGGAGCTTGGATCTAAGGCAGAACGTCGGCGTTTCGCCCGCGAGGTAGGCGGTTTGAGTTTTAACCCTAGATCCCTTTTTTTGCTGCATTTTTCTACAAATCGAAGCCGTAGCAGTGTAGATCGGGTCCCAGGGGATGCACAGATGCTTCCGGATCTGCGTTTGGACCCCCCGTGGTGCCTCCGGCGGACCTCAGAAGGTTTGCCGGCGTGGCACCGGCGCGGCGGTGCCGGCGGAGGCCGGCAGCGGCGCCGACAGGGGAGGCCTGTGGCGCCGCGCGGCGGTCCGGGGCGCTGCGCGGGCCCAGCTGCCGGAGCGCGGCGGAGTGCCGCCGGCCAGGGCGGGCCGGTCCAGGCCGGTCCGACCAGTTTTTCTCATACGGGGGTCTTTAGACCCCCGTTTCTTGCAATCCGGGAGTCGGATTCATGTGCCGTTTGTGGCGACGCGACCCTCGGGACGAGGCGAACCCTCTGGTGTGGGTTCAAGGGTTTAGTGATTCAAGATTGTGGCCCGAGAGCTAGAAACGTCGTATAAAATAATATTATTTTATTATTTTACGACTTCGGGACGTTGTAACGTCTACCCGGAGCATCCGAATGACGTGTTGTCAGTGGCGTTGAGACCCTGATGGTACGGTGGATTTTTTGAGATGATTTTAGAGTGTTGGGGCTGAGAACAGGGTGCGGGCCCCACGGGGCTGGGTTTTGGCGTTTGCGGAGAAACGCAGCTTTCGCACCAGGAGTCCGATTTTGGCGGATGACGAGTCGATCTTGTGTGTTTTTCCGAGAGGACCGCAATGGTGCGAGCCGTTTGATGAGTTTTGGAATTGAGGTGTGGGCCAGACCCAAGCTAGCTTTGGTGAATAGTACCTTTTTTACCGGGTGTCCGTTTCAGACGAGCGAGTAGTCAATTCCGCTTTTTTTTCCGAGGGGATCGCCGTGGTATGGTCCGCTCGATGGGTTTCGGGATCGTTGTGTGGGCCCTGCACAGCTAGATACGGTGAATAGTGCCCTTTTCACCGGTGCTCCGTTTCGGGCGAGTAAACAGCCTATCCTGCGTGTTTTTCCACGTAGAACGCGATGGTGGCCTTGGTTTTGGCCTTGGAGGTGCGCAGTGTGGCATTGTTGTGGGTCGCTCAGGTTAGCGACGTTTTGGACCAGCAGTGGTTGAGGGTACTCCCTTGGTTTGTTCCCACAAGGGTTCGTGTGGCATCACAACCTCCGTATAGGTTTTTGATCCTCTCGATGGGATGTTTAAACTGTTAGAGTTGTGGCATCCCTCCGGTGGGCCCGGAGCGGGATCCTCTAGCATCTTTTCCCTAGACCGGGTTCTTGGTATCGCTGTGACCGCTTATTCACGGGCGGCGATCCCCTATCTAGCAGGTTAACCCCGTAGGGTTTGTGGAATCATCGGGAATATGATCCCCTACGCAGTGGGCCGCACTCAGTAGGGTTGTGGCATCATTGGGTATACGATCCCCTGCTCAACATCACGTTTATAGTAGGGTTGCAGAATCTTTGGTTATACGATCACCTACTCAGCGCGTAGTTTCTGTAGGGTTGTGGTATCGTCAGTTCGATCCCCTACATCGCGAGTTATACTAGATAGGGTTCCAGTATCATCGTGACCACTTTTATACGGGCGATGATCCTCTATATGAGTGTCGTGCTTCTATCGAGCGCCAGATCGGGTTGTGGTATCCCCCAATGGATCCTGGGTGTTATCCCCTATCTATGAGAACTGCATATGTCATATCGGGTCGTGGTATCCCCCTAGTGGAACCTGGGAGTGATCCCCTATCTGTGAGCTTCGTATCCCGGAGAGGGTTCTGGTATCCCCTAGTGGACCCTAGGAGCGATCCCCTATCCGAGTAGTTTGGTGGTTCTGTTGTTTCAACGAGGTTTCCTCAGTGATGCTAACTGACGAGCGTGATCTCTAGGGTGAGCGTCTGAGGGGTTTGTGAGAAACCCAATGGAGTGTATCTCTCGGATGAGTGTCATCTGGGATGACAGTGATCATGGAGTGTGCTCTCCTGGTTGTGGACAGTTGCTGGTGATGTGGTCGGTACCTCTTGTGGTTTGTTGCGTGAGCTGATTATATCTGGATTGTTCAAGGTGTATGTATGGACATATTACTTTGCTAAGCTGACTAGTTGTGTTTAGCCGAGGATGGTCGCGAGATGGAGTTTCTCTCCCATCTGGGTTCCCTCTAGACGGGATGAGTGGACTGTTTCCTTTCAGTTTCTCTCTTTTTTTTTGGGTTTTTGGGGTGCCTACTGAGTATGTTTATACTCACCCCTGCACGGGCTTTTCCCACACATGTTTGTGTCTTGTGCAGACCACATGCCTTTCGACGGAGTCCCAGGAGGACCCGAAGTAGGTGGAGCTGAGTGAGCGAGACTGACCGGGGTGTTTTCCGGTGCAGTGCTGAGGGAGCTTTCCGGCGGTGTTTGTGGCAGCGTCCCCCTTCTTCAGAGCAGGTTGGACACGCTTTGTCATTTTATTTTGGTGGGCCCTGTTTTTCACTTTTGTACTTTTACTGTTGCACTCTAGTTTGGGATAGATTGTATACATGCATTTACTTTTCAGTTTTCTATATCTCTGCACTGTTTCATGGAGGTGTTTGTGGATGCGTGTGTACAGGTACCTTAGGCTAATTCCTCCCATGTGTGTGATAGCCTACTCGGCGTTGGATGCCATCCCCTGGCATATTGGAGGCGGGCTTGGGGAGTCGCGGCTCGAGCCCCATTGGTTCGGGTCGTGACACATTAATTCTTCTATTATTTTATGTGAAGTCAAAAAATTATCATTCTTTATCTCTTTGGGTGATGGTGGGATTAACCTTAATAAAGAAAAAAATAGATTAATGAAAATAAATGGTTTATGGTTGTAGTGATCGCATGTGTTTTCCCACCACGATAACGATTTGCCTCTTGATTTTATAGATAGTGTTCTATATATGTTTATAATTTATTATCATTTTTTATGCTTTAGTTTAGAATGTTTATTTGAAGAAAATGGTTAAAGAATGTAAAGCTAGTAATATTGGTTGGCTAATTAATTAAAGATGAATATTTATAGAACCCATTGATTATTATAATTTAATAGAAATTAAATGATGATTAATTCATATTTAATTAGAATTATTCTTCTATGTGTTAATGGAATTGGCTAAAGAACAAGAATCTGGAAATGCTTGTTCTTTATAATAATAAATAGGAAAGTTAATGGAAATGTTATTCCTTAAAGTTTAATAAAATTGGAAGTTATTCTTGGAATCATGTTTAAATAAGTTATAGCTATTAATAGTTGATACCTTAGGTTACCTGTAACCTATGATAAATTAATCGATTAATCTAAGATGGTAATAAAATTAGTTGTTTGATAAAAATAAATGCTTGGGGTCGAGCGAGACCGTTTTCATGTGAATGTTGGATGCCTTATTGTTAGGGCCTAGATGCCATGTTAACTTTGTTTATGGTTTGTTTCCTTCTATGTTGATCTGGATGTAAGTCTTTCTATCCGACATGATGTGAGCCTAGAATGGCTGATGGTTTGGTGAGATATGGGCAGGGAACCTCGAGTTTGTTGTATTAGTTAGTGCCTGATATGGAAGATGCATGTTGATATGCATGGTGGTGTTGGTGATGGAACTGATATTGATGAAATGGGTTAAAGTTGGTATTTCCTATTGTTTTGATGAAAGCTAATATGCTTGCCAATAAACCTGTTTAAAGGATGGGTAGATGGTTGCTTTTATTTTCTACATTCATTTCCCCACTACACAAGGCAGCTGGTTGTGCTTGGTTATGTATATCTTTTATGATGGCTTAAGATGTTTCCTAGGGTACCTGGAATTATAGATTGATAATGAATAATAAATATTTTAACCCATGGGGTTGGTGCATGGTGGAATGAAAATGTTAATAATCTTGTGGAACCATGGAATTTGTTGGAATATGACTTGAAGGCATGGAATTCACTTGGTGGTTAATTAAATATAAACAGAATAGTGATAATTATTAGATAATATATTAATTATCATAAAGTGAAATGTTAAAAGGAAATTATTAATTAAATTAATCTCTTTTAATGTTTGTGTGCTTATAGAATATATATTTATTAGCAGGTCAGCCGGGCGTCTGAGAGACGATGGATATAGTTGAGCCTAAGACTAGGCTAATGCCCATAATATGGTTGTGAGATATATTAAATCATGTATGTATTGTGATTTCATATGTCACCCCACCCATTTTGATAGGGCGACTGGTTCCTAGTGGACTCAGGGTGGGTTGTTTCCCCATCATCTAGGTTGGTGAGGAATGGATGACTGACTACCCCCTTTGGCCATGCTCTCTTCTCTCGCTAGTATTATGTGTTGGTATGTAATATAGTTATCTTTCCCCATATATGGGTGTATATAACTGTAATAGATTGTAGTTATTTTACACACATGTATCTCTAGATATAGTATCTTATGGATTATTATAGGTATGACGTGTTTGAGTTGTAATGGATTGAAGTATGATACATGACATACATGCTGTGTTGGATCTTGAAAACTACTCAGTTATTATTTGAATATGTGGCATGGTATGATGTGATGATGTGATTCACATGGTGTATGGTATGTGATGAGACAATGTGATGCACATGAATTATGTTTTGATACTTTAGCCCATGTGTTTTTGAGATGATTTTTTTTGGAGAGAGATGACTCGGGACATGCAATGTTGGGGTAGAGCAAAAAACAAATGGGAAAGTTATAGCAAGGTACCTTATTTTGATATATATTATACGATACATTGTATGTGATACTTGGTGAGAGATAGCCATGGTGAGGCTGAGAACTTAGCATACATGATTAAGTGATGATATGGCTTTACTTTTTGTTCAATGGGCTTTAACATGATTTTTTTTATCTTTTTCAAGGGAGAATCTGAAGAGGATCCTACTGAGAATACATGTTATGATCACTCTACACACACACACACACACACACACACATATATATATAAACTATTTTTCAAGATAGTAGGAGTAGGTTGGTGATCAGGTTGGACTTTACTAGCTTGTGGGTTATTCATGAGTTGTTTGTGCTTTTGTGGTCACTGCTAATGATTATCTTTTGGCACTTGTAGTTTTCTTACAGTTGTTCAGTTGTATGACATTACATTCATGTATTTTGGATCTTTTACTTTTATCTTGATCAGTTTTTAATGAGTGTTTTTATCTTATCTTGCTTTCCACATGTTCTTTTAGAGGGTAATATCTCCCATCTATGTGTATGATATATCCTCGGTGTTTATCACCAACACAAGGACTATTGGAGGCAGACTTCAGGCGTTACCACCTCCCTTCTCTCATTGTTGGCCTAGGAGGATTACCTTTGAGGGGATGGGGCCGTGAAAAATGTTCATAAACTCTATCGAGAAGTTGATAGGTGGAAGGTAAAATCTTATAGTTTTTCAACCATATACTTTAACTCATTCACTTAAAGTGACTGAACAAAGGTCACCACAACATTCTGTCATTAAATCGTGGTGTAATATTTTTCAACATTTAATTGGTTTAAAAATTCCTTATCAAAATATTTTTCAATAAAATTATTCCTATCAGCTTTGAAGAATTATGATCCAGATCGATTGTCATTGATTCTTGATGATTTGAAAAAAAATGTTGCCAAGTAGAAGAACAATTGCTCAATCAAAAGAAAAAACAAAACCCAAATAAAAAGAATTAAACTAAAACAATCTCATTCCCTTGATTAAAATTTATCTAATGATAATTTTCAATTCCAACAATATAAGAGAGTTTCATCAAATATTAAAGAAATCAAGGAAATAGAAAAGGCTAAAGAATCCTCCCTATTAGGACAACCACTTATCTAGGCTTCTCTCTCCCCTCAAAACCTCATTGGTGATTCCCCCACTGTGTCTACCTCTATCCTCCCAGAAAAATATGTGCAAGTCCTCTAAAATATATTATGCACAAGTATAAATCCCTGGTAATATAGAATTCACCTCACTGTCACTACGTACAGGAGACGAAACCTCCTTATCCCATGAATTTTTATGTTTTTTTAGTCTCTGATAATAGTCTTCACATGGAAATCCTAATGGTATTACATAGAGGTGTTAACGGGGAGGGTGGGTCAAATCACAGGGCATATCATGTGGGATATAGATTTTATTGAGTGGTCTGGCCCCGCCCACTCGGAATGTGGGATTAAAAAATAAATGCCCGACCTTATCCATGCGGGACTCATAGGCTAATGAAGTCAGCCCACAGGCTTAAAGAAAATAATATATTAAAATATTTTTTTGATTGGTGAATCATGATAAAGTTGAGTAGGAAAAGAGAAAGGTTTGAGATTGGGTGAAAATATTTAGTGTTCAATTAGAAATGAATCTAACAACAACACCCTTAAAAATTATATCTTTAATGGTTTATTTATGGTTGTATTAGGTGATTATAAACCTGAACGTTTTTTCCAATCATGTTAATTTAGTGGGTTAAATTTTTTATTTTGGGTTTTTTAAATTTTTATTTAGTTTTATGGGTTTAGGGTTTTAAAATTTAGGGATATGGGTTTCCCAGGGAATTGACTCGATGGTTGGTGTAAATTCACTTGACACTACTCAATTTCTTTTCCCTTTTTTTTGTTATTTAGATTTTTAAATGTTTTAAAATTTTTTATTAATTTGTTTAGTAAAATATTATTTTAAAAATAAAATAAACAATTTAAAAAATTATAATAGTGTTCTTAAATAGTAAAATGTCTCAAAACTTTTTTAAAAACTTTTTTATAATCATTTTATAAAAAAATTCTAAATTCTAAATTATTAATTTTTATTAAATCTTTATTAATTATATAAATTATATTATAAATTATTAATAAATTTAAACTCTATTTTAAATATTTTAAATTATATTATGTCATAAATTATATTATAAATTACTAATAAGTATAAATAATACCAATTATATATTAAAAATTTAATATTTTATAAATAATTTAATTATTATTTATTGATTTTTAATCGATAATACTATTCTTTAATTAAATAATAACTACTATAGTTTTTTATTATTTATCATTTTTTAATTATTAATGAAATTATTAATAAATAATTATATTACTAATTATTTATCATATTAAGTACATTAATAAATTATTAAGAATATTATTAATTATTATTTTTCATGTTAATTTTTGATTATGCTAAAAAATGTGTATTTTAATTATTAATAAATATTAATATTGTTAATTAGTAATTATTAATTATGATATTAATTATATTAATAATATTGTTATTTATTTATTGTCAGTTATTTAGTTATTATTTATTTATTATATAATTAATTATTGATAATAATATTAATGAATATTTTATTTATTTATTATTTTTCATGTTAATTATTATTATATTTTTAGTTTTTAATATTCAAATTATTAAAAAAATAAATATATTACTAATTATTAATCATTAATTATCATGTTAATTATATTAATAATATTATTGATAATAATTAAATTATTACTTGTTAATAAATATTTATTATTTTTCTTGTTGGTCGTTACTTTTTTAGTAAAACGCTATTTTAAAAATAAAATAAAATAAAATAAAAGAACATAAAAAAATTACCAAAACTCAATAAAAAAGTAAAATGAAAAAGTGCTAGTGTCAAAATGTAAAAAAATGGCCATTGATGCCACTTATGGTGTCAATTCTTTTGACGCTGGGGCAACCTAGAAAAAAACAAACCGAAACCTAAAAAATTCAATAAAATAATAATTTAACCCACATAAAAATTTTCATTTGATTTATTGTATTGCATTATTTTATTTTATTTTCCAAACATAACTTTTTGGAACCCTATTTATAATTGTGGGTCAAACAAGATTCATGGACACCCAACAGGATAGTCCACGCGTGCTATGGGTTTTATGGGTTGGATCAAATGTAGTGTGAGTTTTTGCAGGCCTAAATATTCAAATCCCTAACCCATATAAACACACGGGGTAACAGATCAGCCTACGGTCTTGCGTATTTTTTTGACACATTCATCCTTTCTTCACCATGATGTAATATTGTTCCTACTTAACAAACTCTATTTCTCAGACATAGTCAGCATTCGGTACTTCAGCCGACTGAAAGATGAAGCTTTGGTATTCTTCAATTTCAAATCCTCAACTATGCATGATCATCTCTAACGCAAACACCCGATCCAATATTCAATCACAGATTCGAAAAAAACATGATTACATGATAATTAACAACTCAAGCTTTGACTGATGACTCAAGAAACCAAGTCAACTAGGATCCTTGGTATATTATATAGAACACCTGGCATGAAAAAATCAAGGGTCGAGCTGCCGTAATAATCAGGAAAAGAGAGGCCTTCTTCGTCTTTAATCTTATAAACCAAAAATCGGCCAGCAGATAAAGTTTTTGAACCCTATCTCATTCTCAGTCTAACATCTACTTCATATGATCACTATCTCGAACCCCTGAATACAGAAAAGTTCATCGTCTTCTTATATAGTTTGAGTTTGAGCTCGGTAATCACAGTGCGAGTCCAAGGAACCTTCTCTTATCATTGGCTTGCTTCTGCCTTGGAAAAAAATTTCCTCATGCTTGCTAGTCATGACCTAGTTCCACCTCTTGGCAATGATACATCTTGAAATCAGATTCCATTTTTTAGTATTTATGATTCTAACTGTGTTTATCCTTATTTCTGTTGTGTTAAAACTTTCCAGATGCAAGGCATGATTGGCAACTCATAGGGATTTGTCTTTAGGATCAACATCATCTGGTGATCCTCAGTTTCAATTCGTTGATTTATTCTCAAGGTGAACGAGTGCAGCTCGGGTAAACAAAATATGACCATCCTTCAATCCTCAATGGTTAGTATGGGTATAAAAAATATCAGGTGTTGGTATGAGGATGAAAAACATCAGGTGTTGTTCTAAGGAAGGTTTTTTGTCCCTTTGGAGATGCATGAGGTGGTTCTCTGGGAGTTTTATAGCTCACACTTGGCGGTATATCCTGGCATGAAAAAAATGTACTGAGATATGAGTGGTATTTTCTGGTAGCCTAATTTGAATCAGTTAGTTTAAGAGTTTGTGTCTCAATGTTTGGTCTACCATAAAGGTGAAGGCTATGCACCGTGTTCCTAATGGATTTCTCCAACCATTAGATGTTCCCTTGTAGAATTGAGAGGAAATATTGATGGACTTCGTCACAGGTTTACCTCGAGCTCAGGGAGGCTTTAATGATATATGGGTGATGTTAGATTGTTTGAAAAAATCACCCACTTTATAGTGATTAAGGAGTCAAGCTCAATGGAGGTTTTGTTGAGGCAATACTTGAAAGAGGTGGTGAGACTCCACAGAGTCCCGAGGATAATCATCTTTGATCATGATCCTTATTTTACCTCCGGGGTGCATAGAGGTCTCCAATATTCTTTTGGCTCTCTGTTATTCCTTAACTCTACTTTCTATTCATAGATAGACAATTAGACAAATAGGACCATTCATACTCTCAAGGACATGTTGCACGCTTGTATCCTAGATTTTGAATGTTTGTGGATGAGGCGCCTACCTTTGGTCGAGTTTTCTTACAACAGTAATTTCCACTCCACTATTGGTGTGTCACTATTTATATCTTGGTACATTCGACATTTTCATTCACTGTTGTGCTAGATTGGGGTTCGAGATTTAGCAATTCTCAGGCCAAAACTAGTGTAGATCACAATAGAGATGATTCAGGTGATTCATGAGAGGATGAAGGTAGCAAAAAATCATTATAAGTCCTATACCAACCTTATAAGGAGACCTATGGATTTCAACATTAGAGACCATGTGTTTCGAAAAGTGTAATATCATCATGGGTAGAAAAGGTTTGGTCGTGAGAGTAATCTTTCTCCCCGATTTGTTGGTCCTTTCAAGGTTTTGGATCGTGTTGGAGCCGTTGTGTATCAGAAAACACTTCCCACATATATGAGCCAAATACATGTTGTATTTTATATGTCATAGCTTCAAAATTATCTTAATTATGACTATCACATCATCGATTGGGTCAAGGTTGACATTAACGATGATGCGACCTTGAAGGAACAACCTATGGAGATCTAGGACTTCTAGGAGAAGGTGTTGTGTGGGTGTGTTATTCCTTTGGTTCATGTCATGTGGCAGTATAGTGGCATAGATGATAGTATATAGGAACATGAGTCATAAATACACACTGAGTATCCTAATCCTTTTGATGTTTATCTCTTCTCTTATAGCGATGATCATTTTTGGGGTTGTTGACTTTTATCTAGTTTACGAGATGATTTTCTGTTCCTTGATGTATTATTTGTAGCCTTGATCTTGTTCAAAACGTATCTCCCCCAAGATAGTTTTTATAATATGGTTGTTGGTGTTGCGTAGTTTTACACATTGTTCCTCTGAGTGAGATAGTTGAGTTCGTGTGTTGGCGAGATTATTGATAGGTATCTTGTAGGGTGGTTGTTCAAACGATGAATTTTTCTTTTCCTCATCTCAAGGTTTGGTTTTAAATTCTCAAGGATGAGAATTGTTTGAAAGGTATCTAATGTAAGGGGCTAAATCCTTCTAGGTCTTCTCTTTGTGCATTTTCAGAGCCCATGGTGCTTGGAGAAATCCTAGTATAGGTTTAATAGTGTTTGAGATCTAGAATCTTGAAGTAGGAGGATTTCACAACATGAAATGTAGTTCATGTCGTGAGTGGGTAGTTTCTAACCCAAAGTGGTTGTTCACGGCTTGTGTAAGAGGAGTTTGTGGGGTGAATTCACGATGTGTATGGTATATTCATGACATCAAAGGGTGGAGGATCAAATTTGATAAATTTGTCCCTAAAAACTCACAATGTGAACATGTAATACATAATGTGAATTAAACCTAGGTTTGGTGGATCTAGGTGACACATTTTTTGGTAGATGTTAAATTTGGGACATTCATGACGCGAATGACCCATTCACATCATGAAAGTTTGTTCAAAAGAATGACTATAAATCCTATCACACCCTCAATTATCCTAAAATCCTCTGATTCCCTCTCAACCCTCGGGGACCATAAGAGCTCTCTCAAGGTGTTTCAAATCAATTTCAAATGGGATTGATCTTTAACTTTCTGTGTTCGATTCGTGGTGATCTGAGGTGATTTGTCCCTCTTTCTGTTGTGGTTTTATCTAAAATCGGTCTTGTTTCCTCCCTCTCTCTCTTTCCATGATATGATAGTTGATCTCCTTTTTTTATGGAGTTCTTTTGATGTTTTTTGGCACGGTTGTGGTGCGGCATTCTTGGAGGTCTGTATTTTCCTTATAGGAGAGGTGATAAAATATCCACTTGTTGTTTCATTCTCATTCATGAATAGTGAAAGCCTTCAGGCAGGGGATTCATTAATTATCCTTTTATTTTATGTACAATCATAAAGTTATCATGCTTTATCTCTTTGGTTGATGGTGGGATTAACCTTAATAAAGAACAAAATGGATTAATGAAAATAAATGGTTTATGGTTGTAGCGATTGTATGTATTTTCCCACCATGACAACAATTCGCATCTTAATTTTCTAGATAGTGTTCTATATACGTTTATGATTTATTCGCATGTTTGTTATGCTTTGGTTTATCATGTTAATTTGATGAAAATGGTTAAAGAATGTAAATCCGATAATGTTAGTTGGACAATGAATTAAATAGGCATGTTTATTGAATCCATTGATTCTTATAATTTGATGGAAATCAAATGAATATTAATGCATGTTTAATTAGAATTATTCTTCCACGTGTTAATGGAATTGGATAAAGAACATGAATCTGGAAATTCCTGTTGTTGATAATAATAAAGAGGCAATTTAATGGAAATGTTCTTCTTTAATGTTTAATGAAATTGGAAGTTATGCTTGGAAGCATGTTTTAATAATTTATAGCTTTTAATAGTTGATGTCTTAGGTTACCCGTAGTTGTAACATGTGATAAATTAATCGGTTAATCTAATATGTTAATAAAACTAGTTGTTTGATTAAAATAATTTTTTGGGGCCAAGCGATCCTGTTTGCATGTGAATGTTGGATGCCTTGTTGTTGTGGACTAGATGCTCTGTTAACATTGTTTGCAGTTTGTTTTCTTTTGTGTTTCTCTGGATGTAAGTCCTACTATGCAATGTGATGTGAGCCTAGGATGGAAGATGGTTTGGTGTGATATGGGCGGGGAGGCTCGAGTTTGTTGCATTAGTTGGCGCCTGATATGGTGGATTCATGTTGATATGCATGGTGGTGTTAGTGATGGCATCAAGATTGATGAAATGGGTTAAAATTGGGCTTTCCCGTTGATGTGTTGAAAGCTAAGATGCTTGCTGATAAACCTGCTTAAAGTACGGATGGTTGATTGCTTTTTTTCCTGCATTCATTTCCCTACTACCCAAGGCTTGGTTGTGCTTGGTTATGTATCCCTTTTATGGTAGCTTAGGATTTTTCCTAGAGTATCTGGAATTATGGAATGATAATGAATAATAATTTTTTTAACCCATGGGGTTGGTGGATGATGGAATGAAAATGTTAATAATCTTGTGAAACTATGGAATTGATTGGACTATGCCCGGAAGACATGGACTTCACTTGGCGGTTAATGAAATGTGAACATAATAGTGTTAATTATTGGATAATAAATTAATTAACACAAAATGAAATGTTAAAATGAAATAATTAATTAAATAAATCTCTTTGAATGTTTGTGTGCCTATAGAATATCTAGTTCTTAGCAGTGGCATCCAGATGTCTGAGATACGATAGCTACAGTTGAGCCTAAAACTAGGTTAATGCTCATAGTATGGTTGTGAGCTATATTATATCATGCATATTTTGTGATTTTATATGCTACTCCACCCATGTTAGTAGGGGGACTATTCCCAATAGACTCAGGGAGGGTGGTTTCCCCATCATCCAGGTTGGCAAGGAACGGATGACTAACTACCCCCTCTGGCCCTGCTCTCTTCTCTTGATAGTATTATGTGTTGGTATGAAAGATGGTTATCTTTTCCCGTATATGGGTGTAGATAATTGTAATAGATTTTAGTTATTTTACACACATATATCTCTAGATATAGTCTCTTATGGATTATTATAGGTATGACGTGCATGAGTTGTGATGGATTGAAATATAATACACGACATATGGGTTATGTTGGATCTCGGAAACTAATAGGTTATTATTTTATGATGTGGAATGGTATGATGTGATTATGTGATGCACAAGGTGCATGGTATGTGATGAGACAATGCGATGCACATGATTCATATTATGATACTTTAGCCTAGGTGTTTTTGGGATGAATTTTTTTGGAGAGAGATGAATCAGGATGTGAAATGTTGGGGTAGAGTGAAAAACCAATGAGAAAGTTGTAGCAGGGTACCTTCTTTTGATATATATTATATGATCTGTTGTATGCGATATTTGGTGAGAGATATCCCTAGTGAGGCTGCGAACTTATCATACCTGTTTAAGTGATGAGTTGACTTCACTTGTTGTTCACTGGGCTTTAACATGCTTTGTTTATCTTTTGCACGAGAGGTTCTAAAGAGGATCCTATTGAGAATACGTGTTATGCTCGCCCTATGTATATATAAAATGTTTTTCAGATTAGCAGGGGTGAGTTGGTGATCAGGCGTGACTTTATTAGCTAGTGGGTCGTTTAGGAGTTATTTGGACTTTCATGGTCACTACTGGGGATTGTATTTTGGTACTTGAAATTTCCTTACAGCTATTCAGTTGTATGACATTACATGGATGTATTTGAGATCTTTTAATTTTATTTTGAGCAGGAGTTATGGGTGTTTTTATATTATATCTTTTTTTCTTAGGTTATTTTAGAAGGTAGTGTCTATTATAGCTTTGTATGATATACCTTTGAAGTTTTTTTTTCAATCCATGAGCTATCGGAGGCAGACTTCAAATGTCATTATCTTCATTCTCTCATTGTTTCCCTGGGAGGAGTACCTTTGAGGGGAGGGTGTCGTGACAAATATTCAATAACTCTATCGAACAGTTGATGGGTGGAAAGTTAAATCCTCTAGTTTTTCAACCATATACTTTAAATCATCCACTTAAAATGATTGAACAAAGGTCACCACAACCAAATGTCGTTAAATCGTGGTGTGGTGTTATTTAACTTTTAATTAGTTGAAAAATTCCTTATCAAAATATTTTTCAATAAAATTATTCATGTCATCTTTGAATAATTTTGATCAATATCGACTAGCATCAATTATTGATGTTTTGAAAAGAAATGTTGCCAAGAAGTAGAAGAATGGATCAATCCAAAGAAAGAACATGAACCAAAGAAAAAGAATTGAACTAAAACAATCTCATCACCTCGAGTAAAATTCATCCAATGATCATTTTAAATTCAAACAATATAAGAGTTGCATCAAAGAGAAAAGAATGACAACGAGCCCATACCCGAGTGGTAAGGGTTCCTTCTTGGTATCCAAGAGACCCAGGTTCAAAACCGGGTGGAGGCGAATTTCTGGGTACTATAGCAGTACTGTAGCAGTTACTATAGTAGTCACTGTTTGGTACTATAGCAGTCGGAACTATTCACCTGATTTGGGCCTACGGGCCACCAGTTTGGGCATACAGGTCTCTAGGGACTTCGGGTCACCAAAGGGATTCGGGCCACATGGCCTTTGGGCCACGTAGACCATGGAGTAGCCCAGTTCACATAGAACAGGCCCTAGAAGAGGATCAAAGCAACAGGAGTACAACCATCAGATGTAGAGCTAATCAGATTGGAAGAATGAGAGGGTATGGCAGTTGCCATCGGGACCAGGCACCGTGCAGATTTGTACGGGGCAATGCTAGCCGATCAGCAATGCAAGGTGGGGAGCTAGGTGATCAATGACTCAGAAAGCTGGGGAGGGGCAGTTCAAGTGGACTGGGCCTACAGGTCATGTATTGGGCATGATATGCCTTTGGGCCTTCGGGTCATGTATTGAGGGTGTGTCGGGCGTTGTGCCTTTGGCCTACGGGTCATGTATGGGTTCCCCTTAAACCCTTAAAATGGGGATTATCCATAATAAAATAAAAAAGAAGGCCTTCGGGCCATTTAGGCATCAAAGAGAAAAGAAAGCAAGGAAAGAGAAAAAGTTGAAGAATATGTGCAAGTCCTCATTGGTGATCCCCCTACTGTGTCTGCCTCCTTCATCCCAGAAAAAATATGTGCAAGTCCTCCAGAATCTACTATGAACAAGTATAAATCCCTACCAATATGGAATTCACCTCACCGCCACTAATGGCCCACATTCAGCTTTTCTTCACCATGAAGTAATATTTTTCTTGTTTAACAAACTCCGGCCAAGAAGATCCCTGCCAATGTGGGTTTTATTCACACATGGTACAAATAAGTCTAGGAGACTCAACCTCGTGACCTGCGCCCCATACCCCAACCCCCCAGCCACCCCTGCCTCCTGCGGAGGGCACATGTCCTTATCCCGTGATATTATGGGAGTGATCGTAAAAAATCCTCTCATGCATCCAAACTGAAATTTATCTTATACAGCCTGCAATGTCAATATAAAATGATCTAAATCAATTAAACTCTCATTTAAAGCACATTTTGAATTCAAAAAAAAAATTACAATCACAATTATTATCGAGATTAGATATTGCAAAAACATATCCAATAAATGTCACATCACAAGTCTCTTATTCTCTGTAAATTGATATGCATACATTACTATATATATATGCCCTTTAACACCCTACAAAAAGCATTTAACAACATTAAAAAAACATTGTTGTTCTTAGTGTCGTTAAAAGGGCCCCCTTTATCAGTGCTAAAAAACATTGGTAAATGGGCCACTTTATCAACGCTAAACAAAAAACTGATAAACACCTAACCTACTACAATGTGATGTTTCTATAAAAGCACACTACAAAAATACCTGTAACCTATATGAAAAATATATAATTTAATTGAAATATATTTTACACCATGAATATAAAAAAACACTACTATATACATTTCAAACAATTTTTTGTATAATTTCATATATAATTTCTATCGAAAAACATTTTCAAACATTAATATTTCATCATCTTTGGTACCCATGATCCCTTCTAAAAAAATATGCTCATGATATCAGTTGTCGAAAAAATCACCTCAACCTAAGTAAAAGAATCCACCTATATAAGAAAACAAATCTTATGTTAGTAATACCATAAGGATATAAAATTAACATTAATACAAAAGAATACATTAATAAAATGTCAATTTTAAATAAAAATACACACTTGAAGTTATACTGGTCACATCGTGTGTCGTATTGAGCTATGGTTGATTCATACTCGACACAAATGAGTTATTGATCATTCTCCTAAAGTATTAAAATAATCCGAATGTGTTTCCTCGGTTTTGACTATGTTAATGTAAATTTAAAATAAATACGCGCTTGGAGTTATACCATCACACCATGCATCAGATTGAGGTGTCACTGATTCCTACATGTCACAAATTACTTATGGATTGTTGTCCTCAAGTATCAAAATAATTTGAATGTGTTTGATCAATTTTCAGTATGTCACCTGTGTTTTTTTACTGAAACGTCATTTC
The DNA here is from genome assembly GCA_963277665.1 of Viscum album. Lineage (NCBI taxonomy): Eukaryota > Viridiplantae > Streptophyta > Magnoliopsida > Santalales > Viscaceae > Viscum > Viscum album. The sequence continues at coordinate 244,987,028 of OY728135.1, read as the reverse complement.
AAACTAAAAACACACACTTTGAGTCATATCGGTCACATCGTGTGTTAGTTTGATATATTATTGCTTCCTACAAGTCACAAATGACTCATGAATTGTTGTCATAAATTTTCAAGATAATCAAAGAACGTTTACTTGGTTTTTAGTGAGTGACACACAGTTTAAACTAAAATGTCAATTTTAAACTGATAACGGACACCTTGAATCATACCAGTCACATCATGTGTCAGATTAATATGTAGTTGATTTATACAAGTCACAAATGACTCGTGGCTCATTGTCTTAAAGTATCAAAAACAATTCGAATGCGTTTTCTTGGTTTTCAACATGTCACTTGTTATTTTTACTAAAATTAATTTCAATTTTAAATAAAAAGACACTTGGAGTCATATCGATCACACAGTTCATCGAATTGAGGTGTGGTTGAAACTTATAAATCAAAAATGACTTATGAATCATTGTCCTAAATTATCAAAATAATCATAATACATTTGCTCGGTTTTTAGTATGTCACTTGTTCTTTTAACTAAAATTAATGTCAATTTTAAATAAAAAGACACACTTAGAGTTATAATGGTCACACCATACATCATATTGAGGTTCGGTTGATTCCTACATGTTACAAATGACTTGTGGATCTTTTTTCTAAAGTATCAAAACAATCTGAATGCATTTGCTCAGTTTTTAGTACGTAACTTATTTTTTTTAGTAAAATTAATGTCAATTTTAAATAAATAGACACACTTAGAATTATACCGGTCACACTATGTATAATATTGAGTTACAAATAATTCCTACATATCAAAAATTACTTGTGGATCTTTTTCTTAAATTATCAAAACAATCCAAATGGATTTTCTTAGTTTTTATCATGTCACATGTGTTTTTTTATTAAAATGTCAATTGAAATAGGAAATAAGCACTTTGAGTTATATCAGTCGCATCGTGTGTCAGTTTGATGTGAGATTGCTTCATACACATCAAAAATTAATTATGAATTGTTTTCTTAAATTATCAAGACAATCAGAGCATGTTTTCTTGGTTTCCAGTGAGTGACACGTTTTGAACTAAAATGTCAATTTTAAACTGATATTGAACATTTCAAGTCATACCAGTCACACCGTGCATCAGATTGAGGTGCATTTGATTCATACACGTCAAAAATAATTTATGAATTGTTTTCCTAAAGTATCAAAATAATCCGAATGTGTTTTCTCTATTTTCAATATATCAGTTGTTCTTTTTACTAAAATTAATGTCAATTTTAAATAAATAGACACACTTTGAATTATACTGGTCACACCGTGCATGTAGTACCCCCAGTTTGTGGTATGTAACCCATGTTTATTACTTTTTATGTGTTTAAAGTGGTTGGGTAATGTTTGGGAGAGTTTTTAAGGGTTTTGTGAAGGTTTAGAAGCATTTCTTGGGGTGTACGGTTAGTATAAACCATGCAACAAATCTAGGTAACCGTGCAACATGAGGCAGTGAGATTTGCATGGTTGGTACATGATTTGACTAACTGTGTGAGGAAACCATGTAGGGAACCCTTTGGACAGGAACAATAGCATGGTTAATGCATGGTTTGTCTAACCGTGCAAGCTAACCATGCACAACATTAAAAATTGGGTTTTTAAATATAGGGTCACTCAGGATTTTCCCTAAATAACTCATTTCTTCTCCTATATGAACTCCACTTAGGATTTCTTATTCTCAAGGGTTAAGAGGCCTTTCCAACTCATTTTTGAGGTGATTATAAGAGTTTTCAAGGTAAGGTGAAGGCAGTTCTTCTCCAGTAAGTCTCCTCTCTCGGTTGTTTCTTGGTTTTCCTTATATCTAAATCTCTCTCTCTCTATCTCTTGGTTTTCTATATTTACATCCTTTTCATGTAGATATTGGGTTTTTTCTGACTAAATGATGAGATTTGGGCTTGTTGATTCTAGGAAAATATATCTAAGGAAGTTTTGGTGGAGAGTTCACCCAGATTTTTGGTATGGTTGGGCGTTGGTCGATTTCACCAAAACCCTAAGGTAGATGGATTCTCTCCCAATTCCATTTTGATATAACTTGAAGGATTTAATTTCAAATTAATTATTTTTGCTTAAAATCGAATGTTTTATTTATGTGTGAAGATTTCTTGGAACCCATTTTTTCATAATGTGTGGATTTGGGGGAAAATGTGTAATTGTTGGGAAATGTGCTTGTTGTAGGATTTTATAATGAAAATTTTAAAATCATTAGTATGGTTGATTTATGGAAAATGGTTTGTGAAAATGGTTTAAAAAAAGGGTTATTGTAATGGGGTTTGGCATGGATGGAGCCTAATTATATTTTTAGTAAATGTTTGATTTTATCGAAAGAAGGTTTTGTTTTGTTGTTGGAATTGTGTCGGCTTAATTAGTGGTTTGGATTGGCACATTTTGTGTTTCATGTTTTCTTTGGTCAGGTGTTGGTTGATGTGATTTTAGAATTGTGAGGTACAATTCTTTTGAATTCAACCCTTCAATAAGTTTTGTTTGATACAGGTGATTTTAATTCTTTCATTGCCTCTCGTGTTGTTGATTTTCTAGGTTTATGTGTGGAAATGATACTTTCTATTTTGAAGCTTCAAAATCCTCTATGTCAAAGGGAGTGTCGAGTATTCCTTTGCATAGCATGTTTTATAGTTGTGGATAATGTTGAGTTGATATGGGAATTCTCAGTGATTGAGATGGATACATATGATATAACCCTGGGTATGGATTGGTTGACAATGTTTAATTCCCATATAAATTATTATGTGTGAACGAAGAGTTTTACAATGGGTGATGGTGTCGAGCGTCTCTTTAGAGGAGAGAATAATGAAAAGGTGGGTGAAATAGGCTTGTTGGAACCAGAAACTGGGAATATATCATATCAGTTAGCGACTTTGTCTTTGGAATCAATGGAAGAGGTTGGGAGAAATAGTTTTTCAGAAGTAGTTTATCAGTTTATGGATGTATTTCCTGAATAATTCTCAGGGTTTCCACCTGTGAGATAGGTGGAGATTATGATTGATCTTATTTCGGGGACCAGTCCTATCTCACTCTCATCTTATTGAATGATAAAAAAATAATTGATGGAATTGAAGGTGTAGTTGTAATAGCTATAAAACAAAGGGTTCATCTGGCCTAGCACATCTCCATGAGCAACGCCGGTTATGTTTGTTAAAAATGAATCTAGAACTCTTCATATTTGTGTTGATTATCATAATCTTTACCAAGTTACGATAACTAATTGATATCCACTTACACACATTGATGACATGTTCGATCAGTTAAGGGAAGCTCAGTGGTTCTCCAAATTTGAATTGTGGTCAGGATATCATCAGTTGTGGGTGAAGAAGGAGGATATTCCCAAAACATCTTTCAGAAGTAGATATATCCATTATGAGTACGTGGTTATTCCATTTTTTCTTATGAATACACCAATGATGTTCATGGAATTTATGAATCAGATATTTCAGAGATATTTGGATTCTTTAGTGGTGGTATTCGTGGATGATATACTAGTGTATTCAAGGACAAGGGTGGATCATGAGAAACACTTGTAAATAGTGTTTGGAATATTGAGAGATCATCAGTTGTATGAAAAACTATCAAATTTTGATTTTTAGATACAAGAGGTTCGTTTCCTTGGCCATGTTATTTTTGAGAGAGGTTTTTCAGCAGATCCAGAGAAGATAGAGGCTGTTATCTCTTGAAAACTTCCAAAGAATGTTTTTGAGGTATGGAGATTCCTTGGTCTAGCTGGGTATTAACGACACTTTGTTTGTGACTTCTCATGATTAGCTTCACTGATGATAGATTTGATAAGAAAAATGTTCCATTTCAATGGAATGAACAATGATAGAAATATTTTATAGAGCTTAAGGATCATCTTACATCAGCGCCGATCATGGTTTTTCTAGAACTGGGGAAATGGTACATGGTGTATTGTGATACATCAAGATCAAGGTTGGGGTGTGTTCTTATGAAATGGGGCCATTTTGTTGAGTATGGCTCATGGTAGTTGAGGTTTCATGATAAGAACTACCCAACACATGATTTGGATTTGGCGACAGTGGTTCATGCTTTAATAAGTTAGCACCACTATCTCTTTGGGGATAAATTCACGGTGTATACCGACCACAAGATCTTTAAGAATATCCTCTCACAGAGATATTTTAATTTAGGTAAAGGATATGGAAAGAGTATATCCAGATGTTTGACTTTGACTTGATGTACACACTAGGTAAGGGAAATTTAGGAACATATGTCCGATTCTGAATGTGCGGTGATGAGGTCGAAACTCAATAGTGGGGAGACCATTGAGGGCTAGAAACTAGATGTGAATTTAGTGTTGTGCTTTCATAATCAGATGGTTTTACCAGTAGATTTTCAGGATCAACTTCTCAATGCTTATCATCATTTTATATGGGATTTCCATCCTGAGATTTAGAAAATTCACAAGGCGTTAAAAGCACAGTTTTGGTGGGCGGGTATGAAAAGGAAAGTGACTGAGTTTGTATCGCGATGCTTGAATTATCAGTAAGTAAATGCATAGAATCATTGGAAAATATGTATGTTGAAGTATTTACCTATCCCAGTGTCAAATGGGAGTAGACAATGATGTATTTTGTTATAGGTCTCCCAATAATGGTCAGGAAGCATGATTCCATATGGATGATAGTGGATTGACTCACAAAGTCATCCCATTTCATCCATATTCACGAATCTCATACGGTGGAGGATCTATCCAAAATCTATATCCATAAGGTGGTAAAGAGGAATGGTGTACCAGTTTTGATTTTATCAGATAGAGACCAGAGGTTCACATCCCGTTTCTAGAAATCCTTATCCTTGGGACTCAGTTGACGATGAGCACGATATATCATCCTCAGACGGATGAGAAATCCGAGAGGACGATACAAACGTTAAAAGATATGTTATGGGACTGTGTCATGGATTTCGGTGGATCATGGGAGGATAAATTTCCATCAGTGGAGTTCTACTATAATAACAATTATCATTCCTCCATACATATGGCTCCGTTTGAAGCATTGTATGGGTGTCTGTGTTGTTTTACACTATGTTGGGTGGAAATAGGAGAGATGTCGTTGGTTGGTCCGAACCTTATCTAGGAGACAATAAAGAATATTAAGTTGATTAGAAAGAGAATGAATATGGCTCAGAGTCATTATAAATAATATGTGGACCATCATTGACAGATGTTGTCATTTGACGTGGGTAATCATGTTTTCTTGAGAATCTCTCCGAGGTTGGGAGATCATTGGTTTGGGAAGTAGGGAAAGTTATCTCTGAGGTATATCGGTCCTTTTGAGATACTTGAGCATGTTGGATAGGTGGGCTATCAATTTTCTTTTCTACCATGCTTTAGTGTGGTACAAAATGGGTTTCATGTGTCACAATTGAAAAAGTATTAATCGGATCATGACCATGTGATTCGTTGGGATCATGTTGAACTAGAGTTGGATGCTTCTTTGGTGCACATGCTAGTGCGAGTTGTGGGTAGGTAAGAGAAAGTATTGCATGATAAAATCATCGGTCTAGTTTGGGGTTTTTGGAAACATGTTCAGATTCAAGAGGAGACTTGAGAGTGGGAGAAATAGATGGCCAAGCAATGGCCCAAGCTCTTTCGGTAAAGAAATGGTTTTCTACTTTCCAAGGAAAGAAAGTCCAATGGTGGGGAGAATTTAGTACCATCAGTTTGCGGTATGTAGCCCTTTTTTATTTATTTTATGTGTTTAAAGATTTTAGGTAATGTTTGGGAGATTTTGGAAGGGTTTTGGGATGTTTTGGAAGCTTTTCCATGGGTGCACAGTTAATTTAAACCATTCAACAAACCTAGGGAACCATGAAACATGAGGCAGTGGGCTTCACACATTTGGTACATGGTTTTCCTAATTGTGAAAGGAAACCATGTGGGGCACCCTTTGGATAGTAGCATTAGCACAATTAGCACACAATTTTTCTAACTGTGTGAGTTAACCACGCTCGACATTAAAAATTATGTTTTTAAATACTCAAGGGTTAAGAGGCCTCTACCACTCATTTTGGAGGTGATTTGAAGGGTTATGAAGGTGTGGTGAAAGCGGTTCTTCTCCGATAAGTCTCCTTTCTTGATTGTTTCTTGGTTTTCCTTAGATCTACATCTCTCTATCTCTATCTCTTGGGTTTTTATATTTACATCCATTTCATGTAGATATAAGGTTTGTTCCCTAAAATGATGATAGTAGGGATTTTTGATTCTAGGAAAAGATATCTAAGGTGGTTTTGGTGGAGAGTTCACCCAGATTTGTGGTGCGGTTGGGCCTTGGTCGATTTTGCCGAAACCCTAAGGTAGGTGGCTTTTATCCCAATTCCATTTTGATATAATTTTAAGACTTTAATTTAAAATTAATGATTAATTATTGAAATTTATTTCTTTATTGATGTGTGAAACTTGCTTGGAACCCATTTTTTGATAATGTGTGGATTTGGGGGGAAATGGGTTATTGTTGGGAAATGTGCTTATTGTGGGTTATTGTTGGTATGGTTGATTTATGGAAAATGGATTAATTTTTTTTATTGAAATGGGGTTTGGCATGGATGGATCCTAATGATATTTTCAGTAAATGTTTTATTTTATTGAAAGGAGGTTTTGGATTTTTGTTGGAATTGTGTTGGCTTAATTAGTGGTTTGGATTAGAACATTTTGTGTTTCATGGTTTATTTGGTAATGTGTTGGTTTATGTGATTTTGGAATTGTGATTAGCATGATTTGTTGCTTAAGTAGTTAAGAAAGATTTGGATGAGATGAATCATGTTCGTGAAGTACCACCATCAAGTGGTCGTGAAGTGCCGCTATAAAAAGGGGGATGAGTTATGGATGTGAAGTTCAACTGTTAATGAACACTGAGATCATGTGGTCGGTTCATGAAAATGAGTGTGTTATGTGTGTGACCAAATAAGATGAATTGGGTTATGCCAATATGTATTGGGAAATGGTAATGATGCGTTTTGTTTCTTTATTTTGTATTGTATTGATTTGGGAAAATTGGTTGGTAAGGGTGTGTTCGGCTTGTTGGAAATTATTTCCTTGCTTCATGTTTTTTATATGAATTGTTTGATATAAATTTCGCTAACCAATTTTATCCTAGTTTCTTATGTAGGGAATTAATTTGGGTAAAACCTACTGAGTATTATTACTCACCCCCTACTTTGGAAATTTGGTGCTTTTGTAGATGTTGTACCCCATAAAACAGGTAAAGGTAAAGCATCTCATTTCCTTAGTGGTGTACCATGATACTTGGGAAGTCTTACGGTGCTTGGAGATTGGATCTTGGAGTTTGGTGTGGAGCTATGGAGATATGTCGTAGCATATTTGGGTCTTGTTGTTTAGTCTTCTGCTTGGTACTCTAAATTTGGATTATTTTGGTTTGGTTGTGTTGGTCTTTTGGGTATTGTCATATTTTGTAACATTATTGACATGAATCATGTATTGGTTTTTGATAGAGGCACTTTTGGTTGGTTATTTTAATTCTAAGGAGAAATCATTCCCCAACTATACTTGAATCCCTCAGCATTTATTGCTTTCCTTTGGTGCCTTGGGAATGCCGCTTAAGGTCAAGTGGAATTCCATCGCCTCCCCAAGCCAATGGGAAGGGGATAGATGTTACAGTGCATCAGATTGAGGTACACCTAATTCTTACACATCAAAAATTACTTATGGATCATTATACTAAAGTATCAAAATAGTCTGAATGTATTTTCTCAGTTTTGAGTATGTCACTTTTTTATTAAAATGTTATTTGAAACTAGAAACATGCACTTTGAGTCATATCAGTCACATCATAAGTTGGTTTGACATGAGACTGCATTCTATATGTCACAACTAACTTATGAATCATTTTCCTAAATTATCAAGATATTTGGAGTGTGTTTTCTTTGTTTTTTAGTGAGTGACATGTTTTGGACTAAAATGTCAATTTAAACTGATAACAGACATTTTGAGTCCTACCGGTCACACCATGCATCAGATTGAGGCACAGTTGATTCATACACGTCACTGATGACTTATGGATCATTTTCCTAATGTATCAAAATAATCAGAATAAATTTTCTTGGTTTTCAATATGTCACTTGTTCTTTTTACTAAAATTAATGTCAATTTCAAATAAAAAGACACACGTAGAGTTATAACAGTCACATCGCACGTCAGATTGAGGTGGGGTTGATTCCTACATATCATAAATAACTTATGAATCAGTTTCCTAAAGTATCAAAACAATATGAATGAGTTTTGTCAATTTTCAATATATAACTTTCTTTTTACTAAAATGTCATTTGAAACTAGAAACACACACTTTGAGTCATATCGATCACATCATGTTTCGGTTTGATATGAGACCACTTACTACATGTCACAACTAACTTAGGAATCATTTTAATAAATTATCAAGACAATTGGAGTATATTTGGTTGGTTTTAAATGATTGAAACACATTTTGAACTAAAATGAAAATTTTAATTGATAACAGAAACTTTGAGTCATACCGGTCGCACCATGCCTCACACTAAGGTGTGGTTGATTCCTACTCATTAAAAATGACTTACAGATCATTTTCCTAAAATATCAAAAATAATCAAAAAGATTTTTCTCAGTTTTGAGTATGTCATTTGTCTTTTTTACTAAAATTAATATCAATTTTAAATAAAAAAATGAACCTCGATTCATATCGGTCACAGCAACCCATTTCCTTTTTCTGTCGAACTGCCAACATTGCATATTCAGTCGATGTTCTTAGCTGAAAAAACTTCCTATACTCTTTTGGTTTTTAAAAATGAGAATTTTTTTTGGCTAAGAACATCAACTCAATATACCATGTTGATAGTTCGACAAATAAAGACAATGAAAAGCATGGTAACATTGGTAGAAAGCAACATATTATCTCTTTTGTGGCTTGTTGTAGATAGTTGAAACAGAAATATGACTTTAGAAAATATATGTGAAAAAATAAATAAATAAGTATTGGATAAAAATGATAAGGAAATTAACTTACAAATAATAGATAAAATAATGAAAAAATTAATTAAATAAGTAGTAGAAATTAATCTTTTTTTGGTGGTTGTATACATTATTGAACCATTTCCTTGCTGTCATTTTCTTAGTTGAATCCTCAAAGTATAATCTCTCATGATCATGAGAAGCTTCGAACAAAACACCCCAACTCAAACAAAATAATCCACTTGTATAAGAAAACAACCATTATGTGAGTAATAATAAAATGAAATAAATTAAACATAAATATGAAATAATCCATTACTTATATGGAAGTCAAAAATTCATGATATATGTGTACATTCTACTATCAGGTATGCTGACCATTTGTTTATAAACAAAACTATGTCGTGTTGTGAATATGAGAATTTTTGACAGTCATAATAGTACTATAAAAATATAAACACAAAAATTATTAATAAATATTTTAAATGAAATAGGAATTATAGCAAAAAATATCTCTTTGTGGATGCTAGTTTGTTGATGGAATATGACCTCTCTCATAAATTTACAAACATAATAACCACAATATTTTCCATTTGTTTGTTTCAGACACTATAAAAACATTGAGAAAAATAAGTAAATTGTTTTGATATGTGATTGGATAGTGAAATATTATTATAAATACCCTGATACTTGTCCACTTTTATAACCTTTCAAGCTCCTTGTGCACATAGACTTTCCTCATTCCATAATTTTCATGATATTTATACATCGACCTATCATAATAGAATTCTCATTAAAACATAATATAAAATATATAACTTGAAGTTTAGTTCTAAAATGTTGGATGTAGTGTATTACAAATTGACACACATCATCATGTGTGGTCGGTTTGTTGGATACCCATGCAATGAATCCAAGAAAAAAATATTTGGAGTATCCAAATTGACCGCAATGGGCATTAGATGTTGCCTAAAAATACAAAAAGGAATAAGTAATGAAATAAATGGAAATATTTTTGAGATGATTAAATTATATAGTTTTACCCCTGCATTTTTGGTATTAAGAAGAGTTTTTCATCTGAAAGTTTTATTTCAAATGATTTTGCCAATTTTTCTAATATTTCATTCATTTTTTATTCTATTTTTTTTTATTTTGTATGTCACGACTTGACCCACCGGATCCCACCTTGACAGTGGAAGGTCAAGCTGCAACTACCCCAATCCCACCTCTATAGTCCAAGGGTTGGTAATAAGTGAAAAAAGGTATAACTAAAATGGGAGGCCTTTGCCTAATGTACCTGTACACATGAACTCAACTGTCTCAATAAAAAATTTCATAGGAATAAAATAAAAAGTTTCAATAACTAGAGTGATAATACTGCATGTATATAAACACTAAGGAATACAAGAGTAAAATAGTGTATACTGAAATAAAAAAGGGAAAAAATAAAATCCCAATGAGAAATATGTCCCAACAAGATAGAAAATTGGAGAAGTAAAACAACTGAGAGAGCCTAGCTCCTGAATCCAAAGCTACAACCACCGTACGTAGTCCAAACACCAAGTATCCCTGAGATCCTCTGAAGTCACGATCGACCTATCCAACATCGGTAAAAGACACAACACGTGTTGGGAAAACCCCACACAGGGGTGAGTATATACATACCCAACAGAACACCCCAAAGAGGGTTAAGGTGGAGCAGTAAGAGATATAATAGAATATAGAAGCAGTAGATATAACATGGTACAATGAAAGAGTACAGCTTAACCCAAACCAAGAGAGTGAAATTAAGCTCAACCAAACACAAGGATCCTGAAACGGTGAGGATATGAGCTCCTCATCGATTCTTCTCTACCTATAGTAGGAGGCTAGACTCATCCAACCAAGCGAAACTAGACACGGAAAGCACATGTCATATCCCACGCGTCTTTTCCTCTCTTGGAAGGAGAGTAAACAAGTCTAAGGAGTGAATCCAGAATAAAGAATATATATATGCTCAATCAAAGAGGCCCAAACAAGAGAGTAATGGTATCTCCATCTCATAGATCAATACAATAAGAATAGTATACAAAAATTCCAAGATAAGTATATCTTGGATTGCCAACACCTTATGGATCTTTCAAGGACACACACATCAAATAGACTCAATAAACAGACCTTGATACTATCCTCTTTGGGTAGCACTGACTCGTCCACATGGTTTTAGGTTGCGTCACAAGAACATGTATCGGTGGGGGAAAATTTACCTCGTTCTCGTGAGTCTAAAGGCACGTCAAACCACATCACATCACTGTGTTTTATAGTTGAGGGGCCATATCTCAAGGTTGAGAACCCATGCCCAGCTCAACTGGAGGGTGCCACTCTAGTGTCATCGAGGACCCATGCCCAACCTAGCTGGAGGGTGCCACTCTAGTGTCATCGAGGACCCATGCTGAACCCGACTGGAGGGTTCCACTCAAAATAGGTTGAGGACCCATGCCCTACCCAATAGGAGGGTTCCACTCTGAAGTTCATCAAGGACCCATGACTATCCCAGCTGGAGGGTACCACTTGGGATAGGTTGAGGACCCATACCCTGCTTAGAAGGAGGGTTACACCTTTAAGACCATCAAGGATCCATTCCCAGCCTAGTTGGAGGGTGCCACTTGGAATAGGATGAGGGCCCATTCCCTACATAGTAGAAGGGTACGACTCTGAATATCGTCGAGCACTCATTCCTTTCCTAGCTGTAGGGTGACACTCAGAATATGATGAGGACTCATGACATGCCCAATAGGAGGGTTCCACTCTGAATATCATTGAGGACCCATGCCCGACTTAGCTATAGGGCACCACTTGGAATGCATTGAGGAACTACACTACTCATCCCTGTTGGATGGTAAGCCCAAGATACTATCATATGACAATGCCTGATCACTATCATTGTCGGAAATTTCATGAATAATCATCATTCATGGAACGTTGCACATCATATCTCAAAATCCACTATAGAGGGCACCATCATGTTCTATGAAGAAAAACACTCAAGATAGGCTACTCACAGGCCAAAATAAGAGTCCAAATGAAAGAGATATGAGAGGCAGATGATTCATAATGAGGTACACGAAGCATATGGGGTCCACACGATGTGTAACCCCACATTTTCATCTGGCCATGTACCTATCCATACTTGGGGTACTAAACTATGTACATGTACCCCTAGGCGTTCCACTGTACTACCTGAGTACATGCCATATCTATCCAGAAGACTGACGAGCACACGATGCACATTGTTGGTCCAAAGAGAAAAAACATAATTTCACTGACATTCCTCTTCAAACGACCCTGGATAAAAAAATAGATCACATCGTTGTGACCCTTGTGAAAAATATCATAGGATCGACTATCCATTCTCCCAAATTAGACACCTGGTGAAGAAGTTGCATTTCACAACATTGTGCATGAATAATGCCTTGTAGGGTCTACGTCTCAAACTCGAAATAAAATATATGGATATCACCATTATGATGCTCATGGAAAAACACACAGGATCGACTATTGACTTATCTCAATCATACACCCATTGAAAAAGACGTATTTCACTGCATCAAGCTCGAATGACGTCTCATGGGTCCAAGCCACGAGCTCGAATTAAATACCTCATATTGGTCTTGAAATGTATATATTAATATCAGGGTCACAAAGCCACTAATGGTGCATCAATTGGATGTTTTATGTAGGATTTATGGTGGGTCAAAGTTTTAATAATAATAATAATAATATATTATTATTATTATTTGAGAATTTTTTGGATTCGATCTACAAACCCGAAAAAGGCATCCAACATTGGCCTCGAAATGACCGTCTCAAAAATAGGGTCACATCGCCGCTGATAGCACACCAATCAGACTCCCTATGGGGAAGTTACATAGGATTATACATTTTAATAATAATAATAATAATAATAATATTATTATTATATTTAATTTTTATCTTTTATTAAAATTTCATTGAACCCACTAGTTTCTCGCACGTGGCGCTTCCACCCTCACACACTCTTCCAACCTCTTGCTGCCTCAGCCTCCTGACCAGACCGCTATCCCAGATGCCTCCTCTAGTTACCTCACCTGAACCACACAACTATGAACTACTAGACTTTTCTGCCTCACCTGGAGCTGCCTGCTTGCCTTGCCGCAATGGGCCACTGTCGGATCGACTATCCGCCAGCCAGACTGCCTCATATGCACCACATAGAACTGTCACCTCTTCCACACACTACTGCACCTCCATTATAAGATCAAAACAAGAACTGATCACATATCTGCAATACTTGGACCATAATTTACACTGATCCAGCCTCCATTCATCAATCCATTCTTGTTTCATTGATCTTCCACACACCTGGGGGTCTGATTAGGCTCAGAACTGCTTGAAAACATTGAACCGGGATCACAGGGATCAAACTAGTGAAAAATGCGGATTAATTGAGGGAGAAAGTCACAAGAATAGATGTTTAACCATCGTTGGACAAGAATTCTTGTCCAACGATCAAGAATAGAGATATCCGGGTTAGAAAATGATGAAACAAAGAAAATTACAACACATGGGCGCATGCAAAGGCCAAAAAAGAGGCGCATATTGAAGAATTGAAACAAATATCTACTCAATCATTTAATTATAAGTAAAAATACATATAATTACTTCTAACTCATATTTGGATCGATCAATTATAAAGACCACGTCTTCCAATGATTGGAGGAAGTCGTTGCATTAACTGCATCCTGATCTGTCCTGATCTGCAATCTCATCATGATCCGCCAACGGAAGGAGGAGAAGAGCTCTTGGAAACAATCCCAGTGTTATGTGTCTAACCTTATCGATTTGTCATAGTCTCCTATTTATAACTTTAGAATTAGGTTAAAGATGAATTAATTAATTAGTTAATTAATTAATCCACTTAACTTTGTCACCAATTAGTGAGGGGTTCGAACGTCCCGCACTGACATATTTTACATCGCACCAATGGTAAACACCACGTTCTAGACTCAACTGCACCCTTAGATTTCTGATATGAGCTTCCTTTTAAAATATATTTCATTATTTATGAAAAAATACATGCGTTAAATAAAAATATATTTAATATTTTTATAAAATTAATTTCAGGCACACCAAGCCTTAGAATCACGTGTCTTCTCAACACCTGGCTCCCAAAATATTCCTAGTAATATTCCAAAATCTTTCAAAGCAAAACCAGGGTCTCTACATTATTCCCTTTTTCAAATATTTTCATCCCTGAAAAGAAAAAACTAAGAAAAGAGGTGGGGACACTAATCCTAAAGCCGAATCTTCTCTACGTCGAGATGTATAGCCAAAGGAGAAGTGTGAAACTCCCTTATCACCTCCTCTCACATCGTTCTTGGAATCGCCATTCTTACTTGAAAAAGGATAATGTGTTTCCATTTTTTAGAAAATACATCTGGTGCATCGACTATGGATATCTGATCATGCAGAACATCAAAACCGATGTCTTCCTGTTGGGACTCTTTCACATTCTCAAGAAGTGAAGGAGTCAAAGCTACCAACTGTAGAAAAATTGTACCCTCCTTCTCCACCGAGGTCAGCTGTAGGGAAGCTAACTACTCTGAAGCTTCCCACAATAGGCAGGCCTGAGACTTACTGCTAAGGGAATTTTCTACAATGTTTCCCTTTCCTAGACTATAGACTATCTCGAATTCGTAGTCCTATAGGAACACTAACCAGCATCGCTGCCTCAGGTTCAAGTCTCTATGAGTGAATACATATCTATGACTCTAGTGGTTTGAGTAAACCATAAACCACTCTCCCAGAAGGTATTGCCTCCACATCCTCAAGGTGAAGACTATCACTACTTGCTCTAGGTCATGAGTCATATAGTTCTTCTCATGGGGTCTCAACTACCTCAACTTGTATGCGATGAATGTCTGTCATTGCATCAACACACAACCGAGTCCATCTCCTGAGTCATTTCAATACACTACGAACTCAACACCTTCCTCTGGTAGTCTCAAAACCAGAGCCCTCATCAGACTCTACCTCAACTCCTCAAAGGCCTTATGGCACTGCTCAGAACAGGTAAACGACTATCCCTTCTACATAAAAGTGGTCAAAGGGGCGGCAATTCTAGATAATTCTGCCAAAAATTTCCTATAATACCTCGCTAAACCAAGAAATATTTGCACTTATGGAACATTCTTGGGTGAATCCCAATAAATAAATGCTTTGATCTTTGTTGGATCCATGGTAAAACCTTGTTTATAAATGAAATTCCCCAAAAAGTAAACCTCATGTATCCAGAACTGGAACTTCAAGAGTTTTTTTGTAAAGTTGGTGTTCTTAAAGTAATTCAAGAACCATACTCAAGTGCTCTGCATACTCCTCCTCTATTTCAATGTAAACGAGTATGTCATCGATGAAGAGAACAAAAAATCAGTCTAAGTATGGCTGGAATACCCGGTTCATCGGATCCATAAATACGGTGGGTGTGTTTGTTACACTAAAGGGCATCAATATGAACTCGTAGTGCTCATAGTGAAATTGGAAATCCATCTTCGGAATATTAGCCTCACAGACCTGCAACTAGTGGTAGCCAGACCTAAGATCGATCTTGGAGAAACATCTCACACCTCGAAACTGATCAAAGAGTTCATTAATCCTCAACAAGGGGTACTTATTATTTATCATGACCTGGTTTATGAGACGATAATCTATACAAATCCATAAGCTCCCATCTTCCTTCTTCACGAAATGAACAGAAGATTCCCTGGGGGACATACTGGGTCTGATGAAACCTTTCTCATGAAGGCCCTCCAACTATAACCGTAGCTCCTGGATCTCAGTGGGTTCCATATGATATGACATAGAAGATATCTGGGAAATCATTGGTTTCAATTCAATGCAAAACTCCAACTCCTGCCTCAGAGGTAGTCTCAGAATATATTCGGGGAAGACGTCTATATAATCCTCCACAACTGAAAGAGCCTAGATGCCTGAAGAGACTGCTACACCAAGGGTTATTCTCATTAACTGATGGATAATAGGCTATAGACTTCTACTCAGAACACCTTCCTTCCCTACTATGAGGTCTCTTTCATCGAGAAAGGATAACCTCATCCCATCAGTGCATAGAAATATAACTAGTTTGTGGTGACAATAGATTCGAGATCGAACCATAGAAAGCCAATCCATACCCAAGATGACGTCATAGAGTTCCATCGTGATGAACAATAGGTCCCATGTGAACCTATCTCCTTCAAGTGATAACTCACACTATTAGCAGATAAAAGACACGGAAGAAGCAATCCCTGTAGGAACCTTGTGAAAAAGATGTTGTGCTAGCGCTTCTATTGGGAGCTCCAGCTCCCATAGCAAAAGTATCGATATAAAATAATGAATGGAACCTGTTTCTACTAATACAAAGGCAAGTGTAGAATAAACATAGATTGTACCTCAAACTATCTCATGCATTGTAGGATCGTGGACATCCAAATATTAAAGCTATCTACATCCCCATCCGCCAACTCCCTAAGCCTGACGTGGGATGCCCAGTGGTGGTGGTGGAAGAATCCCATAGCATCATCCCCCACCTGTAGCTCCTCCTGCTCCTCTTCCAGCACCGCCTCCTTGGGGACCACCCTTTCCCCACCCGGGAGATCCCTGATCACGACACTGTCTCTACCGTGTGAGTCCATCTATTACCTACCTGGGATGATCATAACATCTGGTCAGGAAGTCTCATGCCATGTGACCTATACCATCACAATAATATCACTGAACCTCCCTGGGCTATCTTGGTGCTCTGTGCTTCCCCTGTTCCTTCTGACCATGTGCCTGATCCTGCTCACGAAAAGGTTTCCTATGTCAAGATCTCGCCAACTGGTGTCTGCTAGTTACTACAGACAACTTAGCTCCATAACTCCCACTGTCAGCTCCAACTGTCTGGTATCCCTCTGAAATAAATCTCTCTGTCACCAGTGCACACTCTAGCACCCCTACATAGTTGGGGATGTACAAGGGCATAATGATAGCTTGAATCTCTTCATATAGTCCCTTATCAAACTTCTATGCTCAGAAGTAGTCATCATGGATCATGTCAAGAGAGTAGTGTGTAAGGGTTGTTAACCTCACTGCATACTCAACCACTATCATTCCTCCCTGCCAAAACTCAAAAAGATCTTGAATCCAAACCAAGTGTAATAAGGAGGGGTAGTACTCTTCACAACAAGCTTATAGAAGTCGTCCCACGAGAGTGTCAACTCAACATGCATCTGTGTAACAAGGATCCACCAATGCCTATTTGCTCTGAGGAAAAAGATAGTTTCCAAAACAACCATCTAATATGTCAGTGTTTGGATGAGACTGAAGACACAAAGCACCGAATCTAGACAATCCAATTCTTCTTAAGGATTTGGCTTACCACGGAACCTCAGCGGCCTCTGGCACTAGAACGCACAGAGTGCGCTAAGACTACACACATCTCTATCCTACCCTGCTAGGATGATCTACTTCTTAATAGGTGTATGTGAAAAAACCCACCCACCTAGTGGAAGGGGGTCATAGGATGGACCCAAAACTGAGGCCTCATCGCTCATAGGTTCATCATCACGAATCGGAGCTAGTATCCTGACTGGCTGTCATCGCGGAGGAATCTTGAAAGTGTATGAGACGTACCACGGTCATTTGAGCATATATATATATGTATAACAATGGGGAGATGAATCAATAAGGAAAATTAAATAATTAATAATATACGATTAATGTACCATTGATCCCTACAACAAATGTCTTAGCATGTTGAGTTGAAAGGCTGGTAGTCAAGGTCTTGGTGAATGGATACGTCAGCCGCCCACACCATCACTAGACTCCCTAGCCTGAGATCTTCACTCGAGACACTTTCAAACTATTCCCCTAAAACCAAACAATTCACTTAATGGGAAATGTTTAAACAACATCCCAAGGAATGAGCTTTCTTTGATACCAAATTTTCATGACCCAACCCACTAGAGCCCACCTGGCTGGCGTAAGGTTAAACCACAACTACCCCAAGCCCACCTCCGTAGGCTAGGTGTTGGCGATAAGTACCGAAAGTCATAACTAAAATGGGAGGCCTTTTCCTAATGTACCTATACACACACACCAAACTATCTCAATTCATAAGTGAATAGGAATAAAATAACAAGGTGCAATGACTAGAGTGATAAAATTTCATGTATATAACCACTAAGGAATACAAGAGTAAAATAGTGTATACTGAAAGGGAAAAGGGAAAAAATACATGCCTAATGAGAAATATGTCCTAATAAGACATAAAACTAGTATATTAAAATAGATGAGAGATCCCAACTCTGGAATCCCAAGCTAAGACCACCATACGCGGTCCAAGCACTAAGTATCCCTAAGCTCATATGAAGTCACAATCGACCTGTACACTATCTAAAAAAGACACGACATGTTTTGGGAGAATCCCATGTAGAGGTGAGTATGTACATACCCAGTAGAGCACCCCGAAGAGGGTGAAGGGGGAGAATTAAGAGATATAATAGAAGAGAGAAACAGTAGATAGAACAAGGTAAAATGAAAGAGTACAGTTCAACCCAAACCAAGAGAGTTAAAGTAAGCTCATACAATCATAAGGAACCCAACACAGTGAGGATATGAAATCCTCATCGAGTCTTATCTACCTATAGTAGGAGAGTAGACTCATTCAACTATGAGAAACTAGACATGGAAATCATGTGGCATACCCCGCACGTCTTTGTCTCTCCTGGAAGAAGAGTAACCAATTCCAAGGAGTGGATCTATAATAAAGAATATATATATATATATATTCTCAGTAAAATAAGTACAATTGAGAGAGTAAGGGTATCTCCATCTCACAAATCATCCAAAGAAGATGATTAGCCAAAAGTTCCAAGAGAAGACCATCTATGATGCCCAACACCTCATGCGTCTGCCCCAAACACACAAGTCAAAGGGAATTAATCACAACACATTGATACTATCCACTTTGGGTAGTACTGACTCACTCACATGGTTTTAGGTTGTGTCACAAGAACACATCTTGGTAGGGAAAAGCATCCCTCTTTCTTGTGAGTCGAAAGGTACATCAAAAAATGCCTCGTCACTGTGCCACATAGTTGAGGGGCTATATCTTAAGGTTGAGGAACCATGCCCAGCTTGGCTGGAGGGTTCCTCTCTAGTGTCATCAAGGACCCATGTCCATCTCGGTTGGAGGGTGCCACTCAAAATATGTTGAGGACCCATGCCGTTCTCAACAGGAGAGTGCCACTCTAAAGATCATTAAGGACCCATCCCAGCCCATCTGAAGGGTGCCACTCAGAATAGGTTGAGGAACCATGCCTTACCCAGTAGGAGGGTAACAATTTGAAGATCACCAAGGACCCATGCCCAGCTTTCCTAGAGGGTACCACTCTAAATAGGATGAGGACCCATGCCCTACCCAGCAGGAGGGTGCCACTCTGAATATCGCTGAGGACCCATGCCCAACCCGAATAGAGGGTGATACTCGGAATAGGATGAGAAACCATGCCCTTCCCAATAGGAGTGTTCCACTCTGAAGATCATTGAGGAACCATGCCCAATACGGCTGGAGGGTTCCACTTGAAAATCATTTAGGAACTACACTGCTCATCCCTACTATATGGTAAGCCCAAAATATTTGGCTATGCCAGTTCCTGATCACTATTGTCATCAGACGTCACCTGAATAAGCATCATGCCCAGAACATCTTTCATCATATCTAAAAAACAACTATGGAGGGATCCATCACATTCTACGTGAAAAAACACTCAGGATAGGCTACTCTTAGGCCAAAATCTGAGTCCAAATGAAGGAGAAACGAGAGGTAGAAGATTCATAATGAGGTACATGACATGTATGGGGACCACACGACATGTGACCCCACCTTGTGGCCTGGATGTGTACCTAGCCATACTTGGGTACTAAACTGTGCACATGTACCCCTAGGTCTTCCAGTTTACTCCCAGAGTACATGACATATCTAGCCAAAAGGCTGACGATCACATGATGGTCGTCATTGATCTGAAAGTAAAAAACATAATTTCATTAACATGACTTCTCAAACATCACCGAATAACCAAAAAGACCACACCATTGCGATACTTATGAAAAAATTCATAGGATCAACTATCCATTCGTCTGAATCGAACACCTGACTAAGAAGTTGTATTTCACAATATTGTGCACAAATAGTGTATCTTGGGCCCACATCTGAAATCTGAAATAAAATATATGAACCACACCATTGTGATCCTCATGAAAAAATGCATAGGATAGAATATTCACTTGTCTCAATCAAAAACCCAATGAAAAATTCATATTTCACCACATCAAGATCAAATGGCATCTCATTGGTCCAAGCCATGAGCTCAAATTAAATAGTTGATATTGGTCTTGAAATGTCCGCCTTAATATTAGGGTCACAAAGTTGCTGATGGTGATTCAATTGGATCTCGTATGCTAGAGTTATGGCATGTCAAAGTTTTAATAATAATAATAATATATTATTATTATTATTATTTGAGCGTTTTGTGGACACGATGAACCAAAGAAAATTCATGTTAGAAAATGATGAACCAAAGAAAATTCCAATACATGAGCGCATGAAAAGGCCAAAACATTGGCTCAGATTGAAGAATTTAAAGAATGATCTACTCAGTCATTTAATTATAAGGGAGGAAACCACATATAATGAGTCCTATATCAAATTAGGATCAATTTCTGATGAATAATGTGCCTTCCAATTATTGGAGGAAGTTTTCTCATTTGCTGCGTCATGATCTGTTCTGATCTACAATCTCATCATGATCCGCCAACAGAAGGAGGAGAAAAGCTCTTGCCAATGATCCCAGGGTTATGTGGCTAACCTTGGAGATTTCCATATCTGGATATTTATAACCCAAGAATTAGATTAAATAGGAATTAATTAATTAATTAATTAATCCACATAACCATACCACCAATGAGCTAGGGGTCCAAACATCCCACACCGACATATTTTACGCCACACCTAAGGTAAATGCCACATTTCAGACTCAACCAAACCCTTAGATTTTTTATCTGAGCTTTTGTTTAGGAGATATTTCATTATTTCTGAAAAAATACATGTGTGTAATAAAAATATATTTAATATTTTTATAAAATTAATTTTGGGCACACCGGGTCTCAGAATCGCGCACCGTCCAAGCACCTGGCTCTAAAAATATTCCTAGATGAAAATAATTTTTTTCCATTTTCAAAATCCGGTTTATGGGTTCCCGGTACCCCACTACATGATTCCAATACAACCACTTTCACCATCACATAA
The DNA here is from genome assembly GCA_963277665.1 of Viscum album. NCBI lineage: Eukaryota > Viridiplantae > Streptophyta > Magnoliopsida > Santalales > Viscaceae > Viscum > Viscum album. The sequence continues at coordinate 244,965,664 of OY728135.1, read as the reverse complement.
TAACATCATAAACCAATAAACCTGTCCAAGAAACCTCGAACTAGGGCATAAGAGCATCAGAAAAGCTGGCCAAACCTAAAAAAGGGTTACCTTGAGCGTCTCTCGGTGCGACCATCGACACCGACCCAAATCCTCATGTTGGAAAACTCCATAGGAATTCACCCAGCCTTCAAGCGAATGAAATGTGCCTCCAAGAAAAATCAATCCACAAAATACTTCAAAGAAACCATAATGAAGATGACCAGATCCTGACGCCGTTAGAACCCTGATCTGTAGACAACCCAGAATTTCCACCTTGCCCAACCTCAATCCCGGCATCCAAAATCCATAAACCAGAATCATCCAAAAAAATTAACCTCATAAGCAGCAAAACCAACCCAAAACTTTACCACTCAACCAAAATATTAATCCAAAGTTGAATTTAACCAAACCAACAAGCATTCTAAGCGAATATGAACCAACCCAGAATCGCACAGCCCATCACCACCCACCAGATTTCATGTAGAGTCCATAACGGTCCACCCAAACAATGATCCATTGGCTAAAATAAAGGTCTAGCAACCCAAAGCCACATGAGATCTGTACAAACACAGATCAAATATGACCGCCAGAATCTGAAGTTGCCACCGAGAGAGTAGAGGCCGACGAGCCGCTGCGGAGGAACTTCGACGCCTGATGCCAACCGAGCCCGAGATGAAAAGAAGTCTCCACACACCCAATATCGCTGAGAATCACTACCGAGGAGAAGAGATGCTGCCAGATCTGCACCGCAACTTAAGCGGCAGTGATGGGGAACCCTAGAGCGAGTTGCGCACCTTACGGGCCCATCACCTCATTGTACGATTTTAGAAGTGACACAAGCACTAATGAGTCTAAATTTATGTTCATGGGATAATCCATTCAATTGGTATTCATAGATACATCTACAAAAAATATGAAATTTAATTAGTCATAATTAACATAGTATATCATCTATTAGAAAAAAATCATGAAAACACACATCATTTATACATTTACAATGGATACTCTTAGCCATTCATAGTTGAGGATTTCATTTACATTCTCAAGATAAATGTAGTCCGTAACATCCTCTTTGTATATTTTTTCTTCAAAATCAACTATGTGATCATTACCACTTTGTAACTTTGTATCCACATGAACCATCAATGTTAGTAAATGTGGATATTGAATGGTTAGGGTAGAGGTGATTTCTAAAGATATTTTCGATCAATTTTTTGATACTTTAGATGGTTTTGATTTAACCTTTCATTTCACCCATTCTCTTTTTCCATTTGTAATAAAGTTTACCAGTTCAGACCTTTCTTCATTAATTGTTAAAGGTTTAGCATGAAAAATAAATTGGAAATGAATACCTCCTTGTCAAAATGTTTTTTATAAGATCTAACGGTCATGCTAAAAATGTTCCAATAGCTTGGTTTATTATATGAATATCTGCATCATCAAGTGGAATAAGTATCTCAATGCTCAGTTCATGAGCTTTTCTAATTTCCACTCTCATGACCTGTTGGAAGTTGCCTATTATGTTAAGTGTATTCTTGGATATTGAACATGGTAGCACTCACTACAAGGTGATGGGTGGATGTTGATAGATATAAATCATAGCCCCTTTCACCCTGTATAATATCAGTACAGGAAAGGTATCAGTGTTTTCTTGATTCACATTTCATAGAAAAAATTATCAGAATATTGTTTACACTACTGGAAACCACAGCTATACCAACGGAAATATCCGAATTGTTTTAAAAAACCATTGGGATAGGTTCCATATACCAATGTTTTAATGAAACCATTGGTATCAGTATGTTAATAGATGGTTTGACCAACAGTTCAATACAACCGTTGGAATAGGGGTGGAATTGTGAAGGGTATACCAATGGTTTTTAAATTTTTTTTTATATCTTATCTATCCCAAGAGTTTTTAAAAACTGTTGGGATAGAAAACACCCAAATACCCATGACCCTCTTGCTTCCCAAAGATCTTTCTGCATTTTATTCGCATTTTTCCCTAGCCATGAGCCTCTGTCCGCTTTTTTTCCTAGCCCTGAGCCTCCTTCTTCTAGAAGCAGATATGTTTCTACTAAATAAGAGACCTCTTCCACTTCAAATTCGTAAGTGGTAACAAAGTTATATCTTTTTGCTCCATTTATTTTGGATTCTTTCATTCTATTTTGGTGCAATATGAATTCAATTTTTACTTTAGGTGCTCATCCTTTAAGGTGAAATGTTTTGAAAGGTTTTAAGTCAATTTACACCACTTTAAAGTGTGTGTTTCAATGAAATTATTTCATTTTGAATTAAATGTTTGGTAATTCATTGTAAATTGATTTTTATTGAGGGGGGGGGGGGGTGGGATGTCTAGGTGGGGTTGGCTGTGTAAATGGGGGGGGGGGTGGAGAGGTTGCAGGTTTTGAGGGGGGGGGGGGGTGGGCTGTCCAGGTGGGGTGGGGGGGGGGGGTAGGGCTGTGCAGGTAGGGAGGGGGTGTGGGTTGTCCAGGGGGTGGGCTTTCCATGTGGGATGGGTTGGGGGGGGGGATGTTCACGGGGGTGGGGGTGTCCAGGGGGGTTGGGGTGTGTTTAGGGGGGGAGGGCTATCCATGGGGGGGGGGATGTCTAGGGGGTGGGGGTGTCTGGGGGGGTGTATAGGGGGTGGGGGTGTCCAGGGGGTGGGGGGTGTCCACGGGGTTGGGGGTGTCTAGGGGGTGTCCAGGGGTGTGTGGGGACAGTCCAAGGGGGTGGGGTGTCTAGGGTGGGGGGGGGGGGTTGTCCATGGGGTTGGGGGGGGGCTGTTCACTAGGGTCGAGGGTGTGCAGGAGGGTGGGGGTGGTGGTGGTGGGGGGGCTTCCAGGGTGGGTGTCCAGGGGGTGGGGAGTGTCCAGGGGGTGGGGGAGGGTCTGTCCATGGGGGGGGGGGGTGTCTAGGGGGTGCGGGGTGTCCATGGGGGTGTGGGAGCTGTCCAAGAGGGTGGGGGTGTCCATGGGGGTGGGGGTGTCCAGGGGGTGGGGGTGTCCAGGGGGGTGGGGGTGTCCAGGGGGTGGGGGTGTCTAGGGGGGTGGGGGGTCCAGGGGGGTGGTGGTGGGGGGGGGCTATCTAGGGGGTGGGGGTGTCCGGTGGGTGGAGGGCTGTCCAAGGGGTGGGGCTGTCCAAGGGGGTGGGGGTGTCCAGGGGATGTGGGGGTGTCCAAGGGGGGTGGGGGTGTCTAGGGGGTGGGGGTGTACAAGGGGTGGGGGGGGGGGCTGTCCAAGGGGGCAGGGGTGCCAAGGGGGTGGGGGTGTCCATGGGGTGTGGGGGGATGTCCATGGGGGTGGGGGTATCCGGGGGGGGGGTGTCTGGGGGGTGTTCAGTGGGGTGGGGGTGTTCAGGGGGGTGGGGGGCTATCCAAGGGGGTGGGGGTGTCTAGCGGGGTGGCTAGGGGGTGTGGGTGCTGTCCAAGAGGGTGGGGGTGTCCAGGGGGTGGGGGTGTTCGGGGGGTTGGGGGGGGGTGTCCATGAATCTCTTTATTCCCTCTCATATATTTCCTTTTTTGGGTTATACATTAGTTATCCTTTTATAATTACTTCCATATTTGTTTTCAAATGTAGGAAATGTAACCAATTGAAGAGAGGCGACAAAAAAAGATGATGGAAAAAAATCGTTGCATGGATGAGATGGGCGTTCCACCACTAGTGCTGGTAATGACTGTTTTATTTCAAATATATATATTTAAATAATATATAATTTCATGTGATTAATTTTGTTTTAAACATTTTTGTAGTATCCACCTCTTAGGAAACAATTATTTGATGAGCAGCCTAGTAGTGGTCTCAATACTCAGGGTGTTCGTATGGGGGGGGGGGTGGTACAAGAGCTAGGTGATCTGGTCAGCGTAACTGATTAGACCCTACCCCTCCTAATCACATACCATCTTTCCCACATTCTGATCTTAGTGTGTCGTTAAGGACACACGAGATATTTAGGCCTCCCATGTTTTCACCACCCTTTATATCTGAGTCTCCTCACCCATCTTTACCATATCTGATGATGATTCCCACTCCCCATCCAGCATTCGACCAACTATCTATGCCATATTCTTTTACTTCTACTTCCTTCTCTTTGAACTTCTATATTCCATATTCTTCGACTCCTGCTCTTCCAGAGTCTGTCCCTGTGGAGAATACATTGGGACCCACTCCACCTGCACAGGGTGTTCCTTTAGTTTCTGCAGATTCAACGACGCCCATTAATCAGACTACCACAAATATATTTATAGGACCATAAGAAATTTTTATACCATTATTTATTTTCATTATAACATGTATTGATAAAATATATATTTTTATTTCATAATAGATACATATACTGATAGGAGGAGGGGGTGGGGGCATACACACATACGTGTAGTGTGGAACCACTGTATGCAGTTGATGGTGGACTTCAATAAAGACGGTTATATGATCAGAAAAACATGGCAAAAATGTCGGAGTTTTTTGGTGACGCTTGCAAAATACTCCAACATCATTTCTGTTAGCCCGCTCTCATGGAGACAGTTGATAAATGAATTCAAGGATAATTATTGGGCAGAGATATGGTTAAAAAATCTGTTGTATTTAATGTAATATATTATTTTTTGTATTTATATGAATTAATATTTTGGTGTCTTCTTCGGTTTAGTTTCCCCGATGGTGAGGGTGCACGACCAACACATCTAAAGGATTTAGGTGAGATTTGGAGATCCTATAAGCATGATTTGTATATTGGTTGGTGTGATAGAGTTGGCATAGAGTTAGAGACAGTCCCCGTCATGGATGATTGTCTGATAGAATAATATTGGCAGATGATTACTCATTGGACGACTAACCAGATTAAGGTATTAATCACATTTGAGATATTTAAATGAAAAATTTCAGGTTTTGCATGAATAATATCTTTTGTATTATTTAATTTTATTTATGAATCAATTGGAAGAACAAAAATTGATTCTAAAAAATACCTCCACACCTTGGGACGTACTACAATTCCAGATCGTGATATGAAGAAGTTATGACAGTTGTTTATAAGTTTTCTTCACGACTTTTACTTTCTATTGTTTCCTCCATAATTTATTCAATCGATAAAGTTGTTATATAATTTTAGTTATGAAATTAAATATTGGAAACTTGTTTTAAATTATTATTTCCAACATTCAATGTCATTGTAGAGGAAAAAATTGAATATTGAAGGACATGTGCCTCAAGAAAAACTGTTTTGATCGAGTCGAAGGAAAAAAGATGGAAGCGCAATTAATGAATCGACTCAGTAGCAGATTTTTTTAAGTTTTACTTTGTTGATTTAAAATTTAATTTGTATTTTGTAACTTAATAATCTATTTATATTTGTAACAATATGCTTTAGAGGCCATTGATTCCCAGGAACCTGACAATTTTGGGCCAAACGATCACTGACATTAGGTGTTGGGAGATGAGCACCCTGACAGAGTATGCTACCGACCTAGGAAGTGTATAGATCCAATGAGGTATTGTCCCTCCTCAGGTACGAGTTGTAGTGACACTAAGTTCCAACAAGTTAAGGTACATTCATAACATGCTGAAAAAAGATCCATAGAGACGGTAGAATAGTCTGCTAAGGAAAACACTGCATTTATGAAACTGATGGAAGTTTTACATCCAACACTTCCACCAGAGTCCAGCACAACTTGTGATGAATATATTTCGTCGATGCGTTCTATATATGGTGAACCAAGTGGCAGTTCTAGTGGTGGTTGAGATTATGGAGAGGATGAGGCCGAGGCGGATGAGGAGGAGGGAGAGGAGGAGGTCGAGATAGAGGAGGAGGGTAAGGAGGAGACCGAGGCAGAGGAGGAGGGCAAGGAGGAGGCCGAGGCAGAGTACAAGGGGGAGGAGGAGGGTGTTGAGGAGGGTAGGGATGATGATGGGGATGACGATGAGGATGGGGGTGAGGCTGATGACGACAATGATGATAGTGATGGTGATGAGGGAAAGATTGATCCATTAAATTTTTGACTGATATTACTAACATTTGAGGTTTGATGGTTTATTATTCCTGAATATATGTGTGATTAGGTAGGTCATATTATCTTTATTTATTTATCTATAAATAATGAAACTTAACTTGATGATTTTTTGTTACTGATTCACCCCTCCCCTGGACACCCCCACCCCCTGGACACCCCCACCCCCTGGACAACCCCCACACCCCCTGTACAGTCCCCCACCACCCTATACACCCCCACCCCTGGACACCCCTACCTCATTGGATAGCCCCCCAACCCCCTGGACAACCCCAACCCCCACCCTGGAAACCCCCACCCCCCTCGACACCACCCCACCCCTAGACACCACCACCCCCTGGACAACCCCCTGAACACCCCACCACCTGGACACGCCCTACCCCCTTGGATAGCCCCCTAGACACCCCCTACCCCCTTAGATAGCCCCAAACCCCTGGACAGACCCCACCCACTGGACACCCCCATCCCCTAGTCACCCCACCCCCATGGAGAGCCCCCCACCCCCCTGGACAGCCCCCACCCCCTAGACATCCCCACCCCCTGGACACCCCTACCCCCTTGGACAGCCCCCAACCCCTGGATAGCCCCCACCCCCTGGACACCACCCCACCACCTAGACACGCCCACCCCTAGACACCCCCACCCCCATGGACAGCCCCCCACCCCCTGGACAGCCCCCCACCCCCTGGACACCCCCACCCCCTTGGACACCCCCAACCCCCTAGACACCACACCACCACCACACCACCTGGACACCCCCACCCCCTAGACACCCCCACCCCCATGGACAGCCCCCACCCCCTAGACAACCCCTACCCCTTGAACAGCCCCCAACCCCTAGACATCCCCACCCCCTAGACACCACCCTACCCCTTGGACACCCCCACCCCCTGAACACCCCACCCCCATGGACAACCCCCACCCCCTGAACGGCCCCCACCCCTGGACCCCCCCATCCACCCATCCCCCCAGGACCCCCCACCCCCTAGAAACCCCTACCCCCTTGTACACCCCCTGGACACCCCTACCCCCTTGTACAACCCCCAACCCCCTGGACAACCCCCCCCCCCCCCCACCCACTGGACACCCCACCCCCATGGACAGCCCCCCACCCCTGGACACCCCCACCACAGACACCCCCTACCCCCTTGGACATCCCTCGACCCCCTGAACAACCCCCACCCCTCTGGACACAACCCCACCACCAGGACACTCCCACCCCCTTGGACACCCCCACCCCCATGGACAACCCCCACCCCCTGGACAGCCCCCACCCCTAGACACTCCCACCCCCTTGGACACCCACCCCCTTGGACAGCCCCCAAACCCCCTGGACAGCCCCCACCCCCTAGACACCACCCCACCCCCTGGACACCCCCACCCCCTAGACATCGCCACCCCCCATGGACTACCCCCCACCCCCTGGACAACCCCCTACCCTCTAGACACACCTAACCCCTTGGACAACCCCCCTGGATACCCATACCCCCTTGGACAACCCCCACCCCTAGACAACTCCTACCCCCTTGGACAACACCCACAACCCCATGGACAACCCCCACCCCTTGGACACCACCCCACCACCTGGGAACCCCACCCCCTGGACACCCCCACCCCCATTGACAACCACCACACCCCTAGATAGCCCACACCCCCTTGGACACCCCCACCCCCTAGACACCCCCTACCCCCTTGGACATCACCCCCAACCCCCTGGACAGCCCCCACCCCCATGGACAACCCCTACCCCCCTTGGACACAACCCCATCCCCTGGACACCCCCCACCCCCATGGACAGCCCCCTACCCCCCTTGGACACAACCCCATCCCCTGGAAACCCCCACCCCCATGGACAACCCCCACCCCCTGGACAACCACCCACCCCCATGGAAACCCCACCCCCTGGACACCCCCAACCCCTTGGACAACCCCCAAACCCCTAGACAACCCCACCCCCTGAACACCACCCACCACCTGGACCCCCACCCCCATGGACAGACCCCTCACCCCCTGTACAACCCCCACCCCCTGGACACCCCACCCCCTTGGATATCCCCAACGCCATGGACAACCCCCACCCCTGGTCACCCCACCCCCATGGACAATCCCCACCCCCCCAGACATCCCCCACCCCCCGAACACCCCCCATACCACTGGACACCCCCACCCCCCTGAACACCCCTACCCCCTTTGACAGCTCCAAACCCCTTGGACAACCCACCATCCCCTGGACACCCCCACCCCTGGACACCCCCATCCCCATGGACAACCCCACCCCCTGGACCCCACCCCCTAGGCACCCCCTACCCCCTTGGACAAACCCCAACCCACTGGACATCCCCCCACCCCCCTGAACACCCCCACCACCTGGACACCCTCCACCCCCTTGGACACCCCCAACCCCCTAGACAGTCCCCACCCCCCTGGATAGCCCCCCACCCCCTGTACACACCCACGCCCTGGAAACCCCCACCCCATGGACACCCCCCTACCCCCTTGGATAGGCTTAAACCATTAGAGCCTCTACCCCATGTCACATTACCCCTTACTATAGCATGTCATAACACATTATCCAAAAATTCAAATCTCATCTGAATTCACCCATGCCTATGAACAACAATGCCATATTCAAAACCTGAAACCTGATTTTCTTATATAGGGGTTATTACCTTCTAAATCATAAATTCAATTATGTATGTGTTATAGAGAATTCAATATTGTATGTATTCAATTCATAATTCTATATTTCATAGGGTAATTTCTATGAATTATGAATTGAATTCTTCATGTATTTAATTAAGTTATGAATTATGTGTTAATGTTGTATGGGTATAGTTGTTGTATGTGTATACTTGATGTAATTACCTTATTAATTATTTGTTAATTCTGTATGTGTATATCGGGTAATTAAATATAGAACTGTAGGTATGTGTGCACTGAGAACTGGTGGAAGTGCATTATTGCAGGTGCACAGGGGGGAGGTAGGCCTGCTGCTACTGCAAGTGCATAAAGGCTATGCTAATGGTTTGCAACCATTGGCATATGTTTGAAAAGAAAAACATACACCAATGGTTTACATGAAATAATTGGTATATGTATATATCAAAAATTTACAAACCGTTGGTATACATTCTATACCCGAATTTTTCCAATGGTTTGTGAGGAACCGTTGGTAAAATTCTTTGCCAACAGTTTGGAAACCCTTGGTATAAACATTGATTTTGATATTTCTAATGGTTTTAAACCTTTGGTAAACATTTATACCAATGGTTTCTTGTAACCATTGGTATATAATCTATTAAGAACCCATATCCCAATAGTTCTCATAGAATCGTTGGGATATGTCTATCCCCACAGCTCCACAACCAACAGTTTGGACAACCATTGGTATAGTTTATACCAACAGTTTTCTGGACTTTACCAACGATTTGAAACTGTTGGTAAATTATAAGTTTCCAGTAGTGTTACCTCATTTAGGATAGCTCTTTCAAGTGAATGGCTCGCCTAAAATCTGGTGGGGGGTGGGGAAATATCTTCATGAAGTGGATATTATTGAGTTATTTCTTCTCTTTGCTTCCCCCCATAACATATTATAGCAACTCATTCTTCTAATGAAATTTTTCTTCAAGGAAAAATAATCTTTCTTTCATCTATTTCATTTCCTTATATTTATCCTCTTATTATTTTATTTTCTCAAAATATGTTTGGGGTGTCACCCCAAAACCCAAACCTCTAACGCAACCATACTATTCTGACTGCTTCAAGGCTTCCAATATTAGGTGTTAATCCGATACAAATGTTGATGATTCCTGTGACTAAGATGGAAAGAAAATATAAAAAAATAAGTAATCATTGTTATGTAATGGGGATTTAAAGAAAAACAAATTTTTATTATGTCATACTTACACATGATTCCCACACTTTTTGTGTGTTTTAATCTATTAGTATCCCATATTTATTTACACATACCTCCTTCTATAACACATGATGTGGGAGGGAAGTGTCTTTGGATTTGGATTCATTAATCTGCATATAAATAGAGGAACATAATTATGTTTTTGTTTCAGGTCACATAAAATTATTATGGTAGATTTAAAATATGTACACATTTTTTTCAAGTAAATCATACCCTATCATTGCTTTACGGTAGGGTTACATTGGTTTTTATGCTCATTCATTATTTTCAGCACTCAGTTACTACTTCTTAAATAAAAAATTCTCAATAAAATTTATGAATACATGTATTGTCAAACAATGTATTACCAACCACAATGTACCTGGAAAGATATCTCCCCAGAACAACCAGTAAATGCATCCCACGCTTCTTGGTATATCATATGTGCATACATAAGTGGTTGGTGCAGGTTTATTTTCCCTTCAGCGTCTTTAAGATGAAATCTCATTATAATTATGAGAAATCCTCTATGAATACTTCTAGAAAGAATTAATACAAATTTCTTTTGGGATCCAACTACTATAAATGCACTCTGAAAGAGTTGATGAAGGGAAAGTCAATGTTTCATTATTTTATTTTTTAGTAAAATAAAGAAAGTATATCATAATGTTATCATAATCTATTCCCAAATCCGTGCTTTAGGCATGGGAACAATATGGTTCCACAAATCTATATCAATTGGAACACACTTCCAAGTGATGAGCCCAATGTAACTATTGAACATAGATTTGTTGGGGTTAATAGGATGGATGTGAACATTCCATCCAACCTTGAATTTGATGCCTTTTATTTTTTATTTAATATTTTTTTCTAACACCATAATGCTACGACGCTTATATTTTGTCTACAACATTGGTTCTTCATCATTTACCATTTTCTTGAGTTTAACATCATCAATATGTTTCTCCTCTAGATTGGTAGCATCAGTATGTGCAGAAGGTTATTGTTCCTCTACACTGGGAATAATAGCTATAGAAACCTAGTATTAATGTACATTGACATTACATCATTTTTGTAGAATACTTAATACATTACATAAATACATTCCCAAAGACCATATTAGTTTAGTGCCTTTTGAAACATGGAAATATAAACACTGATACATAAGTAAGATACATTATCTCCCACTGGGTTCTTATTTACTAGCACCCTCATTAGACACATAAAACAAAATACATATCTTTATAACCTAGGGAAGTAAATATAAAAAGGGGTGAGCTCAAAATCTCAGTAAGGGTAAACAAGGGAGATATGTAAGCATAATCATGAGCATAAGGGTATGCAAACATGATCATTAAAATATAATATCATACCCTACATATTAAAGATCATAAACATGAATCATGGAATAAAGATTGGAAGTTCATAAGACATGAATCATAATAAAATAAAGAACATAATCTATAAAATAATAACATAGGAATAAGACATGTAATTATGATAGACACATAATAATATAAAAATGATTTCTATATTAGTCAAGGCATATCTGCAAAGGCCATCTTAGTAGTATGGGTTCACTACCCATACTATCTTGATAGCTATTGTTCACTCCCATAACCATCTTGGTAGTCATGGTTCACTCCCATAACCATATTGGTAGTCATGGTTCACTCCCATAACCATATTGGTAGTCATGGTTCACTCTTATAACCATCCTGGTAGTTATGGTTCAGTCCCATAATTATCGTAGTAGTCAAGGTTCACTCCCAAGGACATCTAAGAAGATAAGGTCCTTTATGCCTATATCATGAGATATAAATATTTACCCAATGCATTGGAGAGAGGTATAGGTCCCACCCATCACATAATCAAAAATATACACATGTGTTCCGTGAGAACATAAATCATATCATAACCCTAAAAAAACGGGTTTCATAAACATTTCATCATAACATAATTAATGGAAAAGAAACAAAATTCATAAAGATAAATCCATCATAAATATAAACCATTCAAATAAATAATGAGAATGGTATCCTTTGGTCTTATACCCAGTAAAACATAAGTAACATCAAATAACGTTGTCTTATATGGAAAATAATTTTTTAAAGATCACTTGAAATAACTATGCAGGAAAATATCCTTTCCATTTTGAAAAATGAATTTTAGATCATAAAAAATTTAGAAAACCCTTTTCATTGAAAATAACATTGAAAAATTATAAATAAATCTTCTAAAACCATTTTAAACATCTCTAAAATCATTTTCCTTGAAAATTATTAAAATATCATTTAAAACACTTTTAAAACATTATTATAAAACATTATATTGAAGGAACACAAATTTCAAAATAAAGAGATAATAACATTACATTAAGCTTAGAATATTATAAAAATAAGTATATTCATGATAAAACGTGTCAAAGGGTAGTATATGCATCTTGTAAATGAATATAGGTGCATAATATAACACGTGTCTTAAAGAAGGCAAATTGAGACAAAACTACCTTACCAATTTGGTAACTTTTGAACCGTAAACCACATAAAAGATAGATCATAAAATGGATATTTAAATACCAATAAATTAATTATAAGGATCTTATAATACATTCATGTTCAGTATATAAACCACACAAAATAAATGAGTGGTGAATATGGCATAAGTCTCATAGAAATAAAAGTGAGACTAGAAATCCCCTTACCAATTTGTAGTTAGTCGAATCGTATGAACCATCAGAGAAATAAAATTATATACATATGTAAATATCATAAAATTAAGGATTAGAGTTATAAAATACATTAATGGTAAGTATATACACCACATATAATAAATAGGCAGTGAACATGACTCGTATCTCACATAAAATAAAAGTGAAATGAAAATCTCTTACCTTGTGTCTTAACATTCATCATACACGTAAAAGGCACATTTATAATAAGTATAAGATTAATATAAATCTATAAAATAACCATATTATTATATATATAATACCATATATTATTCACTTATGAATTTATATTACCTATTTATTAACAATTCTACGTTAAAGTAACGTTTCAGGTAATAACTGTTTTGTTTATCGTACGTGTTTTGACTTGTCATTCTTGATACTCTTATTTAAATTATGATTTAATTATTTATATAATGTAAAAAATGAATTATATATCATATATATTCATTATATAAACATTTATAATAATCTATAAAATATAGATATATGAAATGGAATACACCGTTCATGGAGACGGTAGGCTATACGTATGCATGAACGTTGTTTCCATTTTCATGTTGTATTGAAAGAAAGAAAGTAAATGACATATATGTATATATGTATATAACATCATTATAGTAGAAATATTATGTCATATATATATCATATAATTTCACTAAACCCATATTTAATATATTCCATGTAAAGTTTGAACGAATCACATCACTTTAAGGAGGCAATAGTCCACACTTCCACAAACTAAGCTATCATATTTACAAAAAATTGAAAGCATGAAGGTAGGATTTATATAATAAATAAATAAGTATAAATAAATCATAAATATCATAAATATCATATAAAACTAGAGTTTCCATCATAATATCAAACCATAAGATGTGGTAAAGGTAAAACGAACAACATCATTTCATGAGGCGGTAGTTCACCATACACAAGAATGGTAAGTTCATTACCCATTAGATTAAAGTGTGTGTAAATTCAGGTAAAAACCTTTATATAAAAACATATCAATATAATAAAGCTATTATGTGTGTGTTTGATAAGATAAACTTAGGTGGTGGAGAAAGAAAATAAAATAAAGGAGCTTGAGGAAGGATGTTACCTCTTCTTTGGGTAACTCCTTTTATTTTTCACCAAAGGGATTCCTTTGATGGATTTATGACCAAAGGAGGGATTTAAGGAGTAAGGGGTGGATTTTGGTAAGTTTATTGGGTATATATGTTCCAAAAAATAGGGTTTTTAAGTGTTAGTAATAGAGAAGAATGTGTTCCCTTTTATAAGAGAGGTGAGGGACACTCTTGGAATTATTCAAAATATTAAATTAATATAAATTAATTATCTATTAAAAATGAATCCAAAGTGACTTATTGAGAACATAGGATAATTATGGTTCTAAATAAATTCATAAAATTAAAATTAGAAAAGTTTTTATTATTTTTTAATCCTTATATTTTTGTTTTAACCCTAATTTTACCCTTTCAACTCTTACTGAGACATCATTTTTTTACACTTTAAGGGTTAATATAATTACTATAACATGCCAAATGAACAACTAATGATTAATTTATGACATTTTAAAAGTTATCCCAATTATTTGGACAAATATTAGATTTTTATAAATTTTAGATCATTAAATAAAATATTATTTATTTTAAAATATCGATAATGTTAATTTTGACACTATTCATTACTTGACTTTTTAAAAATATCGTAAGAACATGAAATATTCAAACCAAATCATTTAACTTATCAATAAAATGTTAAATTAATCCATAAAATTTGTGTATGACATTAATTATATCATATTATATTTATTTTAATATTTTTAATATCATTTATTTGATATTTCCATTAATTAAACAATTACTACATCATCATTGTGTAAGCCTTTATGATATTTATTTATTTACTAAAAATTAAAAATAAATTACCATGATAAATAAAATCATTTTATATTTCAAATTAATATTTATAGTCTAATTTATATTATGTATAATCCTATATTAAAAATGATATAGTTATTAAAAATATGAATATGACATATTTAACTTTTTTTAAAATAAAATATAATAAATGAATTACTCTCATCCAAGTGGCTCAAAAAAGTTATAATTTAATCCCAATAGTTATTTTGGTTGAAAAAAACTAATTTAATAAAAGTAAGACAAGTATTAGGGTAAATTTATAATATTTAAAATATTAATTTTTACCCTAATTATCCAATTTACCCTTAACCATGGTAAATAATAAATTACTAAAGTTAATATTCATAATGTATAAAAATTAAGTTGATCCTATTAAACTATAAATATAATACTTATTAAAACCATGAATGTCCATTTTTTGAAATTCAATTCACTAAAGCAGAAGAATTAAGTTTAACACTAACCCCACAGACGTGGTGAGAAAGTGGGTTTTTAAAGTAAAAACATTCAAAAGCTCAATAAGTTTGTATATCCAATATAAAAATGATTCTAATTACCTAAATTGGATTAATATATATATAATTGATCTATTTGGATTTTAAAAATCAATTTAAAGTATAATTTAACATTAATAATTATTTAAATGAAAAGACAGTTTTTAACTAAAATACAGTATTTTTCACTATTCATTAAAAAATGAAACTGCTCAAAAAAATAAAAAAAATCAACCAAAGTAAAATATTATATCCTAATTTCAAATAAAATTTTATTTTTTTCATTTTATTTTTTAAAATTTTTAAAAAATTAGATTTAAAATGGGTTCACCATTAAAAGATAGTTAAATTACCCTTTTAAAAAATATAGGGGTTTATATGTAAATTGGGGTATATTCTTATCTTATGTTTATAAAATATATTGGATGAATATCAGAAATATTTGATTGAATATATAATATATATATTTCATTAATATCATTCACTAATAATTAATTGAACTTATTAAAACAAAATGACTTTGGGAGAATAAAAATAAAACTATTTCTTTTATAGCAATTGGTATATATTTTCATTTATAATTAATTGGTTACCAATTATTTACCATTATAAACCTTATATTTTCATAAGTTAGTTAATAATATTCATAAATACTAATTTAACGACTAGGTTATATTTTATTATATTAAATAATAATATTTTAATAATAAACTATTGTTCGATAAAACTCGGCCTTGCATGTAATACAAGCTATAAAAAGAACTCGATGTTTTGTGTAACACAAGCCAAGAGTAGGGTTCTGTATAACGCAATCTAATATAAGTGTTTCATGTAGTGAAATCTAGACATGGTGTTGCATATAACGCAAACCAAACATAGTTTTGTTTTCACATATCAAAAGCTATATTCAATATTGTATGAAATGAAAAATATCAAAAAGATTAAATTAATTTGAAAAAAATTGTTTAAAAAAATATCAGGGTGTTATAGCAGAAGGTTGATAAACCCGTTGTTCCTCATGCTTGGGAGTATCAACACATGCATAAGTCATTATCTTTAGAAGTAGTTTATCATTTAATTTAGATTACATAAGTACAACAAAAAATAGATAATAACATGAGGTAACACAATGTATATTATAAAAAAATATAGCCCGATTATTGAACTCTATATTTTTTTAAAGGTTGAAGGGATTTGACCCCTCTATTGAGTATCCAAATCCCTTAATTTTGTTCTCCTCTAACATAAAAAACTCGATTTATGTTGGGACTACTGCAAAATAAATGTGATGTCCTAATGAAGGGGTTATCCTTTATTTAATTTTCATCTAACCCTTCAATGGTGTTGGTTGATAAGAGAACAATTTACCACTTTTGGTTTGTGGGATATAGAACATAAGATAATTGTATTTCCTGTGATTCCATTATAAATAGTTCTCCTTTTTAACCTTCCTTACTGAAATCCACTTTCACAAATCCCAATTCATCTATTTTAACAACACTCATGTTATCAACCCACTTGCATTGAATTTTTTTTCAATTGGAATGTCGTATAATCCAACTCTCATATTTGTTTAATGATGTCAAAGTATGACATATTTTCATAAATTGGATTTCTCTCCTTAGTACTAGAAACATTCATTACTTCATCCACAAGTGTAACTCCACTATTTTTCATGGTATTGGCTTCATCATGTTCATTTTATAGAAAATATAACCATTAATTACATAAAAATTGTAAGATAATACATACACACTTGGTCCTATGGCTATCCATAGAAGTCATTCTTAAATTGAATTCAGATTTACATTTTAATCCTTAAAAATATTGTCTCGAAACCATCCTATAAAATATTTATTATGTGTATTTG
The DNA here is from genome assembly GCA_963277665.1 of Viscum album. NCBI lineage: Eukaryota > Viridiplantae > Streptophyta > Magnoliopsida > Santalales > Viscaceae > Viscum > Viscum album. The sequence goes on along the minus strand of OY728135.1, from coordinate 244,948,724 downwards.
ATATCCATCTTCCATCCCTTGATGGATTCAAATGCCTAATAATTTCTTTATGGGTTTCAAAATATTGGGAAACCTCTAAAATGTTATGAAAAATGTAAAGGTGGGCCTGTACCCGATCTATAATATTTATTATGAAAGAATCTCTTTTAGAAATTCCTTCACCCACAAGCCACCCAGTGTGATGATATTTTAGTAGAATAATGATTTCCACACCAGGCAGGTAGTTGGTAAATAATTCAATATCTTCCCCAACAATATATCACTCCACAATAAAACCCTTTGGATTACTGCAATTTTTGAAATAACCTTTCAAAATGTTTATATACTGTTTAATGGGATACATCCATCTATAATGTACCTTACCACATAGTCAAATCTCTCTCACCAAGTGAACCATCCTATCAAAGAATGAGGGCAGGAAGAACATTTCCAATTCACATAATATGACGACAATTTCCTTTTTCATTGTCAGAAATTTCACTAGTTCTATAACATTACTGCATATGGTGGTGATCCACACGTGTTCCACGTATCTCCAGATGTCACCAAAGGATTCTATGAGTGCTAGCATGAGAGATCCTTACGCTTGTGATATCCACCTTTGATCTCCTTTAAAACCACTTCCAAAGTGGTATCCTTAATTTGGTGGAGGAGGATCTCTCTCGTTCTTGAGAACATTCATGGAGAGGGATGAACTCTCAAGGCTTGAGATCTTTTCTCCAATTTGTTTTGTAAAACACCATAGGCATCTCTTGACTAGCACTTAGCTAATAATAGAATAATATAACTAGGAATTTAATTCACCAGGGTAATAATAAATAATTTTCACAAGTGCCTTAATTATTTTAGTAATCCTAGTGAAACCCCCATGTCTAATAACAACAACAACATTATTATTTCCTGACATGTTCTTAAATTGCGAGTTATAATTAAATATTATTTAATCAAATAATATTCAATATTATTATTTATCACTGGATCCTTAACTTGGTCCCCCAATCCTCTGACATATTTATTGAACCTTGAATAATGACTATTTATTTATTAAATTAATATCATTGAATTATTCACCAATAAATATATAAATATTATATTTACTAAATAGAAAATAAATATTTATTAATTATTTTTTTAAAGGTGGGTTAAGGTCAAAAGACCAGAACTTAGAGCTTTATTCAAAAATAGAAAGTCACAAACAAGTTACAACAGACGGAAAGAGGGCAATTTTCTAGAGTCCTTAATAAAAGAAGGGATTAACTCTGGCGGGAGTTCATTCATCCAAGTGATCTCATGAGAGACTACCATGTTGGAAAGCCAATTCGTGATCATATTAGCCTCCAAGTAGGTATGCGTGGCAATAAATTTGAGGTCGTTGAGAGTAGCGAGGCAATACATCCATCTGGGGGTGAGAGGCCATGCCAGATGGACGTCACCCTTCCAGATGGCTTGCACAATGGTAGTGGAATCGCTCTCTATCCATACATTCTTCCAGTTGAAGAGCTTTGCATAGGAGACAACATGAATGGTAGCAAGAATTTCGGCCTCCAGTGCAGAAGAAATTCCGTAGCTTCCAAAGAAACATCCGAGGATCCAGTTCTGATGGTCTCTGAAAATTCCCCCGCATCCAGCAAGACCAAGATTTCCCTTTGAAGCTCCGTCCACATTTACCTTAATCCAACCAGGAGAAGGTGCCTGCCAGAAAACTTCAAAAGTGTATCGAGGTTTCAAGAAAATACCTTTGACGCCAATTCGGTGAAGGGTTTCAAAATCTATGATAGAATTGTCACAACAATCCTTTTGGATTGTAGCCGTTTCCTTCATAGCCAGCGGAATCCTCATTTTGCCTGCATTAATATTAAAGGAATTATTGTCGAAAAAAGAATCATTTCTACCATACCATAAAATATGCATAAGCTCCGCAACAGCCGTAAGGAAGAGATTCTTGATTTGGGAAGATCTTGGGAATTCCAACGTTCTTTTCAATTGAGAGAGAATAAATGTATCTAAAATCCATCTGCATCCAAAAAGGTAAAAAATGTAATGCCAAAGGTCCATAGCAGTATCACAAGATAGAAAAAGATGATTGATGTCCTCACGATGTTGGTTGCATAATCTACATTTAGAGCAGAGATTAAAGCCGTAGGATTGTAGGAAAACATCAGTTGGAATTTTTTGATCTGCAATATTCCACATAAGAGTAAGTCGAGAAGGGTTAATCCAGGATTTATTGAAGTTATAAAGCCAATGAAAATTTTCATCCTCATTAGAGAATTGATGGCGATAAAACTTTTTAGAGTCTAACAGGCCATTATGAGCAAGTTCCCAAACAAGAAGATCCTCATTGGAGGTGAAATAATAATTATCCACAATCCCCTTGATATGATTCGGAAGTTGAGAATCAGGGGAATTGATCATCTCCTAATAGAGCAATTTAAAGTATTGGGGGGAAAAAGTATTAGGTATATCGGAAACGAGAGGGTAGCCAGTCTAGTTATCAAACCAGAAATTTAAAGAAGAATTTTTAATAACAAGCCATCTAGAATTCTCCATGATAGAGTGAAAAGAAGCTTTGATCGATGGCCAGATAGAGGAAGTCATATAATTAGAAGAGCCAGACTTAAGTTTATCAAGGAAGCGGTTTTTGAGGAATCTCATGGAAATAGAGTTATTATGAATGAGGGACCATGTGAGTTTGGCCTGAAGGGCCTCATTAAAAATTTTAAGATTCTTAATAACGATTCCTCCATTTTCAATAGGTTTACAGCAAGTGGCCCAAGAAACCGTAACCAATTTCTTTTCTAGAGTACTTCCACTACAGATGAAATTTATGATAGTTGTATTCAGTCTTTTAATCAGCCCCAAAGGCCATTTGTTGACCATCATGGAGTAGACGAGCTTAGAGACAATAGTGGATTTAACAAGGCAAATTCTTCTAGCCATTGAAAGGGATTTGCCTTTCCAAGAAGAAAATTGCTTTAGAGTCTGATCAACGATGATAAGAAAATAACAAGCTTTGGGTCAACCCCAGAAATGGGGAACACCAAGATAGGTAAAATGAAGGGATCCTTCCTTTACCCCTAAAACATTGGTGATAAGAGTTTTCCTATTAGAGGGGAAATTTTTACCAAAGTAAATGAAAGATTTTTTCCAGTTAATGCATTGGCCAGAAATCTCCTCATAGTGAGAAATGATGGATTTGAGGTTATTGACATTTCTTTTGTCTCCCTGAAGGAAAAGAATAATATCATCGGCATAGAGCAGGTGAGAGGGAGCATGAAGATTTCTAGAAGCAATGATAAGTTTGAGTCTGCCTCCCTCAACATTGAGGGAGAGCAGTCTACTAAGATAATCTTCGGCGATAGAAAAAATGATAGCAGAAAGCGGATCTCCTTGCCTAACACCTTTGGAGCATTTGAAATATCCCCTAGGTGAGCCATTAATAAGAACAGAGATGTTGGAAGATTTGAAGATGATTCTAATTTTATTTATAAAGGAGTCATTGAAGCAAAAACTGGAGAGGACCTTAAAAATGAAAGTCCAGTCAATCGTATCGAAAGCATTAGTGATGTCCATCTTAAGAGCAATATTCCCACCTCTAGTATTTCTGTTCAATAAATTAGTGGATTCAGAGGCGAGGCAAATACAATCTTGTATAGATCTACCTTTAATAAAACCAAACTGGTTCCAGGAGACAATTTTTTTGCTAATATTAGAAAGCCTATTAGAAAGAATCTTAGTAATAATTTTAAAAATAGAATTTAAGAGGGAAATGGGACGGAAGAGGTGAATTTCATCCGCATTATCAACTTTAGGGATTAATGTGAGGAACTGAGAGTTGAGAGCGTATGGAAGAACACCTTTTTCAAAGAAAGATTTAATTAAATTACAGACATCATTTTGAAGGAAATCCCAATGTTTTTGATAGAAACCATTGTTGAAACCATCGGGGCCCGGGGCACTGTCTGGGTTAAGACCAAAGACAGTGTCCTTGATCTCAGAATCAAGAGGGATGCAATTAAGCAAACAGTTATCCTCAGAAGTAACCATACAAGGAATAATGTTTGGAAGGATATCTTTGTTAATGCTAGGACCATTGAAGATGTCAGTGAAGTAGGATACAACATAATTCACAATCTGTTCCTCAGACTCAATGATATTACCCTCAACTCTTAAGCAAGAGAGATACTTACAAGTTTTCCTAATCCGTTGTAGAGAGTTGTAAAATTTTGTGTTTCTATCCCCATCATTGAGCCATTTAGTTCTGAAGATTTTCTTTTTTACGTTATCCTTAAAGTTTAGAAGAGAGATTAATTTAGTAGAGATGATGATTTCATCATGTGGGTCAGAATTAAAACTGAATGAAGTGTTATTAACTTGAATGAGAGACATATCCTTTTCTAAATCTTGGATATCTTTGTCCATTAAAGCTGTTTTATCAGAACACCATTTTTTAAGAATGTTTTTCTGATTTTTCAACTTTTTGGAGCATAAAAAAGGATCCTTGTGATTTCCCATATTAGTCCAGGAATAATTAATAAGAGAGACACAATCCGAGTTAGAAGACCAGGCCAAGTTAAATCTGAAAGGAAATGAAGGTTTCTGAGAGTTTTGAGGAAAGCTGACTAAGATCGGATGATGATCAGAAGCAAGTTTAGTAAGATTGGATTATTCTTCCCACAATATATTCTCTCAAATAACTAGTGTTGGAATAAATGCAATTAGACATCCATGAATAATTATTAAACCACAACTGGGAATAATCTTTATTCAACTTGTTAAATAATAAATAATATATTATTTAACTAAGGTATTGGATACACTTAGTGTGTGACCCTATAGGCCTCTTTCTCAGTGACATTAGGTGGAGCGGCCTAAAGTCCAAGGTTATCATATAGAAACACACCAAGGCACCCATAGAGAAATAATTTAATGCCGCAATGACATGTTACATCATATGAATTCTTACCGTGTAATATAATCCCTTCATCTTGATATCTCCAATCAAGCAGGTTGCATGCAAGTGCCATCAACCCATGTGCTTGATTTCTCATTATTTGACTTCCTGGAAATTGAACTTACTTATAGAACACCATGTACATGGATTTATTTAGGATATATTATTTACATCAAAGGGCCAGAGGTACCAACTTTTGTTATGGAACAGAAGGGACAAGTCCTTTATCACATTATTCATTAATGCAATATTACTCATGATGCACCCAACATATCCCACCTCACCGTAAAATATGTTGTAAAAGTTTTCACCAATACATCTAAGTGAACGAGTCATAATACCCATTAATAATAATATTAAAGTATAAGGACCAATACACATGCCTACAGATAGAAACATCCAATGACACTTATAAATGTGGATTTCCTACTGGCGGGTTTTATTCTCATAATATCCTACTGAATATTACCAAGGGAGTACACCATGATAAGGTGACTCAAAGTACTAGGAGTCTAAAACCCTAATAGCCTATATCATTTGTGTCCCTAAAATGATATCATCTGGCCATAGAACATATATTTAAGAATAGTGTCATAGCACTTTTAAGTTCTCATCATAGCGGGGAACTGCTATTACTTTTTGGTGAGACAAATACTCTTGGGACATTATCACATACAATGTTATGTATAAGAAAAATAATGATGTGATAAGGAATTTATTAATATTAAAAAACATAAATATAAGTTATCATAAAGTACAAAAGAATTTGGTTCTAGGGCACCAAATCCAACAAGTGTTTCTTTGAAAAAAAGGATCCACTTCATATGTAGATAATGCAAGATGAAGCTTTCTCATCTTGTTTCCAAATTTAAGATACTCATGATAAATTCTCTTCCACTGAGGAGATTCTGTTGGGTGATAAAGATTACCATATTTATTTCATGTATCTGTGTGCCATGTTAATTTCCTTGTAGTCTCCTCACTTACATATATGATCCTAAACCTTGAAATGATTGGAAAGTACCATACAAATTTCATAGGACCCAATTCATCTTTCTTTTATTGATAAGAACCACACTTTGTGAATTATTTAAGTGACTATTGGTACTTACAAAACAATATAAATTCATTTGGACATTAATGTATTCTTGTAGGGATACACCCATCGAACCTAGCATTCATTTAATGTTGTATGTTCAGTTAGAGAGCTAATTATCTTCTAGGATCATATCATTAAATAGAGAAAGTAGTTCAGTAAAACCAGTGTCACTCCATCTGTTGACTTATTTTAAATTATACAACTTAAGTATGGATGACAATACAATATATTTAGTGTAACCAATATATAATGGTGTCTTTTCACAACTCTTTAACTTCTTAAACAATTTTTGACAATCATGAAGTTTATATTCAACTCTAATTTTTATTTCCTCAATATGATCTTCATCATCATTCACACCTATAATCACATCCTTGATATGGTATTCTTCATTTTCCACACTTGTATTCATAAAAGTTGATCCATAAAATGCAGTGCTATCCCTGTCACTAGCTACATTCTCTTTTTCCCTGTGTTTATTCCAACATTTATAACTTAAATCAATTATGTGATAGATCAAGTGTTCTTCCAACTCTTCTGGACTAATTAGTTTTTAATAAAAATAGTGTAAACACGAACAAAGGATTTGAGAAGGTTCATATGCATGATCTTTTGAAAACTTGATAAACTCTTTCACCCCATCTTCATACTCTTTTTTCGTACAATTGACAACCATCAACTCTCTATTCATATCCATCCTATTTGATTCGTTAATATTAATATTTAACAAAATAAATACACAAAAGGGGCCTTTAAAATAAGGGGAACCTGACATTTGAATGTTTCAAATAATTTCATCATGCTTTGAAGGAAATGGGTAATTGAATTTAAGAAAAGGACTACTCCACTGGTGGTAGGTGTTATCCTCTAAATTCATCCATAAGAGATGGGAGATGAGTATCAGGAAAAAAATGCAATAATAACTGTTTGGGAGATGAAGTTGATGAGGATGATAGTTATTATTGAATTTTGTTTCCTGATACTCACCCCCTTAGAAGTGAACACCAAATTAGAGAGAAGATATTGTTGTGGAGGACTCCCCTAATTTTAACCATGTAGTTGATGTTGGATGCAAAGTAAGTTTAGGAGTTGAAATGGGGTTAAACATTAATTCACCTTTTGTGGGACTGAGGTCATGACGGATATCCTATGGGTTGGATAGAGTTAGTGACATTCCCTTTTCTGGTGTTATTATCAATCTATGTTATATAGGAGGTGATATTTTGTGTATATATGAGGTCTATGAAAGTTAATATGATCATATAAATATAGATAACACCATTTATGAGTAAACCATGGTCTACTGATGCAATTATAAAAAGGAATTGAATAATTTCCCCCTTAGATACATTATTGAACATGAAATTCAAAAATAAAAACAATGCTATTTTTTAAACTCACTCAACACTCAATTAAAAGCGTACATCCAAATTCTATCTATTATTCTTTAAAATATAAAATATTTTATATGATAAAATAACTCTTATGTTCCAAATGAATTTTTTGAAAAAATAATAATCATATTACAAAATTATAAACATATAAAAGTATAATTTATAGAAATAAATTTCATAAAAGCATAGAAGTATTAAAATATTGATAAATTGAAAAAAGTATACAAGTATAAAATTATAAATTACAAATGTATATATATTTATATCAGTATATAAAATTATTGACATATATAGAAGTAAAAAAATTTATATAATTTATAAAAGAATATATATTTTAAAGAAATATACATAATTTATAAATGTATATAAATTTATAAAACTATATAAAAGTACATATATTTTATAAAATTATACATAATTTATAGAATTATATAGTTTTACAAATTTATAAAAGTATAATATTATAATATATAAAAGTAAAATTTATGAAATTATAAAAGTATGCTAATTTATAACAAATAAAACTATAATTTTATATTAATTTATAAATCTAGAAAACTATAAAATTATAAATAAATAATTAAAATTTTATATTTAAACTACATATGTAAATATGTTATACTATAAAATTTATAAAAGTATATAAATTTATAAATGAATAAAACTATAAAACTATAAATATTTAATAAAAAAATATTATTAAATTATATTAGAATAATATGATATACAATGAAATTTATAAAATTATATAAATTTAAAATTATATAAAACTATAAAATTATAAACTTGAAACACTTTGAATATGTCAAAAATACATTTGCATACCATGCATTTTTAGTACATCCTATAATTTTTCTTAAAAAATGGATAGAGGGTACATAGACTAATTATTAATGCATTTACTTATTAAATGCATATAAAATAATTTAATAGAAAATTGGTTGTGAAAAATTACTTCATTTAAAATAAAACGAGTTTTCTATGAATTATGGATAATGAAAATATATTCATTGTGATCACACACTATATCATTAATAAAAAATTATTAAATAACAATATTATTTATATTGAATTTCCATCCTTCAAAATATCTATGAAATACTATTATATGGAGTGAGTGAAATAAAATAATAACCTACGTAGTAGCACTTCAACATAGTATATAAGTATCCTAACTCTAGGTTCCAATTGAATCAATCACCAAAAATCCATTCACAGTACAAATCAGAACTATATTTATAAAGAGAGTATAGTTCTTATATATCCAATTATAAATCTAATATCTCCCCTATATTTTATCTATTTTAAAATCTCTCTTGAATATGCCTTCATCTTTTTAGATGTACATGCGAATACCATGTGAATTTATCTCTTTAAATCTCTCCATGAGATAAACCTTTAATAATCCATGATTGATATACAGTCAAAATATATATCTATATATTATCCTCCTTTGTATCTCAGGAATCCTATTCCTACTTTGATTTGTATTCAAACTCCTCAAATATAGGCACACAAAATATTATGGTATATGACCTTCATCTTTCTTAAGTCAAATATCAAAACATGTGCATGGAGAGAAATATTCACACTTCAAATCTACTTTGTATCTGTAGGTAGTGGAATGGAAGAATTATGTGGTGCAAGGCACCCTCAAAATAGAATTCCCGAGCCAATGAAAAAACCCACACATCCATGATGTAGCAATATCCCACAGAAACAAGGATAAGAGCTATTCATTCAATTAGTTGAGAAGTAGTGAAGATGCGTGCATGGTGAGGTGCGACTGAAAACAAGATAAATCTGCACATACCTTAGATTTGGAGAGATCGATTCATCAAGAAACTGGACCGACGACAGTAGTAGGGTCTAGCAGCATTGACAACAGAGTTCTTGTTCTATGAAAACATGAGGGGCGACCAACAAAAGGGTTCTGTAAGGGTTCAATTTATAAGAACCCATAAGGCTTTTATCAGTGTTTTCTAAAAAGTGCTGATAAATTGACCTTTATTAGGGATAAAAAAGCGCTAATAATGGTATAATCTTAATAATTTATTAATATTATTATATATATTTATAAAATTATATATATAATAAATAAATAATTATTTATTTATAATTATATATATATAAATATAAATATTTGTATATATTTATAAATTTCTGTATATATTTATATACTTATATATATTTATAAAATTATAAAATTATAATAAATATATTTATTATAATTTTATAATTATATATATATATATAATTATAATTATAATTATAAATAAATATATTTATAAATATTTTTATATAATTACACACACACACATATTTATTAATATATAAATATATACATTTATAAAATTATAATAAATGAATTTATTATAAATTTATAATTATTTAAATAAATAAATAAATATTTATAATTATAATTATAAATAAATAAATAATTATTTATAATTATATATATAATAAATATATTTACAAATATTTATATATATTTATAAATATTTTTATATATTTATAAATATTTGTATATATTTATAAATATATTCATAAAATTATAAATATAATAAATATATTTATTATAATTTTATAATTATTTAAATAAATAAGTAAATATATTTATTTATAATTATAATTATAAATAAATATTTTTATAAATATTTTTACATAATTATAAATATATTTATATTTATTTATATTTATTTATGGGCTATGATGGAAGTCTCGAAGGGTGACGGGCGAACAATGCAGGTCATGCGGTGGGCGAGGCATGTGGGACCACTGCGGTCCCAAGTGCAACACTAGTGGTGATGTGTCTTCAAGCGAATGAGATTAGTGAACCCACGCTCGACTGTGGGGGGTGGTGGTTCGATAGTTGCATGTGTCACCGACACGACATCCAACAAGATGGTGGAGCTGTTCATCGTTGACATTAGCGGGAAGACTCATTCAACTGATGATGCATAGACAATGACTTGGATGCAATGCAACATGATTGATAATTATGAGCTGTAATTAGGGTCTTTCCAATTATAAATTGTAAGGGTCTTCGGGCTGTTAATGAGTGAGTTATCCCTTGGGGGGGCATGACCTGCCAATAGGGATTAAACCATGTGTGTGTTTCAATGTAATTTCACCCCTAAGTACCTAATATATATAGAAATATTTATAAAAATATTTATTTTATATATAATTATAAATATATATATATATATAAACAATTATAAAATTATAATAAATAAGTTTATTATAATTATAATTATATATATATTTATATCTTAATAAATAAATAAATAAATATATTTATAATTATAATTATAAATAAATACATATAAAAATATTTAAATAATTATAAAATTATAATAAATATATTTATTATTTTTATAATTTTATAAATATATTTATAAATACATGAAAATATTTATAAATATATACAAATATTTATATATATATATATATAGAAATATTTATAAATATATTTATTATATATATAAATTTATAAATATATATAATAATATAAATAAATTATTAAGATTATATATTTATCAGCGTTTTTAGGAAAGCGTTGATAAAATCCGTATGGGTAATTATAAATTAAACCATAATAGAACCCTTATGACACTCGCCCCTCAAGTTTTCGCAGAACCAGAACTCAGCTACCGATGCTACCAGACCCTACTGCTGCTGTCGGTCCAATTTCTTGACGAATCGATCTCTCCAAATCTAAGGTATGTGCATATTTATCTTGTTTACACCTCCGAAAACACAATTTTTTTCAGCCGCACCTCGCCATGCACATGTCTTCACTACTTCTCAACGAACCAAACAAATAATTCACATCCTTGTTTATGTGGGATGTTTCTACATCATGGATGTGTGGGTTTTTTCAGTGGCTCAAGAATTCTATTTCGAGTGTGCCATGCACCATATAATTCTTCCATTCCACTGTCTATAGATACGAAGTAGATTTGAAGTGTGAATATTTCTCTCCATGCACACGTTTTGATATTTGACTTAAGAATGATGAAGGCCATATACCATACGATTTTTTGTGCCTATATTTGAGGAGTTCGAATACAACTTAGAGTAGGAATATGATGCCAAAGATATAAAGTAAGATAACACATAGATATATTTTGGTTGTATATTTATCATAGATTATTAAAGGTTTATCTCATGGAGAGATTTAAAGAGATAAATTCACATGGTATTCCCATGTACATCTAAAAAGAATAAGGTTGATTCAAGATGGATTTTAAAATGGATAAAAGATAGGGGATATATTAGATTTATAATTGGATATATATAAGAACTATACTCTCTCTATAAATATAGTGCTGATTTTTACTATGAAGGGATTTTTGGTGACTGATTCAATTGTAGTCTGGAGTTGAGATACATTTTTGCCATGTTGGAGTACTGCTACCTTGGTCATTATTTTATTTCACTCTCTCCATAGAAGAGTATTTCATAGATATTTTTAAGGATGAAAATTCAATACATATAATATTGTTATTTTATAATTTTTTATTAATGATATAGTGTTCAATTGGAATGAATATATTTTAATTATCCATAATTCATAGAAAACACATTTTATATTAAATAAAGTAATTTTTAACAACTGGTTTTTTATTAAAGTATTTTATATGCATTTTATAAGGAAAAACATTAATAACTAGTCTAGGGACCCTCTATCATATTAAAAAAATTATAGGAAGCAATAAAAATGCATGGTATGGAAATTTATTTTGACATACTCAAAGTGTTTCAAGTTTAATTTTAAATTTATACACTTTTATAAATTTTATAATATATTATATTATATTAATATAATTTAATAATAGTTTTTATTAAATATGTATACTTTTATAGTTTTATTCATTTATAAATTTATATACGTTTTAAAATTTTATAGTATATCATATTTACATACAAAGTTTAAATATAAAATTATATTAATTATTGATACTTTTATAGTTTTCTAGATTTATAAATTAATATAAAATTATATTTTTATTCATTATAAATTATTATACTTTTATACTTTCATAAATTTTACTTTTATATATTATAATTTTATACTTTTATAATTTTAAAACTATATACTTCTATAAATTATGTATACTTTTATAAAATATATGTACTTTTATATAGTTTTATAAATTTATATAAATTTAAAAATTATGTATATTTCTTTAAAATATATATTCTTTTATAAATTATATATAATTTTATACTTCTATATATGTCTATAATATTATATACTCATATAAATATATAAACATTTGTAATTTATACTTTTATACTTATATATTTTTTTTCAATTTATCAATAGTTTAATACTTTTTTAATTTCATAAAATTTATTTATATAAATTATAATTTTATAATTTTATAATTTTTGTAATATGATTGTTATTTTTTCAACAAATTTATTTGGCTAATTAAGATTTATTTTATATTATACAATAGTTTATGTTTTAAATCATAATAGATAGTAGTTGGATGTATGATTTTAATTGAGCATTGAATGGGTTTCAGAATTACATTTGTTTTTCTGGATTTCTTGTTCAACAATGTATCTAAGGGGGAAATTATTTGATTCATTTTAATAATTATATCAGTAGACCATGGTTTACTCATAAATAGTGCTATCTATATTTATATGATCATATTAACTTGCAGATACCTCCTAGATACACATAATCTCACCTCTTACATAATATAGATTGATAATAAAACCATGATAAGGGAATGTCACTAACTCTATCCAACCTATAAGATATCCATCACGAACTCACTCCCGAAAAAGGTGAATTAATGTTTAACCCCATTTCTACTCCAAAACCTACTTTTCATCCAATATCACCCGCATGGTTAAAATTAAGGGAGTCCTCTATAACTATATCTTTTCTATGATTTGGCGTTAGCTTATAAGAAGACAAGTCATAGGGAAAAAATGAAATAATAACTATCATCCTCATTTGATTCACCTACCAAACAGTTATCATTTCATTTTGTTGCTTGAGACTTATCCCCCACATCTTTTGGATAAATTCAGAGGATAACACCTATCATGAGTGGAGTAATTATTTTCTAAAATTCAATTTCCCATTTCCTTTAAAGCATGATGAAATTATTTGAAACATTAAAATGTTGGGTTACCCTTATTTGAAATTCCTCTTTTGTGTATTTATTTTGTTAAATATTAATATCACCAAATCAAATAGGACGAACATGAATAGAGAATGGATGGATTCTAACCATAAAAAAATAGTATGAATATAGGGTGAAAGAGTTCATCAATTTTGAAAAATATTATGCATATGACCCTTATCAAATCATTTATTCATGTTTATGCTATTATTATTCAAGACTAATTAGTCTAGAGGAGTTTTAAGAACACTTGATCTATCATGGAATTGATCAAAGTTATAAATTTTGGAATAAACATTGGGAAAAATAAAATGTAGATAGTGACTAGGATAACAATTCATTTTATAGATCATCTGATATGATTACAAGTGTGGAAAATGAAGAAGACCATACCAAGGATGTGATTACAAGTTTGAATAATGATGAAGATCATATTGAGGAATCAAAAATGATAGTTTAAGATAAAATTTTTGATTTTAAAAAAATGTTTGAAAAGTTAAAGAGACGTTCAAATATACCATTGTATGTTGGTTTCACTAAATATACATCATTTTCATCCATACTGAAACTGTATAATTTAAAAATGGAAATGGATGGAGTGACACCAGTTTTACTGAACTACTTTCTCTCTTGAATGATATGATCCTAGAAGATAATGATCTCCCTGGACGAATATAATACACTAAATGAATGCTATGTTCGATGGGTATGATCTCTGAAAAAATAATTGCCTATCCAAATGACTATATACTATTTAGAAAGGACCAAAAATAACTTAAAGAATGCACAAAGTATGGTTCTTCTCGATACAAGAATGATAAATCAGGTCCTATGAAAGTCGTATGGTACTTTACAATCATTCCAAGGTTTATGCACCTATATGTAAGTGAGGAGGCTACAATTCAATTGCTGTGGCCCAAAGATACAAGAAATATAGATGGAAAAATTCTTCACTAGGCAGACTCTTCTCAGTGGAAGAGAATTGATCATGAGTATCCTAAATTTGAAAATGAGTTGAGAAACCTTCATCTTGTGTTATCTACAATAGAGTGAATCCTTTTGGTTTTAAATGCATCACTCATAGTACATGGCTGGTTATGTTGGTAAATTATAACTTTCCACTATGGTTATGCATGAAAAAAATACATTATGTTATCTATGCTTATATATGGACCAAAACAACCAGGTAATGATGTTTATGTTTATTTGAATATGTTGAGCAAATATTTGAAATTATTGTGGTATTCAGGTGTTATGTTGTATGATTCTTACATAAATGAAGATTTCAAATTGAGATCCATATTGTATGGGATGATAAATGTATTTCATATTTATGGAAAATTTTCAGGATACAATATTAAAAGAACTCAAGGGTGTCCTATTTGTGAACAAGATACACAATCAATTTGGTTGAAACATTCATCAATGATTTTGTTTCTAGGAAATCACAAATTTCTATACTGATGACATGAGTATCGATCTTATATGACATCATCTGATAGAAGTTTAGAAGAATGTACAACACTATCTCCACCAACATGTGATCAACTTTTTGAGAAAGTAAAATAAGTGGACAATACTTTTGGTAAACCTTTTTCAAAAAACCTTACTAAAACCGATTGAAAAAAAGATCAGTTTTTTTTGAATTACTATATTTTAATTTTTTGTACATAAATTTTTTTATTTATATAGTACATGTTGAAAAAAATGTATGTGATAATGTCATTGAAATGTTACTAAATGCACCTGAAAAAATAAAGTATGAAACTAAGGCTAGGTTGGATATGATTGACATAGGAATACGGGAAGAGATGGCTCCAGTATAGGATGGATTGTTTTATTCCTATATATGCTTACACTCTTTCCAAGTAGGAGAGATATAAAATTTTCAACTTATTGAGTGATATAAAGGTTCCATAGGGGTATTAATTGAATATCAAGAATACCGTGTTAATGACTGATTTAAAGTTAAAGGGTATGAAATCACATGACTGTCATGTTTGGATGCAATATATAATTCTTATAGCTTTTTGTTGTATTTTTCTTAAGAATGTCCATCATAAATTAACCAAGATCTGTTTCTTTTTCAAATCTATATGTAGAAAAGTCATAGACTTGGTGAAATTTCCAACTATGGAAAAGTAAGTTTCCATTATATTATGTGGATTAGAAATATTCTTTCCACTATCATTCTTTGATATGATGGTTCACTTGATGATTTACTTGGTAAGAGAGATTCGAATATGTGGTCTTATACATTATAGATGGATGTACCCCATTGAATGATATATGAAGATTTTGACAGGGTATGTAAAAAATCAAAGTTGGATAGAGGGTTGTGTTGTGGAGTGGTATATTGTTGAAGAAGCCCTTGAATTTTGTACCGACTAACTGTCAGGTGTGGAAATCATTGGTCTACTAAAATATCATCACACTGTATGGATTATGGGTGAAGAAATTTCTAGAAGAGATTTTGACATAATCAATTTTATAGATTAGGAGTAGGCCCACCTTTACATTTTTCATAATAGTCTAGAGGTTTCCCCATATGTTGAAACCCATAAAGAAATTATTAGGCATTTGAATCCATAAAGGGATGAAATATGGATATCAAATAAACATAATCAATAGTTTATAGGATGGTTTCAAGACTATATTTTTAAGGACTCAGATGAAAATCCAGATTCAATTTCAGAACGACTTCAATGGATATCCATAGGACCAAGTGTGTATGTATTATCTTAAAATGGTTATGTAATTAATGGTTATATTTTCTATAAAAATGAACATGATGAAGATAGTACCATGAAAAATATTATAGTTACACTTGTTCCTGAAGTGATGAACATTTATAGTACTAAGGGCAGAAATCCAATTTGTGTGAATATGTTATACTTTGGCATCATCAGATTAATATGGGAGTTGGATTATACAACATTCAAAGTGACAATTTTTCAATGTAAGTGGGTTAATAATAGGAGTGATTTTAAAATAGATGAATTGGGATTCATGAAAGTGGATTCCATTAAGGAAGGGTACAAAGATGAATCGTTTATAATTATATTATAGGCAGTACATGTATTTTATGTTCCAGATCTCGTAAATAAAAAGTGGTCAATTTTTCTATTATTGACCAACACTACTGAAGGGTTAGATGAAAATTCAACTGAGGATGACCCTTTCATTGGGATGTCGCATTTATTTCATAATTTTCCCAATGTATACGAGGTTTTTTTATGTTAGATGAGATCACAATGAAGAGATTTATATACTCAATAGAGGAGTCAAATCCATTCAACCTTTAAAAAAAAGAGAGTTCAATAATTAGGTTATTTTTTTTTCTAATATACATTGTGTTACCTCATGTTATTATCAATTTTCTGCTTCATTTATGTAATATAAATTAAAATTTAACCCATTTATATAGATAATTACTTCTACACATGCTGATTATCCCAATCTTGCGGGACAATAGGCTTCTTAACCAAATACTGCTCCCAGTGTAGAGGAAAAACTACCTTCTCACCCTAATGATTATACTAATCCATAGGAACAACATATTGATGATGTTTAACTCGATAAAATGGTAGACAAAAAAGAATCGATGCCATAGAAAAAATAGGAGTGCTGTATCGTAATAGTGTTAACAAAAATTATTAAGGAAAAAAGCAAAGGAATCAAATTATAGGTCTTACGGAATGCGTGCGACTAGCCTATTAACCCCAAAAAATCCATGTTTAGTAGTTACATTGAGCTCATCACTCGGCAGCGCATGTCGATTGATGTAGACTTGTGGAACCATGTTGTGCCCATTATTAAAACACTAATTTGGGAAGATATTATGGTAACATTATAGTATCCTTACTTTATTTTACTAAAAAATAAAATAACAAAACATTGAATTACCTTTCATCATCCCTTATAGAGTGAATTTATATTGGATAAACCCCATAAAAAATTTGTATTAATTCTTGACGGAAGGATTCATAGAGACTTTCACACAATTATAATGAGATTTCATCTTAAAGACTCTGAAGGGAAAATAAATCCCCACCTACCACTGATTTATGCACACTTAAAAATCCAAGTAGTGTGATATCTGTTTATTGGTTGTCGTAGGGAGATAATTTTTTAGGTACATTGTGGATGGAATTTCATTGTTTGAAAATATGTTTATTCATCACTTTGATTGTGAATTTTTTATTTATAAAGCATAAACTAAGTGTTGAAAATAAGGAATGAGTAGAAAAACCAATGTAACCCAACTATAAAGTAAGAATGGGGTATGCTTCACTTGAAAAAAATTGGTACATATTTTAAATCAATAATAATAAATTTATGTGACATGAAAAAAAACATAATTATGTTCCTATATTTATATATATATTGATGAATACAAATCCAAATCCACTTCCATCCCCACATCATGTGATATGGAAGGAGGCACGTGTAAATAAAGATGGGATAATAATATTTGAAAACACACAAAAAGTGTGGGAATCATGTGTAATTATGACATAATAAAAAATTGTTTTTATTTTAATCCCTATTACATAATAGTGATTACTAAATTTCATATATTTTATATACAACTTAGTCATAGGAATCATCAGCACCTGTACTAGATGAACACCTACTATAGTTTGCCTTGAAGCGTCCAGAATAGTATGGTCGCATCAGAGGTGCAGGATTGGGGTGACAACTTGAACATATTTTGAGAAAAAAAATCATATGAGGATAAAGTTAAAGAAATGAAAGAGATGAAAGAAATATTAGCTACCCTTGAAGAAAAGTTTCATTGGCATATTTAGTTTCTATAAAATATTATGGGGGGAAGCAAAGAGAAGAAACAACTCAAGAAAAACCACTACATGAAGATCTTGACCCACCCCTACCATCTTTGATGTGAGCCATTCCTTTAAAGAGCTGTCTTAGATGAGGTAAACAACATTATCATAATTGTTTATATGAAATGTGAATCAGGAAGACACTGATACCTTTCCTATACTGATATTCTATAGGGTGAAAATGACTGTGATTTATATCTATCAACACCCACCCATTGCCTTGTAGTGAGGGATACCATGTTTGATATCCAAGAAGACACTCTACACAACAAACAACTTCTAACTGTTCATGTGAGAGTGGAAATTAGAATAGATCTTGAGATAAGCACCAAGCTACCCATTCCACTTGATAACATAGATATTCATATGGCCGACCAAGCTATTTTAACATTTTTAACATGGCTGTCAGATCTTGTAAAAAAATGTCAACAAGGAGGTATTAGTTATGCTAAAACTTTAACAATTATTGAAAAAAGGTATAAAATGAGGAATGCTATTATAGATGGAAAAAGGTAAGGGGTGAAATGAAAGGTCAAATCAAATCCATCTAAAGGATCAACTAGATGATTGAAAATATCTTCAGAATGAACCTTTACCCCACACGTTCAATATCCGTATTTACTAACATTGAAGGTTCATGCAGATACAAAGTTCTAAAGTGGTAGTAATCACATAGTTTATTTTGAATAAAAAATATATGGATAGAATGTTATAGACTAATTTTATTTTGAGAATTTAAATGAAATTCTAAACGATGAATGTATATGAGTCTCAGTTGTAAATGTACACATAAGGTATGTTTTCATGATTTTTTTCCAATAGCTGATATGATATGTTAATTATGACTGAAAACATTTCATTTTTTATAGGAATATATATAAATAAAAATTAAAGGGATTACCCCATGAACATAAATTTGAACTCATTAGTCCTCACATCCCTTCTATAGAACAAACATAAATAGAATAAAAAAAATTAATGACATAGTGGAAAATTTAGCCAAATCATTTGAAATAAAACTTATAGATGAAATAATATTATTCATAATAATGATGTGGGGGTAAAAGTATATAATCTAATCATATTGAAAATATTTTCATTTCTTTAATTACTTATTCCTTTTTATGTTTTTAGGCAATATTGGATGCTTATTGCGGTCAATTTGGATACTCCAAAGATTTATTTCCTAGATTCACTATGTAGATACCCAATAAACTGACCACACATGATTATGTTTGTCAAATTTTAATACGCTACATCCAATGTTTTAGAACCAAACATAAATTTATATATTTTATATTATGTTTTAATGAGAATTATGTTATGATAGGGTGATGTGTAAATTTCATGAAAATCATGGCATGAGGAAAGAACATGCACACAAGGATCCTGAAAAGTTCTTCAAGTGGAAAAGTATCAGGGAATATATAATAAGATTTCACTATCCAATTATATATAAAAAGTACTTATTTTTCTTATTTTTTTCAATATCTGAATTAAACAAATGAAAAATATCGTGCTTATTATTTTTGGAAATTTATGAGAGAGATAATATTCCATAAAAAACTAGTATCCCTGGAGAGGTATTTTTGAAGATAATTACTATTTCATTTAAAATATTTATTAATCCTTTATGTATTTATATTTTTCCAGTACTACTATGATTATTGAAAATTCTCGTATTCACAAGACAACATAGATTTTGTTAGAAGTGAATGTGAAACATACCTTATGGGAGAATGTATACATACATCATGAATAAGTGAATTCCATAAAAGTAATTGATTTTTTCATCTTTATGTTTAATTTATTTATTTTTAGTATTACTCACATAATAATTGTTTTCTTATACATGTGGATTATTTTGTTCGAGTTGGGGTGGTTTGTTCAAAGCTGCTGATGCTTGTGAGAGATTGGACTTTGAGGATTCAACTGAGATAATGAAAAAAAAGAAATGGGTTAATAATGTATACAACTATCATGAAAAGTTGAATTACTACTACTTATTTAATTAGTTTTTTCATTATTTTATCTACTATTTGTAAGTTAATTTACTTTTCATTTTTATCTAATACTTATTTAGTTTTTTTCATAGATCTTTTGGAAAGTCATATTTTTATTTCAACTATCTGCAACAATACAAAAAAGAGATAACATGTTCCTTCTTCCAATGTTTCTATGATTTCTATTTTATTTCTTTGTCGAACTACCAAAACTACATATTGCATTGGTGTTATTAGCTGAATTTTTTTCTCATTGTTGAAAACCAAAAGAGTAGAGGATAGTTTTTTGAATAAGAATATTGAAACAATATGTAGTGTCGGCAGTTTAACCAAGAAAGGAAATGGGATGGTGGGACCGGTATGACTCAAGGTGCATCTTTTATTTAAAATTGACAATAATTTTAGTAAAAAAGACAACTGACATACTCAAGACCAAGAAAACACATTCATATTATTTTATAGTTTAGAGAAATGATTTATAATTCATTTTTGTTGAGTTGGAGTTAAACACACATCAATCCAACACATGGTGTGATTGGTATGAATCAAATTGTCCGTTATTAGATTAAAATTGTCATTTTAGTTCAAAACATGTGTCACTCATTGAAAAACAACTAAACACACTCCTATTGTCCTGATAATTTTGGACAATGATTCATAAGTCAGTTGTGACATGTATGAAGTAGTCTCACATCAAATTGACACACGATGTGATCAATATGACTCAAAGTGTGTGTTTATAGTTTCAAATGAAATTTTAGTAAATAGAAAAAGTAACATACTAAAAATTGGTAAAATGAAATCAGTTTTCTTGATACTTTAGAAAAATGATTCATAAGTCATTTTTGCAATGTAGGAATCAACCAAACATCAATCTGATGCACGGTGTGACCGGTATAACTCTAAGTGTGTCTTTTTTATTTAAGATTGAAATTAATTTTAGTAAAAAGAATAAGAGACATACTTAAAACTGAGAAAAACATTCTTATTGTTTTTATAATTTATAAAAATGATTCATAAGTCATTATTTACAAGTAGGAATCAACTACACCTCAATCCAATGCACGGTGCGACCAATATGACTCAAAATGTCCATTACCAGTTTAAAATTGACATTTTAGTTCAAAATGTGTCACTCAATGAAAACCAAGAAAACATACTCAATTTTTCTTAATAATTTAGGAAAATTATTCATAATTTAGTTGTGATGTGTAAGTAGCAGTCTCGCATCAAACTAACACAAAATGCGACTGATATGACTCAAAGTGTGTGTTTCCAGTTTCAAATGAAATTTAAAAAAAAACACAAGTTACATACTCAAAATAGAGAAAAAAGTGTGGATTGTTTTTATAATTTATGAAAATGATCCATAAGTAATTTTTGATGTGTAGTAATTAGCCTCACCTTAATCTGATGCATGGTGTGACTGGTATAATTCCAAGCGTGTCTATTTATTTAAAATTGAAATTAATTTTAGTAAAAAGAACAAGTGACATACTGGAAACTAAGAAACCTCATTTGTATTGTTTTTATAATTTAGGAAAATAATACATAAGTCATTTGTGACATTTATAAATCAAAATCACCTTAATATGATGCATGGTGTGACCAGTATGACTCAAAATGTCCATTATCATTTTAAAATTGACATTTTAGTTCAAAATATGTCGCTCATCGAAAACCAAGAAAACATACCATGGTTATCTTGATAATTCAGGGAAATGATTCATAAGTCAGTTGTGATGTTTAGGAAGAAGTATCACATCAAACCGACACCCAATGCGACCTATATGACTCAAAGTGCGCGTTTCTAGTTTCAAATGACATTTTAATAAAAAACACAAGTGTCATACTCAAAACCAATAAAAACATTCATATTGTTTTGATAATTTAGTAAAACTATCCATAAGTCATTTATGACATTTAAGAATCAAACACACATCAATTCGACATACGGTGTGACCGGTATAATTCCAAGTGTGTCTATTTATTTAAAATTGACATTAATTTTAGTAAAAAGAACAAGTGACATACTGAAAACAAAGAAAACACGTTTGGATTGTTTTGATTATTTAGGAAAATGTTCCATAAGTCATTATTGATCTGTAATAATAAAACTTACCTCAATACGATTCATGGTGTCATCGGTATAACTCCAAGTGTGTCTTTTTATTTAAAATTGACATTAATTTTAGTAAAAAGAACAAGTGACATATTGAAAACTAATAAAAAAAATTTTTATTTTTTTTTATAATTTAGGAAAATGATCCATAAGTAATTTTTGATGTGTAAGAATCAACCGAACCTAAATATGATGCATGATGTGACTGATATGACACAAAGTGTGTCTTTTCATTTAAAATTGACATTAATTTTAGTAAAAAGAACAAGTAACACACTGAAAACCGAGTAAAAAAATTCGAATAGTTTTGATACTTTAGGAAAATGATGCATGAGTTATTTTTTACATGTAGGAATCAAAAACATCTAAATCTGATGCACGATGTGACCGATATGACTCAAAGTACCTGTTATTAGTTTAAAATTGACATTTTAGTTCAAAACGTGTGTCACTCATTGAAAACCAATAAAACATGCTCCGATTGTCTTTATAATTTTGGACAATGATTCATAAGTCATTTGTGATGTGTAGGAAGTAGTCTCACATCAAACTGACACACGATGTGACCGGTATGTCTCAAAGTACATGTTTCTAGTTTGAAATTACATATCAGTAAAAAACACAAGTGACATACTAAAAACTAAGAAAAAACATTTTGGATTGTTTTAATACTTTAGGAAAATGATCCATAAGTAAGTTTTTGACGTGTGAGAATCAGCCACACCTCAATTTAATGCTTGGTGTGACCTATATAACTCCAAGTATGTATTTATTTAAAATCAACATTAATTTTATTAAAAAAAACAAGTGACATACTAAAAACCAAGAAAACAAATTCATATTGTTTTGATACTTTAGGAAAATGATCGATAACTCATTTTTGATATGTAGGAGTCAACCACACCTCAATACAACACACGATGTGACTATTATAACTCAAACTATGTCTTTTATTTAAAATTGATATTTTATTAATGTATTGTTTCATATTAATGTTTAATTTATTTATTTATAGTATTAATAACATAATATTTTTTTCCTTATATATGTGGATTCTTTTTATCAGGTTGAGTTGATTTTTTGGCAACTGATACCATGGGCAGAATTTTTTTAAAGGGGATCATGGGGGTCAGTGATGATGAAACATTAATGTTTTTAATTTTTTTAGATTTTAATTTTAAATGTAATAATAATTTTTATAAATGTTTATAGTAGTGTTTTTTTTGTATTAATGATGTAAAATTTATTTCAATTAAATTATATATATTTTCATATAGGTTAGAAGTATTTTCTATATAAAGGCTACATGTATTTACTACAATATGCTATTATAGAAACAACACATTGCAATAGGTTGGGCCTCTATTAGATTTATTGAAAGAGCTGATAAAGGGGGACCTTTATCAGTGAAAAAAAAGTTATGATAAAGTGAACTCCCCTTTAATAGTGATAAGGAAAACAACACTTTTTAGCAATTTTAAATGCCTTTTTTCATGTTGTTAAAGAGAATATATGTATTAGTGTTCTTCTTCCTCTTCTTTCCTGTGTACACTTACATGAAAAACACTTCTATCTTCTTCTATTATCTTGAACTCCCTACAAATACACTTCCTTTTCAGTGCAAACTAATGTGCACATAACTCCATTATTCTTTTTTTTACTTCAATATATAATAAACTACGATGGATATCTTATTATTATTCTTATTCTTATTATTTAGTACATAAAAACAACACATGAACACCCAGTTTCATTGATAATCATGAATTATATATTTTTGATGCAATATCGATTCTTATTATCTTCTATTGACATGAGGATGTTTATTTTTCAAACAATAATGTTGAACTTATCTAAGATTTTTTATTTAACATGAAATATCTATTTATATGAGTTGAAACACCATTGATTTATTCTTTCTATTCTTCTCAAATTATTCCATGCATAGCAGGAATATTTAATTTTGAAGTACCAAGATTTTTGGTAATTAACAACCCCTTAGAATCTCAATTTTCAAAGATCCTTGAATCTTTCCTATGGACTCGGTTTATTTATCCCATAGTTTGGAAACATCCACATCCTTATATTCTTCTAAATTCTTTCAAGAATTTCTCTTAATTTAAAATATTCCATTTATATATAAAAAATAATGCATTTACAGTTGTGGTAATGGATCCATGATTTGAAGAACAAGACTCTCACAAATCTTCTTCTTTTTATCATCAAAATAGGCCTAAATCACAATGAATATTATCGTGATATTGTTATTTAAGAACTATTTACATGGAATTGATTGGATTAATGCGATATTAAACATCATGAACTTTCATTTCTACATCCTTATAAATCTCAGATTAAACATGAATGATGTATACAAATATGGTTACATGACTATCACCCTTACATAGGTGATTTTTATCTAGATGGTTAAACATTAACCACCCTCACATATGTGATGTTTATGAAAATAGAGGATCAACCTTAACTAGATAGCACTAACCTTGAAGATAGACCATAAGGATCAATTATATGAAGAGATCCAAACAAGAAACTATACAAACAAGAGACCAAACAAGATTGAACATTCCTTTTAAGAGATCAAATCAATCATAAGAATAGACTGAACCTTTCTACTACACATACAAAATCAATAGATCAACCACATGAAAAATCAAATTACCATGAGTATTGAACACATGTACAATCTATCGACCATGAGACATACAAGAATTATGGTGTGATGATCCTTGTTTCAATCTTTGAGCAACAACCCAGTGAATATCTCTTCTCAAGATGAACACCATTGATGCAATATTATGTAATCATTTCCATTTTACTTATTCACTACTTCATTTTCATTCTTTAAACTCCTATGCATACAAACTTCCTATTCTTCCTTATGCGAATCAATCAAATTTCTTCCTCTTCTTTTTTATTTTTATATTATTGTGACAACGGTATTTCACTATTTTCTCACTAAACTATGATATTTTCACCACTATATATGCATTAATGAGATTCATACAAATATTATAGATTCATATATTCATGAAACTAAAGCAATAAAATTCAACTACACTCGATATTCATAGATTCAATGGGAGTAGATCGTGGAATAGACTGAAACAATGTAGTGAAAGCATTTGTGTTATGTATAAGGCAATTCAATATATGATGAATTTTTCATGTGTATATATTTTAAATGGGTGAACAATAGATTAACTACAAGAGTACCACATCAAAACATCACTTTTCATGGAATTAATTAATAATTCATAATGCCTCATTAATGGCTCATTTGAATCCCAACTAGAGCCAGTTCTCTCCAGGGGTGTGTTGTGCCGACCCGCATGGTGTAGGCTAAGAACCCTTTGCAATATCAATGCCAAACCATGGTATTCTCTTACTATGGAAACCTATGTAACCACTAGGATTGCTCAATGCCATCCTCATTAGCCTATTATTAATCTTGGTCAGTTGTCAATAATGGCTGTCCTCTTGAGTGGGATGGATTGTTGATTGACTATATATTTTGGCTTAGTTCTCCTTTACTCCTTAGAAAAAATAAAAGTGTATGTAGTAGTACGTAATTCCAAAAAAAAACCATCATTTTATTCACTTATTATTTTCTTCACTTTTTAATCAATACTTTATAATAAAAATCATATAAATAAAAAAAATTCATTTAGGTATTATTTATTGAACTTCAATTATTCAAACATTTTTTCAATTGATTTTATTGAATCTTCCACAAACTTCTAAAGGGAAAACTCATTTTTTATATAGAATATGATAAGAAAATCTAATTTTTTTCTCCAAATTGTGCCTTTAAAATACATTCACTAAAAATAGAAATACAACATGCTTGGGGATCACTTACTCTCAATAAACTTGGGATCACCAACCAACATCCAAAGAAATTCATCTTCATTCTGATTCCATAATATTCCTTATTGGAATCAAGTATCATTGAAGGCTTCATATTCATTGGAAACCATTGAAAAAAATACTACACACACAAAGTGGGATTAACACCTCTAAATAATGGGATCTATGGAAGTAAGGGGAGGGGGAGATGAGACAAAAAAACATCTCCCAATACACCTAGTTCCCAAATACCTATGGGGGATGAACCTAAATAGACAAGTTTATCCTTGCTAAAAAATAGATACAGGCCTTAGTTGTGAAGTGACCACGAGGGACATGGAATGATGCATACCTTTTCTTGATAAATTCATGGTACAAGGGGTTATGGAATCACACTCCCTAAGAAGAGGGATCAACCCTTATCTAGTCTATACTGTAGCGTGACCTATGGGCTGTGGTGCGATTAACTACATATGAGTCCTCAAACCTTTTGTAAGAGTCATCATCATGGAACAACTTCCCCATTCAAGGTGAATTGATTCATAAAGTTCATCCCTTTTCCAAAAATCCCTTGAGACCCACTACATTGTGAATCCATCATCCATGGCATGACCTGCTATAATAATAACATTTCAGTGAGGCCTCTGAACTTTTCTCTATAGATCACATGAGCACCCACTCTACCGACAAGACCTCATTCCTCATCAAAAACATATATTTTAAGATGTTCCAACCCTCAAAATTTCAATCTGAGGCCCAATTTATGAAACAACCCCTACTCCATGAATAATTCAAGCTTTCTATGTATTCCACTAACCTATAATGATACAGTTTATTAAAAACTCCCCACCGTAATGATTCTCATCCTTGATAAACTTCTATAGTACCTAAACTATCTCTACTAACCTTACACAATCAATAATTCATTGAGAACTCATCATGTTCCATATCTGAACACCAAACAAGATTCTTCTATGGGACTCCAAAGACTAGAGCACACTATCCACCAGAAATTGAGCCACCCACTCATTGCCAATACCAACACTGAGATGATTCTTATCACAACCATATATCCTAAATACAGAAGGTTCATTATTTAATTAATCCAAAAAGTTTATGGTACTCCCTAGCACAATTCTTCACTTAAAAGAGGATAATTTCGATCCATGGTGCTCTTTAATATAGGAATATATTACAAAAATTCTCTTCTAGTGGTCCAATGACATGATCAATGTAGGTTCCACTTCACTTCCTCTAAACTCACACACAAACACTAGTCGAACCTCTTCCAAAAATGCTCAACCTCACCCACTGACACGTTATCACATAACCCAGTTATAGTGCCTTAATTCTTGAAGGCATAAAGACACTATCCAGATACCAACACCAAAGCCCAAACCACACTCTCAATTTAACTCCATGCTTGGATCAAAAACTAAACTAGGTTCTATATTGTCACAAAGAGCACTGACACACCATTGAACTGATTCCCCCTCAGATTGCAATAAAACCACCCCCATACCAATGCTAATGCAACAAATCCATCCAAAATACATCAAAATATTGTTTTTGGTATTTATTAAGGAACTAAATCACATCATATCATTTAAAATACTAGCATCCAAATGTTACCTTGACCATCCACCAAATGGTATCACCATATCCACAACCCTTATAACACAAGGGTCACACACCTATGACCGATACGATTCTCTCCACCATAGGAGTATTATTTTCACCACTTACAAACCCAAACCTAATCCCTATAGACCCACTACATACATTACTAAATGAAATGATTGTATGTGTCCATCCCACTCTTACCCAAGATCCAACACTAAACACCAACCATCACCCATCCTTGAAACACCATGAATTCCATCTACATCATTCCATAATCCACTGACAACAAGGGTCACATCCTCTAATGACCAATGGGGAAATCTCCAAAATATTTCTTCCCTCACATCGCTCCCTAAGCATTTACCTAGATGGGTCCCAACACCACTCTCACCCATTCTATGAACCCCTCAAAAGGATCAAAACTTTGTTCCTCCATGACCATTCACATCTCACCACTAAACTATCATAGTAGTACTAATCGGGTTCATCCACAACCAGGATAATTCTTAATAGACCCACACATGGTTCATTGCACTAATTCACAACTCAATGAGCATTGTGCATAACTAGTGTACAAATCCCCTTATACACTAAGGATTTTCCTAAAAACCCATACTAACCTCACTCTCCTCCTCTGAAGGTAGAGTGATCTTTCAAGAATCCTAATCACAAGTTATTACTCATAATATACCTTGATCTCGCTTGAAATCTATGAATGCAAACTCTCATACAACCCAATCACACACCCTAAAAAATTGTACCATGATACACATCTCATCTAACCTAGGATCATGCACCTAATCCACCGACCATTATCCCCCCCACATGTCATTTTCATCCATGTAGAAGAGCTCTTAGTGATCCTCTTTATAATTGAGGCATCCATTCACGTTAAGGCCATCTGCATGGTCACCCAACACCTAAGAATTGTTAAAAAACCATGAGCATCTACCCACTCTCCCATCAGCCCACCCTAAATCACATCCAAAACCAATAGGGAGAGGCATAAAACTAATAATTCCTTCCAAAAACCAATTTTAATACCAGGATCATTTAGAGTTATTCAGATCCCAAAATACCAAGGAATTTCCCATACCTTCCCTCCACTTATTAGTTCAATTAAGTAGTGTTCCACCAAGAAGTTATATGGGAAAACATTATATATATTGCGGTTGAAACTTTAAGTAACCAAAACCAAATTTCAAGGAACCCTTTTCCCATCCATGTATCACCTCTTAAGAATACTCGATATCATTAAGTTACCTCTACAACATCAAATTCCTAGAACAACCCATTAAGGGTTTTATATACACCCCCTAAGGGACTGTTTAACATTCGTTAGGGAACAACCACCATAGATACACATGACCCACCATTAGAAAACCACTTGTGAGTGAAATTAATGGTCCAGTTGAGTAGAATTACACCAACAAGTTAAATGGGAAAACACCTTATAAGTTTTCGTTGACACTTAAACAACTACACCTCTCATCAGTAAATCAATCACACACCAGCACACATATACCATATGAATCCTACATGCTGACCATGATTCATGTATACAATCCTATTACCACCATTCTAAGAGGTAAAACTATAAATAAAAATCTATGATAAATAAATCATTATTAAATAAACATCTCAATCATAATAATGAAAACCAAAAACACAAATCCCTCTACCTAGGTAACTAGGATTTCCTACTAGAAAGGTGTTCACAAAACACTAGCATGAGGTCCATCACAAGCTCTAACACATCCCTAGACCACCTATTATCATCTCCACAAATAAAAAACAAAACAAAAAACTCTCATGCCACTTTTTAACACCCTGGTCTAGAGACCACTCCACAATACCTCTGCCTAGTGCACTACACAAGCTCAGGCACACCTCTCAGTATGCCATAGGCTACTAAATTTCAGTGTGGTCATAATCTATACAATATTGAGACTATTAACTTGAATTTGAGAAATTAAAAAAAGAAAAATAAGTAAACAACAATTAATTATAACAATCATAGTACAAATAATTAATGATAAAAAAATGCTATAACAAAATATAACATATGAAAGAATACAATCATACAACAGATGATCAGCCACTATCTTGATTATAAAAAAAAAGATAAAAATTACACATGTCCCAACTACTATACCTAGATAACTCCACCAACCGATCTCTATAACCACTCGATCTACCTCAGAACGATCCACTACATGTCCCGTGCTCAACCTAAAAGTAGACATATAATCTGCACATTCATTGGGGTGACCATGAAGGTTGTAAGAAATGAATCTCAGTATATATAATCAAGTTCCCTTAATATATTCCATCATACAAGTGTATAAATGATGAAAGATAAATAAACATGTACACACAAGAACCTCAGGCATCGTGAGATAACCAGGACACCAAGACTCCATGTGCTTAGGGTCACAATGTGCTAACCAATCCACTATGGGACCCAATCATACCTAATTAAGCACCATTCAAGAATCCATTAATTTTCTCATACTATCATAATTGAAACCCAAACTTTACTCTAAGAATCAGGGTAGGGAATCTCATAGAGTCTCAAACACTACCCAAAGGAACATGGTAAGGTCCTTATTGACACTCCTTTCCATCACAGAGTCTAAACGAATGAAAAGGAAAATACCTTGAACCCAAAGTGATTCATCCTTTGAATAAACATAAAAAATTGACAAAGTCATGAACAAAGATTCAAATGCACTTGTGTCATGCATGTTCCACCAAGGTCACGCAAGTATACTTTCACGCCACCCTTTGGTCACGCAGGTGACTTGCACGCCCTCTTTGAATTTCGCCTAGGGTTTTATCCAGCCTATAAATACCCCTGTGGGCCCCCCCATTTCGAGACGAAAAAATCTAGAACCTCATATTTGAGATCCCAGTGCCCTAGTCTCTTCTCAAAGCTTCCGAACACTTCTAAGGTTATTTCTTAACTAGAACGGAAGATCTAAAGAGGGGGGGGGGAGGCCTAAGTGTTGAAACTCATCAACACTTGCGCGCCTAAGTGGAAAACCCTTAAGGGAAATGGCCACACTTCTATGCCGCCTTAATCCTTCACCAGAACTTGCGCGCCACCCTTCTGGAAGCCCCTAGGGATAGTACTAAGGGCTTGAGACAAGTCTCTCTCAAGTATTACTCCATGGGTTAAGAGTCTCACAAGTACCCAGGTGCCGTGCAGGTATACCAGTGCGACCAGGACTTGCACGCCCATGCAGTACTTGCGCGCCCACCAGGACTTGCACGCCCCTCTCTTTTTGGGAGCCCCTCCTGCCTATTTCACATCTCTTATGCCTATACACCTCTCCTCTTCAAGATTAAGCCTTCATAACTCTCTCCAAATCCATTCATGGCATGATTTCTTTGTTGGATTCTTTATATGAAAGGAATTCTATGGAACATATCTTAAAATCTAGTGATTTACATATCTTTATGTCACTAAGTTTAGAGATTTCATTCATTCAATCTCATCCTTTAAGATGAGAGAATCCTTAACAGGGGCCTCCTTTTCAGGAGTAAGCCCTAGTCTAATTTCTCTTAATTTGGGCATCCTTCTTAGGAATAAGCCCCAAGTCCCCTAACCTGGGAATCCTCCTTAGGGGTAAGCCCCAGTCTTCAAAGTTTTTAAATCTGGGCATCCTCCTCAGGAGTAAGCCCCAATCTCAAATCTGGGAATCCTATTCAAGAGTAATCCCCAACCATAATTTCCCAAATCTGAGCTTCCTTTTTAAGAGTAATCCCCAATCTCAAATATGGGCATCCTCTTTAGGAGTAATCCCCAAGTCCCTTAATTTTCAAATCCCTTTAATCTGGGCCTCCTTCTTAGGATTAATCCCAAGTCTTAATTTCTCTTAACCAGTCTTAATTTACTTTTGATCTGGGCTTCCTTCTCAGGAGTAAAACCCAATCATAATTCCCCTCTTAATTTGGGAATCTTCTTCAGGAGTAAGCCCCAAGTTAGAGTATCCAAAATATCCATAAAGTACATATACCTTTATAGAACTTGTTCCTGGGTTTCTTCCCTGAAGTAAATCCTAATCTTCATCTATTTGGGAAGTCATACATACATAAGCCCCACATCACTTCTTATGATGGCACAATTGTCTGGTTTTACCAATACCTCTTGTTTCTCACACTGAGCATGAATCACGTGAGATTAAAGTGTAAAAGTAATTATGACATCTTTATTTGATCCATCAATCATGCATAAAACATCATACTCCCTTACTCAAACATTGTGCATTCTGATTCCTTTTTTAAAACAAAGGATACGTAGGTAGCCCATCTGTGGGTATGATCCCAACTCTGAAATAATTCATGTCCTTCTAAATGAAAATAAACTTCAAGTGCCCCACTGAGTGGCTTTAAAACTAGTATGGTCATCATAATGACCAAGATACTTTTATGTATTGAAGGATACCATTAACTAAGAATCTATAACAAATACAGATGATTCTCTATTAGTGAAGAACCTCAAATACATATAAAAGATTCTCTAAATTTCCTACATATCAATCATTGATTGTTAGATTTAAAGGAAAGATCATTTCATACTTGGTAATATAATAAGGATTCATGAACATAACTTAAATCTATAAAGAGAGTCCCATAGTATACAATAATTCCCCTAAAAAAGGTGTGATGAGTCTGAACTCCCATCCTCTCGACCAATGAAAATTCCTAAGCCTCATCAGTCCACAACTAATGAGTTCCTACCTTTGGAAAGTATTTCCAAATGGATATGGAATCATTAGATGTTTCTGGTTCTATGAACAAACCCATTAGAAACCGATTGGAATGTTTGAACCTTCAATCAACAAGGTCATTCCCAATTCCAGAGGAAACAAAAAATGGTGAACCTGACGTGAATCCTTAACCAAGTTAAAATGATGTTTTACTTATTTGTTAGGCCCCTATTCAAACTCAATGAGAGGGACAACAAAACAATCAATAACATATGTGCTTATCCAAAAGATGTAGTGGCCTAACTTATCTTTATTACGTCTGTTATATCAAACAGGCACTCTTTTCCAAGATCTTATGCATTACAGAAATGGCTTCTCTTAAGTTCACACCCGTGAATACTTCTGTTGTGAATACTTCTACTGTTAATGCCTCTACTGCTACTCCTTCTGAATCGTCGTCTGCTCTAAGGATGAAATCACCTACTCAGAGTCTTCAATTCTAGGTATCAAATGTGATGGTTAAGGAGTACCATCAAAATGATACTATTCCAACTCTGGAGGCCACCCGACAAGCCCTCCAAGTCAATAATTCACCCTGGTCGTCTGGACAGCGACGACCAATGATCAAGAAGAAGGTGGTGCCAACCACCATCTCCAACCATTTTTGGTCGTTATCCCCGGAATGCAATCACCATTCACTCCCATATTCTGGGGAGGTGAATGAGTAGGTCCCTCAGGGCCTTAACTCAAGGAGATAGGAGTTTTTCCTAAGGGCTCCCATCAATAATCGCCGCTAGACTCGTGCGGTAGTGCGCCCTAAACATGATGAGGGTATCGTCTCCAGGCATTCAGCTTAGGTTACTCGAACCCGAGCAGGCAAGACGAACCGCCAACGGTGAAATCCGGTCAATAGTGAGCAGGTTCTTATCTCTAACATCTCTGGAGAAGTCCACCAACCTAACTTGGTGGCAAGCAACGACCAGGCACACACACCTGTCTGTTTTAATTCCCCTGTCCAGCAGACTCGTCTGGCAGCATCACGCCAATCCTGCCAGGCAATTCTGGTGGAGTACTATAGAAAATAACATACACCTGTTTATAAATCATCAGCTAGTCATCAGGCTCGTCTGACTACATATGATGAAGCTCATCAACCAATTTCTATGATGTGAAATCAGCAGGCACATACACCTTCCAGTATTGATCAAGCCTACCAACAATCTCGTTTGGTAGCACTAGAAAAGTTAGTCGAAAAGATTCGACGACAAACAGAAGGCAGACTAAACTCTCTGCCCCCACACTTGAGTATTGTCAGGATTCACTGATAGGAAAAGGAGGAAAGGAGCAGGCACATACACCTACTCCAAGCACAGAATGGATGTATATTCCCGTTCTAGCAACTGAAGTCACCAAGTACATTCTGTCAATGGTGAAAGAGCAGAAGAAAATCCCTGCTCATATCCTGGATGCCTATCAGGATATTATAACAGCTTCAGTATCATCTCAGTGAAATACACACAAATCTATCCCTACCAGTAGAGTGACACATCAGCATATCACTCCGGAACAGACACACACATCTGTTCCAGTCCAAGAGGGTTGTGGGGCGTATTCCCTCATATCATAAGGACAACCAAATCAGCCACATACACCTGGTTTGAGCGGAGATAATCAGCCTAACCTGATCATTTCTCTTGAGCAGGCACATACACCTACCAAATTGAGTAAGAAGGCGTCTAAGAAGAAGACCCACCCATCACAGTAAAGAAATCAAAGGCCCATCTGTGATAAGGCCTTACTCGATGCTGGAGTTCTTGAAGCCCTCAGACAATTATCTGTTGGAATTCAAGATTCTACTCTCTCAGTTCCCAATTGTGGAAGTATTAATTCTGAAGGTCTTCATCAGACACTTCCTGATGAAGGCTTTCTTCATGATATTTCGATCGATCTCGAAGTTTCATCTTCATATGAGAGCCATAATAACCCTCTGTGTGGCCAGAAGATCAAGAAGCAAGAGGTCTCATCTTTTGTTGTAACCCACCATGGTGTTCCTCCCCATGATGATGAATTTAGCTATGAAAGTCCTCTCCACAGTAGTAATTCGCATTTCCTGGAAAATTATTCAGAGGAAAATGCAGTGATGAGAAAGCCCTCTTATCTTGAGTCACTTGAAAATGTGAAGCTAGTCATTTATGATTCTTTACCATTAGTAAGTGAAATACTTTCTCAATCAAAAGATAACCCGAGATGTAGGTCATTATCCGAACCACCCCTGGGTAATTCATCTTCTAGTTTGATCAGTAAATTCTCTACCAGTCTTGTTGAATCTAGTAAAGCAACAAAGAAGCACCAAATCTGGTCTAAACAGGTAGAATAATATTCATTGAATGATAAAGAGGAAATGCTGAACATGAGAAAACAACTAGCAAAAGGTAAAGTGCCAGTTATGTTTTGGCCTTTGGATGAATCTCAGTATGACATTCTAGAGATGTTAACGGAAGATGGGATTCATGATATTCGTCTCAACATATGGAAAACTCTTTGTCAGTTGAAAAAGAAAGTATTATCTTATGATGAATATGAAAATCATGTTAATATAATATAAGGGTTATAATGAAAAATTGACTTGGCATCTCTATCAGTTTCTCGAATCCGAAGGCTGAAAAGAAGTAGAGAGCCCTTCATCGTTCATTCCTTGGCGCACTAAGAAGATTGCGCCAGTTAATTGCCAATGCCCCATATGGTATTCATATCAAGGGATAGGGTGTTCATGGAGCACTACATTTAACTGTACTCTCCAGTCAGCAAAGCCCTCCGAAAATGGTCTCATGCAATGTTATTGCCCATGGCCGGCCACAGTAAATTGGGTTTGTTTGTAATCAAAGTCTTTCCCAAGAACATGCCTCAACTAGTTCTTCTCAAAGTCAAGAATACAAAGAAAAAGTTGTTGAACTACTCCTACATCAAGCAAATGAGAATATTGAACAGGCCTCTCGTATGGAGCAAGCACATCATCAAGTGATATAAGTGTTAGAAATAATCCAACGGTCTTTTGAGCCGGGTGATAAAAGTGGATGCAGGTTGATGCATCCAACCAATTTCTGAACTAAAGTTCACAAGATCAGGATAGATTACACAAAGGTCTCAGATATAGCATGTCAAGAACCACCCCAGCTTGCCAGATTGGGGACTCTTTTAACCCAACCCTCAGAATCAACAAATAGAATTCTAGGAATTGAGAGGGAATAGTAGGAACCACCCCAGTCCACCGGAATGGGGACTTTTTTAAATCCTCAATCCCTCCCTCAGAGAAAGTCAGTCTTCTCTTGATTAGGGAAGAATCCCCAAGAGGAACGAAGAGCCAAATTATCAGGATATTCTCTCCAAATTACGGTTTTATAAGAAGTTCCTAAGGGATCAAATCAACAAAAGGTAATGTCTCGTCAGGGGCATGGAAGAAGACAATATCGCAGAAACACCGATAGAAGATATGCAACGCATTATGCATCAATTAATGTCATCAAATGCCATTGTTGCTGATCCAGATGAGGCTCACTCAGAGGGATCAGATGAGGAGGTTCCTACTCAAGAAGTTGTACGCACAGACACAAATGAAGAAGGTGTACGTACACGAAATCAAAGGCTTACCCAGAATCTGGGTGTTCCTTCAAGTAACCCACTTCCCCCTCTCCGAAAGGGATTCAACAAGGGGAAAGGAAATAATCAGGTTATATACCCTTCCTCTGGAGAAGGCCGATCACTCTCACTAGAGAAAAAATTTTCACAACAAGAGGAATAAATGAAGGAATTAAGGAGGATGAATACAAAACTACTTCAGGGTAGTCTTACTCCTAAGCGTGATGGAGCCAGTCAGCCGAGGGAATTTTTTGTGGCTACTGAGATGGATCAAGAATATCCTCCTTTATCAGTACACCCTCACAGGTCTAATCCTATGGGTCAAGTGCAACAACAATCAGCGATGCTACCATCAGTTGCAGTACCAGCCACCACATCTGTCCAATCTCAAGTCATTTCACCTGTTCAGGTCCAAGATCAACCAGATGTTTCTCAAAAGTTAATAACTACTATTTAGTCATTAACAGCTCGATTGGAAGCTATAGAGGGAAAGCGTGCTCAAATTCAACCAGAAAAGAGAGCTTATCCTGAATGGGTTGATGCAATTCCTCTCCCATCAAATTTTTCAAGTACCACATTCCCAATCTTTAATGGTTCGGGAGATCCAGAGCAACACTTAACACATTTTGTTTCTCGTTGTGATCCCATGATGGGAAATCCTCAGCAATAAGAGGCAGTTAAGATCAGGTGTTTTGTGTAGTCATTACAAGGACCTGCTTTTTTTTTGGTACACAAGCTTACAATCCTAGTCAATTACCAGATGGGA
Source organism: Viscum album (assembly GCA_963277665.1). Classification (NCBI taxonomy): domain Eukaryota; kingdom Viridiplantae; phylum Streptophyta; class Magnoliopsida; order Santalales; family Viscaceae; genus Viscum; species Viscum album. The sequence goes on along the minus strand of OY728135.1, from coordinate 244,911,543 downwards.
AGATCTCTGTCAGCAATTTCTTCTTCAATTCAGCTCAAATTTGCTAAAGACAACAGTTTTCGATCTTACAAACTGTAATCAAAGGGAGAATTAAAGAGTCTCAGATTTCATCACTCGTTGGAAGGGATTAACATATTCCCTAAGCTTAGCACTCCATCAAGAAGAGTTGTTTCCAATCTGCGTGGCAAATTTGTGTGATGAGTTACGCACGCCGTTGATCCTTGTGAAATACACAGGAGGGTTTCGAGACCTTACTTCGATTGATCAGATGATTGAAGACTCTCTTACGAAGACTAAGGATAAAACTTGTGTAATTCCATCAGTTCCAGGAAGCAGAATGGGTAGAGTAGAGACTGCTATAGTTATGCTAAAACAATCACCTGTACCTACTTCTACTTCAAAACCTTTATCTTCCCGAAGGGCTCCACCTCCTGAGCATCAACAACAGAGGTCATTTTTTCAAGATGATCAAAGAGATCAAAGATGGAAATCGTTTGATGTGCTAAAGAGAAAATTTTATTCTTTCCAAAATGAATAAGTTCCTGGTTACTTCATTTCGGCTTTGGAGAATAATTTGGTTCAGATGCCGAGGCCCAAGAGGCCAAACAAGGAAGGAGATGAAGACCATCCCAATTATTTCCCATTTCATCAGATGTTGGGGAATCCCATCCAGGAGTGTTTTGTCTTCAAAGACCTCCTATAGAAAATGGTGGACTTAGGACAAGTTAAATTGAAAGGTTCTTCAGCTCAGGTAGCATGTGTTACTGCTACAGATCCGGAGGAAGGAGGCGAGTGGCAAGAAGTCAAAAATAAAAATGCGTAGAAATATGATGATTGGATGGTCAGAAAAACGATCAACTGAACTCATGACATTTTGCGAACGCAATTGAAGAAACCAATTGTGTCTTATGCTGTAAATGATGGAGTGAAACCTCCATCAAATGAAAAATCCTCAAAAGGGCAGTATAATTCAGGGAAAGAAGAAGAATCAGAAGAAGATGAGTATGTTTCAAAGCCTAAGTTGTATTTGACTCTGGCAGATTTCATGCCATGTACTTCAAAGCCACGGGCACCACCCCACCAAACGGCACAACCTAAATTGTCTAGTCAGGTAGAGTCTTCATCGGATGAAGATTCGATCTTCAGTTCTGTTAATATGATTCACTTAATAGATCCTTATTCCAGTCGTAGTTTCGATTTCAATGAGCCTAAATTCCCTGTATCAAACAGAGGAATTTGAGGGAGTTCCAGGGGTCTGGGATACAAAGGAAGACGTGGATATCCCAGAATCCACTATTCCAATTCTACCCCTGCTAGAACTGTGTATACAGCAGAAACTCATGGCAGAGCCCTTTAGTGAGCTCAACAAGAACAAGCGAGTTCTTTCACCAATAACAGATTCAGTCCTGGCATAGTTATTCTGGAGGATCGGTTGGAGGTTCCACCTTCTTCCTATCAACAAGTAAATAGACATATTAGGTCTAATATTTCAAAGGTAGGAATATTGCTAACTCCTATCCCGATACAAGATGCATCAACTTCTAAGTCACCTACTAAACCACATATTCTTGTTGGGAAATGCAGACCTTTGGATCAAAAGTATGATGTATTGAAACACTTGTCCTAAGTACCAGACAAGTTATCAAATCTGGATGATTTGAATCTGTCAAAGGATATTTGGGAGGCACTCATAGAGGCTTTGTCATGTCCTCAGGAGTTTGAAATAGAAATTTTTGCAGCTGAAGTGTACCATGTAGGGAATAATCCTACAGAATGCCATGCAGTGATATCTTTCATAGATGAAGATGAAGATGATGTCGTGCATGGGCATATTAGATCTTTGTACTTATTTGGAAAGTTCAATGTTGTAGAAATACAAAGAGATTTTATTGATAATGGTTCAGGAGTCAACCTCATCCCCATTCGTACACTTTGTCGATTGGGACTCACTGAATCTGATTTATCTCCTTCTACTTTGATGTTGCAAGGGTATAATAAAAATGAACAAGAACCACTGGGTGATATTACACTCAGAACTCAGTTTGGCAACCTTGTATCCAATTCATATTTCATGGTTATTGATCACGATACAACTTTCAATATTTTTCTTGGAAGACCCTGGCTACATCAACATGCGGCTATCCCTTCATCATACCATCAATGTCTTAAATATTGTTTCGATGGTCAAATTAGGAAATTTTATGGTGATAAATCCCTATTCAAGACATGTGAATCTCAATATATTGAGGCGGAATTTTATCACATGAAGGGAAAGGAGAAATCCACAACAAGGGAGGTTACCAAAGTTAATGCTCCATTTGGTTTGGAAAAGATTCCAGTAAATCCATTTACACATGTGAGTACAAATTATGTGTTTCCTATCAGTCAAATTGACGAGGTAGACCAAAATTAAAATACTCTTATGGAAACTTCCATAATGTCAATTACGAAAATCAAGTTAGACAACATGGGAGAAATTGGTGATCCACCGAGTAGTGATGAAAGACCAAATGGGGATGTCTTTATTTAATCTGCTGAAATCCAGCAAGTCTATACTTCACCAACCAGGCCAGAAGAAGTTATAGCAATGTCAAAGGTGAACAATGATGTCGATTATCAATCCATCATATCCTCTTTATTACCCAAGGAAGACCCTTCATCATCAATCAGATCAGAAATGGAAGCTTCTTCTCCAATATTTTCAAATTTTAATATCTCTTATGATTATGAAAATTCTGCTTCATCATCTACTATGAAAGTAAAAACAAAAGAAATAACTCATGTTGAAGAAGAAGAGGAAGATCTCATAGATGCTCCTCCATCATTTGAAGAAGGTATCTCTACCACCGTGGATGAAATCATAGAAATAAATATGGGTACAAAAGAAGATCCACACCCTACTTTAATCAGTGCGGCCATGAATCTTGAAGAACAAGAGATGTATATTTCTTTTTAAAAAAAAATCGGGACATATTTTCTTAGAACTATACAGAGACTCCAGGACTTGATCCTGATGTTGCCACTCATCGTTTGGGTTTTCCAGAAGAACATTGAGGATTTAAGAAAGCTACGAGAAGAACACACCCAATTTATGCTTCCAAAATTGAAGTTGAAGTGGATAAGCTTATCAAAGATAACTTCGTCATTGAAGTTCAATATCCAAAATGGTTGGCTAATATTTTCCCTGTGAAGAAGAAGAACAGGCAAATTAGAGTTTGCATCGATTTCAGAGATCTTAATCGGCATTGTCCAAAGGATGATTTTCCAGTTCCGATCACAGAACTGTTAATTGATGCAACAGCTGGCTATTAAGAAATTCACTTCATGGATGGATATTTCAGGTATAATAAAATCTGAATGGCTCCAGAAGATGAAGAATCTATAGCCTTCAGAGCTCCTCAGGGTCTGTTCTGCTATCGGGTAATGCCCTTTGGCCTAAAGAATGCTGGCGCAACATATCAGCGTGCCATGCATTGTATCTTCAAACCCTTTTTAGGGAAGTTTGTTGATTGTTATGTGGAAGATTTTTTGGTCAAATAAAAACAACATTCTAACCTCTTGGTTGATTTAGAAGTCATATTCCTCAAGCTTTGACAACATAATTTGAAGATGAACCCCTTAAAATGTTTTTTTGGGGTAACCTTAAGAAAATTTCTCAGCTTTGTTGTACACCATCGCGGTATCGAAGTTGATCCTGAGAATACAAAGTCAATCCTTGGTATGTCACCTCCTCGAAATTTGAACTAATTGGAGGACTTCAAGAAAACTTAGCCTATATTTGGTGTTTCATCGCCAATTTGGCAGGAAAAAGCTTACCCTTCACTAAATTGATGAAGAAGGGAGTCACTTACCAGTGGACTGAATAATGTCAAGAAGCATTCAATATTCTTAAGAAGTATCTATTGAGTCCACCGGTATTAATGCCACCTATTGAAGGAAGGCCACTTATCCTCTATGTGACAGTTTTAGAGCGATCATTGGGTGCCTTTCTTTCTCAGAAGAATGATGCTAGGAATGAAAACTTCCTCTAATATCTCTGTCGGATTATGCTTGAAGCAGAAACCCGATATTCAAGTATTGAGAAGTGATGCCTAGCATTAATCTTTGCAGTTCAGAAGTTGAGACACTACCTACAACATCACGAGGTCCAATTGGTATCTCGTAATAACCCACTCAAATTTATCCTTAGTCGTACAATGCTTACAGGATGTCTGGAAAGGTGGGAAGTTATTCTAAAGCAATTTGACATTCAGTATGTGTCTCAAAAGGAAATAAAGGGCCAAGATCTACCTGATTTCCTTGCTGAACACCCTTCAGTAGAAGATACATCTTCAGATATTGAACTTCCTGATGAGGAAGTCTTCTTTATTCAAGATAGTCTTCAGACATGGAAAATGTACTTTGACGGTGCTTCCAGAAGTCCAACAGGAAGGAAAATGGAAAATCCTAAATTCAACAAAGTTGTCTTAGGAATTGTGCTCATTTCTCTAGAAAAGGCATTGTTACACTATTCCTTTTCATTTTGGGGGGGCATCACAAATAATGAAGTGGAATACCAAGCTCTCATTGCAGGCTTGGAATTGGCTCTTCAAGCACAAGTGAATCAATTAAAAGTGAAAGGTGATTCAGACCCGGTAATCAAGAAAGTCAATGGGGATTATGCAATCAGAAAAGAAGAGATAATCCATTTATATGATTACATCAGAGAGTTAATGGAGGAATTTCCTATAGAATTGACATTTTCTTATGTATCGCGATCACAAAATGCTCAAGCTGATGCACTGGATAATATAGACACAGCTGTGGCAGATCCAAATCGGGACAAAACAACCATCAGTATTGCCCACCGTCGTACAATTTCACCTTATGTTCAAACCAGAACAGAGGAAATCAATGAAATTAGTCCCATTCCTGAATCATATGGTCATAATACAGGATTAATGACACCTATCAGAGAATACCTTCAAAACGGAACACTTCCACCTGATAGGGCTGGGAAAGAACAAATACGGTGACGTGTGGTCAATTTTACTCTTTATGACAGCCCAAATCACCTAGAGAAAATTCTCTACATGCGTGGTTTTGATGGAGTTCTCTTCAGATGAATTGATGGTGAAGAGACAATGGTTATCATGAAAGAAGTGCATGCAGGAGTCTATGGTTCCCACCAGTCTGGACATAGACTGTCTGATCAAATTCGAAGGCTTGGATACTTTTGGCCTTCAATGATACAAGATTGTGTTGATTTCACAAAGAAGTTTCATTCATGAAAAGTACATGCCAACTTCATTCATTAGCCCCCATATTTGCTTCATACTGCTAAATACTTGTGGCCGTTTTCCATATGGGGAATGGATGTGGTGGGACCTTACCCTTCAGCTACAACCAAGCAGTTTAAGTATATTCTTACCGCTACTGACTTCTTTTCCAAATGGGTAGAGGCAATACCTCTCAAGGAAGTCAGTTCTAAAATCATTTTTAGCTTCATCAATTCTAACATAATTACCAGATTTGGTGTCCCTCATACCATATTGACAGACAATGGCACCAAGTTCTGTTCATCCGAGGTGAAGAAGTTGTATCAATAATACAACATCAAATCCAATCATTCATCTCAGTATCATGCAGCGGCCAATGGCCAGATAGAAGCCTTCAACAAGACTCTTTTAAAAATACTGCAAAAGATAGTGGATAAAGATAAGAAGTCATGTCCTGACAAACTCTTTCATGCTTTATGGGATTATCAGACCAACACCCGCACTGCAACGCAGTCAAGTCCATATTCACTGGTATATAGAACGGAAGCAGTATTGCCCATTGAAATTCAATTACCTTCGCTCAGAGTATCCATTTGTAATCATTCATCTATAGATGAAAAATCTCAAAAGCGATTGGATGAATTGGAACGGTTATATGAGAAAATATTGTGCACCTTGCACCACTTGGAAATCTACCAGAATCGAATAGCACGAGCTTTCAACAAAAAAGTTCATCTTCGTTCATTTATTCAGGGAGAATTGGTATTGGTTCTCAGAACTCCAATGATACCAGGAAAGAAACCTCCCAAGCTTGAGCCAAAGTGGGAAGGACCTTATTCAATACATAAGGTCTACTCCAATGGAGCTTATTATTTAATCTCAATGGATGGAGAACTCATCACTACTCCATCCAATTCCAGATTTCTGAAGAAATATTTTTTATAAACACAAAATACATCAGTTATGGTCCATGCATATGACCTTAAACTATTTGTACTTTCTTCTAACATGACGTTAAACTATGACGTCCAAGCTACATGACACTAAACTGTACAGAAGTCCCTTACGTCCAGCAAGACGTTAAACTGCACCATTACGGTCCATGCATATGACCTAAAACTATTTTCACCCCTCTCATCCAACATGACGCTAAACTATATCATCCTTAATATGTCCAACATGACATTAAACTGTGTCCTCTTTTGTCCTTACTGCATGATATTAAACTGCACAGTCCCCTTTCATCCAACATGACGTTAAAATGTATTGTCCCCATCGTCTTAGCTACATGACGCTAAACTGTACAACACCCTTATTGTCCAACATGACATTAAACTGTGTCCCTTTAATACGTCCTACATGACATTAAAATGTGCATCGTTAGGGTTGTTGCTACCTCTTGTTTCTCACACTGAGTATGACACATGTGAGATTATAGTAAACTTTAACCATAACACCCTCTCTGGGCCGCTAACCATGTGTAAGTCCCAACAACATTTTTTTAGGTCGTTGTCCCCAAGAACAACTTGATCACTAATTCATTCTTTAATTTAACTATGCGGACTTTGATCCTCGCCTTATAGGCTGGGTATGTAGGAAACCTTCTAAGGTTCAAGCCCAAAACTAATCTCTTCACATTGGTTCACCTTTTTCCTTGCTATATGATGTTAAACTATATAACATTTTTTTCATGTATGAAAATAAACAACAATATTCTTTTATACCCTCACATGAGAGGGAATCATTATTTACATTGATTTTAAATCATGTTATATTCCATAGACTACATGCATACATGGAAATGCCTGAGCCTTTTATCTTGGGTCAAACCATCATTGCACTAAAGTCCCCTTTTCACCCTTCACATGTACAAACCAAATATGTACAGAGGGTATTTCTAGAACTACGTGGGCTTGATTACCATACTTATGGGATACGTAGGAACGCTCGAGTGTCCCTCGAATCCATCCCCAAGTATTTGGGCCTAACCCCAAATTCCACTTTCAGTCCCCTGGCTGAAAAGTCCCCATGAAAACACACACTATGTATTTCTTATAATGGTCCGAGCTCTATGACCCTAAACTAAGATCTCCCATACTCTCATCCCACATGATGTTAAAATGTATTTCAAGAACAACGTATGGCTTGATTCCCATCCTTATGGGATATGTAGTGAAGTCCAATATTTCAATTTAGGACCCAACCACAATGTGATTATGGTTATCATTGATCTATGTATCTTTACATACATTGAACAAAACCCATTTTTATGTGTCATAATCCTAACCTTAAATATTTTCAGATATTTATAACCATTTTCCTGACTTTTAATCACAAAATGTCCAAATTCTGAGAATTATTTTTCCTGACTATGTAGCACATGCCCTTAGGTGGCCTTGCATAAACAGTCTACATAACAGACCTGTCAGCCAAAATATGCTATTATTTGACTATGCATCCAATGCCCTTAGGCGGCCATGCATAATTCAACCCACTAACAGGTTTTTTAAATAACGGTAACTTCATTCTTAGGACGAAAACTTCTTTTGTCTTTATTTGTCTCAACGACAATATGTATGGATCCGCAAAAATATCCATCCTTAATATGTTTGTCTCATAATATTTTTCATGATCTGAAAGTATTCAAGTATATGGTTTATATTTTCCTTCCCTACTCTTGGGTCAGACCTTCGTAGGAGTGATATTCATCCAGTTCTTAGAAAATATTTTTTAGAAATATCTTATCCATATTCAAGTACCTCTCTCTATACAGAAAACTCTATGCTTTGGAAAATTTGAATCCCCATAAACTTTCACTGGCTTTTTAGCAGTAGAAAAGTAAATTTCTGAGAATTCTTTTGCCTGACTATGCAGCATGTGCCCTTAAGCGGCCTTGCATAAGTAGTCTATATAATGGACCTGTCAGCCAAAAGATACTATTATTTGACTATGCAGCCAATGCCCCTAGGTGGCCCTGCATAATTCAACCCCCTAACGGGTTTGTTAAATACTGGTAACTTCATTCTTGGGAACTACTTCTTCTAATGTCTTTTAGCTCTTTTTCATATCATTCCTCAGATTCAAAATTTCTTAAGTCATAGTTTACATATTTTCCCTCATATTTGGCTGTGGTAATATGTTTACAGATAAATTATCAAGGAATTGAGTCAATTATAATTCATTCGGTCAAAGTTATTTTGACATTAAACATTAGCCTTTTTATGTCTGATGTGCATGACTTTAAACTGCCCACAAAAGACAAGGGAAATCTAAATAAAAGTCAAGTTCTAGCTCACTAAACATACATTTTGTATGATTTAGGTAATATTGATCAATTAAAAGATTCAATGTTTATAGGGTTATTTATAATAATCCTAGTAAAAATCAAACTATGCTTACTAGGCCCATTGGCTTAGGTAAAAATTTAAAGAAGGTAGCAGGAAAATACGTGCACAAATGATTGAAAATGAAAGAGTTCTTTACATTTGATGCACAAAAGTTAGAAGGACATCCACAGATTGGAGTCTCTTCTCTTTTCCAAGAAATTACAAGAGGCTGTCAACATAAGTCTTCACTTGATGTACAACATCCCGAGCTTCATCAGCAGCTACTTGAAGCTCATGCACTCAACCAACTTCATTCTTTTTCAGATTGATGGAGTGATTTCTTGTCATTTGCAATGGATTTTATACCATTCGTTTGAGCTCCCTATAGTGAATTATTGAGTTGGTCAAGTTCCTTAGTAACATCATCAACTGTTGCTGAAGGTGCATCTACTGGATGACTTTATCATTGATCTTATGCTTCATCTCCTTCATCTTGGCAGTGTAGTCAGCCTCAACTCAGGATACTGTAGCCTCAAATTCGCTAATGTTGGCTGACAGCTTCACCCTGGTCAGATCTTCACGGCACTTTTTCTCCTGCTCCCTCCATAAGATGAATTGTTTTATCGTGGCATGGATCTTTTGATATCCAAAACCGCCAAGTCCCAGCATGACAAACAGGGATGACAGTCGTGGGATCTTCGATGAAAGCTCTTCTAAAGGCACTTCGGATATGATCTTCCATATATTTTTCCATGCCTTGAATCGTGAAAATTGGAGCGCCTTTTGTACGTCTGGATCCGACTCAACATCACTGTCACAGGGGGGAATATAATATGGGATTAATGCACTTAGGGAAGTGCCCTGTTCTGCTTGTTCCCCCCTGACCTGTGCTTCTTCACTTTCAATTCCTGTTGGGGCGGAGTATGAGGCTTCACCTCCAGATCTAGCCACTGAAATTGATGGCCCCACATAATCAATTGAAAGATTTGGTTAGTTTCAAAGGATAATAGAAGTTAATTGGTTGTCTTGCAAATTAAGTACAGTCGCAAATATTGTTATCCCTTACCCAATGGGAGATCAGTAACTTGAGAAGTCTCCTCCCTGTATTTACTAGCTTCAACAGAATTTTCAGGGTGAGTTTGAGGAAGCTCTACGGGGTTCATCTCCACCTAGTCTAATGTCTCTACAATAGTAGGGTTTTCTGTACCCCCTTCAGGCATGGGTAGTTTAGCAGCTTTCTCAGACAGAACTGTACATTTAAACCAATCATGATTGGAAATGTAATAAGAAGTTATTTTTAATAGGACAAAGGATAACACTCACATCCATAATATTCTAAATTACATGGTAATTTAACATGATCTAAAAAATATTCAAAATATGTGCCAAGTACCGTCATTTCATCCAATGTAATCTCATAATATTGGTTAATCTCACTAGTGGGAGCATTTTTTATGTCTTCTTGGTGACTTTCATCCTGCGGTCCCTGAACCTGGACAACATCTTCAGATAAAGTGGTGGCATCAGTTGCAATGGCCGCCAAAAGCTCTAATGCAGGGGTTGAACCTAAAGTATCACAGAATGGAAGTCATTCTATGTTTCATTCAACATTTTATGAAGTATTGTTAACTTACCAGAAGCAGGTTCTTATCTTCCTGCAACAGCAGTAGGAGGGATACTGGGAACAGATGCTGGCTCTTCTCTAGGAGCAGCCAAGTCAGCCTGAACTTGTGATTGTTCACTAGTACCCTCCGTGGTCCTCAAAGGAGGTTCAGTCCTCTCCCTCAGAGGGGAAATTTATGAAGCCCCTACAATTCCAAGGAAAATGAGCAATCTTTTTATGGTTTAAGACTCATGATTACTTAAAGGACTTACCACTACTAATGAAGCGTTTAGCTGTGGAATTCCTCCTTCGTTGCTTTTTCTTCCTTGGTTTTTTGGGAGTGTCGGCAGTCTCCCTTATAGGTACATGAATTGGATAATGGAAGGCCATTTCCAACTCCTCATACATGGCCTGCTATCCTGGAGATATCTTTCCTGACTCGCGAGGAGATTCAGCAGCAGCCCCGATGGAAGTACCACCAGGGCTATACTGTGGCAAAGGAACCTCAATAGTTCCTTTATTTGCAAGCTGTAGGATGAAGAAAATAATTTTGTTGAGTAACAAAGCTTTGACTGAAATCAAGTTGGAAGGAAAATAAGGAAAGAAAAATTACATCTTCAGGAGCCACGTAATCGTGCCACTCCTCATCTCCGGAAGCATTAGTCCCCTCAGAGGCTCCATGATCAATCATTTCCTTCACCTGCTTGGTGATAGGAATGAAATCATCAGTGGAATATATGAGCATTTATAGCTCTATGATGTAAGCCCGCACTTCATTGGGGTTATTCTCAAAACAGATATATGTAGAAGCGAGAAGATTCCCTATTCCAGGGAGGTGCAGCCCCTCGCATAAATCCAGCCAGGCTTTTTCAGCACCATAATATAAACTCTTCCATGTCTGGACAGCTTCTGGTCGTAGATATTCAGTATGTGTACCAGAAGGCTGCGAGGAAGATCCTATAATCTTGGATTTCATCTTCTTCCCAGATCCTGCAACTATAGATAGAGAATAAGAAAATAAGACTTATTGCTCTATAAAGTAATTGTGGTTAAATTTCCACAATGAAGTAACTCACCAGGAGTTGATGGAGTGGATCTTTTGATTCTGACTGGAGGATTATATCGGGCACGAGGCCGCTTTGCCGTTTTTTGTGCCTCATAATCCCCATCTTGGGAATCCGGTGAATCCGTCCTAGATGAGGAATCCGGCGAATCAACTCCAGGTGGGGAAGTATCACCTTCATGAGGAAGGGTTTCTTTCTCTACAGACTTTTTCATTTTCCCCACCTGATAAACCGGGTGATTCAGCACCCCTCTAGGGTATGATTCTATACAGTGCTCGGCATACCATGTAGTCAAGTTATATGCCGCTTTTTCAACTGGTAGATCAAACACTGCCCCAGTTTTCTCCCTAGATGTCAGCAACCATAGTTGCCAGGAAACCATCAGATGTTTCTCTAACCTGACATGTATAGGGGGAAATACATCAGTCTATTGCAAACACTTGAATTGACGTGCAAATCTATATGGAGCAAAGGCCTCGCATATAATATCTTCGTCAATCCTGGTGACCAGCACACCATCTCTGCATGCCAACATGTATGCCCTCAAATCCAGGCTGGCTGTTCCATCATCAACAAACCGCCCGGTTGGCGGATTTCCATAAGGAAATAAGTTAAATTCCTTATACATGCTCAGCCTCACCTTCATGTTATAAGAATTGAGAGCTAGTGGAGCAATTCCAGAGAATGTCTGTACTAATGGATTGAAAGAACTTCTGGGAATCTGTACTCCATTTTGTACATTATACGTCCTGATGTGAGTGGCAATCCATCCCCACAAAACTTGGAATGGTCCCACTATTCTCAGAGGAGACTTACCCATGACGACATGGAGTAAGATCCTGTGAATCTTTGCTAAAATGGGGTTAGCCAACCCAACCATTTTCCTCTCATCCAATTTAGCTGCGATAACGAAGGTCCCTGGCATGATGCCTCCCTTCGAGTCCCTGACTGGAAGAAGATAAACACTGAGCCACAAGGCCAAAAATCCCACCAGACGAGTCTTCTTTTGGATTATCTAATTCACCTCATATTCCTACTTCTCAAATTCTCCTGCTTCCAGAGTCGTCTAGAATGTGCTAGGAGAACCCCTCTTCTCTGTTTTGGGGAAGGTGGTTGGACGAGTGGGCCTCTTCTCCTTGGGACCCTTCTTCTTGTATCCCTTCTCCTTAGATCCCTTCTCCTTCGGCTCCTTATCCATCTTCTCGATAAGAAACATATTCATCCACTCCTCTGGATGAATATCCTTTCTAGAATGAGTTAAGGAGGTCTCTGAACTCTTGATATTATGGAAGATTTTCAATAATTACCGAGCTAAAGCTGGAGTCTTCTCTGAATCATTCCAAGTCGCCTTGGGAGGGATGAATTCATCATATATATCACCCAAATTTGGAGTTCCTGAGATCTTGTGGACATCCCACATACTGATGCCTACTTCTCCATGAGTAAGATGGAAAGAATTGGTTTCTGGGCTCCAATGGCTGAGTATCTACGACACGAAGTTATCATAGCTGTAAACATATGTTTGCCCAGCCCATACAACTTCATATATCACAACTCCTTTCAAATCCTCGACAAACTTTGCACAGGTTTGTCGCACCCAGTATGCCCACATCCAAGTTGGCTTCACACCTCCTCCAGGACGAAAGTCCCAACTTCTCTTCCAGCCTTTGGATTGATCCATCTGAGAGTTTTGAAAAATTGATGAATAACAATGTGGTTGCATCTCGGGCTTATGAGGTTTTAGATCTGGCGTACAAGGGCTATGATGCATCATATAGGCCTTCTCCACTGTTCCAGCATTTAGAAATTCTCCTCCACATGAAATATTTGCTGAAGAAAAGTTGGTGTAATTATGAAACCAAGAAAGTGGGAGATAGTTATTTTCCTCTGGAATGGTAACTTCTCGCAGATGACCATAGCCATACAAAGGCAGATAAATGCTCTGGGGGAAGTCACGATGATACTTCTTCAAATACTTATCCAAATCCGGGAGAGTGCTGTCGCAGACGGTATAATAATCATGGCCAATGATGCTCATCATATCATCAATTCGCTTGCTAGCCAGTTCATCAGCCGTTCCAATTCTCTTGGGAGCCATTGAATCTGCACAAAGGTTTTATAAATTAACTCTTAAAATGGGTTGATTTTTTATAAAATTTGTAAAGAAATTTTGAAAAAATGGCAAAGGCATTAATGCACGCAAGTCTAATTTTGGCGCGCAAGTATGGATGTGTCGCACAATTATGGATGTGTCACACAAGTTTTTGGCGTGCAAGTATCATCGCGCAAGTCCAAATACCTTGAAAGAAGCGCGATAGCGAAGAAATAGCGGAAAACAGGGTAACTTGTGTGACGGAAGCAACTTGCATGGAGAGAGCTCAAAAATTTGAAATTCAATACTTTGCGTGAGGAATGACCACATATAAATAGGCCAGGCCGCACCCTTGCGCGTCGACGCCTGTGCGGATCAACACTTGCGCGCCTCCCTTTGCGCGCTCAATACTTGCGCGCTGAACTTTACTTGATTTTCTTCTTTCCTCATAGTTACATCCTCATTTCTTTCAGATCCAAATTTGAGGGGGGAATTTTGTTGATTCTCCTTTCCATCACAGAGTCTAAACGAATGAAAAGGGAAATACCTTGAACCCAAAGTGATTCATCCTTTGAAGAAACATAAAAAATTGACAAAGGCATGAACAAAGATTAAAATGCACTTGGGTCGCGCAATTTTCACCAAGGTCACGCAAGTATACTTGCGCGCTGCCCTTTGGTCGTGCAGGTGACGTGCACGCCCTCTTTGAATTTCACCCAGAGTTTTCTCCAGCCTATAAATACCCCTGTGGGCCCCTTATTTCGGGATGAAAAATTCCAGAACCTCAGATTTGAGCTCTCGGATCCCTAGCCTCTTCTCAAAGCTTCTGAACACTTCTAAGGTAATTTCTTACCTAGAACAGAAGATATAAAGAGGGGGAGGAAGGAATAAGTGTTGAAACTCATCAACACTTGTGCGCCTAAGTGGCCAGCCCTTAAGAGAAATGGCCACACTTGCGCGCCACCTTACTCCTTCACCAGAACTTGCGCACCACCCTTATGGGAGCCCCTAGGGATAATACTAAGGGCTTGAGATAAGTCTTTCTCAAGTATTACCCCATGGGTTAAGAGTTGCACAAGTACCCAGGTGCCGCGCAGGTATACCTGGGCAACCAGGACTTGCGTGCCCACGCAATACTTGTGCACCCACCAGGACTTGCACACCCCTATCTTTTTGGGAGCCCCTCCTGCCTATTTCACCTCTCTTATGCGTATCCACCTCACCTCTTCAAGATTAATCCTTCAGAACTCTCTCCAAAGCCATTCATGGCATGATTTATTTTTTGGATTCCTTATCTGAAAGGAATTCTATGGAACATCTCTTAAAATCTAGCGATTTACATATCTTTATGTCACTAAGGTTAGAGATTTCATTCATTCAACCTCATCCTTTAATACGAGATAATCCTTAACCTGGGCCTCCTTTTCAAGAGTAAGCCCCAGTTCAAGTTCTCTTAATTTGGGCATCCTACTTAGGAATAAGCTCCAAGTCCCCTAACCCGGGAATCCTCCTTAGGAGTAAGCCCCAGTTTTCAAAGTTCCCAAATATGGGCATCCTCCTCAGGAGTAAGCCCCAATCTTAAATCTGGGCATCCTATTCAGGAGTAAGCCCCAACCATAATTTCCCAAATTTGGGATTCATTTTCAGGAGTAAGACCCAGCATCAAATATGGGCATCCTATTTAGGAGTAAGCCCCAAGTCCCTTAATTTTCAAATCCATTTAACCTGGGCCTCCTTCTCAGGAGTAAGCCCCAGTCTTAATTTCTCTCAACAAGTCTTAATTTACTTTTGATTTGGGATTCCTTCTTAGGAGTAAAACCCAATAATAAGTCCCCTACTAATTTGGGCATCTTCCTCAGAAGTAAGCCCCAAGTTAGAGTATCCAAAATCTCCATAAAGTACATATACCTTTATAGACCTTGTTCCCGGGTTTCTTCCCTAAAGTAAATCCTAATCTTCATCTATTTGGGCAGTCATACTTACATAATCCCCACATCACTTCTTATGATGGCACAATTGTCTGGTTTTACCAATACCTCTTGTTTCTCACACAGAGCACGACTCACGTGATCTTAGAGTGTAAAAGTAATTATGACAACTTTTTTTGAGCCATCAATCATGCATAAAACATCATACTCTCTTACTCGAACTACGTGGGTTCTGATTCCTTTTTTAAAACAAAGGATACCTAGGTAGCCCATATATGGGTACAATCCCAACTCTGAAATAATCCATGTCCTTCTGAATGACAATAAACTTCAAGTGTCCCACTGAGTGGATTTAAAACCAGTATGGTCATCATAATGACCAAGAGACTTTTATGTATTGAAGGATACCATTGACTAAGAATCTCTAACAAATACAGATGATTCTCTATTAGTGAATAACCTAAAATACATATAAAAGATTATCTAAATTTCCTACATATCAATCATTGATTGTTAGATATAAAGGAAAGCTCATTTTATACTTGGTAATATAATAAGGATTCACGAACATAACTTAAATCTATAAAGAGATTCCCAGAGTAGACAATAATTCCCCTCAAAAAGGTGTGATGAGTCCGACCTCCCATCCTCTCGACCAATGCAAATTCCTAAGCCTCATCAGTCCACCACTAATGAGCGCCTACCTTTGGAAAGTAGGTCCAAATGGATATGGAATCATTGGATGTTTCCGGTTCTACGAACGAACCCGTTAGAAACCGATTGGAATGTTCGAACCTTCAATCAAAGAGGTCATTCCCAATTCCAGAGGAAACAATCCTACATTCATATCATGGACTATACCTTATACCAAAATGGTGGTCATCCATAAACCCTATTAGCTACCTCATCACTCATTATAGGGCCTCACGCCCATGTCTAGACTGCTACCTTATCACTCAAGGTAGGTTCTATCATCTTTCCCTCACACTATACCACAACCTGAATAGTTTTCTCACTCAATAATTTCCACTATCCTAATTATTTCCTTCTCACTCAAGGAAAGGTCCATGACAATCCTTTTCACTCAATGTGAAGCCAACTAGTATCAATCCATACCATCTTAATTAATGTATTCCCATAATTCATGTACAACTATGATCCTATCTCACTCAAGGAGATCTTACCAACTCCATCTCACTCATGGAGAGTCAATGAATCAGGATCCATATCCCACACCAAATTCTATAACTTATCACAAAAACATAGTAAAAAAACATATTAAATAAAAAACAGGGCCCATAACCCATCACACAAGCTCACTAGCTTGTCACCCAAGCACTATTCACTCAAACCTATCCCCAAACCTTAATGTAACTCATCATCCATACGAACCTTGGGCCTCTTATCAAGACTATCTCCAACAGTATAGGGGTGCTCCCATAGCCTGTAGGCTATACCTGACCCAAACCACAAGAGGCCAGTCTATATCCCCTATTAATGCTTACATCACAACCCATACCTAGGTCCCATCTGAAATCTCCCTCAGCAAAGCCATCAAGCTCCTCACTCAAAGGAAAACCCTATACATCACACCCTTTCTAGTCACAAAGTACTCATCCCTTTCACAATGCTCACAAAACTCAATCCACCCTCATGAGGGTGCTTCTCATTCGACATCAGGCGTAAGACCATCTCATCCATTACACTAGTCATAATCCCTTTATATCCAAAAAACCAACCAAATGAATCCAACTTAAGCTAACTATGCCACATATTAAACCCTAAGACCCACCAAAAGTCTCTCTTTAACTCAATTGAAACCTAATCCCTTTAGGGATATGGTATCCATGTGATCCAAATTTTTTAAAGTGATAAAGATCACTCATCCCGGGCATAGGGGCCCAAAAACTACCATATATCCTCTACCCAAGGCACTCTCAATCCTTATCCCTGTACCCTGATGTAATATTTTCACAAACAAGAAATCATACATAAGTAGGCATACAAGATCATATTATAGGGATAACATACCTATGTATAGGACTTACCAGCAAAGATAATCTATGAAAATCCTTAACCAAGACCGTCCATGCCTCATCCAAGCTCGTACCACCACTCGAGCTCCTATCTCATGCCACAATATCAAAATATTTAATTATAATAAATTATAATTAATTATACAGTTTAAAAAAGAGAGGCATATTCACTAGACAACTCACCAGGAATATTCGAGTCACTAAAAATACTAATGACCACACCCTGATGATCCATGGCATACCCCTAACACCATACTGAGAATAATCCATATCACCTGACACTTGAACAACTATCAATTTCATTCAAATTAAACAAAAACACAAAATAAATTAGTATAAGAGATTATTGTAAATGAAACTATGAAGGAAGGTGTGTGATAACCCTCTCGAGACCCACTCTAGACATCACATATGAAATCCCCATAATCCTCATCTGATTCCACTATGTTCTACTGTAATTGGTTCCAAACCCTAGCCCAAATTCCTCCAAAAAAGTGTTCAGTGAATGGAATCCAAAATAAAGGAAAATAGAGGGAGGGATATACCTTAAATAAATGTTGGAACACACCAAGAACATTCCTATGATAAGGGGGATCCATAAGAGGAAAAAGTGGGAGAGAGAAAACTGAAATGGTCCTCTCTTGATACCCCTGGTTCCCAAATACCCAATGGGACAACCAAAAAATATGGGTTTTCCCCTACTAAAAAAATAGACATAAACCTCAATTAAGACTTGACTAGGAGGGTTGTGGTGATATGTTCCCCACACCTGAAAAATCCATGGTGTGACCAAGGGTTCACAATAGGATGCTCCCCAAGTAGAGGTCTTAATCCTTATCTAACCTCCATTGTGGTGTGATGTATGGGTCATGTAATGAATGGATTTGTAATAGTACTTGGAACCTTCATAAGAGGCATCATCATGGCATGACTTCCCCATTCATGGCATGGCTCACTTGGTCATCCCTTTTCCAAAACCCCATAAGACCTGCCACATTGTCAAGCCCTTGGCCGTTGTGAAACCTACTATAACAATGACATTTCACAAGGACTCTAGGCCTTTCTCAACCACTCACCGAAACAAAAAACCCCCCCCAAATGAGCCTTGTTAATCATCTAAAACATCTATTTGAGATGTTCCAACCTTTAAAATTATGATTTGAGTCTCGATTAATTAAATGACCCCTGCTCTGAGAATAAATTCAAACATCCTATAAATTCCACCAACCTATAATAATATGATCCATTACACCAAAAATATTCAATAATCAATTGATTTGTGTCCAATATCATTATCCAAACTATTCAATGAAATAAATGATGAAATTGATATGTTTTATAGGTTTTCTTCTAGAAATAAAATGTTCTCATACTAAAACATGTACTCTCATGAGTTGTAACACCCAAAATATTGTTTTCAGGTACATAATTGTCACGAACCAACCTAGGAAACCCCTGAAATAGACACTTGATTCAATCCATTCTATATGTGAGGCATGTTTCCAATTTATCTGGGTAGAAAAATTGTGCTAGGGTCTGAGAACAAAACCATTGGGAATGATTCCACCCTTAGTAACAAAAGGAAAATCAATAATAAAACATACTGTCGAAGTACACAATAAAAAAAAGACATGCAATAAACTAAAACAAAATTAAAAATAAAATATCATAAAATGGACAATGATAAATAAGAATAATCACATAAATAAATAGAAAGAGATCCAAGCTGAAGGTCGATACACATACATCCCAATCCAACTGCTTTGAAAAAACTGAACAACCAACATACCAAACCAGAAGACCAAAGCTAGGGAACCTAAAACAAAACCATAAGGGCTATATCCATAAAATTGTTTATACAAAGTGTGAGTGAAACTAAACTCAATAGGATCCCATAAAGTAGTTCATGCACTTTTTTTACCAATGAAATTTAATTTTACGCCAGTTTGAAATAAAATATGAAAATTGATTTTTAGTACACATTAGACAATATCTTATTCAAATCATTTCAAAAAATCCCATTTCATTTTTATAAATTAAAATAATCACTTAAAAACCATTTCCCAGTTCTAATATAGCTTTTGAAATCAAAACTCTCAATTTAAACCCACATTTAAAATTCACTTTATTAAAACCCGTTTTTAAGGATCGTTAGAAAAAGTTTATTTAAAATAATCCAACTGAAAGAATAACCAAATAAAACACCATGAAATTATGGAAAAAGGGAAAAAATGTATGAAATACGAATTCATAGGGCCATATGTGATGATTAGAAAAGGGAACACAAAATAAGAAAATTATCCTATATAAAACATCAAATAAACACGAGAAATTACTAAACATATCATGAGGAAACCCTAGATGTACTCGGGTTGGAACCATCTGAAGACATATCGATACATTCCTATGTCAAAAACCAACAGACCACCCTCAACTAACCTCATTAGTGGTAATCCCCTATGGTCTCCAATAAAATAGTGGATTTAGTACCTCTAATCAGGAATAGGTAGTAACTACCTCTCATCCATCACTAAGATTCCTAGGATCTCCATATATCTCAAATGATAAGAAGTAAGAAATCATAATCATCAATGAATTTTTCATGTCCTAACCTAGATCACTCTATAAATAGTAACCAGACCAGTTGGAAATAAGGTTTCAAGCGCACCTCCTCATATGAAAAAGTTTTCTAACTAGTAGTGAGGGACTAGGGTGTGATAGTGGGGAGATTATGCCCTCATATCAGAGTAAACATAATAGAGAAAATAACGAAACATCATCCAATGTAGAAATTAAATAGAGTACATAAGTAATAAATATAAAAATGGATGTAAAAAAATGGAATGTAGTAAAGACCCGAATGACCATTCCACACATACAACACTGAATACCCATAGGGTTGACCACACATACAAGATTAAATAAAAGAAATAGAAATAAATTTACAAGGATATACTGATAACTTCGAGTTGAACCACATACCCAATCTCTATATACATATACAATCCATACCACTTGATTAGTCCTAGGACTTAACACCACCTATTCCTAAAACCAAGTGGATGTCTACTTGGGTACCCCATTGTAATGGTGACCTAGGTAGGGTGTGAGTACAAAACTCAGTAGGGAACTGTCATGACCCGTCCTCGGGGCCCGTGCCGTGACTACCCCAAGCCCGCCTTCCATAGGCCAGGGGCTGGCGACTAGCACCAAAGGCGTAAATCCTGATAAAAGGGAAGACATTTCCTTTATAAAAGAAAACAAACACCACAGAGTACGCAAACTGAAGTAAACACTAAGTAAACTGAAAACACAAGTAAGTGTTGGAAAGTAAATGGGCCAGTATATAAACCCAACTGAAAGTGCAGTACAACTGAAAAGAAAGTACAAAAACTAAAAAGTAAAGCAGCAACCATGAAGTTGTCCTCCGGAACTCCCACCTGAAGGGTGAGTACAGACAGTCTCGTCGGCTCCTCGGGTTTGGCCGCCTCTCCGTGTACGTCCCACCTGATAGACCACCTCCGGGTACTATCCCGATCCTCAAGCCTCAACCACGATCAACACTGTCCGTCGTCTGCAACCAACACAACGTAGTGTGGGTGTAGCCCGTGCAGGGGTGAGTATACGATACTCAGTAGGGACCCCGAGACTCCCGAAGGTCTCCCAGAATCCACAAAGGATAAACCACAAAGAAAAGATACAATCACGAAGTATCAACCAACTCTACTTAGGTATATTCCCATACATATACCTAAGTCAACATTTCCAGTTCGGCTCCAACTTCGGAGCCCAAGTTCAACCCAGTCCATACAGGAATGTTCAACCCAATCCACACAGGAAAGCACAACCCAATCCACACAGGAAAGCAAATCAATCATATCGAAGATATTGATTGAAAATCAAGACTCATCTCACACAGGTATACTATTCACGAAGAGGGGTAGAGATGATTGATGTAGCCTCTGAATCATCTCCTCTTCCGAACCCACGTAGTATCCAAGTACAGATGTCGTCGCTACCAGACCCACGTAGGACCCCAAGTACAGTAACCAACGCTGCCGAACCCACGTAGGATCCAAGTACAGTTGTCCTCGCTGCCGAACCCACGTATGATCCAAGTACAGTGGTTCTCGCTTCCGAAACCACGTAGGATCCAAGTGCAGTCATCCTCGCTGCCGAACCCACGTAGGATCCAAGTACAGTCATCCTCACTGCCGAACCCACGTAGGATCCAAGTACAATCGTCCTCGTCATCGCAGTCGCAGCCAACTCTAGGGTTCCCGCACAGAGCATGCTCGATTTCGGGAGGGTCCGATCCACGATCCAAGGGGTATTGATACATAAACTGTCACGAAGTCCAAAGTTTATGTATCACAATGTTCCGTATCGTTAATAGGAACTCAACGCGACAGACGACGCGTCAACCGGATGCCCGGTCCGAGAGTTATTGGCGTTTTCGTCCTAGGGGCCTGGTTGGTTTTTAAGCTAAAACCAACACAACCGTACTCCAACTGTGTCCAAACCTCGAGCGGAGTAAGCCAAAAGAACCGTCTCACTAAGAGAAATCCAAAAAAGTCGACGACACATCAATCGGACATCCAGAGCTCAAGTTATAAGCGTTTCCGTTCCAAGGGCCTGGTTGGCTTCATGTTCGAACCAACCCGGACATACCCAAAGTTCTCTGAAACCTTGAGTGTAATATACCAAAATGACCGTCTTGATCCAAGGATCCCAATTCAACTGACAGTACATCGATCTGAGGTACGTAGCCCAAGATATAGGCATTTGAACGGATCTGTCCGAAAACAGGGGGTTTGGGCCTGGTCCGACCCAGCCCAATACCCCCTGGGTCGGCCCGAACCGGGTCGACCCAACCTGGGTCCGGGTCCGGCCCAGTTGGGCGTGGCTTGGCTCGTCCGGCGAGGTCCGGCCCAGCTGGCACGGCCCAGCACAGCGCGGGCGACCCAGCCCAGCGCGGGCGGTCCGGCCCAGCACGGCCGGCCGAGCGCCGTGTGGCGCAAAGGGGGGGGGGGGGCGCCCCACCTTGTTTTGAAATGGCATCCCCCTCTCGGTGGGGCCTGCCCTTTCCTACTGGCCTGGGGTTAAAACCCTCAGTCTTCCCGGAAACGGCCAACCATAATGGTCGGCCGGTGAGCTGCCGCGGGACCCGCGCGGGTCCCGCCTCCTGGTGTGCCGGTGGCCGGCAGAGCCCAATTGCCTCCTTCCGAACCGCTGCGGCCTAAGACAGCGGCTTCCGTCCGTCCGACATGGCGTGACAGCGCCGCTGCCCTCTTCCGCGGCCCGCTCTTGGCTGCGGCCTCCTTCGACCTCTCTGGCACGGCGTGATGGCGCCGTGCTCCACCGCCGCGGCCCGCTCCGTCCGCGGTCTTCATCATTCCCGCACGATGCAACGGAACCGCGCCGTCTTTGCCTCAAATGCCATTGTTAATAAACAAGAGACGGGGAGGATAATCGGCCGTGTTTGTGTGGTCCGATTTCCTCCTGTTACGTTGGTAACAATTGTCAAAATTAAACGAGATACGTCAACGTTAAATCAAAGCACAATATTAATTCACCAATAATGAATTTAACCCCTACCTCAAATCAAGAAGGTTGATCGCTTGACGAAGGAAGGAAAATCTTTCATTGTTCCGTTGACGTTTCCGCGGGCTGACGACGTTACTTCCTCAACGTCGAGAAAAAGGAAGCTGAGGTTGGCGCCGACGTTCTTCACATTCTTCAAGGAAGAAGATGAAGTTCTTTCTCCTCCCCAGCCTAACACGACGAGCCAACCCGCAAATAAAATAATTCCACCCTTATTTTATTAAATCATGGCATGCATTTAAAATTACAAAATTCAAAAACAACTCACTTAATTATTTAAACTTAAGTTGTCTAATTAATTAGGTGTTTAGTTGGCATGAATTAATGTGGGAGAGTTACATAACTTGTGAGGGGTTTAGAGGAGTTAGGGAATGTGAGGGGTTGGGCTCGTGTGGGCCCCACCTCACCTTTAACCACTCAAGGGTGGTTTGTATCTAGCGGGTTTCACCCCAACTTCCACTCCTAGGATTAAACCACTTTTAAAGGAAATAAAATTGTAACACAATTTTATTTTACTCTTCATTTAATCCACACATTTTTCTACAACTCCTCCCAAGAAAATGCAACTTCAATAAATGTATTTTTAAGTAATTACCAGCGCTGCGGTTTCATCAGTTCCCTCAGATTTCGATTCCGAGCACCGGTTAAAAATTTAGAAAAAACCCGCTTGTTCGTTCACTGAACGTACCCGAGCTAAACTTTGGAAATTGTTTCCGGGCACACTGGGCCTCAGAATCAGGTGCCGTCAGTAACTGCGTACTCGTAAAATCCCAAATAATTTAAGAAAAAAATTTCCTTGAAATTTACAGGTCTTTACATTACTCCCACCTTAGGGATTTACATCCCCGTAAAGATATATCACAAACTAGGGAAACAAATGAGGGTACTGAGCACGCATCTGAGCCTCCCGCTCCCATGTGCTCTCTTGGAGGTTCCCGTGCTGCCACCTGATGCACACTAGAGGAATCGACCATCCACATAGGACCCACTCCTGTCGATCCTCGATCTCCACCGAGACCTCCGCAAAATTCGCCCCATCATCGATGTCGAGCTCCCCATGGTCAATGATATGCATCCAGTCATGCACGTATCTCCTCAGCTGAGATACGTGGAAGACGTCATGAACCCAGTGCAACTGAGGTGGAAGAGACAAGTGATAAGCCACCTCGCCTATCCTGCTGAGAACCTCGAATGGTTTGATGAAGCGCAGAGATAACTTTCCACCCCGGACAAATCTCCGTAATCCACGTCGAGGTGAGACCCGTAAGAAAACGTGGTCGCCATCCTCAAACTCTAGTGGTCTCCACCTCCGATCAGCATAAGAATTCTGTCAGCTATGAGCTATCCTCATCTGCTCCTGGATGACTTGAACCTTCTCCATCATGGCTTGGACCATCTCTAGTCCTACTAGTGCTGACTCCCCAGGATCTGTCCAGCACAGAGGTGATTCGTAAGGTCGACCGTACAATGCCTCATATAGTGCCATCTTGATGTAGGAGTGGTAGCTGTTGTTGTACACAAACTCCACCAAGGGTAGGTGATCCTCCCAACTGTGAAAAAAGTTTAGGACACATGCACGGAGCATGTCCTCGAGAGTCTGAATGGTCTTCTCCATCTGACCATCCGTCTGAGGGTGAAAGGCAGTGCTCAGGCATAGCTGTGTCCCAAATGCCTCCTACAACCCCTTCCAAAGCCAGGAATTAAAGAGAGCAACTTTATTGGAGACAAAAGATGATGGTACACCATGAAGTCGTACAATCTCCTAAACGTAGAGGCGTCCCAAGCTCTCCACGGAGCCCTTCCCTTTGATAGTTAGAAGGTGGGCCGACTTGGTGATTCGGTCTACAATCACCCAAATGGAGTCATGTCCTCTAGAAGTACATGAAATCCCAGTCACGGAACCCATAGATATCCCATCACACTTCCACTCCAGGACCTCCAAGGGCTGTATCAAGCCTGCTGGTACCTAGTGATCCACCTTCACCTACGGGCAGGTGAGGCATCGTGAAACGAACTCTGCCACAACCTTCTTCATACCCGGCCACCAGTGCTGTTGTCTGAGATCCTGGTACATCTTCGCCACTCCTGGATGTACCGCTAATGGGGAAGTGTGAAAATCTCTCAACACCTCCTCCTGTAATGCAATTGGTACCATGGTACGTCCTCTAAAAAGGATTACATTCTCTCCTCCTATAGAAAAACCATCAGGTGCCTATACTGTGGATATCTGTGCACGTCGCGTCTCACAATCAACGTCCCCACGCTGTGCCTTTCTGACCCGCTGAAGAAGTGGCGGAGTGACTGTGAGCGACTGTAGAAAGGCTGCCCCATATCTATCCATGAAGGATATCTGCAACGCGGCTAGATGCTTCGTCGCCTCTCCAAGTAGCTGGATGCCCATCATCCTGCCGAGAGCATCGGCTACTATGTTCCCCTTTCCAGGAGTATAGACTATCTCAAAGTCATAGTCCTGGAGGAACTCGATCCATCGCTGCTATCTCAGGTTCAGGTCCTTCTGTGAGAAGATGCACCTGAGACTCTGGTGGTCAGAATAGACTGTAAAGCGCTCTCCCATCAGTTAGTGCCGCCACATCTTCAAGACGAAGAGCACTGCTGCTAACTTCAGGTCATGGGCAGCGTAGTTCTGCTCATGCTGCCTCAAATGTCATGAACCGAAAGCGATCACTACCCGGTCTTACATCAGGACACACCTGAGTCCGATCCCTGATGCATCGTAGTAAACTATCTACCCTACACCCTCCTCCAGTAACCTCAAGATGGGTGCACTGGTCAATTTTTGTCTCAGCTCCTGGATGATCTACTGACATCTTTCTGTCCATACAAAGGGTTGCCCCTTCTTCATTAATGTTCTGCAAAGCTGCAAAGATTTCTCCTTTGCCAAAAAGAGAAATCTAGTCTCATCCCCTGGATGAACCACGTTCCTTGCCTAATACAGTCAATCCTAACATGAACAGTTGTAATTCATGCCATGGATGACATTGTAAGGCCTCGACGCTGCTAACAAGAGATCCAACCGTTACTCTCACCTCAAAGGGTTGAGTCACACTGTCAGCATTAGTGTGTGGTCACTGGGTCTCCTCCAGTAGGAATCTCATATGTGAGGGTCAAGTCAACGGTTTTTAACCGGAACCTCTTAGTATTATCATACAAAAGGAAAGAAAGAAAACGTCACTATTGCAAGTGTCTTTTATTACTTCAACTCAAAGTACAAAGAAAAAAAGCAACACCAAAAATGATTTCAACGAAGCTAGAAGCATTATGGACAAAGGCCTCCATGCCTGGAGCTAGTCCCGCTCTTATACACCCACTTTCGGAGCTCCATGATCGTAAGCTTCAGCTACCTGAAGTTGTGCTCTCCCCTGTCCACATGTTCCCTGTGGTCGGGGTGGACCTCCTGGTGGTGGTGGTGGTAGATCCTCAAAACACCGTCCACCACCCAATGCTTGGACAACTCCTCTACCTCATCCGCCTACTCCCTGCGGACCACCACAGTCGAACCTCTTCCTCTGCCTGGGTGGTCCCTCAACCGTCTGCTTCTTTTCTGCATGGTGGGTCGGGCAGTCACGAGCCATGTGGCCCTGCCCGCCGTATGCATAGCACTGTCTGCCTCTCGACTGCCTGGCTCTACTGCGTGTGCCCCACAAATCTGAACCAGTGTACTGAGGTCCTCCACCTGATGTTCTGGTTTGATTGGACCCCTGTGACATCCGTCGACTGCCAGCTGTAGAAGACTCCGCTACGTGCCGCCCTGCGGTAGGTCTTGCTGCTGGTGTAGGATCTGCAAGAAATCTCTCTACAAGAAGGGCTCTCTCCAGTACTCCTGCCTGTGTCAGAATACTAAGGGAGATAATCGAAGCCCTGATCTCATGCTTTAGTCCCTACTCGAAGGTTCGGACCCGGAAGAATGGGACTCGTACCATGTTCGTGGAATAGCGCGAGAGATCAGTAAATCTCGTCGAGTACTAAGCTACTGACATGCTGCCCTACCGCAGCTGTAGTAACTCCTGGATGCGCACCGTACGTAGGGTGGTTGGAATGAACTCCGAGCGAAAGAGTTTCTAGAAGTCCGTCCAAAGTAGATATGCCTCGTCATGCACCTGGAGCATCAGGATCTACCATTTACCTGCTGCTGCGTGCAGGAGACTCGCCGCAAGGATCACCATGAGGTCTGTTGGTGTCCCTACCAATATAAAGACTCGAACAACAGCCTCCAGCCAATCCTCGGCTGCCTGAGGATCCGTCTCTCCACGGAACTTGGGCGGACTTTGACACTAAAACTCGTGCATTGCACTCAGGCAACATGCACTCTCAGTTGATGGGGCTGGTGGCATCGATGGCTTGGTGGGTAGAGGTACCGTCAGTGCCTCTGCTGTAATGGGGCCCTGAACCGAGGCCTCGTTGCTCGGTGGGCTGCCCTCTCGCACAAATCTCGAAACCCTAGCTGGCTGCCTACGTGGGGCCATCCTGAAAAGAAACAGGTGCGCCACGGTAAATACAGTATACCTGGTGAGCTGACACAAAGTAATCACAAAGAAAACTTTTGAAACACACATGCAATCAATGTTTTCATGCACTGAGTCAGAAATCAGAAGTCAGGGTCCTGGTGTATGGATACGTCGTCCGCCGCACCAACACTGGACTCCCTGTACTGATAACCACACACAATACCCTTAACACTATTGCTTCACTTAGAAGAAATTATCAGAGTCCTGAGTTCTGTGGTAGAACCGCACTTCCCTCTGATAACAATTTGTCACGACCCATCCTCGGGGCCCGTTCCATGACTACCCCAAGCCCGCCTTCCATAGCCCAGAGGATGGAGACTAGTACCAAAGGTGTAAATACCGATAAAAGGGAAGGAAATGCCTTTATAAAAGAAAACAAACACCACAGAGTACGCAAACTGAAGTAAACACTAAGTAAACTGAAAACAAAAGTAAGTGCTGGAAAGTAAATGGGCCAGTATACAAACCCAACTGAAAGTGCAGTACAACTGAAAAGAAAGTACAAAAACTGAAAAGTAAAGTAGCAACCACGAAGTCGTCCTCTGGAACTCCCACATGAAGGGTGAGTACAGACAGTCTCATCGGCTCCTCGGGTCCGGCCGTTCTCTCCGTGTACGTCCCACCTAATAGACCACCTCCGGGTACTGTCCTGCTCCTCAAGCCTCAACCATGATCAGCGTTGTCCATCGTCTATAACCAACACAACATAGTGCGGGCGTAGCCCATGCAGGGGTGAGTATACGATACTCGGTAGGGACCCCGAGACTCCCAAAGGTCTCCCAGAATCCACAAAGGATAAACCACAAAGAAAAGATACAATCACGAAGTATCAACCAACTCTACTTAGATATATTCCCATACATATACCTAAGTCAACATTTCCAGTTCGGCTCCAACTTCCGAGCCCAAGTTCAACCCAGTCCACACAGAAAAGTTCAAACCAATCCACATAGGAAAGCACAACCCAATCCACACAGGAAAGAAAATCAATCATATCGAAGATATTGATTGAAAATTAAGGCTCAGCTCACATAGGTATACTATTCACGAAGAAGGGTGGAGATGATTGATGTAGCCTCTGAATCATCTCCTCTGCCGAACCCATATAGGATCCAAGTACAGATGTCATCGCTGCCAGACCCACATAGGATCCAAGTACAGTAAGCAATGCTATCAAACCCACTTAGGATCCAAGTACAGTCGTCCTCACTGCCGAACCCATGTAGGATCCAAGTACAGCCGTCCTCGCTGCCGAACACACGTAGGATCCAAGAACAGTCGTCCTCACTGCCCAACCCACGTAGGATCCAAGTACAGTCATCCTCACTGCCGAACCCACGTAGGATCCAAGTACAGTTGTCCTCGCTTCCGAACCCACGTAGGATCCAAGTACAGTCGTCCTCGTCGTCACAGTCGCAGCCAACTCTAGGGTTCCCGCACACAACATGCTCGATTCTAGGAGGGTCTACTCCACAATCCAAGGGGGTCGATACATCAACTGTCACAAAGTCCAGATTTGATGTATCACAATGTTTTGTCTCGTCAATAGGAACTCAACGCGACAGACGGTGCATCAACTGGACGCCCTGTCTGAGAGTTATTGGCTTTTTCGTCCCAGGGGCCTGGTTGGTTTTTAAGTTAAAACCAACCCAACCGTACTCCAATTGTGTCCAAACCTCGAGAAGAGTAAGAAAAAAGAACTATCTCACTAAGAGGAATCCAAAAAAGTCGATGGAACGTCAATCGGACATCCGGAGCTCAAGTTATAAGCGTTTCCGCTCCGAGGGCCCGGTTAGATTCGTGTTCGAACAAACCCGGCCGTACCCAAATTTCTCCAAAACCTTGAGTTTACTATACCGAAACTACCATCTCGATCCAAGGATTCCAACGCAACTTACGGTGCGTCGATTGGAGGTCTGTATCCCAAGATATAGGCATTTGAACGGATATGTCCGAAAACATGGGGTTTGGGCCCGGTCCGACCCGACCCAATACCCCCTGGGTCGGACCGAACCGGGTCAACCTGAACTGGGTCCGGCCCAGTTGGGTGCGGCCTGGCCCGGTTGGTGCAGTCCGGCCCAACGTGGCCGACCGTGCGCCATGCGGCGCAAAGGGGGGGGGGGCACCCCCCCTTGTTTTGAAATGGCGGCCCCCCTCCCGGTGGGGCCCGCCCTTGCCTGCTGGCCGGGGGTTACAACCCCCAGTCTTCCCGGAAATTTCCGGCCGTAATGGCCGGCCGGTGAGCTGCCGTGGGAACCCCGCAGGTACCGCCTCCTGGTGTGCCGGCGGCCGGCCGAGCCCGGCCGCCTCTTGCCGAACCGCCGCGGCCTAAGGCTGCGGCTTCCGTCCGTCCGGCATGGTGCGACGACGCCGCACCCCTCCACCGCAGCCCGCTCTTGGCCGCGGCCTCCTTCGGCCTCTCCGGAACGGCATGATGGGACCATTATCCACCGCCGCGGCCCGCTCCGACCGCAGTCTTCATCGTTCCCACGCGGTGCAACGACACCGCGCCGTCTTCGCCTCAAACGCCGTTGTTAATAAATAAGAGACGGGGAGGTGAATCAGCCGTGTTTGTGCGGACTGATTTCCACCCATTACGTTGGTAACAATTGGAAAAATTAAATGAGATACATTAATGTTAAATCAAATCACAATCTTAATTCACCAATAATGAATTTAACCCCTACCTCAAATCAAGAAGGTTGATCGCTTGATGAAGGAAGGAAAAGCTTTCGTTGTTCCGTTGACATTGCCACGGGATGACGACGTCACTTCGTCAATGTCGAGAAAAAGGAATCCGAGGTTGGCGCCGACGTTCTTCGCATTCTTCAACAAAGAAGATGAAGTTCTTTCTCCTCCCCAGCCTAACACAATGAGCCAAACCCCAAATAAAATAAGTCCACCCTTATTTTATTAAAGCATGGCATGCATTTAAAATTACAAAATTCAAAAATAACTCACTTAATTAATTAAACTTAAGTTTCCTAATTAATTAGGTGTTTAGTTGGCCTGAATTAATGTTGGAGAGTTACATAACTTATGAGGGGCTTAGAGGAGTTAGGGAATGTGAGGGGTTGGGCTCGTGTGGGCCCACCTCTCCTTTAACCACTAAAGGGTGGTTTGTATCTAGCGGGTCCCACCCCAACTTCCACTCCTAGGATTAAACCACTTTGAAAAGAAATAAAATTGTAACATAATATTATTTTACTCTTCATTTAATACACACATTTTTCTATAACTCCTCCCAAGAAAACGCAACTCTAGTAAAGGTCTTATTAAGAAATTACCGGCGCTGCGGTTTCATCGGTGTCCTTGGATTTCGATTCCAAGCACCGGTTCAAAATTTAGAAAAAAAATCGCTCGTTCGTTCACTGAACGTACCCAAGCTAAACTTCGGAAATTGTTTCCGGGCACACCGGGCCTCAGAATTAGGTTCCGTCAATAACTGTGTACTTGTAAAATCCCAAAGAATTTAAGAAAAAAATTTCCTTGAAATTTACGGGTCTTTACAGGAACCACCAAAACAGTCCCGTACATAGCTAAGAAATGCAGTGTATATATATGTGAGCTACTCATCAAGATAAAAAATAATAATAATATCTAACTTCTAAAAAGAACTGAATAAAAAAGGCATTATCAAGGCCTATTATCATAAGTAATTCTCAAGGAATTTGCTTAGCCTGACTGAGACACAATTAGAAATAAAATAAATAAGTGTGTCCATAGTAGATCCATGGATTCATGATCATGATCTCCTATAGATCCTATGAAAAAGGTATTGAGTTGGATGTCATACCACTCAATCCATGTATAAAATTATCGATCCTTGGGTATGTGATCTCGATTGACAATACCTGTTCAACGAGTACTGGAAATGTATCTGATTAAGTTATGTCACCGTAAGGAAATACATGTCTTAACCCCAAGATCACCCATAATTTCCTCCAATAACTGAGATAAAGGATTACATATATCAACTGAATGTCCTAAAAATATGGAAATGAGATAGACTTCATACTAATCATTCCATGCATAATCCAATCCAATGCCTGAGTCCTAGTTCCGGGTCAGTAGGTAACATGACATCACAACTCATATAATCCCTAAGGGGGATGGCCCTTAAGCGATCTGTAAGAAATTATATATAGATATAAGATAACACTCATAATACATTCAATAAATGGATCAATAACCCACTCTGAGACTAGTCTGGTGAGTATTATAATGGTGAATCCACCTAATCCTTGGGAACATCCAAGGCATGAAACTAGGAGATCATAATCAATCCTTGGGGTTTTTATCAGCATTCCATTGCCCAGGGGAAGTGAACCCACTCAAAATACTTTGGAACCCCCTGGGTGCTAGTGAGATAGCCATTCTCAAAGTGACATAGTATAAGAGGGAATGTAAGAAACTCTCACTGAACTACCTTTGTAATCCCTCATCAAGGAGGAATCCCAATGACAAATGAGTCTTCTGATAATAGTAACAGTATCATTCAATCAAAGAGGCTCATAATTCACATCCCAAGAAGTAACTATGGGAATAACTATCATAGTCTCACATCATGTCAAGAATCATGGTCCAAATTCTAGGAAGAACATATAGAGATTTTATCTATATAAATAGTAACTAAGTGAAAGCGTAAATAAAAAGTGAGGGTGGTAGAACGCCTAAACCCACCACTACTGCATTAGCCCCTTCAGTTTACATGATTTGTGTGGGTCCTAAGGTGACAATAACTACCATATCTACCCAAACCCATAACATAATTGATCAGGGTTGGTCAACTACAATATCACCCACCGGGGTCCCCAAGGTCAATACACTAGAGAGGTATCCCTCTTGGAATCCTCCAAATCTGAATAATGGCCTCAAGTCAACACCCAAAACACCAATACATCACATCCTATGACATCATGAATAGGGTAGCATGAC
Source organism: Viscum album (assembly GCA_963277665.1). NCBI lineage: Eukaryota > Viridiplantae > Streptophyta > Magnoliopsida > Santalales > Viscaceae > Viscum > Viscum album. Next base: position 244,879,168 of record OY728135.1, on the reverse strand, counting down.
CGTTTTGGATACATGGGGTCTTCCCACTATGGAAACAATCAGGATATGTGTCATGACCCAATCTTAGTGCCAAGGTCTCTTTGGGATGGTCCACACATTTAACCTGGTCCCAATTGTCTAAGGTCTATCCACATAGCCCTATAAAAGGTTGAATGCCTCACCAAGTGGAGTCTCTATAACACCCCTAGATTATATGAAATATATTTTTTCAAAATAAAGTTAATTTCTTCAATATCTTGTGTTACATGCAACACCTAGTTTTAATGAAACACAACATACTATTAAAATATTATTATTTAATATGATAATTATCACCAAGCCATTTGAATAGAAGGTATGAATATGATTAAATAAATTATGAAAATATATGGTTTAAAAATGCATATATAATTAATGATTTGGTGAAAAATTAATTATAAATAAAAATAAAAACCATTTTGAAAATAAAGGAAATCTTTTTCTGAATTTTTTTATGATCACAAATGTGTTTTAACTCAAAAAATTAAAAAAAAACTTTTTATAAATGATTTTAATGAAATATATATATATATATATATAATATTTAGTAAAATGTTTAACATTTACCATATGTGTTTTCTAGATATGATATAAGAATAAATCCAATTTTACGCTTAAAAACATGTTTTTCTAAAAAGAAGTTTTGTCGCATTTTGCGCACCTATTTTAAAATTTATTTTTTAAAATTTTTAAAAAATTTATTTGAAAAAATAAAATTAATTTCTGAAATAATCATTTCAAAATTATCTTGGGGTGATTTTTTTATGATTTTCTGAAAAGATAAATATTTCGATAAATAGTGAAAAATACTTGTTTTTATTAAGAATTATCATTTATTTTAATGAATTTAAAATCTTAAGAATTATTTTAATATGATTTTAAAAGTAAAATAAGTTCAATTATATTTCTATTAATCCAATTTATGTTATTGAAATCAATTTCAAATTGAATTTTATATAAAAACTTCTTAAACTTTTGAAACTTTTCTCTTTGGAAAACCATTTTTTTCGTCGCATATGAGGGATTAATTTTAAATTAAAATTTGACAAATTTGTGGGTGGAATTTAGAAAAATAGATTTATTATTTGAAATAATAATATTTTTTATTATATAATAAGATCAAATTAATTTTTGACCATAATGAATAGTAATAACATTAAAAATTAATTATAGCGGTTAAGGTAAAAATGGGTTTCTCAGGGGGTTAAAAAAAGATATGGGGTAAAGTGACATTGAAAATTATAATTTTTTTATGGAAATATTTAGACTTTATAACCTCTAAGGTTTGATGATGGACCATTTTTTAGCCTTTTGGCATGTGGAAAATGTGGATACACCTTTTTTATTTCAAAAATTACATGTGCGCCACTCACCTCACTTATAAAAGGCCGCCCACTATCATATAATTTAAACATTTTAAAACCCCATTTTTTCAGCCAATAAATTCACAAATAACTTAATTAATTACCTCCTTTCACCCTAGAATCATTTATTTGGATAGAAATCTAAAATATGAAGGCTTTTGGTGCAAACCAAAAGAAGTTATCCGAAGAAGAGGTAACATCCTTAACCGAGCATTTTATTTTATTTCTTCTTCCACAAAATTTAAGTATTATTAAAACATGATGATATAATAAAATCAGTATATTAAATATAATTATATATTTTTATGTTAAAGGTATGACCTAAAACCATATACTTATCCCTCAAATGGGAAATGAAATCATTGATTGGGTGTACGGTGGACTACTGCCTTGCGAACCAACATAATTCATTTTACATCACCACTTATCATTGTTGGTGCCAAAATTCAGGACAGAGAATAAACCCAAAAGAAATCCCCATTGACTACCTTGCAAAGCCACTTCATAGAGGCCCCCTAGCACCGCGGCCACCGTGAAGCAAGGAGGCAGGCTGCTCCGTGAATGAATTTGACATTCGCAAACTCACCACAAAGTAAGGAGGTGGGCCGCTCCGCGAATGCATTTTAAATTCATGAGCCCACCATGAAAAAAGGAGGCGGGATGCTCCACGACCGCATTTGTCATTCGTGACCCGCCGCGAAGAAACCAAGACCCTCTTCATGCCGCATAAGCTTCGCTTCGTGGTGCCTCTTACCTATAAATATCAGGCTCCCCCTGAGCCTAAAGGACGGACAATCAAACCTTTAAACTTCCCATATCCTGAATTGAAAAGCATCCTTCTGCTCTATGAACCATGAGCTGTGCAAGGTAATTCTGCTCCACGAAGTGCCCCCTTGTCTCGTTTTGATACCCTCTGCCGAGAGGGATGCCTTTCGTGACGCCTAAGTGATTTCTCCAAGGAAGGGGATCCCCAAGGGGACCCGGGTCATTGCGGAGCATTTATGCTTCGTGAAACACCCTTCATGTACACAAGATCCCCATGCTAAGGTAGGGTCACTGTACTTCATGAAGCACATTGCTTCATGACACCTTGCTTTGTGAGGCACCTTTGCTCCACGAGGCCGTGCTCCACGAATTCCTTTCCACTTTGCGAAGAACCTCCCATATGCACCTCTGCCCTATGCTTAGGCTATGGCACCCAACTTCACGAAGCACACCCCTTCGCAAGTGCCCTTCGGCACGCAGAGAAACAGAGCTTCACAAGGCCCCTACCTATGAACTCCTCTGCTTGGAAATCCCTTTTCCCGTGCGACCCTCCAGGTTTTCACAATGTGATTTCAGAGTCCCCTAGATGACACCACCCATTGCATTGCTTTGACTCATTATTCTTCTCATAGGCATGCTAATGGCTATTGCTTCTTCACATATCCACGCTAACGTGGGCTCCTCGATGGTTCGCTCTGTGACACCCCCTCACCATGGATTTTCCTATCCCCTCTCCTCACCAAGGAGAAGAGGGTACCGATTATATAAGTCCTAGGGGTGTGGAGAAAACCCACCTCGTCCGAGCTGCAGGACATTAAACTGCCAAGCACCCTCGTCCTCAGCACATGACGTTAAACTGTGAACTTTCCCCGTGCCTCGCACGCAGGTCCCCCCGCCTTGGACATTCTCCACGCCCACTCGTCTCCATGGGGATGGGATCACCCCTCACAGGGGATGATATCCTCCTTACCAGAGTGGTGTTTGTCCACAGGGAAAGGGAATCCACCTGGGCATAAGCCCCTAGCTTTTCTTGCTGGAGGCAGCATCCCTACTTCTCCTTTCATATTCGGTCCCTAGTGCCAGTGAAGGGCATGGTGGGAAATGGTGCTTCTCCTTTCTTCGGTACCAAATCCCTCTCCCACCATGCTTTTTCACCATGGGCCTCCATCCTGGAGTAAGTCCCAATCTCTCTCTCCCTGAGCCGCTCCACATGTAAGCCCCACTCTACATACCATGGATGTACCTTTAGAGACGTGATCGTCATGTCTCTTCTACCTCTTGTTTCTCACACCGAGCTTGACTCACGTGGGCTTAGAGTAAGCACCGACCCTGACACCAACACCTTGGGTAGCCTAGAGTGTAAGCCCCACTCCGCCAACCCGAACTACAAGGACTTTGATCCATATCAAGGCATGGTACGTAGGAAGCCTCCCTGAGGTTCAAGCCTAACACTCATCGGACCCCAGGTCCATCTTCACGTCAGTTCGCCGAAACGCCCCTTCCCGAACTACGAGGAGTTTGATCCGTGTCAAGGTATGGTACATAAGAAGCCTCCCCGAGGTTCAAGCCCACCACCACCCAGTCATTCCGACCCCATTCACGTCGGTCCACCAACACCCTGGGCAACCTAGAGTGTAAGCCCCATGCCACCACCTGAACTACGTGGCGTTTGATACTTGCCATGGAAAGGTACATAGGAATCCTCCACGAGGTTCAAGCCCAACACCCATTGGTTTTGACCCCCTTTACGTCGGTTCACCCCCGTCCCTCACGACGTTAAACCGTGGACATCCATTCAGTGGTAAGTCGTTGGCACTCCATTCAGCAGTAAGCCGTTGTCACTCAATTCAGTAGAAATCCATTTTCATTTCAGCAGTAAGCCGTTGCAACCTCATCCAGTGGTAAGCCATTGAAAACCCCAATTGACTGTAAGCCATCATCAGATGAACTATGTGGACTTTAATTCCCTACCACAGGGATATGTAGGAAGCCTTTTCAAGGCTCAATCCCAAAACCATCATCATCTTCATGACGGTGTCATCCCATTCACCATGCCCTCCACAGAACCTTCCACCATCCATCCTGATTTTTACTTGGGCCACCACATCCTGGTGTTATCTTGCCACTCCATTCCTCGTTCCAACTAAGAGCATTTGGAAGGTCACCCACGCGATGGCCCCAATGGCGGTGTTCCCTCCAGGGGGTTCTTCCATCTGATTCACTCTAGTCAGTGTTCTAATCAGCCTGATCCATCTCCACTGGACGTTAAACTTATGGAATATCCTGTGTTAAACATAGGAAGCTGAGGAAAACCTTAGATACATGCCCATGGCATACGATTCCACGTGCTCTATGTGGGATGCCTTAGGATTCCGCGCCCTCGAGAAGCCCTATAATAAGGGACAAAAGATAGACACACCAATCCCTAGCGTCCAGACATGCCAGTGATGCCCAGTGTGACTACTCCCCTAACCGAAGGTTGCTGCCCTGAACAGACCCCTTGGAATGTCTTGATAGAAACAACGTAATTAACTGGTGTCCATGAATATATGGCATTGGGAAGAGTTTCATGAACAATGTCTTAAGTCTATGAGGGAGACCCGGACTAGGTGAAAAGTTCTGAGGAGGAATCCCCAGAATGAAGAATCGACATCCCATCATCCCGTTTCAATCAAGGAGCAGATGTACCTGAATAAGGAGCAGATGATGCCTGCCTTTGGAAAGAGAGAATGTGGGGCAACCAAAAAAAGCCGCATCTCTCGTCCCCGAAGGAGACGGACGCCCGCGCCCCAGTGAAAGCATCAGAAACAGAAATGGTGAACACAACATGAAACCATTCCCCTCAATATGGATATTAGTAGCACTCGGGGCATCAATGGATTGACGTGTCACCGGGTCCAGCTATCCGGCGTCGGGTCCCTCCAAGAAAATAGCGGGCCTGGCGTGAAACTCACCAGAAGTTGGGGTAGTAAAACGTTGGACATTCCATTTTGTGACATTGTCAGTGTGGATCCCTCTTACCGGTCATGGAAGAGGGGATGTCACTGGGGAATTGGTCATCATTTCCTTTTTCTTTCATCACTAACGAGTTCATATCTCTGCTTCTCAGGAATCCGGTTGCTACTGCAGGAACACGATCACCACCCACCCATCTACGTAGGGGAATGGGAAACACTAGCACAACTGCTTATCATGGCTTCACTACTTCCATGATGACCTCTGCATCCACGACCGTGGGGTGCCCACGCCCGTTCTCCCCATCAGAAGTTATCCAATGAAGGGTAATTAACGACCTCGTACGTTGTTACAAGGAGGAGGTCATAATCCCAACCTGGGATATAGTCCTTCTGGATTTGGAGGCGTCCGCGCCTCACCATCAACGCCACCCTCGAGGGCCGCGCAACGAGCCATTTCTCCCCACCTCGACATACAGTCGCTTCAGGAGCCTGTTCCTGGAGTGCTTTGATGACTCCCTACCTTACGCTGATGTGGTAGGTGACGTCCAGCCCAACCTGGTTAGAGTCCCAATCTAGGGGCTCCCAAAAATAGGCTCCCACTCGGCCGCGTCAGCACCGCCGCCCGGTCTTTCCATAGGAGGAGCAGGTAAGCTATGCACCTGCGCCACCAACCTCAGCTCATCCGACCCGAAGCCAGTGTCAGGCATGAGTTGAGGAGGATGCTTTCCAAGGGGCGTCAACGTCGATGACTACTATGGCCCGAGCCACCAATGACACATATCATGAAGTCCCTACACACACTGAGCAGGGGCACTTATATTCCCAATCGGGATCAAGGCCCCAACTACCCCATGGGAAGGCTGGGTCGACGCTCCTGGTCACGGGCACGAGCAGTGGTCGCCACAAACCAACCTGCAAGGATGCCACCCCGTACGAAGGTCCTCCCCCTACCAATACCACACAGAGCGTGGACCTTACTTTCTATGAGGCTTGGCATGGAGGTCTGCCCCGTGCTACCCCCAATCCGAATGAAGGTCTGCCTCGCGGCAGTGATGCTCGGCACAGAAGCCTCTCCCGTGCCCATTACACTAGATATGGAGTCGTTCCTCCTGCTCCCGGCCTCCGGTGCAGTTACATTGCACATCCTCTCTCTTTTCAACATGGGTATCCTCCCTACGTCCTCTCTGTAGCTCGTGAAGGTCCTCCCCACCCCGACAACCAGAGGGGTGAAGGCCAGCCTCGCTCCACCCGCACCAAGCACAGAGGTCCTTCCCATGCTCCTGTCGGTCCCAGTGGAGGTTTTTCCCGATCTGGCATTATCCATGGAGGTCCTCCCCATGTCCCCTTCGATATTTGTCCCGGTGCTCCTCGCACCCTGGTTTTCTCGGGTGGAAACCCTCTCCGCCCCAACACCAGTGTGGCCAAATGACCCCATGTTAGGAATCAGCCCTGTCCTAAGGAGCCACCCAGGGGCAGGAAGGCAGGTCGTTACCGCCACAAGAAGAATCCTGGGAAGTACTAGATGGAGATCAAACTAGTCCGCTTCTCAGACCCTGAAGAGGAGTACGACTCACCCTGAGAACCCTCCCCTAGATCTTCCAAGTCAAGGGCCGGGACAGGAACAAGGCGCATCAGCCTGGTGCTACCGAAATGTGAGGTCCACAGGATCCTCGCCTCCCTTCGTAGGTTTATCCAGGAGGATGAAAATCTAGAGACCCCACAGGTTATGGTCGTGCAATCACCACCAAGTTCACCAGAAGAACTATCTGCCTCCACAAGAGATCACATAGAGCTATTCTAGGGACCAATGGCGGGAGAGCAGCAGTGCAACCCACAACCAGCAGCCCTGGCCCCTGAGCCAGGAACGACGGCCATCAGACCCTCCTATCGCAACGTAGCGGCCATGTCGCTACACTCTTCGGAGGACAACCCAATAATCGGCAGCCACTCAGCCCGTTTGCCGTATTCTCCACTGGCCAACCTGCCGTCCCAACGCTCTTCCTCTGTACCGCTGCAAGGTCCTCAGCCACCCTCAGTTGGTGAGTGGGGAAATCAAGGGCCATACCCTGAATTTGAGCTGAGGAGCTTCTAGAGAATCCTTGCAGCGGACCACTTCCCTGAGAAGTTCTGGCCCACAGCAGCGCGAGATTTCTACATACCCGAGTCCCTCACCCCAGAGGAAGTTGAGTATTTTCACTACACCCTCTGGACAAAACACTTTAGTCTTCATCATTAGCATGTGGTTTATCCAAGGTGCCAAACGCATTTCGAAGACATCAGCGGGTAGTGCTATCTAGTCAATCTTTCCGCGCTCCCTATGGCCCAACGCCCCGAGTCACTAGGTCTCCATGAGGCCCTATAGTAGAAATAAATTCATATTGTCAAGGTACTCCACAAAATCATCAGGGAGGCTACCCCCACGTGGAAATACATGGCTGGGGGAAGTATGCTACCCTCCTCTTCAGTCCTATCTGGCGACAACCTGACTCTCTATGTGATATTGTGGACATTCCCCCATGAAGGGTCAAGGTCCACATGGCCGACGTAGTGGACAAGGAGGACGAGATAGAGTTTCTCGATAGAGACTTACCCCCTGAGGGTGTTCCACCATTGTTGGACCCATCAGAAAGGATTAATCATCAGTAGAGGAACCTCCTAGGTCTCCCTGCACCCACTGAGGTGTTGGTACTCGGAAGGAATGCCAGTAAGGGCAAAGAGCACGTCAGAGCTGTCAAGCACTTTGACCCCTTCGCCTCAGTGTAGAAGATGGAGGAAGACTCCAAGAAGGCCACACTGCGCCAACAACTTGCTGAGAAGAAGAAGTTGGTCGACGAACTCCTGGCTGAATGCATTGCAGAGTGATGACCTGACTACGGTTATCCTAGGCCGGGGCAACAGGGGCAGGAACAAATACCCCTCGACGAGATGCCCCTAGGAAACCCTGATCATAACACTCCTGTGGACAGATCTGAAGCCGGATCTCATGGAAAAAGGGCACGGTATCTCTACAAACCCTCCTGAACGGCACGAAAATCCAAGGAACCCCGCTAGGGATCCCCCAGAAGCCCCAAGGGCCGCTCCACCAGCCACTCCACGAGCTGTTGAGCTTGTCTACCGTGTTGAAGAGCCTGAAAACACGCTCGTGGTTAGGGATCCCCGTCAAGATAGGGACCCCCACCCAGATGATCCCATGGTGGCGCTCATAGCTCACCTTGAGGCATTGGAAACGCGAGAAGTGGAAATCCCACCAGATGGAAAGCTATACCCGGCATGGGTGGATGATATGCCGGCACCTCCAGGTTTCGAGAATCCCACTTCTCCCCCTTTAACAGGATAGGGGACCCACCACAGCACTTGAACCACTTCAACTCAAGGTGTGGGCCCATGTTAGGCACTCTAGTACAGTAGGAGGCTGCGAAGATCCGCTGTTTTGTTCAGACACTGGAGGGGCCCACATTTGTCTAGTACAAATAGCTCCCCGTCGGATCCATGACCAGTTGGGAGGACCTTCACAGGTAGTTCCTCTAACGGTTCAGCTCTACCACCTGGAAAACGAAAATCCTAGACCTCTTCAAGTGAAAGCAAAGACCTGATGAGCGATTCACAGACTTTATCACTCGGTGGAAGGGGCTTACATACTCCCTTGACATGCCACCAAATCAGAAGAAATTACTGACGATGTGCGTAGGGAACGTCAAGATGGAACTGGTTCCTTCTCTGATCACCTAGAACTACCCTGGAGGATTTCGATACTTCTCCGACAAGGCCGAGCTCCTTGAGGAAGCCCTGTAACAGGCCAGCCATGCATGTTCGTTGCCCCCTATGATTCCAGCAAGGAGATATGCCAAAGCTGATCCCGCCATGGTGGCCCAAAAAGAAGCCTCCAGACAGCTGGAGTTACTACCAGTGGCACCGACCTCGTAGCCTCACAGAGGTCCTCCTCCTTAGGCATAGCCTCCGGCTTAGCAACGTCCTCAGAATCGGAAAGCGCCCCCACATAATGCGCCGCCACCACCCAGGCGGGACAATCTGGGTCCACCTCCTTGATAGGCCCCTCCAGACCCTCGTCAGGGCCAGGCTCCAAGAGCCCCCTTTCGGGAAAGAAGAAATCGGACTTACTCGTTTAGTGATAATCAGGTCCCTGGTTACTTCCATAGCACCCTAGAACAGGGGATTGTACGCTTTCCTGAGTGTAGAAGGCCAAAAGAGGAGAATCTTACTGATCGCCCCAACTACTGCCCCTATCATCAGACTCTGGGGCACAACCTCAAGCAGTTCTACGTGTTTAAAGACTAACTCCAAGACCAGGTTGATAACAACATAGTCAGGCTAGGCCCGACCCCAGCACAAGTGGCAGGTATATTTGTAAGGTTAGACAGTGGTAACGACAATGAATGCGAGTAGAAACAGGTTTCCAACCATGGGTCCCAGAAGTACGATGACTGGATGGCTCGTAAGACGGTTGCTCACACCCATGACATCATTCGGGCACACCTACATCAACTGGGGCCTTCAGAAGCTGCGACCACCACTTCTACATCATCATCTCGGTCGGCCTCTTCTTAGAAGAGCAAGCATCGACAACGCAAGAAAAAGAAACACACCCTTCCAATGCCGTCATCGTTCTGCACTCTCGGAGTCTTCATGCCCCCTAAGATAAGGATCCCTCCCAGAATCCTCCCAGTAGTAGATGACTCTTCAAGTGACAGTCAAGGGTACGCTTCGGTTAATACCGTTGAGTTGGTAAACCCCTATATGACTCCCGATGAGGGGGAGCGCCAGGAGAACCCCCACAATGTCCCCAGCCAATGCCAACGTCCTTAGATCCACGACCATATGGGTCATTGAGGTGCATTAGTTGGCAGATCCGGCCAATTTGTGCATGCCACCGAGACCAGACAACAGGCCCAACGTAGAGCTCAACACCCGCATCCTCTTCATCCAGTGTCATCACGACCGCATCCACCACTATTTGTGATACTGGATCAGGCAGAGATACCTCATCCAGGCTGCGTCCAGCCTCGCTCAGCTATAGATTGATCTTAGTCGTTCGGTCCTCATCTGACATCGACTCTTCGGGCTTTTACTAGTGAACAGTGGGACCTGCCCAGCACCAGCCAGCTGTCGGTCCAGTCGATAGGGCCCGCCATGCCTCTAATCACAGAGCAGCCTTCTGTAAGCAGAAGTTCATGCCTGGCACATAAGTATGATGTTATCAAGAACCTCTCCAACATCCCAGTGAGGCTTTAAATCCTTGAAGCCCTTCTCCTATCATCAAATATGCGTGAGTCCCTCGCTGAGGCTTTAAGAAGCCCTCTCTAGTTTGAAATGGAGGTAGCAGTTGCAGAATACTTTCATGATGAAGTGGTTGAGGATGCTGAATGCCAGGACATCATTTCATTATTAGGAGAGGATGAAGGCTCTCCCATATAGGGGAATATCTGCCCGCTGTACATCACTGACAAATTTAACGGCATGGAGGTTTGCCGTTGTCTCGTTGACACCGGCTCCAGGATCAACCTTATCCTGACAAAAACATTGCGGAAGCTGGGGTTATCAAAGAATGACCTAAATCTCTCCGATTTAAGGATCCATGGATATAACAGGATAGAGAAGACCCCGATCGATAAGATCTATCTAAATACCCAGTTCAGTGGCCTAGTTGCCAGTACTGAATTTATGGTCGTCTCCCAAGACACTGCTTACAATACATTTATGGGAAGACCATGGCTCCATATGCATGCGGCGGTCCCCTCGTCATATCACTAGTGCCTCAAGTACTCCCTAAATGGTCGATTAGGTGTACTCCAAGGTGATGCATCTCTTTTAGCCTCTTGTGAAACCCGTTATCCCGATGCTGAATATTATAAGAGAAAGGATAAGCAGATTCTGGAAAGTGAGGTTGAGGACGCCACAGTCACAACTGACCCCTAAGCAGGTCTGGGTGACACCTATGTCTTCCCGATCCATTGATTGGAGGCCATGAACTCTGACATGGGCCAATTATTTGTTGTTTATGATACAAGAGGAAGGTATATTCCCTAGTCCAAGTGACGACGAAAAATCACCTTGTACTCCTACACAAACTAGGCTCAGGTGATACTGGAACCTCCTACCCCAATACGGTATCGGGATGTCCAACCCATGGCCACGATAGTACATCATACGTGTCTGTTTCACGAGGCTGGGATTAACCGGCTCAAGTTGATGCACCATTATTTCTTTGATATCATCAAGCGCGGCCCATTGGCCCGTAGACAATATGGGATCGGATCGACTGCCTCTGTTGCTATGGTCTCATCAGCACGTGAATCCCCTGATATGCTTTCCATTGCTGTCCATGATGGTACCAGCCTCCCTTAAGGATTTTTCAACCAATAGGAAGATCCTCCCATAGGTAATCCCTCCTCCTAAAGTTATGAAGATGATTTGGACGACTCTCCCCCCGCCTTTGAAGAAGGCGTCTCCGCCACGTTCGATGAACTGGTACAGGAGAACCTTGTTAGCGGGGCAGATCCAAGACCCACATTGATCAGTACTGCCATGTCCCTACAGGAGAAACAATGGTATGTGGATTTCCTGAAGTAGCACCGTGATGTGTTATCCTGGAGTTACGATGAGATTCCAGGACTAGATCCTCAGGTATCCGTCCACCACCTCAGTCTTCCAACAAGTCATCGCGGGTTCAACCAGCCTCCCATAATAATGCTCCCTTCTCATGGTGCCATGGTCGAGGCCGAAGTTGACCAACTCATCAGAGCCAACTTCGTCAAGGAGGTCCAGTACCCCAAGTGGATATCCAACATTATGCCGGTCAAGAATAAGAACAGACAGATCAGAGTCTACATCAACTTCCGAGATCTCAACCGTCACTGTCTGAAGGATGATTTTCCCCTTCTAGTGACATAATTGCTGATCGAAGCTACAACTGGATTCCAAGACCTCTCCTTCATGGATGGTTACTCTGGGTATAATCAGATCTGAATTTCCCCCGAGGACGAGGATTCCACCACTTTCAGGGCACCTCAAGGTACTTTCTGTTACCAGGTTATGCCCTTCGGCCTGAAGAATGCAGGTGCCACCTATCAGCGAGCCATGCACTACATATTCAAGCCAATCCTCGAGACATTGGTGGAATTCTATGTGGATGATCTGGTGGTCAAGTCTCTCTAGCACCAGGACCATCTTAAGGACCTTGAGAAAGTATTCAGATTCCTATGTTCCCTCCATCTAAAGATGAACCCACTGAAATGTGCCTTTGGGTTCACCTCCGAGAAGTTTCTTAGATTTTTTATTAGGTAAAGAGAATCAAGATCGACCTAGAGAAGATCAAGGACATCAGTCAGATTCCTCCCTCGAGAAATATTTAGGAGCTTTAAGGTTTCCAAGGCCACTTAGCCTATATACGCCGATTCATTGCGAATCAGGCCGAAAAGTGTAATCCCTTTTCTCGGATCATGAAGAAAGCCTCTGCCTACGAATGGGATGAAGAGTGCCAGAACACGTTTGAGGAAATTAAGCAGTATCTGCTCCACCTCTGTTCTTGATGCCACCTATCCCCGAAAATCCACTGATCCTGTACGTGACTGCCCTGGAACGATATCTCGGTGCCCTTCTTGCCCCGAAGAACAATTAGGGGATAGAAAATAGTCTTTACTACCCCAGTCGTATGCTCATCAATACAGAGACCAGATACCCCCCCATCGAGAAGAGATTCCATGCACTGGTTTTCATAGTACAGAAATTGTGACACTACCTACAACACCATGAGGTACAACTGATGTATCGGGTAGACCCGCTGAAGTACATTATGAATCGACCCATGTTGACCGGCCGTCTAGCGCGGTGGGCGGTAATCCTCTAGAAGTTCGACATCAGGTTAGTCCCTCAGAATGATATTAAGGGACATATATTGGCAGAATTTCTAGATTCCCATCCAAACTCTGCGGACCAACCCCTATACTTGGATTTTCCCAATGAGGCTATCCTCATGGTAGATCCTGACATCCCATGTTGGTATATGCACTTTGATGGTGCCTCCCGGAGCCCCACCTGTAGGAGACTAAATGATCCTAGGCTCAATAGAGTGGGCCTAGGTATTGTCTTTATTACCCCGACACAATCCATTCTGCCATACTCATTCCTGTTGTCAGAAGGCTGCACCAACAACGAGGCAGAGTATCAGGCTCTTATCACTAGCCTCGAGCTGTCTCTCGAGATCAATGTGCCCCATTTGCATATGAAGGAGGATTCTGAACTAGTCATCAAGCAAGTTAATGGTGGATATGTTGTCAAAAATCCAGATCTCGTACCATTGTTAGAGCGCACCCTCCATATAATGGCCCAGTTTCCATCCCGTTTGGAAGTTACTCATGTCCCTCGATCTCAGAATGGTTAAGCTGATGCCCTGGCCGACCTGGTTGCATCACTTGTAGAACCCAACCAGGATGATCTGATTATACACATGGCACACCGTAGAGTCATTACCCCCGTCACCCTAGAGGATACCGACGACCTGCGAGTAAGCCATCTTACTTCTAGGTCCTCCACGTTAGGACCCCCAGGTTCTCCAGATGTAGTGGTTGAAGTGACTCCCAACTGGAGAGCCCCTTTTATCAAGCACCTCCAAAATTGTTGCCTCTTGGATGATCGGGCCGAGCGTGAGCGAATCTGACTCCGCGCTCTGTATTTTACCCTCTAGAGTGGTCCCAGTCTTGAGTAGATCCTCTACAAGCACGGGTTTGATGGTGTTCTCCTCTGTTGCATCCAAGGAGTTGAGATTTCTCAGGTCATGCACAAGGTTCACGCTGGTTAATGTGAGGCTCACCAGGCTAGGCCAAAGCTGTCCCATCAAATCCAGAGACTGGGCTACATCTAGACCTCTATGATCCATGATTGTATCGAGTTCGCCAAGAGATGCCATGCATGCCAAGTTCATGCTAACTTATTATATCAGCCTCTAGAACCTCTCCACTCCACCAAGTACTCTTGGCCATTTGTGGTGTGGGGACTCGATGTTGTGGGACCATACCCACTGGTGACATCTCGCCAGTGCAGGTTCATCCTGACCGCCACAGATTTCTTTTCCAAGTGGGCAGAAGCAGTTCTGATCAAGGAGGTCAAGGCACGTTCCATCGTTGACTTCGTGAGATCCAACATCATCCACTGGTTTAGAGTCCCTCATGTTGTCCTCACCAATAATGGCACCAACTTATGAGCAGCCAAGCTGAAGAAATTTTATTCCAAGTACAATATCCGTTCAAACCATACCTCCCTCTATCATGTGCAAGCAAATGGAAAGATCAAGCCGTTCAACAAAACCATCTCTAACATTCTGCAAAAAATGGTTGGTCAGAACAAGAAGAGTTGGTTGGACAAGCTCCCCAACACCCTCTGGGCCTATCAGGCGATGACTCCTAATTCCACCCTGGTGACCCCATATTCCTTGGTGTACAAAGATAAGGCCATCCTGCCCATCGAGATCCAACTTCCCTTATTACACATAGCAGTCTATGACCATCAGGTGCCAGATAGGGTAGCCAAAATTCGTTTGGATAAATTGGAAGTGCTTGACGAGAATAGGCTTCGTGCCCTGCACGATCTGGAAAGGCATCAAAATAAGATGGCTAGAGCCTTCAACAAGAAGGTTCGCCTTCACTCTTTTCTGCAAGGTGACTTTGTATTGGCCCTTAGGGTGCCAATTATCCCTGGCAGGAAACCACCCAAGGTGGAGCCCAAGTGGGAAGGACCTTACATAGTCCACAAGGTTTACCCCAATGGATCATACTCCCTAGTGACCATGGATGGTGAGCATATAACTCCTCCCACCAATGCTAAGTTCCTCAAGAAATACTTTGCCTGAGCCTACTAGTCCTGGATGACCTTAAATTGTTCAGTCCCACATGACCCTAAACTGCATGTTGGTCCCACATGACCTTAAACTATTTGGTCCCGTATGACCCTAAACTACATGCTTGTCCCACATGACCTTAAACTATTCGGTCCCGCATGACCCTAAACTGCACGCTAGTCCAACATGACCTTAAACTTTTAGGTCCTGCATGACCCTAAACTGCACGTCGGTCCCGCATGACCTTAAAATATTCGGTCCTACACGAATTTAAACTGTGCGTCGTCTTGCATGACTTTAAACTGCATCTTGAGAACTACGTACAGTTTGATTCCCATCCTTATGGGATACGTAGGAAAACTTAGACGCCTCATCTTGAGCCCAGCCTCCAAACTCTTCTTCTTGAGAAAAAAGCCGATACAAGTCCCACATTTCGAATATGGTCAGCGGTCGATGCTCATTTGTTGATCCCATTTTTAGGTTACTGTTGGGAAGCTGTGTTTTGAACATGGTCAACGACTATCCTGCGACATTGGAACCTCCCCAAGATGTCCCAAACATTGAGTGTAGTGGTTCATTCTTCCCCATTGTATCTCCAAGCTACGAAATCCCTTCGGGAAAAGCCATGTTTTAGTCCCCCGTATGATGGGGAGATCCGAGACCGTCTCCTTGTTTCCCACACCGAGCACTGCTCATGTGGTATTAGGAGCTGTGATGAGGTGGAAACTGTACAATAGGGCATATGGCCTTCCATGTGAGGCCCAGCCTCAGGCCCCTTGGCCTTTTCGGGCCCCCAACCCAGGTTCTCTCTTATGGGATTGTACAGTGTGGTATGGGATTATATCCTCATTCACGCCTGGTTGCTCTCCATGCCGTACACATACCCGGATGAGACACCATATCCTCTCTCCATCCTCACTACAAGACGTTAAACTGCAAACTGGTCGAGCCTTTCCAACTGAGGCTCAGCCTCAGGCCCCTTGTCCTTTTCGGGCCCACGACCCAGGTTCTGTCTTATGGGAGTGTGTGGTGTGGTATGGGATTGTGTCCCCATTCACGTTGGGTTATTCTCCTTGCCGTACACCTCCCTTGTGTGGGTTATCTTACTCCTCTCTTCATCCTCACTGAAAGATGTTAAACTGAAAACTGGTCGGGCCTTCCCAATTAAGGCCTAGCCTCAGGCCCCTTGGCCTTTTCGGGTCCCCGTCCCAAGTTCCTATTTAGGGTTGTACGGTGTGGTGTGGGATTATGTCCTCATTCATTTCGAGTTACTCTTCATTCCATACACCCCCCTCGTTAGGGTATCTTACCCCCGTGTGACTTCAAGAACTACGTGTGGCTTGATTCCCATCCTCATGGGATACATAGGACCGCCCGAATGTCCAGACTTCGAGTCTAGACCCATCTCCCAAAAATCTACCTTTCACCTTGGCCCCTTGGTCTACCCTTCCCTGAGGAGGGGAGTATATGGCGTGACATGGGATTATGTACTCATTCACGTTGGGCTTGTAAGGACCACGCCATGTACCTCTCCCTCCTAGGAATTCTCTATCCCCTTACTCTGTACTCATCCCTTAAAATCGATTACTCTCAAGTTGAGAACCCTCGTCAACCCTCTTCGGCGGTTTACTAATGTGCCTAAGGGTACTCTGGTTTAGTACCTGGAATGTCAAGCTCTGATCGGACATGCTTCCACCCATTTTTCAGGCTTTGTGTTCCCCTTAATCAGGGATTCCATCACCTTTCACACTCGAAGGGACCCCCAAGTGGCATGGATACTAGGACTAAGGGCTCTCCTACCATTACGGGACAACATCCTCGAGGGTCACGTACAACAAGCTGATACAAATCCCGCATTTTGAATATGGTAAGTGGTCTATGCTTATTTGTTGTTCCCATTTCAGGCTAACGTGATATGGATACTGTGTTTTGAACACGGTCAACAGTTATCCTCCATTGCCATGCCAACCCCATTAAGCCCAAAATGTCGGTTACATGATTCACAACCTTCTTCACCTCAGTATGTCTAAGTAGAACTTCAAAACTCTTGGTACTATTCCTTAGTGCGCATCCGCATGTTAGGAGGACAAAATCCACGATAAGGGAATCATTCGGGGATCCGCACCGATTTCCCTTTGGCTTGTATTCCCAATATTTCAATAAACATATTCCTCCCTTGTTTCCAACACCGAGTTCGACTCACGTGGGCTTAGGGATTGGGTTGAGTTCTGTACTTACTGGAGGGTTTTTTCTCCTCTATGGTCTGAGCTCTAAGACCATAAACTAAGATCTCATACAGAACTAAGTGTGGCTTGATTCCCATCCTTATGAGATACGTAGGAACACCCGAACATCTCGTTTTCGGGTCCAGCTCAGTTGGGAGATAGTTTCTTCCGCCACTTTCCCTCTAACCTCTATTTAAGCCCCTTGGCTTGAGGCTCCTTTCTCGGAATTGTGTACGGTGTGGTGTGGGATTATTTCCTCATTCACGTCAGGTATGCTGTATCACATCATGCACATTCCTTCATTTCCAAGCCATAAAACTTTAAACTATGCCGCTTGGCCCTATCACATGACCCTAAACCGTGATATTATCATCCTGGCCGCACGACGAAAAAAGGCACTGCATCATGATGTCCTCACTCAAGGGGACACCATGTTTGGTATTGTTCACATGCCATACCATTTGTCAACGCCTGTTAAGGCTTGATTCTTGTGGCGATGTCAGGGCCTGATACCCTAGGCCTATCACTTCACAAAAAAAATCCACTCACATTAAAGGAAAAAAAAGATTTATCAAATACCGCTTATTTTGGTGTGAGGGCCATGCCCACACACCCCTTTTATCCCTGGCACTGGTACCTTACCGTACCACCTCTTAGAACTACGTGCATCTTGATCACCATCCTCATGGGGTACGTAGGAATGTCCGTGCACCTTGCCTCGGACCCAGCTCAACTCTCGTTTTCGGTACCTCGACCTAAAACCTCTCCAAGGAACACATGGTGGTCGGAACCCCCAGTTCCCATTCACGTTGGGTTTTTGTAATTACCCCACCATGTGTCTCCTGCGTTTCCTACCATCCCTGGTCTGAGTTCTACAACCCTAAACTAAGATATCCCTATGGGAAGGGACTCGACGCCCTCTATCTAATACGTCTCATTGTCTCATTTAGATGCATTTTGACAAAGAGACCGTAGTGTGGAATTTTCATGGGGACATTCCCCTCGTTCCATGTCCAAGATTCATGAGCTCGCTATTTGGATCCTCATCCTCTTCCACATCCAAAGGGACCCCCTAATGGCCTGGTCCTATGCCGCATCGGCTCACCTACCATCCTTGGCCAACATCCCTATAGATCTCAGAAGACATTTATGACAGGTCCAGTGTTTCGAACATGATCAACGATCAACCCTCATTTGTCTATCCCCATTCCAGGCTAATATTATGTGGATGATGTGTTTCTTCCATGGTCAAAAGTTATCCTCCATCATCACACCACCATCATTGTGATCCATATTTCGAGCATCATGATTCACACATTTCCACTTCCTCACGTTCAAGTGGAATTCTGACATACTCGGCTTTATCTCTTCGTGCATCTAGGTGCGCTACATAGACGGGTTATCATCATTGGGCCGACATTCACTGAGCATCCCTTCACCCTAACATGTTTCTTCCTGTGTCAGGAAAGTCCCACCACTACTTCTTGTTTCCCACATCGAGCCTGACTCACGTGGGATTAGTAGTTTTGGTAGGATGTGCACCAGCGTAGCCAGGCTTCTCATTATCCCGCATGACGTTAAAATGTGCTTCTAGAACTACTTATGGATTGATTCCCATCCTCATGGGATACATAGAGACACCCTGGTATTTCGCTTAGGGTCCATCCCCATGAATCATAAATCCTGTTCCTCCCCATTTCTGGCCCCCTGGCCTGACTCCTCGTGCGGAACCATGTAACTGCAATTTTTCCCTAAACAAGTTTGGGTTTCCCCATGATGACATTGGGAAGCGACATCCCCCCTCTCCAAAGAGGCCCTGTCTGAAAGAAGGAATGATCCATGATCAAACTGATGCATCCATATAATGTTCTTCCACTATGGTGGCGTAATTTCGAGAGTGTTGGATTCTATTCGAACAAACCATCACTCCATATTCCATGCTTTGTGTGCCCCTTATTTGGACCCTCATCCTATTTCATGTCTAGGAGAACCCCCTAACAATATGTATGCTCAGCTTATGGCCCACCTATTATCCTAGGCTAATGTTTCAGAAGACTAACAGATGGAATTTTGAGTCAGGCACCGTGTTTCAAACATGGTCAGCAGTCAGCCCTCATTTTCTATCCCCACTCCAGGCTAATACAATAAGAATACTGTGTTTCGAATGCTGTCAACAGTTATTATTTATTGTCATGCCACCCCCACAATGTTCCGAATCCTGGGTATCGTGATTCACACCTCCCATTCCCATCTATTCGGATTGATTTCAGCGGCCCTTACATTACCCCGTTCATGCACAAGAGCACACTAGGAAAATGGCAATTCGGCTATTCTGATAGCTTCATTATCCAGTGAGTTATCTCCCATTTCCTCCAAGAAATTCGGACCGTTTTTTCAAACTCCGGATGCCCGAAGCTTGGTTTGCACTCCTACGTTTGGATGGGGTGATAAGGTGGTCATCCCTTGTTTCTCACATTAGTCCCGACCCATGTGAGCTTAGGGAATGATTGTTGGATGCTCTGCGAACATCACAAGGATGCAATAAACCAATGTAAACAATGGAACTCATGCATGCTATGACATTAAATAATCATAGCATGAAAGTAATTTTAAGGGTTTGTAATCATTACAGTACCCGGGGGTCGACTCCCCCCATGGACGGATTGACCTCATCAAAGGAACATTGTAGCTCCGCCACCCTCTGGCTGGTGGCGTCTTGAAGTTGCTGCTGCCTCTTTACCTCCCGCTCCTCCTCGACAGCGAGAGGGCGCAGTTTTCTGGCCGTGACCCGAGCCCGCTCCACACCGGTCCAAATAACGGTCATCTCCTCAGAGTCTCGCTTCATGCCCTCTTCGGTGTCTGCTAGCTGGGCTTTCAACCATGAGACGAGATCTGATTGTGCATCGAGAGAAGCGGAATGCTCATCTACCCGGGCCTGCAACCGTTCAACCTCATTTTTGGTTTCCCGGAGCCTCTTGATATTCACCGCCTCCTTATCCTCTCCTGGAACAATCTCCATCAATGCCATTTCCAGACGCGACATCTGTTCCGGATCCTCCCATGCACCCATAACAGGGAGAAATTCATTGTACATCTCCCCTAGTATCAGGAAACCCGAGATCTAATGCACATCCCATAAGCTGATGCCGACCTCTCCATGAAGCAGGTGGAAGGTATTGGTCCCCGGTGACCATCAGATCAATAGATCTGTCATTAGCTGCTTCAGCTGGTATATGTGGAACTGGGAATCCCAAGCTGCCTCATACAGGCCCACTCTTCTCAGCTCCACTCCGAACTCCTCACACGAGGCGCCTACCCAGTAGGCCCATGCCCAATCATCCGTGAAGTTTCCGCCCTGGCGCAGGTCCCATTCCTCAGAACACCCATTCTTTGGGTTCTCCCGCACCGCCTTGAGGATAGTTCGGTACATAGGAGGGTACGTCTCCGGTTGCAATTCCCTCCCGTCAATTTTGTTCAGATGATTGTATAAGCCGTCAGCAACGATGGGCGTGAAATCCTCTTGGGCATGGCCATCATCCACCCTGATCCATCGGCACCGGCACAATGTGCTCCTAAACCAGTAAGCTGGCTCATCCCTACTTGCTTTAGGGATGAAGACGTCATCCCTCAACCCGAAGCTATATAATGGAAACCTCCTACACAATAGGTAGTTCTTATGGCTCTCCGATAGAAGCTCCACCAATGAACTACGGTTCGAGTGGCTACAAACCAACTCTCCTAGCCCCAGACAGTTCGGCATCTCATCCCTCCAAGTGGAATCCGCAAGCACCCCCTGAGCAGCTTCTTGGTGGGCCATTCCGGTCTGGAACTTGGAAAATTTACTGGCTGGTTCGCGAAGCTCATCTGTAGAGAATGATCGCGAAGAATCTTCGCAAAGACTATTCTCAGATCACTACCAAGGCGTTCAAGCGCCAGATCGCAGAGCGCAAACACGGATTTGAGGACTCGCTGTGCGCCGCGAAGACTCGATTTGCATAGAACACTCGTGTAGTATGCGGAGCTTTGAGAATCGAGAGCGTAAAAGTAAAAATTCGCAGAGAAGGGAATGGAAAAAAGAGACAGCTTCCCCCCTATTTATTGGCGATGACCTTTGGAGCTTCGCGGCGCATTCAGTGCGCGCTGAGCTACGCGGCGCGCTCAGCCCGCGCATCCTCTATCCGCCTCACGAGCCCTCTTTGAAAACGACCGAGGATTTTGGCGTTTACCCTCAGACTTCGACCCTTGATATCTCTGTGGCTCCAAGTCTGAGGGGGGGGGGGGGCATTTGTTGGCGCCAAAATTCGGTACAAAGAAGAAAAACCCAAAACAAGGCCCCATTGACTGCCTTGCGAAGCCACTTCATGGAGGCCCCCCCAGCACCACGATCACCGCGAAGCAAGGAGGCGGGCCACTCCATGAATGCATTTGATGTTTGTGAACCCACCTCAAATCAAGGAGGTGGGCCACTCCGCGAACACATTTGACATTCACGAGCCCACTATGAAGGAAGGAGGCGGGACGCTCTGCGACCGCATTTGACGTTCGTGACCCACCGTGAAGCAACCAAGACCCTCTTTACGCCACTTAAGCTCTGCTTCATGGCACCTCTTTCCTATAAATACCGGGCTCCCCCTAAGACCAAAGTATGGACAATCAGACCTTTCAACTTCCCAGCTCCCGAATCGTGAAGCATCCTTCTGCTCTGCGAACCATGAGCTGTGCGAGGTACTTCTGCTCCGTGAAGTGCCTCCTTGTCTCGTTTTGATCCCCTCTTCCGAGAGGGATGACTTTTGCAAATCCTAAGGGCTTTCACGAAGTAAGGGGATCCCCAAGGGGACCTGGGTCATCACGGAGCATTTATTCTTTGCAAAACACCCTTCATGTACACAAGATCCCCATGCTAAGGTAGGGTCACTGTACTTCTCAAAGAACATTGCTTCACGACACCTTTCTTCGTGAGGCACCTTTGTTCCGCGAGGCAGTGCTCCACGAATGCCTTTCTACTTCACGAAGCACATCCCATATGCACCTATTCCCTATTATTAGGCTAAAGAACCCCACTTCGCGAATCACACCCCTTTGCAAGTGCCCTCCACCACGCAGAGCAACAGATCTTAACAAGGCCCCTGCCTATGAACTTCTCTACTTGGAAATCCCTTTTCCCATGTGACCCTTTAGGTTTTCACGATGTGATTTCAGAGTCCCCTAGATGACACCACCCATTGAGTTGCTTTGCCTCATGCTTCTTCGCATAGGCACGCTAATGGCTATTGCTTCTTCGCATAGCCACGCTAATGTAGGCCCCTCGATGGTTCGCTCCGTGACACCCCCTCACCATGGATTTGCCTGTCCCCTCTCTACACCAAAGAGCAGAGGGTACTGGTTATATAACTCTTAGGGATGTGGAGAAAACCCACCTCGTCCGAGCTGCAAGATGTTAAACTGTCAAGCACACTCATCCTCAGCACATGACATTAAACTGTGACCTTTCCCCGTACCTCTCACGCAGGGCCCCCTGCCTTGGACATTCTCCACGCCCACTCATCTCCATGGGGATGGGATCAACCCTCATAGGGGATGATATCCTCCTTACCAGAGTGGCGTTTTTCTGTGGGGAAAGGGCAACCACCTTGGCATAAGCCCTAGCTTTTCTTGCAGGAGGCAGCATCCCTGCTCCTCCTTTCATCTTCAATCCCCAGGGCCAGCGAAGGGCGCAGTGAGAAATGGTGCTTCTCCTTTATTCGGTACCAAATCCCTATACCAATGCACTCTATCACCATGGGCCTCCATCCTAGAGTAAGTCCCAATCTCTCTCTCCCTGGGCCACTCCACGTGTAAGCCCCACTCTACATCCCACAGATGCACCTTTCAGGACATGATCGTCAGGTCTTTGCTGCCTCTTGTTTCTCACGCCGAGAACGACTCATGTGGGCTTAGAGTAAGAACCGACCCTGACACCAACACCTTGGGAAGCCTAGAGTGTAAGCCCCATATAGCCAACCCGAACTATGAGGACTTTGATCCATGTCAAGGCATGGTATGTAGGAATCCTCCCTGAGGTTCATGCCCAACACCAATTGGACCCCAGGTCCATCTTTACGTCAGTTCTCCAACATGAACCTTCTTGAACTATGAGAACTTTGATCCGTGTCAAGGCATGGTCTGTAAGAAGCCTCCCTGAGGTTCAATCCCACCACCACCTGGTGTTTCCGACCCCATTCATGTCGGTCCACAAACACCCTGGGAAGCCTAGAGTGTAAGCCCCAGGCCACCACCTGAACTACATGGTATTTGATCCTTTCCAAGGCGTGTTATGTAGGAAGCCTCCATAAGGTTCAAGCACAACGCCCAGTGGTTCCGACCCCCTTTACGTCGATTCACCCCCGTCCTGCATGACGTTAAACTGTGGACCTCCAATCAGCGGTAAGCCGTTGTCACTCCATTCAGCGGTAAGCCGTTGTCACTCTATTCAGCGGTAAGCCGTTTTCATTGCAGTGGTAAGCCATTGTGACCTAATCCAGCGGTAATCCATTGAAAACCCCAATCAATGGTAAAAATTCATCAGATGAACTACGTGGACTTTGATACCCTACCACAGGTATATGTAGGAAGCCTTTTCAGGATCAATCCCAAAACCATCATCATCCTCATGACGGTGTCATCCCATTCACCATCCCTTCCATAGAACCTTCCACCAGCCATCCTGATTCTTACCTGGGCCACCAAATCCCGATGGTATCTTCCCACCCCATTCCCCATTCCAAATAATATCATTCGGGAGGCCACCCACGTGATGTCCCTAATGGCGGTGTTCCCTCTAGGGGGTTCATCCATCTGATCCACTCTAGTCAGTGTTCTGATCAGCCCGATCTGTCTCCGTTGGATGTTAAACTTGCAGCATACCCTGTGTTAAACATAGGAATCTAAGGAAAACCTCAGATACATGCCCATGGCATACGATTCCCCGCGTTTGATGTGGGATGCCTCGGGCTTCCGCACCCTCGAGAAGACCTATAATAAGGTACAAAAGACATACACACCAATCCCTAGCGTCCAGACATGCCAGTGATTCCCAGCATGACTACTCCCCTAACTAAAGGTTGCTACCTTGACCGGACCCCTTTGAATGTCCTGAAAGAAGCAGCGTAATTAACTGGTGTCCATGCAGATATGGCACCGGGAAGAGTTTCACGAACAAATTCTTAAGTCTATGAGGGAGACTCGGAATAGGTGACGAGTTCTGAGGAGGAATCCCCAGAAGGAAGAACCGACATCCCATCATCCCGTTTCGACCAAGGAGCAGAATTCCCTAAATAAGGAGTGGATTCCACATGCCTTTGGAATGCGGGAATGCGGGGCAACCAAAAAATCTGCGTCTCTCGTCCCCGAACGAGACGGACGCGTGCGCCCTGGAGAAAGCATTGGAAACACTCATGAATGTATATAATGATTTATATGATGTTTATATATGATATTTATGATATATTTTTACTCATATAATTATAATATCATATATACCTTCTTATAATCTATTCTGTATAGAATGCGATAACATTGTTCGTGTGTACGGCGGACTACCGCCTCGCAAAGTGATGCGATTAATTTTTCACTAAAGCTTTACATGGAAGGTAAAAAAAGGAAAAAATTAATGAATATATGTGATATATATAAAATTATATTTATTATATAAAATTAAAATACAATCCACTTTGTTACCCTTTCAACCATTAAGGAAATTATAACGTCGCTCGTGCGTACGTCCTACCGTCTCCAAGAAGCGATGTGATTCATTATCCATGTACAAAATTAAATAATTATTATACAGAAGTATATAATGAATAAAAATTATATTTATAAAATTAATATAATTCTATATATTATGTAACTATAAACTATGTTCAAGATCTATAACTTTCATAACAAAACATGGAGGAGAAAACATGACAATTAACAACTGAAACAATAGTGATAATGAAAGATTATTAACAAATGGATAATAAGATGTTATAAAAGGATCATATATGATATTATAAAGAATAATATTATTAGTTAAAAAGTTAATAACTTGTTTAAAATCACTATATTAGAGTTTAAATAATGCTCGACTAAAGGGAATTACGAGGTAAGTGGTTTCTTAACTCAATTTCCATTCATTGGGTTATACGACTACTTTGTTGATTATATTATGAAAAAATATTGTGTGAAATGAATTTTGATTTATTTATGTTGTATTTAAGCTTTTATTTTTTTACGTATACATTTTTTACATGTAATCACCCCATTGATTAACTCTCACCTCAATGATACAAACTTTATAAGGGACATTGTCTCAATATCCCTTCATTGAGGCATATTATAATGTTATGCACCTAATTTATATTATATAGTGTATATAATGATACTTTTACATATAATAAAATGAATAATTCATAATTAATGGAATTTTAATCTTTAATTTGAATTATTCAATCCAATTGTATTTGGATTGAAAATTATCAAGTGGTAAAGAATTTTATAACTCAATTTCCTTTCATTGGGTTATATTACTTCTTTGTTCTATTTGATATTATAAGATTATGTGTGTAATGAATTTTAACTATATTATATTTTACTTATAATTATTTTATGTGGATTTATTTTTTATACACATAATTGATTCATTGATTCATTATCACTTCAATGTTATGATCTTTGTGAGGATTTATTTCACAATCTAATTTTAATTGGGATTGTTTTTGCTAGAATTCCCATTGAAAGAAATTATTGGATAATTGGATTATAAAACCCTTTAATTTTATTCTAATTTGGTTATTCATAAATTTTTAGATTAATAGATCTATTTCCCCTCTCTTTGGTATTTAAAATTACTGAAGACTGTTTTTAAGAAAATCTGACTTCATTTCTCTCTTCATTCAAAAATCATTTTTCTTTCAAATACATGTTTTCTAAAAATGTTTTCAAAAATATTTTATTATGATTGTTTAAATTAATTTTTACCCTTAATTGTTTTTTTTTAATTTTTTAAAGGAATATTTCTATCATTTTTTCGAACAAGTTACTTTTTGAATTTCTTACAAAAATGTGAAAGAAACCTGTTTTTATGCATTCAACTTGAAGAAAACTCTTTCTCCATGATGAAAAGTCAAATTTTTAAAGATTCATTTTTTTGTTTCAAAGGTTATTTTTAAAAAAATATTTTCTTTAATGTTTGAGAAATTTTAGAATTTAAATATTTGTTTTCAAAATGGAAAGGACATTTTTCCCAAGAAATCTTCAAAATGACCTTTCAAAATCATTTTCCATATAAGATGATATCCTTTGATGTTAATCAAAGTGAAAAGGTTATTTTACTAAATAATATTCTTTTAAAAAATATTTTAATAAATTAAAACAAACTTTTATGTTATGGATTATTTTTAAATTATGTCTATATTTCTCTCACATATATACTTAGTTTATTCTCCATTACTTTGATGGGGTAATACATGCCTTATGATCATTTCCTAAATGACTTCATTATGAAATTTATTTTAAATACGACATGGAGCACGAGAATACAATGTATTTTCTTTCCATAGGTAATTATTATGATATTACTTATGATTGATTTCATTTATGTGGTGCACATAGATCATGCACATGTTATGATGAGTTTTCCCAGATAGCACTCCAATGCATTGGGTAATGTTTTAGTCTTATTAGATATAATGTATGGGATTATGGAGTAAACCTATTCTATTATGGGACTTTGTAAACCGTGTTATATCATCTTGGTAGTTTGCATCGACTCATTTTTTTTTCATGTTTTGTGTTTTTTACACATTTCCTATGATGTCATGACCTTATGATACCATGTTCTTTATGTCATTCTTATACATGATTAATCATGAAATTCTATTTTATGATATCATGTTATAACTTGAACTCTCATGTTATTTTTACTTATCATGTTAAATACATTATTGGATTTTTATCTCACCCATTCCTTTATGTATTCCTCAACCCATCCCATGCAGTTTTAGGAGCTCAAATAGATTTTAGGATCTCACTATAGAGAATAAAATAAAGATTCCATTTTTAATTTTCCTTTTATGTAATATGAACCTTGTCTTACAAATACACTAGCCCTTTATGATCCTTATGTTTTATTAATTGATACTAATATTTAAGAATCATGTAATAAAACGTGTAAAAGGCATTGGTCAACATATTTGGAATAAAAGGAAAGGTTTAGTTAACCTTTAGAACTAGAATGATAAAAATTTAGTGAGAATCTTAGGGATAAGTATAAGGATAACTCTAAGGATATGTCTATGTATAAGAAAATATCCTAGAATTTTTAGTGAATTTTAGAGTGGCTGGTTTCTGAGTAATTACATCCCACTTTAGATATTACAAGTGGATGTGGTTTTGGAACATATGTATCTAGGGGTAATAACTCCAAAAAAGGTTCATCGAGATTGAATTGAGTGTTACTTGGTACATGAAAATAACCCTTAATGCGCACCTAGTTTTACACTATTGGGGGATATTCTTTGGAAATTCACAAACTCTTTACGAACCATCATGGAAGATTTGAATAGTTAAAGACCATGAATGAACTATGATAAACCTAAGGTGTCATAGATTAAAAATAAGGTTTCATGATTTAGATATCATAGAAATCATTTTTCATGATTATGTGATTTATCACTATGATTATTTTTTCTCACACTATGATTTATGGTTTTAGTCAATGGTAGAAACCAGAATAAACTGGGTTAATGTTGATTGTGATAGACAATGGGTTGATGATCAAACAAATGGGATGGTGACTGGATTAAAGGATATTATGATTATTACTAATAAGTTATCATGATATATGATTAAAAAAATACACATTAACTAACTCTTAGACTCACCAAATAAGAGAAGGATAGAGTTCACTAAGAGATCGGGTGGTCGAGACCATGGAGGAAACAAGATTCAGTTTTCTATATGTCAAGAATGTGGAAATAAAAACCCAAGTGAATGTATCGGAGGAACAATAATATTTTTTGGTTGTGTAAAATAAGGGTAAAAATCAAGTAATTTCTTAGAAAAAATTAAAAGTACAGTTAATACAATGGATGATAATAATGGTCTCCATAAGGAATCATCGATGGTTGAATGTTTTAAATGTAGAAAGTATGAACATTATGAAAATTGACATACTAGGGGAAAATATAAAGAAGATGATCAACAAGGTTGTATGATTAATGGCTTTTCTATTGATGATGAAGAGACTAAAAATGACATATGAAATTAAGGACACATTAAGAAATAAGATTATGAATCATAGTTAATGTTTTTAAGAATGAAGTGAAATGATAGAAATTTTTATATACTAGAATTAAAGAATTATATGAATCAAGATATATATATATATATATAAGGATTTATCTACAGAAGTTTTTCATTAAGGATTTTCAATAATATGTTGAATGAACTAGAACTGTGATTTAATGGAAATGTGATAATCAATGAAAACACTTATAATTAAGGAAAATATAATCTTGGAGATGTTCTTGATATTGAGGTAATTAATTTATTTTTTGGAAAATAATGAGCTGTAAATAAAAACCTTAGTGGTTAAAAAAGTGATTTTATGATAAAAGTTATTTTTGAGATGATCACAATATTATTTATAATTTTATAAGATCATGGATAATTATGAATATTATCATCACATAAGTTTTCCATAGTTTTAGAAAAAGGACAACCCACAAGATGGGTAAAAACCCATCACATTTTACAAGGCCATGGGGCTTGAACCTAAAACCAAAGGGTGATAAGCATGAATCACTTACCACTGGCCTACATGATGTATTGGCCAGTATGATATTGTTTTCCCTTAAACAATTTGATGAATAAATATTAATCTGATCAAATATTTTTGAGGTGATTAATGATATTTCAAGAGACATTTTATTAGGTAGAAGTATATATAACCTTGATGTTTGACATAAAGTATTATTTTAGAATAATGATATCATGTTTTTGGAGATGTAAGATATATGTTTTTAGGATAAATACTTATAGAATGGATTAAGTTGAACTTTGGGAGTTACTATTGTGGTATTAGAGATTAATGTACAAGAAAAATCATGCTAACCATTTTGGTTTTAGTAAAGATTAAAGGATTTTATTTTATTTTATGGAATATTTGATCCATTAAAAGTTTATTTTAGTGCTTCAGGAATTACAAATTCACCTTGAATACTCATCATTTTGAGAAAATATGAGATTATTGTGGAAATTGGTTAATGGATGAAATTATAAATATCAAGTAAGTATATTTCATCTATTATTAATACGGATAGTAAAAGAATACCTCCAATTTAGGAAAAGGATCTTGATATAAAATGATATCCTATTACCATTATTTCTGATGATATAAATGAACTTTTTCAAAATTCTTTGGTTTATGGATTTGTGGTTGCTGATTTTCACAAGATAATTCACTTTCTTATGATCAATGATCTCCATCACTCTCTATTAGTATTTGGGTATTATTTTTCTCTTATATGTCAATGTTTTCACTTCCAACCAATGTTATCATACATGGAAAACTAGTTATGTGTTATTTTAGATGAACTTCACACATCTCCTTATCTCTTTTCAATAGGAATTTTTATGAACCCTTTTTAGGATGTGGGTTTCCAAAAAAGGGATTTTCAAATGTTAAACCCTTGATTACTGAGCACAAGTTCAAATTGTGAGGACACAATTTTTTTAGGGGGGGTAGAATGTAACACCATGAGATTTTATAAAATATTTTTTTGAATAAAAGTTAATTTCTTTGATATATTTCATGACACACAACATTGAGTTTAGCTTGCATTACATGCAACACCGAGTTTTAACAAAACACATAATACTAATAAAATATTATTATTTAATATGATAGTTATCACCAAGATGAGGGAATGATGGATATGACTAGGATTAACTAAATTATGAAAAATATATGGTTTAAAAATGAATATATAATTAATTATTTGGTGACCAATTAATTATCAATGAAAATAATAACCATTTGAAAATAAGGAAATCGTTTTCTGAAAAACTATTTTTATGCGCACGAACATGTTTTACCTAGAAAAATTAAAAAAATAACTTTTTTTGAAATATTTTAATGAAATTTATATATTATATATTAAATAAAATGGTTAACATTAATCTTATGTGTTTTCTAGATAATAGATAAGAATAAATTCAATTTTACACTTAAAAACTACATTTTTTTAAAAAGCAGTTTTATCACTTTTTTCGTACTTATTTTAAAATCAACTTTTTCAAATTTTATAAAATTTATCTGGAAAAATAAAATTTAATTTTTAAATCATCATTTCAAATTATATTGGAGTGAATTTTTGAGAATTTTCTGAAAATATATATTTTTCAATGAATAGTAAAAAATACTAGTTTTTATTAAGGACTTTCATTTCTTTTAAAACATTTAAAAAATTAAAAATTATTTTAATATTGTATTAAAAGTTAAATTAGTTCAATAATATATATATTAATACAATTTATTTCATTTTAATCAATTTTATATTTAATTTGGATATAAAAACATTTTAATCCTTTGAAACTTTTCTCTTTGGTAAACTACTTTTTCATCGCATCTGTAAGATTAATTTTAAATAAAATTTTACCAATTATGTGAATGGAATTTGAAAAATTGGATTTAATATTTGTAATTAGAATAATTTATATTATATAATAAGTTCAACATAATCTTTTACCATAATTAATAGTAAAAATAATTAAAATTAATTACCTCAGTTAAGGTAAAAACGGGTTTACCGGTGGGTTAAACTAAAAAATAAGGGGTAAATTGAACTAGAAACTTGTCCAAAATCTATTTTATGGACATATATAGAAATTATAACCTATAATTTTATATAATAACCCATTTTTTATCCTTGTGAAATGTGAAAAATGTGGGTACAACTTTTTCTTTTAAAAAATTACAAGTATGCCACTCACCTCACTTATAAAAGGCCGCCCCTATCTTATCCTTTAAAAAATTCCAAAAACAATTGGTTTAGAAAATAACTACCGAAAATAATTCTTCAATTACCTATGATAATATTCTAATCATTTTTTATTCATAAATCCATCCTAGGAAGACCTTGGTGCAAACCAAAAGAAGTTGTCTGAAGAAGAGGTAACATCCTTACCTGAATGTTTTATTTTATTTCTTCTTCCACCTCCTTAAAATCTTATTAAACCATGTTTATATAATAACCTAAGTATATTACATATAATTAGATATTTTTATGTTAATTTAATAACCTATAACTATTTTCTTCTCCCTAAAATGGGAAACTTAACCATTGATCATGTGTACGACGGACTACCGCCTTGCGTACCAACATAATTCATTTTCCATCAATGATTCTCATAGATGGATATACATATTTATATAATGTTTATATATTATATTTATTATATAATTATTCTTATTTAATTATAATATCACATATACCTTCTTACTTTCCATTATATAGAGAATGCGACAATGTTGTTCGTGTGTATGATGGAGTACTGCCTCACAAAGCGATGTGATTCATTTTTTAACAAATGATTTACATGAAATGTAAAAAAGGAAAAATTTAATGAATATATGTGAAATAAATGAAATGATATTTATTATTTATAATTAATATACAATCCAATTTGTTATCGTTTTACCTGTTATGGAAATGATAACATCGCTTGTGCGTACATACAACCTACTATCTCCATGAAGCAATGTGATTCATTCTATATTTTTGAAATTAAATAATGATTATAAATATGTATCTAATGAAAAAAGTAGATTTATAACATTAATATCATTCTGGATATGATATAACTATAACCTATGTTCAAGATCAGAAACTTTCATGATGAAACATGCAGTAGAAAACAAGCCAATTAACACCCGAACCAATAATGATAGTGAAAGATTATTAATGAACGGGTAATAAGATGTTATAAAAGGATAATATATGATATTATAAATAAAAATATGATTTTTTATAAGTTAATATCTTTTTTAAAACCACTATATAGGAGGTTAATGAATTTTCAATTAAAGGGAAGTGCAAGGTAAGGGGTTTCTTAACTCAATTTCCATTCATTAGGTTATATGACCACTTCATTGATTATATTATGCCAAAATTATGTGTGAAATGATTTTTGATTGATTTATATTTTATTTAAAATTTTATTTTCATGGATGTAAATTTTTTACACACAATCACCTCATTGATTAACTCTCACCTCAATGATACAAACTTTATAAGGGAATTCATCTTAATATATCCCTTCATTGAGGCATATTGTAAAGTTATGCACCTAATTTATTTTATATGGTTCATATAATACCAATTTTACATATAATATCATGAATCCTTCATAATTTTTGGTATTTTAATTTTAAATTTGCATTATTTAACCCATGGGGTTTTAAACTTTAAAATTACCAAGTAGTAAAGAATTTCATAATTCAATTTCCTTTCATTGGGTTATATTACTTCTTATTTGCCTTTGATATTCTAATATTATGTGTGTAATTAATTTTGATTATATTATTTTGTATTTATAATTTTTTTATATGGATTTATGTTTTATACAAATAATTAATTCATTTATTTATTCTCACTTCAATATTATGATCATTGTGAGAGTTTATTTCACAATCTCATTTTAATTAGGATTGTTTATGCTTGAATTTAAATTGAAGAAAATTATTGTATCATTGGATAATAAAACCATTTAATTTTATTCTAATCTAGTTATTAATTTTTTTACAAGTATTATTACCATTTTCTTCTCTCTTTGGTACTTAACATTATTGATAAAATGTTTTTAAGAAAATCATACTTTATTTCACTCTTCGGTCAAAAATCCTTTTTCTTCTAAATCCATGTTTTATAAATACATTAACAAAAATGATTTACTATAATTCTTTAAAGTCATTTTTACCCTTAATTGGATTTTAAAGAAATTTTTTCATAGAAATCCTCCTGTAATTTTCTAAAAAAGTTTCCCTTTGACTTTTATTAAAAAAATATGAAAGGAATCTTTGTTTTTTTTACATATTTGACATGAATGAAACTCACACACCATCAAGACCACTTAATGTTTTAAAGATTCCTTTTGAATATTCAAAGGTTATTTTCAAAAAAATATATTTTATTTAATATTTTAGAAGTTTCATATTTTAAATAATATTTTTTTAAAATTTAGAGAATATTTTCCCCATGAAATGTTCAAAGTGATCTTTAAAAATAGTTTTCCATCTAAGATAATATCCATTGATGCTACTCAAAGTGAAAAAGTTATTTTCCTCAAGAATATTGTTTTTAAAATTATTTTCATCAATGAAAACAACCTTTTATGTTATGGAATATTTATAAATTATGTCCATATGTCTCTCACACATATACCTAGTTTATTATCCATTCCTTTGATGGGGTAATGCATGCCTTATTATCATTTACCAAATGAATTCTTTATGAAATTTAATTTGAATACGATATGAAGAAATATTATGAAACCCATTTTATTTCAATGGGTAATTATTATGTTATGAATTAAAATTTATTTCCTTTATGTGGCACACATAAATCATAAACATGTTATGATGGGTACACCCAGATAACACTCTAATGCACTGGGTATTATTTTTTTCTCATGAGACATAATGTTTGGGATTAGGGAGTATACCTAATATGTTTTGGGGATTTTTCCACCATGTGATATTATATTGGAAGTTATCCTTGAATGATGCTTATGTCACGATTTTTGTTGCTGCTACATTTATTATGATTCCATTACCTTTTGATACCATATTATTTACGTTATGATTCCATGTAATTACTCACGAGTCTTATATTTTATGATATCATGTTATACATTTGAATCTAATGTTATGTTTCCTTATCATGTTTATTCTTTGAATGGGGTTTTTAGCTCACCCCTTTTTTTATGTATTCCCTAGGTTATATCATGTAGTTTTATGAGCTCAAATGGATTTTAGGAGCTCACTATGGATAATAAAATAAATATTCCATGTTTAAGTTTCTTTTTATGTAATATGAACCTAGTCTTCCAAAGATACTCGGACTTTATGATCCTTATGTTGTATTAATGTATATTTATATTTAATAATCATGTAATAAAAAGTATAAAAGGCTTGGGTCACCATAGTCTCACCTTCTAAGAGGTTTGGAGGCTACTCAGTTTCCCAAAGAGCCATGTCTCAAACATGTATGGCCCAGACATGAGACTAGTGAAATGGGGTTATTAGTGACCCCTAACGTTGATCTATTATAATAATATTACAATTCAATTAATTAAACATTCATTAGTATAAATTAAACAGTAGGTGTCTCTCTCAAGAATGATCCCAATCATACACATATTACCATAAACATGCATAAATACCATAGGTAAATTACAACAAACCATATAATTTTAGGAAGTTTTCCATTTAATTTTCCAAGGGTTGATAACAGCTTCCAAGTCCCTTCCAAGCTCAATTGAGATATTCAAGGTCTTATATAAAAAACATCAAAATTAATTAATTATAACACAATTATAATTAATTTATAAAAACCAACAATTTATAATTAAAAGAGACTATATTATTTAAATATAAATAATTCCCAAAACCTTACCAGTCAATCTCATCACATTGGAATCATGAACTAGCGCTTTCCAAAAACTCAGAACACATCCTCAACATTGAGCATGGATTAATCCATAAACAAATACATCAAAACGAACACCTTATAGATTAAATTTAGGATTTAAATATTTATAAATTCACCGTTAAAACATACCTCAATGAAACAACTTGCGATGAAGTGAAAACGATCTCTCGGGTCATATGCTTCCTAGGTAGAGAAAAATCCCTATCACCGATATCTGATTGAACCATGCTCAGTGTAATCGGGACCAAAATCCATAAATAGTGAAACCAAAATTAGAGTAAGAAGGATAAGAACACAAAAAAGCTAATGAATTTGAAGACTTACCTATAGGATTCTAGCACATTCAACGATGTTTGATTCTAACTAAGAATAAGGTAGATTTCCCATCTATGGATGGAGAAGGAGGAGGGTCCATGGGGAAGAGGTTATTAGGTGAAAAAGTGAGAAAATAGGGTGAAAATATTTAAGGACCAGAGTTACAGAATGGTAATTTTTCCCTTTTAAAAGTCCATATGGTTAGGACACACGATCTAGAAACAAATTCAACAACTATGCAGGCTCACTATCCCAAACACCTCTAAGTTGTATGGTTGCCTTGCAAGGTTTATAAACCATTCTCCCAACATGTGGAGATACTATCCCCAAGCACTCCTACCTCTCAATATTATTGTTCATGGTGAGATGAATAATTCATCAAATGTGAAGAATCACTCAAATCCTCTACATAAAAACCAAAGGTTTTTAGGGTCCCTCTCATGGTTAAACCAACTACGTGCCTTCAAAAACTCGGCCACACAATTAGTACTAACCATGTGACAACTCTGTGACCTAAGATGCACTTTTCCAAAAACTCCAAATCCAAGCCCCAAACCCCTAAAATGCTCCCAAAACCTCCTAACCACATTCTAAGTATCAAAACATGTCTAAAAAAATTATATAGAGGCATTACAACCTTTTAATTTCCATACCAAATCTTCAATCAAAATTTTAACCATCCAGTAATGTAAAATTCAATTTCCTTTTGAAAATTTCCAACCCAAAAAACATAGGATCATACATCCTCTGCACCTTAATTCTTATTATCCCCAGTAAGTGTTAGTGGGAATCAAAATGAACAAAACAACCTAATTGGGTCATAAATTCTTTCTCAAAAGGACACATTTCATATTTGAATTCCCGACGTTATTACAAGCACCCTTTTAAAATATATGGTGATTAACCTACTAAAAATCAAGACAAAACTGATAACTAAAGATAAATCATAAAGATAAAACTTAATTGATCCCATATAATCCAAACTACAATCACATCATTTCCTCATTCATCAACCTTCATATAGAACTCCCCACCATAGTTTCTTGATTTTAATGACCAATTTCGAGCCATATTACTTCCAACATAATAATTTATTAGATATACATGCCCCTAGAATCCTAATGATGCTCCTAAAATGTACCTCAATTTGATACACCCAGTCATGCATAAGGACACTGCTCTTGGTCCTTGATTTGATATAAACAGTTGAATTCCAATCGAACAAGCTTAACCTGGTCATGTATTCCTTTCCTTGAAAATCCTTGATTGAACTTTATCCTATAATCGGGTCATATTATTGAAATTACCAATGTGGTTCCCCACTAAACACATACCACCATTCGAGATATCTCATGCTGAACCACTTCTAGATGAATATTCTAAAAAACGACCGGTTCCTATAGCCTAAGAATTATCTAAACCCAATCCTGAATCCTTTATCCCAAGGCACATCAAGTTTTTTTCCAAGAACAATCACTGGAGCCCATAACCAACTCCTAATGATATTTCCTAGTCCAACTATCCTCTATCAATTTTTGTTACTATACAACAAAATGAATGCAAGCACATTTATGATCCAACACCCATGGGTCTGTACAGCTATCCCATGCCTAACGCCCACACTCAGACTCCACCTAAGTCCATATTCAAACCTGTACCTGACATTTATTGAGGAATCTAGTAGTAAACAATTTCATTTATTTAATGACATCCAAAATCCAAAATGACCATAGCTTAAGTAGCCTAAAGTTCCCACAACCCTTTTCCCAAGATCATCATAAACTATAAAACAACTCCCCACTCCCCACCTTAGGATCCTCCTTGTAGTCACACCATCAAAATGAATTCCCAATCACTGTATCCAAATACCCATCTATTTATGGACATGATGACTGGAATCACTAATACAAAAACGGGCAAGGGATGTGCTACACTTTTATCAGCGCTAAAAAAAGCGCTGATAAAGGGGACCCCTTTATCAGTGCTTCTTTTAGTAGCGCTGATAAAGGGGGGATTTATCAGTGCTTTTTCTGAGCGCTGATAAATGTTAAGTTTCAAAAAAAAATCATGAAAAATAATATTTTGTTATATAAGTATATTTATATTGATAAAAATACTATATATATATTTTAAATACGTTATAGATACGTATAAATAGACTATTACATTTAATATATAATAAATTTAGTTAAAATGACTTCAAAATATTTTAAACAAATATTATTAATTAATAATATTATAATTATTATCCATTAAAAATCATTTAATAACAATTTTAGGACACAAAAAATAAAAACAATTAATAAAAGATCTAAAATATGTTGAAAATGTAACTCAAACTTCAAACAGCCATAACTTTTGATCCGGGTGTCCGTTTGAGCTCTACAACATATCAAATCGAAGCCTGCAACGAGCTCTACACGCTGGTGACCCAGGAAAAGCCTTTGTCACATATCTCAAGCCCAAAAGGCCGATAAGGCCTCCAAAACTGAATTTTTAGTCGGGATACCTTTTTTTTTTGAGAAAATAAGACGAATCCATTAATGATGGAGATCAGTAGAAATACAGTCGCATAACCAAGATGGAAAATGATTAAACCAGAGAAAATCCTTGTAAGGAGGGCCAACGACTACCATCTTGTGAGCGGCTTCATTCGCTTCCATTTTAATAAATGAGAAATTGCAGGATGTGAAGCCTTGTCTCAGAGAGTGAATACACCGAGTAATGGAGCCGAAAGGTTGAAGCCCACCATCAGTGAGATTGATGGCATTGATTACAGTGAGACAATCAGATTCAATGTGAATGGAATCCCAACCACGGTCTTTTGTGAAGTTTAACCCAGCAAGGATGGCAGCTGCCTCCGCGACTGAGGACTCCCAAAGTGCGTAGCGTGCTTCGTATTTGGATGCGATAAGATTTCCCTGGTTGTCTCGGGCCAGCAAACCTAGTCCAACTGGGCCATCCTTAGGGAGAGATGCATCCACATTGATCTTAATAATCCCTTCCAGTGGGGGGCACCAATGTTGGGAATGAGGAGAGGGGGTGAAAAGTCTTTGCTTCTCAGGGTGGTTCTACCAAACCGCAATCCATGATGATGCCCGGTCAATCCAAAATCTGGGGGGCCTCCGAAAAAGATTGAGAATGGCCTCGTTCCGCATATCCCATATAATCCAAGTTAGAATGCATAGGGCGCCTACTTTAGCCAGTGAAAAGGAGGAGCACCATCGTATCAGGAGAGAGGTAAGATCCGAGGTGACGTCCAGGGACAGCTCTGTAGTAGATCCCCATCCATTCCAAACCTCCTGAGCCCCGGGGCATTGAATGAGAGCATGGAGAGGGGAGTCAGGCATAGAAGGGAATAAGGGGCATGAGTTAACGTTTGAAAAGTTTCTGTAGGCTAGGAGGCTCTTAGTAGGAAGGATACCGGTGCACACCTGCCACCAGAAAAAGCGGAATTTAGGGGGAACATTAAGCTTCCAAATTGATGTCCAGGGCCTCGCATCTCCTTCTGTAATTCGTGCAGTGAGAGCTCGCCGGTAGCCAGCTTTCACCATGTACTCTCATGAGGTGTCGTTTGTCCAGTAGAGATGATCTGGCCCTGCGTCTGGCACACAGGGGATACTCAGAATAATTCTCCTGTCCCTCTCATTAAACCACGAAAAGAGTTTTTCCAGACACCATCCCGCCCCTTGATTATCAAATAGAAAACAGACTGTGGCGTGTTCGGAGCTTGGATAAATAGGGGATGATGCCTTCGTGCCTTCCTGATCAATAAGCCAGGGATCAGTCCAAATCTTGACCGTTAATCCATTCCCAATCCTCCAGCCTAGTCCTTTACTCAGAAGATTGTGAGCACCCCAAATGCTTCTCCAGAGGAAACTGGGTCGATAGCCAAGATGGGAATCCAATAAATCCTTATGTGGGAAATATTTATCCCAGAGAACTCGCGTGCATAGGGATGATGGGTTATTAATCATACGCCAACCTTGTTTAGCCAGCAAAGCATCATTAAAAAGAGAAAGGTCCCGGAAGCCCATTCCGCCTTCAGATTTTGGTTGGCAGAGAGCAGACCAGGCGATCCAATGGACTTTATTTTTTCCGTCCTTTCGACCCCACCAGAAGTTAGATGTGCTGGATTGAATCTGTGAAAGCACCACGTCAGGAAGTTTAAAAATAGACATCAAATAGCTGGGGACAGATTGAAGTGCCGCCTTGATGAGGGTTTCCTTCCCGGCCTTGGAGATTTTTTGGGGGTCCAACCTTGTATTTTTCTTTCAATTCGATCCACAATAGCTGAACAGATTTCTTTCTTTGACCGTCCAACCACTTTCGGGAGCCCAAGATACTTCTGGTGCTTATCGACCCCAGGGATGCTTACTATAGAGCAGAGTTCTTCTCTTTTCGGCTGAGGGACTCCAGATGTCCTATAGGCCTGTACCACATATCATATCGAAGATTGTTTCATTTTCTTTGATTTGACTAGTTGCAGAGTTGAAATGGAATTCTAGATTATAATTTAAGGTCTTTTTAACATTTTATGGCTTTTCAAATACACATGTATATGTATTTATTCATAAATATATGTGTGTGTGTGTGTGTGTGTGGGTGTTTATGTGTGTGTCTATGTGTTGTATATATGTATATATGTATGTATTTATTTATTTACTTATAAATACACATCAAAAACAAATGTTTTCATAAATGTATTTAAAACTAATCTTTATAAGTACATTCTATGGATTTTCAAATACACATATATATGTATTTATTTATAAATATATATGTGTTTGTGTGTGTGTGTCTCTTTGTGTGTGTCTTTGTGTTGTATATATCTATGTATATATGTATGTATGTATGTATTTATTTATTTATAAACACACATAAAAAACATATTTTTTCATAAATGTATGTAAAACTAATCTTATAAGTATATATTAATATACCAATAAATATACGTATAAAAAATTATAACTAAATATATATATATATAAATATATAAATATATGAATTAATATATATATATACACTAATATATGAATAAATATATTTATATTAATATAAATCTATATCAATATATGAATAAATATAACTATATATATAGATATATCATTAAATAGAGAACAAAACGAAATGGAATAGTGGTAAAGGTGCAGCCGCGAAAGGGGGGAGGTCCCAGGTTCGAGTTCAGGTGGAAGCGGATGGGGTGCGCACGTATGAGGATGCACGGGAAGGGAAGCGCGTGGGAGACCTCCTAGCACTGATAAGGGGGGGTGTGAAGCGCTGATAAAAGCACTCCCCACATTATTTTTAATTTTTATTTAATTTTTTTAATTTTTTTGACCTTTATTTAGCACTTTTTAAAAGAGATGATAATGGTCCCCTTTATCAGCACTAAAAAAAGCGCTGATAAATGGGTATTTTATCAGTATTTCTTAGTGCTGATAAAATAGGCCTTTATCAGTGCTTTTTTGAGCGCTGATAAAAGGTACTCCCCTATATTAGCACTGAGCTTTACAGCGCTTTTTTAGTGCTGTTAAAGCCCATTTTGAGCGCTGATATAGGCCATTTTTGAAGTAGTGAATGGATTGACACTCACTTGACCATGAGCGACAACTCACATCATCGCCCATTATCACTTTTTGGGAATGATTTCCATGGAAATTATAACGACCCATACTTTACATACATGGATATTACTTCAAAATTGAAGAATACTTATTACAACATATAACAAAACCATGAAAGTACTGTATAGGTATATTGTCTTTAGAAACTGGGAAACATAAACAACTGGTTCATAAATCATCTACGTTGTCTCCCATTTATTTCATCATATCTATAGTCCCTTTTTGGCATATACTACTTAATATCCTTCTTCCTGACCTGGGGAAAAGAAAACATACAAAAGGGTGAGCTCAAATGCTCACTAAGGGTAAAAAAAAGAAATATCAAACATATCATTTTTATAAGAACATAACATTTTGAAAATATTATCCTACAAAAGAGATCATAACATGGGATAAATCATAGAAGTGAAATGTAATTCCAATAATCATAACATAAAACATGAGGCTTTGTGGAATACACACATAATCATAGAGAATCATTTCTTATTAGTCAAGACTCATTTCCAAGACTATCTTAGCGGACAAAGTCCATTTCTGAACCGAGTTCACTCCTCGTTTCAGTCCTGTTTCACTGAACCGGATTAACCTACCGTTCCATCCTTGTCTATCTCATGAGATATAAATCATTACCCAATGAATTGGAGGGAGATATAGGTCCCACCCATCTCATAATTATACCATTCTTATGTGTGCCACAAAATCATAAATCATACATCATTGCATAACCCATGTAATAAAAATGGGATTCTTAAACATCGTGACACCATAAAACAATTCATATAAGATAAAGGAATTCATAAAAAATAATTCCATCACAACATAATCAAATCAATGTAATAATATGGATAGAAACATAACCCTATATTATCTTAGATGGAAAATAATTTTGATAAAACACTTGAACTCCATTCTTGAGGAAAATATCCTTTCTACTTCACAAACATTTTCCTTTCTTAACATGTCATAAAATTTTAAACTAAAAGAAGTTGATTAAAAATAAACTTGAAAACTTGTAAAGGAAGCTTCTTGGAAATAATGTTTTAAAAATCCATTCATGCCGTATAATTAAAAAAACATTCTTCTCGTACTTTTGTCAGAAAAGTCAAAAAGTACCTCATATGAAAAACGACAAAAGATTCCTTTCATATCTTTTACTAAAAACTCACCTAAGGGTAAAATTGGATTTAAAAAATTGTAGGTGGATGGAAATAATATTACATATTGAGGAAACATGGATGTGGATGATAAAATACACCCTAGTAAATACCAAAGTATAAACAATCTCGGATAAAAATGAGATTGTTATATTTTCCCTTACCTTAGGTCCGATTTGCTTCGTAAGTGTCCGAGCCTCCTATATAATGATTTAAATAATGTCATTGACTTATTCCAGAATCATACTTATTTTTATGATATCATATATGGTCATATTCTTAGCTTCTTATTAGTAATATTTCATTTCTACTTGTTATTCGGGTGTTTATTACTTTTTGTTCTTATGCGTGTTTTGTCGAATAAATTCTTATTCTTCTTTTTAGGTTATAGATAACTCATTTAAAGAATGGTATTAGTGTAATATATATCATATTAATTCATTCAATTCATTTATATAATCATTTTGCAATGAATATCATGTAGAACGAGTCGCATCACATCGTGAAGACGGTATTTCGTACGTACGCACGAGCGATGATATCGTTCCCATGATCGTGAAATTGTATTGAAGTGTATGTATACTATTTCAGAATCAATATCACTTAACAATAATCATATATAGTTATTCTTTACACCATTATACCCATCCAAGTAAGGTGGTGGTGGAAAATAGATTACACCACGGCGTGGAGACGGTATTCCGTACGTACGCACGCGCGGTGATTTCGTTTTCTGTAGGATGAATAGATGGTGAAATAGGGTTTTTTCATACTTATAAAAACATATCAGTATATGAGTGATACTGATGTTATTAATTTATAATGAAACAACTAAATAATAATTAGTTGAAGAAGAAATAAAGTTGAAAGAATCGGTAACGGACATTACCTCTTCTTTGAAGCGCCTCTTTGAGACCTCCTTTTAGGGAACTAAAATTGGTATTTGAAGAATACCAGGACCTATAGGATGTTTCTAGGGAAATTGAAAAGAGAATTTGGCAGGGGTTTTCCAAGCTTGAAGGCTCAAAGTGGTGTGAGGAAGAGAGGGAGGAGGTGCCCTTTTATAAGGGAGGAGAGGGGCACCTTTGGAAAAACTAAAAATATTATTTTATTATAAATTCATATTCAGTTTTTAATAGCTCCAAATTGATTTATTTCTAAGCTAAGGTGGGGATGGGTTGAAATCCTCTCATAAAATAGAATTTAGACATGTTTATATTTCTATTTTAACCTTATCATCTAGATTTAACTTTAAGTTAGATAATTTAACTTTTACCGTGTCTTCTTGTTTTCTTACACTATAAGGTTAATAAACTTACTATAACAAGACAAACGAACACCAAGTTGTTTATTATTAATATATATAACCTTATATAAGTCATTTGGAAGAACATTAGATTTTTAGTAATAAAATAACAATTAATAATATAATATTTTTTTTAAAAACTATTTTATGTCAATTTTGACACTATTTGGTAATTGATTTTTTTGAAAATCATAACAGAAATATTAGTTCGAACAAAGTTAATTAAATCAATACTAACATGTCATATTAACATATAAAATTATTGTAATTC
The DNA here is from genome assembly GCA_963277665.1 of Viscum album. Lineage (NCBI taxonomy): Eukaryota > Viridiplantae > Streptophyta > Magnoliopsida > Santalales > Viscaceae > Viscum > Viscum album. The sequence goes on along the minus strand of OY728135.1, from coordinate 244,835,584 downwards.
ATAAAAAGCCTAAAATTACATTTATTTGGGTATTTATAACATCCATTATGTCAATATTTCATTAATAATATAATTACTACATCATCATTGTGTCAGAAATAAATTAGATTATTTAAACTCTAAAAATTAAAAATTAAATACCATTATGTAGGAAATCGTTTTAGCTTTCTAATTAATATTTATAGTCGAATTTATCTTATGTATAACCCTATATTAAAAATGATTTAGTTATTAAACGTTGATTTTAACTATTTTAACCCTTCTTTAAATAAATTAATAATAAATGTCCTAATCTAATCCAAGTGGGCCTAAATGGTCATATTTTATTTCTAAGGTTGTTTTTGGTCGAATTACATTTATCCAATAGAATTAGGACATGTTTTAGGGTAATAATAATATCATTTTTATATTTACTTTTAACCGTGGTAAAAAAAGTAAAAAGTTACTATTCATCAAAAATTATTTTCATCTCATTGAACCACATTTTCGTCCTTGATATTAACCGTGCCTCTCAGATTTTCGAAATTCCACTCACAGAAGTGGTAAAATTATGTTTTATGTGAATTTGGAAATTCTCCTAGGAGGTGGGTAAAAGACGGTGAAAAGTTCAATAAAATTTTTATATATCTAAAATTATTATAAAATGACTCCAATGAATTGCATTGAACTTATATAGGTATTATGTATCAATTTTGAACTAAAATAAATTTAAATAAAATAAATAATTATTTAAATAAAAAGTCGGTTTTTAAATAGTAACCCAGTGTTTTCACTATTCATCAAAAATTGAAAGTTTTCAGAAAACTACCAAAATTTCACCCTAGGCTAATTTCGATATTCCGAATCCAAAAAATGAAGTCCATTTTGAAAAATAAAATTTACAAAATTTCAAAAAGTGGGTATTACTATTCATAACGGCTAGTTTTAATAATATTTTAATAGCATATCGTTGTTTAGTGAAACTCGGTATTACGTACGACGCAAGCTATTGAGGAAGGTCGAAATTGTGTGTAAAGCAAGAAAAGCTAGTGTTGTGTGTAGTGAAAGATTCCTTTGATGATTTATATAAAAACAAAATATTTCTCATAAAAGTATCGGGTGTTATATTCTACCCCGCTTAAAATGAATTTCGCCCTCGAAATTCGTCACTTTGTAACAAACAGATGATGATACCTCTCCCTTATCATATCCTCAAGCTCCCATGTAGATTATTCTAATTGGTGGTTCCTCCATAAAACTTTCACCAAGCGAGTGGTCTTGTTCCGTAGGACATTTTCACTATGAATGAGAATCTCTATCGGCTGTTCTTCATAAGAAAGATCTTGCTCTATCGGTACAAATTCTGAGCTGAGTACATGTGAAGGATCAGGTATATACTTTCTCAGGAGAGATACATGGAACACATCGTGAACTTGAGAGAGATTCGGTGGAAGCGCTAATCGGTAAGCTACCTTCCCAACACAATCCAGTATTTCGAAAGGACCGATATATCTGGGGCTCAACTTTCCCTTCTTTCCAAATCAAATTACTCTCTTCCAAGGAGATATCTGTAAGAACACTTTATCACCCATGTCAAACTCTAGGTATTTTCTTCGGTTGTCGACATAAATTTTTTGTCGACTCTGAGCAGCTCTAATGTGTTGTTGAATAGATCTAAGATTTTCTGCCATCTCATCAACAAGATCAGGTCCTAATAGCTTTCTTTCCCCAACTTCATCCCAGCAAGTTGGAGTCCTGCATTTCCTTCCATAGAGAGCTTCATAAGGAGCCATCTGAATACTAGAGTGAAAGCTATTATTATAAGAAAATTCCACCAATGGTAGGTGTTGATCCCAACCACCTTTGAAATCCATAGATCAATCTCTCAATATATCTTCTAGATTTTGAATTGTTCTCTCAGACTGACCGTCTGTATGAGGATGATAAGAAGTGCTGAAACTCAACTCCGTATCCAGAGTATGCTGAAGACTTCACGAGAACTTCGAGGTAAATCTCGGATCCCGATCAGATATAATAGAAAGTGGTACTCCATACAATCTTACCACTTCCTTTACATATATCCGGGCAAGCTAATCCAGATAGAAATCCTCTCTAATAGCAATGTAGTGTGCAGACTTGGTAAGATGATCAACTATGACCCATATATCATTATTTCCTTTGGGTGTTTTAGGAAGTCCTGTGACAAAGTCCATAGTGATGTTTTCCCATTTCCATTCAGGTATGGGTAATGGTTGTAACATCCCCTTAGACTTTTGTCTCTCAGCTTTAACTTGCTAACAAACCAAGCATCGAGAGACATATTAAGCAACATCTATTTTCATGCCATCCCACCAGAAGTACTCTTTCAGGTCCCTATACATCTTCGTGCTTCCAGGATGAATAGAGAATGAAGAACTATGAGCCTCATCCAGCAGCTCCTTCTTTAATTCTGGGATGGGAGGAACACAAACCTGATTCCTGAACCTTATTATCCCATCACAATCAAGGTTGAATTCAGGAACATTTCTCACCTTCTTTTGTAACTCTACATATTATTTCTGTGCCTCTTTAATCTTCACATGTATAGATGGTTGAACATTCATTTGATAAAGATATGATTTTCCCCTTCCATTATAATTCCAAGATCCATCCCTTGTAAATTCATAAATATTGGATCTTTTGTGATCCTCATCATGGATAAACTGGCATGGTCTTGTTGACTTAATGTGTCTTCCACCTTGTTTTATTTCCCAGGGTGGTAATGAATTGAGCAATCATAATATTTAATCAGCTCCAACCATCTTCTTTGGCGCATATTCAGCTCCTTTTGTGTGAAAATATACTTTAAAATTTTATGATCAGTATAAATATCACACCTTTCTCCATAAAGATAATGCCTCCAAATCTTTAATTCAAAGATTACCGTAGCAAACTCCAAATCATGAGTTGGGTAATTTTTCTCACTGATTTTCATCTGTCGTGAGGCATAAGCTATCACCATATCATTTTTCATAAGAACACACCCCAGCCCCTTCTTGGATGCATCACTGTAGATCACAAACCTTTCTCCAATACAAGGAAGTGTGAGTACAGGTGCACTGGATAACCTTCTTTTCAACTCCTTTAAATTCTCTTCACATTCCTCCGTCAAAACAAACTTAACTCCTTTCCGAGTCAACTTGGTGATTGGATTAGATAACCGTGAAAAATCTTTCACAAAACATCAATAATATCCAGCCAAACCAAGAAAAAATTGGATCTCGATTACTGTTGTTGGTCTCGACCATCTTTTGATAACCTCTGTTTTTGCTGGATCCACAAATATCTTCTATTTTGAGATTATGTGACCCCAAAATGCAACTTTTTAAATCCAAAATTCACACTTGGTAAATTTGGCATAAAGATTATCCTTTCTCAGGGTCTTCAATATAATTCTCAAGTGATCTTCATGTTCTTACTTTCTCTTTGAATATACAAGAATATCATCTATAAAGACTACCACAAACTGATCAAGATAGTCTCTAAATACTATATTCATTAGATCCATGAAGATAACAGAGGCATTAGTAAGACCAAATGTCATCACTATAAATTCATAGTGTCCATACCTTGTACGAAAAGCCGTCTTTGGTATATCCTCCCTTTTGACCTTTAATTGATGATACCCTGAACGAAGATCAATCTTGGAAAAGTATTGAGCTCCGCGTAGTTGGTCAAATAAGTCATCAATGCGTGGGAGAGGATATTTGTTCTTGATAGTGATCTTGTTAAGTTCTCGATAATCAATGTAGAGTCTCACTGATCCATCTTTCTTCTTAACAAACAGAACAGGTTCTCCCCAAGGTGACGCACTAGGGCGTATGAATCCCTTATCAAGATTCTCTTAGAGTTGCTTCTTCAATTCCTGCAACTCAATTGAGGCCATTCTATAAGGTGTATTTGAAATAGGTAAAGCACCCAGTACGAGTTCTATTGAAAACTCAACTTCACGATTTTTTGGAAGACCTGGTAATTCATTCAGAAAGACATCATCAAACTCCCGTACAATGGGAATATTCTTAATCGTGAGTTTCTCTCCAAACATTTGAGATAAATAACCTTCATTTAGTAGAATCAGGACCCATAAGATGGAAGAAATTTACACTAGAAGGTTATGTTCATCCTTGCATTGATAAACGATCATAGATTGATTTGGAATATGAAATGTGACTTCCCTTCTTTGGAAATTGATATGATATCCATATAAAGAAAGACAATCCATGCTAAGAATCACATCAAATTCCACTATAGGAAGGATCACAAGATTTGCAGGAAGCACTTTCCCACAAACTTCAATCGGAGAAGAATTATAAAATTTTGATGCGACTGTTGTTCCATTAGGAGTTGTCACAGCTAACTCAACATCTAATTGTTGAGGTAATACGGTGATACCCTTAGAAAATTCTTCAGAAATAAAAGAGTGGGTGGATCTAGAATCAAATAAAACATTTGCTACTTTAGAGTGGATGGTAAGTGTACCTTTCACCACTTCGTTATCGTACTCCACATCACTGATAAAAATTGTATGTGACTTTACTTTGTCTCTAGCCTTAAGAGTTTGTTGACGTCGATCATCATCAACAACCCTTGGATTAGGGCATTGATTAGCATAATGCCCCATTTCCTTGCACTTTTAACATTTAAGTGTAGGAGGTGCACACTGTGTAGACTTTTCATTGTTCGCATCACTAGACATCTTCTTCCCATCATTGCGGCGTTCAAATGCACGATGACCTTACTTTACAAATTTGAAACATTTACGTGTCCCTTTAAGAAAAATCCCTCCATGTTTCTTTCCACACTTTGAGAATAAGGGAAAAATAATCTTCTTTTTAGTGTGCTCTTTAGATTTTCCTTTGAATTCCATTTTTCTCTTCTTATCAAACCCATATGACTGATGGGTTACTCCAATATCTATCTCAACCTTGAGAGCACATTGAACGATTTCCTTGTAACTATTGAAGTCCCTTATGGATAACGCCCTTTGAAGACTTGGTTTTAAGCCACTAAAGAATCGATCAATCTTACTCTCAGGTTGGATAATAATCCTAGAAGCGTACCTTGAAAGTCTTGTAAAATTTTCTTCGTAGGTACCAACAGATTGATCATCCTTTTTCTTTAGTTCAAGAAACTACTTCTCCATCTTTGTTCGGAGAATACGATGGAAGTACTTATTGAAAAATAAGTTCTTGAACTCGTCCCATTCCATGGACTCAATTTCATCCCTCTGCCTCGTATTCTTGATAAGATTCCACCATTGATCAGCTTCACCTTCCAAATGATAAACTGATAAGATGAATTTATCATGTTCAGAACATTGAAGAACTGAAAATATCTTTTCAGTAGTACTGATCCATTGTTCATCCACTAATGGATCAGAAGACCCGTTGAATGAGGGTGGACACTGCCGCATGAAGGATTCGACAGAATGTTGCTCCTTCCTTTGATCGTTTGGAAGTCCTGTATGATTCATAGATTGAGAAAGTTGTGTGAGCATGGCTACAAGATTTTTCATTCCATCTCCCATAACCTTTGGTTGCTCAGGGGGATAATCATTGCATTGCCCGTCGCATTCCGCATTAACACAGTTCCTTCGGGTTCCATCCATTGACTAAAACCAAGAATAATAGTGTGAGAAACACTAATTATAATAGGAAAACGCATAATCAAGAATGAAATTTCACACTTAAGGTCTTATCATAGGTTGTTCATGGCCATTTCTAAAACACTAATATTGTGTTCTATGCTTAGACATATGCTTAGGTTTCTTACTAAGGCTTTCACATCCTAGTTTCCAAAGGATGACTATACCTTTCCTCTGATACCAACTATAATGACCCATACTTTATATACATGGTTATTACTTCAAAATTGAAGCATACGTATTACAACATATAACAAAACCATGAAAGGACCGTATAGGTATAGTGTCTTTAGAAACTGGGAAACATAAACAACTGGTTCATAAATCATCTATGTTGTCTCCCATTTATTTCATCATATCTAGAGTCCCTTTTTGGCATATCCTACTTAATATCCTTCTTCGTGACCTGGGGAAAAGAAAACATAAAAAGGGTGATCTCAAATTCCCAGTAAGGGTAAACAAAATAAATATCAAACATATCATATTTATAAGAACATAACATTTTGAAAATCTTATCCTGCAAAAGAGATCATAAAATGGGATAAATCATAGAAGTGAAATGTAATTCCAATAATCATAACTTAAAACATGAGGCTTTGTGGAATACACACATAATCATAGAGAATAATTTCTTAGTAGTCAAGACTCATTTCCAAGACTATCTTAGCAGACAAAGTCCATTTTTGAACCGAGTTCACTCCTCGTTTCAGTCCTGTTTCACTGAACCAGATTAACCTGTCGTTCCAGCCATGTCTATCTCATGAGATATAAATCATTACCCAATTCATTGGAGGGAGATATAGGTCCCACCCATCTCATAATGATACCATTCTTATGTGTGCCACAAAATCATAAATCATATATCATTGCATAACCCATGTAATAAAAATGGGATTCTTAAACATTGTGACACCATAAAACTTTTCATATAAGATAAAGGATTTCATAAAAATAAGTCCATCACAACATAATCAAATCAATGAAATAATAGGGATAGAAAGAGAACCCTATATTATCTTAGATGGAAAATAATTTTTATAAAACACTTGAACTCCATCACTACTGGAAAACAGGCCTATACCCACAGTTTTGAAAAAAACCATGGCTATAGGGTACCCCTATACCCACGGTTTTCCAAAACTGTGGGTATAGGCCACCTATACCCACGGTTGTTCCAGAAACCTTGGGTATAGTTTTATTTTAAGACCTATACCCATGGTTTTGGAGAAAACCGTGGGTATAGGGTGTTTTCTGAAGACCTATACCGAAGGTTTTTGAAATCCGTCGGTATTGTTGGTTTTTTTTGAAGACCTATACCAAAGGTTCTCGAAAACCGTGGGTATAGATTTCCCGTGTTATGGCGGGGAAATAAAATTAGGCGGGACACGAAAAATATTTGGCGGGAAGTCAGTTTTTTCCCAATTTAGATTAATATATTTATATAGATATAAATATAAACTTTCAAAAGTTATATAGCTAGGTTGGTCCGTCGGTTAGCCGTATTCCTTAGGCGCCTTGCAAGTTGTGGGTTAGAAACCCATCGAATTCTTTTTTGAATTTAAATACCGAATATTAATATATATAAGTAGATATATCTTTATATAACATATAAAAATTCCAGCCCAGTTGGTCGCACGGTTGTGAGACTTAGCGCAAGTCGAGGATTCGAAACCCAGTGTGGGCACCTTTTTTGAATTTATATATCAAATATTAATATATATATATATATATATATATATAAGAAGATATATGTACATATAATAGATAAACAGCCCAGCTCAGTTGGTGGCGCGGTTGGGATGGTTAGCGCGAGTCCCGGGTTCAAAACTCACTGGGTGATTTTTTTGAATTTAAATACCCCACAGTTTTCAAACCGTGGGGTCTATTGTGTGCCATGGTGGAACAGCCGGTGTGCCACATATGATTCCCCAATACACACGGTTCTCCAAACCGTGGGTATAGGCTAAGACCCCTATACCGACGCCATTCCAGCCCACGGTTCCCAAAACCGTGGGTATAGCCTATACCCACGGTTTTGGGGGCTATACCCACAGTTTTGAACCGTGGGTATAGGTCGTTTTTCCAGTAGTGCATTCTTGAGGAAAATATCCTTTCTACTTAAAAAACATTTTCCTTTCTTAACATGTCATACAATTTTAAACTAAAGGAAGTTGATTAAAAATAAACTTGAAAACTTGTAAAGGAAGCTTCTTGGAAATAATTTTTTAAAAATCCATTCATGCCGTATAAGTTAAAAAAAACATTCTTCTCGTACTTTTGTCGGAAAAGTCAAAAAGTACCTCGTACAAAAAACGACAAAAGATTACTTTCATATCTTTTACTAAAAACTCACCTAAGGGTAATATTGGATTTAAACAATTGTAGGTGTATGGAAATAATATTACATATTGAGGAAACATGGATGTGGATGACAAAATACACCCTAGTAAATACCAAAGTATAAACAATCTCGGATAAAAATGAGATTATGATATTTTCCCTTACCTTAGGTCCAATTTGCTTCGTAAGTATCTGAACCTCCTGTATAATGATTTAAATAATGTCATTGACTGATTCCAGAATCATACTTATTTTTATGATATCATATATGGTTATATTATTAGCTTCTTATTAGTAATATTTCATTGCTACTTGTTATTCGGGTGTTTATTACTTTTTGTTCTTATGCGTGTTTTGTCGAATAAATTTTTATTCTTATTTTTAGGTTATAGATGCCTAATTTCCAGAATGGTATTAGTGTAATATATATCATAGTCATTCATTGAATTCATTTATATAATCATTATGCAATGAAGATCATGTATAACGAGTCGCATCATATCATGGAGACGGTATTCCGTACGTACGCACGAGCGATGATATCGTTCCCATGATCGTGGAATTGTATTGGGGTGTATGTATACTATTTCAGAATCAATATCACTTCAAAATAATCATATATAGTTATTCTTTAAACCATTATACCCATCCAAGTAAGGTGGTGGTGGAAAATAGATTACACCACGGCGTAGAGACGGTATTCCGTACGTACACACGCGCGGTGATTTCGTTTTCCTTAGGATGGATTGATGGTGAAATAGGGTCGTTTAATACTTATAATAACATATCAGTATATGAGTGATACTGATGTTATTACTTCATAATGAAACAACTAAAGAAGAAGAAGTGGAAGAAGAAATAAAGTAAAAAGAATCGGTAACAGACATTACCTCTTCTTTGAAGCGCCTCTTTGAGACCTACTTTTAGGGCAATAAAATTGGTCTTTGAAGAAGACCAAGACCTCTAAGATGTTTCTAGTTAAATGGAAAAGATAATTTTTCAGGTTTTGGCCGATCTTGAAGGCTCAAAGTGGTGTGAGGAAGAGAGGGAGGAGGTGCCCTTTTATAAGGGAGGAGAGGGGCACCTTTGGAAAAACTAAAACTATTATTTTATTATAAAGTCATATTCGGTTTTTAATAGCTCCAAATTGATTTATTTAGAATATAAGTTGGGTATGTGTCTAAATAATCTCATCCAATAGAATTTATACAAGTTTATATTTCTATTTTAACCGTATCATTTAGATTTAACTTTAAGTTAGATAATTTAACTTTTACTGTGTCTTCTTGTTTTCATACACTATAAGGTTAATAAACTTACTATAACAAGCCAAACGAACCCCAAGTTGTTTATTATTAATATATATAACCTTATATAAGTCATTTGGCCGAACCTTATATTTTTAGGAACAAAATAACAATTAATAATATAATATTTTTTTTAAAAACTATTTTATGTCAATTTTGACACTATTTGGTAATTTATTTTTGTGAAAATCATAACAGAAATATTAGTTCGAAAAACATTAATTAAATCCATAATAACATGTCATATTAACCTATAAAATTATTGGAATTCATAAAAAGTCTCAAATTACATTTATTTGGGTATTTATAACATCAATTATGTCAATATTTCATTAATAATATAATGACTGCATCGTCATTGTGTCATAAATAAATTAAATTATTTAAAGTCTAAAAATTACAAATAAAATACCATTATGTATTAAATATTTTTAGCTTTATAATGAATATTTATAGTCGAATTTATCATATGTATAACCCTATATTAAAAATGATTTAGTTATTAAAATTTGATTTTAACTATTTTAACCCTTCTTTAAATAAATTAATAATAAATGTCCTAATCTAATACAAGTGAGACTAAATGGTAATATTTTATTCCTAAGGTTGTTTTCGGTCAAATTAAACTTATCCAACCGAATTAGGACATGTTTTAGGGTAATAATAATATCATTTTTATATTTACTTTTAACCGTGGTAAAAAAAAGTAAAAAGATACTATTCACCAAAAATTATTTTCATCTCATTGAACCACATTTTATTCCTTGATATTAACCATTTCTCTCGGATTTTTGAAATTCCACTCACAGAAGCGGTAAAATTATGTTTTATGTGAATTTGGAAATTCTCCTAGGAGGTGGGTAAAAGACGGTGAAAAGTTCAATAAAATTTTTATATATCTAAAATTATTATTAAATGAATCCAATGAATTGCATTGAACTTATATAGGTATTATGTATCAATTTTGACCTAAAATAAATATAAATAAAATAAATAAATTTTTAAATAAAAAGTCGGTTTTTAAATATTATTCCAGTGTTTTCACTGTTCATCAAAAATTGAAAGTTTTCAAAAAAATACCAAAATTTCACCCTAGGATAATTTCGATATTCTGAATCCAAAAATGAATTCCATTTTGAAAAATAAAATTTACAAAATTTCAAAAAGTGGGTATTACTATTCATAACGGCTAGTTTTAATAATATTTTAATAGCATATCGTTGTTTAGTGAAACTCGGTATTGTGTACGACACAAGCTATCAAGGAAGGTCACGATTGTGTGTAAAGAAAGCCAAGCTAGTGCTGTGTGTAGTGAAAGATTCCTTTGATGATTTATATAAAAACAAAATATTTCTCATAAAAGTCTCGGGTGTTACAAAAATGCCTAATTTCAACTCACAACGAGTTTCACTGCCCTCAAACGACCAATGGTGAACTTCCAACCATCTGGATTACCTTTAAACCACTCCCTGAGAGAGACTCATAAGGATTCTATTCATAAAATCATGAAATAATTTTAGATAGCCTGTTGAATAGGAAACTCTCTCTCAGTATACTCAGAATGATTTTAAGATATTGTGCATGATTGTCTCTAAACTGGGAGTAAACTAACATTCCATCAATAGAAGTGTATTTATCTGCTCAAGGAATTATCAATTTAAACTAGGATATACTTTCCTTTAACCAACCCCTGACACCACATCTCCTGAAAACGTGTTTTCATGTCCAACCATGGTTCAAACACCTCACAACACTTGATTTAGTTCCCAGATAACTCTCATCATGGGGAAATTCCTTTATTTTACCCAAATATCCAAATTTCCATGCCCACAGGAATAAATTCAAAACTAATGATCCTCATCATGTACCCATCTTCTCACCAAAATTCCATTTTAATAGTTACCATTCACAATCAATGTGAACTAAACTCTCCCTATATAGTAAGTGTATAGTCCCATACTACCCAAATCATTCTCCTGTGAGTGGCATGCTACAAGGCCAAGCTGATTGTGCTACATAGAAAATTAGTATTGACATGCTAGAATATCCCTTAGAACTCCTCTTCAAAATCATCCAACTCACCTGTGCCACTATTTATTCCATGACTTCCCGTCACTCAGTGTCATTATAGTCATGGATGTCTACCAATGATCTAAAAAGATACTAAAAAAAATTAATTGGTCTTAAGGGTTAGTCACCCGAATAGTCCTACCTATCAAATGTAGTCTCAAAAAACAAGCACCTTAAGTGATTTATTAGAAATAGAAGGCATAAACCCACCTATATCACAAAACCCAAGCTTCTCCCATGCATCAATCTCAATAAGAGTGTACACTAAGCTCACTAACTAAAAATAAATCCTTAAACCTGGTCCAGATCCTCTCATAAGTTTCCCTAGATCAATAAAATAATGACTAACAAGGGTATGAGTCACAACTAAGGGCCTCTAAGTCTCCTAACTAACGCTACCAATTAAGTATCATATCAAGGTTACTAGGTCTGACCACCTAACCCATAGGTAAACCTCTCACCAAGGTTACATCTCATGAGGAATCATCTGTGCACCCATCTCAATGTAGGGTATCTAACATGCATGAAAACTATCACTAAAATAAGTAAAAATAAGTTAGGTAAAAAGATCACTGACCTAAAATGGTAAAAAACCTATCAACATGGCCTATTGGGCCCCAATCATCTATGAGAATTCCCATAATGGACTCCTTTCTGGAGGGTAATCACACAAAGTAAAAAGATAATGAACATATCCTCATTAGGAATCTATATATGGTAATACCCCCTTGAGGTTCTTATTTACTATAAATTTCTAAGTACCTATCAGAATCACACTAGATGATCTGACTAGATAACCGTAAATAAGGCTATTTAAGTAAAGTATCATAGCAAGCTAAATAGGAAAACTCCATGTAGGTTATTACACATCTTTATTTAACCACACCTAAAAAGTATACACCCACAAAGGTTATATTGAAAGGGAATTAACTTCCAACATTTGACCTACAATGGTTAACAGTAAACACACAACATTACCTCAACGATCCATGTCATACCATACACACATAATTCAGTTAAGTAGAATGTCATTCCAAGTTATGTGGGAAAACACTGTATAGGTTATTAATGACAGTTTAAATAACCAAAACTAAATAACCATTCTATACAAGGGGTTAAACACTTGGGTAACATGCCCTATCGACCTACTAGGGTCACTACATCTCCCATACATGAGGACTGAGTCATCATCCTCACTATCGAACATATCACTATAGATCCCCAAGACCTACCATAAGAAAGAAATATATATGCATGTCGGCCCAATTGAGTGTAATTCCACCAAGAAACAATATGGGAAAAAACCATTTAGGTTTTTGTTGAAACATTAAAAAATTAGCCTATGTCGTTAATAAAATCACACATTAGAAGGCCTAAAACATGTGTACCCTATGTGCCAAATATGATCCATGAATACTTCTTGCCTCTTCCATCCAAGAGTCAAAATCAATCATTGGCCTCTCACAAATGGGACAAGATCCATAAATCTACAATAAATCATAAAATCTACATCACATGTGTATTTCTTAAGGGAAAAAATCATATACAACTATAAAATCACATATCAAGAACAATAATCCCACCCCAAAAACCTGGAATTATTACTAGAACAAGTATTCTCAATGAAATGGTCTAATATCTATCACAAATTATGACACATTACTAATAATCCCATCTACCATGTCCCAAATAGTAAAATAACAATAAAGGAACAACCTCTGATACCACTTAGTTACATCCCTACCCGTTTCACTATATAACCAGTAACCGAACTGGTTGGTTATAGGACCTCAAGTGTGCCTACCCACATCGAAGAGGATGCTGACTATGAGCGAGGGCCTATGGTGTGATAGTGGGGATAATATTACCTCACATTAGAGTAAATGTAATTGTGTAAATAACCAATCATCATCCATACTAGTAAACAAATAGAGTGTGTAAACAGTAAATATAAACATGGATGTAATAAAATGGAATGCAATAAAGGCCAAAAAGTCATGTAATACATAAAATACTGATCTCCCACTGATCCAAACATACATACAAGAGAAAATAAAATAAACAAAAATAAAAGTACAAATATTTACTACTAACTTTGTGCCGAACCACATACATGATATCCACACACACATCCAAGGTATCCCGCTCGATCAGTCTCAAGCCTCATCCATACCTGTGATTGCAACGAAGTGAATTTCTGCTCAGGTACCATAGTGTAATGGTGTCCTGATCAGGGTGTGAGTAAAACACTTAGTAGGAAACCTCCAATGTGGTCCTATAAAAAGTCAGTAAATTCATTATATGTATATGTGAGCTAATCATCATGACAAAAATAATAATAATATCTAACTTCTGAAAAGAATTGAATAAAAAAGGTTGTATCAAGGTATGCTATCACAAGGCATGCTCAAGGTAAGTGATCATCCTAGATGAGATACAACTAGAAATAAAATAACAAAGTGAATCCATAGTCGATCCTTGGATTCATGGTCATGATCACTTAGACATCCTATGAATAGGGAATTGGGTTGGATGTCATACCAATCAATCCATGTATAAACCTATCAATCCATGGGCCTGTGATCCCAATCTGCAATACCTTCTCATATCTCACCAAAATTTCCTCTGAGAAAGTTACATCACCAAAGGGGTATACATGAGAAAACCCTTGAATAACCAGTACTCACCTCCAATAACTATAATAAAGGATTCCAGGTATCAACTAGATATCCTATAAATATGGAATTGATTTATATTTCATACTACTCATTCCATTAATAATCCATTTTGATGTCTGAGTCCTAGGTCTATTCCGTATACAATCACGACATCACAAATCAGATAATACCTAAGGGGGATGAACCTTAGGTAATCTGTATGGAATTATCTTTGGATCTAGGATACCACTCAGAATCCGTTCAATAAATAGCTCAACATACCACTCCCATACTAGTTTGGTGAGTTCTATAATGGTGAATCCACCTGATCCTAGGGATTATACTTGGAATCAAATGAGGATATCATCATTAATCTGTGGGGATCTCATCAACAGCCCACTACTCAGGGAAATTGAGACCACTTGGAAACCTTTATCATCCCCTCGGTTCTAGTGAGCTATCCATCCTTAGATTGACCCAATATAAAAGTGATTTTTAGAAACTCTCATAAACATACTTTTCTAATCCCTCTGTAAGGAGGAATCCCAGTGAAAAATGGTACTTTTGGTAATAATAATAGTACCATTCAATCAAAGAGGCTCATAATCTAGATCCTAGGAAGCACCTCTAGGCATAACTGTCACAGCATCACATCACATTAGGCCCCATGGGATAAATTATAGAAAGAATGTTTGGAAATAATAGTTCCATCAATAGTAAATGAGTGAAAGCATAGATAAAAGAGTGAGGGTGGTTGAATTCCTAAAACCACCACTACTGCCTTATCCCATTCAGCTTACATGTTCAGTGTGGGTTTTAAACCTGACACACACTACTATCTCTACTTAAACCCATTATGTACTAGGTCAGGGTCGGTCAACTATTGGAGAAGCCACTGGGGTCTCCAAGTCTAATACACTAGAGAGGTCACCATCTTTGAATTCTCTAAATTAGAATAACAGTATTTGGTCAATAATCAACGCACCAGTACATTACATCCTAAAACATCATGATTAGGGTAGTACAACCTTGCTAGAAACATGGGGTATTTCCACTATGGAAACAATCAGGAGATGGGTTATGATCTAATCTCAGTGCCAAGTTCTCTTTGGGATAGTCCACACATCCAACCAAATCCTGGTTGCCTAAGGTCTATCTACCTAGTTCTATACAAGGATGACATGCCTCACAAAGTGTAGTATCACCACCTTAAAGTTCTAGAGGCTACTTGGTGTCTTAATGAACCAAGTCCCAGCCATGTAGGTCTAAGGTATGAGACTAGCACGCTGGGGTTGTTAGTGACCCCTAACATTCATCCATCACAATAAGAATCCAATTTAATTAATTAAAAAACCATTGGTATAAATTAAACAGGATGTGTCACCCTTAGGGGAGAGCCTAAGAATACATATAATATAATAAACATGCATAAATAACAAAGGGTAGGTATGACATACCACACATCTTTAGTAAGATTTATATTTAATTCTACAAGGGTCAACAGTAACCTCCAAGGCCCGTCCAAGCTCAACCAAGATATGAAAGGTCTCGTCTCACACAAAAAAAATCAAAATTAATTAATTATAAAAAAAATTAATTAATTTATAAAACCAAAAAATTTATAATTAAAAGATACCATTTTATTTAAATATGCATAATTCCCAAAACCTCACCTATAGATCTTTTCATACCTAAACCGCAACCAAATGCTTACCAAAAACTCAAGGCACACCCTCAACCTAGAATTGGTCCTAAAACCTAAAAAATGTTTTTAAAAAAACACCCTAGTGATTTAATTTAGGATTTAAAGATTTAGAAATTCACCATGGTAAAATACCTCAATGAAATGACACACAACAAAGTGTATACAAACTCCCGAGTCATCCTTTTCTTAGGAAAATAAAAATACCTATCACCGGTATCCGATTCCACCATACTTCTGTAGAATCAGGACCAAAATACCTAACCAGTGAAACCGAAATTACATGAAGAAGGATAAGAACACAATAAATAATAATAGAGTAAAAGAATTACCTCTAGGATTCCAATGTATTTTACGAAATTCAATTCTAACCAAGAACAATGGATATATCCCACAGAGGAATGTAGAAGGAGGGTCCATGAAGAAGAGGAAATTGGGTGAAAAGAGGGAGAAAAGGGGGTGAAACTATTTAAGGGATATAGGGGAAATATGGTAATTTTTCACCTTTTGAATAGGGGTAGGGTTATGCCACACGGTCTAGAAAACCATGTAACAATCACGTGGGATCACTATCCCAAACACTTCCAAGACACATAGTTACCTCGCACGGTTTACAAATAGTGGTCCCATTGTGAGGAGATATTAACCCCAAGAACTCCTACCTTCCATAGCTACTGTACGAGGTTAGAAAAATCATGAACCAACCATACAGGCTCACTCTAATCCTCTACACCAATATTCACATTTTTCCAAGCTCCCTCACATGATTAAACCAACCGTGTTCCTTCACAAACTAGGCCGCATAGTTAGCATTAATAGTGTTCCAGCCATGTGTCATAAGTTGTAATTTTCCAAAACTCCAAATCTAGGAACCAAAACCCCAAAAAAATACCAAAACCTCTAAACCACATTCCTAGAATCAAACAATATCTAAAAACATTATTTAGAGGCATTAAAACCTTTGAATTTCAATACTAAATATCTAATCAAAATTTGAACCATCCAATAATTGAAAATTCAATTTTCTTTATGAAAATTTCTAACCCAAAAAATATGGGATCTTATAAAATCAAAAGAAGTAAATTTTATCTTACCTATAACACATATACAAGAAACAAATACTTTCACATATCATTCATATCATAATAATTTATAATTATTCACTTTAGGAAACAATCCATATTATAGTCAATAAACAATACCCCCTCAGGTGTCACTATTCAACAAGGGGCTCATGAGGATCTCACACACCTACACCATTTGAAAACCAATTAAAATTGATAAATAATACTTTTTTAAAAGGTCTTGGAATTCCAAGTAATTTATGATCATTTGAAATTATATTTACAAATACTCTGTAAAAATAATTAAGAATAAATACTCCTTATCTCATATTATTGACCAATTTGATCATCTAAAATGGGAAATGTTATTATCATAAAATGACCTTCAGTTAGGGTATCACTAAATCTAGTTAAAGGAGTCAAATATTACCAATAAAATATTTAGAAATTGGTATGGTCATTTTGAATATATAGTGATGTCACTTGGTCTAACCAATGCTTATGTGATATTCATGGCCCTTTTGAACCATATATTTAATCAATACCTCAAATCCTTCATCATGCCATTCGTGGATGAAATATTGGTTTATTATAAAACAAAGGAATAGAATGTGAATCACTTGAGGATTTTTTGGGAACTCTCCATGACAATGGCCTTTATAAAAAGTTATTAAAGTTTAGCTTTCTGATCAAATAAGTCAAGTTCCTTAGATATGTGGTGTCGTAATTAGGCATTTCAGTTGATCCTAAGAAGCTAAAAACTATTATTTATTAGTAAGAACCAATAAATTCCATTGAGATACATAGATTATTGGTTCTAGTAGGTTATTACTAATGATTCATTAAGGATTTCACTATGGTTGCATTGCCTTTTACCACTCTCATTAGGAAAGTGGTAAATTTATATAGATCCCTAAATGTCAAGTATATTTTGATGATTTGAAGCAATGATTGAGATCATCACCAATATTGATTCTAACTAAAGTCAGATATGGCTATTTTTTTGTGATGCATTAGCTATAGGTTTGGGTTTCACACTTATGCAGGGTGATCACATGGTGGTGTAAGGTTATTTCCAACTATTACCACATGAAAATAATTACTCAAACTTATATATTCAGCTAGTGACAATGATGTATACTCTTAAATTTTCGTGACACTATTTTTGGTGAGAAATTCATGGTGTATATCAATTATAAAAGTTTGAGTTATATTTTCTCTTACAAATATTTATACTTTTGGCAGAGGAAATGGGTGGAATATCTTCAAAACTTTGATTTTAACGACACCTATGCACCAAGAAAGGGAAATATGGTTACTAATTATATTACTAGGAATATTCCATAATAATCCTTTAAAGAATCTAGTAATGAATGGAACTTAATGAATCTATTTGTTAAAGACACTTAGAAATGAAGAAAGATAAGGGGAATATGTTTCTTAATAGTATCCAAATGAAAACTTCCCTTCTTGAAAATATTTATAAGGAGAAACTGAGGGATAAAAAGTTACATTTGATCAATATAACTATAAATGGTAGAGATACGACTGGTGAGTCACCCTTATCATCTAAAGGGGTTCTATATTTTAGGGATCATTATACAGTTCCTCTATATTTGGGGAAGGTAATGATGAATAATTGTAATTACTCTCAGTGAGTAGTCTATCCATGAGATAATTATATGTATTATGATATGATATAATAGTATTTGTGCCTTGATATGGGATAATATATAGTATATTTCATATCATGGGGCTATACCTGTCAATAGGCGAAACAAGAGAATCAAAATCCATTTGGTTTACTTTATTTTATTCCTATCCACACCTAAAAATGGGATGATATATCCATGAATTTCATCATTATATTACATCAAACCTATTATAAAAATAATTCTATCTAGGTCATGGTTAATTTATTTATGAAATCAGAACATTATATTCTAATAAAAAATAGGGAAAAAGTAGAGGATCTTGGGAAAATATATGTACATGATAGCATGAAAGTTCACGATGTTCCTTATGATATTATGTATGATAAATATCCCTACTGATTCCAGAAGTCATGTAAAGAAAAGAATCAAAGCTAAAAACAATAGTCAGTACAAATACGGGTTGATCCAAACAACATTCAAGCAAAGGGGTAGAGTTCAAAAAGGTTTAGAGTTTTGTGAATGGGAGTCGGAGAATCGAGAAACTTAAACCTTCATAAGTTGTTAATATTCCAAAAAACATATTCTATGATGACCCTAATACCTATAATTATCCCTTCAACCTTTTGTTTTAGACATATCCAACCTTTGGACTTATCAATGGAGATCTTTACTCACAAAAATCCAAACTTTATGAACCATAATCCCCATGGATTCCCATAGGTGAATATCTTTCATGAGAAACCTCACACTAGTCCTTCAGAATATTGTATCATGTTTGAGATGAGTTTTTTCAAACTACCATTCCTGAAGAAAACCCTTTACATTTTAAGCACATGCTTTATGAAACTATGTTCTTCGCAAGACCCTAGTATTTTGAAAATATCATGGCATGAACATCATGATAAAACATTAATGCTAGAGTCCCTAGTATCATGTAACTCCAAACTTCAAAAATCCCTTAAATTTCTTAAAACCTCAAGGGGTGTCTCCATTTGACATCTCCTTTTAAAAAAATATTTCTTTTGAAATTTGAGTACTCATGGTCCCCTCATACACTCTATTTGGGTTTTTTTCATACAAAATACGAATTGAGGTTAAGGGGATGGATTCTACTACTGTACTCTGCGATGCTCTTGCTACGACCTATGTTCTTCCTAGTGCAATCGGTGGTGCTCCCCCAAGTCGTCTGGTGTTTCTCCTCCAGCAGATGTTTATCCTCTATGCCATGGGTGTATTGATGCTCCCAGGATGAGATCTTTCAAGGATGTTATGTCCAGGGATCCTGTGCCTTCCATGAACATCAACCTTCCTTGTATTCCTTCGATATGGATAGTGAAGCGGTCCCCTGAACTAGTTGATGACTCCCCAGTTGTTGAGTTTCTGGGGTTTAATTGCATGAGACTGCTTATTTTGATGAGTTTTCATTGGTGTCTCATTTTGGACACAATGAACCCCCTTTAGGTTTCTTCAAGGACATTGTTGGTTCGTGGTGACTTCATCATCCGAAGGATATATCAGACTTATATATGTTTACCTTTTGCATTCACTTTTCCAATAGGGAGGATTTTTTGCTTGCTTGGGATAGGGAAGCAAGGTGGTGTGGTTCATGGTGGTTCATGCTCTCTTGGTGGTCTTGGGATTATAATCTCAGAAGGGAGTCGAGTATGGTAACTATTTGGATTAAAATTCCATGTCTCCCATTTCCACTTCACAACCCCTCGATCCTTGACTCAGTGGGAGACACTTTAGGTTCTTTTATTTGTGTTTATGACAATACTTGTCTCCTTATGAATATGGCTAACTCTTGGATTTGTGTGGAGATGGATCTAGACAAGAAATCTCCTTCCCATATTTTGATTAAGTCTGATGATGGATTCAAGTAGTGGTAGCGGTTGTTCTTTCAGTCTCCGCCCAGGTTTTGTGTTGTGTGTGGCCTTTAGGGGAACTTTTCAGACTTTTGTAGATGGTTTGATGCTAGTAGGGCTTCTCAGAGTCTTCCTCCAAGTGTTTCTTCTAATATTCCATCCTGTTCGAAGTGGGTTACCTAATCAGAGGAGATAGTTTCTCTTGAAGTGCCATGTGGGGATCCGATGGTTTTAGTTGTAGAGCCGGAGGTTGAAGATGATGCAATGGCAGGGATTTCAAATTAAAATTTGGTTTCTCACATTCCATTCAATTTTATTGCGGTATGTTCGGGTTCCTCTTTTTTTGACACTCAGCCATTTCGGAAAGGTATTGTCACAAAGAGTTCACCATGCCTGATCTGGAGGGAGTGTTGTCTGATGTTGTCAGCATTGTTTCTCCAGATACCATCCTCTAGTAATCATACGAGCTGACCGTGTGTGATGATCTCATTATTCCCAAGTAACTCTCTCTTCCTCCTCCTCTTCCAAGCTTTCGAGTGTCATCACTTCTATCTCAAGATCTTATCCAGATGTCTCCATTTTTCACTTCTGATAATCAGAAGGTGGTCAAGTTAAAGCCTCAGAAGCATGATTTTTGGACTTCTACAAATATGACCTTTAACAATGTGAAAAATTTCATTTAACATCACTAAAAAATATCTATTAATCACAACACTGATGGGGGGGGGGGGGTCCCCATTATCATTGATAAAAAAAGCACTGATAAAGGGGGTCCTTTATTTGTGCTAAAAAAAGAACTGATAAAGGTGGAATTTATCTGTGCTAAAAATAGCGCTGATAAAGGGCTACCCACCTATAATGTGATGTTTATATAACAGCACACCCAACCTGCAATTTAAACACAACACACCCAGAAGAAAACTAAAATTTAGTCAAAATGAAATTTAAACACCACACCAGAAGAAAACTTACTATATAAATTTAATTGACATTAAGAATAAAAAACTATCCACCCATATTATATACAAAAATAAACACTATTATTTAAATTTCAAATAAAATGTTTTATATAATTACATTTACAATTTTACAAAAAACATTCTAAAACATTAATATTTCATTTTTTGATTCTTGTGATCCCCTCTCAAAAATATCTACTCATGGTATCAGTTGCTGAACAAATCATCTCAACCTGAGTAAAATATTCCACCTATATAGAAAACAAATATTATGTTCGTAATACTATAAAGAAATAAATTAAACATTAATATGAAAGAACACATTAATAAAATGTCAATATTTAATAAAATTGACACATTTGGAGTTATACCAGTCACATCGTGCATCCTATTGAGGTGGGGTTGATTTCTACACGTTATAAATGAGTTATGGATCGTTGTACAAAAATATCAAAACAATCCTAATGCATTTTCTCAGTTTTGAGTATGTCACTTGTTCTTTTACTAAAGTTAATGTCAATTTTAAATAATGACACATTTGGATTTATACCGGCCACACTGTGAATCATATTGAGGTGTGGCTGATTACTACCTATCAAAATTTACTGATGGATTTTTTTCCTAAAGTATAAAAAAAATCCGAATGCATTTTCTCTATTTTCAGTATGCTAGTTGTGTTTTTTTACTAAAATGTCATTTAAAATTGAAAACACACATTTTGAGTCATACTAGTCATAACATGCATTGGTTTGATGTGAGACTACTTCATAAACATAAAAAATGACTAATGAATTACTGTCCTAAATTTTCAATAAAATCGGAACGTGTTTGTTTGTTTTTTGGTGAGTGACATGTTTTGAACTAAAATGTCAATTTTAAATTGATAACAGACACTTTTACTCATACTAGTCACATCATGCATTGGATTGAGGTGAGGGTGACTCATAAACATCAAAAATGACTCATGGATCATTTTTTTAAAGTATAAAAATAATACGAATTCATTTTCTCAGTTTTCAACATGTCACTTTTTTTTACTTAAATTAATGTCAATTTTAAATAAAGAGACACTTTGAGTTGTACCAGCCACACCATTTTTTCTTATTGAGGTGCAAAAAATCCCTACACATCAAAAAATGACTAATAAAATATTTTCCTAAAATATCAAAACAACCTGAATTTGTTTTCTTAGTTTTCAGTATGTCACTCATTGTTTTTACTTAAATTAATGTCAATTTTAAATAAAAAGAGACACTTTGAGTTGTAATGGCCACATCGTGCGTCATATTGTGGTTTGGTTGAATCCTACACGTAAAAAATGACTCATGTATAGTTTTTATTAAATATAAAAACAATCATAATGTGTTTTCTTCGTTTTAAGTACATCACTCGTTGTTTTTACTTAAATTAATGTCAATTTTAAGTAAAAGGAGACACTTTGAGTTGAAACGACCACACCATGAATCATATTGAGGTGATACTAATCTCTACACATCAAAAATTACTAATAGATCATTTTCCTAAAATATCAAAATAATCAAAATGTGTTTTCTTAGTTTTCAATATGTTACTTTCTGATTTTACTTAAAAATAACGTCAATTTTAAATAAAAAGAAAAACTTTGAGTTGTAACAGCCAAACTATTCATCATATTGAGGCTAAGTTGACTAACACACATAAAAAATTACTAATTGATCATTTTTATAAAATATCAAAACAATACGAATGTGTTTTCTCTGTTTTAAGTATGTCACTTGTTTTGTTTACTTAAATTAATGTCAATTTTAAATAAAAGGATAAACTTTGAGTTGTAATGGACACATAGTGTGTCTTATTGAGGTGAGGCTGATCCCTACATGTCACAAATGACTAATATATAATTTTCCTAAAATATAAAAACAATCTGAATGTGTTTTCTCAGTTTTTAGTATGTCACGTGTTGTTTTTACTTAAATTAATGTCTATTTTAAATAAAAAGAGACACTTTGAGTTTTAACGTCCACACCATGCATCATATTGTGGTGAAGTTGAACCCTACATGTCAAAAATTACTCATGGATCATTTTTCTAAAGTATCAAAACCAATGAATGAGTTATCTCTATTTTCAGTATTTTAGTTGTAGTTTTTACTTAAATCAATGTCAATTTTAAATAAAAAGAGACACTTTGATTTATATCAGACACACTGTGCATCATATTGTTGTGTAACTGATCCATACATGTTAAAAATGACTAAAATATTATTTTCCTAAAATATCAAAACAATCCAAATGTGTTTTCTTGATTTGCAGTATGTTACTTGTTGTTTTTACTTAAATTAATGTCAATTTTAAATAAAAAGTTAAACTTTGAGTTGTAACGGACACACTGTGCATCTTATTGAGGTTTTGTTGACTCATAGTAGTCAAAAATTAATCATGGATCATTTTACTAAAATATAAAAACAATCTGAAAGTGTTTTCTTAGTTTTAAGTATGTCACTTGTTGTTTTTACTTAAATTAATGTCAATTTTATATAAAAGGGGACACTTTGAGTTGTAATGGATACACCATGCATCGTATTGAGGTGATAATAATCCCTACACATCCAAAATGACTAATATATTGTTTTCTTAAAATATCAAAAACAATCTGAATGTGTTTTCCCAGTTTTCAGTATGTCACTTGCTATTTTTTACTTTAATTAATGTCAATTTTAAATAAAAAGAGACACTTTGAGTTGTAACGGCCACACTGTGCATCAGATTGAGATGAGGTTGAATCCTACACATCCAAAATTACTCATGGATCTTTTTTCTAAAATATCAAAACAATCTGAATGTGTTTTCTCAGTTTTAAGTATATCACTTGTTGTTTTTACTTTAATTACTATCAATTTTAAATAAAAGGAGATACTTTGAGTTGTACCGAACGCACCATGCATCATATTGAGATTCATCTTATCCCTACACATAAAAAATTACTAATATATCATTTCAATAAAATACTAAAACAATCCAAATGTGTTTTCTCAGTTTTCAGTATGTCACTTGTTTTTTTACTTAAATTAATGTCAATTTTAAATAAAGACAGACACTCTGAGTTGTAACGGCCCCAACGTGCATCAAATTGCAGTACAATTGACTCCTATATGTAAAAACTGAATCACGTATCGTTTTCATAAAATATAAAAACAATCTAAATACTTTTTCTCAGTTTTCAGTACATCACTTGTTTTTACTTAAATAAATGTCAATTTTAAATAAAAAGAGATACTTTGAGTTGTGCCGGCCACACCATGCATCGTATTGAGGTGAGGCTGACCCCTAAACATCACAAATGACTAATAGATCATTTTACTAAAATATCAAAATAATATGAATGTGTTTTTATCAATTTTGAGTATGTCACTTGTTGTTTTTACATAAATTAATGTCAATTTTAAATAAAAAAGAGACACTTTGAGTTGTACTGACCTTATTAGACATCATTTCTAAAACCATTATTAATATACTAATGATATAAAACATAATAAAGGGTGATCATAGATGTTCAATTAGTGTAAAAAATAGATATACCAATGATCATATAAAGATAACATGAGCATACAGATGTAAAAAGGTGATATTAACATTGGAAATTCATACCCTTCATATGGAAGTCACATCTTCAAGTTATTTGTGTACATTTGTTCATTAGGTATGCTTTCATTTAATTTCTGAGCTCAGCTATAGCATCTTGTGAATATGAGTCTTTTCGACAATCATAGTTGTACCGAAAAAATATAAATACACAAGGGATTAATAAATATTTTAAATAAAATAGTAATTATCTTCAAAAATACCTCTTCAGGGATGATGGTTTGTTCATGGAATATGATCTCTCTCATAAATTTAAAAACATAATAACCACAATATTTTCCATTGGTTTTTTCCAGACACTGCATAAATGTTTAGGAGAATAATTATTTTGTTTTGATATGTGTTTAGATAGTGAAATATTATTATATATACCCTGATACTTATCCATTCGTAGTACTTCTGTTCTTCCTTTTTCTTATCCCCTGGTCTCATTCCTTTTTTCAGATGATAGTGACGCACCACCCTATTATAATTGAATCCTCATTAAAAAATAATATAAATTATATAACTTGATGTTTTGTTCTAAAATGTTAGATGTAGTGTATTAAAAATTGAAAAATGCCATCATGTGTGGACGGTTTGTTGGATATCCATGCAATGGATCCAAGAAATAAATTATTTGGAGTATCCAAATTTACTACAATGAACATCCAATGATGTCTAGAAACACAAAAAGGAATAAGTAATGAATGAAATGAAAATAAATTTGATATTATTGAATTATAGAGTCTTACCCCTACATCATTCATATTAAATAGAGTCTGTCTTCTGAAATTTTTCTTTCAAAGGATTTGATCAGACTTGACATTATTTCATCCTTTTTTTTTCGGGTTCTATTTTAGCATCCACTGTTGAGGTGACATGATGACTAACGAATTTTAAATTTTTCTCATATGAAAATCCATTAATTTTATTTCATATATACGCCTACCAAAAATATGAAATGTATTTATTCATAATTAACACAATATATCAGCTTTTGGAAAATGAAATCATGAGAACATACCTCTTGTATACATTTACAACTGATCCACCTAGCCATTCATAGTTTAGGATTCCAATTGCACTCTCAAGACCAAAGAAGTCTTTATATTTATCTCCATACATATTTTATTCAAATTCAACTATGTGGTTGCCACCATCTTTTAACTTTATATCCACATGAGCCTTGAATGGTATTAAATGTGGATATAAAACGGGTGGGGTAATTGTGCTTTCGATAGATATTTTTGATCGGTTGTTCGATCCTTTAGATGGTTTTGAGAGGGTCTTTCATTACATCCCCTTCTCTTTTTCCATCTGTAATAACATTCATCAGTTCAAACCTTTTTCATTAATTATTAAAGGTTTATCATGAAAAGTAAATTAGAAATGAATACCTCATTGTAGATATGCTTTTTTACAAGATGTGACAGCCATGATATGAATGTTCCAATTTATTTTTTCGACCATATTAATGTCATCCTCTTGAATTGGAACACATAGATCTACACTCAGCTCATACAATATTTTGATCAACACTCACACATGACCTATTGGAAGTGGTCTATTGTGTAGCGTGTCCTTTTGAATAATGAACATTAGAGCCCTCTCCATAAGGCGATGGGTGGGTGTTTTTAGATATAAATTACAATCATTATCACCATGTAGAATAACAATATAGGAAAGGTATCAGTATCTATCTGATTCACATTGTACAAAAACATTTATTAGAACATTGATTACCTCTTCTAATACATCTCTTTGAGGGGAATGACTAGCTCCATAGCTAGTGGGGGTGGGGTGGGGTGGGGTGGGATCTTCACGCAATGGTTGTTCTTGAGTTTCTTCTTCTCTTTGCCTATCCCTCGTTAAAATTTTTATCATCTCCCTATGCCATTGGAATTATTCTTTAAGGGTAGCTATTTTTCCTATCATTTGTTTTATTAATACACTTTGATCCTCCTTTTTTCTCAAAATATGTTTAGGGTGTCACCCCAAAACTTGCACCTCTGACGCGGCCATACTGTTATAGCCTCTTCAAGGAAACTTATAGTTTGTGTTCATCCAGAATAGATGTTGTTGATTACTGTGACTATATCGGATAGAAAATATAGGAAAAAAGGAAATCATTGTTACATAATAGGAATGTAAATAAAAGAAATTTTTTATTATGTAATACTTACACATGATTACCGCAATTTTTGGGTGTTCTCATCTACTAGTATCCCATCCTTATTTACACATACCTTTTTTCATTGCACATGGCGTGGAATGGAAGTGGCTTTATATTTCGAGTCATTAATCTTCATATAAAAAAAAGGAACATAATGATGGTGTTGTTTCGTGTCACATAAAATAATTATGGTAGATTTAAAATACGTACCAATTTTTTTTCAAGTGAAGCATACCCCATCCTTGATTTACGGTAGGGGAATGCTAGTTTTTCCACTCGTTCCTTATTTTCAGCACTTTGTTGTTGTTTCATAAATAAAAAATTATTAATCAAAGTAATGAATACAGGTATCGTCAAACAATTTTTTACCAACCACAATGTACCAGAAAAGAAACATCCACACGATGACCAGTAAACACATCCCATGATTCTTAGGTTATAAAGTGTGAATAGATAAGCGGTGGGCATCAGTTTATTTTTCCTTCAGCATTTTAAGATTATGTATTTTTAGAATTGTGCAAAATCCTCTATGAATCCTTCTAGAAATCATTCATACATACTTCTTGTGAGAGTCATATACTATAAATGGACTCTAAAATGGATGATGAAGAGTAATTCAATGTCTCATTATATTATTTTTTTAGTAAAATAAAGAAATGATATCATAATGTTATCATAATCTCTTCCCACATCAATGCCTTAAGCTTAGTCACAACATGGTTCCAAAAATCTATGTCAATCGGATTGCATTTCTGAGTGAATATTCCAATATAACTGATGAACATGGCCTTGTTGGGGTTAAGATACTAACCCTTTTCATTCCATATGAGCTCGTATTTGATGCCTTTGGATTTCTCCTTAAGGATTTTTTCTAACACTATCAAACTATGAGGATCATTTTTTTGACATCATTCCTTCATCACCTACCATTTCCTCAGAATAAACATCATCAATATGTTCCTATGGAGTAGTGGAATCAGCACGTGTGGATGGTAGTTGTACCTCTACACTGTGAGCAACATCAGGTTGAGAGACCTACTATTCCTCAGGAATGGGAGAACCAACACATGTATAAGGTCTCTCCTCTTCACTGCGAGAAAAAGCAGGTTGAGAGACCTATTGTTCCTCAAGATTGGGATAACCATCATGTGTAGAATTCATTATCTACTAAAGTGGTTTAAAATTTAATTTAGAGTTCATAAGTGTAATAACAAATGGATAATAACATGAGATAACATGATATATATTACAAAAAAATTTAACCTGATTATTAAACTCTCTTCTTCTTTTTTAAAGTATGAAGGGATTTGACCCCTCTATCAATGATCAAAATCCCTTCATTGTGGTCTCCTCTAACATACAAAACACTGTCTACATTGGGACCACTATGAAATGATTGCAACGTACTAATGAAAGGGTCATCCTCAGTTGAATTTTCATCTGATCCTTCATTGGTTTTGGTCGATAACAGAACAATTGATCACTTTCTGTTTTCAGGATGCGTAACATAAAATACTTTTACTCTCTATGATTCCATTATACAAGGATTGTCTTTGTACCCTTTCTTACTGAAATCAACTTTCACGAATCCAAATTTATCTATTTTAAATGGAAATCTTATTATCAACCCACTTGCATTAAAAAATCATCACTTGGAATGTTATATAATCCAAATCCGATATTTTTTTGATGATTCCAAAGTATGACATATTTGTGTAAATTTGATTTCTTTCCTTAGTACCAGAAACATGTATCGCTTCATCCAAGAGTGTAACTCCACTATTTTTCATGGTACTGTCTTCATCATGCTCATTTTTATAGAACGTATAACCATTAATTAGATAACCTTTGTAAGATAATACATATACACTTTGTCCTTCAGATAGTCATTGAAGTCGTTCTAAAATTAAATCCATATTTTCATATGAATCCTATAAAATATGGTCCCAAAACCACCCTTTAAACTATTGATTATGTATATTTTATATCCATATTTTAGCCCTTGATGGACTCAAATGCCTAAGAATTTATTTATGGGTTTTGACATATGGGGAAACCTCCAAACTGTTATAAAAAATGTAAAGGTGTGTATACTCTCTATTTGTAATATTTATTGTGACAACATCTCTTCCAAAAATTCCTTCACCTGAAAGTCTCCTGGTGTGATGAGATTTTGGTAGACCAATGCTTTCCACACCACATAGGTACTCAGTAAAAGATTCAATGGATTCCTCAACAATATATCACTCTACAATACAACCCTCTGGCCAACTTCAATTTTTGACATACCCTTTCAAAATATTCATATACCATTCAATGGGGTACATCTATCTATAGTACACATAACCACATAGTCAAATATCTCACCAAGTGAACCATAAAATGAACCATCATATCAAATAATGTTGGTAGGAAGAAAATTTCCAATTCATATAATATGATAGAAATTTATCTTTCCATACTTGGTAATTTTTCCGGTTTTATAACTTTGATGCATATATCATTGAAGAAGAAATAGATTTTGGATAATATATGACCAAAATTCTTGGGAAAAATGCAATGTAAATCTACAGGCATTAGATATTTCATCAAAACATGGCAGTCATGTGATCCCATACCCTTTAACTTTGAATCAGTCATTAACACTATGTTATTGACATTCGATGAATACTCATCTTGAACTTTAACATCATTCAAGAAGTTGGAGAACTGATATCTCTCCTGCCTGGAAAGAGTGTAAGCAGTTGGAGGAAGAAAATTTTGTTTTTCAACCTTCACTGGTTCCAACTCTTCTCATATTCCCATGTAAACCATGTACAACCTAGCCTTAATTCCATCCTTTGTTTTTCTAACTGCATTTAGAAACGTGCCAATGACACTATCACATTCATTTGTTTCAACATGCATAACATCAAGAAAGTGTCTGACATACAGAAAATTCTAGTATGGTAATTCAAAAAAAAACTGATCACTTCTTCTAATTAGTATTCGTAAGTTTTTTAAAAAATGGTTTACCAAAAGCAGTGTCCACATATTTTACTTTCTCAAAAAGCTGATCAACTATTATTGGAGACGGTTCTGTATGTTCTTCTGAACTTCCATTGAATGATGTTGTTCAAAATCGGTACTTATATAGTCAAGGTAGAAATAAGTGATTTCCTAAAAACATGGTTTTCAATGAATGTTTCAACATAATTTACTGAGTACCTTGTTTGAATATGGGACACCCATGAGTTCCTTTAATTCAATATCCTAAAAAATTTCCATAAGTAGGAAATCTATTTATCATCCCATAAAACATGGATCTCAACATGAAATCTTTATTTTTGTAAGCATAATACAACGTAACACCTGAATCACACAATAATTTCAAATCCTCGATCAATAGAGAAAAATAAACATCAATATCATTACCTAGTTGTTTTGGTCCTAATATAATTATAGATAACATGATGTGTTTTCGTTTCATGCATAACCACGGTGGACAGTTATAATTTACCAACATAACCAGCCATGTACTATGAGTACTACTTTGAAAACCAAAAGGATTCACTCCATTTGTAGAAAATTAAATACAAAGGTTTATCGGCTCGTTTCCAAAGTTAGGATACTTATGATCAATTTTCTTCCACTGAGGAGAGTCTTCCAGGTGATGTGGTTTCCCATATTTATTTCTTCTATCTGCATGCCACATCAATTTCCCTATAGTCTCCTCACTTCCATATAGGCACCTAATCCTTGGAATGATAAGAAATTACCATACAACTATCATAGGACCGGATTCATCTTTCTCGTATCAAGAATTACCACACTTTGGTCATTGTCTAAGTGATTTGTGGTCCTTTTGAAATAGTATACAATCATTCGGTATGGCATGTATTCTTTTATAGATCATACCCATCGAGCGTAGCATTCATTTTTCATCATATGTTCGGCATGAGAGCACATTATCTTCTGGGAACATTTCATTCAAGAGAGAAAGTAAATATGTAAAATCGGAATCACCCCATCTATTTCCTTCTTTCAAATTATACAATTTTAGTACGACTGACAATGCTGTATATTTAGTGCAACCACCATAAAATGGAATCCTTGCACAACTTTTTAACCGCTCAAAAATTTTTGGGCAATCACGAAGTTCAACTTCAACTATCCTTATCATTTCCTCAATACGATATTCATCATCATTCAAATCTATAATTACGTCCTTGATACAATATTCTTCATTGTCCACACTTGTAATAATATCATATGATCCATAAAATACTATGTTATCCCACCCACTATCTACATTCACCTTTTCCCCATGTTTATTCCAACATTTATAAATACAATCTATTCCGTGACAGATCAAGTGTTCTTACAACTCTTCTGGACTAACTTTTCTTAAATAACAACAGCGTAAACATGGATGAATGATTTGAGAAGGATCATATGCATGTTCTTTTTCAAACTTGGTGAAATCTTTCACTCCATCTTCATACTCTTTTTTCAAATGATTGGAATCCATCCATTCTTTATTCATATCCATACTATTTTATTCGGTGATATTAGTATTTAAAAAAATAAATACACAACATTTTGTTATAAAAATTAAACAAGGCTAAAAAAATATATATACTTTAAGTCTCCTTTACAAACTATTTATCAGATCACAATTGAAATACCATTAAAAAAACCAACCATTTTCACAAATGCCTCTTTAAAATAACACACCCTTTTTAAAATAAACCAATCAGTTTCAAACACCATTTCTCAAAAAACCCAATTAATTTTTAAAGTAGTTAAGGAAACTTCATGACCTAACAATATTAATCATATAAAATGAATGAAAAACCTCTATATTTTACAAATTTTCATTTAAAACTTCACACACCCCTTGTTAAAATGAAACCATCATTATATACGCTTTCAAAACATTCACATCCCTTTCTGAAAGCCAATCAAATGAGTTGAAAAACACTTGGCATGAACCTATGTCCATACCAAATGTGTAAATCATTCTAAATGTATTTGAAACAAAAAAAGGTATGTTGAACACATATAATTTTTTAAGAAACATTTCAAAACACTTTAATCATTTTAAAATAACCACTTAGGCATTTTCATAAAGACATAAATCCAAAAAGAGGCACTTTACAAAGGATACATGAATAAAAAAACTAAAATTTTATAAAATATAAATTTATAAAAGGTTTATCATGTATCTCATGAATAAATAGTATTAATCCTGTAGTTTAATCCAATAATACTACTGAGGAGTGGATAAGTGATAGATAAAAACATAAGTGTCACTTGAAAATGATTCTTTTGAAAATAATGTCATATATCTTCAAAGTGGGTAACCATCTTCCACTTGATGCTTGAATAATGTAATACATAAGCTTGATATTCCAATATGGTACATTAGAAAAAATGTTCCCCTTCTTGAGGGTATACATTAAGTCAAAGTTAAAGGACTATAGGAACTCATACCTTCTTCAATATCAATGGTTTATTTCACTTTGTTATTAAACATATTTCAAACACTTTTTTAGTGTATTCCAGTAACACCACAGGGAAAGAACCACTATTTCAAAATCTGGGAACATATTTGGGAAGTTTCTCTTATGTTTTCATAACTATCTGAACCCATAAGCAACCACATGACCATCATGGACTGGAACTATTTAAATCCCGTCTCCTGATATATCACAATATAAGGCATACTCATTACCCAGATCATTTATGTTTAAGATTAGTGTTTTCTTCAATCTCCTATTAAGATATTAGAAGGATCTCTCATGAAAATCTAAGAAAAGGAACCATACCACATTCTTGGTTAATTCTTTCTTAGAGTTTCCAATCAGGAAGAACCCTAGTTAAACCTATGGTAATAAAAGTGAACCCTTAACAAAATCACCATAATAAAATTCTCATTTCATATTCCGAAGATTCTTGTGCAATAATTTTTCTTCTCAATGAGTATTCCAAAAAATACCTCTATCATATGTTTCTTGTGCATGTTTTCCCACTTTCATATTTTAAGTATCATCTGCTCATCCAGTTTCACCGAATTCTAAAATTTCATAGAAGTCTCCCCATTGAACATGTGGAATTTCTAACACCAGTATCATGTCCAGCTAAAACATTTCACTTTTGATAAATAGTTAACATCACTCTTACTTTTCAATGAATGAATCTTACATTCCAAAAACATGTTCTCAATACAATGAGGATAATACCTTAAAATGTCACCATTAAAAAACCCATATTAAAAAATACCACAACTTCTATTTATAACTTCTGGATTACTTACCATTACACCATCCACTTATAAAAATCATATCTTTCAAAATTACCACATCTATAGAATATTTAACTCTCTAATTCCTATATAAAAAATGACGCTATATTCTAGAGCCTCTCCTTTTGGTTGAATTAATTAAAAAACGAGTCACATTACAAATATTTTTCATGCTTGAGGACAACTTCATGGAGACTATAGTATCATATAACTCTTGAACACAAGAAAAGAACTATGGTTCGAAACTAATAGATGGTATGATTTTTCATAGTCTATTTTCTAAAATATTCAAAAATATTTTTTAAATGAAATTACAAATACTAGTTACTCTAAAATACTTAACTGAACTCATATTAGTAATCTCTAGAATCAAAGTGATGAGAGTATCATTGTAAGTCTCTAGAGAATTATTACCACTCCAAAACTCATTCATGAAGTTAACAACATCAAGTAACAAAATAGTCTAGAAACGTTTAAAGAAAATTTCATAAAGAAAATCTCATTCAGGTACCTTTGATGGATGCATCAACCTAAATTCCACTAAAAACAACCATGCCCACAACCGTAACACCATACAAACAAAATAAACATAATTTTAGATTTTGCAAAGCATCCCTTATTCAATTCCGATTGTTATTTCAGGGGTTATCATAGAAGCTGTATCATCCTGGGGAATTCATTCATTATCCAAGTATATGTAAATTACCAATTTCAATATTCAAATGTTCAACAGGAAACAACCAAAATTCAATTAATTTAGTGCACAAACAAGGACCCCCAATGGCCATGATTTTCAGAGAGGCGTTTAGCCCATACAATGCACAACATCACCATCAATATGAAACTATAATAACATGGAAACAAACCCCACTGCCCCTTTCTATTTAATCATCCAATTCATATCTTTGATTAGTGTGGAGATACTATAAACTATAAGAAAAAACTAGTAGATCCCTCCCACATGATACACAAAAAAAGAGAAACTAAAGAGAATCCCTACCTCAAAGAAATTTTTCAACTCGTCCGTGTATCGGAGGGCAAAGTAGGATGCCCGCACGCGACAACCATATCGCTAAAAACATGAATCAACCTATTCTGCACCAGAATATTATCAAAACACTTACTAAACATGAAACTCAAGAGAAAATGCAATGCAACAACGAATTTTGTGGAAACAAAAGAGGAAACATATGAGAAAGAGGAGAAAACTCATTGTGGAGGTGTGGTTTAGTGCGCAACAGAGGTACGTTTGCGGCATAGGAGAGGCGCATGGCAGAGGGATTCACGGTGGAGGAGAGGAATGTGGCAGAGGAGAGGCGTGTGGTGGAGGGATTCGTGGCGGAGGAGAGGCACGTGGCAGAGGAGTCCTTCAGTGGAGGAGAGGCGTGTGGTGGAGGAGAGGCACACGATAGAGGAGAGGCACGTGAAAAGGTGGTTTCACGGCAGAGGGATTCGTGATGGCAGAAGAGTTGGCGGGAGAGGAGGAGGAGGAGGAGGAGGTGGTGATGACGGTGGCTTCCATGAGAGCTTGGGGGTGCGAGGAAGGAGGAGAAAGTTAGGGCTTATTTATAAAACCCGGTGAAAATTTTATCAGTGATAGATAAAAAGTGTTGATAAAGGTATATTTTATCAGTGTTAAAATAGAAAGTGCTCATAAAAAACACCTTTATTAGCGCTTTTTTAGCACTGATAAAGTTATACTGTTAATAATTTATTTATATTATTATATATAATTATAAATTTATTTATATTATTATATATATGTATAAAATTATATATATGATAAAAAAATAAATATATTTATTTATAATTATAACTATAAATAAGTAAATATATTTATATTTATAAAATTTTAATTTAAATAATTATAAAATTATAAGAAATATACTTATAATATTTATAATCTTAGAAATATCTATAATTAATATTTTAATTATATTTATTTATAATATTATAAATATATATAACTATACTTCTTCTAATTTTATAATTATTTATATGAATATATATTTATTTATAATTATAATTATAAATTAATATATATATATATATATATTTGAATAATTATAAAATTATAAAAAATTTATATTTCTAAAATTTATAATTTTATTAATATATTTATTATAATTTTATAATTATTTAAATATATTTGTATTTATTTATAATAAAAAATATAAATATTTGTATTTGTTTATTAAAATTTCTATGTATTTATAAATATATTTATTTAATCATATATAACTTTATATATGAAAATAATAAATATGTTTTTTTATAAATTAATAATTATTTAAATGAATATATATTTATTTATATTTATAACTAATAAATAAATATTTATTTATCTGTAATTAAAAATCATAATAAATAAAAATTTATTTATAGTTGTAATTATAAATATATATATATATATAATATAAATAATTATAAAATTATAACTAATATATTTATAATTTTATAAATATATATAATTAATAAATTAATTATAATTTTTTAATTATTTAAATATATATTCATTTATTTAGAATTATTTTTATAACTATTTGTATTTATTTATAAATATTTTTATATAAATATATATAATTAATATATTTATTATAATTTTTTAATTATTTAAATATATCTTTATTTTTTACGAATTATATTTATAAATATTTGTATATATTTATAAATATATTTATTTAATTATATATTTATAACTATATAAGTAGAATGATAAATATATTTATTATAATTTTATAATTATTGCATATATATATATTTATATTTATAATTATAACTATGAATAAATATATTTATAAATATTTGAATATAATTATAAATATAATTATATATATATATTTATAAAATTAAAATATATGTATTTATTGTAATTTTTTAATTATTTAAATATATATATAGTTATAATTATAATTACAAATAAATATATTTTAAAAGTATTTTTATATAATTAAAATTTAATAATTATAAATATAATAAATATATTTATTATTTAAATATATTTAATGTAATTTTATAAGTATTTTTGAGAACATAATAGTATATATGGGTAACATGAATTAATCAAATGCCTAGTAAAATATACATAATAAAAAACGAGCCATTAATGGACAACATGAATAATAAGAAGGGTGTATTGGATAAATGTACATTCATAATGATACATAACATATATGCACGCATGATCAATATATTTATTGACAAAATTCATTAGAAACACATATATATTTAATAATTATAA
Organism: Viscum album; assembly: GCA_963277665.1. Taxonomy (NCBI): domain Eukaryota; kingdom Viridiplantae; phylum Streptophyta; class Magnoliopsida; order Santalales; family Viscaceae; genus Viscum; species Viscum album. Next base: position 244,799,001 of record OY728135.1, on the reverse strand, counting down.
TATAAATATATATATTGAAAAAGTATTTATATATATTAATTATAAATAAAATAAATATATTAAATATAAAAAATATAAAAAATATAAAAAATATAAAAAATATAAAAAATATAATATATCTAATATATCTAATAAATATAAATCTAATAAATCTATAATAAATCAAATAAATCAAATAAAAATATTTATTATTAAATGAAATTTATGATAATCTTATAATTATTTATATAAATATATATATAATTATAATCTTAGAAATAATTTTTTTTAAAACATTATATATATATATATATTTTTAATTATTAAAAAAAATATATTAATTATAAACACGCGTTTTTTATTTAATGTATACAAATAAACATTATTTTTTAATATAAATATAATAATTTTATATAAATTATTATTAAAAAAATTTATCAGCGCTAAAAATAACGTTTATTAATGTACCCTTTGCCAGCGCTGAGAAAAATGCTGATAAATGTAACACATTTATCAGCACTTTCCTGAGCGGTGATTAAGGGAACATTTATTAGCGCTTTTAGCTAGCACTGATAAAGGCCTCCCTTTATCAGCACTTTCTTCTTAGAACTGATAAAATGAGGCACTTCCCTTGCCCCATTTTGTGGTAGTGTTTAGAGGGAGTTTTAAAGGACATTCGTTCCTCCTGGACTTCTCCTCGGATAATGGTCCTTGTCTCTCTCTTTCAAGAGGATTTGGTTCTGTCCTCTCCACCTATTTCATTTTACAATAAGTTCTCGGTGCTGGATGAACTAGTGGGAGTTTTGTGAAAGAAGGGATTCTCACCTGTCAAGATGGGTTCATTTTTTGGGTCTACAGGGCATGTGACTCGTTCTAAATCCAAGGAGTTACTAAAGGTTTGTTCGGATTTTGTATCAGGTATTACTAGCCATAAGGCCAAATATCATTTCTTGTAATGTTATCTGCAATCATATGGAATGTTAGGGGCCTGGGGGTGCATGAAAGGTGCAAATTTATTTCTTCTAAGTCCAGAAAACACAAAGATTCTATTATTTCCCTATTAGAACCTAAATAGGATCCAAACAAGATCAGTGTATTTGCAAAGAGGATAGGTTGTGGGAATTGTTTTCATGCCTTTCTTAATAACAAGAATATTTGGATTTTGGGGAAGAAGGATATTAAAACTGAACTAGTCAGTGTTATGTATCAATGTACCACTACCATGATCAGTTATAGAAGTGAGGTAGTTTTCTTCTCGTTTTTTTATGGAATTAGTGACTCTTAGGGTAGAATGGTGGTTTGGAAACATTTGGGTTCCTTTTAGCCAGGTGCTATTCCTTGGTATGTTGGTGGTGATTTTAACTCAATAGTATCCATGGAAGAGAAGAGAGGAGGAATGATAATCTTCAATAGCGGCATGAATGATTTAAAATATTTCCACTCATCATCGTGTATTATTGACAATGGGTTTTCTGATAATAAGTTTACTTGGAGAAATAATCGTAGGGGCTCCAATCGCATTTTGATCTACCTGGACAGATGCCTAACCAACCTCCAATGCCTAGTCTTCTTCCCCCAGACCTCAGTTACACACCTAACTCGTTCTCTTTCGAATCATGCTCCGTTGTTAGTGGAGATGAAAAGAGGAGATCCCGAAAGGAATACCTTTTGTTATTATAGAAACTAGAAATATTTATAAGGATTCTTGTAGATGGTGAAATCCTATTATTAAGCTGAATAGGTGGAGAGATCTTGGGTTTGTCTTTCTAAGCATCTCTGATGGCTTAAAAAATACATTCAAAGTGGTTGGAATCTAATCCAGTGGAGGATAATGGTCTTGAAATCTTACAATAAGCTATTAAAAGGTTGGAAGAGGAGTTGAAGGAGAATTGTAATGATTTTGAATTTGTTTCCCTTTGTGATAAACGATCCTTGTTAGTTGAAAAACTATTGGAAATTGAGAAGGCATGCTGAATCAAGTTCAGGACACAGTGTCTTAAAGAAAGAGATCAGAAAAATATTTTTTTCCAAGTTTGTTTGATAGAGAAACTGAATAAAATGAGAATCAACCTTAAGTTGGATGATGGGTCCTACACCTCAGATGTGAATGTGTCAGGGAAAATGGCACTGGATCATTTTAAGGAGCTCTTGGAGGGTACTGGAATTAACAAGAATGGTGGTACTCTTAGTGTAGGGGAAGAGGAAACCTTCATGGCCTACCTTCCAAGTAAGGTGGAAAGATCAGATAATAATTTCCTTTTAGAGATTTCTATATAGGAGGAGATAAAATTCACCATTTTCAATATGAATCATGATAGCTCTCTAGTCCTAGATGGTTTCCCTAGGGTATTTTATGTTGCTGCTTTGGATCGTGTTAAAGATCAGGTTGTTAAAGCCATCCAGGATTTCTTCAGAGGGGGATCCCTGAACGGAAGTGTGTGCACCTCTAGATTTGTTTTGATTCCTAAGTTAAATTATCCTTCCAACATTAATCAATATAGAACTATATGCCTATGCAGTGTCTCCCACAAAATTTTAGCTTCCCTTATTTCTAGGAGACTTAATGGAATTATACCTCATCTGATTTCAAAAGAGCAGCATGGGTTTGTGAAAGGATACCATATTCAGGGTGTGATTGTAATTGCTAAAGAGTTGTTGGGTGACATTAAAAAACCAACTATGGGTTCTAATGTTGTTATCCAAGTCTACAAGGACAAGGCCTATGATAAAATGGAATGAAGCTTCATTATTTGGGCTATGAGAAAACTTGTATTTCATGAATGGTTTTTCAACCTTTTCTTTAAATGTTATTAATCCCCATGGCTCACCATTCCTCTTTTGGGGAAGGTATTTGGACTCTTTAAAAGTACCCATGGTGTCAGGCAAGGGGATCCATTTTCCCCCCTTCTTTTCATTATGGCGCAAGAAGTTATTTCTAAAAATATTCAAAAAAATGGAGAATGGAAGGATCTGACCATACTTTAACATGTCTTAGAATGGTATAACTTCTCACCTTATGTTTGAAGATGATGTCCTCAATTTTTATTAATGGCAGCCATATATCTCTTTAACATTTCATGAGGATCATGTCCACCTATGGGAATCTGAGTGGTCATAATATCAACACAAGGAAAAGAAATTTCTTTATCTCCAACAAATGATCAGGTAGGTGCAGTAGGGACATCCAAGAGATGATAAGTATTCAATGGAAACATTTTCCTATGATATAACTTTGTATATTGATTTCTAATGGGAGGATCAAAAAGGATTTCTTCAATTGCATTATCAACATGATCTTGGGGAGGATTTCTAACTAGAAGAAAAAATTCCTTTCGTTTAGAGGTAGAGTTACCCTTATTAATAGTGTTTTGGCTTCAATACCAATGCACATTATTTCTATCATCATCCCTCCCAAGGGAACTATTGGATATATGGAGAGGGTTCTGATAGTGTTTCTTTGGGATGAGAATAAATCTATCCATTTCCACTAGGACGCTCGGAAGTGTATGGAAAAACCAATTGAGGAGGGAGGGATAGAAATCCAAGATATTTCTGAATTCATCCATTCCATGAAAGCGCAACTTTCAAGGGATATTTTGGAAGGGTAGTATTTATGGGATTATTTTATCAAATATAGATACAACAAGCACTGGGAATACTGGGGGAGTATAAAGTGTAGGATTTTGAATCTCTCAAGTTTTATTCTCATGCATTTGGGAGATCTTCATGAATCTACTAAATGGATTATGGGATGAGGTAAAATCAATATGTGGAGAGACAACTGGGCTGGTGAGAAATTATTCTTCCCAGGATGCCCAGTTCTAGATATGACCTTCAAGGATGCCGGTAGGTATCCTAATTAGATGGATGCGATATTGAGTAGATACTAGAAGGAGGTGTTTGATAATATTATCATCAACGATGAACAAGATAAATGATGCTTCACATGATCAAGTTATGGTATTTTTTCTAAGAGAAAATTCAGAGTAATGCTGCATGATGATAGTAACCATGAGGTTTGGGACACTAAGTTATGGTGTAATAAGCTTCCCTCAAAAATGAATTTTCTCATTTGGAGGTTCAGGAACCAAGAAATCCCAATTAAAGACAATATTCAAAAGAATGGAATTTCTTTAGCGTTGAGATACTTGTGTTGTGAGCAACCAAATTGTTAATATGTTTTGTACTTTCTTTTCTAGAGTGAATGGGCTATGAGTATTTGGGGTTCCATGAACCATAGTCCTAGACTCTTCTATAAAGGAGATTCCATGCAGGACGTGATCGTCAACTAGTTTCAAGGGGAGGAGTAGGAGGATATGGAGTGGAAAATATGCAGCGTCATCTTCACTTCGGTTTGTTGTACGTTGTGGGATACGAGGAATCAAGCAAGATTGGGTGCTCAAAATTCGATTGTATTTTTACAGATAATATTGAGATCTTTGGTTATGGAGCTGATGTACTTGATAAATGGTATGAAAAATTCCCAGACTCCCTGTAACTTTTTTAATAGGTAGGTTTCTTTTCTAAGATCTCAAGGTTAGTGGGTGAAATGGTTTCATCCATTTAATGGCTTAAAACTCAACATGGATGGCTCCTATATGAACAAGAATATAAAGGGATGTGGCCTGAAAAAAGATCATAGTGGGTCGGTCATTCTAGATTTTAGGGATTTTTAGGGTCCATATAGCTCCTTAGGGGTGGAGGTGAGAGCCTTACATTCTGGTATGCTGTTATGAAAAAGGTTTCTTCTACAGGTCAAGGAGGTGGAAACTGAATCGGAGTTATTGGTGAAAATTCTGTATGGAAAAAATTGATTCTCCTTGGGATCTTGTGTATCTTGTGCATGGATGAAAAAGGTATATTTCCCCTAGGATTCATATGAGGCATATATGAAGAGAAGGGAATTTTATAGCAGATGGCTTATCTATGGGAGAAGGTGAAGATGACCCTCTCATCATCTATAAAAGTTTGGGATCTGTCCCAATTCATTATAAAGACATTTTTCTAGGGAATTTTCTTGGTCTCCATCATTTTAGGCTACCCTCGGTGACTCTCTTGTTTTTCATATTGATGGGTGGTTTCACCCTCCTTTTTAATAAGAAAATAATTTTCAGTCAGTCATGAAAAATAAAAATGCATAATCGGTATCATGGACCCTTATTCCCAAGACCTTTTCACCAATAAAAAATTAGTAAATCTCATTTATTTATGATATTAAGCATAGAAACTCTCATGTTGTGCCATGCATACCACCAGAAGCAGGAAGTATTGAAACCGTTTTCCCTCCAAAGGCACCTATACAGTTGATACATATGCAATAACCATAGAACTATTGAGGGTGACCACTATCAACCCCTAAATAATTATGTGTAAAAACATTGTATCATTCTCTCCTCTTATCCAAACTAGGAATGGGAAGTTTTATGCATAATCTCCATGACATGTTTGAGCTACAGAACGTTAAACTGCATAATATAACATCCTAGTCATATGATGTTATACTGCATGAAAAAATCACCAATGAAAGATGTTAAAATCTCCCCAACCTACGAAATTAACATAGTAGACCTTGAGTAATGATATAAATATTACATGTGTGATGAGTACATGATACCTCATGTGACAATCATGGTATGATTTATCCTATTTATCAGTAAGCTTCAACACATAATCCCTACACCATTCTTTATTGCTTCTCCTTTCATGATCCGATAATTCTTACTATATGATGTTAAAATTCATGGTACAATCCTATTATATGACCATAAATTGTATACTCAAACTATGTTGGGTTTTTATTCATATCATCTAGAAAAATATGTAGGATTCCTCTTCAAGGCCCAATCCTAAAATCCCCAATTACCTTCCTTCCTCTTTACAATGAGATATCTCAAGTTATAAGCTCGAGATGCCTATACTATATAAAGAAACCCATCTATATACCATTTCAATCCCCCACGGGATAAAATATCTCTAAATATAGTTCATATTTATATAGCATACCATACCACTCACCCTATAAAGTCCTAGATTTTAGAATCACTATAGGATTATAACCTGTTCTCAGCCCTATACACAGTGAGATTATATGGGAATAATCCGTCCACTGGAATTTAAATCCATGAGGGACCTCACTCAAATTTAAACTTGTTAATTTATCCATAAATAATGAGCATATGTGGGACCATATGCACTGAAATCTAAATATGTGCTGACCCAAATGCGACGAGCGTATGTGGGACTATCCACATTGGACTCTAAATATGTATCAACATGTACATGATGAGAACATGTGAGACTATACACATAGGATTATAAATATGTTATTGGCATAGTACATAAATAATGTATATCAGATGCACCATCACTTGAATTTAAACTTGTGAACAACACCTCATGCTTCAAAAAACCCAACTCTATTTGAAAAGCCTAGGGAGCCTTAGGTGACGAGTCTAGGAATCCTATGTGATGAGCATAAAATCTATTCTCCATTTACTTAGGTGATGAAACTAATATTTTTCCTCATGTTATGATCATGATATTAATTATGTAATGAATATAATAATCTTATGTGATGAGCATGTGATCTATTTACCCTTTCTACAGGCGGTGAGCCTGCAATTCTTACCCCATGTGATGAGCACCATATTCCATAAGTGATTAGCATAGGAAGGCTTATGTGATGATCATAAATTTCCTAGAATAATGATCTATATATGCCTTACAAAATAAATTTATACTAGTTTTTGTTATGATAATATGATTCCCTGAGCGATGAGATGAATATTCCTTACACATTGAATTTAGGTTTAGACATTGTGATCACAGTATTCCTTGGGTTTTATAACTAAGAAACCTTATTTCAATAAAATAAAATTCCCTCAAAATTTCAAATGAGGAATATATTTATATATTATCAACATTACCAACATAATAATTATCTACAACCATATTTATCCACCCTATCATGGTAGCATGCAGTGTAATTAATCGGTGTGCACTAAAATATGGAGATGAGAATGAGAATCATGAAAAAATATTAGATCTATAAGGGAGACCATGGATAGGAAATAAAATCCAAGGACGAATCCATAAAAGTAAGATATGAATTCCCATAATCTCATTATAATAAGGGAGTTGGCATCATCAAACCCAATGGTGAAGATCACCTACTTTTAGAAAGTTAGAATGTGGGGACATAGGATCACGACCTGACCAAGGATACAATCTCACATGAGAGTGAAACCCAGTGGAAGTGTCAAAAAATATAATTATGAACTCGATGTGAATCTATTCTCTAGAAATTGTGAAAAGATTATGAGTGTTGGGTATCACTATTTCCAGAAACCATCTACATAAATCCATTTTCCTTCTCCCAAGAGAGGATGAGTAACATTTGGTATGTTGGGCATCAATTTCATCAGAAATTTACTGAAAATCGACTCAATGTTCTATAATAAGACGCCGAACTATTGGAGATGGTTCCCTAGAAACAACTACATTTTACTTTGGATTACATGTATATTCAAACAATTGTATATTAATATAAACATATTATCACATATTGTTTGTTTTTATATGTAACATTGATGCGATAATGTCATTGAGTATCTGTCGCATTGATAAGGTTATAACAGTTCCCCACTACGATGAGAACCTTGAAATTATATGGCGATATTCTTAAAAATAGTTATGTTGTTGGATAATGTACTATGATAGGGAACATAGTATATAGTCTATCAAGCGTGAGTACTCATAAGTAGATGATGATTATTCCCATGAAGTCTGCACATGGTAATCTATAAGATGGAAGATTATGGGAATTGAACCACCAATAGGAATTCTGTATGTTTTTATATAATATAATATTACTATCTAAGAGCATGTGTAATGATATTTTGACATTAATATTATCATTAATGCATGTCATGACTCATGCACTCACTGATAAAAATTGCTATGCCATAAGTTGGCAGGAATTAGGGTTTGTTGGGTGTGTCAGAAATGACATTTTATTAATGGATAAGACAAGGAAGGATTTTCCCTTCCATATTTATGGAAGTTGATATCTCATCCCTTTTTTTGAAATATAAATATTGCTTAAATTTCATGGATATGGTGTAACTATGTTTATTTCATATTGTCAAAGAAAGATGTATAAAAAATATAGGTTGATGAAGCAGATGTTCAACCTTATTGATGATCTATTGTGATAAAGGGATTATATTAAAAAATGATCACTCAAATATGGTTGTCGATGTTACAACATTAAGTTCATTCTATTGGGTTTCTTGACCTATTTTTAGAAAATAATCTTAGACTTTAGGCATACCTGCCCTATGCTAATGAGAAAGAATCATAGAGTGTCACACACTAAGTGAATTTTTTTGATCTTGATTAAATTCTATTTGAATTTAATTAATGGAATAAATATTATTCCCAAGACCAAGGAATAATTTTATTCAAGTTTTATTGATTTCATAAATTAAATAAATATTTATTCATTGGTTTGTGGATAAAAATATTTATTTATGAATAAAATGTTTATTCAGACATTCAATAAATTCTGAGGAGTTTTAATGGACCAAGACCATGTACGATGATTAATATTAATTTAAAATTCAATAAAATAATCTTTTTTATTGCTCAAGTTAGTGCGTGTGCCATAAAATAATAATATTAATACTATTAATATGTTTCATGGGGTTTAATAAAGATTATAAAATTATTTAAGGACTGGTATGCAATTACATAATATTTTAATCTAAACCCTAACTCTATAAGTAGATGGTTATGTCTATTGTGTAGGGTTAATTATAAAGTAGAAAATCACTGAACACAATTCTCTCATGAATTCTGCTTTCTTTCTTCCTCTAAAGAATGAGAAATGTAAGAGAGATTCCTTCAATATTGAAAGACGAGTGATTAACATGAATGACACAAGACAATTGATTCCCCACACTAGCATCCAGAAATCAATTAGAGTTGTTCATAGATCAAAGTTGTACATGTGGATCAATACTATAGGAATTCTATACTTGGATCCTTACAGTGCAATGAAGTTAATCTAGAAAATGGTATTCATGCGATAAACATCTATATCGATGAAAGTATTCTAAGACAAGGTAGCAGTTTCTATTGAAATTAAACAAAATAATTATAAATTTAATGTGAAAAGAACCCCTATTGGGGTTTCATAAAATATTATATTAAAAGAAATTTTAATTTCATTCTCACTAAAGGCACTACTATTTTTCCCAGAACCTACATAGACACTAGTAATGAATGGAAATCCACTAATAGGTATGGGGTCAGGAGATCCAACCATATGTTCATCTTGCACACCTAATATCCTGTAATAATTGAAACCTCTCTAATGGTATGAGAACCCTTGAACAATATATTCATTATAGATTATTTATTGAAAAGTTATCACCACCCTCATCCATTGGTATGAGAAGTAGGGAGTCATTCCCACATGGGATGTGGCTCAATAGGACCTTGAATCTATGACATCATATTGAAACCATTCGCCACATGGTGCATGTAAGGGGAAATCCCCCCGTTTCCACTACTAACTATTTCAGGTGCCTCTCCTTTGAATGATTTGAAAATAATCTCACCTACACCAAGAAATAACGAGTTTTTAAGCCATGACAATCCCAAATAATTACTGAGAGTCACAAAGTTAGTCTTCCACCACTTGACAATACTAAAAACACATGGTGTCCCCATTAGAATACAAACAAGTTGATCAAATATCTGATCCTTCTGCCTCGATCTGGACAACACGACACCCACATTGTGGGTAGGCTACTAGCCCTTATTGAAGGAATTCCAATTCAATAGCTCCCATGTATCCATCCATCATCGATGCATTTGGAACTATCCTTACCAAAACAAAGGGGGCCATTTTTTCTAAACTAGGATTGAGACACCAATATCTTACTAGGCACACTGGGTTGACTCCCCTAGCCTCCAGACCTATTTAAAAATGACATGAAGGTCCTCTGAGTGTCAAATAACTCCATCACCTTGAAGGTCCTTTCCAGGTTAGAGGGGATATCAGATGCTAATGAGGTCCTTCCTACGACGTCAATAGAAATTAATGTGGAATAACTCATTTTGAATCCCTAATGAAAGGGATTTTCATGAATCCCAAATAAATAAATTCTTATTTTTCTGAGAATGCGGTATAGTGCACACCCTAGGGTATATCTCTCAAGGAGACCACTCACACACACTATTATTATATTGTCACTATTTATAAACTAACTAATATATAACTAATGATATAATAATATAGTGGTGGTGATGGTGGTGGTGGTGGTGGTGGGGGGGTTGTAAATGAATAAAATATATAATTTTGAAAACCAAACACAAATAAAAATAGAAGACACAAAGAAGTTATTTAAGAATCATTATTGTTCTTAGGATATCATGGTGACACTATCATTATTATTTAAAATAATAATTATAACATTATACTCAATGTTGAGATCAAATCGATCACTCAATACTCTCCCATTTAATTGTTATTATCCTACACCATCCCTCCGCATGTGATAAAATACTCCCTTAAATCATCACCAAAATGCTACTCCACCACACATTCAATATTATTACGACGAAGGAGAGGAATAAGAATGAACGTGAAGAAGAATACGATAGCAGCCAAAGATGGGTGAACCCTAAACTAAGATCAATTTCACCACTACTAAAATTATCAGAATATAATAATGAAAAATCATTTAATCATAACAAAATCAAGCATCACTAATCTCACCCTCGAACAATAATGAGAGTTAGTTATTTATTTTTATGGAGATTAAAAGGATCATGGTAGGGGAAACAAAAAGTAGAAATTAAAAATAAAAGAAAAGAAGAATAAGAGAGATAAAATAATATATAATGAAAATATAAATAACTATTTAAAAAACAATACTCAACCTTATCCCACCTAAAAATGGTTATCCCTTGGAATGGAAGATGAGGTACATATTTATAAGGATAAGGGTGAAAAAATTTCCATCTAAATTAGACGTATGAACATTTAAGAATTGTTGACATGATAAATGACATATTTCTCAAATGTTCCCTTTAATAAATTTGTTAAAATTTATCTTTTTCATTTACCCACAAAATTTTAACTCTATTTTCCACCTAATGGAGGAGTTATGGATAAATTATTAATAAAAACTTTTATGGAATGAAGACTATTTGTATTTCTATGAACCGAGTTCCCATGCATTTATTCTATTGAAAATTATTGAACATCAAGTTTACATAGTTATTAAAATTTTTAATAAATTATCTAGATAAATGTATACTTTAATCTCATTTGGGTTGGTTATTTGTGAGATATAGTCCCATCTTTAAAAGCCATCCATTTTATGCATAAATTTCAAGCTCTGAATTGTGATATGGTTTTTGGCCTCAAAATGTGCGAAGGAGATTTGGGTCCAATTGAATGAAATGTATCCCATAAATCATGTGATCCTAAAAAAAGTAATTTCACAATTTTTATTAGTATATAGTATGTTATGGATGAAATAAAAAACTGATGTAAAAATATTTAAATTCTAGAATTATGCCATTTTCACAATTAAGCTCAAATTATTAATAAAACATAAAATTGTAATAATTAACGTTAAAATATGATATTATTTGGATTAAAACAATAAAAAAGAATAATATATTTGAAATTATGTGCTTCATAAATCCCCCACACTCAAACATTTCACTCCTTAGAAATCAACAAATATCTAAATCAAAATCCACACCAAAATCAAAAGCTATAAAATTTCAAAGTTCTTTTCCGAAATGGAATTTCATCATTTACCATCTATAAAAAATAATTAATTTTAATTTATAAATTGAAAATTTAAATTTATTAAACCTCAAAAATCCATCTATGGCCTAATCACACATACCTAACATTGAAATTCATGTCACTATTCACTCAAGAGAAATTAAATATAAAGTTTTTCTTATACCTGGAAAGTGAATGTTTCACTATAGACTTGTGAATATTATCAACTCTCGACAGTGTGAGGTATAAAAATATTTTCAATAATGAGTAATTTTCCAAGGTGAATGTTGTGGTAATGACTTAGTGGGTAAAATCATTTAAAAATTTAAGGCTGGAAAGAAGAGGTTGAACTCTTAAATGCAATGAATATTTAAGAAAGATAAATTACTCAATTAACCTTAAAAGTGAAAAAACCCTTTTTTGACATGGTTCATGAGTCAAAAAGTGAATACAATGAATTATTTCAACCCAATTCCACCTTTTTCATTTTTTTTATTTTTTTGTTTTTTCCATTTCTTTTCATTTTCATTCTAGGAGGATGAGATGAAAATAAAATAAAATGAATGAATGAAAATAATTCCCTAGATTTTTTAGAGGGTCATGATTCATAAATTTAATCACAATGAATAATTCAATCTCATTTAAATTTGTTTCTTTTTCAAATTTTTACTATTTTTTTTCAAAATTTTTAGGAGAATGAGATGATAGAAATGAAGCATAATAAATAAAAGTGACACATGCCCATTATTTAAATTCCTAGAATAATGGAACATGCCTAAAACACTAAAAAAATGCTTCATCCCAAAGAAGACACATGAAAAACTCTTCCCCCATACTCAAACTTGAAATATTCATGCGAAAATATTAAGAGTGAAGGTAGGTAAGGAATAATAATCTTTTAATGTGGCATAAACCTATAAGAAAATTCTTGGATTATAAAGGATAAATTAGGGTAAATTTAAATTTTACTCTAAAATTAATATATGGCTTTCCAAAAAAATTCTCAATCACATCAAATACATTTTATGAACTCTAAATATTTTAAGCGAATTGTCACAAGTTTTTGTTTGAACAAAAAATCAATGTTTATCTCAATAAAGTGTGGGTATTATGAATAATATGTCAAAAGTTATTAGAATACCTAAAAGGATGGTAAAAATAACTTGAGTCGGTAATTCATGACAACTGATTTCAAAAATTAGTCAAACTCATAAAAATTATTGAAAATAAAATTCAATAAAAAGTTTCCACATCAATAATTCTTTAAATTCCATTTTATCCAAAATCAATAAAACTAACTCAAAATAAAATAAAGTGTGAAAAATGAAAATGAATATTCATTGAAACTCAAATATCCTAAATAAAATGAAAATCACACACACAAAACTCCAAACTCGTTGAAACTCTCCCGACACTTAAAATTTAACTACCCTTTATTTAATCTCCATAAAATAAAATTTAATGGAGGAAAACCCAAAGAGAAATAAGGATACAATATGAATATATTTTTCCAGTAGAAACCTTGAGTTAAGCTCCTAGTTTCTACTACATAGACTTATAAATAAAGAAAAAAATAAACATAAAAAAATAATGAAAAAAAGAGAAAAGGAAAAGAGGATAGAACTTGGTTTGACCCCCATGTGGGTTATAGGTTTTTACTACTCCTAGTTAGATAGTTGTAGTTATTTATCCAGAATCTAAAGTTAGATAAGGTTTCTTGCTTAAAAACCACCAGATGTTATTTCTCTCATAAGGGGATTCCTAGAGTGGGAACCCGTATAGAAAAGAAAAAATGTCCCAAACCCAAGAAGATACAAAATAGAAAATTTAAGGTGTAGAAGGGGAGGGAAAAGAATGTAGGGGTACTCCCTACCAACTATTGTGAAGTTTTACTCTATGTGATATGAAATGTGATGTAGAATAGGCAATTGTATTACCTAATTATCCTTGGTTTATTATTATTCTTCAAATTACAACACCATATTCTACTTAGTGGTGGCCAATTCATCCTCATAATCATAAATCTCTTGGGAAATCATTATTCCTGATTCTTTAAAAGAAAATTGAGTGTAGTGAATTAGCTTTTATAAAAATGAAAAATAAAAAAAATAAGAGAATCTAGTGTTAAGTCCACTCCCTTAAACTGATCAACTTCAAGTGTTGGGTCTTCTTTAAAGTAATCAATGAGTATTTTAGAATTGTTTTGGTAAATAATTATTGTGATGTTTAATTACAACCTCCATGGTCTTATCTTAAAAATTTAGAAAGATAATATCTTTTAGTGCATCAACCTAATATTGATGGAACTCTGGAAAGTAGTTTTTGAATCCTTTGATCTCATTGGAAAATGACTCTAAAATTGGATTTTCAACTTCTTCCTTTAGATGCTCTATAAGGTCATTTAATTCCTCTATATTATACATAAAAATACAACATACTTTTATTGCTAATATTACAATTGTTTAACTCAAATAAATGGATGGTTTACCATGAATGAATCCCATTTTTTTTAGAATTTTTAAATTTATTATTATTTTTGGATTTTTTATAAAAAAAATATGTGAAAGCACTTGGACTTCTAAAACAATGGTTCCAAATAGATGAGATGGATTTTTTTGTGAATCCCAAGTCAATAAATTATTATTTTCCTAATAATGAAGCATAATGAACACCCTAGGGTCGATCTCTCATAGAGGCCACTCACACACACTATTATCCTATTATCACTATTTATAAACTAAATAATATAAAACTAATAATATACTAATATTGTTTAGAGGGGTTATGAAATTCATAATATATATAAATATGAAAACCAAATAAAAATAAGAAGAGAATAAACAATAAATTTAATGAATAAGTGTTGTTGTTATTGGGATATTGTGGTGATTCTATCATTGTTATTTAAAAGAATTATTCTCAATATTATACTTAATGTTGAGATTAACCCTATATTTCCACACCCTCCGATTTATTTTTTATTACCCACACTAACCCTACACACGTGGGACAATAATTAATCACATCATCACTCTAATTCCACTCCACCCTATATGTATAATTTTGGTGATGAAGGATAGGAATAAAAATGAATGTGTAAAATAATACAATAGTAGTGAAAATAGGAGTGGACACTACACCAGAAACGTCTTCAAAAATACTAAAGTTATAAGAATATAATAATGAAAAATCATTTAATCATAATAAACAAAGCACCAACACTCCCCCTTGAACAAAAATTATGGATAGTTATTTATTTTCATGGAAATTAAAAGAAGCATTACGGGGGAAAAATAAAAAATAGAAAAGAAATGAAAATAAGAATAAGAGAGATAAAATAATATATATTGAAAATATAGAAAACTATTTTTGAAAAAATACCCCAACTTAGCCCACATGAAAATTGATATCCCTTGGAATGTAAGAGGAGGTACATATTTATAAGGATAAGGGTGGACGAATTTACCTCTAAATTCAACCTCCAAAATCATGAGAATGGTTTACAGGATAAATTGAATATTTTTAAAATGTGTTCCTATATAAATTTGTTACATTTTATCTTGTTAATGTACCCACATATTTTTTGTCCTTATTATCCATTGAGTGGAGTATTTATGGATAAATAATTCATAAAAACTTTCTATCTTGGAAACTATTTGTATTCCCTTAAACCAAGTTCTCATGAATTTATGGAATTAAAAATTCCAAAATCTAAAGTTTACACATTTATGAATTTTTTTAATACTTTATCTAGATATATTTCAAATTTCAGCTAATTTGTGTTTGTAATTTTTGAGATATAGGCTCATATTAAAAATTCATCCATTCCATGCTTTGATTTCAAGGCCCAAATTGTGATATTGTTTTGGGGCTTAAAAAGTTGGATTAAGCTTTAGGTACAACTGAATAAAATATATCCCATCAATTATGTGATCCTAAAAAAACAATTTTACAATTTTTATTAGTTTAGAAGATGTTTTGGATGAAATACAAAACTGATATAAAAATATTTAAATTCCAAAATTAGGCCATTTTCACAATTAATCTAAAATTATTAATAAAATCTAAAATTTTGATAATTACCCTTAAAATATGAAATTATTTGGATTAAAAATTAAATTAAATAATAATTTATGTGAAATTATAATCTTTATCACTCCCATAATCCTGATCTTGGGGAAATTGCTTGTCAACAACAGAGTCAAGGCCTAGGGAACCAACACTGGGTTACCCTTAACCTCTTGTAATTCGAGGCTAATGACAGTTCATGAGAGATTATCTCACCACCAATGCTAGATATGGGGGTAGGTGAATGTTAGATAAGAATTAATATCTAAGAGGCTTAGGTATAAAAGGTCAAAAAATCCTTCTACAAGTAACAGCATGTGGAAGATGTTATGGATTCCTCCCATGGGATCTCCATTCACCCATCCCTTCCACCTTTGGCCACTTTTCTCCCCTCCTTTACTTTGGAAATGGGAGAGACATTAGGGTATACTATAGAACACTATGATGGGGAAGAACATCCAATTGAGCTGTAGGAACTTGATGAACCCCCACCAGTAAGAGGTCATAGATGACCTATCCTACACAGATATGGTCATGAAGCTTATTCAACCTCTAGTGGACACTACCTCATTATTGGGAATAATGGATCATATGATGAAATTTTTGTATGGGGACCAAAAAATAGAATAGATCTACATTACTTAACTCTAACCTACCAGTTGTATTACATTAGAGCTTGGGGTGACCAAGAGTAGGATTTCCCTCTTTATCAAGACTCTAAGGAAGAGATATTATGGGAGATTTTGGCCACCGACCAGTTACTAATTGTATTTCAGACACTTGCAACCCCAAACTTCCCTATCTTAGAGATATATACCAAGGATCATGAAAATGGAATATTAGAGAATCAGTGGGTAACATTTAACTATCTTTATGACCATCAGATGTCATACTCAAGAATCCCCAAGCACCTTCATGCCCTATATCAGTAGTTCCAGAAGATCTACATCCTAGTGCTACTAGTGGATCTATGTCCTAATTCATATGGGTACTGGTAAAGTTTCAAGAATACCTTTATATGGAGTCTAATTATGCTTCATATAATTATCTAATAGGAATTTCCTCATGTGTATATTAGGATTTGGGTAAAAGTACAATGATCTTTAGTTCAGTCCCCTTACACAGTGACTGTAGGTCCCTTAAGATGATCCTCCCTTTAATGAAGATAATTCTCCACCACCAACCAATTCCATTATTAATAACCTCAAAATAAATATAATGGATGAACAATAATGTGGTGTAGATAATTTGGAACATGAGTTATTGGATCCACCTCAAGAAAACCCCAAACATGAAGCAAACCTTCTGAAAAGAGCTCATACCCATCAATAGGGACAAACTTTGGGCCTTAGATGTCATACCGAGGCACTCCAAGCCATTTTTTGGAACCTTTATAGGGGTTAAGGGATAAATGATTATTCCACATCTCATCATATTTCATAGTGAATTGAAGAAAATTACAAGATTTCCACTTTTCTCTAGGAGCTCAAGGCGTACAATAGGTTCGACACCGAAATACTTAGTGAGAATGGCCCTGATTAGGAAGACATTTGAGTTAATCCCATTTTGATTCTAGTGGAACCCAAACAATAATTCCTCATTTAACGTTCACTCATTGTTGAAGCAGGATATAACGAACCACACATTTCATACATATAAATTTCATTACTTTTGTGGAATATTCAATACATTGCACAAATAGCTGCCCAAAGAACGTATTAGTTCAGTGCCTTTGGAAACATGAAAACATAAAAACTAGTTCATAAGTGAGATACATTATCTCTCATTAGGTTATTTAAGGCCAAAACCACTCTTATATATATCGTACATAAAGTATACCTTCGTAACATAGGGAAGGGAAAATAAAAATGGGTGATCTCGGATGCTTAGTAAGGGTAAAAAAGAGAGATATGTAAGCATAAACATGATCATAAGGGTATAAGATCATGATCATAACATTATAAGATCATACCCTTCATATCATAAACATAAATCATGGGATAAAGTTTAGGAGTTCATAAGGCATGAATCATGGGGAAATCAAAATCATAATCCATGAAAGCATAAAAAAGGAATAAGACATAGAATTGTGGAATACAAATAAACATAGAAAATATTATGTCAAGGCTCCTACAAATACCTTCATAACATGTTAGTCTTGGGCTACAACCTATGTACCCACTCTGGTCTTGGGATAACAACTTGTATACCATATTTTTTCAGTTTGGGATATAATTCACGTACCCTCTTACTTCCAATCTTGGGCCACAACCCATGTAACTTCGTGTTTTTGGGCTTGAACTATAATCCATGTACCTTCTTATTTCTCGTCTTGGCCTACAACCATTGTAACTTCTTGTTTTTGGGCTTGGGAAACAACCCATGTACCTTCTTATTTTTAGACTTGGGCTATAACCTGTTTACCCTTTGAGCTCATATACCATTTATCATTACCCAATGTATTACAGAGAGATATATGTACCACCCATATCATAATTAAATAATACATACATTTTCCACAAAATCATAAACAATCATATCTTAACCCATGAAATGAAATGGGTGTTATAAACAACATATCATAAACTATGAAATGAAATGGATATCATAAAACGTTAATCATATTATAACCTATGGAAAATATATAGGTTTCATAATAATTTAATCCTAGAATAACCCATGAAAGGAAGTGAGTTTCATAAGAATTTATCATGGTATAACCCGTTGAAGAGAAATGGGTTCCATAATCATATAACCCGTGGAAGAGGGAAAAGTTTCAAAAATATATAACTGATGAAAGAAAAATTGATTTCAAAAACATATAACCCATGAAAGAGAAGGGATTTTGTGAACATCATTCCATAATGTGAAGACCATTAAGAGGAAGAATATCAATGGAGACTTCATATTATTTCCTAGAAAGGCATGAGTAACTTTAATGGATATCCACTTAGATAGAAAATAATTTTTAAATATCCTTTAAAACCATTCATTGAGGAAAATATCCTTTATTATTTGAAATATTCATTTTAAGACATAAAAAATTTTGAAAACCATTTTATTTTAAAATAAACTTGAAAACATAAAAAGGAGTCTAGAAAACATTTGAAACTATTTTCCCTTGAAAGCTTATAAAAGAAGCTTTAATTTGTTTTTGAAAAACCTTTTTTAAATACTTTGAAAAATTATAAATGGATCCTGATTTAAAAAAAATAACTTTTATATAAAATGGATTTGAAAATTTATAAATAAATCTTGCTATATTTTAAATCATTTTCTTTGAAAACAACCTTTTGAAAATATATAAGGGATCCTTTGAAAATCACTTAAAACATCTTTTGAACATAATTTTTTTTAAACATTTTTCATTGAAAATCACATTAAATATAAAAAATTCCATAATATTAGGAAAACAATTTCTTTATAAATAACCATTTAAACTTATATATTATTCTTCAAGGAAATTATGGTCATGATAGTGGGTAAGTCTGTACATGCCGAACATTAATTTTGCACCTTAAAATTTTAGAAAAGTGCCTTGACTGAAAAATGACAAGAATATTCCTTTTAATTTTTTTAAAAAGGTAAAAAATGGATAAAAATTTCATTTATAAATAATATTATAATATTAAAACGTTTTTGAAAACCTTTTAGAAAACATAGTTTTGAAGGAACACAAATTTCCAACTGAAAAGGACGATATAGCCATATTTCCATAAAATATTTATTATTTATATTAAGTAATAAAGAGTAGAAAAATGGTACCATTAAATGGGTATGACATGAATATACATAGGGTAAGAAAATTCATGAGAGTTCTTGAGATATATTTCATAATATTTCATCAATGGTAGCGTAATTATAAACAATCTTGATAAACGATGAGATTGAAACTATAAACCTTTACCTAATTTGGTAAATTTAAATCATGATGGAAAGAATAAAATTACATGAAGATTAAAATATCATTAAAAGAATTATTTTCATGATATAACATTTTAAAATTCATTTTATACACTTTATATAAAGATATAGGTGCATAACATGACATGTTTCTCAAAGAAGGAAAATTGAGACAAAGTTACTTTACTGATTTGGTAACTTTTGAAACATAACCCCCATGAAATAGATATCATAAAATGGATATGTAAATACACATAAAATTGATTATAATAATATTATAATACATAAATGGGAATTATACACACCACATAAATGAAATGAGTGATGAATAAGTCATGAATCTCACAAAAATAAAAAGTGAGATGAAATACGATTATCTTATGTCTTGACTCTCATCGTACTCATTAAAACATCTTTCATAATAAATATAATTTTATTATAAATATATCATATGACAATATTATTATATATAAAATCTTATATAGGTTTATTATTACTTTATATTACCCTATTATTAACAATTCTATGTTAAGGATTCACTTTGGGTAATATCCACTTTGTTCTTCGTATATGTTTTGACTCGTTATTCTTGATCATCTTACTTAGATCATGATTTAATTACTTAAAGAATGTAAAATATTATATAAATGTCATATATATTCATTATATATGTATTCATACTATTATAAAAAATATATAAAGATGAAATGGAATACACTGTTCATAGAGGAGGTAGGTCGTATGTACACATGAATGTTGTTTATGTTTTGTTGTTGTATTGAAAGAAAGTAAATGAAATATATATATATATATATGTATATAATATAATTATAGTATAATTATTATCTTATATATATATATCATATATTTTTACTAAAACCATCCTTTACACATTCCATGTAAAGTGTGAATGAATAACATTGCTTTGAGGTGGTGATAGTCCACACGTCCACAAACAATGTTATCGTATTTACACAAGATAGAAAGTATAAAGGTATGTTTAATAAAAGAATTAAATATGTATAAAGACATAATAAATATAGTATAAATCATATATAAATATTGTTTCCATCATAATTTCCAACCATGAAAGGTGGGTAAGGAAAAATGAACAATCATCGTTTCGTGAGCCGATAATTCGACATACACATAAACAGTATGTTTGTTACCCATTATATAGAAGTGTGTGTCAGTGTAGGTAGAACCCCTAGTATAAAAACATATCAGTATATTTAGAATTATAGTTTTATTATATAATCATGGAATATGTATAATTGTAAGAGTGGATAAATAAATAAATCTAAAGATTTTGTGGAAGAATGTTACCTCTTATTCGGGTAACTCCTTTTGGTTAGCACCAAAGGGATCCCTTGGATGAATCTATGGACAACAGGAGGATTCTAGGATGATTTAAGGGATTTTGAGGAGATATGTTTTTCATATATTGGTTTATCCAAAGTGTCTTGATAAGTTTGAGTAAGTGGTAGGAGAGGAGGCCTTTTTATAGCGGGGGAGGAGTGATACTCTTGTAAATTTTGGGAAAGGGAATTCCAACCACGTTTTTACAAGGTAAAGTGGCTCCCATAATGGAGGAAATTAAATAAAAGGTATTATAGGTTCGAAATATATCAGTCCAATGGATCTTGGAAAAGTTTCTAGGTCATTGTTCCCTTAATATTAAGGTTTAGTCCCTTATTAAGCGTAATTTTACCTTAATCGTTGTAATGAATTTTAACTAATTTCACTAATATTTATGGTAGAAAACTAAGTTTACCTTATTATAAATTATAAATTATTATTATTCTGAATATTGAATATATTTTTCAATTTAAAATCACATGATTGGAAGAAATTAATTTAAATTTAATCCTGTAGACAGGAAGATAATGCGGGTTTTTAAAGTAAAAATGTCCAAAGGTTTTCTAGGGTTTTATACCCAATTTCAAATTAAAATTGATTAAAATGAACTATATTGAATTAATTTATACATTATTTATATTATCTGACTTTAAAACCAAATTAAAATATAATTTAACATTAAAAATAAATTAGTTGAAAAAACAGTTTTAATTAAAATTCAGCATTTCTCACTATTCACCAAACAATTAAGTTTCTCAGAAAAATAAACAAAATCACCATAAACTAATTTTTATATTTATATTTAAAATATTAAGTTTATTTTTACATATATAATCTAAAAAAGTTCAAAAAATTTTATTTAAAATAGGTTTTCCATTAAATGACGGTAAAATTTCCTTTATAAAAATATTGAGTTTTATGAAAAATATTGGGTTTGTTATTATCTTATGATTACCAAATATATTGGATGAATATAAAAAGTATTTGATTAAATAATATATATATATATATATATATATTAAATTAATATCACTCACTAATTATAATTAATTTAATTTATTAGGAAAAAACAACTTTGTGAGAATAAAAATAACAGTATTTTTCTTTATATTCAATTGGTTTTCATATTGATTTCTAATTAATTTTTAACCAATGAATTAATTATATATTTGTGTATATAATATATTTTAATAATTTATTTAATACTATTTAAAACCACTAATTTAATGTCTAGGTTATGTCTTTTTATATTAGATAATAAGATTTTAATAATATATTTTTGTGTGGTAGAACTCTGTCTTCTGTGTTGCGCAAGTCATCAAGGAAAGTCATTGTTTTATGTAATGAAAGCTAATCTAGAAATTCCATAAATTTAAAAATTACCTTGGTGTTGAGTATAACAAAAGTCTGACTTAGTGCTTTAATATATATATATATAAACTATTTCCAGTGTTGCGTGTAATGTTAAATATCAAAAATATTAAATCAATTCGAAAAAAAATAATTCACAAAATCTAGAGGTGTTACATTCTACCCCCTTAAAATGAATTTCAAACTTGAAATTCAACTGGGTTATCAAAGATTTAGTACTTGAAATTTCCTTTCATAGAAACCCACATCATAAAAACAAATACTAAAACTTCCTTT
This sequence comes from Viscum album, assembly GCA_963277665.1. NCBI lineage: Eukaryota > Viridiplantae > Streptophyta > Magnoliopsida > Santalales > Viscaceae > Viscum > Viscum album. The sequence continues at coordinate 244,776,233 of OY728135.1, read as the reverse complement.
TAAAAAAATAAATCTGGAAACATAATAGTTACCCAAAGTAACATATAAATAGGTTTCCACATAAGAGAACATTGTTTGGCAGTAAATATTGGACATGGATGAAAAATTTAAATATTTATAGGGAGTTATCATGGTCTTCAATCACTAACAAGTGAATCATCAATGGAAAGTTGAGGGTCTCAAAGTCATAAATATGTGACGATTTAAAAGGCCATTAGTTCAAAAAAATAAGGTATTAGGAAAATATTTTTTTTGATAATTTTCCTAATGTTGATTAATTCTTTTATTGACCAAGAATATAAGTATATTTACTTTATATATTTCTAAAAACACAATTCCATCCTTTGGTTGTGCTTCAATCAATTTCTAATTCATCCATTACTTCAAGAAATGGATATCAAAAATCAACATTGATGTCTAAAGTACTAAAATACATTTTCAATGATTCTTAAGGTATATAATGAAGTTTCTAAGGATCATGTAGTCACACTGAGGGGGGTGGGGGACGAATCAGTTGTGACTTGTTTTTTCAAAATTCTTTTACTTTATCAAACCCATTCAAACCTCTGTCACCTGTTAGGACACGTGGATCCTGTATACAATGCAGAATGTAAATGAAACACAACACACAATATTTTTACAAAATTTTGTACTAAGACCTATGTCCTTACTACAACCAGTGATAACACATGGTTACATATTTTTAACTATATATAGATATTTATAACCAGGGAAAGTCCCATACCCATCAACACTGAGTCTCACAGTGTTACACTCTAGAGTAACTGTAGAGACCCAAATCTTGATGTACATGGACATTAAATTACTTCTGAGAAATACTCAATACATAATGAAAACAGACACACAAGGACTGTAATAATTTAGTGTTTTTGGAAACTCGGAAAATAATATTCTAATCGTGGTGAAAGATCTTCAACATCTCCCATAAAGATCTTCCAATTTTGATTTCTTACCTAAAACCGTTCTTTAAATACTGGGGAAAATAAAACATAAAAAGGGTGAGCCCAAATTCTCAGTAAGGGTAAGCATAGAGAACATAAAACAATCCATAAACATTTGAATGCAAAAACTTGAACTTAAAATCTAAAAATCAAAATCATAAGCAACGACATAAATCTTGGAAGTACACAAGGAATAGATCATAAAGGAACATTAGTCATGATAAACTAGAATGGTAATAAAACATTTAATTGTGGAATTCATTAAGCACATGTTATAATTTCTATAGTGGCCAAAGAATTGCTGCCAAGACCATCTTATTGGACAAAGTCCCATTCTGAATCGAGTTCACTCCTCGTTCTAGTCCTGTAACACTGAATCAGATTAACTTACCGTTCCATCCATGTCTATCTCATGAGATATAAATCTTTACCCAATTCATTGGAGGGAGATATAGGTCCCACCCATCTCATAATGAAATCATTCTTACTTGTTCCACAACATAAACATAAATCATTCATCATAACCCAAAGAATAAAATGGGTTTCATAAACATCAACCCATCATAACATAATCCATATAAAAAAATGGATATAATTTCATCATAAGAGAAGTAAAACCATGTAAATCATAGATACATTATAATTGAAACATACACATATGAAATAATGTCATCTTATATGGAAAATGGTTTTGATAAAACACTTGAAATGAATCCTTGAGGAAAATATCCTTTCTTCTGCAAAATCATTTTATTTCCACAAAATTACATTCAATTTTAAAATAAAAGTATTTTTTTGAAAATATTCATAAAATCTTGTAGAGTAATCTTCATGAAAATGAGGCGTTATGAAACCATAAAAATCCGTTCACGCCATATAAGTTAAAAATAAAATTCTTCTCGTACTTTTGTCGGAAAAGTCAAAAAGTACCTCGTATAAAAAAAGATTCCTTACATACCATGTAGTAAAAGTAAAAAATGGGTAAAAATGACTTTAAAAATACATGAAAACATTTTTATAAAACTTGTACATGGATGATAAATATAACCCTAGTAAATACTTACGTATAAGAAATCTCGGATAAAAATGAGATTTGCAAAATTATCCCTTACCTTTGGTCTGATATGCTTCGTACGTATCCTAACCTCCTGTATAATGATTTAAATAATTTCATTTACTTATTACAGAATAATATTCATTGTTATGATATCATATATGGTTCACTTATGACTTTATATTACCCGTTCTTTTGTAAATTTCATGTTAAAGCAGTGTTTTGGGTAAAACGTTTTATTTATCGTACGTGTTTGGACTTATTGTTCTTGATATTATTATTACTTATATCATGATTTACTTACTTACATAATGTAAAACATGATTTATATATCATATAAATTCAGTATATATATATATATAATAGATAGATAAATGAAATGAAACACACCGTTCATGGAGATGGTAGGCCGTACGTACGCATGAACGCTGTTTTCCTTTCTTTATTGACTTGAATGGAAGTAAGTATATGACATATATATATATATATGTATACATAAATCTAGTAGATTCATTATGTCATATATTTCATTATTATTCATTATATATACTTTATAATCATTCTTGAATGGTTAATCATGGAAAATGAATCTCATCGCGTTCGTGGAGACGGTAGTCCGTACGTACGCACGAGCGATGATATCATTCCCATGATCATGGAATTGTATTGAATATGTATAATATTACAGAATAAATATCACTTTACAATAACCATATATAGTTATTTATTTACACCATTATACCCATCCATGTAAGGTGGTGGTGGAAAAACTGATTACACCACGGCTTGGAGACAATATTCCTTATGTACGCACGCATGGTGATTTCATTTTCCGTAGGATGGATAGAAGGTGAAATAGGGTTGTTTAATATTCATAATAACATATCAGTATATGATTGATACTGATTTTATTACTTTATAATGAAACAACTAAATAAGAAGAAGTTGAAGAAGAAAGAAACTTGAGAGAATCGAAAGAAGAGATTACCTCTTCTTCGACACACCTCCTTTAAGGCTTCTCTTACGGAAGTAGAGATGGTCTTTTGAGAAGACCAGAACCTCAAGAATATTTCTAGGGAAGTGTAGAAGAGAAATGGGCATGGGTTGGACGAGCTTAAAGGCTCAAAAGGGTGTGAAGAGAAGAGGGAAGGGGTGCCCTTTTTATAAGGGACGAGAGGGGCACCTTTGGAAAAACTTAAAATATTATTTTATAATAAAGTCATATTCAGTTTTTAATAGCTCCAAATTGGTTTATTTCTAAGCTAAGGTGGGTATGGGTTGAAATCCTCTCAACCAATAGATTTTATATAGGTTTGGGTCATTATATTAACCTTATCTTTTAGTTTTAACTCTTAGTTACACTACTGGAATAATTGGCTGCTGCGCCTGGGAACACGGGCGACCGCCAACGGCAGTCGCTATTGACAGTATTAGCGACCGCCAATGGCGGTCGCTACTGCTGAAAAGAATTACGCGGGATATTTCCCGCCCCCCCCCGCCACTGTCTTCCTCATCCGCCGCTGCAACTCCCCATCGACGTCGGTGTGACCCCCGCCGCCGCACTACCACTCTCAGTCAAGCCCGTCGCCACCCCCAGTTCTCTCCCGACCACTCTCAGTCAACCTCGTTACCCTTCACATGACCGCCGCCGATCACCCGAGCCTTCCCAAAAGACCAGAACGCCATCTCCTCCTCCTCCGGCCACCGTGTATCGGCCATGGTCGGCGGTCGTCCATCCCATTGCAACCCCCCAACACCCCCGCATCCCTGCACACATCCAACGGACGCTCGAAGCAGAATTCCAGGTAGGTTTTTAGGGACCGCCAGAGGCGGTCGCTGTTGATCAACAGCGACGACTCAAATGCGACCGCCAGAAGCGGTCGCATGGCGGTCTCTATAGGGCTTTAGCGACCGCTTTTGGCGGTCGCTAAAGACCATATATCTAGTAGTGTTAATTAGATTGACATTTACCATGTTACTTTGTATTTTTATATTATATAGTTAATAAACTTACCAAATACATCCAAGAGACCCCCAAGTGGTGCATTAAGGATACACCTATCATGATATAAGTATCTTGGCCGATCCTTATAATAAAAATTAATAATATAATATCTGTTTTAAAAACTATTTTATGTCAATTTTGACACTATTTGGTAATTGATTTTTTTTTTAAATCATAACAGCATGATTAGGTCCAAAAAAGTTAATTAAATCAATAATAACATGCCATATTAACCTATAAAATTAGTGGAATTTATAAAACGTCTCAAATTACATTTATTTGAGTATTTATAACATCAATTATGTTAATATTTCATTAATAAGATAATTACTGCATCATCATTGTATCATAAATAAATTAAATTATTTAATGTCTAAAAATTATAAATAAAATACCATTATGTATAAAATATTTTTATCTTTATAATGAATATTTATAGTTGAATTTATCTTATGTATAACCCTATATTAAAAATGTTTTAGTTATTAAACTTTGATTTTAACTATTTTAACTATTCTTTAAATAAAATAATATTAAATGTCCTAATCTAATTCAAGTGGTCCTAAATGGTCATATTTTATTCATAAGGTTTTTTTTTGTCGAATTACACTTATCCAATAGAATTAGGACATGTGTTAGGGTAATAATAATATCATTTTTACCCTTAATTACCCTATTTACTTTTAACCGTGGTAAAAAAATGTAAAAAGTTACTATTCACCAAAAAATATTTTCATCTCGTTGAACCACATTTTAGCACTTGATATTAACCGTGTTTCTCATATTTTCAAAATTCCACTCACAAATGTGGTAAAATTAAGTTTTATGTGAATTTGTAAATTCTCCTAGGAGGTGGGTAAAAGACGGTGAAAAGTTCAATAAAATTTTTATATATCTAAAATTATTATAAAATGACTCCAATGAATTAATTTGAACTCATATAGGTATTATGTATCAATTTAGACCTAAAATAAATTTAAATAAAATAAATAATTATTTAAATAAAAATTTGGTTTTTAAATAGTAACCGAGTGTTTTCACTATTCATCAAAAATTGAAAGTTTTCATAAAAATACCAAAATTTCACCCTAGGCTAATTTCGATACTCTGAATCCAAAAATGAAGTCCATTTTAAAAGAAAAAATTTACAAAATTTCAAAAAGTGATTATTACTATTCATAACAGCTAGTTAATAATAATATTATAATAATATCTTGTTTAGTGAAACTCGGTATTGCGTACTACACATGCTATCGAGGAAGGTCACGATTTCATGTAATGTAAGCCAATTTAGGGTTGTGTGTAGTGTAAGACTCCTTTTTTGTTGCGTATAACAGAATCCAACCATATTTCATTTATACATTGAATATATATATATACACTCAATGTTGCGTATAACATAATCAAAACTTATTTCATTTATAAATTAAAAAAAATCTATACTTAATGTTGCGTAAAATAATTTCCACAAAACTAACTTGAAATTGTGTGTAACACGAGCCAAGAATAGTGTTGCGTATATTGCACGCTAATACGGTGTTGCGTATAGCGCAAGATAATCTTGGTGCAGCGTACAACAAAAGACATCAAAGAAATTAAAAAGAATAATTCTCAAAAAATCTCGGGTTGTTACATTCTACCCCCCTTAAAATGAATTTCGCCCTTGAAATTCATCGGGGTTATAAATGGTTTACTACTCAAAATCTTATTTAATAGAAACCCACCTCATAAAAAGGAATACCAAAACCAATCTTTAAAAACTAAAGTATGAAATGTAACGGTTACCCAAATTAACTAATCACTGGGTTTCCACATAGAAGAACATATGTGAAAATATGGATATGGAAGAGAAATAGAACCGTCATGTTCTGATGGAGAGTGGTAGAGAACATGGCTATGAAAAATACAACAATCCCAAAGCCATAAATTTGTGATGATCTAGGGTACCATCTGATTCATCGGATATAAGGGCACTAGGACAATATTTTTGGTTTTCAAGATCATTTCCCTAAAGTTGAAGAATTTGAATTAGAAGAAATACTTACTTTATTTTGGTATAATCTCACTGTTGTTCGTGCCTTGAAAAATTTCCACTTCATCTCTTAAAGAAATGAATTTGAATTTGTCTTCCGTGAAGTGTTAGCAGATCATGTGATAGAATGATAGGTCTGTCTCAAACATAAGTTAGGAAAATTTCTATACATAAGTCCATATATGGTGAGATTAATCATATATGGCTCCTAAAATGGACTTATACTTCATCTATCATAAAATAAAACTAGTTTCTACTTACCAGGGGCTTCCTGTAGGATAGTGGTAGGCGATGAAGGCCTGTCGCACTTCAGTTGTGGGTTCGATTCCCACAACCTTGTCCAACGCGACGGGTTGTCGCCCATCCTACGGGTTGTCCTTTTTCTAAAAATATTCTATTATAACATTTCAAAAATAATATCAAAATGTTCTAGCCTTAAACAATACTAACTTATGTTCAACATAATCCATTCCAATCTTTAGGCTTATCCAAAATACTTCTTTCTAAACTCATAGTATAAGGAGAATGATTACTAAAAAGGTCATATAAAAATAATGTTAATACCAAAATTTATCCCTCATATATCTTGTTCGTCATACTCCAATCATGTGAATACCTTAATCATGTATTCTCTTGAAAAATGAATACCCATTTAACCTTAGTGAAAACATGAATGCTATCAAAAGTTAACTCTTTCCACATACCAAAATCCAAAAATTCTATATACTCAAACCATGATATAACTTTGTCTTTATATCAGTCATGAGCTCATGAATACTATCAAACATTTAATTTTCTCTTTATCCCTTCATTATGTGCATATCATATTCTTTACAAAATATTTGAATCACTTTTCATGGATACCGGTACCATTCAACACATACTTTCAAATACTTTAGGAAAAACAATAGTGTAACAATACTTAGATGTGTCTTTATTCCATAGTACCATTACCTATAAAACATAACTCTTGATGAACATAAATCATTCCACTACCTTCTTAAACCATTGACCAAGCTTCAACACTCATTTTATCTCCTATATCATTTGTAGTCTCCTCATAATCATCCAGATAAATACTACCCATATGACCATGCTGATTCTCTTCATGAGATTTTCCCTTAGGGCATTGGTTTGCATAATGCTCATACATTCCACATTTAAAACATCTAATCATTGTTGATGTCGTAGAAATACCATTATCTTTCTCCATGGTGTTAACTGAACATTTTCCTTTGCACTTACTAGATTTGTGTCCTTCTTTTCCGCACCCAAACCATCTTCCAGTTCCTTTGAAACATTCTCCTTGCTGCCTCTTCCCACATGATTTACATGAGAGAAATTGAACATTCTTTCCTCTATAATCATCATAAAACTCCATCTTTATCTTATTATCTGAGTCAAGAAACTTACCAAAGTTGAGATTATTGATCATATTATGTGATTTCTGATTAGTCATAATAACGATATGTGGACCTCCAGATCCAATTTCATTTGGTTTCTCAGGAAGAATATCATTCCATTGTCCATTATATCCTCTACTATCGTGAATCTTCCCGTTTCCAGCGATTTTCTAAAACCCAAAAAGAATAGTGTGAGAGGACAAAATCATAATCAAGGGGGATTAACTTCAATATCTAACATTTTAGGTCAGATTCTAAGTTCGTTACCATAATTCTAGGACTATAACCTATACTTATACTTAACCTTAGGGACATCCCTAGACATACCATAGAAATATCTCTAGGGATCTCACTAAAGTTTTCAGATCCTAGTTTCCAAAGGTTAACTAAACCTTTCCTCTGGTACCAACTGTAGAGACCCAAATATTGACGTACATGGACATTAAATTACTTTTGCAGAATACTTAATAAAAAATGAAAACAGACACACAAGGACCGTAATAGTTTAGTGTCTTTGGAAAATCTGAAAATAATCTTCTAATCATGGTGAAAGATCTTCAACATCTCCCATAAGGATATTCCCCTTTTGATTTCTTACCTAAAACCTTTCTTTAAATCCCGGGGAAAAGAAAACATAAAAAGGGTGAGCTAAAATGCTCAGTAAGGGTAAGCATAAAGAACATAAAACAATCCATAAACATTTGAATGCAAAAACTTGAACATAAAATCTAAACATCAAAATCATGAGCAGTGACATAAATCTTGGAAGTACACAAGGAATAGATCATAAAGGAACATTAGTCATGATAAACTATCATGGTAATAAAACATGTAATTGTGGAATTCATTAAGAACATGTTATTATTTACATAGTATCCAAGGCATTGCTGCCAAGACCATCTTAGTGGACAAAGTCCCATTCTGAATCGAGTTCACTCCTCGTTCCAGTCCTGTAACACTGACCCGGATTAACATACCGTTCCAGCCATGTCTATCTCATGAGATATAAATCTTTACCCAATGAATTGTAGGGAGATATAGGTCCCACCCATCTCATAATGAAATCATTCTTACTTGTGCCACAACAGAAACATAAATCATTCATCATAACCCAAAGAATAAAATGGGTTTCATAAACATCATACCATCATAACATAATGCATATAAATCAAATGGATATAATTTCATCATAAGAGAAGTAAAACCATGTAAATCATATAGACATTATAATTGAAACATACACATATAAAATAATGTCATCTTATATGGAAAATGGTTTTGATAAAACACTTGAAATGAATTATTGAGGAAAATATCCTTTCTTCTTCAAAATCATTTTATTTTCACAAAATTACATTCATTTTTAAAAGAAAATTATTTTGTTTAAAATATTCATAAAATCTTGTAGAGTAATCTTCCTTAAAATGAGGCGTTATTAAACCGTAAAAATCCGTTCACGCCGTATAAGTTAAAAATAACATTCTTCTCGTACTTTTGTTGGAAAAGTCAAAAAGTACCTCGTATAAAAAAAAGATTCCTTACATACCATGTAGTAAAAGTAAAAAATGGGTAAAAAGGACATTAAACATACATGAAAACATTTTTATAAAACTTGGACATGGATGATAAATATAACCCCAGTAAATACTTACGTATAATAAATCTCGGATAAAAATGAGATTTGCAAAATTATCTCTTACCTTTGGTCTGATATGATTCGTACGTATCCTAACCTCCTATATAATGATTTAAATAATGTTATTGACTTATTAAAAAATCATATTCATTGTTATGATATCATATATGGTTCACTTATGACTTTATATTACCCGTTCTTTTGTAAATTTCATGTTAAAGCAGCGTTTTGGGTAAAACGTTTTATTTATCATACGTGTTTGGACTTGTTGTTCTTGATATTATTATTACATATATCATGATTTACTTACTTACATAATGTAAAACATTATTTATATATCATATATATTCAGTATATATATATAATAGATAGATAAATGAAATGAAACACACCGTTCATGGAGACGGTAGGCCGTACGTACGCATGAACGCTGTTTTCCTTTCTTTATTGACTTGAATGGAAGTAAGTTGATGACATATATATATATATGTATACATAAATACATTAGCTTCATTATGTCATATATTTCATTATTATTCATTATATATACTTTATAATCATTCTTGAATGGTTAATCATGGAAAATGAATCTCATCGTGTTCGTGGAGACGGTAGTCCGTACGTACGCACGAGCGATGATATCATTCCCATGATCGTGGAATTGTATTGAAGTGTATGTATAATATTAAAGAATCAATATCAATTTTAAATAACCATATATAGTTATTTATTTACACCATTAAACCCATCCATGTAAGGTGGTGGTGGAAAAACTAATTACACCATGGCTTGGAGACGGTATTCTGTACGTATGCACACGTGGTGATTTCATTTTCCATAGGATGGATAGAAGGTGAAATAGGGTTCTTTCATATTCATAATAACATATCAGTATATGATTGATACTGATTTTATTACTTTATAATTAAACAACTATATAAGAAGGAGTTGAAGAAGAAAGAAACTTGAGAGAATCGAAAGAAGAGATTACCTCTTCTTCGATGCACCTCCTTTAAGCCTTATCTTAAGGAAGTATAGTTGGTCTTTTGAGAAGCCCAGAACCTCCAGAATATTTCTAGGGAAGTGTAGAAGAGAAATAGTCAGGGTTTGGACGAGCTTAAAGGCTCAAAAGGGTGTGAAGAGAAGAGGGAAGGGGTGCCCTTTTTATAAGGGAGGAGAGGGGAACCTTTGAAAAAACTTAAAATATTAATTTATAATAAAGTCATATTCGGTTTTTAATATCTCCAAATTGATTTATTTCTAAGATAAGGTGGGTATGGGTCGAAATACTCTAAACCTATAGATTTTAGACAGGTTTGGGTCATTATATTAACCTTATCTTTTATTTTTAACTCTTAGTTAATTAGATTGACATTTACCATGTCACTTTGTATTTTTATATTATATAGTTAATAAACTTACCATATACATTAAAGAGACCCCCAAGTGGTCCATTAAGGATACACCTATCATGATATAAGTATCTTGGACGAACCTTAGTTTTTTAGGAATATAATAACAATTAATAATATAATATTTATTTTAAAAACTATTTTATGTCAATTTTGACTTTATTTGTTAATTGATTTTTTTGAAAATCATAACAGAATGATTAGTTCTAAAAAAGTTAATTAAATCAATACTAACATGCTATATTAACCTATAAAATTATTTTAATTCATAAAAAGTCTCAAATTACATTTATTTGACTATTTATAACATCAATTATGTTAATATTTCATTAATAAGATAATTATTGGATCATCATTGTCTCATAAATAAATTAACTTATTTAATGTCTAAAAATTATAAATAAAATACAATTATGTAGAATATATTTTTATCTTTCTAATGAATATTTATAGTCTAATTTATCTTATGTATAAAACTATATTAAAAATATTTTAGTTATTAAACATTGATTTTAACTATTTTAACTATTCTTTAAATAAAATAATATTTAATGTCCTAATCTAATCCAAGTTCGCCTAAATGGTCATATTTTATTCCTAAGGTTGTTTTTGGTCGAATTACACTTATCCAATAGAATTAGGACATGTCTTAGGGTAATAATAATATCATTTTTACCCTTAATTACCCTATTTACTTTTAACCGTGGGGAAAAAAAGTAAAAAGTTACTATTCACCAAAAATTATTTTCATCTCATTGAACCACATTTAAGTCCTTGATATTAACCGTGTCTCTCAGATTTTCGAAATTCCACTCACAGAAGTGGTAAAATTAAGTTTTATGTGAATTTGCAAATTCTCCTAGGAGGTGGGTAAAAGACGGTGAAAAGTTCAATAAAATTTTTATATATCTAAAATTATTATAAAATGACTCCAATGAATTAATTTGAACTCATATAGGTATTATGTATCAATTTCGACCTAAAATAAATTTAAATAAAATAAATAATTATTTAAATAAAAATTCGGTTTTTAAATAGTAACCCAGTGTTTTCACTATTCATCAAAAATTGAAAGTTTTCAGAAAAAAACCAAAATTTCACCATAGGGTAATTTTGATACTCCGAATCCAAAAATGAAGTCCATTTTAGAATATAAAATTTACAAAATTTCAAAAAGCGTGTATTACTATTCATAATAGCTAGTTCATAATAATAGTATAATAATATCCTGTTTAGTGAAACTCGGTATTGCGTACTACACACGCTATCGAGGAAGGTCACGATTGCATGTAATGTAAGCCAAGTTAGGGTTGTGTGTAGTGCAAGACTCCTTTGTTGTTGCGTATAACATAATCCAACCATATTTCATTTATAAATTGAATATATATATATATATATACACTCAATGCTGCGTATAACATAATCAAAACTTATTTCATTTATACATTAAACAAAATCTATACTTAATGTTGCGTAAAATAATTTCCACAAAACTAACTTGAAATTGTGTGTAACACGAGCCAAGAATAGTGTTGCGTATATTGCAAACTAATACGGGGTTGCATATAGCACAAGATAATCTTGGTGTAGCGTACAACAAAAGACATAAAAGAAATTAAAAAGAATAATTCTCAAAAAATCTCCAGTTGTTACAGTAACAATATATTTTACAAGTTCCCTCCTACACTAGTGACTCCTGAGTCCCATAGAAGGATCTTTATACTGCATCCTACAGTGTTACCAGCATCCCACTAGCCTACTCCAGAGTACGACTGGAGACTTACACCGCTTTAGAGTCCCACTAAAGACTTCACAATCTTGAATCCCACAATATTTGATCCAATGATAGGATGATTATATAGTCTTCCTCTACAAGATTGCTGGATCACACCAGATTGTGTACAATTCAAGTACCTTTTCATTGGTTTTATTCTTGATCAATAAATAATGATCACCTATAGATGTTCAGATACCTCAGTTCAACACTTCTCGAGCAATTATTTCTTTTTATGAAGACCCGACATCACTAAGCACTGAAAACTTGGATACAAAAATATTCTAAATCACTGATAGAATAACTACTTCGGCTTCAATCTGAAATACTGCATGCTGAATATGGAATTAATATTTCATGTGCACTTTATGAAACATCATGAATGTATTTATAACATTTCATGACCTTTTCAACTTGTGTCAAAAAAATTTCTTATGCATGTACGTATTTATTTCACGCACACCATAACATACAATATTCACTTGCATAATCACTTTACACTGTCTAAAATATTTATCTTCATGCACACACTGTCTACTATTTGATACTCAATTTATGTGTATGCATGGAGGCATGTATATACTTTATATTGTCTTCTCAATGTTGTCAACCTTCTCAAATCCTTAAAACACACATTGCACTTTATGTTTATTCAACCCTTCGTACAAACACACTATTTAGTTTGCACACACCTTACTCAAACCTTATATGTTTCTTGTATTCAATAAATGGGAATCATGTATGTGCACATGCACAATATGTTGCTTCTATATCATACATACTTCCCCTTCATGCAACTAGTATGCACACGTACACACTTTCCACACTTCTTGTGCACTTACCTTCGTACACTGCTCCTTCATGCAATAGACATATACATTACTTTTCTTCTTCACACAAACCCACTATATTCATGTGCACAAATGAAACACTCAAATAATAATATTTTTATGTGAAAATACAAATGAATATTGAAAAAGTGAATTCAAATCCTTCTACACAAGATTCTTTGTATATAAACACAGTATGTGGTTCCTTAAACTCTCCCACAATAGTGAGCTATGCAGAACTCAATTCATCGCACATCACCTTGAGTTTGAAATGCACATGTCAAGTACTCATAGGATTATTCACGTTTTTGCAAAAAAAGATAACAAAGAACTAAAAATTATGCGATATAGATAATATCATGAAACAATCTTCCACTAAAAATCAAACCCTCTCAAATTTGGAAAAAAAAACAAAACCCCTCCATTGGTATTTTTAAGCAATGAACATCGACTCTGAACCTTCAAGATAATTTGAAAATCATGATCTAATTGGATTGAGATATAGTATATGTTTAAATGGAGATCTTGATGGAGATAATATTCTCAAATAATCTCGGTGAAGAAGACAACACAACGAGGTCAAATTGACAGTCCAGATGAAACTTGGATAGATCAGATGGTTGTGGAGCTTAGTGAGTGATCTGATGGTCTAGATATTTCAATCGGATGATCCAACATCCATGATGCATTCCACGTTAAAAAACATGATCCCACATTGAAATGAATTTAATCTTGAATCTCCTTTATAATACAATCTAAGACAACATCCAGTCAATAACTTCTCTTCTCCCTCTCTAGTACCGCCTCATATTGGTTCTCTCTAGGTATGTTCCTACACCCACCTCCGCTGCCATGCTTCCCCGCATGGTGGTTACTCTACTTTTCTTATTCGTTTCATATGTTTCCACATTCTCATGAACTACCTTGACCTCAAGTTAGATGGATAGATGGATGTGGTTGAGCTTAGCCTCCCACACAGTGGTTCGTGTTGCTCCCTTAGCTAGCTATCCAGATGGCCCATATTTTTGTATAAAGATCTTTTAAAAAATTGTTGAGCCAAAATCCATATAATATACTACTCAAAATAAAACACCACCAACTTAAAAAACACCTCATAAAAAAATAAATCATTTTACATGGAACTTTTTAAAATATTGTAAACATTGTACACCCATTTGCACAAGTCTTTAGAACAAAATGACAGCTCAACAATCATCTGAATTAAAAATCATTGAATTTTTCACCTTCTTAATAAATTAAAAACAATTCCAAATTCATGAAATCACTTGACCAATTAAATCCCCCATTTGGATTTGTTTTCAATACCCAATTAATATTAACTCAATGATATCTTCTCCCCCTTATTGGTAATAAAGCAAAATTTATAAGCATGGGAAGGAATTCACATTTCCAGAATTCAAATTCCATGACTATCATATTATCTTCTGACACATATTGTATGATTTACTTTTAAGAAGGATGGAATAACTACTAGCTTAGAAAATATCTAAAATCAATCAAATCTAAGTCTACATGAGAAATTTTGTTTATAGAAAACAAGAGTGATCAAGTTTAACATCAATGCTGTCTATAAAATTTCATCACGTGACACCAATAATTGAAACCTCTTGTTAGGGGTTTTTAAAATGATTTCAAAAAACTCTCCTACATATATCTTAGAAAAAATATTAAAAATATTCAAGTGCAAGAATGTATTTACCCTTTCAAATTAATTTTCCATTTTTCTATGAATTTTTAAATCACTTCCTTTTGTAATTGATGAATTTTTTTATCATGAAAATGGGAGCATGTAATCATCATACCTCAATGATTAAAATATTCAATTTCCATAAATTTAGCTTTTAGAAATATCAAATTATTAACTTAACAAAACTTATAAAAATCATAAGATTTAAATTGAGATGGAAATTTATGATAGATAATCTTTTTTTCTCTCCTCAAGAGATGCACTCAATACTTTCTTTATCATGATTGACTTTCATCAAAAATAAATTACAAGTATCTTCTAAGATTATTTGAGATGTTTCAAAGAGACAACATGATGCCAATAGTCTTCCATGATGAACATATTTCTAGCCCTAAGATATTCACTACTTTTATAAATTTAGTTCTCCCCCCTGAATATATGCTTCACCTTAAATTCCCTTCATGAAAAACAAAAACAAAATATGGGAATATTGTGGCTCTTTAATGATCCTCAGTTAGAGAAATAGGGATGAGAGTTGCTTCTCAACCCAACAATCTTCTTAGATGAAAATGGATTATTCATATTTTCTAGCAATGAAATTTCATTTCTCTTTGATTGCTCCATATTTCTTGCCTCTTCCAACTGTTTTGGACTTACGATCAAACACTTTTTAGGAACATTCTCATTCTTTACTTTGTGTGTAGACCTATTCTTACCAACATTGGAAGTCACAAATGCTTTCCAATTCTTCTTCAATAATTCTTCTTGACCAGATAACAATGTCAAACAATTTTTACTTGAATGTTCAGACATGTTTCACTTATCATACACAACTTTAGAATTCAACAAGTTACCACCAATAGGAAACTTTTCATACTATTCATCAGTACTATCATTCATCAAATCAATCTTTTTATTTCTCTTCTGGACTGATTCTTTTTATGATTCCAACTTTCTTCTTTTTATATGAATGTTCATGGACAATTGAAAATAGTCCATGATGTGAATTTTATTTCCACAATAGACACATCGTTTCTTTGATGAGACACTCTTCACATCATTCTTCATGATCTTCTTGGGAGTTATTTGTTTAGAAACTTTATTTCTCTATTCACAACCCAAGGCTGACATGTCATCTTCATCTCTCACCTTCTATACTTTCTATTTTGGTCTTCTATTCACCTAAAAAATTATTTATGCATGATTGTAACATAACATAAATTATCATAACAATGAACACTTCTATTTTAATAATCATAGAAAATTTTAATGCGATCATATCTATTCTTGATAAACTGATCCCCTTTCTATGAATTCTGCTTCTGTTTAGCAGGTTTCAAATTTTCTTCATCTTTGCTCCCCCTAAATGCAGTAATTATATAATTTTCATACAATGAAATATTATGCCAAAAATTAATTTCTTGATATCTCAACTTCCAACATCACCAAAAGTAGCAAGAAAATCTTGATTTATTCCTTTATAACAAATTTTGACTATATTTTACATTTTTCTACTTTTTGATATCACATTTCTTCTTCTATGTTGTAATTGGGGAACAATAATTTCCACACTTCTTCACATCCATCTTTGAAGATGTTGTGGATTCTTGAGTATTTTTCTTCACCCATATTTTTCTAGATTTAAATATTGAATCAGCACTAGTCAACATGACAACATTAGAACACACAATTTTTTTCGGACAAAGGGTTACCTTCTTCAATGAGCCAACAATAGATTTATCTTTAGATAATCTCAAGATCTTCTTGCCACTAGTTTGATTATTTTCAAAAATAGGACTCTTATTAGATGAATCCTTGGTAATACTTATTTTCTCAATATCTTGGGAAGTCTCAGCTTGTGTCACTTCAATATTTCTCAATTTTAATTATAGTTCAAGACACTTTAAGTTGAGAGAAGTTTTCTCATCTTGAAATGATTTCATGAATTCTTACCACTTAATATTCATATTTTTGATCTCATCTTCATGCATCTAATTTGTCTTTGATAAAAAAAATTCAAGCTCCTTGATTCTTTATGATTTATCATTTAGCTGAGAATCTTTGACATTCATAGATATACTGTGAAGCTTTTCAAGTGAATGGATACCTTCTTTAATAAAATTTCAATATTTTATTTCTTAAAAACATTAGTTTCCAATTATTCAAAAACTTCAGTATATATTTATTTGCAAAGATATATTATATATTCCTTTACTTTCACAAGTCTTTTGAGAGTGTTGTTAATGCCAACCTTTTTATCCAATACTTCTTCCATAGCATTTGAATCTTCTTCTAAATGTAGTTTTTTCATTCTGAAGTTCCTTGAAAACTTTTTTAATACATATGACCACTTATTTGGGAAGTTTATTTAGTTTCTTTTTGATTTTAGAATTGAAGATATCATAATCATAGGTTGAACTTGATTTATCAAGTGATTTTGCTGAACAATTTACACTCTGAGTGACTTTAGATACCTGTTGATTTTCATTCGTATTTGTATTCTTATTCAGATTATTTTCCACTATTTTCTTTCTATTTTTATTTGATTTGATTGAAACATCAACTGTCATGAAAAAACCTGGGTTGACCTTGAACCGGTCACCCGATCCGGTCTGTGACATGGCCCAAGGGGCGTTCCTGATCCCCACGGGCTGGCAACTAGTGTCGAGAATGAAAACTAAACAAGTGGGAATGATTTGGCCTATAGATTAAAGATAATAAAATAAATAAAAAATGATAATAAAATGAAAACTAGCAGTGAAAGTAAAAATAAAATAGCACATACCTTCATGTGACTCTACAAGTCACCACCGACCTCAAACCAACGTCACCCTATGGTGACCGAAACTGTGCAAGAAGAAGCACCCAAAGCTAAAAAAACAAAGATAAAACTATAGGCCTGAGTATTAAAACTAAGTAGGAATTCCCAAACAATCTATTATTATATGCATTTCCTTTAAATAGAGGATCCATTAATTTCATGTTTGAAATATAATGTATAGAACTAGGTTTTTACACATTTTCTTATTTAAAATGAATCATGGTCCATTGCCCTTTTCTATTTAAAACCAGGTTCTTCTTCATGAAAGAGACATTACAATTTAGAGAGACATGAAGTTTTCTTTCACTTAAAAAGGAAGAAAGAAAGTGAAATTTTTTTAAAGTTATTTTAAATAATTTTTTTCAAAACAACTCATAACTTTATCAAAGAGGTTACACGGCATAAGGAAGCAGGGACAACAACCTCACAATAAGAGAAATGGAAAATATAGCACACAAATAACTATCCAAACAAGCACCACAATCATCCTCCACAGACCACTAAGTGCCAAAATACATGGGAGAACCTAGGATATCGTGAATATTCTAGAACATACTATACATGTGACTCATCCCAAAGGCATTCCCTACCCAATGATGTCATAATGCCCTAACGCCCGACTGTCGCCCAACCTGGCCTGGTCGAGGTGCCCAATCCCATAACAATAATAATATAACATCCCTTGTTATGGGCCACTAGCCAATTCAAGGTCTAAACTAGTGCAATAATCATTCATATAAAATTCACTTCATATGCTAGGTTCCCATGGAAAGTACTAAGTGGGGTGACCACCGATATCAAGCAAGAAACCAATCTCAAGCATAAGCATCACATGCTAAACATTTCATTAAAGAACCACATGCATACCACTTTGAAAACTAGAAACAAAATTCAAAACCCATTTAAGAAACCCAAACCAGAATTTTATATCCAAACACATTTACAAAGGCCAACATGGAATTTCATTAAGAATTTGATTTAAAAAACACAATAAAACCATTTATTGCAATACATTACAAGAAAAAAACCACTCCAATTCAAGAAAGACAATTTTAATAACATTTCTATATCAATAATTAATATTAAAACTAGGTGCAAAAAGTATAAATAAATGATTCTGAAATTTAAAGGTCAATGTTTAGAGATCCTACCTCAGAGTGGAACCAAACTGAAAATTCAGCCCTTGACGCTTTCTAACTAAGAGCTTCTGCTCCCCCAAAGATCATATGCATCTTCACATACATATAAGGGAACCTATGAACACATCAGCATGGACATGAAAGTGTGTAAGGAGATCCTTACATACATGATTATATGCGTATACCTGTATCCACTCATGTACGTATGCATTTCCACACACACACACACACACATATATATATATAGGCACACCTCAACCCATACATGTATATTCACTAACATGGATGAATTTACACATAATGGG
Organism: Viscum album; assembly: GCA_963277665.1. NCBI lineage: Eukaryota > Viridiplantae > Streptophyta > Magnoliopsida > Santalales > Viscaceae > Viscum > Viscum album. The sequence continues at coordinate 244,757,152 of OY728135.1, read as the reverse complement.
GGGACCTACATATATATACTTACGTATGTATACGCAAGTGATTTGCCTTAGACCTGGTGACTCGAAACCACCATGTAGTGACCAACACACCTTAATTAAAATGAAATAGAAATTCATAAACATAGAAATACCCTAAAATAAAATTAAGTCAAACAAAGGAACCCAAATACGATTTAGAAGCCAAAAAAACTTTCAAGAAATACAATGTTAAAGGAATACAATATTTTTAATGTAATAAGTGCCCTTTTCATTTGATTTCACACCCATGAGTGCACTTGGTGCACCCATGGGTGTGTCATCATCCAATGACACCCTCTAAATTCCATGAAAAGATATGAACCATTTTTAAAAATATCACTTGATTTTAAAACCCAACTCATCAATTCCAACTCATTCTAAAAGTACAAATGAACATTTTAGAAACCAATAAATCTTTCTCAAACAACTTAAAAATCACACCATAAAATCAATATGCTTCACATGAAAGCCCGAATTACAACCCAAAAATTTTAACACAATAATTAAAAGGGAAAACAACACCAAAATCATCCAACTTCAATATTAAAGACCAATAACATTTAACCACACACAATTGGCATAAGAAAACATAGGCATAAATAAGAAAATACTTTAAAAGTTATTTTTAGAAAATTCTAATATCATAAAAACACCAACATAAGTTAACAAAATCCATTATAGTGATGAAAATAATGAAAAAACAATAATTATATCTACTGAAAATTATATGTATTTAATTGGAATAGGAAGTGACAGAAACACCTACCTCGAAGGCGTGTGAATGTAACAGTGCTTCAAAGAAAGGTCAAATAAGGCCCCATGAACCAACCACACACCATGCGAACAAGGTAGAAGTAAAAAAACTAGTTTGCCCAAAATCCTAGGGTTTGGTTAGACCAAACGGGGTGACATGGAGTAGGGAAAACACCGAAATGATGGAGGAGGAAGAAGAAGAGGGATTACCTCAATGAACCAATCACAAAACCAAGCAGGGGTGGGGGATTCAGTGATTTCGCCGGAGTAGAGAGGGATGTGAGGGAGGGCAGGAATGCATCCAAGGGAGGGGTGAGGCACAACCCACATGACATAAAGAGAATAGGGAAGAAATAAAGAAGAAGGAAAAAAAAGAAAGAAAAGAGAAAAATAAAATAAAGAAAAAGAAAAAGGGGAAAAATCCAATATAAAACCTAAATAATAATAAACATACTAATAATAATAATAATAACATTCTTAATACTAATAATAATAATGTTAATGTTAATGTTAATACTAATAATAGCATAATAATAATAATAATAATAATAATATTCAAAATAATAATATGAATATTATTATTATTAACATTAAAAATTATTTTAACTTTATTTTGTTCTCATTTTATCTTATCTTCATTTTATTTTATTTTTCATTTATTTTTTATCATTTTCTTAAATGAAAGGCAGACCACATTGTTTGGCCGCGCGGTCTTCTAGGTCGTGTGCCAACCATGCGCAGGCTAAAAACTCACCTGAAAGGTGTGTACAAGGTCGGGGTGTGACAATTATCCCCACCACATACACTTTCTGCCCCCATAAAGTCACCAAATCAAAAGATAACCAATTATTGAGTCTGTTACCAAACAGAATCGAAAGAAAAATCAAGAACCTTGGGTCGGCGATTCACTCTATAATTCACAACTGACCGATCACGAAGAAACCATAACATAAAACGAGGGGATAAAATGAGAGGGTTATCTCTACCACAAAAACACGACTAATATGGAAACTTTAAAACCCACCCACACCACCCCGAGGAGGGGATAATGTGGGAAATCCCTATAACAACACTGCCAAAACTACGAATTCCCCACACCGATCTAAAACTCCCAACACAACCAACTCCCTTAGTATGAGTGATACAATGCCTCTATTGAAACCTGGAACTCTCGACCCAAGCCAAAAAAACCCAACACTCACATCTTCAAACGATCACTAATAAAACCAGTACTAACTCACACAAAGTCCAAATACCCTTTTAAGAAAAACAAATGATTCTAGAGTCCACATTTATAAGAATGAAACTACTACGATCATGAAAGAATAAGTTCATCGGAGTATCACCACAAAGGATGAACTTAATACAGTAGGAAAATAAGAACAAGGAAAACATGAATGTATCTATTCCAAGATGAAAGATAAAGAACCAAGAAAATGTCTCACGTGACTATGACACCCTGACTGTGTGTGAGCTTCACCCTGAGACCTGAGGCTGGGGATCTGACGGCTAAAGCATCTTATGCCTCACATTCAGACACTAGAATCCCCCAATCAAAACTCCTTCCTCTAATGATGCTACATACAAAACTTTCCCTGATGACTAAAATGGCCACAATGACGATAAGGCATCGAAGGGATGCGACAAGGCAGCTTGGAATGCCCAAACCAACCATACTGATGGCACATTATAAAGTGGTATAACGAACTAGAAGCCAACACCGATGAAATGGATTATTCATAAACGGGTTACTCTGGTACACCCCGCTAACCAGATGGGGAACCCTCACGAATGATGTGAGGTGCCAGATTTGCCAAGTACTTACGCTCCGGATGTTGAATCCTTAAAGTGGATGACACATGCCTTCACTAACCTCTGGCCTTGTTAACTGTTGACGTGCTCTTACCACTTTTCTCCTTCATCTCCTCAGGTATGATCCATTGGATAAAGATGGAATTTAACACCTCCCACATCATTACAAATCCAACTATGATGAGTCATCCACCTCCATTGGTCCAAGGCTGGACCCTCCACTAAACCCAAGACAATACGAACTCTAACAAACTCAGGAGTCCTCAACCACCTGAAGACATGTTCTACTCCCCTCAAACCGCTTCACTGCCCCTAACAAACCCCTAATGCCTCGAAAGAAAATCAACACTCGATAGAAACCAGAATTGGGCATGACTCATTAATAACTTCTGAGGAAATTTCTAGGTGGTATATTTGGAACAACATGAAAAAAAATTGAAGCCGTAATTAAGACAAAACTCAATCAAAAGAAACACCCTAAGCTGAGACAACCAGCCCAGAATCCTAAAAAAGATTAAACTTAACCAAAAGCAACACACCAAGCCAAGGGTAAAAAACTCATGAGTCAAACATATACAAACATAGTAAAAATCTACTTTTCAAAATACCAAAACCCACTTTTCAAGAAAAAAAAAGTCCCAAAATCACTTTTTCATTCAAGTCCATTTTAGAAAAATCAAGCCAAGCAATAAATTCTAAAAACCCAACCCATGGAATCCTATGAACCACCACATAAGCCTTCATCCCTTTACACTCAAATCACCTGTACATATTTTTCAACGTGCACTTCGCATGTATACCCACACATATGCAGATGATTATAAGAAATACCAAGGTTTTCACTTTCTGTTCCATTACCAAATCCAAACATAAGCCAAAATTTCCAAATCTAAACACTTCCTATTTAAAAACTCACTTCACCAATTTCAAAACAATTTGAAATAAATACCCTTTTTACTGGTTTTAAAACCATTAGAAAAATATCCATTTCAATTCAAAACCACCTTCATTTCTAAAAATACTCTAACAACAACCAAAATCAAGACAAAGAAGAACTAAAAGTGAACAACCAGAATGAGGAACTTGTGATTATTCCCAACCTGGAGACATGGTAGTGATCCATTCCCCAAGTAAGACATAGCACCAGAGGACCTTGAACTGGTCACCTAGGCTCCACATGGTTCACTACTCCATGTGGGGTCATTGAGTGACACTGATTCACCTCTATAATCATCCCTCGATCCAAAACAATGAAAAAGGACTCAAAACCTAGACTACCCCTAGAAACTCAGGTCTCATCACGAGCGGTTGTAACGCCCCAACCCCAGTTACCCAGAGTCGGTGAATTATTTTAATACATTAGCATGATTACATGGAGTCAAGTCCTGAAGGACCGATCATTTTAGCATTCTTGGAAAATAGATTACATACATGAAGGTTACATCACACTTTATAACATACAACACAACATAAATAATACATTGAGAATTCCATTTTCCCTTATCTTAACCCAACATCTAAATCATAAAACACTTCTTGGGATCCTGGGAAAATAAAACATAAGAAAGGGGTGGGATCAGATGCTATGTAAGGGTAAATAATTTAGCAGAAGCTATAAAATTTTAAGGCAAGATTTGTAATTGTTTCCTCTGGAATTGGGGATGACCTCATTGGTTTAAGGTTCAAATATTCCAATCGGTTTATAACGGGTTTGTTCATAGAACCAAAAACATACAATGATTCTATATCCATTTGGACATACTTTCCAAAGGTAGGTTCTCATTAGTTACGGATCGACGAGGCTTAAGAATTTGCATTGGTCGAGAGGATGGGAGGTCGGACTCATCACACATTTTTTGGGGGAATTATTGTCTACTCCAGGACTCTCTTTATAGATTTGAGTTATGTTCGTGAATCCTTATTAAGTTACCAAGTATGTAATGAGATTTCATTTAGATTTGACAATCAATGATTAGTATGTAGGAAATTTGGAGGATCTTTTTATATGTATTTGAGGTTCTTCATCATTAGATAATCATCTGTATTTTTTTAGAGATTCTTAGTCAATGGTATCCTTCAATACATTATATAAAAGTCTCTTGGTCATTATGATGACCATACTAGTTTTAAAGCCACTCAGTGAGGCACTTGATGTTTATTTTCATTCAGAAGGAAACGGATTATTTAAGAGTTGGGATCGTACCCGCAGATGGTCTACCTACGTATCCTTGTTTAGAAAAGGAATCAGAACCCATGTAGTTCGAGTAAGGGAGTATGATTTTTATTCATGATTGATGGCTCAAAGAAAGGTGTCATAGTTACTTTTACACTATAAGCTTATGTGAGTCATGCTCGGTGTGAGAAACAAGAGTTATTGGTAAAAACGGAAAATTATGCCACAAAATATGCAATCATAAGAAATGATGTGGGGCTTATGTATGTATGACTGCCCAAAATAGATGAAGATTAGGTTTTACTTCAGGGAAGAAACCCATGAACATGGTCCATAAAGGTATATGTACTTTATGGATATTTGGATACTCTAACTTGGGGCTTACTCCTAAGGAAGATTCCCAAATTAGGAGGGGACTTATGATTGGGTTTTACTCCTAAGAAGGAATCCCAAATCAAAATTAAATTAAGACTGGTCAAGAGAAATTATGACTGGGGCTTATTCCTGAGAAGGAGGCCCAGGTTAAAGGAATTTAGAATTTGGGAACTTAGGGCTTACTCCCAAGGAGGATGCCCAGATTTGGGAAACTATGAATTGGGTTTACTCTTAAGGAGGATGCCCAGGTTAAGAGAATTTGGACTGGGGATTACTCCTGAAAAGGAAGCCCAGGTTGAGAGACTTGAGATTGGGACTTACTCCTGAGGAAGATGCCCATGAATAGGGGACTTGGGGCTTACTCCTAAGGAGGATTCCCAAATTAAGAGAATTATGACTAGGTCTTACTCATAAAAAGGAGGCCCAGGTTAAGGGACTTGGGGATTACTCCTGAAAAGGAGGCCCAAATTAATAGAAATTGGACTGGGGATTACTCCTGAAAAGAAGGCCCAGATTAAGGATTCTCTCATCTTAAAGGATGAGGTTGAATGAATGAAATCACTAACCTTAGTGATATAAAGATACGTAAATCACTTGGTTTTAAGATATGTTCCACAGAATTCCTTTCAGATTAGGAATCCAATAAAGGAACCATGCCATAAAGGGATTTGAAGCGGGTTTTGAAGGCTGAATCTTGAATAGGAGAGGTGGATTTTAATAAGAGAGGTAAAATAGGTAGGAGGGGCACCCAAAAAGATAGAGGAGCGCAAGTCCTGTGTAGGCACGCAAGTATAGGTCACGCAAGTGTACTTGCGCGACACATGTATACTCGCGTGATGGTCAGCCCTTAGAGTAATACTTGGGCGAGACTTGGCTCAAGCCCTTAGTATTATCCCTAGGTACTTCTAGAAGAGTGGTGCACAAGTTCTGTTGAAGGAGTACGGTGGCACGCAAGTGTGTTCATTTCCCTTAAGGGTTAAACACCCAGGCAGGTAGGTGTTGGTGAATTTCAACACTAAGGCCTTGTTTCCCCTCTTTAGAGCTTCCGTTCTAGGTAAGAAATTACCTTAGAAGTGTTTGGAAGCTTCGAGAAGAGACTAAGGCGCCGAGAGCTCAAATCTGAGTTTCTGGAATTTTCGTCCTTGAAATGGGGGGCCCACAAGGGGTATTTATAGATTGGTGAAGACCCTGAGTGAGAATCAAAGAGGGTGCGCAAGTCACCTGTGTGACCACTATGCGTCGCGCAAGTATACTTGCACGACCATGATGAAACTTGCGCAACCCAAGTGGGAAGGAATCCTTGTTCATACCTTTGTCAATTTTTGTTGTTTCTTCGAAGGATGAATCACTTTATGCTAAGGCATACCCCCTTTTCAGTAATTTAGACTCTGTGAAGAAAAGTAGCATAAAAAAAGTCCCCCCCTAAGAGTTGGATCTGAAAGAAAGAGGATGTGACTCTAAGGTGAAGAAGAAAAACCAAGGAATTGCGGCGCTCAAGTGTTGAGCGCGCAGATGGTGGCGCACAAGTGGAGTCGCAGAGGCTTCGACGCGCAGGGGTGCGGCATGGCCTATAAATATGCGACCATTCTCGCGTAAATCCACCGGTTCTCGAAATTCTTTCTCTCGTCGCGCAAGTTTCCCTCGTCGCGCAAGTTACTTGTTTTCTGCTGTTTCTTTGTTATCGTGCTGCTGTAGAGGTATTTGGACTTGCACGGTGATACCTGCGTGCCAAAACTTGCGCGACACACCCATACTTGCTCGCCAAAATTAGACTTGCACGCCTTAATGCCTTAGCCATTTTTTAAAATTTCTTCACAAATTTTATGAACAATCAACCCATTTAAGAGTTAATTTATTCAACTTTTGTGCAGATTTAATGGATCCAGAGAGAATCAGAATGGCTTATGAACTGTCTAGTAAGTGAATTGATGATATCTTGAGAATCATTGGCCACTATTATTATACCGTCTGTGATAGTACTCTCCCGGATTTGGCCAAGTACCTGAAGAAGTATCATCTTGATTTCCCACAAAGCCTATCTGCCTTTGTATGGCTATGGTCATCTGCGAGAAGTTACCATTCCATAGGAAAAGAACTATCTCCCACATTCTTGGTTTCATAATTACACCAATTTTGCTTCAGTAAATATCTCAAGTGGATTAGTATTTATAAATACTGGAACAGTGGAAAAGGCCCATATGATGTATCATAGCCCTTGTACGCCAGATCTGAAACCCCACAATCCTGAGCTACAACCACATTGTTATCCTTCAATCTTCCGAAATTCTCAGATGGATCAATCCAAAGGATGGAAGAAGAGTTAGGATTTCCATCCTGGAGGAGGTGTGAATCCAACTTGGATGTGGGTATTCTGGGTGTGACAAACCTATGAAGAGTTTGTCAAGGATTTTAAAGGAGCTGCGATATATGAAGCCGTCTGGGCTGGGCAGGCATATGTTTATAGAAATAATGAATTTGTGCCGGAGATACTCATCCATTTGAGCCTAGAAACCAATTCTTTCCATCTAAATCATAGAGAAGTAAGCATCAGTCTGTGGGATGTCCATAAGATCTCGAGGGCTCCAATTCTAGGTGACATGTATGATGAATTCATCCCCCCAAGGCGATTTGGAATGATTCAGAGAAGACCCCGGATTTGGCTCGAGAATTATTGAAAATATTTCACAATTTCAAGAGTTCAGAGACCTCCTTAACTCATTATAGAAAGGATATTCATCCAGATGAGTGGATGAATATGTTTGTTACCAAGAATCAGGAGAAAGAGCTGAAGGAGAAGGGGCCGAAGGAAAAGGGGCCAAAGGAAAAGGGATCGAAGGGGAAGGGGCCCACTCGTCCTACCACCTGCCCCAAAATAGAGAAGAGGGGTGCTCCTGGCACATTTTGGATGACTCTAGAAGCAGGAGAATTTGAGAAGTGGGGATATGAAGTGAATCAGAGGATCCTAAAAAAAATCATCTGGCGGGATTCTGGGCCTTGTGGATTAGTGTTTATCTTTTTCTAGTCAGGGATTCAAAGGGAGAAGTCAGGATAGGGACCTTCGTTGTTGCAGCCAAATTGGATGAGGAGAAAATGGTTGGGTTGGCTACCCCCATTTTAGCAAAGATTCACAGGAGCTTACTCCATGTCTTCATGGGTAAGTCTCCTTTGAGAATAGTGGGACCATTCCAAGTTTTGTGGGGATGGATCGCCACTCACTTCAGGACGTATAATGTACAAAACAGAGTACAGATTCTTGGAAGTTCTTTCAGGCCATCAGTGCAGGCATTATCTGGAATTTCTCCACTAGCTCTCAATTCTTATGACATGAAGGTGAGGCTAAGCATGTATAAGGAATTCAATTTCTTTCCTTATAAAAACCCACCAACCAGGCGGTTTGTTGATGATGGAACAACCAGCCTGGAATTGAGGGCATACATGCTGGCCTGCAGATATGGTGTACTGGTCACCAGGATTAACAGAGAGATTATATGTGAGGCCTATGCTCCATATAGATTTTCACGCCAATTAAAGTGTTTGCAGTAGACTGTTGTATCTCCCCCTGTGCATGTTAGGTCAGAGCAACATCCGATGGTTACCCAACAACTATGGTTGCTGACATCTAGGGAGAAGACTAGGGAAGTGTTTGTTCTACCAGTTGATAAAGTGACAAATAACTTGACTACATGGTATTCTGAGAACTGGATAGCATCATACCCTGGAGGGGTGCTGAATTACTTGGTTTATTAGGTGGGGAAAAGGAAGAGAACTGTAGAGAAAGAAACCCTTCATCAGGAAGGTGGTGCTTCCCCACATAGAGCTGATTTATCAGATTCCTCATCTAGGACTAACTCACCAGATTCCCAAGATGGGGATGATGAAGAAAAGAATGCGGAAAAGCGGACTCATGCCAGATATAATCCTCCTGTCAGAATCAAAAGACCCACTCCTTCAACTCCTAGTGAGTTACTTCATTGGGGAACTTTAATCATCTTTACTTTATAGAGTAACAATTTCATTTTCTTATTCTCTATCTGTAGTTGCAGGAGCTGGGAAGAAGCTGAAGTCTATGGTTGTAGGTCCCTCCTCACAGCCTTCTGGTACACATACTGAATATCTATGACTAGAGGCTGTCCAGACATGGCCGAGTTTATACTACGATGCTGAAACTGTCTGGCTAGATTTATGCGAGGGGATACACCTCCCTGGAATAGAGAATCTTCTAGCCTCCACCGATATCTGTTTCGAGGATAACCCTGATGAAGTGTGGGCTTACATCAGAGAGCTGGAAATGCTCATATATTCCACCGATGATTCCATTGCTGTCACCAATAGGGTGAAGGAAATGATAGATCGTGGAGCCACTGAGGGGAATGGTGGTTCTAGAGATTAGGAGTGGCATGATTATGTGGCTTCTGAAGATGTAAGTCTCTTTCCTTATTTGCTTTGCAACTTGATTTCAGTCAAAGTTTTGTTACTCAAAGAAATCATTTTCTTCATCCTGCAGCTTGAAAATAAAGGAACTGCTGAGGTTCTTTCACCATAGTATAGCCCTGGTGGTACTGCCATTAGGGCTAATGAATCTCCTCGTGAGTCGGGAAAGATATATCCAGGCCATCAAGCCATGGATGAGGAGTTGGACATGTATTTCCATTTTCCAATTCATGTACCTATAAAGGAGATTGTTGACCCTCCCAAAAAACCAAAGAGACAAAGGCATCGAAGGAAGAAGTCCACAACTAAACGCTTAATCAGTAGTGGTAAGTCATTTGGATAATCATGAGTCTTAACCCATGAAAAGGTTGATCATACTTCTTGGGATTACTGGGGATTCTTTAATTTCCCCTCTGAGGGAGAGGACTGACCCTCCTTTAATGACCAAGGAGGGTACTAGTGAAAAATCACAAGTTCAGGCTGACTTGGCTGCTCCTGGAGAAGAGCCAACGTATGTTCCTAGTATCCCTCCTACTGCTGTTGTAAGAAGAGAAGAGCCTATTTCTAGTAAGTTAACAATGATTCATAAAATGTTGAACGAAACATCAACTGACTTCCATTCTGTGATAATTTAGGTTCAACCCCTCCACTAGATCTTTTGGCGGCCATTGAAACTGACGCCGCTACTTTATCTGAAGAAGCTGTCCAGGCTAAGAGGCTGCAGGATGAAGGTCACCAAGAAGAACATATGGAAGAACATATGGAAGATCATATTTGAAGTTCCAATTGAAGAGATATCATCAAAGATTCCCCAACTGTCATCCCTGTTTGTCATGTTGGGACTTGGCGGTTTTGGATATCAAAAGATCCATGCCGTGGTGAAGCAATTTATCTTAAGAAGGGAGCAGGAGCAAAAATACCGTCAATATTTGACCAGGGTGAGGCTGTCAGCCAATATCAGCGAATTTGAGGCTGTGGTATCCCGAGCTGAGGTTGATTATGCTGCCAAGTTGAAGGAGCTGAAGCATAAGATCAAAGATAAAGTCGTCCAGCAGATGCACCTTCTGCAACAGTTAGATTCTATTACTGGGGAACTTGACCAACTTAATAATTAACCGGAAGGAGCTCAAACGAATGGTATGAAATCCATCACAGATGCCAATAAAGCACTTCATCAAGCTGAAAAGAGTGAAGTTGGTCGAGTGCATGAGCTTCAAGTGGATTATGATGAAGCTCGGGATGCTGTAAATCAAATGAAGATTTATGTTGACAGCCTTTTATAATTTCTTGGAAAAGAGAAGAGACTCTAGTCTGTGGATGTCCTTATAACTTTTTTTCATCAAATGAAAAACACTTTCATCTTCAATAATTTGTGCATGCTTTCTTTTATTACCTCCATTAAATTTTTACCTAAGCCAATGGGCCTAGTAAGAATAGTTTGATTTTTTTCTAGGATTATAAAGTTAACCCTACAAACTTTGAATATTTTAATCTCTCAATATTACCTAAATAATACAAAATGTATGTTTAGTGAGCTGAGACTTGACTTTTGTTCAGAGTTCCCTTGTCTTTTGTGGGCAGTTTAAAGTCATGCACGTCGGACATAAAAAGGTTAATGTTTAAGGTCGAAATAGCTTTGACCGAATGGATTAGAATTGACTCAATTCCTTGATAATTTATTTGAAAACATATTACCATATTCAAGTATGAGGGAAAACATATAAACTATGACTTAATAAATTTTGAATCTGAGGAATGATACGAAAAAGGGCTAAAAGGCATTAGAAGAAGTATTTTCCCAAGAATTAAGTTACCATTATTTAAAAAACCCGTTAGGGGGTTCAATTATGTAGGGTCACCTAAGGGCATTGGCTGCATAGTCAAATAATAGCATCTTTTGGATAACAGGTCCGTTATGTAGACTACTTATGCAAGGCCGCCTAAGGGAACGTGTTGCATAGTCAGGCAAAAGAACTCTCAGAAATTTACTTTTCTACTGCTAAAAAGCTAGTGAAAGTTTATGGAGATTCAAATTTTCCAAAGCATAGAGTTTGTTGTATGGAAAGAGGTACTTGAATATGGAGAAGATATTTCCAAACAAGATTGTCTAAGAACTGGATGAATGTCACTCCTACGAAGGTCTGACCCAAACGTAGGGAAGGAAAATATAAACCATAGAATTGAATAAATTCAGATCATAAAAAGGAATATGGGACAAATATGTTAAGGATGACTATTTTTGCGGATCCTTACATATTTTTGTTAAGACAAATAAGGACAAAAGAGGTTTTCCTCCCAAGAATGAAGTTACCACTATTTAACACACCCGTTAGGGGGTTGAATTATACAGGGCCTCCTAAGGGAATTGCCTCCATAGTCAAATAATAACATCTTTTGGCTGAAAAGTATGTTATGTAGAATACTTATGCAAGGCCGCCTAAGGGCACGTGCTACACAGTCAGGCAAAAGAACTCTCAGAAATTAGACATTTTGTGACTATAAGTCAAGAAAACCGGTTATTAAGATCTGAAAATATTTAAGTTTAGGATTATGACACATAAAAAATGGGTATTTCCTAATGTATGTAGAGATACACAGATCAATACTAACCACAATCATGTTGTGGTTGGGTCCTGAATTGAAATGTTGGAATTCACTACATATCCTATAAGGATGGGAATCAAGCCATATGTAGTTCTTGAAATACAGTTTAACATTGTGTGGGACGAAAGTATGGGAGATCTTAGTTTAAGGTCATAGAGCTCGAACCATAATAATGAATACACAATGTGTGTTTTCATAGGGACTTTTCAGCCATGGGACTAAAAGTGGAATTTGGAGTTAGGCCCAAATACATGGGGCTAGATTTGAGGGATGCTCGAACATTTCTACATATCCCATAAGGATGGGAATCAAGCCCACATAGTTCTAGAACTACCTTCTGTACAGATTTGGTTTGTACAAGTGAAGGGTGAAAGGGGACTTTAGTGCAATGATGGTTTGACCCAAGATAAAAGGTTCGAGCATTGCCATGTATGCACATAGTCTTTGGAATATAACATGATTGGAGATCAATGAAAATAATGATTCCCTCTCAGGTGAGGATGTCAAAGAATGTTGTAGTTTATTTTCGTACAGGACAAAGGTGCGAATAGTTTAATGTCATATGACAAGGACTAAGGTGAACCAACATGAAGATATTGATTTTGGGAGTGGCTTCACGAATCAACATCGTATGAGATGGAGGTAAACCGATGTGAAGATATTGGTTTTGGGCTTGAACCTCGGTAGGTTGCCTACATACCCATCCTAGAAGGCAAGGATCAAAGTCCGCGTAGTTCAATTAAAGAATGAATTAGTGATCAAGTTGTTCTTGGGGAAAACGACCTAAAAAATGGTGTTGGGACTTACACATGGTTAGCGGCCTAGAGAGGGTGTTATGGTTGAAGTTTACTCTAAGATCACATGAGTCATACTCGGTGTGAGAAACAAGAGGTAGCAACAACCCTAACGATGCACAGTTTAATGTCATGTAGGACATATGAAGGGACTATGCAATTTAAAGTCTTGCAGTGAGGACTATTGGTGCTGCACAATTTAGTGTCATATAGCAGGGAAAAAATACAGTTTAACGTCATGTAGGACATATTAAGGTATTTCTGTACAGTTTAACATCATGTTGGACGAAAGGGGGACTGTGCAGTTTAATGTCATGGAGTAAGGACATAAGAGGACACATTTTAACGTCATGTTGGACGTATTAAGGACTTTTTTACAGTTTAACGTCATGTTGGATGATGGTGCGAATAGTTTAAGGTCATATGTATGGACCAGAGATGGTGCAATTTAACGTCTTGCTGGACATAAGGGACTATGTGGTTTAAATTCTTGCAGCTAGGACAACATAGTTTAACGTCATGTTGGACGATAGAAATGAAAATAGTCCAAGGTCATATGCATGGACTATGGATGATGTATTTTGTGTTTATACAAAATACTTTTTCAGAAATCTAGAATTGGTTGGAGTAGTGATGAGTTCTCCATCCATTGAGATTAAAGAATATGCTCCATTGGAGTAGACCTTATGTATTGAGTAAGGTTCTTCCCATTTTGGTTCAATCTTGGGAGGTTTCTTTCCTGGTATCATTGGAGTTCTGAGAACCAATACCAATTCTCCCTGAATGAATGAACGAAGACGAACTTTTTGTTGAAAGCTCATGATATTCGATTCTAATAGACTTCCAAGTGGTGCAAGGTGCACAATATTTTCTCATCTAATCATTCCAATTCATCCAATCGCTTTTGATATTGTTCATCTGTAAATGAATGACCACAAATGGATACTCTGAGAAAAGTTAATTGAACCTCAAAGGGAAAGACTACTTCCGTTCCATATACCAATGAATATGGAGTTGACCTCGTTGCAGTGCAGGTGGTGGTCTGATAAGCCCATAAAGCATGAAAGAGTTTATCAGGCCAGGACTTCTTATCTTTATCCACCATCTTTTGCAGTATGTTTGAAAGAGTCTTGTTGAAGGATTCAATCTAGCCATTGGCCGCTGCATGATACCGAGATGAATGGTTGGATTTGATGTTGTATTTTTGATATAACTTCTTCACCTCAGATGAATAGAAGTTGGTGCCATTTTCCGTCAACATGGTATGAGGGACACCAAATCTGGTAATGATGTTAGACTTGATGAAGCTAACAATGATTTTATAACTAACTTCCTTGAGAGGTATTGCCTCTGCCCATTTGGAAAAGAAGTTATTAGCAGTAATAATATACTTAAAATGCTTGGTTGTAGCTGAAGGGTAAGGTTCCACCACATCCATTCCCCATGTGGAAAATGGCCATGGGTATTTAGCTGTTTGAAGCAACTCTGGGGGCTGATGAATGAAGTTGGCATGTACTTGGCATGAATTCCACTTCTTCGTGAAATCTTCACAATCTTGTATAATTGAAGGCCAAAAGTATCCAAGCCTTCGAATTTGATCAGACAGTCTATGTCCAGACTGGTGGGCACCACAAACTCCTGTATATACTTCTTTCATGACAGCCATTGTCTCTTCACCGTTAATGCATCTGAAGATAACTCCATCAAAACCAAGCTTGTAGGGAATTTTCTATAGGTGATCTGGGCTATCATAAAGAGTGAAATTTACCACACATCGTCGGATTTGTTCTTTCCCAGCTCTATCAGGAAGAAGTGTTCCATTTTGAAGGTATTCCCTGATAGGTGTCATCTATCCTGTAGTATGACCATATGGTTTAGGAATGGGACTAATTTCATTTATTTCCTCTGTTCTGGTTTGAACATAAGGTGAAATTGTACGAAGGTGGGCAATAATGATGATTGTCTCGTCCCAATTTGGATCTTCCAGAGCCGTAGCTATATTAGCCAGTGCATCAGCTTGGTCATTTTGTGAACGCGAGATATAAGAAAATGTCGGTTCCGAATGAAATTCCGCCATTAACTCTATGACGTAATCATAAAAAGGGATTAACTCTTCTTTTATGATAGCATAGTCCCCATTGACTTGTTTTATCACCAGGTCTGAATCACCTTTCACCTTTAAGTGATTCACTTGTGCTTGAAGCGCTAACTCCAAGCCTGTGATGAGATCTTGGTATTTTGATTCATTATTTGTACCGCCTCCCAACAATGAGAAGGAATAGGGTACCACTGACTTTTCTTGAAAAAATGAGCACAATTCCTAACCCAAATTTGTTGAATTTAGGATTTTCCATTTTCCTACCTATTGGACTTCTGGAAGCACCATCAAAGTACATTTCCCATGTTTGAGGACTATCTTGAATAGAGAAGAATTCCTCATCAGGGAGTTCAATATCTGAAGATGTATCTTCTACTGAAGGATGTTCAGCAAGGAAATCAGACAGAGCTTGGCCCTTTATTGAATTTTGAGACACATACTGGATGTCAAATTCCTACAAAATAACTGCCCACCTTTCCAGATGTCCTGTATGCATTGGACGACTAAGGATGAATTTGAGCGGGTTATTACAAGATACCAATTGGACCTCGTGATGTTTCAGGTAGTGTCTCAACTTCTGAACTGCAAATATTAATTCTAGGTAGCACTTATCAATACTTGAATATCGGGTTTCTACTTCAAGCATAGTCCGACTGAGATAGTAGAGGATGTTTTCATTCCTAACATCATTCTTCTGAGCAAAAAAGGCACCAAATGATTTCTCTAAAGCTATCATATAGAGGATAAGTGGTCCTCTTTCAACAAGTGGCATTAATACTGGTGGACTCAAGAGATACTTCTTGAGAATATTAAATGCTTCTTGACATTCTTTAGTCCACTCGTAAGTGACTCCCTTCTTCATCAATTTGGTGAAGGGTAAACTTTTGCCTTCCAAATTGGCAATGAAATGCCGAATATAGGCCACGTGTCCTTGATGTCCTCTCAATTCCTTTAAATTTCAAGGAGTTTACATACCAAGTATTGACTTTGTCTTCTTAGGATCGACTTCGATACCACGATGGCATACAAAAAAGCCAAGAAATTTCCCTAAGGTTACCCCAAAAGCACATTTTAAGGGGTTCATCTTCAAATTATGTTGTCGAAGTTTATGGAATATGAATTCCAAATCATCAAAGTGATTAGAACATTTTTTGGATTTAACCACCAAATCGTCCACATAACATTCAAAAAAATTCCCTAAAAAGGGTTTGAAGATACAGTGCATGGCACGCTGATATGTTGTGCCCTCATTCTTTAGGCCAAATGGAATTACCTGATAGAAAAAAACACCATGAGGGGCTCTGAAGGCTGTAGATTATTCATCTTCTGGAGCCATTCATATTTGATTATACCCGGAATATCCATCCATGAAGGAAAGTGCTTCATAGCCAGCTGTTGCATCAATTAAGAGTTCTGTGATCGGAACTGGAAAATCATCCTCATGACAATGCCGATTAGGATCTCTGAAATCAATGAAAACTCTAATTTGTCCATTATTTTTTTTCATAGGGACAATATTATCCAACCACTTGGGATATTGAACTTCTCTGATGAAGTTATCTTTGATAAGCTTATCCACCTCAGCTTCAATTTTGGAAGCATAAGTTGGGTATGTTCTTCTTGCAGCTTGCTTGAATCCTCAATGTTCTTCTGGCAAACCCAAACAATGAGTAGAAACATTAGGATCAAGTCCTGGAATTTCTGTATAGTTCCAAGCAAATATATCTCGATTTTGATTTAAAAATGAAATATACATATCTTTCTCTTCAAGATTCATGGCCGCACTAATTAAAGTGGGGGCATGGATCTTCTTTTGTACCCAGATTTATTTCTCTGAGTTCATCCACGGTGGTATAGATACCCTCTTCAAATTACAGAGGAGCATCCCTGAGATCTTTCTCTTCTTCTTCAACACGTGTTATTTCTTATGTTTCTACTTGCATAGTAGATGATGAAGTAAAATTTCCATGATCAGAAGAGATGTTAAAATTTTAACATCTTAAAGAAGAAGCTTCCATTCTTGACCCGATTGATGATGAAGGGTATTTCTTGGGTAATATAGAGGAGATGATGGATTGTGAATCGACATCATCATTCACCTTTGACATTGATATAACTTCTTCTGGACTGATTGGTGAAGTATAGACTTGCTGGATTTCAGTAGATTAAATGAAGACATCTCCATTTGAGTTTTCATCATTGCTTGGTGAATCACCAATTTCTCCCATGCTATCTGGATTGATTGCTGTAATTGACATTATGGAAGTTTCCATAAGATTATTTTGATTTGGGTCTATCCTGTCAATTTGACTAATAGGCAACACATAATCTAAACTCACATGTGTAAATAGATTTACTAGAATCTTTTCCAAACAAAATGGAGCATTAACCTTGGTAACCTCCCTTGCTGTGGATTTCTCCTTACCCTTCATGTGATAGAATTCCGCCTCAATGTATTGAGATTCACATGTCTTGAATGGGGCCTTATCACCATAAAATTTCCCAATTTGACCATCGAAACAATATCTAAGACATTGATGGTATGATGAAGGGATAACTGCATGTTGATGTAGCCAAGGTATTCCAAGAAAAATATTGAAGGCTGTATCATGATCAAGAACCATGAAATATGAATTGGATACAAGGTCTCCAAACTGAGTTCTGAGCATAATCTCACCCAGTGGTTCTTTTTCATTTTTATCATACCCTTGAAACATCAAAGTAGAAGGAGATAAATCAGATTCTGTGAGTCCCAATCGACAAAGTGTACGAATGAGGATGAGGTTAACTCCTGAACCATTATTAATGAAAGATCTTCGGATGTCTACACCATTGACCTTTCCAGATAAGTACAAAGGTTTAATATATCCATGCACGACATCATATTCATCTTCATATGTGAAATATATCACTGCATAGCATTTTTCAGGATTATTATCTACATGGTAGACTTCAGCTGCAACAATTTCAGTTTCAAAATCCTGAGGACTTGACAAAGCCTCAATGAGTGCCTTTCAAAAATCCTTTGATAGATTCAAAGCATCCAGAATTTATAACTTGGCTGGTAATTGGGCTAGGTGTTTCAATACATCATACTTTTGATCCAAAGGTCTGCGTTTCCCAACAGGAACATGTGGTTTAGCAGGTGCCTTGGAAGTTGATGCTTTGGAAGTAGATGCATCTTGTATCGGGATAGGAGTTGGAAATACCCCTGGATTTGGAAGATTAAACCGAATAGGTCTATTTACTTGCCGAGAGGAAGAAGGTGGAACCTCCAACCGATCCTCTAGAATAACTTGCCAGGACTGAATCTGCTATTGGTGGAAGAAATTGCTTGTTCTTGTTGAGCTCACTGAAGGGCTCTGTCACGAGTTTCTGCTACATACACAGTTCTAGCAGGGGTAGAATTGGAATAGTGTCTTCTGGGATATCCACGTCTTCCTCTGTATCCTAGACCTCTGGAACTCCCTCCAATTCCTCTGTTTAATACAGGGAACTCAGGCTCATCAAAATCAAAACTGTGACTGGCATAAGGATCTGTTAAGTGAATCATATTAAAAGAACCGAAGATCAGCTCTTCATCTGATGAAGACTCTATCTGACTAGCCAATTTAGGCTGTGCCGTTTGGTGGGGCGGTGCCCGTTGCTTCGAAGTAGATGGTATAAAATATGCTAGAGTCAAAGACAACTTGTGCTTTGACATGATCTCATCTTCTTCTGATTTTTCTTATTTCTTTGAATTATGCCGTTTATTTGAGTATTTTCCCTCTGATGAAGGGGGATTTAATGTGGCATTCATAGTAGAAGATACAATTGGTTTCTTCAATTGTGTCCGAAAAATGGTATGAGTTCGGTTGATCGTTTTTCTGACCATCCAGTCATCATATTTCTGTGCATTTTTGCTTTTGACTTCTTGCCACTCGCCTTCTTCCTCTGGATCTATAGTAGTAATACATGCTACCTGAGCTGAAGGAACTTTCAATTTGACCCATCCTGAGTCGACCATTTTTTTGCAGGAGGTCTTTGAAGACAAAACACTCCTGAATGGGATGCCCCAATATCTGATGAAATGAGCAATAGTTGGGACGGTCTTCATCTCCTTCCTTGTTTGGCTTTTTGGGCCTCAGCAGCTGGACCAAATTATTCTCCAAAGTTGAAATGAAATAACCAAGAACTTTTTCATTTCAGAACGAGTAACCTTTTCTCTTAAATTCATCAAATTGTTTTTGTCTTTGATCTCTTTGATTGTCTTTAAGAAATGGCCTCTACTGTTGATGCTCAAGAGGTGGATCCCTTCCGGAAGATGAAGGTTTTGAAGTAGAAGCAGGTACAGGTGCTTGTTTAAGCATAACTGTAGAAGTCTCGGATCTACCCATTCTCCTTCCTGGAGCTGATGTAATTTCACAAGTTTTATCCTTAGTCTTCATAAGAGAATATTCAATCTGTTGAGCAATCAAAGTAAGGTCTTGAAACCCTCCTGTGTATTTCACAGGGATCAATGACGTGCGTAACTCATCATGCAGATTTTCTACACAGATTGGCAATAGTTCCTCTTGAAGGAGTGGTAAGATTAAGGAATATTTTAATCCATTTCAGTGAGCAATGAAATCTGAAACCCTTTCATTCTACCTTTTCTTACAATTTGTAAGATCAAAAACTGTTGTCTTGGGAAAAGTTGAGCTGAATTGAAGAATAAATCGTTGATAGAGATCTTTCCATCTGGCAATTGACTGGGATTGCAAGCTTGTGTACCAAACAAAAGCAGGCCCTTGTAATGACTGTAAAAAACACCTGAGCATAACTGCTTCTTGTTGCTGAGGGGTTCCCATCATAGGATCACAACATGAAACAAAATGTGTTAAGTGTTGCTCTGGGTATCTTGAACCATTAAAGATTGGGAATGTGGTACTTGAAAAATTTTATGGGGGAGGAATCCCATCAACCCCTTCAGGGTAAGATCTCTTTTCTGATTGAATTTGAGCACTATTTCCCTCCATATCTTCCAAATGAGCTGTTAATGACTCAATAGTAGTTATTAACTTTTGAGAAACATCTGGTTGAGCTTGGACCTGAACAGGTGCAATGACTAGAGCTTGGACCGATGTGGCGGCTGGTACTGCAACTGATGGTAGCACCGCGGGTTATTGTTGCACCTGACCCGTAGGATTAGACCTGTGAGGGTGTACTGTAGAGGAGGATATTATTGATCCATCTTAGTATCCACAACAAATTCCCTTGGCTGACTGACTCCGGCACGCTTAGGAGGAATACTACCTTGAATTAGTTCTACATTCATCCTCCTTAATTCCTTCATTTCTTCCTCCAATTGTGCAAATCTTTTCTCTAGTGAGAGATATTGGCCTTCTCAAGAGGAAGTGTAACAGCCCAACATTTTATGAAAAATATTCTTTTTAATTTCACTAATGTCTTGTGTTGTACGCAACACAAAAAGGAGCTTGCACAACATGCATCCTTGACTTGCCTTGCATTACACGCAATCGCGACCTTCCTCGATAGCGTGTGTAGTACGCAATAACGAGTTTCACTAAACAGCGATATGCTATTAAAATGTTATTAAAACTAGCCGTTATGAATAGTAATAACCAGTTTTTGAAATTTTGTAATTTTTATTTTTCAAAATGGATTTCATTTTTGGATTCGGAATATCGAATTTAGCCTAAGTTGAAATTTTGGTACATTTCGGATAACTTTCATATTCTGATGAATAGTGAAAATTACTAAATTTTAATTAAAAACAACTTTTTTAATCGAAATAATTAATATTGATAAATTATTAATTTGAGTGGTTTTAAAGTGTATTTAGAATATATTTTTACAATTTAATACAATGTTGGTCATTGGATGTAATTTCACAATTAAACCAGTTATAAACTAGTGTCAATCTTTTGATAGATATTGTTTCTTAAAAAACACGCTATTTGTTTTAACAGCAGGATTTAATTATAAAATTAATTAATGCAACCTCTATGTTATGAATTTGGAAAAAATAGACTTCATTTTTGAGTTAGGAATATGAAATATATCTTAGGATGAAATTTTGGCATTGTTCTGAAAAACATCAATTTTTGATGAATAGTGAAACTACTAAGTGGTACTTAAAAAAAACTGAATTTTTCATAAAACTTAATTTTACCGCTTCTGTGAATGGAATTTCAAAAATCCGAGAGACACGGTTGATGTCAGTAAGTAAAATGTGGTTCAATGAGATGAAAATAATTTTTGGTGAATAGTAACTTTTTACTTTTATTTACCACGGTTAAAAGTAAATAGGGTAATTAAGGGTAAGAATGATATTAATATTACCCTAAAACATGTCCTAATTCTATTGGATAAGTGTAATTCGACCAAAAACAACCTTATGAATAAAATATGACCATTTAGGCCCACTTGGATTAGATTAGGACATTTATTATTATTTAATTCAAAGAAGAGTTAAAAGAGTTAAAATCAAAGTTTATTTACTACAACATTTTTAATATAGGGTTATACATAAGATAAATTAGACTATAAATATTCATTAGAAAGATAAAAAGATTTCCCACATAATGGTATTTTATTTGTAATTTTTAGACATCAAATAAGTTAATTTATTTATGACACAAAGATGATGCAGTAATAATCTTATTAATGAAATATTGACATAATTTATGTTATAAACACCAAACTAAATATAATTTGAGTCTTTTTATGAATTACACTAATTTTCTAGGTTACTATGATATAGTAGTGTTGATTTAATCAACTTTGTTCGAACATATTATTCTGTTATGACTTTCACAAAAATCATATATCAAATAGTGTCAAAATTGACACAAAATAGTTTTTAAATCAAATATTATATTATTAATTGTTATTTTATTCCTAAAAATCTAAGGTTCGTCCAAATTACTTAGATAAGGATATATATATTAATAATAAACAATTTGGGGTTCGTTTGGCATGTTATAGTAAGTGTATTAACCATATAGTGAAAGAAAACAAAAAGACACGGTAAAAGTTAAATTATTTAACTTAGAGTTAAATCTAATTGATAAGGTTAAAATAACACCCTAAACTTGTCTAAATCTTATTGGTTGATATTATTTCGACCCATCCCCACTTTAGATTCGAAATAAGACCCTTTGGAACCATTATAAACCGATTTTGACTTTAATATAAAATAATATTTTGAGATATTCCTAAGGTGCCCCTCTCATCCCTTATAAAAGGACACCTCCTCCCCTTCCTCCTCACACCAATTTGAGCACTCAAGCTCGGAAAACCTCTGCCAAAATCTCTTCTTCACTTCCCTAGAAACATCCTAGAGGTTCTGGTCTTCCTCAAAGACCAATTTTAGTTCCCTAAGAGGAGGTCTCCAAAAGGCGCTTCAAAGAAGAGGTAATTACCGTTACCAATTCTTTCATCTTTATTTCTTCTTCCACTTCTTCTTCTTAGGTTGTTTCATTATGAAGTAATAACATCAGTATCACTCATATACTGATATGTTATTATAAGTATGAAACAACCCTATTTCACCATCTATCCATCCTACGGAAAAAGAAATCACCGCGCGTGCGTACGTACGGAATACCGTCTCAACGCCGTGGTGTAATCTATTTTTCCACCACCACCTTACATGGATGGGTATAATGGTGTAAAGAATAACTATAAATAGTTATTACAACATCATATTGATTCTTATATATTGTATAATCCACTCCAATTCAATTCAATATTTATGGAAATGATATCATCGCTCGTGCGTACGTACGGACTACCGTCTCCACGACGCGATGAGATTCATTCTCCATGTTAACCATTAAAGAATGATTATAAAGTATATAGAAGAAATAATAATGAAATATATGACATTATAAAGCTACTGGATTTATGTATATATATGAATGTCATCTACTTACTTCCATTCAAGACAATAAGGAAAGGAAAACAGCGTTCATGCGTACGTACGGACTACCGTCTCCATGAACGGTGTTTTTCATTTCATTTATCTATCTATTATATATATATATATACTGAATATATATGATATATAAATCATATTTTATATTCTGGAAGTAAGTAAATCATGATATATGTAATAATAATGTCAAGAACAACAAGTCAGAACACCTACGATAAATGAAACGATTTTACCCAAAACGCTTCTTTAACATGGAATTTACAAAAGAACGGGTAATATAATGTCATAAGTGAACCATATATGATATCATAACAATGAATATGATTCTTTAATAAGTAAATGACATTATTTAAATCATTATACAGGAGGTTCGGACACTTACGAAGCAAATCGGACCTAAGGTAAGGGAAATATCACAATCTCATTTTTATCCGAGATTGTTTATACTTTGAAATTTACTGGGGTGTATTTTATCATCCACATCCATGTTTCCTCAATATGTAATATTATTTCCATTCACCTAAAATTGTTTAAAACCTATTTTACCCTTCGGTGAGTTTTTAGTAAAAGATATGAAAGGAATCTTTTTTCGTTTATCGTACGAGGTACTTTTTTTGACTTTTCCGACAAAAGTACGAGAAGAATGTTTTTTTTAACTTATACGGCATGAATGGATTTTTAAAAAATTAAATCCAAGAAGCTTCCTTTACAAGTTTTCAAGTTTATTTTTAATCAACTTCTTTTATTTTAAAGTCGTATGACATGTTATGAAAGGAAAAATGTTTTTGAAGAAGAAAGGATATTTTCCTCAAGAATGGAGTTCAAGTGTTTTATCAAAATTATTTTCCATCTAAGATAATAAAGGGTTCTGTTTTTATCCATATTATTAAATTGATTTGTTCATGTTGTGATGGAATTATTTTTATGAATTCCTTTATCTTATATGAATTGTTTTATGATGTCATGTTGTTTAAGAATCCCATTTTTATGCGATGAAGTATGATTTATGATTATGTGGCACACATAAGAAAGGATTCATTATAAGATGGGTGGGACCTATATCTCCCTCCAATGCATTGGGTAAAGATTTCATATCTCATGAGATAGACAGGGCTGGAACGGTAGGTTATACCGGTTCAGTGAAACAGGACTGAAACGAGGGTTACTCGATTCAGAAAGGGACTTTGTCCACTAAGATAGTCTTGGCAATGAGTCTTGACTAACAAGAAATGATTCTATATGATTATGTGTGTATGCCACAAAGATTAATGTTTTATGTTATGATTATTGTGATTTCATTTCACTACTATGATTTATCCCATGTTATGAAATTATACTCTCTTTTGCAGGTTAAGATTTCCAAAATGTTATGTTCTTATGAATACGATGTGATTGATTTTTTTTTCTTTTGTTTACCCTTACTGAGCATTTGAGCTCACCCTTTTATGTTTTCTTTTCCCCAGGATATAAAGAAAGGTTTTAGGTAAAAAAAAGGGAAGATCTTTATGGGAGATATTGAAGATCTTTCACCACGATTAGAAGATTACGTTCTGAGTTTCCAAAGACACTAAACTATTACGATCCTTGTGTGTGTTTTTGTTATGTACTAAGTATTCCGCAAATGTAATGTAATGTCCATGTAAGTCAGGCTTCGGGTCTCTACAGTTGGTGTCAGAGGAAAGGTTTAGTCAACCTTTGGAAACTAGGATGCGAAAACGTTAGTGAGATCCCTAGAGATATTTCTAAGGTATGTCTAGGGATGTCCCTAAGGATAAGTATACGTATAGGATATAATCCTAGAACTACGATAACGATCTTATAATTTAACCTAAGATGTTAGATATTAAGGGTACTCCCCCTTTACTATGTTGTTTTCCCTAGCATGATTTTTGCCTCTCACACTATTCTTTTTTGGGTTTTAGAAAATGGCTGGAAACAAGATGATTCACGATAATGGAGGATATGATGGACAATGGAATGATATTCTTCATAGTGAAATGGGATTTGGAAGTCCAAACATCATTATTATGCCGAATCAGCAATCTCATAATATGATCAATAAAGTAAAATTTGGTAAGTTTCCTGACTCGGCTAACAAGAGAAAGATGGAGTTTTATGATGATCATTGAGGAAAGAAAGTTCAATTTCCCCTATGTAAATCATGTGGGAAGAGGCATCAAGGAGAATGTTTCAAAGGAACTGGAAGATGCTTTGGGTGTGGAAAAGAAGGACACAAAGCAAGTAAGTGCAAAGGAAAAGGTTCAGTTAACACCATGGATGAGGATAATGGTATTGCTACGACATCAACAATGGTTAAATGTTTTAAATGTGGAATGTACGGGCATTATGCAAACCAATGCCCTAAGGGAAAGTCTCATGAAGATAACCAGTATGGTCGTATGAGAAGTATTTATGTTGATGATGATGAAGAGACTACAAATGATATGTGAGATGAAAGAATTATTGAAGCTCGGTCAATGGTTTAAGAAGGTAGTGGAATGATTACATGTTTATCAAGTGTAATGTTGTACTATAGAATAAAAAGACATCTAAGGATTGTTACACTATTTTCTTTCCTTAAGTTTTGAAAGTTTATGATGAATGGTATGAGTAACAATGAAAGGTTATTCAGATATTTTTTTTGGAAAGTGGATGATATGCGCATAATGAAGGGATAAAGAGAATCTAATATGTTTGATAGTATTCATGAGCTCATGATTGATATAAGGACTAAGTGATATCATGGTTTGAGTATATAGAATTTTGAGGATTTTCGTATGTGGAAAGTGTTAACTTTAAACTGCATTCATGTTTTCACTAAGGTATTCAAGAGAATACATGATTAAGGCCTTTGAATGTTTGGAATGTGACCAACAAGACATATATATGGGGATTAATGATAGTATTAAATCTCTGGTAATCGTTTTCACTATATTATGATAGTAGACTGCAGTATTATGGATAAGCCTAAAGATTAGAATGGATTATGTTGGACATAAGTTAGTATTGTTTAAGGATAGAAGTTTTTTCGATATTATTGATGGGATGTTATAGTAATATAGTTTTAGAAAAATGGACAACCTGCAGGATGGGCGACAGCCCATCGCGTCGGACAGGGTCGTAGGAATCGAACCCACAACCGAAGTGCGACTGGCCTTTATCGCCTACCACTGGCCTATAGGAAGTCCCTGTTTAGTAGAAACTAGTTTTATTATATTAAGCCGTATGATATATGAAGTATAAGTCCATTTTAGGAACAATATATGATTAATCTCACTATAGATCGACTTATGTATATAATTTTTGCTAACCTTTTGTTTGAGACAGATGGAATGACCCGTCATTCTATCACATGATCTGCTAACACTTCACAAATAACAAATTCAACTTCATTTATTTAAGAGATGAAGTTCAAATTGTTAAAGGAACGAACAACAATGAGGTTGTACCAACATAAAGTAAGTATTTATTCTAATTCAAATTCTTTAACATTAGGGAAACGATCTTGAAAACCAAAAATGTTGTCCTAGTGATCTTATATCGGATGAATCAGATGGTACCTTAGATTCTCCCAAATTTATGGCTTTGTGATTACTGGATTTTCCATAGCCATGTTCTCTACCACTCTCCATCAGAACATGATGGTTAGATTTTTCTTCCATATCCATATTTTCACCTATGTGGAAACCCAGTGATTAGTTTATTTGGGTAACCGTTAAGTTTCATACTTTTGTTTTAAAATATTGGTTTTGGTATTCCATTTTACGATGTGGGTTTCTATTAAATAAACTTTCGAATAGTAAACCATTTATAACCCCGACGAATTTCGAGGGAGAAATTCATTTTAAGGGGGGTAGAATGTAACAGCCCAAGATTTTATGAAAAATATTCTTTTTAATTTCACTAATGTCTTGTGTTGTACGCAACACAAAAAGGAGCTTGCACAACACGCATCCTTGACTTGCCTTGCATTACACGCAATCACGACCTTCCTCGATAGCGTGTGTAGTACGCAATAACGAGTTTCACTAAACAGCGATATGCTATTAAAATGTTATTAAAACTAGCCGTTATGAATAGTAATAACCACTTTTTGAAATTTTGTAATTTTTATTTTTCAAAATGGATTTCATTTTTGGATTCGGAATATCGAATTTAGCCTAAGGTGAAATTTTGGTACATTTCGGATAACTTTCATATTCTGATGAATAGTGAAAATTACTAAATTTTAATTAAAAACAACTTTTTTAATCGAAATAATTAATATTGATAAATTATTAATTTGAGTGGTTTTAAAGTGTATTTAGAATATATTTTTACAATTTAATACAATGTTGGTCATTGGATGTAATTTCACATTTAAACCAGTTATAAACTAGTGTCAATCTTTTGATAGATATTGTTTCTTAAAAAACACGCTATTTGTTTTAACAGCAGGATTTAATTATAAAATTAATTAATGCAACCTCTATGTTATGAATTTGGAAAAAATAGACTTCATTTTTGAGTTCGGAATATGAAATATAGCTTAGGATGAAATTTTGGCATTGTTCTGAAAAACATCAATTTTTGATGAATAGTGAAACTACTAAGTGGTAGTTAAAAAAACTGAATTTCTCATAAAACTTAATTTTACCGCTTCTGTGAGTGGAATTTCAAAAATCCGAGAGACACGGTTGATGTCAGTAAGTAAAATGTGGTTCAATGAGATGAAAATAATTTTTGGTGAATAGTAACTTTTTACTTTTATTTACCCCGGTTAAAAGTAAATAGGGTAATTAAGGGTAAGAATGATATTAATATTACCCTAAAACATGTCCTAATTCTATTGGATAAGTGTAATTCGACCCAAAACAACCTTATGAATAAAATATGACCATTTAGGCCCACTTGGATTAGATTAGGACATTTATTATTATTTAATTCAAAGAAGAGTTAAAATAGTTAAAATCAAAGTTTATTTACTAAAACATTTTTAATATAGGGTTATACATAAGATAAATTAGACTATAAATATTAATTAGAAAGATAAAAAGATTTCCCACATAATGGTATTTTATTTGTAATTTTTAGACATCAAATAATTTAATTTATTTATGACACAAAGATGATGCAGTAATAATCTTATTAATGAAATATTGACATAATTGATGTTATAAACACCAAACTAAATATAATTTGAGACTTTTTATGAATTACACTAATTTTCTAGGTTACTATGATATATTAGTGTTGATTTAATCAACTTGGTTCGAACATATAATTCTGTTATGACCTTCACAAAAATCATATATCAAATAGTGTCAAAATTGACACAAAATAGTTTTTAAATCAAATATTATATTATTAATTGTTATTTTATTCCTAAAAATCTAAGGTTCGGCCAAATGACTTAGATAAGGATATATATATTAATAATAAACAATTTGGGGTTCGTTTGGCATGTTATAGTAAGTTTATTAACCATATAGTGAAAGAAAACAAAAAGACACGGTAAAAGTTATATTATTTAACTTAGAGTTAAATCTAATTGATAAGGTTAAAATAATACCCTAAACTTGTCTAAATATTATTGGTTGATAGGATTTCGACCCATCCCCACTTTAGCTTCGAAATAAGACCCTTTGGAACCATTATAAACCGATTTTGACTTTAATATAAAATAATATTTTGAGATATTCCTAAGGTGCCCCTCTCCTCCCTTATAAAAGGACACCTCCTCCCCTTCCTCCTCACACCAATTTGAGCACTCAAGCTCGGCCAACCTCTGCCAAAATCTCTTCTTCACTTCCCTAGAAACATCCTAGAGGTTCTGGTCTTCCTCAAAGACCAATTTTAGTTCCCTAAGAGGAGGTCTCCAAAAGGCGCTTCAAAGAAGAGGTAATTACCGTTACCAATTCTTTCATCTTTATTTCTTCTTCCACTTCTTCTTCTTAGGTTGTTTCATTATGAAGTAATAACATCAGTATCACTCATATACTGATATGTTATTATAAGTATGAAACAACCCTATTTCACCATCTATCCATCCTACGGAAAAAGAAATCACCGCGCGTGCGTACGTACGGAATACCGTCTCCACGCCGTGGTGTAATCTATTTTTCCACCACCACCTTACATGGATGGGTATAATGGTGTAAAGAATAACTATAAATAGTTATTACAACATCATATTGATTCTGATATATTGTATAATCCACTCCAATTCAATTCAATATTTATGGAAATGATATCATCGCTCGTGCGTACGTACGGACTACCGTCTCCACGGCGCGATGAGATTCATTCTCCATGTTAACCATTAAAGAATGATTATAAAGTATATATAAGAAATAATAATGAAATATATGACATTATAAAGCTACTGGATTTATGTATATATATGAATGTCATCTAATTACTTCCATTCAAGACAATAAGGAAAGGAAAACAGCGTTCATGCGTACGTACGGACTACCGTCTCCATGAACGGTGTTTTTCATTTCATTTATCTATCTATTATATATATATATATACTGAATATATATGATATATAAATCATATTTTATATTCTGGAAGTAAGTAAATCATGATATAAGTAATAATAATGTCAAAAACAACAAGTCAGAACACCTACGATAAATGAAACGATTTTACCCAAAACGCTTCTTTAACATGGAATTTACAAAAGAACGGGTAATATAATGTCATAAGTGAACCATATATGATATCATAACAATGAATATGATTCTGTAATAAGTAAATGACATTATTTAAATCATTATACAGGAGGTTCGGACACTTACGAAGCAAATCGGACCTAAGGTAAGGGAAATATCACAATCTCATTTTTATCCGAGATTGTTTATACTTTGAAATTTACTGTGGTGTATTTTATCATCCACATCCATGTTTCCTCAATATGTAATATTATTTCCATTCACCTAAAATTGTTTAAAACCTATTTTACCCTTCGGTGAGTTTTTAGTAAAAGATATGAAAGGAATCTTTTGTCGTTTATCGTACGAGGTACTTTTTTTGACTTTTCCGACAAAAGTACGAGAAGAATGTTTTTTTTAACTTATACGGCATGAATGGATTTTTAAAACATTAAATCCAAGAAGCTTCCTTTACAAGTTTTCAAGTTTATTTTTAATCAACTTCTTTTATTTTAAAGTTGTATGACATGTTATGAAAGGAAAAATGTTTTTGAAGAAGAAAGGATATTTTCCTCAAGAATGGAGTTCAAGTGTTTTATCAAAATTATTTTCCATCTAAGATAATAAAGGGTTCTGTTTTTATACATATTATTAAATTGATTTGTTCATGTTGTGATGGAATTATTTTTATGAATTCATTTATCTTATATGAATTGTTTTATGATGTCATGTTGTTTAAGAATCCCATTTTTATGCGATGAAGTATGATTTATGATTATGTGGCACACATAAGAAAGGATTCATTATAAGATGGGTGGGACCTATATCTCCCTCCAATGCATTGGGTAAAGATTTCATATCGCATGAGATAGACAGGGCTGGAACGGTAGGTTATACCGGTTCAGTGAAACAGGACTGAAACGAGGGTTACTCGATTCAGAAAGGGACTTTGTCCACTAAGATAGTCTTGGAAATGAGTCTTGACTAACAAGAAATGATTCTCTATGATTATGTGTGTATGCCACAAAGATTAATGTTTTATGTTATGATTATTGGGATTTCATTTCACTACTATGATTTATCCCATGTTATGAAATTATACTCTCTTTTGCAGGTTAAGATTTCCAAAATGTTATGTTCTTATGAATACGATGTGATTGATTTTTTTTCTTTTGTTTACCCTTACTGAGCATTTGAGCTCACCCTTTTATGTTTTATTTTCCCCAGGATATAAAGAAAGGTTTTAGGTAAAAAAAAGGGAAGATCTTTATGGGAGATATTGAAGATCTTTCACCACGATTAGAAGATTACGTTCCGAGTTTCCAAAGACACTAAACTATTACGATCCTTGTGTGTGTTTTTGTTATGTACTAAGTATTCTGCAAATGTAATGTAATGTCCATGTAAGTCAGGCTTCGAGTCTCTACAGGAAGGGTATGTTAGACGATTCTTTACTTTCCCCTTTTGGATCCCTTTTGGAGAGGGGGAAGTGGGTTACTTGAAGGAACACCCAGATTCTGGGTAAGCCTTTGATTTCGTGTACGCACACCTTCTTCATTTGTGTCTGTGTGTACAACTTCTTGAGAAGGAACCTCTTCATCTGATCCCTCTGAGTGAACCTCATCTGGTGGATCAGTAACAACAGAATTGATGACATTAATTGATGCATAATTCATTGCATCCATTTTATCGGCATTTCTGTGATATTGTCTTCTTCCATGTCCCTGATGACACATTTCCTTTTGTCGATTTGATCCCTTAGGAACTTCTTGAGGAACTGTAATGTTGAGGGAATATCCAGATAATTTGGCTCTTCGTTCCTCTTGGGGATTCTTCCCTAATCGAGAGAAGATTGATTTTCTCTGAATAAGAGATTGAGAATTTGAAAAAGTCCCCAGTCTAGTGGACTGGGGCTGTTCTTGTTCAACTCCTCGAATCCTATTTGTTGATTTTGAGGGTTGGGTTAAAAGAGTTTCCAGTATGGCAAGTTGGGGTGGTTCTTGACATGCTATATCTGAGAATTTATTAAAATCCCTCTTGTTCTTGCAGAATTTAGTCCAGAAATTGGCTGGATGCATCAACCTGCATCCACTTTTATCACCCGGCTCAAAAGACCATTGGATGATTTCTGACACTTTTGTCACTTGATGATGTGCCTACTCCAAATGAGAGGCTTGTTCAATATTATTGTTTGCTTGATGAAGGAGTAATTTAACAACTTTTTCTCTGTATTCTTGGTTTTGAGAAGAACTAGTTGAGGCCCATTCTTGGGAAATCCTTTGATTACAAACAAAGCCAATTGACTGTGGCTGGCCATGGGAAATAACATTACATGAGACCATTTTTGGCGGTATTTGCTGACTGGAGAGCACCGTGAAATGCAGTTCTCCATGAACACCCCATCCCCTAATATGAATACTAGATGAGGCATTGGAAATTAACTAGCGCAATCTTCTTAGTGCACCAAGGCATGAATGCTGAAGGGGTGTCTGATACTTTTCATCTTTCGGATATCAAGAAACCGAGAGAGATGCCAAATAAATTTGGCATTATAACCCTTCTATTATCTTGACATGATTTTCATATTCATCATAAGATAATATTTTCTTTTTCAACTGACAAAGAGTTTTCCTTATTTTGAGATGGATATCTTGAATTCCATCTCTGGAATGTCATACTGAGAGTCAGCCAGAGGCCAAAACATGAATGGAACTTCACCTTTAGCCAGTTGTTTTCTCACATTCAGCATTTCCTCTTTATTATTCAATGAAGATTCTTCTACCTGATTAGACTAGAGTTTGTGCTTCTTTGTTGCTTCATCGGATTCATCAAGATCGGTAGAGAATTCACTGATCAAACTAGAAGATGAACGACCCAGGGGTGGTTTGGAGAATGACCTACACCTCGAGCTATCTTCTGATTGAGAAAGCATTTCACCTGATAGTGGTAAAGCATCAAAAATTATTGGCTTCACATTTGCAAGTGCCTCAAGATAAGAGGGATTTCTCATCACTACATTGTCCATTGGAGAATTTTCTAGGAAATGTGCATTACTACTATGGAGAGGACTTTCCTAGCTAAATTAATCATCATGGGGAGGACCACCATGGTGGGTTACCACAAAAGATGAAACATTTTGCTCCTTGGTCTTCTAGCCACACAGAGGGTTCTTGCAGCTCTCATCTGAAGATGAAACTTCGAGATCGACCAAATAGTCATGAAGAAAGCCTTCATGAGGAAGTGTCTGATGAAGACCTTCAGAATTAGTGTTCCCACTATTGGGAACTAAGAGAGTAAAATATTGATTTGCAACAGATAATTGTCTGAGTGCATCAAGAACTCCAACATCGAGTAAGGCCTTATTACAGATTGGCCCTTGATTTCTTGACTGTGCTGGACGAGTCTTCTTCTTAGACGCCTTTTTACTCAATTTAGGAACCAATTGTTGATGAAAGTGGTCATTATGGGCAGGTGTATGTGTCTACTCAGGAGAAATGATCAGGTTAGGCTGATTATCTCCACTCAAATTAGGTGTATGTTCCTGACTTGGCTGTCCGTATGATATGGGGGAGTACGCCCCACAAACCCCTTGGACTAGAATAAAGGTGTGTGTCTATTCCGGAGTGATAAGTTGATGTGTCACTCCACTGGTAGGGATTGATTTATGCATCTTTCCCTGTGATTTGGCTAAAGTTGTTATAATATCCTGGAAGGAATCCAGAATATGAGCAGGGATTTTCTTCTGCTCTTTCACCATTGATAGAATATTCTTGGTGACTTCAGCTGTCGGAATGAGGATATACGTCCATTCTGTGCTTGGAGTAGGTGTGTATTCATCCTCCTGTCCTCCTTTTCCTGTTAGTGAATCCTGATAGTACTCAAGTGTGGGGGCAGAGAGTTAAGTATTCCTTTTATTTGTCGCCAGAGCATTCCGACTGACTTCTCTATGTGCTACCAAATGAGACTGTTGGTAGGATTCATCAATAATAGAAGGGGTATGTGCCTGCTGATTGCACTCTTCCGAATGTGGTTGATTAACTTCCTTCAATACTGAAAGACGAGGCTTCTGGCATGATTTATGAGTGTAAGCAGGTGTATGTGCCTGTTTACCCGTTGTCAACACATTGGGTTGGCGGGCTCCATCGTATGTAGTCAGACGAGCCTACTGACTAGCTGATGATTTATAAACAGGTGTATGTTCCTGTCTATAATACTCCGCTAGAATTTCCTGGTGGGATTGGCGGGCTGCTGCCAGACGAGTCTACTGGACATCGGAATTAAAACAGACGGGTGTGTGTTCCCACTCATTTCTTGCCAACAAGTTAGGTTGGTGGACTTCTCCGGAGATGGAAGAGATAAGAACCTGCTCACTGTTGATCGGATTTCACCTTTGGAGGTTCTTCTTTCCTACTCGGGTTCAAGGAACCTGATCTGAATTCCTAGAGACGATACCCTCATCATGTTGAGGGTGCACTGCCGCACGATTCTGGCGGCGATTGTTTATGGGAGCCCTCGGGAAGGACTCCTGTCTCCTTGAATTAAGGCCCTAAGGGACCTGCTCATTCACCTCCCTAGAATATGGGAGGGAATAGTGATTGTGTTCTGGGGATAACGACCCGAAACGGTTAGAGATGGTGGTTGGAAACACCTGCTTCTTGATCGCTGGTCATCGCTGTCCGGACGACCAGGGTGAATTATTGACTTGGAGGTCTTGTCGAGCGGCCTCCAGAGTCGGA
Source organism: Viscum album (assembly GCA_963277665.1). Taxonomy (NCBI): domain Eukaryota; kingdom Viridiplantae; phylum Streptophyta; class Magnoliopsida; order Santalales; family Viscaceae; genus Viscum; species Viscum album. Next base: position 244,722,799 of record OY728135.1, on the reverse strand, counting down.
ATAGTACCATTTTGACGGTACTCCTTAATCAGTGAATTTGATACCCAGCGTTAAAGACGCTGAGTAGGTGATGTCATCCTCAGAGCGGATGGCAATCCAACAGGAGTAGCAGCAGAGGCATTCATGACTGAGGTATTCACAGATGTGAACTTAAGAGAATCCATATTTGTAATGCAGAAGATCTTGGAAAAGAGTGGCTGTTTGACATAACAGACATAATCAAGATAAGTTCAACCACTACATCTTTTGGATGAGCACATATGTTATTGATTGTTTTTTTGTCCCTCTCATTGCATTTAAATAGGGGCCTAACAAATAATTAAAACATCACTTTAACTTGGATAAGGATTCACGTCGGGTTCACCATTTTTTGTTTCCTCTAGAATTGGGGATGACCTCATCGATTTAAGGTTCAAACATTCCAATCGGTTTCTAACGGGTTTGTTTGTAGAACCGGAAACATCCAATGATTCTATATCCATTTGGACCTACTTTCCAAAGGTAGGTGCTCATTAGTTATGGACCGATGAGGCTTAATAATTTTCATTGTTCAAGAGGATGGGAGGTCAGACTCATCACACCTTTTGGGGGGAATTATTGTCTACTCCAGGACTCTCTTTATAGATTTGAGTTATGTTCGTGAATCCTTATTAAGTTACCAAGTATAAGAATGAGATTTCCTTTAAATCTGACAATCAATGATTAGTATGTAGGAAATTTAGAGAATCTTTTTATATGTATTAGAGGTTCTTCATCGATAGGGGATCATCTATATTTGTTTAGATATTCTTAGTCAATGGTATCATTCAATACATTATATAAAAGTCTCTTGGTCATTATGATGACCATACTGGTTTTAAAGCCACTAAGTGGGTCACTTGAAGTTTATTGTCATTCAGAAGGACATGGATTATTTCAGAGTTGGGATCGTACCCGCAGATGGGCTACCTACGTATCCTTGTTTAGAAAAAGAATCAGAACCCACGCAGTTTGAGTAAGGGAGTATGATTTTTATGCATGATTGATGGCTCAAAGAAAGGTGTCATAATTACTTTTACACTCTAAGATCACGCGAGTCATGCTCGGTGTGAGAAACAAGAGGTATTGGTAAAACCAGACAATTTTTCAATGAAAGATGTAATCATAAGAAATGATGTGGGGCTTATGTATGTATGACTACCCAAAATAGATTAAGATTAGGTTTTAATTTAGGGAATAAACCCAGGAACAAGTTCCATAAAGGTATATGTACTTTATGAATATTTGGATACTCTAACTTGGGGCTTACTCCTGAGGAATATTCCCAAATTACGAGAGGAATTATGATTAGGTTTTACTACTGAGAAGGAATCCCAAATCAAAAGTAAATTAAGACTGGTCAAGAGAAATTATGATTGGGGAATATTCCTGAGAAGGAGGCCCAGGTTAAAGGAATTTAGAATTTGGGAACTTGTGTTGAGTCAATAAGGTCTTCCTTATGACTTCTCCATTCCTTCTTGTTTTGAAAATCACAAACACCTTATACTTAAGCAAATATTATTTTTACCCCTATAAGGAAAGTTTACTTCTTTAAGGAAATTTACCTTGAACTAGATTTTCTTATACATAGCAATATTTTTCTTAAAACCAAAAACCGGATTCATAACTAAAATACCCGGAGTCATATACTGAAAAGGTTTGGAGCATTCTGTTTTTAGGATCCAAATTCTGGATGTGATCTATAATGAAGTCTTGATCCGAATTCTGAACTCCGAAATCTTAAGCAGTTCGACTCCGAACTCTTTAATAGTTCGACTCCGAACTCTGAAGCAGTTCGACTCCGAACTCACATGTAGTTAGACTCCGAACTCTTTAATAGTTCGACTCCAAACTCGGAAGCAGTTCGACTCTGAACTCTAAAGAAGTTCGACTCCGAACTCTTTAATAGTTCGACTTCGAACTTTGAAGAAGTTCAACTCCGAACTCACATGTAGTTCGATTCCGAACTCTTTAACAGTTCGACTCCGAACTCCTTAAGTGGTTCAACTCCGAACTCTGCAAGTTTAGAATCCGATCTCTGGTGAAATCAGACTCCAAATTCCTATAAAATAGAATTTGAATATTTCTTAACATAGGCTCTGAACTTCTTTTTGGCGAGACTCCGAACTTATTATTTTTCTTACACTCCGAACTATTGATTAGATTTTACTTACATGTTCTTTGTTTTAAAACGATGTCATGCATTCAGTTTTATATGGTTTGTTTTTAAAACGATGTCGTATTTTCTGTTTCTAATTAACCATTTGTTGAGTTACACGTGTACAGGTCCCTCCGAGTTTCATGGAAAATATGACCGTTGGTGGAGGGATCCGACCATTGGAAATTTTCCTATAAATAGAATCTCATTTGAAAGAGCTCAAAAGATAATAAGAATGAAGTTGATCGATCTAGAGACCACACACTGGTAAGGGAATTTCTAGAGAGAGAAAGCTTTTCATGCTTTGTGCGTACTGAACCGCTCATCCAGTTTTTTCTTCATGCGAATCCGAATGTTGGTGATTACATTCGAGGACTTCTGGGGATAGGAAGACAGAGGTGCCGACTACCTTAAAGTTCGAGGACTTCCGAGGATAGGAAGACAGATGTACCGACTACCTTGAAGTTCAATGTCTTCCTTGCTGAGGAAGATAGTGGTTGCCAATTACCTTGAAGTTGAGGGCTTACGGGGATAACAAGACAGAGATTCCGATCTTTGTATCGAGGGCTTACCCTGGTGTGGGTAAGACAAACTTGCTTGAAAGTATAAATCAAGGGACCTTTATCCAAGGTTGTTGGATACCCTTCTCTTTGGGTTAAAATACTTATATCTTATTACTTGTAGTTTTACTACTTGTTTGTTTCTGCTGCATATTGTATTGTAAGGAAAGTATAACTTTCTTATACTTCCTTACTTGTACTATGTTCCATTTAGATTCTATACGCTTTAGGGTAGAATCTCATATTGTAATCTTTATTTATGTTTTAATTTCCGGATCCATATTTTCAGAACCTACTTTCGGAATATCTTTCCAGTTTTTAGCAAGTTCATAGAACTTAAAGTTTATAAAAGTTCTCATTTGGTGTTAGAGGTGTTGTGATTTTGCTTAGTTTGACTTTGTTAAACTTAGCCCTTTTCTTTGCTTAAGGAAAACATAGTTTTTCATAAATAACTTTAAAGGTTCCAAAAGGAATTTTTAAAGTATACAATTCACCCCCCCTCTTGTATATTGATCATCTACATCATTATTTTGATCCTACAATTGGTATCAAAGGAGGTCTCTGAAATAATTAATCTCACGCATAAGTTTTTCTTGATCACTTTATCATTCTGAACTTTGAACTTTATCATTCCGAACGTTGAACTTTTTCATTCCGAACTTTGTAATTCCAAACTTTGTGATTAAGAACTTTTTCTACTAACAAGTTTGGTTGACCAAGTTTTTTTAGTATGGAAAGAGTCAATGTTGGTTCTATTGATAATCTAAATCCTACAAGACCACCAATCTTTGATGGTAATGACTATGAGTACTGGAGAGATCGAATGAAGACTTTTGTTATCAATACTGGAGTGGACAACTTTGTTATGCTTACTGGTGATTATAAAATTCCTGATAAGGAAGTTAGAACTTTCACTAACCAGGAAAAGCAAGAGTATCAACTTAATTATAAGGTACGCAATACCTTATTTTGTTCAATGACTAGAAATATATATATCCAAATTTCTTCTTGTGAAGCATCTAATTGTATCTGGAAGAAGTTAGAGGTTACACACTTTGGAACTTCTAAAGTAATTGAAACTAGGAGAGCTATGCTTAGATCTGAATACCATGGCTTCAATTTTCCTTATGGTGAACCAATCTGTAAAGTTCAACTGAGATTTATGACTATAGTTAACAGTTTACAGTCTATGGGAGAGAAAGGGTTAGATGATGAAGCACTTGTGGACAAGATAATTGATATTATGCCTAATGAGTGGAAATCCAAAAGAACTGCTATAGATGAGAATAGGAAAGTTACTCAAATTTCTCTTGATGAGATATTTGGAACTCTTCTCCAACATGAAACAAGAATGAAGAGAGATGCTGACAACATCAAGAAGAAAAATGGAAATGGCACTATTGCTTTTACAACAACATCAAATCAGATGAAAGATAACACTCCTGAGAGAGTAACCAGATCCAAGTCTAAGAAAGTTATTTTCCAATCCGAATCTAGTGAGAGTAAAGTATCTGAAAATGAGTTAGCAAATCTTGCTCGAAGGATGAACAAGATAGCTGGCCAAAGAAGTTTCCAATCCAAATATAAGAAGAAGGAAAGGAAAGATAGGAAAGATGGAGAAGTTACTTGTTATGAATGCAAGAGAGCTGGACATATTAGACCAGATTGCCCTTTGCTCAAAAAGAAAGAAAGGAAAGAAAAGAATTCAGACAGGAACAGAAAGAAGTATTACAAAGCCAAAGCTAAGAATGTTCTGAAAACTAATGACACCTGGAGTGCCAGTGGTGGTGACTCTTCAGATGAATCTTCTGATTATGAATCTTCAGGACAGAAGAATCTTGGTCTTATAGCCAGACTACCTATTGATAATCATTGTTTCATGGCTAAGGTACAAAATGCTGAATCATTGACCGATGTATCTTTAAATTCTAATCATAGTAAGTATTATAACTCTTATAATGAAGAATCCTCTTCTGATGAAGAAAATACTTTACCTACTTATGAAGAAGTTTCTAGGTTTGTTGAACTTCTTGAAATTGAGAATTCCAAACTCAATAAGAAACTTGATAAGGCAAACTCTAGGAATAATATTCTTACAAAAGAGATATCAGATCTTTTTAAAGATCTTGATAAGATAAATTCCGATTTTATAAGTATTTCAAAAAATCTCGAGGAAGTAAGTTCTGAGAAGAACAAACTTTCTAAAGAGTTAGAAAAAGTAATTTCTAAGAAAAGTATTTTTGAGCCTAGATCTAGTTCTAAAACTAATGATTTTGAGGATAAAAACTTGGTTATAAAACTCAAGTCCGAAATTTTTTCCTTAAAGAAGTGTTTGTCAAACTTTACCCATGGTAAAGAAAATTTTGATAAAATGTATTCTCAAATATGACCTTTAAGAAATAAATCCGGATTTGGTTATACCCATGCAAAACCAAATTTTAGTAACAATTACTTTGTTCCTCAAAGTGACCCATTTTGTACCAAGTGTCAATGTAGTGGTCACTGGGCAAGGAATTGTTCCTTAAACAAAACCCAATCTCTAGGATTTCATAAAGCTTATTTTTCTAAGAAGATGTGGGTACGTAAAGTTTTTTATCTGGAAATCTCAGATCCAAACAAGTTTGGATTCCGAAAGTCTAATTCTTTTCTTGTTTTTAGTAAAATAAAGAGAGTACCAGCAGCAACACATGGTACATGGATAGTGGATGTTCCCGGCACATGACTGGTAATAAAAGCTATTTTGAGAAGATTATCAAAACGAAAGGAGGAAAGGTAACTTTCGGAGATAATGCTAAGGGAGAGATTGTTGGTATTGGTAATATTGTTCTTCTTGGTAAAACTTTGATTTCAAATGTTCTTTTTGTTAAGGGTCTTAAGCACAACCTCATTAGCATAAGTCAGTTATGTGATGAAGGTTACCTTGTGAATTTTAGGAATATTAAGTGCTTAGTTCACAATTCCAAGGAATAATTTATTCTCTCAGCCAATAGGCAAGAGAATGTTTACACCTTAAATTTAGAAGACCTTAGGAACCAAGATTTACCTTGACTAAGTGAAATGGAAGATCATTCCTGGTTATGGCACAGAAGACTAGGACACTGTAACCTTAGGAACTTATGTAAACTCTCTAAGAAGAAAGTAGTTAAAGATCTACTGAATCTTAGATTTGATTCTTCTAAAGTTTGTGATCCTTTTCAATATGGAAAGAAACATAAATCTAGTTTTAAATCAATCGGTGAAGTTTCAACAACTGATGCATTACAGTTAGTGCACATGGATCTTTTTGGTCCAACACAAACTGGAAGTATTGGAGGAAAATACTTTGTGTTTGTCCCAGTTGATGATTACACTAGATTTACTTGGGTTTATTTTCTAGCAAAGAAATCTAAAGATTTTTCTTATTTAAAAAGTTTTAGAGCTCAAGTTAAAAATGAGAAAAAACTTCCATTGAAAACTATTCATAGTGATCATGGAGGAGAATTTCAAAATTCTGATTTTGAAACTTTTTGTAGTTGGAAAGGTATTACTCACAATTTTTCAGCACCTAGAACTCCTCAACAAAATGGTGTAGTTGAGAGAAGAAATAGAATTCTTCAAGAGATAACTAGAACCATGTTGAGTGAATATTCTATAGCTAGACATTTCTGGGATGAAGCTGTAAGTACTGCTTGTTATACTATAAATTGAGTTTTGATTAGAACTTTTCTTAATAAAACTCCTTATGAGTTATGGAATGGTAGAAAACCCAGACTATCCTACTTCAAGGTTTTTCGTTGTAAGGTATTCATTCTGAATACTAAAGATAACCTACATAAATTCGCACCAAAATCTGATGAAGGAATTTTCTTAGGCTACTCCAAAACTTCTAAGTCTTATAGAGTTTTTAATAAAAATACTTGTACTGTTGAAGAAACAGTGCATGTAAAATTTGATGAGTCTGATCCTTTTGTTTTTAAACCATCTCAACCTACATCCTCAGATGTGTTTTCAAAAACTGATTGTCAACCCTTGATAGAAGATCCTTCTGATAAGGAAAATGTTCAAGAAGATACTTCTGAATTATTTACCCCAGAAGATTTTCTACCCTATGTTGATGAACAGGTTTTTCAAAACCCAAATCAGGTGTTTCTTAAGAATCATCCCAGTGATAGTATCATTGGTGATGTAAATCAACCTGTAAGGACTAGGAGTTCCTTGAGAAATGAAGTAGAACATCTAGCATTTCTTTCCCAATTAGAACCAAAAATCACTGATGAAGCTTTAGGTGATGATGATTGGATCAAATCTATGCAAGATGAACTAAATGAATTTGAAAGGAACAAAGTCTGGATCCTAGTTGAAAGACCAAATGAAACTTCTGTTATTGGAGTAAAGTGGGTTTTCAGGAACAAATGTGATGAAAATGGAGTCATAGTAAGAAATAAAGCTAGACTTGTTTCTAAAGGCTATAATCAGCAAGAGGGAATAGACTATGAAGAAACCTATGCTCCAATAGCTAGACTTGAATATATTCGTATTCTACTTGCCTTTGCAGCATTCTTTAATTTTAAACTTTTTCAAATGGATGTGAAATGTTCTTTTCTTAACGGTTATGTTCAAGAGGAAGTTTTTGTTGAACAACCTCCTGGATTTGAAGATACAAAACATCCTGATCATATTTTTAGACTTACCAAAGCTTTGTATGGTCTTAAAAAATCCCCACGAGCATGGTATGATAGACTCACATGATTTTTACTTCAAAATAACTATGTTAAAGGAAATGCAGATCCATCCCTTTTTATAAAGAAAGATAAGAAAAATGTTTTGATTGTTCAAATTTATGTTGATGACATAATATTTGGTTCAACTCAGCAATCCTTAACTGACTCTTTTGCAAGTCTAATGAAATCTGAGTTTGAAATGAGTATGGTGGGTGAGTTAACTTTTTTCCTTGGTTTTCAAATTTCTCAAAAAACCAGAAGGAACCTATATATCTCAACATATGTATATTAAATATCTTCTCAAAAAGTATGGTTATGACAATACTAAAAGTATAAGTACTCCCATTGGTACCTCAAATTCTTTAGATCTTGATGAAGCTGGGAAACCAGTAGATCAAAAATCTTTTAGAGGTATGATAGGAAGTTTACTTTACTTGACAGCTAGTCGACCAGACTTAATGTTCTCAGTATACTTATGTGCAAGATATCAATCCAATCCTAAGGAATCTCACTTAAAGGAAGTAAAAAGAATTTTTTTCTACCTTAAGGGAACCATGGATCTAGGATTATTTTATACTTCTGGAAATTATTTTGTTCTAAAAATCTTTTCTGATGATGACTTTGGTGGATGTAGAATGGATAGAAAGAGTACATCTGGAACTTGTCATTTCTTAGGAGATTCATTAGTTTCTTGTTCTTGCAAGAAGCAACATTCTGTAACACTTTCCACTGCTGAAGCCGAATATGTAGCAGCTAGGAGTTGTTGTGCTCAAGTGTTGTGGATGCAACACACACTCACAGACTATGGCTTGAGTTTTAATAAAACTAAAATTTTGTGTGATAACACAAGTGCCATTGCCTTAAGTAAGAACCCTGCACATCACTCTCGTGAAAAACAAATGGATATTAGGAAACATTTTCTTAGGGATCACACACTAAAAGGAGATATTATTCTTCAGTTTATCGGAATGCAAGATCAACTTGCTGATATTTTCCCAAAATATTTACCCTCCGATAGATTTGAATATATTAAACAAAAGTTAGGAATGATAACCGTAAGGTAATCAGTCTTCATTGACTTCTTTTTGAACAATTATCCTAATAGTAATAAACTCCTTTTCATAGGGGGAGTACATTTGATTGTAAGAGTAACTAAGTTTTTTTCAAAGTTTGTTTTCAAAATTTCCAGAACTAAAATTCCAGAATGGGGATTTCTGGAATTGAAATTTTCCGGAATGGAAATTTTCGTTTTGAAAACCTCTGGAATAGAAGTCTTCGTACTGAAAACTTCCAGAATGGATTTTTCGTAATAATAAGTTTTTTTTTTGTAACAAAAATTTCGGATTCATGTTTTTGTAACGATATTTTCGAACTCAAGTTTTTGGAAGAATATTACCAATTACGAATAATATTTCTTGCTAATCCGTAAGTTATGATTTTCTTACTTATAGTTTTGTAATCAAATTTTTCTTACTGATATGTTCCTTGTTTTTAAAAATTCGGAATCTAGTTTTACCTCAAATCCAATTATTTCTTTACAAAAAACCCCAAAAGATCGGAGTCAATTTTTTTTTTCTTTGCGGGATTGTTCTTAACCGTCAGATCAGATCAAAGTATTTTCAACCGTTGGATGGTTTTTGGAAGACCAACGGTCAAATTACTTGTCTATAAAAAGGGGATCCTGAGACTCGTCCCACATCGGTTTTTCCAAGTTTTTGTGTCTCGAAACTCTGCTGATCTTCTTAAGGTCGGTTCCAAACTTTGTGAAGCCAATCCGAATCTTACATTTTACTTCATTTTTAATGTCTGTTGAAGCAATCTCTCAAGATATGTCAACTATCAAACCAATTTCAAAGTGGTTAGTTTACAGGGAAAGGTTAGTTCATCCGGATTTTTATAATCTTGATTCTCTTATTTCGAAGAATATTAGACTGAATGGATGGGAAGATGTATGCATAGCAAAACCAGATAAACTGGATCCGGTTTATACTGACTTGTTGATAGAGTTTTATGAGTCTATTTCCTTCCTGGTGGAAGATGACAGAGAGAAGTTTTCTTTCAAGTCTTATGGGAAGACTTATAAACTTTCTTACACTAAGGCAGCAAGCCTGGTTGGTTTAGCATATGAGGGAGAAGCTGAATTCTGTTCTCACAAACTTCCCGATGTGCAAGGGAGTTTCAATAAGGAGAAGGCGCTAAAGTGTCTTGGGATTAAGGATGATTCAATAACTAAGATTTCTCGGCTCACTCCGAATAATAGAATACTTCAACTATGGGTGCAAGGCTTTCTAGTTCTGAGAAGAGGAGATAAAGACAATCTGAAGAAGAGTGATATCTATGTCTTAGATTTTTTGGTAAATCTAAGAAAGATAAATCTGACAAGGCATGTCTTGGTTACGATCAAGAATATCAAAGAAGGAAATCTGAGAGCTTAGATTATTATGTTTCCTTCCTTATTGTCTAAGCTGATAGTTCGATGCTTAGAATCTTTCAAGGTTTCCAGCAAATCAAAGATCTGGAATTGCAAGCTCATGCTTGTCAGTGATGATACGCTTAAGAGAATGAAGATGGGATTTTCTAGTGAATCCGGAGAATTTTACCCCCTATCTGTGGAGGAATTTGAAGCAGTTGAAAAAGAAATACAATCTCCGGAACCTTCAAAAAGGCAAAGGAAGAAGAGAAAGACTAAGGAAGTAGTTACTGATGAAGAAGTTCCTCAGCCTAAGGAAACTGAATCCGCACCTCCCAAACCGAAGAAGCAGAAAACCTATATAGATAAAGTAGTAGAAAAGTGGAGGAAAGATAAAGAAATGAGGAAGGAAGGGGATCCTCAATTCGGACTGGACCCTGCTGAGGCTAAGGAATTAAAAGAAAAAGCTGCTGAGGAGCTAGAAAGACAAGCGAAGGAAAAGAAGTTGAGAAAGAAGATGTCTGAAACTGAACTAGTGCAATATTTGCTAAAAGATACAGAGTTGGCTTCCGAAAGGCTTCCAGTTCCGGAAACTTTCGGTGTTGAACCTTCTTTACTAGAAACTCCAGCGAAAAACTATGTCACTTCGGAAAAGGACAAGGGTAAAGAACTTGTAGTAGAAGTTTAGAAGGAGGTTGCTGAAGCAGTTGAGGAAGAAGTTGAAGAAGAAGAAGAAGAAGAGGAGAGTGAAGATCTGGATACCTTGATCAAGAAAGTTCAGAATTTTAAAGATACGGCTGAATCCGCAAAAATAGTATCTCCAGGGAAGGGAGATAAGGAAGACAACAAGCAACATCAAGAAGAAGAAGAAGAGAATGAGCTGTTTGATGAAGAAGAAACCTATGAGAAGAACTTTCTTGAGGAAGGAAAAGAAAGACAAAAACCAGATGAAGATCAGATTGTTCAAGTTTCTGAATCTGAGGATGTATCTCCTAATGTGAAATCCATTCCGAAATCTGATAAAGGGAAGAAAACTCTAATGGAGACACCCATTAAAGATGTCATCAGGAGGAAAGAGGTTGGTGGTACCTCTAGAAGGAAGCTGGTGTCAGATGAAGAAGAGGGACCTCAAAAAAAAGTTTCTGATTCAGAATCATAATCTCATGGGCATGATTTTGTTGTTCAGTCCTTGAAGAAGTTGGTGGACGTCATTCCGATTTTTCCCACCATTGACTCCAGATGTCAAATGCTTCAGAAAACTCAAAATCAAAAATCAGAGACACTATCCTTGTTAATGGAAAAGTGTGTGAAGGTAGAAGCGGAACAGAAGAGTTTTCTTATTGATTATGATGTGCATAGGAAATCTTGCAGCAAGGTAACCAAGTGGTCTAAGATAGTTGATGAAGATTTAGTTCACTTTGAAAATTTTCAGGCTGAAGTTCAAAATGCCTTTCAAATGGAGGATAAAAAGGTTAATTAGATTTCTGAGAAATTGTCCTAGGAACAAAATCTCCAGAATCAACAGGTCAGGGATCTAAATGGGAAACTTAACTCAGTATCTCAAAATTAGAAAACTGAAAGAGATTTCCGGATTGAGTCTCAGCAGAAGATGGAAAAGAAAGATGAGTTGTTGAAGTTATAGAAAGAAGCTTTGGAGGCTCAGGCATAGGCTTTAAAAGTTCAAGGAGAAAAGGTAAAAGTCTTGGAGAGGCAACGAGAGGAAGATCAAAGAGACTTGAAGAAACTCAAAGCCTTGTTAAAGCAGCTCATTCCGAAGGAAAAAGAAGACAAATGAACCCACTCCGATCTTTTGTTATAATTGTCTTTCTTTGTAAATTTTTTTTCCCTCAACTCTAATGAAATGGTTATCTAGTTGGTTTTTATATTGTTATATACTAATGTTTTAGGTACCATACTTTGTTTTCCATTCCCTTCAATTCTTTTTGAAAATCACAAAGGGGGAGAAGGAAAAATAACTACTCCTAAGGAGGAGAAAGGGAAAAATTTCTAAGAGAAATATCCTTAATGAAAGGGGGAGTTTCCCACTAAGAAGTTTTTCATTCTTATATTATTGAAAACTCCACTCCAGAAACTCAGAATACAATCCTTAGAGTTTCAATGCCTAAGGTGGAGTTAGTTGTATTCATTTCTATCCATGAACAAAGGGAGATAAGTTTTATTTTTCAAAGTCTAATATAATTTTTCAAGATCCTTATGTGCTTTTTCGTAAGGATGTTTGTGCTTTCCAAAAAGGGGGAGATTGTTGATTCAATAAGGTCTTCCTTATGACTTCTCCATTCCTTCTTGTTTTGAAAATTACAAACACCTTATACTTAAGCAAATATTATTTTTACCCGTATAAGGAAAGTTTACTTCTTTAAGGAAATTTACCTTGAACTAGATTTTATTTTACATAGCAATATTTTTCTTAATGCCAAAAACCGGATTCATAACTAAAATATCTGGAGTCATATATTGAAAAGGTTTGGAGCATTCTATTTTTAAGATCTGAATTTTGGATGTGATCTATAATGAAGTCTTAATCCGAATTCTGAACTCCGAACTCTTAAGAAGTTCGACTCCGAACTCTTTAATAGTTCGAATCCGAACTCTGAAGTAGTTCGACTCCGAACTCACATGTAGTTAGACTCTGAACTCTTTAATAGTTCGACTCCGAACTCTAAAGTAGTTCGACTCCGAACTCTAAAGATGTTCGACTCCGAACTCACATGTAGTTCGACTCTGAACTCTTTAAGAGTTCGACTCCGAACTATGGAGAAGTTAGACTCCGAACTCACATGTAGTTCGACTCCGAACTCTTTAACAGTTCGACTCTGAACTCCTTAAGTGGTTCGGCTCCAAACTCTACATGTTCAGAATCCGATCTCTGGTGAAATCAGACTCCAAATTCCTATAAAACAGAATTTGAATATTTCTTAACATAGACTCTGAACTTCTTTTTGGTTAGACTCTGAACTTATTATTTTGCTTACACTCCGAACTATTGATTAGCTTTTACTTACATGTGATTTGTTTCAAAACGATGTCGTGCATTCAGTTTTACATGGTTTGTTTTTAAAACGATGTCGTCTTTTCTATTTCTAATTAACCGTTGGTTGAGTTACACGTGTATAGGTCCCTCCGATTTTCATGGAAAATATGACCATTGGTGGAGGGAGCCGACCATTGGAAATTTGCCTATAAATAGGAGCTTATTTGAAAGATCTCAAAAGATAATAAGAATGAAGTTGATTGATCTAGAGACCACACGCTTCTAAGGTGATTTCTAGAGAGAGAAAGATTTTCATGCTTTGTGCGTACTGAACCGCTCGTCTAGTTTTTTTCTTCGTGCGAATCCGAATGTTGGTGATTACATTCAAGGACTTTCGGGGATAAGAAGACAGAGGTGCTGACTACCTTAAAGTTTGAGGACTTACGGGGATAGGAAGACAGAGGTGCCGACTACCTTGAAGTTTGAGGGCTTCCTTGCTGAGGAAGACAGAGGTTGCCAACTACCTTGAAGTTGAGGGCTTGCGGGGATAGCAAGACAGAGATTCCGATATTTGTATCGAGGGCTTACCCTAGTGTGGGTAAGACAGACTTTCTTGAAAGTACAAATAAAGGGACCTTTATCCAAGGTTGTTGTATACCCTTCTCTTTGGGTTAAAAGACTTATATCTTGTTACTTGTAGTTTTACTACTTGTTTGTTTCCGCTGCATATTTTATTGTAAGGAAAGTATAACTTTCTTATACTTCCTTACTTGTACTCTGTTCCATTTATATTCTATACTCTTTAGGGTAGAATCTCATATTGTAATCTTTAGTTAAGTTTTAATTTCTGGATCCATATTTCCGGAACCTACTTTCGGAATCTCTTTCCAGTTTTTAGCAAGTGCATATAACTTAATGTTTATAAAAGTTCTCAATTGGTGTTAGAGGTGTTGTGAATTTTCTTAGTTTGACTTTGTTAAACTTATCCCTTTCCTTTTCTTAAGGAAAACACAGTTGTTCGTAACTAACTTTAAAGGTTCTAAAAGGAATTTTTAAAGTATACAATTCACCCCCCTCTTGTATATTGAGCATCTACATCATTATTTCGATCCTACAACTTGGGGATTACTCCTAAGGAGGATGCCCATATTTGGGAAATTATGACTGGGGCTTACTCCTAAGGAAGATGCCCAGGTTAAGAAAATTTGGACTGGGGATTACTCCTAAAAAGGAATCCCAGGTTAAGAGACTTGAGATTGGGACTTACTCCTGAGGAAGATGCCCATGAATAGGGGACTTGGGGCTTACTCCTAAGAAGGATGCCCAAATTAAGAGAATTATGACTAGGTATTACTCCTAAAAAGAAGGCCCAAGTTGAGGGACTTGGGGATTACTCCTGAAAAGGAGGTCCAAATTAAGATAACTTGGACTTGGACTTACTCCTGAAAAGGAGGCCCAAATTAAGATAACTTGGACTGGGGCTTAATCCTGAAAAGGAGGCCTAGATTAAGGATTCTCTCATCTTAAAGGATGAGGTTGAATGAATTAAATCTCTAAACTTAGTGACATAAAGATATGTAAATCACTAGGTATTAAGAGATGTTCCACAAAATTCCTTTCAAATAAGGAAGCCAACAATGGAACCATGCCATAAATGGCTTTGAAGAGGATTTTGAAGGCTGAATCTTGAATAGGAGAGGTGGATTTTAATAAGAGAGGTAAAATAGGTAGGAGGGGCACCCAAAAAGAGAGAGGAGTGCAAGTCCTGCGTGGGCGCGCAAGTATAGGTCGCACAAGTGTACCTACGTGACACATGGGTATTTGCGTGACGATCAACCCTTAGAGTAATACTTGGGTGAGACTTGGCTCAAGCCCTTAGTATTATCCCTAGGGGATTCCAGAATAGTGACACGCAAGTTCTATTGAAGGGGTAAGGCATCGCGCAAGTGTGTTCATTTCCATTAAGGGTTAAACACCAAGGCGTATAGTTGTTGGTGAATTTCAACACTAAGGCCTTGTTTCCCTTCTTTAGAGCTTCTGTTCTAGGTAATAAATTACCTTAGAAGTGTTCAGAAGCTTCGAGAAGAGACTAAAGTGCATAGAGATCAAATATGAGTTTCTAGAATTTTTTTTCCTTGAAATGGGGGGCCCACAAGGGGTATTTATAGGCTGGTGAAGACACCAAGCGAGAATCAAAGAGGGCACGCAAGTCACCTGTGCGACCACTATACGGCGCACAAGTATACTTGCGCGACCATGATGAAACTTGCACGACCCAAGTGGGAAGGAATCCTTGTTCATGCCTTTGTCAATTTTTGATGTTTCTTTAAAGGATGAATCACTTTATGCTAAGGCATTCCCCTTTTTTAGTCATTTAGACTCTGTGACGAAAAAAGCATCAACAGTAATAAAAACAACAGCCTTTTTAAACATAAAATTGAACATAATATAAAAAAATATATCAAACATTACCATATAAACTTGCACATGGATATTCTACTAGTCAAATAATCGCATTTACTAACTAATTTCATAATGATGGAATGCATAATGCCAGACATCATAACCACATAGTCAAGGCCTCGTGACAAGACTACAAATAAAATTTCGTCATGGAAATGTGCCAAGACACCAATTTGTCTCATGATACCTACTGATGCATCGATGAGCTATAGCGGGCTCCACCCATCACTTACTATGTCCAATGCATTCCTCGTATGAAAAGGTTTAAACATAACATAAACATTCGTATTAAAACTAGCATAGGAAATGTCAATACTTTATCCATAAACCATGAATGGTATGAAATAACACATCCATAGTCAAACATATCATAAAACCTTCAATACAATATAGACGATTTGTATCATAATAAATCAACTTCAAACAAGTTTAAAATCTATCAAAGGATGTTGAAATAGATAAAATGAAAACTATTTGAAAGAAATACCTCTTTCTATTTTGAAAACATATAAAATATAACATTTATCTTAGAAATATTTTTATAAGCTTGTAATGGAAGCTTAGATGATGTTATAACGGCATAAAATAGCTGTAACTGCTGTATAAGTTAAAAAAGAAATTCTTACATTAATTTTGTTGAAAAGTTCATAAAGTACCTTGTTTGGAAAACGACAGAAAGATTCCTTTCAAAACATATAACATCAAGTAAGGGTATAAATGACTTTAAACCGTTGTCTAGTAAATAGTAAAAAAGTTTTTAAATACATTTTTAAGAAATATGGATGTGGATGATAAATAATTACCAGTAAATTACTTATATATAAACAACCTCGAATAAGTAAAGAGATTGTGAAATTAACCCTTACCATGTACTTTTCCTTGGTTGAGGGTATGTTAACCTCCTGTATAATGACCATAATATGTTATTAAATTACACCAGAACCATATTCATAGTTATTATATCACACATGATTCATTTATGACTTTATACTACCCATTTAATAATGATTTCTATGTTAAATTAACATTTCAGGTAATAATTGATTTCTTTATCATACATGTTCTAACTTGTTATTCTTGATCATATCATTTAGATCATGATTTAAATACTTAAAAATATAAAACATGATTTAAATATAATATATATTTAGAATATAAATATGTATTATAGATAGATATATGAAATTTAAAACAACGTTTATCGAGACGGTAGACCGTACGTACGCATAAACACTGTTTATGTTTTCATATCGTATTGAATGGAAGTAAGTGAATGAGATAAATGTAAACTATGACAACCCTGCTTTTTTATTACAACTTAAACATGCTTTATTACATAAAACTTCACTTGATACAACAAAGAAGATCGAGAGGTTTAGTGTCTTTGGGGATTAGGATCATTACATAAAAACTTTAAACTTGAAATACAACATCCTTATTGAAAACTTCCTTTACATGACCACTACATTCCTTCGTACTTAGCATTGCATGGGATAACCTGAGGACATGCATAAGAAAAGGGTGAGCTATAAAGCCCAGTAAGGGAGTACACAATGAATAACATGAGGAGTACAATACATGTTAGGCAATAGGAATATCAATAGAGCATAAGAGAGACATGAACATAAAGGCATGATAAAGCATGATAATCATAACATGGAAATGTGGCAACAACACTTAACATTGAATTAGCATGAGCCAAGGCTCATTGCACATGGAGCATGAGTAAACCCTCATTGCACTTGAAGCACGAGTAAACCCTCGTTTCACTTGAATTAGCATGAGTCAACACTCATTGCACATGACGTATCATGATACTATACTTTACCCAATGCATTGGAGCGCTATCAGGGCGCACCCTTCTTAAACATTTCCTTTCATGCATAAGTGTGCCACATGGATCATAAAACATGGATTCATAAAACATAATCATTTATTCCACGATAAAGGAATGTGGAATTCATAAATGAAACTTTACAATCAATAAGTAAATGTGCATAAAGGTGAATACCCTTGATGGAGAAATGGGCATGGTATTCACTACACAATGATATTGGCTTAGAAAATCGGTGTGATTTCGGCAGCGTAACGGCGTGACATAAGAATTCATAAAAAGGGATGATGAGAGAGAAAGGGGTTCCTCATCATATTTACATGTAATGGACAGTAAGAAGGTCATATAGATACATGTCCCAACAATTGAAAAGGAATTTAGATTCATGATACAAAAGTATTGCTTGAATATAAAAGAGGAGAAAAAGGTTCCTTTCGGAATATCGGCATAGTAACGGGTGTACATGGGAGGCATTTAATGAGAGAGAAAGGGGTCTCCCATCATTAAAACAATAAGAGGGCAGTATGGGAGAGGTGCGAAACCATACCCCAACATTCATAAATGAAATTAAAAGGGCAATACAACTTAAATAAAATTGAAAAAAATGAGAAAGGAAGAAAAACCCTTACTTGGAAGTGTGCTTCCAAAGGCTAGAGAGAGGCTTGTGAGTGGCTTCTTGGGAGATTGGGGCACCTTGAGAGGATTATAGAGAGAGTAGGGCAGAGGTTGGACGAACTTCAAGGGCTTTGGGTGAGGAGGAAGTGGGAGCTTGGGTGGGTTTATATAGGAAAGGTGAGAGAATTCTTTATTATTTAGGTTTGGGACCCCTTATATTAAAATAATCCAAACCACAAACCATCCCATGGTATTTACCCATGGTTTCTGGAAAAGGAAAGAGGAAAACAATATTTTACAAGTCCAAGGTCCGAACGTATTAAAAAATTAGGGTTTCTTATGTGGAGGTGAGTCACACTCCCATGGAAATTAATTTAAAAAGGCAAAGTGTTGAATAAGTCTTGAGGGCTCCATTAATGCTTTGAAAAGTAAGTCAAACAAACCCAAAACCTCATTATTTTAATGATAAAACACATATTGGCCGAACATAAGGATTATGGTATTTTATTACATCACCATTGGGTCATTATGATGTCATAAAACACATTATATATTTAAATGGTATTTAATTTTTACCCAAAAATTTGACTGTCTCAGAAAATTATGAAAAATTCACCATTGGATAATTTCGACGTCCTGATTCCAAAAATAATATTTATTTTATCTAAATAATTTTCTAAATATGTGAATTTTCACTTTTAAAATAAAAACCGACATTTATAAAAAATTCACGGGTTTTGACAGAAATGGCTTTCAAACCTTAATAAAAATTTTAATTGCATTCATAAAATTATAATATCATTTATATTTAATAAAAATTAATTTAATATTAATAATAATATTTTATTAAAATATTATTTAATTCAAAAATCCTTTAATTTAATAAAATATAATTCTTAATTAAATAATAACTAAAAACATCATTTGTACTTTAAAAACTAATTACAATGCATCAAAAATGACTAGAAATTATATTCATTATTATATACAAAAATAATGTACATGAACATGGTGTTACTTATTTGTTACATAACCCCTTAAAATAGCTACATAAGACCTAAGAGTAAGGTGTGCGATGGTGACAGACTCTTGGGGTTGCTCGGATAACATCGCTCGAGTGGTAATCTCTATCAACTTCCATTTTTCCCGTAGACGATCACATTCGAGCTTGACTTGATGAAGCTCAGCTTGGGTTTGGTCAAGGGCAAATCCCAAAGACGCCACCTCTTTTCCGAGCTCCGACAAATGGGATTCGTAAGGGGCGATTCTACTGGATGAGGCCATCGCTTCCTTTGTCTGAGTTGAAAATTGGTTCGTTAAAGCCTTATATTTAAACTACCCAGATGATCACTGTTCAACGGCTATAAAAGTAACGGTCACAAATCTTAACGTTAAACTAAAGAAGTTGACATCTTATAAAAACATAAAGAAACATTTAACTGGATGAAGAGGGATTTTCCATTAATGAAATTTTGGGTCGTTACAACATTCCCCCCTTAAGAAATTTCGCCCTCGAAATTTTGCTTTTCCCACACTAAAACAAATGTGGGTAACTTAGATTCATCATATCCTCCGACTCCCAAGTTGCTTCTTCAAACTTGTGGTTTCTCCACAACACCTTGACGAGGGGCATTGTCTTATTTCGTAGAACTTTTTCTCTACGATCTAAGATCTTCACTGGTTGCTCCTCATAAGAAAGATCATCTTTCAATTGTACCACCTCGGAAGAGAGTACATGTGAAGGGTCCGGTATGTACTTCCTTAAGAGAGATACATGAAAGACATCATGCACCTTGGCCATAGTAGGTGGAAGTGCTAGTCGATAGGCCACAGCCCCAACACGATCAAGAATCTCGAATGGGCCGATGTACCTTGGACTGAACTTCCCTTTCTTTACAAACCTCATGACCTTCTTCCACAGAGATATGCGTAAAAACACCATGTCTCCAACTTTAAACTCAAGGTCTCGTCGACGATTATCTACATAACTCTTCTGTCGACTTTGGGCTGCCTTGATATGCTGCTGAATGGTTTTCACCTTCTCCACCATTTCTTCGACCATTTCTGGTCCAAGAAGCTTACGTTCACCGACCTCATCCCAACATTCCGGTGTTCTACACCTTCTCCCATACAGGGCTTCATATGGTGACATTTGGATGCTCGAGTGGAAACTATTATTATAAGAGAACTCAACTATAGGAAGATGTTGATCCCATCCTCCTTTAAAGTCCATTGAGCACGCTCTCAACATATCCTCAAGTGTTTGGATAGTCCGCTCGGATTGGCCATCAGTTTGAGGATGATAGGCCGTACTGAAGTTTAGTTCAGTATTCAGAGCATGTTGAAGACTCTTCCAAAACATAGAGGAAAATATTGGATCTCGGTCAGACACAATAGATAGTGGTACTCCATGCAACCGTACCACTTCCCTGATATATATCCGTGCCAGCTGATCCAAAGAGAAATCCTCTCGAATAGCAATGAAGTGTGCAGTCTTTGTAAGACCATCCACAATAACCCAGATTGCATTGTTGCTTTTGGATGTCCTTGGAAGTCAAGTGACGAAGTCCATGGTGATGTTCTCCCATTTCCATTCTGGTATGGGCAATGGTTGCATCATCCCCTTAGACTTCTGCCTCTCTGCCTTCACTTGCTGACACACCAGGCACTTTGATGTATATTCGACGATCTCCTTCTTCATATTATCCCACCAAAAGTTTTCTCGGAGATCTCGATACATCTTTGTGCTCCCTGGGTGAATAGAGAAATTTGAACTATGTGCATCATCCAAAAGTTCCTTCTTCAGCTCCGAACTTGATGGGACACATAGTCTTTTCCCAAACCGCACAATTCCTTCTTCATTAACATTAAACTCTGAGGATTTTCCCTTTTTGATAGCTTCCACTTTTTCTTGGATTCTCGCATCATCCTTTTGAGAATCCTTTAACCTTTCCAAAAGAGATGGTTGCACAATCATTTGTGAAAGGATTGATGATGTTCCCTTCTTTATGATTCCCACGTCCATCTTCATCAAGTCTAAGAAGATTGGATCCTTCTCAATTCTCATCATTGATAGAATTGCTGGATCCTTTCTACTTAGGGAATCCGCCACCTTGTTCGCCTTCCCAGGGTGGTAATGTATTGAAAAATCATAATCCTTTATGAGCTCTATCCATCTTCTCTGGCGCATATTAAGCTCTTTCTGTGTGAATATATATTTAAGACTCTTGTGGTCAGTATATATCTCACATTTCTCTCCATAGAGATAATGCCGCCAGATTTTCAAGGCAAAGATCACCGCTGCCAACTCCAGATCATGCGTTAGATAGTTTCGCTCATGGATTTTCAACTACCTTGAGGCATAGGATATCACTTTATCATTCTGCATCAGCACACATCCTAATCCCTTCTTCGAAGCATCACTGAATACCACAAAAAGCTCCCCACTTGTGGGTAAAGTGAGCACAAGTGCAGTGATAAGCCTCCTTTTCAACTCCTTGAAGCTTTCTTCGCATTTATCACTCCAAAAAAACTTTACTCCCTTTCGAGTTAGCTTGGTAAGAGGGTTGGACAATCGTGAGAAGTTTCTCACAAATCGTCGATAATATCCAGCTAACCCCAAGAAGCTACGGATATCAGTTACCGATGTTGGCCTCGGCCATCCCTCAATTGCATCTGTTTTGGAGGGGTCCATAGATATCCCATTGCTTGTGATGATATGGCCCAAGAATGAGACCTCCTTCAACCAGAACTCACACTTGCTGTACTTGGCATAGAGCTTCTCCTTGCGCAAAGTCTCCAGTACAGTTCTTAAATGCTCCTCATGGTCCTCCTTGGTTTTGGAGTATATTAGAATATCATATATAAAGACTACCACAAATTTATCTAGGTAATCTCTAAAGACTCTATTCATCAAGTCCATGAATATTGATGGAGCATTGGTGAGTCCAAAAGGCATTACTATGAATTCATAGTGCCCGTACCTTGTACGAAAAGCAGTCTTGGGGATATCTTCCTTCTTCACCCTTACTTGATAATATCCCGACCGCAAGTCGACCTTGGAGAAGTATTGTTCTCCACGCAGCTGATCAAACAAGTCATCGATTCTTGGGAGAGGATACTTGTTCTTTATCGTGATTTTGTTAAGTTCACGATAATCGATGCAAAGCCGCATTGACCCATCCTTCTTCTTGACGAAGAGGACTGGTGCACCCCATGGTGATGCACTTGGGCGTATAAACCCTTTATCCAGATTCTCCTGTAGTTGTTTCTTCAGCTCTTCAAGCTCAACAACAGCCATTCTATATGGAGTCTTGGATATTGGTAGTGCCCCAGGTATAAGTTCAATTGAGAACTCAACATCTCTACTTGGAGGAAGACCAGGAAGTTCCTCGGGAAATATTTCAGCGAATTCCCTCACAATAGGCATTTCTTCAAGGGTGGTTTCTTCCTTGGAATCAATCATCTGAGCCAGATATGCGTTCTCATAAGGCAGTAATATCCGTGCTTGAGATGATGGAGCTAAAGGAGATTCATCTTCCTCCTGACACTTGTAAAGAATCGGGGGTCGATTCTCCATATGGAGTGTGATTTCCCTCTCCCGAAAATTTATGTTGGCTCTATATAAGGAAAGACAATCCATGCCAAGAATTGCATCAAATTCCATAAAAGGGAGTATGATGAGGTTCGCCGGGAAATTCAATCCACAGATTATAACAGGGGAGGACTTATACTCATGGGATGCAATGATTGCCCCATTTTCCGTACTCACCGACATCTTTACTTCCATGATTTATGGTGGTGCAGGGATTGTTCTACTAAACTTTTGAGATATAAAAGAATGCGTAGAACCTGAATCAAAAAGTACGTTCGCTATTCTTGAATGAATAACTAGCGTACCTGTCACCACTTCGTTGTCGGGGTTCACTTCGGCAGAAGTGATGGCAAAATCTCTTCCTTGCTTGGAGTTTGTTGATTGCCTCCGATAACCCTTGGATTAGGGCACTGATTCGCAAAATGACCCGGTTCTTTGCATTTGAAGCATTGAACAACGCGTTGAGGTTCGAACGGAGCGTTCCTCCCCTCCGTCACAGCCGCGGGTCCTTCTTGCTGACAGTTAACAGCTAGGTTCCCTTCTCTTCCACACTTGAAGCATTTTCTTGTCCCCCTAAGGCAATTTCCAGGGTGCTTCTTTCCACACTTTTGGAAAGTGGGGTGCTGGAATTTCTTAGCGCCGTTGGATTTATCCATCGGACCACCAGCATTGAAGTCCACCTTCCGCTTCTTGTCCCCATGATACCCCTGTGATTCTCCGATCTCCATTTCAACCTTGAGGGCACATCGGACAATTTCCTCAAAGCTGTTGAAGTCACGGATCGCTAATGCTTTCCGCAAGCTAGGCTTCAGCCCACCAAAGAAGCGGTCAACCTTGCATTTGGGGGTAACGACAAAGCCGGAAGCGTATCGTGCAAGCCTTGTGAAGTTTTCCTCGTATGCTCCCACAGATTCCTCATCTTTCTGCTTGAGGGAAAGGAAGTCCCTTTCCATCTTAAGACGGAGGGTGCGTGGAAAATATTTATCAAAAAACATCTTCCGGAATACCTTCCATTCCAAAGCCTCGATCTCCTCCTCAGGCTTCGTATTTTTGATCAACGTCCACCATTGATCAGCTTCACCCTCCATACGATAAGCCGCCAGGAGAACCTTCTCTTTTTCAGAGCATTGGAGGATGGAGAATATCTTTTCAATGGAGTTGATCCATTGTTCAGCAATCGTGGGATCAGATGATCCACTAAAAGTAGGAGGCCTTTGTCTCATGAAGCTTTCAATAGTGACTTGTTCTTTCTTAGGGGGGGTTGAACGTTCCTCTTGACCAGTGTTTCTATTCAAAACTTGAGTTAGCTGAGAGAGAAGCGTGACAAAGTTCGCGATTCCCGCTCCCATTGGATTGGGCATCTCATAAGTACAATCATCACACTGATCTTCACAACGGTTGTTAGCCCAAGTTCTCCTATTACCGGCCATTGGCTGGAATAAAAGGAAAGTTAGGGGTAACACATAAAGGGTAATCTAAAGACAAAAGTTGATGACTTATAAATAAACTTTAATCTCTTCAACTCATGAGTCTATAGGATTCAATCCAGGCTTTTCATGATCTTCCTTCTAACATATATTCTTAGGGGCATTTTTCCCTTAATAAGGGTTCATACTAAGATTGTGAATTTATCAAAACATATCCCCCGGGAGTGTCGTAACCAAGAGTGCAGCAAGGCCCGTTGTCGTGCACCAGTTCCCGTTCGAGTCTAGCTCAAAGTGGTGTTTTCGGGTTTTACCCCTAGGATACATCTGTGCCAGAGCCGCCTCTACCTGCTCGTATCCAGACAGGGATGTATTTGTTTGATAAAACACTTACTTAGTATTTACCAAAACTTAGGGATGTTTTTATTATGCTTAGTCTTGTATCTAAGGCTTTACTAGGGTTTCCTAATCCCAAAAATAACTAAACCTATCCTCTGATACCAACTATGACAACCCTTCTTTTTTATTACAACTTAAACATGCTTTATTACATAAAACTTCACTTGATACAACAAAGAAGATCGAGAGGTTTAGTGTCTTTGGGGATTAGGATCATTACATAAAAACTTTAAACTTGAAATACAACATCCTTATTGAAAACTTCCTTTACATAACCACTACATTCCTTCGTACTTAGCATTGCATGGGATAACCTGAGGACATGCATAAGAAAAGGGTGAGCTATAAAGCCCAGTAAGGGAGTACACAATGAATAACATGAGGAGTACAATACATGTTAGGCAATAGGCATATCAATAGAGCATAATAGAGACATGAACATAAAGGCATGATAAAGCATGATAATCATAACATGGAAATGTGGCAACAACACTTAACATTGAATTAGCATGATCCAAGGCTCATTGCACATGGAGCATGAGTAAACCCTCATTGCAATTGAAGCACGAGTAAACCCTCGTTGCACTTGAATTAGCATGAGTCAACACTAATTTCACATGACGTATCATGATACTATACTTTACCCAATGCATTGGAGCGCTATCAGGGCGCACCCTTCTTAAACATTTCCTTTCATGCATAAGTGTGCCACATGGATCATAAAACATGGATTCATAAAACATAATCATTTATTCCACGATAAAGGAATGTGGAATTCATACATGAAACTTTACAATCAATAAGTAAATGTGCATAAAGGTGAATACCCTTGATGGAGAAATGGGCATGGTATTCACTACACAATGATATTGGCTTAGAAAATCGGTGTGATTTCGGCAGCGTAACGGCGTGACATAAGAATTCATAAAATGGGATGATGAGAGAGAAAGGGGTTCCTCATCATATTTACATGTAATGGACAGTAAGAAGGTCATATAGATACATGTCCCAACAATTGAAAAGGAATTTAGATTCATGATACAAAAGTATTGCTTGAATATAAAAGAGGAGAAAAAGGTTCCTTTCGGAATATCGGCATAGTAACGGGTGTACATGGGAGGCATTTAATGAGAGAGAAAGGGGTCTCCCATCATTAAAACAATAAGAGGACAGTATGGGAGAGGTGCGAAACCATACCCCAACATTCATAAATGAAATTAAAAGGGCAATACAACTTAAAGAAAATTGAGAAAAATGAGAAAGGAAGAAAAACCCTTACTTGGAAGTGTGCTTCCAAAGGCTAGAGAGAGGCTTGTGAGAGGCTTCTTGGGAGCTTGGGGCACCTTGAGAGGATTCTAGATAGATTAGGGCAGAAGTTGGGCAAACTTCAAGGGCTTTGGGTGAGGAGGAAGTGGGAGCTTGGGTGGGTTTATATAGGAAAGGTGAGAGAATTCTTTATTATTTAGGTTTGGGACCCCTTATATTAAAATAATCCAAACCACAAACCATCCCATGGTATTTGCCCATGGTTTCTGGAAAAGGAAAGAGGAAAACAATATTTTACAAGTCCAAGGTCCAAACTTATTAAAAAATTAGGGTTGCTTATGTGGAGGTGAGTCACACTCCCATGGAAATTAATTTAAAAAGGCAAAGTGTTGAATAAGTCTTGAGGGCTCCATTAATGCTTTGAAAAGTAAGTCAAACAAACCCAAAACCTCATTATTTTAATGATAAAACACATATTGGCCGAACATAAGGATTATGGTATTTTATTACATCACCATTGGGTCATTATGATGTCATAAAACACATTATATATTTAAATGGTATTTAATTTTTACCCAAAAATTTGACTATCTCAGAAAATTATGAAAAATTCACCGTTGGATAATTTCGACGTCCTGATTCCAAAAATAATATTTATTTTATCTAAATAATTTTCTAAATATGTGAATTTTCACTTTTAAAATAAAAACCGACATTTATAAAAAATTCATGGGTTTTGACAGAAATGGCTTTCAAACCTTAATAAAAATTTTAATTGCATTCATAAAATTATAAGATCATTTATATTTAATAAAAATTAATTTAATAATAATAATAATATTTTATTAAAATATTATTTAATTCAAAAATCCTTTAATTTAATAAAATATAATTCTTAATTAAATAATAACTAAAAACATCATTTGTACTTTAAAAACTAATTAAAATGCATCAAAAATGACTAGAAATTATATTCATTATTATATACAAAAATAATGTACATGAACATGGTGCTACTTATTTGTTACATAACCCCTTAAAATAGCTGCATAAGACCTAAGGGTAAGGTGTGCGATGGTGACAGACTCTTGGGGTTGCTCGGATAACATCGCTCGAGTGGTAATCTCTATCAACTTCCATTTTTCCCGTAGACGATCACGTTCGAGCTTGACTTGATGAAGCTCAGCTTGGGTTTGGTCAAGGGCAAAGCCCAAAGACGCCACCTCTTTTCCGAGCTCTGACAAATGGGCTTCGTAAGGGGCGATTCTACTAGATGAGGCCATCGCTTCCTTTGTCTGAGTAGAAAATTGGTTCGTTAAAGCCTTATATTTAAACTACCCAGATGATCACTGTTCAACGGCTATAAAAGTAACGGTCACAAATCTTAACGTTAAACTAAAGAAGTTGACATCTTATAAAAACATAAAGAAACATTTAACTGGATCAAGAGGGATTTTCCATTAATGAAATTTTGGGTCGTTACATAAACACACACACACCCACACATATATATATTTCCATTAGCATTATTATGTCATATATTACATACTTATTAATAATATGTATTTTTATAATCATCGTTGAATTGTGAACGTGGAAATGAATCTCATCGTGTCGTGGAGACAATAATCCGTACGTACACATGAGCAACAATATCATTCTTTTGATGGTGAAACCGTATATAATTGGATGGTATATCATATATACATAATTATTAACAATTTATATTTATTATTTACATTATTTATACTCATTTTCATACCTATCCAAATAATGAAGTGTTTGAATAACAAACTACACAACAACGTGGAGATGGTAATCCGTACGCATGCACGTGTGGTGACTTTGTCATTTATAGGATGGGTAGAAAAATGAATATGGTTGTACCATATTTATAATAACATCACAGTATATAGAAGGTACTGGATTTATTATTTTGGTATTGAAACAACAAATAAAGAGGAAGTGGAAGAAGAAAAGAACTTGAAAGAGGTGATGAAATATTTACCTCTTCTTCGGGTGTTTCATTTTGAGTTGATAAAAAGGGATCCTTAGGATGAATTTTTGACCAAAGTAAGGACTCTAGGATGAATTTATGGAATTTGGGAGGATATTTGGGCAGAGGTTGGCTGAGATAAATGGCTTTGGAGGTGTTAAAATAAGATAATGGGAAGTGCCCTTTTATAAGAGAGGTGAGGGGCACCTTAGAAAAAAATTAAAATATTATTTTATAATAAAATCATTTTCGGTTTATAATGGCTCAAAATTGATTTATTTAGAATATAAGCTAGGGATGGTCATAATCCTCTCAACCAATAGATTTTAGACAAGTTTAGGTTACCATTTTAACCTTATCTTTTAGATTTAACTCTAAGTCAAATAATTTATCTTTTACCATGTCTTCTTGTATTTTTGCACTATATGGTCAATAAACTTACTCTAAAATTACACGATAACCTCAAGTGGTTCATTAATGACATATATAATATTATTTAAGCCCTTTTTATGAACCTTATATTTTTAAGAATATTATATCAACCAAAAATATACTATTTGTTTTAAAAATTTATTTAGGTCAATTTTGAAACTATTTGGTATTTTGTTATTGTTAAAATCATAAAATCAAGATTACTTAGAAAAAAATAGATTGAAGAAACAATAACATGTCATATTAACCTATAAAATTATCGGATTTCATCAAAAGTCTCAAAATACATTTATTTTGGTATTTATGATATCAATTATTTTAATCTTTTATTAATAAGGTAATTACTGCATCATCATTGTGTCATAAATAAAATTAATTATTTAATGTATACAAATTATAAATAAAATATCATTATTTAGGAAATTGTTTTATCTTTCTAATTAATATTTATAGTCGAATTTATCTTATGTATAACTCTATATTAAAAATGTTTTAGTTATAAAAAAATTGAATATAACACTTTTAACTCTTTTTTAAATTAAATAAAAATAAATGTCCTAATCTAATCCAAGTGGTCCTAAAGGATCATATTTTATTTATAAGGTTGTTTTTGGTTGAATTACACTTATCCAATAGAATTAGGACATACGAGGAAAGTTCAGGCACCGATCGAACTCAGGCCTAAAATTTTATTATAAAATAAAAGGAAAGTCGATACATAAAATGACCTAGTCCCACAAACCGATCCTCCTAACACACCAACATCATAGAACTGTCAAAGACTCGTGCCCAGGCTTTCGCCAACCTATCCACACGACCAACCGCATCCCAAGTCAGATTTCCGAATCTCCAAAGCATACCCAATCCAAAGGTCTCCTCTGTCGCCCGATGTCGTTGTCTCCCCCGTCCCGAGGTCACTGTCGTCGCATGTGGTCACTGCCGTCACCTAATGTCATCCCCGGTTGAACATCCTGAGGCAAGATCTCCACACCTCACCTATATTCCACGTTAGGACACCGCCTGTCATGTTTCTGCACAAGTCGACCGCTCATCAACGTCCGTAAAAAATGCCTACTCTACGGAAAAAATGAGGCTGACACCCATCCCTCATCTCCACAGAGGATCACATTGGATCGCCGGTACCTAAAATCAACGCCAGAAAAATCGCCGACCAAGAATCCAAAAAGAGATAACACTGGTCCCTCTATAACACGACCAATCACCGCTGACGGATCTTCACCCTACACCCAACCATAACACGACCGCCGACCACCCACAGTCATCACCGGTCTATCAGATCCCTGCGCCAGAAAGCTAGGCCGATGTCCGCCGCTCTTACCCACGATCAGAAACAAAATCCGGTACTAATTCCGGCTGCCCGCAACATCACCGGCCTTTTGACCAGCCAAGTACCCCTGTCGTCAAGGCGTACCGCCAGGGTCCCACACCCGCCAGCGGTTTTTCCCCACCGTCGGGCCACCCTTCCCATCACCAACTCTACCATCATCGGCCTGTAAAAGCCTTGCTCCTCCATCCTTGTGCCGCCAGTCAGACGCCAACCGCACCCTAAGATCCCTGCCTGGGATTTGTCGCAGCACCACCAACCATCGACCGTCACCTCGAACCCACATCTGACCCGCCACAAGACCACCATCACTGCCATTGGCCTCACTGCCGAACCGAACCTTGAAAACCAACAAGGACGAGGTCCTGCTTCTGAATTTCTGATCTAAATATGGAACCAGATCCTCTTTAACACATGAAACCTCCATGGTAGATCTAATAGAAAAGAACACCTCTGCATCCTTACAAGATTTGTCACAACACGCTACAAACAGCTCAAAATGCCCAAGAATTTCATCGTCGCGCTGCACGAGGTGGAAATCTCCATGAGAGAGAACATTTCCATTGAAGAGAGATTTTAAAGACCCGTAAATTTCAAGGAATTTTTTTTCTTAATTTCTTTGGGATTTTACGAGTATGCAGTTTCTGACGGCACTTGATTCCAAGGCCCGGTGTGCCTGAAATCAATTTCTGAAGTTTAGCCCGGGTACGTTAAGTGAGCGAACGAGCGGGTTTTCCTAAATTTTGAACTGGTGATCGGAATCCAAATCTGAGGGCACCGATGAAACCGCAGCATCAGTAATTGTTTCGGAACACCTTTTCCCAAGGTTCGTTTACTCGGGAGGAGATCTTAAAAATGTGAGGAATAAAAAATATAATTGTTTTAAAAACCCAACTCCTCGTGAGATAATTAAAGAGTGAGGTGGGGCCCACACAAGCCCCACCCCTTCAAATTACCTTAACTTATCTTCCGCATTAATGGTGCCAACTTATCTCTCCATTTATTATGAAAACTTAAGATTAATTAAGTTAAGTTATTTCATCTTTTGAATTTTTAAAAGTGTTGACAAAAGTAATAAAATGAGGCTAAAGCCTTATTTTATTTTTGGTTGCTTCATTGTGTTAAGAGAGGGAGAGCTCTACCATCGAAGAACTTCATCTTCCTCCATGAAGAACGCAAAGAACTCTGACATGCCACTTCCTCCTCAGACGATCTCCATCAATGTGTATGGAGCCTGACCCCGCGACGTCGTTTTCCGCAACACTCATCGATCGTCAACTCGTTATCGAGGTAGGGGTTGTTTTTACGTTCGAAATTAATTGACGTAATCTGTTAGTTCTTTGGCTGCCTGTTATAAAAATAACGGAGGAGGTCGGACCGCACGAACATGGCCGAACCTCCTACCCTTTTGTCGTTGAATATCTTGTGGCTTAGAACGGAGGCGGCGCGGTGCAACGGCACTGCACGGAAACGAGGTAAATCGCGGTGAAGGTGTGCGGCGCCATCGCGCCGCGCTGGTGAAGCTGAAGGAACCCGCGGCCAAGAACGGATCGTGGAGGAGGGGCGTGGTGCCGTCGCGCGGCTCTAGAGAACCATGGAGGTCCGCAGAGGAGGGGCGTGGTGCCGTCGCGTCGCGCCGGTCGGACAAGGGCCGCGGCGGTGCAAGGGAGGGTGGCTGGAACCGCGAGCCACGGGCGCTCAGGAGGAGGGACCAGCTGGTCCCGCGCGGCACAACCGGCCGGCCATTACGACTGGTCGGATCCGAGAAGTTCGGGGGTCGTAACCCCCAGCAGCAGACAAGGCGGGCCCCCTTCATGTGGGGGACCACCGTTTCAAAACGAGGGAGCAGCACCCCCCCACCTTTCGCGCCGCTCTGTCACGGACCGAGCGCCCAGCCGAGCCGGGCCCCGTGCGCTGGGCCGGGCCGACCTCGCCGGGCCGGGCCGCCCACGCTGGGCAGGGCCGAACCCACTGGGCTGGGCCACGTCCAAGTGGACCGGACCCAGACCCAATTCGGGTCGACCCGGTTCGGGCCGACTCGGGGGGTCTTGGGTCGGGTCGGTCCGGGCCCAAAACACCCCAAAATCAGACCGCTACGTTCAAAGGCCCCTAACTTGGGCTACGGACCTCCGATCAACGCACCATCAGTTGCGATGTGATCCTTGGATCAAGAAGATTGTTTTGTTATATTACACTTAAGGTTTCAGAAAACTTTGGGGTATAGCCGGGTTAGTTCGAACACGAAACCAACCGGGCCCTCAAAGCGGAAACACTTATAACTTGAGCTCTGGACGTTCGATTGAAGTGCCGTCGACTTTGTTGGATTTCTATTAGTGAGAAGGTTCTTTTGGATTACTCCGATCATGGTTTGGACGTAGTTGGAGTATGGTCGGGTTGGTTTTGACTTAAAAACCAACCGGGACCCTAGGACGAAAAAGCTAATAACTCTCAGGCCGTGCATCTGATTGACGCGCCATCTGTCGCGTTGAGTTCCTATTGATGAGTCGGAAATTTGGAATACAACAACTTTGGACTTCGTGTCAGTTTATGTATCGACCCCCTTGGCTCGTGGAGCAGACCCTCCCGGAATCGAGCATGTTGTGTGCGGGAACCCAAAAGCTGGCTGTGACTGCGACGACGGTGACGACTGTACTAGGATCCTCCGTGGGTTCGGCGGTGATGATGACCGTACTAGAATCCTCTGTGGGTTCAACGACAATGACTACTTTTCTTGTATCCTATGTGGGTCCGACAGTACTTGACCACTGTTCTTGTATCCTACGTGGGTTCGGCAGTATTTGACTCTGTACTTGTATCCTACGTGGGTTCGGCAGAGTAGCTGGTCTTGTATCCTTTGTGGGTCCGACAACTTAACTGGTCTTGTATCCTTTGTGGGTCCGACAACTTAGATGAATCAGTGGCTACATCTGATCATCTCTATCGTCTTACGAAGAAGTATACCTGTGTGAGCTGACTCTTGACTTTCAATCATTATCTTCAATATGATTGTTTTTCTATCCTGTGTGGATTGGGTTATGTTATCCTGTGTGGATTGGATTGTGATATCCTGTGTGGACTAGATCGAACTTGGGCTCGGATGTTGGAGCCGAACTGGAATTGATGACTTAGGTATATGTATGGGCATATACCTAAGTAGAGTTGGTTGTTACTTCGTGATTGTAACTTTCCTTTGTGGTTTATCCTTCATGGATTCTGGGAGACATTCGTGGGTCTCGAGGTCCCTACTGAGTAGCGTATACTCACCCCTGCATGGGCTATGCCCGCACTACGATTTATTTGATGCAGACGATGGACATCGCTGTTTGAGGTAGGAGCTCATGGAGCTAGATGGTAACTGGAGGTGGATCACCGGACGGGATGTACACGGAGCGGACGGCTGGAGCCAAGGAGTAGAGGAGACTATCTGTACCCACCCTTCAGGTGGGATTTCCAGTGGACGGCTCAGTGTTGCTGCTTTACTTTTCTACTGTTGTACTCTCTTTTCAGTTGTACTTTAATTTCAGTTGGGTTTGTATACTGGCCCATTTACTTTCCAGCATTTACTTAGTGTTTACTTCTTCTTTCTTACTCTGTGGTGTTTGTTTTCTTACATAAAGGCAATTCCTTCCCTTATATCAGGATTTACGCCTTTTGTGCTAGTCACCAGCCCCTGGCCTTTGGAAGGTGGGATTGGGGTAGTCACGACACGGCTCCCGAGGACAGGTCGTGACAAATTGGTATCAGAGGAGTTTGATTCTACCGCAGAACTCAGGAATCTGATATTCTTCTATGTGAAGAAATAATGTTAAGGGTATTGAGTGTGGTTATCAGTCTAGGGAGTCCAGTGTTGGTGCGGTGGCCGACATATCCATACTCCAGGACCCTGACTTCTGATTTCCGACTCAGTGCCCGAAAACATTGATTGCATGTGTGTTTCAAAAGTTTTCTTTGTGATTACTTTGTGTCAACTCACCAGGTATACTGTATTGACTGTGGCACACCTGTCTCTTTTCAGGATAGCCCCACGATGACAACCAGCTAGGGTTCAGAGCTTTGTGCGAGACAACAACCAACCGAGCGATGAGGCCTCGGTGCAGGGCCCTATTACAGCGGAGGCACCGGCGGTACCTCTACCCGCCGAGCCACCGATGCCACCAGCCCCAGCCGTTGAGAGTGCACGTCGCCTTAGTGCACTACATAAGTATCAACGTCAGAGACCGCCCAGGTTCCGCGGGGAGATGGACCCTCAGGCAGTCGAGGATTGGTTGGAGGCTGTAGTTCGAGTTTTCAGGTTAGTAGGGACACCAGCTGACCTCATGGTGATCCTTGCAGCGAGTCTCCTGCACGCGGAAGCAGGCAGATGGTGGAGCCTGATGCTCCAGGTGCACGACGAGGCATCTCTCCTTTGGTCGGACTTCGAGAGCCTCGTTCGCTCGGATTTCGTCCCAGCCACTCTCCGTGCGGTGCGCATTCAGGAGCTACTATAGCTGCGACAGGGCAGCATGACGGTATCCCAGTACTCGGTGAGATTTACCGATCTCTCTCGCTATTCCACGGACATGGTACGGGACCCATTCTTCTGGGCCCGGACCTTCGAGCAGGGACTGAGGAATGAGATCAGGGCATCGATGATCTCCCTTAGCATTCCGATGCTGGAAGGAGTACTGGAGCGAGCCCTTCTTGTAGAGATATTTCTTGCTGATCCTACACCAGCAGCGAGACCTACCATAGGGCATCATATAGCCGAGTCTTCTGTAGCTGGAAGTCGACGAATGTCACAGGGGTCCAACCGGACCAGACCATCGGGCGTACGAACTCAGGACACTGGCTCAGAGGTGCATGACACACGACCAGATCCAGTCTTACGAGGAGCAGAAAATGCTATGCATGCAACGGGCAGGGCCACATGGCTCTTGACTACCCGACCCTCTATGCAGAGGAGCAGCAGACAGTTGAGGGACCACCCAGGCAGAGGCAGAGGTTCGATCAAGGCAATCCGTAGGGAACAGGCGGACGGGGCAGAGGAGCTGGCCGAGCAGCAGGTGGTGGGGGATGCTTTGAGGCTCTACCACCACCACCACCTGGAGGTCCACCCCGACCACATGGAGATGGCGGAAAGAGGCAGGCTCAGCTTCAGGAAGCGAAGGCCTACGACCACAGCACACCTGAGATGATTCGAGGTACTATCTGTGTCTACTCCACCCTTGCTATAGTTCTTATAGACACATGAGCGAGTCATTCTTTCATTGCCGCTGCCCTTTTTTGGAGCTCGGAGATTCCGATGGATCCGTTGGCTCGATCCTTACTGCTAGAGATTCCTAAGGGAGCAGACTCGATGATTACGCACTGGTGCCGGCAGTGTGAGCTTACTCTAGGAGGCGAGATCTTTGGCTGGGATCTTCTTGTAGCGGCGTCGAGGCCTTACGACATCATCTTGGGCATGGATTGGTTATCTACAGTTCATGCTCAGATAGACTGTATTAGGCGCAAGGTTCGGTGTGTTCGTACCGATGGGAGTAGGTTCACCTTCACCGGCGAGAAGGGAGCCTTTGTAGCACAGGATGGACTCACGCAGAGGAGAGGACAGCCGATCACTCATCGGTTGGCTAGTCTCATCCTAGGAGTAGTGGAAATGCGGATTCCGAGTTTTCCTGTAGTGGTGGATCAGTATGCGGACGTTTTTCTTGACGACGTACCAGATCTACCTCCTCACAGAGAGGAAGACTTTTATATTGACATGTACCCCAGGACAACCCTAATATCTACTCCAGCATATCGGATGGCTCCCGCTGAGCTTCAAGAGCTATGGGTACAGCTGGAGGACTTTCATGGAAAGAGATTCATTTGACCTAGTGTTTTACCCTGGGCTTCCCCGATTTTGTTCGCCAAGAAGCCGGACGGGAGCTTGCAACTGTGTGTCGATTACCGTTGCCTAAACCAGGTGACTGTGAAGAACAAGTATCCACTTCTGAGGATTGACTACCTCTTCGATCAGCTCAAGGGATCATGATGGTTCTCGAAGATAGACCTTAGGTTAGGCTATCATCAACTTAGAGTTCGAGATGAGGATGTGCAGAAGACGACCTTCAGATGTCGGTATGGCCACTATGAGTTCTTGGTTATGTATTTCTGTGTAACCAACACTCCAGAAGTGTTCATGAGTCTCATGAACATGATCTTTCAGCCTTACCCCGATCGATTTGTCGTAGTCTTCATCGACGACATATTGATATACTCGACCACTGAGGAGGAGCACGCCTACCACTTGCGGGTTGTACTGGAAACACTCCGAGAGCACCGACTTTATGGTAATATCTTGAAGTGTTAGTTCTGAATACGTGAGGTCCACTTCTTGGTACATGTCATCTCTGAGGTAGGAGTTGCGGTGGATCCTATGAAGATCGAGGCAGTTCTAGCTTGGGAGCCACCCAGGAGTGTGACGGAGGTGCGGAGTTTCCTAGGTTTGGATGGGTACTACCAGAGATTCGTTCCAGACTTCTCCAGAGTTGCGGCACCTCTTTCATCTTTGAAGAAGAAGGGGATACCCTTCGTGTGGTCAGATAGATGTCAGCAGATCTTCCATGAGCTGAGACAGATATTTACCAACGCACCTATCTTGAGGCTACTGGAGGAGAGAGTAGGGTACATAGTCTACTGCTATGCATTAGGGACCGGACTTGGGTGTGTCCTGATGCAGGAGCGAGCAGTGATCACCTATGGATCATGACAATTGAGGCAGTATGAGCAGAACTACGCTACCCATGACCTGGAGTTAGCAACAGTGGTCTTCGCTCTGAAGATGTGGCAGCACTATCTGATGGGCGAGTGCTTTACAGTCTACTCTGACCACCAGAGTCTCAGGTACATCTTCTCACAGAAGGACCTGAACCTGAGACAACGATGATGGCTCGAGTTCCTCTAGGATTATGAATTTGAGATAGTCTATACTCCTGGAAAGGGGAATGTAGTAGATGATGCTCTCAGCAGGAGGATGAGCATTCAGCTTCTTGGAGAGGCGACAGAGCAGTTAGCTACTTTGCAGATATCCTTCATGGATAGAGACGAGACAAACTTCCTTCTGTCTCTCACAGTCACACCTCCACTTCTTTAGCGGGTCAGAGAGGCACAACATGTGGATGTTGACTGTGAGACGTGACGTGCACATATTTCCATAGGACACGAACTTGATGGTTTTTCTATAGGAGTAGAGAACATTGTCCTTTTCAGAGGACGTACCATGGTAACAGCTTCTTTACAGGAGGAGGTGCTGAGAGAGTTTCACACTTCCCCTTTAGCGGTACATCCAGGAGTGGCGAAGATGTACCAAGATCTCAGACGACAGCACTGGTGGCCGGGTATGAAGAAGGCTGTAGCAGAGTTCGTTTCTCGATGCCTCACCTGCCAGCAGGTGAAGGCGGAGCACCAGGTACCAGCAGTCTTGGTACAACCCTTGGAGGTCCTGGAGTGGAAGTGGGACGGGATATCTACGGATTTCGTGACTGGACTTCCACGTACATCCAGAGGTCACGACTCCATTTGGGTAATTGTCGACCGACTCACCAAAGTCGACTCACTTCTTACCTATAAGAGAGCAGGGATCAGTGGAGATCTTGGGACGCCTCTACGTTCCGGAGATCATATGGCTTCATGGTGTGCCATCATCTATCGTCTCCGATCGAGATGCTCGCTTTACTTCCCGGATTTGGAAGGGGTTGCAGGAGGCATTCACGACGCAGCTACGTCTGAGCACCGCCTTTCACCTTCAGAAGGATGGACATACGGAGAGGACCATTCAGACTCTCGAGGACATGATTCGTGGATGTGTCCTCGACTTTGGTCGCAGTTGGGAGGATCACCTACCCTTGGTGGAGTTTGCGTACAACAACATCTACCACTCCACCATCGGGATGGCACCATACGAGGCATTGTACGGCCGACCTTGCAGGTCACCTCTGTGCTGGAAAGACCATGGGGAGTCAGCACTTGTGGGACTAGTGATGGTCCAGGCCACGATAGAGAGGGTCCAGGTCATCCAGGTGTGGATGAGGATAGCTCAGAGCCGACAGAAGTCTTATGTTGACAGGAGGCGGAGACCACTAGAGTTCGAGGATGGAGACCATGTTTTCTTGCGGGTCTCACCTCGACGTGGATTACAGAGATTTGGCCGGGGCGACAAGTTATCTCCGCGCTTCATAGGACCATTCCAGGTTCTTAGCAGGATAGGCGAGGTGGCTTATCGCCTGGCTCTACCACCTCAATTACACCGGGTGCACGACGTGTTCCACGTATCTCAGCTGATGAGATACGTACACGACCCGACACATATCATCGACCATGGGGAGATGGACATCGATGACGGGGTGACTTTTGTGGAGGTCCCAGTGGAGATCGAGGATTGATAGGAGCGGGTCATACATTGGTGGTTGATTACTCTAGTGCGCATCAGGTGGAAGCATGGGAACCTCCAGGAGATCACTTGGGAGCGGGAGGCTCAGATGAGTTCTCAGTACCCTCATTTGTTTCCCTAGTTTGTGATGCAACTTTACAGGGACGTAAATCCCTGAGGTGGAAGTAATGTAAAGACCCTTAAATTTCATGGAATTTTTTTCCATAATTTCTTTGGGATTTTACGAGTATGCAGTTTCTAACGGCACCCGATTCTGATGCCCGGTGCACCAAGAATCAATTTCCGAAGTTTAGCTTGGGTACGTTCAGGGAACGAACGAGTGGGTTTTCCTAACTTTTGAACCGGTGCTCGGAATCAAAATCCGAGGGCACTGATGAAACCGCAGTGCCGGTAATTGCTTAGGAACACCTTTTTTGAAGGTGCGTTTACTCGGGAGGAGATCTTAAAAATGTGAGGAATAAAAAATATAATTGTTTTAAAAACCCAACTCCTCTTGAGAGAATTAAAGAGGGAGGTGGGGCCCACACAAGCCCCACCCCTTCGAATTCCCTTAACTTCTCTTCCGCATTAATGGTTCCAACTTATCTCTCCATTTATTATGACAACTTAAGATTAATTAAGTTAAGTTATTTCATTTTTGAATTTTAAAAGTGTTGGAAAAATTAATAAAATAAGGCTAAAGCCTTATTTTATTTTTGGTTGCTTCATTGTGTTGAGAGAGGGAGAGCTCTACCATCGAAGAAATTCATCTTCCTCGTTGAAGAATGCTAAGAACGCTGACAAACCGCTTCCTCCTCAGACGATCTCCGTCAACGTGTACGGAGCCTCACCCCGTGACGTCCTTTTCCACAATGCTCATCGATCGTCAACTCGTTATCGAGGTATGGGTTGTTTTTACATTTGGAATTAATTGACATACTCCGTTAGTTCTTTGGCCGCCTGTTATCAAAATAACGGAGGAGGTCAGACCGCACGAACACAACTGAACCTCCTCCCCTTTTGTCGTTGAATATCTTGTGGCTTGGAACGGAGGCGGCATGGTGCAACGGCACCACGTGAAAACGAGGTAAATCGCGATGAAGGTGCGCGGTGCCGTCGCGCCGCGCCGATGAAGCTGAAGGAACCCGTGGCCAAGAACGGGTCGCGGCGGAGGGGCGCGGCGCCGTCGCGCTGCGCCGGTCGGACAAGGTCCACGGAGGTGCAAGGGAGGGTGGCCAGAACCGCTGGCGCCCAGGAGGCGGGACCGGCTGGTCTCGCGCAGCACAACCCGCCGGCCATTACGGCTGGCTGGATCCGAGAAGTCCGGGGGTCGTAACCCCCGGTGGCAGACAAGGAAGGCCCCCTCCACGTGGAGGGACACCATTTCAAAATGAGGGGGCAGTGCCACCTCCCCTTCTGCGCTGCTCGGTCATGGACCGAGCACCCAGCCGAGCCGGGCCGCTCGCGCTAGGGCGGGTCGGCCTCACCGGGCGGGCCGGGCCGCCCGCGCTGGGCCGGGCCGCGCCCGCTGGGCCGGGTTGCACCCGCTGGGCCGGACCGCATCCAAGTGGGCTGGACCCGGACCCGGGTCGGTTCGACCCGGTTCGGGCCGACCCAGGGGGTCTTGGGCTGGGTCGGTCCCAGCCCAAAACCCCCTAAAATCGGACAGCTACATTCAAAGGCCCATAACTTGGGCTACAGACCTCCGATCGATGCACCGTCAATTGCGATGTGATCCTTGGATAGAGACGGTAATTTAGGTATATTACACTCAAGGTTTCGAATTTTTTTTGGTACGTCCGGGTTGGTTCGAAGACGAAACCAACCGGGCCCTCGGAGCGGAAACGCTTATAACTTGAGCTCTGGACGTCCGATTGACGTGCCGTCAACTTTGTTGGATTCCTCTTAGTAAGATGGTTATTTTGACTTACTACACTCGTGGTTTGGACACGGTTTGAGTATGGTCGGGTTGATTTTTACTTAAAAACCAATCGGGCCCCTGGAACGAAAAAGCCAATAACTCTCATACCAGACGTTCGATTGATGCGCCGTCTGTCGCGTTGAGTTCCTATTGACGAGTCGGAACTTTGGGATACATCAACTTTGGACATCGTGTCATTTGATGTATCGACCCCCTTGGCTCATGGAGCGGACCCTCAGAGAATCGAGCATGCTGTGTGCGGGAACCCTAAAGCTGGCTGCGACTGCGACGACAATGACGACTGTACTGGGATCCTCCGTGAGTTCAGCAGCAATGACGACCGTACTGGAATCCTCCGTGGGTTTGACGGAGATGAATAATGTTCTTGTATCCTATGCGGGTCCGAAAGTACTTGACTAATGTTCTTGTATCTTACGTGGGTTCGGTAGTATTTGACTCGGTACTTGTATCCTACGTGGGTCCGGCAGAGTAGCTGGTCTTGTATCCTTTGTGGGTCCGACAGCTTAGCTGGTCTTGTATCCTTTGTGGGTCCGACAGCTTAGATGAATCAATGGATACATCTTATCATCTCTATCGTCTTACGAAGAAGTATACCTGTGTGAGATGAGTCTTGACTTTCAATCATTATCTTCGATATGATCGTTTTGCTATCTTGTGTGGATTGGGTTGTGTTATCCTGTGTGGATTGGATTGTGCTATCCTATGTGGACTAGATCAAACTTGGGCTCAGATGTTGGAGCCGAACTGGAATTGATGACTTAGGTATATGTATAGTCATATACCTAAGTAGATTTGTTTGTTACTTCGTGATTGTAACTTTCATTTGTGGTTTATCCTTCGTGGATTCTGGGAGACCTTCGGGGGTCTCGGGGTCCCTACTGAGTAGCGTATACTCACCCATGCACGAGATTTTCCTGCACTACAATGTGTTGGATGCAGACGACGAACATCGCTGTTTGAGGTAGGAGCTCATGGAGCTGGACGGTACCTGGAGGTGGATCACCGGACGGGACGTACATGGAGCGGACGACTGGAGCTGAGGAGCTGAGGAGACTATATGTACCCACCCTTCAGGTGGGATTTCTAGTGGACGGCTCAGTGTTGCTGCTTTACTTTTCTGTTGTTGTACTCTCTTTTCAGTTGTACTTTACTTTTAGTTGGGTTTGTATACTGGCCCATTTACTTTCCAGCATTTACTTAGTGTTTACTTCTGCTTTCTTACTCTGTGGTGTTTGTTTTCTTACATAAAGTCAATGCCTTCCCTTATATCGGGATTTACGCCTTTGTTGCTAGTCGCCAGCCCCTGGCCTTTGGAAGGCGGGCTTGGGGTAGTCAAGGCACAGGTCCCGAGGACGGGTCGTGACAGAGATGAACTCCTCTTTCTCCCAATTGAATTAAGAAATATGTTAGGGTGATTATAATATCGTTTTTACCCTTAATTACCCTATTTACTTTTAACCGTGGTAAATAAAATTCAAAAGTTACTATACACCAAAAATTATTTTCATCTTATTGAACCACATTTTACTTGCTGAGATCAACCATATCTCTCATATTTTTGAAATTCAAATCACATATGTGGTAAAATTAAGTTTTATGCAAATTTTCAAATGCTCCTAGAAGGGTAAAAGACGGTAAAAAGTTCAATAAAATTTTATATATCTAAACTTATTATAAAATGACTCAAATGAATTAAATTGAAAATATATAGGTATTATATATCTATTTGACCTAAAATAAATTAAAATAAAATAACTAATTACTTAAATAAAAAGTCAGTTTTAAACAATAACGCACTGTTTTTCACTATTCATCAAAAATTTAATGTTTTCAGAAAAATACCAAAAATTAACCCTAAGATAATTTTGATATTCTGAATTCAAAAATGAAGTCTATTTTACCAAATTAAAAACATATAAGTTGAATTTATTAATTTAAAATTATTTCCCGTTGTCAAAACCAAAAAGCGGGTTTTAAAAAAAGTAAAAACTATCAAAAGATTGACATCTGTTTATGTCAAATTTAAATGTGAAATTACTTATAATGACCAAAATTGTAATAAATGATAAAAATATAATATAATTATACCTTCAAACCATTCAAATGTATAATTTAACACTATAAATTATTTTGATTAAAAAATTTGTTTTTAGTTTAAATTTAATATTTTTGATTGTTCATCCAAATATGAAAGTTATCAGAAAAACACAAAAAAATTATTGAAACTAAATTTTTATATCCCAATTATAAATAAGAATTTTATTTTGTAAAATTTAATATATAAAAGTTTCTAATATTGGATTAAAAAAAGGTTCGGCATTAAAAGGCGGTAAAATTGCATTTTTTGAAAAATTCTTCTTTTATCTGAAAAAAATGAATTTGTTCTTATATTATGTCTAAAAAACACATAATATGGATTGTAAAATTTTATAGAGTATATAAAATTCAAAATTTAGTTAACAATATTCATAACCTCTTTCTGAATGTCTAGTCTGGTAAGTTGTGGTGTGCTCAAACTCGGTGTTGTGTGTTGCGCAAGTTAATGAATTACTTTGAAGAGAAAACGTACTATGAAATATTGGGGTGTTACAGCGGTGGTGATCAGGAATAAACCCATAACCTACCTTCTGAGCCCCAAAAATCCTAATATCTACCTACCAAACACCCCAAATAACAAGGGCGCCCTCTAATACCATTTTTTCATGAACCAACGCAGGTCGACCCTGAACCGGTCACCCGATCTGGTCTGCGCCATGGCCTGAGGGGCGTTCCCAATACCCACGGGCGGGGAACTAGTGCCGGGCATCAAAACTAAACAAGTGGTAACAATTTGGACCATAGATTAAAGACAAAAAAATTAATAAAAACTGACAATAAAATGAAAACTAGGTGTAGAAGGAAAAATAAAATTGCACATACCTTTATGTGACTCTATGAGTCACCACCGACCTCAAACCAATATCGCCCTATGGCGACCAAAACCGAGAAAGAAGTAGCACCCAAATCTAAATAAAACAAATATAAAACTATAGGCGTGAGTATTAAAACTTAGTAGGAATTCCAAAACAATCTTTTCTCATTTGAATTACCTTTAAATAAAACATCCATCAACTTCATGTTTGAAATAAAATGTATAGAACTAGGTTTTTACACATTTTCTTCTTTAAAATGAATCAAGGTCCATCGACCTTTTCCATTTAAAACTGAGTTCTTCTTCATGAAAGATACATTAACATTTTAAAGAGACAGAAAGTTTTATTTCACTTAAAAAGGAAGAAAAAAAGTGAAAAACAATTTTAAGTTATTTTCTGTAAACATTTTCAAAACAACTCATCACTTTCTCAAAGAGGTTACACCACACAAGGAAGCAGGGACATCAACCACACAATAAGGGAAATAGAAAATAGAGCACATGAATAACTATATAAACAAGGCACCATAATCATCCTACAAGACCACTAAGTTCCAAAATACGTGGGTGAACCTAGGATCTCTTGAATAGTGTAGAAC
The DNA here is from genome assembly GCA_963277665.1 of Viscum album. Taxonomy (NCBI): domain Eukaryota; kingdom Viridiplantae; phylum Streptophyta; class Magnoliopsida; order Santalales; family Viscaceae; genus Viscum; species Viscum album. The sequence continues at coordinate 244,679,755 of OY728135.1, read as the reverse complement.
ATACTATACATGTGACTCATCCCAAAAGAATGCCCTACCTAATGATTTCATAATGCCCTAACACCCGATCTTCGCCCTACCTGACCTGGTCGAGGGGCCCAATCCCATATCAATAATTACAGAACATCCCCTACGATGGGCCACTAGCCAGTGTATGGTCTAAACTAGTGCAATAATTGTTCACAGAAAATTCACTAACTATGTTAGGTTCCCATGGTGAGTACTAAGTGTGGTGACCACCGATATCAATAAAGAAACCAATCTCAAGTACAAGCATCAAATGATAAACCTTTTATTAAATAACCACACACATGCCACTTTGAAAACTAGAAACACACTTCGAAACCCATTTAAGAAACCCAAACCAAAATTTTAAATCCAAACACATTTACAAAGTCCAACGGGGCATTTCGTTAAGAGTTTGATTTAAAAAACACAATCAAACTATTTATTTCAATACATTACATGAAAGAAACCACTACAATTCAAAAAATACAATTTTACTAACAATTATATATCAATAATTAATAATAAAACTAGGTGTAAAAAGAAGAAATAAATAATTCCTAAATTTAAAGGTCAATGCACTGAGATTCTACCTCAGAGTAGAACCAAACCAAAAAATAATCCTTTGATGCTTTATAACTAAGAGCTACTGCTCCCCCACTGATCATATGCATCTTGACATATATATAAGGACACCAAGCCCCATATGCACACACCCGCATGACTATGAACTTGTGCAAGGGGATCCTTACATATATTCTTATATGCGTATACCCGTCTCCACTCACCTATGTATGCATTTTCATATATATATATATAGGCACACCTAGCCGAGTACATGTATATTCACTGCCATGGATGAATATACACATAACGGGGGAACCTATATATATATATATACCTACCTATGCATACACAGGTGAGTCGCCTTATAAATGGTGACTCGAAACCACCGACAAGTGACCAACACACCTTAATTAAAAAGAAAAAAATTCATAAAACTAAAAATACCCTAAAATAAAATTAATTCAAACAAAGAAACACATATAATATTCAAAAAACCAAAAAAACATTCAATAAATACAATGTTAAAGGCAGAAAATATTTTTAAACTAAGCAGTGCCCTTTTCATTTAATTGCACACCCATGTGTGCACTTGGTGAACCCATGGGTGTGTCATCATCCAATGATACCCTTTAAATTCCATGAAAATATCCAAACCATTTTTAAAACTATCACTTGATTTTTAAACCCAACTCATCAATTCCAAATCATTCCAAAAGTACAAATGAACATTCTAGAAACCAATAAATCTTTCTCAGACAACATAAAAATCAAACCATAAAATCACTATGATTCACATAAAAGCCCGAATTACAACCCAACCATTTTACCACAATAATTATAAGGGAAAACAACACAAAAACCATCCAACTTCACTATTAAAGATCAATTAACATTTAACCACATGCAATTGACATAAGAAAACATAGGCATAAACAAGAAAATACTTCAAAAGATACTTTTAGAAAATTATACTATAGCCAAAACACCAACACAAGTTAAAAAAATCCATTATAGTGGTGAAATTCATGCCAAAATAATAATTAGATTCGCCGAACATTATATTGATTGAATTGGAACTGTACGAGATGGAAACACCTACCTTGGAAGTGTGTGACTACAACGATGCTTCCATGGAAGAGAAAACAAGGTGCCACAGACTAGCCGCACACCCTGAGAACAAGGGAGAAGTCCAAAATAGGTTTACTTGAAACCCTAGGGTTCGACCAGACTAAATAGGGTGAGGAGGAGGAGGGAAAATGCCAAAATGAGGGAGGAGTAATAAGAAGAGGTATTTCCTCGACGAGCCGACCGCAAAACTGGGTGGGGGGGGGGATCTGGTGATTTCTCCAGAGAAGAGATGGACATGAGGGAGGGGAGGAATGAATCCAAGGGAGGGGGAGGCACAGCCCGTGCGACACAAAGTAGAGAGGGGATAAATAAAGAATAAGGGGAAAAAAGAAAAGAGAAAAATAAATTAAAGAAAAAGAAAAAGAAAAAAACCAATATAAAACCTAAATAATAATAAACTTACAAATAATAATAATAATAATAAAATTTTTAATACTAATAATAATAATAATAATTTTAATGTTAATATTAATAATAACATAATTATAATAATAATAACAAAAACAATAATAATTATAATATTCAAAATAATAATATGAATATTATTATTATTGATATTAAACATTCTTTTAACATTATTTTGTTCACATTTTATCTTATCTTCATTTTATTTTATTTTTAATCTATTTTTTACCATTATTTTTAGATGAAAGTCATGCCACATGGTTTGGCCGCACGGTCTTCCAGGTTGTGCGCCAACCGTGCACAAGCCAAAAACTCACTTGAAAGGTGTGTCCAAGGTCGGAGCGTGACATCAACATTTCTAAAATTTGGAGTAGAGATATGATTTTTCATCTTAAGATCTTATAAATTTTCTTCCAACTCAAATATTCACATTATATACTTCTGATTTAAACCACTATACAAGTAGATTAGAACCAATCAGCGGTGAACTATGCTCTGATACCAATTGAAGTGTCCAAGGATCATGAAATCACACTGAGATGGGGGGGGGGGTGAGTCACGTGTGACTTGTTATGGGGGGGGGGGTGAATCACGTGTGACTTGTTTTTATAAAATTATTTTATTTTCTTAAACCCCTTCAAACCTCTGTCACCTGTTAGAATGAGTGGATCCTGTATGCAATCCAGAATGTAAATGAAACACAACACATGATGTTTTTACAAGGTTCAGTACTAAGACATACATTCTTGTAGCAACCAATGATAACCCCTAGTTACATATTTTTCAATATATGTAGATGGTTAGAACTATAGAAAGTATCATTCCCATAAATACCGAGTCCCACAATGTTCCAATCTAGAGTCCTACTAGAGTTTACAAGTTTCCACCAACACTAGTGACTCCTGAGTCCCACATGAGGATCTTTATACTGCATCCCACAGTGTAAACAACATCCCACTGGCCTACTATAGAGTTCCATTGGAGACTTCCACTACTTCAGAGTCCCAATGAGGACTTCACAATCTTGAATCCCATAATATTTGATCCACTGATAAGATGATTATATAATATTCCTCCATGATCTTTCTAAATGAAACTGGCTCGTGTACAATTCAAGTACCTCTGCACTAGTTCTTGTCTTTCTCAATAAATACTGATCACCTGTAGATGCTTACCTTCCTCAGTTTAACATTGGTCGGGAAATTCCTTCTACTAAAGACCTGGCCTCACTAAGTACTGAAAACTCAAATACACAAATATTATGAAACACTGATAGAATAACTAGTCTAGCTTTAGTCTTAAATACTTCACACTAAATATGCAATTAATATTTCATGTGCACTTTATCAAACATCATGAATGTTTTTATAAAATTTCATGGAATTATCAACTTGTTTCAACAACATTGCTTGTGCATGTATGTATTTATTTCATTCACACCATAACATAAAATATTCACTTGCGGAAGCACTTCACACTATCTCAAATATTTTTCTTCATGCACATGTTGTCCACTATTTGATACTCATTTTATATGTATGCATGGAGGCATTCATATACTGTATATTGTCTTCTCAATTTTTGAAGCATTCTCAAAGACTTAAAACACACAATTTGTGTACTTTAATTTTATTCAACCCTTCACACAAACACACAGTTTAGTTTTCACACACCTTTCTCAAACCTTATACATTCCTTGTATTCAATACAAGGGTATCATGAATGTGAACATGCACAATGTGTTGCTTATGTGTCATACATACTTCCCCTTTATGCAACTGGTATGAACACATACACACTGTCCACACTTCTTGTGCACTTACCTTCATACACTGCTCCTTCACACAACAGAAATGTACAATACTTTTCTTCTTCACAAAAACCCACTGTCTTCGTGTGCACAAGTGAAACACTCACATCATAATATTTTTTCATGCAAATCCAAATGAATATTTAAATTGTGCACTCAAGGCCTTATACATGAGATTATGTTTATATAAACACAGTCCGTGTTTCCTCAAAATTTTCACACAATAGTGAGCTACAGAAAACTCAATTCATCAAGCAACACATTGAGTGTGAAATGAATAGGTGAAGTACTCATGAGATTATTAACCTTCATGAAGACAAAGATAGCATGAAACTCAACCATACATAATCCTGATAAGATCACAGAACACTCTTCCATTGAAAATAAAACCCTCTCAAATTTATTATAAAAACCAAACCCCACAGGTGGTATTTATAGGCGATGAACGAGTTTTTTTTATATGCATTTTTTCAAAAAAAAAAATTTGGAAATACATCTAGGTTAAATTTTTTATTTTTTTACCCCCAAAGGCGGCACCTGGTGTGCTGCCTTTGGGGAATTTTCCACCCAGGGCAAGGCGGCACCTGGTTTGCCGCCTTTTCCCAAAAAATAACCGCAAAGGCGGCACACCAGGTGCCGCCTTTGCCTAAATAATTTTTTTTAAAATTTTTATTTTTATTTTTTTTGTTATATATATATATATATATAAAACAAAACTTTTCAGCAGAATTTTTTTGCTATTTAATATCCAGTGGTTCTGCCATTACAGCAGTCTGGATTCTGACTGATACCCTCACCCAAGATTCCCTTTTATAAGGGGGTTTGCCCTGAAAACAATACTGCATTTCCAATGTGGGATTCTGGTTCTCTTTTTCCTGCACAGTACATTCTGCGTTTCCGATGTGTGATTCTGTTTCAAGTAAGCGACTTTGAAAGACTATAAAAGTTAAACTATAAGACCAATACAAATGAAACTTTAAAAACTGATTAAACATATAAGAAATAGTTGAAAACAAAAATAATTTCATAAAAAATGTTGATACATATTAATTTATAAGCTTTCAAAACCACCTACTTGAAACTTAAACATATTTGAAGTACGTGAATTTGAAAGCTTATAAAAGATAAATTATAATACCAATATAAATGAAACTTTAAACATCGATTAAAAATATAAGAAATAGTTGAAAACAAAAATAATTTCATAAAAAATTTTCACCAAAAACAATTTATAAGCTTTCAAAACCGTCAACATGAAACTTAAAAATGTTTCAAATTCCCAACATTGAAAGACTATAAAACATAAACTATAAGACCAATAGAAATGAAACATTAAAAATTGATTAAACATATAAGAAATAGTTGAAAAGAAAAAAAACTTCCTAAAAAATTTCCATAAAAATTAATTTATAATCTTTCAAAACAGTCTACTTGAATAGGGAATCTGATCCATCAGTTTGAGGGATACCAGGGCTAGGTAGATAGATAATCTGATCATTGTATCTATGGATTTTTTTGGATAGGAAGATATATTCATTTAATTCATTATATTGAGTTATTTACTTTTTAAGAGAAGATATACTTTCTTATAATTATAAATTAAGGGACACCTTTATTTTTTGGTTATAGAATATGATTCTCTTAAGGTTAAAAGACATTATTCTTTTAATGGATTTGAAAGTCATTATTTTGTTTGTATGAAATTGTATTTCATTTTTGTAAAAAGTTTTTATATTTCCACCATATAATTGAATGAAAAACATCATATTAGTATTTTTATTATGATTTTATCCATATTAATATGATTTTGATAATAACAAAACTTTGGAATTAATAAAATCTATCATGATTATGATTCTTGTACTCTGATTACTCGGATTCATATAGACTCTGATCTTTTACATTCTGATTTAATAAAATTGTTTCTATTTATGATTATTTGATTGGACTGAGAACCATGTCCAATAAAAAATGTAAGAGTTTTTTTATTTTTTAGTTTATTTCTTTTAAACTACATTTTTTAATACTAAAATATTCCCACTTTTAACTTATATATTAGAATAATATTCTTATGATCCTAATAAAAATTATAGGTATAATGATACAACATTGTGTGGTTTTCTCAAGAGAATATTCCAACTCATCTTTTAATATCCATTTATTGTATTTTCTAGATTTACCATTATCATTACTATATGAATAAATTGAAAATTTCTCAACTTGATTAATGAAACTAAATTCATATTTTTAATAACTACTAGTTGATGAATTATCTTTTAAATAATTTCTTATCAAATTATTATGTCTATTACTATAATGATACGTCTTCTTCATATCATTTTTCTATTTTATAGGATTATAACTTTTTTTTATCAAATTATAAATTATCCATTTTCATTATAAAATTCATGGAAAAGATTCCAATGAAATTATTGATTCATCACCATAGTGGTTTATTTAGTTTTAAATTCATTTACCCTATATATCCATCTTTAAATAGGTGAATAAATTTCATTAATGTATTCATCAAATTCATCATCATCAGAATCAATTGATTCCCCAATTTCCAATTATTTGAACTTATTTTTTCTTATAGCCTTAAAGGATATATAATCTATATCTTCTTTTTGAAACTCATTTCCTTTATCATTTCATAATCTATGAGAATAAAATATAACTCCTCTAATGAAATATATTCCTTATCTTCCATGTCTAAAACCATGGCATCAAATCCTATAGGGAAATTTATCAAAAGAGTTTTCAATTTTTTTGAATCTTATATCTTCTAACCAAATCCATAGATATTACATACCATCTCATTGAACTTAATGAAATAGTCATCAATGATTTCATCATCGACCATTTTAATATTCTCAAACTTTATTCTTAGGATTTTCATATTATCTCTCTTAACATTAATATTTCCTCATAAGTACTTCCTAGTTTGTCTGAAATATCCTTGGTAGTTTCAACACCCCTCACTTTAGTGTATAACATTTTTGATAAATCCATTAGGGTGTAATTTTGATATTTTCCATCAACTTCAATATTTATCATATTAGATTTAGTACAATAATAATACTTAATAATAGGTGGTAATCTAATGGTTGATACGTCTTTCATTTATAAGAAAAGCGATTGAAGGAAAAGAGTGGAATATTCCTCTATGTATGGTAGTTATTTCCCTAAAATTAGGTATTCCATGGTTTCTCACTGAATTACGATCCTTAATTTCTCATAATGTTTTCTTATCATGAGAGGGGAGATTTCTATGATACCATTTTATTTAACCAAGGATCAGTTGGGTTCTAATGAGGGGGGGGGGTGAATCCATAGTACATTGTTTTAAAAATTCATTATTCTATAATCTAAAATATGTGACTGATTAAACTATCTATCCCTTATCTTAAATTCTGAAAATCCACCTAAATGAAAAAATAAAATCAATGAAAAACACAGGGATTCTATTAGGTTCATTACAAAGACCTACTCCTTACTACAACCATTTATTACACCTTGATAAAGGTTATTCACTTTTTTTAGTCGGTTACAAAAAGGGAAAGTTGTATTCCCATAAAAAATAAGTCTAATAGTGTTTCATATCTAGATTCCCACTAGAAATTACAAGCTCCCACCTTCACTAACAACTCTTAACTCCCATAGGTGGATCTTTATACTATATCCATGGTGATTCTAAAATATCATAAGCCTACTCGAGAGTCCCACTGGTGACCTCTTCTACATCTGAGTCCCAAAAAAGACTTCAAAAATCCTAAGTCACACAATATATGAACTTTTTTCTAAATATATCTATCAAATTTTTATATTTCTGGAAAACCTTCATATATAGACTTTCTCAAAAAACAAACCAAAGCACCTGATCTACCCATGTACAATATTAATGAAATTATGCAACTGTTTTTCAATGACCTTATCTTTATCACTATCCATTGAACATAAAATTTCCTGGACTAATCTCAAAAAACTCATAACATGGGTATATATCTTCTGAAACACTACCTAGATCGGTCTCAATATTTATGTATATAAAATTAATGGAATATCAATTCAATTTTATTGAAAAAAGACAAATATAAAATATTCCATGATAATTTTCTGTAAGTGTTATTTAATTTTCATGAAAATATTTTATAATTCATGCACACCTACAAGGCCTCTTTCCTTCTCACTTTAGTGCTTCCTATTCATAGTACTCTCACATAACATCTTTGGAATATTTTCAAAACCCGGGCCCATATACTTCATATACATTGGGCCTTTTCACATTTCTTCATGTATCGTAACTCAATGATATTGATCAATGAATAATATCTCATGAAATTATATCAAACATATTATTATAATAGAATATGATGTATATAATAATAGTTGACATAACAGTATATGCATTATTTTTTCATCACGAAGCTTTTATTATTGAAAAATAAGCATAGTTTCTTTTATATGTGGAAACATAATGTTTTATTACCATAGGTGAAGGTTCACATAACTATAGTCTTCATCATGCAATCATGAAGTAAAATTCACAACAAGATGATATGGAATCTCTTCATGAAAATAAAGGGCCTCCTCAGCTCTATTTCACTCTAATAAACTCTCCCTCAAACTCTGATTAAGAACTCACCAAAAAGTAAAGTGGGTAGGGTATTTATAGGGAATAATCTACTAACATAACTCCATCGACTTAACTAATATGTGCACCACCTTTCATCTATGCGCACCACCTTTTTTATTTACAATATAATGACAAATCATTCTCTTTTCTCACCCACATATATTTACCTTAGATTAAAAATATCTCTTTCACAAATATAAAATTTCATGTATATAACAATATTATTTGATCCTTCCTATCACCAACTCAAACTCAGTTCGATCACAATAGGAAGGCAATGAAGGCACAATGAACTTTAACACATGAAAAAAACCATATACTTATTTTAGAGGAATAATAATATACTTCTTGATTGATTGAATTATATTGATCATACAGAAATTTTATTCAAATTTTTACCCATAAATTTTAATGAGGATGAATATTACACAAAATTTAGGATCACATTTCAGATTTTGAACCATCTTGGCACTACTTAATAAGTAAACACATTCTGTGGAATTGGAATATGTGTGTATTAGGGTCCTCTCTATAATACAATATAGCACTAAACCATGGAAACTTTCATTGCAGGTACTCCACCATAAAAGATGGATCCACTATTCTCTCATGTGTCTCTATTTTCACAACCACCCTTTCTCATCTAGGAGCACATCTTACCACTTATTGTCTGGCTAAGGTTTAATTCCTTTCCCACCAAAGTAGTGGTAGACTCTTCCCATGGCTAGCTAGTGGTAGGATAATTTTTTTGAGTAAAATCAAACAAATAGTTATCCATTTCATCTCCTAAATTATTATTTATGTAAAATATAAATTCATCTCACATGAACATATTTTAATCCCTCATGAAATAATAAAATATTATATTTCCTTCACTTCCTTTTCTATTATTGTAAACAACGTGTAACCATTTCCATAATTTTTTTAACATAATATCACATCAAAAGTCATCAAAATTATGCCTCACATATCAAAATAATCTACTAACAAGTCATTCATCCTTATATGAAAAAAAATTCATATCAATAGGATATTTATATATCATCTTCCTTATTGTTTTGAATTAATTACTTCCATTGTTCCACATATCCATTCATATGGTGAACCACCATGATGACTTTTTCCTTTTAACTAATTCCTAAATTGAAAATTATTTTCTATAGGGACATTATGCATTTTTCATCTACAAATGGATTAGAAATTTCACTAAATGTTGGAGGTTATTACTGCATAAAGATATCCATTATGTTACACAATGTTGTAGATCAATAGGCCTCTCTATATAGGTGGGTTTATTTTTCATAACAAGGATTAAAATCCCTAATATAGTTATGAATAGGTTTTCCTGCAAAATATATTTGTTAAATTGTTTATGGGGAATATCCCTACATTGACTAAGAATGTTTATATGGTTCCCATTACTCCACTTGGTATCCATATTTTTATAATGACTTATATATTATTAGCTAATAAAATCTAATTGTAAAATATAATTCTAATTATGAATTATAGAGTGTTTTCTAGAAATCTTGAGTGTTTTTCATTGAAATAATTATATCTATATTGGTTCCTCTAAATCAATTTCTAAATGTTACTAATAATGTTACTCAAATACCAACTATAACATCTTATAATCCATAAACCTATAGTCAATAGTTATATTACATTATTGGTATAAAGTAAAAGAGTCCCCAATGGAAAGAACAATTTAGTAGTCTGGGAAGACCATATATAGATATAAAATACATATCAAAATAGAAGATACAAAATGAAAATATTATGAGATCATGAAAATCCCTTCGATCATATCCCAGAAAATATCACATATTCCTCCTCAATGATTCCTGAGAAAGGAAAAAATTACATGTGTGATCAAAATCTCATTACAGAGTAGAATATATGGGAACTTTACATAACATAAACATAGAATAAGTGATATGTAAAGTATAAATTAAAAAATGAATTCATAATATGCTAAAATTGAGGGAATTATATGGTCATGATTATAAACGATAACATGGAATAAAATAATCAATTATCTCATACTGATGGAATGTATATTTCTAGAAATGAAATTCTTGTTGTTAAGGCCTAACGCTAGGCCACATTAGTATTATTAGAAGAAGAATACACCAAATACCAACATATTTTTTCATATGATATCTACTGATGAATTGATGGGAAATATAGTTATATGCCAGACCCATCACCCGATTAAGACTAATCAATTAACTCTACGAGTCAATTTGACCTTTGTAAAAGTTCCCTATGAAGCCTATTGCTGAATTAATCATGGGTATCCATATATTGATAAATGTATACATAAAATACTTCCCATTATTTATAATAATGTAAATTTCTTCTCGAAAAACCCTTATTGAACTTGGAAGACATGTGTTACCATCCATGTAATTGGAATTACCCTAATCATAAAAATATAGTGGTGAGGGTACCTTCAATGTGTTGTATATCCATGTAAGATAGTAATTGAGTACAATAGTTTTCATTGGTATGAGACCAAGGAAAAAATGACAACCCATATATTTAATTCCCCCTATTTCATGATTTCTTACAAAAAATATACACTTAATATAATCACAAAATAAAATTATTCCATGTGTCCTTAGGTAATTAGTTACATAGAATAATAACCTAAAATAATAATACAAAAAAATTATTTAAAACTCCATAACATGCCCTTAAAATCCATTGATCTTATAATACTGCATAGGAATACCTGGGGATGTATATAAGAAAGGGGTGAATTATAAATCCTAGTAAAGAAATAATCAAAGAATAAAATTATGAAATTAATACATGTGAGTCGAGAGACATAACAAGGTGATATAAAATTGATGTGATTAATAAAAATAAACCTCAAATTATTATATAATATAATAATATCAAGGCAACATTGGAATGCAATAAAAAATAAAACATGGAATCACAATTCTAAGTCAAGGATAACCACTAAAAAAATATAACATAGAGTGCTTAGAATAACCTCCCATGCACTGTAAGTGATTTCTCATGAGGTAAAAACATTACCCATTTTTATGAAGTGGAATATAATTTAAGGCCACCCATCATACTCATATCATGTACATGAATTTTTTTAAGTTTCAAGTAGGTTGTTTTGAAAGATTATAAATTAATTTTTATGGAAATTGTTTAAGATGTTTTTGTTGTTTTCAACTATTTCTTAAATGTTTAATCAATGTTTAATGTTTCATTTCTATTGGTCTTATAGTTTATGTTTTATAGTCTTTCAAAGTTGGGAATTTGAAACATTTTTAAGTTTCATGTTGATGGTTTTGAAAGCTTATAAATTGTTTTTGGTGAACATTTTTATGAAATTATTTTTGTTTTCAACTATTTCTTATATGTTTAATCAATATTTAATGTTTCATTTGTATTGGTCTTATAATTTATCTTTTATAAGCATTCAAAGTCACGTACTCCAAATATGTTTAAGTTTCAAGTAGGTGGTTTTTAAAGCTTATAAATTAATATGTATCAACATTTTTATGAAATTATTTTTGTTTTCAACTATTTCTTATATGTTTAATCAGTGTTTAAAGTTTTATTTGTATTGGTCTTATAGTTTAACTTTTATAGTCTTTCAAAGTCGCGTACTCGAAACAGAATCACACATCGGAAACGCAGAATGTACTGTGCAGGAAAAGGAGAACCAGAATCCCACATCGGAAATGAAGTATTGTTTTCAGGGAAAACCCCCTTATAAAAGGGAGTCCTGGGTGAGGGTATCAGTCAGAATCCAGACAGCTGTAATGGTAGAACCACTGGATATTAAATAGCAGAAAAATTCTGTTGAAATGTTTTGTTATATATATATATATATATAAAACAAAACAAAACAAAAAATAAAAAAAAATTTAAAAAAAAATTATTTAGGAAAAGGCGGCACACCAGGTGCCGCCTTTGGGGGGTAAAAAAATATTTTTTTTTAACCTAGATGTATTTTCAAATTTTTTTTTTGAAAAAATGCATATAAAAAAAAAACTCACGATGAACATTGACTCAAACCTTTTGAGATCATTTGAGAATCACGATCAACATGGATCTACCTATAGTTGACATTGCAATGAAGATCCCGATGGAGATAAGATTATCGAATAATATCAGTGAAGAAGATAACCCAGTAAGGTCAAATGGACGGCCCAGATGAAACTCGAATAGATCAGATGGTTATAGAGCTCGGTGAGTGATCCGAAGGTCCGAATATTTTCAATCAGATGATCCAACGACCACGATGCATTCCACGTTAAAAAATATGACCCCACATGGAAATGAATTCAATCCCATCTCTCCTTTATAATACAAACCAAGAAAACATCTGATCAAATAACTTATCTTCCGTCTCCCAAGTACCTCCCCATACCGGTTCTCTTACGGCGTGCTCCTGCACCCACCTCCACCAACATGCTGCCCCACACAATGGTTGATCATGCACTACCTCAACCTCAAGCTGGATGGATGGATGGGGTTGAGCTTAGCTGCCCTCATAGTGGTGCGTGCTGCTCCATTGTCTGGGTGGTCAGATGGCCTATATTTTTGAGACAAAATCCATATAATAGATAACTCAAAATAAAACACCAATAACTTCAAGAACACCTCATAAAAAAATAAATCATTTTTCATGGAACTTCTTGAAATTTTGTAACCATTGAGCATCCATATGTATATGTCTTTGGAATAAAATAACAACTCAGTAATCATCTGAATTAAAACTCATTGACTTTTTCACCTTCTTAAAAAATTGACAACAATTCCAACTTCACCAAATCACTTGACCACTTCATATAAAAGAGTGACAAGTGTAACTATTTTATAAAGTCAATATGGTTAATACATTAATATATAAAACATAAAAGTAACACCACTAGTTCATAATTAATATTTATTCATCGATTTTTTTAACTAAAAATAATAATCACACATTAACCAGGACATTGCATAGGCCAGTGGTTGGTGTGAAACCCTTATAATCCTTCATTCATGGGTTCAAAACCCACGACCTTTACAGACTTGATGGGTCATCAACTGACATACAAGTTTTCCTTTTAAAACACCACATTTATATAATTAGAAAAATAAATATTTTAGACATCCTTGAAACAAGGTTAATCACTAATTATATTTTTAACCAAGGTTTTCAATACAAACTCAATACGTAAATACTTCATCCAAATTTTAACTTAAACTTTCCATAAATGTTTAACCTTATAATCCTTCTGAAAGATGAAAATCTAAAGCTTTAGAAATAAATTCATGAATTCATCTTAACATTGATCCCCCATATATCTCAAAGTATAAATTGGTTTTCACATTCCAAATATGTGAATACCCTAATAATATATTCCCTTGAAACATGGTAATATCCTTAATTTTCATAAATACTTTTGGAAAACATGCATGCTTTCTTATTCCAATGATTACTAGATACATTATTTAAATATAAAAAGATGTAAACTTCATCGTTGATGACATAGACCACTTTCTCAGTAATCAATTCTAGGGTATTTCATACCAACAAATTTACTTATTCATATCCAACATATCTTTATCCAAACATAATTATCTTATTGTCAGAAATTAATTAAGGGTTACCTTCCCTTAATCAAAATATCACCTTTCCATGAAATCACTTTTCTTTATATTCATCACCATTTATTGTTTCTCATTTCAATCCTTAATGAAAACTTATACTGAAAATAATTAAATATTCCATGATTCATATAACATAATCTTGGATTTGAAAAACATAAATACTTCACTCATACAACCTTATTCTTAAACCATTACTCAGGATTCATCAACTTATCCCTTAATAACTATTTCATAGAATATGAAATATGAATCATTTATTAAGGTTCCTAAACCTAAATTTAATCATTATTCTTATTTTTAACGTAAACAATACTAGAAGAACATCACATACCTTTCACATGTTGTGTTCGGTCTCTTTATCTTTAGAAGTATAACCAATAATCATACGACCTTCCTAATTATCCTTGTGATATTTACACTAGGGAAATCAATTCTCATAATGCCCATACTTTTCACATCTGAAACATTCAATGTTAACCATGTTCCTTTTAGTTCTTTGCAATGAATAAAAACAAAAAGCATAGTTTTAGAAACTTTTATCAAAATAAGGTACCATATAATCATGAAAAATTACTTATAGGATGCATAAATCATAGCTAATACTTCTTTAATATATGAAACCTTAGGTTTATCATAGCTTATTCATTTTATACTTAAATCCTTCATGATGTTTTGTAAAGAGTTTGTAAATTCCCAATGCATATTTCCTTGGAGTGTCAAACCATGTGTGCAACAAGGACTGCTATCATGTACCAAGTAATGCCGAGTCAGGACCAAAACACCTTGTCAGAGTTTTTCCCCCTAGGTACATATGTTCCAGAGTTACATCCACTTGTAATATCCAGAAAGGAATATAATGATAGGAAACCACTCACTCCATCCTTTACCAAAATTCCAATACATTTTCCTAAGCATTAACTCATAATTATACCTATCCTTAGAGACATCCCTAGACATATCCATAGAAATATACCTAGGGATATCACTAAATTTTTCTATTACTAGTTTCCAATGTTTTAATAAACCTTTACTTTGATACCAATTATAGTGACCCACGCATATCATACATATAAATTTCATTACTTTTTAGGAATACTTAATACATTACACAAACATATTCCCAAAGACTCTATTAGTTTAGTGCCTTCTGAAACACGGAAAAATAAACACTAGTTCTTAAGTGAGATAAATTATCTCCCATTAGGTTCTTCAAGACTAGAACCCCTTTTATAAATATCACACATAAAGTGTACCTTCATAACCCGAGGAAGGAAACATAAAAATGGGTGCTCTTAAATGCTCAGTAAGGGTAAACAAGGGAGATATGTAAGCTTAAAAATGATCATATGAGCATGATATCATGATCATAACATTATAATAGCATACCCTAAATATCATAAACATGAATCATAGCATAAAGGTTAGGATTTCATAAGGCATGAATCATAGGGAAATCAAAAGCATAATCCATGAAAGAATAACAAAGGAATAAGACATGGAATTGTGGAATACAAATAAATATATAAAATCTTATGTCAATCCTCCTACCAAGACCTTCATAACATGTTAGGTTTGGGCTAAAACCCATGTACCTGCTTTGAGGTTTGGCTATCAACTCGTATACCCACTTATTTTAGAGATTGTGCTACAACCCGTGTACCCTCTTACTTTCAAGATTGGGCTACAACCCATGTACCTTCTTGTTTTTGGGCTTGGGATACAACTCATGTACCTTCTTGTTTTTGGGTATAGTCTATAACCCGTGTATCTTCTTGTTTTTAGGCTTGGGCTACAACCCATGCACCTTTTTGTTTTTTGGGCTTGGGATACAACCAGTGTACCCTTTGAGCTAATATACCATTTATCATTACCCAATGCATTGGAGGGAGATATAGGTTCACCTATCTCATAATGAAATCGTACATACATGTGCCACAAAATCATAAACAATCATAACTTAACCCATTAAATTAAATAGGTGTTATAAACATCATATCATAACTCATAAAATTAAATGGGTTTCATAAACATTTAATAATATTGTAACCTAAGGAAAATATATAGGTTTCATAATCATTTCATCCTATAATAACCCGTGAAAGGATGCAGGTTTAATAAGCATTATCATGGTATAACCCATTGGAGAGAAATGAGTTTTATAAGCATATAACTCATGGAAGAGGGAAGGGTTTTACAAACATATAACCCGTGAAATAGAAATAGATTTCCTAAACATATAAACCATGAAAGAGACTGGATTTTATAAATATCATGTCATAATGTGAAAAACATTCAGATAAATAATAAGAAAGAAATATCTAGATTATAGCCATATCTTTATAATTTTTTTCAAATTATTTTAAGTAATAATGATTGAAAAAATGGTAACATTATATGGATATAACATTAATATCTATAGGGTAAAAAATTAATGATAGTTCATAATATATGGATCATAGTATTTCATTAATGGAAGCATAATTTTAGACAGTCTCAATAAATGAAGATATTGAAGATATAAACCACTACCAACTTTGGTAACTTTAAATCATGATGAAAATAATAACATTGCATGATGGATAAACTATCATTAAAATAAGGTGATTAATGATATAAAATGTCAAAAGGTAGTATATACACTTCATAGAAAGATATAGGTGCATAACATGAAATGTGGATCAAAGAAGGAAAATTAAGACAAAGTTTACTGAAAAGTATAAACTAAACCCCTTTTTGTATGAGCGGTAACCAAAACATCATGTGTCGGATACAAATAAAAAGAATCCAAAATGAAATTCAAAATTAAAAAAATTCACAGAATTCAAGGAAACCTCGAGCCACGAGAACCCCAACTACCATGATCACATCATATTTCCTGCTGTACCAATCATTGCCATTCCATCATATCAACACCATTGATTCTATCACTACAACCTCACTAGAGAACATCACCACCAACGAACACCATAACAATAGAACATCTTCCATCTTCCACACTATCCAAAAGATGCACCAGAACACTAGAGAGTATCGGTCATCCCCCAGCAAACCAGAATCAACACATTTCTGTCGACCATCAAAATCAAACATTAACAAAATCCACTCTATAAAAAAATGGGTTTATCACTAGACAAACATCAAGCAGATCGACCATCGTAGAAGAATCACAAAACCTTCACAGATGACTTGAGGAAAAAAACATGAAAGAAACCAGAACAAACCAGGGAAGATGCTGAAACCTGAATGTCAAGGAAGAATAAACACAGAGCAGGTTGCATGAGGGGAATACAACCAAAATGAAATTAGTGGTGAATAAGCCATGTATCTCATTGAAATAAAATGTGATATGAAATCCCCTTACCCTGTGCCTTGACTCTCATCGTACTCATTTAAACCACCTGTATAATAAATAAAATTTTATTATACATATATAAAAGATTCATATTATTGTATATAATATCATAGATGTTTTGATTATGACTTTATATTACCCACTTATTAACAATTCTATGTTAAGGTTTCACTTCAGGTAATATCCGCTTTGTTCTTCCTACATGTTTTGACTCATTATTCTTGATCGTCTTAGTTAGATCATAATTTAATTAATTAAATAATGTAAAAAATTATATAAATATCATATATGTTCATTATATATGTATTCATAATAATCTATAAAATATTTAAAGATGAAATGGAATACACCGTTCATAGAGACGGTAGGCCGTACGTATGCGTGAATGCTGTTTCTGTTTTGTTGTCATATTGAAAGAAAGTAAGTAAATAAAATATATGTATATATGTATATAATATAATTAAATTATACTTATTATATTATATAAATCATATATTTTCACTAAAACCATCCTTAACATATTCCATGTAAAGTGTGAACAAATCACATCGCTTTGAGGAGGTGGTAGTCCACACATCCACAAACAATGTTATCGTATTTACACAAGATGAAAAGTATAAAGGTATATGTTATAAAAGAATTAAAAAAGTATAAATACATAATAAATATAGTATTTATCATATATAAATATAGTTTCCATCATAATTTCCAACCATTAATGGTGGTAAAGGAAAAATGAACAATCATCATTTCGTGAGGAAGTAATTCGCCGTACAAATAAACAGTATGTTTGTTACCCATTAGATGGAAGTGTGTGTAAGTGTAGGTAGAACCATTAGTATAAAAAATATAATTATATTTAGGATAATAGTTTTTTATATATGCATGGGATATGGATAATTTAAATAGTGGATAAAGAAATGAAACTAAAGAGTTTCAGGAAGAATGTTACCTCTTATTCGGGTAACTCCTTTTAGATTGCACTAAAGGGATTCCTTGGATGGATTTATTCCAAGTGGTAGTCTTATAGGATGATTTTAGGGATGTTTAGGATATATTTGAGTAGATATGGGTTGAGAAAAGTGACTTTAGAGGTATGGGAAAGTGGGAGGAGAGGAGGCCTTTTTATAGTGGAGGAGGAGGGACACTTTTGTAAATTTTGGGAAAGGGAATTCCACCCACATTTTTCCCTTGTAAAATGGCTCCCATAATGAACAAAATTTGATAAAAGGGATTCTAGGGTCTAAATAAATCCATAAAATGGTTATTGGACCAATTTATAGGCCACCTGGGCCCTTAAGATGAAGGTTTAGTCCCTTATTAATCTTAATTTTACCTTAATCATTGTAATTAATTTTAATTAATTTTACTAATATTTTTGGTAAAAAAATAAGTTCACCTTATTATAAATTATTATAATTTAAAATATGGAATAAATTTTTACAGATTACAATCACATAAGTGTAAGAAATTAATTTAAATTTGAGCCCATAGACAGGACGACAATGCATGTTTTTAATGTAAAAACGTCCAAAAGTTTGCTAAGTTTTTATACACAATTTCAAAGTGAAATTAATTAAAATGAAAAATATTGGATTAATTTATAAATTATTTATATAATTTTTCTTAAAAAAACTAAAATATAATTGAAAACTACAAACAAATTAGATGAAAAATTAGTTTTGAATTAAAATTTATTATTTTCCACTATTCATCAAAAAATGAAGTTCTGTAGAAAAATACCAAAAATTAACCGAAATATAATTTTTATGTTTTAAATTAAAATATGAATTTTATTTTTACACATATAATCTATAAAATTTCAAAAAAATTTATTTAAAATAGGTTCTCCATTAAAAGGCGGTAAAATTACCTTTATAAAAATATTATCTTTTATTGAAAATATTGGGTTTGTTCTTATCTTATGCTTATCAAATATACTGGATGAATATAAAAAATATTTAATTGAATAATATATATATATATATTAAATTAATATCACTCATTAATTTTAATTAATTTAATTTATTATGATTAAAAATCTTTTTGAGCATAAACATAAAAATATTTTCTTTTATATTCAATTGCTTTTCATATTAATTTATAATTAATTTTTAACCAATGAATTAGTTATATATTTGTGAAAATCATAGATTTTAATAAGTTAGTTAATTCTATTTATAACCAGTAATTTAACAACTAATTTATGTCTTATTATATTAGATTATAATATTTTAATAATATATTATTGTGTGGTAGAACTCGACCTTCCTTGTTATGCAAGTCATCTACAAAAGTCATTTTTCCATGTAACACAAGATATCCTTGGATTTTTTCTGTATTGAAAGCATAACTTGTTGTATCATATAAAGAAAGTACGACTTAGTTATTTAATATATATATAAAACTATTTCTAGTGTTGCGTGTAATGATAAATATAAAAAAGTTTTAATTAATTTGAAAAAAGTAATTCACACAATCTAAGAGTGTTACACAAGAAGTTTGGTTCATTCGAACATAATTAAGGATAGTGCCCCTTCTCATCCAAGTCATATTCAGGTTTTCCCTATGATTCTATCTCCATTAGATTCATGTGATTTCCCACCTCTCTACTATGACCACTCTTCATCATGTTCCATGTTTCTAGTTAGGGGGTATACGCATGCCGATGACCCCCAAATGATGTGATAAGTGATGTTACTTCATTCCATGATGCCATAGAGACACAACAATACATAGTTCATCATAGGAATAATCCATATCCAACATGGTTGGATCATACTCCTCCACCCCTGGATTTCAGTAATATGATCTTTTCTGCTTTCAATGGTATGAGTGATATAGAAAAACACATTTCCCACTTTACTTATTGATGTGGCCTGATGCTAGGAACTCCCAAGAAGTAGGAAGATATCAGACACTGGTGATTTTTCTAGACCTTGGAATGACTTTCTTTCATCTAGAATAATTATCTATCCCTAGGATCCATCACCAGTTGGGAGGATCTGGGCTAAAAATTCCTATATTAGTTCAGCTCCACCTTGCATGGGACGATCATCACTAACCTTTCAAAGTTAAAACACTAAGATAATGAGTGGGTCAATGAATTCATCACTCAGTGGAAGGGACTTATGTATTACATATACATATATCTTTCCCAGGAATAATTATTGGGTATGTATGTGAAAAATATTTGGGATAATATAGTTCCAACCCTATTCTCCTTGAAATATTCATAAGGATCCCGGGTGTTTATTGAGAGAGATTAGTGCCTCAAGGAAGCCATACAACATACTAAGTAATGGTCACACCTGTTACCTTATCTAGATATACCTTGGAATCCAAGGGGCTTGGAAATAATGGCTTTCATTTATACTCCATAACCTCATCTAATTATGATTTAGCTGCCTACATAAAATAGGACTTTCCAGGTGAAGCGTCACTACAAAACTACTTAGGCCCCTGTTAGGGGTAGGTTACTAATATCACTTTTATTAAATGTAATAGAAGAGTATAATACTTAAAGGATGATAAGGTCCAAGGTTTCTTATCTATGTTATGGAGAATTATTTGGTCAAGTTTCTTGAAATCAAAAATCCTCAAGAGGCTGGATTAATGAACCATGCTAACCAACACCCCAACCAAAAAATCCTTGGGAACACCATAAAATAATGACTTTTATTAAAAAATTGGATCAAATAATTAGTTGAATATGGAATAATTGATCTAGGAGATCCTTTTACACAAGTCACATATGTCTCTACAACCACGGAAAATGATGATGACGATTTTGAGGAATGGAAGTAGGTATCTGATCGAGATATATATAAGTTTGATGACTAGATAACCTGAAAGTTAGTAACTGATTCTCAAAGAATCATCCATGCTAAGTTAAATAAACCTTCAACTTTCATAGTCAAACAATATTCTTCTACCTTCTCATTATAATTATTGGAAGAGTTGGCACCCCCTAGGGCAAGGAAAATCATGATCCTTTTCAAGTGATGATGTCGGTATGTACCCTCATGGATTTCATGCCTCCTACATTAAGAGGTGTTTTTGTAATCCTTTTGATTCTAAAGGAATAATTTGATAAAGAGTAAGAATATACTTCCATTAATTTCATTAATTTTGTGGATATATTTGTAGAATTTATAAAAAAACCACACCAATCGACTTCTTTAGAACATTTGGGTTGACACTATCAATGAAAAGGGGGAAAACCTTCTAGCAAGCATAATTACCCAGGAACCATCCCTAAAAGTGTGTTCGAAACTACCAATACTAGGAGACTAGAATTTCTCAAATCTTATCATGTGTATCCCTCGAAAAACACATCTTCAGGTATTCTTCATTGTCATATCCAAATGGTCGATCACTTATCTAAGACACAAAAAGATAAGTCTCAGCCACAAAAAATCAAGTCTTAGCCACAACCATCACATTATCATCCTCAATTAACTAATTGATAACAGATTGTGGTAATCACCAGTTAGGGCAGAAACCTTATCTAGCTACACCCACTACACTTCCTATCACGGATAAACCCTTAGGGAGAAGAAATGTGCACCTATATAAATAATATGACATTCTCAAGCACATCATTGGGATTCCATCATGACTCTTTATCCTCAAAACACTCCTCCCATCAAAGGATCTGCCTGAATAACTCCTTGAGGATCTAAAAATTCATCTCCAATTTGAGACTGAGGTAATTGATGTTGAAGCCTATCATATAAATGAATTTCAGAATGAGTAGTTCCAAGAAATCATCTCATTATCATGGGGAAGAAGGATATATCATATAGAGGCACATTCTCTCCCTCTATGTCTTAGGAAAGATCAATGGTGTAGAGATCTATTAGTTCCTGGTGGAAATTAGCTCTGAGATTAACCTCATCCCAACCCAGATCCTCCATAAACTGGGACTCACTGAGACAGACTTGACCCCTTCTAACCTAATAATTCAAGTAATTAAAAGAGTGAATGGAAGACAAAAGGAAAAATTTATCTAAAACCCAATTTATAGATTTTGTATCATATAAAAAATTTATGGTCATCTCATAAGAAACTTTCTATAACACCTTATTAGGATGGCCTTGAATTTACCTATATGTGAAAATCCCCTAGTCATATCATCAATGTGATAAACACTCCCTCAATGGTCATGTAGAGGCACTCAATGGGGATGCTACACTTTTTGACTCTTATGAATCCCACTATCTTGATAATGGGTTTTATAAGAGGGATGATAAGTATCCATGGGAAAATGAATTTCAGTGTGTAAATTCTCCCAATGAATTTATAGCCATCGTAGTAGATCTATGAGAGGATTTGAAGGATAGTTTAATCTGACCAATCCACTGCTTGGAAGAAATGACCCTATACCTTGGGAACTATTTCATTATTCACAAGAAAAATGAGTGTTCTTAGATAACCTCATATTTCTAAAAAGTATTGGTGCCTCTAAATACTGAGAATCACATCAACATCACTTATCTAATTGTTTGATCGGTGAGCATCATCCAATTCCAACACCGCGTCTTCCAAAGGGAAGGTTAGATCCATTATAATTCAAACAAGAATTATTCTTTCAACATTAAGGGATAACATCTATGATGAAGGGAAGAAGGGACTGTATCATCATCCTCTATTTCAATGGTTTATATGGATCCAAAAGGGAAAGGATTTTCCTTTGAAGATCCTACCCCTACAAAGGCAGATGACCTTGCTACAACACAGTCTTCTATTCCTGAGGGACCATATCCTACTTCTTGTTCTCATGATTCTAGTGATGAAAAGGATTTTATTAAAGCATCTCCTACCTTTGAGTAAGAAGTATCCACAAACATCGGTGAATTTATATCGGTAAACCTCAAAACTGAGGAAAATACAAGGCCGATACTAATCAATTCCATCATGTCTCCCGAGGAGCAGCATAAATACTTTTCATTCTTGAAACAACACTGTAACATATTTTCTTATAATTTTAAAGATATTATAGAGCTTGATCCCCAGGTTTAATATCTACTATAACACCCTAAGATTTTGTAAATAAATTTATTATTTAATGCATGAAATACTGAGTCTATACAAAACACCAATTTTTTATAACCTAGCCAGTAAACATAATTTTACCACCCATATGATTTGAATTTCGAAAATCTAACATACACAGTTGTGATCAATAAGTTATTTATAGTCTGATATGACCAACTTAATTTTTGGTCTATAGTAACATACCCTTATGAATAGTAATGTTACCCTTATGAATAGTTACATACCCTTATTAATAGTAACCTCACATATGATAGTATATATATAGGATTTAAGTGAAAGTATGATGTACCTATGCTTTGGAATAAGTATATAAATGTTTAAAAAACTGTATTTTTCAAGTAAATTATGATTTTAATTAAAAATTAAATTAATAATATTTGGAAAATTATTTTTGAAAAATAGACTTCATTTTTGGATTCTACACTTGAAAAAAAAGGTTACGGTGAATTTTTGGGATTTCTCTAAAATATTCAAATTTTTGATGAATAGTAAAATACAGTAATTTAACGTTTATATATACATTATCTGTTAAATTCACTATTCCTAGAATCATGGCTGATGTAAGCACCAATGGTTCGAACTAACATGCATATATTACTTTTTTTTGGTCATGGAATCATCACTATTTCTTGTCTTATGAAAAAATAATAAACTAATGATGAAAATATTAAGAAAACCCTTCTCCCCTCCACTATAAATACCACCTCATCCACCCTCTTCTCTTCAATCCTCTCAAGACTTGCACCTTATCCAAATTATACTCAAATAAAGTCCCAAGATCCCCCCACATTACCATCAGCCCTTGGTCTCATAAAAATATCAAATTGTCTTCCCTTAAGAGGCGCTCAAGGAAGGGTAATTCAAGTGGTAAAATTCCTCTTTTCTTTTCATTCATTTTCATGTTCCTTTGTCATATTTTTTTTCCTAACCTATCCTCATCCAAATGGTATGACAATTTAAATAACATACATATACTATAATGTTGTTATTCTATTCGGATAATTCATATTCATCTCTCCTTTCCTCCTCATTTATGCTAAAAATGAATCACTGTCTAAGATGTGTTGATTTATCACATTCAAGGACATCAAAGCTTTCAATTTGATTTAACTTATTCAAATCTGGTCATGAACCCATTTTTATGGTTTAAACAGACTATTATATATGTATTTCATCTTATGTATTTTTCTTGAATCCTTATGCACTGAGTATGTAAAATAATAATACAAAATAAGGTAATTGTGAGAAAAATCGCCAAATTAATCCAAGCGTTTGTCATTAATATTTTATATAATGATTCACCTTCAATAAAAATAAAAAAAATGAATTTCATAACCATTTAGTATTATTAATGTTCATTAATAATAGATAAAATAAAATCAGGACTTCAACTCCCATATTACATGAACTACTATACTCTTTTATAAGTGAGCATATCATGAATATTATGAAAATGAGCAGTCACGAACAATGAAATTGAATCCCTTAACCCATCTAAAAGGCCATGAATGAACTTAATAAAGTCATAATAAAACAAATAAATGTATAAAGGGTTATTTAATTGTTAATTAATGAACCTAATTTGGTTATTCAGGCCATTAAGATCAAGCGAAGAACACCCTTAGATTTAAGGTAAGGGATCCTCTCTCACACTTTTAATCAAGAATCCCCCCTATGTTGTGTCATTTTTTTAAATTCCTAATAATGGGGTATGTTTTAGAACCTAAAAAATACTTCCATTATGATATATTAATGAAGGGATACCCTTTTACCTCCCATTAATCCCTCACAAGATCACCTGTTACCAGGCTGAAATGTTTGTAAGGGGTTTCTTCATCTCACTTCCAATTTTGTGAGATATTACCTATTCACTACTATTAATTGTGTGTGGTGTATGTATACTGACCATTGATGTTTTATATCATTAATATATTTATTTTAATGATATTAAATGTATAATTTTATGATTATTAATTTTGGGGCATACAATTCAATTGATTACAAAGTTGTAAGTATTTTCTACCTGAACCTCCATTTTCATTCGTGTTTCTCTTATTCTATATTCACCTGAACAAAATTATTATTTATTATTATATAATTATAATAAATTATGTGTGAATATTCTATCTATGTGTACCAATTAGAATCCTTCTTTATTTTATGGGGAGTTACATGTTTTAAAATAATCTTTCAAAAATTATTCTGAAATTCAATCCCAATTCAGGGAACTTCTCGAATTCTTACCTATTTTGAAGTTCATTATATAATATGTTTTATTCCATATTTAACATTATAAAATCACAAATTTTTACATTAAAAATATATTTGGGTTAATTTCTAGTTTTATAAAAGCAAACATTCCTTTACGCTTTAAAAATCGTTTAATAGTTTCCTTAAACTGCACTAAAATGTTTTATTTCTAAAGCTTCTTTAAAAACTCTTTTAAAATAATTTCAACTAAAAAAGAATTTATTTAAGCCTCAAATATAATTCCAATGACTTTCCCTTTTATTCTCTAGGATATACATGTTTAAAATTTTATTTCATGACAAATACAAAGGATTTTCCAAAAGAACTCTTCTTTCCAAAGTAAAAAAGGATTTTTCTCATCTCACTTTAACTTTTATGAGATATATGACATGTTTGTGACTTATTTATTGCTTGTGGTGTATGTATTTACCTTTTTTATATCATATAAAGAGTCTCATTATTCTCATTATATTCTAATAGATTATCATCTGAATGTTTCAAGGTGGTATGAGACACTTTGGAATGTTTAAGGATTATTTCCTCAAGGATTTTTCAATGTTCTCATTTAAAAGTATCTTCATCTATGTAAACATCCTTTTTTGAATCTTGTAATTAATTGAGGTTTATCTCCTATAATATCACCCCCAAGTTTTATTTAATGTTTTATGATTATTTTGATAGTGGATGTGCTATCTTAAAACCATTCACCAATTTTCCACGAATGGTTAGTGTTTATGCTTAATGTTCATGGAAATTTATTTACATTTCATATATTAGTTTCTATATGAATGTATATGTTGTTTATGTTTATCCTTTTTTATATGAGGAATTGATTGGAATTACTAAGTTTTGGGTGGGGCTCTCTATAGACCCCCAGTGTATCGGTAGGTCTCAAGAGACAAACTATGGTCTTGGCATGAGGCCTTGACATAATGGATATTTTTGGTCTTAGTACGAGGCCTCAACATTATGGTTATGATGTCCCACATTATGAATTACCTAATTATGAAAATAGTATTGATGGTTCATGTGGTTATTTGACTAGTAGAATACCCATTATTATGTTTTATTATGGAATTATTTATTCATCTCTTATTCCTGCCAAAATGTGTTCATGTTTATTGTTAAAGACATGTATTTTTAGTTATTCTTCATGCCTAATGTTTATGTTTATGATATATTCCACTATATTTCTTACCCCTACTATGTTTTTGAGCCCAACCCATTCTTATGTTTCATTTTCTCAAGACATGAATAAGTTTATTATGAATGACCTGTAGGGATAAACTTATAGCTATGCATATTCCCAACAGAACTTTTATGTTGTATTTCATTTCAAGTTGTAATGTTGATCTTATGTATGTATCTTTTTTCAAATAAACTAAACTACTCGGTCATTTGGGGTGCATATTACTTATTTATATTACAATGTAATAAAATAATGCACAGACTCCAGGAAACTGGGGTTAGGTCCTTACAGTTGGTATCAGAGGAAGTTTAGTAAAAAACTTAGAAACTAGATATAGAAAAATTAGATTAGTGAAAAAAATTCTAAGATATAATTTATGGATAAGAATACAAGGACATCCTAGAATATTTTTAAGGAATATATTATTTGGTTTATCAATAAAATACATCCCTTTCTGAATACGAACAAGTAAAGGTGGATCTGACACATATGTATCTAGGGGTAAAACCCAAAAATACTGCATTAAGCTAGACTTGAATGAGAACTGGTGCACGACAACGGGCCTTGCTGCACTCTCGGTTCAACACTCATAGGGGATATGCTTTGGTAAATTCATAATCTTATTACAAACCATTATAAAGGATTTATTCCCCCAAATTAACCAAATATATGGTTCTAGGATTTACAATGCATAAATTTATGTTATGTGTTATACCATGTTTAGAGATATAGAGAGTTCATAATTTTATGATCTAATATATTATATGGAATTTATTAGAAATGGATACTAGCAGAATGAATGAGAACTTCACCAATGCACATGATGTAAAGAGTAAGAAGGATCATATATCTTATGGTCTTAAGCCATCATTTCAAAGGAATATATTCTCCCATGTGTCCTCATAATATGAGGAAATAATATCATTTGTTAACAAGGTGTGTAATGAATTTTCTGAGTCCTATGGTTTTGAAGGGAATAAAAATAAGAAGAGGATGGTATATAAAAACATGGATAAAGGGAAGAAGGGAAATAAGGGTTTTCCCACATGTGATAACTATGTAATGAATCATCCTGGTAAATGCTTGAAGGGAATGAGATTTTTTTATAAGTGTGTAAAAAAATGACACCAATTTCATGATTTCAAGGGTAAGAAAAAGGTTTCCAATATACAATAATTCAACTGCAAGGAGATGGGACACTATGTGAATCAATGTCCCAAGCGTAAAAGGAATATTCCCCAAATGATATTATTGGATAATGATCAAGTTATGATAATACCATAGATAAAGTGGAAGGATTAATATTACTCATTAAGAATCATGTCATTTGAATATTTTATTAGCAATGTATTGGTTATAAGAATTATGGAATATATGAGGATTGTATTGCAGTACTATTTCATTTAATTATTTGAGGTCGTATGATGAATTGTACCAAGAATAAGTGACTTAGTAGAAAGTTAATATCTTGGAAAATAATATGGTTGAGGGAAAGAAAACCCTAAATACATTCTTTATGATTAAGATAATTATTAATAAATGATTTATTTTGATAAGTATTGAGTACCTCAAAAATGATTATTGACTTATCAAAAAGTGGTTATGCTATCATTGATGGAGTTTACAACATTTTTGGATATAAGGAATATATCTAATAGCATGTGTAAGGATGAATGCATTTTTCAAATAAGGATTTATGGTAATTTGAGTTATTACCATATTTCAAGAGGACACATGATGAAAATATTCACATGTTTGGAATGTGAAAATTTAGGGGTTCTTTATGTTGATTAAAGGAAAATAAGTTAGTAGATTCCTTGAGTAGGATAGACGATGGAGTCCTAAAAAATGATGATTGAGAAGGACCATGTGTACATGGATCTAGCAAGGATGGATATGGGAATGATTCTTAAGTGTTGGATCCTGATCTTTTGGAAATTTGAACCATTTATAAAATGGTTTAAGTTGATCATTGTATGAGGATTTATAGTTTAATGTCACCACATGATGCAAATTATACAAAGAGATGGATTATAGGTAGTTTAAGGAACAATCAAAGGATAAGACCATGTTTATGAAATATAAACGTATATTTATACACTTATAGAGTGAGATAATCCATCAAATATACAAAAAGATTATTAAATGTTATTTTTTCTAATAATATTTGATAATGTTAATTTAATTTTTCATAACTTTATTTTATAGTTTTTTGGTAATCTACTTTCAACTAAACCTATTTTCTATCACTAGAAATTAATAGTTTTGTTTTTCTTATATGCCCATGTTTTTAATTCCAATCAATGCCACTCCATTTGAAAGGATAATTTATTTATTTATTATTATTATTATTTACCATGTTTTTTACCTTAACCTTTTTAAGGAGGATATTCTGTTAACCCTATTTCTGATATGGGTCTTTTCACATTGAAATTTTCAAGTAACAACCAATAACTTGCAAAGTGAAATATAAAATTTTGAGGATGAAATTTTTGTAAGGAGGTGATAATGTAACACCCCATGATTTTTCAAATAAATTTAATATTGAATGAATGAAACACCGAGTCTCTACAAAACACCACTTTGTTATAACCTAGCCAGTAAACATAATTTTACCATCCCTATGATTTGAATTTTGAAAATCTGACATACACGGTTGCGATCTGTAAGTTATTTAGAGTCTGGCATGACCAACTTAATTTTTAGTGAATAGTAACATACCTTATGAATAGTAATGTTACCCTTATGAATAGTGGAATACCCTTATGAATATTAGCCTAACCTATGATAGTATGTATATGGGATTTAAGTGAAAGTATGATGTACCCGTGTTTTGGAATAAGTAAATAATTATTTTAAAAACTGTATTTTTCAAGTAAATTATTATTTTAATTAAAAATTAAATTAATCATATTTATAAAATTATTTTATAAAAATGGAATTATTTTTTGGATTATACATGTTGAAAAATTGTTGGGGTGAATTTTTGGGATTTTTCTGAAATACTCAATTTTTTATGAATAGTAAAATACAGTAATTTACCGTATATATATATTATCAGTTAAATTAACTATTCCTGGAATCATGGATGATGTAAGAACCAATGTCTCTAAATCACATGCATTTATTACTATTTTGGTTCATGTAATCATCACTATTTCTTGTCTTATGAAAAAATAGTAAAAAAATGATTAAAATATTATGAAAACCCTCCTCCCCTCCACTTTAAATACCACCTCTTCCACCATCTTCTCTTCAATCCTCTAAAGAATTGTTCCTTCTCCAAATTCTACCCAAAATCCCCCCCCCAAGCTCCTACCCCATGAACAGTATCCCTTGGTCTCATAAAAATTCCAAATCCTCTTCCCTTAAGAGGAACTCAAGGAAGGTTAATTCAAGAGGTAAAATTCATCTTTTCTTTTCTTTAATTTTCATGTTCCTTTGTCCTATTTTATTTCCTAATATCTCATCATATAAATGGTATGAAAACTCCAATACCATATATTTACTAGAATATTTTTATGATAATGGGATAAATTCATCATCATCTCTCCTTTCCTCCTCATTTATGCTAAAAATGAAACATCGTCCGAGATGTGTTGATTTATCACATTCAAGGAAGATGATGCTTTCAATTTGATTTAACTTATTAAAATATATCCATGAAACCACTTTTTATAGTTTAAACATACTATTATATATTTATTTTATCTTATGTAATGTTCTGGAATCATTATTCACTCATGATGTAAAATAATAAAACAAAACAAGGTAATTGTTAGTAAAATCGCCAAATTAATCCAAGCGTTTATCAGTAATGTTTTATATAATGATTCACATTCACTCAAAATAACAAAATTAATTTTATAACCAATAATTATTATGAATTTTAATTAATAAAATATAAAATCAATTCTATACTTCAACTCCCATCTTATATGAAATACCATACTCTTTTATAAGTGAGCCGATCATGAATATTATGAAAAAGAGCACTCACGAACAATGAAATTAAATCCCTTTACCCATCTAAAATTACATGAATGAACTTAATAAAGTCATAATAAACCAAATAAATTTATAATGGGTTCTATAATTGTTAATTAATGAACCTAATTTGGTTATTCACGTAATCAAGATCAAGTGAAGAACACCCTCAGATTTAAGGTAAGTGATCCAATCTCCCACTTTTATTCAAGAATCCCCCCTATGTTGTGTCCTTTTATTTTTAATTAATAATGTTGGGGTATGTTTTAACACCTCCCCCATACTGTAATTATGATATATAAATGATGGTATACCCTTTTACTTCTCATTGAGCCCCCACAAGAACACTGGTTACCATGCCAAAATGTTTGTAAGGGGTTTCTTCATCTCATTTCCAATTTCGTGAGATATTCCGTATTCAATAATATTAATTGTGTATCGTGTATTTATACTTTTAATTTATTTTTAATATCATTAATATATTTATTTTAATGATATTAAATATATAATTTGATGATTATTAATTTTGGGGAATGCGATTCAATTGATTACAAAGTTTTAAGTATTTTCTACCCGCACCTCTATTTTCATTCGGGTTGCTCTTATTCTATATTAACCTCTATTAAATTATAATGTATTATTATGTAATCCTCATAAATTCTGTGTGAATTATATATATATCTTTACCAATCATAATTCTTATTTATTTTATGGGGAGTTACATGTTTTAAAGGAATCTTTCAAAAATTCTTCCGAAATGTAAGATCGATTCAAGGAACTTCTCAAATTATTAACTATTTTTAAGTTCATTATATAATATTTTTTATACCATATTTATCTTTATAAAATCAAAAATTTTAAAAAGAAAAATATATTTTGGTTCATTTCAGGTTTTATTAAAGAAAACATGCCTTTGCGCTTTAAAAATCCTTTAATACTTTCCTTAAAACACACTAAAATGTTTTATTTCCAAAGCTTCTTTAAAAACTATTTTAAAATGGTTTCACCAAAATAAAACTTTATTTAAGTGTAAAATATAATTTCAATGAGCTTTCATTTTTTTTTCTGGGATATACATGTTTACAATCTAATTTCATAACAAATACAAAGGATTTTCCAAAAGAACTCATCTTTACAAAGTAACAAGAATTTTTTCTCGTCTCACATTAACTTTTATGAGATATATGCCTTTTTCACCACTTATTTATATATTATAGTGTATGAATTAAACATTGGTATATTATATCAAGAGTATCCTTATTATTATTATATTCTAATAGATTATTATTTGAATGTTTCAAGGTGGTATGAGACACTTTGGAATGTTTAAGGATTATTTCCTCAAGGATTTTTCAATGGTCTCATTTAAAAGCATCTTCATCTATGTCAACATACTTTATTGAATATTGTACTTCATTGAGGTTTATATCCTATGATATCATCTGAAATGTTTTATTGAATGGTTTATGATTAGCTTGATAGTGGATGTGCTATCTTAAAACCATTCACCAATTTATTCCAAACAGTTAGTGTTTATGCTTAATGTTCAAAGAAAGTTATTTACATTTCATATATTAGTTTCAATATGAATCTATATGTTGTTTATGATTATCCCTATTCATATTAGGAATGAATTGGACATACTAAGTGTCGGGTGGGGCTCTCTATAGCCCCTCGGTGCATCGGTAGGTCTCATGAGGCAAACTATGGTCTTGGCACGAGGCCTTGACAAAATGGATATTTATGGTCTTAGCACGAGGCCCTGAAGGTATGGTTATAATGTCCCGTGTTAGGCACTATCTCATTATGAAAATAGTATTGATGGTTCATGTGGTCATTTGACTAGTAGAATACCCATGATTATGTTTTATTATGGAATTATTTATTAATTTCTTATTCCTGCCATAATGTGTTCATGTTTATCATTAAAGGAATGTGTTTTTAGTTATTCACCATGCCTAATGTTTATGTTTATGATATCTTTCACTGTATTTATTACCCTTACTGAGCATTTGAGACCACCCCTTTCGTATGTTTCATTTTCTCAGGATATGGAGAATTTAATTATGAATGACCTAAATGGATAAAATTATAGTTGTGCATCTTCCCAATAAAAATTATATGTTGTATTTCATTTTATGTTGTAATTTTGATCTTATGTATGTATCTTATTTCCAAAGATACTGAAATACTAGGTCCTTCGAGATGCATATTCCTTGTTAGATGCCAATGTAATAAAATAAGGCACCAACTCCGAATAATTGGGGTCATGTCCTTACATCTATTGTATTATTCATCCCATTGGTCACCATGGATTAAAATATGTTCCCAACAAACTCCATCCCTCACATAGCTCATTGGTTGAGGTTGGAGCTGATAATTTGATCAAATCCAACTTCATGAGAGAAGTCTAGTACCCCAAGTGGCTAGCCATCATTGTCTTGGTCAGGAAAAAGAATTGATAGATCAAAGTCTGCATCATCTTTGAGGATCTTAAACATAATTTCTCAAAGAAAGAATTACCAATTTTTGTGATAGAGTTGATAATTAGTGATACTACTAGATTCCAAACTCCCTCATTTATGGATGAGTAATCTAATTATAACCAAATTCCGATATCTCTTGAAGATGAAGAAGCCACTACCTTCAGGGAACCTCATGGAGCTTTCAATTACTAAATGATTCCCCTCATATTGAAAAATACTAGAGCAACCTTCTAGTGATCCACACATAATATCTTTAATCCACTCCTCAAGATAATGGTGGAGTGTTATGTAGATGATCAAGTAGTCAAATTCCTCCAACACCAAGAACATCACAAATATCTTGAGAAAGTGTTCATATATTTTCGTTCTCAACACCTAATGATAAACCCCTTAAAGTTTATATTTAGGGTTACCTCTGTAAGTGTTTTAATTTTCATTTTTAGATATAGAGGCCTCAAAATATATTATTAAAATATAATAAATGTTACTGCAATGTCCCCTTTGAGTAATATTTGAGAGTTTTGGGGCCTATAAGGACATCTAACTTACATACAACATTTTTTCACTAACATGGTGGGAAAATTTAACCCTTTTACAAAATAATGCAGAAATGCATCACTAATTAGTGGGATTAGGAATGTTAGACCAAATTTAATGACATCAAATAGTATATACTATATCATATAGTTATGATTCCACCCATCATAGGTAAGCCTTTGGTCCTCTTTGTAACTACCTTGAAATTATCCATCAATAAACTCTTGGCCTAGAATAATAATAAAGGCAAGGAGAATAACACATATTATCTAAATATCACGTTTCTTTACACTAATACCAGATGTTCTCCCATTGATAAGAACTATCATGCCTTAGTTTTTAGGGTTCAAAATATGCGATATTACCAGTATCACTATAAGATCCAAATGGTATCCCAAATTGATCCATTAAAGTACATCCTCAATTGTCCCATGTTGACTAGAATAATGGAATGTTGGGTAGTGATACTTTAATAGTTTGACATCAGTTTTATCCCTTATAAGGCCGTTAAGGGGCATACATAGGTATATTTTTTAGCAGCACACCTAACATCTAAAGAGTTTCCCCTGGGAATCAAGTTCTTGGATAAATCCATCATCTCTATTGATCAAGAAATTCCATACTACCATATTCACTTTGTTGGTTACTTCTAGAGCATGACTGGTAGACGAATGAATGACCCTAAGATTAACATGGTCGATCTTGGGATTGTTTTAATTACCACCTCACAGAATCTCATTCTGTAATCATTCCTATTATCAGAAGGAAGTACCAATAATATATTTGTGTACCAATCCCTCATATATAGTCTTGAGTTGGATTTCGAGATCATGGTTCCATGGTTTCAAGTAATGGGAGACTTAGATATTTTCATTAAGTATATCAATTGTGGATATATTGTTATAAAAAATATATCATCCCTATACTTGATTTCACCCTGAGTTGATGGCCTAGTTTTCTCCTGATCTAAAGGTGAATCATGTCCCATGATCTCAAAATGATCAGGAAAATTCTTTGGAGAGCATGGAAACATCCCTCACAGAGTTAGAATGATACGAATTGGTCATCCATGTATAACATTGAAAGGTCATTTACCCCATCATTCATAATGATGAGGACTATCAGGTAAATCAAATAACCACTATCACTTCCCAAGAAGTCACCTTAAGTACCCCAATGATAGAAAAAGCATATGAATGGATAGATATAATAATCAAGTACCTTAAGCATGATACTTCCCCATCAAAACAAGAAGAGCATGATAAAATCTACTAGAACATGGATAATTTCATCCTCTATGATGGCCCTAATTCAGAATAATTCCTATACAGATAAAAATTCAGTGAAATGCTCCTTAATTTCATCTGAGGAAATGAAATCCTTTAGGTTTTGCAAGATTTCATACCGAGTTATATGGGGATCATCGGTCAGGATCAAATCTCTCTCACCAAATCACAAGGCTGGGATATTTTATTTCTCACTATGGTTTATGACTATAGATAGTTCAAAAAGAAGTGTCATGCATTCCAAATTCACACCAAATTCATGCATTATCCATTATATCTTATTAATTCCACAAATTATTCATATACCTTTGCTGTATGGGGACTAGATTTCATGGGTCCCTACTAACCAGTGATAGCCTGATGGTATAGGTTCATCCTTACTACCACAAACATTTTCTAAAAGTGGGATGAAACAATACTCTTCAAGGAGGCCAAGACTTGATCTGTGATCAATTTTGTGAAGTATCATATCATCCATCAGTTTAGGATCCTTCACATTCTTCTCATAGATAATAAGACCAACTTATACTCTATATATCTAAATAAACTACATGCTAAATATAACATCTAGTCTAACCATTATTCCCACTACCATGCATGGGTGAATAGATAGATTGAGTCATTCAACAATACCCAATTTAATATATTTTAGAATATAGTATACCATAACAAGAATATCTTTCCTAATTAGATCTCTAATTCCCTATGGGTATATCAGATGAAGAATCAAACTTCCACTCAGGTGACATTATACGCCATGTAATATGGAACAAAAGCAGTGCTACCCATCAAAATTCAGATGCTATAACTATATACATCTTTCTATGATCATATGATTCTAGATAAAAGGTCATAAGTCTACTTAGCCTAATTATAATCACTTGACGATAACAAGTTCCAAGAAATATACAACCTCAAGATCCATCAGAACTATATGGCCCGGGCATTTAACAAGAAGGCTCACTTATGCTATTTCCTCCAGGGTGACTTGATGTTGGTATTAAGAACACTAATGATACTCATAAGAAAACCAGTAAAGTTAGAGACAAAATTATAGGGAGTTAACCTTCTCTTTAAATAAGGTGTACTCTAATGGTGCACACCCATTAATCATCATGGATGGGGAGTGTGTCACACCTCCCACTAATGTAAGGTTCCTTAAGAACCATATTTCATAATTTTAGGTTGTTTATCACATCCTTACCATAAGATATTAAGCTTTATATATTCATCCTCATCGTATAATGTTAAACCATTTGTTTAATATATTGGCCCCATGGAATTAAACTTTATGATATTATTCTAAGTTGTATGAATTTAAAATACATGGTTAACATATTTTGGTATGATTTCAAAACTATAGAACCAT
This sequence comes from Viscum album, assembly GCA_963277665.1. Lineage (NCBI taxonomy): Eukaryota > Viridiplantae > Streptophyta > Magnoliopsida > Santalales > Viscaceae > Viscum > Viscum album. The sequence continues at coordinate 244,643,056 of OY728135.1, read as the reverse complement.
ATTTTCACCTTCAATTGAGAGTGAAACCCCTCTTCTGGTTCTAGTCTTATACTACAAGACATTTCATAACTATGTGTGGCTTGATTCACATCATGAGATATATAGGGATGCATACATTTTTTATCCTAGACTTAGCCATTGACAAATCTCATCACACCATCTCATCATGGTAACCAAAATCCTTCCATTGGGTTTCTTTTCCTCACTTAAATTTAGGTTCAAACCCGTCCCATTTTTGGGAATAGTCTTGACTCTTTCGCATTGATACACTCCATCAATATGCATGAGTGCATGAAGATGAACCACCCAGAGTGTTGAACTCTATCTAAATTCCCTTTCACTTCACATCCATACTTTGAGTCTACCTCATTCAAATCCCCAAAAACCTCCATATCTAGATGATCTCCCCTATGATAATGAAAAAATTCCAAATAGACTCACCTCACTTCTAGGGAACACACCCTAGAAGATTTCTTAGCAACAAATAACTATTTACATATGAAAAATGGTTAATGGTCAATCTGAAATTTATTTTATCTATCATTGATAATGAAGCAGTGGAACCTATTCCCTAAATGTGTTCAACGATCATCCTCCACTCATCTATCCCCTCTTTATTTATTTGAAGTTCAGATGTCCCAATTTACTTCCCATTTATCCCCTTTATTAAGGCAGAGCTTTGATTCCCTGATATCTATAACTTTGTGTATTTTTTCACATTGATAAAGAAATTCGATTTCATAGGGACTTACCCAAGTTGGATTCCATTATCCCCTTTCATGCACTCTTATATTACATGAGAATCCTCCCTCCAATCCTTGTTACCTACACCAATAATGACTCAAATGGGCTTAGGAGTCTTGGTGGATTATTCCCCAACATGATCAAGGAATGTTACATTTTCAAGAAGGGTTGCCCTAATGGTCTAAATGTAAAACCTTAAACTACATGCATCCTTTCCTGAGGATACTCGTGCAACACTTTTACTCTTAATACCTCTATTCAAATCAGGTTCATATTACCTTTAATGCCTAAAAAATCTACTAATTATGGGTTTTTAATGATTGAATGGCCTTAAAAGGAATGAAACATTGGTCCAAGTATCACAACCTTAAACTATGTATAATCCCTTCTATGGTTGTCTATATAGGGATGGGTTTTCTACCCTTCGAAGGTTCCATTATACCCTTCCTTTTACCAATACAACTTGTCCCTTGGTCCAAGCTCTTCAAATTCAAACTGGTAGAACCCTCTTAGGTTAAAGCTATGAGACCTTAAAACCTATCCCCCAATATTTTAGCTGTAATGACTCTAAAACTACCTATTAAAGAGGTATAAAGATTTTTTAGGACAAATTCCTACAGAAAGAGACCTGATAAAAATCATGCTTGTTCTTTCTTAACCCATTGGTTCATGCAAAAATTATAGATGATCTCTCACCCCTTTGGCCCATTTCAGAACCCCAAACACATAGGGTTATGCTCTATGTTCTCACAAAATGATGTCAATCTACATGATCATAGTCCAAGTATCATGAATTTAAATTATATTCCTTATTGTAATCACCATAGCTTTTTAAAATATGTGAACAATGTATAGGTCGTATGATGTTAAACTACACCAAACTATGGCCCTAGATGCACAGACTTAAAATGAATAACTAATGTCTCATTATACAACACTTAAAACTATATAACGAATCATCATCATTTCTCAAGAGAGAAACCCCAATTTTTGTTCCAATCTTCTACTGCACCACTATCACGAACCATGTATGGCTTAATTCCCATCCCATGAGATATATAGGGATTCTCAAATATTCCATCCTAGTCCCCAACACAACCATCATTTTCATTGGAATTTTATCATCATCACCCTGTCTTCATGATTAACACCCTCATATCAAGTTCATTTATCTCACTTGATAATGAAATGAAACTCCTTTTTGGATGCATGGTTTAACCCTTAACTATGCTAATACGCCTCACTGAGGTGTTCAATACGTGATGGAGTAGAACTTAGTGTGTTGGAATATTCTTGAAAATACCATATGTTCACCCTCACACTTTGGGTCTCCCTTGATTTAGATTCTAATAATCAACCATGTCTAATTGGCCCCCTACACTGATGGACCAATGAAAAATAGGCATGAATCCCATCAAAGGCACATACCCTGGAGTACTTATCACAACAAACAACAGTTCCAATATACAAAAAACTTTCAATGGTCAATACACATCTTTATCTTCCTATAATTCATAGTGTGGTATTGGAACCCATGTTTTGAACATGTTCAGAAGTCATCCTCAAATCAGTTATCACTATCATTATGATTTAAATATAGTAAATCTCAATGTATTTCCTTGACTTTCCCTTTGTTCCAGTAGAGTTTAAATCACTTCGTGTTACCCCAATTGTGAATTAATGAAAATTTCTAGAACAAGTCAATCAAGTAGGGTATTTCCCTGGCATATGTTCCCTTCTATTGGGATTATTTTAATGGTCAACGTGTCATTATAACCCCAAATTTTGCCTCTATTTTCACTCTTATTTGTTATGTGTGATATTCTTCTACTCCTTATTTCCCAAATAGAGAATGAAACACATGATATTAGGTTTTTAGTGGATTGTTTCTCCAGTATGATTGAGACACATGGATCCACCTATGGTCCTAGCTACATGACCATAAACTACACAATAGATCCATGGTCCATGCTCTATGATTGTAAACTAGTAACAAATCAGGTCTATGTATCATGACCTTAAACTATGTGTGTTTCCCCTGAGGATGTTTCTTTGGAACTGAGTTTCTTTAACCCTCCATTCATGTTGGGTTTGTTTCAACTTTTTTTCCTCACAAACTCCCTCGAAACATAACCCCTAGTCTAAGCATTATGACCTTAAACTATGTTCATATCTTTTAAGGGTTTTAGTGTAGTACTACGACTTTTATTTTTAATAGGATTCACTTTTACCTATACACTACATAGACAATATCACCCTCATGTCCATGCTCCATGACCTTAAACCAATAGTATCCCTTGGTTAAAGCTATATGACTTTAAAATGTAAAAAAATACATTGTTCATACTGTATGGTAGCAAACTGTGTGTTTAAATGCCTTTTCGTATGACATTGAACTACACGATGTAGTCCCCATCACATGACTTAAAAATGTGCAAATACCATTAGTCCCCCACTAAAGGAGATGCTCATTTTTAGTGATTATCACCTACCACACAACCTTCCAAAAATTTGTGTGGTTTGATTCCCACCCTATGAGATACATAATAATGTATGGATTTCCCATTACAGAACAAGACATAGGCTCTATAAACATGCATTTCCCCCTATTTATGAGACATTGGAAAATTATTATCATGATTTGGCCCCTATTCTTACCAGATCAACCATCCTTTCCTAGCCCCTTATGATAATGATTCAGATATGTGCATAATCCTTTTTCAACATAGAAATAAGTGTGTATTGATTCCCATTTCATGGGATACATATATATTCTCGTATCTCTTATCTTAGTCCCAACTATAACTCTCCCATTACATTCACATTTCCTAGGTTCTTGATGCTCCATTTTTATACTACACCCCCTTCCTACACATTAGGGCAGTTTAACACCTATAAAAAAGTGGTCTAAGCTCTATGAAACTAAAAATATCCACCATGGTTCATGGGTCATGACCTTAAAATGCATCCCTTTTTCTTGGAGGTTTGTTTATATTAGTGAATGGTATTTCATATTCATTTTGTTTTATTTCACTCATGCTAGACAAGTATCCTCCATATTTAGTTTGATCTTGAAAAACCTAAAATCTATAACACCAAGAATCAATTTAGTTTTTACAAGGCATGGAAAAACCCTTTCTTAGTCTCTTCTATTTGCAACATCCCATAAAACCTAATACACCCCAAAGATATTCTCATATACACAATTGTGTAACCCCAAAGTGTTCAACCCTATATTTTAACTTTTCCTTTCATATCCATACTTTGTATCCTTATAGTTTAAATTTTCCTATCACTCCTCCATATATGAATGGATTCCCCTACGATGATGGAACAACTCCAAATAGGACTACCTCCCATCCAAGAAACACACCCCATATGATTTATGGTAATAGCATAACGGTTTCCATATGATGAAATTGGTTAATAGCCAATCTAAAATTTATTTTCCCCATCCTTGGTAAATTGATAGTGGAATCCATTCCCTAAATTTGGTCAACAGTCATCCTCATCCGTCTCATCGACTCCCTAGAAATTTTGATTATGGTAGAAAAAATTTACCTTAATTCACTTCCCTTCAATTACGAGGCGTATTAACAGCCATGGTATTTCCCTTTCGTACCATTTAGTATATTTACAGGTTGAATTGATGTTATTAAATTACACTTAACTTGTCTCCGCATATTCATGGGTTCTTTCAGTGGTTGATTTATTATTACAACCCCAAACCATTCATCCCAAGCACTCTTGTATGACATGAGTATCCATATATTGTCCCAATTTTCTCACATCAAGCCTGGATCATCTGGGTTTAGGGATTTTTTATCGGTTCTCTCAATAACATGATCAAGATTCCCTCCTTCCATCCTCACCATACAACATTAAACTGCATGTTTAACATTGTTTTCATATGATATTAAACTACATGGTTTTTTCCTTTATGGATAACTTAAAAAAATACCTTATTTCTTACTTGAGAGTAAAACCCCCTCATTGTGCTAGTACCGTACCATTCCACCTTCTAGAACTATATATGGCTTGATTCCTATATTATGGGGTATATAGTGACATCCGGACACTCTGTCCTAGACCCAAGAATAAGCTCCAATTGCTTCCCATCCTAACATTTAGGCTCCTCAAAAAACTCAATTTGATCCATTTCCTAGATCATCTTTGGGATGATTCCCCTTCTCTATGTATGATCCATATCTCCCTGAGAGGATCACCCAGTTATTATTTTTTAATGGAGACCCAACCTATTTCACATCGCATCATATTTTCCACTAGAAAATTTACTCCTCTCATGAAAATGATCCATATCTATATAGATAAGTTTCTAGTCCATTTGTCATGACCCTTAACTGTATTCCCTACATTGGTAAGATGATTAATGCTTGTTTAGGACCCCATGGGTCCTTCCATTCAAGTCATGTTTGTATTTACTCGAACAACAAAATTATCTCACATCCCTATGGTCCTGACTAAATGATCTTAAAATGTATAATCCATGGTCCTGGATATGAATCCTTAAACCACTAAACCCATTTTGGTTAAATCTATATGAACTTAAACTAACAATCCTTATATATCAACAATATTCTTCTCAGGGTATGGTATAATTAAATCGAGGACCTATGTTTCATGAACTAGGGGGTCAACATTGATAAATTTCAGTGTTTTTTCCTCCGAATTGGATATTCTTCTTCCCTATAAGCTCTAATTTTACGGGGTGAATTTTTTGACACCAAAAAGTTATCAAGGAAAGAATTGAAGGTGAAAATAACAAATTGATGCAAATCCAGCCTGAACCAAACAACATTCATGACAAGGGGATGTGTTCATGAAGGTCTAGAGTTTCATGATTGAAAGTCAAAACACCATGAAACTTTAACCTCCATGAAGGAAGTAATACTACAAAAAACATATCATAAAATTACCCCAATGCATATAAATATCCCCTTATCATTCCATTTTAGGAAAATATATCCTTTGAAATTATAGCATAAGATCTCAACTCATGAAACTCTGACCATTTCAAACTAGAATCCCCATGGATTCCCATAGGTGAAAACCCTTCATGGAAAACCTCACACGAGTCCTTCAAAATATTGAAACATTTTTGAGATGAGATTCATGAAACTCCCATCCATGAAGAACACACCTTTATCTTGAAGAACATTCTTTGCACAACTCTGGGCTTCAAGAGACCCCAGTCTTTTGAAAAACTCATTTCATGAACATCTAGAGGAAACACTTATTCTAGTGATCCTAATATCACATAACCCCAACATTAAAGAAACCCATAAATTTCACAAAACCCCCATGAGGTACCTCTATTTGAAATCTATTTTCACCAAACATAGTTTTGTGAAAGTTGGGTGCTCATGGGCCCCACATAATCTAGTTTTTTTAGTGAAAAATTCACATGAACAACCGGTATCATGGACCCTGATGCCCAAGACCTTTTTACCAAGAACGAGCTATGAAATATCCTTGTATTTTTCTCTTAAGCATGGGATATCTCATGTCAGGCCTCTTGTATAATGCCTAAAGAGGGAATTGTTCATGAATTTTTCTATTCAAAGAAACCTACATAGTAGATCTATATGCCTAGACCATAGAACTCTTGAGGTTGAGCACCCATCATCCCCAAAATAAGAATGTGTAAAACCCATGTATCCTTCTCTCCTACCATCTTAACTAGGAATGTACAACTTGATGAATAAGCTCTAAGAAACTCCAAAGCTATAAGATATTAAAATAAATAGAAAAATGTCCTAGTTATATGATGTTAAATCATATTACAATATTCTTAGCATAAGATGTTAAAATCTATCCATAACTTATGAAATTAAAATAGGGAACCCCGAGGGATGAGATTAAGACTCCCTATGTGATGAGTATGGGATTCCTCATGTGATGATCATGGGATGATCTAAACAATTTATTTGGTATATTCAATGTCTAATCCCTACACAATCCCATTTCACCACCCCTTTCACGACATGGTCATCCTCACCGCGTAGCACAAAACTTAATGGCATAGTCCTTCTATATGACCTTAAATTGCACACTATAACTATTTGGGTTTTGATTCCTATCATTTAGAAAGATATTTAGGACGCCTCCTAGAGGTCCAATCCCAAAATCCACAATGACCTTCCCCCCTTCATAATGGGATTCCTTAGGCGATGATATTGAGATAACCATAACCTCACTAAAATAACTCCCCATGACATTTTAGTCCCCCTTAGGAGACAATTTATTTGAAGAATGATAATCTTTCTAGATTACACCGAACCTCTCTCCATAAAAATCCAAAGTTCAACTCGATTTTGGAATCACCAGAGGATTCTAACTTGTTCACATACCAATACACAACAATAATATATGGTACGCGACCCTTCACTAGAATTTAAACCTATGAATCGATCCATATGTGATGAGAATATATGGGAGCATTCACATAAGACTCAAAATATGTGATGACCTATACATGACAAGCATATATGGGACCATCCACAATAGGCTGTAAATATGTGTCAACCCATCCATTAAGTGAATATATGGGATCTTCCATATTAGAATCTAAATATGTGATTGGATTAGTACTTGAAAAACCTATATGGGAAGTTCCCCACTCATCTTTAAACGTATGAAACCAAGGTGACGATCACAGGGATCCATAGGTGATGAGCCTAGGAAGCCTATGTGATGAGCATATGTTCACTTCTCTCTTTAGTTAGGTAAAGAGCCTAAGATAATTCCTCCAAGGATAAGCATGATATTACTTATGTGATGATCAAAATAAGCTTATGCTCTGATCATGGGATCTCTCTACCCTTTTCTTAGGTGATGAGACTCAGACTCTTATCGTATGTGATGAACACCATATTCCCTAGGTGACGATCCTAGGGTTCCTTATGTAATGATCATAAGTTTCCAAGAGTGATGAGAACTGGATTACTCACATTAAAATAAAGGTTAAATTATGTGATGAACATAGGATGTTCTAAGAAACTATCTTAGGATGCCTTGCGCATTGAGATTAAGGTGCCTCAAGGTGATCACAAGATTCCTTGGAGTTTATAACTGAGATGACTTATATCACTAGCATAATATTCCCACAAAACATCAAATGAGGAAGATATTTATAAATTCCGAACATTCCCAACAGAAGAATAATCTCTAACCGCATTTGCCTTCCCTATTATGACACCACACGACATAATTAACCAGTGTACACTAGAAGATGTAGTTGGGAATGAGATTAATGAACATGTTTTAGATCTATAAGGGAGAATTGGACTAGGAAAAAAACTCCAAGGAGGAATCTATAGAACAAATATATGACATTCCATCATCTTATTCTAATTGAGGAGCATAAATCACTAGCCCTGGTGGTGAAGGATACCTTGTAAAGTAAGAATAAGGGTCCATAGAATCACAATTAGTTCAAATATGAAATCCCATATGAAATCAAGATACGATGTAAGTGTTATAAAAAATCCTTGATTCACCTCATAATTATAGAGAGGAATTTGAGAGGTTATGAGATACTAAGTGAAGTAGATCATATCCCATCATTCACAAATAGATGAATATATAGAGTGGGTGATCCAAATATTTTAGGACATGCTCTATGCTTGTGTCCTGGATTTTAGAGGCTCATGGGATACCCATTTAGTATTTATAGAGTTTAGTTATAACAATATCTATAAATTATTTATCAAAATTCATTATTTTGTGGATATATATGGTCAGAAATTCGGGTCTCCCCTATATTAGATTGAGGTAGGTAAAAACTATTGAGTGGGGATAAGCTTAATTCAAGAAAAAATGGGTAAGATTCAAGTTAGCTGATATTGATTTATGATAACTTAGAGTCACCATACATTTTATGTTGATCATCATTATCGAACCTTGGAGTTTTAATTTGGTTATAAAGTGTTTTTAAATGTGTTAATTTACTTAGGATGTTGATGGTTTGTTAAGAAAGGAAATATTGCACCAATGTGTGTGGGACTGTTTTAGATCCCTAAAATGATTGAGAAGGTTATGTATTGATTTGTTCTATATCCTCAATTAGTGGATCTTCATAACATATTCCATGTCTCACAGTTAAATAAATACCATCCGGATCCTTCCCATTTTTTTATCTAGGTATAACTAGAGTTAGATATAGATGTTCTGGTAACTAATAAATCGATCTGAATTTTTGACTCCCAGAGTATAGCGATATATAAGAAATATATTCTATTGATTTAGGTATTGTGGAAACATAGAGGTGATTCTCATGAGATATGGGAAATGTAATATTATATGAGGAGGTAATGGCCTTTTATTTTATCTAATAATTCTTCAGGATATCTTTTTAGGGGAATAAATTGATATGGTTGAGAGAAATATAACCCCCATAGTGTCATTTTTAGGTATGGATTTTATTTAATTATTATTTAATGATTTAAATTTTCATTTCATGACTTGGATTTGATGTTTTATAACTATATAATACAAGACACCATTACCTGGGGGGGGGGACAATGTGGTGAAGTGTTTCATGAGTGGAATTAGGGTGTCAAATCCCAGGGATAAGTTTTTGGGTTGAGGCTGTTTGAGGGTAACACCAAGGTGTAGGTGAATCCTGACTTGGACGGTCTTTATTTTCTAATAGAGAGTTTTTACAGCCTCTATGCGGGGATATATGGTCACTATATGGCCAAGGGGAATAAAAATGTGACAATTATAGATGAAATTTATAAATGTATAAGTCCCATACATAAGTGTAATGGTTATTATGTATGTGTACCCCCATATTTAAGAGTCCCAACCTTTTTGAAAATCATGTTTGGGATGGTGTCACAACATGGTAGGTGTTCATTACACTATGGTGGAGAGTTCATGAGCAGGAACCATTCCATGGAGTATATTTAGACTCTATTCAATCTAGGGAAAGGTCACGCTGTAAGTATACAAAAGGATTTACTCTTATGTATGAGTGTGTACCATCATTCTATGACCAGGTGTGGTCACACCATGACCATATATAAGGGCCAGGTGATGCGTAAAGGTATAAGATACTACATGATTTGGTGGAGTAAGTGGTCATTCCATGATCCATAGGTCCACTCTATGACATGAACTTGGATAGATGATTCAAGATTCCAATTTGAATTTGGGTAAGAAGTGTCACTCTGGGATAGTGGAGGTCCCAACATGACCTATTATTCCCATATTATTTAAAATATCAATTAATTTATTTAATGAAAATTAAAAAGAGACTTTTTATATTTTACCCTACCATATTTTGTGAGGACCCCATACTAAAAATTTCAAGTCATGGAAATCACCCCTCTCACCTCTCCATCCCTTATTTTTATTTTGAGTGGATAATTCCATAGGAAATCAATGGTAAATAATATTCCTTTCTCCCTTTTGTTATAATATCCTATTCTCATTGATTTCCTTTATTCTTAAGGTCTATAGCAACCTAGGGTTTTTGTTGATCAAAATTATGATAAGGGGTTATTGATGTTATCATTTTCTCTCATCTTAACTAGAGTATTCTCACCATCGAATTAATATTTAATCATCTTATGGTATAAAATTACATGACATTATTTTTTTGAGGAATCATTTCTGGTTGAGTTTTTAAAAGTAATATTTTTAACTATTATAAGATATTTTCTACCATTATTTTTGGGGGTATTCAGGCCGGGAACCTAATTCTAGTACTAACAAGGAATTTATGATGCTCTCCAAAGCCTTGGATGAAATCACTAATCATGGGCATTGATCTCTCTAGTGAATTATAGTTTACTTTAACACTTGGAATTAATGTTTCTCTCCCTGGTGGTTTTCATGTAATTTGATAATATTAGTTATAAAAATGTGATAATACGAGGATCTTAGGAATCCTTAACCTTAGATACCTTAGGGAATATTCCACGACTCTAGTTTGGAGTGTTTCTTTACATCTCCATTACATTCTTGTTTAATTTTTTGATAAATCTTGTTATGTTTTCCTTGTCTTTAATTGTAAAAAGTTTATTTTTATATGATTATTTTGCAATATAGAATTATTGGATTATCTAAAAAAGGTATTACATGGAACACTTGGTGAGATCTTACTAGTCTTGTTATGATCACACCCTAGATACACCCATTAAGTATTTGTAGACTTTATTTTGACTGATATAGGAAATGGAAAGGTTCAACTTATGGGTAGTGAATTTCTATGTTAGATAAAATTGGATTCAGTGGAGGTGACATAGTGGGAGTGATCCCTCACATAACAAAGAGATGGGTAGAAGTTTGTGGTTTATTTTTATTCTTATTGTATACTTATCCTCTTTTTTATTACCCAATCATCTTCCATCCCATTCCACTTTAATTGTTTTTTCAAATGTTCATGTATATTTACTCTTTGATCACATTTATATTAAAACTTATAGATTCCATTTATTTATTATTTTAGTTATTTTTTCTCTTATATTTATAAACGAATTGTTAATAAACAATGAGATCATTTTGGGTTCTTGGTTAGGATCCCCTGGATGGATTTATTTGGAAAAATTGTTCCCAAAGTTGTATCTATGTAGCCCATGCACTAGTTACTAACCCTTGGGGATTATGAATTCCCTTCGGGTCATTCCATGGTATAAATCAAGAACCTGAGTCAGGATAATCTCATTTTGGTTCATGAAATTATTAGTGGTCTATAAATTTATTCAACCTATCAAACCCATGAGAATAATCACAAGAAATAAATGCAAGATAAGAGACCCATTGAAAAGTGAATTTCATGGATATATTTTATATGTGTTTTAATTTATTGATTCTATAATTAATTGATTATTATTGAATTTTTTTGGGTGAATTGAATTGTTTTATGTTTTATGATAAGGAACAATGAATATTTACCAAAGGAGAAAAAAGAGGAGAAAATATGAGATTAAATACCATAGTGAGACCCCAAATTTTTGAAAAGGAAGAAAAGCTGGAATAATGGAGAAACATGATTACATACCATGTAATGACATTACATCTTGTGACTTTTTTTAAAGGATTTTTTCATGCATGAAAATTCGTGACGTCCATACACGCTGTGAAACATCATTACACATTGTGAATCCCAATTTCACGATGTGACATCTTTCGGGACAAGATTTTGGAGAAGAGTTTTATGAGATTCATGGGATTTATATTTTAATAGGTTACTAGTCGCGAGTTATGATTACACATCATGAAAGCAGTCAAAGTTTCAAATCCAATTATGGGATTTTCATATATTCAAAATAAATAAAGGAAAATTTGGATTAGGATTACACAACATGTAATCACATTACATGTTGTGAAACCTATTGATAAAAACCAATATGAATATTATAAATAAAGAAGATGGATGAAACTTTGGGGATATACTAGGATATATACATAGGAAAACTTTCAGATGAAGGTACCCACCTCCACCACTCTCTTTAGAATTTTATTTATTTAATTTCTGCACCCACTCGTGGTTAGCATGAGTGGGTGAGTTCTTTATACCGAGGAATGAATGATGAATGGGGATTGAATTTATATGGTATTTTATTTTTTATTTCAATTTATTTTGGGATTTCCCATATGCTATTCAATTATATCCTTTCGATAATTTCTTCTTGCATGATCGTTGTGAGTCGGGTTATAGATTGGGTTTATTTTATTTCTTTCTTTGAGCATGATCATTTCCAGATTAGATTGAATACATTTTCTTAATGCGAGATCTAGGGTTTAGAATTCCACCATGATCATTTGTTTTATCTCTTCCGTATGTTTAAATAAGGTTTTAGGTTACCCAATCTTTGTAATCTGAAGTACCTGGCCTTGAGAAAGGAGAACTTAGGATAAAGAGCGTTTTACATGGCCATTGTACTCTCCAGAACCTGATTCCAATGTCTGCATAATTTTTAATTAATTATTTTATACATTTTCATCCCATTAACCTAGAATCATTGTATCCGAACACCCATTTTATATTTTTCTCTCCTACCTTATTCACAAATCAATTCTCTCTATTTTAGATTTATTTTCTATAAATCAAAATTAGTTTATGTCTTTATTATTTAATTAATATTTTTCTCCAACCCTATATCTATGGGTTCAACCTCATACTTTCATATCCTATTATACCCTATAGTTTAGCGGTTTGTAAGTTTCATGTTTATAAATTTCAAAATTCGGTAACCCGGTGGGAATTAATGATGCTAGACGGGCTATCACCAACCTAATCAAATCATTACACAATCCATTTTATGTATTAAATAATAATTATTTGTATTCCATTTATTCTTATTTTAGTATACTTGTAATAAAATTGAAAAAAAATTATGAATAGAAGAAAAATAACCTTGAACCTTTATTAATCTCTTAAAGAGTTCAAACATAGATCTTGAGATTACATCAAGATAAATTCCCTAGATTTATCATAAAGAGGGTTAAAAATTACATGGTGAGAAGGAATAAGAAAATAGAAAATTAAAACATCAATATCATTCATATCCCTTCCATTTTATGTTCATATACTCCTCATTTACTTCTAAAATCTTCAAACTCTTTTAATAAATGTTTAGGAACCTATTTAAAAGTAAAAGTTGCGGAAGATCTTATCATCAATTATATCCTTATAATTTTAATTAATATTTCCCCTATATATGAATAAATATTGAAATATGATCAACCATGAAGTTATTTGGATACATATTAAATATTCACTAATAAAATTTCAGGTCCATTGGACATGTTTAAGAAAATTTATATCCGAATTAATAAAGTAAAATTTTATGTAATGATGAGATGTTTAGTTTGATCCATTTGAATGCATAAAATGAGAAAATCAATGTTCAAGTATTGAAATAATATTTTATAGATATATTTTCTATCAATTTATACATTATTTACAACTATAATCATCGCATTTGGAGTAATGTAAATTGAGTTATAGATCATTAATTAAAGGTTTCTTAATTAACTCTACCCAAATATTTATCCAATTTGAATGCTATTGGAGTTGGCCCCCTAAAACCAATTATATGTACTTTATGATTACCTTTATTTATTATTTCTAATATTAATAACAAATTATCACATCATTAATGTTATTCCACATTATGTAGTATGTGATAATGTCCTAAGAGTAATTGTAAAACTTAAAGGTCATAACAGTTTCCCACAATGATGAGAACCTAGAAGTGCCGAACCAATTTTCTTAAAATATATATGTTTTATATCTATATGATATCATTTTATAGGACATAAATTATATAGGCTATCATGGGTGGATATTCATAGGTTTTAATGCACTTTCTCATGGTGTACGCCCGTGGTAATTTCCAATGCAGGAGATAATGAGAAGATGACCCGCCAATAGGAAATCCTCATTTATATGTTTCATTAGATATTTCAATATAAGGATATGTGTATTTATACTTATAATTTAATAATATTATTAATTTATATTATTAGTTATTCACTTGGATGTATTGATGGAAATCATGATGACATATGTTTTTAGTGAAGTAGGATATGTTGGGTGCATCACAATTGACATTACATTAATGAAAAATGTGAGAAACTATTTTACCCCTCTATTATTTAATAGAATATTATATCTCATTACCTTTTATGGGAATGAAATAGATTAAATAAATTCATTTCCATGGTGTTTTGTGGGAATGTTCATTTCTCGAAAGTCAAATGAAGTGGCATCGAGCATATAGGTTGATGATACTAGCATGAAACCTTGTTGATTAGTGATATCATTATAAAGGGATTATAGTACACAATAAGAATTCGTATGAGGTTTTATATCACTTTGAAATTATCTTCTTTCTATGTGGATTTCTTGGTGTGTTTCTAGAAACCAACCTTGGACTTTGGGAAGCTCCGCCTAATGCCACTAAGAAAGGTGCTTAGAGAGTGAAACACTAAGTGTATCCAAAACCTCAGTTAAATATTAAATATTATTTATTAATTACTATGTTGAATAAGTATTATTATCATGGTTTATTAATTACTCATGTTTTCTGGATCACATATATTCAGTCACTAGTTATTTGAGAGAATATTTGTGTGGAGAATATTGAATAAATATTTATTTTCCAGTTAGTGAATATAATAATTATTTATTTATTAGAGAATAATGCAGTGATATTTATTTATTAAATAGATTTTCCTTATTCAAGACTTGATAAATATTATAGAGGAATGGAAGATCAAGTTTAAAATTCTTATGAAAAATAATATATATAAAATATTATTTAAATAAATTTTAAACAATTTATTCAAGAAATAATATTAAATTAATTTTCTAGTTTTTCATATGCCAAGAATTATTATTATTATTATTATTATTGACATGAGGTTATATGGTTGTTAAGGATATAATAATTAAACATGTTCAATTATTATTTTCTAACCTAATCACTATTTAAACCCAATTATATTATTTCCAACCCAAAAATTGGCCATTTGATTTGATTTTTCACAATGACATATGGAGAATACTCTCAATACCTAGAGAGGTCCTCTCTAAGAGAAATCTCAAGAATAAAGAATGATCCTGCTCCACCAACCCTATTTATTAGAGGGAGATCAAGGATATTCCTTGTTTAAAGCAATTATCAGAGTGATCATAGTTGTATGAAATAAGTATTAGGATATTCCACACCAACACTTGTAGATTCCTACGACGCCACTCAGAGGTTCATGGTGCATGTGTTTATCATTTCTAGAGGTAATATACACTTGATTCCTATTATACAATGATAGTACGATGGAGAGACATTAGATTCATTAATAAAGAAAAAATTAATCACAATGCAATTATTTAACTACTTAAATTAACTATAAATCCTTATATAATAATCCTACACTTAGTTCCAAAATTCTCATGTCAATTAATATTTGATTCAATTTGGTTGGTCATAATGTTATTCATCATGTAAATCCCATATTAATTATCAATTATGACAAACATTCAAGTTGGTCAGGCCCTACCAGCGCTTCCACTATGCCCAGAACCTTCAAGTGGTATCGGAGAAGTCACATCATAATTTATAAATATTTGAATATCCTTGACTGATTTATGCATTTATTGATAGTTTTTATTTCTGTTTAATAATTATTTAAATCCAAATTATAAGATCACCCCTTCTTCCTTTTTTTTTGTGAAAATATAATAAAAAATTCATTAATGATTAAAGTAGATCATTTGAATAAATCATTTATAGGTTCCAAAGATTCTAGAAAGACAAAACAAGAATACACTGATTGTAACCCATAAGTACATGTCGTGTACACATATTTAATTCACTAAGACACCACATGAATTAATTCAAATGATCATGCATTAATTTTAGGAAATGAATAATTA
Source organism: Viscum album (assembly GCA_963277665.1). Taxonomy (NCBI): domain Eukaryota; kingdom Viridiplantae; phylum Streptophyta; class Magnoliopsida; order Santalales; family Viscaceae; genus Viscum; species Viscum album. The sequence goes on along the minus strand of OY728135.1, from coordinate 244,626,900 downwards.
CTATACACCATATATTGATCTGTCCAACCTGACACATGGTTATCCAAACTACATGGAGTGTAACTTGTGTACACAATGTGTATTCCATTAATCATATATGAGTCATGTGTTTTTTTACATGACACATGTGATTGGTAATCATGTAACTAAGATACCACATGAAATTTAACCCAGGTAAACATCATGTAATCCATTAATTTATATGGAAAGATTACACACACTGTCCCTTGGTGTGTGCTACATATAGATGGTGAATAATTATACACTATGTGTTACTAGATAGTACACACCATGTATATTACCTGATTACGTGAATTTTTTAAATAATTTTTTATACTGATTAAGCCTTATTAACATGTGTTCTATGTGTCATTTATTTGAATTATACAATCCATGTGATGGATTTTATACATATTAAATTTGTAATTAATTTTTATGTAATATTATATACTATATTTTGTATATAATTCATAATATAATGATTACTCAACGTGAATTAAAATATAACACACTACGTAAGAAACATGTGTTTGCGTGTCATTTATTTTATAGTACAGTCCATGAAATTACATGATAATATGTGTTTGATATATTAATAATGAGTAAACATTATACAAATATCATATACATTAGGTAGTTCAGGCATGTACTCACCTCATTGCCTCCAATTTACATGTTTTGTACTTAGTAAATTTTAAATAAATTATTTAATTTATTTAAAATAATGATGGATGAGAATCTCAAGAATGTTTGGATGAGAATTAATATAAAATAATTGATTAATTAAAGAATATATTTTATTAACTTGAGAGTGATTTATCTTAGATAAGAATAATTTGGAGTGAATGTTAGTTTATTAAATGTGTAATTCATTGCATGTATGTAGATGTTCATGATAATAGAATATAACTATATATGTGATTTATTTCGTTTTAATTTATTATTAAATTTAATCAATATCATGCATGTCATCCCACCTCTTATTATGTTAGGGAATATATGCCCACTACTTCCTTTTATATAATGGATGGAGGTCCCAGGAAAGTGGAGGTGTTTCAAGTTTGGAGTCAAAGAAAAATAAATCCAAGAGATACATGTGAGGACATAAAGAAAGTTACATCATGAACCAAGTCACAGTTTAAAGTGTTTTTCCCCTAGTTTAATATTTATTTTATCATCTACTAGAAAAACTAACAATTAGGAAAATCTCATGATCATAAAATTTTATTATTTTATTTTTGTCAAGTTGAATGGTTAATTTATTGATGGATGTTTTTTCATAATCACATGACTTAATGAATTTACAAGTGTGAAAGATAGAGCTAACATAATGTTGATTATGTATAAAATTTATCTAATTCCTTGTTAATCACTTAATTAAATCCACTTAATATTAACAAATATGTAATAAAGATAAAATGATAAATTTATGCATAAATATAAAAATACATCAATTATATATATTAAGTCGGTATAGCCTTCAACTAAATAAATTAAAATTTATGCATAGTTTAAAGATATTGACTGAACAAAGTCAAGGTTATTTCAATTATCATGAAATTCTAACTTGTTTTTTGGTCAACTTAACTTGGTTCACATAAAGGTTTGACCACTGAAAATAGGAATTCATGTAACTAAGAGGAAAGGGTTGAATAAATCCAAATCAAGGATTTTAATATTGGGGAGTTTACTCAACATATTAAGGAACTGTGAGTTAATACAGCTGGAAAAATTACTCATACCTTAAAGCCTTCAAATAACTTTTTAGGCCAAAGTATGGGTTATGAGAAAAAGAATATGGGCCCTACCACTAGAATAACCACGTATTAGGATATTTCGAAACCAATGGAGAGGGATATTGGATTTTGATAAGATAGTTGGATGTTAATAAATTTAATATTTATTATCTAATTTTATAAACAATATTAAGTATTAAAATTATAAAATTCTTAATTATAGAAACAACAATACACATGACTCAAATATATCACTATAATCAATATTTGATAAGGATAAAATTCTCACTGGAACTAATTTCCAATAATAGAAGAGGTTCTTATGCGTTATTCTATGTCATCAAAGGAAATCATATGTGCTGGAAAATAATATTCCCAAATCACTTGGTAAAGAAGATAGTGAGGAAGAATTATCTCTCTGCATAAAACATTTGGATGATTCCATTGATGTATAATGTTCCATGCTATCATCTATTTCTAATGAGATTCTAAATTAATATGAGGACATGGATGCATATATATCACCTTCATGATCTCTATCAATATAAGGTTAGATAAGAAAGATATGAGATCTCTAATTCACTATTCATGTGAAATATTAGATAATTGGAATGAACTTGGCCTCATGTAGTCTGGATGATTGGCTATATATGATTATTAGCCATCTTGAGCATTAATATCACTGATTATATTCACATAGATCTCATCCTTTCATCACTTCATAAATAATTATCTAGATTTATTTTGAATCACAACATGATCAATAGTGAGAAGCCTCTTTCGAAACTTCTTACTCACATTTGAAAAGTCATCAATGAAATGGGACGTGAAAAAACCACATTTATTATAATGAAAAAGAAAAGGAAGAATAACGTAAAGAGGTCCAATAATCATACTAAGTCTAAATATCTCAAGCATGATACTTGTAAAAAGAAAAATATCTAAATTTGGGCGAAGGAAAAAGATGCAGCTTGTTTTGCATGTGGAATGCTAGGACACTGGAAGAAGAACTACACCTATAAGTAGGGTAAAATAAAGGAGAATTCATTATTGAGTGTAATATTTCAATATCTACACATTGGGTATTAGATACAACTTATGGTTCCCACATCTATATCCAAATGTATGAACCTAGTAGATTTCAAAATATTTCCATATGAGAGGCTGATCTTTGAGTAGCCAATGGAGCATTAATTTCTTCTTTGTCTATAAAATACAATAACCTTCTATTTCCGACTAAAATGATTTGGTCTTTAAAGAACTCTTTTTTTCCAAGTGTTACTAATAACATAATCTATATTTATTTACTTGACATGGATAGATTTTTTTTAAATTTTTAAATAAATAATGAAACTTTTATAAAGAAAACATTTTTTATAGTATAACAAAACTAATTAATGGACTTTATGTATTAAATTTAAAAAACCTTGTATTGGAAATAGATAATGAATCATGTTCAAATGACTCATATAACACTCAAATTTGGAATCAATGTCTTGGAAATGTAAATTAGAAGCATCTATCAAGGTTTTATCATGATGGTTATTTAGACTCTTTTAAGCTCAGACAAATTGAATTATGACATGCTTGTTTGCAAGGAAAAATGACCAAACCACTATTCGATAGACAAGATGAAAGGGTAAAATAGATTCTATTATTGGTACACACTGATGTGTGTAGTCCTTTTCCAGTAAAAGCTATAGGTGGATATTCATACTTGATAACTTTTACAGATGTCTTGAGTAGATATGGATATGTCTACATGATTAGGTATAAGTTAGAAACCATTGAGAAATTCAAAGAGTTCAATAATTAATTAGAGGATAAACTTGGTAAGAAGATAAGGAAGCGTTGATCTGATTGAAGTGGTGAATATCTTAACCAAGAGTTCATAGTATTTCTATAGGAGTTTGGGATTCTATCTTAACTCACTCCACCTTAAACACCACAGTGGAATGGTGTTAGTGAAAGGAGGAACTATACCTTTCTATACATTGTAAGGTTGACGATGAGTCATTTGGATATTACATTATCCTTTTGGGAAATACATTACAAAATGTGGTATACACACCAAATCGAGTACCAAGTAAAGTATAAAATGTAATTTTCTTTGAGTTATGGAGAGGAAAGAAATTTTTTGGTCACATACACATTTATAGAGATGTGGGGCATTTTTTAATAAAAAATTAATAAAAAAACAATCCCCCCAAGTTAAAAAATTTATATTTATAGGATATATCAAGGAAACCAAGGGACATTATCTATATAAGCCCTCATACAAGAAATACACTATCATATGACAAGCCATATTCCTTGAGAGGGAGAACAACATCAGGAAGGATATTGGGAGAAATATGGAATTTGATGAAGCTGATGATCAAGATACACAAGAGTTGTTTCAAGAATAGATTCCATAGGTCACCATAGTATAATTTGTTCTTAAAACACAAGTACTATGTAGAAGTACTAGATAAGAAATATAACTAGAAAGATACACTTTTCTAGTCATTGATGATGGTGAATAATTATTTATTGAAAATAACAAAACACTCTTATATAAAGAGGTAGTAGAGAGTTAAAATTCTAAAAGATGAAAAGAATCCATGAATTCTGATATAGATTCCATATATCAGAACCATTTTTGGGTTTTGGTCGATCTACTAGTTAATGAAAATCCTATTGGGTTTAAATGGGTATTTAAGAGAAAATTAGAAATGAAAGGTAAAATAAATACCTAAAAATCATGACTAGTGGATAAAGGTTTTAAAAAATTTCAATTAAATGACTATGATAAAAGTTTTTCTCTAGTTTACCTGTTTAAATCCACCAGAATTCAACTAGATATATTGTAATTTGAAAAATTAATGTCAACATAAATTTCCTTAATGAGAGAATTTAAGAAGATGTATATATAACACACCAAGAATAATTTTTTACTGCACTTTTATAAGAGGATCAATCATGTATGCCTTGTAATGCACTGGGTTTGATTTTTCCTAATCCAGGAGAATGGTAGGTAGATATCAAGACGATCCAGGTGAACAACATTACTTTCCTATTAAGGCTATCCTTAATTATCTGAGAAGGATTAATTATATTTTCCTACTATATAGAGGAGACGGGGAGCTAGTAATCATTGGTTATACTAATGATATCTTTCAAACATGTTAGAATAATATAATGTTACATTCAAGATATTTATTCTGTCTCAATGGAGGTGTTGTGAGCTGAAAGAGTTCAACACAACCTATTATCATAGATTCTATATTTAATTCTGTGTATATAGTAGCTTATGATACATCTAAAAGAGCTGTTTAGATACAAAACTTTGTCTAAGATCTTAATGTGGAACCTATGAGTAAAGACCCTATCACATTATATTTTGATAATACTATAATAGTAGATCTCACAAAGGAGCTAAGGTAACACCAATGGAAAAATAATATACTCTAAAAGTATCACCTAATGAGGGATTTTTCTCAAAGGGTTGAAGTTTAATTGATTGTAGTTTACATTAGAGAAAACATGGTGGACCCCTTGACTAAATCCTTATCTCAGTAGAATCATTAGTGTCATGTGAGTGCCTATGGACTGGAGGTTGTTAGTTGTTAGCTCTAGTGTGATTGGGAGTCTATTTGAGTTAGTTACTTAGATCAAAATTATCTATACTTTATGAGTACATTTATTTGTTATTCTTAATAAAAATATTATCATATCATGATTTTTCTTCTATAAGACATAATATGTGATAATGTCCTAAGAGTAACTATGGCACATATAGTCTATAGAAGTTCCCCACTATGATGCTAACCTAGAAGTTCCATGAAAGTATTATTAAAATAGATATGTTATATAGCCATATGATATCATTTTTTATGACAGAAATGATATAATATGTTAATGGTGAAGACTCATAGGACTTTGGAGAACTTTCTCATGGTGTATTCCCTTGGTAATTTCCAGTGTAAGAGATTACGAGAACACAAACTATTAGTAGGAAATAAAAATTTGTAAGTGTCATTTGATGTTCCAATTTTTGGATGTGTGTATTGATCCTTATACTTTAAAATTATTATCAATATATATTATTAGTTGTGTACTTTTATGTATTTATGAAAACCATGATGATATATGTTCGTTGGAAAGTATGATACACTGGGTGCATCACCAGTGACATTACATTAATGAATAATGTGAGAGAGGATTTTTCCCATTTCTTTTTTAATTTTATTTATGATAGGCCCTTTGATAGGAAAGATATAGTCTAAATAAATTCATATTCATGGTGTTCTGTGTGAAGGTTCATTTCCAGAAAGTCAAAAAAAGAGACATCGAGCACATAGGTTGATGCCACTAGTTTGCAACCAACTTGATTAGAGATATCATTATAAATGGATTGTATTACAAAATAAGAATTTTTATGAGGTTGAATTTGATTATGATATTAAATTATTTCTCTATTTGTGCCTCGGGGTGGTTCTAGACACTAACTTTGGACTTTGGGAATATTTACTTAATTCCACTAAGAAATAAGCTTAGAGGGTCATCCACTAAGTGTATCTAGAACCTCAGTTAAATATTAACAATTATTTATTATTTAACATTTCTAATGAACATTATTCCCATATGTGATTTAAAAATTATTCATGATTTATTGATCTTATTTATTCAATCAATATTTATGAGAATAATATTTAATAAATATTTATTTTCTATTTAGTGAATATAATATATTTTTTATTTATAGGAAAATAATGCAGTTATATTTATTTATTAAATAAATATAACTATTAAGGATTAATAAATATTATGAAAAAATGATGGACCAAGTTTAAAGGTCTAATGATAAATAACATATATTAAATATTATTTGAATAATTTCTAAAAAAATTATTTAAGAGATAATATTTAATTAATTTTTTGGTTTGTGTATATCAATAAATATTAATATTATTATTATATACATGGGTTTCTATGTGGATTAAGGAATTAATAATGGTGAATGTGTAATTATTTATTTTAACCTTAGAACTATTTAAACACAATTATATTATTTCTAACACTAATACTGGCTATTTTTTTTAGTTGTGCACAATGAAATCCGAATAATCCTCTTAATCCCTAGAGAGATCCTCTCAAATAACTCCATTAAGAATAAACTGTGATCCTCATCCACCACCCTTCTTGATTCTAGAGAGATCAAGGAGAGTCATTTTTGAAGTGATTCTCTTAGAATCATAGATGAATGATATAATCATTAGGATCTTCGGTTCTAGCACTTAAAGATTCTTAAAATGCCACTCAAAGGTTTTTGGTGAATCTATAGATCCCTGTTGAAGGGAATCCATACTTGATTCCCACGATGAAATGAAATTACAATATAGAGACATTCGATTCATCAATGAATAAATAATTCATTACAAGATAATTCTTTCACTACTTAAATTAATTATAAATCCTTATGTGATGATCATGTGGTTGGTTTTGGTGTTCTTATGTAAATTATTTTTTGTTTCAATTCTATTGGTCACAATGTTATTAATTATGTACATATTAGATTAATCGTCAATTAAAACAAAAAGATGATTTGTGTAGCGTCCCTGTCCTAGGAGCCACAAGAAGGGTACTGCAAGTCGGGTTGGACATATTACCTCAAGAACATATTCCCAAATTCCATAGGCTACCAACTAACAGTGAGGGACTTTTTAACATGTTCGCGGGGAAGATCATGCCCTCATAGGTAATAGGAAATATACAGTGGAAGAGAAATAGTTTATAATAAATAGAGGATGCATATAAGTAATAAAACTGAAACAAAAGAAAATAAATAACCCCAACTAAATAAATAATATGTGTGGAAGATCATAAATAAATTATATACACAATGATGTCATTCTATGATGTATGCACTAAAGTAAGAGTACAGAAAACAGGAATACAAGAATGTAATCAAAACTGTAATGAAAACGACACAAGTGAAACAACTGATTCTCGAGAAAAGACACATTCCTCTGCCCCATGCTTTATCCTAAGAAGTAAAAAGCACTCAAACTTCAGAAGTTTCATGCTTCCCCTTATCCACACATGTGAGCAGAAAGTCTACTTGGGTACCAAACAACGCCTGAGTAGGGAGTGAGATAAAATTCCAGTATGATGACACCCACGGTGTCTAAACCTTTCCATTTCATTCTGTAAACAAAAGTAGTGGGCCAACATATGATAAAATTTAGAAATAAAATTAACATAATAAAATAAACACATCGTGGTCCGGGTTCCCAACAACACCTATCCCAGATCACCTTCTATAACCTAATCTTGGAATATGAATAAGGTACTTGTAATAAGTAGGATGTATATATATATATATAAATTATAGAAATAAAAACGTAGATAAAAAGGAAAATACCCCTATGCTTGTGCTTTAGCTTGGGGTCTAATTTATGTGTCAACAAAGTGTGCTTCAAAGAACTAGAAGATATCAAAATTCCCACAGAACTCAAGTAATATCAATAAAAAACTTCCATGCATTATCATTATTATTATATTAAAGTTGAGAGTTGGAGTCCGAGCCCATCCCAAAGGTGTAACTATGGTATATCCTTCAATTTAACAAATACCACTAAGCTCATCCAAGGAAATATTTAGAAAGACCTAGTATTTCTTGAGGCATGACTTTAGAATGAGTCTATCCTAGTATCGCATATAAGGGGTCAAGTATCAATTGAGGCATGGAGTAGAATCTTTTTCAATAGGTGTATCTTTGAATGTCCTTTTGGGAAATAGTATCACTCATGAGTATTTAGAAACTCAGGGAAACCCTTGTCTGGAAAAGCCAAAGACATCACCTCCTGGGCGTAATGTGTAACCGGTCAAGAGTGGAGAGTCCTTGTGTAGTCCTTAATACGAAACCCACGTTGTCTTACCTCCATGAATTTAATTATATTTCAAGGAAGCATAGATCACAAAGTATGCATTTATAATTGATAAAAAAAGATTTAAGAAACAAGGATCCACATACTTCTTAATCGTTCAAGTCAGGAAGTCACAGTCAAAAAACATTATCAGTAAAATCAGAAAAATGAACAACAAGATAATAATTATAATAAGTAAAATCATTAGGAAAAAATAACCACAAAACTCAAATTTCATGGATCACAATTATTCTAATATAATTTATTTAATTAAAATAAAACAAAAAGGGATAATGAAACACATACAGTTAATTAATTTAATTATGTGGGGCTAAAGGAAAATAGACCAAATGCGTCAGCACACCAAAAAGGGTGTCCATGATGTTGCTATAATTTAAACAAGCTAATTTATCTCAAAAAAGGGTGTAATAGTTAAGCCAAACAATTTAATTAAATGTGAATAGGTGAAATTAAGTACCATTGGTAGGTACCGACAATAGGCACAATGTGAAATCTAAAAGACACAAAGAAACAATGGGACAAAGAGTAGACACCCTACCTTTTACTTGTAGAGGATCCTACGAACCGCGACGATCTTCGATTTGACCTAAAACGGAAGATATCAGACAATTTTAGAAAAACCCCAATTATTGGTAAAAACCATCCTTGACAGATCACGTGAAGGATAAAGAACGAGATCATATGATTCTTGGTTCATGAGGTTAGACTTACCAGGAGTTTCACAGCGCACGAGACAACGTCGAAATATGAGAAGAAACAAGGTTGTGACGAGCATCTAAAGTGAGAGGAGGGTGGTGCGCACCACCTACCAGGAGGGAGCAATGCACCAAAGATAGGGGGAATGGAAGAGAGAAAGAAAAAAAAGAAAGAAGAAGAAAAAAAGGAATGGAAAAAAATAAGAGGAAAATAAATAAAAAATAAAATAATTATAATATAAATAATTATAAAAATAAAAATCGTGGAAGAAAATAAATAATTAATAAAAATGGGTTTCACCCATTTTAATTATTTTTAATATTTCTCTAATTGTTTTTTTTAATATTATTTATTTTTATCCCCTTTTAAACTCGTTTAAATTATTAAAAATTAATTTTATTCCTTTTAACCCTTTTAATTATTTTTAGCCCGAACGCAACACTAGGGCACAACATAATTTTTTTTACATAAAGCCTAAACAATTATTTAATTAATTTTAATAGCTTCCTGAGACCTACAACAGGGTGTGTAGGCATGTGCCATGGGTCTCTTTATAGGTTTGGACTAAAAATTTAAATCGTCCATACCTTGATTAAATCAAGGACTATACAACCTCCCATTTTTTAAAAAAATCATCCCTAAGTTTCCCTTATGAGGGTAGTGGAACATCATCTGAGAGAAGATCTGACCATTGGGAACGTACATCAGTCTCCCACTCCTATGTATCATCCTGAACAATTCTATGTTGCCATAACACCTAGACTAGAGGAAATGAACTAACTCATACAACCTTTGTGTTATGGTTAATGATACAGATCAGATGATCCTCAAAGGATGCATTCGTTTCGAGCTCGATGTCGTCAGGATCAAATGAATGAGACATGTCTAGATGATACCATCGAAGCTGAGATACATTAAAGACATCATGCATGACATGATACCTCCAAGGTAATAGTAACTGATAGGATACTGGTTCAACTCTCTCCACTATCTCGAATGGCATGATGTATCTCAGTGATAACTTCCCCTATCTCCTAATCCGCATGTGACCCAACCCTGGTGAAGCACACAAAAAGAACCTATGTCCCACATAAAACTAAAGAGGTATGCGATGAAGATCGATATAAGATTTTTGTCTAGACTGAGCTATAGTCATAGGCTTATGAATCAGTTGAACTTGATCATATGTCTTCTAAAAGAGATGATGAGCCAATAGAGCTACCTCAACTACTTCAAGCCAGTATAAGGGTGAACGACACGATCAACCATATCGGGCCTCATACAGAGCCATTTGAATCATAACCTGAAAGATGTTATTATAGTTAAACTCAACAAGTGGAATATGTTTCTCCCAAGAACCTTTAAAATCAAGGACATAAACCCATATCATATCCTATAACACTTGTATGGTCCGCTCAAACTGCCCATCAGTTTGAGGGTGATATAAAGTACTCAAGAGTACCTGCGAACCCAGTGCTTTCTACAACCCTTGTCAGAACCATGAAGTAAAGCGGGAATCTCTATCCGAGATAATAGAATGAGGTATTCTATGAAGTCTCACTATCTCCCGAATATACATACTTCCCAACTCATCAATTGAAAAGGTCTCTCCGAATAGATAAGACATGCATGAATTTGGTCAATATATCGACAATCACCGATACTACATCACTTCCTCGAGGAGATCTTGGAAATCCTGTAATGAAATACATGGTGATTTCATTCCATTTCCACTCAAGAATGGATAGAGGCTGTAGAAGTCCAGTAGGTCTTTGGTGCCCTTCATTCATCTGCTGATAGGTGGAGCACCGGGTGATGAAACTCACTATTTTCTTATTTATACCCGACCACCAGTACTGACAACACATGTCTCTATACATATTTATAAGTCTAGGATGAACTTCGAAAACTGAGGTATGATATTTCTTCATTATCTCTTCCCATATATCAGAAGGTACCCATACATAACCTTGGTAAAATAGAGTTTCACTTCTATCAACAACCCAACCAGGAGGAGGGTTATCTCCTATGATGCTTTCCCTCAAAATGATCCCCTATGGATCAGATAACTATCACATATAAAATCACTTTAGAAGAGAGGATGCCACTATAAGAGCTATTAGAACTGGTTTCCCCCCGCTGTTCCTGAACCTCCAGATGCATCTCAGAAAACAAATCCATCATCTACCACTCACTGCTGGTTGTTGGACATCTTATGTCTGTATATTAAATCTCAAAGAATCATCCATGACATTTCCCTTACCAGGGGTATAAGAAATCTCAAAATAGAATGAATGAGGCTATTTGAACCACATATGATTCTTTACATTCAATTATTTCTATATGGAGATATATTTCAAGCTTTTATGATATGCGTAAAAAAACCTCGCACCCAATAAGTAGTGTCTCCAGAAGCATAAAGCATGAACCACATATACTAAATCAATGTTTTGTGTAGTATAATTACACTCATGAGGTCTTAGCTGGTGGGATCCATAATCCCTGAATCAATCTCCCTCCATCAAAACTACACCCAATCTGATTTCTGAAGCATTAAAGTAAACTGTATAGATTCTACCTGGCTCAGAAATAATCTGAATCGAAGATGAGGCTAGTCTTCCCTTTAACTATTGAAAATATTTTTCACAATATTCTAACCAGATAAACTACACACCATTCTTATTTAGGGCCATAAGAGACATTGCTAAGTGGGAGAAGTCCTGGATGAAATGCCTGTAATAGCCACCAAGCCCCAAGAAACTGCATATATCAAAATTCTTTTGGGCTACTCCCATGAAACTATGAAACTCACCTTTTCTAGGTCAACTGATACACTTTCCTTAGATATTTTATTATCTAATAAGTGAAACTTATCAATCCAGAAGTGGCATTTATTGAGAATTTCATATAGATGGTGCTCTCTCAGTGTACTCAACATGATCTCAAGATGGGTTGCATAGTTGTGTCGGGACCACAAATACATCAAGATGTCGTAAAAAAAACCACCAAAAAGGAATAAAGGTATGGTTGAAACACCCAATTCCTTAGATCCATGAAGACTTCCGGTGCATTAAGGAGACTGAATGACATAACCAGATACTCGTACAAACCATACCTGCTCCAAAATGTTGTATGTGGTATATTAGATGGTTAAAAACATACCTCGTGATATCCCAACCTTAGATCAATCTTGGAGAAAATTCCCCTCAAATTTGGTTGTACAGGTCGTTTATACATGGCAATAGATATTGATTCTTTACCATAATATGATTGAGCTGATGGTAATCCATATGCAATCTGAGGGTAATGTCCACCTTCTTGGAAAAAAGAACTGGTAAAACCCACAACCATGTGCTAGGTTTGATAAAACTCTTATCCTATATGTCTTCAAGATTATTTTTGAGTTCATTTATCTCTGTAGGTTCCATCCTATAAGGTGGAATAGACACTAGTTCCACACCTGACACTAGTTTGATAGTGAACTCCACATCTGTCATGCGAGGTAAGCTAGAGAAACCATCCAGGAAAACGTCCTTGAAATGATCCAAAATAGAAGTAAATTCCACTAGTTTCATTCCTTGATCGCTCATGAATAGATTTTCTAATTGAGCTGTCACTCTTCCTAGTCCTTATCATTTAAGTCCAACTCGATCTGCCTGCATATCCCATTCTCTTTTGTGTAGATATGTGTCACATTTAGAGGATGTTAAGGACACCAAACGGTGATAGTAATATACTTGTTCATGATAAGTAGTGATCCAATTCATAATAAGAATGAAGTTGATTCCATACATATCGAGAATGTAAAAATTCAAAAGGAAACGGTACCCACCTATCTCAAGGTGGAACTCTTGGAACTTTCATATTCCCTGCATCCCGACCCCAAAGGGAGTGTCGAGAGACATGGAACCACAAAGGTAATCAATTAAAAAACACCTTAGATGAGATTATATGGTAGATGAGGTAAACAGGTAAATGTACAAAAAAAGGGTAGGTACATAGCCTGCCTATAAGGACTACACAACAGATAGCCTGCTCTAAGAGTCAGGTCTAGATATGGAAGTGAAAACTTAGAAGGATCACTAAAATGAGGCCTACCACCAATTTCCTAGGTAAAGTAAAGTTAACATTAGACAAACTATCACAAATTTATATTTAACAAACATGAACTTTAAAATTTTACAACTAGGCACAACAACACTCACATGAAAATAGGAAGATTCATGATGAAAGTAGACATGGCATGGCAATATGCATGTCATTTTAATCCTATGCTGCCTAATGTGATGCATGGAAATTCATTTACCTCATATCATTGGGATTAAATGGTAAAAACCATTATCTCAATAATACCAATATCAATTACAATACAAAACAAGTTTCTGACCCAATAGTGAAATCATATCAACAATAATTGGCATAATCAATAACTACAATCCCAACCAAGGAATTTGGGTTTTCCCTATACATGGGTTAGCTTGGTCCAAGAACAGGGTAAGTTCCAAATCCTTATATCCTATTCTCCTATGTAACCCAAATAGTAATATAAAAGGAACAACCTCCCTCTAATACCACATTGTAGCATCCCCATCCTGGGAGCCATTGGAAGGGTTCTCTGAGCCGGTTTGGCCACATAACCTCAAGAATATCTTCCTGAACACCAGAGGCTGCCAACTAGCAGCAAGTAACTTTTTAACGTGTCCGCGGGGAAGACTATGCCTTCATAGGTAATATGTAATATAGAGAAGAAGGAAACTAGTTTATAAAAAATAGCAGAAGAATATAAATAATCAAACTGCATTAGAATAAAATAAATTACCCCAACTAAATAAATAATAATTGTAGAAGATGATAAATAAACTGGATACATAATGATGTCAGGATATGATGTCTGTGCTAAAGTAAGTGTACATAAATAGGAATACAAGCATGCAATCAGAGATGTTATGAAAATGACACAAGTGCAACAACTGCATCTCGAGCAAGGGCTGGATCCTCTACCCCTAAGCTCCATTCTATGTAGAAAACGACACTCAAGCATCGTAAGTGGTATAGTTCCCCTTATCCATACTTGCGAGCATAAATTCTACTCGGGTACCAAACAGCACTTGAGCATGGAGTGAGATAAAATCCCAATAGGTCAACAACCATGGTGTCTAAAAGATTCCATTTTGTACTGTAAACAAAATAAGTGTACCAACATATGATAAAAGTAAGAAATCCAATAAATGAAATAAAATAAATATATCTTGGTCCAGGTTCTCAACGAAACCCTTCCCATATCACCTGCTTCGGCCTAAGCTGAGAATCTGAATAAGGTACTTGTAATAAGTAGGATGAATATATATATATATATATATAAAGTATAGAAATAAAAAGTGAGAAAAAAGGAGCATACCCCCAACATTTTTCATTAGCTTGGGGTCTAATTTATGTGTCAACAAAGTGTGCTTCAGAGAACCATAAGATAAAAAAATTCACATAGAACTCAAGCAGTATCAATAACAACCTTCCATTCATTATCATTATTAATTTGTTCAAGTTTAGAGTTGGAGTCAGATACTGTCCCGAAGGTATCCTTATGGTATATCCTTCAATTTATACAATACCACTGAGCCCGTCCAAGTAATTCTTTCAAAAGAACAATTATCGTTTGAGGCATGGATTTGTTATGAGTCCATCCCAGTATTGCATGTAAGGGGTCAAGTATCACTCAAGGTATGGTGTAGCCACTTTACCAATGGAGTTGTCCTTGACTTTTCCTTTGGGAACCAATATCACTCATGATTATTTAGAAACCCAGGGAAACCCTCATCTGGAAAATCCTAATACATCGCCTCCCTAGCGTAATGCATAACTAGTAAGGAATGGAGAGTCCTTATATAATAATTAATATGGAACCCACATTATCTAACTTCCCTAAATTTAATTAGATTTCAAGGAAGAATATATCATAGAGTATTCATTTATAATTACAACAAAACGATTTAAGCAAAAACAAGCCACATAATTCCTAATCATTTAAGTCTGGTAGTCACAATAAAAACAATTTATCAGTAAATGCAGAAAAATACCCAACACGATAATAATTTTAACACGAAAAAACCATTAGACATAAATAACTACAAAATATGAAGTTCATGGTTCACAATTATCCTAAAATAATCTATTTAATTAGAACACAACAAAAAGTGATCACAAAACACATGTTGTTAATTAATTTATTTATGTGAGGCTAATGGAAAATAGACCAAATACACCGGCACACCCAAAGGGGTGTCCACGATGTTTCAACAATTTAAATAAGATAATTTATCTCATAAAGGGTGCAATAGTTAAGAAAAAAAAATTAATTAAATTAGAATAATTTAAATTAAGTATCACTGGTAGGCACCGAGGATATGCACAACATGAGATCTAAAAGAAGCAAAGAAATAAGTAGAAAGTCAGTAGACACCCTACCTTGTAGTCATAGAGGATCCCACACTCTATGTCGATATTTAATTTGACCTAAAATGGAAAAAATCTGATGATTTTACAAAAACCCCAATTTTAGGTAAAAACCTTCCATGACAAATCACATGATGGATAGAGAATGGGATCATATGATTCTTGGTGCGTGTGTTTAGCCTTACTGAGATCTTCACAGTGCACTAGACGACGTCAAAATCAGAGAATAAATGATGTTGCAATGAGTATCCTATGGGAGAGGAGGGTGGTGCACACCACCTAGTAGGGGGGTGACACACCAAAGAGAGGGGGAGAGGAAGAGAGAAAGAAAAAAAAGAAAAAAAGGAAAGGGTAAAAATAAAAATAAAATAAATAAAAAGAATTTTTATGAATTTAACCCTTTTAATTAATGTAATCTTGAATGTAATGATAGGGAACAGTGTAAATTGTTTTACATAAAGACTGAGCAATTGTTTAATTAATTTTAATAGCTGCCTAGGACCCACAATAGAGTTCCCAAGTGCTTGCCATAGGTCGCTTTATAGTTTTGGACTAAATATTTAAATGGTCCTTACCTTGATTAAATCCGAGATGTTACAATTTGGGTATGCCCTACAAGCACTTTCTCTGTGCGCAAAACCTTCAAATGCTTTATCTAGGCTTCATATAATTAGATTCAACACCCAGTTTAGTTGAATGAAATGAATCCCCAAAACCATGTAATTCTAAAAAATTTGTTTTTTTAATTTGGATTAGTTTATAGAACATTATTTCAAGAATATAAATCCATTTTTTCCTATCTAAATATAAAAAATATTAAAATTACTTCTTTATATATATTTATATAATAAATAAAAAATAGGAATTAAATGATTTTTTTTCAAGTGATGAGATAATAACAAAAACATTTTAAAATACATTTTCAATGGTGAAAATATAGGATTATTTACCACATAAACACAACATCACACGCGAGCATTTTCATTCATAGAAAATAAAATAAAATATCCATATAAAATCTACAAAAAATAAAAAAATATAGAATTTTAAAATACATTTTAAAAAATAAAATTCATCATGTCTCATACTTAAAAAATAATTTCCTTTATTTTCTTCCATTAAATTTAAATTTTTTCAACTTTGATAATCCATGCACGACCAAATCACAACCAACCTCACATGGAAATCCATTTCACTCTTTACTAAAGAGAATATTAATCTAGAGTTATGCTTATACTTTAAAAAATAATGTATCACCATAGGCTCATAAAAACACTCATTTCTTCACACATTGCTGCATAAAATTGTTTTTAATAATGAGGACTTTTTCAAGGAAAATTGTTTTGGAGTTGTGATCCTAGAACCAAATAAATTTATACTTTTTATTACTATAATATTAATAAATATTTTATCACATATTTTTTATTATTCTATATAATATTAATTTGATAATTTCATTAGAGTATCTATCACATCGAAAGGTTATAATATTTCTTCACTATAATTAGAACTATTAAATGTTATGAAAATATTTTTATACATATCTCCTATGATCTAGATGGAATCTATTTGAAGGGATAAAATTTATGTTTGATTATTAGGTGCTAGGATCTCATAAGACAGTGAGACTTCTTCTTATAAATTTTACACTTGGTAATCTATAAGAAGGGGGGTTATAAGGTTATACCTTATAATAGTAATTCAATATGTTATATTTTTCATTGGATATTCCTATCCACCAATGAGTGTATTGGTCCTTAGACTTGTGATTATGATTAATATACATCATGAATAATATACTTTGATATAGGGAGAAAAACCATGATGAAATATGATTGTAGAAAGGTAGCATACATTGGGCGTGTCATAAGTGATATGTTATTAATTAAATAATTCAAGAAAGTATTTATCCATTCTGAGTTATAGAAGATGATATCTCTATCCCTTTGATTGAAATGGAATTGTCTGATTAAATACATGGCCATGGTATTTCATCAGTGATCTCATTTCAGATAGTTAAAGAAATATAAATCAATCATATAGTTTGATGACACAAAGTATAAAACCTTCTCAATAAGATATCCAGACAAATGAATTCTATGACATAGTAAGAATTTATTGGAGGTTGTTTTCATTACGACATTAAATTTATTCTCTATGTGTGCATTGACATGTTTCTATATGTAGATATTGGTCTTTAGAAATTTTTTCTTAATTCCATTGAGAAATCAACCTAGAGTTTCACCCACTAAGTGTATCTAGAATCTCAGATAAATTTTAATTAAATTTAATATTAATAATTTATATTATTATCATATTGTGGAATAATAATTATTCGAGTTAAATTGTTCTCATAAATTAAATCAAAAGATATATCAGAGTTTAGAATATGTGAGTTGAATATTAAATAAATGTTTATTTTTTACTTAGATAATATAATATTTTTTTGTCTCTTGTTTATTATTGACAAGGTAATAAATAAATAATTATTTATTCACCAGTTTAGTGAATAGATTCATATAAATATTTATTAACAATTTTAGTGAATATAATATTCATTTATTTAATGAAGGAATAATATATTATATTTATTAAAATAAATATTTATTATTAAATGTTTGATAAACGGTGAGGAGGATTCACAAGATAATTAAGGGTTTTAGGGAAATGTTATATTTCATTTAATATGATTGAAATAAAGAATTTATTTATTTAATAAATGATATTTAAATATCTGTATGTTAGCACATGTCATGAAATATATCATTATTATTTTTATTTTTTGAAATGAGGTTTACTTAGAATAAAAAATTAGATAAAGGGCCTCTATGAAATTACAAATTATTTAAACCCAAGTATATAATTTGATTAATATTATTTTTTAGTGTGATAGAATTGTTGTGAACAATGAATTACTTTAAGAGAACTCACTCATGATTGAGAGAACCTCTCAAGAAGTCTCTTAGGAACATATAGAGAAAATCCATCCTTCTCTCTATTAATAATTAGAGAACAATAAATAATACTGGTTACAATAAATGATGAATGGTTCATGGATCTTGGTTTCTCTATGATAGAACCTATAATTCCAACAATGAAATTTCGAGATTCATGGAGGATATGTGGATAACTCTAGATGAATTATAGTTTTTATTCTCTACTAAAATGATGATAAAGAATGAATGGAAACCAAACTGATCAATAAAAAATACGAATTTTCAACTGTAGGTAATTATTATTTTTAAATTTATTATAAATTATTTGTGAAAAAATCCTCTCAATGAAGAATATGGGGTTTCTTCATCAGGCTCTTAAAATTTATCTATTGAAATCGATGAATTTTTTTTTGAGAATCACCCTGATTTCTTTTGATACACCCAAACCGTTAAGTAGTATTATAGTTTACACATTATAATTTAAAATTATTTATTATTTGGTTGGTTGTTTTTTAGTTTTTTTAACAAGATTTTATTTCTATTTCTCCATTATTTAAATCTGAATTTTAAGATAATGTGATCATTTGAATTTATATTTCCAAGAAAATTCCAAGAATAGATGAATAATACTCAAAAATCCCACCAAAAGGTGCCATGGATACTAGATACTAGATAAAATTACGTATTATGTTACCAAAATTACATGTTGTGTACCCTTGGTCAACGACACATGCACATACAATTGTAATCATGACACACTATGTTGGGGTCAATAAATGATTTCCTTAAAAACTATGTATTGACTGACCGTTGGAATATAGTTTGACAAGTATTTCCTAGAAAATAACTGGTGTACATGCAGTGTAACGCCACATGGTTTTGACTTTATGTTAATCATATAATCCATGTCGTCCAAGTATGTTGCATCATTGCACACCGTGTATTGATTGACTATTGATAGGTACGATATCATGTGATGTAAACAATATGTAGTTGGATATACATGTTGTGTAACACATGACTATACACATGAGATACACACCAAGTCTCTAGGATTGTGGTGAAGGTGGCCAAAAATGGATTATATGGTATATAGATGGTTTTACATGTTGTGTAACATGGAATAACCCATGAAAGGTATATACATAGATTAGAGTGTCGTGTGATTCAAACATGTGAAAAAATTAAAGTGATATTGAACTGCATGTCATGTAGTTAGATCCACATTCTATTTGATAGAGTTTTCCATCCTAGGTACACATTGAGTAAGTTTCAGTGGGTCATGTGGAATTAAATGATTTTATAATTATTTTTTACATAATTATGAAAAATACATGATGTGTCTGGATGTTATACACATCATGAACTTCATAATAATCACTACTGGTAAATGCCTTGTGTATTCATGGAATGTTGTGTGGTCATACATACCATGAAAACTAAAAAAATTGAATAGTATAATATCATTCCATGTATATAATGAAACACCGTATAGATATAATTTGCATATAAGTACATAGTAAATAATAAGGACCATAAATAGCACAAGTCAAATTCCTTGTCAAGTGGTGATGCATTCCATGTAAGTATTAATATTTACTAATGGGTTTAATTAGATACAAAAGGGTACACACCATGTATCTTTAAGTACATTCCTTGTATATGTTAAATCACAAATATGAGTTTAATCTTTCCAGGAGGGTACACGGCATATACCTAGTTAGTTTTTTTCATGTTCTTTACAATTTTTTATTAAAATTAATTTATTTAAAATTACAGATGTTGGGAATATCAGGAAATGTTTAGATCGATAATTAAGGTAAATAATTAAATAATTAATAAGATGATTAATGTTTTAAATCAAGAAATTTATCTTAATAAATAACAAATTGAAATTAATGATGATAGGTTTGATTCGTATTCGTTGTATGTTGTTATTGATCATGAGCTTGAACAACCTATGTATGCGTTGAGTATCTATTTAATTTAATTATCTATTTTATGAGTTTTTACGATAAGTTTATTATAAAATTAAATATGATGATCAATGTATCACCTATTTATCCTTTATTTTTTACAGGTTTTTGTGTCCAAGGATTATCTATGTAACCCTTAACCCCAAGTTCCCCTTACCTTAGAGTGAGTAAGAAATAATATAGGACGTAGATCCTAGCAAGAGGATATGGTTCAAGACTTAATATGAGGTACATCAAACCAAGGAGATACATAGGTTAATGCTGGAATGCTGTAACTCAAGTCAGATATTGGCACAAAGAGTTTTTCCCTTAAGTTTAAAGTTGGTTTATCTTCATATCGATAAACTAAAAATAAATCACAAGCTCATGATCAAATTTCTTCTTTATTTTATTTTTAATCATTTCAATTTATTTATTTATCAATGTGATTCATGGTTTATATGATGATTAAATGTGATCACATAAAGTAAATAAATTAACAAGCATGCAATATGAAATAAAATATATTATCATATGTAAATTATTTTATCAGATATAGTTAACTAATTATGTAAAATTCTCATAATATTAACAAAAAAGTGATGGATAAAATAAATAATATTTAATCGTAAGAAAAAAATACCTCAAAGAAAATATTAGTATAGATATCAATTTCTTCACTTCAGTTAGAATGCAACCATAATTTGAAGCACTTGTCTAGCCCAAGTTCTTTAAATTATCGATGTGTTTTAAGAAAAATTTAATGTTAACTTATCATAGTAAGAATCAAGGATTTATTCCCTAAGAAATAATTAGTGTACCTTGGAGGTAAGAATTGAGGAAATTTGAGTTTCGGATTTTAGGCTGGGGGAGTTTAGTAAACAGATCAAGGAACCACGAGTTAATGTAGTTTGAAAGACTGCCTACCTAAATAACTTTAATAGTTTTTCTGGACCAATTATAGATTAATTTAATGGGAATATCTATCCTTGAATTTAGAATATAAAATTGATAAAATATTCCAAATCCAATGGTGAGGAATATTAGTATTTGATAAAATTGTATTATAATAATAAAAGTAATTTATTAAATTACACTTGTTAATCAAGATAAATCATTAAAATACAATTTCATTTGTTGCAGATAATGAAAAGTCATTAGACCATGACACTATCCTTGTGATTTATCTTGGATAAAGATAATATGCTGACTGATGTTAACTTTCAGGAGTGGTACAAACACTGACACATTTTACTATGCCAATACTATAATTTTTACATATTGGAGTCCCTAGTTCATATTGATCCCTTTAAGGTGGTGAGTGAGGAGGAGAAAAATATTTTTTTTGGAAACATATAAGTGATACATTGTATTTCCAATTAAATTTATTATCATGCATGATAATTGATCTCTATAATCATCATGAATACATGGATTCATAAACCATACTGTCTCATATCCATGTTTGTTATTTGGATAAAGAAAAATAAGTGAGGTGCAATATCTCTATGAAAATGTTTACATGTAAACTTAGAGAAGGTACAATATATTGACCTAATGTAGTCAATATTGTTGGATATATTGAGTGTTTAGAAATTATGGATTTCAAGCTACCCAGTGAATTGTCTACATAACTCGTACTCACCTCAATTACTTTGTGATTATCAAGTTTTATTATAAATTTTAATATAAACAATATATAGAAGACACTCATATATCTATTAACTCCGATTCACTAGGAGGATAAATATTTAAAGCATGAAAAACATTTTGTCTTTATGATAAACAAGAGTAA
The DNA here is from genome assembly GCA_963277665.1 of Viscum album. Classification (NCBI taxonomy): domain Eukaryota; kingdom Viridiplantae; phylum Streptophyta; class Magnoliopsida; order Santalales; family Viscaceae; genus Viscum; species Viscum album. The sequence goes on along the minus strand of OY728135.1, from coordinate 244,604,400 downwards.
AAGAAATGTGAAAATATCAAAGATTAATTCCAAGTCTAAGGAACCTTCACCCCACCCTTCCAAGAGAATAAATGTCAAGGATAAAGCTAAGGGTAAGATAAAGCATTCTTTTATTGTGAAAATAAAGGCCATTTAAATAAGAACTATTCCTTAGTGAATAAGTAAGGGGATCTTTATGCATGTTATTTATCGATTATAATCTCTCCATTTCAATAAATTGGGTATTATATACCCCTTTTGGTTCTGAAATTTATATCCAAATATAAGAACAAATTAGATTCCAAAAGATTACCTGAGTTTAGGTAGACTTTAAAGACTCCAATAAAGAAAGACTAGTAGTTATAGTTATTAATAATAACATCTCACATTATTGAATGGATTGATTCTAAATTTAAATAAATTTTATTATATGCCGAGTGAAATTGAGAACATTATATATATTTCCAATTTATACATGGATGGATTTATTTCAATATTTGTAAATAACATTTGATACTATTATATTGATAACATATTATATGGGATGAACTATTTGAATAAAGGTATTTACATACTAGATTATGAAAAATTAAGTGTTCACAATCTATAAATAATAATGTTCAAATGTATCATATCACACCTAGTTATGGAATCATTCGCTTAGTCATGTAAATGAGAAGAAGTTGAAAAATATATATCAGGAAGAGCTTCTAGATTCTTCTAAACTAAAACCCTTGGATATATTTATTTCTTGTTTTTAAGGAAAATGTAAAAAGATCTGTTTAGTGGAAATAGTAAAAGTGTTTTAATGTTTTTAGAATTAATTCATATAGATATGTGTGGACCTTACCCATTACAAGATCGTGGTTTATACTATTCAATTAATATTTTTTCAAATGAATTTAGTGGATATGGATATATCTACTTAATGATGTATAAGTTTTATTTATTTGAGAAATTTATGGAATACAAGAATAAATTAGAGAGTCGTCTTGATAAGAAGGTAAATAAACTATGATCAGGACAAGGTTGGGAGTATCTTAACCAAGAGTTCATTGATTATCTAAGGTAGTTTGACATACTATATAAACTGACTCCTTCTTATAAATCATAGTGGAATGGTTTTAGTGAAAGGAGGAAACATACCTTGTTGAAGATAATAATCTATGATGATTCATGAATGTCTTCCATTATCCTTATGAGTATATTCATTAAAAACTATAACATACACACTAAAATTAGTTCCAGATAAAGTATAAAATAGATTTCTATGTGAGTTATAGAGGGGGAAGAAATCCTTTTTATTAAATATTCATTTATGGGGATGTGAGGTATTTGTTCAAGATTTTTATAACAAAAAACTTGAATCATGGGGGAAAAGTGTATATTTATAGAATATTATAGAGAAACAGGGGTATATTACCAATTTGATCCCTTAGATAGAAAAGATATTATGGAAAGAGAAGTTATATTTCTAGAAAGGTATCACATATCTAGGATATATAGTGAGAGAAATATATAATTCAATGAAGTTAAGGATAAAGATACAAAAAATTGGCATATAAATAAATTCCATAAAGAATTTTGGAATAAGTTATTCTAGAAACAAAATTACTTCATAGGATCATCAGATAAGTTATAAAACTAGAGAGATAGATTTCTAGTCCCCGAGGAAGGTGAATTATTGTTTAAATATAATAAAACTATCTTCTATAAGGAAGTAGTAAGTATCTCAAAATTTACAAATTAGAAATCATACAAAAATTATAAAATAGATTCCATACACCAGAACCAATTTTGGGTTTTGGTAGATCCTCTAGTCGATGTAAATCTTATTGGGTGAAAATGGGGTTTCAATGAAATCAAACGTGGATGGTAAAGTCAACACCTATAAATCATGACTTGTTTTTAAAGGTGTTAAAAAATTTCAATGAATATACTATGAAAAAACCATTTCACCCATTTCTACAATGAAGCCCCTTAGAATTATAATGTTAATTACATCTTACTATGATTATGAGATTTAAAATATGGATATCAAGACATCCTTAATTAATAGAAACCTTGTTGAAGTGTCTTTATGATACAAACAGATGGGATAATGAATCCAAAGGATTTTAGTAAGGCATGAAAGTTATAGATATCAATTTATGGGTTAAATAAATCATTAAGATCATGGGACATTCATTTTAATGAATAAATTAGAGAATTTGGATTTATAAAGAATAAATGGGTGAAATGCATATACAAAGGGTTTAATGAGAGTGAAGTTGTTTTTTAATTATATATATAGATAATATATGACTAATCGAAAATGAGATAAACTTCTTATATTTAGTTAATACGTGGTTAAACAAATGCTTCTCCATGAAATGCATATATATAAAAAACCTATATTCTCTAGATCAAGATCCATCATGATAGATATAAATTTTTGAATGGATTAGGTAAATATACATATATTGAAAAGGTATTGAAGAGATTCAATATAGAACAATATAGAGGGGATTTTTTCCATTATTATATGGTATACATCTCTCTAATAAAATTCATCCCTTGAAACAAGATGAGAGAGACGAAATGATTAGGATTCCTTAATCTTTTTTGAAAGTTTTTATCATGAATTTCATAATATGTACTAGGTTTGATGTTTCCAAGTCATGGTAACGGTATTTAGATATCAAAATGACCCAAGATAGCCACATTGGGAAGCTTTAAAGAATATCCTCAAATATCAAGGTGTACAAAGGATATGTTCTTGGTTTATTGTGGTGATACAAAATAGTCATCAGGGGATACATATTTTATACCTTCCAGACATATCAAAATGACATGAAATAATAATAAGGACATGTGTTCTATCTTAATGGAGGAGCTATGTGATAGAAGAGTTCCAAGTAGTCATTGGTCACTAATTATATAGTAGAGTTTGATTAAATAGTTACTTCAAATATAGATAAAGAAGTAATCTGGATATGTAACTTCATTTAGGATCTTGATTTGGTACCCAATAGTAAAGATGCTATCACAATTTGTTATGATAATACTACAACAGTGGTTCTATACAAGTCAAATCAATGAATAAATCATGTACATTGAAAGTATAACCTTTTGAGGGATTTTTCTCATATGGGTGAGGTCATAGTAAGAATAGTATCCAAAAAATAGAATGTGGAAATCCCATTGATTAAATCCTTATCTCAAAATAATTATGAATATCTTGTGAGAGACAGTGGACTAAAAGTTATTAATAATTTGATCTAGGGGGGTGTTGGAGTTGGTTCACTTGAACTAATAGGCATTATAATTTAGATTAATATAATATTAATAAATATATTATAACATTATGGGTGTTATTCTATGTAAAAATAATGTGATAATTTTCTTAGAGTATTTATCATATCATAAGGATATGGCGGATCTCCTTTAGGATGATAAAATTAATATTCTATGAAAATATTCATAAAAATATATCATATGGTCTAGATGAAATAAATTTTACAGGATACAAATAATTTTTGACTATCAGGTGCTAGAGGCTCATAATACTTTAAGACTTCTTCTCACAAAGTTTTCACATGGTAATCTCTAAGAAGGGAGGTCATGAGGAAAAAACTTCCAATAGGAATTCCATAAGTTATATATTTTAATTGGATATTCCAATCTATAAAATTGTATATTAGTCATTAGACATGATATTATCACTAATTTATATCATGAATCACATACCTTGATGTATGTATGAAAATCATTATGATATATTCTTGTGGTGAGGTAGCATATGTCAGGTGCATCATAAGTGATATGATATTAATTTAATAAGTCTAGAAATAATTTTTACCATTTGGGTTTTGAAAGATTATATCTCTGGCCCTTTGAAAAATAATTATCTAACTAAAACCATGGTCATGGTAGTTCATCAATGAGTTCATTTATAACACTCAAATAAATATAAATCACGAATATAGGTTCATGAAACAAAAATATGCAATGTGATTTATGAGATATCTAGACAAAGGGATTATATTACACAATAAATTTTTATATGATTTTTTCATTGTGACATTAACTTCTTTCTCTATGGGTTCCTTGACATGTTTCCATACAATGATCTTGGACTTTAGGAAAGTTCTTATAATTCTTCTAATAAATAGGCTTAGAGGACCATGCAATAAGCATATATAGAATCACAGTTAAACTTTATTTGAATTTAACATTAATAATAAATATCATTCTTATATTATTTAATAATAATTATTTATTCTATGTTGATCAGATAAATTCAATCAACAGATATATTCAAGTTTAGAATATGTTACTTGATAATTAAATATATATTTAGATGCAAGTTAGTAAATATAATATTTTTTTTATATCTTGTTTATTATTCACAAGTTAATAAATAAAAATATATTTATCCACCAATTTAGTGAATATAATAATTTAAATATTTATTTAGTTATGTGAATAATAAAAAAAATATTTATTTGTATGTTTAGTAAATATAATATTTATTTTTTAATTTAATAAATAATGTAGTGATATTTATTTATATAAATATATATTATTCAAGGTTTGATAAATGTCATAGACGATTAATGGATCGAGTTAAGGACCCAATGTAAAGGATATATTTTATTTAATATCATTTTAGTAAGTATTTATTTATTTATTTAACAAATGATAATTAAATATCCCTAAGATAGTGCATTCCATGGGATATAATAATAATAATAATATTAAAAGACATGAGGTTTACTTATAATAAAAAAATAGATAAAGTTCCTTTATTTAATTACTAATTTCTTAACCTTAAGTCTATAATCTGATTTATATCATTTTTGGAGTGTGATAGAATAATTGTTCACAATGAACTATTTGAAGATAATTCTATGAAGGTTGAGATAAACTCTTAATAAATCCCTCAAGAATTCAGAGAGAAAAACCATCATCTTCCCTCTCTATAATGATATAACAAAACACTATATTAGTCACAATCAACACTGAATGACATTAGGTGCTTGGTTTCTTTTCACCAGTTCCTTGAATACCAATAGAGAAATCATGAGATTCATGGAGTCGTGTAGATACCAAAAGAGGAAATACAGTTTTTATTATTCACTACAACAATGATACAAAAAGAGTGGAATCTATATTGATAAAAAAACAAGAAGAATTATCAATTTGAGGAAATTCTTAGTTTTAAATTAATTATATATTTTAATCGAAAAGATCCTCTATATTAAAAATATTTTAATTTTTCATCATGTTATACATATTTATTCAATGAAATTGATGAATTTTTTTGGTAACGTCACTATCTCCTTAAATTGTTCTTCAAAACCATAATTTTAGTGGTTAATGTTTAGTGGGTAAAAACATTTAAAAATTTAAGGATGGAAGGAGGATATTAAAATTCTCTAAATAAAATGCATGAATATTCAAGTGAAACCATATGAAATGTAATCACTCTATTCCCCATTATAATATATAACACAACACTCCTTTTTTATTGATCTGTAAAATGAGTCCAAAAATAAATTCAATGCATGGATTCATCCATATTCAATCTATTTTTCCCTTATTTTTATTTTTTTCAAGGAATATGAGATAAAAAAGGAATAAAGTTAATGAATGAAAGTTCATGCCCTTTTATTTTTGAGAGGTAAATGGGTCATACAAGAAGTATAATTTGGATCTAAATCTAATACCCATTATTTTCTCTTTATTTTATATTTTTTAGAGAATAAGATGATGTAAATGATACATTAATGGTGAATAATTACACATTTATATTTCTCTCTCCAATTACCATAATAGTGAAATAAACATCATGAAACCATCGACAAGATAATTCCCAAATAACACACACTAAATTCCCTTCACCCACACTCAAACTTGAAATAAGAATAAAAATATATTAATTGTGAAGATAGGTAAGGATAAATCATCTTGTAATTTGGATTAAACCTATAATGAAATTCATGATTTTAGGGGCTAAACAGGGGTTTATGTAAAGGATAAGTTTCAAGTTAATTTTTTTTGAATAAGGTCCTCAATCATACTAAAAACTATTCATGAACTACAGTGATTTTAAAGAGAAATAATCACAAGTTTTAGTTTTCATAAAAAATCCAAGTTCCAATTAATAAAGTGAGGATATTAGGAATAATTTATCAAAAAGGTTTTAAAAAACCTCTTAATACTGGAAAAATATTTTTGGTCTATGTTTTATTAATATGGATTTAATTTTTTTTTCAAAACAATAAAAATGTTTTGAGAATAAAATTCCAAGAAAAGATTCCATATAAAAAATCTTGTAAAATCCATTTTTTTTCAAAAATAAACCCAAATTCCTCAAATAAAATTAAATATTGAAAAATGATATTTAATATTAATTGAATATCAATACACAAAATAAAGAAAAAGAAAACCGAAATGGAGACATAAATTTTTTTATTATTGGTTTTGTTTTGTTAGTTTTTTAGTTTTTAGGGAAAACTAAAATCCTAATAACATGTTGGTTCTATCCCGCAAACCTAAAAAATACAATAACCTAAATGTTAAAACACCATATATATAAAACAATTTAAGAGTTTTAGAGATAAATAAATAACCTTGATATATATTATTAGTAATTAGATTGTGGGTGGGGATTATTTTAAGAAACTACTATAATATGTTTCCTCACTATTATTAAGGAATACCTTGCATCATTTTCTTATTAGAATAAAATCCATATCTCATTTATAAAATATATTTTTTATATTGGAATAAGTGAGAATAAAATAAATATGATAGCCTCTTCTTTAATTGATGGTTTCTCATTTTCATAATCTACCTATATATCTTAAAAAAACGAAGAAATTGAAGAATCAGATAGACCATTTAACATATGACATGATTCAATGGTAAAACATGTATGAAAATTATAAATTATAATTTAACAATCATTTCAAATTTAAATACAAAGGTAATTGTTTTTCTAAAGTTTTTTTAGAACTTAAACATCATTTTTCAACTCAATAATTTTCTTAAATGATGGGGGGGGGGGGGGGTTGAAAACGACTCCATAAAAATATCATTTTCATACATTTTTGAATATAAAAAATTTATTGTGGGGATGTGGATGGTTAGAATAAATATTAATATTTTTTTTATCATTGAATGGTGATATCATCAACAATTTATCCACCCAAAATAATAAGTTTCTCTAAATATTTTTCTTTTTTCACATTGAAAAAAGATTTCATCATTTTATTATGAGATTCCATTTGTTATTGAAATTTATGATTACAATATGTTATATGATATCATATATCTTAATGAAAATTATTTTAATAATATATGGTAATTATCTAAGGTTTCTTAATAATAATTTGAAAATTTTATCATGTTGTAGAACACATCAAATTAGATTATTATTTTTTTACGAGAAAAACTTCTGTAATGTGATAACCCTAGGTAATCCCCCAATGAAGACTTAGATCATGAAATATAAAAAGGAACCAAATTCATGTGAATAAATGAAATTATAGGAAATGGTGGAATTTTTAATTTGAATATAATAATTTATTCTAAGTTAAGAAAATGGGTTATGCTATGTAGGGAAATCATGATCAACATGAGTAAGTGTCTCTTCATGCTCAACTGTCCTCACTCTCAAAGGATGTGAGAAAGGTAAAAGATTCATTACTTATTCAAAATTAAATCTAATATTATACATGATTTACCAATAATATATATCATATAATTAAATTGGAAACATGATTCCATTCACCAATAACCATTAAAAATTGAATTATTTTTCTCCAATGTCATTATCCAAACTTGTTAAGGAAACACATATTGAAATTACCAGGTCATCCTAATTTCTGTATAAAAATAAAATGATATCATATTAAAACACACACTATCATGAGTACTATCCTATAAATTTAATCAATCAATGAAATCAATAAGAAATATTACAAGAAACGAATGTGAGAGAAGATAACAACCGCTTTAAATCATCACAAAATATTTTTTATGCATGAAACATGAGGATATGCATTCCTTTGATTCTTATTTGAGCATACCATCAAGAAAACATTAAAAAAAATAACAAAAATAACAAAAAAATAAAAAAACATATAACTTCTATTTATCTCGCAAAGAGTGAAAACATGAAGATTAAATCAAGAGACACTCCCTAAATTTATTACAATGAGGGTTTATAAGTATATGGAAATAAGGAAGAAGAAATTGGATAAATAAAACATTAAGATATTATACTTATATTCAATTATATATATCCATATTCCATACTTTCTTCTAAAATTTTAAAACTATTTTAATTAAAGTGAATTCACCCATTTATAAGAAAGAGGTTTGGTGTATTTTATCTCCAATTTCATTCTTCAAATTTTAAATCACCCCCTAGACAGATGAATCTTGAAAGGTGATGAAATATGAATTTGTTTAGATATATCTTATCTATTCTCATATAAAATTTAAAATCTATTGAACATACATAAAAAATAATTATATATAAATTACTAAAGTAAAATATTATAGTATGATGGACTTTTAAATTTCATCTACTTACATGTATCAATTGAGATCCTTAATTACTAAATATTTCACTGATATTTTACATAGATATATAAAATTGAGTTATTTTCATTTACCACTAGAATCATTCCATTTAGATTCATTTATTTTGAGTTAGGAAATATTTATTTAGGGTTAGTAAATTCTATCTGCCTAAAGATTTACCAATTTTCATGCTTTATTTGGGACCCATAAAATTGGATTTAGTATTTGGTCTAGTTGAATTAAATCAATTACAATAATAATGGAATCATAAAAAATTATTTTTAAAAATTGAATCAGTTTAAATAATGTTATATCAAGACTAAAAAACTATTGGTTTTCCATATAATTAAGATAAATTTCCCTATTGTATGTATATTTATATAATGAATGAAAAATGAGAATTCAATGAAAAATTATCAAGTTATGTGATACTAGACATAGAAAAATGTGAAATATATTCTCAATTGTGTGAAAATATAGGACAATTCACTCCATAATCACACCCACACACCTAATAATTTTTACTCCTTAATGAAAATCAAATTCCTTATCAAATCCACACAAAAATAAAAAATGAGATAATTTTCTAAGATCATTCCAAAAATAAAATTCCACATATCTGATACATTAAAAAATAATTCCCTTTATTTTCTTCTCTCACATTTAAATTTGTTCAACATTGAGAGTCCATCCAAGATCTAATAACATTATATCTCACTTGTATATTAATTCCACTCTTCAATCAAGGAAAGTATAATCTTCAGCTATGCACATAGGTGAAAAATACATGTATCACCATATGATTGAAAATTATATCATTCATCCACACTATTAGATATAACATTGTTTTCAATCATGATGATTTTTTCAAGGTGGTTTTGTGCCTAAGAGTTGGTTGGTAAAAGAATTTAAAAATTTAGGGTTGAAAATGGAGGTTAAAACTAATTGAATACAATATATGAATATTCAAGTAAAACCACATGAAATATAGTCACTCACTTCCCCATTATAATATGTAACACCATGCCTCCTTTTTCTTGATATGGAATATGATTAAAACAATACATGAAGTGAATTGGTTCATACTTATTCTCATTTTTTTTATTTTTTATTTCTTTCAATTAAGATGAGAGAATATAAGAATACATTGAATTAATGAATGAAACCATTTATTTTTGAGAGTGTCATGAGTCATGAAAGAAAAATAATGCATAATTCAATCCCATTCCATTTATTTAACTTTTTATTTTTTTTAGTTTTTAGGAGAATTGGATGATATAAATGTTAAATAATGATTTATATCCATTTCTATCTCCAATGACCAAAATAGTGACACCGACCTCACACACCTAGAAATGTACTACTTCCCAAATAACACACATAAAAGTCCCTTCCCCCATACTCAAACTTGAAATAATCATGAAAATATATTAAGTGTGAAGGTATGTTAGGATAAATTAGATTGTAATATTGATTAAACTTGTAAGAAAATTCATGGATCCTAAGGCATAAACAAGAGTTAATGTGAGGGGAAGGTCTCAATTTAAAATTTTGTATAGAAAAATAAGTGACACAATAAAAATAAAAAATTTCCTGAACTCTAGAGCTTTGAAAGAGAAGTAATAATATGTTATATGTTTCATAAAAAATACAAGTTCCTCTAAAACAATTGAGGGTATTATGAAGAATATTTCAAAAATCATTTATAAAACCACTCAAGACCAAAAATATATTTTGGTCTTGTGTTTCATGGACATGGATTTCAAAAAGTATCCAAACTCATAAAAATGTTTTTAAAATAAAATTTCAAGAAAATATTCTATATAAATAATCATTTAAAATCCATTTAAAAATATATAAATTTAACTATATCAACATTAATTAATGATGGAAAAATGATATTGAATATTCATTGAAGATAAAAACAAAAAATAGATAAAAAGTAAAAAATGGAAATATAATAATTATTTTTTTGGTTTATTTTTTTTATTTTGATGGAAAACTAAAATCCTAATTATATGATGGTTCCCTATCCTAATAATAAAAAATAAATTATCCTCAATATTAATATAAAAAAAATAAGGAAATAAATTTAAGAGTCTGAGAGGGAAATAAAAAAACCTATAAATTAATCATTTGTAATAATATGGTGGGCATGGATTCTTTTTAAGAAACTATCAAAATATTTTTCCTCTCTATTTGGGTTGTAAGAACCTAAAAAAAACCCATGCATAATTTATTCTCATAATCTCATACATCTCTTATTCTTATAATATATGATTTTATATTTGTATAAAATAATATGAAATGAATATTTTAGCCTTTTCCTTGAATGATGGTTACTTCCTTGCATCATGTGACTACATATCATGAAAAGGACTAAAAGAAGACAATATAGAATCAGGTGATTAATTTTAAATAAGATACAATTCAATGATAATTCATGAATGAAACTTCTAGATTTCCATTTAATAATAATTTCTAATGAAAATATTAGTGGCAAATTTTTTATAATTTTTTTGGAGCTTTATCATTATTTTTTATCTATGCGAATTTCTTAAATATTGGAATGGTGTTTAATGACCACGTATCAATTCACTATTCATTTAAACCACTATAACACCATTTTAATTTTTTTTATTGAAAATACAATTTTAATAATCAATTTTACAACCCATTTGGTTCAATTATATATTATTAAATACTGTTAAAAAATCATTTCACTTTTTTTATTTTTATATTATAGATGGAGGTGATTTCCAGAGCCTAAGATTAAGTGGGATAAAAATGGGCCAAGATGAATAGAATATTTATAAAACATGTGAACTAATTTTGTCATTTAATAAAATATATGCATACGATTATGCTTAAAGTTTGTGGATATATCCCTGAAAATATGGGATACAACTCTTAAAATAAAACCAAAGCATAATTCCTACAACCCATAGACTGAATGATATGATCTATCTAGGAAACTTTATACACTCAAAGTAAAGAGTATTATTTGGTATTTTAATAATATATCCCAGTTTATAAATTAATTAGCTACCAAATGTTATAAGGAGAAATAACTATAGGCCTTCCAATAACTCTTCTCAATTTTCAATGTCAAGATAATTTCATTTACTAATAAAAATCTGAGAAACAGTTGGAATTGAGAAATCTATGTTCGCAAAAATACATTCCACTTTACATATGAAAGGACACATTAGGTTCTCTACTTGAAATATAAAATACGGGGAAAGGTTCTATAATATTGGAGTTTTAATGTAGTACTCTCTTCATCTTAAATATTGTGGAGGTACCTATCCTCATAGGTAGATCCAGTACATGGATAGAGTTCCACACGAGCCCCCTCCCCTATCGATGGCAAGATAAAATGTGGGTGATCATTGAGAGGGAGATATACACTTATAAAATGAGTTATACAACTTAATTAAAAACTAGTTTAGTGTAGTTTTTGGGTTTAAATTATTATTTCAGATGTATCTTGACATATTTTCAATGTTTTGAAGAATTTATATAAAACATTTTTTATTTAATCATCAATTAGTTTTTAATATTAAGTGTGTGACTTGTGTTTTTATGATAGGAAAAAAATTAATTATCTTCTTTCCCAAAAATTTGAGATTTCAATGTTCTATGGAAGTCTTTTAAGCATTAATATAGTCTTGATCTTCACTACGTGATTGTGAATTCAAGGTTTAGTTCTCTGTGTATTATTTTTGAGGATTTGTGGGTAACAGATATCTTAGTTAATCCTCAACCCTGTAATTATACAACAACCTCAGAATCATTTGAAAGAAAGGAATTTTCCAATAGTTTTATTAACATTGAAATTGTTTCCTCGTATTTCATTTAAAAACCAAATCTATTTTCCAACTATTAAAATATTTAATTAATTTATTTTTTTAAATCATCATTAAAACCCCCATATTTTTAGTTTTTTTTTCTAAATACTCACTATAAACCTTAAAATATCCTCAATAGATGACCTAGGTTATTCCATATGTTATAAAATAATATCTAAAACATAATTCACTTGACATGTTATGATGAATCAATGACATTTTGGTGTTGTTTTTTTGGTGAGATCCAGTTTTTAGTTTACGTTTTTGATAAGAACTTAGTGTATTTTGTAAATATTAATGTGTTTATTTTATTACATAACATTTTTATAAATTTGTGTCCTAATATTTATTTTTTAGTATTTTTTCTTATGATGTATTATTTATCAGGTGAACTAATTACTTTCAAACATGAACTGGATAAGATCTTACATAATCAACACTGAGAAGCACCAAATGATCCTTAGAAGGAGGACACAAAAAAACACTTTTCTGGATCATTATTTTTCTTATAAAAAAGTCAATACTGAAATAAATTGAATAATATGGATGAAAATTACTACACATTAAAATAATTTACATCACCGGATGTGGATATTCAACTTGTGTACATTCAAATACAAGAGAAAGCACCAAACTTTAAACTAAAATCCACTTTAATTTACTTATTACTAAAATTTCATAGACTTGGTAGAGAAGGTTGACATAATAATTTAAAGAAATTTTACATTTTATGTGCAACAATAATACCATCAAATATGGTTGAGAAACTTGTAAAAAATATGGCTTTTCCATTATCAACTAAAGACACTACAAAAGATTGGTTTCACTTTTTTAACTACCCAATTAGAGGCTAGTAGGTAATGAAATGACTTTTTATTGAAAAATATTTCCCATCCTCTCAAACAACAATAAACAGAAAATAAATATGTGTAATAAAAAAATATTAAAGGGGAACACTTCATGAATATTGGGAATGTTTTTAAAGACTTTTTGAAAGTTTTACACACCACCAAATAAGTGAAAAAAATTTAATATAATATTTTTATAAATTTTTAATAACAATTGATTTTAATATGATTGATACTTATACAGGTATATTTCTAATGGATAAAAAACCAAACACTATGAGTACCCTAATTGAGAACATGGAAGAAAACACACAAAAATTAGGTTTCAGGTATAGTTTAACCATCAGAGGAGTCCATGAGGTGCAACGTTCAGATTTTGAGAGAGGTTGGACATAAATTTTGAAGAATTAAGTTCCCTACATAAATAAAATACTCTTTCCCAAGGGAAATACCAACACCCTCTTCCAATTTATTATGGTATATGTTCCACTAACACCCACTATTATGACCAATTATCTCAATTTATAGAAACTTATGATAGTTTTGAGGAAATCTTCCTAGGACATCCATAGAATAACCCATGAGGCAATAACCATACTATCCATCCAAATATGAATGGAAATATAACTAATACTATAGGTAAAAGTAATGTCCTAATAAACCTTAATAATAATGAAATCACATAGGGGAGTATTGTCATCATCCACCACCACCCAAAAATTCTCAAACACCTCAAAGTCCTTCTTACACCCCCCTCACAAACCTGAGTGTTGACTATAAGGATTAGTTATAAAATATCTGAAAATAATTTCCATTTCCAATAAACAACCCAAGATTCTATCCAAGAAATAAAAACCCAATTAGTCCAACTTGACAGCTAAGTGGGTGAAATATAAAGTCAAGGGTTTAGAAAGATTTCTTTTCAAACACTATCCAATACCAAGGCTAAGGTAAATGTCAGTTCCATCAACCTTTATTGTGGCATGATACTTATAAGACTAAGGGAACTACCATTAGAGTTATACCCTATTAAATAAACCAAAATTCCAACGACCTCAAAAAACAAAAATGAGGGATAACCTTACCTAGAGAGGATTTATAAGTACCCAACCTTAAAACATTACATAATCTTGAGTTTTAGTCAAGAAATTATTTTCTTTCAAATTGATGATCTTTTAAGGTTTAGGGGTTTATATAATTAAGACATAAATCATACATAAAAAACCATGAAATACAAAGTAGATAATTCTAAACAAAATCCATTTTTCCCATAATGTAAATATCATGATCTATTTTATGAAACTCTTCATGTAATCAAACATAAATTTAAGAGGTATAAAGAACTTTTAGGAAAAATTCCTACAAAAAGAGACCTGATAAAAATCATGCTTGTTATTTCTGAACCCATTGGTTTATGCAAAAATTATAGATGATCTATCACCCCTTGGGCCCATTTCAGAACCCCAAACACATAGGGTTATGCTCTATGTTCTCACAAAATGATCTCTATCTACATTATCGTAGTCTAAGTATCACGAATTTAAACTATATTCTTTATTTTACTCACCATAGGATTTTTAAAATATGTGAAAAATGTATAGGTCGTATGATGTTAAACTACACCAAAGTATGGTCCTAGATGCACAAACTTAAAATGCATAACTAATGTCTCACTATACAAAACATAAAACTATAGAATGAATCATCATCCTTTCTCAAGAGGGAAACCCCAATTTTGGTTCCAATCTTCTACTGCACCACTATCACGAACCATGTATGGCTTGATTCTCGTCCCATGAGATATATAGGGATGCTCAAATATTTCATCCTAGTCCCCAACACAACCATCATTACCATTGTAGTTTTATCATCCTCACCCTGTCTTCATGATTAAAACCCTCATATCAAGTTCCTTTATCTCACTTGATAATGAAATGAAACTCCTTTTAGGATTCATGGTTTAACCCTTAACTATGCTAATACACCTCACTGAGGTGTTCAATACGTGATGGAGTAGCACTTACAGTGTTGGAATATGCTTGAAAATACCTTATGTTCACCCTCACACTTTGGGTCTCCCTTGATTTAGATTCTAATAATCAACCATGTCTAAATGGCCCCCCTACACTGATGGACCATTGAAAAATAGGCATGACTCCCATCCAAGGCACATACCCTGGATTACTTCTCACATCAAATAACAGTTCCTATATACAAAAAATGGTCAATGGTAAATCCAAAGCTTTGTCAACCTATACTTGATAGTGTGGTAGTGGAACCCATGTTTTGAACATGTTCAGAATTCATCCTCAAATCAGTTGTCACTATACTTATGATTTAAATATAGTAAATCTCAATTTATTTCCTTAACTTATCCTTTGTTCCAGTTGAATTCAAATCACTTAGTGTTACCCCAATTGTGAATTAATGCATATTTCTAAAACAAGTCAATCAAGTAGGGTATTTCCCTAGAATTTGTTCCCTTCTATTGGGATTATTTTAATGTTCAATGTGTCATTATAACCCAAAAAGTTTGCCTTTATTTTCACTCTTATTTGATATGTGTGATATTCTTCTACTCCTTATTTCCCAAACAGAGAATGAAAAACATGATCTTAGGTTTTTTAGTGGATTGTTTCTCCAGTATGATTGAGACACAGGGATCCACCTATGGTCTTAGATACATGACCATAAACTACACAATATATCCATGGTCCATTCTCTATGATTGTAAACTAGTAACAAATCAGGTCTATGTATCATGACCTTAAACTATGTGTGTTTCCCCTGAGACTGTTTGTTTGGAACTGAGTTTCTTTAACCCTCCCATCATGTTGGGTTTGTTTTAACTTTTTTCCCTCACAAACTCCCTCAAAACAAAACCCCTAGTCTAAGCATCATGACCTTAAACTATGTTCATATCTTTTTAAGGGTTTTAGTGCAATACTACGACTTTTATTTTTAATAGGATTCACTTTTACCTATACACTACGTGGAAAATATCACCCTTATGGTCCAATATCCATGACCTTAAACCAATAGTATCGCTTGGTCAAAGCTATATGACTTTAAACTATAAAAAATACATTGTCCATACAGTATGGTAGCAAATTGTGTGTTTAAATTCCTTTTCGTACGATATTGAACTACACGATGTAGTCCCCATCGCATGACTTAAAAATGTGCAGATACCATTAGGCCCCCACTAAAGGAGATGATCATTTTTAGTGATGATCACCTACCACACAACCTTCCAAAAATATGTGTGGCTTAATTCCAACCCTATGAGATACATAATAATGTATGGATTCCCCATTACAGAACTAGACATAGGCTCTATACACATGCATTTTTCCCCTATTTATGAGACATTGGAAAATTAATATCATGATTTGGCCCCTATTTTTATCAGATCAACCATCCTTTCCTAGCCCCTTATGATAATGATTCAGATCTGTGCATAAGCCTTTTTCAGCATAGAAATAAGTGTGTATTGTCTCCCATTTCATGGGATACATATATATTATTCTATCTCTTATCTTAGTCCCAACTATAAGTCTCCCATTACATCCACATTTCCAAGGTTCTTGATGCTCTATTTTTATACTACATCCCCTTCCTACACATTAGGGTAGTTTAACACCTAGAAAAAAGTGGTCTAAGATCTATGACCCTAAAAATATCCACCATGGTCCATGCATCATGACCTTAAAATGCGTCCCTTTTTCTTGGAGGTTTGTTTATATTAGTGAATGGTTTTTCTGATTCATGTCAGTTTTATTTCACTCGTTCTAGACAAGTATCCTCCATATTTAGTTTGATCATGACAAACCTAAAATCTATAACACCAAGAATCAATTTAGTTTTTACAAGGAATGGAAAAACTTTTTCTTAGTCTCTTCTATTTGCAACATCCCATAAAACCTAATACACCCCATCAATATTCTCATATACACAATTGTGTAACCCCAAAGTGTTCAGCCCTATATTTTAACTTTTCCTTTCATATCCATACTTCGTATCCTTATAGTTTAAATTTCCCTATCACTCCTCCATATATGAATGGGTTCCCCTACGATGATGGAATAAATCCAAATAAGACTACCTCCCATCCAAGAAACACACCCTATATGATTTATGGTAACAACGTAATGTTTTCCATATGATGAAATTGGTTAATATCCAATCAAAAATTTATTTTCCCCATCCTTGGTAAATTGATAGTGGAATCAATTCCCTAAATTTGGTCAACAATCATCCCCATCCGGTTCATCGACTCCCTAGAAATTTTGATTATGGTAGAAACAATTTACCTTAATTTACTCCCCTTCAATTAAGAGGCGTATTAACAGACATGGTATTTCCCTTTCATACCATTTAGTATATTGACAGGCTGAATTGATCTTATTATATTACACTTAACTTGTCTCCCGTTATTCATGGGTTCTTTCAGTGGTTGATTTATTATTACAACCCCAAACCATTCATCCCAAGCACTATTGTATGACATGAGTATCCATATATTGTTCCAATTTTCTCACATCAAGCCTGAATCATCTAGGTTTATGGATTTTTGATCGGTTCTCTCAATAACATGATCAAGATTCCCTCATATTCTCACCATACATCATTGAATTGCATGTGTAACATCGTTTTCATATGATATTAAACTACATGGTATTTTACTTTATGGATAACTTAAAAAAATACGTTATTTCTTACTTGAGAGGAAAACCCCCTCATGGTGCTAGTACCATACCATTCCACCTTCTAGAACTATATATGGCTTGATTCCTATATTATGGGGTATATAATGACATCCAGACACTCTGTCCTAGACCCATGAATAAGCTCTAATTGCTTCCCATCCTAACATTTAGGCTCCTCAAAAAACTCAATTTGATCCATTTCCTAGATCATCTTTTGGATGATTCCCCTTATCTATGTATGATTAATATCTACCTAAGAGGATCACCCGATTATTCTTTTTTAATGGAGACCCAACCTTGTTCATATCGCATCTTATTTTCCACTAGAACATTTACTTCTCTCATGCAAATGATCCATATCTATATAGATAAGTTTCTAGTCCATTCGTCATGACCCTTAACTGTATTCCCTGCAATGGTAAGATGATTAATGCTTGTTTTGGACCCCATGGGTCCTTCCATTCAAGCCATGTTTGTATTTACTCAAACAAAAATATTATCTCACATCCCTATAGTCCTAACTAAATGATCTGAAAATGTATAATACATGGTTCTCGATATGAATCCTTAAACCACTAAACCCATTTTGGTTAAATCTATATGAACTTAAACTACCAATCCTTATATATCAACAATATTCTTCTCAGGGTATGGTATAATTAAATCGAGGACCTATGTTTCATGAACTAGGGGGTCAACATTGATAAATTTCAGTGTTTTTTTCCTCAGAATTGGATATTCTTCTTCCCCATAAGCTCTAATTTTACAGGGTGATTTTTTGACACCAAAAAGTTGTCGAGGAAAGAATTGAAGGTGAAAATAACAAATTGATGCAAATCCAGCCTGGACCAAACAAAATTCACAACAAGAGGATGTGTTCATGAATGGAAGTCATAACACCATGAAACTTTAACCTCCATGAAGGATGTAATACTACAAAAAACATATCATAAAATTACCCCAATGCCTATATATATCCCCTTAGAATTCCATTTTAGGAAAATATAACCTTTGAAATTATATCATAATATCTCAACTCATGAAACTCTGACCATTTCATACTAGAAGCCCCATGGATTCCCATAGGTGAAAACCCTTCATGGAAAACCTCACACGAGTCCTTAAAAATATTGAAACATTTTTGAGATGAGATTCATGAAACTCCCATCCATGAAGAACACACCTTTCTCTTGAAGAAGATTCTTTGCACAACTCTGGGATTCATGAGACCCTAGTCTTTTGCAAAACTCATTTCATGGACATATAGAGGGAACACTTATTCTAGTGATCCTGATCTCACATAACCCCAACATTAAATAAACCCATAAATTTCACAAAACCTCCATGAGGTACCTCCATTTGAAATATATTTTCACCAAACATAGTTTTGT
Organism: Viscum album; assembly: GCA_963277665.1. Taxonomy (NCBI): domain Eukaryota; kingdom Viridiplantae; phylum Streptophyta; class Magnoliopsida; order Santalales; family Viscaceae; genus Viscum; species Viscum album. The sequence goes on along the minus strand of OY728135.1, from coordinate 244,585,045 downwards.
GAAAGTTAGGTGCTCATGGGCCCCACATAATCTAGTTGTTTTAGTGAAAAATCCACATGAACAACAGGTATCATGGACCCTAATGTCCAAGACCTTTTTACCAAGCACACGCTATGAAATATCCTTGTATTTTTCTCTTAAGCATGGGCTCTCTCATGTCGGGCCTCTTATATACTGCCTGAAGAGGGAATTGTTCATGACTTTTTCTATTCAAAGAAACCTACATAGTGGATCTATAGGCCTTGACCATATAACTCTTGAGGGTGACCACCCATCAACCCCATAATAAGAATGTGTAAAACCCATGTATCCTTCTCTCTTACTATCTTAACCAGGAATGTACAACTTGATGAATAAGATCTAAGAAACTCCAATGCTATAAGACATTAAAATACATAGAAAAATTTCCTACTCATATGATGTTAAACCACATTACAATATTCTTAGCACAAGATGTTAAAATCTACCCATAACTTATGAAATTAAAATAGGGAACCCCTAGTGATGAGCTTAGGACTCCCTATGTGATGAGTATGAGATTCCTCATGTGATGATCGTGGGATGATCTACCCAATTTATTTGGTATATTCAATGTCTAAGCCCTACACCATCCCATTTCACCACCCCTTTCATGACATGAACATCCTTACCACGTAGCACAAAACATAATGGCATAGTCCTTCTACATGACCTTAAATTGTACAATATAAATATTTGGGTTTTGATTCCTATCATTTAGAAAGATATGTAGGACGCCTCCTAGTGGTCCAATCCCAAAATTCACAATGACCTTCCCCCCTTCACAATGGTATTCCTTAGGCGATGAGATCGAGATAACCATACCCTCACTAAAATAACTCCCCATGCCATTTTAGTCCCCCTTAAGAGACAATTTATTTGAAGAATGATAATATTTCTAGATTACACCGAACCTCTATCCATAAAAATACAAAGTTCAACTCGATTTTGGAATCACTATAGGATGCTAACTTGTTCTCATACCAATACACAACAATAATATATGGTACGCGACCCTTCAATAGAATTTAAACCTATGAATCGATCCATATGTGATGAGAATATATGGGAGCATTCACAGAAGACTCAAAATATGTGTTGACCTATACGTGACAAGAATATATGGGACCATCCACAATGGACTGTAAATATGTGTCAACCCATACATTAAGTGAATATATGGGACCCTCCTATTAGAATCTAAATATGTGATTGGATCAGTACTTGAAAAACCTATATGGGAAGTTCCCCCACTCATATTTAAATGTATGAACCCAAGGTTATGATCCTAGGGAGCCATAGGTGATGAGCCTAAGAAGCCTATGTGATGAGCATATGTTCCCTTCTCTCTTTAGTTAGGTAAAGAGCCTAAGACAATTCCTCCAAGGATAAGAACGATATTACTTATGTGATGATCAAAATAAGATTATGTGATGATCGTGGGATCTATCCACCCTTTTCTTAGGTGATGAGACACATACTCTTATCGTATGTGATGAAAACCATATTCCCTAGGTGAAGATCCTAGGGTTCCTTATGTAATGATCATAAGTTTCCAAGAGTGATGAGAACTGGATTACTCACATTAAAATGAAGGTCAAATTATGTGATGAGCATAGGATGTTCTAAGAAACTATCTTAGGATTCCTTGCGCATTGAGATTAAGGTGCCTCAAGGTGATCAAAAGTTTCCTTGGAGTTTATAACTGAGATGACTTATTTCACTAGAATAATATTCCCAAAAAACATCAAATGATGAAGATATTTATAAATTCCGAACATGCCCAACAGAAGCATCATCTCTAACTGCATTTTCCTTCCCTATTATGACACCACACGACATAATTAACCAGTGAACACTAGAATATTTAGCTGGGAATGAGATTCATGAACATTTTTTAGATCTATAAGGGAGAATTGGACTAGGAAACAAACTCCAAGGAGGAATCTATAGAAGGAATATCTGACATTCCATCTTCTTATTCTAATTGAGGAGCATAAATTACTAGCCCTGGTGGTGAAGGCTATCTTGGAAAGTAAGAATAAGGGGCCATTGGATCACAATTAGTCCAAATATGAAATCCCATATGAAATCAAGATATGATGTACGTGTTATAAAAAATCCTTGATTCACCTCTTAATTATAGAGAGGAATTTGAGAGGTGATGAGATACTAAGTGAAGTAGATCATATCCCATCATTCACAAATAGATGAATATATAGAGTGGGGGATCAAAATATTTTATTACATGCTCTATACCTATGTCCTAGATTTTAGAGGCACATGGGATACCCATTTAGTATTTATAGAGTTTAGTTATAACAATATCAATCAATTTTTTTTATCAAAATTCATTATTTTTTGGATATATATGGTCAGAAATTCTGGTCTCCCTTTTATTAGATTGAGGTAGGTAATAACTATTGAGTGGGGATAAGCTTAATTCAAGAAAAAATGGGTAATATTCAAGTTATCTGATATTGATTTATGATAACTCAGAGCCACTATACATTTTATGTCGATCATCATCATCGAACCTTGGAGTTTTCATTTGGTGATAAAGTGTTTTTAATGGTGTTAATTCACTTAGGATGTTGATTGCTTGTTAAGTAAGGAAATCTTGCTCCAATGTGTGTGGGACTGTTTTAGATCCCTAAAATGATTGAGAAGGTTATGTATCGATTGGCGTTATATCCTAAATTAATGGATATTCATAACATATTCCATGTATCACAGTTCAATAAATACCAACCGGATCCTTCCAATTTTTTATCTAGGTATAACAAGAGTTAGATATAGATGACCTGGTCACTAATAAATCGATCTGAATTTTTGACTCCCAGAGTATGGTGACATATATGAAATATATTCTATTGATTTAGGTATTGTGGAAACATAGAGGTGATTCTCATGAGATACGGGAAATGTAATATTATATGAGGGGGTAATGGCCTTTTATTTTATCTAATAATGCTTTGGGATATCTTTTTAGGGGAATAAATTGATATGGTTGAGAGAAATGTAACCCCCACAGTGTCATTTTTAGGTATGGATTTTATTTAATTATTATTTAATGATTTCAATTTTCATTTCATGACTTGGATTTGATTTTTTAGAACTCTATAAGACATGAAACCATGAACTGGGGGGGGGGGGGGAACAGTGTGGCGAAGTGTTGCATGAGGGGAATTAGGGTGTCAAATCCTAGGGATGAGTTTTTGGGTTGAGGCTATTTGAGGGTAACACCAAGGTGCAGGGGAATCCTGACTTGGAAGGTCTTTATTTTCTAATAGAGAGTTTTTCTAGCCTCTATGCGAGGATATATGGTCACTATATGACCAAGGGGAATAAAAATGTGACAATTGTATAGGAAATTTATAAATGGATAAGTCCCATACATAAGTGTAATAGTTACTATGTATGGGTACCCCCATATTTAAGAGTCCCAACCATTTTGAAAATCTTGTTTTGGATGGTGTCACAACATGGTAGGTGTTAATTACACTATGGTGGGGAGTTCATGAGGAGGAACCATTCCATGAAGTATATTTTGACTCCATTATATCTAGGGAAAGGTCACACTATGATCATACATAAGGATTTACTCTTATGTATGAGTGTGTACCATCATTCTATGACCAGGTGTGGTCACACCATGACCATATATAAGGGCCAAGTGATGCATAAAGGTATAACATACTAAAAGATTTGGTGGAGTAAGTGGTCAATTCATGATCCATATGTCCACCCTATGACATGAATTTGGATAGATGATTAATGATTCCAATCTGAATTTGGGTAATAAGTGTCACTCTGGGATAGTGGAAGTCATAACATGACCCATTGTGCCCATATTATTTAAAATATCAATTAATTTATTTAATGAAAAGTAAAAAGGTACTTTTTATATTTTACCCTACCATATTATGGGAGGACCCCATACTAAAAATTCCAGGTCATGGAAATCACCCCTCTCACTTCTCCTTCCCTTATTTTTATTTTGAGTGGATCATTCATTAGTAAATCAATGGTAAATAATATCCCTTTCTCCCTTTTGTTATAATATCCTATTCTCATTGATTTCCTTTCTTCTTAAGGTCTATAGAAACCTAGGGTTTTTTTTGAACAAAATTATGATAAGGGGTTCTTGATGTTAGAATTTTCTCTCATCTTAACCAGAGTATTATCACCATCGAATTAATATTTAATCATCTTATGGTAGAAAATTCTATGCCATTATTTTTTTGAGGAATCATTTGTGGTTGAGTTTTTAAAAGTAATATTTTTAACTATTATAAGACATTTTATACCATTATTTTTGGGTACTTCTATGTATGTTATGTTGTTTTCATTACCCTACTATGATGTGTAGAGGTAAAGTGGATTTAAAATAATGTTTTATTGATAAAAAGTATTATTTATTTTTAATTTCTTGATGAAATGACTCTTTTTATGGAAACTGTTATTTAATGAAATAGAAGTCCTTTGAAAAAATATTTCCTCATGGTAACCTTGGGTATTTAGGCTGGGAACCTAATTCTAGTACTAACTAGGAATTTATGATGCTCTCCAAAGCCTTGGATGAAATCACTAACCATGGGAATTTATCTATCTAGTGAATTATAGTTCACTTTAACACTTAGAATTAATGTTTCTCTCCCTGGTGGTTTTCATGGAATTTGATAATATTAGTTATAAAAATGTGATAATACGAGGATCTTAGGAATCCTTAACCTTAGATACCTTAGGGCATATCCCACGACTCTAGTTTGGAGTGATTCTTTACATCTCCATTACATTCATGATTAATTTTTTTTATAAATCATGTTGTGTTTTCCCTGTATTTAATTGTAAAAAGTTTATTTTTATATGTTTATTTTTCAATATAGAATTATTGGATTATCTAACAAAGGTATTGCATGGAACACTTGGTGAGATCTTACTAGTCTTGTTAGGATCACACCCTAGATACACCCATTAAGTATATGTAGACCTTATTTTGACTGATATAGGAAATGGAAAGGCTTAACTTAGTGGTAGTGAATTTCTATGTTAGATAAAATTGGATTCAGTGGAGGTGACATAGTGGGAGTGATCCCTCACATAACAAAGAGATGGATAAAATTTTTTTGGTTTATTTTTATTCTTATTGTATACTTATCCTCTTTTTTATTACCCAATCGGCTTCCATCCCATTCCACTTTAATTGTTTTTTAAAATGTTCGTGTATATTTACTCTTGGATCACATTTATATTAAAACTTATAGATTCCATTTATTTATTATTTCAGTTATTTTTTCGCTTATATTTATAAACTAATTGTTAATAAAAAATGAGGTCATTTTGGGTTCTTGGTTAGGACCCTCCGGATGGATTTATTTGGAAAAACTGTTTCCAAAGTTGTATCCATGAAGACCATGCACTAGTTACTAACCCATGGGGATTATGAATTCCCTTCGGGTCGTTCCATGGTATGACTCAAGAACCTGAGTCAGGATAATCTCATTTTGGTTCATGAAATGATTAGTGGTCTATAAATTTAGTCAACCTATCAATCCCATGAGAATACTCACAAGAAATAAAGGCAAGATAAGAGACCCACTGATAAGTATATTTCATGGATATATTTTATAAGTGTTTTAATTTATTGGTTCTAGAATTAATTGATTATTCTTGAAATTTTTTGAGTGAATTGAATTGTTTTATTTTTTATGATAGGGAACAATGAATATTTACAAAAGGAGAAAAAAGAGGATAAAATATGAGCTTAAATACCGTAGTGAGACCCCAAATTTTTGAAAAGGAAGAAAAGCTAGAATAATGGAGAAACATGATTAAACGCCATGTACTGACATTACATATTGTGATTTTTTTAAAGGATGTTTTCATGCATGAAAATTCGTGACGTCCATACATGCTGTGAAACATCATTACACGTTGTGAATCCCAATTTCACGATGTGATATCTTTCGGGACAAGATTTTGGAGAAGAGTTTTCTTAGATTCTTGGGATTTATATTTTTAAAGTTTACTAGTCACGAGTCATGATTACACATCATGAAATCAGTCAAAGTTTCAAATCTAAATATGAGATTTTCATAGATTCAAAATAAATAAAGGAAAACGTGGATCAGGATTACACGACATGTAATCACATTACATGTTGTAAAACCTGTCGAGAAAAACCAATATGAATCCTATAAATAAAGGAGATGGCTGCAACAATGAGTATATACTAGGAAATAGATAGAGGACAACTTTTGGACGAAGGTTCCCACCTCCACCACTCTCTTTAAGATTTTATTTATTTAATTTATGCACCCACTCGTGGTTAGCATGAGTGGGTGAGTTCTTTATACCGATGCATGAATGATGAATGGGGATTGAATGTATATGGTATTTTATTTTTTATTTCAATTTATTATGGGATTTTACATCTTCTATTCAATTATATCATTTCGATAATTTCTTCTTGCATGATCATTGTGAGCCGGGTTAGGGATTTGGTTTATTTTATTTCTTTCTTTGAGCATGATCATTACTAGAGTAGATTGAATACATTTTCTTAATGTGAGATCTAGGGTTTAGACTTCCACCATGATCATTTGGTTTATCTATTCCGTATCTTTAAATAAGGTTTTAGGTTACCCATTCCTTGTAATCTGAATTACGTGACCATGAGAAAGGAGAACTTAGGATAAAGGGCGTTTTACATGGCCATTGTACTCTCTAGAACCTGATCCCAATGTCTACTTAATTTTTAAGTAATTATTTTATACATTTTCATCCCACGAACCTAGAATCATTACTTCACAGCACCCATTTTATATTTTTTTCTCCCACCTTATTCACAAATCAATTCTCGCTATTTTAGATTTATTTTCTATAAATCGAAATTAGTTTAGGTATTTATTATTTAATTAATATTTTTATCCAACCATATCTCTATGGGTTCAACCTCATAATTTCATATAATATTATACCCTATAGTTTAGCGGTTTGTTAGTTTCATGTTTATAAATTTCTAAATTCGGTAAACCGGCAGGAATTAATGATGCCAGATAGGCTATCACCAACCTAATAAAATCAATACACAATCCATTTTATGTATGAAAGAATAAATATTTTTATTCCATTTATTCTTATTTGAGTATACATATAATAAAATTGAAAAAAAATTATGAACAGAAGAACAATAACCTTGAACCTCTGTTAATCTCTTAAAGAGTTCAAACATAGAGCTTGAGATTACATCAAGATAAATTCCCTAGATTTATCATATATAGGGTTAAAAATTACATGGTTAGAAAGAATAAGAAAATAGAAAATTAAAACATCAAGATCATTCCTATCCCTTCCATTGTATGTGCATATACTCCTCATTTACTTCTAAAATCTTCGAACTCTTTTAATAAATGTTTAGGAACCTATTTATAAGTAAAAATTGTGGAAGATATTATCTTAAATTATATCCTTATAATTTTAATTAATATTTACCCTATATATGAATAAATCTTGAAATATGATCAACCATGAAGTTTTTTGGATACATATTAAATATTCACTAAAAAAATTTCAGGTCCATTGGACATGATTAAGAAAATTTATAACTGAATTACTAAAGTAAAATTTTATGTAATGATGGGATGTTTAGTTTGATCCATTTGAATGCATAAAATAATAAAATCAATGTTCAAGTATTGAAATAATATTTTAAATATATATTTTCTATCAATTTATACATTATTTATGACTAGAATCATCACATTTGGAGTCATATAAATTGAGTTATAGCTCATTTATTAAAGGTTTCTTAATTAACTCTACCAAAAGATTTTTCAAATTTAAATGATATTGGAGTTGGCCCCCTAAAACCTTTTATATGTACTTTATGATTAAATTTATTTATTATATCTAATATTAATAAAAAATTATCAAATCATTATTGTTATTCCACATTATGTAGCATGTGATAATGTCCTAAGAGTAATTGTAAAACTTAAAGGTTATAACAGTTCCCCACAACGATGAGAACCTAGAAGTGCCAAAACAATTTTATTAAAATATATATGTTTTATATCCATATTATTTCATTTTATAGGACATAAATGATATAGTCTATCATGGGTGGAGATTCATAGGGTTTGATGCACTTTCTCATGGTGTATTCCTGTGGTAATTTCCAGTGGAGGAGATAATGAGAAGATGACCCACCAAAAGGAAATACTCATTTATATGTTTCATTGGATATTTCAATATATGGATATGTGTATTTATCCTTATAATTTAATAATATTATTAATTTATATTACTAGTTAATCACTTTGATGTATTGATGGAAATCAAGATGACATATGTTTCTAGGGAAGTAGGATATGTTGGGTGCATCACTATTGGCATTACATTAATGAATAATGTGAGAAACTATTTTCCCCCTCTATTATTTAATAGAATATTACATATCATACCCTTTTACGGGAATGAAATAGATTAAATAAATTCATTTCCATGGTGTTTTGTGGGAAATTTCATTTCTCGAAAGTCAAATGAAGTGGCATCGAGCATATAGGTTGATGATACTAGCATGAAACCTAGTTGATTAGTGATATCATTATAAAGGGATTATAGTACACAATAATCATTCGTATGAGGTTTTACATCACTTTGAAATTAACTTCTTTCTATGTGGATTTCATGGCGTGTTTCTAGACACCAACCTTGGACTTTGGGAAGCTCCTCCTAATGCCACTAAGAAAGGTGCTTAGAGAGTGACACACTAAGTGTATCCAGAACCTCAATTAAATATTAAATATTATTTATTAATTACTATGTTGAATAAATATTATTATCATGGTTTATTAATTACTCATGTTTTTTTAATCACATATATTCAGTCACTAGTTAATTGAGAGAATATTTGTGTGGAGAATATTTAATAAATATTTATTTTCCAGTAAGTGAATATAATAATTATTTATTTATTATAGAATAATGAAGTTATATTTATTTATTAAATAGATAGTCCTTATTCAAGGCTTGGTAAATATTATAGAGGAATGGAAGATCAAGTTTAAATTTTTCATGAGAAATAACATATATAAAATATTATTTAAATAAATTTTAAACAATTTATTCAAGAAATAATATTAAATTAGTTTTCTAGTTTTTTATATGCCAAGAATTATTATTATTATTATTATTATTTACATGAGGTTATATGGTTATTAAGGATATAATAATTAAACATGTGCAATTATTATTTTCTAACCCAAGAACTATTTAAACCCAATTATATTATTTCCAACCCTAACATTGGCCATTTGATTGGATTTTTCACAATGACATATGGAGAATACTCTCAATACCTAGAGAGGTCCTCTCCAAGAGAACTCTCAACAATGGAGAATGATCCTACTCTACCAACCCTATTTATTATTGAGAGATCAAGGATATTCCTTATTTAAAGAAATTATCATAGTGATCATAGTTGTATGAAATAAGCATTAGGATATTCCACACCAACACTTGGAGATTCCTACGACGCCAATCAGAGGTTCATGGGGCATGTGTTGATCATTTATAGTGGGAATCTAAACTTGATTATTATTTTACAATGATAGTACGATGAAGAGACATCAGATTTATTAATAAAGAAAAAATTAATCACAATGCAATTCTTTAACTGCTTAAATTAATTTTAAATCCTTATATAATAATCATACATTTAGTTCCAACATTCTCATGTCAATTAATATTTGATTCAATTTGGTTGGTCACAATACTATTCATCATGTAAATCCCATAGTAATCATCAATTATGAAAAACATTCTAGTTGGTCAGGCCCTACCAGCGCTTCCACTATGCTCAGAACCTTCAAGTGGTATCAGAGAAGTCACATCATAATTTATAATTATTTGAATATCCTTGACTAATTTATGCATTTATTAATATTTTTTAATTCTGTTTAATCATTATTTAAATCCAAATTATGAGATCAACTCTTCTTCCTTTTTTTGTGAAAATATAATAAAAAATTCATTAATTATTAAAGTAGATCATTTGAATAAATAATTTATAGGTTCTAAAGATTCTAGATAGATAAAACAAGAATACACTGATTGTAACCCATAAGTACATGTCGTGTACACATATTTAATTCACTAAGACACCACATGAATTAATTCAAACGATCATGCATTAATTTTAGGAAATGCATAATTACTATACACCATATATTGATCGGTCCAACCTGACACATGGTTATCCAAACAACATGGAGTGTAACTTGTGTACACAATGTGTCTTCCATTAATCATATATGAGTCATGTGTTTTTTTACATGACACATGTGATTGGTAATCATGTAACTAAGATAACACATGAAATTTAACACAGGTAAACATCATGTACTACATTAATTTATATAGAAAGATGACGCACACAGTCCCTTGGTGTGTTTTACAGATAGAAGGTGAAGAATTATACACTATGTGTTACTAGATAGTACACACCATATATATTACTTGATTTCTTGAAATTTTTAAATAATTTTTTATACTGCTTAAGCCTTATCAATATGTGTTCTATGGGTCATTTATTTGAATTATACATTCCATGTGATAGATTTTATAAATATTAAATTTGTAATTAATTTTTATGTAATATTATATACTATATTTTGTATATAATTCACAATATAGTGATTACTCAACGTGGATTAAAATATAACACACTGCGTAAGAAACATGTGTTTGTGTGTCATTTATTATATAGTACATTCCATGAAATTACATGATAATATGTGTTTGATCTTTGAATAATGAGTAAAAATTATACAAATATCATATAAATTAGGTAGTTCAGACATGTACTCACCTCATTTCCTCTAATGTACATGTTTTGTACTTAGTCAGTTTTAAATAAATTATTTAATTTATTTTAAATAATGATGGATGAGAATCTCAAGAATGTTTGGGTGAGAATTAATGTAAAATAATTGATTAATTAAAGAATATAATTTATTAAATTGAGATTGATTTATATTAGATAAGAATAATTGGGAGTGAATGTTAGTTTATTAAATGTGTAATTTGTTGCATGTATGTAGATGATCATGATCATAGAATAAACCTTTATATGCGATTGATTTCCTTTTAATTTATTATTAAATTAAATCAATAGCCTACTTGTCATCCCACCTCTTATTATGTAAGGGCCTATATGCCCACTACTTCCTTTTATGTAATGTATGGAGCTCCCAGGAAAGTGGAGGTGTTTCAAGTTTGGATTCAAAGAAAAACAAATCCAAGAGATACGTGTGAGGACATAAATAAAGTTACATCATGAACCAAGTCACAGTTTAAGTGTTTTCCCCTAGTTTAATAGTTATTTTATCATCTACTAGAAAAACTAACAATTAAGAAAATCTCATGATCATACAATCTTATTATTTTATTTTTGTCAGGTTTAATGGTTAATTTATTTATGGATCTTTTTTCATAATCACATGAATTAATGAATTTACAAGTGTGCAAGATAGAACTAACATAATGTTGATTATGTATAAAATTTATCTAATTTCTTGTTAATCACTTAATTAAATCCACTTAATATTAAAAAATATGTAATAAAGATAAAATGATAAATTTATTCATAAATATAAAAATACATCAATTATATATATTAAGTCGGTATAGCCTTCAACTAAATAAATTAAAATTGAAGCATAGTTTAAAGTTATTGACTGAAAAAATTCAAGGTTATTTCAATTATCAGGAAATTCTAACTTGTTTTTTTGGTCAACTTAAATTGGTTCACATAAAGGTTTGACCACTAAAAACAGGATTTGATGTAACTAAGAGGAAAGGGTTTAATAAATCCAAATCAAGGATTTTAATATTGGGGAGTCTACTCAACATATAAAGGAACTGTGAGTTAATACAACTGAAAAAATTACTCATAGCTTAAATCCTTCAAATAAATGTTTAGGCCAAAGTATGGGTTATGAAAAGGAGAATATGGGCCCTACCACTAGAATAACAACGTATTGGGATATTTCGAAACCAATGGAGAGGGATATTGGATTTTGATAAAATAGTGGGATATTAATAAATTTAATATTTATTATCTAATTTTATAAACTACATTAAGTATTAAAATTATGCACTTCTTAATTTATAGAAACAACAAGACACATGACTCAAACATATCAATATGATCAATATTTTATAAGGATAAAATTCTCACTGGAACTAATTTCCAATAATGGAAAAGGTTCTTATGCATTATTCTTTGTCATTAAAGGAAATCATATGTGCTGGAAAATACTATTCCCGAATCACTTGGTTAAGAAGATAGTGAGGAAGAATTATCTCTCTGCATAAAACATTTGGATGATTCCATTGATGTCTAATGTTCCATGATAACATATATTTATAATGATATTATAAATTAATATGAGGACATGGATGAATATATATCACCTTCATGATATCTATCAATATAAGGTTAGATAAGAGAGACATGAGATCTCTAATTCACTATTCATGTGAAATATTTGATAATTGGAACAAACTGGGCCTCATGTAGTCAGGATGATTGGATATATATTATTCTTAGCCATATTGAGCACTAATATCACTAATGATATTCACATATATCTCATACTTTCCTCACTTCATAAATAATTATCCAATTTTATTTTGAATCACAACATGATCAATAGTGAGCATCCTCTTTTGAAACTTCTTACTCACATTTGCAATGTCATAAATGAAATGGGACGTGAAAAAACCACATTGCTTATACTGAAAAAGAAAAGGAAGAATAATGTAAAGAGGCCCAATAATCATACTAAGTCTAAATCTCTCAAGAATGATACTTCTAAAAAGAAAAATATCTAAATTTGGGAGAAGGAAAAAGATGCAGCTTGTTTCTCATGTGGAAGGCTAGGACACTAGAAGAAGAACTACACCTATAAGTAGGGGAAGATAAAGGAGAATTCATTATTGAGTGTAATACTTCAATATCTACACACTGGGTATTAGATACAACTTATGTTTCCCACATATATATCCAAATGTATGAACCAAGTATATTTCAAAATATTTCCATATGAGAGGTTGATCTTTGAGTAGCCAATGGAGCCTTAATTTATGCTTTGTCTATAAAATACTATAACCTTATATTTCAAACTAAAATGATTTGGTCTTTAAAGAACTCTTTTTTTCCAAGTGTTACTAATAATATAATCTATATTAAATTACTTGACATGGATAGATTTATTTTTAAATTTTTAAATAAATAATGAAAATTTTATAAAGAAAACATATTTTATAGTATAACAAAACTAAATAATGGCCTTTTTGTATTAAATTAAAAAAAAATAGTATTGGAAATAAATAATGAATCATGTTCACATGACTCATATAACACTCAAATGTGGAATTAATGTCTTGGAAATGAAAATTAGAAGCATCTATCAAGGTTCTATCATGATGGTTATTTAAGCCATTTTAAGCCTAGACAAATTGAATTATGACATGCTTGTTTGCAAGGAACAATGACCAAACAACTATTCGATAGACAAGATGAAAGGGTAAAATAGATTCTATTATTGGTACACACTGATGTGTGCAATCCTTTTCCAGTAGAAGCTATAGGTGGATATTCTTACTTGATAACTTTTACCGATGTCTTGAGTAGATATGGATATGTCTACATGATGAGGTATAAGTTAGAGACCATTAAGAAATTCAAAGAGTTCAAGAATGAATTAGAGAATAAACATGGTAAGAAGATAAGGAAGTGTTGATCTGATTGAAGTGGTGAATATATTAACCAAGAGTTCATCATATTTCTATAGGAGTTTGGGATTCTATCTCAACTCACTCCACCTTATACACCATAGTGGAATGGTGTTAGTGAAAGGAGGAACTATACCTTTCTATACATTGTAAGGTTAATGATGAGTCATTTGGATATTCCATTATCCTTTCTGGGAAATATATTACAAAATGTGGCATACACAATAAATTGAGTACCTACTAATGTATAAAATGTAATTTTCTTTAAGTTATGTAGAGGAAAGAAATTTTTTGGTCACATACACATTTATAGAGATGTGGGGAATTTTTAATGACATATTAATAATAAAACAATCCTTCCAAGTTAAAACATTTATATTTATAGGATATATCAAGGAAACCAAGGGATATTATCTATATAACCCCTCATACAAGAAAGCCACTATCATAAGACAAGCCATATTTCTTGAGAGGGAGAACAACATCAGGAAGGATATTGGGAGAAATATGGAATTTGACGAAGCTGATGATAAAGATACACAAGAGTTGTTACATGAATAGATTTCATAGGTCCCCATAGTACAATTTGTTCTTAAAACACAAGTACTATTTAGAAGTACTAGATAGGAAATATAACTAGAAAGACACACTTTTCTAGTCACTAATGATGGTGAATAATTATTGATTGACAATAACGAAACACTCTCATACAAAGAGGTATAAGAGAGTTAAAATTATAAAATATGAAAAGAAGCCATGAGTTCTGATATAGATTCCATATATCAGAACCAATTTTGAGTTTTGGTCGATCTACTAGTTAATGAAAATCCTATTGGGTTTAAATGGGTATTTAAGATAAAATTAGAAATGAAAGGTAAAATAAATAACTAAAAATCATGACTAGTGGATAAAGGTTTTAATTTTTTTTAATTAAATGACTATGATAAAAGTTTTTCTCTAGTTTCCATGTTTAAATCCACTATAATTCAACTAGATATAATAGCTTATAATGACTTTTTAATTTTAAAAATTAATGTCAACATAAATTTCCTTAATGAGAGCATTTAAGAAGATGTATATATAACACACCAAGAATAATTTTTGACTGCACTTTTATAATAGGATCAATCATGTATGCCTTGTATTGCACTAGGCTTGATTTTTCCTAATCCAGGAGCATGGTAGGTAGATATCAGGCTGATCCAGGTGAACAACATTACTTTCCTATTAAGGTTATCATTAATTATCTGAGAAGAACTAATTATATTTTCCTACTATATGGAGGAGACGATGAGCTAGTCATCATTTGTTATACTAATGATATCTTTCAAACATGTTAGAATAATCTAATGTTTTATTCAATATATGTATTCAGACTCAATGGAGGTGTTGTGAGCTGAAAGAGTTCAACACAACCTATTATCATAGATTATATATTTAATTATATCTATATAGTAGCTTATGATACATATAAAAGAGTTGTTTAGATACAAAACTTTGTCTAAGATCTTAATGTGGTACCTAGGAGTAAAGACCCTATCACATTATATTTTGATAATACTATAATAGTGGATCTCACAAAGGAGCTAAGGTCACACCAATGGAAAAAGAACATACTCTAAAAGTATCACCTAATGAGGGATTTTTCTCAAATTGGTGAAGTTTCATTGAGTGTAGTTTCCATTGGAGAAAACATGGTGGAACCCTTGACTAAAGCCTTATCTCAGTAGAATCATGAGTGTCATGTGAGAGCTTTTGGACTGGAGGTTGTTAGTTGATAGCTCTAGTGTGAGTGGGAGTCTATTGGAGTTAGTTACTTAGAACAAAATTCTCTATACTTTATGAGTACATGTATTTATTATTCTCAATAAAAATATTATCATATCATGATTTTTCTTTTATAAGACATAATATCTGATAATGTCCTAAGAGTAACTGTGGCACATAAAGTCTATAGAAGTTCCCCACTATGATGTTAACCTAGATGTTCCACCAAAGTATTATTAAAATATATATGTTATATAGCCATATGAAATCATTTTATATGAAACAAATGATATAATATGTTAATGGTTAAGAATCATAGGACTTTGGAGTACTTTCTCATGGTGTATTCCCTTGGTAATTTCCAGTGTAAGAGATTACAAGAACAGAAACCATTAGTAGGAAATAAAAATTTGTAAGTGTCATTGGATGTTCCTATTTGTGGATGTGTGTATTGATCCTTATACTTTAACATTATTCATAATATATATTATTAGTTTTTTACTTTTATGTATTTATGAAAACCATGATGATATATGTTCGTTGGAAAGTAAGATACACTGGGTTCATCACCTGTGACATTAAAATAATGAATAATGTGAGAGAGGATTCGCCCCTTTTCTTTTTTAACAAAATTTTGTATGATAGGCCCTTTTATAGGAATGAAATAGTCTAAATAAATCCATCTTCATGGTGTTCTGTGTGAAGGTTCATTTCCAGAAATTCAATAAAAGAGACATCGAGCACATAGGTTGATGACACTAGTTTGCAACCAACTTGATTAGATATATCATTATAAAAGGATTATATTACACAATAAGAATTTTTATGAGGTTGAATTTTATTATGACATTAAATTATTTCTCTATTTGTGCCTTGGTGTGGTTCTAGACACTAACTTTGGACTTTGGGAATCTCTACTTAATTCCACTAAGAAAGATGCTTAGAGGGTCATCCACTAAGTGTATATAGAACGTCAGTTAAATATTAACAATTATTTATTATTTAACATGTCTAATGAACATTATTCCCACATGTGATTTAAAAATTATTCATGATTTATGGATATTATTTATTCAATCAATAGTTATGAGAATAATATTTAATAATATTTATTTTCTATTTAGTGAATATAATATTTTTTTATTTATAAGAAAATTATGCAGTTATATTTATCTATTAAATAAGTATAACAACTAAGGATCAATAAATATTATGGAAAAATGACGGGCTGAGTTTAAAGGTCTAATGATAAATAACATATATTAAATACTATTTGAATAATTTCTAAAAAAATTATTTAAGAGATAATATTTAATTAATTTTTTGGTTTGTGTATGTCAATAAATATAAATATTATTATTATATACATGGGTTTCTATGTGGATTAAGGAATTAATAATGGTGAATTTGTAATTATTATTTTTTAACCATAGAACTATTTAAACACAATTATATTATTTCTAACACTAATACTGGATATTTGTTTTAGTTGTGCACAATGAAATCTGAATAATCCTCTTAATCCCTAGAGAGATCCTCTCAAATAACTCCATTAAGAATAAAGTGTGATCCTCATCCACCACCCTTCTTGATTCTAGAGAGATCAAGGAGAGTCATTTTTGAATTGATTCTCATAGAATCATAGTTGAATGATGTAATCACTGGGATCTTCTGTTCTAGCACTTAAAGATTCCTAAGATTCCACTCATAGGTTTTTGGTGAATATATAGATCCCTATTGTAGGTAATCCACACTTGATTCCCATGAAGAAATGAAATTACGATGTAGACACATCTGATTCATCAATGAATAAAGAATTCATTACAAGATAATTCTTTAACTACTTAAATTAATTATAAATACTTATGTGATGATCATGTGGTTGGTTTTGGTATTCTTATGTAAATTATTTTTTGTTTCAATTCTATTGGTCACAATGTTATTAATTATGTACATCTTAGATTAATCATCAATTACACCAAAAAGATGATTTGTGTAGCGTCCCTGTTCTAGGAGCCACAAGAAGGGTACTCCAAGTCGGGTTGGACATATAACCTCAAGAACATCTTCCTGAATTCCATAGGCTACCAACTAACAGTGAGGGACTTTATAACATTGTAAAGACCTGTAAATTTAAAGGAAATTTTTTCTTAATTCTCTTTATAATTTTACAAGAATGCAGTTTATGACGGCGCCTGATTCCGAGGCCCGGTGTGCCCGTAATCAATTTCCGAAGTTTAGGCTCGGGTATGTTCAGTGAACGAATGAGCGGGTTTTTCTAACTTTTGAACTAGTTCTCAGAATCGAATTTTGAGAGCACCGATGGAATCGAAGCGCCGGTATTTGCTTAGAAATGCCTTTTCCGGAGTTGCGTTTGCTCGGGTGTGGTTTTTAATTTTTGGGGTTAAGTTAAGAAATAAAATAAAAGTGGTGTGACACTTTATTTTATTTCACTTAAAGCCACTTAAAGGCAGTTAAGCCAGGTTGAGCGGATAAGGTGGGACCCACGATATCCTACCCACTTGGTTGGATATTTGTGAGGTGGGGCCCACACGGGCCCCACCGTTTCTTTCCCTCTAAGTAACGCACCCGCGAAAACCTCTTTTTAATGACAGTCAACCAGTGCATTTTCTTACATTCTAAATGCCTCTATTAATTGGGCAGTTAAGTCGTTACAATTAATTCATCGAATTAATTGTTCGTTTCTTAACTTTGAATTTCAAATTGTTGGTATGGGAATAAAATAAGACCAACTCTTGTTTTAATTGAGGGTGGCTTGTTGAGAGGATTGGAGAAACTCTAAAACTTGAAGATCTTCATCCTCCTTCGGGAAGAACACGAAGAACGCGAAGAACACCGGCCTCCGGCGAAGGGAGACGAAGAACTCAGAACCCTCGGAGATTGACGATGCGACGCCGATGATTCTTCTTCCGTGACGCTCCTTCCGCGACGCTTCTTCCGCGATGTTCCTTCCCCGCGACAATATTCGATCGACAACAGATTGAGGTAGGGGGTTGCGGTTCTTTTAATTCATTGTGGATTATATCCTCAGCATGGGTTTTAATGGTGCAATTAAATTTGTGTGATTTTAAATCCTCAGAGTTTGACTGCGCAACATCGTGTACCGCGACGACAACGACGCCCCTTCCGTGACGCGAAAATCTTCTTCTTCCGTGACGGTTAATTCCGTGACGAACTCACGTTCGACGACAATGTTGTGGTAGGGGTTGATTCATTTAAATATTTGTGATCTATACCCACGGAATATGATTAAATTTTTGTTGTGAGACATTTAAAACCGTTAACGCGGTGGGTGCGGACCAACGAACAAATCCGAACCCACCGCCCTTTTTGTTCTTGGTGTGCGGAACGGCGGACGACGACAAAGCAAGCCGCATGGGCGATGTGAGGTCCTCGCAGGGAAGGAAGGGTCCTGGGAGGGCCATTGGCGAAGACGACGCGTTTTTTCGACCACCGGAACTCGTCCGTTGGTCCGCGGAGCAGCCCGCCGGCACGACGGCGCCGACAGCAGGTGGCGGTGGTGCCCGGCGCGCCATCGGAAGAAGCCACCGCGGCTAAATCCGCAGTGGTAGGGTGAGGTCCCGCGACCGCGCGGGACCAGAGGGGGACGAGACGCGGAAGCCGGCCGCGTCCGTTGGCAAGGGCGGCCCCACGCGGGGCCGCGACTCATTTAAGGGGGCGGCGCCCCCCTTGCGCACCGCTCGACCGTTACGGCCGAGCCACCTAGCGACCGGGCTGCGCCCGCACCGGCTGGGCCGGGCCGCGCCACCCTGGCCAGGTCACGCCCAAGCGGGCCGGACCCGGTTCGGGCCGACCCAGAGGGAGGTGGGCCGGGTCGGTCCGGGCCCAGACCCCCCGTTTTCGGACCTCTTTCGGTCTTTTTCCCATATCTTGGGCTACGGACCTCCGATCGATGCACCATCAGCGGAGATGTGATCCTTGGATCGAGACGGTCATTTCGACATATCACACTCAAGGTTTCGGAATACTTTGGGTTCAGCCGGGTTGGTTCATACATGAAACAAACCGGGCCCTCGGAGCGGAAACGCTCTTAAATTTATCTCCGGACGTCCGATTGATGTGACGTCGACTTTGTTGGATTCCTCTAAGTGAGAAGGATCTTTTGGCTTACTCCGCCCGAGGCGTGGACGCAGGTGGAGTACGGTCGGGTTGGTTTTACCTTAAAAACCAACCGGGCCCCTGGAACGAAAAAGCCAATAACTCACAGACCGGGTGTCTGATTGACGCACCGTCTATCTCGTTGAATTCCTCTTAATGAGACGGAACTTTTGTCATACTTCGCCATAGATTTGGATGCAGTTGGATCGTGGCTGGGTTGGATTGCACCCGAAATCCAACCGGGCCCCTGGAACAGAAAAGATGATAACTTTCAGACTGGACGCCCGTTTGACGAACCATCAGCGGCGATGGTGATCATGTGGAGAAACGGTCCCTATGAGTATACCCTATGATATTTCGGGGTACAGTTGAGATACGGCCGGGTTGGTTCGCACACGAAACCAATCGGGCCCTAGGGACGAAAACGCTAGTAACTCACAGACCGGGCGTCCGATTGACACGCCGTCTGTTGCGTTGAGACCCCTGTGATGAGGCGGTCCTTTGAGATACTTTTTCGTGGAACTTTGTGATAATTTTAGTATCGACCATTTGCTCATGGAGCGGACCCTCCCGGAGACGAGCAGGCGGAGTACGGAGACCGTGTAGTCGGTTGAGACCTGACGAATGCTTGACCGATCGACTCGGTGTGTTTCGGATATCCCAGTGGGGAGCGCTTGGTTGTAGCGGAAGACCCGTGGAGGAGGAGCGCTTGGTTGTAGCGGCAGACCCGCGGTACTCAACAGAAGGTGTACCTATGGAGGCTATGGGGGGGAGCGTTTGGTTGTAGCGGCAGACCCACGACGGAGGAGCGCTTGGTTGTAGCGGCAGACCCGCGGTACTCAACAGAAGGAGTACCTCTTGAGGCTATCAGGGGGAGCGCTTGGTTGTAGCGGCAGACCCATGGTGGGAAGCGCTTGGTTGTAGCAGCAGGCCCACAGTACTCGACAGGAGGAGTACCTCAGTAGTCTTAGGTTAGTGAGCAGTACCCCATAGTCGTGACAGGACCACTGTGCACTCCAGAGATGAGGCTCTTCAGTAGTTACGGTTTCGATTATGAAAATACTGGTTTGAGATGAGTCTATGACCTTTGTGTTTACCACTTGATTGAGATGGGTCACCTGATAACTTAGACATATGTATGGGCATATACCTGGGTTGTGGTTATTCGTTGATTTCATAATCTTGTGTTTTCTCATGATTGAGATGGATTACTTGATAACTTAGGTATATGTATGGGAATATACCTAAGTAGAGGTTATCGGTTGAGATATTCTTGGTGGTTATCCTTGTTGGTTTTAGTGAGACCTTGAGGGTATCAGGGTCCCTACTGAGTATTGTTATACTCACCCCTACACGGGCTATGCCCACACCTCATTGTGTTGGTTGCAGATGGCGGGCAGTGCTGATGAAGGCCGAGTGTTCGAGGACTGGACGGTACCCAGAGGTGGACTACTAGAAGAGTCAGTATCCGGAGGTGGACTTCATGGCGAGAAGACACTCGGAGGAGGTTGACATGCGAGAGCATGGAGGAGGTGCGCTATCTGTACCTACCCTTCAGGTAGGATCCGGGGTGGATGATCCAGGAGCTGTGCTATCTGTACCTACCCTTCAGGTAGGATCTGAGGTGGACGACACAGGAGCTGCTTCCTCTCTACCAGCTATTTTCCCTTTTTCTGTTGTACTTTCATTCAGTTGTAGCTGCACTTTCAGTTGGGTTTGTATTATGGCCCATATACTTTTCAGCATTTTCCTTTGTACTTAGTGTCTTACTTCCGCTTGTACTCTGTGGTGTTTTGTTTACTTTTATAAAGACAACGCCTTCCCAGTTATCAGGATTTATGCCTTTGGTGCTATTCGCCAGCACCTGGCCTATGGAAGGAGGGCTTGGGGTAGTCACGGCATGGGCCACGAGGACGGGTCGTGACAAATTGGTATAAGAGGAGTCAGTTCTACCACATAACTTATAACTCTGATATTTTCTTTCTGTGAAGAAATAGTGTTAAGGGTACCGAGTGTGGTCTTCAGTTCAGGGAGTCTAGTGTTGGTGCGGGCGGCCGACGTATCCATACACCAGGACCCTGACAACTGATTTCCGACTTTGTGCACGAAAACACTGATTGCGTGTGTGTTTCCAGAAGTTTTATTTAAATATCAGCTCAAACCAGGTCAGCTCACCAGGTATAATCGTTTGACCGTGTCATGTTGTTTCTTTCAGGATGCCTTTTCACAGACGACCAGCTAGATCCCATAGGGATGTGCGTACTGACAGCCTTCCGAGCGACGAGGCTTCGGTACAGGGCCCTCTTGCAGTTGAGGCACTAGCGGAGGCACCAGTGGTACTACCATACGTTGGGCCACTGATGCCACCAGACCCAGCAGTAGGCGATGCACGCCACTTGAGAACGCTGCACGAGTTCCAACGCCAGAGGCCACCCAGGTTCCGGGGAGAGACGGACCCGCAGGCAGCTTAGGATTGGCTGGAGGCTGTGGTGAGAGTCTTCAGGCTAGTGGGGATGCCTGCAGACTTCATGGTGATCTCTGCTGCCAGCCTCCTTCAGGCAACAGCAGGCAGGTGGTGGAGCCACTTGTTCCAATTTTGGACGGGATGACCTTCACATGGGAAGACTTCAAGACCTTCTTCAGGGTGGAGTTTGTGCCAGTAGCTCTACACCCCAAGCATATACAGGAGCTTCTGCCTTTGCCGTAGGGTTTTCGATCAGTAGCTGAGTCATATGTGGGCAGTAGACAGATGATGCAGAGGTCCAAGAGGGCCAGAGCCAGTCGTACAAGGAGCAGGAAGTGTTATGAATGCGGCAGGAAGGGTTACCTGGCACGTGACTGTCTGACTCCTCATACAGTTGATCCGCACGATTTGGAGGATCCACTGAGGCAGAACCAGCGGCGGGTGCTTGAGCAACAGACGAGTAGTGGACAAGGCAGTAGAGCTCCGGGAGCAGGTGGACAGGAGCAGAACTAGTGGATACATCCCTTTTACTTCTAGATCCATGTTGCTGTTGTATTTGTGTCTTTGTATTATGATATGCAATAATAAAAAAGACACTTATCTTTGTTTTCTTTCTTGTCCTTTTGTTTGGTTGATACTGTGTGGTCCTGGTTAAGACTGTTTACTTGACCCTCACTTTTGATATTTCTACTGGAGGAGACCCCGTGACCTCACACTAATGCCGACAGTGTGACTCGACCCTTGGAGGCAAGAGTGACAGTTGGATCTCTTGGTAGTTACGTCGAGGCCTTACGACGTCATCCATGGCATGAATGCATTATTCATGTCAGGATTGACTGTATTAGGCAATGAGCGTGGTTCATCCAGGGGATGAGATCGAGTTTCTCTTTTCGGTAAAGGAGATATTTTAGCAGCTCTTTCAGATCGTAGGCAAAGAAGGTGCAGATCATCCAGGACCGGATGAAGACTGCACAGTTCAGTAAGAAATAGGAAACTGGCGCCAGTCTTAGAGATTCAGGTGTGTTAAATGTTTCAATAAGAGGAAGCTTAAGGAGAGATGAGTCTGCGAAGCAGTAGATGTGGAGGCAAGGCTAGGAGAGCAGCATGTGGTGGTGTACGTTTTAACATACTACAACCACCCACATTAGTTGTCCCCACCAGGCTCAGGGAGCTGGAGGGAAGGGGAAGAGAGTAGCTACTTTCGGTCAGGGAGAGTGACCCAATGGCTCTAAGAATGATTCAAGGGATAGTCTGTATTCACTACTAGCTACCATAGTAACAGACGTTGATACGAATCATTCCTTCCTTCCACGAATCTTGTCCCAGACCTAGAGTTTCTAGTAAGCCGTAGACTTGACCCTCACGTTTAGAGATACCTTGGGAGAAGACTCGATAATCACACTTACGCCGACTGTGTGGTCAAAACCTCGAGGCGAGAGTTTCAGTTGGAATCTCTTGGTGGAAGTGTCGAGTCCTTACGACGTTGATTTGAGTATGGACTGGGCAATCACAGTTCATACACAGATTGATGGCATTAGGGAAAAAGTTTGTGGTTTAACTACGACGTCAGGATGGGTTTTCCTTGGTCAGTGAAAAGGAAACCCCAGACAGCATAGAATATACTCATGCATAGGAGGGTGCGACCGATCACTCTTGAGTCAGTCAACCTTACCCTCATGGGAGCCGTTATTTTGAGTTTCAGTTCTAACATGAATTGGAGACCTCTAGAGTTCGAGGATGACGATCACGTCCCTATATGGGTCTCACCTCGAGGAGTTTTATAGAGATGTGGACAAGGTGGCAAGTTATCTCTGAGATTTAGCGAACCTTATTAGGTCCTCAGCTGGGTAGGCGTGGTGGTTTACCGCTTGAACCATCCATCTCAGTTGCACCAGGTGCACGACGACTTCCACGTATCTCAACTTTGGAGATACGTGCTCGACCCTTCGCATATCATCGACCATGGGGAGCTGGACGATGGCGATGGGGTGACTTTCACAGAGGTTACAATGGGGATTAAGGATTGATAGGATCGGGTCTTACAAGGACAGTCGATTCATCGGGATCACTTTCACTAGCAGTACGGGAACCTCCAGGTAAGCACATGGGAGCGGAAGGCTCAGATGCGTTCTCAGTACCGCTTTTGTAACCCTTGTTTGTGTTAAAGCTTTACGAGGACGTAAAGCCCTGAGGTGGGAGTAATGTGAAGACCCAGAAATTTCAAGAAAATTTTTTCTTAATTTTCTTTGTAATTTTAAAAGAACGCAGTTTCTGACGGCGCCTGATTCCGAGGACCGGTGTGCCCAGAATCAATTTCCGAAGTTTAGGATCGGGTACGTTCAGTGAACGAACGAGTGGGTTTTTCTAACTTTTGAACCAGTGCTCGGAATCAAATTCTGAGGGCACCGATGGAATCGTAGCACCGGTATTTACTTACAAACGCCTTTTCCAGAGTTGCGTTTGCTCGGGTGTGGTTTTTAATTTTTGGGGTTAAGTTAAGAAATAAAATAAAAGTGGTGCGACACTTTATTTTATTTCACTTAAAGCCACTTAAAGCCACTTTAGCCAGGTTGAGCAGATAAGGTGGGACCCACGATATCCTACCCACTTGGTAGGATATTTGTGAGGTGGGGCCCGCACAAGCACCACCATTTCTTTCCCTCTAAGTAACACACCCGCGAAAACCTATTTTTAATGAAAGTCAACTGGTGCGTTTTCTTAGATTCTAAACGCCTCTATTAATTGGCAGTTAAGTCGTTACAATTAATTCATCGAATTAATTGTTTGTTTCTTAACTTTTAATTTTAAATTGTTAGTATGGGAATAAAATAAGACCAACTCTTGTTTTACTTGAGGGAGGCTTGTTGAGAGGATTGGAGAAACTCTAAAACTTGAAGATCTTCATCCTCCTTCGCGATGAACGTGAAAAACGCGAAGAACGCGAAGAACACCGGCCTCTGGCGAAGGGAGAAGAAGAACGCCGAACCCTTGGAGATCGACGACGCGACGCAGATGATTCTTCTTCTACGACGCTCCTTCCGCGACGCTTCTTTCACGACGTTCCTTCCCTGCGACAATCTTCGATCGACAACCGATTGAGGTAGGGGGTTGCGGTTCTTTTAATTCTTTGTGAATTATATCCTCGGCATGGGTTTTAATGGTGCAATTAAATTTGCGTGATTTTAAAAACCTCGGAGTTTGACTGCGTAACACCGTGTACCGCGACGACAGCGACGCCCCTTCCGCGACGCGACGATCCTCTTCTTCCGCGACGGTTAATTCCGCGACGAACTCACGTTCGACGAAAAAATTGAGGCAGGGGTTGATTATTTTAATTCTTTGTGATCTATACCTGCGGAGTATGATTAAATATTTGTTATGAGACATTTAAAACCGCTAACGCGGTGGGTGCGGACCAATGAACAAGTCCGTACCCACCGCCCTTTTCGTTCTTGGTGTGCGGAACGACGGACAACGACAAAACAAGCCGCATGGGAGATGTGAGGTCCTCGCAGTGAAGGACGGGCCCCGGGAAGGCCATTGGCGAAGACGGCGCGTTTTTACGACCGCCGGAAGTCGTCCGGCGGTCCGCGGAGCAGCCCGCCGGCGCCCGGCGCGCCGCAGGAAGGATCTGCCGCGGCTGAAGCCGCGGCAGCAGGGCGAGGTCCCGCGACCGCACAGGACCGAAGGGGGACGAGATGCGGAAGCCGGCCACGTCCGCTGGCAAGGGCGACCCCATGTGGGGCCGCGGCTCATTCAAGGGGGCGACGCCCCCCTTGCGCACCGGTCGGCCGTTACGGCCGAGCCGCCTAGCGACCGGGCCGCGCCCACACCGGTCGGGCCGGGCCGCGCTAGCCGGGCCGGGTCGTGCCCAATCGGGTCAGAGTCGGGCCCGGGTCGGGTCGACCCGGTTCGGGCCGACCCAGGGGGAGGTGGGCCGGGTCGGTCCGGGCCCAGACCCCCCGTTTTCGGACTTCTTTCGGTCTTTTGCCCATATCTTGGGCTACGGAACTCCGATCGACGCACCGTCAGCGGAGATGTGATCCTTGGATCGAGATGGTCGTTTGGACATATCGCACTCAAGGTTTTGGAATAATTTGTGTTCGGTCGGGTTTGTTCGTACACGAAACCAACCGGGCCCTCGGAGCGGAAAATCTCTTAACTTGAGCTCCGGACGTCGGATTGACGTGCCGTCGACTTTGTTGGATTCCTCTAAGTGAAACAAATCTTTTGGATTACTCCTCCCGAGGTTTGGACGTAGGTGGAGTACGGTGGTGTTGGTTTTTCCTTAAAAATCAACCGAGCCCCTGGAACGAAAAAACCAATAACTCACAGACCGGGCGTCCGATTGACGCGCCGTCTATCTCGTTGAATTACTCTTGATGAGACAGAACTTTTTGCATACTTATACAGAGATTTGGATGCATTTGGATAGTGGCTGGGTTGGATTTCCCTCGAAATCCAACCGAGTCCCTGGAACGGAAAAGCTGATAACTTTCAGACTGGACGTCCGTTTGACGAACCGTCAGCGGCGATGTTGATCATGTGGAGAAACGGTCCCTATGAGTATACCCTATCAGAGATCGGGGTACAGTTGAGAAAGGGTCGGGTTGGTTCACACACAAAACCAACCAGGCCCCGGGGACGAAAAGGCTAGTAACTCACAGACCGGGCGTCCGATTGATACGCCATCTGTTGCGTTGAGACCCCTGTGATGAGGTGGTCCTTTGAGATACTTCTTCATGGAACTTTGTGATACTTGTAGTATCTACCAGTAGCTCATGAAGCAGACCCTCCCGGAGACGAGCGTGCGGAGTACGAAGACCGCGTGGTCGGCTGAGACCTGACGACTACTTGACCAATCGACTCGGTGTGTTTCGGATAGCCCAGTGGGGAGCGCTTGGTTGTAGCGGCAGACCCACGATGGAGGAGCACTTGTTTGTAGCGGAAGACCCGCAGTACTCAACATAAGGAGTACCTCTAGAGGCTATGGGGGGGGGGAGTGCTTGGTTGTAGCGGCAGACCCACAACAGAGGAGCACTTGGTTGTAGCAGCAGACCCGCATTACTCAACAGAAGGATTACCTCTTGAGGCTATGAGGGGGAGCACTTGGTTATAGCGGTAGACCCATGGTGGGATGCGCTTGGTTGTAGTAGCAGGCCCACAGTACTCGACAGGAGGAGTACCTCAGCAGTCTTAGGTTAGTCAGTAGTACCCCGGAGTCATGATAAGACCACTATGCACTCCAGAGATGAGGCACTTCAGCAGTTACGGTTTCGATAATGAAAATCATGGTTTGAGATGAGTCTATGACCTTTGTGTTTACCTCATGATTGAGATGGGTCACCTGATAACTTAGGTATATGTATGGGAATATACCTGGGTTGTGGTTATCCATTGATTTCATAATCTTGTGTTTCCTCATGATTGAGATGGGTTACTTGATAACTTAGGTATATGTATGGGAATATACCTAAGTAGAGGTTATCGGTTGAGATCTTCTTGGTGGTTATCCTTGTTGGTTTTAGTGAGACATTGAGGGTCTCGGGGTCCCTACTGAGTATTGTTATAATCACCCCTGCACGGGCTATGCCCGCACCTCATTGTGTTGGTTGCAGACGGCGGGCAGTGCTGACGAAGGCCGAGTGTTCGAGGACTGGATGGTACCCGGAGGTGGACTACACGACGAGTCAGTATCCGGAGGTGGACTTCACGGCAAGACGACACTCGGAGGAGGTTGACGGGCGAGAGCATGGAGGATCTGCGCTATCTGTACCTACCCTTCAGGTAGGATCCGGGGTGGACGATCTAGGAGCTGCGCTATCTGTACCTACCCTTCAGGTAGGATCCGAGGTGGACGACACAGGAGCTGCTTCCTATCTACCAGCTATTTTCTCTTTTCTGTTGTACTTTCATTCAGTTTTAGCTTCACTTTCAGTTGGGTTTGTATTCTGGCCCATATACTTTTCAGAATTTTCCTTTATACTTAGTGTTTTACTTCCTCTTGTACTCTGTGGTGTTTTGTTTACTTTTATAAAGGCAACGCCTTCCCAGTTATTGGGATTTACGCCTTTGGTGCTAGTCGCCAGCCCCTGGCCTATGGAAGGCGGGCTTGGGGTAGTCACGGCACGAGCCCCGAGGATGGGTCGTGACAAATATGTTCGTGTGGAAGACCATGCCCTCATAGGTAATAGGCAATATACAGTGGAAGATAACTAGTTTATAAAAAATAAAGGATGCATATAAGTAATCAAACTGAAACAAAAGAAAATAAATAACCCCAAATAAATAAATAATAAGTGTGGAAGCTGATAAATAAATTATATACACAATGATGTCATTCTATGATGTCTATGCTAAAGTAAGAGTATAGAAAATAGGAATACAAGCATGTAATAAAAACTGTAATGAAAACGACACATGTGAAACAACTGATTCTCGAGAAAAGGAACGATCCTCTGCCCCATGTTTCATCCTAAGCAGTAAAAAGCACTCAAACTTCAGAAGTGGCATGCTTCCCCTTATCCACACATGTGAGCACAAAGTCTACTTAGGTACCAAACAACGCCCGAGCAGGGAGTGAGATAAAATTCTAGTAGGATGACACCCACGGTGTCTAAACCTTTCCATTTCATTCTTTAAACAAAAGTTGTGGTCTAACATATGATTAAACTAAGAAATAAAATAAACATAATAGAATAAATATATCATGGTCCGGGTTCTCAATGACACCTGTCCCAGATCACCTTCTACGACCTAATCTAGGAATATGAATAAGGTACTTGTAATAAGTAGGATGTATATATATATATATAAAGGATAGAAATAAAAACTTAGATAAAAAAGAATATACCCCCATGCTTGTTCTTTTTCTTAGGGTCTAATTTATGTGTCAACAAAGTGTGCTTCAAAGAACTAGAAAATATCAAAATTCCCATCGAACACAAGTAATATCAATAAAAAGCGTCCATGC
Organism: Viscum album; assembly: GCA_963277665.1. Lineage (NCBI taxonomy): Eukaryota > Viridiplantae > Streptophyta > Magnoliopsida > Santalales > Viscaceae > Viscum > Viscum album. The sequence continues at coordinate 244,555,877 of OY728135.1, read as the reverse complement.
ATTATCATTATTATTATATTCAAGTTGAGAGTTGGAGTCCGAGACCATCCCAAAGGTATCTCTATGGTATATCCTTCAAATTAACCAATACCACTGAGCTCATCCAAGGAAATATTTAGAAATACCTATTATTTCTCGAGGCATGACTTCAGAATGAGTCTATCCTGGTATCACATGTAAGGGGCCAAGTATCAATTGAGGCATGGAGTAGACACTTTTTCAATAGGTCTATCTTTGAATGTCCTTTTGGGAACTATTATCACTCATGAGTATTTAAAAACTCAGGGAAACCCTCAACTAGAAAAGCTAAAGACATCGCCTCTTGGGTGTAATGTGTAACCGGTCAAGAGTGGAGAGTCCTTGTGTAGTCCTTAATACGGAACCCACGTTGTGTTACCTCCCTAAATTTAATTATATTTCATTGAAGTAGAGATCACAAAGTATGAATTTATAATTGAAAAAAAATGATTTAAGCAACAAGGATCCACATAATTCTTAATCATTCAAGTCAGGAAGTCATAGTAAAAAACTTTATCAGTAAAATCAGAAAAATGAAAAACAAGATAATAATTATAATAAGTAAAATCATTGAGCAAAAATAACCACAAAACTCAAATTTCATGGTTCACAATTATTCTAAAATAATTTATTTAATTAAAATACAATAAAAGGGATCATGAAACACATAATGTTAATTAATTTAATTATTTGGGGATAAAGGAAAAGAGACCAAATGCATCGGGACACCAAAAAGGGTGTCCATGATGTTGAAATAATTTAAACAAGCTAATTTATCTCAAACAAGGGTGTAATAGTTAATCCAGACAATTTAATTAAATACGAATAGGTGAAATTAAGTATCTTTTTTAGGTACCGACAATAGGCACAATGTGCAATCTAAAAGATGCAAAGAAACAATGGGACAAAGATTAGACACCCTACCTTGTACTTGTAGAGGATCCTACAAACCGCGAAGATCTTCGATTTTACCTAAAACGGAAGAAATTAGACAATTTTAGAAAAACCCCAATTTCTAGTAAAAAAATTCCTTGACAGATCACGTGAAGGATAAAGAACGAGATCATATGATTCTTGGTGCATGAGGTTAGACTTTCCAAGAGTTTCACAGTTCATGAGACAACGTTGAAATAGGAGAAGAAACAAGGTTGTGACAAGCATCTAAAGTCAGAGGAGGGTGGTGCGCACCACCTACTAGGAGGGAGAAACGCACCAAAGAGAGGGGGAGAGGAAGAGAGAAAGAAAAAAAGAAAGAAAAAGAAAAAAAGGAAAGGAAAGGAAAAAAAGAAAAGGAAAATAAATAAAAAATTAAATAATTATAGTATAAATAATTATAAAAATAAAAATCGTGGAAGAAAATAAATAATTAATAAAAATGGGTTTAACCCATTTTAATTATTTTCAATATTTCTCTAATTGTTTTTATTTTATTATTTATTTTTATCCCCTTTTAAACTATTTTAAATTACTAAAAATTAATTTTATTCCTTTTTAACCCTTTAAATTTTTTTAGCCCAGACGCAACACTAGGGTGCGACATAAATTTTTTTAAATAAAGCCTAAAAAATTATTTAATTAATTTTAATAGCTATCCGAGACCTACAACAGGGTGTGCAGGCATGCGCCCTAGGTCTCTTTATAGGTTTGGACAAAAAATTTAAATGGTCCATACCTTGATTAAATCTAGGACTATACAACCTTCCCTTTTTAAGAAAACTCATCTCTAGGTTTCCCTTACGAGGGTAGTGGAACGTCATCTAAGAAAATATCTGACCATTGGGTACATACATCAGTCTCCCACTCCTATGTATCATCCTGAATAGGTCTGTGTTGCCATAACACCCAGAATTGAGGAACTGAACTACCTTATAGAACCATTGTGTTATGGTTAATGATACGGATCAGACACTCCTCAAAGGATGCATCCGTTTAGAGCTCAATGTCATCAGGATCAAATGAATGAGACATGTCCAGAAGATACCGTCGAAGCTAAGATACATGAAAGACATCATGCATGACATGATACCTCCAAGTTAACAGTAACTGATAGGATACTGGTTCAACTCTCTCCACTATCTCGAATGGACCGATGTATCTCAGTGATAACTTCCCCTATCTCCTAATCCGCATGTGACCCAACCATGGTGAAACACACAGAAAGAACCTATGTCCCACATAAAACTCAAGAGGTCTGTGATGATGATCGGTATAAGATTTTTTTCTGGACTGAGCTGTAGTCATACACTTATGAATCAGTTGAACTTGATCATATGTCTTCTAAACGAGATGAGGAGCCAATAAAGCTACCTCAACTACTTCAAGCCAGTATAAGGGTGAACGACACGATCAACCATATCGAGCCTCATACGGAGCCATTTGAATCATCACCTGAAAGATTTTATTATATTTAAACTCAAGAAGTGGAATATGTTGCTCCCAAGAACCTTCAAAATCAAGGATATAAACCCATATCATATCCTATAACACTTGTATGGTCCACTCAAACTGCCCATCAGTTTGAGGGTGATATAAAGTACTCAAGAGTACCTACGAACCCAGTGCTTTCTGCAGCCCTTTCCTGAACCATGAAGTAAAGCAGGAATCTCTATCCGAGATAATAGAACGAGGTATTCTATGAAGTCTCACTATCTCCCGAATATACATACTTCTGAACTCATTATTTGAAAAGGTCTCTCTGAATAGGTAATACATGCATGAATTTGGTCAATCTATCGACAATCACCCATACTACATCGCTTCCTTGAGGAGATCTTGGAAATCCTATAATGAAATACATTGCGATTTCATTCCATTTTCACTCAGGAATGAATAGAGGCTATAGAAGTCTAGTAGGTCATTGATGATCTTTCTTCACCTGCTGATAGGTGGATCACCGAGTGATGAAACTCACTATTTACTTATTCATACCCGACCACCAGTACTGACAAAACATGTCTCTGTACATATTTCTAAGTCTAGGATGAACTTCCCAAACTGAGTTATGATATTACATCATTATCTCTTCTCATATATCAGAAGGTACCCGTACACGACCCTGGTAAAATAGAGTTTCACTTCTATCAACAACCCAACCAGGAGGTGGGTTCTCTCCTATGACGCTTTCCCCCAAAATGATCCCCTATGGATAAGATAACTATCACATATAAAATCACTTTAGAAGAGAGGATTCCACTATAAGAGCTGTTAGAACTGGTTTCCCCCTACTGTTCCTGAACCTCCAGATGCATCTGAGAAAACAAAGCCATCATCTACCACTCAATGCTGGTTGTTAGACATCTTATGTCTGTCTATTGCATCTCAAAGCATTAGCTACAACATTTTACTTACCAGGGGTATAAGAAAGCTCAAAATCTAATGAATGAAGCTATTTTACCAACATATGCTTCCCCAAATGCAATTATTTCTATGTGGAGATATATTTCTAGATTTTATGATATGTGTAAAAAAACCTCTCACCCAATAAGTAGTGTCTCCAGAAGCATAAAGCATGAACCACATATAATAACTCAATATTTTGGATAGTATAATTACGCTTATGAGGTCTCATCTGGTGGGATCCATAAGCCATGAATCAATCTACCTCCATAAAAACTACACCCAATCTGATTTCTGAAGCATTAAAGTAAACCGTATAGATTCTACCTTGCTCAGAAATAATCTGAATCAGAGCTGAGGCTAGTCTTCCCTTTAACTATTGAAAATATTTTTCACAAGATTATAACCAGATAAACTACACACCATTCTTAGTTAGGGCCATAAGAGACGTTTCTAAGTGGGAGAAGTCCTGGATTAAATGCCTGTAATAGCTACCAAGCCCCAAGAAACTGCGTATATCAAAATTCTTTTGGGATACTCCCAGGAAACTATGAAACTCACCTTTTCTGGGTCAACTGATAAACCTACCTTAGATATTTTATGATATAATAAGTTAACCTTATCAATCGAGAAGTGTAATTTATTGAGAATTTCATATATCTGGTGCTCTCTCAGTGTACTCCCCATGATCTCAATATGGGTTGCATAGTTATGTCGGGAACACAAATACATCAAGATGTCGTAAAAAAACACCAAAAAGAAATAAAGGTATGGTTGAAACACCCAATTCCTTAGATCCATGAAGACTTCCGGTGCATTAACGAGACTTAATGACATAACCAGATACTCGTACAAACCATTCCTACTCCAAAACTCTATATGTAGTATATTTGATGGTCAAAAAAGTAACTGGTGATATCCCAACCTTAGATCAATCTTGGAGAAAATAGTTTCTCCTCAAATTTGGTTGTACAGGTTATTTATTCAAGGAAATAGATATTGATTCTTTACTATAATATGATTGAGTTGATGGTAATCCATATGCAATCTGAGGCTACTATCCACCTTCTTGGAAAAAGGAACTGGTAAAACCCACAACCATGTTCTAGGATTGATAAAACCCTTAACCTATATGTCTTCAAGATGATTTTTGAGTTCATGTATCTCTGTAGGTTCCATCATATAAAGAGGAATAAACACTAGTTCCACACCTGACACTAGTTTGATAGTGAAATCCACATCCTTCATGCGAGGTAAGCTAGAGAAATCATCCCGGAAAAAGTCCTTGAAATGATCCAAAATGGAAGTAAATTCCACTAGTTTCATTCCTTGATCGCTTATGAATAGATTTTATAATTGAGCTGTCACTCTCCCCAGTCCTTCTCATTTAAGTCCAGCTTGATCTTCCTGCATATCCCATTCTCCTTTGTGTAGATATGTGTCACCTTTAGGGGATGTGGAGGACACCAAACGGTGATAGTAATATACTTGGGAATGATAATCATTGATCCAATTCATAATAATAATGAAGTTGATTGCATACATATCGAGAATGTAAAAAGTCCAAAGTAAACAGTACCCACCTATCTCAAGGTGGCACTCTTGGAACTTTCATATTCCCTGCATCCCGACCCCTAAGAGAGTATTGAGAGACATGACACCACAAAGTTAATAAATTAAAAAACACCTTAGATGAGATTCTATGGTAGATGAGGTAGACGAGTAAATGTACAAAAAAGAGGGTAGGTACATAGCCTTCCTATAAGGACTACACAACAGATAGCCTACTCTAAGAGTCAGGTCTAGATATGGAAGTGAAAACTTAGAAGGATCCCTAAAATGAGGCCTACCGTCAATTTCCTAGGTAAAGTAAAGTTAACATCTGGAAAACTATCACAAATTTATATTTAACAAACTTGAACTTTAAAATTTTACAACTAGGCACAACAACACTCACATGAAAATAGGAAGATTCATGATGAAAGTAGACATGGAATGTCAATATGCATGTCATTTTAATCCTATACTGCCTAATGTGATGCATGTAAATTCATTTACCTCATATCATTGGGATTTAATGGTAAAAACCATTATCTCAATAATACCAATATCAATAACAATACAAAACAAGTTTCTGACCCAATAGTGAAATCATATCAACAATGATTGGCATAATCAAAAAATGCAATCCCAACCAAGGAATTTGGGTTTTCTCTGTACATGGGTTAGCTATGTCTAAGAACATGGTAAGTTCCAAATCCCTATATACTATTCTCTTTTGTAACCCAAATTGTAATATAAATTGAAAAATCTCCCTCTGATACCACTTTGTAGAATCCCCATCTTGGGAGCCACTGGAAGGGTGCTCTGAGCCGTTTTGGCCACATAACCTCAAGAAAATCTTCCTGAACACTAGAGGATACCAACTAGAAGTGATGAACTTTTTAACATGTCCGTGGGGAATACTATGCCTTCATAGGTAATAGGTAATATAAGGAAGAAGGAAACTAGTTTATAACAAATAGTAGAAGAATATTAATAATCAAACTGCAGTAGAAGAAAATAAATAACCCCAACTAAATAAATAATAATTGTAGAAGCTGATAAATAAACTGGATACACAATGATGTCAGGATATGATGTCCGTGCTAAAGTAAGAGTACGAAAAACAGGAATACAAGCATACAATTAGAGATGTTATGAAAATGACACAAGTGTAAAAACTGCATCTCGAGCAAGGGCTCGATCCTCTACCCCTAAGCTCCATTCTAAGTAGCAAACAACACTCAAGCATCGTAAGTGGTATTCTTCCCCTTATGCATACTTGTGAGCATAAAGTCTACTCGAGTACCAAACAACACCCGATCATGGAGTGAGATAAAATCCCCGTAGGTCAACAACCATGATGTCTAAAACATTCCATTTTGTGCTGTAAACAAACTAATTGTGCCAACATAAAATAAAAGTAAGAAATAAAATAAACGCAATAAAATAAATATATCATGGTCCAGGTTCTCAACGAAACCCTTCCCATATCACCTGCTTCGGCCTATGCCAAGAATCTGAATATGGTACTTGTAATAAGTAGGATGCATATATATATATATATATATATAAAGGATAGAAATAAAAAGTCAGACAAAAAGGAACATACCCCCAATATTTTTCATTAGCTTGGGGTCTAATTTATGTGTCAACAAAGTGTGCTTTAGAGAACCATAAGATAACAAAATTCACATAGAACTCAAGCAGTATCAATAAACATCTTCCATGCATTATCATTATTAATTAGTTCAAGTTTAGAGTTGGAGTTCGAGCCTGTCCCGAAGGTATCATTATGGTATATCCTTCAATTTATACAATACCACCGAGCCTGTCTAAGGAAATCTTTCAAAAGAACAATTATCATTCGAGGCATGGATTTATCATGAATCCATCCCGGTATTGCATGTAAGGGGTCAAGTATCATTCAAGGTATGGTGTAGCCACTTTAACAATGATTTTGTCTTTGACTGTTCCTTTGGGAACCAATATCACTCATGATTATTTAGAAACCTAGGGAAACCCTCATCTGGAAAATTCTAATACATCGCCTCCCTATCGTAATCTTTAACTAGTCAGGAATAGAGAGTCCTTATGTAGTAATTAATATGGAACCCACATTATCTCACAGCCCTGAATTTAATTAGATTTCAAGGAAGAATATATAATAGAGTATTCATTTATAATTACAACAAAACGATTTAAGCGACAAGAAGCCACATAATTCCTAATCATTTAAGTCTGGCAGTCATAATCAAAACACTTTATCAGTAAATGCAGAAAAATGTCCAACACGATAATAATTTTAACAAAAAAAAAACCATTAGTTATAAATAACTACAAAATCCATAGTTCATGGTTCACAATTATCCTAAAATAATTTATTTAATTAAAACACAACAAAAAGTGATCACACAACACATGTTGTTATTTAATTTAATTATGTGAGGCTAACGGAAAATAGACCAAATATACCGGCACACCCAAATGGGTTTCCATGATGTTTCAACAATTTAAATAAGATAATTTATCTCAAAAAGGGTGAAATAGTTAAGAAATAAATTTAATTAAATTAGAATAATTGAATTTAAGTATCACCAGTAGGCACTGAGGATATGCATAATAAGAGATCTAAAAGAAGAAATGAAATAAGTAGAAAGTGAGTAGACACCATACCTTGTATTCATAGATGATACTACACTCCATGACGATCTTTGATTTGAACTAAAACTGAAAAAATCAGACGATTTTAGAAAAACCCCAATTTCAGGTAAAAACCTTCGATGACAGATCGCGCGATGGATAGAGAATGGGATCATATGATTCTTGGTGCGTGAGATTAGCCTTACTGAGATCTTCATAGTGCACTAGACGACGTCAAAATCAGAGAATAAATGATGTTTTAATGGGCATCCTAAGGAAGAGGAGGGTGGTACACACCACCTAGTAGGGGGTGACACACCAAAGAGAGGGGGAGAGGAAGAGAGAAATAAAAAAAGAAAAAAAAAGAAAAAAAGGAAAGGGAAAATGAAAATAAATAAAAAAGAAAATAATTTAAATATAAATAACAATAAAAATAAAAATGGTGGAATAATAGAAATAATTAATAAAAACAGGTTTAACCTATTTTAATTATTTTTAATATTTCTCTAATAGTTTTTATTTTATTCTTTATTTTTATCCTTTTTTAAACACTTTTAAATTCAAAAAAATTCTTTTTATTCAATTTTAACCCATTTAATTTTTGAAATCTTGAATGTAATGCTAGGGGACAATGTAATTATTTTTACATAAAGCCCGAGAAATTATTTAATTAATTTTAATAGCTTCCCGAGACCTACAATAGGGTGCCCAAGTGCTTTCCCTAGGTCGCTTTATAGTTTTGGACTAAATATTTAAATGGTCCATACCTTGATTAATGCCGAGATTTTACCATTTGGATATGCCCTACTGGAACTTTCTCTGTGCGCAAAACCTTCAAATGCTTTATTTGGGCTCTATATAATTAGATTCAACACCCAGTTCAGTTGAATGAAATGAATCCCCAAAACCATGTAATTCTAATTTTTTTTTTTTAAATTTGGATTAGTTTATAGAATGTTATTTCAAGAATATAAAACCATTTTTTCCTAATTGAATATCAAAAATATTAAAATTACCTCTTTATATATTTTTATATAATAAATAAAAAATTGAAATTAAATGTTTTTTTTCAAGTGGTGAGATAATAATAAAAAATTTAAAATATATTTTCAATGGTTAAAATATAGGATTATTTACCACATAAACCCAACTTCACACCCGAGCATTTTTATTCCTTGGGAAAAAATAAAATATCCATACAAAATCTACAAAAAATAAAAAATGATATAATTTTAAAATACATTTTACAGAATAAAATTCACCATGTCTCATACTTAAAAAATAATTGCCTTTATTTTCTTCCATTACATTTAAATTTTTTAAACTTTGATAATAAATGCACGACCAAATCCCAACCAACCTCACATGGAAATCCATTTCACTCTTCACTAAAGAGAATATTAATCTAGAGTTATGCTTATACTTTAAAAAATATTGTATCACCATAGGCTCATAAAAACACTCATTTGTTCACACAATGATACATAAAATTGTTTTTAATCATGAGGTCTTTTTAAAGGAAAATTGTTTTGGAGTTGTGGTCCTAGAACCAAATAAATTTATACTTTTTATTACTATAATATTAATAAATATTTTATCACATATTGTTTATTATTCTATATAATATTATTGTGATAACTACATTAGAGTATCTATCACATCTAAAGGTTATAATATTTCCTCACTATAATGAGAACTATTAAATGTTATGAAAATATTTTTAAACATATCTCCTATGATTTAGATGGAATTTATTTGAAGGGATACAATTTATGTTTGATTATTAGGTTCTAGGATCTCATTATACAGTGAGACTTCTTCTTATAAATTTTACACATGGTAATCTATAAGAAGGGGGTTATAAGGTCATACCCTCCAATAGTAATTCAATATGTTATATTTTTCATTGGATATTCCAACCCACCAATGTGTGTATTGGTCCTTAGACTTGTGATTATGATTAATATACATCATGAATAATATACTTTGATATAGGGACAAAAACCATGATGAAATATGATTGTAGAAAGGTATCATACATTGGGCGTGTCATAAGTGATATGTTCTTAATTGAATAATTAAAGAAAGGATTTATCCATTTTGAGTTATAGAAGATGATATCTCTATCCCTTTGATTGAAATGGAATTTTCTAATTAAATACATGGCCATGTTATTTCATCAACTATTTCATTTCAGACAGTTAAAGAAATATAAATCAATCATATAGTTTGATGAAACAAAGTATGAAACCTTCTCAATAAGATATCCAGACAAATGAATTCTATGACATATTAAGAATTTATAGGAGTTTGTTTTCATTATGACATTAACTTTATTCTCTATGTGTGCAATGACATGTTTCTATATGTAGATATTGGTATTTAGAAAAGTTTGCTTAATTCCAGTGAGAAATTAGCCTAGAGTGTCACCCACCAAGTGTATCTAGAATCTCAGATAAATTTTAATTAAATTTAATATTAATAATTAATATTATTATCATATTGTAGAAAAATAATTATTCAAGTTAAATTGTTCTCATAAATTCAATCAAAAGATACATCAGAGTTTAGAATATGTGAGTTTAATATTAAATAAATGTTTATTTTTGACATAGTTAATATAATATTTATTTTTATCTTGTATATTATTGACAAGGTAATAAATAAATAATTATTTATTCACCAGTTTAGTGAATAGATTCATATAAATATTTATTAACAAGTTTAGTGAATATAATATTCATTTATTTAATGAAGGAATAATATATTATATTTATTTACATAAATATTTATTATTAAATGTTTGATAAATGGTGAGGAGGATTCACAAGCTGATTAAGGGTTTGAAGGAAATGTTATATTTCATTTAATATGATTCAAAAAATTATTTAATTTATTTAAAAAATGATATTTAAATATCTGTATGTTAGCGCATGTCATGAAATATATCATTATCATTTTTATTATTTGAAATGAGGTTTACTTAGAATAAAAAATTAGATAAAGGGCCTCTATGAAATTACAAATTATTTAACCTCAAGTATATAATCTGATTAATATTATTTTTTAGTGCGATAGAATTATTGTGAACAATGAATTATCTTAAGATAACTCACTCATGATTGAGAGAACCTCTCAAGAAGTCTCTCAGGAACATATAGGGAAAAACCATCCTTCTCCCACTTAATAATGAGAGAACAATAAATAATATTGGTTACAATCAATGATGAATGGTTCATGGATATTGGTTCCTCTGTGATAGAACTTATAATACCAACAATGAAATTTTAAGATTCATGGAGGATATGTGGATAATCCTAGATTAATTATACTTTGGATTATACACTAAAATGATGATATAGAATGAATGGAAACAAAATTGATCAATAAAAAATAATAATTATCAACTTGAGGTAATTATTAGTTTTAAATTTATTATAAATTATTTGTGAAAAAATCCTCTCAATGAAGAATATGGGGTTTCTTCATCAGGTTCTTAAATTTATCCATTGAAATCGATGAAAACATTGTTGTGAACCACCCTGATTTATTTTGATACACCCAAAACCGTTAAGTAGTATTACAGTTTACACATTATAATTTAAAATTATTTATTATTTGGTTGGTTGTTTTTTAGTTTTTTTAATAAGATTTTATTTCCATTTCTCCATTATTTAAATCTGAATGTTAAGATAATGTGATCATTTGAATTTATATTTCCATGAAAATTCCATGAATAGATGAATAATACTCAAAAATCCCACCCAAAGGTGCCAAGGATACTAGATACTAGACAAAATTACCTGTTATGTTACCAAAATTACATGTTGTGTACCCTTGGTCAACGACACAAGAACATACTATTGTAATCATGACACACTATGTAGGGGCCGATAAATGATTTCCTTACAAACTATGTATTTACTGATAGTTGGAATATAGTTTGACAAGTATTTCCTGGCATATAACTGGTGTACATGCAGTGTAACGCCACATGGTTTTGACTTCATGTAAATCACATAAGCCATGTCATCCAAGTATGCTGCATCATTGCACACCGTGTATTGATTGACTATTGATAGTTATGATATCATGTTATGTAAAAAATGTGTAGTTGGATATACATGTTGTGTAACACATGATAATACACATGAGATACACACCAAGTCTCTAGGATTGTGGTGCAGGTGGCCAAAAATGGATTACATGGCATATACATGGTTGTACATGTTGTGTAACTTGGGATAACTCATGAAAGGTATATACAGATATTAGAGTGTCGTGTGATTTAAACATGTGAAAAAATTAAAGCGATATTGAACTGCATGTCATGTAGTTAGATGCACATTCTATTTGATAGAGTTTTCCATCCTAGGTACACATTGAGTAAGTTTTAGTGGGTCACGTGGAATTAAATGATTTTATAATTATTTTTCACATAATTATAAAAAATACATGATGTGTATGGATTCTATACACATCATGCACTTCATAATAATCACTATTGGTAAATGCATTGTGTATTCATGGAATGTTGTGTGGTCATACATACCATGAAAAATACACAAATTGAATAGTATAATATCATGCCATGTATATCATGAAACACCGTATAGATATAATTCGCATGTAAGTACATAGTAAACTATAAGGACCATACATAGCACAAGCCAAATGCCTTGTCAAGTGGCGATGCATTCCATGTAAGTATTAATATTTAGAAATGGGTCTAATTAGATACAAAAGGGTACACACCATGTATCTTTAAGTACATGCCTTGTATATGTTAAATCACAAATATGAGTTTAATCTTTCTAGGAGGGTACACAGCGTATACCTAGCTAGTTTTTTTTCATGTTCTTTATAATTTTATATTAAAATAAATTTATTTAAAATTACAGATGTTGGGAATATCATGGAATGTTTAGATCGATAATTAAGATAAATAATTAAATAATTAATAAGATGATTAAAGTTTTAAATCAAGAAATTTATCTTAATAAATAGAAAAATGAAATTAATGATGACAGGTTTGATTCATATTCATTGTCTGTTGTTATCGATCATGAGCTTGAATAACCTATGTATGAGTTTAGTATCTATTTAATTTAATTATCTATTTTATGAGTTTTTAGGATAATTTTATTGTAAAATTAAATATGATGATCAATGGATCATCTATTTATCTTTTATTTTTTACAGGTTTTTGTGTCCAAGGAGTATCTATGTAACCCTTAACCCCAAGTTCCCCTAACCTTTGAGTGAGTAAGAAATTATATAGGATGTAGATCCTAGCAGAAGGAGATGGTTCAAGACTTAATATGAGGTAGAACAAACCAAAGAGATACACAGGTCAATGGTGGAATGCTGTAACTCAAGTCAGATATTGGCTCAAAGAGTTTTTCCCTTAAGTTTAAAGTTAGTTTATCTTCATCTCGATAAACTAAAAATAAGTTACAAGCTCATGATCACATTTTTTATTTATTTTATTTTTAATAATTTCAATTTATTTATTTATGTGATTCATGTTTTATATGACGATTAAATGTGATCTCATAAAGTAAATAAATTAACAAGCATGCAATATGAAATAAAATATATTATCATATGTAAATTATTTTATCAGATATAGTTAACTAATTATGTAAAATTAAAATAATATTAACAAAAAAGTGATGGATAAAATATATAATATTTAACGGTAAGAAAAAAATACCTGAAAGAAAATATAAGTAGAGATATCACTTTCTTCACTTCAGTTAGAATGCAACCATAATTAGAAGCACTTGTCTAGTCCAAGTTCTTTAAATTATCAAGGTGTTTTAAGAAAAATTTAATGTTAACTTATCATAGTAAGAATCAAGGATTGATTCCCTAAGAAATACTTAGTGTAACTTGGAGGTAAGAATTGAGGAAATTTGAGTTTAGGATTTTAGGCTTGGGGAGTCTGGTAAACAGATCAAGGAACCATGAGTTAATGTAGTTTGCAAGACTGCCTACCTAAATATCTTTAATAGTTTTTCTAGACCAATTCTAGATTAATTTAATGGGAATATCTATCCTTTAATTTAGAATATAAAAGTTATATAATATTCCAAATCCAATGGTGAGGGATATTAGTATTTAATAAAATTCTAATATAATAATAAAATTAATTTATTAAATTACACTTGTTAATCAAGATAAATCATTAAAATAAAATTTCATTTGTTGTAGATAATGAAAAGTAATTAGACCATGAATCTATGCTTGTGATTTATCTTGGATAAAGATAATATTCTGACTAGTGTTAACTTTCCGGAGTGGTACAAACACTGACACATTTTACTACGCCAATACTATAATTTTTATATATTGGAGTCCCTAGTTCCTATTGATCCTTTTAAGGTGGGGAGTGAGGAGGATAAAAATGTTTTTTTGGAAACATGTAAGTGATTCTTTGTATTTCCAATGAAATTTTTTATCATGCATGATAATTGATCTCTATAATCTTCATGAATACATGGATTCATAAACCATGCTGTCTCATATCCATGTTTTTTATTTGGATAAAGAAAATTAAGTGAGGTACAATATATCTATGAAAATGTTTAAATGTAAACAAAGAGAAGGTACAATATATGGACCTAATGTATTCAATATTATTGGATATATTGAGTGTTTATAAATTATGGATTTCAAGCAACCCAATGAATTGTCTACATAACTCATACTCACCTCAATTACTTTGTGATTATAAAGTTTTATTAGAAATTTTAATATAAACAATATATAGAAGACACTCATTGATCTATTAAATCCAATTCACAAGGATAAAGATTTAAAGCATGAAAAGGATTTTTTCTTTATGATAAACAAGAGTAAAATAAATGTGAAAATATCAAAGATTAATTCCAAGTCTAAGGAACCTTCACCCCACCCTTCCAAGAGAAGAAATGTCAAGGATAAAGCTAAGGAGTAAGATGAATCATTCTTTTATTGTGAAAATAAAGGCCATTGAATGAATAACTATGCCTTAGTGAATTAGTAAGGGGGATCTTTACGCATGCTATTTATTGAGTATAATCTCTCCATTTCAATAAATTGGGTATTATATACCACTTTTGGTTCTGAAATTTATATCCAAATATAAGAACCAATTAGATTCCAAAAGATTACCCAAGTTTAGGTAGACCTTCAAGACTCCAATAAAGAAAGACTAGTAGTGATAGTTATTAATAATACCATCTCACATTATTGAATGGATTGATTCTAAATTTAAATAAATTTTATTATATGCTGAGTGAAATTGAGAACATTATATATATTTCCAATTTATACATGGATGGATTTATTTCAATATTTGTAAATAAAATTTGATAATATTATATTTATAACATATTCTATGGGATGAACCATTTGAATAATGGTATTTACATACTAGAATATGAAAAATGAAGTGTTCACAATCTATAAATAATCATGTTCAAATGTATCATATCACACCTAGTTATAGAATCATTGGCTTGGTCATGTAAATGAGAAGAATTTGAAAAATCTATATCAAGAAGAGTTTCTAGATTATCCTAAACTAAAACCCTTGGATATATTTATTTATTGTTTTTAAGGAAAATGAAAAAATATCTATTTAGTGGAAATAGTAAAAGTGTTTCAATGTTTTTATAATTAATTCATATATATATGTGTGGAACTTACCCATTAGAAGCTCGTGGTGTATACTATTCAATTAATATTTTTCCAATGAATTTAGTGGATATGGATATATCTACTTAATGAGGTATATTTTTTATTTATTTGAGAAATTTATGGAATACAAGAATAAATTAGAGAGTCATCTTGATAAGAAGGTAAATAAACTATGATCAGGTCAAGGTTGGGAGTATCTTAACAAAGAGTTCATTGATTATCTAAGGTAGTTTGACATACTATATAAACTCACTCCTTCTTATACACCATAGTGGAATGTTTTTAGTGAAAGGAGGAAAAATACCTTATTGAAGATAATAATTGATGATGATTCATGAATTTATTATATTATACTTATGAGGATATTCATTAAAAACAATAACATGCACACTAAAATTAATTACAACTATATTATAAAATAGATTTCTATGTGAGTTATAGAGTGGGAAGAAATCCTTTTTATTAAATATTCATTTATGGGGATGTGAGGTATTTGTTCAGGATTTTTATAACAAAAAACTTTCATCATGGGGGAAAAAGTGTATATTTATAGAATATTATAGAGAAACAGGGGTATATTACCAATTTGATCCCTTAGATAAAAAAGTTATTATAGAAAGATAAGTTATATTTCTAGAAAGGTATCACATCTCTAAGATAGAAAGTGAGAGAAAGATAAAATTCAATGAAGTTAAGGATCAAGATACAAAAAAATTGGCATATAAATAAATTCCATAATGAATTGTGGAATAAGTTATTCTAAAAACCACATTACTTCATAGGATCATCAGATAAGTTATAAAACTAGAGAGATAGATTTATAGTCACTGAGGAAGGTGAATTATTGGTTAAATATAATGAAACTATATTCTATAAGGAAGTAGTAAGTATCTCAAAAGTTACAAATTATATATCATACATGAATTATAAAATATATTCCATACACTAGAACCAATTTTGGGTCTTGGTAGATCCTTTAGTCGATGCAAATCTTATTGGGTGAAAATGGGGTTTCAATGAAATCAAATATGGATGGTAACGTCAACACCTATAAATTGTGACTTGTTTTTAAAGGTTTTAAAAAATTTCAATGAATATACTATAAAAAAACTATTTCACACATTTCTATAATGAAACCCCTTATAATTCTAATGTTAATTACATCTTACTATGATTATGAGATTTAGAATATGTATATCAAGACATCCTTAATTTATAGAAACCTCATGGAAGTGTCTATATGATACAAAAAGATGGCATAATTAATCCAAAGGATGTTAGTAAGGTGTAAAAGTTATAGATATCAATTAATGGGTTAAATAAATCATTAAGATCATAGGACATTCATTTTAATGAATAAATTAGAAAATTTTGATTTATAAAGAATAAATGGGAGCAATGAATATACAAAGGGTTTAATGAGAGTGGAGTTGTTTTCTAATTATATATATAGATGATATATGACTAATAGAAAATGAGATATCCTTCTTATAGTTAGTTAATACGTGGTTAAACAAATTCTTCTCCATGAAATTCATATGTAAAAAAACCTATATTCTCTAGGTCAAGATCCATCATGATAGATATAAATTTTTGAATGGATTAGGTAAATAAAAATACATTGAAAAGGTATTGAAGAGATTCAATATAGAACAATATATAGGGGATTGTTTCCATTATCATATAGTATACATATCTCTAATTAAATGTATCCCTTGAAACAAGATGAGAGAGAAGAAATGAGTAGGATTCCTTAATATTTTTTGAAAGTTTTTATCATTAATTTCATAATATGTACTAGGTTTGATGTTTCCAATGCATGGTCACGGTATTTAGATATCAAAATGACCCAAGATAGCCACATTGGGTAGTTTTAAAGACTATACTAAACTATCAAGGTGTACAAAGGATATGTTCTTGGTTTATTGAGGTGATACGAAACTAGTCATCAGGGGATACATATTTTATACCTTTCAGACATATCAAAATGATCTGAAATAATAATAAGAACATGTGTTCTATCTTAATGGAGGATCTATGTGATATAAGAGTTCCAAGTAGCCAGTGGTCACCAATTATATAGTAGAGTTTGAGTATATAGTTACTTCCCACATAGATAAAGAAGTAATTTGGATATGTAACTTCATTTAGGATCTTGATTTGGTACCCAATAGTAAATATGCTCTACCAATTTTTTATGATAATACTACAATATTAATTATAGAAAAGTCAAATCAATGAATAAATCATGTACATTTAAAGTATAACTTTTTTAGAGATTTGTGTCATAGGGGTGATGTCATAGTAAGAATAGTATCCAAAAAATAGATTGTGGAAATCCCATTGATTAAATCCTTATCTCAAAATAATTATGAATATCTTATGAGAGACAGTGAACTAAATGTTATTAATAATTGGATCTAGTGAGGGGGGGAGGGGGTGGTGTTGGAGTTGGTTCCCTAGGACCAATAGGCACTGTACTATAGATTACTATAATATTAATAAATATCTTATAACATTATGGGTGTTCTTCTATGTAAAAATAATGTGATAATTTTCTTAGAGTATTTATAATATCATAAGGATATGGTGGCTCACCTTTAGGATGATAAAATTAATATTCTATGAAAATATTCATAAAAATATATCATATGGTCTAGATGACCTAAATTTGACAGGATATAGATAATGTTTGACTATCAGGTGCTAGAGGCTCATAATACTTTAAGACTTCTTCTACAAAGTTTTCACATGGTAATCTCTAAGAAGGGAGGTTATGGGGGAAAAACATCCAATAGAAATTCCATACGTTATATATTTTAATTGGATATTCCAATCTATAAAATTGTGTATTAGTCATTAGACATGATATTATCACAAATTTATATCATGAATCACATACCTTGATGTATGTATGAAAATCATTATGATATATTCTTGTGGTGAGGTTGCATATTTAGGGTGCATCATAAGTGATGTGATATTAATTTAATAAGTCTAGAAATAATTTTTACCATTTGGGTTTTGAAAGATGATATCTCTGGCCCTTTGATTGGAAAAGAATTATCCGACTAAAACCAAGGTCATGGTAGTTCATCAATGAGTTCATTTATAGCACTCAAATAAATATAAATCAAGAATATAGGTTCATGAAACAAAAATATGCAATGTGATTTATGAGATATCTAGAAAAAGGGATTATATTACACAATAAATGTTTATATGTTTTTTTTCATTGTGACATTAACTTCTTTCTCTATGGGTTCCTTGAAATGTTGCTATACAATGATCTTCGAATTTAGGAAAGTTCTTATAATACTTCTAAGAAAGGGGCTTAGAGATCCACACAATAAGAATATCCAGAATCACTATTAAAATTTATTTGAATTTGACATTAACAATAAATATTATTCTTATATTATTGAATAAAAATTATTCATTCTATGTTGATCAGATAAATTCAATCAGCAGATATATTAAAGTTTAGAATATGTTACTTGAGAAATAAATATATATTTAGATGCGAGTTAGTAAATATAATATTTATTTATATCTTGTTTATTATTCATAAGTTAATAAATAAAAATATATTTATCCACCAGTTTTGTGAATATATTAATTTAAATATTTATTTAGTTATGTGAATATTAAAAATAAATATTTATTTGTATGTTTTGTAAATAGAATATTTATTTTTTAATTTAATAAATAATGTCGTGATATTTATTTATATAAATATCTATTATTCAAGGTTTGATAAATGTCATAGAGGATTCATGAATCGAGTTAAGGACCCAATGGAAAGGATATATTTTATTTAGTATCATTTAAGTAAGTATTTATTTATTTATTTAACAAATGATAATTAAATATCCCTAAGTCAGTTCATGCCATGGAATATAATAATAATAATAATATTAAAGGACATGAGGTTTAATTATAATAAAAAATAGATAAATTTCCTTTATGTAATTACTAATTTCCTAACCTTAAGTCTATATTCTGATTTATATCATTTTTGGAGTGTGATAGAATCATTGTTCA
Source organism: Viscum album (assembly GCA_963277665.1). NCBI lineage: Eukaryota > Viridiplantae > Streptophyta > Magnoliopsida > Santalales > Viscaceae > Viscum > Viscum album. The sequence continues at coordinate 244,536,608 of OY728135.1, read as the reverse complement.
CAATGAACTATTTGAAGATAATTCTATGAAGGTTGAGAGAAACTATTAATAAATCCCTGAAGAATTCAGAGGGAAAAACCATCATCTTCCCTCTCTATAATGAGATAACTAAAGTCTATATTAGTCACAATCAATACTGAATGACATTAGGTTCTTGGTTCCTTTTCACCATTTCCTTGAATACCAATAGAGAAATCATGAGATTCTTGGAGTCGTGTAGATACCACTAGAGGAAATCTAGTTTTTATTATTCACTAAAACAATGATACAACAAGAGTGGAAACTATATTGATAAAAAAACAAGAATAATTATCAATTTTAGGAAATTCTTAGTTTTAAATTAATTATATATTTTAATCAAAAACATTCTCTCTATGAAAAATCTTGTAATTTTTCATAATGTTATACATATTTATTCAATGAAATTGATGATTATTTTTGTAACCTCACTATCTCCTTCAACTATTCTTCAAAACCATAATTTTAGTGGTTAATGTTTAGTGGGTAAAAAAATTTAATAATTTAAGGCCGGAAGGAGGATATTAAAATTCTCTAAATAAAATGCTTGAATATTCAAGTGAAACAATATGAAATGTACTCAATATATTCCCCATTATAATATATAACACCACAATCCCTTTTTATTGATATGTAAAATGAGTTAAAAAATAAATTCAATGCATGGATTCATCCATATTGAATCTATTTTTCCCTTATTTTCATTTTTTTCAAGGAATATGAGATAAAAAAGAAATGCAGTTAATGAATGATAGTTCATGCCCTTTTATTTTTGAGAGTTCAATGGGTCATACAAGAAGTATAATTTGGATCTAAATCTAATACCCATTCTTTTCTCTTTATTTTATATTTTTTGGAGAATAAGATGATTTAAATGATGCATTAATGGTGAATAATGAAACATTTATATTTCTATCTCCAATTACCATAATAGTGAAATAAACATCATGAAACCATCGACAAGATAATTCCCAAATAACATACACTAAAGACCCTTCCCCCCACACTCAAACTTGAAATAAGAATAAAAATATATTAATTATGAAGATAGGCAAGGATAAATAATCTTGTAATTTGGATTAAACCTATAAATAAATTCATGGATTTTAGGGGCTAAACAAGGGTTTATCTAAAGGATAAGTTTGAAGTTAAATTTTTTTTCCGAATAAGGTCCTAAATCTTATTAAAAAGTATTCATGAACTAAAATTATTTTAAATAGAAATAATCACATGTTTTAGTTTTCCTAAAAAATCCAAGTTCTAATTAATAAAGTGAGGATATTAGGAATAATTTAACAAAAGGTTTTAAAACACCTCTTAAGACTTGAAAAATATTATTGGTCTATGTTTTATTAATATGGATTTAAAAAATTGGTCAAAACTATAAAATTGTTTTGAGAATAAAATTCCAAGAAAATATTCCATATAAAAAATCTTGTAAAATCCATTTTTTTCAAAAATAAAACCAACTTCCTCAAAATAAATTCAATATTGAAAAATGATATTGAATATCCATTGAATATCAATACACAAAATAAATAAAAAGGAATCTGAAATGGAGACATAAAAATTTTTATTTTTGGTTTTGTTTTGTTAGTTATTTAGTTTTTAGGGAAAACTAAAATGCTAATAACTTGTTGGTTCTATCCCCCAAACCTAAAAAATACAATACCCTAAATATAAAAACACTATATAAGTAAAATAATTTTGGAGTTTTAGAGATAAATAAATAACCTTGATATAGATTATTAGTAATTAGATGGTGGATGGGGATTATTTTAAGAAACTACTATAATATGTTTCCTCAATATTATTAAGGAATACCATGCATCATTTTATTATTAAAATCAAATCCATATCTCATTTATAAAATATTTTTTTTATATTGGAATAAGTGAGAATAAAATAAATATTATAGCCTCTTTTTTAAGTGATGGTTTCTCATTTTCATAATGTACCTATATATCTTAAAAAAATAAATAGAATAAATTGAAGAATAAGATAGAACGTTTAACATATGATATGATTTAATGATAAAACATGTATGAAATTATAAATTACCATTTAACAATAATTTCAAATTTAAATACCATGGGATTTTTTTTTTCTAAAAATTTTATAGAACTTAAAAATCATTTTTCAACTCAATTATTTTCTTAAATGATGGGGGGGGGGGGTGAAAACGACTCCATACAAATATCATTTTCATAAATTTTTGAATAAAAAAAATTTTGAATAAAAAATTTTCATAAATTTTCATAAATTTTTGAATAAAAAATTATGAAAACGACTCCATAAAAATATCATTTTCATCATTTTATTATGAGATTCCATTTGTTATTGAAATTTATGATTACACTATATTATATGATCTCATATATCTTAATGAAAATTATTTTAATAATATATGGTAATTATCTAGGATTTCTTAATAATAATTTTAAATTTTGATCTTGTTGTAGAACACATCAAATTAGATTATTATTTTTTTACTAGAAAAACTGCAGTAATGAGATAACCCTAGGTAATCTTCCAATTAAGACTTAGATCATGAAATAGAAAAAGGAACCAAATTCAAGTGAATAAATGACATTATAAGAGTTGGTGGAATTTTTAATTTGAATATGATAATTTATGCTAAGTTAAGAAAATGGGTTATGCTTTGTAGGGAAATCATGATCAACCGGAGTAAGTGTCTATTGATGCTCAACTGTCATCACTCTCAAAGGATGTGAGAAAGGTAAAAGATTCATTAACTTATACCAAATTAAGTCTAATATCATACATGATTTACCAATAATATATATCATATAATTAAATTGGAAACACGATTCCATTCACCAATAACCATTAAAAATTGAATTATTTTTCTCCAATGTCATTATCCAAACTTTTTAAGGAAACACATAATGAAATTAACAGGTCATCCCGATTTGTGTATAAAAATAAAATGATATCATATTAAAACACACACTATCATGAGTACTAGCCTATAAATTTAATCAATCAATGAAATCAATAAGAAAAATTACAAGAAACGAATGTGAGAGAAGAGAACAACCGCTTTAAATCATCACACAATATTTTTTATGCATGAAACATGAGGATATGCATTCCTTTGATTTTGATTTGATAATACCATCAAGAAAAAATTAAAAAAATAACAAAATTAACAAAAAAAACAAAAAAAACATATAACTTCTCTTTATCTCAAAAAGAGCACAAACATGAATATTAAATAAAGAGACACTCCCTAAATTTATTACAATGAGGGTTTATAAGTATATGGAAATAAGGAAGATGAAATTGGATAAATAAAACAGTAAGATATTATACATATATTCCATTGTATATATCCATATTCCATAATTTCATCTAAATGTTTAAAACTATTTGAATTAAAGTGGATGCACCCATTTATAAGAATCTTGAAAGGTGATGAAATATGAATTTTTTTAGATATATATTATATATTCTCCTATAAAATTTTAAATCTATTGAACATATGTAAAAATAATTATATATGAGTCACTAAAGTAAAATTTTATAGTATGATGGACTATTCAGTTCCATCTACTTACATGTATCAATTGAGATCCTTAATGACTAAATATTTCACTGATATTTTAAATAGATATATACAATTGAGTTGTTTTAATTTACCACTAGAATCATTCCTTTTAGATTAATTTATTTTGAGTTAGGAAATATTTATTTAGGGTTAGTAAATTCTATCTGCCTAAAGATTTATCAATTTTCATGCTTTATTTGGGACCCATAAAACTAGATTTAGTATTTGGTATAGTTGAATTAAATTAATCACAATAATAATGGTATCATATAAAAGTATTTTTAAAATTTGAATTAGTTTAAATAATGTTATATCAAGACTAAAAAACTATTGTTTTTCCATATAAATAAGTGAAATTTCCCTATTTTTTGAATATTTATATAATGAATAAAAAATGAGAGTTGAATGAAAAATTAGCAAGTTATGTGATACTATACATAGAAAATTGTGAAATATATTCTCAATTGTGTGAAAATATAGATAATTCACTCCATAATTACACCCAAAAACCTGATAATTTTTACTCCTTAATGAAAATAAAATTCCTTATCAAATCCACACAAAAATAAAAAATGAGATAATTTTCTAAGATCATTCGCAAAATAACATTCCTCATCTCTGATACATTAAAAAATAATTCCCTTTATTTTCTTCTCTCACATTTAAATTTTCTCAACATTGAGAGTCCATCCATGATATAATAACATTCTATCTCACTTTTATATTAATGTCACTCTTCAATAAAGAAAAGTATAATATTGAGCTATGCACATATGTGAAAAATACATGTATCACCATATGATTGAAAATCATATCATTCATACACACTATGAGATATAACATTTTTTTCAATCATGATGATTTTTTAAATGTGGTTTTGTGTCTAAGAGTTGTTTTGTAAAAGAATTTAAAAATTTAGGGTAAAAAATGGAGGTTAAAACTCATTGAATACAATATATGAATATTTAAGTAAAACCACATGAAATATAGTCACTCACTTCCCCATTATAATATGTAACACCATTCCTCCTTTTTCTTGATATGGAATATGATTCAAACAATACATGAAGTGAATGGGTTCATCTTTATTCTCCTTTTTTTTATTTTTTATTTATTTCACTGAAGATGAGATAAAATAATAATACATTTAATTAATGAATGAAACCTTTTATTTTTGATAGTGGAATGAGTCATGAAAGCAAAATAATGCATAATTCAATCCCATTTCATTTATTTATCTTTTTATTTTTCTTAATTTTTAGGAGAATTGGATGATATAAATGATAAATAATTACTTATATCTATTTCTATCTCCAATGAACAAAAGAGTTACACCCACCTCACACACCTAGAAATGTACTGCTTCTCAAAGAACACACATAAAAGTCCCTTCCCCCATACTCAAACTTGAAATAATCATGAAAATATATTAAGTGTGAAGGTATGTTAGGATTAATTAGATTGTAATATTGATTAAACTTGTAAGAAAATTCATGGATCCTAAGGAATAAACAAGAGTTAATGTGAGGGGAAGGTCTCAATTTAAATATTTTTTTAGAAAAATAAGTGACACAATCAAAATAAAAAATTTCATGAACTCTAGAGCTTTGAAAGAGAAGTAATAATATGTTATATGTTTCATAAAAAATACAAGTTCTTCTCAAGAAATTGAGGGTATTAGGAAGAATATTTCAAAAATCATTTATAAAACCACTGAAGACCAGAAAAATATTCTGGCCTTGTGTTTTATGGACATGGATTTCAAAAAGTATCCAAACTCATAAAAATGTTTTGAAAATAAAATTATAAGAAAATATTATATATAAACAATCATTTAAAATACATTTAAAAATAAATAAATTTAACTCTATCAAAATTAATTCATGAGTGAAAAATAATATTGAATATTCATTGAAGATAAAAATAAAAAATAGATAAAAAAAAAATGGAAATATAATAATTATTTTTTTTGGTTTTTTTGGTTTATTTTTTTTTTGATGGAAAACTGAAATCCTAATTATATGATGGTTCCCTCTCCCAATACTAAAAAATAAATTATACTCAATATTAATATAAAAAAAGGAAATCAATTTAAGAGTGTGAGAGGGAAATAAAAAAACCTATAAATTAATCATTTGTAATCATATGGTGGGCATAGATTCTTTTTAAGAAACCATCGAATTATTTTTCCCCTCTCTTTGGGTTGTAGTAACCTAAAGAAAACACATTCATAATTTCTTATCAGAATCACATACATCTCTTATTTTTATAATATATGATTTTATATTTGTATAAAATAATATTAAATGAATATTTTAGCCTTTTCCTTGAATGAGTGTTACTTCCTTGAATCATGTGACTACATATCATGAAAAGGACTAAAAGAAGACAATGTAGAATCATATGAGTAATTTTAAAAAAGATATGATTCAATGATAATTCATGAATGAAACTTCTAAATTTAAATTTAATAATAATTTCTAATGAAAATTTTAGTGGAAATTGTTTTATAATTTTTTTGGAGCTTGATCATTATTTTTTAGCTATGCGAGTTTCTTAAATATTGGAATGGTGTTTAATGACCACGTATCAATTCACTACTCATTTAAATCATTATACCACCATCTTAAGCAATTTTTTTTATTGAAAATACAATTTTAATAATCAATTTTACAACCCATTTGGTTTAATTATATATTGTTAAATACTGTTAAAAAAGCATTTCAATTTTTTTATGTTTATATTATAGATAGAGGTGATTTCGAGAGCCTAAGATTAAGTGGGATAAAAATGGGACAAGATGAAAAGAATATTTATAAAACATGTGAAATAATTTTGTCATTTAATAAAATATATGCATATAATTATGCTTAATGTTTATGGATAGATCCCTGAAAATATGGGATAAAACTCGTAAAAAAACACCAAAGCATAATTCCTACAACCTATAGACCGAATGATATGATCTATCTAGGAAACTTAATACACTCAAAGTAAAGAGTATTGTTTTTTATTTTAATAATATATCCCAGTTTAAAAATTAATTATCTACCAAATTTTATAAGGAGAAATTAAATAGGCCTTCTAATAACTCTTCTCAATTTTAAATGTCAATATAATTTCATTTACTAATCAAAATCTGTGAAACAAGTGGAATTAAGAAATCTATTTTCCCAAAAACACATTCCACTTTACATATGAAAGGAAATATTAGGTTCTCTACTTGAAATATAAAATAAGGTGAACGGTTCTATAATCTTGGTGTTTTAATGTAGTTCTCTCTTCATCTTAAATATTTTGGAGGTACCAATCCTCATAGGTAGATCCAATACATGGATAGAGTTCCACACGAACCCCCTCCCCTATCGATGGTGAGATAAAATGTGAGTGATCATTGAGAGGGAGATATATACTTTTAATGGGAGTTATACACCTTAATTCAAAACTATTTTAGTGTAGTTTTTGGGTTTAAATTATTATTTCAGATGTATCTTGACCAATTTTCAATGTTTTGAAGCATTTATATAAAACATTTTTTATTTAATCATCAATTAGTTTTTAATATTTAGAGTGTGACTTGTGTTTTTAGGATAGGAAAACAAATTAATTATCTTATTTCTCAAAAATTTGATATTTCAATGTTCTATGGTAGTCTTTTAAGCATTAATATAGTCCTGATCCTCACTACGTGATTGTGAATTCAAGGTTTAGTTCTATGTGTATTATTTTAGAGGATTTGTGGGTAACTGATATCTTAGTTAATCCTCAACCCTGTAATTATACAAAAACCTCAGAATCATTTGAAAGAAGGGAATTTTCCAATAAGTTTATTAACATTGAAATTATTTCCTCATATTTCATTTAAAAACCAAATCTATTTTCCAACTATTAAAATCTTTAATTAATTCATTTTTTTAAATCATCATTAAAACCCACATATTTTTAGTTTTTTTTATTTTTTTAAATACACACTATAAACCTTAAAATATCCTTAATAGATGACCTAGGTTCTTCCATATGTTATAAAATAATTTCTAAAACATAATTAACTTGACATGTTATGTTGAATCAATCAAATTTTGGTGTTGTTTTTTTGTGAGATCTGGTTTTTAGTTTACGTTTTTGATAAGAACTTAGTGTATTTTGTAAATATTAATGTGTTTATTTTATTACATAACTTTTTTATAAATGTGTGTCCTAATATTTATTTTTTAGTCCTTTTTCTTATGATGTATTATTTATCAGGTGAACTAATTACTTTCAAACATGAACTGGATAAGATCTTATATAATCAACACCGAGAAGCACCGAATGATCCGTAGAAGGAGGACACAAAAAAACACTTTTCTTGATCCTTATTTTTCTTATCAAAAAATTCAATACAAAAATAAAATTGAATAATATGGATGAAAATAACTATACATTAAAATAATTTACATCACCTAACATGGATATTCAACTTGTGTACATTCAAGTACAAGGGAAAGCACAAAAATTTATACTAAAATCTACTCTAATTTACTTATTTCTAAAATTTCATAGACTTGGTAGAGAAGGTTGACATAATAATTTAAATAAATTTTTCATTTTATGTTCAACAATAATACCTTCAAATATGGATGAGCAACTTGTATAAAATAGGAATTTTCCATTATCAACAGAAGACACTACAAAATATTGGTTTCATTTTCTTAACTACCCAATTAGACGCTATAAGGTAATGAAAGTACTTTTTGTTGAAAAATATTTCCCATCCTCTTTAACAACAACAAGTAGAAAATAAATTTTTGTAATAAAAAAATATTAAGGGGAAACACTTCATGAATACTGGGAATGTTTTTAAAGACTTTTTGAAAGTTTTACACACCACCAAATAAGTGAAAAACTTTTAATATAATATTTTTATAAAGTTTTAATCCCAATTGATTGTAATATTATTGATAATTATACAGGTATATTTCTAATGGATAAAAAACCAAACACTACTGAAACCTATTTTTTATAAATTTTTAATCAAAATTGATTGTAAGATTATTGATTATTATACAGGTATATTTCTAATGGATAAAAAACCAAACACTATGAGTACCCTAATTGATAACATGGAATAAAACACATAAAAATTAGGTTTCAGGTATAGTTTAACCATCAGAGGAGTCCATGAGGTGCAACGTTCAGATTTTGAGAGAGGTTGGACATATATTTTGAATCATTAATTACCCTAAATAAATAAAATACTCTTTCCCATGGTAAATACCAACATCCTCTTCCAATTTATTATGGTATATGTTCCACTATCACTAACTATTATGACCAATTATCTCAATTTAGAGAAACTTCTAATAGTTGTGAGGCAATATTCCTAGGACATCCATATAACAACCCATGAGGCAATAACCATAGTATCCATCCAAATATGAATGCAAATATAACTAATTCTATAGGTAAAAGGAATATCCTAATAAACCTTAATAATAATGAAACCACATAGGGGAGGATTGTCATCACCCACCACCACCCGAAAATTCTCAAACACCTCAAAGTACTTCTTACAACCCCCTCCAAACCCTGAGTGTTGAATATAATAATTAGTTAAAAAATATCTAAAAATAATTTCCATTTCCAATAAACAACCCAAGATTCTATCCAAGACATAAAAACCCAATTAGGCAAACATGACAGCTCAGTGGGTGAAATATAAATTCAAGGGTTAGGAAAGCTTTCCTTTCAAACACTAGCCAATACCAGGACTAAGGTAAATATTAGTTCCATCAACTTTTATTGTGGCATGAGACTTATAAGAATAATAGGACTACCATTAGAGTTATACCCTATTAAATAAACCAAAATTCCAATTACCTCTAAAAATAAAAATGAGGGATAACCTTACCTAGAGAGGGTTTATAAGTACCCAACCAACATTACATAATCTTGAGTTTTAGTCAAGAAATTATTTTCTTTCACATTGATGATCATTTATGGTTTAGGGTTTTATATAATTAATCCCCAAATAATACATAACAAAACCATGAAATACAAAGTAGATAATTCTGAACAATATCCATTTTCCCATAATCTAAAAATCGTGATCTATTTTATGAAACTCTTCATGTAATCAAACATAAATTATTACAATCCCTTACTAATCCTTAATTCCTATGAAAAAAATTAAAAAACATGGGATGAGCATAAAAATCTTAGTAATGGATATATAAATAGGGAAACTGTTATTCCATTTATAAACATTAAAACCCATGAAAACATTATCATAAAGTAGAAATTTTCACCCTTAAGAGGTAGTGAGTAATTTCATTTGAACATAATCTCATTTCATACCTTTTTTTTAAATCATAATATTACAATAAAACCTATATCAAATATAGAAAATACATAAAGGTATCTTAGGATATCATTTTACTTGTTACTCTTATAAATGGAACAACCATGCGGTTGACTTCCATACATGTCACTATTATAAATGGAATATCCATATGGTCTAATTACATACATTTCACTCTTAAAAATAGAATATCCATATAACAAAATTCCATACACGAGGGATATCACAGACCCACCCATCATTGGTTTATCATAGAACCAACTATCATTGGTTTATTAGAGAACCACCTATAAAATTTACAAGTACCATTATATAATCATAACACATAAAATATTTCAATTTTAAACATTTAAATCAAAAATTTTCTCTTTCAATCACAAGAAAATATTTCAAGATATTTAAATAATCAATCAGTTTTCAAAACGTATTTTAGATAACAAAATACCCAAAAAAAGGGAAAGAGGGGTTTGTTTTTAATTAAAAAACATGAAGCCTTGTAGAGGAAGAAAAATAAAAAATAGACATAAAATTTCCTTTATAATCATTTTATATCCACATAAATAAACATGTAAAATAATATTATGAATATTTAAATTAAAGAAGGGATTAAATGTTAAACATTCAGAGCATCCCATACTACTTTGAAAATTTAAATTATTATCCCCATGAAAGAATAAATTTTAAAAAAACATTAAATAACATGATAATGGAAAAAATATGGATCTATAATGTCAAAGGGTCTATATATACACCTTATAAAATTATAAAGGTGCATATCATCAAGAAATGCCTAAATGAAAGGAGACTGAGATGAAATACCTTACCTTGAGTCCGAATTTTCATGTGTGTATTTACCATCCTAAATAATAAACATATGTTAATAATTTACTTTATTTAGAAAAATTATCAGGTCTATAATTACTTTTATTTCACCTATTAAAATGTTTTAAACAACTACTTAATCAATTTATTTTACGTCGAGTGTTTTGACTCTATTCGGTTTATGTGTCAAAACAAATTTGGTAGGTTGAATTAGGTCAAAGAGGTCATTATATTAACATGTATATAATAGTAATAATGACACAATTATCATATTAACACATCAATTTTAATTTTAAAAACAATAATGAAATATGGTTATGAAAAATGAACTGACGTTACGACCATAGAGATGGTAGGTTGTACGTACCCCTGTGTAACATTCCCATTTTTCAATGATCATTATGGAAAGAAGATAAGTAGAATTTATCTTTACATAATTATAATTATATCATAGATACCATATTATTTATTCATATATACTTATACATATAAATCTTATGATGTAAAAGGAATCACATCGCGTCATTGAGGGGGTAGTCTACACATCCACGAACGACGTTATCACTTTTTCAGTGTGTGAAAGGGTAATAAAAAATATATATATTTTATTTGAAGAAAGGTAATTATGTAAAAAATATCATATATATGTTATTTTTTTTACATAATTTTAATTAAACTCATCCTTAATACATTCCATGTAATGTGTGAATATATCACATCGCTTGAGGAGGAAATAGTCCACACATCCACAAACGATGTTATCATATTTACCCAAAATGGAATACATGAAGGTATGTGTTATATAAAAATTAATTAAGTATTTAGAAACAACAAATATAATATAAATCATATCAAAATTTTGTTTTGATCATAATTCTCAACCATTAGATGTTGTAAAGGAAAAATGAATGAAATTGTTTTGTGAGGCGGTAGTTCGCATTACACACGAACAATAAGTTCGTTACCCATTTGATGAATGTTTTTGTAGGTGTAGGTATAAAAGTTATCATAAAAACATATCAGTATATTTATGATACTTATGTTTTTATATTATAATATAATAATAATAAATGAAGGTGTTTAGAATGAAATTAAACATAAATGCTCACTGAAGAATGTTACCTTTTTTTTCCGGGTAACCCCTTTTGGTTTGCACCAAAGGGATTACTTGGTTAGATTTATACCAAAAGTGAGAACTCTCTAGTAAAGGGAGGGATGTTGGGAGATTATCTTTTCAGGATTTAGATGATATGAAGGGCTTGAGATTTTTGAAGAAGTGGGGAGGGTGAATTTCGTTTTATAGCGGAGGGGGAGTGCCATTCTTGTAAATAAAAAAGGTAAAAACTATTGAGAGGTATAACTTACATAATATGAATTATATAATGATAAATATTAAATAAAATAGATTATATGATCTAATAATATCCATAAAATTGTTTTTTTGTAATTTTTATAGGTCATTTATACTCTTAAGATCAAAGTTTAACCAATAAGTCTCCTCATTTTTACATTAATCACCCAAATTAAGTTTAATTACATTTACTAATATAATTGGTAATAAAATAATTTAAACTTAATAGAAATTATAAATTATGATGATTAAAAATATGGAATCCATTTTTTCTAATTCCAAACACATAATTGGAAGAAATTAATTTTAAATTAAACATGTAGATGGGACAACAAAACGAGTTATTAAATTAAAAATATTCAATGATTGCTATGTTTTTGTATCTAAATTAATAGTAAAATTGTTTCCAATGACATAAATCATCTTAAATTATATAAAATTGATTCAATTATACTTTAAACCCAATTAAAAATATTATGTAACTATATAAAAAAATTAGACAAAAAAGAAGTTTTGAACTAAAATTCAGTATTATTCAATAATCATCAAAATATGAAAGTTCTCAGAAAAATACCAACAATTAAACCAAAGTAAATTTTTATATTTTGATTTGGAAAATAAATTTTATTTTATCATTTAAAAATTTTAAAATTTTCATAAATAATATTTAAAATAGGTGTTCCATTAAAAGTTGGTAAAACTACCTTTTAAAAATATAAATCTTTTTATGCTAAAAATTGGATTTATTATTATTTTAAGCCTATAAAATTTATTGGATGAATGTAATTTTTTTTATAAACATGTTTCAAAATAATATAGTTATTCCTATTCATTCCCTCTGATACAACAACTAGGCGATAACTTCCATATTTAATAAATAGTATTAACAATATATTATTATTCGGTATAACTGAGTCTTGCGTTTAAAAAAAGATTTCCTAGAAACTCATAGTTTCATGTCATGTAGATATTGTAAATATGATACATTTTAAGGTAAAATTATTATCTAATTTATAAATATTAATAAATATGAAAATTGTTATTATATTATTACCTTGGATGCTGTAGAATTCACACTAAAAAAGAGAGTGACAATTGATGTAATACATACCTGAAAAATTCCTCTACCATTTTCCCAAAGGGCCACCCAAAAAAGGAAATAAAAAAACTGAATTTGATAAGGAAATATTGGAAAAATTTAAAAAATTATAGGTTAACATTCCCTTTATTGATGTGGTGAATCAAATTCCATGACTTTCTAAGTTCTTAAAGGTTATGTATACACACTGAAGGTGAATTCTAGGTGGTGAAAAGGTGAGTTTAGTGAGTACCATCTATACATTGATCTAATTATCACTTACCACAAAATTTATGGATCCTATAAATTTCTCAATTACATGCACTATAGAATCTTATTTATTTTCTAATGCTATTATTTATTTAGAGATTTTATACATTTGATGCCTTACTCCATTTTATCTTCATTAAAGGTTGGCGAGATGAAGCCCAATAGAATAGTCATTCAGATGGAAAACTGAAGTACCACACACCTCATTAGTGTGTTAGAGGATGGTATTGTGATGGTTAAGAATTTAATATTTCATGCTAATGTTTATGTGCTCAAAATTGAAGTTGATATGATGAATTAACATGCTCCAACTATATTGGGGATAAATTTTTTAAAAGCTAACAAAACCATAATTAATGTACTCAATGGAACACTATATATGGAGTTTGGTGGTGAAATTATCCACTTTAACATCCTTGATTCCATAAATCACCCTTTAGAATATAATTCATCTCATTCAGTTAATTTAATGGATTTATCCCTTCACCCACAAAAACTTTTCTTCATTCACACAATCCCCTTTCTACGTTTTCATCATTGATTGACATGCTAGGTAATAATTCATGTGTTGATTTTTTAATGGTCTAAAATAATTAGACACATGTAAGTATATTGATTATTTATTTTATCTTGGGAGTTTTAAAACCATTAATGATTCTATAATATATATTGTTATTAACTCTCCTACTAAGGATAGAAATAATGAGAATACAGATATTATAAATTAGATTATTTATAGAAAACAATTTACTAATATTCTCAACCAAAATTCTATTGAATTGAAACAACTTTCATGAAACTTAAAATATGAATTCCAGGATGGTATTGACCAACCTTCCATTATTTCCAATAACCTCTCCCCAGAGCATGAAATACAATTTCTTGGCCTTTTGAGAGAGTGTAAAAAGGAAATTAGATAGGCATTGGTTGATATCCCTGACATTATCGCATTAGTATGTATTCATTGAATTCTTTGTGAGGATAAGGATAAACCATTATGGAAACCATAACATTGACTAAACCCCACACTCCTGAACATTTCCAAAAATGAGGTAAGAAAATTTTTAGTATTTGGGATTATATATCCTATCTCTAATACTAAATGGATTAGTAAAATGTAAATAGTGACTAAAAAGTCTAGTCCTATGGTTTTTCATAATGAGTATAATTAATTGGTTCCCAAAAGAGTGCAAAAAATCTATCGAGTCTTCATAAAATACCACAACCTTAACCATTTCACTTGAAAGGGAAATTTTCCATTACCTTTTATTGACCAAATGTTGGAAATTTTTGTGAGAAATTCTCATTACTATTTCCTTGATAGATTTTCTAGATACCTCCAGATACATATATACCCTGAGAATATGGAAAATATGTCATTTACATGCCCATTTGATAAATTTTCATATAGGAGGATGCCATTCAGCCTATGTAATGATGTGGTAATTTATATCTCAACATTGTTAGTATTTTCCTCGATTACCATGAGAAATTAATGGATGTATTTATGAATGATTTCAATATTTATGGTTCCTCCTTTTATGAATGTTTATATAACCTCTGTTTTGTGATTTAATTATGCATTAAAAGAAATATTATTTTAAACAATGAAAAATTTCATTTTTTGGTGGAACAAGGAATTGTATTGGGTTGAGTTATTTTTAAGGAAGTAATCCAAGTTGTTTCGTCAAAAATAGATGTTACATTTTCATTTCCCAATAGAAAGTGTGTTTTTGATATACATCCATTTTTGGGACATGTTAGTTTTTATCATTGATTTATTAAGTATTTTAGTAAAATCTCACTGCCTTTGTCCAAAATTCTAAAAAAATATTTGAAAATTTTTTAAATGAAAATTGTAAAATAGAATTTGACGAATTCAAAATGTTCCTCACTTCACCACTAATCATCCAGCCACCAAGGTTTGATCTACCCTTTGAAATCATGTGTGAGGCCTCTAACTATGCTGTTGGGGATGACCTTTCACAATGGGTAGACCGAAACTCTCATGTTATTGTATATGCATCCCGAAATCTAGACCCAACACAATTGAAATACTAAAAAACTGAAAAATAATTCCTTACCATAGTGTTTTATTTGAATAAATTTCATTCATATCTCATTGGATCTAAAGTAGTGGTGTTTTATAACTATGCCACCAGTAAATATTTTTTAGGAAGGTCTATGATAAAACAAACCTTATTTAATGCATGATCCCACTTTAAGTGATTAGTATCTAAATTTGGGTCAAATGGGGTGTAGAAAACTTAGTTTCTGACCATATTAGTTGTATCCCTATTGACTGCAACATCTAATCATTAAATAAGTTAACAATTCTAGAAATGTTCGTTGATGAGAAATTGTACATTGTTCATGATAACATCTCGTGGTTTACCAACTTGGTGAACTTTTTTGTTCCCTCATAAGAACATCCTGGATATAATTAACACCAATTGGATCGACTCAAGAGTGAGTCTAGTTATAATATTTGGGATGACCCCATATTTTGAGAAAACTATAATGACCCAGTCATAATATGATGTATACCCAACCATTAGTTCACATATTTCTTTATATTCTTCCATAATATTACATGTGGAGGTCCCTTTTGTCTCTAAATATCTACAAAAAAGTCATAGAGTATGGTTTCTTTTAGCTAACATTTTTTCAAGATGCTCATCAATTTTTTAATCTATGTACATGATTCCAATTTATAAGAAATTTTTCTAATAGGAATGTGATTCCTCAAAACCCACGCTCTTATATGATAAATTTGATTTTTAGGGTATTAAATTCATGGGAACCTTAGTTATTTTGGATTTGGGTATATGCTTATTGCAATTTATTATGTCTCAAAATTGGGGGAGGAAAATAAAACATTGACTGATAACTACTGAGTAGTGGTTGAATTCATGAGATCTTAATTTTTTAGCAGGTTTAGTGTATTGAGGTTTATAATTAATGACCAGGGTTTTCATTTATTTAATTGTATCATGAAAACCTTTATCGATAAGTATGATGATTTTCATAAAGTTTCAATTATAGATCACCTTAAAATAATAGGAAAGCAAAGATTTGAAATTGGGAATTTAATAAAATATTGGAAAAAATGGTACAACCAAATAGAAAAGAGTAGGGTATGTTTTTAAATTATTCACTATGGGTGAATTTTATAGATTTTAAAACCCCTATAATAATTTTTCATGACAGGATCATCTTTGGAAAAAATTTCCCCTCTTTGTAGAGCTAAAAAAACATGTATATTAGTATATTAAACAATGAAATGTTAATTTATCAGATTTATGTGAAAATAGGAAATTTTAGATTTAGGAGTTAAAGGAAATTAAAAGATACCCATATAATAAATATTGTATCTATAAAGAGAGAATGAAATCTTCCCATGTCCGCCTCATCCTTCATCACCAGTTCCACATTAGGTAGACGATACTCATTTATAATGAAAGGATGAAGTTTCACCCACACAACCTTCATTTCCACTGGTTTGGACCCTAAATTTGCACTAATGTTTATTATTTTAGGGTTATGTTGGTTAAAAATTAAAAAATCCAACAAATATTCACAGTGAAGGGGAAGTAACTAAAGAACTTCTACAAAGCCCTTCCTGGTCCCCCAACAAAGGAAATCAACCTTCAGGAAGTGGTTTTTCAATAACACTCACCAGGTTTTATCCTTCCTCCACACCTTATCTTTAATTATAGTGAGGAGACTACACAATCTAGATGCATGTGTGTGTCGAGGCTGGGGATATGGGTGGTGGTTGCATTATTGATTTATTTATGATTTTTTTCAACATTATTCTTTTTCTCTTTTGGCTTACTGTATGGATTTTTTAGTTTTCACCAATTTCATGTGTTTATTAGGAATTTTTTTCACCTTTTTATTTTTTTATTTATGTATTTTAATTTTACTTCCCCCAATATTCCTCAATTTTTCCACTTATGAATTATAATATTCATATTAAATGACAATATAATAATGTAATTCATTAAAAATGCATATGGAGTTTCATTTTCTCACATTATTTTAACATTTAAATAATATTTATTTCATGTATGGATTGCTATTTTTTGCATATAATTAACATTAAAGGGTTATTTTAAGAAAAAGTGGTTATTTTTCAATGATATAAATGATTTTATATTTACCAAACCTTCGAAATTTTAATACATTTTATGTGATTAGTTTATATGAAATTCAGGTTATTTAATATCTCCAGACCTTATTACACACAACAAAGAAATGTGAATATTTTATGATTAATTGAAGGTATACATAATTTATAAACAATTTTAATAGTAATTTTAATTTTTTTTATATATGTTCATTCCATATCCAATTAGTTTCATTACTACACATAATTTACCAACATTTTATTCTTAATTTTATTGTTAAACAAATTATAAAAAAACATTAAATAATAAAAAAACAAAACAAAACATATAGGATGGAACAAAAAACGTTTTAATTTTAGAAATTATTAAGTGAATGGGTTTTGAATACTTTTTTTACAAAGGGTGTAGGGTAGGTTCAATAGAAAGAATCAGGTAAGATGATTTTTTAAATAACATATATTTATTAGATAACAAATGGAAATAATAACATACATTTATTGTCACACTCACACATGGGTATTTAAGGGATTATTTAGCTCATAAATTTCCTTTATTTATCATGCATATCATTGAATTTTGTTCTCATATAATTTATGGGACACTCATTTCCATGCATACTAAGATCAACTCTTTAGTGTAGTTATTCATTTTCTTACAATGAAACTATGTATAAAATTTACAATGAATGTTAAATCTTCATGAAATAGGGAATAAAATCATGAATCATTTTATAAAATATGAATTTTACCAACAGTATAAATTTTCAGGTGTGGGGGTGTGATTGCATAGTGATTCACTATTCATTTTTACCCTTATACCACTGTATCAAACTATTTTTTATTGAAAATACCATTTTAATAATAAATTTATCTTCCAATTTTATTCACTTATAAAATTATAAATACTATTAAAAATGTAAATTTCACTAGTTTTTATTTTTACATCATATATAGAGGTGATTTAGAGAGCCCAAGATGAAGTGGGAGCAAAATGGGACAAACTGGATCGAAGACTGAGAAGACATGTGAACTAATTTTTACATTCTAAAAAATAAGTGATTATAACTGGGATGATTTTTTTTGTTTGATACTTGATCATGTGGGATTAAACTCCTAAGAAAAAACCAAATCCAAATTATTCCATCTCTTAGCCCAAAAGATGTGATCTGTCCAGAAAACTGAATCTGTTAAAAGTAAAGAGTACTATTCATTTTTTCAATAATATCTCATATAATAAATATTAAATAGATTATAAAATTTATATATATACATTTAGTATTTTTTCCAATAACTATTATCATTTTTTCAAAGTTTATATAATTCCGTTTACCAGACTAATTCAAAGATACATGTGGAATTGAGATATTAGTGTGCCCAAAACCACCTTCCACTTTGCCTAAAAAAAGACACCTCGGGGTTATCATTTTATAGCTCAAACTGGGGGAAATATTATGTAATTTTGGATCTATAAATTATTACTTTCCTTATAGTATAAATTATGGAGGCCTCTATCCTCATATTAATATTAAATATTAAGGATGATTTCCACACAAGCATCCACCCCTCTCGATGGAAAACTAAATGGTGGGTGATCATTGTGAGGGAACTTTACACATAGAAAGGGAGTTATGGTAGATAATTCAATATTTTTTGGTGTATTATGTGGTTTTTATGTTTTATTTCAGATTCATATTGACTTGTTTTCAATGTTTTGATGCATTTATATGAAACACTTTTTATTTAATCAACAAATTATTTTTAATATTAAGTGTGTGACTTGTGTAGTTTCAATAGGACAACACAAGAATCATTTTCTTTCCCAAAAAATTTATGAATTCAATGTTTTTTGGTAGTCCATTAATCATTAATATTTGTTGTATGTTGACTACATAATTTTTAAGTCGAGGTTCAGTTTTATGTGTATTTGTTTAAAGGAATTGTGGGTAACCGAGATCTTGGTTAACCCTAATCCATGGAATGATACCAAAACATCATAATTATTTGAGAGAAATGAACTTTACAAGAGTTATAATGAAAATTAAATTATCTCCTCTTTCTATTTCATTTGAAAACCACTTCTATTTTTTAACTATTAAACTCCTTAATTAAGTCATTTTATTTTAAAAATCATTCAACTCCCCTTTGTTTTCAATTTTATTTTTTAAAAAACTAATTCAAAATACACACTATAAACCTCAAAATCTCAATGAGATATGACCAAGGATATTCCATATACTATAAAATTATCTAAAAAATATAACTAATTTAAAATCTCATGACAACATGACCATTTAATAATGGATCCATAAAAATATCATTTTTATAAATTAATGAATTAAAAATTTCTTCTTGTGGAGGTGTGGGTGGCTATATTAACTCTTAATCTTGGTTCATCATTGAATAGTGATTTTAATTAAAACATACCTCCTCTAGAACTATATGTTTCTCTGATGATGTTTATTTTTTCCCATAAAAAAATATTTTATCATTTCATTATGGGATTTTATTTATGATTGAAATTTGAGATTATTTTATGCATTTTGATATAATATATATTGGATAGAAAGCGTTTAATATTCCATGTTAATGATATAGGATTCCTTTAAAAAGATATCAAAATTTTATTGTGACATCCAACACATAAAATTATATTGTTAATTTTTTGACTAGAAAAACTATTGTAAAGTGGTAACCCTAGTTCGTCGCCCAAAAAACCCTTAGGTCATGAAATAGAAAAAGGAACCAAATTCATCTGATGTAATGAGATTAGAGAAAATGTGTGTGTTTGTGTGTGTGTGGTGGGGGGGCTATGATTTTAAGATAATAATTGAATCTAATATAATAAAATTGATTATGATATATAGATAAATCCTGATCAACTTAGATAAGTGTACCTTGATGCTCAATCATCATCGCTTTCAAATAATTGAGATAAATCATAGATTCCTTGACCTATAACATGTTGAACCTAAAAATATATGTTAGTTCCAATTAAGATACCACATTTTATTCAATTTATAACATGATTACATTCACTAATAACCATTTGAAATCAAACATTTTGTGTCCAATATATTTATCCAAACTCATCAAGGTAGTACATAATAAAATTCCCGCATTTTCTTTGTTTTTATCTAAGAATGAAATGTTATCATACTAAAACATTCACTCTCATGAGTATTATTATATAAATTTAATCAAACTGTGTGTCTAAAAAGGGAACTCATAATAAATTTACACGAGAGAAGAGACCAACCAACTCAATTCATGACTCAAACTGTTTAATGCATGAAAAAATGATTATTGTTTTTCTTTGATTCTTATTTGACCATACTAACAACAAACATTGAAATAAAATAAAAAAACTAAGAAAAAATAACAAAAACATGGAAATTATATTAATATAAAAAAGAGTACAAACATTTAGACCGAGATTATATTAAGAGACACTCCCTTGATTGATCAAAAGGAGGGTTTGTAAGTATACATTGAGAAGGAAGAAGAAAATGGATAATGAAAACATCATGTTCTTATACATAACTCCCCTTGAAATTTCCTAGCATGCTCAATTTATTCTGAATGTTTCCAACTTTTTAATGGAATTAGCAGTTATTATTTATAAGAATGAAGTTTTATAGATTCTATTTCAAATTAAATTTTTATAATTTAATGCATGATTCTCTAAATAGTTAGATTAATTTTAAAAATTGATCAACATTGATGTTTTTATAATATGTATTTTACATTATACAACAAAATTTTAATACCATTAGATATATGTAGAAAATGTTATATCTAAATTACTAAAGAAAACATTTCTTGAATGGTAGTCTATTCAGTTCCATCTAATTGTATTCATCATCCAAGATCCTTAATGGCCAAATATTATCAAAATTGTTTATTAATATATGGGATGCGAATTTTTATTTCATTTATAACTATAATCCATCCATTTAGAGTCATATAGCCTAATTCATAACCCATTTATTTAATTTAGGTCAATTGTTTCCATAAAACTTGCTTCTAATTTTTAGGAATCATTTGAGCTCCATATAGATAGATTTAACATGTTCAAGTTTAATTAAATGAAGGGAAAAAATTCATTCCTAAAACAAGTTAATTTTCAATTTGGATCAATTTAGAAAATATTACATTAAAAATAAAAAACCACTATTTTTCCATGTCAAAATCAAAAATAGTGAAATCGATTCTTTTTATAAATTTTTATATAATGAATGAAAAATTAGTGTTTAATTAAAAATGATAAAGTTATGAGATACTATACACAAAAAAATGTAATTTATTTTCAAAAGGGTGAAAATATAGGATAATTCTTTGTGTTATCAAAACTCTAGACTTAATAATTTTCACTCATAGAGAAAAATGTATCTATATCAAATATAAACACAAATAAAAAATGAGATAATTTTCTAAGATCTTTCCCAAAACAGAATTCATCATGTGTCAATCCTGAGAAATAATTTCCTTAATTTTCATTTTTTATATTTAAAATTTTTCAACATAGATAATCCTTCTAAAAATCAATCATAACCTACCTCACATGTAAATTAATTTCACTCTTCGCCTAATAGAAGTTTAATCTTGATATATATTCATACTTGTAAAAATTCATGTATCACCATAGTCTTCTAAAAACTCTCATTTCTCTACACATTAACACATAAATTTATTTTTTATCATGAGATATTTTTGAAGGTGTTTTAGTGGCTAAGGATTAATGGTAAAATCATTTAAAAATTTAAGGTTGAAAACAAGTGGTTATAACTCTTTAAATAAAATTCATTAATATTCATGTTAAAGTATAGGAAATATACTCACTTAATTATCCAGTACAATATGTAACACCACAATACCTTTTTCTTGATATAGAACATGATTAAAACAATAAATTTATTGAATGGATTAATCTTTACTCTAATTTTTTTCAATTTTTTTAAGGAAGATGAGAAAAAATGTATGCATTTAATGAATGATAGTTCATTAAATTTTATTTTTAGAGGTAAATGATCTTTAAAAACAATATAATAAAGAGTTTAATATCATCTCATTTATTATATCTTTTTATTTTTTATTTTTTTTTTCAAAATAATATGATGATATAAGTAAAGTATAAATTATGAATAAAGAATAATGCCCATTTTTATCGTCAATGCCTAGAATAGTGAAAAACATATCACATGAAAATTCATGGATTCTATGGGGTAAACAAGGGTTGATGTAAAGGGTAGGTTTCAAGTTAAAAATGTGCATATCCAAAGAAATGCCTCAATCATACTAAACACTTTTCATGAATTTTAGAGATTTGAAAGAAAATGAATTACAATAACTATTTTGTACAAAAAAATCCAAGTTCCTCTCAATAAAGTGATGGTGTTAGGAGGAATGTGTAAAAATAATTTATAATAACTTTTAGTATTTAAAAAATATTTTGTCTTAGTGTTTCATATACATGGATTTCATTTTTTTCAAGCTCAAAAATATGTTTTGAAAATAAAATTATAAGAAAATATTCAATATTAACAATCATTTGAAATAATATTTTTTTAAAAAGAAGCTAAATCTCTCAAAATAAATTGAAGAGTGAAAAATGATACTAAATATTCCTAAAATTTTAAAACTTAAAAAATATATAAAGAAAACAAAAATCGAAGTACAATAATTGTTTTTTTTTTGTTTTATTATGATGGAAAACTAATATGCTAACTAAATGATTGTGCTATCCCCCCCAAAAAAATACATTACCCTCAATGTTAAAATAACATATAATGTAAGTGAATTAATAGTGTGGGATGAAAATAAAAATCTTGTATATTTATCATCCATAATCAGATGGTGGGTGGGACTTACTTTTTAAAAACCAAAACAATTATTTTCCTCGCTCTTTGGGTTGCATTATCCTCAAGTAATACCTTGCATCATTTATTATTGGAATCACATAAATATCCCATTTCTATAAAATTTTAGTTGATATTGGAATAATAAAGAATAAAATGGATATATTATCCTATAAATTGGGTGGTGGTTACTCCTTTGCATATTATTCCTGTATATCTTGAAAGAGACTAAAAAAATAAAGGAATCAGTTTCCTCATTTGACATAAGATATGATTAAATGATACCACATTAATGAAGCTTATAAATCCTCATTGAAAAATCATTTCAAATTAAAATATTATAGGAATCTTTTTTCTAAAAATTTTGTGGAACTTGGACATCATTTGTTTGCTCTATAAGTTTCTTAAATGATGGAGGGGTGTTCAACAATGGATCCAAAAAAGATTTTTTTTTAAATTTTTGAATAAAACATTTCCTATTGTGGAGGTTTGGTTAGTTATATTAACTCTTAATCTTGGTTCATTATTGAATGGTTATAGTAATTAATAAATTCCTACTCTATAGCTATATGTTTCTCTAAAGATATTTCATTTACCCCATTAAAAAATGATTTCATCATTTCATTATAAGATTCCATTTCTTGTTGAAAATTTTGATTATAGTATGTAATTTAATCAAATATAAATTGAAGATAAATACTTTAATAATCTATGGTAATGATCTAGGTTTACTTGACAATAATTCCAAAATTTTATTTCACTATAGAATATATCAAATTATAATGTTATTTTTTTGACTAAAAGACCAAAAAAAGTAATAACCAAAGGTATTATACTAGTGAATACTTAGATAATGAAATAGAAAAGGTGACCAGATTCAGGTGAAGAAATGATATTTGGGAAAATAGGGGTAGTTTTTTTGGATTTGAAGATAAAAACTGAAGCTAACATAACAAAATTGATTATAATATACAAAAAATTGTGATCAACCAGGGTAAGTGTCCCTTGATGCTCAACTATCATCACTCTCAAAAGATGTGGTATATATCATAGATTACTTTACTTATACCATTTTAAACCCAACATGATATGTGAGTTCCTAATAGGATTACTCATATGATTCAATTCAACACATTCTATCATTCACCAATAACTATTAAGAATTGATCGATTTGTGTCTAATATTATTATCCAAACTCATCAAGGAAACAAATTATGAAATCAATCTATTTACAAATTTGTGTCCAAAAATAAAATATTCTCATATTAAAACACAAACTCTCATGAGTAGTAGCCCATTAATTCAACCAACTAATACAACAATCAAGAACATTTATAAGAATGAAGGGTGAAAGAAGAGACCAATTGACTCAAATCATCACAAAAACAATTTTATACCTAAAAGAATGATGATTTGTATTTATTTGATAATAATATCTAGAAAAAATGAAATAAAATAAAAAAAATTATAAAAAAAAACGAACTTATATAAATCTACCAAAGATTACAAACATTGAACCCAGACTTAAATCAAGAGACACTCCCTAGATTAATCAAAAGGCAGGTTTAAAATGAAATGGTGAGAAAAAAATAAAATAGAAAAATAAAGCATCAAGATCATTTTCATATCTTTTATTAGACGTTCCTACACTCCACCTTATCCCTTGAAAGTTTCTTACTCTTTTAATGGAAGGGGAGGCACCAATTTACTAGGAATCAGTGTGTTAGATCTTCACTCAAATTGTTTTACTTTTAATTTTAATAAATGTTTGACCCTATATAAAAATTAACATATAAAGGTAATAAAATATGAAGTTTTTTTGGATATGTATTATCTATTCACCCACAAAATTTTAGGTCTGTTATACCTGTTAAGAAAATATTAGATCCAAGTTACTAAACAATTATGGCATGATGGACCATTCATTTCTATTCAATTAAACACATCAACCGAGGGCCTTAATGAATTAATAGTTCTATGATTTTTTATTGAGGTATGATCCATCATGATATATTTAATTTATAATGATCATTAAACATTTTAGAGACATTTATCTTGAGTTATGACCCATTTACTAAAGGTTGTTCAATTTTGTCCACCCTAATATTTTCCAATTTTCATGCATAATTTCCCCCCATATAGTTGGATTAAACACTTGTCCTAGTTGAATTAAATGAATATACATAATCATGTAATCTTAAAAATTTAATTATTTAATTTATATCAGTGTTGGTGATGTTATGTAAAGAACATAAGACTTCAATTTTTCTATAAAATATCAAAAATAGAAAAATTGCTCATTTTTATGCATATTTATATAATGAATGTAAAATGAGAGTTGAATGAAAAATGATCAAATAATGAGATACTAGAAAAAAAATTATAAAATATTTTTTTCATGGTTGAAAATATATGATAATTCACTATGTAATCAGTATCTAGTATGCTTGGTAGTGGAGGTGAAAACTGAGGGTGCCTCCAGGCACCCGTTAGACCCAGTTTGATTTTTCCATTAAAAATGGCCTTTTGGTCATTTTAACTCCTCCCATTTATTCCCATTTAGCTTCCCTTAAATATTATTCTCCTTCAGTAGTTACAAAATACTTTCTTTATTTGGGTATTTTTTATCTCCTCCTCTCATCTCTTGAAACAAGGTTGATCTAAGGGAGTCTCTCATATCGAATCCAAAGTACTTAACACCCTTCCACCTATTTCTCCATTATTCAAACTTATTTTCTAATATATAATTATTTATCTATGAATTCCATGTTGATATATCATTAAAATGTTTTGAGATTAAAACTTGACCCATATCTTTATCTTCTACCAACTAAAGAAAGCCCTAAAAGGTGGTTTTAATTTTCCCTATCACTGTTTTCATTTGAAATGATTTGAGTAGGGTTCCTACTAGGGTTTTATGATTTTGGGGAAGAATATAATTATGTATCAGTGTTTTTAATTGGGGATTTAGTCTATCAAAAGTATAAATGGATTTATTAATTCATTATCCTAGTTTTTCATTGGGTTTAGTGATTGTTTAATTATGGTGTATGTATATTTTGGGTTCCTTATGTATAAATTTTTTTATAATGGTTGTTAGAGGATTTTTTATTTTTGTGAAATATAGTTTTGAGATTATTAGAATGGTTACTCCTCACCAATACATAATATAGGGGGTTCAGAACCCTTTAGAGAATTTCTTGGCTATGGCTAGGACATTCTCTCCACTAGTTTCATTTTCAAGGTTATAAAAAAATTCTAAATTTTATTTTTTAATTATGAATCAATATTTTCAAGCTATTTTACTCTATCAAATGAAATAATTTTAATGTAATATTAATAAAGGTTATTAAATGGTTCCCAAATCAGTATTTAAACCTATCATTTACTATTTTATAAATAAAAGAATTTTGATAAGGTATTAATTCTTAATGACTTCATTTTTTACATTTATTTCCATAATTTAATTCTTTTTTAAAGTTTGTTAAGCTTTATCCAGGGATTTATTTAAAAATTTTCTTGTATTGAGGAATATTCTTTGGTTTGGTAATCCCTATTATGTTTTTTTTAAAATTCTTCCATACCATGACGTGTTATAAGATGATTTAAGAGTAGTATTATATAGGTAGTTCTAAAAATTCCATGCCCTTATATTTTCTTTGTTTTTAATATATTATGACCTGGATATTGATGCTTGAGTATATCAACCATATACTTTCAACAAAAATCATATTTACTTTAACATGTCTTCCTAAGTGGCTATCTTCCTTTAAACACTACTTTAAAGAGTTATAAGTTAACAATTCAAACATACCCCCACGTAATTGTTTCATTAGTTGGGATGTGATAATTTTTGTAGCTAGGTGGAATAGAATGACCCAAACCTCATATAATCTTAGTTTCTTAAACCATGTTTTCACCTAAGAAAAACACAATGTTTAAAAAAATAATTAAATGGAACTTTTTCTTAAAGTAATAAACTTCTCACTGGTTTATTAAAAAAATTTCAACTAGTGTGTTGGATTTATGAAACCCCACATTACTTTTGAAAACATAAAATCTTCTCTATTATAATTTAAAAACTATTTTTCAATGATAACTAAAGGAAATTATTATAACTTAATGAAAGTTAAGGGTTAGGTTTTTACAAATTAAAATTTTATTTATCTAGAGAATACACCTTTTTTTGTGGTATTTTTTATGTTTTAAAACCTCAACTCATAAATAATATTTCTCTTCAAATAGTTAAATTTATTAAAATGGATTTCAAATATGTAAATATTATTTTAAAAATAACCTTAATTTTAAAACCATATTCAATTAAAATATTATTCCATGTTTTACCCCTTTATTAGGGTTATATAGTGTGGGAATTACTTATAACAAATTCCATAATAATTCTTACTTGGTTTCTCCCTAGTTAAAAGTTTTGAATTCATTTTTATACCAAGTGACTTGCTTAGAAAGTAGTGAAGAGAGAATAAAATTCTTATCATTCCATAGTTTATGTTTGATATTTATAACCCCCTTATAACACTTCATGCATTTAACCATGCTTGAATTGTAAATTTTTTTATATTTTATAGATTCATGATATAGTTCTTGGATTGTTCATGTCTTATTCCATAATAGTATACAAGTTGAAATTTATGAAATATTTATAACATAACTATTTTAGTATAATGAATAATGTATACTTTTTTATGAGAGTGTTTGTTACTTTTTGTATGGTTCGCCTACTTGAAGGGGTAAGTGTACATATATTGTTTTTTATATATAAACTATTTAATCAAGTTTTCAGGCCATTGATATATAGGGTTGAATGGGATAGGTTTTGACCCTTTCTTAGTTAAAACCCTTTCTCCTATCCCCATATGGTAAGGATATCTTAGCTAACTTGAATCTAT
Source organism: Viscum album (assembly GCA_963277665.1). NCBI lineage: Eukaryota > Viridiplantae > Streptophyta > Magnoliopsida > Santalales > Viscaceae > Viscum > Viscum album. The sequence goes on along the minus strand of OY728135.1, from coordinate 244,508,263 downwards.
TACATATAGTTTCACTTTACCTTGGATGTTATGGGTGTTTCACCCTAAATGAATTATGATGTGATGGTAATTGAACCCTAAATTCACTACATGATTCATCTTAGAATCTAAGTCAAACCCGATGTTCGTTTTTTAGGTATGAACCCTCCCAGTATAAGGAGCCACTTGGTAAAGCTTATAAATATATATGTATAATGTCCTCTTATTTTAATTTTCATGTTATGTTTATTGTCTTCTAATAACACCAATTTTTGATATATATATATATATATGTATATAAATGATTAGACATGTTCATGAATATAATTAGTCTTTCACTATAGAGTTGAGACACACTGGTTGTGCCCTACTACGTATGTATATGATCACACCCTTTAGTGGATATGTAGCTTTTTGTATTATGTTTTATTTACCTCATAATAGTATAATGTTTATTTATTTTTCAATCCTAGGTGATATAGGATTTATATCCTCTTATAATTTGAAGCATAGGTGGTTTCATAGGGATCTTTTTGGAGGATTGGTGGATTAGATTTATAGAGGTTTTTCACAGTTGTTATTATGAGGTTTCAATGCATAGAACATCCTATTAATATTCCTTTATGAAATGTTTTATTTTATATTTATGTGTATGGTTGAATATAGTCTATTACACTCTCTTTTAATACTTCATATAATATTTTGGATTAGATGGGTGTAGATGTATCACCTATATAATTATTGAATCATTTTTTTTCTAGGTAGCTTGATGAGATGATACACTCAAGGTAGGTAGACATGTATTCAATTTTGATGTCCTAAGACCTTAAGGGGCATGATAAAAATTTTACGAACCACTGGTTTATTTTTTTGGTGTATTCCAAGGTTAGAACCACTCCCACTTGTGTTTCATTAAACCCCCAGTGTTTACAAAATCCTCTGGTGAATGAGAGGTTCACATGAGGTCTTATGGTGGCCTAGTCAAATACTAATAGGGTAAATGGATCATGGTAATTAAAAAATAGTATTCTAGATATGTTTAAGGTTATCTAAGATAAGATTATTCATGGTTTATATAAGAGATAAGATGTCAGGACTTAAGGGGAACATCTTATGCATGTTTGGACATCATGGTTATAGTTGAAACCTGCGTTACTAGGTCCATTTGGGTGTGTGGTCTATGAAATATAGGTTAGGGTAAGGCATTGTTTAATGTATCTCAAAATTATATTTAGGATAATTAAGGATGGTAGTTGTAGGGATCGACCATGAGACACTACTTACTTTGATATATAAGTCATGTAGTCAGGTGTCCCATTTGGATATATATATTTCATATGAATATATTTAACACATGTGAATGACCTTAATTAAATATGAGCTAAAAAAGTAAATAGGTTCTCTTATATACCTTATTAGTTCTTATCTAATTAACTTAGTCATTTCCTATAAAAAACTATTATTTACTAACCATTTAAATACCTTTGATAATGTATTATAAAATTATAACATATTATAAATTTCTAACCATACTACCCACTTATTTGGTATATTCTCAAGCATTATACCTTTTTACTGATTAGTAAAGTTTTGGTATGATTTTTTATGACTATTATTTGAAAATTTTATCTACCCTATTAAGAGTTTTTCCTCATCAAGCATTCTACCTATTTTCTATTTAAAAACATTCTGTATTACTATCATATTTTTTTTTGTAATGATAATTCCATTTATATTTCTCTTATGTCATATTATGTGAAATGAATGTATAAATCAAGATTTATTTTATAGAACCCATTTTAATTTATAAATTAGGAATAACATTTTTAAATTATGGTGTTCAAGATAAATCAAAAGTTTGTAAACTAATGGTTATATTTTAGTAAAAGTTTTATGGTAAAATATCTTATAAAATTTTATTCTTTGGGGAATCAAGGGTTTTGAAAACAATGGTTACCTCTGAAATGTAAAACGAGAAAGGTTATTTATAAAGTGGATAGATAAAATTTGATGGTTTTAAAAATATAATTCTTTGAAAATGGGTTTGATGTTTAGTTTTGGAATAATGTTATTCCTCGGTAAAAAAATGTTTGAAAAGTGAAAATTTTTAACAAACAAGAATTTAGTGGAAAGTTAGGCATAATTAAAACCTAGATATTCCTTATGGAGATGTTTCCGACACTTTTTACGGGGTGCACACGCATCCGTCATGCAGGGGAGGACGCACGACTTGTGGCCCCGCATTCCCGCTTTCCAAAGGTGGGTAGCATCCGTTCCTTGTGCAGGGACGTCTGCTCCTTGATCCAAACCAGGATGATGGGATGTCGGTTCTTCCTTCTGTGGATTCCTCCTCGGAGCTCGTCACCTAGTCCGAGTCTCCCTCATAGATTTAAGACATATTTGTGAATCTCGTTCCTAGTGCCATATCTTCATGGGCACCAGTTAAATACGCTTCTTCCGTTGAGACGATCCAAGGGGTTTGGTTGGGGAAGCAATGTTCGGTGAGGAGAATGGTCACGCTGGGGCATCTTTGGCATGTCATGATGTTGGGGGATTGGCATGTCTATCTTATGTCCCTTTTTATAGGGCTTCTCGAGGGTGCGGAAGCCTAAGGCATCCCACATAGAAAGCGGGGAATTGGCATGCCATAGGCATGTATCTAAGGTTTTCCTCAGCTTCCCATGTTTAACACGGGGTAGGCCGCAAGTTTAACATCTAGCGGGGATAGATCGGACTGATAGGAACACTGAGAGTGGATCAGATAAAAGAACCCCCTGAAGGGAACTCCGATGTTGGGGCCAGTATGTGGGCGGATTCCTGGATACTGTGGAGTGGAATGAGGTGGAATGATCCCACCGGGATGTAGTGGCCTCGATAAGAATCAGGATGGGTGATGCAGTGAAGGGGCTTGAACCTCGTGGAGGCTTCCTACGTACCATGCCTTGACATGAATCAAAGTCCCCGTAGTTCGGGTATACAGTTTAACGTCATGCGGGACGGGGGCGTTTGGGGCTTACGCTCTGAGGAAACCCATAATGGATGGATATAGGGCCTACACTCGGAGGTGGCCCACAATGGTGGATATGGGGCTTATGCTATGAGGAGGCCCATAGAGTTGGTGAACCAACGCGAAGGGTTCAGAATGACTGAGTGGTGGGCTTGAACCTCGTGGAGGCTTCCTACGTACCATGCCTTATCACAGATCAAAGTCCACGTAGTTAGGGTGGTGAAACATAACATCATGCAGGATGAGGCAGACAGATTAACGTCGTGTTGGATGACATACAGTTTAACGTCATGCGGTACAGCATACAGTTTAACGTCATGTGGGATGAGGGCATACAGTTTAACTTCGTGCTGGACGACATACAGTTTAATGTCATGCAGGATGAAATTTGGGGCTTACACTCTGAGGCAGCCCAAGGAGTTGGTGAACCGACATGAAGGGGTCAGAACAACCAGGCGGTCGGTTTGAACCTCGTGGAGGCTTACTACGTACCATGCCTTAGTACGGATCATAGTCTTCATAGTTCACTAGGATGGGGTTTACGCTCTGAGGCGGCCCATAAGAGGATGTCATGGTTGATTCTCACTCTAAGCCCATGTGAGTCATGCTCGGTGGGAGAAACAAGAGGCAGCAGGGACCAGACGATCACGTTATGAAGGGTGCGTCTGTGAGAAGTGGATAGAGGCTTACGCGTTGAGCGACCCTTAGTGTCGGGACTTACTCCAGGATGGAGGCCCAAGATGCAACAAGGCGCAGAGGGAGATGGATTTGGGAACGAGCAAAGGAGGTGCCTCGTTCCCTATCACGCCCTCCATTGGCCTTGGTAGTGGGGAAGTACGGAGGTTCATGGGTGCTACCTTCCACAAGAGAGGCTAGGGGCTTACGCTCAGAGGTAGCCCTTCCCCCATGGACAAACGCCACTCTGAGAGGGAGGATATCATTCCATCTGAGGAAGATTTCATTCCCATGGAGACGAGCGGCGTAAAGAATGTCCGAACTGGGGGGAACCTACGTGTGAGGTACGAGGTCAGATCACAGTTTAACGTCATGTTTTGAGGACGAGGTTCTCGGTAGTTTAACGTCTTGCAGCTCGAATGAGGTGGGTTCGCTCCACACCCCTAGGGATTACATAACCGGCACCCTCTTCCCCTTGTGGGAGGGAAGGCATCAGCAAGGCCGTAGAGAAGGGGGGCCCGATGGAGAACCATTAAGAGGTCCACGTTAGCGTGGCTATGCGAAGGAGCATGAGGCAAAACAATGCAATGGGAAACACCACCGAAGGGACCTTGAGGTTACTTCATACGATCCTGGAAGGCCGTATGGAAAAACAGCGCATGGCGCACATGCCCAGTATGGAGGACATCGGGCACCTATACAAGGAGGCACCCAAGGGGCGTCAAGGCAAGGAGTCCTGGGGATTGCGTGAAAAGAGAAGATTTGCATGCAAAACACCGGGATGGAGCACAATTGGGGCAGAGTAATTGCTCACGGCTAGGGGGATTGCGCACAGAGGATGTGAATTGCGCGCGAGTGGTAACGGTGGAACCCTAAGGCACAACCACACCCGAAGAAGGGGTTTCACACAATTAGACCGTTTTTCATGCAGAGGAAGGGATTGCGCGCAAAGGAGGAACCCTGAGGAGTTTTCAATTTTATTGAAGCCTGCGGGATTGTACGCAAAGGCGGATCCCGGGGCAAGGTTGCGTGAAAAGAGTCAATACCCGAATGTCATATTGCGCGCACTGGAGTCCTATTTCGTGCACGAGAGCCGGTTGAAATTACGCAACCCAGAAATGGAAGGGATTTCCTTCTATTTATAGGACCCTAGCGTCGCAGAATCCAGGCGGCGCGCGAAATATTGTGCGCCAGAGACGGTGGTGCGGAAACGGGCATCACGCAGGGGCGGGCACGCAAAATTGTGCGCCGAAGCCAGGGTCCTTTCGCGAATCCCAGACTCTTTTCGCGCGGACAAAATTTTTTCGCGCAAAGCATCCTTAATTTTGCGCAACACTTTCGGGCCCTCCGAACCGAGCCTCCAGGTCCGAATATGACTTCGCTTTATCATTTCGAAACTTTCTTTAGGTGTTACGGACTTTTTCGACATCTACAAATGCCCCCCCCCCCTTGGAATTGGATCGGCGAGAGGTCGGAATGATTGGATTTCAAGGGAAATGCCGAAACGCCAAAGAGATGGATTTCAGGGGTACTTTGCGAGCAAAACTCCGGTTTGGCACAGAATGCGCTTTCCGCACGGTGCAGAACCTCGTCCTCGCCTATAAAAATGGGCACTGGGCCCCTGCTCCATAGTCAAGCTTTTCCACACGATAGGCTCCGATCTCTCGGGCGCGAAATTGCCATTACGACTACGTGGAATACACGTTGTGTTAGCATGGAATTCCTTCCGAGTTTCCTCTACATTTACACGCAACCCGGGATATTTCGTGCCGACGGTTCTAATTTCGTGCTTAACTTTGGAATTGTGCTTCACAGTTCCAGAATTCATGCAACTCTTTCCGATTTCGCGCAAACCATCCAGATTTTTCTCAACTCCCAAAGAACTCAAGATGGCTGCGAACCAAGTCTATGAGGGGGAATCTGACACTCGTAGAGCTGAAATGGCAGAAAAGGAAGAGGTTTATGGTGACAAGGTGGTTGTTTCTAACAACCTTACCTAGTTCAACCTGCTGACCCCTGCCCAGAAAGAGTATCCCTTATCCAACAACCCCGCGTTCTGGAACTTCAGCATCCTGGAGGAGGTTCCATTGCCGGGCTTCGAGGTGGACACACCGCGGTTATGGGTGACCCGGGAGGACAACATTTTCTATTAAAAGATCACCAACAATGGTAATCCTTCCAGAGAGACCAGAAACATGGATGTGTATGTCCTAAACCTGAATACTAGGACCATTGCTAGGGGTGATCCTGTCGTGGAGAGCTCTCCGACCCTCTATGCGAGCACGTTCAGTCAGAGCATCACGGACGACACTAAGGGTTGGCTGCAAGATTGGGACTTATGGTCTGGAGGCAACTTCACTAGTGAGTGGGCCTGGGCATACTAGGTTCTCCATACATGTGACAAATTTGGGGTCGAGCTGTGGCACATTGGTCGGTTCGAGGCGGTGTGGACGTCACAATTCCACTTCTACCGTCAACCTGAACTCAGGCCGGAGTTGTTTACCCGATGGTCCCCTAACATCAACACATTCCATCTTCACCATGGGGAAGTTGGCATCAGCCTCTGGGATGTTCACTGCATCAGAGGTATCCCACTGGAGGGATACCAATACGACGAGTTCATTCCCCCAATGAACACCTGGGAAGACAGATCACATACCCCTATGCTGACATGGCATCTGCTGAACCTGGAAAAGGAGAGGCTGCAAGTCAAGGATTTCTTGAAGGACATCGCCTACAAGGACTGGTTCAGCCAGTTTTTGGAGAAGGACCCAGTGGTCAAGATGCCGGAACAGGGTAAATGGTGCCCAAACGCGGCTCAGAGGAGCAAGAATGGATCCTACTGGAGGACCCTGGAGGCGGAGCCATACCAATCCTGGGGATACTGTGTTATCGAGGCCCAGGACCCGAATGTCTACTATGCCAGGTTCCTTGCCACATTACTGAGCAGGTGGCTCCTGCCGGTGTGGGACACAAGGATGGGTGTCCGTCCAGCAACACTGGTGATGGCGGGCACCATGGCCTCTAGAAAAAGGTTCAATATAGGGGTCCTTGTGCTGGCTAGGCTGTATGACATCCTAGGACATATCTCACGAGGGGGGTCACCATGGAGGGTATGTGGCCCCTTTCAGATCTTTCACGGCTGGGTGGCGGCTCATCTTGGCAGATACACCTTCCCAAACGCCATTCGTCCTCTGGGATGATACCATCTCTCCTGAATATTGCTGGGGTTGCACCGATAACGCTCAATGAGGAGGGCGTAAGGATCCGAATCGGTAACCACACCAATTTCAACTTCAGCCCATTCCTTACCCTGGTTGGACAGATGGTGGACAATGGGAAAGGCTCGCTGGAGCAGCAAGAGTACTTCCAGAGCATCTGGGGTGAGGTGCTCGTGGCTCGGATCGACGGGAAGATCACCGGTGAGCCTTACGTGTCGTCCCGATTCGCCAGGCAGTTTGGGTGCCTCCAGTGAATGCCAGAGAAGGTATTCACGGATGTCCAGGAGGAGAAGAATCCCTGCATCCTTCGCCAGATGTGGTTAATGTTCACCACTTATGGACCTGGTGATGTCATTACCATTCCTCCCACTGGGTTGACGCTGGCCTATCCACTGAGTATGCCGAACACTGGACTATCACGTACCCAGAGGGGATTTTATGCAATTGAGTTTGGAAACTTGAGACTAACCGCGTGGAAACTAGGCGACATGGGAGCAGGAAAGGTGCTGCTAGGGGGGGGGGGCAAGGGCGCACCAGGTAGCGAGGGCTGTGAAGGCTGGGACCTTAGCAGCGGGGACATCACATGGTGTTGTTGCGACCTCGTTGCCCAGAGGGGGGTCACACGAGGCATCCAGAGAGCTTCCTGGGAAACAGATAAGATACCTTCTTGAAACTTCCCATGATTCAATATTCCGGGCATTATGGTCAGCCTGGATGACTCTGTGGCAATCAATGAGCGTTGAAGCCATCTGGTAGAAGATAATGTCGGATGTGATCCAGCTACTAGAGGTCAGGATCATTCGAGTTACCGAAAGAATAAACTTCCATCGGCGGCATGCATATCTAATGGCCATGGACACATACGTGCGCCAAAGGGGTCGGTGCACGGAGCCACCTTTCTAGGTGAAAGTGATGCTCGGCCAAGAGCATGATCCGGAAGTGATGCCACCGGGAGAGGGTGACAGTGATGATGAGTCGGAGGGAGAGGAGGAAACAAGAGAAGATGAAGGAGAAGGGGAACCCAAAGGTGAGGGATCACAGGGGGCGACCAACCAAGGGAGTCTTCGGGAGAGTGGTGAGATTGTTAGCTCTGATCTTGACATAACCAAGATACTCGAGGTCTGTCACTATCCTCATCCATCCTCCTACCTTGTCCATTCTCTTCTGCAACTACTAATCCATTTATCTATCTCATTGAGGATCACATAGGCACTGATGAGGCTTCCAAAATAGAGGAAGGAGGAGAGGCGCCGGTGGGTCAGGATGGGGCTCCGACACCCATTATCGAACTGACAAGCGCAGAGGGGTCTCCGGCCACGACATCTCTTATAGAGGCCAGAGCACTAGAGGCTGACGCTCTGGGTTACTGTATGTACCCTGCTTCGCTACTGGCGATTACTGTCAGAAAACCCAACTAATTAGGATGCTCCTTATACAGTGATCTCGGCGTTGGAGGCTCGTCGGGCTACTGAGCCCAGGTCGTTCGTGAGTGAACCAGCGGCGGACGTACCACCTTCTCCAGAACGTACTTCCCAAACTGAGTCGGCCCTGGAAATTGGTGAGCAGGGGGCAATGAACATCATCGGTTCTGTCGTTGGAGCGAGGCAGGAAGCTGACAGATGCACCGCCGCTGTCGGGGCGAGAGAGGAAGGTCTCCCAGACGTCGAGAATCCTATTCCTCGTGAAGGCATCCCTGAGGCAGATCCTGTTGCTGGCATGCTGGATACCTTTCCTGCATACCGGCCCACTGATCCCGAGGAGATAGACGATTCAGATTCGGAAGCGGCCGAGGAGAGCCGGATGACACTGTGCAAAGGGTGGAAGTGTATCCAGCACTTTCTCAGGCAGCCTCAGACGGATTGGCTGAGGTGGATGGGATCACTCCAGACCTGGTTGCGCTTCCTGTGTGCCAGAGGGTCTGATGCTCAACGCCTTCATCTGACGGTCCGTGATTACAAGGCCAAGAAGATACGTGAAAGCAGCCGGCGCACTGACGTTGACCAGTGTCGGGAAAGAGCGGTGAGCACCCAAGCATTTCTGAGGGCGGAGCAGGAAGTCCGGCACCTCGAAGAGAAGGCGGTAGAGAAGGACATATTCACTGCAACGTGCTCTGAGCTCATGGAGAAACTAATGGCCCAACTGGCTAACTCCCAAGAACAATTGATGGAGGAGAGTCACCAGATGACCGTACTTCAAACCGAGCGGGTGCAGGCACAAGCTATGTAACACCCGAGACTTTTATGTGAAATATTTTGTTTTTATGTTATATAAATCATCAAAGGAATCTTTCACAACACACAACACTAGCTTGGCTTGCTTTATACGCAACCGCGACCTTCCTCGATAGCTTGTGTCATACGCAATACCGAGTTTCACTAAACAATGATATTCTATTAAAATATTATTAAAACTAGCTTTAAGAATAGTAATAACCACTTTTTAAAATTTTATAAATTATATTTTTCAAAATGGACTTCATTTTTGGATTTGGAATATCGAAATTAGAATAGGATGAAATTTTGGTATTTTTCTGAAAACATTCAATTTTTGATGAATAGTGAAACCACTAAGTGGTAGTTAAAAAACTGAATTTTTCATAAAACATAATTTTACCGCTTCTGTGAGTGGAATTTCGAAAATCTGAGAGACAAGGTTGATGTTAGTAAGTAAAATGTGGTTCAATGAGATGAAAATATTTTTTTGGTGAATAGTATCTTTTTACTTTTTTACCACGGTTAAAAGTAAATAGGGTAATTAAGGGTAAAAATGATATTATTATTACCCTAACACATGTCCTAATTCTATTGGGCAAGTGTAATTCGACCAAAAACAACCTTAGGAATAAATTATGACCATTTAGTCCCACTTGGATTAGATTAGGACATTTATTATTAATTTATTTAAAGAAGGGCTAAAATAGTTAAAATCAAAGTTTAATAAGTAAATTATTTTTAATATGGGGTTATACATAAGATAAATTCTACTTTAAATATTCATTAGAAATATAAAAAGATATCCTACATAATTATATTTTATTTTTAATTTTTAGACTTTAAATAAGTTAATTTATTTATGACACAAAGATGATGCAGTAATTATCTTATTAATGAAATATTGACATAATTGATGTTATGAATACCCAAATAAATGTAATTTGAGAGTTTTTATGAACTACACTAATTTTACAGGTTACTATGACATGTTAGTATTGATTTAAGTAACTTGGTTCGAACTAATCATTCTGTTATGATTTTCACAAAAATCAATTACTAAATAGTGTCAAAATTGACATAAAATAGTTTTTAAAACACATATTATATTATTAATTGTTATTTTATTCCTAAAAATCTAAAGTTCGGCCGAATGACTTAGATAAGGTTATATATTTTAATAATAAACATCTTGGGATTATTTTGGCTTGATATAGTAAGTTTATTAACCTTATAGTGTAAGAAAACAAGAAGACAAGGTAAGAGTTAAATTATCTAACTTAAAGTTAAATCTAAATGATAAGGTAAAAATTGATACCTAAACTTGTCTAAATTATATTTTATGAGAGGATTTAGACCCCTACCCACCTTATCTTAGAAATATATCAATTTGGAGCTATTAAAAATCGAATTTGACTTTATAATAAAATAATATTTTTAGTTGTTCCAAAGGTGCCCCTCTCCTCCCTTATAAAAGGGCACCTCCTCCCCCTCTTCCTCACACCACTTTGAGCCTTAAAGCTTGGCCAAACCCTGCCAATTTCTCCTATTAAATTCCCTAGAAACATCCTAGAGGTTATGGTCTTCTTAAAAGACCTATTTTAGTGCCCTAAAAGGAGGTCTCAAAGAAGCACTTTAAAGAAGAGGTAATGTCTGTTACCGATTCTTTCATCTTTATTTCTTCTTCCACTTCTTCTTCTTTAGTAGTTTCATTATTAAGTAATAACATCAGTATCACTAATATACTTATATGTTATTATAAGTATTAAACAAACCTATTTCACCATCTATCCATCCTACAGAAAATGAAATCACTACACGTGCGAACGTACGGAATACCGTCTCCACGCCGTGGTGTCATCTATTTTCCACCACCACCTTACTTGAATGGGTATAATGGTGTAAATAATGACTATATATTACTATTATAAAGTGATATTGATTCTGAAATAGTATACATACACTCCAATACAATTCCACGATCATAGGAACGATATCATCACTCGTGCGTACGTACGGAATACCGTCTCTACGATGTGATGTGACTCGTTCTACATGATCTTAATTTCATAATGATTATATAAATTAATTGAATGAATGAATATGATATATATTACACTAATACCATTCTGGAAATGAGGTATCTATAACCTAAAGAGAAGAATAATAATTTCTTCAACAAAACACGCATAAGAACAAAAAGTAATAAACACCCGAATAACAAGTAGTAATGAAATATTACTAATAAGAAGCTAATAATATGACCATATATGATATCATAACAATAATTATGATTCTGTAATAAGTCAATAACATTATTTAAATCATCATACATGAGGTTCGGACACTTACGAAGTAAATCGGACCTTAGGTAATGGAAATATCACAATCTCATTTTTATCCGAGATTGTTTATACTTTGGTATTTACTGGGGTGTATTATATCATCCACATCCATGATTCCTCAATATGTAATATTTATATCCTTCTACAATATTTTATATCCAATTTTACCCTTTGGTGAGTTTTTATTAAAAGATATGAAAGGAATATTTTTTCATTTTTTGTACGATGTACTTTTTGACTTTTCCGACAAAAGTACGAGAAGAATGTTTTTTAACTTATACGGAATGAATGGATTTTAAAAAAAAATATTTCCAAGAATATTCCTTTACAAGTTTTCAAGTTTATTTTTAATCAAATTCTTTTAGTTTAAAATTGTATGACATGTTAAGAAAGGAAATATGTTTTTGAAGTAAAAAGGATATTTTCCTCAAGAATGGAGTTCAAGAGTTTTATCAAAATCATTTTCCATCTAAGATAATAAAGGTTTCTATATCTATCCCTATTATTAAATTGATTTTATTATGTTGTGATGGAAATATTTTTATGATTTCATTTATCTTATATGAATTTTTTTATGATGTCTCGATGTTTAAGATTTCCCATTTTTATTACATGGGTTATGCAATGATGTTTGATTTATGATTTTGTGGCACACATAAGAATGGTATCATTATGAGATGGGTGGGACCTATATCTCCCTCCAATGCATTGGGTAAAGATTTTATATCTCATGAGATAGACATGGATGGAATGGTAGGTTATACCGGTTCAGTGAAACATGACTAAAACGAGGAGTGAACTCGGTTCAGAAATGGAATTTGTCCACTAAGATAGTCTTGGAAATGAGTCTTGACTAATAAGAAATGATTCTCTATGATTATGTGTGTATACCACAAATTTTCATGTTTTATGTTATGATTATTGGGATTCCATTTCACTACTATGATTTATCCCATGTTATGAAATTATGCTCTCTTTTGTAGGTTAAGATTTCCAAAAGTTATGTTCTTATGAATATGATGCGATTGATATTTCTTTTGTTTACCCTTACTGAGCATTTGAGATCACCCTTTTGTATGTTTTCTTTCCCCAGGTCAGGAAGAAGGTTATTAAGTAAGATATTCCAAAAGGGACTATAGATATAATGAAATAAATGAGATACAATGTAGACGCTTTATGAACCAGTTGTTTATGTTTCCCAGTTTCTAAAGACACTATACCTATAAGGTCCTTTCGTGGTTTTGTTATATGTTGTAATAAGTATGCTTCAATTTTAAAGTATTAACAATGTATGTAAATTATGGGTCGTTATATTTGGTATTAGAGGAAAGGTATAGTCAACCTTTGGAAACTAGGATGTGAAAGCCTTAGTAAGTACCCCAAGGATAAGTCTAAGCATAGAACACAATCTTAGTGTTTTAGAAATGGCCATGAATAAACTAGGATAAGACCTTAAGTGTTAAATTTTATTATTGATTATGTGGTTTTCCTATTATAATTAGTGTTGCTCACACAATTCTTCTTGGTTTTAGTCAATGGTTGGAACCTGAAGGAACCGTGTTAATGCGTAATGCGACGAGAAATGCAATGATTGTCCCCCTGAGCAACCAAACGTTATGGGAGATGGAATGAAAAATCTTGTAGCCATGCTCACACAACTTTCTCATGCTATGAATCATGCAGGACTTCCAAACGAGCAAAGGAAGGAGAAATATTCTGTTGAATCCTTCATGAGACAGCGTCCACATTCATTCAGCGGGTCTACTGATCCATTAGTTGCTGAACAATGGATTAGTACTACTGAAAAGATATTTTCAGGTTTCAATGTTCTGAGCATGATAAAGCCATCTTAGTAGTGTATCGTTTGGAAGGTGATGCTGATCAATGGTGGAATCTTATTTAGAATACGAGGTAAAGGGATGAAATTGAGTCCATGGAATGGGATGAGTTCAAGAACTTATTTTTCAATAAGTACTTCCCTCGTATTCTTTGAACAAAGACGGAGAAAGAGTTTCTTGAACTGAAGCAAAAGGATGATGAATCTTTTGGTACCTATGAAGCAAATTTTACAAGACTTGCAAGGTACGCTTCTAGTATTATTATCCAACCTGAGAGTAAGATCAATCGATTCTTTAGTGGATTAAAACCAAGTCTTCGAAGGGCCTTAGCCATAAGGGACTTCAATAGCTACGAGGAAATCGTTCGACGTGCTCTCAAAGTTGAGTTGGAGATTGGAGTAACCCATCAGTCATATGGGTTTGATAAGAAGAGTAAAATGGAATTCAAAGGAAAATCTAAAGAGCACACTGAAAAGAAGATGATCTTTCTCTTATGCTCAAAGTGTGGAAAGAAACATGGAGGGAGTTGTATTAAAGGGACAAGTAAATGTTTCAATTGTGGAAAGGAAGGTCATTGGTCATTTGAATGCCGCGATGATGGGAAGAAGATGTCTAATGATGCAAACAAAGGAAGGGATACACAAAATTAACCTACTACACTTCAATGTTTCAAGTGCAAGGAGATGGGAAATTATTCCAATAAATTCCCTAATCCAAGGGTTGATGATGATGGTCGATGTCAACAAACTCTTAAGGCTAAAGACGAAGGAAAGTAACATGCAATTTCTATCAGTGATGTGGAGTACGATAACGATGTGGTGAAAGGTACACTTACCATCCACTCTAAAGTAGAAAATGTTTTATTTGATTCTGGATCCACCCACTCTTTTATTTCTGAAGAATTTTCTAAGGGTATCACTATATTACCTCAACAATTAGATGTTGAGTTAGCTGTGACAACACCTAATGGCACAACAGTTGCATCAAAAGTTTATAATTCTTCTCCGATCGATGTTTGTGGGTAAGTGATTCCTGCGAATCTTGTGATCCGTCCTATAGTGGAATTTGATATGATTCTTGGTATGGATTGGATTTCTTTATATGGATCTCATATCAATTTCCAAATAAGGGAAGTCACATTTCATATTCCAGATCAATCTATGATCGTCTATCAATGCAAGGATGAACATAACCTTCCAGTGGAAATTACTTCTACCTTATGGGTCTTGATTCCACTAAATGAAGGTTATTTATCTCAAATGGTTGGTGAGAAACTCACGATTAAGAATATTCCCATTGTACGGGAGTTTGATGATGTATTTCCAGAGGAATTATCGGGTCTTCCACCAAATCATGAAGTTGTGTTTTCAATAGAACTCATACCGGGTGCTTTGCCTATTTCAAAGACACCTTATAGAATGGACCCAATTGAGTTGCAGGAATTGAGGAAGCAACTCCAAGAGAATCTTGATAAGGGATTCATACTCCCTAGTGCATCACCTTGGGGAGCACCTGTTCTATTTGTTAAGAAGAAAGATGGATCAATGAGACTCTGCATTGATTATCTAGAACTTAACAAGATCACTATCAAGAACAAATATCCTCTCCCACGCATTGACTTATTTGACCAACTACGCGGAGCTCAAAACTTTTCCAAGATTGATCTTCGTTCAGGGTATCATCATTTAAGGGTCAAAAGGGGGGATATACCAAAGACGACTTTCCGTACAAGGTATGGACACTATGAATTTATAGTGATGCCATTTGGTCTTACTAATACCCCTTCTATCTTCATGGATCTGATGAATAGAGTCTTTAGAGACTATCTTGATCAATTTGTGGTAGTCTTAAAGACGATATTATTGTCTATTCATAGGGAAAGGAAGAACATGAAGATCACTTGAGAATTATATTGAAGACCCTGAGAAAGGAGAAGCTTTATGCCAAATTTACCAAGTGTGAATTTTGGCTTCAAAAAGTTTCATTTTTGGGTCATATAATCTCAAAATAGGGGATATCTGTGGATCCAGCAAAAACAGAGGTTATCAAAAGATGGTCTAGACCAACAATAGTAACTGAGATCCGAAGTTTTCTTGGTTTGGCTGGATTTTATCAACGTTTTGTGAAAGATTTTTCACGATTATCTAATCCACTCACCAAGTTGACTCGGAAAGGAGTTAAGTTTGTTTGGACGGAATAATGTGAAGAGAATTTGAAGGAGTTGAAAAGAAGGTTATCCAGTGCACCTGTGCTCACACTGCCTTGTAGTGGAGAAAGGTTTGTGATCTATAGTGATCCATCCAAGAAGGGATTGGGGTGAGTTCTTATGCAAAATGATATGGTGATATCTTATGCCTCACGACAGTTGAAAATACATGATCAAAATTACCCAACACATGATTTAGAGTTAGCTGCGGTAATCTTTGCATTAAAGATTTGGAGGCATTATCTTTATGGAGAAAGGTGTGACATTTATACTAATCATAAAAGTTTAAAGTATATTTTCACACAAAAGGAGCTGAATATGCGTCAAAGAAGATGGTTGGAGCTGATTAAGGATTATGACTGCTCAATCTATTACCACCCTAGGAAAGAAAACAAGGTGGCAGATGCATTAAGTCGACAAGACCATGCCAGTTTATCCATGATGAGGATCACAAAAGATCCAATATTTATGGATTTACATAGGACGGATCTTGGAATTATAATGGAAGGGGAAAAATCTTATCTTTATCAAATGAATGTTCAACCATCTATACATGTGAAGATTAAAGAGGCACAGAAAGAAGATGTCGAGTTACAAAAGAAGGTGAGAAATGTTCCTGAATTCAACCTTGATTGTGATGGGATAATAAAGTTCAGGAATCGGGTTTGTGTTCCTCCCATCCCGGAATTAAAGAAGGAGCAGCTGGATGAGGCTCATAGTTCTTCATTCTCTATTCATCCTAGAAGCACGAAAATGTATAGGGACCTGAAAGAGTACTTCTTGTGGGATGACATGAAAAGAGATGTTGCTGAATATGTCTCTTGATGCTTGGTTTGTCAGCAAGTTAAAGCTGAGAGACAAAAGTCTAAGGGGATGTTACAACCATTACCCATACCTGAATGGAAATGGGAAAACATCACTATGGACTTTGTCACAGGACTTCCTAAAACACCCAAAGGAAATAATGATATCTGGGTCATAGTTGATCATCTTACCAAGTCTGCACACTTCATTGCTATTAGAGAGGATTTCTATCTGGATTAGCTTGCCCGGATATATGTAAAGGAAGTGGTAAGATTGTATGGAGTACCACTTTCTATTATATCTGATCGGGATCCGAGATTTACCTCGAAGTTCTAGTGAAGTCTTCAGCATACTCTGGATACGGAGTTGAGTTTCAGCACTGCTTATCATCCTCAGACAGACGGTCAGTCTGAGAGAACAATTCAAACTCTAGAAGATATGTTGAGAGCTTGCTCTATGGATTTCAAAGGTGGTTGGGATCAACACCTACCATTGGTGGAATTTTCTTATAACAATATCTTTCACTCTAGTATTCAGATGGCTCCTTATGAGGCTCTCTATGGAAGGAAATGCAGGACTCCAACTTGCTGGGATGAAGTTGGGGAAAGAAAGCTATTAGGACCTGATCTCATTGATGAAATGGGAGAAAAGGTCAGATCTATTCAACAACACATAAGAGCAGCTCAGATTCGATAGAAAAGTTATGCTGAAAACCGAAGAAAAGACCTAGAGTTTGAAGTGGGTGATAAAGTGTTCTTACGAATATCTCCCTGGAAGAGAATCATGAGATTTGGAAAGAAGGGGAAGTTGAGCCCTAGATATATCACTCCTTTTGAAATACTGGATCGTGTCGGGAAGGTAGCTTACTGATTGGCGCTTCCACCGAATCTCTCTCAAGTACACGATGTGTTCCATGTATCTCTCCTGAGAAAGTACATACCTGATCCTTCACATGTACTCAGCTCAGAAGTTGTACCGCTGGAGCAAGATCTTTCTTATGAAGAACAGCCGATAGAGATTCTGGATCGTAGTGAAAAAGTCCTACGAAACAAGACCACTCGCTTGGTGAAAGTTTTATGGAGGAACCACAAATTAGAAGAAGCTACATGGGAGCTTGAGGATATGATGAGGGAGAGGTATCCTCATCTGTTTGTTACAAAGTGACGAATTTCGAGGGCGAAATTCATTTTAAGGGGGGTAGAATGTAACACCCGAGACTTTTATGTGAAATATTTTGTTTTTATGTTATATAAATCATCAAAGGAATCTTTCACTACACACAACACTAGCTTTTCTTTCTTTACACGCAACCGCGGCCTTCCTCGATAGCTTGTGTCGTACGCAATACCGAGTTTCACTAAACAATGATATGCTATTAAAATATTATTAAAACTAGCTGTTATGAATAGTAATAACCACTTTTTGAAATTTTATAAATTTTATTTTTCAAAATGGACTTCATTTTTGGATTCGGAATATCGAAATTAGCCTAGGGTGAAATTTTGGGAATTTTCTGAAAACTTTCAATTTTTGATGAATAGTGAAACCACTAAGTGGTAGTTAAAAAACTGAATTTTTCATAAAACATAATTTTACTGCTTCTGTGAGTGTAATTTCGAAAACCTGAGAGACACGGTTGATGTCAGTAAATAAAATGTGGTTCAATGAGATGAAAATAATTTTTTGGTGAATAGTAACTTTTTACTTTTTTTACCACAATTAAAAGTAAGTAGGGTAATTAAGGGTAAAAATGCTATTATTATTACCCTAAAACATGTCCTAATTCTATTGGACAAGTTTAATTCGACCAAAAACAACCTTAGGAATAAAATATGACCATTTAGTCTCACTTGGATTAGATTAGGACATTTATTATTAATTTATTTAAAGAAGGGTTAAAATAGTTAAAATCAATGTTTAATAAGTAAATAATTTTTAATATGGGGTTATACATAAGATAAATTCGACTATAAATATTAATTAGAAAAATAAAAAAAATTACTACATAATGATATATTATTTTTAATTTTTAGACTTTAAATAAGTTAATTTATTTATGGCACAAAGATGATACAGTAATTATCTTATTAATTAAATATTGAAATAATTGATGTTATAAATACCCAAATAAATGTAATTTGAGACTTTTTATGAATTAAACTAATTTTTATAGGTTAATATGACATGTTTTTATTTATTTAAGTAACTTGGATCTAACTAATCATTCTGTTATGATTTTCACAAAAATCAATTACTAAATAGTGTCAAAATTGACATAAAATAGTTTTTAAAACAAATATTATATTATTAATTGTTATTTTATTCCTAAAAATCTAAGGTTCGGCCAAATGAATTAGATAAGGTTATATATTTTAATAATAAACAACTTGGGGTTCGTTTGGCTTGATATAGTATGTTTATCAACCTTATAGTGTAAGAAAACAAGAAGACACGGTAAAAGTTAAATTATATAACTTAAAGTTAAATCTAAATGATAAGGTTAAAATTGATACCAAAACTTGTCTAAATTCTATTGGATGAGATTATTTCGACCCCTAACCACCTTATCTTCGAAATATATCAATTTTGAGCTATTAAAAACCGAATTTCACTTTATAATAAAATAATATTTTTAGTTATTCCAAAGGTGCCCCTCTCCTCCCTTATAAAAGGGCACCTCCTCCCCCTCTTCCTCACACCACATTGAGCCTTCGAGCTCTGCCAAACCCTGAAAATTTATCCTATCCACTTCCCTAGAAACATCCTAGAGGTTTTGGTCTTCTTCAAAGACCTATTTTAGTGCCCTAAAAGGAGGTCTCAAAGAAGCACTTCAAAGAAGAGGTAATGTCAGTTACCGATTCTTTCATCTTTATTTCTTCTTCCACTTATTCTTCTTTAGTTGTTTCATTATGAAGTAATAACATCAGTATCAATCATATACTGATATGTTATTATATGTATGAAACAACCCTATTTCACCATCTATCAATCCTACGGAAAAAGAAATCACCGCACGTGCGTATGTACGGAATACCGTCTGCACGCCGTGGTGTAATCTATTTTACACCACCACCTTACTTGAATGGGTATAATTGTGTAAATAATGACTATATATGACTATTATAAAGTTATATTGATTCTTAAATAGTATACATACACTCCAATACAATTCCACGATCATAGGAACGATATCATCACTCGTGCGTATGTACTGAATACCATCTCCATGATGTGATGCGACTCGTTCTACATGATCTTCATTTCATAATGATTATATAAATGAATTTAATGAATGAATATGATATATATTACACTAATACCATTCTGGAAATGAGGTATCTATAACCTAAAGAGAATAATAAGAATTTATTCGACAAAACATGCATAAGAAGAAAAAGTAATAAAACCCAATGAAATTAAAAAGTCTCTCCCGCTTGAGAGTTTTCCTCCTAGGGATTCCTAGGGTTTTGAGTTTTCTCGGCCGTTCGGAATCGGCGGCTCCGTCTTCGCCGGTTCAGTTTCTGGTGCTTCTTCTTCATCGTCTTCGGCTTCAGCGACAGCGGCTCGGGTTTTCCCAATCCTTGCCGTTCACTGTGCCTCCTTCCTCCGTTTTTTCCTTGCCAGCTACCGGACTCTAGTTCCGGCGTTCCGCTGGATTTCGGACTTCATTCCCTTGAACTCCTCTTCTGTCGCTGATCCTGGTCCTCAACGCTGCCCAGAAGTTTTTCCCGTCCCCTGTCCCTAGCCCTGTGCCAGATCTGGGTAAGGGAAGGTTGGCGGTGACCTTTGGGCGCTTTAGCAAATCCTCGGCTACGGAGTTCCCTCTGCTTCGCGGTGATTCGTGAAGCACCATCCGAGACGAATTCCCCGATCTTCGAAGGCGCGGAGGTTCCCCGGGGCACGGCGGGCGTGGACGTGAAGAAGAGTCCTCCGGTGCGCAAGTTGGAGCGCCACCCAGCTTGCCCGGTTCTCGAAGCGCGAGGAACTTGAGCGAGTTCTGATTGTGTTTCTCCAGCGCGAAGGATTTTCCGCGCAAGTCTGGTTGTGGATCGTGATTGTTTCCCAGCGCGCTGCTTTTGGTCGCGCAGGTCGTTGCGCGGCTTGTGGTCCTCCCCAGCGATTTTTTTTTGGCCGCGCAGGTATTGGCGCGGCTTGTGGTGATTCACAGTTTGACGGCGCGGCTCAGGTCTCGGCTCGGCCCGGCTTGTGATCTTCCCCAGCTTGGCGCTTTGCTTTGGCCGCGCAGGTCTTGGAGCATCTTGTGGTCGTCCCCAGCTTGATGGCTCGGGTCGTGTAGGGCTGGCACAGACAGAAACAGTGGCACGGAGAAACAGGGGCACGAACAGTAAATAGTGGCACGGACAGAAACAGTGGCACCTGATTGGAGGAATTATATCGGGCTGTTCCTGAACAGAGAAAGCATTGGGTTGGGCCCGACCTGTGTGAAGTATCATTCAAACCCGGTCTGTGATACTATCCGTAGATTCCTGGAGGTTTGGAAAAATTGTGATTTTCCTGGTCGCGAAACTTCGGTTGTGTTGAATTTGCCTGCGCGGTTTCGGATTGGGACAGAGTCCCTGGGTCGGGGAACCCCTTCGGGCTTGATACCCCTTGGATAGGGGAACTCTGTTTGGCCAATCCCTCCCTTGTAGATTTCGTGGCTCTCAACATGGAGACGGATCTGCTGAACCAATGGAAGAACCTCACTTTGACAGACAAAGAAAAAGAGCCACTTACAACCCGTAGAATTGAAGACAACACTTTGACAAAACGTATGGCTTTATTGGTTGTTGGAAGACTGGCGACCGAGGCACCATTTAATCTAAAGGCCCTCAGAACCACCCTTCAAAATCTGTGGAAATTGGAAGCTGGAGTAGCCATCCGGGAAATTGAGAACAAACTCCTTGTTTTTGAGTTCTTCAGTGATAAAGACAAAGATAAAGTCCTCAGAGGACGACCTTGGTCCTTTGACAATCATCTCATTCTGATGGAGGAATTTAAAGGGGGAGACGAGATTCAGAATTGTACACTTACCCAATCCCCGTTCTGGGTAAGAATTAAAGGAATACCGTTCCATGGGAGATCAACACATGTGATGAAAGAAATTGGAGACCGGATCGGTCACTTCCTAGAGTGGGATTGCTCGGACCCAATACAATGGGGCCCCTGGGTTCGAATAAAGGCTGAGATCGATGTGTCCGAACCCTTAATGCGAGGCATGTTCCTGAAAATTGCTGATTCCAACACCTGGATCTCGTTCGAATTCTAAAAACTACCAATCTTCTGCTTCCTTTGTGGACGTATCGGCCACATTGAGAAAGCGTGTGGGGCAAAGCCAGAGAATTCCGCCGAAAATATTACCCTACAATACGGTCCGTGGCTCCGGGCCAAAGCACACAGAGAGGCATATATCCCTGAGGCGGAGAGACAAATAGATCGAGACCGTCTCAATGCAGCCCATCTAAGGCGACCGGAATCTGGACAACCTCCTATTATAAGGATGGGACCCCCTGTCTTCCCTAAAGAATCCCCAGCTGAGCTCAGGGGAAAGGGAAACGCCTCCCAAGAGATTATCGTCAGATGCAATGATGTGGATCAGCAAGACAGTCACCTGATTCAGGGTATCTCAAAATCCGACTTCGCTTTAACTACACCGAATTTAACGTTCATTACTGCAACGGAGCCGCTACCTAAACCAAAAGAACCCCCAGAGAAATTTCCGAGCCAGCAACATGTTTCCTTGGATCCGCCTCAAGCTGAGCAGAGTCCAAATCGGATCTCAACCGATGCCCTTATGCAAGCTGATTCTGGGATGACTGAAGCCTCACCTTCAGGACATGTTACTCGTAGAACCTGGAGAAGGGCATGCGGCGGTGGTAAAGGCGAATGCCCAGGGAATCCCAAACCAGGAGATCTGAAACGGCAAAGCGAGTCCAGTGGTACGCACACCAATCCTCCCAAAAGGAGGAAAGCATCAGGCACGTCATTAACCCCACACGAGACAAAGGCGGAGGCGGGTCAGACCCGACCCCGCCTAGAGCAATGATCGCTTTATGCTGGAACTGTCGTGGGCTTGGCAACCCACGAACGGTTCGTATGTTCCAGCGCCATTGCGCTCAAAGTTGCCCCGATATGGTTTTCCTGTCCGAAACCATATTGGAAAACAAGGACATCACAAATCTTGCTCTAAAATGCGGTTTCCAGGGTTGTTTCCCGGTTCCCCGCCAGGGACATTCAGGGGGGGCTATGTCTTCTCTGGAAGGATAATGTCGATGTTAGACTCCTTTCTTTTTCCCAGCGCCACGTGGCTGCATCCATTTGTGATTCCCAAAACCCCCCCTGGACTTTTGTGGGCTTCTATGGCTGGCCCTCCCAGTCTGATAAGTGGAAATCTTGGGATCTTCTGTGCAAACTCCGTCGTAATCTGCCAAGCCCCATTCTGTTTGGAGGGGACTTTAATGAGATCCTTTTCCAGAAGGAGAAAAAAGGTGGAGCTGTGCGCTCCTCCACGTCTATGTCTGCTTTTAATGAAGCTATCCTTAAGGCAGAGCTGATGGACCTGGGTTACACGGGTAATCCTTTCACATGGTTCTGAGGCAGTTCAGATGGAAATCGAATCGCTGAACGTCTGGATAGATTCTTTGGCTCAATGGATTGGATGAACCTCTTCAAAATGTACCAGATCAGACATCTCACGTTCAATTGCTCGGACCACTGCCCAATTGTCATTAATTGCACCCATAATGAGCACGTTACTAGTTCCAGGAAACCATTCAGATTCGAAAGCTTATGGTCAAAAGATCTCGAGTGCGAGGCGGTTATCCGTTCTGGCTGGAAGAATGGGCAAGATGATCTGAGAACCAACCTTCTCCGCGTGGCGTCGGATCTGACGACATGGAGCAACTCTAAATTCCGTCACCCGGACCGGCAATGCAAGTTTCTTGAAAGGAAGATTGGATATCTTCTTAGCAAACCCCCGTATAGCAGCATTCTCTCCAAAATTAGCAAAACCCAACGAGAGCTGGACGTTGCCCTGCGCAATAAGGAAGGTTTTTGGGCTATGCGTGCGCGTGATATTCATATAGCAGAAGGGGATGCTAATACACGTTATTTCCACCAGAAGGCCTCAGCAAGACGCCGAAAAAACTTTATTTCTGGCATTCGCAATTCAGACGGTAATAAAGTGTCTGACACAGGGGGAATCCAAGAAGCATTCCTGAGCTATTTTCAGAAGCTCTTCTCTGCAGGCCATTCTATTATTTCTCCTGAGATTGAGGACTGCATCAAACCCGTGATTTCTGACGATATGAATGGACAGCTTTCTAAAGATGTGACGAATGACGAGACTCTTAAGGCCTTAAAGCAAATCCACTCTACGAAGGCCCCGGGACCAGACGGATTCCATGCCCTCTTTTTCAAGAATTACTGGCACATCATTGGTCCAGACATATGCAATCTGATGCGGGATATTTGGGCAGGGAAAACGGATCTGTCTTCTATTAATGAAACTATACTTACCCTCATTCCCAAGATGAAAAATCCGCAAGGGGTTTCGGACTTTCGACCTATCAGTCTGTGCAATGTTTCGTATAAGATCTTTTCAAAGATCCTGGCGAATCGGTTGCGTCCTTGGCTACCCGACGTCATTTCAGAGAACCAAAGTGCTTTTGTGGCAAAAAGGTTAATCACTGATAATGCCATTATTGCTCATGAAATTTTCCACTCCATGAAAACTCGAACACGAGCAAAGAGAGGGATCATGGCTTGGAAATTGGATATGGCTAAGGCCTATGATAGAGTGGAATGGAACTTCCTCGAATTTGTGATGCTCAAGATGGGTTTTTGAACCAAATGGATTGACATGATCATGCAATGCGTCTCGTCAGTTTCCTTCTGTATCAATGTCAACGGGGTGCTAACCCGAGGCTTTTCCCCACCCCGTGGGCTTCGTCAGGGATACCCTCTTTCACCCTTCCTTTTTATTTTGGTGGCTAACGTGTTTTCTATCCTCCTTTCCAGGGCAGCTTCGCGTTCCTTAATTCATGGGGTGAAAGCATGCCGCAAGGGCCCTCCGATTTCCCACCTATTCTTCGCTGATGATTGCCTTCTTTTTTCTCGTGCTACCCCTAATGAGTGTTCTGCAATCTGCCAGGCGATACAACAGTATGAACGGGCTTCAGGACAAATGATCAACCAGAGTAAATCGGAAATTTCTTTCAGCTCTGGAGTTCCCCAGCCAAAAAGAGAAGATCTCTGCTCTGTAGCATGCATTCCTGGGGTAGATAAGCACCAGAAGTATCTTGGGCTCCCGACGGTGGTTGGACGGTCAAAGAAAGAAATCTGTTCAGCTATTGTGGATCGAGTTGAAAGAAAAATACAAGGTTGGACCCCTAAAAAAATCTCCAAGGCCGGGAAGGAAATCCTCATCAAGGCGGCACTTCAATCTGTCCCTAGCTATTTGATGTCTATTTTTAAACTTCCTGATGTGGTGCTTTCAAAGATTCAATCCAGCACATCTAACTTCTGGTGGGGTCGAAAGGACGGAAAAAATAAAGTCCATTGGATCGCCTGGTCTGCTCTCTGTCAACCAAAATCGGAAGGTGGAATGGGATTCCGGGACCTTTCTCTTTTTAATGATGCTTTGCTGGCCAAACAAGGGTGGCGTTTGATTTGTAACCCATCATCCCTATGCGCACGAGTTCTCCGGGCTAAATATTTCCCACATAAGGATTTCTTGGATTCCCATCTTGGCTATCGACCCAGTTTCCTCTGGAGAAGTATTTGGGGTGGTCGTAATCTGTTGAGGAAAGGACTTGGCTGGAGGATTGGGAATGGTTTAACGGTCAAGGTGTGGACTGATCCCTGGCTTGTTGATCAGACAGGCACGAAGGCGTCATCCCCATTTTTTCCAGGATCCGAACATGCCACAGTTTGTTGTCTTTTTGATGATCAAGGGGCGGGTTGGTGTTTGGATAAACTCTTCTCATGGTTTAATGAGAGGGACAGGAGAATTATTCTGAGTATCCCCTGTATGCCAGACGCGGGGCAAGATCATCTCTACTGGATTAACGATAGCTCAGGAGAGTATACGGTGAAAGCAGGTTACCGGCGAGCTCTGACTGCCCAAATTACAGAAGGGGATGCGAGGCCCTGGACAACAATTTGGAAGCTTAACGTTCCCCCTAAAGTTCGCTTTTTCTGGTGGCAGGTGTGCACCGGTATCCTTCCAACTATGAGTCTCCTTGCCTACAGACACTTTTCAAACGACAACTCATGTCCTTTCTGCCTTTCTGTGACTGAATCCCCTCTCCATGCTCTTTTTCAATGTCCCGGAGCTCAGGAGGTTTGGAATGGATGGGGATCAACCATAGAGCTATTCCTGGACACCGCCTCAGATCTTACATCTCTTCTGATGCGATGGTGCTCCTCCTTTTCACCGGCTAAAGCAGGCGCCCTGTGCATTATGACTTGGATTATCTGGGACAGGCGGAACGAGGCCATTTTCAATCATTTTCGGAGGCCCCCCAGATTCTGGATTGACCGGGCATTGTCATGGATTGCGGTTTGGCAGAACCATCCTGAGCAACAAAGACTTGTCACCCCCTCTCCTCTCCCCCAACATTGGTGTCCCCCACCGGAAGGGATTCTTAAGATCAATGTGGATGCCTCTCTCCCTAAGGATGGCCCAGTTGGACTTGGTCTTCTGGCCCGTGACAACCTGGGAAATCTTATTGCGGCCAAATACGAAGCACGTTATGCTCTTTGGGAGCCCTCAGTCACGGAGGCCGCCGCCATCCTTGCTGGGTTAAACTTCGCGAAAGATCGCGGTTGGGAGTCCATTCACATCGAATCCGACTGCCTTACTGTAATCAATGCTATCAATCTCACTGACGGCGGGTTTCAATCTTTCGGCCCCATTATCCAGTGTATTCACGCGCGGAGACAAGGCTTCAACTCCTGCAAGTTCTCATTTATTAGAAGGGAAGCGAACGAAGCCGCTCACAAGATGGCAGGCATTGGTCCTCCTTACGAGGATTTTCTTTGGTTCAATCATTTTCCATCGTGGTTACGCTACTGTATTTCTGCTGATCTACATAATTAATGGATCCGCCTTATTTTGTCAAAAAAAAAGAAGAAAAAGTAATAAACACCTGAATAACAAGTAGTAATGAAATATTACTAATAAGAAGCTGAGAATATGACCATATATGATATCATAACAATAATTATGATTCTGGAATAATTCAATAACATTATTTAAATCATTATACAGGAGGTTCGGACACTTACGAAGCAAATCGGACCTAAGGTAAGGGAAATATCACAATCTCATTTTTATCCGAGATTGTTTATACTTTGGTATTTAATGGGGTGTATTTTATCATCCACATCCATGTTTCCTCAATATGTAATATTTATATCCTTTTACAATAGTTAATATCCAATTTTACCCTTTGGTGAGTTTTTAGTAAAAGATATGAAAGGAATCTTTTGTCATTTTTCGTACGAGGTACTTTCTGACTTTTCCAACAAAAGTACAAGAAGAATGTTTTTTTAACTTATATGGAATGAATGGATTTAAAAAAAAATATTTCCAAGAATCTTCATTTACATGTTTTCAAGTTTATTTTTAATCAAATTCTTTTAGTTTAAAATTGTATGGCATGTTAAGAAAGGAAAAATGTTTCTGAAGTAAAAATGATATTTTCCTCAAGAATGGAGTTCAAGAGTTTTATCAAAATAATTTTCCATCTAAGATAATAAAGTGTTCTGTCTCTATCCCTATTATTACATTGATTTCATTATGTTGTGATGGAAATATTTTTATGAATTCCTTTATCTTATATGAATTTTTTTATGATGTCCCGATGTTTAAGATTCCCATTTTTATTACATGGGTTATGCAATGATGTATGATATATGATTTTGTGGCACACATAAGAATGGTATCATTATGAGATGGGTGGGACCTATATCTCCCTCCAATGAAATGAGTAAATATTTTATATCTCATGATATAGACATGGCTGGAACGGTAGGTTATACTGGTTCAGTGAAATAGGACTGAAACGAGGAGTGAACTCGGTTTAGAAATGGACTTTGTCCACTAAGATAGTCTTGGAAATGAGTCTTTACTAATAAGAAATGATTCTCTATGATTATGTGTGTATGAAACAAATTTTTATGTTTTATTTTATGATTATTGGGATTCCATTTCACTACTATGATTTATCCCATGTTATGAAATTATGCTCTCTTTTGCAGGTTAAGATTTACAAAAGTTATGTTCTTATGAATATGATGTGATTGATATTTCTTTTGTTTACCCTTACTGATCATTTGAGCTCACCCTTTTGTATGTTTTCTTTCCCCAGGTCAGGAAGAAGGTTATTAAGTAAGATATGCCAAAAGGGACTATAGATATGATTAAATAAATGGGAGACAGTGTAGACGCTTTATGAACTAGTTGTTTATGTTTCCCAGTTTCTAAAGACACTATACCTATACTGTCCTTTCGTGGTTTTGTTATATGTTATAATAAGTATGCTTCAATTTTGAAGTATTAACAATTTATGTAAAGTATGGGTCGTTATAATCTAGGATTGGCGAAATGTGTTATGTGGCTACTGATGAAGAGAGAGTCTTCAGGGAGCGAGAAGCAGTCCTGGAGGCTACCAGCCAAAGGGTAGCAGCGTTGGAAAGATCAATCCAGCACTTTGATCCTTAAGGTCTCTGTTTTGGCCATCTCATGAACTTTTTGCCTTCACTGCTCAATATTTCGATCAAATGTATGGACCAATCTATTTATCTTTACCTTTGGTTTAATATGATCAACCATAGTCTTGAAATGAATAACAACTCACCCATAAGCTCATGTGGGTCGTACCCCATGTGATAAACAAAGGATGCTCGTGTTGTCATTCCGTCCGACTGTGGGGCGTCAACCAAGCTTCAGGCATCCGAAATCGGGCCCAAATTTCTGAGGAGAGGGCGGTCCAGTAGAGAGGATGGGACCTCAGACCGATTGATATATCATCTCCTCGATGTGTTCTGACAGATGAGCAGGGCAATGCCGAGGGCATTAAAATCAACCAGATCATAGGGAGATGAAAAAGGTGAATCGCGTTGCCCAAATTCAGAACACTATGGGGGGGAGCGGCGATGGAGGATAAATATTAACAGTGGCGGAAACATAGTATCCATATCGCGTTGGCCTAAAATGGGGACAAAAAATGAGGGATGACTGCTGACCATGTTCACAACACAGGGCCTAACACAAATATCGCCGATCAGTCTTCCAGAACATTGTCCCAGGACAGCAGGCGGACCATGGGTCAATCATCCATACTGTTACAACAGGCGGACCAAAGGTCGATCACCCATATTGTTATAGCAGGAAGACCATAGGTCAGGCATCCATACTATTATGGTGTCCCATCAAACATGACCAGTCTTCCGGAACATTGTCCCAGAACAGCAGGCGGACCGTAGGTCAATCATACATACTGTTACAATAGGACGACCAAAGGTCTATCATCCATATTGTTACAGCAGGCGGACCACAGGTCAGACATCCATACTATTAGGGGGTCCCATCAAACATGAAAGAGGATGAAGACCTGAATAAAGGGGCATGCAAACTGTGGAAGGGGAGTGGTTGTTTGTTCGAATAGAATCCAACACTCCAAAAATTGCGCCACCGTGGTGGAGGCGCATTAGGTAGACACATTAATATGGTCATGGATCATCCCAATTTTTATACAAGACCTCTCTGGTGAGAGAACTATCGCTTCCCAACATTACAATGGGGAATACAGAACTTATTTGGGGTAGATGTCGCAGTTATACCACTCCCCAGGAAGTCAGGCCAAGGGGAATATAGTGAGGAGGGATGAGATTTTGTAATCCCTGGGGCTGGACCCAAGACGAAATGTCCGGGAGTTCCTACGTACCTCATAAGGATGAGAATCAATCCCCACATAGTTATGGAGGGGATCTTAGTTTAAGGTCTTACAACTTAGACCATAGAGTAAGGGAAGTGGGAGACACATGGTAAAGTGGTTGTGAAACCCAAAATGAATGAGGACAAGGTTCTTCTTACCATGTGCTCCATGGAGAAGTGTTCAGGCAAAGGAACCGAACAAAAACGTTAGGCTGGGCCTGTGGGGAAGTGCCCAGAAGATCCTGCGTATCATATAAGAATGGGAATCAATCCATACGTAGTTCTTGGAGGTGCCTTTTAACGTCGTGCAGGACGAGAAACAGGAGGGATAATTCTCATAACAGGGTGTACGTGGGGTGGCTATTGCAAATCCGACGTGAATGAGGACATAATTCCATACCACGCCACGCGATTCTATTGTCAAGGTCCCAAAGGAGAGACAAACACGATGAATCAGCAGACCTCAAGTTGGACCCAAAGACAAAAGGTCTGGGCGTTCCTACGTATCCCATAAGGATGGGAATCAAGCTGTACGTAGTTCTCGAAGGGTGGCACGACACGACATGGTACCTGTGAAATGGATGAAAGAGGTGTGCGTTTCTAGCCCTCACACCAAAAGAAGCGGCATTCGATATATCTTGTTTTTCCTTGAAGGTGAATGGTTTTTCTTTCATGGAACGACCAGCCTAGGGTAGAAATTCCTGGCATCGCCACAATAATCAAGCTGTAACAGGAATTTAAAAATGGTATGGTAATTAAAAGATACCCAACGTGATGTCACCTATGGGGAGGTTACCACAATGCAGTGCCGTTTTTCTTCGTGCGACCGGGATGATATCATCACAGTTTATGGTCATGTGGTGGGACCAAATAGCACAGTTTAAGGTCATATGGCTTGTACTTGGGGGAACATGCACGATACGATAAGGTGTACCCGATGTAGATGAGGACATATCCTCATACCGTCACTGCGCATGATTCCGGGATAGGGGCCTTGGGGTAAGGAGCCTACGAGGGTCCAATAATTAGGGGGAAGGAGATGCTAGCTTCCAGCTGAGCTGGGCCCAAAACGCAATGTCTGGGAGACTCCTTGTTTCCCATGGGGATGAAAGTCAAGCTGCACATGGTCCATAGAGAAAACCCAAGCATATAATCTTAGCGCTCAGATCGCGGGAGCCCCGAGAGTCTCCATCACGCTGCTTTGTCCGCCTGACGTGTGGAGGTGCACTGAGGGTTAGTGAAAGGAGTGTCGAGATTCCACCTTGACACGATGGGACGGAACGCAATTCAAATCATGCATCCAACATTCAGGGCCTGGAGGAGTCGGCGTGACGACATATGATTATTGTTGACCATGTTCGCAACACAGCATCCCGTCGCATTAACCTAAAATGGGGACAAACAAATGAGCATCGACCGCTGACCATGTTCACAACGTGGGATTTGTATCAATTTGTTGTCTTTAAACCTCGGGGGCGTTGGCCCGTGACGGTAGGAGAGCCCTTAGGCATTGTATCCAAGCCGTTCTTGGGGGTCCCTCTAGGTGTGAAGGATAACGGGGGCCCGAATGAAAGAGAGCATGAAGCTTGAAAAGTGGACAAAAACTTCCCTAAGTTGAATCCGACACTCCATGTCCTAGACCAAAGTACTCTGAACACATTATTATACCACTAGAAAGGGTCGAAGGGATTAGTTTGAGAGAAGACAAAAGATAGCGGATTCCCAGGAGAAGGGGGCATGGTGCCAAAAACTCTGTACCAAACCTATATGTCCCCTCATGGGGAGGGACAGGCCAAAAGACCGAGGTGACCGGGAGATCATGGGATCTCCTAAGAGATAAGGCTGGACCTGAGAACTAGACATTCTGGCAGTCCTATGTATCCCATAAGGATGGGAATCAAGCCGCACATAGTTCTAGAAGCACAATTTAACGTCCTGTAGGAAGATGAGAGGAATTTCATCTAGGAATGTGTACGGCGTGGCGGGTAACCCATCGTGAATGATGAAATAATCCTACACCACACCAAAAACTCTGGGTAAGGACTGGGGCTAAGGGGCCCGAGAAGGCCAAGGGGCCTAAGGATGGGCCTTGGTCAAGAAGTCCTAACCATATTGCAGTTTAAGGTCCTACAGTGAGGACAAGAATGCAGTTTAAGGTCATGCTGGACCACAATGATCTTAGTTTAAGGACTTAGAACTCAGACCAAAGGGACCCAGATATAGGACCAAATGTATTTTGAGGTAATGCTACACCAAATTCAGTTTAGGGTCAATGCAGACCGAGTGCAGTTTAGGGTCATGCGGGACCGGGTGCAGTTTAGGGTCATACATGACCGTTATCCAGTTTAGGGTCATGGGGGACTTCTTAGGGTCAGGAAAAATAATGCTTGAGGAACTTGGCGTTGGTGGGAGGAGTGACACACTCACCATCTATAGTCACTAGGGAGTATACACCATTGGGATAAACGTTATGGACGATGAAAGGCCCCTCTCATTTGGGCTCCAACTGGGTGGTTTCCTACCAGGAATCATTGGTGCTCTGAGGGCCAGTACCAGGTCACCTTGTAGAAAAGAGAAAAGGCGAACCTTCTTGTTGAAAGCTCAAGCCATCATGCTCTGATGCCTTTCCAGGTTGTGCAAAGCACGAAGCCTATTCTCATCCATCACTTCCAATTCAGCTAGGTGGATTTCAGAAAATCTATCTGGCACTTGCTGGTCATATACCGCCGTGTGTAATGAGGGAAAATGAATCTCGATGGGTAGAACAGCCTCAAATCTGTACACCAGGGAATACGGGGTCACCTGGGTGGAATTACGAGTCGTCATCCGATAAGCCCAGAGGGAATTGGGGAGTTTGTCTGGCCAACTTTTCTTGTTCTTACCAACCATCTTTTGCAGGATGTTAGAGAGGGTTTTGTTAAATGCCTCGATCTATCCATTCGCCTGCGCATGATAGCGGGAGGTATGGTTAGATAAAATGTTGTACTTGGCGTACAATTTCTTCAGCTCGACTGCTCGGAAGTTGGTGCCGTTATACATGAGGATAGCACGAGGTACTGCAAATCGATATATGATGTTGGAACTCATGAAGTCGGCGATAGAACAAGCTTTGACTTCATTGAGAGGAATTGCTTCTGCCCACTTGGAAAAGAAATCCGTAGTGGTCAGAATGAACCGGCATTGGCGAGCTGTCACCGGTGGGTAAGGTCCTACGACATCCAACCCCCAGACTGCAAAGGGACAAGAATAACTGGTAGTGTGGAGAGGCTTCGGTGGCCGATACACAAAGATACCATGAACTTGGCATGCATGGAACCTCTTGGAAAACCCGATGCAGTCCTTGATCATGGAGGGCCAGAAGTACCCCAACCTCCGAATCTGGTGAGACAACTTCGATCCGGCCTGATGGGCGCCATAGGAACCATCATGAACCTCTTGCATGTCCTGTGGGATATGGACTCCTTGGAGGCAATGGAGGATAACACCATAAAATCCACGTCTGTAAAGGATCTTCTCAAGACTGGGACCCCTCTGAAGGTGAAACTGCAGTGCGCGGTGTCGGATTTTCTCGCGCTCGGCCCGGTCTGACGGAAGATTACCACATTAGAGGTATTCAACCAAGGGTGTCCTCCAATCTGGAACTATTTCGATCACTACATTTAAATTACCCAGGGCTCCTAATGCAGGGGCACCAGCGGTGAGATGGTTCACCCGTGGGCCACGATCATCCTCCAGGGTAACGGGATAAATGACTCTCCGGTATGCCACATGGATAATAAGGCCGTCCTGTCCGGGCTCTTCAAGTGACGTGGCCAGGCTGGACAAATAATCTGCTCTACCGTTCTGTGACTGGGGAATATGAACAACCTATGGTCGAGAAGAGAACTGAGCCATTAGATGGAGGGTTCACTCCAACAATGGCGCGAGTTCTGGCTTTCTGACAACATATCCACCACTGACCTGCTTGATGACCAGCTCGGAGTCCCCTTTCATAGGCAGATGGGGCACGTCAATCTCGAGGGACATCTCGAGGCCAGTGATGAGGGCATGATACTCTGCCTCATTGTTGGTGCAGCCGTATGACAACAGGAATGAATATGGCAGGACGACTTGCTCCGGGGTGATGAAGACGATACCCAGGCCCACCCTGTTGAGCCTAGGATCATTGAGTCTTCTACCTGCGGGGCTCTGGGAGGCACAGTCAAAGTATATCTGCCAGCATGGGATGACATGATCGACTGAGAGGATTTCCTCATCAGGAAAACCTAAGTCTAGTGGCTGATCTGCGGAGGTTGGGTGGGCAGCTAGAAAGTCTTCCAATGATTATCCTTTGATAGCCTTCTGAGGCACGAACTTGATGTTGAACTGCTGGAGGATAACCGCCCACCACGCTAGTCGGCCAGTCAACATGGGTCGGTTCAATATGTACTTCAACGGGTCTACCCGAGAGACCAGCTGTACCTCGTGGTGCTGCAAGTAGTGCCATAATTTCTGTACGGAAAATATGAGTTCCAGGCAGCTCTTCTCGATGGGAGAATATCTAATTTCTGTATAGTGGAGCTTTTAGTTGAGGTAGTAGAGGTTGTTCTCTATTCTCTCGTTGTTCTTCTGGGAGAGAATTGCGCTGAGGGACTGTTCCAGGGCGGTCACGTAAAGGACCAGCAACTTCCCAGAGACGGGTGGCATCACGACCGAAGGTTGAAGAAGACACTGCTTGATTTCCTCAAAGCTAGTCTGACACTCTTCATCCCATTCATAGGTGGTGCCTTTCTTCATGAGCTGGGAAAAGGGATTACACTTTCCAGCCATATTCGCAATGAATCGGTGTATGTAGGCTAAGTGGACTTAGAGACCTCGAAGTTCCCGAATATTACTTAGGGGAGGCATTTGGCTGATGACCTTGTTCTTCTCCAGGTCGATCTCAATGCTTCGGTATCTGACAAAAAATCCCAGGAACTTGCCGGAGGTAACCCCGAAGGCACACTTCAATGGGTTCATCTTCAGGTGGTGGGTACGGAGGAAACCGAACACTTTCTCAAGGTCCTTGAGATGGTCCTAGTGCTTGCGAGACGTGAATACCAGGTCGTCTATGTATCACTTCACCAACATCCTTAGAATCAGCTTGAATATGTGATACATGGCCCATTGATAGGTGGCACCCGCATTATTTGGGCCGAAGGGCATAACCTAGTAACAGAAAGTACCTTGGGGGGCCCTGAAGGCAGTGAACTCTTCATCCTCGGGGACCATACGTATCTGGTTGTACCCATAATACCCATCCATGAAGGAGAGGGCTTGGAACCCGGCCATGGCATCAATCAACAACTCTGTCACTAAGAGGGAAAAATCATCCTTCGAAAATTGGTGGTTGAGATCGCGGAAGTCAATGCAGACTCTGATCTGTCCGTTCTTCTTCCTGACTGGCACAATGTTTGCAAGCCACCAGGGGTACTGGACTTCCTTGATGAAGTTAGACTTGATAAGATTGTCAACATCAGCCTCAACCATGGCACTATGGGAAGGGTGAATCTTTTTGGGAGGTTGTTTGAACCCGTGATGGCTTGTCGGGAGACCAAGGCAGTGGACAGCTACCTGGGGATCTAGTACTAGAATCTCATCGTAACTCTAGGAAAAAATGTCATGGTGCTGTTTAAGAAAGTCTACGTACTGTTGATGCTCCTTGGGGGGCATAGCGGCGTTGACCAATGTGGGTCTTGGGTCCTCATTGCTACCGAGGTCCACCTGTACCAACTCGTCGACCGTGGTAGAGACGCCTTCTTCAAAGGCAGGGGGAGCATCCTCCAGATCCTCTTCTCCACCTATGGAGGGATCATCCGTGGGGGAACTACTTCGGGGCTACCAGACCTTGATGGGAAGCTGGTGCCGGCTTGGGCGACAGTGCTCATCATATCAGGAGACTCATGCGCCACTGAGATCATATCGATGAAGGTAGTCGATCCGATCCCATCTGGTCTTCGGCTCAAGGGGCCACGCTTGATGACATCAAAACAGTAGTGGTGCGTCGTCTTGAGACGGTTAATTCCAGCCTAGTAGAAGAGACACGTATGGTGTACCGCAGTTTCCATGAGCCTGACGTCCCGATATCGTACAGGGGTAGGAGGTTTGGGAATCACTTGAGCCGGGTTGGTGTAGGAGTATGAGGTGATTTTCTGCCATTTCTTGGACCTGATAACATGACTTCCTCTTAAACCCAAAACAAAAAATCACTTACCCATTTCGGGGGTTGTGGCCTCCAACCGATGGATTGGGAAGATGCAAGCGTCATCCAAACCTGCCCAGGGATCACTTGTGACAGCGGCAGGCTCGACCTCACCTACCAGGATCTGCTTATCCTTGCTCTTGTAATAGTCGGCGTCCAGGTAACGAGCTTCTCAAGAGGAAAAAGGAGACTCATCTCATTGGAGCACACCAAATCAACCGTTAAGGGAGTATTTGAGGCATTGGTGATATACCGAATGGACCTCTGCATGCAGATGGATCCACAACCTTCCCATCAATGCGTTGTAGGCGGTGTCCTGAGAGACAACCATGAATTCTGTGCTGGCAATTAGGCCACCAAACTGGGTCTTCAAGCAAATCTTTCTGACTGGAGTTTGCTCGGTCCTATCATACCCTTGGATCCTGAGGTCAGAGGGTGTTAAATCATCCTTAGACAACCCCAACTTTCGCAGCGTCCGAGTTGGGATTAGGTTAATCCCAAAACCCATGTCAATAAGACAACGACGAAATTCCACACCATTGAACTGGCAAGTGATGTACAGTGGGAAAATGTGTCCCTGTTTGGGAGGGTCTTCATCTTCACTGGAGAATGAGATAACCGCATGTAATTCAACATTCTCAATTTCCTCAGTGTGGAAGGCTTCTATAGCTGCTACCTCCGTCTCAAACTGGAGGGGGCTCCTTAGGGCCTCGGCGAGCACCTCACGCATTTCAGACGAAAGGAGAAGAGCCTCAAGGATAGAGAGCCTTGATGGAATGTCGTCCAAGTGCTTCAAGACATCATAATTTTGGGCTAAATGCAAGCCCCTGCTTACAGGAGCCCATTCTGCGATTGGAGGCATGACAGGCCCTGCCGGCTAGGCCGGTGGCTAACTGGTACTAGGAATATCTAGTTGTTCACTATCTAAAGCCCGAAGAGTGGCTGCCAAATTAGGACCGGAAGGCTGGGGTCAGCTGGTGATAGGGTAGAGCAGGTCACGGCAGGAACGAGGTGGTTCCGCCTGATCCAGCAACATAAACTGTGGTAGAGGCAAACCTGTCGACACCGGATGAAGGGGCCGCATGTGCTGAGCTCTGTACTGGGCCTACTGCCTGGTCTTAGTGGCATGCATGGCCTGGATGGAGGTGCCAACTACCGTGCCCTGATGATTCATGTAGCCACAGCTCTGCCAACGTTGGCGACGACTGGGGAAATTGGGAAGGTCCACCTGGAATTCCTCATCATCAGGAGTCAAAAATGGATTTACCAACTCTACGGTGTTAACCAAAGCGTACCCCTGACTGTCACTTGAGGAGTCATCCCCTACCGGGCGGTGTCTCGGAGGGATCCCCATTTTTGGGGACATGAAATTGTCAAGAGTGGGAGATGTCGATGACATTGGCAGGGCGTATTCTTTCTTCTTATGCCGCCGCCGCTTGCTCTTCTGGGAAGAGGCTGGCTGGGATGACGACGTTGAGGTAGCAACTGCAGCTTCTGAGGGTTCTGGATGATTCAGGCGTGCACAGATGATTCCATGGGCGCGGCCGACTGTCTTGCAGGGAATCCAGTCGCTATACTTCTTGGGACCCATGGTCGGAAACCTACTTCCATTCATCCTTGTCGCCACTATTTCCATCTGATCTCACAAAGACACCTGCCACTTGTGCCGGGGCTAGGCCCAACCTGACTATATTGTTGTCAATCGGGTCTTGGATCCAGTACTTGAACACATAGCATCACTGGATGGTGTGACCTAGGGTCTAGTGATAAGGGCAGTAGCTGGTGTGATCAGTGAGATGCACCTCTTCTAGCTTTTGGCACTCAGGCAGCCACACGATTCTCTGCTCCAAGGAACTACGGAAGTAACTGGGGACCTGGGCCTCGTCAAATGAGTAGTTCTGATACCTTCTGTTCGGAAAGAGGCCTCTTAGAGGTTGGCCCTGACAAGGGGCTAGAGGAGAATGTCAAGGAGGCGGAACCGGATTATATCACCTTGGCGGTGGTGGTGTGTTACTCTGAGGTGCCTACCGATTTTGAGGTGGTCGCTATTGGGCTGAAAGCTGTGCCCGTGGAGGTGGACCCCTATGGGTCTGTGGAGCTAGCCTCACTGGTAGCAACTCTAGCTGCCTGGGGGCCTCTATCTGGGCCACAGTAGCAGGCTCGGCTCTGGCAGCTCTCCTTTCAGGGATTACATAAGGCGTCGGGCATGCCTGACTGGCCTATTGCAGGGCTTCATCAAGGTGTTGAGCCTTGTATGAAATGTCCCAGAACCCTCTGGGGTAATTATGAGTGATCAAAGAAGGAAACAGCTCTTCCTTGACATTCCCTACGCACATTGTCAGTAATTTCTCCTGAGTTAGCGGCATGTCAAGGGAGTACGTGAGCCCCTTCCACCGGGCGACGAAGTCTGCGACTCGCTCATCGGGCCTTTTCTTGCACCTGAAGAGCTCTGCGATGTTCATCTTCTGGGTTGTGGGAATGAACTGGTAGAGGAATTACATGCGAAGGTCTTCCCAACTGGTAACAGATCCGACAGGGAGCTGGCTGTACTAAATGAATGTTGGGCCTTCTAGTGTCTGAACAAACCAACGGAGCTTGGAGGCCTCCTGTTGCACCGGAGTCCCTAACATAGGTCCACACCTCGAGTTGAAGTGGGCCAGATGTTTTGTCTGGTCTCCTGTCCTGTTAAAGGGGGAAAAAGTGGGGTTCCAAAATCCCAGAGGTGCCGAAATAACATCCACCCATGCTGGGTAAGGCTTACCGTCCGGTGGGATCGCCACCTTCCGGGTTTCCAAGGCCTCTAAGCAGGCGATGAGTGCTACCATCAGATCATCTGGACACGGGTTTCTGTCCTGACATGGATCCCTAACCACAAGCGCATTGCTGGGATCTATAATCTGGTAGTCAAGCTCAGCAGCTTGTGGGGCGACTGGTGGCGCGACCCTTGGGGTAGCGGGGGAAACCTGAACGGGGTGTCTTGGATGATCACGCCGCTCATGAGGGTTTGGAAAAACATATCACGCCCTCTTTACATGAGCTCTGACCTCTCCTATGTTGGCGAACACAGCATGATTTCGGTTTCCTGGGAGAATCTCGTCGAGGGGTAGCTTCTCCTGCCCCTGCTGTCCCAGCCTAGGATCACTGTTGTCAGGCCGCCACTTTGCAATGCGTTCAGCCAGAATCTCATTGACCAGCCTCTTCTGATCAGCAAGCTATTGGCGCAGCATGGCTTTCTCAGGATCTTCCTAATCCTTTTGCACTAAGGCATATGGGTCAGTGAGCTTGACAGCCCCGACGTGCTCTTTACCCTTGCCGATATTTCAGCTTAGTGTTAATGCCTCAGTGGGTGAAGAGAGACCTAGGAGGTTTCTCTGTTGGCGAGTAATCCTCCCGGATGGGTCCAGTAGTGGCTTTTCCCCAGGGGGTGAGTCCTCGTCAAGATGATCCAAACCGTTCCCTTCTCCTGACGGATCGACCATGTTGACCGTCAGTGCCCTTGGGGGAATAACCTCATAGCTGCCCAGTGAGTTAGGATGTCAGCGAATCACACTGAAGAGAAGGGCAGCATACTGCCCCCATCCACAGACGTGCGCATGGGGGGCAGCCTCCTTGATAACCTTGCAGAGTACTTGAAAACTCTGAACGCATTTTTGTTGGAGGGCCCTGTAGTGGCCAAGTGATTCCGGGTGCCGAACTGTGGGGAGCATGGCCAGGTCGACCTGATGAAATTTCTCTCCAATATCCTCGAGGTGTGATTGGCTCCCAGGATAGGGCACTTGCTGATGGCGAAGACGAGAGTGAGTCTCCCAGAGAGTCTGGCAGAAACATTCAAACTCTCCCCGGGGTGAGCGATTCTGGTATATCAAAATCTGACCCTACGACCGGACAAAACTTCTCAGGGAAGTGGCCTGCTGCAAGGACGGTCCAGAAGCTCCACGGCTCAGGTTCAGGATCCGGCCCTTGCTGGCCCCGCTCATAAACCGGGAGTGGTTGACGAACTGGAAGCGGTTCCGAGGCAGGCCGCTGAGCCGGCGGGCTAGCCGGCAGAGAATTCAGCGAGCATTCCAATTGGCAGCCGAATCCTAAGTCATATTCCAAGGGTTGTAGTGTCCTGGCTACCACGTCACGATAGGATGGACCGATGAATGATCCTCCTATCACATTGTCGGTGCTTACTGAGGGTGTTCTACATCACAGATCTTTCTCCATCGGACCCCAAAAAAGTTCTCTTCCCTCTCTGACTGAGATGGAAGGTGTTTCTGGAGAGGTCGATGGTGGCTGCAAGTTTGATCCTTGGGGGTACTCCAAGTCCTCATCCTCCTGGATATACCTTTGGAGGGAGTCGGGGATCATACAAATCTTGAATTCAGGGAGTACGAGGCCGACGCGTTGCGTCCCTATCCATGCCCTTGACTCATAGGGCTGGGGGGAGGGCTCCACCGCCGAGTCGTACTCTGCCTCGGAGTCTGAGAAATAGACTGGTCTAATTTCTATCCGGCCTTTCCTAGCGTTTCCCTTGAAGAGATGACGTCCCACCTTCCTGCCCCTGGGTGGCTCTTCGGGGCATGGCTGATTTATGTCATGGAGTCCTCTGTCCGCAATGGTAATGGGGCGGAGAGGATCGAAGGACGGGGTGCGAGGAGCACAAGAGAACATGTCGAAAAGGACATGGGGAGGACCTCCATGTGGGAAAGTGACCGGATATGCAATGACTCCGTACTCGCGGCCGGTGGTAGGGGAAGTGACCTCGAACCCCATACAGTGAGCACTAGAAAGATCCCCATCCAGAGCGTAGCTATCATGGGGATTCCTTTTACTTTCCAAAAGGGTTGCATGGAGTAGGCTTTCACGCTGGATGGCACTACCACGAATTGGTATGTGGCAGCCATTACCTGTGCCAGCGACCGGGAGAGTCGACCCAACCTGCCTGTGGGGCGGTCGGGGCCTCGATCCGGGTCGGGCATGTAACTTCCCCTGCTCAACGTGTGCGGGGGTTTGATAACAGGAGTCAGCAGTGGCTCGGGCCACAATGGCTGTTGACGTTGATGCCCCAGGGCAGGCATCCTCTTCTGCTCGTGCCCGAAGCTGGCGTTGGGTCATATGGGTTGAAGCCGGTGGTGCAGGCACATGGATTGCCTGCTCCTCAGCTCGGGGAGTCAGGCGGTGGCGTTGACGCGGCCTAGCGGGGGCCCTTGTCGTGAACCCCTGGAGCGGGTCCCCGATCGGGCGAACCCGGACACCCCCTACCTTATCAGTGTAGGGAAGGAAGGTGTCGAGGTGTTCCAGGGATAAACTCCTGAAACGGTTGAACGTTGGAGTGGGGAGCAGCGGATCCCTGCGCGGCCCTCGGGGGCGGCGATAGTGGTGAGGCTCAGCTGCCTCAAGATCCAAACGGGCCATGCCCCTAGTGGGGATGAGCCCTTCCTCCTCATACCTACACACGAGGTCGTTGATCACCCTCCGTTGGATAATCTCGGATGGGGAGAGGGGGCGTGAGCGCCCGACAGTCGTGGTGGTCAGACCAGCTATAGAAAAGGTGGGACCGCGCGGCGTGGCTGCGTCGGTACTGCCCCTGCCCCCACACCGGTGGGTAGGTGGAAATAGAGCTTCGGATGCAGCGATCTGATTCTTGAAAGGATGGAGATGAACCCATTAACACCAATAGGAAAATAAATCGACGACCAATAGCCCAGCTCCATTCCGTCTTCCGTGGTCGGTAAGAGGGATCCACGCTGACGATGTCATAGAACAGAGTGCTCAACGTCCTGACTGCCCCAACCCCTAGCAGGTTTCGCATCCTGGTGCTGGGTTCCTGGACCTGGTGACATGATAATCTTCCGACACCCCAATGCTACCAGTCTCTGTATTGAGGAGAAGAGATTCACGTCGGGTTCACCATTTTCTGTTTCCGACGCTTTCGCCAGGGCGTGCGCGCATCCATCACACATGGGAGGATGCACGACATGTGGCCCCACATTCCTTCTTTCCAAAGGCCGGCGTCATCCGTTCCTTGTGCAGGGATGTCTACTCCTTGATCGAAACCAGGATTATGGTATGTCAGTTCATCCTTCCGTGGATTCCTCCTCGGAGCTCGTCACCTAGTCCTTGTCTCCCTCATAGATTTAAGACGTATTCATGAATCTCGTTCTCCGTGCCATATCTTCATGGACACCAGTTAATTACGCTGCTTCCGTCGAGATGCTCCAAGGGTTCTGGTCGGGGCAGCAACCTTCTATTAGGATAATGGCTATATTGGGGCATCGTTGGCATGTCTTGACGCTGGGGGATTGAAATGTCTGTCTTCTGTCCCTTATTATATGAATTATTTAGGGCGTGGAAGCCCAAGGAATCCCACATCGAATGTGGGGAATTGGCATTCTATAGGCATGTATCTGAGGTTTTCCCCAGCTTCCCATGTTTATCACGGGGTATGCAACGAGTTTAACATCCAGCGGGGACAGATCGGACTGATCGGAACACTGAGAGTGGATCAGATAAAAGAACCCCTTGAAGGGAACTCTGATGTTGGGGACAACATGTGGGAGGCTTCCCAGATACTGTGGAGTGGAATGAGGTGGCATGATCCCACCGGGATGTGGAGGCCCGGGTAAGAATAAGGATGGGTGATGAAGTGAAGGGTCTTGAACCTTTTGGTGGCTTCCTATATACCATGCCTTGACATGGATCAAATTCCTCATAGTTTGGGTATATAGTTTAACGTCATGCGGGATGGGGGAATTTGGGGCTTACGCTCTGAGGCGACCCATAATGGATGGATATGGGGCTTACGCTCTGAGGCAGCCCACAATGGTGGATATGGGGCTTACGCTCTGAGGCGGTCCATAGAGTTGGCGAACCGACGCGAAGGGGTTGGAACGACTAAGTGGTGGGCTTGAACCTCGTGGAGGCTTACTACATACCAGGCCTTAGCACGGATCAAGTTCCATGTAGTTCGGGTGGTGCAGCTTAACGTCATGTGGGACGAGGCAGACAGTTTAACGTCGTGCTGGATGGAATACAGTTTAAGGTCATGCAGGATGACATACAGTTTAATGTCATGCAGGACGGGGGGATACAATTTAACGTCGTGCTAGATGACATACAGTTTAATGTCATGCGGGACGACATTTGGGGATTACACTCTGAGGCGGCCCAAGCAGTTGGTGAACCGACGCGAAGGGGTCGGAACAATCGGGTGGTGGGCTTGAACCTCGTGGAGGCTTCCTACGTACCATGCCTTAGCACAGATCAAATTCCTCGTAGTTCACTGGGATAGGGCTTATGCTCTGAGGCAGCCCATAAGAGGATGTCATGGTTGATGCTCACTCTAAGCCCACATGAGTCATGCTTAGTGTGAGAAACAAGTGGTATCAGGGACCAGACGATCTCGTCGCGAAGGGTGCGTCCATGAGAAGTGGAGAGGGGATTACGCGTCGAGCGGCCCGTAGTGTCGGGACTTACTCCAGGATGGAGACCCAAGATGCAACAAGGCGCAGAGAGAGATGGATTTGGGACTGAGAAACGGAGGTTCCTTGTTCCCTATCACGCCCTCCACTGGCCTAAGTAGTGGGGAAGTACAGAGGTTCATGGGTGATACCTTCCGCAAGAGAGGCTAGGGGCTTACGCTCTGAGGCAGCCCTTCCCCCATGGACTAACACCACTCTGAGATGGAGGATATCATTCCATGTGAGGAAGATTCCATTCCCGTGGTGACGAGCAGCATAAATTATGTCCGATCCGGGGGGACCCTACGTGCGAGGCACGAGGTCGGATCACAGTTTAACGTCATGTGTTGAGGACGAGGTGCTTTCCAGTTTAACGTCCTGTAGCTCAGACGAGGTGGGTTTGCTCCACACCCCTAGGGCTTACATAACCAACACCCTCTACCCCTTGTTGGAGGGAAGTCATCGGCAAGGCCGTAGCGAAGGGGGGGGGGGCGCAGGGTGAACCATTGGGGGATCCACGTCAGCGTGGCTATGCAATGAAGGAATAGCTGTTAGAGTTCTTATGCGAAGGAGCATGATTCAAAGAAACGCAATGGGAAACACTGCCCAAGGGACCTTGAGGTTACTTTGTACTAGCTTGGAAGACCGTACAGGAAAACAGTTCATGGCGTACATGCCTGGTATGGAGGACATCGGGCGCCTACGCAGGGAGGCACCCGAGGGGCGTCAAGGCGAGGAGTCATGGGGATTGCATGAAAAGAGAAGATTTGCGCGCAAAACCTCGGGATGTCGCACAATTGGGGCAGAGGAATTGCGTGCGACTATGGACATTGTGCGCAAGGGATGTGAATTGCGCGCGAGCGGCAACGATGGAACCTTAAGGCACGACCACAACCGACGAAGGGGTGCACACAATTAGACCGCTTTGCGCGCAACGGAAGGGATTGCGTGCAAAGGAGGAACCCTAAGGAGTTTTCAATTTTATTGAATCCTGTGGGATTGCGCGCAAAGGCGGATCCCGGGGAAAGGTTGCGCGAAAAGAGTCAATATCTGAATGTCATATTGCGCACGTGGGAGTCCTATTTCGCGCATGAGAGCTGGTTGAAATTCCGCAACCCAGAAATGGAAGGGGTA
Source organism: Viscum album (assembly GCA_963277665.1). Lineage (NCBI taxonomy): Eukaryota > Viridiplantae > Streptophyta > Magnoliopsida > Santalales > Viscaceae > Viscum > Viscum album. The sequence continues at coordinate 244,464,236 of OY728135.1, read as the reverse complement.
TACTTCTATTTATATGCCCCTGGCGTCACATAATCCAGGTAGTGCAGGAAATATTGCGCGCCAGAGATGGCGTCGCAGAAACGAGCACCACGCGAGGGCAGGCGCACAAAATTGTGCGCCAGAGACGGTGTAACACCCGAGACTTTTATGTTATATAAATCATCAAAGGAATCTTTTTCTACACAACACTTGCTTGGCTTTCTTGACACGCAATCGCGACCTTCCTCGATAGCTTGCGTCGTACGCAATACCGAGTTTCACTAAACAACAATATGCTATTAAAACTAGCCGTTATGAATAGTAATAACCACTTTTTGAAATTTTATAAATTTTATTTTTCAAAATGGACTTCATTTTTGGACTCTTAATATCGAAATTAGCCTAGGGTGAAATTTTGGTATTTTTCTGAAAACTTTCAATTTTTGATGAATAGTGAAACCACTAAGTGGTAGGTTAAAAACTGAATTTTGCATAAAACATAATTTTACCGCTTCTGTGAATGGAATTTCAACAATCCGACAGACACGGTTGATATCAGTAAGTAAAATGTGGTTCAATGAGATAAAAATAATTTTTTGGTGAATAGTAACTTTTTACTATTTTTACCGCGGTTAATAGTAAATTTGGTAACTAAGGGTAAATATGATATTATTATTACCCTAACACATGTCCTAATTCTATTGGATAAGTGTAATTCGACCAAAAACAACCTTATGAATAAAATATGACCATTTAGGCCCACTTGGATTAGATTAGGACATTTATTATTAATTTATTTAAAGAAGGGTTAAAATAGTTAAAATCAAAGTTTGATAAGTAAATCATTTCTAATATGGGGTTATACATAAGATAAATTCGATTGTAAATATTCATTGGAAAGCTAAAAAGATTTCCTAAATTATGGTATTTTATTTTTAATTTTTAGACATCAAATAATATATTTTATTTATGACACAAAGATGATGCAGTAATTATCTTATTAATGAAATATTGAAATAATTGATAATATAAATACCAAAATAAATGTAATTTAAGTCTTTTTATGAATTACACTAATTTTCTAGGTTACTATGATATATTAGTGTTGATTTAATCAACTTGTTTAGAACATATAATTCTGTTATGACTTTCACAAAAATCATATATCAAATAGTGTCAAAATTGACACAAAATAGTTTTTAAATCAACTATTATATTATTAATTGTTATTGTATTCCTAAAAATCTAAGGTTCGGCAAAATGACTTAGATAAGGATATATATATTAATAATAAACAATTTGGGGTTCGTTTGGCATGTTATAGTAAGTGTATTAACCATATAGTGAAAGAAAACAAAAAGACATGGTAAAAGTTAAATTATTTAACTTAGAGTTAAATCTAATTGATAAGGTTAAAATACCCTAAACTTGTCTAAATACTATTGGTTGATAGTATTTAGACCCATCCCCACCTTATCTTCGGAATAAGACCCTTTGGAGCCATTATAAACCGATTTTGACTTTAATATAAAATAGTATTTTGAGATATTCCTAAGGTGCCCCTCTCCTCCCTTATAAAAGGGCACCTCCTCCCCCTCCTCCTCACACCAATTTGAGCACTCAAGCTTGGCCAACCCCTTCCATTTTATCCTCTACACTTCCCTAGAATAATCCTAGAGGTCCTGGTCTTCTTCAAAGACCAATCTTAGTTCCCTTAGTGGAGGATTCAAAGAGGCGTTCCAAAGAAGAGGTAATATCCATTACCAATCTTTTCAATTTCTTTCTTCTTCAACTTCTTCTTCTTTAGTTGTTTCATGATAAAGTAATAACATCAGTATTACTTACATACTGATATGTTATTATAAATATTAAACAACCCTAATTCACCTTCTATCCATCCCATGGAAAAATGAAATCACCGCGCGTGCGTACGTACGGAATACCGTCTCCACGCCGTGGTGTAATCTATTTTTCCACCATCACTTTACAAGGATGGGTATAATGGTGTAATGAGTAACTATTTATGATTATTATAAATTAATATTGATACTGAAATAATATATATATACTCCAATACATTTCCACAATCATAGGAACGATATCATCACTCGTGCGTACGTACGGAATACCGTCTCCACGATGTGATGCGGCTCGTTCTACATGATCATCATTACATAGTAATTATATAAATGAATTGAATGAATAAATATGATATATGTTACACTAATACCATTCTGGATATAAGGTATCTATAACCTTAAAAGAAGAATAAGAATGTATTCGGCAAAACACGCATAATAACAAAAGGCAACAAAGACCCGAGTAACAAGTAACAATGAAATATTACTAACAAGAAGCTAAGAATATAACCATATATGATATCATATCAATATGTATGATTATGGAATAAGTAAATAACATTATTTAAACCATTATACAGGAGCTTCGGACACGTACAAAGCAAATCGGACCTAAGGTAAGGGAAATATCACAATCTCGTTTTTATCCGAGATTGTTTATTCGTAAGTATTTACTGGGGTGTATTTTATCATCCACATCCATGTTTCATCAATATGTAATATTATTTCCATCCACCTACAATTGTTTAAATCCATTTTTACCCTTCGATGAGTTTTTAGTAATATCTATGAAAGGAATCTTTTGTCGTACGAGGTACTTTTTGACTTTTCCGACAAAAGTACGAAGAATGTTTTTTTAACTTATACGGCATGAATGGATTTTTAAAACATTATTTCCAAGAAGCTTCCTTTAAAAGTTTTCAAGTTTATTTTTAATCAAATTCTTTTATTTTAAAGTTGTATGACATGTTATGAAAGGAAAAATGTTTTTGAAGAAGAAAGGATATTTTCCTCAAGAATGGAGTTCAAGTGTTTTATCAAAATTATTTTCCATCTAAGATAATAAAGGGTTCTGTTTTTATCCCTATTATTACATGGATTTGATTATGTTGTGATGGAAACATTTTTATGAATTCCTTTATCTTATATGAATTGTTTTATGATGTCATGTTATTTAAGAATCCCATTTTTTATTACATGGGTTATGCGATGATGTATGATTTATGATTATGTGGCACACATAAGAAAGGATTCATTATAAGATGGGTGGGACCTATATATCCCTCCAATGAATTGGGTAAAGATTTTATATCTCATGAGATAGACATGGCTGGAACGGAAGGTTATTTCGGTTCAGTGATACAGGACTGAAACGAGGAGTGAACTCGGTTCAGAAAGGGACTTTGTCCACTAAGATAGTCTTGGCAATGAGTCATGACTAACAAGAAATGATTTTCCATGATTATGTGTGCATGCCATAATGTTTCAAGTTTTATGTTATGATTATGAGGATCTCATTTTCACTTCTATGATTTATTCCATGTTAAGATATTATGATCTCTTTTGCAGGTTTTGATTTTCAAAAAGATATGATATGATTTTTATTTCCTTTATTTGCCCTTGCTGAGCATTTGAGCTCACCCTTTTATGTTTTCTTTTCCCCAGGTCAGGAAGATGGATATTAAGTAGAATATGCTAAAAGGGACCCTAGATATGATGAAATAAATGGGAGACACTGTAGAATATTTATGAACCAGTTGTTTATGTTTCCCAGTTTCTAAAGACACTATACCTATACGGTCCTTTGTGGTTTTGTCATATGTTGTAATAAGTGTGCTTCAATTTTGAATTATTAACAATGTATGTAAAGTATGGGTCGTTATAGTTGGTATCAGAGGAAAGGTATAGTCAACCTTTGGAAACTAGGATGTGAAATCCTTAGTAAGAACCCTAAGGATAAGTCTAAGCATAGAACACAATCTTAGTGTTTTAGAAATGGACTTGAATAACCTAGGATAAGACCTTAAGCATGAAAATTTTATTCTTGAATTATGTGGTTTTCCTATTATAATTAGTGTTGCTCACACTATTCTTCTTGGTTTTAGTCAATGGCTGGAACCCGAAGGAACCGTGTTAATGCGGAATGCGATGGGCAATGCAATGATTGTCCCCCTGAGCAACCAAACGATATGGGAGCTGGAATGCAAAATCTTGTAGCCATGCTCACACAACTTTCTCAAGCTATGAATCATGCAGGACTTCCAAACGAGCAAAGGAAGGAGCAACATTCTGTTGAATCCTTCATGAGGCAGCGTCCACCTTCTTTCAGTGGGTCTACTGATCCATTAGTTGCTGAACAATGGATTAGTACTACTGAAAAGATATTTTCAGTTCTTCAATGTTCTGAACATGATAAAGTCATCCTAGCAGTGTATCGTTTGGAAGGAGAAGCTGATCAATGGTGGAATCTTATTACGAATACGAGGCAAAGGGATGAAATTGAGTCTATGGAATGAGACGAGTTCAAGAACTTATTTTTCAATAAGTACTTCCCTCGTATTCTCCGAACAAAGATGGAGAAAGAGTTCCTTGAACTGAAGCAAAGGGATGATGAATCTGTTAGTACCTATGAAGCAAATTTTACAAGACTTGCAAGGTATGCTTCTGGTATTATTATCCCACCTGAGAGTAAGATCGATCGATTCTTTAGTGGCTTAAAACCAAGTCTTCGAAGGGCGTTAGCCATAAGGGACTTCAATAGCTACGAGGAAATCGTTCGATGTGCTCTCAAAGTCGAGAAGGAGATTGGAATAACCTATCAGTCACATGGGTTTGATAAGAAGAGGAAGATGGAATTCAAAGAAAAATCTAAAGAGCACACGGAAAAGAAGATGAGATTTTCCTTATGCTCAAAGTGTGGAAAGAAACATGGAGGGAGTTGTCTTAAAGGGACAAGTAAATGTTTTAAATGTGGAAAGGAAGGTCATCGGGCATTTGAATGCCGTGATAATGGGAAGAAGATGTCTAATGACGCAAACAAAGGAAGGGATACACAGAATGAACCTACTACACTTCAATGTTTCAAGTGCAAGGAGATGGGGCATTATGCCAATCAATTCCCAAATCCAAGGGTTGATGATGATGGTCGACGTAAACAAAATCTTAAGGCTAAAGACAGAGGAAAGTCACATGCAATTTCTATCAGTGATGTGGAGTACGATAACGAAGTGGTGAAAGGTACACTTACCATCCACTCTAAAGTAGAAAATGTTTTATTTGATTCTGGATCCACCCACTCTTTTATTTCTGAAAATTTTCTAAGGGTATCACCGTACTACCTCAACAATTAGATGTTGAGTTAGCTGTGACAACACCTAATGGCACAACAGTCGCATCAAAAGTTTATAATTCTTCTCCGATCGAAGTTTGTGGGAATGTGCTTCTTGAAAATCTTGTGATCCTTCCTTTAGTAGAATTTGATGTGATTCTTGTCATGGATTGGCTTTCTCTAAATGGAGCTCATATCAATTGCCAAAGAAGGGAAGTCACATTTCATATTCCAGATCAATCTACGATCGTATACCAATGCAAGGATGAACATAACCTTCCAGTGGAAATTTCTTCCATTTTATGGGTATTGATTCCACTAAATGAAGGTTATTTATCTCAAATGGTTGGTGAGAAACTCACGATTAAGAATATTCCCATTGTACGGGAGTTTGATGATGTCTTTTCGGAGGAATTACCGGGTCTTCCACCAAATCGTGAAGTTGAGTTTTCAATAGAACTCGTACCGGGTGCTTTGCCTATCTCAAAAACACCTTATAGAATGGCCCCAATTGAGTTGCAGGAATTGAAGAAGCAACTCCAAGAGAATCTTGATAAGGGATTCATACTCCCTAGTGCGTCACCTTGGGGAGCACCTGTTCTATTTGTTAAGAAGAAAGATGGATCAATGAGACTCTGCATTGATTATCGAGAACTTAACAAGATCACTATCAAGAACAAATATCCTCTCCCACGCATTGATGACTTATTTGACCAACTACGCGGAGCTCAATACTTTTCCAAGATTGATCTTCGTTCAGGGTATCATCAATTAAGGGTCAAAAGGGAGGATATACCAAAGACGGCTTTCCGTACAAGGTATGGACACTATGAATTTATAGTGATGCCATTTGGTCTTACTAATGCCCCTGCTATCTTCATGGATCTAATGAATAGAGTATTTAGAGACTATCTTGATCAATTTGTGGTAGTCTTTATAGACGATATTCTTGTCTATTCAAAGAGAAAGGAAGAGCATGAAGATCACTTGAGAATTATATTGAAAACCCTGAGAAAGGAGAAGCTTTATGCCAAATTTACCAAGTGTGAATTTTGGCTTCAAAAAGTTGCATTTTTGGGTCACATAATCTCAAAATAGGGGATATCTGTGGATCCAGCAAAAACAGAGGTTATCGAAAGATGGTCAAGACCAACAACAGTAACTGAGATCCGAAGTTTTCTTGGTTTGGCTGGATATTATCGACGTTTTGTAAAAGATTTTTCACGATTATCTAATCCACTCACCAAGTTGACTCGGAAAGGAGTTAAGTTTGTCTGGACGGAAGAATGTGAAGGGAATTTCAAGGAGTTGAAAAGAAGGTTATCCAGTGCACCTGTGCTCACACTGCCTTGTAGTGGAGAAAGGTTTGTGATCTACAGTGATGCATCCAAGAAGGGATTGGGGTGTGTTCTTATGCAAAATGATATGGTGATAGCTTATGCCTCACGACAGTTGAAAATCCATGAGCAAAATTACCCAACACATGATTTGGAGTTGGCTGCGGTAATCTTTGCATTAAAGATTTGGAGGCATTACCTTTATGGTGAAAGGTGTGATATTTATACTGATCATAAATGTTTAAAGTATATTTTCACACAAAAGGAGCTGAATATGCGCCAAAGAAGATGGTTGGAGCTGATTAAAGATTATGACTGCTCAATCCATTACCACCCTGGGAATGAAAACAAGGTGGCAGATGCATTAAGTCGACAAGACCATGCTAGTTTATCCATGATGAGGATCACAAAAGATCCAATATTTATGGATTTACAAAGGATGGATCTTGGAATTATAATGGAAGGGGAAAAATCTTATCTTTCTCAAATGAATGTTCAACCATCTATACATGTGAAGATTAAAGAGGCACAGAAAGAAGATGTCGAGTTACAAAAGAAGGTGAGAAATGTTCCTGAATTCAACCTTGATTGTGATGGGATAATAAAGTTCAGGAATCGGGTTTGTGTTCCTTCCATCCCCGAATTAAAGAAGGAGCTGCTGGATGAGGCTCATAGTTCTTCATTCTCTATTCATCCTGGAAGCACGAAGATGTATAGGGACCTGAAAGAGTACTTCTGGTGGGATGGCATGAAAAGAGATGTTGCTGAATATGTCTCTCGATGCTTGGTTTGTCAAAAAGTTAAAGCTGAGAGACAAAAGTCTAAGGGGATGTTACAACCATTACCCATACCCGAATGGAAATGGGAAAACATCACTATGGACTTTGTCACAGGACTTCCTAAAACATCCAAAGGCAATAATGCTATCTGGGTCATAGTTGATCGTCTTACAAAGTCTGCACACTTCATTCCTATTAGAGAGGATTTCTCTCTAGATCAGCTTTCCAGGATATATGTAAAGGAAGTGGTAAGATTGCATGGAGTACCACTTTCTATTATATCTGATCGGGATCCGAGATTTACCTCGAAGTTCTGGAGAAGTCTTCGGCATACTCTGGATACAGAGTTGAGTTTCAGCACTGCTTATCATCCCCAGACAGACGGTCAGTCTGAGAGAACAATTCAAACCCTAGAAGATATGTTGAGAGCTTGCTCTATTGATTTCAAAGGAGGTTGGGATCAACCCCTACCTTTGGTGGAATTTTCTTATAATAATATCTTTCACTCCAGTATTCAGATGGCTCCTTATGAAGCTCTATATGGAAAGAAATGTAGGACTCCAACTTGCTGGGATGAAGTTGGGGAAAGAAAGCTATTAGGACCTGATCTCGTTGATGAAATGGCAGAAAAGGTCAGATATATTCAACAACACATAAGCGCAGCTCAGAGTCGACAGAAAAGTTATGCCGACAACCGAAGAAAAGACCTAGAGTTTGAAGTGGGTGATAAAGTGTTCTTACGAATATCTCCCTGGAAGAGGGTTATGAGATTTGGAAAGAAGGGGAAGTTGAGCCCTAGATATATCGGTCCTTTCGAAATACTGGATCGTGTTGGGAAGGTAGCTTACCGATTGGCGCTTCCACCAAATCTCTCTCAAGTTCACGATGTGTTCCATGTATCTCTCCTGAGAAAGTACATACCAGATCGTTCACATGTACTCAGCTCAGAAGTTGTACCGCTGGAGCAAGATCTTTCTTATGAAGAACAGCCGATAGAGATTCTGGATCGTAGCGAAAAAGTCCTACGAAACAAGACCACTCGATTGGTGAAAGTTTTATGGAGGAACCACCAACTTGAAGAAGCTACATGGGAGCTTTAGGATATGATGAGGGAGAAGTATCCTCATCTGTTTGTTACAAAGTGACGAATTTCGAGGGAGAAATTCTTTTTAAGTGGGGTAGAATGTAACACCCGAGACTTTTATGTTATATAAATCATCAAAGGAATCTTTTTCTACACAACACTTGCTTGGCTTGCTTTACACGCAATCGCGACCTTCCTCGATAGCTTGCGTCGTACGCAATACCGAGTTTCACTAAACAACAATATGCTATTAAAACTAGCCGTTATGAATAGTAATAACCACTTTTTGAAATTTTATAAATTTTATTTTTCAAAATGGACTTCATTTTTGGACTCAGAATATCGAAATTAGCCTAGGGTGAAATTTTGGTATTTTTCTGAAAACTTTCAATTTTTGATGAATAGTGAAACCACTAAGTGGTAGGTTAAAAACTGAATTTTTCATAAAACTTAATTTTACCGCTTCTGTGAATGGAATTTCAAAAATCCGACAGACACGGTTGATATCAGTAAGTAAAATGTGGTTCAATGAGATAAAAATAATTTTTTGGTGAATAGTATCTTTTTACTATTTTTACCGCGGTTAATAGTAAATTGGGTAACTAAGGGTAAATATGATATTATTATTACCCTAACACATGTCCTAATTCTATTGGATAAGTGTAATTCGACCAAAAACAACCTTATGAATAAAATATGACCATTTAGGCCCACTTGGATTAGATTAGGACATTTATTATTAATTTATTTAAAGAAGTGTTAAAATAGTTAAAATCAAAGTTTAATAAGTAAATCATTTCTAATATGGGGTTATATATAAGATAAATTCGATTGTAAATATTCATTGGAAAGATAAAAAGATTTCCTAAATCATGGTATTTTATTTGAAATTTTTAGACATCAAATAATATAATTTATTTATGACACAAAGATGATGCAGTAATTATCTTATTAATGAAATATTGACATAATTGATAATATAAATACCAAAATAAATGTAATTTAAGACTTTTTATGAATTCCACTAATTTTCTAGGTTACTATGATATATTAGTGTTGATTTAATAAACTTTTTTCGAACATATAATTCTGTTATGACTTTCAAAAAAATCATATATCAAATAGTGTCAAAATTGACACAAAATAGTTTTTAAATCAAATATTATATTATTAATTGTTATTGTATTCCTAAAAATCTAAGGTTCGGCCAGATGACTTAGATAAGGATATATATATTAATAATAAACAATTTGGGGTTCTTTTGGCATGTTATAGTAAGTGTATTAACCATATAGTGAAAGAAAACAAAAAGACATGGAAAAAGTTAAATTATTTAACTTAGAGTTAAATCTAATTGATAAGGTTAAAATAATACCCTAAACTTGTCTAAATCCTATTGGTTGATAGTATTTAGACCCATCCCCACCTTAGCTTCGAAATAAGACCCTTTGGAGCCATTATAAACCGATTTTGACTTTAATATAAAATAATATTTTGAGATATTCCTAAGGTGCCCCTCTCCTCCCTTATAAAAGGGCACCTCCTCCCCCTCCTCCTCACACCAATTTGAGCACTCAAGCTCGGAAAACCCCTGCCATTTTCTCCTCTCCACTTCCCTAGAATAATCCTAGAGGTCCTGGTCTTCTTCAAAGACCAATCTTAGTTCCCTTAGTGGAGGATTCAAAGAGGCGTTCCAAAGAAGAGGTAATATCCATTACCGATCTTTTCAATTTCTTTCTTCTTCAACTTCTTATTCTTTAGTTGTTTCATGATAAAGTAATAACATCAGTATTAATTACATACTGATATGTTATTATAAATATGAAACAACCCTAATTCACCTTCTATCCATCCCATGGAAAAATGAAATCACCGCGCGTGCGTACGTACGGAATACCGTCTCCACGCCTTGGTGTAATCTATTTTTCCACCATCACTTTACAAGGATGGGTATAATGGTGTAATGAGTAACTATTTATGATTATTATAAAGTAATATTGATACTGAAATAATATATATATACTCCAATACAGTTCCACGATCATAGGAATGATATCATCACTCATGCGTACGTACGGAATACCGTCTCCACGATGTGATGCGACTCGTTCTACATGATCATCATTACATAGTAATTATATAAATGAATTGAATGAATAAATATGATATATTTTACACTAATACCATTCTGTATATAAGGTATCTATAACCTTAAAATAAGAATAAGAATGTATTCGGCAAAACACGCATAAGAACAAAAGGCAACAAAGACCCGAGTAACAAGTAACAATGAAATATTACTAACAAGAAGCTAAGAATATGACCATATATGATATCATATCAATATGTATGATTCTGGAATAAGTCAATAACATTATTTAAACCATTATACAAGAGCTTCGGACATGTACAAAGAAAATCGGACCTAAGGTAAGGGAAATATCACAATCTCATTTTTATCCGAGATTGTTTATTCGTAAGTATTTACTGGGGTGTATTTTATCATCCACATCCATGTTTCATCAATATTTAATATTATTTCCATCCACCTACAATTGTTTAAATCCATTTTTACCCTTCGGTGAGTTTTTAGTAATATCTATGAAAGGAATCTTTTGTCGTACGAGGTACTTTTTGACTTTTCCGACAAAAGTACGAAGAATGTTTTTTTTAACTTATATGGCATGAATGGATTTTTAAAACATTATTTACAAGAAGATTCCTTTAAAAGTTTTCAAGTTTATTTTTAATCAAATTCTTTTATTTTAAAGTTGTATGACATGTTATGAAAGGAAAAATGTTTTTGAATAAGAAAGGATATTTTCCTCAAGAATGGAGTTCAAGTGTTTTATCAAAATTATTTTCCATCTAAGATAATAAAGGGTTCTGTTTTTATCCCTATTATTACATTGATTTGATTATGTTGTGATGGAAACATTTTTATGAATTCCTTTATCTTATATGAATTGTTTTATGATGTCATGTTGTTTAAGAATCCCATTTTTTATTACATGGGTTATGCGATGATGTATGATTTATGATTATGTGGAACACATAAGAAAGGATTCATTATAAGATGGGTGGGACCTATATCTCCCTCCAATGCATTGGGTAAAGATTTTATATCTCATGAGATAGACATGGCTGGAACGGAATGTTATTTCGGTTCAGTGATACAGGACTGAAACGAGGAGTGAACTCAGTTCAGAAAGGGACTTTGTCCACTAAGATAGTCTTGGCAATGAGTCATGACTAACAAGAAATGATTTTACATGATTATGTGTGCATGCTACAAAGTTTCAAGTTTTATGTTATGATTATGGGAATCTCATTTTCACTTCTATGATTTATTCCATGTTAAGATATTATGATCTCTTTTTCAGGTTTTGATTTTCAAAAAGATATGATATGATTTTTATTTCCTTTATTTGCCCTTGCTGAGCATTTGAGCTCACCCTTTTATGTTTTCTTTTCCCCAGGTCAGGAAGATGGATATTAAGTAGAATATGCTAAAAGGGACCCTAGATATGATGAAATAAATGGGATACACTGTAGAAGATTTATGAACCAGTTGTTTATGTTTCCCAGTTTCTAAAGACACTATACCTATACGGTCCTTTGTGGTTTTTTCATATGTTGTAATAAGTGTGCTTTAATTTTGAAGTATAAACAATGTATGTAAAGTATGGGTCGTTATAGACGGGGCCCTTTCGTGAATCCCAGACTCCTTTCACGTGACCAACATTTTTTCACGCAAATCATCCTTAATTTCATGCAACACTTCTGGGACCTCTGGACTGAGCCTCTGGGTCCGAATATGACTTCGATTCATCATTTCGAAACATCCTTTAGGTGTTACAGACATTTTCGGCATCTATAAGAGAGAGTCTCATTATTATGGGTGTTGTTTAGTTAGTGGTGTTTTATGATTTACATAATACATTTTGACCATCATATCTATAAATTCTATTGTATATAGGGAGTTGTGTTAAGTTTGGATATTTTTACCAGACCTTGGGTAATTGTTCAGAATGTGTTTTAGTGTTTATGGTTGGTATTTATTTTAGATATCAGAATCCCTATTTTTTTCGATGTCTTGAATTATAAATTTTATGTTGATTTAGGATGTTTAAAAATTTTCTAGTAGTTATTATAACTCAAGAATCATGGAATCCTATAGTATTTTAAGGATTTAAGTAGGATTCAGGGGCTGTGCTTTAGAATCATGAAAACACTTTAGTTTAAGTATTTATATTTTAATTGAAATTTGTCCATTTAAAGACATTGTGGATTTTGGGAGGAGGATTTGATCTGTTTTTGTAGTACATGTAAAATTTGAATGAATGATAAGTTTAATTATTTAGGGATGAAAATATTTATGGTTGGGTGAGTTATAATATATGTATATTAGTGGATCTAGTTAATGTGAAACTTAGAAATAATGTTAATAATAATATGGTAAATTTTAAATTTTGAAGTCTGATGAAGGGCTTAATCATTATTTTGGAATTTAAATAAGAATTTTGAAGTGTTAGGATAAAATAATAGGTTTCTTAAAATATTATTTATAGCTTAGTAGGAGAGATAGATGTTTGAGTAGGCTGATAGGAGGTGTCGCCTACAAAATTTTTATATAGATGAAATTGGGTACCTGGTGAGCTTGGAAGAAGGGGAGGGGGTACATGAGGGATCCATTGGGGACCTGGAGGCACCATACCGGGTACCCAATTGGGCCAGGTTTATTTTTCCATTTAGAAGGATATTTTTTTATTTTAACTACACCTATTTATTTTTCTTTTTATTCCCTTTGATATCATTAACCTTTTGTAGTTGTGAGATCTTTTTTTATTCCTATGGGTCTTATTCATGTCCTCATATCATCTCTTAAAGTAACATTGATGTAGAGGAATTTATAATCTCAAATCCAATATACTTTTAAACCCCTCCTATTTCTCCCTTATTCAACCTTCTTCTATAGAATCTATTTCTTTGGATAGGGATTTTATGTTATGATATCACTAGAGCAAGGTTAATTCAAAACATAACCTAGGTATTTCCCTTCTCTTGCCTAAAGAATCCATAAATAGTTCTTTTCCATTTCCTTATTATTTTTTCATGTGAAATGATTTATGTAATGTTTGTTTAAGAGTTTTATGATTTTAGGGTAGAATCTATTTATTAATTTATGGTTTCAATTGAGGTTTTAGTCTATTTGATGTTTTAATGGATTTTTAGAGTTATGTTCCAAGGTTTTCTTTGGGTTTAAGAGTTCGTTAATTATTTTGGATGTGTATTTCAGATTTCTTATTTATGTAAATTTGTTTAATGGTTTTTAAGTAAAGTTTGGATTCCATTAAACGTGATTTGATAATTGTTAAAATGGTTAAATCTCACCTAAAATTAAGGTAGTGGGTTCTCTTCCCTTCAGTTAATTTATAGGATATTCATTTGAACCCCCCCCCCCACTAGTTTCTTTTTCAAGGTTATTTAAAAACCTTAAATATTATTTTGGAATTTTGAATTTATATTTTAAGCTATTTTACTATATTAATTGAAAGTTATTTAATTAAATTTCAATAAATTTCATAAATATATTTTCCAAACCATTATTTAAAACATCGATATATGGTTTTATAGATAAATGGGTCTTGATAAGGTCTTAATTATGAAAGACTTTATTATTTAAATTTACTTCTATATTTATGTTCATTTATAAGTTTTTTAAAAATGATTCATTTATTTATTTCTAAGGTTTCATGTTTTGAGGAACCTTCACTAGATTTGATAGACTTGTCATTTTTCTTCGAAATTCTTCCATTTGATGCCATGTTATGAGATTATTTATGAGTATAATTATGTAAATAGTGTTGAGAATGAAATTCCATAATTGGTTCCTAATTTTGAATATGTTCTCCCCTAGACAATAAATCTTTAGAATATAAACCATGTAATTTTAGGAAAACATATAAATTTATCCCATTATGTGGGGGTTTTACACTTATTTATATATAGATATTTATGAGGATCCATCTGAATGATCGAGTGAAAGATATTGTTATAAAAAAACACAACTATAGGAAGGTGTTTATCCCAACCATATTTTAAATACATAGAACAAGACCTTATAATAGCCTCTGGGGTTTGAATGGTTATATCATATTGAACATCAGTCTGAGGATGATACACATTGTTGAAACTCAACTCTTTATCATGATGTTTTTAAAGACTTCACCAGAACTTTGAGGTAAACCTCAGATCCTAAGAAGATATAATGGAATGTAGTACCCTGTGAAACCTTACCACTTCCTTAATGTATATCCTGTCAAGTTGATCCAAAGATAAATATTCTATGATAGTGATGAAGTGTGTTGAATTTTAAAGGTGATCGAATATTACCCATAAAACATTGTTCCCTTTAGATGTTTTGGGTAGTCCGATGGAAAAATCCATGGTGATGTTTTCCGATTTACATTCTATTATGGGTAATGTTTATAGAATCCCATTTTAATTTTGTCTCTTAAACTTATATTTCTCACATATCAATCACTCATATATATATTCAGCAATATATCTCTTCATGTTGTCACACCAGAAATACTCTTTGAAATCTCTATACATATTTGTACTTCTTGGATGAATAGATAATGAAAACCTATGAGTCTCCTATATTATATCCATTTAAAAAATTCTATTTAGTGGAAAAAACATAGTTCCAAGACCTTATTACTGCATAAAAATCAAGATTTAACTCTTGAAAACTTCTTGCCTTCTTCTGCCGCCCCACATTATCCTTCTATGCCTCTTCAATACTCACTTGTATGGATAGATGAACATTCATTTGAGAATGATAATATTAATCCCCTTCATTTAGTATTTCTAAACCCATCATATTAAAATACAAAATATTTTCTATTTTTTGGTCCTCATCATGGATAAGTTATCACAATCCTTTAGAATGAGAGCATCAACCACCTTGTTCTCTTTCCTAGGGTGGTAATGTATTGAGAAATAATAATCTTTAATCAGCTCCAACCTTCTTTTACATTTCATGTTCAACTACTTTTATGGTAATATATACTTTAAAATTTCATGATTAGTATATATATCATAATTTTCTCGATAAAGACAATTCTTCCATATCTTTAATGAAAGAATTACCATAGCTAACACCAAATCATGAGTTAGAGGTAATTTTTTTCATGAAGCATCAATTTTCATGAGGAATAATCTACAACCATGAAATTATATATAAGAACACACCCCAATCCCTTGTTTAATGCATCAAAATAGATTACATACCCTTCTCTATTTTAGGGTAATGTAAGCACATGTAATGTCTCTAATTTTCCATGTATTTTTTTTGAAAATTATATGGGATTATTTTGAGACCAGGTGCTGAGAAGCACGTGTTTCCAAGGACATGAATGCCTAGAATAAATGTTTGAAAATTTTTATGTAATTAAAATATAATAAATGCATGATTTCCTAGAAAAGTGGGTTATATTCTAAACAGGTGCATGTATAAGAAATCAGATGGCATCGTTTCGTTCAAGATGATGGGTTCACCCTAGGCACGACTTAACTTTTTTCGGTGCTGGTCTCCAGTGAGAAAAATTGAAAAAGAAATAACCCTAAATAAAATAATTAAATAAAATTATTTTATTTTTAAATATTAACAAATAATGAATTTTGACTCAGATTGGAAATTTGAGACCACCATTGAGTTCTTAATGTGACATTTTACTTAGGAAGATCCTAACATCGACCATCGTGGGTCGATTGCGAAAGTTGATTTTTAGAAATTTTAAATAATAATAAAATAAACTTAAAGAAGTTTATTTTATTTCTTTTTAAACATTTCGCAGTGACACAACAACACTACGATGCAGCGATGAGTCAAACCGTTTCGTTTCTTAAATGAAAAAGCATGAAAATGTTGCAATGCTGCAACGAGGAAACAAATTTTCTTTTCTCCTAAATTAAACATGAATTTAGGGTTAATGCATAACCCTAGAATTCCCTGGAAACTTTGTAGAAAAGTGTTGGTCGTTCCCTCCCATCAAGGAATGACAAACGATGACGAACGTTAGTGGATCGCAGATCACCGATCAAGGATTGATGAATGATGGTGGTGTAACTCTATTATTCACCACTAATAGATCCAAACATTGAGGTATGGAGTTTATTTAATCTTGGTATTTTTCTTTCCCCATTCTAGATTCGAACGATGAATGCAGACCAACCAAAAAACAGGTTGAGCTGTGGTTTGGTTGGTCTTGTGGGATGGATAAACTGCAAGATTAAAGACAATTGAATGATGATTATTCTTCTTGATAATCCTATTGACATGAACGGACCAAGTCCAACATGAAAAAGGACAATTTACATTATAAGGGTATTCTTGAGATCATTATCTCCCCCATTCTTGTATTCTTCATCAGCAGACCCTCATAGTCGCGACATGTTTTTCCAGGTGGTTCCGAATATGGTCAGACCCCCAGGGTGACATCAAGAAGATCTAGAGCCAATGGAAGTGATGTTGGAGACCCAAGGATCAAAAGTTAGTTCTCGGTTTGAAGAATAGACCACCATAATGATGGTGGTGGCATGTAGAAGAGGAGTTGCCACGGCCGTCGTACGATGTCTGGACCACCTGGGAGCAGGGGGCCACTGACTGGATGACCGAAAATAGAGGGGACCGTGACAGCACAGACATGGGTGACAACCAAGAGGAGTGGCCAGGGAAGACCAATGACACAATGGGGTGCCGCATTGGTCGGCTGGCATGCAGTCTCTTGAACGCATCTTCTAGGTGGGAGGGGAATGGCCTGCGTGCCGCGCTTGTCTAGATGAACCAGCCCACAAAGGTGGGTTGGGATGGAGAAAAACTGGCCCACCAGGTGGCCAAGAGGGATGGACCATGAAACCTAGTGGTCCACGATTCATCAGCCGAATGGGCCAGTCTGGTATGGGTCGACCCAGACCCGATTGGGTTGGGTCGGGTTTGCCGAACCGGGTTGGGTTGGACCTAGAACCAACAGAACCCTTTTTACTAAAATACGCATAACTCTCAAAATATGCATCTGTTTGATGATCCGTTTATGGCGTTGGGACCCTCCTTACGAGACAGTCCTTTTGAGATAATCTACGTGAGTTTTTGTGGAGTATGACATATGAACTATTGGCTCGAGGAGTAGGTTCTCCTAGAACAAGAGCACTAAGAGAGGAATCTTGTGGCTGATACCTACACAGAGTATGTCCCATGTGAACTGTGACATACACAGAGTAAGTATCCCGCATTGATTTAGAGTAAGCCTCCTATGATGATTTGGAGTAGGTCTCCTACAAATATGTGTAGTAGGTATCATGCGAATATGCGGTGTAGGTTTACTGTGAAGACACAAAGTACATCTCCTACAAAGATGCGAAGTATGTCTCCTGTGAAGACACAAAGTAGGTCTCCTATAAAGATGCATAGTGAGTCTCCTGCAGAGACTATATGTCTTATCATATTTGAATATGCCTAGACTTTCTTATGTATATTCATGATATAGATGTGCACCTAGTGTGAGCTGACTCTAGTGACTCTATCAACTGTATCTTGTGTTGTGGGTTTTACTTTGTGGTTTTGGGGTCCTTAATTAGTATTGTTTTACTCACCCCTACACGAGCTTCTCTCGAAAGTTTAGTGACATGTTTAGATGATCGAAATATTTGATTTAGTACTTGGTGGGACAGATATAGGTTGTGCTTCAGGGTGAACCAATGGGCGTGACATAGTTTAGTGATATTTAGACAACTTACTGTACCTACCCTTCAGGTAGGGTTTTCTTCTGACAGACTTTAGGAGCCTGCACCTCTATAGTTTTTGTTGGGATTTTTCTAGCCCGGTTTACTTTTCAATTTAATACTATTACTCTAATTGGTTGTTTTAGTGGGATGCATACCTATTTACATAGTGTTTTTAGTTTCAGTACTTTTTCTCAGAGATGGTGCGTGTGTATAGGTACTTAGGAAAATGCCTCCCCTTTTCGGAGTATTCCTACTCAGTGTTAGTCGCTAGCCACTGTCCTATAGAAGGTAGACTTGGGGTATTTAGGAAACGGGTCCCAGGGGATGGGTCATGATAGAGTGGTATCAGAGGATGCCAATTTTTTTTTTTGGGGAAAAATGTTAAGTGTTTTGAGTTCGTATTTCTGACTAGGGAGTCCAGTGTTGGTGTGGCGGCTGATGTATCCATACACCAGGACCCTGAATTCTACTTTTCGACTAGGTACATGAAGAAAATAGTAGCATGTATCATACAGGAATTGTGTATGTTCTCATGTCCTTCTTGAGTCAGAGTCTACTCACCAGTTATACCCTATTGACCTCGGTACATCCTGTTCTCTTTTAGGATGCTTCCACATAGGAAGCTGACTAGGATTCCGAGGCATGACCATGATGAAGGTCTTCTGAGTGATGAGACATATGTAAAAGGATTGATTCCAGATATAGCACCTCCTGGTGGTGTAATAGTGGTACCACCACCCAGAGATTAACAGTTCCTACCGGTGTTATCAGTAAAGGATGCACATAGGCTCATAGCGTTGCATGAATTTCAGAGACAACGACTTCCCAGGTTCTGAGGTGAGATAGATCCTCAGGTAGATGAGGATTGGCTAGAGGAAGTTATGTGAGTTTTCTACCTAGTGAGGACTCCTCTCAACCATATGGAGGTCCTAGCTACAAGTCTTCTACAAGGATTGGTTGGGAGATGGTGGATCCTGATGATCCGGACACATGAAGAGGAATCCCTCACTTGGGAAGACTTTGAGTTCCTCTCCTTGGAGGATCTATTTCCGGTGACACTATGATCTATTTGAATACATGAGATACTACACCTATAGTAGGGTAGCCCAAAGATAGCAGAGTACTAAGAGAGATTCACATATATTTCTCACTACTCTATAGACATGGTGCGGGACCGGTTCTTCAGGACCCAAACCATAGAGTAGGGACTATGCTAGGAGTAGGCAATGATGGTGGGAGCAACCACTGGGTTTCAGGTAGATGGGTCTTCAGCAGCAGGTATCCAACAACTGACACAGGGGTCCAGAAGGACTAGATAGTTTAAGGGATGAGCCCAGGATGCGGGATCAACATTATGGGGATTCCAAGGAAGAGAAGGTCGGACAAAGTAAGGGATGTGCTACATATGTGGTGGTCCGGGATATATTACTTGATATTGTCCGACCAACGGTATGATTGACTAGGAGATGGTTGAGGGACCACTGATGTAGCGGCAGAGGCAGGAACATGGCGGTCTGACAAGAAACAAACATGGAATAGGATCAGTATTGAGGAAGGAGGTGTTCAATGGTTCGAGACACTACCACCACCACCAAAATGTGGTCCACCATGAGCTAAGGAAGCTGATGGATAGGGGTGAATCCAGCTCTAGGTGATGGAAAATTATGATCCCAAGACTACCAGGATGATTAGAGGTACGATCTGTGTCTTCTCCACCCTAGTTGTAGTTCTTATAGACACATGTTCCAGTCACTCTTTCCTCACCATGACCCTTTTTAGAGACACATATATTCTAGTGGAACTATTTACTCGATACCTATGCTTAGATACTCCTACAGGAGAAGATTCTATGATCACACACTAGTACCAACAATGTTCCATTACTCTTGAGGGAGAGCGTTTTGATTGGGATATATTAGTAGCATTTTCGAGGCCTTAGGACGTCATTCTGGGAATGGGCTAGTTTTCCACATTCCATGCTCAAATTGACTTTTTTAGGTGGATAGTGTAGTGTGTCCATTGAGATGGGGCCATGTTTTCTTTTATCGGCTAAAGGGAAACAAAATCAGTGTAGGATGGACTCACACGTAGGATGGTGTATCCAATCACACAACAGTTGGCTAGAATGTCCCACAGTGCAGTGACTGAGATGAGTCATCGGATTCTTACAATGGTAGATGAGTATGATGAAGTCTTTCTAGAAGATGTTCTATGACTACCTCCTCATAGGGAGGTATAATTCTACATTGACTTGTACCCTGGGATAACACTAATATCTACACCTGCATATCAGATGGTTCCCATAGAGCTTCGTGAGATGAGGGTATAGTTGGAAGACTTAGAGAGGATGGGCTTTGTGAGGCCCAGTGTTTCACCTTGGGTAGTCCCGGTTTTGTTTTCCAATAAGGGAGATGGGAGCCTGAGGCTATGTGTGGAATTTTGACACCTAAACTAGGTGGCTATGAAGAACAAGTATCCACTACTGAGGATTGATGATCTATTCAATTATTTGAATGGAGCGAGATAGTTATCGAAGATATAACTCATATCAGGCTATCACCAGCTTCGTGTATGAGATGATGACATTTAAAAGATGGATTTTAGATGTCTCTATGGCTAATATGAGTACTTAGTTATGCCATATGGCGTAATGAATGCCTCAGTAGTGTTCATGGGACTCATTAATAGGATCTCCCATCCTTACCTAAACTAGTTTGTAGTGGTATTTACTGATGACATCCTAGTGTACTTGGAGTTTGAGGAGGAGCATGAAATAAACTTGAGGATGGTCCTAGACTTACTCCAATAACACTAGATTTATGGAATTCTCTCGAAGTGTCAATGCTAGATTCGGGAGGTCCACTTTTTGGGACATGTCATTTAAGAGGCTAGAGTTGCAGTGGATCTAGTGAAGATAGAGGTGGTGTGTTCTTGGGAGCCACCCAGAAGTGTGGCCTAGGTGAGGAGTTTCTTTTGTTTGGGTGGGTACTATTAGAGGTTTGTTCTTGACTTTTATAGGTTATCAGCACCCTTGACATCTCTAACTCGAAATGGTCAACCTTTCATGTGGACGGAGAAATTCCAAGAGAGTTTTCAATAGCCGAAGCAGAGTTCGATGAGCCCTCTGTTTCTTCTAGAAATGGGTATGACCATGTTTGTTTAAGGTTCAAACTTTCCATTCAATTTCTAATGGGTTTATTCATAGAATCGGAAACATCCGATGATTCTATATCCATTTGGACCTACTTTCCAATGGTAGGTTCCCATTAGTTGTGGATCGATGAGGCTTAAGAATTTGCATTGGTCAAGAGGATGGGAGGTCAAGCTCATCACACCTTTTTTGGGGGGAAATATTTCCTACTCCGGGACTCTCTTATATATTTGAGTTATGTTCACGAATACTTATTAATTCACCGAGAATTAAATGATTTTTAGACTTTGGAAATCAATGATTGATATGTATGGAATTTAGAGAATATTTTATATGTATTTGAGGTTCATCATTGACAGAGAATCATCCATATGTATTGGAGACTCTTAGTCAATGGTATCCTTTAATATATTATATAGAAATCTCTTGGTCATTATGATGACCATACTGGTTTTAAAGCCACTAAGTGGGGCACTTGAAGTTTATTTTCATTCAGAAAGAAAGGGATTATTTCAGAGTTGGGATCGTACCCGTAGATGGGATACCTACATATCCTCATTAAAAAGGAATCAGATTCCACATAATTCTATTAGAAGGATATAGTTTAACGTCATATGGGATGTAAAATAATTAATGAGATATGGGAATGAACCTTATAAGGGATTTCTATGTACTCTACTTTTAAGGTAGAGATAAATTTCCATGTAGTTCGGGTAAAGAAATCTGGGGTTTATGCATGGTTAATGGCCCAAGAAGAGATTTCATGATTATTTTTACACTCTAAGCTCACATGAGTCATGATCAGTGTGAGAAACAAGAGGTGTCAATAAACTTGAAAATGGTTCCTTGAAAGATGATGTTATGAGAAATGATGTGGCGCTTTTGTATGTATGACTGCCCAAGTAAATGAATACCTACTTCAGGAAAGAATCCTAGGCGTATGGTCTATAAAGGTATTTGTACTTTATGGAGATTTGGAGTTTTAACTTGAGGATTACTACTGAGAAGGAGACCCAAATTAAAAGGGACTTATGATTGGGGTTTATTCCTGAGAAGGAGGCCTAATGTTAAAGGAAATTACGACTGGGGATTACTCTTGAGAAGGAAGTCTAGGTTAAGGGGACTTGAGACTTAGGGATTACTCCCGAGAGGGAGGCCCAAATCAAAAGAAATTATTACTAGGGTTACTCTTGAGAAATAATCCCATGACAAAGGATCTTCTCATTTCAAAGGATGGGGTTACGTAGGAAACCCCTAACCATGGTGACATATAGTTTGTACGTCATGAGGTTTTGGGAGAGGTTCTCATAGAATTACTTTCAAATAAGGAATCCAACAAAGGAACCATGCCATAAATAGATTTGAAGAGGGTTTTGAAGGCTATGTCTTGAAGAGGAGAGGTGGATTTGAGGAAAAAAGGTGACTAGGAAGGAGGTGTGCACCTATTGTTCTGGCGCGAAAGTCCTGGTCATGAAAGTTTACTTTCACGACATGAGTCACCTTGGGAAACGAAGAATCCATAGGGTAATAGTTGGGTGACTTTGAACTCAAGACCTTAGTATCATATCTAGAGGCTTCTAGAAGGATGGCGCGCAAGTTCCGTTGAGAGGGAAAGGCGGCACTCAAGTGTCTTCATTTCCCTTAAAGGGTGGACACTTAGGCGCACATTTATTGGTGAGTTCCAACACTTAGTCCTTATTCTTCCTCTTTAGAGCTTCTATTCTAGGTAAATAATTACCTTTGAAGTGTTCAGAATATGTTAGACAAAGAATTGGGCGACCAGAGCTTCAATATGAGTTTTGGAAAATTTTTCCCTAAAATGGGGGGCCCATAGGGGCTATTTATAGGACACTGGGCACCTTGGGTGAAAAAAAGACAAGGAATGCAAGTGACTTGCGTGACCCATATGTGGCACGCAAGTGACTTTTGCAGTTGGAAGAAAATGTAACGACCCAAAGTTTTTCAATGGAAATTCCCTTCTTATAAATATGTCGTAAAATAACATGAAAACACAAAAAAATGAACTACTAAGTGATAAGTAACCTTTAAACATACATTTTTCACTTCTATGTTTGGAATTATGAAAATCCGACATTCACGGTTGTGTTCAAGATGATTTTTGGAGTCTAATGAAACAAAAATAATTTTTGGTGAATAGTAACCTACCCTTATGAATAGTAACCTACCCTTATGAATAGCAATATGACCCTTATGAATAGTAAATAAGAGTAACATTACCTATCAATAATAAAATCAAATTTAGAAATCTTAGAAAGTGACAATTTGACCTTAGTAAACGTTTTGGGTATTTTATAAGTCACAAATAATTAATTACAATTAATTAATTTAAAATAATATTTATTTCCCTTAAATGTACTCATAAATTATTTAATCAATGTCTAATAGTTTTTAGATAATTTTATGAGACCCTATGTAATTTTTGAATGAACTATAAAATCAGTTTTAATCTTAAAAACTGTTTTTAAGTAAATTTTGATTTTAATTGAATATTAAATTAATAATATTTAGAAAATTATTTTTGAAAAATGGACATCATTCTTGGATTCTACACATCAAAAAATTGTTGGGGTAAATTTTTGGGATTTTTCTGAGATACTTGAATTTTTGATGAATAGTAGAATTCGATAATTCACAATAAATGCTAAACAATGTATTAATTGAGTCATCGATGATGTTATGCTGATGTAAGCCCACTTGGTTTGGGATTACATTATAAAATTACTATTCTTGGTCATCACGACTCACTATTCCTTGTCTTGTGGGGAAATAATAAACTAATCAATTTTATATTAAGGAAACCCCTCTCCCCTCCACTATAAAAGCCACCCTTCACTCCCTCTTTTCCTCACACATCTCAAGCTCCAATACTTCTCTAAAATCTGCCCAAAAATCATTCCTAGCACCTCCCCTACGTCCAAAATCTGTTGGTCTCATCTAAAGACCAAGACTAGCTTCCTTAAATAAGATCTCAAGAGGAAGATTTAAGAGGTGATTCCCCTCCCTCTTCTCCTTTAACTTCCTTTCAACTTCAAGTTCCTTTCTTGATCTCTCCCCACCTATATTTATAAAAATTGTTTTGTAACTTCATTATTTTACATATACTGTAATTTTATGATTATAATGGGATATTATATCACCCCACACCCTTCCCCTCTTCCTTTTATTTTATTAAAGAGAACGTTGTTCATGAGGTGTTAATTTATCACCTTCAAAAACGGCATGCTCTCTTTTTCCATTTCTACCATCAGATATGGTCATGAAACCATTTTTATGGTTGAACCAGAATATTTTATATGTATTATGTTATATTTTAAGTTCTGGAAATAACCTATGGCCATATTACTAATTGAAAAGTTAAAACAAGTTCGTTGTGATCCAAAAACCACTCAAATTAACCCAAATAATCATCATTTAATTCTTATCTAATGATTCACCCACATGGATCTAATATAATTAATTATAAAATCATTAAATATCCTTTAATATCACTAATAACTTGTAATTTAATTTCTTGTTGTTTACCCATGATCTTCCCGAACTTCAATTTAATAATACAAGTGAATCACCCAAGAAAAACCATAAAAATGAACATCCCCAAACAATATTTTTTAAACTCTATAAGTAATCAAAATGAACATAATATGACATAATGAAACCATAATGAACCCTATTAATCCACACATGGTTCTGTATTTCTAATTAATTAATATAATTTCATTATACAAGACATTAAAGAGAAGAAAGTATTCAGGTACAAGGTAAGGGGAAATCTCAAACCCAATTTTCTTCCTTCGGGGTCTCCCTCTTTCACTCCATTTTTGATATGGTTACTCCTCAAAGATAATTTTTTCATCATTTCCTTTACTTTTCTGGGATATAAATGTTTTCGCTGGTTTTTATGTGCATCAAAATGTTTTCCAAAAGAACTCTTCTTTCAAGAACTCACCTTTTACCTCTCATTCAAGGTTGATGGTTCTTGTATCAAGTATGTTGTTCCCTCTTTATTTTGGGAACCCAAAGATTATGAATGTGTTATTATGAGATTAAACCCATTCCTTTCCATGGGTTGTTTATGTACATGTTTGATATGTGTTCTATGTGGCAAGCATGATAATGATAATGTTATGATGTGTCGGGTGCGCCTGGAATTATATAGCGCAATATGAATGTTTAAATGTGACGGGTGTTCCTGGAATTATATAGCGCTCCAATGCATTGGGTAAAGTTATGATTCTCATGAGTAAATTTGAAATGATGTGTGAACAAGATTCTATCTTAGTTCACAAGTATGTGTGGTAGTTAACCACTATGACATGATGTTTCATTTTTATGCATTACCACATTTCAAGTCTATTATTTATGCTCCTCTCGTGTTCATGATCTTTTTCCGATGTTATGATTATGCTCACCCCATGATGTATTTCTCTTATATATCCTCTTACTGGGATTTTATCTCACCCATATTGATGTATATCCTCAGGTTGCTACATGTACTAAGGAGAGGACAAGTGCCAATAAGAAGCTATAGAAGAATAAATTAAATGAATGTTTATGATTGATATTGTATTTGTTATGTATGGTCCTAGTTTTACCAAGACACTAAACCATTGTATCCTCTATGTGTAATACGATTATGTTGTTTATCATTGAAATGATGTAATAGTAATGTAAGAAAAGGCCGGGTCGCTATAGAAAACATGCGCAGAATTTTATTAATGAGTTCTTAGTTCATGCCTTTGTCAATTTTTGATATTCTTAAAAGGATGACTCTCTTTGGGATTAAGGTATTTCCCTTTACCATTTGTTTGGAATATGTGATAGAAAGGAGCGTCAACAAAAGGCCCCCCTCAGAGTTGGATCTGAAAAAGGAAATAGGATTTGACTCTAAGGAAAAAAGAGAAACCAGGGTTTAGCGGCGCACAAGTTTTTTTTGGGCGTGCAGGTTGCAGTGTGCAGGTTCCAGCGCGCAGGGTTACGTGATCTTCTATATATAAGGGCGTCACTTCGTGCAATCCATCTTACCTTCAAAGCTTTTTATCTCTCGTCATTCAAGTGTTTTTATTTCCTCGGTCGATCAATCTTTTTTGTGTCGTGCTTCCCCAATAATGATTTTGACTTGTGTGGCAATACTTGCGTGGCAAAACTTGCACGAAAACACTTGTGCGCCTTAATGACTTTTCCATTTTTTATTCATGAATATTTCTTAAAATAAGACTTTCTTAAAAGTTATCTATTTGATATTTGTGAAGATTCAATAGCTCCCAAAATAATTGGATCGGCTGATGAGTTGGACAACAAGAGAATAGATGATATGATGAACATCGTCAGCCATTACTATTAAGATATCTGCGACAGAACTCTCCCGGATTTTGATATGTACTTGAAGAAATATCATGCCAATTTCCCACAGAGCATTTACTTGCCTTTATATGGCTACTGTAATTTGTAATGAGTCAATGTTCTAGAGGCAAAGAATTATGTTCCTCATTCCTAGTTTCAGACATACACCAATTTCTCTTCAGCAAATGTCTTAGTCGTAGGATCATTTTTCAACACTAGAAAAGTGGAGAAGACATACATAATTCATCATAGACCATGTGCTCCAGATTTGAAGCCTCACAAGCCTGAGCTGTAGCCACATTCTTATCCCCCGATTTTCTGAAATTCTCAGATGGATCAATCTAAGGGATGGAAGAAGAGTTGGGATTTCCGTCCTAGAGGAGGTGTGAATCCAACTTGGACGTGGGCATATTTGGTGCGAAAAACCTGTGCAGGGTTTGTCAAGGATCTGAAGGGAGCTGTAATATATGATGTCATCTAGGCTGGGAAGACATATGTCTACAGGAATGATAATTTTGTGTCGGAGCTAATCAGTCGTGGGAGCCCAGAAACCAATTATTTCCATCTGACTCATGGATAAGTAGGCATCAGCTTATGAGATGTATACAAGATCTCAGGGGATCCAATTCTGGGAGATATTTATAATGAATTCATCCCCCCCAAGGTGACCTGGAATGATTCGGAGAAGACTCCAGTTTTGGCTCAATATTTATTGAAAATTTTCCACATGATCAAGAATTCAAAGTCCACCAAAACTCATTCTAGAAAGGATATTCATCCATAAGAGTGGATGGATATATTTATGATCAATAAGAAGGAGAAGGGGCCCACCTGTACATGTCCTACCAGCTTCCCCAGAGAAGAGAAGAGGGGTGCTCTTGTCACATTCTGTCCAGCTCTGGAAGCGGGAGAGTTCGAAAAGTGGGGTTATGGAGTGGATCAAATAATCCCGGAGAAGACCCATCTGGTGGGATTATTAGCTTTGTGGATCAATGTTTATCATCTTCCAGTTAGGGATTCAAAGGGAGGCGTCAGGCCAAGGACCTTTGTTGTTGCAGCCAAGTTGGCTGAGAGAAAAATGGTTGGGTTGGCCACCCCGGTTTTGGCGAAGATTCAGAGGAGCTTACTTCATGTCTATATGGGTAAGTCTCCTTTGAGAATAGTGAGAACATTCCAAGTTTTGTGGGGATGGACCACCACTCACTTAAGTACATACGCTGTACAGAGTAGAGTACAGGTTCTTGGAAGTTCTTTTAGGCTATCGGTGTAGGAAATTTCTGGAATTTCTCCATTTTCCCCTAATCCTTATGATCTGAAGGTAAGGCTGAGCATGTTCAAGGAATTTAATTTCTTTCCTTATGTAAACCCACCAACCGGGAGGTTTGTTGATGATGGAACAATTATCCTGGAATTGAGGTCATATATGCTGGCTTGCAGAGATGGTGTATTGGCCACTAGAATTGATGGACAGATTATACGCGAGGCCTCTGCTCTATATAGATTTGCATGCCAATTCAAGTGTTTGTAGAATATTTTTGTATCCCCTCCCATTCATGTCAGGTTAGAGCAGCATCAAATGGTTTCTCAACAACTGTGGCTACTGCCATCTATGGAGAATACTGGGTCAGTGTTTGATCTACCAGTTTCTGGAGCAGCCAGTAAATTGACTACATGGTATGCCGAGAACTAGGTAGCATCATACCCGACATGGGTATTGAATCTTCCTATCTACTGGGTGGGGAGTAAAAAGAGAAGTGTCAAAAAAGAAACCTTTAATTTTGATGGTGAATCTTCCTCACCCATATCTGATTCGCTAGGTTGTTCACCTGGGGCTGATTCACCAGATTCCAAGGATGGGGATGATGAGGCGTGACATGCGTCATAACGGCCTCATGCCAGATATAATCCTCCTGCCAGAGTCAAGAGACCTACTCCATTGACTCAAGGTGAGTTATATCATTGATTCAATTTAGTCACCATTATTTTATAGAGCAAAAAGTTTCATTTTCTTATCCTTTATCTGTGATTGTAGAAGTTTGGAAGAAGTTGAAGTACCAGATTGTAGGACCCTCCTCGCGGCCTTCTAGTGCACATTCTGAATATTTATGACCAGAGGATGTCCATACATGGTGGAGTTTATATTGTGATGATGAAACCGCCTAGATGGGTTTATGCGAAGGGCTACATATCCCAGGAGTGGGGAATCTATGGGCTTCTGCTGATATCCGCTTCGAGGATAACCCCGATGAAGTGTGGGCTTGCATTAGAGAGCTGGAAATGCTCACATATGCCACTGATGATTCCATTCCTATCACCAAGGTGGTGAAGGAAACGATGGATCGTGGCACCACTGAGGGGATTGGTGCTTCATTAGATGAGGAGTGGAACAATTACGTGGCTCCTAAAGATGTAAGTTTCTTTCCTTATTTGCATTGCAACTTGATTTCAGTCAAAGATTTGTTACTAAAGGAAATTACCTTCCTCATCCTGCAACTTGTTAAGGAAGGAACTACTGAGGTCCCTTCATCGTGGTATAGCCCTGGTGGCACCGCTCTTGGAGCCACTGAATCTCCTCGCGAGTCGGATGAGGTATCTCCAAGCCAACAAGCCATGAATGAGGAGTTAAATAGGGATTTTCACTCTCCAATACTTGTATTTGGAGGTGACTATGTCAACAAAACCAAAAAGTCCAAGAAGAAAAGCATCGATAGAAGAAGACCATAGCCAAATGCTTCATTAGTAGTGGTAAGTCCTTCAGATAGTCATGAATCCTAACTCATGAAAACGTTTCTCATACTTCTTGGGATTGTAGGGGCTTCATATATTTTCTCTTTGAGGGAGAGGACTGACCCTCCTTTGAGGAAAATTGAGGGTGCTGGTGAGAAGAATAAATTCATGTTGACTTAGCTTCTCTTGAAGAAAAGAGGAGAGAAGAAGAGCCATCGTCTGTTCCCAGTACTGCTTCTGTTGCTACTAGAAGGAGAGAAGAGCCTGCTTCTGGTAAATTAACAAAACTTCATAGAACATTGAATGAAAAAATAAAATGACTTCCATTCTATGATGATTTAGGTTTTACACCTGCACCAGAACATTTTGCGACCACTGCAACTGACTCCGCAATTTTGTCTGAGGAAGCTATCTGGGGTCAGAGGTCGCAGGAGGAGGGTCACCAAGAAGGCATGTCAAATGCTCCCACTGGTGAGACCAACTAGGAATCTGGGATATCACTAGATGAAATTATGCAACTTGACTCTTCTTTTGAATAAATTTTATATCATGTTAAATTATCATGTGATTTAGAAGATTTTGGACGTGAGTGTTACCCTTCGTCCTGTTAATTTTTTTATTACATCTTTGACCATGATTGGTTGAAATGTTAAGTTCCATTTTGAGTAAGCTGCTGATCTAACGATGCTTGAAGGGGGTAGAGACAAACCTATCATTGCAGAGATGCTAGCTCAAGTGGAGATTAACCCAACATAGCTTCCTGAAACCCATCTTGAAAATATTTTTGAAGCTAGGAAAGATGGGGAGGATCCTTCTCATGCTGCTGATCTACTGTTGGGTAAAAGATGATAATATCTTTCGCTGTACTTAATTTTCAAGATAGCTAATAAACTTTTTTTATCCTTTGAAACTAACCAAAGCATTCAATTAACTATGTAGGTCTGTCATCTTCAGTGGCTAGATCTAGAGGTGAAGCATCAGCCTCAGCCCCAACAGTAGTAGAAAGTGAAGTAACAAGGGTCAGGGGGGAAAGAGCAGAACATGGAACTTCTTTAAGTGAATTAATCCCAGACTATATTCCCCTATGTGATAGCAATGCTGAATCAGACCTAGAGGTGAAAAAGGTGCTCCAATTCTCACGTCACAAGGCTTGGCAGAATATATGTAAGATCATATCTGAAGTGCCTCTTAAAGATATGTCTTCAAAGATCCCATGACTGTCATCCTTGTTCTTCATGCTGGGACTTGGCAGTTTTGGATATCAAGAGATCCATACCACAGTGAAACAAGTCATCTTAAGGATGGAGTAGGAGAAAAAGTGCTGTCAAGATCTAACCAGAGCAAGGCTGCTGACCAATATCGGCAAATTCGAGGTTGCGGTGTCCCAAGCTGAGGCTGATCGTGCTGCAAAGCTAAAGGAGATGAAGTATAAGATCAAGGAGAAAGTTTTCCAGCAGATGCACCTTCAGCAACAACTATATGTCATTACTAGGGAACTTGACCAGCTTAACAATTCATTGGACAGAGTCCAAATGGATGGGATAAAAGCCATCACAGATGCCAAGAAAGCACTCTATCAAGATAAAAATAGTGAAGCTGGTTGAGTGGATGAACTTTAAGTTGCTGCTGATGATGATCAGGATTCCATAAATCAAATGAAAAGTTATGTTGAAAGCCTCTTGTAATTTTTGAAAAAGAAAAGAGACTCCAATCTTTGGATGTTCTTCTAATCTTGTACATCAATGAAAAATAAAATTCATCTTCAATCATTTCTACCTGCATCCTCTTGATAACTTCTTTAATTTTTTTACCTAATCCAATGGGCTTAGTAAGCATAGTTTTATTTTTTTAGTATTATAGAAACAACCCCACAAACATTGCATCCTTTTGTTGCTCAATTTTTCCTAAATCATACAAAATGTATGTTTAGCGACCTGGGACTCGACTTTTATTCAGAGTTCCCTTTATAGGTTCCCAATTTAATGAGTACCATGTCTTTTGTTGGCAGTTTAAATTCATTCATGTCGGACATAAAAAGGCTAATGTTTAAGGTTGAATAGATTTGACCGAATGGATTAAAATTTACTCAATTCCTTTATAATTTGTTTGAAAACATACTACCACATTCAAGTATGGGGGAAAACATGTAAACTATGACTTAAGAAATTTTGAATCTGGGGTATGATATGAAAAAATTTCTAAACGGAATTAGAGGAAGTATTTCCTAAGAGTGAAGTCACCACTATTTGACAAACCCGTTAGGGGGTTGAATTATGTAGGGCCACTTAAGGGCATTGGTTGCATAGTCAAATAATAGCATCTTTTGGCTGATAGGTCCATTATGTAGACTACTTATGCAAGGCCACCTAAGGGCACGTGCTACATAGTCAGGCAAAAGAACTCTCAAAAAATTTATTTTTCTACTGACAAATGCCAGTGAAATTTTATGGAGATTCAAATTTACAAAAGCATAGAGTTTGCTGTATGGATAGAGGTACTTGAATATGGAGAGGATATTCCCAATCAATATTGTCAATGAATTGGTTAAATTTCACTCCTGTGAAGGTCTAACCCAAATATAGGGAAGGGAAATATAAACAATATACTTGAATACTTTTAGATCATGAAAAAGAGTATGGGACAAATATGTTAAGGATGGTTGTTTTTTATGGATCCCTACATATCTTCGTTAAGACCAATAAGGACAAAATATGTCCCCCCCCCCCCAAGAATGAAGTTACCACTATTTGAAAATCCCGTTAGGGGGGTTGAATTATGTAGGGCCACCTAAGGGCATTGGCTTCATAGTTAAATATTAACATCTTTTGTCTAACAGGTCTGTTATGTAGACTATTTATGCAAGGCTGTCTAAGGGCACGTGCTACACGGTCAAGAAAAAGAATTCCCGGGTATCAGACATTTTGTGACTTGATGTCAAGAAAAGGGTTATGGAGATCTGGAAGTATTTAAGGATAGGAGTATGACACATGAAAATGGGTATTGTACAATTCATGAAGGAGATACATAGACCAATGATGACCATAATCATGTTGTGGATGGGTCCTGAATTAAGATGCTGGACTTCACTACATATCTCATTAGGATGAGAATCAAGACATACATAGTTCTTGAAATAAAGTTTAACATCATGTGGGACAAGGGAGTAGGAGATCTTAGTTTAGGGTCGTAGAGCTTGAACCATAATGAGGGAGACACATTGTGTGTTTGTTATAAACCTGATGTGAATAAATACCAGGATTTTCATACCACATTTATGTGCTCGCAGGGGGAATTTTCAGCCAAGGGACTGAAAGTGGAGTTTGGGGTTAGGCCAAAAGACCTGGGGATAGATTTGAGGGATGCTTGAACGTTCTTACGTATCCCATACGGATGGGAATCAAGCCATACGTAGTTCATAAAATACAGCTTAACGCCACATGGGACAAGAGAGTAGGAGATCTTAGTTTAGGGTCGTAAAGCTTGGACCATAATGAGGGATACACATTGTGTGTTTGTTATAAACATGATGTGAATAAAGACCAGGATTTTTAAACCACATTTATGTGCTCGCAGGGGGACTTTTCAGCTAAGGGACTGAAAGTGGAGTTTGGGGATAGGCCCAATGACTTGGGGATGGATTTGAGGGATGATCAAATGTTCCTAAGTATCCCATAAGGATGTGAATCAAGACATATGTAGTTCTTGAAATACCCTCTGTACAGATTCAGTTTGTACATGTGAAGGGTGACATGGGAATTTAGTGCAATGATGGTTAGACCAAAGATTAAAGGTTTGGGCATTGCCATGTATGAACGTAGTCCATGGAATATGACATGATTGGAGATTAATGTCAATAAAGATTCCATCTTAGGTGAGGGTGTCAGAGACTGTTGTAGTTTATTGTCATATAGGAAAAAATTACGAATAGTTTAAGGTCATATGCATAGAACGATGATGCACAGTTTAACGTCATATAGTAAGGACAACAGTGCTGCATAGTTTAATGTCAGGTAGCAGGGGCGTACATAGTTTAACGTCACATAGGACGATGGTGAACCAATGTGAAGATATTGGTTTCAGGGGGGGGGTTCACTGATCAATATCGTATGAGATGGAGGTGAACTGATGTGAAGATATTGGTTTTTGGATTGAACCTCGGGGGGTTGCCTGCGTACCCAACCTAGAAGAAAAGGATCAATGTCTGCATAGTTCTATTGAGAAATAATTAGTGATCGAGTTGTACATGAGGACAACGACCCGAGTATGGTATTGGGACTTACGCGTGCTTAGCGGCATAGAGAGGGTGTTATGGTTGAAGCTTACTGTAAGCTCACGTGATTCACGCTTGGTGTGAGAAAAAAGAGGTTGCAACAACCCTAACAATGCACAGTTTAACGTCATGTGGGACAAAGGGTGTTGTACAATTTAGCGTCATGTAGCTAGGACGTATTGTTGTGCAGTTTAACGTCTTGCAAGACATGTGCACAGTTTAGCGTCATATAGGACGTATTAAGTGAGTTTTTCACAGTTTAAACGTCATGTAGGATGAACATGTACAATTTAACGTCATGTAGAATGTTAAGGGACTGTTTAAAGTTTAACGTCATGCAAGATGATAAAGGGACTGTTTATGGTTTAACATCATGCCGGACGATAAAGGGGGGGCACAGTTTAATGTCATGTTGGACGATGGAGGGAGCTATGCAGTTTAATATCCTACAACAAGGACAATATTGAACATGCAGTTTAAAGTCTTGCAGTGAGGACTGAAGGGTGTATTTGTGTTTCACAAAATACTTCTTCAAGAATCTGGCATTGGTTGGAGTTGTAATGCGTTCTCCATCCATTGAGATTAAATAATAATCTCCATTGGAGTAGACCCTATGTATTGGGTAATGTCCTTCCCACTTTGGCTCATGATTTGGAGGTTTCTTTCCTGGTATCATTGGAGTTCTATGGACCAATAACAATTCTCCTTTAATGAATGAATGAAGAAAAACCTTTTTATTGAAAGCCCGTTCTATTTGATTCTGATAGACTTCCAAGTGGTGCAGGATGCACAATCTTTTATCATCCAATCATTCTAATTCATCAAATCGCTTATGAGATTACTCATCTATGGATGGATGATCACAAATGACTACTCTGAGCGAAGTTAATTGAACCTCAATGGGAAAGACTGTTGTTGGCACCAAAATATTGCACGAAAGGGAGGGACGAAAA
Organism: Viscum album; assembly: GCA_963277665.1. Classification (NCBI taxonomy): domain Eukaryota; kingdom Viridiplantae; phylum Streptophyta; class Magnoliopsida; order Santalales; family Viscaceae; genus Viscum; species Viscum album. The sequence continues at coordinate 244,429,616 of OY728135.1, read as the reverse complement.
AGAAGGCTGGCACGCTGCCTCGCGATGCACCGACGCAAAGCACCGTCGCGAAGAACCGACGCGAAAAACCCCGAGCATCGCGGTCTCGCGAAGCTCCAGAGGCGGTAACTCTCCGCAGACGCCGTTGAAGTTCGCGAGCCTGCCGCGAAGTTCCAGAGACGGTAACTCTCTGCGGATGTCGTTGACGTTCGCGAGACTGCTGCAAAGCTCCAGAGGCGGTAACTCTCCGCGGACACCGTTGACGTTCGCGAGCGCGCCGCGAAGCTCCTGAGGCGGCGTGCGAGTTCTGCTTCGCGGCACCCCTTGCCTATAAATACTGGAATCCCCCTGAGTCCCGGGGACAGACGATCCGAAATTTCGGCTTCTCCTCTCCCGAATCGCGAAGCACCCTTTGCCCCCGGGAATCATGAGCTCCGCGAGGTACTTATACTTCGCGAGACACCTTTGCATGGTCTCGTTTTGACCCCCTATTCTGAGAGGGATTCCCTTCGTGAAGCTCAAGGGAATTCGTGAAGGAAGGGGATTCCCAAGGGAACCCGGTCAGCCGTGGAGCATTTATGCTTCGCGAAACACCCATCCCATACTAGTGATCCCTATGCTAAGGTAGGATCTCTACACATCGCGAAGCACACTGCTTCGCAGAACCCTGCTTCGCGAGGCACTCCTTCTTCGCGAGGCAGTGCTCCGCGAATGCTGTTCCACTTCGCGAAGCACCCTCCACTCATACCTATGCCCCGTGCTAAGGCCAAGGAACTCTGCTTCGCGAAGCACACTCCTTTTCATGAAAATTCCTCTTCCCGTGCGACCCTCCAGGTTTTCACGATGTGATTTCAAATTCCCATGGACAATACCACTCGTAGCGTTGCTTCTCCTAATGCTTCTTCGCATAGGCATGCTAATGGCTATTGCTTCTTCGCATAGACACGCTAACATGGACCCCTCGACGGTTCTCTCCACACCCCCCTTGACCATGGCCTTACTGGTACCTTCACTTCCCCAAGGACCAGAGGGTACGAGTTATGTAAGTCCTAGGGGTGCGGAGTGAACCCACCTCGTCCAAGATGCATGATGTTAAACTGCCAAGCATCACGTCCTCAACACATGATGTTAAAATGTGACCCAACCTCGTGCCTCTCATGAAGGGTCCCCCCAGATCGAACATTTTTTACGCCACTCATCTCCACAGGAGTGGAATCACCCATCCACAAGGGATGATATCCTCCTTATTGGAGTGGCGTATGTTTTCAGGAGAAGGGCGACCCTAGTTCCCCAACGGATGGTTACACCCCTGCATCTCCATACTTCCCCACTACCAAGGTCAGTGGAGGGTGTGATAGGGAACGAGGCACCCCCCCATCATTGGTCCCATATCCGTCTTTCGCTGCGCTTTGCCGCACCTCGGGCCTCCATCCTGGAGTAAGTCCCAGCACCGTGGGCCGCCTAATGAGTAAGTCCCTATTCGCTTCTCACGGACGCATCCTTCGTGACGTGATCGTCAGGTCCTTGCAACCGCTTGTTTCTCACACCGAGCATGACTCACGTGCGCTTAGAGTGAGCACTGACCCTGACCCCCAACCTCAAAGAACTACGAGGACTTTGATCCATGTCAAGGCATGGTACGTAGGAAGCCTCCATGAGGTTCAAGCCACATTACTCATCCATTCATTAACGTCGAGTCTCGCCCCCGTCCCGCATGACGATAAACTGCACACCCTCGTCCAACATGACTTTAAACTGTATTACGGTCTGACGGCAAGCCGTTGCGACCAACCAGAACTACGAGGACTTTGATCTATCTCAAGGCATGGTATGTAGGAAGCCTCCCAGAGGTTCAATCCCATCTCCCATCGGACCAAGATCCCTCATTTACGTCGGTTCGCCGACACCCACCACCCTTCGTTCATTCACAACAGGGTTCACTACCATCCATCTTGACGTTAAACTATATTTAATCAATCCCTTGAACTATGAGGACTTTGATCCATGTCAAGGAATGGTACGTAGAAAACCTTCCCAAGCTTCAATCCCACCACTAGTGGACCCATGGGTCTAGTTTCATGTCGGTTCACTGATGAAACCCTTTGAACTTCGAGGTCTTTGATCCATGTCAAGGCATAGTATGTAGGAAGCCTCCACGAGGTCCAAGACCACCACCACTAGGACCCTCCTAGTCCTCCCCATTCACATCAGCTCACTGATAATGCCCATCGGACCAAGTCCCACCCTCGTGTCGGTCCACCGGCACCATCCCGAACTACGCGGACTTTGATTCCCTGCCATGGGGATACGTAGGAAGCCCCTTTAAGGCTCAAGCCCAACTTCACCATTGCCCTTGCAATGGTTCCTTGCCATTCCACCCTCCACTTCATTCATCCATCCACCATCCACCGCGATCCTCTCCCGGACCATGATATCCCGGTGAGACCATGTCGGTATGCTCCTCTTCACAGCCGCCCATGGGATGGCCCCGGTATCGGCATCCCTTCAAGGGAAATCCCTCAATTCGATCCATTCTAGTTAATGCTCTGATCGGGCTGATCTGCCTCCGCTGGACATTAAACCCGCGGCGTACCCTGTGTTAAACACGGGAAACTGAGGAAAACCTCATATATGTGTCTATGGCATATGATTCCCTGCGATCGATGTGGGATGGCTCAGGCTCCCACACCCTTGAGAAGCCCTGTGACCAGGGATAATAGATAGACATACCAGGTTCCCCAGCATCCAGACACGCTACTGATGCCTCAACGTGACTACTCCCCCGACTGAAGGTTGCTGCCCTGAACGGACCCTTTGTAATGTCCCGACAGAAGCAGTGTAATTAACCGGCATCCATGGAAATATGGCACTGGGAAGAGTTTCACGAACTACACATTAAATCTATGAGGGATACCCAGACTAGGTGATGAGTTCTGAGGAGGAATCCACAGAAGGAAGAACCGACATCCCATCATCCCGTTTCAATAAAGGAGCAGACATCCCTGAATAAGGAGTGAATGCCACCCGCCTTTGGAAAGCGGGAATGCGGGTCAACAAGCGCCGCGCGTCCTCCTCCGCGGACGGACGGATGTGTGCGCCCTGGTGAAAGCGTCGGAAACAGAAATAGTGAACCCAAACTGAAATTCTTCTCCTCAATATGGATATTAGTAGCGTTCGAGACACCAGTAGATTGAAGTGTCACCAGATCTAGATATCCGGCGCCTGGTCCCACCAAGAAAATGGCGGGCCTGTCGTGAAACTCACCGGAAGTCGGGGTAGTAGAACGTGGGGCATTTCGTTCTGCAGCGTGTTGGCATGGATCCTTCTTACAGACGCGGAGAATGGAAGGGCGTTGGGGCACTGGTTGTCGATTCTCTTTCTCTCAGTGCTGATGAGTTGATCCCTTCGTTTCTCAAGAACCGGGTTTCTGTTACAGAGACATGATCACCACCCGCCCACCTACGCAGGGGCAGAGGCATCTCCGCCATAGCCACCCCGCATGGCGCCGCTACCACCACGACGGCCACCACATCACGGAATACGGGGCGCCCACGTCCCCTTTCCCCAACAGAGGTCATCCAGCGACGGGTGATCAACAACCTCGTGCGTAGGTATGAGGAGGAATGGGTCATCCCAACTAGGGATATGGCCCGCTTGGACCTGGAGGCCTCCAGGCCCCGCCGTCAAAGCCTCCCTAACAGGCCGCGTAGGGAGCCCTTGCTCCCCACCCCAACGTTCAACCGTTTCGGGAGCCTGTCCCCGGAATTCCTTGACGACTCCTCGCCTTACGCTGATGAGGTGGGCGTCGTCCGGCTCAGCCCGCTCAGGGTCCCGACCCAAGGGCTCCAGGCAAGAGCTCCCGCCCGGCTGCATCAGCGCCGCTGTCCGACTCTGCAGGAAGAGCAGGCAGGCTATGCCTCTACACCACCTGCACCAGCTCGTCTGACCCGACGTCAGTGCCGTGCCCGGACTGAGAACACCCGCCCAGGTGCGTCAATGTCGGTAGCTACAGTGTCCCGAGCCACCGCCGATGTGCATCATGAAGTCCCTACACGCACTGAGCAGGGGCACTCCTTCACCCAACCAGGATCGAGACCCCAACCGCCCCACGGGCAGGCTGGGTTGACTCTCCGGGTTGCAGGCCCGAGTGGTGATCACCGCGAACTAACCCGCGGTGATGTCACCCCGTACGGAGGCCCTCCCCGTACCACTACTTCACAGAGCATGGGCCTTCCCCGCTCCGAAGCTGGTCATGGAGGTATGCCCTGTGCTACCCCCATCCCGAAGGAAGACCTGCCCAGCGGCAGTGACGCTCAGCGCAGAAACCTTTCCCGCTCCCACTATACAGGGTATGGAGCCCATCCTACCCCCGACTGCCGATCTGAAGGCACTATCCATCCAGTCCTTCTCCAACTTGGGGGCCCTCCCTACACCCTCTCTGCAAAGAGCGAAGTTCCTCCTCACCCCAGCAACATGAAGAGTGAAGGCCAGCCTCGCTCCGCCTGCATAGACGATGGAGGCCCTCCCCAAGCTCCTGCCAATTCCGACAGAGGCTCTGCCCACATGGGTGCTGTGCATGGAGGTCCTCCCCATGTACCCTTCGACATTTGCCCCGGTGCCCCTCTCACCTCGGCCATCTTGAGTGGGGGTCCTCTCCGCCATGACGCCAGTACCACCCCGAGACTACATGATAGGTATCAACCCTTCCCCGAAGAGCCACCCCGGGGCAGGAGAGTGGGTCGTCGCCACCAGAAGAAGAGTCCTGGGAAAGCCCAAGTGGAGATCAAACCTGCCCGCTTCTCCGACTCTAGAGCGGAATGCGACTCAGTGATGGAACCTTCTCCCCACTCCTCCGTATCAAGGACCGGGGCAGGAACCAGACGCGTTAGCCTCATTCTCCCGGAATATGAGGTCCACCAGATTCCCATCTCTCTCCACAGGTACATCCAGGAGGATGAAATCTTGGGAATTCCGCAGGTCTTGACCACGCAATCACCGCCATCGTCACCAGAAGCACCCTCCACCTCTACCAGAGATCACAAAGAGCTATTTTGGGGGCCAACGACGGTAGAGCGACGACACGACCTGTCGCCGGTATCTGCGACTCCTGTGCCGGAAGCTGTGGCTATCAGCCCGTCATATCGTGACATTGTGGCCAGGTCACCTTACTCTTCAGAGGATGCCCCAGAATTCGGCGGCCAGTCAGCTCGTTTGCCATATTCTCCGCCGCCGAGTTTACTATCCCAGAGGTCCGCCTCGGTACCTCTACCGGTCCCTCAGCCGCCCCCGGTTGACGAGTGGGGAAATACAGGACCATACCCCGAGTCCGAGCCCAGGAGCTTCTGGAGTATTCTTGCAGCGGATTACTTCTTGGAGAAGTTATGGCCGACGACGGCGCTGAATTTTCACGCAGCAGAGTCTCTTACCCATGAAGAAGTGGGGTGCTTTTGTCGAACCCCATGGGTGACAAACTTCCTCCTTCGTTACGAACAGGTGGTGTACCCCAGAAGTCGAGAGCACTTTGAAGAAATCGGTGAGCAATGTCACCTGATCGATTCAGCTTCACTCCTTGTGGCCCAGCACCCTGAGTCTCCAGGCAGGCAGAGCACCCTTCAACAGAAATGTGTTCAGATTTTTAAAGTACTCTGCAGAATCGTCAGGGAAGCTACCCCCCATGTGCAAGTCCGTGGTTGGGGACACTATGCCGCTCTCCTCTTCGACCCTATCTGACGGTAGCCCGATTCATTATGTGACCTTGATGAAATGCCCTCAAGAGGAGTCACGGTCCACATGGATGACATCGTGGACAAGGAAGACGAGCTTGAATTCCTTGATGGAGACTTACCCCCCGAGGGCATACCGCCACTGCTGGACCCATCAGGGAGGGTTACCCGTCAGTAGAGGAACCTGCTAGGCCTTCCCGTACCCACCGAGTCACTGGTACTCGGTCGAAATACCGACAAGGGTAAGTAGAACGTCGGAACTGTCATGCACTCCGACCCATCTGCCTCTGTGTAGAAAACTGATGATGATCCTGAGAAGGTCACGTTATGCCAGCAGCTTGCTGAGCAGAAGAGGCTGGTTGACAAACTCTTGGCTGAGCGCACTGCAGAGCGGTGACCCGACTATGGTAATCCCAGGCCGGGGCAGCAGGGGCAAGAACAATTTCCCCTCGGTGAGATGCCTACGGGCGAAACTGATCATGCTACTTCCGCAGACAGGGCAGAAGCCGGAACCTACGACAAGAGGGCGCGATACGTCTCGCCAAACCCCCCCGAGCGACGGGGCAATCTGAAGAATCCAGTCCAGGTTCCCCCAGTCGCCCCGCAGGTTGTTCGGCCAGTTGATCCACGATCTGCTGAAGCCATCTACCATGTTGAGGAACCAGGAAACACACTTGTGGTTAGGGATCCCCATCAAGACAAGGACCCCCACCCGGATGATCTTATAGCGGCGCTCACAGCCCACCTCGAAGCATTGGAAACGCGGCAGGTGGCGGTCCCACCGGATGGAAATCTGTATCCCGCATGTGTGGATGATATGTCCGCACCCCCGAGTTTTGGGAACCCCACTTTCTCGCCTTTCAACGGGATAGGGGACCTGCCGCATCACATGGATCATTTTTCTTCCAGGTGTGGCCCCATGATGGGGACCCCGGCTCAGCAAGAAGCTGCCAAGCTCTGATGTTTCGTACAAAGATTTGAAGGTCCAGCATTTGTCTGGTACAGCCAGATCCCTACCGGATCGGTGACCGGTTGGGAGGATCTCCGCCGGCAGTTCCTATACCAGTTCAGCTCTACCACGTGGAAGACTAGCATTGCAGACCTCTTCAAGTGCAAGAAAAGGCCTGATGAGCGAGTCACAGATTTCATCGCCCGGTGGAAGGGACTTATGTATTCCCTCGACATGCCACTGACTCAGGAGCAATTACTGATGATGTGTGTGGGGAATGTCAAGACAGAGCTGGTACCCTCTCTAATTACCCAGAACTACCCTGGAGGGTTCAGAGATTTCTCAGATAAGGCTCAGCGCCTTGAGGAAGCCCTGCAACAGGCTAGTCAGGCACATTTTTTGCCCCCTATGATCCCGGCCAGGAGGACCGCCAGGGCTGAACCCGCTGCGGTGGCCCAAATATAAGCCCCTAGGCAGCTGGAATTACTACCAGCGGCACCACCCCCGCAACCCCGCAGAGGTACTCCACCTCAAGCACAGGCTCCTGCTCAGCAGCGACCACCTCAGAATCGACAGGTTCCCCCGCGCAATGCGCCACTACCACCTAGGCGAGACAATCAGGCGCCGCCTCCTCGGCAGGCCCCTCCGGCACCTCGTCAGGGCCAGGCCCCCAGGGCCCCCTATCCGGAAAGAAGGCACCAGACTTATTCCTTCAAAGAAAATCAGGTCCCTGGCTACTTCCGAAGTGCTCTAGAGCAAGGGATTGTGCGTCTGCCCGAGTGTAGAAGGCCGGCAGAGGCGAATCTCACCGATCACCCCAACTACTGCCCCTATCATCAGTTTCTGGGGCACGCTCTCAAGAAATGCTATGTGTTCAAAGATTGGCTTCAAGACTAGGTCAACAACAACATAGTCAAGTTGGTCCCGACACCAGCGAAAGTGGCGGGTGTCTTTGCAGGGTCAGAGATCGGCAGCGACAGCGAAGGCGAGTGGCAGCAGGTTCCCAACTACGGATCCCGGAAATACGACGATTGGATGGCTCGAAAAACCGTCATCCGTTCCCATGGTATCATCCGGATGCGCCTGAAGCAGTCGGAACCTTCAGAAGAAGTAGCTGGTACCTCGACATCGTCTTCACAGTCGACCTCTTCCCAAAAGGGCAAGCAGCGGCGACGCAAGAAGAAGCAACGCACACCGCCGTTGCCGCCATCATCCCGCATTCTCGGCGAATTTATGCCCCCTAAAATGGGGATTCCCCCCAGAATCCGCCCAGTACTGGATGACTCCTCTAGCGACATCCAGGGGTACGCTTCGGTTAACACCGTGGAGCTGGTAAAGCCCTATATGACTCCCGATGAGGGGGAGTGCCAGGAGAACCTCCCCAACGTTTCCAGCCGACGTCAACGTCGGCGGAATCGCAACCGCACCGGTCATTGAGGTACGTCAGCAGGCACTTTCAGCCAAGACGTGCATGCTACTGAGACCAGACAGCAGGCTCAGCACAGAGCTCAGCACTTGCAACCCCGTCTAACGCCCTCAGCTCTACCTCCACCATCGTTTGTGCTACTAGATCGGGGAGAGCTGCCTCATTCGTATCACAGTCAGTCTTGCCTGGCTACAGGCCAGCCTTCGCTACCCAATCCTAGTCCAACGACTACTCTCCAGGTTTCTACTAGTAGGCAGCAAGATGTACCCAGTACTAGCCGATCGCCGGTTCAACCAGCAGGACCCGCTATGCCTCCAAATGCCGAACGACCTCCTGTAGGCTGAGGTTCGCGTTTGGTACAAAAGTATGATGTACTGAAGCACCTGGCAGGCATTCCGGCAAGTCTTTCTATCCTTGAGGCCCTTCGCCTATCATCCGGAATGTGCGAGGCACCTGCCGAGGCCCTAAGGAGCCCCCTCCAGTTTGAGACGGAGGTAGCAGCTGTAGAAGCCTTCCATACCGAGACGATTAAAAACGCCGAATTTCAGGCGGTTATCTCATTCTACGGTAAAGATGATGACCCTCCTCTATAGGGGCACATTCACCCGCTGTACATTACTGGCCACTTCAATGGCGTGGAAGTCCGCCGCTGCCTCGTTGACACGGGTTCCAGAATCAATATAATACTGACTCGGACGTTGCGAAAGATGGGTCTGTCTGAAGGTGATTTAACTCCCTCTGACCTCAGAATCCAGGGGTTGACAGGACCGAGCAAACCCCAGTCGGCAAGATCCACCTGAAGACTCAGTTCGGTGGCTTAATTTACAGCACCGAGTTCATGGTCGTCTCTCAGGACACCGCTTACAACGCGTTGATGGGTAGGCCATGGATCCATCTGCATGCAGCAGTCCCTTCGTCGTATCACCAGTGCCTCAAATACCCGCTCAACGGTCAAGTAGGCGTGCTCCCAGGAGATGCGTCTCCTTTCGCTTCTTGCGAGGCCCGCTATCTTGATGCGGGTTATTACAAAAGTAAGGATAAGCAAATCCTAGTAAGTGAGGATGAACCCGCCTCGGTCACAAGTGATCCCTGGGCAAGCATGGATGACACCTACATCCTCCCGATCCACCGATTGGAGGCCACGACCCCCGACATGGGGCAATGTTTTGTTTTTTCATGTACACAAGGAAGGCATGTTCCTGTGTCCATGTGACGGCGGAGAATCACCTCTTACTCCTACATCAACCAGGCCCAGGTGATCCCGGAACCTCCTACCCCTGTACGGTACCGGGACGTCAAGATTATGACAACGGCGGTGCGCCATACGTGTCTCTTCCTCCGGGCTGACATTAACCGACTCAGGCCGACACGTCACCACTACTTTGATATCATCAAAAGTGGCCCCTTAGGCCGAAGGCCAGATGGGATAGGGTCGACTACCTTCATTTCTATGGTCTCAATGGCAAGTGATTCTCCCGATATGATGACCACTGCTGCCCGAGCCGGCACCAGCTGACCCTCAGGCTTTGATAGCCTAGAAGTACCTACCGTCACGGGAAATCTCCCCACGGGTGGAGAGGAAGACCTGGAGGATTCTCCCTCCGCCTTTGAAGAAGGCGCCTCTACCACGGTCGATGAACTGGTATAGGTGAACCTTGGTAGCGAAGCAGATCCGAAACCCACATTGATCAGTGCATCCATGTTCCCCGAGGAGTGGCAGAAGTACGTAGAATTCCCCAAACAACACCGTGACGTGTTTGCTTAGAGTTACAACGAGATGCCAGGACTAGATCCCCAGGTAGCCATTCACCGTCTGGGCCTCCCGGCAAAACATCGTGGTTTTAAGCAGCCTCCCAAGAAGATTCACCCTTATCATGGTGCTATGGTTGAGGCCGAAGTTGACAAGCTAATCAAATCCAACTTCGTTAAGGAAGTCCAGTACCCCAAGTGGCTTGCCAACATTATGCCAGTCAGGAAGAAGAATGGATAGATCAGAGTCTGCATCAACTTCTGCGATCTTAATCGCCACTGCCCAAAGGATGACTTCCCACTCCCGGTGACGGAGTTATTGATTGACGCCACAGCCGGGTTCCAATCTCTCTCTTTCATGGACGGGTATTCCGAGTACAACCAGATCCGGATGGCCCCCGAAGAAGAGGAGTCCACTGCCTTCAGGGCTCCCCAAGGTACCTTTTGCTACCAGGTTATGCGATTCGGTTTGAAAAATGCAGGTTCCACTTATCAGAGGGACATGCATCGCATATTCAAGCCGATTCTCGGGACATTGGTGGAATGCTACGTGGATGACCTCGTAGTCATATCATGTCAGCGCTAGGACCATCTCAAAGACCTCGAGAAAGTGTTCATTTTCCTTCATTCCCGTCACCTAAAGATGAACCCGTTGAAGTGTGCCTTCGGGGTCACCTCCGGGAAGTTTCTAGGCTTTGTTGTCAGATACCGAGGTATCGAGATCGACTCGGAGAAGATCAAGGCCATCAGCCAAATGTCTCTCCTGAGCAACATTCAGGAGCTTCGAGGCCTCCAAGGCCACTTAGCCTATATATGCCGATTCATCGCGAATCTAGCCGGCAAGTGTAATCCCTTTTCCCGGCTCATGAAGAAGGGCTCTACCTACGAATGGGATGAGGAGTGTCAGACCGCCTTCGAGAAAATCACACAGTATCTGCTCCAACCTCCGGTTTTGATGCCACCCATCTCCCGAATGTCACTGGTCCTTTACGTGACCGCCCTGGAAAGATCCCTCGGTGCACTGCTCGCCCAGAAGAATAACGAGGGTACTGAGAACAGTCTCTACTATCTCAGTCGTATGCTTCTCGATACGGAGGTCAGATACTCCCCTATCGAAAAGAGTTGCCTTGTGATCGTATTTTCCGTGCAGAAGTTGTGACATTACCTGCAGCACCATGAGTTGAAATTGGTCTCCCGGGTAGACCCACTGAAGTACATCCTGAACCGCCCCATGCTGACTGGCCGACTAGCACGTTGGGCAGTGATTCTCCAGCAGTTTGATATCAGGTTCGTACCTCAGAAGGCTATTAAGGGACAGGCATTGATAGACTTTTTAGTTGCCCATCCCACCTCTGCGGATCAATCCCTGGACCTGGATTTTCCTGTTGAGACGATCCTCTCAGTCGATCATGTCGTCCCGTGTTGGAAAATGCATTTCGATGGCGCCACCTGGAGCCCCACCGGTAGGCGGCTCAACGATCCCAAGCTCAACAGGGTGGGCCTGGGTATTGTCTTCATTACCCCGGTGCAAGCCATACTACCATACTCATTCCTGTTATCATAAGGCTATACGAACAACGAGGCAGAGTACCAGACTCTCATCACCGGCCTCGATTTGGCCCTCGAGATCCATGTGCCCCATCTACATGTGAAAGGAGATTCCGAGCTTGTAATCAAACAGGTTAATGGTGACTACGTCGTCAGGAAGCCGGAGCTTGTACCGTTGCTAGAGTACAACCTCTGCCTAAATGGCCCAGTTCTCTTCTCCACTGGAGGTTACCCATGTCCCACGGTCAAAGAACGTTCAAGCAGACGCCTTGGCTGGCTTAGCCGCGTCGCTCACAGAACCCGAGCAAGATGATTTGATCTTACATGTGGCACACCGGAGAGTCATTGCCCCCGTTACCCAAGAGGAAAATGATGTCCTACAGGTGAGTCATCTCACTGCCGGACCCTCCACGTTAGGGGCCCCGGGTTCGTCAGACGCAGTGGTTGAAGCTACTCCCGACTGGAGGGCACCTTTTGTTGAGTATCTCCAAAATGGTTGCCTCCCGAACGACCGGGCCGAGCGCGAGTGAATTCGACGCCGCGCGCTGCAATTTACCCTACAGAGTGGCCCCAGTCTTGAAAAGATACTTTATAAGAGGAGTTTCGATGCTATCCTCTTCTGTTGCATCCAAGGAGTAGAGATACCTCAAGTTATGCAAGAGGTTTACGCCGGTTCCTATGGCGCCCATCAAGCTGGGCCGAAGCTGTCCCATCAAATCCGGAGGTTGGGGTACTTCTAGCCCTCTATGATCCACGATTGTATTGGGTATGCCAAGAGATGCCATGCGTGCTAAGTTCACGCCAACTTCCTACATCGGCCGCCGGAGCCCCTCCACCCCACCAAGTACTCTTGGCCATTTGCGGTATGGGGACCTGATGTAGTGGGACCGTATCCATCGGCAATAGCCCGCCAGTATAGGTTCATCCTGACTGCTACAGATTTCTTCTCCAAGTGGGCAGAAGCAGTTCCGCTCAAAGAGATTAAGGCCCGTTCCATCGTTGACTTTGTGAGCTCCAATATTATCCACCGGTTTGGGGTCCCTCACGCCATCCTCACCGATAACAGCACCAACTTCCAAGCAGCTGAACTAAAGAAAATTTAAGCCAAGTACGACATCTGTTCGAACCATACCTCCCGCTACCACACGCAGGAAAATGGACAGATCGAGGCATTCAACAAAACCCTCTCTAACATTCTGCTGAATATGGTTGGTCAGAATAAGAAAAGTTGGTCGGACAAGCTCCCCAACACCCTCTGGGCTTATCGGACGACGACTTGCAACTCTACCCGGGTGACCCCATATTCCCTAGTGTATGGAGCTGAGGCCGTCCTACCCATTGAGATCCAGCTGCCATCATTACGCACTGCAATTTATGATCACCAGGCATCAGATGAGGTAGCCGAAATCCATCTAGCTGAATTAGAAGCACTGGACGAGAACCGGCTTCGTGCCCTGCACAATCTGGAAAGGCATCAGGATAAGATAGCGAGGGCCTTCAACAAGAAGGTTCGTCTCCGCTCTTTTCTACAGGGCGACTTGGTACTGGCCCTTCGAGCGCCAATGATTCCCGGTAGGAAAACGCCAAAATTAGATCCCAAATTGGAAGGGCCTTATATCATCCATAAGGTTTACCCCAATGGAGCATACTCCTTGGTGACCACGGATGGAGAGCGTATAACCCCTCCCACCAATGACAAATTCCTCAAGTGATACTTTGCCTAGGGAAAAAGGGTCCTGCACGACCCTAAACTGCAAAATGGTCCTGCATGACTTTAAACTGCAGGTTAGGGTCCTGCACGACCCTAAACTGCAAAATGGTCCCGCATGACTTTAAACTGCACGTTATGGTCCTGCACGACCTTAAACTGCATCTTCGTCCTACAAGACAATAAACTGCAAAATGGTCCCGCATGACTTTAAACTGCACGTTATGGTCCAACACGAGCTTAAACTGTAAGGTCCTGCACGACCTTAAACTGCATCTTCGTCCTGCAGGACGATAAACTGCAAAATGGTCCGAGCTCTATGACTTTAAACTAAGATCTCCCCCCGTCCTTACTGTAAGACGTTAAACTACAAGCTAGTCAGGCCTTCCTGACTGAGGCTCAGCCTCAAGACCCTTGGCCTCCTTGGGCCCCGACCCCCCGTCTTCACCGCGAGACGTTAAACCGTAAGCTAGTCAGGTCTCCCTGACCGCGGTCCGGCCTCAGACCCCTTGGTTTTCCCCGACTTACCCTCTTGCAGGATTGTACGGTCTGGTGTGAGGTTATTTCCTCATTCACGTCGGATTACTTTCCATACCTTACATATCCCCAAATGAGATGTATCCTCGTCCCGCATGACGTTAAACTGCATCTCAAGAACTGTGTATGGCTTGATTCCCATCTCAATGAGATACGTAGGAACGCTCAGACGTCTCGTCTTGAGCCTAGCCCCAAGCTTTTCTCTTCCACTATCCCCCCTGAGAATAGTTTCCTTAGAGGATCTTTGTGTAGTGGGGGGTAGGCTTTCTTAGCCCCGCTCATACAACCCCGCTCACACAAGGATCGTAAGGGTCGCACCATGTTCCCACTCCCGTTCTTCTATCCTCCCACGTCCTCACCGCATGATGCTAAACTGCATGGCCTTCAAGAACTACGTATGGCTTGATTCCCATCCTGATGGGATACGTAGGAACGCCCGGACATTTCTTCTGTTGGCCCAGACCAAAAGCCAAAATCTTCCCCTCGGGTCAAGACATGGCAGGGTGCACACTTTTCCCCAACTCACATCGAGCAAGCCTCGACCCGGCTGCACATCCCCCTGGAGATGTTTGCCTCTTTCATGGATGGATACAACTATGCTTCAACCACTCATTGACTGGGATTCCATCATTTTTCACACCCGGAGGGACCCCCAAGAACGGCCTGGATACTACGCCCAAGGGCTCTCCTACCGTTACGGGCCAACGCCCCCAAGGGTTTTCAAGCAACAAGCCGATACAAGTCCCGCGTTGCGAGTTTGGTCAGCGATCGATGCTCATTTGTTGCTCCCATATCGGGTCACCATGGGAACGCTGTGTTTCGAACATGGTCAACATCGTCCTAGATATTCGGGTCCACCCCGAGATATCCCAGACATCGAGTGCAGTGATTCATTATACCCCATCCTGAAGTGACGAATTTCTTCCCGGGTGGTGCTAGCGATCGGGCCCACGACCTCGATTCCCCATAGGAGTGTACGGTGTGGTGTGGGGCTACGCCCTAATTCACGTAGAGATAATGTACCACACTGTATGCCTCCCCTTATGAGGCCCAGCCTCAGGCCCCTTGGCCTCCTCAGGTCCCTGGCCCCCGTCCTCATGTAAGACGTTAAACTGCAGATCAGTCAGGCCTTCCTGACTGATGCCTGACCTTAGGCCCCTTGGCCTCTTCGAGTCCCCGACCCTCATCCTCACTACAAGACGATAAATTGTGAGCAGGTCAGGACTTCCTGACTAATGCCTAACCATCAGGCCCCTTGGCCTTTCCGGGCCCCGACCCAGGTCTTCTCTTATAGGAGTGTATGGTGTGGCGTGCTTGATTCCCATCCTCATGGGATACGTAGGACCACCTGAATGTCTAGGATTCGGGTCCAGCCCCATCTCTCGGGAATATTCATCCCATCTTGGCCCCTTGGCCTACCCTTCCTCCATGAGAGGATTATATAGCGTGGTGTGGGATTATGTCCTCATTCACGTTGGTTTCGTAATGACCACGCCATGTACCTCTCCCTACTAAGCTATTTCGTCGATCCCTTTTCGGCGGCTCACCAATGTGCCTAAGAGTACTCTGGTTTATTATCTGGAATGCCCAGCATTACTCGGACACGTCCGCACCCGCTCTCCAGGCTTTGCGTATCCCTGCATCAGGCCTTCCATCATCTTTCACACCCAGAGGGACCCCCCAAGAACGTCCTGGATACTACACCCAAGGGATCTCCTACCGTTACGGGCCAACTCCCCCGAGGGTTTCGGACAACAAATCGATAAAATCCCACGTTGCGAATATGGTCAGCGGTCGATGCTCGTTTGTTGTTCCCACCTCAGGTTAACGCGATATGGACACTGCGTTTCCACCATGGTAAACAGTTTTCCTCTATCGCCACGCCAATCCATTAAGCCCAAAATGTCGGGTAAAAAATTCACACCCTTCATCACTTCATCATGTCTAAGTAGAGTTTCGGAACTCTTGGTACTTTTCCTCCGTTCACGTCTGCGCGTTGAGGAAACAAGCCGCGTCAAAGGTGTCCTTCGAGGCTCTCTACCAATGCCCCTTTGATGGACGCCCCTAGTATTGCGATAACGATTCCCCCACTTGTTTCCCACACTGAGTTTAACTCACGTGGGCTTAGGGATCGGGTTGACATCTGTGCTTACTCTGGAAGTTGTCACCATCCACGGTCCGAGCTCTAAGACCATAAACTAAGATTCTCATCTAGAACTACGTTCATCTTGATTCCAATATTAATGGGATACATAGGAATGCTCATACCCCTTGTCTTTGGGACCAGCTTGAGTTCAGCAAATTCACCTCTCTGGTCCTGCCTTCAGGACCCCGACTACGGGACCGTGTGGCATAGTGCGGGACTATGTCCTCATTCACGTCGGGTTTTCAATAGCTGCACCACGCACACCCCCGTTCTGAGGGTTAGCCCTCCTATTCCTTGTCCAGCATGACATTAAAAGGGCCCCTTTCAGAACTACGTGTGGCTTGATTCCCATCCTCATGGGATATGTAGGACCACCAGGACGCCCTGTTTTCGGGTACAACCCATTTAGGGAGCCAGTCTCTCCCCCTGTTTCACCTCTTACCTCTATATAGGCCCCTCGGCCTAAGGTCTCCCTCTCCGAATGGCGTACAATGTGATGTGGGATCATGTCTCCATCAATTGTGTTTTATAAAACTGCGCACATTCCCCTCCTAGCATCATCTCTGCTACGTCTGCGCTGCATGACGATAAAATGCATGCTTGGTCCTAGCATACGACCCTAAACTGTGACATTATCGTCCTAGCCGCACGACGAAAAACGGCACTGCATTGTGGTGACCTCACTGTAGAGGACATCACGTTGGGTATTGGTCACGTGCCATGCCATTTGTCAATGCCTATCACGGCTTGATTCTTGTGGAGACACCAGGGCCTGCTACCCTAGGCCTGTCGCTTCACAAAAAAAACCATTCACCTTAAAAAACAAACAAGATTTATCATATTTCACTTCTTTTAGTGCAAGGGCCACGACCACACTCCCCTTTTCCCCTGGCGCTGGTACCTTACCATGCCACCCCTCGAGAACTACGTGAGGCTTGATTCTCATCCTTATGAGATACGTAGGAGCGCCCGTGCACTTCTCCTTGGGCCCAGCCTAACTTTCTATTTCGGTGCTTTGACCAAAAACCTCTCCTAAGGGGGTCGGGCGGCATGATATGGGATTACGTCCTCATTCGCGTCAAGTTGTTCAGCACACCGTACACACCCCCTATCCCCATTCACGCCAGGTGTTTGAGTTACTCCACCATGTGCCTCTTATGTCTCCTACCATCATGGTCCGAATTCTACGACCCTAAACTAAGATCTCCCCAAGGGAAAGGAATCTGCTCCCTCTCTCTAATACGTCTCGTTGTTGTATTCAGATGAGTTTCGACAAAGAGCCTGAAGTGTGGGATTTTCATGGGGGCATTCCCCTCGTCCCATGACCAAGCTTCGTGAGCTCGCTATTTGGATCCTCATCCTCTTCCACATCCAAAAGGACCGTAGGACGACATGGATACTAGGCTTAAGGGCTCACCATGAATGCTGGACCTAAGGGCCCTCCAATCGTTTCGGGCCAACGTCCCTACGGATATCTGACAACATTTGTGACATGGTCCCATGTTTCAAATATGGTCAACGGTCAAACCTCATTTTTCTGTCCCCATTCTAGGCTAACGCGACAGGATACTATGTTGCGAACACGGTCAGCAGTTATCCTCCATCGTCACACCGCCATCATCGTGATCTGAATCTCGAGCACCATGATTCACACATTTCCACTTCCTCATGTTCAAGTGGAATTCCATCATACTTGGCTCTTTCTCTTCACGCATCTAGGTGCGCTAAATGATCGTGTTAGTGTCATTGGCCTGGTATTCACCGAGCGTCCCTTTTCCCTAACCTGCCCCTTTTTGTGTCGGGAAATTCCCACCACTACTGCTTGTTTCCCACACCGAGCACGACTCACGTGGGATTAGTAGTTTTGGCGGGATGTGTACCAGCACGGTCAGGCTTCTCATCATCCCGCATGACGTTAAACTGCGCTTCCAGAACTACATATGGCTTGATTCTCATCCTCATGGGGTACGTAGGAATGCCCGACCACTCTGCTCCGGGCCCAGCCTAATCCTCACTCTTGGTCCCTCGACCTGAAGAGTTTCCTCAGGGAGTATGTGGTGTGATTTGGACTCCAAGTCCTCATTCACGTCGGTTTCATATCTACCGCACCACACGTTCCATGGGATCTTCCCTTTTATTCTGCGTCCTATCGTATGACGTTAAACTACAGGAGTCCATGTGTCCTCAACGCATGACACTAAATTGCGGTTCTACCCTGAACTAGTTTAGGATGCCCCAAGATCCCATTGGGAAGTGGCAGGACCCCTCTCCAGAGAGGCCCTGTCCCAAAGAAGGAAGGATCCATGGCCAAGCCAACGCGCCCATCTGGCATACTCCCACCATGGTGGTGTAACTACCTAAGTGATGGATTCTGTTCAGACAAACCATCCCTCCATATTCCACGCTTTGCGTGCCCCTTATTCAGACCCTCGTCCCCTTTCATGTCTGAAGGGAACCCCTAACGGCCTGGTCCCATGCCGCATCGGCTCACCTACCGTTCTGGGCCAACGTTCCGGAAGACTGGTCATGTTTGGAAGGACCCCCTAACAGTATGGATGTTTGACCTATGGTCCGCCAACTGTCCTGGGCCAACGTCCCGAAGGATTGATCAACAACATTTGTGACATGGTCCCGTGATTCGAACATGGTCAACGGTCGACCCTCATTTGTTGTCCCCATTACAGGCTAACGCAGTAAGGATACCGCTTCTCCTCCATGGTTAACGGTTGTCCCTTATTGTCACGCCATCCCCACAGTGTTCCGAATCTTGGGTATCGCGATTCACACTTCCCATTTTCATCTGTTTGGAGCGATTTCAGCGCCCCTGGCGTTGCACCGTTCGTGCATAAGAGTACGCTGAAGAAACGGTAATTCGGCTGTCCTGAAAGTTCCTTCTCTGGTCAAGCCTCTCCCATATTTCAGAAATCTAGACTGGTAATCCGAATCCCGGATGCCTGTAGCATGGTCTCCACTTCTATGTTAGGTGGGACGAGATGGAAACTATCTCCTGTTTCTCACATCGGGCTCGACCCACGTGGGCTTGGGGAATTGTCATCGAACGTCCCTAAAACATTGTAGGGATGTAACAAGGTGATTCAAACAGAGGAAATCGTGCGTGCTATGACATTCAATGCAAAGAAAAAAAATTGAAGCACGAAAGTACCAATAAAAGGTTTTTGGCTTGTTACAATACCCGGGGGTCGACTCCCCCCATGGACGGGTTGACCCCGTCAAAAGAGCGTTGCAGCTCTGCCACCCGTTGGCTTGTGGCATCCAAGGCTTTCTACCGCTGACTTAGCTCCCGATCCTCTTCAGCAGTGGCGGGGTGCAGTTTGTCGGCCTTGGCTTTGGCCCTCTCTATGCCAGCTTGAACGGCAGCCATCTTTCCAGAGACCGGCCTCATATTCTCTTCTTCCTCTGCCAGATGGGCCTTCAACCGTGAGACCAGCTCAGATTGTGCATTAAGGGAGGCTAAAGGCTCATCTTCCTGGGTCTGCATCTGTTGGACCTCGCCTTCAGCCTCCTAGAGCTTCTTGATGTTGGTCGCCTTCCTCCGCTGCCAGCCCACGCTGAGCCCACGATCATGCTCCCAGATCTTCTCAGCCATACAATCTCGGATGAGTGCGTGAGGACGTTGAGAATCCACTCCCCCAGCGCACAGTTCGCGCAACCGCGAGCAGATTCTATCCATTTTTCCATCCATTGCACTTGGGGGTGTCCTTGATGAAGAGCGTGGTCAACTTCCACGACCGGCGGTGGACTATTCTGATGTCTTCCTCATCAGAGGCTGTTTCGTCCCAGTCTACACAATTGGCAGGCTCGTACGCGGGATACGCCCCCAGGAAATCCTCGGCAGGATCAACATTTGGTGTTGAATCCAGTACGGAACCTGGCGCTGAAGCAGGCGTGACAAGACTGGGACCGACCGGTTGATCCTCTTCCTCGGAGTCCACCTCAATGACTTCGGGTACGACCCTACTGGTGGTCCCGCCAGTGATGATGTGCGTCCCAGCTTGAGGAGATGGGGGGACTATCGCCACCAGCACCGGCATGCCCCTAGGAGGGACGCCACCAGACATCCCGACCAGTCTTGCCGCATCATCCCACGCCAGTCGGAGAACTGTATGACAGAGAGGGACATAAACGTTAGTTGGCAGGCATAGTCTACATATTATGACAGGGAAACCGGTAGAGGAGACTTACAGAGATCGACCTCCTGGCGCTGCTCTTGAGTCGGTACTGGCGGAACCTCGAGGCGAGGCCCTCCGTATACTTTCAGAAGGTCTGGAGATTCCGGAGGATCCACCTCGGGTGCTCTGGTTCCACCAGACGCGGAACTGGACGCAGCCATAGGCGCGGGTTCTGAAGGTCCTGCATCATCACCCGCCAAGGGGCGAGAACGAGGCCTGCAAAAAAGTTTCTCCTGCATGGCTCAAACATCGGTGAGAAGTCCATAGTGACCCAAGAACGGATCGTAAGGAAAGAAGTTCGGAATGCTACCTCGAGAGCCTCCGCGAAATCGTCGGAATCTGAGCCTTGATCTCTGACCTCACCTTCCTCCAACGGGCTCCCTCCTCCAGCCTCATCCTCCCGAGAGGAGTCCTCTGATTCTTCCGATAGGGGGAAGCGCTCCCTCAGATCGGCAGCCGATAACTGTGGGGGTACCGTTTGATTTAGCAGTACTCTCACCCAGTTTGTCATTGGGCGAGGGACACCACTGGAGTGAACGTAATCCTCTAGCTCGTCCAGGTATTGCTCTTCCTCTGCCGAAGATTCCATGAATCCAGCCCGGACTGGGCCTATGCCCGGTAATTCCATCCCGAGGCGATTCAGGTGGGCCCATATCTCGGGTGGGCTGAGGAATTGCCGGTTGACATCCCAAATGTCCCAGGCTTCCGAGAAGACAACATCCTCTGCCATGTCGATATGACGCAGCTCCTTCCCCGGAGCATGAGTGGATATCCTACGAAATCCCCTCGGTGGATGCCCCTCCGGATGGCCTTGCTCTTCCGGAATCACCGGATCCACTGCTGCTGCCATACCCTCGGCCGGTGTGGGCCTCGCCACCATGGCAGCCCCGCTACCGCGAGCGGCCCTAGCTTCCCTCCGAACCCTACCTCGGGATAGGGGAGGCCCACCGTCACCGACCCGAATAGTTGGTTGCTTCAGCATCTCCCCTGGGTAAGCAGCCTTCCAACTAATGGCATACTCCCTCACCAATCTGAAAGCGGCGGTGGATGGAGGCAATGCAATCCGCATCTTCCCATCTTCCCGTGTGAACATGAGCCACAACTGCCTCATCACACATTGGTGCTCCTTGTGACACACCTCCCAGTAGACCTGCGGGGTCAGCCACTGGAGGCACCGAAACTGCCTCGCAAACCGATGCGGGGTGTACGGTTCGCAGAGTGGCTCACGATCTATCCGTGCCACCAAAACTCCACCTCTAAAGGCTAGGAGGTAAGCCCGATGTTCTTCTGTTCCCCGCCCGTCATCAGTAAGTATCCCCGTCCGCAATGGGAAGGGATGGAAATTAAACTCATCTGCCCTCCACACCCGATTCAGAACCATCGGCACAGCTAGTTTGAATGGGAAGCTCCCGACCACGTTTAGGATGGAGGGGCGAAAGTTCGATCCCAGCGGCGAAATGGGGTTTGGATACTCATAAATCCCCCTGATGTGCATTGCGATCCACCCATACAGGAGGTGGAAGGGCCTGAATATCCTTGGAGGCTTCTTGCCCTCGCTAATGTGCCGCAACATTCTGTACAGTTTGGCGAGCATTGGAATCCCCAGATTGATCCGCTGCCCCATGGCCAACATGGACGCCATAATAAACCAGCTAGGCCGCACCCCCATGCTTGTATCCCTCACTGGTAGGATCCAACCACAGATGAGAGCTGTGATGAATGCCGCCAGCCTAACTATCGGCTGTTGTTCAGTGCTGACACTGAATCCCCAAATCTTCCATTCGATGTCCTCTAAGACCCGCCAATACGAGTGCCCCTTGCCCCGTTGGGCTGCCCTCGGACAAGTTCGAGGCCTCAGAGGGAACTCTCGATTCTCTGGGAAATTCAGGAAGCATTTGAACGATCTCCTAAAGTGGACATCCCTCACTACCTCCTTGTCCTCGCCAGGGACGAATGCCATCAGCGCTGACGCCAATCGCGACATTTGCTCTGTATCCTCCCACGCGCTGATGACGGGGAGGAACTCATCATACATGGCCCCCAATATCGGAACCCCAGAAATCTGGTGGACATCCCACATGCTGATGCCCACCTCCCCGTGATGCAGGTGGAAGTTATTGGTCTTAGACGACCATCTTCTCAGAAATTCCGGCATCAGTTGCTTCGGTTGGTAAATGTGGAATTGGGAGGCCCATGACGCCTCATACAACCCCACTCTCATCATCTCGGCTCCAAACTCCTCGCATGATGCGCCTACCGAGTAGGCCCAGGCCCAGTCATCAGTGAAGTTGCCACCCTGGCGCAGGTCCCACTCATCGGACCATCCCTTCTTTGAATCCTGCAAAGCCGCCTTCAGCATGGTACGGTAGAGAGGAGGGGACGTCTCTGGTTGTAGTGGCCTCCCGTCGATATCGTTCACATGGTTTTAGAGACAGTCAGTGGTGACGGGTGTGAAGTTCTCCTGTGCGTGACCATCGGCCGCCCTGAACCATTGGTGCCGACATGGTGTGCTCCTGAACCAGCAAGCTAGTTTGTCCCTACTCGCCTCAGGGATGAAGACGTCATCCCGCAACCCAAAGCCGTACAATGGCAGTTTCTTACACTGCAGATAATTCTTCTGACCCTCCGATAGCAGATCTGTCAACGAAGCGTGGTCCGAATGGCTTCGGACCATCTCCCCAAGGCCTGGTCGGTTGGCCATCTCATCCTGACGGGCAGCATCTGCAAGCACCCCCAATACAGCCTCTTGACGGGCCATTTCGATTCCGGCCCTCAGAAAAGAATTTTTTCAGAACAGATCGCGAAGATGGATCGCGAAGCCGGATCACGAAGTTCGGTCGTGAGACCGAACCGTGAAGTCTGGCCCAGGACGACAAGCAGAAGTTCGCTTGGCGCGGACGCGGAGTCGGAGACCCGTGGTTCGCCGCGAAGCTCGATTCGCGGAGGGCTGTCAGGAAGTACGCAGAGCTCCGCGAAGTCGAGAGCACCAAAAACAAAGAAGTCACGTGAAGACAAAAGAGGTCGACCCGCCTATTTATAGGCAGCGACCCCGGAGCATCGCGACGCGCCTCACCCACGTGGAGCATCGCGATGCGTCCGGATCCGTGGCCCCAATCAGCACCGCGGGCCCCCCTTCACGAAGCCGCGTCGCGAACTGCCGACAATTTTGGTGATTTTCCCTCAGACTTTGACCCTTCGCCCTCTGTGGCTCCAAGCCTGAGGGGGGGTATTTGTTGGTGCCAAAATATTGCACGAAAGGGAGGGATGAAAAAGAAGGCTGGCACGCTGCCTCGCGAAGCTCCAGAGGTGGTAACTCTCCGCGGACGCCGTTGAAGTTCACGAGCCCGCCGCGAAGCTCCAGAGGCGGTAACTCTCCGCGGACGCCGTTGACGTTCATGAGCCCACCGCGAAGCTCCAGAGGCGGTAACTCTCCACGGACGCCGTTGACGTTCGCGAGCGCGCCGTGAAGCTCCTGAGGCGGCACGCGAGTTCTGCTTCGCAGCGCCCCTTGCCTATAAATACTGGACTCCCCCTGAGTCCCGGGGACGAACGATCCAACTTTTCGGCTTCTCCTCTCCCAAATCATGAAGCACCCTTTTCCCCCAGGAATCATGAGTTCCGCGAGGTACTTCTACTTCGCGAGACGCCTTTGCTTGGTCTCGTTTTGACCCCCTCATCCGAGAGGGATGCCCTTCGTGAAGCTCAAGGGCATTCGCGAAGGAAGGGGATTCCCAAGGGAACTCGGGAAGCCGCAGAGCGTTTATGCTTCACGAAACACCCAACCCATACTAGTGATCCCTATGCTAAGGCAGGATCTCTACACATCGCGAAGCACACTGCTTCACAGCACCCTACTTCGCGAGGCACTCCTTCTTCGCGAGGTAGTGCTCCGCGAATGCTGTTCCACTTCGCGAAGCACCCTCCACTCACACCTATGCCCCGTGCTAAGGCCAAGGCACTCTGCTTCTCAAAGAACACTCCTTTGCTTGGAAATTCCTCTTCCCGTGCGACCCTCCAGGTTTTCACGATGTGATTTCAATGTCCCATGGAAAATACCACTCGTAGCGTTGCTTCACCTAATGTTTCTTCGCATAGGCACGCTAACGGCTATTTCTTCTTCGCATAGCCACGCTAATGTGGACCCCTCGATGGTTCGCTCCATACCCCCCTTGACCACGACCTTACTGGTACCTTCCCTACCCCAAGGACCAGAGGGTACCAGTTATGTAAGTCCTCGGGGTGGGGAGTGAACCCACCTCGTCCGAGCTGCAGGACGTTAAACTGCCAAGCATCACGTCCTCAACACATGACGTTAAACTGTGACCCGACCTCGTGCCTCTCACGAAGGGTCCCCCCAGCTCGAACATTTTTTACGCCACTCGTCTCCATAGGAGTGGAATCACCCATCCACAAGGGATGATATCCTCATTATTGGAGTGGCGTATGTTCTCAGGAGAAGGGCGACCCTAGTTCCCCAACGGATGGCTGCACCCCTGCATCTCCATACTTCCCCACTACCAAGGTCAGTGGAGGGCGTGATAGGGAACGAGGCACCCCCCATCATTGGTCCCAAATCCCTCTTTCGCTGCGCTTTGCCGCACCTCGGGCCTCCATCCTGGAGTAAGTCCCAGCACCATGGGCCGCCTAATGCGTAAGCCCCTCTTCTCTTATCACAGACGCATCCTTCGCAACGTGATCGTTAGGTCCTTGCAACCTCTTGTTTCTCACACCGAGCATGACTCACGCGGTCTTAGAGTGAGCACCGACCTTGACCCCCACCCTCAAAGAACTATGAGGACTTTGATCCATGTCAAGGCATGGTACGTAGGAAGCCTCCATGAGGTTTAAGCCACATTACTCAGCCGTTCATTCACGTCGAGTTTCGCCCCCGTCCCGCATGACGATAAACTGCACGCCCTCATCTAGCATGACTTTAAACTGCATTCTGGTCTGACGGCAAGCCGTTGCGACCAACCCGAACTACGAGGACTTTGATCTATGTCAAGGCATGGTACGTAGGAAGCCTCTCAGAGGTTCAAGCCCATATCCCATCAGACTAAGTTCCCTCATTTACGTCGGTTCGCCGACACCCACCGCCCGTCGTTCATTCACGACAGGGTTCACTACCGTCCCACATGATGTTAAACTGTATTCCATCAATCCCTTGAACTACGAGGACTTTGATCCATGTCAAGGAATGGTACGTAGGAAACCCTCCCAAGGTTCAAGCCCACCACTAGTGGACCCATGGGTCTACTTTCACGTCGGTTCACCGATGAAACCCTTTTAACTACGAGGTCTTTGATCCATGTCAAGGCATGGTACGTAGGAAGCCTCCACGAGGTCCAAGATCACCACCACTAGGACCCTCCTGGTCCTCCCCATTCACATCAGCTCGCTGATGATGCCCATCGGACCAAGTTCTACCCTCGTGTCGGTCCACTGGCACCATCCCGAACTACGCAGACTTTGATTCCCTACCACAGGGATACGTAGGAAGCCCCTTTAAGGCTCAAGCCCAACTTCACCGTTTCCCTTGCGATGGTTCCTTGCCATTACACCCTCCACTTCATTCATCCATCCACCATCCACCCCGATCCTCACCCGGACCATCATATTTCTGTGAGACCATGTCGGTACGCTCCTCTTCACAGACGCCCATGGGCTGGCCCCAGTATCGTCATCCCTTCAAGGGAAATCCGTCAATCTGATCCATTCTAGCTAATGCTCTGATTGGGCTGATCCGCCTCCGCTGGGCGTTAAACCCGCGGCATACCCTGTGTTAAACACGGGAAGCTAAGGAAAACCTCAGATATGTGTCTATGGCATATGATTCCCCGCGCTCGATGTGGGATGCCTCGGGATCCCACGCCCTTGAGAAGCCCTGTGACCCGGGATAATAGACAGACATACCAGGTTCCCCAATATCCAGACACGCTACTGATGCCTCAACGTGACTACTCCCTCGACTGAATGTTGCTACCCTGACCGGACCCTTTGGAATGTCCCGAAAGAAGCAGTGTAATTAACCGGCGTCCATGGAAACATGTCACTGGGAAGAGTTTCACGAACTACATATTAAATCAATGAGGGAGTCCCGGACTAGGTGATGAGTTCTGAGAAGGAATCCACAGAAGGAAGAACCGACATCCCATCATCCCGTTTCGATCAAGGAGAAGACATCCCTGAATAAGGAGTGAATGCCGCCCGCCTTTAGAAAGAGGGAATGCGGGGCAACAAGTGCCGCGCGTCCTCCTCCGCGGACGGACAGATGCGCGCGCCCCGACGAAAGCGTCGGAAACAACTGCCTCTATTCCATATACCAATGAATATGGAGTTGATTGTGTAGTAGTGCGGGTGGTGGTCTGATAAGCCCATAAACCATGAAAAAGTTTATCAAACCATGATTTCTCATCTTTATCCACAATATTCTGCATTATGTTTGAAAGTGTCTTATTAAAGGCCTCTATTTGGCCATTGGTCACTGCATGATACTGAGATGAATGGTTAGATTTGATGTTTTATTCTTTATAAAAATTTCTCACCTCGGATGAATAGAAGTTGGTTCCATTGTATGTTAATATGATATGAGGGACACCAAATATGGCGATGATGTTAGAATTGAAAAAGCTAACAATTCTTTTAGAACAATCTTCCTTGAGAGGTATTTCCTCTTCCCATTTGGAAAAGAAGTTAGTAGTAGTAAAAATATACATAAACTTCTTGGATGTAGCCAGAGGATAAGGTCTTACTACATCCATTACCCATGTGGAAATGGCCACGAGTATTTAGCTGTATGAAGCAACTCTGGGGGTTGATGAATGAAGTTGTCCCATACTTGGCAAGAATGACACTTATTAGTGAAATCAACATAATATTTCACCATTGAAGGCTAAAAGTATCCAAGCCTTCGAATTTGACCATAAAGACTATGTCCAGACAGGTGAGCACCACAATCTTTGGCATGAACTTCCCTCATGATAACCATTGTCTCTTCATTATCAATACATCTGAAGAGAATTCCATCAAAACCTCACTGGTAGAGAATTTTTTGGTGATCTGGGCTATCATAAAGAGTAAAATTGACCACGCGCCTCTAGACTTGTTCTTTACCGGCTCTCTCAGGTGGGAGTGTTCCATTTTGAAGGTATTCCCTGATAGGTGTCATCCATCCTGTAGTATGAACATATGGTTCAGAAATGGGGCTGATTTCATTGATTACCTCTGTTCTGATTTGAACAAAAGGTGAAACTACTTGAAGGTGGGAAATACTGATGATTGTTTCATCCCAGTTTGGATCTGCCAGGGCTGTGGCTATATTATCTAGTGCATCGGATTGGGAATTTTGTGATCATGGGACGTAAGAAAATGTCAGTTCTGAAGGAAATTATGCCATTAAATATCTGACGTAATCACAAAAAGGGATTAACTCTTCCTTTCTCATGGCATAATCTCCATTGATTTGTTTGATTACAAAATCTAAATCACCTTTTACTTTGAAGTGATTCACCTGTTACTGAAGCGCCAATTCCAAGCCTGTGATGAGAGCTTGATATTCCGCTTTATTGTTTGTACCACCTTCCAACAATAAGAAGGAATAGGGCAGTATTGCCTTTTCTGGGGAAATAAGCACGATTCCTAACCCAAATTTGTTGAATTTAGGATCTTCCATTTTCTTCCCTGTTGGACATCTGGAGGCACCATCAAAGTACATTTCCCATGTTTGAGTATTATCCTGAATAGATAAGAATTATTGATAAGGAAATTCATTATTTAAAGATGTAATTTCTAAAAATGGGTGTTCAATAAGGAAATTAGCCAGATCATGGCCCTTTTTTCTTTTTGAGACACGTACTGGATATCAAACTACTCCAAAATAACTGCCCACCTTTCCAGACGTCCTGTAAACATTGGACGACTAAGGATAAATTTGAGTGGGTTATTGTAAGATACCAATTAGACCTCATGAAGTTGTAGGTAGTGTATCAATTTCTGAACTACAAATATTAATTCTAGGAAACACTTTTCAATACATGAATATCTAGTTTCTGCCTCAAGAATAGTTCCACTGAGATAGTAAAGGCTTTTTTCATTCCCATCATCATTCTTTTGGGCAAGGAAGGCACCCAATGATTGCTCTAAAGTAGTCACATAGAGAATAAGTGGTCTTCCTTCAATAGGTTGCATTAATACCAGTGGACTCATGAGATATTTCTTAAGGGTATCAAATTCCTCTTGGAAATCTTCGGTCTACTTTTAGGTGACTCCCTTCTTCATTAATTTGGTGAAGGGTAAACACTTGCCTGCCAAATTGGCAATGAAATGCCAAATATAGGCCAAGTTTACTTGAAGTCCTCTTAATTCATTCAAATTTCAAGGAGGTGACATACCAAGTATTGATTTTGTCTTCTCAAGATCAACTTTGATTCCACGATGGCATAAAACAAAGCCAATAAATTTTCCTGATGTTACCCTGAAAGCACATTTCAAGGGGTTCATCTTCAAATTTTGTTGTCGAAGTTTGTTGAATGTGATTTCTAGATTGTCCAAGTGATCCGAATGTTGTCTGGATTTAACCACAAAGTCATCCACATAACATTCAAAAAATTTCCCTAAAAAGGGTTTGAAGATATGGTGCATGGAACGTTGATACGTTGCACCTGCATTCTTTAGAAAAAATTGCATTACCCGATAGAAAAACACACCTTGAGGGGCTTTGAAGGATGTATATTCTTCATCTTCTAGAGACATTCGGATTTGATTATACCCAGAATATACATCCATGATGGAAAGTGCTTCATAGCCTGCTATTACTTCAATTAAGAGTTCTGTGATCGGAACTGGAAAACCATTCTTGGGACAATGCCAATTAAGATCTCTGAAGTCAATGAAAACTCTAATTTGTCCATTCTTATTTTTCATAGGGACAATATTAGCCAGCCATTTGTGATATTGAACTTCTCTGATGAATTTATCATTTATAATCTTATCAACTTCATCTTCAATTTTGGAGGCATAAGTTAGGTGTGTTCTTCTTACGGCTTGCTTGAATCCTTGATGTTCTTCTCCCAAACCCAAATGACGAGTGGAAACATCAGGATAAAGACAAGGAACTTCTGTATAATTCCATGAAAATGCATCTCAAGTTTGCTTTAAAAATGAAGTATACATTTCTTTCTCTTCAAGAGTCATGGCCGCACTAATTAAAGTGGGGTGTGGATCTTATTTTGTACCTAGATTTATTTCTCGGAGTTCATCCACAGTGGTAGAGATACCCTCTTCAAATGCTGGGGGAGCATCTATGAGATATTCTTCTTCTTCTTCAATATGTGTTCCTTTGTTTCTACTTTCATAGTAGATGACGAAGCATAACTTCTATGGTCAAGGGAGAAGTTAAAATTTGAACATCTTGGATAAGAGGCTGCCATTTCTGACCCTATTGATAATGAAGGATCTTTCTAGGGTGATAGAGAGAAGATGATGGATTGAGAATCGACATATTTATTTTCCTATGGTATTGCTATAACTTCTTCTGATCTAGTTGATGAAGTATAGAATTGCTGGATTGAAGCAGATGAAATGAATACATCTCCACATAATATTTCATCATTGCATGGTGAATCAACAATTCCTCCCATGCTATCTGGCTCGATTTTCATAACTGACATTATGGAAGTTTCCATAAGAGTGTTTGGATTTAGGTCTATCCTGTTAATTTGACTGATAGGAAATACATAATCTGTACTCACATGTATGAATGGGTTTATTGGAATCTTTTCCATACCACTTTGAGCATTAATCTCGGTAACCTTATTTGCTGTGGATTTTTCCTTTCCCTCCATGTGATAAAATTATACCTCAATGTATTGAGATTCACATGTTTTGAATGGGAATTTTTTACCATACAATGTCCCAATTTGACAATTGAGACAATATTTGAGACATTGATGGTATGACGAAGGTACAACCGCATGTTGATGTATCCAAGGTCTTCCAAGAAAAATGTTGAAGGTCGTGTCCTGATGAACAACCATGAAATATGAATGAGATTCAAGGTCTCTAAACTAAATTCTGAGTGTAATCTCTCCCATAGGTTCTTGTTTATTCTTATTGTATCCTTTAAACATCAATGTAGAAGGAGATAAATCAGATTCAGTAAGGCCCAATTGACGAAGTGTACGAATAGGAATGAGATTGACTCCTTATCCATTATCAATGAAAGCTCGTCGGATGTCTATATCATTGACTTTTCCAGATAGATACAAAGGTCTGATATGTCCATGTACAACATCATCTTCATCTTCATCTGTAAAAGATATCACTGCATGACATTCTACAGGATTATTCTCTATATGGTAGACTTCAGCCGCAACAATTTCAGTTTTGAATTCTGGAGGACTTGACAAAGCCTCAATAAGCACCTCCCGAAGATCTTTTGATAGATTCAAGGCATCTAGAATTGATAACTTGGCTAGCACTTGGGCCAAATGTTTCATGAAATCATACTTTTGGTCCAATGGTCTATGTTTCCCATCAGGAAAATGTGATTTTTTAGGTGCCTTGGAAGTTGATGCTTTGGCATTATATGTATCTCGTATCGGGGTAGGAGTTGGAAACACTCCTGTCTTCTATAAATTAAACTGACTAGGTCTATCTATTTGCTGAGAGGAATAAGATGTGACCTCTAACCGGTCTTCCAAAATTACTGCATCAGGACCGAATCTACCATGTGTGGAAGAACTTTCTTGTTCTTGTTGAGCTCACTGAAGGGCTTTTCCACGAGTTTATGCTGCATATACAGTTCTAAAAGGGGTAGGATTGAAATAGTGGCTTCTGGAATATCCACATCTTCCTATGTATCCTAGAACTCTATCTCTTCCTCTAATTCCTCTGTTAGATACAGGGAACTTAGGATCATCATAATAAAAACTATCATTGGCATAAGGATCTGTTAAATGAATCATGTTAACAAAACCAAAAATCAATTCTTCATCTGATGAAGATTCTACCTGATTAACCAGTTCAGGATGTTCCATTTGGTGGGGTGGTGCCCGTACTTTTGAAGAAAACAACACAAAATCTGCCAGAGTCAAAGACAACTTAGGCTTTGACATGAGCTCGTCCTCTTCTGACTGCTCTTATTTCTTCAAATTACGCAGATTCTTTGAGGATTTTCCTTCTGATGAAGGGGTTTTTCTATGGAATTCATAGCAGAAGACACAATTGGTTGATTCAATCGTGTTCATAAAATGGCATGAGTTCGGTTGATTTTTATCCTAACCATCCAATCATTATATTTCTACGAATTTTTACTTTTGACTTTATGCCACTCGCCTTCTTCCTCTGGATCAGTAGTAGTAACACATGCTACCTGAGCTGAAGAACCTTTCATCTTTACTTTTCCAGAGTCCACCATCTTTTGTAGGAGGTCTATGAAGACAAAACACTCTTGAATGGGGTGCCCCAACATCTGATGAAACGAGCAATAGTTGGGGAGGTCTTCATCTCTTTCCTTCTTTGGCCTTTTGGGCCATGGAAACTGAACCAGATTGATTTCCAGATCCGAGATGAAGTATCCATGAACTTGTTCATTCTGGAAAGAATAAACTTTGTTCTTAAAATATTCAAACTATTTCCACCTTTGATCTTTTTGATCATCTTTACGAGGTGACTTTTTTTGTTGACGCTCAGAAGGTGGAGCCCTTCGATATGATGAAAGTTTTTAAGTGGAAGTAGGTACAAGTGCTTGTTTAAGTGTAACTGTAGCAGTCTCTGCTTTCCCTACTCTCCTTCCTGGAACTGATGGAATTACACAAGTTGTAGCCTTAGTATTTGTAAGAGAGTCTTCTATCTGTTGAGCGATTGAAGTAAGGTCTCGAAACCCTCTTGAATATTTCACAGGGATCAACGGTGTGCGTAATTAATCACACAGATTTTCCACATAGATTGGAAACAATTCTTCTTGAGGGAGTGATAAAATTAAGGAATATGTTAATACCTTCCAATGAGAAATGAAATCTGAAACTCTTTAATTTTCCCTTTTCATACAATTGGTAAGATAAAAAACCGTCGTCTTTGGAAACATTGAGCTAAATTGAAGAAGAAATCATTCACGGAGATCTTCCCACCCAGTAATTGACCATGATTGCAAACTTGTATACCAGAAAAAAGCAGGTCTTGTAATGACTGCACAAAACACCTGAGCTTAACTGCTTCTTGTTATTGAGGAGTACCCAACATATGATCACAACGGGAAACATAATTTGTTAAGTGTTGTTCTGGATCTCCAGATTCATTAAAAATTGGGAATTTGGTATTTGCCAAATTTGATGGGGGAGGGATTGCATCCACCCATTCCGAATAAGATCTCTTTTCTAGTTGAACTTGTGCATGATTTCCTTCCATATCTTCTAACCGAGCTATTAATGAATCAATGGTAGTCATTACTTTTTGAGAAAAATATGGTTGAGCTTGGGCTTGAGCAGGTGCAATAACTAGATTTTGGATGTGTGTGGTGACCAGTACTGCCACTGATGGTAGTATTACTGGTTGTTGTCGCACATGACCCATATGATTGGACCTGTGAGGGTGTACTTATAATGGGGGATATTCTTGATCCATCCTAGTAGCTGCAACAAATTCCCTTGTTTGATTAACTCCAGCATGCTTAGGAGGAAGACTACCTTGAAGTAGTTCTGCATTTAACCTCCTTAATTCCTTAATTTCTTCTTCCTGTTATGCGAACCTTTCCTCTAATGAGAGTGATTGGAATTCTCCAGAGGTAGGGTGGAATGTAACCTGACTTTTACCATTTTCCTTGGCATGTGTCTTTCTGGAGTATGGAATGACATTACCAAAAGGAATGTCTTTCCCCTAGGCAACCCCCTGTCTTCTGGTACACACACTGCCTTATTTTGTTTATATGTGTACTTCTAATTGAACAAGAACTTCTTCATCTGATTCCTCTGAGTGAGCCTCATGTTCTGGGGGATTAGTGATAGTGACATTGATAAAATTTATCGATTCGTAATTCATTTCAGCCCTTCTTTCAGTGCTTCTGCGATACTGTCTTCTTCCATGTCCTTTATGAGACATTGCCTTTTTTTGATCCCTCATGAAATTCATGATGATCCATAATTTGGAGGGAATCTACTGATAATTCGGCCATTCATTCCTCTTGTGTCTTCTTCCCTAATTGAGAGAAGACTGACTTTCACTGAGGAAGAGATTGAGAATTTGAAAAAATCCCCAGTCCAGTGGACTGGGGCTGTTCCTATTTTTTATGTTCAACTCCTCGAATCCTTTCTATTGATCCTGATGGCTGGATTAAAATATTCCCCAGTTTGGCAAGATGAGGTGTCTCTTGAGCTTCTACATCTGAAACTTACTTAAAATATCTCCTAATTTTGCAGACATTAGTCCAGAAATTGGCCAGATGCATCATCCAACATCCACTCAAGTCACTTGGCTCAAATGACTGTTTGATTATTTCTGACACTTCTATCACCTGATGATGTGCATGATCGAAACAAGAAGCCTGTTCGATATTCTAATTTCCTTGATGCAAGAGTAATTCGACAAATTTTTCTTTATATTCCTGACTTTGGGAAGAACTAGTTGAGGTCTGTTCTTGAGAAAGCCTTTGATTATGCACAAAACCAGTTAAATTTTTCCAGCCATGGGAAATAACATTGCATGAGACCACTTTTGGTAGGCTTTGTTGACTGGAGAGAACAGTAAAATGCAGTGCTCCATGAACACCCCATCCCCTGATATGAATACCAGATGGGGAATTGGTAATTAATTGGAGCAACCTTTTCAACGTGCCAGGGCATGAACACTGAATGGTTCTCTATTACTTTTCAACATTTGGGTGTCGGGAAACTGATAGAGGTGACAAGTCAATTTGGCGTGGCAACCCTTATTTTATCTTGACATGATTTTGATATTCATCATAAGATAACATTTTATCTTTTATGTGAGAAAGAGTTTTACATATGTTGAGACGAATATTTTGAATACAATTTTATGTCAACATTTCTAGAATATCATATTGAGAGTCAGCCAAAGTCCAAAACATGACTGTCATTTCACATTTTTCTATTTGTTTTCTCATATTCAGCACTACCTCTTTTTCATTTGATGAAGATTATTCCACTTGATTGGACCCAAGATGGTGCTTCTTTGTTTCTTCATCAGATTTAACTAGATTGGTAGAGAATTCATTTTTAAATTAGAATATGAATGGCCCCATGGTGGTTTGGAGAATGACCTACACCACAGGCTATCTTCTGATTGAGAAAGTATTTCACCTGCTATCAGTAAGGCACCCGACATGACTGGCTTCACATATTCTGATGAAGACCTTCGAAATTATTTTTGTTACTTCTAGAATCTGGAAATGAGAGAGTAGAATCTTGAGTTGCAATAGACAATTGTTTGAGGGATTTAAGAACTCTAGCATTGAGAATGACCTTATTGCATATTGGCTCTTGATTTTTCAACTATGATGGATGGGTCTTTTTCTTGGATGACTTCTTACTCACTTTGAAAACCACTTGTTGACAAAAGTGGTTATTATGGGCAGTTGTATATTCTTTCTTAGGAGAAATGGCCAGGTTAGGCTGATTATCTCCATTTAAATCGGGTGTATGTGACCGACTTGATTGTCCATATGACAGGGGGAGTATACCCCACAACCCTCCTGGCCTGGAACAGAGGTGTGTATCTGCTCCAGACTGACATGTTGATTAGTCACTCCACTGATAGGGATAGATTTATGATTCATTCCCTGTGATGTTGCTGAAGCTATTATAATATTGTAACATGTATCCAGAATAAGGGCATGGATTTGCTTATTCTCTTTCACCATTATCAGAATGTGTTTGGTGAATTTATCTATCGGAATGGGAATATACATCCATTCCGTGTTAGGATTAGGTGTGAGTTCCTGCTCCTGTCCTCCTTTTCCTATCAGTGAATTCTGACAGTACTCATGTGTGGGGGCAGAAAGTTGTGTCTACCTCCTGTTTGTCATTGGAGCTTTCCAATTGACATCTCTGGGTGCTACCAAACGAGACTGTTGGTTAGATTGATGAATCGTAGGTGTATGTTCCTGCTAATTGTTCTCCACCAAATATGATTGATGAACTTCTTTCAAGACTGGAAGATGAGACTGTTGGAAGAATTGATGAGTGTAAGCAGGTGTATGTGCCTGCTTACAGGTGGTCACCACATTTGATTGGCGAGCTCCTTTGTATGCAGTAAGACAAGCCTGCAGACTGGCTGATGAATTATAAACAGGTTTATGTGCCTGCCTATAGTACTTCACCAAAATTGCCTGGTGGGATTGGTGGGCTGCTTCCAGATGAGTCTGCTGGAAAGCGGGATTAGAACGGATGGGTGTGTGTACCTGCTCATTGCTTTCCATCAAGTTAGGTTGATGGAATTCTCCAGAGGGGGCATAGGTAAGAACCTACTCCCTGTTGGCCGAATTTCACCTATGAAGGTTCTTCTAGCATGCTCGGGTCTGAGGGACCTGAGCCGAACATCTAGAGGTGATACCCTCATCATGTTGAGGGTGCACTATCGTACGAGTATAGCGGCGATTATTGGTGGGAGTCCTCAGGAATGACTCATGTCTTCTTGAAATGAGGCCTTGAGTGACCTCTTCATTCACCTCCCTGTTATATGGGAGGTACTTGTTGTTGCGTTACGGGGATAACGACCCGAAATGGTTGGAGATGGTGGTTGGAACCACCTGCTTCTTGACCATTGGTTGTCATTGTTCAGACAACCAGGGCGAGTTGTTAACTTGGAGGGCTTGTCGAGTGGCCTCTAGAGTCGAGATGATACCATGTTGACAGTATTTCCTCACCAATGTGTTCGAGACCCAGCGTTGACGACGCTGATTAGGTGATGTCGTCCTTAGAGCGGACAAGGATCTAGCAGGAGTAGCGGCCAAGGCATTCATAGGTGTGAACTTTAAAGAAGCCATTCTGTCTTGTAGATAGATCTTCGAAAATAGTGCATGTTTGATATATCAGACATAATCAAGATAGGTCTGGCCAGACTACATCTTTTGTATGAACACATATGTGTTTTATTGCTTTGTTGGCCCTCATATTGAGTTTAATAGGGGCCTAACAAAACAAAAATCGTTTAACTTGGTTAAGGATTCACGTCGGGTTCCCCATTTTTTATTTCTTCTGGAAATGGGGATGACCTGGATTGTTTATGGTTCAAACTTTCCAAAAAATTTCTAACAGGTTTATTCGTAGAATCAGAAACATCCAATGATTGTATATCCATTTGGACCTACTTTCCAAAGGTAGGTGCTCATTAGTTGTGGATCTATGAGGCTTAATAATTTTCATTGGTCGAGAGGATGGGAGTTCAGGCTCATCACAACTTTTTTGGGTGGAATTATTACCTACTCTAGGAATCTCTTATAGATTTAAGTTATGTTCACAAATCATTATTAATTCACCAAGCATTAAATTAGTTTTATACTTTGGAAATCAATGATTGATATGTATGGTATTTAGATAATCTTTTATATGTATTTGAGGTTCTTCATTGACAGAGAATCATCCATATGTATTGGAGACTCTTAGCCAATGGTATCCTTCAATATATTATATATAAATATCTTTATCATTATGATGACCATACTGGTTTTAAATCCACTTAGTGGGGAACTTGAATTTTATTGTCATTCAGAAAGACATGGATTATTTTAGTGTTGGGATCGTACCCATAGATGGGCTACTAGCATATCCTCATTAAAAAGGAATTAGAACCCACGTAGTTTGATTAGAAGGATATAGTTTAATGTCATATGGGATGGAAAAGATCTAATGAGAGATGTACTTGAACCTTATAAATGATTCCTAAGTACTCTACTTTTAAGGCAGAGATCAAAGTACACATAGTTCAGGTAAAGAAATATGGGGTTTATGCATGGTTAATGGACCAAGAAGAGATGTCGTGATTATTTTTCCCCTCTAAGCTCACACGGGTCATGATCGGTGTGAGAAACAATAAGTATCAATAAAAATGATGATGGTTACATGAAAGATGAATTTATGAGAAATGATGTGGGGCTTACATATGTATGACTACCCAAGTAAATGAAGACCCAGACTTACTTCAAGAAAGAATCCCAGGAGTAGGGTCTATAAAGGGATTTGTATTTTATGTAGATTTTTGGTTTTAACTTGAGGATTAATCTTGAGAAGGATACCCAAATTAAAAGGGACTTATGATTGGGGTTTATTCCTGAGAGGGATGCCCAATGTAAAAGGAAATTATGACTGGGGCTTACTCCCGAGAAGGAATCCCTGGTTAATGGGACTTGAGATTTGGGGATTACTCCTAAGAGGGTGGCCCAAATCAAAAGAAATTATGTCTGGGGCTTACTCTTAATAAGGAAACCCAGGACAAAGGATCTTCTCATCTCAAAGGATGGGGTTATGTAGGAAACCCCTAACCATGGTGACATAAAGCTTGTAAGTCATGAGGTTTTGGGAGAGGTTCTCATAGAATTCCTTTCAGATAATGAATCCAACAAAGGAACCATGCCATAAATATCATTGAAGAGGGTTTTGAAGGAAATTTCTTGAAGAGGAGAGGTGTATTTGAGGAAAGGAGGTGACTAGGAAGGAGGTGCGCAAGTATTTTTTGGGCTCGCAAGTCCTGGTCGGGAAAGTAGCCTTGCACGACATGAGTCACCTTGGGCGATGAAGAATCCATAGGGTAATACTTGGGTTACTTTGAACTCAAGCCCTTAGTATCATCCCTAGAGGCTTCCATAAGGATGGCGCGCAAGTTCCCTAGAGAGGGCAAGGTGGCGTGCAAGTGCCTTCATTTCCCTTAAAGGGTGGACACATAGGCGCGCAAGTATTGATGAGTTCCAACACTTAGGCCTTATTCTTCCTCTTTAGAGCTTCCATTCTAGGTAAAGAATTACCTTAGAAGTGTTTGGAAGATGTTAGACGAAGACTTGGGAGACCAGAGCTTGAATATGAGTTTAGGAAAATTCTTCCTTGAAATGGGGTCCCATAGGGTCCATTTATAGGCCACTGGGCACCTTGGGAGAAAAAATGAATAGGGCGTGCAAGTGACTTGCATGGCCTATATGTGGCGTACAAGTGACATTCGTGGCGA
The DNA here is from genome assembly GCA_963277665.1 of Viscum album. Classification (NCBI taxonomy): domain Eukaryota; kingdom Viridiplantae; phylum Streptophyta; class Magnoliopsida; order Santalales; family Viscaceae; genus Viscum; species Viscum album. The sequence goes on along the minus strand of OY728135.1, from coordinate 244,391,493 downwards.
GAGTAAAACTTGTGCGGCTCCTTCTTAATGGGTTATTTGTTCATGCCTTTGTCAATTTTTGATGTCCTTCAACAGATGACTCTCTTTGTGCTTAATGTATTCCCCTTTACCATTATTTTGTACTCTGTGATGGAAATGATAATTAACACCCTCATATTCTGATTTTTTTAGAGGAGGGTGTCAAGTATGTAGTGTACTGTGATGCATCAGGAACTAGGATTTGTTGTGTCTTGATGTAGGGGAAAGAGATTATTTCTTACACTTCATGGAAGTTGAGACTGCATGATCAGAACTATGCGGCTCATGATATGGAGTTGGTAGCAGTAGTATTCATATTGAAGACATGGTGACACTACCTTATGGGCGAGCAATTTATCATATAATTAGAAAACAAAAGTATCAAGTATATTTTCTCTTAGAAGGATATGAATTTGAGATAGAGGCATTGGATAGAGTTCCTCCAGGACTATGACTTAGAGATAGTTTATACTCTTGGTAAGGGGAACCTGGTGATGAATTCTATCAATAAGAGATCAAGTTCACAACTACTGAATGAGGAATCAAATCACTTGGTCTTATTATAGATATACTTCATGGATAGAGATGGATAAACTTATCTCTAGTCAATGATAGTTACCCCTCTAATCTCATATTGAGTCAGGGAGGTATATCTCAGAGATAACAACAATGAGACTACATGTTCTCAGATATATATAGGGCATGAACCTAATGGATATTTGAAATCTGGGGAGTATGTCATTATTTTTGGAGGACTCAGAATTGTACTGGTGATTTTATGGGAGGAAGTGTTGAGGGAGTTCCATAAGTCCTCTTTGTCGGAACATCCATGTGTGGAAAAATTGTACCAGGACCTTCGATGTTAGTTTTAGTGGCTGAGGATGAAGAAGTAAGTGTAAGTGTTTGCCTCTAGATGCCTCACTTTTCATAAAGTGAAGGCTGGGAATTAAGTTCCAATGGGTTTGGATCAACCCCTTAAGGTTCCAAAGTGGAAGTGGTATGGAATATCAATATACTTCATAACAATTTTACCATGTAAATCTAGGAGGAATGATACCATCTCGATGATCATTTACCAACTCACTAAGTCACCCTACTTCCTAGCAATTCCAGAATAAGGTTTAGTAAAGATCTTGGGATGACTAAACCTAGAATAGATAGTTCAACTCCATGAATTCCCATTGATGATAGTCTTAGATTGTGATTCTCATTTCACATCTCATTTATGGAAGGGATTATAGAATGAATTTGGGACTCACCTGCACTTGAGAATAGCTTTCCACCCATATATAGACGACCAGATGGAGCGGACCATTCAGGTCATAGAGAACATGTTACATGCTTTCATCCTCAATTTTGGCCAGTGTTTGGAGGATCACCTACCTCTGGTGGAGTTTTCATAAAACAATAGATACCACTCCACCATAAGTATAACACTATTTGAGGCCTTTTACGAGTGACCCTATAGGTTGCCACTTTGCTGGATGGATCCTAGAGAGTTAGCACACTTGGGCCCATAGTTGGTGTAGGCTACTACAGAGAAGGTGTAGGTCATCCAGGAGTATATAAAAACTACATAGAGACATCAAGAGTCATATGATGATAGGAAATGGAGGCCCTTGGAGTTTGAGGAGGGAGACCATGTATTCTTTTATGTCTCTTATCAACATGGGATACAAAGATTTGGTCAGGTTGACAAGTTATCTTGATGATTAATCAGAACTTTTTTGATACTGCATAGAGTTGGCGAGGTGTCATACCACATGGCCTTACCTTCATAGTTAGAGTGGGTTCATGACATCTTCCATATATCCCAGCTGAGGAGATATGTGAATGACCCATCACATGTCACCGAATGGGGTGAGCTGGACATCGATGACGTGGTGACTTTCATGGAGTACCCGATTGAGATTGAGGATTGAAAGGAGAAGACCCTTCGTGGGTGGTCGATTACTCTAGTGTGTGTTTGGTGGGGGAACATGAATCACTATGAAAGAACATGGGAGTGGGAGGCTCAGATTTGTGCTTAGTATCCCTATTTGTTTGTTTATCAATTGTTTTGGCTTTCGGGGACATAAAGACATATGTTGGGTAGAATGTAATGTCCCAAATTTTCCATGTAATTTTTTTTAAAATTATATGAGATTATTTTGAGAGCAGGTGATGAGACAACACATGATTCTGAGGCCTGGGGTGCCTAGAATAAATGTTTTAACTACTTTAAGTTATTAAATTGTGTGAATGTGTAGTTTTCTAGAAAAGTGAGTTAACTTCTAAATGGGTGCCCAAATCAGAAAGCCAAGGGAACTATTGTGTTTAGGATGTCAGGTTAACCTTAGGATATACTTAACTTTATTCATCTCAGGTATCCGGGGAGAAAAACCTAAAAGGATTTAACCATAAATAAAATAATTAAATTAAATTATTTTATTTTAAAATATTAAAAACTAAGGAACGGTGACTTAGATTGGAAACCTGAGACCACCATTGACTTCATAATGTGGCATTTTCCTTAAGCGGGGTCTTACATCGACTGGAACAGGTCAACTATGAAAGTTGATTTTGGGATATTTTAATGAAGAATAAAATAAACTTAAAAAAGTGTATTTTATTTCTTTTTAAACATTTTTCAGCGACTCTGCGATGCTGCGAATTAGAGGCAATTCAGCCCATCTCCTTTCCTAAATGAAATAGCATGGTGATTCTGCAATGATGCAATGGGATGACATGTTTTATTTTCTCACTTATTAAATAGGAATTCAGGGTTAATGGATAACCCTATAATTATCTGGAAACTCTAGAGAAAGGATTTGGTAGTTCCCACCTCTTAGCGAATGAAAAAAGGTGATGAATGTCAGTAGATCGTAGACCGAGGATCAACAAACAACAAAATCATAGCTCTATTATTCACCAACGATAGATCCAAACCTTGATTTAGGGGGTTTATTTATTCTTTGTATTTTTATTTCCACATTCGTGATTCCAATGATGAATGCAGACCAAACCACGAATAGGTTGATCTGTGGTTCGATCATTCTTGAGGGATGGATAAAATGTGGGATTATAGGGAATAGACTAATGATTATTATTATTTGTAATCATGATGACATGAATGGACCATGTCAAACAAAAACAAGGACAAGGTACGTTCTAATGGTGTTCGTTTTCTCTTCCTCTCCCCAGTTCTTGCATTCATCATTGGCGGACCCTTATGGTCACGATGTGTTTGGTCAGGTGGTTTCAAACATGGTAGGACCCCGTGGGGTGATGAAGAGAAGATATAGAGCCAAAGACAGTGATGGTGGTGACCCAAGTATCAAAACGTCATTTTTGATTTGAAGAACGGACCACCAAAACGATGGTGGAGGCCCGCCAAAGAGGAGCCACCACCGGCGCAGACACTCGGTAACAGGCGACCACCATCTCGATGACCGATGGTAGATGGTCCAGTGACAATGCATCCACGGGAAAAGAATGGGTGGCACGACCATGGTAGGTCACAATAGTGCGGACCATCACCATGGTCACCTGATCATGTCTTATAGGTGGAAGGGGTGTGGCCCGCATTCCCCACCTTGTCAGATGAACATGCCCGCATAGGTGGTCTGGGATAGAGAAAAAATGGGCTGTCGGGTGGCCCAGTGAGTTGGACTGGATGGACCAGGGGGCCATGGTCTAGCAGCTTAATGGGCCTGGCCTTTGGTCTAGGCTAGTTCGGGTCAGGTCAGCTGAACTAGGTCGGGATAGGTCAGACCCAGACCCAACCGACCCCTTTTTACTAAAATTACCATAACTCTGAAACTATGCGTCCTTTTGAAGATCCATTTATAGTGTTGGGAACCTCACGACAATGAGGTCCTTTTGAGATACTATAAGTGAGTTTTTGAGGAGGTTGGTCTATGACCTATTGGCTCGAGGAGTAGGTGTTCTCGGAACGAGTGTTCTAAAAGAGGAATCCTGTGTCTAATACCCACACATAGTATCTTGTGAACTCTGACATAAACAGAGTAAGTATTTGAAAAATATATAGATTAAGTCTCCTACGAAGATTCATAGTAGGTCTCCTAAAAATATGTAGAGTAAGTCTACTGTGAAGATGCAGAGTAGGTCTCCTACGAAGAGGTAGTGTAGGTCTACTGCGAAGACACATAGTAGGTCTCCCGTGACGAGAAAAAGTAGGTCTATTGTGAAGATGTGGAGTGAGACTCCTATAGATACTGTATGTCTCATTATATTTGAATGTATCTAGAATTTATTTAATATATTTATGCTATAGACATGTACCTAGTGTGATTTGACTCTAGTGACTCTATAGAATGTATCTTACATTTTGGTTTTTTCCTTTGTGGTTTTAGGGTCACTAATGCATATTGTTTTAGTCACCCATGCACGGGATTATCCCTCACATGTCATGTCATTGTAAGAAGATCGATAGTTTTGATGGAGTCCTTGATATTCCAGAGACAGGTGGTGCTTTAGGGTGACCCGAAGGATGTGGAAGGCTTCAACGACATTCAGAAAACTTACTATACCTACCCTTCAGGTAGGGTTTTCTGCTGATGGAATTCAGGTGCTTCAACTTTTTCAGTTATGGTTGAGCTTTTTTGAGCCCCATTTACTTTTCAGTTTTGTACTATTACTCTCACTGGCCGTCTTAGTGGGATGCATACATGTTTACTCAATGTTTTTAGTTTCATTAATATTTCTTGGAGACATTTTGTGTATATAGGTACTTAGGAAAATGTATCCCCTTTGTGGGATATTTCTACTTAATGCTTGTCTCAAACCCCATCCTATGGGAGGTGGGATTGGGGTAGTCACAGAATGAGCCCTAGGGGACGGGTCATGATAGCACATGTTTTATTACTAACCTTATCTTTATTTTATTGAAATCTTCTTCAAATTCACCAATCCAAATAAAATTGGCTCCCTTATGAGTTAACTTAGTGAGTGGATTGGATAATCATAATAAGTTATCCAAAAAACATTAATATTATCCATACAAATACCTAAAAATATGTTTCTCAGTCATAGTGGTTGGTTTAGGCCATTATTCAATAACTTCGGTCTTTGATAGATCCAAAAAATATACCCTCTATTGAGATTATATATCCAAAAAATGAATCCTTTTGTATCCAAAATCCACAATTTATAATATTTTGATATAGTTTATCCTTCATTTGGGTATTCAGTACAATCATAAAGTGATCTTTATGGTCTCATTTACTCATTGAGTATATAATAATGTCATTTATAAAGACTTCCACAACTGATGAAGGTAACCTATAAATATTTTATTCATTAAATTCATGATGATAGTAGGGTAATTATTAAGACAAAATGGAGTCACTATATATTCATAGTGTCCATACCTTGTACAAAATACTATCTTGGGTATATCCTCATCAAATAACTTATTATTAAAACATATACAAAACCAAAGGGTTGTATTGGCAAAAATTTGTCCCAAAATATCCTTAATCTTGATAAAATCCCATCACATAAAACCTCAAAAGGCATGTCTAAGGATTTATACTTATGATCAACCTTAAACTCATAAACCCATGATGGTATCAATAAATATTAAGTAAATAATACATGGAGACATATATGCTTCCAAAATTAACGAAATCCTTAGATGTTTCATGATTCTTACAACCCAAATACCATTAGTAAAAATAATTCTAAAACATAATCCTTGAATCCCAATACATAAATACTTTAATCCTTCCACTTAACTGATTAACATTAAATAAATCCTTACATTTCCTAGAGGTTATCTCTTATAATAGGGAATTTAATTGGATAATTCCTATGTTCACCACAAATAATACAATGAAATCCTTGGTAATTAATCACTCTATGAGGGTGGGGGATCATATGGAGTAGGATAGACTGATGTCTCTACAACTTGTAGGGTGTTGACTATTTTCCATATGAATAGGTTACAGATATTCCTTGTATCCTTTCAGATCAGCCACACCTTTAGATTCATCTAGAAAGAGAGCATAGAAGGGAGAAGAACTTCCTCTTCTTGGCAAGATGGACCTGAATAGAAGTATTTTTAGGCCATTAAAGAATCATGGGACTAACCAGTGGAAGGAAATTCTTGGACAAGGCTTAGCAACAAGCTCAAAAGGATAAGGAACCATTTGTGTGATTGGAGTAGCACAATACCCAACAATTATAATCTACTAGAGGATCTTAAAAATGAGATATATGTACTAGAAGCCCATTTATAGGAGAATTGTGATGATGATATTTTTTAAATAATGATAGAAATACAAAATATTCTCAGTTGAAAGCTTGCAGAGATTTAAAAGGTGGCCAGGGAACATTCAAGATCTCTTTAGAATAGGGAGTAAGATAGAAACACTAGTTTATTTAATTATTTCACAAAAGAAAAGAGGGACACAAGGAACCTAAAACTCCTACTAGATGATGGAATGTACACAAGAGATATTTAGTTGGAAGGAAAACTTATAGAAAATCACTTTGAAAACCTTCTAATGAGTCCCCCTAATATAGGAGATGGATCACTGATGAGAACATATAGTGAAGGAAATTTTTTATACAATATCCCCAAGATGATCAATGAGCAAGAAAAAGATGAGATGGAGGCCATTACTAATGAGTTGGAGATTAAATCTTCAATCCATGTTTTGAAGGTGGAGAGATCCTGAGGCTCTGATGAATTCTTGGGTACGTTCTATGTATTTTCATAGAATTTTATTAAATAAAAAATCATTGAGGCTATATAGGACCACTTTAGAAGGTGATATCTCCCTAGATCCATATGTTATTCTAAGATAGTTTTAATTCACAAGGTAAGGGAGCCAATGACTCTCAAACAATACATGCCTATATGCTTATGCATTTTTTCATAAAATATTATTGTAATCTTAATAAAGAAAAGACTCAATTTCCCTCTCCCATAGATTATTTTAGACGAGAAACATGGATTCATGCAGGGTCAGAGCACTCGAGGGGCTATCTAGATTTCTAAAGACATGGTGGAATAAATTAATGGGGAATATATTGGATCTAACATTATGATTAAACATGACATGGATAAAGCCTATGATATGAGGGATGGGAGTTTCATTTTGAAATCTATACATCAACTAGGATTTAGGTAATGGTATAGAGACTTGTTATTTAGGTTCTTATCATCTCTATAGATTATGGTGGTGCTTATTGGAAAATATTTTGGCTTCTTTAAATCTGTACGAGGACTGTGATAGGGGGATCTGATCTCATCCAATTTGTTTATCTTAGCTCAAGATGTGTTATCAAGAAACATAAAATGAGAGATAGTCAGAGGTAACATGATACCGTTCAAGAACATATCTAGATCTATCATCATCACTCATCTTATATACGTGGATGACATATTAATCTTTATGAATGGAGGGTCACGATATATCAATGGTTTTAAAAATATTATGATCATATACATGATCGAGAGTGGGAAACACATTAATTTTTCGAATATTAGTGTGTACCTTCCAAGATCATGTTCCAGCTTCCATGGTTAGAGAATACAAGAGAATCTAGGAATTCCCAAAAGACACATCTCGATAGAGTATCTTGTTGTTTCCATCTAAAAAGGGAAAATTAAGAAGGATGTGTTTGAAAACATGGTAAGAAAAATTAGGGCCCATAATTTTAACTAAAAAAACAGGTTTCTCTCATTTTGGGGTAGGATTTCATTGGCCAATAGAGTTTTGACTTCCATACCTATTCATGCATTCTCCATCATTAACCAACCCAATGGACCATATTTCAGATTGAGAAAATCCTAAATTCTTTTAATTGGTACAACATACAAGAGGTGAAGTGTCACGGGGCTTCGTGGAATTAGATGGACATGACATTAAATGAAGAAGGTATTAAATTAAGGAATGTCACATATATCATGAAAGGAATGAATGATAAACTTTCTTAGGATATTATTGAGGGGAAGACTCTATGGAGGTAGATTTATCCAAGATAGGTATGAGGATGACTAGAACACTTGGGGAAATCGACCAGGAATCCTCTCAGCCGTAGCGAAGTGCATGAACAACTCTCTAATAATGATTAATGACAAGGCCCACTGGGTGATTGGGAGAGGAAACATATGATAATAGAAAGATAACTAGGTTGGTGGTAAACTCTATTTTTTCATGATGCCCAGTTTTTGTATATTTCATTTAAACAAGATCATATTCCTCACAATTTTATCCCTACCACTCTTGATGAGGAGAAACAAATCCGTATAATAACATTATTCTTTCTGATGATATAGAAAATGTTTTTTTTATTTAGCATCTGAATCCTTCAATTCTTGCACCTTCAGTTTGTCGATTCACACCATCTAGGAGAATGATAGGTGGGCGGGCTATCTTTAGTGAAAAGATATACAAAAAATTGAATTTATGGGTCTAGAGAATCCGTAATGGGGACATACTTATGGATGCAAACATACAAAAGAAGCTTATTTAGATTGCCTCATGATGCATGGGATGTAATAATTTGAGCTTTGAGCTGGCTTGCCACTTGTTTTTTTGAAAGCGACTAGGTGAGATATGTATGGGACCTGGTTGGACACTGGATGGGTGCTCTGGCACAGTGTGATAATGGGACATATTTCATATCCTTATGGTTCTATGGGATGGATAACTAGCCTCGAGATATTAAGCACTGTGGACTGGCTTGTGATTTTTTTCTGGGTTGTTTGGGAGATGAGATATAAAGAGAATTAAGGCACTCACAAGTCTTATCTATTCCTGAAGTTTTTCCTTCTTTCTTTTATGTAGGAAATTGGTGTTCTTCTTCCTAGAGTGAAGCCTTTAAAAGTCAATAGACACCTCCAAAAATGTTATTCTAATAGGGATTAAAACATCATGCAGGGGAGGTGGGTCAAGTGGGATGCAACTAATCTTGGACTTATACTCAAGACGTACAGTTCTTGCGTTCAAGGTATTATGAGAGGAGGCGAGCTGGTTTGTGATGACTAGGGGTCCATGCTTTTGGGATTCAGCATATATTATAGTCCAAGAAACCTAATTGAGGTAGAATCTAGAGCCTTACTCACCAGCCTATATTTATTCCAAGAACCAAACATCTCTATTTCCGTAATTGAATTAGACTCTAATATTCTGGTTATCTTCCTACTCAAAAAATCCAACCCCATGGTATCTGACCTTCATCATCAAGAGATGCAGCCTCTTGAAATAGTTCAACATGGATGTTTTACACACCTAGAGGATGGGTAACATTAATACTGATTATCTTGAAAGTAAAGGGAGTCTTGTAGATAGCATAACTATCTCTCATAGTATAGGACTACAATATTTTATTAGCAGTGACTCCCTAGGCTTGTACCAATTTAGACCCCCTGGATTTTGAGGGTCAATTTATAAAAATTAATTTTCATGAAAGAAAATAACTATGCAACCTTCTTTTCCACATATAAAACATATTCCCATTCCTTTTAGAGATTCTTCTAGGTGTTTATTCCCACCTTATTGACATGTAGGAAGCTCAATCTTCTTTCATCTATGTTCATTACCACATTAAATTTCATGAACTTCCATCTTCATATTATTTTATGCATTAGGAATTTCACCGAAGTTCTTGTTGATAATCATATATCAAAATAGATTATTTGGCATATCAAAATACATTTATTTCTCCTCATAATCCAATTTGGTTTCTCATAGTCAAAAAATTTTCCATTAGATTCAGTTTTAACATGATTTCTTCTGGTTCTAGCTATTTTTTAAAACGAAAAACATTGTGTGAGAAACACTAATCATAGTGGAGAACCAAATAATAATGAAAAATAATTTATAATATGTCTAAATCAAGACACATTTTTTCAATCTATGATACTTTAGGTTTAAACTAGGTTGTTCATGGTCATTATTTAAATCCTTTATGACGATTCAAAATGAGTTTGTGAATTTTCAAAGTATATACCCTAGGAGTATCAGACCAACTGTGTAGTAAGGCCTGTTTTCATGTTCCAAGTAACACTAGAGTCAATCCCGACATTCCTTTTTTAGAGTTATTACCCCAAGGTGCATCTGTTCTAGAATCACGCCCACTTATAATATCAAGAAAGGGATTCAATAGCTTGGAAACCAGTCTCTCTATCCTTCACCAATATTCTAGGCTATTTTCTAATACTTACAATTATCATTAAAATTATCCTTAGACATATCCCTAGGGATATCACTAAAGTTTTCTCAATATATTTTCCAAATGTTAACTAAACCTTGCTCTGATACCAATCGTAAAGACCCAAAGTTCATACATAAATACTAAATCTTAATAGAAAAATATTTAATACATAACATAATGATTCTTTATAATATCATTTTGGTATGGTGCCTTTGGTAATATGGAAACATAAACAAATGTTCCACAATTGAGCTTCATCATCTTCCACTAATTTCTTCATAACTAGCACCCTTCTTAGTTATATCATAAATAATACTTTTCTTCATAATTTAGAAAAAATAAAGATAATAAAGGGTGATTTCATATGCTCAATAAGGGTAAATAAGGGAGATATCAACATAACATGCACATAAGGGTATGAGATCATGGTAATAACATTTTAGAAACCATAACCAGCATATCATATATCATAAACTTGATTTAACGCATAAATATTGATAGTTAATACGACATGAATCATAATTGAATCAAAGAACATGATCCATGGGATTATAACCTTATAATATGCTACAGATTTTTGGGATACACATAACCATAAAAAATCTTATATAAAGTCTATCCACTAAGATATTCATAACATGTTAGGCTTCTACTAACCACCTGTACAACTAATTCAGGCTTGACATAAGCGCTAATATTCCCTCTTTCAGGTTTGGGGTAACACCTTGTGTAACCTATTTCAAGCTTCAGATAACCTTATTTGTACCCTTAAATCTCATATAACATTAATCATTACACAATTCATTGGGGAGAGATATAGGTCCCACCTGAAAAATAATAAAAATCATACATATGGGTGCTATATGATCATAAAACATTTATCATATCAGAACCCATGAAAATAAATGGGATACATAACACATTTATCATATCAGAAACCATGAAAATAAATGGGATTCATAAAAAATTTATCATATCATAACCCATAAAAATAAATGGGTTTCATAGACATTCCACCATAGCATAACTCGTGGAAAAGAAATAGGTTTCAGAAATATCTTTTCATTATAATCATAATCCATTCAGAGAAATAATAAAAATGTTATCCTTATATCTTATCCCTAGTAAATAATAAGTTACATAAAAGGATGCCATTTTAGATTAAAAATGAATTTTAAATATCACATGGAACATTTCTTGAGGAAAATACATTTTTCACCTTGAAATTCACCTTTTTAAAACTAAAAGTTCACAAAACATTGTGAAAATCATTTTATTTGAAAATAAAAATTTAAACATAGGAATAAATATTTAAAAAATTTAGTTTCCATAATGATGAGAAATTACATTCATGATGTACACATTAAAACCGATATTCCTTTCTCATTTTGGGTAAAATCAAAATGGACCATGTTTTTGAAAATGCAAAATCCAAACAAGGGTAAAAATTAATTTAAACAATCGTAGAGGAACATTAAAAAATTCTTGAAAAGATTTTAATAAAACATGGATATGGAAGAAAAAATGTTTTTGACCGAAGAAAGAATGAAATTTAATTTTATTTAAAAAAATTCTTCTGTAATCTTTAGTAGATAAAGAGAGGAAACTGAAGGGAAAAGATGTATTCAAAAGAAATAACCATAGGAGAATAAATATTATGGGATTGTAACATCAAACCCTTACCACTTTGGTAAATTTTGAATTATAAGGCCCATGAAAGAGAGAACCATATATTGATATTTACATCCCATAATTTCATTATAATAATAATAAAATACATTCATGGTAATTATATACACCACACAAAAGAAATAAGTGATGTATAAGGTATGTGTCTCACACAAATAAAAGTGAGACGGAACACCCATACAGCTTTGGTAATATATTTAATTGTAAGAAACATTAATTAATAACATAAAATGAAACATTAAATATCATAAATATAAATATATTCATGATATAAAATGTCAATGTTTCATTATATACTCAACAAAAAATAAATGAGTGGTGATTATGACATATGTCACATAGAAATAAAAGAGAGACTAGAAATCCCATACATTAAGTAACAAATTACCTTTTACATGTTTGAAACTAATTTATAATAAAAATATATTCATCATACATAAATTATAGAACCATAATTATATATATCACACCATATATAATTTACTTATTACCTTTTATTACCTATATATTAACAATTCCTTTTTAAAATCATGTTTTAGTTAATAACTACTTTGTTTTTAATTCTATTTCGATTTTTTATTTTCGGTCCTTTTACTTTGATCATGGTAAAATTTTATAAATAATTTTAAAAATTATATAAATTTATTCACTATATATTTATTTATAGTAACCCATAAAAGTTATAGATCGAAAATGAAATACACTATTCACGGAGACAATTGGTCATACGTATGTACGAACACTGTTTCCATTTTCTTGATGGATGGAATGAAAAGAAGATAAATAATATATCACTTTTATAAATTCATAATAATTTCATATATATATATATATCACATATATTAATTAAATTTATCGTTTTTACCTTTCATGTAAAGTGTAAGTGAAAAACAATCCAATCGATTAGTGAGACGATAGTCCGCCATACACACTTGCGATGTGATCATATTCCCACAAAAAAGAAATTAAGAAGATATATATAGTAATATAATTAAATAATTTTAATAAAATTATAAATATAATGTAAAAACATTAAATACATCATTATATCCATCCATGAAAGGTGGTGATGAAAAATGAATAACATCGGTTCACAAGGCGGTAGTCCGTTGTGCACATGATCAGTAGTTTCGTTTCCCATTTTATGGAAGAAGAGATGGATATAGGTTATTAAATTTACATAATAACATATATGTATATGATATATAATATTTTTATTATATCATTATATTTCAATAATATTTGAAGGATGTGGAGGAAGAAATAAACCAAAATACAACGTTAGTAATTTTACAACTTCTCTAGAGATCCACTTTAGGTTTATAACTAATTCATAATTAGGAGGGTTTAATAATCCAAATAATGAATCTTGGATGTGTGTATGTAATTAGGTAATGGATTTGGTCAGGTATTAAATAAACCAATGTGCTTTGGAAGTGTGAAGAGGGTAGGAGAGAGGGTGACCTTTTATAAGCGGGGGAAAGGACACACATGGAAGTTTTGAAAAGAATGAAGTGTACCCATATTTTTCACTATTAAAAAGGATACAAATGGGTCCTTATATAACCTTAGAGGTTATAATGTTGATATATGTCGATAATATGTGTTTCGGACAAGTTTAGAGGTCATTTCACCCCTTATTTTTTTAGTTTAACCCCCAGTAAACCTGTTTTAACCATAACCCCAACAATTAATTTTTAAAATTCCTAATATTCATTTTAATAAAATTTATGTAGAAATTATTATATAAAAATAATAATTATTTTTCCAAATATTTAATCAATTTTTCCAAATTCAATTCCCATAAGTGGAAAATTTTAATTTAAAATTAATCCCACATATGCGATGAAAAAGTAGTTTTCCAAAGAGAAAATTTTCAAAAGATTAAAATGATTTTATATAAAAATTAAATATGAAATTAACTAAATGAACAATACTGGTTTATTATAATATAATTTATCGAATGTTACTTTTTATTTTTTTTAAAATTAAATAGAGCCTTATAAATTCATTAAACGATGAGGCAATTTTTAATAAAAACCATATTTTTTACTATTCATTAAAAAATTTATGTTTTAAAAAAAATCACAAAAAATCACTCTAAGATAAATTTGACATGTATATTTTAAATTTGAATTTTATTTTTTCAAAAAAATTATCTAAAATTGGAATAAATTATTTATTTAGAAAAAATATTACAAACATTTTTTGAGAATATAATATTTTCAAAACATATAAATACCATACTAAAAATTAAGTAATTATTTATAAATATGTTTTCTTAATATAAATCCATTATAATTTATATTTAAAATTTGTTTATTCCTATTCATACCACTAATTTTAACAATTATGTTTTAATGATCATGTTTAAATAATAATATATATAGTATATTGTGGTTCATTAAACACAATGTTTCATTTAATGTAATATATCAAATAAATTAAATTATTCAAAAGAAATATTTCATAAAAACTCAGGGTGTTACAACATTGGGTGTTTTTTTAAAGAGTGGATGTGCGCATAATAATGATATAATAAATAACTAAATAAATTTATTGGTTATTACTTGGTAAAAACCTAATTCCCCTTCTATTTAAACCCAGTTATGGCCACATCCTAGGGTTAACCACATAACTGTAGGGATTAAAGAGAACATGTGTGATAGATTTGTTGGATGATAACTATATCATGGATCAGCGATTGGTATCGAGAATTTTTCCTTCATCAACAGAGTTCTTGGATCTTTCCAATGAAAATGATGCATGATTCGTTCTCCATCAATGATCAATCCAATCTGAAGGTAGGATGTTTTTTTCTAAATTAATCTCCATTATGATTATATGATATCAAGAAAGAATTAATAAATTTATCATATTAATTAACGATCCAATGTTTTAATTTTGTTTGATATTTATCTTCCTTGAATTAGAAATTGATAATGTTTTATAGAATTTTTTTATTCCTCTATGATTTCAATTTTCTCCATCAATAGATCGAGGTCAATCTGAACAATTACTGAAATCCATTTATCACTCTTTCATTTCATACTTTTCTCCCATGATTCTTTGGGTATTCATTGTCAGCGTTTCTTTTGATCAGAGCTTCAACAATACTTGGAAATTGATCATTGCACAATCTATCTTTATCATAAAAGATCATTTCCGTGGGTTTAGGTTTGGTATTAAAAGCATGATCAAGGTGTGATGATGATGAGATATTTGGAGTTTGGATTAGGTGTTCTTCATTAAAGGGTTTTTGATTCATTGATGTGGTATGATAAGATTCATTCTTGAATGTATGGATGGATAGAATCCAACCACAAGAGATAGATCAAACTCAGTCAACCATATATATGAGTTCTATCGGTCTGATATGTAAGAGACCCACAAGTGATCGCAAAATAGGGAGTATTTACAAGGTATTTTGGAAGTTCTTTAAAAAACTCGAAATACAGGACATGTAGTTCAGAGTAACACATATCGTGTGGTTACCTTTTTACTGCATGAAGGGTTTACACATAGAAGAAAACATCACATACCATGTGACCTATAACCGATAACCCAACTTGTATCCATGTATTCATAAGTAGTAAAAAACATAGATATATTGGAATGACCAAGTTACATGGGCACAAACAGGTAATTGGGAATGGATAGGTATATGGGCACAACCAATGTACGCAAGCCTGGGATGAAGAACATGGGAATAAACTCAGTAAGGTCCGATCCTAGTATGACATGACATGTACTCCATATACACATCTTGTAGTACATCTAAAGTTAGTTGGAGTCCTCATTATCCTTAGTATAGATGGGTTTCATTAGGGTAAATTCCCTTGGTCCATCATAATAAGGGTAAAATAAGGCATCCCATCATGATCATAGGATGAGTGATCCCCTCTATGTATTAGAATTGTATAGAGTGAAGTATCCCTCATTACAGTCAAAGGTGTGATCATGTATCATCTTTCCCCAGGTTTGGTTAGGTATCATGGTACTGAATTTCTGTGTGTGTGATTCCCATCCCTAGTGGATTATATTGGGTAGGGTCAGGTATCCCCCAAATGCCTTTACTGTGATCCCCTAATAATGTATTGATATATTATACGTTATATCATGAGACCTTTATTAGTGAGGTCCAAGGGGAATGACCTATCAGACGAGTGCCTTCAGTGTTGAAAAGACCTAAAGAGTGAGTTATCTTGGATGAGTGTTACCTCAGATCCTTGAGTGGAATCCTAGGCTGGCAGTATGGTTGTGAACTTACATTGATAGTTAGTTTCTATCTTGAGTATTTATAGATTGTTGATGCTATCCTTACTCATGAAATGATTCCATTTTATGCTTTATGTTTGTTCATTTTGGCGTTTCCTACTGGATAAGATTATACCCACACATGTATGAACTTTTCACATAGGCGTTGTGTATTATATAGATTACATTGCTTTAAATGGACTCCTAGGAGAGGACCAGGATCATAGGGAGCATAGTTGAACTAGAAATACCACAGTTATTTAAAGGAGTTGTGTATTGAAAATGATCCCCTCCTTATAAAATTTATGGACTCATTTATAGTTTTTGTGGGCCGGTATTTGGAACTTTTTCTTTCTTGTACCTGTGTTGTACTCTGATGTTGGATTTAGTTGTATTCATGTATATTGGTATCAGTTGTACCTTTCATTTTTTTCATTATATCAGTTTTTTATGATGGGTGTGTGTGTACACGTATCTTAGGATAAGGACACCCATGTATGTGATATTCCTACTCAGTGCTAGTCTGTATCCCCTTGACTATTGGAGGTAATATTGGGTTGTAATGATCAAATTACAGCTGACTAAGTAGTCCCTAGTAGGTTGGGTTATAAAAGTGGGGTATTATAAGAGGTTGATTAGGAATGGAGTTTTGAGATAGTCTATCTACGAGGTTTGGTTTGGGAACTAGGGACATAGTGTTAAAGTGTCATGAGTTCAGATCTTAGGACATAGAACCCAGCGATTCTACTATTAATGTTGTATCTATTCACCATGAATCTTATAACCTTATTATAGACTCAATATATGTATGAATTTTTTGTAGGTTAAAAATAAAACATGGATCATGCAATAATGGGTTGTGATTTCCATGTACTTATTTAGTCAACACCCCAGATATACTCCTTGATTGTGGTACATCATGTCTATTACAGGATGCCTCCATGATTATATCCAAATAAGATTATACACTAGGATCATGATTATGATCCCCCTTGTGATGAGTCTTCAGTTCAAGGTCCTATATAAGAGGTTATACATCTAGGTTATTTTCCAAACTTACCTCTACCCTTTGAGCATCCAGTTATCCTGGAAGTACTAGTGGTTGTCATGCAAAGGATGAGAGAACTTCATGAGTTTCATAGATGGAGAACCCCCAGGTTTCAATGTTATCTATATCCCCAAGAATTATAGAATTGAATCAAGGTATTTGAGAGTGTTTTACACCTTATTATGAGACCTCCCAATCAGATAGTGGTTCTAGCGGGAATCCTTATCCATGACTTCATAGGGTGATGGTGGATTTTGGTGACTTAGATGTACGATGAGGTGACTCTCACTTGTTCATAGTTTTAGAGTCTCTCCAGTGAGTATTTTTACCCAATAATGTTATGAAAAGTATGTATCTTGGAGATTATAGATCTCTAACTGGGTGGTATGTTAGTTTCAGTGTACATGTCGAGCTTCACAATCCTCTCGTGGTACTCCATGGATATGGTTTGTGATGTGTACTTTCGAGTAAAGAACTTTGAGAATATAATTATTTAATATATCTGATTTGGAGTTGTATCTATCATTATACACACCTATACTGGAGTTCTAGAGAATGCGATAGTGGAAGATAGGTTTCTAGATGAGTAGGAGCTAATGGTTAGTTCTAGTAGTGGAAAACCAGGTGCTAAAACTTCGTCAGTTGGAATCCAATAATAGACTCAAGGGTATAGACTTGGGTGTAATTTCTAGAGATAGTGTTAAAATAGAGGGACTTCCATCTAGGGTTCTCAAGATGTATCCAATTATCCAAGGGAGAGGAAATGATACTTCTATGATGGGCGAGGACAAATCATGCATGATTTTTCGACCTCCCTTACAGTGAACAAGGAGACGGTAAATTGAATGCCTAAGATAGAAAATGGATAGAGCATAGAGATCCTTAGGATTGATGATGTAATAGAGAATCAGAGAGAGCAAGAGGATATGGCCAGTGTTTTGATCTATTTCCATCACCACTGTTAGGTAGTCCACTCTAGCCTTAGGGAGATGGTGGTTATGGACATGGGTAGCTCCAATCAGTGAAGGATTATAACATTGAGGCTCCAAGGATAATTTGAGATATGATATATGTATTATATACTTTAGTTTTAGTATTGATATACATATTCATGAGCTAGTATTTATTTGTTTCATCCCTTATTCAAGATCTAGAGATTTTAGTGGAGCCTTTTCCTCAACCATTGAAATTGGAGACATATACCAAGGGAGATTCAACAATCATACACTTTTACCGATACTGTGATGTGACCCTAGGAGGAGAGAGATTATTATGGGATATTTTTCATGTCTACAATGAGGTATTAAAGTTTCATCCTAGGTATAGACTAGCTCATCATAGTTCATACAAATACTGACTATATTAGATGGAATATACAACACATCTATGTTGATAGAATGAAATTTTCCTTTGTTGGTGAGAAAGAGGTTCCAGCAGAGTAGGATGGGGTCATAAATTGGAGAGAAAATTACTTATTAGTTAGATATTATTACCCCTGTATAAATATATGTTATGAGATTTTAGTTTCCTATAGTGGTGGTGAAGTATACAGATGTATTCCCTGAGGATGTTCTGGGCTTACATCCCCACTAAGAGGTCAATTTATTCATAGACTTTCACCCATGGAAATCCTTAATATTTGCGCCAATATAATAGATGGTCCCTATAGAGATTTGTTATCTGAGTAGCCCCAGTTCTATTATCTAAAAAGTTTAATGGGGGATTGAAGTTGTGTGTGTTTTAACATTTCCCAAAATAGGAATCTATAAATAATTAGTATCCACTTATGAGAATTGATGATCTCTTTAACTGGTAAAACGAGTGAGGTGGTCCTAGAAGATTGAACTTAAGTGGGGCTATCACCAGTCCTGAGTGTGATAGATTGATATACCATAGATGAAATTTTTATGTATCTATGGTCACTAACAGTTCTTAGTGATTCCTTTTAAAATAATGAAATCCATAGTAGTGCTCATATGACTCATGAAATGGATATATTATCCTTTCTTGGAAAAGTTTATAGTAGTCCTCATGGCTGAAATCCTTGTATACTCAGTGTTAGAGGAGAATCATACGAGACATTTGAGGATGGTCTTGGACATACTATGAGAGCAATAAATTTATGATAAGATCATTATGTTATAGTTCTATATTTAATAGGTCCACTTTATAGTGAACCACCTTTTTATAACATAAACATTCCATTACATGGGAAAAAATTAACAATATAGAGGATATTTTTTAGTTTTAGTGTCTTGTAAATTAGGAACACAATAAATGTAAAAATAAATATTCTTATAATATACTTGAAATTATTCTTCATATGTTTATTCTAAGTTAATTTTACTCTATCTAATATCTTTGGGACATAAATAAAAGAAAGGGGTGAGTATAAATCCTAATAAGAAAATAAAAAAATGACATACTTATCATGTGACCATGAGGTATATCAATAAGGCCTGATCATATGAACATGAGGCATATAATAACAGAATGAACACGAATCATAACATGGAAATGTGGCTACAACATAAAAAATGAGACATTTATAACCATATCACAAAGGTTTATCACCAGGGTGTCATAAATCATAATTACCAAGGTTGATCACCAATATATCATAAAACATGTCATATATAGAGATTAATTATTTACCCAATTAATTTGAGTGATATAATATTGAAAACTTCATATTTATTAACTCATTTTATATATATTTATCATAATAAATCATTTCATTAATATCCTGAGGAGAAAATGAAAAAGTTTTATATTAAATCATTGAGTACAGAAGTGCTTAAGGACCTGAACATTACATAATTATTAACCCATGAAAAGATAATTTGGGTTTCATACATGTAAATCCTAAAATAAATAACATATTTTTACATATAGATGAATTACCATGGGTAAGGAAGATGTTTGGGTATTCAAAATATAATAATATTTCATGAAAAATGAAAATTTCTTGAAATGATTTCTACAAAATGATGGTAGTCAACATGGATTACAGAAAATGAATAATGAGAGATATTAGAGTTCTACCATTGGTGAGAAAACAATTTTTATGTAATGGTAATATAAAAAGTTCCTAAAAATAAATAATCTTTGACATTAATAAGACTCATAAAATGGAGGTACTTGAATGAAAAGGAAGAACAAGAGAATTCGCTTACCATATAGATTTGATTCCTAAAACTTGAGGATGACACCTTGAGACCTTGAGGGAACCTTGGAGGGACTCTTTGGAAGGTAACATGACCAGAACTTTTTGGATTATGAAATTTGAGTAGAGAGTAATGAGGAATGGGTGGTATTTATACTTGTGGTGGGGTGGGTTTTAAAGGATTACATATTGGTTATTTTATTATATAAGATAACCATATTCAGGTGAAATAAATTAAATCAAATTTTATAAAACATTAATGAGTGATAGAGTGTGGTTGGATGTTTAATAACTTACAAAACTAAACCTTACCTTTCATCCAATCCAATTAATGCGTAGAATCTAAACAAAAATATTTTATTTCAAAAATCCAATTTTTAGTTTAAAGAAGTAAAGTATAACTTTATAAATGTAAATTTATATTTATAAATTATTATTATACGTATTTAATGATATTTATATTTAATTAAAATGTTTCGTAACATTTTTAATCATCATAACAATAAGTCCCCAGCCTTAAACCTTACTTAATCTTGAGTTATTACGAGATTACACATTGAGGATCTTTTCGGGTTTAGAGTTTTAGAGAATTAGATCATAAAACTTGCATTACAATCCACATATAAACAAAGTGGTTACATAAAGACAGTATTATTCATTCCCATCAATGGAAAAATATTTAAAAATAAACATGGATTCTTTCTTGACACTTCCTTGACACTATCATCATATCATGTACCTTTCCCTTGACCTGTGAAAAACATTTCAAAAAAACATGGGATGAGCATAAAAAGCTCAGTAAGGGATATAAAAATATGGAAAGGAAACATGGGTACATATATACATAATAATGAAATCATACTTTACCCATAAAACATAATCACATTAACATACCTCATCAAATCATGAATAAATCATAGAAATCATAAGACATAAAGGTAACTTGAGGCATTCATAACATTCTTACGTAGGGAGTAACCCTCTTGGTTATGTTTGGAATACCCATCACAGTATATTCCCTAAATCTCTTCGGAGAAACCTTAACGTTTCACTCCTTCACGTTACCCAATGCATTAGAGAGCTATATCGGGCACACCTACCCTTAGTTTATCACGGAACCACCAGTTTTCATAATAATTCCCAAGAACCTCAACATAATCATATCACATAAAACATGCATAAAGGAAACATAACATTCCCACCTTTCAATCACAAGATATCAATACAAAAAATTGATATGAAAACAGTATGAAAACCATTTTCGATACCAAAATAAAAGAAAAGTAAAACATGGTATTTATTTTTCTTTTAAAAAGAAGGTATGGCTTGTAGAGGAAGCCGAAACTCAAATAACGGTCACGGCGGCGGAGAAGTCATTGTTGCCGCATACGTACGAAAAAAACATTCCCTTTTGTCGTTTAGTAAAACGCATCGTATAAAAAAGATTACTTTTGGATAAACATAAAAGTCAAAGGGGTTTATACACCGTATAATAGAAGGTTGTATATAAAACAAAATATGCCTCAATGAAAGGAGATTCAGACGAAGTCCCATACCTCGGGTCTGACTTGACTCGATCGTTATTTAATGTCCTGAATAATAAACTTGAGTTAATTTCTACTTGTTTAAGAACCTTTTTCAAGTTCATTATTCCTTTTATATCACTTATTTCCATGTCATGAACACTATGTAATTATTTAAGTTAATAACGGTCATTTTAACGATCATTGGTACTTGAGTCAAAAATAAACCCTTTATAATTACAAGTTGTTCATGTATCCATTATATCCAGAATGGTATTCATGATGTAGATATCATATATATCATATATATTCAGTATATACGTGCATTTATAATATTACCTAATCATTTAGATGTAAGAAATGAAATGCACCGTTAATGGAGACGGTAAGCCGTACGTACGCATGAACGCTACTTTCATTTCTATTTCATATTTTATAGAATGGAATCATAATGATATAAAGGCATATTATAATTCCAGTATAATATCATATATAATATGATATATAATATCATAGTTACATCCTTTATACATCTCACATATGGTATTTAACGAATCAAATCACTTTGAGGGGGCGGTAGTCCGCACTTCCTTAAATGAAGATATCGCGTTTACCCATAATGGAAACCATAAAGGTATAACCAAAAAGAAAAAAACATAAGCTTAAGGAAAACATAAACATATTATATATCATATATAAATATAGTGACATCTTAATGGCCACCTTTGAAGGTGTTAAAAGAATTTTGAACAATCATCGTTTTTGGAGGCATAAATTCACCATCCACGGAAACAGTATGTTTGTTATCCATTAGATGTAGGTGTTTGTAAGTGTAGATCAAATCCATATTATAACAAAATCCTCGTATATTGAGGATACTGGAGTTGTTACAAAAGAAAATAATAAAAAGAGTTTAGGGGGTTGGAGAAGCAAAATAAAACAAAAGGACTCAAAAGAAGACATTACCTTAAAATCGGGTAACTCCCTTTGGTTTGAGCTCAAAGGCTTCCTTGGGAAGTCTTCTGCCCAAATTGAGGCTTCAAGGAGTAATAGAGGGAAGTGGAGAGACAAAATGGGCAGGGGTTGGCCGAGTCAAAGGCTTTGGGAGTGTGGGTAAGGAGGTAGAGGTGGGGGCCTTTTATAAGAGGAGAGGAGGGGCACTCTTGGAAAGTAAAGAAATATTACTTTATTTGAAAATGCGTTTTGGATTTAAATGGTCCCACATTGATATAATTCTAGGATAAGGTGATAAGGGTTCGAAATCCACCCATCCAATATGTTTTGGGCATCTGTAGGTCATATATTTTACATTATCTTTTCATTTTATTTTAATCCTTTATTAATGAGGTAATCGCTACATCATTATGATGTCATAAATACATTTATTTATTTAATGTCCAAAAATTATAAAAAAGTACTATGATGTATGAAATCGTTTTATCTTTCCAATGAATATTTATAATCAAAAATATGATCCTTATAACCCCATGTAAAAATTGTTTTCGTAAAACATATTATGTTTGTGTCATTTTTACTTTTACATTAAATAAAAGGTTATTTATGTCATTTCCCAACCAAAGTGGTTCCATGGGGTCCCCAAGTTGACCCATGGCTTGTATTGGTCGGAAATGACACATACAATAAGGTTAGGACATGTTTCTAGGTCATTTCATATTATTAAATCATTATTTTTACCTTAAACTACACTAATTACCACTAATCACGATTAAAAACTTAATAAGTTACTATTCACCAAAAAATTATTTTAATCTCATTGAACCACATTTTACTTCTTAATGACAACCATGTATGTCGGATTTCTGAAATTCAAAACACAAAGGTGGCAAAATTTCATTTAAACGAAAAATCAGTTTCTTTAACTACCACTTAGTGATATTACTATTCATCAAAAATTGAAGTTTTTCAGAAAAATACCAAAACTTCACCGTAAGATATATTTGATACTCTCAATTCAAAAGTGAAGTCTATTTTACAAAATTAAAAACATATAAGTCACATTAATTAATTTAATAATTAATTCCCGCTGTCAGAGCAAATAGCGTGTTTTTATGAAACAATAAGTATCAAAAGATTAACACCAGTTTAAGTCCAATTTCAAATTGAAATTAATTCCAATGACCACCATTGGATTAAATGGTAAAAATGTATTCTAATTTCACTTCAAAACCAATTCAATAGATAATATAATCATATAAATAAATTAGATTAAAAAGCAGTTTTGATGTAAAATGCAGTCTTTTTCACTATTCATTAAAAAATAAACATTGTCAGAAAAATACCAAAAATTCACACAAAGTAAATTTTGATGTCCCAATCATAAAGAATAAGTTTATTTTGACAAACATAGTTTATAAAATTGTCAAACTATAGATTCAAAAATAGTTTTCCATCAAAAGGCAGTAAAACAATCTTTTAAAAATATTACTGTATTCCATGCTTAAGATTGGATTTATTTTCATTTTAAGCCTCTAAAACACTATCTAATTCATTAATAGACATAGATAAAAATATCTATTATTCATTACTTACTTGGGATGTTACATCCTTCCCTCCTTTTGAAAATTGTGTCCCCGCAATTTATTTACTTATCAAATAAATGGGGGTACTTATCTATCATTGCATTTTCAGATTCCCATGTTGCCTCTTCAATAATGTGTTTTTCCACAAAACCTTCACCTGAGGAATCACCTTATTCCGTAACACTTGCTCCTTGTGGTCAAAAATCTGGACCGGTTGTTCCTCATAAGATAGGTTCTCTTCCAGCTGAACTACCTCTGGACTCAAAACATGAGATGGATCTGGCATGTACTTTCTCAACATCGAAACGTGAAAAAAATTGTGTACCTGAGATAAACTCGGAGGTAAAGCCACTCGGTAAGCAACTGATCCAACTCTCTCCAGAATTTCATATGGTCCAATAAACCTTGGACTCAACTTTCCTTTCTTACCAAATCTCATCTCACTTTTTCAAGGAGAAACCTTGAGAAAAACATGATCACCTACCTCGAAAGATAGATCCTTCCTACGGTTATCCGCATAACTCTTCTTCCTGCTCTGAG
Source organism: Viscum album (assembly GCA_963277665.1). Classification (NCBI taxonomy): domain Eukaryota; kingdom Viridiplantae; phylum Streptophyta; class Magnoliopsida; order Santalales; family Viscaceae; genus Viscum; species Viscum album. Next base: position 244,366,542 of record OY728135.1, on the reverse strand, counting down.
ATGTTCTCATGTGCTTCTGAATCAGCTGAAATTTTTCTGCCATCTCTTCTACCAATTCTGGTCCCATCAACTTCCTTTCACCCACTTCATCCCAGAAAGCTGGAGTTCGACACCGCTTCCCATATAATGCCTGAAATGGTGCCATCTGTATACTGGAATGAAAACTATTATTATATGAAAATTCAACCAAATAAATATGTTGGTCCCAACTTCCCTGATAATCCATAGAGCAAGAACGTAGCATATCCTCCAAGGTCTGAATTGTTCGTTCTGACTGCCCATCTGATTGAGGATGAAAAGCTGTACTAAAATTTAATTCAGTACCCAACGACTTCTAAAGGCCTTTCCAAAAGTTAGAAGTGAACCTGGGATCATGGTCAGATACAATGGAGAGAGGAACTCCGTGTAACCTGAATACCTCTTTAAGATACAAACGGGAAAGTTGATCCAGGGAAAAAGTATCTCGTATAGCAAGGAAATGAGCAGATTTAGTCAAGCGATCAACAATAACCCAGATTGCATTATTACCTCGAGATGTCTTCAGTAATCCCACAACAAAGTCCATGGATATATTCTCCCATTTCCACTCTGGCACTGGTAAATGCTGAAGCATCCCTTTCGGTAACTGCCGCTCTGCTTTAACCTGTTGACAAGTCAAACACTTCACAGTAAAATCAGCAATATCTCTTTTCATTCCATCCCACCAGTAATACTCCCACAGATCTTTGTACATCTTAGTACTGCCAGGATGAACTGAAAACGGAGAACTATGAGCTTCACATAACAACTCTCTCTTCAACTGTGAATCAGAAGGCATACACAGTCTCTTCCCAAATCTCAAAACACAATCATTATCAATGTTGAATTTAGGTAACTTACCTTTCTGAACCAGCTCTACCTTTTTATGCAACTCACTGTCTTGCTTCTATGCTTGCTTGATTCTATCTGATAGAGATAATCTCACAGATACCTGAAACAAAATAGAAGAACTTCCTGCACCAACAACTTCTATGCCAAATTTCATTAAATCCTTAACCAAAGGATCACGTTCCAAATGCAACATTTCTAATGAAGCATTACTTTTTCGACTCAAAGCATCAACCACTTTATTTGCTTTTCCCGGATGGTAATGAATTGTACAATCATAATACTTGATTAATTCTAGCCATCTCCTTTGTCTCATGTTCAATTCTTTCTGAGTGAATATATACTTTAAACTTTTGTGATCGGTATATATTTCACACTTTACTCCATACAAATGATGCCTCCAAATTTTTAAATCGAAAACAACAGCAGCTAATTCCAGATCATGTGTAGGGTAATTTACCTCATGAGTCTTCAACTGTCATGAAGCATAAGCAATTACCTGATCATTCTGCATTAGGACAAAACCAAGTCCTTTTAATGAAGCATCACTGTATATAACAAACTCACCATTCCTGGAAGGTAGTGCCAAAAATGGAGCATTCACCAATCTTCTTTTCAATTCCTGAAAACAATCATCACATTCTTTTGTCCAGATAAACTTAACACCCTTCCGAGTTATCTTAGTCATTGGACTAGATAATCATGAAAAATTTCTAACAAACCTTCGGTAATAGCCTGCCAAACCAAGGAAGCTACGAATCTCGGTTACATTTGTGGGTCTTGGCCATTCTTCCACAACTTTTGTTTTTGCAGGATCAACAGTTATTCCATCTTTAGAAACAATGTGACCAAGGAAAGAAATTTGTTGAAACCAAAACTCACACTTGCTGAATTTTCCATACAGTTTCTTTTCTTTTAAGGTTTGCAAGATAACCCTTAAATGTCTTTCATGATCCTCTTTACTTTTAGAAAACACCAAAATATCATCAATGAAAACCACCACAAACTTATCCAAGAACTCATGGAAAATTCTATTCATTAAGTCCATGAATACAACAGGTGCATTGGTTAGCCCAAAAGGCATTACTACAAATTCATAATGGCCATATCTCATACAGAACGCGGTCTTCAGAATATTTTCCTCCTTTACCTTCAGCTGATGGTACCCCGATCTCAAGTCAATCTTTGAAAAAAAAACTCAGCTCCCTGGAGCTGATCAAACAAATCATCTATATGAGGCAAAGGATATTTGTTCTTAACAGTGATATTATTCAAGTCCCTATAATCAATGAAAAGTCTCATAGAACCATCTTTCATTTTAACAAATAAAACAGGAGCACCCCAAGGTGATGTACTAGGTCGAATGAAACCTTTCTCTAATAAATCTTGCAATTGCTCCTTCAACTCTAAATGTTCAATTTGAGCCATTCGATAAGGGGGTTTTGAGATTGGCTTCGCATCAGGAACAAAGTCAACAGTAAACTCAACTTCCCGATCTGGTATTATTCCAGGCAACTCATCAGGAAAAACATCAGGATACTCATTTACCACTGGCACATCATTAATCTGAACAGTTCCTTTATTTTCAACGATGTGTGCAAGGTAACATTCATTTCCATCTTTTACAAGTTTCTTGGCCTCTTGATAAGTTATCAACAGTAAGGGTTCATTCTTGTACACAAACTGAAAGTCTTTCTGAAAAGAAACTTCTTTAGCTCTACATTCAATATTAGCATGGTAAATAGAGAGCCAATCCATACCCAGGATAACATCAAACTCTACTAGAGGTAGAACAATAAGGTTTGCAAGTTGGTTCTTTCCACAGATAAGGATAGGAAGATTCTTATAAATTCTTTTTGCCTCAACATTTCGCCCAGGTGTCTTTACCAAAAGTTCAGGAGTCATTTCTTGAGATGGTATTCCCATTTTACTAGAAAAGTTTTCAGAGATGAAAGAATGTGTAGAACACGAATCAAACAACACACTGGCATAATCTGAAAAAAAACAAACAAAGTACCTGATACAACTTCATTTGATGACCCAACGTCTGCCGAAGTAGTTGCAAAAGATTTCACCACCCCTTTCTTCTTGTAGTCTAACTGCTTCCCATCACTCAAGCTCTTTTTTGGACACTCGTTTGTATAGTGACCCATCTCATTGCACTTATAAAATTTCACTAACTGTAAATCAAATTTGGTATTACCTTCACCTTGATCCTTTTCAGTACAATCATGAGCCTTATGTCCCATCTTACCACATCGGTAGAACTTTCCAGAATTCAGAAGACATTCCCCAGCATGACTTTTGCAACATTTATCACAAACTGGAAACATAGTTTTCTTACCATCAGACTTTTTTGAAGAATTATTACCTTTCTACTGCCACCTCGGTCTCTTCTTCTTCTGGTTGTTATAGAACACTTGATCATCGTCAAACTCCATTTACACCTTCTCAGCACATCGAACAAGCTTTTCATAACTTTTAAACTCACGAGAAGCTAATGCCCTTCGATATTTTGGCTTTAATCCTGAGTAAAAACGATTGATTTTACTATCAAGGTCTCAGATAAAATTTGGAGCATACCTTGCCAATCAAGTGAACCTTTCTTCATAGGCAGTCACTGAGTCTTGCTCTTGCCTGAATTCCAAGAATTGCTTTTCCATCCTAAGTCGAACAGCCTTAGGAAAATAATTCTCAAGAAACATACCTTTGAATTCATCCCATTTGAGAGCATCAATCTCATCAGCGTCCCTGATATTTTTAACCATCGACCACCACTGATCTGCCTCACCCTCCAAACGGTAAATAGCAAGACTAACCTTTTGATTGTCTGAACACCCCATGACATCGAAAATCTTCTCCAGTGCTTTAATCCACCCTTCATCTTGCACAGGGTCAGATGATCCTCTGAATGATGGGGGATGTTGCCTCATGAAATGTTCCACCACTGACATGTTCCTATGCGGTTGATTTGGCTGATCTCGTGCATGGATACCACCACCATTTATAGCCTGAGTCAACTGTGCCATCACTGCAACAAACTATTCAGTTCCAATTCCGACCATCTCGGGATGCTGATTCGGAAGGTTATTTCCTTCTGTATGCCTTCCTAGCACTGCTTCCCTATTTCCTCTGCGGAAAACCATTCTGAAAAAACATGTCTTAGATGAAGCAACATGGTAATCTTTAAATGATATATCATTTCAAAAAATTTTTTTTGGATAATCATTTAATATAATTCTAACTCCTAAAGTTATCTAAACTGACCTTTGATACCAACTATAAGGCCCCAACCTTAAACCTTACTTAATCTTGAGTTATTACAGGATTACACATTGAGGATCTTTTCGGGTTTAGAGTTTTAGAGAATTAGATCATAAAACTTGCATTACATTCCACATATAAACAAAGTGGTTACATAAAGACATTATTATTCATTCCCATCAATCGAAACATATTTAAAAATAAACATGGATTCTTTCTTGACACTTCCTTGACACTATCATCATATCATGTACATTTCCCTTGACCTGTGAAAAACATTTCAAAAAAACATGGGATGAGCATAAAAAGCTCAGTAAGGGATATAAAAATATGGAAAGGAAACATGGGTACATATATACATAAGAATGAAATCATACTTTACCCATAAAACATAAGCACTTTAACATACCTCATCAAATCATGAATAAATCATAGAAATCATAAGACATAAAGGTAACTTGAGGCATTCATAACATTCTTACGTAGGGAGTAACCCTCTTGGTAACGTTTGGAATACCCATCACAGTATATTCCCTAAATCTCTTCGGAGAAACCTTAACGTTTGACTCCTTCTCATTACCCAATGCATTGGAGAGCTATATCGGGCTCATCCGCCCTTAGTTTACCACGGAACCACCCGTTTTCATAATAATTCCCAAGAACCTCAACATAATCATATCACATAAAACATGTATAAAAGAAAACATAACATTCCCACCTTTCAATCACAAGATATCAATACAACACATTGATATAAAAACATTATGAAAACCATTTTCGATACCAAAATAAAAGAAAAGTAAAACATGGTATTTATTTTTCTTTTAAAAAGAATGTATGGCTTGTAGAGGAAGCCGAAACTCAAATAACGGTCACGGCGGCGGAGAAGTCATTGTCGCCGCATACATATGACAAAAAAAATTCCATTTTGTCATTTAGTAAAACGCTTCATATAAAAAATATTCCTTTTGGATAAACGTAAAAGTCAAAGGGGTTTATACACCATATAAAAGAAGGTTGTGTATAAAACAAAATATGCCTCAATGAAAGGAGATTGAGACGAAGTCCCATACCTCGGGTCCGACTTGACTCGATCGTTATTTAATGTCCTGAATAATAAACTTGAGTTAATTTCTACTTGTTTAAGAACCTTTTTCAAGTTCATTATTCCTTTTATATCACTTATTTCCATGTCATGAACACTATGTAATTATTTAAGTTAATAACGGCCGTTTTAACGATCATTGGTACATGAGTCAAAAATAAACCCTTTATAATTACAAGTTTTTCATGTATCCATTATTTTCAGAATGGTATTCATGATGTAGATATCATATATATCATATATATTCAATATATAAGTTCATTTATAATATTACATAATCATTTAGAGGTAATAAATGAAATGCACCGTTCATGGAGACGGTAAGCCGTACGTACGCATGAACGCTACTTTCATTTCTATTTCGTATTTTATAGAATGGAATCATAATGATATAATGGCATATTATAATTCCAGTATAATATCATATATAATATCATAGTTCCATCCTTTAAACGTCCCACATATGGTATTTAACGAATCAAATCACATTGAGGGGGCGGTAGTCCGCACTTCCTTAAATGAAGATATCGCGTTTACCCATAATGGAAACCATAAAGGTATACCCAAAAATAAAAAAAACAGAAGCTTAAGGAAAACATAAACATATTATATATCATATATAAATATAGTGACATCTTAATGGCCACCTTTGAAGGAGTTAAAAGAATTTTGAACAATCATCGTTTCGGGAGGCATAAATTCACCATCCACGGAAACAGTATGTTCGTTAACCATTAGATGTAGGTGTGTGTAAGTGTAGCTCGAATCCATATTATAAAAACATCCTAGTATATTTATGATACTGGATTTGTTACAAAAGAAATGAATAAAAAGAGTTTAGTGGTTGGAGAAGAAAAATAAAACAAAAGGACTCAAAAGAAGACATTACCTTAAAATCGGGTAACTCCCTTTGGTTTGAGATCAAAGGCTTCCTTGGGAAGTTTTATGGCCAAAGTGAGGATTAAATGAGTAAGAGAGGGAAGTGGAGAGACAAAATGGGCAGTGGGTGGCCGAGCCAAAGGCTTTGGGAGTGTGGGTAAGGAGGTAGAGCTGGGGGCCTTTTATAAGAGGAGAGGAGGGGCACTATTGGAAAGTAAGGAAATATTACTTTATTTGAAAATGAGTTTCGGATTTAAATGGTCCCACATTGATATAATTCTAGGATAAGGTGATAAGGGTTATAAATCCACCCTACAATAGGTTTTGGACATGTTTAGGTCATAGATTTTACATTATCTTTTCATTTTATTTAAATCCTTTATTAATGAGGTAATCGCTACATCATTATGATGTCATAAATACATTTATTTATTTAATGTCAAAAAATTATAAAAATATACTATGATGTATGAAATCCTTTTATATTTCCAATGAATATTTATAATCAAAAATATGATCTTTATAACCCCATGTAAAAATTGTTTTCGTAAAACATATTATGTTTGTGTCATTTTTACTTTTACATTAAATAAAAAGTTATTTATGTCATTTCCCAACCAAAGTGGTTCCATGGGGTCCCCAAGTTGACCCATGGATTTTCTTGGTCTGCCATGACACATCCAATAAGGTTATGACATGTTTCTAGGTCATTTCATATTATTAAATTATTATTTTTACCTTAAACTATACTAATTACCACTACTCGCGATTAAAAACTTAATAAGTTACTATTCACCAAAAAATTATTTTAATCTCATTGAACCACATTTTACTTCTTAATGACAACCATGTATGTCGGATTTCTGAAATTCAAAACACAAAGGTGGAAAAATTTCATTTAAACGAAAAATCAGTTTCTTTAACTACCACTTAGTGATTTCACTATTCATAAAAAATTGAAGTTTTTTCAGAAAAAATAGCAAAACTTCACCCTAAGCTATATTTGATACTCCGAGTTCAAAAATGAAGTCTATTTTACAAAATTAAAAACATATAAGTCACATTAATTAATTTAATAATTAATTCCCGCTGTCAGAGCAAATAGCGTGTTTTTATGAAACAATTAGTATCAAAAGATTGACACCAGTTTAAGTCCAATTTCAAATTGAAATTAATTCCAATGAACACCATTGGATTAAATGGTAAAAATATATTCTAATTTCACTTCAAAACCAATTCAAAAGATAATCTAATCATATAAATAAATTATATTAAAAACAGTTTTGATGTAAAATGCAGTATTTTTCACTATTCATTAAAAAATAAACATTGTCAGAAAAATAACAAAAATTCACACAAAGTAAATTTTGATGTCCCAATCATAAAGAATAAGTTTATTTTGACAAAAAAAGTTTATAAAATTGTCAAAATATAGATTCAAAAATGGTTTGCCATCAAAAGGCAGTAAAACAATCTTTTAAAAATATTAGTGTATTCCATGCTTAAGAATGGATTTATTTTCATTTTAAGCCTCTAAAACACTATCTAATTCATTAATAGACATAGATAAAAATATATATTATTAATTACTTACTTGGGATGTTACAATAACATAATAGTTATGTCATAAAATCGTAGCTCCCATAAAGTGATAATTTTCACTTTTTCACTAAAAAATAAACTTTGTTAGAAAATTACCAAAAAATAACCCTAAGATAATTTTGAAACAACGAGTCAAAAAATTTAGTTTATTTCATAAATATAATTATATATGTTGGATAATTTTGACTTTTAATTAAAAATCCATATTTTTTAAATTTTTTCAACATTATAGAAAAATAAACATTTTAACCATTTTAAAAATTGTTTAGGACTTCATTATAATATATTATCATTTTAGAAAGTGTTTTGAAATATTATTTCATGAAAAAAAATTTATTTAAAACTTATAAATCTATAATAAAACAAATGTTTAATAGAATATGTTTATAGTCTCTAAAAATAATATAATTTTTATTATATTATTAAAAAATCCCGACAATCATTTAAATACATATATTTAAACAATGATAATAATAACCAACTATTTTATTGAATAATGGTCATAATGATGACAAAATATATTATTTTCAAAACATAAATAAAGATGATCATATTTCCCTATAAATACACTATACTTTTTATATTTCATCCTTCACTTTGATTCTATCAAGGTCCAATGTCATTTCCAAAATGAATATTGTATTAATAACTCTATGTTTTTTTTATTATAGTGATGTTATTGTGTGTGATGATTCTTGGTGATTGAGGAAACACAAATTTTTATATTCTAATTTATTTATCCTATATGTTTTCCACTATAATATTCTATTTGATATTGGGTGTTATTTTAGACTTAAAGTAATGTTCTTAAATAATGTAGTAAAGTGTTTCTGGTATCTATTACGTGTTATCTATCCCTTTACTATTTCTAGTTTTAATAGTCCGTATCAACACATGATGTTTAATGTTCATATGAAATTTAAAATTATTTCTATGTGATTATCTTTTAATACATAATAATTTTTTTTGAGTGGAAACATGTCCATTATTAAAAGAAGAACATTTTTTCAAGTTATTACAAACTTCCTTGGACATGTCATCTTAGAAGAGGGAGTAGTAGTGGACCTTAAAAAGGTCTAGTTAATGATAAATTTGTATCCAACCAAGTGCATGAATTATGTGAAAATATTCCTTGGGTTGGTAGGCTACTATTGAATATTCATTCATGTTTTCTCCATTATTTCAACAACTTAAACTACTTTGACCTAAAAGGGTAAACCTTTCATGTGGATAGAGAAGTTCCAACATGAGGTGTTTAAGGAGTTTCATTCATACCCCATTAGAGGTATATATAGGGGAGGATAATATGTATCATGACCTTTGACTTTAGTTATAGTGTCTATGAATGAATAGGTGCATAACTGAGTTTTCCCCTCAATGTCTCACTTGTCAGCGGGTGAAGGATGAGAACTAGGTTTCAATGGGTTTGGATTGAACCCTTGAGGTTACATAGTATAATTGGGATGATATTTATATATTTTTTGTTATAGGAGATCCATAATCAACTAGAGGCCATGACACTATCTGGGTGGTCATATATTGTGTCATTTAGTTATCCCACTTACTATCCATCTAAGATAAGAGTTTAGTAGATATCTAAGATTCCTTTACGTGCATGAGATAGTCCAAATTTATGATGTTTTATCAATGATTATTTCAAATCATGATGCTTGGTTCCTTCTAGGATTATGGAGAGGATTATAGGAGGCCTTTGGAGCTTAGTTACTATTGAGAATGGCATTCCACCCCCAAAAAGACAACCAGACTGAGTGGAACATTCAGTTTATGGAGGATGTGCTTCGGGATTATATTTTATACTCTGGATATAGTTAGTAGGATCACCTAACCTCGGTAAAGTTTTTGTATAACAATATTTACCACTAAACCATCAGTATGGAACCATTTTAGGCCTTATATGGGAGACATTGAAGGTCAAAACCGTGATGGTCGGAGCTATGGTCAACCACACTTATGACCCCAAATTTGGTGCGATTGAAACAAAGAAGGAAAAAATCATCTAATAGTGAAGGAGGAGTCCTAGAGCTATCATGAGTCTTATATAGAATAATTATCCAGGTCTTTGGAGTTTTAAAAGGAAGACCATGTGTTCATAAAGGTCTCACCTTAGTAAGGGTTGAATATATTTGGCCAGGGTGAAAATTTATCTCCTAGATTCAATGAAGCTTTGAAAATACTTTGTAGGGTTAGCGATGTGGTGCAACACTTAACCTTGAAACCATAGTTATATCAGGTGCATGATGTATTCTATAAGTTACATACAAGAAGGTATGCGCATGATCCATTGCATTTTATCAATTGGGGAGACCTATATATTGTGGATGATACTACCTTCGTATATTACCAAGTAGAGATCAAGGATCTGTTGGAGGAGATCCTTCATGGGTGAGTGATCACCTTGTTTCAGATTTATGTGCATCATGTGTTTTGTTAGAGAGTGGTCATTGGATGAATAATAATAAAATAAATAATAAAATAAATTTATTATTTATTAATTAGCACCAAACTAATTACCCTTCTATTTAAACCCTATTATAGATAATACCAATGGTTAACCAAAAAATGGCAGGGATTGTAGAGAATGTGGGGGAGAGATTTGGCATACAACAACCAGATCATGGATTGATGATCAATACTGAGGAGTTTTCCATCATTAATATAGTCCTTAGATCTCACAAAAAAATTACACAAGATTCATCATTTATTAGTGATAAATCCAATTGTAAGGTATGTTTTTTGTTTTTTTACTAGATTAATACCCATTGTAATTATCAGAAATCATATGTGAATTAATCCGTTTATCATATTAATTAATAGGATGATGTTTTAATTTGTGGTTGATATTTATCTTTTTTAAAATTAGGAATTGGTAATGTTTTATGGATCCTTGTTTATTATTTTGTGATCATTGTTTTCTCTATTAATAGATCAAGGCCAATATGAATAATAGATGATAGATGTTTCTCACTCTTGTGTATCATGATTTTATCCCCTCGTTCTTTAAGTGTTCATCACTAGTGTTCTGTTTGACTAGAGGTTTGACAATACCCAAAAATTTATCATTATGAAATCAATATTTTTCACAATGAATTGTTTTTATGGGTTCAATTTTAGGATTGAAATCATGATCGAGGTGCGATGACAATGAAAAAAGTCATTAAGTTTGGATCATGTGTTCTTCGTTCGAGGGATAACAATTTAGTGATGCGATATGATAGGAATAAACTTATGAATGGATGGGTAGTTAGAATTTGACCATATAAGATGGATTAATATCTGTAAATTGTATATCTTTATTCTATAGTAATTATATTCGGTGGATCCATAGGCGATGGAAATGCTGGAATGATATGTGAGGGATTTTGGAAATTATGTTAAAATATGAAATACATGACATATAGTTTGGAGGAACCCATGTCGTGTGATTCCCTTTTAGTGGTGGATAAGGTCTATACATAGATAAAAATATAACTTGTCGTGTGACCCATATTTAGTGACCCAATGTGTATCTCTAGATTCACGATCATGGACATAGATAGGTACATAAGCATGGACAGGCTATATAGGCATGACTAGGTACTCAGGAATGACTAGGTATACAACCATGACCAGGTACACAACCCTGACCAGTGTACACGGGAATGGATAGATTACACGGGCATGAGATGAATTACATGTGCATTGAATCAGGTAAGTTCGAGTTTAATGGGACATGTTGTATACTCCATATATGTTCCATGTACTCATTCTATAGTTGGTTACATCCCTCTTTTTCCTCAGTCTAGTTGAGTTTCATTAGGTTATATTCCCTTGGTCTATCCCTAAGGGGGTATAGTGAGGCATCCAATCCCCTCTATCAATTAGTATTGTATATATTCAGGTATCCCTCTATGTGTCTTGGGGTGTGATCCTTTAAAATTATTCTCTAGGTTGGGTTAGGTATCCCGTTACCGACTTTTAGGTCGTGTGATTTCCATCCCAGTGGATTACTCCGGGTAGGGTTAGGTATCCCCCATAGGCCTTAGGTGTGATACTATACCTATGTATAAATATCTTTTGAGTTATAGTACAAGCCCCTTATTAGTGAGTACTAACGATCATGACCTATAGAATGAGTGCCTTCAGTGTTAACAAGACCCAAGTAGTGAGTTCTCTCAGAAGAAAACTTCCTCAAAGCCTCGAGAAAAATCAGAGGACGGTAGTATGGTTATGATATTACTTTGAGACTTGGTGTCTATATTGAATATATCTTGGTTATTAATGTTATTATTTTTTATTATTTTACTCTCTTTTATGTTTTACGTTTGGTAATTTTGGGGTGTCTTACTGGCTATGATTATAGTCACCCCAATATGGGCTCTGCCCACACATGTCATGTCTTATGAAGACGACATGCCTTTCGATGGGGTCCTAGGTAGAACAGGAGAAGGTGGAGCATAGTTTCACTAGAATAACCACAAATGGTTCCAAGATTTGAGACTTGATAGTGATACCCTCCTTACTAGTATGTTAAAATATTTTATAGCATTGATTAGATTGTATTTGACCCTTTTTCTTTCCCGTACTTGTGTCACACTCTGATGTGGGATTTAGTTGTATTAATAAATCTTGGTATCAATTGTATCTTACCATTATATATTATATTAGTGTTTAGAGATTGTTATATGTGTACAACTACCTTAAGATTAGGCCTCCCATATGTGTGATATGCCTATTTAGCCATAGTCTCTAGACCCTGTCCTATTGATTACTTACATCATAAACATTATATTTGATACTTTGGATATCATTTTTTTATTATATCTAAAATATAATTTTTATAATTTTTATATTTTTGCATTCAACATTGAAATATAATAATCATGGTAAGCTGTTATGGAATTCTGAATTCAAACATATTTCACTATCTCTATTGGTGAAAAGGTTTCAATAGAGTCAAAATTTTTATTGATATGAATCCTTTATTAACTAATATTGATTTATAGTAAATAAATTTACCATCCATGATATTATATTCCTTGAATAACCATTATGAACCTATAAGTTTTACATAAACTAAAGAAACTAAAAAATTACTTAATTTTGTTACATGGAATTGATTTTTGAATTGAGAACCACCTACCATTTCTAACTTATTTTCCATATCTTTCTTATAGGATAATGAATTATTTTTATTGATGAATAATATACCTCCTAATTAGCGATTATATATCCAATTATCTTTGGTTTTATCTTTCCTATGTAGGTTTTTCTCTATAACATTGGTTTTACATGAGATATTATAAAACTTTTTTCTATGATAACTACTAGTGAATATTATGACTTGAATTTATTAAATTCTATCTTGCTCCCATTATCTCAAACCAAGATGTAAACCCTAATATAGAAGTATAATCTTTCACTTAAATATTAATTTTTTTTATCATAGGGTTTTATGTACTATCCATTTTTAAACTTTAGGATAACCAATAGAGATTAATTTTTTGTTTTTATTAATGAATGTTTATTTTTGACTTATTCTTAATAAATACTTTTCATCTAAACACATAGATTTGTGAAATAATGGTTATACATTATATTATAACTCAGATGATATCAAATTTAAAATATATTTGGAATATGTTAAAGGGTTAATGCTTCTATTTTTGATGCATGTATTGAAAGATAATTAAGGACACTGTAAAACATATAATACTCCACATCAATACTCATTTTACTAACATCATGTCTCTAATGTGTACAAGGAAATGTGAGCTTAAGAGTAAACCCACTTTACATTTTAATGATTGATAAATTCTTTGTTAATATATTATTCATCTCACCAGCTTGAATCATATGTTATATTTTTAGTAAGTATATTAATTACCTCACATTTATATTGCTTAAATTTCTTAAATATAACTCATTAAATATAAAAATTTACACCTAACTTCTAATTGAAATAGTTCACACATAGCTTGATGAGACAATTTAATAATATTTAGGGATTTATCATCTTTAATAATTTTTTAAAACAAGAAATTAAGTAATATACCTAAGGGTTTTATCTCAAAAGAGTATAAACACCATAGTTGATACAATCTTGACACTTTATTCTAGTTTTAATTAACAAAGAATTATCACACCACAATTGGGTATTATTTGTGTCTCTTTTTTTATATTCTTCATTAATCACTGATTTAAGATATCTTAGATCCATTTATAATTAAAATATTATTCAAGTATGGTATACCATATAAATTTTATTTTGAACATGAAATAAAATCTCACTGCTTTTAAAATCGACACTGAGAAAATGTTTTCTGTAACACACAATATATAGTAAAAATTTTTCAGATACATGAATAATTTCACTTGTTTAATAGAAGTTAGGATCTTATATAGCTAATATAAGAGTCAGTATCCATCTGTAACTTGAATATCCACTTCATTATTTTTATCTTTATGAACTTCCTTGGTTCTTGTATTCAGATACAAATGTATAAGATCAATAATTATATATAAAACCCAAAAAATTAAACAAAAATATTCCTTGAAATAATGAATAAAACCGAATTAGAAGATTATGTATACATATTATTAAATTAATTATAGTTTCTATTCTAATGAAATTTCATCCCATATGTTTAGAAAACAGCCTCCTACTTGAGGATCTCCCACTTTATCCTTAGTTTCTTAGAAGGAAATTACAAAAGTTCCTTTGGTATCATACTTTCTATTGGCATTTTCATGATTAATTTATTCCTAATCACCATAAGAAGTGAATATTTACCTTTCTTCAAGTTCTTATAAACTTTTGAAACCTTATTAAAAATTTATTTAACCAGTTTCTCTATACTATTCAGTTTATAATTCTCAACAAAACTGGAGTGATTGAGATATAAGGATGAGATAATGAAATGTATTAAAACATATTGATATATCTTGTATCAAAATTACACTAATTGATCAATGTAATCTATCATCTTGAGTATATGAGGACCATTTTGGTTTCTATATTTCAATTTACATGTGTTTAGTGTAATGATTACTCATTAATTTTTTACTTTTATTTTCTCGTTATAAACTTCTAAGTGATGGGAAAACATAACATTACTATCGATTTAATTTTTTTAATTCACCAAAACAATATGATGAAATTATAATGTAAAAATTAAATCCTTCATTCACGTGTCTCTTATTAGTTTTATGTTTCAACCTCATTTTCTTCATGAGGGGTATCATCAGGTAGTGGAGACTCCATCACATAAAATTTCCATTTATATCATAGTACTATAAGCAAGATCCTATACCACTCTTATAAATTTATTTTTTTGAGGTCACTTTCATTTTTCAGTATTGATCATAGTAATTTTTTGGTGTTGGTTTACATTTTTATAAAAAACCAAACTTTATAAGATTAGTACATTTACATTGATTACTACTATTTAAATGTCTCAATTTATTTTATTCGAATCCTACTATCCCTCAAATGATCTATTTAGAATACCCATTATCTTGAGTATTCTAGTGGGAAATGATCCTTAAACCTCTCATTAAATCTCATGATATGAAATCACCACTACTCTGAGAGTCTACTATAGGGTTTTTGTTGGGAAACCACATTAACTCACCAATTTTTAATATGTTGAGGGGAGTCCCATCACCTATGAATCCGTAACTTATATTCTATCAAAAATTTCATTTAAATTTACTATAATATAGATATAACTATTTCTTTGATTCCAATTTTAGTTATATTGAACCACTACCCTTTTTTGAACTCCCCACTAAGGGGAGACACCCTCAACTATGGCTGATGAGAACCCAAAACTATGGTTTGATTCTATCTTAAGTGTTGGAAGGAATCTATTTATTATATTTAATTTGATGGATGTTTAATCTTTTATTTTTTTCTTCATGACTAAAATACAATTCTATTTATCATGTTTGTTAGTGTTTAATAATTGTCACAACTTTAACCATTAATAAAAAACAATCATTCATTAGGAAAGTTCATTTATTATATCTATTCATGAGTTTTAACTATCTCATGTGATATCATACTATCCACACATTCAAAAATAATTATCCATGCATAAAAAATAATTAAACAATGACATGATCCTAAGATATTTTTTACTGGTTGATCCATCGAGTAGATTATGGATCAACCAAGAATGTAAGGGAATTCTTCAAGTCATATCCGGAATTAAATTGTATCACCCATCAAATCATGTGTATTATTTTTTGTTTGAGTTCATGCTATTTCATGCCTAAAACTGTCTTTTTGAGAATGATTCTAATATTTACAATGAATAATCCCATGTGTGTGAGGGAAACTCAAGATTTTAGAATTAGAATTTATCCCTAAAATGTGGAAACACAAAAAATTAAACATTTAAATATGGAGGGATGATTCTTATTCATCTAAAACTGATATTTAAAAAATAATTATTACATTTTAAAACTCAAATGTAATAATTAAATTAAATTAAATAAATAACCATGTATGAATGGGTCATTCTCAACTCATGATCATTAAAAATTTATTAATATTTTATAATATAAATTATATAAGCTAAAATTATTTAAGGTGTAACATCCCATTGACTGCTTTTAGGTTATTCCCTTCTCTTTGGTTATTTTCCTCTTTAATTGGGTGCGTGTTGGGACTTTTGAGGATGGCAACTTTTTTTTGAGAAAAATAAATTAAAAGTTTAGGGATGGATATTTTTTGATGTAATGGAATATGGGTATAAATGTGTAAATTTTTTTATGGGGTTTTCACTATGTTTGGAGGATGCCCGAGTTGAATATGATGTTTTCTACTGTACAATGAGAAATTACATGACATATAAAGGGGTTACATGATGTGTACTTGATTTCTAGTCACAATTTATAAAATTTTCACACAACATGAAAGGATAACACATTGTTTAATGGTTACATGACATATAATATTGAAAGATAAATTTTAATTAAAAAGCGGATGAGTGTTTTGGCATATGTGATCATTGTAGATTACACGACATGTAAAGGGATTACTGTCACAAGTAGGGATTTTATGGTGCCAATCTACTAAAATTTTATTTCATTATCCTATAGATCCTTTATCTCTCATACTAGAGGATTCTTCAGAAATTTTGGGGGACTCTTTTCGATCTAGATTCATATATTCGACATTGGGTTACCACAGTAATTGGTTCTCGCTCTTTGGGTGAGTAGGACTTTCATCTTCCTCAATTGTTTGGCCATGGTATAACTATAGCATTGAGTTATAAGAGTCTTTGATCCATGTTGAGGATTCCTCTTGTTCCTCTTGAATATTTGTGGTGTGATCTTGTTCTGGGGGCCACTTTCTTTGTTTGTTGTGGTGCGGTGGGAGAAAATTCTTAAGGTATGTGTCATTTCCTCTTCTCCAACAAACCTTTTTTGAATTGGAATAATTCGAAGATGTTTATATTGATCATAGGTCCCCTGTTGTTATTTTTTCATTTTTCTTATCAGTGGATCCTTCATGGGTATGTGCGAACCTCAGTTTGAGGTAGGTGGTTTCGTATCTAGCATGTGTTGGATGAATTTCATTGCTCTTATTTTTATAAAATTATTTATAAATTATTTTTTCATGATTATTTTTTTGTGTGTAAATAGATTTGTGATAAAAGTGTATTTTCCAGGTTTTTGGTAAATGTAAAAGGGGTATTTTTATAGTATATAAATGTTTTAGGAAATGTAACACATGGGAAGCCTTGGGTATATAGGTGTAGGGTTTAGAATAGGACCTTCATTCATATTACTATCATGGGATTTTATCATGGGGGTTTTCTCTTCTCCCTAGTCCTGTTATTCTAGGGGCATGTTCTTGAAATTGTTGGGAGGTTCACTCATGTGGTGTTTTTATGCTCTTTAGGCCAATGTTATAGGGAATTATTGTGAACTATTCATTATTGTGATACACATAGTTTTCTAGCCTGACCTATTTCATTCCTTAGTGTGATTTACCTATGAATTTTATTTGTACTAATTTTTTTTTGATATGACTTATTTGACGTTGAAATTAATATACCAATATTTTTTTTGGAATTGTTGGAAAACGGAAAATGTTTACCATGTTTTTGATAAAACATATTTATTTCTTATCATGTCATGTTTTATTTAAAATGATCATTCTTTATTTTTTTTATAGAGACTTATTATGGAACCCCTGGGTGGGACCTTATTGATCCTATTAGATCACAACCTGTCCACTTATTCATTGGTGCATATACATTTTAATGAATTTCAATATAGGAAAAGGAAAGACACCATAGTGAAGCTGCGAGGCTTTTAGTCAGCTAAGTCTGGGTAGCTGGATGGTGAGATGGTGGATTTTTACCCATGATATCAAATGGATTAGTTGTTATTTCTAGTTTTGTTAGTCCTTTATGGTTTTACTTATACTTGGAGATTTTTATACTCTTGTTTCATGTGGTTTCCACTGTTTTATTTCAATTATGGAATATATATTCCTTCCACTATGGTCTATATATATAAATATATATATGTTCGATGTTGTTTCTTTAGGTTGGGTGAAATCATTCCCACTGGTTGTTGTTTATTTCTTGGTTTCTAGTCAAAAACCCATGGGGATCAGGAACGCCCATTGGGTATGTGGCATATCGGGTCAGGTACTAGTTTGAGAGGGTATTTGGTTCAGTTCATTATAGTTTTCTATTCTAGGTGATTAGTCTTCAAGTGTCCTTATCTTGGAATGTTTAGTAGACTAGAGATAGGATTGTCGACACTTAAGAGGTATGTTATGATGAGTGCCTAGCTAGATCTTTCCACGATGAGACTCAAGTTACCATAGTTTTTTTGGATGTGTATCCTATTTTGAGTTATTGATGTTAATTTTATTTGTTTATTATTTTTTTCTTGTTTGAACAGATATTGTTATGTTTTTGAATCGTTTCTTCTGTTTTGATGTGTAGCGGTATGCCTCCAAGATGTGTTCTATGAGTTCCTCAGGAAGATGTAACTGATTCTCCTCAAGGGAATTCAATAATGGATCATAATTTCATCGAGGTAATTCAATGATCAGTTCATGTTGTTGATCAAAATACACAAAAATTTTAGAACATATTTGTTGAGGTACATACAAGAGATGAAAGAGACATGGATCGATCACGAGAGTTCTTGCGTGAGAAGCCACCTTTTTTATAGGTACAAATGAACATCAAGAGGAATAAGAATGTATTGAAAAGATTTATAAGATATTAAAATTCATGTAAACACATGTGAATATCAAGGTAAAGTGTAAAAAATTCAGACTTGAGGGTCCTAGTAAGCGTTGGTGGGATTACATTGTACAAGAAGATAAGCATGTGGTCTTGGAGTATAAGGGTTTCAAGACTCTCTTATTTTAGTAGTTATGTATATAGTTTCCGATGATATCAAAGTATCTAGAGTTTCTATATTTATAGTTGTGAGATCATGCAATGTCAGAAGACACCAATCAGTTTCTTGATCTGGTTCGTTTTTCACTAGAGGTTGTAAAGAATGAGACCTACTGAAATCTCAAAAGTACCTGCATGGTTTGCAACTGAATATCATGTCCATGGTATTTATGCTGATGACTTTGACATATGCAGAGACAGTGGATAATGATAGTATGGAATATATGAAAATGGTAGGAAAAGATGGATATTTATCCCCTTCTCTTCCACATAGTAGAATCTTTATTGGAACACTAGGTAAAAATAAGAAGTGATATGATCATCGCAGGAGTGGTGGAGGTGGTTCTAGACAGAAGGATAATTCATAACCTCCGGTTATATCTAGTAGCATTCCTATGAATTTATATTAGTTGGGAAAGGATGGACACACAGTATGTTCTTTTCATTCACTTGATAAGTTGTATATCAGTTGTGGGTGTTTATGTTATTTGAAAAATTTCTATCAGGATATGTCTAAGCCTTGATATGGTCAGGGATCATCGACTCCAATATATTTTATGACATATTATGGTGATTCAAACACGATAGGGATCCATCCAAAGGCCTCAGGAGTGACGAACCTTCACACAATAGATGAGTTTTCAGTGGAGGTTGATGCGTGTCCAATGACAGTGAGAGGTAAAATCTACATTGAATCCTCAGTAGATATTGTATAATTTGATACTAGTGATTCCAATTAATTTATATCTATCCATTTTGTTGACATGATTAACCTTCCAATAGAAATCATGTCCTTTTTTCTAGAGTTAGGGACACATCTTGGGAAGAGGAAAGCGAAGGGGTTTTAGTGTCCTTGATTACTATATATCACTGATACAAAGCTAGTATGGGATTTTTTTATTCTCAATATAGATATATTTTATTTCATCATCATGATTTATTGGATTATTGTTCATAGAGATATGTTTTATTTTTATCATTATCAAGTATCATTTCTTATGGTCGATGGGAGCTCACAAGTGTTTCCATGAGAGTGAGATCCGAGGTTTGTTTGTGAAGGGCCTTCCCGCCAAGAACATCAAAGTCTTTTTATCTACTTTGGTAGTTGATCTCGATAACATTTCTTCTAATATTTATATTATAAATATTTTTTGGTGGTTTATTGACATTTTCCAATATGATTTCTCTGAGATTCCTCCATATAGAGAGGTTTATTTTAAAATTGACATGATGTTAGGAATTCAACCAATATCGATACCTTTTTATTATATAGAACTATAATAGTTTAAAGAGGTCAAAATTCAGTTTAAAAATCTGGTGAAAAGGGTATGGTTTTCCATAATGGTTTTCCTTGATTAGCCCCAGTTCTCTTTCTGAATAAGGGAGATGGTTCACTCCAGTTGTACATGGACTATCAGAAGTTGAATCGGGTAATGGTTAAGAAAAAGTGTCATTTTACTCATGTCGATGATAATTTTAATCAATTAGGGGGGATTGGTTTTTGAAGATTGATCTTTGGCCAGTTTATCATTTTATTTTATTTTGGGAGTGCGATATACTGAAGACATATTTTAAGAGAAGGTATGTCCATAAAGAATATCTTTTGATACCATTTGGTCTCACTAACACTCCTACAATTTTTATGGATTTGATGAATTAAATATTCTATCAGTATCTATACACTTTTTTAATAGTGTTTATAGATGATATTTTGGTCTACTCGAGATTCGAGCATGAGCAATAATACCATCCGGGTTTGGTTATAGAAATATAGAGAAATAACTATTAGTATGGAAATATATGAAAATGAATATTTTGGATTCAAGAAGTCACATTATTGGGGAACATGATTACTAATCATAGATTATCATTTAATCATAAGAAGGTAAAAACTATATTATCATGGGAAGATCCATGAAATGACTTTGATATTTAGAGATTTCTTGGTCTTGCTTGATTCTATTGACACTTTTTCAAGAATTTCTGAAAGTTTGTGTTACCTTTGACTACTATTACCAGGAAATGGGTGACATTCTTATGGGATGAAAAGTGTCAGTCCTCTTTTAATGAAATGAAATGAATTTTGACATCAGCTCCTATTCTGATCTTATCTGAGTCCGGTAAAGGATATGTGATTTTTTGTGTTGATTATGGTGATGGTTTGGTTTATGTTCCCATTCAAAAAGATCATGTGGTAGATTTCACATCTCATCAGCTTTGACCACATGATAACAATTACCCCACTCATGATTTATAACTTTCAGTAGTTAAGCATGTGCTTACGTGTTGGCAGTATGATATTTTTGGGTAAAGATTCAAAGTATTTTTTGAACATACAAGATTAAGTTATATCTTATCTTAGAAATAATTGAATCATAGAAAGAGGAAATGATAAGAATACCTTTAGAAATTTGAATTCAATATCACCTATAGCCCAAGGAAGGGGAATGTACTTGTATATTCTCTTAGAAGGAAAGTTCCATCGCAAGCTCTTTTAAAATTAAAGGAAGAGTGAAACCTTATGGTGATTTTTTCTCAGTGACATCTAGATGATCAGGATGATGTTTCTTGTATAGTTCTAACCAGTGTTTAGTTTTCATAATCTCTCATTGATTCTATTAAATTGAACTAGTATCAAGATGATGTTTTTAGGAAAATTTGAGAAACCCTATATCGGGAGAACATTTTTTGGTTGGTCTCCCTCTTTATATGGTATTCTCAGTTTTTAGACTAATTTTTCATCTGAGTATCTATAAGAAGTTCAGTTTTTTAATTGTCATATTTCTTCATAGGGCTTTCATCTGGGCAATAAAGATGTATTATGATATGAGATGAAAATTATGGTGGCTAGGCATGAAGGATGTCATTGCTGATTTTGTGTCCCGTTGTTAGACCTGCCAAAAAATAAAGGTAGAACATTTAAAAGCTTATATTTTTCTTGATCCTATTCGAGTTCCTTTTAGGAAGTTGGATGATGTGTCTATGTACTTTTTGTTAGATTACCATGGAATCCTTGAGGGAAGAATGCTGTCCGGGTGGGGATTGATCAATTAAAAAAGTCACTTCATTTTATTCTGACCAGGGACACCAGTAAAGTCGAAGATTTAGGTAATATATATGTGAAAGACGTTTTGAGGTTGAATGGGGTTTCTTATACCATTTTTTATGATAGGGATCTTAGTTTTAATTCAAGGTTATGGAGAATTATCCAGGAGGTGATGGAGACTCAAGTCAGATTGGGTACAACTTATCATCCACAGACAGACGGTCAGACGAAGCATGTTATTCAAATCATCGAGGATATTCATCATAACAATGTACTGTATTTTGGTGGAACA
The DNA here is from genome assembly GCA_963277665.1 of Viscum album. NCBI lineage: Eukaryota > Viridiplantae > Streptophyta > Magnoliopsida > Santalales > Viscaceae > Viscum > Viscum album. The sequence continues at coordinate 244,344,052 of OY728135.1, read as the reverse complement.
TGGTATATCCATATAGTATTGGTTGATTTTTCTAATAAAATCAATTATTAGTCATCAATCAGAATCAATCCTTTTGTGGCTTTGTATGGGAGCCCCTGCAGGTCACCTATTTGTTGGGAAGAGGTCGGAAAAGCTTATTTGGTTGGGATGAGTTTTGTTCAGGAGAAGTCTATAAGGATTCAAGGTATATGTTAGCATCTATTTTCTACTCACATTCAATAGAAATATTATGAAGTTCAATTGTGTCATCCTTTAGAGTTTTCCATAGGTGACAGGGTTTTATTGAAGGTTTCTCCTCTATTAGTTCGCTGCCAGCTAGGAAAACATGGAAAGTTGGATCTAAGATATATTGGACTATTTGAGGTCATTAAGAGGATTGGGAAGGTTTCTTATCAGTTATAATTTCCAACTCAGTTGATAGGAATTCATGATTTTTTCCACATTTCACAACTAAGGAAATATCATCCTGATCCCTATCACATTCTATGTTTGAAAGAGATTGGGTTAGAACTAGATGTTTTTGTTGTTGAGAATCTAGTTTAGATATTTGAATCTCAGGTAAAAATTATGTGTGGGAAGTCGATTATGTTGGTCAGAGTGTTATGGTGACACAGATAGGATTCTCACAAGACTTGGCAGCTTGATTCATTGATGAGGGAGTTGTGGCCTCACCTCTTTACTAGACTTCATTCTTCCACATGAATTCCCAGGGATGAAAATTAGTATTGTGGGGAATTTATAACCGGTTGTTACCCACATTGAAGTAATTACCATCTATAATATTGTTTTCCTTTTTAATTGGGCGTCTCTTAGGACTCCTGAGGATAGAGAACATTTTTTTGAGAAAAGTAAATTAAAATTTTAAGTATGTTTGTTTTTTTAAATTAATGGAATCTAGTTATAAATGTGTTAACAGATTTATGGGGTTATCCCAATGTTTAGGGGATGCCTGAGTTGGTTCTGATGTTTGCTGCTATATATCGGGTGATTACACAACATGTGAAGGGGTTATATGATTGGAACTTGATCCTGAGACGCAATTCATGAAAGTTTTACATTGTTTCAAAGGATTACACACCATGTAATGGTTACATGACATGTAATGCAAAAATATCAGTTTTGATTTAAATTGAAACAATTTTTCTAGTGTATATGATCATCATAGATTACATGACATGTAAATGGATTATGCATCATGTAATTTTCATGAGAATGGATTTTAGTGTGAACCTTAGATGAAATCTTATTTAATTCTCATGTAGCTCCTTTGTTTGTCAACAAATATGGATTCTCTAACAATATTTGGAGACTCTGTTTGATCTAGATTGATTCGTTTGGTGTTGGGTCATTGTAATAGTTGATTCTCATTTCTCAAGGTGAGTATTATTTTCTAATTCATTATTTATTTGGTAATTTTAGCACCATATCATTATGTTATCAGATTCGTTGAATTTTGGTGATGATTCCTCTTGTTCTTATTAAATATTCGGGGTGCAATCTTATTACATGGGACATTTCCTTCGTTGGTTATGGTGTCTAGGGTGTGTGTTCTTGAGGTATGTTTCATTTACTCTTCTCATCCAACCATTTTGTTGAATTGGATAAATTATAAGATATGTAGACTGATCATAGGGCCTCTATTTTCATTTTTTTCATCCACATTTTTAGTGGATCCTTCATGGGATTGTTTAACCCTGAGTTTGAGGTAGGTGGTTCCTTCTCTATATTATTTTGGATGAATTGTATTGGTAAAATTTTCATAAATTGATTTATAAATGAATTTTTCATGATTTTAGTGTGTGTTTAAATGAGTTTTTAATAAAATATGGGTTTCCCTTATTTTTTTGTAAATGGAAAAGAGGTATTTTCAAAGTATAGAAATTATTTTACGAAATTAAGAACATGGGAAGCCTTTAGTACATATGTAGAAGTATTATCTTAGGGGAATAATTCATATTACCCTCAAGGTATTTTACCATGGGTATTTTATCTTCTCCCTTGGCCTTTTGTTCTAAGTACATGTTCTTGACAATTTTTTGAGATTCACTCATGGGGTTTGTCTCTTCTCCTTAGACCCGTGTTATAGGGAATTCATGTGAACTAGTCATTTTTTTGATACAAGTAGTCTACTATCCTAACCTATTGTTCCATGTAATTTTTTACCTATTTTTTTTTTAAATTTTTACTACTTTGTTTTTTGATATTCATGATTTGAATTTGAAATTGATATACCTCAGTTTTTTTGGAATTATTAGAAAATGGAAATTTTTACAATGTTTTTTATAAAACTATATTTCTTATTATGCCATGCTTTATTTTAAATTAGCATTATTGAATTATTTTTATAAATAATTGTTACATAACACATGGGTGGAACCCTTTTGAGCCAATTAGCTCACACCCTGCGCACTACTTTAGTGTTGCATATCCCTTTTTATGAATTTCAATGCAGGGAAAGGCACGGTGTTGTAGTGAGGCGGTGAGGTTTTGGTCAGCTGAGTATGAGTAACTGGATGGAAAGATGGTATGGGATTACCTATACCATTACATGGATTAGTTGGGTTTTCCTATTATGATAGTCCTTTGTGGTTGGAATTGTACTTATAGATTGTTCTACTATTGTATTATTTGGATTAAAATATATTATTCCAGTTATAGAATATATATTATTTACACTGTTGTCTATTTATATATATGCATGTGTCATGTCTTTGGTTTAGGTTGGGTGAAATTGTTCCCTATGGTTGTTGTTCAATGCTTAAGTGCTAGTCATCATCCCGCGGGGATTGGTAACACTATTCTGGTATGTGGTGTATCGGTTTTAGTACCATTTTGAGAGGGTATTTAGGATTGTTTGTTATATAATGGATTTTTTAGTACTTTAAAGTAGCTCTAAAATAATTTAAATGAATAATTAATGTATTCTTTAATACATAAAATATTTAAAATATATTCAAGACACTAAAAAACATGTTTCCAAATTTTTGGTAATTGTTTTTGTTTATAGGGACATTAAATATAAGTCTAGAGGGGATAAATAGCTTAGATAGATCAAAATGATAGTCGAAGGTCAAGAAGATCCCGGTTCAGGTTAATATGACCTTTCTGAGTGTTGGGTTAGTACTGGTAGTGGTGGAACCCTGTGGTTCCACTTCTATAATAATTTTCATTATAACATTGTCCGATGCATCATGTGGGATGAATTTTTTTCGCACCCCGTAGCTAATGTAGGGTGGCCTTAAATTCAACACAGGGTAGTAAAACCTCATGTGAGTTGTTTTTTATAATTTTTTTCTTTATATTCATTTGTGACGTTTTTCTATGGATCCCCTCAGGGTTCCCTCATTGGTTACACACATCAACAACACCCCTAACATCATATTTCCACACACACACACACACACACACACATATAATGAATGTATGAATGTATGAATGTATTTTATTTATTTATAAAAATAATTTTTATCTTTTGATAGAAATATTTCAGCTAACCAAACATCGATCAATGTGCATTCCGTGTTTTATGTAAAATATTGAAGATCGTTATCAGAATTCTTGAAAATTTAATTGAAATATCTTTCTAAATAATTGCATGATTTCTATGATACCACTTGATGTAATTTGGTCGATTGAAAAAGTGTAAAAAAATTTATTTTAAAGATTTTCTTATTCGAATTCATTGTATCTCATAAGATATGGAATTCCAATTCCTAGATTATCCTACAGATCTCCCTCAAATTAATTTAAGTGTGAAGAATTAAATCAAATAGTACCAGGGTGGAATAATATGATCCTAATGTACTCCACTCATCTCTAGATTTCTATAGATTTATGGAAATAAGTGATAAACCCTATAGATCATACACACATGAACTATAACCCCTAAAATTTAATTATTCGATTATTGAGTTCTAGAATGAAAGATCAATGTGCTTTACAGTGCTCGTATAATTTCCATATGATCAGACGATCAATCCTTGAACTTGGATCAATATATTCGTGATCTTCTCTTTGATTTAACACTCCAAAACTGGAGATAATGAGATATTTTAGAGATAATTCTTAAAAGGGTTTTATCTCTCACATTTTGGGTATAAATTATTTAATATACCAAGGTTTACACTATTTAAAATTTCACTTTGTTCCCTTTAGAAGTGTTGACCATAAAACTGATCCATTTGGTCACTAATGACTTAATTAACCTATCATAAGTTTCCAAAATACTTCATCACTCAATTTTGACACTCTCATGTGTCCCATGATGAAACATAATTCATTTAATCAGCTCATTTATCCTAAATATGTTTACCAAATCTTGAATAAATAAGATTTATTCAAAAAACTATTTTATTACACTCAATTATTTGAACATAAATAATTCATGAATAGATTGAGAAAAAAATTAAATTACAATTATTCTAAACCTGAATAAAAAGATTTAATTAATTTACTTTATATCATTTAGATTTGGACATTTACCAGCCCCCACATGTGGGGACCAATTTTCCCTAAACTCCAATATATCTAAATTTGTGGAACATATGGATTCACCTTTCACATAATCATCTAGGGAATTATCTCGATAGTAGTGAATCATATTCATCGACCATGATTGGTATAAACAACACAAAAAAATACCTAAAGAGATAATGGTATGTTATAGTTATGAAAACCTCCTATGAACACACATTAGATAATATAATCTCTTTATCATGTGATATCTAAAAAAACAATATGTATAATTTATTGAACATTCCTTCAATAATTTTTTACGTTTTCTGTAACTGTATTTGGTAGAATTTAATTCATATAAACATATTTAGTCAAGGAACTACCATCCTGGTTAAGTGGTCAAATATATCTTATTCTTTTTAGAAGTGACAGATCATGTATTAATAATTCATTCAATATCATATCATGAGTGAAAAATTTAACACATATACCTCACAAAAACAATGAAAATTCACGGTTTTAATTATGTGTAAAAGTACATGATTATGTGTTATACACCGATACTGATCTTAATTGGGGAGATTAATTGACATACTCATAGAAAGAAACATCCAATGACACCTAAAACATGTGTTTTTACTTTTATAGGTTCATTACTCATGATATCCTCTACTCGAGATCAGTAGGTGATAATTTCATGAGAAGTAGCCTCAGTGGTTATGATACCCCAAAACCTAATAGTTAGACATCATTTTTATCCTATTAGTATAATGTATGTTGACCATAACACATTTTAGGATTAATATCATTGTAACTCAGGGTTCACATTATAATTGTTAACTTTTATAACCTTTTGATATGATAAATAATACTAGTTCATTACCCTTTAAATAGTATGTATTGAATTAATAACACTTATGGTAATAAGTCATATTTCACAACTATATATATAAAATATATGGTAATAAAAAAGTACGACTCAATCTGGGACTTGGAAAACCACTTTTACAATAATCACTTCCTTTCACCACTTCCTGAATGATTTATAATACAATGATCCAAAATTAACCTCAATTAAGAATTATATCATTGGTGAGGTTACAACATGGATATATATGTAGAAGGGAATAATATGACCCTTACATATTCTTGGTTTCCTAAACTATGTTTTCACATAATAAAAATATAATTTTTTCAATGAATATTCAATTGAAACTTTTATTTAAATTAATATGATTTTTATTAGTTTATTCAAAATCTCTCATCTAGTGTGTTGAATTTAAAAAACCATTTATTTTTTTTGGAAACATAAACTCTTATCCATTTTAATTAATGCATTGGTTTTTAATGATAACTAAGTGTAATTACTTTAACATAATAAAATTTAAGGGAAATGTTTTTACCAATTATAAATGTATACCTATAAATAATATACATATTTCAAGAAACATAGTATAAGGTTTAATAGTTTAATTCATAAATACAATTTCTCTAGAAATGGTTAAGTTTTATAAAAGGGATTTTGAATATTGAATATTTATTAAAAAAACATAATTTTGAAATAATGTTAAATTCAATTATTTTACCATGTTCAACCTATTAATTGTGGTCATATTTAGTGGGAACACCTTATAACCAATTCCATAAATAATATATTACTTTTTTTTCCATAGTAAACACTAGTGACTTAATTATCACACCAAGTTCCTTTATTGGAAAGGGTTCAAGAGAACATATAATGTGAATCATTCTATATTTTATATTTGATAATAATTATCCCCTTATCATGCTTTGTTCTTTCTGAAATTCTTTACTTGAAACTTGTATATTTTCATAGATTCATGATATAATACTATTATATTATTAATTTATTATTCCTTAACTATATATAAGTTCTAATTTATGAAATGTTGATACGATGACTAATATAATATAAATAATCAAATATACTTTTCATATTATGAGCATGATTATTACTTGTTGTATGGTGAGTATAATAGAAGGGGAATTTGTTAATATATTCTTATTATATATAAACTTGTTAAGTAGGTCCATCTATAATTGTCTTACATGGTTGAATGTGATGGTTTTTGACCCCAAATCTATATTACCCCTTTCTATATACCAAAATAGAAATATAGCTTGGATAACCTAATTCTATTATGAATGATCCACTTTTTGATTTGACGGAATGGGTGATGCACCTTGAATTCATCAAAATGGATTTTTTTAAAATAAAAACATTAGTATATGATTCATCTATGAATCTGAGTCAAGATCAATGTTGGGTTGTCAGATATGGATCCTTATTGTATTGGGTGTAACTTGGTAAATATTATAAATTCATATGTCCAATTTTTATTTGTTACCGTTATCATGTTATTCCTATTGTTAGCTAATAACACAGTTTTATGATATATATATATTTTTGCAAATTAGTATACATGTTTATGAATACACTTGGTTTTCACTATAGAGACAAGAGATGTTGATGGTGACCAACTAAGTATTTATATGCTCACACCTATCATAGACAACTCTTTGAACATTAAAATTTATATATTACATTTCAGATACCCAATTATAGTGGAATGTTTATGTCATATATAGGAGTTAAATCCTCTTGGACTCTAGATCACAAGTTGAGTATCTTATAGTTCTTTAGTGGATTGGTGGATCATATATATAAGGTCTATCCATAGTTGTTCTTATGAAGTTTATACACCTGGAACCTCTGATCATTAGTACTTTAGGAAAATTTTGGTTTACAATTTATGTTTATGACGGGTTATGATTTATTTTACACATTTTTTTATACCTTATGAATGATTTTAGATCGGTTATGTATGCATATATTTCCCATATAATTTTTATATCATTTATTGTCTTGTTAGCCCAATGAGAAGGCACGCTAAATGAAGGTGGTATTAATTTTAGTTTGTATGTTCAAATACCCTAAGAGGCATGATGATCTTTCATTGGTCCTCTAGGAAAAGTTTTATAAAAAAATCCTTTAATCCTATTGAGTTGGAACTTAGTATAGGAAATAATATAATAAGTTAACAACATCAATATTGTCTATTGTACTCACTTACCTCCATAAGATAATTCTACTTGAGAATTAAAATTCTTCAATATTTTCTCTATGATATCAATTATACTAACAAAAAAATTACCAAATAATTGTGAAACCAAAAAGTATGTGAGATATAAATCTTGTTTAAATAATTAATCCTTTTATAAAATATATATCCTTTTCAAATGAGGATGGAATCATTCAGATTTGTTTCCAACATAAACTCCCCATAATTTAATGTTGATACTTATCTATTAAATGTAGACTATTATCCTTATTCATCAAGATCGAATACCACTTTATTCATTCCCTAAACCACTTGAAATTTCATATTTGGATTTGAAACCACTTTATAATTATATATTAGAATTTATCACTAATTTTGATTCTAGATTAAACAACTTTATCCTCCTACAATTCATCAAAACTTCATAAATTAATTATACCTCACAATTTACTCACCTCATTGATCATATATCCACCTTAAAACTACACCACATAAATAACATTTATGAAAATAATACAAGGATATATAGGCACTTATCAAACATCCTCAAGTGGAGAAATGAGGTTGGTCATGGTGATTTAATACTTTTATTTTAACATTTTCCAAAGCCTTCAATACAGTTTTATCTTTAACACTACCATTTATATAAATTTCATTCTATATATTTTATTTTAAAATACCATTATTTATCAACATGATATATATCTCCACAATGAGACTAATCCCCCTTATATATGATTCTTCCTTTGATAAATTATCACAACATTCATTATCATGATTCTTATTCCATATGAGATTCTTCTAGTATTCCTCTCTTTCCATGAGGTATAATTTATTAAACCACTTAGTCATGATTTATTATTTCACTCTTCAATAGTCTTTATGATTACCATGGAGTTTTTAATCCTTGGTAAGTATTTCTTCAATAAAATAGATTGGATAGTTTTTTTCTTTTCTCTCTACATCGGTTTATATTATGTTCATGATATCTATTATGAATATTCCATGATTGGTTATTGATGCATCCCTATAGTGAATTTTATCATCATAATCATAAAAAAACATAAATATATTTATTTTACAAATCATACTTTCTTTAAGTGAATATATTATTCACTCTAGTCTTATAAATAATAGCTTTCCTTATGACGATTTTAACCTCTATATTTTTTAATATATTTCCATATAACCATTGTTAGAATAAATAAAAAATATCTTAATAAAATCATACCATGAATAGTTATGACTTGGTGGAGATTACATAGTAGATTTTGTTTTACCATTGAGTGATTTGGATTTTAGAAACACATAAATGTAATATACCACAAATCTATAGTAATATCACTTCAATGGAACATTATTTTAAGAAGAATCACTTTTAGGTTTGGCAAAAAACTTCTATTTTGTCACCAAATATAGATTTTTTTTATGTTCACTTCACTTATTTAGGATTCCATGAGATGTATATTCAACTTTCCATTTTATTATTTCTACCACCTTTAATGATCCATGAACTTCATATCATTCTACTTTATTTAGGTAGCCATATTTTTTAATCGTAAACTATAAAATTGTTCAGATTTTATCCCTTATTTAAGGTGTATTTTTATAATTATAAATTAATATTTAAGCTCCTTTACCTTGGAAAATTAAAATTAAACTTTATGTGCAATGTTTTAGAGTATAAAACTATAACCATTCATCTTTTCACCCATTATTCCAATATATTCTTTTAAAGAAAACACCAATTACTTCAAAAATTTATTTTCCAAAAATAAATCATCTATGAACACATAATGAACATAATTAATTATCTTAGTTTGATCCAAATTTTCATGTAATAATTTAATATCTCATTTATTTATATAGGAAAATTCTTTATATTGATTCCTAGATTTCATTATCACTTATTCACTAGAATCACCACTTTTTTCCAACTCTATTAGGGAATTAATATAATTATATTTAAAAGAATATTTATCAAACAAATTTATTATATAATTATAAAAAACCAATCACACATACATCAATGGGTGTGTCCATATTCTAGGTGTTTTTTTCTTGATCTTCATTTTCTTACCTTTTGTCATAAATAAATTTTCTTCAAATTCATTAATTAATAATTAACCATCAATAGATTTAAAATTAGCTCTTGAGGAAGGTATCTAAACATCCAAGACTTATATAATGTTTTATAAATTTATTCTATAGTTTTATATAACTCAAAAAAATAGCATAATTAATTTTTTTCTTGAGTAACTTATTTTTTATAACACTAACCATGATATTTTATTTCTTCTCATCACAAAATATTTCACTATTTATTGCTAAATCAGTATTAGAAACTAAATCATCTAAGTTTTCTAACCATAATAGTTAGTAACATTAAAAATATGTTGATTTATATATGATTCCTTATGTGAAATAAATACAAAAAACATGATAAAATAAATATCCAAATTTGGGATCTAATACCACTTATTGGGTCCACCAAGTTATGATATGAGAGTCAAGAAACCTTTAGTTGGTGGAGGAAAATTGAGATGATAAATATTTAAAACCTTTTTAACTCTAACCCTCAATCATTATTAGATACTATTAATGTATTAGTAGGAAATTATTTCATTATATCTTTCCCTCAAATTCAAACACACCAAATATATTAATCATACATAGAATGTAAAGATATAATAACTTTATGGTTTTTATTGTTTACCCAAAAGGGTTAGGTACAAGGATTATAAACACAATAATGTTCTTGTATAATAAAAACAACTATCACACATTGTTAATGGATTCACATTTAAGGTGATGGTCACTCAATGCTAAGGTGCACTACCCTTATAAAAAATTCAGGGGAAGCTCACTGCTCACACATAGATGGATTCCACTTCTTCTCACTCTATGAAGTTTCTCAAGGAAGACTATATAAATTTATTGATGTGTTATCATATCTTATTTTAGTATTATTAAACTGATGTAATTATATCAATAATTTCTAGATTTGATGCTCCGATGATGTCTACCTTACTACTTTATCACTCTTAAAGTTAGATCAAATAAACTCTTTATTAAGAAAGTTAAATCAATGTAGTCTACATAGTCTACATAGAAGTTTTTACTTCCTCCATAAAGGATATATACTTAAATCCATTATGTGTTAATGTAATTATCAATGATAAGCTTCATCAAAATCCACTTCTAACATTTTTCTAATCATTTCAATTATATTTAAACTCTCTATAAACTAAAAATGTTACGAAAATTGCATTTTCTCTAGTTCATTCTTTACTATCATAACATCCATATATATAAATTACACTCACAATAAAGGCCTATCATTAAAAGATAGTTTTTTTCCAAGTCACCGTGCTATGTTTCATCACCATAATGATATAGATATTCCATTAATATCAAATAATTTAATGTTCAATCATATGTTGGTCATATATTCCTCTTTTCTTTCTTAGATCCTCAATTAATATCTATAAATATATATATTTAAATATTTCATAATGTATAGATAACAAATATTCCTTATCAAACTTAAATATTGAAACATTCTATCCCCATAGTAAAATATTAATTCCATGACAATAAATCTCTATAACTTTCTTTAATTGATAAAATATATCCATAAAATATGAATTTGTACTTTCTAATTCTTTTTCCACTATGTCATATCTCTATCATAGTTATGATTCCACCAATGTTAATTTCCATAAAGAGTATCCTTTTTTATTTTATATTCCTTTAAAAAATATCCCCTTTAATTTATTCAACATATAACCTTGATTTACTCTATGTCAAACCACCATTAAGCACCTATAAATGAGTCTTCAAACTCCCCCAAATATATCAAGTCAAACTCCTATAAAAATTTCTCTATGTTTCTTTAAGTTTACATTTAAACAAATCTATCATATCTCTAGAAATCATGAATACCAAAATATATTTTTCCCTTTAAATTATGTAGTTATATCTATTTAATATTTTGACTCAAAAAACCAAAACATTCAATCCTTGATCTATTAAAATCTATGATTTTTTTGATTTTAAAATTTTATTATAATGATCCACTATGGAATGAATATCACTAGACTCTAATATAATTCCAAAGTGTTCAATTCCAATTTACCATTCCAGCAAAAAGGTATCCTCTACAGCCAGTTGTTATTAAATAGTTAAAAACATTAAAATCAATAATAAAAATATATTTAATGACAATGTGTCCACCATTAAAATCCTTATTTTTCCTTCCATCATTAAACACCATGATGACTATAAAAAATAATTTTTCACTACATATTGTTAAACATAAGGGTTTTATAAACCCCTAGAATCCACTATGGCATGACAACATCCAAAATCTCATTTTTCCTCTTATACGTAATGTCCATACTAAATTACACTCTAAAAATTGAAAACATCCTATTCCACCATTTTTTTATAATTGTAATCAACACATCTTCATCTATTACATAGTCATATTGCACACCCAATTTAATATTTTAGCTGACTCTAGTGAACCTATATTATAAAATTTACCATCACCATGTGGAGTTCCTTATTTTACACTAGACCCTGATGTGGTATAACCCTTTTCATGACATGGTGTATTTTTCCTTAAAAATATATGTTCTATAATCCGCCAAATGATTTTATTCCAGCTGTCACTTCTTCTAATAACATAATGTGTCAAAATATAAATTTTTTATATCATCTGTTATTCTTTCATTCCAAATTTACCCTATCTCAATTACCTTTAGACTAAATTACTTCACATAACTTATTGGTTTCCATAAGTTCTCATTGTTAACAATTCTATCATTGTTTGTCCCCGTTTATTTCAATCACCACTAATTGTAAAACAATACAACAACCAATATATTGGTTTTAACAATTAGTTTATAGATATAAAATTATTTAATTATATTTAAAAAATTATTAGTGGAATGTAATTTTTTTATGGGTGGTTTTGGTGAAAATTGAAAAGGTAGGGTTTTCTATTTAATTTATGATTTCTAAAAAATTAATTAAAATGGTGAAATGTTTATTTTATGATGATGTGGTTATGAAATTTAATATTTTTATTAATAATTTTTAATATTTAGGCATTAATTATTGGAAATGATATTATATTACATGCTTAAGTATGGTGTCCTCATCACGTTTTATGGGGATGATAAAAAAGGTTTAGGGTAGTCAGCAGAATTATGAGTATGAGTAACTAGATAGTTGTTAATTATGATCTAACTGAACCCTTGAGTTACAAAATGGGCGTGTGGTGTTTGTTTTTGTGATATGGTAATTATGATACGTTTGGATCTCTTTTATTGAAAACTTTTATTATTAAAATGTGAAATGTGTTACATAGATTTTATAAAATGATTTTGTACTAGGATATGTTTTAAAAAATACATTTAATGAGTGCTTTATTTTCAAATTCATGGGGTTCATGAGAATTATTGAGGATACCATACTGGGTCTTGCACTCACTCCCTACATTCCCACCTTGGTGGATGTATAGATCATGTTTAGTGCGACATAGTTAATAGAAAAACATATTTCTTCACCAGTGATAGTCCATAGCTATGGAAGTGGATCTATATAGGTGGATAAACTGTTAGATGATGGGTTATATCTTATAGGTTTTGTGGTAAGATTAAGGAGTAAATTGGATTCTCCATTTTAGGGTTATGAATTTTATGGATATATCAGATATTTTTTTGGGATTATACACACTTATTTCAAATTATGATTTTTTGGTAACATTTCTTTCTATAAAAGGGTTTTACTTCATTTTATAAAATCCTATATTTATATTTTTGTGTGTATTATTTTGGTTATATCTTTGAAGTTGGGTATGAATGATGTATGAATATCACATTTTGAAAATTTTGTATAATATTGGAAAGTGTTCTGTGAGTTATTTAATAGAAAATTATCCTCTATAAATATTTTAAATTATCTTGGAATTTATTTCTAAATATTTTTGATCAGGGGGATTCCCAAGGCCATTTAGAATTCCAACTTGACTTAGGTGAGGCTAAGGGGAAATTGTTTAGGTAAGGATATTAAAAATGGTTTTATTGGGAAGATGGTGTAGATTTAGATAGAGTTAGTATTCATGATATAGTTATTAAAATATATTTATGATGTGTTTATATAAATCAATTAGTTATTAGGATGTGTAGGTAGATAAATTGGGTTACGATGCCCTGATATATTTTATTTATAGTTGGTAGGCCATTTGTCTTAGCTTAAGGACACCAATGGTCTCCATGAATCATCTATGAATTCATAGAAAAAAACACATCATGGTTTCGTGGTTTAAATGGAATGTTTAGTTTGGAATATAAAATATATTTCAAAAAATGTTGTTTAATTTTTTTTTCGTTTTAAAAGTATACTTTAAACTAGTTTTCTAGGAAATTTTTTGAACGTATTGAATATTTTTTGGGCTTGTAAGGGGAATATTTTAGTAGAAATGGAAAATTCAAGGGTTTATTCGTAATTTCTTTTTAGTAGTCATGATGTGATTTTTGGGTAAATTAAGGAAATACTAATGAGAGTTAATGTGGCCATATTAATTTTTTATAGAATGAGATAATAGGTTTTCTATGGGAATTGTAGAATAATTCTAAAAGGTTGACCTCTCATGATTTTGTTTACTAAATACATAAAAATAGTTTATTAATAATCCAATATTAGACCAATAATTTATAAATAATTAGGTGAAAATTTATATAACTATTGGTGGGGTTGTGGCATCTCATAAAACTCAGGTAGATATGGGTTTGGACATTTAGAGGATAAATAATCCAATATTTCAAGGGGATTAAAGACCTAAAATTGAAACATAATGAAGTAAAAGGATTAATTAGATTTTTTATTTCTTTAATAAGAAATTTTGAATCATTCCCCGTATACGTTTGATGGACTTTTATTAGAGTTTTGGGATTTGGTTATGAATGACATGTTTCACATCGTGAAACCTAGGAAGGGTTTATGTACATAATTAATCAACCTATAAACCCTCAAACATTTTAATTATAAAAAAACACCAATCTATTTGACTTGGAACATGGAGATATGATAATTAAAAAATATGATATATTATTTTTTTACACTAGTTAGTTTACAAACGATGTGGCTGTCGACAACTCATTAAAGGCTTGAACATTTCAGTTAGTGTTGTAACCCAATATATGATCAGGGGTTGTTATTTTCTTCATCAAATTATATATATATATATATAGTTAGTGAAATATTTGTGACTAAAAAGTAATTATGGAAAATATTTTCAGCAGAAACCACTTTACCCAACCATGTGGAGACAATAGATTGAGTTGTGGTAGAAGAGTAGGCATGAAAACTCTTCTTATAAATTTGGTTCATTTTATGGATGTGATAAATCAATTTTTAATTATATAGACCAAATATAAAAACATATTGGCTCTTTTTAATGAAATTCATTTAACCACGTGAGAAAGAATTAACTAAAATTTCCTTATACATGTTTTATGTGTGGAAATTTGGGACACCTAAAGTGGTATTATAGGAACACACATAGTTATTGTATAATAGATGGGTAAATTTATACTCATGTATCACCAGTCTAGATATGGAGGCCTTAATGTGTTAGTTCATGGTAGCTATCAGAATTTATAAGGAAATATTATATAACCACTTAGGGATCACAGTAAGGATCGTCTTGGCAATAAGATGATTCTTGTATGAGAAGACCCAAGGTTTATTATTTTCTATTGAACAAGACTCAACAGACATTGAGGAATAGAATTTTATAATTAATATTACTATAATGATTTATTAAACCATCAAATATATATTATTTGATATTATTTCTAATCATTTATTTATAATATAATGATTATTATAACATTTGGTTTCATGGGTAGAAATGATGTCACATTCCATGAACATCAAGAAACCAACTAGAGAGTTAAATAGTTAGGTGATAAAGTATTCATTATTATGATATACATATCACAATATTTATGGGAATTAATTATTCTCGATAGACACATGTTTTATATTATCCTAATTATAGGATATTTAATTGCATATGATTATCACATCAACTAATATAGTTATAATGTCATGTTATTCACTCTTATTGGTGAGATTCAAACTTTCAAGGGTAAATGGGTTTTAAAAAATGACAGAGATAGATAAATGGTGATAGGTGCTATGAGTATATCATAAAAGTTAGTGGTGATGGTGTTAGGGAAAAATAAATTTGTTGGGTAGGTATGATTTCTAGATCCAGTTACTAGTTGGAGGATTTCCAAATTTTTCAAAACATTAGAATTTATAATCTCATATGTGTATAACATAGTACCAGACCTTTGGTTTTCCACACAAGAAATTTAAAATCTTATAATGATCCTTTTATCACTTTATTTTATTTTTTTTGTTTTTATTTATATGAAAAATATATAAAATAGCGTGTTTGAATTTGAATGTAAAGAAAATAAAATTAAAATAATGTCAATTAAAATGAAAATATGTTATGAAGAAACATTGAGTTTTCCTAGATGGATTACCAATTTCATTCTATCATTTTTCTCAATTGAAAGTTACCCTAAAAATATATCTCTATATTTTTTAACCTTTTACCTTAACAATATCCACCATTATGTTATAAGAAATTAGTTACTTAATTTTATAGTACACAAACTCTTTTATTCCACATTAATATATATTACAATTTTTAGGTGTGTAGTGGTACATCGAATCTCACTTAATCAAATCTTATCTCATGTAGGGGGAAAACAATTCACACTTCAACTCATCTGGTAACTTTCACAAGCCATTCACTCCTTAACTACCAATCCCATTAATTATAATGGATAATAATGGAAGAGGTCATTGATTATTACAATAGTGTCAAAAAGGAATCTCAGTGAAGTGAAATGATATGAAACTATCACTGACTCCCATCACACACACCATTGATCCTTTAAGTAATAAATAAGAAAACAAATAAAATGTAGTATTGTCAAAAAAAAGTTATAGATACATTAGTGATATCACATAAAAAACTCAGGGGGTTGAACATATATATGAAAAAAGTTAAGAAATCCAGGGAGAGTGTATAATACTAAAAAACTAATTAAAAAACTTAGTAAAGAAACCTAATTCATAATATTCTCTCAAATTAAATCCCCTCAGTGGGAATCCTTTAATACATTGATTAAGAACCTTTACTACTTGGTCTACTTCTCCATTATATAGGAACGTGTATCACAAATAGGGTATTGGTAAATTCTCTATGTGGACGTAAATTCTTCCTTGTGATTTTCCCACTTGGAAAAGGAAGATTCCTAGATCTTTTCCATCATCTACAACCTATGGGAATGCATTGGATTCAGTTCTCATTAACAACAAACTTTTTTTCATTCTATAATTTCTATCCATTTGGTAAGTTAGTTACTATTCTTACTCAATTTTATTAGATATGTGAGTAAAAATATCCATTTATAGTCACCTTGGGATTATAAGTCTTCCATGTGGATTCATATCTTCATCAATGACCATGGATTTCCCCTTTCTTTGGTTCAATATGAGTCTTCCTCAATGATAATCATTGGTAAACAGGGTTCTATATATCATCACTTGACATTGTTGGTGATGATGTGACTTTTTATTTTTTGATTCAATGATACTATATTGAAAATATAGGGTTCTATAGTTAAAATAACTCGATCAATTATTATGTTATGGCCTAGTAATAGGTTATAATTCCCTAGAATGATGTATCACTGCTTTTGATAATGGACAATTGTCAGATATACCATGACCTTCTATATATGTATTTTCTTAGTATAGTTATCATGTCAAACTACTAGTTGAATATTATAGGCAATTAGGTACCTTATTCCTTCATTAATTAGTTTCAATATTCCCTTATCATAAAACATGATGGCTTACATGTAAATTTCCAATCACTACACCAAAATAGAGTACTATGGTTGTGCCACAATATCCCGATCTCATAGTCTGTGATGCAATTTTTGACATTGATGTAGGTATACTATAAAATATGAATCTCATTTCCCAATTCATCTCCTTCACCACTATCATTGAAATTCCTCAATCATATGACATGACCTCAACCACAGTTTCTAATATCATTTATTCATAACTAAAGATGGTGATATGGGCAGTTACAATAGCATGTCATAACTAAATATTGTTATATGGGTAGTTACAATAGAATTTCATTGTACCCTAACTTCCAATACTTCAATGCATGAGTTATATATTAACAAATAAATCCTCAAGTAAATTAATAACATTTGAAAAATTCTTCAATAGATTTTTATTTTTCAAATTTCTTTGCGATTTACTTGGATCTTGAAAAATTGTTCATAATAAAATTTTTACCTATGAAATTAAATCATTGAATGAAAAAATAATGAATAAAATCCACATTTTAATTTAGTTTTTCATTGAAGTCCAAAATTTCTAAAAATTATGAAAATAAAATATATCTTTAGGATTTAGGAGATAAATAGGGTTGTTTTAATTAACTTATATAATATAAAATGTGTCCATTTTTCCTCCATCACTCCCCCAACACTTAAATTATTGAACTCCTAGGTAATAATCAATAAATTTAAATTGAAAATGATATTTTCAAGAAATGTTTTAATTTAAATATATAAGAATTAAAAACATTATTCAAGTCTAATAAACTAAAATCTCATAATTCCCCTATTATGATCCATATTACCTAATTTTCCTTTATTCCCATTAATGTTATTTTATCCTTTAATTTCTAAAAACTGATAATTTCACCTACATTTTTGGAAATTATTTCCTGATCACTCACAATTTTAATAAACAGAGTCATTCTCAATCCCAAAATCATATATGCATAACCATAGGATTTTTTATCTTATTATTTTTATATTAAATAATTTTAATTCTCTGTCAGTCTTAAGGATTTTAAAACGTAGTTCTGTGTGTAATATGGATGAAAAAACTGAACAAATGAAGGATAAATAAGTATATTATGATATCAAAATTAGAATTGACGATTTATAGCATTTTACGCAATGAAAACATCAATTATTCCCACTTCATATGCTACTCCTATCACATTTCTCTCCTTTTATTATAAAGATTCACAAAATAATAATATAGTGAGTAATACTTCACATATTCTCCATTTTTTTTATTTTATTTGTATAAATTGTAATCTTTTTTGTTGAATTATTAGAGTAAAATTTAAATTAAAATAAATTTTGTTAACTCACTAACCCTAGAAATTATGGCACACCTTTATAACATTCCAACAAGGGATCTTTCCTCCCTTGATGCCTAAGAAAAAACCATACCCTACACTCATTTTCAATGCAAAATATGAAATATGATCAAGGAAAACGAAATTGAGGATAAACATATTGTAATGTGGTTACCTATTAGTTTATTCATGGATTATAGGGTTCTTAAATAAATCTCAAATATAATGTTTGGCTCCAAAATAGTGATATTATAAAGTTATTTCAAAGTTGTGCCTCAAACCTTGTGACACATGATTTAAAATAAAAAAACATTTAAATATAATAATAGGAAGTTATAATTATCATATCATGCCTCAAGTTTCCTATGAAATAAAAAATTTTAGAATATGGAAAATATTCTAAAATCCTTATAAGAGAATAATATTTTACATGGGATAATTCTAGTGGAAAATGATTACTATATTTAGTGTATTTACATTTATAACCTAAAATTAAATTAGGTAATTTGAATTATATCAGTAATCCTATAGGTTTTGTAAGTTTATGTCAAATCAGTTTATAAAATTTCACCAGACATGGGTATTTCATTAAGCTAAATATGTTTTTTGTATTTTTATTTTTGTTAAACATACTTATATTTTAAAAACTAAAATAAGAAACATAATATTATAAAAATTTGATACCCCTCCCCCAAAATTATTTTTTAGTACCTATTTTTATATTTTATTAATGGTGATGACACCATGCATAAAATATGTAGTTAACAATCAAACAAATATTCATGGGGAATGTAACATAGTTATTCTTATATAATAAGCATGATAAAAACTATTTATACTTTGGATTATTTTAACCTATAAAAAAAATAAAACAATCAATTTAATATCATAAAAGATAAATATTTAGAATAAAAGAAAAGTAAAATATTGGATTAACCCTTTATTGGGATTAGATTTTTTATAGTTCAGAACTAGACAATAGTTGTTGTTATCCTTTATATGAAAGAGGACGTGGTTTATGTGATATGAACCACCAAATCCTTATTTTTTTGGTGATCTTTAGGCTACACAAGAGGATAATTTCCTCTTATTTTTATTATGTGTGTCCACCCCTTATTTAGTGTAAAAAATAAAAATATATGTGTAGAAATAGGTAGTAATACTCCTTTTCAAACACATGTGGAGCATTAGTTGATGTTATTTTTAGAACATCACATTCTCATAAATAGTGGAAGAAACCCATTAGATACAAATTTATCATCATTGAATCAATATGTATAATGAATAATATAAAATAAAAATGTGTAATTAATGTTCATTGTGCTCCATATCAATGAAGCATGCGTGATAAATATCACTAAGAAATAACACTCTAACTCTTCCCTCCAAAAATAGTACATTGGCCACTACAATCCACTAATGCTATATGAGGACCCTTTGATCACTAAAAGGTGTGTTATAAAGATCTTCACAAATATAAATGAAGAATAGGGAAAAAGTGAATTTAAAATTACTTTATAGTTTATTACCAAGACACATGATAAGGATCTTATCCTTTATATATTCTCACTTCAATCAATTAATGAGTTATAGTGCCACTAATAATACTTTAAAGTCCTCATATGGTACTCAAAATGTGTACAAGATCATTACTTATTATCACTAAATGTTTCAATGACCATATTATATTCACCAATATATAAATAAATCATAAATATGATTAAAAACTAAAGAGAAAACATTCATTATACACGACAACAATCTATGCAATGTGAAATCACATATATCATAATCCATTTCCATATCATGTTCTATGATATAGGAATCTAATTCCTATTATATCATACCATATCACTGATTTTGATATTAATCATAGAAATATCATGGGATTCAATATGTGAAAATTATAAAACATGTTTCAAATTGTATTAGATTATATCCATTAATCCCTCACTTGAATGAAATCCTATAATGAATTTTAATAAAACTTCACCCCTTTATTTGAATCCATTCAAACTCCTTTGGATACTGCTTATCAAACAATCTTCATTTTGGAATAGATACTTTGTATAGAATTTAATTGATATTATAAATAATAATAGTGTGTCCCTAAAAGAATTTGTAGCATTGGATAAAAATATGAATTCATTAATTCATAGATATAAGAAAATAGAGGCCTTGATAAAAACATAATTTCTACTCAAGCTATAATGGTTTATAGCATGATCTAGATCAAATATACTTTTATATTCATATAATTAGTTCCACAATAAGATATAACTATAATATTTTATGTATACTTATATAATACCTTTGTTTATGTCATCAAGTGACCACTAGACATAGAACATGTTAATATAGTATAGGATAATGCCTGAATTTATGATTCTATAAAATATATAGAAAATATTTAATGAATACACCATCTATCGTTCATTAAAATAGTTAAGAACATCACATTCCACTCAAATAATCTTGGTTATAAATTTACTTAGTCTAATGATATCATAGGCCAAAATGAATTTTGTTTTTATAAAAGTGGTAAATACCATCTTGGTTAAAGTCAAATGATGACAATATTTGTAACATACCTAGCCAATAGCTCATCCACAAGGATTTCATAAGAAATGTATAAAAGTATTAAGATTCAGAAGATTATTATCTTTTATACCTCAAGTTATAGGGATTAAAATTAATTATACACCACTAAATATAATAATTAATGTATAAAATTATATATGAAATAATTTCATGAGTCATTCTAGATAATAAGTATCAACTTATTATCACATGATTATACTCTTTATTATATATGGAACTTCTTCTCACACCAATCCTTAACATAGAATCACAATCTATAATACTACATGATAATATTTGATTAGGGATCACTCAAAATCATAGCTTTAGGGGTTCTTATTGTTCCACCATTCATGTTTATTGTATGATGTTTACATGATTGAATGATGAATGAAAGACACTTTTATTATAAAACCATGATAAATTTTACAACCCTATAATCCAATATCTAATGCATTTAATACCTAATGATTCAATATGACATTCATGCTTCTATTAAGGAAATGGTTTTTTCAATGGATTTGGATCATTCTATCTCTCTCTCACACACACACAGATATATATATATATATATCCACCCAATAGATCTTTCAATAACCACTCTCAATGATTCATTGAATGAGGTAACATTTATTAAGGATGTGTTTAGTACTTTAATGAGATTAGGGTTCCTTAGCTTGAGAAGTTCCTCTATTTTTATTATTGTAAATCTCAATTTATCCCTTAATTTTAGAAACCATACCAAGTTCAGTAATGAACTTAATAATCCAAATAGCTTCTTTCATGAAATCTAATGCAACGATGTACTATACCCATTATATCATGTCTTATAAGATGTACAATTTAGATTTCGTCCAAAAAATATCTCCCTCATTAGGTAAAACATGAGACTATATTGAGATATCATATCATTTTGTCTAGTTTGTAAACTATCATCATTATAACCAATTAAGAGTAGCTCAAACTCACCTTTAATGACCAAGAACATATTCTTACTTCTTCTTAAGTACTTAAGGATGTTATTCATAATAATTTAGTGACTCTATCCTTGATTATATTGGAATTTAATTATTATTATCATATCAAAATCATCATTTGGATGATTACATAACATGGAATATGTAATAGATCCTATAGTGGATATAGAAAGAATATTTTATACCATTTCAAACTATTTAGAAGGATTTTGAATCTTTTTAATATTTTTTTATGAAACACTAGTAAATACTCCAATTATTTGAATTCTTGTCAATAACAATGGACTTATACCAATAGTTTTCAAAACTGTTTATATAGTCTACTTATACTATTCGTTTTAGAAAAAGTTTGGTATATGGTTTCCCTATACCAATATTTTTAAAAGGAATTGGTATTGGTTATCCCTATACCAATGTTTTATTGAAACCATTGGTATATATACCTATACCATGCATTTGAAAACCCCATTTCCAACCTAATTTTTACATCCATACTTATTATATATCCCTAACCTTTTATTCCCATTAGTCTTCTTCAGTTATTAATCATATTTTCAATGATTTTTAGGTGGAGTCATCAAGGTATATTGTTTCCATTCAACTTTTAACTTCTTTTTATTTTCTTGTTTCTAAATTTTCATGATCATGATTAAAATGATGGTCAATGGTTTTATGTTTCACTAATGTAATTATTTTTTTAATACCTATAACCGTTAACTAATGTACACTCTTTATTTAGCATAAAGTAATAATAACGGGAATCAAGAGATTCATCATTTATAGTGGGTGGTTCTACTTACCTACTTTGGTTTCCATATAAATGGACGGCTACATTAATTCAATTATTATTTTATTGAAGATTAAATTATTATTATTATTTATTATTAAATTTTGATATCAATATCTTGAGATAAATTTGGGTTTAATGAGATAAACTGCAGATTTAAATTAAAAATGAACTAAGCTCTTGTTTAAAATAGTAGTGCACACAAAGTGCTTAATGAAATTTCATTTTATAAAATAATTTATATTATTTCTACAAATGATTTATAGGGCGTTATAATCAAATATTTGGATGGATTTGATTGGTTTTTCTAAATAAAAATAATTATTTTGATTAATATCAATGTTATGGGTATTTTAAAATATCAATTATCATTATTTGTTATTTATTAGTTTCATTGTTATGGGGTTTTTTTGTAGATTTAAATAATTATTTACGGGGTGTTATAAACATTGAATTATTTTGGATTAATATCAAGAAGTGTTTACCAAGAATTATTTTATAGGGTTTTTATTAATTTGAATTAAATATTGATAGATTTTCTAAAATATCAAAGAGGGGACCTATATTTTTGATTGTAAAGATAATGTCAGAGGGGATTTTTCATGTTTTTTGGAAACAATTTTCTTCATTAAGAAATTAATTTAATGATAAAAATATAATTGAGGAATTTTTTATTATATATATGCCCCGGTAGGTGGTCTAAAGCCTTAGAGCTTTATTTTATTCTTTTAAATGATGATCTATAGGCCTCCCTTCACCTTAAGATTCACACCCGACATCTATATATTAATTTTTCACTTTTATTTCATCCCATCATCAAAATAGAGAATATATATTAATATTATAGTTGGTCTAATTCTACCATCACATAGAAGTGTTTACAATGTATAAAGGGACTTAATAATATATAATCAATATTTTACACGGAATTTATATATGTTTTTACTTGTGAAATTACTTTGTTATCCTATTATGTATTAAAAAGATTCATTTCTATCATGAATTTTATTATTACATACTAATATGTTGATTTTAATAAAATAATTTCTTTTTATCATCTTAATTGATAAAATTTGGATATAAAATACTAGTAAAATCTTAATCGAGTTTTAAAATAATTTATATTTTTTTCAATTGTACGTTTAAAAATAATCCAAATGAAGGACATATATACTTCCCTTATTATAATTATGTTGTAATACCTTGGTTAAGTCAGTAATAAGTGATCTACCATCTAAAATAAGTAGGGTTTCAGACTAACTATTCTATATGGTATAAAAATTGAGATAAATATTATTTTTGGAATATTCATGATCTTAATGAAATGATTGGAATATAATATTTTATATTTGATAAATTTTTATATATTCATCATCATGATAAAGAATGTATTCTAATGAAATAAAAAAAAATATTATGAGTACACATTATGAAACTAATGAAAATGATGTTGTTGAGAGAGTAAAAAACTAATGGATGATGTAAAGACTCTTTTATATCTAGCATGTGGTAAATTTAAAAATCTTGAATTTTTAATATCATGGTATTATGAGAAAGCCATGTATGTAACTTCTAGTACTAGCATCGAATATATTCTTACCTTTGATGAGTTTGGATTTTCAACAAATAAAATGCATGCTTTATAATGACCCATGCTTTTTTTACATAAATAACACATCTTTTTGGATGAGTATTCAATATATTTCAAAAATACACACCCAAGGGACATAATGGTTTAGTGTATTTGGACACTAGGTAAAAATTATTTTAATTTAATGAAATATTATTACCATATGCCATAAATATCTTCTCATTTTTCACTCCTCATAAAAATACCCTATATAAAAACATTCTTCCCAACCTTGAGAAAAGAGACATAAGAAAGGGTGATATTAGATTCTCAATAAGGGTTAACATTGGAGATATCATTCTATTATAATATGAAAGAATAAAACAATAATTATCTTATGAGGTTATTAACATAAATTAAAATATTCATACCCAACCAGTCATATATTAAAAACATTATTCATGGAATAAAGAATTATCATTCCAAAATATATGATTAATAAGAGTGTAAAATCATCACAATTCATTAATCATAAGCTGATGCCATACAACAGTGGCACCATCATAGGTATAGAAACCAACCCATTTTTCAAGGTTAACTACTTAAAATATTAATCATAGTGGATTATCACTCATAACCTATTTATCATTATAGATCATGCACATTTACTTATTTCCCACTATTATCTCACGAGATATAAATATTTAACCAATGAAGTAGAGGAAGATATAGGTACCAACCATCACTTAATGAAAATAATACATGTGTGTGCCACTAGATCATAAAAGAATCATCATATCAAAACTCATTAAAATAAATAGGATTTATAAAACATTTATCATATTAGAATCCATGAAACAGAATACGTTTCAGGAAACATTTCATTAGAGAATAACCTATAGAAAAGAAATGGGTTTCATAAAAATAATGTCATAATTAATTTTAAACATAAAAAAGAATAAATATGGTATTATGGGATCATATACCTAGTAAATATTAAGTAAAATCAAAGGATGTCATCTTAGATGGAAAATTTATTGTAAAGAAAATCACAAGGAACATTTCTTGAGGAAAATATCCTATATTTGAAAATAAAAATTTTAATGTTAGAAATTAATAAAATATTATGGAAATAATTTTAATTTAAAATAAACTTGAAAAATTATAAATGAATATTCAAAGAAATTAATGGTCATGATTATGGGAAATTCCATTCATACCTTGTTAAAACAAATATTCCTTTTACATTTTCTGTAAAAGGCAAAAGAGCCTTGTTAGGAAAATGACATGAAGATTAATTTTATTTTTAAAAAAAATAAAAACATAGATAATAATTAATTCAATAAATTATTTGTATAATGTAAAAATACTTTTGAAAATATTTTTTGAAAACATATATATGGATGAAAACAGATTTTTGACCGAAGAGAGAAATAAAGATATTTTTTATTAACAAAATTATTACAGTCTATTTAATACTTTATGGGAGGAAAATGAAAATAAAACATGTATCCTATAGAAATAAATATGATATAAGAAAATAAATGAGTTTATTTAGATTTATATAATAATATTTCATCATCAAAAACATAATCATAAACAATCCTAATAAACAATGAGTTTGTAACATAAAACCCTTACCACTTTGGTATCATTTGAATTATAAGATTCACTAAAGAATAACATCAAATGAGACATTAAATATCATTAAAATAATTATATTCATTATATAAAACGTAAAAGGGGTATAATATAAACCTCATAAAAGAAGACAGGTGCATAACATAACTTATGTCCCAAAGAAGGCAATTTGAGTCAAAAATTCCTTACCTTAAGTCTCAGCTTCCTTAGTACACATTAGAATATCCTGAATAATACATATAGTTTTATTATAAATATATTAAATAACCATAATAATTTGTATCATACCATATATGATTTAATTATAGCCTTTTAGAACCCATTTATTAATAATTCCTTGTTAAAATCACATTTTGGGTAATAAGTGCTCCGTTTGTCATGTATGTTTTGGTTTGATATCTTTGATAATTTCATTAACATAATGGCTCCATAATATTCATAATTAATAAAATTAGATAAAATTAGATATATTAATTATATAATAATTTATAGTAATTCATTAATGTTAGGGATAGAAAATGGATTACAATGTGCATAGAGACGATATACTATATATTTGCATGAATGATATTTCCATTTTATCGGCAGATGAAAAAATAAAAATTTTATAATATATTATACTTATATAATAATTTTTAATTCATAAATATCACATATATCCATTAAAATAATCCTTATTACATTCCATGTAAAGTGTAAGTTAAGAATAAACCACATTTCTTTGACAGGTGGTTGTCTGTCGTACACATGAGCGACATTATCGTATTGCTATGGAATGGAAAGAAAGAAGGTATAAGTGATATTATAATTAATTAAGTAGAATTATTTTATAAATTTCATATAAATATTTTATATCAATCATTATATCTACCTTTATAGGTGGTGAAGGAAAATGAATAACATCAGTACATGATGCGGTAGTCAGTCATGCACATGATCGACAGTTTCAGTTACCATTTGATGGAAGAGGATATAGATTTCGGCCACTAAATTAAAAAAAACATAATTATATTTGATATAATTTTTTTTATTATATTATCATAGTTGGAGAATATTTAAATAAGGTTTAAGTAGAGATAAAACAAAAACACAAGTTTAAGAAATTTACCACTTATTTGGAGAACCACTTTAGGTTTATTCCTAAAGCCTTATTAAGTGGGTTTGATAAAAAAATAAGTCATATAGGATGTGAGGATAGAATTAAGTGAGGTATTAGTGAAGGTATTGTTTCAACCAAATGGTTTTGGAATTATGGAGGGGACATAACAGGGGTGGCCTTTTATAATTAGGGGAGTGGACACACATGGAATCTTTGATAAGAATATAGTATAACCACATTTTTTACATGAAAAGGGTAAAAAATAGATCATTATCTAACCATATAAGTGATAAGGTCTAAATATGGTCTTAAAACAGGTTTTGGATAAGTTTCCAGGTCATTTTACTTGTTATGTTTCAATTTTAATCCCATGTAAACATGTTTTAACTATAAATACGGTAATTAATTTTTATTGTTTTTACTATTCATTATAGAAAAATATTTATTTTACCTCATTAGATAATTTTAATTATTAATATTCCAAATATTTAATCCACTTTTACAATTCCCATTCACTTGAGTAGAAAAATGTAAAAATTAAACCTGTAGACGCGACAAAAAAGAAAACAGTTTTCCAAAGGAAAATATCTAAAAGATTGAAAGTTTTTTATATAAAAATTAAACATGAAATTTATTAAAATGAAATTAATTGTATTAATAATTATATAATTTTTCTAATTTTACTTTTAAAACAATATTATGTTTTTTTCTGTTTTTAAATACTTTAACTGAAAAGATAATTCTTAATAAAAACCAGTATTTTTCTCTATTCATAGAAAATTTTACCTTTTAGGAAAATTCTACAAAATTCACTCTAAAATAATTTTTACATGTATATTTTGAAAAAAAAAATTAATTTGTTTATTTTTTTCTAAAAGTTTCAAAAATTACTTTTATTTTTTTTACAAAATGCAACAAGAACATTTGTTTTGAGAAAATAGTATTTTTGAAACTTATAAAGACTACTAAAAATTAAATAGTTTTTTATCAATATGTTTTCTTTATAAAAAATATTAAACCTAATATTTAAAAATTGGTTATTACTATTCATACCACCAAGTTTAATAGCTAGGTTATAATGGTATTATTTAAATAATAATATTAATAATATATCATAGTTCGTTAAAAACTCAGTGTTGCGAGTAACATAAGATATTGAAAAAAATTATATTTATTTGAAAAAATTATATTTCATAAAATATTAGGGTTTTAAATTATACCCCATTAAAATTAATTTCTCCCTTGAAATAATATTTATTTGGTACAAATAACTGAATATACTTCTACCTTATTACATCCTTAGGTTCCCATGTTACTTTCCTAAGATGGTGGTTTTACCAAAAAACATTGACAAGGTGAGTGGTATTATTTCATAGAAATATATTTATATGATCGTGAATCTTTTTTATTTTTTACTCAAAAGAAATATAATTATATAGAAGTATGACCTCTGAGTTTAGTACATGGGAAGGATCTGATATTCAATTTATCAAGAGTGATACATGGAACACATCATGGACTTGAGTGAGGATCGGTGGAAGCTGTAATCGATAAGATTTTGTCCTGATACGATTAATAATATCAAATAGAGAAATATACTTAGGTATTGGTTTTACCATATTTCAAAATATCATTACCTTTTTACATGGATTGATTCTTCAATACACATTTTCACCAACTTCAAATTCTAGACCATGTTGGCGATTATCAGCATAACTTTTCTACTATCTTTGTGATGCCCTTATATGTTGGTGAACTGATCCAACCTTATCTTATATTTATTTTGATAACTATGGTCACAATATATTTATTTCTCTAAATTTGACCGAGTATGTTGGAGTTAAACACTTATTTATATAGAGGGTTTTATAAGGATCCATTTGAATGATCAAATGAAAGCTATTGTTGTATGAAAACTCAACTAGAGGAAGGTTTTGATCCCAACCACATTTAAAATCCATAGAACAATATGTTAACATATTTTGTAGAGTTTTAATGTTTCTATTAGACTGAATATATGTATGAGGATGATACATAGTATTGAAACTCATCCATGTATCAAGTTATTTCTAAATACTTTGTAAGGACTTGAGGTAAACCTCAGATATCGATCATTTACAATAGAATGTGGTACTCCATGAAACATTACCAATACCTTAATTTATACACTAAAAAGATAACCCAGATATATATCTTATCTAATTGAGATCAAGTGTGGTCAATTTTTAAGGATATTGAATACAACCCGTATAACATTATTACCTTTATATGTTTTTGGGAGTCCAAAAAAATCCATAGTGATGTTCTCCCATTTATATTCTGGTAAGGATAATGGTTATAGTATCCCCATAGATATTTGTCACTTAGTCTTAACTTAATATCATACTAAGAACCTTGATATATATTAAAAAATATATCTCTTCTATTTTTTCCACCAGAAATATTATTTCACATAGGTCGGTGGTAGGTAATATACCCCTGTCACCCTTCGACTATGGGTTGAAGCACTACTACCCTATCAGATGGGAAAAGTTGTCCCCCAACATGCAGGTTATATTTTTAAAAAACTATATCAATATAATTCCTATAATATCCATAAATAACTTAATATAAAAGAATAGATAAAACTTAAGGGTTACTAATTCCTTTAATCGTATGTCCATAAAATGTAAAGGCATTCCTCCTCGAATAACTTTTTCACTAGAACATATAAAAACAAAGGGTTTTATTTCCATAAATGTGACAAAACAATATACTAAATCTTTATAAACTACCATCCCATAAAACCTCAGAAATGGTTTATAAGAATATAAACTTATAATCAATCATAAACCCATAAATCCATTATGGTATCTATTACTCTAAATTTAATCTTATAGATATGTATATTCTTACAAAATACAATTAAACCTTTATTCCTTAAAAGTATCTTATCTTGTAGAAAAACATATCTATTGGATGATTGGGTTAATCCTTGCAATGATAGAATATCAAATGTGATCTCATTATTCCTGAATCCATATAGAGGGATAGAATTAATTATTATAATCACATCAATTTCCAATATATTATAAACACTAATATTTTCATAAGGCTCCTTCATAAAAAATAAAATATGAAATTCCCAAATAATGAGTGGAGAATTTGTGTGCATGAATTATCATGATTCACTTTATATATTGTGATTTTATAATATTTCACTTTTTCATTTGTCATTAGAGATTTTTGTGTCTTTTTATTCTCAATGGACATTGAATTGGGGAATTTATTCACATAATGGCCAAACCCCTTGAACTAGAAGCATTGGAGTGTTGGTAGTTCATTTTATAGAGATTTTTCTCTATTTTCATTATTATATAACTTATCCCCATAATTATGATATTAAACCACTTTATGACCTTCCTTTACATAATTAAAACATTTATCACTCCCATTAAGACAATTTCCACTATGTTTCCTTCCACACTTTTAGCATAAAGGTATCCTTAGCTTCTTCTATCCATGGGTTTTAGTGTTTCCCTTGAATTCCATATTTATTTTTTACTAAAACAACATGATTAATGGATAAATAAAATATCAATTTCCACCTTGATATCACATTGAATGATTTATTCATAGCCAATGAAGTCTCATATGGATATCTCCCTTCATAGAATTGGGTTTTGGGCATTGAAGAATTGAACATCCTTGATTTCTAGGATTATAATTAAACCAGATAGGTAAGTTGAAAACCTTGTAAAATTATCCTCATAGTCATAATTAGATTCATAATCCTTTTATTTAAGCTCAAGGTATTCATTATTCATATTTATATGAAGAATATGAGGGAATTAAATACTAAAAAATATCCCCTTAATCCCATTCGATAGTGTTAGTTTCTTCCTCTTGACTCATATTACTTATAAGGTTACACCATTGATCCACTTCACCTTCCAAATCATAAATAGCCAGGAAACAATTTTCATGTTTCAAGCACTAGAAAATAGAAAATATATTCTCAATGATTCTAGTCCATCGTTCAGAAACTAATGGATCAAAAGACTCACTAAAAGAGGGTGATCTCTTTCTCATGAAGGATTAAACAGAAAATCTATAAGGCCCCGACCTTAAACCTTACATAATATTGAATTAAATTAATAATTCACATTGAGGATATTTTCAGGTTTAGAGTTTTAGAGAATTAGAACATAACAATTACATCTCAAAAGACTACAAAGTAGACACTTCTACTAAGTTTCCATAGAATAAAAAAAACTCTTAAAAAGAAACATGTCTAGTTCCATGTTTTATATAGCATGACATTCCATCGATCCCATCCATGACCCTGTTCCACATTAAGTCCTGTGAAAAACATTTCAAAAAAACTTGGGGTGAGAATAAAAAGCTCAGTAAGGGATACACAAAGAATGAAAACAGTTAGTTTATCAAAACAACAAGTAAACTATGTGTACTTTATCAAAGTAATACGTTTCACCTTTATGAAGTATTAAAAACTCTTCACTAAAATATATTATCATTACTTACCCTTTTGTAACCAAAAGATTACCATAAAACCCATATAAAGATCACATAACATATAAAGGTAACTTGGGACATAAACATACTTAAATGGAATAACCATACAGTTGACTTCCACTCATATCACTTAATGGAATAGCCATACGGCCGACTTCCATACCCAATGCATTGGAGGTTATAATGTAACCACCCGTCCTGGTATTCACAGCACCACCCATCATATGGTTTATCACGTAATCACCCGTCAAATGTCCAAGTACCAATATAAAATCATAAAACATAAAACAAATATAATGGAAAGAAAACATTTCCACACTTTGATCACAATATATCACATAAATATATTGACATAAAAAATCCATAATAAAATCCATTTTCAATACGAAAATACATAAAAGAGTATATGGTATTTATTTTATTTTAAAAACATTATGGCTTGTTGATGAAGCCAAAGACCAAATAATACTCACGGCGGCGGAAGAGGTCGTTGTCACCGCGTACGTTAAAAGAAACATTCTTTTTTGTCGTTTTGTAAAACGCTTCGTAGAAAAAGATTCCTTTTGTATAAAAGTAAAATTCAAAGGGGTTTATACACCGTATAAAAGATAGTTGTGTATAAAACGAAATATTCCTCAATGAAAGGAGATTGATACGAAGTCCCTTACCTCGGGTCCCTCTTGACTCGATCGTTATTTAACCTCCTGAATAATAAACTTAAGTTAATTTATAATTGCTTAAGAACCTTTTTCAAGTTCATTATTCCTTTTTTATAACTTATTACCATGTCATGAACAATATGTAATTATTTAAGTTATTAATGGTCGTTTTAACGATCATTGGTACATGAGTCAAAAATATGCTCTTTATAATTACAAGTTGTTCATGTATCCATATTATCCAGTGGTGTACGCATGATGTAGATATCATATATATCATTTATATCCAGTATATAAATGAATTTATAATATTACATAATCATTTAGAGGTAAGAAATGAAATGCACCGTTCATGGAGACGGTAAGCCGTACGTACGCATGAACGCTACTTTCATTTATATGTCATATTAATGGAATTAAAACTAAATGAGAGGTATGTATATTTTAATTATAGAATTATATTAATCATTTATATGTAACATACATCATATATATCCATTATATATATGTACTTATAATAGTACATTACATTTGGGGATAAGAAATGAAATGCACCGTTCATGGAGACGGTAAGCCGTACGTATGCATGAACGCTACTTTCATTTCTATTGCATACTTCAATGGGAATAAATAATAATGATATAGAGGTATATTATAATTCCCGTATAATATCATATATAAAAACTTTAAATCCATCCTTTATACGTCCCACATATGGCATTAACGAATCAAATCACTTTGAGGGGGCGGTAGTCCGCACATCCTAAAATTAAATTATCGTGTTTACCCATAATGGATGCCATAAAGGTATGCTCAAAATGAAAAATACAGAAGCTTAAGGAAACAATAAACATATTATATATCATATATAAATATAGTGTCATATTAATGTCCACCTTTGAAGGTGTTAAAAGAATGTTGAACAATCATTGTTTCGGGAGGCAGAAATTCGGCATCCATGGAAACAGTATGTTCTTTAACCATTAGATGTAGATGTGTGTAAGTGTAGCTCGAAATATTCTTATAAAAACATCCTAGTATATCTAAGATACTTTATTTTTTACAAAATAAATGAATAAAAATAGTTCAGGGGGTTGGAGAAGCAAAATAAAACATAAGAACACAAGTGAAGACATCACCTTAAAATCGGGTAACTCTCTTAGATTTGAGCTCAAAGGCTTCCTTGGGAAGAATTCTGACAAAGTGAGGCTTCAAGGAGTAAGAGATGGATGTGGAGAGACAAAATGGGAAGGGTTTGGCCGATCCAAAGGATTTGGAAGTGTGGGTAAAGAGGTAGAGGTGGGGGCCTTTTATAAGAGGAGAGGAGGGGCACTCTTGGAATGTAAAGAAAAGTCACTTTATTTTAAAATGATATTCGGATTTAAGTGGTCCCACATTGATATAATTCGAGGATAAGGTGATAAGGGTTCTAAATATACCCATCCAATAGGTTTTGGACATTTGTAGGTCATTGATGTTACATTATCTTTTCGTTTTATTTAAATCCATTATTAATGAGGTAATCGCTGCATCATCGTGATGTCATAAATAATTTAATATATTTAATTTATAAAAATTATAAAAAAAATATCATGATGTAGGAAATCGTTTTATCTTCATAATGAATATTTATAGTCAAAAATCGGATTTGTATAACCCCATGTAATTGTTTTTTAGTAAAACAACTCATGTTTGTGTCATTTTTATTTTAACTTTAAATAAAAAGATATTAATGTCATTTTCCAACTAATGTGGCTCCATTGGGTACCCAAGTTGACCCATGGATTTTCTTGGTCGTCCATGACACATCCAATGAGGTTAGGACATGTGTCAAGTTCATTTCATATTATTAAAATATTATTTTTACCTTAAACTACACTAATTACCTCTAATCGTGATTAAAACTTAATAAGTTACTATTCACCAAAAAATTATTTTAATCTCATTGAACCACATTTTACTTTTTAATGAAAACCATGTATGTCGGATTTTTGAAATTCAAAACACAGAGGTGGTAAAATTTCATTTAAACGAAAAACCAGTTTTTTAAGTACCACTTAGTGGTTTCACTATTCATCAAAAATTGACATTTTTTAGAAAAATACCAAAACATCACCCTAAGATATATTTGATATTCTGAATTCAAAAATGAAGTCCATTTTAAAAAATTCAAAACATATAAGTTGCATTAATTAATTTAATAATTAATTCCCACTGTCAGAGCAAATAGCGTGTTTTTATGAAATAATAAGTATCAAAAGATTGACACTAGTTTAAGTCCGATTTCAAAGTGAAATTAATTCCAAAGACCACTATTGGATTTAATGGTAAAAATATATTATAATTTCACTTTAAAACCAATTCAAAAGATAATATAATCATATAAATAAATTATATTAAAAAGTGGTTTTTAATTAAAATACAACATTTTATGCTATTCATTAAAAAATGAACTTTATCGGAAAAATACCAAAAATTTACAAATAGTAAATTTTGATGTCCCGATTCTAAAAAAGAGTTATATTTGGTCCAATAGAATATATAAGAGTGATCAAAAATATATTTAATGATGGTTCTCCATCAAAAGGTGATAAGTGAACCTTTAGTGAAAATTAGGGTATAAATGCCTAAAATTGAATTCTTTCCGTATTTTAAGTCTTTATGTTTTATTGGATAAATGTAAAAACATTTAAAAAACATATATAATCATATTTTAGTTATTTCTATCCATTCCCTCCAATACAACTACTACATGTTAACTACCATTTAAAATAATATTATTATATTACTAGTGTGGAACGTAAGTTTTCAAAGAAACTAATCGTTGCTTATCGAGTAAGCTATCAAACATAGAAACCCATTTTAATTTAAAAAAATATTTAATTCTCAAAAATTAATAAATATGAAAATTTATTATTCTTTATTTACCTGGGATGTTAAATCCTTCCCCCCTTTTGGGAATTGCGTCCTTTCAATTTTATTCACTTATCAAAATAAGTGGGGGTATTTATCCCTCATAGCATTTTCAGATTCCCACGTTGCCTCTTCAACCATATGGTTTTTCCACAAAACCTTTACCTGGTGAATTACCTTATTTCGCAACACTTGCTCTCTTCGGTCAAGAATCTGGAATGGTTGTTCTTCATAAGATATGTTCTCTTCTAGCTGAACTACCTCTGGACTCAAAACATGAGATGGATCTGGCATATACTTCCTCAACATCGAAACATGAAAGACATTGTGTACCTGAGATAAACTCGGAGGTAAAGCCACTCGGTAAGCAACTGATCCAACTCTCTCTAGAATTTCATATGTTTCAATGAACCTTGGACTCAGCTTTCATTTCTTACCAAATAACATCAAACTTTTCCATGGTGAGACTTTGAATAAAACATGATCACCTACCTCAAAAGATAGATCATTCCTCCTGTTGTCCGCATAACTCTTCTGCCTGCTCTGAGCTGTTCTCATGTGTTTCTCTATCACCTGAAATTTTTCTGCCAACTCTTCTACCAATTCTGGTCCCATCAGCTTTATTTCACCCACTTCATCCAAAAAAGCTGGAGTTCGACACCGCTTCCCCTATAACGCCTCAAATGGTGCCATCTGTATACTGGAATGAAAACTGTTATTATATGAAAACTCAAACAAAGAAAGATGTTGGTCCCAACTTCCCTGATAATCCATCGAACAAGCTCGTAGAATATCCTCCAAGGTCTGAATCGTTCGTTCTGACTGCCCATCTCATTGAGGATGAAAAACTATACTAAAATTTAATTCAGTACCCAATGACTTCTGAAGGCCTTTCCAAAAGTTAGAAGTAAACCTGGGATCACGATCAGACACAATGGAGAGAGGAAATCCATGTAACCTGACTATCTCTTTAAGATACAAACGGGAAAGTTGATTGTTTCCGACACATTCGTCGGGGCGTGCACATCCGTCCGCAGAGGAGGACGCGCTGCTTCTTGCCCCGCATTCCCGCTTTCCAATGGCGGGAGACATCCATTGCTTGTTCAGGGACGTCTGCTCCTTGATCGAAACCGGGATGATGGGATGTCGGTTCTTCCTTCCGTGGATTCCTCCTCGGAACTTGTCACCTAGTCCGGGTCTCCCTCATAGATTTAATATGGGTTCGTGAAGTTCATTCCCAGTGCCATATCTACATGGACGCCATTTAATTACACTGCTTCCGTCAAGATGCTCCAAGGGGTCTTGTCGGGGCAGTAACCTTCGGTGAGGAGAATGGTCACGTTGGGGTGTCGTCGGCATGTCTGTCTTTGGTCCCTCATCACAGGGCTTCTCGAGGGCGCGGAAGCCCGAGACATCCCGCATAGAACGTGGGGAATGTGTACCATCTGAGGTTTTCCTCAACTTCCCATGTTTAACATGGGATATGTCGCAATTTTAACGTCTTGAAGAGACGGATCGGGTTGAAGGATCCCTAGGGGGAACACCGATGTTGGGGCCAGCACGGGGGTGACTTCCCATATATCATAGAGTGGGATGGGGTGGCATGATCTCACCGGGATGTGGCGGCCCGGGTAAGGATCAGGATGAATGGTGGAGTGAGACATGGGGCTTACATTCTGAGACGGCCCAAGAGGGGGAATACAGTTTAACATCATGCGGGACAAAATACAGTTTAACGTCATGCAGGACGGAATACAGTTTAACGTCATGCGGGACGGAATAGAGTTTAACGTCATGCGGGACGAAATACAGTTTAGCGTCATGCGGGACAGAATATAGTTTAACATCATATGGGACACAATATTTGGGGCTTATGCTCTGAGGCAGCCCAAGGTGGTTGGGGAACCGACATGGAGAGGTTGGAACAATCGGGTGGTGGGATTGAAGCTCGTGAAGGCTTCCTACGTACCGTGCGTTAGCACGGATCAAAGTCCACGTAGTTTGCTGGGATGGGGCTTACGCTCTGGGGCGGCCCATAAGAGGATGTCATGGTCGATGCGCACTCTAAGACAACGTGAGTCATACTCGGTGTGAGAAACAAGAGGCAACAGGGACCAGACGATCACGTCGTGAAGGGTGCGTCCGTGAGAAGCGGAATGGGGATTACACGTTGAGCATCCCAAAGAGGAAACAGGGGCTTACGTGTGGTTAGCGGCCCTTGGTGTCGGGGCTTACTCCAGGGTGGTGGCCCATGGTGCGACAAAGCGCAGTTGGAAAAGGACTCCACTAGCCTTGGCAGGGGGGAAGTACGGAGATGCACGGGTGCAATCATCCGCAAGAAAGGCTATGGGCTTACGCTCTAAGGCAGCCCTTCCCCCATGGAAAAACGCCTCTCCGACAAGGAGGATCTCATTCCATGTGAGGAAGAGTGCATTCCTATGGAGACGAGTGGGCGTAATGAATGTCCGAGCTGGGGGGACCCTGCGTGCGAAGAACGGGGTCAGACCACAGTTTAACGTCATGTGTTAAGGACGAGGTGCTTAGCAGTTTAACGTCCTACATCTTGGACGAGGTGGGTTCGCTCCACACCCTTACATGCCCATCACCCTCTACCCCTCGTGGGAGCGAATGAATTGGCAAGGACATTATGAAGGGGGGCGGTAGGGTGAACCACCGGGGGGTCCACGTTAGCATGGCTATGTGAAGAAGCAATAGCCGTTATCGTGCCTATGCGGAGAAGCATAAGGCAAAGCAACACAACGGGAAACACGGCCCAGGGGACCTTGAGGTTACTTCGCATGAGCCTGGGAGGCCGTACGGGAAAACAACGCATGGCGCGCATACCCAGCAGGGGAGACATCAGGTGCCGGTGTAGGAGGCAGCCAAGGGGCGTCAAGGTGAGGAGTCCTGGGATTTGCAAGCAAAAGGGAAGGTTTGCACGCAAAAATCCGGGACGGCGCGCAATTGGAGCAATGGAATTGCGCACGGAGAGGGAACTACGCACATGGTTTTGCGTGCACGGAAGCCTATTGTGCGCACGAGACATGCATTGCGTGCAAGGCTGGAACACTGGGGAGGGGGCAAATTCACTGAAGCCGGTGGAGTTGCGCGCAAAGGAGATCTCTGGGGCAAGGTTGCACGAAATGAGGGTTTTACCTGGAATTCATCTTGCAGGAGGGGGGAGCCGAATTGCGCGCAGGGGAGTCACATCAGATTCCTCAACCCCCAAACCGTTTGGGGTCACCTTCTATTTATAGGCGACCTCTGGCGCGGAATACAGGTGGCGCACGAAATTCTTCGCGCGCGAGCACAGCCGGCGTGCACACGCTCGCCGCGCAGAACCGTGGAGTGCAAAGATTGCGTGCCTCAACGGCTCAATTGCGCAAAACCCGGTGATTCTACGCGCGCAGAACAATTTTTCACGCGAAGCCTCCTTTATTTTTCGCACCACATCTCGGGCCTCCGGATCGGGCCCATGATTCCGAATATGACTTCGCTTCGTCATTCCAAAACTTCCTCCGAGTGTTACAGACTTTTTTTCGGCATCAACAAATGCCCCCCCCCCCCTTGGAATTGGATCGGCGAGAGGTCGCAATGATCAGATTCCAAGGGAAGCGCCGAAACACCGTACAACCAAGTCTCTTGATCAAGCTGCGCGCAAAATTCCGATGGGGCGCGCAAAACCTATAGACACGCGCGAAATCCTCTTTCCGCGCGGCGTGGAAACTTGGCCTCATCTATAAAAGGGGGTGCTGGGTCCCAAATCCATACTTCCACTTTTTCCACACGATAATCTTATCGATCTCGTGCGCGAAATCGCTTCCACGACTGCGTGTAATAACGCACTGGCAGCACAGAATTCCACCCGAAATTTGGCCGTGATCTCGCGCCTCGTCGGGATTTTTCGTGCTCCGTGTGCCGATTGCGCGACCATATCCAAGATTCCACACAACTCAGCCATATTTCGCGCCGAACTCTCCGATTCCGCGCACTGCATCCTGATTTCTCCCAACTCCAGAAAAATTGGAGATGGCTGCAAACCGAGTTGATGAGGGGGAAGCCACTGCCCGTAGGATAGAAATGGCGGAAAACGAGGAGGTTTACGGCGCCAAGGTGATTGTCTCCAACAATCTAACCTTGTTCAATCTACTGACTTCAGCCCAGAAGACATGTACCTTGTCAGAAAACCTCCCACTCTGGAATTTTGGAATCCTGGAGGAGGTGCCTCTACCGGGCTTCGAAGTGGACACGCCGTGGTCTTGGGTGACTTGGGAGGACGAAATTACTCACTAAAACATCACTAACAACGGCCATCCTGCCAGGGAAACTAGACATATGGACGTTTTTGTCCTGAACTCGGGGACTAGAACCATTACCGGGGACGAGCCTGTGGCGGAGGATTCTCCGGCCCTCTACGCGAGCATGTTCCGTCAAAGCATCACAGATGACACGAAGGGCTGGTTGAAGGATTGGGACCTGCGGTCCGGGGGCAACTTCACCAGCGAATGGGCCTGGGCGTTTTGGGTTCGCCATACCTGCGACCAGTTCAGGGAAGAACTGCGGTATATCGGCATGTTCGAGGCGGTATGGACATCGCAGTTCCATTTCCACCGCCAGCCTGAACTCGGACCGGAGCAATTCACCCGGTGGCCTCCTGACGCCAACACATTCCACCTTCATCATGGGGAAGTTAGCATCAGTCTCTGGGACGTTCACTGCATCAGAGGTATCCCACTAGAGGGTTACCAATACGACGAGTTCATTCCTCCAAAGAACACCTGGGGAGACTGGTCGCGGACGCCTATGCTGACGTGGCACCTGCTGCAGCTGGCCAAGGAGAGGCCGGGGGTCAAGGACTTCCTGAAGGACATCGCCTACAAGGGCTGGTTCAGCCTGTTCCTTGAGAGGGATCCCACCGTCAAGATGTCGGGATGGGGCAAACGGTGCCCAACCGCACCTCAGAGGAGCAAGGATAGGTCCTATTGGAAGACCCTGGAGGTGGGGCAATACCAATCATGGGGCTACCGCATCATCGAGGCCCGAGACCCGAACGTCCGGTATGCCGGGTTCCTTACCGCGTTTCGGAGCGGGTGGATCCTACCGGTGCGGGACGCGAGGATGGGCGTCCGTCCAACGACTTTGGTGATGGCGGGCTCCATGGCCGCCAACAAACGGTTCAACTTCGGCGTCCCCGTGCTGGCCAAGCTGTATACCATCCTAGGGCAAATCTCACGAGGGGGGTCGCCTCAGAGAGTATGTGGTCCCTTCCACATCTTCCATGGCTGGGTGGCGGCTCATCTCGGCGGGTATACTTTCCCAAACGCAGTCCGTCCTCCGGGCAATGTCTTGCGACCGTCCTTGCTAAACATCGCAGGGGTGGTGCCATTGACGCTCAATGAGGAGGGAATGAGGATCCGCATTGACAACCATGCCAACTTAATCTTCAGCCCGTTCCCCACCCCAGTCGGCCAACTAGTGGACAACGAGCGAGGCTCTCTGGAACAGAAGGAATACATCCGGAGCATTCGGGGCAGGGTGCTCGTGGCTCGGATCGACGGGAAGGTGATCTGCGAGCCTTACGTGCCATCCCGATTCGCCAGGAAATTCGGGTGCCTCCAACGAATGTCGAAGAAGTTATTCACGACTGTCTGGTAGGAGAAGAATCCATGCGTCCTGCGCCATATGTGGTTGACGTTTACCACTTTCGGCTCTGGCGATGTCGTTACTCTTCCTCCCACTGGGGCCGATGCCGGGCTAGCAAACGAATATGCCAAAAACTGGACCATTGTGTACCCTGAGGGGTTATTATGAAAGCGCGTCCAGAAACTCGAGGTTACTCGCGTGGAAACCGGGCGACAAGAAATAAGGCACGGTGCCGTCGAAAGGGGGGAACCAAGGGCACGTCAGGCAGCGAGGACTACACAGGCTGGGACTTCGGTAGCGGGAACATCACATAGTGCTGCCACATCCTCGTTACCCGCAGGGGGGTCACATGAGGCGGCCAGGGAAGTACCCGGGAAGCAGATTAGATATCTGCTTGAAACATCCCAAGACACAATTATCCCGGCATTGTGGTGGGCCTGGATGACCCTGCGGCAATCGCTGAGCGTCGAAGCCATCTGGAAGAAGATAATGCAAAACGGGATCCATCTGCCAGAGGTCGGGCTCGTTCGAATTACCGACCGAGTGAACTTCCATCGGAGGCATGCTTATCTGACGACAATGGACACATACGCATGCCAAAGGGGGCGGCGTGAAGAGCCAACTTTCCTAGTGAAAGTGATGCTCGGCCAGGAGCATGATCCGGAAGCGATGCCGCCGGGAGAAGGCGACAGTGACGAGGAGCAGGAGGGGGAGGAGGAAACCGGAGAGGATGGAGGCGAGGGAGAAGACGAAGAAGAGGAGCCCGAAGGTGAGGGGTCACAAGGGGCGACCTACCAAGGGAGTCTCCGAGAGAGCGGCGAGATTGCTGACTCTGATCTCGACATAACCGAGATTCTCGAGGTTTGTCTCTATCTTCATCCATTTCCCTCATTCATTCATTCTACTTTCCAACTTCTAACTCACTTCCCCATAATACTCAGGAGAACTTGAGTAGTGGACGGGTGTCCCCACCAGAGGAGGGCGGAGAGGAACAAGTGGGACATGATGGGGACCCGACACCCATCATTGAATTAACCAATGCAGAGGGGTACCCCCTTATGGCAGCTCCTGCAGCGGCCGAAACACTGGGGACCGACGCTCTGGATTCCTGTAAGTCTCCCGCTTCACTACTGGTGCTTGGTGTCGAAAGATCCTTTCTAACCAGCGTATGCCCTGCACATTGATCTCAACACTGGAGGCACGTCAGGTTGCGGAGCCCGGCCCATCCGCGAGTGGACCAGCGGCGGACATACCCCCTCGCTCGGAACATGCTCTCTGCACTGAGTCGGCCCCGACAATTGATGAACAGGGGGCGGTGGACATCAGCGGCGCTGTTACTGAAACGAGTTCAGAAGCTGGTGGAGGCGTCATTGCTGCTGGGGAGAGAGAAGGTCACCCGAACATCGAGGATTCTATTCCTCATGAAGACATCCCTAGGGTGGATCCTGCTGCCGATTTGCTGGCAGACTTCCCCATACACCAACCCGCTGACCCTGAGGAGATTGATGACTCAGACTCAGAGGCAGCCAAGGAGAGCCGTATGACATGGCGCAAAGGGTGGAAGTGTATCCAGCGCTTCCTCAGGCAGCCCCACCCGGATTGGCTGAGGCAGATGGGATCACTTCAGACCTGGCTGCGCTTCCTGTGCGCCGGAGGGGCTGATGCTCAGCGCCTTCATCTGACGGTCCATGAATACATGGCCGAGAGATACGCAGGAGCAGCCGGCACACTGACATTGCCCAGTGCTGAGAAGGATTGGAGAGCACTCAAGCACTGCTGAGGGCGGAACAGGAAGTCCGGAACCTCGAAGGGCAGGTGGCAGATAAAAAGGCCTTCATCGCAACATGCTCTGAGCTCGTGGAGCAACTGATGGCCAGCTGGCTGATGTGCAGGAACAACTGGTGGAGGCGAGTCACAAGATGACCGTACTTCAAACCGAGTGG
Organism: Viscum album; assembly: GCA_963277665.1. NCBI lineage: Eukaryota > Viridiplantae > Streptophyta > Magnoliopsida > Santalales > Viscaceae > Viscum > Viscum album. Next base: position 244,300,912 of record OY728135.1, on the reverse strand, counting down.
GCGCAAGCACAAGCTAGGGATGGCGAGATGTGCTCTATGGTGGCTGAGGAGGAGAGGTCTTCAAAGAGCGAGAAGCGGTCTTGGAGGCTACCAGCCAGAGGGTAGCAGCGCTGGAAAGATTGCTTTAGCACTCTAATCCCTAAGGTCTTTGTTTTTGCCATCTCATGAACTTTCTTCTTCTACTGCTCATCGTCTCAATCCAATATGTGGTCAAATCCACTCATTTGTATCCTCGATTTCATGCGCTCAACCATAGTTTCTAAACGAATAACAACTCATCCCTAAGCTCCTGTGGGTCGTGCCCAACGCAAGAATCAGAAGATGCTCGTACCATCATTTCGTTCAACTGTGGGGAATTGACCAAGCTTCAGGCATCCAAAATTGGGCCTGGACTTTTGAGGAGACCCCTGAGCCGATTGATGTGTCGACTTCTCAATGTGCTCTTACACACAAGTGGGGAAATTCCAGGGGCATTGAAATCCATCCGAACACAGGGGAATGGAGAGGAAGGGTGAATCACGCTTCCCAAATTCGGAACCCAATGGGGAACAACCATGGAGGGTAACTGTCAACCGTGGTGGAAACACATCATCCACATCACGTTGGCCTGGAATGGGGGGACAAAAAATGAGGTCTGACTACTTACCATGTTCACAAAATGGGGCCTAACTCAAATATTGTTGGTCAGTCTTCCAGAACGTTGGCCTAGGACAGTAGGCGGACCATAGGTCGAGCATCCATACTGTTAGGGGGTCCCGTAAAACATGACCAGTCTTCCGGAACGTTGGCCCAGGACAGTAGGCGGACCATAGGTCGAGCATCCATACTGTTAGGGGGTTCCGTCAAACATGACCGGTTCTCCGGAATGTTGGCCCAGGACAGTAGGCGGACCATAGGTCGAGCATCCGTACTGTTAGGGGGTCCCGTCAAACACGAAAGGAAATGAGGATCCGAATAAGGGGGAAGCAAAGCGTGGAAGGTGGAGTGGTGGTTTGTTCGAACAGAGTCCAACACTCCCGAAATTGCGCCACCGTGGAGAAGGTGCATTAGGCGGACGTACCGACTTGATCACTGGTCGTCCCAATTTCCAGGTAGGACCTCTTTGGCGAGAGAACTTCTGCTTCCCATTATTACCATGGGGCATCCCGAACATGCTCGGGGTAGATATCCCGATTACAACACTTCTCATGAAGTCAGGCTGAGGGGCTGATAATAAGGAAGGACGAGGTTTAGTAATCCCTGGGGCTAGACCCAAGACGAAACGTCCGGGTGGTCCTACGTATCTTATAAGGATGAGAATCAAGCCACACGTAGTTCATGAAAATACAGTTTAACGTCATGCGGGATGAAATACAGTTTAACGTCATGCGGGACGGAATAAAATTTAATGTCATGCGGGACGAAATACAGATATTAGTTTTAGGTCTTAGAGCTCGGACCATAAGGATCTTAGTTTTAGGTCTTAGAACTCGGACCGTGAGGATCTTAGTTTTAGGTCTTAGAGCTCGGACCGTGAGGATCTTAGTTTTAGGTCTTAGATCTCGGACCGTAAGGATCTTAGTTTTAGGTCTTAGAGCTCGGACCGTAAGGAGGGAAAAGGGAGAAACAGACACGTGGCACGACAGTTACAAAATTCGACGTGAATGAGGACCTAATCCCTAATTACCATGTGCTCTCCGGGGAAATGCTCGAGTCAAGGGACCGAACACGAAGGTAGGCTGGACCCGCGGGGAAGTGCCCCAAGCACTCCTACGTATCTCATAAAGATGAGAATCAAGCCATACGTAGTTCTGGAAGGTGACATGGTAAGATACCAGTGCCAAGGGAAAAGGGGAGTGCGGGCGTGGCCCTTGCACTAAAAGAAGCGGAATTTGATAAATCTTGTTTTTTCCTTTAAGGTGAGTGGTTTTTTTTGTGAAGCGACATGCCTAGAGTAGTAGGCCATAGTGTCGCCACAAGCATCAAGCCGTGATAGGCGTTGACAAATGGCATGGCATGTGACCAATACCCAACGTGATGTCCTCTACAACGAGGTCATCACAATGCTGTGCCGTTTTTCGTCGTGTGGCCATGATGATAATTTCACAGTTTAGGGTCGTGTGATAGGACCAGCAACACAGTTTAAGGTCATATGGTTTGGACCAACAACACAGTTTAAGGTCATATGGTTTGGACCAACAACACAGTTTAAGGTCATATGGTTTAGACCAACAACACAGTTTAAGGTCATATGGTTTGGACCAACAACACAGTTTAAGGTCATATTGTTTGGACCAACAACACAGTTTAAGGTCATATGGTTTGGACCAACAACACAGTTTAAGGTCATATGGTTTGGACCAACAACACAGTTTAAGGTCGTATGGTTTGGACCAACAACACAGTTTAAGGTCTTATGGTTTGGACCAACAACACAGTTTAAGGTCGTATGGTTTGGACCAACAACACAGTTTAAGGTCCTATGGTTTGGACCAACAACACAGTTTAAGGTCATATGGTTTGGACCAACAACACAGTTTAAGGTCATATGGTTTGGACCAACAACACAGTTTAAGGTCATATGGTTTGGACCAACAACCCAGTTTAAGGTCATATGGTTTGGACCAACAACACAGTTTAAGGTCATATGGTTTGGACCAACAACACAGTTTAAGGTCATATGGTTTGGACCAACAACACAGTTTAAGGTCGTATGGATTGGACCAACAAACACAGTTTAAGGTCGTATGGTTTGGACCAACAAAGAGAGGAGCCTCAGGCAAAGGGGCCTACGAGGGTTCAACAATCAGGGAGGGGTAGGAGATGCTAGCTCCCAGCTTTTCTAGGCCCGAAACGCAATGTCTGGGCGACTACTCACTGCCCAAGGGGATGAAGGTCAAGCCGTGTGCAACCCGTAAAGAAGAGACCCAAGCACATACTCTAGCGCTAAGATCGCGAGATCCCCGAGAGACACCGTTACGCAGCTCGGTCTATCTGATGTGTGGGGGTGTACTGAGGGTTAGTACAAGGAGTGTCTAGATTCCACCTTGAATCGGTGGGGCGGAACATGACATGAACCATGCCACCAACATTTAGGGCCCGGGGAAGCCGGCGTGACGACTGAGGATTACTGCTGACCATGTTCGCAACGCAGCATCCTGTCGTGTTAGCCACGGGGAAAAACAAATGAGCATCAAACACTGACCATGTTCTCAATGTGGTATTTGTATCAATTTGTTGTCTAAAACCCTCAGGGGCGTTGGCCCATGACGGTAGGAGAGCCCTTGGGCGTTGTATCTAGGCCATTCTTGGGGGTCCCTCCGGGTATGAAGGATGACGAGGCCCCGAATGAAGGGGAACACGAAGCATGGAAAGTGGATGGAACTTGCCTAAGTCAAATATGGCACTCCAAGTTCTAGACCAGAGTGCCTTGAGCACGTCAGCAGACCACTGGAAAGGGTCAGAGGGCTTAGTCTGAGAGCGGCCGAAAGATGGCAGATCCCTGGGCAAAAGAGGGGGCATAATGCCAAACACCCTGGGCACCGGAAGATCGTGGGATCTCTTAAGATATGGGGATGGACCTGACATCTAGGTGTTCAGGCGGTCCTACGTATCCCATAAGGATGAGAATCAAGCCACATGTAGTTCTTGAAAGGGGGTGCATCTTTAAATGACATTGGACAGAGGAGGGATAAACCCTGAGAACAGGGTGCGCGTGGTGCAACCATTGCAAACCCGATGTGAATGGGGACATTATCTCACACCATGCCACACAACCTTGTGGTCGAAGTCCCAAAGGAGAAACAGACGCGATAGCGGACCTCAAATACAGTTTAACGTCATGCGGGACGGAATACAGTTTAACATCATGCGGGATGAAATACGGATCTTAGTTTTAGGTCTTAGAGCTCGGACCGTGGGGATCTTAGTTTTAGGTATTAGAGCTCGGACCGTGGAGCCCAAATGTAGGGAATAGTGTAGTTTAAGGTCATGCTGGACCATACAGTTTAAGGTCATGCAGGACCATACAGTTTAAGGTCATGTAGGACCATACAGTTTAAGGTCATGCAGAACCATACTGGCTAAGAAATGTACTTCATGAGGAACCTGGCATTAGTGGGAGGAGTGATATGCTCACCATCCATAGTCACCAGGGAGTACGCACCATTGGGATAGACCTTGTGGACAATAAAAGGTCCCTCCCACTGGGGTTCCAACATGGGTGGTTTCCTGCCGGGAATCATTGGCGCTCTGAGATCCAACACCAAGTCACCTTGCAGGAAGGAGCAGAGGTGAACCTTCTTATTGAAATCTCGAGCCATCTTTCTCAGATGCCTTTCCATGTTATGTACAACGTGAAGCCTACTTCCATCCAGCGCTTCTAATTCAGCTATATGGATCTCGTCAACTATGTCTGGTGCTTGCTGTTCGTAGACCGCCTTGCGCAATGAGGGCAACTGGACCTCGATGGGAAGGACGACCTCAGCACCGTATACCAGGGAATACGGAGTCACCTGGGTGGAATTGCAAGTCGTCGTCCTATAAGCCTAGAGGGCGTTGGGGAACTTGTCCAGCCAAATTTTCTTGTTCTGACCAACCATTTTTTGCAGAATGTTAGAGAGGGTTTTATTAAACGCCTCAATCTGTCCATTTGCAGGTGCATGATAGCGGGAGGTGTGGTTAGAGAGAATGTTGTACTTGTCGTACAATCTTTTCAGCTCGGCCGCTCGGAAGTTGGTTCCATTATCCATGAGGATAACGTGAGGTATTCCAAACCGGTGAATGATATTGGAACTCACAAAGTCGGCGATAGAACCAGCCTTGACTTCCCTAAGTGGGGCTGCCTCTGCCCACTTTGAGAAGAAATCTGTGGCGGTTAAGATGAACCGGCACTGGCGGGCCGTCGCCGGCGGGTAAGGCCCTACGACATCCAACCCTTAGACTGCAAAGGTCCAAGAACACTTAGTAGTATGGAGAGGCTCCAGTGGCCGATGCACAAAGTTAGCATGAACTTGGCACGCATGACACCTCTTGGCATACTCGATGCAGGCGTGGATCATGGAGGGCCAGAAGTATCCCAGTCTCTGAATCTGGTGGGACAACTTCGACCCGGCCTGGTGGGCACCACAGGAGCCAACGTGCACTTCCTGGATGACTTGTGGGATCTCAACTCCTTGAAGACAACGGAGGATAAGACCATCAAACCCACGCCTGTAAAGGAGATGCTCACGGCTGGGACCGCTTTGAAGGGTGAACTGCGGCGCACGGTGCCGGATTCGTTCCCGCTCTGCTCGGTCCATCAGAAGACAGTCGTGCCAGAGATATTCAACCAACGGTGTTCTCCAGTCAGGAACTGTCCTGATCACCACGCCTGAAGCCCCGGGGGTTCCTGACGCGGGGGAACCAGCAGTGATATGGTTCACTCGTGGGCCACGATCGCCCTCCGGGATAACAGGAGGAATGAATCTTCGGTGCGCCACGTGGATGATTAGGTCATCCTGTTCGGGCTCCATGAGTGATGCGGCCAGGCTGGCCAAAGAATCTGCTCGACTATTCTATGACCTGGGAACGTGAACGGCATCTGGTCGGGATGGGAACTTAGGCATTAGATGGAGGGTTCACTCCAGCAACGACATGAGTTCCGGCTTCCTGACAGCGTAGTCACCGTTAACCTGCTTAATGACTAGATCAGAGTCCCCTTTTACATACAGGTGGGGTACGTCAACCTCCAGAGCCAACTCGAGACTAGTAATGAGGGCATGATATTCTGCCTCATTGTTGGTGCGGCCTTCTGACAACAAGAAAGAATATGACAGAACGGCTTGCTCCGGGGTGATGAAGACGATACCCAGGCCCACTCTGTTAAGCCTAGGATCGTTGAGCCTTCTACCGGTAGGGCTTTGGGAGGCGCCATCAAAGTGCATCTTCCAGCATGGGGTGGAGTGATCGAATGAGAGGATTTCCTCATCAGGAAAGCCCAAATCCAGTGGCTGGTCCGCAGAGGTTGGATGGGTAGCTAAGAAGTCTACCTTCGCCTGTCCTTTGATGGCCTTCTGAGGTACGAAACTAATGTCTAACTTCTGGAGGATAACTGCCCGGCGTGGCAATCGGCCAGTCAACATAGGGCGGCTTAGGATGTATTTCAACAGGTCTACCTAAGAGACCAGCTGTACCTCGTGGTGCTGCAATTAGTGCGGAAATTTCTGTATGGCGAATACGAGTGCCAGGCAGCTCTTCTCGATGGGAGAGTATATAACTTCCGCGTTGAGGAGCATGCGGCTGAGGTAGTAGAGGCTATTCTCTGTTCCGTCGTTGTTCTTCTGGGAGAGAAGGGCGCCGAGGGATCGCTCTAGGGCGGTCACCTAAAGGACCAACGGCTTTCCAGGAACAAGTGGCATCATGACTGGAGGTTGAAGCAGATACTGCATGATTTCCTCAAAAGCGGTCTGACACTCTTCATCCCACCCATAGGTGGCACCTTTCTTCATGAGTCGAGAAAAGGGATTACACTTGCCGGCCAGATTCGCAATGAATCGGCGTATATAGGCTAAGTGGCCTTAGAGGCCTTGAAGCTCCTGAATATTATTTGGGGGAGGCATCTGACTGATGGACTTGATCTTCTCGGGGTCGATCTCGATACCTCGATAACTGACGATGAAGCCAAGAAACTTTCCGGAGGTGACCCCGAAGGCACACATCAACGGGTTCATCTTCAAGTGGCGAGAACGGATAAAACCGAACAATTTCTCAAGGTCTTTGAGATGGTCCTGGTACTGACGAGATTTAACCCCCAGGTCATCTACATAGCACTCCACCAGCGTCCCGAGGATCGGCTTGAATATGCGGCGCATAGCCCGTTGATAGGTGGCACCCGCGTTCCTTAGGCCGAAGGGCATAACCCGATAGCAGAAAGTGCCCTGGGGGCCCTGAAGGTAGTGAACTCTTCATCCTCGGGGGCCATTCGGATCTGGTTGTACCCGGAGTACCCATCCATGAAGGAGAGGGCTTGGAACCCGGCCGTTGCGTCGATCAATAGCTCTGTCATGGGAAGGGGAAATTCATCCTTCGGACAGTGGCGATTAAGATCGCGGAAGTCGATGAAGACCTTGATCTGTCCGTTCTTCTTCCTGATGGGAACAATGTTGGCTAGACATCTAGGGTACTGGAATTCCCTGATGAAGTTGGCCTAAATGAGCTTATCAACTTCGGCCTCAACCATGACACCATGAAAGGGGTGCATTTTTTGGGGAGGCTGCTTGCACCCGCGATGGTTTGCTGGGAGGCCAAGGCGGTGGACGGCTGCCTAGGGATCTAGTCCCGACATCTCGTCATAACTCCAGGCAAACACATCATGGTGCTTCTTGAGGAAGTATATGTACCGTTTCGGTTCCTTGGGAGGCATAGCGGCGCTGACCAATGTGGGTCTCAGGTCCGCCTCACTACCGAGGTTCACCTGCACTAGCTCGTCAATCGTGGTAGAGACACCCTCCTCGAAGGCAGGAGGAGCATCTTCCATGTCTTCTTCCCCGCTTGTGGAAGGAACTTCCCCGGGGGGAGCCGTTTCGGGGTTGTTCAACCCTGATGGGGAGCTAGCGCCGGCTTGGGCGGCAGAGGTCGTCACGACGGGAGATTCATGCACCGTGGAGACCGTAGCGACAAAGGCGGTTGATCCAATCCCATCCGGCCTACGGCCCAAGGGGCCACGATTTACGACATCAAAGTAGTGGTGACGTGTTGGCTTGAGCTCGTCAATCCCGTCTCGGCGAAACAGGCAGGTTTGACGTACTGCTGTTGCCATGAGCCCAACGTCCTGATATCGTACAGGGGTAGGAGGCTCGGGGATCACCCGGGCCTGGTTGGTGTAAGAGTACGAGGTGATTTCCCGCCGTCGCTTAGACCCAGAAATATGGCTTCCTCTAGTACCCGAGACAACAAAGTACTCTCCCATATCGGGAGTCGTCGCCTCCAACCGATGGATTGGGTAGACATATGCGTCATCCAAACCTGCCCAGGGATCACCCGCGACAGCGGCGGGCTCAACCTCACCTGCTAGGATTTGCTTGTCCTTGCTCTTGTAATAGTCAGCGTCCAAATAACGAGCTTCACAAGAGGCAAACAGAGACGCATCTCCTTGGAGCACACCCAATCAACCCTTAAGGGAGTATTTGAGGCACTGATGGTATGATGAGGGAACCACCGTGTGAAGATGGATCCACGACCTTCCCATCAATGCGTTGTAGGCAGTGTCCTGAGAGACAACCATGAATTCAGTATTGGCAATTAAGCCGCTGAACTGGGTCTTCAGACGAATATTTCCGAGTGGAGTTTGCTCAGTCCTGTCATACCCCTAGATCCTGAGGTCGGAGGGAGTTAAATCATCCTTGGACAACCCCAGTTTTCACAGTTTCCGAGTTGGGATCAAGTTAATCCCAGAACCCGTGTCAACAAGACAACGACGAACCTCCACGCCATTGAACTGACCGGTGATGTACAGTGGGCGGATGTGCCCCTGTATTGGAGGGTCTTCATCTTCACCGGAGAATGAGATAACCGCCTGACATTCGGTGTCCTCAATCACCTCGGTGTGGAAGGCTTCCGCGGACGCTACCTCCGTTTCAAACTGAAGGGGACTACTTAGAGCCTCGACGAGCACCTCACGCATTTCAAACGATAGGTGGAGGGCCTCAAGGATGGAAATCCTTGCCGGATTGTTGGCCAGATGTTTCAGGACATCATACTTTCGCGCCAAATGCGAGCTTCTGCTTACAGGAGGTCACTCCGTGATTGGGGGCATGACGCGCCCTGCTGGCGGGACCAGTGATTGACTTGTACTAGGCATGTCCCGCTGTTCACCGGCTGAAGCCCGGGAGGTGGCCGCCATGCTAGGACCGGAAGGTCATAGTCGGCCAGTGGCAGGGCTGGGCTGGTTGCGACATGGGCAAGGCGGTTCTGCCCGATCCAGCAACACAAATGGTGGTGGAAGAGAACCTGCTGTCACCGGGTGAGGGAGCCGCGAATGGTGCTCTCTATGTCGGGCCTACTTCCTGGTCTCGGTAGCGTGCACGTCCTGACTAGAGGTGATGACCGCCGTGCCCCGACGATTCACGTAGCCACGGCTCCGTCGACGTTGGCGACGACTGGGGTCATTGGGGAGGTCCACCTGGTGCTCCTCACCGCCGGGAGCCTCAAAGGGATTTACCAACTCTACGGTGTTAACCGAAGCGTACCCCGGGCTCTCAGGGAGGTCCACCTTGCGCTCCTCATTTTAGGGAGCCAGAAAGGGATTTACCAACTCTACGGTGTTAACTGGAGCGTACCCGGGCTCTTGGGGAGGTCTACCTGGCACTCCTCGTCGTAGGGAGACACAAAGGGATTTACCAACTCTACGGTGTTAACCGAAGCATACCCCGGGCTCTCGGGGAGTTCCACCTGGTGCTCCTCACCGTCGGGAGCCTCAAAGGGATTTACCAACTCTACGGTGTTAACCGGAGCGTACCCCGGGCTCTCGGTCGAGGAGTCATCCATTACCGGCCGGGGTCTCGGAGGGATCCCCATTTCCGGGGGCATTAAATCGCCAAGCGTGCGAGAAGATGACGACAATGGCAGGGCGCGTTCTTTCTTCTTGCGCCGCCACCAGCTCGTCTGGGAAGAAGTAGGATGGGACGACGATGCCAAAGAAGCGCTCGCAGACTCCGAGGGCTCTGGCTGATCCAGGCGGGCACGGATGATGCCATGGGCACAGGAGACCGTCCTGCGGGCCATCCAGTCGTTATACATCCGGGACCCACGATCATAAAACTGTTCCCACCCATCGCCGTCGGCACTACTTCCATCTGATCCCACGAAGACACCTGCCACCTGTGTTGGGGCTGGGCCCAACCTGACTATGTTGTTATCAATCTGGTGTTGGAGCCAGTCCTTGAACACATAGCATTGCTGGATGGTGTGTCCCAGGAACCGGTGATAAGGGAAGTAGTTTGGGCGATCCGTGAGACACGCCTCTTCTGGATTCCGGCACTCAGGCAGTTGCACGATCCTCTGCTCCAAGGCACTACTGAAATAATTGGGGACCTAGGCCTCGCCAAACGAGTAAGCCCGATTCCTCCTGTCTGGAAAGGGGACTCTTGGGGGCTGACCATGGCTAGGGGCCAGAGGAGGAGGCCGAGGAGGCGGAGCCAGATTACCTCGCCTAGGTGGTGGCGGTGCGTTACACGGAGGTGCCTGCTGATTTTGAGGCGGTCGCTGCTGGGCCGGAGGCTGTGCCCGTGGGGGTGGACCCCTATGAGCCTATTGAGCTGGCCTCACTGGTAGAAACTCTAGCTGTCCGGGGGCCTCTATCTGTGCCACAACAGCGGGCTCGGCTCTGGCAGCTCTCCTTGCAGAGATCACAGGAGGCAGCGGGCGTGCCTAATTGGCCTGTTGCAGGGCTTCTTCGAGGTGCTGAGGCTTATCTGAGAAGTCCTAGAACCCTCCAGGGAAATTCTGCATGATCAGGGAAGGAACCAACTCCGCCTTGACATTCCCCACACACATCGTCAGTAATTTTTCCTAAGTCAGTGGCATGTCAAGGGAGTACGTGAGCCCCTTCCACCGGGCGATGAAGTCCGCGACTCGCTCGTCGGGCCTTTTCTTTCACCTGAAGAGGTCTGCAATGTTTGTCTTCCGGGTTGTGGAACTGAACTGGTAGAGGAATTGCCGGCAAAGGTCCTCCCAGCTAGTCACAGATCCAACAGGGTGCTAGCTGTACCAGACGAATGTTGGTCCTTCCAGTGTCTGAACGAAGAACCGGAGCTTGGCAGCCTCCTACTGCGCCAAAGTCCCTAACATGGGCCCGCACCTCGAGTTGAAGTGGGCCAAGTGTTGTGTCGGGTCTCCGGTCCCGTTAAAGGGGGGAAAAGTGGGGTTCCCAAATCCTGGCGGGGCTGACATGTCATCCACCCATGCGGGGTACGACTTGCCATCCGGTGGGATCGCCACCTACCGAGTTTCCAGGGCTTCAAAGCGAGTGATGAGTACTTCCATCAGATCATCCGGATGTGGATTCCTGTCCTGATGGGGATCTCTAACCACAAGCTCATTTCCAGGCTCTTCGACACGATAGTTGCGCTCAGCGGCTCAGGGGGCAGCTGGCGGAGCGACTCTCGGAGCGGCGGGAGGAAATCGCACAGGGTCCCCCAGGTTGTCTCGCCGCTCGGGAGGGTTTGGCGAAACATATCGCGCCCTCTTTACATGGGCTCCAGTGTCTCCCTGTTGACGCTCCTTTCGTCACATAATCTAAAGATCGGAAAAGGGAATATCTGAGCTCAAAGTGATTAAATCCTTTGAAGAAACATCAAAAATCGACAAAGGGATGGAAAAGGAGAACATTGCCCATAGGTCGCGCAAGTTCCATCTTGGTCGCGCAAGTACACTTGCGCGCCGCCTCAACACTTGCGCGACCACTCATGGTCGTGCAAGGGACTTGCGCGACATATCTGGTAACCGCCCAGTAACCGCCCGGGGTCTTCTTTTGCCTATAAATAGACCCTGTGCCCCCCCCCCATTCGAGAGGATCTTTTTCCAGAAACTCGGATTGAAGCTCCCGACGCCCAAGTCTCTTCTCAAAGCTTCCAGAACACTTCTAAGGTAATTTCTTACCTAGAATGGAAGATCTAAAGGGAAGAAGGAAGGCCAAGTGTTGAAACTTATCAAACACTTGCGCGTCGACTTAATTCCTTCAATATAACTTGCACGTCCCCTCTCTGGAAGAACCTCAAGAGGATTATAAAGGGTTTAATAAAGAATCGCTCAAGTATTTCAACTCTGGTTGTAAATCGCGCAAGTATCCCTCATGTCGCGCAAGTATACTTGCGCGACCAATACTTGCGCGCCGCCGCAGGACTTGCGCGACTTTTAATACTTGCGCGCCCCTATCTTTTTGGGTGCCCATATTGCCCATTTTTACCCCTCTTAAGTCATTTCACCCTTCCTATTCAAGATTCAGTCTTCAAGATACTCTTCAAAGCCATTTATGGCATGATTTCTTGATTTGACATCCTTATCTGAAAGGAATTCTGTGAAATATCTCTCAAAACCTAGTGATTTAAACATCTTCATATCACCAAAGATTGAGAGTTCATTCATTTCAACCTCATCCTTTAAGATGAGAGAATCCTAACCTGGGTCTCCTTTTCAGGAATAATCCCCAGTTATAAAACCTTTGATTTGGGCATCTTCCTCAGGAGTAATCCCCAATCAAGTCCTCTAAATCTTGAGCATATTTCTTAAGAGTAAGCCTCAACCCCAACTTTGGGCATCCTCCTCAGGAGTAAGCCCCAAATTCTTAAAAGTTCCCAAACTTGGGCATCCTCCTCAGGAGTAAGCCCCAAACCTTAATCCCTAACCTGGGTCTCCTTTTCAGGAATAAGACTCAGTCATAACCTTGGGCTTCCTTTTCAGGAGTAAGCCCCAAGTCCCCTAACCTGGGTCTCCTTTTCAGGAATAAGACTCAGTCATAACCTTGGGCTTCCTTTTCAGGAGTAAGCCCCAAGTCCCCTAACCTAGGCTTCCTTCTCAGGAATATGTCCTAGTCATAAATCTTGGGCATCCTTCTTAAGAGTAAGCCCCATGTCTCTTAAAATTTCTCTTAACCAGTCACAAATTATCTTTGATTTGGGTTTCCTTTTCAGGAATAAAACCCAATCATAATGTCCCCTCCTAACTTGGGCATCCTCCTTAGGAGTAAGCCCCAAGATTAGAGTATTCAAATCTCCATGAAGCACATATAACTTTGTGGACCCTGTTCTTGGATTTTCTCCCTAAAAGTAAATCCTAAACCCTCGCCTATCTGGGCAGTCATCTATACATAAGCCCCAAAACAAAATTCTTATGATTGCATCTTTTACGGCACAATTGTCTAAATTTTACCAATACCTCTTGTTTCTCACACCGAGCATGACTCACGTGAGCTTAGAGTGTAAAAGTAATTATGACATTCATCTTTGAGCCATCAATCATAAAACATCATATCCCATTCCTCGAACTACGTGGGTTCTGATTCCTTTTTCAAAACAAAGGATACGTAGGTAGCCCATTCATGGGTTCGATCCCAACATTGAAATAATCTCTGTCCTTCTGAATGACGATAAACTTCAAGTGCCCCACTGAGTGGCTTTAAAACCAGCCTGGTCATCAAAATGACCAAGAGACTTTTATATAAATGTTTTGAAGGATACCATTGACCAAGAATCTCTAAACAAATATAGATGATTCTATATTGATGAAGAACCTCGAATACATATAAAAGATTCTCTAAATTTCTTGCATATTTAATCATTGATTGTTAAAACTAAAGGAAAGCTCATTTTATACTTGGTAATGTAATAAGGATTCACGAACTTAACTTAAATCTATAAAGAGAGTCCCGGAGTAGACAATAATTCCCCTCAAAAAGGTGTGATGATTCCGACCTCCCATCCTCTCGACCAATGTAAATTCCTAAGCCTCATTAGCCCACAAGCTAATGAGCGCCTGCCTTTGGAAAGTAGGTCCAAACAGATGTGGAATCATTGGATGTTTCCGGTTCTACGAACAAACCCGTTAGAAACCGATCGGAACGTTTGAATCTCCCGTCCAGGAGGTCATCCCCGGATTCCGCGCGAAACAAAAATGGTGAACCCGACGTGAATCCTTAACCAAGTTAAAGTGATGTTCTTCTTATCTGTTAGGCCCTTTGGGCCAACAAGGCAATCATTGACATATGATCATCCAAAAGATGCAGTAGCCGGATTCATCTTGATTATGTCTGTTACATGGAACAGGCACTCTTTTTTCAAGATCTTCTACAAAAAATGGCTTTCCTTAAATTCACCCCTGTGAATACTGCTGCTGGGAACACCTCTACTGTGAGGTCTGCTGCCGTGAAAACCAATACTTCTACTCCTGCTGGAACGTCATCCGCTCTGAGGATGACATCACCAACTCAGCGTCTTCAACGCTGTGTTTCTAATGCACTGGTTAAGGAGTACCATCGCAACGGTACTATCCCAACTCTGGAGGCCGCTCGTCAAGCCCTCCAAGTTAACAATTCTACCTGGTCGTCCGGACAACGGCGACCAGCAATCAAGAAGCAGACGGTGCTGACTACCGTCTCCAACCGTTTCGGGTCGTTATCCCCGGAACGCAATTTCCATTCACTCCCTTATTCCGAGGAAGTGAATGTGCAGGTCCCGCAGGACCTTAATTCAAAAAGACAGGAGTCCTTCTCAAGGGCTCCCATCAACAATCGCTGCCAGACTCGTGCGGTAGTGCGCCCTCAACATGATGAGGGTACCGACTCTAGGCGTTCAGCTCAGGTTCCTCGAACCCGAGCAGGCAAGATGAATCGACAGAGACGGAATCCGGTTAACAATAGGCAGGTTGTCATCCCTGCCATCTCCGGAGAAGTCCACCAACCTAACTTGGTGGCAAATAACGAGCAGGCATACACACCTGTCCGTTTTAATCCCGCTGTCCAGCAGACTCGTCTGGCAGCATCAAGCCGATCCCGCCAGGCAATTCCGGCGGAGTACCATAGGCAGGAACATACACCTGCTTATACATCAGCAGTTAGTCAGCAGGCTCGTCTGACTACATATGATGGATCTCGTCAACCGCATTTGACGAAGTGTAATCAGCAGGCACATACACCTGCTAATACTAATCAAGCCTACCAACAGTCTCGCTTGGTAGCACACGGAGAAGTCAGTCGGAAAGCCCCGACGACAAACAGGAGGCAGACTAAACTCTCTGCCTCCACACTTGAGTACTGTCAGGATTCACTGACAGGAAAAGGAGGACAGGAGCAGGCACATACACCTACTCCAATCCCGGAATGGACGTATATCCCCGTTCCGGCGGCTGAAGTCACCAAACATATTTTGTCAATGGTGAAAGAGCAGAAGCAAATTCCTGCTCATATTCTGGATGCTTGCCAGGATATCATAACAGCTTCAGCATCATCTCAGGGACAGACACATAAATCTATCCCTAGCAGTGGAGTGACCCATCAACAATTCACTCCAGAACAGACACACACATCTGTTCCAGTCCAAGAGGGTTGTGGGGCCTACTCCCCCATATCATATGGACAACCAAGTCAGGCACATACACCTGATTTGAGCGATGATCGTCAGCCTAACCTTACCATCTTTCCTGATCAGGCACATACACCTGCTCAGAGCAATCACTTTCTTCATCAAGTGATTTCTAAAGCGAGTAAGAAGGCATCTAAGAAAAAGATCCGCCCAGCACAGTCAGGAGATCAAAGGCCAATCTGCAACAAGGCCTTGCTCGATGCTGGAGTTCTTGAAGCCCTCAGACATTTATCTGTCGAAATTCAAGATTCTACTCCCTCAGTTCCCAATAACAGGAACATTAATCCCGAAGGTCTTCAACAGACACTTCCTCATGAAGACTTGCTTCATGAAAATTCGGTCAATCTTGAAGTTTCTTCTTCAGATGAGAACCACAGGAACCCTCTGTGTGGTCAGAAGGCCAAGGAGCAAGAGATTTCATCTTTTGCTGTAACCCATCATGAAGGTCCTCCTCATGGTGATGAACTTCGCTGCGAAAGTCCTCTCCGCAGTAGTGATTCACATTGTCTCGAAAATTCTTCAGAAGGCAATGTAGTGACGAGAAAGCCCTCCTATCTCGAGGCACTTGCAAACGTAAAACCAGTCATGTCTGAAGTTTTACTATCGGCAGGTGAAACTCTTTCTCCATCAGAAGGTAGCTTGGGGTTCAGGTTATTCTCCGAACCTTCCCTGGGTCATTCATCTTCCAGCATGAATAGTGATTCCTCTACCAATCTTGTTGAATCCGATGAAGCAACAAGGAAACACCAACTCTGGTCCAAACAGGTAGAAGAATCTTCATTTAATGATAAAGAGGAAATGCTGAACATGAGGAAAAAACTGGAAAAAGGTGAAGTACCAGTCATGTTTTGGCCTTTGGCTGATTCACAGTATGACATTCCAAAGATGTTGACGGATGATGGAATCCATGATATTCGTCTTAACATATGGAAAACTCTTTGTCAATTAAAGAAGAAGGTATTATCTTACGATGAATATGAAAATCATCTTAAGATAATAGAAGGGTTACAACGCCAGATTGATTTGGCATCTCTATCAGTCTCTCGGTATCCGAAGGCTGAAAAGCAACAGAGAACCCTTCAACGTTCATGCCTTGGCGCACTAAGAAGATTGCGTCAATTAATTTCCAATGCTCCATCTAATGTTCATATCAGAGGATGGGGTGTTCACGGAGCACTACATTTCACAGTGCTTTCCGGTCAGCAGAGCCCGCCGAAAATGGTCTCATGCAATGTTATTGCCCACGGCCGGCCACAGTCAATGGGCTTTGTTCATAATCAAAATCTTGCTCGAGATCAAGCTTCAACTAGTTCCTCTCAAAATCAAGTATATAGAGAACAGGTTGTTGAATTGCTCCTACATCAAACAGGCGAGAATATTGCACAAGCCTCTCGTCTGGAGCAAACACGTCATCAAATGACAGAAGTTTCGGAAATCATCCAACGGTCTGTTGAACCTGGTGATAAAAGTGGATACAGGTTAATGCATCCAGCTAATTTCCGAACTAAGATCCGCAAGATCAAGAGATATTTCAAGAAGATCTCAGACATAGCATGTCAAGAGACACCCCAGCTTGCCAGACTGGGGACTTCTCTAACCCAACCCTCAGAATCAACGAATGGGATTCGAGGAGTTGAGCAGAAGCAACAGGAACACCCCCAGTCCACCGGACTGGGGACTTTTTCAAATCTTCAATCCCTCCCTCAGAGAAAGTCAGTATTCTCTCGATTAGGGAATAAGCCTCAAGAGGAACGAAGAGCCAAGATGTCAGGAGATTCTCTCCAAGTGACGGTTCTCCAAGAAATTCCTGAGGGATCAAGTCAACGGAATGCCATGCCTTATCATGGACATAAAAGGAGACAATATCACAAAAATGCTGATAGAAAGGATTCCATGAAAGATGCATCCATTAATGTCATCACTGCCGTTGCTGCTGATTCACCAGATGAGGCTCAATCAGAGGGATCAGATGAAGAGGTTCCTGCTCAAGAAGTTGCGCACACAGACCTAAATGAAGAAGGTGTGCGCACACGTAATCAAAGGCTTACCCAAAATCTGGGTATTCCTTCAAGTAACCCACTTCCCCCTCTCCGAAAAGGATCCAATAAGGGGAAAGGAAAGAATCAGGTTACTTATCACCCTTCCTTTGAAGGAGGTCAATCGCTCTCATTAGAGGAAAGGCTTGCACAACAGGAGGAAGAAATGAAAGAATTAAGAAGGTTGAATACAGAACTACTTCAGAGTAGTCTTCTTCTTAAGAATGCTGAAGTCCGACAGCCGAAGGAATTTGTTGTAACTACTGAGATGGATCAGGAATATCCTCCTTTATCAGTACACCCACAGAGGTCTAATCCTACGGGTCAAACGCAACAACGGTTGGCAGCACTACCATTAGTTGCAGCACCAACCTCCACGGCTGTCCAAGCTCCATTCATTGCACCTACCCAAAACCAAGTTCAACCTGACATTTCTCAAAAGTTAATAACTACTATTGAGTCATTAACAGCTCGGTTAGAAACTATGGAAGGGAAACGGGCGCATGTTCAACCTGAAAAGAAAGTTTACCCTGAATGGGTAGATTCAATTTCTCCTCCATCCAGTTTTGGAAACCCTATTTTCCCTACTTTCAATGGATCAGGCGACCCTGAACAACATTTGACGCATTACGTGTCTTGTTGTGATCCTATGATGGGAACTCCAGAGCAGCAAGAAGCGGTGAAACTCAGATGCTTCGTGCGAACCTTGCAAGGACCAGCTTTTGTCTGGTATACAAGCTTGCAATCCCGGTCAGTCATCGGATGGGAGGATCTTCGTCAAAAATTCCTTCTTCAGTTTAGCTCAACTTTGCCAAAAACGACGGTTTTCGATCTTACAAACTGCAAGCAAAGGGAGAATGAAAGAGTCTCTGATTTCATTGCTCGTTGGAAGGGATTAACGTATTCCTTGAGTTTATCACTCCCTCAGGAGGAATTGTTGCCAATCTGTGTGGAAAATTTGCGTGACGAATTACGCACGCCATTGATCCCTGTGAAATACACAGGAGGGTTTCGAGACCTTACTTCAATAGCTCAACAGATTGAAGATTCCCTTATGCATGCTAAGGTTAAATCTCGTGTAATTCCATCAGCTCCAGGAAGAAGAATGGGTAAAGCAGAAACTGCTACAGTTATGCTTAAACAGGCACCTGTACCTATTTCTACTTCAAAACCTTCATCTTCTCGAAGGGCTCCACCTCCTGAACGCCAACAACAAAGGCTGTTTCGTCCAAATGATCAAAAAGATCAACGACGAAAACAATTTGAGGATATGAAGAGTAAAACATACTCTTTCCGAAGTGAGCAAGTTCCTGGTTACTTCATTTAAGCTCTGGAAAATAATTTGGTTCAATTACCAGTGCCGAAGAGACCAAACAAGGAAGGAGATGAAGACCGTCCCAATTATTGTCCCTTTCATCAAATGTTGGGACATCCCATCCAGGAGTGTTTTGTCTTTAAAGACCTCCTACAAAAGATGGTTGACTTGGGACAAGTCAAATTGAAGGGTTCTTCAGCTCATGTAGCGTGTATTACCGCTACAGATCCAGAGGAAGGAGGCGAGTGGCAGGAAGTCAAAAGCAAAACTGCGAAAAAATATGATGATTGGATGGTCAGAAAGACAATCAATCGGACCCATTCAATTTTGCGAACACAATTGAAGAAGCCAATTGTGTCTCCTACAAAAGCTGCAGTAAAGCCTCCATCAAAGGACAAATCCTCAAAAGGGCAGCGTAATTCAAAGAAGAAAGAGGAATCAGGAGAAGATGAGTATGTATCAAAGCCTAAATTGTCTTTGACTCTGGCAGATTTCATGCCATCTACTTCAAAGCCACGGGCACCGTCCCACCAAATGGCACAGCCTAAACAGGCTAACTTGGCAGAGTCTTTATCAGACGAAGAATTGATCTTTGGTTCTGTTAATATGATTCAATTAACAGATTCATATTCCAGTCTTGATGAGCCTGAATTCCCTGTATCAAATAAAGGAACCCGAGGAAGTTCTAGAGGTTCAGGATATAGGGGAAGACACGGATCTTTCCGAAGCCACTACTCTAATTCTACCCCTGCTAGCACTGTATATGCAGCAGAAACTCGTGGTAGAGCCCTTCAGCGAGCTCAAAATGAACAAGCAAGTTCTTTTGCCAATGGCCAACTCAGCTTCGGCACAGTTATTTTGGAAGAACTATTAAATGTTCCATCTTCTTTATCTCAGCAAGTAAATGGATCTAATCAGTCTAATTTTCCAAAACCAAAGATGTTGCCAACTTCAATACAAGAGGCATCAGCTTCCAAAGCATCTGCTTCCAAGGTACCTGCTAAACCGCATATTCCTATTGGGAAACGCAGGCCTCTAGATCAAAAGTATGATATATTGAAACACTTGGCCCAAGTACCAGCCAAATTATCAATTTTGGATGCTTTGAATCTATCAAAAGATCTTCGGGAAGCACTCATCGAAGCTTTGTCAAGTCCTCAGGAGTTTGAAACTGAAATTTCTACAGCTGAAATTTATCACATAGAGAATAATCATGCAGAATGCCATGCAGTGATATCTTTTACTGATAAAGATGAAGATGATGTTGTGCATGGGAACATAAAACCTTTGTACCTATCTGGCAAAGTCAATGGTATAGATGTTCGAAGAGCTTTTATTGACAATGGTTCAGGAGTCAACCTCATGTCCATTCGCACACTTCGTCGATTGGGCCTCACGGAATCTGATCTATCTCCTTCTACCATGATGTTGCAAGGATATGATAAAAATGAACAAGAACCACTGGGAGAAGTTATGCTCAGAACTCAGTTTGGAGATCTTGTTTCCAATTCAGATTTCATGATTGTTGATCAAGACTCAGCTTTCAATATCTTGCTTGGAAGACCCTGGTTACATCAGCATGCAGCTATTCCGTCATCATACCATCAATGTCTCAAATACTGTTTCGATGGTCAGGTTGGAACATTGTATGGTGATAAGGCCCCGTTCAAAACATGTGAGTCTCAATACATTGAGGCGGAATTTTATCACATGAAGGGAAGAGAAAAATCTACAATGAAGGAAATTACCAAAGTTAATGCTCCATATGGTTTGGAAAAAATTCCAATAAATCCATTTTCACATGTGAGTACAGATTATGTGTTACCTATCAGTCAAATTGACAAAATAGGCCCAAATCAAAATACTCTTATGGAAAGATCCATAATGTCAATTACGGCAATCGAGCCAGACAACATGGGAGAAATTGGTAATTTACCAAGCAGTGATGAAAGCATAAGTGGTGACGTTTTCATTTCGTCTGCTGAAATCCAACAAGTCTATACTTCGCTAATCAGGCCAGAAGAAGTTATAGAAACACCAGAGGTGAATGTTGATGTCGATTCTCAATCCATCATCTCCTCTTTATTTCCCAAAGAAGACCCTTTTTCATCAATAGGGTCGGAAATGGAAGCTTCTTCTTCAAAATGTGAAAATTTTGACATCTCTTATGATCATGAGAATTTCGTTTTTTCATCTACTTTGCAAGTAGAAACGGAAGATATAACACATGATGAAGAGGAAGAGGAAGATCTTAGAGATGCTCCTCCAGCATTTGAAGAGGGTATCTCTACCACTGTGGATGAACTCAGAGAAGTAAATCTGGGTACAGAGAAAGATCCACGCCCCACTTTAATTAGTGCGGCCATGACCCTTGAAGAACAAGAGATGTATATTTCTTTTCTAAAGCAAAATAAAGATATTTTTGCTTGGAATTATACAGAGATGCCTGGCCTTGATCCTGATGTTGCCACCCATCATTTGGGTTTGCCAAAAGAACATCGAGGATTCAAGCAAGCCGCGAGAAGAACACACCCAACCTATGCTTCCAAAATAGAGGCTGAAGTGGATAAGCTTATCAAAGCTAACTTCGTCAGAGAAGTTCAATATCCCAAGTGGTTGGCTAATATTGTCCCAGTAAAGAAAAAGAACGGGCAAATTAGGGTTTGCATCGATTTCAGAGATCTTAATCGGTATTGTCCCAAAGATGATTTTCCAGTTCCGATTACAGAACTCTTAATTGATGCGACAGCTGGCTATGAAGTACTTTCTTTCATGGATGGATATTCTGGATATAATCAGATCCGAATGGCCCCAGAAGATGAGGAATATACAGCCTTCAGAGCTCCTCAAGGTGTGTTTTGTTACCGGGTGATGCCCTTTGGTTTAAAGAATGCAGGTGCAACATATCAACGCGCCATGCATCGTATCTTCAAACCTTTTCAAGGGAAATTTGTTGAATGCTATGTAGATGATTTGGTGGTTAAATCCAAAAAACGTTTTGATCACTTGGCTGATTTGGAAATCATATTCCACAAGCTTCGACAACATAATTTGAAAATGAACCCCTTAAAATGTGCTTTTGGGGTAACCTCAGGAAAATTCCTTGGCTTTGTTGTACGCCATCGTGGTATTGAAGTCGATCCTGAGAAGACCAAATCAATCCTTGGTATGTCACCTCCTCAGAATTTGAAAGAATTAAGAGGACTTCAAGGACACTTAGCCTATATTCGGCGTTTCATTGCCAATTTGGCAGGCAAAAGTTTACCTTTTACCAAATTATTGAAGAAAGGAGTCACTTACCATTGGACTAAAGAATGTCAAGAATCATTTGATGTTCTCAAGAAATACCTCTTAAGTCCACCAGTACTCATGCCACCTGTTGAGGGTAGACCTCTTATCCTCTATGTGACAGCTTTAGAGCGATCATTGGGTGCCTTTATCGCTCAAAAGAATGATGCTGGGAATGAAAATAGTCTCTACTATCTCAGTAGAACTATGCTTGAAGCAGAAACCCGGTATTCGAGTATTGAAAAGTGCTTCCTAGCATTAATCTTTGCAGTTCAGAAACTGAGACACTACCTGCAACATCACGAGGTCCAATTGGTATCTCGTAATAATCCACTCAAATTCATCCTTAGTCGTCCAATGCTTACAGGACGTCTGGCAAGGTGGGCGGTTATTCTACAGCAGTTCGACATTCAGTATGTGTCTCAAAAGGCAATTAAGGGCCAAGCTCTGGCTGATTTCTTGGCTGAACACCCTTCAGTGGAAGACACGTATTCAGATATCGAACTCCCTGATGAGGAAGTTTTTTCTATTCAAGAGAATCCTCAAACATGGGAAATGTATTTTGATGGTGCTTCTAGAAGTCCAACAGGGAAGAAAATGGAAAATCCTAAATTAAACAAAGTTGGTTTCGGAATTGTGCTCATTTCTCCAGATAAGGCAGTGTTACCTTATTCCTTTTTGTTGTGGGAAGGTGGTACCAATAATGAAGCTGAATACCAAGCTCTCATTGCAGGCTTGGAGTTAGCACTTCAAGCACAAGTGAATCACTTAAAGGTAAAAGGTGATTCAGACCTGGTAATCAAACAAGTCAATGGGGATTATGCCATCAGAAAAGAAGAATTAATCCCTTTGTATGATTACGTCAGAGAGTTAATGTCGGAATTCCCTTCAGAACCGATATTTTCTTATGTCCCAAGATCACAAAATGCTCAAGCAGATGCACTGGCTAATATAGCCACAGCATTAGCAGATCCAAATCGGGACGAGACAACCATCTGTATTGCCCACCGTCGTGCAATTTCACCTTATGTTCAAGTCAGAACAGAGGAAATTAATGAAATTAGTCCCATTCCTGAACCATATGGTCATACTACAGGATGGATGTCACCTATCAGGGAATACCTTCAAAATGGAACACTTCCACCTGATAGAGCCGAGAGAGAACAAATTCGGCGACGTGTGGTCAATTTTACTCTTTATGATGGTCCAAACCACCTCGAGAAAATTCTCTACAAACGTGGTTTTGATGGAGTTCTCTTCAGATGTATTGATGGTGAAGAGACAATGGCTGTCATAAAAGAAGTGCATGCAGGAGTCTGTGGTGCCCACCAGTCTGGACATAGATTGTCTGATCAAATTCGAAGGCTTGGATACTTCTGGCCTTCAATGATACAAGATTGTGTTAATTTCACAAAGAAGTGTCATTCATGCCAAGTATATGCCAATTTCATTCATCAACCTCCAGAGTTGCTTCATACAGCTAAATACTCATGGCCATTTTCCACATGGGGAATGGATGTGGTGGGACCTTACCCTTCAGCTACGGCCAAGCAGTTTAATTACATTCTTACTGCTACTGATTTCTTTTCCAAATGGGCAGAGGCAGTACCTCTCAAAGAAGTCAGTTCTAAATGCATTGTTAGCTTCATCAAGTCTAACATCATTACTAGATTTGGTGTCCCTCATACCATATTGACAGACAACGGCACCAACTTCTGTTCTTCTGAGGTAAAGAGATTGTATCAAGAATACAACATTAAGTCCAACCATTCATCTCGATATCATGCAGCGGCTAATGGCCAGATAGAGGCCTTCAACAAGACTCTTTCAAATATACTGCAAAAGATGGTGGATAAAGATAAGAGGTCATGTCCTGATAAACTCTATCATGCTTTATGGGCTTATCGGACTACCACTCGCAATGCAACGCGGTCTACTCCATATTCATTGGTATATGGAACAGAAGCTGTCTTGCCAATTGAAGTTCAATTGACCTCACTCAGAATAGCCATTTGTGATCAGTTATCAACAGATGAGCAATCCCAAAAGCGGTTGAATGAATTGGAACAGTTAGATGAGAAAAGATTGTGCACTTTGCACCACTTGGAAATCTATCAGAATCGAATAGCACGATCTTTTAACAAAAAAGTTCGTCTTCGTTCATTCATTCAGGGAGAATTGGTATTGGTTCTCAGAACACCAATGATACCAGGAAAGGAGCCTCCCAAGCTTGAACCAAAATGGGAAGGACCTTATTCAGTACATAAGGTCTACTCCAATGGAGTGTATTCTCTGATTTCAATGGATGGAGAACACATCACGACTCCAACTAATGCCAGATTTCTGAAGAAGTATTTTGTATAAACACAAAATATTGTTCCCAGAACCAAGACTTACAATTGGTTCATACAGAAAAGGTCCGGTATGACCTTAAACTACACCATGGTCTAGTATGACCTTAAACTACAACTTCGTCCAACATGACATTAAACTGTGTCACACTTTTGTCCGAGATGACATTAAACTATAATACGTCCAGCATGACGATAAACTGTACGGTCCATGCATATGACCTTAAACTATTCGCACTTATGTCCCTGCAACATGACACTAAACTGTGCAGCACCAATAGTCCTAACTGCAAGACTTTAAACTGCATAGTCCCTGATTTTGTCCTACATGACAATAAACTGTATAGATGTTCCTATATTTTGTCCGAGATGACATTAAACTATATTGTGTCCTAGCAACATGACATTAAACTGTGTGGCGCTTTCATCGTCCAGCATGACGTTAAACTGTGTCAGTTCCCTTATCGTCCAACATGACGTTAAAATGTCACATTGGTTATTAATATGTCCTACATGACACTAAACTGTATATGTCCGAGATGACATTAAACTATATTTTGTCCTAGCAACATGACATTAAAACTGTGTGGCGCTTTCATCGTCCAGCATGACATTAAACTGTAAAAAATCCCCAGAACTGATATCCTCATATTGGTTCACCTTAGTCCTAGCTACATGACTTTAAACTGTACAGCACCAGTTCGTCCTTGCTATATGACGTTAAACTATACAACAATGATCCCGTATGACTTTAAACTGCATCATTCCTGGTCCATGTATACGACCATAAACTATTTGCAAATATGTCCAGCAAGACGTTAAACTGTGACGTCCTAACTACATGACGCTAAACTGTATAAAAGTCTCTCACGTCCGGAAAGACGTTAAACTATATAATCATCAAAAGTCCAGCATGACATTAAAACTACACAATCCCCCTTTCGTCCAATATGACGTTAAACTGTATTGTCCCCATCGTCCTAATTACATGACGCTAAACTGTACAGAAAGTCCTTGATATGTCCTACATGACATTAAACTGTGCTTCGTTAAGGTTGTTATTACCTCTTGTTTCTCACACCGAGTATGACTCACGTGAGCTTAGAGCGAACATCAACCATAACACTCCCTTTGGGCCACTAACCATGTGTAAGTCCCAACAACATTTTTTTAGATCATTGTCCACAAGAACAACTTGATCATTAATTCATTCTTTAATTGAACTACACGGACTTTGATCCTTGCCCTCCAGGCTGGGTATGTAGGCAACCTCCCAAAGGTTCAAGCCCAAAAACAATCTATTCACATTGATTCACCACCATCTCATATGATGATGATTTGTGAAACCACCCCTGGAATCAATATCTTTACATTGATTCACTTTCGTCCTTGTTATATGACGTTAAACTATACAACACTTTTGTCCGGTACGACAATAAACTACAATATTCTTTGATTTCCTCATTTGAGAAGGAACCATTATTAACATTGATTCTTTTTTCAATCATGGTTTTCATTTTTTTCAAAAGACTACGTACATACATGGTAATGCCTAAACTTTTTATCTTAGGTTAAAACCATCATTGCACTAAAGTCCCCTTTTCACCCTTCACATGTACGAACCAAATTTGTACAAAGGGTAGATCTAGAACTACGTGGACTTGATTCCCATCCTTATGGGATACGTAGGAACATTCGAGTGTCCCTCGAATCCAGTCCCAAGTCTTTTGGGCCTAACCCCAAATTTCACTTTCAGTCCCTTGGCTGAAAAGTCTTCATGAAAACACACACTGTGTATTCATTATTATGGTCCGAATTCTATGACCCTAAACTAAGATCACTCATACTTTCGTCCTGCACGACGTTAAACTGCATTTCAAGAACTACGTATGGCTTGATTCTCATTCTTATGAGATACGTAGTGAAGTCCAAGTTTCAATTCAGGACCCAGCCACAACATGATTATGGTTTTCATTGACCTATGTATCTCTATATACATTGGAAAATACCCATCTTTATGTATTATAATCCTAACCTTAAATATTTTCAGATCTTCATAACCCTTTTCATGACTTATAGTCACAAAAATGTCAAACTTCTGAGAATTCTTTTGCTTGACTATGTAGCACGTGCCCATAGGTGGCCTTGCATAAACAGTCCACATAACAGACTTGTCAGCCAAGAGATGCCATTTATTTGACCATGCAGCCAATGCCCATAGGTGGCCCTGCATGTTTTCAACCCCCTAACGGGTTTGTTAAATAATAGTAACTTCATTCTTGGGAAGAATGCCTCTTTTGTCCTTATTTGTCTTAAACGATAGTATGTAGGGATCCGCAAAAATAGCCATCCTTAACGTATTTGTCCCATATCCTTTTTCATGATCTGAAAGTATTCAAGTCTATGGTTTATTCTCCTTCCCTACGTTTGGGCCAGACCTTCGTAGGAGTGATATTCATCCAGTTCTTCGATATTCTTGTTTGGAAATATCTTCTCCATATTCAAGTACCTTTTTCCATACAACAAACTCTATGCTTTAGAAAATTTGAATCTCCATAATCTTTCACTAGCTTTTAGCACTAGGAAAGTAAAATTTCTGGGAGTTCTTTTGCCTGACTATGCAGCACGTGCCCATAGGTGGCCTTGCATAAACAGTCCACATAACAGACTTTTCAGCCAAAAGATGCTATTTTATTTGACAATGCAGCCAATGCCCATAGGTGGCCCTGCATATTTTAACCCCCTAACGGGTTTTGTTAAATAATAGTAACTTCGTTCTTGGAAACTACTTTTTCTAAATGCCTTTTAGCTCTTTTTCATATCATTCCTCAGATTCAAATATTCTTAAGTCATAGTTTACATATTTTCTCTCATACTTGAGTATGGTAATTTGTTTTCAGATAAATTATCAAGGAATTGAATCCATTTTAATCCATTTTTCGGTCAAAGCTATTTCGACCTTAAACATTAGCCCCTTTATGTCCGGCTTGCATGACTTTAAACTGCCCACACAAAAGACAGAGGAACTATGAATAAAAGTCAAGTTCCAGCTCACTAAATATACATTTTTTGTATGATTTAGCTAATATTGAGCAGTTAAAAGATTCAAAGTTTGTAGGGTTATTTGTAATAATCCTAGTAAAAATCAAACTATGCTTACTAAGCCCATTGGCTTAAGTAAATTTGAAGCAGGTAATTGAAGAATGCAAGCACAAATGATTGAAGACAAAAGTGTTTTTCATTGATACACAAGAGTTAGAAGGACATCCACAGATTGGAATCTCTTCTCTTTTTCAAGAAATTACAGGAGATTGTCAACAAAAGTCTTCATTTGATGTATAGCATCCTGAGCCTTATCAACAGTTGCTTGAAGCTCGTGCACTTGACCAGCTTCACTCTTTTCAGCTTGCTGAAGTGCCTTCTTAGCATCTGCAATGGCTTTCATGCCATTTATATGAGTTTCATCCAATGATTCATTAAGCTGATCAAGTTCCCCAGTAACAGCATCTAACTGTTGCTGGAGTTTCACCTGCTGGACGACCTTTTCTTTGATTTTTTACTTCAGATCCTTCATCTTGACAACATAATCAGCTTCAGCCTGGGATATCGCAGCCTCAAATTCGCCTATGTTGACTGACAATTTCACTCTAGTCAAATCTTCGCGACTTGTCTGCATTTGCTCCCTCCTGAAGATAATCTGTTTCACTGCGGCATGGATCTTTTCATACCCAAAACCACCAAGTCCCATTATAACAAATTGGGATGACAATCGGGAAATTTTTGATGGTAGCTCTTCTAAGGGAACCCCCGATATGATGTTCCATATATTGTTCCACGCCTTACGTCGTGAAAAGCTGAACGCTTTGAGCATCTCTGGATCTGATTCAACATCTTCGTCAGAAGGGGGTATGTAATCTGGAATTAACATGCTTAAGGAAGTGCCTCGTTCTGCTCTTTCCCCTCCGACATGGACTTCTTCACTTTCAATTCCCGTTGGGGCAGAGGCTGAAGCCTCATCTCCGGATCTAGCCATTACAGTTGATGGCCCTACATGATCAATTGAAAGATTTTAGTTGAATCTTAAAGGATAACAAAAGAATGGATTGTCTTGCAAATAAAGTACAATCACAAATATTGTTATCCCTTACCCAATGGTGGTTCAACAACATGAGAAGACTTCTCCCCATCTTTCCCGGTTTCAACAGGATTTTCAAGATGGGTCTCAGGAGAGTTTATTGGATTTAGCTCTACTTGAGCTAATGTTTCTGCAATGATAGGGTTGACATCAGTGTCCACACCCTCTTCAGGCATTGGCAGTTCAGCAGCTTCTACGGAAGAAACTGCATATTATTTTACATCATGGTTAGAAATATTTTCTTTTAAAAGAAAAATTTGGGCGAAGGGTAACACTCACGCCCAAGGTCTTCTAAATCACATGACAATCTAGCATGATCATAAAATTCTTCAAAAGTCATTACTTGATTCATCATTTCATCCAATGATACTTCAGAATCTTGGTTAGTCTCACCAGTGGGAGCATTTGCTATGTCTTCTTGCTGACTTATGTCCTGCAACCCCTGACCCTGGACAGCATCTTCAGTAGTAGGAGGGATACTGGGAATGGATGGCAGCTCTTCTCTAGGAGCTACCAAGTCAGCTTGAGTCTGTGGTTGTTCTACAGCACCCTCCACGGCCTTTGAAGAAGGATCAGTCCCTTCCCTCAAGGGGGAAATTGAAGAAGCCCCTGCAATCCTCAGAAATATAAGTAACCATATGATTATGGGTATAAAATCATGATTGTTCGAAGGACTTACCACTGCTAATGAAACGTTTAGCTAAGGATTTCCTCCTTCGTTGCCTTGGCTTCTTTTGCTTTTTTGGAGTTTCAGCTGTCTCCTTTATTGGCACTTGGATTGGCGAATGAAAGGCTATGTCCAGTGCCTCATTCATGGCCTGCTGGCCTGGAGATATCTTGCCTGGTTCGCGAGGAGAATCAGCAGCAGCCCCAATAGCGGTACCACCAGGGCTATATTGTGGCGAAGGAACCCCGGTCCCTTTCTTTGCAAGCTGAAAGATGAAGAAAATAACTTCCTTAAGTAACAAAGCTTCAACTGAAATCAAGTTGCAAAGAAAATAAGGAAAGAAAACTTACATCTTCAGGAGCCACGTACTCTTGCCACTCCTCATCTCCAGAACCACCAGCCCCCTTAGTGGTGCCACGATCAATCATTTCCTTCACCCGCCTGGTGATAGGAACCGAATTATCAGTGGCATATATGAGCATTTCCAGCTCTCTGATGTAAGCTCGCACTTCATTGGGGTTATCTCCGTATTGAAGGTCTTTTGAAGCTAGAAGATATCCTATCCCAGGAAGTTGTAGGCCCTCACACAAATCCAGCCAGGCGGTCTCAGTATCACAGTATAAGCTCTGCCATAGCTGAACAGCCTCTAGTCTTAGATATAAAGGCTGTGAGGAAGGTCCTACAATTTTTGATTTTAATTTCTTCCCAACTCCTGCAACTACAGATAGAGAATAAGAAAGTGAGACTTATTACTTTATAAAGTAGCAGTGATTGAAGTTATTACAATCAAATAAATCACCAGGAGCTGATGGAGTGGGTCTTTTAACTCTGGCCGGAGGATTATATCGGGCACGAAACCGCTTTGCTGCCGGTTGTGCCTCATCATCCCCATCATGATAATCTGAGGAATCAGTTCTAGAGGAGGAGTCTGTTGAACCTATTTCAGGAGGAGAAGCATCACCTTCATGAGTAAGAGTTTCTTTCTCTACATTCCTCTTCCTCTTTCCCACTTGATATACAGGATGATTCAGTATCCCTTTGGGGTATGATGCTATCCAGTGTTCGGCATAAAATGTAGTCAGATAATGTGCCGCTTTTTCAACTGGTAGATC
This sequence comes from Viscum album, assembly GCA_963277665.1. Classification (NCBI taxonomy): domain Eukaryota; kingdom Viridiplantae; phylum Streptophyta; class Magnoliopsida; order Santalales; family Viscaceae; genus Viscum; species Viscum album. The sequence goes on along the minus strand of OY728135.1, from coordinate 244,270,916 downwards.
AAATACTGCCCCAGTCTTCTCTCTTGATGTTAGCAACCATAGTTTTCGAGCAACCATCAGATGTTGCTCTAACCTGACATGTACTGGAGGGGATACTAAAATCTGTTGCAAACATTTGAATTGGCGTGCAAATCTATATGGAGAATAGGCCTCGCATATGATTTCTCCATCAATCCTGGCTACTAACACGCCATCCCTGCAAGCTAGCATGTATGCCCTCAAATCCAAAGGGGATTTCCCATCATCAACAAACCGCCCAGATGGCGGACTTCCATAAGGAAAGAAGTTGAATTCCTTATACATGCTTAGTCTTACTTTTATGTCATAACCATTGACATCTAATGGAGCAATTCCAGAGAATGCTTGCACTGACGGTCTGAAAGAGCTTCCAGGAATTTGTAATCCATTCTGTACATTGTAAGTCCTGAAGTGAGTGGCGATCCATCCCCACAAAACCTGGAATGGTCCCACTATTCTTAAAGGAGATTTACCCTGGAAGAGGTGAAGTAAACTCCTGTGGATCTTTGCTAAAATGGGGGTGGCTAACCCAACCATTTTTCCCTCAGCTAACTTGGCCGCAATGACGAAGGTCCCTGGCCTAACGCCTCCCTTCGAATCCCTGACCGACAAGAGGTAAATACTGAGCCACATTGCCAAGAAACCCGCCAGACGAGTTTTCTTTGGAATTCTTTGATTCACTTCATAGCCCCATTTTTCAAACTCTCCTGCTTCTAGAGTTGGCCAGAATGTGCCAGGAGCTCCTCTCTTCTCAGGTTTTGGACAAGTGGTAGGACGTCTGGGCCGGGTATCCTTGGATTTCTTTTTCTTGGATCCTTTTTCCTTTGGCTCCATCCCTTTCTTCTCAGTAAGAAACACATTCATCCATTCTTCCGGATGGATATCTTTTCTGAAATGAGTTAATGAGGTCTCTGAACTCTTGAGCTTGTGAAAGATTTTGAATAATTCTCGAGCCAAAGCAGGAGTCTTCTCTGGATCATTCCAAGTCACCTTGGGAGGAATGAATTCATCATACATATCGCCCAAGATTGGAGCTCCTGAAATCTTGTGGACATCCCACAAACTGATACCTACTTCTCCATGAGTCAAGTGGAAAGAATTAGTCGCTGGACTCCAGTGACTGAGTATCTCTGGCACGAAGATATCATGTCTGTAAATATATGTCTGCCCAAACCAAACAGCTTCATATATTGCAGCTCTCTTCAGATCCTCAATAAACTCTGCGCAAGTCTGTCGCACCCAGTATGCCCACATCCAAGTTGGCTTCACACCTCCCCCAGGGCGGAAATCCCAACTTTTCTTCCAGCCTTTGGACTGATCCATCTGAGCATCTCGGAAGATTGAAGGATGACAATGTGGTTGAAGCTCAGGTGTATGTTTTTTCAGATCTGGTGTGCAAGGGCTATGATGCATCACATAAGCCTTCTCTACTGTTCCAGCAGTTTGAAATACTCCTCCGCCTGAGATATTTGCTGAAGCAAAATTGGTATAATTCTGAAACCAAGAAAATGGAAGATAATTCTTTACTTCTGGAATAATGACTTCTTGCAGATGACCATGACCATACAAAGGTAGATAAGTGCAGTGAGGAAAGTCGTGATGATATTTTTTCAGATACTTAGCCAAATCTGGAAGAGTGCTGTTTTTGACAGTATAGTAATCAGAGCCAATGATATTAATCATATCATCTATCCGCTTGCTAGCCAGTTCATCAAGTAATCCAGGTCTAAGAGCCATTGAATCTGCACAGGAGTTGAATAAATTAAACTCTTAAATGGGTTTTATTTTTTTATAAAATTTGTGAAAGAATTTGAAAAAAATGGCTAAGGCATTAAGGCGCACAAGTATGGAGATGTCGCGCAAGTGGTACATGTGCCGCGCAAGTTTTGGTCGCGCAAGTATTACCACGCAAGCCCTATTACCTTGAGAGTAGCGCGGCAGCGAAGAAACAGAAAAAACAAGAGACTTGCGCGGCGAGGAAGACTTGCGCGGCGAGAGCTTGAGAAATCCGGAACTTCAGATGCCATCTACAGCCGGAAGCCGTGTATTTATAGGCCAGGGGGCCTATCTGCGCGCCGCATCCAGATTGCTCAATGCCTGCGCGACGAAGACTTGCGCGCCGACTTCTGTGCATTGAAGACTTGCGCGCTGCCCTTTTCCTTTAGAGGGATTCGATTTCCTCAGAGTCAAATCCTCATTTTTTCTCCGGATCCAACTCTGAGGGGGGACTTTTGTTGACGCTCCTTTCGTCACATAATCTAAAGATCGGAAAAGGGAATATCTGAGCTCAAAGTGATTAAATCCTTTGAAGAAACATCAAAAATCGACAAAGGGATGGAAAAGGAGAACATTTCCCATAGGTCGCGCAAGTTCCATCTTGGTCGCGCAAGTACACTTGCGCGCCGCCTCAACACTTGCGCGACCACTCATGGTCGTGCAAGGGACTTGCGCGACATATCTGGTAACCGCCCAGTAACCGCCCGGGGTCTTCTTTTGCCTATAAATAGACCCTGTGGGCCCCCCATTCGAGAGGATCTTTTTCTAGAAACTCGGATTGAAGCTCCCGACGCCCAAGTCTCTTCTCAAAGCTTCCAGAACACTTCTAAGGTAATTTCTTACCTAGAATGGATGATCTAAAGGGAAGAAGGAAGGCCAAGTGTTGAAACTTATCAAACACTTGCGCGTCGACTTAATTCCTCCAATATAACTTGCGCGTCCCCTATCTGGAAGAACCTCAAGAGGATTATAAAGGGTTTAATAAAGAATCGCTCAAGTATTTCAACTCTGGTTGTAAATCGCGCAAGTATCCCTCATGTCGCGCAAGTATACTTGCGCGACCAATACTTGCGCGCCGCCGCAGGACTTGCGTGACTTTTAATACTTGCGCGCCCCTATCTTTTTGGGTGCCCATCTTGCCCATTTTTACCCCTCTTAAGTCATTTCACCCTTCCTATTCAAGATTCAGTCTTCAAGATACTCTTCAAAGCCATTTATGGCATGATTTCTTGATTTGACATCCTTATCTGAAAGGAATTCTGTGAAATATCTCTCAAAACCTAGTGATTTAAACATCTTCATATCACCAAAGATTGAGAGTTCATTCATTTCAACCTCATCCTTTAAGATGAGAGAATCCTAACCCGGGTCTCCTTTTCAGGAATAATCCCCAGTTATAAAACCTTTGATTTGGGCATCTTCCTCAGGAGTAAGCCCCAATCAAGTCCTCTAAATCTTGAGCATCTTTCTTAAGAGTAAGCCTCAACCCCAACTTTGGGCATCCTCCTCAGGAGTAAGCCCCAAATTCTTAATAGTTCCCAAACTTGGGCATCCTCCTCAGGAGTAAGCCCCAAACCTTAATCCCTAACCTGGGTCTCCTTTTCCGGAATAAGACTCAGTCATAACCTTGGGCTTCCTTTTCAGGAGTAAGCCCCAAGTCCCCTAACCTGGGTCTCCTTTTCAGGAATAAGACTCATTCATAACCTTGGGCTTCCTTTTCAGGAGTAAGCCCCAAGTCCCCTAACCTAGGCTTCCTTCTCAGGAATATGTCCTAGTCATAAATCTTGGGCATCCTTCTTAAGAGTAAGCCCCAAGTCTCTTAAAATTTCTCTTAACCAGTCACAAATTATCTTTGATTTGGGTTTCCTTTTCAGGAATAAAACCCAATCATAAAGTCCCCTCCTAACTTGGGCATCCTCCTTAGGAGTAAGCCCCAAGATTAGAGTATTCAAATCTTCATGAAGCACATATAACTTTGTGGACCCTGTTCTTGGATTTTCTCCCTAAAAGTAAATCCTAAACCCTCGCCTATCTGGGCAGTCATCTATACATAAGCCCCAAAACAAAATTCTTATGATTGCATCTTTTACGGCACAATTGTCTAAATTTTACCAATACCTCTTGTTTCTCACACCGAGCATGACTCACGTGAGCTTAGAGTGTAAAAGTAATTATGACATTCATCTTTGAGCCATCAATCATAAAACATCATATCCCATTCCTCGAACTACGTGGGTTCTGATTCCTTTTTCAAAACAAAGGATACGTAGGTAGCCCATTCATGGGTTCGATCCCAACATTGAAATAATCTCTGTCCTTCTGAATGACGATAAACTTCAAGTGCCCCACTGAGTGGCTTTAAAACCATCCTGGTCATCAAAATGACCAAGAGACTTTTATATAAATGTTTTGAAGGATTCCATTGACCAAGAATCTCTAAACAAATATAGATGATTCTATATTGATGAAGAACCTCGAATACATATAAAAGATTCTTTAAATTTCTTGCATATTTAATCATTGATTGTTAAAACTAAAGGAAAGCTCATTTTATACTTTGTAATGTAATAAGGATTCACGAACTTAACTTAAATATATAAAGAGAGTCCCGGAGTAGACAATAATTCCCCTCAAAAAGGTGTGATGAGTCCGACCTCCCATCCTCTCGACCAATGTAAATTCCTAAGCCTCATTAGCCCACAAGCTAATGAGCGCCTGCCTTTGGAAAGTAGGTCCAAACGGATGTGGAATCATTGGATGTTTCCGGTTCTACGAACAAACCCGTTAGAAACCGATCGGAACGTTTGAATCTCCCGTCCAGGAGGTCATCCCCGGATTCCGCGCGAAACACTCCCCTGTCGGCAAACACGACACAGTCATGGTTTCCCGGGGGGACCTCAGCAAGGGGTAGATGATCCTGCCCCTGCTGTCCTGGTCTAGGGTTGCCGTAGTCAGGCCACCGCTCTGCAATGCGTTCTGTCAGGAGCTCATCAACCATCCTTTTTTTCTCAGCTAGCTGTTGGCGCAGCGTGGCCTTCTCGGGATCTTCCTCTACCTCTTGCACTGAGGCAGATGGGTCGGCAAGTATGACAGACCCAACGGGCTCTTTACCCATGATGATGTTTCGACCCAGCGTCAGTGCCTCCGTGGGTACAGGAAGGCCTAAGAGGCTCCTATGTTGGCGAGTAATCCTCCCAGATGGGTCCAGTATTGGACTTTCCTCGGGGGGTGAGTCCCTGTCGAGGGGCTCCACAATGTTTCCCTCATCTGAATGGTCAGCCATGTTAACTGCTACTGCCCTTTGCGACGTTCCATCAGGGCTGCCCAGTGGATTGGGCTGCTGGTGGATCGCACAGAAGAGGAGGGCAGTGTACTGCCCCCACCCGCGGACGTGCGCGTGGGGGGTGGCCTCCTCAATAACTCTGCGGAGTACTTGAAAACATTGGACGCATTGTTGTTGAAGGGCCTCGTGGGGGTCCAACGACTCAGGGTGCCAGACCGCGAGGAGTGATACTAGGTCGACCCGGCGGCACTGCTCACCAATCTCCTCGAGATGCGCTCGTATCCCGGGATAAGGCGCTAGATGATGGAAGAGGCGGGAGTGAGTCACCCGAAGAATCTGGCGGAAGCATTCAAACTCTCCTGGGGTGAGTGACTCTGGCACCTCAAAACCTGATTCTGCGATCGGCCAAAACTTCTCAGGGAAGTGGCCTACTGCAAGAAGGGTCCAGAAGCTCCACGACTCTGGTTCGGGGTCCGGAACTTGCTTCCCCTGATCGTACACCGAGGAATGTCGGAGAATTGGCAATGGCGTTGAGGTAGGGCGTCGGGGCGGTGGGATGGCCGGCGGGGAATACGGCGAACAGGCCGATTGGCCGCCAATCCCTGGGTCATCCCCCAGGGGTTGCAGTGCCCTTGCTACCACGTTGCGATAGGATGGGCCGGTGGATGGGCTTCCTGTCACAGCGTCAGTGCTCGCCGAGGGTGTGTATCCTCGCGATTCTTCCGTCAGTCCCCACAAAAGTTCCTCACCCTCCCTAACAGGGGCGGGAGGTCCTTCCGAGGAGGTCAGCGACAACTGCGGGCTTGATCCCTAGTGGTACGCCAAGTCCTCGTCCTCCTGGATATACCTTCGAAGGGAGGAGGGCATCATACAGATCTCGCATTCGGGGAGCACGAGACTGATGCGCCGCATCCCCACCCCTGCCCTCAACTCGAAGGGTTGGGGGGGAGGTTCCATCGTCGAGTCGTACTCTGCCTATGAATCCGAGAAACGGGCTGGTCCGATTCCCATCCGGACTCCCCTGAAATTCCTCCTACGGTGACAACGCCCGACCTTCCTGCCCCGGGGTAGCTCCTCAGGGTAAGGACAACTTCCGTCATGGGGTCCCCCAACCACAATAGAGCTGGGGCAGAGGAGACCGAAGGCCGGGGTGCGAGACGCACCGGGACAGATGTCGAAAGGGACATGGGGAGGACTTCCATGTGAGTGAGTGACTGGATATACAACGGCTCCATGTTCCAGACTGGCAGTAGGGGGAGTGACCTCATACCCGATGCAGTGGGCGCTGGAAGGAGTCATACCCGGAGCATAGCCGTCGCGAAGAAGCTTTCGACTTCTTAGATCGGTGGCACGGAATGAGCCCTCATGGTGAGCGGCACTACTGCGGATTGGTTCGTAGTGGCCATTTCCAATGTCCGCGACCGGGAGATTCGACCCAACCTACCTGCAGGGCGGTCAGTGTTTCGATCCAAGTCAGGCACGCGGCTGCCCCTGCTCAACATGCGCAGGGATCTGGGAACAGGAGTCAGTAGTGGCTGGGGCCAAAGTGGTTGCTGATGCTGGTGCCCCAGGATGGGAATTATCACCCACTCGCGCCCGACGCTGGCGTCGAGTCAGATGGTCCGGAACTAGCGGTGCGGGCATGAAGATTGCCTGCTCCTCAGCTCGGGGAGTCGGGCGGCGGCGTCGACGCAGCCTGGCGGGGGTTCTTGCCGTTAACCCCTGGGATGGATCGCCGATCAGGTGGACCCGGACACCCCCCACCTCATTGGCATATGGGAGGGATGTGTCAAAGCGCTCCAGGGATAGGCTCCCGAAGAGGTTGAACGTTGGAGTGGGGAGCGAAGGCTCCCTGCACAGCCCTCGAGGGCGGAGATGGTGGTGAGGCGTGGCCGCCTCTAGATCCAAGCGGGCCATGCCCCTAGTGGGGATGACCCCTTCCTCGTCATACCTACGAACCAGGTTATTGATCACCCTCCGTTGGATGATTTCAGACGAGTAGAGGGGGCGCAAGCACCTGGCTGCTACGATGGTCGAAGCCGGAACGACCACCGAATAGGTGGTACCGCACGGGGTAGCCGCGTCGGTACTGCCCCTGCCCCTGCGCCAGTGGGAAGGTGGTGATCGAGCTCCGAATGCAGTGATCTGATTCCTGGAAATAGGGAGATGAACCCATTAGTATCAATAGGAAAGGAGATCAACAACCAAGGCCCATCGTCATTCCGTCTTTCATGGTCGGCGAGAGGGATCCACGCTGACGACGTCACAGAACAGAGTAGTCAATGTCCTGATGGCCTCGACCCCTGGCGAGTTCACGTCCTAGTGAGGGTTACCCGGACCTGGTGACATGCTGTTATTCCGATGCCCCAACAGCTACCATTCCCCGTGTTGAGGAGAAGAGCTTCACGTCAGGTTCACCATTTTTTGTTTCCGACGCTTTCGCCGGGGCGCGCACATCCGTCTGCGGAGGAGGACGCGCTTATTGTTGCCCCGCATTCCCACTTTCCAAAGGCGGGTGGCATCCGTTCCTTGTTTAGGGACTTCTGCTCCTTGATCGAAACCGGGATGATGGGATGTCGGCTCTTCTTTCTATGGATTCCTCCTCGGAACTCGTCAGTTAGTCCGGGTCTCCCTCATAGATTTAAGACGGGTTCGTGAAGCTCATTCCCGGTTCCATATCTACATGGACACCAGTTAATTATGTTGCTTCCGTCATGATGCTCCAAGGGGTCTTGTCGGGGCAGGAACCTTCGGTGAGGAGAATGGTCACGTTGGGGCGTCGTCGGCATGTCTGTCTTTAGTCCCTCATCATAGGGCTTCTCGAGGGTGCGGAAGCCCGAGGCATCCCGCATCGAACACGGGGAATGTGTACCATCTGAGGTTTTCCTCAGCTTTCCATGTTTAACATGGGGTATGTCGCGAGTTTAAAGTCTTGCGGAGACGGATTGGGTTGAAGGATCCCTAGGGGGGAACACCGATGTTGGGGCCAGCACGGGGGCAGCTTCCCATATATCATGGAGTGGGATGGGGTGGCATGATCTCACTGAGATGTGGCGGCCCGGGTAAAGATCAGGATGGATGGTGGAGTGAGACATGGGGCTTACGTTCTGAGACGGTCCAAGAGGGGGAATACAATTTAACATCATGCGGGACATAATACAGTTTAACGTCATGCAGGACAGAATACAGTTTAACGTCACGCGGGACGAAATATAGTTTAACGTCATGTGGGAAGAAATACAGTTTAGCGTCATGTAGGACGGAATATAGTTTAATGTCAAGTGGGACACAATATTTGGGGCTTACGCTCTGAGGCAGCCCAAGGTGGTCGGGGAACCGACATGGAGAAGTTGGGACGATCAGGTGGTGGGCTTGAACCTCGTGGAGGCTTCCTATGTACCGTGCGTTAGCACGGATCAAAGTCCACGTAGTTCGCTGGGATGGAGCTTACGCTCTGGGGAGGCCCATAAGAGGATGTCATGGTTGATGCGCACTCTAATCCCACGTGAGTCATACTCGGTGTGAGAAACAAGAGGCAACAGGGACCAGACGATCACGTCGCGAAGGGTGCGTCCGTGAGAAGCGGAATAGGGCTTACGCGTTGAGCGGCCCAAAGAGGAAACATGGGCTTACACGTGGTTAGAGGCCCTTGGTGCCGGGGCTTACTCTAGGGTGGAGGCCCATGGTGCGACAAAGCGCAGTGGGAAAAGGACTCCACTGGCCTTGGCAGGGGGGAAGTACGGAGATGCATGGGTGCAATCATCCGCAAGAAAGGCTAGGGGCTTACACTCTGAGGAAGCCCTTCCCTCGCAGACAAACGCCGCTTTGACAAGAAGGATCTCATTCCATGTGAGGAAGAGTCCATTCCTGTGGAGACGAGTGGGCGTAATGAATGTCCGAGCTGGGGGGACCCTGCGTGCGAAGCACGGGGTGAGACCATAGTTTAACATCATGTGTTAAGGACGGGGGGCTTAGCAGTTTAACGTCCTCCAGCTTGGACGAGGTAGGTTCGCTCCACACCCCTATGGATTACATGCCCAACGACCTCTACACCTCGTGAGAGGGAAGGCATTGGCAAGGCCATTATGAAGGGGGGCCGCAGGGCAAACCACCGGGGGGTCCACGTTAGCGTGGCTATGCGAAGAATCAATAGCCGTTAGCATGCCTATGTGGAGAAGCATAAGGCAAAGCAATGCAACGGGAAACACGGCCCAAGGGTCCTTGAGGTTACTTCGCATGAGCCTGGGAGGCCGTACGGGAAAACAACGCATGGCACGCATACCTGGTAGGGGAGACATAAGGTGCCGGTGCAGGAGGCAGCCAAGGGGCATCAAGGTGAGGAGTCCTGGGATTTGCGCGCAAAAGGGAAGGTTTGCGCGCAAAACTCCGAGACGACGCGCAATTGGAGCAATGGAATTGCGCGCGGAAAGGGAACTACGCGAAGGGTTTTGTGTGCATGGCAACCTATTGCACGCACGAGACACGCATTGCGTGCAAGGCTGGAACACTGGGGAGGGGGAAAATTCACTGAAGCCGGTGGAGTTGCGCGCAAAGGCAAACTTCGGGGCAAGGTTGCGCGAAATGAGGGTTTTACCTGGAAGTTATCTTGCACGCGGGGGGAGACGAATTGCGCGCACGAGAGTCGCTTCGGATTCCTTAACCCCCAAACTGTTTGGGGTCACCTTCTATTTATAGGAGACCTCCGGCACGGAATCCAGGTGGCGCGCGAAATTCTTCGCACGCGAGCGTAGCCGGCGCGCAAACGCTCGCCGCGCAGAACCAGGGTGCGCAAAGATTGCGCACCTCAATGACTCAATTGCGCGAAACCTAGTGATTCTACGTGCGCAGAACAATTTTTCATGCGGAGCCTCCTTTATTTCGTGCACCACATCCCGGGCCTCCGGATCGGGCCTCTGATTCTGAATATGACTTCGATTCGTCATTCCGAAACATCCTCCTAGTGTTACGGACTTTTTTTCGGTGTCAACATTGATCTAGGGAAAAAGTATCTCGTATAGCAAGGAAATGAGTAGATTTAGTCAAGCGATCAACAATAACCCAGATTGAATTATTACCTCGAGATGTCTTTGGTAATCCCATGAAAAAATCCATGGATATGTTTTCCCATTTCCACTCTGGCACTGGTAAAGGATGAGGCATCCCTTTCAGTAACTGTCGCTCTACTTTAACCTGCTGACAAGTCAAACACTTCACAGTAAAATCATCAATATCTCTTTTCATTCCATCCCACCAGTAATACTCCAACAGATCTCTAAATATCTTAGTACTGCCAGGATGAACTGAAAATGGGGAACTATGAGCCTCACATAACAACTCATTCATCAACTGTGAAACACAAGGGACACATAATCTCTTCCCAAAACTCAAAACACAATCATTATCAATGTTGAATTTAGGCAACTTACCCTTCTGAACCAGCTCTACCTTTTTCTGCAACTCACTGTCTTCCCTCTGTGCTTGCTTAATTCTGTCTGATAGAGATGATCTCACTGATACCTGAAACAAAACAGAAGAACTTCCGGCACCAACAACTTCTATTCCAAGGTTCATCAAATCAAAAACCAAAGGATCTCTTTCCAAACGTATCATGGTTAATGAAGCATTACTTTTTCAACACAAAGAATCGGCCACTTTATTTGCTTTTCCCGGATGGTAATGGATTGTACAATCATAATCCTTGATTAATTCCAGCCATCTCCACTTTCTCATGTTCAATTATTTCTGAGTGAATATATAATTTAAACTTTTGTGATCAGTATATATTTCACCCTTTACTCCATAAAAATGATGCCTCCAACTTTTTAAAGCAAAAAAAACACCAGCTAATTCCAAATCATGTGTAGGGTAATTTACCTCATGAGTTTTCAACTGACGTGAAGCATAAGCAATTACCTGATCATTCTTCATAAGGACACAACCAAGTCCCTTCAACAAAGCATCACTGTATATAACAAACTCACCATTCCTGGAAGGAAGTTCCAAAACTGGAGCATTCACCAATCTTCTTTTCAACTCCTGAAAACAATCATCACATTATTTTGTCCAGATAAACATAACACCCTTCCGAGTTATCTTAGTCATTAGACTAGATAACCGTGAAATTTTTTTAACAAAACTTCGGTAATAGCCTCCTAAACCAAGGATGCTACGAATCTCAGTTACATTTGTGGTTCTTGGCCATTCTTCCACAACCTTTGTTTTTGAAAGATCAATAGTTATCCCATCTTTAGAAACAATATGACCAAGGAAAGAAATTTGTTGTAACCAAAACTCAAACTTGCAGAACTTTCCATACAGTTTCTTTTGTTTTAAGGTTTGAAAGATAACCCTTAAATGAATTTCATGCTCCTCTTTACTTTTAGAAAACACCAAAATATCATCAATGAAAACAACCAACATTTTTCACCTGAGTCAACTTAGACATCACTGCAACAAATTGTTTAGTTCTGATTCTGACCATCTCAGGATACTGATTTGAAAGGTCATTTCCCTCTGTATGCCTTCCCAGAAAATCTGCTCTCTTTCCTCTATGAAAAACCATTCTTAACACAGAAATATCTTAGGAGAAGCAACATGGTAATCTTCAAATCCTATATCATTTCAATCATACCATAAATTAATTTATAATTTTACACTTTTCTAACTCCTAAAGTTGTCTAAACCGACCTCTGATACCAACTATAAGGCCCCAGACATAAACCTTACATAATATTGAATTTAATTAATAATTCACATTGAGTATCTTTTCAGGATTAGAGTTTTAGAGAATTAGAACATAACTATTACATCTCAAAAGATTAAAAAGTATACACTTCTACTAAGTTTCCATAGAATAAAAAAACTCTTAAAAAGAAACATGTCTAGTTCCATGTTTTATATTGCATGACATTACCTTGATCCCATCCTTGACCCTATTCCACATTAATTCATGTGAAAAACATTTCAAAAAAACTTGGGGTGAGCATAAAAAGCTCAGTAATGGATACACATAGAATGAAAACAGTTAGTTTATCAAAACAACAAGTAAACTATGTGTACTTTTTCAAAGTAATACTTTTCACCTTTATGAAGTAGTAAAAACTCTTTACTAAAATAAAAGATCATTACTTACCCTTTTGTAACCAAAATATTACCATAAAACCCATATAAAGATCACATAACATATAAAGGTAACTTGGGAGATAAACATACTTAAATGGAATAACCATACGGTCGACTTCCACTCATATCACTTAATGGAATAGCCATACGGCCGACTTCCATACACAATTCATTGGAGGTTATAACATAACCACCCGTCCTGGTATTCACAGCACCACCCATCATATGGTTTATCACGTAACCACTCGTCAAATGTCCAAGTACCAATATAAAATCATAAAACATAAAACAAATATAATGGAAAGAAAACATTTCCACACTTTGATCACAATATATCACATAAATATATTGACATAAAAAATCCATTATAAAAACAATTTTCAATACAAAAATACATAAAAGAGTATATGGTATTTATTTTATTTTAAAAACATTACGGCTTGTTGAGGAAGCCGAAGACCAAATAATACTCACGGCGGCGGAAAAGGTCGTTGTCACCGCGTACATTAAAAGAAACATTCCTTTTTGTCATTTTGTAAAATGCTTCGTAGAAAAATATTCCTTTTGTATAAAAGTAAAATTCAAAGGGGTTTATACACCGTATAAAATATAGTTGTGTATAAAACGAAATATGCCTCAATGAAAGGAGATTGAGACGAAGTCCCTTACCTCGGGTCCGTCTTGACTCGATCGTTCTTTAACCTCCTGAATAATAAACTTAAGTTAATTTCTACTTGCTTAAGAACCTTTTTAAAGTTCATTATTCCTTTTATATCACTTATTACCATGTCATGAAAACTATGTAATTATTTAAGTTATTAATGGTCGTTTTAACGATCATTGGTACTTGAGTCAAAAATATGCTCTTTATAATTACAAGTTGTTCATGTATCCATTATATCCAGAGTTATAATCATGATATAGATATCATATATATAATATATATCCAGTATATAAATTCATTTATAATATTACATAATCATTTAGAGGTAATAAATGAAATGCACAGTTCATGGAGACGGTAAGCCGTACGTACACATGAACGCTACTTTCATTTCGATGTCATATTAATGGAATTAAAACTAAATGAGAGGTATGTATATTTTAATTTCAGAATTATATTAATCATTTAGATGTAACATACATAATATATATCCAATATATATATATGTACTTATAATAGTACATTACATTTGGGGATAAGAAATGAAATGCACCGTTCATGGAGACGGTAAGCAGTACGTAAGCATGAACGCTACTTTCATTTATGTCTCATAATTCAATGGGAAGAAATAATAATGATATAGAGGTATATTATAATTACAGTATAACATCATATATAATAACTTTAAATCCATCCTTTTTACGTCCCACATACGGCATTAACGAATCAAATCACTTTGAGGGGGCGGTAGTCCGCACTTCATAAAATGAAATTATCGTGTTTACCCATAATGGAAGCCATAAAGGTATGATAAAAATGAAAAGTACAGAAGCTTAATGAAAACATAAACATATTATATATTATATATAAATATTGTGTCATCTTAATGGCCACCTTTGAAGGTGTTAAAAGAATGTTGAATAATCATCGTTTCGGGAGGCAGAAATTCGCCATCCACGGAAACAGTATGCTCTTTAACCATTAGATGTAGATGTGTGTAAGTGTAGCTCGAAATATTCTTATAAAAACATCCTAGTATATTGAATATACTGGAGTTATTACAAAATAAATGAATAAAAATATTTTAGGGGGTTGGAGAAGCAAAATAAAACAAAAGAACACAAGTGAAGACATCACCTTAAAATCGGGTAACTCTCTTAGATTTGAGCTCAAAGGCTTCCTTGGGAAGACTTCTGCCCAAAGTGAGGCTTCAAGGAGTAAGAGAGGGATGTGGAGAGACAAAATGGGCAGGGGTTGGCCGAGCCAAAGGCTTTGGAAGTGTGGGTAAAGAGGTAGAGGTGGGGGCCTTTTAATAGAGGAGAGGAGGGGCACTCTTGGAAAGTAAAGAAAAGTCACTTTATTTTAAAATGATATTCGGATTTAAGAGGTCACACATTTATATAATTCGAGGATAAGTTCATAAGGGTTCTAAATATACCCATACAATAGGTTTTGGACATGTGTATGTCATAGAGTTTACATTATCTTTTCATTTTATTTAAATCCATTATTAATGAGGTAATTGCTGCATCATCATGATGTCATAAATAATTTAATATATTTAATTTATAAAAATTATAAAAAATTATCATGATTTAGGAAATTGTTTTATATTTCTAATTAATATTTATAGTCAAAAATCAGATTTGTATCACCACATGTAAATATTGTTTTAGTAAAACAACTCATGTTTGTGTCATTTTTATTTTAACTTTAAATAAAAAGATATTAATGTCATTTTCCAAATAAAGTGGCTCCATTGGGTCCCCAAGTTGACCCATGGATTTCCTTGGTCGTCCATGACACATAAAATGAGGTTAGGACATGTGTGATGTTCATTTCATATTATTAAAACATTATTTTTACATTAAACTACACTAATTACCTCTAATCGTGATTAAAACTTAATAAGTTACTATTCACCAAAAAATTATTTTAATCCAATTGAACCAAATTTTACTTCTTAATGACAACCATTTATGTCAGATTTTTTAAATTCAAAACACAGAGGTGGTAAAATTTCATTTAAATGAAAAATCAGTTTTTTAAGTACCACTTAGTGGTTTCACTATTCATCAAAAATTGAAGTTTTTCAGAAAAATACCAAAACTTCACCCTAAGCTATATTTGATATTCCGAATTCAAAAATGAAGTCCATTTTACAAAATTCAAAACATATAAGTTGCATTAATTAATTTAATAATTAATTCCCGCTGTCAGAGCAAATAGCGTGTTTTATGAAACAATAAGTATCAAAAGATTGACACTAGTTTAAGTCTGATTTCAAAGTGAAATTAATTCCAACCACCACTATTGGATTTAATGGTAAAAATATATTATAATTTCACTTTACAACCAATTAAAAATATAATCTAATCATATAAATAAATAAGATTAAAAAGAGGTTTTGAATTAAAATACAACATTTTACGCTATTCATTAAAAAATGAACTTTATCGGAAAAATACCAAAAATTTACACAAAGTAAATTTTGATGTCCCGATTCTAAAAAAAAGTTATATTTGGTCTAATATAATGTATAAGAGTGATCAAAACTATATTTAATGATGGTTCGCCATCAAAAGGTGATAAGTGAACCTTTAGTGAAAATTAGGGTATAAATGCCTAAAATTGAATTCTTTCTGTATTTTAAGCCTTTATCTTTTATTGGATAAATGTAAAAACATTTAAAAAACATATATAATCATATTTTAGTTATTTCTATCCATTACCTCTAATACAACGGCTACATGTTAACTACCATTTAAAATAATATTCTTATATTACTAGTGTGCAACCTAAGTTTTCAAAGAAACTCATCGTTGCGTATCGAGTACGCTATCGAACATAGAAACCACTTTTAATTAAAATTAATATTTAATTTGAAAATATTAATAAATATGAAGATTTATTATTCTTTATTTACCTGGGATATTACAAAATCATTCCCTCCTTTGATCATTTAGATTCTCAGTATGATTCGTGACTTGAGAATGTTTTGTGATCATAACAACAAAATTCTAAATCTCATCTTTGATAGAATTTGGTTTCTATGTTCTAAAATCATTGCATTTTCCATCAAATTCGGCCTTATCCTAGTTCTTCAGGGCTCTACCCATTGTCTAATACTAAAAACGATAGTTTTAGTGACACTAATCCTAGTGGTAAAACACATAGTCATGAAGAATAATTTATAGGTTGTATAAATCAAGATAAATTGTTTTATACCTATGAAACCTTATTTATAACTTTGGTAATCCATGATCATGATCTATTCAAATCCTTCATGATGGTTTATAAAGAAAATTTGAATTAACCAAAGCATATACACTAGGAATTCTAAACCAGGTTCACATAAAGTTCCATTATCACATACCATGTAACACTCTAGTCAATACCAATGTGAATTTTTCATTGTTATTACCCTTAGGTACATCTGTTCCAGGTCCAGTTCCACTTGTAGTATCCAGAAATAGATAGATTTCTAGGTAAAACACATAATCACTTACTTATCGAAAATTTAAAATGTTATATTATTCCTAGGATTATCCTAATGGTTACCAATAAAGTTTTCTCATTATAGTTTCCAATGGTTAACTAAACCCAGATCTAATTCCATCTATAATGACCCATTCTTTTCATATATAAATATCACTTCTTTTTAAATTAATATTCAATAAATTTCACAAATATTCTCCCAAGGACCATAATGGTTTAGTTTCATTGGAGACCAGGTACACAATCTTCTTATTTAATGAAGGATATTAAATATATTCGATAAATATCTTCCATTTTTTATTCCTCATTAACATACCCCACTTAAAACATTTATTCATAGCATGTGGAATGGAAATGTAAAAAAGGATGAGATCAGATGTATAGTGAGGGTAAACATGATAAATATCATTCTATGATCATATTAATGCATAATATAAGAATAAGTGTATTATATCATGAATATAACTAAAAAAATTTCTTAGGAAACCTATCATAGATAATAAACACGATTCTTGGCATAAAGCATCATCATTATAAAAGAAATGATTTATTAGTGTGTGAAATCATCATATTTCATAAAATATAAGATAATGTAATAAAAGTGAGGCACCAAAATCGATATATAAACCATTTAATTTTTCAAGTTTAACTAACCATACTATAGAATATAGTGGATCATACTTCATCACCTATTTCCCAATATGGATCATGCCCATTGGCTCGTTTCTCATTATGGATCAATCCCATCAACTTGTTTCCCATTTTTATTTAATGAGGTATAAGGATTTATCAAATTCCCTGAAGTGATATATAGGTACCACCCATTACATAATAAAAATAATACATATATATGAAAAAAGTTTGTAAAACATTCATCATTTTAGATTCCATGAAAAGAAATGGGATTTAAAAAACATTCATCATATTAGAATCCATTAAAAGTAATGTGTTTTAAAAAACATTTCATCATAGCATAATCCATGGAAAAGAAATGGGTTTCATAAACATATTTTCATCATAAATATAAACCATCCAAATAAATAATAAATATGGTATCTTTTTATAATATATGCAGAAAAGATTAAGTAACAACAAAATATGTCATCTTAGATGGAAAATGATTTTGAAAAAAAAATTACTTGGAACACTTATTGGGGAAAAAATATTAATTTGAAAATAAACTTTTAAAGATAAAAATTTATAAAATATTGTGGAAATCATTTTCTGAAAAAATAACTATTAAAAATTGTAAAGGATTCTTCAAATTAAATAATGGTCATGATGCTTGTAAATTCTATTTATACTGTACATGTTAAAACAAATATTCATTTCACATTTTCAGTAAAATAAAAACGTGCCTTGTTAGGAAAAAACATAAATATTAATTTTAAACAAATTTTGAAAAATTCAAACATGGGTATTAATTTTTTAATAAATCTGTTGTATAATGTTAAAATATTTTTGAAATCATTTTTGGAAAACATAGATATGCAAGGAAAAGGGTTTTCGATCAAAGATATAAATAAAGGTGATTTTTATTAAAACAATTATCTCGATATCTTTAACAATTTTGGATAGAAAAATTATGTTAAAACATTTATAATCTAGAAATAACTATATTAGAAGAAAATACATGATTTTATTTAGAGTTAGATCATAATATTTCATTATTGAAAACTTAATCATAAACAATCTTGATAAATAAAGAGATTGTAACATAAAACCTTTTCCACTTTGGTATCATTTGAATCATAAGACCCACTAAATAATACCATAAATTGAAACATAAAATATTATTAAAATGATTATATTCATGATATAACATGTGAAAGAGGTAGTATATACATGACATAAAGGAATACAGGCGCATAACAAAACTTATGTTACAATAAAGGAAATTTGAGACAACAATACCTTACCTTAAGTCTTGAGTTCCTTTATAAACATTAAAAACACCTATATAATAAATATATGTTTATTATAAATATATTAAATAATGATATTCATATGTATCATACCATATATAATTTAATTATGACCTTTTATTATATGTTAATTAATAATTCCCTGTTAAAATCATGTTTGAGGTAATAACTACTTCGATTTTTATGTATGTTTTGGATTGGTATCTTTGTTAATTTCATTATGATCATGGTTACATAATAAAAATAATGTTAAATATTATATAAATATCATATATGTTAATTATATAATTACTTATAGTAATCCATTAAAGTTAGATATAGAAAATGAATCACAGAGTTCATGGAGACAGTAGGTCGTATGTACATGTGAATGATATTTACATTTCTTCAATGGATGAAATGAAAGAAAGGTAGATAAAATATTTTCATGATATAATCATTTTAATTTCATATATAACATATTTTAATTAATCTCACATTATTTCTTTCTATATAAACTGTAACTGAATAATGAATCACATCGCTTCACGTGGTGGTACTCTGCCGTAAACACAAGCAACATTATCAAGTTCATATGGAAATGAATGTTAGAAGGTATATGTGATATTATAATTATAGAAGTATAATTATTTAATAATTAAAATATACATATATTAAATCCATCATTACATCCTACCACGATTTGTGGTGATGGAAAACAAATAACATTGGTCTGTGAGGTAGTATTCCACCATACACACAATCGAAATTTTCGTTTCCCATTTGATGGAAGAGAAGATAGATGTATGTTATTAAATTTAAATAATATAATTTAAGTATAATTGATTTTCTGGTTATATTATATTATCATAGTTAAATAATATTTGAACTATGTTTAAAAATAATTAAAACCAAAACACAAGTTTAAGAATTTTACCTCTTCTTCTGAGAACCCCTTTAGGTTTATACCTAAAGAATTCTTAAGAGGGTTTAATAATTAAAATAGTTCCACTAGAATGTGATATAGAATTATGTAAGGTATTTTGTTATGGTTTATCCGTGAAAAATGGTTTTGGAAGTGTGAAGAGGAGAGGAGAGTGGGCGGCCTTTTTTAATTTGGGGAGAGGAGACACAAGAAATTTTTGAAAAGAATAAAGTGTACCAACATTTTCACATGAAAAAAGGATAAAATATGGTTCATTATAAAATATTATAGATGATAAGGTCCCAAAATGGCATGAAAAGGGGATTTTTACAAGTTTCTAGGTCATTTTACCACCTATCATTTTAGTTTAAGCCCATCATAAACCTGTTATAACCTTAACAATGATAGTTATTTTTTTTACTATTTTAACTATTCATTATGGTAAAATGTTATGTTTAAATAATTAGGTAATATTAATTATAATGATTAAAAATATGTAATACATTTTCTAAATTCCATTTTGAGAAGAAAAAAAATTTATTTTAAATTAAATCCATAGATGCAATGAAAAAGCAGTTTTCATAAGAGAAAATCATTAAAAGTTTAAAATATTTTTTTAAAAAAATTCAATATTAAATTGATTATAATGAACTAAGATGTATTAATAAATATATAATTGAACTAATTTTACTTTTAAAACAATATTATTTTTGAATTCTTTAAACCAAATGTAAATTCTGAATAAAAACCAGTATTTATCATTACTGACAAAAAATATTATCTTTTCAGAAAATTATCAACAATACTCTCTAAGATTACTTTTACAGGTATATTTATGAAATGAATTTTATTTTTTAAAATAAAGTTTATAAAAG
Source organism: Viscum album (assembly GCA_963277665.1). Lineage (NCBI taxonomy): Eukaryota > Viridiplantae > Streptophyta > Magnoliopsida > Santalales > Viscaceae > Viscum > Viscum album. The sequence continues at coordinate 244,250,851 of OY728135.1, read as the reverse complement.
TGGCAAAAATTATTTTTATTATTTGTTTATAAAATGCAATATTTTTTCTGTGAAATTTGTATTTTCAAAACATAAAAAGAGTTCACTAAAAAATATGGAATTTTTTATCAATATGTTTTATTTATATAAAAAAATTATACTAAATATTTTAAAAGTGTATATTTCTATTAATACAAAAAAGTTTAATGACTAGTTTACAACTTTCTTTTTCAAATAATAACATTAATAATATATCGTGGTTTGTTAAAAACCTGGTGTTGGGTGTCACACAATCTATCAAATTAAATTTATTAAAAATATATATATCATAAAATATAGGGTTAAACATTATTTCCTGAAATATTACAACTTATTTTTTGAGGAAACAAGGGGGATAAATGATAGTAAATAATATGGAACATCAAAATGGGATCCAAATACATATGGGACACCATCTCACGTGCTACAAAATGTAATGTGTAAATCTCCATTAAATACAAATATATAAAATCATTTAATATTAGAAAAAAGGTATACAACATATTTCATGAAATGGTTATAACATAATTAAACATAACAATGAGATAGTCTATCTAGTATATGTATTATCATTCTGGACATTTGTGGCATGCTATCCTAATTTTCCAACAGAGGTACATTATGTTAGGTTAGGTCAATCTTGTGAAAATTTATAGATATGTATGAATAAGATTTTTAATTTATTAATTATACTCATATCTAGACCTTATGGTCTTGAAAAGGATATATAAATGTACTAAAACTTTAATAAAATAGTTTATATAGCTATGAAATGTGGGTGTGAGCACATGAGATTCTTTTTCAAAAGACATATTTTTGATGCGTTTTTTGATTATGCATATTATAAATGATTTTCCTGCTTATATAATGGTGTATATCTAGAGAGTAAGTGGAAAACCACCCCATCCTATTAGTATGAAGAACACTCAATTTGAAAGGATCAAATATAATTATAGTATCAGTTTTATGGTACATCAATGATTCTTACTGATGGATCATCCATAAAAGTTAAATAATTTAATGTTTGAAAGTACTATTGAGGCCAAGAATCCAACCTAGTATATGAATAAAAATTATTTACATATTTAATTTAAAAGTGTTAGTTTTTTATTCAAGAAAAGATAGATGAAATCTTGGATGATAAATAATGTTTCCACCACATTCAATTAAAATTAGAAGATGAAAATTATCCTATTTTATTTTCCTTATCAGTCAAAAAATTTATTATTTCATTATCTAGAAATAATATTCATAGGAAAAAATATAGGTGATATTTTTATTTCAATCATTCTAAATGGTAAGTAGAAGACCAAATATTATTTACAATCATAGAATGACTTAGTAGATTAATAAATTAGACTATAAATACACCCTGAGTTTGTTGGTCAAAATATCTAAATTTTTTCCTATGCTTATTATGTGATGAAAACTTTATCATTTTTTATATAAGTACTAGATAATGTTAATGTTTCTGATAGTTATTAAAGAAACATATTAAAATGGGTCAATAAAAGAGAGGTGAAACTGAAATATTTGAAAACACATGACTAACACTTCCCTCTTCAGGAATTTATTACAATAGAAATCCATAATTTATTACTCAATAATGTAAGGATGAATTAAATTTAATTGAGATATTTTTTTAGAGGTATTTATAAAAAATATTATCTAATTTTTTCTTCAAATTCATGTTGGAAGTGGATCTATTAATTATATATGAGTTAGATAAAATTTTCCATCTATTTTTTTCACTTGTATAGTGCATCTAACTATCTATCTTCTAACTAAAATACTTATTGGGGGCAGTTTATGTTATCATCGAATGTATCTAAATGAAATAAGTATGTAAAAAATAAAGACTTATTTCAGGAACATGAATCATTCTAAAGGTTTCATTATGAAATGTTATTTATATCAAGAATGTATAGATTTATATTCAATGTATTTGGCTGATGTGAGCACGTGATGTAACCATCCAATGATAAATTAAGATGATTTGAATGAGAACATTTATCATAAATTTCCATAACATCCCCAAAAAAGGTGTATTCCTTGATCATATATTTTGGATAAATAGAGCTTTGAAGAGTGGGATTAGGCACATCACATGGTCTTGTTTAACTATGAATTGTTCAATAACTATATCAGGTAAGTAACTTGAATAAATACAGGTTATTACATCATACATAATTGGAAAAATATATACAACATTTAAAATCTTTTTATGCAAGAATAAAAACAAAATATAAGTAGAATTCATCATTCATTGCCTTTGAGAAGGAGAGAGACTTTTTATAATTAATAGTTTCTTACTAGGTTGTAATTAAATGTATGACCATTACTCTAATAAAATAAATAATAAATAATAAATCTCAATTTTAATTTTCATAAATATTTTTGGTTTTGAGTTTACCATATCAATCTATCTCTAAAGAAATAAGATTGTTGGATTTCTATTCTAATGACATGGTTCATGAATTCAAATCACTAGTGGTCAATGAATATAATTATTTTTACCAATCAATAAGAAATATTGAGAAACAAAAATGAAGTTTTTATGTTTACTACAATGATATAATATTATGATAATGTATTGAATAAAAAAACATGATTTGAAATGTTTTATTCTTATGATGTTTTTAATAAAACACAAAATGTTTGATTATTGGTTCCATGGTCGAGTCGCTATGATGAAATTAAAGTGCTTTGATTCAATTAAATGACATAGAAAATTTATTGATCAATGTGGATTTATAATTATTATCATGTGTAACTTCTAGGATACCAATGGTCTATATATTTTTGTATCAATATAAAAATAAGTGTTTTATATGAGATCCCCGAAATCCTAAATTCTACATCATTACTAAAGTGACCTGAAGATATATTTTGATTGATTGCTAGGATAAAATTCACACCACAGTTTTCCCCATGGTTCCTGAAAAAAATGTTTCATATGATGACTCAAATACTAAAAATGTTATAGTTTACTTAGAACCTAAGATATTTATAATAAATGTTTGGTCTCATAATGGATGATGGTTAATTCACCAGGTCGATTCTGTAAAGACCCAAAGATTTTCAATGAAAATTCTCTTCATAAAATTATGTTATAACATCATATGAATGCACAACATAATGAACTAATAAGTGATAAGTGACCTTTAATCATAAGTTTGTCACTTCTCTGTTTGGAATTTTGAAAATCCGACATACACGGTTGTGTTCAAAATCTTTTTTGGAGTCTGAAAGAACAAACTTTTTTTGGGTGAATAGTAACATAACCTTATAAATAGTAAAATGAATAGTAATATGGCCCTTATGGTTAGTGAAAAATTATATTATATTATTTTTTTAATAAAATAAGATAATGAGATCTTAATTAATTTTTCAATGAGAAATAAAATTAAGTGCACCTTTAAGATTGTTATTTTTCGAATTAACAATGGATTTATTTAAAAATTAAATTAATAATATTTAGAAAATTAATTTTGAAAATTTGACTTAATTTTTTAATTCTACACATCAAAAAATGGTTAGGGTAAATTTTTGGTATTTTTCTGAAAAACTCTAATTTTTGATGAATAGTGAATACAGTAAAATACCGTATATACAATTTAACAGTTAAATACACTATTCATGAAATCAAAAGTGATGCAAGAACACTTGGATCGAACTCAAATGAAAATACTACTATTAGGGGTCACATGAAACAATACTATTGGTTTTCTTGAGGGAAATAATAAAATAATGAATTAAATATTCAAAATTTATCCCTCCCCTCCACTATAAAAACCACCATTCACACCCTCATTCTCTCACACCTCTCAAGATCCAAGACTTATCTAAACTCTTCCCAAACATCCTCCCTAGCCCCTACCCCACGTCCAAGAGCTGATGGTCTCATCAAAAGACTAATCTTAGTCCCTTAAGTAGGTTCTCAGGAGAAGGATTCAAGATGTAATTTCTCTCCCTCTTCTCCTTTAATTTCCTTTCATGTTCAAGTTCATTTCTTGATCTCTCCCAAACAATCTTCACCCAAATGGTATTTTAACTCTATTATTATACATATTCTGTAATTGTATGATGCTAATGGTATATTATATCATCTAACCTCCCTTTCCCTCTTTCTTTTATTAAAGAGAACATTGTTCGTGAGGTGTTAATTTATCACCTTCAAGAACGACATGTTTTTTCTTCCATTTATACCTTCTGATATGGTCATGAAACCATTTTTATGGATGAAACAGAATATTTTATATGTATTATGTCCTATTTAAGTTTTTGGAACTGACATATGAACATATTACTAAGTGATAAATTAAAACAAGTTTGTTGTGATAAAAAAACTACCCAAATTAAGCCAAACAATCATCATATAATTCATATATAATGATTCATCCACATGGATCCAATATAATTTATTATAAGATCATTAAAACTACTTTAATTTAATTAATAACATGTAATATAATTTTTTTATGATTACCCTTGTTCTACCCGAACATCAATTTAAGAATACAAGTGAACCACTCAAGAAAACCATAAAAACAAACATTACCGAATAATGTTTCTAAACTCTCATCCAAAGGAACATAAAATCACCTAATGAAACTATAATGAACCCTCTTAATGTATAGAAGGTTCTTTAAATTCTTATTAATGAATATAATATCATTATATTGGACATTAAAGAGAAGGAATCATTCAGATACAAGGTAAGGGGAAATCTCGAACTCAATTTTCTTCCTTTGGGTTCTCCCTCTTTCACTCCATTTTGATATCGTTACTCCTTAAAGATCATTTCTTCAAAATTATCTTACCTTTTATGGGATATAAATGTTTTCTAATGATGTTTATGTCAAACCAAATGTTTTCCAGAAGAACTCATCTTTTTAGAAATCAACCTCTACCTCTCATTCATGGTTGATGGGTCTTGTATCAAGTTTGTTGTTCCCTCTTTATTTTGGGAACCCAATGCTTATAAATGTATTCTTATGAGATGAAACCCATTACTTTACATGGGTTAGTTATGTTAACTTTTTATATGTGTTCTATGTGGAAATCATGATAATGATAATGTTATGATGTGACGGGTGCGCCAAGAATTATATAGCGCAATATGAATGTTTCAAAGTGACGGGTGTGCCCAGAATTATACAGCGCTCCAATGCATTGGGTAAAGTGATTAATCTCATGAGTATATGTAAAATGATGTGTGAACAAGATTATAGCTTGGTTCAAAAGTATGTGTGGTATTTAACCACTAAAACATGATGTTTCATTTTTATGCATTGCCACATTTCAAGTCTTTTATTTATGTTCCTCTCATGTTCATTATTTGTTTACCTATGTCATGATTATGCTCATCCCACACTATATTCTTCTTATCTATCCTCTTACTGGGATTTTCGATCACCCTTTTAATGTATATCATCAGGTGGCTACATATACTAAGGAGAAAAAAAAGTGACAATAAGAAGATAGAGAAGAAGAAATTAAATAAATGTTTATGCTTGATGTGCTAATTGCTATGTATGGTCCTAGTTTTCCCAAGACACTAAACCATTGGATCCTCTATGTGTAATACTATTATGATTTTTACCTTTAATATGATTTAATTTTAATTTAATAAAAGGTTTGTATGATATAGTTTGTATCAGGGGAATGGTTTAGTTAATTTGGGAATTAGGATTAGTGAACCCTAGAGAATACCTCTAGCATGATATTAAGTACAAGAAGGAAAATAAGAAAATACACATAGGGATCCCATATGTTATGTTTTTGGTATAAATTTTTTAATTGAATAAGTTATTCATAACTTGTTTACTTATGTTTTGTTCTAACCTTTTATATTTTAGAAAATGGTGGGAACCATGAGAAATTAGACCAACAACTCATGCGAGGGCCAATGAAACGATTGCCCAAACGACATCCCCAATGATTTGAGAGGTGGAGTTCAAAACTTCATGGCAATTATTACCCAATTATCTCAGGTTATGAACAATAACCATAATAATGGGGAACACCCTCCTTCACCAAAGAGGGAGAAACTGGATATCGAATGTTTTATGCGGCAACGACCACCGATATTTAGTGGATATTCCATTCCACTAGTTACGAAACAGTGGGTTAACTCCATAGAGAAGATCTTTTCTGTTCTTCACTATTCTGAGATGGAGAAGGTGACCCTTTCCATTTATCATCTAGATAGAGAATCTGATCAATGGTGGGCTTTGATTAAGAACACCAAACCAAGGGAGGAAATTGAAGAGATGGAATGGGAATACTTTAAGATAATGTTTTGTAATAAGTATTTCCCACGAAATCTTCGTACGAATATGGAGAGAGAATTTATATACCTCAAGCAAAAAGAAGGAGAATCTGTCACAACCTATGAAGAAAATTTTACAAGGCTTGAAAGGTACACTTTGGGTTTTGTTATCAACAATGATAGAAAAATTGATAGATTCTTTAGTGGATTAAAACCACACCTTCGAAAGGCTCTTGTGATTCAAGACTTTGGGAGTTATGTAGATGTTGTTCGATGTGCTCTAAAAGTGGAGATGGAGTTTGGATAATGGTCCCATGGCTATGGTGATAAGAAAATAAATATGGAATTTCAAGCTAGGGGATCTAGTGGAAAAGGTGGGAAGAAAAATCAATGACCCACATGCCATAAATTTGGGAAGTTGAACCATGGGAACTACCTCAAAGGGACATGGAAATGCTTCATGTGTGTGAAAGAAGGACACAATGCCCAAGAGTGTTGAAAAGACACGAAAAGGAAGGAGAATGTAGCCGATGAAAGGAGAGAACCAGTCATGGTTCAATGCTACAACTGTAGGGAGATAGGGCACTATGCAAACTAGTGCACTAACCCTTGAGTTCTTGAGGGTAATCAGCGTCAGCAACCACCAAAGCCCAAGGAAAAAGGGAAGTGTTATGCCATCACTATTGCGGAGGTGGATCATGATAATGAAGTCATACAAGGTACACTTCCTATTCATTCAATAATAGAAGAAGTCTTATTTTATTCTGGTTCTACGCATTCATTTATATCTTGCATGATTGCTAGAACTATATAATCGACGCCCCAGATCCTTGAAGTAGAGATATCTGTAAAAACACCATGTGGTGCAATCATTGCAACCCAAGTGTTTGAATTTTCTCCTGTTGGCGTATGTGGGAAGATTCTTCTGGAAAATATTGTAATACTTCATTTGGTGGAATTCGACGCTATAATGGGAATGGATTGGCTCTCATCATATAGAACACATATCAACTGTCGGGAAAAGGAAATATCTTTTTATATTCCGAACCATCCTAGGCTCTTATACAAATGCAAGGAAGATCATGAATCTCCTTTGAAAAATCCTTCAATGGTGTGGGTTTTGATTCCCTCTGAAGAATCATACCTCACCCAAATGGTTGAGTCGAAGGAAAGTTCCAACCTTAAAGAAATGCCCATCATGAGGGAATACGATGATGTATTTCTTGAAGAGTTACCCGGAATTCCCCTGGATCATGAGGTAGAGTTCTCAATTAATCTCATACCCGGAGCTACTCCTATCTCGAAGTGTCCCTATAGGATGGATCCTATCAAACTAGAGTAGTTAAAGAAGCAGCTGCAATAGAATCTGGAAAAGGGGTTCATACACCCTAGTGTATCACCTTGGGGTGCACTAGTGCTCTTTGTGAAGAAGAAGGATGGAAAAATGCGGTTGTGTATCAATTATCGGGAGCCCAACAAGATCACTATAACGAACAAGTATCCTCTTCCAATGATCGATGACTTGTTCGATCAGTTAAGAGGAGCTCAATACTTCTCAAAGGATTATCTTTGTTCTGGATATCATCAGGTAAATGTGAAGAAGGATAATATTTAGAAGACTTCCTTCCGTACAAGGTATGGGAACTATGAGTTTTTGGTGATTCCTTTAGGACTTACTAATTCCCCTACAATCTTCATGGATTTGATGAATAGATTCTTTATACATTACCTCGACAAATTTGTTGTAGTGTTTATCGATGATATTCTCATGTACTCTAAGAGCAAGGAGGAACATGAAAAATATCTAAGACATGTGTTGGTGACATTGAGAAAGGAGAAGTTGTACGCCAATTTTAGAAAGTGTGACTTTTGGATGAAGCAAGTCACGTTCTTCGGACATGTGATCACAAGTGAGGGAATTTATGTGGATCCTTCAAAGAAAAAGGCAATTGAGGAATGGCCCAGTCCCTCCAGTGTCATTGAAATCCATAGATTTCTTGTATTATCTAGGTACTACCCATGTTTGGTGAGAAAATTCTCATGATCGAGAAGCCCGATAACTAAGTTAACAAGGAAAGGGGTAAAGTATATCTGGAAGGAAGAATGTGAGGGAAGATTCAAGGAGCTAAAGAGAAGGCTGATCACTGCACTTGTACTCACACTACCGAAAAGTGGAGAATGTTTTGTGATATACAGTGATGATTCAAATAAAGTATTGGGTTGTGTACTCATAAAAAATTATAATGTGATAGAATATGCCTCACGAATGTTAAAGATCCATGAGCAGAACTACCCAACGCATGATCTAGAGCTGGCAGCCAGGATTTTTGCCTTGAAAATCTAGCTGCACTACCTTTATGGTTAGAATTGTGACATATACACTGACCACAAGAGCCTAAAGTATATATTCACACAAAATGAGATCAACATGCATCAAAGGATATGGTTAGAGCTAATAAAGGATTACGATTTCTCTATTCATTATCATCCTGGAAAGGTGAAAAAGGTAGCTGATGTTGTAATCAGAAAAGAACCTGCTACTCTATCCATGATGCGGATTGAGAAAGACTGTATCTTCATGGATATGCAAATAATGGATTTGGAAACCATAAGGGCATGTGATACATCATACCTTGCCCAAATTATTGCGCAACCATCTATCTAGGAGAAACTTATAGGAAGAACAAAGGGAGCACAAAGGGATGATGTGGAGGTACAAAAGAGGGTGAATGCCGTAAAAGAAGGGAAGCTGTAAGAGTTCCATATTGATGATGATGGTGTGCTTCGGTTTGGAACACTGCTTTGTGTTCCTTCATCACCCGGGACAAAGAAGGATCTATTGGACAATGCACATAGCTGAACATTCTCTATCCATCCTGGGAGTACCAATATGTACCATGATCTTTGGGAACACTTATAGTGGGATAACATGAAGAATGAGATTGTGGAATATATATCAAGGTGCTTGGTATGTCAGCAAGTTAAAGCTGATTAACAAAAGTCCAAAGGTATGATGCAGCCATTTCCTATACCCATGTGGAAATGGGAAAATGTTACTATGGACTTTGTCATGGGTATCCCAAAGACGTCAAAGGGAAATAATGGGATATGGGTTGTGGTTGACCGACACACCAAGAACGCCCATTTTATCGCTATTCGGTAAGATCTCTGACTTGAACAACTTGAAAAGATATATGTGAAGGAAGTGGTGAGACTGCACAGTGTTCCACTCTCAATTGTCTCTGACCATGATCCGAGGTTCACATCTAAATTCCAGAGGAGCCTTCAACATGCTTTGAGTACTGGATTAAATTTCAGCACGACCTATCACCCCCAAACTGATGGCCAATTTGAAAGGACTATTCAGACGCTTGAAGATATTCTTAGAGCTTTCTCTCTAGAATTCAAAGGTGGATGGGATCATCATCTCCCATTGGTTGAGTTATCAGACAAAAATAGCTTCCACTCGAGTATTTAGATGGCGCCATATGAATCTCTATATGGAAAGTGATGTAGAACTCCAACCTGTTGGGATGAAGTTGGAGAAAGAAAGCTACTTGGACCTGATCTTGTTCAAGAGATAACGGAGAAGGTTCAAGTCATCCAGAAACACATCAAAGCTTCTCAAGGACAGAAAAAGAGCAATGCTGACAACCATTGAAGGGACTTGGAGTTCGACGTTGGAGATAATGTCTTCCTTCGAATATCTCTATGGAAGAGAGTCATGCGATTCAGGAAGAAAGGGAAGCTAAGCCCAAGGTATATTGGCCCCTTTGAAATCCTTGACCGCATAGGTGTCGTGGCCTATCGGCTTGCACTTCCATCGAATATGACTCGAGTTTATGATGTTTTTCATGTATCACTTCTGAGGAAGTACATACCTGATCCCTCACATGTACTAAACTCATAGGTGGTGCAGCTGGAAGATGATCTCTCCTATGAGGAGCAACCAGTAAAGATTCTAGACCGAAGTGATAAGGTTCTACGCAAAAAGAAAACCCACCTTGTTAAAGTGTTGTGGAGGAACCATAAGTCTGAGGAAGCAACTTGGGAACCAGAAGAAGAGATGAAGCAGAAGTACCCTCACCTGTTTATATAAAACTAAATTTCGAGGGCAAAATTTCTTAAGTGGGGAAACATGTAATGACCCAAAGTTTTTCAATTCAAATTTCTTTCAAAAAATTATGTCATAAAATCACATGAATGCACAACATAATGAAATAGTAAGTGTTATGTGACATTTAAACAAAAGTTTGTCACTTCTATTTTTGGAATTTTGAAAATCTGACATACACGGTTGTGTTCAAAATGATTTTTGGAGTCTGATAGAACAAACTTTTTTTTGGGTGAATAGTAACATACACTTATGAATAGTAAAATGAATAGTAATATAACATTTATGAATAGTAACTAATAATATTACTTTATTTTCTAATGTAAATAAGATAATGATATCTCAATTAAATTTTCAATGAGAAATAAAACTAAGTGCACCTTTAAGATTGTTATTTTTCGAATTAACTATAACTTTATTTAAAAATTAAATTAATAATATTTAGAAAATTAATTTTGAAAAATGGAATTTATTGTTGAATTCTACACGTCGAAAAATGTTTAGGGTAAATTTTTGGTATTTTTTAGAAAAACACCAATTTTTGATGAATAATGAAATACTGTAAAATACCGTATATACAATTTAATAGTTAAATAAACTATTTATGACATCACAAGTGATGAAAGGCCACTTGGTTTGAACTCACATGAACTTATTACTATTAAGGGTCAAATTAAACAATAATATTGGTTTTATTGAGGGAAATAATAAAAAAATGAATTAAATATTCAAAATTTACCCCTCCCCTCCACTACAAAAACCACCCTTCACACCCTCATTCCCTCACACATCTCAAGATACAAGAATTATTTAAACTCTACCCAAAAATCCTCCCTAGACCCTCCCCCACGTCCAGGAGCTTCTGGTCTCATCAAAAGACCATTCTTAGGCCCTTAAGGAGGTTCTCAAGAGAAGGATTCAAGAGGTAATTTCTCTCCCTCTTGTCCTTTAATTTCCTTTCATGTTCAAGTTCATTTCTTGACCTCTCCCCAACTATCTTCACCCAAATGGTATTGTAACTCTATTATTATACATATACTGTAATTTTATGATGCTAATGGGATATTATATCATCCAACCTCCCTTTCCCTCTTACTTTTATTAAAGAGAACGTTGTTCGTGAGGTGTTAATTTATCACCTTCAAGAACGACATGTCTTCTTCTTCCATTTCTACTTTCAGATCTGGTCATGAAACCATTTTTATGGTTGAAATAGAATATGTTATATGTATAATTTCATATTTAAGTTTCTGGAACTGACTTATGATCATATTACTACGTGATAAATTAAAACAAGTTTGTTGTGATTGAAAAACCGCCCAAATTAACCCAAACAATCATCATTTAATTCTTATCAAATGATTCATCCAAATGGATCTAATATAATTCATTATAATATCATTAAAACACCTATAATATAATTAATAACATGTAATATAAGTTCTGGATGATTACCCATGTTCTACCCGAACATCAATTTAAGAATACACGTGAACCACTCAAGAAAACCATAAGAAACAAACATTCTCGAATAATGTTTCTAAACTCTATAACTCATTAAAAGGCACATAAAATCACATAATGGAACCATAATGAACAATTTTAATGTTTAAGAGGTTTTGGAATATATAATTAATGAATATAATGTAATTATGCAGGACATTAAAGGGAAGGAAGCATTCAGATACAAGGTAAGGGGAAATCTCGAACTCAATTTTCTTCCTTCGGGTTCTCCCTCTTTAACTCCATTTTGATATGGTTACTCCTTAAAGATCATTTATTCAAAATTATATTACCTTTTATTGGATATACATGTTTTCTAATGAAGTTTATGTCAAACCAAATGTTTTCCAAAAGAACTCTTCTTTTAAGAACTCAACTTTTACCTCTCATTCATGGTTGATGGTTCTTGTATCAAGTATGTTGTTCCCTATTTCTTTTGGGAACCCAAAGCTTATGAATGTATTATTATGAGATGAAACCCATTACTTTACATGGGTTAGTTATGTTCACCTTTTATATGTGTTCTATGTGGCAATCATGATAATGATAATGTCATGATGTGATGGGTGCGCGTGGAATTATATAGAGCAATATGAATGTTTCAAAGTGACGGGTGCACCCAGAATTATACAGCGGTCCAATGCATTGGGTAAAGTGATTAATCTCATTAGTATATGTGAAATTATGTGTGAACAAGATTCTAGATTGGTTCACAAGTATGTGTGGCAGTTAACCACTAAAACACGATGTTTCATTTTTATGCATTGCCACATTTCAATTCTTTTATTTATGTTCCTCTCATGTTCATGATTTCTTAACCTGTGTGACGACTATGCTCTCCCCATGATATATGCTTCTTATCTATCCTCTTACTAGGATTTTGGCTCACCCATTTTAATGTATATACTCAGGTGGCTACATATACTAAGGAGAGGACAAGTGACAATATGAAGCTAGAGAAGAAGAAATTAAATAAATGTTTATGCTTGATGCTGTAATTACTATATATTGTCCTAGTTTTCCCAAGACACTAAACTGTTATACCCTTTATGTGTAATACTATTATTCTGTTTACCTTTAAAATGATGTAATAGTAATGTATGAAAATTTCAGGATGCTATAGATTCAACTTCATATTCTTTTATTAATTCATAATTTATAACATTTCTTTACAAAATAAACCTACACATCAATGTAATAAATATTATATAATAAATTTATACGTCACTATAATAACTCTTCTGAAATTTTAATGTTAATCCCTTTTTATAGCCTTCGATATCCTAATATTATAATATGGAGTCTTTTTGTTGTGAACTGTATATCTCATGTCATAGATTTTAATATCCTAATATCATATTCCATATTTTATGCTTTTCATGGCCATGTATCTTCATAATAACCCTTATTTATTCTCTATCCTCCATTGGAGTCCCTTATATATTTTTTACAAAACCTTACACATCCTTTCCTTTATAAAAAAAGTGAACCCCATATAAAAGAATTATGCCTCCCATATAAAAACCATTTGAATTGCATATAAAAAAATTATACATACCATATAAAAACCTTAATAATACCATATAAAAATCTTACACCTCCCATATAAAAATACTACACATCCTTTATAGAAAAAGTATGTATAAAAAATTTACGTATAATTCTAAAAATTCCACATACATTTTGACTAAATATTTCATAAGAAAAAATAATTTTGTAAAAAATAATATAACAAAAAATATTAACAATAATGAATATATTGTTATATAGTAATTTTAAAAATATAAATATAGAATCAAGCCTACTATATATGTTAGGGAGGTTTTATGCTTCCAAAGAAATGTGTCTCCATGTAATTTTGAGAACAATTTTTTTAGATTGAGTTCCTATCTATAATACTAAAATTTATACGATATTGTGTATTTATTTGAATCATATTTATTACTTGGTGACCCTAAATGAAAAAATATAATTATAAGTGTTTTTATGTACTATTTACTAGAGTTTTATGTTCCATCTATCATGATATCAAATCCATGTGAGGTAAGTAACTCAAATTTTTATTTTCCCCATCATTCACCAATTTTTTCAAAAACATATGAATAATAGTTGATGTGTTAATGTGATGGAGAATAAATTTATGTTCAATGAAATATAATATGATCATAAATTAATTATAATAATGTGATAATTTGAGGATCATGTTTTTTTCTTTGATAATGAATTAAGGTAAGGGATTATAACTTTTCATTTATCCATGTTTTTTATATTCATATAGTTTGTTTTATGTTATGATTAGTAATACATATATATTTAGTAGGATTAATCACATAAAATATAATTAATGGGATATGTGGGAAAATTAAATATTGAATTGGAATGGAATTTAAATTATTTAAATAATGTAAAATGTTGTAAATCATTGGGTATGAATATTGAAATAAAAAGAATATGTGAATGAAAATATAAGATAAAATGTATTACATAACTAGTAAGGAAATATAACTAGAATAAATTGACCTTATAAGAAGAAAATAATTTATTAAACATCATAACTGATGTCAACTGAATGTTAAATAATCCAATTGAACAAATTAAAATTAACATAACCAAAGGAATAAAATTAGTTTTATCCACCAAAACTATGTTTGATTGAATTTATCCAAAACAATCCCTATTGAGTTGAATTTAATGAACCAAAGAAGAAACTACCTGAAGGATTTGGAAAATAATGGAACACAATTACACAAAATTGAACCAAATAAAATAAAATAAAACTAAACCTAACTAAATTAACAAAAATTTAATTTAAACTAAAATGATACCACCTAACACAGACATTATGAAATTTAATTATACATAAATTGACGATGCTTAACTATATTTAAATAGTGTAAGTTAATAAAAATGACATAAATAAGGATATGATTATTCAAATTAAATCCAACCTACACACCTCCGCCACACTAGTTTAGTTGTAGCTTCAATACATTTTTAACTATGAAAAAAATAAAATCCAAACATTAATCCAGTTTTGATAATTTTAGATTATTTTTTTATAATTTCAATGATATAAATATAAAAATATCATATTTTTATTGTAAGAAATTTGGTTTTTTCCTTCAAGACTTTGGTATATTTATAGGGTTACTTCTGAAACTAGGCATTGAGTTGGTGCAAGATTTTTCGGCCCGGAGAGCCTTAGTGAAATGATATTAAAAATATTAAAAATATTTTATCATGAATGTGTAGTTTTTAAATAAAAGTGGATTAAACCATTAAAAAAGTCTTGAATTTGATATCTAAGACCACAATTGAGTTCCGAATGTAGGTTTTACCCAAGGTGAGGTATAAAATTGGTTGGCATCAGGTTCTGGGTTGAGGGCGTGTGTTGGTGGGAATGTTAATGATATACTAGTTTATTTAAATGTAAATAAACAAATATATAATCCCCATTAGGTAACATTTATATAAGATAAGTTATGGTTTCTTCCATTGCATGAATGATAAACTACGGTTGAATCAAGGGAGAGGAGGTGTTGTGAGACTCATTTTTTATGTCGATCATCACCGGATCAAGGTGCAATAACTGTCAAGAATCTCATTTAACATCCAACTTCATAATTTCACCAAAAGGTATCCATATCTACAATATTTACATCATGATCCATATTTATGTGTTTTTTATGGTTTTATATCCCTATTGCAACTACTAGATACCCCTAAGGGTAGATCTGTGGGTTTCAGGTACAAATTTAGGGTTTTAGGAGGCTTGTAGAGATGTTTCATTTGGAAATCCAAATAAAATGGTGTGTAGTGTAGGATAACACACCATAATTTATTCCTGTTCTGGGAAGATGAACTTTGGGGAATATAGACCATGTACCAGTGCTATATTCATTGTAGTGATCCCATGTTGTGTGGTAGATGTTGTGGATAGAATTGTCGTGTCTTGGGAAATGGCTGTGTGGAAGTACATGACCAAAGGAAATGGGTACAAGATCCTGTACATGGGAACAACCAGGGACACGAGCTTTGGATGAGCTAAGATGAACACACTGTGTACCAAGGGTACATTCCATGTATATTGATATTTCTATCTAGGCCATGTGTGGATGAGGATACACCCTGAGGTTCTAAAGATGTAAAATTCTATGTGACATGGGGTACATTCCACGTATTCTCTTTATACACACTAAATACCAAGAGTAGATACATCTATTCTCTATTTTCGAGATACACACAGTGTAATATGGGAACACTCTAAGTACTCCCCTCAGTTCCCCCCTCACACATCTCCATCTTCAGGACTTGGATAGAGGCCCTCGTGTATTCTATGTTGAGTAGCTTTCCACATAGAATGTGATGATGGGCACGGTTTTGGAATTTGAGATACGACGTAAGGTGATGCTATATGCATGCTTATTTTAGTATCATGTGGACCAATATTAGTTGAGTGGGTTCCCTTGGTCCATTTCTATTAGGGTACAGTGTGGCATTACATCCTCATTACTTGATTGTGATACCCTATATAGGATGAGTTCATATAGGGTTTATGTATCCCTCGAGGAGGTAGGGGTGGAGTCCTCTATCGTATTTTCTTCCCTAGTTAGGGTTCATGGTATCATCATGAAAATCATAAATATGGTTACAGTCCTTTATATAGTAGGTTATCCCAGTAGGGTTTATGGAGTATTCATGTATATGATCCCCTACATAGAGAGAAGTTTCAATATGGTTTTTGGAATCATTGTATATATGATCCCCTACTTGGCAGTTAGATCCTAGTTGAGTTCACAGTAGCCCCCAACGTCCCTGAGTGAGATCCCCTATCTGTGTATCATGGATATGAGTCACAATTGGGTTCTTGGTGGTGCCCATAAGTCTTGGGCATGATCTCTTATATATGTGTTATGATCTATAGAGTTATAGATTGGGTTTGTGGTGTCCCTCAATAGCCTTGGGTACGATTCCCTGTCCACATGATGAGATCCATAGGATTTCCAGTAGGGTTAGTGGAGTCCCCCAAAATTGTTTTTTGGGATCCCCAATTAGAGTATCGAGATACACTAGGTTCTAGTGTAACTTTAATTATGGATATAAACAGATATAATTTTTTATTGGACGTCTGAGATAGCAGAGATGCGTCATTGTGTAACGAACACACCTGGGTAAACTAGTAAAATTACCTAAACCAACCCATCACTGTGATGTGAATCAAATATAATGAAAAATATTTGTTGAAATTAACCAATAAATTCATACAACCTGATTATAATGAAAAATAATGAGATATAAGAAGATACATATAGTCCAATCCAAACTAAATAACCCAAAAAAGTATGATAAGACAAAAACTAAAAAGACTCCATGCAACCAACCATCACCTCCAAACCATCCCGCTAGAAGGAAACTGATGATATGAGAACCTCTAATTTTACAGGATTACCTTCCCTTTCCATGAGTCCTAAAAAAAGGTCTATAACTTCCCAAATGAAAAATAGGGTGTGATAAAAAATCCCAGTAGGATTCCACCAAAGAATCTATACAATATTTAATACTAATAATTCACAAGTTTTAACTTTGAAATAAAATTTAGTTTATATTTAATTTTTAAAAATAAAACCATTCGTAAAAATTCAATTTATTTTCCATACAAGCATACCATATTAAACAAATCTAGGAATATGTCAGCTATAAATGAAAAATAGTTAAACGATACATGTGAGCAAATATCCATGAAAGAAACCATCATGTGATAAACTAGGTATAGAAGAAAAACCACACCATTTGGGCTCTAGCCTATGTGAATACATACTATATATAAAATAATCCTAAAATTGAAAAATGATGGTTCCAACCGATATCAAGCCATACCACAGTCTGCTGATATCATAGAAGAAACCTCAAGTGTTTCTATAAACACTGGGTTCACCTATGTCTCTTTCTCGAAACAACCAAGGTTCCCAATGTGCCATGTTTTTTCAAAAAACATTTCCAAATCTATGATCACAATTAATAAACCATTTTTCTATCAAATTAAATACATTTCAACAAGAATATATAGAAATACAAGAATTATCAACACTTTTGTAGATCAGCTTACCTCAATAATGATGGAACCCTATCCACCTTCGACAAGAGAGATAAAAAACACACATATTAGCCTTCTAAAGGCAAGGTATTATAAGAAAATATAATCTATTGAAATAAAAAACCAAATTATCACATATATGAAGAAAAATCGCAACCAATGCTGTATCCATTACCAAAGGTAATGAAGAAACAGAAGGAATCTTTCCCAGAGAGGCAAACCACAACCAAAATGACAATTATTCACTAAACGAATGATCAGGAAAGAGTATTTAGATCGAAAAATCCTCCATAATCTCACAGGGGTTCAAGAGGAAGGTATGTGGATGAAATGAAAAAATTAGGAATAAAATTCACATAAAAACACAGATCTCAATTATAACATGTCTTGTATCCTTTACACGGCATGCAATCCCATGAATTAAAAAATGCTTAAAACACATCACTTCTGATAAAAATATAGAATTCTACCACTACATGATGTGAACCCAATTCATATAATGTGTATATTTCATGACTTTCAAAAGACTCACAACATATTCTATAAGACTAATACATGAAATTTAAACATTAAATGACTTATTATCTCCTAATAGAAAGTTATTCACCCAAATTATAAACAAAACCCCAAACAAAAAGGAAACAAAAAACAAAGGACAAAAAATACCCAATGGAAGGTTACATGGTTTTAAAATCTCCCCACCATAAATGATTTCTATCCCCAAAAGTTCCCAATATCCTAGTAATTTAAAAAGAGAATAAAATCCATCCTTATAAACAATTCCCACTCGCATGTCTCAGTGATATCCCATCAGCATTGCCACAGTATTGAGACTAGAGGAAACATTTTATTATGAAATACCTTATCCTGGCGATCAATAATTTGAAATGGTTCCTGGACAATAATTTTATCAGGATGATGATCAAAATTCTCCCATTCAATCACATGGGAAGGATTCAGTCAATACCCCCCTCAGTTGGGAAACCCGAAACACATCATGGATAAAAATCAATTGATACAGTAAGTCCAAATGATTCGACACATTCCATAGTCATATAATGATATCAAAGGGGCCTAAAAACCTCGATGCCAACTTAACCTTATTTCCTAACCGATGGTGTCCTAATCGAGGTGAAACCCTAGTAAAGAATCAATCGCCAACCTCAAACTCTAGCAGCCACCACTAATAATTTTCATAAGATTTATAATGATTCTGTGGCAGGATAAATCTCTTCCTGACCAAATGAACCCTCTCTATCATCTCTTAAACAAGACTCTTCCCAACCAAGGACCACTCTCCCAACTCTTCATAGAACAATTGAGATCTAAATGTCCTCTTATATAAAGCCTCAAAATGTGCCATTCTGATTTAGGTTTCATAAATACTATTATAGGAAAAATCAACTAATGAATTTTTCTTTTCCCAAGAATCCCCAAAATCATGAACACAATCCTGGAGGATATTCTAAATAACTTGGATTACTCTATCTGTATGTCCATCCATTTGTAGATGATATGAATCTCTTAATTTAATCTGGGAATCCATCTTCTCCTATTTTTTTTTTCAAAAACTAGGTCGTGGAACTCAATTCTAAGTCAGAAACAGTTGTAGAGGTAACTCCATGAATTCCCACAATATATTGTACATAAAAAACCCCCATGAAGTTCCACCTTCTTAACCTCCTTGATTGGTAGTAAATGCACTAATTTTGTGAGTCAATCCATAATGACCCAAATCACATCCTTCCTACTAGGAGTTCATGGTAAACCAATGAAGAAATCCATGAAAATATCATCCCATTTCCATACCATAATGTTGATAGGATGTGGAAAACCACCAGGACCTTGAGTTATCATCCTTAATTCTCTGAAAAGTAGGACACCATGATACAAAATCCATGATAGACCGTCTCATCACCTTCTAGTAATACCTACATCTCATATAATGATATATTTTGGTAGTAGCTGGGTGTATGGACCAACAATAACGGTTTCCACTATCTATAAACTTCTTCCACAAGGAATTATTAATAACCAACATTTTTCAAAAGCATAATGATCTTATGGGAGACCAAGACCACTCAACTATGGTCTCCCCACCATAAAGGCTTTTAACCATGTGTTGGAACACTATGTCACCTGATGGAGCTAAAATATATCATTAAAAGACTACTGATCATTAATCATACCCAAGAACACATATCCACAAACCTCTTCCACTCCCAAGCTCATATCAGGAACCAAACTCATCAGATCCCACTCCTAAACCAATTACATCATGGATTGATTTGGTAACTTACTACTCAATGAATCAGAAACCACATTACCTTTCCCAGGTGTCTATGAAATATAAAATTAAAAAGTTTGAAGATAATCCACCTAAAATATATATTTCAAGTTCATATCCCTATGAGTAAAAAAATATTTCAGGATCCTATGGTTAGAATACAATATAAACCTCTTCCCAAATAGATAATGATGCCACTTTTTGTGTTTATTAATAACTGGTTGCAACTCTAGATTTTGGTCAGGGTAGTTATTGTCATGAGGGAATAAATGGAGAGATCCATTGGCCACCACCTATTTACCATATACAAAGACACATCCTTAACCCATAATTGAAGAATCATAGAAAAAATCATAACCAAAACATAGTTTTATAATAATAAAAATGAGTGTTGAATTCAACTTCACTTTCATCTCCTTAAAATATCTCTATCATTGTTTATTCCATTCAAAATTTACACCCTTACAGTTTAAAGATGACATCAGAGATGAATGCTTGGAGAATTACTGAGCAATAATCCAATAATAACCAGCCAACCCTAAGAATATTTGGATCATAAACACATTTTTGGGCCACTCCTAGGATATAAATTCCCGCACCTTTTCAATATCCACTAAGATTCCCATCTCAAATATAACATACCCCAAAAACATTACTTATTGAATACGAAACTCACATTTGGAAATCTTAACATAAATATCATCAGTGTTCTAAGAATGATATCCAAATGATCCATGGGCTTCTCCTCCAACTTGGAGAAGAAAAAAATATCATACACAAACAAAACAACAAAAGAATCCAAGAACCGATGAAAGATATAGTTCATAAAATCCATAAATACCACATTATATTTAGTGAGACCAAATGGAATAACCAGATACTTGAAATGAACATAGAGGATCCTAAACATTGTATTAGGTATATCCTCTTCTTTTACTCTCAACCAGTGGTACCCTAACCACAAACCAATATTTGAAAACTAATGAGCCCCTCTAAGATTATCACATATATCTTCAATCCAGTGTAAGGGATATTTGTTCTTAATAATCACCTGATTTAAATTCCAATTGTAAATAGAATATCTGAGGCTCCCATCAACCTTCTTAGAAAATAGGATTGGTGGAGACCCTGGTGAAGCTCTAGTAAGAATAAGTCCCTTATCCTATAGGTCCTCAAGTTAGAACTTATGTTCCTTTAACTCAGCAGGTTCCATTTTATAAGAAGTCATATAAATGGGTATTGTACAAGGGAGAATTCTATAGTAAAATTGACCTCTCTATATGGTGTTAAACTAGAAAAACTATCTAAAGGGACTCAAGGTAAGCACACAAAATCATAATAAGTGGAATACCTAAACAAGGGTCAATGAAATCAAGAAAAATATCTATAAACTGGCACAATATTACCCCAAAATAAGGAACGACATGCCCTTCCCTTCCCAATCTAGAGTTCCACTCACCCTAAAAGACATAAGTGACCCAAAAAAAAGATAAAAACTGAACCCAATAATGATAACAATCTATCTAGTCCTTAATGCTGATCATCCAATCCATGCTAAGTGTCTTTTTGAACCTCTTTCAAAAAGGATTGAAAAGATCCAACAATTATAGAATAATATCTGAATGAAATACCAACAAGTGAACTAGATTTGATGATATAAAATAACGAGTGTCACCTATATCAAACAAAGTTAGAACCATAGAAGATGAAATAAATAGCATACCTCTAACATTAGATAGCCCTGCTTCAGATTCCTTTGGTCCACACTCTCTCTCATAAAGATATCTGGTTTAATCTACAACCTAATATTTATTATCCACATGAACATCTACCATTTCTCAAGGATAATACCCGCCACCCTTGGAAGCATTAGTACGAACCCAAAATCCTTTGAAGGAAGTGGATCCAACTTTAATGCCTTGGGATATCCTATCATATAAATGATTCAGATGGAAATTTTTTCTACAATGATGATTAGTCTTGGGAGCTACCACATAATTAATCTTGGTATGACCAAGCCACCCAAACTAATAGAAAACAATTTTATTCTATCTAGACAAAGCCCCCAAGACTAGTCTGAAAAAAACTATCTACCTTTGTGCATCCTTTTATGGATGGATGATTCATCCTTCCTAAAAACTACACCAACTGAAGATCCACAAAAGTTTTTATTACCAACTATGTATTCCGTAGAAAATTCTTCTTTACTGACCACCTCCATAATGTTTAGAAGTTACATGAGATTCAACATAAACTGAATGAACACACATTGCCCCTACTCAAAAATTCAAGACTCTAGGTACTCATTAGTGACCAGCTCTAGTTCCAGATGCACCATATCATAAAAATGGGTGGAATAATCTTTAATGGTACAATATACCTACTCCAAGTTCAAAAACTCTCCAATATTAACTTTATGTAATGTCTCAGGAAACTGATGATTTAAAATTTTATTAAAAGAAGCCTAGGTAAGATCCTCATAAAAATTCATTTTCCAAATAGAGTCCCACCATCCCCTTCTCAATCCTTCAAACATACACATGAACACCCACCTTACATTCTTGAGGATTATTTAGAAATTTTAAGACCCTATTAATAAACTCAATAAACTCTTCATATTCCAATAGTTCTTTTTCTCCATAGAAGGTAAGTGGATGTTGATTTGTGTGTTTATGTGTTAAATAAGGACATGGTTGGTGTGTATAGGTGAGAAAGTTAAATGATGAGCTTCCGGAAGAAGAGACTTTTGGCCTTGAGGATCAAGTGCGGTTCTAGGTACATCATATGTCCTTACTGTTCCAATAACCGTTATAGAGAGTCATGAGCCACTTTTCACTAAGTTTATCCCTTATTCAATTCATAGTGATACTTGTGTTTCATTTTTGCTCAACCTTAAATCTTGGAAGATCTAGTAGAGAGGTTTAGGATTCATTCAATTCTATCTATACTGTGACCCGAATTTGGTGGATGGAGAGACTCATATAGAATCTTTCTATAGAATTAGTGAGACCATATGATGTTCTTCCTAAGTATTAAATAGTTTCCTAACATCCATTATTATTTGGTTTACCACCAATTGAGGGGGTAGTGTTACTAGCCTATGGGATGGATTTTTCCTCATTTATAGAGGAGTAATCCTAGGTTGAGCAGGATGATATCATGTGTTGGTAGAGACAAAAAAAATTATTAGATGGAAATTACAACCCTTGGTACAATAGTAAAATGAGATTTTAGTTTCCTACTATAGTGGTAGAGTGTAGAACGTATTTATAAGGACATGTCAGGTTTACCTCTCCATTGATAGTTGTATTCTATATATATTGGCCCCAAGGGACTGCCCTAATATTTGTGTTAGCATATTGGTTGACTACCGTGGAGCTTTCTGAGCTATGTAATAGTTGTATATTTTCATAAGGTGGGCCTGATAAGACCTGATGTGACCACTTGGGAAGCCTTGTGTTTTTTTCTTAGGAGGTGTATGAGATACTTATAGACTATATCCTTCAACCCTTTTTATCAGTTCATGATAGTATTTTTTGTTGGTACCCTCATGCCCCAGGCGAGAGAGTTTTATGAGAGACACTTGTGGATGAATTCTATACATTCTCAGAGAGTACCGAAGTCATAGTAATCTCTCATAGAGTGAGGTCTATATTTCTGTGGTCCACTTCTTGTGATATGTTTTCTAAGATAGGGGAGTGGTAGTCGACCTTGAAGAGGTTGATTCTGAGCTAGAATGATATCCTACCAAGGGTGGGTCCATAACAGAAGATACACATAGTGAGGTTTCTATTTGATTTTGTTGAGATAAGTAACAGAGCAGTTAACCTATTTATAGTTGGCCCTTATGGTGAGGATAATGAGACATGTAACTAATTTTTGGTGGTTACTCCTAAAATTTTGGAGTGATTTAGGGAGGAAAATCTAAGGGTTATTTTTTGCGAGGTCTTGCTTGAACAGATATCTACTAGAAATGAAATTTATGGATTTTCCTTGGTGGGGAGTATGTTGAACTTTTTATTATTGAATATTACCCAAATCATATTGTGATATGAGATACTTAGGAGGTTCCTTTGAATCTTTAGGAGAGAGGTTGTTGTTACAAGTCAATCAAACCATTTGGCTTTTGGAGAACATGATTCGGGTTTACATATTGCAATATTGAATTTTTTTCTCCATCATCAATATAAAACCATTGAGGGAACATTTTAGAGACCCTTCAAGTCACCACTATACAGGTTGGAGCCAGTATGAGACAACGTTTGAGGGCTTAAGGTTGGTGTAAGTGATGGATGTTGAGGGTGTAGTTCACCCAAGGGTGGATGAGGATGGTGATGTTATGTTAGTATCTACATCATGTTATTGAGTTAGTATACTTCTAGATATTATGATAATAGATAGACCATTTTCTTAGTGTTTTCAACCTTTCACAACAGGGGAGACATGCATACACTTCATTTCATGATATTGACTTGGTTTGAGCTATATGGTGTGTGTAGATTGGCCTTTTTAGGTATTGAGTGGTGTTTCTGATCTGACAAGAGTGGAACCTTCTTGGGCTAATGGTTCCCCTTAGTGTGTTTATGTAGATAACATGGGATCAATCTAGAGAGAACTGTAGCATTGGAGACCTAGTTGAGAGATCATCTCACCCCTTTAACCTAGGATTTCCCTTTTCAAGATGAAAATCATGAAGGTGGTGAGAGTGTAACAAATTTTGTTTTTCCCTATAATACTTTGGAATATTTCTAAGAATATTTCAAAAGTGAGGAGTTGAGTCATCATGAGATTTTCGGGACCAGAGAGCCTTGGTTCGGTGATTTTAAAAAAATTAAATATATTTTATCACTTATATTTTTTTTTATTAAAAGTGGAATAAATCCTTAACATAGTCTGGGATCATAAATTTGAGACCGTGGTTAAATTAAAAAAATGGGTTTTACCCTAGGCATGACATAACATTTGTTAGAGTTTGGTTCCAAGTTGGGGGTGAGAATTAGTAGGTGTGTTGATGACACATTAAATTATTTAAAAGTAAATAAACTAATATATACTCCCCAATTTGGTTCAATTCATAGAAGGAAAGGTGGTGGGGGTGGTTCTACCTTATATTATTGATGAATTGAGGTAGAATAGAGGGTGATGAGGCACTTCTAGACCCCATTTTTGATACCAATCAACACTAGATTGTAACGCCCTGACCCCAGAAGCCCAGAGTCGGTGCATTAGTGCGTATCATTGGTATGATCACAAAAGATCAAGTCTTGAAAGACTGATTAGTTTAATAGCCTTGGAAGTAATAGATACATTCATAAGGTTTATAATACAACATAAAATGGAAAACTACAACAACATTGTTTCCATATACAACACTGAGATCCCATAGACTATCCCTGCAGGTCAGTCATAATATACTTCTTCACATCCTGAAAAAAATAAAACATATAAAGGGGTGAGCTCAAATTCTTATTAAGGATAAAAATATAGCAGAAACTTTCATAAATAAGCACAAAAATATAAGGCAATGTGTAGAACTAAAACAAAATCCATTACAACATAAAATTCTTCATAATATGGAAAATATAAATCAAAATAACACCATTTACTTACTCACATGGATATTCTACTAGTCGAATAATATCATGCAATATCAATAGCCACTTTCATAATGACAGAATGCATAATGCCATACTTTTATAACCACATAGTCAAGGCCTTGTGCCAAGACTACAAATAAGATTTTGTCAAGGCCTTTTTTCAAGACACTAGCTTGTCTAATGAGACTTACCGATGAATTGAGGAGCTATAGAAGGCTCCAACAATCACTTACTAAGTCCAATGCATTCCTCATATGAAAAGTTTGAAACATAACATAAACATTTGTACTAAAACTAGTATATGAAATGTCAATAATTTATCCACAAACCATGAATGGTATAAAAATAGCACATCCACATTCAAACATAACTCATTCAATAGAATATGGAAGAATTTATTATAATAGATTAACCTCAATCAAGAGTAATCTATTTGAGAGAAATATCCCCCTTTTCTTGAAAACATTTAAAAGTCACACTATTTGTCAAGAAGCCATTTAAAAATAGATTTTTGAATCAAAGTGTCTCATACCAATCTGAAACTTTTAAAAAGAATTTTAATTTTATAACATTAATTTCCATATAAATAAAACCTTATAACCATTTTTAAAACATGGAAATTACTGAGAATGATTTAGAAGAATAAATGTTTAATACATTTAAAATGACATTTTAGTTAGAGTTACTATCGAAATGAGAGATGCTTGAATACAAATAATTGAGGTAATAAAAACTTTATAATACCAAGAGAATAAAATATTTCATTATATACTATGTTAAACGAAAATATATACACACTGTAAAAGTGAATTGGTGTATAACAACAAAGAAGTCTCAAAGGAATGTAAATTGAGATGAAATCCCTTATAAAGACAATATCCTTAGGTAAAGGATAAATCAATGACATAATTTTGTGTGACAAATATAAATCCACTCTATATGATTGTATATTCAGTGTTAATAAATCTGAGGACATTCACACATATTTTTGTAAAAACAACACCAATGACTTGGATGTTTAACTCAATGAATGGAAATTGAGTTAAGATCAAGTATATATCAATGACTTGAGAAATTATCAATGGAGTAATTATGTGTATCAAAAATATATCCACACAAAGGGTAGGGTAAATTAATACATAAATAATAAATAGTTATTCCACACATAATCTTGGAGTAATATAATCAATGAAGTATGCGTAAAGCCCACTGAGTGGAAATTGAAATTCGAAATTCCCTTACCAATTTGGTTACTTATGAAACATACAAACCATGAAAGAAGGATCATACAATGAATATGTAAATAACCATAAATTAAAGTATATTACACCAAGAATACAATCACAGACAATATATATGCCACACAAAATGAAATAGGGGCCAATATAGCATGAATCTCATGGGAATAAAAAGTGAGAAGAAAAACCCTTATTTTCATTGTAATTAGTCGAGTCGTATGAAAAAAAGTTAATAACCACCAAATGAATCACAGAATACAATATATATAAAGAGAATCATGATAATATATATCAAATTTCATTACAAAATACACCACATCCAATAAATAAGTGGCGAATAATGGAAATATGACAGAATTAAAAGTGAGATAAGAAACCCCTTACCTCAAGTCCGACTTGTCTTGTATGTTTATTGTTATTCCTGAATAATAAACTTAAGTTAATTTCTACTTTATTAATATAAATTTTCAATTTAATTATTACTTTTATATCACTTATTATATTTCTATAAAAAATAGTTAATTATTTGAGTTCATATTGGATATTTTATCAATGTTCAGAACCTGAGTCAAAAATGAACTTGTTATAATTACAATTTTTCAATGTGGTCAAAAGTCCATTATCTCTTGACTAATATACATGATATAGATATCATATATATATATATATATTATATATTCATTTTATATATGTATTTATAATAGTACATAACATTTGGAGATAAGAAATGAAATTACCCATTCATGGAGACGGTAAGTCGTATGTATGCATGAAAGCTACTTCCATTTCTATTTTGTATTTTAATGGAATTAAAACATAATGATAAATATTTATATTACAATTACAGTATAATATATTATATAATATCTTTAAATACATCCTTTATACATCCCACATAAGGCATTAACGAGTCATATCATTTGGGGGGGGGGGTTTCCGCACTTCCTCAAATGAAATCATCGAGTTTTACCCATAATGGAAACCATAAATTAATGATATAAATAGAAAATACATAATAATAAATAAACAATAAACATAATATATATCATATATAAATAAATTTTAATCTTAATGGGCACCATGAGAGGCGGTAGGAGATAATCGAACAATCATCATTTCGTGAGGCGTTAGTTTGCCACCCACAGAAACAATATGTTCTTCACCCATTAGATGAAGGTGTGTGTAAGTGTAGTTTGAATACTTATCATAAAAACATCCTAGTATATTTAGGATACTGGTGTTGTTATAAAAGAAAGGAATAAAAAGAGTTTAGGTTGTTGGAGAAGTAAAATAAAACAAAATAAAACAAAAGAATTTAAGAGAAAGCGTTACGTTTAATTTGGGTAACTTTCGTTGGATTGAACCAAAATGACTTATTGAAGTGCCTTATTCCTAAAGTAAGGCTTATAGGTTGAATAGGGGAATATTTAGAGATTATTTGGGAAGGGTTTGGATGAGCCAAGGGGCTTGAGAGGTGTGTGGAATGGGTTAGAAGTGGTGTCTTTTTTTAAGGGGGAGGAGGGGCTCTTTAGGAAAGTGTGAAAATATTAATTTATTATATAGTGTTATTCGGTTTATAAAGGTCCAAAACTAATTAATGTTGACTATAAGAATACTCATGGTCCAAATAAAATCATACAACAAGAATTGGATAGCTTTGGAATATTATTGTAATATTAATAATCATATTTATTTAAATCATTTATTAATGAGGTAAATACTACATCATTATGGTGTCATAAATTATTTACTTTATATGATGTCTAAAAATTATAAAAAATTACCATAATGTAGGAAATCGTTTTATATTTCCAATAATTATTTATATTAAAAAATATGACTTATATAACCTCATGTAAAAATTGATATACTAAAAGATATTTGTTATTGTCATTTTTTTCTTTACTTTAAGTTAATTAAAAGAAAGTGTCATTATCATTCTTAAGTGGCTCAATGGGGTCCCAAAATATACCCAAGGACGCCCATGGTCGGCCATGACTCATAAAATAAGGTTAGAACAAGTGTTATGGTAATTTTGTATTATTATAATATTCTTTTTACCTTGATTTACCCTATTTACCTTTAACCACAGTAAATAAAAGTCAAAAGTTACTATTCACCAAAAATTATTTTCATTTTATTGAACCAGATTTTAAATAATAATAAAAACAATTTATGTTGTATTTTAAAAATTCAATTCATAGAAGCGAAAAAATTCCATTTAAATGAAAAAGTCAGTTTTTAATCTACTACTAAGTGGTTTTACTATTCATAAAAAATTGATGTTTTTTAGAAAAACATCAAAACGTCATCCTATGATATATTTGATATTCCAAATTCAAAAATGATATCTATTTTACCAAATTAAAAACATATAAGTTTCATTAATTAATTTAAAATTAATTCCTGTTGTCAAAACCAATAACGTGTTTTTAAGAAACAATAATTATCAAAATATTGACAGTAGTTTATGCTTAATTTCAAAGGGAAATTAATTCCAATTACCAACATTGGATTAAATTGTCAAAATATAATATAATTATTCTTTCAAACCATTAAAATTTATAATTTAACACTATAAATTATTTTGATTAAAAATGTTTTTTTTCAATTAAAATTTAGTATTTTTCACTATTCACCCAAAAATGAAAGTTGTCAGAAAAACACCAAAAATTTATCGAGACTAGATTTTTATGTCCTGATTATAGATAAGAAGTTTATTCTTTCAAATTTAATATATAAAAGTGTCAAATATTAGATTTAAAAGGGGTGTTCCATTAAAAGGTGGCAAAATTGCATTTTTTGAAAAATAATTCCTTTATCCTAAAAAATGAATTTGTTCTTATATTATGTCTAAGAAACACATAATATGGATGTTAAAATTATATGGAATATATATAATTCAAAATTCAGTTAATACTATTCATAACTTCATTTGAACGGCTAGTTTGGTAAGTCGTCGTGTGCTCGAACACGATGTTGTGTGAGGTGCGAGCTATTGAATTTAAAGAAAATAACTTACTATAAAATCTTGGGGTGTTACAAGATTGAGGTAAAAAAACTTCAAGGAATCACGTTGGACTTAGAGCATTGACATTTCACTATGAGGTAGACCGATTTTAGATCCTTACATCCTAATAACCATTTATTCATTATTTTATAGTTTTATTTAGATATTAAAAATACTAGAGAACACTTAGGGTTATATCTATGGGGTTCGTGTTAAAATTTGAGGGTTTAGTAGGCTTGTATAGATTTCCAATTTGGAAATCATGATCATATTGCGTGTAGTGAAGGACCACATGCTGTGTGTTCTTTATGTTTGGGGAAGATGAAGTTTGGGGAATACATGCTTTATATTGAGCCTAGGCCATGTGGACAAGGACATGGATAGAGTTTCCATGTAAAGGGACATGGTTGTGTGGAAGTACATGAACAAAGGACACAAGAACATGCACATATACATGGTAAAGACCAAGGACATAAGCATAGGCTAGGCCAAGAGTAATACACCATGTACCAAGAGTACATTTTGTGTATGGAAACATGGTCTTCCATGTAGTGTTTGGGTGAGGACATCACATAGGTTCAGATGAGGTCACATTCTGTGTGACATGGGGTACACACTATGTATTATTCTTATACACACTGAATACTAAGAGGGGACATGTACATGGTCCAATTTCAAGAGACATGCCATGTTGTTCCCTTCATTGTTTTCCCCCCTCACACATATCTAATTGTAGGACTCAGATGGAGGCCTGTGAGTAGCCTATCCTGAGTATTTTTTAACATATAATGTGATGGAGGCCATGGTTTTTGGGTTTATGATGAGACACAATGTGATAGAAGAAAGATGATTCTTTTAGCATCATGTCAATGAGTATAGGTTGAGTGGGTTCCCTTAGTCCATTATTTTGAGGGTACAGTTTGGCATTATATCTTTAGTACAAGATTGTGATCCCCTATACATGATGAGTTTGGACAGAGTTCATGTATCCATACGGGAGGCTGGGGCATGATCCTCTATCATATTGTCTTCCCAAGGTGGGGTTCATGGTATCATCATGGCCATCGTACATAATGATGAGATTCCATATATAGTAGATTATCCCAGTATGGTTTTCGATATCATCATTAATATAATCCCTTACTCAATGGGTGGTTTTAGTAGGGTTTTCAGGATCATCACAATACGATCCCCTACTTGGAGGTTAGATCTAGGTGTTGGATTTTGTGCCCTAGAACTAAATTTTGTGTATAGTATCATATCATGTGTTCAGTGTTATGAATATTAATAAACTAATCACCACATCATGATTTTTCTTTTGTATGATATTTTATTTGATAATGTCTTAAGAGTAGCTGTCATACTAATAGGTCACAACAGTTCCCCACTATGATGGGAATCTGAAAGTGCTATGACACTATTATTGAATATATGTTCTATATCCAGTTGATATATATGAGGGACACTAATGATTTATTCCATTAGGGGTGGAGACTCATAGGAATTTGAGGCACATTTTCATGGTGTACAACATTGGTAATATCTAGTGGGATATCATGAGAATGAGAACCGCCAGCATAAAATCTATATTTCTATGTGTCATTGGATATTTCTATCTATAGAAGTGTGTATTGATACTTATACTTTAAGATTTTAATTAATGAATATTATGAGTCAAATACATTTATGTATTGGTGAAAACTATGATTAAATATGTTTGTGGCGAGGCTGGATACATTGGTTGCATCATGAGTAATATTGAATTAATGAATAATGCAAGAACAGATATCTCCTTTCCGTTTTAAGGGAAGTTGATATCTCAGGACCTTTTATGGAAATGATATAGACTAAATAAATCCATGTCCATGGTGTTCAATAGGCATGTTCATTTTTTGGGAAATCCTAGAATGAGGCACTGAGCACTTCGGTTGATGACATCGACATGCAACCTACTTGATTAGCGATTTCATGATAAGTGGATTATAGAACACAATAGGTGTATGTATGAGGTAATATATCATTACAACATTAACTTTTTTTCTTTGTGTGCCTTGGTGTGTTTCTAGATTCTATCATTGGACTTTAAGCTACTTTTCCTAATGCCACTGAGAAAGAGGCCTAGAGGGCCACACACTAAGTGTATCTAGAATCTCAGTTAAATAATATAATATTATTTATTATTTAACAAGCTGAATAAATTTTACTCTCACACATGGTTTAATAATTATTAATGTTTGATTGATCATATATTAACTGTCACCCCTTATTCAAGAGAATATAATGTGAAAATAATATTTAATAAATATTTATTTTCTATTTAGTGAATATAATATTTATTTAATTATTATAGAATAATGCATTGATATTTATTTTACAAATAAATAGTCATTTTCAAGGCCGGGTAAATATTTTGGAATGGAAGACTGAGTTTAAATGGTCTGGTGAAAAAAAAAATAAAAAATATTATTTCATTAAATAATATTTAATTTTAATATGAAAGTTATGAGCATGGTGAGAAAGAATAAATATATTATTCTTATTTAACTTGGAATTTTTGGTAGGATTAAATAAATAAATAAGGGAACTTGTGAAATTATTTTATTTAAACCATAGCATCATATAAGCCCAGTTATTTTATTTTTTCAATACTCCAAATCATTTGTGTTGGGTGTGCACAAAAAATTTAAAGAATCCTCTCAAGACCTAGAGACTCCCTTATCCACAATCTATCCCATGAATGAAGAGAATTCTTCCTCCACCAGATCAATGATAATTATTTGGAAACAATTATCATATCGATCAAAGACGGATGACATAATAATAATGATTTGTCATGCTAGAACCCGAATATTCTTTCATTGACATTGGAATATTCATGGAACACATGTGGATTAACAACAATGGAAATATAAACTTGATTTCTACAACACAATAGCAGTGCAACATATATATATTTTCATACTCATCAATGAAGAAAGAATTCCATCAAGGTAATTATTTATTTAATTAAATTGATTATAAATTTTATGTGAGGATTCTATCTGGGTTCCGACATTCTATTCCTTATCTATATTATTTTATTCAATTCCATAGACCACGACGTTTATCATTGTGAAAATCTCAGATTGCTAATCGATCATGGAAAAAGTAAAAGTTGGGCACCACCCATCACATGCTTCTACTAAACCCAAAACTTTCAAGTGGAATTAGAGTGGTCACATTATTATTTATAATTATTTAAATATCATTGGTGATTTACACATTTGTAATTTAGTTTTTCAATTCATGTTTAATAATTATTTTAATACAAATTGTGATTTATGCTTCCTCCTCCTTCATTTATCATATATCTAATCAAAAAAATTGATTTTATGATTAAAATAAAATTTAGAAACTCATCTAGATGTGCCAAAAATTATATCCGGACAACAAATGAGTATACACTGTGTAACTAGGGTTACATGTCGTGTGCTTTTGTTCAATGAACCAGGATTTAACCTGGAAATTACTCGATCTGTGTGCATTGATGACATGCAATGTAGTTAATTCTTTTACTGTGTGTTGACCAGGATAGCCTGGTGCATAGTTGTCCAAATTAGATGTTGTATAGCCTGCATACATAGAATTCAGTCCCTTTGAGTCATATATGGGACGTGTATTTCATACACGACTTACCCGACTGGTGACCATGTTACTCAGAGTTAATAAGCCATGTAGTCCATGATGCATTCCATGTACTCCAGTTTTTAGGTACTATTTACAGATCGAGTCCCTTTGCGTGTACCTCATATAGATGGTGAGATATGCACACATCATGTATCTCTCATGTATGCACCCTATACTTATACCAAATTATGATGATTTAAAATTTATATTTTTATATTTTGTAAACCTTGAGATATGTTCTTTTGTTTGTTCATTAAGTTGATAGGACACACCCTGTGATGGGTTTATATATATATATATATATAAATTTTTAATTAATATATATGTAATATTCAAATCTACATATCATGTATGAGTCGTATTAAAGTTGTTACTCTATGTTCATTTAAGCATAACATGTGACGAAAAAATCATGTAATTTCCTAAAATCATTATGTTGATAATACATATAATGAATTTACATGATAATCCATGTATACTATATGTCACAAAAGGTAGAACTATATATGAGTAAAATACATGTTGGGTATATTTAGACATGTATTCCCCATGTTTCCTCCAAGGTGAATTTCTATACACAATTAATTTCAAATGAACTTATTTAATTTGTTTAAAATCATAATGGATGAGAATTTCAAGGAAATTAAGATAAGAATTAAGATAATTTTTTTTATTAATTAAAGATAATAATTAATTGATTAAAGTGAGATTTTTAAAAAAAATAATTATTAAGAATTTAATTCTAGTTTTATTAAAAACATAATTCCTTCCATTCATATGGATGATCATGAGATATACTAGACCTTTGTATGTGATTGGTTTCACTTAATTTTTTATTAAATTAAATTGTTGTCCTGCATGAATTCTATCATCTTATTTTGTATGGATTGTGTGATCATGGTTTCTTTTATATAAACCCTTTTCCATCACTTTTGTGTGAGTAAAAGCATATGTAATAGATGGATATTCCAAGATAGCGGAGACGGTTCAAGTTCAGAGTTGAGGTAAAACCAATCCAAGGAGATACATAGGTGGATATGGGGAAAGCTATAACAAAAAGCATAATCAGTTCAAGGAATTTCCCCCTAGGTCAAAAAATAGTTTATCAACCACTAGATAAACTGACCAGTAGTAAAGATCATGATCAGAACACTTTATTATTTTATTTCTATCATGTTGAATATTTATTTCATTATGGATGTTTTTGTTGTGATAACATAATTAATGAATTAATGATAATGCAATATAGAACTAAAATAAACTTTCTTATGTGTAAATATTATCTAAGACATGGTTAATTACTTAAGTAA
Source organism: Viscum album (assembly GCA_963277665.1). Classification (NCBI taxonomy): domain Eukaryota; kingdom Viridiplantae; phylum Streptophyta; class Magnoliopsida; order Santalales; family Viscaceae; genus Viscum; species Viscum album. Next base: position 244,215,740 of record OY728135.1, on the reverse strand, counting down.
ATACACTTAATATTAACAAGCCTGTGATAAAGACAATAATTATTAATTTATGCATAAATGATAAAATCCATCAATTATATATATTAAGTCATTAAATCCATCCACTACTTTAGTTAAAATCAAACCATAGTTCAATGTTCTTGACCCACCAATGTGTGGGTGCTTTCAATTATTGGGGAATTATAACTTGATGTTTTTGGTTGAATTAACTAAGTTCACATCAATGGTTAACTTCAAAAGTAGGACTTAGTGTAACTGAGAGGAAAAGGATGAGGAAATCCAATTTAAGGATTTCAGGATTGGGAGTCCACTCAGTGGATCAATGAACTATGCATTAATACAGTTGGAATTTGGAATGCATACCCAAAACCATTCAAGCTGTTTGGACAACCAAATTTAGGGTAATGAGAAGGTAAATATGGATAATTTTCACTAGGATGTCCAAGAAAAATGATATTATTAAGCCAATGGTGAGCAATATTGGGTTTCTATAAATTAGTAGGATAATAAAAAATTATAATAATTAATTAATTAATTAATTTGCTAAATTTTATCTGATAAATTACTAAAATTCAACTTATCTTGTTTATAGAAACAGTAATAATAATGACGTAAAACTTATCATTGTGATCCCTAATTTATAAAGAATACATTCTCATTAGCACAAATTTCCAAGAATGGAAAAGGAACCTACATTTCATCCTTCTCCATGAAAGGAAATTATATGCATTGGAGGAACCTTTTCGTAATGTTCCTGGTAATGAGGAAAGTGATGAAGAGACATCTCTCTATGGAAAACATCTTAATGATGTTATAGATGTTAAATGTTTCATTTTATCATCCATGTCCAATGAGGTTTTGAAGCAACATGGAGGATATGGATGCCTATAATACGACGTAGGACCTTCAGGATCTCTATTAAGAGTAGGTGAGATAAGATAGGTGTGACTTCTATAATTCCTTGATTATAAATAAGATCTAAGAGTCTATGCTAGCTGGGACTTATGTAGTCAATATTATTGGCTAAATTGAAGGCCAGGAAATCTTAGAGATTAAAGGTCTAGATGTTTTGAATACATATCTCATACTTTCATCACTTGCCAAGACCTTCTCTAACTTTATTATTATTTATAATAAGAGTAATAATGAGATGAGTCTTTCAGAACTTCTTACTTTGATTCTGCAAGTGGACAAGGACATGGGGCATGATAAAACCGATCACCTTATAGTGAATAAGAAAAGGAAGAATAATGAAAAGGGTCCCAAGACTTATAAATTTTCTAATGTTCCTAAGAACCATTATTACAAGAAAATGAAGATTCCAGGGCAAGGAAAAAGGAGACAATATTTTTTCATTTGGATAGTTAGGCCATTAAAAGAGGAACTGAACCCAAAATCAAGAGAAAACTAAAGGATCATTCATTATTAAGTGTAATATTTCAATATCTATACTATGGGTATTAGATAAAACTTGTGGGGCTCACATATGTATTGAAATGAATGAACAAAGTATATATTGAAGGATTACTAGAGGATAGGTGGATCTGAGAGCTTCTATTGGTGAAAGGATAGATGCTATGGAAATTTATGACTACCACCTTTCATTAGAACAAAAATGGGTTGGGATTTTAAATATTGTTATTATGTACCTATAGTTTCCATGAACATAATATATGTATCATTCCTATATGGATATGATTTTATTTTCAATTTTGGAAATAAAATTTTGTTTATTTTATAATAAATAAATATGTTACAGTATGGAATATTTAAATAACAACCTTTATGTATTAAATTATGAAACTAAGTGTTGGAAATTAAAAAAAATCAGGTTCACATGAGTCATATAACACCAAACTTTAAAATCACCATATTAGTCATGTAAATGGTAAGCATTTGGAAAAGATCAGTCAATATGGTTATCTAGACTCGTCTGAGTTAAAACCTCTTGAAAAATGTCATACTTGTTTATAAGGAAAAAAATTTCATACCACCATTTGTTGGACAGGGAAATGACCACTTAACTTCTAGGATTGGTATACACTGATGTGTGTAGACCATTTCTAGTATAATATATAGGTGGATATTCTTACTTCATAACTTTTACCGATGACTTGAGTAGATATAGATATGTCTACTTGATGAAGTATACGTATGATTCCTTTAATAAATTCAAGGAATTCATGAATTAAGTAAAGAATGAACTTGGTAAGAAGTTAAATAACCTTCGATTAGATCAAGGTGGTCAATATATTAACTAAAATTCCATCAACATTCTACTAGAGTTTGGAATTCTACCTCAACACACTCAACCTTATACACCACAGTGGAATGGTTTTAGTGAAAGTAGGAACCATACCTTGTTAGACACTGTACGGTCGATGATGATTAATACAAATATTCCCTTATCCATTTGGGGATATTCATTACAAACTATAGCATATACATTAAAATGAGTTCCAACTAATGAAGAATATGGAATTATATTAAAATTATAGAGTGAAAATAAAACCTTTTTTTCTCACACATGTGTATGGGTTTTCAAGGAATTTATTAAGGCCTTCTTAGGAAACAGGATAGCACCTCGGGGCACAAAGTGTATATTTATAGGGAAACACAAGGAAATAAATGGATACTACCTATACAACCCCTTAGATAAGAATGTGACTGTCACTAGACAATATTTTTTTCTTGATAGGGAGATCATCCTCAAAATGGATAGTGGGAGAAATATTGACTACAATGAATTTGATGCTCAAGATACATAAGATTTGAAGTAGAAAAAGATTCCACAAGTCCCCATCGAAAATGTAGTTCATGAAACACACTTACTGTGTAGGAGCATACGAGAGGTAAGAGGACTATAGATATATGGTTTTATAGTCATCGAAGATGGTGAATAATTATTGATTGACAATAATGAAACTCTCTCATACAAGGAGGTAGTAGTGAGATTAGAAGCTACAATACGGTAAGAATCCATGAATTCTAAAATAGATTCCATTTATCATAACCATGTTTTGGTTTTAGTCGATACTCTAGTTAATGTAAGGCCAATTGGGATAAAATGTGTATTCAAGAGAAAATGGGACATGGAAGGTTAATTAAATACCTATAAAGTAAGGATAGTAGATAAAGTATTTAAGGAGTGTCAAAGAATTGACTGCATTTAAAGATTTCCACTAGTTTCTATGTTTAAATGCATTAAAATTATATTTATCATAGAATCTTACCATGACTATGAGATTTGGAAGATGGATGTCAAAATAATATTCCTTAATGGAAACCTTCATGAAGATGTCTGTATGACATAAACAGAAGGGTTTGTGACTCTAGGTGATGTCAAAAGGATTTTCAAGTTATAGAGATCCATTTATGGATTGTAGTAATCATACAAGTCATGGAATATTCAATTTGATGAATCCATAAAATAATTTGGTTTCATTATGAATGAATGTGATCCATATGTCCACAAGAGGTTTAGTGACACTGTATTAATTATTCTAGTCGTATATGTTGATGGGATATTACTTATTGGAAATGACATACCGGTCTTGCAGTCTGTTAAGGACTGATTAAAACAATGTTTCTCTATAAAAACATTAGGTTAAATATCCTATATTCGAGGAATTATGATAATTTGTGATAGAACCAAGAGGTTTCTTGGACTTAGTCAACATAAATATTTTGACCAGATACTAAATAGATTTAGTATGAAACAATCCAAGGTGGGATTAGTTCTAGTGTCACATGGTTTACAACTTTCAAGGAAAATGTATCCCACGACACAATAAGAGAAAGAGAGAATGAGTAAGATCCCATACACTTTAGTGATAGGATAAAAAATGTATGACTTGTTATTTACAATACTTGGTGTTCCCTATACATTAATCAAGGTAGATAAATATCATGTAGATCTAGGAGAACAATTTTAGAATGATGTTAAGGCTATCCTTAAGTATCTGAGAAAAACTAAGGATATGTTCCTGGTATATGGAGGAGATGAGGTGCTGGTTATTAGGGGTTATTAAGATTATAGTTTTTAGAGAAATCAGAATGATCTGATGTGATAATCATGATATGATTTATTTCTTAACAGAGGAGATATGAGTTCGAAGAGTTCAAATCAGCCATTTTTTGCTAATTCTACAGCCGAGTTCAAATATATATCAGTTTATGATGTAGTCAAGGAATCCATCTAGATTCAGAACGTTGTCCATGAGATTGATATTGTACATAGAAGTAAAGATCTAATCACATTAGACTGTGATAATACAACATTGGTGGATCTTGAAAAAGATCTAAGGTGACATCAACAGAAAAAGAATATACTCCAATAGAATCACCTATTAAAGGATTTTCATTATAGGGTTGAATTTGTGTTAATAAGGGTACCCATAAAAGATAATGTAGAAGACCCCTGGAATAAAAAATTATTTTAGCCTAAGATTGAGTATCATGTGAGAGATAGCGAACTAAAGGTTGTTAGTATTTGGATCTAGTAGAAGTGGGAGTCTATTGGAGTTGGTTACCTATAACCAACTTCTGTGTACTTCTTGAAAAAATGTATTAATTTTTATTAATATAAATAAACTACTTATCACATCATGATTTTTATTCTATGTGACATAGTATGTGATAATGTCCTAAGAGTAGATGTCAAACTAAATGGTCATACTGATTCCCTACTATGACGAGAACCCAAAAGTGCTATGAAACTATTCTTGAATATATGTTATATATTTGGGTGATATCATTTGAGGGTCACAAATGATACATGCTATCACGGGTGGAGACTAATAACACTTTGAGGCACCTTCTCATGGTGTACACCCTTGGAAATATCTCACTGGATATTATAAGAATGAGACCCTCATGTAGGAAATCCATATTTCTATGTGTCATTGCATATTCTTATCTATGAATGTGTGTATTTATTCTCAGACTTTAATATTACTATTAATGAATATTATGATTTGTGTACTTTGATGTTTTGATGGAACCCATGATGAAACATGTTTGTGGTGAGGTAGGATACATTGGGTGCATCATGAGTAATATATCATTAATGAATAATGAAATAAAAATATTTGTCCCTTAGGTTTTAATATAAGTTTATATCTTAGGCCCTTAGATGGAAATGATATAGCCTAAATAAATCCATGTCCATGGTGTTTGTTAGGAAAGTTCATTTTCTATAAAAACAAAGAAAGATACATCTAGAACATTGGTTGATGGAACTAGTATGTAACATACTTGTTTAGAGATATCGTGATAAGTGTTATATTACATAGTAATAATCCATATTAGGTAACATGTTATGGAATTAAATTCATTCTCTATGGGTTACTTGGTGTGTTTCTAGATGTTATCATTGTACTTTAGGCTGCTTTGCCTAATAACACTGAGAAAAAGGCCAAGAGGGTCACACACTATGTGTACTCAGAATCTCTGTTAAATAATATATTATTATTTATTATTTAACAAGATGAATAAATATTATTCATTCACATGGTTTAATAATTATTCATCTTTGATTGATCCCATATATTCTATAATTAGTTATTCAAGAGAATATAATGTGAGAAGAATATTTAATATATAATTATTTTCTATTTAGTGAATATAATATTTATTTATGTATTAGAAAATAATTCCATGATATATATTTAGTAAATAAATAGTCATTATTCAAGTACTGATATATAATATTGAGTAATGGAAGACTGAGTTTAAATAGTTCAGTGATAAAATAGTTAATATTGAATATTAATTGATTAAATAATATTTAATTTTAATTCACATGTTAAGTTCATGTCGATAAAAAATAATATAATTATTTGACATGGGGTTTTCACTAGGATTAAATAAATAATTAAGGGCACTTGTGAAATTATTTTATTTTAACACTAAAGATATAAAAACTCAGTTATGTTATTTTATCAATATTCCAAGTAATTTTTGTTGGTTGTTTATAATGGATTTTGAGAATATTATTAAGACCTATAGAGATACCTTATCCAATATCACTCCTAATAATGAAGATCAATCTTCCTCCACCAGATCAAGGAGAACGCTTTGGAAGAAATTCTCTCTACGATCAACAGAAAATGACACTAGTGCAAGGATTTTACATGCTAGCACCTGGATATTATTTCAGATACATCTAAAGATTCATGTAACACTTGTGTATCACCACTATATAGAATCTACACTTGATTCCTACAAAGTAACGATGGTAAAATACACTTCTGTTTTATGATTCATCAATGAAGATATAATTCCATCAAGGTATTTCATTATTTAATTAAATTGATTATAAATAGTACGTGATGATCTTGTATTGGTTCCAGTGTTCTATCCCTTGTCAATAATGTTTGATAAAACTCATTATATCATTATGTTTATCATTTTTCAAATCTCATATTGATCACCGATCATGGAAAAAGGAAAAGTTGGGAACCACCCATCGCATGCATCTGCTTTACCTGGAACCTCCACCAGGTTGGGTTCATGGTATTTATGAAAGTTCTTGAGTGAGATCACTTATCCATGTATTATGGATCTATGTCTCAGTAGGGTTATTGGTGTTCCCCAATAGTCCTAGGTTTAATCCCCAATTTGGGCGTTATGATCTCCAGAGTTCCAGATTGGGTTTATGGTGTCCCCTAGCAGTCCTTAGTGTGTTTTCCTATCATCATCACAAGATCATTGGGGTTTATAATAGGGTTTGTGGAGTCCCCCATAAAGGAAGAGTGTGATACCATATCTGAGTGTGGAGATCTTCTAGGTTCTAGATTGACTTTCAGTATGGAGAGATCAAGCAAGCATGTTAACTCAGATGTATGCCATCAGTGCTTGAGGTGATGTGCCATCAGATTAGTGATACTAGAAGAGTGAGAAATCTTGGACGAGTGATATATGGGATAACATAGCTATATATAATGATTGATATGTCTTAGATGAGTGCCATCTAGGATGGTAGGTCTCATAGAGAGAATACACCCAGAAGAGCGATAACTTAAAAGTCTCAAGTAGAATCCTGGGGTAGGATTCATGGTTGAGACCATGGGGCTTGGAGTCTGAGACAAGTTTATCTAAGACATATTGGGGGACCTTTCAGTGATTATATATATATACATATAAATATATATGTTTTTACATACCATGTGTAGATAAGATGACCAGTCATGTATAACCAAGGAGAGGTCTATATGGAGTTCCTTGTTCTCTCTTATTTGGGTTTCCTCCTCTATCTTTGTGTCGAGTGAACTTTTATATTTCAGTTTCTCCCTTTTATTTTGGGGGTTTTTGTGGAAATTACTATGTATTGATATACTAACCTCTGAATGGTCTCTTTCCACACTTGTCATGTCTTATACATAAAAATTCTTTTTAATGGAGTCCTAGGAGGACCTGGAGTAGGTGGGGTATATAGAGATAGACAAATTGAGGTGTGTACCAATGGTTTCATTTGAAAATAGTCCCCACCTACTAAGATTGTTGGATGCCTTTATCAGTTTCTTGTAGGATTTTATTTTTACCTTTTCATATGTTTAATAATTTTTCTATACCCTAATTACAAGATAGTTATAAACATGTATTTTGGTTTCAGTTATATTATTTTCTATGCACTTTTTCATTAATATGTATATGCCTGTGTGTATAATGGTACCATAGGATAAGGCATTTGATGTGTGGGACATGCCTACTCAGTGTTGGTTTCCAGCCCTTGTCCTATTAGAGGCATGCTTGGGGTAGTGGCGACTTAGCCTTCTATCAGCCAGGAAGGCCCCATCAGGTCAGGTCGTTAAAAATATAGAACAATTCATCGTGAAAAATAAAAGTATATTTTTCTGAACACTATAGTTTGGACAATAAAATTGTAGATATTTTAGGGAAAACTTTTATTATCATTACTATCAAGATAACTTTGTGTGTATTTGAATTATTCGTAGAAAATTTTGTTACCTTTCCACTAAGACAAGAATCACCCAATTTTGGATTCTTTAACTCTAGATATAATAAAAAATGTAATGTAACATATTTTGAAATTTTGTATAAAATAATTCAATTTCGAAAAATTATTTGTATTTTTCACATAATATAGTGATAAACCAATACATTTTATAACTTAACATGATATAAAATTAATAGAACATTCAAAATGAGTATTAAGAAAATAATTTCAATAGTTTCCACTTTTTATCAGCATTTAAAATAAAATAAAATATTTTATTTTAAAAATACTAGATATGTATGTTTTAATATACTATTATGTCTAAACCTAATTATCAATAAACATTAATTTTTTTACATAATAGTTGAAAAATAGTATACCTTTTATAATTTATGACTTCTCTTACACCTTATTCAACATAATAATTAATATGCATTGGTTATGTTAGTTCACCTATTTTGGCTTGTTTGGATTAACCACAAGTAATGAATTTCTAATTAAATGGATAATTTATTTTTATATGTACGAAATGAAAAACACGGAATAATTTTTTTTTGGAAGAGATTGCCTAAAAATAATCGACATATGAAAGAGATGGAAGTCCCTCCTTTAGTTATTACCGTGAGTACGATATTTCAAATATATTTATCAATAACATATTATATAATGTCACACCATTAATCATTCTTAAATTTTAATGAATAACCTACATTTACCAATAAAAGTTTCTTTAGATATACTACTAATAGTGGTGACCAACCTTATAGTTCAGGTGTGGGGGTGGTACTAGTGGTAATCAAAGAACTAGTCATACTTGATCACACCTAGAACGTTCAATATATATACTATAAACCACATTTTCACATACCATAGATACCCTCATGGAATTTAGTATATTTATAATTTCTATTAAATCACAACCATTTTCACTGGGCCGTGATTTATTTCTAACACGTACTTATCCAATGGGGGATCCTACCCCCCATCCATATTTTCATTTTCCAGAAACTTTTATATCACCATTGTTTCATACTTCTCTAATATATCTAGGATAAAATGTTCATGGTCATTAAAATGTTTCTGTAGTGAATTATTATCATATGAAGTATAATAATCTTTACAAGAATACATTAAAGCATGTGGACATGAAAAAAACAACTAATCATTCACTTCCCACCTCAGGTATTTGTATACAACTCTATTAAATTTTGTAGCCATAATTTTTTTCATTGTAACATGCAACAATTTAATTTTTTTATTTAAAACTTTTATAGTTAGATATACTATTATTTGGAAGAATGGGTGTACTTGTATTTATGAATTATTGAACCATCATACACACGTAATGGTGTAGTACAACTAATAAAATCAAACGATTGGTTAGAAACATAGAGAATATATGAGTTTTATGGACATTCTTGTGAAATATAATGACATTATTCCTATAAATCCATTATATTATCATTGGTGGTGAAATCAAGGATAATACATGGTCTTAGATATGGTTAAGAAAAAATATTATATTAAAATATTATTACTATTGGATACATTTGAATAAATATTTTTGTAGAATACTCGCTATAATTTTACCAATGGTTAAGAATATAGGGATACATAATTTATCAAATTATGTAATCTATAAAGTGAATATAAGAGTGAGTTATATAATGGTTGTTCTAGTATAGTTTTACTTGGTTTCCTTTCTATTTGTTCTCTCTTGTTCAATTTTATTTTGGTGTGTCTTTTTATTATTATTTTTCCATGGTATGTTGTTCAGATTTGGTCTACCTCGGTGATGATGTAGATTATTTGTTCATGATGGAAATGATGACAATTGTAGAAGGTCTGTAATGGATGCATAAACTATGATGATAGATTTGGTTTCTTTCAGTTTTACCCAAGGCATTTTTATTTAATGGTGTGTACTCCATAGTTTGGATTTGGATATGGAATTCAGTTTGATTTTATGGTGATATGTTGATGGAAAGGTTGATTTATTTTCTGATTATTGTTTTTTGAGGCTTTGGTAGGATGATTGATGATGGGTTTTATTATCATATAAGAACTCTTTCCCCAGTTATTGGAACCAGTGATTATAGGGTGAAAATGGTGAATGGTGGTAATCAATTGTTAGTGATGTGTTTTGTCTTGATGATGGGGATTCATGTTAGGCTGTGTGGATAAAGGATTTCATGGCCCAAGGATTTTTGGTGGGGTAGAGATCAATACAGAATTTTCTAATTTTGAATTTGGCTCTTTGGTGTCTAAAGTTATGGATCCTGAATTTGGTTTAATGTCATTTTTTTGAATGTTTTTCTATTTTGAAATTTATTCTTACCATTTCACGTTAAAATTGAGTTTTTAAAATATTAAAATATGCATTTGGAGAATAAAGAAGACTGTTATGAAATATGTGCACACTTTGGGATGAAAGGTTATGATAAAACATGAGAGAAACTTGGAAGTTTTCTCATATAACTGAGAAAGTTTACACTGGTTAGGATTTATCAAATAATAAATAACTTATTGTAGCCATAGTATTTTATTTTTTTATTTTTTAATATTAATATAATTATTGAATATTAGTTTCTTATATTCATTGAAATTTCCAGCGATAAGTATAGAATATTGAAGGTTGTGTTCCTTGAGAATTTGTTTTGCTCAAGAAAAAAAAAGATAAAAGTTCTATTAATTTTTAAACACAAGAAAATATTATATGATATAATATATTACTTAAAATTTTATCATCTATTTATTATATATTTATTGATTTTATATGTTCAATAACATGATATAAAGGCCCTTAATGAGAGAGAAGGTGATGATTTCATCCTTAATGATTATTTAAAAAAGTTATTTTATAAGGAGAAACAAGGTAGGGTGTATTTCCAACATGGTAAGTATATCATTACCACTAGGTATTGACCCACTTCAATTAATATATATACCTTTTCTAGTATTTTCAACTGTTAAGAGAGGACCATTCAAAATAAGTAGTCGAAAAAGATTAACAATCTATGAGAATGAAATAGGTTAAAAATCATTGAGCAATACATGAAAGAAGTTATGTATATTTGTAATCACCTTAAAAAGATAATTATGTGTTCATTGATACATGTATATTAATGATTCAATCATTTTATGATGCTTTTGACATTGGAGATAATTATCCTTTTGGGGATTAGGGTTATAACCATATGAGTTCCAATGATGATATGTTTTTATATAATATGATTATTCTGATGACTTTTAGGATATGAATGATGGTAGTGATGACGAGGATGATAGTAGTAACAATAAAGAGGATTTTTTGGAGCAATATAATGATAAAAAATATTTAATAATTTATATTTATGATAGTTCCTTTTATATGAAATATTATATCTAGAACTAATTATATATATGTGTTATCTTTTTTTTTCAAGTTATTAACTAGATGAATGAATGGTATATAATCTGGGCCATATTTTGAATATTTATTTTGAATGGTTGTATATATTATATGTTTACAGTTTTTATAGGGGTGTAGGCTTGATGAAAGATTCTTCCCAGTGGAGGGACTATACCATTCATTACTTATACCAATTTTGTAACCATATAATAATATTTCTAATAAACGGTTGGTATAAATTAGGAATACAAATTATTTATTGAAACCATTAGAGTAAGTATATACGGATGGATCTATAATAATAGTTTTTGAAAATTATTGTTATAGTTGTATCCCAATAGGGATATTTCTAATAGTTTAGGAAACTTTTGGAATATTCTATACTAACTGTTTCCACCCTATGCCAATAGTTTAAAACCATTCATATAACCCTGATTTCTAGTAGTTCCCTTCTTGGAGTTTTTATACTAAACCTATATAACATATATATGATTTGAATTAATTCAATTAACCAATTTGATATATCTATATTGATCTTAATAGTCCTTATGTTTTCTATTTTACCAATTTATTTCCTCCTGAATTATTTTACCAACCAAATATTTATAAAATTTAAAGTCATGACATCATTTCTAATAAGAAATATATCATCCACATAAAATACTATAAATTTAACAACAATCCTACTAAACTAGTTGTATACATAAAAATAATCCATATTCATTATTAAAACCAAACTCCCAGATAAAATAATAAAACCAACTCTAAGAATATTACATTAATCCATAAATGGACTATTGTAATTTTCAAACCTTAACTTTCTCATTTGGAACATTAAAACCACATTGTTGTGTCATATCAATATCCTTTAAAATATTTCTCTTATGGAAAAAAGTTTTGAATCTTATTTGATATATCTCATAATCACAATGAGATTCTATGGAAACAAATATAGAAATGAATTTTATCATTTTTATTGGAGAAGAAGTATCTTTATATTTAATAAGATGAATTTTTTATAAACTTTTTCCACAAAACAAGATTTATAGTTAGAAAAACCACCATCCATGTTAGTTTTATTTCAAAAGATAACTTTGAACCTATGGGTCTCACCCCTTTACATCCATCCACCATATTCAAAACCTAGTTACTTCTTATGGTGTATTTCTCATATTTATCTACCTTTAAATATTTCACAAAATTAGAACTATCAAAGGACTATTTTTAGGTAGTATATTCATCATCTATTAATATTAAATCATTATAATTTCCCTATATAAATTCATATATCTTGGGACCTTGATAAATCCAACTAGATCTTAGAGGTTCTTTTGTAACTTGATTGTGTTTTATTTCTACAAACTTTTATGGAACTAGATTAATTTATATCTTAATAAACATTAGTATTTGTTTTTCAACTTTTACATGTTCAAATTTCCTCTCATTATCAATCTAATTCATTATACTTATAAACTAAAACACTGTATTGTTCTATAAAAACTATATTATGAGTTGGATTTTTGATATAATATCCCATAATTCCCCTGGGATAACAAAAAAAGAAGTATTTTTCCTCTTTAGGGTATAGTTTTTTTTGAATACATGACTCATATGCATTCTTCATATTCTTAAATATTTATAAAGGAAAAATTAGAATGCCTCTGAGTCTATATCACATATTATGTATTTATGAATTCATTAGAAGAAACATAATTATGTAAGAGTATAATAGAATATATAGAACATCCCCATAATGACATAAGAAGATCATACTGACTTATTATTAATCAATCATTGTTAAAAGGGTTTTATTTATTGAAAAATAATCACCATTTAATTATGGAATTGTACAAGGCATATGTTTTGTAATAATTCCATAGTATATTAGATGAGCATTAAATTATTAGCTCATTTATTCACCACCTCGATTAAATCAATGAATATTAATACTTTTTTCTAGTTAATTATATACATTATTTTTAAATACCTTAATGTTTTAAAAGTTTTAAAACTATTGTTTTAATAAGAACCACATAAACATACCCAATGATATCATCAGTTTATGTTATAAAGTACATATAACCACCACTTCCTTGATTACTCATCAGTTTATGTACCCCACAATGTGTAAGATCTAACAGTCCACTATCCTAATCAGCTTTTAATCTAAAAGAGGATTTAGTGTTTCTTTAATAAAAAATATTTAAAATTATCAAATGATTCATAATTAAATGAGTCCAACAATCCATATCAATGGAGTGTTTATATGTGTTTCTTATTTTTAGTCTCAAAGTGACAATTACAAAGATAAGTTGGGTTAGAATCAAAATTCACATTTTTCTCTTAAATTTTATAGATTAAATTATTTACATATAGAATATATAAACCATTTTTAGTATAAAAAATTTCATAAAACATTACATTCATATATATAAAACAAATATTATTTTAAATAATCAATTTAAATTATTTTTTGTACAAAAATATACCAAAATAATTTTTTTTATGGTTAAGACATACTAATAGTTCTCCAATTCAAGATCTAACCCACTTGGTAGACTTAGATCAAAAGTGTAGACCTCCATTGAAAAAACTCTTTCCCTATTGTTAATATATTGCTTTACTTATCCTTTTATCAAATTTGACTTATTTATGAGTCTATATTTATTAACACAAATGTGTGAAACACAATTGGTATTCGATACCCATGAGTCCTAATTATAGAAAATAATTTTTATAAAAGTGACATACATTTTCTTAGAATTATCCCCCTTGAGAAGAATTCCAAAATTTAGATACAAATTTATAATATTATTACAGTTCATAGATATAAGTGATCTTAAAATGATAATCAAGATTCATGCTATAATATACAAAAAATACATTTCTATGAGTGGGCATCTTGTTTTATATCATTTCATCATGTAATTTTAAGGAAAATACTCCCTTAAAAACAATGACCACGTACATTGTTACCTTTAGTGGTATAATATTTTTATTTAACTATGATTTTGAGTCCTCTTTATTTTTTTTAAAATATCAGTTATTTAGGTTGGAAATTATATTAATCTTATCACATATTATTATTGAATATTTTAGCGGGAAACCCTTTTCCCATGTACATCATATGGATAAACAAAACTCTTTTTCTTAGTTATTTTATCTCATATGGTTTCCCAGAAAAGTGTAACTAGAATATCATAATATGATTTGTTATAAAATTCTAAGGGTTATTCATTTCAACTATTAATTACACAAGAAATTCCATGGGCACCTAGCTTTAGCATGAACCAACATAACTGGATGAATGTAGTCTTAACATGTGTTTGATTTGGAAGGAATCACACACATAATATTTGAGGGGTTTTTTTGGTCTCAACATTCTTATATACATCCCATGTATATTTAATTAATAACTATTATATCTCATGAAATATTTATTATCTCATATTTTATAACTATATGTATGCATGATTTTATTGATTTAGTTTTATGATCTATATTCCATCCACAAAATTAATATGTTGAAACCATATTAATGTGTAACTCTTTAAAAATTCATTGTTTATGATATTAACCCAACATATAAAAATGAATCATAAGAATAAGCTATTAGAAATAATTTCATATAAAATTTTAAACATATATGAAACTAAAAATCCCTAAAAGAGAAAGTAGAGTTTGACAGGTAGCCAACCCCTATTTGTTTGAAAGAGGATAATCACCCAAGATGGTTTGTAGTCTATCACAATGTATTCCTACCAATTTTTAAATATTAAAAGGGAAATCAACAAAATTATTATTTCACCACCTAATAATTATAAACTATATTCAACCTATAAATTCAAGCTCATAACTCTATAAAAATTTAAGTCATGGTAATATAAAATTAAATCTGTTTTTGTACCAAGAATGTAATGCTTATGTTGAAAATATATTGAAAAATATTTTATTACATAAAATATATCAGACCTAATAATCACATAATTTTTTAATAATGGATATTTAATTATGAATAAAATAAATCAATTAATTCTTCACTAATTTAATAAACTTGCAACAAATTTATAATCTATCATTATTTTACTTAAGATATTAAAATTTCAATTTTGAATAGTAGCATATTTTATGATATATACCCGATCATATATTGTGATTAAGTATGACTGATATTATAGGTGATATCATTTGTAATTTATTATATCTTATGATAATAACTATAATATAACACGTTTCAACTCCTAAAATGATACCATGACTAGTGATAATGTACATATCACCCTTATGATTCTATTCTATATTTTGAAAACACCATGCTGGAAATCATAGCATATTATAATGATTATTTTAGCTTAAAATATTTTATAATACCATTGGATTCAATGAATTATATTCCATTACTACATGATATGAGATAGTAAGACATCACTGAATTCCTTCCCCCCATCAAAATTGATATACATTTAGGTAAATATTTTAATATTTAATCAATTTTAAGATTAATTTCTATATAATGCATGAGGTATTTTAAAATATTTAATTATAAAATTCCCATATCATGGAAAAGATACTTTGATACTAATCCAAATATTATATAAAGTTCTTATGTAGGGAAACATATCAATTTTATATACTGAAGATGGATGATCATTGATGAAGAAGTCCCTAGAGGAGAGATTGAGTCTATTGGATGACATGGAAATAAATATATTCCAATGTAATTCTGAAGGTATGATATGGAGAGGCATCCACATAGTCAACAATAATAACTGGATGGTGGTGTAAATCAAATCATTGTCAAAGAATATAGAGAAAATGATGGTCCCGAAACAACAACCCCGAGGTACTTAGATAGAAGAAGTAGGTTATGCTAATTATAATCAGGGTAATAATTTTTAGGGTTGGAGGCTATAAAAACAAAGGAAAGGATATCGGTAGGGGGAATAAATTTTTCAATAATAGTAAGGACCATCAATACGAATCAATGTCTATATGTTAGAGTATACATTTGATATTTTCATGACCTCCAGTAGTCTCCTATAAAAGAACTTGAAACCCATTCCTATGTACAATGTGAAATAATAATGGTGCTAAAATATGGCTCAAAAAGTTATAATCCTACACTATAGAACATAAAATACCAAGTAGGAATCATTTATGAGAAATATAGAGAGATACCAAGAATAATACTTCAAGGATTTCCATAAGTACCCCCAAATGAATAGTTAAAAGTCATTTATTTGTGAAGTGTAGAAGTAACCAAGGATCAACCTGACTAGAGAATGATATAATAAGAAAAAATATTGAAAATTAAATTGAATAGCTTAAATATAGAGAGAAATGTGAAGAATAAGAACCACTATATTATAAATTTAGGATAACTTTTCTAAAATTGATAGCTCATGGTAAAATTCATGAAAAAAACATAAATTTCCAGAAAATATTAAAAAAAAATTATATTATTATTATTTTCATAGAATACCTCACAAACATAATGATGTATAGAAAATTCATGAAAGATCTGGAGACCAAAAAAAGAAAATTGGAGGAAATTAGAAATATTCAATTCACACAGGAGTGTTCAACATTAATATCCAAGGACCTATCTAAGAAGCCACACGATCCTGGTAGTTTTCAACCCTTATCTATATTGGGGATATTAAAATTGTGAAATATTCATGTGACATTGGTGAGTGTGTTGAAATGACATCATATACCACTTTCAAGATAACGGGGTTTGATGTAATGAAGCCCACAATTTTTTTACATCAATTAGAAGCTTCAACGGTAAATTATCATGGGTAATATTGAAGAAATTATGATGAAATTTGATAAATAATAATTCCCTATTGAATTTATAGTACTGGATATGGAAGAGGAGTGGAAACCCCTTAGTTTGGGAAGACCATTTTCAGCCATCAGGCGTACACTGATTGACGTACAAAGAGGAGAAATCTATTTGAGAGTTAATTGTGAGAAAGTAAGTTTCAATATTCATAGAGTAATTAATTAGTGTAATGTAATATATTATTATGAGAGAGGAGAATAAAAATACCCAATGTTTAAGATATCACTAAATTTGAAGAGGTGGATGAGGTATATATGATAATATAAGGAAATTATAATTAAAAATACTTAAAAGAAAAAAAAGAAAGATGAGGGATCTTATAACTTACACCAGAAGTGTTAATTAGTATAACAAGTTTTAAAAATTCAAATAGATATGGATGGTACAAGACCTTCCATCTATTTCTTAATGATTAAGGAATAAATGGTGGATCAACCTGATATAAATTGATAAAGTGTTATCAACAGGAAGAGCTAAGCTGTTTAAGGAGAAACTACAGAGACCAAACTTCATACAAAGTTAATAGAT
The DNA here is from genome assembly GCA_963277665.1 of Viscum album. Lineage (NCBI taxonomy): Eukaryota > Viridiplantae > Streptophyta > Magnoliopsida > Santalales > Viscaceae > Viscum > Viscum album. The sequence goes on along the minus strand of OY728135.1, from coordinate 244,198,013 downwards.
AAGATCATTTATGGACCCTAACTAGGAAAAATATTTCCAACCTTCCATCATGTGAACTGATGCTAAAAAAGGTAATGTCGATCCAGTGATGTTAAATCTGATAAATTTTTGGAGGAAACCCATATTTTTAGTATTTTTCTTTATTTAGTTTTAGGAACATGTTAACTACCCCAAATCATTAAAATTTTATTTCAAATGGAATTTACTTTCACTTTGGTGTTTTCATTTTTCCTGACCATCAATACCTATCCGGCAATATGAAAAGGAGAAAATAGATGATAAACATCGTTAATATGGTTTAGGTAGAAGATGTGTAGGAAAAGTTAATATTCTCCTTGAAAGGGGAGTTAGAATTTCTATTCTATACTTTTCAATTTTATTCCCCACCATTAATGTTTTTAGATTTTGAACAACCAATTTCAACCTGCCTTGATTATTATATTAATCAACTGAACTAAGAGACATAAATAACCTATGATAACTACCACACTAATATTTTAAAATTCTTTATCAAAAAATTCGAATGAGAACAATGGAGAAAATAATTAGTAAATATAATCATGTGGTTTTAGATATATAAAATAATGATTTTAGGGAGAATGTTAACTTTTTTCAAATGAAAATTATTTATTCTTTTCCTTACCTTGAATTTATGATATTTTCATTAATTATCTTAATTATTAATATTAAATTCCATGATTAGTCATCCCAACCATTTATCTCATTATTGATACATTTTCTAATCCTAATAATTCCCACTCTTTCTATTTTATGTTTCTTGAGAGGCTGTAGTATGTTCTCTTCTAGATATTTTTTGGTGTCTTATCAAAGTTATGACTGAATAAAATCAATTTTAATATGAATGAGAATCATTTTTTAGCCATGTATCCTTATACCCACCTTTCATTTATCCCTTTTAAACCTGTAGAAGAAATTAATGAACTTTTTAGGAAATAATCCACGTTACAATCATATTATATCAATTTCTACCCTATTCATAATATTTTGAATGATATTTAAAAGAATAAGTGTGGGGGAAAGACTATACATAGTGGATGGGGATGTTCTACATTGAGGATATTCTATTGGGGTTTCATGAGATTTTTGGATAGGCCATGGTTTTATTCATTGTACTTTATTATTAACATATATTACTAAAAATATTAAATATAAATAAAAAATAAAAAATAAAAAAAGGGTTGTGTCTTAGGAGGTTCAAAAATCAATTTTTTTAGAATGGCGATCTTTTAATCCTATATGGTTAGGTGGGGGATGTGATATTTTTATTAAGAAAAACATTAAAAAAAGAAAGAAAGAGAGGTCAATTCATTTATTATGCCCCCTTGTATCAGAAGACCACTTTGATCTTTTTTGGGGAAGAGAGAGATAACATTGGTAAAAGGATATTTTCACTAAGATTATCTTTTGATATCACACACTATGATTTAGATTCAAACCTAATTTTTGGAATTAATTTCTTTTGAATTATTTACTCACCTAACCTAAAGCCTCTGAGACATTTGACCCGTATAGAAAAGCCCTCATAATTATTTTTTATTATATCTTTACGTAGTAGAGATGATAGATCCTTTATAATCTAATGGTAAGTGACATATTCATGAGGTTTGTGAATAAATATATTCAAATTTATACCTTAATGGCGAGTGTAAAAATTAAAGTAAGATAAATTAAAATTATAATTCTTATTAAAACTAAATTGAAAAATAAAAATGGATGAATGAAAGGATGTGACTATTTAAAAAGAAGAAAAGAGAAATACTTGGTTTAATTATTCCTTTGAAAAGTGAGGCATTGATGATTTTTCCCATGTGATTCTTGAATATTTAGTTCCCATATAATCAATTTATTTTATTTAATTTTAATTTAAATATGGTTAGGTGATCTTCCTTTATAGTATGTTGAGACTCCATCCTTATGGAAAAGTATGAATTCAAGTGTAATGGATTTGATATTTACACTTCATACATACTTTTTAGTATTTAAAAACATACCCTTTATGACGTAAATTATTAATTATTTCCTGACGATTTAATATAATTGTTTATATTTGGAAGGATACAACCATTTTTATTTAATTTAGAAAAATAAGAAAAAATAATTTTTGGTTTTATACTTCTTCATTACCCCATAATCACTAGAATGAGGTGGTAACTCATGAAATGAGCAAGGGTGACATAAAAAAAAGGTGGAATGTGAATTTGATTTTATTTTTTATTTTGGTCATGTATTAGGTTTTCCATAATCTCAATTAATAAATTCCAATCTCTTTCTTATTCTTAAATCATGACCATTGATTGATGAATCTATAAATTCATTTTCAATTGGAAAACTAATTACCCTAAATTAGTCATGCCAATTTTTTCATTTAGGGTGATTATGATTAAATATAGTATTAGGATAAACATAGGGAATTCAAACCCAAAATTACCTAATCAATGGAAATATTATATTTTTTTACTAAAGAGGGGATACCTTTAAAATCAGATCCTTTTTATCCCAAATAAAACACCAATATGGAAAAATTAATTTATTTTCTAAATCAAATTATACATAAACACTAAAATATAAAAAAAACTAACATTGTTTTTTAATTGATTTCAAAACAACCAATATACTTTCCTTTATTACATTCATCAAACTGCTTTAAAAATGTATTCCTTATTTGTCCCATTCTCCAAATCAACCAATTTAATTGTTTTATTTTTAAAAACCAACAGACTAATTACACTATCCGGTGGGTTCAAACTTGAAATGTTTATATCTATATTTTAATTAATCAATTTCACTTGATTTAGTTTTATAAATATTTGATTTTTGGTCATCCCTATAAGGAGTTAACGATCCCCTATTAGAATTCAATCACATATATATTAAGACATAGCTATATTGTATGCTATAATATAGAAATATCATGACTATTTTAGTATACCATATCACTACCTATGATATGTGTCATATTTGTAACACCTGAGACTTTTATGTTATATAAATAATCAAAGGAATAGTTTTCTACACAACACATGCTTGGCTTGCTTTACACGAAATCACGACCTTCCTCGATAGCTTGCGTCGTACGCAATACCGAGTTTCACTAAACAAAGATATGCTATTAAAATATTATTAAAACTAGCCATTATGAATAGTAATAACCACTTTATGAAATTTTATAAATTTTATTTTTCAAAATGGACTTCATTTTTTGGATTCGGAATATCGAAATTAGCCTAGGGTAAAATTTTGGTATTTTTCTGAAAACATTCAATTTTTGATGAATAGTGAAACCACTAAGTGGAAGTTAAAAAACTGAATTTTTCATAAAACTTAATTTTACCGCTTCTGTGAGTGGAATTTTAAAAATCCGAGAGACAAGGTTGATGTCAGTAAGTAAAATGTGGTTCAATGAGATGAAAATAATTTTTTGGTGAATAGTATCTTTTTACTTTTTTTACCACGGTTAAAAGTAAATAGGGTAATTAAGGGTAAAGATGATATTGTTATTACCCTAAAACATGTCCTAATTCTATTTGATAAGTTTAATTCGATCAAAAACAAACTTAGGAATAAAATATAACCATTTATCCCCACTTGGATTAGATTAGGACATTTATTATTAATTTATTTAAAGAAGGGTTAAAATAGTTAAAACCAAAGTTTAATAAGTAAATAATTTTTAATATGGGGTTATAAATAAGATAAATTCGACTATAAATATTAATTAGAAATATAAAACGATTTTCTACATAATGGTATTTTATTTGTTATTTTTAGACATTAAATAATTTAATTTATTTATGACACAATGATGATGCAGTAATTATCTTATTAATGAAATATTGACATAATTGATGTTATAAACACCAAAATAAATGTAATTTGAGACTTTTTATGAATACCACTAATTTTCTAGGTTAATATGACATTTTATTATTGATTTAATTAACTTTGTTCGAACTAATAATTCTGTTATGAGTTTCACCAAAATGAATTACTAAATAGTGTCAAAATTGACATAAAATAGTTTTTAAAACAAATATTATTTTATTATTTTTTATTTGATTCCTAAAAATATAAGGTTCGGCCAAATGACTTATATAAGGTTATATATATTAATAATAAACAACTTGGGGTCCGTTTGGCTGCTTATAGTATATTTATTAACCTTATAGTATAAGAACACAAGAAGACACGGTAAAAGTAAAATTATTTAACTTAATGTGAAATCTAAATGATAAGGTTATAATAGGAACATAAACTTGTATAAATTCTATTGGATGAGAGGATTTCGACCCATCCCCTCCTTTGCTTAAAAATATTTCAATTTGGAGCTATTTAAAACCGAACGTGACTTTATAATAAAATAATAATTTTTGTTTTCCCAAAGGTGCCCCTCTCCTCCCTTATAAAAGGGCACCTCCTCCCCCTCTTCCTCACACCACATTGAGCCTTCAAGATCGGCCAACCCCTGACACTTTCTCCTCTCCACTTCCCTAGAGACATCCTAGAGGTTATGGTCTTCCTCAAAGACCAATTTTAGTGCCCTAAAAGAAGGTCTCAAAGAAGCACTTCAAAGAAGAGGTAATGTCCGTTACCGATTCTTTCATATTTATTTCTTCTTAAACTTCTTCTTCTTTAGTTGTTTAATTATGAAGTAATACCATAAGTATCACTCATATACTGATATGTTATTATAAGTATGAAATAACCCTATTTCACCATCTATCCATCCTACAGAAAAAGAAATCACCGCGCGTGCGTACGTACGGAATACCGTCTCCACACCGTGGTGTAATCTATTTTCCACCACCACCTTACTTGGATGGGTATAATGGAGTCAATAATGACTATATATGACTATTATAAAGTTATTTTGATTCTGAAATAGTATACATACACTGCAATACAATTCCACAATCATAGGAACGATATCATCACTCGTGCGTACGTACGGAATACCATCTCCACGATGTGATGCGACTCATTCTACATGATCTTCATTTAATAATGATTATATAAATGAATTGAATGAATGAATATGATATATATTACACTAATACCATTATGGAAATGATCTATCTATAACCTAAAGAGAAGAATAAGAATATATTCGACAAAACACGCATAAGAACAAAAAGTTATAAACACCCGAATAACAAGTAACAATAAAAAATTACTACTAAGAAGCTAAGAATATGACCATATATTATATCATAAAAATAAGTATGATTCTGGAATAAGTCAATAACATTATTTAAATCATTATACAGGAGGTTCAGACACTTACAAAGCAAGTTGGACCTAAGGTAAGGGAAAATATCACAATCTCATTTTTATCCGAGATTGTTTTTACTTTGGCATTTACTGTGTTGTATTTTATCATACACATCCATGTTCCCTCAATATGTAATATTTTTTACATCCACTTACAATAGTTTATATCCAATTTTACCCTTCGGTGAGTTTTTAGTAAAGAATATGAAAGGAATCTTTTGTCGTTTTTTCGTACGAGGTACTTTTTTTGACTTTTCTGACAAAAGTACGAAGAATGTTTTTTTAACTTATACGGCATGAATGGGTTTTTAAAACATTATTTCCAAGAAGCTTCCTTTACAAGTTTTCAATTTTATTTTTAATCAACTTATTCTATTTTAAAATTGTATGACATGTTATGAAAGGAAAAAATGTTTTTGAAGTAGAAAGGATATTTTCCTCAAGAATGGAGTTCAAGTGTTTTATCAAAATTATTTTCCATCTAAGATAATATAGAGTTCTATTTCTATCCCTATTATTACATGGATTTGATTATGTTGTGATTGAAATATTTTTATGAAATGCTTTATCTTATATGAATTGTTTTATGATGTCATGATGTTTAAGATTCCCATTTTTATTACATGGGTTATGCTATGATGTATGGTTTCTGATTTTGTGGCACACATAAGAATGGTATCATTATGAGATGGCTGGGACCTATATCTCCCTCCAATGAATTGGGTAAAGATTTTATATCTCATGAGATAGACATGGCTGGAACGGTAGGTTATACCGGTTCAGTGAAACAGGACTGAAACGAGGGTGACTCGGTTCAGAAAGGGACTTTGTCGACTAAGATAGTCTTGGAAATGAGTCTTGACTAACAAGAAATGATTATCTATGATTATGTGTGTACACCACAAAGTTTCATGTTTTAAGTTATGATTATTGTGATTACATTTCACTACAATGATTTATGCCATGTTATGAAATTATGATCTCTTTTGCAGGTTAAGATTTCCAAAAGTTATGTGCTTGTGTATACGATGTGATTGATATTTCTTTTTTTTACCCTTACTGAGCATTTGAGCTCACCCTTTTGTATGTTATCTTTCCCCAGGTCAGGAAGAAGGTTATTAAGTAGGATATGCCAAAAAGGGACCCTAGATATGATGAAATAAGTGGGAGGAAAAGTTGATGCTTTATGAACCAGTTGTTTATGTTTCCCAGTTTCTAAAGACACTATACCTATACGGTCCTTTCGTGGTTTTTTATATGTTGTAATAAGTATGCTTCAATTTTGAAGTATTAACAATGTATGTAAATTATGGGTCGTTATAGTTGGTATCAGAGGAAAGGTATAGTCAACCTTTGTAAACTAGGATGTGAAAGACTTAGTAAGAACCCAAAGGATAAGTCTAAGCATAGAACACAATATTAGTGTTTTATAAATGGCCATGAATAACCTAGGATAAGACCTTAAGTGTGAAATTTTATTCTTGAGTATGTGGTTTTCCTATCATAATTAGTGTTTCCCACACTATTCTTCTTGGTTTTAGTCAATGGATGGAACCCGAAGGAATCGTGTTAATGCGGAATGCGACGGGAAATGAAATGATTGTCCCCCTGAGCAACCAAACGTTATGGGACCTGGAATGCAAAATCTTGTAGCCATGCTCACACAACTTTCTCAAGCTATGAATCATGCAGGACTTCCAAACGAGCAAAGGAAGGAGCAACATTCTGTTGAATCCTTCATGAGTCAGCGTCCACCTTCTTTCAGTGGGTCTACTGATCCATTAGTTTCTGAACAATGGATTAGTACTACTGAAAAGATATTTTCAGTTCTTCAATGTTCTGAACATGATAAAGTCATCCTAGTAGTGTATCATTTGGATGGAGATGCCGATCAATGGTGGAATCTTATTAAGAATACGAGGCAAAGGGATGAAATTGAGTCCATCGAATGGGACGAGTTCATGAACTTATTTTTCAATAAGTACTTCCCTCGTATTCTCCGAAGAAAGATAGAGAAAGAGTTTCTTGAACTGAAGCAAAAGGATGATGAATCTGTTGGTACCTATGAAGCAAATTTTACAAGACATTCAAGGTACGCTTCTGGTATTATTATCCAACCTAAGAGTAAGATCGATCGATTCTTTAGTGGCTTAAAACCAAGTCTTCGAAGGGCGTTAGCCATAAGGGACTTCAATAGCTACGAGGAAATCGTTCAATGTGCTCTGAAAGTCGAAATGGAGATTGGAGTAACCCATCAGTCATATGGGTTTGATAAGAAGAGGAAAATGGAATTCAAAGGAAAATCTAAAGAGCACACTGAAAAGAAGATGAGCTTTCCCTTATGCTCAAAGTGTGGAAATAAACATGGAGGGAGTTGTCTTAAAGGGAAAAGTAAATGTTTCAAATGTGGAAAGGAAGCTCATCGGGCATTTGAATGCCATGATGATGGGAAGAAGATGTCTAATGATGCAAACAAAGGAAGGGATACACAGAATGAACCTACTACACTTCAATGTTTCAAGTGCAAGGAGATGGGTCATTATGCCAATAAATGCCCTAATCCAAGGGTTGATGATGAGGGTCGACGTCAAAAAACTCTTAAGGCTAAAGACAAAGGAAAGTCACATGCAATTTCTATCAGTGATGTGGAGTACGATAACGAAGTGGTGAAAGGTACACTTACCATCCACTCTAAAGTAGCAGATGTTTTATTTGATTCTGGATCCACCCAATCTTTTATTTATGAAAAATTTTCTAAGGGTATCACCATATTACCTCAACAATTAGATGTTGTTTTAGATGTGACAACACCTAATGGAACAACAGTCACATCAAAAGTTTATAATTCTTCTCCGATCGAAGTTTCTGGGAAAGTGCTTCCTGCAAATCTTGTGATCCTTCCTATAGTGGAATTTGATGTGATTCTTGGTATGGATTGGCTTTCTTTATATGGAGATCATATCAATTTCCAATGAAGGGAAGTCACATTTCATATTCCAGATCAATCTATGATCGTCTATCAATACAAGGATGAACATAACCTTCCAGTGGAAATTTCTTCCATTTTATGGGTATTGTTTCCACTAAATGAAGGTTATTTATCTCAAATGGTTGGTGAGAAACTCACGATTAAGAATATTCCCATCGTACGGGAGTTTGATGATGTCTTTCCGGAGGAATTACCGGGTCTTCCAACAAATCGTGAAGTTGAGTTTTCAATAGAACTCGTACCGGGTGCTTTGCCTATTTCAAAGAAACCTTATAGAATGGCCCCAATTGAGTTGCAGGAATTGAAGAAGCAACTCCAAGAGAATCTTGATTAGGGATTCATACGCCCTAGTGCGTCACCTTGGGGAGCACCTGTTCTATTTGTTAAGAAGAAAGATGGATCAATGAGACTCTGTATTGATTATCAAGAACTTAACAAGATCACTATCAAGAACAAATATCCTCTCCCACGCATTGATGACTTATTTAACCAACTACGCGGAGCTCAATAATTTTCCAAGATTGATCTTCGTTCAGGGTATCATCAATTAAGGGTCAAAAGGGAGGATATACCAAAGATGGCTTTCCGTACAAGGTACGGACACTATGAATTTATAGTGATGCCATTTGGTCTTACTAATGCCCCTGCTATCTTCATGGATCTAATGAATAGAGTATTTAGAGACTATCTTGATCAATTTGTGGTTTTCTTTATATACGATATTTATGTCTATTCAAAGATCAAGGAAGAACATGAAGATCACTTGAGAATTATATTGAAGACCCTGAGAAAGGAGAAGCTTTATGCCAAATTTACAAAGTGTGAATTTTGGCTTCAAAAAGTTGCATTTTTGGGTCACATAATCTCAAAAGAGGGGATATCCGTGGATCCAGCAAAAACAGAGGTTATCGAAAGATGGTCGAGACCAACAACAGTAACAGAGATCTGAAGTTTTCTTGGTTTGGCTGGATATTATCGACGTTTTGTGAATGATTTTTCACGATTATCTAATCCACTCACCAAGTTGACTCGGAATGGAGTTAAGTTTGTCTGGACGGAGGAATGTGAAGAGAATTTCAAGGAGTTGAAAAGAAGGTTATCCAGGGCACCTGTGCTCACATTGCCTTGTAGTGGAGAAAGGTTTGTGATCTACAGTGATGCATCCAAGATGGGATTGGGGTGTGTTCTTATGCAAAATTATATGGTGATAGATTATGCCTCACGACAGTTGAAAATCCATGAGCAAAATTACCCAACACATGATTTGGAGTTAGCTGCGGTAATCTTTGCATTAAAGATTTGGAGGCATTACCTTTATGGTGAAAGGTGTGATATTTATACTGATCATAAAAGTTTAAAGTATATTTTCACACAAAAGGAGCTGAATATGCGCCAAAGAAGATGGTTGGAGCTGATTAAGGATTATGACTGCTCAATCCATTACCACCCTGGGAAAGCAAACAAGGTGGCAGATGCATTAAGTCGACAAGACCATGCCAGTTTATCCATTATGAGGATCACAAAAGATCCAATATTTATGGATTTACAAAGAATGGATCTTGGAATTATAATGGAAGGGGAAAAATATTATCTTTCTCAAATGAATGTTCAACCATCTATACATGTGAAGATTAAAGAGGCACAGAAAGAAGATGTCGAGTTACAAAAGAAGGTGAGAAATGTTCCTGAATTCAACCTTGATTGTGATATGATAATAAAGTTCAGGAATCAGGTTTGTGTTCCTCCCATCCCCGAATTAAAGAAGGAACTGCTGGATGAGGCTCATAGTTATTCATTCTCTATTCATCCTGGAAGCACGAAGATGTATAGGGACCTGAAAGAGTACTTCTTGTGGGATGGCATGAAAAGAGATGTTGCTGAATATGTCTCTCGATGCTTGATTTGTCAACAAGTTAAAGCTGAGAGACAGAAGTCTAAGGGGATGTTACAACCATTACCCATACCTGAATGGAAATGGGAAATCATCACTATGGACTTTGTCACATGACTTCCTAAAACATCCAAAGGCAATAATTCTATCTGGGTTATAGTTGATCGTCTTACAAAGTCTGCACACTTCATTTCTATTAGAGAGGATTTATCTCTGGATCATCTTGCCAGGATATATGTAAAGGAAGTGGTAAGATTGCATGGAGTACCACTATCTATTATCTCTGATCGGGATCCGAGATTTACCTCGAAGTTCTGGCGAAGTCTTCAGCATACTCTGGATACAGAGTTGAGTTTCAGCACTGCTTATCATCCTCAGACAGACGGTCAATATAAGAGAAAAATTCAAACTCTAGAAGATATGTTGAGAGCTTTCTCTATGGATTTCAAAGGTGGTTGGGATCAACACCTACCTTTGGTGGACTTTTCTTATAATAATAGCTTTCACTCCAGTATTTAGATGGATCCTTATGAAGCTCTCTATGGAAAGAAATGCATGACTCCAACTTGTTGGGATGAAGTTGGGGAAAGAAAGCTATTTGGACCTGATCTCGTTGATGAAATGGAAGAAAAGGTCAGATCTATTCAACAACACATAAGAGCAGCTCAGAGTCGACAGAAAAGTTATGCCGACAACCGAAGAAAAGACCTAGAGTTTGAAGTGGGTGATAAAGTGTTCTTATGAATATCTCCCTAGAAGAGGGTTATGAGATTTGGAAAGAAGGGGAAGTTGAGCCCTAGATATATTGGTCCTTTCGAAATACTGGATCGTGTTAGGAAGGTAGCTTACCGATTGGCGCTTCCACCGAATCTCTCTCAAGTTCACGATGTGTTCCATGTATCTCTCCTGAGAAAGTACATACCTGATCCTTCACATGTACTCAGCTCAGAAGTTGTACAACTGGAGCAAGATCTTTCTTATGAAGAACAACCGATAGAGATTCTGGATCGTAGCGAAAAAGTCCTACGAAACAAGACCACTCGCTTGGTGAAAGTTTAATGGAGGAACCACCAATTAGAAGAAGCTACTTGGGAGCTTGAGGATATGATGAGGGAGAGGTATCCTCATCTGTTTGTTACAAAGTGACGAATTTCGAGGGAGAAATTCATTTTAAGGGGGTAGAATGTAACACCCGAGACTTTTATGTTATATAAATCATCAAAGGAATCTTTTTCTACACAACACTTGCTTGGCTTGCTTTACACGAAATCGCGACCTTCCTCAATAGCTTGCGTCGTACGGAATACCGAGTTTCACTAAACAACGATATGCTATTAAAATATTATTAAAACTAGCCGTTATGAATAGTAATAACCACTTTATGAAATTTTATAAATTTTATTTTTCAAAATGGACTTCATTTTTTGGATTCGGAATATCAAAATTAGCCTAGGGTGAAATTTTGGTATTTTTCTGAAAACTTTCAATTTTTGATGAATAGTGAAACCACTAAGTGGTTGTTAAAAAACTGAATTTTTCATAAAACTTAATTTTACCGCTTCTGTGAGTGGAATTTCAAAAATCCGAGAGACACGGTTGATGTCAGTAAGTAAAATGTGGTTCAATGAGATGAAAATAATTTTTTGGTGAATAGTATCTTTTTACTTTTTTTTACCACGGTTAAAAGTAAATAGGGTAATTAAGGGTAAAGATGATATTATTATTACCCTAAAACATGTCATAATTCTATTGGATAAGTGTAATTTGACCAAAAACAAACTTAGGAATAAAATATGACCATTTAGGCCCACTTGGATTAGATTAGGACATTTATTATTAATTTATTTAAAGAAGGGTTAAAATAGTTAAAACCAAAGTTTAATAAGTAAATAATTTTTAATATGGGGTTATACATAAGATAAATTAGACTTTAAATATTAATTAGAAAGCTAAAACGCTTTCCTACATAATGGTATTTTATTTGTAATTTTTAGACATTAAATAATTTAATTTATTTATGACACAATGATGATGCAGTAATTATCTTATTAATGAAATATTGACATAATTGATGTTATAAACACCAAAATAAATGTCATTTGAGACTTTTTATGAATCCCATTAATTTTCTAGGTTAATATGACATGTTATTATTGATTTAATTAACTTTGTTTGAACTAATAATTCTGTTATGAGTTTCACAAAAATGAATTACTAAATAGTGTCAAAATTGACATAAAATAGTTTTTAAAACAAATATTATATTATTAATTGTTATTTTATTCCTAAAAATCTAAGGTTCGGCCAAATGGATTAGATAAGGTTATATATATTAATAATAAACAACTTGGGGTCCGTTTGGCTGCTTATAGTAAGTTTATTAACCTTATAGTATAAGAACACAAGAAGACACGATAAAAGTAAAATTATTTAACTTAATGTTAAATCTAAATGATAAAGTTATAATAGGAACCTAAACTTGTCTAAATTCTATTGGATGAGAGGATTTCGACCAATCCCCACCTTATCTTAAAAATATATCAATTTGGAGCTATTTAAAACCGAACTTGACTTTATAATAAAATAATATTTTTAGTTTTCCCAAAGGTGCCCCTCTCCTCCCTTATAAAAGGGCACCTCCTCCCCCTCTTCCTCACACCACATTGAGCCGTCAAGCTCGACAAAACCCTGCCACTTTCTCCTATCCACTTCCCTAGAGACATCCTAGAGGTTCTGGTCTTCCTCAAAGACCATTTTTAGTGCCCTAAAAGAAGGTCTCAAAGAAGCACTTCAAAGAAGAGGTAATGTCCGTTACCGATTCTTTCATCTTTATTTCTTCTTCCACTTCTTCTTATTTAGTTGTTTCATTATGAAGTAATAACATCAGTATAACTCATATAATGATATGTTATTATAAGTATTAAACAACCCTATTTCACCATCTATCCATCCTACGGAAAAAGAAATCACCGCGCGTGCGTACGTACGGAATACCATCTCCACGCCGTGGTGTAATCTATTTTCCACCACCACCTTACTTGGATGGGTATAATGGTGTAAATAATGACTATATATGACTATTATAAAGTTATTTTGATTCTGAAATAGTATACATACACTCCAATACAATTCCACAATCATAGGAACAATATCATCACTCGTGCGTACGTACGGAATACCGTCTCCACGATGTGATGCGACTCATTCTACATGATCTTCATTTCATAATGATTATATAAATGAATTGAATGAATGAATATGATATATATTACACTAATACCATTATGTAAATGAGATATCTATAACCTAAAGATAAGAATAATAATTTATTCAACAAAACACGCATAAGAACAAAAAGTTATAAACACCCGAATAACAAGTAGCAATGAAATATTACTAATAAGAAGCTAAGAATATGACCATATATGATATCATAATAATAATTATGATTCTGGAATAAGTCAATAACATTTTTTAAATCATTATACACGAGGTTCAGACACTTACAAAGCAAGTTGGACCTAAGGTATGGGAAAATATCACAATCTCATTTTTATCCGAGATTGTTTTTACTTTGGCATTTACTGGGGTGTATTTTATCATCCACATCCATGTTCCATCAATATGTAATATTGTTTCCATCCACTTACAATAGTTTAAATCCAATTTTACCCTTCGGTGAGTTTTTACTAAAGAATATGAAAGGAATATTTTGTCGTTTTTTCGTACGAGGTACTTTTTTTGACTTTTCCGACAAAAGTACGAAGAATGTTTTTTTTAACTTATATGACATGAATGGATTTTTAAAACATTATTTCAAAGAAGCTTACTTTACAAGTTTTCAATTTTATTTTTAATCAACTTCTTTTAGTTTAAAATTGTATGACATGTTAAGAAAGGAAAAAATGTTTTTGAAGTAGAAAGGATATTTTCCTCAAGAATGGAGTTCAAGTGTTTTATCAAAATTATTTTCCATATAAGATAATATAGGGTTCTGTTTCTATCCCTATTATTACATGGATTTGATTATGTTGTGATTGAAATATTTTTATGAAATCCTTTATCTTATATGAATTGTTTTATGATGTCATGATGTTTAAGATTCCCATTTTTATTACATGGGTTATGCTATGATGTATGGTTTTCGATTTTGTGGCACACATAAGAATGGTATCATTATGAGATGGGTGGGACCTATATCACTCTCCAATGCATTAGGTAAAGATTTTATATCTCATGAGATAGACATGGCTAGAACGGTAGGTTATACCGGTTCAGTGAAACAGGACTGAAACGAGGGTCACTCGGTTCAGAAAGGGACTTTGTCCACTAAGCTAGTCGTGGAAATGAGTCTTGACTAACAAGAAATGATTCTCTATGATTATGTGTGTACACCAAAAAGTTTCATGTTTTAAGTTATGATTATTGTGATTACATTTCACTACCATGATTTATCCCATGTTATGAAATTATGATCTCTTTTGCAGGTTAAGATTTCCAAAAGTTATGTGCTTGTGTATATGATGTGATTGATATTTATTTTTTTTACCCTTACTGAGCATTTGAGCTCACCCTTTTGTATGTTTTCTTTCCCCAGGTCAGGAAGAAGGTTATTAAGTAGGATATGCCAAAAAGGTACCCTAGATATGATGAAATAAGTTGGAGGAAAAGTTGATGCTTTATGAACCAGTTGTTTATGTTTCCCAGTTTCTAAAGACACTATACCTATACGGTCCTTTCGTGGTTTTGTTATATGTTGTAATAAGTATGCTTCAATTTTGAAGTATTAACAATGTATGTAAAGTATGGTTCGTTATAATATTCATATTGAGGGTAATGATATTTATGAAATATAACACCACTATTTTTATATAATGGTCCCATATATTTCAGTTTTAATCTTTCTTTTTATTCTTATGAATGTTAAAATGAGACTAATAAAGGGTTAAAGAACATCCAAGGATTTTTCAGAACTTGAATCTTTGGTTTTTCAAAGAATTTAGTGAGTTTAACATTTAGCGCATGATTTATGCTAATTGTTCCCCTCAACCATGTGGGCTATGGAGGGTGTCACAGGTTTATTCAAGTTGTTTACCCTTGTCCATATAGCCTTGTGAAAACATAAAAACATGTTGAAGAGGGAATTTTCACAGGTCATGCAAGGTTAGTCTAACTGTGCACCTCACCATGTGAGGGGGTGTCTCCTTTGGAAAGTTCTGGCATATGGTTGATGCATGGTTTTTCCAACCATACAGCCAAACCATTCACCTCCTTAAAGTAGGATGAAATTAAATTTTCCCCTCATTTATTTTTAACTCTCACCATTATTTTATATTCTTTCTACGCATAAAACCACAATATCCTTTGAGATCTCTCCCATAGATTATTTATTGGATTTTAGATTTCAACCTCATTTGAAGTCTGATTGGATTTCTATTCATCAGGTTGGTTATCTAATAGTCCTTTAATCCTTTATCTTTCTTTCTCAATTTTTCTTATTGTCATTGACACTATATCCATGCAATCTCTTTTTCCCTAGTTTTTGGGTGTTTTTTGGTTTTTCGATTTAACTTGTTCATTCCGAAATTAGAAGCTAATACTGGATGAGCGTTCCTCTACCGCCATAAGGTAGGTGGTCTATACATTTTCTCATAAAAGTCATTTTTTTATTTATTATGTCCATTGTATTTCATTTTGAACATTATATAAATTTCTGTAAATTGATTAATCCCTTAAATATTTTTTAACTTGAAAATGATTCTTATAGAACCTTGACCTAGTTGGAGGTTGTCAAACTCCACATGAACAACCAATGAGGTGGGTTCTTTTACATTCCCCTAAAAAAGAGTCACCCCCTTTGGGCGTATGATATTTCCATCTATTAGTGTAAGAATTATATATATTAAATGAGATATTTAAAGGTTGAATAACAATCATTCCATAACATCAGATGTAAAACAATTGATTAAATGAATGTATTAAATAAAGACATTATGATGAGATAGATGATCTCTTGGATTGTGCATTTTATTATGGATGGTTTCACATGATCATGGACATTAATATTAACCCAATAAAGACCCATAACTTTAAGTACATAGAAATTACATTAATTTTGAAGAATACTTAATACATGATACAAAAAAACATCCAAATACCATATTAGTTTAGTGTATTTGGAAATTGGGAAAACATTCAGATAACTTGAGGAAAGATCTTCCACATCTCCCATAATTATCTTCCCCTCTATATTTTCTACCTAAAACCTTTCATTATATCATGGGGAAAATAAAACATATATAATGCGTGAGCTCAAATTCTCAGTAAGAGTGAGCATGAAAGATATCATAAAAAATAAACATAAGAATGTAAAAACATAAACATAAATTTGGAAAACCATAACAAACATAACATATATCAAAATATTTATTCTCGAAATAGGCCATGGAAGTTAATAAGGCATAAATCATTAAGGGACACTAGACAAGAGAAAATAACATTGACATAAAACCTAGAATTTTGGAAAAAACATAATCATAGAAAATCATTTCCATATTAGCCAAGGCTCATTTCTAAAACCATCATAGTAGAAAAAGATCAATATAGAACCATGTTTACTTTCTGTTCTATCCATGTATTGCTAAATTATATTTACTTATTGTTCTAGACCAGTATTATAGAACAAGATTAACTTTTTATTCAAGACATGTCTATCTCAAGAGATATAAATATTTATGCAATGCATTGGAGGGAGATATAGGTATCACCCATCTCTTAATGAAATCATTATTATGTGTTTCAGAAAAACATAAATCATTCATCATAGCACAACCCAAGAAATAAAATAGGTTTCTTAAACATCTTTCCATCATAATAAAGTACATGTAAAACAAATGGATTTCATAAATAACATTCCATAAAAATAATCATACCATAATAATAATAAGGATAGTATACATGAATAAAAACCCTATTAAACAATATAATCTTATATGAAAAATAATATTGATAGAGCACTTGAAATTTATTCTTGGGGAAGATATCCTTTCTTCTTTAAAAAAAGTTTTCTTTTATAAAAATTATATATAAATATAAAAGAAAATAATTTATTTGAAAATAACCTTGAAATATAGTAATGTAATCTTCATGGAAGTATGGTTTTAGGAAAGTACGAAAAATTGTTCATGACATATAAGTTAAAAAAACATTCTCCTAGTACATTTTCTAAAAAATTTTAAAAGTGACTCGTATTAAAAAATTACAGAAGCTTCCTTTCATACCGTTTAATAAATAATTCACCAATGGGTAAAATTTACTTTAAAATTATTTAGTAGGGTAGTAATAATATTTTAGAATATATAATTAGGAAATATGGATATAGATGATAATTATACCACAGTAAATACATACGTATAAACAATATTAGATAATAATGATATTGTGAAATTATCCCTTAACTTATGTATGATAAAAGTTGTATATATACAAACCACAAAAATAATTATTTAAATAATTTCATTGAATTATTTCAGAATCAAAAACATTTTTAAGATATTATATATGATCATATTGTCATCCGTTTTTTAATAACATTTCATATTACTCGATATTTAGGTATAAATGACTTTATTTTCTTACACATGTTTTGTCGAATAAGTTTTGATTCTTATTCATAAGTTATAGTTATAAAATTTCCATAATAATATTAATATACCATATTTATTCATTGTAAACATTTATATAATCATGTTTTAATGGATATCCTATAAAATTAATCACATCACATCGTGGAGACGATAGGCCGTACATATCCACGAGCGATAATATCATTTTTTTAATAATGAAATGGTTTTTAAGTGAATGGTATATAATTTTTTCCGAAATATATATAATGTTATAATAATTATATATAGTTATTATTTACATCATTATGCCCATCCAAGTAAAGTGGTGAAGAAAAACAGATTACTCCATGGCATGGAGATGGTAATCTATACGTACGCATGTGTGATGATTTCCATTTTTGTAGGATGGTTTGAAGATAGAATATAGTTATTCTTTAGACATAATAGAATATAAAAATATAATTCATTCTAGAGTTATTACTTTAGGATGGATGAAATTGATGAAGATGAAGTAGAAGAAGAAATAGTTTGAATGAATCATTAGGGGATATTTCCCTTTCTTTGAAGTGATCCTTCTTGATATCCACTTAAAGGCACTAGAGTTTGCCTTTTGGGGAGACCAGAACCTCTATAATTTAAATAAGAAAGCTGATAAGGGAAATGGGTAGGGTATATTAAAGCTTTAGGGATAAAAGATAATTGAAGTTGTTAAAGAGGATGCACCTTTTTATAATTGAGGCGAGGGGCACATTTGGAATATCCAAAAATATTAATTTATAATAAAATCAAAAAACATTATAAAACCTGAAAAATATCATATTTTATAAGATTAAATTAGATAAGGTTGTAATATCATCATCCAATAAATTTTAGGCATGTTTTTCTATCAATTTAAACTTTATCATTTTAATTAACCCTTAGTTATTCTATTTTAATTTTAACTAAGGTAACAAATGTTTCAATATTAAAATAGTGTATTTTTGATTAATTTGATGTTAATTAGACCATAAATGGTCAATATATAATATTTTATACCATATCATAAATTATTTATATTTTTAAAAAATTATTATGATTTTTTCAATAATTTAATAAAACATTATTTCGACAAAATATCAATAGTGTCAATTTTGACACTATTAATTTCATAGATTTTTAAAATATCAAGATAATATGTTATCCACAAAAAAAATATTTTATTATATCCCTATATGGTAAAGGTAAGATATAAAATTAATTGGATATATTAATTATCCAAACATTTATTTATTTTAATATTTAAAATAATATTAATTTGATATATATTTTAATAAAATAATTACTACATCAGTTTTGTTTAAATATTTAATATATTTATTTTTTGAATAAAAATTAAAAATTAAAAATAAAATACTATGACGAATATAAATCATCTATTTTTCATAATATTACTTATAGTCAAATATATCTCTTGGAAAAGCCTACATTAAGAAAAGTTGTATTTATTAAGATATGAATGTGACAAGTTTAACATCACTTTAAAAAATATAATTTTCATAATCTGTTATATAAGGCTCAAAATGGTTAGTAACTGGACCCTTGGATTATTAGTTTCGATATATATACAAATAATAATATTAGGTAAATTATTTTAGTCTTTTAATATTTTCCATCATTTTAATATAAATTATTTTATTGATTTTTTATATATCAAAAAATTTATGTCTTATCAACATATAAGATTTTAATGAAATTATTTATTTCATAAATATTAAAAATAAATTATCATGATAAATAAAAACATTCTAAATTTAAAATTGGTATTTATAGTGAAATTTATATAATGTATTACGTTATTTTAAAAATGATATATTATTAAAACATGAGTGTGACATCTTTAAAATTATAATAAATAAAACAATATAAATATCATAATTCCAACCAAGTGGTCGAAAATGTAAAAAATAAATTTTTTATCATGAATACGTATTTATTAAGTTAAAAATTTGCATTTATATTTGTTCATAATAGAATTTTTTCCTCATGTGGACACATAATAGAAATTAAAGACAAAGAAAATGACACATTCTTTGTTTCTCAGATTTAAACATTATTTAAGTCAATTTAATGAAATATTATTCCTGAAATGAAAAAATTTAGATCCTTAATTGTTAATGCTATAATTTAATTAAAATAATAAAATTTTACCATTTTATAGGGTTATTTTGTAGCCTTTATAATTTTATTTTTATCCTAAATTACCTAATTTACCCTGTATCATGATAATAAAATTTACCATGGTTACTATTTATTTTGGCCAAAAATAAAAGGAACCAATTTACCAAAATTGGATATTCTGAACCCAAATTCAACAACCATTTTTCAAAATTAAAAACCTTGATGTTATAGAATTAAAATTAAAATAAAACCAGAAAAATGTCATGAAAAATTGTTTTTCGAAACAATTCCATGTTAAAACAGAAACTTTTTATAATAAATTAATGTATAAAATCCATTTCCAAAACTATAATTGGTTAAAAAATAACTAATTAAAGTTTAAACCTAATCTAAAACATAATTTTACTTTGTAATGACTTTAAAAGAAAATATGGTTTTCAATCAATATCATAATTTTCAAAATTAATAAAAAAATAAAACTGATCATAAAAATACAAAATATTAAACCAAAGTTAATTTTTATACTCATCTTTCAAATATTAATTTTAATTTTTCAAATAGAATATAAAAAGGTTCCAAAAACAAGATTTAAAATGGGAGGACCATCAAAAGGCGTCAAAACTGATTTTTTTAAAAAAAATACTTCTTTTATCTGAAATATAGAATTTGTTCTTATATAATACCTAGAAAACATGTAAGATAAATTTTAAACATTATATTTAATATATTAAATATACAATACATTAATAAAATCAACCATGATTGATTTTATTATTTTATAAACTCACTTATTTTCATTTTAATAGTTTTTCCAAAGAAAGTAATTACTGCTCATACTCTCTATTATAAAAACTGTGTTATAAGGTATCATAATAATATTTTGTTGTTAACATAAACTCTATATTTAGTGAAATGAATTATAAAAAAAGGACTTGAAATTGTGTGTCACAAAATCCAAGCATAGCATGTTGTATAACAGAAGCTATGTCGGTGTTGCGTATAGTGCAATCTTATCTTAGTGTAGTGTACAATATGAGACATCAAGGAATTTTTTTTAAAAATACATCTCATAAAAATATGAGGGTGTTACATTATACCCACATTAAAAATGAATTTCTCCCCCAAAATTCATCGACGTTATAAAAGGTTTAATACCTGAATGTTTTTTCATAGAAACCCTAATCGTAAAAAGGGATACTAAAACTACATTTGAAAAAGAAAAGTTAGAAACATAACAGTTATCAAAAGTAACTCATCACCGAGTTTCCACATAGAAAAACATAGGTGGGAAGTGAAACCATGGATATGGAAGAGAAATCTAACTATCAGGTTCTGATACAGAGTGATAGAGAACATGGTTAAGTAAAAGTTAACAATCACAAAGCTGTAAATTTGCAATGATCTAAGGTACCATCAAATTCATTAGAAAAGAAGGTAGTAGGGTTAAATTTTTTGGTTTTATGATCATTTCCCTAAATTTGAATATTTTTTTAAGAGAATAAATACTTAATTTATTTCAATACCATTTCATCATTGGTCATGCCATGAACAATTTCCACTACATCTCTTATTCAAAGAAATGAAGTTTAATTTGTCATTCTTGAAGCATTAGTAGATCATGATATCTATTAATAGAATGATAGTTCATTCCATATATATTTATCATAAAAAGGTTATCACAAGTTATAAAATATGCAAAGTCCACTTATGGTGAGATAATACTCTATTCTAACAAACCTCTTATAAAGTTTAACATAAACATTCAATAAATTGATAACCTTACAATCCTTCTAAAAGTTGAAAATATGATTTTTTTTAAGGAGTTACACTAAATTAACATAACATTTATACCCCATATATCATAAGGTATCTCCTGTTGGTCACATTCCAAACATGTGGTCACTTTCATCATGTATTCTCTTGAGTCATGGTATTAACTTGAATTACAATATATCCTTATTGAAAACATGCATGTTTTCTTATTCCAAAGCTTATTGGATATATTCCTTAATTCCCAAAAAATTGTATACTCCATCAAGGAAAGCATAATACTCTTGAAAAAAATCCATTATTAGATCCCAAGAAACTAATATCATCCAACTTACTTATCCATATCCATAATATCTTAATCCAAAAATAATTATCCTAACATAAGGGCCACATAAGGGGTTATCTCACCCATAATATTATGTTCTCTAAATATATCACCTTTACATTAAATCAATTTTCTAAGTATTTTTAACTATTCAACACATACTTTCCAATCATTAATGAAAAACTTATACTAAAAACACATATATATTTCATGATTCGTATTACATAATATTTTAATTCCAAAACAAATACACCTCAATCATCCAACTTTATTCTTAAACCATAACTCAGGATCCATCATCTTATTGTTTCCTAATATATGAATCATTTATAAAGTTTCCTCATCCTTTATTAAACCAACCGTCATTGGTTTAATGTAAAAAATAATTCTAGAACATCCCATACCTTTCAAATATTGTTTAAAATCTTGTTATACTTAGAAGTATAACCAATATTCGTACCACCTTCCAGATTCTATTCATTATATTTCCACTTAGGAAATAAATTTATATAATTCCAATACATTCTATATCTGAAACATTCAATTTTAAATATGTTATATCTTGTTCTAGATATTGACTAAGGCCAAAAAGCAAAGTAGAGAAATATAAATAAGATATTAAAATAAAAAAATTATGGAAAATTACTTATAATATTTCAATATATAAAATCATTGTTTTAATCCTAGGTTATCCATGATTATAACAAAAACTCTAGGATTTCAACCTATACTTAGACTTATCCTCAGGACACCCCAAGAGACATCCTTCTAAATATCTCTAGGGTTCTCACTAAACTTTTCACAACCTTTTTTCCAATGGTTAACTGAACCCTCAATATGGTACCAACCGTAAAGACCCTTATCTTGACATATATATAAATTACATTAATTTTGCAGAATGCATAATAGATGATACAAACAGACACCCAAATACCATATTAGTTTAGTTTCTTTGGAAATTGGGAACACATTCTGATGACTTGATGAAAAATATTCAACATACCCCATAAATATCTTCCCATTAATATTTACTAACTAAAACCATTCTTTATATCCTGGGAAAAAGAAAACATATGAAAATTCTGAGCTCAAATGCTCAGTAAAAGTAATAAAAAAATATATCATACAAAACATAAACGTAAGAATGTAAAAACATGAACATAATTTTTTAAAACTATAACACATTTAACATATATCAAAATATTGATTCTGAAAATAAACCATGATAGTTCATAAGGAATCAATCAAAAATGAACATTACCCATGATAAAATAACATTGATATAAAACATGTAATTGTGGAAAAAACATAATCAAATAAAATAATTTCCATATTATCCAAGTCTCATTTCCAAGACTATAATAGTGGAAAAAGTCCATTAATGAACCGGGTTTACTTTCCGTTCTATCCCTGTATTGCTAAACAAAATTTACATGTGATTCGAGACATGTATTGGTGAGCCAAATTTACTTGTCATTCCACTCATATCTATCTCATGAGATATAAATCTTTACCCAATTCAGATCATTCATCATAGCATAACCCAAGAAATAAAATGGGTTTCTTAAATATCATTTCTTCATAACATAATCCATGGAAAAAGGATTTCCTAAATAAAATTCCATAAAAAACATAATCATACCATTGGAATAATATTTACAATATAGTTGAAACTTAAACCTATTAAATAATGTAATGTGATATGGAAAATAATTTCGATAGAAAAATTGAAATTAGTTCTTGAGAAAAATATCATTTCTTCTTTAAAAACATTTTCTTTAATCAAAATGACATGCACTTTTAAAATAAAAGAATTTATTTGAAAAAACCTTGAAATATTGTAAAGGGATATTCATGTAATTAAGGGGTTATAAAAGTGTAAAAATCCATTTGTTCTATATAAGTTTTAAAAAATATTCTCCTCATACCTTTTCTGAAAAAGTTACAAAGTACCTCGTATCGAAAATTAACAAAAGATTCCTTTCATACCATTTAATAAATAATTTACCAATGGGAAAATTTGACTTTCAAAAAGTCTAGAGGAATATAAAGAATAATTTGGAATAAATAATTATGAAACATGTGCATTAATGTTAAATATACCCTAGTAAATACTTACATATAAAAAATCTCGGATAATAATGAGATTGGGAAATTATCCCTCACCTTAGGTATGATATAATTTTTATGTATCCAAACTTATTTTATAATGATTTAAATAATTTCATTGACTTATTTCAGAATCATATTCATTTTTATGATATCAAATATGGTCATATTATAATTCGTTTGTTAATAAAACATCATATTACTCGTTATTCGGGTATAAACAACTAAATTTTCTAAGGAATGTTTTGTAGAATAAGTTATGATTGTTCTTTATAGGTTATTGTTATATAATTTCTAGAATAATATTAATATACCATATTTAATCATTCTAAACATTTATATAACCATTCTTAAATGGATATCTTGTAAAATGAATCGCATCGTGGATACGATATGCCGTATGTACGCATGAGCAATGATATCATTCCTTTAATTATGAAATGGTATGGAAGTGAATGGTATGTAATTTGATATATAATCCATTTAATGTTATAATAATCATATAAAATTATTATTTCCATAATTACACCCATCCATGTAAGGTGTTGATGAAAAAAAGATTACACAACGATGTAGAGATGGTAAACCCTACATACGCACATGTGGGGATTTCATTTTTTGAAGGATGATTAGAATGTGGAATATTGTTGTTAAATAAACATAATAAAATCTCCACATATAATTTATATAGTATTTATTACTTTATGATGGAAAAAATTCATTAATAGGATCTAAAAGAAGAAATAATTTGAAATAATCACTAGAGGAGATTACCTCTTCTTCCACATGCTCCCTGTAGATTTCCTATTAAAGGAACCAGAGTTGGACTTTTGAGAAGACTAGAACATCTAGATTGTGAATAAAAATTTTGATAAGGTTAATTGGTATGGTATAATTGAGCTTTAAGGATCAATGTGAAGTAAAGTTGTGAGGGAGGATGTGCCCTTTCATATTTGAGGTGAGGGGAAAATTTCAAACTCCAAAAATATTAATTTAAAATAAAATCAAAACAAATAAAAAAACCTCAAAAAATGTCATATTTTATAATATTATTTAATATATGTTTTTAATATCTTCAACTAATAAAGGTTAGACATGTTTTTCAATCAATTTAAACCTTATCTTTTTAATTAACCCTTAATTATTCTATTTTACTTTTAACTTAGGTATCAAATAATTCAATATTAAAATAGTGTAATTTTTACTTATTTGATGTTTAATATACCATAAATTAATAATATATAATATTTTAGACAATATCAAAATTATTTGATATTTTTAAAAATTTATTATGATTTTTTAAATAATTTATTAAAAAAATATTTGGAAAAAATATCAATAATGTCAATTTTGATACTATTCATTTTATGGATTTTAAAAAATATCAAGAAAATATTTTGTCATTGAAACAAAAACTTATTATATTCTAAATTCGGAAAGTTAATCTATAAAATTCATTAGATAAATTAATTATACAAAATTATATTTATTTGAAATTTTTAATAACTTCAATTTTTTATTTCCAGTAATAAAATAATGAGTACATTAGTTTTGGGCAATTATTTAATATTCTTATTTGTTGAATAAAGATTAAAAATAAAATAAAATTATCAATATAAATCCCCTATATTTCATAAGAATACTTATAATTTAATATATTTCATGGAAAATCCTACATTAAAAAATGTTATAATTATTAATACATGAATGTGACAAGTTTAACATCACTTTAAATAACAAAATTTATATGTCGCAATCTCTTATATATGGATCGAAATGGCCAATAACTCGACCCTTAGATAATTTTGATCGATATGTACTCGAAAAATAATATTGGGTCAAGTGTTTTGGTCTTTTTATATTCATCATAATTTTAATAAAAATATTTTATATATTTTTCTTAAATTACATAATTTATGAATTTTAAATGTATAACCCTTTAAAGAAAATATTTATTTCCAAAAAATTACAAATAAATTAACCTGATAAATAAATTATATTTAAAATTATTATTTACAGTTGAATATATATAGAGTATGACCTTATATTAAAAATGATATATTTATTAAAACATGAACATGATATATTTAAAATTATAATATTAAAACAGCATAAAAAAATAATTCCACCCAAGTGGTCTAAAATATCAAAAATAAATTTTTATCATGAATGTATGTTTATTAAGTTAAAAATTCACATTTATATTCTTTTATAATTGAAATGTTTCCCCATGAAAACACATAATAGATATTAGATACAAAGAAGATGATACTTTGTATCTTTCTTTGATTTAAATATTATTTAAGTAATTTTCATGAAAAAGTGTCTATTAAATAACATAATTTAAATACTTAATTTTTAATGGTAAAATTTTATTCATAGAATAAAATTTTACCATTTGTTAGGGTTATTTTATTGTCCTTATAATTTTATTTTTAAACTAAATTACCTAATTTTACCTTTACCGTGGTAACAAAATATACCCTGGTAAGTATTCATTTTGGGAAAAAAATAAAAGGGAAAAATATACCAAATTTGGACATTATGAATTAAAATTTAACAATTAATTTTGAAAGTTAAAATCCCAAAAATCGATGAATTAAATTTAAAATAAAACTGTTAAAATTTCATGAAAAATAGTTTTCTGAAAAAATGACATTTTAAAATGGAAAATGTTTTTATAATAAATTTGTATATAAAATCCATTTCAAAAACCATAAATGGATCAATATTGAATAATTTAAATTTAAAAATAATCTAAAACATAATTTTACTTTTTAATGACTTTAAAAGAAAATAATTTTTTTAATAAAAATCAGAATTTTCACAATTCATCAAAAAATTAAATTTATTAGAAAAAAAAATATTACAAAGTGAATTTTTATACTCCAATTTCAAAGATGAAATTTATTTTATGAAATAAAATACAAAAATCTGTCAAAACTAGATTTAAAATGGGTGTACCATCAAAATGATACAAAACTATATTTTTTTTGAAAAACGCTTCTTTTATATGAAAAATTGAATATGTTCTTACATCATGCCTAGAAAACATATAAGATAAATTTTAAAAATCATATTGAATATATTAAATATATATTACATTAATAAAATCCATAAATAGTGATTTTATTATTTTATAACCTTAATTATTTGAATTTAAATATATTTTTAGAAGAAAGTTAATACTATTTTTACCTGGCATTATAATGAATAGGTTATAAGGTAACATAATAATATTTATTTGTTCACTAAAATTCTGTATTATGTGAAATTAACACTATCAAAATAAATTTAAATTGTGTGTAATATAATCCAAGCATAATGTTTCATATACCGCAAGCTAAGTTGGTGTTTCATATAACACAATCTTATCTTTGTGTAGCGTACTACACAAGAAATCAATTTTTTTTTAAAAATATATCTCATAAAAATATTAGAGTGTTACAGAACCTAGAACTTTTATACTAATTTCATGATAATGGACACCATGGTATGGAATCAATGATGGGTAATTCATTATGGAACGAAATTATATTATCAGCACGACACTAACTTAATTTACCGGTATGGCACCAAGAAGTGGGATGAAGGTATGAAACTTAAGACTCGTATATTTATATCTTCAGAAATTATGAAACCTCGATCACGGGCCCTGGGTTCCTATCCCATGTAGGTCTACGTTATTCTAATCTCACCTTGGATGAGTTCCTTGGTCTCAAGGAGGGTTCCTTGGTCTATCAACTTGGGTCTTGGACAATATAAGTCTAGCACACTCTATGTATTTAGAGCATGAAAAAGCTAGTAGTTAACTGTATATATCACTCTTATCTAGTAACGATCACCTTGTAAACTTTATCTTAGTTGTAGCTTGTATTTAGGGACATGATTATATCTCACATTTATTTTACATCATTACTTGTTATAAATTCACACATTTATAGTTTCTATACACATGTGGGATGTGTTATAGACACCATTGGTGGTGGCATATTGAGTACATATCACACCATATTTTGGCCACAATTTGGTACCTAGATAGACATCATGGATGTAGATAGGGATAAGGAAAAGTGACTGGTCAATGATGCATAATATTTATATATAATGGGAGATTTGGAGAACAAGATTGACCCTTGGCTCATGATGTTTGTGGATATATTTTGGTATTTTTTTATTTTGTCATATATATACCTTATCGAGTGACTTTTTCCATGTATTCTATAAGAAACATTTATAACAGTTATAATAAATTCAACTTATGTAAAATAAATGGTCAATTAGAAGAATTATTGGGATAACTAAATTTTTAGGGAGATGACAATGAGATGTAACTAAGTATATTATATTTTTTATGGTCGAGGTATTATAATAATCCTAGGTAAATTGGATTATAACTTAGAGAAAAAGTAAGTGTAATTTCAGATCATTCTCTCCCACTCCCCTCTATCACATTGTGGTTTATCCTTTAATCATCATCACCCACATTATGTGTTTAGAGGATAAATTAAAAACAATATCAATATGGTATTGGCCCTGTATAATCTATTTAGAGGTAAAAATAAACATTCCCATTAAAGAATTAATCCCATTACTCTTATTCCACTATCCATTAAGCAAATAATCTAATATGATGAATTTATTATCCATTATTACGAAACACTGTAATCAAGGGAAGAATGACTCATTGTTACAGTAAATAATTAGAAAAAAATCATAAAAATAAAATATTAAATCATAACTATCATAAAAACATTAATCAAAATCTATAAATAAAGATTAAAAAATAAAAGTCTATATAAAAAGTTCACCAATATTGCTAGGAAATATCCCATTGAGTTCCCATTTTTCTATAGTTTCCCTCACCTCCTCGTGTGTTTTGAAATCAAGATCCCCTTTAATATTGGATGATCAATATTTATATAGTCCAATGAAAACATAAATGATTATAATGTCATTGTGGAATGGAGAAATTGAAACACTAAATTCCCATGTAATACTGACCATGAAAATGAAATAACTCCCAAACCTCGTAGTGTAGAACTAAAATATCTTCTTTAAAAATTTAAACTCATTAAGATCCAGACCCTTATATCTGGAGAATATTGCTATAATATATCTAGGTAAAAAATAAACCCTAAGATATTTATAATATCATGTGTGTTTTGTAGCCCAATGCTTAACTACTCTAGAATAATGTCTCAACCCCATCTCAAACCTCCGTGAAATAATGGAATTTCTTTGGTTTTTTGGCTTGGAATTGATTCTTACAAGGTTATAAATTCATTATTATACACATCCCTATGAAGAAATATGACATTATATAGAATGGAATCTAATTCTTGTATCCTATATCAAACTTCCATGTTGTTGATCTCTATTATATTACAAAGATCAGTCCATTACTCAATTGATAAAATATCATAGGGATGACCTATCTTCTAGGTAATCATTCCACCCCACATGGTGTTATTCTTCTCTTATCAATAGGGAACCATAATGGGTTCATGCTCACAGGCTAGTGCTAGCCCAATCTGTCCTTCCACCTCCAGATTCCACATAGATGTCACTTATGGTTGATGATTGGATGAATTATTGGCTTACCTAATCTCTCACTGGTGGGGGGTATAAATACCTTAATTTTCCTCTTGATTTACTAAGTCATGAATCATCCTAAGATGTGTGACTGGATACTATGACACAGGTCTACAATTGGTCTTAAGAAAAATTATATAATTTTTATATTATGTTTCAATATTCATGAGACCACTTTGTAATGAAGTGGCTATGGTGAGGGCTTTTTCACTTTCCTATAAAATCTCCAACAACTCTAAAATCACTTCAAACCTAATATTTTCAATACAAAATGGAAAATTCATTGAAAATTTCTATTTTTATTCATAAATAGTATATAAAATAGACAAATAATGTTCACCAATGAGACTCATTATGACAAACCTTTACTTTATTACACATTAATTAATGATTTATTAAATAATATTACAGTTATTATAACTCAGAAGATTAATAATGCTAGTTTCTTTGGGTAATTAGGTATATTATATAAAAACATAAAACATTGGGTATATCAGTGTTACCAAAAACTTCCTTAACATGCACACAATGTTCTATCATTATTAAAACTGTAGGGGATAATATGGGGATACATATAAAAAAGGGGTGGGCTATAATTCCTAAAAAGGGAATAAAAAACTAATAACATGAATAAAGTATGACATGTTTGATGATAGGAATTTACATGGGATATAAAAGGGGTGTGAATCATAAACATGAACAATGAGTCATGATATTACATGATAACCTACAGTCATCTGGGGAATGTGGTAATAAATTTAATCAAGAAATCGTAAGCATAAGTCAAGGTTTACCACAAAGACATCATAACAGAATGTGATTAGGATAACATACCGTACACCAGACATGGTGTTTCATGAGACTAAATCATTAACGAATTCATTGGAGCACTATCTAGTCACACCCATCATAATCATGTCATGTACATACATACGTGTTCCATAAAGATAATATAAAATAAGGATATATTTCATTAAATTTAATCACATGATTAATGATTATATGTTAAATACCTGGAAATCTCCAATCATCTAATTATAGGTATATCTAGGTGAGTACCATTGAGTAGAAATGGGAACGGGTAGACACCTCACAAATATTTCAAATGGAAAATAACAATGACATTTTGGAAGCATAATATCAGTACATAAGGATTATTAAAATGGTTAAATGAAGGATAAAGGAGATGTATTCGGGATATGTAAGAACATAATCCGACATTAAAATTATAGAATAAATAGGAATGAGACACAAAGGAATCTTTAATAAATACTTTTCATAGAAAAATCGCAGGATAATTTCGACAACATAAAGGGGGTACATAATGAATCATGGGAAAGATTAATGACATTTAAAGGGAAACTGATCACTTTGAAATCATAAGGCAATTAATAGGGATGTGTATTATTATATCCTATCAATATTAATTGTAATAAAAAGTTAATTACATAAATGAAATTCTTGAATATAGAGGATAAAGGGAGGATCCCTTACTAAATTTCAGCATAGAAATGACATAGGTAAATGATATAATGATAGGAGATAAATGATATGTCATTGATAAGGAATTTTTTTATAGTATAGTTATCTTTATAATGACATGAATATATAAACAATTAAGATTAAAAAGGATAATTACAAATAATGTGGTTGAATAAAAAATAAGAGAGAGGGGTCTCTTACCTAGGGAGGGTGATTCCAAAAGTTTAGGAGGAGCTTTTTAAGAGATTAGGGGAACATTGGGAGGACAATAGATAGGTAAGGGAAGAGTAAGGACATGATCCAATATTTTTTATATAATAGTAATTGGATATTTTGTGGGTTTATATAGGAAATGAGAGGGGAGTTCTTTATTTTTTTCCCAAACATAGGTTTTGGACTCTACGTAATAAAGTAATAAAAATGATAAACCATTCCATTATTGTTTCCAATTTTTTCATCCAAAGAAGAGTGGTCTTCATTATTTGATAATTCGAAGGTCCAAAATCAATAAAATATTACCCTTTTTGATGTGGAAGTGAGTCATGTTTATAAGAATAGATTTAAAAACCTTAAAAGATAATATAGGTTCTGGAGGATTCATAAAGGCTTTAAAATATTAATTAAAAAACATAAAAAGACATTATTTTAAAGGGGAAATATATATTTTGTTTTATATAACCTTTATTGCTTTTATTATATCACTTATTGAACATTATTATCTCATAACACACACTGTATATTTATACCATATTTATGTTTTTCCCGAGAAGTTGGTTGTCATAGAAAATAATGAAAAATTTTCTATTGGATAACTTTGATGCGATAATTTCAAAAATAATATTTAATTTAGTAAAACATATTATAAATATTTGAATTTTTACTTTTAATATAAGAATTAATATTTATTGAGAAATGGTGGTTTTTTTGACAATAACAAATTTTTAACCCTGATAATAATTACATATAACATAATAAAAATTATATTATCATTTATATTTAATAATTTTTTTTAATTATATTTTTTTATGAAAGCATCATTTATTTTTAAAATTCATGAATTCATCAAAAAGGAATTTCTTAATTGAAATCAATTATTTTACAAAAATACAATTTCTATTTTATTTTATCAAAATCAAAATCATTTACAAAATAAAAATAATATTATGTAAATATATTAATTATTCTATAAAATAAACATGTTAATATTGTTATGGTTTTGATACACATCCCTTTATTACACTAGACAATTCCCTGAGGATAAGGTGCATGATGGTGAGATTTTCATGGGGTGTTTCGGGTTACATGGTTTGGGCAGTTATCTAAATGAGCTTGAACTTCACATGTAAATGGTTTCTCTCATGATTTAGTTATTGTATATTGGATTGGAATTGGTTAATGTAAAATCTCAATGATTCAATATCCCTATAAATATCTGATAAATGGGTTTCATAGGGTACAATCCTGCTGGTTGACGCCATTTATTCTTTTATCTATTTTAATTGGACTTACCATAACCCTATATTTATGAAAATCATATAATAATTGTTCAACATATATTTTATCAACAATTATTATTATTAAGGTTATTTTAAATATGATAGGATATAATAAAACAAAATAATTTCATGTGTTTTCTATAACAATAATAGTGCATTTAATTCAATCACAAAGGTAATTTCATTTCAAATGTTGGGTCATTATAATTTTACCCCTTCAAAAAGTTTACACTCAAAATTTTCACTTCATAAAATAAAAAATATGTGGGTAATTCTGTTTCATCACCTCCTATATTTCCCACATCACTTATTCAAAATTTTGTTTTATCCATATCAGTTTGTCAAGGTTAACTATCTTATTTTGTAGAACATTGTTTCTATGATCTATGGTCTACACTGGCTACTATTTATATGAAATATCATTATAAAATTGTACCACCCCTAGATTCAACACATATAAGGGGTATGGTAATTACTTCCTTAAGAGGTATGCATGGAACACATCATGTACTTGAGAGAGGTTAGGTGGTGTGATGGTCGATAGGCCACCACTCCGTTGTGATCAAGGACCTCCAAGGGGTAGATGTATCTTGGAATAAGATTTCTATTCTTCCCAAGTCCCATGACTTTCTTCCATGGATATATAAGGAGGAATACTATATCTATAACCTCAAACTCTAGGTCTCATCAATGATTACCAGCATATATCTTATGTTAACTATGAGTATCCCTAACTTGGTTTCTTGAGTGGGAACTACTATTTTACCAGAATTCGATCAAAGAAAAATGTTGATCCCATCATCATTTGGAGTCTATTGAAAATTCTATCGACATTTCATAGGCTTTCTGGATAGTTCATTTTGATTGGCTCTCAGTTTGAGGGTGATAAGCTGTAATAAAGTTCTACTGATCATTTAGACCATATTGGAGACTGTTTTAGAACATAGACGTATATCATTGAATTTGATCATATATAATTGATATTGGTGTTCCCTTCACCCTCGCTATAACTGTAACACCCCGAGATTTTATGAAAAATATTATTTTAATTTAATTAATGTCTTGTGTTGTATTCTACACCAAGTTTACCTTGCGCTATACGCAACACCGTATTAGCTTGCGGTATACGCAACACTATTCTTGGATCGTGTTACACACAATTTTGATAAGAGTTATTCTACGCAACATTGAGTATATATATATATATATTAAATGTATAAATGAAATGTGGTTGGATTCTGTTATACGAAACAACGAAGGATTATTTCACAACACGCAACCCTGACTTGGCTTGCATTACACGCAATCGTGACCTTCCTCGATAGCGTGTGTTGTACGCAATACTGGGTTTTAATAAACAACGATATATTATTATAATATTGTCATGAACTAGCCGTTATGAATAGTGTTAACTAAATTTTTTAATTTTATAACATTATTATTCATCTTACACATTTTCTAGAACATGGTATAGGAACAAAATAATTTTTTCGGGTAAAATATGTATTTTTAAAAAAATGCAGTTTTGCCGCCTTTTGATGGCGCACCCACTTTAAATCTAGTTTCTGACATGTTTATAAGTTCAAATTGACAAAATAAAATTCTTCTTTTGAATCAGGATATAAAAATTTACATTAGATAAGGTTTTGATATTTTTCTGATTACTTTCTTATTTTAATGAATAGTAAAAACAAGCTATATTTTAATTAAAAACAACTTTTTTCATCGTAATATCTTATGTGGTTAAATTATAATATTGAATGGTTTTAAAGTATAATTAGAATATATTTTTACCATTTAATATAATGTATGTCATTAGCATTGATTTTACCTTGAATTCGTAGGTTAAATCAATTCAATCTTTTGCAATGTTTTAAACAAAAACCTATTTTTATTCGACAACGAGATTAATTTTAATTTAATTTCTGAAACTTCTATGTATTGAATTTTAAATAATGGATTCCATATTTGGAATCAGTGGGTCCAAATTATGTTAATAGGCTACTTTTATTTTTGGAATTATGAATAGTAACCACTGTAAATTTTATTTACCATAGTTAAAGGTAAATCGGGTAATTAAGGGTAAATATAATATTATAAAATTACCCTAACACATGCCAAAATTTTATTTGATGGCTAAAAGTAAACCCATTTCAACTAAGTGTCGGATTAGAATCATTATATGGTCTTTTGACCATGAAAATAATTTAATTATTATTAAAATCAAAGAAAGTGACAACATATCACTTTCTTAAATCTTATAAGTATAATAATTTTAACTTAGCGATAAACATTATAAAACATCGAACATAAATAGTATCCAGAAATCTAAAAAAATCATCTACATCATAATGATTTATTTAGAATTTTTTGGGATTAAATAGTTATCATTAATTCTGACACAATAGTGATGCAGAAATTATTTATCTAGTGAAAAATCAAGAATATATTTTTTATTAAACTAATAGTGACCATAAAAGGCACAAAACCCCGACCAAAACTTATTGGTAATGTAAATTGAAACTATAATCATACAATTGTCTAATATTTTACCATTTGGAGTCTTATACAAGAAATTATGACACTTATATTATTTTATTTTAAATGATGCCAAAGTTGTCACCTTCATAATTTAATAAATATAACAATTTACATATTGTGATTTTAAGATGATAAATCCGATTAAAAGTATTATTGTGAAATTTAATATATTTAATTCATCATAGAATTTTATTTTAAATTTTTATGCAACAAATAAGTATATTAAATAATTATACAAAAATGATGTAGTAATTATTTTATTAAGAGATAAACCAAATAAATGGTTTTAAAAATAATAAAATAAATATTATATGAACTATTTAATGTGATCCACTAATTTTATAGATACATATGACCTTTTATTAATATATTAAAGCTTTTATTTTGAACATATCTTCTGTATATATTTTATTTAAATTCAAATAAATGAATAGTGTCAAAATTGACACTATTGTTATTTTATAAAAATAACATATTATAAAATTGTTTAAAAATCACAAAAATATTTAAAAATTATAAATTTAAATTTATATCGTCTATAATGTTATAATGTAAACAATTATGGAAAATTCACAACAAATAAGTAATTATTTGTTATAATTTAAAATTTAGAAATTTATTACCACAAATAAACTTAAATAGATTAAATAAGGATAAATCAAAATGATAAGGTTTAAAATAAGATCCAAACATGTCTAAATTTGATTGGTTGATGAGATTACAACCCTATATAATCTAATATTCTAATATGAGTCATTTTTGGAGGTTTTTAAGTGGGGTTAGATTTATTATAAATTAATATTTTTAAGAATTCTAAAGGTGCCCCTCTCCTCCCTTATAAAAGGGCACCTCCTCCCTCTCTTCCTCACACAACTTTGAGCCTTCAAGCTCGGCCAAACCCTGCCAAATTCTCTTCTCCACTTCCCTAGAAACATCCTAGAGGTTCTGGTCTTCCTCAAAGACCAATTTTAGTGCCCTAAGAGGAGGTCTCAAAAAGGCGCTTCAAAGAAGAGGAGGTTCAGACACTTACAAAGCAAATCGGACCTAAGGTAAGGGAAAATATCACAATCTCATTTTTATCCGAGATTGTTTTTACTTTGGAATTTACTGGGGTGTATTTTATCATCCACATCCATCTTCCTTCAATATGTAATATTGTTTCCATCCACTTACAATAGTTTAAATCCAATTTTATCCTTCGGTGAGATTTTAGTAAAGAATATGAAAGGAATCTTTTGTCGTTTTTTCGTATGAGGTACTTTTTTTTGACTTTTCCGAAAAAAGTACGAGGAATGTTTTTTTGACTTATACGGCCTGAATGGATTTTTAAAACATTATTTCCAAGAAGCTTCCTTTACAAGTTTCAAATTTTCTTTTTAATCAACTTCTTTTAGTTTAAAATTGTATGACATGTTAAGAAAGGAAAAAATGTTTTTGAAGTAGAAAGGATATTTTCCTCAAGAATGGAGTTCAAGTGTTTTATCAAAATTATTTTCCATCTAAGATAATATAGGTTTCTGTTCCTATCCCTATTATTAAATGGATTTCATTATGTTGTGATTGAAATATTTTTATGAAATCCTTTATCTTATATGAATTGTTTTATGATGTCATGATGTTTAATATTCCCATTTTTATTACATGGGTTATGCTATGATGTATGGTTTCTGATTTTGTGGCACACATAAGAATGGTATCATTATGAGATGTGTGGGACCTATATATCCCTCCAATGAATTGGGTAAATAATTTATATCTCATGAGATAGACATGGCTGGAATGGTAGGTTATACCGGTTCAGTGAAACAGGACTGAAACGAGGGTGACTCGGTTCAGAAAGGGACTTTTTCCACTAAGATAGTCTTGGAAATGAGTCTTGACTAACAAGAAATGATTCTCTATGATTATGGGTGTATTCCACAAAGTTTCATGTTTTAAGTTATGATTATTTCCATGTTATGAAATTATGATCTCTTTTGCAGGTTAAGATTTCCAAAAGTTATGAGCTTATGTATATGATGTGATTGATATTTCTTTTGTTTACCCTTACTGATCATTTGAGCTCACCCTTTTATGTTTTCTTTTCCCATGATATAATGAAAGGTTTTAGGTATAAAAAATAAAGGAAGATATTTATGGGAGATGTCGAAGATCTTTCACCAGGATTAGAAGATTATATTCCGAGTTTCCAAAGACACTAAACTATTACGATCCTTGTGTGTGTGTTTTTGTTATGTACTAAGTATTCCGCAAATGTAATGTAATGTCAATGTACGTCAAGCTTTGGGTCTCTACAGTTGGTATCAGAGGAAAGGTTTAGTCAACCTTTGGAAACTAGGATGCGAAAGCGTTAGTGAGATCCCTCGAGATATTTCTAAGGTATGTCTAGGGATGTCCCTAAGGATAAGTATACGTATAGGATATAGTCCTAGAACTACGGTAACGATCTTATAATTTAACCTAAGATGTTAGATATTGAGGGTACTCCCCCTTTACTATGTTGTTTTCTCTAGCATGATTTTTTCCTCTCAACGAATTCTTTTTGTGTTTTAGTTAATGGAGAGAACCAGACGGAATTCGGTTAACATTGAATCCAATGGACAAATTGGTGACTATAAGCAACAAAATTATGTAATGCCTAGAGAGAAAGATATTGTGATTATGCCGAATCAGTCATCGCGATATATGATTAACAAGGTGAAATTTAGTGGTATACCTAATTCATCAAAGAAGGGGAAGATAGACTATTATGCATGTTCGCATGTTGAGCAGCATAAAGAAAGGAAGATTGAGATTTCTAAAGAAGGGAAGAAGAACCTTGAAGAATACCTCAAATGGAGGGACCGATGTTATTTGTGTGGAGAAAAGGGTCATAGAGTGACAGACTGTTATGGAGTTCAATGTATTATTTGTGGAGAACATGGGCATTACCCAACTCAATGCCCTGACCTAAAAAGTTACTTCTAAATCATGGAAGGAATTATTCCAGGACAATAATTAAAGAGGATGGATTGAATTGTTTATGTATTGGTATTCAAGAATAATTTTGTTGAGGTACATTTATTGTTTATTAGAATATTTTTGTATTATTGTGGTTTTTAATAATTTTAAGGTACCGGTAACCATGAAAAGTGATTCAAATATTTTGCAAAGCAGATGATATGCGCATAATGAAGGGATAAAGAGAAAATGAAATGTTTGACAGTATTCATGAGCTCATGATTTAAGTAAGGACTAAGTGATATCATGGGTTGAGTATATAGAATTTTGAGGATTTTGGTATGTGGAAGGTGTTAACTTTTAACTGCATTCATGTTTTCACTAAGGTTCATTGGGTATTCAAGAGAATACATGATTAAGGACTTTGAATGTTTGGAATGTGACCAACAAAACATATCTTATGATATATGGGGATCAATGATGGTATTAAATCTCTAGTAATCATTTTCACTATGTTATGAGAGTGGACTGCAGTATTATGGATAAGCCTAAAGATTGGAATGGATTAGGTTGGACATAAGTTAGTATTGTTTAAGGATAGAAGTTTTTTCGATATTATTGATGGGATGTTATAGTAATGTAGTTTTAGAAAAAGGACAACCTGCAGGATGGTCGAAAACCCATCGCGTCGGACAAGGCTGTGGGAATCGAACCCACAACCGAAGTGCGACTGGCCTTTATTGCCTACCACTGGCCTACAGGAAGTTCCTGGTTAGTAGAAACTTGTTTTATTATATTAAGAGGTATGATATATGAAGTATAAGTTCAACCTCACAAAAGACGGACTTATGAATATTTGATAACTATTGCTAACCTTTTTTTTTGAAACAGATGGAATGACCCATCATTCTATCACATGATCTTTTAACACTTCATTTCTTTAAGAGATGAAGTGTAAACTGTTCAAAGCAGGAACAAGAGTGAGATTGTACCAAAATCAAGTAAGTATTTCTTCTAATTCAAAATTTTCAACTTTAGGGAAATGATATTGAAAACAAAAAATGTTGTCCTAGTGATATTATATCCTATGAATCAGATGGTACCCTAGATCATCACAAATATATGGCTTTGTGATTGTTGGATTTTTCATAGCGATGTCCTCTACCACTCTCCATCAGAACATGACGGTTAGATTTCTCTTCCATGTCCATATTTTCAACTATGTTCTCCTATGTGGATACCCAGTGTTTAGTTAACTTGGGTAACCATTACGTTTTATACTTTAGTTTATAAAGATAAGTTTTGGTATTCCTTTTTACGATGTGGGTTTCTATCAAAGAAACATTCAAATAGTAAACCATTTATAACCCCGATGAATTTCGAGGGCGAAATTCATTTTAAGGGGGGTAGAATGTAACACCCCGAGATTTTATGAAAAATATTATTTTAATTTCATTAATTTCTTGTGTTGTATTCTACACCAAGATTACCTTGCGCTATACGCAACACCGTATTAGCTTGCAGTATACGCAACACTATTCTTGGATCGTGTTACACACAATTTTGATAAGAGTTATTCTACGCAACATTGAGTATATATATATATATATATATATATATTAAATGTATAAATGAAATGTGGTTGGATTCTGTTATACAAAAAAACTAAGGATTCTTTGACAACACGCAACCCTGACTTGGCTTGCATTACACGCAATCGCGACCTTCCTCGATAGCGTGTGTTGTACGCAATACTGGGTTTTAATAAAAAACGATATATTATTATAATATTGTCATGAAATAGCCGTTATGAATAGTGTTAACTAAATTTTTGAATTTTATAACATTATTATTCATCTTACACATTTTCTAGAACATGGTATAAGAACAAAATAATTTTTTCGGGTAAAATAAGTATTTTTCAAAAAATGAAGTTTTGCTGCCTTTTGATAGCGCACCCACTTTAAATCTAGTTTTTGACATGTTTATAAGTTCAATTTGACAAAATAAAATTCTTCTTTTGAATCAGGATATAAAAATTTACATTAGATAAGGTTTTGATATTTTTCCGATAACTTTCATGTTTTAATGAATAGTAAAAACACGCTATATTTTAATTAAAAACAACTTTTTTCATCATAATATCTTATGTGGTTAAATTATAACATTTAATGGTTTTAAAGTATAAATAGAATATATTTTTACCATTTAATATAATGTATGTCATTAGCATTGATTTTACCTTGAATTCGTAGGTTAAATCAATTAAATCTTTTGCAATGTTTTAAACAAAAACCCGTTTTTATTCGACAATGGGATTAATTTTAATTTAATTTCTGCAACTTCTATATATTGAATTTTAAAAAATGGATTCAATATTTGGAATCAGTGGGTCCAAATTATGTTAATAGGCTACTTTTATTTTTGGGAATTATGAATAGTAACTACGGTAAATTTTATTTACCATAGTTAAAGGTAAATCGGGTAATTAAGGGTAAATATAATAATATAAAATTACCATAACACATGCCAAAATTTTATTTGACGGCTAAAAGTAAACCCATATCAACTAAGGGTCGGATTAGATTCATTTTATAGTCTTTTGACCATGAAAATAATTTAATTATTATTAAAACCAAAGAAAGTGACAACATGTCACTTTCTTAAATCGTATAAGTATAATAATTTTAACTTAGTGATAAAAATTATAAAACTTCGAACATGAATAGTATCCAGAAATCTAACAATATTATCTACATCATGAGAATTTATTTAGATTTTTTTGGGATTAAATAGTTTTCATTAATTGTGACGCAATAGTGATGCAGAAATTATTTATCTAGTGAAAAATCAAGAATATAGTTTTTATTAAACTAATAGTGACCATAAAAGGCACAAAACCCTGACCAAAACTTATTGGTCATGTAAATTGAAACTATAATCATCCAATGGTCGAATATTTGACCATTTGGAGTCTTATAAAAGCAATTATGACACTTATATTATTTTATTTTAAATGATGCCAAAGTTGTCACCTTCATAATTTAATAAATATAACAATTTAAATATTGTGATTTTAAGATGATAAATTCGAGTAAAAGTATTATTGTTAAAGGTAATATATTTATATTCATCATAGGATTTTATTTTAAATTTTTATGCAAAAATAAGTATATTAAATAATTATACAAAAATGACGTAGTAATTATTTTATTAAGAGATAAACCAAATAAATGGTTTTACAAATAATAAAATAAATATTATATGAACTATTTAATGTGATCCACTAATTTTATAGATACATATGACCTTTTATTAATATATTAAAGCTTTTATTTTGAACATATCTTCTGTATATATTTTATTTAAATTCAAAGAAATGAATAGTGTCAAAATTGAAACTATTGTTATTTTATAAAAATGACATATTATAAAATTGTTTAAAAATCACAAAAATATTTAAAAATTATAAATTTAAAATTATATGGTCTATAATGTTATAAAGTAAACAATTATTGAAAATTAACAACAAATAAGTAATTATTTGTTATAATTTAAAATTTAGAATTTTATTACCACAAATAAACTTAAATAGATTAAATAAGGATAAATCAAAATGATAAGGTTTAAAATAAGATCCAAACATGTCTAAATTTGATTGGTTGATGAGATTACAACCCTATCTCATCTAATATTTGAATATGAGTCATTTTTGGAGGATTTTAAGTGGGGTTAGATATATTATAAATTAATATGTTTAAGAATTCCAAAGGTGCCCCTCTCATCTCTCTCTTCCTCACACATCTTTGAGCCTTCAAGATCGGCCAACCCCTTCCAAATTCTCTTCTCCACTTCCCTAGAAACATCCTAGAGGTTCTGGTATTCCTCAAAAACCAATTTTAGTTCCCTAATAGGAGGTCTCAAAAAGGCGCTTCAAAGAAGAGGAGGTTCAGACACTTACGAAGCAAATCAGACCTATGGTAAGGGAAAATATCACAATCTCATTTTTATCTGAGATTGTTTTTACTTTGGCATTTACTGGGGTGTATTTTATCATCCACATACATCTTCCCTCAATATGTAATATTTTTTCCATCCACTTACAATAGTTTAAATCCAATTTTACCCTTCGGTGAGTTTTTAGTAAAGAATATGAAAGTAATCTTTTGTCGTTTTTTCGTACGAGGTACTTTTTTGACTTTTCAGACAAAAGTACGAAGAATTTTTTTTAACTTATACGACATGAATGGATTTTTAAAACATTATTTCCAAGAAGCTTCCTTTACAAGTTTTCAATTTTATTTTTAATCAACTTCTTTTAGTTTAAAATTGGATGACAGGTTAAGAAAGGAAAAAATGTTTTTGAAGTAGAAAGGATATTTTCCTAAAGAATGGAGTTCAAGTGTTTTATCAAAATTATTTTCCATCTAAGATAATATAGGGTTCTGTTTCCATCCCTATTATTACATGGATTTGATTATGTTGTGATTGAAATATTTTTATGAAATCTTTTATCTTATATGAATTGTTTTTTGATGTCATGATGTTTAAGATTCCCATTTTTATTACATGGGTTATGCTATGATGTATGGTTTCTGATTTTGTGGAACACATAAGAATGGTATCATTATGAGATGGGTGAGACCTATATCTCCCTACAATTCATTGGGTAAAGATTTTATATCTCATGAGATAGACATGGCTGGAATGGTAGGTTATACCGGTTCAGTGAAACAGGACTGAAACGAGGGTGACTCGGTTCAGAAAGGGACTTTGTCCACTAAGATAGTCTTGGAAATGAGTCTTGACTAACATGAAATGATTCTATATTATTATGTGTGTATGCCACAAAGTTTCATGTTTTAAGTTATGATTATTGCCATGTTATGAAATTATGATCTCTTTTGCAGGTTAAGATTTCCAAATGTTATGAGCTTATGTATATGATGTGATTGATATTTCTTTTTTTTACCCTTACTGAGCATTTGAGCTCACCCTTTTATGTTTTCTTATCCCAGGCTTTAAAGAAAGGTTTTAGGTATAAAAAATAAAGGAAGATCTTTATGGGAGATGTTGAAGATCTTTCACCAGGATTAGAAGATTATATTCCGAGTTTCCAAAGACACTAAACTATTACGATCCTTGTGTGTGTGTTTTTGTTATGTACTAAGTATTCCGCAAATGTAATGTAATGTCAATGTACGTCAAGCTTCGGGTCTCTACAATAACACCCCCTGATTTTTTTAGAGTATTTGTTTTCGAATTAATTAAATATTTTTGGTATTTTTCATTCAACACAATACCGAATATAGATTTCCTTATATGAGAAAAAATATATATTTCTTTCAATATATGTAACTCCAAGGTGGTATTTAAATACAGAAAACACTTATATTATCATACTATCTATGAAAAACTATGCTTGGATTGTGTTACACAACACCGAGTTCTTCTGATAGCTTGAATTGCACGCAATACCGAGTTTTACTGAACAATAGTATACTATTAAAATATTATTATTTAATATAAAAAGATACAAAAAAGCCGTTGAATTAGTGATTATGAATATTATTAACTAAATATATGGTTTATAATATAAATTCATTGGTTACCATTTAATTATAAATTAAAATATATGCCAATTGACTATAAGAGAAATAATTTTATTTTTATGCTCCCAAAGCCATTTTGTATTAATAAATTAAATTAATTAAATTTTTTGAAAGATATTAATGAAATATAAAATATATATTAAATCAAATAGTTTTTATATTCATCCAATAGATTTTATAGGCAAAAGTTACGAACAAACCTAATTTTATGTAGACAACACCATATTTTTTCAAAGGGTAATTGTACCGCCTTTTAATGGAGAACCTAATTTAAATCCAGATTCTGAAACTTTTATATATTATATCTGAAAAAAAACATCTTCTACTAAATAATAATATAAAAATTTACTTTCATTTAATTAATTTTTATTTTGCAGATAAGTTTCATATTTTGATGAATAGTAAAAAATACTAATTTTTTTTGATTTGTTTCTTCATTATAATAATTAATAGTGTTAAATTATATTTTTATTGGTTTTAATGTATAATTAGATAAAGGTTTTTTATCTATTCATATAATATATTTCATTGAAATTAGTTTTATATTGAATTCAAATATAAAAATGTATCAATCTTATGAATGTTTTAACTTTAATAACCCGTTTTGTCACCCCTTCAATGAGATTAATTTTAAATTAGTTACTACAACATAAATGTTTTGAATTTTGAAAAAATGGATTCAATAATTTTTAATAATAGGATCAAAATTTTTTAAATATGTTCTGAGTTTTTTTGGGCATTAAGAATATTAACTTCAATAATTTTTTATTAACATGATA
Organism: Viscum album; assembly: GCA_963277665.1. NCBI lineage: Eukaryota > Viridiplantae > Streptophyta > Magnoliopsida > Santalales > Viscaceae > Viscum > Viscum album. The sequence goes on along the minus strand of OY728135.1, from coordinate 244,153,413 downwards.
AAAGGTAAATCAAGTAATTAAGTGTAAAAAACAACATTATAAATAATATAAAATTACCCTAAAACTTTTCCTAATTTAATTAGAAGATTTGGTTTCATCTAAAATTTTCTAGGGGCCTAAATTATAACCTTTTTTACCATCTTGGATGAGAGTAAGACATTTATTATATTTTATTTAAATAAAAGTTAAAGATGTCATAATCATATTTTAAAAAACCATATCATTTTTAATATATATATATAAAGAATATAAATTAGACTATAAATAATCATTTAAAATCTAATATGTTTTTCTATTAGAATGAAAATTTATTTTTAATATTTAGGGAATAAATAAATACCGTAAAGGATACTATAGTGATAATATAATAATTGTTTAATTAATGTATATACCAAATAAATGATATTAAAAATATTAAAATAAATATAATTTGATATAATTAAAGACATTCAAAACATTTATGGATATATTTGAAATTTTAGGGATTATTTAATATAGTTTTTTTCAAATATATCATATTGTTATGAAATTTTTAAACAGAAAAATAAGGATTAGTGTCAGAGTTGACAATAATGATATTTTATGAAAGTAATATATTATTAAATTATTTAAAAATAATAAAAGTATTAAATAAGGAAAAGGTAATGATATATAGTCTCAAATATAATACATAGACAATTTATGGTCTAATTGAAAAGATATTTGTAAAAATTACATTCTCTTAACATTAAAAAAGTTGTTAACATAGTTAGAATTTAAAATGGTTAATTAAGGGTTAGTAAATAATTTAACATTCAAAATTACATGAAAAACTTTATAAAATTTATTTTTTGATGAAATTAAAACTACAACTCAACTTATATTCGAATCCATGTCCTTTTTGAGTTATTTGTATAGAGATTGGTTTTTCTATAAATTAATATTTTTTGAAATTCCAAAATTTCACCTACCTCAATTATAAAATCGAACCTCCTCCATCAATTATTCACATCACTTTGAGACTTAAAGATAAAAAAACTATAAAAAATTAGTTTTTTTACTTCCTTATTCACATTATAAAGGATCTAGTCTTCCCAAAATACCAACTCTAGAGTTCGTTAGAGGAGATCTAAATGATCCTTTTCGAAGAAGAGGCAATCACTCTAACTTATCACTCTCTTTTTATAATCCACTATACCTCCTATAAATATATGAAATATATAAAAAATTAATAAATTCAAAATCCTAAATATTCAGAGGTTTTATTATTATTATGAACTCACCATTATACAACCCCTTTCCCATCGAACAAGAAGTGAAAGTATCACTTGTGCGTACGTGCGACTTACCGTCTCCATGTAACAATACAATTCATTTTACATCACCATATTTTATTAGTGGGAATTATAATGGGCTTAATGTTTATATATAATATTTATGAAATTATTATACTTTTTGAATAATAAAATTATATCTATCTTTTTACCACCTAATCTTCTGGGAAATGATAACATCAATCATGCATATGTATGGCTTACCATCTCCATGATGAAATGCAATTTGTTTTTCATATATATTTCTCATTGGTGGTAATAAAGTTTAAATTTTGTGAAATATATGAGATATATATAAAATAAAATTTATTCTGGAATTATAATATATCATGTTATTTTATTTCTTTTAATATGATAGGAAAATGAGAACAACGTTCATGCGTACGTACGACCAACCGTCTCCTTGAACGTTGTATTTTATTTTATATCTCTAAATTTTTTGAATCACTAAAAAAAAAATATATATATAATTATATATATAAATATATATTATATTTATATCATGGTTATCATTATAGAGGTGATGAAATCATGTTTTATGAAAGGGGACCTAGGATTTCAAGTCAAAACATGAACGAAAACAAAGCAGTTATTACCCGGAACATAACTTTAACATAGAATTTCTAATGAGAGAGTAATATAAAGTTATAAGTAAATAATATATGGTATTATATATATGAATATGGTTCTATGGTAGATTAATAATAAAATTATATTTATTATATATAATTCTTAAATATATAAGAAGGAAGTCATGACTTAAGGTAATAGATTTTTGTCTCACTTTTATTTCGGTGGGACACATGCCTTATACATAATTTTTTTCTTCTACATCATTTATATAATACCCATGAATGTATTTTATGAGTATTATCTATAAGATTATGGTATTTTAATATCCATATAATTTTATTTCTATCATGGGGCATTCAATTCTACTGACTATAATATAATGATTATTTAGTTCCCAATCTTATCAATATTTGGGATTGTTTCGTTCTAAGTATCCATTGGGGAATATTTATATTCCATGTCCATGTTTTCTATTTTTTTCAAAAATATTTTTAATATTCTATTATATATTTTTAAAGTCATTTTAACCCATTTTTTAATTTTTACTACACGATTTGAAAGGAATATTTTAGTTATTTTACAAATGAAGTACATTGTAAATTTTTTGAAAAATTATGAAAGGAATGTTTTTTAACTTATACAACATGAATGGAAATTTCCTACATTATGATTCCATAATTCTATGAAGTTTAATATACAATATTCCAGGGTTATTTTCAAAGAAATTGTTTTCTTTTAAAATTTCACATCTTTTAAATAAAAGAAAACATTTTCAAAGAAAAAAGGATATTTTCCTCAAGAATTGTTTTCAAGTGATCTCTCAAAATTATTTTCCATCTAGGATAACATTATTTGACCTCACTTATGTTTCAATGGATATATGATTCAATGATAAAATATCTATTCTCTCAAATATTGTTTTATGTTTATGATGAAATGATATTTATGAAGTCCATTTATTTTCATGTGTTATATTATGATTTAATGATATTTATGAAATCCATTTTATTCTATGGGTTCTGATATGATGAATGATTAATGTTCTTATGGAACTCATATATATGATTTTCATTATGTGATGGGTGGGAACTATGTATCCCTATAACAAATTAGGTAATTATTAGTGTTATATGATCTTAAAATGGTACACAAGAGGTCAACCTAAGTCCGAAAGAAAAGGGTACATGGGAAGTAATACCAATATCAGAATAAGAGGGTACATGGAAGGATATTATATGACTACAAAAAGAGGGTGCACAAGAGGTCATCCTAAGCCCAAAGTAGATATACATGTTATTAACCCAAGCATAAAATAATATTAATTTCTTGGTAGGTATCATTAACATAAGACATTATAAAGATATCTGTATTCCATAATTTCCATGTCTTATGTTATTATTATACAATTGTGGATCATGTGAGTTGATTATCTTATAATTTGTGTTTTATGAAATACGAATCTTTATTCCATGACTGATGTATATGATCCTTGATATGTAGGGTATTATCTTTACATGTTATACTCATGTTTTCATACCCTTCTGTTAATGTTATGATTATGTATCTTCCATTTGTACCCTTACTAAGCATCTGATCTCACCCATTATTTTTTCCCTTCCTCAAGTAATAAAGAAAGGTATTAGATAAGGGTACTTTATATTTTATAATTCTAGGAAACATTGAATAAATTTAACCAAACAAGAAGTATTTGTTATATATTTACAAATTAACTAAACTAATATGGTATTTGGGTGTTTGTTTGTTTAATGTATGAAATTTTGTATAAAATAGATGTAATGTCAATGTATTTTATACCTGGGTCGTTATAGTTGTTGTTAGAGAAACGGTTTAGTCAACCTTTGGAAACTAGGATGAGAAAACATTAGTGAGATCCGTAGGAATATTTCTAAGGATATGTCTAGGTATATATCTAAAGATAATCCTATGGTGTCCTATGGAGGTTTCATAATTTAGAAATCCTATAAGTGATTTTCCATGATTATATGGTTTTCCGCTATGATAAGTTTTTCTCACACTATGATTTATAGTTTTAGTCAATGTAGGAAACTAGAATAAACTTTGTTAATGTTTATTATGGACATTTTTATGATGAGAATTAAAATTTAATGATCTATAGAGTGGAGGATGTTGTGATCATGCCTAATTATTCTTCATGGAACATTTTTAAAAATATTTACCTTAACTAGATATCTGACTCACCAATTAATATAAGGAAAGAGTTCACTGAGAGTTAAGGTAATGGGGACCATTGAGGAAATAATATTCAGTTTCTACATGTTAGGAATGTTAGATGAAACACCCAAGTGAATATCTTAAAAGAATAGGAAGATGTTTTGGCTGTTGAAAAGAAGGATAAAAAGAAAGTAACTAAAAAGGGAAAATGAAATGTTCAATTGAAACAATGGATAGAAATATTGGCCTCCCTATGTTATTATTAATAATTTAATGTTTTATGTGTGTAATGATTGTGAATTATGAAAACCTATGTCCTAAGAGAAAATATCCCGAAGGAAATCATCAAGGTTGTACAAGTAATGGTTATATTGTTGATTATGAAGAGTCTGCAACTGAAATGTAAAAGGACAGAAGTATTAAGTAATTGGATGTGGTACCCTTGTTAATGTCTTATAGATAAAGTAGAATAATCAAAGTGTTTATGTATCTCGATTCATGAATTATGAATGGTGAATTATCTAAGAATTTTTCAGTTTATGTTTTTTTATATGGATTTACAAGAATATGTAGAATGGTTCTAATGGATTAGAAAAGTGATTTCAAGGAAAAGTGATATTCAATTAAAAAACAAGAATAAGGGAAAGATAAAAATTAATATGTTCCTTATGGTAATATAATTATGTTTCGATAGAAATATATTGTTTATGAATAAGTTAATTGGATATAAGAGTTACCGTGGAACAAATTAAGGATTTGTTGAAAAGTGGGTTATTCATTCAAGGATGAAGTTTAAAACTTTTTGGACTTAAAGAATATATCCAATAAAAAAAATAATGAATCATGCATATTTTTAATATATATGTATGATAAATCAGGTTATTACCCTGTTTTAAGAGAATATATGAGGAAGGTATTCACATGTTTGGTATGTGATAAATAAGATAAACTTTATGATCAATTCTCTGTTGCGACCTTATTTATTAAGTTTTGAAATTTATTATTTTCGAATGGTTATAAGGAAACCATTTTTGGAATGGTTAATATTAAACATTGGATGGAGTTTTAGAGATTAAATTATTATCTCACCATATGAATATTTATGCATATTGTATAACTTGTGCAAACCATTTTATTATGACGAGGGCGGATGGAATGACCTATCATTCTATTTATGGTTCTCATGATCTACTAACGCTTCAGGAATGAAAAATTTAACTTAATTTATTATAATAAAAGATAAATCAGAATTTTATCAAGGCACAAAAAAGTGAGGTTATCCTAAAATCATGTGAGTATATATTCTTATAAAATTATTCAACTCCAGGTAAATGATCTTCGAACAAAAAATGTTATCCTAGAACCTTCTTTTTCGATGAATCAAATAGACCCTTAGAGAATCATAGATTTATGGAATTGTGATCGATAAATTTATATTGACCATGTTTTCTATCACTATCCATAAGAACTTGATAGTCAGATTTATCTTCCATATCCATGTTTTCACTTTCCACCCATATTTTTTATGTGGAAACCTAGTTATGAGTTACATTGGGTAACCTTTAGGTTTACAACTTTCTCTTTTTAAAAGGAATTTTTAGTATTCATTTTTATGATGTGGGTTTTTTATGAAAATAACTTTAAAGTATTAAAACATTGATAACCTATAAGAATTTTGAGGGAGAAATTAATTTTCAATGGGATAGAATGTGACACCTTGAGATTTTTGGAAATATTTTTTTTTTCAAATTAATCTAATCTTTTCAATATTTTTCATTTCACATAATACTAAATATAGATTTATGTATACAAAAAATCTATGTTTGGATTCTTTTATATGGAGAAAAATTTTATATTTTTCTAAATGAAACTATTATATAAGTTGAAAGTATACAAAATACTATGTTTGGATTGTGTTACACAATGTTGAGTTATTTAGATAACTTTCATTACACGCAATATCGAGATTTACTGGATAATAGTATATTATTAAAATATTATTATTTAATATAATAAAATATTAAATATCCATTAAATTATATTTTATGAATATTATTAACTAAATATAAGGTTTATAATATGAATTCATTGGTTACCAATTAATCAGACATGAAAATATAAACCAATTGATTATAAAGGAAATAGTTTTATTTTTAGGATCCCAAAGTCATTTTTTACTAATAAATTAAATTAATTACAATTAGTGAATTATATTAATGAAATATATATTTTTTATTCAATAAAATATTTTTAATATTCATCCAATTGTCTTTATAAGCATAATATAAGAACATACCCAATTTTATGCAAAAAAAATATTTTTTTCGAAAGGGTAATTTTACCATCTTTTAATGGATAACCAATTTTAAATACATTTTTTGAATGTTTTTTATATTATATTTGAAAACAAAATGTATTATTTTAAAGTGGGATATAAAAATTTACTTTGGTATATTTTTTTTTTGATAAGTTTCATGTTTTGATGAATAATAAAAAGTTCTAAATTTTAATTGAAAACAAATTTTATCATAGAAATAATTTATATTGTTAAATTATATTTCTTATCGGTTTTAATGTATAATTAGATCAAATTTTTATCATTTAGTCTAATATAGGTCATTTCATTAATTTTACATTTCATTTTGATATAAAAATGTTTCAATATTTTACATGTTTTAACTTTAATAACCTATTTTTTCACCCCATCAACAAGATTAATTTTATATTAATTATTATTACTTGTGAGTTATGAATTTTAAAAATTGGATTCCAAATTTTGAATCAAAGGCTATAAATTATGTAAATAGTTTTATTTTATTTTTGGGCACAGTGAATAATAACTTCTGTAATTTTTATCAACACGGTAAATGGTAATTCTGAAAAATAAGGGTAAGAAATAATATTATAAATAATATACAATTAATACTTGTTCTAATTTCATTAGATGAATTATTTTAGACCAAAATAATCATTAGGTGTAAATTATAACCTGTTTAATCCACTTGGATGATAGTAAGACATTTATAATATTTTATTTAAAGAAAAGTGAAAGATGGTGTACCGTTAGTTTCAATAAGTATATCATTTCTAATATAGGGTTATACATAAGATAAATTAGACTATAAATAGTATTTTTAAATATAATTTTTTTGTTCATCATGGTAATTTATTTTTAATTTTTAGTAAAGAAATAAAATCCTTAAATGCATTTACAATGATGATACAATAATTGTATAATTAATAGAAATAAAAATAAATGATATTTAAAATATTAAAATAAATATAATTTTATATAATTAATGACATCCAAAAAATTTTATCAATGTATTTAACATGGTATGGATGATTTAATATAGTTGGTTCAAATATATCATGTTGTTATGATAGTTTTAAAAAGGAAAATAATGAATAGTATCAAAATTTACAATAATGAAATTTTATGAAAGTGATATTTTAATAAATTATTTAAGAATATTAAAAATATTAAATAAGTACAAGGTGATGATATATGTTCTATAATATCATAAATTTACCATTCATGTTCCAATTGACACTTTATATGTAAAAATTACAATCTATTAAAATTTCAATCATTGTTAACATAGTTAAAAATAAAAAAGGTTAACTAAGGGTTAATAAAAAAGATAAGATTTTAAATTATATTAAAACCTGTATAAAATTTATTGGTTTATTTGATTACAACATTATCACATCTTATATTCAAATCCACAGCATTTTGAAGTTTTTATTTTTTTATTTTTTAAAAAATTAATATTTTTTGAAATTCCAAAAGTGCACCAACCTCAATTATAAAAGGGAACCTCTACCATCACTTCTTTGCATCTATTTGAGCCATAAATCTCAACCAAAATATGAAATATTAACTTTTCTACTACCAAGACACATTTTCTAAATTTTTTTCATCCGAAAATACCAACTCTAGAGTCTTTTAGATGAGATCTAAAGGATATGTTTTGAAGAAGTGGAAACTGCTCTAACCAATAACTATCTTTTTCTACTCTTTTATAACTCATCCAAATTTATTATATATATCGTAAAATATTAAATTTATAATACTAAATATTAAAAAATGTTATTATGATTAATAAAACACCATTATGCACCCCCTCTCCCATCGAATAAGAAGTGAAAGTATCGCTTGTGTGTATGTATAGCTTATCGTCTCCATGTAGTGATATAATTCATTTTTCAAAACCATATTTTATTAGTGGTAATTTTGAATATTTATATATAATATTTATTAAATTTTTATAATTCTAGAATTATAATATCTCATCTACCTTTTTTTACCACCAAATTTTTGGGAGATGATAATGTTTCTTATGTATATGTATGACTTACCATCTCCACGATGCGATGTGATTTATTTTCATCTATATTTAACATGGTTGGTAATAAGGATGAATTTTTTGAATATAAATTCTATATATATATAATAAAAATTATTTTATTATTATAATATGTCATAGTCTTTTCTTTCTTTTAATATGATAAGAAAATGAAAACAGTATTCATGTATACGCACAACTTACCGTCTCCATGAATAGTGTATTTTTATTTTTATCCCTAAATTTTATGAATCACTATGAATAAATATATATTGAATTTTTATATGATATTTATATTTTTCATATAAATTTGGAGGTTATTAAATCATTTTCAATGTAATAGGACCAAATATAATAGGTCAAAACACGAACGAAAAGAAAAATGTTATTACCTGAAACATAAATTTAACATGAAATTGTTAATAATAGAGTAAAATAAAGTCATAAGTAAATAATATATGGTATTTTATATATGAATATGGTTCTGTGGTATATGTATAAAAAAAGAACATTTATTATACATGAGTTGTGAACATATATAAATGAATTCAAGACTTAAGGTGAGATATTTCTATCTCACTTTTATTTCTATGGGAAATATGCCTTATACACGAATTTTTTCTTCTACATGGTGTATAAACTGCACATGAATGTATTTTATATGTCTTATATAGAATATTATGGTATTTTTATATCTATATAATTTTTATTCTTTTAGGGGGAATATTATTCTACTAATTATAAATTGATGAGTATTTATTTTAAAACCACATCAATATTTGTGATTGTTTCATTTTAAATATCCATTGAGGAATATTTATATTTCATTTAAATGTTTTCAATTTTTTTCAATTTTTTACTACATTCCTATGAATTTGTAATGTTTTTAAATAATCTAGCAACATGGATTTACATGATAAAAGAAGGATTATAAGAGTTAAAAGGAAGTTAATTTAAATTTATCACATTAAAGAATGGGAAGAAACTCACAGACTATGCTGGAATAATGAGGGAATGTTTCCTCAAATGCCCTTTTTTTTCAAGGCAATCATAAAGTTAATTGGCTTTGCGATAGACAAGAATGGTAATGTAATTCATTGTATCAACAGTTTCCATATAGATACCCTATTTAAATGTGAGCTTCCATGAGAGACGAATCTAACCCATTCTAACCACTTAAATGATGGTTGTTGAGTCACTTTCAAACCATAATTTTTTTCAATTTATTTGGTAAGAAACAAAAAAATTTTGATGAAAACCATCATTTCTGCATCTAGAGAAGTTGTATGGCCATATGAACCATGAATTCCTTTTAAAAAATTACCATTGTTATCTCTGAAAGAAATTTTGTAGCCGATGGGTCTTGTAGGATCAAAATATAGATATATATGCTCAATTAAAATAGGGGGGGTGAATTTTAGGTAAAAAATATTCATTTTTATCCTTAAGGAAATCTATTTCTAACAAATTTAAACAAGGTGGACCCACAAACCCTATTTAGTTCTTAACTAAGAAACTAACTTTATTAGGATTCGATAATATGGGTCTAATAAAGAAACTTAAGATAAGTTTACTTAGGGAAATATTCTACCTTAAAGAATATATAATCTTATTTATATTAGAGTACACAATAAAAAGAAAGTATATGAAAGTTATACATTCCTTATTTAACAAAAAGCAGAAAAATTAAGGACTTGTAACAAAGGAAAGTAAAAAACTATAAGAAATATTTTAACCCAAAGATAAATGTATCCAAAAACCTTGGATGCCCCTTGATTTATACTTTACAGAAATACTATCATACCCACACCAATGTTAAGTTCTCAATAATAATATTAAGATCTATATTACTATCCCCGCATGCCCTTTATATCTAAGGTGATCAGAACCCTTGTCTTTCTATCCTTAGAAGCCCTCGATTGATAACAACAAGAATCATATTTTCACTAGGAATCCAAAAAAAGTATGTTAATGGGTGAACAAGATGTTCACAACATTCTCACAAGGCAGGATTGAGTAAAGATCTCATAGAGTATCAAATATCTAGCACTTCTCAACATGTTTTTTACCTCTTCAAATCGTTGGAGTATTAATAGGAAAAAATCTCAATGGTCATATCCTCTTCTAATAGTCATATTTTTACTTGAACATTAGATGGACCTAGACAAGTATCAGTCATCCAATTCTTAGTTAGAAAAGAAATTATATGACATCATTTCACGGTAACATAATCATGTGTAAGAAACAACAACATGTATGAAAAAAAATGTTAAGTTTGAGAAACATAAGAATATTAGGATCAAATAAAGTTGGAATAATACCTTAAATAAAATATATAACATTAACAAGTATGAATAATCATATTATAAATACAGTGGGAAACATAGTTTGAATATGTATAAAAACAGAGTCTATTCAAATTCAAATTCAGAGACTCGTTTTGGATAGAAACAAAGTCTTAATTTATGATGAAACATAGTATGAATTTATAAGAATTAGGGGTCTGAATTTATAAGGACACAGAGTATGAATTTATGAGGAAATGTAGTTAAAATATTAGGGAAAATATATTTTGAGTTTATAGAATTTAGAGTCAAAAAATTTGAAAACTCGGAATCTGATTTCTATGAAATTTGTAGTCTAATTTTATAAGAAATAGGAATTAGAAAATACTAGAACTCAGAATCCAATTTCTATGAAATTCAGAGAAAAAATCTTGGATGAAACGAAGTCTAAAATGAGATGGAAACAATGTCTTGAAACAGTGTGACTAATTATCTAAGTAATTTTAAGGTTATGAGTCTTAGATTATAATTTTTCATACTTAAAAGAATTCAGTCGTAATGAAATATTATTATGCTAAGATATTGAAAATTAAGTAAAACATGTAAAAGCATGATAAATTTTAATCAGGTAAATTTACTTATATAATGAAAAAAATATTTAAGGAAAATGTGTTTGTGATTTTCAAAACATAAAGGAATAGAAAATTCATAAGATATCTTATTGACATAGCAGGTTCTAGGTTTCCTCTTGATGCACCATCCAAATTGTATTTAATCTGGCCTATAAATGGAGGTATCCAGAAGACTTCAGTTATTCCAAGAGGTTTAGGAAAGGTTACTTGTATGTGCATGTTTCTCAAAATCATGAAACCTCTTAACTGTTTATGGAGATATGATTCAATGTTACCGTTTTTATTCTCTCTAAGAGTGGTTTATTTTTATAATGGAATGATATTTATGAAAACCATTTATATTGATGAGTTATGTTATGATCGAATGTTATTTATGAAATACATTTCATTCCATGGGTTCTAATATGATGAATGATTTATGTTCTTGTTAAACACATTTGTATAGTTTTCATTATTTGATGGGTGAGACCTATATCTCCCTCAAATGTATTGGGTAATGATAAATGTTCTATGATCTCAAAAGTGTACATGGGAGGTCATCCTAATACCACAAAAAAATGGTACATGAAAGGTCATCCTAAGCCCTCAATAAGCTGATATATATTAGTAAATCCTATTCCTTCAGCAAGAGTGTACATGGGAGGTCATCCTAAGCCCGAAGTATGTATATAGGTTATTATCACAAGAATACCATACTATGATTTCCTCGGTAGGTATCAGTGAAATAAATATTCTAAGCTTATGTGTATTCCATAATTTACATTTCTTATTCCATTATTATACTATCATGGATCATGTTACTTGATTATATTATGATTTATGTTATATGAGATTTCCATATTTATTCCCTGACACATGTATATGATCTTCACATGTTATGCTCAGGTTTTCACACCCTTATGTTTATGTTATACTCATGTAGCTTCCGTGTTTACCCTTAATGAGAATCTGACCTCACCATTTCTTATGTTTCCTTTCTTCAGTCTATGAATAATGGTTTTAGGTTTGGGTACTATTGGGGATAATATTTGTGGGAAACATTGATGATCTTTTTCCAAACTATAATTTTGTGTTATATGTTTCCAAAGGCGCTAAACTAATATTGGATTCGGGAATTTTTTTGTGTAATGTATGAAATGTTATGAAAAATTGATATAATGTAAATATACATTAAGAACGAGTCATTATAATAACCACTTATCCAATGTATATCCTTTCAATTTGATCTGGTGATAAGTCCTATCAAAATTAAATGAAGTGAGAAGTCTTTCTACGATGATCCACCACAACCCATATATCATTATTTCTTCTTGACGTCATCATAAGAGAAGTGAAAAAGTCCATGGATATGTTTTACAATTTCTATTTAGGTATGGGTAGTGGTTGCAACATCCCCTTATATTTTATCCTTTCATCCTTTAAATTATGACATACATGACACCTTTATCTATATTCCATGATCTATTTATTCATATTGTCCCACAAATAGTGCTCTTGTAGATCATAATACATCATTGTGCTACCTGGATGGATGGAGAAGGTCAATCTATGTGCATCATCCAACATGTCATTCTTTAACTCAATATTTGATGGTACACATATTCATGAACCAAATAATACAACTAATTATTCATTAATTTTTAACTCTATGGATTTCCCTTTTATTATAACTTACACCTTATTCGTAATTTTCACATCCTCACTTTAAGAAACCTTTATCTTCTCAAGATGGGAAGGTTGAGAAATAATTTTTGAAATGATTGATGATGATCCCTCATTTATGATTCACATGTCCATACCTTTCTAGCCTAATAAGACTAGATCCTTCTCAATTATCATCAATGCAAATATTTCTGCATCTTTTCTACTTATTGGATTTTCCACATTATTTTTTCCCATGATAATAGTGGATTGAGCAATAATAGTCTTTAATCATCTCTAACCATCTTTTTTGTTCGTATTCTTCTCTTTCGGCGTGAATACATGCTTGAAGCTCTTATGTTCTGTATATATTTCACACATATCTTCAAAGAGATAATTCCACTATATTTTGAACAAGAATATTATCGTGGTAAACTCCAGATAATGCATTGGGAATTTCTATTCATGAAACGTCATTTCCCTTGAGGCTTAGGTTATCACTTTTTGATTCTACATTAGTACACATCCCAAGCCCTTCTTCAAAGCATCGATACATTATATGAATATTTCCCCACTTGGGGGTAGGATAAGTAAATGTAAAGAGATAAGAAACCTTTTCAACTCCTTGAAGATATCTTCACATTTATTATTCCATAAAAACATGACTCCCTTCAGATTATTCATGGTTACAGGGTTCTATAATCATGATAAATTTCTCAAAAATCATCGATAAATCCCAAACAGTCCATGGAAACTTATAGATATATGTCACATATGTTGGCATCATCCATAATTCAATTTATTATTTCATCAGAAGGTCTAAATATATAACTTTAAGAGTGATGAAATACCCTAGTAATGTTACTTGGTCTATTTATAAGTTATATTTATAACTTAACCACTTGTTTAGGTGGGAGACCAAGAAATTATTTAGGAAATACAAAAACATATTCCATCACAATGTTCATGTATTCAAGGATGATATTTTACTTAGTATCAATCATTATATCTAGATTCACTTTCTCATAGAGTAATAATATCCATTTTTGAGATGATGACACAATAGAAGATTCATCCCCCTCTTTTCACTTTTATAGAATCAAAGGGTGACCCCACTCTCCTGAAAATTTATATTGGTTTTATAAAAGGAAAAAAATTACATAACTATGATAAAATCAATTTCTACTAAAGGGATATTAATAATATTTTAGAGAAGAACATTCCAACAAACTTCAACATTTGATAACATAATCATAGAAGTTTTCCACGATGATATCAACTAATTTTGGGTGGTGACTCAATTTTCATAGAAAACTTATAGGATATAATAATAGGGAATGAATTTAAAAACAACATGACATAAAAAACTATATAGTAGAGGTTACATTTACTTAAATCATCATGATCCATCTCAGCATAAGATGTTCCTTATTTCCTACGTCTTGGAGATTTTTGGTGATCATCATGCTTATCAGCCCTTGGAATAGAGCATTGTCTTGGATAATGACTAACTTATTCACATTTATGACATAAAACTACATATGGAACCTTAGATTGAAATTTATTCCCATCTATAATGTTATACATTTTTTCATGGAAATTAGCTACAATATTACGTATTTCACCACACTTAAATTGTCTCCAAGTTTCTTTGTGACATTTCCCTTGGCGCCTCTTTCTATATTTTTTTTAAAAAGAAAATTTGGCCTTATTTCCTTTATCACCTTTATTATAATAACTTCCTCAAGATTATGTCCATATCTTCTTTGACATCTTTATACTTTTAACTATATGCTAGTTGTAAACAATGATTTTCGATAGATGGTTTGGCATTATAAAAAGATGTGTTACTTGAGATCCAATCATGTTAGGGATCTCATTTGGGTAGTCATCACATTGACCATCACATTGGTTGTTCACTTGGTTCCTCCTATTTCCGGCCATTTGTTAAAATAAAGGGAGAAATTAGGGGTGAATAAATTTAAAATATTAAACAAACAAATGGGAATATAATAAAAACAATGGGATAATTTATAAATTACATTTATTCCTTAATTTATAAATTTCTAGGATTCAATTTATTTTATCAATGTTATATTTCATAAAATAGATTCTATTTATATTTTTTGTTCTCTTAATAATGGTTTGTAATGAGATTGTGAATTTACCAAATAATATCCCTTGAGAGTGTCAAAATAGGTGTGCAGTTGGGCGCATTTTCATGCACCAAGTGATGATCGAGTCTAGATCAATACATATGTTTTGAGATTATTACCCCTAGGAACTTCAATTCTAGAGCGACATCCACTTCTAGTATCCAGAAAGATATTTATTTTCTTTAAAACCCCATAATATATACTTTACCAAATATAGGGATGTTTTCTAATGTTTATTATTATCAATAAGGCATTCACTAGTGTTTTCTAATACTAATCCTAAAAATAACTAGACTTTCCGTTGATACCAACTATGATAACCCTTTCCTTTATTACACATTAATTCATGATTTATTACATAACAATACACTTAATACACCCGATAAGACTGATAATCCTAGTGTATTTGGGTAATTATGTACATTACATAACATCTTAAAATCAGGGGTACATCAATATTATTGAAAAATTTATTAACATACTGATTATATTCCATTAGTCTTAAAACTGGATGGGATACCCCGAGGATGTACATAATATAGGGGGGAGATACAATGACCAATAACGGAATAAACCAATAATAACTTGAATAAATTATTACATGTTATACAATAATAATTTCCATGGGACATAAAAGGTGTGATAATCATAAACATGAACAATGAGGCATGATATAACATGATAACATAATGACAACATTGAAATGTGGAAACAACTTTAAACATGAAATCATGAGAATCAATCAAGGATAAACAACAATACATAATAACAAAAGGTGATTAAGATAACCTCCTGAACGCCATAAATGGAATATCATGAGACTAAAACATTACTTCATACATCAAAGCACTATTTGGGTGCACCCATCATAATTATATCATGTACATGCACAAGTGTTCCACATAGATCATATAACATAAGAAAATATTTTATCAAGTTTAATCCCATGATTAAGTATTGTGGATTACATACATGGAAGTCCCTAATAAATGAATTATAGGTACATCTAGGTGGATACCCTAGAGTAGAAAAGGATATGGGTATACACATCATAAATGTTCAGAACATAAAATTTTAGTGACATTTCAACAATGTAATGATAGTATGTAAGGATTCATAACATGGTTCAATGTGATAGAAACGTGTCTCACTTCATTTAGAACTCAAAAAAATAGTATGAGAGATATGTAAGAACATAATACAACATTAAATATTGAAAATTATTAACCATGAGAAAATAGGGTTCTTGAAAATACTTATCACGAATAAATCATAGGATACTTTTGGCAGTATAATAGGGGTACCTAATGAATCATATAAGGGATTAATGATATTTAAAGGGTCAACTCATAACTTGTACATAATAAGGGTAGTAATAGGTATTTGGAAGAGCATATCCCATCAATCGGAATTGGAAGACAAAATGCATTACATAAATAAGTTTCTTGAATAATGAGGAGAAAGAGATGGTCCCTTACTAAATTTCATCACAGTAATAGCATAGGTAAATGAAATAATGAGAGGTGATAAATTTTAACACCCTGAGGTTTTATGGTTTTTTTATTAAATTAAAATTATTTTATGGCTTATATTGCATGATCCCACACATTAAGAATTAATTATACAATACCCGAAGTCATGCTTACACTACACTCAATAATGAGGTTAGATTTCGATATATAAAACACTAATTTTTCTAGTGTTACACACAATACCATGTTTTTTATTTTTTGAAACAAAACACAGAGATTGTCTTTTGTTACATGCCACAACGAGTTTAAAAAAAACATGAAATATTATTAAAATATTATTATAGTTATCACCTAGCCATTGGAATGGAAGGTTTGAAAAGGGTTATCTAAATTCTGAAAATATGGTCTATTTATGTTTATAAAATCAATCATTTTAAAAAAATTAATTATAAATTAAGGTAAGAACTATTTGAAAATAAATAAATTCCCTAAAAAACTATTTTTCTTTGAAAACACAATTTTTACGTTTATAAATTAAACAAATAAACTTTGATGAATGATTTTTATTAAATATATATATATATATATATATATTATATTCAAAAAACTATTTAAAATTCATATTATATGTTTTCTAGACAAGATATAATAATAAATCTTATTTTACGCATGAACATATGCATTTTTCTAAAATAAACTTTTTCCACCTTTTAATGGAACACTTATTTTAAAACTAATTTTTGACACTTTTATAAATTATATTTCAAAATTAAACTTATTTTTTGAAATAGTTAAATTAAAATTATCTTATGGTAATTTTTTGGTATTTTTCTGATAGGATTTATTTTTTGATGAATAGTAAAAAATAATTATTTTTAATTGAAAAATTTATTTTTATTTGAATTATTTATATATTTAAATTATATTTTAAATTGGTTTAAAAGTATAATTAGAGAAATTATAAATATATTAATCCATTTTAGTTCATTGAGATCAATTTCATATTAAAATTGAATATAAAAACTTTTCATACTTTTTCTTTTTTTGTCATTAAAAACCCGCTTTTTTTACAGATCATTGAGATTAATTTTAAATTAATATCTACCAATTCTGTGAATTTAATTTCAAAAAATAAATTAAATATTTGGAATCATAATAATTTATAATTTATAATAATTTCAACTTAATTTTTTTACCAAAATGATTAATCAAAATAGTTAAAACTAATCATCGTGATTAAGAGAAAAACGAGTCTACCAAAGGACTAAAATTTAAACTTAAGGGAAAAAATGACCTAATTGTTTTCCAAAAACAATTGGATGGATATTTTTACACATTAAAACTTCATTTATAATTTTTTTTTCATTACTAAAGCCTTTGGTTAGGTAAAAATTTAGGTATGCCTAACTTGTTTTAAAAAATGCACAGTGTCTACTCTCCCCCACTTATAAAAGGACACCTCTATCCCCCTATATTCAAACTTTAAAAAGAAATTGTATTGGAAAATACCTTCCAAAATATATTATAAAATTAATTCCTATCAACCTAAAATTCATTGTTTTTTCAGAAATCCAACCAAGGAAGTCTTTTGTGAAATCCCAAAAGAGATACCCAAAAAATAGGTAACGTTTGTCAACAAACATTTTTGTTTTATTTTTTTGTCAAAACCCTGAAATTATGTTTATATAATGAATATATAATATAATAAGTATATTACATATACTGATATTTTTTATTTTAAGGTTAATCCCTACAACCATTCACATTTCTATCAAATGATCTACAAAATTATAATTCATATGTACGGTGGACTACCGCCTCTTGAACTGATGTCGTTTGTTTTTCCATTTCCACATATAATTGTTTTTAATAATAATTTAAATACTATTTATAAATTATATTTATGATATTAATTATATTATTATTCATCTTTAATTTATACATTATAGATACCTTCATGATTTCCATTTTGTGGGAATACGACAACGTCGTTCGTGTGTACGGTGGACTACTTCCTCGCGAAGCAATGTGATTTGTTCACAATAAACATGGAATATATTAAGGATGATTTTAACAAAAATAAGTGATATATATTACCTAAAATCTATTCTGTAATATATCATACAATCCTCTGTCTTTTAATTTAGCAATAAAATGAAAACAAGGTTCAAGTGTCTGTAAAAACTACCGTCTTAGTGAACGGTGTATTTAATTTCCAATTTCTAGCTTATAGAGATTATTATAAATAATTATATACTGAATATATAATATATTTATAAAATGGTTAAAATTATTTATATTATTAAGTCATGATTATTGTAAGGGAACAAAAAATATGATAAACAAAACTTATATGAAAAATAAAGTTATTATTTACTGAAACGTGACTTTAACATGGTATTATTAATAAATGGGTAATAAAAGTTTATAAGAAAACCATATATGGTATGAAATATAAGAATATTTTTCTATAATACATTTATAATAAACTTATGTTTATTATACATGATTTTTAATGAGTACAATGAAATTCAAGACTTGAGATAAGGGATTTGTGTCTCACCTTTTACTTTTGTGAGACACATGCTCCATTCACTAACTATTTCTTCCATTTGTTGTATATATATTCCATGAATTTATTTTATATTGATTTTAATAATATTTATTATTATTTGTATATCCATTCGAGGATATCTCTTTCATCAGGATTACTTTTCAAAAGCTACCTAATTAGTAAGGGCATTTTGTCTTAATTTTTCTTCTTTCAGACATACATTATATTATGCACCAAGATTATTTCACAAGGTGGATATACATCCCCATTGACATGGAATTTCATGAATTTACTCATATTAATGATATTTTATGTTTCATTTTATTTTTTTTACTTCCTAGGGTTTAGGACTAAATTTTATCAAATAGGTAATGATTTTATGTTAGAATCTCATCATTTATTGGGGTTGTTTGTGATTAAGCCTCTAATATAGAAATATATGGATCTAATTATCAAAAATACTCATGAATTTATTACCATATCATTATTCATGACATATTCATGCAATGGTACCATTTATCCACTCTTTGGTACATAATATAATTATGAAAATATTTTTAATAAAATTAAACTTTATTTCTCTCTTTGGTCGAAAATATATGATCTTTAAAAACATTATTTTTGAAAAATGTTTTTAAATTTTTTAAATAATACATTAATATCCTTTTAATGAAAAGTATTTTAAAAATGTTTTATTTCATAAAAAGTGTTTAAAATGTTTTTGAAATATCGCTTACAAGTTTTCTTGATTATTTTCAAAGAAAAAGGTTTTCAAAATGAATTATGTTTTAGAAAGATTTTGTTAAATAGGGAAGGATATTTTACTCATGAAATGTTTTCAATGAATTTTACGTCTTCATTTTTATGTTTTTATGTGGTTTTCAAGGAATAATAATTTTAATTTATTTAATGTTTTAAAAAGCGATTTTTAATGAAAGGCTACTTTTGTTAGGAAATGTTCCAAGTGATATTTCAAAATCATTCTCTATCTTAGATGAAATAATTTAATATTGTTTATGATTTACTAGGGATACAATCCAAGAAAACCATTAATATTATCTGTTCAAATGGTTTATATTTAAGATGCAACGTTGTTTATGAAACCCATTTCTCTTATTTGAGTTATACGATTATAAACATATTATGAATCCCACTTCATTTCACAGTTAATTCCATGGTTAAATGATTATTAAACCTATCTGTTATTTATAGGTTATGATATGAATACATGTTTATGATACCTATTTTATTTAATGGGTTATGATATGATTATTGTTTATGATATTTTGGAAGACATAAATATGATTTTAATTATGTGATGGGTGGGACCTTTATCTCACTTCAATGTATTTGGTAATGATTTATATATAATAAGATGAAAATGTGAATATAAGTTAATAGGATTGATCTACAATGGGAGAATGTACATATTGATTCACAAAGGGAAACATGTGTGTCCTAATCCACTATAGGTAGTACGTACATTCTAATACACTATGTTTATGGTCTTGGAAGTTAATATTTATACTTGAAATGGTTTTATATATTTATGATAGTGCCACACTTTTATGACATGAGTTTATGGTTCATTATTGATTTACGATGATTTCTTACTCTTATGGACCATGTTTTCTGAAATGGTAAGGTTTCATGACTTTAATCATGTTTATGTTCTATGATAGGTTGGGTATGCACGTCATAAGTTATGATAATTATAATTTTCCCTTATTCTTATCTTATGATTCCATACGATCATAGATTGATATCTATTTTGTTTACCCTTACTGAGAATATGATCTCACTATTTCTTATGTTTCCTTCCAAGGTTATGAAGAAAAGTTTAGGTAGGATATTTCTAATAGTATTACTATGTGAGAAGATCATTTGTAGGATATTTTGAAGATATTTAACCAAATTACAACTTTATGCATCATGTTTCAAAAGGCACTAAACTATTATGGTCCTTGGGTGTGTCTTTGAGTAATGTAATGAATATTCATCTAAAAAGATGCAATATCCATATATGATAAGTCTAAGTTGTTATATAAATTATATCTCATTGTCATCAAATAAACATTCTTGTAGTGAGATCTTTATAAAGTCACAACAACATAACTAATTGAGATTCAAATGGATAATTATAAAGAAGGTGCTTGAATGGAAAATAATTGAGAGAGGTCCCTTACCTTGGGAGGGGAATTAAAAAATGTTGGTAGGAGCTTCATGAAAGATTGGGAAACCATGGGACAAATCTAGAGATGGTATGGTAGAGTAAATATGTGATCCAAGGTTTTTGAGTGAATTGGAAAGTGAGATTCAGTGGGTTAATATAGGAAAAAAGAGGGGATTTGATTATTATTTCCAAAGTCATAGGGTTTTCACTCAATATAATGGATAAATAAAAACCACAAACCTTCCCATGGGTTTTCCCATAGTTTCTACTAAATAGGAATATTTTTTCATATTTTTTTCGATGGTATTAAATCAATTAAATATTACCCTTAGTGATGTGGACGTGATTCATGCTTATAAAGAATTGATTTAAAAACATTTAAATATAATATAGGTTTTGGTGGATTCATAAAGGGTTTATAAAATTAATAAAATAACTTAAAAAACAAATTATATTAAAGGTGCAACATATATTTGGTATTTTATACCCTTTATATTATTTATTACATCACTTCTAGTTCATTATGAGGTCAAAATACTCACTGTATATTTATAACATATTTAATTTTTACTCAAAAATTCAAATATCTCAGAAAATAATGAATAATTCAATGTTGTATAATTTTGATGTGATAATTCCAGAAATAATAAATAACTAAAAAAATTCTAAATATTTTAATTTTCACTTTTAAAAGAAGAATCTACATTTATTGAGAAATTCCAGTTTTTTCGACAATAACAGTTTTTGAATCCTTATAAAAATTACATTTGAATTCATTAAAATAAGATTATAATTTATATTTAATAAAAATTATTTTATGGTATTATTTTATTAAAATGTCATTTGTTTTTAAAACTCATGAATTCATCATAAATTAATTTCTTAATTGAAATTTCGTATTAAATAAAAATAATTTTTTTTTATCATATCAAAATCAAAATCATTTATAAAGTAACAAAAATATGAAGTAAAATATTAATTATTCTATAAAATATACATATTCATATTATTAGTATGTTGATACGTAACACTTTATGAAACTAGAAAACATTATGTGGTTAAGTTACAAAATGGTGATATTTTTCTGGGGTGGTTTGACATACATGGTTTCGATCATGATCTTGATGAGCTTGAAATTATCATGTAAATGGTTTTAGTCATGCTTTAGTTATTGGATATCATATTGGGATTGGGAAAGGTAAAATCCCAATGATGCTATGTAACTTAAAATCTATAATACATAGGGTTCATCGGGAACAATCCTACTGGTTGGCCATTTTTTCTTTTTTCTGTGTCAATTGGATTTACCATAACCCTATATTTATACTAACCATATGATCGATATTGAATGAATATTTTTTCATTGGTTATGATTCTTAATGGTCTTTTAAAAATGATATAATATAATAAAACCAAATAATTTCATGTGTTTTCTATTACCATAATGGGGAATTTAATGCAATCATAAAGGGAATTTAATTTATAAAATTTTTAGTTGTTACACTTATCAAAATCCCCTACATTGGAATATTTTGTTTCCTCAATATTACCTCAAAAAAATTTAATAACAATTCACTATCCCTAAGGCGAACATCCAAATTATCATACTCATAAATATTAGGTCATAACTATAGATTATAAGATTACACAACCCATTCAATTGAAAGGTGTCAATACATGTCTTCTAGACAATTCTAATTAAAAAAATATCATTTTCTTCACTCAAAGTATTCAATATTTAATTAATACCCACACCATTAAAGATCAATCTCACCAGAATTCATTTCACTCATAAATATATGAATAATTTCTCTAGAGTTATGATCATACCTTAATTACATTCTCCTAAAAATAACCTTACATTGAATCTCAAATCTCTACGCTGTAAACAAAATATCACAATTACTCACAAAGAAATCAAAATAAGTATCAAACAATGCCAAAGACTATGGTTGGTAGGTAATTGTTTTTAAAAAATAAATCTCAAAATGGTGGTTGACCTTTAAATCATAATGCATGATACTCAAAATTAAATCTAAATAATATACTCCTAAATGTGTAGAATCACCATAAAATCACCAAAGTAAAAGAAAATGTTCACAAAACAATGAAAACAATAAAATATTCAACCTCTTGTTTTTGTTTGTTTTCCTGAAGTTTCACATAGAAAAAATTTCACATCCATCACCCATACCTATTTTATCCCTTCCAAAAACTAATTGTAATAATTATGAAATGATCATTGGTTGAGTAATAGTGATTTTTGACATGTGAAATCCATAAACCAATTTTCATTTTCTCTACTTTTTTTATTTTTCATTTTATTAAAGATGAGTAAACGATGAAATTCAATGATAAAAAATTAAGAATCTTCTCCCTAACATCTAATTAAAATACCCACATCTTCTCATCTATGTTTTACATACCCTTACTTTATGGAAACCCTCTCCCCTACCCTTAAACCAACAAATATCTTGAAAAGTAAAAATAATAAGGGTAGTACGGACAATATAGAATTATAATGTTCCATATTCCTGTCAAGGTATTTCATGGATTCTACAGGCTTATAATAGTATAAAAATATAAATGTAAGTTAAAAGGACATAAGGTCTTAACAAAAAATCCTTAATCAATTTAAATGTTATTTTGGAAAATAATATATTTGTTGGGTCTCTAAGAAAATTATAGTTGGAAAATATTCCTCGTTGTATCTCAAGAAATTTTAGATAAATAACGTGAAATTTTTGGAATGAATCCTCTAATAAATATAAATATAAGAATTAAAAAATAATTCATAGTACGTATACTAATAATAAATCTCCTAAATTAAAGTTTTTGAGATATTAAGATCCATAAAAATATAAAATCATCAATCATGTTTAAAAAATATTAAAATTAAAATAATCATGAAACTATCACAATTTATACCCATATCCACCTAATTCATTATAAGGAATAATTAAAAGGTATTGAATACAAAATTTTTTCTTCTAGCTAATTATTCATCATATTTTAGTAAAGTAAAAAATAAAAACGTGGCCAGAATAACCTCCCTCAACCTTGAATAAATCCTTGTTCAAAATTAGTAATATAATAGGAGAGAGGAGAAATATATAGAATAAGAAAAAATTAAATGGAAAGACTGAAAATAATAAATAGAAAAATCTTACTAATAAGTGTTGATTCTACTATGCAAGATTCCTACAAGGAGTGAATATAACCATCGATGATTGAATCAAAGGTTGTATTAAGGAAAAGTTACCACAAATACACAAGGATGAAATAAAAACATTATGTGTTCTAATAGAACAAGGCAAGTAATGTGTTAGAAAATGAGCACAATTATAAAAACATTCCATGGACTATTTCAATATATAGCTATAAATATACAAAAATGAATCAAAAAGGACATAGGAAACACTGAAAAACATTCTCATGATAAATATGAATACATAAATTGCATGGGATATGGGGAATCCATAGAACCATTCAAGAATTCTATGGTATCCCCACTAGTTAGAGCCACTCTTTGGAAGTCTGAACTAGAGAGACGAAGGGAGGTGAAACAATATTTTCTAGCTCAAGTGTGGTGTCTACGTTTTTATGTTCACAAACTACCAATCCAAGGACTCAACATGGGTCATAATATTCAAAGCATGGGGTAACTCCATGATCTAAATGTTTAATGTCTAAAAAAATAATATTAATGAAAATAACATAAAAGGTACCTCATGCATCTTCCCTTTACACCTCCTCTAGGTATGAGTCTCCAAATTTTCTTGGGTTGTAGGATGGATAGGTAGATTTGACAGATTTATAAAAGTCGATTGATGCCGTGTACTCTAGTATTTATTCTCAATGGATGCATTTGGGGGACTCCACTTGGTTGAATAGGCTGAGGGGTGGGAGGGATTATAATTAGGTGTATGAATGAATAGTAAAACCAATATATTAGTATTAAGTAATAATAGAGGCCTTGAGGTGGATGTTTAATTTAGTGGAAGTTTTATTCTAGTGATGAGAAGTGGTGATCTTGGGCACATGCTTGGATTTGGTAGGTTGATTGGTTTTTGAGGGGGTAGGATAATTGTTTTTTTCATCTTCAACAAAAATATATTAGTTTTGGGTGGTTTGGCGGTTTGGATTTGGTCATGTAAGGTTGTTATTTTGATTTAGAAGGTTTCCATTTGTTTTTAAAAGGTTGGGGTGTGGGTGGTGGGGTATATGAACAGGTGTGAACAAAATAAGATGGAAATGATTTGTAAAAAGAGCATAATGGGGAGGTTCAAAATCAGATATAGATGGATCAGTGGTGGTAGGAGTGAGAGGGTGTGTGTACTTGTCAAACACCATGGTGAGAGAGATATCATGAATTTAATGAATAAAGAAGAGGGAGGGGGTCTTAAAGTGTACAAGGATGGCTATGGAAAATGAAGCAATGGTTTGGAAACATGGGGATAAAGGTTTTAGAGATATAGGAAGATCGATGGGGGGGATGAAACAATAAAGAGAATAGGATGAATAATAAAAATGAAAAATTTATTGATGTTTACCTAGGTTATATCACTATAAAGAACACCAATCGACACCTTAGTGTGGCTAAGATAAGAGAGCATAAAAAGAGGGGAGGGAAGAGGGAAATGCCACAAATATAGGGTTACAACTATCTTTAAATAGGCTAAAAATGAATATTTTGGATATTTGAAGACTTTATAGTGAGGACTTAGTTCCTACATAATAGATTATGGTCTCAAATTTCTCGAAGGTAACCCGATCATAGGTTCCTATGTCATAGTAAAATCTACTATGATTTAGGGGCAGTAAATATTCCAATGAATAATTCTATTCCATTTTTCCACCTTCTCATTGACTACAATATAATCTATCCATAATGACATGGTGGTAAAAAATTCTATGGTGCATTAACATTATATTCCTAGTCATTACATGGATTTGCATCATGGAGTAAATCCCTATAATCTGGCCATTTCAAACACCATTTTTACTGTGGCATAACCCTCACACTTACGATGTAATGCAGACTTATCATGTAAAATCCTATCATATACTTTAAAAAACATTTATAGAATTTTTCGACGGTTTGAAACACCCGGTGTATAGTCTTAAGAAAATACTTTGGAATATCCAGATCAATTTTACTACTTAAAAAATCCTGAAATACTAACAAAACGAAATCAAAAGAGAACTCACATGGGTTGCCTCCAATTCAAGACATTATTTAATGTCTAAATATTTAAATAACTTTTTCTTAAACCAAGATCTATAGAAAGGAAACTAAAAACTAGATATAATATGATGTAAAACATGGGACAATTACTATTATCCTTTCAAGGGTGTTGTTATTCCCTAATATGTCTACTATTCCATGTGAAAACACTTGCACAAACATGAAATAACCTGACCACCCAGACACCAGTTTTCCTGAGAGAAAACATAATCATGAGTTAAAAAATAACTCGTCACCTAGATAGAACAACTTTTTTCATATTTGTTGATCATAAAATCTTATGATATTTTAGGTGTAAATATCAACATTTTTATAGACCTCTAGTTTGATCTCTTCCAGCGCATCTAATGCTAGAATTTGTTGCTTTTAAATAGTTTCTAATCTCCAATTATCCACTTTAAAAACCAAAATAGAACTATAAGAAAACTACACTAGAATGTGTAATGGATTCCCACACACCAATCAAAATAAATAAAACCCAAACAATGTTTTGTAGGCTATTTGGTAAGCCTATAAAGCATCATGAAGTCTAAGTTTCTCAATCATTTCTATTGAAATTCATGGTACTTTCACCAATTTTTTAAAACTCCATATTAGAAAGAACAAACCGTCTCTATGTTTGAGGATGATATGGAGTGACTATTTTGCAATGAACCCCATACATATTCAGTACCTCTCTCAAGTGTTTGGGTTCAAAAAGACTTCCTATTTCACTGATTAACATCCCTAGTACCCCAAATCGAGATAAAATGATTTTTTTCAAAACTTCGACTACCAATTTAACAATATTACATATTGTGGATTTATCTTTGACCGATTTTAGAAAATAATTTTTCAAAAAGAAAATATATGTGTGGTTGAACAAGTTAGTAAAATAACTCATAAAATTGATTCCCCAAAATAATGTGTTTCAAAATTTCATATCGGTTTCCAATATTTATACACTATTAAAATCGACCACAACCCATCAAAAAAATATATCTCATCTGTATGGAAGTATGGATAGAAAAATCCACTATGTAAAATCAAAGCCACCATGAATTCGAGTCCATGATTCCCTCCACTTCTTAAGGAGTGAAAAAACTCCAAAAAAATTCTTAGATCTCTCTAAAGTATGCATATTCAAATGATCCCATATAAAAAATATATAAACGAAGTGGATCATCCCAAAAGTAGTGGAAAATTCCCTATAAGAACATATTTTTTTATTGGATGAAGAATTGTGGAAAAATCAACCTAGTATCTAAGAAGTTAGAATTTTCTATGAAACAAGTACTATTTGAACGGTTCACTAAAAAATGATCATTTGGGAATACATCTCATATTTCTGCTACAAATTATCTAAAAATATATTGGAATTCCATTCTAAAGAGGTTTTCAACTAAATAATTACCCAACCCTTCCTTATTTTGAATTTCAATATAAAACTTTTGGAATAACAAAATTAAAATGACCAGGTGATGAATTAACATCTTTTTGTTCATTCATTATTTCATTGTGGCATGGTATGTGTGGACAACATCTTTCTAGAGCATGATATATGACTTGAAATTATAAAAAAATAAATAATATTCCATGTAAATTCTTTTTTATGGGGGTGTATTTTGGCTTGGACTTTGTTAATATTCTACTGGAATAGTAGATTATATAAATAATTTGCTTCTTATTTTTCCCATGGAATTTCCCTACTGAAAATTTATTATAATCCCACATTAGATCAAAAAAACCTTCCCAGTTTAGGGGAATAAATATGGGAGTAGTAATCAACTTCCTATTCATCTCCACAAAAGATTCATTGCATTTATCATCAAATTTATATTCTATGTCCTTTACTATAAATTGAGTTAGTATCCAAGAAATATGTGATAATTAATTCACAAATTCATTACAAAACCCAACATGGAAAAAAATATCTTAATATCTTATAAATATTTAGGATTCTATAATTCCTTGAACACCTTGATTTTTTCTAGGTTAACATCAATTCCATCCTTGGAATATTAGATGGAAAAGAATTATCCCTCTTGATACCATAAAATATTATTCCTCCTAATTGAGAATAAGATTTGTTCCCACGCATTTTTGGAGGCCTAGATTATGATTCTTTAGGAAAAAACAAAATTCCATCCAAAAACTAAGAAATTATAAATACAGATCACTATAAACACCATGTACATCTGATGAAAAAGATGTATCATGCACCACTAGAATCTGGACGGTGAATTTCTTATTCCAAAGGGAATTTAATGATAAGAAAATGTTCCATAGGGAAATTTTAATATATTCTTCTCATGGTATTCTATTTCTATAAAAAACAGATTATAACCATAATATCCATCTTAAATCAACAATATTAATGACCTACCAATCACCCTTGTATATGATTAATAAATTGAATAGGGAAGCGATCTTTAAATGTTTCTTAATTAAGGTTCTAGTAATCTAAAAGAACTATTCAACCTATCACTGTACTTGTGAAAATTACCTCATAATGTTTCTTGAAAACTTTCATTCCTCCCTTTTGAGAACCACCCAAAGTGGGCTTATAAATTCACTATCCAAAATGAGGTATATGATCCTGACATCTAAAAACTTAAAAAATTCATTCTTTATGTGCACCTTCATTTGAGGGGTTAATCTATTTTAAGAATATCATGTTGGTTTCTTTCTTTCCTATAACCTTACCATGTGAATGAACACCAAAGGGATGATACCTTTTATATCATAAATTCTCTATGTGATAACTTTATTTTGATGCTTTAAAATAGATATGAGTTGATAAACTTTCCCCTTAGTCAAGGACATATTATTTATTACTTTTAGCTATTCTATTTTTATTAGAAAAGCTGAAAAATATTTATATAATGTTACTATAGTTCTCTATTTAGTGGATTCAAAATACATGGAATTAATTAATAAAAACAATCACTTAAATATTTCCCTATAACTTATAAATTCACTACTACTTATAGCTCACTATGGTGATTGACTACCTTCTCTACTTATTTTACTCAAATTATTCCATCTCCTCAACTGATACTTATATAAATATATAGCTACATTCCATTATGGTGGTTAGATGGATGTTATCCAATTTATCATCATGCTACACTAATTTGGTAAGGTCAAATTGAACCTTCCCAATGCCCACTCTAAATATAAGATGTATTTTATTAACAAAAATGTGAAATCTCCTAGTGGAAAAGAAAGGATTAATAACTATGATAAAGAAATTTCATTCTATCTACATCTCTAGTATGGAAAATACAATGGGGAAAATTAATTTTCCCATCTTTAAAAGTATGTTTTTAAGGATTTCATTTTGATATATTACATATAATTCTTCAAACAATACTGTAACTCAACTAGGATACAAATTACTTAATACATGATTCTTGAACAAATTTAGTGACATTAGATTCGCACATGGTCCTAATATTCACAAATTTTCTCTGAATATGCATGACCTAAGAGTATAAGGAATTGAGATAATGGCTTCTTCCCTCAAATTTAGAGGAATATTCCTTTTCACTTCCATTTAAAATTATTCACTTAATATTATAATGACTGAATCTTCCAATTTATTATTATAAAAAAGTATTTCCTTTAAGAACTTGGCATATATGGAAATCAGAGAAATTTTCTTCCAAAAAGGTTATTCCCAGATTAATTTGTTCAAAAACCGTAAATAACATGTTATATTGCTCCTCTGTCTTTCCATGGTGCATCATTAATAGAAAATTTATTGATGTCGAATAAGGCTGTACCACTGGATTTTTCACTATCATTTCCAAATGAGTTTCTTGACTATGTTTCTTAGCATCCCTTTCATTGATTTTATCTACTTATCATTCCTGGTGTTGATGCTTTACTTATTAATTCCCTATAGATTCAAAATTATTTGGATGTTATCATATGATTCAAAATTAAATTTCCTTGGATTCTTCTGAAATGAATTCAATATGGACAGAAAAACTTTAAGGGGGATCTCAGTCAATTTTTGGGAAGATTTACTTTCTATGTTTCAATGTTATGGAGAAACCTTTGATGATTTTCTAAGTAAATTTATTATTTCTATATAGTAATTTCAACTGGACAAAGTCATTGATCATTTTTCTTATAATATTTAATGACCATATCCTTGAAATAGGGATGGAATTCCAATGGTTACTTTTAAAACTACTACTGTTGTTGATGAAAAGGTGGTCAGGTTTTTTGGAAATCATTTCCAATGGGTCTCTATGATTATTTTCAACGATTAAACCCTATAGGTCTTGAATTTCTCATATTATTCCACCCTGAACCATCTCCCCATATTTTTTCTTTTTAATCATCCTCACACATTTCCCATATAATTTTTGGTAGTACTGTCGAGGTTGTAAATAATTCATAAAGATAACCTCAATCGTTGAGGTGTATTTTAATATATATCAAAAGCCTTGAAATAAATGAATACCTGCACACATTTTACAATATACTACCCAAGGAGTCTCATAGGTTGTCCCTTGATTATGTATAGATAAAAGTGACTCTATCTTCTTGAACATTTCCTCAACCAGGGTAGCTAGTTTCATGGTCTTCTCTATTTGGTGTAGTCCC
Organism: Viscum album; assembly: GCA_963277665.1. Lineage (NCBI taxonomy): Eukaryota > Viridiplantae > Streptophyta > Magnoliopsida > Santalales > Viscaceae > Viscum > Viscum album. The sequence continues at coordinate 244,122,225 of OY728135.1, read as the reverse complement.
CTTTTAATAGCGCCTCTCTTACCTTTCCATTATGAGATATTATTGGATAAATTTTCTTGGTTGGATTGGGATTCAATAGGTATTTTCCTCATTAAAATACGTTCACTAGTGAATCAATAATGGTCCTTGAGTTGTTTTGTAACCTGGAGTAAAAATTAAATGATCATGTCCATTATATCACTCATTAGTGAGGGAACCACTCTAAGATCTCCTTAAAATTACTCTTTTTGGAATCCAAACCACCAGAAATCCAAGAGCTGGTGTCATGGTACCATTCCATTGGAATAAGATAAATGTAATTGTTTTCGTAAAGGATTGAAAGGATTATTAGTATTGGTAAATTAGATACATATATGAGTCTTTTATTACAAATAAATACACAAATTACAAAATATTTTATTCTAGGATAACATTATTCCCAATTAGGATATCATGGAATATCTTTCCTAGCATAATTCATGGAATCCTGGGAAAGGAAAAAAACAAGTATGATCTCAAATACTCATTAAGTATAAGTACATTAGAAGAAATAATGAATAAATGAGTATAATCACTATGGAAATGTAAATATATAAACACACATTCCATGTAATCAATAAACTGAGAAGGAAGTGTGTAATCAATATTTCAAGGTAAATAACTGAAAAAATATGCCATTTAAATAATTGGATAATATATAATCAATTTATAAAGGAAAGAAACTAAAAACACATGACATTTAATCAATAAACTGAGAATTAAATGCATACATAGACTTTATCATATGAAAATTTCATGGCTAAAAATAATAACTTCATTATCAATAAATTAAATGCTTAATTATTGGATTTGATGTATCTGGCACATGAACCACTATTCCATCAAGATATATCCCCAATATAGTTTAATTATATGAGTAGAAACCTATATATTATTTGTAGAAACAAACTCAAAGGGTTTGCCACCAACTAATTTCACCTCATGAGACTACCAATGCATCGATGAGATTACTTTAAATGGTATCAAACCCATGTCTTACATGTATAAATAATTCCTTATATATCAAAAAATAGATTTAATTAATGAAAAATGTTCCTTATAAAATATCTATATTGAATAATGAGTACAAATGTTTCAGTATTTCCCCTGAAAATAAAATATCTGTCCAAGTAAACACCATATGTAATAATGAAATATGTTTTAGGCAATAGACATATCAATGATAAATGATATGGATAATTAAGGGAAATTAAATAAGTAAAGGTAGTAAATGTCAATACTATCCTTGGTCAAAGAAAACGTAAACCCTCAAAAGGAATAATAAAAATGGTATTAATACAAAATATCTTAAGTTGAGTAAAAATAATGTTATTTTTTCGTTGAGGAATGGAAATAATATAAAAATATCTTTTAAAATATATTCTTGATGAAAAGATAATTTTCACTTTGAAAAAAATTATGAAAATATTTTTCTTTGAAAATCACTTTTAAAATTTTTTTATTGAAAGTTTACCTTTTAAACATACAAAGGATGCTTTAAAGAAATGGTAGTAGGTAAATCCATGCATGCTATACAAGGTAAAAAGAACATTCAGTTTGAAAGGTATAAATGTTAGAAAAGTACCTTGTTTGAAAAGTGACAAGAAGATTCCTTTAAAAAAATTAAAAGGACAAAAGGGTTAAAAATTTATTTAATAAATCATTTTATAATGTTTGAAAACATTTATTAAAATCTTTTTAGAAAATAGGGTTTTTTTGAAGAAAACAAGTTCTCTAACTAAACGAGTAATTAAGTCGTGTTTAATTAAAAACATTTTATAATACATTTTGAGTACCAAATAGTAGAAAAATAGTACTATTACATGAAAACGATCATGAATATCCCAAGGAGAGGGAAATTAAAGGTTTTATTTGAATAATTTTCATATAAATTCCTTTAATGTAATTTCAACAATAAATAATATTGATTGGAATGAGATTGTGAAATAAACCATTGAAATGGTTATAACATTGAAGTGAGAATTAGTCAATGTATTGATTATGTGTTATAAATTTAAATACACATAAAAGAATCATAAATACATAAATATATAGTAAAAATAATTATACACATAATCATAGAATATTAACAACAATGGGGAAGTAATATAACCCAATGGAAAGGAGTTGGGTTATGAAATTATTTACCATTGAGTAAATTTTAATTCAAATACCATTAGAAGAAATAATTAAAATATAAACTCAAAATACCATGAAGATAAAATAATTCACGATATAATATATCAAAATGGGTAGTATATACACCACAAAAAATAATTAAGTGGTGAATATAATATCTATCTCACAGATGTAACAAGTGAGATGAAAATCCCTTACCTTGAATTTCCTTTCAGGTGAATGTCCTTTAAAATCATGTATAATTATTATATAAATGTTACTAACTTATAATATAACCACAATCATATTTATAATATCATATATTAACTTCTTATAATATCTTATTACTCATTTGTTAACAATAATTTATTATCTTCACTATTTCAGGTGTTAATTGCCTATTTTTAAGTATGTTTGGACTTGTTACTTATTGTTCCTCTTTCGTAAATAATGATTTTTACATCTAAATAATTTAAAACCTGATTAAATTATCATATATATATATTATATAAGTATTTTTAAAAATCTATAATAGTTGGAGATAGTAAATGCAATGCACCGTTCATGGAGACGGTAGGTCGTACGTACGGATGAATGCTACTTCCATTTCCTTATCATATTTAAAAGAATGAAAAGTAAATAATATATATGTATATGTAAATTAAAATTAAATTATCATATTTATTTTATATATTCTAAATAGTTTTATTGAAACCAGCCTTTATAAATTCCATGTATAGCATAAACGAATCATATCGCTTTGAAGAGGCGGTAGTCCACACTCGCACAAACGATGTTATCGTATTACTATAAAACATAAATCACAAAAGTATGAGTTATATAAGAATTAAATTATCATAAATAAATTATAAATATCATATATATAATATATATAATATAAATACATAATTGTCTCCAACTATGAAAGATGATAAACTGAAGAATAGATGACATCGGTTGGCGATGCGGTAATCCGTCGTACACACGAATGATTATTGTGTATTCCATTTTGATGGATGTGTGTAAAAGTGTATGTAAAAAGTAATATAATTACAAAATATCAATATATTTATGATACTTAGGTTAATATATAATCATGATATATAAATAATTGAAGGTGTGGATAATTAAATGAAATAAAAGTGATCGTTGAAGAACGTTGCCTCATATTTGGGAAACTCCTTTTTGTTAATACCAAAAGACTTCCTTGGTTTTATTTATGATTAAATTGAGGACTCTATTATTTGTGGTGTGATTTTGATATATTACTTGGGAAGTGTTTTGTAATTGAAAAGGTATTTAGAGGAGTGAATAATTGGGAGGGGTGAGTGCCTTTTTATATTGAACTAGGAGTAATATTCTTGTAAATTTTCGAAAAGGGAATTCCACCATCTTTTTTACCATTTCAAGTGGCTCCAATAATGGCTCAAATTATATAAAATGGATTATAGGTTGGAAATAGTAATAGACAACAGATTCTGGACAAGTTTCTAGGTAATTTGTGGCCTTAAGTTTATGGTTTAGTCTTTTGTTAAGATAATTTTTATCTAAATCACTGTAATTAATTTTAATCAATTTTCCTAATATTTTAAGTAAAAACATATGTTGAATGTATTTGAAAATATAAATTATTTTTATTAAAAATATGGAATCTATTTTTAAAAATTCCAATCAAATGTGTGGTAGAAATTAATTTAAATTTAATCTCACAGATGAGACAACAATGTGGTGTTATAAAGTAAAAATGTTGAAAAGTTTTCTATGTTTTTATATCAAATTTAGAAGTGAAATTTATTATAATGACCTAAATTGTTGTAATATATTTAAAATTGATCTATATAAACTTTAAAACCTATAAAATATTTTTATATTAGAAATAAATTATATGAAAAAGAAGTTTGTAATTAGAATTCAGTATTTTTAAATATTAATCAAAAAGAAACTTCTTAAAAAAATTCCAAAAATTCATTCTAAGAAACATTGGAAGTTACTATTTAAAGAAATAATTTTAGTTTGACATATAAAAGTTTTAGAATTTCCAAAATTGAGTTTTAAATGAGGTTTAACATTAAATGGAAGCAACATTTCCTTTTTAGAAATTAAATTTTTTAACTATAAAACTGGATTTCTTTATATATTATGATTATCAAATCTATTGGGTGAATATAAAAATATTTGATTGAATATAATATATATATATTATCATAATTTAGTTATTTATATTCATAAACACTAATTTAATAGATATGTTATATCTTATTAAATTAAATAATAATATTTTAATAATATACTGTTGTTCGAAAAAATCCAACTTGGGTGTAACACAAGCTATCGAAGAACCTTATTGTTGTGTGTGGTGCACACTAAATGAGTATCACGTTCATGTAAAGATATATCATATATTTATTTTATTTAAAACAATATTTATTTTGTAAAGTATTGGGTTATTATATTCCCTTACACACTTCGTGTTGTGTATCATACACACTATCGAATAAAATTCACTCTTTTATAATTTTCATGGTGTTACGTTCTACCCACCATAAATAAATTGTGTATGTTCAATTTATAACAGATCATGGTAATAAATTGTTTGGTATTTACTATGTTGAAATCGCACATCATGAGAAGGTTTTTTAAAACATCCACTAGAAAAGAGAGAATGATAAGTACAAAGTTCACATATAATGATAAATAAATAGATCTTTGAGTTGGATAACATTAGTGGAACGAAGAGATATGGACTTAGGGGAAAAGTGTAAATATTTATAGGGAGTGATTGAGGTCATCAATCAAAATGAATTGAATGATTAGTGGAAATTTGAGGTCTTAATAACCATTCATTCATAATTATTTAAAAGACAATCAGTTTAATAAAAATTAAGGTGTTATGAAAAAAGCATTTATGATCATTTTCCTAATGTTGAGTAATTATTTTTCAGCCGAAGAATATAAAGATATATATTTACTTGATATGTTTAATTTCATATGAAAAATTCTTTCTTTTGGTAGTGTTTTAATCAAATTCTAATTTATCCCTTACTCCATGGAATATAAATCCTAAAATGAACCCCCTTTTTTAAAGAACAAACATTTATCTTTTATGGATCTTAAGATACATAAATCAAGCCTTTATGTTTTCTCTAACTATTTTCATTAACTAACATGGTTAATGAATTAATATATAAACCTCAAAAGTGATACTATTGTTTTTCTATTAATATTTATTCATCGGTTTTTTTATCTAAAAATAATTGCACATTAACCAGGACATCATGTAGGCTAGTGGTAGGAGTGAAAACATTATTATCCTTTATCCATGGGTTCAAAAATCACTGCCTAGCTAGATTTAATGGTTTTTTCCATGCATGTAGGTTTTCCTTTTCTAAAACAATAATATTATAATTTTCAAAATAAATATGATAGAAATATTTGAAATTCACTCATTAAATAACCTTTTCACTATGGTTTTCATTACACCATTTTTTTTAAAATTCTAATAATATTATTTTACTATTATTAAAATTTCATTAATGATCATAATAACACTAAATTTTATCAATACCTTTATAACCATGTCTTTAAAATATAATATATTTATTACTAAAATAGATTTTTCCTGTAAAATAAATATTAAAACAATGATTTGTGTTGGCATAAATTTCTTCCAAAGTATCCATAATCACATAAAACCTAAAGAGTTGTTCAAGACATAAGACTTTTGGTCAACCATAATCTCATAATCCCAAGATGGTGTCCATCACTCTTATGTTAATGATGAAATATGTGCTTCTAAAATTTTAATCAATCCTTAGATATTTCATGATACTTATAAGTAACATACTATTGGTAAAAATACTTCTAAAATTTAATTATAGAATCCTATTAAATACTTCAATAATTATACTTCTACATAACTCATTCTTTGTTCTAAGGATTAAACTAGGTAATAAAATTTTATTATCTATTCAAATACTTCATAATGAGTTGTAATGAACATTTTAATTGTACTAAGAATATATCCTAGGAGTGTCAATCCAGGTGCACAGTAAGACCCATTTTCATGTACCAAGATACACTCAGGTCATGCCTTACACACCTTTTTAGAATTTTTACCCATAAGTATATCTGTTACAAAACCACGTTCACTTTTAGTATCCAAACAAGGACATATTTATTAGAAGACCCACATAATCACCAACTTACCAAAATTCTAGGATATTATTCCATACTTATCCTCAAATTATATCATGGGGTTATGTTCTCTAATATATGTTTTACAAAATCTAATTTACAAGGTTTCTACTAAAATTACTCAAATACCAATAATAGCTACCTGCCCCCAAAAATCCTAGAGTCGGTGTCGTGCTATTGTTAAATTTTCATAAGATACAATTAAATTGTGTCCCAAAGGACTAAACATTTTAGTAGTATTGGTAAACTAGATACATACACGAGTCTTTTATTATAAATGAATAAAAAAAATTTCAACACGGTTTTTTATTTCGATGATAAATTTATTCATAAATATAATATCCTTGAATATATTCGTTAGCATAGTTCATGGAATTCTTTGAATGAAAAAGGGTGAAATCAAATGCTCAGTAAGGGTATGTATAGTGTAATTATTAATTAATCAATTAGCATAATCATTATTGAAAGGTAAATATCTAAACAAACATTCCATGTAATCAATAAAATGATAAGTAAGTGTATAAACAATATGGAAAGGTAAATAACTTAAAAAATACCATTTAAATAACTAGATAAGGCATAATCAATACATAAATGTAATAAATTGAAAAAAATTCAATTTAATCATTAAAATAATAATGAAACGAATCCATAGACTTTATCACTTGAAAATATCATGGATAATAATAATAAATGAATTATTAATAAAGGAAATGGTTAATTATTATAGGTCACATATATCACACATGAACCACTATACATTCAGGATCTATCCTCAAAGAAGTTTGATTATGTTGGTAGAAACCCATCTATTCTCTTTGGAAATAAAGTCAAAGGGTTTTTTACAAACTAATTTCATATCATGAGGCTATCGATGCATATAGGATATCACATTAAATTGTCCCCAACCCATGTCTTTCATGACCAAATCATTCCTCATATATCGAATAATCAATTTAATTATTGAAAAATGTTTCTTATCAAATAATCATATTGAATAATCGATACATATTTATCAATATTTCACTAGAAAATAAAATAATAGTCATAGAAAACATAGAATCTAAAAATGTTATATGTTTTATGGAATAAACATACCCATGATAAATGACACATATAATTATAAGTAATTCGTTGTTCAATGATCATTGGAGATTGAATATTTCAAAGGGACTAAAAGAAGTTGAGGTAGTGAATGTAAATACTACCCTTGGTCAAATAAATCATAAACCATCCTAAAGAATAATAAGGATGTATCAATACAATATGTCCCAACTGAAGTAAAAAAAAGGTTTTTTTCATTGTTGAATATAAATACATTATAAATATATTGTAAAATACATTCTAGAGGAAAATATCATTTTAATTATGAAAAAACTAATGAAAATAATTTTAATTGAAAATCACTTTAAAAAGATTTTATTTAAAAAAGTAACATTTTAAACGTGCAATGGAAAATTTGAAGAAATGATGACATATAAATCCTTATATTCTGTACAAGGTAATAGGAGCATTCCTTTTTAAAGTAATAAATGTCAGAAAAATGCCTTTTCCAGAAACCGATAAGAAGATTATGTTGAAAAAATTTGTAAAAGACAAAAAGTGTAACATTTTCTTTGATAAAGAATTTTAGAATGTTGAAAAAAAATTTGAAAACTGTTTTAGAAAATAGGGTTTTTACAATATAATTGGTTCCTCAACTAAAAGAGAAACGAATTTAGTTTTATTGAAAACATTTTCTATAACATTTTGAGCACCAAAGAGTAAAAAATTGTACTATTACATGAAAAAGTTCATGAATAATGATAAGAGAATAAAATGAAATGGTTTATTTGAAAAATGGTCACATAAATTCTTTTAATGGAATTTCAATAAATAAAAATATTGATTAAGATGAGATTATGAAATAATCATTTAAAATTGTCATAACGTCGAAGTGGGAATTAATAAATGAATAGATTTTTTGTATCAACTCTAAATCCCCATAAAAAAAGTGAAAATACATTAATAGATACTAAAATTCATTATAAAAATAATTCTATAATGATAACGATAACAAGAAAGTAATATAATGTATTGACTTGGGTTTGAACTCTATGTCTTTGGAATATTCCTAAGAATATATCTAAAGCTAGGTTTTGAGTCATTGTGAAGTTCTAGGGAACAAAGATCCTCGACATGGTGATATTAAAAATATTAAAAATATTTTATCACCCCTACATAGTTTCTTTAGGAACATGTAATAACTCTCAAGTGAAGTCTCATACCAGATTTCTGATACCGTAGTTGAGTTGAGAACATAGTGCTAGCCCTATGTGTCGCATAACCTTTTTTGGTGTTTGGAGACTGGTAAAATGTGAGTTGGTGGAGATTGTTATGGTAGGGAGTCAAATAAAGGACATTGTTTTAATAAAAATGAAAACAGTATTCCTCCCCCCACCCCTTTGGTATACACGCCATGATGAGCTGAATCCCCCTCTCCCCCTTTCGATGGATGGATGAACAGAGGAAAAAAATAAAAAAATGAGGTTCCGTTGATCTCCGATCTTGATGGTCAATTCTCCTGGAACATGCAATAGAATCTTTCGAGTGCCGATTAAATATCAAAGCTTTGTAATTTTTTCTTTGATGTAAGCAGTTTGAGTTTTAAGTCCCAATCCTCTTCTTTATGAATCGTTTTAAGATAGTAGAGCCCTTAAAATCTTGATAGGGAACCCTTGATGGTCAATATACGTGTTTCATGGTGAACGATGGTGATCCAGGCTACTCGTAGGGAATTTAGGATATATTTTACCATCTACACGATGTGTTGACCAGTGGAACATGAATTTTGTTGTTCTTGTTTAGGGAAGATGAATTTTGGGGGCTACATGCCGTGCAATGAGATTACACACAGTGTAGTCACCCCATGTCATGTGGCCTGAGGACATCACCAGGAATTCCATATAGGGGAGACTTGGGCAACAGACACATACAAGGGACCATTTAGTCGGGACACATCGTATACTAGAGGATACATTCCATGTGGTGAACACGACTGGCTGAGATGTGTGAAGGGAATATAAGGATGAGGCCTAGGTGAGGTGAGACACGCCTTGTACCTCTGGAACATACCATGTGGTCCCATATGCCCATCAAATCCATACATTTTGAGGACATGTTCATGGTTCAAGCGGGTTAACATTCAATATAGACCCCCTTACACGTTGCATAGTCTCTTCTTGGAGGAGTTTCTGCCCATGGTATGTCCCCCTTTGAAGATTAGATTTTGGACCATGAGTAGCCTATATTGAGATTTTTTCCTTGAAGAACACAATAATTATCATGTATTGGGACTTGGAGATGCGAGGTGAGGCAATATTGTGAGTCGCTTTGTTTAGCGATGTTTGGACCATCATTGGTTGAGTGAGCTCCCTTGGTTCTTCAATATTAGGGTTTGTGTGGCATTATATCCTCGATACATGATTTTGATCCCCTCAATAAGATGAATTTGGATAGACTTTTAATATCCCTCTAGAGAGTCTAGGGTGGGATCCTCTATCATATTGTTAGATTTTTTGCATCCCTTTAGAGGTTAGAGAAAGATCCTCTAGAATATAATTTTCCACGATTGGGTTATTGGTATTGTCGTGACCCATACTACATAGGAAGAGATCCTTTATCTAGAAGGAAAACCCTGTAGGGTTTGTGTCATCATCAGATGTATGAAACCCTATGTAGAGGGAAGTATCAGTGGGGTTGTAGAATCATTGGTTATACAATCCCATACTCATTAGTTGGTAATAGTAAGGTTGTAGCATTTTCAGTTATACAATATCCTACTCATGATATGGTTTATGTAGGGTTTGTTGTATCTCTGGGAGTACGATTCCCTACTATATGAGGTATACCAGATGGGGTTTGTGGAATCTTTATGACCAACTTTACACGGACAATGATCCTCTATCTGAGTGATATGATCTATGGGATATCAGATTGTGTAGTGGTATCGCTAGTGGATTCTGGGTGTGATCCCCTCTCTCAGAGATCACGTGTTTCTAGTTATGTTTGAGGTTTCCCCCCAGTGTATCTTCAGAGTGATTCCCTTACCGGGGACTGGTGGTTATGGTTTTATAGGGTGGGTTCCTAGTATCCCCCAATAGATCAGGGGAGGGACCCCATTTCTAATGATTGAGAAATTTCATGGTTATAGTAGGGTTTGTAGAATATCCCATCTTAGATGGGTGAAACCCCCTAGCTGAGTAGTACGATCTGCTAAGTTCTAGTGTGACTTTCTTGGCGGCAACATTCAATAATCATGTTCTCTCTGATGTATGCCCCTTTCTAAGGAAGTGTGGTGACATCAAATTTTCTTACCTAATTGAGTGGTATCTCATGGATGTTCCATTAAAGAAAATTTGGGTCACACCCGATTGATTTTATCCCTCAGACAAGTGTCATCTAGGATGACTGAGCTCATGGAGTGTGTGCTCTTGGTAGAGTGTTTTTCATAGAGCATCAGGTAGGAAGCTATTACTGTGTATGAGGTCAGAACCCCATGATACTTGGAGTCTAAGATGAGTATATCTGGGTGTATAATTGTGTTTCATTGTGGTTCTTTTATTCTCCTTGGGTTGGCACACCATGTGGTATGATCTTACTAGTCATGTTAGCCAAGGATGGTCTTGAGGTGGAGTTTCTATCTCATCTAGGTTCCCTCTCACTGGGTCGAGTGGACTGTTTCCTTAAATTTTTCCCATTTATTTTGAGTATTTAGGGTGCCTAATGAGTATCTTTATACTCAACATTTCATGGGTTTTTCCTACCTATCTTGTATGTTGTGTAGAAAACAGTCATTTCTTCAGAGTCCCTAAAGGACCTGAAGTAGGCAGATCACAGTGAGCTAGATAGACTGGGTTGTTTACTAGAGTGTGGGTGAGTAACTTTTTGGTGGGTACATTTGATAGGGATCCCCTCCATCTGAGCAGGTTGGATGCTTTTACATATTTCTTTTGGTTCCCATATATTTTCCCATTTCGTAATTTTATTGTATTCTAGTTTGGGTTAGATGTTTACATGAATTTGTTTTATATATATATATATATATTCACTATTTAAGGGATGTTTATATTGGTGTGTGGATATAAGTATGATAGGATAAGGCCTCCCATGTGTGTGATATCCTACATTGTGATAGATTCCATCCCCTGGCCTATTGAGGTGGGCTTAACGAGTCACGTTTCAAGCCCTGTTGAATCAGGTCATGATAGAGTGGTATTAGAGAGGGTTCTAATTTAGTGTTGTAGTGTGTTGAGATTAGTTAGGGTTTAATAGTGATAGTGTTTTGGTGTTTCAACTTCAGATTTCAGGCCATGAAATCTGGGTTGGTGTGGAGGCTGACGTATCTATTCACCAAGACTGTGATCGCCTTCTTTTCATCTCAGTGCATTATGACAATGGTTGTAGGGAAAGAATTGTACGTGCCTCAAATAGGACTAGGTTTTGGGTTCTTCCTATCCTTTTCGATTCATCCCCGCTATATACTCTTTGACTATGGTGCATCTTGATTTTGTTTTAGGATGCCTCTATGATAAAATCCATATAGGATTCCACGTTGTGATTTTCCTGATGATCCACCCTCTGAAGAGGCTTCAGTGCATGGCACTAGTTTTTGAGGATGGACCCACGGGTTGTCATGCAGTTGAACCACCACCCTTTGATCAACAGGTTGTTCCGATAGTTGAGGATGAGAATTCATGCTAGATGAGTGTTCTTCAAGAGTTCCAGAGGCATCAACCTCTATGGTACCAGGGGATCAAGACCCCCAGGTATCTGATGACTGGATTGAGCCAATCATGCATGTTTTTTCCATTTTAGTACACCTATCGATCAGATGGTGTTCATAGAAGAAAGCCTTCTGTATGGTTTGGATGAGCATTGATGGATTCTAGTGATGTAGACCCATGATTAGGCAATAATCACTTGGGATTAGCTTGATTATATTTTCTGGGAGGAGTTCTATTTGGCCATATTTTGGTCAGTGTAGATCCAGGATATTGCGAGTCTTAGCCATGATATCAGGACAATGGAGTAGTACTCAGTGTGGTTCAGGAACCTTTCATGTTACTCTATGTATATGGTTTGGTATGCATTCATCAAAGAACATAAATTTGGGTCGGTATTTTTCTAGGAGATCCAGGCTTTAGTGGTGCCACAGTGCATTCCCACCTATGCTAGACTGTTGGAGTGGGCCTTGGTAGTGGAGATCTCTCTGGATGGAAAGATTCCGACCACTGGTGCTGGGCACATGGGAGATGAGACCTCAGAAGCTGGAAGATGACAACATGATCAAGGATCTAGTAATGTGAGACACTTAATGACAAAATCCCAGGATAGAGTGTCTAAGGCTCAGGGATTCTATGCCAGTTTTGGTCAACTAAAAGAGAATTGATTTTATGCTTATGATGGACATGGAAATATTCTTAGATATTGTTCGACCTGTCGTGATAATGAGAGGGAACTGATCTATGGACCAACATGGAATTGGTAATGTTTAAATCTTGTAGAACCACATGTCGGTAGATATGGTGGAAGACAAGGTGGAAGATGGTATGATTTTCCTCCACCACCACCCCCAGGTGGTCCACACCAGGATCAGGGAGATGGAGGATGGGAGTGAGGACAGATGCAGGCTGCACATGCCTTTGACCCAGAGGCTACGAGGATGGATATCGGTATTATCTGTTTCATTTCTACATTCTATGGTATTATCTATAGACAATATTGAGAGGTACTCTTTTTATTTCGCTCGTTGCTCAAGGGCTTTTCAGTGTGAGAAGGGATGTTGGTAAGACCCTATGTTGGTTTTGTTTGATGTAGCTTCGAATTCACGAATAGTGGGGACCACTCCCCAAAAAGGTGCATTTTTGTGATATGAGTACAACCATAAGGGACAATCAGTGCCTCCCAAAGACGATATCATTGAGGTATGGTGGGAGAGTCCCTACGACTTGTGTGTTTGGGTTGGGGGTGTGTGTTAGTGGATTATGATAATGACCTAGTAAGACCTCATGTGTGTTCTTGGCCATCCCAATTTGTTCATGGGTACCCTCACATGTTAAAAGTTAAATTTTTGAACGATATTTTCAAGGAGGGAATTATTTAGTATGATGTGGTTCAAAATTATTAGGATTAAGGATTAGTTCCCAAATAAGAAGCATTCTTGAGAAGCGATGAAAAACCATATTGGCGATTTAGTTCTTCCCAAAGAAAATAGTAACAAAGTGCAGTGGATGAGCTCCTATGACTTGTTTTTTTGGGGTCCGGTTTTGTTGGTCTCTTCATCAGGTCAGCATAGGGGGGGGGGTTATCTACTGGAACCTATAACTGTAGATGGACTAGGTGTTTGGTGTTTTCAACCTGTCTCATCTAGGTAGACATGTGCCCACTTCATTGCATGATGTTAAACTATTTGAGTTGGACTTGGGTGTGTTGAGCCTTGTGGTTCCTCTAAGTGAATTATTATAGTTAGCATGAGATCCATTGGTGGCCTTTTTTGTGGTCTTTGTGAGCTCTCTCATGTGGGAGTCCCATTGGAGAGATCAGTTTCATTAACATGTCCCGAGGATTTTTATTTTGGGGATAAAATTCTTGAATGTTGGGAGGATATAGTGAATCACGTTTGACCTATAAGACTTTGGAATATATTTAATAATATTTCACAATATAGGCACTGAGTCGGTGCACTGTTCTAGGGCCGGGAGAGCCTCATCACTGTGATATAAAAAATATTAAATATATTTTATCACATTTTCACATTTTCTTTGAAAATATGTAATAACTCCCAATCAGAGTCTAATATCGGATTCTTGAGATAGTGGTTGAGTTTAGAACATCATGTTTACCCTAGGATTGAAATAAACATTGTTGGTGCTGAGACTTCGGTCGGAGGAAGGTCGGAGGATCATGTGATGATCGGTTGTTATATGGAGGATATTGTTTTAATAAAAATTATAACTCAGTTCTTACAAAGAGTGTATTAACTCAATTTATAAGATATTATCATTCCTCCATCTCTTGTATCAATACAAATCAATGCTGGGTGATAACCATATAGAGGGAGAAGCTGATTATTGGGAGGTGGTGATCTAGAAAATAAATTCCAATGAGGAAATTGATTCAATGGAATGAGAAGGATTCAATAAAATATTTTCCATTAAATATTTTTACCAAAATCCTGGTTGTAACATTGAGTGGTAGTTCCTCGAATTTAAGTAAAAGGATGGTGATTCTATTAGGAAATATGAATCAAAATTCGCAAGGATTGCATGATATGTCTCTCAATTTTTCATCAACACCAAAATTAAGGTGAAAAAATTCTTTATGGGACTAATACCGAGTCTATGAATGTATTTTTATATTATATAATTTGATAGTTATGAAGAGATTGTACATTCTTCCCATAAGGCTATAATAGAGATCAATGACCCTTAATGGTCTCATTATATTGGAGATAAAAAGTGTAAAAATAAATTTTAATCCAACAGGATTAGTGGATGAATCACATTGATCAAAGGAAACCCAAATTACCACATGTTAAAATGTGGGAAGAATAATCGTAGAATGCATTTAAGGGGAAATAGGAGATGTTTCAAATGTGGAAAAGAGGGTGATAAGGATAGTCAATTCCAAAGGGTGATGACGAAACCCACTAATGATATGGAAGAAAAAAGGATTATATTAGTACTCATCCAATATTCTTATTGTATAATTATAATGAAGACATGTATTATGAAATCTAATCACCTAATACAAGGGTTTTTAGATAAATTCAACATCAAAAACAACAACCACAAAGCCCTAGAGTGAAAGGAAGGGAATATTCTATCACTAATATTGAGGTGGAATATAAAAATGACATATTGACATGTATACTGGTTATTCATTTATAAATAGTGATTTAATTTTTTATTCAGGTTCTATACATTCTTTAATATCTTACAATTTTAGTATTACTATTCAACAACAACCTCATAATATGGGAGTTGAGCTATTTGTGAGAATAAAAAACAAATTTTATTCTTCTCATTTTATCCCCAATGAGAAAAAAATTGATTATCTTTATCTAATATGGTAAAAATGTTATAATGCAATATCTAATATCATTAGATAGTCTCTGTAGTGAAACATAATTTATGAAATGGTTTCTATACCTATGATGGTGCACACTTTTATGAAATTAACTTATTACCCATGATTGATTTTTGAATATTTCTCCCTCTAATGATTCATATATTTTTGAATAATAATTATTTATACCATGAGTCATGTTTATTATCTAAAAAAGATTTTTTATGAAATTTATATGTTATGATCAAGATATCCTAACCTTATTCTTATATTAGGATTTCATATGATCATCAATTGATATCTACTATGTTTTCCCTTACTGGGCATCTGATCTCACATTTTTTTATATTTTATTTATCCTAGGTTATGATTAATGGATTATTTATAGTATTTAAATAAGAATAAATAGTAGGAAGAACATTATTAGAGATGATAAAGAATGCATCTAAACCGTATTTTAGGTATCTTGTCTCCTAATAGACTAAACCTTCAGGGTTCTGGTATGGTTTGAAATGTTATATATGAAATATTAAACTAAAATAATTTAATATTTATGTATAGAAACTATGTCCCTTTACTGTTGTTAAAAGAGAAGGATTTAGTTAATCTTATAAGATTAGGATTAAATAACATTGGTGAAAAACCTGGGGATAAGTGTAAATATATGAAAACCTCACAATGTTTTGATAACGATAATGGATAAAATTGGTTAAACCTATGGTTTCACAGATTTTTAAAAAGGTTTCATGATTTAGACAACCTATTAAATAAATTTAATGATTTTTTGATAAATCACCATGATTATTATATCCTTATACTTACACATTATTTTTTTTGGTTTTATTCAACGACTAGAACCATAATATATAATTCTAAAATTCATGTGAAAAATAATGAAATGCTTTTACACTTATAAAAACAAATATGAAGGGATAAGGAATATAGAATCACATTTCTATGTTCGCACTAATTTATCAGGCCATTAATCAGGGTATGCTTACAAATGATCTAAGAAGGGAATATTGAACTGCTGAATATTTTATGATGAAAAATCCACATTCTATTAGTGATTCATCCATTATACTAGTGTATGAGTGATATATTTTAACCATTTAGAAAATAATTTTCGTTATCCAATTTTTAGAATAGTAAAAAGTTATGTTAGTAATATATCATGGGAAGGTGAAATAGGTCAATGGTGGAATCTTATTAAGAATAAGAGTCAAGGGGAATAAATTGACTCCATTGAATGAGATGAGTTTAGGAAGATATTTTTCATTAATTACATCCAAAATATTCCATATAAAAATATGGGGGTTTAATTCCTAGAGATTAATAAAAAGGAGTAAGAATCCATTGGTATTAATGAGGAAAATTTTACACAAGTTGAAAGGTATGGTTATTTTTTAATAATTAGCCTTTACAATCCTAATTGATTGATTTTTAGTGGATAAAAACTAAGTATGCAAAGGAAATTAACAATAAAAGTCATTATTAGTTATTAATTAATCCATATATTTGAACTTAAGGTAGAAATGTAAATTAATGATTACCATGGGTTGAAAAAGAAAAGGAAGTTGAAGTCTTATGAAAAACACAAATAAATTAAATGGTGGAAAGAAATTCCATCCAAATACATTCTATAAATTAGGGAAGAAACATCAATGTAATTGTTTAAATTCAATGGGTAGGTTCATTAAATCTAGGAAGGTGGTTCATAAAGCCTGTAAATATCAAACAACGATGAATAGACTGATTTATTCTATGAAGGAAATGAAGATTAAAACAGATGAACTGTTGACTCACTAATGCTTTAAATGAATGTATTATGGAAATTATGTAAACTAGTTCACAAACATGAAGGTTTTTTATGATTATCGACATTAATACCCTCTTAAGACCAAATACAATGGTAAATCTCATGTGATCATGACTATTGAAGTGGGTTATGAGAAAGACGCAGTGAAAGGTTCAATAATCATCTAATCAAGAAAATAGAATATATTATTTGATTCTAGACATAAACACTCTTTTATATATAATGAATTTGAAAAAGGAATTGAATTACTAGATCAATGATTAGATATTGAGTTAGGTATTAAAAATCCTAATGGTATTATAGTCACATATAGAGTCTATAGTTCTGCTCCGATTGAGGTTTGTGGTAAAATGTTTCCTGAAAATATTATGATTTTACCTTTAGTTAAATTTGATGTGATTATAGCATGTATCAACTTACATCATGTGGAAACTTTATTAATTTATATGGAAGGGAATTCACAGTTTATATTCTTCATTAACTTATGATCATTAATCAGTGAAATGATGAAAATAAACTTACAATGGTAATTACTTATATATTATGTGTCTTAATTCCTACCCATAAAAGTTATTTAACTTTGATGGTAGGGGAGAAACTCAACATCAAACATATTCCTATTTTTAAGAGTTTTTTATTTCTTTCCATGTGAATTTCATGGTCTTCCAATGAGTCATGATGTTATGTTTTCAATATAACTCATACATAGTTATACAACTATTTTAATGAATCCATAAATAATATCACCAATTTAATTTCATATATTGAATAAGAAACTAAAAGGGAATCTTTATGATGAATTTATTTAGTAAAGTGAATCACCTTGGTTTTCACAAGTTCTTTTTAAAAAGTAGAAATACAAATCAATTTGATTGTAAATTTATTATTAAGAACATAAAAAGATTAATAAGAGCATGAAGAAAATTTTATGATAGTGTTAATGACCCTGAGAATGGATTTTTTTTATGAAAAATTTAGCACGTGTGAATTTTTTATTTATAAAGTTTTATTCATAGTTCTTATAATATTATGTGTGGGTATATTAGTGGAAAATTCAAAAAAATTGTTATACAATGGAATAGAACAAACACAACAATCTAAATACATATTTTTCATAGGTTTATTAGATATTACCAATGACGTGTGAAAGATTTATCATGACTATATAATATACTCAACAAGTTTACTCAGAAATGGTTTATGTTCTTATGGAGAGATGAATGTAAAGAGAATTTCAAGGACCTAAAAAAATGTTAGTAAGTTAACATATACTCACAAAACCCTATAGTGGAGAAGGGTTTATGATATTTAGTTATGAAAAAATAAGGGACTAGTCTGAGTCCTCATGTATAATGATATAGTGATAGCATGTGCCTAATTCCTTTCGAAATAATATAAGAAAAAGTACCTGACCCATTATTTGGAGCTAGTAGAAGTAACTTTTGAAATAAATATATAGAGGAATTGTCATCATGGATAACACTGTGATATATATACTGATCAGAAATGTTTCATGTATATTTTCATAATTAATGAGTTTAATATGCACTAGAGATGATTTGTTGGAGCTAATTAAAGACTATAATTCTAAATACATTATCACCCTGGTAAAGAAAATAAGGTAGAAGTTGTTCTAAATCAAAAGTATCATACTAGATTGCTTATGTTGAGGAAAAAAATGATCCAATATTTATGGATTCTCAAAGAATTGATATGGAGATCTGGAAGGAAGGGGTGAAATATTATCTATATCAAATGAGTGTCCGACCAGCTATCCAAGTGAAGATTAAAGAGGCATAAAAGGATGATGTGGAATTATAGAATAAGGTGAGAAACATTCTTGAGTTTAACCAGGATTTTTATGGAATAATAATGTTCAAGATTCATGAATGTTTATAATTTATAATATATTTGAAGAAGGAGTTTTTGGATAAATCTCATATTTCATCATTCTTTATTCATTATAAAAATAAAAAGATTTATAGAGATATAAAAGAGTGTTTCTAGTGGGAAAAAAATTGATATTCCAGAATACTTATATAGGTTCTTAGTATGATATCATGTTATGGATGATAGAGAAAATTCTAAGGGCATGTTATAACTATTACCCATGGAATAAGGTTATATGATTTTTAAAGAAGATAAATGTAATACCTAGTGATATTTTATCTTGTGATATTATTGATTGAGTATTTATAGTAGCTTATCACTTGGTGATTACACCAAACCTTTCTCAAGTTCTTGATGTGTTCCATGAATCTCTCCTAAGGAAGTACATACATGATCCCTCACTATATTAAACTCGTTGGTCATAAAAATTCATCATGACATCTCATATGAATAAAAACCAGTATAATTATTAAATTGTATAGATAATGTGCTACAAAATAAGACTACTCACATGGATAAAGTTCATTTAGGAATTATAAATTTTAAGATTCTACTTGGGAACCCAAAGATGTACGGAAAAAATGATTTCTTCATTTGTTTATATTATAATATGGGAATTTATAGGAATAAATTATTCTATAGGGGGTAGAATGTAACACGGTAAGATTTTAGGAAATAAAATTTTTTTAAATAAATTTATTTTCACCAATTTCTTGTGTTACATGCAACAATGAGTTTAAACGAACCACGATATACATTTAAAATGTTACAAAGTTATCGTTTTTTCTATGCTATTATAATGGTATTTATGAATAGTAATAAATAAATTATGAAAATGATTTCTTTAAATATGTATAAAATTAATTCATTGGTAATCAATTAATAAAAATTAAAATCAATTTAATATAAAGAAGTTTTTTATGAAATAATGTTTCGTGTGCAATGTGTGTTTATATTCAAAAAAAAATTGATTTCTATTTCTAAATGATTTCAATGAAATTTATGTTTTAAATAATTTTTTTATGTTTTATATAATAATTTTTGTTGTCATGGTATTATAATAAATGAAGTTTTAGTCTTGAGAATGTATTTTTTCTTCTAAAAAGGGGTTTTCATAGCGTTTTTTGAACTTATTTTAAAATATAATTTTCCCACTTATATAAATTGAGTATTAAAAAATGGATCCCATATTTATAATTAAATGTTTAAAATTATATAAATAATCCCCTTTAATTTTTTTAATCCAAATAGGAATCATAGTAATTTTTTATCACTTTAGTAATGGTAAAACATATAAAATAGGGTTAAAACAATGGGGTAAGGAAATAATTTTTTTTCAAAACATTTGTTTATCCTATTAGATTGTTGGATTTATTATATTTCCTTCTAAGTGCAATTTATATTTCCACTTGGGGGAATATTTAATTTTATATGAACTAAAATTTAATTTAATAAAAGAAAAATATCAAATTTGTATCTATGACTTTAAAATTTATCTTATGCGTTCACATAGGGACACAAATATTTGTTAATGAATATTAATGATTATTTTGATCATCATGAAATTATTTTGATGATGGAAATTTTTGGTAAATTTTAGTAAATATAAAATTACCTTAAATCCTTACGTAATTCTTAATCAATATTTTTCAATTAATAGAAAAAAATTTAAATGATTCTAAAAATATTTAAAGTAATATAATTTGAGTGATTTATAATTTTTTAATAATTTTAAAGATAAATATGACATATTATTAAATTTTAAAAATATTCTATAGTTATTATTCAATTTTATTGGTGTATTTGAAATAAAATAAAATTAATAGTTCCAAAATTGACATTAATGACATTTTATAATATGTATTAATTTATTTGATGACTGAAAATTTATTAAAATATTATCATAATCCATGTAAATGTAATATGGTTTAATATTACCACCATGGTCTATTTTAGAGTCATTGTTCATTTATATTATCATTCCCAACCCTTTATGTTTGAAATAATTATTACTACAAATTAAGTAAAAAATGATTAACGAAGGGGTTAATAAAAAAGATAAGGTGTACAATGAAACCAAAAATAATATAAGTATCATTTATTTATATTATTTAAACAATATATTATTTTTATTCAATTTCATGACCCTTTGGAATAATTTTTGTGGAGAATTAATTTATTATATTTTAATCTTTTTGGAAATTACATATGTGTTCTCTCCATCCATTATAAAAGGACACCCATATTTCATCTTAATTACACCACATTGATTCTTCAATATTGAAAAAAACCTTTAAAATTTTATTCTAAATTTATATGGAAACGTATTATTGGTTTTGGTCTCCCCAAAAGACTAACCCTACAATCCTTGATAGGCCATACAAATGAGTTCTTTCAAAGAATATATATTGGACTTAATAGAAGACTTTTATTTCTTTACATATTTTTTTACTTATTCTAAATCTATGATATTAATCATAAAATAATAAATTAATTATAATAAAAATACTTAAATGTTATTATGATTTTGAAAAAAATATTATTTACCCTTTTTTCCATCAAATGGGAAGTTAAAGTATTACTCGTGTGTACGTGCGACTTACTATCTCTATGTAGTGATACAACTATTTTTTCATAACAGTAATTCATGGATTGTAATAATTATGGGTATAATTTCTATATTTATATTTATGAAATAATTATACTTTTAAAATTTTAATATCACATCTACCTTCTTA
Organism: Viscum album; assembly: GCA_963277665.1. Taxonomy (NCBI): domain Eukaryota; kingdom Viridiplantae; phylum Streptophyta; class Magnoliopsida; order Santalales; family Viscaceae; genus Viscum; species Viscum album. Next base: position 244,100,340 of record OY728135.1, on the reverse strand, counting down.
GATTCCTATCCGTTGGAAAACAATAAAGTCGTCTGTGCATACGTGTAGACTACTTCCTCCTCAAAGAGATATTATTCATTTTTTTGTTTCCATTTTACATGGATGGTAATAAAGATGTATTGGATGAATATATATGATTTATATGAAATAATAATAATTTAGGAAATGTAAATTTTTGTATACCTTTAATTTGTTCCATCTATCAAAATGTCAAAACAACGTTCATGTCTTTGTACGACCTACCATCATCATTAACTGCTTAATTCATTTTTTCAATTTCTACCTTTTATGGATGAATATAAATATATTTACAATTAATATATATTATATTTATATCATGATAAAAATTATTGAGATTATTTAACCAAGATAAAATTTTAAGGATTTAGACATTCGAACAGAAACATTTATAAAAAATGAGGCATTTATCACCCAAACCAACGATTAAAATAGAAAATTGTTAACAAAAAGGTGATAAGAAATCATAAGTAAATAATAAATGGTATGATATATATTATTATGGTTCTATAATACATATATAATATATAAATATTTATTATATAGGATTTATGAATGTGTATAATGAAAGATGAGACTTGAGGTGAGGGATTTATGTTTCAATCCTTTTTTTAATCAGTGTTTTTTATGATTGAAAATTTGTTGAGGAAATTATATGACTCTTATAAGATAGATAAAATTGATTTTTTTTTGTAATAATTTTAATTTATTAAGGATACATTTTCTGTTATTTTTTTCACTTTAAGTACTCAACAGATTAAAATAATATTTTTAATGAAAACCTACATTATTTCTTTCTTATGTCAAAACTATTTTTTATTCCATATCCATTTTTTAAAAAACGTTTAATATAATATTTTTAATAACATTTTATTATTTTTTAAATTCATTTGACCAATTTTTTGATTTTTAATTTTTTTTAAAATGAGTCTTCTCGTCACTTTCCAAATGAGAAATTTTTGCACTTTTTATAATAGTTTGAAAGAAATGATTTATATTAACCTATACAGAATGAATAGAATTTTATAAAATCATAAAAAAATTAATTTTATGTCTCATCTACAAGATTCAATGTTTTTTTTTCAAATAATATTTTTCACATCATTTGAAAAAAGTTTTTATTTAAATATGCGATTTCAATGTAAAATGGTATTTCCCTCATGAAATATTCTAGTGATTATTTAAAAATAAATTTCATCAATTTTCATCAATGATATGTTAATTTCATGTTAATTATGTTTTACTAGGGATGTGTTACATTAAAATATACATGTTTGTTCTCTAAATGGTTTCTGTGTGTGATTATGATATGTTTACAAAACCCATTTATTTTACATGGGAAATGATTTGATGAAATTATGAAATATTTATACAGCCTATTTTTTTCATTGGGTTGGGTATGATGATATGAGGAATTTTTTACTATATTATAGAACACATATGTATGGTTTTTATAATATGTATGGTTTTTATAATGTGATGGGTGGGTCCATAAATAAATATCCCTCCAATGTATTGGGTAAAGTTTTATATATCATGAGATAATTATTGGAAACTAGATGATGTTCTTAATCCAATATAGGAAACAAGTCGATGTTATGGATCAATTATTGGAACATGTGATGATTCCTAATTCACTATGATTTCATGGTCTCTGTAGTTAACCTTGATATATAAAATGGTTTATATACCTTTTATGGAACCACATATTATTGACATGAACTTATGTATCATGATTGATTTATGAATATTTATCAGTCTTATAATTATTTTATTTTTAAATGATAATAAATTTTACCATGACTCATGATTTTGATCTTTTACTGATTAGATATGGAATTTTTAAGTTATTATCATGATCTCATACCCCTATTCTTATTTTATTCGGTCATATTATCATATATTAATATCTCCTAGGATTACCATTACTGAGTATCTAAGATGACCATTTTTATATGTTTTTCCCCTAGTTATGAGGAAAGGATTAAGTTTGGTATTTCAAGAAGGTAAAATTTTGGAATAACTTTATAGGAGATGAGAAAAATATATACAAAAATATATTAATGAATCTAGTATCCAAATACAATAAAACATTATGGTTATGGAATTGTTCAAAAATTTATATATGGAATATTCATATAATATTTATGTATAAAAATTATATATCTTTAGAGGATCCCCCCACTAGAAGAATAAGTATATTACTTGGAGAAGGATTTTCACAAAAAAGGTTTTGAATGTATAAACACCACAAATATGTTAGATCTTTCGATGTAAGGAATGTGTATCTTGAAGTAAGTTTCTCAATGTTTAATTACAAATGGATCAATGAAGATGCAATGAAATATTTATTCTAGTATAATCTTGAAACAAATATCCATGAACATGAAAAAAACGTTTAAAAATACATTAACATCAAGGATTTTCAATATTATGAAAAATTTGATAAGGGTAAGGAACATGAATGTTTGTTACAATAAAAAGTTATGTTTCATGAAGAAGAATTTTAAATAATTTTTTTGGTCCAAAAATAGAAAGTGATTATGATTGGAGATTTGAAAAACAACCTCAACATGAAATGTCTAGATTTTGAAGTCCAGATTGTTAATCTTGAGAAGACATATATTGAGTCTTTAAAAAAGATAGTTAACATTTCAGATTGTATAGAATACTCATGGTATGATTAAAATATTACAATACCTCTAACATGTGAAAATAAGATCATGTATTTGTTGAATCTTCTATCTCAAGAAGTTGGAAAGAATAGGTACCATCTTATAATAATGTTTCTAACCCTATTTTTATTGAATAGATATGTTTGAAAAACAAAATATTTGCATGCGTGGTTGAAAAAGGTGATATGAAATGTACCACAATTCTTAGGGTGGATAGAAAAAAGAGTATGGAAGATGGCTCCCAATGAATTTACCAACAAATTATGAAGAAATACCAAAACCATCCTATAAAATAAATAAGAACATCAAGGTTTGTGTGACAATGTTGGTGCTCTAAAATATTTTGGTATTGTGCATTGGTTTTTTGGTACAATACTCTAAAAGATTAATTATAAATGATTCCCATGCAAAGGGGTATAAAGCTAAATATATATATGAAACACCCATAGGTTATGAAAAATACAAATACTACAAGATGATTTTCAAAACGTGAAAATATCTATGATGTATACACTCAATATGGGGGTCACAGGGTTAGTAAATCATCATCTCAATGTGTATCTAAAGATGATCAGAAAAGAAGAATAAAAACGTTTGTTAAGAATGAATAATACTTGGGTAGTAAGAAGAAGAATTTTGTAGAAAAAAATTCCCTGATTAAGATATCAGGTGTGAAAGGTAAGAAGTCCTTAGATTTCAAATCCATGAATTTCAAGAAATGTACGTCATCCAAACTAACTAATAATAAGGATTGTACTCAAAATTACTTATTTGGAATATAAAAACCCATTTCAAACATAACTAATAAAATTCAAGTAATATTTATTGATGATTTATATATAATCAGTAAAATGGATGATGCACCAAAAAATGGAACAGAAAAATTACAAGGACACATTCCAAAAAAATTTAATAATTTTATCTCTTTGAAGCTAAACATAGATTGAAACACACCTAGATATTTCCCTAAAATAATTCCATCATAAGAATAACTCTTAAATATGATGAATGTTTCACCATGTGGTACACGTTACCTAAAGGATACTAAAAATATAATGATCACATATAATGAAATTGAGGATGTTATAAAATTATAACTGTTAGAGTTAGGAATAAAGATCATATTTGAAAACATGTTGAGTAGTGGAGATAGAGAAGAATGGATGAGAAAACTATCTCTTCCTTACTATTAACATTAATGGATCAAGGAATAGAACCATTATTCACTTAAACTTTATGTATTATATTTATTATTTCAAAACATGGAATTGAAGGTGAAGTCTAATCTAAATGGAGGAACCTAGGATAGTTAATAGATACCAATTTTGGAGAGATAAGATAAAGAAGTTTTTATAAAGTAATATTTCCTATGTCGGTTTACTAGAAATAAGTAATTTGACCATTATTATTTAATATAAAGGGGATATTGTCAATAAATGATAGTAAAGTGAATATGACCACATCTAGATTTGATCATACATTCCAAATTCCAAAGTAATACATTAAAGAAAGTACATCCATGGTGATGATATCAAAATTATCAATACACTATAATTCCATATAATAAATATCTATTTTTGTGCATTCTCAAAAAAAAATGTTTCTATAACATATATATTTAATAGATTTATCATTATAGTGATATTAGGGAAAGTATCGTTGAGGTGAAGAAAAATAGTGTGTGATTAAGTTTCATCTAGAATCATTATCTCATGAAAGGTTAATTATTATATAATGTCCCAGAAGGAATTTTATTCGAAAAGGAATGTTTTTATTAATATATAATCCTTGGTTACTCACAAGAAGTATCTTAACAAAATTGGAGATAAATTGAATTAACCAATGGTATAAGAAATGTGGAAGTATATAAGTGATCTAAGGAAACTTCTCCTACCTGTTTCACTTGAATGTTTTTAATCCATTAGTTGATGTTAGTGCATGAGTTTTATGTTGATCTATATTATAAGTTTTTCATATATTAATAAGTATTATTAGAGTAGAATAAAATTGGAAAATCATTAAAGAAAATATGCAGAGTTTTCTTTCCATGAGGTGTCAAGAATAGTTGGAAAAGGAAAACATTCATTTGAAAATCAAATCATCTTATTTTCTTCACTGAGAATGGATCATACAGACTTAGAGTAAAATAATGGATGTCACATTTATTGGGAACAAACTCATACCTTATTCCCATGAACATTTTTTTAATGATAGTGACAGAAAGTTAAATGAAATTTTAGAATATTGGATAACTAATTGGTAGAAAAAGAAGACAAATATTAACATATTAACATATTCATTATAAAAGTAATTTGATGGTATTAATGGTACTCTAAACAAATAAAAATGGGGATATTTAAGTGACCACTATGTGTGTAAGTTGTATTTGTATTCAATGGATTCCATTTATTTTCAATCTTTTTCAATGAAATAAAAATATTTCATTGACATAAATATATTGTAAAATATAGAAAGAATAAGTTACGAGAAATTTGTGTTGATGTATCATGGATGGGTAAAAAAGTTAATGTAGCTTTAATGAATGGATAAAATAGAAAGGAAGTTATCGAGTCTTATTATCTTAATAAACATATAAATTTTTTTCTTACTTTAGTGGAGTTAGATATTATTCAATACTTGAATGTATAATGTTCTTTTATAGTCTTTTAGTTCACTTATGATGATTAATGATCTATTCTTAATGTCTCAAACATGTGCATAATGTTTGAAGAATCATGTTTTTATCAAAATTATGATGTTTCCTTAACAGTATAAGGTGTTTCCATAATATTTTTGAAAACAAAAATGGAAATCAGATATAATGACGATTATTAGAAGAGGGCTACTGTATTGAGGTGATCGGACAATGTCGATTGTTCGTAAGTAATTGGATGATGTTTTTTAAGGAGCACCATCACAAAATGTTTACAATAGACATAGTATTATTAATTATTCATTATAGATTCCATTAAAGAAACTTTCCCCCATCATCTATCACAATATTTCAAATGGACTAGGATGTAATGATCAATACGATAGAGGAAATTTTGGAAGAACACTGAATGACCATACACAATGATAATAGACTGGTATAAAGTGACTAAGTTGATTAGATGATAAGTGGAAATTAATGTTGGACCAATCACATTAATTGTTATATTAGACAAATACTAACCCTAAAAACTATATCAGTTGATGCTTGTTGGCGGATTAGTTATTGTTTAAATCTCACAATGCCTTATGGAAGAGATTCAGGATAATGTTTAGAAGATGTAAGATTACTCTAAAATAGAGTTCAGTAGGTTTAAGTCCAAAGGGGACATTGAGGATTAACTGTGAAATGTTCAAGTGATGATGATATTAAAGTTACTATAGAACTTAGTGGAACTATGGTTCCCAAACATTGTATAGTGATTATTGAAGTTGAATGAATAACATTTTTAAGTCCATTAGATATACTTGTACAAATATTGAGATTTGAAGTGGGGAAGTTTTAATGATCTATTGAAACAAGTTTTAATGAGTTTGTAGCAGATGAGAAGAATTATGAGGTTTTTTCTAAGAAATTGGTGAATCATCATACAAAATATATGGTTAACTTTTTCTTGAATGATTAAACATTTTTTTCTTGATGAATCCAACAGTTAACAGAATCACATGATGATCATAAAAAAATAGATTTACAAATGACCGATAGGGGTTTTTTATTCATTAGGCATAAAATAATTATTCAAAACTAGTCATCATACAAAATAATGTATATGATTTTAGTAGATAAAGGTTTCTGAAATATTAATTTTTTTTACCAAAGAACATTAGAGGAAAAAATGAATATTTTTAAACAATGTTTTCTTAGGTTTCTATATAGTTCCACATGACAAAAGTATCAAAGTAATGTCATTAATGAATGTGTTACAAAGGAATCATGATGATTATTAAAAAGTATTCTGATGGATTTCTAAAAATTCATCATAAAAAATTAGTGTAGAAGATCTTATGGGGTTTATCAGATGGTGGAAAACTATAAAAAATATGAGAAACCATAATGTGTCCTTTGATGGTTTTCTAAGATGTTCTTATGAAGTGTTGATAAAATAATAATAATAGTTTTCACTAGATGGAAGTGAAGTTATAAATATTTTCAAAATGAAGGATCAAAGGTTTTTATGAAGTTTTTATAAAGATATTAATTATAGTGATTCAAATCAAGATGATCAATGTTTCAATAATTATGAAGGGAAGATCATATCTCTAGAGAAATTTCATGCGGGTTGAAGATTAACTTTTATTACTTGATATAAATAAGTTTATTATAAGGATTGGTTGAATCTAATTTTTTAGGTTGTTTGAAGGTGGTAAAAAATAGAATGTTTTTAGTGGGATTTTCAAACATTTTGTAGGATGTTACAATTTGAAATATGCACCTCACCCGAAAAATCAGAGTACTAGTTCCAATATAATATGGGTGATTATGCATTAATAAAGGGGTTATGAAATAGAGAGCTTCTTAAATATGAATTATAATGAAGAATTATTATGCCATAATGAAGTTTGGAACATAAATATAGATAGGAATTTTCGTTTGTGTTAAATTTTCCTACAAAGAGGAATCACTTGAAAAATGGGGTACCATATGGTCTAAAATAACCGGATAGAGAAATAAAAAACTAGATGAAGAAGAGAAGAAGTGATCAGATGTACAAGTAACAAGCTGATAATAAGATGTTATAAAAAGAAGAACCACTAGAAGAATAGGTTTCATATGATCAAAAAAATATGAATTGATCAGTTACATACCAGACATATTTTTTCTATTAATTTTATATTGGATAAAAATGAAAATAAGAAATAAATGGAAGAACTTCTACTGGGAAAATGTATATCAAAAGAATAGTACCAGATGAACTTGTCTCACGAGGGGAAGGAGAAGAGGGTTTCAAAAAAATTGTCGTAGTATAAATGACCAATAATGAGATACAAGTTGGGCAAGGTCACCATAATCAATGGATTCAAGATTATTTTAATCCCCCATATTAGAGTTTAGGGAACCACAATTTTGATAAGGATTTTTTTAGAAAAAATAGCATAAAGGTATCTCATTATAGTAGATAATTCATGTACTAGTCATCACCATATGTTGAAAGAACTAGAAACTCTTATTGAGTATTAATAATATTGAAAATACCATGTGCCATATTTTACATGTTCTCATATACATGAATATGATATAGAAAAGAGAACGGGAGAATCATCTTCCTAACAGGTCTAATTGTTAAAGAGATAAAATATTATAATGGGATAAAAAATGTTCCCAACACTAATTCAACCCTCTTATAGGGATGACTATACCATGAATTGGTCATCTCAAATATGTGAATTATGTAAATCTATCTCTTTTGGACATAAAATTGAGAGTGGAAAGGGTATAATTGAAGTCATGTAATCTTTGGATTCTTCATGATGAAGTTTTTTTTTGAAATTTCTTCAAGGTTACCTAGAAGATTCTATAATGATCAAAGTGAAATAGAAGGTACATTCCATGTAAGATTTTTACTCATATAAGTGACTTTAAAATTAGTAGCATGTCAGGAATGAAAACGCATAGTAGTTATTTTTTCAAAAAATAATTAAATTCTTATAAATTCTATCCAGAGGATGTAGAAAAAAATTCAAATGTGAAGAATAATATTCCTTGATTGTAATTATTGTCAAATAAGTACATGAAGAAGAAAATTTCAATGAACCAAATAGTGTAGTTGATCTGAAAGTTTAACAATAGAGATTTGTTGAATAGAAATATTTCAAAAGAAAGAAAAGTAAAAAGATTAATTATATTATAAAATAATACAATGAATATGTGGATCATTTGGAGGAAAAAATTAAATATATACAAGAATATTTGTATAATCAATTTTCTATTTTGGGGATATCAAAGGAAGTCATGAGATTCATGATTGATATTGAAAAATTAAAAAAGACATCAACGGTCTTAATTAAATCCTATAGGGGAGAGAAAAGAAGTTTTAATCACTTTAAAAAGTGATATTTCATTTAAATTTTTTTGATTCATCATTGAAAAGAAATGATTTATAGATGAAACTTCAATTTAAGTGATTCAGTAATAGATAATTTATTTAATGGTCCATGAAATCCGTCAAAGGTGTTAAAAAAATTCTAGTTGAAAAAACAACCATATTGGTGTGTAAAATTTCAATCGGCTTTGATTTCAAGAAATAAAAAAATAAAAAGTGATATATTTGATCTAGGGAAAGTAGATGGATGGTAATTTTGACATCAAAACTATATCACTACAATATTGAACATTGATTTCTCAAAACAAACTAAATCAGTGGTCCCTGACTAATCCTTGATTCTCAAATACTTTTCATCAATCGAGGTGATATTTTATGGTTGAGGACCAGTGGATAAATGAGGGATATAATGTTTTTTCCACCAATGGTGTTCCAATTTTGTGTCTACCTTGGAACACTATATCATACTATTAAGTAGAAGGAATCTATTTTAATAGGGAAACAACCAATAGTAAGCAAAGGATAATGATTACATATCCTTCATGAAATAGAATAAATTATTTCTATGGATACTATAATAAATATTTTAACATTAGGAATAAATTTATTGACTATTGGAATATCGGGAGTTGAAGAAAGAAAATTAGAGATTATAGAAAAATGAATAAAAGGGATCTAAGAAAAATACTTCTGAGTAATATTTACTTTCTTTAGGAAGAAGAAGAAGATTATGAATTCACAGTGCATGTTGAGGAGAAATTAAAGAGTCCATCTCTTGTATCTACATAATTTATTTGGAAGGAAATGAATAATATTCAGAGATAATGTATAATATAAATTACACATAAAGTAACAAAGAACAAAAAACCTATATTCTTAATAGTGAATTTCCATTGAACATGAAAAAATATAAATATTTTGAAAAATATGAATGTAACAGTTTATAGAATTATTCATTTTGAAAATATAGGAGCTTTAAAGAACAAGGGGAGTGGAAATACCCATTTTTTTGAAAATGAGGTGAATAATACCAAAGTGATCCATATTGATGGGCTACGATACAATATTCCAAGTGAGAGTATACTTAATTACTCTTGTCTTGAGGTTAAATTTAACTAGAAAGTGTTTATAATAAAATGTGAAGTTGTAAATTCTCATACAGATGAGTCTGTGCAGGTTCATGCGGATATGGTTGCAAAAAGCGTACTACCTACAAGTTTATTGTCTGTCTAAATTGTCACTGACAATAGGTTTTCTTTGCTCAATGTTGAGGATTCTAATGAAGAGTATGATGACCATGCTTTGGATGAGCATGCGTCAGGTGATCCCAATGCAACTACTGTTGGTCCTTCGGAGAGGCAGGCGATACTAACATTTGATGGTCCTAGCACTAGGCCCAGATCGAAAAAAAAGAAAAATCCTATTTTGGAATTGTCAAGGGATTGGAAACCCTCCCACGTTCAGGTCCCATAGACACTTTTTATGACCAATATGACATTACTGGTTGGAATTCTTAAACCAAGGATGAAATTTAAAAATTTTAATTCATTCAAATGGGCTTATCTGGGATACTTCTTTTTTGAAAATAATTATCTTAACACGAACTTGGAATCCTTGTGGGTGTTGAAGTAGGATAGTGCCTCAGTTAGTTCAGTGTTGTCTGATGCTCAATCTATTACTCTCACTTGCTGTTTTGGTAATGCCTCATGTTCAGTGATGTTTGTGTATTCTTTTAATCTCTATACAAGAAGACAAGCACTATGGAAAAACATATTGGATATTTTAGAGAACATGTCGAGCAGCTGGGTTTTACATGGTGTCTTCAATACTATTCTTCATCCTAAGAAAAAGACTGGTGAGAAATTTTGTCCTGCTTTGGCTTCTGATCTTTTAGCTTTTTTAGACAGTTGTGGTCTCACTAAGGTACCCATTTGTGGAGTTGAGTTTACATAGAGCCCACTCACCATTAATGGGAGGTAGGAAAGTAAGTTTGATAGGTTCTTTGTGCAAGTGGATGGAGGGAATTCAGCGATTGATGTTTATGGGATAACTCTGCTAAGGTTAAATTCTGATCACAACCCCATTCTTGTTGATGTTTTCTTTCTAACTTTGAGGTCAGTACCCCTTCCCTTCAAGTTTAATAATGTGTGACTGCTTATCCCGGGCTGCGGAGAACTTATCCTGGATGCCTGGAAAAATGATTTTTTGGGTTTCCCCTCTTACATTATTTGCTAAAAATTAAATCTTGTCAAGTAAAGGTTGAAGAAATAGAGCAAAAACTCATTTTCCGCCATTGATAATGACATTAAAGAGGCCAAAACTACTCTGTTAAACTGTCAAAAATATGGTTTGGATCAATACTTACAAACTCAAAATGAAATACAAGCAATAGAAAATCTATAAAATCTCTTGGATTTGAAAGAAAAATTGGCATGAAATCAGTTCAATTTTAGTTGGCTAAGGAATAGAGACAGAAATACAAAATTGTTTCATTGCATGAATTGGTAGAAAAGAGACAAGAGAAGTATACAATCCATTAACATTGAGGGGACTCTCATCTCCTCAGAGAATGATATTTCAAATCCATCCATTACCTTCTTTGAAAATCATTACACAGACCATGGCGATGAAAACTCTAAGAAAATAATCCATTTTTTTGATCCTTCTATCAAGGATGACCTAAATAAGAAGCTTGTTGATATTCCCACAGAACGTGAGGTACATGATGCCCTTTTCTCCCTAATCATTGATAGTGTTGCAGGACCTGATGGCTTTATGAATAAATTCATTATGTTTTACTGGGATATTGTCCATCTTGAGGTCAAAAATGCTGTGAATGATTTTATTTAATCACCCCATATGCCCAGTGGAATGAACTCCAACTTCATTGGATTAATAAAAAAGAAAGATAATTCCCTTGAAATTAAGGATTTCCGGAATTTTTCCATTGGTAATACTATTCCAAAATTGATTAGAAAAATCCTAACTAGTTGACTGGGTGGTATTGCAAAGGGACTCATTTCTTGTAATCAATTTGGGTTTGTTCCAGGACGGAACATTCAAAATTGTCTCTTCACTGCCTCTGAGTGTGTCAATTCCATGAGGAAAAAGGTTAAGGATGGTAACATTTCATTGAAGATTGATATCTCTAGGGATTTTGATACTATGAGATGGAGTTTTATATTCACCATTCTTAATATGCATGGGTTCTTATAGAAGTTCATTGAAATTATTGGCACCATCATTGCAAGTTCCAAGCTATCTATTCTAATCAATAGATCTCCTAGGGGATTCTTTAAATGCTTAAGAGGGATCAGGCAAGGCGACCCTCTCTTTGGAATGATTTTTTCTATCGCAGAGGATTACTTAAGCTGGTTCCTCACTAATCTTTCCAATTTTGGATGGCATCAGAGGATGAAAATTGGGCATGAGTTACATGCCCCCTCACATATTTTCTATGCCAATGACATTCTTCTTTTTGGGAGAGATGATAAAGGAACTATCTCTTATATCAAGGGCATCTTCTCACACTATGAAGAGGTTTCAGGTTAGGTTATTAATTGGGGGAAATCATCGGCTATGTTTGGTGGTGGTATTCTCGCATTGAAGCATTGTATAGTGGCACGACGGCTTGGTGTCAGGAAGGGAGTGATTCCCTTTATTTACATAGGGATGCCTCTTTTTTGGGGTAGGGTTAAAAGGTGCCATTTGGAAAGTATCACTCTGAAGATCATAAATCAGTTAGAAAATTGGAAGGGTAAGAACATGTCTCAAGCAGGGAGGATATGTTTGGTCAACTCAGTGGTCACTTCGATCATTGTTTATTCCTCTTCATTGTATAGATGGCCCAGAGCTATGATTAAGGAGCTAAATAGCAAGATCATAAATTTCATTTGGACTTGCTTGATTCATGAGAGAAATATGGTCACAGTGGCTTGGAAAGACTGCATCAAACCTTCTCATATGTGTGGATTGGGTGTCAAAGATATCATATTATTCAATGATACCTTGATCAGCAAGTTCACTTGGAACTTAATTTCTAAATCAGATGATTCCATGGACTTCCTTTGAACTAGGTTAGTTGCAAAGCTTTACAATGGGTACTCTAACCATCTCTGTTCATATTTTTGGTATGCCATTAAACAGGCCTATGCTGACTTTATGGCTCAGTCGAAATGGATTGTTTGCAAACAATCCTGTTTTAACCTTTGGATCATCCCTTGGATGTCTCGGCCTCTTTGTGATGACGTTTCCATCCCTCCTCTCTTAAGAGATACTTCCATTGCTAACTTCTAGGGTTACTCAACAATCATTAATATGATTCTGAATCATGTTGGCAATGAAATTTCTTAGTAATGTTACTCTGATTATGGCACTTTGGTATGGATTACGAATCTTAATGGCATGTTTAACACAAGGGAGGGATACAGGTTACTATGCGGTGCTTCCCTGGACCCTCCATCTTGGGTCACTGATTTTTACAAGCCTTTAATTCCCCCGACCTTAGCTTTACTCATCTGGAAAATTTGGAAAAAAAGGATTCCTTTATAGGCCATGTTGCAGCAGTCTGGACTTTGTCTGGCTGCTGCTTGTATGCTCTTTATGCAGGCAGAAGAAAATGATGATCATGTGTTTGTTTCCTGCAATTTTTATTCTAGATTATGGATTTATGTGAAGGGGATTTTTAATTACTTCTTCCCCTCATTTTTGATTGAAGGAATAATGAAATTTATATGTAGAATTGACTGCAGTATGCAGGTCCAGTCCCTTATTTTAACAGCCATGTCCACCCTGTTGTCTTCTATTTGGAAGGAAAGAAATGCTCTTATCTTTAGCATCACTACTCCATCATTCCATGCTACTATTATGGCGATCCATTGTGCCATTCAGACTGGTTCCAACATCCAAACCAGTACCACGAGGAATGATATTTCTGACCTTGTCTTGTTGAGGTCTCTTGGTGTTAATGGCAGGGAGAATAAGCCGCTGATGATGAAACACGTACGTTGTATTCCACCCATCTTGCGATGGTTCAAGGTCAACGTTGATGGGGTGGCTACTGGCGTTCTAGGTCACTCCGGATGTGGTTGTGTCTTCCGAACCCACAGGGGGTTTGTTAAAGGATGCTTCTTCCATTATATTGGAAATGCATTTTCCATTGAAGCGGAGCTTTGGGCCATGATAAAAGCTATCAGGAATGATGTACAGTATGGCTGGCCTGATCTATAGATTGAGTCTGACTCGTCTATTTCAGTTCAAATCCTTAGGGACCGGTCTAGGAATGTGGCATGGGGGATGTTACTGGCTTGGTTGGAATGTCGTTGGCTTGCAGACTCTCTCTCACTTGAAGTCCTACATGTTTACAGTGAGGCCAACCAAGTTGCGGATGCTCTTTCAAAGAAATTTATTGAAGAGTTGAGCTCCAGTTGGTCCTTTGTGTCGCCAGAGTTTTGTAATGTATTTGTGCAGGCTGATTGTGATGGTGAGACTTATACTCACCTTTGTAGACCGCCTCTTTGAGTCTGTGTTGTTTTCTTTACTTTTTCATTAATAAATTTTATTTGGAGCAGGCGTGCCTGCATCCTAAACATCTAGGTATATATGATAAAAATGGTGAAAAATACTTATTTGTTGAAAAACAAGAGAGAATATAACATCCTTGATATAGTATAAAAATATTTATTCGGTCTAATGAATATTTCTTGATAAAATGGGAGAAGATATTTCATTATATTCATTTATTACAATAACATAAGATCACAGACAATTTTTATACAATGAAAGAGAGATGAATGGATATGCGTGAAGATGTATTTGGGAAGAGTAAAAATTGAGGTCAAACATGAAATTAAGAAATTTTGGTCTGAAAATAGAACATATTAAAACTATAATGAGGTTGAAAAAATTTGAAGAAACTTTACTTAAATCATGATATTTCAATCTGGATAACTCTTAATCAATAAAGAGTTTTTGATCATTGAAATGGGATGATGAACAATATAGATTAAACTTTACTCATTGATGATGTTATTTCTTGAAACTATTATAAAGAGGTAGTATGAGTTGTAGTGTATACTAATAATCATACATTAATAATTTCTAGGGAATAAAGTACCCCATGTGAATTATTGTTCATAATTAATCCTTCATTGAAACACGTTCTAGTATTTAGAAATAAGCACTACATCTTAAATAAAGAATAAAATTAGGGCATGTATGGTGATAATATTAATGAGTGTGTATTTTTAGAAAAATAAAAAATTATTATGGCCTATAGATTTTATAATAAATGATTATTTAAAATTGTGTAGTGTAGTTTCCTCAAGGATATTAAGGATAAATATGTTATGAGATCAAGAGGAAGAAACATTGACATTTTCTATGAAGGAAAAGAGGATGAAAATAAATTCATTGAAACTCTGGAAGCCATATAGAGATATGTTGATGATTAAAACTCTAATTAAATTTTATAAGAAGAAGTTGTTACTGTATAATAGAAATATACACCTTAGATATGGAAGAAGATAACATAGTTTGATCTATCCAATATAATTATAGATAGAACTACAACAACACTGAAAAAGATAATGAGAAATGATGATTATGGGGATCTATTGTCAATATTATAACCAATCTCATTTGATAAACTAGGATAACACATCAAAGAGTTTAATATAAGTAGAATTTATCTCAGTGGAAAAGGCATACATTCAACTTAATTGGATGAAGAATTTTTTTGATTTCATCAGGGAAGAAGTGAAACGACCAATATTGATCTACTTTGATAACAAGGATGTGATAAAAATCATGAATAATCCAATATAACACTCTCATACAAAACAAATCAAAATTTGATATCTCATTATCAGATAAAAGGGGGAAAAAGAATATTCAAACAAGTATATATGGTAAATAATGATCAATTGGAAGACCTCATGACTAAGCCTTTGGCTACAATGGTTTGTGAGAAACTTATATTGAAACATGGTGTTCAACCTCCTCCCTTAGGATAATAAGGTATAGTGGGACCAGTATCCTTATGTGATTAATTTTTACTTACAATAACTGAGGAAAATTAATATTAATGGGAATATAGAAAACATGGTTTGTGTTGTTATAAAAAAAGATCATATTACCCTTTCCCTTTTGCTATATTTTCAAAGGGGGTTAAATATGGTGAAATTTCTAATGTTTCAAATTTTTTTCAACTATATTTGATAGTAATGAGAATCTAATTTTGGGGGGGTACATGGTATGAACATAGGGGGACCATTGGTATAGAATGTATCATGATATACTCTAATGATCATTTGTTTTCGACATTGATATTTTCACTGGTATACTTAGATTTATGGATGGGTTATTCTGGGGATTTCTAATCGCTTCAAAACATTGAATTTCACATTGGATTTCCAATAAACCGAAATGGGTAGAATGTTATCACAAAGATGACCTTAAATGGTGTTTGATTTTGATGTGGTGATTTATTTAAATCCTTTTTGGGTTGACTAAAAGAGTTTTAAAACCTTGAACAAAATTTATTAAAAATAATGGATTCCTGGTGGATGACTTGAAGTTTTTTGGAAAATGGGTTCGTTTCCCAGTGTTTTCCATGTTTTTGGGCTTGAAAATATATAGGTTTTTTTAAGGTCCATAATGTTTTTTGGATTAAGAAAATATATCTATATAGTGAGGTTTTGAATCCACATAATTTACTACATGGTTCATGTAGTCATATTTATGGAATGTGTAAGGAGTTCATGACCAGGGCTGTCATGCTCAAAGAATATTGTTTTTGTGAAGATGAATATGTTTATTAGAAAGGAAGAAAAAAAACAATGTATTGAAGAATTAATTGCTATAATATAGTTTTTTTGTTCAACCATTATGTTCTTTATTCAGTTCAAAAGGGGAATATGTGTTCCATGGAGGTTGTATGTGGTTATAAGGGAAAAAATATTATATGCCAGAAATCTTCTTTATGAAGTGGTTAAATAGTAATTAAAATTTATATTATGTTTTATATAGAATTTTCCTATAAATAACACTTAAAAACGTTTATGAATATTTTAGTTTATGTTAATGTGACACCTGATGATTTTATATAAAATTAAAGAAGCCAAGAGATGAAAAAAATATCTCAAAATGTAGTTTATGATAGCACTGTGGAGTGAAATGTCCATGAAGTGAAGTATACAGTTTAAAAGGTAGTTCCCAAGGATTAATTCATAAATTGGGGTGTTTAGTCCTTTGTGGGGAGTATAAATTACATGAGGTTGAGTTAATAGTGGATAGAATCACCACAAAAAGATTCCATGGGATGTGTAGTATGTTGTCTAGGAAGGATAGTACGTGGTACGTGGGGATGAGTATTTGTTGAACTGGGTTCCGTGTAGTTACTTTTCGTAATGATTTTTTAGTCATTTTTTACGTGAATAACATAGGTAAGTAATTTTTTAATACCATTGGTGTCATAAAAGAATCAAATTCAGGGTTCCACAATTAAAATTAAATCATACATTCTTGACATCAAGGAAGTGACCTTCAAGTTAATAAACTAAGGCAGTACTCACCATGTTTTGTGCAGAAGGAGTACAGAGAAGTGATTAAATAGAGGTTTTGAACTATCCCTAGACTCAATGTTAATGTAATAAATATGGTATAGATTAACCATGTAGGAACTATTATAATCCACCAAATATAGTGAAGCTTAATGGATTCCAATACAACAGAAAAATAGTCGATGTATTCTATTTAGACTATCCTTTAGTGGTAAACTAAGAAAACATACTTTTTTCAATTTTATTTAAACTTTAATATGTTTTTTGTATGAATATTTAGTCATGTACATTTAATAAGATCAAAAAAATTTGGGGACAATATCCTCTAACAAAATAAAAATTTTATACTCTAATTCACCGCACCCCTCTTAGGGTGGTCTAGGGTTTAACAACCACCAATAATTTATTCAAAAAAATTGAATAAATAATTTTTTACATTTAAATTAGTCTAAACCCTTAATATGAGACCAATTTTTCAGTCTCACAAAATCTTTCAAATATCATCTATAGTTATATTCCAAGCTTGATGCCTATATGTATGGCCTCATGCCATTGTAGTATATGTGTTAACAACTACACTCAAAACCTTCAATCATTAGGATCTATAAATCAATAAACCATATTTAGAAAAATAATAATTGAATACTCATCCATAACTTCATATTCCACTATAAATGTATTGTACAGGTAAAAATATAACTTATATAAAGATTTATTAGAATTAGGGTTTATTGAGAGAGGGAAATTGTGATGTGTAGTTAACAGTGGATTTTTTTATTTGAAAATGGAGTTAAAGAATGTGATATAAATCTTGGAATGGTTGGAAGGATTTTAGTTCTAGTTTTCAGAAGTTTATAGATATTCATTTTGAAATTAGACTAACTATGTTACAATTTAGATGATGGTAAATTTATTGACATTTAAAAAAGAATGATGATATAAAAGAAAAATATTTCAGATTCCATTTAGGTATAATAAATCAAAATTAAAATGAATATTTCATGGTTTTTAAACCACAACTATAGTTCATTGATTTTGAAATAATTATTGTTCACCAAGAAATGAAAAAATTAATTATGGTTGTCTACTTTTTTCTGAAAAATAATTCTGATTCTCATGGTTTTAGGTGGAATGATAAATATATTAATTTTATATAGATACATTAATAAACCATTTCACAATATTTATCATGTTTTTATGGACAACTTACAAACATGAAGACTTGGGGAATAATAATATTGTCAATGGTATGGTTCAAAATTGTGTTTTATAGAAAATTTATAAAAAATGAACAATGAATGAATTATAAGAATATATTAAATCATATTTTGGATAAACAGAGAAAGTGGTCATGGTGATAAATATGGTGTTGATAAGTTTACTATTGGAAGCTTCTAAATCATTATGAACATAAACCACATCATAATAAGGGAGAATCAATGTCTTGTCATGGGTGTGATTTGAAATCCTAGATTATTAAATTGGACATTTTAATTCTACATAATGATATGTTTTCCAAGGTTTTTAGAGTCAAATTTGTGACTAAAATACCATTTCAAAGTGAGTGAGATCACTTTAGGTTTTTATTAGGCTCTACAGATTTTAAATATTTAGACATTCTTTTAAATTTGAATGTTGTGAAATTTTATGGTAGTTTGGATTGGATATAATAACTATTTTGGAATATCAATTTGGATGATACATTTTTCACATTGTTATTTTTTAAGAAGTTATTTAATTGCTTTTAGTAGGATAAATCAAAAAACATGTAAAGTATAAATCACAAAACATGGAACAAGTAGAATGGAGACAAACCATCATGATTTTTAAGAGAGATTTCTATATGTGGTTGAATTAATAAATGAAATTGACGATAAAAAACCATTTTTAAAAGAAATTAATATATTTTTTTTGAATGTCTAATTTATATTTATGTGTATCATTCATTGTAAATGATTAGTGAGGTGTAATCCTTGTCACCTTTCTTAAAGAAGATTGCAGAGGGATAAGTGGAGTTATTGATCATTAGTTTCAATAATGATTGGTACTTAAAATTTCAAATAAAATAATATCTACTTACTAATTTCTTGATACATTATCACATCATCTATGTATGACCCTTAGACATTTCCATTACAGGTGATCCTAAAAACATCCACATGTTCTTATAGTTTATTTTCATTTTTGGATACTGTACATGTCTGAGTTTTATTTATGTAAAAGAATAATATTTTTCTAAAAATGATTTTGAACAAGCAAATTCATCTTTCCCTAAGGGTGTTTTGGGTGTTGAGGTTATGAAAAGTGTTAATAGAGTTTAAAGGTCATAACACATTGAAGTTATATTTTTTTTATAAATTATATTTTAGTGTAAATGTTTTTTAACAATTCTATGATTTATCTATCTCACCATAATACCAGTGTAAATGTTTGAGTTTTTATTGATAGTGTTATGAAACTTCCACTCTAGTAACACTATCTTTGTATAAAATTATTTTTATTATAGTTAAAGGAGGGTAGGGAAAAAATCAATGAAGGATCATGAATAATGGAAGGGAAGACAAGGAATAATAAAATTCTAACAAATAAATTATCTCTATCATAAGATGCGTGGGATTTTATAAATTCATATCTAGAATGAAATGGGGAGATTACCACTTTTTCCGAAAATGAAACATAAATTAAAGTGAAGGAATATTGAAATTAAATATTTATGTTGGCCAAAATCGACTGCAAGTAAAAAAATAATTTAACTCATAGTTATAAGATAGTTTTTTGTTATTCCAAATAAACAAATAAATTTTCTTTAAACAATATAGAGAACCATGTAGATGATATATATCTCTATGAATGTGATGGATTTCAAATGATCAATTTTGGTAAAAATTAGATATTTGATGTAGGGGAGTTAAAATATTTCATTTTACTATATAGGGATGGATTTAGATGTAATATCTTGATTTTATGTATTATTTAAACTCAAGACTTGAATTCAAATTTAATTAGGAGTGATGTAAGATCAATGGAAAATCTAGTGATTAATTTACTTAAGGAAGAATTATTTATGATAATATCTATCAAGTATGAAATAATTTGAACTCTTGTTTTCAAAAAAAATGAGAGGATAACAGCCAATAGCATTTAAAAAATGGGAACATACACTAAAATAGAATGTAATTTATTTAAAATGGGATATATATGTTATCTCACTACTGGAAATAGGGGATCATGATCCGTGATATATTTTCTCATGAAGTTTATAATTTTGATATTGAGTATAGAATATCATGAGTACTGAACCATCTATAGGGGAAATATATGTTTTTGGTGTATTTGAATGTTCTTATCTACAAAAATTTGTATCAGTATCTTTAATTGAGATAATTATCAATGTATATCATTTAATCAATACATTTATTCATGATAAAAATCAAAATAGCTTATTTTTTAGTGAGGTGTCTGGTATTTGGTGTGTAATTGGGGGTATGGATTTGATTAAATGATCAAACAAATATTTGTTTCTTCTGAATTGAAAAATTATATGATTGCCTATTTTACATTGATGATAGTGGCTTAAATAAATCCATTTCCATTTAAAATGAAGCATGGTTCGTCCAATACAATTAAAAGAAGATAAAAACTAATTAAAGGATAATTATACAATGTATGCATCCTTATTTTGATATATCACATGGAAAAGTGATTATGTAACAGAACAAGTGTCCATAGGTGGGTGTGGCAGTAATGAATTAACTGATCTATTTTAGAGATATGATGTGTTACTATATTCCACCAAATATATATTAATATTATTAAATAATATGGAGATAATATCCTATAAGATCTCACAAAATTTGTATATGAAAGTTCCACCAGTTTAGAAGAATTGGAGCTTAAGATTAACTGGACACCACATAGGGGGGATAGTAAATGTCCAAGAGTGAATGATTGTAAGTGAATTAATTAAATTATATTATCAGAGTTTATATTATTGAAAATAGATTTTTTTATCAAGTAATTAAAAATTTATTGATGTATAAAAAATTAAGAAGAGAAAAAATTTATTCTTAGAATAAACATTATGAATTTAGCGTTTTTAAATATTTTTTAGAGGAATGAGAAGAGTTAATAGCTCATGTTTTATCACACGAAACATGATAATTTGACAAGTGTGTGATGTAATATTTTTAAGACTTAAGAGATATAAACTATGTAGGTGGTTGTGTTATACATTGGTGTTTTGGTTAAAGATTTTTAAGAGATAGAATTCAATTTTTTAAGAGTTTAACTTAAAAATTTATACCATTTTAATACCCAAAATGATGTGGGAGTACTTTTAATATAATTTACTTCACATCCAATATCTCCCTCAAGTTATAAATAAAAAACCCAAATGAATGATTAAGAATGATTTAATCCAATTACCCGGACTTATCACATGGTATTCTAGTGATGGTATGAGTATAGTAAAGAAATTTTATCTTTCATTCTAGAAACCAATAATCAAATAATGGATTTACAAGAGCTATAATGAATGTGTAGATGATATATAGTGTCCATACATGGAAAACCTAGAGATAATTGACACATGTTGGGATTATTCTATTTACCATAGTGCCATTTATGTTTCCTTTTGATTAAATTATTTGTATATAATATTATTTTCTTATGATCATTGGATGATCTCAAACAATGAATTTTATATCTGAGGTCACAATTCCAATTTAGTTCGAAGGATTTTAAAACACCAATGTCAAATTATGTTTCCTTTTTTTGGTACATCAATGGTGAGACCTTGAGTGATTTTTGATTTAATAAAAACTTTTTTTTGGGGTTTTAGGAGTTTGGAAGTTTCTATGACATGGATTTACCTATAGTTAAGAACATTAGGTGACAATAGGTACTTGGGGGTGGGTGAATGGTGCCTAATTGACTTAGTGACCTGGGGTTCCCCCAGATACCCAAGGGAACCATATCTAATACTCAAGGTCATAACCTTTTTTAAAATGGGGATTTTTTTTCTATTATCTATAACCATTTTATACTCTTTCCATTTTACTTTTAGCATTTTTCTCCCTAGACTTATATGAATTCCATCCATAGGACCTTTTAGTGTTATTTTACATTGAATATATAGTTTTATTCAAGACGGATTAGAGATTATTTTTCATGTGTAGTTTATGGTAATACATTCCATCCCATATTACATTCCCTCGTAATATATTAATATATGATTTTTCTTGATGGATCAAGGATTTGGAGATAGATTCCACTAGAGCATGGTGAAATGAATCTATGATCATTGGTATTATCATTATCTATGATAGATAAGATCATAGAAGGTTTTATATGGAATATTCATTATTTATTAGATGTAATAAAATTAAGGGATGATTTATTACAGGGTCTTTAAAATTTTTGTGTCACGTAGTAGGGTGTTTAACTGGAGTTAATTCTAGTGTTAGACTATTAAATATATGGGTCTATTTTAGAGGTTTTATTTCAGATATTTTATTTCATTTTAGTCATTATTAATTTTTGATGATTATGTTTTTGGTTGTACTTATAATTTAAATATATATCAATGATTCTCAGGTTCTACTTTATCATTATTTGAATTTTCAGAGATCAACTATGTTAACAATATGTGTTGTTGAACCTCAATGTGATTATTATGATATTATTGTGGAATTAATATATTTTATTTTAAAAAATTAATAATAATTATTAACTTATGTTTTAGAAATATAAATGCGTTTCTTTAAAATTATATTATTTAGTACAATTTATGTTTTTTCAATGTTTTCATGTGTCACTACTTAAAAATATTTATTCCCAATTGTTTATTTTTGAGGTCTTCGCTCTACCAATTTGTATTGGATTTCTCCCCTATAAACCTTGTTAATTATTATTAAATTATATCATGAAGTTTTATTTATGTGTACTATGTCTTTCTATATTACATAACAATATTATCTCATATAATTTCCTATTTTATTTTGAAAATAACCATGTTTTGAAATAAAAACCATGGGTGTTTTTTGTGTTAAAAAAGCATGAGGATAACTAGATAACATATAATTTCTATTAAAACAAAATATTTTTGGTTTATTTATTTATATGGGAAATAATTCATCCTATATATTAATTTTTGTTATCAAAGGAAATAACCTCTTCCAACATATAATTTTTTGAATTGTGAGTCTAATAACTACAATTAATATTTCATACAAAGTGTGATTTAGTGGCTATATATTGGATGGGTTTACTATGTGAGAAGAAGTTAGTTGACATGAAATTTTTTATGGTTTATAAATAACATATATCATTGAAATATAATAAAAAAATTTAATTCCTAATATTTCAATGATGGAATAAATTTTTGTTAAGGGCTTTGTTTAATAAAATAATCCTTTTGTTGTACATTATTATGTAGATTTAGGTTTTCTATAAAAAATTGTTTAAACATGATTTAAAAAACACTTCTCTATGTCTAGAAATAATGGTTTTATAAATATATAATTTTAAATACTCTATGTAAATGGTATTTTTTTCAAATGGTATGAATCTTTTTGGATTTTGGGAATTTTGAATAGGTAAATTGTCTCAATATTGATTAGATATGTAGTTGTTATTTCAATACTAAACCGTAAATTAAATTTTATGTTTTAAGGAATTTAAGGACCATTGATAAGAGGAAGGTAAGTTGATTCATTGGTCAAATTTTAAAATTTCAAACCAGGAAATTAACATTTGAAAATTATTAATTTTATGATCCTATAAACTTTATAACTCAATCTCATTTCATATGTAATGATAAAAAAACAATGAAAGGAACAGATGATTTTTCAAGGTTTCATCTGAATGTGGGCACCTATTTCTTACCATATAAAATACCTTTAATAAATGGATATAAATTATATAGAAAATGTGAAGAAAATGATCCTACTCCAGTTAATATCCTTCTCTCTCTAAAAAAGTAAAATTATTAGTCACCAGTAGTTATAAAATTTGACATTCCATCAGAGCCAATACAATATTGAAACATTCAAATTATACTCCCACTATATTCTTTATGGAATGAATTTTGTAGAAATTATTTTACTAGAACGAACAATTATGGCCTCTCAAATCAGCATACTTCTAGAAGATGGAACATTCTTCTAAAAATAATCATTTCCAGAATGATGAATTTTCATCAAGCATTGTGATTTTCTATATATTTTTGTTATTAATCACCTTAAAAATTTCTCAAATGACTAATATTGAAATATTATCATCATGTATCAAAGGAAATCATCAATTTATATACTCATGATTTTCCAAAGAAAATAAGAGATACCTGGAATTTGAACACATCCAAAATATAACAATCATAAATCTAATTGAGGGATTTCAAAACATCCTAAAGCTATTGAATCAAATTAAACCTTTGAAAAATACAATATCAAATCATCTTTTTAGAATCTTACTGAAAAATCAAAATGAATAACAAATTTTTTTTATGAATATTGAACATTGACCATCCAACTTAATGTCACCATAATTAATTGACTATAAAAAAATATTATTTCCATCGAGAATATTCCAGTGAATGTTCTTGTAATGAAGTTTATAATTATAGTTTGTTATTTTTTATAAACCTTTTATAGTTCTTCCTCTAATATTTTTCAATATAATAACTCCTTTACAAAATGTTTTTTTTCATGTATTAACTCTCTAATTAAATTTCCTTCATTCAATTTCTCTATTTATTTACTCTTTATTCCAATCATTATTTTTCTATGCTTTAACTTCCAAAAAATATGTTATCCATTTGAATTTTATTTAGGTTCACCATCCAATATTTATTCTTGTGAACTTCAATTTTTAAGAACAAAACATACAACATCTTCAGAATGAGTAGTGACTCTATCTTGTTTTGATAATACAACAACTCAATAATATTGTGAAGCTGTAGTTTCTAGTGTTCATAATTTTTTTGATGTTTATACAATATAAAAAATATCAATTTCATGATCATTTTAATTTCCTTATCCTGAAATAACATTCATAGATCCAAAATTATTTTTTTATTCTCATCTTAGTTTTGTTCTTCTAAAAAAGCTTCATCACCATAATTATTTTAAAATATTTACTCTCTGAAAAATCATAGATTTATATGAAATTCAAAAATACTAACTAAAATAATGTTTAAATGAACTACTAAAACGTTTAGAAATTAAAAAATGGGTCTTTAATACCCCATTAGATTTATAAAATATACTATCAATAACTTTTATCTCAATATTCTATAAAACTAGAGTCATTCCCACAGAGAGGTTCCCTAATGCCACACTTCATTATAAAATAATTTAACTTAATTAATTCAACTAATATATAATAATAATGTATTGGAAATTATATAAATATGAACCCCTTCAACCATATTTCATAATTTTAGATCTTATAACTTTTAATCTCCCATTTTGTGATATCAAAAGTTTTTATTCAACAACTGTAAGGTAAAAAGTTGTATGCATTACCCCCCTTTGAAAAAAAATCTGAAGTCAAATAGAGATAACTTAAGATATATTTATGATATTAGTGGAGGATAATTGTGTAGTTTCACCCTCAATTCCTCAAATATTTCCATTGGAATAAATTTTTTGAAAAAAATATAATTTTATCTTTTATTAAAATAAAATCAAGAATTAAATCTCCACCAATAACTATTATTGGCTGGAGATTATATAATTAGAAGGGATTTTTATTATAAAAAATTAAAATATAATAAAACACAATAGAGTGAAATCTACTTTTAAATAGTAGATAAATTATATTTATGTTTATAAAGAATATATAAATGTAAATTAAGTACTGAAACTTTAATTTTTTTTTTGTAAAAGTATGTGAATCGATATTAAATGATGCAATATAGAAAAGTAAATAGAGGAAAAAAATTGATATGGATTTAGACTAAATTTTGTTGTAAGCCCCTGTGTATCCAACCCTTGACTCGAGTGTTCAATATTATCAATCCATAGATATTTCTAGAGATCAAGAAAATTTTTTCTAACAATTGTTGTTCGTGAGAATACACTTGAGATTCTCCGGTATCCAAATAAATAATCATATTCTTTTAAAAAGTGTGAAAAATTAGAGAATTATTCTTTAGTACAGAGAGGATTTCTTTCAAAAAACACATTATAATCAACATAAAAATATTTTTGAAAGGATGAAGTACACTGGAGGATGATAGATTTGAGTGGTTAGTTTATAGTCACAAGAGATTTATAAATTTGGAAGGATTTGGAGTTGTTTTACAATACTACCACTTCAGATTCAATTAATATCAATAAAATTGGTAGAAAGTCATACGAATATTCCAACCTGACAAATGGGTCCATTCATAACATATAATAAGAAAAGGAAGGATTTTTAATATTCTAGAAGTTAGTGATCCAATCAAGACCACTTTAATGGTATTTTGACTATAATAAATGCATTCATTAACTAACCACTTCAATGCCATTGAATACCTGATAACCATAACTAGGTAGTTGGTGGGTTTTATGGAACTTAGTACAACTAAAACACCTACACCAGTTCGATCATACTAACCAATGCACGGATGATGGAATTATAAGGGACTATTAATTCAGTGGAAAAGTTATCGGCGGTCTAGTTCTCCTCCACCGGTTGGATGGTTATTGTACTAGATAATTTTTTTTCTTCCCATAGGGAAACAATTAGATAGTACCCTATATCGGCTAGTCGATTCTATCACTATAATCACATCATACACCATGGACACTTCCACTTCACATAAATGAATTCTTTGGTTATTCTAAGGTGTTTCCAAGGTCAAAAATGATAAAAATAGAAATTACTAAGCCATTACTATGTTTTTAAATCATGTATAAGGTCCATTTATTTAACATAATTTATATTCAAAGTAAAAAATGAAACTCACTTATATTTCTAATGTTAGAAACATAGGTGAGGGTTTTTTATCATTAAAACACTATGAGAGAGAGATAAAAAGGTGAAATAACATATCCATTTTTTAGGATCACAAAACTTAACATAACATAATAAATTATGTCTAAATCAAAAATAAAATAGATAGAAATAAAATTCAATATTTGAACAAGATATTCAATGAGATCAAGAATAATAAAATTAACAATTCTATGAACAATAATAATTTTTTTAATATCTTCCCCTTCATAAAATAATTGATGATTATGTAAAAATATATAAAAATAAGAAGGGTAAAAATTTTATGAACATCCCCATTTTTTGGAAAGAAAATAATTATATATTTTCTACGCATTTTGATTATCAAAAAGATAAAAACAAGGAGAATAAGTGAAAAAAAAAATATTCTAAAAAACACTTCGTAACATATTAGATCCCAAAATATTATAATCATTATAGAGAGATAGGGAATGATAAGAGAATAAATGAAAAAAAGATATCAAAAGAAAATATAATAGAAGAATAAAAGACAAATAAATAAATAAATTATAAGAGAAAAGAGAAAAAAGGAAAATGATTGAAGGAAAATAAAATAGATACATACCTTTTCTAGGAAATCACCTTTCCTCAAGGAAATATTTTACTTATAATGAAGTAATGACCATGAAATTCAATGTAATACTTCAAAAAACAACATGATTTCCAATTCACCAAATAAATCTAAAGATAAACATTATAGAGTCAGGTGTATAAAATATTTTAACTCATTATTAATCTGATTTACGAGATATAAAGACATTTTTTTAATAATAACTATAAACATAAATAATTTTTTATTTTTTGTAAAAATAATTTAAAACGATTTAAAAATAAAATATAACAAAGTATATTTTAAAAAATTACTTATTATTTAAAAAATTACTTATTATTTTCTAAAAAATATGTTTTGAAAAAGATATTTTATTTAAAATAAAAAAATTATTAATTTTTAAAACAAATGATCTGTCTAAAGAAAAATTTCATAATAAAATGGAAAAAAGAGGTAATTATCCCCCTAAAATGATAGCACATATGGGATAAAGGGGTCATATAAATTATAAAATAAAATTAATAAAGTAAGAAATTTAAAGAATACTACATTAAAAATATAACCCAAGATAACCATAGATAATATAAATCCTGTCACTAGTTAACCATTCCTATTTAACCTTTAATTGACTATAAATGATGAAGGGATACTTTTTGGTGAAAATATCATCGATATGATATTATGTTTGGAAAAAATCCAATAATATATCACATTAAATGAATTATTCTCTTAAGAAATGTTTTATAATATTATTTTTATTAGTGTGAGAGTGATAGGTAATATTTTTAGAGATATTGAAAGCACTAGTATTGTCTCAAATAATAGGGATATGGGTAAATATAATCACAAAGCCCAATAGAGTGTGTTGTGTCTATAGAATTTGGGAACAAAAAATATTAGAGGCTTCGTATTCCACTTCGGATGAAAAAATAGAAATGTAGTTCTACTTATTACTACTCCATGAAATGATAGATTTTCCAAGAATATGAAAAGTTCCACTAGTATTTTTTTATCAATTGGGAAACCTCAAAATCTGTATTAGAAAAATAAGTTAATCTAAATGTGGTTCCTTTTGGATAAAAAAATTAATATTTTTAGATCCTTTTGAATAAAAAAATAATTTTGAATGAGTCAAGATAAGATTCATTTAGATTTTATTCAAAACAAGTGAAAAGAAAAACATTGAACATGATATCATGGTGGGTAAAAATAAGATAATGCATAATACTAATCATATATATATTAATCTAGTTTTTTGACCAGCTTATTGGAATCATCTAGCTTAAGATAACAATTTTTACACTTGATATTACTAATTTCCTTATCATGTTTACCTATGAGTAATTTTCAGAGTTAATTATTTAATTTTCTTTGTTTTAAAAAGATTACATCATTTATTTTATAAATTTTTCAAATGAGGAATAATTTTAGTTCACCCATAAAGCTCATTAAAAATTCAAATTTAATTAAATTAGAAAATTCTAAATAAATACATTAATTTATAGATTTTTAAATAAAATCAACGACATACATTTCAATGAGGATTATATTATTTGAAATATTATTTAAAAATATTTGTAAATTGAGTTTTCTCATTTTAAAAAAATTTTATTGATGATAATTTTAAATAAATTTATACAAAGACCTAGGGGTAATTTTAAACTATGAATAATGTTCGTATGTTTGAATTTAGTATTGAAAAAAGAGTGTTTTCAGAACTAGAGGGTTGATCCATAAAAAAAAATTAAAAACTAAAACCATTTATAAAAGTTAATTTTTATATTTACATGCATGTGTTTGAAAATTTTTTGAGAGGAAAAGTTTGACAATATTCTAAAAGATTCTAATCGAGAGAAAGGTAAAAACGTTTCCATATAGTCAATTCCTTATTCTTGGTCATAAAATTTGGAAACATAATAAAATATGTTTCTATTTGTATTACTAGACTATTTTATTTTATTTTTAAGAAAATATTTACATCCAACAATGGTAGGATTATTAAGACTTTCTACCGGAGTCCATACATCAGTTTGAGTGAATTCATTTATATCCTCTTCAATGTAAAGTACTAATGTTAAATCATTAAGGGAAATATTAAGGATTTTGGATTTTCTATGAGAGAATAAAGCAAGGTGATAAAATTCATTTAAGACCAATATATGAGTTTGAGTCCCCTCTTGTCAATTTCTAATGATATTTTCAAGGGTATAATCTTTAGATTTTCTGAAAACATTAATATAATAATTTGAAAGAGAATTATTATTATTCCTCATCTTTTTTAGTTTGAAAATGATAATTTAAAACATCATCTTTAAAATATAATTATAATGAATAATATAAAAAACATTAATTAAAGACAAAATAGATGGATTCTTCCACTATTTTCATCATTTTTAAAGACACAATACACCATGCTTGAGTGGGAGTACACACGAAAAATTTCCCCATAAGACTTAGAATCAAATTTTCCATGATTGAATTTAGTATTCAAAATAAAACTTTTCAACCAAAAACATTAAGAAATCAATATTTGGATTTCATTGTAATGATAATGCTCAAAATGGGGTTTATAAGAAAAAGCCTTATGAGAATTTGATTAATGATATAGAATATACTATTCACAACCTCATCCCCAAAATATGTTGGAAGAGAAAAATATTTAAAATATTGAGGGATTTATCTAATTATTTTATTTAACCTCTAAAGTACTAAATTTTATTATGGGGATAAAGGAATATAAATTTAATGATTATAGACTTTAGAAGAACATAAATCATTATGTTCATTGTTATCAAATTCTCTACCTTGATCACTACGAATTGAAATAATTTTTATTTTTTTAAACCTTTTAACCCAATTTGATAACATGATGAAAGACTTTAAATACTAACTTTTATGAGATAATAAATAAACCTATATGGATCTATAAAATATTCAAAAATTATGTGTATATTGTATTTTCTTTCTGGAATTTCATTTTGAGGACTAAAAAAGACAAGATGTATTAGTTCTAGGTATTTTGATTAGGAAATTCCCTCGTAATATTAAAAAGAGGATTTGTGTTTATTACTCTATTAAAATTCTTTAAAAACCATTCCATATTTAAAATATAATCTAGGAAGATATTATTCTTGTTGATAATAGTTTAGTTTTGAAAGATAATGTGAGCTATAATGACTGAGGCATCAATTCCAACTCCAAGACTCAATCACTTATGTAGTCAAATATTTGATGTTTTGGATGAAAATATATTTTAAATAAATTTTTGATACATTTTAAAATCATTAATTAGTAAGTAATATTTTTTATTTTGAAGAAAAAACATATAAAAAATTATTTTCAAAAGTGATTTTAAATCTGGTATCAAAAAATAGACTAATTCTTAGAAAATTATGTTTAAAGAATTTTACGAATAGTTGTTTATAGAGTATGAGTTAGGAAAACCTATGTTACCTTCAACAATTATCTTAACCATAGAGTAATTATTGAATGTGATGTGATTTAATTTTAATTTCATTATTTGAATTTATATATTGAGGTTTCCAAAAATGTGTCTTGATAAAACCCTATATATGTACCACATTACTTCTTGGATTTTTCTCGTAGGACCCACTTGAAAAAAGATTAATGATTAATGATTTGGAAACCACACAAACATAGGTAAACTTATGCTATCTAATAATGGTTTTAGAATTTATATTTTCATAGTAGTTTTTCATTTGAAAAAATTCGATGAATGATAGATTTTCTATAGCCTCATATATTGATAATGGTTTCACTGACATTCATAGATTATATGAAAATTAATTTTAAAAAAATTCTGAATTTATCTTGTGGGAAGCCTCTAACAAAATTAATTTTCATTATATTTTTAGAAGATATCACCTGACTTGAGAAACCAAATCCAATTTAATATTTTATTGATTTTTCAGAACCCAAAAATATGTTTATATTTTATTCACCTTGGGTGTATTTGAAAAGATATTTTTGTGGTATTTAATTGGGGATTCAATATTATTGATATCTTGTTGATTTTTTTTACTTTTATGGATAGATATTATTTTTCTTTTATAAGAATATCCTTTAATATATTAGTTGAACTTTTTCTTTAATCCATTACTTATATTTATTTTTTAGTTTTCTAGATAAATAATTGAGTTGATGATATCTATTTTCATGTTGATATGTGTTATAATTTACATCCTCATAATTAAGACTATTAAAGTAGAAATAAAAAGGGGAAGTGAAGAGAAGTTGTGTGAATAAAAAAAGAGGAAAAATATGAAGTGGATTAATGACCTCTATGTCTTCATCTACATGTTTGATTCGGTAGTTGGGGTTTGATTCACTTGACATGGATGGGGAATCTGAATCCATGGGGTCATCACTTACACACCACGTCTTGACTTTGAAACCCTTTTAACATTTCAACTTTTATTCGAGATTTACCTTATATACATGGTAGTCCGACATGATATGACATTTCATTTATACATTCATAAAAAAACACTTCGGATTCAATCATTTGATGTTGAATTTTTGGATCTCTGGTGAAATATTTTTTTTAATGATGTTGGACATATTTTTGGAAAGAATTTTATGTTTTAAAACTACATCTCTAGATTTTTTATCATTGGTATCTTTTAAATTGAAAATTTTCTTGATGTTTAGAAGCAATCTATGATACCATCCAACTTAACACCCGGCCCAGTCTGAGACAAGGCCATAGAGGAATTCTCGATCCTCTCAGGATGGAGAAAAGTGTTGGGTGTCAATAACACTCAAGTGGGAATGATTTAGCCCAAGATAAAAAGATAAAAATGAACCAAATAGAGTACAAAACACAGAAAAATAATAATAGTAATAACAACTGAAAAAAATGAATACATAGAATAATCCAAATACAGCAATAGTTAAAAAACAAAACTAAAAAAATAACACCATAACTGAGATGAAATGATATCCATTTGACCTCTTGGTCACCACCAGCTATAGGACGATGCTTATCTAATGGAAACCCGAAACAAGTAACCTAAAAATGTTAAAAAGTTCATGTCTACTGACATTGAGTGGAACAAGTTGGGTGTTATCATAAAATATCTTAGTAGGTAAGAACCCAAGATTCCATACACTTCCTTTCCAGAAATATTCCACATACAATAGTTTGAAATACATTTATAAAATAAGGATTTATCCTTTAAATGAACCAAAATCATCTTTCCATTTTCAATATATATTTTCCCATTTTAAAATTCAGTTCGGAATCCTAATATCAAATGAGAAACCCGAAAAGGAATAACCAAATATTTATTCCATGAAAGAAAATATATAGAGAATGTAGAGAGATACAACCATGGAATATAATCTAAGTGAAGTAACAAAAGATGGATCAGGGGGATTTGCAATAGCAGGGAGATCCTTCTTCTTACAATTTATGATGATGGATAATGAGTCGGTCCCCCCCCCCCAAATGGGGGAGGGACCTCCACCATCCTTCTTAAATATTACACTTACCCCTAGAGTCCTAGATATTTTCAATGGCATCCCACAACATCCTCTTTTGGAATCAGAGTTCACTAATGGATCATCCTTGCTAAGCCTGATGCTGATTGCTTAATCCAAAAAATGTTGACTGTTTTTGGATATATTTTACTAGTATGTCCTTGGATCCTTCGGACTACAAGAGCACACCACGGTGGGTATCCTTGAAAATGAATAGATGATGATTTAGTTCTCTTAAGAAAGTGACATGATCCAGGACTGGAATGGTGCTCTCCACCATTGTAATGGATGTCATTTCTTCCACTTTAGGATGAATTTTGATTTTTATATGAAGCAGGGTAATCCCACCAAAATGATTTGGGTTATTTTCCTTGATCTTATGAAGCCTTTCCAAAATACCTTGGTTATTTGTATGATAGGAAATCCTGCTGGTTGATATATATATTATTATTGAAGAACTAGGTCTGTGTGTCATCAAGTTGCTTTGGGAATATGCCTGTAGTTTTATGTTTCATGATTTACAACTATGTTTGTTTGGATCATAATTGGAGAGGAATTTTGATATAAAAACCATTTTTTTGAGTCATTGGTGGAATTCTACTCATCATGAAAAAATTGGGGCATTTGAATGTAGTGTGTTAGTGTAGAAACATGGGTATACCCCAGAAGATGGATTTCGGTTTGGAAATAAAGGGTAAGGTCTATGAAATATGAGTGCTGTATGGCCTGGATTCACTTTTGAGGGAACCTGTTCAAGGTGGTGTTATTTACATGCAAGGTAGTCACTCAATGGTCATCCTTTTGGACTCACAAGAGAGAGGGGGTTGGCGAGCTCAAAGTTGAATGCTAATGATGCTGCTGGCCTTTTAATTTATGATAACACTTCAAATAAAGAGGCACAATCAGTACTCCCATAATTGAAATTTGATGAAATATTTTATAAATTGAATCATGATGTTGGATCGAGGCATGTAATTGATAATTCAAGACCAATAAGTGTAATTCTAGAGACACCTAATGAAGTTGTAGTGGGAGTGGGAAATAGAGAGGGAGATAATTAGATAATGTAGGATGTAAGTGAAAAAATGAAATGGAATCTACACACAATGATGGAAATATTGTCAGGGTGTAGGATAAAAGTGGGTTGAGATCGGATTGAACCAGTACAAAATGTTAGAATTTATGATCATTTTGGGTGTCTTATTGTTGAAGTCCTGAGACATGAATTAGAGGGTGAAATGCTTCGAGATCATGCATTTAGGGAGGAATCTTGGACTGGTTTGGTCATATAGTAGACTTCATAAGACAACCTTACTGGGCACCAGGAAATTGAGGTGAATGAGGTTCATGCAAAACTTGTTGATGGAGAGGATACTTATATGGGGCAATGGTTCTTGCATCCAGGGGATTATGAAATGTTTGGAAAAGTTCTACAATTTTTAGACCTCATCACTGATGTACCACATGCTAACTATCATAGAGAGATTTGGTGATTTGGTTTAAGAATTTGAAAAATATTTAGTAAGGTTCTCCATGGATGGGCAGAAAGTCCCTAGGAACGAGTCTAACTATGACTATTCTAGTTATTTTGAATGTGAAATAGAGGAAGAGGTTTTGGGTGGTAGGATTCTGAGACTAAGGAGAAATAGTAGTTGGAAGGGCATCTATAAATAGAGGAAGGATTAATCATTTTTTACAATTCCAATAGAGACATGATTAGAGAAGAAGTTTAAATAACATTAGATGAACAATGATACC
Source organism: Viscum album (assembly GCA_963277665.1). NCBI lineage: Eukaryota > Viridiplantae > Streptophyta > Magnoliopsida > Santalales > Viscaceae > Viscum > Viscum album. The sequence goes on along the minus strand of OY728135.1, from coordinate 244,065,242 downwards.
AATATTTTCCCCAAGGTGGCTTATCAGAAATGGATTTCTGGTGATGTTCTTGATAAATACATGGAATTGGTTAGTATATCGGAAAAATAAGTGGTTGAAAACGTTATGTCACTCAATGATACTGAATAATAAGCTACCAGAATTATGAATGATCATTAAGGGTGACTCTAAATAATGATAAGTGTACCAGGATCAAAAAAGGTCCTGATCTTAGTTAGGGGTTTTAATAATGGGATGACCAACCTTGAGGAGTACATCTAGTCCTAGGACAAGATGTCCTTTCAGTTCGAAGATATTCTAATGTATGAACTATATAATTAGGTAAATGTTCCATCTCAGAAATTATATAGGGATATTAAATCTGGTAGTATTTAATTTCCCTTTAATGGTTCAGTTATTTCATTTTTTGGTTGAACTCATGGTTTCTCACTTTTTTCTTAAAAGTGTTTAAATAATAAAAATTTAATTTGCAACCTATCAAATGTAAGTAAAATAGAACAAAAAAATGGATAGTAATCATTGGACTTTCTCAAACATCTATAGAATAAATCTATGGACATACTCAATTTGGACTCACCTGATGATGTATGGTGAAGTTCCATAGTCAATAACCAAGCTGCTTCCCTAAACAGGCCTCACCAGTTGAACATGCCACCTAGCATCTCAGAAAATCTAGGGGATACCAACCCTAGTAATCTTGGTCAATAAGAAACCATCACTAGACACTTTAGATAATTCCAAAAAATACCATCATAGTATTAAATGGTTTATTAGGAGGTCCTCACACACTTTGAATAAAACAATAACCCACAGTCCACCGTGCTTGCCTAGACCAAACATCGAAACACCCTATATGATGACACCTATTCAGAGGGACTACCCTAGAGGTTCCTATCACACATCGAACCATTCATAGGTGACATCCAGGCCTACATGTCACATCATTTAAAAGAAATTCCAAATTTTCCCAAAATATTAACCGGCCCTTAATCTGTCCAAAACAAACACATTTCTAAAACCAAGGTAAAGACAAAACACATAATCTAAAGGTTCCAATTGGTCCTTTATTATTATTTAACCACCAATCCATGCATAAAATATACCAAACAAGAAAATCTTTCCAAAAAACCATGAAATACTAATTTGAGTTCATTTAGGAATCAAGAAACCATTTTTAAGACATAGTAGAATAGGTATGGGATAAATTGGAAAGATATTTTGAAATCCATGTTTAAGAGGATCATTTTCAAGAGATAACAATATCATTTGTCTGCCTATCCATATGTGCACCATGCAAACATATGGATATTCACAAATCTAATTCCATATCTATGGTAAACCATAAAACACCCAAAAAAAATTTAAAAAATCACCAATTTGATTATTACCAATCAAAACAAATGACACATAAACATTAAACCACAACAAGGAACTACAATAAAATACAAATATGAAATCTTCAATTTTTTTTACAAAACTCCAATACAGGAAAAACAAAATTAAAAACACCCAAATTTATATTTAAAGTCCAATATTCATTTTATCAAAAACCCTAAATGCATATACATAGAGATATAGTTTTTAAAACCCTTTGAAAACCCATTTAAAAAAAATTGTAACTTTAGAACACGTAAAACATTTAATATAATGCATCAAATCTTGGAAATCACATTTAGAAATGAGGTAGGGAAAGATCTATCATCAATAGAATCTTTCAAATAAGAAAATAATAGAAACACCTACCTCAATAATGTGTGAGAACATCGACACTATTGAAGAATGAAGGAGGCCCATGGAATGATCCCCCCATCCCAACACTCATTAAATACAAGATACACATCAAACCTATCCTTGAGGGTTTGGTGAAAAGAAAACTCCACCAAGGAAGAGGAAATAACTAAGATACAAAGAGAATACGATGAGAAAATTGACCGAGAAACCAAAGAAACAAACCTTACAATATTTGAAGGAGCACTAATGGTGGAGGAGGAACTAGAGGGAATAAGGTTTGAGAACCCCTTTAGGCACCAAAAATGAGATAATAGGAGGATAAATATGAATTGGGGTAAATATAGGTGAGTGAAACTAGGAATTTCATGTTTTAAGAAATCTCAGAAACTCACCAAGTTTTCCATAATGTGAACCAACCATGTGAGAAGAAGGAAACCATGCACAGTTTGGATGAACCTCTTAGAAAAAAAAGTAACCAACCTTGATTTTTTTTTCAAATTGTAGAGCCTCCAGGAATGCTTTCTATAATGTTTCCCCTAACTATGGGTAAGTTTTGCACCTTTCTTATAAAACAAAAAAATACTCCACAAATTTTCTCCTTTTCATTTCATGATTTTTTCCAAACCATGATCAAACCATTCCAGTAACACCATGCTAGAAACAATTTAAATAAAAATGGGCCGATCTTGAATGAGCATCATGATCAACCTTCAAACCATGGAAAGAAAACAATGAAGAGTTCTATAACTCACCCCAAAACTCCAAAACACAAAAATTATAACAAATATATCAACCCAAACCTCAACCATAAGAATCAATTCCATGAAAATTATAAATTTAAATAAAATATATGGTCATGGTGTGACAATTTACCACACCACAAATAATTTATTCTCCCATAAAATCATCCATCCAAACAAGTAATAAATAACAAGATCAAAACAAATTTTGATCAAATGAGACAATGGTCCACGATGTGATCATTCACTCCACAAGTCACAACCAACCAATTATAGGGAAAAAACTATTTGAAAACCCATGGGAGGGATAAAGAGGTCTCCTCACTATAGGAAACTAAATAGCACATCCCAACACCAGTACTGGGGACTGCTAACACAAGATGAACAAAAAACTCATACACAACTCAAATCCCTCAACACGAGGGGGTTCCAATGAGAGGAGCCCAAAGCCAAGTCTTGACCGAAAACATAATTCATCAATTCCAAAAAACACAATATTTGTAAAGATGAACACAACCTAAAACCGAATCCGATCTAAAAAAGAGCAGACCACATAAGAGAGAAAATAATCTGGCTATTCAAATCAAAAAAATACCATTATCAAAGATATAATATAGAGGAACCACAAAACCTTTTTCATTAAAAATAAACAAACCAATAGGAGAGGACAATAATCCTTTTATAAAAATTTTAAACTTAAAAAACAAATAAAACTACAATAGGAGGAATTGAAATGGTCTCCACTCTAACACAGGTGACAAAACTAGGCCAAGGTTCTTTAAACCCCAAACGTTCCCTGAATGCATGAAGAGCTTCACTACGTGGCTGATGTTGAAAGCCATGATGCCTTGATTCATCTACTTCCCTCATAGCCAGAAACCAATAACCTGCTATATATACATCTACTTATGGACATGTTGCTTACAAAACTTCTCTTGATTCCCCAAATGGACAGATTTATGGAAAGCCACTAGAGAGTTATGGATGGAAAACTTCATATACCTGAATCGACCACAATGGAGAACCCTGAGAAACTTGTCCAATGAATGAGATAATGGAACTAATAAAGAATAAACCTTAGGGACCTATTACTCAGGCACAATCCTTTTACTAGAGGGAGAAATTACATGAGTTCCAACTGGAACTTGATTTCTAACTTCCACAGATTGCGCTCGGGAAACCAAATTGGATAAGAAAACTTAAGAAACCCAAATCCCAAACTGTACAAAACCAAATGAGAGGAATCCATCTTATTATTGGGATGAAGACCCCATATTAAAAGAGGACCTTTAATCTGATCCTATGGAGCTATATTCAGAGAGAAAGAAACCATCTCCTTGAAAGGATAAACATTGGACTTAACCACCCACTAACCTTGTTGTACATTCAAGAGTTATGCCAAATTACCCTCCTTGAATATCTCAAGTATAAACCATCATATGAATGTGTTCTAAAAAACTTGATAATACATCTCAACTTGCAACGACACTGGGACGACCAATTTTTACCAATCCAAAACCGAACCTCCAAATGATCCCAAAATGACTTGAACTCTCACGACATTGGGAGTTACCAATGACCTGAAAGCACCTTAGACTTTCTCAAGCCACTATGTAGGATCTAAATTACCCCAATAACCATATAAAATGGGAAACAAGGAACAAATTATCAATTTCTCCACCCCACTAAGATCTTCATAAGGGATAAAAACTAAACAAAACTCACTGAAGACCTTTTGGACCTTCTTGGTGGAATACTATAAAAAAACACAAATAACAAAATTAAAATCAATGAAAATGATACCAAAAGACCATATCAACCAAAAAACCCATATCAAAATCCAAAAAAACACAATTAAAAACCAACAAACCCATTTGAAACCACCATTTCCACCTTAATTTCAAAATGACATGACCCAAGGACAATTTTCAAAAAACAAAATCCATTTTTAAAAACCAAATCATACATAAAATCCACCTTAAAAACAAAACCAAACCCCAAAGAACGTTTTCCTTTCAAAAGTACACTTTAGATTTCAAAACACATGAAAATTTTCCAAATGAAAACAAACACAAAACTCACAATGAATATCCATGATGGGGAATTAGTGATGATAAAAAACATTGTCACATAGTTTGGTAGACTATGTCCCAAGAAAACATCAATCACTTGGAATACCTTGATCCATGCACCAAACCCTATAGGGGTCACCACTCCGTGTAATAATATCATGTTTAACCAACTCAAATCTATTTTCAATACCCACCCACACATTGAAAAACCAAAACAAAGACATAATCCTAAACTAAACCTAGTAACTTGAGGCTCAAGACGAGCAAGGGTTCATGACATTCTTCTTGTACCTACCTCTCGATTCCTAAAAACACTAATATCCAAACTACTTAAGACCCCAAATATTAAAGGGAACCTTTGATACCATTTTTTATGAACCAATCTAGAATTCCATCAAATGTGACACCAAACCTAGTTTGAGACAAGGCCTAAGAGGTTTTCTCAATCCCATCAGGTTGGAGAGAAGAACTAGGCATCAAAGTTAATAAAGTGGTAATGATTTATCCCAATATAAATAGATACAAATCAACTAGTCATACTATGAAACACCAACCAATAATAATAATAAATTAACAATGATAAATACATTGTATAATTAATATACAAAAGAGTGTGAAAAATAAATTGAACAAAATTAAACTAACGCCAAACTGGAAACAACACAATATTTGTCCCCACCAACTATAAGAGAATGATCTTGTATATGCGACCTAAAACAAGGAACCTAAATTTGTAACATATCTCTGGTCTACCGACTTCGAGTGGAACATGTAGGGTGTGATCATATAACTACATAGTAGGTTAGCACCACAAATTCTATACATTTCCTTTCCAAAAAACCATCCAAAAACACTAGTTTGAAATATATTTAGAATTTAGGGTTTTATCATTTAAAATAACAAAAAATAGGCTTAAATTTTCAAAAAAATATTTTCCCATTTTAAAACCCATTTTTGAAACCCAACATTAAACAAGAAACCACACAAGAAAAAACCAAATAGTTAATCCATGGAAGAAAATAGACAGAGAAAGAATGGATATACAAGTAGGGAAAGTAATCAAAGTGAAGAAAAATAGAAAAAAACATATGAATGTTAATCATCATAATTTCCTAAACATATCTAGAAGAAATTTTCATATATACTTTTTTTGGACTCACTTTTCAGCATAAGGTGTAGCTTTATAGTCATTAACCAACTAGCTGCCCCAAACTAACCTCATGAGTGGCATATTCCACCTAGAATTTCAGTAAATATTTGGGGTACTGGAGTATAATCAGGGTTGATAAGAAACAATAACTCAACTTTTAAATATTACACATAGGAATCCAATGATAGTAGTACATGGTGAATGTGGAGCTCCTCACATGCTTGGAATAAGATAATATCCAACATGCCACTGTGCTTGCCTATCCCAAACACAAATACTACATATACACTGACCATGTCCTTGAGGGACTACCCTAGAGGTTCCCATCGTAGTTCGAACCATTTACAAGTGCCAACTAGGCCCACATATCACATAATTTCAAAACCATTTACCCTAAATTTCATAAATTAACAACCAAAAAATTAATCATTCAAAAACTAACTCATTTTCAAAAGCTTTTCCAAAACCTAGTTAAAAACACATAAAATGCTCTAAAGGTTCCAAATGGGCATTCATTATCATTTAACCACTAAGCCATTCCTCAAAGATTCCAAATGGGATGATATTTTGACAAAATTTAAATACATATTTGATTTCATTTAGGAATAAAGACACCATTTAATTGAAGGAGTGGAAGAAAGAAGGGATAAAGATGAATGATATTTTGAAATCTATGTTTAAGAAGAGAATTATCAAGAGAAGACATTAAAATCTATGTTCCTATCCATATGTTCACTTAGTTCACAAATGGATATTCCGACAAATAATGGTATATTGATGTTAAAAAATAAAAATATGGAAAGGCTAACTTAAAAAGACACCACTTGCGATTCTATTAATCACAACAAACCAAACATAAGCACTAAAACACAAATAGGTGCTACAATCACATTAAAATATCAAATCTTCAAGAAAAAAAATTAATAACATCTAACCTAGGAAAAACACAATCCAAAACAGCCAATTACATATCTAAATTCCAAAATTCATTTTATCAAATAATTTACATGCATATACATATAAGCATAGTTAGTAAACCCAGTTAAAAACCAATTTAAAATAATGAAAACTTGAAAACACCTAAAACATTTACTATAACACATAAAATAATGAAGATCACATTTAGAAATAATATATGGGAAGTAAAAATGTCAATTGAATGTGAAATATTGAAAAATAATGGAAATTCCTACCACAATGACGCGTGATGACAACACAACTCTCCAAGATAGAAGAAGGGGAACCAATGAATGATCTTCACATCCAAATATTCAAGAAACACAAAATACACATCTATCATATCCTATACGATTCAAACGAGAGAAAACCCCACCAAGGAAGATCCAGGAACCAGGAGATAAAGAGAAGAAGAGGATAAAATTGACCATGAAACCAAAGAAACATCCCATATAAGCTTTATGGGTGCACCAAATGTGGAGGAGGAACCAATGGAAGGGGATTTTATAAAACCCTTTATGCGCCAAAAATGATCAATGGGGATAAGAAACAGTTAATGGGGTTAAACTAGGGGGTGGAAAAATATGGAATTTCATGTATATAAGAAATATTGACATCTTAAATTGTTTGGAAGCATGATTGTCCAAACTGTGTGACGAATGTGTGCACCCTAATGGAGAAGAGGGACACCCCACATGGGTTGGAAATATAATCTGGGAAACATTGTACTAACCATGAAAAATGGGTCTGTCAAATTACAGAGCCTCCCCACATGCTTTCTACACCATTTCCCCTAACTGTGCACAAGTCATACACCTTTCCCCCTTCACAAAATATGAGCAGCATGGTTTCTCCATGACCTCACATGGTTTCGTCCAAAACATGATCAAATAATTCTAGTAGAACTATACAAAAAGTAATTGGACTATAAATGTACCCAACCTCAACAGACCACATGATTGACCCCCAAACTGTGTGCACAAACTATGCACATGGCCAAAACAAAATATAAATCTCTAGAAACAATAAATTCTCATCGGGAGCACAACTCAAACCTCAACCAAAAGAAATAATTAAATGAAAATAATAAAATAAAAGAACAACTATGGCCGAGGTGTGATAATTATATTCATTGGATTCACTAACATAAATTTATTTTATGTTTTAATCAATATTTCCTTTATCACCAAGGAACTGATGAGTTTCTCAACCAAATATTCCCACATCATTCACTACTTGAATGGACATTACTATTGGTTTCAAAGAGTGATGAAAAACTCAAAATGTTTTATTTTTTGAGAATTTCTATAAATAACTCATCGCTAATGGAATTTCTACCATTATATATATCATTCAATATTATAATCATGATTTTAATTTAATCAATCGAATATATAGTGAAACATTAAAAAAGATGAAGATACATATCTAATATTGTGTCTCTAACCTTATTATATCCTTCATGGTTAACTTCTAATAAAATCCAAATTTTCAATGTAGTATTCCATGTAGAAACATGATTAAACTCACTAAAATCAAGACCTCAATGTAATGCATTTGTATCATTGTTTTTTAAATTTTAAATTCCTTATTACATTCGAAAGTCCATTTATCTTCAGAATATTTAGTGGGAATATACCCATGCATTACCATTTTCCAAATAGGTTAAGAAATACTGCCAAGAAAAGTTGAAATATAATTTATACAATAATAATTGTTGGTTCTGTAAAAAATTACAGCATGATAATTTCAATTATCCTCCATAATAATTTCTTTTTTAAAATAACTTAGGATTTGAAAAAAATTGTCTTTTTAAAAGGTGTTTTTAGTAAAAATGAAAAGAATATTCATTGATACCAATTATTAGACATATATTATTGCTTGAGTTGGGTGGGGGATGGTGGTGAATCAATATTGTCAAATATTAATGTGGAATAAAAGATTAAGGTGATAAATCACTTAAACAATAATTGTTAAATTCAGTTTTAGTTTATACATATAATATCAAAGTATTATAAGCATGGAATTGATTAAACCAAAATTATAAAATTATGAAAATTGATTTTAAATTATGCAATGTAAAAAAGTAAATAGAGGAAAATAAAAATTGATATGGTGTTTGGAAAAATATTTATTTGATCCTCTACATATACACATTTTGACTCTATAGGCATATATTATTAATCCCTAGATGATTACGGTGATAAAGAAACCCATACCTCATTACTGTGTTTTGTGATCACCCTATTGAGAGTTCTAGGTTTCCATGTAATTTTCCCCAAAAAAATTTAGAGTGTAAAATATTATATAATAGAGGTTGATATTAGAGGGTTTTACTCTAGGAAATATCGTTACAATATTTTCACAAACCTCTTTGTCTGGATTAATTATAATAAAGGATGAGAGGTTTTGAGAGGATGGTTGAGTTCATTGGGAGATTTATATATTTGGAAGGGTATTTCAGATGTTTGATAATACTTGTTCTTCTACATCAATTCAGATCAATAGTTTTTTTTAAAGGAAGATGAGTAATCAAAGAGGACAAGGGAGTCCTTTTATTGGATCCAAAATGTTCAAGAACTAACTGGAATTCACCCGATTTCATGAATTCAAAAAATATAGGTTTAATGTTCGTTTTGTCCACAATAAATTCAATCTCAAACTGAATAACATGATTCATCCAAATACATGATTGGAATCACTATGTAACTAGTGGGTTTCATGGAACATAGTGTGGGTGAATGACATCCATCGATGTGCCGATAATGGACAATAACTATATAGTGGTGTTCAATAATATTGATACTTCATTGGATGAGACACAAGCTACATAGTGACCATATATTAGCTGATAGATGGATATGATGGTTTTATTATGTCACTAACCTCAATGAAGTAGGTGGCTACTGATATCTATACAAGAACATCATTAACAAAGGCCACCTCCAATTCACTTCAATTCCTTTCTGCTATTTTCTAAGGTGTTTCCAAGGTCTTGATGCATGGAAATAGATATGAACAATCTATTACCAATGATTTAAAATATCATTAAGATCCATTTACTTCAACTACATGGTTTTAAATGTAATAACTGAATCAAAATTAAAATTAAAATTCTAGAAACCTATGTGTGTGTTTTTGATCTAGAAAACACTATGAGAGATGGAGAGAGAGTTACATCAACTCCTATGATAATGATTTCTAATATCAATTTTTTATATCTGGAATGTCGTAATATATTTTTTATAGTTTAATTTTACTATGATTATTAGAAAAAATTTTCATTGTATTTCTGACATTCATTGTTAGATCTTCTAACAAAAAAATAATCTATATAATATGGGAATATTCCTAGGTGATGTTAACTTATTATTAATCCGCTATAATCAAATTAATATAATTTTTTTACCAATAGAGTTAAAAAATTTCATATTAAGAATAAGGTTCTTTCTAATTTTTATTTTTGATCATTCGTGTCTCTAAGACAATCAACATTAGTTAAACTAGGTTAGTTCAACTCAATACTCCACCTATACAATAGACCATAGTTTGTTGTTTTATTAACATACCTAATTATTAATTTTTACTACCTGCATGTACGATCCCTTTGGATCACATTTATTTCAGGTAAACAATGTTATGACACATAAAATATCTAGTCTTGGGGTTGTAATATAAAAAACATCCAACAAATGTTTAACAGTTCTTCTGATTCACACTTCTCTTGGTTTGATATTTTCTTATTTTCACACCAACTATAATTTGTTTTAATATATCCTTTGACTCATCCATTAAAAATTTCATTAATAATTAATTATAATAATTTTCTTATAAATATACTTGGTATATATTTTTATTGAACTTGATGTCCCAAATATAAATTCCAATATCTGAGAATTTATATCTCAATGTTCAATCTCATTTGTTCAAAAAATTCTTCCGAATATTTATCCTTGTCTCTAATATAAATTATTAAAAATTAAAAATAATGAAAATTAATGAATATTTACTCAACGATTTTACATATAAGATTATTTTATCATTTCCTTTAGAAATGTTTATCTCCTTCAAGAAAATATCATTTTTTTAATACCAGGCATGAGAGTTAAATTTCATCCCATACATATATTTTTATAGTCTATATACCATGTAACCATAATTATAAAGTACGAAACCATTGACTTTATAACTATATTCTTATTCTTTAATTTATCTATTAAGGAATGAGGACTTAATATCTATCTGGTAGACTTTTTAATTTAAATGAGAAATAATATCCAATTTTTTTTTGATTGTTTCAAGTCTCACATCATGTTAAAAGTTTTATTCAAAATCAACATAATTTACCTGTGAATATCCATTAAAAACTAATTGAGTTTTATTCCATGAAATTTATCTATTTTAATTGATTTTATTTCTAAACATAAATTTTATCTCTATACTATTAATTCCTTATGGTCAGGGAACTGGATTCCGTGGGTCATTTTTCTAAATTTGATCCAACTCTTCAATCATCATGTTAAAAAATTATTATTTCACAACTTATTTTGTAAATGTTTGTTGTTCCACTTAGGAAATAATTGAAATTTTATTTTCAAACCTCAATTCCTATCTAGTTTGAACTAGTGATTCCTAATATGATATGATATTGTTGTGTTCAACTTGTATTTATAAATTTGATAATTTAAATTTTGTTCATATATTACTACACCCATCAATAGTCTGATTAGAATCTATATGAAAATGTTTATTCTTACAGTTCTCCTACATCTCATTAATTTCTTAAAAAGAAACCATTCATTATATTTTAAGTAATATACATCATCTTCAACAAATTTTGTTAAGGAGGAGTAATTTCCTGTTAATTTTAATTAAAATGAATCAATTTACCTATGTATCTATTTATTTCAATCTATATAACATTATTTTTTGGTGGAAAATCCCACGAAAAAACCTTATTCTTCATTTTAATCATGATTTTATAAATCCTTGTTTTTAATTTTCATTATATAAGGGGTCCTAAAAATAGTAATGTATTTTATTATAGGATTATAATTATTCTATACCTCATATATGGTTATTTTTTATTCTAATAAAAAAATATTTTTAAACATGTAAAATGGTACTTATAGATTCTGTCAAAGAGAACTAGTAAATTTTTTATATAGGATTCATGCTTATTCCCATATCTGAAAGACTTATGTTTTTTATTTCTTAAACTCTGTTTTTTTAAAGTTTAGAGAGCACAATAATATTGTATAATTCTATGTTTATTTATGTAGGACTCAAATTAGTCCCTTGTATACTCCTGTCCATTATCCATTCATAACCATAAAATATAAAAACTGATATCCTTCTTAACATTGGATGTTGAAATTTTTAACAATTCCAGAAACTATGATTTATATTTCACGAAAATTATGTTGGATATTATATTGAAATCATTAATGAAGTTAATAAATCAAAAATTACCCTTTTGGAATGATGTATCATCATCCCACATTGGCCAGAGTTTATGAGATCAAATGGTCTAGTGGACTGAAATTCAACTTTCTTATGACATGCACTAAATATCCTAACTTTTCATAAAGTAGTGAAAATTACATCTTTTTTTCCTATTTATTTATGTTAAATCTATTATAACATATTCACTTTAAATTTTTCTCATAATTTTATGGTCATGATACTAAAGTCTTTGATGCAATAAATTGTTTTCATCCTTTGTTCTCAAAATGATTGAATTACTAGGATCCTTAGTCTAGATTTATTTCCACTGGTTCTTTCTCCTTTTAAAAAATGTTTCCATCATTCAAAAATAATATGACATATGAATATTTTCTGAAGATAACTTCTTTTCTATCATTAAAAAGTGGGCTAACATTCAATATTTTTTATTTTTTAATTTCATCAAATATAAAATACTTTGAGATTAACTTAACATACTCCATCTCCATAATATGCATTCCTATCATTTCAAAGGAATAATCATTTCTTAATGTGACTTATCCTCCCTTAGATTCTCCAACTTATTTATATATTTTCACATAACCTTTGGTATGTGAGGTACACTTCTAATAAAGAAACCATGATTTATTTGTTTTTATATATCCTAGAGAAATATTCACAGGAAAATATTTTTCATTAATAATCCTTTTCCAATATTTATTTATTTATCGATCAATTAACTTATATAGAAACATTTTCATGAAATCACCATCAAAGCGACCTAGTTGTTCAAAACATTCAATTTAATTCCCATGTAATAAAATTCATTTTTCCTTGAGAGGATTCTAACTTTACATGGAATTGATTTTGTATCTTCCTTTAACATCAAGAAATCACATGCATTTATTCTATTATTACAATCCCTTAGTTCTTTTATTCCCACATGGAGAGATATTTTCTTTAAAACATTTTACGATTTGGGTCTGAATATCCCACAAAAATTAAAAAATCCATGAAACCTCAATATTCTATAGAAAAATGGTATTCCATAGGATATGTTTTTCTAGAATCAGTGTTTTTTTAACTAAGAAATTATATTCCTAAGTGGTTTCCAAGGGGGTTTATTTGTGGAACTAAAAACACCCAATGATACGCATATTCATGGTCTTTTACAAACTTGCTTTCTAAAGGTAGGTTTTTGTTGAGAAATTGATATAATATTGATTATAGGCTCAAATTGGTTGAGGGGATGGGAGGCCGGGATCATTACAACTTTTTGGGGGAAATTATTGCCTACTCTTGGACTCTTATAGATTTAGGATATATTTTTGATGAGATTATTAAATAAAAAAACATAAAAGGAGTCTCCCTATAATTAACAATTTATTGTTATCATGTATTAGATTTAGAATAATATCTTTGTATCAGGGGTTCTCCATAAATGGAGACATCAACACATTGACTATAGATTCCAATTTTGTTTATTATCATGAAGTTGGTTTTATGCTATAGAGTGGGGTGCTCTTGAATTTTTCATCAACCAGGAAGATGAGAGTTTTTTTTGGTTTCAAGATCTATCCAATGAAAAGAGATTCCTACATATCCTTATGAATGGAATTATAACCCATATAGTTCAATTCCACTTAATGGGAAACATAATACCTTTTATGTTCATGTGCTGAGGACCCAACGGTGTAGTTTAACATCATGAGAAAAGTATTTCTAGGAAAAAGGTTTATAGTTGAAGATAGTGTGAGACTTATGCTAATAAAAACTGAGGGGCTCCGAAGAAATTTGGACCCTCGAGTTAGAAAGGAACCTCTTGAGAACAATAGACAAGGGAATAATATGGTGATTTAAGAGTATTGGGATAAAACTATAGAGAGTATTCCTATATATCTCATTTGGACAGCAATCATAGCCCATTTAGTTTAGAATGTCAAGGCTTACACCTTTATAGCTAGCCCAATGGGTTGCCTTTGTAACACCTATATATTTTTATGAAATATTTTTATTTTATTAATTTTAATACTACAATAGTTATGTTCCAATCAATCGTGAGCTTAAACAAACCACGATACAATATTAGTACAACCTAGCAATTAAATTGGTGAAAATAAATATAAATCTCCAAATAAATATGAATGTATTGGTAAGTTATTATAAAATAATCACACATTGTTTTTCGTAAAATCACATTATTCATAAAAAATATATTTTTTTCATAAATTATTTTTTCTTATATTTATGAATAAATATTAATTTTTAGATGTTCTAGAATATGAATTTCATTTTCTAATTAATATGGTCAAGAAAACCACATTTTTTTCTGAAAACATTTTTTAAGGAATAGTGAAAATACAAATTTTAATTGAAAAATGTATTTTATATTAAATTATTTTTCGGATTAGTTTTATATTTTTATTAGTTCATTTTAATTTCATATAATACAATATTTGTTTTTTAAAATGGTTTTATAAAATAATTTATTATATAATCATTTTATTTTTAAAGTTTATTTAAAAAAAACTATTTTTCATGGTGTTTTAACAATGTTATATAAATGAAATTTTAGAAAATATATATTTTATATTTTTAAAAAATGGATTCAAAATTTTTATTCAGAATGATTAAATTTAGTGAATTTGTTCCTTTCATTTTTATCCAATATGAAAAGCAACCAAGGTAAATATTTTACAATGGTAATGGGTAAATTGTGTAATTTATGTTAAAATTAAGTAATAAGGACTAAAAAATGACCCTAAAACATTACCAAATTTTATAGGATGAATATAATTTGAACCTTAATATATAAGGATCTAAATTAAGTTGTTTAATGGACAATTTTCCATGAAAATAACTTATATAATATTTAAATGAATGAATGTTAAAAAAAATGTCACTTTTATTCTCTTAAATATCTCTTATGTGTCCACATGGGGAAAATGGTATGTTATGAACATATTTAAATGAAAAATTTTAACATAATAAACATTTTTCAATGATAAAAATAATTTTTTTCTTTTTGGGCCTCTTAGATGAGATTATGAAATTTATAATATTTTATTTAATACAATTAAGAGATGTCACGTTAATATTTTAAATACTATGTAATTTTTAATAAAAGGGGACCCCAATGATATATTATACTATTAATATTCTTTTTAAATTTGAAGGATTTATCTTTATCCGGGTACTTTATTATTATTATTTCGTAAACAAATAATTATATCAAATAATTACATAACAATGATGAAGTAATTAATTTATTAATATAAATACAAAATAAATGTTAGTAAAAATATTAAAATAAGTATAATTTGAGATAATTAACCTGATAAAAGAACATTATAGATTACATTGACCTATTAGTGAAGTAATAAAAAGTTTGTTTTGAAGTTAACTTGTTATCTTGATATTTTAGAAGTCTGTGAAATGAATAGTGTTAAAATTGACACTAATGATATTTTATAAAAATAATATACTATTCAATTATATTAAAATTGTGTAATATATTTACGTATTTTATTTATTATTTAATTGAGTTAACATAATTATAAATTGAAACATTTTAATATTGAAACATTTGTTACCTCTATTAAAGTTAAAATAGGTTAACTAAGGGTTAACAAAAATGATAAGGTATAAAATAAATAAAAATATTATCTAAAATCTATTGGTTAATGATATTAAAACCATATAAAATATTATATTACAATAAATGTAATTTTTCATCTATTTTGAATTATTTTGAATTTTTTATAAATTAACATTTTGGGGAAATTCCAAAAGTTCCCCTCTCATTAACTGTAAAATGGAACCTCCTACCTTACTTATTGACATCACATTGAGAATTAAACCTTGAATGTACCAATAAAATATCTTTTCTAAATAAATCTATCCATATTATTGAGGTTCTGATTTTCTCAAATGGTCAACCATGGTGTCCCGAAGAGGATATCTATAAGAATTCCCCCAAAGAAGATGTGGTTCTCTTTACCAAATCTTTCAAGATTATTTCTTCTAATACTTACAATTAATTTTTTGTTTTTATTATGCATTAACAACTCTAGAATAACAGGATTGATGATATGTTACTGTGATTATGGAACAAATTAAAAATTTTATCCATCCTGTGAACAAAATCAATGTGCATGCGTATGTACGGCTTACCATCTCCATGACATGGAGTATTCTTTTTTTCAACACCAATTTCTTTTCTTGGTTATTTTGATAGAAATAATATATGTATATGATAATTATAACCTTAAATTTTTGTTGAAATAAAATTAATATACCATCCTCTTACTTACCATTTCACAATCAAGGGAATGATGCCATTGTTCGTGCATACATATGGCCTACCCTCACCATGATGTGGTGTGATTCATTTTCAAAATTCACCAGTAAATAATGGTTATATAAATGTATATAATGAATAAATAATATATATATTACTTTAATATAATTATGTATATTACATTATTATATTCTTTGCACAAGAAATGAGACTTATATGACAAAACATTCCTAGGAAAATGAAGTAGTTAACACCCGATAGAAGGATAATAATGAAATATTTTTAAGAAAATGAGTAATATGATGATATAATAGTATCATATATAATATAATAAAATTTAGTATGGTTTTTTATAAATTAATAAAATTCATTAAAACATTACAAAGGAGGTTCCGATATGTACATAGAAAATCAGACTAAAGTTAAAGGTTAATTTCATAATATAATTATTATTTGAGACTGTTTACACATAAGTATCTAATGGAGAGTATTTATCTTACATGTCCATGTTTCTTAAAAAATGTTTTCCAAAAATATGTTTACTATTCTTATATAATTGTTTAATTTTACATTTTCCTATTTTAAAATTTTTACTAAATGGGTTGAATGAAATTTTTTTTCATTTTCCAAATGAGGTAGTTTGTAAATTTTATGGAAAAGTATGAATGAAATTATTTTTAAAATTATAAGGAATGGATTTATTCTTCCAAATTCATTAATAATTAATTATTTTAATCTTACCTTGAAATATTCCAAGGCAATTTTTAAATTAAATTAATTCTTTTAAAATTTCTTGATGTTTTAAATTTTTTTTGGAAAATAGAAAAAATATTTTCATCGTGAATTATTTCAAGTGATATCTGAATAATTTTTCCATCTATGATAAAATTATATTATTGTATATATTCTCTACTGTGGATTTTATTCTCAAGATTACTATCCTTATTATTTTCATGGTTGGTTTTTGAATATTATGGCATGATATTTATGATACCCATTTATTTTCTACGGGTTGTGCCATGATGAAATTTTTAGGAAACCCATTTCGTTTCATGGGTTCTGATTTGATAATTGAACTATTTTCTTGTGGAAAAAATGAATAATTTTTATTATATTATTTATGGTATATATATCTAGCTCTAGTTCATTGGGAAATGGTTTATCTCTCATGAGATAGATAGGACTGGAATGAGGAGTGAACCAAGTTTAGTAATACAGGGCTGGAACAGGGAGTGAACCTGGTTCAGTAAAGGACTCTTCCCACTATGAATATCATGGAAATGAACCTTGAATAATATGTAAATTATTTTATTTGATTAATTTTATTTTAAAATTCTATTTACTATGTCATCATATTATATGATATATTATTTTACTATTAATTAACTTATATGATTTTACCATCACATGATATCATGATATTTGATATTCCTTCAATTCATTCTTTTGAATTTTAGAAAAAGACACTTTAAGGTTATGTAGGAATCACACATTCAAAAAATATAAACCACATAACACCATGTTAAAAAATTTAAAAAACAACCAAATGATGCTAATTTGAAAATTCAAAAATAAATACCCAAAACCATAGATTTAAAGAAATCCAAAATCTACCACAAGAAGTGTTGTGATCCACCATTTTCTATATGTCAAATCCACATCATCCATCACACCACCATTCCCATCAAGTCTCATTCATCATCAACCAAGTAATTTGAGTACCATATCTATCCATCATCATCATGAGAAGCACCACAAACATCACCATCCTCACCATCATCTCTATTGTCATCCAAACACCACATCATTCTCTAGAATCAAATAAATCCCGTTATCCATTGAAAACCCCAGTTCTATGTTATCATAGATAATAAATTTCCAAAATATAACCACAAAAAATGAAATTCCTAGAAATTTCAATTTCATGACCGCCACTGGCCACTACCAAGACCACACCGAAAACAAGAGGGAGGAAACCAAAAAAATGAAATGAACCCAAGAAGATTTTCATTGGAACCTCAGAAAGAGGAAGAGAACCCAAACATCACTATATAGAAAAAACATATCAGTCTGTGCTGAGAGAAAAATATGACGCAATATCAATCCTCCAAAAACATATGAGTAACCACTTCCCTTGAACCAACTCAGAGAGGAGTGGAGGGACTTAAGTTTAGAGTAGATATGTGAAGGTAATAGGGCTCCAAACATCGGCATCACAACGAGGATGAATCCAGAAGCCAAATTCAAGAAAGATTTGACACGGGAGCTCCTAAAAAACTGACAACCATCAAACCACTTAACCCAATACCATACTGTATCCATCTCTCCATATCATACTAGGAGAGGCATGGTGGAATAAAATGTTAGAGTAGGGTAGAAGCAACTGATGCCTTAAAAAGTGACAACCATCACCAAGACCAACTGATCCACCATCTAGTATAAACACTAATACAAATGCACCACCATGAAGGAATATGTCTATAGAAGGAGAATAGAGGAGAAGAAAAGTAGGAAAGGATATAAAAACAGTGATCATATGAACCACTAACCCCAAATCAGATGGTTTTTTAGGACATCCTAGTCAGATCCAAGAAAAAAATGGGGAGATATGGGAGAGAAGGGCGCTATCATGTATGCATCACCATGATATTTTATATATTGGATATAATTTTAAAATGTTTTTTTTATGTTTTTATATTCTATGGTTCTGATAGGATTGTATATCCCATTTTTTAACACTACCGAGAATCTAATATCACTATTTATTATGATTATATTTCCTAGGATATGAAGAAAGACATTAAGTGAGACATGTCAAAAAGGGTTCTAGTTATGAAGGAATAAGTGGGATGTGATTTTGATGTTATTTGAATCAGTTTTTTATAATTCAATGTATACAATAAAACTAAACTGATACTATTCCACTATAGGTTATTTATATTTTGTAATGAATATTATTGTTTTTAGATGTAATATCTATGTAATTAATGTTTGGGACATTATAGTTTTAATCATAGAAATAATTAGTTATCCTTTGGAAACTAGGATGAGAAAACGTTAGTAGGAACCCTAAGGATAAGTGTAGGAATAGGATAGAATCGTAGAGTATGGTAACAAACTTGAATAACCTAGGATTAAATTTAAGGTGTCATAAATTGAAATTTTTAAGTAATTCCCCTTTATTATGTGGTTTTACCACTATGACTATTATTTCTCACAATTTGATTTTTTATTTTAGTTAATGGATAGAACTTTAAGGAAATACATTAATACTGAATGTGATAGGAAATGAAATTACTATCCACATGAGAAACTGAATGTTATGTGATATAGAACAAAAAATATTGTTATTATGGTCACACAACTTTCTAAAGATATGAATCATGATGGACTACTAAATTTTAAATAGAGGGAACAACAATATATTGAGTCCATCACGAGGAAACATATACTATATTTTAGTGGGTATTATGAACCACTAGTGGTTGATCAATGGATCAATACCACTAAAAATATTTTTTTGGTTCTCTAGTGTTCATAACATGAGAATTTAATTTTGTAAGTCTATAGTTTGGAAGGTGAAGGGGGATAATGGTGTAATATTATCATAAATATTAGAAAACAAGTTGAAATTGACTCAATAGTATGGGATGAGTTCAATAACATACTTTTCAATATTTTCGTTCATTGTATTATTCAATTGAATATGGAGAATGAGTTCCTTGAGCTAAAAAAATTATGATTAATCCATTGGTGCCTATGAAATTTTTTTATAGTACTTTAGAGGTAAGATTCTAGAATTATCATCCAACCAGAATGTAAGGTTGATCGATTTATAAATGGATTAAAACCAAGTCTCTAAGTGGAATGAGAAAGGAATTCAATAACTATAAGGAAATCACTTGATCTGTTCTCATGGTTGATATGGTGAATTTATTTACCCATAAATATTATGGGTTAGATAAGAGGATAAAAATGGAATTCAAGGGAAAATATAAAAACCATAGTGAAAATAAGATGATATTTATTTTATTATAAAAGTGTGGAATGAAACATGGTGGAAACTTTCTTAAGGGGACTAGTAAACTTTTTATGTATAAGAAATAAGGACACCAGGTAAATGACACTGAATATAGTGGGGGAAAATATAGGTAATAATGAGAATAGAGAAAAGGCTACATAAAATTCACCTCCCACAACTAAATTCTTTCATTTCAAGTTAAATGGGAATTATGATAATAAATTATAAAATCTATGGTTTATTGATGATGATCAACGTTAGCTGCCTCTTATGGCCAAAGACAAAGAAAAATCATATGTGATCACTATTGATGACTTGTAGTAAAAAAATGAAGTAGTGAAAGGTCAAACTGCAATCCACTCTAAAGAAGATGATGTTTTATTTGATTCTAGATCCACCCACTCTTTTATTTGTAAATAATTGCCTATGGGTATCTCCATATAACAATACAATTTGATGTTGAGTTAGCTGTGAAAACTTATAATGGAACAATGGTTTCATCACAAATTTATAATTCTTTTCTAGTTGAACTTTTTGGGAAAGTGCTTCTTTCAAATTTTTTTATAGTTCCTCTAGTTTAATTATATGCGATTCATGGAATTTATTGGATTTAAATATAATGAATTTATATAAATTTCCAATGAGGGGAAGTCACATTTCATATTCTAAATAAATCAAGGATCATCAATCAATGAAAGGATGAATATGAACATTACGTAGAAATTACTTCCTTATTATGGGTCGTAATTCCTATAAACTAATGTGGTATATCTCATATGTTTGGGGAGAAATTCAAAATTCAGGATAAAACTATTTTATAGGAGTTTATTGATGACTTTATGGAAGAATTTATTGGTCTTCCATGAAATCATGAGGTAGAGTTTTCAATAGATGCCATAACAGGTGCTATGAATAATTTAAAGTCTTTTTATAGAATTGACCAAACTGAGTTACATGAATTGAAGAAGAAACTACAAGAGAATATTTAGAAGGGACTCATATAACCTAGTGAATCAACTTGGGCTTCACCTGCTCTATTTGTTAAGAAAAAAGATGGATTAATGAGACTCTTCATTAATTATCAAGAACTTAACAAGATCACTATCAAGAAAAAATTTCCTCTCCCCAATATTGATGACTTATTTGATCAGATATGTAGAGATACATGATTTTATAAGATCAATATTTATTCTTGATATAATCAATTGAGGTTGAATAAGGAGAATATACCAAAGGCAGCATTCCATACAAGGTATGGAAACTAATAATTTATAGTGATTCCTTTTGGTATTAAAAATTCCCCTACGATCTTCATGAATTTAAAAACATGATTCTTTAGATACTATATTGATCAAGATGTGGTGGTCTTTAGAGATAATATTCTTTTATATTTAAATAGTAAGTAAGAACATGAAGATCATTTGAGGATTATAGTATAGAACCCGAGAAAGGATACAATTGAAGAAAAAGTTACCAAATGTTAATTTCGGCATTATAAAGATTTAATTTTGGGTCACATAATCTCAAGAGAGGGGATATATATGGATCCAGAAAAGATAGATATTATTTAACATTGGACAATATTAATAACTATAACTAAGATCCATTGTTTGATTGGTTTTAATGGATAATATCAATGTTTTGAGAATGATTTCACATTATTTTGTAATCCACTTAGAAAGCTAATTTGTATAGGAGTTATGTTCATATGGATGGAGGAATGTGAATAGAAGTTCAAGGATCCAAAAGATAGTTATTCTGTGTACCTATGCTCACACAACCCTATATTAGAGAAATATTTTTTATCTATAGAGATGAATCAAATAAAAGGTTGGTATGTGTTCTCATGAAAAATGATATGGTGATGGATTATGCCACATAAAAATTGAAAATCGAAGAGAAAAACCACTAAAAACATGATTTGGACATGGATGTGGTAATGTTTTTATTAAATAGATGGAGGAATTATATTTATGGAGAAAGGTGTGACATATATATTGAACATAAATGTTTAAAATATATTTTCACTCAAGAGGATATGAATATGTGAAAAATAAGATGGTTGAAGTTAATTAATGATTATGACTGTTGAATACATTACCCCATGGGAAAGAGAAGAAGGTGGAAGATGATTTGAGTTGAAAGGAACATGCTAGATTATCTATGATGAGGAAAAAAGATCCAATAATTATGGATTTTCAAACGATGGATTTGGAAATATTAATGGAAGGGGATAAAATCTTATCTGGTTCAAATGGATGTTCAACCATCTATACAAGTGAAGATGAAGGAGGTGTAGAATGAAGATTTAGAACAACAAAATAAGGTGATAAATTTTCATGAGTTCAAATTTGATTAGGAAAAAATATGAAGGTTCAATAACCATGTTTTTATCCCTCCCATACCAGAACTAAATATATATCGTTTGGATAAGGCTCATAGTTCATCATTCTATATTAATCCTAGAGGTAGAAAGATATATAGGGGCCTAAAGAAGTATTTCTGGTGGGATTTAATGATGAAATATATTTCAGAGTATGTTTATCGATACTTGGTTTTTCATAAATATAATTCTTGGAGACAAAAGTCTAAGGGGATGTTACAAGCATTACCCATACCTGAATGTAAATGGGAAAACATCACCATGGATTTTTTCATCAACCTTTCCAAAACATCTAAAACCATAATGCTATATGGGATATAGTTTACCGACTTACGAAACATAAAAACATCATTAATATAATAGAATATTTATCTCTTTATCATTTTTTCAGAATATATATTAAGGAAGTGGTGACATTGTATGGAGTATGACTTTCCATTAAATTATTTTAGGATCGAAGGTTTTCCTCGAAGATATAGGGAATACTTCAGCATTCTATTGATACAGAATTAAGTCTTAGAACATCATATCATCCTCATATATATGTTCATTCTAATAGGATAATTCAAACTCTAGAATATATATTGATAGCATTCTCTACGGACTTCAAAGGTCATTGAGATTAACACATAAATTGGGTAGAATTTTATTACAACAATAGTTTTCACTCCTGTTTTTAGATGGATCCATATGAATCCCTCTATTGTATTAAGTGTAGAACTTCAAAATTCTAGAGTGATATTCAGGAAATAATGCTATTGGGACCTAGTCTTGTTGAGGAAATGGAAGAGAATGTTGGATCTATTCAACACCACATAAGATAATCTTAGAGTCGAAGAACTTGTTATGATGACAATCGAAGAAAAGATCTACAGTTTGAAGTGGGTGAGAAGGTATTTTTATGAATATACCCCTAGAATAGAGTGATGAGTTTTGGAAATAACGGAATTCTATTCCATAGGTATATCAGTCCATTTAAAATTATTAATCGTTTTCGGAAGGTAGCTTATAGATTGTGGTTACCACTGAATATCTCCCAAGTTGATGATGTGTTTCATGTATATCTCATGAGAAAGTATATACCCAATCCTAAACATGTAATAATCTCAGAAGTCATACCACTAGAGAAACATATTTCTTCTGAAGAACAAAAGATAACGATTCTGAATTATAGATAAATTTTTTGATGAAACAAGAACACTCACTTTGTTAAAGTTTTATGGAGGATCCACCAAATTGTGGAAGCTACATGGGAACCTGAGGATGTGATGAGGTATAAGTATACTCATCTAATCATATCCAAGTGACAAATTGTGATGGAGAAATTCATTTTAATGGGGGTATACTGTAACACCAAAATATTTTTATGAAATATTTATTTTTAAATAATTATAATTCTTTAATAGATTGCATTGCACCCAACCACGAGTTTAAAACGACCATGAGACATAATGAGTACAACCGAACCATTAATTTTTTCATAATAAATAGGGATAACTAATTTATTAAATAAATATAAAAATCCAACTCAATATGAATGTATTGGTATGTGCTTAGAAAACAATCACACAATTTTAGAAAAATCAACTTATTCTTCAAAAATAATTTTTCTTCAAAAATGTGTTTTTTACCTAATTATGAATGAATATTAATTTTATAATGTTCTATAAAGTTAATTATATATTTGAATTAATCATTTGAAAAATATCTTAAAATTATTTTTTATTGAAAAAATTTGTTTTTAATGAATAGTGCAAATACTAATTATTATTGAAAACTGTATTTTATTTTAATATATTTACATGGTCAAATTATTTTTTGGATTAGGCTTAAATTTTAATTAGTTAATTTTAATTTAATGTTATTAAATTATGTTTTTAAAAAGGATTTTATAGATGAATTTTATATATAAAAATTTTATAATTTAAAAACGATATTTGTTTGAAAAACAATTTTTCTTGGAGTTTTATTAGTTTTATTTAAATTAAATTATGCATCTTCGGTGTTTTTAATTTTTAAAACATGGATTCCAAATTTGGATTCATAAAGACTAAATTTAATTAATAGGTTTCTTTTATTTTTGGCCAATACGATTAGTAACCTATATATATTTTGATACCATGGTAAAGGATAAATTGGGTAATTTAGGTTACAAATAAAATAATAAGAACTATAAAATGACCATAAAACATGAAAAATTATTATTTTATGAATATAATTTTTCCATTAATTCATATGGATATAAATTAATTTTTGTAATAAAAACCTTTCCATGAAAATGACTTATATACTATTAAAATCAAAGAAACTCAAAAATGTCACTTTCTTTGTCTTAAATATCCCTTATGTTTCCACATTGGGGAAAAGGTATGTTATAAATGATTATAAATGTTAATTTGTAAATTAATAAAAACATTTTCATGATAAACATTTATTTTTGTCTTTTTTGTCCACCTAGACGAGATTATGTTATTTATAATATGTAATTTAATAATAATTTAAAGATTTCACATTCAGGTTTTAAATAATATATCATTATTCATATAGGGTAACCCTAAATATATATTTGAAAATAAATATTCTTATTAAATATATAGTATTTATCTTCATTATGTTATTTTATTTTTTATTTTTTGTAAAAAATAATTATATTAATTAATTAGACAACATTCATGTAGTATTTTTTTATTAATGGAAATATCAAATAAATGTTACTAAAAATAATAAAATAAATTTAATTTGAGCTAATTAATGTTATCAAAGAATTCTCTAGATGTCTATATGCACTTAGAGATATGATAAAATATTTGGTTCTATGTTAACTTAATATCATGATATTTTAAAAGTACAAGAAATGAATAATGTCAAAATTAACACTAATGATATTTTATAAATATAATATTTTATTAAATAATTTAAAAATCATAAAACATATTTAAAAATATGAAATATTAATAATATAATATAAAATATTACAAATGTTTTTTATTTATTTATTTAACGCCACATAAGTAAAATTTATACCCTTTTAATATAGAAATATTTGTTACCTTAGCTAAAATTAAAATATGTTAACTAAGGGTTAAACAAAATGATAAGGTTTAAAATAATACCAAAACATGTATAAAATCTATTGGTTTATGAGATTAAAAACTTATATAATATTATATTTGACTAAAAGGAATTTATTATGTATTTTCATTGATATTGAATTTATTATAAATTACTATTTTTAGAAAATTAGAAAAGTGCCCCACTCCCCAATTATAAAAGGGATCCTTCTCCCTCAATTTTTCACATAACATTGAGCCTTTAGTATCTTCCATAACCTAACAATATATCTTCTAAACTTCTATAGAAAAATTTTAGAGGTTCTGGTACTCTCAAAATACCAACCATAGTTTGCCTAATAGGAGATCTAAAATTTCTTGCAAGAAGATGTAGTGATCTTTATCACCTATTTCAAAATTATTTCTTATTCTACCACCTCTTCATTTTTTGTTTAAATTATAAAGTAATAACTATAGTATAAATTATATAATGAAATTTTATTATGATATTTAAACAACCAAATTCTATCTTTTATCCAGCATATGAAAAAGAAAAGCACTGCATGTGCATACATATGACTTACTGTCTCCACATCGCGGTGTAATATATTTTTCATCACCACATTATTTGGATGGGTATAATAATGAAAATAATATATATATATATATATATATAATTTATAACATTATATTTATTTTATAATTAAAATTAATATACCATCCTCTTTCTTATAATTTCACCATTAAGGGAATCATTCAATCACTCGTGCATACGTACGACCTACCGTCTCCATGACATGATATGATTCATTTCAAATTTTCACCAATCAAGAATGACTATATAATTGTATATAATGTATAATTATGATATATATTACCTTAGTATCATTATTTAGATGATTAAACTGTATCCTATAAATAAGAATTAGAACTTATACGGTAGAACATGCGTAGGAAAATCAAGCACTTGACACCTGAGTGAAAGATAATAATGAAATATTATTAACAAATAGGTGATAAGATGATATAAGAGAGTGATATATAATATAATAAATATGAATATGGTTATAGTTTAAATTAATAAAATTATTCAAACCATTATACCAGAGGTTCATATATTCCTAGGGGAATTAGACCTAAGGTAATGGTTAATTTCACAATCTCATTATTATTCGGGACAGTTTATACGTAAGTATCTATTGTGGAATATTTATCTTGCATGTAAATTTTAATTAAAAATGTTTTCCAAAATATTTTTACTATTATTATTCAATTTTTTAATGTATTTTTAAAAATGTGTGACTTTTTACTAAATGGTTTGATATGAATCTTTTTTCTCATTTTCCAAATGAGGTACTTTGTCACTGTTCCAGGAAAAGTATGAAAAGAATGTTTTTTTATATTATACACCATGGTTGTATTTTTAAACTTTCATGATTCCATAATTACTCAAATGTTCCCTAACAATAATATAATTTTATTTTCAAATAAAATGATTTCCTTTAAAATTGAATAGTATTTTAATTTTTTTTCAAAATAGAAATGATGTTTTGCACAATTATTATTTCTAGAGATATCTCAAAATTATTTTCCGTCAATGATAACATTATTTGATGTTTATTTTTCTTTACTAGTCCTAAACATGGAGTTAACTCAGTCCAGTAAAGGATTATATACCCTATGCTGATCATGTTAATGATCCTTGACTAATATAGAAGTGATTTTCTTTGCTTATGTGTCTTCCATAATTTTATGCCTTATGTTATGATCTCATATAATATGTTATTTGATTATTTGTGAACATATATGATTTATCGAATTACATGATATCATGTTATTTGATTTGTGGGATATAATTTTTGAATTGTTTTGTTTTTGATCTTATGTCTTATGATTTAGATATGATTTATATCTCCCTTGTTTACCCTTACTGGGTATCTAAGATCAAAATTTATTATGTTTGTTTTTTTGTGGATATGAATAAATGAATTAGGTAACATGTGTCAAAAAGGGTTATAGTTTTGAAGGAATCAGTGAGATATGATGTACATGTTTTATGAATCAGTTGATTATGATTTCAAGTGTCCAAATAAAATAAACCTATATGTTTCTCGCATGGGTTTGTTATGTTATGTAATCAATATTATTATATTTAGATGTAATATCTATGTATGAAATGTTTGGGTCATTATAGACTCGTTGTTAATATGCCACATTGAGGTTTTTATCATGGGGAGTACGGTCCTTTGTTAGGGGGGGTGACATGGTTTTGAGGTTTTTATTGAATAGGAGGCCCACGTCAAAGAAAGTAAAAGATCTGAAAAAATGACTTCCTCTAATTCATGTATTTGATCATTCTAGTGACACAATCAACACTAACCTATAAGACCATGTGACTCATTATATATGTGATAAAGAATAGTAGATGGAAGATATAAAAAACAACACAATCTTCTTCATCAACTTGTACATGGGGGTTCATCAATGGAAGATACATGTTTTAGTTGAGCCAATATCCTCTCTTTTTTCAAACACAGATGGTTCGGGCATATATATCCATATAGATACTTCCCGATTATATTCATGTTTGTGAAATAGATGTATCTTACAATAATAATAAACCACTCACCTTCATCCCAAAGACTGGGACCCTCATTACCACCAGATATATAATTGAGAAAACTCTAAGAGTCCCACCTATTAGATAAGATAATTTATGTAATTCTATTAACGAGGGAATTCTCAATCAATAGGACATTATTATGTTCTATGTGATCTCATCATACATATATAGTTTCTTTGTTGGTGGATTTAGATTGGTTTCACTTAGATGGGGGATCAAACTAAAGAGGTTAGATAAAAAATTGTGAAATGAATGGGGGATCAAAGGGTGTCTCTCGCAGGCGAGGTCTGGGTGAACTGATGGTAATTTGTGAAGGTGGGGATTTCATGGGTTGATGGTTCTTCACCCATATGTGGCCTACATGTGTTGAATGTGATCCACATATATAGTTACTACCTGATATGATGTTTCTTTTCATAGGTGCGTCCTACACTAGCTTAAGGCACCTCATGTAGATGGATTTATGCACAATATGATGATTCCTTTCAACGATGTTTGACCTGGTCAATACCACTTGGGTGAGACATTGATCTAGGATCAAAGGGTCTTCTCAGGGTTCATTAGGTGACTTTACATCATGTTTTGTGTTATGGAAGGGTCCTTTTACCTAGTAGTTTTTACTAAGTGTGTTTTCTATAAAGTTTCTTGGAATTATAGAGTTCATGGGACTTTAATCCATTGATTTTTGTTAACTTCCCCATATTTTGTCTTTTTAACATACTACTTGAGGGTTTAGAGGACTTAAGTGAGAGTGATGGGAGATCATAACTTGAATATATCTCTTTATCTTCCACTTGTATCAAATAAGGAGCCCAAGGGTCCTATTTATATAAATGTTTTGGTCATTGGAAAAGGAATCAACTCACATAGTTATGTAGTTCAAGGTATATTTCACAGGTTCGACGTTCACTATTCTCTTGGGTGCACATACCCTGGAATGTGTGATAACACTTGGTGCATAGTCTTGACTTGTGAGGTGATTCTAGATTCACATAATTGAATTGTATGGTGATGGTGGTTGGGAAATTCATGTTATTACTTAGTTGAACTGATGAAACCATTAAAATCTCTTACTTGTCTATTACAAGAGGTATTTTCCTTTAAAACTTATTATCCTAATGTGAAAAGGGATTATCAACAAAAATCCCACATAGATTGGATAAAATCGGAATAATATGGTCAAATCCTGAGGTAGAGAAATAAAGATGTTTATGGATCCTTCATTTTCTGGACTACACATGTCAATTTACAATCTTTCTTGGAATTGATATGAAATATGAATTGAGTGTTTCACAATAGAGGCATGAATATATGGGATTCATAGGTATGTTGTGCATTTGAGTTAGACAGATGTTTCAGAAAGGTCGAACTAAAAAGTGTCTGTGCATCAATAAATAGCATTTATTACCCAGTCATTCCACTTATTACCATCACAGTACTCTTCCATACTGCTTCTCTCATCATGCTATTAATGAATTGAGTCTTTTCACTAATGTTTGTCTCACACACACTTGGTGTGTTCTCTTTCGTGCAACAAATGTACCAAAGAGTTTTTCCTGTATGAGGTCACTTGGGTGAGTAACCGGTGCGACTTGACTTAGGCATGTGACCAATGTGAGGTTAGTCATTTTCAAAATTTCAATTTTTTTTTCCAAACCAAGACTTTATCTCTATAGAATGTATCTATATTTCATTTGGGATTCCAATAAATTGTTTTATGTATAGAGTGTCTAATGAAAAATCCTATAATTGTATCAATGATATATTTAATGTTATTAGGATAGATTATTATGAATCACATAACACCACTCTCATATAATTAAAGAATCATTTGAAGAAATGTTATTCGGAATAAAATGTGAGAGGAAATCTTCCACTCTCTATCCAGATACTCCTTAATGATGTGCTCATCTAAAATCTAATGAAATACCTGTGACTTTCCTTGTTCCATGGGTACAAATTTTCTTCCACAACTAATATTTCATCTAGGGAAATATATATTAATGAAGGAAATGTAACCTCTACCAATGTCATGCATCATAGTAGTTGTGCTTTATATTTAGAGAATCACACTCTTGAGTCATTGTTTCACTTATATTCATTTGTCCATCACGCCTGCAAAGAATACCAATCAAAAGGATGGATTGAAGAATGGGAATTCTGATATAGAGGAGGTGTTAAAACAAAGTGGAAGTGGGCATACTGGTTGTACGAGACATGTGATGATTTTTAGGTTGAGTTGAATACAATTAGAATTGATGAGGCCATAAAGGTCATAAAAACATATGTGTACATTAATCCATATATCACTCCCTAGCTACTAAGATGATGGATCTTACAGACCAATACATTCAATCTGACACCCATAGTAGTCGGAATTAGTTTATGGGATGTTTACATGATCTTGAGATCTTTCATTCTTTAAGAGATGTATGATGAGTTTATACCTCAAAATGCAACATGGGTTGATACTAAATGAATTACCGTTTTAGATCCCAAGCTATTATATGTAGATAAGTATATCAAGAAGGAAGACCCTCACATAAGGGGGGATGCCCAATCTGAATCATAGATGAATTCGTTCATGGATCGCATGGGTGAGGTCCCCATATGAAAAAAATCCAATGATATGTACTATACTGAAAATGTGTGGAATTATTCATAGATTCTAGGATATATTGAAAAAAGGCATGTACAACTGATGGGGGTATGCAATCAAGTCTGAAATAACTGGCACGACACATCTTGAAAGCTTCTTGATGATGTGGTGAAGCATTTACATGCTACAGGTACATGAATAGAATTGCGGTGTAAGGTTGAGGAAAATTTTAGTTGTGTCCAAGTTAGTATGGGGGGAATAGGGTTGGAAACTTTCATTATGGAGAGGATTCATCAGTTCTTATTTTATGTGTATATAGGGAAATAAAATTTCAGAATTGTAGGGACATTATAGGTGTTGTGGGGATGGGTTGTGACACACTTTAGTTATTATGTCATATTTATTGAAATTAGAGTTCTTGGAGGCTAGGTTTAACCATTATTTTGAGGCTGTTTATGTCATTAGACACCTATATTTATAGAATGGTGGATATAGATAGAATACAAATATATTGAGAAAATTTATCTTACTTCTATATGGGGATCCACCCACCAGGACGTGCATCAAGAATAGGAAAGCTAATGATGAACAGAGATCCTACATGATTGGTTTCAGAAATATCACCCTTGTATCTCAGATTTCTTATGAGGTTATTTGGGAATCTTATGCTCCTTACAAGTTCAAATAAAATATGTGTCTAAAAAATGGATTGAATCCCCTCCCATGCTTTTTGAATTATATAACCACCTAATGGTATCTGGAAAACACCTAGTACTCATGTATTTGGTGGTAAATCAAATGATAAATAACCATCATCCACTAAGTAAATTCATTGGGTTGACATCTTAGTATCCAAAATTTTAGATCATGCCATACCCTCATGGGATGTTGACAATGAGTGTGCCTTGACTTTAATACATAACAACCCATAGATGTGTCATGTATGATATATTTGAAAAACTCAATCAATAGATTGATAATGGTGAGTCCCTAAGCTCACCCAATTGACAACATTCATGGGATGGTCATCCACTTTGGTTTAAAAGGGATTCTCTAGTTGAGGATTATCCAAGATGATAAACTACCATCATCAAGAAAAAAATATGATCTCTATATTACTATACTTTAAAATTGATGGAGAGAGATAAAAAAACTAGTGAAATACAGAAGTGTTGGGTTTACGTCATAGCTTTCTAGAGTAACCTTAGATTACATTCAGCTAGAGGTGGTTCAATTTTGGCTAGACATTTGGGAGTTAGTCTCATGGAAACTTATGAAATATTTTCCTTCAAAACTCTATCAGATCCATGAAATGTTTAACATATTTGCGTATGGTATATTCAATTACTACATGGTCTAATTTTCTATGTAGGAGATCATTTATCGACATGAGAAAGTTCATGTGTCACAAAATCTCCTAATCGAAGAAAGAATTCCCACCAAAACTAATTATCTATAAGCTAAATTATCCTAGGTGGAGCTCAACAATTTGGGGAAATTTAAGGAGTTCAAGAAATGGGTTGATTGGTATTTCCATAAAACATTATACCTTCAACAAGTGAAGAAGACCAAAACAGTCAATATTGTACAACTTTATCATTTTTTAAGAATTTCAATCTGGAAGGAAGACTTTAATTATAATCATAATGGAGGATATCCACCTTGACTAGGTGGCCAATTCTACAATATATTCATGTTTGAATAGGATACTGATAAGGCTCTGGAGGACCTCCAACAATTCAATTTTTTTGATGTCATTTTTTAAAGTATGATAGAGAGACTACATTTTCTATATGAACCTATAACTGTGTTCGATTAATGAAATAAAATTTTTCATTTAATCATCTATGTATTTTCCCTATTTCCCCAATAATTATAACATAACAATGAATAAATGTATTCTTGATTAAAATCCTTGTGTCATTGATTCATAATCACAATTATTGGAACATGAAGACACGGTTTGTTTTTTCAGGGTCTTGGGTCCCTACGAGTCTTGTTTGTCTATTAATAGAGTCATATGATAGTCCCTAGAAACATTGCATCTTTTGTGTCACCACTCTAATTTTTTCTTTAGTTATACATATGGTTGTCTTATTGTGGGAGACTTGACTTTTTTATTGGTCCTCCCTTTGTGAATTTTGGAACTAACATGTTTTATACCTCTTTTTTTAGTTTCCAGTCCTCATTTTTTCATAAATAATATTGAGTTCATGTCTAGCGAGCTGAGACTCAACTTTAACCAATGGTTACCTTGGCTATTTCTCAGCTTACGGATAATTACATCACTTTTCATTAGTAGTTTAATGTATTTAATTAGAGACAAATAAATATAGTGCTTTAGGTCAAATAGATTTATCAATGAGTTAGGTTAGTAATAACTCCAACATGGTTTATTATCCAAGAATGTTCCAAAATTCATCATATTTATAATGGGATGTTTTAAGTCAGGATATTGAGATTTGTAGATCTAAATAGATGATATGGGACAAGTAGACCTTAAAAAATCATAGAGAATATTTGAAAAGAGATTACCGTCTAGATGTTGTCGAGGTGTATTGAGATGGAAGAGGTTTCTCATGGGAACGAAGGTTCCTCTGGTTGATAGGCCTTTTCAAGGTGAATTATGAAAATCTAGGCTGGGGCATATTTTTCATAGTCAAAAAAGGTATTATATGGTATCATTGTTTCTATTATTTGTGTTTAGGGGAAGATTATAATGATTAGAGGCATTGTTACATACCACAGAGTGATGACAATAAAGAAATATGTGGTTTTAGGGACCAAGACTAATTAATAATCTGGATAGAATATGGAGAGGGTAATTTTTCATAGTATATTTCTGGTCCTAGGATGTGGTTCCCTGACATCACAACTTGGCCTGATGAAATGAGAATCAAGTCATACACAACTCTTTATAGTGATATAGTGGAATGAAATACACTAGAAGGGAAGACTTCTCCTAGAAAAGGTCTAAAGAATATTGTAGTTTAATATCATGTGAACAAGACGTGGAACATGTATTTTAATGTCTTATGGAAAAGAAATTGTTGGCTGAACTTTTTGGTCTTTTATCATTTTGAAAAAGTTTAGTGATTTTTCATTTCATGATGATCTGACGAAGAATGTTCCATTATTTTTCAGGCATGATGATAGAATGTTTTATGATATAATCTGGGGGATTCTAGATCTTAAAAGTTATACGGGACAAGTATGAAGGTAATGTCCATGGATCTTATTTTAAATGTTATTTATAGAATTATTTTGTTAGGGATTATAGAGATATAAGATTTTTCTTTTGAGGATGAAGGTGCCTCTGGTTGAGTGGCATTTTGGGGGAGAATTATGCAATACCAGACTAAGGCATATTATGCATAGTTAAGAATCAAGTCCTTTGGTATCATAAATTCTATTACAATTGCCTAGAAAAAGATTATGTAGATCCATATTTCCCCAAAAATAGTGTTTTATTTGTGTAAGTAAGCTTCCAAAGTATAAAAGGAATATTTAATGCTGAAATTGACCAAGAATGGGGAAAATTTTCACTACACATGTCTGAAACGCATATAGTGAGGGGTTATTTTTTTTTATTTTTAATTTATGACTAGGATATTACATATGATTTAGGAATAAATATGTATCTTGTTAATGAGAAAATAAATCTACATGTAGTTCTGTGATTGAAAATTCCCAAAATGAGTATGTGCCACATTCAAAGATGGATCATTTTCTATAGGATAGTTGTCCTCTCAAGTGAGGTCCATAAAAATGTGTAGTTTTATATAATTCAAGATACATTAACCATGTAGTTTATCATCATGCTATATATAAGTTTGGTGTGACTTTTAAAGTCATTCATCAAGGCCTATGCTAACCCTAATGTGAACATATACACATCGATCATGTGGGTAAGTCATTGCCAAAAATCCTTAGACCATGAGTTCTATACATGGTGTGGGAAAAAAGAGTGAAAAAGTCTTATTTCACCATATAGAGGTGATTAAACGAAAGGACATGATAATTTTTATCACGTGGTAGCTAGACCAGTTTGTAGGATCCGAGCATCATTATGTATATCATAGGGGTGGGAGTCAAGCCATATAATTTTATAAGAGAAAATTAGTCTCGAATGAGAGGGAAATTAAACATGAAGTTTAGATTCATATATTAAGTACAAGTGATGTCTTTTTATTTAATGTCATATGACTAGGACCATAAATATGGAAACAACAGGAGGCATAAAATTTACCTATCTGAGGATATTACACCTCACTCCGTAAGTGAAGAAGGAAATTGTAAAGCATCACTATGGGAGATATTTGAACACTAAAAGTGATATGGGAAAAGTATGCAATGAGTGATCATAGATAATTTTTTAATTTTTTTTTCTAGTATGATGTTGTTGGGGCTTAAGGAGATAAAAGAGGTTTCTCCTATGGGAAAAGGTGCATTATGTTGATTGGCCTATTTGGGGTGACTTATGCAAACCAATACTAGGGCATATTATGTGTACTAAAAAAAGGTGTCATATAGTATCAAAATTTATGTTACCAATGTCTAGGTAATGATTATACAAATCCATATTTTCCCAGGATAAGGGATATGATACGTGGATGGAAATTTTCCCAACACAATGGATGACATTAGACATGCATTATCCATGTAGAGTGAAGTTCCATTCATAGATTTGGCTAATTTATAGGGAATGTGATTTTTTGGTTTCTGTGATGGGCTCCTAAATGAGTGATACTGAATTAAGATATCCTGTATGGATTTGGGTATTATGCAGGAGGAAAAGGACACATGATTTACTTTTTATTACTATGACTGGCCCTAGGGTAAGGGAATAGGGTATCACTATATCATGCGTGGAAAATAATCAAGCCACACATTGTTATGAATCCTTAAGATGGACCCAAAAGTGAAAGGACACATGTTAGAGTCCTCTATATAGATCATTATTTGTATTTATGAGAGGGATAATTTTCCTTATTTTATGTGTAGACCCAGGAAAAATGGTCTGTACAAGACTACATATCCAATTGAGATGAGAATTATGGAATACATAGATCTAGAATGAAGTTGTGGTGGGATACTAGAACAAAGGATTACGATACACTCAAGGAAACACTTTAATGTTATTATATTATATATCATACTATAAGGATGTGAAACATGTAGTTTTAAATCATGTGGAAAAGAAAATTTTCTTATAGAATAATATCTTGTCACTATGATGTTATGATATGTAGTTTAATGTCTTATATATTAGTTTATAGTTTCATGTAGTGTTATCTCATATGACTAAGACCATATATCATTTATTTTAATTCCATACAATAATGACCATATTTCTTGATCACACATAGTATATATTGAGTTACCTTGTGTTGGTATGGAGAGTAAAAATATCTATATCCATTTAGATCTTTGAATAAGCTTTGTTATAGTGGACCTTTTATATGGAATAAGGTCCCACCCACATTTGAACCATATTTGGTGGTTTCCTCCCTAGTATCATTAGTGTCATGATAACCCATACCAGTTCTCCTTGGAAGAATGAGTAGAGGATAATAGTCTTATTAAAATCCCATGTTATCTGATTTTGGTGGAATTCTAATTAATATGAATTCAATAAAATTTTATGATAAAGTCACTATAATTAATATATAATTCATTAGGATTTATTTACTATGGATAGATGATAGCAGATGGTAATGAAAAAAATGCTAAATTGGACCTGAATGGGAAAGAAAACGTTTTTCCAAAATACCATTGAATATAGGGATGCCTATATAGAGGTGCAGGTCGTAGTCCGGTAAGATAAAAATACATGAAATAAATTTTTAGTAAAATAATTATTATAATTATCCAAATTACTCTAGATTATACATGTTAAGGTCTTATTAAAGGGATCTATAGTTACATTTTCCACTGTATGATACTTAGAAGAATTGTCACATTACATATTATAATCTTGATACAACTTTTTCATCTTACCCAAAAAGAAATTGGTTCCCTTTTCTATCAATATCATATGAGGGAATCCAAATCAACTAATGATATTGGATTTTAAAAACCAGAAAATATTCTTTTCCCCAACTTCCTTTAGGGGTATAGTCTCAAACCACTTATAGAAAAAGTCAATTACAGTGAGAATCTATTTGAACTACATGGTTTTATTGGGATGATATGGCCCTATAACATCCATTCCTCATATAGAGATGGATATGAGTATTTGGAAGTGTGTATAAACTCCATGGGATTATGGATGATGTTTTCATTCACTTTGACGGAATGACACTTTTTAGTCAAATTTTTGGCATCCTATATCATCGAAGGCTATAAATATCCACGAATATAGATTTTAGTGAAAAGTATAAACCATGACTGGTAGGAACTATAGGTACTATTATTTACTTATTTCATGATTGATTTAGTCTCTTCTGATTTAATTCACCCAAGAATGAATTTTTCAAAGCCCCATTTTTGGAGGACGTTCTGGTGATTTGGGATGTTCAAAAGAGTAATGTTAATTGATCATTTTCTGGGTTTCTCTTCTCCAAATTTTTTAGATGGGATAAATAAATTTTGAAAGAAGTCCAAAATGGGCATCATCCAAATAGGTTTTGCGCCAGCAAGTTTATGGATTTAATTAGACTCGTTAATTTCATTAATATTGATAGGAACAAAAGGAGACTCCATTCAGTGGTGCACAATACAGATGACAATTCCATCCCATTCTAAATCCATCGAATTGACAGTTTTATTATCCAATGCATCTTCCTAGGAATTCTATTATCACGAGACATGATTAAATATTGGAAAAGAGGGGAATTATTCCATATTTACGTGGAAATACTTAAGAAGGGTGATGATATCTTCCTTCCTAATGGAATGATCACCGATGATAAACCTGATTACCAAGTTTAAATTTATTTATTACCTTCAGGCGGTCCACTAGAAAATGAAGTAATAGTGAAAGGCCTATAATGAGGGCCTGATACTCTAATTTATTATTTATAAATACTTAAAATAAGAGTAAATTTTAAATTAATAGTTCATTTTCTTTGTATATGTGAACAAATACCAACTTGACATTATTGATTTTGAGCTCTTCCTCTCTCTTCCCTATTTGGATTATTGACGTTTCATCAAAATACATCTCCAATATCCGGGGGAACTCTAGAATAGTTAAGCTATATTCATTAGGAAATTTAGTATTCAAGTACAATGTTTATGTAGATATATGTTCCTTAATAAATTCAGCTAATGACCGTCCTTTTACTGCTTTATGAGGTGTGAAATGAATGTAAAACTACTACAAGATGAACACCCCATGTTCCAATCATTTAGGTTTCATAGTATGAGTGAGAATGTATTGGAGAGGTTCATTATAAGTGAAAAAGTGGAATCTATAGTTTTGTATGTAGTTCTTCATCTTCTGAACCATAATGATTAACACCAGATAGTGCTTCTTAATATCTCAATATCGAGACTCGGTATCAACCAAGGTTCGATTGTGATAATTATGGTTTTTTTCATTCCTATAATCATTCTTTTCATCAAGGGAATAACCCAATGATCATTCTATGGTTTTTACATAAAAATTAATAAGCTTCTTCTCCTCAAACGGAATCAGCCCTGGTGGACTCAAAAGTATTTTCTCAATACTATCAATTGATTCATAAGGGTCATCATTCCACTGATATATTAAATTAATTTTCATCTACCTAGTTTTGGAAAAAATCTTTCTTCTTTGTATTTAAATAAAAAATTAAATTTAAGAATAATATCATTAAAATCCCTTCAACTATTTGAGGGTTAAAAAAGGTGACATATCAAGGATAACCTTTTTCTTCTTTGGATCATCTTCTATGGCATGATGGTGTATTATGAATCCAAGAAAAATTCCTTTGGTAACATCAAAATCACATTTAAAGGGGTTCATTCCTAGGCTATGCTAATACAGTTTATCGAATTCTCCCTCAAGATTATCAAGGTGATTAGAATTTTGTTCATATTTAGCAACCGAATTATCAAATGAACACTTTACATACCACCTAAAAAGGATATTATGATGTGATTCATGGAATGTTTTAATCTAACATGAACATTATTCAAACCAATGGGTAGTACCTCATATTAGTATATCCTTTGGGGTGATCTTAAAGAGTTGGATTAATTATATTTAGGGCCATCCATATTTTTTTATACACTGAAAAAACATCCATGAAGGAAAGGGAAAAATATATGATCGTAGTATTAATATGTTATTATGTGATCGACATAGGTAAATCGCCTTTAGGAAAATTACATTTGGAATCTCTAAAGTAAATAAATATATTCATTTCTCATTATTATTATTTATTATTACTACTTGGCTATCCATTATTAATAATGGAATTCTTGAATGAAATTTTCCTTGATGAGATTTTCAAATTCATCCTCAATTTTTGTGGCTTGAGTCGGTCCATCCTTCTAGCTAACTATTTATAAAATTATTGGTATCTTAATAAACCATGTGGTGAGTGGACACCTAACGGTTAAGGCCATACATTTCCCTATAATTCTAAGAAATCAAATCCCAATGTGACTTTAGGAAGGAGGTATATAGTGTTGTCCCATATAATTTCTAACTAAATACTCAATAGGGGTGAATTGAGTTCCAATTTTTTACAGAAAACCTCCCTCTATAGGTACGATCGATCATTACTTAACAAGAAATGATGTGGAAATATGAAAACATAAAGGAAATAGATTAAAAAAAAATTATTTTTAGTGGATCTAGGAACAAAAATAAACATTTCCACTCCACCAAAACTCTACTCCATGAGTTTGGGAATTTTCACTAGAATATCCCTTTTACCGGGAGATCCTAGATATGTACAAGACAATTTCACTTAATAAAAATGTTCAAGAGAATTCAACTAGGATCTCCCTTTACAATTCCTATCCTAATTCTCAACACACTCTCTTACAATGAGTATAAAAAATGATTTGACTAATATTTTGAAGGAATGGTTGCATCACACAGGTGAAACCAACAACTGCTAGTAGTGGAAGATTCATTCTATGAAGATAATAGTCTCAAAGGTATAACATAGAATGGTGATCTATGAAATTGATAAAACTAGAAATCATAGTATGAGAATTTATGTTTGATCTTTTCTATATATAGACATTATAATTATTCATATGTGCATATATATGTTCTACTCTTTCTTCACATGTAACTATATATATATGTGTAGTGACTTACTATTCATTTTATATCTCAATTTTAACTTAAGAAAGAGATAATCATAATGGTATAGTATGCCATTCATTGATAACATGATAAGATGTGATATAAAGGAAGGGTATCCAATCTTTCGAAATATAGAAATTAATTTTTTAATAGTGATGTGAGAAATATTATTTTTCTTGAGATATTTACATTCATGGAAAATATTTTATTGTAAAATATTTCATTAAATATATAATTCTTTTTCTGATACGATCCAAAAGCTTGAAATGAATTTTCAAGAGATTAGTAAAGTAATCATCACATTTGAAATAATATCTATAGATTCATAATATATTTTACTAATAATATTATTCACCTTAAGATAACTTCCCAAGATACTTTGTAAGACAAGGTAGTTATCTAACTTAAATTGAGTTTAAGATAAAATGACTTCAGAATAGTGTATTATAATTCTCTAGTGTAAGATGAAATATGCTACTTCGATGTGACAATTAGATTCTTCAAATTCTTCTATATTTTGTAAGAAAATATTTTGTGAATATCATTTTCATAGGATACTAACTTCTAATTGGCTTCATTCAGTTTGAAATATCTAGCTTGAGTATGCAATGACTCAATCGTTCACTTCATAAGACAACTTCTTCCATAGTAAAATAAAATTTCAATATAGTGTAATAATTATAATATATATACTCATTATAGGATAAGTTTTTTAGTATATGGATGATAAATACTACCTATATCGCAGAATTCTCACTTAGAGAATAATTATAAGATAAAATCTAATGATAAATATAATCTAAAAAACTGAAGAAAAAAATTTTATAATAAAAAGAGGTATTTTTTGATGAAAAAACACATGAAAACGAGATATGATGGGAAAACGTAAGACTTTCCAACAATCTTCCACATTATAATGATAAAAAAAATCCCAATATATAGAAGAAGAAAAATTTGAAATAGAAGATTTTAAAATCTTACCCTCTTAGGAAAAAATGATAAAAATATAATCTTTCATTTTGTTTTACATTCTCCTTTTCTTTTTTATAGACTAAAAACATAATTGTTTTATCAATTATCAACCTTTGAAAAGAAATTGAAACTTTTTTTTTAAATTTTTGTATTATATTTTCCTTCTAACCATTTTTGTGATATAGAAAACAAGTAGAATAAGGAATAAAATTGATATTTCACATGAACAATAGTAAATAGTTAATGCTGCTAATTGTGAATAGAATTTGTGGTAATGTCATTAAGAGATTAATGAGTATGGACTCATATTGACCAGAAATGTAAAGTAAATAGTTAGAGATAAGTAAAGAACATAAGGAACATGTGAATAAATAGATTCAATAGAACAATATACAATAATTATAGAAAAATATCATAATATATGAATAATGAATAACCACAAAATAAAAAGAATCATATGAAAAAAACACATTAATATGAAAAAGAAATATATTAGAGGCATGTAAAATATTTATTATTCTAATAATAACCAATATATTTTTTAAAAATTATGATTAGAAAACATAATTTAAAAGTTTTAAGGAAATAATTCATATGTTTAGAAAGAATGTCATTAAAAAATAACTATTCAAATGTTTGTAAAGTGCCTATCAATTGGGATAATATAACGTAAACCAATTACTGTGAGAGCCTGTCAATCTTTCAAGTTGAAAAAACATTTTGGGGATAGATTGTTGAAAGATAAGGTTTGGATAGAAGGCAGATAGGATAAAGGAAAAGGATCATTATCCATTAATCCAAAAAATCTCCCAAAGTTTGTGAGAATGATCCAAGACATGCTCAATCATATCGAGTGATCCTTATAGAAATGGATTTGTTGTTGTGAATAACTTTATAATCTCACACCTTGTAAAACTTATCTAACGGAATAATTGATAGTTTATAAAACTTTTTAGGTTCTAATAAATACTTTTATTCACCAATCAATTTATTTTACCTTTTATAAAGATCAATAATATCAAAGATTTATTTCATCCTTTGGGAGGAGGATGCACGACTATCGATGATGGGAGGCCTTGGAAGGCATCTCACTGTAATTTGAAACATGTAATCTATACATGAATTGATTCTTTTAACCATTTCATTCATATGAAACTCTAAAAGAGTGGAAAACCCATTCCATGTTCTATGTATGAAATTTAGAAAATGGTTATGAACACCCATTTTCGTTTCATAATTGACTGCCAACTTCTTCAAGGTTTAACACCGATTTTATGAAATTACCATTGAATGATCAATCAAGAAAACTTCTTCTCCTTTCACTGATGTTAGAAATTATTGAGCCTAAAAAAGCATCATCTTCTTATTCTTATTTATATACAGATGATTCTGGTATGATAGTACCTACCAATATATGATGTAATTCCTTAATTTCCTTCTCTAAATAATCTATGAAACTTTCTAGGGATCCATAAATATATTTCAAAAAAGATATGATGAAACCTATATATTTTTTACTTATTATTTTGACCGATTAACTATCAGAATCATCTCTTGTAATATGGTTCAAATTTCCATCATAGATTTATTAATTGATACGAGATAATTCTGAGGAAACACAATCATCCTTTTGATTGGAAATTGATTTTTCTTTATTAGATGGGAAAAAATTACCCATCACATTGAAAATCAGTTAATCTCAAGGGGGTTTAAAGTGATGCAGTACAAGATCATCCCCTTGAAAAAAAATCTGGCACTCATGTGTAAGATAACCCAAACATGTGTAAAATATATAATATTCCTCTCCCCTTCATACTTTAGATAGAATGTATCCTAAAAAATTTGATTCTCTCAAAATATGTCAAGTAATTCACTCTATTTTGGTTTGCATTGAACAACATCTAATGATGTAGATCATATCCCATGTAGGAAAAAAGTTACTTAGATGGGTATAAACCAATACCTTGGAGTCCATCTCAACCTCGGATATCTACATAACAAACGTCCTGCATAGCATGATGCTAGTGTGCAATGCTATCACCTGCATAATGATGGTGATTCCCAGACTGTAAAACGACTGCAAAAAATTATAAATGATCCTATATGACCTCTAATAAGTCCTCCCCCTCTCATTTTACCATTCATGCAGGATTTATCCATGTTGATTTTTTAACTATTTGTGGGTGGGAACCATCCAACATATTGGTTGTGTGGCGTCACTGTAATGATAGGTCAGTTAAGAAATATTCAAAGCATGTGAAACCTCTATCCCTAATTAATAATCGAACTCAGTTCATCATTAAATGCCTTAATTCTCACATTTTGGTAAGAAAATGAGATGTTTTTTACCATCATACCATTGTTCCTTTCCTCCTAGAGGGTCCAACATATGGATGTACAAATAATACATCATATCTTTATATCTATTTTTTTATGCTCCTAACCCAGAAACTAATTGACAATAAAGTATTTCATAGAGAAATCCTCATGGTTGGAGCATTATATGTGACCCCAGGATGACCAGAGACTAACCGCCCATTCTATCTTGACAAAGAGATAAAGAACTGGCTCAATATGAGGTATATCACAAAAGAGGTAATGAGAAGCCAAGGAAATTCCCTTCCTTTGAATATTAGCTTTTGTTTAGATCTCTTGATTTCTCACCCTCCAAAAAAGTAAATGAATTATCATGGGGAAATTTCTACACCCTAATCTTACAGCCCACACTTCATGAATATAATCTATATGAAGCATTGATCTTAAATCATGTCCATAGAATTTACACAAACTTGAACCCTTATTTTAGTAGCAAGTCACACTGCATAGACACAATTATATAATTGATTTTATCTATTTCTATATATTCTCTTTCTAATCTCTGGTAAAAATACACTTGATCTAGGGTTCTAAATATAAGTACATAACCTTAAATCATTAAATAATATTGAATGAAGCTAACAATTCACATTGAGAATCTTTTAAGTTTAGAAATTTAGATAATTACTTCATAACTATTACATTACATATCTAATATTACAAAGTAGACACTTCTACTCAGTATCCATTTTTTTCATAAAATAAAAACTCCTGAAAAAAATATTCATGTCT
Source organism: Viscum album (assembly GCA_963277665.1). Classification (NCBI taxonomy): domain Eukaryota; kingdom Viridiplantae; phylum Streptophyta; class Magnoliopsida; order Santalales; family Viscaceae; genus Viscum; species Viscum album. The sequence goes on along the minus strand of OY728135.1, from coordinate 244,020,841 downwards.
TGTTCTATGTTTTAGACAACATGAATTTTCCTTGATCCCATCCTCGACCCTATTCATCTTTATGTCCTATGAAACACATTTCAAAACATGGTATGAGAATTAAAAGCTCAGTAAGGGTTATAAAACAATGAAGGAAAACATTAGTTCATCAATACATACATAAAATAATCTATTTAACATACCTCATAGAATCATAATATTTATGAATACCACATAGTAATAAAAAATCATAAGGGTAACTTGTGGCATCAATAACTTACTTACATTTTAGCTTTCACAAATACATAAAAAGTTACATTTGGAATACCCATCACTATATATTCCCTAAGTCTCTTAGGAGAAACATATACATTTACCTCTGTCACATTACCCATTAAATTGGAGATCTATATTGGGCTCACCCACCGTAGTTTTATCACAAAACCACCCGTATATTTAAACATTTTCCAAGAACCATAACATATTCCTAACACATAAAACAAACATAAAGGAAAGTTAAAAATTACACATTTCAATAAAAATATATAATTTAAATATATTGACATAAAAAATCCATTATCAAATCCATTTTAAATACCAAAATAAGTTAAAATAGTATATGTTATTTATTTTCCTTTTAAAAAATTTTGCCTTGTTATGGAAGCCAAATATCAAATAAAACTTGTGACAGCAGAAAGTTCGTTGTCACTGCTTACATGAAAAGAAAAATTATTTTTTTTCAATTAGTCAAACACCTTGTAGAAAAATATTCCCTTTGAATGAAATTAAAAGTAAAATGTGTTTATACACTATATAAAAAATGTCATGTATAAAACAAAATAATCCTCAATGAAAGGAGATTGAGACGAAGTCCCTTACCTCATGTCCGACAAGACCCATTTGTTCTTTAATCACCTGAATAATAAACTAAAGTTAATTTATAATTTATTAAGAAACCTTTTCAAATTTATTATTCTTTTTATATTACTTATTACCATGTTATAAACATTATTTAATCATTTAAGTTAATAAAAGTTGTTTTGTTGATATTTGGTACTTGAGTCAGAAATGAACTTCTTATATTTAAAATTTGTCCAAGTGGTCAAAATTACATTATCTCTAGAATGATATTCAATATTTAGATATCATATATATCATATATATCTAGTATATATATGTATTTATAATAGTACATAACATTTGGAGGTATGAAATAAAATGCACCATTCATGGAGATAGTAATTCGTACGTACGCATGAACGCTACATTCATTTCTATTTCATATTTAATGGAATGAAAAAATAATGGTAAATATGTATATAATAATTTTATTATAATATCATATATAATTTCATTAACTTTATCATTTATACTTTCCACATATGGAATGAACGAGTCATATCAGTTTGAGGGGGTGGTAGTCCACACTTCTTTAAATGAAATTATCATATTTATCCACTATGAAAACCATAAATGTATTCTATAAATGAAAAATAAATAAGCATGGAAAGAATATAAATATAATATATATCACATATAAATACATTTCCATCTTAATGGCCACCATAAGAGGTGGTAGGAGAAGATTGAACATTCATCGTTTCTTGAGGCAGTAGTTCACCATACACAGAAACAGTATATTCTCTACCCATTAGATGGAGTTGTGTGTAAGTGAGTTATAATAATTCTCATAAAAACAACATAGTATATTGAGTATTATGTATTTTTTATAAAATAATGGAATAAAAATATTTTAGGGGTTTGGAGAAGTTAAATTAAAGAAAGGAACTTAAGAGAATATGTTACCTTTAAATCGGGTAACTCCCATTGGTTTGAACCAAAAGGATATCTTGAAGTTCCTTCTACCTATGGTAAGTCTTCTAGGTCAATGATAGAAATATTGTGATATTATTTTGGTTGAGTTTGGATGAGCCAAGGGGATTGATAGGTGTGAGTAATAGGTTAGTGGTAAGGGATTTTTATAAGGGGGGATGGTCTCTTTAAGAATGTTTGAAAATATAATTTTATTATATAATGATTTTCGGTTTATAAAGGTCAAAAACTTTTTATGGACAATGATAATATTCCTATTTTTAGAAATAAAATCATTCAATAATAATTGGACAGGTTTTGGATATTGTTTTAATCTTCATAATCTTATTTTTTTTTAAATCATTCATTAATGAGGTAAACACTGCATCATTATTAACTCATAAATAATTTTATTTATTTGATGTCTAAAAATTATAATAAAATTCCATGATGCATGTATTCTTATTATATTTAAAATTAATATTTATAGTCAAAGAGATAATATATATAACCCCATTTAAAATTTGTTTTACTAAAAGATATATGATAATGTAATTTTTGTCTCTACATTAAATTAATTAATATAGATGGTCATTATCACTGTTATGTGGCTCCATGGGGTCCCAAATTCGACCCAAGGATGCCCATGGTCGTAAATTTATCAACCAATAGGATTATGACACATGTTTGGGTAATTTAATATAATTATATTATTATTTTTACCTTGAATTACCCTATTTACCTTTAACTGCGATAAATAAAAGTCAAAAGTTACTATTCATCAAAAATTATTTTCATCTTATTGAAAAAAATTCATACTAATAACAACCATGTATGAAGGATTTTCAAAATTAAATTCACAGAAGCATTAAAATTTCATTTGAATGAAAAAGTCAGTTTTTAAACTACTACTCAGTGTTTTGATTATTCATCAAAAATTAAAGGTTTTCAGAAAATTACCAAAAATTCAACCTAAGATATACTTGATATTCTAAATTAAAAAATTTTGTCTATTTTAACGAATTCAAACCATTGAAGTTGAATTAATTAATTTACAATTAATTCCCAATGTCAAAACAGAAAGCGTATTTTTAAGAAATAATCACAATCAAAAGATTGACACTTGTTTATGTCCAATTTTAAAGTGATATTAATTACAATGACAAAAAATTGGATTAAATGGTAAAAATATAATCTAATTACAATTTAAAACCAATTAAAAAGATAATTTAACCATATAAATAAATTATATGAAAAGGAAGTTTTGAATTAAAATACAGTAATTTTCACTATTCATTAATAAATGAATTTTATCAGAAAAACACAAAAAAATTACCCAAAGTAAATTTTGATGTCCCAATTCTAAATAATAATTTTATATTTTCATATATAACATATAAAAGTGACCAAAATTAGATTTAAAAAGGGTTCACCATCAAAAGGCGGTAAATCAACATTTAAAAGAATATTAGCATATTTATGGATAAAATTAGATTCATTCACATTTTAAGCCCCTAATTTTTATTGTAAGAATGAAAAAACACTTAAAAAACATGTATAATCATATTACAGTTAGTTTTGTTTATTCCCACCGTTAAAATGGCTTGGCATCAACTACCATTTAAAATAATAATACTATATTATTATTTTTCAGTATAACTCTATTGCATGCAACGTAAGATTTAAAAGAAACCCATTGTTTCATATCAGGTAAGACATCTAACATAACATCCCCTTTAAAAGTAAAATTAATATTTAATTCACAAATATTAAAAAATATGAAAATGTATTATTCTTTATTTACTTCAGATGTTAAATCATTCCTCCTTTTTTAAATTATGTCCTTGCAATTTTCATTCACTTATAAAATAAATGGGGATATTTATCCCTCATTGAATTTTCAGATTCCTACATCGCCTCTTCAACCATATGGTTTTTTACAAAACCATTACCTGATTAATTACCTTATTATGCAACACTTTCTCTCTTCGGTCAAGAATCTGGACTGTTTGTTCCTCATAAGAGAGATTCTCTTCCAACTGAACTACCTCTGGGCTCAATACTTGAGATGGATCTGGCATATACATTACCATCATTAAAACAGGAAAAAAAATTTGTACCTGATATAAACATGGAGGTAAAGCCACTATATTTCTAACTGATCCAACTTTCTCCATAATATCATAAGTTCTAATGAACCTCGGACACAACTTTCCCTTCATGCCAAAATGCATCACATTTTTTCAAGGAGAAACTTTGATAAAGACATGATCACTTACCACAAAAGAATGATCCTTCCTCCCATTATCCACATAACTTTTATGCCATCTCTGAGCTGTTCTCATGTTCTTCTGAATCAACTAATCCTTTTTTTCCATGTATTCTACCAAATCGGGTCCCATCAGTCTCCTTTCACCTACTTCATCCAAAAAAGATAGATTTTGACACAGCTTCCCATATAATGCCTCAAATAGAGCCATCTGTATACTGGAATGAATACCGTTATTATAATAAAACTCAACCAAAGAAATATCTTGGTCCCAACATCCTTGGAAATCTAGTGAACAAGCACGCAGCATGTAATGTCCTAGTTTTGGAAGCCACGCAGAGGCGCCCCGTACCTGGTTGGTCACATGGCCTCAAGCACATTTCCATGAATGCCAGAGGCTTCCAACTAGAAACCAGGGCCTTGGGTGTGATTGTTGGGGAACTATGCCCTCATTGGTAGAGTAATACAGTGGAAGATAAACAATTATGCAATAGCGGAAGTAGTAAATACCAAACAACAATAACAACTTAAGAATGATAAAGAAAAAAACTGGAGAAAATATATATAAATGATGCATGATACATATATGTATAGGTAAATAGACAAACAATTCACAATGCTGGAATACAACAGTTCTAAACCAAAGTTAAAAGGAAAGAAGATAAACTCCTCAGCATGACAAGCCCTAGCTTGGTCCCATGATCTCTAGATCCACAACAATCAACAATCTGAAGTAGAAGGGCGCTTTCCATTATCTATACTTGAGACAATATAATCTGTTTGGGCCCAAAAGCATGACCCAAACAGGGTGTGAGACTAATCCCAGTAAGCAACCACCCAAAGATCTCTGCCTAACAGTTATTGAATATATGGCAGGTAAAAGTAGAGAAAACAGTAAATAGGAAATTACTCAGTAGCAAACAATCCATAGTCTAATTAGCAAGCAACAACTAATCAAAGAAGATAACACAAACTGGAAACCATCTAGGAATTAGTCACCGCCTATCTCCTATGGTCCTACCTATGAGATACAACCAACCCTCTGGGAAGCACACATAGTCTCACCCCTCTGGTTCAGCTAAATTATAGACTCTTTGAGGAAGCACTCACCGTCAATTCCGCCAATAGTCTTGTATCAATACTAAAGGTTATATAGGGAAGCACTTATGTCACATTACCTCTATGGACCATGTTGAGGAACTAGATACTCTCTTAGGAATCACTCAATGTCAATTCCCCTTATGGTGTTGCAGCGTAAATTATAAAGACACTCTGGAGAAGCCGTTACATCCATTCTCCCTACAGTCTAATACAATAGGTTCTCATAGTCCTGTGTAGATTCAGCAAGTATCGCATTGTGTAACAGAAAAATTAAACTTCATGAACCACTTGGATAGAATTCTACAACATAACATCATTTCTTAAAAAGAACACTCCATCCTACAACACTAGGCATGGAACTGGGAATAGCCTAACAGAAACAACTAGACCTAACGATCATAAATAGAAAAAATATGCATGGTCAATACATCCAAAGCACAAAAAATTACCATATTCACAAAAAATAACATCTACTCAAGCATACAAGAAAATCAGGCAAACAAAAGTGAAAAATAGTAAACATGAAATACCCTGTTCAAAGGTATTGGTGGATGTTAAACATAATACTCAAAGAATTTCTAAAGGAACAAACCACCTACCTCTGGGTTAGTAGATAAATATACTTGAACCACAGGGCTTGAATCGCCTTAGAACATCGTAGATCAAGGAAAACACATAAAATGATCAACCTGTGATAACATGGAAAAGAATAGGAATTTGAAAACGACGCTCTAGAAGAAGAGAGAACTCACCGATGTGATTCCAACGTAACTGGCGGAGTTCGATTCAGAGGACGGATGGAGGCATGAGGGTTTGTCGAATATCTGTAGTCATGCGAGTTCTATTGGATTAATGAGACCTAAAATAAGTAGGTTCTATTTTTCTGATGTGACCCCGATGCATTTAATGAAAAAGGAAAATACACAGCATGTAGTTTTGGCATACACGGTGTGAATTTGACTTTTCGGTAATCCTCTTTAGTCAGCCTTTTTGACGCTCCTTTTCATCACATTGTTTAAAGGAATGGAAAGGGAAATGACTTAGCAAAAATTGATTCATCCTTTAAAGAAAACATCAAAAATAAACAAAATAATGAAAAAGGAGTCCAAGGACCTTGGGTTGCACAAGTTCCCTCACTGTCGTGCAAGTACACTTGCACGCCGCCTAATGGTCATGCAAGTGACTTGCACGCCCTCTTTGAAAAAACACCCAGGGTCTTCTCCAGCCTATAAATACCCCTGGCGGGCCCCCCATTTCGAGAGGATTTTTTTTTCTAGAATTCACATACAGAGCTCTGAACGCCCATGTCTCTTCTTCAGGTCTTCCGAACACTTCTAAGGTAATTCTTTACCTAGAATGGAAGGTCTAAACCAGTGGAATATGGTCTATGTGTTAGAATTCACTAACACTTGCACGCCTAAGTGTTTTACCCTTAAGGGAAATGGACACTTGCACGCATCCTTACCTACTCAATGAAAGGTTGCAAACCACTCTTCTAGAAGTACTTCAGGATAATTTTAAAGGATTTGGTCAAGGATCTCCCACTTATTACCCTAAGGGATGAAAATAACGCAAGTACCCATGTGCCAGAGAGGTATACCTGTGCGACCAGGACTTTCACGACCACGCAGTACCTGCGCGCCTTCCAGGACATGCGCGCCCTTCTATTTTTGGGTGCCCTTCCGGCCCACTTAACCCCTCTTATGCCATTCCACCTCTCCTATTCAAGATTCAGTCTTCAACACACTCTTCAAATACATTTATGGCATGTTTTCGTGATTGTCTTCCTTATCCGAAAGGAATTCCGTGAAACCTATCTCAAAACCTAGTGATTTACACATCTTTATTTAACTAAAATTATAGATTTCATTCATTCAACCTCATCCTTTATGATGATAGAACCCTATATATGGGCATACTCCTTAGGAGTAAGCCCCAAGTCCTCATTAATTGGGCCTCCTTTTCAGGAATAATCCCCAGTCTTAATGTTCCTAAATATGGGCATCCTCCTTAGGAGTAAGACCCAACCATGGTTCTCTTAACCTGGGCTTCCTTTTTCTCGAATAAACCCCAGTTTCAAATCTACAAATATGGGCATCCTCTTTAGAAGTAAGCCCCAAGTCCTCTAACATGGGCCTCCTTCTTAGGAGTAAGCCCCAGTCTTAATTGCTCTTAACCATTCCTAATTTACTTTTGATTTGGGCTTCCTTCTCAGGAAAAAACCCAATCACAAGTCCCCTCCTAACTTGGGTATCTTCATTAGGAGTAAGCCCCAAGATTAGAGTATTCAAATCTTCATAAAGTACATATACCTTTATGGACCCTGTTCCTGGATTTCTTCCCTGAAGTAAATCGTAATCTTCATCTATTTGGATAGTCATTCATACATAAGCCCCACATCCTTTCTTATGATTGCATATTTCATGGCACAATTGTCTGGTTTTACCAATACCTCTTGTTTCTCACACCGAGCATGACTCACGTGAGCTTAGAGTGTAAAAGTAATTGTGGCATCTTTCTTTGAGCCATCAATCATACATAAACATCATACTTCCTTACTCGAACTACGTGGGTTCTAATTCCTTTTCTAAATAATGGATACATAGGTATCCCATCTTCGGGTACGATCCCAACTCTGAAATAATCTATGTCCTGTTGAATGACAATAAACATCAAGTGCCCCGCTGAGTGGCTTTAAAACCAACATGGTTATCATAATAACAAAGATACTTCTATATAATGTATTAAAAGATACCATTGACTAAGAATCTGTAAACAAACACAGATGACTCTCTATCGATGAAGAACCTCGAATACATATAAAATATTCTCTAAATTTCATATATATTTATCATTGATTGACAGATCTAAAGGAAAGCTCATTTTAATACTTGGTAATGTAATAAGGATTCATGAACATAACTTAAATCTATAAATAGAGTCCCAGAGTAGACAATAAATCCCCTCAAAAAAGTGTGATGAGTCTGAGCTCCCATCCTCTTGACCAATGAAAATTTCTAAGCCTCATCAGTGCATAACTAATGAGCTCCTGCCTTTGGAAAGAAGGTCCAAAAGAATATAGAATCATTGGATGTTTCCGGTTCTATGAAGAAACCCATTAGAAAATGCTTGGAATGTTTGAACCTTAAACCAACAAGGTCATCGCCAAATTACAGAAGGAAACAAATAATGGTGAACCCGACGTGAATCCAAAACCAAGTTAAAATGATGTTTTACTTTTTTATTTGGCCCCTATTTAAAACTCAATGAGAGGGCCAACAAAAAAATCAATAACATATGTTCTTATCCAAAAGATGTAGTGGCCGAACTTATCTTGATTATGTATGTTATATCAAATATGCACTTTTTTCCAAGATCTTATGCATTTCCATTATGGCTTCTCTTAAGTTCACAACCGTGAATACATCTACTGTGAAAACTTCTGCTTCAAATGCCACTGCTGCTACTCCTGATGGATCATCTTCCTCTCTGAAGACGATATCATCTACTCAGCATCTTCAACACTAGGTATCAAATGCACTGGTTAAGGAGTACCGTCAACATGGTACCATTCCAACTCTGGAGGCTGCCCGACAAGCCCTCCAAGTGAACAACTCACACCGGTCGTCCAGACAACGACGACTAGTGATTAAGAATCAGGTGGTTCCAACCACCATTTTCAACCATTTCGGGTCATTATCCCCACAACGTAATCACCACTCACTCCCATATTATGGGAAGGAGAATGAGAAGGTCCCTTAGAGCCTTAATTCAAGAAGACAAGAGTCCTTCCCGAGGGCTCCCTTCCACAATCGCCACCAAACTCGTGCGGTAGTGCACCCTCAACATGATGAGGGTATCATCTACGGGCATTCGACTCAGGTTCCTCGAACCCGAGTAGGAAAGATGAATCTCCAGAGGTGAAATCTGGTCAATAGTGAGTAGGTTCTCATCTCTTCCATATCCAGAGAAGTCCACCAACTTAACATGGTGGCACACAACGAGCGGTCACATACACCCGTCCGTTTTAATCCCACTGTCCAGCAGACTCGTCTGGAAGTAGCATGCCAATCCTTCCAGGCAATTCCTGCGGAGTACTATAGGTAGGAACATACACCTGTTTATACATCATCAGCTAGTTAGCAGTCTCATATGACTACATATGATGGATCTCGTCAACCACGTTTGGCGGAGTACAATCATCAGGCACAAACACCTGTTATTATTGATCAAGCCTACCAACAATCTTTCTTGGTAGCACCAGGAGAGGTCAGTCGGAAAGCTCCGACGACAAATAGGAGGCAGAATCAACTCTCTTCCCCTACACTTGAGTACTGTCAGGATTCACTGACAGGAAAAGGAGGACAGGATACGGAACACACACATAATCCAAGCACGGAATGGACGTATATCCCCATTCCGACAGGTGAAGTCACCAAGCATATTCTATCAATGGTGAAGGAGTAGAAGCAAATTCATGCTCATATTCTGGATTCCTTCCAGGATATTATAATAGATTCAGAAACATCTCAGGGAAAGACACATAAATCTATCCCTTCCATTGGAGTGACACATCAACCGTTCACTCCACATCAGATACACACCGCTATTCCAGTCCAAGAGGGTTGTGGGGCATACTCCCCCATATCATACGGACAAACAAGTTAGGCACATACACCTGATTTGAGTGGAGATCGTAAGCCTAACCTGACCATCTCTCTTGATCAAGAACATAAAATTTCTCAGAGTATCCACTCTCATCAACATGTGGTTTCGAAGGTGAGTAAGAAGGTGTCTAAGAAGAAGACCCACCCAACACAGTCAATAAATCAAGATCCAATATGTAATAAGGCCTTTCTCGATGCTGGAGTTTATGAATCCCTCAGATAGTTATCTACTGGAATCCATGATTCTACTCCCTCATTTCCCAATAGTGGGAACATTAATTCTGAAGGTCTTCAATAGACACTTCCTCATAAAGGCTTGCTTCATAACAGTTCGGTCGATCTTGAAGTTTCTACTTCAGATGAGAGCTACAATAACCCTATGTGTGGCCAGAAGACCAAGGAGCAAGAGATCTCATCTTTTGTTGTAACCCACCATGGTGGTCCTCCCCATGATGATGAATTTTGCTATGAAAGTCCTCTCTGATGTAGTGATGCGCATTTCCCGGAAAATTATCCAGTGGACAATGTTGTGCTGAGAAATCCCTCTTATCTTGAGGCACTTGCAAATGCAAAACGAGTCATGTATGATGCTTAATACCTAGCAGGTGAAATAATTTCTCTATCAGAAGATATCCCGGGGTGTAGGTCATTCTCCAAACCACCCCCGGGTCATTCATTTTCTAGTTTGATTAGTGAATTTTATACCAATCCCATTGAATCTGATGAAGCAACAAGGAAGCACCAGCTCTGATCAAATCAGGTAGAAGAATCTTCATTAAATGAAAAAGAGGAAGTGCTGAATATGGGAAAACAACTAGCAAAAGGTGAAGTTCTAGTCATGTTTACGCCTTTGGCTGACTCTCAGTATGACATTCCAAAAGTTTTGATGGAAGATTGTATTCAAGATATTTGTCTCAACATATGGAAAACTATTTTTCAATTGAAAAAGAAAATATTATCTTATTATGAATATGAAAGTCATGTCAAGATTATAGAAGGGTTACAACATCAAATTGACTTGGAATCTCTATTAGTATCTCGATATTCGAAGGCTGAAAAGTAGCAGAGAGCCCTTCAGTGTTCATTCCTTGGCACACTAAGGAGATTGCACTAGTTAATTACCAATGCCCCATCTGGTATTCATATCAGAGGATGGGGTGTTCATGGAGCAATAAATTTCACTATTCTATCTAGTAACCAAAGCCCACCAAAAATGGTTTCATGCATTGTTATTTCCCATGGTCAGCCACAATTAATGGGTTTTGTTTGAAATCAAAAGATTTCCCAAGAATAGGCTTCAACTAGTTCCTCTAAAAATCAAAAATATAGAGAACAAGTTGTTGAATTACTCCTGCATCATGAAAACGAGAATATTGAACATGCCTCTCTTATAGAGCAATAACATAATCAAGTGATATAAATATCAGAAATCATCCAACGTTCATATGATCCAGGTGATAAAAGTGGATACAGGTTGATGAATCCAGCTAATTTCCGGACCAAAGTCCACAAAATCAGGAGTGTTTTTAAGAAAGTCTCAGACATAGCATCTCAAGAGCCACCCCAGCTCGCCAGACTGGGGACTCTTTTAAACCAACCCTCAGAATCAACAAATAGGATTCGAGGAGTTGAGAAAAGACAGCAGGAATAGCCCCAGTCCACTGTACTGGGGATTTTTTCAAATCATCAATCCCCTCCTTAGCGAAAGTTGGCCTTCTCTCGATTGGGAAAGAAACCAAAAGAGGAACAAAGAGCCAAATTATCAAGAGATTCTCTCCAAATTACAGTTCTCCAAGAAGTTCCTAAGGGATCAAGTCAACAAAAGGAAATGTCTCATCAAAGACATGGCAGAAGTCAATATCATAGAAATGATGATAGAAGTGATGCGATGCATTCTGCACCAATTAATGTCATAAATGTCATTGTTTTTGATCCACCAGATGAGGTTCACTCAGAGGGATCAGATAAAGAGGTTCCTACACAAGAATTTGTATGCACAGACACAAATGAAGAAGGTGTTCATACACGAAATCAAAGGATTACTCAGAACCTAGGTAATCCTTCAAGTAACCCACTTCCCCCTCTCTAAAAGGGATCAAAAAAGGGGAAGTGAAAGAATCAAGTTACATATCATTACTCTGTAGAAGGAAAATCTCTCTCACTAGAGCAAATATTTGCACAACAAGAGGAAGAAATAAAGTAATTGAGGTGGTTGAACGCAGAACTACTTCAAGGTAGTCTTCCTCCTATGCCTGCTGGAGTCAGTCAGCTAAAAGAATTTGTTGTAGCTACTGAGATGGATAAAGAATATCCTCCTCTATTAGTACACCCTCATAGGTATAATCTTACGGGTCAAGTGCAACAACAATTGGCAGTGCTGCCATCAGTTGTAGTACCAGCTTCCGTACCTGTCCAAGCACTAGTCAGTGCACCTGTTCAAGTCCAAGTTCAACATGATGTTTCTCAAAAGTTAATAACTACCATTGAGTCATTAATAGCTCGGTTAGAGACTATGGAAGGGAAGAGTGCACAGGTTCAACCAGAAAAGAGAGCTTACCCTGAATGGGTAGATTCAGTCTCTCCCCCATCAAGTTTTGGAAACCCTGTATTCCTTGTTTTCAATGGATCAGGCGATCCTGAACAGCATTTGATGCATTACATGTCTTGTTGCGATCCTATGATGGGAACTCCAGAACAACAAGAAGCAGTGAAACTCAGATGCTTTGTGTGAACCTTGCAAGGATCAGCTTTTGTTTGGTATACAAGCTTGTAATCCCGGTCAATTACCAGATGGGAGGATCTTCACCAAAAATTCCTTCTTCAGTTCTGCTCAACTTTTCCAAAGACAGCAGTTTTTGATCATAAAAACTGTAAGAAAAGGGAGAATGAAAGGGTTTCAGATTTCATTGCTTGATGGAAGGGATTAACATATTCTTTAAGCTTAGCACTCCCTTAGGAGGAACTGTTGCCAATTTGTGTGGCAAATCTTCATGAAAAATTATGCACACCGTTGACCCTTATGGAATACATAGGAGGGTTTCGAACCCTTACTTCAATCGCTCAGTAGATTGAAGATCCCCTTATACAGACTAAGGATAAATCTCATGTAATTCCATCAGTTCCAAGAAGGAGAATGGGTAAAGAAGAAACTGCTACAATTATGCTTAATTAAGCACCTATACCTTCTTCTACATCAAAACATTCATCTTCCTGAAGGGCTCCACCTCCTGAGTGACAGCAACAGAAGCCGTTTCGTCAAGACGATCAAAGAGATCAAAGAAGAAAACAATTTGATTAGTTGAAGAGTAAAGTTTATTCTTTCCAAAATGAACAAGTTCTTGGCTACTTCATTTCAGCTCTGGAGAATAATATTGTTCAGTTGCCAAGGACCAAAAGGCCAAATAAAGAAGGAGATGAAGACTGTCCCAATTATATCCCCTTTCATCAAATGTTGGGGCATCCCATCCAAGAGTGTTTTGTCTTCAATGACCTCCTGTAATAGATGGTCGACTCGGGGCAAGTAAAACTAAAAGGCTCTTTAGCCTAGGTAGCATGTGTTACTACTACAGATTCGGAGTAAGGAGGCGAGTGGAAAGAAGTTAAAAACAAAAATGCGTAGAAATATGATGATTGGATGGTCAAAAAAAAACGATCAACTGAACTCATGCAATTTCGTGAATGAAATTGAAGAAACCAATTCTGTCTTATGATGTAAATACCGCAGTGAAACCTCCACCGAAAGGAAAATCCTCAAAAGGAAAACATAATTCAGGGAAGGAAGAAGAATCAGAAGAAGATGAGTATATGTCAAAGCCTAAGATATATTTGACTCTGGCAGATTTCATGCCATCTAATTCAAAGCTACGACAACCATCCCAACAAATGGCACAACCTAAATTGGCTAGTCAGGCAGAGTCTTCATCGAATGAAGAGTTAATCTTTGGTTCTGTTAATATGATTAACTTAACAGATCCTTATGCTAGTCGCGGTTTCGATTTTGATGAGCCAGAATTCCCTATATCAAATAGAGGAATCAGAGGGAGTTCCATGGGTCTGGGATATAGAGGAAGACATGGATATCCCAGAATCCACTATTCCAATTCTACCCCTGCTAGAAATGTGTACGTAGCAGAAACTCATGGTAGAGCCCTTCGGCGAGAACAGCAAGAACAAGCAAGTTCTTTCCCCAATAGAAAATTCAGTCCTGGAACAGTTATTTTGGGGGATTGGTTGGGGGTTCCATCTTCATCCTCTCAACAAGTAAATAGACCTAATCGGTCTGATATTCCAAGGACAAGAATATTTCCAACTCTTATCCCGATATAAGATGCATCAACATACAGAGCATAAATTTCTAAGGAACCTTCTAAACCACATGTTCCTGTTGGGAAATGCAGACCATTGGATCAATAGTATGATATATTGAAACACCTGGCCCATCTATCGGGAAAGTTATCAATTCTGGATGCTTTGAATCTGTCAAAAGATCTTCGGGATCCAGTCAAGGAGGCTTTGTCAAGTCCTTCGGAGTTTGAAACTGAAATTGCTGTAGCTGAAGTCTATCATGTAGAGAATATTCCTGCAGAATTCCATGCAGTGATATATTTCACAGACGAAGATGATGATGATTTCGTGCATGGACATCTTAGACCTTTGTACTTATCTGGCAAGGTAAATGGCTTAGACATCTGAAGAGCTTTCATTGATAATGGTTCAGGAGTCAACCTCATGCCCATTCATACACTTCGTTGATTTGGCCTCATAGAATCTGATTTATCTCCTTCTACTATGATGTTACAAGGATATGATAAAAATGAACAAGAACCACTAGGCGAAGTTACCCTCAAAACTCAGTTTGGAGATCTTGTATCCAAGTCCGATTTCATGGTTGCTGATCAAGACTCAGCCTTCAACATCTTACTTGGAAGACCCTAGCTACATCAACATGCGGCTATCCCTTCAGCATACCATCAATGTCTCAAGTATTGTTTCGATGGTCATGTTCAGACATTGTATGGTGATAAGGCCTCGTTCAAGACATTTGATTCTCAATAAATTGAGGTGGAAATCTATCACATGATGGGAAAGGAGAAATCTACAATAAGGGATATTACCAACATTAATGCTCTATATGGTTTGAAGAAGATTATAGTAAATCCATTTGAACATGTGAGTACAGATTATGTGTTTCCTATCAGTCAAATCGACAAGATAGACCCAAATCAAAATACTCTTATGAAAAAAATCCATAATGTCAATTATGACAATTGAGCCAGACATCATGAGAGAAATTGGTGACCCACTAAGAAGTGATGAATGCCCAAATTGTGACGTCTTTATTTCATCTACTGAAATCCAGCAAGACTATACTTCGCCAACTAGTCCATAAGAAGTGATAGAAATGTAAGAGCTGAACAATGATGTCGATTCTCAATCCATCATCTCCTCTTTATTATCCACAGAAGACCCTTCATCATCAGTTGGGTTGGAAATGGAAGCCTCTTATTCAAGATGTTCAAGTTTTAACATCTCTTCTGATCATGGAAATTTTGCTACATCATCTACTATGAAAGTAGAAACAGAAGAAATAACACATGTTGAAGAAGAAGAGGAAGATATCAGGGATGTTCCTCCATCATTTGAAGAGGGTATCTCTACTACCGTGGATGAATTCAGAGAAATAAATCTGGGTACAAAAGAAGATCCACACCCTACTTTAATCAGTGCATCCATGACTCTTGAAGAACAAGGGATGAATATTTCATTTTTAAAGAAAAATCAAGACATATTTGCTTGGAACTATACTGAGATGCCCGAGCTTGATCCTTATGTTTCTAATCATCATTTGGGTTTACTAGAAGAACATTGAGGATTTAAGAAAGCCGCGAGAATAACACACCCAACTTATGCTTCCAAAATTTTAGCTGAAGTGGATAAGCTTATAAATGCTAACTTCGTCAGAGAAGTTCAATATCCCAAGTGGTTGGATAATATTGTCCCTGTGAAGAAGAAGAATAGGCAAATTAGAGTTTCTATCGATTTCAGAGATCTTAATCGGCGTTGTCCTATGGATGATTTTCCAGTTCTGATTACAGAACTTTTAATCGATGCAACGGCTGGATATTAAGAAATTTCCTTCATGGATGGATATTCCAGATATAATCAAATCCTAAGGTCTCTAGAAGATGAGGAATCCACAGCCTTCAGGGCCCCTCAGGGTGTGTTTTGCTATTGGGTAATTCCCTTTGGCTTAAAGAATGCAGGCGCAACATATCAGCGTGCAATGCATCGCATCTCCAATCCCTTTTTAGGGAAGTTTGTTGAATGTTATGTGGATGATTTGGTGGTCAAATCCTAACGACATTCTAATCACTTGGCTGATTTGGAAGTCATATTACACAAGCTTCGAAAACATAATTTGAAGACGAACCCCTTAAAATGTGCTTTTGGGTTAACCTCTTGGAAATTTCTCGGCTTTGTTGTATGCCATCGTGGTATCGAAGTCTATCCTGACAAGAACAAGTCAATCCTTAGTATGTAACCTCTTCAAAATTTGAATGAATTTAGAGGACTTCAAGGAAACTTAGCCTATATTCGACGTTTCATCGCCAATTTGGTAGGAAAAAGTTTTCCACTCACCAAATTGATGAAGAAGGGAGTCACTTATCAGTGGATTGAAGAATGTCAAGAAGCATTTGATATTATCAAGAAATACCTATTGATCCCACTGGTACTTATGCCACCTGTTGTAAGAATTCCACTTATCCTCTACGTGGCAGCCTTAGAGAAATCATTGGGTGCCTTTCTTGCTCAGAAGAATGATGGTGCCAATTAAAACGGCCTTTACTATCTCAGTCGGACTATGCTTGCAGTAGAAACCCGGTATTCAAATATTGAGAAGTGACTCCTAGAATTAATCTTTGCAGATCAGAATTTGAGACACTACCTGCAATATCATGAGGTCCAATTGGTATCTCGCAATAACCCACTCAAATTCATCCTTAGTCTTCCAATGCTTACAAGACACCTGGAAAGGTGGGAAGTTATTTTTCAGCAATTCGACATTCAGTATGTGTCTCAAAAGGAAATAATGGGAAAAGCTCTGGCTGGTTTCCTGGCTGAACACCCTTCAGTGGAAGACACATGTTCAGATATTGAACTCCCTGATGAGGATGTCTTCTCTATTCAGGGTAGACCTCAGGTACGGGAAATGTATTTTGATGGTGCTTCTAGAAGTCCAACAGGGAAGAAAATGGAAGATCCTAAATTCAACAAGGTTGGATTAGGAGTTATTCTTATTTCCCCAGAAAAGGAAGTGTTACCTTATTCCTTCTTATTGTGGGAAGGTGGTAAAAATAATGAAGCAGAATACCAAGCTCTCATTGCAGGATTAGAGTTAGTGCTTCAAGAACAAGTGAATCACTTAAGGGTGAAAGGTGATTCAAACCTGGTAATCAAACAAGTCAATGGGGATTACGCGATCAGAAAAGAAGAATTGATCCCTTTGTATGATTATGTCAGAGAGTTAATGGCGGAATTTCTCACAGAACCGACATTTTCTTATGTCCCGCGATCACAAAATGATCAAGATGGTGCACTAGATAATATAGCCACAAATCTGGAAGATCCAAATCAGGACAAAACAACCATCAGTATTGTCCACCGTCGTACAATTTCACCTTATGTTCGAACCAGAACAGATGAGATCAATGAAATTAGTCCCATTCCTGAACCGTATGGTCATACTATAGGATGAATGACACCTATCAGGGAATACCTTCAAAATGGAACACTTCCACCTGATAGAGCCAGGAAATAACAAATTCGACGACATGTGGTAAATTTTACTCTTTATGATATCCCAGATCACATAGAGAATATTCACTACAAGAGTGGGTTTGATGGAGTTCTCTTCAGATGTATTGATGGTGAAGAGACAATGGCTGTCATGGAAGAAGTGCATGAAGGAGTCTGTGGTGCCCACCAATCTAGACATTGACTGTCTGATCAGATTCGAAGGCTTGGGTACTTTTGGCCTTCAATGATACAAGATTGTTTTGATTTCACAAAGAAGTGTCATTCATACAAAGTACATACCAACATCATTCATCAATATCCATAGTTTCTTCATACATATAAATTCTCGTGACCATTTTCCACATGGGGAATGGATGTGGTGGGACCTTACCCTTAAACTATGGCTAAGCAGTTTAAGTATATTCTTAGTGCTACTGATTTCATTTCCAAATGGGCAGAGGCAATACCGATCAATGAAGTCAGTTCTAAATGCATTGTTGGCTTCATCAAGTCTAGCATTAATGCCAGATTTGGTGTCCCTCATACCATATTGATGGAAAATGGTACCAACTTCTGTTCATCCGAGGTGAAGAAGTTGTATCAAGAATATAATATCAAATCCAATCATTCATATCGATATCATGTAGCATCCAATGGCCAGATAGAAGCCTTCAACAAGACTATTTCAAATATACTGCAAAATATGGTGGATAAAGATAAGAAGTCATGGCCTGATAAACTCTTTCATGCTTTATGGGATTATCGGACCACCACCCGCACTGCAATGCGGTCAACTCCATATTCATTGGTATATAGAACGGAAGAAGTATTGCCCATTGAAATTCAATTGCCTTTGCTCAGAGTATCCATTTTTGATCAGTCATCTACTGATGAACAATCTCAAAAGTGATTGGATGAATTTGAATGGTTAGATGAGAAAAGATTGTACAGACTGTCCCACTTGGAAGTTTATCAGAATCAAATAGCACGAGCTTTCAATAAAAAAGTTCATCTTCGTTAATTCATTCAGGGAGAACTGGTATTAGTTCTTAGAACTCCAATGATACCAGGAAAGAAACCTTTCACGATTGAGCCAAAATGGGATGGACCATATTCAATACATAAGGTCTATTTCAATGGAGCTTATTCTTTAATCTCAATGGATGGAGAACTCATCACTACTCCAACCAATTCCATATTTTTTAAGAAATATTTTGTATGAACACAAAATACATCCATGGTCTATGTATGCGACCATAAACTATTTTCATGTCCCTTTTTTCAGCATGACGTTAAACTGCACCATCCAGCGTCCATACATATGACCTTAAACTATTTGTATTATTTTCGTCCCACACAACGTTAAACTAGAACGTCCTAACTACATGATGCTAAACTGTATATAAGTCCCTTACGTCCAGCAAGATGTTAAATTGCATAACCAACGGTCCATGCATATGACCTTAATCTATTCGCACTTTCGTCCAACATGATGGTAAACTATATCGTACCTTTTTCGTCCAACATGACGTTAAAATATGAAAAAGTCCCTAATACATCCAACATGAAGTTAAAATGTGTTCTATTTTGTCCTTAATGCATGACATTAAAATGCACAGTTCTCTTTCATCCAATATGAAGTTAAACTATATTGTACCCATTGTCCTAACTACATGACGCTAAACTGTACAGAAAGTCCTTTAATACGTCGTACATGACATTAAACTGTGCAGCACCAATAGTCTTAACTGCAAGACTTTAAATTGCATAGTCCCCTTCATATGTCCTACATGACATTAATATGTGCATCGTTAAGGTTGTTGTTACCTCTTTTTTCTCACAATGAGCATGACTCACGTGATCTTAGAGAAAACGTCAACCATAACACCCTTTTCTGGGCCGCTAACCACACGTAAGTCCCAACACCACATTTTAGGTCATTGTCCCCAAGAACAACTTGATCACTAATTCATTCTTTAATTGAACTACTCGGACTTTGATCCTCGCCTTCTAGGCTGGATACGTAGGCAACCTCCCAAAGTTCAAGCCCAAAACCAATCTCTTCACATAAGTTCACCTCCATCTTGTACGATGTTGATTTGTGAAACCACCCCCAGAATCAATATCTTTACATTGGTTCAACTTCGTCCTTGCTATATGATGTTAAACTGTACAAATTTTTTTTCCTGTATGACAATAGACTATAACATTCTTTGATACCCTCACCTGAGAGGGAATCATTATTTACATTGATTTTCAATCACGTTTTATTCCAAAGACTACGTGCATACATGGCAATGCCCGATCCTTTTATTTTGGGTCAAACCATCATTTCACTAAAATCCCATTTTCATCCTTCACATGTACGAACCAAATATGTACAAAGGGTATTACTAGAACTATGTAGGCTTAATTCCCATCCTTATGGGATATGTAGGAACGTTCAAGTGTCCCTCAAATCTAGCCCGAAGTCTTTTGGGCCTATCCCCAAATTCCACTTTCAGTCCCTTGGCTGAAAAATCCCCATGAAAACACACACTATATATTTATTATAATGGTTCGAGATCTATGACCCTAAACTAAGATTTCCAATCCTTTCGTCCCACATGACGTTAAACTATATTTCAAGAACTACGAATGGCTTGATTCCCATCATTACGTGATACGCAGTGAAGTCCAACATTTCATTTCAGGAACCAGCCACAACCTGATTATGGTTAGCATTGATCTATGTATCTTTACATACATTGAACAATACCCATATTTGTGTATCATGATCCTAACCTTAAATATGTTCAGATCTTCATAACCCTTTTCTTGACTTCTAGTCACAAAAATTTCAAATTTCTGAGAGTTCTTTTGACTGACTATGCAGCACTTTCCCTTAGGCGGCCTTGCATAAACAGTCTCCATAACAGATTTATCAGCCAAAAGATACTATTATTTGACTATACATCCAATTCCCTTAGGTGTCCCTGCATAATTCAACCCCCTAACGAGTTTTTCAGATACTGGTAAATTCATTCTTCGGAAGAAAGCCTCTTTTTTCCTTATTGGTCTTATCAAAAATATGTAAGGATCCGTAAAAAAAAGCCATCGTTAACATATTTATTTCATGTTCTTTTTCATGATATGAAATTATTCCAGTCTATGGTTCATATTTACCTTCCCTATACTTGGGTCAGACCTTCATAGGAGTAACATTCATCCAATTCTTAAACAGTCTTGATTGAAAATATCTTCTTCATATTCAAGTACCTCTTTCCATATAAGAAACTCTAAACTTTGGAAAGGTTGAATCCCCATACACTTTCACTTTCTTCTTAGCACTAGAAATGTAAATTTCTGAGAGTCTTTTTCCTGACTATGCAACACGTGCCTTTTGGCAGCCTTGCATAAGTAGTCTACATAATGGACCTGTCAGCCAAAAGATGATATTATTTAACTATGCATCCAATGCCCTTCGGTGGCCCTACATAATTCAACCCCCTAACAGCTTTGTTAAAAAATGGTAACTTCATTCTTGGGAACTACTTTTTCTAATGCCTTTTTAGCTCTTTTTTATATCATTCCTCAGATTCAAATTTTATTAACTCGTAGTTTACAAATTTTCCCTCATACTTGAGTATGGTAATATATTTTCAGATAAATTATCAAAGAATTGAGTCAATTCTAATTCATTCGGTCAAAGATATTTTGACCTTAAACATTAGCCTTTTTTATGTCCGATGTGCATGTCTTTAAACTGCCCACAAAAGACAAGGGAACTCTGAATAAAATTCAAGTTCCATCTCAATAAACATACATTTTGTATGATTTAGGTAATATTGAGAAATTAAAAGATTCAAAGTTTGTAGGATTATTTATAATAATCCTAGTAAAAATCAAACTATGCTTACTAGGCCCATTGTCTTAGGTAAAATTTAAAGCAGGTGGTAGGAGAATACGTGCACAAGTGATTGAAGATGAAATCATTATTTTCCTTTGATGAACAAGAATTAGAAGGACATCCACATATTGGAGTCTCTTCTCTTTTCTAAAAAATTACAAGTGGCTGTCAACATAAGTCTTCACTTGATGAACAGCATGTCGAGCTTCATCAGCAGCTACTTGAAGCTCATGCACCTGACTAACTTCACTCTTTTTAGCCTGATGGAGATCTTTCTTGGCATCCACAATGGATTTCATACCATTCGTTTGAGATCCCTCTAGTGAATTATTGAGTTGGTCAAGATCTACATTAACAACATCTAACTACTGCTGGAGGTGCATCTGTTAGATGACTTTATCTTTTATCTTGTACCTCAGCTCCTTCATCTTGGCAGCATAATCAGACTCAGCTCGGGATACCGTAGCCTCAAATTCGCTGACATTGACTGAAAGCTTCACCCTGTTCAGATCTTCACGACACTTTTGCTCCTGCTCCCTTCTTAAGATGGCCTGTTTCACCGCGGTATGGATCTCTTGGTATCCAAAACCGCCAAGTCCTAACATAAAGAACTGGGATGACAATGGGGAAATATTTAGTGACAGCTCTTCAAGTGGCAATTCAGATATGATTTTCCATATGTTGTCCCATGCCTTGCATCATGAAAAGTTGAGCGCCTTAAGAACCTCTGGGTCTGATTTGACATCATCATCAGATGGGGGCATATAATCTGGGATTAATGCACTGAGAGAAGTGCCCTGTTATGCTTATTCCCCCTTACCCGTATTTTTTTCCTTTCAAATCCTGTTGGGTCTAAGTCTAGAGCTTCACCTCCAGATCTAACCACTGAAATTGATGGACCTACCTAATCAATTGAAATTCATGGTTAGTTTCAAAGGATAAAAAAATTTAATTGGTTGTCTTGAAAATTAAGTACAGTTTCAAGAAAAATGTGTTATTCGTTACCCAATGTTAAATCAGCAACCTGAGAAGGCTCCTCCGCATCCTTATTAACTTCGACAAGATCTTCATGACGATTTTGAGGAAGCTCTACTGGGTTCAGCTCCACTTGTGCCAGCACTTCTGCAATAGTAGGGTTTTATGTTACCCCTTTAGGTATTGGTAGTTTGGAAGCTTGTTCACATGGAACTGCACATTTTGAACCAATCAGGAATAGACATGTAATAAGAAGTTATTCTTAATAGGACGAAGGATACCACTCACGTCCATAATCTTCTAAATTACATTGTAATTTAACATGATTTATAAAATATTCGAAAGATGTGCCAAGTTCCATCATTTCATCTAATGCCATCTCAGAATCCTGGTTAGTCTCACCAGTGGGAGGATTTGATGTATCTTCTCGGCGAACTTCATCCTACGGTCCCTGACCGTGGACATCTTCTTTAGTTAAAATAGATGCATCGGTTGCAATGGCCGGAAAGAGCTCTAATGCAAGAATTGAACCTAAAATAATACAGAATGGAAGTCATTCAATGTTTCATTCAACATTTTATGAAGCATTGTTAACTTACCAGAAGCAGGTTCTTCTCTTCTTGCCACAGTAGTAGGAGGGATGATGGGAACAGATGCTGACTCTTCTCCAGAAGCAGCTAAATCAGCCTGAACTTGTGATTGTTCTATAGCATCCTCTGTGGTCCTCACAAGAGCATCAGTCCTCTCCCTTATAGGGGAAATTGGATAAGCCCCTCCAATCCCAAGGAAAATGAGAAATCTTTTTCATGGTTTAAAATTCATGATTATCTGAAGGACTTACCACTACTGGTAAAGCGTTTAGCGATGGACATCCTCCTTCGTCGCCTTTGTCCTTTTGGATTTTTAGGAGTATCATTAGTCTCCCTTATAGGCTCCTAAATTGGAGAATGGAAATCCATTTCCAACTCCTCATTCATGGCCTACTGACCTGGAGATATCTCGCCCAATTCACGAGGAGATTCAGCAGCAGCCCCGATGGCAGTACCACCAGGGCTATACTGTACCGAAGGAACCTCAGTAGTACCTTTCTTTGCAAGCTATAGGATGAAGAAAATAATTTCCTTAAGTAATAAGGTTATGACTGAAATAAGTTGCAAAGAAAATAAGGAAATGAACTTACATCTTCAAGAGCCACATAATCATGCCACTCCTCATCTCCAGAACCACCATTCCCCTCACTGGCGCCATGATCAATCATTTCCTTCACCCGCCTGGTGACAGGAATGGACTCATCAGTGGTAGAGATGAGCATTTCCAGCTCTCTGATATAAATCTGCACTTCATCCGGGTTATTCTCAAAACTGATGTCCGTAGAAGCTTGAAGATTCCCTATTCCAGGGAGGTGTAGTCCCTCGCATAAATCCATCCAGGAAGTTTCAACACCACAGTATAAACTCAGCCATGTCTGGACAACCTCTGGTCATAGGTATGAAGGCTGCGAGGAAGGTCCTACAATCATTGATTTCAGTTTCTTCCCAGCTCCTACAACTACAGATATAGAATAAGAAAATAAGACTTATTTATTTATAAAGTAGTAGTGATTAAAGTACCCCAACGAAGTAACTCACCAGTAGTTGATGGAGTGGTCTTTGGATTCTGACTGGAGGATTATATCGGGCTCGAGGCCGCTTTGCCACTTTTTGCACCTCATCATCCCCATCTTGGGAAATCCAGTGAACCAGTCCTAGAAGATGAATATGGTGAATCAGCTTTAGGTGGGGAAGCATCTCCTTCATGTCTGAGGGTTTCTTTCTCTACATTACTCTTCCTTTTCCCCACCTGATAAACTGGGTGATTCAGCACCCCTTTAGGGTATGTTTCTATCCAGTGCTTGGCAAACCATGTAGTCAAGTTATGTGCCACTTTTTCAACTGGTAGATCAAACACCACCCCAGTCTTCTCCCTAGATGTCAACAACCAATGTTTCCGAGGAACCATCAGATGTTGCTCAAACCTGACATGTACAGGGGGAGATACAACAATCTGTTGCAGAAACTTGAATTGATGTGAAAATCTATATGGAGCATAGGCCTCACATATAATTTCTCGGTCAATCTTGGCAACTAGCACACCATCTCTGCAAGCCATCATGTATTCCCTCAAATCCAAGTGGGATGTTCCATCATCAAAAATCCGCCCGGTTGGCAGATTTCCATAGGGAAAAAAGTTTAATTAATTAAACATGCTTAGTCTCACTTTCATGTCATATTCATTACGATCTACTGAAGAAACTCTAGAGAATGCTTGCACTGATGACCTGAAATAACTTCCAGGAATTTGTACTCCATTCTATACATTATAAGTCCTGAAGTGAGTGGCGATCCTTCCCCATAAAACATGGAATGGTCCCACTATTCTCAAAGGTGATTTACCCATGAAGACATGAAGTAAACTCCTGTCAATCTTTTCTAAAATGAGGGTAGCCAAACCAAACATTTTTCCCTCCGCCAACTTTTCCGCAATAACGAAGGTCCCTGGCCTGATGCCTCCCTTCGAGTCCCTAAATGGCAAGAGATAAATGCTGAGCCACAAAGCCAAGAAGCCCGCCAGACGAGTCTTCTTTGGGATCCTTTGATTCACCTCATTTCCCCAATTTTCAAACTCTCCTACTTATAGAGTTGGCTAGAATGTTCCAGGAGAACCCCTCTTCTCAGGTTTTGGGAAGGTGGTAGTATGGGTGGGCCACTTATCCTTGGATTTCTTTTTCTTGGATCCTTTCTCCTTCAGCTCCTTCTCCTTTGGCTCATTCTCTTTCTTCTCAATAAGAAATATATTCATCCACTCCTCTAGATGAATATCCTTTCTAGAATGAGTTAAGGAGGTCTCTGAACTCTTGAGCCTGTGGAAGATTTTAAATAATTCCCGAGCCAAAGTAGGAGTCTTCTCTGAATCCTTCCAAGTCACCTTGGGAGGAATGAATTCATCATACATGTCACCCAAAATTGGAGCTCCTGAGTTCCTGTGGACATCCCACAGACTGATGCCTACTTCTCCATGAGTCAGATGGAAAGAATTGGTTTCTAGGCTCCAGTGGCTGAATATATCCGGTACAAAGCTATCATGTCTATAAACATATGTTTTCCCAACCCAGATAGCTTCGTATATCACAACTCCTTCCAGATCTTCGACAAACTCTGCACAGGTTTGTCGCACCCAGTATTCCCACATCCAAGTTGGCTTCACACCTCCCCTAGGACGAACGTCCCAACATTACTTCCAGACTTTAGATTGATCCATATGAGCATTTCAAAATACTGAAGGATGACAATGTGGTTGCATCTCAGGCTTATGAGGTTTCATATATGGCGTAAAAGGGCTATGATGCATCATGTGGGCCTTCCCTGCTATTCCAGCATTTATAAATCCTCCTTCACATGTGATATTTGCTGAAGCAATGTTGGTGTAATTCTGAAACCACAAAAATGGGAGATAGTTCTTTTCTTCTAGAATAGTAACTTCTCACAGATTCCCATAGCCATACAAAGGAAAATAAATGCTTTGGGGGAAGTCGCGATGATATTTCTTCAGATACTTGACCAAATCTGGAAGAGTGCTATCACAGACGGTATAATAATCATGTCCAATGATACTCATCATATCATCAAGTCTCTTGCTTTCCAGTTCATCAGCTATTCCAATTCTCCTGGGAGCCATTGATTCTGTACAAAAGTTGAATAATTAACTCTTATGTAAGTTGATTTTTCATAAAATTTGTGAAAGAATTTGAAAAAAATGGCAAAGGAATTAAGGCGCGCAAGTTTAAACTTGGCGCGCAAGTGTGGATGTGTCATGAAAGTATAATGTGCCGCGAAAGTATTTAGCATGCAAGTATCACCTCGTAGGTCCAGATACCTTGATAGCAGAATGACAGCAAAGGAAAAGTGGAAAAAAGAGTAACTTGCATGGAAGAGATGACCTTCACGGAGAGAGATCAAAAATACGAAGTCCTATGCAATGCGCGAAAAATGAGCGCATATATATTTGCCAAGACGGCCACCTGCGCGCCTACAACCAACACGCTCCAGCCCTGCGTGACTCGCACCTGCGCACTGACAGTTGCGCGGTGAAAACCTACATGCCTCTTTCCCTTTGGTTTTCTTCTTTTCCTCAGAGTCACATCCTTATTATTTCGGATCCAACTCTGAGGGGGGACTTTTGTTGATGCTCCTTTTCATCACATTGTTTAAAGGAATGGAAAGGGAAATGACTTGACACAAATTGATTCATCCTTTGAAGAAAAAAATAAAAAATTGATAAAATAATGCAAAAGGAGTCCAAGGTCCTTGGGTCGTGCAAGTTCCCTTACTGGCATGCAAGTACACTTGTGCATCGCCTAATGGTCGCGCAAGTGACTTGTGCACCCTCTTTGAAAAACTGTCCAGGGTCTTCTCCAGCCTATAAATACCCCCGTCGGGCCCCCCATTTCGAGAGGATTATTTCTAGAATTCACATACAGAGCTCTGAACGCCCAAGTCTCTTCTTCAGGTATTCCAAACACTTCTAAGGTAATTTTTTTACCTAGAATGAAAGGTCTAAAGAAGATTAATATGGTCTATGTGTTAGAACTCACTAACACTTGTTCGCCTATGTGTTTTTCCCTTATGGGAAATGGACACTTGCGTGCCTCCTTACCCACTCATTGAAAACTTGTGTGCCACTCTTCAGGAAGTACCTCGGGATAACTCAAAAGGATTTGGTCAAGGATCTCCCAAGTATGACCCTAAAGGAAGAAAATCACTTAAGTACCCATGTGTCGCGCAGGTATACCTACGCGACCAAGACTTGCATGCCCACGCAGTACGTGCGCGCCTGCCAGGACTTGCATGCCCTTTAATTTTTGGGTGCCCTTCCTGCCCATTTAACCCCTATTATGCCATTACACCTCTCCTATTCAAGATTCAGTCTTCAAGACACTCTTCAAGGCCATTTATGGAATGTTTTCTTGATTGGATTCCTTATTTGAAAGGAATTCTGTGAAACATCTCTCAAAACCTAGTGATTTACACATCTTTATTTCACTAAAATTAGAGATTTCATTCATTCAACCCGATCCTTTTAGATGAGAGAACCGTATATATGGGCATCCTCCTTAGGAGTAAGCCCCAAGTCCTCATTAATTGGGCATCATTTTCAGGAATAATCCCCAGTCTTAAAGTTTATAAATATGGGTATCCTCCTCAGGAGTAAGCCCCAACCATGGTTCTCTTAACCTAGGCTTCCTTTTTCAGGAATAAACCCTAGTTTCTAATCTACAAATATGGGAATCCTCTTTTGGAGTAATCCCCAAGTCCTCTAAACTGGGCCTCCTTATCAGGAGTAATCCCCAGTCTTAATTGCTCTTAACCAGTCCTAATTTACTTTTGATTTGGGCTTCCTTCTCAGGAGTAAAACCCAATCACAATTCCCCTCTTAACTTGGGAATCTTCCTTAGGAGTAAGCCCCAAGATTAGAGTATTCAAATCTACATAAAGTAAATAAAACTCTATGGAACCGGATCATGGATTTCTTCCCTAAATTAAATCTTAATCTTCATCTATTTGGGTAGTCAAACATACATAACCCCCACATCGTTTCTTATAATTGCATCTTTCATGGCACAATTGTCTGGTTTTACCAATACCTCTTGTTTCTCACACCGAGCATGACTTATGTGAGCATAGAGTGTAAAAGTAATTATTACAGCTTTCTTTGAGCCATAAATCATACATAAACATCATACTCCCTTACCCGAACTACGTGGGTTCTGATTCCTTATTTAAATAAAGGATACGTAGGTAGCCCATCTACGGGTACGATCCCAACTCTGAAATAATATATGTCCTGCTGAATGAGAATAAACTTCAAGTGCCTCGCTGAGTGGCTTTAAAACCAGCATGGTTATCATAATAACCAAGAGACTTATATATAATCTATTAAAGGATACCATTGACTAAGAATCTGTAAACAAACATAGATGACTCTCTATCAATGAAGAACCTATAATACAAATAAAAGATTCTCTAAATTTCATACATATTTATCATTGATTGGAAGATCTAAAGGAAAGATCATTTTTATACTTGGTAATGTAATTAGGATTCACGAACATAACTTAAATCTATAAAGAGAGTCCCAGAGTAGACAGTAATTCCCCTCAAAATGTTGTGATGAGTCCAACCATTCATCATCTTGACCAATGAAAATTCCTAAGCCTCATCAGTGAATAACTAATGAGCACCTGCCTTTGGAAAGTAGGTCCAAATAAATATGGAATCATTCGATGTTTCTGGTTCTACGAACAAACCCATTAGAAACCGCTTGGAATGTTTGAACCTTAAACCAACAAGTTCATCCCCAAATTCTGGAAGGAAACAAGCCTCCATGTCACCCCACACGACCATGTGTGTGGAAAATACACGGCCAACACATGACCTTCAACGGAAACGAAGTACATGGTGTGTACTCATAAAGTACACGACGTGTACATAAAAAATTTCTAGAAACTCATCTTTTCTCAAAAACTTCAGAAAAAGGAAAAACAGACCTGAAAAGAAGTTTCGGGTTCTTATAGTCTTCCCCCCATAAATAAATTCATCCCCGAATTTCCCTAGCATGATGTATAAGAAGAAACCCCGAACAACTCCGACCACTACGATTGTACATCGACCTCCCTCTCCCATGTCTCGTTTTGTACTCGACCGTGCTGCCATAGAACCCGTACCAGAAAAACAGATCGACCATGGAGAACCTTCGAACTGTAATAAAAAAACAGGATAGGATGCTCCTTGAAAGATTCATCCACCTCCAACTTGACTTCCTCAGGTTGGAAAGCATGAGATAGGATTGAAAAGTAACGTCGGAGCTAAGAAACATGGAAAACGTCATGCATATCCTATTACCTCTGAGGTTACTGCAACCGATAGGCAACATACCCAACTCTCTCCAAAACATCAAACGGCCCGACGTACCTCGGTGAAAGCTTACCCTGTCTCCCGATCCACATGTGTCCCAGCCTCGATGTGACACATAGAAAAACCTGACCCCCGACCATGAACTCCATAGGTTTTCTCCACTGATCAACATAAGACTTCTGATGAGACTATTCAATAGCCATCCTTTTCCGAATAAACTCTATCTGTTCTGTGGTCTATTGAACAAGACGAGGTCCTTGAAAAGCTGCCTCACCTACCTCCATCCAACATAAGGGTGACCAGCATGGCCTACCATACAAATCCTCATAAGGTTCCATCTGAATAGTTTATTGAAAACTATTATTGTAGGAAAACTCCGCAAGAGGTATATGTTTCTCCCATGAACCTCCAAAATCCAAAATGCATGCTCGGAGCATGTCCACAAGCACCTAAATCGTATGCTCAGACTGGCCATCTGTCTGAGGATGGTAGGCTGTACTCAGAAGCACCTATGTACCCAAAGCTTTTTATAGCCCCTTCCAGACCCGAGAAGTAAAACGTTCATCCCTTAATGAAATGATGGAGTTTAGAACCCCATGACGACATACAATCTCAAGGATGTATAACCATCCCAGGTCGTTAACACTAAATGTCTCCTTGATTATAAAGTAGTGAGCGTCCTTCGTAAGCATCTCAATGACAACCCATACAGCATCGTTCCCTCGAGGAGACCTTGGAAACCCTGTCACGAAATACATCGTGATGTCGTTCCACTTCCACTCGAGAATGGGTAACTTCTATAAAAGCCTTTCCTGTCACGGATTCTCCACCTTCCCCTGCTGACAGGTGGAACACCTCATGATGAAACCATCAAAATCCCTCTTCATAAATGGCCACCAATACTGAGGGTGTAGGTCTCGATACATCTTGGTGATGCCAGGATGAACTCCCCAAACTGAGGAATGAAAACCCTGCATGAGCTCCTCACAAATATCTTCTAACACCCATACACATCCCTCAAAAGACAAGATATCATCCTTACCTATGGTCCATCCAAGAATAGGGACCTCTCTTGACACACTCTCCCATAGGACTAGGCCTTCAAAATCTAATAGCTTCCTCATTCGAACTCGTTCAAGAAGCATAGAGGTAACAACTATAGAAGATAGAAAAGTCTACCCTTTTCAATCGTGCACCACCAGATACATCTCAGCGAATAGAGCCATACGCTACCACTCACTATGGACCTCCAGAAGAACCTGCATCTGAGTCCTCCTTCTCAACGCATCAACCACTGCATTTCCCTTCCCTGGCATATAGCCAAGCTCAAAACCAAAGGACTGAATGTACTAATCCCACATCTACTATCTCAAATTCAGATCACACTGAGTAATAATGTACATGAGACTTTTGTGGTCAGTGAAAACCACAAAATGCTCTCCTAGAAGATAATGTATCCAACAGAGCAATGCATGAACAAAATTTTCCAACTTTAGATCGTGCGTCGATTAATTTCTATCATGTGGCCTCAACTGCCGAGACCCGTACGCAACGACTCCATCTCCCTGCATAAGCACAGATCCCATCCCTATAACAGAGGCATCATAATAAATAGTGTAGCTCTTTCCTGGATCTGGAAAGATTAGTATTGGTGTTGAAGTAAACCTCCCTTTTAGATCCTTAAAGGATAACTCACATGAATCTGACCATAAGAACTTCGCACCCTTCTTGGTAAGACCCATCAGCGGTACTTATAACCATGAAAAGTCCAGTATAAAGCATCTGTAGTATCCATCTAGCCCTAGAAAACACAAATCCTGAAAGACGTTCTTCGGCTACTCCCAGGAAACTACTTCTTTAACTTTCTTTGGGTCTACTGATACTCTTATCTATGAGATAACATGACACAAGAAGTGAATGTAATCTATCCAGAAGTGGCATTTTGAGAGCATAAAATTTAACTGATGCTCTCTCAGTGTACTCAGAATGATCTCAAGATGTGTGGCATGGTCATGTAGAGTGTGAGAGTACACCAAGATATTGTCCACGAAAACATCCATGACGGAATCCAAGTATGGATGGAACACTCAATTCATCAATTCTATGAAAACTGCCAATGCGTTCATGAGGCCGAACGACATAGCCATATACAAGTATAGACCATACATGCTCCGGAAGGCTGTGAGAGGTATATCAGATGGTCTAACACACAACTGATGGTAACTGGACCTCAAGTCAATCTCCGAGAACACCCGGGATCCTCAAAGTTTATTAAAGATATCATCAATCTCGGGAAAGGGTTATCGGTTCTTGACCGTCTATTGGTTAAAATTCTGATAATCCACACAAAGCCTGAGTGTGTCATTTGCCTTTTTCGCAAACAGGACAGGTGAACCCCAAGGAGAAATATTGGGTCGGATGATACCCTTTTTCTGCAACTCCTCCAACTACTTCTTGAGCTCCTGAAACTCAGGTGTAGCCATCCAATAAGGAAGAATAGACACCAGTGTGACTCTTGGAACAACTAAATTGAAAAGTCTACCTCATGCTGTAGAGGAAGACGTGAAAAGTTATATAGAAAGAAAACTCTGAAATGATACACCACTGGAGGGAAGAATAACTACGATGTTCCCTAGTCATCTAGATAAAGACTAGCACTCTGGGCTGTAACTGCTCCTAACCCATGATTCTCTGGACCCGCTCTACTTGCTTGGACACCCAACTATCCCTTATGAAGAAAAGATCCATCCTTTGGTGACATAAAACTCACCCTTCGATGGTATTAGTCAAAAATTCTTGGAAGGGAACTAGCCAGTCCATTCCGAGAATGAAATAATAGCCAGTCATCTCCAGAACATAAAGATCCCGAGGGAATTGACACCCACCAACCATTAGGGGGAACTCCTTGCACTGTCGTACACTAGCCGTTCTAGTCCCCAACAGAGTGTCTATCATCAATACATAAATAGAAGAAATGATAGAGAGCCCAAGGCTCTCCATGATAGCTACAAATATAAAGCCATGAGTAGCACCAGTATTGAAAAGAGCTAAAGATAAAACCGAGGCTACTAAGATCGTACCTCGAACTGTATAGAGGCCGAGATTATTCTCCTAATGGGTCTGTTCCACTTCAAAAGTATTGCCAGCTCCGTGACCCTGTGACCCTGCTTGAGTACTCTGAGCGGATCCACCCTGCTATCGCTGGTAGCTTGGTGACTGACCACCATGGATGAAACCTCCACCTCGGCCAGAATTGCCAGAAGAACTCTAGTTCCCAGACTGTTGATAAACTAGTGGAGATGCTTCTATATGAGGAGTCATAGAAGAACCCTTGTCAACAGCAGCAGGTGAGAAGAACCGATAGAAGCGATGAAGGTGACCCATCTTTCCGCAATATCGGCACTCCACAGGGTCTCTCTGGCACTGTAGCCTCGTATTCCCATCCCTTCCACACTAGTAGCATACCATCTAGATACCAGAAGATTTGTGTTTCCTCCTTGAATCACTACACGAAGACTTCCTTCGACGCTTCCTACTATTAGTAGGAGAAATGCTAACTCCAGATGCCGAGCCTCCCTAGCTCAAAACTTCGGAATCCCCCACATTGCGCTCCGTGATCAGAGCCTGGTTGACGATAGAAGTGATAGAAGTAAACCAGAAGATGTTCACCTGGAAACGAATGTTTTTCCTGAGACCATCCTCAAAGTTCCTTGCCAAGAATAACCCATCTCCTCCCAGGAAGGGTGTAAAGCACTGAAGCTCGGTGAATTGATAGGAATACTACATAACAGATAGGGTACCCTACTCCAGACTCATAAAATTCTGGGCTCGGTCGGCCCTTAGCGTCTCCAGATAAAAGTAGTCATAGAAGACGTGCTGGAACTCCTCCCAAGCCATAGCCTACTAATGAACTGCCCGTGAGATTACATCCCACCATCTATTGGTGGAATCCCATAGCATATGGGTAGTGATCTAGAATCTATTTTCTGGTGGCTTCTCCAGATGCTCAAATATCGCCAGCATGGCTTCAAGCCATGACTCTACAGCCTGAGGTCCTCCTTCCCTCAAGAATGTGGGAAGATGCTGCAGCTGTAAGACCCGCGTCAAATCAGCCCTTGATGAGGCTAGAGGTAGACCTCCCTAAAAGGTACGCATAATACTCATGAATCCTTCCCTAAACATTGCATAAGTGCTGGTAATAGGGATGACTGCTGGTGCCAAGACTGGCATAACAGGAGGATCTGCTGGAAGCCCTTGATCAGTAGTATCTGGCATCTGATCACTCCCCTGTAACTAGCGGACAACCAGAGGACATCTTGGTGACATGACTCTGCAAAGTCAAGTTCATACCTTAGATCCGAATTATCAAGGATAGAAAACAAGGAGTACAGGGAGGGAACATGAGAGAGAAATCATTCATGTTTTAAACAACATTACTACACCGCATGTATAAACCTTACACGACATGTTCCCTTAAGTCATTTACATGGGTGTGTACTTTTTCCAAAACTGTTCGTGTAAAACCACAAACACATGACATATTGTCTTAACACACGACATGTACTTTAATCCTCTTCCCCTTTCTATGTCCTTCTACATGGCTAAGCCACACGACTCTCCCAAGACAAGACTACATGACGTGTTCTCAGTAGACGTAGTGTGTACTAGACAAGATTCACCTGGCCCGTGTTGTTAGGGACATGGCCTATATACCCATGTTACACTACATGGTGTGTTCCAGATGGACACAACATGTATTAAGAATTCCCATCCAACCGTGTGGTTAGTTACATGGCCAACTACATGGCTAACACTACACGACGTGTTCCAAACTAACACGACGTGTACGAGAAGGATAACACCACCCCGTGTTGTTAGTGAAACAGCCGGGTACCTAGGTCATACTACATGGTGTGTTCAAACCTGACATGTTGTGTATAATAAGAAACTCCACCGACCTATGTTGTTATCTTCATGGTCAGAATCCTAGGATTACACTACACGACGTGAACAACTTGTACACGACGTGTTCCCGCAAGATTTTCCCTATCTCGTGTCTCTACCAACCTGGCCTGTGACATGGTTACAGAATATATGGAGTGTACATATGGTAAAAAACTTGTACTTATGAAAAACATTTTCTTTCCGAACAAAAGAACACATGGCATGTAGTCAAAACGACACGGCGGGTATTCTGGGTTTTTCCGGACAGTAAGCCTCAGAAACTGCTCCGGAGCAAAGAAAACACTGAAACACACACTAAAAGTGCCAAATTTCTATTCATGTGGGCCCATACTCCCCGAAAATCAAATTTTATAATCTTATATATGTTCCAAACAAGTTAAATAGGTCAATGATTCATTAATTCCCGTCCACGAGGGCCCATAACACCTCAAGAACCAAAGTTTGGTGTTCATTCAGGAAAAACCTTACACAATCAATGCTCTAACATGAAGCAGATATTTTTATCAATAAATATATCACAACAACATGAATATTATACACAACATCTATCACAACAACATGCAATTTCTAATTCCCCTTAAATGACATGGCAAGAATTCATGGCATGTGATTTTTAGTAAGTGCCTATATGATGCATGAGATGGAATACCATCATCTCATCAGGTTGCGACAGAAATAGAACCCCAATAACATCAAAGGTAACAATTCAAAACATGTGAATCACCCAAAAGTAAAATCAAATCAACTGTAAAATTGAAAAACTAGAAAATTGTAATAAACGAGGTAGATTGGATTTTCCCAGTACACGAGTTAGCTACTCTTGGGCATAGCTTATTACAAACTACCTATTCCGTCCTATCCCTGGCTAAAGGCTCCAAAAAATAAGTCAAGAAGAAAAGAATTCCTCTGATACCACATTGTAGCGTCCCAGTTTCGGAAGACACCCAGAGGCACCCCGTACCCGGTTGGTCACATGGCCTCAAGCAAGTTTCCCCGAATGCCAGAGGCTGCCGACTAGAAGCAAGGGCCTTGGGTGTGATAGTGGGGAAACTATGCCATCACTGGAAGAGGAACACAGCAGGAGAAAACAATTATAAAATAGAGAAAGAAGTAAATACCAAACAACAATAAAAACGGAAGACTGATGAAGAAAAAAACTGGAGAAGATATATATAAATGAGGCATGATACATATACGTCTAGGAAAATAGCCAAACAAGTCACAATGCTGGAATAAAATAGAGCTAAACCAAATTGCAATAGAAATCAGATAAACTCCCCATAATTACAAGACATAACTTGTCCCCATGGTCTCCATCTCCACAACAATCAAGAACCTGAGGTAGAAGGGCGCTTTCCCATATCTTTACCTACAACAATATAATATATTTAGGCCAAAAGAATGACCCAAAAAGGGTGTGAGACTAATCCTAGTAGGCAACCACCCGAATATCTGTGCCTAACAGTTAGTGAATACATGACAGGTAAAAGTATAGAAAAAAATAAACAGGAAATTACTCAGCAGCAAACAATCCATAGTCCAATTATCAAGTAACATCTAATCAAAGCAGATAACATAAACAGGTAACCCTCTGGGAAGTACTCACAACCTATCCCCTCTGGTCCTACCTAGCAGATACAAGCAACCCTCTGGGAATCACACACAGTATCACCCATATGGTTCAGCTAAAGTATAGACTCTTTGAGGAATAACTCACTGTCAATTCCCCCTACAGTCTCGTATTAGTACTAAAGGTGATCTAGAGAAGCACTTAAGTCACGTTACCTCAGTGGTCCATGTCGATAAACTATAGACTCTCTGAGTAAGTACTCAATATCAATTCCCCCCATGGTCTCACATCATAAATTATAAAGACACTCTGGAGAAGCCCTTACCTCCATTCTCCCTATGGTCTAATAGATTGGGTTCTCAGAGCCGTGTGTAAAGTAAGCATGTATCACATTGCATAACTGCCAAAGTAATCCTCAAGAACTACTTGGCCAGCATTCTACAGCATAAAAACATGTAAAAAAAGAACACTCCATCCTAAAACACTAGCCAAGGAACTGGAAATTGCCTAACAGGCAACACTAGACCAAACAGTGATAAATAAGAAAAATATGCATAGGAAATACATCCAAAGCACAAAAAATTACCCTATTCACAAACAATAACATCTAATCAGGCATACAAGCAACGTAGGCAAACAAAAGGGTAAAAACAGTAAACATGCAATACCCCGTTCAAGGGTATTGGTGGAATTTTAACAAAATAATCAATGATTTTCTACATAAAGTCACAAAACACTTGCCTCTGGTTTAAGTGATCAATATACTTGAACCACGAGGCTTGAATCGACATAGAACACTGTATATCTACTAAAACACATAATATGTTCAAACCAAGATATCTTTGAAAAGATAAGGAATCGGAAAATGATGCTCTAGAAGAATAGAGAACTTACCAATGTGATTCCAACGCAACTGACAGAGTTCGATTAAGAAGATGGATAATGGATCGGGGGTTCATCGAAGATCCATGACCGTGCGTTTTCTCTCAGACAAGCAGGACCTAAAAGAAGTTGGTTCTGTCTGTCAGATGCGATACCGGTGCATTTAATGAAAAAAATACACGGCATGTACTTTTGGAGTACACATCATGTTCTTGCCTTTTCCATACTCCGCTTTTGGTGACCTCCACGTCACTCCACACAACTGTGTGTGTGGCTACTACATTGTCAGCACACGGCCTTCAACGGAAATGAAGTACACAAAGTGTACTCCTAAAGTACACGGTGTGTACTTCAAAAATTTCCAAGAAACTCCTATTTGCTAAAAAATTCCAGAAAAAGGAAAAACATACCTAAAAAGAGGGTCCGGGTTCTTACATACCATATCCTATAGGGTCTGAATTGTTCATTCTGACTTCCCATCTAATTGAGGATGAAAAGAAATACTAAAATTTAATTTAGTACCCAATGACTTCTGAAGGCCATTCCGAAAGTTAGAAGTAAACCTTGGATCCCGATCAGATACAATGGGGAGGGGAAATCCATGAAATGTGAATATCTCTTTAATATACAACTGGGAAAGTTGATCTTGAGACAAAGTATCATGAATTGGAAAGAATTGAGCAGATTTAGTCAATTGATCAACAATATCCTAGATTGCATTATTAGCTTGATATGTCTTTGGTAATCCCACAACAAAGTCCATGGATATATTTTCCCATTTCCACTTTGGCACAATTAAATGTTGATACATCCCTTTTGGTTTCTCCCACTCTACTTTAACCTACTGACAAGTCAAACACTTCACAGTAAAGTCAGAAATATATCTTTTCATTCCATCCCACCAGTAATAATTCCAAAGATATATGTACATCTTAGTACTTCCAAGATGAACTGAAAATAGAGAACTATGAGCTTCACCTAACAACTCATTCTTCAAATGTGAATCACAAGGAACACATAATATTTTTACAAATCTCAAAATACAATCATTATCAATGTTAAAATCAGGAAACTTACCCTTCAGAACAAACTCTACCTTTTTATGAATCTCACTTTCTTCCTTTTATACTTGCTTAATTCTGTCTGATAGATATGATTTCACTAACACCTAAACCAAAGAGAGAAATTTCCTGCACCAATAACTTCTATGCCAAATTTCATCAAGTATTTAATCAAAGGATCTTTTTCCAAATGTAATAAGGTTAATATAGCATTACCTTTTCGACTCAAATCATCAGCCACTTTATTTTCCTTTCTTGGATGGTAATGGATCGTGAAATCATAATCATTTATCAATTATAGCCATCTACTATGTCTTGTGTTCAATTTTTTCTGAGTGAATATATACTTTAAACTATTTTGGTCAGTATATATTTCACATTTTACTCCATAAAAATGATGCATCCAATTTTTTAAAGCAAAAACAACAACATCTAATTCCAAATCATGTGTAGGGTATTTTAACCCATGATGTTTCAACTGACATGAATCATAAGAAATTAACTGATCATTCTTCATTAGGATACAATCAATTACTTTCAATTAAGCTTCAATGAAGATAATAAACTCACCATTTGTGGAAGGTAATGCCAAAATAGGAGCATTCACCAATCTTCTTTTCAATTTGTGAAAAAAATAATCACATTATTTTTTCTAGATGATCCTATGACCTTTTCATGTTAACATAGTCATTAGACTAGATAATTGTGAAAAATTTTCAATAAAACTCTTGTAATAACCTGCTAAACCAAGAAAACTACGGATCTCGATTATATTTTGTGGGTCTTGGCCATTCTTCAACAACTTTTGTTTTAGCAGGATCAACAGTTATGTCATTTTTTGAAACAACGGGACCAATGAAAGAAATTTGTTTTAAACAAAACTTGAACTTGCTAAATTTCCCATACAGTTTCATTTATTTTAAGGTTTTCAAAACAACCCTTAAATGAATTTCATTCTCCTCATTTCTGTTATAATGAAACAAAATATCATAAATGAACTCAACCAAAAAATTATCTATGAACTCATGGAAAATTCTATTCACAAGATCCATGAATAAAATAGGTCCATTGGTTAAAGAAAAATGCATAACTATAAATTATAAATGGCAAAATATATAACAAAACACAGTGTTCAAAATGTATTCTCCCATTACTTTCAACTAATGGTACCCTGACCTCAAGTAAATATTCAAAAATACTGATCTCCCTAGATCTGATCAAACAAATCATCGATATGAGGAAAATAATACTTGTTCCTAATAGTTATGTTATTCAATGCTTTATAATCAATGTAAAGTCTCATTGAACCATATTTATTTTTAAAAAACAAGATAGGAACACCCCATGGTGATGTGCTAGGTCGAATGAAACATTTATCTAATAACTCATGCAATTGCTTATTTAACTCTAAAATTTCAATTTGAGCTATTCGATATGGGTATTTTGAAATTGGATTAGCATCAGGAATATGTCAACAAAAAAATCAACTTATCGATCAGGTATTATACTAGGTAACTCATAAAAAAACATCAAGATACTCATTTACCACTGGCACATCATTAATCTTAATATTTTCTTTGTTTTCAAAAATATGTTCAAGGTAACATTCATTTACATCTTTTAGTAGTTTCTCAGCTTTCAGATATGTTATCAAAAGTAAGGGTTCATTCTTATACAAAAATAGAAAATATTTCTGAAAGGAAACCTCTTTTGATCTACAGTCAATCTTAGAATGATAAAAAAAGTCAATCCATACACAAAATAACACCAAACTCAATTAGAGGCAATACAATAAGGTTTTCAGGTAGATTCATTCCGCACACATGGACAGAAAGGTTCTTAAAATTTTATTTTGTCTCAACATTTTCCCCCAGTGTTTTTACCATAAGTTCATGATTCATATCTTGAGATGGAATTCCGAATTTACTAGAAAACTTCTCAGAAATGAAATAGTGTGCAGACCCTGAATCAAACAACACATTGGCATAATCATAAAAAGAAACAGTGTACCTGATACTACATCATTTGATGGCTGAACATCTACTGAAGTAGTTGCAAAGGATTTAACCATCCTTTCCTTATTGTAGTCCAGCTGCTTTCCCTCAGTTGAGTTCTTCATTGGACACTCATTTTCATAATGACCCATTTTATTGCACTTAAAACATTTTACTAACTATAAATTAGATATTGTCTTACCATTAACCTGATCTTTCTTAGTGAAATAATGAGCCTTATGTCCAATTTTACCAAATCCATAGCACTTACCAGAATTCAAAAGACATTCCCCAACATGATTTTTACCATAAATTTCACAAACTATAACCTTATGTCTCATACCATCAGACTTTTTTGGAGAGTTATTCCCTTTAGATTGACTCCTCGACCTCTTATTCTGTTTCTCTTCAAAGAACACCTGATCATCAGAAAACTCCAATTCCACCTTCTCCACACATTAAAAAAGTTTTTAATAACTTTTGAAATCACAAGAAGCTAAAGTCCTACGATACTATGGCTTTAATATTGCCTAAAATGGTTGATTTTACTATCATGATCTCATATCAAATTTGGATTATACCTTTCCAATTGAGTGAATTTTTCTTTATAAGTAGCCACTAGATCATCTTCTTGCCTCAATTCCATGAATTGTTTTTCCATCATAAGACAAACAACCTTAGGAAAATATTTCTCATGAAACATACCTTTGAATTCATCCCAATCACGAGCATCAATCTTCTCACTATCCCTGATATTTTTCATCATCGACCACCACTGATCGGATTCACCTTCAAAATGGTAAACATAAAGACTAAACTTTTGATGTTCTGAATAACCCATGAAATTAAAAATCTTTTTCAGTGCTTTAATCCACCCTTCTACTAGAATAGGGTCAGATGATCCTCTGAATGATGGGGAATGTTTTCCAATGAAATACTAAACTACTGACATGTTCCTATGTGGTTGATCCAGATGTTCTCATGCATGGATACAACCACCATTTATAGCATGAGATAACTATTCCATCACTGAAAAAAACTGTTTATTTCCTATTCCGACCATCTCATATTGTGGATTTGGGTGGTTTTCTTCCTCTTGATTTCATCCCATCATAGCTGCCACGTTTCCTCTATGGAAAACCATTTTGAACACAGAAATATATTAGGTGAGGGAACATGGTAATTTGGAAATTCTATATCATTTCTATCTTCCTATAAATTAAAAATAATTTATGTGTATTAATTTAACAATATCCTATCTTCTAAAGTTGTCTGAATCGACTTCTGATTCCAACTATAAGGACCCAACCTTAAAACATTACATAATTTTGATTTAAATTAATAATTCACACTGCGGATCTTTTCAGGTTTACAATTTTATAGAATTAATCCATAACTATTATATTACATCTCAAATATTACAAAGTAGATTCCTCTACTCCATATCCAATTTTTCATAAAATAAAAACTCTTGAAAAAAAAGATTCATGTCTAGTTTGATGTTTTAGACAACATGAATTATCATTTGTCCCATCCTTGACCCTATTCATCTTTATGTTCTACAAAAAAATTTCAAAACATGGGATGATCATGAAAATCTTAGTAAGGGTTATTAAAAAAAAAAAAACATTAGTTCATCAATAAATACATAACATAAAGTCTTTAACATACCTCATGAAATCATAATATTTATGAATAACACATAGTAATCATAAATCATAAGAGTTACTTGTGGAATCCATAACATACATATGTTGTAGCTTTCACAGTTACGTAGGGAGTTACTTTTGAAATACTCATCACAGTATATTCCCTAAGTCTATCTGAAAAAACATTCACATTTACCTCCGTCACATTACCCAATGAATTGGAGAGCTATATCAAGCTCAATAGCACAAGGTTTATCATGGAACCACCTGTATACGTAAACAATTCCCAAGACCCATAACATATTCATAACACATAAAACAAACATAATGGAAAGAAAACATTTCCAAATTTCAATCACTAGATATCATTTAAATATATTGAAATAAAAAATCCATTATAAAATCCATTTTCAATACCAAAATACGTAAAAATAGTATATGGTATTTATTTTCTTTTTAAAAACATTTTGGCTTGTTAATGACTCCAAATATCAAATGACACTCGCGGTGACGGAAAGGTCATCGCCACCACTTACATTAAAAGAATCATTCTTTATTTATGTAATTTAGTAAAATTACTCATATAAAAAGATTCCATTTGAATGAAATGAAAATTAAATGGTGTTTATACACCATTTAAAAGAAATTTGTGTATAAAACAAAATATGCCTCAATGAAAGGAAATTGTGACGAAGTCCCTTACCTCATGTCCAACTTGACCTGTTCGTTCTTTAATCTCCTGAATAATAAAATAATCTTAAGTTATACTTTATTAATAAAATTTTAAAGTTTATTGTTCCTTTTATATCACTTATTTACATGTTATAAACATTATTTATTCATTTAAGTTAATAACAATCCTTTTGTCGATATTTGGTACTTGAGTCAAAAATGAACTTCTTATATTTACATGTTGTCCATGTGGTAAAAATCCCCTTATATCCCAAATGGTATTCATGATTTATATATCATATATATCATATATATCCAGTATATATATGTATTTATAATAGTATATAACATTTTGAGGTAATAAATGAAACGCACTGTTCATGGAGATGGTAAGACGTACGTACACATGAACACTAGATTGATTTATATTTAATATTTAATGCGATGAAAACATAATGATAAATAGGTATATTATAATTACAGTATAATATCATATGTAATTTTAGTAACTCCATCTCTTATACGTTCCACATATGGCATGCGCGAGTCATATCACTTTGAGGGGGCGGTAGTCCGCACTTCCTCAAATGAAATTATCATATTTAAACACTATAGAAACAATAAATTTATTCTATAAATGAAAAATACAGAAGAATAGAAACAATATAAATATACTATATAACACATATAAATATAGATCCATCTTAATGGCCACCATAAGAGGTGGTAGGAGATTATTGAACAATCATCGTTTCGTGAGGCAGTAGTTCGCCGTCCACAGAAACGATATCTCCTATATCCATTAAATGGATGTGTGTGTAAGTGTAGTTCTAATAATTCTCATAAAAACAACCTATTATATTTAGGATACTGGTGTTGTTATAAAATAAAGGAATAAAAGGAGTTTATGGGGATGGAGAAGTAAAATAAAAGAAATGAACTTCAGAGAAGACATTACCTTTAAATCAAGTATCCCACTTTGGTTTGAACCAAAAGGATTTCAGGAAGTCCCTTACTCCTAAGGTAAGGATTATAGGTGTAAGAAAGAGATATTGGGAGATTATTTGGTAGATTTTGGATGAGACAATGGGCTGAGAGGTGTGAGTAATGGGTTAGAGGTGAGTGATTTTTATAAGGGGGTGGAGTGGCTCTTTACGAATGTTTGAAAATATTATAGTATTATATAATTATTTTCGGTTTCTAAAGGTCCAAAACATACGAAAGTAGAATATATGATGACTCTTGTTTGAAATAAAATAAACCGATTAAACTTTTACAGGTTTTGACTATTGTTTTAATCTTTATAATCTTATTTGTTTAAATCATTCATTAATGAGTTAAGTACTACATCATTATTGTGTCATAAATTATTTTATTTATTTTATTTCTAAAAATTATAAAAAAATACCATGATTTAGGAAATATTTTTATCTTTAAAATCAATATTTATATATAAATAGATAACTTATATAACCCCCTATAAAAATTGATGTACTAAAAGATATATGTTTATGTCATTTTTGTCTTTAATTTAAATAAATTAATATAAAGTGTCATTATCACTCTTAAGTGGCTCCATGGGGTCCCAAAATCTACCCAAGGAAGACCATTGTCAGACCTGTATCATACAATAGTATTAGTCCACATTTTGGGTAATTTATTTTGTTTATAATTTTATTTTAACTTGAATTACCCTATTTACCTTTAACTACGGTAAATAAAAGTCAAAAGTTACTATTCACCAAAAATTATTTTCATCATATTGAACCAAAGTTTTATTACTAATAACAACCATATATGTAGGATTTTAAAAATTCAATTCATAGATTCTATAAAATTTCATTTAAATGAAAAAGTCACTTTTTAAACTACTACTCAGTGTCTTCATTATTCGTCAAAAAATTAAGGTTCTCAGAAAAATAACAAAATTTCAGCCTAAGAAATATTTGATATTTTGAAATAAAAAATCATTTTTATTTT
Organism: Viscum album; assembly: GCA_963277665.1. NCBI lineage: Eukaryota > Viridiplantae > Streptophyta > Magnoliopsida > Santalales > Viscaceae > Viscum > Viscum album. The sequence continues at coordinate 243,976,629 of OY728135.1, read as the reverse complement.
AAAAAATTCATAACATAGAAGTTTCATTAATTAATTTAAAATTAATTTCCCGTTGTCAAAATAGAAAGTGTATTTTTATGAAATAATAACAATCAAAAGAATGACACATGTTTTTATTCAATTTCATTGTGAAATTATTTCCAATGACAAAAATTAGATTACATGGGAAAAATATAATCTAATTACAATTTAAAACCAATTATAAATATAATCTAACCATAAAAATAAATTAAATTAAAAGACAGTTTTGAATTAAAACACAGTATTTTTCACTATTCATTAAAAAATGATTTTTTTTCAGAAAAAATACAATCAATTTACCCTAAGTAAATTTTGATTTCTAGAATCTAGAGAAGAATTTAATATTGTAAAATAGAACATATAAAAGTTAACAAAACTATATCTAAAAAGAGTTCACCATCAAAAGGTGGTAAATAGTCATTTTAAATAATATTAGAGTATTTATGCTTAAAATTAGATTGAGTCACATTTTAGGCTTCTAAATTTTATTGGATAAATGTAAAAAAATTTAATAAACATGTATAATCATATTATAGTTTGTTCTGTTCAATCCCGCCATTATGATGGCTTGGTGTAAACTACCATTTAAAATAATAATATTATATTATCATTTTTCAGTATAACTCAAATGTTGTGTGCAACATAAGATTTCAAAGAAACCCGTTGTTGTGTATCAGGTACGCCATCGAACATAGCATCCCCTTTAAAAGTAAAATTAATATTTCTTTCACAGATATTAATAATTATGAAAATGTGTTATTCTTTATTTACTTTGGATGTTACACTTACATAGGTTTATAATGACACTTTTTCATCCACATATTGAATTAAAATCTTCAATTCCTTAACATCATCTCATGACATGAAATTTTCCCAATGAGTTTGAATTTCATTTCATGATTAAAATAACTTGTCTTTAACAGATTCTACTTAAAGTACTAACTTCTAATATCTCAATTGATCTCTCTAAATAGTATTTCTATCGACTTCAGGTACTTTATAATTTATATAGTATTAATTGATAGGAGAGATTATTATTTTTTGTTCTTCTATACTTTCAGTATGATCTGGTTGAATTTCTCCAACACGAGGAAACTCTTCAACATGATGAGATTCATGAGACTCAAACTTGATAATTAGTGTAGGTAATTTACCAAACTATTAATAAAGAGAATAAATAATGAGAGGTGTTGTCCTTGGTCTTATAAAGATAGTCCTATCTTAGAGAATATAAAACAATTTAGTCCCAATAGTGGCTAATATTTCTCTATTGATAGGAAAAGAAAAAGGAGATGATCTCTCTGGAGGAGTAGTCCCTTTTCTTGATTCAAAAATAAATCTGACACTACTTATCCTTTCAGCAAGAGTCTCTTAACCATTAATACTTTCTCTTATATCTGCACTCTTAGCTAGTATTTATACTAAAAATAGTTTTTATGCAGGTGGGATTTTCCCCCCTGTGTTAAGTGTGATTAAATACAGTTTATGATATTATGAGAACTAACATGTTCAATGAGTAATTGTAATCAAAATATTTTATGAAAAGATATTCACTTAACATTATCAACGCCTGAAAATTATTGGATATATTTTCATCCAAACAAATACCAACTTTTCAAAACAAAAAGTTTAAGATTCTTCTAAAAGGAAATATATTTACATACATATTATTTATATGATAAATATACCTCAAAACGTATCATTATAGACTAACAGGATTTTAAATCAGAAAAAAATATAACAATGTATCATATTGAAATAAAACCATTTAAAGTCACAATTTTTATGGGCGATGGTGGATTGGATAAAATTGATGAATAATTTTATTTCTAATTTAAGATCCTTTAGTGGATTATTTTCTACATTAGTAGAGTTGAAAAATGACCTCATAATCTCGGGAACTGAAACTTCATCTTTTGAGTGAAATGAATTAAATAAAATTTCATAAAATTAATGTTGGAACTTTAAAGATTCATCTCTTACAACAGAGGATAGCCAAAAACATTTTTGGATTATAGTTGTAGTGATGAGGTCATAATTATCACAAAAATAAAACACCACAGTTTCATAAAACACTTATGCTTACCTTTTAAACACAATCATGGTTCATTTTTCAGCAAATTCATATTCCCATCCATGAAGATTTATGAATTTTCTAAGAAGCTTATAAATTCAATCAAGAAAATAAAAGTTGATTGTTCATTCGCTAAAAGATTTTATAAATTTTATTTTCCACATAACATAGTATTAGGTACCTCCATTGCTTCTATTCATTTTCTCCATTGTGATAGGATTCAAAAGGATGGAAAGTCACCATAACATGGTTTAGAACTCATATATAAGGAATTGGTTTCAAATATTTGTGAACATTTCATGCATAGTATTTCTATAATTTATTTCATTTCATGGTAATAAAAGGGTAACGTAGAAATGTGTAGGTAATCATTAAAAAATCTATGTGATGTTTCCTTTTTGAATATTATAAATCAATGTATAGATGCATTATATTTTATTGAAAATTTGAAAAATAATGATTCAAAAATTATGAAAAAGGAAATATAAGTAAACATGTATACTAAAACAAAGAATTATGTTACTCCAGAAGTAAAATTAAAATTAAATAATACTAAATAACTCTAATTAAAATATATTTATAAAAAATCCTTTAGTAAGATACAGTTTACTAAAATTGTTTTCTAATTGATTTTCTATACTAATGAATTCTTAAGAGATATCAACAGTTTGTGTATGATCTCTTAAGAAATGAAGTATTAAATCAATGTGAATTGTTCTTGAATGGTTTATTGGATTCATAGAAATGTTAATAGAACATTTTTTATCAAATTTAATTATAACACATTTGAAATTAAATGGAAAATATTCTAAGGTGTGTTTTATCCACAATACATACACACAACAACTTCTGGCTGCAATTTATTCAACATCAGCTATTGATAATGCTCTAGAGTTTTTTTATTACTCAACTAGGATACAAGGGATTTTACAAGAAATTGATAGGTTCCTAATGTTGTCTTCCTATATAGTTTACATCCGAAAAAATTATTCATTGAATAAGATGTTATATTAAATTTACAAGTCTTTGGAAAAAGAAGAGAAAGGGATAATGTTCCTTTTAAATAACTTAATTTTTTTTATAATTTAAATGATATTATTTTTAATTATATTGAAATTATTTACAAAGATATAATAAAAAAATAATGTCTGTTGTATTTTTTGTAAGATATATTAAACATCTAATGATTCCTCAAATCAAATTTTTTGACTAGTTTTCCAGTCTCATCTATAAGGACCGGACCATATTACATTACATCATATTGAATTTATTCAATAAATAACTTCTTTTACATTGATTTTCTTTTCATGTTTACAGCTTCAGAGAATCGGGACATAATACAAACATAACATTACACATTATTACATAGTGGATATCATAAAAACAACATTCATTTCATACAAAATATAAAACTTCTTAAATAAAACATGATTTCTTTGTAAATCATTCAAAAATTTAACATGGATTCTTTATTTGTCTTAGAGATCCTTATAACCTGTGAAAATAATTTAAAAGCTTGGGATGAGCCCAAAAATTTAAGTAAGGTATATAAAAATAAGGAAAGGTTACATTAGTCCATGAAAACTTGTAACATATGAAAACATTTTCAAAAGACGTACTTGTCACCCATATATACTTACTTTGTGAAACATGATATTTCTACAGTATTTAAACAAAACATAAGAACATATATAAAACCATAAATTTATCTTGGGGTATTACTTACATAATCTTGGAACCCTCTTGACTAACTTATAATATGTAACCCTTGTGGCTAGCTTAAAATTTGTGTAATCATCGCAGTTACACTTGGAGTAACCATATGGGTGACCATGAAAATACACATAACCAATACATTGTAGGGAGACATAGGTCACACAATTATTCATAAACAATGACAAATAACTGTAACACAATCATATGACAAGAATAATTCATAAAAACATTGCTTTTTAATTTTGTAAATCAAAATTTAAAAAGAGGGTTTTGAAAGAAAAGTCCCCTATAAATAACATATAATTGAAGTGAGACTTGATAGTGTGGATAGAATATGTATGAAAAATATAAATACACATATGTAGAAATAATATAAAAAAAATTCAACTCACAAACATTTTTAATACCACATAAATAATGAAGTAGAATGTTAGCCCAAAGAATGGAAATTGGGTTATGAATTCCCTTACCTCATGTTTTTGTTACATAAAAATTGTTTTAAAAATAATTTTTAATGGTTACAAGAGTGTTATTGATATCTTACAGAAAAATACTCATGTTTATAATACCTTATATGATCATTTAATTACATAATTTCTCTCATTAGTTGTTTGTATTTTGTTCCTTCTATTATTTTGGGTGCATTCTTTACATGTTTTCTGTGATCGGTTCATGATGGATATTCATGTCAATTGGAAGTGAAAAACTATAATTAAAATGGACATGAATTTTCATGTCTCAAGAATAATAAATTATACCTTTTATCAATTGGAATTTTTACATTTGTCTGATTCATAAATAAAAGCATTATTGATATTTGTTTAAGTTATTTTGGCAATTTGTCGATCGTAAAGAACTCATTTTGTTTTATAAATTAGTAACATGTGTAAAAAATTATTAGAAAACCTTATATAAGTTATATTACATAACTTAAAACATAGTTGAAAAATAAAAATGGTTTCATGACCAGTGTTGAATGAATTAAAATAAATTGAAATCACATCATCCAAGATGTCGGTAATTCGACACATCACCGAAGCTTTATAAATTTCTTGAATAAGTGGGAGAGGAGAAGAAATATAATGGTGAGTAGTCCATATACATGATGAAATACAGAATATTTATGATACTGTATCATTAATGCCTTTTTTATAAGGGAAGGTGAGGAAATAAGAAGAATATAAAATAAAATGAAAGAAAAAAAAGAAAACAAAAGAGGATGTTTACCTCTTGATCTCTTCTCTTTGAGATCCTCCTTAAGGCCTTTGGTTTTTTCCTATTCAGGAGACCAAAAAATCTAGGATTTGGGAAAGTTCCTTGGGTGGAGTATGTTTTAGATCATAGGTAACACTTAAGGCTTGAGAGGTGTGGGAGGAAGAGGTAAATGAGGGTGGTATTTATAGTGGAGGAGAGGAGGTATTTTACATTAATTTAATAATTATCATAATATTTTTTTCTCAAGACTATGAATAATCTTAATTCATGTGACCCAAATAGTAATAATGGAATGTGAGTTCGAACCAAGAAGAATCACATCAGCCTTGCATCACAAATGAGGCAGTAAATCAAGTATTTAACATTTATCATATTCTATCGTATTTTACTATTCAAAAAATTCTAGAATTTGATAAAATTCCAAAAAAATTACCCAAACCATATCTTGACGTGTATAATTAATAAATAAACTTTATCTTTTGAAAATATATTTCTAAATATTATTAATTAAATATTTAAATAAAATAACAATTTATTAAAAAAAACAATTTTAAATTTATAACTCATTTTTTAACACCATGAAAAATTCATCAACATATCATTATCTCATATCCTTAGGAAAAATTATAATACTATGATTTACTATTCATAAGGAACATATTACTATTCATATCACAATTTATAAGGGTATGTTACAATTCACCTAAAATCAAGTTGGTTCTATCAGACTCCAAATAACTTATTGAACACAATTGTAGATGACCATTTTTCAGAATTCATAACATAGAATTGGAAAAATTATGTTTATTGGATAGTTATAAATATCTAATTAAAACAAGGTATTATGCATTTCAATTTATTTTTTTAAATCCTAGGGTGTTACATTATCCCCAACATCTGGAAATTTCATCCTCATAATTTTATTTACTTATTAAACAAGTGAGGGTTCCTTTCCCTCATAGATTTTTTAGACTCCAACGTTCCTTCTTCAACCATGTATTTTCTCTATAAAACCTTTAACTGGTGGATTACCTTATTCCACAATACTTTTTCCCTTAGATCAAGAATTTTAACTGGTCTGTCTTCATAAGAAAGGTTCTCTTCTAGCGGAACTACTTCTAGGCTCAAAACATGAGTTGAATTTGGCATATAATTCACCAATATCGAAACATGAAGAATATTATTTACCTGAGATAAACTCAAAGGCAAATCTACTTGATATGTAACTGGTACAACTTTCTCTAGGATTTCAAAGGGACAGATGAACCGCAGACTTAGCTTTCATTTCTTACAAAAACACATCACACTATTCCAAGGAGAGATTTTAATGAAAACATGATCACCTTCCTCAAGAGAGAAGTATTTTATTCTGTTAGTTGCATAACTTTTTTTCCTACTCTGAGATTTCCTCACGTGATTTTGGTTCGAATTGACTTTCTTAGACACAACATGTACTAATTATGGACACATATACTTTCATTCAATGACTTCATCCTAAAATGATGGAGTCTAAAACCTCTTACCATAAAATTCCTTAAAAGGTGACATATAAATATTGGAATGAAAACTGTTATTATAAGAAAACTCAACTAAGGAAAAATGATGATCCCAACATCCCTTATAGTCCATTAAACAATCTTGAAACATATCCTTGAATGTCTGAATCTTTCATTCTGACTTCCCATCCGATTAAGGATGAAAAGCTGTATTGAAATTTTATTCTGTGCCCAATGACTTTAGAAGGACCTTCCAAAAATTTTAAGTGAACCTATGATCCGGGTCAGATACAATGGGAATAGGAACTCCATGTAACCTAAAAACCTCTTTGAGGTACAATCGAGAAATCATATCTAAAGACATTATATGTCGAATAGAAAGATAATTTGCAGATTTTGTTAGCCGGTCAATAATAACACAAATTGTATTGTCACCTCAAGATGTCTTAGATAGTCCTACCACAAAGTCCATGTAAACATTCTCCAATTTCCACTCTGGCACTAGAAAAGGCTGAAGCATCCCCTTCAGTAAATTCTGCTCTACTTTAACCTGTTGACATGTCAAACATTTCATGGTAAAATCAGAAATATCTCTTTTCATTCCATCCAACCAATAATACCCCCGAATGTCGTTGTACATCTTAGTACTGCTAGGATGAATTGAAAATGGAGAACTAAGAGCTTCAAAAACAAATCATTCTTAAACTGGGAATCACAAGGTACACACAACCTTTTTCCAAATCTTAAAACACAATCTTTATCAAGGATCAATCTTGGAAACTTACACATTTTAACCAATTCTAAATTTTTCTATAGCTCATGGTATTATTTCTACACTTGCTTAATTCTTTCTAATAACAATGACTGTACTGAAACTTGAAACAAAACAGAGTTAGTTCTTGCACCAACAACTTCTAAGAAAAAATTCATCAAATTATTAAATAAGGGACCATGTTCCAAATGTAACATTGTTAATGATGCATGATGTTTTCTAATTAAGGAATCCACCACTTTTTTTGTTTTCCTAGATGGTAATTGATCATGAAATCATAATCCTTTATGAATTCAAGTAATCTTCTCTACCTCATTTTTAATTTCTTTTGAGTGAATATATACTTCAGAATTTAATGGTTAGTATCTATTTGACATTTGGCCCTGTGTAAATGATGCCTCAAAATTTTCAAATAAAAAACCACAACTGATAATTCAAAATCATGTGTTGGATATTTTAACTCATGATGTTTTCGTTTTCATGGAGCATAAGAAATTACCTGATCATTCTACATCAAAACACAACCGAGTCCTTTCAATGAAGCATCACTGTAGATGACTAACTATCTATTTCAGGGAGGTAATTCCAAAACCGGATCATTCACGAATGTCTTCTACAATTACTGAAAAAACATCACATTCTTTTTTCCAAATAAATTTATCCCCTTTTCATGTTAACTTAGTTGACGAGCTAGATAAACATGAAATGTTTTTAAAAAACCATCAGTAATAACCTACTAATATTATAAAACTACGAATCTTCGTTACATTTGTGGGTCTTGGACATTCATCATCCACTCGTGTTTTGGTAGGATAAACTATTATTCTATTCTTATTTACAATTTTCCCATGAAAATGAATCTATTTTAACCAAAAATCACACTTGGTGAATTTTCCATTCAGTTTATTTTTCTTTAAAGTTTGTAAAGAAACCCTTAGATGTTTTTCATACTCTTCTTTACTCTTAGAAAATACCAAAATGTCATCTATAAACACAACCAAAAACTTATCCAATATCTCATGAAATATTCTATTCCTAAGATCCATGAATACAATAGGTTCATTAGGTAAACCAAATGTTATAACAATATATTCATAATTCCCATATCTAGTATGAAAATATGTTTTCAGAATGTCATCCTCCTCCACCTTTGGCTGATGGTATCCATATCTCATGTCTATCATGGAGAAGTTCTGAGCACCTTGGAGCTAATCAAACAAGTCATAAATATGAGGAAAATTATACTTTTTTTAATAGTGATGTTATTAAAATCTCTAAAATCAACGCAAATTCTCATGGGACCATATTTCTTTTTAACAAAACAAACAAGACAACCCCATGGTGATGTTCTAGGATGAATGATACATTTTTCATGAAAATCCTGCAACTGATATTTCAATTCAAGAAGTTCAATTTTTTCCATATGATATGGGGGTTTTGAAATTGTATTAGAATCAGGGACTAAGTCAATTGTGAATTTGAATTCATGATAATGAATGTCACTGGGAAACTCAATAGAAAAAACATAAAGGTATTAAGTTACCATTGGCACATCATTAATCTGATAAGTTCCCTTGTTTTCAACAATACGATCAAGATAACATTCATTTCCATATTTCAATTGTTTCTCAGCATCTTGATATGTTATCAATTGTATGGGTTCATTTTTTAATACTAACTAAAACTCTTTATGAAAAACAACCTTTTTATATCTACAATCAATATTTTCCCGATAAATAGAAAGCCAATCCATTCTCAGAGTAACATCATACTCGACTAAGGATAAAACAACAAGGATTTCAGGTAATGTCTTTCCACATACCACAGTAGAAATATTCTTAATATTTATATTTGGTATAATATTTCCCCCTGGTGTTTTAACATTAAGTTATGGTCTCATTTATTGAGGCGACGTTTCCAATTTACCATAAAATTCCTCAGAAATAAAGAAATGTGTAGACCTCGTATAAACAACACTTTAGAAAAACTTGAGTAAACAAACAAAGTACCTAATACAACTTCATTGGATTTCCCGAAATCTACTGATGTAGTCACAAAGGATCTGACTAAACCTTTCTTCTCATAGTCTAGCTTCTTTTTATCGTTTAGATCTCTGTTTGGGTAGGAATTTTCATAATGACCCATCTCACCACATTTAAAAAACTTAACAGTTTTCTTATTAGGATTAGTCTTAAGATCATTTTCATTACAATATTTGGCCATATGTCCAAACATTACACATAATAAAAACTTCCTAGTTTTGGTAAGACATTTCGTATGGTGATTCTTGCCACACTTTTCACAATCTGGAAACTAGATTTTCTTACCATTAGATTTATTTGGTTGATTCTTACCCAACACTTTCCATCTGGACCTCTTCTTCTCCTTTTTTTAAAATTCATGTGATCATCATCCAAATACATCTTTACCATATTAGCACATAAAAAAATATTCTCGTAACTTTTAAATTCACAGGAGGCCAATGCCCTTCGATACCTTGGCTTCAATCCTGATTAAAAATGGTTGATTTTTCTATGAAGATCCATTATTATATTTGGAACATACCTCGCCTATCTTGTGAGGTTCTCTTCATACAAATCCACTGAGTATACCTTATTTTTCTTTAATTCAAGAAATTGATTCTCCATCCCATGTCTCACCACCTTAGGAAAATATTTTTCAAGGTAAATAATTTTAAATTCATCCCACTCTAAGGCATCAATATCCTCTTTATCCACGATATTCTTTACCATTGACCACCACTGATCATATTCTCCTTCAAAACAATATATGGAAAGACTTAACTTTTTATTATCTGAACATCCCATAATATCAAATATCTTTTCAAGGGATTTAATCCATCATTTAACCGCAACTAGGTCAGAAGATCCATTGATATAAGGAGGGAGTTGTCTCATAAATTGTTCCACTATTATCATGTTCTATTGTGGTACCTATGGTTGTTCTATTTCATGGATGACACCACCATTTAATTCATGTGATATATTATCCATTACTATCACAAACTATTAGGTTCCAATCCCTACCATTCCTGGCTGTAGATTCAGAAAGATATCGTTCTGTCGGTGCTTCTCCTCTTCAGCTCCCCTGTTTCTTCTATAGATAACCATTATGAAAAAACATATCTTATTCAAAGAAACATGTTAATAATTAAATTCTATATAATTTCCAATTAAACATACCATATCAAAATTTATGGAATTTTATTATTATCATCCTAACCCCTAATATTACATAAACCATCCTCTGATACAAACTAGAAGGACCCAACCTTATTACATTACATAATCATGAATTTACTCAAGAAATAACTTCCTTTTAATTTTAGGATCTTTTCAAGTTTAGATATTTATATAATTGGGACATAATACATACATAATATTACACATTATTATAGAGTGGATACCATAAAAACAGTATTCATTTCTTTCTAAATATAAAACTTGTCAAATAAAATATGATTTATTTAAAAATAATTCAATCATTAAACATGGATTCCTTCTTTTTCTTATACGTACTTATAACCTATGAAAATAATTTAGAAACATGGTATGAGAACAACAATCTCAATAAGGGATATGAGAAGATGGAAAGAACACATTAGTCCATGAATACTTGTAACGTATGAAAACATTTTCTATAGTCATACTTTTCACCCATATATACTTAATTTTCAAAACATGATATTTAAAAAATATTCCCACAAAACATAAGAATATAAATAGAACCATAATGTTATATTGGGGAATAACTTACATAATCTTGTAACCCTCTTGGCTACCTTGTAATTTGTAACCCTAACAACTAACTTACAATTTGTGTAACCATCGTAGTTACAAATGGAGTAACCATATGACCAACCTACAACATACACATACCCAATGAATTATAGGGAGACATATGTACCAACCTTTGTCTTAAAAAATTCCCATGAACCATATAATAATCATAAAACCTGAATAATTTCATAAAACCATTGCTTTTGAATTTAGTAAAACAAAATTTTAAAAGAGGTTTTTGAATGAAAATTCCCCTATAAATACCATATAATTGAAAGGAGACTTAATAAAATGGATGAAATATTTATAAACATTATAAATAAAAATAATTAAACATAATATAAACAAAATTACAGTAATTGTTTTAATACCACATAAATATTAAAGTATAATGTTAACCTAAAGAATGGAAATTGGGTTAATAATTCCCTAACTTTGGGTTTTTTGTACTTAAATATTTGTTTAAAACTCATATATAATGGTTATAAAAGTGTTATTAATATCTTATAGAAACATAATAATGTTTAAAATACCTTATATGATCATTTCATTACATAATTTCTCCCTTTAATTGTTAGTATTTTGTTCTTTCCATTGTTTTTGGTGCGTTATTTACATGTTTTCCATGATCGGTTCATGGTGGATATTGTTTTAAATTGGAAGTGAAACTCCAGAATGGTAATAGAGTCATATTTAAATGTTTCTAGAACCAGAAATTATACCATTTGTCTTTTTTAATTCTAACACGAGGATGATTCATAAGTAAAATCATTATTGATATTTGTTAACGTAATTTTGGTGATTCATAGATCGTAAAGAACTCATTTTGTTTTATAAATTAATAAATTGTGTATAAAATTATTACAAAACCATATATAAGTTATAATAAAAAAATTATAATCTTTTTCAAACATAAAAATAGGTTCATGACTAGCCTTGAAAGAAGTAAAATAAATTGAAATCACATCATCCAAGATGTCAGGAATTCGACACATCACAGAAGATGTTTAAATTTATTGAATAAGTGGGAGCGGAGAAGAAATATAATATTGAGTAGACCATAATCATGATGAAATAAAAAATATGTAAGATACTATATCATTCAATTTTCATGGACAAGGGGAGGTGAGGAAAGATGAATAATATAAATGAAAATGAAAGAAAAGAAAGAAAACAAACAAGGATGTTTACCTCTTGATCTCTTATCCTTGAGATCCTCTATAAGGGCTTTGGTTTTAGACATTTGGTGAAACCACCAGCTCTAGAACGTTGGGTTGATCTTTGGGAGGAGTATTGGGTAGAAAATAGGTAGTTCCCAAGGCTTGATAGGTGTGAGAGGATGTGGGAAATGAGGGTGGTATATATAGTGTAGGAGAGTAGGTATTTTGCATTATTTTAATCATTATTATAATATTTTTTCTAAATACTGTGAATTCTCTTAATTCATGTGACCCAAATAGTAATAATGGAATTTTATTTATAACCAAGTGGTCTTACTTCATCCTTACATCACCTATCATGTAGTAAATCAAGTATTTATCATTTATTGTATTTTATCATATTTTACTATTCATAAAAAATTCTAGAATTTCTAAAAATTACAAATAATTCACACAAAACCATTATTGACGTGATTAATTAAAAAATGAACTAAATTTTTTGAAAATAATTTTCTAAATATTATTAATTTAATATTTAAAAAAATCACAATTTATTCAAAAATAACAATTTTAAATTTATAACTCATTTTTAAAACCTTAAAAAATTAATCAACATATCATTATCTTATATCCTTATGAAAATAAAATAATAATATGGTTTACTATTCATATGGGTCATATTACTATTCATATCAATATTTATAAGGGTATGCTACTCTTCACCAAAATACAAGTTGGTTCTATTAGACTCTAAATAACTTACTGAATATAATTTTAGAAGACCGTTTTTTGAAATTCAAAACATCGAAGTGGAAAAATTATTTTTAAAGGCTATTTATAAATATATATACATAAATAAAGATTCATGCATTTAAATTAATTTTTAAAACATGGGGTATTACATCATCCATATCATTATTAATATTAGACCTCCTCAGAGGTCAATAATTAATACTATTTTCAAGTCCAAAATTAATAAGAAAATAAAATATATATTTAATTTGGTTTAAAAAATTTCAAAATATCTTTTGTATATTTAAAATCCTAGAAAATAGTTAAATTTAACCATCATATTAATTTTAAATTCCATTTTCGTTACATTTTAAAAATCAATGCACAATTACTGATTTGTTATTCAGAAAATAACATCATCAACATATATTTATACTAAAAAAATATCTAAGGTTGATTTTATCATAAATAATATAGGGTATTAAATAAATATTATAAAATCATTTGGTAAAATAAAATAACTTAATATTTCATACCATTATCTTGGAGCTTCATTATGTCCTTATAGAGCTTTGGTATGTTTAAAAATAGAAATTTGAAAGTGAGGGTCTTCCAAACAAAGAAGTTGTTCTACATTAAGATTATCATTTGAAAATCAATATGAAAGGAAGATTTAACATAAATTTGATATAATTTAATGTTTATGAAATATGAATATACTAGAAGAATTCTAATAGCTTCTAAAGTAGCTATAGAAGAAATGTTTAATTTATAGTATATTCCTTCTTTTTGATTGTATCCTTTAGAAACACATCTATCTTTATTCTAAGTTATAACAGATTTATCATCTTTTTTGTTTATAAAAACCATTTGTTGTATAATTAAAGGACATTAATATTTTATTTAAAATAATTCCAAAACATTTTTTCTTTTGATCTATTTTATCACATAATGTATAGCTAAGAACCGACATCCATCCAATAAAGCTTCTTGTATTAATTTATGATTTAATTGGGATAGAAATGAAAATAATTCTACTAGGTTTCCTATATTAATTATAGTTATAAATTATTCATCTAATCTTAATATAATTGTTTTTAGAGGATGGTAATTATGATTTATAGTTTTTCTAGGTATCCCACTTTCCGGCACACTAGTATCAACACTTAATGGATTTACATTCATGTAGTCAAGTTCCAAATCAGTATAATTGTTGTCCTTAAAATGGGGTTAATCCTTATATCTCTTAGAGAATCACATTTTTTATTAGCTTGAGTCATTATATGATAAAAATAATCACTTTTAAAAAAACATCACATGAGTTTATTCTTAAAAAATCCTTGACTTTTGTAGAAAAATCTACAGGCTTTGGAAGTAGTAGAGTAACTTAGGAAGATATCTTAATCATTCTTTGGATTAATGTTTCCAATTATATATTTGGTGTTCATGATATGAAACTTACATCCAAATAATTTGAATTATCCTACTTTGGTATTTATATTATTCTGTAAATCATTGGGTGTTTTCTTTATGATATTTATTTTTTATAACTTTGTTGTTAACATAACATGATGTGTTAATAGATTCATCCCATAAATGAGTGGGTGTGGTATATTCACATAACACTTTCTTTATATTGTCTTGAAAATAACTATTAAAACTTTCAACAACCCCATTCTATTGGGATTTCCTTGGGGTATAGAATTTGTGATTAATTCATTTATTAGATTAATACTTTGTAAATTCATGATTTTAAAATTAACCTCCATGGTCACCTATAAAAGTCACAATTCTAGCATCTGTTTTGTCTTTTCAAAATATTACAAAAATTAAAAAAAATATAACAAGATTAACACTTAATTATTAAAAATAAAACCCAGGTATATCTCTGAAAATCATCAACCAACACATAAAAATTGAATTTTCTACCAGAGTTCTAGTTCTAATAGGTCCTAATAGATCCATATGGATAAGAATAAGATGGATAGATTTATAAACCTCTTTAATTGGTTTGAAATAAGGATTATGTTGTTTTCCCTTTTTACATGCATCACATAGGTTATTTTTATCCTATTTATGGTCAATCAATTCAAAATTAAAGTGTATTTTAGATAGATTTGCAGAGAGTAAACATTGTAATTCCCAAGTCTTCTATTCTAATCCCACAATTCATAAATTTCATAATTCAAATAGTTTAATTTTTTCAGAACATGGAATTGAGATCTAGTAGAAATACATTGTCTTTTCTAGGTTTCTTAAACTTGAGTGATTTATCTTTGAAAATTGAACATGCATTGTTAGAAAAATAAACTGAATAACCATTATCACAAAGTTTGGAGATACTTATTAGGTTGTTCTTTAAGCATTAAACATAAAAATATTTGTTGATGAGAATTGATTGAGGATTTCCCACTTTTACAATGCTAACTATTTATCCTTTTTCATTTTCACCAATTGTGACATATCCTCAATCAACCTTGGATAAAGAGTGAAAATTTGATAAATACACACTCATATGTCTTGAAAAACCAATGTTCATAAACTATTTTTAATTATTTTGATGTGGTTTGTTCACTAAAATGAGAAATAAAACAAAATAATTATTTGGTACCCAATTTCTTTTTGGTCCATAAATTTTATCTATAGAAGAGTTAGGGAAAAAAATTGGTTCTTTTATATATAACATAGAATATTGTTTCGAGAAATCGTTATTACGAAAATAAATTATTATTCCAAATTTTTTTGGATATTTAAAACTATAGATATTTTTAGAATGTCCATTTAATCCAAAACGAAAACTTTCAATTTTTTGAATGTTTTTGTTTTTAGAACTAGGTACAAAATAGTTTTCATAAACTTTTTTCTTTTGAACCTGAATTGATATTCCAAAATTTTCTTTCTCATGTTTATTTTGGATAAGAATTTTATTGAGATAATCTTATCCTTTGGTAAAGAAACTTTCAAAGTATTTAATATTTTGAATGTCATTCTATAAATTTTCAATTTTATTATTCTATTAAATTCAAGGAGCAATATAGTTTTCTAATTAGTTATATAGTTGTAAATTTTTTTAGTTAGGTCATATTCATCATTAAAATTCTTATTGTATGAATTTTTTAGGGCCATATTCTTCTTTTTAATCTTTCATTCTTTGTTTCCACCATGATACAATATTCATTTAATTTATTATATTAAGATTTTTAATTTTTTGATTCACGATCAAGCTAAAGAGAGTAATAATAATTTATTTCATTTTAATATTACATAAAGCTTTTGTTTTCATTTTCATTAACAGTTTCTTCTTTGGATTCGGATGATGTGAATTTTCCAGAATCATAAAAATCAGTTAAGGTGGAATTCCTAGACTTCTTAACTTTCTTCTTATAAAAAACATTCATGATTTTTTTAATTTTCTATATTTTATATCATTCCAAATTTTTATAAAATTAGGCTATATATTTTCTAGCTTCTTTCACTAATAAGATATTAATTCTTTTATTCTTTCACCATTCCTTTTGTACTTATTGAAATTTCTTCTAATGAATCTTATATTGTTATAGAGAATTTTGATGTTTTAATAATGATTTAAATTCTCATTATTTGAACCAAATTTCTTGTATAGTCTTCATCCTTACATGTTTCAGTTATTTGTATTCTTTTTTTCTTCCTCTCACCTGTAGAAGTTCAAACATTTAGGGGACAATTTTCCTTTTATATTATTATAGGTTCTCTAGCCCCACCTTCCATTTAATCATCTACCATCATAATGGTTCCAATTAGATCCTTTATGTTGAATTTTTATAATTATATATATTTTCTTGTTGTAGACAAGATTCCACTCCACTTGGGTAGTAATACTCTGAGAACATTCAATTATTATTCGAGCTAAGTGATATGTTCTCCTAGATCCACAATGTTATTAAAAATCATAGTGAGTCTTCTATTTAGATTACTAACACATTCCTATTAATTTTTTTGAATGTTTCTAACATAATATTAGTTGTATAACATCTAAGATCCTTCATATTGTCAATACCATCTTATGAAACTGTTATAGTAGTCCAAATTTCATGTACTGTTTGAAATTGTGAAACTATTTTGAATTAATTTGATTCCAATCCACAGATTATAGCATTCATAGCTTCATTATTATTGTTATATTCTACATAAGTTATATAATCCATCATTTAATGGTCTGTCTTCTAAATTTCATAGGGATTTACTAATTTGAGATCAACATTCAAATAACTATTTTTCAGATATATAGTTTTGAGGTCCATCATGAAACCATAATTTTCACCACAAATTTATGAAGCTCAATCCATTGAAATTCCTTCACATTTATCTTGCATAGAATCCATTTGAAAATAGATATTTGGACTTCTAACATTGGAATATGTGAAATCAAGAGTCACAATCTCTCATTCAGATTTTTTTCCTAAATAATGGCTAACTAAAAAACCAAGAGGGTGGTGAATTGAGTTCCTAAAATTTTCATTAAAAAATACCTTCCCCTTTAGGTATCATTAATCAAATTATTTTCCTTATTATGAAAATAAATATTTATAAAAAAATTAATGGAATGATATTGAATACCAAATATTTATAGTGTATTAGGAAAACATCTTCTAGTCCACTCCACCAATACTGTACTCAATGAGTTTTGTGACTTTCACTAAATAAACCCTTTTATTGGGGGCTTCTAGTGGAGTACAAGATGTAATCACTTAATACAATGGTCCAAGAAAATTCCACCAAGATGTACCTTTATTATACTTATCCTCAATCTCAACACATACTCTTACATTCAATGTAAAAAAATAGAATGAGTAAATTTTTGAAAGAATGGTTTATGCGCAAAATTTGCAAGAAGAAACTGATAGTAGTGGAAGATGAATTATAAGAAAGATGATATCCATAAAGGTATAGCTCATAATTATATTTAATAAAACCCATAAAACTGTTAGGCATCGAATAAGAATTTATGTTTTGTCTTTTCTATGTACATGCATTAATAGAATTTATATGTGTGTATATATATTCTACTCATTATTCTCATCGATCTATATATATCCATGAAGAAGTTAACTATTCCTTTTATATCTCATTCTTAATTAAATTTCAATATAATCATAATGGTCAACTGATCCAGGCATTTTGAACTTGATAAGAAAGGACATAAATGGCATGCATCTACTCTTCCCAAATATAGAAATTACTTTTAAGACGACCATGTTGGAAATTTTCCTGTTCTTTAGATCCTCCCATTCCATGAAAAGCTTGTACAGATCGATATTTCTATAAAGTGATAATACCTTTATGATGTTCTCTAAAATAATGAAATTAATTAACATGAAATAATATAACTAATCATGAAATTATTGATAACACATATATATTCATATTATATTAAACTAATTGTACTTTTCTTCATAAGATAACTTCCCAGGAGACTTTGTATGAAAAATTAGGTCTATCAATTAAACTGATCATAGGATAAACTAAATTTAACATAGAATATAATTAATCTTTAGCATAAGATATATTATGTTTAAATGATATAACACTTATCTTATTCAAATTATTCTAGTTTTCAAAAGATATTTTTTTTGTGAATATTCCTTTCATAAGATAAAAACTACTTATTAATTTTATTTTTTATGAAATATCTGACTTGATCATGTGATGACTCAATAATTTTTTTCTTAAGATAGAGTCTTATGTAGTATGACAAAATTTCAAAATTTATTTTTCTGAGTTTTATTATATAAAACATAAATACTCAACATATCATAGGATAATAAATTAGTGAATTAGAATAAGATAAATTCATTTGACAAATATAACATATAAAACTTACAAAAATATTGTTAGAATAATAATAGGGATTACTTGAATACTTGAAACACATAAAAATAGGGATACATTAGAAAAAGATATTCCTTTAAAAAATATACATCATGTTTTTCATAAGACATGACCTTGACAATCAAAGTGATCCATGGGTCCTCCTCCAAACCCAAGTTTATTTTTATGAGTTCTTAAATAGGGAAATAGACACCTTTTAAAAGGCTGGGGGGACATATATGAGGCTCTCCTCCTCATCCTCTTCCTCCTCCCCATCATCTTTCCATTATACATCCTATTAAATATTAGGGTAATTAGGTGATGAAGGAAGTTTCTTAGAGCTAGGTGGGGAGTCAATATTTCCAAATCTAGAAGATGATGTACCATCCTCCAAACCGATTGACAATGTGTGGTTTATTTAAATATCTATATTGGAGATAAGGAATAAATAAGTGGTATGTCAACTATCATAATGATTCATAAGGTTAATGACCCTTTTCACGTTAATGGGATAAGTTTTCATGAATGATATCATGGGTTGTTGAATGTGTACCCTAATTTGTTCTCATATATTTGATCTAATTGATGTTAGTCACATATTATTCACTATGTTATTTGATGGGATTCATAGAGTCCATTTCAAGACCATTTTTGGTAGTGAACCAAGTAAAACGTTCAGTCATTGGTTTCATCCCCTCCATATGGTAGAATCCTACCCCAATATATTACAATTCAGATGATTCAAATTAGGCCATTTCACCATTCCACATTACAATTTGACCATTAATTCACTGCTCGAGGAACTGGTGGTATGATGAGGGGATTCACACATGCTGATGTAATCAAGACCTTCCGAGAAGAAAATTAGTGGATTTATCTTGCGGAAAAAAATATAATTTATAGTTGGATATGTGGTACCCATTCTAGGAATTGAGTAAGATTTATCCAAGGGGATTTTTCCCAATTTTATCATAACATTATATATTTAAAGATAAAGGGTACATGTTTACCTCACTACATCATATCCAAATACGTGTTCATACTCTAATGAGGTTGAAACTCATTTAATTATTAATGAAATCCCTTTGGGTATCAATATCATTTATCCCACCAGACACAAAAAAAGTTTTATGTCTCTATGTATAATAACATTTATTTTGTACCCCATTAAAGAGATGATCCGGTGGAATTATATTGTATTGTTATAAGCATGATATATTTAAGTAGTATGAACCTCAACTTCACACTCACGAGGGCTCATTAAATCCTATATGAGTTATTCAAGAAGGTATTTTTGTAAACAATGGGGATCCAAGATCACTAATTGGATGGATCTAAGGACAATTGAATTAAAATTACATACTTCTGGGATATATGTAAAGTATTCCTAGATTGAGAATATTATTTTACATGTGATTTAGGAGTTGATGTACTTGATGTGGGTTGATATTAACTTAGAACATCAATTGAAGGAATTCCCATCCTTAGTGGGTGAGGTTGAACATGTATACCTTCTTGATGAAGTCTATCAAACAATTTCACACCCTGATTTGATCTTATAGGGTGATCATGTTAGATAAAACCTTAGCATATATGTGTGAACTTTACATCTCTATATATGACCACTAGAGTTATATCTAACCTGTTTCAAGAGTATAGATTTTCTAAGAATGGATGTCTCTACTTTATTGAGTTCTGTAATGACTTCATCTTCCCTTGTAACCTCAGATCCAGTGGCCTATTCACCTAGTTCCCCAATCTGATATAGGGAACTTGGTTTCAAGGCTATAGTCATCATCAGATAAGGGATCCATTAATTAAATTCCATTAATCTGTCTGATGATAAATACATCATCTGATGAGGATTCTATATAACAGGTCAACACTAATTGTATCGTTTTTTGGGACTATTCCTATTTCTTCTAGGTTATAGTCATATAGTCTAAGAGAGTTAGGGATTGTTTTGGCATCCACACAATCTCATATTCCTATACATTATATTTTATTATTTGATTTAGTTGCTTCTTTAAGGACTAGTTCTTGTAGGATTTCATTTATGACCAGGTTGGCCATGCTGTGGAAGGAGAAACATAGGGCACAATTGGTTAATTCAACTACAACTTGAGGATAGTGTGAGTCTGATTAATTGTCTTCATATTAATCCAATCACTTATCCTTTTCAGACTAATACTAAAACTTCTTACCACTCACCTTATTCCTCTCAGACTAGAGAGAAAATATATACCACGTGTGTTTGTACTTTTCCAAAAATGACTTTCCTAGAGTCCATAATTTTCTACATGATGTCTATGTAAACAAAAAATTCCTATACAGTGTGTCACAATTTAATGGAAATAAGGAAATGGATAGGAAAATCATCGAGACCAACTTGACCCGCCCTCCTGGGATTTTTCAAGATGAATATTTTATTTTCAAAATCCACTATGAAGTAGTTAGGGACTTTCTCATCTCAAAATGAATTAACATTATTCCTCCATTCCCTAAACTGATTTTTCTATTATTTATTCTTATTGTAATAGGGAGTAGGGAATTTTAATTAACACTAATGAAGGGATCCACATGATATTGTATTGAATTTCTGGATGGAGCTGGTGTAGGGGATGGATTAAGTGTGATAATACCATACACATAATTCCCTTTTCTCTTTCATTGAGCACATGGAATTGTTTGGGAATGGCCTTAGTTTAGAAGATTGATTCTTCAAATAATTGAGAAACTATAATTAGATAAAAAAACATAACCATATATTTCATAGGGATAATTTCTGTTAACAAATCATTATGATAATTATCTATGTGGAGGTACAAAAAATAATCATGGGGAATTTATAGGTTTAGAGAGTAACTCAACCCATTCCACTAAGAAATGAAATTTGATACCCTCTCATTATCTATTTGTTTTTAGTTTGAGAGAATGAGGATTGTTTTATTATGCAGTGTTGAGTTGAATTGGTATAAAAACTATTAATAGATATAATCCCATCCCATAGTTGAACGAGTTGGAAAATTGGTATACTATTTGTAAACTAGACCTTGCCATATTTTTATGAAGCACCTGAGATACATCGCTTCATATTGTGTGCAATTTTCCATCATGGGATCATAGTGGGGTAAAAAATTCCTCAGATTCTATTATAGGTTCCCAAATCTAGAAAAAAATTTAAATGAAGGGCTCCCAATGTTTGGTGGGGGAAGAGTCACATCTACTAATTCAGTGTAATGTGTCATTTCCAGCTGTACTGGTGTGTGTCGTTCCTCCATAGATTCAAAAAATGCATCCAATGACTCAATAATATTGATAAGTTCACATGGGATGTTTTTATAAATAGTATATTGAGCATAGGTAGTAATAGTTAAGGCCCGATGTGAAGGATCCTCCAATACCTGCGATTAACACCCAGTATGGGTACACCTTTTTTTTCATTATTCTGTTCTAGTTGTTTCCATATAGAAGGGAATTCCTGATACCTATAATAATTGGGGTGAAATAAATAGGTTGTATGGTCCTAGGGTTGAGAGGGTTCTTTGGATCCACTCTTTTTGATATAAAAATCCTTTCTTATTGAGAGTTATTATATAGGAGGGTGAAATGAGACTCTTATTGACAGACATACCCAACTAAAATATTACCTCTAATTATTTCTTCATTTAACATCCCTAGATAATTCATTTCCATTTAATATTTTGTAAACCAAAATTAAATCATGATTGATTCAAATATTTTTGGTATATTATGTGCTGAAATAATTTAATTTACCTTTTCCTTAATGGAAGATCATTGAAGATGGTTTTTGTGATAATTCAAGGAAACCCCTCAGTTTTTGGTGAGATTTCGATACATGGTATGCACACTTTCAATGTTTATCTCAGAATAGAAATTTTTTTGAATGGAAACATACTATTCCTTATCCTTTATATTGGTTTCAAATTCTTTAGCATCTACCATAGTAGTTCCTATGATATCCTATGATTCATAATGCATTTCATGTGTTGTATTAACACTATAATGATATGAGGGATGATTGGCCCAAGGATATGTACTGAAGGAGCTATGATCTCTAGGGTAATTTTGTTCCCTTAATATATCTATTTTTTATATTTTTACAACCTATATTCCATCCTTCTATATATTTTATTGAATCTATATAGAAATGGGTGGCTCATAGGGAAACACCAGATAACTTTGTAGTATGTGCTATTAGTAAGAGAACTGGGTCACAAGACATGGAAAACTGGGGGGATTCATTTTTCAATGCTCATCCTAAATAGGGATAAATTAATTTTTTTGAGGAGGAGTTTATGTTAAAAAAAGACCCCAGTCATGTGGGATAGTGTTTCCCCTATTCCACTATTGTAATACATCATACTAAATTTGTTGGCCTCTAAGGGAAAAGTATTGTTAGAAAAATTCCTAGCATTGTGAGATGGGGATGCTCCTATATCACATAAGTTTCTACTATGATTAATCTTTTGAATTTGATAATTTTAATTCAACAATTAGATAGATTAAATATATGTTCTTCCCATAAGATAATTATGTATAATGACAGAACATATATCCAATAATTAGCATCCTTATGTCATAATATTTCTCGATGTTTTCAGACACATGGTGCCAGATTATTTCAATAGATATATCTTATCAGGGATGAAACTTGTGAGACTTGATTAGGGATGACTATTTATGAGTGTTGTATATTTTTCGAGAAGTGGTAACATTTGGGAATTTAATCTAACCAATAAAATTACATTATTTCAATTATGGGGGATTTTGGTGATCCGTGGTTGAGTTGAAATTCAAAGCATCATGTTCTCCACATCCCATGATATAGATGCAAGGCGTGGTGCTAATAATCAACAAACGAAATTATTATAATGCATAGAGTCATGAAAGTTTAATATCCTAATAATTTTTTCCCAATTTTTGGTTCCATTTAGCAAGAAGGTCCACCATGTTTATTTAGCAGTGAAGCTCTTATATTACCTTTACTTGGGTTCTGTACACTTCATAAGGCAAGAATATAATTTTCAAGTGATTAATAGTTGTCCAAAGGCTTATATGGATGTCACACATGAATTATTCTAATAGAAAATTTGGAATTTCAAATTGAGAAGTGGATAAGGTCCAAAACATGAAGGGTAAATTATGCTTATCCAATTTCATTCTCATAAATAACATATTATACTCTTCTTATGCTGGTGATTTTTCCACTTGATTATTCCAAATTGTGTGTTTCCTTATTTACCAGAATAAAATGATGACCTTATTTATTATTGATTTTTGATAAACCCCCTTAAATGGGATGAGGGGGAACCCTTACAAGGCTAGAAGGCTCAGATATTACATGGAACCTAGACTAAGAGACATTTGATTACCCAAAGGTCTTAGTGAATTCAACCAGACTATAACTACAAAGAACTACACCTACACAGAATTTTTGTCATGATGGTAGCTCTCCAACTTCACATAACCTTACAAATAAGATTCCTGGGAAATTACAGGCTAGTCTCAGTGGTGTTTCCAGAACCTCTCAATCTTCTAAATCTATTCCTTCTGCTCTGGTGAGTTCTCCTCCTCTGAATCCTTCTATAGGGATACTTTTTTTTGCAGAGTTTTTCTTGGGAAATTTCATTGATCAAGTGGCCCAAAGGCCTTGAGGTGGCCCGAAGGCCTTGAGGTGGCCTGAAAGCCTTACTGTCCTAAAGGCCTTGGGTGCCCCAAAGGCCTTGAATGGCCTAAAGACCAAACTGGTGGGCAGAAGGTCCAAATAGGTGAATAGTTCTGGCTTCTACAGTACCAAACAGTACTATTAAAGTACCTGCTACAATACTTCTATTTTAACTACAATAGTACTACTACAGTACCTAGAAATTTTCTATTCGCTTGGTTTTGATCTTGGGTCTCTTGGATGCACATGACGAGTCCTCACCAACTGAGCTGAGGCTCTTGTGCTACATTTCCTAATTTAATTTCTATAGATAATGGGGTTTTTAGGGATCTCATCCATTTTCATGGAAGGAAGTTGATCTATGTGTGATTTGTAGAGTGAACACTACCTTGGGATATCATCTTAAAGAGAAAGAAAGTATCTTATCAATAATGAGGCATTAGGCATGACTAGACTCATTTTATAATGTGCCTTATGATAGAAGGGTTTCTCATAGTTGATTCATCAAGGGGCTAATATTCTAATTAAAATGAAATGTCACTAAGGTGAGTACCACCATTGAAAATTTCATCATGATAAATTCCTACCATGACAACTTGACATCCAACAACAAGAGTATCTTCTCTAGTGTATACCCTGTGGAGGACCTTTACGAAGAATGATAGAAAACATAGGTCCTCATTAGAATTTTATTTTCTATCCAAAATGAGGGTTTTTAGGGAACTTATCTGGATATGGGTTCCAATGATAGATCCGATTGTGGAAATGAAGTAAGACTTCATGGTAATGTGTATAGGGAGGTCCTCTGGAACTGCCCAAAAAAAGGTTCTGCGGAGGACCCTTCAAATTGAAACTACTACATTCTTAATTTTCTAATGGATGGATATGATTCTAAGCTACCATAGATAAACTTATAAGGGATTCAAGAACACCAACATTGAGAAGAGGTGGATCATAACCCCTCTTTCTATTTTCCAATAACCCTTAGTGAGGATTATTTTTTGATACCCTCTTTTGGGTGACTAGGGCTACATGCTGTGGATAACAAATTTCATGTTGTGGATAATAGATTTCATATATGGGGGGATTTTTGAGTAACTCATTTGTTATTCCTATGATTTTCAGATGGATTTATGGAATTTTGGTAGGGATATATGCTTACCCTATAGTGGTGATTGGATAGACCAATGACCTACAATTGGAATGGGGATACAGTGCCAATCCGTTTATCTTTTTTTTCATGGAATTTTTCCAATGACCCACTTAGATGGGATTAGTAATATAAGTCTTCTCATGAGTGATGCTCACATTGAATTTATGAGTAACTATAATTATAGGGATAGATTTTTGTATTCACCCTTCAACCATTGCCACTTCTATCTTTAAATCATGGAAGGTTTGAAGGATGTGGGCAGTAATTTGTGTCTTCCCTTATATAATTTTCTTGAAATATTAAGTAAACTGTATGTACAAAATGGGGATATATTCCCATTGTAGGTTTGTAGAAGATATGTGGTCCTACTCATATCCTTTATTTCTTATTAGTATATACCGAAAGTCTTCTTATGTGGGGGTGGAAATATTAGTTTCCCCTAGTTTGATAACAGGATTTTCTAACATGTTTTCCTTGTTTTGACAGATATTGTGGGAAGGATTGATATACAAGGCTAGATATTTTCATCTTCTCATTGGTTTTAAGCATATTTTGTTAATAGGTTCCTTTTTTATTCTTCCAAAATACGTTTTCTAGTTTGAGGGTTACGAGACAGATTTTGAATATGCTCATAAGCTACTATCACGTCTTTTGGGAGAACTTCCTCTATATGAGCATAAATGTTATCCTATTATTGGTTATCTAATTTCCTCCTTCAATGGGATTCCATTGGATGCTCAGTATGAATTAACTGATATGGAGGCCATGGGGTTGTCTCCTCATTATGCTGGGGACATTGTACCATGTGGTATTGATAGCAGCATCTTATGGGAGGATCACCATTCTAGGTCCCATATGTTTTTGGGAAGAATCCATCTGTGAACTCTTAATATCCTCACTAAGATAAGGGATGATTCTATTATTGTGTTTTGGTGAAAGGATCCCAAAATAGTTTGGAATGGAAAAAGGTTCCATCCGATTTTGGGCCTCCATCTATTACTGAGTGGATGGTTTGTGAGGCGTCATGTGTTGGAGGGTTTTTAAGCTTCCAAAAGACTTAGGTTAGTTCCATTGATGTGGTTTTCCTGAATTGGAATGTTTGTAACCCACAAGTAAAGATTATGTATTGGAAATGGTTTCCTCTAGATAAACAAGGACTCTGTATAGAATTGAACTGATGTGTATGTTCATGTCAGCTAGAAATACAACATTGTATTGAAGGTAGTTCTTTTTTTTGTAAAGTTAGTAGATATACACAATGAAGACAATCAAGAAATAAATGATAGATAATCATCTCTATAAAAAGAAAAATGTATCATCACTTTCCTCAAATACATGTTCATCCCACTTTCATATCATGAGAGTTTGAAAGGTTTGAGACATGCAGGAGAAACATTAACTGGGTTAATTATTCACATCAACTTCACCATGATTGTTTCATTCTGAAAATCTATTCTGGATTAGTGTGAAATGAGGTTTATTCATGGAACCAAAAGCACTCAACAATTCCCTTATTCATAATTTTTCATGAACCAACATTCCAAAAGATGTTGGTCATTGGAAAATGGATCAAAAAAAAATTAGGGACTCACATTGGTCAAGAGGATGAGAGTTAAGACTCGTCTAACCTTTAGGGGGGACTCTCTTAAACATGAATGGTGTATTCATGAATCCATTATTAAATTCAAAAAAACGGCCACCCATAAAAAAATTGATCATTATCATGTATTGGATTTATAAAAATCTATATGTATCTGAGGTTCTCCATAAATAGATACATTAATAAACATATTAGTGATTCTACTGATGTTTTTTATCATTATGCTAGTTTTAAGCAACATAGTGTGGTGCTCTGGAATTTATCAACATCTAGGATGATAAGAGTTGTTTTGGTCTCAGGATTATTCCCATGAAATGGGATTCATGTGTATACTTATAAATGTAATAAAAACAAAAATAGTTTAGTTCCACCTAATAGAACACATCATACCTTTTAAGTTCATGTGATGAGGACCAAATCGTGGAGTTCAACATTGTGTGACAATGACATCTAGGAAAAATGTTCTTAGTAAAGGCTAGTGTGGGGCTTATAAATAATTTCTATGAGGGACCTAGAAGGAATATGGTCCTTCTATCTGTAAATTAAAATACTGAGAATATGTCCCAATATATAGTTGGGTGAGTTTCAACTATTGGGTTTGAACCATTAGAAGGCTTCATATGTATCCAATTTGGATAGCAATCAAAGACAAAAATGTTTGTAAAGTTGGAGATTACACCAATGGAGGAGCCCCAATGGGTTTCCACAGTGGGATTATGGCCCTTTTCGATTTGTCTCGTAGGTAAGATGGTTCTTTTTGATGAATTTTACATGGTTTTGGGGTTAAAACTAATTAGGAGTCCCATGTCAAGGTGAGAAGAAGATCCCAAAAAATGACTATCTATTGAGACATGTATTTAATCATGTGGATGGAATTATTTTCATTAACCTCTAAGACAATGTGAGTCATGTTCGATGTGAGAAACAAGAGGATTTAAAAATTGCAACAGTCCGCACAATCTATTTCATCTATAGGTGAATGAGGGAAGGGTTATTGAAGCGATGAGGCTTAGTTTTCCCTATATCCAATCAAGGTTTTGAACCTCAAGGTTTAGTGTATATGTATTCCTATGGATATGACCCTAATATTTTCATGTTTTAGTCTATAGATGCAGCTTTCGAGAGAAATAATCCATCCACCATTATCTAAAAGGCTTGAACCCTAATTAAAATTGAATTTATAATTAAGTGTACTCTATGGATATCACCTACCATGTCGAATATATGATAGACTTAAATTACAATGTGAAGGTATAATTAATAGGACACACTGATTTTCTCTATTCCCTAAGCATACAAATATAGAGGCTTCGGGGAGGCCTTGTCTTAGTCATCTCTTAGATGAGGGATCC
The DNA here is from genome assembly GCA_963277665.1 of Viscum album. Classification (NCBI taxonomy): domain Eukaryota; kingdom Viridiplantae; phylum Streptophyta; class Magnoliopsida; order Santalales; family Viscaceae; genus Viscum; species Viscum album. The sequence goes on along the minus strand of OY728135.1, from coordinate 243,948,002 downwards.
AAGGAAAGAGCTTCGCAACCATTGGTGTTATGAAAGTGGGCTTAATGTGTGGATGTCATAGTTAAAGCTTCGGAGAAATGAAGGTGCCTTGTGGTGGTGGGGACTGCATGAGTTGATGGTGCTCCACGTAGATGGGTCCTCCATAAGATTAAGGTTCTTTATGCAGATGTTACTTGTAAGGGATGAAGTTGTTTCACACATATGTGGGCCCACACGAGATGAATATGACCTTGGGTTATGGAAAACAAGGGAAACAACTCATTTATGAGGCCCTTCTCTATTCTCAAAGGGTCTTATCAGATGTTCTTAGATGATTTATTCTCATGTTTCATGCTATAGAAGGGTTACTTCGCCATAATTGTTTTGATTGGGGGATATTTCTTCTCAATTTTATTAATATTCTAGAACTCAAGGTAGCTTAATCCATTTTCCATATCTAATTTCCCCTTATTTTATTTTCTTAAGGCACTACCTAAGGGTTTGGAGGTCTTGTGTGAGATACTTTGGCCAACTGAGCATCAATTAGACTCTTCGTCTTCATTTCATGTTGAATGAGAAGCCCAATGGTCAAATTTATAAACAATGTTTGTACCATGGGAGAAGGATATAACTTGAGAATGTATTTCACACTAGTTATCTTATGAAGTTGATACCTTTCTAAGTCTCTTGGGTGTGCATGTCTAGGACTACATGATGATGTTGGGACAATAATATTTACTTGCGTGGTGATGTTGGTCCTATAATCATAACATTCATGGTGAAAATGGTTGAGCCTTTCATGGGATTACATAGTAAACTGAATAAAATACATGATGTCTCTCACTTATCACTTACTTGAGGTATTTATATTCGAAACACCTCATTCTCATGTGAAAAAGGGAGTGGGAAAAAAGTTGAAAAGTTTTATTTCCATTGGTGCGGGGAATCAATGTTCTAGAAAATATTTCCTACATATATTGATATCATACAATTAACACAATATTTCTCAACCCAAGAACTAACATTTTTGGTTCATAAATCCACATGGTTAGTAAAATCATAACAATAATTAAATTTCATGGATGTAGATTTCACGTGATGATTAATTTTAGATGATTGAGATATTTTAGCCTTTATTTCCAAGGAATTATTGAATTTATCCTTCATCTTTTTCAGACTTATTTTATCCTAAAAAATATTGATGGAGTTTTACTAATCACTTATTCCATATCAGTACTTTTTATTTTCATGTTATTTCACTATTTTTCATTATTCTACAAATTTTACCTTAAATATTTTAATTTCCCATATGTTTTAATCTTCCATTTTATGTAATTATTATTTTCAGATTACTTGTTCAACACTAATCCTTGTTTCTTGATATTTTTTTTGTTTTTCTCAAGACATGATTTAAGTTATTATCTCTGTAAATGTTTCATATAAGTGTCTTCACCTTATTATTCTTCAATTACTGAATTATTATCCTTTATTTTAACATTAACCATGATGGTTGTGATATTATCTAGAAAATAATCTCTGATAAACTATTTTTTGTAGATTCATAGTCTTACTTTTTACTAAAAAAATTAATTTTTTCCTTTTAGCGAATCGTTTCTTTCTTTTGGTGGAGTGTTTAACATCCTAAGAAGATCTTCCTCACATCTAATATTTTTCAATATAATCAAAAATATTATATTCCCCATATTTTCCTTTTAGATTTATTAATACAAGATATCTGATATTCTACAACAAAAACATTTGAGTGGGTGTTTTCCTATGTACTCAAATTTTCCTTTCAAGAAAATTATAATTATATAGTATATAATACCCTTATATTTTCATTATAATATTTGATTCACTCTAACACTATACCTCATCTTTTGGTTCACGTATTTTCAACTTAGTCATTATTTCAAATGCATTCTCCACTTGAGTCATCTTTTTGAATGTTGGATATTTTCTCCTCTCATATGTAACAAGCATGTTTTGTAGTTCATCAAGAGATAAATTGTCGCTATCATTTGATGTAGAGACAATTGAATAAAAAAGGTTTTAAAATTTTCCCATAATATTTTTTAATAATATTTGATCCTTCTAAGACATAAACCGATCCTATTATATTTCTTATAATATCACTCACTCAGTTAAAGTAATCATCAATAGTTTCTTCTTCATCCATCCTTATCTCTCCAAACATACATCTCTGGATTTAATGATTCTATTCATTTACTTTTAAAACACCCTCTAAATGATTTTATGTTTTCCCTAGTATCCATTATTAATTAGAGAGACACAATTTTCATATAAAAAATTTCAAACAATGATATTAGAATAACATTACATGATTTTACATCAAGATTGAGATTCTATTTTTTAGTAAATGGAATAGGAACATCATTCTCCATGGGTAGAAACCCAGTAGTAATAGCATCCATCAACACTAAGACATGATACAAAATAAATAAAATCATTTTATTTATATATATATTATTATTTTTTACATTGAAGGTCTGATTACCCATACTATAGATCGTAATGATATTATCCATGATAAATAACAAGAGGATGACACAAGGGGAACCTTTTCCCAAATTCCAATTAATGTTCTAATAAACAGAAAGATCGGTCAGGGGGGGGGGGTAGAATTAGTTATTATCTTATACAATTTCCATATATGAATTTATCTTATATAATTTATTTATGTTTCAATCATCTCATATTTATAACTGAAACTCACTTCACATGAAATGATAAAGAAAATAATGCATGGAACACATATTTATACAATGCCCTATACCAATGTACGTACCTAGCCCTTCCCATTTTGAATCCCATAAATCCATGGATGACTACTATATAATGATAGTGAATAAAAAAGATCCAACTCCCATAAAACTACAACTCTCTCCAAACATGTAAAATTATTACCACACACAAGTTACAATATTTTAGTTTTATTCAGAGCCAATATAATATTGGACCTTTGAAATTATCCTCACATTGCAATCCATCCTGAATGAATTTTTCATAACATATTTTTACCAGAAGGTACGCATATATCCTATCAACAAAACATGATCCTAGAAGATGGAAATTTTATATAGAAAAAATTTATTTTTGAAAGAGAAATTTTCTTCATGCTTTCCAGTATTCTATATATGGTTGGTCAACCTAACCTCTATAATTTTTGAACTCAATAATCATGAGAACACATAAGTGAATCTTTAATGAATTAATATATTTATATAATTAGGAATATACCAAATAAATAGGATTCACAAATAATTTGAACTCCAAAAAATTAGATGTCATAATTCTGGATGAGAACCTTCAAAGACTCCAGAAACATTAGTGTCAACTTAAATCTTCAAAAAATACAATGTTAACTTATCCTTTTCAAATATTCCCCAAATCTAGAATAGAATCATGATTTTTTTGTGAATATTGAACATTTAAAATCCATATTATCATCATCATAATTATCAAAATTTTCAAAAATGTAGTGTTCATCTTCCATCTTCTAGGAAAGTTATTCTCACAAAGATAATAAATACTGTTTGAAATTTTTTATACACTTATTTTTATTTTTACTATGATTTTTCTCAAATCATATATTCCTGAAAAACAATATATTCAAGCATGGACGTATATCTTCCATTTAATTATATATTTTTCTCATATTTTTTACTCTTCTTTCCCATATTTATTAGCATGAGTTCTATATTGAAATTTTTATTTATCTACAACATTTTATATAGTTACAACACAATGAGTTTACTATATTAAACTATTTTTTTTGATGAAAATAATGTTTATAGAATTCTTACTAAGGAGTGGTGATTAAATATCCCTTAGATAATGAAACAAGTCAATAATCATTTTATGGAAAATGTTCTTTTGTGAATGATTCTACTATAGTACTTCCATTTTTATAAACCTTAGTTTCATGCTCAGTTATCTTTATTTTTTATAAAAAAAATAATCTTAGCACTTTCTTTCTTCTGAGATTATCATCTTATTTTATTCTTATGAAAAATAATTATCCTCATATTTCATTCTAAATATTTTTCTTATTAAATTTATATCTTTAACTGAAAATAATAATATCCATATAAAAAATTTTGGAAACAAATAAGATAACTTTACAGAATCAAACCTAAGGTTCTTCAAACATAAGAATATGTTTACATAGAGAAATAAAACATTGAAAATAAATAGGTTTCTTAGTTCAAATAATTATATAATAATTATTGACATTAGAATCATGAAATATTTATTATTATCTATTCATTTCCCATATTTCCTTTATAAATAGTACTATTTGTATGTCATAGTCAGTTCCATGTTTGTATTATTCATTCCCTGTAAAAAAATATTGTATATAACAACTCCATTTAATTATTTTTTATTATACTAATATGTCTATAGAGTTTAATGATCCATTAATTATGTTTAATTTGTACTAATACCATAATTATTGACTACCTTAATGTTTTAATTCATCCATAGAGTAGTTTTCTTATTGATTTTTTCATATAGTATACTAATTATTTAAAGGTTGGTATGATACGATAATTTTTTATAAAAAGTTTATGGCTTATTTTTTAACATAGATAATACCACCAAAATAATTATAAATATTTTCTACTAAATATTTTTTATCAGGTTTGTTATTTTCATAATGAGCATGTCGGTTTTCATGATATGCATCATGTTATTTCCCCTGTTTAGTTTCCTTTTAAATCCTTGATATGAAGAATATACATTTAGTTTTTAAGGAATATTATTTTTACATATTGCTTGAGCTAGAACATTGGAAAATTATATACATGGTTGAATGGGATGGGTGTTTCACACTAAAAATTATATTTCCTTTTTTTTATTCCCAAATGGATAGACCAGGATGATGTAGCTATCGTATACACATTCCTTATTCAATGGGATTGAGTTTCTCTAGAAATATTATATATTGAATTTCAATGATAAATTTTTATAGGTGAAGGATACCGATTGTCCCTTCCATACTCATTGTAGATTCTAGAAATTTCCTTTAATAAGGTATTGTTATAATAGATCCTCCAATTGTAGTGATTTACTAGTTATAATTGATATAGATTCATGAATTTCCTCCCTATAAGTATAATGCTTAAATTTTTTAAATGTGAATTTTTTTTGGTTATATACATATATAAATGCATTGACATGATAATACATAGACCTATTTTTTCATAATATGAATGTATAAACATTTTTTGGTTCTTTATTGAGTTTTTATGATCAAAACTTACATGGAACAATCAGTGGACATACAATTTAAATATAATGTATATACATGTATAAATGTAGTTGTGAATGTCCATAAATTATTGGTTATCAATATCATTGGGTGGGTTAGAACAATGACTAAATTGAAGCAGTTGGTGTTGTATTTTCAGGACATGTTTGACACATTTCCAATTATTTATATGTTATTCAATGTCATTGGAAATATTAGACCTTTTAATTGTTTAGAAAATAAATTTACATCTTTGAACTCATGTTGAATTTTCTAAATTTAGGTCGAAAAAATATATTTGGTATGTTTATATTCATTTATATTCTTGCATGATATGTTTAGTATATGTTTTTAAACTTCAATAATCCAAATTACTGATGGGTCATGACAATTTTTTTATAGAATATATCCCTGGATTATTTCTATGACCCTAATAGTTAACTAATTTTCCAACTATATACTAATAACCAGGGTGCTAGTTTTCATCCCTAAGGTATGAAGGAGAACTCATGGAGTAGAGGCATCATATACTAGATACCATTCATGTTTTAATATTTGGGGTTCTACATGTGTTATTAGACCAATTTTGGATTTATTAATATTTTTATTCTTGTAAATAGAAGCTTAGATATTCATCAACTATGAAGTATCCCATTCAATTTCACCTGAAGAATCTATATAGTGGAATATGAGGTTTCCCAGGGTTGTTTGGGTACGCAGTAATTATAATAGGTTTGACTAAGGATTTCATTGAATGACATGAGTACGATGAAAAGGAACTTTAGAAGTGTGTGTGTGGATATACCAAGATAATAATTCTACATTAGTGCATATATATTGAGTATATATCGATTATTTGGAACATTAGATAAAATTTATAATCCATGTGGTTCCATGGGTTTGTTAATATTATATTTAGAACCAATTAGTTTGTCATAGTAACATGAACATTATAAATAAATAAATATTTTTTTTACTATTTACATTTTGGTGATGAAAAATTTAATTTGAAATAAAAAAAATTATTCCTTTAATTTAGATAACTCCCCTCATTTATATTGATATATTGTCTTTCTAATTTAACATTTCACTATTTCACATTTCCCATGTTTTTTGTATAATGTTATTAATCATGTTACTTACCTCTTGTCCTATGTTATCTACTGAATATGATTTTAGTATTCTATTAGTAGTATTTCCCATGAATGAAACTCATTTTTATATGTTTAGAATTATTCCATTAAGTAGGTTTATTACTCGTAGTTCATTGATATAACTGTTGAATTATTCTAGAAATATAACCGCAAGAATTTTAGTAACATATTTATAAATATAAGTCTATATTAGAGAGGGGTTTTAAAGGGGTGAGGAGGCATGTTTTTATAAATCTAGTTTTCTATATCATAAAGTGTTGTGAAAAATTTATATTGTGGACATTGAATTTGAGTTTTGTTTGTTGAACTAAAATGAGGATTTGTGGAAAAAATATTTCCCAAAATTTAGTTTTTTGATGATAGGTTATTTTAAAATGTAATGATATTTGACAAAATGGTTGATTTTTGGAATTATGCATTAATTTGGTTTTGAAATATAAATTTATATCATATTTTAATATAAAATGTAATTAATTTGATAACTATTTTTCACTCAATCACTTAATAGACACGAGGATTTAAATTTCTTGTTGGGATGTTTTTCTTATTTCTAGGGTTTTATTATTCTATCATTATATAAATAATAATTTTTTGGAATTTAATCGATATATTAATTACGAAATAAAGAATAATTCTTTATGATACCTTTGATAAGTAAATCATTTTGATGAACTAGAATGAAATGTAGTGTTAAGAATAGAGAAATCCTACTTTATTACTATTATATATAGAAACATATATAATTATATAACTATTTATTATATTTAAAGAACCATATGATTGTTAGCATATCATATTTTATTGATACACTATTTTATTATATAATCATGTTGGGTTTGAGATTGAAACATTAAAGGCAGGAATAGTTATTATGATATGCATTTTTGTAAAAGTTATGGATTTTATAATTTTATGGTATTTGGTGTTTTGGATCATATTTAGGAATATAAAATATATATCTGGACAATATTTTGAGATATGTTTTGATCTATGTATATTTTATATTGTCATAATTGGATGATGTAGGATGAAAGGTTAGATAAATTGGTGGATTAGTAATGGTGTTAGTCCTTTGGTGATAATTATTTCAAATTTCTCAAGGATGAGAAGTAATATGGTGTGGATGTTGTAAAAATCCATTTCCATAGTGAGTCAATTTTAGAGAAGTTTTTTTGGTAAGAATATAATCATTTAAAATGTGTCCCATTTTTTCATGTTCAACAGATCATTTCTTATTTTCTATTTCTGGATTTCATCTTAGGTAATTTGTAATGAAATATTTGGGGTATTTTGGATTCTATAAATTGTTCTTTGGTAAGTTTGGGAGTGACTAAGAGGTGGCCCCACATACAATTTTTAACTATTGGTGAAATTGGTTACTTGGTTTAAGGAACCCGATACTCAATGATTTGGGAAGAGGGCATAGTGAAATGGGGGTTCTAGTAGGTACCTAGTGGGCCCATACCGAGTACTTAGTTACCCATCACTTATATTATTTGGATTTTATTATTTTACAATTAAACCATTTTGTCCCTTTACCTAATTTTCTTGGGAGATAATGTTGCCCAACTATATAAGTGCTCCACCTATGGTCTCTCAAGACTTTTCTAGTCACATTTTTCATTTAATTCATGGAAAAATAAGTGGAATTATATATACCTAGTCTGAGGTAATCCCTTTTAGATTATATTTTCTTCACTGTTCTTATCCTTTATTCTAATTTCTCATGACTGAATATGGATTATGATATAAATTCCACTTGATCATGGTGTAATTTATCTAAGATATCATGGATTCTCCATGGATTAGTTTTAGAAAATTATAGAGGGGTTTTGACGAATCATTCATAAATAATTTTATGGAAGGTTATCAAGGAAGGACTTGTTCAATATTTTTTAATATTTGAGGGTGAAATAGGTTGATTCTTAACTAGACCTAAATGGGTACTTATTCCAATATATTTATTAGTGTATTTCAATATTTTTCATTATAAGTTATTATTGGATTGTAGTGATCTGTTGGATTTAGTGATCTGTTAGTTTTATTGATTATTTAATTTTTTTATCCATAATATAATTTTTTTAAACATTATTTAGGATATTCTTGTTGATGTTTAATATATTTAAATATTTAATATGTTAATAGTAAATAGTATTGACCATCAAATAGATTTTTTGAATTTTCCTGAGACATGTCTTCGTTTTATTTTAAAAACTTATTAATAACTCTTAATATATATTTTAGAAATATAAATTGGTGGATTCCCAATTATTGTTTTTATATAAAGTTTTAAATATTTTAAATAACTTTTCATGTTACTATGTTCATATATTCATTCCATATTTTTTTGAGTACATAACTATAACATTTTGAATTGGATTTAACCCTTGCAATACATTGACATTATTTCTAATGTTTATCCTAATGAGTGATTTGGGGGTCCCATTTTTTAGATTTATCACATGACCTATATATATAATATAATTACACACTTCTTTCATATTAATGTTGGGATGAAATTGAAACTGAGGGAGTATCTATAATATCAAACACTCTTGAGGATAACTATCCATCATGGAATATGTTTTTAAACTAAACCATATTGGTTTTATTACATGTTAAGTAGTGAATTTTTCTAGAGACTTACTTGGGACCAAAAAAGGAAATAATCTCTTTACAAATAAACCTAAAGGAATTGAAAATCCATGAATAAAACCAAACCACTATTCAAAATATTTCTTTGTGGGAAACATGGTGGCTATGTTGATATGAAAATTTGAGAGTTTATAATTAAATTAATGATTTTATATATTTTATATGTAGTATATTTCCTAATTATTTATAGAATGAAACAATTTTATATAAATAACTATGGGTTGTAAAAGGATCTATTTGAGTCAATTTCGTGATTGGATCTCAATTTTATCTAAAATTTTTTATCTAAACATGGTTCTAAAGACAGTAATATTTTTATCTCACTTTTTAAATTAGGGTTTCATAATTATAAAATTTTAAATAATTCATCAAAATTTAGTTTAAAGAATTTTGTTTCAATATTTTTTTTATTGTGAGGATTATGGATCTGTAAATTTTCTCACTATAAATTGGGTTCAGAATGGGTTTTCTTAAAACTAAACCAATTATTCAATTAATGGATTCTTTAAATATTATTTTAAAAATATGGTTATTAAAATGGATAATATACTTAATATAGATATAATAATTATTGATTCTAGAATTATATGATATCAATTATTTGGTATTACATTCTAAAACTAACATTCCAAACATTATAAATAGTACATCCCATTTATTTCTTTATGTTGAGTGTTCATACCATGTAGAAAAATATTGTATACATACTTCTTATTTTTTTTGTACATATTAATAGAATATATTAAGGGTAATGTAATTCATTCTTTGGGATTCATTTAAATTGGGACAAACATTAATGACTACCATCATGTTTTACTTTATACACACCGTATCTTTCTTGTTGTTTGGTTTACATAATATATTAATTATGGACTTGATGTTATGATACATTAGTTTTTTATTATCAACTTATAATTTATTAATATATATAGAGAATATACTATACTCCATTATAGATAATTTCCACTACTTCATTATAGATCACATTTATTACTTTTATATCATGCATTTATATTTTCTTAATATGAAATATATCCTTTACATTAATCAAGTTCATGTTTAATTATATAATATATGAAATTTTTATTTATTTGTTATGGAATTTTATTATTCCAGAATTCTTGAGTATATTCACCTAGTAGTATAATGCAAGGATGAATTGGATGTGTGTCCCATCATGACTAATACAAAACAATTTTCATATTTCTTAAGGGATGCGTCTCTATTTCCAAGAATCTAGTATAAACATTCAAATTGATATAAGATGGGGGTTTATCCTTGACTATCATGGGATTAATATCCACGAGAATTGTTTTAATAGATATTAGATTGAATTTTTTCTAACCTAATAATATAATTCTTTTATAATTAGCTCAAAGTGGGTAGTAAATGTATAGATTATCCTAGTATAGAGGGTTATTGGTTATAATTCATATGAGTTCTTGAATAAGTTCACTGTTGGATAAATTATATACATTTATTTTTTAATTCCAAAATTTTTATATTATAATAAAATTTAAATGCGTAAAAATGTTCTTACATACACATTTTTTTTGAATTTTCAAGTTGAGACACCATTGGTGGTTCCCTACAGATTATTTTTGATGACACACTGCACAGAAGATTTTATAGAATTTTAATTTGAAAAATAATATTTCAGGTATATTCTTGTTTTTATGTAGCTATTAATGTCTGTGGTATGTTGTTTGTACATTCAATGGGGAGCGTAGAACCAATTTTTGTGTTGGAGTTGGTGGTGTAATTGTTTGTGGTCATGTTTGGATCAATTTGAATTATTTATTTAGTCATTGATGTATTTTCCCTATATTTCCTTGTCATTGTTTATATCCTATTTATATATTATTCAATACATGTTGTTTGTTCCATATTGTATTCATATATAATGAGTTTTTGTCTTTTGAAATTCATATATATTCTTTTATGATCTATTTAGTATTGGGTTTTATTTATGAAATGTTTGACATAAAAATGATTCATTCAATAGTTTTCATTGAATATGAAAATGTCTTGGAGAATAATTCTATAACTATATAATGGCATTGGGGAAACATTTCTCTAGCCTATTGAGATATGAGATTTCTCCTTGGGTTATGTTATCTTACCTTTAGTATTGTTTAGGTATCTAAAATATGGTTTCTATAGTTGATATTATTATGAAATAATAAGGGTTACAAAAATATTTTTATTGAAAAATTCTAATATTTACACCACTATTGAAGTGAAAAAATATATGGATAGGAACATCATAATAAAAAAAGTTAAATTCCTAAAAAAATCCTCAGAAAAATGAAAAAATTAAATGGATAAACTACATGGTTAACAATTCAAACAATATATTACACATTGATTGTGGTATCTCTAGATATTATTAAATAGAGGTATTGATGGTGGTAGTTTACACTCAAAATAATGACTTGTTATTTCCTGTAGACAATAATACACAAAATATGATCTGTTATGGGTGAAATTCAACTTAAAAACATTTTATAGTTTCACAGAGAAAATGATACATTGAAAATAAATTGAGGTAAACAAGGTAAATATGAAGATATAGTATAAAATGGTGTATTTATTGGTAATTAGACCAAGAAATTAATAGGAATATCATGATGTAATGATCCAATAAACTTAAGTAAAAACATAAAAGGAATATTATGATGTTAAATTGGAAGAGAAAAATAGAAATAATATGATCCAATCATCAAATTGAAGTAGTAAAATGATAGAAAAAAGTGAATAATCTTAAATCAATTGTCATAATATTACTATAACAATAAATAAATAAATGTGATGTGTATAGACAATAAATTATATCCCAGATGGAACTAAAATTAGTTATAAAAAGAGATTCTAGATCTATTATATGGATATAAATACTAAATATTTAAATATTTTACATAAAAAGTAATTAAACATTGAATGATCAATAGGATTTAAACATAGATATTAAGGAAATATTTCATTTCATATAATAGTTTATTTTCATTTTTTAAACAAAACAAAACATGCCTTGTATAGTCATTTATATTATTAAATTAAAATTATGTGTTTTAGGAAAAGAGATATTGATTTATTTATTTTGTAAAAAATAGGGAATAATTGTGTATTTAACGTTTCTATATTGATGATACCATTTTCAATTATGCTAGAAATAAATAAATTAAGGAGTTTGGATCATTAATGGCGTTAGTGATTTAAAAGAATAGTGATTTTTGAAATCAAGCATTTTTCACGGGGTGTATGTAAACTAAAATCATGAGTATAATTTATTATCTGAAGATAAATATTTTAGGGACCATTTATATAATTTTAAAATGTTTTATTTTAACCAATTTTCAATACAAATATATATTAGAACTTATATTGGATATTATAAGTATAAAAGTGATATTTATCCAACCTAAATATTTTAATAAGTAGAAGTTTGATATATTTTATAAAAATAGGTCTATATAATACTTATACTACATTTTTCTAAAAAAGCTACCATTTAAAACGGAAGAACCACTTATACTACATTTTTAACAACATTGTTTCAATGAAATCAAAAATTTGATCATCTAATGGGGGATAAATGAATCATGTTTTATGTATTAAGAGTTCTCCCACAATGAAATGAATAACGGGCTAGGGGGGGTGAAAAGAACATTTTGCATCTTTAGAAAACTAAAATAACCATTTCTATCATACAAATAATATTTTGGAAATTATTCATGTATAATTTAGTTTTAAAAAATAAATAGTTTATGAACAACAAGCCATGAAATGATTAATATACAATATACAATTCCAAAATAACATTGGGAATATCACATAAAATAATAATAATTAAACAAAAATTAATAAATAAAAATATTTACTATTTAGAGGAAATAATAACAAAGAACACATGATTTTTATTGTACATCATTTCATGGTGAACCTTCATATACTCTTCACTTGAATATTTTACTTTATATAATTTGCACACACTACATAAAGTTTCCTTACTATTTAAGGTACCTCAATACTTTAAATTGAATAAATTTATATGGACCAAATCATAGTAAAAATCTATATTTTTAGCATGAGATTAAAAACTCAGTATCCTAACATTTAGAGTTTAGGTAAAACCAATGATTCAAACCTACATTTTTGTGTCAAGAACGTAAACCTATGAATAAAAAATCCTGAAAACTAAAATAATATAATTATCAAAAATAGAAAAAAAAAATTACAGTGGAAGAATGATGATAATGATGATGTTTCTTTTTTGTATCATTGATTGCTTCATTAAAATAATTAATATTCATTTTTAATAATGATAACATGAATGGAATAATAATCATATATGGGATTAAACACCTTAAAATTATCATATGAATATTGTGTACATCCCTTTATATTGTTCCCTTAATTATAATTGATATAAAAATTATTCAATGATTTATACTCCAATCATAAACATCATAATATTCATGATCATCTGTAAATTTCACGAAATTCAAGCATAGGTATCCATAGTTAGAAATAATAATACATAAAATAATTTTTTATGTAGTATATGAAAATATCATGAATAGTTTGAATAATAATTCATGTGATAATCCTTTTTTAATCAAGTCAAAAAAATATCACTTGTAATTTTTAGAATATATATTCATTTTAAAAAACAATATAACTATAATAATGAATAATATAAATTTCTATTAAAAGTATTGAGAAAAACTATCCTGAAATAAATTATTCTTCAATAGTTTCATAGAAGACCACCATTCCCATGGTAACACTTACACTGGTCATGCTTTTTTCAAACATGTAGATAATAGAAACAAACCCTGGTAACATCAACGATGGGGTATTCTATATCAATGAATTTCTTCAATCTTCAAAAAACATGTTTAAATACATTACGACTAATTTAAATTATTAGGTTTTTCTTCCCATTTCTCATAGAAATTTCTATATCACAAAATTTCTTATACTACAACATGATGTAAGATCATTGACTGTTTTGGGAGGTGAAACCATCTTACATGATTCTACATGGATTAGGAAAAAATTAAGCTTTTTGAAAATTTCTAAGCCTACATGTCACATTTCTTATAAGAAAATTTCAAGTTGAAATCTATTTTCAGTACAACATGGAAACGAATACTAATCAGTTTAAAGGGGAAATATAATATTTCTTTCACTATGTCTTGTGGGATTACTATTTCTAATCTTTGTGTAAAGTTAATCACCATTTTTTATATCCTATATAAAGGTAATATTCATTTTAAGTATTTCTTGTAAAGTATAAAAAATAAAATACATGATATATAAAGATATGATAATTTCCTTTAAAGGTAAAATATATCAATGTAATGGTATAATACATTATAAAAGATTCATTTTTACAACTACATAGGGGTAATATTTCAAATAATTATTACATGTTAAGAAAAATGAGTATTGTGTAATGTTAGGACAAAAAATTATATGGGGAATAAGGGTAATATATCTCAATGTAAAAAATGTATAAAGGTCATTAGAATCTTATGTAACGACGAAAGAATTGTCTAAAAAACTAAAATATGATTATTCATAGAATTAAAAATCAACAGTTATAAACATATTATCATCATAAATCATTAAAATATAAACCATTAAATATAAAAATAATGTTTTGTAAATTAATTAGAAAAAACAACTAATTAATAAATTAACAATATAGACAACTTGAAACATTAACAGTACCCCCAAGTTCAAACAGTTATAATCCCCCCTTCTATTAATTAAAAAAATAATAAACATAGAGATATATAAAAAATTTAGTAATTCTATCAAAATTAACATTTTATATTAATCTAATTATTATTTAATTTTTTTAATAATCAATTAATTTTTCTATTAATTATTTTAAATGCATATTATAGTAAAAAAATTGAAAATTAGAAACTGATAATATAAAAAAATAATGTGTTTTTAAAATATTATTTAAAATGATAAAATAATATATAATTTTTTTTAAATTAGATTCAAAAACATAAATTAATAATGTATAGTAGTTATACTAGATAATTAATTAGTGCTTCTAAAATATTTCTTTATATAAAATATCAAAACAATGTTTATTCTATACAGAAGAATCCTCAAAATGAATGCTAATTTACTTCAATTATAGATTACAAAAAATATCCACAATAATGAGGAATAAAAAACCAATTAAACATTAGAAAAAATATTTCAAATATCCAAAATTATAAATTTTATATTATATTACACTTTTAGTAGATTTTTTTTGATTACGCCAAAAAGTTTTGAAAAAAAATATTCATACAATCCATAAAAAATATTTGTGATAACATTGAAATTGTAATTAACTGAAAAAATTCAATAGTTCAGTATAAATATCTATCATAAAAGTTTTAATTTTATTTTCTCAAATTTCAATGCTTGAAGAGGTTTAGTAAATATATCAATAATTTTATTTTCAGTTAGAAAAAATTCTAAAACAATATCACTATTATTAACATGACTTATTAGAAAATGAAATATAACTTCTATATGTTGTTTTTTGAAATGTTATAAATAATATATATATATGTATAAAATGAACTAGAAATATCCTATAAAATTTAAATTATATTGAAAACAAATTAAAATCTCATATAGTTTGTTAAAAAAATATGTTGAGCACAACAACTATGATGAGAAACATACTCAACCTCAACTATGGATAATGAAACTAATAATTTCTTTTCATAAATACGTGAAAATATATATTGATCAGGTAAATAATACATAAATGATTTTCATTAAGCCTCCAACCACAAAAATTAGAATTATAATAAGATAAGGTTTTAAAACTGTTTAGATTTAAATAAAATGAACCAATATTGACTGTTCTTTAATTGTATATTATGGTCCTTTTAATATATTTGAGGTAGTTCTCATTTATATTAGACTAAAATATTCCAAAAAAACAAATTTCAAACATTATATCAAGTTTATATGTAGGAAAATAGATAAAAATACCAATCACGCCTCTATATTGTCAAACATCAAAAATATTCTAGATTAATATAAATCTAATATAATATTAATTCTCATGGATTTTTTAATTATTTTACATCAATAAAGACCAAATATTTTACATGTTATATTGAATATTTATAGTTATTGAAGATTATTTAATATATTTTTAAGAAAAATTCTATACAAGAAAAAAAATTTATTTACCCATTAAACAATTATCATATTCAGATGTTATTGACATAGAAAATTCATTACAAAGAAAATATTTTTTAGCGAGAAACACAATATAATTGACATATATTTTGACAATTAAAATATTATTTGAAACATTCTTAATGAAATTATAGGATCATTTTTTTCTTTATAATAACGATATATTTATATAAAAATGTTAATATGTCATACTATGCTCTAAGACCCTTCTTAATATCATATAATGCTTTAGAAAATTTAATTTTTTTTTTAAATTTCTAATTCTCAAAACTATGTGGTTTATTAACATAAAACTCTTATGAAATTATTCCATTTAAGAATGAACTTTTTAAATTAATTGTTGATAGTTTAAAATTCATGAAAAAATTAATGTCTAATAAAATTGTACTTTTTTATTTTCTAGAAACATGTCAAAAAGAATCATCAGAATAAATTCCTTTATCCTAAGAATATCCTTAGGAAACAGATCTCATTTTATTCTTAACTATATTAACCTATTAAACCATTTTATTCATAAAACTCCATCTAGTTCCTATAAATTGATTATCAATAGACAATTCTACAAAGTTATAAAAATTATTTATTTGTAACGGTAAACATATTCCCACCCCAAATTACATTAATGATGATTGATATTTTCAATGGGATTCAATACCCATCACAAGGATCTTTTACCTTGGTTTTTCGTGTAGATGTTCCAAATGTATTTGTGCTGAGAATGTTTTACCAACATAAATATATATTTATTTATTATTATTTGTGATGGGAAATGAACCCCGTCCCAAATAATCTAGTGGAAAAGAATATATGTGATGGAAAATAGGGCAATCAGAAAACCCCATTTCAAAATCCCTTTCCCTATAGTGTAATATGGGTAAAATTCTACATGGGTTACATTAACATGTATTTGAAAATAGACCCCCATTCTAGTTTATGATGTATTTGAAGAGGTTTATTTTATTCAATTTCTAGATAACGTATTATGACTAAATAATATATTGGTTACGATTGTAGTTTTTTAAAAATTAAGGAAGGTGGTCTTGGTTTTATGTGGATTGAAAAACAATTCAGTAGATATTGTTAAATAGATTAACTATTTGGTAGTATTAATTGTTTTTTAGTCTACATATAGGAAAAAGAGATGGTTGTAGAAACCACATTGTAGTTCATGCTAGGGTATTATTGTTTTTATACCATATCATTGTAAAATAGTGTTTAATGGTGATATTTTTATTTAATATTTTCTTTTTTAGGAAATTTTAATTGAAATTATGATGAGTATAGTTTTAAACTTTTATTGGTAGAAATAGGTAAAAAATTCCCAAGATAAATTAAGAAATATCTAGTATAATACTAAATCACGATGTGAGTGTTATTTTAATTTCATGTTATGGAAATGATCATAATTTTATTTATTTAAATATATTTTGTCTAAAGATTAAGTGGAAAAACTATAGGAATACCATGTCATGGTGAGTAAAGGAAGACCATTAATTTATTGGAGTATTAATATTTTTATGATTTAGATATATTTTCAAATTTATAAACATTGGATCCTTCATTGGATAATTGAAATGTATACAATGATCATTTTTCAAGGAAAAAATGATTTTGACATGTTTCATATTGAAAGAATATTTTTTAAAGAAGATATTTGAAAATATTAGACTAATAAAAACAAATAACATAAAAAATAAAGATAAAAAAACTCATAAAAAGTATATATTGGTCAAAATATATTATATAAAGAGAGGTATGGATATGCGAACATGAAAAATAGAATGAGATTGAAGGTTGAGACTCATTATTGAAGATGAAGACAAAGAAATACACTAAATTTCTAATAAAGAATTGATTATTTTTTAAACATCTATTAGAAAAAATTAGTGATATATATTATTTCTCACCATATCTAGAAAACTTTAGCAATGGAATAAGTAGAAGTAGTGAGGCTTGTTTTTGGTAGTAATTCATTGAAAAACATTATAATTATAACACTATGATTTAGTGACTTATTTTATAATTATTATATAATCAGTGTATCCTCATAGGCTTATGGTTTTAAAAATATTTCATTTTTATTTATTCCAAATTAAATAAGTTAATTTATATGGATTTGATATCATTTTTCTATATCCATTTACATAGTAACAAACCCCAATAATATATCAATTCATTCAAATTTATTATAACTAACTCTGTGTATGCAATATGTTTTAATGCCACTATCTGGGACCCTCTAAATAGAAACCAGATTGGTTCTCCATGTGGACATAGAAACATCTCCCAAAATTTTAGAAAATTAAAACAAGAAACAAGGTTCTAATGTGTTATTTTGAGGATTCTATACCCCTTTACTTTTTTGTTCATATAATGAAAACCAATGATCATTCACAGTAGAAACAAATGAGAGTACATAAAAGAAATAATCAATAATCATTTTAAATTGTAATGAATAATAATTACAACCATAAAATTAAAATCAAACATAGACTACTCACATTAACATATAAAAGACTAAAATAATACTATACTGGAGGCCTTACTTTGATGGAAAATCATCTCTTCATCCATGTCTCCAATAAAATTTGAACTATCATTCATGACCATACACAACTATTGAAGAGTCCAATCTATTACTACATTAATTGATAGGCTACCCAAGCAACTCATTTCAATACTGGAAAGAGTACGGTTTCAGTACAGAACTCAGTAGTTCACGACCAACATAGTCCCACACATAATGATTACATGCATTGTATGTTCATGAAACCTGATTAATAGGAATATATATATATAGTATAAAAAAAATAACACACAAACTGTATTTTATTTAGATTGATGAAGAAATATATATATAAGAAATTCACGATGGTCATTCCAACGTGTAACCAAACATCTCAAAGGGATCAAATATATCGATCGATTCATACCCAATATGTTGTTTTGATCCTTAGGTATATAACTCCAATCTATAAAATCTACCCAATCTAGTGTGAGAGTTTCTATGAGCATGAGAATAATCATACGGGAACCTATTCCCACATACTAGGGTTAGCACACTCAATACTCCATCAATATGAGTAGAGAAACCCCATCCAACAATATAAATCCTCTATCATGAATCCCTTAGGCTGAAATATATGGTCTTAGCTTGGAATTAACAATGTTAGGCCGATATATTATTCATAGGAGGTGGAAGCCCTATGAAATCATATGCCTCTGGGGAAGAATGATTCCTTGGTGACCAAGGAAATCAATGGGAATACAATCCCTAGAACCCAAAACCTATCACTTGGGTATCAAATAACTTAGTAATCCTCATTTTAACAATTAGAGGTGTGTCAAACATTTCCTAGGGGGTATCCTAAGCATTAATCGATGGGATACAGTAATCAAACTTGAGATTTACAACCCCCCTGCACAAGGATATACACCCAACCAACACTTCATGGCACATTTTGAATTACCAAGTATTGAAGGAATTAAAAATGGTCTACTGGTATTCTCAATCAAATCCTAAAACCTAGGAATTTACAATGATATCGATATATCCACGGAACCCTAACGGTTACTATATATGTGGCCACAAAAAATCCAATTTTGAATTCTAGGTACCATAGCATGGAATCCACTCTTGCGTTAAAAACAATTATTAAATTTTAGGTGATCTAGTCATCCACCCCTAATATAGTGTGATACTGGATCCAAAACATATAGTGCATCCTATTGTCGCATCCATCTCAATAGGTTTTTTTATCATCCTATGTAATTAAATTTATGATAGGGCCATGAATTATTCTATGGAATACAAGAAAATCATAAACCATAACAAAAATAAAATAAAAACTTAACAAGTGATGGAGAAACACCAATCTAATTATCCACATCCCATCAGACATACATCTTAAATATGTTTTCTTAGGTTACTTCCATTTCCATATCAACATATTTTCATTTTCACCCACTAGATAGGGTCTCATGTTATAGGGAAAACCACTAGTGTTCCCAAAAGTCTGATCAAGGCCTCCATGGCCTCCTAGGAATGTCACATTAGGATGATAACCATAATCCCATACCCTTTCCATAACATTCTGGGTTCACCTAAACACCATGCCCATCTGCCATTTTATGGTTTTTACTACCCAATTAGTTGCATCACAGTCATGTAAGAACACTCACCCAATGATTATCTCATATAGTGTAATATGTCTAATGTATCTATCTGGAATAATCCATCATCCATACATCTCAGGTCACCTCCCCTATCTATCTCGGGGTAACTAACTCATTTATCACTACACCATTGTACAATAAAAAAATTAATTAATATCCAATACCATTAAATATCGAGATGTCCATCTGATACATGGGGGTACTTCAAATCCCCACACACCTTGTGAATTTCAATCTTAGATATCATTTCTAAATAAAAAACTTTAATTATTTCTGGGATTACACCCACTAATGTTTTCGGTCTAAACATTCCATACATATATATATAAAAAACACCATTAGGTTATTGCATGAAGACCACCTAACTTAACCCAAAAAAACCCAGTGTTAAAGAATCTTGCTAACTTCTGTTGAGGCTCATCATGCCCATCCGAAAATCATAAAAAAGTCCTAAGGCCCTTTATCAAAATCAAATTACCAAATTAATAAATTATAAAATTATTATAATTAATTAATTAATCAAATGAATTAAAATAAAATGAAACTCCATTTCTAATTTAAGGTAATAAACCTCAAAAACATTACTGGTAGACCTAACACACCAAAGTTATAACCAACCGCTCAACAACATCATGAATATTTTAACAAAAATTAATCCAATAAATATCCCCAGTTATGAAAAAAGTTCGACTTATTAATTTTATATTAATTTAATGAAAAAACAACAGAAATTCTAAATAGTTAAATACCTCATCAGAGTGACATAGATCCATAGGAAGATACCCACATGGGATTTCCCCTACACTAGCAGAGCAAAAGTACCAATGAGGAATAAAAATTGAGTATGAAATTCATTGATAAATGAATAATAACATAAGAACATTCACAGTGGAAATTTTATATGTCAAAATAATATGTGATAGTGAAAATACATAATCATGGAATTCCCAATTTGTAAGGAACTTACTAACCCATGATAACGGTCAATCCCCCCATGCTTTGGGAGAATTGGTGCCAATATTTAGATTGATGATGAAATATATATAAGAAAGTCATGATGGTCATTCCAACGTGTAACCAAACATCTCAAAGGGATTAAATATATTAACAGATCCATACCCAATATCTTGTATTGATCCTTAGGTATATAACCCCAATCTATCATATCTACCTAATCTAGTGTGAGAGTTCCTATGAGAATGATAATAATCATAGGGTCACCTATTACCAAATACTAGGGTTAGCACACTCAATACTCCATCAATATAAGTAGAGAAACCCAATCTAACTATATGAATCCCTCATCCCAAATCCCTCAGGCTGAACAATATGGTCATAACTAGGAATTACCAATTTTAGGCCGACATATTATTCATAAGAGGTGGAAGCCCTATGAGATCATATGCCTCATGGAAATACTGATTCCTTGGTGACCTAGTAAATCAAAGGGAATACAATCCCTAGAAACCACAACCTATCACTTGGGTATATAATAACTCGAGAATCCTTATTTTAATAATTAGAGGTGTGTAAACCATTTCCTAGGGGGTATCCTAAGCATTAATTGATGGGATACAGTAATGAACCCTGAGATTTACAACCCCCATTCACAAGGATATACAACCAACCAACAATTCATGACACCTTTAGAATTACCAAGTTTTGAAGGAATTCAAAATGGTCTACTGGTATTCTCAATCCAATCCTGAAACCTAGGAATTTACAATGATATCAAAATATCCATGGAACCCTAGTGGTTACAATTTATGTGGCCAAAAAATCTCTAATTTTGAATTCTAGTTACCATATCATGGAATCCACTCTTGCGTTTAAAAATATTATTAAATTTTAGGTGATCTAGTCATCCACGCCTAATATAGTGTGATACATAATCCAAAACATACAGGGCATCCCAGTGCCGCATCAATCTCAACCGGTTTTTTGAGCATCCATTGTAATTAAATATTTGAAAGGCCCATGAATTATTCTATGGAATACAAGAAAATTATAGACCATATCAAAAATAAAATAAAAACCTAACATGTGATGGAGAAACACCAATCTCATTATCCACATCCCATGTGGCTTACATTTTCATTATGGTTTCTAAGGTTACTCCCATTTCCATATCTACCAATATCCATTTCCACCCACTAGATAGGGTGTCATGTTACAGGGAAAACCACTAGTTCTCCCAAAAGTCTGATCAAGGGCTCCATGGCCTCCTATGAAAGTCACATTTGGATGATATCCTTAAGCCCATACCCTTTCCATAACATAGTGGGTTCACCTAAACACCATGCCCATCTTCCATTCTCATGGTTTTTACTACCCAAGTAGTTGCATCACAGTCAGGGAAGAACACTCATCCAATGAGTATCTCATATAGTGTAATATGTCTAAGGTATCTCTCTAGACTAATCCATCATCCATACATCTCAAGTCACCTCCCCTATCAATCTATGGGTAACTAACTCATTCATCACTACACCATCGGACAATACACATATTAATTAATATCCCATACCATTAAATATCGATATGTTCATCTAGTACATGGAGGTCCTTCAAATCCCCATACACCTTGTGAATTTCATCCTTAGATATCATTTCTAATTAAAAAACTTAAATTATTTATGGGATTACACCCACTGATGTTTTTGGGATACACATTCCATACATATATATACAAAAAACACCATTAGGTAAATGTATAAAGACCACCTACCTTAACCTAAAGAAAAATCCATTGTTAAAGAATCTCGAAAACTCCTATTGAGGCTCATCATGTCCATTCGACCATAGTAAAAAAGGCCTAAATCCCTTTATAAAAAAATTACAAAATTAGTAAATTATAAAATTATTATAATTAATTAATTAAACATATGAAATAAAATAAAAAAACTCAATTTTGAATTTAAGGTAATAAACCACAAAAACATTACTAGTAGACCGACCACACCAAAGTCATAACCAATTTCTCAATTACTACATGAATATTTCTACGAAAATTAATCCATGAAATATCCCTAGTAATGAAAAATGTTCAACTTATTAATTTTATATTAATTTAATGAAAAAAACAACAGAAATTCCAAATCGTTAAATACCTCATCAGAGTGACATAGATCCATAGGAAGACACCACCCCCTGGGATGTCCCCTACACTAGCAGAGAAAAAGTACCAATGGGAAATAAAAATTGATTTTGAAATTCATTGATAAATGAATAAAAACATAAGAACATTCAGAGTGAGAAATTGTATGTGTCAAAATAGTCTGTGATAGTGGAAATACATAATCATGGAATC
Source organism: Viscum album (assembly GCA_963277665.1). Lineage (NCBI taxonomy): Eukaryota > Viridiplantae > Streptophyta > Magnoliopsida > Santalales > Viscaceae > Viscum > Viscum album. The sequence continues at coordinate 243,924,220 of OY728135.1, read as the reverse complement.
CCCAATTTATAAGGAACTTAAGGACCCATGATAATAGTCGATTCCCCCATGCTTTGGGGGAATTGGTGCCAATATTTAGATTGATGATGAAATATCTATAATAATTTCATGATTGTCATTCCAACGTGTAACCAAATATCTCAAAGGGATCAACTATATCCACTGATCCATACCCGATATGTTTTCTTGATCCTTAGGTATATAACGCCAATATATCATATCTACCTAATCTAGTGTGACTGTGTCTATGATCATGAGAATAATCATAGGGGAACCCATTCCCACATACTAGGGTTAGCACACTCAATAATCCATCAATATGAGTAGAGAAACCCAATCCAACAATATGAATCCCTCATCCCAAATCCCTCAGGCAGAACCATATGGTCATAACTAGGAATTACCAATGTTAGGCCGACATATTATTCATATGAGGTGGAAGACCTATTAAATCACATGCCTCCTGGAAATATTGATTCCTTGGTAACCTAGGAAATCAAAGGGAATACAATCCCTAGAACCCACAACCTATCACTTGGGTATCAAATAACTCAAGAATCTTCATTTTAATAATTAGAGGTGTGTCAAACATTTCATAAGGGGTATCCTAAGCATTAATCGATGGGATACAGTAATAAACCTTGATATTTACATCCCCCATGCACAAGGAAATACACCCAACCAACACTTCATGCCACCTTTTGAATTACCAAGTATTCAAGGAATTCAAAATCGTATACTGGTATTCTCAATCAAATCCTGAAACCTAGAAATTTATAGTGATATCAAAATATCCAAGGAACCCTTGTGGTTACTATATATGTGGCCACAAAAACTCTAATTTTGATTTCTATGTACCATATCATGGAATCCATTCTTGTGTTAAAAAAAATTATTAAATTTTAGGTGACCTAGTCATCCACCCCTAATATAGTGTGATACTGGATCCAAAACATACAAGGCATCATAGTGTCGCATCCATCTCAACAGGTTTTTTTTAGCATCCTATGTAATTAAATTTGTGATAGGCCCATGAATTATTCTATAGAATACAAGAAAATCATAAACCATATCAAAAATTAAATAAAATCCTAACATGTGATGGAGAAACACCAATCTAATTATCCACATCCCATCAGGCTACATCATCAATATGGTTTCTAAGGTTAATCCTATTTCCATATATACCTATTTCCATTTCCACCCACTAGATAGGGTCTCATGTTAGAGACAAAAACACTAGTTTTCCCAAAAGTCTGATCAAGGCCTCCATGGCCTCCTAGTGAAGTCACATTAGGATGATATCCTTACGCCCATACCCTTTCCATAACATACTAGGTTCACCTAAAAACCATGCCCATCTACCATTCTTATTGATTTTACTTCCCAAGTAGTTTTATCACTGTCATGGAAGAACACTAACCCAATGATTATATCATATAGTGTAATATGTCTAGGGTATCTCTCTGGAGTAATCCATCATCCATACATCTCAGGTAACCTCCCCTATTTATCTAGGGGTAACTAACGCATTTATCACTACTCCATTGGACCATACACATATTAATTAATATCCCATACCATTAAATATCGAGATGTCCATCTGGTACAATGGGGTCCTTCAAATCCCCATACACCTTGTGAATTTCATCCATAGATATCATTTCCAATTAAAAAACATAAATTATTTATGGGATTACACACACTTAATTTTTCGGGCTACACATTCCATACATATATATACAAAAAACACCATTAGGTAAATGCATGAAGACCACCTACCTTAACCCAAAGAAAAACCCATTGTTAAAGAATCTGAAAAAATCCTATTGAGGCTCGTCATGCTCATCCGACCATCATACAAAAGACCTAAGGCCCTTTATCAAAGTCAAATTACCAAATTAGTAAATTTTAAAATTATTATAATTAATTAATTAAACATATGAAATAAAATAAAAAAACACCATTTTGAATTTAAAGTAATAAACCTCAAAAACATTATTGGTAAACCTACCACACCAAAGTCATAACCAACCACTCAACTACAACATGAATATTTCTACCAAAACTTATCCAAGAAATATCCCTTGTAATAAAAAATGTTCAAATTATTAATTTTATTTTTATTTAATGAAAACAATAATAGAAATTCTAAATAGTTAAATACCTCATCAGAGTGACATAGATCCATAGGAAGATGCCCCCTGGGATGTCCCCTACACTAGCAGAGCAAAAGTACCAATGATAAATAAAAATTGATTATTAAATTCATTGATAAATGAATACAAACATAAGAACATTCACAGTGAGAAATTTTATGTGTCAAAACAGTCTGTGATAGTGGAAATAAATAATCATGGAATCCCCAATTTTTAGGGAACTTAATGACCCATGATAACGGCCGATTCCCCCATGCTTTAGGGGAATTGGTGCCAAATCCTTTAACCAGGTAAACGAAACTTAATTCAGGAATAAGATGAGTTATATAGAGGGTAGAGTAGTTTAGAAACTACCTCAAAAAACTAAGAATACACCATCAATTGTCTTTCCAAACATAGGGGAGAAACATATAGACCGGGGGAATCAAATCATTTCCACACGAGCCAAAGGAGAACGAGAAAAGGGGTATTTCTCCACAAATGTTTGAGTAAAAAATAGTAATTTTTTCCTATTAAGGGTCCACCAATGAGTCTGTGGAGGACACTAGCTGGCTAGTGGATACTTGAAATAGTAGCTACTATTTCTAGACATTATTGACCAGCTTGTAGGGCATACTCTCTAGGTGGTGGCCCTATTCCAAATTCTGGCTTCGGCAACCACCAGACCTCTTCTGAGGCTCCAATGATCCCCTAAGATGCCTATCATGAATAAAACAATGTCTATAATAGATCTTGTGAGTATTTCATATCCTCATAACCTATTATTGAATATCGTAACAAAACTTTACCCGAACACTAAATCAAAGATTCAAATTATCCTTGAATTTCAGATAGACACAAGGCCCTACATATGATTTCTATTAGTAAAGAGGGCATATTATAATCATAGAGGAAACTATATATTTTATTATATTCCATAAATAATGTAATTTAATAAACATCCATCATTTATATTATGGAATTGTAATTATAAAATCACACTATAAATCTAACCATAACAATAATATAATCCTTATAATGTCATATACAACCCATGTCATGTCATATATACCACATATTAGAAGATAACCCCCTATAAATTAATCATATACTTTTAAATGTGATAAAACATAAAAATGTATTCATAAATTGTATTTCGGTAAAATGTTTCTCATATTTTTCTTAATACCACCTCCACCTCCTAGTTACACCACAATAACTGAACTACCTATCACTCACTCCCTCAAAAGTAGATATTTTATTAATGGGGAAACATGAAATGATAAATTTATTCAACAAGATATTTGGGTTCTAATGTGTTATAGGACGATAAAGTCATCTGTCAAAATATTTATACAATCAGGGGGTATAGAAACTATACATGACTAAATTATAATGTTATAATCCACTCATCCTTTCTAAAAAATACTTCCAACCACTATTGTTTACTCATTACAAGTGTATATAATCTATACATAATAATATATATGACATATGCATGCATTGGTATGGTAGATGAAGGACCTATTTTTGAGTGTCTTGATTTTTATGAACATTGAAACGAAATATGATTTGGCTTCCAAAACTATCAAATTAAAGTTATTAAGTTGGGAAAGAGTGAGATATATAAGAATATATTTGGATTTTTCTTTTAGACAATTCCCTTTCCAACAATGATCACTAAAATCCATGAAAACAAACCCCATGGAATCATAAACAATACATCTGCTCGAAACCATTCCCTGATTTCATGATTCATCTATGTTATGCTTGTTACTAGCCTTAGGATCAATCAATTATTTCCATCATTGATAGGGAAAATTACCTCTAGACTACATTATATTAGTTTCATTGAGGTATAATTTTATTTATGCTGAGAGAAAAATCCCACCATTTGATCAAATACCCATGCTCAGTGGTGGGGGAGTGTGCATTTACTTTTAAATAGTGTGTGGAGCATCTCATACCAATGATCCTGACATCATTCCAGGATTTGATAATAGTCTAACACTATATTCTAAATATTAAACCTTATACCTTCACCTCTACATCAATACCTCTATTATTATAAAAATGATTATGTCATGAAATTATGTAAGGATTTTTTCAGAATCCCAACACCAATGTATGCCCTCAGGGTTATCCAAATTTACTAAAACTAGTCACCTTAAAAAAGGTTAAAATCATTTTCCACTTTGGATTTATCATACACTAGTGCAGAAAACGTTTTTTACGTCACCATTTTTTACGTCGGTTATATAAAACCGACGTCATAATATGTAAAACGAGGTTTTTTACGTCGGTTATTTCTTAACCGACGTAAAAACCTGTGTTCGGTACACCTTTAACGTCGGTTATTTTTATAACCGACGTTATTAATCGCGCGCCTTCGTTTTTTACGTCGGTTATTTTTATAACCGACGTAAAAAACGCGGTTTTCGAAGGCCTTTTTACGTCGGTTATTGAATAACCGACGTAACAAACGCGGTTTTTGAAGGCTTTTTTACGTCGGTTATAAAATAACCGACGTAAAAAAAGAATCCGCAGATGTTTTTGACGTCGTTTATTCCATAACCGACGTAAAAAAACGCGGATTTTGAGCCGTTTATAACGTCGGTTATAAAATAACCGACGTAAAAAATGAATCGGAGGAAGGTTTTTACGTCGGTTATTGAAATAACCGACGTTATAAATGTTTTTAAAACAATTATCACGTCGGTTATTGAATAACCAACGTGATAACTCATTTAAAAATTTACCCAGACCCGTGGATTGTCATTCGTGAGTTTACCTTCGACAGTCGCAACTCGTCTCTCTCGCGCGTAAACCCGAATCGGCTCGTCCATTTCGTTGGTTTAGATTCTTTTTGCGATCATCGTTTCTCATATTTAATCTCCTCGGATCAATCATCTAATCTCGCAGCACTCAGGTAATCCTCTCACTCGTTCTTTTTTTTCGCGGATAGTATATATATATGTGTTGTGATTTTTTTGTTGAAACTAGCTAAGATTATTCGATTGCGAACCCTTTTAACTCGTTTTGGCACCATAATCTTATTTATCATCCCTAGATCTATTTGTTCGACTTGCAATATTGAGTAATTTTATGATTTCACTAATTTTTCATCGTTTTCTATAAATCCCCGAGAGGGTTGGGGCGTGTCCATTTGGATGGGTTTCCCTTTTACAGTTGTTACTACTTTATTCACACACAACCATGGCATAGGTGCATGGATTTGGGGTCGGGGGGTGTCCAGGGGGGTTTACAAGGGGGTGGGTGGGTGTGGGGGGCTGTCCAAGGGTGTGGGTGGGTGTTGGGGGGTGTCCAAGGGGGTGTCCAAGGGGGTAGGGGGTGGGGGTGGTGTTTAGGAGGGGTGGGGGCTGTCCAGAGGGTTGGGGGGTGTCCAGGGGGGTGTCCAAGCAGGTCGGGGGTGGGGGGTTGTGTCCAGGAGGGGTGGGGGTGCTTTCTAGAGGGGTCGGGGGCTGTCCAGAGGCGTCGGGGGGTGTCCAGGGTGGTGTTCAAGGGGATGGGTGTGGGGGGCTGTCCAAGGGGGTGGCGGCCTGTCCAGAGGGGTCGGTGGGGTGTCCAGGGGGGTGTCCAAGGGGGTGGATGGGTGTGGGGGGTTGTCCAAGTGGGTGGCGGCCTCTCCAGAGGGTATTTGGGGTTGTCCGGGTGGGTGGGGGGGATGTCCAGAGGGTTGGGGGATGTCCAGGGGGTGTCCAAGGGGGTAGGGGGTGGGGGGTGGTGTCCAGGAGGGGCGGGGGGCTGTCCAGAGGGGTCGGGGGGTGTCCAGGGGGGTTTACAAGGGGGTGGGTGGGTGTGGGGGGCTGTCCAAGGGTGTGGGTGGGTGTTGGGGGGTGTCCAGGGGGGTGTCCAAGGGGGTAGGGGGTGGGTGGTGGTGTATAGGAGGGGTGGGGGGGCTGTCCAGAGGGTTGGGGGGTGTCCAAGGGGGTGTCCAAGCAGGTCGGGGGTGGGGGGTTGTGTCCAGGAGGGGTGGGGGTGCTTTCTAGAGGGGTCGGGGGCTGTCCAGAGGGGTCGGGGGGTGTCCAGGGGGGTGTCCAAGGGGATAGGTGGGTGTGGGGTGCTGTCCAAGGGGGTGGCGGCCTGTCCAGAGGGGTCGGTGGGGTGTCCAGGGGGGTGTCCAAGGGGGTGGATGGGTGTGGGGGGCTGTCCAAGGGGGTGGATGGGTGTGGGGGGCTGTCCAAGTGGGTGGCGGCCTCTCCAGAGGGTATTTGGGGTTGTCCGGGTGGGTGGGGGGGGGGGGGGCTGCCCAGAGGGTTGGGGGATGTCCAGGGGGGTGTCCAAGGGGGTAGGGGGTGGGGGTGGTGTCCAGGAGGGGTGGGGGGCTGTCCAGAGGGGTCGGGGGCTGTCCAGAGGGTTGGGGGGTGTCCAAGCAGGTCGGGGGTGGGGGGTTGTGTCCAGGAGGGGTGGGGGTGCTTTCTAGAGGGGTAGGGGGCTGTCCAGAGGGGTCGGGGGGTGTCCAGGGTGGTGTCCAAGGGGATGGGTGGGTGTGGGGGGCTGTCCAAGGGGGTGGCGGCCTGTCCAGAGGGGTCGGTGGGGTGTCCAGGGGGTGTCCAAGGGGGTGGATGGGTGTGGGGGGTTGTCCAAGGGGGTGGATGGGTGTGGGGGGCTGTCCAAGTGGGTGGCGGCCTCTCCAGAGGGTATTTGGGGTTGTCCGGGTGGGTGGGGGGGCTGCCCAGAGGGTTGGGGGATGTCCAGGGGGGTGTCCAAGGGGGTAGGGGGTGGGGGGTGGTGTCCAAGAGGGGTGGGGGGCTGTCCAGAGGGGTCGGGGGGTGTCTAGGGGGGTTTACAAGGGGGTGGGTGGGTGTGGGGGGCTGTCCAAGGGTGTGGGTGGGCGTTGGGGGTGTCCACGGGGGTGTCCAAGGGGGTAGGGGGTGGGGGTGGTGTTTAGGAGTGGTGGGGGGGGGCTGTCCAGAGGGTTGGGGGGTGTCCAGGGGGGTGTCCAAGCAGGTCGGGGGTGGGGGTTGTGTCCAGGAGGGGTGGGGGGCTATCCAGAGGGGTCGGGGGGTGTCCAGGGGGGTTTACACATCGATTTGTTTTATATTTCAAAATTGTTTACATTCAAATTATGATTTTTTTCATATAAACATATATTTGTCTTATCTAAAAAATATATATATTTTTTCTATTTGTTATAGGTAATAATGAGTCGAAGTTGGATTACGGCACATCGAATGTGCAATGATTATGAGGAAGGTGTTGATGCCTTTTTGGAATTTGCTAAACGAAATGTTCCAAGTAGTGACATTTTTTTCTGTCCATGCCTGAAATGTCTGAATATGACGAAGTTGAAAAGTAGAGAGATAAAAGATCATCTGATTTGTCATGGTTTCAATCCGAGTTACAACCCTTGGATTTGGCATGGCGAAACTGGACAGAATGTCACTGATGATAATGAATCGCAAGATGGTAACTCCGATGGAATTGAAGAAATGATTCGCGATATTGTAGCAGAACAAATTGAGATAGAACCGACAGTTGCACGTCTATATGGTGATGCCGAAAAACCATTATATCCTGGTTGTACAGATTTTACGGTTTTGTCGGCGGTGTTAAGATTTATTAACCTGAAGGCGAAACATGGATGGAGTGACAGAAGTTTTACAGAGCTGCTACAATTGATGAAAGACATTCTTCCAAAAGATAACGATCTTCCAGATTCACATTATAAGGCCAAAAAAATATTATGCCCGATGGGATTGGGATACAGGAAAATACATGCCTGCCCGAATGAATGCATTATATATAGGAAGGAATATGAATTTCTGAAAGAGTGTCCTAAATGTGGGACATCACGGTATAAGGTGAAAGAAAAATCACAAGCTGATGTAGAGATTACAAAGCTCCCTTCAAAGGTATTTTGGTATCTTTCTATAATTCCTCGTTTCAAACGTTTATTTGCTAATTCACCTGATGCAAAAAGGTTAAGATGGCATGCTGATGAGCGGGTATGTGATGGAAAAATACGTCATCCAGATGATTGTCCACAATGGAAGAAAATTGATGCCCAGTACCCTACATTTGGAAATGAAATTAGAAATCTGAGACTAGGCTTGTGCACAGATGGAATGAATCCATACCGAACCCTCAGTAGCACACATAGTTCATAGCCTGTTTTATTGGTAATTTACAACCTCTCTCCTGAAGTTTGTATGAAGCGCAAATATGTCATGTTGAGTATCATGATCTCTGGTCCAAAGCAACCCGGCAATGATATTGATGTATACTTGTCACCGCTGATTGATGATTTGAAAATGTTATGGGCTGATGGTATTAGGGTGTATGATTCTTATAAAATGGAATATTTTCAACTGCATGCAGTGCTTCTATTCACTATAAATGACTTCCCAGCATATGGAAATTTGTCTGGATACAGTGTTAGAGGGCATAAAGCATGTCCAATTTGCGAACAACAGACGTCATATTGTCAATTGCATCATGGGAGGAAAACAGTGTACATGGGTCATCGAAAGTTTTTGCCTATGGATCACCCTTATAGAAGACTAAAAAAGGCATTCAATGGCTCACAATAATTTGATACTGCTCCTCAACCTTTATCCCCAGAATTGTATTTTGAGAGGGTGAAAACCCTTGATGTGACATTGGGAAAGACACAGAAATCTGGTAATGATAGACATATTTGGAAGAAAAGGTCAATATTTTTTGAGCTACCATATTGGAGGTATCATGAAGTCAAACATAATATTGATGTCATGCACGTGGAGAAGAATATATGTGATTCTTTGATCGGAACATTGCTAGATATTAAAGGAAAGACAAAAGATGGGTTGAATGCAAGGTTAGACCTACTGTCAATGGGAATACGTTTGGAGTTAGCTCCCACTCCTAAAGGAAGACGAACATTTCTTCCCCCGGCTTGTCATACATTATCGAAGAGGGAGAAAAGTAACTTCTGTCAGTGTCTTCATGATATCAAAGTGCCTCAAGGTTATTCTTCAAATGTAAAAAATTTTGTCTCATTGAAAGACTTGAAGTTGATAGGTATGAAATCACATGATTGTCACGTCATGATGCAACAAATTCTACCAGTTGCACTGTGTGGAATATTGCCCATCCGTGTCAGAAAGACTATAATGAGGTTGTGTTATTTTTTCAATTCAATTTGCAACAAGGCGATTGATGTGAATGCTTTGAACATTTTGGAAAAGGATGCAATTTTTATACTTTGTCATTTGGAAATGTATTTTCCTCCAACTTTTTTTGATATGATGGTGCATTTAATGATTCATCTGGTTCGAGAAATAAGGCTTTGTGGACCTGTATATCTTCGTTGGATGTATCCTTTTGAAAGGTATATGAAAATATTAAAGGGATATGTTAAAAATCCATATCGACCTGAAGCCTCCATTATTGAAAAGTATATTTCTGAGGAGGTAGCAGAGTTTTGTACGAGCTACTTGGCTACGGCGCAACACATAGGTTTGCCTCCATCTCGCCATGAACGGGTTAATAATGTGGGAAAGGGGATTCGTGGCTTGAAAGTCAAATCACTGTCAGCTGAACATATGAAGAAGTTAGAATCATACATCTTGAATAACATAGCTGATGTTCAACCGTATATCACATTGCATATTAATGAGTTGAAACAATGTCATCCAAAGAAGAAAGAAATGTGGATTTTGAATAAGCACAACAAAACTTTTTTGCCATGGTTTAAAAAGACCTTGCTTGGTAGATCAGATGTATCAGAGACATTAAAATGGATAGTGGGTGGTCCATCTTTAAATGTGATAACATGGTCCGCTTATGACATTAATGGCTATACATTTCATACGAAAGCTCAGGACAACAGAAGTGCAGTTCCGAATAGTGGTGTATTGGTGTTTGCAGAAGCAATGCATTTTTCGAGTACTAAGGACAGAAACCCAATTTCGGCATCAAGTGCATATTATGGAGTGATTGAAGACATATGGGAGGCTTATTACTTTAAAATTAAAGTTCCCGTTTTTAACTGTAAATGGTTTATCGGTAACAACAGTGTCAGACACGATGAATTTGGAATGACACTTGTTAATCTGAATAGATTGGAAAACACAGCTGATTCTTTTATAATGGCAACACATGCCAAACAAATTTTCTATGTAGTAGATTAATCAGATATGCAGTGGGCTGTTGTTTTACAAGGGAAAAACCAATATGTTGGTGAGGATGAATTTGATGAAGATGCTGATTTATGTGAGATCCCTACTTCCATGGAAAGATTAACAGAACATAATGATGAGTATGTTGAAGACATGGTTTGTGCCATAAGGAACGATCACGACGAAGGAATTTGGGAAAACAATCCAACTGTACATTCCTAAAATTACAGGTAACAAAAGTTTATTTCTTGTTTACATTTAGTTTTTTCATATAATGTTAGATACTGTAAATTTTTTACTTATTAAAACATGTATCAAACCAAAACGATAAAACAATAAAAACCGTAAAGAGGAGAAGTCCTGGGCGCACCGGCTGGCCGGTGGTCCAGAACAAAGCTCTGTCTGGTCCACCGGCCGACCGGTGCTGAGCCAGCGGCCGGCTGCTGGTGATCCAAACAGAGAGCCTTCCTCTCTGTCTGGACCACCGGCCGGCCGCTGGATCACCACCGGTGGGCCGGTGGACCAGACAGAGAGCCTTCCTCTCTGTCTGGATCACCAGCGGCCGACCGGTGGTTCAGACAGAGAGGAAGGCTCTCTGTCTGGACCACCGGCCGGCCGCTGGATCACCACCGGCGGGCCGGTGGACCAGACAGAGAGCCTTCCTCTCTGTCTGGATCACCGGCGGCCGGCCGGTGGTGAGCCAGCGGCCGGCCGGTGGTTCAGACAGAGAGGAAGGCTCTCTGTCTGGTCCACCGGCCGGCCGCTGGCTCAGCACCGGCCGGCCGGTGGACCAGACAGAGATCCTTCCTCTCTGTCTGGATCACCAGCGGCCGGCCGGTGGTCCAGACAGAGAGGAAGGCTCTCTGTCTGGTCCACCGGCCGGCCGGTGGCACCAGGCAGTGGGCAAGTCTACTGCCTGGGTCCTCCGGCTAGCCGGTGAGCTCACACAGGCTGACCAGTGGACTCAGTGAGTCCACTTTTCAGCTTTCTTGGGCCAACTCCTTGGAAACCTTTTTCCTGTGTTTACCATGTTTATCATTGTTTAACATGCTTACCATATTACCAATGTTTACTATTATGTAATTTAGTACACTTTTCTATTTCTGAACTAATGTTTGTTTTTTTTGATTTGAAGGAAAATGACAGATCAATCAATTGATCAGCCACATGATTCTGGAGATGAGCATATTGGTCATACATCTGGGGAGGAACATTCACATGCTCCTATTACGAAAAAGAGTTCAAAGGTTGGTAAGCGTGGGTGCACACGTTTACCAAAATTATCACTTGCCCGTACGAAGGAGGAGAGGATAGTCGTGGAGTTTGATGATGATGATCTTCCTAGAGGTCCAAATGCTAAAGATTTTAAGGGTTTTGTAGCAACTCAGGCTAAGAGCAAAGTAAGCATTCTCTATGATGATTGGAGAAGTGTGGATAAGGCGATAATTTCTCAGCTGTGGGAGACCATTTTGGTAAGATCTTTTTCTATTGTTTGACTGTTCTTTAAATGTTTCTAGTATATATAATATTTTTAACCTCTTTTTTATCAGATGACATTTGATATTCCTGACACTGGAGGAGTCAGGAAGAAATGCTTATCGTTGGCTGCTAGGAGATGGAGGGATTTCAAATCAACCCTCTCATCTGATTTCATTTATGGTCATAGGAGTCGTGAGAATCCATGTCGTATATATCCTTTTATAGATGAAGACACATGGAGACAATTTTTTGAAAGTAGAAGAAAAGAATCATTTTTGGTAAGGGCAATGTAAAATTTTATAAGCTTTCTTATATAAATGATCTTATTATTGTTTTGTTAATGATTACTTATTCTTAATTTACAGCAAACAAGGAAAGCTCATCAAGAGATCCAATCTAAAAATGTATTCCCTCATAGTTTATCTCGGGGAGGGTATGCATTATTGGAAGAACAAATGATGGCAGATAAATTTCAACAACTAGAAGCTGAGTCTTAAAGCTCTGGAGAGGTGGCCCCTCCATCCCCTCCATCTAGACATGAGAAATGGAAAAGAGCTCGGAAGGGAAAAAAAGGACAATATCTTTCGGAAGAATCGAGACTCGTAGTTGAGAGGATTGTAAGATATCTATTTTATTTATTTAAGTTTACTATTTTCGTCATATATTTCCAATCATTATAGAAATGTTCAATTAATTATTACAGGACTCTCTTGAGGAGCAGAGTTCACAGGGGACATTTACACCATCTGGGAGGGAAGATATTTTATCTGTGGCATTGGGAAAGCCCGAACATCCTGGCCGTGTAAGAGGATATCCGGCAGGTGTATCGGTAAGAAAAGTGTTGCCACATTCCTCAACTTCTAACGTTGAGGGAGTTTATAAAAAAAATAGAATCCTTGGAGGCTGAAGTCCATAATATTAATGCGACAATGGAGGACAAGATTAGAGCATCGGTGCATTTAATGTTTGCAGACTTGCAAAGACAATTTCAGGGTGCAACTCCCACTCCACCTCTCCCAGTAGCTCCCACTCCCCCACCTCAGCCTGCAGACCCCATTTTTGATCCTCCTCCTCCGCCGCAGCTACCTACTTATTGTGAGTTGTATGTTGATGATCCTCAACATCATATAGTTGCATATGGGATGGTATATTGTATAGGAGATACAGTTCATCATCAACAGTTAGAGGTAGAGAATCAGAGGGTCATTGTACAGGATATTATAGATAGATCAGATCGGATACCATTACCTACAGATGAGGTGACGACACTTGGACATAGTATCGGCCATTTTTTACTTTGGCCATCCAGACTTCTTCGACTCATTACCATAGAGGTATGGATGTTATATCTTTTATTTTATATTTTTATTAATGTTTTATCATTTGAAAAATAATATATTTTTCAATTTATTTTTACAGGAATACTTCAAAGGTAAAGAAATACTGTATAGACAACAACAAAGACAGATAGCTTTGACATCAGATGTAGATACTAGCAGTCTTGACAAATTGTCAAGATATTCAAATTTGTTGGCGGATCATTATGACTTTACAATGGAAGCTCATGTCTGTGGACGTGAACTATGTGTGGGGATTATGAAAACTGATATCATGGAGTTTGTCACTGGATATAAGTTGGGCATCAACGTGGTGCAAATTTTTATCATGTAAGTCATAACACCTTTTCCTTGCATTATATTTATTAAAAATGTATACTTATGTCTGCTTTGTATTAGGTATCTGTATAAAATTTGTGAGAGGAATGAGCTGACAGATGTATATGGATTCGTGGACCCACAATTGATTTCCCCTGAAGCATGTGCATTGGATGAGGAACAAAGAATGCTTTATATTGCTGATAGATTTGAAAAGAATGTAATCACACAGTGTTGGATGATGCCTTTTTGTGAGAGGTATGAAACACATCCCTCTCAAAGAGTTAATTATCTTTTAACATAAAAAACCACTAACGTTAAATTTCCTTTTATCAGGGATCATTGGATGTTAGGGGTTTTTTGCCCTAGGGAGAAAACACTTTATTGGATATGCTCTCTCCATGAGGATGTGCGAGAAAGTTTTAAGAATATATTGGAAACGTAAGTTTCAATTTCACAATATTTTTATATATTATAATGAATTTTAAATTTACCCCATTTGTATTATTTTTTAACAGGGCATGGGTCCACTTTCGAAAAAGCGCAAAGAAAAGGAATTTCAAGATCAAATATGTACATGCGAAGGTAAATATCCATTTATAATTTGTACATTTTGATTTATTACATAAAAATAATATATTGAATTTACACTCATTCAAACAGAAATGTCATGAGCAACAAGGCATCATCGAATGCGGATATTGCATGTTAAGATTTATGTTTGAAATAATAACAACTGGGACAGTTCTGAGTTTTGACCTGGTAAGATTTCCTCTTTCTCATAATATTTCAATTTGATTTATTCATTATACACGTTGACTACTATCCTTTTCCTTTGTAGCTTTTTGATGACCCTCAACCCTTTACTGCTGAAGATATCAAACACTTACAAGTGGAGTGGTCAAATTATTTTACAGGTTTGATTGACTTTTAGTTGTTTGTAATGTAAAATGTAATTTTGAATATTGTCAATGTAATTGTTTATTTCGTAGTCGTTTAGGTTGGATTTAGTTTTTTTGAAGTTGACAGTGTAAGTTTTGAATGTTATATAAGTGAATGTTTAATTTTTCTCTACTTCTGGTTTTGGTCTACTATTGATGGTTTTTCTGGTCTAGATTTTGGTATGGGGGGAGAGGTTCCAAGGGGGTGGGTGGGTGTTTGGGGGGTGTCCAAGGGATATGGGAGGGGTGTCCAAGGTGTGTTTGGGGCTGTCCTATTGGTCGGGGGGGTGTAAATGAGGGTGGGGGGTGTCCAAGGGGTGGGGTGTGTCCAATGGATATGGGAGGGGTGTCCAAGGTGTGTTTGGGGCTGTCCAAGGAGTCGGTTGGGTGTAAATGAGGGTGGGGGGGGGGGGGGGCTGTCCAAGGGGTGGGGGGTGTCCAAGTGGTGGGGGGGGGTGTCCAAGGGATATAGGAGGGGTGTCCAAGGGGTATTTGGGGCTGTCCAAGGGGATGGGGGGGGGGGGGTTCCAAGGGGTAGGTGGGGTTTCCAAGGGGTCGGGGGGGTGTCCAGGGGGTGGGGGGCTGTCCAAGGGGTGGGCGGGTGTCCAAGGGGTGGGGGGTGTCCAAGGGATATGGGAGGGGTGTCCAAGGGGTGTTTGGGGCTATCCTAGTGTTCGGGGGGTGTAAATGAGGGTGGGGGGCTGTCGAAGGGGTGGGGGGTGTCCAAGGGGTGGGGGTGTCCAATGGATATGGGAGTGGTGTCCAAGGTGTCTGGGAGTTCTGTCCAAGGGGCCGGTTGGGTGTAAATGAGGGTGGGGGGGGGGGGTATCCAAGGGGTGGGGGGTGTCCAAGGGGTGGGGGGTGTCCAAGGGATATGGGAGTGGTGTCCAAGGTGTCTGGGAGTTCTGTCCAAGGGGCCGGTTGGGTGTAAATGAGGGTGGGGGGCTGTCCAAGGGGTGGGGGTGTCCAAGGGGTGGGGGGTGTCCAAGGGATATGGGAGTGGTGTCCAAGGTGTCTGGGAGTTCTGTCCAAGGGGCCAGTTGGGTGTAAATGAGGGTGGGGGGCTGTCCAAGGGGTGGGGGGTGTCCAAGGGGTGGGGGGTGTCCAAGGGATATGGGAGGGGTGTCCAAGGGGTGTTTGGGGCTGTCCAAGGGCTCGGGGGGGGGGGGGGGTGTCCAGGGGTCGGGGGGGGGGGGTGTCCAAGGGGTCTGGGAGGGCTGTCAAGGTGTGTGTGGGGGGGGGGGGGGTGTCCAATCGGTGTTTGAGGCTGTACTAGGGGGCTTGGGGGTGTAAATGAGGGTGGGGGGGGGGGGGGGGGGGCTGTCCAAGGGTTGGGGGGTGTCCAAGGTGTGGAGGGTGTCCAAGGGATATGGGAGGGGTGTCCAATGGGTGTTTGAGGCTGTACTAGGGGTCGTGGGGGTGTAAATGAGGGTGGGGGGGCTGTCCAAGGGGTGGGGGTGTCCAAGGGTTGTGGTGGGGCTCCAATGTGGTGGGGGAGGGCTGGCCAGGTTGTTAGGTGGGTATAGATGAGGGTGGGGTTCAGTTGGGGCTTGGGGGAGGGCTGGCATGGTTATTTTTGTTTGGTTTCTGGTTGCTTTTTGGTGAGAGCAGTGCAAATATTTAAAAAAAAAATTTCTTTCACGTCGGTTATTTTATAACCGACGTGGTAAATAAATCGGTAGGGGTTTATCACGTCGGGTTTTTCTAAAACCGACGTGATAAACCGTTCCCGGGGCTTTTAGCACGTCGGTTCTTAATATAACGGACGTGCTAAAAGGCCTGGGAATCGATTTACCACGTCGGTTATTGGATAACCGACGTGCTAAAACTTTTCCCAGGCCTTTTTATCACGTCGGTTATTTAAGAAACCGACGTGATAATAGGCCAGGGGAAGGGTTTATCACGTCGGTTATGACATAATCGACGTGATAAACGATATCCCAGGCGTTTTATCACGTCGGTTTAGGGAATAACCGACGTAATAAAGCCCCCCCGCGCATATTTATCACGTCGGTTATTATATGAACCGACGTGATAACCACCGTGATGTTAGGGATATTACGTCGGGTTTTAAATAACCGACGTAAAAAACGTTATTTATAACGTCGCCCGTATTAACGTCGCCTAAAAACCGACGTAAATAATAAAAAATAACCGACATAAAAAATGTTTTCTGCACTAGTGATAGCATGAACATTTATAATCTAACTAGATACATTTATAATTAACATATTGATTTATTAGGATCATAAAAATACAGATGCACTAAAATAGAAAGAAGTAATTTTATGTTATATATTCAGACCAATTCATGTTCTTTAGGGAATCAAAATTAAATTGATCATGAATAATATTCTCGAATAATGCTACAAAAAAAATTTATGAGTAGTTTATGTAAAAATATGTTAATTATTTTCCTTTGAAAATAAATATTTGATAAATATGACTGATTATTATTGATAAAAAACATTGATAATACTTTAATATTTTACGGAAATATGAAAATAGATATCAAGAATTGGGAACCTTGAAAATTGAAGATATTTACCTAACAAATTTTTAAATCCAAATTTGATGTTTCTATGACCTAAAATTTTCTTAAAGTGATCAATTAAGAGTAAAACAATCACAGATAATTGTATGAGGAGTTATATCCTCTCTATATTCATTAATAAATGCTTGATTTTTTCTTCCATAATTTCCATTCATTTTATTTACATATAGATATTTTACATCCATTAATTCTAATGAAAGATTATCGTGCATGGAAACCATGGTTTCTTTAAGGATTCTTTTTTTCGATCCTACATTCTTCAATTGATCTATACATCTCTAACCACATGGCCCAATTGAATTTAACTTCCTTATGTGAGTACTGTATAAAACCAATAATGATACTTTTAATGCCCCGTATTACAAATTTTGCGTTTAGTTAGGAAGGAAAAATAGTGTATGGGGATATAAGGCAACACACTCTCAATAATTATTATCGTGGCTCCAAGTGAAAGTGAGAAACTCATCAAGTTATTTATATCATCATTCATCCTTTTTACTATTCCCTTTAAATGAAATATATATATATTATAAATAATGGTAGAGGAGAAATGTAGTGTTCTATTTGGAATTTTCTACTCTAATTTTCCATCGAATCTAAAATATTCTTTGAACACATGGTAGAAGAAGGGATATATATATTATACTCAAAATAGAATTAATTCATTTAAAACTGCATTTTTCATAATCATCCATAATCTTATTAAATACAGTAATTTGTTTTGTTGTTTCATTAATGAAAAATAACTTGTTGTATATAATGAAATTTTTTAAAACCTTATGAAACAAAGTTTTCCTCTCAATGAAGACAAATCCCCTACAATACTTCCTTGATTCACATTTCATCTGATAGAATCCTAAGAGAAAATAAACAAATTATGTGCGAGTTTATTACCTTTTTAAAGGAATCTTAATAACATAATGGATCAAAAATCATTTCTCATTAGTAAAATATAAAACTAGGGTGAAGGAAAACATTTGAAGAAGATATTTATACACACACCAAAATGTGCTTACATGTTGTGCATAAGAAACATTGAAAACACCAATAAAGGGTCTTTAATGTTTTTCAAAATTATTATATATTAGTGAATGTATAATAAACCATAAAAATAAGGACACAAAAAGAAATAAAATCCATCATAATAATAATTTTTTTTACTGCCACTGAACCACACTCACCATATAGATATCAGAAAAAACCCTTTTATGTGGTTATATAAAATAAAAAACATCCCAAAGTCAAAACAATAATTTTATAGAAACATCCCCTAAATATAAATATAAATATGATAAATCTCACCATGTCATTGTTTGTGTGGAAGAAAACCACATAGTGGAAGACGAAAATATGTCATGTTTTATTTGATGGATGATAACACATGAATTAAACATTTGTTCAACTTAAGCTATCATATGATGGTTGTAAAATAATTTGACAATATTTATATATTTTAAAATGTACATATTAATTTTTTACACATTATGAAATTAATGGATGTATGAACCAAATGCTAAAAGTATTTTTAATATTTTGAAATGTGTAAAATGTTAAAGAAATAAGGTAAAAAGGTAATGCAATTTTTAGTACCAATGAGTTTCCAAAGAAATTTATTTGAAGTTTTTAAATATTTATAAATATTGTTTGATTTTTGTACAAAAAAATATATTTTTCAAGGTGAAAATCATTAATCTCCATCTCTATATTTTTATCTTTTTCTTTAAATAACATGGTTCCTTTTAGCTATATATATGTGGAGTCCAACATAAGATCTAATTTTTTCATATAGACCCTAAACTATCCCAGGAAAATAATTATACTGATTAAATTAGAGGGATATCCATCGAGATTATATATAATATATGTGTAGTTTTTTTTATGAATAATCATGTGTGTGATTCATTCTACATGCAATTAAAAAAAATCGATATTTCATATAAAAATTATTTTATTTTTTTCTCCAATTTTTATGAATTATTCCAATACCCTCAAATATTAAAGTGGTGTATCATAGTATATGGATTTAATGATATTACTAACCCTATATACAAAAAACAATTTATCAAAATAACCAACCATGATTCTAAAATGTAAATGAAAAACACAATTTCAAAATGATAAAATAAAAACAAGTTTTAAAAAGGTTTTGAATATTTAAATAAATGTTTCATTTAAAAACTCAATTTTCTTTTAGTATTCATAGAAAAAAGTAATCACTAATAACTTAGTGGTGTCCTATTAATATCTATGTGATTCTGGTAAATCCAAAGGCAATTGTATTAATTTTATAACTAGATATGAACACGAGAACCTCTCAGATGTGAAAATTTAGGGAACTGTATTAGATAAGGAACATGAGAAAACACTAAAAATCGCCTTTTTATTTCTCTCAGTGTGACGGAGATTATACCCATCATCCTAACTATTTATAAAATATAGGTCATTAAATTCACTCTTTGGAAGATAATATCATATAAAATCAAATGCATTGTAATAAATAGACTCTAACGGTCATTCTGAACAATACATATCCTCCAATAGAGGATTAAGTCAAACAATAATGTGGTAAGTGCATTAATGGTTAAAAATATTAAAATTTTGTTTAGTGTGATATAAATAACAAAATATTCATTAGAAAAGTTTCATTTTTATTTATATTGAGACTAAGAATAGGACATTGAAATACTGATCCTATGTGGATGATCTATCTTTATCAATTAATTAGGTTACTTGATATTATATAATTTTATTAGATATAATTATATTTTCAAGGCCATGAACTGGGTCCAAAAACAATTGAGGTTCATGTTGTCATGCCCCATTATATTAGAGATCCCATCATATTCAAATCCTTCTAGTTTATTAGTAGCATATAAAATTTATTTTTTAATCTAAATTATCAAATGAATATTGATTGGTATCAATGTTTGAAGACTCAAAGGTCGGGAAAATGTTTTACAATATCAGGTTAAATAATCTATAGTTGATTTTCAATCATTTAATTTCAATGTACCATATATTAAAATCTATGCTGTTTACTTTATATGGGTCAATTGAAATACAAATTATGTAACACATAACACATGAGTGATTAGTTTTATATCAATTCAAATGAATGTACTCATATTTTTCTTAATATATCAACAAAATCTAATATAATGATCATCAATAAAGGATAACTTAGTAATATATATATATATATATATTCCATGGGGTTGTTATCATATCTTATCTCATGTTATTTTAATGAATCATTAACTAATGATGAAATATTTTCATTAATATACATTACATGATATAACATGTCCCTAATCCAATAAACATTTATCAAATTTTCGGAATAACCACTAATAATCTTCTAGTTATATTAATGTTATTCACCCATTTTTATAATAAAATAATAAATAGTGAGTATTTTAATTATTTTCAGATCAGTAAATTTGTTAGGATATCTGAGATATTATCCTATACTTTTTCTTAACACAAATTAATACCACATCTATAAATTATATTTCAAATGATATAAAATCCTTGAATAATTTTTATAGTTATTTTCTGAGACTGAGGTTCTTAATCTCATTTAACCTCTCTACTATTTTCCTAGTAGTGTTCAGACAGATTCATACTACTTGGTATGTCCCCTAGATTGGTAAAGAACATATTTATGTATATTTGTTTTTAGATGTATGAAATGATCTATATATGTAGTTTCTAATGTAGAAAATTTATTTATTGACTTCATGGATCTTTTATATCAACAATTCCAAACCTAGGAAAAAAAATAAATTCGAACAATGAAATGAAGTCATATTTTTTATTTTGAAGCTAGATTCAGTGTAACATTATATTAGAAACTCTTCCTGACAAATAAATACTAAGAATGCATCCTCTCTTATTCTAATATATATATATATTCATTATGGATACATAATTACTATAAAGAATATTATTCTAGTAATGAATCATCATAGATAATGTGTACGATATTTTTAGACACATACATGATATATCATAGATGATTGGTCCAAATTACAAAGTATATGTAATCTTACTTATATATTATGATTTCATAAAAGTTTAAGAAAACTATTTCATAAAAAGAATATTTCTATATGCCACTAGAAAATAATTGTTTCAATGTTTTCTTAGTTATTTTTTGAACACTTTAACACTGAATTTATTTAGACAAAGGCCTAACATTTTCTAACATTATCTCAAGAGAAATTCATACCCACAGTGTTAGTTATTTAATTATGATCTATTATTGGAAAAAACATATCATCAAATTTTCTACCAATTAAGACATTCATATTTTTTATGTGAATTAAGTCATCCACATGTAAAAAAATATATACAACTAGTCTATTTATATACCCCATTTTTAGCTTCAGTTTTTATAACGTATAACTATTCTATATCTTTAAATATTGATATTACAACACAAGGAATATTTATTCAACCCATAAATTGATCATTGTAAAAAATAGATTTGAGCATTATTTCTTAGACATTCAAAATGCATTTGGTTTTAACATATATACCTCATCATAAAAATCCCTATAATGTTAAAAACATTTTACATTGATATTTTATATCTTATTATCATAAAATAAATCCATAAATAAATGAATTTCAATAGATTTGATCATACTTACTAGATAAAATGTTTCTTTAAATTCAATATAATGAATCATTTTAAAACATTTATCTATATAATGATATTTATATATAGACACTCTAAAATACATGTCTTTATTCTTATAAAATAATCACTTGCACCCAATGAGTTTTACCCATTATGGTTGAGATACTAGGTTCAAAAAAAAATTTATACATGGATCACATTTTATATTTTAATCATTTGAAACAATTATTATTTTAAGAACATATAATATCCTCATAGAAAGATGTAATAATATATTCTATGACCATTTTACTATCTTCGTCTAAAATGAGAAATCCATATCACTAGGTCCATTAATGAAACCAGTAAGACCATTATGATGTGTGGTTCAATATTATATGGTGTTCTAGGTGTAAATTGAGTTGGATTGTTTTCTTATAATTGGATTTCTTGATTTGGGTTGATATCAGTTGGAATTAGTGGAATCAATAGAGAATTTTTTCTCAATGTGATTCATGGTAGATTTTTGTTAGTCTCATTCACTATAGTGATTTTATATAACACTTCCACAAATGGTTTCAATTTATTCTACCTGATTAAGTTAGTTGTTTTGAGGTTAAGGGTTTGATATAATTTTTTAGTTTTTCATCATTAAAGTTGTTAATGATGGTTTGTTGGGATTTTTATTATAGTAAGATGTTCAGTATATTCTCATCGATGAAATGAAAACAATGAATGAGGTAGATTTTCTGGGTTAAAGGTTTGAGGTTGCTCATAGTTCTGGATCCCACAATCAAAGGTGATTAATTGGTGTACGTATCGATACATAATCATAGTGTATTTCAAATTTTTTACTTTTTGATTTTGGTTTATATTTTTTAAAATTTTAATTTATGTTGGGAAATCAACGTATTATTTATCTAGTTTTTTATTGATTTAATAAATGGTTACCAGTAAACTATAATGTGTATTTTAGAAAAAAAAATATTTGGATGACTAAAAATTCATGGTTCTTTTATATTCTGAGTGAATTCAATTTCCATATCCCTTTCTGTTTCTAACTCATCTATCACTTGAATGAAATCATCTAATTTTTCATGAACTTCATCAAGTTTTATTTTACTAAAATGAGATCCATTGTAAATAAATCACCTTTCCATAAATATATAATAAGATATTAGAAAATCTGTTTTATATGACATATTATCATAATAATAATAACATTTTGTATCCCTAGAACAATAATGTACAAATATTTAGCTAATTTATTTTTTTGGTTTACTTGAATTAATATGTCTCATAATGATAAATCGTGAAAAAGAAAAATAACTTTTTGATATATAATATCTGATTCACTGTAATTGGATAACCTTTCAAAGAACAGATTTTAGTGTAAGTAAAGTCATTTTTAGAATACCTACTTAAAAAGAATTGTGAAGGTTTTCATGACACATTATTCAGTGAATCATACCCAATAGATTTTTATTTTATATTTTAGATAAAATAATTATTTATGGTGTACTAGGTAGGGTAATGTTTGATAAAATAACACAAAATTATAAATTTTCATGAAATTATCGAATTAAATATTATATACTCGATCAAATTGAAGTGTTTTAATACTTTTTTCAAGAGTAATTTTCACTATATTTAATATTAATTTAAATATTTCAAAAAATCATGATTCTAATTCATAACATACATATATCTCTACATATAGAAGTCATCAAGAAATGTAATAAAATATTTAATTCCTCCTTGATCTAATTTAATAATTAGAAAACTTATATTTGTATGTGATAGTTATAGTAAATCATTATCTTTCTTCCCATTATAGTAAAAAATTTGAAATTTCAATTTTTTCTAAAAAACAAGAGTGACATACGTTGATTTGATCCTATTCATTTGAATCCATAAATTCATTACTATAGAGTTATTGTATGCAATTCATATTTATATGAATTATTTGGAAATAAAAATGATAAGTGGAATTAAAATATTTAATTTCAACAATTTTATTACTTATGTTTTATATATAATTTTAATTATGCAATATATAGTGGTTATTAAACATGTTATTAGAAATATAAAATAGTTTATTCATCTAAATAGAAAAATTATTATTAATTATTAAAAGTGAGATTCCCTAACTCTCATGGAAAGATATAGAAATAAAACTTTTGTTTATTTATATTCTATGATAAAAATATTCTACATTTAATAATAACCCACTATATTGAAGTATACTCACTTTCCGCATTAAAAATGATATTATTTTCTCCATTCCAAACATATAGGTCATCATTTCACATAGTCATATATATCTATTCTATAATATGTATATAAATTACCATAATTAATGTACCCACATACAATATTCAAAAACAATGATTTAGAGTTATTGAAATTAATTTATATAACATAAATAAAAAATGTACATATACTATCACCATGTTGTTAATTAACAATCCCCAGGTACTGATAAAAGTTATTATTCTAATTCTTATTTTATTTTTAAATGAAATATTTTTCATTTCTTTTAAATTATAACTTGATATAGTTATAGTGTGGATATTAAAGTGTTTTACTTTCAGACCACATTCCTCTTGTTGGAATTTACATTATCTTCTCCCTTGTTAATAATCACAATTGGGTGAAACATTTCAATGAATGTTTTTTGTTCTCTACTCATTTATAATCATAGGGAATCATATAGAAATTAATAATTAATTAAATAATTAGGAAAAATATTATTTCATGTCCATGTTAATGGCTATTTTTTGAGAGGTAACCCAAGCCTTTACATGTTGTTTATGTGCCTGAACATTTTGAAAAAATGATTTGACACTGGGTTCATTTTGAAAAAAATATTTACTAATTAATCTTGTGAGTATATTCTAGACCATTCCTCTACGTAACCATATTATTGGGATACCATGTAACGTCTCACCCAAAATCCAAATTTGGTAACTATTACCCTTTTCTCCTAATATAAGATAAATTATGGATTCTTTATTGAGTATGACCCATTTATTTGATCAATACTGATCTCGATGAATATTATTACTATTAGAAGTTTTTTACAAAAGAAATATTTAATACATGATTTTATATTTAGTATCAAAATTAACATTATATTTAAAAATAATATATATAACTTATATTATTTTATTCACATTTTTTCAATATTATGTATCTTACACACACTTAATGAATATAATACATATAAATTAATTAATTCTTTTCCCATTTTATCTCATATAATGGTTAACATTTTAATCAAATTACACTGAAATATTCTTTTCCTTGATATATATTTCAGTGAAATGAAATGATATATTATTCTTAGGTTGTTTGGTGGACTTGAGAATAGTGAATGTTATATTTTACAGAGGGTGTAATAGGAAACCCACTACCAAGAATTACCCATAAGAAAAGTGATCACAACATTATTGTTTCAGTCAATGATTCACCTGAGATTTAAATAAAATTTTCATGTTATGAATACATCATAAAACTATATGATATTCTAACATTTAGTTTGTATTTTTGACTTATTGAGTATTAATTTAACACCTCTACGGTAGTTTAATGATTTTATCAGAAAATTCTACTTAAAGATACAAATTACTAAACCAAACAAGGATTAAAATAAATATATAAAAATAAAAATTCTAAAAAATAATTAAAAATATGTTTTTTAAATTCTTCAGAATATTTAAATGTAAATTAAATTGAGGATTTAATGTATTCATTGGAATCCACTAATAATACTTATATCCAATTTATTTTTTGGAATGCTTATACTATCAAAGTTATTCTTCTCACTCTAATGGGAATATGTTGGATGAGAGGTGGAGAAAAGCGCTAGATATCTACTATGATGTGGAAATATAGGGAACTCTTTCAAATTATGTGCATTATAGAACTCTAGTAAACACAATTGGTTTCTTTTAATGTGATGATTCACACACCCCCCATAATTACTATTTATAGTATGTGGTGAATTTTTTATATTCAAAGAATGGTTAATTTAGAGGAGTCCAAATAAGGGGTAATAAATAGCCTCCATAGAAATTTAATGCAAGTAATATTCTTCAAAAGAAGGTAATGTCCCAAAACACCATAGGTGGTATATTAATGAAACTAAAAATTAGTTGGGGTTAGTAATGGAGGGTCTTAAATGATCTATATAGATGGGAATATAAATTTTCCATATGTAATGTTCTATGAATTTGTATTACACTAATCCCAATCCCAAATCCTATTTTGGAATATTCGTTTCCACATGTTTATATTATAATAATAAAAATAAATTATTATTTATATTATAATACCATATTAAATATTTTTTTAATAAACTATTATTTAGATAAATATATCCAATACAGGAAACAAAAATCATATATCTGTCTTCCATAAAAAAATATTTATACCAGAACTAATCACACTAGTTTAAATAAATTAATTAGAATTATACTACATGTGACCCAAAGGAATATTTGAAATTTTTATATAATTATGAATATCATACATATTTATAAACTAATACCAGTATCCAGAAACATATCATCACTTCTCAAATTATGAAGGGGTTTGGTGTGATGTAATATACTTCATGTCTATTATAAAGGTTAATTTTTTCCATGACATCAATATTAAGCTTGAGGTACTAACAATAACATTCATGTATTGATAATATATTTTTCTCTCAGTGTTTTATATATATAACTTTTATATAATTAAATCACCAATAATTATTTAGGAATTAATATATTCTTAGTCAAAACTCACTTGAGGACCATGACATAATAACCTATCATATGGGATAAAACATCCTATCATGGTTATTTAAATCTCTTTTGATGACCAGTATCATACTTAATTATCTTCTATTAATCTGAAATATCAAATGATGGAAAATATGTATCAATATTTGAACACTCACATGTGTGGAATCATTTTGATAACTATAAGTGAATGGATCCACAACCAATGTTCACTTGAGTAACAAAAATGATACATATAGGAAAATAAATTTGGTGTAATTTATGTGGTTTAATCAGTAATTGCACGAGATTTCAGTATATATATTTTCCTTCAATAAATACTATGTTCGATATATTTCTCCACACACACCATCAAACTAAAATAAAAACTAGATATCTGTAAGTAAAATATTAATATTAATTATAATCATTAAAACCCATCCATAGTGTTTTCCGGTATGTATATGAGTATTCAATATATAAAAATATATACAATGAAAATGAAGACTACTTTTAATACGAATGAAATTAAATTAGTGAAGATAAAACAACATATAAAATAATTTTATGATTAATAATATATATTCTAAATATTCACATTTTACTTCAATAATATATATATATTAGGATTAAATAGTAATAATATATACTAATAATTTGAATAATATCATTCCAATAAATAATAAATTATAGGAAATAAGAATGAAAATATAGTTTTCATTTTTATATAAATAATTTCAAATATTATTAGATTTATACGAGATTTTTGGATATTATTTAAATATTGAATACCATTTTTTTTAATTTTATTTAAAAAATACTAAAATAATATGTGTAATAATAATAATAATAATATATTCTTAACATGATTTTTTCAAGATTTCTAAAACATTTTATTTTTAGGTGAATTACGAAATAAACTGTTTTTAATAATATTGCGGCTTTTATGCCATTATTAGTAAATAGGTATGAATTAGAAATACATGAAAACTTTTTCAAGGTACAAATATGTATTTTATAAGTGAAATTATAATTATAATATTTTTTCAAAATATATAAGCACATATTTGAAATTTAATAATTTAATTTTTATAAAAAACTTTTCTAATACCTTATCTATTTAGTATTAAAACGTTATTTTTAAAAAATATTAAAACAATAATTAATACGGATTTAATATTTGGAATAATTAGGTAAAAATTAAATTAAAATAATATTTTTTTAGAGTAATGCTTAAATAAATTGGTTCAAAACTAATTTATATGGTGAATAATAGAATTTTAAACAATGAGTAACCTTAGAGGTAAATGACCTAACATGTTGAAATTATATTTCTAATTTTGTGGAGAAGGTGTGGATAGACCTTATATCTTATCCAATTTATTATTTTAGAGAGTAATTAATTAAGAGTGATTTTCTATTATTATAATATTTTGTGTATTTACAAAAATTCCACTCCTTTTAACTTATAAAAGGGAAAGTCCTCTCCGCAGTTCCCCTCATGATAAAACCCATTCTTATAGGCCAAAACTATGTCCAATCATTCCCAATAGACTCATATAAATCATTAATTTGTTATACACTTCTCAAATAAAAATCCCTAGAGTTTTTAATGCAATTATAAAATTGGATAATCCATGAAGAGAGAAGCTTAGTGTGTATCAAAATAAGATGGGAAATGAGGTAAGGGTTTATTTGTCTCAAATATTAATCATTGGAGACGTGTTTCATTTAGACACCTAGTTTTATTTTAAATGGTGTAAATACTACCGTATTTTCATTTTTTATCATGATCCTGTATATCTAATGATATTCAATGTTTTAATTAATTTTATACCTTTCATGTGGTTTTATTCACAATTTACAAAGGCTGTAAGGGTTTTTCATAACTCAAATATTTTTCTTGGGTCATTATTATTCCTATTTAAATATATTTAATTGAGATTGATATATTCTAACCTAAAAATATGTAATTTTTTATTTATACATTCCTTATTTAGAATTTATTTTTCACACCAGAGTATTCTTCCTTAATGATTCTATTATTTCTTGAAAATTCATTTATGTTAAGAATAATTACAATTTATATGTCTTGATTTCTATATCATTTATTTTACATCCGACCAATGTTATCCTTTAAAAAATTGATGGTAAATGTGTTTTTATTATAAATTATCCTTTTATTACCTTGATTTATATTTTAAAAAATGTGTCATTATCTTTTTAATGGTTTGGATCTTCAATAAATGCATTTTAAACCTTTTAAAAATCTATCCCATTCCATATTTTTATATATTTCTATTATAAATTACATGTTGACATTATTTTTAACAAGGTATTTTTATTTTATGTTTTTTGAAATTTTTTTTACGGATTCCTATCTTCATATTGAATTTTTTTTGAATTCGACTTAAAAATCACTATTATTTTAATAGTTTATTTAAAGAAAAAATATTTTATGATTTATCTTCCATTTTCAAATAATTATTCTTTAATTTATATATTATTCATATATATCCCAATATGTTATATTTTTATGTGATTATTTTTAATGATTAAGTTTTTAGATTCAAACAATTTAAATATTGTTGTCAATTTAATCTGTTTTGGTTTTTTATGAAACCCATTTTATTTTTATATATTATTTGTCGAAATTGAATGACTTCCAATATTATGTTTAATAAACCAATTATTTTCTATTTATTTTAAAATATATTATGATGATTTATTTTAAATAACACACATATGCATGAATAAGTGACATATAGTCCCATTATTAACAAAGGACGAATAGTTATGTTATACACATGATATATGTGGGTTATTTATAGCCCTCTAATTCATTTGTTAAGTTATAATATCAAATGATACAATATAATGTTTAATTAATGATATTTGAGAATAATTTTTCCATTAAATTTGTGTGAATGTTATTTGAGAATCATTGTTTTCATATTTTTTGTGTTAATGTGATACAAGAATCATTGTTGAAAAGTTGTCGTGTAAATGTTATACAAAAATATTTGATCACAAGATTTTATATGCTATTGGTTTTTTCATATCTCCATGTTATTATCCAAGATATTCCAAATTTTTATTGTTTTTTTCATCAACATGATATTCCAGGTTTTTATGATTATATCTTATTTCTAAAATATTACACACTTTTATGTCCTAACAACATGTTTTATGAATATTGAGATGTATTTTAGAACATGTGTTATCCTTTATGATTATGTAATGGTATTCTTATGATATTATACTTCTAAATTTTATTTCAGATTTCCATCTATGGTCTTATGATCTTTCAGTATGATATATAGGTCTCCCTCATGTTCCCCTTTATGTTATGATATTTTTTCCCTTACTGAATCATCTAAGATCACCCCTTTGTCATGTTTTCAATACCTACGTTAGGAAGAAAATTATATAATAATATATGTCTAGAAAAGGGTCCATTAGGGGAAAATAATAGATAATTATTTTCAAGTGATATAAAATAATATGTTTATTTCGTTATTATTGAAGGCAATAAACCTTTTGAATCTTGGTTTGTGTGAATTAATGTGAGATGTGTCATCGAAATCATGTGATTATTACACTATTTGAGTTATGTTTTGATAGGGTTACATTAGTTAGTTTTAGAAAAAATTTGTAGTGATATCTATAGGTTATAAGAGGTATTTTTGGGAATTAAATTTAAAGAAACTTATTGAAAACCCTAGAGATGAGACTATATTTAGTATGATGTTTTGAAATATTGGTAATATATTTAGTTATTAGTAATTATTGAAATTGAACCCCTGTATGTATAATACAAAATTATATTGGATCTTGAACAGATTTACCAAGAGGCAATGACCCTCAAAATGGAGGATTGGGTATTAAATCAATTGTCGCCTAATAAACAATAAGGAGACCTAACTACACACATAGTTTAACACTTTTTGAGGATTTTATTTGGATAATCGCATTACATTTTTGAAAAACTATAGTGGATTTATTTACATATTACTTTGATGGATTAGTTTACGATTTATGAGAAAACTAAGCAAAATTTCTAACAAAGAATAATATTGGTAGAACTAAAATAATTTTATCCCAACATGATAATGTAAAGGAACATGGAATTTTAAAGTGAAATTACTTTTATGATATTGATAATTACCATTTTTTTAATTTTTAGTCACTCATGTAAACCCTTTCAATTTTAGTAATGACCGGTATTAGAAGGAACCATGTGTGTGAGGGCAATGCAAATATTAAATAAATGAACATCCCATTAGAATGGGAGTTAGATTCAGGAATTTTATGATTATGAAAAACCATGTATTGTGAATGAAGGTTACCAATGTGATCATAGTATTAGTAAAAAACCCATCAAATAAGATAAGGATGGTGTCTCAACAATGATCATCAAATGGAGATGATGAACGAATTAATGATAAATTTCTTATGTGTGAAAATATTGGGAAGATGCACCCAAGGGAATATTTAATTAGAGAAAGAAAGTGCTTTAAGTGTGGAATGATATAAAATTTATATCATGATTGTCTATTATGGATAGAGAATATGATCAATAAAATATAGGTTAACATTGACTAATTCCTCAAATGTCTAGTGTTTTTGCAAGAGGAAAAATGATGTCCTAACTAAATAGCTAATGAGGATAACAAACACCAAAAACCTCATAATCCATGCGGAAAAGGGAAATCATATACTATCCCCAATACTAGAATAAGGTATTGAAAAATAAGTGTTAATGTTATAATAATATTACATAATATATTTGGGTATGTCCAATTTGAATATCATTTTTGATACCCTAGTACGTCTGGTATGATTTCTACGAGAATCAAATCAGGAAACTAATAATTTAAAATTAAATTTTATTATTATTTAATCCAAATTTCATGGTTATATAATTTTATTTATAAAAGCCTATTTCACTAAAATTGGTTAAATGCAATTTGATTTTTAAAATATATAGGTCTACAACACATAGAATCCTTATTAATAAGAAATTAGTGAAATCAAATTTCATATTTGAAACCAACTTTCAATCATCTTTCGGCACAATGATGACTATGAGATATATTAGAAAACTAATATTATTATAGGTGTTATTGACCCAAAAATGGGATCTATCTCTCAAATTATTATAGAAAAACTCAATATTAGTATTATCATTTTATGAGGGATGATGATACATTTCATATATTTATTGATAACACTATATAAATTATTTCATGTTTCTTCTCTATCCCATATACACCGTAAAATTGATTCACTAGTAAGTGATAATTTAAATTATGAGGATATATTTTATTTAAATGAGAGGTGATAATGTAAGAAACTATAATTTTAGTATATATATTTTTCATAAAAAAAAAATTTCAATAGCTTTCTCCACACCTGACAACAAACTAAAATTAAAACCATGATATATTTTGGTAAAATATAAATATTAAATAAAACCATTACAACCTAGCCATATAATTTTTAGGAAATAATAGG
The DNA here is from genome assembly GCA_963277665.1 of Viscum album. Lineage (NCBI taxonomy): Eukaryota > Viridiplantae > Streptophyta > Magnoliopsida > Santalales > Viscaceae > Viscum > Viscum album. The sequence goes on along the minus strand of OY728135.1, from coordinate 243,892,420 downwards.
AATAACCAAAATATGAAAGAAGTGTATAATAAAAATAGAGTACATTTAATAATAATGAAATTTAATTAGTACAACTAGAGAAACTTTTAAACATGTTTTATGTAATACAATTTGTATCCCTAGAATTAGAATTTTATTTCAAGAATATAACTATACAAATGATTAAATAATAATAAAATATATAGATAATTTGAATATTAAATTAAAAATAAATTAATAAATTTTATTATATAATAAAAAAGTTATCATTTTAAAAAGTATTATTTCATATATAATTAATTTTATTATAGATTTTGGGATTTTATTTAAAAAATATATTTTCAATTTTTTGTAAATTAATTTTTGAAAAAGAATATTATTTTAGGATAAATCATAATTATTTTTTTTTCAATAATAATTTTTTATATTTTTCCGAGACATTTTATTTTTAGGTGAAGAGTGAAATATTTTCTTTCTACTAATATTGAGGCTTTTATACCAGTATTAGTAAATAAGTATGAAAGGAAAATTTATTGGGCATTTTTCTAAGAAAAAATTTGAATTTTTTATATGAAATTTTATTTTTAAAATTTTAATTTTTGATTTATTTATCATTATTTTTCATTTTTAAGTTGAAGCAATGTTTTTTAAATAATAATTGTAATATAATATTTAAATATTTTTTCTAAATCATATTGTATAAATTTTAAAAACTATATCAGAATATATTTAAAATTATTAATCATTGAGACCTAATTATATAATAAGTTCCATTTTATTTACTCATGCAAAGGATAAATTACCTAAGTAAAAGAAATTTACATTAGTGAAAAATAAAATGGTAAAAAATGAGTAACCGTAAAGGTACATGGCCTAAAATATTTAATAAATGATTTAAAAAAATGGTGGAAGTATATATATATACCTTATCTCATCATGAATCCATTATTTCTCAATTTTAGAGCCACTTTCCTTTAGACTGTCTTCCCATCATTGAAATAACTTGATAATAAAAAAATGCTACTCATTTTAACATATATATGGGGCACTCCTCTCATAAATTCACATCACACCCAACCATGCTATGTTAGGCCCAAACTCTACCAAATCACTTCATAATACCTCTTATACACCTTAATGAGTTTCTTCTATACTCAAAATAAAATTTCTCAAAGGTTTAGTGCCATTACTATGGGAGATAATCAAAGAAGTGAGGATCTTAGAGTGTATTTGACTATAAAAGGAACAATACAGGGTTAATTTATCTCAAATTTTTGTCTCATGAGACATGTTCTTGATATAGGACTGGTTTCCTTTTTAAAGGTGTAACTTCCAACCCATATTAATTTTTTTGTTAACCTCTTATATTATATGATATTAAATGTTTTAATTATTTTTACACTACTCATTTGGTTTCATTGAAAAGATACAAAGGTTGTAAGGGTTTTTCTTGACTCAAATATTTCACTTGGATCATAATAACTCATAATTGACTAATATCCTTTCATATTTATCTATTATAAACTATTTTCATGTTATGTTGTATTTAAAACATCTTTCTAATGAAATCATGTTTTACACCAAATTATTCTTCCTTGAGGATTCAATTGTTTTGTGAAAAAAAAATTGTTCATAATTATTCCCATTTTATTTAATGAATTTCCCTTCCATATATATGTTTTTACTTCCCAATTATTTTCCCCATTACATAATGCAAGCTCAATTTTTTTAATTTGAAATTAAAAATTTATTCACCTTTTTTATTTTTAAATAAATGGATTCATTACCATTTTAATGATGTGGGTTTTCAATAATGTCATATTGAAACATTTAAAATGGATTTCATTGCAATGGTTTTATATAAAATTCTTATACTTCACATTTGGACATATATTTTTGCAAGGTATCATTATTGTAATTTATTTTAATGATTTTTTTGGATTCATATCTTATTCATAAGAAAATGGATTTTAGAGAGTGAAATAAAAATCAAAACCTTTTTAAGACGATATTTTATGATATTATTGGAATTTATCTTCAATTTTAAAATAATTCTTATTTAATGGAGTCATGTTTAAATTTCGACCCTATATTTTGTTTTATTATGTGATTTTTGTGTGGGATTGGGTTTTTAATTTAAAGATTAAAATTCATGTTGTTTTTTTACAAAATGTTTATTTTTTAAACCCATTATATTTTTATTGGTTTTTTATGAAAATTAAATTACTTTCTTTTAGATGCTTATAAATACCATTACTGTTTATTTGATGTTTAAGATATGATAATGATTTATTTTAAAAGAAATATATATGTATCAATGAGTGATTGTTGGTTTCATTATAAACCAAGGATTTGTGGTTACATTATAAAACATAGATTAGTGGGTCACATTATAGACCTGCAACACATTGGCTAAGGTTTCATATCACATGAGATGATGTAATGTCACATGATAGAGATGTGGGAGAATTTTTTGACAAGTTTGGTTTGTAAATTATTTACAAGAAATAGTATTCAATATATTTTTGTTTGAATGAGATATGGGAAGCTTTAATCACATGTTGTTGTGTGAACATAATAAGGAAATATTTTTCAACATGATTTTCTATTCTTATGGTAAAACCAAAATTCAATGTCTCTTATCAAGATATGTCAAATTTTAATGTTTAATTTAATTTATGTGAATTTACATGTTTTTATGTATGGAACCATTCTAAAACATTAAAATTATAGTGTTTTTGAACTAGAATTTCTATTGGAGGATATTTTTAGTTTAGTGTTATAGAGAATTAGAAAAATCTATTTCCATGTAATCCCAAACATTATAAGTGTATAGTTATACATAGTATCCATTTTTAACCAAATTAATCCTTTTTAAAATAAAACACGATTTTCTTTCATGACATATCTTCAACTCTTTCATCATGAAATATTCTTTTTTCCTTACTAATCATTAAGAAATGATAAAAAATTAAAACATGGGATGAGAAAACAAATATTAGCAAGGGATGCAAAAGAAACGAATCCATTAGTTGTGTTAAAACACATAAAATATTTTCATAAAAACATACCATTTTACCTCAAAAATGGAATAATCATTTAAAAAAGATCATTATCTTACATTTTCAATATAAAATGATTTTTCTGAATACTGTAAATCAAGAATATAAAATATAACTAGGTAACTTAGGACATAAATTCTGGTATCCCTCTTTAAAATATTTTAGTTATTTAGGCTACACAAGGAATAACCATCGTAGTTACATTTGTAATAATCATCAAAGTATTAGTCCTATAATCTCTTAGGAGAAACCTAATCAGTTTAATACTTCCCATTACCCAATGGATTAGAGATTTATAATAGGATAACCCATCCTAGGATTATCACAGAACCACCCATCCACATAATAATTGCTAAGAACCATAACATAAACATAACACAAGAATATTTCATAAAATAAATATTTTTTAGGAAAATAAATTCTCTATTTTGAAATCACATTTCATTTTTAAATAGCACCACTATCATAAATTAGAATAATTTATTTGTAATTAAAATTGTAAGCTTATAATGGAAATAGTAATAAATTAATGTGACATGAAATTGTGAAATTAAATTCATTATATATATATATATTAATAATACATTCGTTTATGTTTTATTAAAAATTGTAGAAATTTTAACTTTACAAGAGGATTTTTAAAATAAATTTATTCACATAAAACTATAAAAAGATTCCTTTTTGAAAATATTTCAGACAAAGTCTAAAATTTAAATTTTAAAACATTCATTTACATAAAATTAAATTCATAAAAATCATTTTAAATACATGGAAATAAAGATAAATATTTAAAAAATAAATTATTAAAAAAATTAAATTGGGGATTTTTAATTAAAAGAATCCCTTACCTTGATTCTGAATCAATAAATACATTCTTTATCTTCCTAAATAATAAATATAGGTTAATTTATAATTTTTTTATAACCCTTTTCATGTTTATTATTCATTTTATATGACATATTACTATGTAATAAATTACATAATTATTTATGTTCACATGCAATGTTTTGACAATATTTATTTTATAAGTCCAAAATGGATTCGGTAGGACAAAATTTGTCATAGAAGTGATCATTAAATAATCTAGAGAATAATATTTTATAAATAATAATAATTATTATAGATCAATCATAATTTTAAATCCATCCATTATTTATCGTCATGAAATATAAACTATCTTACAATTATAGAGATTGTAGGTCATACATACAATGAGTAACGTTTTCATTATTCAATGATCATTTTGGAAATAATGCATGTACTATTTAATCATTAAAAAATGATAATAATATCACTATTATAATATTAATAATTTAAATGTACTTATTTATTTAATAAATTTAATGTGGAGGTTAAAAATGAATCACATTTCTTCATGGAGGTGATACTTCACACGTACGCACGAGCGATGTTATAATTTTTATGTGTATGGAAAGGTAAGAACATAATTTTTATATTAACTTTTTAATGAGAAATATTTTATTAATATCAAATTTAAATTTTAATTCCATCACTATAACTAGTCTTGAGATATGGTGATGGAAAACACATTTCATCGACATGTGAGGTGGTATTCCATCACACGCGCGAACGATAACTTCTTTTACCATTTGATGAACGTGGAGATAGATTTAGGAAATAATACATACATAATAAAATATCATTATATGTAGTATATTTTAATCATTATTTTATCATTGTTAAATATGTTATTATCAATGTGGAATAATAAACAAAATAGAAAAGCTCGATTAAAAATGATACCTCCCCTTTAGAAAAACATGATTTCTTAACACCTTAAGACAAGTAAGGAGGGTGTTATTACAAAATTAATGGTATATAATGTAGGGAAGGATTATCGGATGTTATTGTGGCATATCATGGGAATATGGTTTATTATGTATTGAATTAAGAAGAATGTGTTCCATTTTAAAGGAGTGGGGAGGGCCACTCTTTAAAATTTTCAAAATATTTAATTAATATAAATTAATTTTTCTACAAAATGGTATAAAAATTGATTTACTCATAACATAAGATGATTATAACACTAAATAATCTCATAAAATAAAAATTATACATGTTTTGACTATTCTATAATCCTTATCTTTTGGGTTTTAACAAATATTTAACCCCTTTAACTCTTACCCTGATAACATGTAATTTAAACATTGAGAATTAAAATAATTACTATAAAATGTCAAACTACCAATAAATGAATACCTGATGAAATTTTAAACCTTATGAAAATAATTTGGCGAAAATATGTATTTTTCAAAATTTTATATAATTTAATGAAATAATATTTATTTTAAAATATCATTATTATTAATTTTTTCAAAATTCGTTATTATGTATTTTTATAAAACATGATGAACTCAAACCAAAACATATAAAACATCACTAATATGAAAACATAATCTGTAAAATTCTTGTATGAAATTAATTACCTCAAATTATATTTATTTTAATATTTTTAATATCATTTATTTGATATTTCCATTAATTAGACAATTACTGTATCATCATTTAGAAATCCATTAAGGTAATTATTTATTAACTAAAAATGATCAAATAAGTTACCATGATTAAGATATGTATTTTATCTTTCAAAAACAATTTATAGTCGACTATACCCCCTATTTAATCCAATATTAAAAATATTTTACTTCTTTAATAATAAATAGTGAAAAGTATAACTTTTCATTGAATAAAATATTATAAATGTTATAATCTCATCCAAATAACCATAAATGGGCAGAGAACATATCCATTAATTCTTATAGAAAAAATACTTATCCAATAAAATTTAGGCAAGTACTAGGGTCATTTTATAATATTTATAATATTATTTTTCCCTTAGTAACTTGATTTACCCTTAACTATATGAAGAAAAATTACTAAAGGAACTATTAACATGGACTAAAAATAAATAGGAACTAGTTAGTAAATTTTTTATCTTATGATTCCAAATATTTAATCCATTTTTAAAAATTAAAACACCATAATTGGTTATAACTAATTTAAAATTAATCTCATAGAACGGAAAAATGAGTTGTTAATGTGAAAACACACAAAAGTTTGAAATGTTTTAAATACAATTTCATTGTGAAATTGATTCTCATGAAAAAAATTAGATTTTTTATTTATAATAGAACTATTTAAACTTTAAAATAATTTTTTTATGTAATTTTAATACATAATAAAATTAAATGAAACAAAAGTTTTCAATGAAAATGTTGTAATTGTCACTATTCGTCAAAAAATAAATCTTATCATAAAAATCTGTATAATTAAACCAAAGATAATTTTTATATTCATATTTTTTGGTTTATTTATTAAATTAAAATTTATAAAGATCGAAAATATAGTTTTATAATATATTTTCCATTAATAGGAGAAAAACCTACCTTTTATAAAAATACATCATTAATGCTTAAAATTAGATTTTTTTATCGTATGCCTATAAAATATTTTGAAGGAATGTCAAATTTTTTATAAAAATATACAAACCATATTTTTATAATTAAGTCCATATTATTCATACCACCATTCTAACAGCTAGTTTAATGTGGAAACATTAAAATAATAATACTTATTTGTTTATTTTAAGATCATTGTGGAGTATGATGTATGATATAAAATATATTGTTTACTTCTTAAAATATAATGATGTTACATTCTACCCTCATTTAATAAATTCTTTTCTCAAGATTGAAACTCGGATTTGGTAACATCGGTTTTACTTTTCAATGCAACTTTGTTGAAATCACACTTCAACAAAGGGCCAATAAAACAACCACTTTAAAAGGAAGAAAGGGAAGTTTGAAGGTCACCTAAGATAACAAATACTAGATCTCCAAGTAGAAAAACATGTAAATGGAAGATAAAAATAATTATCAATCTTTGATAGAGAGTGATAGAGAAGTTGGTCATGAGAATGTAAGTCATCACAAAACCATAAATCTGTAATGTATTAAAGGGCCATTGGTTTATTAATAAGAAAAGTAAAAAAATAATGAATTTTATTGATCATTTTCAAAGAGTTGAGGAATTATTTTTCTACCTTTAATAACAAAAATGGTAGATATACTTAATTCCAAATAATATTTTTTCCCTTTAATTAATTTCCACCACAAATTTATCTCTTTCACTATATTATTATTATTCAAGATTATTTTTTTATACATGAATCACTGGAATAAACTTATAAAGACTCAAATAATGTAAAACATATTAACTTTACAGTTTCATTTATCAAAACATTAACTAACACAAAAATGGTTTGGATAATATAAGATAATTCATTAAAAATAAAAAACATTATATGCTAGAAAACTTTTCCAATCTTCAAAATCCAATAGTAAAACCAAATGTAAATCATTAAATCATTTACTAGATAAATATCCTTAAAATTAATTAATATAGTCCCAACTAATATTTAATCCCAATGAATTTATCACATAGTCTCCCAAGATAAATCTAATTATTTGACTCCAAATAACATCAATTACTCTTGAAGTATCATACCAATATGTAATTTCCCTAAAAATAGTAATGATACACTAACAATTTTCATAAATAACCATAACCACCACAAATCCAAAATAATATCATATATTGTTCCAAAAGAAAATTCAACCTTTACTACTGAATGTTTAACTCATTAATTTCATTCTTCATCCCAATTATGTAATTACCCACAATTATCTCAAAATAAGAGATCATATAAACTATAAATGCTACCAATAACATTAATCTTATTACCACCACAATTAAAAGATTTATTCGTGAATTAATATTTTTTATACTAGAAAAACATAATGGTTACATATACCTCGATCATTTATCAACACCCAAATAGTTTCTCCCAATCAATTGATGAAATAAAATTATCTATAAATAATGTTATAATTTTTCCAATTTCATAATCATTATATAGAATATATCCTTATGATTTGTTAATATCATGTTCAAAAAGGATTCTAACCTAAAATCCAAACAACATGGTATTTATTTATTATATTGATGTCCTCATTATCTTCCATTGACTAGTAAAAATACATTCAATAGAAATATTAATGTCCTTAGTTGTATTCCAATTTTAAAATAACATGGATGAGTTATGTATTTTAATGAAATTAATAGAAACACAATGATGCATAAGAAATATTAATGAAATTCAGTTGTGTTGGACAATCAGACAGTTTTTTGCATGTGATTTGGATGCTCAAAATTATTTCAAGATCATACAAAGAATCATTTTTCCATGATAGAAATTATTAAATAATCTAAAATAAATAATAATTTTGTGTGAGATACTTATATATCCATCATGATAAACGATCTTTAATATGGTAAAAATAACTACACTAAGGTATGAAAAGAATTTTTTCATAATAAAATGAAAACAATACCCATATAATTTCTATAATACATTATCCTCCAAATAAATTATAACTATATAAATTACCCTTATAAATAAAATCTACTAATATTTCATTAATCACCTCAAAATACATCAATAAAAACAAAAAAGTGGTTTCAAAGACCTTCAACATATAATTGACCATACACTTCAAAATCTATGATGAAGTCTATAACACTTAAGAAAACCTCAAAATAAAACATCATAATCTCCAATATTATCTAAAATATCATTTGATACCAACTATAAAGACCCATATTTAAATAATTTATATTCTAGTGTTATTGAACTATAATTAAATTTCAATTTTTTCACCAATGGAAACCCACTAAAAACATTATTTCATTTCATGAAACATCTTAAATACTTTCATCGTGACATATTATTTTTCTATAAAAATCATTGAGACATTGAAAAACATTTTAAAACATGGGATGGGACAAAATTATAAGTAAGGAACATAAATGAATATAAACTATTAGTCTTGTAAACCCACATTAAACATTATCTAAAAAATAATCATTTGTACCTCGAAAAAGGAATCATCATTTAAAAATATCTGTATATTACATTCTAAAAATAAAATGATTTTCATGAAAAATCATAAGAAATAATATGAAGGATAAGTAGGTTACTTGGGATATAAATTTCCATATCACACATAAAAAATATTATAGATCTCTAAACTATATAGGGAGTAACCATAATTTTTACATTTGGAATAATCACCATAGTATTGTTCTCATAAAAAATTAGGATAAAAATTATTAGTTAACTCGATAACATTATCCAATGAATTAAAGAGAAATAACGATCTCACACACCATAATTTAATCAAGTAAACACGCATACACATAAAAATGGCCACGAACCATAACATAAGAAAAACAGATAAATATTCAATAAAAAATCATTATTGAGGAAAATAAAATTCAAATTTTGAAATCACATTTCATTTTTATAAGTTATAAACTCATAAATGAAACAAATTATTTGAAAATAATATTGAAAAATTATAAAATTAAAATTAAAATAATTAAAGAGATATGAAATAGGGAAATGGTTTTCATTCTGTATATGTTAAAAAAAATTCCTTTTGGCTTTTTTTAAAAATAGTTGATTTAGTAACCTTAAGGGAGGATTTTTAAATGAGACTCATTCAAATAAAATCATAAAACAATTAATTTATGAAATTTATTTGGTTAAATTAAAAATTTAAATTTTAGAAAATACATGTTCATACAAATAAATTTATAAAAACAATTTTTAAAACATGCGAATAAAGAGAACTCTTTATAAAGTATATCGTTAAAACATTTAAAATGTTCATTTTCTGTTAAAAGAGTCTCTAACCATGAGTCTAAATCATCACATAAAATATTTATTTTCATAAATAATAAAAAAAATTTAATTTATAATATGTTAATAACATTTTTATTATAAATTATTCCTTTTATGTAACCTATTACCATGTTAAAAATTATATAATAGTTTAATTTCAAATAGGATGTTTTCAAAAATTTCTCTTCATAAGTCCAAAATTACATTAGTGAGTTGACTAAGGTCAAAGTATTCATCATTAAATCATCCTTAAGAAAATATTAATGACATAATAAACATTACTATATATCAATTATACGTTAAAATCCTTCCATTAAAAATGGTAATGAAAAATGAACTATGTTACAATTATAGAGATGGTAGGTCATACATACACATGAGTATCATTCTCAATTTTCAATAACCATTATGTAAAGAATGTAAGTATTATATTAAATTTATAGAATTATAATAATATTTTTATTATGACTTTAGTAATTTAAATATTATTATTTATATCAATAATGTGATGTAGAGATGAAAAATGAATCACATCACTTCAAGGAGGTGATAATTCACACAAACACATGGAAAATGTATTCTTTTTCCTAATCATGAATAGGTAAGAAATTAAATGATATATTATACTTTAATAATGATATATATATCATTAATATCATATAAAATCATTATTTCCATCATTATATCCATTTTTTAGAGTTGGTGATGAAAAATGAATTTAATCAGTTCGTGAGGCGGTAGTCCATTGTTCACACGAATGAGACCTTATATTCCTATTTTATGGAAGTGAATATGGATTTTGATAATGATAAAGAAAATAATAATATATATATATATATGTATGATAATGTATTTATTAGTTTATAAAGGTTCAAGAATGTTAGAGGAATGTGGGAGAATAAACAATACAAAAAAGATTTATTAAAAATGATTCATATTATTTAGAAATAATTCATTCCTTAAATACTTAAGACCACTGAGGATGGAGTTATGACTAAAATAATAGATATATAATGTGTGTATGGAATATATGAAAGGAAATGGGATGATTGTTTTGGATGGAAAATGTTTTTGTAGTGTATTGAAACAAGAATATTGGGTAACCTTTTATAGGAGTTGAGAGGGGAACTCTTAAAATGTCTCAAAATATTAAACTAATATAAAACAATTTTATGATACAAATGGATCCAATGTAGACTATTTATAATATATTATTATTTTGGGAATTAATAATCTCATCCAAAGAATGTATAAAAGTTGTTACTATTTTTTAATCCTTATTTAACCCCTTTAACTCTTAACGAGATAACATGTAGTTTACACGTTAAGTGTTATTATAATTACTAGAAAGTGTCAAAATACCCATAAATTAATCATTTATAAAAGTTTAAACCATATATAAATTATTGTTTTTGAATATTACGTTTTTATAAATTTTATATCTTTTAAGAAAATATTATTTATTTTAAAATATCATTAATGTCACTTTTGACACAATTCATTATTTTCTCATCTACAAAACTCAAAACAACATAGTAAACTCAAACCAAAAATTATAACACTTAAATAAAATTTCAAATACTTCTATAATTTTTTTATGAAATTAAGTTTCCTAATATATATATATATATATATATTAATATTTTTAATATTAATTATTTGATATTCTATAAATTAAACAACCACTACATCATCATTGTGCATTCCTTTATGGTAATTATTTCATCCACAAAAATTAAAAATTAATTGAAATGATTAATTTATTTTATTTATTTATTTATAATATTTTAGGACGATTATATATTCTATAAAACTCCAAATTAAAAATATTTAACTAGTTAAAAATAAAAGTAAGACAAGTTTGACTTTTCATTGAATAAAATATTATAAATGATACATTGTCATCCATGTGGCCTTAAATGGTCACATAAATGATAATTTAATTCTTAAGGATGTAAAATAATTATCCAATAAAATGTGGGAATTTTTAGTGTATTTTTAGAATATTTATAATATTATTTGTTCCCATAATTACCCGATTTACCCTTAACCGTGGTAACAAAAATACTAAAGTTACTCTTTACATTAGAAAAAAGGAACCTATTTAACAAATTTTTAATATCTGATTCCAAATATTGAATCAAATTTTCAGAATTCCGAACACATATTAAGGTAAAATAAGTTTAAAATTAATCCAATAGACAGGTGAAACAATGAGTTTTTAAAGTGAAAGAAACATCCAAATATTTGATATGTCTTTATATCCAATTTCAATGTGTAATTTATTACAATGAAAAAATTGTATTTATTGATGTATTACTGAAATATTTTTAATTTGAACCAAATTTTGAATATCATATAAATATATAAATAAATTATATGAAAACATAGTTTTCAATTAAAATACAATATTTTTAACTATTCATCTCCCAATAAAAATTATCAGAAAAATACCAAAAAATAAACCATTGTATATTTTGATATTATAATTAAAAAAATTAATTTTATTATGTAAAATAACGTTTTTATAAGTTTGTACATTTATTTTCAAAATAGGTCTTCTGTTAAAAGGTGGTAAAACTCTATTTTTAGAAAAATGAAACTTTTTATGAATAAAATGTGTTTTGTTCTTATATTATGACTATAAAATCTATTGAATGAATGTAAAAAGTATATAAAAATATATAAATAATATTTTCATAATTCAATTAATCTATTTCATAAACTCTATTCTAACTACTAGGTTATAAAGATAGCATTTAAATAATAAAATATAGTTGTTCGTTTTAACATCGATGTGGCGTATCATGTTTGCTATCAAACATAGTGTTTTATTAATAAAATATAGGTAAATTATAATTTATATGTACAAATTTTTTTTAATGTTTCCCATACATTTATTTCATGCAAGCATGTTATATAATTATTGGGATGTTCTTATAGCCATGAAATCTATTTTATCCATCTTTACCGATATTTTATGATCTTATGTTGCTTTAACATGTTTAATGAGTATTATAATTTGTATTATGATATATTGTTGTGATTTATATGCCTCACATATGTTATCCTTCATGGTATGATATTTTTCCCTTATGAAGCTTTTGAGATCATCCCTTTATTATGGTTTCTATCCACCATCAGATGAAGATGATTATATCATATGGGATGTAAAGAAAAGATTATATATGAGCACAATAATTGAGAAATTATTAAAATTGTAATAAAATATGATGATTATGTTTCTAATATACAAGGTACTAAACCTCTTAGCCCTTGGTTCATGCAACTATTTTTGATATGTATTATCTAAATCATGATACAATTTTAATGTTTATGTTATGTCTATCTTGGATCACTTTACAAGCCAAATAAAAGTTCAAGAATGTATACCATATGTGAGATTAGTTATATCACTTAACAAGTTACTCTACTCATAATAATATGAACATGTCATCAAATACCAATCTAATGATCATAAATCTAGGATAACATTTCATTGCATAAATTCCATGGGGTTGTTATCATATCAGTTTTTATATTCTAAAAAACAAACATAAATGAATGATAAATTATTTCCGTTAATATATATTACATGATAAAACATGTTTCTAAAAAAATAATACTTGATAGAATTTTGCTAATAAATATTAACACAAGGATAATTTTATTTTTTAGATTGTTGATTTTCTATGTGAGGAATCTAAAAAATTATTCTTTCTCGTAGAATTGTATATTGTATAAAAATGGTCATGGTTTATAATAATTTCCAAAACAACAATGATTTTATAAATAAAAACAAAATCATTAATGAAACTTTTAACTCAAATTGCAGTTTCAATAATATGGGTAGTGGATGTGTTTTAAAAAAGGATTGTAAATATTTCTATTTAATAATTATTTGATATTGGATATATAATTGGCCAAAACACGTGAATTTGTTTAAGAAACATTATGGACAGTCCAAATCAGGTAATAATTTTATGAAGTCAATTAATTTTTAAGGATATTTTCTACAATGTATATATTAATCAATTCTTGAAAATTTGTACAAGAGCTATAAAATAAGGAATAATTTATGAATGAATTTATATTTTCTAATTCAAGAGTGGAAATATGTTTCTGATATATAGAATTGGTATACAATGGTTTATTTAAATCTTGAGGGATTTTGAAATTATGGAAAAATATTAACTATATATTTAAATTATTTTTTATTAAGTGAAATGGGAATTAAATTTTTAAATAATTTTTGTTATCAATAAATGAGATGAAAGTTTTTTTCATATGCTTTACGATTTTATCAATTCTATAGAATGGTTTTAAATGAATGGATAAAATAAATTTTCCATGACTAAAGTGTATTATCTAGTTTTTTTATAAAAATAATAGAGATTTACAACCATCCAACAATGGTATATTTTAATAAATAAAATAACTATTTCTAGGATATTACTATAGATAAATATATTTGAATATAAGAAATTATTATTTGTAGTTTAGTTTTTAACTATTACCATAAAATAAATAAATATTTTTTATAAAAAATTATTTATATATCATTGAATAATAATTTGGTAAAATTAAATTTCCAAGTGAATAGTTGGAGTACGTTTGAGCATGGAGATGGTCATTATTTACCACATAAACAAGAATACCAAAACCATTTAAAATGAACATCAAACTTTATCTGAATGGTTTTTAGGATGTGTGAATAAAGGATGATATTAATACAATGAGATACATTTATGTACATTACTAAATTTTTTGACGTAAAAAATTTAACTTATGATAAATATAGAAAATGATGAAAAATTAAATCATAGAAGAGTTATAAGTATTCGAAAATGATATAAATCATTAATATCATAAAATTATATTTTATAAAGAAGATTAATTTGTATATAATGATTATGTATTGAATATAAGGATTTTGTATCACAATCTCAAATTTTTTATTACTATTTCATCATAGGAGTAACCTCACTAAAGGAGTTTTGTTGGATGATTTTATTAGATGGAAACATCATGGCATAACAAGTGTTACATAATGATGTAATGATGTTATATTGATATATAATATACATAAAAGACGAAAAATATTGAACATATATTATGTATTTTGAGTCTTTCTATATTTTATATGGTAAATATGGATTTGTATATATGGTTTTGTTATTATCCCTAAAGTAATTAAACAATAAAAAATGTGTATCATGTTAAATAATATTATATCATATCTACAATTTATTCATGTAATCTATATATTGAATAGAATTAAATGTAAATATACCACATAAAGTATGACTACAAGTTTTTCCCAATCACTAGTATTTGTGGAAATTTAAGAGCATCGATGACATGTCAGGATTAGATTGATTTGGCTACGATATGTAGATTTTGAATTTCAACAATTAGGTTTAAAATGAGTTTTTTTGTTAAAGATAAGAAACCTTTTATTAGAAAAGGAATGTTATACACTATATCAATATTATACCTTGGGTTGAAGTTTCATATTAAACACAATTTCTCATGATTTTTATGTAATCTACATGAAAATATTCATTATTTGATAATATTATTTTTTTCTTCATTGATTTTGAGTAATTCTGAGGGTGGCTAGGCATGTATCAAATTATATGATTTGGATTTATTAATAAATAATATGTTTTAAAAATGACTAATTGTTTTTAAACATAGTTCCTTGATTTAAAAGGGCTGATGAAGTATGTGGACATGCCTTTACAAGTGACATAATATGCACTTATCAATTTAGGACAATGACATGTGATGTTATCATATAATTGGATGAATCAAATGAGATATATTCACATATATTATTTAGTTTTTACTTAAAAAATATGAATTTATTATTAAGACAATATGATATTGGCATATTTCACACCTCACGGTCACTCATTGTCTTGAACCAAGAGAATATATGATTATGAATGATGTATTTGATATATCTGGTTAACACGTGAATAATGATATATGTGTTATAAAGTGTTTATACTATATCCCATTTTAGATTATGAAATAATGAGGATTTTTTGTACGATGAACATAGTATATAATTAAGGATAATAGAGTTCATAATTGTTGTATAACTATTATGGCCCACGTGGTTTCACATATTGGTTATGTTAATTATGAAATGTCTTGTTTCAAATAATTTATACAAAATATTCCAGGAATAATGATAGATTATTTTGAATTTTTTTAACTATTCGAAAGGATTTTTAGATATCATATCAAAAGAAAATATATTTAATGTTTTTTAAGTTGAACGTATTAATAGGGAATGCATATTTATTTCAAGTGAGTGAATGAAATATGTAAAATAGAAGAACTAATTGCAATAAAGGTCACCACATAGTGGTTTTTGTTGAAGAAATCTATATTATAGTGATGTTTACTAAATCATGGTTTATTATATGATAGTTCATGCTATTTGGAAGAGTACATGAATCAATCATTACAGTGGTTTAAGATATATTTTATTGGTTTTGATGACATTGGATGAAATTAAAGAAGTTTAAAATGTTAGATGAATTATTAAAATGTTTAAAAATAATATCACAATAAAATAAAACATTTATTTGGACTTGTAACTTTGACAAAAAAATAATAAATATAGATATATGTTTGAGAAATATTTAAAAGCCTTGGAGAATAATTAGAGGCCTATTTTAAATGATTTAAGCCTTTTAAATAATGTGGGATTATTTTACATGAATTTTTTTATCCCAATTAATCTCTTTAATCTATATGCATATATTTTTATCTTCTTCTATCATTAAAAAAGTTATACAATGTTTTAAATAAAAGTATAATCCTACCAAACTGGTTGATGATTTTTGTTTTCAAATTCAAATTATTATTTTGACATTGATTTTAAATAAAATCTAAATTATAATGTCATTTGAGAACCTATATATACAGCAATCAAAAGAATATAACAAAAAATAATTTGAAAAATAAATACAATTTTTCGTGTCCAAAAAAATCCACAAACTAATGTGGTAGAATATGGAAGGAAGAAAATGGCGACATAGGATGGTAGGGCAGCTTTATGTTCGGATACAAAATCATACACCTTGATTCATAAATCTCATGACTTGAATGAAGCACGCATCACTAACATTAGTAAACTATGTTGCTTCATCAAACAAGGGACACAGATTTTACCAACACTAATGGGTATTGATGCATTTCAATTCACTGCAATGAGACAAAACCATTGTTTTCACTAGAAGAAACTTGAGAGAAAATGATGAGAAAACAAATAATACCAAGAAAAATCATTGATAGACCAAACCAACATTAACCTAAAAACATGGAAATGGGCATTGAAATTCATCAGAGTGGAATCCTTACAACATATCCTATATCTAATACCATGAAATTTAGGCACCTATAACATCCACTACCGAGATAAAACATGCTAATTCCATGATATACAATTCCATCAATAAAAAAATGTGATTTGAATGATTATAAATTACAATGAATGGGAACCCAAATGAACCAGACAAAAAAAATGTAAATTCAATAATTCTAAAAATGGTGACGAATAATAGAACCCTATCATTTATACCATCTCTATTATTGAAAAAAATATTCCCACTATATTAACAACTATAAGAACCTTGACCAGACCAAAACATCAATCTCCAAATCCACAACACACTAAAACAATAACACCCTGAGAATTTGGGAAATATATTTTTTCAAATAAATTTAATATTTCAAATATTATTCATTATACTGAAAACCAATTTTATATTGAGTTACACACAATACTATGTTTAGATTGTGCTAAATACAACACAGATTGTAGATCTTGTTACAAGAAAAACCGAGTTTAAATGAATCATGATATACTATTAAAATACTATTATTTAACATGATAATTATCACTAAGCTGTTGGAATTAAATGTAAGAATATGATTAATTAAATTATAAAAATATATGTTTTACACATCATATATAATTAATTATTTGGTTATTAATTAATTATAAATGTAATATAACCCATTTGAAAATAGAGGAAATCATTTTATGTTAAATAAATTTTTCTTTGTGAAAAAATAAGATTTTTATAATAAAATTTAAATAATAAATTTTGATTAATTATATTAACTTAATGTATAATTTATATATTAAATAAAATTTTTAACATTCATCTTATGTGTTTTCTAAAAAAAGATATAAGAATTTAACCAATTTTATGTATTAAAATTGCTTTTTTCTAAAAATAAATTTTGTCACCTTTTTCATAGATATTTTAAAATTATTTTTTCCTCTTTTAGAAAATTTATTTGTAAAAAGATAAATATATTTAATATAATATTATCAATATAATATTATGCTGAATTTTATATAATTTCCTAAATACATAAATTTTTCAATGGATAGTAAAAAATAATATTTTTTGATTACGAATTGACATTTATTTTAGCAATTTTAATAACATCAAAATTTGTTGTGTTGGTTTTAAAGGAAACATTATTTCAAATATATATATATTAATATCATATAGGTTATTGGTATAATTATCATTAATGATTTGTAAATAAAACTATTTTTAACTTTTGAACATTTTCACTTTGAAACCCCACTTTCTCTTTGTGTCAGCGAGATTAATTTTAAAATAAACATTTCCATTTCTTGGAATTTAATTATGAAAAATTTATTCCATACTAATAATAATATTAATTTATATTATTTAACAAGGTGAACATAATCTTTTACTACAATTAATAGTAATAACAATAATCATTATTTACAATAGTTAAGGTAAAATTGGGTTTTGGGGGGGCATAACTAAAAAGATATGGGTTAAAAATGTTGTAAAACATGTAAAAAACTATTTTATGTATAAATTATAACATTATAACTCATAATGTTTTACAATGGACCATTTACAAGAATTTTGGATTGTTAAAAACATGGTTAAACCTTTTTTATTTCAATAATTACAAGTGTACCACTCACCTCACTTTTCAAAGGACACCCCAATTCTCTCCTCTTCACACATACAAAACTGATTGGTTCATCCAATTCCTACCAAAATTGCTTCCTTAATTCCCTTATATAACCATAGAATCATAATTTGGGTTAATATTTTGACCTAATAAACCTTTTGGTGAAAACTAATATTAGTTTTCTGAGGAAGAGGTAACATCCCCAAATGAAAATATTATTTTATTTTCCACCAATTAATTAAATTATTAATAAACCATTATGATATAATAAATTTGAGTATATTAAATATTATGAGACATTGTTATATTAATTTATGCCAAATAATTTTTTTATTATAAAAAAAAAGACACTTTGAGGGAAAAGTGGAAACCGCACATATTATGCCTTACACTTTAAAAATTCAAACCAAATCCAAATTCGAAAACCAAAAGACAATAGTGTCTCTGTGACATCCATCGTGCAATCAAATCCCGCAAATCACGCTGCCACTGGTAAACGCGTGTCACCATCATCATTACAACACCATCCTCATCCCTTTAGAACCGCACTAGAGATCACAACACGCCGGTGAGAACCCCACCTTCATCATTCTAGCACCTCCAGAGACATCACGCCAGCCAGAACTTCACTGAAGACCACTCTCGCACAGCCACCTCGAGTCTACCATCCATCTGCCAAGAATTCCACGAAAGCAGAGAGCCGGCTACAAACCGTCGTTCATTATCACCAGCGATAACCCTCAAAAGACTTATCCACAAAATCACCACCTGCTCCGTAGAAAAAATCAAAAACATCACTGAGTTCAAACATGATCAAACAAACCACCAGATCTGCACCAAATCACAGATTCCAAAAACCAAACACATCTGAATCGCATCTCGAACCAAATTAACCCAAAATAAATATACCTGTAATGATTCATGATCATCGCAGAACCACCAAGAACACAACCAAGGACAACTTCCAAATCCACCATCATAACCTCTGAAGAAGACCGCATCATACCCTCAAAGAACTCAACCACGTAGGTGATGGCCTTCAAATGCTGAGAAGCCACCAAAGGACAATAACGAGCTGCCGAGAAAAAAACCATGAACGCTCTGAAGAGTATTCCGAAATCTAGTTTTATGCCCGCAGATCTGAATCAGCACCGCCATAGAAGCCCATAATGCATCTCCATAGTAATAGAGGAAGCCATGATCCATCGTAGAGAGAAAAGAAGAATCTGAAGAAAATCCACCACTGGAGGGAAGCAGCGATTGGAAAAACCCTCCCCTCCCTAGACCAGACCAACTTCATTGTCAGCCTTCAAAGGGACACCGACGCATTGAGAGCATCTGCACAGCGCCATCGCCCCACCTCCGAGATGACCCAGTTGAAGGAGACACAAGACAAGGCGGCCGGAGAGGGAAGGAATGCGAGATTGGGGGAAAACCCAAGTACTTTTCATCTTCTATAAAATTGTTTATGAAATAATTCTTTTGTGTGTATGGTAGACTACCACCTCATGAACAAATGTTAAAATTTTTCCATTACCACCTCTCATGAATGGATATAATGATGTATTTATTATTTATATGTATATGATATTTAAAATATTATTATGATTTTTAATCCTGATATCAAATTTTATTTCTTACATTATATTCCATTTGATTATGGAAACTTCATTCATTGGTAAAACCGACTACCACCACACTAAGCGATGTGTATCATTCACGCTATACATGGTTTATAATAATGATGGATTTAATGAACATGTAAGAAATATATGACATGAAAATGATATATTACTCTATAAATTCTCCATGTGATCTTTCAAAATAATTTTACATCTAAGATGAAATCCTTTAATGTTACTAATGTTTTACTGGGGGTAAGATTCAATGATACCATCCTTATTCCTTCTCTGGATGGTTAATGTTTATGTTAATTAAATTTTTATAAAACAAATTTTCCATGTGTTATGACATTTCTAATTGAGGAAATTATTATTATATATATTTTATTTAGATTATTTATGTTGTGATGATACGAGGAATTTTTTTATAATACTATAGAAAACATAAGTATGATATCTATTATGAGATGGATGGGACCTATATCTAACTACATTAGATTGGGTAAATATTTATATCTCATGAGATAAAAATGGTAAACATTTAAGGGCATGATAAACCAGGGGAAATTGGTGAGTCCTGATCCTCTATGGGAAATAGGTGAGTTCATATCCACTATGGGAAATAGGTGCATCCAAGTCCACAATGGGAAATAGGTGATGAGTCATGATCCAAAATAGGAAAAAATGAAGATAAGTATTAACCCAATATATTTATTATATTTGTAGTTATCCTTGATATATGAATTGGTTTTTCATATTTATTAGGATTTCTTAGTTTTATGAAATTATATTATGGTTCATTATTGATTTATGATGATATATCACTCTTATGGACATTTTGTTTCTTAAATGAAAAAATTTAATTCCATGAAACATGTTTACGATATATGAAAGGTAGGGTATCAAATTATTAAATTATTTTAATAATCACATAAAATTATTCTTATCTTATTCATTCATATGATCATGGATTGATATTGTAACGTCTCAGAACCGGATGCCACCCAAAACGGTGCCCCAAGCGAAGTTGGTCAAATGGCCTCAAGCACATCTCCCCTTATGCCAGTGGAAATCGACTAGTAGCGAGGACCTAGATGAGTCAGTTGGGAGACTATACAATCATTATAAAATTATTACAATGGAAGTCAAACATCGAGTAAATAAAGGAATTGAAATAAATACCAGACAACTGAAAGTAAGACAAGATAAGTATACATATCAATAACTAGAAGTATCTCATGTACAAAATGATGAAAATGGTAAAAGTATATAGAAATAATCCAAAATAGTTACATGGAAAGGTAATATAGTATAATTATCCCAAAAAGAAAAAAAATACCAAAAAGGCACCCTAGAATCGCAAGCTACAGCTTGGTCTTATGCCCCCCTACTCCAAAGCCTCCATCTATAACCTATACTAGAGAGATTTCCCCTATCATCAGCTACCACCATATAATCTATTTGGGTCCCCAAGGAGGCCCAAACAGGGTGTGAGATAAATATCCTAGTAGGAAACCACCAAGGTCTATACAGTTCTAACAACAATTCAACAATGATGCTAGCAAGTGAAAACAACTAGTAAGTAATTGTGTATGAACATGGTATAAGTACACTGCAGTAAGAAAAACGAAAAAACCCTCAAGGCTACCTACAAAATAGATTCATCTCATAATAAGACGGCTATAACAAAGTGAAAAAGCAAGTCACATGGCCACCCCATACATCCATCTGTATACTATAACCCATAGCCACATGATATAGAGAAAACAAGTATTCCATGACCACACTATATAGTGAAGAAAAAATCCTATAGCCTCACAGTCTAGTGATGTGTAGTCCTTAAGGGAAGGATCCAAGGTGTTAGCAGACCAAGGTATCCAAGTATTAATTCTAGACCATGGAGGGATGAATCCAAGGAGCTTTTCCAAGACATCCCATCGATTCCCATGGGGTTCCATGGTGGAAACTCGGTTAGGCACAAGTTGGGGTCCTAGTATCATAAAAATAGCAAGTCCTATAGGAGACCAAGTAAGCCGGATCCACAGGGTAGCAAGGCCCGAGGCATCCCATGGAATCGAGAACCAAGGGGCAGTATCAAACCAGGGCATCCACTATCGCATTCCAAATCCACAGATAGTAGTCTGTGGCATCTATCAAACCATACCTTAATGCTTTAAAGCATTAAAATTAAACATTCATAACCATGTGAGTATATATACTCACATCAACAAGAGCAAGCCCTGAGTATTCCCACTAATGAAAATGATTTTTCATTTTCCATGAATATGGGCCTACCCTCCCCTGTAGTCCATTTAAGATGCCACTAGTTATTTCCTAAATGTATAACCATCCATATTATCCATTTAACATTATAAACTGTAAAAATAATTAAGGTATAACATGATATTCTTTAAGAAAGAAGGTATCACATCTCCTAAATAAGTTGTTCAAGCTATCAAGGCATTAAAAGGCTTCCTCAAACTAGGAAATCACACGTACACACCCCTTGGGTGGTTTAAATAGGCCTAAATAAGTTATTTTCTTAAGTTTCACCCCAAGCGTTACCTCAAAATGAGCTACAGGTAAAAATGAACCTAAAGAAAACCAATGGTCAACCTCACTAGATCCAACTACAACTACTACTATAAAATCGCTAAAAAATAGGTCTCTTCACAAAGTCTGATGGATGGCGTAAATGTCGAATGCCCAAAACCACCCAAAAAAAGATAAAAGAATGTATATAACACCTACCTCACCTCGGTAGTAGACATCTCATCTAGTGTCGAGTCCTGATTCATCCCGGTTTGGAAGAAATCTAAGAAATAGATGAAGAACAGGATATTAAGGCATTAGAGCCTAAATCCACACATCACATTCTTTGTTATGAAGAATCATGAATTACTATAAGGACTTGAGTACCCATCGGTGTGGATTCAATAAGACAATCAGTGTTCTAAATGGAGGTTGGATGCAAGAACTGTCTCAAAGCCTATTCTAGGTGCCAAAGGGGAGAGCTCTACAGATCTTATGTGCATACGAGAAGAAAACCCAATTTAGTTTCAAAAGTAAATTTGTTTTTAATTAAAAAATTAAAAAACCAACACAATTGGGTTGCACAGTTTACCCAAATTGTTTCCCAAACCATACAGAAACCATGAACACCTTACTTTATAGAAAGGATCAATTCACACGGTTACCCTACATGGTTTACTAACCATGCGATAACATTACGAAATTGTTTATCTAAAAACCTACATCATTCATACCTATCACACAGTTTGAACAAACCATGCGTAGGCCATGTGAAAACCGTGTTCCAGGTCGTTTTTAGCCCAAAACATGTTTCTGGGATCCAAAAAATCCCTTGACACCTCCAAAACACTTGTGATCAAGTTAAGCAGTCACATAAGGCTATAACAAGGCATTTAAACCAAAATAAAAAGGATCTCTACCTCGTATGAAAACCCATGTTCTTACAATCTTCCCCTATATATAAATTCATCCTTGAATTGGTCTCTGAAAGGTGGTAAAGATTCTTCTAAAAACAAATTTGGCCTATGAGCACATATGGTGGCCTCCCTCTCCCAGGTCTCATCCTGTAAACGATCATGCTACTATAACACCTATACTAGAGGGACTGACTAGCATCAAATAACCTTAGTGCTTCTATCCACTATTTGAATCGAATGCTCCTCAAATGAGGCATCAATCTAAATCTCATCCTCCTCGGGCTGAAAAATGTGAGATGGGTCTTAGTGATAATGACATAGCTGAGATTCAGGGAAGACATCATGCATGGATTGGTACCTCTGAGGTAACTGCAACCGATAGACAAACAACCAGACTCTTTGTAGAATCTCACACATCTCGACATATCTTGGTGAAAGATTACCATGTCTCATGATCCACTAGTGTCCCAAACTCAGTGAAACATGCAGGAAAACCCAATCCCCTACCTCGAACTCTATAGTTCATATTTATTGATCGACATAAGATTTATGATAACATTGTGTAGTATCCATCCACTTTTATGTCATCTGGACCTATTCTGAAGTCTCCTACATGAGATACAGTCCCAAAAAAACTTCCTCTTCTACCTCTAACTAGCACAAGGGAGAACAGAATGGACTACTATTTAATGGCTCATAATTTTCCATTTGTGTCATCACTAGATAAATGTTGTTTTAGGTGAAATGAACCATGGGAATATACCTCTTCCAGGAGCCCCTAAAAACAAGGATGCATTCTCACAACATTTCATCTAGCCCCTATATCATACGCTCTACATTTCCATTAGTCGGAGGAAGGTATGATGTGCTCAGAAGAACCTATGTACCCAATACCCTCTAAAAATTGTTCCAAAAACAAGACATAAGGAAAGAGTCCCTATCTAAAGTGATAGTGTGTAGGACCACATGATGTTGTACCACCTTTTAGATGTATAACTATACAACATTAGCAACACTGATGGTCTTCTTGATCAGTAAGAAATATGCATCCTTCTTAATCTCGTAAACAAAAACCCACAAAAATCATTACCTCAAAGAGACCTTGACAATAATGTAATGAAATCCGTCATGACATCATCCCATTTCCACACTGGTGTAGTTAACTGCTATAAAAGCCCACCTAGTCACTGATGTTCTGCCTTCAACTACTGACAAATGGAACACCTAGTTACAAAACTAGCTACCTTTATCTTCATTATCTACCACCGATACTGACATCACATGTTATGGTACATCTTGGTAACCCTGGGATCCACTGCCCAAGATAAAGAATGAAATTGCTATATTAGCATCTCATGTATATCCACTAGAACCCAAAATTGTCCATGGATACACATGATCTCATCATCACCTAATGTATTACCAAAAGGAGGGTCATCACCTTCCACACCTTCCCGTAGAACCAGGCTTTCAAAATTTTATAGTTGCTTCTTCCTAACTCTATCCAATATGGTAGATGTTATAGTTAAGAATGTAATAAAAGTATTCCCCTGTCTTTCATGCACCTCCAGATGCATCTTAGAAAACAACTCCATAAGCTTCCACTCACTACTGGACTACTACACTACATGTATCTGAGTCCTTCTCAGTGCATTGACCACTGAATTTCCCTTAATAGGCATGTAGGAATGCTTGAAGTCAAAGTACTTTAGTTTCTCCAACCACCTTCACCTACTCAAATTCAGATAACACTGCATAAAGATATACTTGAGGATTTTGTGGTCAGTGTACACCACAAAACACTCTCCTAGTAAATAGTACCTCCAATAGTGCAATGCGTGAACAACTATAGCTTGCTCAAGATCGTGCATAGTGTAGTTCCTCTCATGAGGCCTCAACTAATAAGACGCATATTCCATGACTCATTCTACCTACTTCACCACTGCACCAAGCCGAATAGATAAGGCATCGTAGTAAATTGTGTAACTTTGTCCCTAATTTGGTAGTATTAGGACTAGTGCTAATATAATCCTCTCTTTCAGCTATGGAAAGGCTGTTACGCAAGAATTTGACCACAAAAACTTCAAACCCTTCTTATTCAATCCCATCCAAGGGGATACTAAGGGTTAGAAGTCCTGTATAAAATTCATAAAGTAACCATCTATACCAAAGAATGTTTTTATGTCAAACACGATCATTGGTTGTCCCCATGAAACTATAACTCTCACTTTCTCTAGGTCCACTGACACTCCTGTCTCTATGATGATGTGACCATGAAGTGAATCTAATCCATCCAAAAGTAGCACTCTGTGAGATTAGAATATAACTTATTCTATCTCAGTGTATTATAAAAAAACTCAAGATGGTTGGAATGGTCATGTTGATTGTGATAATACACCCATAGATCTTCAATTAATACCACAACAAAATAATTCATTTAAGTATGTAACACTCGGATCATCAGTGCCATGAAAAACACTGGCGAGTTTATGAGACCAAACCAAATAACCACAAACTTGTATAACACATACCTCCCTTCGGAGGCTATATGAGGTATGTATACAGGTATAACATGTACCTGGTGAAATTATGACCTCCATTAAATCTTTGAGAACACTTGAGCTCCTCAAATCTGATGAAACATGTCATATATCCATGGAAAAGGATATCAGTTTTTAACCGTCAGTTGGTTAATATTATGATAATCCACATAGATCCTAAGAGTTCCATCCTATATTTGTTTTAACGCAACCAGATAACCCCACAGAGAAGTACTATGTCTAAGAAACCCATTCACCTCCAAATACTCTAGCTGCCTCTTGTGCTCCTGCAACTCTATCGTTGACATCCTGTATAGTGGAATGGATACTAGTATAACTCGTGGAACTAGCTCAAAAGAGATCTCAACCTCTCTCTTGGGAGGTAAAATATAAAATTAATTAGGAGATACATCTCTGAAACACTAAACCACTGGAGGAAAGCCCACCCGACTCACTACCCGATCATCTAGAAAAAACAAGCAATCTAGGCTATTATCCTTCCAAGCCCACGGTTCTCAGGTCCATCTCTTCTCTCATAAAAATACCATTCACCCTTGTGAATAAACACTGAACCCTCTTGTGATGTGAATGTCACCATCCAACAATAACAATCATCATATTCTCGAAAATCCATGAGCCAATCCATTATAAGAATTACAACAAACCCTGTCATCTCGAGGACATATAGATCCCAAATGAAGTGAAACCCTCCGACGTTAATGGGACACTCCATACACTAGAACAAATCAATAATTCTAACTTTTGACAGTGTTTCTAGCATCAAAATTCTCTTAGAAAGCTAAACCAAAATCCCAAGGATTTTTACCACTCATGAAAATATAATACTATGAGAGGAACCTGTATCGAAAAGAGGAGATACAATAGTATAAGCTACGAAGATCGTACCTCACATTGTAGATTGTATATGATCCTGCTTTAGTTGGGCCATTACCCAAAATAAGTATGTCTTGTACCACAACCATGTGATCATAATTGGATGACCTGAGCTGATCCACCCTATTGTCTCTGAGAACTCAGTGTCTGGATACCATAACCATGGCCACCACTGCCCTCGCCTGACTATCCTTCACTACTCTAGTTCCCCTCCTGACGTGGATCTGAAGTCCTTTCTTAAGAACCTGATGTCAGAGATGACCCCATAACACTCACAACTGGAGAGAAGGTATTACAAAACCACTTTACGTGCCCCATCCTACCGCAAGCTCGAAACTCGACTGGGTCGTGGTCACACTAATTTTTCATGTGGCCTTTCCTACCATAATGATGGAAAAACACCATGTTGTCTGCACTGACCGTTTGGCTAGAACTCACATCATGGGAACAAAAACAATTAAGCTTCCTCTCTGAATACGTAGATAAATTAGGGAAAGTAACAACAATCCCATATTCAATAACCCATGATTCCGTCAGATTCCGTTATGTAATCTACACTTGATTCACAATATCAGTTATAGGAGGAAACCTGAGCATGTTGTCCTGAGATATTATAGCACGTCTAAGACCTTCTTCAAAGCGCCTCTCCATCGATAGATCACCAGTAAGATGGATCGACACAAAACACTACAACTCTGTAAATCATACCGAGAGTTCCATAACTGTCATGTCACCCTGCAACAGACACATGTACTCACTAGCCCATTCTTATTTAAAAGTCACAGGGTAAAAGTAGTCATAGAAGTGGGTTTGTAATTAATCAGAACCCATATTCCATAGACTATCAGCCTGGTTCAAAACATCATACTAGCTCTTTGCCTCTCCACATAGCATGTAAGTCGTGACCTTGAACCTCCACTCTGGATGCATCTTCAAATGCAAAAAAATTGCTAATGTGGTCTCTATACATAGCTCTATAGCTTGTGGTCCACCATCCCATGAAAATATACAAGGATGTTGTTGCTGGAACACCCATGTCATCTCACCCATAATCAAGGCTAGCTGTGGTGCTCCCTGGAAAATATGCATATAGTGATTGAAACCCCAGTGGAATTTTGCCTCAACACCTATGTATGGAAAATAATTATGAGTCATAGTTGGAACTATAAGATGATAAACCAGTATTCCATAGCCCACCATCTCAGAAGTATGGTCATTGCCTCCCTCATGGCATACCACTGGAGGATTTCATGGGGTAATGCCTCTACAATGCCAAACACAGACCTTAGTAAATAATCACATCAAAGCACAAAGCTCAAAAGCATAGGAAATGCCAAAATCCATCTAGAAACCATGTCAACCCAAAACCTACTCCTAAACCTAAGATTTTATAAGGAACATCCAACAAAACACTAAGAACTGTGCCTCTTACCCACTCCAAAGTGGGGTCTAGTTCAAGTTTCCATTTCCATTTCACATTCAGTTATTTAGGAAATTCCACCTAGGGTTTACCAATTCCTGAATCCATGAGGCCCAATAACAAATCATAAACCCAAAACCTAGTTCCCATTCAAACAATACATGTAACCAGTTCATTCAACATTTACATTTCATTATTTGTTCATTTCCCAATTCATAAGGGCTCATAATACTTAAGAATTGAAAGATGATGTCACCCCATTACATATACATTACTCAACTAACACTATAGAAACCACATTTATCACATCAATTATCACCACTAAATGAAATAACTAATGTATCCTAGATGGAATGGCACAATGCATGGCATGTAACTCTAACAAGTGTATATATGATGCAAGATATGAAGCACCCTCATATCATCATGTTGAAAATAAAATAGATCCAAACATTGCATCTATATTAATAGAAAAAATCAAGTGTGTCGGACAACTGTGTAATCGAATCAACTATAATAGTCAAAATCCTAAAAATCATAACTCAATTAGAGGCAATTTGGATTTTCCATGTACACATGGTAGCTACTCCTAGGCACAGTTTATTACCAAAATCAATTTTCTTCCTATCCCTCTCTAATGTTTCCAAACAATAATTCAAACAAGAAAAGAAAACCCCATGATACCACTTTGTAATGTCCAAGACTCGGATGCCACCCAAAACGGTGCCCCGAGCATAGTTGTTCACATACCCTCAAGCATATCTCCCCAAATTCCATAGGCTACTAAATACTAGCGAGGGCCTAGTTGAGGTATTCAGGAGACTATTATATCATTCAAAAGTTTCACTATAGAAGTCAAACATAGATTAAATAGAAGAAGCGAAACAAGCAACAAATAATTGATAGTAAGACAAGACAAGTATACATATCAATAACAAGAAGTGTCTCATATAAAAAATGATCCAGATGGTGAAATTATCTAGAAGGAAACCAAAATTGGTACATAGTATTGTAATATAATACAAGTATCCAAAAAAGAACAAAATACCAAAAAGGTATCCCTTCATCGCAAGCCACTGCTTGGTCCTATGCCCCCTTCTCTAAAGCCAGAATAAACAACCTATACTAGGGAGCTTGCCCCTATCATCACCTACAATCATATAATCTATTTGGGTCCCCAAGGAGGCCCAACAGGGTTTGAGATAAACATCTCAGTAGGAAAACACCAAGGTCTATACAGTTTTAACAACAA
Organism: Viscum album; assembly: GCA_963277665.1. Lineage (NCBI taxonomy): Eukaryota > Viridiplantae > Streptophyta > Magnoliopsida > Santalales > Viscaceae > Viscum > Viscum album. The sequence goes on along the minus strand of OY728135.1, from coordinate 243,862,445 downwards.
TTCTACAATGGTGATAGCAAGTGCAAACAACCAGCTTGTAAGTGTGTATGCACACGGAAGAAGTCTACTGCAATAAGCAAAACCAAACAACCCTCAAGGATACTAGAAAAAGAGATTCATCTCCTAATAAGGAAGCTATATCGAAGTAAACAAGAAATTCACATGACTATTCCATAGATCCATATTTATGTTGTAACCCATGACCATGCTGTATAAAGAAAACAAGTATTCCTCGACCACACTATATAGTGGATTCAAAAATCCCACGACCTCTCTGCATAATAAAGTATAGACCATGATGTCCAGATCCATGGTGTTAGCAGAACATGGAATCAATTTAATATTTCTAGATCATGGAGGGATGAATAAAAGGAGCTTGTCCAAGGCATCCCAGTGATTCTTATGAGAATCCCAGATATCAATTTATATGCGATACCAAGCAAGCCAGATCCATAGGGTAGCAAGGCCCAAGTCATCCCATGGAATCAAGACCAAAGGGGTACAATCAATATAAAGAATCCACTACCATGTTCCAGATCCATGGAGAGCAGTTCATGGCATCTGTCAAACCATTCATTCAGGAAATCAACTATTCAAATTAAACATTCATAACTATGGGAGTATACCCACTCACATCAACCTGCATAAGCCATGAGTATACCCACTCAAGAAAACAATTTTTCAATTACCAAGAATATGTTCCTACCCTCCCATATAGTCTTTTTAACATGCCAATAGTCATTTTATAATGGTATACCCACCCATATTATCTATTAAACATGGAAAACCATGTAAATAGATAAGGCATAACATGATATTCATTAAGCAAGGAGGTAACACATCTTCTGAAAAAACTACTAAAGATATGAAGGAGTTAATGGGCTTCCTCTAACTAGGAAAGCACAAGAACACACCCCTTGGGTGGTTTAAACAGACATCAATAAGTTATTTCCTTAAGGTACACCCCTCGGGGGACCTCGAAATGTGCAACGAGTTCCAACACACATATACCAAACTTATGGTCAACCTCTCCTTGTCCAAATACAGCTATGAAAAGTAACTCATTCAAAAGGGATGTCTTAATAAAAATTACAATAGATGGAGAAATTTTCGAATCCCATAAATACACCAATGAAAATATGAAAGATGGTATAAACAACCTACCTCACCTTAGCAGTTGACAACTCTTCCATTATCGAGTCTGGATTCATTCCAATTTGGAAGTAAAATGAAGAACATAAGAATAATGGGATATTAGGGAATAAGAACCTAAATACAAATAGCACACTTGTTTTTATAAATAATCAATAATAACTAAAAAGGAATCAATTACTTACCGGTGTGGATCCGTTGGGACAATCAGCCATCGAAACAAAGGTCGGATGGAGGAACTGGATCAAAGCCTGTGTTAGGTATCAAATGGGAGAGCTCCACAAATCTTCTATGCATAATAGAAGAACAAATAAATTTTAAAAGGAAAATGGGTTTTCTTAAATAGTTAAAATAAAACCAACATAGGATGGTCGCACGGTTTACCAGCACGATTTCCCAAATAGTGCAGAAACCATGCTCACCTCACTGTCTAGTAAGGAAAACTTTACACAGTTACCCCACATGGTTTAATAAATTTTTGTTTACTATGAAAAAGCATTCTGCTAAAAACCTTCAATTTTTGGACCTCCCACACGGCTTGGACTAACCGTGTGCAGGCCGTGCCAATACCATGAACCGGGTAATTTTCAACCCATAACATTGTTCTGAGCTCCAAACACTCCCGAGAAACCTTGAAAACACATGTGATCAAGTTAATCATTCAAATAAGGCCATAACAAGGAATTTAAAATGAAAATAAAATGATCTTTACCTTGTACAAAAACCCAGATTCTTACAGATATTTCACATGTTTACCCTTATCGTGCATCTAAGATCACCCTTTCATATGTTTCTTTAAAAAGTTAAAAAAGAATGGTTTATGTAGGGTATTCTGTAGTGGAGTAATATATGAGAAGATAATTTTGTGAGATATTCAAGATCATTTTAAAAAATAAGAATATTGTGTTTTCATTCTCTAAATATAATAAACGTTTAAAGTATGTTGGATTGTGTATATTAAATGAATTGAATATTCATCTAACAAATTTTATATTTATGTATGAAAATATTAAGTATCTATAGATGGAATCAATGGAATGTAATAGTTATCCTTCAGAATATTGGATGAGAAAAAATTATTGAGTTCCTTAGGGACATTTAGAAGGATATTTCTAGGGATCTCTGTATGGTTAAGTCTAAGGATTAGCCAAATTATTGGGAAATAACTGTTAATTTTTCTAAAAGATATAGTAATAGGTTTCCAAGAAATTTAATTTCCTTCCTGATAATAAAAGGTGATGCATCTCTAGTATAGAGGTAAACTAGGACAGTAAATCTTAAAAGGGCTCATTGATATGGAGTCTATTATCACCTGGGGAATGAAAATTGGATTCTCTAAACACCATGTTTGACACTCCTAAGGGAAATGTGTTGGAAATTCACAAACCATTTGTGAACCATCATCAAGGATTTAAATAATTACCATGAATGAACAAGGATAAACATAAGTTTTCTTTGAATAAAATTAAGTTTTTATGATTTGGACATTAGAAAAGATATTTTTATTGATTATGTGGTTCCCTACTAGGATTATTGTTTCTCACTGTATAATTTTTTTATTATATTTAATGGTGGGAAGTAGAAACAACATTATCGATGTTGAATGTGATATAAAATATGTTGATGAGAAGCCAAATGGGATAACATCATTAGTTATGGATATTGTGATTATTCCAAATCATTTATCACAATATATGTTTAAAAGATTATCTTAACCATCATTTAGACTCACCAAAGAAGATAAAGAGAGTGTTTATTCAGAGATCAGGTAGTTGAGAAAATGGAGGAATGATGATTTGATTTAGGATACGATGATAATATAGGAATGATAACCCTTGTGAATGTCTCAATAGTAAGAGAATATTATTTTATTGTTTAAAGGAATGACTAAAATCATGTAATTTTCATGGAAAATGTAAATTTTTGCTAACATATTGGATGATAATAATGGTTTTCTAAGGGAATCATCAATGGTTTAATGATATAAATTATGAATTTATGGGTACTATACAAATCAATTTCATTACGGGACATCTTGTAAATAGAATCATTAAAGTTTTAGGAGTAATGGTCATACTACTGACAATGAAGAGAAAATTAAAAACATATGAATGTTATGGGATATTATAATAGTATTGTTTCTGTTAATCCTGAGATTCATTATTAAATTGTGATTGATGAAATTTAAGACTTGATTCATATTTCATATTGTAGGAATGAGTTTTTAAGGAAAAAGATGATGATTCCAAGTTAATGGTTTAATATTTAAATTAGAATGATTGAATTTGGTAATTAATGTAAATCTCCAATCAACTTACACGAGTCATGAAATATATATAGATTTATCATTAAAAATTTCCATGAAAATTACGAATAGTAGTGAGGATATATTAATGTGATTTAATGGAAAAGTTATATTTTATAGAAAACACGTGATTAAGGGAAGGTAACCCTCAATATTTTCTTGATGTTGAGAAAATGGTTATTAAATTTTATAAATAGATCATTGATATGGATAATTTAAATTAGATAATATGGAAGGCCTCATCACCGATTAATGATTTATGGACAATTTGTTTTTTTATCATTAATAGAGTTTACATAATTATTGAATTTATGGAATATATTCAATAATATATGGTTTCATTTATTTTATTAGGATGTGAAAAAGTTTTAATTATGTATTAATGGTAATTCGGGTTATTAACAAGGGTTATGAAAATATATGACCACAGTATTCACATATTTGGTATGTGAAAATTAAGAGTTACCTTATGATAATTGGGGGAATATTGTTATGTTCATATTATGAATTTAGGTGACCTTATTTATATTTTTTTAACATGGAAGGGTCATAAGGTTAACCATTTATTTAATTTATTATGTTGACATTTGGATGATATCATAGATAATAATATATTATGTTATGATATGAATATCTATGGAGATTGCTTAAATAGTGCTAATCATTTTTGTTGTGATGATAACTAGAGGAAGAAGAAATGATTATAATTCTACAATAGATCTTGTGATATTTTAGTTTTATAATAATAAAAAACTTATCTTCATTTCAAATAATAATAGAATAATTTGAAATTTATCAAATAACAACCATATGATATAATGGAAATTTAATCCCTAGTGATATCAGTCCCTTTGTAATTCTTGATCATATCAAGATGGTCAACTATTGATTCATGATTCCAATGAACATCTATTAGGTTTATGATGTGTCCCTTGTATCTATCTTGAGGAAGTACATACCTAACCCATCACTTGTACTAGGCTTAGAGGTTTTACCACTAGAGCCTAATCTTTCTTTTGAAGAACAAGTGGTGGAGATTCTCAATCATACGTAGAATGTTCTATGAAATAAGACCACTCACCTGATTAAGGTTTTTTGTGAAACCAACATCTCGAGTATGATATTTGGGAAACTAAGGATGTAATTAAGTATTATTATTCTTATTATTTGGTATAAACGTGAGGAATTTCTATAGATAAATTCATTTTAATGGGGGTATAATATAAAAGCCCTAAATTTCATCAAATATTTTTTGGAAACAAATTTTATCTTATCAATTTTTTGTTATAAAAATCATAGAGGTAAGAATTAATTACACACAACATCTATATTATTTTGTGTTACAAGAAACACATATTGTTGCTTGGGTTATACACAATACTGTATAAAAGAACGTAACATACAATAAAAATGTATTTATTTAATATGAAAATAATAAACTAGAAATTTTATTAGTGGGTATGAATAGTATTAACTAAATTTTGAATATATATTTTTTAAACAAGTATATATAGATAATTTTCTTTGGTGATAAATTAATTATAATGAAAAAAGCAAACCATTTGAAAACAAGGGAATTTTTTTTAAAAAAATAGAAATATATATAGAATTTTTTTTACCTCAATAAACTAAAAAAACCAATTTTTGGGAATGATTTTAATGAAAAATATATATATTATATCTTATATAAAATTTTTAACAATCATAATATGTGTTTTCAAGATATTAGATACCAATAACCCTAATTTTACACTTAAACGATATATTTTTCTAAAAATATCTTCTCTCATCTTTTTTGAACTTATACTAAAAATAGTTTATTCTAACATTTAGAAAATTTATTTAAAACTATAGAAATCATTTTTGAAATAATAATTTATAAATTATCATAGGGTGAATATTTCATAATTTTCATAAAAGAAAAAGTTTTCAATGAATAGTGCAAAATACATGTTTTAATAAAACATATCATTTCTTTTAACGATTTTAAAAATTGTCAAATTTATTTAATATGTTTTTATAAGAAAAAGTAGTCCAATTTTTTATCTATTAGTATAATTCGGTTCATTATAATCATTTTAATGTTTAATTTTTATATAAAAACATTTCAAACATTTGAGTAATTTCACTTTGAAAACATGCTTTCTCATTGCATCTATAGGACTAATTTTAAATTAAAATTCAACAATTATTTTAATGGAAATAAGAAAAATGGATCTTTTTTTTGGGTTACTAATTATATTTATAATATAATAATGCATACTTATTATTTTCCATAGACAATATTAAAAATAATAAAAACATTTACCAGAGTTGAAGAAAAAATGACTTTACCGGTGGTAAGGATAAAAATAGATGGGTTAAAAAAATAAAAAAATTATAACACACATTTTATGGAAATATTTGGAAATTTAATCCACTAAGGTTCTATAATGGACCACTTTATAGGCAATTTTCATGTGAATAATATTGGAACTCTAATATCTTTTCATAAACTACAACTCTGCCACTCACCTCAATTAAAAAAGGACACCCCTCTAATCACCCATTAATAAATACGAAACCCATTAGTTTGGATAATAAATTTACAAATAACTTATTTAATTCAATAATACCATCCAAGGAGCCCTAGTTTTTTCATAATAACAACCAAATAATCATTTTAGTTTAAAACAAAAGATGTTTCCTGAAGAGGTGTTAACGTCCTTATCAAATCGGTTTATTATATTTCTTCTTAAACATCCTTTAATTATTAGAAAAACCTGATTATATTACTACCAAATAATTTTCCATATTATAATATGTAGATATGTTAATGTAATAAACTAAATACTTGTTATATCCCGTAAAATGGTTAACAAAATCATTATTTGGGTGTGTGGTGTTCTTCTGCCTCACGAATCGATGTTATTCTTTTTCCATCATCAATTATTAGGGATAGATGTATATATAGATTTAAATTTTATATATTATTTTTATAATATTTAAATGGTTATTAAATCATTAAATCACATGTTATATCTTACTTTGCATTCTGTGGGAATACAACAATTTTGTTCGTGTGTATGACAGACTACCACCTCGCGAAGTGATGAGATACATTCATGCTTCACAGAGATGTCAATATAAATGGGTTTAAATAAAATATTTTATATATATGAAATAATAATAATTATAAAATGGTAATATATTAGTTAAATTTATTTCTTTTTCACCCTTAGGAAAATCTATACAATGTTACTGCGTATGTACAACCTACCATCTCAATGAATGGTGTATTTCATGTTCTATCTGTAACTTTTAGGGATAATTAATAATTAATATCTAATTAATATAGATGATATTTATATAATTGTTAAAAAAATTTCTTTTTTGGGTTCATGATCAATTTTTTTGATCCAAAAATTTCATATTAAAACATACATGAAAAACAAAGCAGTTATTACGAGAAACATGACTTTAACATGGAATTGTAAATAAATGGGTAATAAAAGGTCATAAATAAATAAAATATTGTATTAAATATTATTATTTATTTTTATTAAATTGGTGTATGGTGCAATTATATTTATTATACTAGTGGTTTTAATGTGTATGAAGGAATCCAAGACTTATGGAAGGGGAGTTTGTCTCACTTGTTACTTATGTGAGACAAATTTATATTCACCACAAATTTATTTTATTTGGTGTATATTATAACCATTAATGTATTTTATGATAATTATAAAACAAATAATTGGGATTTACATATCCAAATTATGTTTTATCTTTCATTGGGTTTAAGGTTCAAATGATACCAAACATATAATGGGGTTTCCCTCAATTTTCATTCTTTTAGAAATATGTTATATTATGAACCTATATTATTTTTTGAGCTTTATATAAAGAAAATTTTAAATATAATATGATGAATTTACTTATCATCATGATATTAAAAGATTACTTTAATGTTATTATTTTGTGGGGATTACGATTGAATGTTATGAAAGTGGTTAGGGTTTTATTTTATAAACTCATCGTTTAACGACATTGTTCATGATTATGCTTCTAATTATAGAATACCATAATATATCTCACTATAAATTAATTCATTTTCCTATACTATGGTTATAACATGATATGAAATGTTTTCCATTTATTTTACTAGCTTTATATATCCATTATTTCAGAAGCAGTTATTTTAAATAAAACTTACTTGACTTATCTCTTCAGTCGAAAACTATTTCCCTTTTATTTCCTTGTTTAATTTTTTTTTAAAATAGTATTAATGGTCCTATATTATTTTTTATGTTAATTTTTACACTTTTTTGACCTTTTAATAAAATTAATAAAATTAGTCTTCATTATATTTTCTAAACAATTCCCAGTTGTATTTTTCCAAAAATTTGAAAGGAATATTTGTTTTAATTCATACAACATGAACTGTATTATCATACGTCATGAAAAAATAGTTATTTTAATTAATAAATTCTAGGTTTCAATGTATATATTAAATTAAAAGTATTTTTAAAATGTTTTAATAATTTTTATTTTGAAAAAGTGTTTTTCAAAATTGAAAGTATGTTTTCACCAAGAAATGTTTTAATTTATGTTAATGATTCAATTATAACATTATAATGTTATTTATAAATAAAATTATTTAGAAAATGTTTTACCTTTTTAAAAGTTTCTTTAAATTTTTTGAGGTCATATTACTCTAGAGATATTCCATGTTATTTTGAAAATAATTTTCCATGTAAGATGACATCATTTAATGTTACTTATGCTATAATGGGGATAATATTGAGGGATTCCATGATTAGTTTTTTATTTAGAAGGTTAATGTTTATTTGGATGAATTTTTTATGAAATTTTTTTAATAAATTATGACATGGTGAATTGATGAAGTTTTTATGAAACATATTATCTATACATAGGCTATGATATGACGATATGATGAATGTTTTATTATATTTTGGAACATGTAAGTATGGTCTTTATTTTGAGAATTATGGGACATATAATCCCACCAATAAATTGGGTAATGCTTTTGGTCTCATGAGATAAAAATGAGAAAAAATTCAATGGGATAGATGCAAAAAAATAAGAGTTCTGATCCATTATATGAAACATGTGAGTCCTCATCCACTATGGGAAATAAGTGTATCCTGATCCAAAATGGGAAATAAATGATGAGTCTTGATCCAAAATGGAAAATAGGTGGTATGTCCCGATTCACTAGGTTGATGGTCTTAGCAGTTATCCTAGTTATATTAAATGGTTTTATATGATAATGATGGGGCCACACATTTATGACATGATCCTAAGTTTCATGATTTATTTATAATGATTTATCACACTTTTTCCCATAGTTTCCATACAAGATAATGTTTTATGCCAGGAATGAAATTTTTTATCTATGATAGGTTTAGTATGAACTTAATAATATAAATTCATTATCACTTAGATTTATTATTATCTTATCATTTTATATGATCATAGATTTAAAACATATATGTTCACCCTTACTGAGCATATGTTGTCACCCATTCTTATGTTTCCTTCCCCAGGATATAAAGAATGGTTTATGTAAGGTATTCGAAATATGAGTTATATGTGAGAAGATATTTGTGGGAAATGTTGAATATTTTTCATGAAATAAGAATAGTTTGTTTCTAGTATCCAAAGATAGTGAAAAATCACTATCATTTTGTGTTTATTATGAAATATATTGTAGAATCATCTAAAAAGCTGTTATACTTTTTTATGAAAATCTCAAGTTTTTTTGTATGTATTAGAGGATTGGTTTAGTTAAAATTTGGAAACTAGGATGAAAAAATATTAGTGATATTTTTATGTATATTTTTAAGGATATTTTTTGGATGTACCTAAGGATAAGTCTGTGGATGATTCAAAGTATAGGAAAAATGATTTTAATTTTGGTAAAGGATATAGAAAGTGGCTTCCATGAAATTAAATCCATGTCTATATACTTCTAGTGGATAAGGTTATGCACAAAAGTACCATGGGAAATATATCCTAAAAGGAACAATTCCATGGACTTCATCATCACATGGTACAAGAAAATGGTACTTGATACCTAGATGGATTGAAAATTTTGGGGGATATGATTTGGAAATTTCTAAAATCATAACAAACAATCATGAATGATTTAAATAATGTTTATGAATTACCTAGTGTAAACCAAAGGTGTTATAGATTTACAAAATGGTTTAATTATTTGGACATCCTGTAAATGTTTTTATTGATTATGTGTTTTACACAATAATTGTTGTTTATAGAGAAATTAATTTTTTAGTCAATGGAGAGAACAAGAAATAATTAGATCAATATTGAATGTGATAGAAAATGTGTTGATGATAAACTATATGGGATGTAAATTGGAGTGAAGGATATTATGATAATGAATAATTAGTCATTATGATATGTTATTAACAATTTACAACTTAACAAACTCTTGGACTCACCAAAGAAGAGAATGGCAGAGTTCCCTGAGAGCACGGGTAGTGGAGACTATGGAGGAAAGATGATCCAATTTCTTATATGTTACAAATTTAGAAAAAATAACCCAAGTGAATATATTAAAGGTAAGAGATGATGTTTTTTATGTTGAAAAAGACACACATAAATTAATTATCGAGGTGAAATGAAAGGATTCGTTAATGAAATGGATGATATTAATGGTTCCCTAAGGAATCATCAGTGGTTTAATGTTATAACATTGGAATATATATGAATTATAAAAATTTATATCATATGGGGAAATATCATAAAAAGAATCAGGAAAGGGGAATGAGTAATGGTTATACTATTGATGATGAAGATACCATGAACTACATATAAAATTATTGTATTTTTTAATAGTGTTAGTTATGTTAAATTTGAGAAGAATGATTAAATTATGGTCGAGGAATTTTAAGACTTCATTCATATATAATATTGTTAGAATTATTTATTATGGTATAAAATGATAAATCATAGTTAATGGTTTTTTAATGATGTAGAATAATTGTAGTGGTTGTGTTTGAGAATTCAACAATCATGTAATATAAATAATCCCTATATAGAAGTATTGTTATATATAAGTTTATCATTATAATTTCTATGGAATATGTTTACTAGAATAATTACCTAGATAAGTGATTTATTATTATATACATATATTATGGAAAACACATGTTTAAGGGAAGTTAAATTATAATATGTTCCTCATGTTGATAAAATGATGCTTATTTTGGATAAGTATATGATTGATAAGGATAAATAAAATATGGTGGTATTGATGAGCTCATCACTGATTAATGATTTATGGTCAAATTAGTTAATTTTATCAGTAGACTTTACATCACTATAGTATTTATGGGATATATTTAATAATACGTGGGTTCATTTAGGGATTGAGGATGTACATATGTTTTCATTAAGTTTTTTGTTATATTTTTTGTTATTACCATGATTTTTAAAATTATATGACTAGGGTATTCATATATTTGGTATGTCGAAATTATGGGATACCTTATGATATTAAGCGAATTATAGATATGTTTCTTGTTTTAATGTTATTGAACATGTTTATAAATATTAAATTTTGGAAGGGTCTTAAGGATACCCATTTATAGAATAGTTTATGTTTATATTTGGATATATTTTTAGATATTAGTTTATTAATTCACCATATAATGATTTATACATATTGGAAAACCAAATCTAACCATTTTTGTTTTAATGATAAGTAGTGATATAAGGAATGACTTATCATTCTATTATGGGCCTTGTGATACAATTGTGATTCAAGAATAAAAAATATTAATCTTCATTTCATATAGTATGAGAAGATGTGGAAATTTATCAAATAACCAACAAAGGATGAAATTATTTTTATGATATAAGGAAAAGTTAACCCCTTGATATTTTGTTCCCTTCAAAATTATTTATTAGATTGAAAAATAAGCTATTTATTAGATCTTCTACTAAACCTATATTAGGTTCATAATGTTTTCCATGTATCCTTCATAACGAAGTACACACCTAACCCATCCCTTGCACTGAACTCAGAGTCCATTCCAATGGATCATGATATTTCATTTGAGGAACAAAAGGTTCAGATTCTTGATCATACAATGAAATTTATACAAAACAAGACCACTACCTTGGTCCATGTTTCTTTGGATGAAACTACCAGAATATATATGATAAATCTAAACATGATAATGTAATGAGTATAATTATAATCTATTTTTCATACAAAAGTGGCTAATTTTGAGGGTACAAATCATTTAATGGGGTGTAGAATATAACACCGTGAGATTGTCTTAAATATACTTTTATCGAATAAATTTTATCTTGTTGTATTTTTGTTTCATAAACAACCCCATGTTTTTATTGAGTTACATGAAACACAATGTATACCTTGTGTTACATGAAACCCTGAGTGTAGCTTTCATTATACACAACTTCTAGGTTTACTATAAAATGACATGATATTAAAATATTATTATTTAATATGATAATTATCGGAAAAACATTAGAATGGTGGGTATGAATATGATTAAGAAAATAATGAAAATATATAGAATTAAAATGTATATATAATTAATTATTTTGTGAGGAATTATTCATAAATGAAAATAAAAACCATGTGGAAACTAAGGAATTATTCTTCTAAAAAACTATTTTTATGTACCAAATGCATGTCACGACCCCCTCCCCACAAAGTGTTCACCTCCTGAGTCGGTAATGTGATAAGGGAGATAATGTCCCATGAGTCCCGCCTCCAGTAGGCCTCGGGGTGGAGACTATCACCGAGGGTATAGTAAACACACAAATGGCAGGAATTACCCTCTAAGAGAACACATGCAGAAGAGAGAGATAAGATAGAAACCAACAAAATCCAACTCAGAACTGAAATATAAATGAAATCGCAAGTGCACATATGTAATGTCATGCAAGAGTACTAAAACTGGAAGGGAAAAAGTAAAATTACCCAAAAGAAATTAAAAACAACAGCAACCACCATCCCGAACAGCTTCTGCAACCCCAAGCTAGTAGAAACCAGCTTAATCTTGGACCTATTCCAAGTGACCTGAAAAATAGTTTATATATACATTGGGTGAGTATAACAGTATAATCAGTAGGATCCTCCTTGAATCCTCTTGTGCAAAAGTAAATAAGGCATGTTAAAGCAAAATGAACAACAAATGAAACTAACTTCTCACCTAAACAGGTATACTATGTTCCCAACACAGCATGGCTAAACTCAACAAGAAACACATACAAGAATATATCATATAATAAAGAATATCAATGGTACCCTGCTACTACTTCCCCACTGGTTTTCCCCTTTGCCCCAAAGTCGTACGTCCTGATCTTCTCTCTCCAAAAAGGCTTGCCCGCCGACACCATGGAGAAGCACTACAATATGCACCTCGTGCAACAAACCCACCACATCCACACACCAAAGTAACCTGGTAGTTTTTGGGAGCCACCACAGCTCGCATAACGTGTATCATACATAGGGTATTATACCTCAATCCATTACAGCCCATACACTGAGTAAGGATCCTCAAGCCATCACAGCCTATACACGTTACACCTATAGTAGTCCATAGAAAACTATATCAATAATATATGTGTGTGAATAACCACAAGCCATTACTACCCTCTACACATATATATGGGGAAAACTTACCAATGTTCCTACCAGCACACGTAACTACCAAGAGAAGAGAGCATGGCCAATGGGGGTAGTCAGCCATCTATCCTCCCACCATAATGTTGGGGAAAACACCCCCTAGGGATTAGAATCCACGGGGTGTCAGTTTCCCTTACTGAAAGGGTGGAGTAGCATATAGAAACACAAAAATTAAAGAATATAATATAACTCATAACCACACTATGGGCGTAACCAAGTCTTAGACACAACTGTAGCTAACGTCTCTCCAACTCCAGGCTACTACTTCTAAGACTAGGTATCATATAAGCACACAACCATTTAAAGAGATTTATTAGATTACTTCATTCCATTTTTATTAGTTCCACATTACATTAATTAATTATTTAAACATTAATTAACCATGAAGAATTCCACATTAAATTTCATTAGCATCACACACAAGTCCACTGTTCCTTCTAAATTACAACCTCATCATTATGTTCCATCAAACTTGATCCCCCTGGGTTAACACCAGTTATTCAATTATTCACTATAGAAAAACATTAAAACATTCCCTGACATTCTAGAAAAACATTATATGCTACTAAACACAATGGGGCTCAACACGATTAGTAGGTGTACTACCCATTGAGTCTTTGCCGCTTATAGTAAGAGAATATACAAATCATTCCTTGAGAAGCTAAACACAGAAAGAACATGGCATACCCCGCGTGTCTTCGCCTCTTTTGGAAGAAGGGTATGTAAGACCAGCTTCCTTGGGTAGTAGGGAAACGTAAAGCAGATAAATAACCAATCAAAATAACCTAGAATCCAGCAATCACATCCATCCCATTCCATCATCCCTGGTGTCCTCCCTGGAACCAACATGCATAAACCGATGCATCTCGCCACTCTAGGCGTCATCTCCTACCACAACCAAAAGTTGCAATGCCCCCACACATCACCACAAACATCCAGACTCACATTAAAACACAAGCAGTAGTAAAAAAAAATCTTCAAAATTGACCTATTGTCCCTTAAACAAACAATAGGGCAACTCAAAACCCTAAAAGAAATTATATTTTAAAATAATCCTGTTCTTTAGACCATCTTGGATTAACCAATTTTTTATTGGTTGGTTCCAAATTTGGGAAACCTTACCAGTAAGTTATCACAAATACAAAAACATGATTACTGCAATAATTTGATTAACATTAAATTACAACAAGAACCAGATTCGTTTTCTTGCCTCTTTATCTTTATCCAACAATTATCAATTAATCCCAGTTTATGTTCTTTACCGATTCCCATCAAGAAAAAATAGCTAAGCAAAGAAAACATAGATATCACTCTATCTAACAAAAAAGAGGCAATAACATACGATCGATATCAATTTATTTATCCAGATAAAATATTTATTATGTCAATTCCATTTTAATCTAGTGGGATTAAACTTTATTACAATATATTTTCTCATAAAAGAAACTCAAAGTAACGAATCCCCTACCGCAAACAATTCCTCGCGTTCTCTATCCACACAACGGGTCATGATCCTCCTCTCGTGACAACATCATCCACTCGAGGATGCCACTGTATGACAGCACCAACCAAACCCTAAGAAAAACCCCATTAGAAGCATGTATATTACATGATATAATATGGAAAAGAGAAACAAGGGAAGATGATACCCCAAAGGAATGATGATAAAACAAACCTTATATTGAAGGTTGACCGATACGGCTCAGTTGCATCCAAAACAGAGCCAAACCAATCCGAGGAGTATAGTTTGATTGTGCAACTCTTATGGGAAGGAATGAAAGGATCTAGCATCTCATGGTTAATAAAAAAGAGGAAGAACACCAGAGGATGATATCTTGTCCCTTTTGAAGATTTAATGGGGTGACAATTTAAGATAATCTTAATTCCACATTAAAATGGGATTGCATTAACCCACACGGTTTGACCAATTAAAAACATCCTAAGCCATAGGAATAATTAATATAGGATTTTGGCCTTTGAATTGGTCTTAGATTCATTAAAACACGATTTTAAATGTATTTTATGTCAAAGGAAACGTCAAAGGGGTAAAACTGTAGGAAGCTAGAGACAATGTTCACTAAACTCAAAATGTGGGAAAGGAAAGAGAGGTTGCTTTTAGAACCTCACTAGTCTGGAAACACTGTTCACTAAGCCTCACCAATAGAACATTGTTCACAAAACCTCACCGATATAATTGTTCACAAAACCTTCTTGATAGAACTATTCACAAAACCTCACTGAAAGAACTATTCACAAAACCTCACAGATAGAACACTATTCACTGAACCTCGCTGATAGAAAACTATTCACTAAACCACACTAATAGAACTCTATTCACGAAACATCACCGAGAGAACTATTCAAAAAACCTCACCAATTGAAATGTTCACAAAACCTCACCAAAAGAAATGTTCACAAAACCTCACTAATAGAACTGTCCACTAAACCTCACTGATAGAACACTGTTCACTGAACCTCACTGATAGAATAGTGTTCACTAAACCTCACTGATAGAACACGGTTCAATAAACCTCACTGATATAACACTATTCACTAAACCTCACAGATAGAACAGTGTTCACTAAAACTCACTGATAGAACACTGTTCACAAAACCTCACTGATAGAACACTGTTCACTAAACCTCACTAATAGAACACTGTTCACTGAACCTCATAGATAGAACACTATTCCCTGAAACTCACTAATAGAACTTTGTTCACTAAACCTCACTAATATAACACGGTTCACTGAACCTCACTGATAGAACTGTTCACAAAACCTCACTAATAGAAGTGTTCAAAAAGACTCACTGATAGAACTATTCACAAAACATCACTGATAGAACTGTTCAAAAAACCATCACTGATAGAACATTGTTCACTAAACGTCACTGATAGAACACTGTTTGCTGAACCTCACCAATAGAACATTCTTCACAGAACCTCAGTGATAGAACACTATTCACTGAACCTCACTGATAGAACACTATTCACTGAACCTCAGTGATAGAACACTATTCACCTACCGTTATAGGATAACAGTAGAGTTTACCGTTAAAGGTTACCGATAGAACTATTAACTGATGGAACTGTTCACAGAATTAGAAATTTGGAAAAGGAAAGAGAGGTTACCATTAGAGGTTACCAATAGACTGTTCACTGATGGAACTATTCAAAGAATTGGAAATTTGGCAAAGGAAATATAGGTTACCATTAGAGGTTACTGATAGAACTATTCACTGGTGGAATTGTTTATAGAATTGGAAAATTTGGAAACATTTATTGGGGATAAGTCATTGTGACCTATCAGAACACCGCAAACACCTTATTTTCACAAAGTAATTGACCAGAGAGGTCCGAGCCATTACATCAGATACCTCTCAAAACATTCTCATCCTAGAGAATTCCAAAACCACCTAAAGAGAAAAAAAGAAGCGAGGTACGAACAACCACCCATCGAGATACCTCTCAAAAGAGAGGGAGACACAAAAGAAATAAAAGAAATTCATAAATAAAACATGAAAGGTCTAACCACAAGGGGAATATCGTTACATGAAAAGAGTTAAACATCAAAAAACTCTAGGTACCAAGAACGTATCTATGACTCACGTTCCCAGGTACTATCCTCCATGCCACTGTGTCTCCATAATACATGAACCAGGGTAATAGAATGCCAATTCCATACCTTCTCCTTGCGGTCTTGGATCTCCACAGGTCGCTCCTCAAAGGATGAATCATCATCAACATCGATCTCTCCCCAATTGATGATGTGAGAGTCATCATGAAGATAATGTCGAAGATGTGATACATGGAAACCATCATGTATTCGACTCATCAGTGGGGGAAGTGCTACTCGATACACCACAGCTCCAACATGAGATAACACCTCGAAAGGCCCAACAAACCGGGGAGAAAGCTTTCTTCCATGGCCAAATATTATCTGCCCACGACGGGGAGTCACCTTAAAAAAGAAATTATCCCTAACATTAAACTATAAGGGTCTCTATCCTTGATCATCATATATTTCTGATGATCTTGTACTATCTTCAACCTCTCACGAATCCCCTTTACCATCTCTGTTGTATTCTTCACTAGTTCCGGTTCGATAATTGTTGATTCTCCGACCCCATTCCAGCACAACAGAGAATGGAAAGGTGAGCCATAAAAGGATTCAAATGGTGCCAAACCAATGGTGGAATGAAAACAATTATTGTAAGTGAACTCCACCAAGGGTAAGTGCCCCATCCATGAACCTCAAAAATCAAGAACATGTGATTTTTACATGTCTTCATGAGTCTAGATGGTTCACTCTATATGACCATCTGTTTGAGGATAACAAGAAGTGATAAGGCATTTCTAAGAACCAAAATCCTGTTGGAGACCTCTCCACACCCTGGAGGTAAAACATGGATCTCGATTAGAAATGATCGTCCTTGGGACTCCATGAAGTCTCACCACCTCTTATAGATACTGCCTCGACAAAAATACAACTGAGCTTGACTCCTTGACTGCCATAAAGTGGGACGATTTTCTTAAAAGATCCACTACCACCCAAATATCATCATGTCCTCCTTGTGCTTGAGGTAAACCAGTAACAAAGTACATTGAGATATCCTCCCACTTCCACTGAGGAATCTTTAATGGCTGGAGATGTCCACCAGCAACACAGTGTTCGGACATCAGCTTTTGGCAGACCAAACATCGAGACACAAACTCCGCAAATGCATGCTTCATCCCAGGCCACCAAAATTGGCTCCTCAAGGCTCGGTACATCTATGTCATGCCAGGATGCACCGCTAAAGGTGAACTATGAAACTCTTTGAGAACCATCTAGTGTATCTTCCAAGGAAAAAAATCTTTCCACGATACAACACTCGATGTTGTTCATCCTCTGACCAACCATCAGGGGCCTCACCACAAACAACTCAGTCTCTCCGGATCTCCACCTCTAGATATCCCAACTAGGACTCTTCCACCATCTGCATCTGGGATGACTGTACCATCATCTAAAAAAGAAAACCTCTACCCCCAACTTCTCCCTTATCAAGATGTAATGTGGAACGTTCTTCAATTACACTCCATGAATCACCAGATTCACCCATAGCATCACTACGTGACTTTTGACTTAGCGCATCAGCTAAAAAATTCACCTTTCCAGGTGTATACGATATTTTGAAGTCGTATTCTTGCAAGAAATCCATCCACCGATGTTTTCATAAGTTCATGTCATGATGGGAGAAAAAATACATCAAACTCTTATGATCAGTGAAAACCACAAAGCACTCACCAACAAACACCACTTACCCTCCATCCGCACTAATCAAAACGAACTTCTTCCTGAATCAATCCATGATAGCCTGCACCGAATACAACCAATCCATGCCGAGGATGACATCATATAGTTGTATTCGTAAACATAGGAAATCTCCCGAAGAGCGGTGTTTCCCCAACACTAGCTCACAGTCTCTACATACTTCAAACAAGTTAGCTCGACCTCCAACTGGCGTAGTCAACACCATGGGCACTGGAAGCCTATCTACCTCAAGTCCCAAAGACTGGAAAAGGGTGGGTGATATTAATGAGTGTGTCCCTCCTGAATTAAACAAGCAATACACCAAGGTAGAAAATAATCAAAGGGTACCTCGAACGACGTATGGCTTGCCTAGAGCTAGCAACGCTAGAGCATAAAGCTGACCATGACCTCATCCATGGACTCTCTGACCCTGATAAAGACCACCACTATGGCTGCACTCTACTTTCTAAGGATGGGGAGCATCATGGGGATGTCCTCTACCAACCCCATCTACCCTATACCGATCTTAAGATGGTGCAACCATCTACTATTGCCTCGGCTGGAACTATCTCAACGGAGGAACCTGGAGCATAGTGCCTGGTGCACGATGGACGCTCTGAAAGGTCGGTAAATATCACGGCTGATGACCATGACCAACACAAGAAAAAAAAGTGCTTGAACCCTTGGAATAGGCCTGAGAGTTGCTGCCTCTGGAGAAATGAGATGTGAAGGTTTGGGACCTACTCCTGGATGGATGGAAACTCTTCTTCCATGAAAAACGAGAACCCCAGACCACAGCTCTTCTTCATGAGGAATCTTTCTGATTTCCCTCTCGTGATGATCTGGTCCTAGTGAAAGTCCTCTCTACAACCTCAGCCCTCGCCAGCAGCTCATGATATGTTTTCAGCATAAATGTGGTGACCTGGTACTAGATCTATGGATGCAAAGCCTCCTCAAAATGTCTCTCCCTGGCCTCCTCATCTGGAAACAGTTCCGAAGCATATCGTAAAAGGTTCCTAAAATGGATCCCAAAATCTCGAACACTGGAGCTCCCCTGTCGAAGGGTAAGATGCTCCTGGCGACTGGACGCCTTCATAGTAGAAGAAATAAACTCGACTCTAAACCGGTCTTGGAACTCCTCCCATGATATCCCTGACTCCTCACAATCTCCGAGGAACAAGAACCACCACTTCCTCACTGCTCCACACAACATCGTCCCAACCAAGGACACCCAGTGCTCCTTCCGAGAACGGATCGAATTGAAGCCGAACTCGACCTCCTCTAACCAGTCTTCCGTGACTGCATCTAAAATGTAGACCCCATACTTCTGCATACTCTGGCACTAAATATCTCAGACTGCCTTCCTCCAAGTGTTGTCATCATCATCCTCTACCCTGTGGTGATCTACTGGAATAGCCTGCTAGACAGTTTCAATGAAAACATGATGAGGACATCGACCTGGAGCCATACTTATAAAATAACAAACCGTTAGAGCTCCCAAACCTGGAATATGGAAGACTAAACATTAATTAAATAATTATTTTCTTTTATTCATTTTAGGTTAACCTATCCCAAGGTCTACCCATTAAAACACAGGCACAAATAAGAATGATGCATGATCCTTTCCTAGGTCTCTACCCTATAACTAGTATCACCTTGTTTAGTATCCATTTTATACAGAATGTTCCGTACATCAGATCATATGGGGTCCTAAATGCCTATGTCTCAGTCAGTCTCTAGTGTTCACCTCACTTGCTAAACATGAATGATGTCGTTTCCCTACTATCCCATGTAACCTCACATTTTCCTAACTCCAACCTCCATCCTATCCCTCAACCAAAACTTTGATACAACTCTATCACGAACCCTTAGCCACAAACGGTTCCCTTCCTGAGTCGGCAATGCGATATGGGAGATAATGACACCCGAGTCCTGCCTCCAGTAGGCCCCGGGTTGGTGTCTAGTACCGAGGGTATAGTAAACACACAAATGGGAGGCATTACCCTTTAAGAGAACACATGCGGAAGAGAGAGATAAGATAGACACCAACCAACTCCAACTTAGAACTGAAATATAAAATAAAACCCACGTGCACATATGTAATGTCATGAAAGAGTAATACAACTTGATGGAAAAAACTAGAAGTACCAAAAGAATGTAAAAACAACAGAAACCACCAGCCCAAACTACTTCTACAACCCCAAGATAGTTGAAACCAGCTTGATCTCTGACCTGCTCCAAGTGACTTGAAAAAGATATTATATATACATAGGGTGAGTATAATAGTATACTTAGTAGGATCATCCCCAAAGCCTCTCATGAAAAAGTAAATAAGGCATGCTAAAGCACAATGAACAACAGGTGAAACTAACTCATCAGCTAAACAGGTATACTAAGTTCCCAACTCACCATGGCTACACACACCGAGTCACTCATACATGAATATATCATATAATAATGAATATCAAGGGTACCTCACTACTACATCCCCACTGGTTTGCCGATTTTCCCCAACGTTGCATGTCCTGAGCATATCTCTCCAAAAATTATTTCCCGTAGACATGTGGGTGAAGCACTACAATATGCACCTCATGCAAAAAAAGAACCACGTCCACACACCAAAGAAACTAGGTAGTTTCTGGGAGCCACCACTACTCACATAACGTCTATCATACATCGGGTATTATACCTGAAGCCATTACAGCCCATACACTAAGTAAGGTTATTCAATCCATCACAGCCTATACACATTTCACATATAGTATTCCATAGAAAACTTTATCTAGAATATATGTTTGTGAATAACCACAAGCCATTACAGCCCTCTACACACGTATATAGGGAAAAATAACTAACGTGCTTACCAGAACAAGTAACTACCAAGGGATGAGAGCGGGGCCAAAGGGGTTAGTTAGCCAACCATCCTCTCATCGGTATGTTCGGGAAAACACCCCCCAAGGCTCAGAATCCCTGGGGTTTTAGTTTCCCTTAATGACAGGGTGGAGTAGGGTATAAAAACACAAAAATTACAGAGTATACTATAACTCACAACCACACTATGGGCATAACCAAGTCTTAGACACAACTGAAGCTAACGTCTCTCTAACTCCGAGCTGCTACTTCTAAGACAAGGTATCCTATAAGTACACAAATATTTAAAGAGCTTTATTAGATTACTTCATTCCCTTTTTATTAGTTCCACATTACAATAATTAATTCTTTAAACATTAATTAACCATGAACAATTCCACATTAAATTTCCTTAGCATCACACCCAAGTCCATTGTTCCTTCTAAATTACAACCACGTCATTATGTTCCATAAAACTCCATCCCCATTGGTTAACACCATTTATTAATTTATTCATTATAGAAAAAAATTCCCACATTACCAGGCATTCTTGAAAAAAAAAATATGCTACTACACACAAGGGTTCTCAACACGGTGAATATATGTACTACCTGTCGAGTCTTTTCAACTTATAGAAAGAGAATATACCCATCCTTCCTTGAGAAGCTAAACACGGATAGCACGTGGCATACCCCATGTGTCTTTTCCTTTTTTGGAAGAAGGGTATGTAAGAGAAGCTGGATTGAGCATTGGAAAAAAGTAAAGAAGATAAAAAACCAATCAAAATCAACAAGCATCCAAAAAGCACATCAATCCCATTCCATCATCTCAGGTGTCCTCCCCGACATCCACATGCATAAACCGATGCATATCACCACTCATGCGTCACCTGCTGCCACAACCAAAAGCCTACATGCCCCCCAAACATCACCACAACCATCAAAGATCACATTAAAACACAAGAAGTAGTAAAATAAACATCTTCACAATTGGGATCTTGGCCCTTAAGCAAACAGTAGGGAAACTTAGAACCCTACAAGAAATTATATTTTAAAAACCACCAGTTCTTTAGTCCATCTTGTATTAATTGATTTATTATTGGGTGGTTCCAAATTCGGGAAACCGAACTAGTAAGTTATCATAAATAAATTAACATGCTTACTGTACTAATTTGATTATCATCAAATTACAACAAGAACCAAATTTGTTTTCTTGCCTCTTTATATTTAGCCAAAAATTATCAATTAATCCCAAGTTACGTTCTTTACCGATTTCCATCAAGAACTAACATCTAACCAAAGCAAGCATAGTTATCACACAATCTAGAAAAACAACATGAAATAACATATGATCGATATAAATTTATTTATCTGGTTAAAATATTTATTATGTCCATTCCATTGTCATCCAGTGGGATTAAAGATGTTAAAAATATTGTTACACGTAAAAGAAAATAGAAGCAATGAATCCCTTACCTCAAACAGTTCCTCATATCCTTTATCCACATAACGGGTCACGATCCTCCTCTCGTGACAGCTGCATCCACACGACGATGACACGGTATGATAGCACCAACCAAAACCCAAGAAAAACCCCATTATAAGAATAGAGATTACATGATATAATAATGAAAGGAGAAAAAAGAGAAGATGACCCCCCAAAGGAACAATGGTAAAACATACTTTATATCGAATATTGATCGATACAGCTCAGTTGCATCCAAAACAGAGCTGAACCAATCCGATGAGTAAAGTTTGATTCTGAAACTCCTATGGGAAGGAATGAAAGGTTCTAGTGTCTAATAGCCGAGAAAAAAGAGGAAGAACAAGGGAGGATGACATCTTTTCCCTTTTCAAGATTTATTGGGGCGACAGTTTAAGATACGCTTAATTCACCATTAAAATTGGATCACATTAACCCACGTTGTTTGACCAAGTAAAAACATCCTGAGCCATATGAATATTTAGTATAAGATTTATGTCCTATTAATAGGCCTTAGAGTCCTTAAAACGAGTCTTTAAATGTATTTTATGTCAAAGGAAATGTCAAAGGGGAAAAACTGTAGGCAGTTGGAAACATTGTTCACAAAACCCAAAAATTGGAAAGAAGAAATATAGGCTACTATTAGAACCTCACTGGTCTGGAAACACTGTTCGCTGAGCCTCACCAATAGAACACTATTCCCTAAACCTTGTCGATAGAACAATGTTCACTATACCTCACCGAGAGAACTGTTCACAAAACCTCACCGATAGAACTGTTCACAAAACCTCACCGATAGACTGTTCACAAAACCTCACTGATAGAACACTGTTCACTAAACCTCACTGATAGAAAAATCTTCACTAAACCTCACTGATAGAACACTACTCACATAACCACATCGATATAATGGTTCACAAAACCTCACCAATAGAACTGTTCCCAAAACGTCACTGATAGAACTATTCACAAAATCTCACCGATAGAACTGTTCACTAATCCTCACTTATAGAACACCGTTCCCTGAACCTAACTGATAGAACACTGTTCACTAAACCTCACTAATAGAACATTATTCACTGAACCTCATTGATAGAACACTGTTCACTGAACCACACTAATAGGACACTATTCACTAAAACTTTCACGATCTTTCTTTGGGGCCCGTGCCGTGACTATCCCAAGCCCGCCTTCCATAGTCTAGGGGATGGAGACTAGCACCAAAGGCATAAATCCCAATAAAAAGGGAATACATTGCCTTTATGAAACGTTAACACAAACAACCAGAGTACAAGTGGATGCAAACACTAAGTAAAGCAGTATAATAAGTGTGCTTAAAGTACAAAGGGGCCACAATACAATCCCAACAGAAAGGTAAAACTACAACTGAAAGAAAGTACAACTGAAAATACAAACAACTGAATGGTGAACCAACTCATGGATCGTCTTCCAGGTTCCTACATGAAGGGTAGGTACAGATGTCCTCCTCAGCACTCCGCGTCTATCGGTCCACTCCGTGTGCCGTCATGCCAAGTGTCCCTCTTTGGGTACCATCCAATCCTCGTACACTCTGCCTAGGTTAGCGTTGTACGTCATCTGCATCCAACACAATGAGATGCGGGCATATCCCATTAAGGAGTGAGTATAAAAATACTCAGTAGGGACCCCGAGACCCTCATGGTCTCACTAAATCCAACAAGGATAAACAATAATGAAATATCTCAATAGATAACCCTTACTTAGAAATATGCCCATACATATACCTAAGTTATCAAGTAACCCATCCTAATCATGATCTAAACACAAAGGTCATTAACTCAGCTAAAACCAGGATTTTTTTATTCATGAAGATGAAAACACGGCTACTGGAGAACTCCTCCTCTTTCGAGCGTAGTAGTCTTGTCATGACTCCGAGGTGCCACTCACTAACCTTAGACTGCTGAGGTACTCCTCTTGTCGAGTACCGCGGGTCTGCCGCCCCAACACAGTAGCGCTCCCCACCATGGGTAGGCTTCCCCAACACAATAGCACTCCCCACCTTGGGTCCACCACCCCTACATAATAGCTCTCCCCACTGGGCTAGTCAAGTCACTCCGAATCGAATCGGACACGCAGTCATCAGGTCTCCGCCAGCTACAAGGTCACTGTACTCCGTATTCTCATCTCCAGGAGGATCTGCTCCATGATCTACTAGTTGACACTCCAAGTGTCATGAAATCCCACCAAGATGTATCACAATGATCTGTCATGTCATTGGGATCTCAACGCAAAAGCCGTTGCGTCAATCGGATGTCCGGTCTGTGAGTTATTAGCCTTCTATCTCGTGCCCGGTTGGTTTCGTGTACGAACCAACCTGACCGTATCTCAACTATTCCCCGAACTCCCATGGGGTATACTCAAAGGAACCGTTTCTCAAAGAGATTACCAACGCCACTGACGGTTCATGAAACGAACGTCCGATCTGAGAGTTATTGGAATTTCCGTTCTAGGGGCCCGGTTGGTTTTTTTGGCTGAAACCAACCCAGCTATACTCCAACTGCGTCTAAACATCAAGTTGTGTAGGCCAAAATAACCATCTCATTAGAAGGAATCCAACACAATTGATGGCACATCAATCAGATGTTCGGTCCTTAAGTTATAAGCGTTTCCGCTCTGAGGACCTGGTTGGTTTCGGGTTTGAACGAACCCGGACGTACCCAAACATCACCAAAAACATTACTATAATATGCCTAAAGGACCATATAGATCCAAGAAATCCTACGCAACTGACGGTGCGTCGATCGGAGGCCTATATCTCATGTTATGGCCATTTAACAAAAAACGGTATGAAAAAGGGGGGGGGGTCTGGGCCCGGTTCGACCCGGCCCAACCCATCCTGGGTCGGCCCGAACCGGGTCAACCCGACCCGTGTCTGGGTCCAGCCCGGTAGGCGCGGTCTGGCTCGGCCGGGTGCGGTGACCCGGTCCGCGTGATGCGGTGGCCCATTTGCGTGGCTGAGGCCGTGAAGCCCGCCTTGTCATGTTGACTAGGCGGTGACGGTGCCATGCAGGGCCCTCCATAACCAATCAAGGGGAAGTTTTTACCCTCCTTGTCTGCCATAATGAAACCGGTAAGCACCGGTTCCTTCTCTATGGAACCCGCTGGGTTTTTCCCTGGTGCCCCCTCACCGACGGCCGGCTCTGCCGGCCGCTCTGCTGCCTAACCGCCGCGGATCTTCCCTTCTGGAGCGGCGCGATGGTGTCGCGCCTTCTCCGACCACCGTGGCCCGCATGTCCATGAACCTTCTACCACTTGGTGTGACGGCACTGCACTTTCCTCCGACATCCGCGGCCTGCACAGCTGCGACCCTCCTCCTTTTCTAGAACGGTGCGACGACACCACACCTCTTTGGCATTTCCATGGCCCGTAGTGGCCGCGACCCCGTTCTTCGCACAACTCCGGCGACCCGGTGACAAATGCGCTGCCGGTTTCTTTTGCAGTACTCCATACAAGTGGTGCCGTTGTGCCAACGCCATCTTAAATCATTCAAGAACCATTGAAGGGACATCGGGCTGTGTTTGTTCAGCCCATGCCCTCTGTGTTAGATGATAACATTCGCCAAAATATGTACCACAATTAAAAGATGAGGTACGAGGATTTAAAATTAATCAAGAATGAGGCAGAATTTTTATTCAAACAAAAATTGTTCTTAACCCCTACCTCTAAAAAGATTCGCGGTAGCCGAGCGTCATGGATGATGGTGTCGATTTCATTGTCGTTGGAGTCTACCTGAAGAGGTGGCGTCTCCCCTCTTATCATAGAGAAAAGAATAAAAATGGAGAACCGAGGAGCGTCGTTGGTTGGAGAAGAAAATTGTTCTTCGTTTGAGGAAATGAAAACTATTCTCTCAAGAGCTCTCTCTCCCTTCACACAACGAAAGCTTCCCCAAAAATAAAATAATAAGCTACCCCTATTATTTTATTAACACAAGCCATTCGAAATTCAAACCACTTTAATTAATTAATTGATGCGGTTGAATTCATTAATGTGTGTTGGAAAAACATTAAAGAGGGAGAGAGGGAAAGGAAGAGTTCTCTTTATAGAGGGAGATTTGTCAAAATTAATTAAAGGCAGATTTATGGGGAGTTGAGGGAGGTGAGGAGTTAGGGCCCCGTGTGGGCCCCACCACACTAAAGTCTCTAATGGGAAGTTAGGTTGGTGTGGGCCCCACCACTAACCCCTCCTTATAAAATATAACTAACAGATACAAAAATAAATTGAGTTCATCAATTTTATTTAATCAATTCCCAAATCTCTCAAAAAAAAAACTCTCATCCCACATAAAAAGCAACTCTGATAAAGGTCCCCTTAAGAAATTGTCGGCGGTGCGATTTCATCGGTGCCCTCGGATTTCAATTCCGAGGACCGATTCAAAAAATAGAAAAAACGAAACGTACGTTTAATGAACGTACCTGAACAAAACATCAGAAATTGATTCCGGGCACACCGGGCCTAGAAATCAAGTGCCATTAGAAGCCATAGACTCATAAAATTCCAATGCGTTTAAGAAAAAAAATTTCCTTGAAAATTCTGGGTCATTACAAAATCTCACTCATAGAGCACTATTCTCTAAACCTCACTGATAGAGCACTATTCACTAAACCTCACTGATTTAACACTATTCACTGAACTTCAATGATAGAACTCTATTCGCTGAACCTCACTAATAGAACAATGTTCACTGAACCTCACTAATAGAACACTGTTCACTTAACCTCACTCATATAACTATTCCCAAAATCTCACCGATATAACTGTTCACAAAACCTCACTGATAGAACTATTCACAAAACATCACCGATAGAGCTGTTCACAAATCCTCACTAATAGAACCATGTTCACTAAACCTCATAGATAGAACACTGTTCACTAAACCTCACCGACAGTACACTGTTCACTGAACCTCACCGATTGAACACTGTTCACCGAACCTCACTGATAGAACACTATTCACTAAACCTCACTGATAGAACACTGTTCACTAAACCTCACTAATAGAACACTGTTCACTGAACCTCACTGATAGAACAACGTTCACCTACCATTATAGGTTACCGATAGAGGTTACCGGTAGAGGTTGCCGATAGAACTCTTCAACGATGGAACTGTTCACAGAATTAGAAATTTGGCAATGGAAAGAGAGGTTACCGTTAGAGGTTACTGATAGTACTGTTCACTGATGGAAGTGTTCACAGAATTGGTAATTTGGAAATGGAAAGAGAGGTTACCATTAGAGGTAACTGATGGAACTATTCACTGATGGAAACGTTCATAGAATTGGAAATTTGGAAAACATTATTGGGGATAAGTCACCTTGACCTCCCAGAACACATCAAACACCATTTTTTCATAAAGTAATGGATCCGAGAGGTCCGGGCCATTATAACACATTTTAACAATATAAATTAAACAAATAATATTTTGTGAATTATTTTCAAGAAATTTATATATTATATATTCATAAATTCTTTTAAAAAATCAACTTATGTTTTTTATAATATACATACGAGAAAACACAATTTTGTTCTTACAAAAAATTATTTTTCTAAAAAGAGGTTTTCCCACATTTTGTGTGCATATTTTAAAATTAATTATTTTCTAATTTTATAAAATTTATTCAATTAAATTTATTTAATTTTTTAAAAAAATATTGTAATATTATCTTAGGGTGATGTTTTCATAAATATCTGAGAAGATAATTTTTTGACGAATACTGAAAAATATGGGTTTTTATTTAGAATATTCATTACTTTTAATGAATTTAGAAATAACCTCATTTTTTTAATATGGTTTTAAAAGTAATATTAGTTAAATAATATATATATATATATAATTAGGCAATTGCTATCATTTTAATATTGAAATGGGTTATAAATATTTTTTAATCTTTTTACCATTTATCTTAGAACACCTTCATTCTCATCACATTTGGATGATTAATTTGAAATTATAATTTTACAGTTAATTAATTGGAAAAATAGATTCTATATATTTAATCATAATAATTTATATTATATAATAAATTCAACATATTGTTTTACCATAATGTACCGTAAAAACAGAAAAAATCATTTAACATGGATAGTAAAAAATTGGTTTACCTAGGGTTTAAACTAAAAAATAAGGGTTAAAATGACACAAATCATGTCCAAAACACATTTTATGGCCATATTTTTACCTTAAAGCCTATACTGTTTGATAATTACCTATTTTATAGCATTATTTTATATAAAAATGTGGTTATACCCTTTTATTTTAAAACGTTACAAGTGTACCGCTCACCTCAATTATAAAAGGTCATCCCTTTCCTCGCCCCTTCATATTTCCAATACCCATTGGATTATGAAATACATAAACAAATAATTTCTTTAATTTTAATATATCATCATATATTCAATATTATTTTCATAAATCCCAAAAAATATATCTTTTTGTTCGAATGAAAATATGTTTTCCAAATAAGAGGCAACATCTGTAACTGAGTGATTTATTTTTTTTCTTCCTAAAACTCCTTTAATTTTTATTAAAAAATAATTACATAATAACCATATTATAATAAATATGTTTAGAGTTTATTATATTAATGTAATGACCTAAATATTTATCCTCTACCATCAAATGGGTAACAAAATCATTATTTGTTTGTACGGAGGACTACCACCTCGCATACCGATGTTTTTTATTTTCCATCACCACCACTCATGGATGGATATAATGATGGATTTATTATATATATATATATATATTATATTTATGAAATTATTCTTCTTCTATAATCTTTATTTTACATTTCCACACTTAATTTCCATTCTTCGAGAATATGATAATGTTGTTTGTGTGTAATGGAGGCTACTCCCTCGTGAAGTGATGTAATTTGTCTATGCTTGACATAGTTAATAATAAGGACGTAATTAATGAAATTGTTTGATATATATGAAATATTTTTTTTAATGGTAACATATTATTTACCATTATTTTTATAGGTAAAATTGTGACAATGTCCATTCATACGTATGACCTACAGTTTCCAGGAACAATACATTTCATTTATATTTCTAACTTTTCTGGATCATTTTAAATACAAATATATTTAATCTATATGATATATATATATATTGTTTTAAATTCTCATGATTATGGTATCATTATCTATGTAATAGGAGAAAATATTAAAAATCAAAACAACATGCAAAAATTAGTTATTTCCTAAAATGTGACATTAACAGAGAATTGTTAATAAATGGGTAGTAATAGGTCATAAGCATACAATATATGGAATATTATATATATATATATATACATTCATGGTTATTTAATATATTTATATTAAACTCGTATTTATTATATAGTATTTATAATTTTGAATGAAGGAAGTCGGGACTTATCTTAAGGGATTTCCATCTCACTTTTTTTACTTCTATGAGACACATGAAAAAATCATCACCTATTTATTTTATGTGGATTATATAATTTCCATTAATGTAATCTTATTATAATTATATATAAATTATTGTGATTTACATAACAATTTTATGATATATTTTTCCTAGTGTTTACAGTTCAAATGTTTCTAAACCATTGAGGGATTTTTATCTCAATTTTTCTTTTTCGAGACCTATGTTATTTTATGAAACAGTCTTCTATAATGAGTTGTATATACAAAACATTGTAAATTTAATATCACTAATTTAATTATTCTCATTATATAAAATTTTTCATTAAATTTCATTATTTCATGGGGCTTACGATTCAATATTATAAACATGGTAAGAGTTTTTCTAAAAATCTCATCATTTATTGGTATTTTTCATGATAAATCTTACAATTATGAAATATTATTAAGTATATATCAAGAAACTATTGTATTTTATATATTATGGTTATTCAATGGGAATAATTATTTTCCAATCATTATCATCTCTTTATATACTGATTTGTTTTAAAATAATTTATATATATAATACAGACTTTATTTCTCTCCTCATTTGAAAACCATACGTCTTTATTATCCATGTTTTCTAAAAATGTTCTCAAAAATATTGTAATATTATTATATTATTGTTTAAATTTATTTTTTGTAATTTTTTTCCATTTAAAAAATTTTAATAGAATATTACTTTCATTTTCCAAACAATTCCAATTTGTGTTTCTCTAAAAAAAGAATGGAATATTTATTTTAACATTTATGAAATGAATGACATTTTCCACCATAATGACCAAATAATTGTCTTAAAGGTATATTGATAAGTTTAAATATTTATTTTCAATGAAAAGGATTTCCATTATATTTTTTTACTTTTAAATTTTAAAAAATTATTTTCAAAATGAAAGGGATGTTTCCCTCAAGAAAAGTTTTAATTTATTTTTAAAGAATACTTTATATGTTCCAATGTTTATTTTAAAAAAAAGTATTGTGAAAATGTTTTATGTTTTATAATGTTTTTTTTCAATGTTGAAAGGATATATATTAATTTAGATATCAATAAATGTTACATGTTATCTTTAAAATCATTTTTCATCTAAGATGAAATCAACTATTTTAATTATACATTACTGGAGATAAGATTTAGTGATACTATATCTATTATTTTTCTTGATCGATAATTTTTATATTGATGAAATGATTTTAAAACCCATTTTTTGGGTTATGCAATGATTAATTAATGAAATATTTATAAGACCTATTTTGTTTACATGGGTCATGATGTCAGGATATGACGAAGGTTTTATTATATTACGGTACACATAAGTATGATCTTAATTATGATATGGGTGGGACCTATATCTTCCTCCAATTAATTGGTTGAAATTTTATCTCACATGACATAATAGTGCAAAAAAAATTAATGGGATTGATCCACTATTGGTATAGGTGAGTCCTGATACACTATGGGAAATAGGTGAGCCTTGATCCTCTATGGGAAAAAGGTTTATCCTGATATATAATAGGAATTAAGTGATGAGCCCTGATCCACATTGAGAAATAGTTGATAAGTCTTGATATACTATGTTTACTGTCTTAGTATTTAACCTTTACATATAAAATTGTTTTCTATATTTATGAAGGTTCCAAAATTTAATAAGCTGATATTGTGGTTCATGATTTATTTATAGTTAATTCTCACACTTAGGGCCCATGTTTTATGAAATGATGAAATTTGGTGGCATGAATCATATTTATGATCAATAATAAGATCAGTATGGAAATCCTATATTATGTTATTTCTTTCATAACCTTATAATTATATTATTATTTCATTTGATCATAGATTGATATCTCACATGTTTACACTTACTGAGCATATTGTCTCACCCTTTTTATAATTACTTCAATAGGTTATGAATAAATTTTTATGTACATTATTCCAAATAGGAGTAATATGTGATAATATCTTTATTATTGATGTTGGAAATCATTCATGAAATAAGAATATTGAGTTTATAGTGTCCAAAAATACTAAATTGTTATGATCTTTGGGTGTGTGTTTATGAAATATATATAATATTTATCTAAAAAGATATGATATTAATGTATGAAAATTCTCGATCACTATAATCCAATATATTCTTGAGACTAGGAACAAAAGAACCCACTACTACCCTTTTACTATAGATAAGTTCCCATCCATAGAAGACATGGATACTATCCACTTAAGGAAAGCTTGAAAATAGTGAAACCCTTAAACATGGGGTCATGTTTCACCACTGAAGGGATTAGAAAACTCAATTTGGAACTATAGAATAATTGAATATGGTATGAAATTATATCTATGAAAAATAAAGGGTTGGTATGGTAATAATTTTGGTAGTAAAACAAGGATTCAGGTGAAATAGGGCCCTCTTTAATTTGATGTCAACCATAGTTGTTAAAAAAATATTTAAAAGAAATAAAAAATTATGGTTGAATGTATCACAAGGATGAAAACCATGATAAGAAATAAAAAATAAAAATGATTAAAATTATGAAAATAATGAAGAAGTTAAAACTCCTTAATGTAAGGAGTAATATAAGGGAAACCATATAACATCATACTAATAAATCTAAATCCTCTATAAGAGATTAATTAGGGCTTCCACCACACCCAAAAGGCTTTAGCTGGATCATGGGAAGTATAAACCATTCAAAAGATCATGATAAGAGAATAAAAAATATTACAAGGATATTGGTAGATTTTGTGCCTAAAAATAATCCATCATAACCTTAGATGCCAATAAAGAAAAAATGGTGAAGGTTTCTCTGGAAAAAATCCATAAAAATAACAAGAATAGTTGGATAATGTGAAAAAGATTTTTAATGTTCAATTTCATCCATATGAAACAATTTTTTCTATATCCAATTATAATAAAATCAATTTTGATGGTTCTATAACACACACATTTACCCCAATTTATATAAACAATACCTATCATGGGATAAACAGTACACATATAGGACCCATAGACTAAATAATATCCCCACAATGGAGTGAAGTTATATATATAAACAACCTAGACATAATAAAAATACACACCATAGGGTTCCATGATATACGTTTCGACCACTGTTTTTAGTAACATTCACACCACGGGGTGTATTAAAATGAACATTACCCTATTTATTCTAATAATTAACAACATGGGAGTAATCTATCATATTAAGATCCCATTATCCCATGTAATATCAAAAAAATTACTTATCATATGTCATGATTGGTGAACAAATTTTATGTAATCATATCAATCCATTTTCTATCCCTCAACAGTATCCAAACACATCTCATGAGTAACATTATATGACATACCAACTCTAAAAAATGTCTATACCCAACACAAATAACTACCATCAATTCTTATTTTTTAGAATAAAATAGGGATTTTTAGGCAGACTATACCTTTTCCAAATTAAAACTCAGAAGGTGAGTCAGCAACAATATATTAAACCAACTATCTAATCTGATAAAAATTATTTATAACGGTCACCTTAGGCATAAAGATGCCACCTATAATTAAATTCACACATATAAACTCATTTATGGTCCCTTATATATTTTTATATTATATCTCATAAATCCTCTAAATCAATGAGAAAAATAGAATCCAAATAATATATAAGAAAAATCTATCCCAACCCCAACAGAGACAAGATATTCTCCAATTAAATCCATAACTCTCTCACATTGTATCACCTAATTTTTATTAAATCATGAGATAAAATAATTATTATAAAATACCTAAATTTGGTATTTAGATGAGTTTTCTCCTAAATATTTACAAGATATAGAGATTAAAGGTTATGTTACCATAGTCACAGATATAAAAATGATGGAAGGCAACCTTTTAATTTTAAAATGTCACTATATATATATATTATTTTTTGAGATAATAAGATATGAACAATTCATGTAATTAATTGGGTGTTTGAGTTTTATTTTCCACAATACAGGCCAGATTGATGGAACAACAAGGTGATGTAGTAATAATTAATGAATAAATATTAAAAGACTATTTCTATCATAACTATTAATAGATAAAAATATTTAATATTTTTATATAATTTGATGGTTCTAATGGATTTATTTTGAGAAAAAAATGATTATAAATTTTGAGTAGTTATTAATAATCAATTATATCTCACGAATTTATTCTTTCCCACTCTTTTAGGATTAAATAACCCATATCATGATTAACTTATAATTAAATGATTTATTAGAGGAGTTTTTCATTATTACATTCCAATGATCATTTAGGATTATAGTTTTAAGGAATTATTAAATCTATTAAATTACATATTTAAGAATGGAACACAGTGTCTATTTTTTTGTAAAAAATGTTTATTAAGTTTACACTCCTATTTCATTCATGAGAATGTTTCTTTTTTCAAGGATAGTTTCTATTATTCATGGATAGATTTCATAATATTTCATAATCACATTATTCCCTATGAAAAATAAATATTTAAATGTGGGATTCTAAAAAAAATCCTAGAAAGGGATAAAAATAAAAGAACCCCAGTAATATTATGAAAAATATGAAATCTCGTGATGATTTTTTCTTTTTTCACAATAAAAATTTTAACACATAATTAAATAATTATGAAATTCTAAAATAATAATATATCAAATAAAAAATTGGAATCCAATTATTAATAATATGAAAAAAATAAGGAATCATAAATCATGTGGGAACTCATAAATAATCATTTTAAAAATAAAAGTTTCTCTTTAAACATTCCTTGCATCATGAAAACAAAAATTTGTTTCCATAAAACCTATATTTTTAGGAATAATATAGGTGGAATGGATCATTATATTCATAAACCATGTTCAATTTAATTTTACCCATTTCAAAATAACTAATGCCTATTTAATTAAATTTTACTAACCTACTCATTTATCACAATATTTTTCACCTTAGAAGACCTTGTCATTACCAAGTGCATTTGAGGATTATATAGGGATGAATCATTATCATGAGAAATATTGGGCTCACATGACATTATCTATAATTTTAAAGTACCATTTGACGAGGAAAAATATTATTGCACTTTTTTATCATAAATCTCTTGTCAAACTTATTTTAACATATAATAAAAAACATTTCAATATTCATATAACCATAAATTGAAAAATATATTTTTTAGAAAACCTAAAAATTGAAAAGTTCATAGTAGTATGGGAGTAAGACATTATTTAAAAACCATTGTTAAATTTTATATGAGTATTTATATATAATAACTCCAATGATAAATGGAAAATTTCGTTAAACCGTACACATTAAGAAAATATTCTCTTATAATTTGTAAAAATTCCAAAATGGCCCACATGGTAAATGTTTGATATTTTAATTTTTTAAAAATTATACCTAAATAAAAAATTAGTTTAAAATTTATTTTCACAATATCTAATTTTTAAATAAAAAAATTAATATTTATTTAAAATAACATGGATATGGAGGGAATATGATTAAATTTAATTATTTAAATAAAGGTTTTAAATACAAATCCCTTACCATAAGTCACATATTAATTTTATATTTTCTAAATATTGAATAATAAAATTTTATTTAATTTTGAATTGAGTTGTAAATGTTTTCATATTTATTAAATTATCATTATTAAATTTATTATATTTGTTACACTAATTTTTTGAGTTAATAAAATGGTTAAATTTACATAGGTTGTTTTGAGGACATTCGATTTATAACCTCAAATCAAAATCGGTGCATTGACAATTTTAAAATGGGGTTATAGTTCCATTGACACTATAATATTTAAAATGTTATAAATATATAATTTTTTTAAATATTCTTAAAAAACAAAACATGTATGGAAACCATAAAAAATAACCATTTCATTTTATAGGGTTGGTAGTCCACACATACGCATGAACATAATTTTCATTTTTGTTACAGGTTGAAAATAAATAAGGTAGTTAAAATTTTAAATTCAATGGGTTATAAATATTATATATGTGTTATATTTACTCATTATTTCCATTATTAAGATCATCCTTATAATTTTTAAATGAAAAATGAATCACATCGCTTTGTGGAGGTGGTATTCCAGACGTACGGGTGATCCACATTATTAACATCCAACGGATGGAATAGAAATGAAGTTAAGTATTATATTATCCTTATAAAATCATAATTATATTATAAATATCATATATATTCACTTTTTTAATAATCTTAACCATCCATATAATCTAGTGATAAATAAAAAATCCCATCACTTTATAATGGTGGAAGTACGTACGTACGCACATGAGAAGTTTTAATTTATAAGTAGATAGAAAATAAATGGAAAATGTGGTTTAAAAAACTCATAATAATACTATTATATATGAATGATACTGATGATATTATTACATCATTGTTAATTATGTTTTTAAGGGCATAGAAGAAGAAATAAACATGAAACATTCGATTATGAATTATATCTCTTATTTGGAAAACCGTATTTGGATTAATCCTTTTGACCTATAGGATTTGTAATATTGTGATACAAATATATATATGACTTGGTAAAGAGAGTTTTTTATGGATGTGAACTCATAGAATTACTCAATGTTTTAAATTAAGATTAAATCATTTCAAGGTCATGTTGAAAAAGGAATACTATTTTCAAATATAAGTTTCTATATGATCTAAATACACTATAATAACAACTTGTAGAAATTTTTTTATAGATATTTGAATCATTATATCTTATTTTAATCCCAACTACTCCATTTTGAACATATAACCGATATAACATAAATGTTTACCATAATAACCTAATTATAGAACCAAAAATAAATGAGGGATTATAACTAAAATTGGAAATTTGAATTTAATAAATGGAATCCAATTTATCAAATTAAAATTTCATAGGTAGTATAAATCACTATTCATATAATTATAGAAAACAAATGGAATTTTTATTAATAAAAATACAGAATTTAATTTTAAAAATTATTTTACAATGAAGTGAAAAATAATGTTTATTCTAATTAATTTATTTTTTTAAATAAAAATAATATAAAGATTTTATGAAATTTATATCAATACAAAACCCAATTTCATGTTCTTTCCGTACCATAAAAGGTTATTAACCAAAAATAAATTTAAATTTTAATAAAATAAAACCAAATTTAATAAATATCAAGAAAGAGTATCGAAATTCAAAATATTTTTCTAAAATACATCATTTAACTCCTTCAAAGAACCTTTGGTTTTGAAAAATGTTTTAATATTTAATAAGTTATTATAATATCATAATAATTTGCAAAATTTTATAGTATATGAAAAATTAGCATTTTCACTATTCCCTAAAAACCCAACTACTTTAGAAAAATTAAATAAATCATCCTAAGATAAATTTTAAAAGTTTTATATAAAATTAAATTAAATTTATATTAAATTGAATTTATAAAATGATTAAATTTATATTGTAAATAAATCCATGTAATTAATTGGAAACAATTTAATTAAATAAAACAATTCCATTAGTGACTGGAAAATTTTATAAAATTATTTATAAAAATATGATGAATATAAATACATGAAATAATTTGATATAAATAAAAATATTAATTTATTTCATGGATTTCCTAGGTTATTACTTTATTCCCCTTATGATTTTGTTTCTTAAAATTTATATTTGTTACATATAAGGTGTGGGAATTTTTGCCTCATATCCATTTCGGATTCCCACATTTCTTCCTCAATCGAGTTATTCTTCAAAATAACCTTTAATAAGTGAATAAAATTATTCTAAAACACCTACTCTTTATGACCTTAAATCTACATTATATTTTCCTCAAATGAAATATTATATTTTAACAAAACCACTTTTAGGATGAAAGCGTGAGAGGCATTCAATACATATTTCCCAAGAAATGAAACATAAAACACATCATGTACCAATGGAAACCTCAAATTTAAATATAATATATAGAAAACCAATTTGACTATTGTAGTTATTTTATATGGAAAAATAAATAATAAAATTCACCATTCTTTTATAATAAATTAATAAAACCTTTTGATTTAGATACATTAAAAAACATGATTTCTTACCTCAAAAAAGAGATCCTTCCTCCTTTGATATACTTAACTCTTCTTCTAACTCTAATATTATCCTCATGCGAGGATGAATTATATTCAGCTTCTCTTATATTTTTTTTACCGGTTCATGTCCCAAGAACATTGTTTTATTGACTTTATCCCATCATGTAATAGTTCAAGACCACATTCCATGTAATTTCCTAAATGTTTCCATCTATATACAGAAGTGAAAAGTTTCATAATAATAAAATTAATCTAATAAAAGTTATTGACCCCATAATACTTTTTATTCCATTGATAAAGTATGAATAATTTCAAAAAAGGATTGAATTTTGTTCAACAGAGGTCCATCATATTTTTGATAAAAATATATGATGTAATTTAACTCAGTACAAATTGACTTATAAAGTCCATTAAAATATTTTATGTAAATAAGGTATTAAAGTAAGATACAATGTATAGGGGAACACCATGTGCCCCTAAAATCTCATTAATATAATGTCTAGTAATCCTCTCTAAGTAGATATTATCTCAAATAGGTTAAAAATCAGCATATTTAGTCAAATAATCAAGAAAAACCCAAATAATATTATAGAAATTAGATGTATTTGAGAATAAATTCAAATAATCCATTGATATATTCTCACATTTCCATTTCTGAACTAACAAGGGTTGAAGAATCCCATTCAATAGTTTTCATTTAGATTTATCCTTTTAACAAGTGAAACATTTCATGATAAAAGTTGCAATATGATTTTTGATTCCAACCCTCTAATATTATTCCCAATGGAATCTAAATATATTGGTATTACCAGGATAAAAAAGCATAACCTATGATCTTCACTTAATAATTTTGTTTCATTTGGAAATCACTAGGAACATATAACCACTTTCTAAATATGATAATACCTTATTTATCAATATTAAACTCATGAAAGTTCCCATAATTGAAATATTCTACGCATTCATGAAAACCAAGATCTTCCTTTTTATCCACTATAATACTTTCTAGAAAATATGTGTACACTCATATTTGATCCAAAATATAAAAATTTTTCTATATACATAATTTCTAAGACAACATTAATTAAATCATTATCTAACGGATCATGTTCCAAATAGAACATAGTTGATGATGCATTATATTTCCAACTCATGACATTAGTTACCCTATTAACATTACCTATATAATATTGAATTCTAGAATCATACTCCTTTATATGTTTTAAGAATCTACTATTTTTTGAGTGAATATATACTTTAAATTTTATGGTTAGTATATATTTGACATTTTATCCTCTATCACAATATTTTTGAACAAAAAACCATTGATGTAAGCTTAAGATCATGCATTGGGTAATTCTTCCCAGGGAGTTTCAACTAACATGAAGAATATGCAATTACATAATCAATTGAATTAAGACAAAACCAATCCCATTTCATGAAAAATCAATATAAATATCAAAATCAACATAACATATTGGAATGACTAACACTATTGCATCAACCAACATTCCCTTAAATTCCTAAATTCATTCATATCATTCCTTTAAATAGATGGAATTATCTATTTTCTAAGTTATCATATTTATTGGTCATGATAAATAAGATATGTTTTACAAAAACATTTGGAAATAAACCTCTAATACAGGAAAACATAAATAGTACAAGATATTTTTTTACATACATTCATCAGCCACTTTTGTTTTAGAGAGATCAAAGATATAACATATTTAGAAACAATATTACCAAAAAAATATATTGTTGTTGAATTTTAGATTTATAGAACATGACATAAAAATACTTCACTTTTTATGTTTTTCAAACAACCCTATGATGTTTTTAATATTCCATATAGATCTTAGGACAACCCAAAATGGAATAAATGAAAAAAAATGAATTTATCCAAATAATCATGGAATATTCTATTCATATGATCAGTAAATAAAAAATTTGAATTTATTAATTGGAATGGTATAACCATGAAATCATAATGACCACACCTATAATGGAATAAGTTCATTAAATGTTAATCCTTCTTCTCCTTCAACTAATGATAATGAAACAAAATATCAACCTTCAAAAAATATTAATCAACCTTGAAATGATAAAAAAAGTCCTCTATATGATTCAAAAAATACTTTTTGTTAATATTTTTATTATTTTAGTCTCTACAATGAATGAAAAGTATCAAGGAAGCATTATTATTTTTAACAAAAATAATACGAAAACCCAAGGTGAAGTGATAGGTTGGATGAAAAACTAATCAAGAAGTCCAAGAAACTACTTTCTCAATTTTTACAATTCAACTAAAGACATTTGATAATGTGGTTTTGAAATTTTCTTAGAACTAGGAACTCATAAAAAATTACTCAATCTACCATTTAGAAATAACACCCAAAAAAATTATGAAACACCCCCTTATATTCATTCACCACTAAAACATCAATAATTTGAATTTTTATATTTAGAATATATATTCATGAAAACTTTTACTCCAATATTTAACTAGTTTCTCATTTTATTGAAATTTTATCAAATATATGAACTTATTAATATATAAAAACGAAGACTCAATGTGAAAATCGAGTATGATTTATTTATCTCTGTAATCTATTTTAGCATGATCATCTAAAATACAGTCAAACCCAAATTAAAACTAGAATCCAAAATGGTAAAGAAAATAATGTATGTAGGAAAACCATTTCCTATATGGCAACATGATGATTTATATAAAATTTTGTTTCAATAATATTACTACTAATTATTTTTACCAAATCCTCTAACATCCTTTCTTGAGATATTATTTACATTTTATTCAAAAATGAAATTTTTTTTGAAAGAATGGATGGATCTCAGTCCATATAAAACATTTGGAAAATCAAAATAAATAAGTAATATTCCCAACACCAATTCAATTGATGGCGAAACCTCTTTTTTAGTAGTAGAAAAATAATTCTCTAAACTTTTATCATTTCAAACATTATTATTCCAATATTGAATAATATAATTTTTGAATTCATTAGAATAATGACTGAAGTCATTAATTCTAAAATATATAATTGTTTGATAAATATGTGTTTCCTTATTAGAGGTATAATTAAAATTATTTTCCTTATAGTTGAAATCCAAAGGATTGACCATACAACAAGGGACACAATTTATTTATCCTACGAAACATTTTTTAAAATGTATTCTTCTACATTTGGAACTTTTTAGGGTAATACCTATCAATATTTAGTTTTAATACTTCCCCATTCACTCTAGGATGACAAATTTTTAATTTTTTTCCCCATAAAGTTTACATGTATTAGAAAACTCGTTATAAAAAATCTAAAAACAACAATAAAAATCATCATAAAATTGAAATTACTAAGATGCCAAATGTCTTGGTAAACATTTATTTAAACCTATGTATAATTTATCAATTTTACTCTCATTGTATAGAGGACATTTCAGTGTATAAATGACCACAATGGTATTTGTTTCATAATAATCCAATAATTATTCATATTTTTTCTTCATCTCAATAAATTTTCATTAAATTCTATGAAAAATAAAAATATAAAAAAATTCAAGAAAAATATCTCTAAATTTTGTTCACTACATGTCATCAATATCCTTTTTTCCATTTATTTCTAACCAAATAACACCATCAATAAACTTCACCTTCAAAATGATAAATAGACTGTTTTATATTTTGATTGTTCATATGTTCTAAAATATTAAATATTTTCTATATTCCATTTATCCATTATTCATATTTCATTAGGTTTTAATATCATCCAAATTATAGAGGGTATTATTTCATTAAATTCTCAATTATAGACATGATAATCTACAGATGAATAGGCTTACATATCTCTTAGATTCAACCATTAATAGGTTGTGTCAACTAAGTCAATAATACAAATAAAAATTGGTTTATTCATTTTAGGTTGCCTCTGGAAAATGTTATTATATCGATGATGCCTTACTACATTAGCATCCATGTTTTCCTTGCAGAAAACCAATTGCAATTGATATTGATTATATAAATCAGCATGTGAATATTAAAAATCAATCTCATGATAATATAACCATAATATTTTAAATGTGTACTTTTAAATCCCTCTAACATTTAAAGTTATCTAAACACTTTATTTGATACCAACTATAAAAACGTGTATCATTATAAAAGAGTAATTACATGATTTATTAAAGAATATAAATTTATTAAATTCCCATGATCTTTTAGGTTCAGAGTTTTAGAGGATTATAAAAATATTTCCCATAAATTAGAATGACTGAGACCCACTGTCTATTTTTTCACTGAAATAGAACTGTTATGTTTACTATCATGTCTTAATCATAACACCCTTGCTTCATTAATGGAATTTTTTTTATTTAATGTGAGACTTCATAACAGTTCCTCTTGATCTATGGTCCCCATGAGAAAATAATTGAAAAATGGGATGAGGAGAAATTTTTTTTGTATGGGATATAAAGATGTAATCTTGTTAGTCTAGTGGAAAACATGAAAACTCATAATGACATTTATCTATTTTCATGTAAATATAAAAATTTTACATGATAAAATAATTATTTACTCAATTTAAAAAATTTTAAGACACTATAAAATATATGATAACTCAATTATACTTCATAAAGAATGTAGTAAATCATAAAAAAATCCAATGAAAAATAGTCATGTCATTTTAAAACATTCCTTACCACCTATAATGAAAATATTTCAATAGAAACCTTTTTGGAAAGAATAATATATATATCATGGTATATATTATTCATTATGTATGTTAACTCTTTTTTAACCAATTATAGAATATTTGAATCATATTTAATTCAATAGGAGTAACATACCTGATTAATTACCTCATTTGTTTCATACAAAGACTAAATAATTACACAATTCATTGGAGAGATATAATAGGCTCCCCAATTTTC
This sequence comes from Viscum album, assembly GCA_963277665.1. NCBI lineage: Eukaryota > Viridiplantae > Streptophyta > Magnoliopsida > Santalales > Viscaceae > Viscum > Viscum album. The sequence goes on along the minus strand of OY728135.1, from coordinate 243,819,160 downwards.
ATTATTTAAATAAGGATTTCCCATAACCATACATACTTCTCAACTAACATATCCTGAATAAACAATTTATATTCCTACTCTTTTTCATTATTATACAGTTTTAGTGTTTATTTTATCCCATAAGAAAAACACTTCCCATTTTCGCATAAACGTATTGAGAATTATCATTTTTATTGAAAAATCATAAAAAAATTTAAATAAGTGTAGAAAAAAATATTCTTATAAAAATAATGTTAAATTTTATAGGAATATTGATAATAAATATTGACTATTAATGGGGGAAATAAGGTTAATCAATATATGTTAAAAGCATTGTTTTTAAATTCAGTAAAAACATATCATAATTCATTGTATAGTAAATGTGCAAAAGATTAGTTTTTAAATAATATTAAAATAATTTCAAAACTTGTTGCAAATTCATTTTAACAATATTTCATGTATAAATAAGAAAATTATTGAATAATTAAAAATCATATGGATATGGTGGGAAAAGAGTTTACAGGAATGCATTAAAATAAGGTGTTAATGAAAAATCCCATAACATACATCTCATATAGATTCGTATACTTTAATAGAATGAATCAGTAAAATTAAATTCTTCTATATTGGAAGAAGAACCTTTTTCACATTCATTCCAATATAATTTTCTATTTATTATATTTTACACCGTTTTATTTAGCTACTAAAATTGTTAAATTCACATTGGATCTTTTGTGGAAATTTAGTTTATTACTTAGAAGATAAAATCAGCATATCATACATGGTCAAAGGGACTAAGGATACAATAATTATATAATCTTAAACATGTTATAATTGTCACATTTAGTTATTAAATAAACTTTTAAAACTAATCATGCAAGGATGGAATGAAAATTAGACCACTTTATTACATGGTGATAGTTTTCCAAATGAACAAATTAAAGTCTATTTTAAATTTAATTTTATAGAATAATTAATATATTTTACATGAAATATTTATTTATTATTTCTATTCCTGTGACCATAATTATAACGTGGAAATATAAAATGAATGACATAACGTCAAAGAAGTGGTTTTCGAGACATATGCACATGTAATGTTATTAATTTCCATATGATGGAAACCATAAGAATGTAAGTAATATAACTTCATTAAGAAATAATAATTATGCTATAAATATTATATATATATATATTCATTTTATTCATATTATTTACCAGACATATAATCTGGTGATGAAAAACAAAACAGATTTCTTCATAGTGGTGGTACTCCACTCGTATGAATTAAGGATTATTCATTTTCTATTTGATAAAAAAATATAATAAATAGAGTTGTGCTATAATAACAATAAAATTTAATTATATTCAAGGAACTTATGTTGTTAATATTTTTTGTTTTTTTTTAATTTCATGGAGGTACAATAAGAAATAAACATGAAATTCTTAGTGAATAAATATAACTATTCTTTGAAAAACCTTATTTGGATTACACTTTACACCTTCAAAGATGTGTCTTTTAGTGAGACCATGTGCCATAGGATATAAGGATGATAGTCTTCAAGGTATTTAAAAATCTATTTGTTGAACTATAATGCTCAATGTTTCTAAATAAGTGTGAATAGGGGGTTATATTTTATAAGTGATGTTATAGGCACAAGATGAATTATTCAATGTTTCACAACAATATTAAGTCATATTCATGGTAAAATGGAACAAAGGAATCCAATTTTAGAAGAAAAAATATTATAAGGTCTAAATTACCTCATCCAGTCACATATGGTCATTTTTAGGGATATATTATCCATTATCCATTATTTTAAACCCCTTTAATGTATTTGTACCCTAACTATGATAATTAATATTTTTTAACATGGTAACATACTTATATGACAAAAAATAAAATGTTACCTCTAATATATTTTATAAATTATGATTCTAAATATTCAATCAATTTTATAAAATTAAAATTCCATATGTATAATAAGTAAACTATAATATAAGTACAAAAAATTCATCAAAAACAATTTTTATAAAAATAAACAGTTTAAAAAAAATAATTTTATCATAAAATATAGAATAATAATATTTCCCAAGAATTGATTTTGTTATTTAAAAATAATTTAATATGGATATTATGATTATAAAAATCCTTAACTGAATCAAACCTTCCTACAATACCATTAAATGTAATGAGATAAAAATTGTTTTTATTGTGAATTAAATACTACATATGATCTTAAAATAGAAGAAGGGGGCTTCAAATTTAAATTTTTTTTCAAAAACCATTATACAAATCCTTAATCATTCATTTGGTTGATAAATAGTTTCTAAAAATTATGAATTCATAATTTGATCATTATGATTTCATAAAAGTGAAATTTTTTAAGTCCTTATTTTCTCTATTTAGAGAAAATAAATTATTTTATAAAATTAAAAAAATTCATGATTTGATAAATTTAAGATGATGATTGAAAAATATGAATTAAATATTATAAAATTCAATTTAAAAATTTAAAAATTTTATCTTTTAAGAAACCATATAATTCACGGAAAATAATTTATTAAAATAATATTATATACTTTTTACAGATTTTTTATATAATTATTTATAAAACATTGAGGAATATAAGTCCATAAAATTAAGACTTATAAATAATTAGATTAATTTATGTCTACAATTCTCTAGGATTTCCCATAGAAATAAATATTTCTCTTTAGATGTAGTGAATTTCCTTATCTATGTTAAACACTTGGTGATTGGGTGATGTGTGTTTGAATTTTTTCAATTAATCATCAATTTATTTTAAAGAGTATTGATTAGTAGGGAACATGTTATATTGATAATATAAGCAGTTATCAGGTGCATATAGATATTCTAATATTTAAGTTTCTCTTGATTTTTGGACGGTGAGATATTCTTCCTTTATATAATAAGTGGTATCAAATCTCTATGTATTCCTATAAGAGTAGAATAAGTTTGTCGAGGTATTTTGTAATTTATTTAAAATTCGAAATTATATTTATTGTTATTTCATAGAATCCATGTCATTTTATGAAGAAATGATAATCAATAACTCATTTGTTGGAACAAATTTTGGTTCGTAGGAGATACATATATAGTAATATTTATTTTAAAGTGGAAATAATCTTCTATGAACTATTTTCTTATTTAATATGATAGAGAAAATGGAAATATAATTTATTGTCTATACATAACATTTATTTATATATAATATTTTAGTATAGAATGTTCCTTTCAATATCTTAGTGATAAAGAACACTACTGACTTTATGACTTCACCTTAAAAAATATACGAAAATCATATCATTATAAATATGTGGTTTCTAATACAAAGACACCTTGATGTAAAGATGAGTAAATAAAATTTAACAGTTGATTATATTTTCTTTTTCAATATGATAATAAGTCATTTGTTTTTTCTGAAAATTAGTTTTATGAGTAATCTCTGGGAAATATTCTTAATATCGACAATCTACAATCACTGGATTTGATGGGTTTTTAATTAAGTAGGTCAAAAAATAGTATTTTTATATTGTTTGAGTATATCTATGTCTAAATTTTAATAAAATAGTTTCATATAAGGATGTATATAATTAAACATAAATAAAATATATTTATAAGAATAAAAGAAAAAAACTAAACGTAGAATAAAAAAATATTGATGTGTACTGAGTGAAATGAGTTGAGGTAAATTTATAATCATGGGTCCCATATACTAGTAGTGTGAGAGGAAATGATATTTGCTGAAATATTTAATGTCAAATAGGATAAACTATATTGGATAACAAAAAATATCCCAAGAATGATGTATGGAAATAACATTTGGATGGTTGTTTAAAATATATTATAGTTATGGACCACTACCTTGGAAGAATTATTTTTATGTCCTCATTTTATAGGATCTCTAAGTTATTATATGTCTTTTAATTTCAATAAGTTTTAGATTTTTATTTATGAATCTATTTAGATTTTAGAACATGTAAATTTTAATGTTACAATATTGAGTGAATTTGTTTTAATGTTATAAGAAGGTGGTTTATTTTAACATTGGGGTAGAATATGATTTAAATAGTTTGATATAATGATGTGAGTTTTAAAAAAAATGTGGGAAAGTTGTAGAAAATAACATGTGGTTACATTGTTTTGGAAAATGGTGTTAAGGATAAAAAATTGTTTCTAAATAGGATATTGAATAGATATATGGTATTCTATATATCATATTCTTATGATACAATGTTATAGAATGACCATCAATGTCACATGAGTGAAAGTGGGATATGATCATTGGATTCTAATGGATTGGTAATTTGATGAACATGACACTGATTGAGAGATCCCGGATAATATACCTTAATTCTGATTTTAATAATGATGTTTGAGTAGAAAAAATTAATTTTGTGGAAAATTTTGGTAAATTGAGACTATTTATTTTTTTTGGGAATGGTATAAAAAATTCATATTGGACTGGTAAGATGATGAATGTATCACAAATTAATGTATTCAGTATAATTATTTTTATCAATATTGATTCTTGAAAAATGGATACACTGGAAAAATTGCCTAGAACCTATTTCATTATAAGATATTCCAATGAAGACATTGGATTTTTTTAGGATAATAAAATATTGATGGTCATTAGATGTTGGAATTCATTCTTCAATGATTATATCTTATACATAGATTAGAACATATAATGATATGATTATTAGAGCATAATATAATGAAATCCTCCTCCTATTGATTAAAGGAAAATTAATGAAATTGTAATATGTTAAAGGAGTACTAAATTTCCACAAGTATCAGAAAAATTAGGAATACTATATGATAGTAACGTTTCAATTGAATGGGGAATTACATATTTACTATAATTTATAATAAATAATGATGCTTGGATAAGAGTGTCAAGGTAATTTTTTTATCCTTTAGTTGAAATGTTTTTATAGGGCCATGATACCAATATATTTGTTTGAATCAAATAGTAAATTATTATTTAAATAAATGGAAGAGAACTTGAAATACTATTTTTGGTGGAAGTTTATAGGGATTCAAAATAATGAGATTATAAAATTATGGATTATTTGTACTCCATATATTTTAAAACACATGAGAGAATATGAAACCACTTCTACGAAATTGATAATTTTAAAACAATTGGATGAACTAATTAAATGATGAAGTGGATGATAGAAATTTATATAAGTAAATGTTAAAAATGAAATGAATTCAATAAAATTAGAAGATTTATTTTACTGAAATATTACTATATTGGTAAATCATACACCTATTTATATAATGATAACAATAGTGGCAATAATGGTCAACATCATGAGTGACTAGATGATAAGTTTAAATTCATTTATAATGACTCTAATTAGAAAAGTTTCATTTGAAAACCAATATGTTTCAATAATAATAGGAAGAATAATCTATTGTGGAAATTCAAATAGAGTCTATATGGATGAAACATGATAATAAATAATTAATAAAAAATAGATGTTTAATGATCGATTATTTATTAATTGTATGAAATGTTGATCATTTTTAAAATTGTAAGGTAATTTGTGGTGGTAGTTTCATAAATTTTATATTATCTATGGACGTTATCACCTTGAAAATAACAAATATTTAATTTGTTATAGATATTTATTTAGGGTGAGTGTAAATTATTTTAGATGAATGACCTTGGAGTGGTAAAACACATTTTTTAATTTTGGTTATTAGAGACTAAAACATGGAAATTTTGATGTTTTAACAGTCTAAATAAATTAAAAAGTTTTATAATATATGAAACAAATTTCTTTTTACACTATCAATTGGTTGTTTTGAACTTTTAAAATACAATTTATCAAACCAATTTGGTGATGAAAAGTATATTGTGAGGTTATATATGCATCTATGGTCTGTTTTCTACTGTATTCCATGGATTTTATAATATATAAAAATTCATTTATAGTGGGATTTGATGGAAGGTTCATATCAAATCTAAAGAAAGAGTATAATTAATTCATAAAATAGACAATTTAGTATATTAATTGAATGGCGGAATGATCATTGTGTTTTTAAATAGATGAACATCTTCAAGTGTTAAATTGATATTAAATATAGAATATGTGTTGAAATTTATTGATGTACCATTAGTAACTCAGTCATTTAGTATTTTAAACCAATAATATATATGAAACAACAATTATAAATAGTTACACATTTATCAAATGAAATAGTGTACATGAATACTTTTGTAACAGCCCATTATTTTATAGTATGTATTTTTTTTGTTTTTATCTTCCTCGATAGATTATGTTTCATGCAACAATGAGCTTAAACGAACCAAAATATACTATTAACATTATTAAGTAAACAGAGAATAATCTCATAACTGTTAAATTGGTGGTTATGAATAGAATTTAACTCAATGAGGAAAATATATGATTGAATTCAATGGTTACTATTTAATTAGAAATAAATTTAAAAACCAATTGTATATAATGAAAATGATTTTATAAAGAGAACTATTATTATGCACAAAATATTTTCTCTCATAATAAATTAAACTAATTAATATAAGTGAATGGTATTAGTTAAATTTATATATAATCTATTCAATCTAATGTTTGACATTCATCCTATGTTTTTTTAGACATGATGGAAAAATAAATCCAATTTTAAGTAGTAAAAGGATATATATTTAAAAAGGTATTTTTACCGCCTTTTAATGGAGAACTTGTTTAAAATCTATTTATGACACTTTTTTAATCTATATCTGATAAGATAAACTTATTATTTTAAATAGGTATATAAAAATATACTTTGGTTGAATTTTTTGTATCTTTCTCATAAGTTTCATGTTTTGATGAATAGTAAAAAAATACAGAATTGTAATTTGAAATAGTTTTTTATCCAAATAATTTATAATGTTAAATTATATTTTTTATTTTTTTAAATTATAATTAAATTAAATATTTTCATTTAATCCAATTTAATAAAATTCTCATTGAATTAGGATATAAATACATTTATTCTTTTCAACGTTTTCACATTAGAAACATGTTTTTTCATTCTAATAAGGGAGTATATTTTATATTAACTACTACTAAATCATTGTTTTGAATTTTGAAAAATGGATTTCAAATATAGATTGAGTGGTTCCAAATTTTTTAATTATGATTCTCTTATTTTTGAACCTTATAAATAGTAAATAGTGATTTTTTATTAACACGGTAAAAGGTAAATATAGTAATTAAGGGTAAAAATAATATTTTAAATATTATAAAATTCATCTAAAACTTTTGAAAATTTAATTGGTTGAGTGGGTGTTGAAAAAAAATCCTCTTTTATCTAAGAATAAAACCTTTAGAAGCCACTTTGATGAGAGTATAAAATATATTATATTTTTTTAAATCAAAAGTTAATGATGTCATACTCAAACATTTAAATGCTATACCATTTATAATAAAGTGTTATACAAAAGAAAAATTTGAAAAAAATAGTAATTTTAAGTCAAAAGTATTTTTCTTCACAAATATAATTTATTTATAAATTTTTAAAAATAAATAATTACATTAATCCATTATACAATGATGATGCATTAATTATTAAATTAACTGAAATATCAAATAAATGATATTAAAAATATTAAAATAAATATAATTTGAGATATTTCATGTCATCAAATAATTTTTACATGACATGGATATATTAGGGATATAATTAATGCTTTTTGAAGATATCATGTTGTTATGAAATTTTAACAAATTCAAGTAATGAATAGTATCTAAATTGACATTAATGTTATATTAATATAAATAATATTTTATTACATGATATGAAATCCTTAAAAAAATTAAAATTATACAAAATTAATGGGATAATGTTTATAAAGTCATCCATGACTCATTTAAGGTTATTTTGTAATTTTACAGCAACTATATTAACATTCATAGAGTAAAAACACATGTTGACATGGATAGAGTTAAGGAGTCTAAATAAGGGTTATATCCAAAAGATAACGGTATGAATGGGACCTAAAATTTTATAAAAATTATTTCTTATCATACTTTAAACCATCCTCATGTTTTATTAAAAAAGCTCAATTTTTATCCATTTATAATTGAAAATTAATTTTATCTTTTGAGAGTTTCTAAAAGTACCCCTCACCTTGGTTATAAAAGGGAACCTCCTCTCTCACTTATTCTCTCAAATTTGAGGTTTCTAGCTCAAAAAAACTTAACCATTTATCCTCCCAACATACTTATTCACGTTTTAGAGTTTTATTTCTTCCAAATACACCAAATTTAGATCCTTTAAGAAGAGACCTAAAGGGAGTCCGTCGAAGAAGAGGTAATCATTTTTACCGACTCATCCAAGTTCATTTATTCTTATACTGATTCATCATGAGTTTCATTTTGAATAATGTAATAAATACAGTGTCATATATTTTACGAAAAGTTATTATGATCATGGGATGAATATTTTCGATGATTTTTATATTGTATGAAAAATGAAAGCACCACACATGTGTACGTACAACATTCCATCTTCACACCATGGTCTATTTTGTTTTTTTCTCCCACTTTACATGGATTGGTATAATGACGGAAGTAATGGATATGTATAGTAATTATTAACTAATATATTATTTATAATTAATATAGTAATAAAGTACTCATGCTTTCACTATTAAAGGAATGATACCAGCGCTCGTATGTACGCACGACTTACCGTTTCCATAACACAATGAGATTCATTTCCCATAATATTCATTGAAGAATTATTCCATGAATGCATTTATTTATTTAATATTATATTTAAAATATTAATATAATTCTATATATATTGGATCTATATCACATGTAAATGGAGAAATACATTTTATGAAAAATCATGTATAGAAAAATGAAGCATTTAATACCTGAAAGAATTCAAATGATGAAATATTATTAACTAAATGATAGAAGAGGATCATATATGGTATAATAAATATGGATAAGGTTATGTTATAAATTAATAACATTCTATAAACCATTATATAGGTTGTTAAATAACATTCAAATAATTTAATGTGCAATGAAAGGGTAAATTTTACAATATTAATTTTATTTAGGATTGTTTGTTGGCATGTATCTACTGGGGAATATTTGTCATCCGTGTCCAAATTTCTTAAAAAAATTAAAAAATATTTTTACTATAATATTCATACTATTTAATTTATTTTTACAGATCTTATAAATTTTATAATATGGTTTTAATGAAATATTTCTTTCATTCCCCAAATGAGCTACATCATGAATTTTTCAAAAACAAATCGGAAGAAATGTTATTAAACTTATATGGTGTGGGAGGATTTTCCCATCATCATGAAATCGTAAGGTCTTGAAGCATCATTTATAATTTTACATGACTCTTTTCAATGAATATGTTTTATTTTAATGTTACGTGACGTTTCAAATAAATTATTTTAAAGAAAAAATGGGTATTTCTATAATGAAAATTTTAATGTTTTTATTAGAGTATTTTAATCAACATAGACATCCTTTTTTGTATATGTTTCATGATTTAGGTTGATCAATTATGATACCATATACCATATTTTAGTGAACATTTAATTTCCAAATTTACTGTGGAAATTCTATTTTGATTCCATTCATGTTTTATGAATAATGGTTTCACATTTCATATACTAGTATTTAAAAAAATGTTACTGTTTCCCATTTTCATATGAAAAATGTCTTCGAATTATTTTGTGTTGGGAGGAGACCTATATATCCCCTATATGCATCGATAGGTCTCATGAGACAAACTAGTTTGTGTATTTTTCAAGACCTTACCCATTTTTGTATGGTGTCTTAGTTGATGCCTTTATGACATGTTTATTATATTAGGAATTATGCATTCTATCATTATGAGAGATTTTATTGATATTCTATTTGATTATTCTATTAATTGATTTTTAATGTGATTATTGATATAGAATTATTTAATTTTAATTTATTCATTCCATATTATCCTCAAGATTATATTTATGTGGCTATTGTTTATGTAATATACATTCTTATAATGATTATTATTTTCTAATAATATTTTCTTATACTATATGTTTACCCCTACTAAGCATATGAGATAACCCATTTCTTATGTTTTATATTTCTCAAGATTCCATGATGTATATTATGAATGATATTTTGGGTTAATTTTGGGGAATTTTGGTTCTCTAAATGGATTGAAAAATTTCTATTTTATAGTTTCCATTGTAATTTATGTTTCTATTATATTAAATGGTTTCTAAAATAGAAAAAATGATTAGTCCTTTTTATTTGAGTCTTGTATCTATGCCAACGTAATAACATTATCCACCAGCACTGGGCCACTAGGATGAGGGTCTTTATTATTTGTAATAGAGCATGTTTAGTAGAAACCTTAGAAATTATAATGATTATAGAAAAAAAAATATTTGATAAAATTTGTAAATATATCACAATAAACTATGTTTATGAATTAATGATTATTTACGAAAAATTTCAAATTAGGTTATGTGATTCAATAGTTCTGAGATTATACAATTTTGTTCATAATGTTATTAATTAATATAGTGCCCATAATTATTTCATAAAAATGGACCAAAATGTAAGGAATGGAAACAATATTAACATAGATAATAAATGTTGTGATTTACCTCCTACGAAAGATAATGATGCTGAAGATGGAGTTAAAACTGTTGTTGAACAACTTATAACCATACTAGGACATAAAAATCAGTTTGTGAACAATTGCCTTACCCAAACGGATCATCCTAAGAAAAAATTCAGATGATAAATGTTTTTCTAGCTCTAGAGACAACAACCTCCATCATTCAATGGAATAAAAATACATTTGTAGTTAATTAATGTATTATTTCAAAATAAAATATATTTTTTTTGTATGTAAGGAAAGGGAGATGTTTTTCATTTTATTTTATAATATCCATGGAGATGAAGATCAATGATTTTCATTGATTAAGAACACTAAATATAATGAAGAAATAGAAAACATTTAATGAAAGTAATTTTGGAAAATTTTCTTGTAAAAATACTTCCATTGTGAACATAGAGAGGATATAGAAAGACAATTCTAGAATCTGAGACAAAATCATGATGAGGATGTTGCTGAATATGAATCCAACATTACAAGTTTATCAATTCATGTTTCAAACTACATATGTAACCTAATGAGTAAGATTAATCATATCCTTGGTGGGTTAATGTCATTCCTCAAAAATGAATTGGTCTAAAAAAATTCTCATTATAAGAATATATTGTCAAATTTTATATCAGTACAGATAAATAATTTTCCATGTCTTGTGACTTTAAAGGAAAGAAATGTTATATGAGAATGGAAGAGCAAGAGATGAATAAAGGGAAAAGGGGAAAGAAGGATTTTACCACATGTGACAATTTTGGAAAGATCCACTTTAGTACTTTTGGGAAGGGAATGATAGTATGTTACTATTTTTGATAAATTGGTCACAAGGCTCATGATTGAATTTGAATGAAAGAAGCTATAAATGTAAAATGATTCAAAATTAAATATATGGTACACCACAAAAAATAATTCCCAAATAGTCAAGGTAATATACCTTAGATGATGATATGGGATCAATGTAATGCTTATGCTATTGATATAGCCAAAATTGGATGATTGTTTAGCTTGTGTTTTTGGATCCAAGAAATATATTTCATGAAATTATCTGTATAATAATTATGAAACATATAATTAGTGTATTACAATATTTATTCTTTAATGATTTTGGAGAATATGTTGAATGACACCAATAACTAGGAAATGTGATTTTGTGGAAATTTGATATTTTGTAAAACACGGGATTAATGAAAGTTAACCATTAATAGATTATCGATGTCGAGATAATAATGAAAAAGTGATGTTTAGGGGATATTATTGGTGTCTTAGTGATTTTATAGTTTCTGTTGTGTTTTTTGGGTTTGTTACATGTTTGGATTTTATAAATATACCTGAGATTTTAATATTTGAATAATTCAAATTTTTATTATGGTTCTTAAGGTGATAAAATATTTGGTATGTGAAAATAAGAGCTATATTAGGTTTTTTGGGGAAATCTAATGTTTTGGTATTTTTATAAATTTAGTGACCTTCCTTAGAAATGTTTTGGTCATTGAATTTTTCTAAATGTATTTTTGATGAGTCTTAAGATTAAATTCATATAGAATGGGATAAGTTGAACTTTTTATATTCTTGTTTGAGGTTAAAGTGTGATTTATCATATTGGATAACCTATGGTAACCATATTGGTTTCTATAAACATTTTAATTCATATGGAATGAATTATAGATCTTATTATTCCTAAAAGTTCTTTAGGTTTGAAAAATTCGTTATTAAAATTCATTTCCTGGTATAAGGGGTGATGTATAAATTGATCGAATCGCAACCAAAAGATGAAATTACTATTATGAAATTGAAAGAAATAAAGTAAGCTCTCATCTGTAAAATAAAAGTATCCCCCACATATCAAATAATATTTTGTTACCAAAACATTATCTGTTTATTTTTTTACGAAATAAATGTACTTTTAAATGATCATGATATTTTCGGTTTTCTAATAGTTAACATTATAATGAACATGTTCTATAACACTCTCTTTTAGAACAAGATAGTTAGATTTCTCTTTCATGTTTTTTATTTCATTTTCTCAAAATGTTCTCTTATTCAAAAGCCTAATTTTTGGTTACTTCACATTTCTATAACCCTCTTATTAATGAGATGTTTTATCAACCATATTTTCAATGTGGGATTCCCAACAACAAATTTTAAATTATAAACCATTGATTTTTGAAGTGAAAAATCAAATTGCGAGGACATAATTTTTTGATGGAGTGGAGAATGTAACACTCCATGATTTTACAATATTTCTCCTTTTAAATTTAACTACATCGATACCTTATGTTGCATGCAACAACCCTATTAAATGAACCATAGTCTACTATTAATATTATTATTTAAAATGAAAATTATCTCCATACTAGTAAATTAGTGGTTTTGAATATGATTAACTAACTTATGAAAATATATTATTGAATTCATTGGTTACTAATTTATTAAAAATAAATATAAAAAACCAATTGAATATAAAATAAATCTTTTTATAAATGAAACTATTATTATAAACCAAAAGTGTTTTATCATAATAATTTAAATAAATTAATATCAGTGAATGATATTATTGAATTTTATATAAAAAATAATCAATATAATGTTTGAAATTCATATAATGTGTGTTATATAGATGATATAAAAATAAATCTAATTATAAGCATTAGAAGGACATATTTTTCTAAAGAGAGTTTTACTACATTTTGATGGAACACTTGATTTAAATCTAGTTTTTAAATCATTTGAATTTTTTTGAAAAAACAATTTATTTTTAAACATAATATGAAAAATTATTATGGTTGATTTATTTTTTGATATGTTTCATGCTTTGATAAAAAATTAAAAAATACAGAATTTTAAATGAAAATTGTTTTTTCAAAAAAATAATTTAGTGTGAAATTATAATTTTTTAGGTTTAATGTATATTTAGATCCATTTTTACTAGTTATCTAATATATTTAATTGTAATACATTTCAAAATGAATTATGATATAATCATATTTTAATATCTTGAACATTTCAACTTTAAAACACATTTCTCAATACGTCAATGTGAATAATTTTAAATTAATGACTGCAAATTTTTTGTGATAAATTTTAAAAAATTAATTTCATATTTTTTATAACTGGGTCCAAATTATATAAATAGGTATCCATATTTAAATTATTAATATTAACTTTGTTAATTGTTTATTAAAACTTTCATTAGTAAATCAAGTACTTGAGGGGAAAAATAATATTATAAATATTTTAAAATTAGTGTAACACCTATTCAATTTTTATTAGATGAGTGTTTATTGAGAAATATCATCATTGGGACTAGATTATAACCTTATGAATCCACTTCGATGATACTTTGACATTTACTATATTTTATTTTAAAAAAAGTTCAAACTTTTATACTCAGATCTTAAATAACAATATAAATTTTAATATAGGGTTATAAAGAAGATAAATTCAACTATAAATATTAATTTCAAATAAAAAGGAATTTATTCAAAAATATAATTAAAATTTCAATTTTATGAAATAAATAATTACTTTAAAGGATTATACAATGATGATGTAGTCATTTTCTTATTAATGGAAATATCAAATAAATGATATTTGAAATATTAAAATAAATATAATTTGGGATAATTAATATAATAATAGAATTATTAAAATGAGATAGACATATAAATTATATATTATATGTTTTGGTTTTAAGATATCATGTTTCTATGATATTTTTAAAAATTAAAGTAATGAATTGTATTGTAATTGACAATAATGTCATATTAAAAAAATTTATTAAATTATATAAAAATAAAATATAAATATAATATTTGGCCAAAATAATTGGATATTGTTTCAAATATATCCCCTTAATAATTTAAGTTTAGTTTGGTATTTTATAGTAACTATACTAACCTTCAAAGAGTAATAACACATATTGTCACCGTAAGAGGTAAATAGTTTTAATAAGTGTTAAAACCATAATATAATGGTAAGAATGGGACCCAAAATTATATAAAATTACTTTTTGAAAGGATTTATACCCATCATAATCTTATATTATAAATAAATCACCTTTTCGTCATTTGGAATTAAATATTTTTTTAATATTATGACAGTTTTCATAAGTACCCCTCACCATAATTATAAAAGGTTACATACTCCCTCAATTATTCTCACTAATTTTAGCCTTATATCTTGACCAAAAACATCCCATTTCTCCTCACAATATCATCATCCATGTTCTAGAGTTCCTAGGATTCTATAAATACAAAAACCTTGATCCACTAAGAATATATCTAATGGGAGTCCACTGAAGAGGTGGTAATCATTTTTACCAACTCAACCAAGTTCATTCCTCATTCTACTTATATTTATGTTTTTTCTATGATAAATTAATAAATATAGTGTTATATATATTTTTATATTTTATTAAGATTATGGGATAACCATATTTAATTATTTATCCATTCTATGAAAAATGAATGCATCGCAAGTGCGTATATATGACTTACAGTCTCCATTTCGTGGTGTAATTTGTTTGTCATCACCATATTACTTGTATGTGTATAATTATGGAAATAGTGTATATATATATATAGTACATATTACATGATATTGATTTTTTATAATTAATATCACATCCAATTCCATTACCATTCACCATTAATGGATTGATACTGTTTCTCGTGAATACAATTAACCTACCGTCTCCACAACATGGTGAAATTAATTTTTCATTATAACCATTCAATAATGATTTTATGAGTGTATCTAATGAGTAATTATGTTATTAATAACATTAATATCATTCTGTAGATGTTGTGTCTATATCCCATGAAAGATGATAGGGACATTCTTGACAACACATGTACAAAAATGAAGTAGTTAACACGCAAAACAAAGGTGATAATGAAATGTTATTGAAAAAATGATATTAGAGGATCATATATGATATCTTTAATATAGATACGGCTTTGGTAAAAATTTATATCCCTCTTGAAACCATTATATATGATGTTAAATCACATTCCACTAAGGTAAATAATAAGGTAAGAGTTATTTCAGTATATCATTATTATTCAGGATTGGTTATGTGTACGTACATGATGGGGAATATTTTTCATCCATGTCCATTTTTCAAAAAAAAAAGTACAATTTTTTTCTATTAGCATATAAAATTTTAATTTCATTATGCCCATGTAATACTTTATATCATATGGTTTGAAGGGAATATTTTTTTCACTTTCTAAATGAGGTACTTTGAATTTTTCAATAAAAATAGGAAATGAATGTTTTTTAAACTTGTATCGAATGAGAATATTTTTCCACCATCATGACACATTATGGCCATGAATAATTCCTTTATAATTTTACAAGATTATTTTCAAAGAAAATTTTTTCTTTTCAAATTTCACACCCATTTAAAAAAATTATTTCAACGAATAAAGGTCTATTTATCTCAAGATATTTTTACTGATATTATTAGAGTAATTTAATCTCTATCAAAATCCATTATTGTATCCTATAAAGGATTGAGTTGATCTCTTATGATACCATGTTCTATCTTTTATTCAAGGTTTTTTGAGCAGTTTTACTAAGGATGTTGTATTTTGATACCCTTCACGGTTTATGGTTATAGTTTTTACATTTCATATTATAGTCCATCAATATGAATATTTATGATTTTTATGTTTTTCCCTTTTCATATAAGGAATGAATTGGTCTTTGTATGTGATAGGTTGGAACCCGTATAGCATCTCGATGCATCAGTAGGTCTCATTAGACAAACTAGTTTTTTTATTTTGCAATGTGTTTCCCATTTAGGTATGGTGTCTTGGAGAAAGACTTAATGACATATTTATGATGTCTAACATTATTAATTACCTCATTATGAGATTAATTATTCATATTCTATTTAATTATCTAATGTTTATAATATCCTAGATATTCTTTATGAGGAACAATTTTATTTTCATGTATTCTTCTTATATTATTCTCAAGATTATGTTTAAATGGATTGTGTTTCAGTTATATACCTTACCACAATGTTTAAGCTTGTTTGTTCATAATATATTTCATTGTACGGTTACCCTTACTGAGAATCTAATATCACTAATTTCATTAGTTTTATTTTTATCTGGATTCAATGATGTATATTATGATTGATATGGAGGGTTAAGGTTGGATAATATTTGTGCTCTCTAAGAATTGACCACGTTGTATATTATAGTTTCAATTATAATGTATGTTTCAAGTAATTAATATGTTTTCCAAAACTTATTAACTGATTTATCCTTTAGGAATATAGTCTTGTATCAATTCCAATGTAATAATGTAATGCGCTTTCACGATGATACTAGGTTCTTGGTGTTTACATCTATCTTGGAGAAAAATGATTTGATTTTTCTAAGGTGTCATTTTGGGAGAAATGGATGTTGGGAAACAAAATATTATTCCATGGTAATTAGTGTGTAATCTATATTACTAAAATTTTTGTGATATATTCTTGGATGTAGGATATTCAGCTAAAGTATCAATTTATTTTATGTCTTCTATATGAAATAGTTTTATTACTATGAAAGTTTATTGAAATTCAAAATCAAATAGACATTATGGTCAATGACATTATTTGGGAATGTTTATGGTGGTTCCATGGCTCTATGGATGTATATTAATCACCAGTGATTAAAAGATTAATGTTGTAAAAGTAATAGTGAGGGAATACGTTATAATATTTTTCTAAATGGAATACATGGAAATTGAATTTAGATGGGACATTGTTGAGGTCTGGATCTTGTTTCATTTCTCATGAATAGTTTATAGAGAGTCATTGGGTTTGGTTGTTGGGTTGGTAGAGGAAATTTTTTTGGTGACCTAGATATTAAGAATGATTAATGGATATAAACTAATGGTAGATAGAGGAATATTTGATTACATATGAGGAGTGGTTAGGTGGAGGATTTTTCACACCATATTAGACAGAATGTTAGAAAAACTTGGTGAAAAAATACCCTATTAGGAATAAGTATTAAGAGAATATTTGGTCAACTTTTCAAAAAATGATTTTTACGAAGATCTATTACTTTACTGTCAATAGTTTGACCATATGGGGATAATTTTGTGTGAATAATTGGTTGTTATTTTATTATAAGTGTCTATTAAAAACCAGTATCATGGGAATTTCACTCTTCTATCTTTTATAGTTGGAAGTAGTTTTTCTCAATTAATGTATGTGCTTTTGAAACTATGTTTAATTACCTATGTGTTCGTGTTGTGTTAATGGATTCTTTTAATTATTATCTTTTAATAATCATCAATTTATTTTCCATATTCTTTTTTTTGATATGGTTCATGATGGAATTCTTAATTACCACAGTACCAAGTGCCTCAGAGTATTAAAGTATAAATTTCATACATGAATTCTAGAGAGAGGGATTCATATTAAGGAAAAAATGTGATACCTATCTAGTTGAATAGAATGGGCCTTTACAACCCCATTTTATAATAATCTAGTACTAGGTGGGATTACACTAGGTGCTTGGTGGTGTTTCGTGCACTATATATGTGCCTCCATCCTTTATTTATCGAAATATTTCTTCATTCCACCATCAACATTCCAAAAAACTATAAAAATTACACTTAATTTAAAATCATGGTTCCCAAAACCAATTTATAACTATACCTCAAGGGTTAGTTTCATTACATATTTACTTATTTTTATGATGATTAAATCTTTATTCCTTTGTATTTTAAAATTTTAATTACTAAATTTCTATATGAATACACATTGAAAATCACACCATTACACTGATACACACACAACATTATTGATTAAAAGTCTCTCTCTCTCACTCACACACACACATATTTAAAATCACCACTATTTCTCCACACTTTATCTCAACAGTTAATACTAAAATCAATTAAAAATAACTTTTAATGATTTTTCATTGTCATAATATGCCATGTTTTTAATATTTCGACAACAATGAGGTAATTAGGGATTATTATAATATAATCTATTTATAATTAATATATATTAATATTTTAAGGGTTAATGATGGAATAAAAATATTCGAATGATTTAATAAGATTATCCACTAGGTATAAAAGATATAAAATTTATTTTAATATAATTTAAGAGTAGAAAATGTGGGGGTTAAGAAAAATATAGATAAAAATTTATAATATAAGATAATAATTTATTTTTATGATAATATAAATAACTAAAAATATTTTTTTCAATATATACTTCAATTTTTGAAATCTCTCATAAAATGGACATTTTATTTTCAATAACATGTTACAATATGTAGCGATATGTTTTTGGATAAAATTTATAGAACAAAATGAATATTTGATATATATATATATATATATGTGATAAATTTTATATATTGATATAATTTTTAAATAGAAAAAAATAAGTAACAATTTTGGATGTTCTCATTTTTTTTAATTTCATTTTCCTTATTTAATTTTTCAAAAAAAAGATAATAAATTTTTTTGGAAATATAATATAAAAAAATAGTAATGAGAAAATAAAAGTGATTTTTTATGCTTCAATAGAACATAATTCAAGATTCATGGGGTAAAATAATTTTAACAACGTAGGAAGCATACATTATAATAACCCTTCTATTTATTACACAATAAGTCATGATTTATTAAATAAAAGTGCACATAATAGTCCCTGGAATATTTATAAGTCTAGTGTATTTGGGAATTAGGTACATTATATAAGAACATAAAATAAGAAATAAATCATATTTAGTGAAAAAATCCTTAACATAATCATAATTAAAACGACATTGGATATCCTGAGGACAAACATAAGAAATGGGTGAGCTATAAACACCAGTAATGTAATATACATAGAATAACATGAATAAGTAAATACATGTTGGGAAATAGGCATATCAATGGGGCCATAAAAGGGGATATAATCATAAACTTGAAAAACCATACATGATATAGCATGATAACATAAAGGCCAAATGGGAAGTGTGGAAATAAATTAAAACACTACATCATAATAATATATCAAGGATAACAACCATGAAATGATGATGGAAAATGACTGATGATGGATCATGTTCACTCTCTATTCGCTTTCATGATGTCTCATGAGACTAAATTACTACCCAATTCATTGGAGTGCTATATAATTCTGAGCAAACCCATCGGTTTCATTTCATTCTCATTGATATGTTGCCATATATATAATATAACATGGATTCAATTTTCAACACATTTTATTCCATGATCAAGGAGTGTGTAAGAAATAAATTTATTTCCCCAATAAAATATTTATAAATGTATAAATGTGAACACCCTTTATAGGAATTGGGTATCGGTATTCAATAAACATTTTTTTGGTATAGAATCCAAGTGTGGAATTCCGACAGCAGAATGGGGGCACATAAATTCCCATTTGAGAGATTTATGAGAGATTAATGGGTCTCTAATTATTTAAAAATATTAAGGTAATTATGGTTAATTTTAAAAAACACACCATATATTAGGAATTGAAAATAAAGGGGCATCAAATTAAAAATATTATTGAATAATGGGAAGAAAAATTGGATCATGTACCTTGAGTGTGTGACTCCAAATGCATGTTAGGACCTTCTAAATAGAATAGGGGGACATTGGGATGATTCTATAGATTTGAGGTAATATTAAGAACAAGATCCATGGATTTTTAATGATGATAAATGGGTGCCTTTGAGGATTTAAATTGGAAATTAGTGGGGGAATTCTTTATCCTTTCTTAAACAAAGGATTTGGACTCTATATAATAAATTAACCAAAACCAAAAATCATGAAATGTATTCTCCCATTATTTCTTCCAAATAATTTAGTTTAAATTATTTTATATTTACATGGGTAGAACTAAACAAAATATTACCCTTGATGATGTGGAGATGATTCATACTATTATAGAAATGAATTTAAAATCATAAAATATATTAATGGATTTAGAGGATTCATAATGGAATTATAAAATTGATAAGATAAAAAAATAGAAATATTTTCAATGTAAAACATATATTTGGTCGTGGATAACATTTATAGAATTAATTACATCATTTTGGGTCATTATGATGTCATATTACACATCGTATATTTATACTGTATTTAATTTTTACTCGAACATTCAATTGTCCCAAAAAATATTGAAAATTTATATGTTGGATAAGTTTGATGTTATGATTAAAAAAATAATATTACAATTATTCAAATATGTTTCTAAATATTTTAATTTTAAATTTTAACATAAGAATCGATATTTATTGGGAAATGATGGGTTTTTTTATAATAAAAGTTTTCAAAACCTTAAAAAAATTACATTTTACTTCATTAAAATAATATGCCCATTTTAACCTGATAAAAATCATTTAATGATAATATTTTATTGATATCTTTTTTATTTCATAAATCTATTAATTCATGTAAATAAATTCCTTAATTGAATTTTAATATTACACAGAAAATATGATCTATGTTTTATTATATTGAAATAAAAATAATAAATAAAGTAATAACAATAGGATAGAAATACAATAATTATTATATAAAAAATAATTTATATACTAATTTTTCTATGTTCTTGATACATATCCATTTAATACACTAGAAAAAACCCATAAAATTAATTTGTAAGATAATGAGACATTCATAGGGTGGTTCGACATAAATGGTGTGGGCCGTGATATTGATGAGCCCAAAATTCTATCATAAACAGTTCTATTCATTCTTAAGTTGTTTTTTCTCATCCTGAAATTTTCCAAGGGAATATCCCAGTGATTCAATCTCCCTTAGAGGCTCTGATAAATTGTCTTCATAGGGTAGAATCCCACTTTCAAACCATCACTTCCTTTGTCTGTGTCAATTGGATATGTTAAAAACCTATATTTATACTAATAATGTTTACACTATTAAATGGCTATATTATAAATGTTAAAGATGATTATTGATATTTTAAATTTGATAGGATACAATAAAACTGAATAAGTACATGTGTTTTCTATATAATAATGCATTTAATTAAATCACAAGAGGATTTTTTATAATAGTTATAGTCTTTATAATCTCCCCCAATCTAAAATTCTCCATCCAAATTTTCATTTCACACACTAAAATAGATTCGTATAATTCTATTTTATCACCTCCTTTAGTTCCAATGACCCTTCTTCAAACATTCGGTTCTCAATTTCACATTGACTAGGTGTATTGTCTAATTCTATAGAACTTCATATATTGGATCCAAGATCTTCACCTATTTCTCTTAATAGGAATGATAATTTTCCAATAATACCACCTCTTGATTGAGTACATGTGAGGTTTCTGGTATTTAATTCCTCAAGAGTATACATGGAATAAATCATGTACTTTAGATAGGTTACGTGGGAGTGCTAGTTGATAGAACACCATTTGGATGTGATCAAGGATCTCAAATGGGCCAATGTATATTGGAGAAAGTTTTCCCTTCTTCCCAAATATCATGAAATTTTTCCATGCTGATATATGAATTAATACTAATTCTCCAACATCGAACAACATGTATAATTGATTATTTTCACCAATTAACTTTTTTCATCTCTAAGTATCCTTGATGTGATATTAAATGGTTCAGCACGTTTCCACCATTTAATAGTCCATTTGAGGACCTAGTAGTTTAATTTTCCAAGCTTCATCCCATCATGAAGGTGTTCTGCACCTCTTCCCATAATGGGATTCATTGGGATCTATTTGGATTGTTGATTGGAAACTGTTATAGTATGAGAACTCGACAAAAGGAAGATGTTGATACCTTCATCCTTTATAATGAACAAAGAATGATCTCAACCTGTCTTCAATTTTATGGATATTTTACTCAGATTGTCCATTAGTTTGAGGGTGATAATCCCTGATAAAGTTCATATCAGTATTTAAAATATGTTGGATAATTTTTCAAAATGTAGAGGTAAATATTAGAAATTAATCAGATACAATTGATAGAGGTGTTCCATTCAGCATCATAACTTATCTAATGTATATAGTTTCATGTTGTTCAAGTGAGAAGTCCTCTCGAATCGCCAAGAAGTGAGAAGTCTTTATAATAAGATCCACAACAACCCATATTGAATTATTTCCTCTTGATGTCTTCAAAAGACCAGGGAAAAAGTCTATGGTGACATTTTACAATTTCCATGTATATATGGGTAATGGTTGAATCATCCCCTTTGATATCATTCTTTCGACATTATTTTACTGATATACAAGACATATTGATTTATATTCCATGATCTCCGTCCTCATATTTTCCCACCAATAGTAATATTGGAGATATAGATACATCTTTTTCATTCCTAGATGGATGAAAAAATTTGAACTACATTCATCACCCAAAAGTACATTCACTAACTCACGATTTGATATTACACAAAGTCTTAACCCAGTTATTACAAATCCATATTCATTAACATTAAACTATAATGATTTTCATTTTCATATTGTTTCAAATTTCTTCCAAATTCCCACATAATCTCTTTGAGAATCCTTTATCCTATCCAAAATGGGTGGTTGAGGAATCATTAGTGAAAGGATTGATGATGTTCCTTCCTGTATGATTTCCATTACCATATTTTTAAAATCTAATAAGATAAGATCCTTGTCAATTTTTATTAACAATATAATTTTTGGATCCTTTATACTTAGTGTTTCATCCACTTTATTCACTATCAAAAGATGGTAGTGAATTGAGAAGTCATAATCTTTGATCAGATCTACCCTTCTTCGTTGGAAAAAATTAATCTATTTTTCTATGAATATATACTTGAGGATTTGTGATCTATATATATTTCAAACTTCTTCCCAAAGAGATAAGATCAGGATATTTTCAAACCAAATATCACTATAGCCAATTCCAGATCAAGCATTGGGTAGTTATGTTCATGAACATTCAACTGCTTGGAAGTATAGGCCATCACATTTTCATTTTTCATTAACACATATCCCAATACCTTCTTCAAATCATTGCTGAATACCAAAAAAATTAATCCACTCATGTGTAGTGTTAGAACTAGTTTAGTGATAAGCCTATTTTTTCATCTCCTTAAATATATCTTCACATTCATCATTCCAAGAAATGTTGACTCCCATTTGAGGTATCTTATTTAGGGTTTTGATAATAGTGATAAATTTTATAAAAATCAACAATTATACCCAGTGAATCCAAGTAAACTACTAATATTTGTCATGGATTCTATCCTTTTCCATCCTTCAATTAATAATTTTTATGGTTTTACATATATACCATTTCTTACGATGATATACCCAATGAATGAGAAATCCTTGAACCTGAACTCACATTTTCTGTACTTGGAATAATTCTTCTCCTTTCATAAGATCTTTAAGAAAAGTTCTCAGATACTCCTCATGCTCCTCCATTCTTTTGGAGTATATTAGAATATAATCTATAAATACTACAAAAAATTTGTCTATGTAATCTCTAATGACCCTATTCTTCAAGTCCATAAATACTTCTGGAGAATTAGTGAGTCCAAATGGTATTACTATGAAACCATAGTGCCTATATCTTGTATGAAAGGTAGTCTTGGGGTTATCCTCCTTCATGATCCTAAATTGGCAATAACCCAACCACTTATCCACCTTAGAGATGTATTTTTCTCCACTTAAATGCTTGAACATGTCACCAATCCATGGTAGAGGATAATTTTTCTTTATCATGATCTGGTTGAGCTAACTATAATCAATACAATGAAGGATTGAACCGTCATTATTTTTGAAGTAGAGGATTGGTCCACCCCATGGTGAAGAACATGGCTGTATTAAACCTTTATCAAGATTTTCTTATAATTGTTTCTTTATCTCTTCATGTTCCAAAATTGACATTGTCTATGGATTCTTCGATAATGACGATTCCCTAGGTATAATCTTGATTGAAAATTCGACCTATTATCTTGGAGGAAGACCGGGTAATTCATTGGGAAACACTTCAACATATTTCCTCATAAAGGGAATTCCTTCAAGGATGCTTCATTACATAGAAATAATAATTTTAGCTAAATAACCATGAGCATAGGGAAAAAATATCCATTCATGAGATGTTGGTTCTAAGGAAGACTCATCCTCTACCTTGAACTTGTATATAATTGAAGGATGATTTGAAATATGGTGATTGACTTCATTCTAACAGAAATTTAGGTTGTATTAATACAAGAAAATCCATTCCATAAGCATAATTTCCTCAAATTACACAAAATAAATAATGAAAATTTGTATCGGTAATTTCATCCGACAAATTATTATAGTGGATGATTTATATACAAGAGATGCAATAATGTCCACACATATTTTCACCGGTATGATCACTTCCATGCTTTTTGGTGGTGTTGAAATAGTTTTAATAAATGTTCATGAAATGATATAATTCATATATCACAAATTAAAAAAGTATAGTTTCTATTCTTGAATAAAAAAATAGTGTACCAGTCACCACTCCATTATCATGATCCACCACAATAGTTGTGTTGAAAAGAGCTCACCTGTGTTTCCGTGGAGGTTGTAGGTTTTATCTGAAAACCCTTAGCTTATAGAAATGGTTTGAAATGTTCCCTAGTTCCATTCCACTGAAGTAATGAACAATTAATTTTGGTTTTCACTGTGAATTCATCTACTATAATGCATTAGTGGGTTTCTCCGATCAGAATTCTACAGCTACATATCCATCCTTCGCTCACTTAAATAATTTCATCATACCTCTTAGGAAATTTCCATGGTACCGCTTTCTAGACCATTGATAATTGAGATTTAATTTTTTTTATCCCTGTTAGATTTTCCCATTATATGGGAAGAATTAAACTCCACTATTCACTTATTATACCCATGATACCATTGATATTCGATGATCTCCATCTCGACATTGAGGGAACATTGAAACATTTCCTCATACCTATAAACTTTTTTGGTCACTAATGAATCTCATATAATAGGTTTTATCCCACCAAAGAAGTGATCAAATATTTATTTGGGTTGACAAAAAATCCATATCTGTATGATACAATCATTTTGACTTTTTCTATTTATGCATTGATATATTCGTCATCTTTTTTTTCTCGAGATCAAATAAATTCCATTCTATTTTATGTCGAAGAGTGAGAGGAAAATATTTATCAAAACACCATTTCTAGAATTCCTTCCACCCCATTACTTTGATATCTTCCTTAAACACCATATTTTTTTTATCAAAATCCCCCACTGATCAGATTCTCCCTCCATATGATATATAATGAAAATAACCATCTATTATTGAAAACATTTAAGGACAGCGAAGATATTCTCAATGGAGTTGATCCATTATTCAGCGATTAAGGGACTGTATTATCCAATTATATTCAGAGGAATTTGTCACATAAAGGCCTCAATTGTAGCATGTTTTTTAATTAGGTGATTTGGGTGCTCCTCCTGATCTAGTATTCTATTCAGAACCTGAGTTAGCAGAGAGATTATCATCAACATTTTCAAGATTACAGATCCCATCGAGTAGGGAATCTCATTGGGCCATTCAATACATTTCTTTTCACATTGGATGTTTACTTGATTCATACTACTTCTGACCATTGGATAAAATAATGGAAAGAATTAGGGATGATTATTTCTGAACTATTAAAATCCTAAAATGGAATCTAATGATATTAAATAGATAACTTATAAATAACATGTATTTACTTAACTTATGATGTTCTAGGAAACAATATATATTATCCAAGATCTATTTCCTAACATTTACTCTTATGGGAATTTTTTGTTCTATTAATAATGGTATATGAAGATATTACTGTATTATAAAGGAATATCCACCAAGAGTGTAAAACTAGGTTTGTAGAAAGGCCTATTGTCGTGCAGTAGTTCCTTATCGAGTCTAGATCAACGTAACGTTTTCTAGGTTTTCCTCTATGTACCTATATTCTTGAGCCACATCCACTTGTTGTATCCAAACATGGATATATATTATTGATAAGACACTCACTCTATACTTACCAAAATTTAATAATATTTTCATATACATATTATTATTCATAAGTCCTTTTCTGGAGTTTTCTAATCCTAATCCAAAAAATAACTAAACATTTCCTTTG
Organism: Viscum album; assembly: GCA_963277665.1. Classification (NCBI taxonomy): domain Eukaryota; kingdom Viridiplantae; phylum Streptophyta; class Magnoliopsida; order Santalales; family Viscaceae; genus Viscum; species Viscum album. The sequence continues at coordinate 243,792,352 of OY728135.1, read as the reverse complement.
ATACCAACTATAACAATTATTCACTTTATTAAAAATTAAATCATGATATATTATATAAAATTACACATAATAAAACCTTGAATATCAGTAATTCTTTTTGAATTGGGAATTTCAAACATTGTATAAAAACTTAAAGTAGGAAATACATCATCTTTATATAATAATTACATAACATGATCATACACAATAATGGATGGGATATCATGGGGACATAAATGGTAAAGTGGTGTGATATAAATCCCAATAATGGAATAAACATTAAATAAAATGAGGAATGTAATATATGTTGGAAAATAATCAAGTAAATGGGGCATACAAGGGGTAATAATCATAAAAATGAACAATAAGACATGATATTTCATGATAAAATAAAGGTAACATGGGAAATGTGGAAAAAACTAAAAACACTGCATCATAAACAATGAGAATGGTTAATATCAAAGAAATATTTATTGAAAAAGTATAAATGATGTATTAGGTTGACTCCCTAATCCCTTTTATGACATATCATGATACAAAAACACTCCATAATGCATTGGAGTGATATATTATTTTAGGTTCCCCCATTACATTCATGTATTTTTCATGCTTATGTGTTCCACATACAAAATGTAATTATTTCTCATAAAATTTTATTTCACAAAAAGTAATTTTGGATTACATACATCTATGTTCAAAATAAAATAATTATATTTTCATAATTGTGATCACCATTGATTTGAATTGGATATGGGTAATCATTAGACATTGTTTTCCATGGAATCCAGTAGGAAAATTTTGACAGCATAACAGTGGATCAAAAATGTTAGTGGGAGGGATTAATGGGAGTAAAATGTGTTAATAATCATTTATACATCAAAATTTTAGTATAGGTAATGTGTATAAACACACCCCAAACATTACTAATTAAACCTAAAATGGAATATAATGAAGAATATATTTAAATAAAGTGAAGAAAGAGAGGATACCTAACCTTGATACTATAACTTCAAATGCTTGGGAGGAGATTCATGAGTGCTTGGGGGATCTTTGTGGGGAGTCTAGAAAGGGGAATGATGACTAAATATGTTTCAACATATTTTAAGGGAGGATAAACTAGATCTTATGTTGGTTTATATAAGAAATGAGTGGGTAATTATTTTTCAATTATCATACATAGTTTTAGGACTCTATATACAAAATAACCAAAAACCACAAACCTTACCATTATTTATTACAATGGCTTTTTCCAAATGATATTAGTTTTCATTATTTTTTATGTCTAATTTACAAACATAATAATATATTATCCTTGGTGATGTGGTGGTGCGTCATACTCTTAAATAAATGATTTTAAACCCTTGAAATATATTAATTCTTTTGGAGGATATAAAAAACTAATAAAATAAACCTAAAATAAAATTATTTAAAATTTAAAACATATATTTGGCTGTGTATACCAATTATAATATTTTTTACTTTATTTTTGGGTTATTATGGTGTCATAATACACACTCTATATCTGTCCTGTATTTAATTCTTACCCAAACAATTGATAGTCCTAGAAAATTATGAAAAAATCCCAATTAGATAATTTCAGCATTTTGATACAAAAAATAATATTCATTATATATATATATATAAATATATATATAATTTTATAGATATTTACATTTATAATTTTAAAATAAGAATCAATATTTATTGAGAAATAATATGTGTTTTTGACAATAACAGTTTTTTAACCCTTATGAAAATTACATTTTACTTCATAAATATTATCTGATCATTTATATTTGATAAAAATTATATAAGAATAATATTTTATGAATATTTTATTTTTTTGAAAAATAAATAATTCAATTAAAATAAATTCTCTAATTGAATTTGAATATTAACCAAAAATACAATATATATTTTATTTTATTAAAATGAAAATCATTTATAAACTAAAAATAATAGGATGAAAATATATTGGTTATTCTATAACAAATAACGTACATACTCATATTGCTAGGGTATTTATAAATATCCCATTAATAAACTAGAAAACTCTCTAATAGTAAGGTTCATGACATTGAGACTTTCATGGGTTGGTTCGACATATATGGTTTGGGTTGTGATATCGATGAGCATAGACTTCTCCTTTAAAATGATTCTCTCATGCTTATGTTTTGGATCTGAGATTGGGCTTGGTCAAGGGAAAATCCTAATGATGATATCTCCAATGGAGGACTCATTAAATGGGATTCATAGGGTACAATAATACTATTTAAGGCCATAACATCCTTTATCTTTGTCAATTTTATTTTTTAAAACCCTATATTTATGCTAATCTTGTGATCACCTTTCAAAAACTATATTATAAATTGTAATAATTCTTAATGGTATTTTAAATCTAAGTGGATATAATAAAATCAAATATGTGAAAGTATTTTATATATAATAATACGTTTAATTAAATCAACTGAGGAATTTTATTAATAATAATTCAGGTCATTACATTGATGGACCCAACATTGACTCAACCCTATGTTGAAAAAAACATTTTGTTATGTGTTCTCTATTACTAAGTCTACTTGGTTTTGTAATGGTAACTAAAAAGAGGTATAATTGTTAATATATGATACCCATTCATTAAACAATAATTGAACGACTTATAATAAAAAAAATACTATTTTAAATACATTTATTAATAAAAATGTATAACCACGATCAAGGATAACCATATTAACTATAAACCAACCAAAAATGTGAAGATACGACTTAATAAAAAATAACATTACAAGGAAACAAAAAAATAAATATGTATAAATAAACCATATATCATATATAAATTACATACTATAATATGAATCTTATATTGTATTAAAAGTATCCCATTATTACCTAAGCTATAATTTGAGGAAATTACTAATAATTCTATCCATGTAATTTGTAAGTAAATAATAATTGTACACAAAATTCAAATAATTAAATGAGTATATACATTCTTATTGTTATTATACTGAGAGGATCAACAACATTATTAATGTATACAAAACATGGCGATATAAAAAAATTAGTTACAATGAAAAAAATCGTGAAAAAATCAACCCATCCTGAGGAATAGTCTACATAACCTTGAGTGACCCATAATTCACCTTTTTCTTGATCACTGAAATATATCACACACACACACACACAGACACCCGTGATTCCACCCTTTATGGGAGGGAATTTTAATTTAATGACCAATTATGGCATTATATCTTAATTCTATCTCATAAAATCAAAAAAATAAATTTATAATTATATTTATTATACAGTAATTATTATTTAAAAATTATAATAAAGAAAATATTTGATTAAAAAATATATTTAATCATAATATAAAATCTTTTATTTATTCATAAATATCACGTGAAAAAGGATTAACTACACGGTAGAATCTATCTTATATCACATTAATATAATAGAAAATAATAATATAATGCTTCTAACAAAAAATATGAAAACATATGAGAATATAATTTACAGATTCACAGATTTACACATAGAATAACCAATTAAACTAGTCATCATACATAATGAATATAGTATCCCAAACAAATATCCATGGGTTAATTTCAAATAACATAGTCTTTAGATACTATTTTTGATACTAATATAAGTGTCCAAATTTTGAACATCCATAATTAAAAAATCATGGAAATCGTCAATCCACTTACACACTTAAGAGATTTTTTGGTTTAGAGATTTATAAGATTAGGAAAATAATTACATAAAAATCCACATATTTATCATCCAAAGGAAATTACTTCCTCAATTCCCATATTTTATTATTCGATAATAAATCATCAACATCTCTCCCATTAAATTATCTAATCATAATACTCTTATATTGTTATTATTAATATTATACATGTTAATAACATAGGGAATGAAAATATAAGAAAGGGTGATCTAAAATATTGAGTAAAGAGAGTTTACAATAGAAGTTACCATAGACAAATTGATTTTAATAAAATGGTAGAGATAAATAATAATAAAATATTCCAAAAATATATTTAACTGATAAGTTATTCTTGAATGAAATAAAAACATAAATAATCCCAAGGATAAAAATTAATGACTTCAAAAATATAGAATTCAGAATTCCTGACATCACAATATTACCATCAAGGCCTCATTCCAAGGAATCATACAAAAATAGCAAATTCATATTCTAAATAACCAACCATGTTTGTCTCCTCAGGCATACAAATTCATTGAGGATCTTTCTATTATAATGCCCCACCCATCACCTACTAAGGCCAATTCATTTATTATATAAAATAAATGATTAACCATTCAATATATAATGTCCTGTTATTTTTATAAATAAATACTTCACATTTTAGATGAAGATTTAATAAATTTTAGAAACACACACACGAGGGCTATAGAGGTTTAGTGTATTTGTTTCCTAGGCACAAAATATTTTTATTTCATTAAAACAATATCAGCATAGTTGATAAAGATAATCCTATATAGTATTATTCTTAGAAAAAAATATCTAAAACCATCTTGACAACCTAGTTAATGGAAACATAATTAAGGGGGGAGATCAGATTATTTATGGTAAAAAAATCGATATATCAACGATAACATAGGCATAATATGAGTTTCAGGGAATGAAAATGTCGGCTTAAAATCTAAAAAGCATGCCCTACATAACAGAGATAATAATACAAAGTCCTTTGAAAAATATTGGTTGTTCATAATAAATTAATTATAAAGGAAACCAATGAACATGACTCAGGAGATTATAACATAGACAATGGATGTGGTAAAGCATAAGCTTCTAACATTGTGAATAATTATAAATAGAAACATGGTCACTCATTAAGTCAAGGACATGAAATAAGGCCCTCACATAAAAATATGGGCAAGAAAACTAGGTTCAGGAATAATATTATGAAATAAATTATACATCCATTAATCCTATTTATTTCATTTCAATCAATCTCATATTATATTTTGATATAAAAACATTATATACATTTGAACATTTCCTCTTTAAGAACCTACATTCACATATCATCTACAATATTAATATTAAACTAAATTTTCCAAGATATAAGAATGGAACATGAAAATATTTATTCCATATTTTGAATAATAATAATTGATATTATTAAATATAGTCAAGTTATTCTTTTGTAAAATTGAATAGTAAAAACGAGAAAAAATTATTTATAGTGGTTAAAGTGAAAATGAGTTTACTAGTGGTTAAAATAAAATGATAAGGGTTAAAGTGAACCCAAACATGTTCAAAACTCATTATATGGACATATTTTGACCTTAAATAATATATTATAAAGAAAGTTCATTATTATACCTTTGTGATATGAAAAAATCACCGGTGTAATTCTTTCATTCAAAAAAATAAAAATTTCCACTCGCCTCACTTATGAAAGCCCCCCGGTCCTATTGTCTTCACACATTTATACAAATTTGTTCGATAAAATCCCAAAAACATCAAATCAAAACTTCACACAACTAATTATATAATCTTTCTCTTTGATATAAATCTTAACTAGGATCACTTTAGGAGAAAAACAAAGGAGGATACCCGAAGAAGAGGTAATGTTCATCAATATATATTTTTGTTTTATATCTTCCTCCACATATATAAATTTTAATTATTAATTAATGATTTAATAACCAAATAATATTCCTTATAATTAATTTTTATGTTGATTTTTAGGAACAATAACCATTTCCACTCCCATCTAATGGGCTTTGAAATCTTTGTTTGTGTATAATGCATACTACCTCCACACGAACGGATGTCCTTCATTTTTTGATTACCACCCCTCATGGTTAGAAATAATGATGGTTTTATTATATACCTGTATATATATATATATATAGTATATTTATCATATTATTATTCTTTTTCAATTATTATATCAGACATTACTTCATCCTTTCTATATGTTTTGTGAATACGGTAACATCGCTTGTGTTTATGGAGGAGTACCACCTCGCAAGGGGATGCAGTTCATTCACACTTTACATGGAAGGATTAAGGATGGTTTTGTTGAAAATATTTCATATATATATATAATAAATACCAATTTATAATGATAATATGTCATTTATCATTATTTACTTTAATTTTAAAAGAAAATAAAGATAACGTTCATTTGTACGTACAACCTATCGTCTCCATGAATGATGTGTTTCATTTTCAGTCACAAAATTTTATGGATTACAATGTATATATTTATAATTATTATATATTATATTTATATCATTTTTAACATTATGGAGATGATTAAATCATGGAAAATTTAGTGGGACCAAAAAATAACAAATCAAGACATATACCAAATACAAAGCAATTATTACATAAAACACAATGTTAACTTGTAATTGTTAATAAAATGGTAATAAAAGGTCATAATAAAATAATATATGGAATGATATGAATAATTTTTTTTCAGTAATAGTTTTATAATAAACCAATATTTATTATAAAGTATGTTTGAATGTGTATAGATGAAGTCAAGACTTAAGGTACGGGATTTCTAGTCTCTCTTTTATTTCCGGGTGACATGTGAATATTATAAACCTGATTATTTTTTTGGGGTGTATATACAACAAATTTTAATTTTTTTTAAAGAACACTATACTATCTAGTATATTCTATTTTTCAATTTGTGTTATTATTTATGTGGTCTTATGATTGAAAAAATTCCAATATTGTTATGATATTTTCATATCACTTTTATTTTCTGCGAGACAAATGCCATACTCACCACATGTTTTTGTTATGTGGTATATATAATGACCATGAAATTATTATATGATTATTTTATATATCATTATGGGTATTTACATAACACTTTTAGGATATATCTTTCATGTGATTTATTGTTTAAAAGTTACCAATTCAGTAAGGGAGTTCTGCCTCAATTTTCCATTCTTGCGACATATGTTTATATTCTACACCTATCCTCTAGAAATAAGTTTATATATAGACCCATTGACATGAAATATACTTAATTTATTTATCCTAATGATATTTTAATTTTTATTTATTGATATTCCTTCACATGGATTGCATTTCAAAGTTACAAATGTGGTAAAAAATTTATGTTACAATCCTATTTTTTTATCGGTATTGTTTATAATTATTCCTCAGATGATATAATCTTTTGATAAATATCTCATGAAAAATTGCATTTATTATACTATTATATTTAAAATAAAATACATTTTTTCCTTTAATTTTTCTATCTTTATGTACTCAAGAGCTAAAAAAATGTTTTTTTAAGAAAAATTTACATTTCGGTCGAAAACCCCTTTTATTTTAAAACTATGTTTTATAAAAAAGGTGATCAAAATAGTTATTAACATTATTTAAATTATTATTAAATATATTTGTACACATATTTTAGAATTTCAATTCTTTTTAAAATAATTATTTGTGTCATTTTAAAAATCAATTCGAGTTTGGTTTTTTCTGATATTGTGGAATGAATCATTATTTTAACATGTACACCATAAATGGAATTCCCCACATTAATTACCATTATTTTATTAAAATATTAATTTATTGTTTTTAATATTATATTAAAATAAAGGTATTTTAAAAATTATATTGTCTTATACTTATATTTCATTGTAAAATTATATTATCCTAATGAATTGTAATAACTGATATTAAAGCTTCCATTATATTTATTAATGAATAATTTCAAAGAATTGTATTTCAGAAATATGTTATAATTAGGAGTTTAAAAACAATTATTTACAAAGAAATACTATTTTCATCATGTAACGTTCAAAGTGATTTATCTTAAAAAAACATTTTCCTTTAATGATTACATCCATTGATGTTACCTAGGAATTACTAGTGATATGATCCAAGGATACCTTCTAGTCATTTCCCTGCATGTTTTATATTTATAATTAATTGATGTTTATGAATCCATTTTCTCTTTTATGGATTTTACAATGATATAATTAATTTGAACCCCTCTTTCTTTCCATGGTTTATGATATTACAAAATGATTAATTGATTATGAAACCTACATATTTTCCATATGTCATGATATGATGAAATATTTATGAAACTGGATTCATTTCATGGGTTATGATATGATGTATGTTTTATAATGAAGTGGAACACATGTTTCTAATTTTTATTATATGAATAGGGGACCTATATCTCCCTCGACTGCATTAGGTAATCTCAAATGTTCTATGAGCTCAAAGGGTACATAGGCTATTATCCCATCACTAAAAAGGAGGGTCTACAAGTATTTATACAAAGACCGAAGTTGGTACACATTTGATTTTCTGAGGCTAAACTTCTTATGACTGTCTTGGTATGTATCCTTGAAAAAAAATTTCCTTTGCCTATGTTTATTCTACAAATACGTGTCTTATTAAAATGTTATACACCCATGGATCATTATGTTTGTTCTATTATGATTCATATCTTATGAACCACCTACATTTATTCCAAGAGTCAAGATTATGATCTTTTTTTTTACAGGGTATAATTTTCCAAATTTTTTTCTCATGTTCTTATACCATTATATTCTTATTATATTTATGCATCTCCGTTATTTAACCTTACAATCATCTAAGAACTACCTTTATTATATTTTATTTCCCCAAGTTATCAAAACATGGTTTACCATTGATATGTTTAAGGGTGAATGTTATGAAGATCATAGTGGGCGATTATGTAGTTTACCTAAGGACTAGTTGTTTGTGTTTCGATGTTTCCAATGATACTAAACTATTATGCTCTGTTAGTGTATGTTTTTTGTAATTTTTTTAATATTCATAAAAATGTTGTAATATCTACATATGATAAGACTGAGTCTCTGTAGTTGGTATCAAAGGATATGATTAATTATCCATTGAAATCTAAGATGAGAAAAACATAGCGAGATCCCTAAGGTAATGTCTATTGATATATATAAAGATGAGTAAATTTATAGGAAAATGTCATGAAATAGTGTTAGAATATAGTCTGAGTGGTTTATAACAAATTAAATCCCACTCTAGATAGTGAAAGTGGATATATTTAAGGCAAAAATATATCTATGAGTAACAACTGTGAAAAGTGAACATTGATCTAGACTAGATCATCACCCGTTGCAAAACAATGGGCCTTTCTGTAAACCTTGTTTTAAAATAACATGGGATATGATTTTAAAATCAAAAACACTTTACAAGAAAACATTGTGGATTTCAATATATTATGATCAGTGATGACCTGAGTAAATCTTAAGGTGTCATATATATATTTAAAGGATAATGTCATTATTTATGGATCCGATTAGGGATATTTCATGATTATGTTGGTTTCCACTATAATGAGTGTTTCCCACACTATACTATTTGGTTTTAGTCATGACTGGAATTGGACGTAATTGTGTTAGTGATGAGTTAGAAGTATAATGCAATAATTTTCCTCCTAAGAATCTAAATATTATGGGATCTAGAATGTAAAATATCATTTCCATTCTCACACAACTTCCTAAAGCTATGAATTATCATAGAATTTAAAATGAAAAAATTTAGGAATAATATAATATTGAGTCCATCCTGAATAAACATGTTGTGGCTCGGATCTCTCTGGTCCATTACTTTGTAAAAAATTGAAGTGGTCAAACATGACATGTGTTACAATAATAATTTTTGATAATAATAATTGATAATGGTGGCATGATAATATTTAGAGTTAATTAGATTAAATGGTTTTAATTTAATAATTGTGAAATAAAAGAAATAAAATTGAATGTATTTAATTCAATGAGGGGAGGTGCATGGTTTAATTTTGATTTATTTAAATTCTAATAAATAATAAATAATGTAATGGGCATATAAGGGGAGGAAGCACTTTGTTGGGGCGAGATAAAATTGGGAGAAGAAACTGTGGAAGAATAAATTTGATTGGAGAGAGAATGGGAGAAAAAATTGAGATATAATAAAATAAAAAAAGGAAAGTCAATCAAGGAGGTGGGGCGTGGTCGGTATAGAGAAAAGTCAAGGAGGCACCTATTTTGGTGGTGGTGTGGAAATGTGGAGCTTCCTTAGTAAGTCATTATTATTATATATTATATTATTGATTAAATGATAATAATGATAATATAAAATAGGAGTCAATCATGGGGGCTTATGCGTTTCACTCTTAAAGATATTGAGCATGGATTTTTATTTGAGGTGGGAAGAAAATAAATGTTAAATTAAATTAAATAATAAAATTATGTAATTATAAATTTTGTTGGGAAAACCATGTTTAGTCCATAACTTCTTCGTGCGACCTTGGTTTTATGAACCGTCAGTGGTAGTGCGACCCTGACTTCGAGATAGAAATTATGAGTCCTATATTGGATTTATTTTTTGTTTTTCCATATCGGGTACCCGAAACACTCGTCAATTAATATATTTAATATTATTATTAAATCTTTGACCCGCAATAACTCTCGCGTGCGACGTCTGATTAACTTTCCGCAGTGGCGATGTGATACTGTCATTAATACGGTCGATTCAAGTATAATGTTGGATATTAAATTATGGTTCGTAGCTCAGGTCCATGAAACATCCAATAATAATAATATCATTATTATTACAGGATCTTGTATCCAATGTATCTCTCTCATACACTATCAGGTTGACGAACCGTCAATGACAGCGTAACCCTGATATTTTGAAGGTCATTTTAAGACCAATGATGAATACCTTTTTATGACTATTGTCTTGGGTCAATAAAACACCAATTATTAATTGAAGTTATTATTATTATTAAACGCATGGAAACAGCATGATGTGTCGTGTGTTGACTAGTCAAACAACCTAATAGTTGTATGGTCACGCCGTGTATTAATTAATACACAATGCGTATTGTTTTACCTTTTCATTGCATATATAAGAGAGGGTCACATTCTATTCAAGGACCTCTCTTCTTCTCCGCAAGATGACGCTCCTGGATGACCCAGAAGCCTTCCTCCTATCTTCTTCAACCAGACTCCTATCGTCAATCTATCAGTGGCTATGAGATCATGTCGACGAGGAAAAAATTGTGCACCTCATTCCTTTCCATCTTCTTTGACTTCCACTTATCAGTTTCCTACTAAGAAGATTGCTGATATTTGATGGGAACAACTCTCTTCGACGGATGTCATCTTAGTGTTATGTTCTACACCTTTCATATTCCTTCCTCGATCTCCTCTTTTTGTTCCTCCTTGCCATGATTTGACAAGTGACACCTTAAACCTTAATGGAGTTTCTCTTGGTTGTTAGGGTAGTTGTGTCACAGCTTCCACGGGAGGACGTAGTCATCGGGAGGAGTGATCAAAATCCTCGTGGTCACTGTTCTTGCAGAAGGACATCAAAACCGGTTCAGGTAGGGATATTATCTTTGTCTCTCTCTCTTTTGTGCATCATACGGGGCTGGTATCCTCTTGTTTTCATGAGATACAGTTGAACCCGTAAATAAAGATAATAACCGGTTAAATAATGAGTTTGGGGAAATTTTGTTGATATTGTTGTTTTATTTCCATCAATTCTTGTCCTTTGATTATGGTGTGAATTGAATAGGCTTATGCCTACTGAAAATCACAGTCGTTGGGGCCTTTTCTTGTGAAAATAAATGTTTCGCTGTTTTTATGGATTGTTTTGTGGATGGAATTTCATAGAATGTGGAAATTGGTTAATCATGTAAAGTTGGATGATTAAATGAATACTTGAATCCCTTGTACGATCACCCCAGTTAAACTAAATGAAATAATGAATTTTTTGCGGGTGTTGGATGCAATTTAATTATGTGAAGGGGTGCTTCATGGGTTGTTCTGGAACGGGTGAGAAGCGAGGCTATGATTGGGTTGGTTGTTGGTTGGTGTGTATGATATTGTTGTGATGGGAAGCAGAGTTGTGGTAAATTGTATCAAAGGGATGATGATGTTCTATGTGTATTGTTTCCGATGTGTTTGTTGTTATGGTGGTTGGAAACAGGGCTGTAGGGATGGGTTGTGCATATGAATAAAAGTGGAAGAGTTAACTAATTAATTGTGGATCATGATAGTTGATTAAATACGTAAAATAAATGGAATTTATTGGATGATAAAAGAAAATGGTATTGTGTTACTTGTGTTTTAACTAACATTATTTGTGGTTGGTTGGGATATTTTTTACGAACGATTAATCCGGTTTGGTTGTTGTTAGTTTCTTGGTAGTTAAGGAAATAAAAAACTAAAAATGTTGAAACATGAAAAGCTTAATGGGGTTTGGGGATTTTTATTTTGAGCATACTTTAGAGGTATCATTGTTGAGGCATGTGCTAAGATATTTTGTGTATAATCCTTAGGAAGGGATGAGTGGTTGATATAATTATATAAATTTGTATGTTTAATGTTTCATTATGTACCCCACCCATGTTGAACACTACGTTCCAAACACTCGTGGGATGGGGGTGAGATTCTCAAACATCTAAAAGATGGCTAGTTATTGTTCTTCCATGTGCTCCCTCTTCCAGGTTCTATAGACCAAGATCCTTCGGGCAGGTGACGATAGATGTTTCCTAAGAGACTTCAGGATGAGGATGTGATATGTTCCTAGGTGTCTTCAGGATAATATGTGATGTGGTTACAAGGTGTCTTCAGGATGATATGTGGTTATGACTTAGGATTGAGTGCCGGAGAGATACTATGATGGCTGAGGATTGAGTGTCGGCGGTATACTATGAGCTTCGTATGGCTAGGTTGTGGCACTAGATCGAGCTTCATATGGCCAGATTGCGGCACTAGCTCAGGAAGAGGGGGAAGAATCAGAGCGTTAGGGGTGAGGGATTTAGCAGTATTCAGTGGGAAGGTGGTGCGGGGAACCCGTAATTTGATAATATTACTGCACTACTCTACTGACTTGCGACATTTGGTGAGTGTGGCTTGTAGGGTTGGGAAGATACATTCCTTGCTAGGATTTGGTTCATTCTGTTTTCTCACAAGTCATTAGGATGTCTCCCCACATGTGCATGATAGCTTTATGTTTTCCTACTGAGTATACTTGTATACTGACCCTACGTTTACATTCAGGTTTTCAGGAGGACTTAAGGGACTATACATGACCTTGCTAGTTGGGCGTTGGAGTTTTGTTTGTTTCAGTTTTTGCTTTATTTTCTTTGGTATCATACTTTGGAGCTTTTCTTGTACTTGTACTTTTGTTTCAGGGTTGTATAAAACATGTATATGGGTTTGGTTTTGGGTTTATTTTTATTTACTTGTTCCTTTTTATTTTGGTTTTTTACTCATCCTATTTCCCGATCTTAAATAATTAAATGGGTACTACCTCCCAATTTTGTGAAAACTCATACCCTTGATGCTAGTCGCCACTCTGGGGCATTCTAGAGGTGGGGCTCGGGGTTCATTATATCCCTTTCCCCATTTCCAGCTCAAGAGGGGAATCTTTAGTGGGAGGGGTCATGACAAAACATCCACCTTATATTCGTGGGACTTATAATCCACTAGCTTCTGAACAATGGATCAGCAAGAATAAAAAAATATTTTCCATTCTCGACTATTTGAAACATGAAAATGTAATTATGGATGTCATCCATTTGGAAGGTATAACTGATTTATGGTGGAAACCAATAATGAATACATGGAAATAAGGTACAATTGACTCCATGGATTCACAAGAGTTCATGAAAATATTTCTCAGTATGTACTTTCAATATATTATTTATAAAAATATAGAGAACGAGTTCCTTGATGTAAAGAAAAAGGATGATGAATATATTGGTACCTATAAATAAAATTATATTCCAAAATGATGTATGATTTTGGTGTTATCATATAAACTGAATGTAAATTTAATCATCTATATAGAGTCTTAAAACTAAGCATCTGAATAGAATTATACATAATAGAATTAAGTATCTATGAAGATATTTTTCAAAGATATATCAAGGTCTAGATGGAGGATAGAGATACATATCAATCTCATGGAATTAGTAATAAGCTTAAAATTAATTCAAATGGAAATATAATAACCATGTATTTAATAAGATGAGAATTATTTTATAATCAAATTGTTGGAAGAAAAATAGAGGAAATTGTCTTAATGAGACTATTTTTTAATTGTGGAAATGGAAGGTCATCTAGTGACTAAATGCCATATTGATGGGAAGATGTTAGTAAATGAAGAGGAAGCTCCACATAATTCACCTACAACACATAGTTTTTTAAATTACAAGGTGTTTGGGAATTATAAAAATCTCATTTCCAAATATGAGGGTTTATAACATCTATCAATACTAACAACCTCTAAAGAACGAAGTAAATGGAAAACCTTATGTGATCGTGATAGATGAGGTGGATCATGATAATTATGGAATACTAATCATCCAAATATTAGTTAGAAATTTAATGATTGAGTTTTTATGAATGATCACTATGATAATATTATTGTTTATCCTTTAGTAGAATTCCATGTGATTATCTCCCTCTACATGAATTATGGAATAGTAAAATCATATTTTATATTATATTGGTACAAATTTGAACTAATATTCCCATAGTAATGTGTTTGTATAAGATAAGAACTTATATAAGAAATAAAGGGTGAATTATCTTTTGGAAGCATATATGCTTCAAAGATATATTAAAATTATATTTTGGATACAATCAGGGGTTTATGAGTTTAAGGCTAATCATAATTTAAATTTCATTCAAACCAATTATGAGGTTTTATATGAGGAGATTTTATCAATATTATAAATAAATTTGGATGAATTTAGTTTATAAAACCCATTGGTTTTATATGTACTAAAAAATCTATTTGAGGAATTCCTTTACACTTTATAGACATATGATTAAATATAATGGTAACGTTTATATTTTATCTTATAATTGATGGTGACATAATTGTGGGTAAAATTTGACCACATTAAAATTAAAGAACACTTCATTTCTATTAGAGAATATTTCTATATAGATATGCTAGCTGAAATATAAAATAATTTGTAAGGGTGCATGGAGTATGAAATTTAATATTATTTTAATAAAATATCTAGTTTACCTTGACTTATTAGATATTTTATTGGTAATATCTTGATATGGACTTGATTTTCATCATGGCGTGTCATCCTCATGCAAATGGTTAGTTTGGGAGAATAATGAAAAACCTAATGGATACTCTAATATATTTTCTTATGTATTTCAATGGTTGTTGGGATATATTCTTTAATAATGATGAGTTATCTTATAAGGATAGATTTCACTTTAGTATTCAGATTCCCCCTTATGTAGCCCTTATAAAAGGATACATAAAACTCTAACGTACAAGAATGATGTATCATTAAGAAAGCTATTGGGACCTTAGCAAGCTACTAAGTTGGTAGAGAAAGTTAAGGCCATTAAACAAAATATAATAACTAGTCAATGTTGATAGAAATTATATGATGATAATCATTTTTGTGATATAGAATATGCAGTTGGTAAGAGGAACTTTCTATAAATGTATCTGTTGAAGTTAAAAAGGAAAATATCTCCCTATGTATATTGGTCTGACTAACATACATGATCATATCATATCAATAGTTTATTATTTTGAATTTTACAGAACCACTATCTATTTAATGTTTTGTACCATGTCTAACTCCTAAGTATTTACATACCTAATCCATAACATGTACTAATATTAGTTGATGTATCAATGGTGTCTGATATTACTTATGAGGATGGGTTGTTTGATATTATAGATCAACTAGATAAAGTACTATAAAATATGAACACTTACTTGGTTAGTGTTTTAGGGTGAAAGCACTATCTTGAGGAAGCTATTTCAGAACATGGTCACTTAATGAGACTTAAATACCTTCAGTTTCTATTACAATGGTGACAAATATCAAAGGTGAAATTCATATTAAGGGGTATAATGTTACACCATTTGATTTTTTGAAAAATAATTTCTTTAAAAATAAACATAATTTTTTTTGATATTTAACATTATAAAAATATCATGATTATCTTTAATTAAATTTAACAGTGAGTTTCGATTGTTTTATATGAAACACCAATTTAATCTTGTTCAATAAAAAACACTGGTTTAGTTTGTGATACAGAAGAAACTGAGATTTAACAGAACCATGATATTTAATAGTTATTAAAACCTGACTCTTATAACCTAGTCATTAAATAATTATATTTGAATAATAAATAAAATTTTACAAATATTATGTATAATTTTTTATATAATGAAAACATATTGATAAAAAGGAAGTTAATTTTTAGAAAAACCATTGAACATTTCAAAATTATTATTTTCTCAAAAAATGATATTGGTTAATTTTTCCAAAACAAATAATTTTAATTAATGATAATTTTATAAAAATAATTTTATAAAATAAACTTCACTTTTTTAATAATAATTTTAAAATTCGGTACGGGTGAATTTTAGGAATTTTTTGGAAAATTTTCATTTTTTGATGAATAGTGAAAAAACATAATTTTAATTGATTTTATTTTCATTTAAAAAATTTATATTGATAAATTATATTTTAAATTGGTTTAAAAGTATAGTTAGTAAAATATTACATATATAAATTCAGTTTATGTAATTGGAATAAATTTCATTTTCAATTTTGATATAAAAACACTGTATTCATTTCAACATTTTCTCTTTAAAAAGTTGTTATCTCATCGCCTCTATTGGATTAATTTCAAACTAAATTTGTCCACTTATCTTAATGGAAATTGGAAAATTATATTCCATTTTTAGAATAAATGTAATAAAAATTATATTATAGGATCAAATTATTTTTTCACTAAAATTATTTAAAAAAAAGTCATAATTATTTAACCCGGTTATGGAAAAAAATGTTTTACAGGGGGGTTAAAATAAATGGATATTGGTTAAAAATAACCCAAAACATGTGAAAAACACATTTTTGTTTCTTTTTGAGACATTATATCTTCTATTATCATGTATTTTCCGTTATTTGATTCTTGTGACATGAAAAAACCATGGGTGGAATTATTTCATTCCAAGCAGTTACATGTGTCCCACTCACCTCTCTTATAAAAGGTCACACCTATCATATCCTCTTCACACCTTCATACCCATATAGTTTAAAAAATATAAACCCAAATTTCTTAATAATTTCCCCCCTCAAATCTAAATTTTTTTATTTGGGATATAAATCCACCCTAGGTAGTCTTTT
Source organism: Viscum album (assembly GCA_963277665.1). Lineage (NCBI taxonomy): Eukaryota > Viridiplantae > Streptophyta > Magnoliopsida > Santalales > Viscaceae > Viscum > Viscum album. The sequence continues at coordinate 243,775,163 of OY728135.1, read as the reverse complement.
GGTGCAATCATGAAGAAGATACCCTAATAAGTGATAACATTCATCAATGAGTATTTTTGTTTTATTTCATACAACACCTCATTAAATAATTATTATATAAATATTATATAATAACATCTTTATATTAGATATAAATATTTTTTATGTTAATATATTAACCTACAACATTCTTCATACCCATCATATGGGTTACAAAATCATTATTTATTTGTAAGATGTACTCCTGCCTCGCAAACTGATGTTATTAATTTTTCCATTACCACCTCTCAGGGTTGGAAATAATGATGTATTCATTTCTCATATATTATATTAATGATATTATTTTTCTTAAGAAATTATTATATCACACATACATTTATTCCTTCCATTTTCAGGGTATATGATACAATTGCTCATGAGTATGGAAAACTACCGTCTCACGAAGCATTGTGATTCGTTAATGGTTTACATTGAGGGTGATATGGATGATTTTAATGAAAATATGTGATATATAATGAATAAAAAATATTATATAGTGTATTTCATTTATCATTATATCTTTAAATCCTTCATGAATATGGAAATATCTTTCATGTGTATGTACGACCTATAATCTCCATGACCGATTTATTTAGTTTTCAACCACTAAATTTAATGGATTAATCTAAATTCACATATAATAAATATATATGACATTTATATAATTTAAAAATTATTTAGATTTTGAAATCACGTTCTATGTTTTGGACAAAAAAATAACAAATCAAAAATTACATGATAAATAATGCAGTGATTACCCGAATAATAACTTTGACATGGAGCAGTTTCTAAAAAGGTAATAAAGGTTCATAATAAGATCATATATGGTATGATATGTATAAATATATTTCTATAATATATTTATAATAAATTTAGATTTATTATACCAGAGGTTTCAATGTGTATGATGAGAGTCAAGACTTAAGGTATATTATTTCTAGTCTCTCTTTTTTTCCTGGGATACATATAAAAATTCACACTTGTTTCGTTTTTGTGGTGTATAGACTAAAAATTTAAATTTTATATCCTGATTATACTCATTTTCATGATATATAATGTCTTAATTTATTTTATAATTTTTTTACTCTTATGATTCAAAATATTACTAATGCAGTAAGGGATTTTTGTCTCACTTTTATTTTCTGTGAGACAAATGACATATTCACCAAACGATTATTTTATATAGTGTACTTAGTGACCATGTGTTTATTTTATGATTTTCAAACACAATTTTTTTTTAAATTTCATATTCATTTTATGATCTTTCTTTCATGGTATTTATATTTCAAATTTTTCTAAATAGATAAAGTATTCCTATCTCAATTTTACTTCATTGAGACATATGATTAAATTATACAGTTATCTTCTTACATGAGGTGTATATAAAACCCCTATAGCATGTAATATCATGAATTTATTTATCCTCGGGGTATTTTTGGTCTCATTTAAAGACATTTTTTCATGGGGAATAATATTTTAGTTTACCAAAGTGGTAAAGATTTTATGTTATAACCTCATCCTTTATCATGACTGTTTGTGATAATTTTTTTGATGATAGAATCTTATGATTCATCACTCAATAAACTAATGAATTTTATTCTCCTATACATATTTTATGAGAATACATTTTTACATATTTTTTATTCTCTTTATGTTCATAAGAGTTTAAAATTACTATTCTTAAGAAAAATCACATTTTCAGCTGAAAACCCTTTTCTCCAAATCCAAGTTTCCAAAAACTAATTTATTAAATTTTTTTAGATTATTGAAATGATTTATTAAATAAATTTTTTAAAAAATTTATATTTTAAAAAAATTAATGGAATCTTCACATAATTTTCAAAAAAAAATTTCTTTTGGACATTTTAGAAAATATGAAAGGATCATTTGATTAAAAGTTACAACACGAAAAAAATATCCCACTATCATAACCATTATTTACATTAGTGATTCCTTTAGGTTTTTAAGGTTATTTCAAATATTGAATTTTTGTAATGTTTTTTTTTCAAAAAATAAATATACTTTATTCTTGAAATGATTATATGATTATTAAATAATCTATTAAAAGTTGATATGTTAATTTTAATGAAAAAGTTTTTCAAAAAATTGTAATAATGAGTAGTATTAAAATAGTGATTCTCAAAGAAGGTAGAGAAAAGACTATTCCCCTATGCCAAAGCCAATGCCTATAAGGTCTTCTATTGTGAAGGAATGATGGGCTATACAGTCCTTTAAGGAGTTTCTTTCTTTGGAAATATTGAATCTTCAAAGGAAGTATGCCAAGATTCTGAAGCACTATGAATGCTCAGAGTGGGAATCTACAACTACATAGGAAGTTATATCTCACAGATGTGGTGATGGATATGATTTTTATGATCTCTAGATTTCATTTATGCATCACTGTACTTGCTTGATGTTTTCTCTTTTATTTTAATAAATGGTCAGAGGACTTACCTTTGACTACGTTTTTCAGGTAAAATAAATAACGATTCTCAAAGAAAATATTTCATTCACAAGAATTGTTCTAAGTGATTAATCTTTCAAAATAATTTTATATATAAGATAACATAGTATGATATTACATATTCCTTATTGTGGATATGATTTAAAGATACCATTATTATTCTTTCTTTGAATGGTTTATGTTTATGATGATTTTTTGTTTATGAAACCCATTTCTTTTCCATAGGTTATACCGTGATATATTTATTATGAAATTATGTTATTTATAGTTGGATATTCTATGATGAATTGATGAAATTATTAAGAAACATACATCTTTTCCCTAGGTTATTATAGGATTGAATTATTATGAAAACCATTTCATTTAATGGGTGATGATATGATGAATATTTTATAATATTCTGGAAAACATGTGTATTATTTTCATTATGTGATGGGTGAGACCTATATATCCCTCTAATTAATTTGGTAATGATGAATTTTCTAGGACCTAAAATTTTATATGGGTTGTTAGCCTATTCCCTAAAACGTGTGTACACATGAAGTTATCCCAAGCCCAATGTAGGTACACGAGTCGTTAGACCAATCCTGACATGTTATGAATATCTTGGTTGGTATCCTTGAAATTAGAATTTATATATTCCTATGTATTCCACCAATATGTTTATAATTCCAATTTTATTCACTCAAGTATCATGTTCTTTTATTTCCTTATGATTTATGTATTATGAACATACAATCATTATTCCATGTCCCAAGATTATAATATTTTATTTGAATAGAATGGTTTTAAAATTTTATTATATTTTTCTCATACCCTTATGATCAAGTTATGCTTACAAACATCCATTGTTTAACCTTACTAAACATATTATCTCACACTTCTTTATATTTCCTTCTCTATGTTATGAAGATATGTTGTATGTACGATATGACAAGAAGGGTGTTAGTTTTGAATATCATTGTGAGAGATGATTTATTTTACATATGGAATAGGTTTTTATATTTTATGTTTCCATATACAGTAAACTATTATGTGCATGAGGCGTTTGTTTGTGTAATGTAATGAATATTCATAAAAATGTGGTAATATGTATGTATCATAAGCTTATATTTCTATAGAGATGATATCCTAAGAACACTATTTTATGTAGTACTAGAGATAATCCTTGAATTATGTTTATGATTTAATGATTTATGTTGTTCAACATTCCTCTATCACCATTAGGTTATGATTTCATATAATTCATCATTGGTCATGGTTTTGATTCCCAATCTTCTTATGTTTCCTTGATAAGCCTATTGGATAACTTGTAAGACCATATTTGATGAAATTGTTTGGTTATTACCTTACTAGGATTTATATCTCACCCCTTTATCTTTTTACATCCCTAGTTTATATCATGTAGTTTTATAAAAACCATGGAATTATAGGATCAGGTAAAGTATTTTTTAAATAAAATCATTGTACTCCTTTTAAAAATGTTGATCTATATACCTATTTTTTGAAATACAATTGAATTGATGATATTTTGTATTGTATTATGTGTAACTTTATGTACTAAATTTTTAATTAATGTGTACTAAATATTTATGTTGTTATTTTTTGATTCATTTGAAAGTCTAGTTATTTTTTGTATTATGGTTAGAAAACTATACTAAAATCCATAGGGATAAACATCCATAATTTTTTTTATATTATAAATAACATTGTTTCTAATAAAATACATACCTATCTAGATACTACAAGTGAATGTGGATTTTTCATATATTTAGATTGGGGTAATATTCTAGAAAAGGGGTATATTTTCCCCAACTCTAGTAACCCAGAGCGAGTGTATAATTTATTATGGTTTAACAATTATAATGTGTCAAATCTAAAAGGACCGATAAATTCATAATTTTTTAGTACAATATATATACATAGAACATATTTTAAATTGGGAATGAAAATTGAATATGAAAAAATAAAATTCATTTCATCCTTAAAAACTGATTCAAAGGATTCATCTTCATAACTCGGGGAAGGAAAATAGAATAAGGGTGATCCCACAAACATAGTAAGGGTATATATCATAAATCAATACATGATAACCAATATAGAGTTGTTAATAACTAATAACACGTTTAATTTAATCAATAAACTAAATATCACAATTGTAAAATTAATAATCAATATTCAATGTAAATAACTAAAAATAGAAGAAATTTTTTCAATAAAATTAGAATGAAAAGAATCCAGATATAATATAAATTGGAAAATGTCATGGATAATAATGATAACTAAATTTTAAAATATGCAAATGGTTATTTTTTGGATTTAATGTTATCATGCATCAGGATACCTCTACTATAATTCCCATTCACATGATAGTTTTAAAATACATGTTAAACCCCACATAATTTGGCCAACTGACTTGTCTCATGAGACATTTCGACACATCAAGGGGATACCTATAACGATGCCCCTCCTCTAACTACATGTCAAATATTTTCTTCATATATCAAATGATAAATTTCATTCACAAACAACATTACTTATAAAAAAATTTTGTATTGAGTAATGAAAATGAATATATTGATACCTCCCATATTAATCAAATAACATTCAATGTAAACACCATATTAAAAATTGGTATCATAATTATTTATTAATCATATCTATGATATTACGAATATGTATATTTAATAGAAAAATAATTTATGTTGAAAAATGATCTCAAATGGAAAATATATACAGAACATAAATCTAAATAGGTTCATAACTTTAGATAAGACCTAATGGAGTGTAAATTGAGATGAAATCCCATACCAACTGGTAAATACAAGTCAAATTGTCTTTGATGAAATAATTAAAATTAAAAATTGAAATAAATAAATTATTAATTATTCATGATATATTATATAAAATGGAAATCATATAAACTATATAAATTATATTATGTTCATAACATTACAATACGAATCTATGAAGGGAATTAAACAAAATCTACCTTACCTCATGATTCCCTTTAGTTAAAAATTATTTAACATACTAAAAAATGTTATTAATACTGTTATTAATTTATTCCATAACTAAAATAATATTTATAATATTCTATATGATCCTCTTATAAATGTTTACCACCCCGTTTTAATATTCTTTTATTATTTTAATTGTTTTCGTTGTTAATTTCCTTGTTCGCTCATATATTTTTTGTAATAAAATTTCACGTTCATGTACATAGGATATATATCCATCATGTACATAATTTTATAAATTTTAAATTTATTTTTCATTATATTCAATTTTATTACCATTAATGAAAATCAGACTTTGAAAATGAATCTCATCACTTCGTGTATACAGTAGGCAATATGTACACAGAAGTTATGATATGAAACCCTTAATGTGTGAAAGGGTATGGAAGTGTATGATATTTTATTTATTCATAATTTATATCATGTCATATATATATAATATATTAATTAAATTTGTGTTTAGTACTTCCCATGTAATGCATATAAGGAAAACTAAGCATATCACTTCTTGAGGTGGTAGTGCACCGTACACACAAGCGATGATATAATATTTTTACATGGAATACAATGTAAGATGTTATAAATGATATTATAATTCAAAAATTATTATTATATTTTAAATAATAAATATATTTATTTTAAAATAACAATTATATAAAAATTTGATAGGTGTTGACGAAAAAATATTTACATCATTTTGGTGAGGCGGTAGTCCACCGTACACACGGTGAAATATTTTGTTTCCGATATGATGGAAGAAAATATGGATAAATATTATTCCAAAAACATAGTAAAATAAAATTATATAGGAGGTAAATTTTTTATTATATTGTATTTTATGAGATAAAATTGAATGTTTCAAAAGAAGAAAGAAAAATAAAGAGATTTAATAATATGATTACCTTATCCTAAAGAATAATCCTTGGGATCCCCTCTTAAATACTATAGGGATATTATTTTCGAATAAAAATCATAAATAGAACATGTATAAGTATTTTTGAGTGGTATTTTTGAAGTATTGGGTAAGAAAAATGGATTAATAGGTGTGAAGAAGTCAGTAGAGGTAGTTCCTTTTTATAAGTGTGGAAGGGGGGCCTTCGTGGAAATTACATGGATATTTCCCAAAATAATAAAAAATGATAATTTCATTAGCCTGAAAATTATTAAAAATGACATTTTTTTATTTTTTTATTTTTAGTATCATAATATGTCCATCCAATATGAATTGTAAATGTTTTAAGTCCCCTTTTAACCTTTATCTTATTAGTTTAACCCCCAGTAAATATATTTTCACCAAAATCATTGTAATTAATTTTAACTAATTTCACTATTTATAATGTTAAAAAAATAATTTGACTATACTAGATCATATAAATTATTATTATTCCAAATATATAAATAATTTTTCCAAATTAAATTTGTAGTAGTGGCATAATTCAATTTAAAATTACACCCATAGACGAGTCGAAAAAGAAGTTTTGTGAAGTGAAAATTATAGTAATTATATAATGTTATTATATCCGAATTCAATATGAAATTGATTCCAATGAATTTTTTTATTAATGTATATTTGAACTAATTCTACATATAAATTAATTTTATATAAAAAATCAATGTGAATAGATTAAAAGAAAAAACTATAGATTTCAATATTAAAAAAATATTTTTCAGTATTCAATGAAAAGTTAGTAATTTTTGAAAATAAAAAAAATCACTACAAGTTGATTTTGACATTATTATTTGAAAAATTAAGATCATATTGTAAAAAATTTTCCAAGATATGGTAAAAATAAACGTTAATGTATGTGTTCAATGTGTGATGAAACTGCCTTTTAGAAAAATATTTTTTATGAGAAATGATTTTTTTATAAAATTATTCTTATTTCATTTCTATTCAATTGAAATAAATTGAAATTATTTTTTTCATGATTAACCCATATAATTTTCATTATTTTGGTTTTAATATTCACACCTGGAAATTTTATAGCTATGTTATAATGATGTACTATTGTACAGTTCTCTTAAACATGGGGTTTTGTGTGTAACATACTATTGATTAAGTTAAATTTACTAAAACATAATATATAATATCATTTATGTCACGACTCGTCCCCCGGGGCCCGTATCATGACTACCCCAAACCCACATTCTATAGGCCAGGGGCTGGAGAATATCACCAAAGGCGTAAATCCCTAAACATGGAAGGCATTGCCTTTATAATAGTAAAAAAATAGAACAGAGTACGCAATTGGATGTAAAAAAACTACGTAAAACAGTATACAAAAGAGTGTACTGAAAGTTAAAGGGTTGGAAATACAAGCCCAACAGTAAAGTACAATGCAACTGAAAACCTAGTACAACTAAATAAAATAAGTAAAACAGCTACTAGGTCATCCTCCGGCATTCCCACCTGATGCGTGGGTACTGATGGCCTCCTCAGCACCCCAAGTCCATCCATCCTCTCTGTGTACATCCCGTCGAGTGGTCCACCTCTGGGTACCGTCCAGTGCTTCTACTCTCTACCCCAATCAGCATTGTCTATTGTCTGCAGCCAACAAAACGAGGTGCGGGCATAGGACATGCAGGGGTGAGCATAATGATACTCAGTAGGGACCTCGAGACCTTCAAGGTATCACAAAATAATGAATCAACGGATAACCCTTACTTAGGTATATTCCCATACATATACCTAAGTTATCTAGTAACCCATCTCAATCATGAGGAAACAGAAAATTCATTGACTCATCTCAAACTAGGATTTTTTTAGTGTAGAATAGAAGTGAAGATGATTATTCACGAAGCTAGATCATCTTATTCTGACAAGAGGAACTACTTCTGACCATACAGGGTCTGACCCACACATGATCGATAGGTACTAACCCCTACAATGACCCACACAGGATCTGACCCACATAGGATCAGTATGCGCTAACCCACACAGGACCCATGAGCGCTGACCCACATAGGATCTGACCCACACATGATCGTTATGCGCTGACTCCCACAGGATCGCTAAGTTCTGACTTCCGTATGATTTCTCTCCAACCTCTGCCTCACTATCAACCACTGGATTCCTTGCACCGGTGCGCTCGAGTTCCCTAGAATCTACCCTCGATATATTGTTCATACCTCTACTACCACTAAACTCCAAATAGGAATAACCCAATGGACCGCCATGTCGTAACTGTTCCAACACGATAGACGGTGCGTCAATCAGACGCCTAGTCTGTGAGTTATTGGAATTTCCATTCTAGGGGCCCAGTTGGTTTTTTACGTTGAAACAAACCTTACCGTACTCCAACTGTGTCCAAACCTCAATTAGGGTATACCAATAGAACCTTCTTGCTCTATGCTTTCTGTCGCCACAAAGGATGCACTGATCGGACACTCGTAGACTAGGATATGGATGTAAAGGTGTAAACTGACCAAACGGGTCCGGGTCCGGTCCGACCCGGTCAGACCGGCCTAGCCCAACCCGGTTTGTACCAGGGTCCAACCTGGTCTGTGGCCTCAATCTCTTCCGCACGGTGCGACGACACCGCACTCATCGTCCAACTGACGGGGACCTCCTAGCCGCAGCGCCTTCTTCCGGCTTGACGCGACGGTGCCACGCCCCTCCAATGACCCGGCGGCCCTTGCACCACTGGTTTTCTTCATGGTCGGCCTGATGTCGGTCGCGTTGCTCCATCACGGTCCAGTCTTCCAACGACGCTATTTTTCTACTGTCGTCATCAACAATCATGAACAAAAAAAGGGGGAGGGTCGGTCCATGTTCATGCGGTCCGATCCCTCCTCATCCTAGCGATAAAATTTGTCATTTCATAATCCATAAATTTGAAAGACGAAGAAAGGAGTACAAAAATCATATAAAAAATAACTCAAATCCCCATAATGTTTGGTTCATCTCCCTATGCTCATCCTTTGATGACGGAGTCACAAAAAGATGATGGAGGATACCGTCGTTCATTGCGTCCGCCACACATCCTCAATTCCGAGAGGCATTAGTTCGTTGACGATGTTGCTGAGGGTTGATCGGTAGGTGGCCGTGGAAGAAGTCGAAGAAGAAAGAGCGTCACTGGCATTCTTCATGTTTTTCACGTTGTTCACGTTGTTCACACTCCTCATTGGGAGAATGGTTCTCCCTATCTCTCCTCTTCCTCCATTCCACCAAAAGGTAATGCCAACAAAATAATAATAATATGTTGCCTATTATTTTATTATTGGCACACAATTCAAATGGAGAAAGAAACTCCCCTTAATAAATTTACACATGTCTGCGCAGTTAATTGGAACACACGTTGGCACAATTAATTGGCACGTGCGTTTGCACATTTATTTTTCACGTGAATTGGCACAATTATTTGGCACGTGTGTTGGCATAATTATTTGCGTAGAGGAGGTCAGGAGGTCCTCCCTCATTAATGAGGGGGAGTGGAGAGGTTTCATCCCCCACCATCAATAGGGGTCGGGTGGTCCCCACCCCTATCATTTTACTGATATGATATGCTCAGGTGGGACCCACCACCATAAAATGCCATGGGAGGTTCCGGTGTGGTGTCCCCCACCTCTAACCTCCCCTTGGAGGTTTCAACCACCAAAATAAAAAAAATTAACACTTTATTTTTATCCAATTTAAATAAAACCCCCCAAAATCTATCTTCCATTATCATTAGAACGCAACTGCAGTGAATGTCTCAATAAGAAATCATCAACGCTCCGAGTAAATGGTGCCCTTAGATTTCAGTTCCGAGCACCGGTTCAAAATATATAAAATCCCGCTCGTACGTTTACTGAACGTACCTCAATAGAACTTCAGAAATTGATTCTGGGCACACCGGGCCTCGGAATCAATTATCATTAGAAACTATGGAATCATAAAAAACCATGTATTTTAAAAATAAATTCCATTCAATTTCTTGGTCTTCACATTCTTCCCACCTCATGTCTTTACGTCCACGTAAGTTACAACTCGAATTAAGGAAACAAATGAGGGTACTGAACACGTATCTGAACCTCCCGCTCCCATGTGCTCTCCTGGAGGTTATCGTGCTGCCAGAGAATGTGAACCAGAGGTATCGACCATTCATGTGGGACCTACTCCTGTTAATCCTCAATCTCCACTAGAACCTCCATAAAAGTCTCCCCATCATCGATGTCCAACTCCCCGTGGTCGATGATGTGATAAGGGTCATGCACGTATCTCCTCATCTGAGATACATGGAAGATTTCGCTCACCCAGTGCAACTGAGGTTTAAGAGCCAGGTAGTAAGCCACCTTTTCTACTCTGCTGAGGACCTGGAAAGGTTCAATGAACCTCAGAGATAACTTGGTACCTTGGAAAAATCTCTGTAGATGTCTTCGAGGTGAGACCCATAGGAAGACGTGGTTGGAATCCTAGAACTCCAATGGCCTCTATCTCCTATCAGCATACGACTTCTGTCTGCTCTATGCAGTCTTCATCCACTCTTGGATGATCTGAACCTTCTCCATGGTAGCCTGTACCATCTCTGGACCCACTAGTGCTTACTCCCCTTTGGATATCTAACACAGTGGCGATCTGCATGGTCGACCATACAAGGCCTCAAAAGGTGCCATACCGATGGTGGAGTGATAGTTGTTGTTGTAGGAAAACTCCACCAAAGGCAGGTGATCCTACCAGCTGCGGCCAAAGTCGAGGACACATGCACGGAGCATTTCCTCGAGGGTCTGAATTGTCCTCTTTGTTTGACCATCAGTTTGAGGATGGTAGGTAGTGCTCATGCGAAGTAGTGTCCTGAAAGCTTCATGTAACCCCTTCCATAGTTGGGAAGTAAACCGTGTGTCATGGACGGAGAGAATAGAAGAAGGTACTCCATGTAAAATCATTATCTCTTGTTCATAGAGACATCCCAATATCCCTACTGAACCCTGCTCCCTCAACAGAAGGAAGTGGGCCAACATGGTGAGCCGGTCAACAATCACCCAAATTGATTCTTGACTCCTGTATGTATATGGAAGACCCATCACGAAGTCCACGAATATCCCATCCCACTTCCACTCTGGGACCTCTAATGGCTGAACCAAGCCTGATGGTACCTAGTGATCTGCCTTCACTTGCTGACAAGTGAGGCACCGTGAGACAAACTCTGGTACCACATTCTTCATACCTGGACACCAATGTTGTCGTCTAATGTCCTGGTACATCTTCGCCTCTCCTCAATGTACTACTAAAGGGGAAGTGTGTAACTCCCTCAAATCATCCTCCTGAAGGTCAACTGGCACCATAGTATGTCCTCTAAAGATAATGACGTGCTCCCCACCATCAGAAAATCCATCAGGTGCCTACCCTGTGGATATCTGAGCACGTCGTGTCTCACCATCAGCATCCCCACATTGCACCTCCCTGAATCACTGAAGAAGTGGACGAGTGACTATAAGAGACTGAAGATAGGCTGCTCCATCCCTATCCACAAATGATATCTGTATGTAATCCAGCTACTCAATCTCCTCTCCTAGCAGCTGAATACCAGTCCTCCTACTGAGCACATCCACAAAAAAGTTCCCCATCCCAGGAGTATATGCTTTCTCGAAGTCATAGTCCTGGAGGAACTGAATCCAACTCCGATGTCCCAGGTCCAGGTCTTTCTGATAGAAGATATACCTGAGACTCTTGTGATAAGATTACCTGATAAAACATTCTCCCATAATACAGTTCCACCACATATTCAAGGCGAATACCACTGATGCTAACTCCAGGTCATGGGTAGCATAGTTCTGCTCATGTTGTCTCAGCTGCAGAGATCCATATGTGTAACGCCCCGACCCCAGCTACCCAGAGTCGGTGCATTACTTCGTAACATTGGAATGATCACAAAAGATCAAGTCTTGAAACACCGATTAGTTTAGTAGCCTTGGAAACACTTGACATATTCATAAATGTTACATTACATCATAAAGTGAAAAAATACAATAACAAAGTCTCTGTAGTCCACACTCATATCCTCTTCTAACTATCCCTGCAGGTCATTCATAAAATACTTCTTCACATCTTGGAAAATATTAAAACATTGAAAGGGGTGAGCTTAGATGCTCAGAAAGGATAACAATATAGCGGAAGCTTTCATCAATAAACATAAACATTTAAGGTAATGTATAACTAAAACAAAAGACATTTAAATTTAAACTTCAACATAATATGGAAAATGTAACATGAGATAATGCCATTTATTTCATCACATGGATATTCTACTAGTCTAATAATCACATGCAATATCAATAACCATTTTCGTAATGATGGAATGCATAATGCCAGACTATCATAACCACGTAGCCAAGGCCTCGTGCCAAGACCACAAATATGATTTTGTCAAGGCCTCGTCCCAAGACACTAGTTTGTCTCATGAGACATGCCGATGCATCGAGGAGCTATTGCGGGCTCCACCCGTCACTTATTAAGTCCAATGCATTCCTCATATGAACAGGTTAAATCATATCATTAACCATAACATAATCGTATCACATAAAACATGCATATAGAAAACATAACATTTCCACATTTCAATCACAAGATATCAATACAACACATTGATATAATAAAAACACTTTCAAAACCATTTTCAATACCAAAATAAAAGAAAAGTAAAACATGGTATTTATTTTTCTTTAAAAAAAGGTATGGCTTGTAGAGGAAGCCGAAACTGAAATAATGGTCGCGGCGGTGGAGAAGTCATTTTCGCTGCATACGTACGATAAAAACATTCCCTTTTTTCATTTAGTAAACACTTCTTATAAAAATATTCCTTTTTAATAAACTTAATAGTCAAAGGGGTTTATACACCGTATAAAAGAAAGTTGTGTATAAAACCAAATATGCCTCAATGAAAGGAGATTGAGACGAAGTCCCTTAAAAAGATAATTTTGTAAATAAAATAGATCTATTATGTGTATTAAATATAATTACACATAAAGAAAGTACAAATACAAGATAGGACATAATAATATCATGACGTAATTTGACAGTAAGAGATTAACCCAAAGAATGGAAATTGGGTTAAGAAGTTCCCTTACCTTGCGTCCTGTCTTGACTCGACCATTCTTTAACCTCCTGAATAATAAACTAGAGTAAATTTATAGTTTCTTAAGAACCTTTTCAAGTTTCTTATTCCTTTAATATCACTTATTACCATGTTATGAACATTATGTAATTATTTAAGTTAATAACGGTCGTTTTGTCGATCTTTGGTACTTGAGTCAAAAATAAACTTCTAATAATTACAAGTTGTTCATGTGGTGAAATATCCATTATATCCAGAATTATATTCATGATATAGATATCATATATTTCATATATATCCAGTATATACATGCATTTATAATTTTCCATAATGTTTAGAGGTATCAAATGAAATGCACCGTTCATGGAGACGGTAAGCCGTACGTACGCATGAACGCTACTTTTTTTTTCTATTTTGTATTTAATTAAATCATAATGATATAAAGGTATATTATAATTCCAGTATAATATCATATATAATATCATTTAATCAATCCTTTATACATCCCACATATGGAATTAACGATTCAAATCACTTTGAGGGGGCGGTAGTCCGCACTTCCTAAAATGAAAATATCGCGTTTACCCATAATGGAAACAATAAAGGTATGCCATAAATGAAAAATACAGAACCTTATGTAAAACATAAACATATTATATATCATATATAAATATAGTTACATCTTAATGGCCACCTTTGAAGGTGTTATATGAGTGTTGAACAATCATCGTTTCGTGAGGCAGAAATTCGCCGTCCACAGAAATAGTGTGTTCTTTAACCATTAGATGTAGGTGTGTGTAATTGAAGCTCGAATAATTCTTATAACAACATACTAGTATATTGAGGATACTGGTTTTATTACAATAGAAATGAATAAAAAGTGTTTATGGGGTTGGATAAACAAAATAAAATAAAATAACATAAGAGAAGACATTACCTTAAAATCGGGTAACTCTTTTGATTTGAGCCAATGGCTTCCTTGGGAAGAATTCTGCCCATAGTGATGCTTCTAGAAGTAAGGGAGGGAAGTTGGGAGAGTATTTGGGCAGAGTTTGGACGATCCAAATGGCTTGAATGTGTGAGTAAGGTGGTAGTGGTGGGGTCCTTTTATAAGTGGAGAGGAGGGGCACTTTTGGAAAGTAATGAAATGTTACTTTATTATATACTGTGTTTCGGGTTTTAAAGGTCCCAAACTTATATAATTTGAGGATAAGGTAATAAGGGTTATAAATATACTCATCCAATAGGTTTTTGACAAGTGTATGCTTTGGAGTTTACATTATCGTTTCATTTTATTTAAATCGTTAATTAGTGAGGTAATCGCCCCATCATCATGGTGTCATAATTAATTTAATTTATTTAATGTCTAAAAATTATAAAAAAATTATCATTATGTATGAAATCTTTTTATATTTCTAATTAATATTTATAGTCAAAACTATGACTTGTATAACCCCATTTAAAAATTGTTTTAGTAAAACAACTCTTGTTTGTGACATTTTTATTTTAACATTAAATAAAAAGTTTTTAATGTCATTTTCATACAAAAGTGGCTCCATGGGGTCCCCAAGTTGACCCATGGATTTTCGTGGTCGGCCATGACTCATCCAATAGGGGTAGGACAAGTTTAAGGGTTATTTCATATTTTATAATACAATATTTACCTTAAATTTCACTAATTACTTTTAGTCGTGATTAATTAAACTTAAAAGTTACTATTCACCAAAAATTATTTTAATCCCATTGAACCAAATTTTACTTCATAATGACAACAATGTATGTTGGATTTTTAAAAATCAAATCACAGAAGTGGTAATATTTCATTTAAATGAAAAATCAGTTATTTAACTACCACTTAGTGGTTTCACTATTCATCAAAAATTGAAGTTTTTCAGAATAATGCCAAAATTTCACCCTAAGCTATAATTGATATTCCAAATTCAAAAATGATGTATATTTTACAAAATTCCAAACATATATGTTTCATTAAATAATTTTATAAATAATTTCTGCTGTCACATCAAATAGCGTGTTTTTTAGAAACAATATATATCAAAAGATTGACAATTGTTTATGTCCAATTTCAATGTGAAATTAATTCTAATGACCACCATTGGATATAATGGTAAAAATATATTCTAATTATACTTTAAAACCAATCAATACTATAATTTATAACTATAAACTATTTTCATTAAAAAAGTTTTTTTTAAGTATTTTTCACTATTCATAAAAATTTGGAAGTTCTCAGAAAATTACAAAAAATTAGACATAGGCTAATTTCGACATTCCGAATCAAAAAATGAAGTCCATTTTGAAATATAAAATATATATAATTTCAAAAAGTTGGTATTACTATTCATAATGGCTATTTTGATTAGTCGCGGTGTGTTAGAATCTTGAACTTGCGTACAACTCAAACTATTGCATTATTGAAAGAGAAGTGTATCGTGGAAGCTCGGGGTGTTACATTCTCCCCTCCTTCAATATATTGCATCCTCGCAATTTGAATTTTTTTTTGAAAATAAAAGGTTGAACATAGAAAATACTTTTGTGGAAAACCCACATCGGAAATAAGGTTAATAAAATTTAGCTTTAATAAGAGGGAAAGGGAAATGAAAAAGTCACCACCCAATTATGATCTTGATTAGGAGAACATTTCTGGAAATTAGAGACATATAATTGGAGGAAAAACGTAAATATTTGTAGGGATTTATTGAGGTCATAAATAAAAAACAAGTGTCAAATTGAGGGCCTCAAAGCCTTCAATCTATGTTGATTTAAAATATCATTAGTTCAACAAGACATAAGGTATTACGAAACCACATTTTTTTTGTTTCAATATGACTTTACAAATTTTAAGAATTAATTTATTCAAAGAATAAGATATAGGTATATATATATTTATGCTTGACAAGTACATTTTCAACCTTCGACTAATATCTACCACAAACTCATCTTTCACTCAAAAAGATAATAGAACTCAAAAATATTATATTTATCTTAATCGTACAAGGTTAAAAATATTAACACATACCATTTAGATTACGAAAACTATTTTTTAATAACCATGGTCTTCATGTATGCTTGTTGTAGGTCATAAAGGCCTGTCACAATATGGTTGTGGGTTTGATTCCTGCAGCTTTGTCCGAAGCGACGGGTTATTGCCCTACCTGAAGGTTGTCCTTTTTCTAAAACTATTACAATATTCCAAAAATAATATTCAGAAATGTTTTAACCTTAAACATTGCTATCCAAGGTTCAACTTAATCCATTCCAACCTTTATAGTTATCCAAAATACTTCTTTCCAACTCATAGTCCAAATTTTATGAGGAAGGTAAACATAATGAAGATCCCCTTTTTTCGTGTAACAACACGTGAACACCTTCATCATGTATTCTTTTAAAGCACTGCAACATCCTGAATTACCATGATCCCTTATTTCTTATAGAATACTAGAAATACTACTCATGTCCAAAAATGTATACAAATCATCATTCAGTTTCAAGGAAAAAATATCCAATATAATTTATCCAAATCAATCATGTCTTATTCCAAAATCACTATCTCGGTATCAGAACCATATTATGGTTTATCTTTCTCTCAACCATATATTTTCCAAAAATTTAACCTACTATGGAGTCACTTTTATTGGTTCCACACAATCTCAAGTCCGTGATGAAATAGTACTACAGTACAATCCTTATATACTCCATAATTATTATAACCAGTACATCATTGATACAACACTAAAATTACAAAATTATTTAATAACAACATAAGAACTCTAATCATTCCTCTTCATATGTGGTAGTATCATAACTTGATTATTATCCAATAACATCATTTGGGGCACACTCTGCTGATTTGGACATTGGTTTGCGTAGTGTCCCCACTCCTTGCAGATGAATCATTGTACATTTGAAACCTTTTTCTTACCCTTGTAGTCACGTACTTGGTGTCCTTTTTCTCCACACTTATAATAAACTCCCATTCCCTTCAGGCAAGTTCCAAGGTGTTTCTTCCCACAATTATCACATATTGGAAAATTCTTCTTTTCCCACGTCCCTTTTTCCATTATTCTATCTTCCATCCTTTTCTTCTCTTTCCTCCCTTCAAAGCCATAAGACTCAGAAAATTCTTTACTTATCTTATTAACACATGATATTATTTCTTCATATGTTGAGAACACATGGGAGATTATTTCCCTTCTAAATTTTGGCTTAATACCGTGAAAGATATGATCTTTCTTACGCTTTGGATCATACGTATTGATGGAGCTCACATTCCTTCCACTGGGCACCATTTCTATACAATGGCATAAACTAGGTTAGTTTATGAATTGTAATGAATAATTCAAAACCTGTAAAATACTTAATGTAAATTGAACGGTTTATAGATATAATCAATAATCATAAAAATGTTTTCTTTGAGTAAGTATATAATCATAACCCTTCATAGTGGTTTGTAAAGAAAACGAGAATTACCCTAAGCATATCCCCCGGGAGTGTCGTAACAAAGAGTGCAACAAGGCCCGTTGTCGTGCACTAGTTCCCATTCGAGTCTAGCTCAAAGCAGTGTTTTCAGGTTTTACCCCTAGGTACATCTGTACCAGAGCTGCCTCTACATGCTCGTATCCAGACAGGGATGTATTTCTCAGAAAACTCACAACATCTCTATAATAACAATATTCTAGGAAGTTTTTCTATACTAATCCTCAAATTCTATCTTTGGGATATGTTATCTACTCAGAGTTTATCTAAATCTAGCTTCCAAGGTTAGTACTAAACTGCCTCTGATACCAACTGTAATGCCCTGACCCCAGCTACCCAGAGTCGGTGCATTACTTTGTAACATTGGCATGATCACAAAAGATCAAGTCTCGAAAGACCGATTAGTTTAGTATGCTTGGAAGCACTAGATATATTCATAAATGTTACATTACATCATAAAGTGAAAAAATACAATAACAATGTCTCTGTAGTCCACACTCATATCCTCATCTGACTATCCCTGCAGGTCATTCATAAAATACTTCTTCACATCCTGGAAAAAATTAAAACATTGAAAGGGGTGAGCTCAGATCCTCAGTAAGGATAACAATATAGCGGAAGCTTTATTCAATAAACATAAACATTTAAGGCAATTTATAACTAAAAAAAAGCCTTTTAAATTTTTTACTTCAACATAATATGGAAAAAGTAACATGAGATAATGCCATTTACTTCTTCACATGGATATTCTACTGGTCAAATAATCACATGTAATATCAATAACCATTTTCATAATGATGGAATGCATAATGCTAGACTATCAGAACCACATAGCCAAGGCCTCGTGCCAAGACCACAAATAAGATTTTGTCAAGGCCTCATACCAAGACACTAGTTTGTCTCATGAGACATTCCAATGCATCGAGGAGCTATATTGGGCTCAACCCGCCACTTATTAAGTCCAATGCATTCCTCATATGAACAGGTTTAAACATATCATTAACTATAACATAATCGTATCACATAAAACATGCATAAAGGAAACATAACATTTCCACATTTCAATCACAAGATATCAATACAACACATTGATATAATAAAAACACTTTCAAAACCATTTTCAATACCAAAATAAAAGGAAAGTAAAACATGGTATTTATTTTTCTTTAAAAAAACGTATGGCTTGTAGAGGAAGCCGAAACTCAAATAATGGTCACAGCGGCAGAGAAGTTGTTTTCGCCGCATACGTACGACAAAAACATTCCCATTTGTCGTTTATTAAATACTTCGTATAAAAATATTCCTTTTGAATTAACGTAATAGTCAAAGGGGTTTATACACCGTATAAAAGAAAGTTGTGTAAACAACCAAATATGCCTCAATGAAAGGAGATTGAGACGAAGTCCCTTACAAAGATCATTTTTTAAATAAAATAGATCTATTATGTGTATTCACTATAATTACACATAAATAAAGTACAAATACAAGATAGGACATAATAATATCATGACGTAATTTGAATGTAGGAGATTAACCCAAAGAATGGAAATTGGGTTAAGAAGTTCCCTTACCTTGTGTCCTGTCTTGAATCGACCATTCATTAACCTCCTGAATAATAAACTAGAGTTAATTTATAGTTTCTTAAGAACCTTTTCAAGTTTCTTATTCCTTTAATATCACTTATTACCATGTTATGAACATTATGTAATTATTTAAGTTAATAAAGGTCGTTTTGTCGATCTTTGGTACTTGAGTCAAAAATAAACTTTTTATAATTACAAGTTGTTCATGTGGTGAAATATCCATTATATCCAGAATAATATTCATGATATATATATCATATATTTCATATATATCCAGTATATACATTCATTTATAATATTCCATAACGTTTAGAGGTATGAAATGAAATGCACCGTTCATGGAGACGGTAAGCCGTACGTACGCATGAACGCTACTTTCATTTCTATTTCGTATTTAATTAAATCATAATGATATAAATGTATATTATAATTACAGTATAATATCATATATAATATCATTTACTCCATCCTTTATACATCCCACATATGGCATTAACGATTCAAATCACTTTGAGAGGGCGGTAGTTTGCTCTTGATAAAATGAAAATATCGCGTTTACCCATAATGGAAACAATAAAGGTATGCCATAAATGAAAAATACATAACCTTAAGTAAAACATAATCATATTATATATCATATATAAATATAGTTACATCTTAAGGGCCACCTTTGAAGGTGTTATATGAGTGTTGAACAATCATCGTTTCGTGAGACAGAAATTCGCCATCCACAGAAACAGTATGTTCTTTAACCATTAGATGTCGGTGTGTGTAAGTGTAGCTCGAATAATTCTTATAACAAAATCCTAGTATATTGAGGATACTTGTTTTGTTACAAAATAAATGAATAAAAATAGTTTAGGGGGTTGGATAAGCAAAATAAAATGAAATAACATAAGAGAAGACATTACCTTAAAATCAGGTAACTCTTTTGATTTGATCCAAAGGCTTCATTGGGAATAATTCTGCCCAAAGTGAGGCTTCTAGGAGTAAGGGAAGGATGCTGGGAGAGTATTTGGGCAGAGGTTGGCCGAGCCAAATGGCTTGAAAGTGTGAGTAAGGTGGTAGTGGTGGGGGCCTTTTATAAGTGGAGAGGAGGGGCACTTTTGGAAAGTAATGAAATGTTACTTTATTATATAATGAGTTTCAGATATTAAAGGTCCCACACTTATATAATTCGAGTATAAGGTGATATGGTTTAGAAATATACTCATCCAATCGGTTTTTGACAAGTTTAAGCCTTGGAGTTTACATTATCTTTTCATTTTATTTAAATCGTTAATTAATGAGGTAATCGCGGCATCATCATGGTATCATAATTAATTTAATTTATATAATGTATAAAAATTATAAAAAAATTAACATTATGTAGGAAATCTTTTTATCTTTCTAATGAATATTTATAGTCAAAACTATGACTTTTATAACCCCATTTAATAATTGTTTTAGTAAAACAACTCTTGTTTGTGACATTTTTATTTTAACATTAAATAAAACGTTTTTAATGTCATTTTCCTCCCAAAGTGGCTCCATGGTGTCCCCAAGTTGACCCATGGATTTTCTTGGTCGTCCATGACTCATCCAATAGTGGTAGGACAAGTGTAAGGGTCATTTCATATTTTTATAATACAATTTTTACCATAAATTTCACTAATTACCTTTAATCGTGATTAATTAAACTTAAAAGTTACTATTCACCAAAAATTATTTTAATCCCATTGAACCACATTTTACGTCCTAATGAAAACCATGTATGTATTATTTTTGAAAATAAAATCACAGAAGTGGTAATATTTCATTTAAATGGAAAATCAGTTATTTAACTACCACTTAGTGGTTTCACTATTCATCAAAAATTGAAGTTTTTCAGAACAATGCCATAATTTCACCCTAAGCTATAATTGATATTCAAATTTAAAAATGATGTATATTTTAAAAAATTCCAAACATATAAGTTTCATTAATTAATTTTCTAATTAATTCCCGCTGTCACAACAAATAGCGTGTTTTTTAGAAACAATATATATCAAAAGATTGACAATTGTTTATGTCCAATTTCAATGTGAAATTAATTCAAATGACCACCATTGGATATAATGGTAAAAATATATTCTAGTTATTCTTTAAAACCACTCAATAGTATAATTTATCATTATAAATTATTTTTATTAAAAAATTTATTTTTAAGTATTTTTCACTATTCATAAAAATTTGGAAGTTCTCAGAAAATTACAAAAAATTCGACATAGGCTAATTTCGACATTATGAATCCAAAAATGAAGTCCATTTTGAAATATAAAATATATATAATTTCAAAAAGTGGGTATTACTATTCATAATGGCTATTTTGATTAGTCGCGGTGTGTTAGAATCTCGAACTTGCGTACAACGCAAGCTATTGCATTATTGAAAGAGAAGCGTATCATGGAAACTAGGGGTGTTACAATATGTGATCACAGCTTGGTCATGCATCAGGACACACCCGAATCTGTTCCCTAATGAATCGAAGTAAACTACATACCCTATGCCCTCCTTTGGAAGCCACAAGATGGGGGCACTAGTCATCCTCTGCCTCAACTCTTGAAAGCTATGCTGGTATCTCTCCAACCACACGAAGGGTTTACCCTTCTTCGTCAAGGCTGATAGTGGGGCTGCTACTCTAGAGAAGTCTGGAATGAATCTCGGGTAGTATCCATCCAAGCCCAAGAAACTTCGTACCTCTGTCACACTCCTGGGTGGCTCCCAAGAAAGTACTGCCTCAATCTTCGCTGGATCTACTTCTACTCCAGCCTTCGAGATGAGGTTCTCAAGAAGTGAACCTCTCGAATCAAAAACTATAACTCTGAGAGCTTACCATAAAGTTGGTTCCCTCTGAGTGTGTCCAGTACTACCTGCAAATGGTAGGCATGCTCCTCCTCAGTAGTCGAGTAGATCAGAATGTCATTGATGAATACTATGACAAATTGATTGAGGTAAGGATGGAAGATCCTATTCATGAGACTCATGTACACTGTTAAAGCATTGGTTTTGCCGAAGGGAATATCCAAGAACTCATAATGGTCGTACCGACACCTGAAGGCTGTCTTCTACACATCCTCGTCTCAATCTCTAAACTCGTGATAGCCTGATCTGCGTTCTATCTTTGAGAACCATCATGCTTCCTTGAGCTGATCAAAGAGGTCGTCAATACTTGGGAGTGGGTACTTGTTATTCACAGTCACCTAATTCAAGTGACAGTAGTCAACACAAAGCTGCAAGATCCCATATGACTTCTTGGAGAATAGAATCGGGGCTGCCCAGGGAGAAACACTGGGTCAGATGAATCCCTTCCCCTAAAAGCCCTCCAAATTTACCGACAGCTCACGAAGCTCAGCATGAGCCATGCGTTATGCTGGAGTAGATATCGGTGTCATCCCAGGGTACATGTCAATATATAAGTACACCTCTTTGTGAAGAGGTAGTCCGAGAATATCATCAGGGAAAACATCTGCATACTGGTCCACCACTACAGTATAAGTCGGACTCTCCACATAAACTGCTCCTAGGGTAAGGCAGGCCAACTGATGAGTGATTGGATGCACCCTCCTCCATGTAAGTCCATATTTTCCTACAATGGTTCCCTTCTCTCCGGTTAAGGTGAACCTCGTCCCATCTGTGCGGACACACCACACTTTGCACCTAATACAGTCAATTTGAGCATGGACTGTAGATAACCCATTCATACCCAAGATGACGTCGTAAGGCCTCGACGCCACTACGCGGAGATCCAAATTGAAGTTCTCACCTCCTTGAGTAAGCTCACACTACCAGAACCAGTGTTTAATCATCGAGTCTACTCTAGCATGAGTCTGTATCCATAAGGATCGAGCCAACGGCTCTGTCAAAATCTCCAAGCTCCAAATGAGGGCAGTGGCTACGAATGAGTGACTGGAACCTATGTCTATAAGAACTACAGCTATGGTGTATTAGACACAGATCATACCTCAAATCATCTCCGGAGTTCCATGGTCATAGGCCTTATCTTCCTGAAGTTGAGCTCTCCCATGTCCACCTACTCCCTGCGGTTGGGGTGGACCTCCTGGTGGTGGTGACGACAACAACTCGAAACATCATCTATCGCCAGCTGCTCGACCAGCTCCTCTGCCACATCCGCCTGCTCCCTGTGGACCACCTTATTCGATTCGCTGACTCTGCCTGGGAGGTCCCTCAATTGACTTCCTATCTTCTGTATGGTGGGTCGGATAGTTACATGCCATGTGACCATGCCCGCTGCATGTGTAACACTTCATCGTACTAGAATTTGTGTCTCTACTCTGTATTCCCCACACAATCGATCCTAAGTCATGTGGTTGACCACCCGTAGGTCTTTTCCTCTTGGACCTCTATGACATCTTTCTACTGCCAACTGCAGAAGACTCTACTGCATGTCGACTAGTAGTGAGTCTCACTGCTGGTGACTACTCAGCAAGGAAACTCTCTACTAGGAGGGATCTCTATAACACCCCCGCCAGTGTCAGGATGGTAATGGATATCATCGAAGCCCAAATCTCTCTCCTGAGTCCCCGATCGATGGTCTGGACCCTGTAGAATGGGTTCCGTACCATATCCGTAGAGTACAGTGAGAGGTCGGCGAACCTCGTTGTATACTGCGCTACCATCATGATGCCCTCCTGCAGATGAAGCAGGTCCTGAATCTGTTCCACATGAAGGGTGGATGGTACAAAATCTGCTCGGAACAGGCTCTCGAAGTCTTTCCATAGTAGGGTTGCCTCATCATGCATCTGGAGCATCATGCTCCACCATCTGCCTGCTGCCTCCTAAAGGAGGCTGGCAGCAAGGATCGCCATGTAGTCTTCTGGCATCCCTACTAGCCTGAAGGCTCTCACCACAGCCTCCATAAAATGCTCAATTGCTGGTGGGTCTGTGTCTCCCCAGAACCTGGGTGGCCTCTGGCACTGTAACTCATGCAACACGCTCAAGTGGCATGCGTTGTCTACTGCTGGTGTTGGTGGCATCAGTGGCCCAACGAGAAGTGGTAACGCTAGTGCCTCCACTGGAAAGGGGCCCTGAACTGAAGCCTCGTCACTCGGTGGGATGTCATAGCGTACGACTCTAGGGGCTCTAACTGGTCGTATGCGGGGAGGCATCCTGAAAGAAACATACGCGGCACGATCAAAAGATTATACCTGGTCAGTTGACCTGGATGAGCTGACTTAAAGAGAGATTTTTGAAACACACACGCAATCAGTGTTTTCAAGCACTAAGTCCGAAATCAGAAGTCAGGGTCCTGGTGTACGGATACGTCGGCCACCACCCCAACACTAGATTCCCTTAACTGAAAACCACATTCGGTACCCTTAACACTATTGCTTCATAGAAATGAATGATCAGAGTCCTAAGTTCTGTGGTAGAACCAAATCCCCTGATACTAATTTTCCACGACCCGTCGCCCAGGGCCAGTATCGTGACTACCCCAAGCCTACCTTCCATAGGCCGGGGGCTGGCGACTAGCACCATAGTCGTAAATCCTTAAACAGGGAAGGAATTTCCTTTATAAAAGTAAACAAACACAATAGAGTATGAAACTAGAAGTAAAACACTAAGTAAAACTATATACCAATGAGTGTGCTAAAAGTAAAAGGGCCAGAAATACAAGCCCAACAGTAAAGTACAATACAACTGAAAAGTTAGTACAACTGAAGAAAATAAGTAAAGAAGCTACTGGGTAATCCTCCGGCATTCCCACCTGAAGGGTGGGCATAGATGGCCTCCTCTTCACCCAAAGACCATCCGTCCACTCCATGCACGTCTCGCCGAGTGGTACACCTCTGAGACCCATAGAGTACTGTAACTCTATGCCCCGATTTCTGTTGTCTGTCATCAGCAACCAACACAATGAGGTGCGGGCATATCCCGTGTAGGGGTGAGTATTAAAATACTCAGTAGGGACCCCGAGACCTTCAAGGTCTAACAAAATCCAACATGGATAACCAGAAAGTAAAGAATCAAATAATAACCCTTACTTATTTATATACCCAAACATATACCTAAGTTATCTAGTAACCCATATCAATCATGAGGATTCACAAAAGTCATTTACTCAGCTCAAACCAAGATTTTTTTAGTGTAGTACAGAAGTGTAGATGATTAGTCGTGAAGCTAGATCATCTTATTCTGACAAGAGGCACTACTACTGACCATATGTATTCTGACCCACACAGGATCGATAGGTACTAACCACACAATAACCCACACAGTATCTGACACACATAAGATCGGTATGCACTGAACTACACAAGATAACTTAGCGCTGACCTCTGTATGATAGGTCTCCAACCTCCGCCTCACTATCATCCATTGCATTCCATGCACCCGGTAAGCTCGACTTCCATAGAATCAGCCCTCGAGAAATTGGTCGTACCTTAACCGACACTAAACTCCGGAAAGGATTAACCCAAAAGAAAACCATGTCATAAGGGTTCCAACGCGATAGACGGTGCATCAATCGGATGCCTGGTCTGTGAGTTTTTTGCATTTCGGTTCCAGGTACCCGGTTGGTTTTTAGGTTCAAACTAACCCGACCGTACTCCAACTATGTCCAAACATCAGCTGGGGTATGCCAATAGAACTTTCTCTCTCTGGGAATTTCGTTGCCACAAACGGTTCGTCGATCGTACACTTATAGATCAGGATAGGGGATTAAAGGTGTAAATTGGCCAAACGGGTCCGGGTCCAGTCCGACCCAATCGGACCGACCAGGTCCGTGGGTCCGACCCGGTCTGAGGAAGCGGCCTGGCTCGAGGGGGAAGCCTAGCCCGAAGGGGAGGCCCAGCCCAGGGGTCCGGCCCTAAGGGGTCCCAGCCGCGGGGGGCCCGGCTGAGGGGGGGCAGGCTGAGGTCAGCCCAGCCGAGGGTGGCGGGCTAGCCCGCGTGGCCTGCTGGCTAGCCCACATATGGGGGGGGGGGAGGGTGACACCACATGTCTTCCGCAACAGCGGGAACATGGCGTCGGCCTGGTAACCATGGGACCAGAAGTGTCTTTCCAGCAGCGTGCACTGGCTGACGGCCCAGCCGGCCACACCTGGTTCCTACATCATAGTGCGACATCACCATGGTTCTGCTGGCCTCCGTGCGGTGCGACGGTTCCATGCCACCTCTGCTGCGGCCCAGCCTAGCCGCGACCTCCAGCTCCTCTTCATGGAGAGACGGTGCCGTGCTCATCAATCCACTGCCGCAGCCCTCCTGGCCATGGCCCCTTCTTCTGGCGCCACGCGACGGCACCGCGCCCCTCTAGCGACCTGACGGCCCTTGCGCCACTAGTTTTCTTCGCGGTTAGCCCGATGCCGGTCGTGTTGCTCCGTCACGTTGCGGTCTTCCGGTGGTGCCGTTGCGCCGCCACCATTGTCAATAATAAAGATCACAAAAAAGGGTGAGGGTTGGTCTATGTTCATGCGGTCTGAGACCTCCTCGTTATGGATATAACATTTACCATTTCATAATCTAGAAATTTGAATGACGAAGAACGGTTTTTAAAACTCATATATAAAATAACTCAAATCCCCCTTCATTTTGGTTCATCACTCGATGCTTGCCGTTTGATAATGGAGTCATGAAAGGATGACGAAGGAGACCGTCGTTCATCGCGTCCACCGTATGTCCTCAATTCCGAGTTGCGTCAGTTTGTTGACGATGTTGCAGTGGTTTGATCTGTAGGTGGCCGGGGAAGAAGTCGAAGAAGAAAGAGCGTCGTCGGCGTTCTTCGCATTCGTCGCGTTCTTCGCATTCCTCACTCGGAGAATGGTTCTCCCTAGCTATCCTCTTCCTCTGTTCCACCAAAAGTGAATGTCAACCGAATAATTATAATAGGTTTCCTATTATTTTATTGTTGGAACACAATTCAAACGGATAAAAAAACTACCCTTAATAAATTTACATGGGTCGACGCAGTTAATTGGCTTGCACGTTAGTACAATTAATTAGCACGTGCGTTGGCACAATTAATTGGCATGTGAGTTGGCATTATTAATTGCACAGAGGAGGTCAAGAGGTCCTCCCTCATTAATGAGGGGGAGTGGAGAGGTTTCATCCCCCACCATCAATAGGGTTCGGGTGGTCCCCACCCCTATCATTTAATAGGGAGGTTATGCTCGGGTGGGCCCCACCACCATAACCTCTCATGGGAGGTTTGGGTGTGGTGGCCCCCACCTCCAACCTCCCCTTGGAGGTTTCAACCACCAAAATAAAAATAAAGATAACAATTT
This sequence comes from Viscum album, assembly GCA_963277665.1. Taxonomy (NCBI): domain Eukaryota; kingdom Viridiplantae; phylum Streptophyta; class Magnoliopsida; order Santalales; family Viscaceae; genus Viscum; species Viscum album. The sequence goes on along the minus strand of OY728135.1, from coordinate 243,747,291 downwards.
ATTTTTATTCAATTTAATTAAAAACCCTCCAAATCTAAATTCCATTCTCGTTAGAACACAACTGTAGTGAAGGTCTTACTAAGAAATCACTGAAGCTATGAGTACAATGATCCCCTCGGATTTCAGCTCCGAGCACTGGTTCAAAAGATATAAAATCCCCTCGTATGTTTACTGAACGTACCTGAACAATACTTTAGAAACTGATTCTGAGCACACCGGGCCTCAGAATCAAGCGCTGTCAGAAACTGCGGACTCGTAAAAATCCCATGTATTTATAAAAAATTCCACAGAATTTCCAGGTCTTTAAAATTTATAGGGTTAACATTATTACTTCATCCTATATTTTTTCACTCAAAATTTCATAAATATTACATTTTAAACAAACAAGGGCAGTTTTTCCTCACAAAGTCATTAGGTTCTAACACTATTTAATCCAATTTAAAATTTATCCAATGTAACTTTACCAATCGGGTCGACCAATTCTATAAAAATATATATCTAGTGTCATGAAATTAGATGGGCAATTAATTTTATGATATATCTGGTTCCAATTCTATTTCATAAGTGCTGATAACATACTCTCAATTTATCTTGCACTTCCTTAAACATTCTATATGGAAGACATCATGTACTTTAAAGAGGCTTAGAGGCATTTACAACAGTTAAACCACAACTCCAATACATTCCAAAATTTAAAATGGTTCGATTTACATGAAGCATATCTCTTCCTTATAAATGAATATTATGACACACTTCTATAGATATAATTCTGGAATACATGATCTTCAACTTGAAATTCTAAATATATCCTTTAATTTTTGGCATTAAACATTTTTCAACATTATTATTATTTATAATACAAACATGAATAATATTTACCTTTTTTATTTTCTCATTATCCATTTTAAGTCATACAATGTTACTTTAGAAAAAATTATCGCTTCATGGTTTAGTGTGACATAACTTTCTATATAGTTATACATAGAGTTCCATTTGAATAAATTAATTATAAATACTGTTATTGGAAAACTATAACAGAGTTAAATATTGATCCCATAGAAAATAATGTGGGAATGGTCCATATGAAGATACATTAGATTAGAGATGGTAGGAAGTATTAAAATATTGTTTAGTGTCACGGGACATCTGAATAATCTTCCACAATTTGGATGTAAAATGGGGATCATGATCAGAAATATTCGAACGAGGTAAAACATTAAATCTTATAAAATCATTAATATCGATCCTTTCAAAGGTCTAAATTGAATAAAACATATATTATAGAAAGGAAATGTTTATATTTTGGAAGGTGATCAATGATAACTCGGATTTTATCATTCTGCCTCTAAGTCATTTCTAAAATAGTGATGAATTATATAGTACTTTCATCCCATTTTTGCATAGGAATATGAAGAGTTTTCATTAATACTATAAGATGTTATCTCTTATCTTTCACTTATTGACAAAATAATAATCTTAAAACATAATTAGAAGTTTCCCACTTCATGTTCTCTCACAAAAAATGTTCCGTCCAATTCCTATAAATGCTTTTACCACTAGGTTTTATATATTAATTATATGTAATACCCCAAGATTCCATGGTACGTATCCCTTTGAATAATGCAATAGCTTGCATTGTTCGCAACTTCGAGATTCTAACACACCGCGACCAATCGAAGTAGCTGTTATGAATAGTAATACCCACTTTTTATTTTTTTTTAAATTTTATATTTCAAAATGGACTTCATTTTTGGATTCTTAATATCGAAATTATCTTAGGGTGAATTTTTGGTACATTTATGATAACTTCCATATTTTGATGAATAGTGAAAATTACTAAATTTTAATTAAAGACAACTTTTTTAATCGAAATAATTAATAGTGATAAATTATGAATTAGAGTGGTTTTAAAGTATATATAGAATATATTTTTTCCATTTAATACAATGTTGGCCATTGGAAGTAATTTCACATATAAACTGGACATAAACAAGTGTCAATCTTTTGATAGTTATTATTTATTAAAAACACGCTTTTTGTTTTGACAGCGGGAATTAATTTTAAATTAATTTCTGCCACTTCTGTGTTTTGAATTTGAAAAAATGGATTCCATATTTTAAATCATGATGTCTAAATTTTGTAAATAGGTAACTCTTATTTTGAGACATTTTGAATAATTACTACGTTAAATATTTTATTTACCATGGTTAAAGGGTAAATTCAGTAAATAAGGGTAAAACATTAATATTATAATTATATTAATTTACCCTAAAACATGTCCTAACCCTATTGGTTGATACATTTCCGACCATGGGAATCTTTGGGTCGATTTTGGGACCCCATGGATCCACATGTAAGTGATAGGGACACATTATATTAATTAAGTTAAAGTAAATACAAAAATGAAATAAGCATATATCTTTTAGAAAAACAATTTTTACATAGAGTTATATATATTATATTTTTGACTATATATATTTATTAGAAAGATAACATAATTTCATACATAAGGGTATTTTATTTTTAATTTTTAGACATTTAATAATTAAATTTATTTATGACACAATAATGATTCAATATTTTCTTTATTAATGAATGAATAAAATAATTGGGATTATAAATGTTAAAATAAAATAATTTGAACATTTTGATGACATACACAAATTTTATTTTTTATTATGACATGTTAGTATTGATTAAATGAATTTGGTTCTAATTAATAAAATTTTTACAACTTTAACAAAAATCAATTATTGATTAGTGTCAAAATTGACATAAATGAGTTTTTAAAATAAATATTATATTATTAATTGAAATTCTATTCCTAAAAATCTAAGGCTCGGAAAAAGGACTTATAAAATGATAGTTGTATTATTAATGGACCACTTGGCGGTCTCATGGAAGTTTATAGTAAGATTATTAACTATACAATATAAAACTCCAAAGAGACATTGTAAATGTCAAACTATTTAACTAAGAGTTAAATCAAAAATAAAAAGTTAATATAGTGACCCAAACCTATCTAAAACCTATAGCTTGACTTTTTTTTGACCTATCCACACCCTAGAATTTAAATAATCCAATTTTTAGCCATTATAAACTGAATATGAATTTATAATAAAATAATATTTCTAGGTTTTCCTTAGGTTCCCCTCACCCCTCTTATAAAAGGGCACCCCCCCTTCTCTAAAATTCATACCATCAAAGCATTTTGGATTGGCCAAACCCTGCCCAAATATTCTCTCAAATTCCCTCACATCATCCTAGAGGCCTTTATTTAGTCATAAAGCAAACATAAGAAGCCATTTTGATCAAATCAAATCTAAGAACCCGAAGAAAAGGTAATGTTTTCACCACCATCTTTCAAGTTCCTTTCTTCTTCAAATTATTGTTTCTTTGTTTTTTCTATTCTAAAATAATAACTATAGTATCTCCTATATACTGTGATGTTATTATAAATATGGTATTGTCACGACCCTTCCTCAGGGCCCGTGCTGTGACTACCCCAAACCCGCCTTCCATAGGACAGGGGTTGGCGACTAGCACCGAAGGCATAAATCCCCTTAAAAGGGAAGGCATTTCATTTATATAAGTAAAAAACACATCCGAGTATGCAATCTAAAGTAAACACTAAGTAAACTGAGTACAAAACTAAGTGTTGGAAAGTAAATGGGCCGGTATACAAACCCAACTGAAAGTACAGTACAACTGAGAAAGAAAGTACAATACCTGAAAAGTAAAGCAACAACCGCCAATTCGTCCTCCGGAATTCCCACCAAAAGGGTGGGTATAGATAGTCTCGTCAGCTCATCGGGGCCGACCGTCCACTCTGAGTACATCCCGCAAAGTGTCCCACCTCCAGGTACCATCCCGCTCCACAAGACTCCACCTCGATCAGTGTTTTCTATCGTCTACATCCAACACAACGTAGTGCGGGCATATCCCATGCAGGGGTGAGTATACAATATTCAGTAGGGACCCCGAGACTCACGAAGGTCTCCCAGAATCCACAAAGGAATAAAACAAAAAGGAATAATACAATCACGACATATCAACCAACACTACTTAGGTATATTTCCATACATATACCTAAGTCATCAATTCTAGTTCGGCTCCACCTCCGGAGCCCAAGTATGACCCAGTCCACAGAGGAAAGCACAACCCAGTCAACATAGAAAAGCAAGTAAATCATATCAATGATAATGATTGAAAGTCAAGACTGAACTCACAAAGGTATACTACTCAAGAAGAGGGGTGGAGATGATATATGTAGCCTCTGAATTATCTCACGTACCGAACCCACGTAGGATCCAAGTACAGAAGTCATCACTACCGAACCCACGTAGGATCCTTGTACAGTGACCATCGCTGCCGAACCCACGTAGGATCCAAGTACAGTCATCCTCACTACCGAACCCACATAGGATCCAAGTACAGTCAATCTCGCTACCGAACCCACGTTGGATCCAACTATATTCTTCATCGTCATCGCAGTCGCAGCCAGATCTAGGGTTCCTTCACACAGCACGCTCGATTCCAGAAGGGTCTGCTCTACGAGCCAAGGGGGTTGATAAATCAACTATCAAAAATACTAGAGTTGATGTATCCCTAAGTTCTTTCTTGTCAATAAGAACTCAATGCAACAGACGGCGCGTCAATCGGACACCCAGTCTGAGAGATATTGGATTTTCCGTTCCAGGGGCCCGGTTAGAAATACGCTCGTTTCTAACCCGATTGATATCCAAAATAAACCAAAACTCACTTAGAGTATCGCAAAAGGACCATCTCTTCGAAATAGTCCCAGTGTTATAGATGGTGCGTCGATCGGACGTGCGGTCCTTAAGTTATTCACGTTTAAGTGAATAATGGTCCTGAATCGTTTAGCCTAGTGGGCCGACGGGTCGGGTTGACCCAGTTTTTCGGGTCCGACCCAGTAGGGGTGTCAGACCGATCCGAAGAAAAACATAACTCAGCCCAGACCGAAGTGGCATGGCCCGGTCCGAAGGGGAGTGGTCCGGCCCAGTGGGGCTGTGCCCGGCTCGGCGAGGCCCGGCTCGGCCCCGCCTCGCGTGGCCCAGCTGGGTGCGCGACCAGGTTGGTGCGGCCAAAGAACAGCGGGTTCTAGGGGGTGTGGGTCTTCTGCACCGGCGGCGCCAGGCGGCACCCCCCTTCCCCGAATAGGCAAGCTAGAACGACCGGTATTCTGCGCATTCCCCCGCATTGGCGGGCCCCCGCATTGGCGGGCCCCCGCATTGGCGGGCCACCGTTCTCCAGCACGGAGCCCTCCCGGTGTCGTGGTCCAGCTCTGCCCGGCCGGCCGATGGGCCGGTCGGTTCCTCCGCCGAAGCTGACCGTGTAGCGGGCCACGATTCATTCCACACAACTGGCGCGACGTCATTGGTTCCCTTTTCCATGTTCCCACTAGGACGCAATGGCGTCGTGCTTCCTCCTCCATCAATTGCCAATTCTAAATTAATAAACGAGAACAATAGAGGGGTGTCGGGCCGTGTTCATTCGGCCAACACCCTCCGTGCAAAACGATAGCAATCGGCCAAGGTAAATGAGATGCTCAAGGAAAAACCAAAGCATAGTTTTAATCCATTATAATTGAACATAACCCCTACCTCAACAAAAGATGTCGAATGAAGAGCGTCGAGGAAGACGGCGTCGCGGGGTGAGGTTCCGTAGACGTCGACGGAGAGCATCCGAGGAGGAAGCAGCGTCTCCCCTTTTTTTCACGGAGAGAATATTGTAAGCTGTGGTGTCATTGGAGAGTTATCGCGTCAATGTCTCCTCCCTTGTCGCAGAGGAAGAAGAGGACGGAGAAACAAGGGTCGTCGAGTCGATGTTCTTTGTCGATGAGTTGACGTTCTTCATTGGGGATGAAGTTCTTCAAATAAAACTAGAGCTCTCTCTCCAAAATCTCAACACAACATGCCGACCCCAAAAATAAAATAAGGATTCCCTTATTTTATTAAATCATGCTATGCATTCAAATTTAAAAAATTCAAAAAATTAAATAATTAATGAAGAGTTTCAATTAATTAATTAATGTGTGTGTTGGCATGCAATAAAGTGGGAGAGTGGGAGAGTTACCTAATTAAAGAGAGTTAACAAGTTTTAGAGGGGTAGTTTATGAGATTTATGGAAATGTGAAGGGATGGGGCTTGTGTGGGCCCCACCTCACATTTATCCTTACATGTGTAGTTAGGATGTTAGTGATTCTCACCCTAACTTCCCCATGTAGGTTATAACCACTTAAGATATAAAAATTAAAATTGTTCCACAATTTTATTCACCTCTCAATTAATCCACAAAAAGTTAACTTCTTCTCCCGTGAAAACGCATCTTCAATAAAGGTCCTCTTAAGAAATTACCGGCATTGCGAGTTCTCCGGTGCCCTTAGATTTCAATTCAAAGCACTGGTTCAAAAGATAGAAAATCCCGCTCGTTCGTTTACTGAATGTACCCGAGCTAAACTTCGGAAATTGATTTCGGGTACACTGGGCCTCGGAATCAAGTGCCGTCAGAAGCCATAGACTCATAAAATTACAATGTATTTAAGAAAAAAACTTTCCTTGAAATTTAATGTTCTTTAAATTACTCCCCATTCATGGATTTACGTCCCCGTAAAGCTACATCATAAAGAAGGAAAACAAATGAGGGTATTGTGCACACATCTGAGCCTCCTACTCCCATGTGCTCTCCTAGAGGTTCTCGTGCTACCAACGAATTCTCACAAGAGGAATCGACCATCCACGCAAGACCCACTCCTATTGATCCTCGATCTCCACCGGGACCTCCGAAAAAGTCACCCTGTCATCGATATCCAGCTTTCCATGATCAATGATGTGCATCGGGTCGTGCACATATCTCCTCAGCTGAGATACGTGGAAGACGTCGTGCACTCGATGCAACTGAGGTGGAAGAGCCAGGCGGTAAGCCACCTCGCCTACCCTGCTGAGGACCTGGAATGATCTGATGAAGTGCGGAGATAACATGTCGCCCCGACCAAATCTCAGTAATCTACGTCAAGGTGAGACCTGTAAGAAAACGTGGTCGCCACCCTCAAACTCTAGTGGACTCCACCTCCTGTAAGAATATGACTTCTTTATGCTCTGTGCAGTCCTCCTACTATCCTAGATGATCTGCAGCTTCTCTATCGTAGCCTAGACCATCTATGGTTCTATGAGTGCAGACACCCCAGGGTCAGTCCAGCACAGAGGTGATCTGCATGGTCGACCGTACAATGCCTCGTATGGTGTCATCACGATGGTGGAGTGGTAGCTGTTGTTGTATGCATACTCCACCAAGGGTAGGTGATCCTCCCAACTATGACCAAAGTCATGGACGCATGCACGGAGCATGTCCTCGAGTGTCTGAATGGTCATCTCTATCTGTCCATCCGTTTGAGGATGAAAGGCAGTGCTCAAGCATAGCTGCATCCCAAATGCCTACTACAACCCCTTCTAAAGCCGGGAAATTAAAGCGAGTATCTCGATCAGAGACGATAGACTATGGAACACCATGTATCCATATGATCTACTGAACGTAGAGGCGTCCCAAGCTCTCCATTGAGCCCTGCTCTCTAATTGGTAGGAAGTGGGCCAACTTGGTGAGTCGGTCGATAATCACCCAGATGCAGTCGTGTCCTATGGAAGTACGTGGAAGCCCTATCACAAAATCCATGAATATCCCATCGCACTTCCACTCCGGGGCCTGTAGGGGCTGTACCAAACCCGACGGTACCTACTGCTCCGCCTTCACCTGCTGGCAGGTGAGGTGTCGTGAAACGAACTCTTCCACAACCTTATTCATACCGGCCACCAGTGCTGTCCTCTGAGATCCTGGTACATCTTCTCTACTCCTAGATGTACCGCTAAAGGGGAAGTGTGAAACTCTCTAAACACCTCCTCCTTTAATTCAACTGGTACCATGGTACGTTCCCTGAAGTGGATGACGTGCTCTTCTCCTACATAAAATCCATTAGGTGCCTATCCTGTGGATATCTGTGGATATCGCGTCTCACAGTCAATGTCCCCACGCTGTTCCTCTCTGACCCGATGAATTAGTAGAGTAGTGACTATGAGTGACTGTAGAAATGATCCTCCATCTCTATCCACAAAGGATATTTATAACATGGATAGCTGCATCATCGCCTCTCCAAGTAGTTGAATGCTTGATCTCATACTGATAGCATCAGCTACTACATTCCCCTTCACAGGAGTATAGAATATTTCAAAGTCATAGTCCTGGAGGAACATTATCCATCACCATTGTCTTAGGTTCAGGTCCTTTAGCAAGAATATGTACCTGAGACTCTGGTGGTCTGAGTAGACTATAAAGAGCTCGCCCATCAAATAGTGCCGCCACATCTTCAAGTCAAAGACCACTTCTGCTAACTCCATGTCATGGGTAGCGTAGTTCTGATCGTGCTGCCTCAACTGTCGTGAACCATAAGCAATCACTACCCGCACCTGCATCAGGACACACCCGAGTCCGGTCCCTGATGCATCGTAGTAAACTACATACCCTATGACCCCCTCTAGTAGCCTCAAGATGGGTGCACTGGTCAATCTCTGTCTGAGCTCTTGGAAGCTCTGATGACATCTATATGACCACACGAAGGGTCTCCCCTTCTTCGTTAAAGATGAAAGTGGTGCTGCAACTATAGAGAAGTCTGGCATAAATCTCTGATAGTACCCAGCCATACCTAGGAATCTCTGCACCTCAGTGACACTCTTGGGTGGATCCCAAGCAAGAATAGACTCAATCTTTGCAGGATCCACCAAAACTCCCTCCTGATAGATAACATTCCCCAAGAAGTGGACCTCTCGAATCCAGAACTGACACTTTGAGAGCATACCATAAAGCTGGTTCTCTCGGAGTGTGTCAAGTACAACCTTTAAGTGGTAGGCATGCAGCTCCTCAGTAGTAGAGTAAATCAGAATGTTGTCGATGAAGACTGCGACAAACCGATCGAGGTAAGGCTGGAAGATCATGTTAATGAGACTCATAAAAACTACTGGAGAATTGGTTACACTGAAAGGCATAACCAAATACTCATAGTGGCCATACTGACACATGAAGGTCGTCTTCTACACATCCTCATCCAGAAATCTGAGCTAATGATAGCCTGACCCAACGTCTATCTTTGAGAACCATCATGATCCCTTGAGCTGATCAAAGAGGTCGTAAATCCTCGGAAGTGGATACTTGTTCTTCATGGTCACCTAGATCAGGCGACGGTAGTTGACAGAAAGTCTTAAGCTCCCATCGGCCTTCTTGGAAAATAAAATCAGAGAAGTTTAGGGTGAAACACTGGGTCGGATGAATCCATTGCCCTACAATTCCTCCAGCTCTACTCGCAGCTCACGAACCTCTGATGGAGACATCCAAAATGCTGGAGTAGATATCGGGGCTGTCCCGGGGTAGAGGTCAATATTGATGTCTACCTCTCAGCGAGGAGGTAGTCCTGGAACGTCATCAAGAAAAACATCTATGAATTGATCCACCACAACAGGAAAACTCAGACTCCTCACATCAACCACTCATAGAATGAGACTAGCCAACTGATGTGTGATCGGCTTCTTTCTCCTCTGTGTAAGTCCATCCTGTGGTGCAAAGGATCCCTTCTCCCCGATGAAGTTGAACATGCTCCCATCTCTGCGGACACACCACACTTTGCGCATAATACAGTCGATCTGAGCATGGACTATAGATAACCAATCCATGCCCAAGATGACTTCGTAAGGTCTCGACACCGCTACAAAAAGATCCCAGCCGAAGCTCTCGCCTCCTATAATAATTTCACACTGGTGGCACCAGTGCGTAATCATTGAGTCTGATCCTGTAGGAGTCTTTAGCTATAAGGATCGAGCCAAAAGCTCCATCGGAATCTTTGAGCTCCGAACAAGGGTAGCAACAATAAAATAATGACTCACTCCAGTGTCTATAAGAACTGCAACAAGGGTGGAGTAGACACAGATAATACCTCAAATCATCTCAGGTGCACCGTGGTCGTAAGCCTCCACTGCCTGAAGCAGAGCCTGCCTTTGTCCTCTAGCTCCCTGTGGTCGGGGTGGACCTCCTGGTGGTGGTGGTGGTAGAGCCTCAAAGCATCACCCACCACCCGCTGCACGACCTACTCCTCTGCCACGTTTTCCTGCTCCCTGCAAACTGCCACGGTCGAACCTCTGCCTCTGCCTGGGTGGTCCCTCAACCGTCTGCTGCTCCTCTGCATGGCGGGTCGGGCAGTCACAAGCCATGTGGACCTGCCCACCACATGGATAGCACTGCCTTCCTCTCGTATGACTCGCTCTACTATGTGTGCCCCGTACCTCCGAACCAGTATCCTGAGGTCGTCCATCTGATGGCCTGGTCCACTTGGACCTCTGCAAAATCTGTAGACTGCCGGTAGTAGAGGACGCCGCTACGTGTTGCCCTGCGGTAGGCCTCACTGCTGGGGAAAGCTCAACAAGGAATCTCTCTATAAGAAGGGCTTGCTCCAGTACTCCTTCCTGCATCGGAATTCTGAGGGAGATCATCGAAGGCCTAATCTCAAGCCTCAGTCCCTACTCGAAGGTTTGGTCCCAGAAGAATGGGTCCCGTACCATGTCCATGGAGTAGCGAGAGAGGTCGTTAAATCTCGCCGAGTACTGGGCTACGGTCATGCTACCCTGCTGAAGCTATAATAACTCCTGAATGCGCACCACACGGAGGGTGTCTCGAAAAAACTCCGAGAAGAAGAGGCTCTCGAAGTTCATCCAAAGTAGTTATGACTCGTCATGCACATGGAGCATCAGGCTCCACCATCTACCTGTAGCTGCATGCAGGCGACTCGCCACAAGGATCACCATAAGATCTTCTAGTGTCCCTACCAATATGAAGACTCAGACAATAGCCTCCAGCCAATCCTCGGCTGCCTGAGGGTCTGTCTCTCTGCAGAACCTGGGTGGCCACTATTGATTAAACTTGTGCAGTGCACTCTGGCGATGTGCACTCTCCACTTCTGGGGCTAGTGGTATCGGTGGCCCAGCGGGTAGAGGTACCGTTGGTGCCTCCGCTATAATCGGGCCCTGCACCAAGGCCTCATCACTCGGTGGGCTGCCATCTCGCACATAACTGGGAACCCTAGCTGGCTGTTGTCGTGGGGCCATCCTGAAAAGAAACAGTTGCGTCATGGTTAATATAGTATAGTTGGTGAGTTGACACAAAGTAATCACAAAGAAAACTTTTTAAACACACATGCAATCAGTGTATTCGAGCACTGAGTTGGAAATCAGAAGTCAGGGTCCTGGTGTATGGATACGTCGGCCGCCGCACCAACACTGGACTCTTTGGACTGATAACCACACTCAATACCCTTAACACTATTTCTTCACAAGAATAAATTATCAGAGTCCTATGTTCTGCGGTAGAACCGAATCCTCTGATACAAATTTGTCACGACCCATCCTCGAGGTCCATGCCGTGACTACCCCAAGCCCGCCTTCCATAGGCCAGGGGTTGGCGACTAGCACCAAAGGTGTAAATCCCATTAAAAGGGAAGGCATTAACTTTATATAAGTAACAAACACAACAATGTACGCAAGCTGAAGTAAACACTAAGTAAACTGAGTACAAAAGTAAGTGATAGAAAGTAAATGGGCCAGTAATCAAACCCAACTGAAAGTACAGTACAACTGAGAAAGAAAGTAAAACAACTAAAAATTAAAGCAGCAACCCCCATGTTGTCCTCCGGAATTTCCACCTGAAGTGTGGGGACAGATAGTCTCGTTAGCTCCTCGAGTCCAGCCGTCAGATCTGATTACGTCCTTCCATGTGGTCCACCTCCAGGTACCGTCCCGCTTCACAAGACTCCACCTCTATCAATGTTGTTTGTTGTCTGCATCCAACACAACATAGTGCAGGAATAACTCGTGTAGGGGTTATTATATGATACTTAGTAGGGACCCCAAGACTCACGAAGGTCTCCCAGAATCCACAAAGGAATAAACCACAAAGTAATAATACAAACACGAAGTGTAAACCAACAATACTTAAGGTATATTCCCATAAATATACTTAATTCATCAATTCCAGATCGGCTCCAACTCCAGAGCCCATGTACAACACAGTCCACACAAGAAACCACAACCTAGTCCACATAGGGAAGCAAGTCAATCATATCAATGAAAGTGACTAAAATTCAAGACTCAAATCACATAAGTATACTACTCACGAAGAGGGGTGGAGATGATAGATATAGCCTATGAATCATCTCCCCTGCCGAACCCACGTAGGATCCATGTACAAAAGTCGTCATTGCCGAACCCACGTAGGATCCTAGTACAGTAACCGTTGCTACCAAACCCACGTAGGATCCATGTACAGTCTTCCTCGCTGAAGAACCCACGTAGGATCCAAGTACAGTCATCCTCACTTCATAACCCATGTAGGATCCATGTACTATCATCCTCTCTGCCGAACCCACGTAGGATCCAAGTACAGTCGTCATCGTCGTCGCAGTCGCATCCAGCTCTAGTGTTCCCACAAAAAGCACGCTCGATTCCAGGAGGGATCGCTCCACGAGCCAAGGGGGTCGATACATGAACTATCAAGAATACTAGAGTTGATATATCCTGAAGTTCCATCTCATAAATAAAAACTCAATGCAACAGATAGCGCTTCAAATAGACGCCCAGTCTGAGAGACGTTGGCTTTTTCTATCCCAGGCGCACGGTTAGAAACACGCTCGTTTCTAACCCGGCTGAAATCCAAAATCATCCGAAAATCACTTAGAGTATCGCTAATGGATCGTCTTGTCGAAATAGTCTGAGTGTCGCAGACGGCGCGTCGATCAGATGTGAGGTTCTTATGTTATTTATGTTTAAGTGAATAACAGGCATGACCCGTTTAGCCTAGTGGTCCGACGGGGCGGGTTGACCCAGTTTTTTGGGTCCGAACCACCAGGGGTGTCAGACTAATCCGAAGAAAAACATAACTCGTCCCGAAGGAATGCGGTCTGACCTGAAGTGGCGTGGTCCGGGCCGGCGGGGCGTGGCCCAACCCGGATCGGTGCGGCCCGGCTCGGCATGGCCCGCCGGTGCGGCCGAAGGCGTGCGGGCTCCAGCGGGGGGGGGGGGGGGGGGGGGGTTGCACCCCCCAGTCTTCTGCACCGGTGGTGACACCATTCCTCGAATCAGCAGGCTACACCGGCCAGTCTTCTGCACACACGGCCCGCATGGGGGGGCCGCCGTTCTCCAATGCGGCTACCTCCCGGCGTCGCGGTCCAGCTCCCCCCAGCCAGCCGACGGGCCGGCCGGTTCCTCCGCCAAAGCGACTCGTGTAGCGGGACATGGTTCTTTCCACACAACTGGTGCGATGTCACCAGTTCCCTTCGCGACTTTCCCGGAACGACGCGACGACGTTGTGCTTCCTCCGCCATCAATTACCAATTCTAAATTAATAAACGGGAACAACAGAGGGTTGTCATGCCGTGTTCTTTCATCCCGCACCCTCCGCGTAAAATGATAGCAATCAGCCAAGGTAAACTAGATGCTCAACGACAAACCATAGAAAAATCCTAATCCATTAAAATTGAACTTAACCCTTACCTCAACAAAATATGTCGAACGACGGGCATCGCAGAAGACGGCGTCGCGAGTTGAGGTTCTATAGACGTCGATGGAGAGCATCCGAGGAGGAAGCGGTGTCTCCCCTTTTTGTCACGGAGAGAATATTGTAAGGAGTGGCGTCATTGGTGAGTTCTTGCGTCGGTGTGTCCTCCCTTGTCACGGAGGAAGAAGAGGATGCATAAATTGGGGTCTCTGAGTTGATGTTCTTCATCGAAGAGTTGACATTCTTCGTTGAGGATGAAGTTCTTCAAATAAAATTAGAGCTCTCTCCCCAAAATCTCAACACAACATGCCAACCCCAAAAATTAAATAAGACTTCCCTTATTTTATTAAATATTTCCATGCATTCAGATTTTCAAAATTAAAACACTTAATTAATTAATGAAGAGTTTAAATTAATTAATTAATGTGTGTGTTGGCATGCAATAAAGAGGGAGAGATGGAGAGTTACTTAATTAAAGGGAGTTAACAAGTTTTAAATGTGGAGTTTATGAGAGTTATGGAAATGTGAAGGGTTGGGGCTTGTGTGGGACCCACCTCACACTTATCCTCACAGGGGTAGTTAGGATGTTAGTGGGTCCCACCCTAACTTCCCCATGTAGGTTATAACCACTTAAGATATAAAAATAAAATTGTTCCACACTTTTATTCACCTCTAAATTAATAAAAAAAAATTAACTTCTTCTTCCATGAAAACTCATCTTCAGTAAAGGACCTATGAAGAAATTACCGGAACTGTGAATTCCCCAGTGCCCTCATATTTCAATTCCGAATACCGGGTCAAAATATTGAAAATTCTGCTCATTCGTTTACAAAACGTACCCGAGCTAAAATTCGGAAATTGATTCCGGGTACACTTGTCCTCAGAATCAAGTGTCGTCAGAATCCATAGACTCGTAAAATTACAAAGTATTTAAGGAAAAAAATTTCCTTGAAATTTCCAGGGTTTTACAGGTAAAACCATATTCAGTACTCTATTCATCCCTTGAATGACATATCATCGTACGTGCGTATGTACGGCTTACCGTCTCCACGTTGTGGTGTAATTGTTATTCAATACATTATTATTTGGATGGGTATAATAATGATGTGTAATTGATGTAACTAATAAATATAACATGATAATTATTCTGTATATATGATACATCATCCAATTATATATTAATTTAATATCAAAAGAATGATATCGTCACTCGTTCGTATGTACGGACTACCGTCTCCACGAACGCGATGAGATTCATTACCCATCGTATCCATTCAAGAATAATTTTCATTTGATAGTTAAAAATAATGTTTAAAGACTTAATATCATTCTAGATATGAATATGATACAACCTATCAATAACAATCACGACTTACATAACAAAGCATATAAAGGAAAACGAATCAGTTAACACCCGAAACAACGATAATACAAAGATATTATTAAAAAAGCAATGTTAAAAGATCATATATGATATAATTTTAATTTATATAATTATTTTATAATTTATTAACAATTAATTCACCATTATACAGGATGTTAAACAACCCTCAACCAAGGAAAATTCCATGGTAAGTGTTTATTTCGCAATCTCTTCATTATCCGAGGTTGTTTATACGTAATTATCTACTGGGACCTCTTTATCATCCACATCTATGTTTCTTAAAAATGCATTTCAAAACATTATTACTATTTTATAGATTATGGGTTAAAGTCATTTATACCCTTGTTTGTATTTTTATAAGATGTTTATAAAGGAATGTTTCCATCGTTTTCCAAATAAGGTCCTTTTTAACATTTTTGACAGAATTAAGGTAAAAATAACTTTTTTTAACTTATACAGCGGGTACAGATATTTTCCACCGTTATAAAATCTTCAAAGCTTCCCTTACAAGCTTATAAAAATATTTTCCAAGTAAATGTTTTCTTTTATAATTATGTGACGTTTAAATGATTAAAAAAGTGATATTTCTCTCAAATAGTTTTGATTTCATCTATGTCTACATCCATTGATGGATTTTAAGATTATTTAAAGTTAATTTATTATGATAAAAAACATCTATATTGTATTGAAGGTTTTTTTATATGTTTGACTGTGGATATGTTATTTTTAAACCATTCATGTTTTATGGAGAATGTATTAACATTTCGTATGCTAGTTTTAAAACGAATGTTTATGTTATGTTTAAACATATTCATACGAGGAATGAATTAGACATAATAAGTGACGGGTGGATCCCACTATAGCTCCTAGATGTATCAGTAGGTTTCAAGAGTCAAACTACTATCTTGGCTCAAGTCCTTGACAAAATCTTATTTGTAGTCTTGGCACAAGGCCTTGACTATGTGGTTATGATAGTGTGGCATTATGAATTCCATCATTATGAAAGTGGTTATTGATATTGCATGTGATTATTCGACTTATAGAGTATCCATGTGAATAATTAAATGGAAAATTTTCATTTTATCTTTTCCATATTATGCTGAAGTTCATGTTTTAAAGGCTTTTATTTTAGTTATACAATGCCTTAAATGTTTTTGTTTATTTATGAAAGTTTCCACTATATTGTTATACTTACTGAGCATCTAGGCTCACCCTTTCATTGTTTTAAATTTCCATAGGATGTGAAGAATTATTTTATGAATGACCTGTAGAGAATGTATGAGGGGATATGAAGATAAGATGTTGTTGTAGTTTTTTTCACTTTATGACGTAATGTAAGACTTATGAATATATCTACTGTTTCCAAGGATACTAAATGAATCGGTGTTTCAATACGTGATCTTTTATGATCATTCCAATATTATGTAATAATGCATCGACTCTAGGTAACTGGGGTTAGGGCATTATAGTTGGTATCTGAGGAAGATTAGTAAAAACCGTGAAAACTAGATTTAGATAAACTCTGAATAGAGAACATAGCCCTATGATAGACTTTGAGGATTAATATAGAAGAAATTTATAGAATTTTGGTATTGTAGAGATTTTGTGAGTTTTTTGAGAAATACATACCTATCTAGATACAAGCAGGTAGAGGTGGATCTGGCATAGATGTACCTAGGGGTAAAACCCAAAAACACTGTTTTGAGCTAGGCTCGAATGGGAACTGGAGGACGAGAATGGGATTTGTTGCACTCTTGGTTACGACACTCCTGCGGGATATGATTAGGATAATTATCATTTTCTTTACAAATCATTATGAAGGGTTTATGAGTATATACTTACCCAAAGAATTTTTTTTATGATTTTTGATTATATCCATAAACTGTTCAATTTATGTTAAGTGTTTTACAAGTTTGGAATTATATATTTCAATTCCTAAACTAATCTTGTTTACGCCATTGTGTAGAAATGGCGCCTAGTGGAAGAAATGGAAACCGTATCAATGAAAGAACTCCATGTAGGGATTTCCCTCCTGCTCAAGGTAATTATTGTGATGTTGGGGATGCAACTGGTGCTGAATAGCTAATCACCATACTAGGAAAACTCACGTAGGTTATGAATAATAACCTTACCCGTATGGAGCACCCTGATCCGCAACGTAGAGGATCAATGTTAGATCGCTTCATGAGGAAACTACCAACAACATTCAATGGGAGTAAAAGTCCCTTAGTAGCTGAGCAATGGATAAATTCCTTAGAGAAAATATTACATGCCTTGGGGAGTAGTGAAAGGGAAAAAGTCATCATGGCAGTTTACCGCCTCACTCGAGATGCTGACTAATGGTGGTCATCGATTCAAAACACAAAGGGAGATGATGAAGTATCAAATATGGAATGGATGGAGTTCAAAGAGCTATTTTTAGAATAATACTTTCCTTGTGACCATCGAGCGGATATGGAAAGGCAATTTCCTAGTTTGAGGCAAAAAGAGGATGAGAATGTCACCAAGTATGAGGATAACTTTACAAGGTTAGCGAGGTATGTTACAAAATATATACGTAACCCAAGAAGTAAGATTGATCATTTCTTTAGTGTGTTAAAACTGTTTCTCCATTGAATATAAGTCTCACAAACCTTCTCATTGTACGAAGATATTGTCTCATGTGCTATCAAGACAGAAAAATAATTCTCTAAGTCTTACGACTTTAAAGCAAAGAAAGAGAAGAAGAGATTTGCTGATCACTCTGGAAATGGAAATAATGGGAATAAGGAAAAAGTTTCTTATCCATCCTATAGTAAATGCGGGAAGAAACAACCAGGTACATGCTTGAAAGGAATGGGAGTCTGTTACAAGTGTGGTGAAAAAGTCCACCAAGCTTGTGATTGAAAAGGGAAGAAAGAAGCTACCGATGTTCAATGGTACAACTGTAGGGAGATGGGACATTATGCAAATGAATATCCTAAGCATTAGGGAAACATACCTTAGAAAAGGCTAAGGGATAAAAGGTAAGCTTATGCTATCAGTACTACTGAGGTTGAAGCTCCGAAAGATGTGGTGGCATGTAATTTAATGGTTTTTCAAGTTTAGAAAATGCATTATTTGATTTTGGATCATCACATTGTTTCATATCGTCCGAGTTTGATACGAAAATTAGATATTTCCAATTTGATTTAACAAGGGAGTTTCCAGTTAAAAATCTTAAGGGAAGTATCATTACAACAAGGTTCTGTGGATCGGTCCCCATTAGAGCAAATAAATGTTTTTTATCTACTGATCTCATCATCATTCCTATGATTAAATTTGATATAATCCTCAATATGGATTAGATTTTTGACCATGATGCAAAGATTTATTATAAGAAGGAGGAGGTTATGATTTTTGATGATGAGGATAATGAACACCTTATCTTTAGAGAAGATCTTCACCACCTAATTCTTATCTTGATCCACCCACAGTAGCTCAACTAAATTCAATTATTGGTGAGGAATAGAATGAAATAACTATTTGTGAGGAAAGGAATGTTCAAATATAGGATGCTCCTATCTTGAGAGAATATGTAGACGTGTTTCTTGAAGATTTACCTGGACATCCTATAGAACGAGAAATTGAGTTTTCCTTTGATTTAATTCCTAGTTCAAGGCCCATGTCGAAGACCCCTTATAGAATGGTCACTATGGAATTAGTTGAACTAATGAAACAAATAAAAGAATTGAGTAATAAGGGATTTATTCTCTCTAGTGTTTCTCCATGGGGATCCCCTGACCTTTTTGTTAAGAAGAATGATGGATCTATGAGGTTATGTATCGACTACATGAAAACCAATGCTATAACAATAAAGATCAAGTATCCCCTACCTCTCATTGATGATTTATATGACCAAATCCATGGATATCAATACTTTTATATGACTGAAATTCGATCTGGATACCATCAGTTGTGTGTAAAGAATGAAGACATTCCGACGACATCATTTCGAACCAGGTACGAGCATTATGAGTTTACAGTAATGCCTTTTGGACTGACTAATGCACCCTTTGTTTTCATGGATCTAATGAACAGAGTTTTCAAGGAATATGTCGATGATTTTTAGTGGTATTTATTGATGATATCTTGGTATATTCAAAAAGCTACAAAGATCATGAAAATCACTTGCGTATTATCCTGAAGACTCTTAGAATACATGAATTATAAGAGATGTTTAGCAAGTGTGAATTCTGTCTTGAGAAGATTTCTTTTCATGTCCATATTTTCCCTAAGGATGGAATATCTATTGATCCTTCTATGACCAAGGCAATCCAATAATGTAAATCCCCAACGAGTATAACTAAGGTACACAGTTTTATTGGTTTAGCAGGTTATTATCAGCGTTTCTTCGAGAAGTTTTCTCGTTTGTCTAACCCATTAATAAAGCTCAAACGTAAAGGGGTTAAATTTTTTTGGACGAAAGAGTGTGAATAATTTTTTGAAGAAATGATGAAAAGATTAGTCAATGCTTTTATATTGACACTACTATTGGGTAATAATGGGTTTGTTATTTATAGTGATACATCGAAGAAAGGACATGGTTGTGTCCTTATACAGAATGATAGGGTTATTTCCTATGCATCACGACAGATTAAAATTCATGAGAAGAATTATCCTACACATGATCTTGAGTTAGCTGCTGTAATCTTTGCATTGATGATATGGATAAATTATCTCTATGGTGAAAAATTTGAGATTTATACCGATCACAAGAGTTTGATGTATATATTCTCACAGAGAGAACTCAACATGAGGCAAAGGCGATGGCTTGAACTACTCAAGGATTATGATTGCACGATACACTACCACCCGGGGAAGGAAAAAAAGGTGGAATATGCTTTGAGTACAAAGGATGAAGGAGTTTTGAACAAAATGAGAGTTGAAAGGGTCCAGTTTTCATAGATCTAGTAAATTTGGATATAGGAATAACCATGGAAGGTGAAACATCGATACTTTTTCAAATGGTTGCCAAACCATCTTTACTAGAAAGGATAAAGAGTTCTTAAACAGATGATGAATAGTTTAAAAAGAACATTAATGCTGTGAATGATGTGAGATTGAGTGATTATGTGTATGAAGATGGAATTTTGAAATTTGGAAGTAGACTTTGTGTTCCCGATATACCTGATCTAAAAAGGGAATTGTTAGACGATGCCCATAGTTCCATTTTCTCTATACACCCTGGGAGAACCAAAATGTATAGATATTTGAATGAACCTTTTTTGTGGGACAACACGAAGAGGGAGATTGCTGATTTTGTGTCAAGAAGTATGGTTTTTCAACAAGTGAAAGCTAGAAGGAAACATCCTGGAGGAGTCATGCAACCTCTTCCCATACCTGAGTGGAAATGGGATAATATCACGATGGACTTTTTCATGGGACTACCAAAGACTCCTAGAAGGAACAATGTAATATGGGTCATTGTTGATCGTCTTACCAAGTCATCACATTTTCTTTCTATAAGAGAAGATTTACCACTTGAATGTCTTGCAAGACTATATATTAATGATGTTTTGAGACTTCATGGTGTACCCCTATCAATGGTTTCTGATCGTGATCAACATTTTACATCAGGATTATAGAAAAGTCTTCCGAAAGCCCGGGATACTGAAATTTGTTTGACCACTTCCTACCACCCTCAAACTGATGGACAATCAGTATGGACTATTAAAACCATAGAAGACATGTTGAGATCTTTCTCACTTGACTTCCAGGGTATATCAGATCAATATTTACTTCTGGTAGAATTTTCATATAATAATATCTTCCATTCGAGTATTCGGATGACACCATATAAAGAGTCATATGGAAGGAGATGTCGCACACCAACCTGTTGGGATGATGTTGGTGAAAGAAAACTCGTAGTCCCAAAATTAGTGGAGGAAATGATGGAAAAGGTGAAGTTTATCCATAACCACATCAAAGCATCTCAAAGTAGGTAGAAGAGTTATGTTGACAACTGAAGGAAGGATTTGGAATTTCAGGTAGGAGATCATGTTTTATTGAAGGTATCTCCATGGAAGGGAGTTATACATTTCGGTAAGATAGTTAAATTCAGTCCCATGTACATAGGACCTTTCAAAATTATAGAACGAATTGGGGCTGTAGCTTATCCTTTGGTAATGCCACAAAATCTCTCCAAAGTTCACAATGTGTTCGATGTATCACTGTTCTCAAAATACATGCCTAACCCAACGCATGTACTCCCCTATGAGGAATTAGAACTGGAACTCGATCTTTCTTATTGTGAAGAGCCCATCTGGATTCTTGATACTAGAGAACAAGTGTTGAGAAACAAGATGACTCATTTGGTAAAAGTTCTATGGATAAACCATAAGATGGAAGAGGCAACGTGGGAACCCGAGGAATGTGTGATGAAGAAACACCTGAGTGTTTCTTTGTAGTAATATTCTAGAAATTTTGAGGATGAAATTATTTGAAAGAGGGGATAATGTAACACCCCAAGCATCCACGGTACGTTTCCCTTTGAATAATGCAATAGCTTGTATTGTACGCATATTCGAGATTCTAACACACCGCGACCAATCAAAGTAGCTGTTATGAATAGTAATACCCAATTTTAAAACTTTAATGATTTATATCAGTCAAAATGGACTTCATTTTTGGATTTGAAATATCAAAATTATCTTAGGGTGATTTTTTGGTACATTTATGAGAACTTTCATATTTTGATAAATAGTGAAAATTACTAAATTTTAAATAAAAACAACTTTTTTAATCAAAATAACTAAGAGTGATAAATTATGATTTTGAGTGGTTTTAATGTATATTTAGAATATATTTTTATCATTTAATACAATGTTGGTCATTGGACGTAATTTCACATTTAAACCGGACATAAACAAGTGACAATCTTTTGATAGTTATTATTTCTTAAAAACACGCTTTTTGTTTTGACAAAAGGAAATTATTTTAAATTAATTTCTTCCTCTAATGTGTTTTGAATTTGGAAAAATGAATTCCATATTTGAAATCAAGATTTAAAAATTTTTTAAATAGGTAAATCATTTTTTAGACATTTTGAATAATTATTTTGGTAAATATTTTATTTACCATGGTTAACGGGTAAATCCGGCAAATAAGGGTAAAAAAATAATATTATAATATTATTAATTTACCATAAAACGTGTCCTAACCCTATTGGTTGATACATTTCCAACCATGGTAATATTTGGGTCGATTTTGGGACCCCATGGTTCCACTTGTAAGTGATATGGACACATTATATTAATTAAGTTAACGTAAATATGAAAATGAAAAAAGCATATATCTTTTAGAAAAACAATTTTTAAATAGGGTTATATATGTTATCTTTTCGACTATAAATATTAATTAGAAAGATAAAACTATTTACTACATAATAGTATTTTATTTATAATTTTTAGACATTGAATAATTTAATTTATTTATGGCACAATAATGATGTTGTATTTTCCATATTAATGAATTAATTAAATAATTGGTATTATAAATGTTAAAATAAATATAATTTGAATTTTTTGATGAAATACACGAATTTTATTTGTTAATATGATATGATTGGATTTATTAAATAAAATTGGTTAGAATTAATAATGTGGGTAAGACTTTAAAAAAAATTATTGAATAGTTTCAAAATTGACATAAATGAGTTTTTAAAATAACTATTATATTATTAATTGATCTGATATTCCTAAAAATATAAGGTTCTGAAAAAGAACTTATATAATGATAGGTATATTATTAAGGGACCACTTGGGGGTCACTTGTATGTTTATAGTAAGTTTATTGATTATATAATATAAAAATACATAGAGACATGGTAAATGTCAAACTATTTAACTAAGAGTTAAATCAAAATGATAAGGTTAATATAGTGACCCATACCTATTTAAAACTGATTGGTTGAGTTTTTTTGGACCTATAACCACCTTTTACTTTAAATAATCCACTTTAGATCCATTATAAACTGAATATGAATTTATTATAAAATAATCTTTCTAGCTTTTCCGAAGGTGCCCCTCACCCCTCTTATAAAAGGGAACTCCCCCTTCTCTCAAATTCATAGCCTCAAAGCATTTTGGTTCGAACATCCCTTATGAAAATATTCCCTAAACTTCTATCACTTCATCCTAGAGGCCTTCCTTTAGTCATAAATCCAACCTATGGAGCCCTTTTGATCAAATCAAAAGGAAGAACTGAAGAAGACGTAATGTTTTCACCACCCTCTTTCAAGTTTCTTTCTTCTTCAACTTCTTGTTTCTTTTTTATTTCTGTTATAAAATAATAACTCTAGTATCTCTTATATATTGTGATGTTATTATAAATATGGTACAACCATATTCATTATTCTATCTATCCCTTCAATGACATGTCACAATACGTGCATTTGTATGGTTTACTGTCTCCACGTCATGGTGTAATTGTTATTCAATACATTATTATTTGGATGGGTATAATAATGATGTGTAATTGATGTAAATAATAAATATAACACAATAATTATTATCTATATATGATACAACATCCAATTATATATTATTTTAATATCAAAAGAATGATATCATCGCTTGTGCGTACGTACGGACTAACGTCTCCACGAACGCGATGAGATTCATTCCCCATAATATCGATTATTGTATAATTTTCATTTTATGGTTAAAAATAATTTATAAAGACTTAATATAATTCTGGATATGAATAATATACAACCTATAAATAAAAAACATGGCTTACGCAACAAAGCATATAAAGGGAAACGAACCAGTTAACACCCGAAACAACTATAATACAAAGATATTATTATCAAATCAATGTTTTAAGATCATATGTGATATCATATTAATGTATATGATTATTGTATAATTTTATAACAATTATTTCACAATTATATAGGAGGTTATCCTACCCTCAACCAAGGAAAATTACAAGGAAGGGTTTATTTCACAATCTCTTCATTATCCGAGGTGGTTTATACGTAATTATCTACTAGGACCTCTTTATCATCCACATCCATGTTTCTTAAAATAGAATTTCAAAAACATTCATACTATTTTACAGAATATGATTTAATGTCATTTATACCCTTGTTTCGCTTTTTATAAGATGTTTATAAAGTAATCTTTCTGTCGTTTTCCAAACAAGGTCCTTTTTAACCTTTTCAACAGAATTAAGGTAAGAATGTCTTTTTTTAACTTATACGGCGGGTGTAGCTATTTTCCACTGTTATAAAATCTTTGAAACTTATATTACAAGCTTATAAGAATATTTTCAATGTAAATGTTTTATTTTATAATTATGTTACTTTGAAAAGATTTAAAAAAAGAGATATTTCTCTCAAATAGTTTTGATTTCATTAATGTCAACATCCATTGATGGATTTTAAGATTACTTGAAGTTAAATTATTATGATACAAAACTTCCATATTTTATTGAAGGTTTTGTGATATTTTTGACTGTGGATGTGTTATTTTTATACCATTTGTGGTTTATGGAGAATGTATTGACATTTTGTATGCTAGTCTTAATATGAATGTTTATGTTATGTTTAAACCTATTCATTTGAGGTATATATTAGACGTAATAAGTGACGGGTGGAGCCCGCTTTAGATCCTCGATGCATCGGTAGGTCTCATAAGAAAAACTAGTATCTTGGCACAAGGCCTTGACTATTTGGTTATTATAGTCTGGAATTATGCATTCCATCACTATGAAAGTGGTTATTGATATTGCATGTGATTATTCGACTAGTAGAATATCAATGTGAATAAGTAAATGGAATTATTTCATTTTATCTTTGTCATATTATGCTGATGTTCAAGTTTAAAAGGCTTTTATTTTAATAATACATTGACTTAAATATTTATGTTTATTTATGAAA
This sequence comes from Viscum album, assembly GCA_963277665.1. NCBI lineage: Eukaryota > Viridiplantae > Streptophyta > Magnoliopsida > Santalales > Viscaceae > Viscum > Viscum album. The sequence goes on along the minus strand of OY728135.1, from coordinate 243,722,401 downwards.
TTTCCAGCTATATTTTTATCCTTACTGAGCATCTAGGCTCACCCCTTTCATTGTTTTAATTTTTTCCCGGATGTGGAGAAGTTTTTTATGAATGAACTGTAGGGAATGTATAAGGGGATATAAAGGCACGATGTTGTTGTAGTTTTTTTTACATTATGATGTAATGTAAGACTTATGAATATATCTAGTGTTTGTAAGGTTAGCAAACTAATCGGTCATTCAATACTTGATTGTAACACCCGAGACTTTTCTGTGAAATTTATTGTTTTTATGTTATATAAATAACCAAAGGAATCTTTCACTACACACAACACTAGCTTGGCTTTCTATACACGCAACTGCGGCCTTCCTCGATAGCTTTTGTCGTACGCAATACCGAGTTTCACTAAACAATGATATGCTATTAAAATATTATTAAAACTAGCCGTTATGAATAGTAATAACCACTTTTTGAAATTGTATAAATTTTATTTTTCAAAATGGACTTCATTTTTGGATTCGGAATAACGAAATTAGCCTGGGGCGAAATTTTGGTATTTTTCTGAAAACTTTCAATTTTTGATGAATAGTGAAACCACTAAGTGGTAGTTAAAAACTGAATTTTCATAAAACTGAATTTTACCGCTTCTGTGAGAGGAATTTTGAAAATCTGAGAGACACCATTTATGTCAGTAAGTAAAATGTGGTTCAATGACATGAAAATAATTTTTTGGTGAATAGTAACTTTTTACTTTTTTTACCATGGTTAAAAGTAAATAAGGTAATTAACGGTAAAAATGATATTATTATTACCCTAACACATGTCTTAATTCTATTGGACAAGTGTAATTCGACCAAAAACAACCTTAGGAATAAAATATGACCATTTAGTCCCACTTGGATTAGATTAGGACATTTATTATTAATTTATTTAAAGAAGGGTTAAAATAGTTAAAATCAAAGTTTAATAAGTAAATAATTTTTAATATGGGTTTATACATAAGATAAATTCGAATATAAATATTAATTAGAAATCTAAAAAGATTTCGTACATAATGGTATTTTATTTGTAATTTTTAGACATTAAATAATTTAATTTATTTGTGACACAATGATGATGCAGTAATTATCTTATTAATGATATATTGACATAATTGATGTTATAAATACCCATATAAATGTAATTTGAGACTTTTTATGAATTACAATATTTTTATAGGTTAATATTACATGTTAGTATTGATTTAATTAAATTTTTTCGAACTAATTATTATGTTATGATTTTCAAAAAATAAATTACCAAATAGTGTCAAAATTGACATAAAATAGTTTTTAAAACAAATATTATATTATTAATTGTAATTTTATTCTTAAAAATCTAAGGTTTGGCCAAATGACTTAGATAAGGTTATATATTTTAATAATAAACATCTTGGGGTTCTTTTGGCTTGATATAGTAAGTTTATTAATCTTATAGTGTATGAAAACAAGAAGACACGATAAAAGATAAATTATCTAACTAAAAGTTAAATCTAAATGATAAGGATAAAATTCATACCTAAACTTGTATAAATTCTATTGGATGAGAGTATTGAGACCCCTACCCACCTTATCTTAGAAATATATCAATTTGGAGATATTAAAAACCGAATTTGATTTTATAATAAAATAATATTTTTATTTATTCCAAAGGTGCCCCTATCCTCCCTTATAAAAAGGCACCTCCTCCCCTCTTCCTCACACCACTTTGAGACTTCAAGCTCGGCCAACCCCTACCAATTTATCCTCTCCACTTCCCTAGAAACATCCTAGCGGTTCTGGTCTTCTTCAAAGACGTATTTTAGTTCCCTAAAAGGAGTTCTCAAAGAAGCACTTCAAAGAAGATGAGGTTCGGACACTTACGAAGCAAATCGGACCTAAGGTAAGGGAAATATCACAATCTCATTTTTATCCGAGATTGTTTATACTTTGGAATTTACTGGGGTGTATTTTAACATCCAAATCCATGTTTCCTCAATATGTAATATTTATATCCTTCTACAATAGTTTATATCCAATTTTACCCTTCGGTGAATTTTTAGTAAAAGATATGAAAGGAATCTTTTGTCGCTTTTCGTACGAGGTGCTTTTTGACTTTTCCGAAAAAAATATGAGAAGAATGTTTTTTAACTTATACGGAATGAATGGATTTTTAAAACATTATTTCCCAGAAGCTTCCTTTACAAGTTTTCAATATTATTTTTAATCAACTTCTTTTAGTTTATAATTGTACGACATGTTAAGAAAGGAAAAGTGTTTTTGAAGCAGAAAGGATATTTTCCTCAAGAAAGGATTTCAAGTGTTTTATCAAAATTATTTTTCCATCTAAGATAATAAAGGGTTCTGTTTCTATCCCTATTATTACATTGATTTTATTATGTTGTTATGGAATTATATTTTTATGAATTCCTTTATCTTATATGAATTTTTTTATGATGTCACGATGTTTAAGATTTCCATTTTTATTACATGGGTTATGCTATGATGTATGGTTTCTGATTTTGTGGCACACATAAGAATGGTATCATTATGAGATGGGTGGGACCTATATCTCCCTCTAATGCATTGGGTAAAGATTTTATATCTCATGAGATAGACATGGCTGGAATGGTAGGTTATACCGGTTCAGTGAAAAAGGACTGAAACGAGGAGTGAACTCGGTTCAGAAATGGACTTTGTCCACTAAGATAGTCTTGGAAATGAGTATTGACTAATAAGGAATGATTCTCTATGATTATGTGTGTATTCCACAAAGTTTCATGTTTTATGTTATGATTATTGGGATTCCATTTCACTACTATGATTTATCCCATGTTATGAAATTATGCTCTCTTTTGCAGGTTAAGATTTAAAAAAGTTATGTTCTTATGAATATGATGTGATTGATATTTCTTTTGATTACCCTTACTGAGCATTTGAGCTCACCCTTTTGTATGTTTTCTTTCCCCAGGTTAGGAAGAAGGTTATTAAGTAAGATATGCCAAAAGGGACTATAGATATGATGAAATAAATGGGAGACAATGTAGACGCTTTATGAACCAGTTGTTTATGTTTCCCAGTTTCTAAAGACACTATACCTATACGGTCCTTTCGTGGTTTTGGTTATATGTTGTAATAAGTATTCTTCAATTTCGAAGTATTAACAATGTATGTAAATTATGGGTCGTTATAGTTGGTATCAGAGGAAAGGTATAGTCAACCTTTGGAAACTAGGATGTGAAAGCCTTAGTAAGAACCCCAAGGATAAGTCTAAGCATATAACACAATCTTAGTGTTTTAGAAATGGCCATGAATAACCTAGGATAAGACCTTAAGTGTGAAATTTTATTCTTGATTATGTGGTTTTCCTATTATAATTAGTGTTTCTCACACTATTCTTCTTGGTTTTAGTCAATGGCTGGAACCTGAAGGAACCGTGTTAATGCGGAATGCGACGGGAAATGCAATGATTGTCCCCCTGAGCAACCAAATGTTATGGGAGTTATAATGCAAAATCTTGTATCCATGCTCACACAACTTTATCAAGCTATGAATCATGCAGGACTTCCAAACGAGCAAAGGAAGGAGCAACATTCTGTTTAATCCTTCATGAGACAGCATCCACCTTCATTCAGCGGGTCTACTGATCCATTAGTTGTTGAACAATGGATTAGTACTACTGAAAAGATATTTTCAGTTCTTCAATGTTTTGAGCATGATAATGTCATATTAGCAGTGTATCGTTTGGAAGGTTATGCTGATCAATGGTGGAATCTTATTAATAATACGAGGCAAAGGGATGAAATTGAGTCCATGGAATGGGACGATTTCAAGAACTTATTTTTCAATAAGTACTTCCCTCTTATTCTCCGAACAAAGATGGAGAAAGAGTATCTTGAACTGAAGCAAAAGGATGATGAATCTGTTGGTACCTATGAGGCAAATTTTACCAGACTTGCAAGGTACGCTTCTGGTATTATTATCCAACCTAAGAGTAAGATCGATCGATTCTTTAGTGGCTTAAAACCAAGTCTTCGAAGGGCCTTATCCATAAGGGACTTCAATAGCTACGAGGAAATCGTTAAATGTTCTCTCAAAGTTGAGATGGATATTGGAGTAATCCATCAGTCATATGGGTTTAATAAGAAGAGTAAAATGGAATTCAAAGGAAAATCTAAAGAGCACACTGAAAAGAAGATGAGCTTTACCTTATGCTCAAAGTGTGGAAAGAACCATGGAGGGGGTTGTCTTAAAGGGACAAGTAAATGTTTCAAGTGTGTAAAGGAAGGTCATCGGGAATTTGAATGCCGCAATGATGAGAAGAAGATATCTAATAATGAAAACAAAGGAAGGGATACACAGAATGAACCTACTATACATCAATGTTTCAAATTCAAGGAGATGGGACATTATGCCAATAAATGTCCTAATCCAAGGGTTGATGATGATGGTCGATGTCAACAAACTCTTAAGGCTAAAGACAAAGGAATGTCACATGCAATTTCTATTAGCGATGTGGAGTACGATAAAGATGTGGTGAAAGGTACACTTACCATCCACTCTAAAGTAGCAAATGTTTTATTTGATTCTGGATCCACCCACTCTTTTATTTCTGAAGAATTTTCTAAGGGTATCACCATATTACCTCAATAATTAGATGTTGAGTTAGCTATGACAACACCTAATGGCACAACAGTCGCATCAAAAGTTTATAATTCTTCTCCGATCGAAGTTTGTGGGAAAGTGCTTCCTGCAAATCATGTGATCCTTCCTATAGTGGAATTTGATGTGATTCTTTGCATGGATTGGCTTTCTTTATATGGAGCTCATATCACTTTCCAAAGAAGGGAAGTCACATTTCATATTCTAGACCAATCTATGATCGTCTATCAATGCAAGGATGAACATAACCTTCCAGTGGAAATTCCTTCTACCTTATGGGTCTTGATTCTACTAAATGAAGGTTATTTATCTCAAATGGTTGGTTAGAAACTCATGATTAAGAATATTCCCATTGTACGGGAGTTTGATGATGTCTTTCCAGAGGAATTACCGGGTCTTCCACCAAACCATGAAGTTGAGTTTTCAATAGAACTCGTACCGGGTTCTTTGCCTATTTCAATGACACCTTATAGAATGGCCCCAATTGAGTTGCAGGAATTGAAGAAGCAACTCCAAGAGAATCTTGATAAGGGATTCATACGCCCTAGTGCGTCACCTTGGGGAGAACCAGTTCTATTTATTAAGAAGAAAGATGGATCAATGAGACTCTTCATTGATTATCGAGAACATAACAAGATCACTATCAAGAACAAATATCCTCTCCCACGCATTGATGACTTATTTGACCAACTACGCGGAGCTCAATACTTTTCCAAGATTGATCTTCGTTCAGGGTATCATCAATTAGGGTTCAAAAGGGAGGATATACCAAATACAGCTTTCCGTACAAGTTATGGACACTATGAATTTATAGTGATGCCATTTGGTCTTACTAATGCCTCTGCTATCTTCATGGATCTGATGAATAGAGTCTTTAGAGACTAGCTGATCAATTTGTGGTAGTCTTTATAGACAATATTCTTGTCTATTAAAAGAGAAAGGAAGAACATGAAGATCACTTGATAATTATATTGAAGACCCTGAGAAAGGAGAAGCTTTATGCCAAATTCACCAAGTGTGAATTTTGGCTTCAAAATTTTCATTTTTGGGTCACATAATCTCAAAAGAGGGGATATCTGTGGATCCAACAAAAACAGAGGTTATCGAAAGATGGTCGAGACCAACAACAGTAACTGAGATCTGAAGTTTTCTTGGTTTGGCTGGATATTTTCGACGTTTTGGGAATGATTTTTCACGATTATCTAATCCACTCACCAAGTTGACTCGGAAAGGAGTTAAGTTTGTTTGAACGGAAGAATGTGAAGATAATTTCAAGGAGTTGAAAAGAAGGTTATCCAGTGCACCTGTGCTCACACTACCTTGTAGTGGAGAAAGGTTTGTGATCTATAGTGATGCATCCAAGAAGGTATTGGGGTGTGTTCTTATGAAAAATGATATGGTGATATCTTATTCCTCATGACAGTTGAAAATCCATGATCAAAATTACCCAACACATGATTTGGAGTTAGATGCGGTAATCCTTGCATTAATGATTTGGAGGCATTATCATTATGGAGAAGTTTTGACATTTATACTAATCATAAAAGTTTAAAGTATATTTTCACACAAAAGGAGCTGAATATGTGTCAAAGAAGATGGTCGGAGCTGATTAAGGATTATGACTGCTCAATCCACTACCACCCTGGGAAAGCAAACAAGGTGGCAGATGCATTAAGTCGACAAGACCATGCCAGTTTATCCATGATGAGGATCACAAAAGATCCAATATTTATGGATTTACAAAGGATGGATCTTGGAATTATAATGGAAGGGGAAAAATATTATCTTTCTCAAATGAATGTTCAACCATCTATACATGTGAAGATTAAAGAGGCACATAAAGAAGACGTCGAGTTACAAAAGAAAGTGAGAAATGTTCCTGAATTCAACCTTGATTGTGATGGGATAATAAAGTTCAGGAATCGGGTTTGTGTTCATCCCATCCTAGAATTAAAGAAGGAGTTGCTGGATAAGGCTCATAGTTCTTCATTCTCTATTCATCCTGGAAGCATGAAGATGTATAGGGACATGAAAGAGTACTTCTGGTGGGATGGCATGAAAAGAGATGTCGCTGAATATGTCTCTCGATGCAAGGTTTGTCAGCATGTTAAAGCTGAGAGACAAAAGTCTAAGTGGATGTTACAACCATTACCCATACCCGAAAGGAAATGGGAAAACATCACTATGGACTTTGTCACAAGACATCCTAAAACATCCAAAGGCAATAATTCTATCTAGGTCATAGTTGATCGTCTTACCAAATCTGCACACTTCATTGCTATTAGAGAGGATTTATCTCTGGATCAGCTTGAAAGGATATTTGTAAAGGAAGTGGTAAGATTGGATGGAGTACCACTTTCTATTATATCTGATCGGGATCCGAGATTTACTTCGAAGTTCTGGCGAAGTCTTCAGCATACTCTGGATACAGAGTTGAGTTTCAGCACTGCTTATCATCCTCAGACAGACGGTCAGTCTGAGAGAACAATTCAAACTCTAGAAGATATGTTGAGAGCTTGCTCTATGGATTTAAATGGTGGTTGGGATCAAAACCTACCATTGGTGGAATTTTCTTATAATAATAGCTTTCACTCCAGTATTCAGATGGCTCCTTATGAGGCTCTCTATGGAAAGAAATGCAGGACTCCAACTTGCTGGGATGAAGTTGGGGAAAGAAAGCTATTAGGACCTGATCTCGTTGATGAAATGGCATAAAAGGTCAGATCTATTGAACAACACATAAGAGAAGCTCAGAGTCGATAGAAAAGTTATGCTGACAATCGAAGAAAATACCTAGAGTTTGAAGTTGGTGATAAAGTGTTCTTACGAATATCTCCTTGGAAGAGTGTCATGAGATTTGGAAAGAAGGGGATGTTGAGCCCTACATATATCGGTCCTTTCGAAATACTGGATCGAGTCGGGAAGGTAGCTTACCGATTGGAACTTCCATCGAATCTCTCTCAAGTACACGATGTGTTACATTTATCTCTCCTGAGAAAGTACATACATGATCCTTCACATGTACTCAGCTCAGAAGTTGTACCACTGGAACAAGATCTTTGTTATGAAGAACAGCCGATAGAGATTCTGGATCGTAGCGAAAAAGTCCTACGAAACAAGACCACTCGCTTGGTGAAAGATTTATGGAGGAACCACCAATTAAAAGAAGCTACATGGGATCTTGAGGATATGATGATGGAGAGGTATCCTCTTTTGTTTGTTACAAAGTGACGAATTTCGAGGGTGAAATTCATTTTAAGGGGGGTAGAATGTAACACCCGAGACTTTTATGTGAAATATTTTGTTTTTATGTTATATAAATCATCAAAGGAATCTTTCACTACACACACCACTAGCTTGGCTTGCTTTACATGCAACTTCGGCCTTCCTTGATAGCTTGTGTCGTACGCAATACCGAGTTTCACTAAACAATGATATGCTACAAAAATATTATTAAAACTAGGCATTATGAACAGTAATAACCACTTTTTGAAATTGTATAAATTTTATTTTTCAAAATGGACTTCATTTTTGGATTCGGAATATCGAAATTAGCCTAGGGTGAAATTTTGGTATTTTTCTAAAAACTTTCAATTTTTGATGAATAGTGAAACCACTAAGTGGTAGTTAAAAACTGAATTTTTCATAAAACTGAATTTTACCGCTTCTGTGAATGGAATTTTGAAAATCCGAGAGACACGGTTGATGAAAGTAAGTAAAATGTGGTTCAAGGAGATGAAAATAATTTTTTGGTGAATAGTAACTTTTTACTTTTTTTACCACGGTTAAAAGTAAATAGGGTAATTAAGGGTAAAAATGATATTATTATTACCCTAACACGTGTATTAATTCTATTGGACAAGTTTAATTCGACTAAAAACAACCTTAGGAATAAAATATGACCATTTAGTCCCACTTGGATTAGATTAGGACATTTATTATTAATTTATTTTAAGAAGGGTTAAAATAGTTAAAATCAAAGTTTAATAAGTAAATAATTTTTAATATGGGGTTATAAATAAGATAAATTCAAATATAAATATTAATTAGAAAGCTAAAAAGATTTCATACATAATGGTATTTTATTTTTAATTTTTATACATTAAATAATTTAATTTATTTATGACACAATGATGATGCAGTAATTATCTTATTAATGAAATATTGACATAATTGATGTTATAAATACCCAAATAAATGTAATTTGAGACTTTTTATGAATTACACTAATTTTATAGGTTAATATGACATGTTATTATTGATTTAATTAACTTTTTTTGAACTAATAATTCTGTTATGAGTTTTACAAAAATCAATTACCAAATAGTGTCAAAATTGACATAAAATAGTTTTTAAAACAAATATTATATTATTAATTGTTATTTTATTCCTAAAAATATAAGGTTCGGCCAAATGACGTAGATAAGGTTATATATTTTAATAATAAACGACTTGGGGTTCGTTTGGCTTTATATAGTAAGTTTATTAACCTTATAGTGTAAGAAAACAAGAAGACATGGTAAAAGTTAAATTATCAAACTAAAAGTTAAATCTAAATTATAAGGTTAAAATTGATACCTAAAGTTGTTTAAATTATATTGGATGAGAGGATTTAGATCCCTACCCACCTTATCTTTGAAATATATCAATTTGGAGCTACTAAAAACCGAATTTTACTTTATAATAAAATAATATTTTTAGTTATTCCAAAGGTTCCCCTCTCCTCCCTTCTAAAAGGGCACCTCCTCCCCCTCTTCCTCACACCACTTTGAGCCTTAAAGCTCGGCCAACCCCTGCCAATTTCTCCTCTCCACTTCCATAGAGACATCCTAGAGGTTCTGGTCTTCTTTAAAGACCTATTTTAGTTCCCTAAAAGGAGGTCTCAAAGAAACACTTCAAAGAAGAGGAGGTTCGGACACTTACGAAGCAAATCGGACCTAAGGTAAGGGAAATATCACTATCTCATTTTTATCCGAGATTGGTTATCCTTTGGAATTTACTGGGGTGTATTTAATCATCTAAATCCATGTTTCCTCAATATGTAATATTTATATCCTTCTAAAATAGTTTATATCCAATTTTACCATTCAGTGAATTTTTAGTAAAAGATATGAATGGAATCTTTTGTCGCTTTTCGAACGAGGTACTTTTTGACTTTTCCGGAAAAAAAATACGAGAAGAATGTTTTTTTAACTTATACGTCATGAATGAGTTTTTAAAAAATTATTTCCAAGAAGCTTCCTTTACAAGTTTTCAAGTTTATTTTTAATCAACTTCTTTTAGTTTAGAATTGTACGACATGTTAATAAAGGAAAAGTGTTTTTGAAGCAGAAATGATATTTTCCTCAAGAATGGAGTTCAAGTGTTTTATCAAACTTATTTTTCCATCTAAGATAATAAAGGGTTATGTTTCTATCTCTATTATTACATTGATTTGATTATGTTGTGATGGAATTATATTTTTATGAATTCCTTTATCTTATATGAATTGTTTTATGATGTCACGAGTTTTAAGATTCCAATTTTTATTACATGGGTTATGCTATGATGTATGGTTTCTGATTTTGTGGCACACATAAGAAGGGTATCACTATGATATGGGTGGGACCTATATCTCCCTCCAATGCATTGGGTAAAGATTTTATATCTCAAGAGATAGACATGGCTGGAATGTTAAGTTATACCAGTTCAGTGAAACAGGACTGAAATGATGAGTGAACTCGGTTCAGAAATGGACTTTGTCCACTAAGATATTCTTGGCAACGAGTTTTGAATAATAAGAAATGATTCTCTATGATTATGTGTGTATGCCACAAAGTTTCATGTTTTATGTTATGATTATTGGGATTCCATTTCAGTACTATGATTTATCCCATGTTATGAAATTATGCTCTCTTTTGCAGGTTAAGATTTCCAAAAGTTATGTTCTTATGAATATGATGTGATTGAGATTCCTTTTGTTTACCCTTACTGAGCATTTGAGCTCATCCTTTTGTATGTTTTCTTTCCCCAGCTCAGGAATAAAGTTATAAAGTAAGATATGCCAAAAGGGACTATAGATATAATGAAATAAATGGGAGATAGTGTATATGATTTATGAACCAGTTGTTTATGTTTCCCAGTTTCTAAAAACACTATACATATACGGTCCTTTCGTGGTTTTTTTATATGTTGTAATAACTATGCTTCAATTTTTAAGTATTAACAATGTATGTAACGTATGGGTCGTTATATTGATCTTTTATGATCATGCCAATATTATGTAATAATTCACCGACTCTTGGTAACTGGGGTCATGGCGTTACATTAGATCTATGGGCATCATCCATCAATTATCTTTTTATTTTTGTTATATATGGAATACATAATCACATTAAAAATTTAAGAACACCATATATAAAAACTAGTTAAACTAATTTTCCATCATCCATATCTTCAATATTAATTATAATGATATCATAATTTGTTTTAAAACATTTCATCATTTCGAATAAAGATTGTTTAATAATAATTTGATGAATGGGTGATGTATCCCAACCCTTAATAATTCCCATATCCATAGTTACTAGATCCATGAACATAACATCTCTCTTAATCCACATTTTTGTCTAATCTCCATGATTATTCCTACTCGGTGGAACAACTACCATATTTACCACCCATGGGTGGAAGTGTATTGAGAAATCATAGTGCTAGAGTGGCTCCAGAAACCGCCTTTATCTTATATAAATATCTGTCTATGAAAATATGTATTGATGTGATTTATGATCAATTTATATCTCACACATTTCTCTATAGATATAATGTCTCCATATATTCATAGAAAATATTAATTTTATTAATTATTGTGCATTTGTTGGATAAGTCATTTTTTGAGTCTTCAACTGACATAATGCATATATAATAGCTTTATCATTTTAATACAAACACAACATATTCCTTTCTTCAATGCATTATTATATATCAAAAACCCATAATTTCTTGATAGAAGATTCAACATCATAGTATTGAATAATATCATATTGAATTCAATAAATGATTATCCACATTTTTTTCCCAGAAAAACATAAAAAATTTACATATAAACGTTGTTAATAGGGTATAATGTCAGGAAAAAATCTCAACAAATCACAGACAATAACATTCCCAACCAATGAAACTATGTTACTAAGTCAGGATTATTGGTGGATTCTATTCTCTAACTACCCATTTCATTGCATGAGAAATTTGGATTATATACATGGAGACAGTATAGCCTGGAAAATAATCTTATTAACACTAAAATCAACACTTACTAAATTTTCCATATATCTCTTTGATTCCAAGATATTATACAATGATCAAAATTTTCTTCTCATGTTCATACTATATTTTATAATATACCAACATATCATCAATGAATACCACAAAAAATAATTAATATGTTCCTTCAATACACTGTTCATGAGATCCAAAAAAACAAAGGGTGCATTAGTGAATCCAAATCGAATTATAATAGGATCAACATGTTCATACATGGTTTAGGATATTGTCTTCAGAATTTCTTTGTTATATAATCACAGTTGATGATACCTAGTCTGAAGGTAAATTTTTGGAAAATATTGATCTCTATGAATTTGATAGAATAAGTCATCAATGTTTGACATAAGATACTTTTTCATTATTATAATTTCATTGATTTACCTATATTTAATGGGTAACCTCATGGATCTATCTTTCTTCTTAACGAAGAGAATTGGGGATCCCCATGATGAAACAATAGAAAGACTAAATCCATTATCACACACCTCCTAAAGTTCTTTATTTTACTCCACTAATTATATAGTGTCCAATTTATTGGGAGTCTTTGATATTAGTTTTACACTAGGGATATAATCAATAGAAAAATATACATCATTTTATGGTGGATATGAAGGTAATTACTCGGCAAATACACTAATGTGTTACTATACCGTAGAAACACCATCAATTTTATGATTACCTTCTCTACCCATAGATTAAGATTATCCTTCATTCCCAAGGATCTCATTCAGTTGATAAGAAACATTTGGATTTATACATGATTCAAATGATAAATTATATACTTTAATGATAATAAATTTCATATCTTCATATAGAATTGTAATTTACATATCATTGTAATTAAATTTTTCATCGTATTTTGAAATATAGTTCATAAAAAAAATTATATCAATGTCAACTATAGGTATGATAATTATTTCCAGAAATAACGAAACATTATATGTCATAATGAGGAAAACCTGACACGTAATTGTTGAAGTGGGACATCCACTATGATATTTCATAGAAAAATCCGTTCTTAAGTTAGTAGGAAAATATTTAATTTTATTAGAAAAAATAGAAGACATAGAGGAGTGTGTAAATTCAGAATCAGAAAAATAATTTGATATAATTGAGGATATAATAATAGTACTAGCCACCACATCACTGGAAACTTCCACCTTAGTTATAGTGATCCCATTATAATGGACTTAATCACTTGGCTGCTTTTATGGAAGATTCTATTGATTCCTTGAGAATATTTTCACATTTTTCCTGATGTCCTTACAATTGAAATAACGAATTGTAGTGTTTTATTTCTCTCATTTTCATTTTTTATCGTGATGAAATTTATCACCAAGATTATAAAGAACACCAATTCCCTTCAAGTATTTACCAAGATGACTATTTTCACAGTTTTCACAAGATAGTGATTTTATTGTTCTCTTATTTTCCTTTGATGCATTGCATTTTTATTGATGATAAATAATTTTCTTATTCTACTAACCTGCCTTGAAAAATTAGTTTCTATATAATTACTTCTCTATTTTTATGGAATAAAATAAATAAATCATCATATATTTAAAATGATTAGTAGATAGGAACAATTCAGATACATGTCTATAGACCTTAAAATAAATGGGAAATCATGCATTCAGTATTATGTTTGTAATCCATAGTATACCCAGATATATATATATATATCCTTGTAATGGTTTCTTCCAACTATGAATCAATTTTTCTTACTTCTAGATGAAAAACATTCACTTCATTTCATTTTGTTTTCGTTGGGGGAAATATTTTTCAAATATTTTCTTATAAAAACATTTCTATTTTTTGAGTTCTATTTCTTCTACCTCCCTTTTATTATAGATAAACGATCAACATTGATCAGAATCACCGTATAGAAAATACAATTTAATTATAAAATTTTTATTTACATCAAATCACATGGATAGAAATATTGTATCAAGGGACACAATCCATTTTTTAATTATTATTAGATCATTCAGACCACAAAATTATGGCGGAACCCATCACATGAAGTGATCCAACATTTGAGAATAACACTATGAAAGAAGTAGTTGTCATTTCATGGAAATTTATCTTTTCACAACCTAATTCTGCTACCCTAATACATCAATTATCTACTCAATTCCAATACCCTATATAATTTCTTACATAGTAGGGAAATCTATTAATTGGACACAAGGATCGATATAATTCTTTCTTCCTAGAACCACATCTAAAAAAATGAAATTCACAGAAATAGATAATGAAATAATGAATTTCAAGTCCCACTCTTTAATTATAAATATGGTGTAACACTTTAGTTAAAAATTTATGCATTATTAATCAAATAATCATAAACATGGTTTCATTGGGGATATATTTTTATTTAAATTCTTTATAATAATTTGTAAATAAAATGCGATTTATCTGAAGTATATCCCATATGAGTGTCAAACTCGGTAAGAATCAAGGAACATCTTAATGTAATAGGTAATTCACGATTTAATCCGGACACACCTTTTCTAGATTTATTACTCATATATACATCTATTCCATAAACTCATCTACTTTTAGTATCCACTATTGAATACTTTTCTATGAAAACCCATGTAATAAAATCCTCATCAAGACAAAATATTTTTTTAACACTTATCATGAATCGATATAATAGGTTTATCTTCCCTAATATATATATATATAAATCTATTTCCCAAGGATTCTACTAATATAAACTTTAATGGCCATGAATATAGAAATCCAAATTAGGTGCCCACTTTGTTAAATTGGAAAACATACATTGGTTCAAAACCCAAAGGACTAAACAAGTTGGCAGTTTTAGAGGAACCACATACATATATGATACTGTTTTAATTGTTATATAAAATAAAACCTAATCATAGGAAATGAACTAAATCTTTGAAACTAATTTAAAGGATTATCCATCATTACTTGGAGATAGGAAGAAAAATAAGGGTAAATGAAATGATCAGTAAAGGTTATTTACAATAGAAGTTATCATGAATCAATATTTCCTAATCAATATCGAAATTTAAATTTCTAAAAACACATAACAATTAATCAATAAATATAAAATCATAATTGGATAAGGGATAATCAATATAGAATATAAAATAACTGAAAAAATATTAAATTTAATCTATAAATTTAAAGTGAAATGCGTTTAGATATAGTATCAATGTAAAAATGTCTTGGATAATAATAAAAAATTCCAATGAATTTAATTCTTATTTATTTGAAATCATGAATCATGAAATCATGATAAATAAACTTCTAAGACCTTTCCCAAGACAAATATGAATAATGGGAAAGACCCCACTGAATTTGGCCAACTGGATTTTCTGATGACACATATCGATGCATTTGGGGAATATCTTTAACTGAACCATACCCAAAACTATATGTCCAAATAATTCACATATATCAAATGATGTATTTAATTGATTATCATTATTCCTTCTCAAAAGACATCTTTATTGTTTAATTAATACATATTTATTAATATTTCCCTAGTTAATGTAATAACATTCAATGTAAACATCATACATAAAATTGGTACACGACTTAAATATAATCCTATAAATGATATAAATAATATTTAATATAAAAAATATGTAATTCCCAAAGAAAATGGATCTCAAAATAATGTTATTATATATAATAAATAATATAAATAAGTGAATAATTTTAAATTAGTTATAATGGAGTAGAAATTGACATGAAATCCCTTGCCACATAGTAACATTCATGTCAAATACCCATGACTGAATAATTAAAATTAGAACATTAAAAATCATTATTTATGAATGATTTATTATATAATATTTAAAAGTGGTAGTATATAATCCATATAAAATAATTTATTTTGTATATCATTACAATATGCCTCAATGAAGGGAAATTGAGATGAAGTCCCTTACCTCACACATTCCTTTAGATGAACATGGCATAACCATATTTATAATTATTCTAGGAATATTATTAATTTATAATATAAATAGAGTTATATTTATAATATCATATATGATCCTCTTATAACATTTTTTCACCCATTATTTAATAATATTTCATTGTTTTCATTATTTTGGGTGTTAATAGCCTTGTTTTCTCATGGTGTATTTGGACAGTAATTTTTTTTGGTTATTATACATACGATATGTTCCATAATCTCCAAAATTAGATTAGTTTTATAAATATTATTTTTTTCATTATATATATATTTACTACCATTCACAAAAATTAGACATAGAAAGTGAATCACATCATTTTGTGGAGATAGGGGTCTGTATGTATGCACATGCCTCGATATTATTCATATAATGGGTGAATAGGTATGGATGATTTTTATATTTTAATTATAAATATATGATATAATTTCATATGTATATATCACATATCTTCCTTAAATTTATCCTTATTTCATTAAATTTAAGGCCAAATTGAAAAAACACATAACATTGTGGGGGGAATAGTCTGCAATAAAAATGAAAACATTATAATATTTTAAAAGAAATGTAAATTAAGATTATATATTTGAAATTAAAATAAAAAATAAAAAATTACATCATTAATATTACATATATACCATAAATACATCATTATGTCAAACCGTGCGAGGTGTTGATGGAATACGAGTTGCATTAATTCGTGAGGCGATGGTCTGCATTACACATGATAAATGATTTCATTTCTCATATGGTGAAAGATGATATGGATAAATATTTTTCCATCAATATAATAAAAACTTAGTGTATGGTATATAGTTGTTTTATATTGAAATGGGTTAAGACATAACTGATGGGTTTAAAATTGGAAACAAAAAGAAATATCATCATTAAGATGATTGCCTTCCCTTGGAGAAACATTCTTTGGATCTCTGCTTATGTACACTTAGGTAGGTATTTTGGGAAGAAACAAAGCACAAAAATTTATATAAGGGTGTTGGGGAGGTATTTTGGAATCTTTTAGTGTATAAAAATTTATTTATATGTGTAAAGTGGTGAGGATAGTGGGTTTCCTTTTATAAGATGGGAAAGCATACCTTAATGTAAGTTAATTGGAAAATTACCAAATATATCAAAAATGATAAATTCATTCCCCTGAAGAATTCATCCAAATCACATTTGAGTGGCATGATGTATTTAAAGGTTTGAAATATAAACATATAATATGATTTGAAAAAAAATTAGGTCATTTTTAACCACTAGTTTCTTTGTTTAACCTGCCTCTGGAAAAATAATTTTCACCTTAACTGTGGTAATTAATATTTACGACAATAACAATTCATTAAGGTGAGAAATAACGTTTAAATTATTACATAATATAGATTATTCTTTTTCCAAATACGATGTCCATTTCACTAAATTCAATTCCAAAAATTTTTATAAATCAATTTAAAATTTATAAAGCATACACATAGAAAAAGATGTTTCCCCAAAGAGATAATTATCATATGTACATAATGATTTAAAATTAAAATTCAATGAGATATTTAATCCAATAATATAAATTTTATTTTTTATAATATAATTTTAATAATATAAATTTTAAAAAAATTAATCAAAATGGATATTCTAAATGATTTAAAAAACAATTTAAATTGAGTATTTAAACAATTCATAGATAAAATAATCTTTTCATAAGATTCTCAAAACATATATAAATGATAATTTTGAAATACTGATACGGAAAATGAAGTTCACTTTTAAAAATAAATTTTCTATCTTTTTTAGAAATTTCATATGTATGTCTCAAAAGTAAAACCAAACCACATTTTATAAAAATAATTTTTTTAGAAAAGATTTCATTTTATTTAAAATAATGATTATATTATCTCTAATAAACAAATATCCAATTATTTTATATTATAAATCGGCAGCCATATAATTTTCATAATAATGTCATTAATATTCATACCCAAAAATTTAATGGATATGATATAAAGATATAATATTATCAGGTTTTGTCGAACTCGGGATAACATATATTGAAAGCTATTGAAGTTTTTAAATTAATTTAAATATAAACATATCATGATGTCTTAGGGTGATACAAGGTTTTATTGAGATATTCTTAATTGTTTCCTAGTGCGTGACAGTGGGACCTGCTTGACACAAATATTGAAACTCCTGGGGTATATGTTTTTTATAGTGACCCATGATTTTAATATATAGATACTACCTATTTTTCGATGAATATTCAATATTTTAAAACATCAGACGACTAAAGACATTAATAATTTAGTGTCTTTGGAAATATGGAATAAAAGTTTCTTAACTAATTAATGATCTTTAATGTCTCTAATAGTGATCTTCTTCTTTAGTACTCAGACTTAAAGAACTTTCTTCAGAACATGATGAATGAAAAAAATAATGACTGAGTTGAGATGCTCAGTACGGGTAAATAAGGGAGAAACAGAAGAAACAAATCAACATAAGAGTATGAAAACATGATAATAACATATAAAAACCATACCATTCATATCAAATATCATAATCTTGAGTAATTTTATGAAGATTGGTTTTCTATAATACATTAATAATAATGGAATCAAAGAGTATTATCCACGAGAACATAACATTGGCAAACAACATAGAATTGTGTAATATAGATAAGAATATAAAATAGAATTTCTAGGCTACCCACCAATACATTCATAATACATCGGGATTGGGAATAAAACCTACATACTTTTATCGAGCTTGGGATGACCACATATGTGCCCTCTTTTAGATATGGTATACACTTCCATGTATCCATTTTCAGGATAGGGATAACCTCTTGTGAACCCTTTGAGATACTATTACATTAATTATTACCCAATGCATTATAGGTGGATATAGGTCCCACCCATCACATAATGAAAATAATTCATAAGTGTTCAAAATAACATAAAACGTTGATAAAAACATTTACAAATAAATAAAATGGGTTTCATAAATATTTAACCATATCATAACCCATGGAAAAGACTGAGGTTTTATAATAATTTTATCCTTTTATTGTATAACAAATGAAAGAGAAACTAGTTTCATAAATATATTTCAATTGTATTCATAAATCATTTAGACAAATCATATGAATTATATACTTGCATCATATCCCCATTAATACATAAGTAATAATAAAAGATGTTATATTAGAGGGAAAATTATATTGAAAGAAAAATAACATGGAATGTTTATTGAGGAATATAAATTGTCATTTAAAATAAATTATTAAAAGTAAAAATTATTAAAATATTTTGGAAAATATTTTCCTTCAACATAAAAATTAAAACTTATAAAAAAATATTTAAAATCATTTAAATCATTTTTGTAGACAAATCATCTTTTTCAAATAGAAAAAAATTATCAAAACATAAAACATTTGAAAATCCATTTTCATTTAAAATACCATTGATATCTTATAAATGAATCTTAAAAGAATATAATTTTCATGATGATATAAAATTATATTCTTGTCTTACTATTTAAAATATTGAATCTAATCACACTGTTGTAAAACACCAAAAGTACATTATTTTGGAAAAAAATATGAATATTCCGTTTAATTTTTTAAAAAAATTAAAACATGGGTAAAAATAAATTTTTAAATATTATAGATAATGATAAAACAATATTTATATAATTTTAATAAAATATTGTTTTGGATGAAAATATATTTCTAACCGATGAGAGAAATAGTGTCAGATATTATTGAAATAATCGTATCAAATATTTTAAGTACCCATGAGTGGTAAAATGATACTATTATGAGAAAATTTAATTAATAAATAAATGAGATGAAAATTCATGGTAAATAATGAGATATGGATCATAATATTTCATCCTAGTAAATGAAATCATAAACAATACTGATAAACAATGTGATTGTTTAATAAAACTCTCACCACAATGATAACAGCGAATAATAATACACATGAAAGAATATAATTAAAAGAAACCGGAAATATCACAGGAATAAATAAATATATTATATTACATGTCGATGTTACTAAATATACAACTTAGAAAGAATATATGTTCATAACTTGACATATGTCTCAGAGAATGAAAAATCTAGAAATCATTCACTTAAAGATTGGGTATCATATGAACCGTAAAACCTGTAAAAGAGTGATCCTCAAATGGATGTGTTAATAACCAAGAATTTTAGGAGATTAATTATAAGATACATTCATGTATAGTATATACAACACATATAAAAGACAATTGGGGCATGAGGGATTTACCTCATAAACATAAGACATAGATGAAAAATTATTTTCGTATTTAGCAATATTTTAAATTATAATCCCCAATAAAGAATAAAATCAATTGAAAATTTTAATATCATTTAAAGGATTATATTCATGATATAATATGTCAATGGGGATTAATATACATCACATAATAGAAACAAGGGGTGAATATTCATATTTCACCCAGAAATAAACGATAGACTAACAATCGCATACTGTAAGTGTCTAACTCCTTCATACTCATTTGATACCACTTTATAATAATTATTAAATTATTATAAAATAACTAAATTCCCATAGATCAATATATCATACCATATATGATTTATTTATATCTTTTTCTCAACAATTCGATGTTAATGTCACATTATGTGTGATAAATTCTTTATTTTCCCTATATGTTTTGATTTGATATTATCTATCCTCTTAATTTGATCATGGTTCGATAATATATAGAATAGTAAAAATGAAATAATTATTATATTTATTATTCAATTATAATTTAATACCAATCATGAGATATGGTTGTGATAAATGGATTATCTTACTCTCATGGAAATGGTAGGTTGTTTGTATGGATGAGTAGCATTTCCAATTTTCAATGATCCTTATAGAAAGATGTTAAGTATTATATTATATTTTTAAATTTATAATAATATAATATATACAATATTTTTTATATAATTATGATTATAATTATCATCCATGTGGTCTAGTGATGAAAAGTGTGTCACATCACTTCATAAAGGCGGTAGTCCACAAATATATGAATAACATTATCATCTACCAATGGGTGAAAATATATGAAATAAAATGAGTTGTTATACATTAAAAATGATATATATGGGATTAATATAACAATTTTCAATTTATATAACATATTTTCCTTATTTTTATCCTTATTACTTGCCATATAAATCCTTAGTGAAAACGAAGCACATCACTCCAGGAGGTAGTAATTTTCCATACACAAGAATAATGATATCTTATTCCATATAGAATTGAAAAAATAAATCTATATATGATAAAATGGCTGCATAAGTATAATTATTTAATAAATATAATATATATAATTTAAATTAGTCATCATACCCAACTATGAGATGTGGTAATGAAAAAATAAATGACATTGGATCACAAGGAGGTATTTCACCATTGACATGAATCATGACTTCATTACACATTTTATGGAAGTGACGATGGTTTTTATGTAATTATCTTACCATAAATAAGGATTATTATATTTATGATACTGTTCTGATTAAAAAATAATTGTTTTATAATATTTTAAGGTGGTAGAGGAGGAAATGAAATAAAATTGCCTATTGAATTATGCTACCTCTTCTTCTAGTAACCTCCATAGGTTTTCAACAAAATCCATCATATGATGGATTAAAAAAAATAATTATTCTAATAATAGTGTTTGTATTTTGGGAATTATTTTCTTGGGGATTATTTGAACCAAAATTTCATGGGAGTTTGAATAAGAGAGGATATGGTATGTCCTTTTATAATTTAGGTGAGTGGAAATTTTGTAATTTTTTGAAAAGAAAAAGGGGTACCAATGTTTTTATAATGAAAAATGAATCCAAAATTTATTCTATATAATAATATACGATATATTATAAATATTTATAAAAAATATATTTTATACTATTTTTAGGTAATTTTAACCATTATTTTTTTTTGATCCCCGGAAAAACCATTTTTTCCTTAATAACGATAATTAATATTTTCTAATTTCACTATTCATTTCAGTAAAAATTAAGATGACCTTATTATATATTATAAATTATAATAATTTCAAATATTGAATCCATTTTTAAATATTAAATTAAATTAATTGGAAATTTTTATCTTAAACTCAATCCTGCAGACGTGACGAGAAAGCGAGTTCTAAAATAGAAAATGTTAAAAATCATACAATGTTTTAATATCAAATTTGATAATAAAATACATTAAAATTAAATAAACTAGGTTAATAGAAATATATTTTATCTAATTTGAAATTCAATTCAATTTAATATATAGTTTTCATTTTTAAATAATTATATAAAAAATGAATTTTTCAATTAAAATTTAGAGCTTTTCACTATTACACAGGAAAGTAATCAATTCCCAAAATCATCAAAAATTCATACATATATAATTTGTACACTATTTTTTCAATACAGATCATTTTTCATTAAAATAAATTTTTACAAGAGCATGAATTTGTTTTTAATATAAGTGTCCAAAATAAAAGAATTTTTTAGTAAAATAGAGTTTTGAAGTATAAATTTAGATTTAGTCGTATGTGTTGTATAGAAAAGATATAATATTAATGTTAAACATTTCATTTAATATATACTATATATATATCACTAAAATAATGAAAGAAACTTTGTTTGTATAATTTATTTAAAAAAATTTGTTTTTTTCCATAAAAATAATTGTTTTTTCTGATAGTGATTTCCATTAATATCAAATACGTTTTAAATTTAATTTTTTATTAATTGGTTAACAATTAACTCATTGTATATAATTTTTAAACCATAAATATTTATAATTTAGTTAATCATACTCATATTGCGCATTCTAATTCATAGGTGGTAACTAAAATATAATTGTATTTTAATAATATGATACATATCATTTCAAATGAGAATTGAAAGTAATAAAAGGTCCACTCTGTGTTACATATAATGAAGAATATTGAAAAGATTAAGTAAATTTAGAATAAAATATTCCCATAAACATTCAGGTTGTTTTACATTTGTAATTAAAAATCTCATTGTGAAAAACTTATGAAGAGTAAAAAACCACCCATTACGATTAAATATTATAAAATAGTTCATAGACACCATATATTGAAACATAAAAATTCATCAGTTAAGTAATATATATAATTTATGAGTCACCAATTTTTTTATCAAGGATTAATGTTTATGTATATAATAGTATAAAATTATAATCTATAAGTCTATTTAGGGTGAAGTGAAAGATTTGGACCAGAATTAAATAGTGAAAGGGGGGCTTATTTTCCTTTCATGAAAATCAAATTTCATATAATAATATAGATCCTAGAATTATTTTATATAAAAAAATTTAGTTGAACTATTAAAACACTAAAAAAACATGGAAGTTGGATTTTCAGTGAAGATAGTGAATAGTTCAGTTGTTTCATCCCACCTATATAACACATCGCCTAATAATATTTGTGGTCTGAACATCATAGTGAACCCTATGAAACCTTATTATGTAGAATTTAATGAAATTATGGGAAAGGATTTTATTTACTTATATTAATCAAAAAAAGGTTTTTTAGGCAAGTAAATCATCCTCTATATCATGAATCATTTTATGGTCACACACAAGTGCATGGAGTTTGAAAAATCAAAATTGGTACTAATATCTCAAGAATTCATATTATACCATTTCAAGAAATCATATATGGCTCAACTTATTAAGACTAAAGAATAAATGATCCTTGATATAATTCCTATTGTAAGGGAACTTCTTGATGTGATTCCCAAATAATTTTCTAGTCTTCCCCCTATCCATGCTGTTAATTTCTCAATCAAGCTCATACCCAGTTCAATTCCATTATACACGAGTTCTTATAGAATGGGCATTGGTGAACATGAGGAGATGATGAAATTTATATATAATAATATGGATAAAGGTATTATACACTAAAGGGATTTACTGTGGGGTTTATGGGTCCTCTTCAACAAGAATAATTATGGGTCATTGTTCCACTAAATTGAATATCACAAGCTTATCAAGATTACGATAAAGAACGAGTACCTTCTCTTAATGATTGGTGAATTTTTAAATCATCTATATGTAGAAATTTATTTACCTAATGAGAATCCTTTTACAAGATATTATCATGTAAATTTGAAGATTGAGTATATCCCCAAACTACTTTTTATATGTGTTACATGCACATTGAGTTCTTAGTAATTCCATTTGGACTCACTAATTCTCTAGCAATCATTATGTATATGATGAAGATATTCTTTATATATTACCTCAAAAAATTTGATTTTGTATTTATAAAGGATATTACAATTTACTCCAAATGAATGGAAGCACATTTTGAGAGGATAAATACTATACTAAAGACCGTGTAGAGGGATTGATTATATGACATGATAAGTAAATATGAGTTTTTTTTAAGAAATTAACATTCATGGGGAGTGTTACCACTAATAAGGGATATCTTTGGATCCTTAAAAATTAGATTCAAATGATGGAATGAACCGAAAATATTTTTTATTGATATTTTTAGTTCCCATGGTTTGGTTTGGTATTGTCATTGATTTTATAGAAACTTCTCATTATTATATGTTGAAAAAAATAATATTACTTGTAAGGGAGTCATGTTTTTTATAATGATGAATGAATGGAATGAATTAATGACTCTAATAAGAAAATAGTTACTACACTTATTATCACATTACACATAAATGGGGAAGGAATTATTATGTATAATGATGTATCAAAAATGGTATTTAGTTTTGTACTCATCCATGATGAAAGAGTAATAGCTTATTTATCCCCCTTGTTTGGAAAATGATAAAAATGATTCCTTTCAAACCATTTTGTAAAAAGTATCCCAAGGGTAAAAATGAAATAAATTTTTTTATAATAATAGAAAAAATATTATATAATTTTTAAAA
The DNA here is from genome assembly GCA_963277665.1 of Viscum album. Lineage (NCBI taxonomy): Eukaryota > Viridiplantae > Streptophyta > Magnoliopsida > Santalales > Viscaceae > Viscum > Viscum album. Next base: position 243,697,522 of record OY728135.1, on the reverse strand, counting down.
AAATGGACATGGAATATAAATATTCCCCAGAAGATACATAGATATAAACTATCTCGAATAATAACGAGGTTCTAAAATTAACCCTTACCTTAGGTATGATTTCCTTCATAAATATGGGAACCTCCTATATTTTTTTGTTGAATTTATTTATTTTATAACATAACCATATTCCTATTTAATATATTATATATTATCTTATTATATCATCTTATCACCTAATAGTTAAAAATATGTCTTTATTATCCTTCCCTCAAGTGTCAACTGCTTCGATTTCCTATGCATGTTTTTCCTTATTGGTCCATGTTCTTCGGAATATAATATAGTTCGATCATATCCATAATGATTTTATGTAAATATATATAATATTTTTTCATTATATATATTTATATATTAATTCATGAATGGTGATCATGGAAAATGAATCACATCATGTAGTGGATATGGTAGGTCATATACACAAATGAGCAGTGATATCATCCCCTTAGCGGAAAATGTAAGGAATATGATGGTATATTAATTATTTTTCATAAAAATATAATTTTATAATTATCACACACAAATATATATTATTTCCATCATTATAAACATCCATATAAAGTGGTGATGAGTTAAATATTACACCCCGATGTGGATATGGTAAGTAGTATGTACTCATGCACGGTGATTTTGTTTTTCATAGGAAGGATAAAAGGTGGAATATGGGATTTCCATAATATTAATAACATCTCACAAAATAAACGATATTGGAGATATTAAATTACCATGGAAAAAACACATGATGATAATGTAGAAAAAGAAATAATATTGAGACAGTTGGTAAAGATTATTACATCTTCTTTGGAGAACTGCCATTATTAATCCTCTAATAGACAATAGAGTTGGTTTTTTTAGAAGAAAATATACTTTATAATTTTCCTATGTAATTTTTTAAGATACAATTTTAGGGTAATATTGATATTTAAGGATCAATGTGATGTAATGAAGCGAGGGAGGAGGTTTCTTTTTATAATTGACAAGAGGGGCACTTTTGAAATTATCTCAAAAAATTAATTTATACTAAATTAAATCTCAATAAATATAAATTAAAGGCCATTTATTCTTAGATATTATGAGAAATGGTTGTGAAATCATCAAAAATTATATTTTATACATTCTTTGGTAATATTATTAATGTTATTATTTTGGTTAACACTTAGTTAACCTATTTTAATATTAACTATGGAAACTATTATTAAAATATTTAAAATATAAAATTTTTACTTGCATGATGTCAATTTAATAATAAATGAGAAATTTATAACATTTAGACCATATTATAATTGTTTTATATTTTTAATTATATTTTACTATTTTTAAATAATTAAATGAAATATTAATTTTCCAAAAGATCATTAGTGTCAATTTAAACACTATTCATTACTTGGAAATTTAAAATACCCAGATAACATGTTAAATTCAAAAAAAAAAGCTTTATATAAATATTTGGTAAAGGTCATCTATATTTTTTATCACAATAATTATATCAAATTTTATTTATTTTAATATTTTTAATAAAATATCATTGATATTTTTATAAATAAAATCATTATTACATTAATGTTGTGTAATTAATGAATATAATTATTTGTTCAGTAAACATTTAAATAAATTAAGAAACATATTCTATATTTTGAATACTATTTATAGTAGAATATATATTTTAGGTAACCCTATAATATAGATGATATACTATTTAAAATATGAATGTGTCATCTTTAAATTTTTATTAAATAAAATATTGCATATATCATAATGTCATCTAGGGGCACAAAAAGTTAAAAATATATTTTTATCATGAAAATATGTTAATTAAGTTAAAAATTTATATTTAAATTCATTTATGATATACCTTTTTCCCCATCTGTACACATAAGGGATATTGATCCCAAAGAAGGTGGTATTTTGTTACTTTCTTTGATGTAAATATTACATAGGACATTTTTATGGAAAATATTCCATTAAACAACTTATTTTAGATCCTTATGTTTTAATTATCTAATTATATTCATTCAATAAAATATGGGAATGTGTTAGGATCATTTTATAGTCAATATTATTTTAATTTTAACCTAAATTACCTAATTTATCCTTTACCATGGAAACAAAATTTACCTACTTTACTCTTCATATTATAAAAAAATAAAATTCGGATATTCACTAAATATAAACCTAATGAATCCAAATTTTTTATCCATTTTTCAAATTTCTAATCCCAAAAGTTTCATAATTTAATTCAAAATAAAACCGAATAAATGCCCAGAAAAACATTTTTTCGTAAAAATTCCCTTTTAAACATAATACTTTTATATAATAAATTCACTTATAAAATCATTTTCAAAAACCATCATTGGGTAATTTTAAAATAAAAAAAATAATTAAAATTTGAAACTATTCCAAAACAAATTTTTCACTTGTATACATATTAAAATAAAATAATGTTTTCAATAAAAAACAGTATTTTCACCATTAATTAAAAATAAATTATTTCAGATAAAATTAATTTGATAAAATTTTTGAAATCCAGAATTAAAAAATTAAATTTATTTTCTAGAAAAATATTAAAACTAATATTATTTCATAAATAGAAGAAAACTTATTTTTGAAGAAAACATATTTTTGATGAATATTATGATTTAACTAAAATTAAGCGATTATGTTCTATGTACATACCAATAAATTCATACTGAGTTTAAGCATTATATTTAGTGAATAGATTAGTTATTCATATTTATTCTAACAAAATTACGGTCTATGTTATATTAATAGAGTCTTACAGTTATTTTAAAATCACGGTTTCTTGCAATACAAGCTATTGAAGAATTAGAATTGTTTAACGATAAATATTTCATTAAAATATCTAGTTTTTATATTCTACCCTGATTAAAATAACTTTTACCCTTGGATACATAAAATTGGGGATACATATGCCTCATCACATCCTGAGTTTCCCATTAAAATTCCTTAATTTAGTTCTTCATATATAAAACATTAACCAAATGAGTGGTCTAGTTTCGTAGAACCTTTTCTCTATGATCTGAAATCTCAATCAGTTGTTCTTTATGAGAATGATATTTTTTCAATAGTATAACTTAATAATTAGTACATGTGAAGGACACGATATATACTTTTTAGGAGAGATGTAGATAAACTATAATAGCCTTTTCTTGACATACATTGACATTACATAATATTTATAAAATAATTAAAACATTATTCAAACAAATGCCCAAAGACCCGTACTAGTCTGGTTCCCTTGGAAACACGGAAACATAAACACTGGTACATAAAAGAGTTATACCATCTTCCTATAGGTTATTCATGATTATCACCCTCCTTAGAAACATAAAACAGAAAATATAACATCAAAACATGGGGAATGAAACAAAAAGAGTGGTGAGATCTGATGCTTAGTAAGGGAAAATAAGAGAGACATGTAGTCGTAAACATTAGAATAGGGTATAAGAATGAATTCATGAAAATAGAAGATCATAAAATTCTTGTCAAAGATCACAAACATCAATCATGACATAATTTTTGGATTCTTATAAGAAATGAATCATAAAGAAATAAATGACGTATGCCAGGAAATCATAACATGGGAATAAAACATAGAATTGTGGAATATACAAAAGCATAGAATATGATTTCCTTAGTAGACAAGGAATTACATACAAGAGCATATTAGTGGTATGGTTTCACTCCTCATACCAACTGGTTATTCGTGGTTTACTCCAATAACCATATTAGAAGCATGATTTCACTAATCATACCATATTGGTAATCATGGTTCACTCACCTAGCCATCTTAGTTGTCAAGGATCACTCTCAAGACCATCTTATTATATCCCATTTGATATTAATATTTAATCAATGAAATATAGGGAGATATAGTTCACACCCTTCTCATAATGAAATCACACATACTTGTGCCAAAAACCATAAACAATCCTATCTTAACCCATGAAATAAAATGGGTTCCATAAACATGTAATCAAATCATAACCTATGTAAAAAGATACAAACTTCATAATAATTTCATGAAAACATAACCTATGAATGAAAAAATGTATTTCATAAAAATATAACCCATTAAATAGGAACAAGTTTAATTATGAAAATGACATTAATAACGAACCATTCTGAGAAACAATATGAATGGAACCTGTTGACCTCACCTGTTTTGATAATCTCAATTATGTTTCAATATGCTTTGATAATTCCCAAAAATGTTTATATTTATATTAATTACTCTTCCAATCTATGAAATATTATTATTAAGTTGATAAAATATCAAAATAATCATTTGAATTTGTTAATCAATGGTTATCTATGTTTATACTTGTTTAGAAAAGTTACTAACTAAATCTGGATATGTTTTACAAAGAACAGATAAGTATTAAGTGTTGAAGTCACTAATACAGATCTACCAGTACATAGTCTACTGATAAGTAAATGTCACTGGTAAATAGTTACCAATACAAGATTCCAATACAAACAGATAGATAGACAACTATCGATATGAAGTCCACCGATACAAACAGCTATTGATACAAAGGTCTCTGGTACACAGCTATCGATAAGGCTAAGTACACCGGTACAGAAGTCTAATGATATGGTTAAGGTCACCGGTATACATAGTTACCGATACAAGTCTGGTGATCCAGACAGACAGACAACTACCGATGAAGTCTACAAGAATGCCACCAGTAGAATGAGCTACCGATTGAAGCAGATACTGATAGAAGGAGCTACCAATATAAGGAGCTACCGATATAAAAATCTACTGATAGAAGGAGATACCGATAGGAGAAGCTACCAATTCTTCTGATCTACAGTTATAAAAGATAAGAGTTACCGATATAGAAGAGCTACTAATACAAGCTCACTGATACTAAGAGCTACCGATGGAAATCAGTCACAGTTTCTCTAAACTCTATTTCTATTTGTTTATTTAGAAACGGTCATATTTGATGTTTTTAATGCACCTGATATTAATTAATGATAGTGGTTGGAATTTCAGGAACCGTACCACATGCCTATAAAAAGGTAATCATTCCTATTTCTGGAGCTAAAGCTATATATGGTAACCTCGAACTACTAATGATATGGTCTGGTGGTAGTGGTGGTCAATCAATATTTACATGCACATACATGAAAATCTTCAAAAAATACTCAAGTACTTACATGCATCGAAGAAGAAGGAGGAATCCATGTTGTATCTATAAAACCTGAACATTCAAGCAGAAAACAGCTTCATCAATTTCACATTCATTCATGCTGATCAGGCTGATTAACCTGGACCTGGAAGTCAAATACAAAAACGACACTCTGTTTCTTGACAAAAACCATAGAAGGACTCAATGACTCATCTCCATCAATCTAAGGAGTCCAGATCTTCACTCAAAACACATAGATCATTCTTAACTCATCTTTATATGCTTAGCTCTATTGTGTTTCATTTATTTAAATTTTGAGCAGTGTATGTACTCTGTATTTTTAGGCATACACCGTATCCTGTGTTGAACTGGATGATATCTAGAATCCTCACTCAAACCTTCTGAATTATTTTTGATTCCCACAGTGGATAGTGGTAGAGGTCATATGTGACCTAGATAGTTTGTGTGATATTGTTTTGTTTTTTCCACGAAGAACTGTGGTAGAGGTCATAGGACCTGAACAGTCATTGTACTATTGTAAACCTAGATCTAGGGAGTGGATCATAGTTTATTTAAAACTGTTTGAGAGGAATACGTATCAGCTTGAGACTGAATCTATTGGTTAAACCAGTTGGGCTTGTTTATTTTGTTTTAAACTATTTTAAATATTCTGCTACGAATTAATTTAAATATAAAACTATTTTAAAGTTACTCTGGTAGTTAAACTAACAAGTGTTTATTTCTTTTGTTAGAAACTAAGTTATTTTCAAAAGTTAATTAATCTTCAGATTGAATTAACTGAGAAATAATAAATCTCTTGAGAAACTAATAGAAAAATTACACTCTTTAAAAATTCACTACTATTTAATTTTTATTTAATTTTGGGTTTTTAATAGAAATATTTAATTGGAACTCAATTCACCCCCCTCTTGAGTATGTACTCCGACCAACATTTGGTATCAGAGGTTGTTTGTCAATAATGGATTTCCAAATACTCTGTTTTTAAACTGTAAATTTAATTGTATCTTAAAGATCTTAAATTTATGATAGTTCTAAATTTTTTATCTAAAAATATATTTTCTAAAATATAATTTTGTATAATAGACTAGAAGGTGCTGCTACGAACATTACACCTTTATTTAATGGTGTTAATTATGCCCAATGGAACAGAAAATAAAAATTCATTTAGAAAGTAAGGGAATTTATATTTGGACTGCTATAGAAACTAATTATAACATTCTAGAAACTGAAAGAACTACTTGGGATGAACCTACGAAAACCACTTACAATAATAATTGTAAAGCAATGACTGTCCTGTATTATTCATTAGGATATGAATAATTTAATAGAATATCTGCATGTAAAACTGCTTATGAAATCTGGGACACTTTGGCTATTTCGCATGATGGAACAACCAATGTTAAGGAAATGAGATTGAATACCTACACTATTAAGTATGATAATTTTAAAATGAATCCTGATGAACCTATTTCTGACATGTATCTAAGGTTCAACAAAATTGTAAATACAATGAGCTCACATGGAAAAGTTGTTCCTGCAAAAGAGGAATTAATGGGGATACTAAGATGTCTTCTAGAAAGATGGAGAGGCACATCAGTCTCAATAAGGTAATCATGTGATATAAGTTTTCTACCTATTAAATAACTGATTAGTAAGCTGATGATGTTTGAAGGAAGATCTAAAGGTAAAAAAGGAAGAAGATGATGAACCAAAGAGAATTTCAGTGGCATTTAAGTCTACGTCCTCAAAGAGAAAGGACAAAGATAATGTTCACGTACCTAATGAAAGCTCAAAAATTGAAGGTTCAGATTCTGATAGTGATGAAGAGATGGCTCAAATAGACCTGAGATTCAAAAATTATAGAGAAAGAAGAAATTTTTCAGAAAACCAAATTATAACAGTAAATATGACCAACAAGGTAATTAGAAGAAATATTGAAAGAAAGATGACAAGGATGATGAGATAGTGTGTTATGAATGCAAAAGGAAAGGACACATTATGGATGAATGTCCAAAATTGATGTTCAAGAAGAAATATGATTATAAGGACAAAAAATATAAGAAAGCTATGAAATAAACATGGAGTGTTTTGGAAGATAGCACAAGTGAGTCTGAAATTTATGATTCTGAAAAGAATCATGCCAATAAGTGTTTCATGACTAATACATCTGAGGTACCTGTTTCTCTTATGATGAATGATTTTTATTCTTGTAATGAAAGTAGTGATGATAATATGTCTAAAGATGAATTATTTGAATATTGTAATATGTTAGAAGATACTTGTAATGAGCTGAAGGATTAGTATAAATCATTAATGAAACAATATGATTTGTCTAGTACTGTTAAATCAGATATTAGTATAGAAAAGGAAATGAATGGTCAACTATTAAAAAATAATACTCAACGTAAATTTCCAATGAGAAACATAGAATAGATTTGGAGAAGATCACAAATAGAAAGAATACTCTAATTCAAATTCTTGGAAAACAAGTGGCACCAAAATATGTTACTGGTTAAGGCTATCAGCGTGGATAGAGATAGCTTGTTAAAAATAAATTTATTCCTAAATCTGGACAATATGCTACTAGTTCCAGTTTTGAAAATTCCTATGCCTCAACTAGGTATTCAAATAGTTATAGATCAAACAATTTTTATTTTTAAAAATCCTTTGAATCTATTGATTTTATGATACCCATTAGTAAAATCTGGGTACCAAAATATTTTCTTGCTAACCTGTCTGGACCCAAGAAAATCTGGGTACCAAAAACATTTTGTTAGACCTGTTTTGTAATATAATTGCTTGAAGAGTTACTATTATAAGATATAGTACATGGACAGTGGATGTTCAAGGCATATGACGGGACATTACTCTTGTTTCAAAAATTTAATCATGGTTGATGGAGGGTATGTCACCTTTGGTGATAATTCAAAAGGAACAATCGTCGGCTTAGGCCAAATTGGTAACACTGAATCATTTTTAATTTCTAAAGTTCAATTTATTGATGGATTAAAATACTAATTGTTAAGCATTTCTAAGTTGTGTGATGATAGTTTCAATGTTAAATTTTAAAATAATTGTTGCTACGTTTTTAATTATAAAAATGTTTTTGTATTTTTTCCCATGAGAAATGAAATTGTTTATGATGAATATTTAAACTCTTTATCCAAAAAAATGTTACCTCTTTAAATGATTTTCATAATGAGTCTTGGCTTTGGCTTAGGATATTGGGAAACTGCAATGTTTATTCACTTAAGAAACTGTATAAGAAAAATTTAATTAGAGACCTACCTCAACTAAAATTCCCTTTAGACAATGTTTGTACTCCCTGTCAAAAGGGAAAAGAAACATAAATTTTCATTCAAATTAAAGAAATAAGTTCCAACTTCTCAACCTATCGAGTTGGTTTACATGGATTTTTTTGGACCTTCTAGAGTTTCTAATTTAAATGGGAACCATTGTGTCTATGTCTTAGTAGATGACTTTTCTAGATACACTTGGGTATACATTCTTGCCCATAAAAGTGAATCTTGATCTTATTTTATTAAATATACCATGTTTGTAGAGAACCTTAGTGGACTTAATATTATGACCTTGAGAAGTGATAATGTCCATGAGTTTGAAAATCATGAGTTTGAATCATACTGCTCACACAATGGCAATAATCATAATTTCTCTGCCCCTAGGACACCTTAACAGAATGGTGTAGTAGAAAGAAGAAATTGAACCCTTCAAGAAATTGCAAGAACTATTATTAATGAGTATTACCTAACTCTTTACTTTTGGTATGGAGATGTGAATATAGCTTGTTATATTATAAATAGAGTCTTGATAAGACCTGTTCTTAAGAAGACCCATTATGAACTATGGAATAATTGGAAGCCTAGAGTTAGTTACATCAGTGTTTTTAGTTGAAATGTTTTTATTCTCAATACTAAGGATAATCTTGTCAAATTTCTTCTAAAAGTGATGAGGGAATCTTTCTAGGTTACTCTATAACTAGTAAGTCCTATAAAGTCTTTAACAAAATAACCAAATGTGTTGAAGAATCAGTACACATCAAATTTGATGAAACTGATCCTCATGAACCAAAATCTTCTCTTGAAAATCTTGAAGAATATCTCTCTATTCTTGATCTTGGTGATAAAATCAGTGAATTTTCTGTAAAAAAAATCAATTCTAGAAATTTTCTAGAATCTGATTCTGGTGAACCTGAACCTAGAGAGGAACCTGGAATTTATTGTCCTACCTTTACCAGATCAACTAGGATTCTAAAGAATCAACTTTTAGATGTTGTTGTAGGTAATCTTGACAGAGGGACACATACTAGAGCTTCTCTAAGAAATCATGTTGAGCATCGAGCCTTTCTTTCACAGTTAGAACAAAAAAATATCAATGATGAAATCAATGATGAATTTTGGGTTATTGCTATGCAAGAATAATTAAATCAATTTTAAAGAAACAAAGTCTGGGAATTAGTTGACAGACCAAAGGACACTTTAACCATATGCAATAAATGGGTTTTAGAAATAATGTTGATGAGTCTGGAAATATATTTATAAACAAAGAAAGGCTAGTTGCACAAGTATATAGTCAAGAGTATAGAATAGACTATGAGGAAAACTTTTCACCTCTAGCTAGATTAGAAGAAATTTGGATTCTACTTCCCTATGCTACTCATCTGAATTTATTGTTATATCAAATGGATGTTAAAAGTGATTTTCTAAATGGTTTTATAATTGAAGATGTTTTTGTTGAACAACCACATGGATTTACTAATCCTCATTTTCCAAATTGATTTTTTAATCTTTTTAATGCATTATATGGTTTTAAAAAAGCTTTAAGATCTTAGTATGATAGACTTAGTAGTTTTCATATTTAAATAGGTTTTTTTAAAGGGATTGTTGATCCAACTCTCTTTATTAAAATAATCTCCAAAGATGTTTTGATAATGAAAATCTATGTTCATGATATTATTTTTGGATCTTCTAAAAATGCGTTATGTATTGATTTTTCATAGAGTATGTGAAATGAATTTGAAATGAGTTTAATGGGAGAACTCAAATACTTCCTTGGATTTCAAGTTTTTCAAAATGAAAATGTTATTATTTTAAATCAAATTAAATATACAAAGGATCTTTTAAAATGTTTGTTTTAGATAGTATTAAGGAAACTGATACACCTATGAGTACTATTTGTAAGCTGGATGCTGATTAAACTGGAAAACCAGTGGATCAAACCAACTGTAGAGGTATGATGGGGAGTCTTCTTTATCTTACTTCTAGTTGAAAAGATATCATGTTTAGTGTCTGTATGTGTGCAAGATTCAATGCTCATCCAAAAGAGTCACACTTTCTTGTTGTTAAAATAATTTTCAAATATCATAAAAATACTTCTAACTTAGGATTATTTTATCCAAAAGGAAAATCATTCGATTTAATAAGTTATTTTGATGATGAATTTTCTGGTTGCAAGTTAGATAGAAATATAACTTCTAGAACATGTCATATTCTAGGTAAGTCCTTAGTATCATGGTGTAGTAAAAAGAATAACTCTGTTTCATTGTCTACTGCTGAAGCAAAATATATTGTTGCTGGTAGTAGTTGTGCACAAATTATGTGGATGAAACATACTTTATTGGTGTAACGCCCCGACCCTAGTTACCCGGAGTCAGTGCATTATTACATAACATTGGCATGATCACAAAAGATCAAGTCTCGAAGGAATGATTAGTTTATTAGCCTTGGAATCACGAGATACATTCATAAAGATTAAATTACATCATAAAGTGAAAAATTACAACAAAATATTGTCTCCATAGACCACACTCATACCCCCTCATACTACAAATAATATTTTGTTAAGGCCTTATGCCAAGACACTAGTTTGTCTCATGAGACCTATCGATGCATCGAGGAGCTATAGCGGGCTCCTTCCGTCACTTACTAAGTCCAATGCATTCCTCATATGAACAGGTTTATACATAACAGAAACATTCATATTATAAATGGCATACGAAATGTCAATACTTTCTCCATAAACCATGAATGGTATAAAAATAAAGCATCCACAATCAAACATATCACAAAACCATAAATACAATATGGAAGTTTTGTATCATAATAAATCATCTTCAAATAAGCTTAAAATCCATCAAAGGATGTTGACATAGATGAAATCAAAACTATTCAAGAGAAATATCACTTTTTTGAAATCTTTTAAAAGTCACATAATTATAAAAGAAAAAATTTACATTGAAAATATTCTTATAAGATTGTAAGGGAAGCTTTTCCAATTTTATAAAGGGAAAAAATATCTGCACCCACTGTATAAGTTAAAAAAGACATTCATACCTTAATTCGGTCGAAAAGGATAAAAAGGACCATATTTGGAAGACGATGGAAAACTTCCTTTATAAACATCTTATAAAAAGTCAAACTAGGGTATAAATGACTTTAACACTTAGTCTATAAGATAGTAATAATTTTTTGAAATACATTTTTAAGAATCATGGATGTGGATGATAAATAGGTCCTAGTATATAATTACGTATAAACAACCTCGGATAATGAAGAGATTGTGAAATAAACCCTTACCTAGTTCTTTTCTTTGGTCAAATCTTGGTTTAACTCCTGTATAATGGTGAAATAATTCTTATTAAATTATATAAGAATCATATAAATTAATATGAAATCATATATAATCTTTTAACATTGATTCATTAATAATATCTTAGTATTATTGTTGTTTCGGGTGTTAAAAGATTCGTTTTCCATTATATTATTTGTTTTTTGAGTCATATTTGTTATATATGGAATGTATATTATTCATATCTAGACTGATATCATGTCTTTAAATATTACATTTAATCATCAAATGAAAATTAGTCTTGAATGGATGCAATGGGGAAATAGTCTCATCACGTTCGTGGAGATGGTAATCCGCACGTATGCACGAGCGACAATATCATTATTTTGATATTAAAATAATATATAATTGGATGTTATATAATATATACAGAATAATAATCATGTTAAATTTATTATCTAAATCAATTAAACATCATTATTATACCCATCCAAATAATAATGTATTGAATAACAATTACACCACGACGTGGAGATGGTAAGTCATACGCACGCACATATAGTGACATGTCATTCAAAGGATGGATAGAATACTGAATATGGTTGTACCATATTTATAATAACATCACTGTATATAGAATATACTAGAGTTATTATTTTAGCATGGAAATCACAAATAATGAAGAAGTGGAAGAAGAAAGGAACTTGAAAGAGGGTGGTGAAAACATTAACTCTTCTTCGGGTTCTTCCTTTTGATTTGATCAAAAGGGATCATTAGGTTGGATTTATGATCAAATTAAGGCCTCTAGATTGAATTTAGGGAATTTAGGAGAATTTTTGGGTAGGGTTTGGCCGATCCAAAAGGTTCTTAATGTGTGAATTAGAGATAAGGGGAAGCTCCCTTTATAAGATGGGTGAGGGGAACCTTTGGAAAAGCTAGAAATATTATTTTATAACAAATTCATATTCTATTTAAAATGGCTCCAAAGAAGATTATTTAATGTTTTAGGTGGGGATAGGTCGAAAAACACTCAACCAATAGGTTTTAGATAGGTTTGGAACACTATATTAACTTTATCTTTTTAATTTAACTCTTAGTTAAATTGTTTCACATTTACCATGTCTCTTGATATTTTTATATTATATAGTTAATAAACTTTCTATATACTTTCAAGAGACCCCCAAGTGGTCCACTAATAATACACCTAACATTATATATGTACTTTTTCCTATCCTTATATTTATAGGAATATAATATCAATTAATAATATAATATTTTCTTTAAAAACTCCTTTATGTTAATTTTGACACTATTTAATAATTGATTTTTTTAAAGTCATAAAAACTTTATTAATCTGAAAAAAATTCAATTAAGTAATCATAACATTTCATATTAACCAATAAGTTTTTTTTATTTCTTCAAAACCTTCATATTATATTTATTTTAACATTTATAATACCATTTATTTGATTCTTTCATTAATAAAAAATCTGCATCATTATTGTGTGATAAATGAATTTAATAATTCAATGTCTAAAAATTATAAATAAAATACCATTATATATTAAATACTTTTATCTATATAATGAGTATTTATAGTTGAAAATATATTATATATAACCCTATCTAAAAATTGTTTTTCTAAACGATATATGTTTATGTCATTTTTGTATTTACTTGAACATAATTAATATAAAGTGTCATTATAACTTAAAAGTTGATCAATGGGGTCCCAAAATCAATCCGAAGATGCCCATGGTCTGAAGTGTGTCAACCAGTAGGTTTAGGACACGTTTTAGGGTAATTTATTATTATTATTATATTAATTTTCACACTTATTTACCGGATTTACCCTTTAACCATGGAAAATAAAATATTTACCGAAGTAATTATTAAAAATGTCTAAATATATAAGTTACCTATTTACAAAATTTTTACATCCTTATTATAAATATGTAATACATTTTTCTAAATTCAAAACACAGAAGTGGCAGAAATTAATTTAAAATTAATTCTCATTGTCCAAACAAAAAGTGTGTTTTTACGAAATAATAACTATCAAAAGATTAGCACTTGCTTTTGTCTAGTTTAAATGTGAAATTATTTAAAATGACAAACATTGGATTAAATGGTAAAAATATAATCTAATTATACTTTAAAATCACTCAAATTCATAATTTTTCACTATTAATTATTTCGATGAAAAAAGTTGTTTTTAATTAAAATTTAGTAATTTTCACTATTCACCCAAATATGAATGTTATCTGAAAAGTACCAAAAATTTATTGAAACTAAATTATTCTTTACAGATTCTAAAGAATAAGTTTATTATGTCAAATCTAATATATAAAAGTTTCAAATATTGTATTTAAAAAGGGTTCACCATTAAATGTCGGTAAAAGTGCATTTTTTGAAAAATACTTCTTTTATCTGATAAAAATGAATTTGTTATTACATTATGAATAATAAAATAATAATATGGATACTAAAATTATAATAATTATATAAAGTTCAAAATTATGTTAATACTATTCATAACTGCTTATGAATGGCTAGTTTGGTAAATCGTGGTGCGCTTGAACTCAGTGTTGCGTGTAGTGCAAGTTATTGAATTACTTTGAAGAAATAACACACTATGAAATATTGGGGTGTTACAATTGGACTATAGATATCAGTTTAGACATGTATCAATAAACTGTGATAACACTAGTGCGATTAATATCTCTAAGAATCCCGTGTCTCACTCTAGGACCAAGAACATTGATGTAAGGCACCACTTTCTGAGAGATCATTACCAAAAAGGTGATATTACTCTTGAATTTATTGGTACTGAACATCAATTAGCTGACATATTCACCAAACCTTTATTTTTTGAAAGGTTAAAATACATTAGGCATGAATTAGGAATGATATACTTTGTCCATTAGAAACCTCACCGTTAAAAACCTCACCGTTTGAAACCTCACTATTTGAATCCTCACTGTTAGAAACCTCACCGTTAGAAACCTCACCATTAGAAACCTCATCGTTAGAAACCTCACCTTTAGAAACCTCACTATTAGAAACCTCACCGGTATGATCCTCACTATTATAACTCACTATTAGTGAAACTGACTGTTATACCTCACTGTTAGTAAACCTCACTGATATACCTCACTGTTATGAATTCTCACTGGTATGTATTACCGTTAGGTTACACTATTTTTAAAAGTCTATATCTTTAGCCGCTAGAATTTGTATCGTTTATAATTTAATTATTTTTTTGTGATTCCTAAAGGATAAAACATTATTCTTGACCTCATCTCGATCCACCTCAATCCTTTTACCTTCAATCCTTTTCTCACAAACCTTCATTTCTCTCGAACCCAAATCCTTGTGATTCATAGAATGGAAAGAGTAAAGAGACCATCAGTTAGGGAAAAGGATGATGATCCGAATGCAAAGAGACTAAAAGGAGAGTCTAGTGGTGGTAGTAAGTGAAGAAACCTACAAATCCACATCTCATTCAGAGGGAAATAGTAGTTGAGAAAGAGCTATGTGCAGAATGGTTGATTACTAGTATGTCTTTAGTTTTAGAAGTGCTGGAAGATTAGAAATGTGTAGAGTGCTTCTCGAATAACAATGGTGTAACAGCCCGAGATTTTATGAAAAATATTCTTTTTTATTAATGTCTTGTGTTGTACGCTACACCAAAAGGAGCTTGCACAACACGCATCCTTGACTTGCCTTGCATTACACGCAATCGCAACCTTCCTCGATAGCGTGTGTGGTACGTAATACTGAGTTTCACGAAACAATGATATGTTATTAAAGTATTATTAAAACTAGCCGTTATGAATAGTAATAACCATTTTTTAAATTTTAGAAATTTTAAAATGGACTTCATTTTTGGATTCGGAGTATCGAATTTAGCCTAAGGTGAAATTTTGGTACTTTTCGGATAACTTTCATATTCTGATGAATAGTGAAAATTACTAAATTATAATTAAAAAAAACTTTTTTAATCGAAATAATTAATAGTGATAAATCATTAATTTGAGTGATTTTAAAGTATATTTAGAATATAATTTTACAATTTAATACAATGTTGGTCATTGGATGTAATTTCACATTTAAACTAGACATAAACAAGTGTCAATCTTTTGATAGATATTGTTTCTTAAAAACACGCTATTTGTTTTAACAGCGGGATTTAATTATAAAATTAATGCAACTTTTATGTAGTGAATTTGGTAAAATAGACTTCATTTTTGAATTCGGAATATGAAATATAGCTTGGGATGAAATTTTGGCACTGTTCTGAAAAACATCAATTTTTGATGAATAGTGAAACTACTAAGTGGTAGTTAAAAAACTGAATTTTTCATAAAACTTAATTTTACCGCTTCTGTGAATGGAATTTCAAAAATCCGAGAGACACGGTTGATGTCAGTAAGTAAAATGTGGTTCAATGAGATGAAAATAATTTTTGGTGAATAGTAACTTTTTACTTTTTTTTACCGCGGTTAATAGTAAATAGGGTAACTAAGGGTAAATATGATATTAATATTACCCTAACACATGTCCTAATTCTATTGGACAAGTGTAATTCGACCAAAAACAAACTTAGGAATAAAATATGACCATTTAGGCCCACTTGGATTAGATTAGGACATTTATTATTAATTTATTTAAAGAAGGGTTAAAATAGTTAAAATCAAAGTTTAATAAGTAAATCATTTTTAATATAGGGTTATACATAAGATAAATTTGATTGTAAATATTAATTAGAAAGCTAAAAAGATTTACTACATGATGGTATTTTATTTGTAATTTTTAGACATCAAATAATTTAATATATTTATGACACAATGATGATGCAGTAATTATCTTATTAATGAAATATTGACATAATTGATGTTATAAACACCAAAATAAATGTAATTTGAGACTTGTTATGAATTCCACTAATTTTCTAGGTTACTATGATATATTAGTGTTGATTTAATCAACTTGTTTCGAACATATAATTCTGTTATGACTTTCACAAAAATCATATATCAAATAGTGTCAAAATTGACACAAAATAGTTTTTAAATCAAATATTATATTATTAATTGTTATTTTATTCCTAAAAATCTAAGGTTCGGCCAAATGACTTATATAAGGATATATAGTTTAATAATAAACAATTTGGGGTTCGTTTGGCATGTTATAGTAAGTGTATTAACCATATAGTGAAAGAAATTAAAAAGACACGGTAAATTTAAATTATTTAACTTAGAGTTAAATCTAATTGATAAGGTTAAAATAATAACCTAAACTTGTCTAAATCCTATTGCTTGATAGGATTTCGACCCATCCCCACTTTAGCTTCGAAATAAGACCCTTTGGAACCATTATAAACCGATTTTGACTTTAAAATAAAATAATATTTTGAGGTATTCCTAAGGTGCCCCTCTCCTCCCTTATAAAAGGACACCTCCTCTCCCTCCTCCTCACACCAATTTGAGCACTCAATCTCGGACAACCCCTTCCAAAATATCTTCTCCACTTCCCTAAAAACAACCTAGAGGTTCTGGTCTTCCTCAAAGACCAATTTTAGTGCCCTAAGAGGAGGTCTCAAAGAGGCACTTCAAAGAAGAGGTAATTACCGTTACCAATTATTTCATCTTTATTTCTTCTTCCACTTCTTCTTCTTAGGTTGTTTCATTAGGAAGTAATAACATCAGTATCACTCATATACTGATATGTTATTATAAGTATGAAACAACCCTATTTCACCATCTATCCATCCTACGGAAAAAGAAATCACCGCGCATGCGTACGTACGGAATACCGTCTCCACGCCGTGGTGTAATCTATTTTCCACCACCACCTTACATGGATGGGTATAATGTTGTAAAGAATAACTATACATAGTTATTACAACATAATATTGATTCTGATATATTGTATGATCCACTCCAATTCAATTCAATATTTATAGAAATGATATCATCGCTCGTGCGTACGTACGGACTACCGTCTCCACGACGCGATGAGATTCATTCTCCATGTTAACCATTTAAGAATGATTATAATATATATATAAGAAATAATAATGAAATATATGACATTATAAAGCTACTGGATATATGTATATATATACATATGTATGTCATCTACTTACTTCCATTTCAAGACAATAAGGAAAGGAAAACAACGTTCATGCGTACGTACGGACTACCGTCTCCATGAACGGTGTTTTTCATTTTATTTATCTACCTATTATATATATATATATACTGAATTTATATGATATATAAACCATATTTTATATTCTGTAAGTGAGTAAATCATGATATAAGTAATAATGATGTCAAGAACAACAAGTCAAAACACCTACGATAAATGAAACGATTTTACCCAAAACGCTTCTTTAACATGGAATTTACAAAAGAACGGGTAATATAATGTCATAAGTGAACCATATATGATATCATAACAATGAATATGATTCTGTAATAAGTCAATAACATGATTTAAATCATTATACAGGAGGTTCGGACACTTACAAAGCAAGTCGGACCTAAGGTAAGGGAAATATCACAATCTCATTTTTATCCGAGATTGTTTATACTTTGAAATTTACTGGGGTGTATTTTATTATCCATATCCATGTTTCCTCAATATGTAATATTATTTCCATCCACCTAAAATAGTTTATATCCAATTTTACCCTTCGATGAGTTTTTTGTAAAAGATATGAAAGTAATCTTTTGTCGTTTTTCATACGAGGTACTTTTTGACTTTTCCGACAAAAGTACGAAGAATGTTTTTTTAACTTATACGGCATGAATGGATTTTTAAAACATTGTTTCCAAGAAGCTTCCTTTACAAGTTTTCAAGTTTATTTTTAATCAACTTCTTTTATTTTAAAGTTGTATGACATGTTATGAAAGGAAAAATGTTTTTGAAGAAGAAAGGATATTTTCCTCAAGAATGGAGTTCAAGTGTTTTATCAAAATTATTTTCCATATAAGATAATAAAGGGTTCTGTTTTTATCCCTATTATTAAATTGATTTGTTCATGTTGTGATGGAATTATTTTTATGAATTCCTTTATCTTATATGAATTGTTTTATGATGTCATGTTGTTTAAGAATCCCATTTTTATTACATGGGTTATGCTATGATGTATGATTTATGATTATGTGGCACACATAATAAAGGATTCATTATAAGATGGGTGGGACCTATATCTCCCTCCAATGCATTGGGTAAAGATTTTATATCTCATGAGATAGACATGGCTGGAATGGAAGGTTATTTCGGTTCAGTGATACAGGACTGAAACGAGGAGTGAACTCGGTTCAGAAAGGGACTTTGTCCACTAAGATAGTCTTGGCAATGAGTTATGACTAACAAGAAATGATTTTCCATGATTATGTGTGCATGCCACAAAGTTTCAAGTTTTATGTTATGATTATGGGGATCTCATTTTCACTTCTATGATTTATCCCATGTTATGATATTATGAGCTCTTTTGCAGGTTAAGATTTCCAAAAGCTATGTTCTTATGTATATGATGTGATTGATATTTCTTTTGTTTACCCTTACTGAGCATTTGAGCTCACCCTTTTATGTTTTCTTTTCCCCAGGATATAAAGAAAGGTTTTTAGGTAAAAAAAAGGGAAGATCTTTATGGGAGATATTGAAGATCTTTCACCATGATTAGAAGATTACGTTCCGAGTTTCCAAAGACACTAAACTATTACGATCCTTGTGTGTGTGTTTTTGTTATGTACTAAGTATTCCGCAAAAGTAATGTAATGTCCATGTACGATAAGCTTAGGGTATCTACAGTTGGTATCAGAGGAAAGGTTTAGTCAACCTTTGGGAACTAGGATGCGAAAACGTTAGTGAGATCCCTAGAGATATTTCTAAGGTATGTCTAGGGATGTCCCTAGGGATAAGTATACGTATAGGTTATAGTAATAGAATTACGCTAACGATCATAGAATTAAACCTAAGATGTTGGATATTGAAGGTACTCCCCCTTTATTATGTTGTTTTCCCTAGCATGATTTTTGCCTCTCACACTATTCTTTTTGGGTTTTAGACGATGGCTGGAACCCGAAGGAACCGTGTTGATCAATGCAATGGACAATGCAATGATTGCCCTCCTGAACAAACAAATGTTATGGGAAATGGAGTGCAAAATCTTATTGCTATACTTACACAAGCTATGAATCATTCTGGACTTCCAAATGAGCAGAGAAGGGAACAATATTCTATTGAGTCCTTCATGAGGCAACGTCCACCTTCTTTCAGTGGGTCTTCTGATCCACTTGTGGCTGAACAATGGATCAGTACTACTGAAAAGATATTTTCAGTTCTTCAATGTTCTGAACATGATAAAGTCATCTTAGCAGTATATCGTTTGGAAGGTGAAGCTGATCAATGGTGGAATCTTATCAAGAATACGAGGCCAAGAGATGAAATTGAGTCCATGGAATGGGACGAGTTCAAGAACTTGTTTTTCAGTAAGTACTTCCCTCGTATTCTTCGAACAAAGATGGAGAAAGAGTTTCTTGAACTGAAGCAAAGGGACGATGAATCTGTTGGTACCTATGAAGCAAATTTTACAAGACTTGCAAGGTATGCTTCTGGAATTATCATCCAACCTGAAAGTAAAGTTGATCGATTTTTCAGTGGCTTAAAACCAAGTCTTCGAAGGGCATTAGTTATAAGAGACTTCAGTAGCTATGAAGAAATTGTGCGTTGTGCTATCAAGGTAGAAATGGAAGTTGGTGTTACATATCCATCTCATGGTTTTGACAAGAAACGAAAGATGGAGTTCAAGGGGAAATCTCAGAATAATGGTGAAAAGAAGATGAATGTTTCCTTATGCACAAAGTGTGGAAAGAAGCATGGTGGAGATTGTCTTAAAGGGACTAGAAAATGTTTTAAGTGTGGAAAAGAAGGTCATCGAGCAGCTGAGTGTCGAAGTAATGGAAAAAGGGTTTCTAATGATGTGAATAAAGCAAACACTGCAGAGAACGCACCGCCAACACTTCAATGCTTCAAGTGGAAGGAAATGGGGCATTATGCTAATAATTGCCCTAATCCAAGGGTTAGTGATGATCAACATGAGCAACCACTGAAGGAAAAGGACAAAGGGAAATCACATGTGATCACTATTGGCAATGTTGAATATGACAACGATGTGGTGGAATGATTAAGTGTTTATGTAATGGGATTCCAAAATAATGTTGTATCATTGAGTATTGCAATATTTATTGATGTGGTATTCAAAGTGATTGAGATATTTTTTTGGAAATAAGATGATATGCGCATAATGAAGACGAGAAAATGAAATGTTTAATAGTATTCATGAGCTCATGATTGATATAAGGACTAAGTGATATCATGGTTTGAGTATATAGAATTTTGAGGATTTTGGTATGTGGAAAGTGTTAACTTTTAACTGCACTCATGTTTTCACTAAGGTATTCAAGAGAATACAGGATTAAGGACTTTGAATGTTTGGAATGTGACCAATAAGACATATCTTATGATATGTGGGGATCAACGACAGTATTAAATCTCTGGTAATCGTTGTCACTATATTATGAGAGTGGACTGCAGTATTATGTATAAGCCTAAAGATTAGACTGGATTATGTTGGACATAAGTTAGTATTGTTTAAGGATAGAAGATTTTGGATATTATTGATGGGATGTTATAGTAACGTAGTTTTAGAAAAAGGACAACCTGCAGGACGGGCGACAGCCCATCGCTTCGGACAAGGCTGTAGGAATCGAACCCACAACTGAAGTGCGACTGGCCTTTATCGCCTACCACTGACCTACAGGAAGTCCCTGTTTAGTAGAAACTAGTGTTATTATATTAAGCAGTATGATATATGAAGTATAAGCCCATTTTAGGAACCATATATGATTAATCCCACTATAGATCGACTTATGTATATAAATTTTGCTAACATTTTGAGACAGATGGAATGACCCGTCATTCTATCACATGATCTGCTAACACTTCACGAATAACAAATTCAACTTCATTTATTTAAGAGATGAAGTGGAAATTGTTAAAGGCACGAACAACAGTGAGATTGTACCAAAATAAAGTAATTATTTATTCTAATTCAAATTCTTTAACTTTAAGGAAATGATCTTGAAAACCAAAAATGTTGTCCTAGTTCTCTTATACCTGATGAATCAAATGGTACCTTAGATCGTCACAAATTTATGGATTTGTGATTACTGGCTTTTCCATAGCCATGTTCTCTACCACTCTCCATCAGAACATGATGGTTAGATTTCTCTTCCATATCCATATTTTCACCTCTGTAGAAACCCAGTGATTAGTTTATTTGGGTAATCGTTACATTTCATACTTTAGTTTTTAAATCCAAGTTTTGGTATTCCTTTTTAAGATGTGGGTTTCTATTAAAGAAACTTGTGAATAGTAAACCATTTATAACCCCGACGAATTTCGAGGGCGAAATTCATTTTAAGGGGGGTAGAATGTAACAGCCCGAGATTTTATGAAAAATATTCTTTTTTATTAATGTCTTGTGTTGTACGCTACACCAAAAGGAGCTTGCACAACACACATCCTTGACTTGCCTTGCATTACACGCAATCGCAACCTTCCTCGATAGCGTGTGTGGTACGTAATACTGAGTTTCACGAAACAATGATATGCTATTAAAATATTATTAAAACTAGCCGTTATGAATAGTAATAACCACTTTTTAAATTTTACAAATTTTAAAATGGACTTCATTTTTGGATTCGGAGTATCGAATTTAGCCTAAGGTGAAATTTTGGTACTTTTCGGATAACTTTCATATTCTGATGAATAGTGAAAATTACTAAATTATAATTAAAAAAAAACTTTTTTAATCGAAATAATTAATAGTGATAAATCATTAATTTGAGTGGTTTTAAAGTATATTTAGAATATATTTTTACAATTTAATACAATTTTGGTCATTGGATGTAATTTCACATTTAAACTAGACATAAACAAGTGTCAATCTTTTGATAGATATTGTTTCTTAAAAACACGCTATTTGTTTTAACAGCGGGATTTAATTATAAAATTAATGAAACTTTTATGTAATGAATTTGGTAAAATAGACTTCATTTTTGAATTCGTAATATGAAATATAGCTTGGGATGAAATTTTGGCACTGTTCTGAAAAACAACAATTTTTGATGAATAGTGAAACTACTAAGTGGTAGTTAAAAAACTGAATTTTTCATAAAACATAATTTTACCGCTTCTGTGAATGGAATTTCAAAAATCCGAGAGACACGGTTGATGTCAGTAAGTAAAATGTGGTTCAATGAGATGAAAATAAGTTTTGGTGAATAGAAACTTTTTACTTTTTTTTACCGCGGTTAATAGTAAATAGGGTAACTAAGGGTAAATATGATATTAATATTACCCTAACACATGTCCTAATTCTATTGGAAAAGTGTAATTCGACCAAAAACAAACTTAGGAATAAAATATGACCATTTAGGCCCACTTGGATTAGATTAGGACATTTATTATTAATTTATTTAAAGAAGGGTTAAAATAGTTAAAATCAAAGTTTAATAAGTAAATAATTTTTAATATAGGGTTATACATAAGATAAATTTGATTTTAAATATTCATTAGAAAGCTAAAAAGATTTAATACATTATGGTATTTTATTTGTAATTTTTAGACATCAAATAAGTTAATTTATTTATGACACAATGATGATGCAGTAATTATCTTATTAATAAAATATTGACATAATTGATGTTATAAACACCAAAATAAATATAATTTGAGACTTTTTATGAATTCCACTAATTTTCTAGGTTACTATGATATATTAGTGTTGATTTAATCAACTTGTTTCGAACATATAATTCTGTTATGACTTTCACAAAAATCATATATCAAATAGTGTCAAAATTGACACAAAATAGTTTTTAAATCAAATATTATATTATTAATTGTTATTTTATTCCTA
Source organism: Viscum album (assembly GCA_963277665.1). Classification (NCBI taxonomy): domain Eukaryota; kingdom Viridiplantae; phylum Streptophyta; class Magnoliopsida; order Santalales; family Viscaceae; genus Viscum; species Viscum album. The sequence goes on along the minus strand of OY728135.1, from coordinate 243,673,720 downwards.
AAAATCTAAGGTTCGGCCAAATGACTTAGATAAGGATATATATTTTAATAATAAACAATTTGGGGTTCGTTTGGCATGTTATAGTAAGTGTATTAACCATATAGTGAAAGAAAACAAAAAGACACGGTAAATTTAAATTATTTAACTTAGAGTTAAATCTAATTGATAAGGTTAAAATAATAACCTAAACTTGTCTAAATCCTATTTCGTGATAGGATTTCTAACCATCCCCACTTTAGCTTCGAAATAAGACCCTTTGGAACCATTATAAACCGATTTTGACTTTAAAATAAAATAATATTTTGAGGTATTCCTAAGGTGCCCCTCTCCTCCCTTATAAAAGGACACCTCCTCTCCCTCCTCCTCACACCAATTTGAGAACTCAATCTCGGACAACCCCTACCAAAATCTCTTCTCCACTTCCCTAAAAACATCCTAGAGGTTCTGGTCTTCCTCAAAGACCAATTTTAGTGCCCTAAGAGGAGGTCTCAAAGAGGCACTTCAAAGAAGAGGTAATTACCGTTACCAATTATTTCATCTTTATTTCTTCTTCCACTTCTTCTTCTTAGGTTGTTTCATTATGAAGTAATAACATCAGTATCACTAATATACTGATATGTTATTATAAGTATGAAACAACCCTATTTCACCATCTATCCATCCTACGGAAAAAGAAATCACCGCGCGTGCGTACGTACGGAATACCGTCTCCACGCCGTGGTGTAATCTATTTTCCACCACCACATTACATGGATGGGTATAATGGTGTAAATAATAACTATACATAGTTATTACAACATCATATTTATTCTGATATATTGTATGATCCACTCCAATTCAATTCAATATTTATAGAAATGATATCATCGCTCGTGCGTACGTACGGACTACCGTCTCCACGACGCGATGAGATTCATTCTCCATGTTAACCATTTAAGAATGATTATAATATATATATAAGAAATAATAATGAAATATATGACATTATAAAGCTACTGGATATATGTATATATATACATATGTATGTCATCTACTTACTTCCATTTCAAGACAATAAGGAAAGGAAAACAGCGTTCATGCGTACGTACGGACTACCGTCTCCATGAACGGTGTTTTTCATTTTATTTATCTACCTATTATATATATATATATACTGAATTTATATGATATATAAACCATATTTTATATTCTGGAAGTGAGTAAATCATGATATAAGTAATAATGATGTCAAGAACAACAAGTCAAAACACCTACGATAAATGAAACGATTTTACCCAAAACGCTTCTTTAACATAGAATTTACAAAAGAACGGGTAATATAATGTCATAAGTGAACCATATATGATATCATAACAATGAATATGATTCTTTAATAAGTCAATAACATGATTTAAATCATTATACAGGAGGTTCGGACACTTACAAAGCAAGTCGGACCTAAGGTAAGGGAAATATCACAATCTCATTTTTATCCGAGATTGTTTATACTTTGAAATTTACTGGGGTGTATTTTATTATCCAAATCCATGTTTCCTCAATATGTAATATTATTTCCATCCACCTAAAATAGTTTATATCCAATTTTACCCTTCGATGAGTTTTTTGTAAATGATATGAAAGTAATCTTTGGTTGTTTTTCATACGAGGTACTTTTTGACTTTTCCGACAAAAGTACGAAGAATGTATTTTTTAACTTATACGGCATGAATGGATTTTTAAAACATTGTTTCCAAGAAGCTTCCTTTACAGGTTTTCAAGTTTATTTTTAATCAACTTCTTTTATTTTAAAGTTGTATGACATGTTATGAAAGGAAAAATGTTTTTGAAGAAGAAAGGATATTTTCCTCAAGAATGGAGTTCAAGTGTTTTATCAAAATTATTTTCCATCTAAGATAATAAAGGGTTCTGTTTTTATCCCTATTATTAAATTGATTTGTTCATGTTGTGATGGAATTATTTTTATGAATTCCTTTATCTTATATGAATTGTTTTATGATGTCATGTTGTTTAAGAATCCCGTTTTTATTACATGAGTTATGCTATGATGTATGATTTATGATTATGTGGCACACATAAGAAAGGATTCATTATAAGATGGGTGGGACCTATATCTCCCTCCAATTCATTGGGTAAAGATTTTATATCTCATGAGATAGACATGGCTGGAACGGAAGGTTATTTCGGTTCAGTGATACAGGACTGAAACGAGGAGTGAACTCGGTTCAGAAAGGGACTTTGTCCACTAAGATAGTCTTGGCAATGAGTTATGACTAACAAGAAATGATTTTCCATGATTATGTGTGCATGCCACAAAGTTTCAAGTTTTATGTTATGATTATGGGGATCTCATTTTCACTTCTATGATTTATCCCATGTTATGATATTATGAGCTCTTTTGCAGGTTAAGATTTCCAAAAGCTATGTTCTTATGTATATGATGTGATTGATATTTCTTTTGTTTACCCTTACTGAGCATTTGAGCTCACCCTTTTATGTTTTCTTTTCCCCAGGATATAAAGAAAGGTTTTTAGGTAAAAAAAAAGGGAAGATCTTTATGGGAGATATTGAAGATCTTTCACCATGATTAGAAGATTACGTTCCGAATTTCCAAAGACACTAAACTATTACGATCCTTGTGTGTGTGTTTTTGTTATGTACTAAGTATTCCGCAAAAGTAATGTAATGTCCATGTACGATAAGCTTAGGGTCTCTACAGTTGGTATCAGAGGAAAGGTTTAGTCAACCTTTGGAAACTAGGATGCGAAAACGTTAGTGAGATCCCTAGAGATATTTCTAAGGTATGTCTAGGGATGTCCCTAGGGATAAGTATACGTATAGGTTATAGTAATAGAATTACGCTAACGATCATAGAATTAAACCTAAGATGTTGGATATTGAAGGTACTCCCCCTTTATTATGTTGTTTTCCCTAGCATGATTTTTGCCTCTCACACTATTCTTTTTGGGTTTTAGACGATGGCTGGAACCCGAAGGAACCGTGTTGATCAATGCAATGGACAATGCAATGATTGCCCTCCTGAACAAACAAATGTTATGGGAAATGGAGTGCAAAATCTTATTGCTATACTTACACAAGCTATGAATCATTCTGGACTTCCAAATGAGCAGAGAAGGGAACAATATTCTATTGAGTCCTTCATGAGGCAACGTCCACCTTCATTCAGTGGGTCTTCTGATCCACTTGTGGCTGAACAATGGATCAGTACTACTGAAAAGATATTTTCAGTTCTTCAATGTTCTGAACATGATAAAGTCATCTTAGCAGTATATCGTTTGGAAGGTGAAGCTGATCAATGGTGGAATCTTATCAAGAATACGAGGCCAAGAGATGAAATTGAGTCCATGGAATGGGACGAGTTCAAGAACTTGTTTTTCAGTAAGTACTTCCCTCGTATTCTTCGAAAAAAGATGGAGAAAGAGTTTCTTGAACTGAAGCAAAGGGACGATGAATCTGTTGGTACCTATGAAGCAAATTTTACAAGACTTGCAAGGTATGCTTCTGGAATTATCATCCAACCTGAAAGTAAAGTTGATCTATTTTTCAGTGGCTTAAAACCAAGTCTTCGAAGGGCATTAGCTATAAGAGACTTCAGTAGCTATGAAGAAATTGTGCGTTGTGCTATCAAGGTAGAAATGGAAGTTGGTGTTACATATCCATCTCATGGTTTTGACAAGAAACGAAAGATGGAGTTCAAGGAGAAATCTCAGAATAATGGTGAAAAGAAGATGAATGTTTCCTTATGCACAAAGTGTGGAAAGAAGCATGGTGGAGATTGTCTTAAAGGGACTAGAAAATGTTTTAAGTGTGGAAAAGAAGGTCATCGAGCAGCTGAGTGTCGAAGTAATGGAAAAAGGGTTTCTAATGATGTGAATAAAGCAAACACTGCAGAGAACGCACCGCCAACACTTCAATGCTTCAAGTGCAAGGAAATGAGGCATTATGCTAATAATTGCCCTAATCCAAGGGTTAGTGATGATCAACATGAGCAACCACTGAAGGAAAAGGAAAAAGGGAAATCACATGCGATCACTATTGGCAATGTTGAATATGACAACGATGTGGTGGAATGATTAAGTGTTTATGTAATGGGATTCCAAAATAATGTTGTATCATTGAGTATTGCAATATTTATTGATGTGGTATTCAAAGTGATTGAGATATTTTTTTGGAAATAAGATGATATGCGCATAATGAAGACGAGAAAATGAAATGATTAATAGTATTCATGAGCTCATGATTGATATAAGGACTAAGTGATATCATGGTTTGAGTATATAGAATTTTGAGGATTTTGGTATGTGGAAAGTGTTAACTTTTAACTGCACTCATGTTTTCACTAAGGTATTCAAGAGAATACACGATTAAGGACTTTGAATGTTTGGAATGTTACCAACATGACATATCTTATGATATGTGGGGATCAACGACAGTATTAAATCTCTGGTAATCGTTGTCACTATATTATGAGAGTGGACTGCAGTATTATGTATAAGCCTAAAGATTAGACTGGATTATGTTGGACATAAGTTAGTATTGTTTAAGGATAGAAGATTTTCGATATTATTGATGGGATGTTATAGTAATGTAGTTTTAGAAAAAGGAAAACTTGCAGGACGGGCGACAGCCCATCGCTTCGGACAAGGCTGTAGGAATCGAACCCACAACTGAAGTGCGACTGGCCTTTATCGCCTACCACTGACCTACAGGAAGTCCCTGTTTAGTAGAAACTAGTGTTATTATATTAAGCAGTATGATATATGAAGTATAAGCCCATTTTAGGAACCATATATGATTAATCCCACTATAGATCGACTTATGTATAAAAATTTTGCTAACATTTTGAGACAGATGGAATGACCCGTCATTCTATCACATGATCTGCTAACACTTCACGAATAACAAATTCAACTTCATTTATTTAAGAGATGAAGTGGAAATTGTTAAAGGCATGAACAACAGTGAGATTGTACCAAAATAAAGTAATTATTTATTCTAATTCAAATTCTTTAACTTTAAGGAAATGATCTTGAAAACCAAAAATGTTGTCCTAGTTCTCTTATACCTGATGAATCAAATGGTACCTTAGATCGTCACAAATTTATGGATTTGTGATTACTGGCTTTTCCATAGCCATGTTCTCTACCACTCTCCATCAGAACATGATGGTTAGATTTCTCTTCCATATCCATATTTTCACCTATGTGGAAACCCAGTGATTAGTTTATTTGGGTAATCGTTACATTTCATACTTTAGTTTTTAAAGCCATGTTTTGGTATTCCTTTTTAAGATGTGGGTTTCTATTAAAGAAACTTGTGAATAGTAAACCATTTATAACCCCGACGAATTTCGAGGGCGAAATTCATTTTAAGGGGGGTAGAATGTAACAGCCCGAGATTTTATGAAAAATATTCTTTTTTATTAATGTCTTGTGTTGTACGCTACACCAAAAGGAGCTTGCACAACACACATCATTGATTTGCCTTGCATTACACGCAATCGCAACCTTCCTCGATAGCGTGTGTGGTACGTAATACTGAGTTTCACGAAACAATGATATGCTATTAAAATATTATTAAAACTAGCCGTTATGAATAGTAATAACCACTTTTTAAATTTTAGAAATTTTAAAATGGACTTCATTTTTGGATTCGGAGTATCGAATTTAGCCTAAGGAGAAATTTTGGTACTTTTCGGATAACTTTCATATTCTGATGAATAGTGAAAATTACTAAATTATAATTAAAAAAAACTTTTTTAATCGAAATAATTAATAGTGATAAATCATTAATTTGAGTGGTTTTAAAGTATATTTAGAATATATTTTTACAATTTAATACAATGTTGGTCATTGGATGTAATTTCACATTTAAACTAGACATAAACAAGTGTCAATCTTTTGATAGATATTGTTTCTTAAAAACACGCTATTTGTTTTAACAGCGGGATTTAATTATAAAATTAATGCAACTTTTATGTAATGAATTTGGTAAAATAGACTTCATTTTGGAATTCGGAATATGAAATATAGCTTGGGATGAAATTTTGGCACTGTTCTGAAAAACAACAATTTTTGATGAATAGTGAAACTACTAAGTGGTAGTTAAAAAACTGAATTTTTCATAAAACTTAATTTTACCGCTTCTGTGAATGGAATTTCAAAAATCCGAGACACACGGTTGATGTCAGTAAGTAAAATGTGGTTCAATGAGATGAAAATAATTTTTGGTGAATAGAAACTTTTTACTTTTTTTTACCGCGGTTAATAGTAAATAGGGTAACTAAGGGTAAATATGATATTAATATTACCCTAACACATGTCCTAATTCTATTGGACAAGTGTAATTCGACCAAAAACAAACTTAGGAATAAAATATGACCATTTAGGCCCACTTGGATTAGATTAGGACATTTATTATTAATTTATTTAAAGAAGGGTTAAAATAGTTAAAATCAAAGTTTAATAAGTAAATCATTTTTAATATAGGGTTATACATAAGATACATTTGATTGTAAATATTCATTAGCAAGATAAAAAGATTTAATACATGATGGTATTTTATTTGTAATTTTTAGACATCAAATAATTTAATTTATTTATGACACAATGATGATGCAGTAATTATCTTATTAATGAAATATTGACATAATTGAAGTTATAAACACCAAAATAAATATAATTTGAGACTTTTTATGAATTACACTAATTTTCTAGGTTACTATGATATATTAGTGTTGATTTAATCAACTTTTTTCGAACATATAATTCTGTTATGACTTTCACAAAAATCATATATCAAATAGTGTCAAAATTGACACAAAATAGTTTTTAAATCAAATATTATATTATTAATTGTTATTTTATTCCAAAAAATCTAAGGTTCGGCCAAATGACTTAGATAAGGATATATATTTTAATAATAAACAATTTGGGTTTCGTTTGGCATGTTATAGTAAGTGTATTAACCATATAGTGAAAGAAAACAAAAAGACACGGTAAATTTAAATTATTTAACTTAGAGTTAAATCTAATTGATAAGGTTAAAATAATAACCTAAACTTGTCTAAATCCTATTGCTTGATAGGATTTCGACCCATCCCCACTTTATCTTCGAAATAAGACCCTTTGGAACCATTATAATCCGATTTTGACTTTAAAATAAAATAATATTTTGAGGTATTCCTAAGGTGCCCCTCTCCTCCCTTATAAAAGGACACCTCCTCTCCCTCCTCCTCACACCAATTTGAGCACTCAATCTCGGCCAAACCCTGCCAAAATCTCTTCTCCACTTCCCTAAAAACATCCTAGAGGTTCTGGTCTTCCTCAAAGACCAATTTTAGTGCCCTAAGAGGAGGTCTCAAAGAGGCACTTCAAAGAAGAGGTAATTACCGTTACCAATTATTTCATCTTTATTTCTTCTTCCACTTCTTCTTCTTAGGTTGTTTCATTATTAAGTAATAACATCAGTATCACTCATATACTGATATGTTATTATAAGTATGAAACAACCCTATTTCACCATCTATCCATCCTACGGAAAAAGAAATCACCGCGCGTGCGTACGTACGGAATATCGTCTCCACGCCGTGGTGTAATCTATTTTCCACCACCACCTTACATGGATGGGTATAATGGTGTAAAGAATAACTATACATAGTTATTACAACATCATATTTATTCTGATATATTGTATGATCCACTCCAATTCAATTCAATATTTATAGAAATGATATCATCGCTCGTGCGTACGTACGGACTACCGTCTCCACGACGCGATGAGATTCATTCTCCATGTTAACCATTTAAGAATGATTATAATATATATATAAGAAATAATAATGAAATATATGACATTATAAAGCTACTGGATTTATGTATATATATACATATGTATGTCATCTACTTACTTCCATTTCAAGACAATAAGGAAAGGAAAATAGCGTTCATGCGTACGTACGGACTACCGTCTCCATGAACGGTGTTTTTCATTTTATTTATCTACCTATTATATATATATATATATATACTGAATATATATGATATATAAACCATATTTTATATTCTGGATGTGAGTAAATCATGATATAAGTAATAATGATGTCAAGAACAACAAGTCAAAACACCTACGATAAATGAAACGATTTTACCCAAAACGCTTCTTTAACATGGAATTTACAAAAGAACGGGTAATATAATGTCATAAGTGAACCATATATGATATCATAACAATGAATATGATTTTGTAATAAGTCAATAACAAGATTTAAATCATTATACAGGAGGTTCGGACACTTACAAAGAAAGTCGGACCTAAGGTAAGGGAAATATCACAATCTCGTTTTTATCCGAGATTGTTTATACATTGAAATTTACTGGGGTGTATTTTATTATCCAAATCCATGTTTCCTCAATATGTAATATTATTTCCATCCACCTAAAATATTTTATATCCAATTTTACCCTTTGATGAGTTTTTTGTAAAAGATATGAAAGTAATCTTTTGTCGTTTTTCATACGAGGTACTTTTTGACTTTTCCGACAAAAGTACGAAGAATGTTTTTTTTTAACTTATACGGCATGAATGGATTTTTAAAACATTGTTTCCAAGAAGCTTCCTTTACAAGTTTTCAAGTTTATTTTTAATCAACTTCTTTTATTTTAAAGTTGTATGACATGTTATGAAAGGAAAAATGTTTTTGAAGAAGAAAGGATATTTTCCTCAAGAATGGAGTTCAAGTGTTTTATCAAAATTATTTTCCATCTAAGATAATAAAGGGTTCTGTTTTTATCCCTATTATTAAATTGATTTTTTCATGTTGTGATGGAATTATTTTTATGAATTCCTTTATCTTATATGAATTGTTTTATGATGTCATGTTGTTTAAGAATCCCATTTTTATTACATGGGTTATGCTATGATGTATGATTTATGATTATGTGGCACACATAAGAAAGGATTCATTATAAGATGGGTGGGACCTATATCTCCCTCCAATGCATTGGGTAAAGATTTTATATCTCATGAGACAGACATGGCTGGAACGGAAGGTTATTTCGGTTCAGTGATACAGGACTGAAACGAGGAGTGAACTCGGTTCAGAAAGGGACTTTGTCCACTAAGATAGTCTTGGAAATGAGTCATGACTAACAAGAAATGATTTTCCATGATTATGTGTGCATGCCAAAAAGTTTCAAGTTTTATGTTATGATTATGGGGATCTCATTTTCACTTCTATGATTTATCCCATGTTATGATATTATGAGCTCTTTTGCAGGTTAAGATTTCCAAAAGCTATGTTCTTATGTATATGATGTGATTGATATTTCTTTTGTTTACCCTTAATGAGCATTTGAGCTCACCCTTTTATGTTTTCTTTTCCCCAGGATATAAAGAAAGGTTTTTAGGTAAAAAAAAGGGAAGATCTTTATGGGAGATATTGAAGATCTTTCACCACGATTAGAAGATTACGTTCCGAGTTTCCAAAGACACTAAACTATTACGATCCTTGTGTGTGTGTTTTTTTATGTACTAAGTATTCCGCAAAAGTAATGTAATGTCCATGTACGATAAGCTTAGGGTCTCTACAAATGGTCCTTGTTATGTGAAGCTGGTAAAAGATTCTATGAGTTTGTTCGTTTTGAAAAATCAGAAGCTGAGAATAGGATGGTATCAGTAGTGAATGGAAAGAGAATATCTTTTTCTTCTTTTGAGTGGGATGAATGCCTGATGGTTCCACATGAAAGAGAGTTTGGGTATTTCTCAAAATCAATACCTCCTACCAGTGAACTCTTTGAGTATAAAGCTACTTCAGAAGAATTAACAGGAAATTGTACACCAAGAAAGGTAGTTGCTATAAAAATTGATGGAGAGAACTAGTTATTGTTTACGTTCATCCAACATGTGCTAAGTCCAAGAAGAGGGGATTGGCATATCTGAAATACCAAGACATTTATTTTCTCCATCTGTTAAGACATGGTGTTAAGGTGAATCTTGGTAGACTATTAATGATTCAAATTGAAGATATGACCTGGCGAAAATAAAAAAAACTAATGCTCTATTCTTTTCAAAACTGATCTATGTGATGATCAAGGTAAGAGGTGTGGCTAAGTCTCAGGATGAGATAGTGGTTATGAAAGACAATATTTTTATTACCAAAAAATCAGTAAATACATTAAGATCAATTGGAATCCATGGATAAGATATTGGGACAGTGATATTGAGAATTTGTATGATAAGTTTAATCCTGGGTATCATCCTTCTAGGCCCAAGGATGTAAGGGATCTAGGTCTAGAACCTGATGAAGAGGAACCTTAGTATAGTGATGATACTGATGAAGAGGATACCTCCATAGTTGAGGGACGGGATCTGGACTTGCCTCCATGTCCTGTTGTTGAAATTGTATCATCTAGAAATGAAATAGTTTTTGGAGTAATTAATGAAGAAGCCCCTATTGATGAGGAGGAAAAATTTTCTCCAATGAATGAAGAAGAAGTCCATGAAAGTAGAGAACATGTTTCTGATAGATGAGATGAGAACACCTTGAGTTGGGATCCATTGATTGGAAGTATTATTGTGCTTATAGAGGTTGCTATTGGCAACGTAGATAGACCTGCACCTATTCCTGATGAGCCTCCCGCTGTTAGAGAAATGGAAATGCTTGTGGAATATTCTTCTGAGGAAGACTGAGCTGCCGAGGGTGCTATTGTTGTAAATATACATGAGAATGCACAGATTGAGGGGGAACATCTTACCAGACTTGGCAATGTTTCAGTAGCTGTTGAGATTGAAGACTAGGTAGAAGAATCAGGTTTTTTAGTATTTGGATTGGACTATCCTGATTCTGAAAATGAGACACCCATCAATAGACCTCCTGCCACTTATAATCTCATTTCTGAATCTTTTCTAGAGGATTTGCTAAGAAAAGTTGATTTAAACCATTTTAAGTTTGATATCTCGGCCAGTTTCTTAGAAGAAATGAAAAGAATGGAAACCTTTTTAATATCTTCTATTTAGTCTGTGACGACTGAAGCTGTAGCTGGTGTTTTGGATGAAGTTAAGACCTTCCAGAATCAAATTTCAAGCTCGGCAGAGGATGTTGAATCTCTAAAGAAATCGATTGTCTCTATGGAGTCTTATATGTGCTCTAAATCTCAAGTAGACAAAGACTTGGCTTTTTTTAAGAGTTTAGTTGGCCAAATGGTATCAGTTTTTGAGGAATTTAAGAATTCCATGGAACAACATGTTAACACCCAGGAATCGATTTTGAAAAATCTCATAAGTGTGCTGACTAAATACTTTAAGGAAACAATTTACTTTACTATTGCATCTCTATGTACTACCATGCCTTCTTTGGATATTGATTAGATTTGAGCTGTGATGAGAGAAGAGATTGGACATTTTTCTACTAGTGGCTCTATAGACTCTACTGCTTTGACCCAAGTCATGACTACCACGAGGGATATAATGCATATTGTTCATAATTATAAGAGAAAGACCACTGCTTCTCAAAAAGAGGTCAAAGACAAAGTGGATTTCTATTTCCAAAGGATCTACACAAAGCATCAGATCAACAACCATTTCAATCTTCTGTTAGAAAACATGAAACTATCTTCAGTCACTGAAGCATTCAAAGAACAAGTGAGCAAGCTCAGAAAATTGACTTCTACTCTAGAAATGTTTATGGAGAACAAGGATGACTTTATCTCTGCTATGGAGAGAAGAGGAGTAATCATTATGGACTTTAGGAATATATTGCTTCCATTTTTACATATAGACAGTACTCCTATCATTGCACCTCCAGCACTGCCATCCTCTTCTTAGTCAGCCTCTATTCCTCAGATTACATAGGCTCAATCTATTAGAAGCATGAAACCACTGATTACTCTGAGAAGTACCCATTATAGGCTAGGGATAGTCCCTATTTCTCAAACTCCAGTGGTGCTTTCTGGAGTTCCCATGCCTGGGTCTACCTCCGAACCCAATGCCAAATCCAAAGTGGACCTTCAAAAGGTTGACTGAATAGTGGCTAGGACATTTGATAGGAATCACTTGTATTCATTTTTTATTTCATTGTATCTTTTTTCCTCATTAAATACATATGATATTATTATCTTTTAGCTTCTGTTACTTCTCTCATTATTTTTTTACTAATTTTTTATAATAAAAAAGGGGGAGAAATATGAGAAATACGAGCATAATATAAGCATACTTCATATAAGGGGGAGAAATATGTAATATATGAGCATAATATTTTCTAACTCTAATATAGTTGTTTCATATCTCTGGTATATTTATTTTATAATTTTACATCTGATACATTTTTATGTAATACACTATTCTCTGATACATTGCAACTTATTTTGGAATTATAATATCATAATTTCTAATTATCAAAAATGGAGAGATTGTTGACCTCACCTGTTTTGATTATCTCAATTATGTTTCAATATGCTTTGATAATCCCAAATAATGTTTATCTTTAGATTAATTCTTATTTCAATCAATGAAATCTTATTATTAAGTTGATAAAATTTCCAAATGAGCATTGGAATTTATTTATCAATGGTTATCTATGTTTATACTTGTTTAGAAATGTTACAAACTCAATCTGGATATGTTTTTCATAGAACAGATAAGTATTAAGTGCTGAAAAAACTGATACAGACCAACCGGTACATAGTCTACTGATAAGTAAATGTCCCTGGTACATAGTTACTGATACAATCTACAGATAAAAAAAGACATACATACAACTACCGATATGAAGTCCACCAAACAAACAGCTACTGATACAAAGGTCTCAGGTACACTGCTACCGATAAGGCTATGTACACTGGTAAAAAAGTCTACGGATATAGATAAGGTCACTGGTATACATAGTTAATGATACAAGTTTGCTGATACAGAGAGACATAAAACTACATATGAAGTCTACAAGAATTCCACCAATAGAAAGAGCTATCGATTGAAGGAGCTACCGATAGAAGGAGCTACCGATAGAAGGAGCTACATATAGAAAAAGCTACCGATAGAAGGAACTACCGATAGGAGAAGCTAATGATTCCTGCAAGCTACCACAATAAAGGATATCAGTTACCGATACATAAGATCTACTGATACAAGCTCATTGATACTAAGAGCTAATGATGGAAATCAGTCACAGTTTCTCTAAACAATATTTCTATTTTTTATTTACAAACGGTCATATTTGATGTTTTTAATGCACCTTTTATTAATTAATGATAGTGGTTTGCATTTCAGGAATAGTACCTCGTACCTGTAAAAAGGTAATCATTCCTATTGCTGGAGCTAAAGCTATATAAGGGGACCTCGAACTACTAAAGATATGGTGTGGTTGTAGTGGTGGTCAATCAATCGTTCCATGCACATATGAGACAATCTTCCAGAAATACTCAATGACTTACATGCATCGAAGAAGAAGGATGAATATATGCTGAATCTGTAGAACCTGAACATTCATGAAGAAAAGAGCTTCAACAATTTCACCTTCTTTCAAGCTGATTAGGCTGATCAATGTGGACCTAGAAGTCAAATACAAAAAACGACACTCTGTTTCTTAACAAAAACCAGAGAAGGAATCAAACCCTCATCTGCATTAATCTGAGGAGTCCAGATCTTCACTCAAAACACATAGAACATTCTAAACTCATCTCTATCTGTTTAGTTCTATTGTGTTTCATTTATTTACATTTTGAGGAGTGTGTGTGCCATGTAGTTTTAGACACACACTGTCTTCTATGTTGAACTGGAGGATATCTAAAATCCTCAATCAAACCTTATGAATTATTTTTGATTCCCACTATGGAAAGTTGTAGAGGTCAAGTGTGATCTGGATAGCCTCTGTGCTGTTGTTTTTTTTTCGCATGAAGAACTATGGTAGAGGTCATATGACCTGGATAGTCTTTGTACTGTTGTAAACCTCGATCCAGGGTATGGATCATAGATTATTTAAAACTATTTGAGAGTACTACGTCTCAACATGAGACTTAACCTATTGGTTAAACCTGCTGTGCTTGTTTATTTTGTTTTAAACTATTTTAAATATTCCGCTGATAATTACTTTAAATATAAATTTGTTTTACAGTTACTCTAATAGTTAAACTAGCATGTATTTATAACTTTTGTAAGCCAGTAAGTTAGTTTCAAAAGTTAATTATTCTTCATGTTGAATTTACTTCAAAATAATCAATCTCTTGAGAAACTAATTGAAAACATATAATCTTTATAAGTTCACTAAAATTTATTTTTTATTTATTTTGTGGTTTTTAATCATAAAGATTTTAACTAAAATTTTTAATTGGATCTCAATTCACCCCCCCTCTTGAGTATCCACTTCGACCAACAGAACCATTATAAAAATTCCATGAAAGTATTGAGTAACATCAACATAGCTTATCTTAAATGGGAAATAAATTTTAATGATATTTTAAAAATATTTCTTGAGAAAAATATCCATTATTCTTTGAATATGTATTTTTATTACGTAAAACCATTTGAAAATAATTTTCATAGTAACTACCATGAAAATTTATTAATAATACTTTTAAATAATTTAGGAAACCTTTTTCCTTGAAAAAATATAACATAATATTTAAAATGTTTTAAAATAACTTTTCTTTAGAAATATATTGAATACATATAAATAAATCTTGAAAATATTATGAAAACTTTTTTACTTGAAAACATATGAAAGAACCATGAAAATGATTTAAAAATATATTCAATGAAAATATTTTGAAATCATGTAAATAAGGGTTAAAATCATTTTGAAAAACAATTTCCTTCAAATATTATAAAATAATATTGAGAAGATTATGAGAAAAAATTTCATTGAAAATTATTTCTAATTTTATTCTTAAATATTATATTTCTAAAAATGAAAAGTAAGCATCAAATAAATGATGGTTGGTAATTCCTTACATGTCGTACGAGGTAAAAATAACATATCATTTGCACCGAAAAAAGGATATAAAAATTTATTTTTTGGGAAGTGAAAAGAATATTCCTTAGATGATATTGGTAAAATAAAATAAAGGTTAAAATATATTATATGTTTTATAGGAGAATGGTATAATATTCTTGGAAGCCTTTTTAGAAAACAAATATTTTTGACTAAAGAGAGGGTAAAGTTGGGATTTCTTAAAAACACTTTAATAACTATTTTATGTAACAATGTGTAGAAATATGGCACGAATACATTAATGTAGAATTAATAACTATAGAGGATGGTAATTAATAAATTTTATGATATATGGATCATAATATTTCATCAATGGAAGCATAAGAAAAATAATCTTGAGAAGCGATGAGATTGTTTCAATAAACTCTTATCACTTGGTTACATGGGATTATTTTATCCATGTAAGAAAAATAAATTAAAATATTATTAAAGTATAATTAATGGAATTATATTCATGTTATAACATTTAAAATGGAAATATACATATCACAAATATGAATTTAGGTGGATAATAAAACATGATTCTCAAGGACGGAAAATTGAGAAAAAACTGTTTAACTGATTTCATAACATTTGAAACAAATCCCCATGAAATAAAGATCATATAATGTAAAGGTGAATACCGATAAAATTAAGTATAAGATACATGGAATAACATCATGGGAATTAAATACACCACACGAAAGGGAGGAGTGGAGAACATACCATGGATTTCAAGGAAATAAAAAGTTAGATGGAGTCCCCTTACCTTGAGTCTTAAATCTCATCAGACTCGATCAAACCACCTATATAATAAATATAAATTTATTATAAATAATTTAAAGAACCATATTACTGTGTCTTATAACATGTATTTTTTTATTGTGACCTTATATTACAATCTTTTAACCGTCATATGTTAAGGTTTCACTTCAGATAATATTCACATTGTTTTTCACATGTGTCTTAATTTGTTATATTGTTGGTCCTTATACTTATATAGTGATGCCAAAAATTAAACCATGATATAAATATCAATTATATTAAAAAAAACCTGTACTATAGTACACCATATAATATAGATGTATGAAACTTAATACACAGTTTATGGGGATGACAAGTTGTACGTATGCATGAACACCATTTCCATTTATTTATCGTGTTGATGGAACAAAAGTAAAAGACATATATATGTATATATATATATATAATAGTTATACAATATTGATTTTATCATATATATCATATATATTTAGTGAATCCATACATAATATAGTATATTAAGTGTATGAACGAATCACATCGTTTTGACGGAGCTGTTGTTTGAACTTCCTCAAACAAAATTATCGTATTAAAAAAATGGAAATAATAAATATTTGTGTTTTAAAATAATTATATAATATGAAATAAATAATAAATATTATATATAAAATATATATAAAAATTCCATTGTATTGTTTTCCAGGAGAGGTAGTAAAGGAAAATTGAACCATCATCGTTTAGCGAGACGGAAGTCCACCTACACATAAAATATATATTCATTTCCCATTAGATAGATGCGTGAGTATGTTTAGGTAGAAATCCTAAATTAAAAAATCATAGTATATTGATTATATATGTTTTGTTATATTATGATTTAATAAGTTGATTTTTGGGAGAGGATAAAGAAAATAATAGAAAGGAGTTAGAGGGAGGGTGTTACCTCTTAATCAGGTAACTCCTTTTGGTTTTCACAATAGGGTTACCTTGGAAGGATTTATAACAAAATGAGGATTTAATGGGGAAGTTAGGGATTCTAGGTATCTACTTGGGAAGGTTTTTGGTCAATCCAAATAGGATTTATTGCAATTAGTATGTGGGAGGAGTAGAGGCCTTTTATAATGGAGGGGGCGACACTCTTGGAATATTTTAAAGGAAAGGAACCCCACCCATGTTTTTTATTTAATATAGAAAAATAATGGTTCAATGTTGGGAAAATACAGTATAGGGTCTAAATGTGGAATGTTGATGGATTTAGAAAAAGTGTGTAGGTCTTTTTGGGCCTTTATGTTATGGTTTAGTACCTTATTATCTTTATTTTAACCTCAATCATTGTAATTAATTTTAATTATTGCCCTTATAATTTTGATAAAAAACTACGTTTAACTTATTAGAAATTATAAATTATATAGACTCCAAAAAAGGAATCAATTTTTATAGATTCTATTCATTTAAGCGGTATAAATTAATTTAAAATCAATTCCGTATTCGGGCCGACAATGTAGGGTTTTAAAGTAAAAATGATCCAAAGTTTGCTAAGTTTTTATATTGAATTTCAAAGTTAAATTGGATAAAATTACCTACACTGGATTAATTAATAAAAATAATATCTAATTAAACTTTTAAACCAAATTAAAATATAATTTTACTCATAAATAAGTTAGATGAAAAGGAAGTTTTGAATTAAAATCCAATATTTTTAACTATTTATTAAAAATGAAACCATACAGAAAAATACCAAAAATTTATCCTAACTAAACTTTTATGTCTAAATTCTTAATATAATGTTTATACTGACATATATAATATATAAATGTTCAAAAAACGATATTTAAAATGGTTTCTCCATTAAAAGGTTATAAAACAACTTTTATAAAAATATAGGTTTCAACCATAAAATTTAATTTGTTATTTTAATATCTCTTTAAAATCTATTAGATGAATATAAAAAATTATTTTATTTAATATAAAATATATATATTACATTAAAACCACTAAATAATTATAATTTATTTATTTTATTAGGGTTAAAACAACTTGGAATGAATAATAATAGTTTTCTATAAAAAATACTCCCTTTAAATTCAATTGGTTCTTATATTAATTTTTAACTAATTATTTTATTTTATATTTTATAAAAAAACATATATTTACCCTAGCCTATTATAAAATATAATTTAACTTTTAGGTTATATATTATTATATTATTTTTTAATAATATATTATTGTTTGGTAACACTCAGTCTTGCATGTCATACAAGCCATCGAGGAATGTCTTTATTCTATACAATACAAGTTAACATAAATCTCCCATGTAGAGGAAACTAAAATTTCTGTTTTATGTAGTTAATTTAAGAAAAAAATGATATTTCATATAAAATAAACTATTTTTAGTGTTGCATTAAATACAAAATATCAAAAAGATTAAATTAATTCAAAAATAATAATTCAAAAAATATTGGGGTATTACAAAAACCATCATGATCGTGAGGTAGATTCGTTGGTAAAAACAATCTCTAAAAACCATTCCCATAATGATAAATAATTTTAAAAAGAAAAATATACCAAGGGATTATCTTTCCTAGGTTTCCAAAACTCATTACTCTCTACTAGGGAGATAATAATAGAAATAACTTTTCACCCACTTCAAACTCTTGATCATTCCATCAATTACAAACATAACGTTTTTGTTGACTATGAGATTATCTTATGTGATATTGAATAGATCAAACCTACCCTTTAATTTACTAAAGTAGATATAATCCCAAGAGACTTATTTCCCCAAAATCATTCCTGAAATCTAGAGTTCTCCACTTCTTACTATAGAGGGCTTCATAAAGATCCATTTGAATACTAGATTAAAAGCTATTGTTGTATGATATTTCAACCAATAGTATACATCGATACAAACCACCATTAAAATAAATAGAGAATTATCTCAACATCTACTATAGATTTTTAATCGTACTTTTAGAAAAAACATCTATCTGAGGATGATAAGTAGTTATAAAACATAACAATGTATCTAGATCATTCTAAAAAATTTTAAATAACATTAAAGTAAACCTCGAGTCACGATGACATATAACAGAAATTGGTTCTCCATTTAATCTACCCACTTACATACAATATATTATAGAAATATGATCAAGAGTGAAATTTTTACCAACAATAATAATGTGTTCCGAATTTGTAAGGTTATCAAATATAACCCTTATAAAATTTTAGTATTTTGATGTTTTTGAAATTCCGATGAAAAAAACATGGTAATTGATTTCCATTTCCATTTTGGAATGGATAATGGTTTTAAAATACCCTTAGAATTATGTCGTTCACCCTTATCTTTTTAAAAATGCCATGCACAATGAATCATTCTCTGAAATATCATTCTTCATTCCATACCACCAGAAATACTCATTTAGGTCCCTATACATCTTTGTACATCCAAGATGAATAGAGAACAAATAACTATGAGGCTTATACAATAGATATTTAAATTTTGGTATTATAGGGATTACAAAATGGATGATTAACCAGTTTATACAATCACAATCATTTTTTAACTCAGGATCATTTCTCGCCTTCTTTTGTATCTCTACATATTGATTCTGTTCCACAATAATCTTTTCTTGTATATATTGTTGAAGATTAAGTTGAGATAGATAGGATTTATCCCCTACCATTAAAATTTTTTGATCGATCATTTTAAAATACCAAAATATTGTATATTTTTTATCCATATCATAGATATGTTATCATGATCCTTTTGAATTAATGCATATACTGCACTATTCTCTTTCCCATGGTGGAAGTGTATGGAGTAGTCATATTCTTTAATCAACTCCAACCATATTATTTCGTTAATATTCAACTCATTTTTAGTGAAAACATACCTTAAACTTTTATGATCATTATATATTTCATTACTTTCTCCATAAAGATAATTCATTTATATATTTAATAACCAACTTACATCAGATAACTAAAAATCAGGAGTTGGGAAATATTTCTTAGGTATTTTCAATTTTCATGTGGCATAAGCTATCACCATATAATTTTTCATGAATAAATATCCCTTACCCAACTTTTATACACAAATATAGATCAAAACACATTCTATAATATAAAGTAGTGTGCGAATTGGTGCCCTGAATAACCTTATTTTTATCTCCTTGAAATTCTCATCAAATTCCTCAGTCCAAATGAACGTACTTCCTTTCTGATTCAACTTGCTTTGTGTATTATATAATCATGAGTAATATATAAAAAATAATATATAATATATATCCAAAATAAGAAACTTAATGATCACAATTTCAATTTTTGTTATAGGACAATGTTCAATAACTTATTTCCTTGCTGGATGTAAAGGCACCCCCACATGAGATTATGTTTCCGAAAAAAGAAACCTTCTGAATCCAAAATTAAAACCTAGTAAAATTTTCATAAAGATTCGCCTTTATCAGGTTTTATAGTAACATATTTATGTTTTTTTCATGTACCCTATTTCAAAATGAATATAAAATAATATATTCTATAAATACGACAAAAATACTGATCAAGATAGTCTGTAAAGACTCTTTTCATTAAATACATGAAGATATAGGATGAATTTATAAGACCAAAAGAAATCACAATAAATTATTAGTGTCTATAAATTTTATGAAATGTTGTCTTGGGTATATCAACCTTATATACCCTCAATTGATGATATCCAAAATGATGATCAATCTTAGAAATGTACTATTCTCTACATAGTTGATCAAATAAGTCATCAAAATGGGAAAGAGAATATTTTTTCTAGATATTGATTTTATTAAGTTCTTCATAATCAATTAAAATTATCATTTATTCAAATTTCCTCTTAAGAAACAAAATAGTTTCACCCTAAGGTGACACACTATGGTATATGAATCCCATTTCAAGGTTCTCTTGGAGTATCTTCTTCAATTCCTATAACTTATTTGAGGCCATTAAATAATGAGACATTCGAATTGGGACAGAACCTTGTATGAGTTCTATTGAAAATTGAACATCATGATATGGTGGAAGGCCGACAAATTATTCCAAAAAAGACATCAAAAAAATAATGTATAATAGGTGTAACCTTAATTTTGGGTTTCTCCCAAAACATATGAGACATAAAACCATTGTTTATAAGAATTAAGACTCACAATATGGAAGTAATTTTTATAGGAAGTTCATATTCATCCTTACATCAATATATGATTATAGATTCATACCAAATATGAAATGTGAATTCCATTAAAAAAATTCATATGATCTCTATATATTGAAATATAATACACTACAAGAATCAAGTTGAATTTTAATAAATGACCAATATCAATATTTTTCAGAATAAATTTCTCACAACCTTCAACTAGATAATAATTATAAACTTGTGATATAATCTTTGTTTCATTAAGAGTCTTCACAGCTAATGAAACATTGAATTATTGAGGCAATATAGTGATCCACTTAGAATATTATTCATATATAAAAGAGTCGGTGGGTCCAAAATAAAACAAGTCATTAGGTTCTATAGAGTGGATGGTATGTATAAATTTTACCAATTTATTATTTTACTCGACATCACCTGTATTTACAACATGTGATTTCAAATTGTATTTTTCTATATGAGGTCTATAATCTATATAATTATTTATAACCAACATATTTGGTAATTTAATATCATAAGGATGATCTTCCATTCACTTAAGGCATTGAATTTTTGGAGGTTCATTATGTGCACCCTTTTCTCTATTCACATCATTAGATATATTTTCCCCATAACATTAGTAGTAAATTTCTTGATCAACTTATTTCCCATATTTAAAACATTAACTAGTCCCCTTAAGAATGTTTCCTCCATGTTTCCTTCCCCGCATTGATCATATAGGAAACCTCATATTCTTTTCACTATGGTTTTTATATTTTTCCTTTGAATTCCAATTTTCAATTCTTATCGAACCCAAATGATATATGTTTAATTTTAATCTCCATATCAACCTTCATATCACATCAATCAATTTACTCATAGCTATTTAACATCCTTATGGACAATTCCCTTCAAATACATGGTTTTAATCCATTGTAGAATATATCAACTTTTCTTTTAGGTTGGATTATAATTATAAAATCCTAACTTCCACATATTGTAATATTTTTTTATATGTACCAAATGATTCATCAAGCTTTTGGTTAATCTTAAGGAACTAATTATTTATCTTCATTAAAAGAATATGAGGATTATAGTTATTTAAAAATATGTTCTTGAACTCATCTCATTAAATTGAGTCAATTTCATATCATTTCCTCATATTCTTGATATGAGTCTGTCATTGATATGCTTCACCTTCCAAATTATACACATGAAAAACTAATTTATCAAGATCTGAATATTGAAGAACACAAATTATTTTTTTCGTGGTACAAATCCGTTGTTGAGCCATAAGTGGATCGAAAGACCCACTGAATGAAATTGGACTCTTCCTCATGAGGGAATGAATGGAATTTTGTTTCCTCTATTTATTATTTATATTTCTATTATAATTCATAGATAGTCTGACCATTATAATAATATTTTTCATTCCATTTCCAAATAAAATTGTTTTTATCTATAGGGAAATAGTTTTATTTCCCCTCACATTTCTCATTAACATGGTTCCTTTATGTTCTTATCATTGACTAAAATAAAAAATCATAGTGTGAGATACACTAATCACAACAAGAAAATAAAATAATCAAGGGAAATTACATGTAAAATTTCAATTTATGAAACCATAGGTATAATCCCAAGTTATTCATTATTATTACCAAAATCTATGATTCTATCATATACATAGATATATAATTGAGGTTCTTACTAATATTTTCTCATCATTGTTTCCAAATGATAACTAAACCTTTCTATGATACAATCTATAACATCCCATACATTTCATATATAAATATTATATATAAATAGAATAATATTCATACATAACATAAAAAACACACCATAACTATATAGGTTGATTTTCTTTGGAATCATGGAATAATAAAAAAATTGATCCTTAAAACATATACAACATATCCCACTTATTCCTTCATAAATAAAACACTTTTTGAAACATCTAAATTAATGAATTAATTCATATATTGTGGGAAATAAACATATAAATGGGTGAGATCAGATGCTCAATTAGGTTAAATAACGGAGATATAAATCATTTCATAATAATAATAAATAATTTCATATGAAAATATTGACAATTATACTATTCTTACCAAATATCATGATATCAGGTCATGGGAAAAATCATTGGAGTTCATATATAATAAAATAAAATATTCTATTAGAGCATAACCCAAGACATGGAATTTCGGAATGAAAATATGAATAGAAATTCAGTTAAATATTAATCAAGTATCATTTCTGCGGCCATCATAGGGGACAAAGTCCTTTACTAAACTTGAATTACTCCTCATTCTAGGCTTATATTACTAAACCAAGTTTAGTCGAAGTTCCAGTCTTGTCAATCTCATAAAATAAAAATATTTTCCCAATAAATAAGAGGGAGCTATAGGTCCCACCACTCACATAATAAAATCCATACATCTGTGTGATATAATAATATAATTAACTCATCATATCAAAACCCATAAAAATAAATGGGATTTAGGAACATAATTCTATCATAATATATCCCATAGAACAAATGGGTTTCATAAAAATTATTACATCTTAAACCAAAACCATTAATAGAAATAGTAGTGATAGAATCAATGAAAAAATTCTTCAATAAATCATAAGTGACATAGAATAATGTTATCAAAAATGGAAAGTAGTTTTTAGAGATAACATGAAAATTATTCTGAAGGAAAATATCCTTTCATCACTGAAAACATTTTCTTTTCTTAAAAATAAGAGTGACTTTAAAAGAAATAATATTCATTGAAAATAAATATTTAATGTTGTATGGGAATATTAGAGGAATTTTGGAGTCCTAAAAGTTCAAAAAATCAATTCTTCCATATATGTTAAAAAAAATTCCTTTTGTACTTTCATCTGAGAAGTCCAAAAGTAAATTGTTTGGAAAACGACAAAAATATTCATTTTCATACATTTTAGTAAAACTTCCCACATTGGAAAAAATAAAATTAATCAATTTTATAATAGTAGTAAATTTATTTTGGAATATATATTTTCGAAACATGGAAATGGAAGATGAATATTCCCCTTCAGATGCTAATGTATAAACAATCCTAAATAATAATTAGATTGTTAAATTACCTAATACCTTATGTCTTATTTACTTCATACATATCCAAACATCCAATATAATGTTTTAAATAATGTCATTAATTTATAAATGAAAAATATTAATATTTATAATATTATATATTATCCTATGATATTATCTTATCACCTATTTGTTAAAAATATTTCATTACTATAATTCTCTCGGTAGTTATGTACTTCATTTTTCTAGGCATGTTTTATCATATAATTTACATATATTGTGAATAGAATTTAGTTCCTTAATATATAAAATGATATTAAGGTTATATATAACATATATATTAAATATATAAATTTATATAATCCTTCTTAAATGGTGAAAAAGGAAAATTAATCGCATCACATCGTGGAGATGGTTTCTCATACGTACACACGAGCGATGGTATCATTAACTTAAACATAAACTTGTAAGGAAATTGATGGTTTATAAATTTTCATTCCATAATAAATATAATTTTATAATTATCATATATATATTTATTATTTCCATTATTATACCCATTGAAATAACGTGGAAATTAAAATAGATTACACCACGGTGTGGAGACGATACGATGTACGTACACACTTGCGGTGCTTTTTATTTTCATGGGATGGATAAAATGCGGAACATGGTTGTTATGTAACCATAATAAAATATAATAATATATATGATACTATATTTATTTCTGTATAATTTAATCAACACATAAATAAGAAGAAGAAAAAAAATAATCTTGAAATAGTCGGTAAAGATGATTTCATCTTCTTTAGATAAATCGCTTTAGATCTCCACTTAGGGACACTATGGTTGGTATTTTGAGAAGACCAGAACATCTATAATGTTTCTAGGGAATTTTAATGATAAATTGGAATGCTATTGTTGAGATTATAACCTAAATTTGATGGGAATATGTGATGGAATATATTCTCTATTATAATTTATGTGATGGGAACTTTTGGGCTTTTATGAAAATATTAATTTATAATAAATTAAATATTAATAACAATACATAAAAAGTATATATATTGGAATATAAAATTATACAAGGTTTTAATATTATCAACCAATATATTTTAGACATGTTTTTTATTATATTAAATCCTATCATTTTTGATAACCCATAGTTTACATATTCTAAGTTTAATTAATGTAACAAATTTTCCATATTAAAAGACATAATATATTTTTATGTGATATTAATTAAATAAAAAATGATCAATTTATAACATTTTCGACCAAATGAGATATGTTATTTGTAATTTTAATGATTTATTAAGATTTTTAAATAATTTAATAAAATATTATTTTTATAAAATTTCAATAGTGTCAATTTTGACACTCTTCATTACATGGAATTTTAAAATTTAAAGATAATGAATTAACTTAGAAAATAATATTTTTTATATCCCCATGAGGTCAAGTTCATCTATAAAATTAATTTATCACATTAATTATGAAAAATTATATTTATTTTAAAAAATTTACTATCATTTCTCTGATATTTCCATTAATAATATAATTAATACTTCAGTGTTGTGTAATTATTTAATATACTTTTTTTCAGTAAAATATAAAAATAAAATAACAAAATGAATATAAATATTATATATTTAAAAATAATATTAGTAGTCATGTATATCATTTTTTAACCAAATTTTAAAAATGATATATTATTTAAAACATGAATGTGTAATCATTGAATTTTTATTAAATATTATATTAAAAATATAATAATCTCATCTAAGAAGAAAAAATAAAAAAAAAATTAACATGAAAATACGTTTATTAATTTAAAATTTTACATTTATATTCATTAATAACATACCATTTCCCCCATGTATACACATAGGGATTACTTAAGATAAAGAAAGTGACATTTTATGAATTTTTTTTGATTTAAATAGTATATAAGTCATTTTAATGGAATAGTTTCTATTAAACAACTTAATTAAACACATATTTGTTAAGGGTTTAATTTTATTCACACAATATAATTTTGGTATGTTTTAGGGTCAACTTATAGTGCTTATTATTTGATTTTCATCATAAATTACCCAATTTTCCCATTTCCATGGTAACAAAATTTAACAAGGTTACTATTAATATTGGACAAAAATAAAAGGTAAATATTCAATAAATTTGGACCTTATAAATCCAAATTTTTAATTCATATTTCAAAATTTATTACACAAATTTCTCATAATTTAATTTAAAATAATATCAGTAAAATTCAATGAAAACCTGTTTTCTAGAAAAAAAATTGATATTTTGAATAGAATATATTTATATACCAATTTAGTGCATAAAATAATTTTCAAAAATAATAATTGTATTATTTTTAGTTTAAATTAACTAACATTAATTTAAAACTTAACCAAAATTAAATTTTAAATTGAAAATACTTTAAAATAAAATTAAGTTTAAAAAATTAGTATTTCCACTATTAATTACCAATAAATGTTATCCAAAAACAATTATGATACTTTTGAAGTGATTAATTAAAAAATGAAATTTATTTTATCAAAACCATTTAATCTAACTTCTATAAAATAGTATTCATTCAGAAATAGAATTAAAACTCATTTTTTAGTATAATGCTTTTGGAAAAATAATGTGATTTTACTAAAATTGGGTAATTATTTTATAGTAACTAACCAATTAATAATATTGTGTTAATTATTTATATATATTTTCATAAATTAGTTATTCGTATTTATTCCCTCCAATTTATTGTCTAAGTTATGCTAATATTTTCTTGCACTTCGTTTAAACTCACAATTGCGTTCAACA
Source organism: Viscum album (assembly GCA_963277665.1). Lineage (NCBI taxonomy): Eukaryota > Viridiplantae > Streptophyta > Magnoliopsida > Santalales > Viscaceae > Viscum > Viscum album. The sequence goes on along the minus strand of OY728135.1, from coordinate 243,646,921 downwards.
AAACCTATTGAAGAATTAAAATTATTTAAAGAGATTTTTTTAATTAACATATCTTGATTTTATATATATATATTATCAAATATTATGTTTTTTCAATCTATTCCATCTAGATAGGGAAAAAACTATATGATTCTCTATATAGAAACGATACCGAAAACCAATCCATCATAAGGATTGGATGGGATCTAATCTTCTGAGACATGCAAATGAAAAACATGGGAGAAATAAAATGATATTAATATTACATATATTTCATAAAATCTCATCCATATATTTTAAGGAAGTAAAATGATTCCTAGAATTATTTTTAGTTTCTATAGATTATGGTATGGGATATTTTATCAATCAACATTGATGATGAAAGAGTTTTAAAATTTTTGAACCTAGATATATTTACCATAAAATCATGATATGGAGAGGGAAATTATGGATGATGTGTATAGATCATCTTTATATATTCATCTAGGAAACACAATGTTTTATAAAGATTTTATGGAAAACATCTGGTGGGATAACATGAAGAGAGATATTGTGGAGTTTCAATTTCAATGTTTTGTATGCCAACATGTTAAGATAAAATGTCTAAAGTGTAATTATATAATGTAACCATTCATAATACCAGTATAAAAATTAGGAAACATAACCATGTCTTTCAATACAGGACACCTTAAGAAACCTAAAATAAATAATACTATATGTGTAATTGAAATCCAATATACAATGTTGGAACATGTCATTTACATCAAGGATGATTTATCTCTTGAAAAACTCTCCATGATATACCAATGAGAATTGCTAAGAGTGCATGCAGTTCAAGTCTTTCGTCTATCTAATCAATATTTGAGTTTTACATTTAGATTTTAGAAAATTTGTTGACAAGGTTTATATTATGTATTGTGCATCATCACTTTATATAACCCTATAATGGAAAGTTATTCTAAAGTAACCTTTAAAACTCTAGTCGTTATGGTGAGATCATGTTCAACATATTCTAACGAATTTTGGATACTAACATCCCCTAGTCTAGTTCTCATATAATAATATTTTCCATTAGATAATTCAAATAGATCCTTATAAGACTCTATATAGGGAGAGGTTTTAGAATCCGACATGTTCAGATGAAGTTGGAGAGAGCTAGCTAATGACACATGATCATATCCCAGATATAATATGGAAGGATCAAAACATTCAATTTCATATGAAATATAAAAAATATGACAAAAAATATGTTTTGAAAATCAACGATGGGATCTGTATATTGAGGTTAGTGATAAATTATTCAATCAAAAATTTCCATAGAATAAATTTATCATTATTGTAAAGAAGGGAATTATTAGTCATCGGTATAACATACCCTTTGATATCCCTGATTGAATTGGAGTGGTGGCCTGTCAAATAGAATTTTCACATCACCAATCCCATGAACATGAAGTGTTCCATGTATCCCTCATGATGAAGAACATATTATTCCCTTCACATGTACTGGATCTAGAGGTTGTACTAGTTGAAATTGATATGACATATGGGTATAATCCAATGAAGATATTATTTGATAAACACATGCATAAATGAAAAAATAAAACTCAACTGGTCAATGTTTTATGGAATAATAATAAGTTTTTTGAAGTGACATGGTAACTAGATATGTAATAATATAAAAGTACCCTAATTTTTTTTACTTCAAAAAATGAAACATTCAATGGTGGATTTTAGAAATGGGGAATAATGTGACAACAAAAAATATTATAAACTAAATTTCCATTTTAAAGGATTAATCAAATCATTAAATTGATGTTCTCGGTTAGGATCTATGAATCATTGAGAGGGGTGGGGTGAATCAGTGATATCTTTTTCTTTTTTATGTTTCCTTCTATTTGAAACAACATTCGCCTTCTGTTAGTGAGTTTCTTCCTTACTGAACACAGACAACCACATGAATATAAGATTTATAAGGTTCACTAATCAACAAGTGTAGCTACATCCTTGGTATAGTACAGAAACAATCCAGTACCACAAAATCCACAAAGAAACAATCCTTTTATGTGGAATATAGTGATTAGTATATTACCTTACACTTTTCTAGCACTTTGAAAACAATTTAATAGTGTGTGTGCTCCCTCTTAGAACAAATAGGGTAAAAAAACGTTTCTGCGATACTTGATGAATTTTTAGAAATCAAATACTTCAAAAAAATTCTTCACTTTCCTACCCAGAAGCTAGTATGAATCTCATAGTGCAAATAGCTTCTGTGCCACACCCTGCTTGCACGCCTCCCTACTTGCACAACACCTACTTGTGTTCCTCTCATCTTGTGTGCGTACCTTCTTGCACACCACTAACTACTTGCACGCCACTATTGTGCATAGATAAAAATGTGTGCGCCACCTTTGGATTATACATATCACACATCTCGAACAAACCTCCCTACATGCATGCTTATTATAGCTTTCGCGACACTTCTTCTTCCACGCCACTCTACTGACGCGCCACCCAACTTGCGCTCCTTATAAATAAATCCTTAATTTCATGACACTTTAGCTTGTGTGCCACTTTCTTCAACTTACACGATAAGAGATCTAATTTTCTCTTATGTTTTGATCATGGAAAAATGAGGACTCTAGTCGTCTATTTATAGGCGGTTTGGTGACTTGCGCACCATATACACTTGAGCATTGTTCTTACTTGCACGTTGCTCCATCACTTGCGCGATGCTCTATCAATTGCATGCCCTTCCTTAACTAGATGGACACATTCTTTCCTTTTTCATATTTTGATATGATGATGTTGAAATATGACTTTCATGCAACATACACTTGCACACCCTTTTTGACTTGTGCGCCAATCTTCAACTTGCACGTGACATTCATTCCATTGTCATATTTTGATGTGATGATCTTGAAATATGACTTGCGCACAAAAAACACGTGTGTGCCACTTATACTTGTCCGCCACACTTGCGTGCCACTTCTTGACTTGCGCAAAACTTCCTTTCCTTTGTCATATTTTTATGTGATGATCCTGAAATATAATTTGCGCATAACATACAGTTTCATGTCACATATACTTGTGACCCAATTTTTGACCTGTGCACCACCTTCTTTCTTATGCCAAAAATACTTATTTACTCCAACTACCCTTCATAAGGATTGCATCACAAGTTCTCTAAACTTATGATATTTGTGAAATACAAATCAGTAAAGCATCATCATTGTTTTCAAGGATTTTACAAATTGAATTGATTTATACTCTTTTGAAAACAAAAGACAACACTCTTCAAAAAGAATACTCTTCAAACTTCCTTCTCCTTCCTACTTGGTCCCAACAATCTCCCCTTTAGATTTTGTTGTCAACCAAGATTCACAAATCACCAAACTTTGTAACATTAAGCAATGGAATACTTATCAATAATTCTAATCCTAAATGAGCTATCTCATTGTAGGAAACAATAATTATTGACATCCAAAACCATGCTATCTAAAAGCAGTGTTTATGAAATTTCATGATCATATCTTCTCAACCTTCTTCATAACATATTCCATTCTTATACCTAAGCATTTTTTACTTCTTCAAATTTCCAGGAAAACAGAAATATTGTTTCCTAAAACCACTCCAACAAATAATTAGAATAGTTCACACACATACATGTTAGACTCATAGCTTACCCAAAACTCCCCCTTTATTCAGGCTTCCATAAGGATAGATTTATGAAATAGTTCCCCCCTTGAAAACAATATCCAAAGGTAAGATGAGATATGGGATATACGGACGTACCTCAACCTTGATGAGAAGCAGGTTGGACACCCAAGTTCAACCTCAATTTAGAAAATGGTTCCTTTGGTAATGTTTTTGTAAATATGTCAGCAAGTTGTTCAAATATAGGAACGTACTCCATCTTCATTTCATTCTTCTCCACCTTCCCTTTTATGAAGTGGTACTTTATGTCCATATGTTTTGAACAATAATGTTGTAGTGGGTTCCTTGAAAGATTTATTGCACTATTATTTTTTACATTCCAAGAGTAAGGGTAGCTTCACTTCAACAAGTAGATCTTCCAACTGAGTCTTAATCCACAGAAGTTGGGTAGTATCTTGAGTGGAAGCAACATACTCGGCTTAAACCATGCTAAGAGTCACTGAATTTTGTTTCTTTGTATTCCAACTAACAAAAATTTTCCCCATAAAGAAAACTCCACTAGATATGGATCTTCTATCATCAAAATTTCCTTCCTAATCAACATCTGAATACATGAAAAAATCAATATTTTTGGTGTCGTCATACCTGATTCCCTAATTTTTTGTGACAATGATATATCTGAGAATCCCATTTCCTGCAATTAAATGTGAATGTTTAGGAGCACTATGAAACCTTGCACATACGGTAACATCATAGAAAATGTCGGTTCTTGAGGAAGTCAAATATAATGAACTTCCAATCAGCTTTCAACACTCTTTATGATCAATTTCCTTGCCTTCTACATCTTTAGAAAACATGGTTCCCACTGAAATGGTTGCAGAAGCTGGTTTTGAATTTTCTAGGCCAAACATATTCAGATGTTCCGTAATATACTTCTTATGATAATGAAAAATTTGGTTCATCTTCTGTAAAATTTGTAACCCAAGAAAGTATTTCATTTCTCCTAGAATGTACATCTCAAACAACTTCATCATCTCTTCAGCAAATCTTTCACATAATCTTTCATTATTTCCAGCAATGATAATGTCATCAACATTGAAAATTACAATGAGAGAAGACTCCTGACATTACTTGATGTAGAGATTGTATTCAACTCTTTCATTCTTGAAACTCATCATCTATAAGCATGTATCCAGTTTGAATACCATGCCCTTGGAGCTTGTTTTATCCTATAAAAGTATTTCTTCAGCTTACACGCATAACTTTAATATTTCCTAACAATAAATCCAAAATGTTGTTCAATATAAAATTCATCATTAAGATTTCAATTTAGAAATGCAGACTTGACATCCATTTGAAAAAATTTGTAACCTTTTTGTGCAATAATATCAAGAAATATTCGGATTGTTTTTAGTATATCCACTAGAGCAAAGGTCTCATGAAAATCAACACCTTCAATTTGTGAGTAACCTTTGAAAAATAATCTTTCCTTGTACCTTATCACATCACCTTCTTCATTCAGTTTGTTTCAGAAACCCCATTTTGTACAAATAACATTTTTGTCATCTGAATTGGGTATGAGTTCCAAAGTATCATTTTTTTCTATCTGATAAAGCTCTTCATTCATATCTTGAATCCATTTGGGTTTCTCAAAATCATTATTCACATCATTTGAAACAACTTTTGAATACAATGAATTATGTGTAATAGCATTTTTTGTTCTTCTTGTTTGAACCATATAATGTTGATCACCAATAATGTTTCGAGTTTCTACTTCCTTCCTCATCCAAGGATGAGTTATTCGAATTTCATCCTCATCACATGAAATTGATGAGTCTGATTATTCTTCTTAATTTGGAATACCACTATTGGTATCATTATCAGAATTGTTGACAAGACATTCCTTATCTTTCACAAATTATATATCAGAAAAAGTATACTTTTCCATCTTAATATTTTCAATAAATTTCATATCAGAAGAATTGAAAATTCTTCATACTTCATTGTTGAAACATATGTATCATTTTCCTTCTGGAGCGTAGACAATAAAAATTCGATCATATCCCCTTGGTTGAAACCTTACATGGTTTACACCCTTTTTATTTATGATGCATGGACTCCCAAAAACACTTAATTATTTCAAACTTGAAGTTTTTTCATAAAACAGATGACATGGAGTCATATCTAAATGTGGTCTATAGAAGCATCAGTTCTTAATATACAATGTAGTACTCATTGCATGCCTCTAAAAATAATGAGAGAGACCATGTTCAAGTAACATTGTTCTCCACATATCACCCAGACTTCTATTCATACGTTCAATAACCCCATTTTTTTGAGGTGGGTATGGTGAACTGAACTCATGCCGAATTCCATGATTCTCAAGGTAACTTTAAAAATCACCATTCTTATAATCTCCACCATTATCTGTTCTCAACTTCTTCACTGAATAATCACATTACTTCTTTTCTTTCCTCTAGAAATTCTTAAAAATTTTAAGAGCATCTGACTTATGTCTCATGTACATAACACAAGTAGTGAAAGTAAATTAATTAATGAAAGTAATTAAGTACTTATCTCCATTTTTTGATTTCTTCCTCATTGGTTCAAAAAAATAAAAATGTATAAGTTCCTAGGGTTGTTTTGAATGAATGTCAACTCTCTTATTCATAGAATTTGTAATGTTCCCTTTTTCACAAATAGTGCAACACCAATATATTCTCCTTGATAAATCAGGCATATACCAGACATTGTCTCGTGTTGATGACATGCACATGTTTCGCTGACACATATGTCCCATCCTTTTATGCGATAACTGATTTTCATCCACCATTTTTATGTAACTAGAGTTCTGTACTTAACTAACTTGGACCAAGTTCCCTTTTGTTCATTGGTCTCTTGTAACTATTTTTCCATCATTTTTAGTTTTCACAAAAAACCCATATTTTTTGAAGATAACATTGTTTCCCTCATCCCAGAGTTGTGAAACCCTAATAAGATTATGTTTGAACCCATCAACATATAATGTTTTCCTAGATTTCATTTTTTATTTCCCGATGATGGATGATCCAATACCTTTGGTCCTCAGAGACTCATCATTTCCAAATGTAATTGTTCTTTCTTTGAAGTATTTCACATTATTCAGAAACATTAAGTCTCCTATCATATGGGAATAAAAATCACTATCAAGATTACATGGATGTTATCCTATTGTATCTTTCAAGGAGATTTCAACAAAAAAGAGATTTTTGTTCTTCCTTTTCATTCTTCACCTCCAAATTCTGAGATTTTTTAAGAACCTTTTGTTGTGTTGGAAACAAAATAATAATTCCCTTAACAAGATTTTCAGGCTGTTCACATCATTCACAACTACTTTCGAATGGTTGGAACTTAATTTCAACTTTCACACCAGCCTTCTCAGATTTCTTCTGAACTTCCTTCTGATACTACCCTTTTTGAAAGGATTGACTCCCCCTCAAACCATGTATTCCATTACTTGTGGAATAATACTAATATTTTTTATTTAACCATCACATGTTTGCAGTGTATTTGGATCTACCACAATAAAATCAATAACCAAAGAATGAATATTTCCCTATGAAACTTCTATACTGACTGGAGTTGTGAACATTCTTCTTAACAACCTTCTTAATAGAACTCAACTGATCATCAACCTTAATATTTTCAATTGTAACTTTCTTATTCAGCTCTAATATCTATTCAGAATTATTAGTTCCAGAAGTATTAGAAATATTTTTGTACTTAGAATTTTTATGTACTTCTAATTTTTCAGCATTTCTAAATTGCGCACATACATAGTCTTTTCATCTTTGTTCTTATCAGAACTACTTCTGTCTTTTCCCTCAACCATTGATGGTAAATGTTTTAGATCCTTTTTGGTTTATCTTGTCACGACCCGTCCCAGTGGGTCCAGCGCCATGACTCCCCAAGCCCGCCTCCAATAGGCTAGGGGCTGGTGACTAGCACCAAGTAGGCATGTCACTAACATGGGAGGCACTGCCTAAGTACATGTACACAGACCCACATCTCCAAGCCCACAAATGCTGAAATGTAAAACACTAAGGAACAAAAATGTATCCATACAACTAATCCCAACCAACAGAGTACGATGAAAGGTAGAGTACTGTAAAAGTAAATGGGGCCAGAATACAAGCCCACCAAAAGAAAGAGTCTGAAAAACTACAAAGTCCAACCTGTAAGCTCAAAGGTACATGGATTGTCGCTCGTAGCCATAGGAATATCTCGGCCTGTAGGGAACTCAGAAAGATTGGTCTTGTCCTGGTCCACCCTGGACTCTGTCAAAAAGCTGCTCATCTACACAAGACACCAGACATGCGGGAAAATCCCGTGCAGGGGTGAGTATAAAAATACTCAGTAGAGGAACCCGAAAACTAAAAAGCAACAAAAAGTAAAGGTACAGTTAGATATTAACAGTATATTTTTACCCTACATATAAAACAAACGAGATATACTCAAAACCCAGACCCATGGACTAGAGACAAGTCACACAACCGCATACCCCCGCATGGGATTCCGTCCAAAGATTCCGTGATGTGCTCGTTTCGGGAGAACAAACTCCACAAGTTTTATGACTCTGATGACATTCGTCCGAGAAGGGCTGTTTGTTGGGAATCGTCACGAGAGATAGCTACACTCATTACGGGAGACACACTCTTGAGTGGGAATGATTTCGATACATAGATGAGGATCACTGCCAGGGCCATGGCGGATTCCACGACTAATCCGAAATTCACCTTCTAGGTAGAGGATCACCGCCCGGTAAAGTTGGTCACGCCAATGACTGACTCTACCTAGGGTTTGGAATGGATATAGGATCTCGATCCAGGCCTCTCGGATGGATTCCTGACTTTATCATAGAAAAGTCATGCTGAAGGGATCATAATCTTGCATGAGGGAATGATGCCTGACCTTCAGGGGAACAAGAAGAAGGGCCACTAACCCAAACGAAAGATGTTAGAGGCACGGTGAACAAAAGGACCAAGACATTTTCCAAATAGTACACAACGTGTAAAAATGATACATGTCGTGTTGTCCGACCCCGGGTACTGCCCGTGTACAACAGCCAGTGTCGTGAGGATGGTCTTGTAGAAAACTTAGTATATGGCGTGTAGTACCGAGTACACGCAGTGTCTGGGTAACTGGGGTTGGCTCTGTGTACTCTGGCCATGTGCCCGTACACGGTCACCAACCTGTGTAATCCAACCCGTGCAATCTGCACACAGGGTGACTCGTGCTGTTTACCTCGCCTGGCCGAGTGAGGGAGTACACGGTCGTGTACTCCATCCCATGTCCGTGTATCCCCAGGATACATGCCGAGCTCCGCGTAGCCGCCTCTGTCGAGCTGTACACGCCGTGTCACCTGAAGCCGTGTAGATAATCCCGTGTCCGTGTACTACCCAAAGTACACGCTGAGCTTCGGGGAAGGTCCAACATGCCATGTGACTGGGGTCACACGCCGTGTGATCCTTCCCGGAACCCAAAACCCTATCCTCCACCATTAGAACTACACGGCGTGTTCTTCAGAAGTACACACCGTGTATTCTAGAAATTTCTAAAAATGGCGCTCTTTGCCGGCACGCCTCCCGTGCTACTCTGATCATCAATCTGGCCAACCGATCGCCATAAAACTTCCAGGTTCTGGTCGCCCCGACACCATGAATCCGCTTCCATCATTTCTGGGCCTCCGATCGGCCCCGAAAACATGATTTGATCTTCCCATGCGAAGAACGCTCTAATAACACCGTTTCCCGATCTGATCCAATTCGTCGTCCGCCATCATCGCCGCACCTCCACAAGGTCGTTGCGGTGTCGAACCTTCAATTTGGGATCGTTGCATCGCGGAACGGATGCGCAATGATCCGTTGTTCGTCGCCCTGTGAAGAACGCGAAGAACGCGTGAGAAAGAATGGGGGAGGAAATCCAATAAACAAATAAATTGAGGAATGAACCTCCGCCGTCGTTCTTCACGGTGTTGATCCGCTCCCGTTAATAGTTTTAAATGGAGTAGAGATCAACATGAATAAAAATCAAAGAAAACCCTCCCACAAGAATGTACGAATCCGTAGATCAACTTGTTCGTTGTTGATCCGCATTCGTCGTTTAAACTCAAATACGGGGAAAAATAAATTGAAATAACAACCCTTAACTTTTGAAGGGATCGATCATTGACGAAGGTTTCATGCTGCTGTTGTCGTCGGGATCCTTCAACGTTGTTGGCGTAGTGATTCTCGACTTCGATCTGTCGTCGTTCATCGTCGAGAATCTCCTCAAATGCCTCGCGGATTTGGAAGAGGTTTCTCTCAGCCGTTTCCAACGATCAACAATTACTAAACCCATTAAAAAGGGAAACATGTTGTCATTTAATTACGCAGTAGTATTAATGGTGTTGACTTTCCATTTCGAAGTCATTAAGAAGTTATATTAATTTAGGAAATTGTGGCACCGTTGCCGCGCTGCAGCAGATTTTTCCTTAAATGAAATAAAATAAACTGGTTAATTTATTTTATTTTATTTTACATAAAACCTCCGAAAATTTACTTTTCCCTTGACCCGCGTCAGTCGAGGATAGCCTCATTCTTAGGTAAAGTCATTGTCCCAGACACAACTGTGCGCTCAGATTTTTAATCCGGGCATCCGTATGGAAACTGCCACAACCGTGCACAAGTGCTGACTCACTTAACTAAAAAAAGTTCAAACCATCATTCCGGGCTCACTGGACCTCAGAATGATGTGCCGTCTTCACGCCAGGTCTCGAAATAATTCCATATAATATTTAAAAATAATAAACAGAAAATTCGAGACATTACATTCTCCCCACCGTGGGGCTTTACATCCCCGAAAAGCCAAAAAAAAGGCTACTCAAAAAGATGAGGGTACTGTGTAGAGTCCCGAAGCTTGACGTACATGGACATTACATTACATTTGTGGAATACTTAGTACATAACAAAAAAAACACACACAAGGATCGTAATAGTTTAGTGTCTTTGGAAACTCGGAACGTAATCTTCTAATCGTGGTGAAAGATCTTCAACATCTCCTATAAAGATCTTCCTTTTTTTTACCTAAAAACTTTCTTTATATCCTGGGGAAAAGAAAACATAAAAGGGTGATCTCAAATGCTCAGAAAGGGTAAACAAAAGAAATATCAATCACATCATATTCATAAGAACATAACATTTTGGAAATCTTAACCTGCAAAAGAGAGCATAATTTTATAACATGGGATAAATCATGGCAGTGAAATGTAATCACAATAATCATAACATAAAACATGAAACTTTTTGGCATACACACATAATCATAGAGAATCATTTCTTGTTAGTCAAGACTCATTGCCAAGACTATCTTAGTGGACAAAGTCCCTTTCTGAATCGAGTAACCCTCGTTTCAGTCCTGTTTCACTGAACCGGTATAACCTACCATTCCAGCCATGTCTATCTCATGAGATATAAAATCTTTACCCAATGAATTGGAGGGAGATATAGGTCCCACCCATCTCATAATGATACCATTATTATGTGTGCCACAAAATCATAAATCGTACATCATTGCTTAACCCATGTAATACCAATGGGAATCTTTAAATATCATGACATCATAAAACAATTCATACAAGATAAAGGAATTCATAAAAATAATTCAATCAGAACATGATCAAATCAATATAATAATAGGGATAAAAACATAACCCTTTATTATCTTAGATGAAAAATAATTTTGATAAAACACTTGAACTCCATTCTTGAGGAAAATATCCTTTCTACTTCAAAAACATTTTTCCTTTCTTAACATGTCATATGACTTTAAAATAAAAGAAGTTGATTAAAAATAAACTTTAAAACTTGTAAAGTAAGCTTCATGGAAAAAATGTTTTAAAAATCCATTCATGCCGTATAAGTTAAAAAAACATTATTCATACTTTTGTCAGAAAAGTCAAAAAGTACATTGTACGAAAAACGACAAAAGATTCCTTTCATATCTTTTACTAAAAACCCACCGAAGGGTAAAATAGGATTTAAACAATTTTAGGTGGATAGAAACAATATTACATATTTAGGGAACATGGATGTTGATGATAAAATACACCCCAGTAAATACTTACAAATAAACAATCTCGGATAAAAATGAGATTGTGATATTTCCCTTACCATAGGTCTGATTTGCTTCGTAAGTGTCCGAACCTCCTGTATAATGATTTAAATCATGTTATTGACTTATTCCAGAATCATATTCATTGTTATTATATCATATATGGTCCACTTATGACTTTATATTACCTGTTCTTTTGTAAATTCATGTTAATGTAGCGTTTTGGGTAAAATCGTCTCATTTGTCATTCGTGTTTTTAACTTATAATTATTAATATGATTAATTGGATCATGATTACTTATATCCAGAATGTAAAACATGATTTATATATAATATATATTCAGAATATATATATATATATATATATATATATATATATAATATCGATAAATGGAATGAAATACACCGTTCAAGGAGACGGTAGTCCGTACGTACGCATGAACGCTGTTTTCGTTTCCTTATTGAAGTGAATGGAATTAAGTAGATGAGATACATATAAATTTACCTAAATCCAGTATCATTATTATATCATATATTTCATTAGTACTTATTATATATACTTTATAATCATTCATGAATGGTTAATCATTGAGAATGAATCTCATCGCGTCGTGGAGACGGTAGTCCGTACGTACGCACGAGCGATGATATCATTCCCATGGTCGTGGATTTGTGTTGAAGTGTATGTAGACTATTTCAGTATCAATATCACTTTATAATAATCATATATAGTTACTCATTACCCCATTATACCCATCCTATTAAGGTGGTGGTGGAAAATAGATTACACCACGGCGTGGAGACGCTATTCCGTACGTACGCACGCGCGGTGATTTCATTTTTCCGTAGGATGGATAGAAGGTGAATTAGGGTTGTTTCATATTTATAATAACATATCAGTATGTAATTAATACTGATGTTATTACTTTGTCATGAAACAACTAAAGAAGAAGAAGTTGAAGAAGAAAGAAATTGAAAAGATCGGTAATGGATATTACCTCTTCTTTGAAACGCCTCTTTAAATCCTCCACTTAGGGAACTAAGATTGGTCATTGAAGAAGAACAAGACCTCTAGGATTATTCTAGAGAAGTGGAGAAGGGATTTTGGCAGGGGTTGGCCGAGCTTGAAGGCTCAAATTGGTGTGAGGAGGAGGGGGAGGAGGTGTCCTTTTATAAGGAAGGAGAGGGGCACCTTAGGAATATCTCAAAATATTATTTTATATTAAAGTCAAAATCGGTTTATAATGGTTCCAAAGGGTCTTATTTCGAAGCTAAAGTGGGGATGGGTCGAAATAATATAAACCAATAGAATTTAGACAATTTTAGGTAATTATTTTAACCTTATCAATTAGATTTAACTCTAAGTTAAATAATTTAACTTTTACCGTGTCTTTTTGTTTTCCTACACTATATGGTTAATACACTTACTATAACATTCCCAAAGAACCCCAAATTGTTTATTATTAATACATATATCCTTATCTAAGTCATTTGGCCGAACCTTATATTTTTAGGAATAAAATAACAATTAATAATATAATATTTGATTTAAAAACTATTTTGTGTCAATTTTGACACTATTTGATATATGATTTTTGTGAAAGTCATAACAATATTATATGTTCGAACCAAGTTGATTAAATCAACACTAATATATCATAGTAACCTAGAAAATTAGTGGAATTCATAAAAAGTCTAAAATTACATTTATTTTGGTGTTTATAACATCAATTATGTCAATATTTCATTAATAAGATAATTACTGCATCATCATTGTGTCATAATAAATTAAATTATATAATGTCTAAAAATTACAAATAAAATACCATTATATAGGAAATCTTTTTCGCTTTCTAATTAATATTTATAGTCGAATTTATCTTATGTATAACCCCATATTAAAAATGTTTTAATTATTCAACTTTGATTTTTACTATTTTAACTATTCATTAAATAAAATAATATTAAATGTCATAATCTAATCCAAGTGGACCTAAATGGTCATATTATATTCATAAGGTTGTTTTTGGTCGAATTACACTTATCCAATAGAATTAGGACATGTGTTAGGGTAATAATAATATCATATTTACCCTTAGTTACCCTATTTACTATTAATCGTGGTAAAAAAAAGTAAAAAGTTACTATTCACCAAAAATTATTTTCATCTCATTGAACCACATTTTAGTCCTTGATATTAACTGTGTCTGTCGGATTTTCAAAATTCCATTCACAGAAGCGGTAAAATTAAGTTTTATGCAAAATTCAGTTTTTAACCTACCACTTAGTGGTTTCACTATTCATCAAAAATTGAAAGTTTTCAGAAAAATACCAAAAATTAGGCCTAAGATATATTTGATATTATGAACTCAAAAATGATTTCTATTTTAACAAATTCAAAACATATCAGTTGCATTAATTAATTTAAAAATTAATTCCCGTCGTCTAAACAAAAGGCGTGTTTTTAAGAGATAATAACTATCAAAAGATTGACACGTGTTTATAACTGGTTTAAATGTGAAATTACATCCAGTGACCAAAATTGTATTGAATTGTAAAAATATATTCTAAATATACTATAAAACCACTCAAATTAATAATTTATCACTATTAATTATTTCGATTGAAAAAGTTGTTTTTAATTAAAATTTAGTAATTTTCACTACTCACCAAAATATGAAAGCTATCCGAAAAGTACCAAAATTTCACCCTAAGCTAATTTCGATATTCTGAATCCAAAAATGAAGTCCATTTTGAAAAATAGAATTTACAAAATTTCAAAAAGTGGTTATTACTATTCATAACGGCTAGTTTTAATAATATTTTAATTGCATATCGTTGTTTAGTAAAACTCGGTATTGCATACTACACACGCTATCAAGGAAGGTCGTGATTGCGTGTAATGAAAGGAAAGTCAAGGATACGTGTTGTGCAAGCTACTTTTGGTGTAACGTACAACACAAGACATTAATGAAATTAAAAAGAATATTTTTCATAAAATCTCGGGGTGTTACATTCTACCCCCCTTAAAATGAATTTCACCCTCAAAATTCGTCGGGGTTATAAATGGTTTACTACTCGAAAGATTCATTAATAGAAACCCACATCGTAAAAAGGAATACCAAAACCAATCTTTAAAAACAAAATTATGAAACGTAACGGTTACCCAAATAAACTAATCACTGGGTTTCCACATAGGTGAAAATATGGATAAGGAAGAGAAATCTAACCATCATGTTCTGATGGAGAGTGGTAGAGAACATGGCTATGGAAAAGCCAGCAATCACAAATCCATAAATTTGGGACGATCTAAGGTACCATCTGATTAATCAGATATAAGAGCACTAGGACAACATTTTTGGTTTTCAAGATCGTTTCCCTAAAGTTGAAGAATTTGAATTAGAATAAATACTTACTTTATTTTGGTAAAATCTCACTGTTGTTCATGCCTTGAACAATTTCCACTTCATCTCTTAAATAAATGAAGTTGAATTTGTTATTCGTGAAGTGTTTGCAGATCATGTGATAGAATGACGGGTCATTCCATCTGTCTCAAACAAAAGGTTAGCAAAAGTTATTAAATATACATAAGTCATTCTATAGTGAGATTAATCATATATGGTTCCTAAAATGGACTTATACTTCATATATCATACTGCATAATATAATGAAACTAGTTTCTACTAAACAGGGACTTCCTGTAGGCCAGTGGTAGGCGATAAAGGCCAGTCGCACTTCGGTTGTGGGTTCGATTCCCACAGCCTTTTCCGACGCGATGGGCTGTCGCCTGTCCTGCAGGTTGTCCTTTTTCTAAAACAATATTACTATAACATCCCATCAATAATATCGAAAATCTTCTATCCTTAAACAATACTAACTTATGTCCAACATAATCCATTCTAATTTTTAGGCTTATCCATAATACTGCAGTCCACTTTCATAATATAGTGAAAACGATTACCAGAGATTTAATACTGTCGTTGATCCCCATATATCATAAGATATGTCTTTTTGGTCACATTCCAAACATTCAAAGGCCTTAATCACGTATTCTCTTGAATACTCATTGAACATTAGTGAAAACATGAATGCAGTTAAAAGTTAACTCTTTCCACATACCAAAATCCAAAAATTTTATATACTCAAACCATGATATAACCTTCTCCTTATATCAGTCATGAGCTCATGAATACAATCAAATACCTCATTATCTTGTTATTCCTTCATTATGTGCATATCATCTACTTTCCGAAAAATATCTGAATAACATTTCATGGTTACTAGTACCATTAATCATACACTTTAAAAACATAATAAAGACAATAGTGTAACAATCCTTAGATGTCTCTTTATTCCATAGTACCATGAGATTACTTATACAACATTACACTTGATAAACACGTAATCATTCCACTACCTTCTTAAACCATTGACTGAGCTTCATCAATTCTTTCATCTCACATATCATTTGTAGTTTCTTCATCATCATCAACATAAATACTTCCCATATGACCGTACTGATTCTCTTCATGAGACTTTCCCTTAGGGCATCGGTTTGCATAATGCCCGTACATTCCACATTTAAAACATTTAACCATTGTTGATGTCGTAGAAATACCATTATCCTCATCCATGGTGTTAACTGAACCTTTTCCTTTGCACTTAATTGCTTTGTGTCCTTCTTTTCCACACCCAAAGCATCTTCCAGTTCCTTTGAAACATTCTCCTTGATGCCTCTTCCCACATGATTTACATAGGGGAAATTGAACTTTCTTTCCTCTATGATCATCATGAAACTCCATCTTTCTCTTATTAGCCGAGTCAGGAAACTTACAAAATTTTACTTTATTGATCATATTATGAGATTGCTGATTCGGCATAATAATGATTTTTGGACTTCCAAATCCCATTTCATTATGAAGAATATCATTCCATTGTCCATCATATTCTCCATTATCGTGAATCATCTTGTTTCCAGCCATTTTCTAAAACCCAAAAAGAATAGTGTGAGAGGCAAAAATCATGCTAGGGAAAACAACATAATAAAGGGGGAGTACCTTCAATATCTAACATCTTAGGTTTAATTCTATGATCATTAGAATAATTCTAGTACTATAACCTATGCGTATACTTAACCTTAGGGACATCCCTAGACATACCTTAGAAATATCTCTAGGGATCTCACTAACGTTTTCGCATCCTAGTTTCCAAAGGTTGACTAAACCTTTCCTCTGATACCAACTGTAGCGGTCTGGAAATAATTCTAGTGGACTATAGTTGATACCTATCAGGGCACTCCATGGGCGGCTACACCCCCTGGGCGGGACACACCACCATCCCCAATGGCAGCCATTTCCACATGAAGCCCTTGGGCAGAGAGCCATGCTTCGTCCAACGCTCACATGTGAGAGTTCCCAAGTATCGGATACATTCCTACCTCCTTTTCCTCTGATACCAACTGTAGAGTCCCGAAGCATGAAGTACATGTACATTACATTACATTTGCGTAATACTTAGTACATAACAAAAAAACACACACAAGGATCGTAATAGTTTAGTGTCTTTGGAAACTCGGAACGTAATCTTCTAATTGTGGTGAAAGATCTTCCTTTTTTTTACCTAAAACCTTTCTTTATATCCTGGGGAAAAGAAAACATAAAAGGGTGAGCTCAAATGCTCAGTAAGTGTAATCAAAAGAAATATCAATCACATCGTATTCATAAGAACATAACATTTTGGAAATCTTAACCTGCAAAAGAGAGCATAATTTCATAACATGGGATAAATCATGGTAGTGAAATGTAATCACAATAATCATAACTTAAAACATGAAAATTTGTGGCATACACACATAATCATAGAGAATCATTTCTTGTTAGTCAAGACTCATTTCCAAGACTATCTTAGTGGACAAAGTCCCTTTCTGAATCGAGTAACCCTCGTTTCAGTCCTGTTTCACTGAACCAGTATAACCTACCATTCCAGCCATGTGTATCTCATGAGATATAAAATCATTACCCAATGCATTGGAGGGAGATATAGGTCCCACCCATCTAATAATGATACCATTCTTATGTGTGCCACAAAATCATAAATCGTACATCATTGCTTAACCCATGTAATACCAATGGGAATCTTTAAACATCATGACATCATAAAACAATTCATTCATGATAAAGGAATTCATAAAAATAATTCAATCTGAACATGATCAAATCAATGTAATAACAGGGATAAAAACAGAACCCTTTATTATCTTAGATGAAAAATAATTTTAATAAAACACTTGAACTCCATTCTTGAGGAAAATATCCTTTCTACTTCAAAAACATTTTTCCTTTCTTAACATGTCATATGACTTTAAAATAAAAGAAGTTGATTAAAAAGAAACTTTAAAACTTGTAAAGGAAGCTTCTTGAAAATAATGTTTTAAAAATCCATTCATGTCGTATAAGTTAAAAAACATTATTCATACTTTTGTCAGAAAAGTCAAAAAGTACTTATGAAAAACGACAAAAGATTCCTTTCATATCTTTTACTAAAAACTCACCGAAGGGTAAAATAGGATTTATAAAATTGTAGGTGGATGGAAACAATATTACATATGGAGGGAACATGGATGCGGATGATAAAATACACCCCAGTAAATACTTACGAATAAACAATCTCGGATAAAAATGAGATTGTGATATTTCCCTTACCTTAGGTCCGATTTGCTTCGTAAGTGTCCGAACCTCCTGTATAATGATTTAAATCATGTTATTGAATTATTCCAGAATCATATTCATTGTTATTATATCATATATGGTCCACTTATGACTTTATATTACCTGTTCTTTTGTAAATTCATGTTAAAGTTGCATTTTGGGTAAAATCGTCTCATTTGCCGTTCGTGTTTTTAACTTGTAATTATTAATATGATTAATTGGATCATGATTACTTATATCCAGAATGTAAACCATTATTTATATATAATATATATTCAGAATATATATATATATAGTATCGATAAATGGAATGAAATACACCGTTCATGGAGACGGTAGTCCGTACGTACGCATGAACACTGTTTTCGTTTCCTTATTGAAGTGAATGGAATTAAGTAGATGACATACATATAAATTTACATAAATCCAGTATCATTATTATATCATATATTTCATTAGTAATTATTATATATACTTTATAATCATTCATGAATGGTTAATCATTGAGAATGAATCTCATCGCGTCGTGGAGACGGTAGTCCGTACGTACGCATGAGCGATGATATCGTTCCCATTGTAACAGCCCAATATTTTATAAAGAAATATTCTTTTTAATTTTATTAATGTCTTGTGTTGTACGCTACACCAAAAGGAGCTTGCACAACACGCATCCTTGTCTTGCCTTGCATTACATGCAATCGCGACCTTCCTCGATAGCGTGTGTAAAACGCAATACCGAGTTTCACTAAACAACGATGTGCTATTAAAATATTATTAAAACTAGCCGTTATGAATAGTAATAACCACTTTTTAAAATTCTGTAAATCTTATTTTTCAAAATGAACTTCATTCTTGGATTCGGAGTATCGAATTTAGCCTAAGGTGAAATTTTGGTACTTTTCGGATAACTTTCATATTCTGATGAATAGTGAAAATTACTAAATTATAATTAAAAACAACTTTTTTAATCGAAATAATTAATAGTGATAAATCATTAATTTGAGTGGTTTTAAATTATATTTAGAATATATTTTTACAATTTAATACAATGTTTGTCATTGGATGTAATTTCACATTTAAACTTGACATAAACAAGTGTCAATCTTTTGATAGATATTGTTTCTTAAAAAACACGCTATTTGTTTTAACAGAGGGATTTAATTATAAAATTAATTAATGCAACTTTTATGTTATGAATTTGGTAAAATAGACTTCATTTTTGAATTCGGAATATGAAATATAGCTTGGGATAAATTTTGGCATTGTTCTGAAAAACATCAATTTTTGATGAATAGTGAAACTACTAAGTGGTAGGTTAAAAACTGAATTTTGCATAAAACTTAATTTTACCGCTTCTGTGAATGGAATTTCGAAAATCCGAGTGACACGGTTAATATCAAGGACTAAAATGTGGTTCAATAAGATGAAAATAATTTTTTGGTGAATAGTAACTTTTTACTTTTTTTACCGCGGTTAATAGTAAATAGGGTAACTAAGGGTAAATATGATATTACTATTACCCTAACACATGTCCTAATTCTATTGGACAAGTGTAATTCGACCAAAAACAAACTTAGGAATAAAATATGACCATTTAGGCCCACTTGGATTAGATTAGGACATTTATTATTAATTTATTTAAAGAAAGGTTAAAATAGTTAAAATCAAAGTTTAATAAGTAAATCATTTTTAATATGAGTTTATACATAAGATAAATTCGATTGTAAATATTCATTAGAAAGCTAAAAAGATTTCCTACATGATGATATTTTACTTGTAATTTTTAGACATAAAATAATTTAATTTATTTATGACACAACGATGATGCAGTAATTATCTTATTAATGAAATATTGACATAATTGATGTTATAAACACAAAAATAAATGTAATTTGAGATTTTTTATGAATTCCACTAATTTTATAGGTTACTATGATATATTAATGTTGATTTAATCAACTTGGTTCGAAAATTTAATTCTGTTATGACTTTCACAAAAATCATATATCAAATAGTGTCAAAATTGACACAAAATAGTTTTTAAATCAAATATTATATTATTAATTGTTATTTTATTCCTAAAAATATACGGTTCGGCCAAATGACTTAGATAGGGATATATATATTAATAATAAACAATTTGGGGTTCGTTTGGCATGTTATAGTAAGTGAATTAACCATATAGTGAAAGAAAACAAAAAGACACGGTAAAAGTTAAATTATTTAACTTAGAGTTAAATCTAATTGATAAGGTTTAAAATAAGATCCAAACATGTCTAAATTTGATTGGTTGATGGGATTACAACCCTATCTCATCTAAGATTCGAATATGAGTCATTTTTGGAGGTTTTTAAGTGGGGTTAGATTTATTATAAATTAATATTTTTAAGAATTCCTAAGGTGCCCCTCTCCTCCCCTATAAAAGGACACCTCCTCCCCCTCCTCCTCACACCAATTTGAGCACTCAAGCTCGGCCAAACCCTGCCAAAATCTCTTCTCCACTTCCCTAGAAACATCCTAGAGGTTCTGGTATTCCTCAAAGACCAATTCTAGTGCCCTAAGAGGAGGTCTCAAAGAGGCACTTCAAAGAAGAGGTAATTACCGTTACCAATTCTTTCATCTTTATTTCTTCTTCCACTTCTTCTTCTTAGGTTGTTTCATTATGAAGTAATAACATCAGTGTCACTCATATACTGATATGTTATTATAAGTATTAAACAAACCTATTTCACCATCTATCCATCCTACAGAAAAAGAAATCACCGCGCGTGCGTACGTACGGAATACCGTCTCCACGCCGTGGTGTAATCTATTTTCCACCACCACCTTACACGGATGGGAATAATGGTGTAAAGAATAAATATACATAGTTATTACAACATCATATTGATTCTGATATATTGTATAATCCACTCCAATTCAATTCAATATTTATAGAAATGATATCATCGCTCGTGCGTACGTACGGACTACCGTCTCCACGACGCGATGAGATTCATTCTCCATGTTATCCATTTAAGAATGATTATAAAGTATATATAAGAAATAATAATGAAATATATGACATTATAAATCTACTGGATTTATCTATATATATATGTATGTCATCTACTTACTTCCATTTCAAGACAATAAGGAAAGTAAAACAGCGTTCATGCGTACGTGCGGACTACCGTCTCCATGAACGGTGTTTTTCATTTTATTTATCTACCTATTATATATATATATATACTGAATATATATGATATATAAATCATATTTTATATTCTGGAAGTAAGTAAATCATGATATAAGTAATAGTGATGTCAAGAACAACAAGTCAAAACACCTAAGATAAATGAAACGATTTTACCCAAAACGCTTCTTTAACATGGAATTTACAAAAGAACGGGTAATATAATGTCATAAGTGAACCATATATGATATCATAACAATTAATATGATTCTGGAATAAGTCAATAACATGATTTAAATCATTATACAGGAGGTTTGGACACTTACAAAGCAAGTCGGACATAAGGTAAGGGAAATATCACAATCTCATTTTTATCCGAGATTGTTTATTCATAAGTATTTACTGGGGTGTATTTTATCATCCACATCCATGTTTACTCAATATGTAATATTATTTCCATCCACCTAAAATTGTTTAAATCCATTTTTACCCTTCGGTGAGTTTTTAGTAATACGTATGAAAGGAATCTTTTGTCGTTTTTCGTACGAGGTACTTTTTGACCTTTCGGACAAAAGTACGAAGAATGTTTTTTTTAACTTATACGGCACGAACAGATTTATACTGTTTTACAAAGCCTTATTTTCATGAAGCTTCCTCTAAAAGATTTCATGACTATTTTCAATAAAATCTCTTTCTTTTAAAATTGCATGATGTTTTGTGAAAAGAAATTGATTTTGAAGTAGAAAGGATATTTTCCTCAAGAATTCAATTCAAGTGTTTTATCAAAATTATTTTCCATATAAGATAATAAAGGGTTCTGTTTCTATACATATTTTTACATTGATTTGACTATGTTGTGATGGAATTATGTTTATGAATTCCTTTATCTTATATGAATGGTTTTATGATGTCATGTTGTTTAAGAATCCCATTTTTATTACATGGGTTATGTAATGATGTATGATTTATGATTTTGTGGCACACATAAGAATGGTATCATTATGAGATGGGTGGGACCTATATCTCCCTCCAATGCATTGGGTAAAGATTTTATATCTCATGAGATAGACATGGCTGGAATGGTAGGTTATACCGGTTCAGTGAAACAGGACTGAAACGAGGATTACTCGATTCAGAAAGGGACTTTGTCCACTAAGATAGTCTTGGCAATGAGTCTTAACTAACAAGAAATGATTCTCTATGATTATGTGTTTATGCCACAAAGTTTCATGTTTTAAGTTATGATTATTGGGATTACATTTCACTTCTATGATTTATCCCATGTTATGAAATTATGATCTCTTTTGCAGGTTAAGATTTCCAAAAGCTATGTTCTTATGTATATGATGTGATTGATATTTCTTTTGTTTACCCTTACTGAGCATTTGAGCTCACCCTTTTATGTTTTCTTTTCCCCAGGATATAAAGAAAGGTTTTAGGTAAAAAAAAGGGATGACCTTTATGGGAGATATTGAAGAACTTTCACCACGATTAGAAGATTACGTTCCGAGTTTCCAAAGACACTAAACTATTACGATCCTTTAGTGTGTGTTTTTGTTATGTATTAAGTATTCCGCAAATGTAATGTAATGTCCATGTACGATAAGCTCCGGGTCTCTACAGTTGGTATCAGAGGAAAGGTTTAGTCAACCTTTGGAAACTAGGATGCGATAACTTTAGTGAAATCCCTAGAGATATTTATAAGGTTTGTCTAGGGATGTCCCTAAGGATAAGTATACGTATAGGATACAGTCCTATTACTACGGTAACGATCTTAGAATTTAACCTAATAAGTTAGATATTGAGGATACTCCCCCTTTACTATGTTGTCTTCCCTAGCATGATTTCGCCTCTCACAAAATTCTTTTTGTGTTTTAGTTAATGGAGGGAACCAGAAGGAATTCGGTTAACATTGAATCCAATGGACAAATTTGTGACTATGAGCAACAAAATTGTGTGATGCCTAGAGATAAAGATATTGTGATTATGCCGAATCAGTCATCGCGATATATGATTAACAAGGTAAAATTTAGTGGTATGACTAATTCATCAAAGAAGAGGAAGATAAACTATTATGCATGTTCGCATGTTGAGGATCATAAAGAAAGGAAGATTGAGATTTCTAAAGAAGGGAAGAAGAACCTTGAGGAATACCTCAAATAGAGGGACCGATGTTATCTGTGTGGAGAAAAGGGTCATAGAGTGACAGATTGTTATGGAGTTCAATGTCTTATTTGTGGAGAACATGGGCATTACCCAACTCAATGCCCTGACCTAAAAAGATACTTCTAAATCAAGGAAGGACTTATTCCAGGACAGTCATTGAAGTGGATGGACTGAAGTGTTTATGTATTGGTATTCAGGAATAATGTTGTTGAGGTACTTTTATGGTGTATTGGAATATTTATTTATTGCTCTAATGTGGTATTCTAAGTGATTGAGGTATTTTTGGAAAAAAGATGATATGCGCATAATGAAGGGAAAATAAGAAAATGAAATATTTGACAGTATTCATGAGCTCATGATTGATATAAGGACTAAGTGATATCATGGTTTGAGTATATAGAATTTTGAGGATTTTGGTATGTGGAAAGTGTTAACTTTTAACTGCACTCATGTTTTCACTAAGGTATTCAAGAGAATACACGATTAAGGACTTTGAATGTTTGGAATGTGACCAACAAGACATATCTTATGATATGTGGGGATCAATGACAGTATTAAATCTCTGGTAATCGTTGTCACTATATTATGAGAGTGGACTGCAGTATTATGTATAAGCCTAAAGATTGGAATGGATTATGTTGAACATAAGTTAGTATTGTTTAAGGATCGAAGTTTTCTCGATATTATTGATGGGATGTTATAGTAATATAGTTTTAGAAAAAGGACAACCTGCAGGACGGGCGACAGCCCATCGCGTCGGACAAGGCTGTGGGAATCGAACCCACAACCGAAGTGCGACTGGCCTTTATCGCCTACCACTGGCCTACAGGAAGTCCCTGTTTAGTAGAAACCAGTTTTATTATATTAAGAAGTATGATATATGAAGTATAAGTCCATTTTAGGAACCATATATGATTAATCTCACAATAGATCGACTTATGCATATAATTGTTGCTAACCTTTTGTTTGAGACAGATGGAATGACCCGTCGTTCTATCACATAATCTGCTAACACTTCACGAATAACAAATTCAACTTCATTTATTTAAGAGATGAAGTGGAAATTGTTCAAGACACGAACAACAGTGAGATTGTACCAAAATAAAGTAAGTATTTATTCTAATTCAAATTCTTTAACTTTAGGGAAATGATCTTGAAAACCAAAAATGTTGTCCTAGTTCTCTTATACCTGATGAATCAGATGATACCTTAGATCGTCACAAATTTATGGATTTGTGATTACTGGCTTTTCCATAGCCATGTTCTCTACCACTCTCCATCATAACATGATGGTTAGATTTCTCTTCCATATCCATATTTCCACCTATGTGGAAACCCAGTGATTAGTTTATTTGGGTAATCGTTACATTTCATATTTTAGTTTTTAAAGCCAAGTTTTGGTATTCCCTTTTACGATGTGGGTTTCTATTAAAGAAACTTTCAAATAGTAAACCATTTATAACCCCGATGAATTTCGAGGGCGAAATTCATTTTAAGGGGGGTAGAATGTAACAGCCCAATATTTTATAAAGAAATATTCTTTTTAATTTTATTAATGTCTTGTGTTGTACGCTACACCAAAAGGAGCTTGCACAACACGCATCCTTGTCTTGCCTTGCATTACATGCAATCGCGACCTTCCTCGATAGCGTGTGTAAAACGCAATACCGAGTTTCACTAAACAACGATGTGCTATTAAAATATTATTAAAACTAGCTGTTATGAATAGTAATAACCACTTTTTAAAATTCTGTAAATCTTATTTTTCAAAATGAACTTCATTCTTGGATTCGGAGTATCGAATTTAGCCTAAGGTGAAATTTTGGTACTTTTCGGATAACTTTCATATTCTGATGAATAGTGAAAATTACTAAATTATAATTAAAAACAACTTTTTTAATCGAAATAATTAATAGTGATAAATCATTAATTTGAGTGGTTTTAAAGTATATTTAGAATATATTTTTACAATTTAATACAATGTTGGTCATTGGATGTAATTTCACATTTAAACTTGACATAAACAAGTGTCAATCTTTTGATAGATATTGTTTCTTAAAAAACACGCTATTTGTTTTAACAGCGGGATTTAATTATAAAATTAATTAATGCAACTTTTATGTTATGAATTTGGTAAAATAGACTTCATTTTTGAATTCGGAATATGAAATATAGCTTGGGATGAAATTTTGGCATTGTTCTGAAAAACATCAATTTTTGATGAATAGTGAAACTACTAAGTGGTAGGTTAAAAACTGAATTTTGCATAAAACTTAATTTTACCGCTTCTGTGAATGGAATTTCGAAAATCCGAGAGACACGGTTAATATCAAGGACTAAAATGTGGTTCAATAAGATGAAAATAATTTTTTGGTGAATAGTAACTTTTTACTTTTTTTACCGCGGTTAATAGTAAATAGGGTAACTAAGGGTAAATATGATATTACTATTACCCTAACACATGTCCTAATTCTATTGGACAAGTGTAATTCGACCAAAAACAAACTTAGGAATAAAATATGACCATTTAGGCCCACTTGGATTAGATTAGGACATTTATTATTAATTTATTTAAAGAAAGGTTAAAATAGTTAAAATCAAAGTTTAATAAGTAAATCATTTTTAATATGGGGTTATACATAAGATAAATTCGATTTTAAATATTCATTAGAAAGCTAAAAAGATTTCCTACATGATGATATTTTACTTGTAAATTTTAGACATAAAATAATTTAATTTATTTATGACACAACGATGATGCAGTAATTATCTTATTAATGAAATATTGACATAATTGATGTTATAAACACAACAATAAATGTAATTTGAGATTTTTTATGAATTCCACTAATTTTATAGGTTAATATGATATATTAATGTTGATTTAATCAACTTGGTTCGAACATTTAATTCTGTTATGACTTTCAAAAAAATCATATATCAAATAGTGTCAAAATTGACACAAAATAGTTTTTAAATCAAATATTATATTATTAATTGTTATTTTATTCCTAAAAATCTAAGGTTCGGCCACATGACTTAGATAAGGATATATATATTAATAATAAACAATTTGGGGTTCGTTTGGCATGTTATAGTAAGTGAATTAACCATATAGTGAAAGAAAACAAAAAGACACGGTAAAAGTTAAATTATTTAACTTAGAGTTAAATCTAATTGATAAGGTTTAAAATAAGATCCAAACATGTCTAAATTTGATTGGTTGATGGGATTACAACCCTATCTCATCTAATCTTCGAATATGAGTCATTTTTTGGAGGTTTTTAAGTGGGGTTATATTTATTATAAATTAATATTTTTAAGAATTCCTAAGGTGCCCCTCTCCTCCCCTATAAAAGGACACCTCCTCCCCCTCCTCCTCACACCAATTTGAGCACTCAAGCTCGGCCAAACCCTGCCAAAATCTCTTCTCCACTTCCCTAGAAACATCCTAGAGGTTCTGGTCTTCCTCAAAGACCAATTCTAGTGCCCTAAGAGGAGGTCTCAAAGAGGCACTTCAAAGAAGAGGTAATTACAGTTACCAATTCTTTCATCTTTATTTCTTCTTCCACTTCTTCTTCTTAGGTTGTTTCATTATGAAGTAATAACATCAGTGTCACTCATATACTGATATGTTATTATAAGTATGAAACAAACCTATTTCACCATCTATCCATCCTACGGAAAAATAAATCACCGCGCGTGCGTACGTACGGAATACCGTCTCCACGCCGTGGTGTAATCTATTTTCCACCACCACCTTACACGGATGGGTATAATGGTGTAAAGAATAACTATACATAGTTATTACAACATCATATTGATTCTGATATATTGTATAATCCACTCCAATTCAATTCAATATTTATAGAAATGATATCATCGCTCTTGCGTACGTACGGACTACCGTCTCCACGACACGATGAGATTCATTCTCCATGTTAACCATTTAAGAATGATTATAAAGTATATATAAGAAATAATAATGAAATATATGACATTATAAATCTACTGGATTTATGTATATATATATGTATGTCATCTACTTACTTCCATTTCAAGACAATAAGGAAAGTAAAACAGCGTTCATGCGTACGTACGGACTACCGTCTCCATGAACGGTGTTTTTCATTTTATTTATCTACCTATTATATATATATATACTGAATATATATGATATATAAATCATATTTTATATTCTGGAAGTAAGTAAATCATGATATAAGTAATAGTGATGTCAAGAACAACAAGTCAAAACACCTAAGATAAATGAAACGATTTTACCCAAAACGCTTCTTTAACATGGAATTTACAAAAGAACGGGTAATATAATGTCATAAGTGAACCATATATGATATCATAACAATTAATATGATTCTGGAATAAGTCAATAACATGATTTAAATCATTATACAGGAGGTTTGGACACTTACAAAGCAAGTCGGACATAAGGTAAGGGAAATATCACAATCTCATTTTTATCCGAGATTGTTTATTCGTAAGTATTTACTGGGGTGTATTTTATCATCCACATCCATGTTTACTCAATATGTAATATTATTTCCATCCACCTAAAATTGTTTAAATCCATTTTTACCCTTCGGTGAGTTTTTAGTAATACGTATGAAAGGAATCTTTTGTCGTTTTTCGTACGAGGTACTTTTTGACCTTTCGGACAAAAGTACGAAGAATGTTTTTTTTAACTAATACGGCACGAACAGATTTATACTGTTTTACAAAGCCTTATTTTCATGAAGCTTCCTCTAAAATATTTCATGACTATTTTCAATAAAATCTCTTTCTTTTAAGATTGCATGATGTTTTGTGAAAAGAAATTGATTTTGAAGTAGAAAGGATATTTTCCTCAAGAATTCAATTCAAGTGTTTTATCAAAATTATTTTCCATATAAGATAATAAAGGGTTCTGTTTCTATACATATTTTTACATTGATTTGACTATGTTGTGATGGAATTATGTTTATGAATTCCTTTATCTTATATGAATGGTTTTATGATGTCATGTTGTTTAAGAATCCCATTTTTATTACATGGTTTATGTAATGATGTATGATTTATGATTTTGTGGCACACATAAGAATGGTATCATTATGAGATGGGTGGGACCTATATCTCCCTCCAATGCATTGGGTAAAGATTTTATATCTCATGAGATAGACATGGCTGGAATGGTTGGTTATACCGGTTCAGTGAAACAGGACTGAAACGAGGATTACTCGATTCAGAAAGGGACTTTGTCCACTAAGATAGTCTTGGCAATGAGTCTTGACTAACAAGAAATGATTCTCTATGATTATGTGTGTATGCCACAAAGTTTCATGTTTTAAGTTATGATTATTGGGATTACATTTCACTTCTATGATTTATCCCATGTTATGAAATTATGATCTCTTTTGCAGGTTAAGATTTCCAAAAGCTATGTTCTTATGTATATGATGTGATTGATATTTCTTTTGTTTACCCTTACTGAGCATTTGAGCTCACCCTTTTATGTTTTCTTTTCCCCAGGATATAAAGAAAGGTTTTAGGTAAAAAAAAAGGGATGACCTTTATGGGAGATATTGAAGAACTTTCACCACGATTAGAAGATTATGTTCCGAGTTTCCAAAGACACTAAACTATTACGATCCTTTAGTGTGTGTTTTTGTTATGTATTACGTATTCCGCAAATGTAATGTAATGTCCATGTACGTCAAGCTTCGGGTCTCTACACCCATGGTCGTGGAATTGTGTTGAAGTGTATGTAGACTATTTCAGTATCAATATCACTTTATACTAATCATATATAGTTACTCATTACACCATTATACCCATCCTATTAAGGTGGTGGTGGAAAATATATTACAGCACGGCGTGGAGACTGTATTCCGTACGTACACACGCGCGGTGATTTCATTTTTCCGTAGGATGGATAGAAGGTGAATTAGGGTTGTTTCATATTTATAATAACATATCAGTATGTAAGTAATACTGATGTTATTACTTTGTCATGAAACAACTAAAGAAGAAGAAGTTGAAGAAGAAAGAAATTGAAATGATCGGTAATGTATATTACCTCTTCTTTGAAACGCCTCTTTGAATCCTCCACTTAGGGAACTAAGATTGGTCTTTGAAGAAGACCAAGTCCTCTAGGATTATTCTAGAGAAGTGTAGAAGGGATTTTGGCAGGGGTTGTCCGAGCATGAAGGCTCAAATTGGTGTGAGGAGGAGGGGGAGGAGGTGTCCTTTTATAAAGGAGGAGAGGGGCACCTTAGGAATATCTCAAAATATTATTTTATATTAAAGTCAAAATCGGTTTATAATGGTTCCGAAGGGTCTTATTTCGAATATAATGTGGGGATGGGTCGAAATACTATCAACCAATAGAATTTAAACAAGTTTAGGTTATTATTTTAACCTTATCAATTAGATTTAACTCTAAGTTAAATAATTTAACTTTTACCGTGTCTTTTTGTTTTATTACACTGTATGGTTAATACACTTACTATAACATGCCAAACGAACCCCAAATTGTTTATTATTAATACATATATCTTTATCTAAGTCATTTGGCCAAACCATAGATTTTTAGTAATAAAATAATAATTAATAATATAATATTTGATTTAAAAACTATTTTCTGTCAATTTTGACACTATTTGATATATGTTTTTTGTGAAAGTCATAACCGAATTATATTTTCGAACCAAGTTGATTACATCAACACTAATATATCATAGTAACCTAGAAAATTAGTGGAATTCATAAAAAGTCTCAAATTACATTTATTTTGGTGTTTATAACATCAATTATGTCAATATTTCATTAATAAGATAATTACTGCATCATCATTGTGTCATAAATAAATTAAATTATTTAATGTCTAAAAATTACAAATAAACTACCATTATGTAGGAAATATTTTTAGCTTTCTAATGAATATTTATAGTCGAATATATCTTATGTATAACCCCATATTAAAAATGTTTTAATTGTTAAACTTTGATTTTTACTGTTTTAACTATTCATTAAATAAAATAATATTAAATGTCATAATCTAATCCAAGTGGACCTAAATGGTCATATTATATTCATAAGGTTGTTTTTGGTCGAATTACACTTATCCAATAGAATTAGGACATGTGTTAGGGTAATAGTAATATCATATTTACCCTTAGTTACCCTATTTACTATTAACCATGGTAAAAAAAAGTAAAAAGTTACTATTCACCAAAAATTATTTTCATCTCATTGAACCACATTTTAGTCCTTGATATTAACCGTGTATGTCGGATTTTCAAAATTTTATTCACAGAAGCGGTAAAATTAAGTTTTATGCAAAATTCAGTTTTTAACCTACCACTTAGTGGTTTCACTATTCATCAAAAATTGAAAGTTTTCAGAAAAATACCAAAAATTAGGCCTAAGCTATATTTGATATTATGAACTCAAAAAAGATTTCTATTTTACCAAATTCAAAACATATCAGTTGCATTAATTAATTTAAAAATTAATTCCCGTCGTCTAAACAAAAGGCGTGTTTTTAAGAGATAATAACTATCAAAAGATTGACACTTGTTTATAACTGGTTTAAATGTGAAATTACATCCAATGAACAACATTGTATTGAATTGTATAAATATATTCTAAATATACTTTAAAACCACTCAAATTAATAATTTATCACTATTAATTATTTCGATTGAAAAAGTTGTTTTTAATTAAAATTTAGTAATTTTCACTATTCACCAAAATATGAAAGTTATCTGAAAAGTACCAAAATTTCACCCTAAGCTAATTTCGATATTCCTAATCCAAAAATGAAGTCCATTTTGAAAAATAGAATTTAAAAAATTTCAAAAAGTGGTTATTACTATTCATAACGGCTAGTTTTAATAATATTTTAATAGCATATCGTTGTTTAGTAAAACTCGGTATTGCGTACTACACACGCTATCAAGGAAGGTCGCGATTGCGTGTAATGAAAGGCAAGTCAAGGATGCGTGTTGTGCAATCTCCTTTTGGTGTAGCGTACAACACAAGACATTAATGAAATTAAAAAGAATATTTTTCATAAAATCTCGGGGTGTTACATACTGGGCAGGGATCTGGCCTCCCGCTCCCACGTTCTCTCCTGAAGGTTCCCGTGCTGCCACCAGACGCGCACTAAGGGAATTGATCGCCCATGAAGGATCCTCTCCTACCGATCCTCGATCTCCATCAGGTACCCAGCAAAGGTCACTCCATCCTCGATGTCCAGCTCGCCCCAATTGATGACGTGCGGTGGGTCATGCACGTACTTCCTCAGCTACGACACGTGGAAGACATCATGTACCCAATGCAACTGTGGCGGTAGAGCCAGGCGGTACGCCAACTCGCCAACTCTGCCTTGGCTCTGGAATGGTCCAATGAACCTCGGAGATAGGTTGCCTCCTCAGCCAAATCTCCTCAACCCTCATCGAGGTGAGACCCAAAGAAAGATGTGGTCTCCCTCTTCGAACTCCAGAGGTCTCCATCGCCTGTCAGAATAAGACTTCTACCGGCTCTGTACAGTCTTCACTCGCTCCTGGATGATCTGCACCTTCTCTATAGTAGCTCGCACTAACTCTGGTCCCATGAGTGCTGACTCTCCGGGGTCGGTCCAACAAAGCAGTAACCGGTAGGGTCTCCAGTACAAGGCCTCGAACGGTTCCATACCGATGGTGAAGTGGTAGATGTTGTTGCATGAAAACTCCACCAGTGGTAGATGGTCCTCCCAGATGCGACCAAAGTCCATGATACAGGCTCGCAACATATCCTCCAGAAAATGAATGGTCCTCTCCGTTTGACCATCTGTATGGGGAAGAAACACTGTGCTCAAGCGCAGTTGAGTCCCAAAAGCATCCTGAAATCCCTTTCACAACCGTGATTTCAAGTGGGCGTCTCGATCTGAGACTATAGTCGAGGGGATGCCATGAAGCCGAACTACCTCCTGTACGTAGAGTTGTCCCAAGCTCTCTACGGAACTATGCTCCCTGATATATAGGAAGTGGGCCGACTTGGTGAGTCGGTCAATGATCATCCAGATGGAATCGCGCCCCTTGGACGTCCATGGTAATCCCATCATGAAGTCCATAGATATTCCATCCCACTTCCACTCTGGAACTTCCAGGGGGTGAGCTAACCCTGCTGGAACCTGGTGCTCAGTCTTCACCTGCTGGCATGTGAGGCATCGAGAAACGAACTCTGCCACTGCCTTCTTCATGCCTGACCACCAGAACTGACGTCACAGGTCCTGGTACATCTTTTCCACTCTGGGATGTACCGCCAAAGGGAATGTATGGAACTCCCTCAGGACCTCCTCTTGCAACGCCACTAGTACTACAGTGCGTCCTCTGAAAATAAGTTTGTGCTCCCCACCTTGCGAATATCCATCCGGAGCATGTCCTGTGGATAACTGAGCATGTAAGTTCACATAGTCAACATCCCCAAGTTGTGCCTCTATAACTCACTATATGAGTGGAGGGGTGACAACAATCAACTAAAGGTAAGTTGTATCCTCTCCATCCATGAAGGATAACTGTAACGCGGCTAATTGTTGTGTCGCCTCACTCAACAGTTGTGAGCTCGACCTTCTGCTAAGAGTATCTGCCACCTTGTTCCCCTTCCCAGGAGTATAGATGATCTTGAAATCATAGTCCTGGAGAAACTCTAGCCAATGCCTCTGCCTCAAATTCAAATCCTTCTGTGAGAATATGTACTTGAGGATCTTGTGGTCAGAGTAGACAATGAACCACTCACCCATAAGGTAGTGTTGCCACATATTCAATGCGAAGACTACCGCTGCAAACTCGAGATCATGGGTCGCATAGTTCTGCGCATGCAGCCTAAGCTGGTGCAAACCATAAGCAATCACTACGTGCCGCTGCATCAGGACACAACCGAGCCCGTTCCCTGATGCGTCGTAGAAAACTATATACGCGACACCCTCCTCCGGCAATCTCAAGACTGGGGCGCTCGACAAACTTTGTCTTAGATGCTCAGAAGCCTGCTTGCACTTTTCTGCCCATATGAAGGGTTTCCCCTTCTTGTCCAGGGCCATCATCGGTGTTGATATCCTGGAGAAATCGGGGATGAATCTCTGGTAATATCCTGCCAACCCAAGGAAGCTTCGCACCTCTGTCACACTCCGAGGTGGATCCCATGCTAACACAACCTCCACCATGGCTGGTTCCACAGCTACTCCATCTGCTGAGATAACATGTCCCAGAAATTGGACCTCCCGAATCCATAACTGACACTTTAAGAGATTCCCATAAAGCTGGTGCTCCCTATGTACATCCAGAACCATCCGCAGGTGTCTCGTCTGCTCCTCCTATGACGCCGAGTATACAAGGATGTCGTCGATGAAGACTACTACGAACCGGTCCACGTACGGCTTAAAGATTCGGTTCATCAACCCCAAGAACTCTATGGGGGCGTTCGTCACGCCAAAGGGCATCACAAAGTACTCATAGTGACCGTAGCGACCTATGAAAGCCGTTTTTGGTATATCCTCTTCCCTTAATCATAGCTGGTGATAGCCTGATCGAAGGTTAACCTTCAAGAACCACTGTTCCCCTCTTAGCTGATCGAAGAGGTCATCGATCCTTGGCAGTGGATATTTGTTCTTCACGGTCACCTGGTTTAGGCGCTGGTAATCCAGGAACAACCTCAGACTCCTGTCTGCCTTCTTGGAAAACAAGACTGGAGCCGCCTAGGGTGAGACGCTGGGTCTTAGAAAACCCTTTCTCTACAAATCCTCCAACTGCACCCTGAAATCGTGAATCTTCGTAGGAGCCATATGATAAGGAGATGAGGAAATCGGTGTCGTCTCGGGGTGTAAGTCGATAGAGAAGTCAACTTACTGGTGGGGAGGTAACCCTGGAACATCTTCCGGAAAGACATCCTCATACTCCGCCACCACTGCTGGGAACTGAGATCTCACAACATCTACTGGTTTGTGGGTAAGGCTAGACAACTCATGAGTGATCGACTTCCCCCTCCTATGCATGAGCCCATTTTCTGTTGCCTGGGTTTCCTTTTCTCCAACAAAGGAAAACCTTGTTCCATCACGGTGGACACACCACACTCTTCACCTAAAATAGTCAATCTAGGCATGGACCAAAGATAACCAATCCATATCGAGAATGACGTAGTAAGGCCTCAACGCTACCACCAAGAGGTTCCAACTGAATCTCTCACCTCCAAGGGTAAGATCACGCTGTCTGAAAAGGTGTGTGATCGTCGAGTCTCCTCCCGTAGGTGTCTCCAAGCATAAGGAACGAGTAAACAGTTCTACCAGAATATTGAGGTTTTGTACAAGACATGTGGCTAAAAGGGAATGAATGGAACCTGTGTCTATGAGTACGGTAGCTAAGGTAGAAAAGACACAGATCGTACCTTGAATCATCCCTGGAGCCCTTGGGTCATATGCCTCGATCGCATGCAACTGTCCTCGTCCATGTCCCCCATCTCACTAATCCTAGTGCGGACCTCCTAGGGGTGGTGGTGGAAGTATGTCGAAGCATCTGCCACCACCTGCAGCTCTCCCTGATCCTCTGCCACGTCTGCCGCCTTGCGGATCTGCCTACTCCATTATCTGCCTCTACCAAAAATCTCTCGATCACCAAGTCCCGCTTGATCACTCCAACATAAGTAGAAATTCATAGGGGCACGACACTAGCTAGTATGTCACGCTGTAGACCTCGCTTGAAAGTCTGAGATCTGAAGTACTGATCCCTGACCATATCCATCGAGTTCCTAGAGAGGTTGGTGAACCTTGATGAATAGTCAGCCACCGTCATACTACCCTGCTGGAGCTGAATAATCTCCTGGATGCACACATATCTCAGCATAACCGGAGAGAACTCCTCCCTGAAGAGTCTCTCTAAGTCTGTCCACGAAAGAGTCTCCTCGTTGTGAGTCTGTGTGGTCAGAATCCACCATAGTCTCACCGAACCATGGAGAAGGCTTGCTCCTAGGACCACCATCTGGTCTGCTGGTGTCCTCACTAGATGGAAAACTCTGGTCACCGCCTCAAGCTAGTCCTCAGCCTCCTGATGGTCGGGCTCGCCTCAGTACCTGAGGGGTCTCTGTCTCTGAAACTCGTGGAGTGCACTAAGCTTGTGCTCCTCGCCGGTCGGTACTGCAGGTACCACTGGCTGCTCCACTAGAGGTATAGCAGGTGCACCACCTAGTGGCAACGCCTAGGGGGCTGGTCCCTGTATCGAAGCCTCGTCACTTATGGGGTCATCCTCGTGATCATGCTACTGAATCCTAGCGGGTACGCGTCGCGGAGGAATCCTATAATGAAAGAAGATGTGTCATGGTCAATGCGTATATCTGGATAGCTGACACCAAGGATCTGGAAGACAAAAACCATTCCTATATGATGCATGTACCTTTTTATTTCCCCGCAATCAGTGTTTTTTTGAATTGGGTCAAAAAGCCGGTTATCAGAGTCCCGGTGTATGGATACGTCGACCGCTGCACCAACACTGGAGTCTCTGGCCTGAAAGCCGAACCCCAAACACTCAACGTTGTCTCCCCAACCAAACTCACAGACTCTTGGTCATAAGGTAGAACTGACCACCTCTGATACGACTCTGTCACGACCCGTCCCAATGGGGCCCACGCCGTGAATCCCCATGCCCGCCTCCAATAGGCCAGGGGCTGGTGACTAGCACCGATTAGGCATGTCCCTAACATGGGAGGCATTTCCTATGTACCTATACACACACACACACATCTCCAAGCCCACAAATGCTGAAATGTAAAACACTAAGGAAAAAAATGCATGCATACAACTAAACCCAACCAACAGAGTACGACGAAAGGTAGAGTACTGTAAATGTAAACGAGGCCAGAATACAAGCCCACCAAAAACAAGAGTCTAAAAAACTGCAATGTCCAACCTGTAAGCACAAAGGTACTGGGACTGTCGCTCGTAGCTGTAGGAACGCCTCAGCCTGTAGGGAAATCAGAAAGATCAGTCTTGTCCTGGTCCACCTTGGACTCTGTCAAAAAGCTTCTCATTTGTAGAAGACACTAGACGTGCGGGAAAAGCCCGTGCAATGGTGAGTATAACAATACTCAGTAGAGGACCCCGAAAACCATAGAGAAACTCAAAGTAAAGGTACAGTCAGCTATGCACAGTATATATTTACCGAACATATAAAACAATCTAGATATACTCAAAACCCAGACTGATGGTCTAGAGACAAGTCACGCCCCCGCATACCCTGGCAAGGGATTCTGTCTGAAGATTCCGTGACGCGCTCATTTCGGGAGAACACACTCCACGAGTCTTATGGCTCTAATGACGTTTGTCTGGGAAGGGCTGTTCATCGGGAACCGTCACGAGAGATAGATACACTCATTACGAGAGACACATTCCTGAGTGGGAAGGATTTAGATACAAAGATGAGGATCACTGCCAGGGCCATGACGGATTCCACGACTCATCCGGAATTCACCTTCTAGGTATGGGATCAATGCCCGTAAAAGTTGTTCATGCCGATGACTGACTCTACCTAGGGTCTGGAATGGATAGAGGATCTCGATCTGGGCCTCTCGGATGGATCCCATAATCTATCATAGAAAAGTCATGCAGAAGGGATCATAATCCTGCGTGAGGGAATGATGCCTGACCTTCAGGGGAACAAGAAGAAGGGGCACTAACCCCAACGAAAGATGTTCGAGGCATGGTGAACAAAATGACCAAGCCGTTTTCCAAAAAGTACATGGCGTGTAAAAATTATACACACCGTGTTGTCCAACCCTGGGTATTGCCCATGTACAACGGCCAGTGTCGTGAGGCTGGTCATTTAGAAAACATAGTACATGGTGTGTAGTACGGAGCACACGTCATGTCTAGGTAACTGGGGTTGGCTCCCTGTACACTTGCCATGTGCCCATACACGGTCACCAACCCGTGTACCCCAACCCATGCTTTCTGCACACGGGGTGACCCGCGTTGTTTACCTCGCCTGTCCGGGTGAGGGATTACACGGTCATGTACTCCATCTCGTGTCCGTGTATCCCCGGGATACACGCCGAGCTTCGCGTAGCCGCCTCTACCGAGCTGTACCCACCATGCCGCCTGAAGCCGTGTAGATAATCTCGTGTCCGTGTACTACCCAAAGTACACGCCAGGCTTCGGTGAAGGTCCAACACACCGTGTGACCGGGGTCACATGCCGTGTGATCTTTCTCTTACCCCGAAACCCTAGTCTCCACCGTCAAAACTACACGACGTGTTCTTCAGAAGTACATGCCGTGTATTCTGTAAATTTCCAGAAACATCGTTCTTCGCCGGCACGCCTCCCGTGCTTCTCTGATCATCAATCCGGACATCCGATCGCTGCAAAACATCCAGGTTCTGGTCACCCCGACACCACGAAGCCGCTTCCGTCATTTTTGGGCCTTCGATCGGCCCTGAAAACATGATTTGATCTTCCCAAACGAAGAACGCTCGAAGAACTCCCTTTCCTGATCTGGTCTGATTCGTCGTCCGCCATAGTCGTCGCACCTCCACAAGGTCGTTGTGGTGTCGAACTTTCGATTTGGTATCGTTGAGTTGCGTAACGGATGCACAACGATCCATTGTTCATCGCCCCGCGAAGAACGCAAAGAACGCGTGAGAAAGAATGGGGGAGGAAATTCAATAAACAAATAAATTGAGGAACAAACCTTCGTCGTCATTCATCACGGCATTGATCCTCTCCTGTTAATAGGTTTAAACGGAGCAGAGATCAACATGAATAAAAAGCATGGATTATTTCCCCAAAATAATCCCAAAGAAAACCCTCCCACAAGAACGTACGAATCCACAGATCAACTTGTTCGTGGTTGATCCGCGTTCGTCGTTTAAACTCAAATATGGGGAAAAATAAATTGAAATAATAAACCCTACATTTTGATGGGATTGATCATTGATGAAGGATTCATGCTGTTGATGTTGTCGGGATCCTTCAACGTTGTTGGCGTAACGATTATCAACTTCGATCCATCGTCGTTCGTCGTCAAGAATTTCCTCAAACGCATCACGGATTCGGCAGAGGTTCCTCTCAGCCGTTGCCAGCGATCAAAAATTGCTTAACCCATTAAAAAGGGAAACATGTTTTCATTTAATTACGCGGTAGTATTAATGGAGTTGACTTGCCATTTTGAAGTCATTAAGACGCGCCATTAATTTAGGAAACAGATGCGTCCTTGCTGCGCTGCAGAGGATGTTTCCTTAAATGAAATAAAATAAACGGGTTAATTTATTTTATTTTATTTTACTTAAAACGTCCAAAAATTAACTTTTTCCCTCGACCCACACTAGTCGAGGTTAGCCTCATTCATAGGTAATGTCGTCGTCTCGGACGCAATGGTGCACTCAGATTTTTAATCTGGGAATCCGTTTGGAAACATCCACAACCGTGCACAAGTGCCGACTCACATAACTAAAAAAAGTTCAATCCACCATTCCAGGCTCATTGGACCTCAGAATGATGTGCCGTCTTTGTGCCCAGTCTCGAAATAATTCCATATAATATTTAAAAATAATAAACGGAAAATCCGATACATTACATATTTTTACTAAAACATTCACCAACTTCCGAGATAGATTGTTTGAAACTGATATTTATTTAATTATCTTTAGAAAGTTTCTATAGGACAAGTTCCAACTCTTCTGATTTTCCCTTAATATTTACTTCAAGATTATTATTACGATTCTTTTCCTTATCAAGAGAATTATTCAGATCATAAATCTCATTTTCCATCATGATTTTATCTTCATGAAAACCTTCTTGATTGTTTATTGTGGAATTTTCATTTATCAACTTCTTGATTTCCTTCTCAAGCCTTCTGATCTTCCTCAAACATTATTTCAACTCTTCTCTCAGATGATATTCAAGTTGATTTTCATCTTCATCTGAACTATGGCTCCCTTAAACTTCATTATTCACTACTACAATAATCGTATTCTCTCTAGTTTTTTTAGCAAATGATTTCTTGAATCCATCTTCACTATCATTTTCATCTTCATATTTAGATAAAAAGCTTCTTCTTTTTGATTTGAAGATATTTTTATCCTTCCCATTTGAAAAATATTTATCTTTGTTAGCTTATTTCTTCCATGAACTTCTTGGCCATCTATCATCATCATCACTGCCTTCTTCTTTATTCTTTTGAGGACAGTTATCTATAATGTTACCAATGACTCCACACTCAAAAAATTTCAAGGGAAGTATACCCTTTTATTTCCATGTACCTATTTTTTCATTCTTAGAAAACTGGGATAAATTCTCATCATAATTTTTACATACCTCATCTTCAGAATCGGATTTACAGGCACCATCTTCAACAAGTTTCTTTTTTAAATTCCCTCTATTTGCATCCTTGAATAAAATTTATCTATCATATTTTTTTTTCTCTTCATATTATTCACCCTTATCATTTTATAAGTATTGAGAGTGCTCTGAAAATCATCCAGAGATAATGTTTCAGGGTCTCTATCTTCTAATGAAGACACGTTGGCATCAAACTTGTCAGCCAGAAATCTCACGATCTTTTAAAAAATTGAATAATCTTCCAAAGTTTCACCAAGACCTTTGATTTTACTAAAAATGTTAATTATCCAGATAAACAAGACCCCAACAGATTCAGATTATCCCATTTTCATTTCTTCATATTTCTGCATCTTGATTTGTAGTTTTTTCTTCACTTTTGTATTTCCTTCATAGATGTTCTTCCGCTTATCCCAAATGCCTTTAACTGTAGCAAAAACTTTCACTCTTAATAAATCACACTCAAAAAGATATGAGAGTAATTTAATTTTAGCTCTTCCATCATTCTCAAGATTCTTCTTTTCAGTAGGTGTAAGAGGATCCTTATCAGCAATAAGAGGAAATACATCAGTTATAGTTTCATGAACTTCATACCCAAGAGAACTAAGACAAGGCATCATTTTATATTTCGATATATGATAATTCATTCCATCAAATTTAGGAATCCACTTAATATTCATGAAACTCATATTTTCCATCACAACATCTCTTCCAAACAACAGCAAAGAAAAAATGAAGGGAACATCCTTTGATACCAATTGATGTTCCCAGTCAGGATCCAAGTATCATTGAGAGGTGGAGTGAGAGAATTAGTGATATCTTATTCTTTTTATATTACCATATTTTTGAAACAAACCTTGCCTCCTATAAAAGAGTTTCAACCCTTAATGAAACACACAACAACAAGAACAGAAGATTTAAATGGTTCACTACACAATAAGAATAGATACATCCTTGGTATGGTACAGAGACAATCCAGTACCACACAATCCACTAGAAAAAAATCTTTTGATGAGGAATACAATGAGTAGGATATTCCCATTTAGTATTGTAGATCATTGAAAAAAACCCAATAGTGTGTGTGCTCCCACTTAGTAAAAATAGGTTAAAACCTTGTATCTGAACTTCTTGATGAATTTTCACAAATAAAATCTTTCAAAAATATTATTCACCTTCCAACCAAGAAGCTGGTATGAACCTTCTGGTGAAAATAGCATGTGCACCACACCCTTCTTGTGCACCTCCCTTCTTGCACGCCACCTGCTTGCATGACACTAAGCTTGTGCACCTACCTTCTTGCGTTCCACTAACTCCTTGCACACCAATATTGTGCACAACTCAGAACTTGTGCACCACCATTGGCATATACACATCACACTTCCTAAACACACCTCCCTTCTTGCATGCCTCTTACAACTTGTGTTCCAATTATTCTTGTGCATCACTCAACTTGCACGTCGTCCTATTTTGCATGCCTTATAAAAAACTCTTTACTTGTGTGACACTTCATCTTGCATGCCACGTTCTTCTACTTGTGCGATTAGAGCTCATATTTTATCTTAAGTATTGATCATGGAAAAATGAGGAGGCTATTAAACAATTTACAGGAATTTTTGTGACTGGTGCACCACATACACTTGCACACAGTTTCGCGTTGTGCGTCACTCCGTCACTTGCGCGCCGCTCCATCACTTGTGCGCCCTTCCATCACTAGTGCGACAAGTTCTTTCCTTCGTCATATTTTTGTATGATGATGTTGAAATATGACTTGCGCACAACATACACTTGCATGCCCTTTTTTACTTGGTCACCAATCTTCATCTTGCGTGCCACATTATTTCCTTTGTAATATTTTGATGTGATGATCTTGAAATATGACTTGCGTACAACATACACTTGTGCGCTAATTGTACTTTCACGCCACACTTGCACACAAATTCGTGACTTTCACACCAATTTATTTCTTTTGACATATTTTTATGTGATGATCCCGAAAATATGACTTGCGTGCAACATACACTTGTGCGTCAATTATACTTGAGCACCACACATGCGCGCAACTTATTGACCTGCGTGCAACCTTCTTTCCTTTTCCAAAAAACACTTATTTACTCCCCATATCCATCATAAGGATTTCATCACAAGTTATAAAAACTTATGATATTTGTGAAATTAAAATCACAAAAGCATCATCATAGTTTCCAAGGATTTTACCAAGTGAATTGATTTATACTTTTTTGACAACAAAAGATAACACTATGCAAAAAAGCATACTCATCAAACTTCCTTCTCTATCCAACTTGGTCCCAACACAAGTAATGAAGATATGTAAAACACGTGCACTACATTGGTTATTTTGGACCAATATAAGTAATATATTATATGATTTAAAAGACCATTAGGATTTATATCCATATATAATATAGTTTATATACAGTTACCATTTAGATTTATATGTTACGGATTATGATAAAGTCCTTTTGACATGGAAAATGGTAACGATGAACTCAACCAGTGGATCTTACCCTATAAATCCCATTTATCAAAGATTAAGAGGTAGAAAAACTTCTATTGGATTTACGGAAGACCTATCCCATGCTATGACTCAACAACTAAATAATTAGTGATACCATTTACAGAAAAAGGTAAAGATCAATAAGATTACGACCCATACCATGTTGGTCGAACCATCCCATGAATCACTATCACATTAAATAATATAAATAATCCATTGGTAAAACTCAAATTGTGTTATTATAAAATAAATAGATTCATTTAAGACCCTTATTTGATAAATACATTTTCAAATAAAATATATATTAGTAAAATATCTTCATCAAATAATATTTACCCAATATAAATTATAATACAATTTTTTGGAGTCGAAAATAATTTTTATAATGGTCAGAAAAATTTTATTAATCAAAAAAAGTATTTATCAATAAATTGGTATTTTGATTTAAAAGTTAAAATTAATATATTTAAATCATTAATTTTTAAAAATTAAAAATATATTTGACATTAAATAATATAAATAATCCAATGGTTTTTTTCATATGTTTTTGAGATAGTCCAATGTTTGGGAAAAAATAAATACATTATAAATACATAGAATGTATTATAACATCATAATGACCCAAAAGTGATGTAATATATGAAATAAAATGTATACACAAACAAATAAATATTTACCATTTTAAATAATTGTTTTGTGAAATTTTATTAATTTTATAATCACTTAATGAATCCTCTAAAACATAGAATATATTTTTTGAATTTCAAACCCATTCATTGTAAACATGATTCACTTCCACATCACCAAGTGTATTATTATCTTGATATTGTTTCTTAAAATAATAAATCAATGAAAAAAAATTTACATTGGATGAAACTATGGGAGAAAACCATGGTAAGGTTTGTGTTTCTAATTAATTTTTCTTATAGTGTCCAAAAACTACATTTGGAAATTAATAAACTCTTATCTATTTTTCTATTTAAA
This sequence comes from Viscum album, assembly GCA_963277665.1. NCBI lineage: Eukaryota > Viridiplantae > Streptophyta > Magnoliopsida > Santalales > Viscaceae > Viscum > Viscum album. The sequence goes on along the minus strand of OY728135.1, from coordinate 243,603,257 downwards.
CCTACACAAAATCCAATATTTATTTGTCTCAATAGCCATCAATCAAGATAATAGTCTTACCTTTCCTATATAGTGTCCTCCCAATGTTCCATGAAGCATATAAGTATCCCATAAAATCTTTTATAATAACCCTCTCAAGGCAAGGGATCTTCACATTTACTTCATATTCTGGAAGATTCCTTAAATTATATTTTTTTTTTAAATTACACATGTTCAGTTATGTTATTATATAAATCTATTATAGTACCTAATATTTACATTTTATAATATTCAACTTTCACTCTAATTAATCAATTCTATGAATATTTATGTACTACTATTATGTTACTGAATGTTTCCTGTTATTTTTCATTCCAAACTATAGTACATTGAATAACTATCCCATTTACACTCAATTAAATTCCTCTATAAGTACCTATCCTTAAATTATTGGGTAATTAAATGTATTTATATAAAAATCTTTAATCATTATATTAAAAAAATTAAATAAATCCATGTGTTGTATAATATATGTTTCATAGTTACGTATGTACATGATATGAAATTGAAGGGTGGGCCATGAATTATATATCCCTTCGATGCATTGATTAATGTTTTAATTTCATGATATTCCATGTATTGTAAACATGAGGTTATCATAAGCACACTATATTACATTGACTTGTTTGATATCCTTGAATTAGGTTCAGAATGTCATGGTGTATCTTTTTTCCAAATTCATATGTTTCCTCTATATTATATTTTTATGTCATGGATCATTATTGAAGATTATAACTCTCACCTCATTTATGATACCTATATATACCCTATTGATTAAATGTAATAATATCCCTCATTCTGGCTTTATTTATTCCCTTAATGATATTTATAGCTTAACCATTTATTTTCTATTCCATGAGGTTATCCCGTATTGATATACTTAAATGATTGAATTTTGGGCGCATGTTAAGAACATTTTAAAATATTTATTTATGTTCCTATTGAAAGATGTAATTATATGTACATAATTTCCCATATAAACTAGTTTTAATGATCTTTTGGGATTTTATTAAGTGTACCATTATGAAATAAATCATGAACTATAGTGTGCTGAAGATATTGGTTTTCATTAAAATAATAGATGAGACTCTCTTCTTGATGCCTATAATGTAGGGGTAAAACTATAAAATCTAAATATATAGATAACATAATTTTTCATTAATTATTATTTTCTTTTTTTAGGATGAACCAGATTCTTATAAAAATAAAATATTTTTCCTATAATAATTATTTCTTTGATCCAGATCAAGGATTTCCCGCAAGTCAACCACAGATGACATCTATTGGGAAATTATAATGGACTATAATCAGAATTATATTGATAATCAAAAAAATGTATTATACTTTGTTTTAATTATAATTTTTGTATGGAATAGTGTTCTATAAATATCATCTAAATTATGGAATGAATTTTGTGACTATGAAAAAGAAACATAAGGATTTCATCAATTAGAAGAACAATTATGGGTTATATAGAATGATTTAACTTAAAAAACATATTCCAAAGAAATATTCATATTTTATTCAATGTTTCTGTAGTGTATGTAAAAAATTAAGGAAAACAATTATAGATATTGAATTTTAAAGTTTATGAAATATTTCATATATCATTAAAAAACATTCATGTCCAAAAGATAAATTTTTATCATAATTTGAATTTCATTTTCAATAGATGTTAATCATTGGTAGTCCCGATTTTCTCAATTTTACCAGGATATCAACCTATCTTCATAAATAAAGATGAAGAAATATTTTTATAGTTGATTGGGAAGAGTTATTGGATTAAGAATGTCATTTGGAAACAAGTCATGGTTATTTCCTATTATGCTTATAATTTAGTACAGACAATGGAATTATAGATACATTTTGAAATATATTAGTCAAATTTTTATTCTAATCATACATTCCAAATTTATATGAATTTGTTTAATGATTTTATCCTACTATAGTTCCAATGTAATTTGAAACCCAGCATAGACATTATTCCCCTCCGGAGAGAAGCTACAATGTTGATGATCCTCCCACAACCACAGTTCCTCCAACCAATGAAAACAATATGAATTTTTTTATTTAGGGTGTTGTAACTAGGATAAGAAGCCATTTAATATTGATTATAAGAAACAACATGACGTGAAACAATTTTAGATACATTCAAATCCACCATCATATATAGATGTAGTCTAACATCAATTCAATATTTTAGATACATTTAATAAACTTGTATCTCATGTGTGTATATCAATCTTACTATTGATTTTATAATTTTAAGATCCTTAAAAAGGGTATTTGATCATTCGCTAATTCATCATGCTTTAATTTTTAAATTATGAGAGATTCTATTCCACAAGGGTCCAAGATGATTTTCTAAAATCAATAAAAAAAATTAGTGATGAACCTACATAGGATGAATTTTTTGAGATATTTATCTATGAGAAGTATCATGGAGGGTTATTATCTATAGATTTTGTAAGATCTAGTATCATGTTCAAAGCTACTCTTTCTCATTAGAGATTGTTTACTGAAACTTAAATAAGGATAATGGAACGACATAAATAGGTCAAGGATCCTTCTACACATCAATATGAAGACATATTACATACTATATGGGAATGTATTTCTGGGATCAAATTTGAATATTTTCATTTTGTATCATTATACATTTTAATGAATTAGTAAAAAAATTCATCCTTATAACACTCACTACCACATATACTTATGAGAAGTAAGATGGATTCCATTAATTTCATGTTTTATTGAACCAAAAACATGACAATATTATGAATACTGAATGGTAATATATATTTAACACCCACACCCCAATCCAATTATCAATACATAATTGAGGAATTAAATATTAATGATGTTAAAAAAAGGTTGGATGTTAAAAATTATGAGAGGTTTCCTAATCTATGAAAGGTAATTTTGTGTGAAATGTGTGTCACATTGATAACATTGAGTAATATTACATCAATTATTTTCAAAATTAAGGATAATGAATCATAACATAATTGTGAAACATGGAAATAAACCATGGGTTAATCTAAAACATGATGCGAATGGTATGAATCAAAGTGCATGTTTTCTGTATAAAAGTTATATTTTAGTTTAAAACTCATATTTAAATGTCAAAGCAAAGAAAAACATCTCATATTGTCATGATTATTTAAAAAAATCATAATAAATTTTTTCATGTAACAATTGACCACCCATCAATTTGACAGTTGATTTATTCAGTATGATGTGGTATTCATGTTTTCAGTATAAACATTGTCATTTTAGTATAAATCCAATGTCACATTTTCAAAATTGAGAAAACTAGAATAGATTTCCTTGAAAATTTGATAAAATTTTCCATAATTCATTTGGGGAATGTTTTAACCAACTGCTTGTAAATCCAACACGTGATGTGGTCAGTAAGGCTTGAAGTGTGTGATTTTAGTAAAAATGTGTTCCATTAAATTAAAACACACATCACTCTTGAAATAATAAGAAAATAATCACATGTTTCTGCCAAAACATAATGAAATTATCCCAATTCATTTTGTTATGTTTCGGAATTTCCCACGCAACAATCTAACACATGATGATGTCGGATGACTCAAAGTGCCTGTTTTTAATATATGGGTTAATTTTTTTAAAATACATATCACATAGACAAAAATTAGAGAGCGATATAATAATAATATTTAGCATTAGGAAAATGATTTATAATTCATTTATGAAATTTCAGGATTTATCACTTATAAATATAATAGATGGCACATCCAATATACCACAAAGTGTTTATTTTCGATAAAATTGCATCATTTTAGTTTAAATCATGAATAAAATTGTTAAAAAATATTTAACTATGATGATAATATAGGAAAATAATCCATAATTAATTTGTGTCTTGTAGGAATTTCCTTCAAATCAATCCAAAATATGATTTAGTAATTATGAATTTAATTGTGTGAATTAAATAAAAAAATTCATTGTAGTTTAAAACATCTATCACACATCCAAAACAATGTAAATAAACATGGAAAATTTACAAACATTATAAAAACTATACAAAATTAATTTTTTTAATTTGGTTATTTATATACATGTCAATTAGACACATAATATGATCATTACGTCGAACAATACATGTTTTCAATATATGTGTCATTTTAGATTAAACCACAAGTAAAATATAAAGAACCATTAAAATTAGATTAAATTATTTTCATGATTTTGGGAAATGATATATATTTCAATTTAGAGTATTATAATTTAACCACCCAACTATATAACACATGATGTTGATTATATGACAACAAGGTTGTTTTTTAAAGAAAAAATTTCAATTTTAGATTAAAATGTGGATCAGTTATCCAAAACAGAATATTATATTTTATTCGATCGATACAAAAAAAATTTGAAATTAATTTATAATGTTTATGAATCAATATCAATTCAATATAATACAAAATGTTGTTTGTATGAATTTAAGTGAACAAATTCAACAGAAAATTGTTTATTTTTTTTAAAATGGATGTCATCGAGACAAACCTGATCAAGAATGATTGGATTTTTAAAAAAATTAAACATGATTCAAAATTCATTTTTAATGCATGGGAATACACCATAAATAAATATTACACATTATGTGGTCTCTATGAACAAATATAGGTAATTTCAATATATAATTGTGATTTTATTATAAAATGTACATCCCATAGCCAAACTATAGCTGACAAGATTAGATTATTTCAAAAATTAATGACAATTGTCCACAATTAATCTTTTATTTGTAGGAATCAACCACATCTAAATCCAACACACAATCTCATAGATATTACTCCAAGGATGTGTTTTCAATATAAAGGTTTCACTATAGGTTAAAACACATTTAACATAGAAAAATCAATGAAATAAATTTTATTTCGTTTCAAACAGTATGAAAATTATTCATAATTCATTTTTAATGTGCAAGAATCGATCACAAGTCAACCCTGAACATGATGTTATTGGTATTACAAAAATATTATGTTTTCAATATAAATGAGTTATTTAATATTAAAACAGAGCATAGATTGTCAATACTGAGAAAACAAGGTTAATGTTTTTTCAAACATTTGGGTAGTGATCCATAATTCATTTGTGATGTGTTGGAATCAACCTCATTTCAATCCGACACATTATGGACTTGATATGAATCATAGTGGGTGATTTCAATACAATAATTTCTTATATGTTTAATGATATACTTCATAAAATGTTGTATGTAATGAAGATAATTAATAAATTATAAAACTTTTAATAAATTTAGAATTTAAAAATATTATATTATATTATATTTTAGTGGTTTGTGGTTCAAAGGAAATATGATGCAAACATAGAGGCACGAATGTAGGGCATCCTTGACTCATTGAAACTGGTAAAATAGGGATGTAAAATTTGAACTATTCCCTATGAGGAATTTTATAACGTAATTTATATATATTATTAATTTCTAATTTATCTAATAACTAATTATATTGTCATTATTTAAAAATATTATAATAAATAGAAAAATATTATAGACATGATAATATAATCATTAATAATGTAATTATCATTATAATAGATAATATCATTAATATATTCTCTAATTAAAAATATATTTTATCAAATGTGGATTATATAACATTGTAGTTATTTTTATTTTATTTTATTATAATTTTTTTAAAAATAAACCGTGGTTTTATTATATAGATAGGATTTTTTATAGAAGATGATCGTGGAAAAAACACTACTATAAGAGTTTTAATTTTTCATATTGGATTGTAGTTTCAATGAAAATTTATAAATACCACAACAATGTAAATATTTTGAATGTAATTTTTGAATTCAAATGAAATTAAAATATAATATTTTTTAATCCAATGTCGTTTTTTGTAATATCGTTATTTTGATTTGAATATGTTTGTGATTTGGTTTTATTTTTGGGTTTTCTAGTGCTACATTTTTTACAGATGTTTCAAGGAACATTACTAGTGATATTAAAAGAGATATTAAATGGATCATTTATTATCATTACCAAAACAATTGATAAATTCATCACTAAAATAAAACACTGATAAAGAGATAATTTTTTAGCACTAATAAAGGCTTCATGATAATAAAGGAACTGATCATGTTAGTACATTTAAAAACTACAAAAGCCCATTTCTAGTTCTATTAACTATAATATCGATAGAATTGTAATTAGAAGAATCTATATGAAACAATTACTATAAATTTTCATAGTTACATGAGTATATAATTTTAGAATATACTAGAATACTTCATAAACAATATTCCATGGTGTGGGTATCCATGGAAAATATAAATTCAACATGTTACTCTCAATTAGATATTTTTAAGGAATATTATATTAAATTTTTTATGTGGATATGGAATATATATTTATGTTATTCATGTTAAGTTAAATATTATAACAATATAGATAAGAAAAAGGATATATGAGGAGATTTATGTATAGATACAATAGAAAAATTTTATCTATAAACGAGGGAATGATGTGTATTATAAGTTATTTATTTTTAGTGACCCTCGACATTTATTATCTGTAGGAGGTCATTGTTGTTCTTATGGTTATTTTTACTTTTTATTTTTTCCCTTACTCTCATGGATATCATTATATAGTAGTTCTTACGATTGTTTTTTTAAAGGGAAGGGGTTTATTAGTAATATAAATCATTTTATGATATTGTATTTAGATTTTTTATCTCCACATTTAATTATTTCACTTATTTTTCTTCTGATTTTTTTAATTATTTTCAGGGAGGGATGATTGATTAATTTCTCTGTTATTTATTTGAACATGAATATTTCCATTGAGTGTTAGAGTTAGTTTTATATTTATTTCTAGTGTGAGACTTCTACCGTGACAATTGGATTAGACCTTATTCTATGTCTAAATACAGTCTTGTCATTCCATCCTTGTTAGTATTCTAAGGTACATATATATGAAAATATATAATATTAGGAGAGTGGTTAATGACAATGTATACTAAGGGACTGATTAGGATAGGATTTTACCAACTTCATGACTACAACACATATTTTTTTACTATATTATTTCATGGCCCTGAGTTTACAATGTCATGATATAGTGACCCATAAATTTCACACACATATATTACATTGTATTAAATGAATATTCACTGAATTACATAAAAATCCATTATGAATCATATATTTTTGGTATCTTTGGAAACTTGGATACATAGAATAAAAGTTCATAAGAGATCAAAATTGCCTCCCACTTAGTTATTCATAAGTTGGGACCTTTTTATATGTATCATACCTAAAATAATTATTCATAACTTGGGGAAAGGAAGCATAATGAAGGGTGAGATCAGATTATTATTAGTAGTAAATAAGAGATAATTATGATCATATAAATATCAATTTATTAAAATGGTATGAGAATATATGCATAACATCTAAATTCCACTCCCTCTATATCAACGATTAAAATATTAAGTATTTTAATGAAGAATGGTACTTCAAAATACATGAATCATAAAAGAATAAGAAAATTATTTTTGAGAGAATAACATGGTAATAATACAAATGTGTGTGTGCAGAAACATATGAATAGAAAATAATTTCATTAGTAGAAAATGAAAACATCTATAACAATCATAGTTGATGGGGTCCACTCGATATTCTTTACTCAAGGTTAACTACCAAGACTATGCTAGTGGATTGGGTTCAGTCCCCAGTATACATTCAAGGTTTACGTATATGACTATAACAGTGGATTGGGTTCAATTCCCATTCATTAGTTGAGCTTCAATTCTAAGACCAACATAGTGGAAAATGCCTCGTACTAAATTGTGTTAACTCACTATTCCAGTTTTGTATATCTCGGTTCGTATCCATATTTACCCAATATTGTAGAAGGATGTATAATTCTATTACCACCTATCACATAATGAAAATCATACATATGTTTACCAAATGATAATAAAAATTCCATCATATCATAACACATGAAATGGATCTAATTTTTATAAATATTTAAATATTTGAACATTGTATAACCTGTGGAAAAGAAATAGGTTTCAATAAGGATTCATCAAAACAAAATTAACCCATGGTTAAGAAAAATGTTTCATAGAATAAATCTTAAATATCATCATAAAAAATCAATATAAAATATAATATTGGTATCACTGGATAATATATAGAGTGAAAAATAAGTGACATCAACCTATTTCATCATGGATTATAATTTATTTTAAGGATAACTTCAAACACTTCTTGAAGAAAATGCTATTTTCATTACAAAATAACTTCTTTAAAATATTGAAATTTCAAAAATGTCATGGAAAATATTTATGTTTTGAAAGAAATATTGATGTATTTAAAGTAACATTCAAATATTTGAGCTGTCTAGGTGGTGAGAAAATCTTTTCATGATGTATAATTTAAAATAATAAATTTCATTCACAGTTTTAAAAAAAAATCAACATGTAACTCATTATAGAAATGAAAAAATTAAACAATAAAAGAAATTTTTAAAAATTAATTCATTGAATAAATATTAATTAATCATAGTATAATATTAAAAAAATTCCTTAAAAATATTTCTAAAACATGGATTTGGAAGAGGGTTTTTTTTATTGAAGAAAGAAATAAAGCCAGTTTTCAATTAAACATTATTTCAGTCTCCTGATTTCTTAGTGAATTAATATTTAATTAAATAATTTTTATCTAAAAAAATCTCAATATTTTAAATATTTTCATGATATTATTGAAAGGTATATCATGAAATTGAATCATCAAATCCTTAATAATAAATAATCCAGGTAATAATTTAGATTGTAATATAAAACCCATACCCCTATGGTAACTTTTAAATCATAAGGCCCATGAAATATTAATATAAATTGGAACATTTAATGTCAGAGACATAATGAGATACATGATATAACATTTCAATGGTGACATATATACACCTCATAAAAGAAGATATGTTTATAATAAAACATATTTTTCAAAGAAATAAATTTGAGATGATAAACAATTACCTCAAGTTTGACATGATTTGAAGTCACACAAGCCTCCAATATAATAAATTTCATTTATTTTAAATCATTATATGAATCATTATAATATATATAATTTCATTTATTATCCAGTTAATAAATTTCAACATCCATTTATTAATAATCCATATTAAAATAGTTGTTTCCTGGTGTTAACTCATTCCCTTTTCATGAGACATTTGGTTTTTTAGTCTTAGTCCTTATATGTTTATAATGGTTATAATTCTCCATAACATTAATAGTGATATAAATATCATATATATTCATTATATATATTTTTATAAACATAATAATTTACAAATAGAAAAATGAATTACACTATTCATGGAGAGGGTAGGCCGTGCATATGATTGAGGATTGGTTTCACTTTTAGAGAGACAGAAAAATATTATGGTAAATAACGATTCACATCAAATTGATTATTATATAATATATATTATTAAATAAATTTATTATATGGGCCCCCAAACAAAAATAAATAATTTGTAATAAACATAACAATTTCGTATAGAATTAAATAGGTCTGAATAATGTTATCTCATTTCATAATCATAGGAAATTTCACAATGAATAATTTTCAGAGATGAACAAAAAGAATGTATTCCTTATAAATGTAATAGATAATAAGAAAAATATATACGGAAGATACATTTACATGTAATTTATATACAATCCATATCATCAATGGTTATCGTTGTTGATGGAAATATATTTAATAAATTACATAGATCATTATACTGTTTTGTTGAATCACATTCTTGTTTCCCAAAGAAAATACCTCTTACATTAAAATTTAACAATATATTAATTGTAATAGTTGGTTTTTGGGATGTTGTTATGGAATCATGTATGGTGGAATCTTGTGGCATCCCTCCTCATAAGAATGTGGGAAAACTAAAAATTACAAGGGATTGTTATGATAATGGTGAAAAAAGTACCTCTCCATGATGGGAGATGATATCATGGATGCGGAAGAATGAACTTCTTATTTCATATATGGAAATCATAATCAAGATAATCCTTCTAAGGAGGAAATTTAGGCATTATATAAGCTTCATGAGATTTTTAAATCTCAATGAAACATTGGATTAGAATCAACTCAATGTCAAATTTATAAAGGATGGTGAAAAAATTATATATTATTCCACTGGTTGCTTAAAGAAAACAAATCTAGAAGAGGGGACAATTCCCTGAATATTAAATATTTCACCCTTACATCAGAGAATGTTATTTCCGATGATGTGGATCATTCCGACCAATACCTCTATTCTGGTTATGTAATTAACAGTAAACATCAGATGATTGCCCATATTTTTACATGCATTAATGATCATAAAAATTAAAATATCATCCTGGTTCATTATAAGGAAGAGGTTAAAAAAGGATCTTTTATCTACCAACACTGATATTTCACCTATACTTGATGGATTTACAAATAAATTCATCATGTCAAACTGGGACATATTAAATAGTATTGTGATAAGTGTGGTCAAGGATTTTTTCCCGATCATGCATCTATTTCATATGGACTAAACTAATATTTATACCTATCATATCAAACAAAGATGATTCTATTGACAGAAATACCTTTATGCTTGTTGATATTGGGAACAATATTCCTAAAATTATCAATATAATCATTATATCCAGAATGGGGGTTATTTTTAAGGATATTATCATAACAAAAAAGTTTGGTTTTATCACTAGAAGAAACATTCATAATTATCTATTCACTACCACAGAAATTGTAAACATAATGAGGAAAGAGGTAAATAATGGAATATTTACTCTTAATCATGACATTCCAAATTATTTTGAAACTATAAAATAGATCATTATTACTATTTTCCTAAATAAATATGGATTATGCACTACATTTATAAAATAAACAAAAAATATTCTTAACATTGTGAGGCTAAATTTTCTAATTAATAGACCCACTAGTGGCTTATATAAATGTCGAAGAGGTGCGCGGAAGGGAGACACCCTTTCCGGAATTTCTTTCTATGGATAAAGGCCATATTAGTAGGTATGTTAATGTTCTTACCCATGTTGGTCCTTAAAAATGTATTAATGTTAGGAGGGATCATTCACTCCTTATCATCTTCATTATGTAACACCCCGACCCCAGAAGCCTAGAGTTGGTGAACTAGTATGTATCATTGGAATGATCACAAAAGATCTTGTCTCAAAAGTCTGATTAGTTTATTATCCGTGGAAGTAGTAGATACATTCATAAGGTTTACATTACAACATAAAATGGAAAACTAAAACAACGTTATTTCCATAGAAAGCACTGAAATCCCATAGACTATCCCTACAGGTCAGTCATAATATAATTTTTCACATCCTGAAAAAGATAAAATATAGAAAGGGGTGATCTCAGATGCTCAGTAGGGATAACAATATAGTATAAACTTTCATAAATATGAATAAACATTTAAGGAAATGTATAAAACTAAAACAAAAGCCTTTATAACATAAACATCATCATAATATGGAAAATATGAATCAAAATAATGTCATTTACATACTCACAAGGATATTATAATAGTTGAATAATCTCATGCAATATCAATAGCCACTTACATAATGATGGAATCCATAATCTCATACTTTCATAACCACATAGTCAAGGCCTTGTGGCAAGACTACAAATAAGATTTTGTCAAGGCCTTATGTCAAGACACTAGTTTGTCTCATGAGACCTACTGATGCATCGAGGAGCTATATTGGGCTCCACCCGTCACTCAATAAGTCCAATTCATTATTCTTGTGATAAGTTTGAGACAAAACAGAAACATTCTTATTAAAACTAGCATATGAAATTTCAATACTTTATCCACAAACCACGAATGGCATAATAACATTACATCCACAGTCAAACATAACTGATTCAATCAAATATGGAATATTTTATAGTAACAGATTAATCTCAATCGAGAATAATGAATGATATTGACATAGATGAAAATAATCATTAAAACTATTTGAGAGAAATATCCCCCTTTTTCTTTAAAACATTTAAAATTCATACTATTTGCCAAGAAGCCGTTTAAAATAGATTTTTGAATAAAAGTGTCCCATACCAATTTGAAACATTTAAAAGGAACTTTTATTTTAAAACATTAATGTCCATATAAACAATACCTTAAAACCATTTTTAAAACATGGACATTAATGAGAAAGATATAGAAGAATAAATTTTTAATACATTTAAAATGACATTTTGGTAAGTGTTACTATCCTAATGAGAGACACTTGAAAAAAAAATAATTGTGGTAATATAAACTTAATAATACAAAGAGAATAAAGGATTTCATTATATACTATGTAAAAGGACATCATATACACCATATAAAAGTGAATTGATGCATAACAACAAAGAAGTCTCCGAGGAATGTAAATTGAGATGAAATCCCTTATAAAGATAGTATCATTAGGTAAAAGTTAAATAAATGACATAATTATATGTGAAAAATATAATTACACTCAATAAGATATGATATTCGATGTAAATAAATATGAGAAGACTCAAACATATTCCTGTAAAAACAACACCAATGACTTGGATGTTTAACTCAATAAAAGGAAATTGAATTAAGATCAAGTTTATATTGATGACTTGAGAAATTATAAATGGAGTTATTATGAGTATCAAAAGTATATCCACACAAAGGGTTGTGTAAATTATTACATATATAATAAATAGTTATTCCACACATAATCTTGGAGTAAAATAATATATGAAGTATGCGTAAAGCCCACTGAGTGGAAATTCAAATTCAAAATTCCCTTACCGATTTGGTAATATAGGAAACATACAACCCATGAAAGAAGGATCAAAAAATGAAAATGTAAATACACATAAATTAATGTATATTACACCAATAATACAATCACATATAGTACATATGCCATACAAAAGGAAATAGTGTCCAATATTGCATTATTCTCATGGGAATAAAAAGTGAGATGAAAACCCCTTACATTCGTTGTAATCAATTGAGTCATATTACAAAAAGTTAATAAGCCCAAAATGAATCATATAATACCATGAATATGAAGAGAATAATGATAATATATATCAAATTTCAGTACACAATACACCACATCCTATAAATAAGTGGAGAACAAAGGCAATCTCACAGAATTACAAGTGAGATAAGAAACCTCTTACCTCAAGTCTGACTTGTCTTGTATGTTCCTCGTTCTTCCTGAATAATAAACATAAGTTAATTTATACTTTATTAAGAACATTTTTCAAGATTATTATTCCTTCTATATCACTTATTACCTTTCTATAAAAAAAGTTAATTATTGGAGTTCATATTGGATATTTTATCAATGTTCGGAACATGAATCAAAAATGAACTTGTTATAATTACAATTTTTCCATGTGGTCAAAAGACCATTATATCCAGAATTATATACATGATTTTGATATCATATATATATATTATATATTCCGTATATATATGTATTTATAACAATACACAACATTTGGAGATAAGGAATGAAATGTACCATTCATGGAGGTGGTAAGTTGTATGCACGCATGAACGCTACTTCCATTTCTATTTTGTATTTTAATTGAATTAAAACATAATGATACATAGGTATATTATAATTAAATTATAATATAATATATAATATCTTTAAATACATCCTTTATACATCCCACATAAGGCATTAACGAGTCATATCAATTTGAAGGGGTGGTAGTCCACACTTCCTCAAATGAAATCATCGCGTTTTACCCATAATGGAAACCCTAAATAAATGATATAAATGGAAAATAAAGATGCATAAAGATAACATAAAAATAATATATATATCATATGTAAATACAGTTTCATCTTAATTTCCACCATGAGAGGCGGTATGAGATAATCGAACAATCATCGTTTCATGAGGCGTTAGTTTTCCATCCACAGAAACAGTATGTTCTTCACCCATTAGATGGAGGTGTGTGTAAGTGTAATTTTAATCCTTCTCATAACAAAATCCTAATATATTCAGTATACTGTTGTTGTTATAAAATAAATGAATGAAAAGGGTTTAGGGGGTGGGAGGAGTAAAATAAAATGAAATGAAACAAAATAATTTAAGAGAATGTGTTACCTTTAATTTGTGTTACTTCCTTTGGTTTGAACCAAAAAAACTTCTTGAAGTTCCTTCAGCCTATGGTAATGCTTCTACAAGGAAGAGGGGGATATTGGGCTTTAGAGGTGTGTGGAATGGGTTAGAAGTCGTGTCCTTTTATAAGGGTGAGGAGGGGCTCTTTAGGAAGGTGTGAAAATATTATTTTATTATATAGTGTTATTCGGTTTCTAAATGTCAAAAACTAATTAATGTCGACGATAAGATGACTGATGGTCGAAATAAAATCATCCAATATTAATTGTAAAGTTTTCAGATATTATTTTAATATTAATAATCATATTTATTTAAAGCATTTATTTATGAGGTAAATACTACATCAATATTATGTTATAAATAATTTAATTTATTTGATGTCTAAAAATTATAAAAAAATTACCATAATGAAGGAAATAATTTTATCTTTACTATAATTATTTATAGTCGACATTATGAATTATATAACCCCATATAAAAATTGATATACTAAAAGATATTTTTTAATGTCATTTTTGTCTTTACTTTAAATTAATTAAAATAAAGTGTCATTATCATTCATAAGTGGCTCCATGGGGTCCTAAAATCGACCCGAGGATGCCCATGGTTGGACATGACTCATCCAATAAGTTTATAATAAGTGTTAAGGTAATGTTGTATTGTTATAATATTCTTTTTACCTTGAATTACCCTATTTACCTTTAAATGTGGTAAATAAAAGTCAAAAGTTACTATTCACAAAAAATTATTTTCATCTTATTGAACCACATTTTACATACTAATAACAACCATGTATGTTGGATTTTCAAAATTCAATTCACAGAAGCGGTAAAAATCCATTTAAATGAAAAATTCAGTTTTTAATCTACTACTAAGTGGTTTTACTATTCATCAAAAATTGAAGTTTTTCAGAAAAACACCAAAACTTCAGCCTAAGCTATATTTGATATTCTGAATTCAAAAATGATATCTATTTTACCAAATTAAATTCATAGAAGTTGCTTTAATTAAATTAAAATTAATTCCTGTTGTCAAAACAAATAGCATGTTTTTAAGAAAAAATAACTATTAAGAGATTGATAGTAATTTATGAATAATTTCAAAGTGAAATTAATTCCAATAACCAACATTGGATTAAATTGTAAAAATATTATCTAATTATACTTCAAAAACATTGAAATTTATAATTTAACACTATCAATAATTTTGATTTAAAAAGTTGTTTTCAATTAAAATTTATTATTTTTTCACTATTCACCCAAAAATGAAAGTTATCATAAAAACACCAAAAATTTATCAAACTAAATTTTTATGTCCCGATTCTAGATAAGAAGTTTATTTTGTCAAATTGAATATGTAAAAGTATCAAATATTGGATTTAAAAGGGTTTTACCATTAAAATGTGGCAATATTACATTTTATGAAAAATAATACCTTTATCCTAAAAAATGAATTTGTTGTTATATTATATCTAAGAAACACATAATATGGATGTTAATATTATATGGAATATATATAATTCAAAATTCAGATAATACTATTCATAACTACTTTTGAACGACTAGTTTGGTAAGTCGTCGTGTGCTCAAACTCGGTGTTGTGTGAGGTGCAAGCTATTGAATTTGAAGAAAATAAATTACTATGAAATATTGGGGTGTTAAATTCTTCCCCCATTTTAGAAATTGCATCCCCTCAATTTTAAAATTGAGATTGGGAACCTCATTGAATGTCCCACATCAGAAAAAGTGTATAGAAAACTATCTCTTTAAAAGAATGATAGAGATATACAATGGTCACCCGAGATAACCCATACATGGATTCAATGTAGGAAAAAATGGATATGGAAGATAATATAAGTGACATTTATGGAGGAGGGTGATTGAAAACAAGATCAAGAGAGAGTTAAAATCATGAAAATCGTAAACTTGTCATGGGATAAACGATCATTAATTTCCTAGTATGAAAATTAAATGGATAACATTTTTTTGTTTTATGTTCCATTTTATAAAGTTGAGGAGTTTATTTATGAGATTGACTAAGAACATAATGGTATATATTTACTTTTTAAGTAGTGTTTCATTCTTTAATAAATTTCTACAACTAACTCATTTTTTTAAATGATGAGTTTTCAAGATGACTTGGTCACACCGAAAGTGCTAGAATCAAGAAAATCTACAAAGGATAAACTATATATATATACCTTGTCTTTAGAGATTAACCAAAACCAAAATAGTCAATACAAGATCAAATGATCCCCCAAAAGGGTAATACTTTGGGGAAAGAAATACTAATATTAATTCTTAAAATCAAACCAACAATACCAAAATTTCAATAAGTACCATTCAATAAACAATTGTTTATAAAATCTTTTAATATAATAGAAACATGTATTGAAACCCAAAACATAGAATAATTGGAATAAGTAGTTTTCCACATTAAATTATATCTCCATATAATATCGACTACTCTTAAAGTCACATTATTAAAAGTAATTAACCTAATCACATATTTTCTATGATAGGTTAATCATTTACATAAATAACCCAAATCTCTATAAATACACAATAAAACAATAGGAAAAACCCCACCATTACTCCTCAAATGAAATCCTATAGTAATCTATTTTCCTTAGGCAAATAGTATGCCCAATAAAGTGAACATCTTCCAAAATAACATTTATCACTTAATCACCAAATCATTTTCTTATACTAAGGATATCCATTTGATAATACATAAGATCCCAAATCAACATATTATTGATCAAAAAAATAATTTAACTAAAAATAATTAGTCACACTAACCAGGGACTTAACATAGTCCAGTGGTAGGCGATAAATCCCAATCACACTATGGTTGTGGGTTCGATTCCTGCATCTTTGTCCGATGCGATGCATTGGCACATGGTCTGCGTGTGGTCCTTTTTCAAAAACAATATTTTATAACGTTCCCAAAATGAGATAAATTCATAAAAATAACTATAACATAATTTCACAACAAATGTTATATCATTCCTAGAATTTTCATCCCAAAAGTTGATAACATGTAATTGCCTAAAATTCAAGGATCCTATAAACGCAAATGGTTATTTATAACTACATCCATAATGGAAAACAAAATTCTTCCTAAAATGACATTTTCACATAATAAAATGCAGGGTTACACATAACAGAAAAGTCATCCAATGAAATCCCATCAACAAGGAGCACTAATACTTTTGAACATTTCTCCATACATTTATTTTTACATAGGTTCTTCCTTGACCAAGGGCATATCATATAGAATAGGGAATTCACCCAGGTAATGCCCCAGTCCCCTATATTTACGAAAAATGACTGTAAATGGATTCCTCGGATCATTTTTATTTTCTTCCATAGTACTCTTCATTTTTCCTCAATAGTTCTTTACTTTATTTATTTCTTTCCCACACATAAAAATTTATTTGTTCTATTGAGAAACATCCCTAGGTGTCTCCTTCCACATTTCCTACATGATGGAAATTGAGCATCCATTTCTCCATAGTCTCCACTACTAGAGCTCTTATCATTCAACACCTTTCTCTTATTTTTTGAGTCCGGGAGATGGTTAAAATATATGTTGTTGATCATAGTTTTGGAAAATTTATTCAGTATGAACACGATATCTTTTACCCCACTCATCATTCCATTCTGGTGCTCATTTACTCCATTGTGCCCACCTTGTACATCATTTTGAATGTTACTATGAATTCCTTGGAATCTAGCCATTGACTAACACAAGAAAGCATAGTGTTAGTCATAAAATCATTTAGAGAATATCATAACACCTTATTTACAATCTAAAACACCTTAAGATTAAGGATGGGTATTTATTCTCATATTATGTTAAAATCCATAAAATCATTCTTTAAGGAAAATGTGAATTATCCTAAGTATATCCCCCGAGAGTGTAATAACCATGTGTTCCACAAGGCCCATTGTCATGCACCAGTTCCTGTTCGAGTCTAGCTCAAAGCGGTGTTTTCAGGTTTTACCCCTAGGTACATCTTTGCGAGAGCCACCTCTACCTACTCGTATATAGATAGGGATGTATTTCATGGAAAACACACAAATTCTCTCCAATATTAAAATCCTAAGAAGTTCTTCTATATTAATCCTCAAAGTCTATATTATGGCTATGTGCTCTAATCAGAGTTTATCTAAATCTAGTTTCCAAGGTTTGTACTAAGATTCCACTTATACCAATTGTAATGCCCCGACCCCAGAATCCTAGAGTCAGTGCATTTGTACGTATCATTGGCATGATCACAAAAGACCAAGTCCCGAAATAATGATTAGTTTAGTATCCTTGGATGTACTAGATACATTCATAAGGTTAACATTACAATATAAAATGGCAAACTACAACAACTTTTTTTCCAAAGTCAACACTGATATCCCATAAACTATCCCTGCCGGTCCGGCATAATATACTTCTTCACATCCTGGGAAAAATAAAACATAGAAAGGGGTGATATCAGATGCTAGTAAGGATAACAATATAGCGGAAACTTTCATAAATAAGCATAAACATTTAAGGAAATGTATAAAACTAAAACAAAAGTCTTTACAACATAAAATTCATCATAATATAAAAAATATAAATCAAAATAATTCCATTTACTTACTCACATGGATATTCTTCTAGTCGAATAATCTCATGCAATATAAAAAGCCACTTTCATAATGATGGAATGCATAATGCCAGATATTCATAACCACATAGTCAAGGCCTTGTGCCAAACTAAAAATAAGATTGTTTCGAGGACTTGTTCCAAGAAACTAATTTGTCTCATGAGACATACCGATGCATAGAGAAGCTATATAGGGATCCACCCATCACATACTAAGTCCAATTAATTCCTCATATGAAAAGTTTGAAAAATAACATAAACATTCGTATTAAAACTAGCATAAAAATGACAATACTTTATCCACAAACCATGAATGTTATAAATATTGCACATCCACATTCAAACAAAACTAATTCAATAATATATAGAAGATTTTATTGTAACATATTAACCTCAATATAGAATAATGACGGATATTGACATAGATTAAAATAATCATCAAAACTATTTGAGAGACAGATCCCCCTTTTTCCTGAAAACATTTAAATGTCAAACTATTTGTCAAGCATCCGATTAAAATAGATTTTTGAATCAAAGTGTCCCATACCACTTTGATACTTTTAAAATAAATTTTAATTTTAAATCATTAAATTCCATATAAATAAATGTTTAATGTTAATATAAATAAATCTTGTAACCATTTTTTAAAAATGGACATTAATGAAAAATATTTAGAAGAATAAATTTTTAATACATTTAAAATGACATTTTAGTTAGAGTTACTATCCAAATGAGAGACGCTTGAATACAAATAAATGAGGTAATACAAACATTATAATACTAAGAGAGTAATTTATTTCTTTACTTACTATGTCAAAGACAGTATATACATCATATAAAAGTGAATTGGTGCATAACAGCAAAGAAGACTCAAAAGAACGTAAATTGAGATGAAATCTCTTATAAAGATAGTATCCTTAAGTAAATGATAAATCAATGACCTGATTATGTGTGAAAAATATAAATACACTCAATATGATTGGATATTCAGTGTAAATATATCCGAGGACATTCACACATATTCCTGTAAAAACAACACCAATGACTTGGATGTTTAACTCAATGAATCGAAATTGAGTTAAGATCGAGTTTATATCAATGACTTAAGAAATAATCAATGGAGTGATTATGTGTATAAAAATCATATCCACACAAAGGTGAGTATAAATTACTACATAAATAAAAAATAGTGATTCCAAACAAATTCTTGGAGTAAAATAATCACTAAAGTATGTGTAAATCCCAGTGAGTAGAAATTGAAATTTGAAATTCCCTTACCGATTTGGTTAATTATGAAACACAAAACCCATGAAAGAAGGATCATACAATGAAGACGTAAATACCCATAAATTAAAGTATATTACACAAAGAATAAAATCACAGATAGTAAATGTGCCACACAAAAGGAAATAGTGGCCAATATAGCATGAATCTCACGAGAATAAAAAGTGAGATAAAAAAACCATACTTTCGTTGTAATCAATCGAGTTGTATGACCAAATGTTAATAACCACAAAATTAATCACATAATAAAATAATTATAAAGAGAATAATGATAATATATATCAAATTTCAGTACACAATACATCACATCGAATAAATAAGTGGCGAACAATGGATATCTCACAGAATTAAAAGTGAGATAAGAAACCCCTTACCTCAAGTACGACTTGTCTTGAATGATCCTTGTTCTTCATGAATAATAAACATTAGTTAATTTAAAATTTATTTATAATATTTTTAAAGTTTATTATTCCTTTTATATCACTTATTAACTTTCTATAACAAATAGATAAATATTTGAGTATATATTGGATATTTTATCAATGTTCAAAAATTGAGTAAAAAATGAACTTTCTATAATTACAATTTTCCATGTGGTCAAAAGTCCATTACCTACAGAATTATATACATGATTTAGATATAATATATATATTCTATATGATTAGTATATATATATATATTTTAACAGTACATATCATTTGGAGATAAGAAATAAAATGTACCGTTCATAGAGACGGTAAGTTGTACATACGCATGCACGCTACTTCCATTTTTATTTTGTATTTTAATGGAATTAAAACATAATTATACATAGGTATATTATAATTAGAGTATAATAAAATATATAAAATCGTTAAATACATAATTTATATGTATCACATAAGGCATTAACGAGTCATATCATTTTGAGGGGGTGGGAGTCCGCACATCCTCAAATGAAATCATCACGTTTTACCCATAATGGTAACCATAAATTAATGATATAAATGGAAAATACTGAAGCATAAAGAAAAAATAAACATAATATATATATGATATATAAATAAATTGTCATCTAAATGGCCACCATGAGAATTAGTAGGAGATAATCGAACAATCATTGTTTCTTGAGGCGTTAGTTTTCCATCCGCATATACAATATGTTCTTCATCCATTAGATGGAGGTGTGTGTAAGTGTAGTTTGAATACTTATCATAACAACATCCTAGAATATTGAGGATACATGTTTTTTTATAAAATAAAGGAATAAAAAAAGTTTAGGGGTTTGGGGAAGTAAAATAAATCATAATTAAAAAAGATAATTTAAGAGAAATCATTACCTTTAATTTGGGTAACTTCTTTTGGTTTGAACTAAAAGGACTTTTTGAAGTTCCTTTTGCATAAGGTAAAGCTTATAGGAGGAATAGGGGGATCTTGAGAGATTATTTTTTAAGGGTTTGGACAAGCCAAGGATCTTGAGAGGTGTGTGGAATGGGTTATAAGTGGTGTCCTTTTATAAGGGGTAGGATGGACTCTTAAGGAAAGTGTGAAAATATTATTTTATTATGTAGTGTTATTTGGTTTCTAAAGGTCCAAAACTAATTAAAGGATAACATAAGATTACTCGTGGCCTACAGAAAATCATCCAATAAGAATTTTATAGGTTTTTGATATTATTTTAATATTAATAATCATATTTTTTTAAATCATTTCTTAATGAGGTAAATACTACATCATTATTGTATCATAAATAATTTAAATTATTTGAGGTATAAAAATTATAAAAAAATTTCATAATTTATTAAATAATTTTATTTTTCCATAAATTATTTATAGTAGAAAATATGACATATATAACCCCTTGAAAAAATTCATATACTAAAAGATATTTGTTATGTCATTTTTGTCTTTACTTTATGTTAATTAAAATAATGTTTCATTATCATTCTTAAGTGGCACCATGGGATTCCAAAATCCACCCAAGCATGACCATCATCGTCCATGACTCATACAATAATGATAGGACATATGTTATGATAATTATGTATTATTATAATATTCATTTTACCATGAATTAACTATTTACCTTTAACCGCGGTAAATAAAAGTCAAAAGATACTATTCACAAAAAATTGTTTTCATATTATTAAACCACATTTTACATAATAATAATAACCATGTATATAAGATTTTCGAAATTCAATACATAGATGTAGTAAAATTCCATTTAAATGAAAACATCAGTTTTTAGTCTACTACTAAGTGGTTTTACTATTCATCTAAAATTGATGTTTTTAAGAAAAACACCAAAACTTCAGCCTAATATATATTTGATATTACGAATTCAAAAATGATATCTATTTCCCAAGTTCAAAAAATAGAATTTGATTTAACTAATTTAAATTAATTTCCGTTTTCAAAACAAATAGCGTGTTTTTAAGAAATAATAACTATCAAATGATTGACATTAGTTTATGTATAATTTCAAAGTGAAATTAATTCCAATTAACAAAATTGGATTAAATGGTAAAAATATAATCTAATTATACTTCCAAACCAATCAAATGTATAATTTAGCACTATAAATTATTTTTATTAAAAAAGTAGTTTTCAATTAAAATTTAGTATTTTTTCACTATTCACCAAAAAATGAATGTTATCAGAAAAACACCAAAAAATTATCAAGACTAAATTTTTATGTCCATATTCTCGAGAAGTTTATTTGGTCAAATGGAATATATAAAAGTGTCAAATATAGATTTTAAATGGGGTTTACCATTAAAATGTTGCAAAATTTCATTTTTTGAAAAATAATTCCTTTATACAAAAAAATGAATTTGTTCTTATATTATGTCTAAAAACACAAAATATGGATGTTAAAATTATATGTAATATATATAATTAAAAATTAAGTTAATAGTATTCATAACTTCTTTTGAATGTCCAGTTTGGTAAGTCGTCGTGTGCTCAAACTCGGTGTAGTGTGAGGAGCAAGCTATTGAATTTAAAGAAAATAACTTACTATGAAATCTTGGGGTCTTACACATTATGCTGATAAAATACTCTTATTTATAAATTCATCCAAATGTACCTTATTTGTGATTAGATCTAATTTTTTGGAAATTATGAAGAAGTGGAAGGATAATCTATCAGTTGGAAAAAACCATTTATTGACTTTGGAGATTGAATTACAGCAACAAGAAAATAAGACTTCAAATACACTTAGACTCAAAAGAGGAACAATTCCTTTACCTTACCCTGGTGTCTCTCTATTTTCATGTAGTGTCAAGAGTTCCTACATTGAAAATATATATTCCATTATTTTTAACCATCTAGATATATGGAATTATAAATCTATGTCTATAACTAGAGGAATATGTTTTTTCATCTCTTTGATCACCTCCAGATTGTTGTATTATTTTGATTTTTTCTAGTGAACATAAGGGATAGTTAATAATTTCAAGAGCATGATTGAAAGTTTAATTTGGACTGAATCATTCCATGAAAATAATATCATAACAATTTCATGGAAAGAGTGCACTAAACCCATTTACCTGGGGGGATTAGGCATCAAAGATCTTAGGGATTTAAAAATACTATGATAAATAAATTCCCTAGAAATATTATGACCTATAATGAAACCTATTTAAATTTTTTATCTGTCCTATTCTAAAAATAATAATTTGAATGAGAACTCATACTATCTTGCCTCATCTCATTGGACATATGTGAGGAAAATATACAATGTCATAGGTTTACCACAAAATATATAGTATGAATGAAATCTAATTTGATCTAAAAAAGCACAAACATTCTTGACATCCCCCTTGAATACATAATTATTATTCCCTTCAATCAAAAAAATATAACAATTTATGATATCACTCATGTAAATAACCTTCTTAATGAATTATTTCATTTTTATATTAACATCGAACTACAAAGGCATATATTTTTTGATAGGGGAATCATAATCTATAGGCCAAATATGAATGGATTATTCAAAACCAGAAAATGATACATGATAACATTTGTGGATAACATCAAAAACCCTTCATGTATGTTGAATAATAGAAATTATTTCATTCATCCTTCAACATGGATAATTCAATAGAAGAACGGGAATGGGTTGTTATCCACACAAGGCAGCCTTTAATGGATTGACATAGAAATTTCTTCAGCCTTACAAATCTTCTTGATAGATTCTCAAAATGTACAATATGTGTTACTTAAAATCTATTTTGGAGATAATTTTTTTATGTACATGCATAATTATTTTGGAACCAACATATTTTAATATGTTCATATACATAACCTACTTTTTCTATTGTTGATTTTTTAAATATTTAACATATTCATAATTTATTGATGGAAGTGGATTCATTAATCATCCATCACATTTGTAAGACACGAAATGACTAGATTTTTGGAAACAATAAACTCTCTCTTCATGAAGGGGAGAATGACCATGCACAATGATGTTCCCAAATCTAAAAAAAATTCAAAAAGGTTCTATGAGAAACAACCTATCTTATTTGATTATCTTAAGGATGTTTAGTGTGAGTGAAATGTCCAAAAAACAACTGATGTTGAAATTAATTCAAAGGATTCCCCTGATTCCTCCATGGATCTAGGTGAATGGTTACGGGGCAGCCTCTAGGATTCCAGGACTATCTGGTTGTGGAGGAACCATTTATACACGTCATGGATTTTTCAAAGGGTTTTTATCACTACATTTTTATTGAAACTCTATATGAGGATAATTTTTGGTCCATCATCCATGCTACCAAGTATGTTGTCCCCTGTAAATTGTATCATTTATTGATTGAATCAGATTTGAAGCTCAAACTTTATGTTCTAGAATATTAGACCAAAAATGATCCATGGGAAGTGCTACTATAAGGGTTTGAATGTATTCTACACAAAATTCATTTCAATTTGGTAATCTCTGATTTATATAGCAAATCTAAACAAGTTGATGATGTCTTGTAAAAAATAATGGTTATAGAGACGAGCTTGATGTGGTCTTACTGGATTCAAGTTTTTTTGTAATTATTTTTTTAGTGGATAATTTCAGGATAATATTAACTCATATTTTCTAAATCGTCATATAATATTTGATCCTTTTTTCTGGATATTACTTTTTTAGATTTAGTTTTTTCCCATGCCCCGAAGTATTTGGAGTATAATAAAAAAAATTAAGTTATCATTATAAGATAATATTACTTATTATTATTACAAATAAGGAAACTATTTTTTTCAATTTCAATTGAAATAAGTGTCAAAATTTATTTTATAACTAATCATGTAAAATTGGAGAAAAATATTTATCAAGAAATTCAATTTTCATGGAATAGATGATTTTATATTAATCTTTGTGTAACAATAATCATTATATGAATTTAAATTAATATAAATAGATGTATAATATATGCATGTGATATAAATATTTCCATACTTGGGGTTATTTTAATTAATTAAAATGGTTAAACATTATGCATTTAAAATAGTTTTCAAAAAATCATGTTTTCAAGAATTAAAATAAATGTATACAAAAAAACCATGAAAATTGATTATTCAATTGAAATAACTTACATAATTTAAAATATAAAGGTTAATGTGTAACTAAAAGATAAAATACAAAATATAATGAAAATTGTAAATTATTTTATTTAATGAAGACAAATGTCAATATTAAAAATATCGGTAATTATCCCTATTCACTAAAAAATCAAACATTTCAGATTGATTACAGAATTTTACCCTATATTAATTTAGTTATTATAATGAAAAAAATTATTTTATTTTTATAAAATATCATTTTCAAAATTTCCATAATTTATTTATAACATTTTATCTCAAAAATAAATAAAATCATTTTAAAAGGGAATTTGTTTTACAGAATTTAATATCTGTATTAAAAGGCGCGTTCTTATTTGTTAAGCATTTATCAAAAAATGTATATTAAGTAAGTCATTTAAATATTTTTTATGAAGTATTATATTTTATACATAACCACATATTTAATATATAGGTTTAACCAGTAATATATTTTATAGGTTATTTAAGCTCGGTGATTCATGATATATACGATATTTTACATTATGTTTCTGTTTCTAAATATCAAGGTGTTACATTCAAAACCCCCTTCCATAAATAAAAACATCCCATTAAATTTTTAATTTTTCTTGGTAATGAAATTTTTTACATTAAAAAATTATATTTTGGAATACCCAAATCACAAAATTGGATTATAAAACGTCCTTTTAAAAAGCGGTAAAATAAAATAAAATTTCCATTTCATAGCTTGGTTTCTACATATGAGAACATTGTTGGGAAATGAAAACATGGTTTTCAGAAAAAATTACAATTAGGAAATAATGTTATACCCTTTTATTAAAGAGATAAGCGACCATTGATTTATATAAAATGAATATAATTTTTATTTCAATATCATTTTCCAAATGTTGAGGGATAAATTTACAATATAAAAAAAGGAAATATACTTACATGAATAGTATAATATCATCATGTAAGCAATTTAAACCCCAATATCATGTGATTCACTAAATTTTGAGTATTAAAAATGATTTTTTGGATTAAATCGCTAAAATTAACTTATAAAGGATCACATGATTTAGAAAATGATTTCGAGTTGTTCTTTTTATTTTTAGACATAAACCAAAACCAATAAAAATAGCATAAGATATGATAATTACCAATATGAATACTACTTAATATCGATACCAAAATAAGATGATCAACAAAAATCATTACACAACTCAAAAACCCTACATCATAAATAACATAAACATTAAAGGATTTAAATTTTTTCCTATATAATCCTTCATTTTTAATTTTTTTGGCACTAACGGATATATATCCCTCAACCCAATGAAACATTTTCTAAAATACCATTAATTAACATAATATCCTTAAATTTTGAAAATATTTTTACCTATAAATATTTTCCAAATATTGACATAATATTTATCCATCAAATCATTTATGTAAATTATTTTTCATAATAATAATTAAATCAGATAGGCTACTGGTAATCATTTCACCCGTATCACCCATTGATTGAGGGTTAATTACTCATAGGATTTACAAATGAAACAATTTGTTTTCCAGTATATTGGTTGTCCTTTATAGAAAATAATGTAATAAAATTATTAATCATATTCATAATCAACATTGATTTTAGAACATTCTAAAAACATAATGAATATATTTCAAAAAATAAAATTATTCACCAATTCAATTTTATAAACTCTAATGTTTTCTATCCATGTAATTATTTTCAATAGAATAAAATTATTTTAGTTGAAAATAATTACTCAAACATCAATGACATCTCAAATAATATATTTTCCTCTAATAATGTTTTTCCATAAAATATCTCCCTACCATTAAATAACCATTCTACTTTATAAGTACTATTCAACATATTTTTCCAAATTGTTAAAGAAAAACTACTAAATAATAATCCTTAGATGTTTTGTGATAAAATTAATTAAAGCACATTGATAATGTTATTCTTTAACATAAATTCCTAAAAACATATAATATTATAAATTAATTATATTCATCACATAGTCCCTTAGGAATTACTCACTTGGATTTTGTCATTAAATTAGATAATAACCATGTTACCTAGATCTATGAAATTTAACTGTTAATAGTGAATTAGGTTGAACATTATATCCACGCTTCTTATTAACTAGGCTCTCCATTTTACTTCATCAATTGTGTTGTTTGTTCCCTTCTATCTCACACATAAAGCATCTTCAAGCTACATTGAACCAATTTCAATGGTGCATGTTCCCACATTTTTGACTAGTAAATAATTGATTATTCTTTTTATTTAACATCTATGACTCATGAACATCCATGATATTCCATCCTTTTATTCTATAATTTGTTTTCATATTCTACTATGTTTTAGGTGATAATAATAATTCAAGATAGATCATTTGGTATGATATCTGGAATCTAAATATAGTTCCTATTAGTTTAAGCATCTCGTTAGCAATATCATTTCATTTCACATCATATTGTTTGTTAGTGGGATTTACCCATATTTCCTTGCATTAACTAAAATAAAAAAATATGATAATACATTAACTAATAAATGTATATTATGGAATTATAAAAACATGTTAGCAATAAATTATAAATGAAAATTATATCTTGAATTATGACTCTATAGGCTTCAATCTACATTATAAATGGTTTCTTTCTAAATTAGGTTTTATATCATGGTAATTTTTATATGTCCTTCCTAATGGTTCAAAAAACGTTTTTTAAAATTTTATGGAATATCACTAGGGAGAGTCAAAATATTTTTGAAGTAAGGATTATAGTAATTCAATAGGTATCTTTCAAGTCATGTTCAATGTGACTTTTTTGGAGTTTTTAATCCTAGGTACAACTATGATAGAGCCACATCCAGTTTTATTATCCAAAAAGAGATGAATTTTTTTTTGAAAACCACTCGTTATATACTTCAGCAAAATTCCATGAAATTTTGTTATACATAAAACTACCATTTTACATTTACCTAGATTTATCACGAAATGTTACTCATCCTATTTTCCAAAGGATAACTAAAAATTTTCATTGATTCCAATTATGGTGACACAATACTTTTACACATAGTATTCCATGATTTTTAACATAAATATCCAATAAATAAAATACATTTATCATGTGGCCTAGTGTCATTATATTAATAGGTTCATAATAAATTAATGTTAGACTAAAATAAGACATCATTATTTTATTCTCCATAATGAAATTAAATATCAATTTAGTCTTTTAAAACTAAATGTGATAACATAGAAAATACATAGGCAGTGGGGTAATATAGAAATCCTAGAAAGGAAATAAATATGTTAAGGAAACATAACTCTTGAGTGATAGATATAAAATGAAATCATTAAAAATAACGATGAATATTAATCAAATGGGATCATAGCATAAAAAAATGGTATCAAAATGTTATTCTATCATAGAAAATGTGTTAACAAAATATAAAATGTCATAAAAATGGCTCAATGGTAACTACCTAGAAAATATCACATTGTGGCAAAATTCCATTTCTTAATTAGGTTTAATACCTAATATCATACATTACACCCCATGAGACTAAATATTTACCCAATTGGTTTGATATTCATTAAGGTTCACCCATCATAATATGCTCATTATTTATTATTTTCTTAAATGGAATCAAATCATTACCCATAAATATAATAACTACCCTTGTAAATAAAATGGTTTACATATTTTTCTCTCATATCATTATCAAAGGAAATTTTATCATGAAAGATTTTGAGTGATTAACATATGTTATTTATTACACAATAATAGTAAAGGTGAATAAGTAAATTATATATATGTCATACGTATATAAATAATTTAAAATAAATACCTAACATCAATCATTATCGTTATTGATGAAAATATCATTAAAATATTAAATAGAATATTTATTGAGAGAAATTCCCTTTTCAGTTTGACAACCAGTTTTTAAAAATCTAAAATATTCCAATGTAATATTGAAAAATTTCAGTAAATATTACCAGTGAAATTTATAAATGAAACATTAAATTATTGAGTTTAAATGATAGTAATTAATTTAATACATGTTGTATAAGTTCAAAAACAATCATTTTATACTATTTTAAAAAGGTTAAAAATTTCTCCACTCGAAAAATGACAAGATTATTAATTTAAAACCATTTTATCATAATATTTACATCGGTAAAAATATATTTAATAACTCATTTAGAAAAAAAATAAATCTTTCTGAAGAATATGTTTATATAAAATTTATAGGGAATTAAAAGGTGGTTGGACCGAAAAATTAAATGAAGTCGTCTTTGATTAAACATATTTATCAATAACTTTATGTACTAAATAGAGGAAAATGAAACTATTAAATTTAAATTTTAATAAATAACCATAGAATAAGAAAATTAAATGGTTTTATTATAAAATTATCACATAGTTTTTAATAATGGTAATTCAATCATAAAAATCCAAATAAAAATGAGACTGAAACATAAACCCTTACTACTTCGATAACTTTTGAATCATAACTCACATGATTTTAATAAATGAATTAGAACATAAAATATCATTAATTTTTAATTTATAATTATATAATTTTTCAATGGGAATTATATACACCATTTAAAAGTAGTTATTTTCTTAAAATATCATATATTTTATAGAAGTATGTTTTTAGATGAAACCATACCTTGAGTCCCTACTTATCATGTTTTTTCTTTATCCCTGTATAATAACCATATATCATTTTTTTCATAATATACTTTAACAATAATAATACAATTTTATTAAAACATTTACTTCATTTAATGTAATTAAATTTTTAATTACTTAATGAGTTTTTTCAACGTCGGGTGTTTTGAGGTACCTCAGTTCATAAATTCAAAAAGAAATCAGCGTGTTGACTGTGGAAAAAGGGGTAATTGATCAATCATATATAGAATAATAATCATGAACGATTATAATTTTTAGACATAAATTTTAATTTAAATATAAAATGTAACATTGTTATGAAAGATGATTTATGTTACAATCATTGAGATGGTAGGTCACACGTGTAGGTGAGTTATCTTTCTATTTTTCAAAAATAACGATGAAAACAAGGGTGTTTTATTTTATCATTAAATATTGATAATTATATAATAAATATAATATTATATATTTATTTAAATTTACATACACCATCCCTCTGATGTGGTAAATAAATGTGAATGATATCACTTCATGAGGTGGTTTTCTATAATTCACACAAATGAGGTTATCATTAGTCAATATATGGTAAGGTAAAAAGTCATATTATTTGTTAATTTTGAAAAATAGTTAATATAATTAATATAATATATAAAAATTAAATTCATCATCCTAAAAATATGTGATAGGTGATGGAGGAAAACGAATTACATCAGTTCGTGAGGCGATTTTTCTCCACACACATGAACAATGGCTTATTACACAATTTTTGGAATTTTATGTGGATAATTATTATAAAATAGTCATAATAACATCTTAGAATATGGGATACAATTGTAGTATTATATGAAATTGTTTATGATATAATATTTTTTTGGAAAAATAAGAAGTAGAAGAGATGGATATCGGTGATAATGATAACAACATCTTAGAAGAACCTCCTCTTGGTCTCTTATTAAGGACCCTATGGATGGTATTTTTGGGAATAAAAGAAGCTATATAATATAGATAAAGAGATTGTGTAGATATACTTTCATGATTTTGTCTGATCCAAAAGGAATGATATATTTGAAAAAGTGAGGGGAGGGGTGCCCATTTATAATTTAGTAGTTCCATTATTGTAAATACCCTAAAATATTCAATAATAGGAAGTGGCTCTCAAGACAAGGGAATAAATTTTTTAATAAATTATCAAAGGGGAGATATGGTCGAACCAAAACAATAATAATAAATAATAAATGTTTTTTAAATATTTTACTCAATTTATTTCATTAGATTTACCCCCAATAAACGAGGATTAACATTAATCTTTGTAACAAGTATTTTTTATTTTTTCATTCAGTTATAGTAAATAAATAAATTGAATTTATTAAAAAAATTTAAATATTATGATTAAATATATTTAATAAAATTTATCAAATTCAATTCAAAAATATTTGAAAATTAAATCTTAAATTATTCTTGAAAAACGTGTCAAAAAATCCAAGAAATGCATTTTTCAGTCAATAAATGATTTATAATTACTCTTTGACTAGAAATAATAATCATATGAATTTAAATTCATATTAATATATGTATAATATATTAATTAAATGAAATATTTATTTTCTAGTGGTTGATTTAATTAATTAAAATTGATAATATTATGTATTAAATTTTTTTCCAGGAAACCGTGTTTTTAATCATAAGAATAAACTTATATGAACATAATAAAAAATGATGATTAAAATGAAATTATTTATATTATTCTAACCCAGATGGTTAATATTTCACATTAATATCAAATATAAAATATAAAAGTATTTTTAATTAGTTAATTTAATAAAATGAAATGTCAGCAATTGAGAAATCGGTAATTTTTACTATTCACAGAAAAATAAATCATGTTAGAAAAGTACCAAAATAATATACTAAGTTAATTTTAATATTTTTATTTAAATTTTTTTGAAAATTATATAAATAAAATATACCAAAATCTCAAAAAATTTATTAAAATAAATTATAAGAAAACTAAAAAATAATTTTGAGGGAAACTTATTTTTTGATGAAAAAAAACATTATTAAAAGTTGAGTTCTTAATTATTTTGAATTTATCAGTAAATTGAAATTAATTAAGACCTTTATATATAACTAATAAGTTTAAACTATTAATACACTCCAATTTAGTGGCTAGGTTCTAACTGTAATATATTTCACATGTCATTTAATATTGTAATTATGTGTTGTATAGGTTACTGAAAATTATGCTCTTCTTCAAAAATATTTGTGTATCAAATTTATATTATTAAAAATTTCAATTAATCCCTCATTTTGATATTAATATCTTAGAGAACAATAGAACTCAATGTAATAGATATAAATATTTTTTATAACATTTTAACTAACCAATATGATGATATTCGATATAGATAATACTAATTATGGTACTATAGATGCTTGAATTCCAAAAATTAATCATTTTTTATTAAATAATATTAAAATTATTGAAAAAAATAGTACATAATTTTATTTAAGGAATAATATTTTTTCTAATTGATCTAAAAATATCAATCATTATGAACTAACAAAGTATGATCTTTTTAATGAAATATTTTAGATTATTTCTAGGATTTTATTCATCTATAATATAATGAAAAATCATATATTTTTAGCTATTAGAAATTTTTAAATTTTTTTTAATTTATATATTACTTATGATATGTAGTGTATTTTATATGTTATAAAAACTAGAATAATTCACATTAGATGAAAAGTTTTTTATTTTTCAGATTTTTATGACAAAATATCCATGATATTTATCATGAAATAATGATGAATTTCAATTTTCTATAAAAAAAAGTATTTCTAAACTATTAGGAATATATTATAGTGAAATAAAATTCTATTTATAATAGTGTAGACTTATACTCAGTGGTTATTAATGTCATAATTATTTAAATTTCATATGAAAAAATTTAATTGCTGATTTAGATTATCATTTTTTTAAAATAAGAATATAGAAAAAAATATTGAAATAGAAACTAGAGAAGGGATTTTCTATACTAATTTTTTTTACACTAATCATATTAAATTAAATGATTTAGTCTTACTGTTAGCCTTAATTGATGAATGTAATATATATTTACAAATTAATTATCTTGAGTTTAGTAGAAATATAAGTATTATTTCATTATGATTAGAGAACACTAACCCTAATTTACATTATGAAATAATATAGTCTCATAGAAATTAACAAATGTATAAATTATTTATGGGGTATAACTACAATAAAACACTCAATTGAGAGAATATTTATTCATGTATTGATGACTTGAGAGAGAATCCATATCCACATGACTAATTTCATATATCAATCACTCCAGAGATTAAATGATTTTTATATGAAACAAACATGGTAGAGGAAAAAACTGATTAAAAAATGAATGAAGTGTAACATGATATATACTAAAAATATATATTCATTATTATTATTATTTTACAAAAACTATAAAAATATAGAAAATAAATAAAAAAAGAGATAAGACTAATGAATGTAGAACTGAATTGGCTATCAAGTTTCTAAATCAACCAGTTGGATTTTTTATCCCTCTATTTCATATAATGAATTTGATAGATGGATAATATAATAAAAAAACATAAATATGTGTTTTTCTATCCCTGTATCTATTTTTTTTACTTTCACTCCATTTATGCATCCATAATATCTAAATAAAATTATTTTTTAAACTAATGACTAATTCACATGTATTAGGAGGCCATTGATTCATATTTTTGTGCTAGGCAACTTATGGTTCTCTTTTACCACTAACATTAAATTATATACTAACAACATTAAATTTTACCAAAATTACTAACAAATTATATTTCATTATATGATAGACATCGAACTATTATTTTAAAATTATTACTTATTTTTTGAGATATCGCCCTTATAGAAGATATCACATATTAAATTAAAACCAAGTGTCATGTAAGGTTTATCTGAAATAAAAATTTGATAAAACCTTCATTTAAGTTTAAAATAATAAGTAATTATTTTTTTTCAATTGGTAAAAAATGGATTATTACAGAATTTCCACAATTGTGACATGTTGATTTTTCATTATTGATTAAATTTTTTTGATATAAATATTTTAGAAAATTATATCCCCTTAATTGATTCATTATAACAATAATAATTAGATATATATATATATATATCATAATTAGTAATATGTCGTTTCCCCTTGTCACAATCACTAGTATTCACAAATCTCTCTCTAAGAGATGACTATAATGTTGATTTTATCCATTTTCAGCTATGCAATTCCCATTGAAATTAGTTATTACTGATGATACATTTTATTCATTATTTATGATATCATTATTTCTTACGATAATACTATTATAAACTTTGGTAAGCATGATTACATTCTGATATCACTCATGGAATATCATGGGATTTCATTAATTAATATATTTTAGTTTTTAAATCAATCGTATTAAATAATATAATGTATGATTTATTATTATTTCAACTAATCCCTTATGACTTTATAATTGATTTCACACATACTAATAAATGATAACTTCACAAGGTCTAGTTTTCTAAAATATAAAAAAAATTATGCTTTTAGTTATCCACATATTATCACTGAAGACCTATTTTTATCCTATAATATAGTTTATATTCATCAACGATATTCTCATTTCCATCAGTGGTTCATTATAATAAACCATTTCATATCCAACAATCTTTTTATTTATTCTGATAACTCAATGTCAATCCCTTTTATATTAGTTTGGGTTGTTTAATGATAAATTATAGTTTATATCTTCTTCATTGGACTCTTAGTTCCACTATGTTTTTAATTATGATATTATTTTTCACCATATATAACACCTATATGTCCCTTTATATGGACGGTCATAAGGTAATCCACCATAAATGGTAGTTGAATATATAATATCATGGTTTATGAATTCTATATCAAATTTTTATGACATATATATCTTTTTAAAAAATATATTTTGATGTTATATGTCACTAAATATTAAATGTTAAAATACCATGAAAAACATCACTATAGAACATGTTAACTTTAGTGAGTCCTCTAATCAAAATTGATGATTGTTAGAAAATCCATTTTTTTGATTGAATTTCAATCTATTTATATATGATCTTTTCCTTATTTAATTTCAGAATATCATATATAAAAATACAAAAACAAAAATCTTGAATGCTCTATCATATTCAATTTAATGTAAGATTGTTGTTAATTCATTATATTTCAATAGAAAAGTAAATTTAAAAATATAAAAATTATATTATAATTATAAAAAAAATTAATTCCTTATATTTATAAGGTATTAAGAAATATTTTATCATGAAATTAAAGTATAAAATATGAAATAATATGTATTCAAGAATTTTCATGAACTTTTAATATTAAATTTTTTCTTAAAAGTAATTCGTAAATTAAGGAGTATGTAAAGCCATGTCAAAACTAAATTATAAAAGTTTCAATTTATATTTATCATAAATCCTTAAAATAATTAATTTATTATACCTCAAATAGAAACATGATTCTATAATTTATTTTCACATTCATATTAATTCATTATTACTTATTAGTTATACCCATAAACTAATGGAAACATTACTGGAAATCTATGCCTCTCCGCTCGAGAATAAAAATAATATTTTTTTTATTTTCATGATTATTCATGAACACCATAGTCTTTTTGTGAGTCTAACATAATTGGTCACATAAAAAATATTATATAATTATCATCAGTCCTTTTATTTGTTATTAAAGAGGGATAATATATATTTAAATTAATGTGGAAATTCAAATGTTTTGATTAGTAGGTTTACCTCATTATACAGAGTACAATATATATTGCTCTAGGTTCAATAAAAAATTTAATCATTCTTATAACTATTTAATATTTTCCCGAACCACAATAGTCCCATTTTCCTAACAAAATGGAACACTCCAAAATTCAATATATTAATGGTTTATTCTCCCTCAATTATGTTGTTTTATAAATATTTTTTTATTCTTTGATTATATTTTTACATTGCTTCTATTGTTTGATCAAAGAATAAAAGGAATTATAAAAATTAAATTTATAATGAATGTATGAACCTTGTTACTAATAAAATTTAACACAATTAATCCTTTCCAATTAAATGTGTTTTATATCTAAAAAATTCCATGAAATTAGTCATCTCTGATACTTAGATAAAATTTCACTCATTAAAACTACATAATTTTAATAATGGTAAGGAATAATCATATCCTAATATAACTCAAATGATTTTCTAGTCAATTACTATAATCTCATAATGATAGATCATTATAAGATCCCAATTTTTCTATTAATGTAGGAACCCTTTAATTTTCATCTAAACCACTTATTGTTTTATAAATGTTATTATGATCTTAAGGAAGGGTGTGGGGGTGTTTGGGGCTTTTTAGAAGCCTTTAGGTGGATATTTTTGTCAGAAATTGGTGAAGAGAGTGGTTAGTGCATGGTTAATAATAATCATGAACCTAAATCATGCGGTCCATAGAGGGTATTACTAGGTTTTCCAATCCAAGAACCTTACGCTGAACGACTATATGGAAAACTTCAACTATGTTGGAAGGGTTTTTTCTTAGCCAATATAATGTTTGGATAACAATGTGGTGGGGGGTTACCCTTGGATAGTGTTGATGTAAAATTGGAACATAGTTTGGCCAAACTGTGTGGCAAAATAGTGAACCCAATTAAATTAGGTTAAAGAAAATGTTCACATTAAAACCCTATAAAATAACCAAAATTTCCCCACTCTCCTCAATTTCAAGTTCTCTTCCTTCCATCAGAGCATCCATGGTCTTCAAACCTATGCATTATTGATTCATCCTCATCCAAACTCAAATTATACTATCATTTATCTCATTGGATACCGATTTTTAATATATTTGTTTATGTATCCTTCCATTATCATTTTATCTTACAATCTTTATTATTATTTCCAAGAAACTAATATTTAATATAATCAAGTCATTCGTTTTATTTTTCTATTTTCTTCTATTATATATAAAATTAAAATTCAATAATTGATGAGGGTTACTAAAACTCTATAAGGTAGGTGTTCAATAACATTCCTTCAAGTCTATTTTTTATATATTTATTTTCATTATGCCAGGTATTGATTATACCCATGCTTTAGCCTCCATTAATATTACTTTTATTTTTTATGTAATTTTTATTATAAATTCCCTATGAGATCCCATTATTAACTTTTGTGGTAATTGACCTCAATGAAAGACCCCCATGAGTGTTCCATGCATATAACTATGTTTGGATTATATATTATTAATGGAAACACCCATTAGTGGTATTGGTTTGACTTTCTAATGTTAGTTAATTAATTTAAATGGATGAACGATAAATTTATAAATGTTAAATAATGTCTCACATGGATCTCATTAATTTTTAATGAAATAATTAATGTAATTAACCTACTTTTAAACTCATCACTTATATATTAATGTTTAATGTCTTCAATTAAGTAAAGTGATTAAACTGTAATGGTTATTACATGGAAAATGAGTATTTATTAAATGAAAAGTGTGTAATATTATTATTGATATTTTTACGTGTTAATGGAGTTTATGTACATTAGTTATCCTTATATTCTATATGGAATTAGTTAAGAACTCATAGGAAAACACTCTAATTTATTTGGTCTGTTTCTACAGGAGACACCCGCCTTGGAGTTTGGTTATTATCTTATTTTTATGTGAAGTCCTTAGTGTAGTTAAACATATTCAATTGATTAATTTTAAGATATTTATAATTCCATGGATAGCCTCCTTTGGTTTACCTAATATATATTAATAGAAGGTGACATAGAATACTACCTTGGTCTCAATTCATGATTAACATAGGCTTTACTATGGAAATGATATATAGACCCGATTAGACACTTTTATAGTATAATTCTTCAGGTTATTTTCTTGTATTACACCAAGAAGATTATAACTAGGCTGTATAGTTTATTTCCCTAGGCTATTATTACATTCTATGTTCAAGGACTCCTTGGTTACAACTTGTGTTCTTTTAGCCAATTTTATTTCCAAGACACTTTTGTTATAACATGGGTTCTATTTAATTATAGTTACTACTTGTATTCCATGGTTAGACCTTGGTTACTAATTTATATATATATATATATATATTTATTTATTTTAACTTTTACACCTTGTTTATATCTTATAGACCCAGGCCATTTACATGTTCCCCCTCAGATGTATTTGGAACAGTTCCAAGCTAGTATGGTCAGTTTAGAATCCCGAAAGGATTTGTTTCTACAAGGTTATTAATTTATGAATTATATCACTTGTTATAACTATAACATATAATTGTTAAATTTGTATAAACAGACCAAATTTTTTTTGGACAATGTTAGTGGTAACTTAGTGAGTATATCTTCTACCCTATCTGGGACACCAATTGGTACTCAAACATATTTCCAGGATCATATGAGGACAAGAGAAAGCACTAGATCATGGATCCTTGATTTTTATAGCATGATAGCATGGAAAATATGACCTAGATGAGGATTGTGATGATATTGGAAATATGTTTGGGTTTTTTTTCTTCTGAGATACATATACTATATTGTATGTCACCAACCATGTATTCATCTTCCATTTCAAATTATATCATGAAATTGACATCATTTTTTTTAGTCATGTTTTTATTATTAAAAATATATACCTTATCTAGATGTTTAATTATTTTTCATCTACTAGTTGATAATTATTATGATTCTACTATTTATCAATTGATTTTTATTATATGGTTCTACACTCTAAACAGAGGGAATAGTGTCCCTACTAATGCACTCTAGGCATTTACTTCTAGTTGTAAGCCTCTAGCATATGGGGAGGTGCGACTGAAGCCATGTGGACAATAGTTCAGCTAATTATATCATATAAAAAAGTCTAGTAAATCACAACCTTCGGTCTTATCCTTCTTTTCCATTTCAAATTATTATTATTTTATGATATAGGATACTTGGAAAGTGTTGTAATTTCGGAATGAGCCTATGCCTAAATGTAGATTACCCAAGTACACTGAAAAAGTTAAATTACATACCAATGATATATTATACTACATATTTTAATCATCTTCAGTGTTTTTTATGATTTTATAGTTGGTGATGAGATTTCATGACTGAGACTCTTTGAGGATGGGATCATGAATGTCATCCATGCCCATGCAATATTTTTGACAAATGTTTTAGAGATTATGAACCATTCCATGATAGATGAGTAGTATTTAGTGAAGATAAAAATATATGTATTAATGGTTCATCACATAGGTTGGGTAATAGTTTTAAAAGTAGAATTAAATGACGTTTGGAGGGTTATAGAAAATGTTGGTAAAACCAGTGTACTTGCACAAGAATTTCCATTATATTCCATCAGAATAGGAGGCATTTTCATGCAAAAAATAGTCAACCTGTGACATAGTTGAGTGTTGATCTGGTATCAAAGTCTAGAACCATTAGAGGGTTTTGGATTATTCAATCTATTCATAGTTTAAGTGGATCTGATCTAGCTCCACCTTCCAAATCAGGATTTATAATTCTATGACAGGCCAGAAGCTGTACCACCAATGGTCACACATGTAATGGAAGTGGACATTGTAAAGGATTCTAGATTCAAGATTCGTAGTGCCAGCTGAGTAGAACCACTCTACGTAACCAATTTGAAGATCAAGGTCATGGATCAAGCAAGATATATGAATTATATGTTATACCCAAGGAACAATGTATTGGGATATCTACAATATGAGGTATGATATTGGTAGGCTATACATTATTATGTCATATTGTTTATACAATAGATAGAAATTTATTTATCTATGTGGATATTTTTTAAAGTCTTTGGATTTATATTATCTATTTCTATGGTGTGATGAAACTGGATGCTACATTGGAAATCCATTGAGAATGTGTATTCTAATGGAAAGAATCCCCCTATGAGGTAGGCGACTATCAATTCTTATTGGACCTATTTTTAATCGAGTCGACCAGATTAAAAAAAATTCAAGATGAAATTCATGGTCCCCAATCATTCTTTTATTGATTTATATCACTAGATTTTATTATTTAGATAATAATAGGACCATATAAACATTCAAAATGTGGAATGGGATTTCTAGAATGTAGAAATGGAATAGAGCATCGAAGGATGGGAAGAGTGACATCCCAGATCTCTCGCATTTATATAGATGATAAGGGGAAGCATTAAGAATATTTAAATCTAGTAATATTATATTTTAGGTAATTTTTTCCAAAACATAATTCTATTTTAACACCATAGTGAGAGGTACAGTTTATTGTTGGGTAAGTTCTACGAGAAACTCTGGTATCCATTCTTCCTTATATGATGTATACTAATGTTTTGTAGGACAACAAGAGGTACCTAGTTGACTTGGATACTAATATTTTTATACTTAATAGTAATTCACCTTGTGATTTACCTATCTTTTTTTCCAATAATGTGTATTTTACTTGTAGGATTTCTGTGGATTACCACATGTCAAACCGGATTTCAGATAAGAACTGGTTTCTAGTTCCTTGTATTAATGAACTATTTATCAAACTATGAGGAGTGATGGTTTTAATA
Source organism: Viscum album (assembly GCA_963277665.1). Classification (NCBI taxonomy): domain Eukaryota; kingdom Viridiplantae; phylum Streptophyta; class Magnoliopsida; order Santalales; family Viscaceae; genus Viscum; species Viscum album. The sequence goes on along the minus strand of OY728135.1, from coordinate 243,562,161 downwards.
AATATATATTCGACGTCAGGATACCATCAGATACTATTTATACCTTCTTTAATTCCTCATAAAACATTTTGTTGATGGTATAGCCTTTAGGACTATCTGGTTATATCGAATGGTTTAATGAAAGAGCAAGAAATATTCCTGGCTCTGATGATTTTGGATTCATTTTTGGTGTTATTCGTCATATACATCATTGTGTATTATTGTATTTGACATGAAAATTTCAATTATATTTAGATCAAGTTGAATACAATATGAGAAAACCATCTATTTTATATGCACACCAGTTTCCGCTTTTCAATTGAAAAGGGCCGCTTCATTGGTAATATCATCATAGAGACTGGAGAATCCATTGACTTAGAGAATATAAGATTCATGGTTCCTTCGAAGTAACTCAATAATTATTTTGAAAATTATAGTCTCTTAGGGGTGGATGGATATTACCAGATCATTATTCCTGAATTTTCAAGCCTAGAAGTACCACCCATGAGATTGACTAAGAAGGGTGTAAAATTTCTATAGTATAGAGAATGTGAGAGAGAATTTCAGGATATGAATGAGAGACCGACTTTAGTTCCAATTTTGATTATTCCATATCTGGGAAAAATCAACACAATCTATTATTATAAATTAGGTATGAGACTAGGAGCAGTTTTAATGGAGTAAATCTACTCAGAGTGTATAGGTCTCTTCAATTGATGAAACATGAGAGGAATTACCCAACTCAAGATCTCAAGAAGGTAGTTGTGGTTTAAGCTATTTGTTTTTGGATACATTGCATTCTTGGAGAGTAGATTTTAGTTTTTATAGACAACAAGATCCTTAATTATATATTTATATAGAAATATTTGAATCTAAGGTAGAGGAGGTTGGAAGAATACCAACAATCCCCCAATTTTGATTATTCTTATATGCATGGGAAAGGTAACTCTATGTAATATTTTTTGTTCCAATGAACACATACACTGGTAGTTTAGGAGTCCATTATCGAGTGAAGAATAATGGATCAATTTTCGAATATGCACTTAGAGGTCCAAGAGCATCATAGAGAGCCTAACTTCCAAATTTAAATATCAATTCTTTTACTTTTAGGGAGAGAGAAGATGAGGAAAATGTTAGACCCTAAAGGCTTGGTCTTATGGGAGAGTGTTGTAGGTGGGGACACTCAACTAATCTATATCATTGATGAGGTTGAGATACTACTCATTAACAAACACAAATATGTTCCTTCATTAATAATGGATGTGTTGATTTGTGAAAATCATACTTCCATTTGGTGAGTACGTCCAAGTGTAACCATAAAGTATCATGACACACACAACCAATATTGGTGTCCGACATTGAAAATGTAGAGTGTGGGTTTTATAGATTGATCTCCCATATGTTAGTGGGTAAAGGTGAAACACCAGTGACAAGAAGTACTTTTACATCGGTTTAAAATTCTAGAGTGGAAATAGATTGTCTTTGGAATGGATTTTGTGACATGTTTATCTAGATATCCTCAAGGAAATGATACAGTATGGGTGATTGTAAAAAATATCATGAAGGTAAATCAATTTATACCTATAATTCATAACTTTCTAGTGGATGGTATCCAAATAATTTTCATAAAAGACATTATTCACCATAATGGTGTTCCTCATATAATTATATCTGATTGAAATAGTCTTTTTATATACCTGTTCTGGTAGGGGTTTCAAAAGGCTCTCAGTACATTGGTGGTTCTGAGCATAGTCACCAAAAAATTGACATGAAATCAATGTGTATGATTTAGATTTCAGTGGATATTATTATATAATTAATCCAATATTTTGGGGGTTCATAGAAATATCACATACCAGTAATTGAGTTCGTATACAACAAGATATTCCATGAGACAAAATAGAGAGCTCTGTCTGAGGCCTTGTACTATAAATTGTGTTTTTCAACCCTATGATGGATAGAGCCAAAATTAGTATCACCTCTGGGACCACATATTGTCAAAGTGAAAGAAAACAAATATACAACATATTTAGAAGTATATGGTTATAGATAAATCTAGGAATAAGTCTTATGCTGACTAACAACATCTACAACTAAAATTTGAGTTCAAGGATATCATATTCTTTCATCTTCCACCTAGAATGGGGAATAGACAAATTTAGAGATATGGAAAATTATCACCTCATTATATCTATCCTTTTGAGATATTGGAAGGATTTCTGCTAGTCACCTATCAGATATCCCTTCCTACTAGGTAACAAGATTTGCATGGTGCCTTTTTTTATCTCATTATTACATTTACTATTTAGATTTATCCCATGTTTTAGATCAAAAGGATATTGAATTGGGAAATGGTGCATCCTTTGAGGAGTTTCATATATGAATTATTTACCATAGCACAATATATCATCCTGATAGGTCCATCCCTATTGTACATGTATTATAGTATCATTGACGAATATAAGACCAAACCTAAAATCGAGAGGTTAATGTATGTTCCTAGTGGATTGAAATTTTTTAGAGGATGTTTTACCACTCTTAGATGGGAAACATGGAGATCCATTTTTTTAATGATGTGTGATTGAAAGATCCCATTTTTTCTCATGGGATATTCACCATTTAATTTCATAGAATAAAAGTTTTTTTTCAAATAAATTTCCAATGAGGGGGTTTAAGATATTACGTGGCTTGTTCAAAGTATGAAGCCCTAATTTTTAGAAGAAAAATGTGAGGAATATGGTTAACTCAAGGTCAGTTCTAAAAATTCACCAAAACCATAGGGGCCATAGAGGGTGTCACATGGGTTTTTAAACCATGAACCCCAGAATGCATGACAATGTGGAAATTTTATGACAAGTTTTAGATGATATTTTCTCAGATTGTATATAGTAAAAAAAACTATGCACTTAACCGTGTTAGGGGGAAGTACCCTAAGATAGTATAAAATAACATCTTGCACATGGTTTGGAAAATTACCCCACCAAACTATAACACACACTACTGTAGTGTAGAATGATCATTTTCTTTTATACACTTACTATGTAACACCTCTTTTTTACACCTCCTTTAATTGTGTTGTTCCTAAATTTACATTAGAGAATCCATGGTCTTCCCACATAGTCATTGAATTTCTTCATCATATAGACTATGATTCTACTACCATTAATATTTTTGGATTCCTCTCATTAAGAGATTTGATATGATTGCTTATTTTCTTGGTTTATCGAATCATGATCTACATTATTTAAAGGTTGTATAATATGACATTGTTTTTGAATATTTATATGATTTACTAAATTATTCTTTTCTAGCCCAGATTGAATGTTGATTCTAGATAAGGGTTCATCTAACTCTATAACATATCTGGAATATACCTTTCCCACAAGTCATATTGCCTATAGTATTCATTGTTTTTATGTGGTTAAATTATAGTTATTCATTCACATAAAATTACCAGAAAGTTTAGTCAGAGTCAAATCCCCAAACCATTTATTAAATAAAGGAAAATTTCAGAAAACAAGCATAACATGACCCAAATATTTCACCTAAAATTAGTTTACATTAAATTTAATGTTTAATTTTGAATCAGAATTCCTTATTAGACAACATTATTATCATTGATTTTCAATGATTTAAACAAGGACCACCCCTTGTGTGTGACATGCATATGTCAATATTCTACATACATATTACAAAATGAAAAACACTATAAGAACTTGATCATTTATGCATATGTTTCAGTTTCATTTGTAGGTAATATTTACCCGTGTATTGAGAATTCATTTTTCATGTTTTACCTTTTTGTGAGTTTGTGTGATAGCTTATAATTTTGGAAGGGTATGGGAAAGTGAATATTTGGTGCATGGTTTCCCAAATCATGAACCCAAGACCAATGGACCATGAAAAACCAAATAGAGGAGATTCACAATGATGGTGCAAAAATTATCAAACTTTTCACCATTTTAGGAGAAACGGAACACCCCACCCCCCAGAAGAGGCACACGATTAAGGAGCATGATTAAAGGAAATTGTTCACCTCTACATAGAAAACAATATGGGTGGTTTTAATTAACCAAAAACATGTTTTAAATTTCCCAAACCTCTATTTTGACCACTATTCAACCCCCACATGTCCCAAATTGATTTTACTCAAATTTAGATCATCGTAGAGGTATTCCCAGGCCATCAGACCTCTATTTATAGTGATTTAAACAATGTGGGCCAATCTCCACCTAATCTAGTATGTGGTTTCTGCCAAGATTTATTTCCAATATCTCTCTCATTCATCTCCCATTGATTTAGTGGATTTTATCCTTTATTTTGTGGGATCTTGAACTATATTTTTTGGATATAGATCTATATTTTTTTCATCTATAGTGAGGCTTGTTCGATCTTGATTTAGAGTTAAAAGATCATGTTTCTTTTAATCTTGGATTTAGGATTTAGATCTAGACTATGTTCATCATCGAGTTGTTGATCGATCAATGTCAAATTGGGGATTATACTTCGGTGAGCATTTATCAATGTTCTTAATGAAGGAGGTATATAATTTAAATCCCAATGTCTCAATTGAAATTATGTGTATGTTTTCTTGTTAGTTCTATTATATTCTTAGAATTTTTTTGGTAGATAGAATTAATAATTTGGTTGTTTTATTAATTGAGGAAAATTATTGAATTGGGTTTATTGGAATTCTATATCATGAATACATAATTATTGAGTTGATAAAGTGATAGAGATATTAATTGGGGTTAATAAATTGATTGAGATATAATAATTAATTTTTGGAATTCATTGGGGTTACTAAATTGATTAATATAGAGAAATTAATTGAGGAATTAATTATGGACATTTAACTAATTGAGATAGAATAATTAAATTGATAAATTAATTGGGGTTGTTGAATTTGTTGAGTTGAGATTATTTAATTGAGGAATTAATTAATGAGAGTCATGTGATTATTTAATTTTTGAATTAAATAATGTGATTAATTAACTGATTAATTAATTAATCGGAGTTACGTGATTATTTAATTGTAGAATTAAATAAGGGGATTAATTAATTGTTGAATTAATTAATGTGAGTTATGTAATTATTTAATTATTTAATTAAATAAAGGGACAAATTAATTAACGAATTAATTAATTAGAGAAATGTGATTATTTTATTATTGAATTATGTAATGTGATTTATTAATTGATGAATCAACTAATAGGATTTATGTCATTATTTAATTGTTAAATTTAATAAATGGATTAATTAATTGAAGAAATAATTAATGAGAGTTATGCGATTATTTAATTTTTGGAATAAATAAATGGATTGATAAATTGAAAAACTAATTAATGGGGGTTCTGTGATTATTTAACTATTAGATTTAATAAAGGATTCATTAATTGAAAAATTTATTAATGTGATTTACGATTTATTTAATTAGTGAATTAAATAAGGGGATTAATTAATTGAAAAATTAATTAACGTGAGTTACATAATTATTTAATTAGCGAATTAAATAAAGAGATTAAATAATTAACATATTAATTAACACGAGTGACATGAATATTTCATTTTTGAATTAAATAAAGGGTTTGAATAATTGATGAATTAATTAATGGGATTTATATTATTTTTTAATTAAATAATTAAATAATGGGATAAATTAATTAAAGAATTAATTAAGGGGAGTTTTGTGATTATTTATTTCTTGATCTAAATAAATGTATAAATTAATTAACCAATTAATTCATGAGATTTATGTGATTATTTTGTTGTTGAATCAAAAAAAGTAATTAATTAATTTATAGATTAATTAATGTGATGTAATATGATTATTTAATAGATGAATTAAATAACAAGATTGATATAATTAATTATTTTTTTAATCAATTGAAGGTGTGGGATATGATTAATTAATTTTGGAATTAATTAATGTTATTTACCTGAATAATTAATTGGTGACTTTTTTTGGATGAAATTTTTAGAATTTTTTTTGAATAAACAATTGTTGAACTAATTGTGGGATATATATATATATTATTTATTTTGATTAATGGTAGATTTGATTATGATATTTTGATATTGTTGATTTGAGATAATTAATTGATTAAATAATTATGAGATATTGATATTGTTAATTGGGAAAACATTATTGAATTAATTATGTGATATGATTAACAAATTGTTTAATTAATTAATGTTATTGATGTTATTTGTTGATTTATAAATCAAAAAAATTATTTTTTGACTAAATAATTGTTGAATTAATAATTTTTATTGGTCTGTTTAGTTAATTATTTAATTAAATAAAGGAATCTTGTGATTAGTTAATTAATGAATTGATTAATTCTATTGATATGATTAGATAATTATTGAGTTAACTAAATTAATTGGTGTGATTAATTTATTATATAATTAATTAATTTTGTTGGTTTAAATAATAAATTATTAAATTGAGTAATTGAATTAATGTGATTAATTAATTAGTGAATTGTTTAATAAAATTCAAATTATTACTTATTTTTTGAATAAACTAATTTAATAGTCGTGCTTAACTAATTGTTGAATTAGTAATGAAATTGATGATGAATTTATTATTTGTAAAATAATGGGAACATGATCATTCTAATATGACAAGTATTTTTGGAAACGTGGTCATTTAGTTGTGAGTAAAGGAATGAGAACATGGTCATTTAATTGAGTAGTATAAATGGTAACATGTTCATTGTACTTGTGATTAAAGGAATGGGAACATGATCATTCAAATGAGAAGTATAAATGGAAACATGGTTATTGGAATTATGAATAAAAATAACGAGAATATGGTTATTATTTAGGGTTATGTTTTAGTTGTATGATGGTAATTTAAGAATGAATTTAATAATGGTGAGAAGGGAAATAAAGTACGACAAAAATATTAGTAACACGAGATCTCTGAGATATGACCTACCATTTGAATACATCAGGCTTCTGTATGATACGAAAGAGTTATTACAATATGATATTACCTAGGTACACTTAGGTTTCTAACCTGATTTGAAATAGGTATTAAGGTATGGTAATACCTAGGAACTCTTTGTGCTCTAGCAAGAACCGAAGATAGAATTGAGGTATGGGTGTCCTCAAGAACCCTGGAGGCAATGTGTTTAAGTAAAAAATAAATTATAATGTTCAAAATGTTTAATTATTCTTTATACTTGTCCATTTAAATAATCTCATACATTATTTTCCATTTAGATATTGTTTTAGATACCGTTGGTGGTGGCCTACTATGTTGTACTCACACCCTACTCGGGCTACTTGATTGGTACCTGAATAGACATTATTGTTACATGACAGGTTAAGGGAAATGACCATGGATTAGATAGAAAATGTTGGTATGGAGCTTGGATGATGGGACTATAAGTGGTTTGGGAAACTCTTGGCAGTTTTCGATGTACATCTTTTATGTTTGGAAATTATATTTCTAGCCTTGATCATATTGTAATATAGTATTATTCTTCTTATGTTATAGAATTTTAGTATATTTACTATATCAAATGGTTTATTACCCAGATAAGTAAAAAAAAGATTTTTCTATTTCTCCATGATCAATATTACACCCTCACTGCTAGTCGGTATCCTCTGACATATAGAGAGGCACCCCTGAGGTCATCTGGTGAACCGATTCAGGGCACCAGGTCATGACACTCGATCTAGGACATTACAAAGTGGTATCAAAAGATGTTTTCTTTTATTTCTTCTTTTGTCTTATTGTTTAGAGAAATGTATAAATGAGACTAGAAATATTCTGTTATTTTTAATGAGATCATTCTTGGGAGTTGCTAACCCAGGTATGAGGGAGAACCCAAGTACCCTATGTGATAGTGTTATTATTTCTATTTTCTATTACAGTAGAATATTATTTCACCTTGGGTGAAACACTTGTTGTGTGTTGTAATTATTGATGTTGATAGTTTATGTGATATTACTTGTGGATAAGAAATTTATGATAGTAGAGTTTTCATGCATAATTCTAGTATCTCATGGTTATTTTATACTAGGAACAATCTTTGGAAGGGATAAGAAAATGGGTTATGGGAAATTTTTTGAACGTGAACTATTTTTACATTATGTTAAAATTCAATTGAAAATTTTCTTAACAAGAATTTTTTTAAATGATAGAATGTAGGAACAAACGGGTGTACAAATGAACAACTTTAAAAATGATAATGTGATTACCCTTGTTAACTATGGACGAGGTGTCAGATGGTTAATGGTAGTGACAGTGAATTTTTTTTGACCATATAATGGTAAAGGGGGGAAAAGGATTATTATGATTTTGTGTAAATCCCTCTTGATAACTGTGTTATTTTGATGAAATGGGAATCCATTGTTCTTTCTATTTTCCCTTTACATGGGTTGTTTCGGTAGTGATAATTCACTAGTTTGATAACTCGGTTGTATGTTATTTGAGGGACCATTTAGTTTTGTATCTATGTTGTGAGATGTTTGAGGGTAGGGAAACCTAAAACATTTGGAAGAATTTGGCCTTTATGTATAGGTATGTGATATCTATAATTAAGTATTTGTGGTGGTATTCATTAATTAATTCTTATCATACTTTTAATTAGTGACGATCATGTACCCTACATTGAACTTATCCTAGGTATATAAAGAAAGATCTATTTATACACCTAAATACCTGAATGTGTTGTGGTTTGATATGGGTCCCCTTAGAGGTTGCGCTAATGAACATGAATATATAGAGAAGTATGGTGAAAAGTACGATGTCGAATGTTTACATATGAGGTTCCCAGAATAGACCGAAGGTCAATTAATATCATGGTGTATAACATTCTTGAAAATGTGGTTTTAATGAGATTCCAAAGTTGGGAGTGATGTGTCAACAATATGTCTGTAGAGAAAGACCATGTTATTTTAAGTGGTGGCATTATAATGACAATGAGGAACATATAAGATGCATGGTCAAATTAACTGTGGAAGGTACAGGTGTCCCTTCGATATTGGTGAATGTACATAATTTCCATGAAGTTTTTGATTTTTAGGTTGAACGCCAATCTTGAATTGAGAAACACTTCAGGTATATTGATGATATTGAGATTTAAATTGATGTGTCCTTTAAGGATCATCATATGTGTGTGTTGGATCACGGTGATAATATGTTTCAAGGAAATATTATTTCAATAGTTCATGTAAGGTATAAATATGGAAGGAAACATGAAGAATCATGGGATATTGAACTGGATAAGAGAGAATAGTGGCCCAAACCTTTCACCTTGGAATCATAGGGATGAATGGGAGGACATCCCACAGATGATCTGTTATAAGGTGGAAATATTGTAAAAAACCAAGATTCTCTAGAGAGGTCTTTGGCTCATTTATATGTACTATTTTACATTTGGTTGAGCGTGATTTGTTTGGGTTTTATCATGGGGTACATTTTCGTGAAAACTAGAAATTTGGGATTGAAATGGTCAAGTCCATGGTTGGTGAATGATTTAGCAAAATGTGTCCCTAGCCAAACTAACCATGTGATCCCGAATAGAGGTGATTCACATAGCTGGCACATGGTTTTTAAAACTGGTCACCCCCAAGGATAAACTATTCACCCCTAATCCAATAATAAGAGTATGGTTAAGGAACACAGTTAGAAGAAATTGTGTTCTGATGCCCGACAAACCATTTACGTGGTTTTAATTAACCTAGAAATTAGTTTTTAATTTCTTGAACCCCCTATTTCAACCCCTATTTAACCCCAACTCACCCCAAATTGATTTTTCTCAAATCTGGAGACTCATATTGGGATTAAAAGGACCAATGACCTCCATTCTTGGTGATTTGAATCTTGGTTGGGAGATATAAACATCCCCATGTATGTGGTTTCTTCCACGACATATTTCCCATATCTATCCACTTCTTCACCCACTAATTTAGTGTGATGTTATCCTTTAATTTTTTGGATATAGATAATGGTTTTTTGAATATATATCTAGGCCTATTTTATCAAGATCTTTTGTTAAGAGATCATATTTCTTTTAATCTGGTATTTAGGTTTTCAATCTAGACCATTCTAATCATCGTGTTCTTGATTGATCCGCATCAATTTGGGGATTATTTGTTGGCAAGTGTTTATCACCATTATTGGGGTTAGTGGTCTATAATTTGAATCCCACACTCTTGAGGACAAGTATGTGTATGAAATTTTAAAATTTCTATTAGATTATTAGAAATTGAATTCCTAGTAGAGTTAATTAAATTGGTTATTTAATTAATTGAAGAAAATTTTGCGTGGATATCAGAATTATAGATCATGAATAAATATTTATTTAATTAATTATGTAGGAATTTCGATAGTTGAATTTAGAAATTAATTGGCAAATTAATTGGGGTTATTAAATTGATTGAGATAGGGTCATTAATTGAGGAATTAACTATGGTTAATAAATTGATTAAATAGAGAAATTAATTGAGCAATTAATTAATGGAATTGATCTAATTAAGTTTTAAAAAAGTAAATTGATAAATTAATTTGGGTTTTTGAATTGTGGTGTTGAGATTAATCAATTGATGAATTAATTAATGGGAGTTATTTTATTAGTTAATTTTTCATTTAAATAAAGGGACTAAATATTTGACAAATAAATTAATGGCAGTTAGGTGATTATTTGATTGATGAAAAAAATAAAGGGATTAATCAATGGAAAAATTAATAAATGTGAGATATGTGTTTATTTAAATGTTATTTTCAATAAAGGGAATAATTAATTGAAACAGTAATTAATGCAAGCTATGTGATTATTTAATTATTAAATTAAACAAAGAGATTAATTAATTGATGAATTAATTAATGAGAGTTATGTGATTAATTAATTATTGAATTAAATAAAGGGATTAATTAATTAATGATTTAATTAATGGGAGTTATTTGATTATTTAATTATTGAATTAAAAAAGATTTAATAATTGAAGAATTAATCAACATGGGTTATATGATTACATAATTGTTGAATTAGTTAAAGGGATTAATTAATTGATAGATTAATTAGTTAGAGTCATGTGATTATTTAATTATTTAAATAAATAATGGGATCAATTAATTGATGAATTAATTAACCAAAGTTATGTGATTATTTAATTGTTTAATTAAATAAAGAGATTAATGAATTGACGAATTAGTTAACTCGAGTTATATTATTATTTAATTATTGAATTTAAATAAAGGCCTTATTTAATTAAAAAATTAATTAATGTGAGTGTTGGCGCCAAAATATTAGACGAAAATGGAAGAAGGAAAATAAGCCTGTGCGCTGCCCCGCGAAGCGCAGCCACGGAGTGCACCCCAGTAAACACGGTCGTCGTGAATCTCTCGAGGCGGTAATGCTCCGCGAATGGCCTGATGTTTGACATCCCGCCGCGAAGCACCCGCGGCCCCTTCACGCCGCGTGAGCTTTGCTTCGTGGTGCCCCTTTTCTATAAATACTGGGCTCCCCCTGAGTCATAGGAGAGTAAGATCTGACCTTTCAGCTTCTTAGATCCCGAATCATGAAGCACCCTTTGCCCCGATGAATCATGAGCTCTGCAAGGTACTTCTACTTCACGAGATGCCTTCGCCTTGTCTCATCATGAGGAACTTTTCTGAGAGGGATACCATTCACGAAGCCTAAGGGAATTCGCGAAGGAAGGGTATTCCGAAGGGAACCCGGGCAGCCGCGGAGCGTTTATGCTTCGCGAAACACCCTTCCTGTACTAGTGATCCACATGCCAAGGTGGGGTCGTTGTACATCGCGAAGCACACTACTTCATAGCAACTTGCTTCGCGAGGCACCTCTGCTTCGCGAGGCAGTGCTTCGTGAATACTATTCCACTTCACGAAGCACCTCCCATTCACACCCCTGCCCCATGCCAAGGCCAAGGCACTCCACTTCGCGAAGCATACTCATTTTCATGGAAATTTCTCTTCCTGTGCGACCCTCGAGGTTTGCACAATGTGATTTCAATGTCCCGTGGACAACACCACCCGTAGCATTGCTTCGCCTAATGCTTCTTTGCATAGGCATGCTAACGGCTATTTCTTCTTCGCATAGCCATGCTAATGTGGAACTCTCAATGGTTCGCTCCATGACCCCCCCCCCCCCCCCGCCCTTTACCATGGCCTTGCCAGTACCTTCCCTCCCCCAAGGAGCAGAGGGTACCGGTCATGTAAGTCCTTGGGGTGCAGAGTAAACCAACCTCATCCGAGCAGCAGGACGTTAAACTGTCAAGCATCACGTCCTCAACAAAGGATGTTAAACTGTGATCAGACCCCGTGCCTCACATGTGGGGTCCCCCCCGGCTCAAACATTCTTTACGCTGCTCGTCTCCACGGGAATGGAATCACCCTGACAAGGGATGATATCCTCCTTCTCGGAGTAGCGTATGTCCACGAGAGAAGGGAAACCAACTTGGTATATTCCCCCAAGCCTCTCTTGAGAAATGTAGCACCCATTCACCTCTGTACATCCCCACTTCCAAGGCTAGTGGAGGGCACGATAGTGAACGAGGCACCATCCATCTTTGGTCCCAAATCCCTCTCCCTCTGCGCTTTGTCGCACTTTTGGCCTCCATCCCGGAGTAAGTCCCAACACCATGGGCTGCCTAACGCGTAAGCCCCTCTTCGCTTCTAACGAATGCACCTTTTGCGACGTGATCGTCAGGTCTCTGCTGCCTCTTGTTTCTCACACCGAGCACGACTCACGTGGGCTTAGAGTAAGCATTTACCATGACAACACCACATCCAACATGACGTTAAACTGTATGCCCACGTACAGCATGTAGTTGAACTATATCCCCCATCCAACATGACGTTAAACTGCACAACGTAACTACGTGGTCTTTGATATGTGCTAAGGAATGGTACGTAGGAAGCCTCTAGGAGGTTCAAGCCCACCGGACGTCGTTTATTCACATCAGGGTTCACTCTCGTCCCACATGAAGTTAAAATACATTTCGACCTGTGGTAGGTCGTTGTGACCATCCCGAACTACGAGGAATTTGATCCATGCTAAGGCGTGGTACGTAGGAAGCCTCCACGAGGTTCAAGCCCCCCCACCAGTGGACCCCCCGGGTTCACTTCCACGTCGGTTCACCGACAAAACCCAACCTGAACTACAGGGTCTTTGATCCATGTCAAGGCATGGTACGTAGGATGCCTCCCTGAGGTTCAAGCCCATCACCCATTGTTCATTCTGACCTCCTTCACGTCGGTTCACCAACACCCGGGAAGCCTAGTTTGTAAGCCCCACACCATCTGGACCAAGGTCTCTTTTCTTTCACGTCGATCCACCGACACCCACAATTCATGTCCTAACTATGATTACGTTGATCCATATTAAGGTATGGTACGTAGGAAGCCTCCATGAGGTTCGATCCCATCACCCGGTCATTTCGACCCCATTCATGTCTGTTTACCCCGTCCCACATAACGTTGAACTGTGTCCCACATCCCATCTGAACTACGAGGACTTTGATCCGTGTCAAGGTACGGTATGTAGGAAGCCTTCCTGAGGATCAAGCCCAACCTTATTGTATCCCTTGTGATGGTCCCATTTCATTCCCCCTCTACTTCATCCATCCACCCATCCATCATCCACCTTGATTCTTACCCGGGCTGCCACATCCCTGTGGGATCATGCCACTCTACTCCCCTCCATAGAATCCGTGAAGCCGCCCATGAGCTGATCCCGACATCGACACCCCTTCAAGGGAAATTCATCAATCTGATCCACTTTAGCTAGTGTTTTGATTAGGCCGATCCATCTCCGCTGGACGTTAAACTCGTGTCCTACCTTATGATAAACATGAGATGCTTGAGGAAAAACTCGGATGGCACGCCTTTGGCGTAACCGTCTCTGCTGGACGTTAAACCTGCGGCATACCCTGTGTTAAACATGGGAAGCTGTGGAAAACCTCAGATACATGCCTATGGTATATGATTCCCTGGAATCGATGTGGGATGCCTCGGGATTCCGCACCCTCGAGAAGCCCCATGACATGGGACAAAATACAAACACACCAATTCCCCAGCGTTCAGACACGCTAATGATGCCTCGACGTGACCACTCCACCGACTGATGGTTGTTGCCTTGAACGGACCCTTTGGAATGTCCTGACAGAATCAGTGTAATTAACTGGCGTCCATGAAAACAGGTCACTGGGAAGAGTTTCGTGAACAATATATTAAATCTATGAGGGAGTCCCGGACTAGGTGATGAGTTCCGAGGAGGAATCCACGGAAGGAAGAACCGACATCCCATCATCCCAGTTTCGATCAAGGAGAAAACGTCCCTGAACAAGGAATGTATGCCTCCCGCCATTGGAAAGTTGGAATGCGGGGCAACAGTTGTGCGTCCTCCGCAGACGGATGCACGCGCCCCGTCGTAAAATCATCGGAAACAGAAATGGTGAACCCGACGTGAATCTATTCTCCTCAATGTGGAGATTAGTAGCGTTCGAGACACAAATAGATTGACGTGTCACCGGATCCAGATATCCAGTTCCGAGTCCCACCAAGCAAATAGCGGGCCTCGCGTGAAACTCACCGGAAGTTGGGGCAGTAAAACGTGGGGCATTCCATTCAGTAAACGTTGTTGGTGTGGACCCCTCTTACCGGACATGAAAGACAAAATAACGTTGGGTCACTGGTTATCAAATTATTTTCCTCACAGTGCTAACGAGTAAACCTCCCTACTTCCCAGGAACCAGGTTGCTGCTATGGAGACACGAACACCACCCGCTCACCTACGCAGGGGCGGGGGCAATACCAGGATAGCTGCTTCGTGTGGCTCCACTACCATCGCAATGAACTCTACATCCGTGAATACTGGATGCCCACGTACCCTCTCACCGTTATAGATCATCAAATGAAGGGTGATCAACAACCTTGTACGCAGGTACGAGGTGGAAGGGTTCATCACAACTCGCGATATGGCCCGCCTGGACCTGGAGACATCCATGCCCCACTGTCAACGCCGCCCTTAAAGGCCGTGCAGGGATCCCGGCTCCCCACCCCAACATTCAATCATTTCAGGAGCCTGTCCCCGGAAGGCCTCGACGACTCCTTGCCTTACGCTGATGAGGCGGGTGATGTCCATCTCAGCCCAGTCAGAGTACCAATCCAAGGGCCTAGGCAAGGGCTCCCATCCTTCCATGTCAGCGCCGCCATCCGGCTTTTCCAGAAGAGAAGTTAGGCTATGCCCCTGCACCACATGCGCCAGCTCGTCTGACCCGACGTCAGCGTCGGGCCTGAGCTGAGGATGCTCGTCAAGGTGCATCGACGTCAACAGCTATTGTGGCCCGAGCCACCTCCAACGTGCATCATGGAGTCCCTACATACACTGATCAGGGGCACTCCTTCACCTAACCAGGATTGAGGCCTCGGCCACCCCTTGGGCAGGCTGGGTTGACTCTCGGGGTCGCAAGCCCGAGCGGTGATTGTCGTGAACCAATCCGTGGTAACGTCACTCCATACAGAGGTCCTCTTCGTACCACCATTCCATAGATTGTGGACCTCCCCCGTTATGAAGCTCATTATAGGGGTATGCCTCATGCCACTCCCATCCCGAATGAAGACCTGCCCCGTGGCAATGACGCTCGGTGCAGAAGCCTCTCCCCCAACCACCGTACATGGAATGGAGTTCCTCCTCCTCCCCCCGACCGTCGATGTGAAGGCATCGCCCATCCGGTCCCTCTCCAACGTGGGGGTCCTCCCTACGTCCTCTCTGCAACTAGCGAAGGTCCTCCTCGCCCCAGAAACCCGAGGAGTGAAGGTCAGCCTCGCTCCAACCACATCAAGCATGGAGGTCCTCCCCATTCTCTTACCTGTTAAAACAGAGGTTCCGCCCACATGGGTGATTTCCATGAAGGTCCTCCCCGTTTACCCTTCAACATTTTCCCTAGTGCCCCTCACACCCTAGCTATCTCAAGCGGGAGTCCTCCATACCATGGCGCCGGCGCTGCTCCAAGACTACATGTCAACGATCAACCTTGTCCCGAAGAGCCATATATAGGCAAGAGAGCGGGTCATCGCCACCACAAGAAGATTCCTGGGAAGGCCCATGTGGAGATCAAACCGGCCCGTTTCTCGGATTCTGAAGCGGAATGTGACACAACGATGGAACCTTCTCCCCGCTCCTCCACGTCAAGGACTAGGGCAGGAACCATACGTGTCAGCCTCATTCTCCCAGAATGTGAGGTCCACTGGATTCCCGCCTCCCTCCGTAGGTACATCGAGGAGAAAGAAATTGTGGAAATTCAGCAGGTCCTGACTGCGCAATCACCACCGTCATCAGTAGAAGCACCCTCTACCTCAACCAGAGATCATAAAGAGCTATTTTAGGGACCAACGACGGTAGATAAATGGCGTGACCCATCGCCGGTGGCTGCAATTCATCTTCCAGAGGCTGTGCCTATCAGCCCATCGTATCGTGATATTGTGGTTAGTTCACCTCACTCTTCAGAGGATGGCACGGAAATCGGCGGCCAGTCAGCTCGTTCGCCGTATTCTCCACCGCCCAATTTATTGTCCCACTGGTCCACCTCGATACCGCTACCAGTCCCTCAGCCACCTCTAGTTGACGAGTGGGGAAATACGGGGCCAGACCCTGAGTCTGAGCCCAGGAGATTCTGGACCATTCTTGCAGTGGTCACTTCCCGAAGATGTTCTGGCCGACGGGAGCGCAAAACTTTTGCGTGCCGGAATCCTTTACCCCAGAGGGAGTAGGGTGCTTCCTCAGAACCCTATGGGCGACACACTTCCGCCTTCGTTTTGAGCAGGTAGTGTACCCCAGGAGCCAAGAGTAGTTTGAAAAAATCGGAGAGCAATGCCACCTGATAGATTCGGCCGCACTCCCTATGGCCCAATGCCCTGAGTCGCCCGGTCACCGGAGCACCCTTCAATAGAAATGCGTTCAGAGTCTCAAAGTACTCCGCAGAATAATAAGGGAAGCTACCCCCCATGTGCAAGTCCGTGAATGGGGATAGTATGCCACCCTCCTCTTCAGTCCTATCCGACGGTAGTCCGATTCATTATGCGACATTGAGGACATGCCCCCAAGGAGGGTCGTGGTCCACATGGCTGACATAGTAGACAAGGGGGATGAGGTTGAATTACTCGATGGAGACCTACCCCCTAAGGGTGTACCACCACTTCTAGACCCATCAGGGAGGGTTACCCATCAGAAGAGAAACCTTCTAGGCCTCCCTGTACCCACCGAGTCACTGGTACTCAGTCGAAATGCCGGTAAGGGTAAGGAGCATGTCGGAAGTGTCAAGCACTCCGAACCGTCCGCCTCTGTATAGAAGACAGACGAAGATCCCGAGAAGGCCGCATTACGCCAACAGCTTTCTGAGCAGAAGAGGCTGGTTGACGAACTCATGGCCGAGCACGCTGTAGAGCGGCGACCCGACTACTGTAATCACATGCGGGGGCAACAAGGGCGGGGACAATTTCCCCCCGGCGAGATGCCTCCAGGAAACCCTGATCATGCTACTCCCGTAGACAGGGCAGAAGCCGGAACTCACAGTAAGAGGTCAAGATATGTCTCACCAAACCCTCAAGAATGATGGGGCAATCTGAGGAATCCAGCCTGGGTCCCCCCAACCGCCACACAGGCCGTTCCGCCAGTCGCTCCACGAGCTGCTGAATCTATCTATCGTGTCGAAGAACCCGGCAAAGAACATGTGATTTGGGATCCCTGTCAAGATAGGGACCCCCTCTCGGATGATCTTATATCGGAACTCATCGCCTGCCTCGAAGCATTGGAAACTTGGCAGGTGGTAGTCCCACCGGATGGCAAGCCATATCCCACGTGGGTGGATGATATTCCCACACACCCGGGTTTTGGGAACCCCACTTTTTCGCCCTTCAACTGGACAGGGGACCCGCCGCATTACTTGGCCCACTTTTCTTCCAAGTGTGGCCCCATGCTGGGGACCCCCGCCCAGCAAGAATCCTCCAAGATCCGATGTTTCGTACAGACATTAGAGGGCCCCGCATTCTTCTGGTACAGCCAGCTCCCTATCGGATCGGTGACTGGCTGGGAGGATCTCCACAGGTAGTTCCTATACCAATTCAGCTCCACCACGTGAAAGACCAGCATCACAGACCTCTTCAAGTGAAAACAAATGCCAGATGAGCGAGTCACGGACATCATCGCCCGATGGAAGGGACTTACATACTCACTCGACATGCCACTGAATCAGGAGAAATTATTGATGATGTGTGTAGGGAACGTCAAAACGGAGCTGGTTCCTTCCTTGATCACCAAGAACTACCCTGGAGGGTTCCAGGATTTCTGAGATAATGCTCAGCGCCTCGAGGAGGCCCTGCAACAGGCTAGTCAGGCACGTTTACTGCCCCCTGTGTTCCCAGCCAGGAGGGCTTCCAGAGCCAATCCCACTGCGGTGGCCCAAATAGAAGCCCCCAGGTAGATTGAATTACTGCTAGCAGCACCGGCCCTACAGCCCTGCAGAGGTCCTCTACCTCAAGCACAGGCTCCTGCCCAGCAGCGACTGCCTCAGAACCGACAGGTTCCCCCGCGCAATGTGCCACCACCTCCTAGGCGAGACAATCAGGCACCGCCTCCTCAGGAGGCCCCTCCGTCCCCTCATCAGGGAAAGGCTCCTAGGGCCCCCTATCCAGAATAAAGGAACAAGACTTACTCGTTCAACGAGAATCAGGTCCCCGGTTACTTCTGAAGTGCTCTAGAGCAAGGGATTGTGCACTTACTCGTGTGGAGAAGGTCGGCAGAGGCGAATCTCACCGATCTCCCCAACTACTGTCCCTATCATCGGATTTTCGGGAACACCCTCAAGAAATGCTATGTGTTTAAAGACTTTATTCAAGACCAAGTCGACAACAAAATAGTCAGATTGGGCCCAGCACCGACACAAGTAGCGGGTGTCTTTGTAGGGTCAGAGATCGGTAGCGACAGCGAAGGCGAGTGGCCGCAGGTTCCCAGCCGTGGGTCCCAGAAATACGAATACTGGATGGCTTGAAAAACCGTCTCCCATGCCCATGGTATCATTTGGGCACGCCTGAAACAGCCGGAGCCTTCCGAGGAAGTAGCCAGTACCTCTGCATCATCATCATAGCTGACCTCTTCCAAAAAGGTTAAGCAGTCACATGGAAATAAGAAGCAACGCGCTCTACCTCTATCGTTTGCATCCCGCAATCTTAGTGACATTATGCCCCCTGAAATGGGGATTCCTCCTAGAGTCCGCCCGGTGGTGGATGAATCATCGAGCGATAGCCAGGGGTACGCTTTGGATAACACCGTGGAGCTGGTAAAGCCCTATATGGCTCCCGACGAGGGGGAATGCCAGGCGAACCTCCCCAACATCCCCAGCCGACTCCAACATCAGCGGAAACGTAACCAAACAGGTCGTCACGGCACGTCATCGGGTGCTTTCAGTAAATTCGTGCACGCTACTGAAACCAGACAGCAGGCTCAGTGAAGAGCATAGCATGAACAATCTCATCTGATGCCCTCAGATCTACCTCCACCGCCATTTGTGTTACTAGATCAGGCAGAGGTACCTCGTCCGTATCGCGGTCAGTCTTGCCTGGATGGAGACCAATCTCCGTTGTCTGATTCTAATCCTACAACTACTCTCGATGCTTCAAGTAGTAGGCAGCGGGATGTACCCAGTACTAGCCAACCGCTGATTCAACCGACAGGACCCGTTATGCCTCCAACCGTAGAGCGACTTACTGTAGGCAGAACCTCACGTCTGGGACGAATGTACGATGTCCTGAAGCACCCGACCGACATTCCAGCAAGTCTTTCTATTCTTGAGGCACTTTTCATATCGTCTGAAATGCGTGATGAACTTTTTGAGGCCCTAAGGAGCCCCCTTCAGTTCGAGATGGAGGTAGCAGCTACGGAAGCCTTCCACGTTGAGACAATTGAGAACGCCGAATGCCAGGCGGTTATGTCATTCTCTGGTGAAGATGAAGACCCTCCCATACAGGGGAATTTTCACCCAATATATGTCACTGGCCAGTTTAATGGCGTGGAACTCCGCCACTACCTCTTTGACACGGCTTATGGGATATACCTAATCCCGACTCGAACACTGCGAAATCTGGGTTTGTCGGAAGATGATTTAACTCCCTCCGACCTCAGAATCCAAGGATATGATAGGACCGAGAAATCCCCAGTCATCATGATCCTCCTGAAGACCCAGTTCGGTGGTCTAATTGCCAGCACCGAGTTCATGGTTGTCTCTCAGGACACCGCTTACAATGCATTGATGGGCATTCCATGGCTACATCTGCACGAAGTGGTCCCTTCGTCATATCACCAATGGCTCAAATACTCCGTCAATGGTTGAGTAGGCATGCTCCAAGGAGATGCGTCTCCTTTCGCCTCTTTTGAAGCCTGCTTTCTGGACATCGACTATTACAGGAGCAAGGATAAGCAAATTCTATCAAGTGAGGTTGAACCCGCCCCGGTCACAAGTGATCCCTGGGCAAGCATGGATGACACCTATATCTTCCCAATCCACCGATTGGAGGCCATGAACCCCGACATGGGGAAATGTTTGGTTGTTTCAAGTATGAAAGGAAGGCATGTTCCCATGTCCAAGTGAGGGAGGAAAATAACCTCGTACTCCTACACCAATCAGGCTCAGGTGATCCCGAAACCTCCTACACCAATGTGATATCAAAATTTCAGGCTTATGGAGATGGCGGTATGTCATACATGTCTCTTCCGCCGGTCTGGATTCAACCGACTTAGGCTGACGCGTCCCCACTGCTTTGATGTCATCAAATGTGGTCCCTTAGGCCGAAGGCCAGATGGGATAGGATCGACTGCCTTCATTGTTATGGCCTCAGTGGAGCATGTGTCTCCTGATATGATGACCACTGCTGCCCAGGACAACACCAGCTGCCCATCAGGGTTTGATAGCTCAGAAGTACCTCCCCTTCCGGGAAATCCCTCCACGGGTGGAGAAGAAGACCTGGAAGACGCTCCCCCTTATTTTGAGGAAGGCGTCTCTACCATTATTGATGAATTGGTACAGGTGAACCTTGGTAGCGAGGAAGATCTGAGACCCACATTGATCAGTGCAGTCATGTCCCCCGAGGAGCAATGGCGGTACGTTGACTTTCTCAAACAACACCGTGATGTATTTTCCTGGAGTTAAAACGAGATGCAAGGACTAGATCCTCAAGTAGTCATTCACCTCCTAGGCCTCCCGTCAAACTATCATGGGTTTAAGAATCCTCCGAGAAATATGAATCCTTCTCATGGTGCCATGGTTTAGGCCGAGGATGATAATCTTATCAAAGCCAACTTCGTCAAGGAAGTCTAGTACCCTAAGTGTCTTGACAACATTGTGCCATTCAGGAAGAAGAATGGGAAGGTCAGAGTCTGCATCGACTTCCTCGATCTCAATCGCCACTGCCAAAGGATGATTTTCCCCTTTCGGTGACCGAGTTATTGATTGATTCCACAGCCAGGTTCCAAGGCCTCTCCTTCATGGATGGTTATTCAAGGTACAACCAGATCCGGATGTCCCTCGAGGATGAAGAGTCCTCTGCCTTCATGGCTCCCCAAGGTACTTTTTGTTACCAGGTTATGCCCTTCAGCTTGAAAAATGTAGGTGCCACATATCAGCGGGCCCTGAATCGCATGTTCAACCCGATTCTCAGGATGTTAGTGGAATGCTACATGGATGATCTAGTGGTCAAATCTCGCCAGCGCTAGGACAATCTCAAAGACCTTGAGAATGTGTTTGGTTTCCTCCATTCCCGCCACATAAAGATAAACCCGTTAAAGTGTGCCTTCGGGGTCACCTCTGGGATGTTTCTTGGCATTGTTGTCAGATACCAGGGCATTGAGATCGACCCATAGAAGATCAAGGCCATCAGCCAAATGCCTCCCTGGAGCAATATTCAGGAACTTCGAGGTCTCCAAGGCCACTTAGCCTATATATGCCGATTCATCACGAATTTGTCCGGAAAGTGTATGCCCTTTTCCTGGCTCATGAAGAAAGGCACCGCCCACGAATGGGATGAAGAGTGTCAGACCGACTTTTAGGAAATCAAGCAGTATCAGCTCCAACATCCGGTTCTGATGCCACCCATCTCCGGAAATCCGCTGGTCCTTTATGTGACCACCCTGGAATGATCCCTCAGCGCACTTCTCACCCTGAAAAATAACGAGGGTACGAAGAACAGTCTCTACTATCTCAGCTGCATGCTTCGTGATACAGAGATCAGATACTCCCCTATCAAAAAGAGTTTCCTGGTGCTCATGTTTGCCATACAGAAATTTCCACATTACCTGCAGCGCCATGAGGTACAGTTGGTCTCTCGAGCAGACCCACTGAAGTACATCCTGAACATCCCCATGTTGACCGGCTGACTAACGTGGTGGGCGGTGATCCTCCAACATTTCGACATCAGGTTCGTTCCTCAGAAGGCCATCAAGGGATAGGCATTCACAGACTTCTTAGCTGCTCATCCAACCTCCGCAGATCAATCCTTGGACCTGTATTTTCCTGATGAGATGATCCTCTCAGTTGATCATGTCTTCTCATGCTAGAAAATTCACTTTGACGGTTCCTCCCGGAGCCCCACCGGCAGGAGGCTCAACGATCCTAATCTCAACAGAGTGGGAATGGGTATCATCTTCATCACCCCATCAAAATTCATCCTTCCATAATCGTTCCTTTTGTCAGAAGGCTGTACTAACAACGAGGCAGAGTACTAGGCTCTCATCACCGGCCTTAAGTTGGCCCTTGAGATCGATGTGCCCCATCTACATGTGAAAAGATATTCTGAGCTGGTCATCAAGAAGTTCATTGGCGACTATGTCGTCCGAAAGCCGGAGCTTGTGCCATTGCTGGAGTGCACCCTCCATCAAATGGCCCAGTTCCTTTCTCGACCCGAGGTTACCCATGTCCCTCAGTCACAGAATGGTCGAGCAGACGCTTTGGCTGGCTTAGCTGCGTCGCTCGCAGGACCTGGGAAAGATGATTTGATCATACATGTGGCACACCGGAGAGTAATTTCCCCCATCACCCCAGATGACTATGACAACCTTGGGGTAATTCATCTCACGGCTGGACCTTCTACGTCAGGGGTCCCAGGTTTGTCAGACGCAGTGGTTGAGGCCACTCCCGACTGGAGGGAACCTTTTGTCGAGTATCTCCAAAATGGTTGCCTCCCCGATGATCGGGCCCAGCGCGAGCAAATATGATGTCATGTGCAGAAATTTACCCTCCAGAGCGGTCCCAGTCTTGAGAAGATCCTTTATAAGCGGATCTTCGATGGTGTTCTCCTCCGTTGCATTCAAGGAGTCGAGATTTCTCAGGTTATTCAAGAGGTTCACAATGCTTTATGTGGTTCCAACCAAGCTGGGCCAAAGCTATCCCATAAAATATAGAGGTTATGGTACTTCTGGCCCTCTGTAATCCATTATTGTATTGAGTTTTCCAAGATATTCCATGTGTGCCATGTTCACGCTAACTTTCTACATCATCCACCAGAGCCTCTCCACTCCACCAAGTATTCATGGCCATTTTCGGTGTGGGGACTCGATGTCATGGGGAAATATCCACTGAAAACAGCTCGTCAGTGTAGGTTCATCCTAACTGCTATAGATTTCTTCTCCAAGTGGGCGGAGGCAGTTCCACTCAAAGAGGTCAAGGCCCATTCCATCGTCGACTTTGTGAGCTCCAATATCATCCACCGGTTTGGGGTCCCTCACGCTGTCCTCACCAATAATGGCACCAACTTCCGAGCGGCCGAGCTGAAGAAGTTGTATGCCAAGTACAATATATATTCAAACCATACCTCTCGCTATCATGCATAGGAAATTGGACAGATCAAGGCATTCAACAAAACCCTCTCTAACATTCTGCAAAAGATGGTTGGTCAGAACAAGAAAAGTTGGCCAGACAAGATCCCCAACGCCCTCTGGGATTATTGGACGTCGACTCGCAATTCCACTCAAGTGACCCAATATTCCCTGGTATATGGGGATGAGGCCATCCTACCCATTGAGATCTAGCTGCCATCGTTACACACTGCAGTCTATGACTAGCAGGCACCATATAAGGTGGATGAAATCCATCTAGCTGAATTGGAAGCACTGGACGACAACAGGCTTTGTGCCCTACACAATCTAGAAAGGCATCAGAATAAGATATATAGTGCCTTCAACAAGAAGGTTCACCTTCGCTCTTTTCTGCAGGGTGACCTAGTGTTGGCCCTTCAAGCACAAATGATCCCCGGTAGGAAACCGCCCAAGCTAGAGCCCAGATGGGAAGGACCTTATATCATCCATAAGGTTTACCCCAATGGGGAATACTCCTTGGTGACCATGGATGGTGAGCACATAATTCCTCCCACCATCGCCAGGTTCCTCAAGATGTACTTTGCCTAAGCATCCTTGGTCCGGCACGAACTTAAACTGTACGGTCCCACACGACCCTAAACTACACAATCGTCCTGCAAGACGATAAATTGAAAAATGGTCCGAGATCTATAACCTTAAGCTAAGATCTCACCGGTCCTTACTGTAAGACGTTAAACTGCAAGCCGGTCAGGCCTCCCTGACTGAGGCACAACCTCAGTCCCCTTGGCCTCTTCGGGCCCCTGGCCCCTGTCCTTACTGTAAGACGTTAAACTGCAAGCCGATCAGGCCTCGCTGACCGAGGCTCAGCCTCAGGCCCCTTGGCCTTCGTTGACTCAGGATCTCTTATGGGATTGTACAGTGTGGTGTAGGACACGTCCTCATTCACGTCGGGTTACCCGCCATACCATACATATCCCCAAATGAGATGCATCTCGTCTAGAACAACAATAAACTACACTTCCAAGAACTACGTGCGTCTTGATTCCCATCCTCATGGGATACGTAGGAACGCTCAGACGTCCCATCTTGAGCCCAGCCTCGAGATCTTCTCTTTCACTGTCCCCCTGGGTATAGTTTTCTTAGAGGATCATTGCATGACGAGGAGTAGGATTTCTTATCCATGCTTATACAAGGATTATACGGGTCGCACCACGTGCCCACTCCCGTTCTTCTATTCTCCCACATCCTTACCGCACGACATTAAACTGCATGGCCTCCAAGAACTACATATGGCTTGATTCCCATCCTAATGGGATATGTAAGAATGCTCGGACATTTCTCCGGTTGGCCCAGCCCAAAAGATAAAATCATCCCCTTCGGTCAAGACATATGGTAGGGTGCACACTTTTTCCCTAACTCACGTCGAGCAAGCCTCGACCCGGCTACACGTCCCCCTTGGATATGTTCGCCTCTTTCGTGGATGGGTACAGCTATGCTCCACCCACTCCTTGACTGGGATTCCATCACATTCCTCACCCAGAGGGACCCTGAAGAATGGCCTGGATACCATGCCCAAGGGCTCTCTTGCCGATACGGGCCAACGCCCCTGAGGGTTTCCGAGCAACAAGCCGATACAAGTCTCGCGTTGCGAATTTGGTTAACAGTCGACGCTCATTTATTGCTCCCATATCAAGTCACCATAAGGATTTTGTGTTTCGAACATGGTCAACAATGTCCTAAATCTGCGAGTCCACCCCGAGATGTCCCAAACATCGAGTGCAGTGATTCGTTCTGCCCCATCCCGAAGTGACAAACTTCCCTCCGGGTGCTGCTAGTGGTTGGGCCCACGGCCCCGACTCTCGTATAAGGGATATATGGCGGGTTGAAGGATTGTGTCCTCATTCACGCTGGGTTAATTTCCATGTCGTGCACATCCCCTGGTGAGATATAGTTATCTCTTTCCCATTCCTCATGTAAGACGTTAAACTGCAAACTAGTCGGGGCTTCCTGGTCGATGCCTAACCTTAATCCCCTTGGCCTTCTCGGGCCCTAGCCTAAGTTCTTACTCGGAGTGTATGGTGTGGTGAGGGATTATGTCCACATTCACATTGGTTTGTTCACCATACCACACACCTCCTCTTTCTAGGGGTTCTTATTCCCTGACCATCATCCTTACTGCAAGACGTTAAACTACGAGTAGGCCAGGCCATCCTGACCAGAACCCAACTATCAGGCCCCGTGGCCTTTTCGGGCCCCCTGGCCCAGGTGATTTCCTATGAGATTGTGCAGAGTGGTGTGCGGTTATCTCCTCATTATTCGCTATTCCGCACATGCCCTCGATAGGGTATCATACCCCTTGGGTATCTTCTAAAACTACGTGTGGCTTGATTCCCATCCTTATGGGATACGTAGGATCATGTGAATGTCTAAGCTTCAGGTCCGACCACACCTATCGAATATCTTCATCCCACCTTGGCCCCTTAGCCTACCCTTTCTCCACAAGGGGAGTATATGGTGTGGCATGGGATTATATCCTCATTCACGATGGTCTTGTAATTACCACACCATGTACCTTTCCCTCTCAATCTGTTTCTTCGACCCTCTTCGGCGATTCACCAATGTGCCTAGAAGTACTCTGGTTTATTACCTGGAATGTCAGACTTTACTCGGACACGTCCACACCCACTTTTCAGGCTTTGTGTATCTCTCCATCAGGGATTCCATCATCTTTCACACCCGGAGGGACCCCCAAGAACGGCCTGGATACCACACCCAAGGGCTCTCCTACCGTTACGGGCCAATTCCCCTGAGGGTTTCAGACAACAAATTTATAAAAAAACCCATGTTGTGAATATGGTCAGTGGTCGATGCTCGTTTGTTGTTCCCACCTCAGTCTAACACGATATGGAGACTGTTTTCGGCCACCGTTAACGATTATCCTCTATTTCCACGCTAACCCCATTAAGCCCAAAATTTCAGTTACACGATTCACGTCCTTATCCATTCTCATCGCGTCCAAGTGATGTTTCGAAATTCTTGGTATTATTCCTCCGTGTATGTCTGCGCATTGGGGGAACAAAGCCGTGTCAAAGGTGTCCTTCGGGGCTCTTCACCAACTTCCCCTCGAAGGATGTTTTGGGTATTGCGATAGGGATCTTCCCCCCTTGTTTTCCACACCGAGTTTAACTCACATGGGCTTAGGGATAGGGTCGAGGTCTGCACTTACCTGGAAAGTTGTCATCCACCCCTGGTCTGAGCTCTAAGACCATAAACTAAGATCTACTTGGAACTAAATTCAACTTGATTCACATCATTATGGGATACGTAGGACCGCCTGAACGTCTCGTTTTTGGGTCCAGCTCATTTGGGAGCTAGTCTCTCCCCCATTACCTTTCACCTCTATGTGGGCCCCTCGGCCTGAGGTTCCTCTCTCGGGACTGCGTATGGTATAATGTGGGATTATGTCCCCATTCACGTCGGTTATGCTGCACAACACCATACACATTCCCCGCCTAGCATTGTCTCTGCTACGTCTACGATGCATGACGTTAAAATGTGTGCATGGTCCTATCACATGACCCCAAACTGTGACATTATTATCCTGGCTGCATGAAGAAAAACGACACTGTATTGTGATGAACTCATTGTAGAGGATATCACATTGGGTATTGGTCACGTGCCATTCCATTTGTCAACGCCTATCACGGCTTGATTCTTGTGGTGACATCAGGGCCTGCTACCCTAGGCTTGTTCCTTCACAAAAAAAACCACTCACCTTAAAGGACAAACAAGATTTATCAAATTATGATTCTTTTAATGCAAGGGCCACACCCACACTCCCCTTCTTCCCTGGCATTGGTACCTTACCGTGCCACCTTTTAGAACTACGTATGTCTTGATTATCATCCTCATGAGATACGTAGAAGTGCCCAGGCACTTCCCCGCAGGCCCAGCCTAACTTTCATGTTTGGTCCCTCGACTCGAGAATTTCCCCAAAGAACACATGGTAAGTAGGGCTTAGGTCCTCATTCACGTCAGGTTTTGTAACCACCTTTCCATGTGTCCCCTTCTCCCCAAACCCATTCATGGTCTGAGTTCTAAGACGTTAAACTAAGACTCTCTCAAGTACTACATGCAGCTTGATCCCCATCCTCATGGGGTACGTATGAACACATTTGAATTTTTTCTTTAGGCCCAGCTCAACTCTCGTTTATGGTCCCTCGACCTAAAACTGTACGAGAAGCACATGGTGGTCGGAACCCCTAGTTCCCATTCATGTCAGGTGTCTGAGATACCCCACCATGTTCATCCTATGTTTCCTCCCGCCCTTTGGTCCGAATTCTATGACCCTAAACTATGATCTCTCTATGGGAAAGGACTCTTCTCCCTCTATCTAATACGTCTTGTTATCATATTCCGATGTGTTTTGACAAAGAGCCCGAAGTGTGTATTTTCATAGGGACATTCCCCTCGTCCCAGGACCGAGCTTCGTGAACTCGCTATTTGGATCCTCATCCTCTTCCACATCCAAAAGGACCCTCGGACGACATGAATGCTAGGCTTAAGGGCTCTCCATGGATGCTGGATCTAAGGGCCCTCCAATCATTTCAGGATAACGTCCCTACAGATCTCTAACAACATTTGTGACATGGTTCCGTGTTTTGATCATGGTCAACGGTCGACCCTCATTTGTCTGTCCCCATTCTAGGATAACCCGGTATGGGTGCTGTGTTTCCACCATGGTTACAAGTTATCCTCTATCGTCATGCCACCTCCATTGTGATCCAAATTTCGAGTGTCATGATTCAAAAATTCCCACTTCCTCATGTTCAAGTGGAATTTCAACATGCTCGGCTCTATCTCTTCACGCATCTAGGTGCGCCACATGGTCATGTTAGTATTAAGGGACTGGTATTCACCGAGAATCCCCTCACACAAACCTGCCCCCTTTCTGTGTCGGGAATTTCCCACCACTACTTCTTGTTTCCCACACCGAGCATGACTCACGTGGTCTTAGTAGTTCTGGCTGGATGTGTACCAACACGGCCAGGCTTCTCATCGTCCCACATGACGTTAAACTGCGATTTCAGAACTACGTATGGCTTGATTCCCATCCTCATGGCATACGTAGAGACACCATGTTATTTATCCTAGGGTACAGCCCATAGGAATCATTAATTATATTCTTCCCCTTTCCGGCCCCCTTGCCGAACCCCTCGTAGAGGACCATGTAACTATGATTCTACCCTAGACAAGTTCAGGATGCCCCATGATCCCATTGGGAGGAAACATACCCCCACCCCAAAGAGGCCATGTCCCAATGAAGGAAGGATCCACAATCAAACCGATGCGCTCGTCTGGAATACTCCCACCACGAGGGTGTTGTTACATGAGTGATGGATTCTGTTCGGAAAAACCATCAATCCATATTCCATGTTTTGCTTACCCCTTATTCGGAACCTTCTCCCCTTTCATGTCTGAGGGGACCCCCAAACGACTTGGTCTCATGCCGCATCAGCTCACCTACCGTCCTGGGCTATCATCCCGGAAGACTGGTCATGTTTGGAAGGACCCCCTAACAGTATGGGTGCTAAACCTAGGGTCCGCCTACTGTCCTGGGACAACGTCCCGAAGGATTGATCAAAAACATTTGTGACATGGTCCCGTGTTTCGAACATGGTCAACGGTCGAACCTCATTTGTTGTCCCCATACCAGGCTAACGTGGTAAGGATATCGTTTCTCCGCCATGGTTAACGTTTGTCCCTTATTGTCACGTCATCCCACTGTGTTCTGAATCTTGGGTATTGTGATCCACACTTCCCATTTCCATATGTTCAGACAGATTTCAGTGCCCCTGGCGTTGCACCGTCCGCACATAAGAGCACGCTAAAGAAACGGTAATTCGGCAGTTCTGAGAACCTCCTTCTCCGGCCAGGCCTCTCCTATCTTCCGGAAATCCGGACTGGTTATCCAAACCCTAGACGCCCGAAGCTTGTTTTCCACTCCCATTTTGTGTGGGACGATGAGGAATCTATCTTGTATTTCTCACATCGGGCTTGACCCACGTGAGCTTGGGGAATTGTCATCGAACGTCCCGCAAACATTGTAGGGATGTAATGAACTGATGAAAACTGTGTAAATAGTGCATGCTACGGCATTCAAAAGAAGAAAATTTGAAGCATGAAAGTACCATTAAAAGGTTTGTAATTTGGTACAGTACCCGGGGGTCGACTCCCCCCATGGATGGGTTGACCCCGTAAAAAGAGTGTTGCAGCTCCACAACCCTTCGTCTTAGGGCGTCCAGGAATTGATGCCGCTGACTCAACTCCCGGTCCTCCTCAGTAGTGGCGGGGCACAATTCGTCAGCCTTGGCCCTGGCCCTCTCTATGCCAGCCTGAATAGCAGCCCCCTTTCCAGAAGCCTACCTTATATTCTCTTCTGCCTCTTCTATCTGGGCCTTCAATCATGAGATCAGCTCAGATTTTGTATTAAGAGAGGCTCAGTGCTCATCCACCCAGGCCTGCAGCTGTTGAACTTCACTTTCAGCCTCCTGGAGCTTCTTGATGTTTGTCGCCTTCCTCCACTGCCAGCCCACACTGAGCCCGCGATCATACTCCCAGATCTTCTCGGCCATGCGATCACGGATTAGCGCATGAGGACATTGGGAATCCACTCCCCCAACACACAGTTTGCGTATCCGCGGGTGAAGTCTATTCATTTTGTTCAGCCATAGAGATTGGGGGGTGTCCTTGATGAAGCGCATGATTAGCTTCCACGATCGGTGGTGGACTATGCGGTTGTGTTCTTTGTTGGATGCCGCTTCATCCCAGTTTGCGCGATTGGAAGGCTCGTATGTAGGATACGCCCGTAGGAAGTCCTCAGAAGGATCTGCATCTGGCATTGAATCTGGTGCGACATCTGGCGCCGGAGCAGGCGTGACGGGACTTGGGCCGGCCGGCTGATCTTCTTCATCGGAGTCCACCTCAATAACCTCGGGCACGACCCTGCTGGTGGTCCCGCCAATGATGGTGTGTGTTGCATCTCGGGGATATGGGGGAACTATCTCCACCATCACCGGCATGCCCCTAGGAGGGATGCCACCAGCCATCCCGACCAGCCTTTCTACAGCAGCCCATGCCAGTCGGAGAATTGTATGATAGAGAGGGATATAAATGTTAGTTGGTGCAATCTACATGTGTCATCAATGAATCCAGTAGAGTAGACTTACGAAGATCGAACTCCTGGTGTTGCTCTTGAGTCGATGCTAACGGGACCCCGAGGCATGGCCCTCCATATACTATTGGAAGGACTGGAGATCCTGGAGGAGCTGCCTCGGGTGCTCTGGCCCCACCAAACAAAGAACTGGATGCAATCATAGGTGCGGGTTCTGAAGGTCCTGCATCATCACCCGCCAAGGGGCGAGAGCGAGGCCTGCATAAAAGTTCCTCCTGCATGGTTCAAACATCGGTGAGAAATCCGTGATGGCCCAAGAACGGACCATAAGGAAAGAAGTTTAGAATGATACCTCGAGAGCCTCTACGAAATCACCAGAATCTGAGTATTGGTCTCCGACCTCACCCTCCTCCAACGGGCTCCCTCTGCCAGCCTCATCCTCCCGAGAGGAGTCCTCTGATTCTTCCAGCAGGTGGAAGCGCTACCTCAGATCGGCAACTGACAGCTGTGGGGGAACCGTCCGATCCAGAAGTACCCTCACCCGGTCTTTCATTGGGCGTGGGACACTACTGGAGTGAACTTAGTCCTCTAGCTCATCCATGAATTTCTCTACCTCCGTCGGAGACGCCGTGAAACCAGCTCGGACTGAGCCTATGCCCGGTAACTCCATCCCGAGATGATTAAAGTGAATCCACATCTCGAGTGGACTGAAGAATTGTCGATTGACATTCCAAATGTCCAAGGCCACCGGGAAGACGGAATCCTCTGCCATGTCGATATGATGTGGCCTCTTCCCTGAAGCCTAGGTGGATATCCTACGAAATCCCCTCAGCGGCTGCCCTTCGGGATGGCCCTGCTCTTCCGGAATCACCGGATCTGCCGCTGCTACCACACCCTCAGCCGGTACGGGCCTCGCCACCACGGCAGCTCCGCCACCACAAGAGGCCCTTGCTGCCCTCCAACCCCGACCTCGGGATAGGGGTGGCCCGCCGTCACCAACTCAAATGGTTGGCTGCCTCAACATCTCCCCCAGATAAGAGGCCTCCCAAATGATGCCATACTCCCTCACCAATCGGAAAGCGGCGGTGGATGGAGGCAATGCAATTCACATCTTCCCGTCTTCCCCTGTGAACATGAGCCACAACTGCCTCATCACACATGGGTTCTCCTCGTGACGCACCTCCCAGTCGACTTGCGGGGTCAACCGCTGGAGGCACCGTAACTTCCTCTCAAACCGATGAGGGGTGTACAATTCACAGAGCGGCTCACGATCCAATCATGCCACCAAAACTCCACCTTGAAAGGCCAAGAGATAAGCCCGATGCTCTTCCGCCCCCTGCCCTTCATCCATTAGTACCCCTGTCGGCAATAGAAATGGGTGTAAGATGAACTCATCCACCCTCAAAACTCGATTCAGCACCATCAGTATGGTTATTTTCAATGGGATGCTCACAGACGCATTCAGAATTGAAGGGCAGAAGTTTGATACCGGCGGCGAGATAGGGTTTGGATACTCATAAATCCCCCTGATGTGCACCGCAATCCACCCATACAGAAGGTGGAAGGGCCCGCATATCCTTGGCAGCTTCATTCCCTCGCTAATGTGCCACAACATCTTTTACAACTTGGCAAGGATTGGAATACCCAGATTGACCCACTCCCCCATGGCCAGCATAGACGCCATGATGAATGAGTTGGGCCGCACCCCCATGCTGGTATCTCTCACTGATAGGATCCAACCACAGATAAGGGTCGCGATGAACGCCACCAGCCTGACTATCGGCTGCTGTTCAGTGCTGGCACTAAAACCCCATGTCTTCCATTGGCTGTCCTCCAAGACCCGCCAATACGAGTACTTCTTTCCCCTTTGAGCCGCCTTCGGAAAAGATCGATGCCTAGGAGGGAACTCTCAATTCTCCGGGAAGTTCAAGAACCGCTCGAACCAATTCTTAAAGCGGACATCCCTCACTACCTCCTTGTCCTCTCTAGGGACCAGTGCCATCAGCGCCGACGCCAGTCACGACATCTGATCCGTATCCTCCCACACACTCATGACGGGGATGAAGTCATCATACATGGCCCACAAGATTGGAACCCCCGAAATCTGGTGGACATCCCACCGGCTGATTCCCACCTCCCCATGGTGGAGGTGAAAACTATTGGTCCTAGACGACCATCTGCTCACCAGCTCCAGAATCAACTATTTCGGTTGGTAAATGTGGAATTGGGAGGCCCATGATGCCTCATACAAACCCACTCTCTAGAGCTTGGCCCCCAACTCCTTGCATGAGGCACCTACCCAGTAGGCACGTGCCCATTCATTGGTGATGTTTCCGCCCTAGCACAGGTCCCACTCATCGGACCACCCCTTTGTCGAATCCTGCAAAGCCACCTTTAGCATAGTGCGGTACAGAGGAGGGGACGTCTCCAGTTGCAGTGGCTCCCTGTCAATATTGTTCACATGTTTGTAGAGACAGTCGGCAGTGACGGGTGTGAAGTCCTCCCATGCATGACCATCGGCTGCCCTGAACCACTGGCGTAGGCATGGCGTGCTCCTAAACCAGCAAGCTGGTTCGTCCCTACTCGCCTCAGGGATGAAGACATCATCCCTCAGCCTGAAGCCATACAAAGGAAACTTCTTGCACTGCGGGTAGTTCTTCTGACTCTCTGATAGGAGTTATGTCAAAGAATTATGTTCCGAGTGACTTCGAACCATCTCTCCAAAGCCCAGACAGTTAGCCATCTCATCCCTCCGAGCGGCGTTTGCAAGCACCCCCAACACAGCTTTTCTATGGGCCATTTCTATTGTGGAACTCGAAAAACTTTTAGGTCAGGTCGCAAAGGTTGCTCACAAAGAGCTCTCACGAATCTCGGACGCAAAACCAAGAAGTGGAGCCTAGCCTAGGCTGGAAAACAGAAGTTCGTTGGGCACGGTCGCGGAGTCGGAGACTCGCGGTCCGCCGCAAATCTCGTTTTGCGGAGAGCAGACACAGAGTACGCGGGGCTTCACGAAGTCAAGAGTGCAAAAGGACAAAAGTTGCGACAAGAAAAATGAGAGGTCAGCCCCATATTTATAGGCAGCGACCCCGGAGCATCGCAGTGCATCCCACCCGTGCGGAGCATCACGGCGCATCCGGATAGTGCGGCCGCTGGCCGCCCCGCATGCCCTCTTTGCGGGGCCGCTTCGCGAACCACCGATAATTTCGGCGATTTTCCCTCATACCTCAACCCTTCATCCCTCCGCGGCTCCAAGTATAAGTGGGGGAATTTGTTGGTGCCAAAATATTGGATGACAAAGGAAGAAGGAAAAGAAGCACATGCTCTGCCCCGCGAAGCGCAGCCGCGGAGCGCACCCCAGCAAATGCGGCTGCCGTGAATCGCTCGAGGCGGTAACGCTCCGCGAATGGCCTGACGTTCGCGAGCCCGCTACGAGGCACCCGCCGCCCCTTCGTGTCGCATGAGATCTGCTTCGCGGCGCCCCTTGCCTATAAATACTGGGCTCCCCCTGAATCAAAGGAGAGGATGATCCGACCTTTCGGCTTCTCAGCACCCGAATCGCGAAGCACCCTTCGCCCCCAGGAATCATGAGCTCTGCGAGGTACTTCTACTTCGTGAGATGCCTTCACCTTGTCTCATCATGAGCCCCTCTTCCGAGAGGGATTCCCTTCATGGAGCCTAAGGGGATTCGCAAAGGAAGGGGATTCCCAAGGGAACCCGGGCAGCCACGGAGCGTTTATGCTTCGCGAAACACACATCCTGTACTAGTGATCCACATGCCATGGTGGGGTCGTTGTACATTAGGAAGCACACTGATTCACAACACCTTGCTTCGCGAGGCACCTCTGCTTCACGAGGCAGTGCTCCGTGAATAACATTCCACTTCGCGAAGCACCACCCATTCACACCCCTACCCCATGCTAAGGCCAAGGCACTCCACATCGCGAAGCATACTCCTTTGCATGGAAATTCCTCTTCCCGTGAGACCCTCTAGGTTTTCACGATGTGATTTCAAAGTCCCATGGACAACACCACCCGCAGTGTTGCTTCACCTAATGCATCTTCACATAGGCACACTAACGGATATTTCTTTTTTGCATAGCCATGCTAACCTGGACCCCTCGATGGTTCTCTCCGCAACCCCCCCCCCCCTTACCATGGCCTTGCCAGTACCTTCCCTCCCCCAAGGAGCAGAGGGTACCAGTCATGTAATTCCTAGGGGTGTGGAGTAAACCCACCTTGTCCGAGCTGCAGGACATTAAACTACCAAGAACCCCATCCTCAACACATGATATTAAACTTTGATCATACCCAGTGCCTCGCACGTCGGTTCCCCCCCCCCCCCGTCTCGGACATTCTTTATGCCGCTCATCTCCACGGGATTGTAATCACCCTCACAAGGGATGATATCCTCCTTCTCGGAGTAGTGTATGTCCACGGGAGAAGGGAAACCACCTTGGTATAAGCCCCCAAAACTCTCTTGTGGAAGGTAGCACCCATGCACCTCTGTACTTCCCCACTAGCAAGGCCAGTGCAGGGCACGATAAAGAACAGGGAACCTTCCATCTTTGGTCTCAATTCCCTCTCCCGACACACTTTTTCACACTTTGGGCCTCCATCCCGGAGTAAGTCCCAACACCATGGGCCGCCTAACGCGTAAGCCCCTCTTCGCTTCTCATGAACGCATCCTTAGTGACGTGTTCGTCAGGTCTCTACTGCCTCTTGTTTCTTACACCGAGCATGACTCACATGGGCATAGAGTAAGCATTGACCATGAAAACACCATGTCCAGCATGACGTTAAACTGTATGCCCACGTCTAGCATGACGTTGAACGGTATGCCCCATCTAGCATGACGTTAAACTGCACACCGGAACTATGTGGTCTTTGATCCGTGCTAAGGCATGGTACGTAGGAAGCCTCCATGAGGTTCAAGCCCACCGCCTATCGTTTATTCATGTCAGGGTTCACTCTCGTCCTGCATGACGTTAAACTACATTTCGGCCCCACGGTAAGCCGTTGTGACCATCCCGAACTACGAGGACATTGATCAATGCTAAGGCATGGTATGTAGGAAGCCTCCACGAGGTTCAAGCCCCCCCCCCCCACCAGTGGACCCCCCGGGTTCACTTCCACATCGGTTTGCCAACAAAACCCAACCTGAACTATGGGGTCTTTGATCCATGTCAAGGCATGGTGCGTAGGAAGACTCCCAAAGGTTCAATCCCATCACTCGTTGGTCATTCTGACCTCCTTCACGTCGGTTCACCAACACCCAGGCAGCCTACTGTGTAAGCCCACACCATCTGGACCATGGTCTCTTTTCTTTCACGTAGGTCCACTGACACCCACCATTAATGCCCGAACTACAAGGAATTTGATCCATATTACGGTATGGTACGTAGGAAGCCTCCATGAGGTTCGAGCCTGTCACCTTATCATTCTGACCCCATTCACGTCGGTTCACCTCGTCCTGCATGATGTTAAACTGTGTCCCGCATCCCATCTGAACTACGATGACTTTGATCCGTGCCAAGTCACAGTACGTAGGAAACCTTCCTGAGGCTCAAGACCAACTTTATTTTCTCCCTTGTGATGGTCCCATTTCATTCCCCCTCTACTTCATCCATCCACCCATCCATCATCCAACCTAATTCTTACCGGGGTTGCCACATCCAGGTGGGATCATGCCACTCTACTCCCCTCCACAGCGTCCGGGAAGCCGCCCACGAGCGGATCCCTACATCGACACCCCTTCAAGGGAAATTCTTCAATCTGATCCAGTCCAGCTAGTGTTTTGATGAGGCCGATCCGTCTCCGATGGACATTAAACTTGTTCCCTACCTCATGATAAACATGAGATGCCTGAGCAAAACCTCGTATGGCATGCCTTTGGCGTAACAGTCTCCATTGTACGTTAATCCTATGGCATACCCTGTGTTAAACATGGGAAGATGAGGAAAACCTCAGATACATGCCTATGGCATATGATTTCTCGTGCTCTATGTGGGATGCCTCGGGCTTCCGCGCCCTCAAGAAGCCCTATGACAAGGGAAAAATGAAGGACATAAAAATTCCATAGCGTTCAGACATGCTACTGATGCCTCGACGTGACTACTCCCCCGACTGAAGGTTTCTGCCCTGAACGGAACCTTTGGAATGTCCTGACAGAAGCACTGTAATTAACAGCTGTCCATGAAAACATGGCACTGGGAAGAGTTTCACGAACAACGTATTAAATAAATGAGGGAGACCTGGACTAGGTGACATGTTCCGAGGAGGAATCCATGGAAGGAAGAACTGACATCCCATCATCCCAGTTTCGATTAAGGAGCAAACGTCCCTGAACAAGGAACGGATGTCGCCCGCCTTTGGAAAGCGAGAATGCAGGGCAACAGCTACGCGTCCTCCGTAGACGGATGCGCGCGCCCCGGCGTAAAAGTGTCAGAAACAGTGAGTTATGTGACTATTTAATTATTGAATTAAATATAGGATTTAATTAATTAAAAATTAGTTAATAAGAGGTATGTAATTAATTAATGATTTAATTCCATAATGTGGTTAATTAATTGATGAATCAATTAATGAGAGTTATGTGATTATTTAATAGTTGAATTAAACAAGGGGATTAAATAATTTTTGAATTAATTAATGACGCTAAATGTGATTATTTAATTGATTAATTAAATAATAGGATTGATGGGATTAATTATTTAGTGACGAAAATTAATGAGTGGGTATGATTAATTAATTATGGAATTAACTAATGGGATTGACGTGATCAATTAATTAGTGAATTAATTCATGGATTAAATGATTAGATTTTGGTTTTGAATAATTAATTATTGAATTAATTACGAGATATATATGATTGATTCTGATAAATGGTAGAATAAATTATGAGATATTGATTCTGTTGATTAGATATATTTACTTAATTGATTAATTATGTGATATTGAAATTTGGAATAGAGAAAATTAATTATTGAATTAATTATGGGATGAAATTACTTAATTTTTTAATTACTTAATTTTAATGATGTGATTGGTTAATCGTTCTATTAAAAAACATAATTTTTCTGACTAATTATTTCTTTATTTAATTAATGTTATTGATGGGTTTAGTTAATTGTTGAATTAAGTAAAGGAATTGTGTGACTAATTACTTGTTGAATTAATTAATGTTATTGATGTAAGTAGTTAATTGTTGAGATTACTAAAGGATTTTTTGTAATTAATTATTTTTTCAATTAATAAATGTTATTGGTGCAATTAGTTAATTGTTTAATGGAAAAATTTAATTGAAGTGATTAAGTAATTTCTGAATAAATTAATAAAATCGAAATGTTCAGTTAATTTTTGTTTTACCTAACATAATATTTTTGTTTAACTAATTGTGGAATAAGTAATGAAATTGAAGTAGATAATTAATTATTGAATTAATTATATTTAATGTAATGAGAAAATTTTCATTCTATTGTACATGTTTGAATGGAAACATAGTAATTCACTAGTGAGTAAAGGAATGGGAACTTGAACATTCAATTAAGATGTATAAATGGAAAAATGTTCAATGTACTTGTGAGTAAATAAATGGGAACATGTTTATACAATTGAGAAGTATAAATGGTAACATGGTTATTGTACATATGAACAAAATAATGAGAACATGATCATTATTTTGTGTGATGATTGAGTGTTAAAATATATATTCAATCCTGAATTTAACAATGGTGACATGGGAAATAAAGCATAAACTAATGAATGGTAGAAAATGCACTCAGATATGTGAACTCACTTAAGAATACATTAGGCTCTGGCGTGATCTAAAGAAGGTCTTATGATATGATATAACCTAAGAACTCTTTGGGATCCAACATAAAGAGAAACTAGCGTTGAGGTAAGGGTGTCCTCGGGAACCCGTGAGTTAATTTTTTGTGTATAAAATAAATGAAAATGTCATACCTATTTATTATGATTTATGCTAATTTCATTATATAATTTCATAGAACATTGTATGAATGGATATTGTTTTAGATATTGTTGGTGGTGGCTAACTGATATGTACTCAGACCCTCAAATGGCTTCCAGATCGGTTCCCTAATAGACTTTATTTTTACAGGAAAAGTTAAGGTCAAAGTCAATGGGTTAGATGACGAATTTTGGGATGGATCATAAATGAGGGGACCAGATTTGGCTCGGGGCCTACTTGGGAGTTTTTGGCGTCTTTATTTTAAGATTTCATTTCAGAAACCTAACATGTACATTAGTATGGCATATCAAAAATTTATTTTTCAAATTGTATTTCCATTATTGGTCATCTTGTGATAAAATATTATTATGGTTATGTCATATCATTTGTTTATTTTTATTATTTATTCTTCTTTATTACTCTAACAATGAAAAAAATATGGTATAGTCTTCCAATGATTGATATTAGACCCTCACTTCCAGTCAGAAGCCTATGGTGTACGAGGAGGTGCACTTGAGGTCAGGTGGCGAATCATCTCAGGGCACCAAAGCATTGAACACATGCCATGACTTTACACACCAATTATTGTATGGTTTGACTTCCTCAAGTTACATAATTAATTTAAATACATGAACCATATATTTATAAATGTGAAGTTTATTTTTCCGGGATATGGTTAATTTGGAATGACTAGATTAATGGTATGACACCTCCTTTTACCATTTTATTTTCAAAATGAAAGTGAAAGGGATTGAATAAAATAAATTTAATGAAATATAATGTTTATTACATGGAAAAACGAGTATTTATTAAATCTATGGTATCTTATAGTACTATGTCCATTTTTCCTTGATAAAGGATTGTTTATACTTGAAATTAAAATGGATTCATGAGGGGATTCCTTGAGCACTCATAGAATTCCACCCATATTTATTATCTTTGATTCCAAGGGAGATAACAACCTTGGTGTAATGCCCTAGACGTATTATCCTAAAGCCGGTGCATTATTTTATTTCATTATCATGATTACATGGAATCAAATTTTGAAATACCAAATGGTTTATTGGTCTTGACAGATCATTATACATTCATGATACTGTTTCTGACGCTTTCTCTGGGGCGCACACATCCGTCCGTCCACGGAGGAGGACTCACTGCGCTGTTGCCCCGCATTCTCTCTTTCCAAAGGCGG
The DNA here is from genome assembly GCA_963277665.1 of Viscum album. NCBI lineage: Eukaryota > Viridiplantae > Streptophyta > Magnoliopsida > Santalales > Viscaceae > Viscum > Viscum album. The sequence goes on along the minus strand of OY728135.1, from coordinate 243,522,001 downwards.
GAGGCATTCGCTCCTTATTCTGGGATGTCTGCTCCATGATCGAAACAGGATGATGGGATGTCGGTTCTTCCTTCCATGGATTCCTCCTTGGAACTCGTCTCCTAGTCTAGGTCTCCCTCATAGATTTAATACATTGTTTGTGAAACTCTTCCCAGTGCCATGTTTCCATGGGCGCCAGTTAATTACACTGCTTCTGTCGGGACATTCCAAAGGGTCCGGTCAGGGCAGAAACCTTCAGTCGGGTGAGTAGTCACGTTGAATCATCAGTAGCGTGTCTGGATGCTGGGGAACCGACATTTCTGTCTATTATCCCTGGTCATAGGGCTTCTCGAGGGCGTGGAAGCCCAAGGCATCCCACATCGAGCGCGGGGAATTTTATGCCATAGACACATATTTGAGGTTTTCCTCAGCTTCCTATGTTTAACACAGGGTATGCCGTGAGTTTAACGTCCAACGAAGACGGACTGGCCTGATCAGAGCATTATCTATAATGGATCGGATTGAGGGATTTCCCTTGAAGGGGTGCCGATACTGGGACCATCCCATGGGCGGCGGTGAATAGGAGCGTACCGACATGGTCTAACCGGGATATGATAGTCCAGGTGAGAATCAGGGTGGATGATGGATGGATGAATGAAGTGGAGGGGGGAATTGTAAGGGACCATCGCAAGGGTGACGGTGAAGTTGGACTTGAGCCTCAAAGTGACCTCCTACGTATCCACATGGCAGGGAATCAAAGTCCACGTAGTTTGGGATGGTACCGGTGAATCGGCATGAAGGTGGACCTTGGTCCAAATGGTGTGGGGCTTACACACTAGGATGCCCGGGTGTGGATGAACCGATGTGAAGAAGGTCAGAGTGACCAACAGGTGGTGGACTTGAACCTATAAGGGGATTCCTACGTACCATTCCATGACATGGATCAAAGACCACATAGTTCAGGTTGGACATCGGAAGGCCGACGTGAATGAGGAGGACCAGGAGGGTCCTAGTGGTTGTGGGCTTAGACCTCGTGGAGGCTTCCTACGTACCATGTCATGACATGGATCAAAGACCACATAGTTCAGATGGTCTTTGTCGGCGAACCGAAATGAAGGTGGTCCTTGGTCCGATGGGTGGTGGTCTTGATCCTCTGGAAGTCTTCCTACGTACCATGCCTTGACGTGGATCAAAGACCACGTAGTTCAAATGATGGAATTCGTCAGTGAACCGACAGGAAGGTGGACCTTGGTCCAATGAGAGATGGGCTTGAACCTCGGGGAGGCTTCCTACGTACCATGCCTTGACATGGATCAAAGACCTCGTAGTTCAAAGGGTTTCATCGGTGAACCGACGTGAAAGTAGACCCAGGGGTCCACTGGTGGTGGGCTTGAACCTCGTGAAGGCTTCCTACGTACCATGCCTTAGCATGGATCAATGTACATGTAGTTTGGGATGGTAAGTGTCGGCGAACCAACGTGAATAAGGAGGGACCTTGGCCAAAGGGGGATGGGCTTGAACCTCAGGGAGGCTTCTGACGTACCGTGCCTTGGCATGGATCAAACTCCTCGTAGTTTGGGTGGTGACAACGGCTTGCCGTCAGACTGGAATGCAGTTTAATGTCATTCTGGATGAAGGTAGAACTCGACGTGAATTGGATGACGGGTGGGCTTGAACCTCGTGGAGGCTTCCTATGTACCATGCCTTTACATGGATCCAAGACCTTGTAGTTCAATTGGGTGTGCAGTTTAATGTAATGCTAGATGGGGAAATACAGTTTAACGTCATGTTGGACGAGGGAATGCAGTTTAACGTCATGCTGGACGAGGGCATGCAGTTTAACGTCATGATGGACGAGGTATTTTCATGGCCAATTCCAACTCTAATCCCACATGAGTCATGCTCGGTGTGAGAAACAAGAGACAACAAGGACCTGACGATCATGCCGCGAAGGGTGCGTCCGTGAGAAGCGAAGAGGGGATTATGCGTTAGGCGGCCCATTAGTGCTGGGACTTACTCCAGGATTGAGTCCTGAAGTGCGACAGAGCACAGAGAAAGAGGGATTTGGGACCAATGATGGGAGGTTCCTCGTTCCCTATCACACCCTCCACTGACCTTGGTAGTGGGGAAGTACGGAAATGCAGGGGTTCAGCCATCCGTTGGGGTACTAGGGCCGCCCTTCTCCTGAGAACATACGCCGCTCCAATAAGGAGGATATCATCCCTTGTGGATGGGTTATTCCACCCCCGTGGAGACGAGTGGAGTAAAAAATGTTTGAGCAGGGGGGACCCTTCGTGCGAGGCACGAGGTCGGGTCACAGTTTAACGTCTTGTGTTGAGGACGTGGTGTTTGGCAGTTTAACATCCTACAGCTCGGACGAGGCGGGTTCACTCCACAGCCATAGGACTTACATAACTGGTACCCTTTTCTCCTTGGGGTAGGGAAGGTACTAGTAAGGCCGTGGTCAAGGGGGGTTGTGGAGCGAACCATCGAGGGGTACACGTTAGCATGGCTATGCGACGAAGAAATAGTCGTTAGCGCGCCTATGAGGAGAAGCATTAGGAGAAGCAATGCTACGAGTGGTAATGCCCGTGGGACTTTGAAATCACATCGTGCATACCTGGAGGGTCGCACGTGAAGCAGAATTTCTAAGCAAAGGAGTGTACTTCGCGAAGAGGAGTGCCTTAGCCTTAGCATGGGGCACAGGTGTGACTGGAGGGTGCTCCGCGAAGTGGAACAGTATTCACGGAGCACTGCCTCACGAAGAAGAGGTGCCTCGCGAAGCAGGGTGCTGTGAAGCAGTGTGCTTCGCGATGTGTAGCGATCTTACCTTAGCATAGGGATCACTAGTACAGTTTGGGTGTTTCGCGAAGCATAAACGCTCCGCAGCTGCCCACTTCCCTTGGGAATCCCCCTCCTTCGTGAATTCCCTTTAGCTTCGCGAAGGGCATCCCTCTCGGAATAGGGGATCAAAACGAGACAAAGCGAAGGTGTCACATGAAGTAGAAGTACCTCGCGGAGCTCATGATTCCTAGGGGCAATGGCTGCATCGCGATTCGGGAGAGGAGAAGCCAAAAGGTCGGATTGTCCGTCCGTGGGGACTTAGGGGAAGCCTAGTATTTATAGGCAAGGGGCGCCGTGAAGCAGCATTCCCACGCCGCCTCAGGGGCTTCGCGGCACGCTCGCGAAGGTCAAATTCTTTCGCGGAAAGTTACCCCCTCTGGAGCTTCACGGCAGGCTCACGAACGTCAAATTCATTCGCGGAGAGTTACCGCCTCTAGAGATTCACGGCGGGCTCGCGATCATCAAATTAGTTCGCGGAGAGTTACCGCCTCTGGAGCTTCGTGGCGGGCTCGCGAACGTCAAATTAGTTCGCGTAGAGTTACCACCTCTGGAGCTTCGTGAGACCGCGATGCTCGGGGTGCTTCGCGTCGGGGCATCGCGAGGCAGTGTGCCAGAATTCTTTTTCGTACCTTCCTTTCATGAAATATATTGCCGCCAACAAATTCCCCCCACCTCAGACTTGGAGCCGCGGAGGGTGAAGGGTCGATGTCTGAGGGACAATCACCAAAATTGTCGGCGATTCCTCATACGACGTCGCGAAGGGGGCCCGTGGTGCTGACTGGGGCCCCAGATCCGGATGCTCCGCGATGCTCTGTGGGGCGGGGCGCACCGCGATGCTTCGGGGTCGCCGCCTATAAATAGCGGGGTCAACCTCTTTTTTCTTCACGGACTTTTCTTGTCTTTTTGTGCTCTCGATTTCGCGAAGCTTCGCATACTCCACGCCTGCTCTCCACGAATCGAGCTTTGCGGAGAATCTGCGGGTCTCTGACTCCGTGACCACGCCAAGCGAACTCCTATTTTCTGGCCTAAGCTAGACTCCACGGCTTTTTCTCGCGGCTGACCTTCGCGAGCCGGCTTCGCGATCGAGCTTCACGATCCGTTCCGAAACAAACCTTTTCTGAGTGTCGGAACTGAAATGGCCCACCAAGAAGCTGTATTGGGGGTGATTGCGGATGCCGCCCGTCGAGATGAGATGGACAACTATCCATGCCTTATGGAGATGGTCCGAAGCCACTCGGACCACGTTTCTTTGACATATCTGCTATCGGAGGGTCAGAATAATTATCCGCAGTGTAAGAAGCTTCCATTGTATGGCTTCGGGTTGAGGGATGACGTCTTCATCCCTGAGGCGAGTAGGGACGAACCAGCTTGCTGGTTTAGGAGCACGAAATGTCAGCACCAATGGTTCAGGGAGGCCGATGGTCATGCGTAGGAGGACTTCACACCCGTCTCCGCCGACTGTCTCTACAACCATGTGAACGATATTGACGGGAATCCACTGCAACCGGAGACGTCCCCTCCTCTCTATTGTACCATGCTGAAGGCGGCTTTGCAGGATTCGATGAAAGGATGGTCCGATGAGTGGGACCTGCGCCAGGGTGGCAACTTTACTGATGACTGGGCCTAGTCTTACTGGGTAGGCGCCTCATGCGATGAGTTTGGGGCCGAGCTGAGGAGAGTGGGGTTATACGAGGCGGCATGGGCCTCCCAATTCCACACTTACCAACCAAAACAACTTATGCCGTAATTGCTGAGCAGATGGTCGTATAGGACCAATACCTTTCACCTACACCACGGGGAGGTGGGCATCAGCCTGTGTGGGATGTCCACCAGATTTCTGGGGTTCCAATATTGGAGGCCATGTATGATGAGTTCCTCCCTGTCATGAGCGCGTGGGAGGATACAGAGCAAATGCCGCGACTGGCGTCAGTGTTGATGGCACTCGTCCCTAGAGAGGACAAGGGGGTAGTGAGGGATGTCCACTTTAAGAGATGGTTCAAGTGCTTCCTAAAATTCCCAGAGAATTGAGAGTTCACTCCGAGGCCTCGGACTTGTCCAAGACCAGCCCAACGGGGTAAGGGGCACTTGTATTGGCGGGTCTTGGAGGATATCCAATGGAAGACTTGGGGTTTCAGTGTCAGCACTGAGCAATAGCCGATAGTCAGGCTGGCAGAGTTCATCGCGGCTCTCATCTGCGGTTGGATCCTATTGGTGAGGGATACAAGCATGGGGGTGTGGCCCAGCTCATTTATTATGGTTTCCATGTTGGCCATGGGGAAGCGGGTCAATCTGGGGATTCCAATGCTCGCCAAATTGTACAGAATTCTACGGTACATTAGCGAGGGCAAGAAGCCGCCAAGGATATGCGGGCCCTTCCACCTCCTGTATGGTCGGATCGCAGCGCACATCAGGGGGATCTATGAGTATCCAAACCCTATTTCGCCGCCGAGATCAAACTTCCGCCCCTCCATCCTGAATGCGGTCGGGAGATTCCCGTTCAAACTAACCATGCTGATGGTGCTGAATCGGGTTTGGAGGGCGGATGAGTTTAATTTACACCTGTAACACCCCAAGATTTTATGAAAAATATTCTTTTAATTTCATTAATTTTGAGTCAATAAGGTTTTCCTTATGACTTTTCCATTCCTTCTTGTTTTGAAAATCACAAACACCTTATCTTTAGAAAATTTCATTTATAAGGAAAATTGCTTTCTTAAGGAAAATCGCTTTTATAAGGAAAATTGCTTTCTTAAGGAAAATCGCTTTTATAAGAAAAATTATCCTTATCATATTTTCATCCAATTTTTTCTTAAGTATGAAATTCGGATTCATTTCTATTTTCTCGGAATCATTGAAACTTTGATATAAAGCATTCTATTTTAGGATTCGGATTCTGGATAAGAACTATAAATAAGTTTCATTCCGAATTCCGGATATGAACTCTGACTATGTTCTATTCTAGATTCAGGATACGAATTCTAAAGAAGAATTCCCATTACGAATTCTGATGAAGAATTATCATTACGAATTCTGATGACGAATTCTCATTACGAATTCTGATGATGAACTCTCATTACGAATCCTTATGATGAATTCTGATTACGATTTCTGATGACGAATTCCTATTCTGAATTCTCATTCCGAATTCACCTATTAAACAGAATTTGAGTATCTTTGTTTTATACACTCTGAATAAATTCAGACTCCCAAAAATATCTTTGTTAGACTCCAAACATTTATATTGCTTAAACTTCTAAAATTTTTCTCCTCTTATTATTTTCATTACACTCCGAACCTTTACTCCGAAGCGTTCATTCCGAACTTTTATGTTAGAATTTAAAACGATGTCGTACATTCTGTTACACTTGTTTTTTATAAAATGATGTCGTCTGTTTTGTTATAAACTAACCGTTGTCTAAGTGACACGTGTACAGGTCCCTCCGATATTTAAGGAAAATATGACCATTGGAGAAGGAGACGACCTTACATATAAATAGGAGCTCATTTGAAAGAGCTCGGTGCTGATGGCTGAAAAAGTGCTGAAAGGCTGACTAATCTGCTTGAAGTGATTTCTAGAGAGAGAGACTCTTATTAACTCTCAAAGCTTCGTGCGACTCTGAATGTTGGTGATTACATTCGAGGGCTTCCGGGGATAGGAAGACAGAGGTTCTGACTACCTTAAAGTTCGAGGGCTTTCTTGCTGAGGAAGACAGAGGTTGCCAACTACCTTGAAGTTGAGGGCTTGCGGGGATAGCAAGACAGAGACTCCGATCTTCATATTGAGGGCTTACCCTGGTGTGGGTAAGACAGACTTGCTTGAAAGTATAAATCAAGAGAGCTTTATCCAATGTTGTTGGATACCCTTCTCTTTGTGTTAAAAGACTTATATCTTGTTACTTGTAGTTTTACTACTTGTTCTTATTCCGCTGCATTTTGTAATATAAGGAAAGTATAACTTTCTTATACTTCCTTATTTGTACTCTGTTTCATTTAGATTTTATACGCTTTAAGGTAGAATCTCATATTGTAATCTTTTGTTAAGTTTCAACTTCCGGAACCATATTTCCGGAACCTACTTTCAGAATCTCTTTCCTAGTTTGCATTCGGTGTTAGAGGTGTTGTGAATTTTCTTAGTTTAACTTTTTTAAACTTAGTCTTTTCCTTTGCTTAAGGAAAACAAAGTTATTCTTAACTAACTTTAAAGGTTCCAAAGGAATTTTTAAAGTATACAATTCACCCCCCCCCTCTTGTATATTGAGCATCTACATCACTATTTCGATCCTACAATTAATGTCCTGTGTTGTATTCTACACCAAGATTACCTTGCGCTATACGCAACATCGTATTAACTTGTAGTATACGAAACACTATTCTTGGATCGTGTTACACACAATTTTGATAATAGTTATTCTACGCAACATTGAGTATATATATATATATATATATATTCAATGTATAAATGAAATATGGTTGGATTTTGTTATACGAAACAACGAAGGATTCTTTCACAACACGCAACCCTGACTTGGCTTGCATTACACGCAATCGCGACCTTCCTCGATAGCGTTTGTTGTACGCAATACTGGGTTTTAATAAACAATGATATATTATTATAATATTGTCATGAACTAGCCGTTATGAATAGTGTAAACTAAATTTTGAATTTTATAACATTATTATTCATCTTACACATTTCTAGAACACGGTATAAGAACAAAATAAATTTTTCGGGTAAAATAAGTATTTTTATAAAAATGCAGTTTTGCTGCCTTTTGATGGCGCACCCACTTTAAATCTCGTTTTTGACATGTTTATAAGTTCAATTTGACAAAATAAAATTCTTCTTTTGAATCCGGATATAAAAATTTACATTAGATAAAGTTTCGATATTTTTCCAATAACTTTCATATTTTAATGAATAGTAGAAACACACTATGTTTTAATTAAAAACAACTTTTTTCATCGTAATATCTTATGTGGTTAAATTATAATATTGAATGGTTTTAAATTATAAATATAATATATTTTTAACATTGAATATAATGTATGACATTAGTATTGATTTTACCTTGAATTCGTAGGTTAAATCAATTCAATCTTTTGCAATGTTTTAAAGAAAACCTGCTTTCATTCGACAACGGGATTAATTTTATTTTAATTTCTGCAAATTTTGTGTATTGAATTTGGAAAAATGGATTCCATATTTGGAATAATTGGATCCAAATTATGTTAATAAGCTAATTTTTTTTTGGGAATTATGAATTGTAACTACGGTAAATTTTATTTACCATAGTTAAAGGTAAATCGGGTAATTAAGGGTAAATATAATATTATAAAATTACCCTAACAAATGTAAAAATCTTATTGGATGACTAAAAGTCGACCCATATCACCTAAGGGTCGGATTAGATTCATTTAATTAAATTTTGTCAATGAAAATAATATAATTATTATTAAAACCAAAGAATGTGACAACATGTCACTTTCTTAAATCTTATAAGTATAATAATTTTAATCTAGTGATAAACTTCATGCAACTTCGAACATGAATAGTCTCCAGAAAGCTAATATAATTATCTACATCATAGAAATTTATTTAAAATTTTTAGGGATTAAATAAGTATTATTTATTATGACACAAAGATGATGCAGTAATTGTCTTATTAATGAAATATTGACATAATTGATGTTATAAATGCCCAAATAAATTTAATTTGAGACTTTTTATGACTTAAACTAATTTTCTAGGTTAATATGACATGTTAGGGTTGAGTTATGTAACTTGGTTAGAACTTATCATTCTGTTATTAATTTCATAAAAATCATGTACCAAATAGTGTCAAAATTGACATAAATTAGTTTTTAAAACTAATATTATATTATTTATTGTTATTTTATTCCTAAAAATCAGGGATCAGACAAATGACTTAGATAAGATTATATATATTAATAATAAACAACTTGGGGTTCTTTTGTCTTGATATAGTATGTTTATTAACCATATAGTGTAAGAAAACAAAAAGACACGGTAAAGGTTAAATTATTTATCTTAGAGTTAAATCTAATTGATAAGGTTAAAATAATAACCTAAACTTGTCTAAATCCTATTGGATGAGAGGTTTTAGACCCATCCCCACCTTAGCCTCGAAATAAATCAATTTGGAGCAATTTAAAACCGAACATGACTTTATAATAAAATAATATTTTTAGTTATTCCAAAGGTGCCTCTCTCCTCCCTTATAAAAGGGCACCTCCTCCCTCTCTTCCCCACACAAATTTCAGCCTTCAAGCTCAGACAACCCGTAAAAAATTCTCTTCTCCACTTACCTAGAAACATCCTAGAGGTTTTGGTCTTCCTCAAAGACAAATTTTAGTGCCCTAAGAGGAGGTCTCAAAGCGGCGCTTCAAAGAAGAGGTTCGGACACTTACGAAGCAAATCAGACCTAAGGTAAGGGAAATATCACAATCTCATTTTTATCTGATATTGTTTATACTTTAGTATTTACTAGGGTGTATTTTATCATCCACATCCATTTTTCCTCAATATTTAATATTATTTCCATTCACCTACAATTTTTTAAATCCTATTTTACCCTTCAGTGAGTTTTTAGTAAAAGATATGAAAGAAATCTTTTGTCATTTCTCGTAGGAGGTACTTTTTTGACTTTTCTGAAAAAAGTAGGAGAAGAATGTTTTTTTAACTTATACGGCATGAATGGATTTTTAAACCATTATTTCCAAGAATCTTCCTTTACAATTTTTCAAGTTTATTTTTAATCAAATTATTTTAGTTTAAAATTGTATGACATGTTAAGAAAGGAAAATTGTTTTTTAAGTAGAAAGGATATTTTCCTCAAGAATGGAGTTGAAGTGTCTTATCAAAATTATTTTACATCTAAAATAATATAGGGTTCCGTTTCAATCCCTATTATTACATGGATTTGATTATTTTGTGATGGAAATATTTTTATGAATTCTTTTATCTTATATGAATTGTTTTATGATGTCATGTTGTTTAAGAATTCCATTTTTATTACATGGGTTATTAAATGATGTATGATTTATGATTTTGTGGCACACATATGAATGGTATCATTATGAGATGGGTGGGACCTATATCTCCCTCCAATGAATTGGGTAAAGATTTTATATTTCATGAGATAGACATGGCTGGAATGGTAGGTTATACCGGTTCAGTGAAACATGACTGAAACGAGGGTGACTCGGTTCAAAAAGGGACTTTGTCCACTAAGATAGTCTTGGCAATGAGTCTTGACTAATAAGATATGATTCTCTATGATTATGTGTGTATGCCCCAAAGTTTCATGTTTTAAGTTATGATTATTGAGATTTCATTTCACTACTATGATTTATCCCATGTTATGAAATTATGCTATCTCTTTTGCAGGTTAGGATTTCCAAAATGTTATGTTCTTATGAATATGATGTGATTGATATTTCTTTTGTTTACCCTTACTGAGCATTTGAGATCACCCTTTAATGTTTTCTTTTCCCTAGGATATAAATAATGTTTTTAGGTAAGAAAACAATGGCAGATCTTTATTGGGAGATGTTGAAGATCTTTCACCACGATTAGAAGATTTTATTCTAAGTTTCCAAAGACACTAAACTATTACGATCCTTGTGTGTGTGTTTTTGTTATGTACTAAGTATTCCGAAAATGTAATGTAATTTCAATGTATGTCAAGCTTCGGGTCTCTACAGTTGGTATCAGAGGAAAGTTTTAGTTAACCTTTGGAAACTAGGATGCGAAAACGTTAGTGAGATCCCTAGAGATATTTCTAAGGTATGTCTAGGAATGTCCCTAAGGATAAGTGTACGTATAGGATATAGTCCTAGAACTACGGTAACGATCTTAGAATTTAACCTAAGATGTTAGATATTGAGGGTGCTCCCCCTTTACTATATTGTATTACCTAGAATGATTTTTTCCTCTCACACTATTCTTTTTGGGTTTTAGAAGATGGCTGGAAGCCGAAGGAACCGTGTTGATCACTGTAATGGACAATGCAATGATTGTCCTCCTAAATAAAAAAATGTTATGGGAGATGGAGTTCAAAATCTTTTCGCTATACTTACACAAGCTATGAATCATTCTGGACTTCCAAATGAGTAGAGAAGGGAACAATATTCTATTGAGTCCTTTATGAGGCAACGTCCACCTTCTTTCAGTGGGTCTTCCGATCCACTTGTTGCTGAAAAATGGATCAGTACCACTGAAAAGATATTTTCAGTTCTTCAATGTTCTGAGCATGATAAAGTCATCTTACCAATATATCGTTTGGAAGGTAAAGCTGATCAATGGTGGAATCTTATCAAGAATACGAGGCCAATAGATGAAATTGAGTCCATGGAATGGGACGAGTTTAAGAACTTGTTTTTCAGTAAGTACTTCCCTCGTATTTTTCGAACAAAGATGGAAGAGAAGTTTCTTGAGCTGAAGCAGAAGGATGATGAATCTGTTGGTATATACGAAGCGAATTTTACAAGACTTTCAAGGTATGCATCTGGAATTATCATCCAACCTGGAAGTAAAGTTGATCGATTTTTCAGTGGGTTAAAACCAAGTCTTCGAAGGGAATTAGCTAGAAGAGACTTCAGTAGCTATGAAGAAATTATGCGTTGTTCTATGAAGGTAGAAATGGAAGTTGGTGTTACATATCCATCTCATGGTTTTGAAAAGAAACGAAAGATGGAGTTCAAGGAGAAATCTCAAAATAATGGTGAAAAGAAGATGAATGTTTCCTTATGCACAATGTGTGGAAAGAAGCATGGTGGAGATTGTCTTAAAGGGACTAGAAAATGTTTTAAGTGTGGAAAATAAGGTCATCGAGTAGCTGAGTGTCGAAGTAATGGAAAAAGGGTTTCTAATGATGTGAATAAAGCAAAAAATGCAGGGAACGCACCACCAACACGTCAATGCTTCAAGTGCAAGGAAATGGGGCATTATGCTAATAAATGCCCTAATCCAAGGGTTAGTGATGATTGACATGAGCAACCGCTTAAGGCAAAGGACAACGGGAAGTCACATGCGATCACCAGTGGCGATGTTGAATATGACAACGATGTGGTGGAATGATTAAGTGTTTATGTAATGGGATTCCAGAATATTGTTGTATATAGTATCGTCGAATATTGGAATATTTATGTATTGGTCTATTGTGGTTTTCAATAATTTTATGGCATCGGTAACCATGAAAAGTGATTGAAATATTTTTGGAAAGCAGATGATATGCACATAATGAAGGGATAAAGATAATCTAATATGTTTGATAGTATTCATGAGCTCATGATTAATATAAGGACTAAGTGATATCATGGTTTGAGTATATAGAATTTTGAGGATTTTGGTATCTGGAAAGAGGTAACTTTTAACATCACTCATGTTTTCAATAAGGTTCAATGGGTATTCAAGTGAGTACATGATTAAGGCCTTTGAATGTTTAGAATGTGACCAACAAGATATATCTTATGATATATGGGGATCAACGATGGTATTAAATCTCTGAGAGTGGATTAAAGTATTATGGATAAGCCTAAAGATTTGAATGGATTATGTTGGAAATAAAATTTTCGATATTATTGATGGGATGTTATAGTAATATAGTTTTAGAAAAAGGACAACCTGCAGGATGGGCGACATCCCATCGCGTCGGACAAGGTTGTAGGAATCAATCCCACAACCGAAGTGCGACTGGCCTTTATCGCCTACCACTGGCCTACAGGAAGTCCCTGGTTAGTATAAACTATTTTTATTTTATTAAGCGGTATGATATATGAAGTATAAGTTCATTTTTGTAACCTTATACGATTAATCTAACCATAAGATGGACTGATAACATTTTCTAACCTTTTGTTTGAAAGAGATGGAATGACCCATTATTCTATCACATGATCTGCTAACACATCACGAATAACAAATTCAACTTCATTTCTTTAAGAGTTGAAGTGGAAATTGTCCATTGAACGACAAACGGTGAGACTATACCAAAATCACGAAAGTATTTCTTCTAATTCCAATTTCATCAACTTTAGGGAAATGATCTTGAAAACCAAAAATGTTGTCCTAGCGATCTTATATCTGATGAATCAGATGGAACCCTAGATCATCATAAATTTATGGCTTTTGGATTGTTGGCTTTTTCATAGCCATGTTCTCTACCACTCTCCATCAGAACTTGATGGTTAGATTTTTCTTCCATATCCATATTTTCGCCTATGTTCTCCTACGTGGAAACCCAGTGATGAGTTAATTTGGGTAACCATTACATTTCATACTTTAGTTTTTAAAGCCATATTTTGGTATTCCTTTTTACGATGTGGGTTTCTATTAAACAAACATTCGAGTAGTAAACCATTTATAACCCCGACGAATTTCGAGGGAGAAATTCATTTTAAGGGGGGTAGAATGTAACACCCCGAGATTTTATGAAAAATATTCTTTTAATTTCATTAATGTCTTGTGTTGTATTCTACACCAAGATTACCTTGCGCTATACGCAACACCGTATTAACTTGCAGTATACGTAACACTATTCTTGGATCGTGTTACACACAATTTTGATAATAGTTATTCTACACAACATTGAGTATATATATATATATATTCAATGTATAAATTAAATATGGTTGGATTCTGTTATACGAAACAACGAAGGATTCTTTCACAACACGCAACCCTGACTTGGCATGCATTACACACAATCGCGACCTTCCTCGATAGCGTGTGTTGTACGCAATACTGGGTTTTAATAAACAACGATATATTATTATAATATTGTCATGAACTAGCCGTTATGAATAGTGTAAACTAAATTTTGAATTTTATAACATTATTATTCATCTTACACATTTCTAGAACATGGTATAAGAACAAAATAAATTTTTCGGGTAAAATAAGTATTTTTAAAAAAATGCAGTTTTGCCGCCTTTTGATGGCGCACCCACATTAAATCTAGTTTTTGAAATGTTTATAAGTTCAATTTTACAAAATAAAATTCTTCTTTTGAATCCGGATATAAAAATTTACATTAGATAATGTTTCGATATTTTTCCGATAACTTTCATATTTTAATGAATAGTAAAAACACACTATATTTTAATTAAAAACAACTTTTTTCATCATAATATCTTATGTGGTTAAATTATAATATTTAATGCTTTTAAATTATAAATAGAATACGTTTTTACCATTTAATATAATGTACGACATTAGCATTGATTTTACCTTGAATTCGTAGGTTAAATCAATTCAATCTTTTGCCATGTTTTAATGAAAATCCATTTTCTTTCGACAACGGGATTAATATTAATTTAATTTCTGAAACTTTTGTGTATTGAATTTGGAAAAATGGATTCCATATTTGGAATCAGTGGATCCAAATTATGTTAATAAGCTAATTTTTATTTTTGGGAATTATGAATAGTAATTACGGTAAATTTTATTTACCATAGTTAAAGGTAAATCCGGTAATTAAGGGTAAATATAATATTATAAAATTACCCTAAAAAATGTCAAAATCCTATTGGATGACTAAAAGTAGACCCACATCACCTAAGGGCCGGATTATATTCATTTAATTAAATTTTTTCAATGAAAATAATTTAATTATTTTTAAAACCAATGAATGTGACAACATGTCACTTTCTTAAATCTTATAAGTATAATAATTTTAATCTAGTGATAAACTTCATGAAACTTAGAACATGAATAGTCTCCAGAAAGCTAATACAATTATATACATCATAGGAATTTATTTAAAATTTTTAGGGATTAAATAATTATCATTTATTATGACACAAAGATGATGCAGTAATTGTCTTATTAATGAAATATTGACATAATTGTTGTTATAAATGCCCAAATAAATGTAATTTGAGACTTTTTATGACTTAACCTAATTTTCTATATTACTATGACATGTTAGTGTTGAGTTAAGTAACTTGGTTCGAACTTATAATTCTGTTATGAATTTCATAAAAATCATGTACCAAATAGTGTCAAAAGTGACATAAATTAGTTTTTAAAACAAATATTATATTATTTATTGTTATTTTATTCCTAAAAATCATGGTTAGGCCAAATGACTTAGATAAGATTATATATATTAATAGTAAACAACTTGGGGTTCTTTTTGCTTGATATAGTAAGTTTATTAACCATATAGTGTAAGAAAACAAAAAGACACGGTAAAAGTTAAATTATTTAACCTAGAGTTAAATCTAATTGATAAGGTTAAAATAATAACTTAACTTGTCTAAATCCTATTGGATTAGAGGATTTCAACCCATACCCACCTTAGCCTCGAAATAAATCAATTTGGAGCTATTTAAAACTGAAATTGACTTTATAATAAAATAATATTTTTAGTTATTCCAAAGGTGCCCCTCTCCTCCCTTATAAAAGGGAACCTCCTCCCTCTCTTCCTCACACAACTTTGAGCCTTCAAGCTCGGACAACCCCTGACAAATTCTCTTCTCCACTTCCCTAGAAACATCTTAGAGGTTCTGGTCTTCCTCAAAGACCAATTTTAGTTCCCTAAGAGGAGGTCTCAAAGAGGCGCTTCAAAGAAGAGGTTCAGACACTTACGAAGCAAATCAGACCTAAGGTAAGGGAAATATCACAATCTCATTTTTATCCGAGATTGTTTATACTTTAGTATTTACTGGGGTGTATTTTATCAACCACATCCATGTTTCCTAAATATGTAATATTATTTCCATTCACCTACAATTTTGTAAATCCTATTTTACCGTTCGGTGAGTTTTTAGTAAAAGATATGAAAGGAATCCTTTGTCGTTTTTCGTACGAGGTACTTTTTTGACTTTTCCGACAAAAGTATGAGAAGAATGTTTTTTTTAACTTATACGACATGAATGTATTTTTAAAACATTATTTCCAAGAAGCTTCCTTTACAAGTTTTCAAGTTTATTTTTAATCAAATTATTTTAGTTTAAAATTGTATGACATGTTAAGAAAGGAAAATTGTTTTTGAAGTAGAAAGGATATTTTCCTCAAGAATGGAGTTCAAGTGTTTTATCAAAATTATTTTACATCTAAGATAATATAGGGTTCTGTTTCAATCCCTATTATTACATGGATTTGATTATGTTGTGATGGAAATAATTTTATGAATTCTTTTATCTTATATGAATTGTTTTATGATGTCATGTTGTTTAAGAATTCCATTTTTATTACATGGGTTATGCAATGATGTATGATTTATGATTTTGTGGCACACATATGAATGGTATCATTATGAGATGGGTGGGACCTATATCTCCCTCCAATGCATTGGGTAAAGATTTTATATCTCATGAGATAGACATGGCTGAAATGGTAGTTTATACCGGTTCAGTGAAACAGGGCTGAAATGAGGGTGACTCGGTTCAGAAAGGGACTTTTTCCACTAAGATAGTCTTGGAAATGAGTCTTGAATAATAAGATATGATTCTCTATGATTATGTGTGTATTCCACAAAGTTTCATGTTTTAAGTTATGAATATTGGGATTTCATTTCACTACTATGATTTATCCCATGTTATGAAATTATGCTCTCTCTTTTCCAGGTTATGATTTCCAAAATGTTATGTTCTTATGAATATGATGTGATTGATATTTCTTTTTGTTACCCTTATTGAGCATTTGAGCTCACCCTTTTTTGTTTTCTTTTCCACAGGATATAAATAATGTTTTTAGGTAAGAAAAAAAATGGAAGATCTTTATTGGGAGATGTTGAAGATCTTTCACCACGATTAGAAGATTTTATTCTGAGTTTCCAAAGACACTAAACTATTACGATCCATGTGTGTGTGTTTTTTGTTATGTACTATGTATTCCGCAAATGTAATGTAATGTCAATGTATGTCAAGCTTCGGGTCTCTACAACACCCCTTCCCATTGCCGACGGGGATACTTACTGATGACGGGCGGGGAACGGAAGAACATAGGGATTATCTCTTGGCCTTCCGAGGAAGAGTTTTTGTGGCACGAGTGAATCGTGAGCCACTCTGCGAACCGTACACCCCGTATCGGTTTGCGAGGCAGTTCTGGTGCCTCCAGCGGATGACCCCGTAGGTCTACTGGGAGGTGTGTCACGAGGAGAACCGGTGTGTGATGAGGCAGTTGTGGCTCATGTTCACACGGGGAGATGGGAAGATGCAAATTGCATTGCCTCCATCCACCGCCAATTTCGGATTGGTGAGGGATTATGCCATTAGTTGGGAGGATGCTTACCCAGGGGAGATGCTGAAGCAGCCAACTGTTCGGGTCGGTGACGGTGGGCCTCATCTATCTCAAGGTCGGGGTCGGAGGGCAGCTAGGGCCTCTTGTGGTGGCGGGGCTGCCATGGCGGCGAGACCCGTACTGGCTGAGGGTGTGGCAGCAGCGGCGGATCCGGTGATTCCAGAAGAGAAGGGTCATTCGGAGGGGCAGCCACCGAGGGGATTTCGTAGAATATCCACTCAGGCTCCAGGGAAGCGGCTGCGTCATATCGACATGGCAGAGGATGTCGTCTTCCCGGAAGCCTGGGACATTTGGGATGTCAACCGGCAATTCCTCAGCCCACCCAAGATATGGGCGCACTTGAATCGCCTCGGGTTGGAGTTACCGAGAATATGCCCAGTCTGGGCTAGTTTCATGGCGTCTCTAGCAGTCGCAGAGCAGTACTTGGACAAGCTGGAGGATTACGTTCACTCTAGTGGTGTCCCTCGCCCAACGACAGACTGGGTGAGGGTACTGCTGAATCGAACGGACCCCCCCATAGTTATCGGCTGCCAATCTAAGGGAGCGCTTCCCCCTGCTGGAAGAATCAGAGGACTCCTCCCGGGAGAACAAGGCTAGAGGAGGGAGCCCGCTGGAGGAGGGTGAGGTCGGAGATCAAGGCTCTGATTCCAATGATTTCACATAGGCTCTCAAGGTATCATTACGAACTTCTTTCCTTATGGTCCGTTCTCGGGCCACTATGGACTTCTCACCGATGTTTGAGCCATACAAGAGGAACTTGTTCGCAGGCCTCGTTCTCGTCCCTCAGCGGGTGATGATCCGGAATCTCCAGACCTTCTAACAGTATACAGAGGGCCTCGCCTCGGGGTCCCATCAGTACCGGCTCAGGAGCAGCACGAGGAGGTCGATCTCCATAATTTTCCTCTACTTGTTCCCTTGTCGTCATACGTAGACTATGCCAACTAACATTTATGTCCCTCTCTGTCGTACAGTTCTCCGACTTGCGTGGGCTGTTGCGGCAAGACTAGTCGGGATGTCTGGTGGCGTCCCTCCCAGGGGCATGCCAGTGATGGTGGTGATAGTCGCCCCATCTCCCAGAGCTACAACACACATCATGTAGAGAACCTAATCTTGACGTACATGGAAATTACATTACATTTGCGGAATACTTAATACATAACAAAAACAGACCCACAAGGATCATAATAGTTTAGTGTCTTTGGAAACTTGGAATATAATCTTCTAATCATGGTGAAAGATCTTCAACATATTCCATAATGATATTCCCCTTTTGTTTTCTTACCTAAAACCGTTCTTTTAATCCTGGTGGAAAAGAAAACATAAAAAGGGTGAGATCAAATGCTCATTAAGGGTAAGCATGGATAAAATAAATCATACCATATACATAATGATAAAATAGAATGGGAATAAAACATGTAATTGTGGCATCCATTAAGCACATGTAATTATTTCCATAGTAGCCAAGGCATTGCTGCCAAGACCATCTTAGTGGACAAAGTCCCATTCTAAATCGAGTTCACTCCTCATTTCAGTCCTGTAACACTGAACCGGATTAACTTACCCTTCCAGCCATGTCTATATCATGAGATATAAAATCTTGACCCAATGCATTGGAGGGAGATATAGGTCCCACCCATCTCATAATGAAATCATTCTTACTTGTGGCACAAAATAAACATACATCAGTCATAATAATCCAACAAATAAAATGGGTTTCATAACCATCATCCCATCATCACATAATCCATATAAAAGAAATGGATATCATTTCATAATAAGAAAAGTGAAACCATTTAAATCATAGAGACATGATACCTGAAACATACACATATGATATAATGTCATCTTAGATGAAAAATGGTTTTGATAAAACACTTGAAATGAATTCTTGAGGAAAATATCCTTTCTTCTTCAAAATCAATTTATATTCCCAAAACGTCATGAAATTTTAGAAGAAAAAGATTTTGTTTAAAATATTCATGAAATCTTTTGGGGGAAGCTTCATGAAAATAAGGCTTTATAAAACTGTAAAAATCCTTTCATGCCGTATACGTTAAAAAAACATTCTTCTCGTACTTTTGTCAGAAAAGTCAAAAAGTACCTCGTAACGTAAACAAAAGAAAGATTCCTTACATACCATGTAGTAAAAGACAAAAATGGGTAAAAAGGACTTTAAACATACATGAAAACACTTTTATAAAACATGGACATGGATGATATAAATAACCCCAGTAAATACATACAAATAAGAAATCTCGGATAAAAATGAGATTTGCAAAATTTATCCCTTACCTTATGTCTGATATGATTTGTATGTATCTGAACCTCCTGTATAATGATTTAAATAAATTAATTGACTTATTACAGAATCATATTCATTGTTATGATATCATATATGGTTTACTTATGACTTTATATTACCCGTTCTTTTGTAAATTCCATGTTAAAGAGTGTTTTGGGTAAAATCGTTTTATTTGTCGTCCGTGTTTTGACTTGTAATTATTCATATGATTACTTAGATAATGATTACTTAATTACAGAATATAAAACATGATTTATATATAATATATATTTAGAATATACATATATATAATAGATCGATAAATGGAAAGAAATAAATCGTTCATGGAGACGGTAGGTCGTACGTACGCATGAACGCTGTTTTCGTTTCCTTATTGAGTTGAATGAAATTAAATAGATAACATAAATATATATATTCATATATCCAGTATCATTATTATTACATATATTTCATTATTATTCATTATATATACTTTATAATCATTCTTGAATGGTTAATCATGGAAAATGAATCTCATCGCGTTCATGGAGACGGTAGTCCGTACGTTCGCACGAGCGATGATATCATTCCCATGATCGTGGAATTGTATTGAAGTGTATGTATAATATTTAAGAATAAATATCACTTTAAAATAATCATATATAGTCATTATTTACACCATTATACCCATCCATGTAAGGTGGTGGTGGAAAATAGATTACACCATGACGTGGAGATGGTATTCCGTATGTACGCACGCGCGGTGATTTCGTTTTCTGTAGGATGGATAAATGGTGAAATAGGGTTGTTTCATACTTATAATAACATATTATTATATGAGTGATACTGATGTTATTACTTAATAATGAAACAACTAATGAAGAAGAACTAGAAGAAGATATAATGTTGAAAGAATCGGTAACAAATATTACCTCTTCTTTCGACGCGCCTTTTTGAAACCTCCTCTTAGGGCACTAATATTGGTCTTTGAAGAAGGTCAGAACCTCTAAGATGTTTCTAGGGAAGTGGATAAGTGAAATGGACAGGGGTTGGCCGAGCATGAAGGCTCAATATGGTGTGAGGAAAAGAGGAAGGAGGTGCCCGTTTATAAGGGAAGAGAGGGGTACCTTTGGAATTCGTAAAAATATTAATTTATAATAAATCTAACCCCACTTAAAAACCTCCCAAAATGACTTATATTCGAATATTAGATGATATAGGGTTGTAATCAGATCAACCAATCAAATTTAGACATGTTTGGAGCTTATTTTAAGCCTTATCATTTTGATTTATCCTTATTTAATCTATTTAAGCTAATTTGTGGTAATAAAATTCTAAATTATAACAAATAATTACTTATTTATTTTTAATTTTCCATAATTGGATACATTATAAAATTATAGACCTTATAAATTTAAATTTTTAAATTTTAAATATTTTATTGATTTTTAAACATTTTTATAATATGTTATTTTTATAAAATAAAAATAGTGTCAATTTTGACACTATTCATTTATTTGAATTTAAATAAAATATATACAAAATATATGTTCAAAATAAAAGATTTTATAGATTCATAAAATGTCATATGTATCTATAAAAGTAGTTCATCACATTAAATAGTTCATATAATATTTATTTTATTATTTTTAAAACCATTTATTTGGTTTATCTCTTAATAAAATAATTACTACAACATTTTTGTATAATTATGTAATATACTTATTTGTTGCATAAAAATTAAAAATAAAATCCTATGATGAAGATAAATATATTAACTTTCACAATAATACTTTTACTCGAATTTATTATCTTAAAATCATAATAGTTAAATTGTTATATTTATTAAATTATGAAGGTGACAACTTTGGAATCATTTAAAATAAAATAATATATGTGTCATAATCACTTTTATAAGGATCTGAACAATTATATATTAGGTCATTGGATGATTAAGGTGTAGATATACACTATAAATAAGTTTTTTTCAGTTTTCTAGGCCTTTTAATGGGAATTATTATTTCAATAAAAACTATATTACTGATTTTTCACTTAATAAATAATTTCTACATCATTAATGTATCACCATTAATGACAATTATTTAATCCCTAAGAAATATCAATAAATTATCATGGTGTATATAATTTTATTAGATTTATGGAGACTATTCATTTTCAAAGTTTTATGCTGTTTATCACTAAATTAAAATTATTATACTTATAAGATTTAAGAGAGTGACATGTTGTCACTTTCTTTGGTTTTACTAATAATTAAATTATTTTCATGGTCAAAAGTCCATCAAAACAATCTAATCTGGCCCTTAGGTGATATGGGTCTACTTTTAGCCATCTAATAGTATTTTGGCGTTTTTTAGGGTAATTTTATAATATTATATTTACCCTTAATTACCCGATTTACCTTAACTATGGTAAATAAAATTTACTGTAGTTACTATTCATAATTTCCAAAAATAAAAAGTAGCTTATTAACATAATTTGGACCCAATGATTCCAAATATGGAATACATTTTTCCAAATTCAATACAAAAAAGTTTCATAAATTAAATTAAAATTAATCCCGTTGTCGAAAGAAAACTTGTTTTTCTTTAAAACATTGCAAAATATTGAATTGATTTAACCTATGAATTTAAGGTAAAATCAATGATAATGACATACATTATATTAAATGGTAAAAATAAATTCTATTTATACTTTAAAACCATTAAATATTATAATTTAACCACATAAGTTATTATGATGAAAAAAGTTGTTTTTAATTAAAATATAGCGTGTTTTTACTATTCATTAAAATATGAAAGTTATCAGAATAATATGAAAAATTCATCCAAGGGTAAATTTTATATCATTATTCCAAAGAATAATTTTATTTTGTAAAATTGAACATATAAACATGTAAAAAACTATATTAAAAGTGGGTGTTCCATCAAAAGGGGGCAAAACTGCATTTTTTTAAAAATACTTATTTTACCCGAAAAATTTATTTTGTTCTTATACCATGTTCTAGAAAATGTGTAAGATGAATAATAATGTTATAAATTTCAAAATTTAGTTAATACTATTCATAACGGCTAGTTCATAATAATATTATAATAACATATTGTTGTTTAGTAAAACCAGGTATTGCGTACAACACACGCTATCGAAGAAGGTCACAATTGTGTGTAATGCAAGCCAAGTCAGGGTTGCGTATAGTGAAAGACTCCTTTTTTGTTTCGTTGTAATAGAATCCAACCATTTTTTATTTATAAATTGAATATATATATATATACACTCAATTTTGCGTAGAATAACTTCTATCAAATGAATTTAAAATTGTGTATAACACGATCCAAGAATTGTGTTGCGTATACTGTAAGCTAATATGGTGGTGCGTATAACACAATATAATCTTGGTGTAGCATACAACAGAAGATATGAAAGAAATCAAAATGAATATATCTTATAAAATCTCGGGTTGTTACATTCTACCCCCCTTAAAATGAATTTTGCCCTCGAAATTCGTCGGGGTTATAAATCGTTTACTATTCATAGAAACCCGCATCGTAAAAAGGAATACTGAAACTTAATTTTAAAAAACTAATGTATGAAACGTAATGATTACCCAAAGTAACTTATCACTGGGTTTCCATATAGGAGAACATAGGTGAAAATATGGATATGGAAGAGAAATCTAACCATCAAGTTCTGATGGAGAGTGGCAGAGAACATGGCTATGAAAAATCCAACAATCAAAAAGCCATAAATTTGTGATGATCTAGGGTACCATATTATTCATCAGATATAAGGGCACTAGGACAACATTTTTGGTTTTCAAGAGAATTTCCCTAAAGTTGAATAATTTGAATTAGAATAAATACTTACTTTATTTTTGTACAATCTCACTGTTTTTCGTGCTTTGAACAATTTCCACTTCATCTCTTAACAAAATGAAGTTGGATTTTTCATTCGTGAAGTGTTAGAAGATCATGTGATAGAATGATGGGTCATTCCGTCTGTCTTAATCAGAAGGTTAGAAATAGTTATATACATAAGTCCATCTATCTTATATTGTTCCAAAATGGACATATACTTCATCTATAATACCACTTAATAAAATAAAACTAGTTTATACTAACCAGGGACCTCCTGTAGGCCAGTGGTAGGCGATAAAGTCCAGTCTCACTTTGGTTTTGGGTTCAATTCCCACATCCTTGTCCGACGCGATGGGCTATCACCATCCTGCAGGTTGTCCTTTTTCTAAAACTACATTACTATAACATCCCTTAAATAATATCGAAGGGACTTCTATCCTTAAACAATACTAACTTATGTCCAACATAATCCATTCCAATCTTTAGGCTTATCCAAAATACTGTTGTCCAATCTCATATTATAGTGAAAACGATTACCAAAGAGTTCATACAACTAGAATGTTAATGCAACCATTGATCCCCATATATCATGAGATATGTCTTGTTGGTCACATTCCAAACATTCTAAGGCCATAATCATGTATTCTCTTGAAAAAAAATGAATACCCGTTAAATCTTAGTGAAAACAAGAGTGTTGTCAAAAGTTAACTCTTTCCACATACCAAAATCCTCAAAATTCTATATACTCAAACCATGATATCACTTAGTCCTTATATCAATCATGAGATCATGAATACAATAAAACATCTCATTATCTTCTTATCCCTTCATTATGCTCATATCATCTGCTTTCCAAAATATTTGAATCACTTTTCATGGTTACCGGTACCATAAAATTATTGAAAACCACAATAGACTAATACAAAAATATTCTAATACACCATAAAAGTACCTCAACAACATTATTCTTGAATACCAATACATAAAAAACATCAATCCATCCTCTTCAATGATTGTCCTGGAATAAGTCCTTCCTTGATGTAGAAGTAACTTTTTAGGTCCGATCATTGAGTTGGGTAATGCCCATGTTCTCCACAAATAAGACATTGAACTCCATAACAGTATGTCACTCTATGACCCTTTTCTCCACACAGATAACATTGGTCCCTCCATTTGAGGTATTGCTCAAGGTTCTTCTCCCCTTCTTTAGAAATCTCAATCTTCATTTCTTTATGCTCCTCAACATGTGATCATGCATAAAAGCATATCTTCCTCTTATTTGATGAATTATGCATATCCCTAAATTTCACCGTGTTAATCATGTATCGCGATGA
Organism: Viscum album; assembly: GCA_963277665.1. Lineage (NCBI taxonomy): Eukaryota > Viridiplantae > Streptophyta > Magnoliopsida > Santalales > Viscaceae > Viscum > Viscum album. The sequence continues at coordinate 243,497,425 of OY728135.1, read as the reverse complement.
CTGGTTCCGAATAATCACAATATCTTTCTCTCTAGGCATTACACAATTTTGTTGCTCATAGTCACCAATTTTTCCATTGGATTAAATGTTAACCGAAATCCTTCTGGTTCCCTCCATTTACAAAAACAGAAAAAGAATTCTGTGAGAGGAAAAAATCATGCTAGGGAAAACAACATAGTAAAGGGGGAGTACCCTCAATATCTAACATCTTAGGTTAAATTCTAAGATCGTTACCTTAGTTCTAGGACTATATCCTATACGTATACTTATACTTAGGGACATCCCTATAAATACCTTAGAAATATCTCTAGGGATATCACTAACGTCTTCGCATCCTAGTTTCCAAAGGTTGACTAAACCTTTCCTCTGATACCAACTATAGAGACCCGAATCTTGACTTACACGTAAATTACATTACATTTGTGGAATACTTAATACATAAAAAAAACTGACCCACAAGGATCGTAATAGTTTAGTGTCTTTGGAAACTCGGAATATAATATTCTAATCATGGTGAAAGATCTTCAACATCTCCCATAAAGATCTTCTCCTTTTGTTTTCTTACCTAAAACCTTTCTTTTAATCCTGGGGGAAAAGAAAACATAAAAAGGGTGAGCTCAAATGCTCAATAAGAGTAAGAATGGATAAAATAAACCATACCATATACATCATGATAAAATAGCATGGGAATAAAACATGTAATTGTGGAATCCATTAAGCACATGTAATGATTTCCATAGTAGCCAAGGCATTACTACCAAGACCATCTTAGTGGACAAAGTCCCATTCTGAATCAAGTTCACTCCCCGTTTCAGTCCTGTAACACTGAACCAGATTAACTTACCGTTCCATCCATGTCTATCTCATGAGATATAAAATCTTTACCCAATGAATTGGAGGGAGATATAGGTCCCACCCATCTCATAGTGAAATCATTCTTACTTGTGCCACAAAATAAACATACATCATTCATAATAATCCAACAAATAAAATGGGTTTCATAAGCATCATCCCATCATCACATAATCCATATAAAATAAATGGATATAATTTCATAATAAGAAAAGTGAAACCATTTAAATCATAGAGACATGATACTTGAAACATACACATATGAAATAATGTCATCCTAGATGAAAAATGATTTTGATAAAACACTTGAAATGAATTCTTGAGGAAAATATCCTTTCTTCTTCAAAATCAATTTCTTTTCACAAAACGTCATTAAATTTTAGAAGAAAAAGATTTTGTTTAAAATATTCATGAAATCATTTGGAGGAAGCTTCATGAAAATAAGGCTTTATAAAACTGTAAAAATCCTTTCATGCAGTATACGTTAAAAAAACATTCTTCTCGTACTTTTGTCGGAAAAGTCAAAAATTACCTCGTAACATAAACCAAAGAAAGATTCCTTACATACCATGTAGTAAAAGTCAAAAATGGGTAAAAAGGAATATAAAAATACATGAAAAAAATTTTATAAAACATGGACATGGATGATATAAATAACCCCAGTAAATACTTATGAATAAGCAATCTCGGATAAAAATGAGATTTGCAAAATTTATCCCTTACCTTATGTCCGATATGCATTGTATGTATCCGAACCTCCTGTATGATGATTTAAATAATGTCATTGACTTATTACAGAATCATATTCATTTTTATGATATCATATATGGTTTACTTATTACTTTATATTACCCGTTCTTTTTTAAATTTCATGTTAAAGAGTGTTTGGGGTAAAATCGTTTTATTTGTCGTCCGTGTTTTGACTTGTAATTATTCATATGATTACTTAGATCATGATTACATAATTTCTGACAATAAAACATGATTTATATATAATATATATTCAGAATATACATATATATAATAGATAGATAAATTGAATGAAATACACTGTTTATGGAGACGGTAGGCCGTACGTACGCATGAACGCTGTTTTCGTTTCCTTATTGAGTTGAATAAAATTAAATAGATCACATAAATATATATATTCATAAATCCAGTATCATTATTATTCCATATATTTCATTATTATTCATTATATATACTTTATAATCATTCTTCAATGGTTAATCATGGAAAATGAATCTCATCACGTTCGTGGAGACGGTAGTCCGTACGTTCGCATGAGCGATGATATCATTCTTGTGATCGTGTAATTGTATTGAAGTGTATGTATAATATATAAAATTAAATACCACTTTAAAATAAACATATATAGTCATTATTTACACCATTATACCCATCCAAGTAAGGTGGTGGTGGAAAATAGATTACACCACGTCGTGGAGACGGTATTCTGTACGTACGCACGTGCGGTGATTTCATTTTCCGTAGGATGGATAAATGGTGAAATAGGGTTGTTTCATACTTATAATAACATATTAGTATATGAGTGATACTGATTTTATTACTTCATAATGAAATAACTAAAGAAGAAGAAGTAGAAGAAGAAATAAAGTTGAAAGAATCGGTAACAAATATTATCTCTTCTTTCGACATGCCTTTTTGAAACCTCCTCTTAGGGACCTAATATTGGTCTTTGAAGAATATAAGAACCTCTAGGATGTTTCTAGGGAAGTGGAGAAGTTAAATTGGCAGGGGTTGGCCGAGCTTGAAGGCTCAAAATGGTGTGAGGAAGAGAGGGAGGAGGTGCCCTTTTATAAGGGAGGAGAGGGGCACCTTTGAATTCATAAAAATATTAATTTATAATAATTCTAACCCCACTTTAAAACCTCCAAAATGACTCATATTCGAAGATTAGATGATATAGGGTTGTAATCGCATCAAACAATCCAATTTACACATGTTTGGATCTTATTTTAAACCTTATCATTTTGATTTATCCTTATTTAATCTATTTAAGTTTATTTGTGGTAATAAAATTCTAAATTATAACATATAATTACTTATATGTTGTTAATTTTTCATAATTGGTTACTTTATAACATTATAGACCTTATAAATTTAAATTTATAATTTTTAAATATATTTTTTATATTTTAAAAATTTTATAATATGTTATTTTTATAAAATAACAATAGTGTCAATTTTGACACTATTCATTTATTTGAATTTAAATAAAATATATACAAAAAGATATGTTCGAATTAAAAGCTTTAATAGATTCATAAAAGGTCATATGTATCTATACAATTAGTTTACCACATTAAATAGTTCATATAATATTTATTTTATTATTTTTAAAACCGTTTAATTGGTTTATCTCTTAATAAAATAATTACTACAACATTTTTGTATAATTAGTTAATATACTTATTTGTTGCATAAAAATTAAAACTAAAATCCTATGATGAAGATACATCTATTACCTTTCACAATAATACTTTTACTCTAATTTATCTTCTTAAAATCATAATAGTTAAATTGTTATATTTATTAAATTATGAAGGTGACAACTTTGGCATCATTTAAACTAAAATAATATAAGTATCATAATCACTTTTATAAGGCTCCAAACGGTTATATATTAGGTCATTGGATGATTAATTTGTAGAGATACACTAACAATAAGTTTTGGTCAGGTTTCTGGGCCTTTAAATGGGTATTATTATTTCAATAAAAACTATATTACTGATTTTTCACTTAATAAATAATTTCTGCATCATTAATGTATCACCATTAATGACAATTATTTAATCCCTAAAAATTATCAATAAATTATCAGGATGTATATAATTTTATTAGATTTCTTGAGACTATTCATGTTCGAAGTTTTATGTTTTTTATCACAAAATTAAAATTATTATACTTATAAGATTTAAGAGAGTGACATGTTGTCACTTTCATTGGTTTTAATAATAATTAAATTATTTTCATGGTCAAAAGTCCATAAAATGAATCTAATCTGACCCCTAGGTGATATGGTTCTACTTTTAGCCATCCAATAAAATTTTGGCATGTGTTAGGGTAATTTTATAATATTATATTTACCCTTAATTACCCGATTTACCTTTAACTATGGTAAATAAAATTTACCGTAGTTACTATTCATAATTTTCAAAAAGAAAAAGTAGCTTATTAACATAATTTGGACCCACATATTCCAAATATGGAATCAATTTTTCCAAATTCAATACACAAAAGTTTCAATAATTAAATTAAAATTAATCCTGTTGTCGAATGAAAACAGGTTTTTCTTTACAACATTGCAAAAGATTGAATTGATTTAACCTATGAATTCAAGGCAAAATCAATGATAATGACATAAATTATATTAAATGGTACAAATATATTCTATTTATACTTTAAAACCATTCAATATTATAATTTAACCACATAAGTTATTATGATGAAAAAATTTGTTTTTAATTAAAATATAGTGTGTTTTTACTATTCATTAAAATATGAAAGTTATTAGAATAATATGAAAAATTTATCCAAGGTAAAATTTTATATCCTAATTCCAAAGAATAATTTTATTTTGTAAAATTGAACATATAAACATGTCAAAAACTATATTTAACGTGGGTGCGCCATCAAATGGTGGAAAAACTGCATTTTTTGATAAATACTTATTTTACCCGAAAATTTTATTTTGTTCTTATACCATGTTCTAGAAAATGTGTAAAATGAATAATAATGTTATAAATTTCAAAATTTAGTTAATACTATTCATAACGGCTACTTCATAATAATATTATAATAACATATCGTTGTTTAGTAAAACCCGGTATTGTGTACAACACACACTATCGAAAAAGGTCACGATTGCGTGTAATGCAAGCCAAGTCAGTGTTGCGTATAGTGCAAGAATCCTTTATTGTTTCATTTTAATAGAATCCAACCACTTTTTATTTATACATTGAATATATATATATATATATATACACTCAATGTTGCGTAGAATAACTTCTATCAAATGAACTTGAAATTGTGTATAACATGATCTAAGAATTGTGTTGCGTAAACTGTAAGCTAATACGGTGTTGCGTATTGCAAAATATAATCTTGGTGTAGCATACAACAAAAGATATGAAAGATATAAAAACAAATATATCTTATAAAATCTCAGGTTGTTACACATCATCACCAGCGGGACCACCAGTAGGGTCGTGCCCGAGGTCATTGAGGTGGACTCTGATGAAGAGGATCCGCCGGCCGGTCCCAGTCTTGTCATGCCTACTTTGGCGCCAGATGTCGCGCCAAATTCAATGCCAGATGCAGATCCCGCCGAGGACTTCCTGTAGGCGTATCCTGCGTACGAGCCTGCCAATCACGTAGACTGCGACGAAACGGCCTCCGATGAGGAAGACAGCAGCATAGTCCGCCGCCGGTCATGGAAGCTAATCGTGTGCTTCATCAAGGACACCCCCAAGTGTTATGGCTGGCCGAAATGGACAGACTCCGCTCGCGGTTGCGTGAACTGTGCGCTGGGGGAGTGGATGACCAACGTCCTCACGCGCTCATCCAAGATCTTATGGCTGAGAAGATCTGGAAGCATGATCGTGGGCTCATCGTGGGATGGCAGCGGAGGAAGGCGACAAACATCAAGAAGCTCCAGGAGGCTGAAGGAGAGGTCCAACAGATGGAGACCCAGGCAGATGAGCACTCAGCCTCTCTTAATGCGCAATCTGAGCTGATCTCCCAGTTGAAGGCCCAGCTGGCAGTGGCAGAGGAGCTTATGAGGCAGGCTTCTGGAAAGATGGATGCCATTCAGGCTGAGGTAGAGAGGGCCATAGCCAAGGCTGACGAATTGCGCCCTTCCGCTACTGAGGAGGAGCGGGAGCTTAGTCAGCGGCAACAAGCCTTGGACGCCACAAGCCGACGGGTGGCGGATCTGCAATGCTATTTTGACGGGGTCTACCCGTCCATGGGGGGTGTCGACCCCCGGGTATTGTAACAAACTGCAAACCTTTTATTGGTACGTTCGCGCTTCAATTTCTTCTTTGTTTTGAATGTCGTAGCGTGCATGATTTTCACTGTTTGAATCGCCTTGTTACATCCCTACAATGTTTATGGGACGTTCAACGATAATTCGCCAAGCCCACCTAGGTCAAGCCCGATGTGAGAAACATGAGATAGTTGCCTTTTCATCCCACCTGACATAGGATTGGAGACCATGCTCCGGGCATCCGGGATTTGGATTACCAGTCTGTATTTCCGAAAGATGGGAGAGGCCTGACCAGAGAAGGAACTTTTCAGAACAGCCGAATTACCGTTTCTTCAGCGTGCCCTCATGCACGAATGGTGCAACACCAGGGACACTGGAATCAGTCTGAACAGAATCAAACATCTAGGTAGTTACACCACCATGGTGGGAGTATGCCAGATGGGCGCGTTGGTTTGGTCATGGATCCTTCCTTCTTTGGGACAGGGCCTCTCTAGTGAGGGGTCCGGCCAGGGGGCCGGAAAGGGGAAGGATGGGATAAATGATTTCTGTGGGCTGGACCCTGGGTAAAATACCAGGGTGTCTCTACGTATCCCATGAGGATGGGAATCAAGTCATACGTAGTTCTGGAAGTGTAGTTTAACGTCATGCAGGATGATGAGAAGACCGACTGTGTTGGTACACATCCCGCCAAAACTACTAAGCCCACGTGAGCCATGCTCGATGTGGAAAACAAGAAGTAGTGGTGGGACTTTCCCGATACAGAAAAGGGCAGGTTAGGGCAAAGGGACGGTCGGTGAATACCGGCCCAATGAAAATAACACGATCATGTAGTTAACCTAGATGTGTGAAGAGAAAGATCCGAGTATGATGGAATTCCACATGAACATGAGGAAGTGGAAATGTGTGAATCATGTCGCTTGAGAGTTGGATCACGATGATGGCGGCGTGACGATAGAGGATACCTGTTAACCGTGACGGAAACGCAGTGTCCATATCGCATTAGCCTAGAATGGGGACAAAAAAATGAGGGTTGACCATTGACCATGTTCGAAACACGAGACAATGTCGCAAATGTTGTCAAAGATCCTTAGGGATGTTGGACCGAAACGATTGGAGGGCCCTTAGGTCCAGAATACATGGAGAGCCCTTAAGCCTAGTATTCATGTCATCCGAGGGTCCTTTCGGATGTGGAAGAGGATGAGGATCCAAATAGCGAGCTCATGAAGCTTGGTCATGGGATGAAGGGAATGTCCCCATGAAAATTCCACACTTAGGGCTTTGTCAAAACACATCTAAGTACGGAAATAAGATGCATTAGATAGAGGGAGAAAACTTAAGAGGCACATGGTGGAGTAACTCAAACACCTAGCATGAATTGGAATAGGGGGTGTGTGCGGTGCGATGAACAACACGACGTAAAAGAGAGAATAATCTCATATCACACCGCACGACCTCCTTGGGAGAGGTTTTTGGTCAAGGGACCGAAAGAGAAAGTTAGGCTGGGCTCACGGGGAAGTTCCCGGGCGCTCCTGTGTATCTCATGAGGATGAGAATCAAGCCATACGTAGTTATAAAGGGTGCCTTTTAATGTCATGCGGGACAAGGAGTAGGAGGGCTAACTCTCAGAATGGTGTGCGCATGGTGGAGCTATTGCAAACCCGACGCGAATGAGGACAAAATCCCACACTACGCCACACGGTCCCATAGTCGGGGTCCCGATGGCTGGACCAGAGAGGTGAATTTGCTAAACTCAAGCTGGACCCAAAGACAGGAGGTCTGGGTGTTCCTACGTATCCCATTAGGATGGGAATCAAGATGAACGTAGTTCTAGATGGATCTTAGACCATAAATGGGTAAAGGGAGCAGGGAACACATGGCAACAAAACCCGATGTTAATGAGGACCTAATCCCTACTTACCACGTGTTCTCCGGGAAAATGCTCGAGTCGAGGATCCGAACACAAAGGTTAGGCTGGGCCTGCGGGGAAGTGCCTGGGCGCTCCTACATATCTCATGAGGATGAGAATCAAGCCATACGTAGTTCTGAAAGGTGACATGGTACGATACTAGTGTCAGGGTAAAAGGGGAGTACGGGCATGGCCCTTTAACTAAAAGAAGCGGAATGTGATAAATCTTGTTTGTTCTTTAAGGTGAGTGGTTTTTTTTTGGGAACCGACAAGCCTAGAGTAATAGGTCTTGGTGTCGCCACAAGATTCAAGTCGTGATAGGTGTTGACAAATGTCATAGAATGTTACCAATACCCAACGTGATGTCCTCTACAACGAGATCATCACAATGCAGTGCCGTTTTTCGTCGTGCGACCAGGACGATAATGTCACAGTTTAGGGTTGTGTGACAGGACCAAGTGTGCATTTTATCGTCATGCAGCACAGACGTAGCAGAGGCGATGCTTGGCAGGGAATGTGCGCAGTGTTATAAAACACAATTGATGGAGACATGATCCCATATCACTTTGTACGCCACTCGGAGAGGGAGACCTTAGGCCGAGGGGCCTATATAGAGGTAAGAGGTGAAACAGGGGGGAGAGAATGGATCCCTGAATGGGATGAACCTGAAAACAAGGTGTCCGGGCGGTCTTACATATCCCATGAGGATGGGAATCAAGCTGAACGTAGTTCTAGATGGATATTTGTTTATGGTCTTAGAGCTCAGACCATGAATGGTAACAACTTCCCAAGCTAGAGCAGATGTCAACCCGATCCCTAAGCACACGTGAGTTAAACTCGGTGTGGGAAACAAGGGGGGGCATCCTTATCCAAATACTTGGGGTTCCCGTCAAATGGGAGTTGGTAGAGAGCCCCAAAGGACACCATTGACGCGACTTGTTTCCTCAAAGAACAGACATGCACGGGGGAAAAAGTACCAAGAGTTCTGAGACTCTACTTGGACATGATGAAGTGATGAAGGGTGTGAATTGTGTACCCGACATTTTGGGCTCAATGGGTTGGCGTAGCGATAGAGGAAAACTGTTAACCATGGTGGAAATGCAGCGTCCATATCGCGTTAGCCTGAGGTGGGAACAATGAACGAGAATCGACCGCTGATCATATTCGCAATGCGGGATTTTATCGATTTGTTATCCGAAACCCTCGGGGGCGTTGGCCCGTAACCGTAGGAGATCCCTTGGGCGTAGTATCCAAGCCATTTTTTGGGGTCCATCTGGGTTTGAAAGATGATTGAAGCCCTGATGCAGGGATACACAAATCCTGGAAAGCGGGTTCGGATGTGTCCGAGTAAAGCTTGGCATTCCAGGTAATAAACCAGAGTCCCCTTGGGCACATTGGTGAACCGCCGAAAAGGGGTCGACGAAACAGCTCAGGAAGGAGAGGTACATGGCGTGGTCATTATGAGACCGACGTGAATGAGGACATAATCCCACCCCACACCATATAATCCTCTCATGGAGGAAGGGTAGACCAAGGGGCCAAGGTGGGATGAAGATTCCCGAGAGGTGGGGCTGGACCCAAATCCTAGAAATTCACATGGTCCTACGTATCCCATTAGTATAGGAATCAAGCCATACGTAGTTCTCTTGATGTAGTTTAACGTCATACGGGATGAGGGGGGAGTAATATACCCCCAAACAAGGGAGGTGTATGGTACGGTGAATAAACCGATGTGAATGAGAAAAATAATCTCACGCTACACCATTCACTCCTATAAGAGAGGACCTGGACCGGGGCCCAGAAAGGCCAAGGGGCCTGATGGTTAGGCATTGGTCAAGAAGGACTGACCTGCTTGTTGTTTAACGTCTTGCAGTGAGGACGAGGGTTGGGGACCCGAGGAGGCCAAGGGGCCTGAGGCTGGGCCTCGTAAGGGAATGTGTACAGCTTGTTACATGATCCCTACATAAATGAGGACATAGTCCCACAAAACACTGTACACTCCGAGTAAGAGGTTGGGTGGAGGGGCCCGAGAAGGCCAAGGGGCTTGAGGTCAGGCATCAGTTAGGAAGGCCTGACTGGATTTCAGTTTAACGTCTTACATGAGGACGAGGAAAGAGATAATTGTATCTAATCCGGGGGTGTGTACGGAATGGTGAGTAACCTAACTTGAATGAAGACATAATCATACACCACGTAGTACATTCCTTATAGGGGAATTGGGGCCGTGGGCCTGACCGCTAGCACCACCCGGAGGGAAGTTTGTCACTTCGAGATGGGGTAGAACGAATCACTACACTCGATGATTGGGACATCTCGGGGTGGACCCGAAGATCCAGGACACTGTTGACCATGTTTGAAACACAGCATTCCTATGGTGACCTGATATGGGAGCAACAAATGAGCGTCGACCGTTGACAAAATTCACAACGTGGGACTTGTATCGGCTTGTTGCTTGAACACCCTCAGGGGCGTTGGCCCGTATCAGTAGGAGAGCCCTTGGGCGTAGTATCCAGGCTGTTCTTGGGGGTCCCTCAAGGTGTGCAAAAACGTTGGAATCCAAATCAAGGAGTGGGAGAAGGATAACTGTATCCATCCACAAAAGAGGCAAACATTTCCAGGGGGATGTGCAACCGGGTCGAGGCTTGCCCGATGAGAGTTGGGGCAAAATTGTGCACCCTGCCATATATTTTGACCCGAAGGGAAGATTTTGGCTTTTGGGATGGGCCAACAGACAAAATGCTCGGGCGTTCCTACGTATCCCATTAGGATGGGAATAAATCCATACATAGTTCTTGAAGGCCATGCAGTTTAGCGTCATGCGGTGAGGACGTGGGAGGATGGAAGAACGGGAGTTGGCACATGGTGCAACCCTTACAATCCTTGTATGAGCGGGGTTGTATGAGCGGGGCTAATAAAGCCGAATCCTTGCTACACAAGGATCCTCTAAGGAAACTATTCTTAGGGGGGATAGTGGAATAGAAAAGCTTGGGGTTGGGCTCATGACGAGGCGTCCGAGCATTCCTACGTATCCCGTTAAGATGGGAATCAAGCCACACGTAGTTCTTGAGATGCAGTTTAACGTCATGCGGGATGAGGCTGCTTCTCATTTGAGGATATGTAAGTTACATCAATTAATATGACGTGAATGAGGATGTAGTCCCACACCATACTGTACAATCCCGCAAGAGGGTGAGTCGGGGAGAACCAAGGGGCCTGAGGTCGGGCCGCGGTCAGGGAGACCTGACCAACTTGCGGTTTAACGTCTTGCAGTGAAGACGGGGCCGTGGGCCCGAGGAGGCCAAGGGGCCTGAGGCTGAGCATCAGTCATGAAGGCCTGACAGGTTTGTAGTTTAACATCTTACAGTAAGGACGGGGGGAGATATTAGTTTAAGGTCATAGAGCCTGGACCATTTTGCAGTTTATCGTCTTGTAGGACGAAGATGCAGTTTAAGGTCATGCAGGACCTTACATTTTAAGGTCGTGTTAGACCATAACGTGCTGTTTAAGGTCGTGTGGGACCCTCTAGGATCAGTCGAAGTACCTCTTGAGGAACCTGGCCATGGTGGGAAGGGTTATGCATTCTCCATCTGTGGTCACCAAGGAGTATGATCCATTGGGGTAAACCTTATGGATGATATAAGGCCCTTCCCAGTTGGGTTATAACTTGGGCGGTTTCCTACCAAGGGATCATTGGTGCTTGAAGGGCCAATAATAGGTCACCCTGTAGAAAATAACGGAGACGAACCTTCTTGTTGAAGGCCCTTGCTATCTTATCCTGATGCCTTTCCAGATTGTGCAGGGCACGAAGCCGGTTATCGTCCAGTGCTTCTAATTTAGCTTGATGGATTTCGACTACCTCATCTGATGTCTGGTGATCATAGACTGCAGTGCGTAACGATGGAAGCTGTATCTCAATGGGTAGGACGGCCTCAGCTCCATACACCAGGAAATATGGGGTCACCTGGGTAGAGTTTCGAGTCGTCGTCCGATAAGCCCAGAGGGTGTTGGGGAGCTTGTCTGGCCAACTTTTCTTGTTCTGACCAACCATATTCTGCAGAATGTTAGATAGGGTTTTGTTGAATGCCTCCATCTTTCCGTTTGCTTGCGCGTGGTAGTTCGAGGTATGGTTCAAATATATGTCGTACTTGGCGTACAATTTCTTCAGTTCAGCCGCTCGGAAGTTGGTGCCGTTATCGGTGACGACGGTGTGAGGGACCCCAAACTGGTGGATAATATTGGAGCTCACAAAGTCGAAGATGGAACGGGCCTTGACCTCTTTGAGTGGAACTGCCTCTGCCCACTTGGAGAAGAAATCTATAGCAGTCAGGATGAACCTACACTAGCGGGCTATTGCCGGTGGATATGGTCCCACTACATCAAGTCCCCATACCGCAAATGGCCAAGAGTACTTGGTGGGGTGGAGGGGCTTCGGCGGTCGATGCAGGAAGTTGGCGTGAACTTGGCACGCATGGCATCTCTTGGCATACCAATACAATCGTGCATCATAGAGGGCTAGAAGTACCCCATCCTCCGGATTTGATGGGACAGCTTCGGCCCAGCTTAATGGGTGACACAAGAACTGGCGTGAACCTCTTTCATAACTTGAGGAATCTATACTCCTTGAATGCAACGGAGGAGGATGCCATCGAAGATCCATTTATAAAGGATATGTTCAATACTAGGGCCGCTCTGGAGGGTAAATTGCAGCTCGCGGCATCGGATTCGCTTGTGCTCGGCTCGGTCGTCCGGAAGACGACCATTTTGGAGATACTCGACAAAAGGTTCCCTCCAGTCGGGAGTGGCTTCAACCACTGTGTATGACGAACCCGGGACCCCCGACGTAGGGGTTCCGGCGGTGAGATGACTTACCTGCAGGCCATCATTGTCCTCTTGGGTGACTGGGGAAATGACTCTCCGGTGTGCCACATGTATGATCAAATCATCTTGCTCAGGTTCTGCGAGCGACACGGCTAAACTAGGCAAGGCGTCTGATTGACCGTTCTGTGACTATGGGACATGGGTAATCTCTAGTCGAGAAGAGAATTGGGCCATTAGGCGGAGGGTGTATCCAGCAATGGTACAAGCTCCGGATTCCTGAAGAAGTAGTCGCCATTAACCTATTTGATTACCAGCTCAGAATCTCCTCTCACATGTAGATGGGGCACATTGATCTTAAGGGCCAACTCAAGGCCGGTGATGAGAGCCTGGTACTCTGCCTCGTTGTTCGTACAGCCTTCTGACAACAGGAATGAGTATGGCAGGATGGATTGCGCCGGGGTAAATAAGACAACTCCCAGACCCACTCTGTTGAGCTTGGGATCATTGAGCCTCCTACCAGTGGGGCTCCGGAAGGCACCGTCGAAATTCATTTTCCAACACGGAATGACATGATCGACTGAGAGGATCATCTCATCAGGAAAATCCTGGTCTAGGGATTGATCCGCAGTGGTCAGATGGGAAGCTAAAAAGTCTGCCAACGCCTGTCCCTTAATGGCCTTCTGAGGAACGAACCTGATATCAAACTATTGGAGAATCACCACCCACCGTGCTAGTCGGCCGGTCAGCATGGGGCAGTTCAGGATGTACTTCAGTGGGTTTACCCGGGAGACCAATTACAGCTCATGGTGCTGCAGGTAATGTTGCAACTTCTGTACGGTGAAGTCGAGCGCAAGGCAGCTCTTTTCGATAGGGGAGTATCTGACCTCCGTATCAAGAAGCATGTAGCTGAGATAATAGAGACTATTCTCGGTACCCTCGTTATTCTTCTGGGCGAGTAGTGCACCGAGGGATCTTTCCAGGGAGGTCACGTAAAGGACCAGTGGCTTTCCGGAGACGGGTGGCATCAAAACCGGAGGTTGGAGCAGATACTGCTTGATTTCCTCGAAGGTGGTCCGACACTCCTCATCCCATTCGTAGGTGGCGCCCTTTTTCATGAGCCGGGAAAAGGGCTTACACTTGCCGGCCAGATTCGCAATGAATCGGCGTATATAGGCTAAGTGGCATTGGAGGCCTCGATGTTCCCGAATGTTTCTCTGGGGAGGAATTTGGCTGATGGCATTGATCTTCTCTGGGTTGATCTCAATGACTCGATATCTAACAACAAATCCCAAAAACTTCCCAGAGGTTACCCCGAAGGCACACTTCAACGGGTTCATCTTTAGGTGACGGGAATGGAGGAAACTGAACACCTTATCAAGGACTTTGAGAAGTTCCTGGCACTAACATGATTTGACCACTAGGTCATCCACGTAGCATTCCACCAGCGTCCCAAGAATCGGCTTGAATATGTGTTGCATGGCCCTTTGATAAGTGGCACCTACATTTTTCAAGCCGAATGGAATAACCTGGTAGCAAAGGGTACCTTGGGGAGCCCTGAAGGTGGTGAACTCCTCGTCCTCAAGGGCCATCCGGATCTGGTTGTACCCGGAATACCCATCCATGAATGAGAGAACATGGAACCCGGCCGTGGCATCAATCAATAACTCCGTCACCGGGAGTGGGAAGTCATCCTTTGGGTAGTGGCGATTAAGGTCGCCGAAGTCGATGCAGACTCTAATCTGCCCATTATTCTTCCTGACGGGCAAAATGTTGGCAAGCCACTTGGAGTACTGGACTTCCTTAACGAAGATGGATTTGATAAGATTGTCAACTTCAGCCTCAACCATAGCACCATGAGAAGGGTGCCTCTTCCTAGGAGGCTGCTTAAACCCACGATGGTTTGTCGGGAGTCCAGATGGTGAATGACTACATGGGGATCTAGTTCTGGCATCTCGTTGTAAGTCCAGGAAAACACATCACAGTGTTGTTTGAGGAAGTCTATGTACTACTGCCGCTCCTCGGGGGACATGGCTGCACTGATCAATGTGGGTTTTGGATCTTCCTCGCTACCAAGTTTCACCTGTACTAGTTCATCAACTGTGGTAGAGATTCCTTCCTCAAAGGTTGGGGGAGCATCCTCCAGGTCTTCCTATCCACACGTGGGGGTATTTCCTGCGATGGGGGATTTTTCGGGGCTATCAAAGCCTGACGGGAAGCTGTTGCTGGCTTGGGAAGCAATGGTCATCATATCAGGAGACTTACTCGCAATTGAGACCATAGAAATGAAGGCAGTCGACCCTATCCCATCTGGCCTTCGGCCTAAGGGGCCACGTTTGATGATATCAATGTAGTGGTGACGTGTCGGCCTGAGTCGGTTGATTCTAGCCCGGCAGAAGAGACACGTATGGTGCACCGACGTTGTCATAATCTTGACATTCCGGTACCGTACAGGGGTAGGAGGTTCCGGGATCACTTGATCCTGGTTGATGTAGGAGTACGAGGTGATTTTCCACCGTCGCTCAGACACGGGAACATTCCTTCTTGGTGTACCCGAGACAACAAAACATTGACCCATGTCGGGGGTCATGGCCTCCAATCGGTGGATTGGGAGGATATAGGCATCATCCAAGCTTTCCCAGGGATCACTTGTGACCGGGGCGGGTTCATTCTCACTTACTAGGATTTTCTTATCCTTATACTTGTAATAACCAACATCCAGATAGCGGGCATCATAAGAGGCGAAAGGAGACGCATCTCCTTGGAGCATGCCTACTCGACGGTTGAGTGAGTATTTGAGGCACTGGTGATACGACGAAGGGACTGCTGCATGCAGATGGAGCCTCGACCTACCCATCAATGCGTTGTAGGTGGTTTCCTAAGAGATGACCATGAACTCGGTGCTAAAAATTAAGCCACCGAAATGAGTCTTCAGGCAGATCTTGCCGACTGGGGTTTGCTCGGTCTTGTCGTACCCCTTGATCCTGAGGTCAGAGGGAGTTAAATCACCTTCCAATAGACCCAGCTTTCGTAACGTCTGAGTTGGAATTAGGTTGATTCTGGAACCCATGTCAACGAGGCAGCGGCGGACGTCCACACCATTGAAGTGGCCAGTGATGTACAGCGGGCGAATATGCCCCTGTATAGGAGGGTCCTCATCTTCATCGGAGAACGAGATAACCACCTGATATTCGGCATTCTCAATTGTCTCGGCATGGAAGGCTTCTGCAGCTGCTACCTCCGTATCAAACTGGAGGGGGCTCCTTAGGGAATCGTCAAGTGCCTCGCGCATTTTAGATGACAAGAGAATGGACTCAAAGATAGAAAGCCTTGCCGGAATTCCGTCCAGGTGCTTCAGAACCTCATACTTTCATGCCAAACATGAACCTCTGCCTACAGGAGGTCGTTCGGCAGTTGGAGGTATAGCGGGTCCTGCAGGTTGAACCGACGGTTGGATAGTACTAGGTACATCCTGCTGCCCACTAGTTGAAGCCTGGAGAGTAGTCTCCGGACTAGGATCGGACAGCGGAGGTTGGCCTGTAGCCAGGCAAGACTGACTGTGATACGAACGAGGCAGCTCTCCCTAATCTAGTAGCACAAATGGTGGTGGAGGTAGAGCTAAGGGCGTCATATGGGGTTGCACGTGCTGAGCTCTGCGCTGAGCCTACAGTCTGGTCTCAGTTGCATGCACATCTTGGATTGAATGTGCCCGCTGATGTAACTCGATGACCAGTGTGGTTGAGGTTCCGCTGATGTTGACTGGAAATGTGGGGGAGGTTCTCCTAGCGTTCCCCATGGTCAGGAGTCATATAGGGCTTTACCAGGTCCACGGTGTTAATCGATGCGTACCCATGGCTGTCGCTCGACGAGTCATCCACCACCGGGAGGATTCTGGGAGGAATCCCCATTTCAGGGGGCATAAATTCGCCGAGAGTGCGGGATGATGATGGCACTGGCGGAACGCGTTGCTTCTTCATGCGTCGTCGCTGCTTGCCCTTTTGGGAAGAGGTCGACTGTGAAGGCGATGCGGGGGTACTGGCTACTTCTTCTGAAGGTTCCGGCTGCATCAAGCATGCCCAGATGATACCATGGGCACGAATGACGTTTTTTTGAGCCATCCAGTCGTCGTATTTCGGGGATCCACGGCTGGGAACCTGCTGCAACTCGCCTTCGCTGTCGCTACCCATCTCTGACCCTGCAAAGACACCCGCCACTTGTGTTGGTGCCGGGCCCAACCTGACTATGTTGTTGTTGACCTGGTCTTGAAGACAATAATTAAACACATAGAATTACATGAGGGTATGCCTCAGAATCCGATGATAAGGACAATAGTTGGGGTGATCGGTGAGATTCGCCTCTTCCGGCCTTCTGCACTCGGGCAGGCGCACAATCCCTTGCTCTAGAGCACTTCAGAAGTAGCCAGGGACCTGATTTTCGTTGAACGAATAAGTATGGTTCTTTCTTTCCAGATAGGGGGCCCTGGGGGCCTAGCCCTGACGATGGGCCGGAGGGGCCTCTCAAGGAGGCGACGCCTGATTGTCTCTCCTAGGTGGAGGTGGCGCATTGCGCGGGGGAACTTGTTGATTCTGAGGCAGTCGCTGCTGGGCAGGAGCCTGTGCTTGAGGAGGAGGACCTCTGCGGGGTTGCAGGGATGGTGCCGCTGGAAGTAATTCCAGCTGCCCAGGGGCTTCTATTTGGGCCACCATGGTGGGTACATCTCTAGCGGTCCTCCTGGCTGGGATCATAGGGGGCAACGAACATGCCTGACTAGCCTGTTGCAGAGCCTCCTCAAGGCGCTGAGCCTTATCTGAGAAATCTCTGAACCCTCCAGGGTAGTTCTAGGTAATCATGGAGGGTACCAACTCTGTTTTGACATTCCCCACACACATCGTCAGTAATTGCTCTTGAGTCAGTGGAATATCGAGGGAATACGTAAGTCCCTTCCACCGGACGATGAAATCTGCGACTTGCTCATCAGGCATTTTCTTACACTTGAAGAGGTCTACAATAATGGTCTTTCGCGTGGTGGAGCTGAACTGGTATAGGAACTGCTGGCTGAGATCCTCCCAACCGGTCACCGATCCGATAGGGAGCTGGTTGTACCAGACGAATGCTGGACCATCCAATGTCTGTATGAAACATCGGAGCTTGGCGGCTTCTTGCTGGGCCAGGGTCCCCAGCATGGGGATAGACCTGGAAGAAAAATGAGCCAAATGCTACGACGGGTCCCCTATCCCGTTGAAGGGCGAGAAAGTGGGGTTCCCAAAACCCGGGGGTGCGGGCATATCATCCACCCACACGGGATACAGCTTGCCATCCGGTTGGACCGCCACCTTCCGCGTTTCCAACGCTTCGAGGCGGGCTGTGAGTGGCGCTATAAGATCATCCGTGTGGGGGTCCATGTCTTGATGGGGATCCCTAATCACAAGTGCATTGTCAGGTTCTTCGACACGGTTGATGGCTTCGGAAGCTCGTGGATCGACTGGCGGAACGACCTGTGGGGCGACTGGGGGAACCCGGACTAGATTCTTTAGATTGCCCCATCGTTCGAGGGGGTTTGGCGAGACGTATCATGCCCTCTTTCCATAAGTTCTAGCTTCTACCCTATCTACGGAAGTAGCATGCTCAGGTTTTCTTGGAGGCATCTCACCAGGGGGAAATTGTTCCTGCCCCTGTTGCCCCGGCCTGGGATTACCATAGTCGGGTCGCTGCTCTGCAGCGCGCTCATCCAAGAGTTCGTTAACTAGCCTCTTCTGCTCAGAAATCTGCTGGCGTAACGTGGCCTTCTCGGGATCTTCGTCCGTTTTCTGTACAGAGGCAGACGGGTTGGAGTTCTTGAAAGTTCCAACGTGCTCCTTACCCTTGCCCGTATTTCGACCGAGTACCAGCGACTCGGTGGGTACAGGGAGGCCTAGCAGGTTTCTCTACTGACGTGTAACCCTCCCTGATGGGTCTAGCAGTGGCGGCACGCCCTCGGGGGGTAAGTCTCCATCAAGTAATTCAAGCACTCCTTCCTTGTCCACTACGTCAGCCATGTGGACCGCGACACCTCTTGAGGGCATGTCCTCAATGTCGCATAACGAATCGGGTTGTCGTCGGATAGGGTCGAAGAGGAGAGCGGCATAGTGTCCCCAACCACAGACTTGTACATGGGGGGTAGTTTCCCGGATGACTCTGCAGAGTACTTTGAAACTCTGAACGCATTTCCATTGAAGGGCGCTCTGACGGCCTGGCGACTCAGGGTGCTGGGCCACAAGGAGTGCGGCCAAATCGATCAGGCGGCACTGCTCGCCGATCTCTTCAAAGTGCTCTCGACTTCTGGGGTACACCACCCACTCGTAACTAAGTCGGATGTGTGTCGCCCATAGGGTTCGACAAAAGCACCCCACTTCTTCATGGGTAAGGGACTCTAGTGCGCAAAAGTTCAGCACCGTCGTCGGCCAAAACTTCTCCAGGAAGTAATCTGCTGCAAGAATGCTCCTGAAGATCCTGGGTTCGGACTCGGGATCTGGCCCTGCATTGCCCCACTCGTCAACCGGGGGCGGCTGAGGGACCGGTAGCGGTACCGAGGCGGACCTTTGGGATAGTAAACTCGGCGGCGGAGAATACGGCGAATGAGCTGACTAGCCGCCGAATTCCGGGACATCCTCTGAAGAGTGAGGTGACCTGGACATAATGTCATGATACGATGGGCTGATAGCCACAGCTTCCGGAACAGGAGTCGCGGCTGCCGGTGATAGGTCATGTCGTCGCTCTACCCCTGTTGGCCCCCAAAATAGCTCTCTGTGATCTCTGGTAGAGTTAGAGGGAGATTCTGGTGACAATTGTGGTGATTTCACGGTCGAGACCTGCAGGATTTCCACGATTTCTTCTTCCTGGATGTACCTGCGGAGAGAGATGGGAATCTGGTGGACCTCACATTCCCTGAGAATGAGGCTAACGCGCCTGGTTCCCGCCCCAGTCCATGATATGGAGGAGTAGGGAGAAGGTTCCATCACTAAGTTTCATTCCGCTTTAGAATCCGAGAAACGAGCTGGTTTGATCTCCACCCAGGCCTTCCCATGACTCTTCTTGTGGCGGCGACGACCCGCTCTCCTGCCCTGGGGTGGATCTTCGTGACAGGGTTGATCCTCATCATATAGTCTCGTGGCGGCGCTAGTACTGTGGAGGAGAGGGCCCCCGCTCGAGATAGCCGAGGTACTAGGGGCACCAGGGCAAATGTTGAAGGGTAAATGGGGAGGACCTCCATGGGCAACACCTATGTGAGCGGAGCCTCTGTTTGAATCGGCAGGAGCATGGAGAGGACCTCTATGGTCGATGCGGGTGGAGCGAAGCTGACCTTCACTCCTTGAGTTGCTGGGGCGAGGAGGACCTTCGCCGGTTGTAGAGAGGACGTAGGGAGGGACCCCACATTGGAGAAGGATCGGATGGACAGTTCCTTTAGATCGACAGTCAGGGGCAGGAGGAGAGACTCCATACCCTATATAGTGGGCCCGAGAAAGGTTTCCGCAATGAGCGTCACTGTCGCGGGGCAGGTCTTCTTTCGGGATGGGGGTAGCACGAGGCATACCTCCATGACAAGCTTCGGAGTGGGGAAGTCCCACACTCTATGGAGTATTGGTACAGGGAGGGCCTCCGTACGGGGTGACATCACTGCGGGTTAGTTCGCGACGATCAACACTCAGGCCTGCAACCCAGAGAGTCAACCCAGCCTACCCGTGGGGCGGTTGGGGTCTCGATCCTGGTTGGGTGAAGGAGTGCCCCTGATCAGTGTATGCAGGGACTCCATGATGCACGTCAGCGGTGGATCGGGCCACTGTAGCTATTGACATCGACGCATCTGGGCGAGCGTCCTCAGCCCGCGCCCGTCGCTGACGTCGGGTCAGATGAGCTGGCGCAGGTGGTGTAAGGGCATGGCCTGCCTGCTCTTCCTATGGAGTCGGACGGCGGCGCTGACACAGCCGAACGGGAGCCCTTGCCTAGAGCCCTTGGGTCGGGACCCTGAGCGGGCCGAGCCAGACGTCACCTGCCTCATCAGCATAAGGGGAGGAGTCGTCGAGGGGTTCTGGGGACAAGATCCTAAAACGATTGAACATTGGGGTGGGGAGCAGGGGCTCCCTGCGCGGCCTGTTAGGGCGGCTTTGATGGTGGGGTCTGGATGCCTGCAGGTCCAGGCGGGCCATATCCCGAGTTGGGATGACCCCTTCCTCCTCGTACCTGCGTACGAGGTTGTTGATCACCCTTCGCTGGATGATCTCTGATGGGGAGAGGGGACGTGGGAGCCCCGTATTCCGCAATGTGGTGGCCGTCATGGCGGTAGTGGAGCCATGCGGGGTGGCTGTGGTGGTGTTTCCCCTGCCCCTATGTAGGCGAGCGGGCGATGATCGTGTCTCCGTAACAGAAACCTGGTTCCTAGGAAATGAAGGGATCAAATCATCCACACTGTGAGGAAAAAGATTGACAACCAGTGCCCCAACGTCCTTCAATTCTCCACGTCCGTAAGAAGGATCCACGCCAACACGTTTCAGAACGGAGTGCCCCATGTTCTACTGCCCCGAATTCCTGTGAGTTTCACGACAGGCCCGCTATTTACTTGGTGGGACCAGGCGCCGGATATCTGGATCCGGTGACACATAAATCTACTGGTGTTTCAAACGCTACTGATCTCCACATTGAGGAGAATAAATTCACGTCGGGTTCACCATTTCTGTTTCCGACGCTTTCTCCGGGGCACGCGCATCCGTCCGTCCACAGAGGAGGACGCGCTGCGCTGCTGCGCTGCTGCCCTGCATTCCCGCTTTCCAAAGGCGGGCGACATTCGGTCCTTATTCAGGGACGTCTGCTCCTTGATCGAAACGGTATGATGGGATTTAGGTTCTTCCTTCCGTAGATTCCTCCCCAGAACTCATCACCTAGTCTAAGTCTCCCTCATAGATTTAATACGTTGTTCGTGAAACTCTTCCCAGTGCCATGTTTTCGATGGGCACCGGTTAATTACACCGCTTCTGTCGGGACATTCCAAAGGGTCCGATCACGACAGTAACCTTCAGTCGGGGGAGTAGTCACGTTGAAACATCAGTAGCGTGTCTGGATGCTGGGTAACCGGCATGTCTGTCTATTATCCCTGGTCATATAGCTTCTCGAGTGTGTGGAAGCCTGAGGCATCCCACATCAAGCGCAGGAAATTATATGCCATAGACACATATCTGAGGTTTTCCTCAGCTTCTTGTGTTTAACACAGGGTATGCCGCGAGTTTAACGTCCAGCGGAGACGGATCATCCTGATCAGAGCATCAGCTAGAATGGATCGGATTGAGGGATTTCCCTTGAAGGGGTGCCGATACCGTGACCAGCCCATGGGCGGCTGTGAAGAGGAGCGTACCGACATGGTCTCACCGGGATATGACAGTCCGGGTGAGAATCAGGGTGGATGATGGATGGATGAATGGAGTGGAGGGGGGAATGGGAAGGGACCATCACAAGGGCGACGATGAAGTTGGGCTTGAGCCTCAAAGAGACTTCCTTCGTATCCCCGTGGCAGGGAATCAAATTCCACATAGTTTGGGATGGTACCAGTGAGCTGTCATGAAGGTGGACCTTGGTCCAAATGGTGTGGGGCGTACACACTAGGCTACCCGGGTGTGGATGAACCGACGTGAAGAAGGTCGGAGTGACCAACAGGTGGTGGACTTGAACCTCTGAGGGGCTTCCTACGTACCATGCCGTGACATGGATCAAAGACCACATAGTTCAGGTTGGACATCAGAAGGACGACGTGAATGAGGAGGACCAGGAGGGTCCTAGTGGTGGTGGGATTGGACCTCGTTGAGGTTTCCTACGTACCATGCCATGACATGGATCAAAGTCCACGTAGTTCAGATGGGCTTCATCAGCGAACTGACATGAAGGTGGACCTTTGTCCGATGGGTGGTGGGCTTGAACCTCAGGAAGGATTCCTACGTACCATGCCTTGACATGGATCAAAGACCACGTAGTTCAAATGATGGAATTCGTCAGCGAACCGACATGAAAGTGGACCTTGGTCCAACGAGAGATGGGCTTGAACCTCGATGAGGCTTCCTATGTACCATGACTTGACATGGATCAAAGACCTAGTAGTTCAAAGGGTTTCATTTGTGAACCAGCGTGAAAGTAGACCCAGGGGTCCACTAGTGGTGGGCTTGAACCTCGCAAAGGATTCCTACGTACCATGCCTTGACATGGATCAAAGTCCACGTTGTTTGGGATGGTAAGTGTCGGCGAACCGACGTGAATAAGGAGGGACCTTGGTCCAAAGGGGGAAGGGCTTGAACCTCAGATAGGCTGCCTACATACCGTACCATGGCATGGATCAGAGTCCTCGTAGTTCGGGTGGTGACAACAGCTTCCCGTCGGACTGGAATGCAGTTTAATGTCATGTTGGACAAAGGTAGCAATCGACGTGAATTGGATGATGGGTGGGCTTGAACCTCGTGGAGGCTTCCTATGTACCATTCCTTGGCATGGATCAAAGACCTCATAGTTCAAATGGGTGTGCAGTTTGATGTCATTTTGGATGGGGAAATACAGTTTAACGTCATGCTGGATGAGGGCATGAAGTTTCACGTCGTGCTGGACGAGGGCATGCAGTTTATTGTCATGCTGGATGAGGTATTGTCATGGACAATGCCAACTCTAAGCCCACATGAGTCATGCTCGGTGTGAGAAACAAGAGATAGCAAGGACCTGATGATCACGCCATGAAGGGTGCGTCCGTGAGAAGCGAAGAGGGGCTTACGCGTTAGGCGGCCCATTAGTGCTGGGACTTACTCCAGGATGGAGGCCCGAAGTGCGACACAGCGCATCGAAAGAGGGATTTGGGACCAATGATGAGAGGTTCCTTGTTCCCTATCACTCCCTCCACTGACCTTGGTAGTGGGGAAGTACAGAGATGCAGGGGTGTAGCCATCCATTGGGGAACTATGGTCACCCTTCTCCTGAGAACATACGCCGCTCCAATAAGGAGGATATCATCCCTTGTGGAGGGGTGATTCCACTCCCGTGGAGACGAGTGGCATAAACAATGTTCGAGCAGGGGGACCCTTCGTGCGAGGCACGAGGTCGAGTCACAGTTTAACATCATGTGTTGAGGACGTGGTGCTTGGCAGTTTAACGTCCTGCAGCTCGGACGAGGCGGGTTCACTCCACACCCTTAGGACTTACATAACTGGTACCCTTTGCTCCTTGGGGGAGGGAAGGCACCAGTAAGGCAGTGATCTAGGGGGGTTGTGGAGCGAACCATCGAGGGGTCCACGTTAGTGTGGCTATGTGAAGAAGCAATAGCCGTTAGCGCGCCTATGTGAAGAAGCATTAGGCGAAGCAACGCTATGAGTGGTATTGTCCGTGGGACTTTGAAATCACATCGTGCATTCCTAGAGGGTCACACGGGAAGCAGAATTTCTAAGCAAAGGAGAGTTCTTCGCGAAGCGGAGTGCCTTAGACTTAGCATGGGGCATAGGTGTGAGTGGAGGGTGCTTCGTGACATGGAACAGTATTCGCGGAGCACTGCCTCACGAGGAAGAGGTGCCTCACAAATCAGGGTGTTGCGAAGCAGTGTGCTTCGCGATGTGTAGCGATCCTGCCTTAGCATAGGGATCACTAGTACATGTTGGATGTTTCGCGAAGCATAAACGCTCCGTGGCTGCCCGGATTCCCTTGGGAATCCCCCTCCTTCGCGAATTCCCTTGAGCTTCACGCAGGGCATCGCTCTAGGAAGAGGGGCTCAAAACGAGACAAAGCGAAGGCGTCACGCGAAGTAGAAGTACCTCGCGGAGCTCATGATTCCCGGTGGCAACGGGTGCTTCGTGATTCGGGAGAGGAGAAGCCAAAAGGTTGGATTGTCCGTCCGCAGGGACTCAGGGGGAGCCCAGTATTTATAGGCAAGGGGCGCCGCGAAGCAGCATTTCCGCACCGCCTCAGGGGCTTCACGGCGGGCTCGCGAACGTCAAATTCGTTCACGGAGAGTTACTGCCTCTGGAGCTTCGTGAGACCGCGATGATCGGGGTGCTTCGCGTCGGGGCTTCGCGAGGCAGCGTGCTAGACTTCTTTTTCATCCCTTCCTTTCATGCAATATTTCGGTGCCAACAGATACCCAATTACATTGTTAAAATAAACTATAACATGATAGAAAATGAAATAAAATAAATTTTATCATTGAATGCTTGTAAAATTATTTCATCTTTATAACCTGGGGAAAAGAAACATAACAAATGGGTGATCTAAGATGCTCATTATGTGTAAGAAATACAGTGGAAGATATCAGAAACATAAAAACATGGCATGGGGAATGAATAAAAGTACACATTCCATTAAAAATAAACTTGAAAAAAATATTGTAGGAATTAGAGATTAATAACTAATGTCATAATAAAACATAATCATAGGTACTATACTAGTTTAATAACCACATGAACTATCAATTAATAACTTCATAATGATGGAATTCATAATTCAAGACATCATAACCAACCATCAAGGCCTCCTGCCACGAAAATAAATAACCATACTGTTAAGGCCTCGTGCCAAGACACTAGATTGGATCAGGAGACCTACCAATGCATCAAGATGATATAAAGGGCCCCACCCATCACTTATTAAGTCCAATTTATTCCTTATATGAATGGGGGAACATAATTAACATATAAGTTCATATTGAAACTAACATATGAAATGTAAATTACTTTACCCAATAATTAAACATAAACACAAACTATTCAGAGTAATTTGGTTAATGGTATCAAGATGGCACAGACATAGTCAAAATAATAAAAACAATCTTCAACAACATCTTTTACATGATATCATATGAGATAAACTTAAATGATATAAAAGATACAACAAGGGATGTTTACATTGATGAAGATACTTTTAAATGATACCATTGAAAATTTCTCGAGGAAATAATCATTAATCATTATAATGTGTTGCATACCACCATCAAACATTAAAATATTAGTCCATTAGAATATAATGAGAATAAAGAGACTCCTGATCTGATACAAAAAAAATTACATACACCACATTCAAGGAATAAGTGGTGAATAAGGGATATATCTCATAAAAGTTAATGTGAGACAAGAAAATTCCTTTTTACTTGGAAAGAATAGTTCTTTTGGAAAATCATTTGAATTTTTCATGAAAATAGATTGTAAACATGAATATCTTAGAAATGGAAAGGGAAAAAATTGAAATTATATTTTAGGCATAAATTTTTTCCCACAAAAGTGAAATCAAGTAAAAAATAGTTTTCAATGAAGATTTAGAAATAAAACATTTTAGTGTGGTTTAATGAAAATATTAAAGATATTTTAAAGCGGGAATTCATATTTTTTTTATAAAACCAAAAATGAAAAAAATAGTTTTTAATGATAAAATTTCGGAAATTATAAAAATATTTATGGATTTATACATTTCATATAGTTCCATTCAATATATGTATGAATTGGAGATGTTCCCTTGATTTGGGCATGTATTTTGGGAATAATGTTTGAAATATTATTTTGAAACATGTCAGTACCCATAAAATAATGAAGTATTATGATTTTTATAGATATAGAGAACAATTAAACAAAATTTATGATGAGTACATAAAAATAATTAAAAATTTCATTGAGTTAATTAGAGAATAGGAATAACCTAAATGAAAATGGAGGTTTGGTTACAAAACCCTTACAACATTGTAATCATTTGAATCATATGGCCCAAAATTATTAATCATAAAATGATAAATTGAATACCATGAAAACAAATAGATTGATGATATGAAAAACCAATTGAATTATTCTATACACCATACTCAATTAATTGTAGTTAAAAAGTATTATCTCACAAAAATGATAGTGAGATGAGGAAAACGTAACCTTCTGTCTGAATGTATTCTACACTAGATATTAATATCTGGAGTAATAAAATTAGATTAGATAAAATAATAATACCAAAACCTTATCTAAATGTAATTTCTTTATGATATATTTATTAATTTCATTTATGTTTTATTAGATAAGTTAAAATATTCAATTTCATAATTTGGGAGTGCATGTTTTATTAGTTTCCATGAACGGTTCTCTTGTATAAGAGTATGCGAGTTCATGAAAATTGATATTGAAATCCAAATTTTTGTTATGAGTTATTATTGATCATACAAAATGTTAAATGATCATATAAATCCTTTGTTAATTATTTTAGAGGATGAATCATTAGATAAAAGTTTAATGATAAATGCTTGGATTAATTTGGTGGTTTTTTGATCACTATTAACTCATTTTGTAAGATAATTTAATAACATGTGTACAAAAAAATTATAGAACATTAAATAGGACATATTAAATATATTATGAATTTTTTAAACTATAAAAATGGTTTCATTACTATATTTTAATATGGTTATAAAAATTGAAAACCTGTCATCCTTTAGTGTGATAAATTGACACATCTCAGATGGTGTTTTCATTTTTTTATAATAGGACGGGAAGGAGATATGGTTATTAAATATTCCAAGAGATTAATATAATTCTATTAAATTTTATGCAATGGAAGTGTCATATAATCTGTATTATTAGAGGTGATGGAAGTGAAACAATAGAATGGAACCTGTAAAAGAAATTGAAAAAAAAGTGTGGTTTATCTCTTAATCACTCCAACTTGAGAACCTTCTTAAGGCATTTTATTTTGGCTTTTTGGTGAGACCATAAGGTATTTGACGTGATTAAGAGGATTGGAAAGATTATTTGGAGTAACTTATTCATGGAACAATGCTTGAGTGGCGTGAGGGGGTGAGAGGTGATTTTTATAGTGGTGTAGAGGAGGGTTTTTCCATTATATTAATCGTTATTTAATTATTTTTGAACAAGAAAATGAATTCTATTGATTCGTATGACTAAACATAGTAATAAATGATTTTTATTTTTAATTAATTTCCATTTAAATCATTCATGAGTCAAGGAAGATGTAGAAATTCATTTATTTAGCATAATTTGTAAATTATCGAATTTCACTATTCATAAAAAATTCATGTATTTCTGAAAAATCCCAAATATTCACCCAAAACATTTTTTAACATTTATAATTAAGAAATTAAATCCATTTTATCAAAATAATTTTATAAATATGTGAAATTAAATTTTATAATAAAATCCATATTTACTTGGAAAATATAGATTTTAAATTTAAAATTCATTTTATAATAATTCCAAATATTATATGTTGTCAAATAAAATGATTATAAAAAAAGGAAAAATATTATTTAGTAATACATTTTATGAAATTGAATTTTATTATAAATAAATTTATTAATTTAAAATTTTAATTAAATATTTATTACTCACAAAAATAACTACATTTAGTTATTAATGTTTAAAATATTCAATTTCTTTTATAAGGTGCCTAAATTTTATTAATACTTACATGGGTGAGATTACTGTTCATAAGTGTACATTACTATTCATATGAGTCAGGTTACTACTCATAAGGTTACATTACTATACATAATGATCAAGTTACTGTTCACCAAAAATTAGGTTGATTCTATCAAATTCTAAATAATGTATTGAATGCAACCATGTATGTCCGTTTTTCGAAATTAAAAACACATATGTTGCAAAATTATGTTTAATGTCTAGGTTTTAGCTATAAAAAAGTGTTGTTTCACTATTACTCACTGTTGTGTGAATATAATCTATCTAATAAACTGAAATTTGTTTAAGAATAAGCATACCATAAAATCCTGGGGTGTCATAATAATAGTGAATATATTCATAACATAATTTAGTATTTATCAAAAAATAATAATATTCAGTATTTATTATAATATATTGATAAAAAGGAATTTTTTATTAATCCAATACACATATTCATATTAAAATACTCTTTTACACAAAAAAGTAAAGTAAAGTAGTATTTGTTTTTAAAATAAATTTGAAATATATAAATTTGATGTATAAGTATTACTAGTTAAAAAAATAATTTTAAATTATTATTTTTCATGACATCATGTATTGAAAATTATAAAACAAGTTACTTAGGTGTTATACTTGGAATTTGGTCATTGTCTTATTATTACATGAATTTATTTGTGTAGTGATGAAGATTCACTTGATTTATTTTTTGATATTTAAAATTCCATGGATACACTCCTTGGATTCCGATGATCTATTCGGATAGGAAGCACCATGGAATCCTCCCTTATACCCAATCATTCTTATCTTGGGATTTAAAACGGAAGTGATCCATGGACTCCGTTAGATAATTTTCCATTGGAATTCCTCCTGTGAACCCCTTTGATTACATTGATACCCATATAGCTAGGATATATGGTTGATTTTGATGTTCTAGCCTGACCATCTAATGTCATGGATTCCCTGATTATAGGTTGGTTCCTTTCACACTATTATATTTCAGGGGTTCCTCAGTTTCACCTTGGGTTCCATTTCATTGTTGATACAACATGGATTCATTGCTTACACATTGTTCCTTGAATTGTATTTATATATTTCTCTTACTTGGATACCGTGGATATATCTATTATACCATACATATAGAAACATTTAGTCTCTCACATTACTATTTACATAATTTTTAAGATAAAAACATAATAGTCTAACGATCCAGGTCAAAGGTTTAGTGTCTTGGGAAAATTAGGCACGTACATAACTTATAGATAATAAAACATAAAAATTATTTAAAATCTTCTTATTTATCCTTTTATAGATCATGTTATCCATTGTACAAATAGTCACATGAGGATATACATCAAATAAAATGGGTAATATAAAATCCCATCAAGAGGATGAATAATGGAAATGAATCAATATAACATGACTATAAATATTCATGATCAACAAAACATAAATATTAAATCGTCATCATAATAATTATGGAAGTAATCTATAACACAATTGAATGAAACAATGCATAAAAATGAAACAACATAACTTAGTGGTCAAATAACAAACATGGTTGTGAACAAAGCTAGAATCATGTTCAGGAATAACATATATGTATAATCATAACATAATAATTGAGAACAATGATATAATAATTTAGTTTAATATTACACAAAATGTCATGAGATAAAACACATTACCCGTTGAATTATTGGGATTTATTATTCTGGTCCCACCCATCACATGATAACAATTAATAAATTATTCATTCAACCTATAATTTATATCAAGAATAATAATCAAATAACATATGTAAAGGAATTTATTTGATAAGGATTTCATGAGTCATGATCTCATAAAAAACTAGGAGCTCCCAAATTGATAACGTAAAAAACTTATTTGGTATGGAAATAATCACTCATGAGAGAATAAGAAACAAATCAAGGTGAATCAAGATGTGTTATGGAGAGAATATTTCTTTTGGAAATAAATTATACTTTTCATAAAACCAAGTTGGAAACATGTATATCTAGAGAAGAAAATATAAATAAATATGAAATTATATTTAATGAACATTAAAGTAATATCCACATTTAATAAATTTCATGAAATATAGATAACCATAAGAAATGGTGTTTTGTTTGATAATCCCCTAAATTTATGACTTAATTTGTTCTGAACATAAACTTAATATCATGGATAATAATATTATATTCATTATTTACAAAATTAGAAACAAATTTTACATGTACTTTATTTATTATAATTTTATTAAGTTCATTTATAACCATTTTGATGAGTTATGGAGTTCAATTCTGTCATTCTGAGAGTGTTCATTTTCACGGTTTTGTTTTTTGGTTCACTTGTACATATACGATGCTTATTCATTTGATAAAACATTAATGATAAATGTTTAGTTATTTTTGGTTATTTTTTAGACCATGATGACCTAGTTTTCTTTTCTTTAATATCATGTCTATAAATTAGTTCTAGAACGTTATAAAGTTATAATATACCTATTAGAATATTTTTTAACCATAATAATGGTTTTATAAAAATCCTTGAATGGGTTAATGGGAATTGATTAGTCATCGTCTATGAAGGTGGTGAACCGATATATCACAGACGATGTTTTATGTTTATAATAAAACGAGAATAAGGGAGATTTGATGACAGATATTACATTAACATAATAATATTCAAGTATATATATGATTCTGGATTTATAAAGACACTATGTATAGGGTGGGTGAGGATATGATATGAAAATAAATGAAATTAAAATAGAATTATAGTGTATTTTACTTCTTGAATGTTGTTACCTTGAGAACCTAATTAATGAACATGGGTAAATATTTTTTTGAGAGTAGGATATCCTTGACATGGGTAAGAGTATTATGAAGGGAATATGTTATCATTTAGACATTCTAAGAGGATTATAATGTGAGAGAAGAAGGGGTGGTGATGGAATCTGTTTATAGGGAGTGGATATAGGTATTTTTTATTACAATATTCATTAGATTATTATTGGGATTAAGAATCTATATAGTGTGGATTATTGGGAAAAAATGGTAAATGTTTTAGGTGTTTTCTATCCAATGTGTTCATTCATCATCCACACATCATCCATTACTCAAAAATATAGGTATTTTGCTTATAATGTAAGTTACGGTATTTCATTGTACACTAAAAATTAAACTATTATAGAAAAAACCCAATAATTAACTCTAAACACTTTTTAGGGTGTATATTTACAAAATGGACTCTATTTTATGTAAATAATTTTATAGATTTGAGAATTTTAATTTATACATAAAAACATCCTTAATTCGAAAAAATATAGATTTTGACATTATAAATGATATATGACCCTTTAAAAATTTATTAAGGTCCCATAATATTATCTTTTAATTATTATATGACAGAATATTTATTTATGAATCTATTTTATGAAGAAATAATATTTTCAATCATTATATTTATTATAAAATTGTAAATAAATAGTTATTTTTTAAAAAAACACAGATACATAATTTTTAGTTTTTAAAATATTTGCTAACATATTCAATCGAATAATTATACAATATTTTCATTTAAAATATAAAAAAAAATTTATTTATAGTTTTATAGGTTTGTTTTTTATTCCAATGGATATATTATTATTCCTAATTGTCATTATACTATTCGAAAAGTCTGGTTATGGTTCCAACGGTATAGGTTCTTTAATATCTATAAATACCACCTCTTTAATTCATCATTGTTGATAAAAATGTTTTTATTATGTGTCTATATGTGATTCGTGTTTTTTATTAAATAATTATAAAAATTGAAATTACTTTGATAATATTTTGGGTCTTTACATTCCTATCACCTTATGAATTTTTCCCATGAAATTCCATTTAACATTTTAAGGTGAAAAAGGGACTGGTTTTTCTCCATCATTACATCCACCAGTTCCTAGGTTACCTATTCATACTCATCATTTTTCCATAGAACATCGCCAATTATAGTGGACCTCTTTCATAGAACCTTTTCTATTTTTTACAAAATCTTCACCAGATACTCCTCATAAGATAAATATTTTACACTTGTATATCCCTTAATTTCATTACATGTTGGGGATCTCAAATGTCTTCTTGTGGAGGGATACATGGAATGGATGATAAAATTTATACATGGTTGGTGGGGGTGAAATATGATAGGATATTGCTTTTATGCAATCATGGATCTAAACCGAGCCAACGTACATTGGCTTAAGCTTTTCTTTCTTTCCAAACTATGTGAATCTCTACCATGGTGATATTCGAAGGAAAAATTGATCCCAAACATGGAACTCCACGTCCCATAGATAGGTTTTAGCATAGATATTTTCCTAACTCTGAGCATATTTTTTATGATTCAATATGGCTTGAACCATGTCCATCATCTCTTACAAAATATCATGTCCAAGTATCTTTCATTCACTAACATTACCATAAAAAGGGCGTGTTCTACATTGCTTCCCATATAGTTCTTCATATAGATAAATTTTTAGACTTGAGGGAAAACTTTTGTTGGATGAGAACTCAACTAATGGGGGATGATGATCACATCCTCCTTTTGATTCCACTTAGTAGGCTCTTAGTATTTTCTCGAACATCTAAATAGTCAGTAGATACTACTCATCGATTAGTAGGTGATTGGCTGTGCTGAAATTCAATTCTATACTAAAATAATGGTGAATAATTTTTCATATTTAGATGTTAACAATGGATAAAAATCAGAAAAAATCAAAATTAGGACCCTATACAGTCTAATTTCTTCCTTTACATGTATCTTATAATGTTGTTTGAGTGATAAATCTTACTTAATATGAATAAATTGGGTACTCTTGGTGAGTTGAGCCACCATAACTTTTATCGTATTTTCCTTTGAATGTTTTCGAGATACTAGTGAGAATGTCTATAGAAACATTCTAAAATTTCCACCTATATATAATAAATAGTTTCTTCATCCCTTGGGACATTTTTCACTCTTCTTTAATATCATTTCTTCTAAATATCTGAATATATACTCTATAATGTCCTTATTCTTGTTGTCCGACCCGATTTTCTCTATATGATCATAGAATGTCGTGTTACTTATGATATGGATAGTTAAATATGATATATGAACATTATCCAATAGGTACTTCGTTTTGTTATGCGATTAATGCACAAAAATACATGTTATAAACTGAATCACACCATCAAAATTTATGTGGAACTCATGTGGCTCCACTTCCACTACATATTTCATCTTATTTTGTTTCTACATATCATCATTTTTTTCCCTCCTTTATTTTTATGTGGATAGATGGTTAGACAATAATTTCAGAAATGTTGGATGCATTCCATTTTGTTTTGATTTTAAGATCCTACATTTTCATATCCAAGAATATAGGTTCACTCTCATTTTGTATCATAGACATAGTAGCATATTATTTTCTACTAAGAGCACCATCTACCTTTTTCACCCTTCCTGGATGATAGTGAATAGAGTATTTGGTGTCCTTGAATAGATCTAACCACATTCATTGATGCATGTTGAGCTCATTATGTGTGAATATATAATTTAGACACTTATCATCAATATATATTGAAAATTTATTACTATATTGATAGTCTTTCCAAATTTTTAGATAAAAGATCAAAGATGTTAACTCTAGATATTGTGTTAGGTATTTTTACTCACATACCATAAACTATCATGAGGCATAGACAATCACATTATCATTTTTCATGAGTAAACTACCCAATTCATTATTTTATTACTCAGTTTATATAAAAAAACACTCCTTAATTGATGTTAGATTGATAAAAGGATAAGTGATTATCATCTTCTTGATCTTCATGAAGGGTTCCTCAAATTCTTCCATCCAAACATTCTCGAACCCATTCCTTGTTAACATAGATAGGAGGATATAAAATCATGATACATTTGTCACAATATATCAGAATTACCCTATCATGAAAAGAAAACAATTTATTTCCTTGACACTAGTGGGTTTGGGTCATTCCGCTTTTTTTTGAATGGTCCATAGAAATTACCTCAGTTGTGATCATGTGTCCCATGAATATGATATATTGCATCCAAAATCCACACTTTCTGAACTTGGAATAAAATTTCACATTCCTTAATGTCACCAGAACAATTCATATATGTTATTCATGTTCCTCCATTCTCTTATATTATATGGTAATATCATTGAAAAATACTATAATAAATCTTTCAAGGTGGTATATAAAAACTCGATTCATAAAATCCCCAAATATTTCATGGGAATTAGTAAGTACAAAGGGAATCACTAGATACTCATAATTCTTATACCATTTATGGAAAGAGGGATTTTGAACATCTTCATTATTCACCTTCAATTTCTGATATGCAAAATAATTATTTTCTATTGAGATGTTTTGATCTCCTCATTATTGATTGAATGAGTTATCAATCCTAAGAAGTTGATACTTATTTATTATGGTTATGTTATTAACTCCTAGTAATAAATACACACGATAATTGATCCATATTTATTATTTATGAAGAGAAATAGTGTACCCCAAGTTGATTCACTATGAAAAATGAACCCTTTTAAAAATGAAGATATATTTTTTTCTTTAACTCTTACTGTTCGATAGGGTCTATCATATGGGGACATTTGATATAAGGGAGGATCTTGGTAAAAATTATATTGATAAATCTACCTAATTTTTTTTGGGAATTCAAGGTAACTCTTCACGAAGTACATCATGAGATTCACTCACATTGGTAATATCCTTGAGGTTGATACCCTCATTTGAGTCAACCATTTGAGAAATTTATGCCTATTTATATGGAATCAACACCCACACCGTTGAATTATTTTCCAATAGCGATACATGGAATTCATTTCATTTATAGGAAGCATGGGATGGTTATTAATATGAAAATATATCTTATATTCCCAATATATGTTGTTTTATTTATAAAACAAGATCATATTCAAGCCCATTACTACATTGAATTCAACCAAGGTATGTATTATGAGATTCATTGGAAGAATAATCCCACATACTAAAATATGACAAGAGTCAAATACTTGGGTTTAAATGATCACAAAATTATTTTTTTATATAAATATCATACTCATGGTATCTAGGACTTGATAAAATAGTTCATGAAAATGTATAGGATAAATAAGAATTGATAGACCCTAAATCAAATAAGGATTTTTGTTATTGATTGAATATGATGTTTACATAGTATGAGTTATTTTTCATTCTACACTTAGTATCAATATAATATGCATCATCTTGATCATTGTTTTAAGTGGATATTAATGATGATTACCCTCAAGGACTCTAGGATTGGATCATTGGATTGAATAGATACCTTTCTCAAAAAATATGAACTTCTGAACAATATGTTCTTCTCTCCTTTCCCCCATCACATTAGTTATATTATTCATGACTCTTTGAATTCATTATTTTTGTGGCATTCTATACACTAATTGAAACATTTACTTATTCCTTTGAAATATTACCCATGAATCTTCTTCCCACATTTTGACACATGGCTAGTTGAATCCTATTTCCTCATTTTGCATTTGATCAACTAGTTTGAAACTACAATAATATCTTCTTTTCTATATAACCATGGATCCATTCTATAAACCCCATATCCACTTATGGAAAACACTGAACCAATTATTCATAACTCTCAAAGTCTCAAAGGGATATATCCATTTGAAGGTGTGGTTTTAAACCAATAATGAATCTTTTATTTTTATATCATTCTTGATATTCATACTCGACGCTTATCTTTTAAGACTTGTGATGTTATTCTTTCAAGTCATAAAAGTTTTACCTTCCTTTTTATTTGGAACTACAAATTCTCTCTTCATATTGGTACAATGATTTTTATGGAAATACTTTATATCAAATATTTTCTTAAACGATTGCCACTCCTTATCTTATATTTCATCCATCAGTTGGGTTTTCTTTATTAATCCTCACTAATGAATGGATTTTCCATTTAAATGATATATGGTTATATTCACCTTCTCCTTTTCAGAATAGTATACCATTTAAAATATCTTATTAATTGAGTTAACCAACTATAATGTCATCATTTCTGAATTTACGAAATGCAATTTCATCTTGTTCATTCATCCATCCATTAACTACTTCACTCACATCCTCCTTAATAAAATAATAATATCTATTCCCATAAAACTTATTTTTGTCATATTTATCATCATCTAAACCATATGTTGAAATAATTTAAACAACTATCGGTTGTTTTGTAAGCACAATGGGTTCCTTCATAGAGAATTAGAATGACCTTATAACAATTTTTGTTTCAAGGTTAGAGTAGTCCCTATACTTCTGAGTTTTTTTTGAATTTGCGGAAATCAATCTATCTGCATCCACGATTAGTTTTTCCCCTTCCTATAACATGATTTTAAATAGGATTCTTCAATTTTTTTAGACTGATCATCTGATTCCTTTATATATTTTAAAGATTAAGAGAGGTTGTATTGATCCTTATCTCTTATATCATGGGACTCAGTAAAAGAGACATCACTAATGTATTATCCTTTTATGTGTTTGATCACTATAGAAAACTTCCAAAAAAAGTTGGGATATTAGTAGGAGAGAGAAATGAAATGGTAGGTCCAATAGGGTTTTTATTGACAATGTGATCAACATGGGTACTAGAATGGGAATTATCTTTTTAGGTATTCCTTTTTCAAACCATTCCAATTTTTTTGTGCAATGGTGGTATAACAAAAAAAGGACTAATCCACCATTCCATGCTGTACTAGAAATTTTTTAAATATTTTATATAGTTGGCCAGTGACTTATCTATGATTAATTACTAAATAAAACCAAATTCCACATTCTGAATCAATATTTGTGATGGAATGTGCTGTGATATTCAAATTTTAATATAAATTCGAGCACTATATGGCCATAGAAGATTCCTGGTTATAGCATCAATTTTTATAGGTTTCCATAATAATGTTAAAATTCAATATATGGAATCCTATTTAAAATGATGCTGTGGAAATCTCAGTAAACCTAACCAAATATTTGTAATAGGGGACTCAAAATCAAAGAACAAATCAAGATATTATTTTAACACTTTCATGGAATAATAAAAAAACCATGTTCCTCTCATCCAATGTTTGTAATAATAACTTTTAGATTAAAATAAACAAATTAAATGAGAACAATTCTATAAGCCTATATGAAATCACACTAAACCAATCTCTTACATAGACATCCTAGGGAGAAATATAGAGGTTCATTAATTAAAGAATCAAAAAACATGCACAAATCGATGGTCAGATTTAAGAAAAAGAGCATATTCCTTTGAAATAGAAATCACCAATATAAACTTTGGTTGGAACTTCTTTGGTTCTATGTGGCCTGAAGACATTTCATCATCATTCATGATCAAGGATTGATCAGATCCAAAAACTAAGTTCACATAAGAATAAAGATATGGATAAGGGTTTCATCATTGCATGCTCGAGGGTGCAATCTCATAGGATTATTACATCATTTTATCAGGATTTATTCCATTTGTTACTATATATCTTCCCATTAAATAAATGCAATGTGTTCAATATCCTTCCTCAAAAGTAAAAATGGACTAAAATAAATATGAAATACATTTTATTATTATTAAATGATATGTAATAAATTTAACTGTTATAATGTAGTTGTTATATTGGAAAGTGTAAACAAAGGATGACACTTTATGAAATATATGCATAAATAAAACTAAACATCATTTTTAATACTAATATGTTGATAAAATTCTATGAATTTACTTAAATAACTAATAAGATCACCATATTATTTAAAATGTATTTTATTAAGAAATTATCACAATATTCACATTATGTTTTGGATGAAAATATATTATATATGTAATATATAAACAATTATTTAAATTTTAGGAAATACGATTAAAATAACTTCATATTTAAATTGTCACCTTTCATTAAAAACCAATCCTCCATTATACCTAATATTTTTCATTGAGAAGTTAATTGCTAAAATTTATTAAATTGACAGACACCAAATTAACTACATTTTTTATTTATAATAATAATATTAAATTTGGATAATTTTTTTTTGGATTTTTCTAAAATAATTGATTTTTAGAACCTTATTTAAATGTAATTTTTTCACAAAACGGTATTTTTTATTATATATATCTAAAATTAAGTACTACATAAAAACCAAATAACATTTTTTATTATCAATAATTTATTTTTTTGATTAAAAAAATTATTCTAAAATTATATTTTTAATTTAGAGGACAGATGATTACTGTTTTAAAAATTATGAAATATGTTTTTAATAAAAAATATTTCTTATCTTTCTCATTTAGTTAAATTTTCACTTGGAAAATTATGATTTTGATTCCTTTTAATGTAACATAAATACAATTTAGTTTATAATAAACCTATTAATTTCAAGAAAATAAACAATATTGTTATTTGTTTAATAAAAACAATATTTGTGCATAGAAATACACTTTTTATAAAAATGGATTTTTATACATCACATGGGAGAATGTTGAAATTAATTTTTATGAGGAAATGAAATTTTATATTATAAAATTAATTACATATTTTTAATTATTTGTTATAAACTATTTAATAGATAAACTTTTAATTTTATTCATTTTATAAAATTTAACAACCTTAAAATATAATTGAAACACAACTAAAAACGTGTTTAAAAAATTATGGAGATGAATGGTTGAGGGAATACATACCTTACCCGATACACCTACTATATTATATTCTAATTTGTAACCACATTCCATGATTAACATGTGCTTCCATTAAATTAAGAAGTTATATTTACAAGACATCATTTACCTTCATCAATTACATGTTTTCAGCTCCACCCAATTTACCAAATCTTAATATAGAATAACATTTACCTCTACATTAACATTGACTCTACTAAACTCTCTCCCGAAAACCAATAACCCTTGTTAATTCAAATATACCAATCTATGGAGCCTTAATGAGTTACCTAATGACCGTCATCCAAAGGGAGAGGTAATATTCAAAAAAATATCTCTAAGTTATCTAAATCTTCATACCCTAAAAAAATTATTGACTATGAATTATGATAAAATAATTTTTACTATTATTCTGAAATTTATTTATTATAATGTAATATCTATTTTCACTTTCATCTAAGACTATTCAAAAAATGAAGATGGAAGAATAAATACTTACTGACTATCACCTCATTTAACAACATGATTTGATTCATAAAATATTTATACACATGGTTCTATAAGATTATTTAATTGGTTAATATTACATATATAATATTAATAATATTCTAAAATTAAAATACATTCCTAATACTTATCCCATTGTTTTTAAAAATAATGTGTCTCCCATGCATACATGCTGACTACCGCCTCCATGAAGGTGATATATTTTTTCAGATAGTATTTTTTATCCATAAAGGTCATTAATGTATGATTCAAAACCTTAATAAATATAATTAATATAATTTTGATTATTAAAAAATTGATATTATTCTACAATAATCTCTTTTTTAATCATATTCAATCATATATTACATCATGTTCTTATTTGGTTCGGTTTATTAACCTATATGTACAATTAAATAAATTCATATCATTCATGACTATGAAAGAATAATAATATTTTTAATAGAAATTAATGTGAATTTTATGTTGGTTCATTAAAGATGATATTAATTTTTATATTATTATAAATTTACCACACTTTGGTTTCTTAGGAATTATCGAAACAAAATCACTGTTGATTCATCATCATGAATAATTACTAAAATACATATGAAATGAAATTATAATAATAAAAATAATTTTGATCCATATATTCTATTACCAATACTGATCACTTGGTGTGAAATTTGAATTTATAATCAAGAATAAATACCCCTATTATAAAAAATATTACAAAATTAACCATATAAAATAAAAACATTTAATTATTCAAATAAAATATAAAAAACTAATATATTTTTACAAAAGGAATAGAATGTTTTGTCTAATAGTGTATAGGTCTTAATAATGATTTTGAATATCTTATTAGAACTATTATTTTAATATATAGTAGGTTATACGATATTCAGCGAAGTAGGATTAAAGGTGAGGGTTTTTTATAACTCATTTTCCTTTATTAAAATTTTAATTATTATTCTTATTATTGATTATTTTATGTCTATTTATTTTATTCTACAATTATAATACTTATTTCGACTTTAATTTATATATATCTATAATTAATTCTCATGAAATATTTTTTTAGGATTATTCCATCAATTTTTCAAATAATTGTGATGGATTTTGTTTACTGAAATATTGTTTCTTTCGGTAATAACAATAATTCTCTAACATCATGTTTCTATGTCAAAAATATTCCTATATTCCATATTTCATATGATTCCCCCGTTATATATCCCGTGAATGTGATATTTTTTATTCAAAAACCTTTCCATAATTAATTTATAAATAATAATTGAATACTGATTTTTAGAATAATTCATATTCCTTATAAAACTATTTTTATTCCATGATTGTATTTTCTCAACCCACCACTGTGCTCCTTTATATTTAGAAACCTAAAAATATGAAATCACAATTAATTTCCATTTATTCATTTCCTTTTTAAAAAAGATATATATTTAACCTTTTTGTTATGTCAATTTCAAAAATTTATTTTCAAAATATTAAAAAGTGATTTTCCATTAATGTTTGTAATTTAATATATCACTTCGCATTTTCTAATGATAACGATTATTTATTTTTTAATTTCCCATTATTTAAGAATATTTTAATTTTTTTTAATCCAATTCATTTTTATGAACAATACTTTTGGATGTGACTAGAGTCTATTTCTTCTATGACTATTGAAAAAATTGATTTCAAAAAACCTTTTATGAGTTTGATTCCATTTTAATCTTAATCTATAAAATATTGACATCTTTGGGAGAAATGCTTCATCAATCATACTATTAATGAATTTGTGAAATGTTTTGTTGTGTAATTTAATTTTTAGTATTAAATAACACAATTATATATATTTTCTTTTTTGATAATATTCGTTGTGTTATTCTAATAAAAGTATTTTTGAATTTGTTAACATCCTTCAAGTATTTTCTGTTTCACTTGTTACAAGAGTTAATCATACTATCCTTATTCTTTCTCTAGATGGAATATGATCATTTAATTTTTTAATTGGTTGGTAAAATAATTTACTTAACCATATAATCATTACTCTATATGGTTTTACTTTTAGGTTTGTCTATATTAAGAGATATTACATTTATTGAATAGGGATACGATAACAATATATATACCGGTATTTTAAATATGAATTTTTATTGATTACTATGGATGTTGGTTATTTATTTTATAGTTTGTTTATTACATTACCTGATGAATCCACTGGACTAAATTAGTGATGATTTTGGTCCTAAATTGAACTTTGATGCATCAATAGGTCTCATTAGACAAACAAGCTTGTGTATTTGGTGTATAACTCAACTATTTATGTTTGATGTGTTTGCATGAGGAAATTATGGTAAAACTATGATGTTAAATATTATGAAATCTACATATAAAAATCATTTTTTATTCATCCACCTAACTTTTTTTATTGTTAACTCATGTATGGATTTATTTTAAAATAATGCTATTAGTTATATCTAACTATTCCACTATCATTTACATGACAATGTATTTTTCATTATTTATCTATTATTTGGTAGCATCTAAGATAATATTTCACATTCAATGAGTTTGGGAATACATTTCTCTTGTTTAGATTTCCCTAGGTTATGACACAACTATTATAACTAATATTTCTAGAAGAATATCATTTAATTAGAATTCAGGTGAGAATTTGAAGATTTATTATAGATGAAGTAGAACCTAAGGTATTGAAAAATATCCATTTGATAAGTAATAAATGAGATATATTATTTAATTATGAGTATTAATCCTCTAAAATGATAAACATAAAGGTTTATGGGAATGCATGTAATGAAATATTTTCTATAAATCTTGTAATTATTGGATAATTATGTCTTGGTTATAATAGTTGGTATTAGATAATGGTTTAAATTTCATAAGACACTAGGATGTTATTGGATGAGGATATAGTAAGAGATATAAATTAAATTTGGTGATAATACGATAATTTGGGTCATAATTTAAAGTTATATATAACCCATTAGTTTAGTTGTAGTAATATATAAAATTTTATATTTCATTGGAATTTGGATATGAGAAATAGAGTAAAAATTATTCGAATAAGTTTATGTATAGGAATGCATCCAAAATATTTGGTAATTTATAGATTTTATGATAATATTTGACACTTTACCACCGTATGGATAATGGTAATTGTATTCAGTTATCTAATATATGCACCTAGAATTAATAACCCTGAAACAGGTTAGTTGAGTATCAAATTGATCATCACATGGTGTATGATGAGTTGCCGTATGACTTCACACCTATTCAGGCACTCACACGTGATACTCTTTTTTTAATCATATTATATTTATAAAAAATTCTGAATTTTTTATTATCTTAAGTAATAATTCCAATGATTTGGAGAGAACCAAACCAAGAGATATAAATATTCAACCAAGAGTTTAATAGGTTGAATTGAAAGCTAATGTGATTTTTTAAGAGTTATAAAATTCCAAGGTAGTTTTTTCAAGATATTATTTATGATAATTCTCATATAATGTAAATTTATCATCTCTACAGTCATAAATTTTTTGTTTTAGTAATGGATATTTCTCAAATAATCCCTGTAAAAAATGGAATTTTTAAAAAATGAGGATATTTCCCCAATATGAAATCTAATGGGGTAAGAAGTAGAATGATAAACTTCTTTGTTATTCCTAACAAGTTAAAACAAATTGTGCGTCATTAGGTTAACTAAGTTGAGTTTTCAAACACAATAATTAATATATGTATAGAGTCCCATAGAATATTAGATGATGAAAATTATGATGGAAAGAAAATTCAATTTCATTCATGTGAAAAATGATGGAATAATCACCCACTGAAATGTCTCAAATGAACCATACGATGTTTTATCTTTGGTATATGATGTAATGAAGTAAAATGTTCTTGATGAAAAAATATGAGTTTATTTTACACAATGGGGGAAAATAACCTTCTTCATATGTATCCTCAATAAATTTGTTGATTTAGATGTAAATAATTAGGATTCTGTGGAATCTAGTGAACTCAACCAAAGGATTATGATGAAAATTAACATCGAAAAGCTCTTAGATCATTGGAAGAAGTAGAACCCCATTAAAGTTATATTAAAGTGGATATTGATAAATTTTGTGTTATATGAAAACTTATTCTTAAGGAAACATTTGTTAATGTCTTATGTCCTTTATGAAATAGTTGACGATTTTCTAAGTCTTACCAAAGTAACAATGGTTGATGCCAAATTAGAAATCAAGTACTAAGTCATGTTTATTTTATGGAAAACCATACCTATTTCATTCATATGTGATAATTAAAAATTATGACAACAAAATTTAATTTTTTGGGAGAGAATTTATCTTCCCACGATTTTACTATAAATCTAACCATCAACTAAATAAAATTCATTATATAGATTTCTTTTAATGAAACACTGAACAAAAAAAATCAAAATACATTTTAATAAATAACTATAGGTAATAAATAAAACAATTTTAATGATTCAACTATGTTGGAAAGTATAAATATAAGAACATTTTGTCTAAAATAAACAAATAAATAGAACTAAAGTTTTTTAAAAACAATTCATTTATAAAATATAATTATATTATACAAATAACTAATAATATCACCCTATACATAAAAATTTATTTTTTTTCTAAAAATATCTCTTCAAAAACAAATTTTTTATATTATAAATACATTACTCAAATAATATTTTAATAGTAGTTTAATTGTTATAAGATAAAAAAATATATTTCATATTTAAAATGTAATTATTTATAAAAACTATATTTTCAATATATTCTAAAGTTAATTTTTTAAATTTTACAAATATAGTTCTACCTAATTAACTTCATTTTGGGATTTGTAATAATAATGTCAACTAAGGATAATGTTTGAAGAAGTTTTCTTAAATAATTAAATTTATGTGAATACAAAAAATAATTTATAAAAACAATCATCTGTTTCTTTTATATATCAATAAGTAAGTATAACATAAAAATGTATAAAAACTTTCTTGATAAAAAATATATATATTTGAGTGAAATAATTAATTTTACTATTTCATGTTGATTTAGAAAACCCATGTTTATTATCATGAAAATTATGATATATTTTAATAATAAAAACTACTTTTACAATTATATTTCAATTAATTATTTATATTA
The DNA here is from genome assembly GCA_963277665.1 of Viscum album. Classification (NCBI taxonomy): domain Eukaryota; kingdom Viridiplantae; phylum Streptophyta; class Magnoliopsida; order Santalales; family Viscaceae; genus Viscum; species Viscum album. Next base: position 243,452,980 of record OY728135.1, on the reverse strand, counting down.
AATTTTAGGTTATGGATTTATACTATTGTCACATAACACTAATTTTAGTTAATAAAAAAATTAATTTCATTAAAATCATAAAAATTTATAATTATTTTCTAAACATAACATTTATAGATAAAAATACACTACTTCTATAAATTAGATTTTTTGTGTTACATGTGCTACAATTAAAATTAAATATTCATATAAATGAAAATTTTATTGGATAAAATTTATTCCTTATTTGGATTTAGTAATTCAAAATTATGTAGTATGGCCCATTTTATTAATATTCATTAAAACTAAATTACTTATCAATTTTTATTTACCACAGTTAGAAAACCAAGATTGTAAAAGTGAAAAACTCTGAATAAAATAAATCATGTTTATAACATTTTCTAAAATAAATATTAAATTTATAGATGAAATTAAATATTTCTACAATCCATCATTGTCCACTTTTTCTGGTCTTCCCATATGAAACATGTGATATGATTATAAAAAAAAGTTATATTTACAGAAATTTCATTCAATTAACCTATTAAAGGATATAACATCCACAGTATCAACCAAAATTTTAAAATAATAACAATTTATTAAATATTATATGTGATTAGAAGTACTTATCTTAAAAACCCATAAAATATATTTTATTATATTTCATCACTTCGATAGCTTGTGAAACATGCAACATTAAGTCTAAATGAACTGTGATATAGAATAAAATTATAAACTAGATAATATTTTGGAAGGTATGAATAAAATCATGTATATTAATAAACTTATGGTCATGAAATTATTAAATATAAAAAAATTTAAAAAATATAAAAAATATTTTTTTTCAAAAAAACTATATTTTTCCAAAATTACTGTATAGTCATGCTTTTCCTACATAAATTAAAATTATTTTTCAACTCATTTTAAAAATATATTTGGAAAAAATATAATTATTTGTAAAATTAAAACATAAAAATTATCTTGCGGTGAATTTTTGTGATTTTTCTAAAAGTTTCATTTTTTATGAATAATGAAAAAAATTAATTATATAATGATTTTTTATTTATTTTTTAATATTAAATTATAATATAAATTGGATTCAAAGTTTATTTAGTGAAATTATATATCAATTAATATAATTTAGTTTATTTTAATCATTTTTAAATTGAATTTTGTTATTAAAAACATTGTTTTCATTTAAACATTATGACTTTAAAAGCCTCTTTTCATATCGCATCTACGAGAATAATTTTAAAGTAAAATATTCGACTTATATGATTTTAATTTGGAAAAGGGATTCATTATTTGGAATCATCATAAGATATATTATCATATTATTTCAAAAAAATGTTTCTCCAAAATTAATAATGAAAATAGTAAAAATTAATTACTGTGAGTAAGGTAAAAATGGATTTACCAGGGGTTAAATTGAGATGATAAGGTTAAAAATTGACCTAGAAACTATTACAACACAAATTTGTGGAAATATTTTGATCTTATATCTTTTATTTTCTATAGTGGATTATTTTTAGGTTATTTTCATGATAAAAAGTTTGGTATGAATGAACCTTTTGGAAAACAAATCAACATTGCCACTCACATCACTTATAAAAGGAAATCCATGTCCTATGTTCTCATCATGACCAAAACTATTTAGTTTATTAAATAAATTCCCAAATAACATCCAAAATTACATCTCCTCATTCTATAAGCCTTATTTCTTGAATAAATCCATCTTTAGAATATTTTTTGGTCAATCCGATGGTGGATACCTGAAGAGGTGGTAACATTATTCAATGACCATTTTTATTTTATTTAGTTCTTTACCTCCCTCAATTATTGTTAATACATGGTGATATAATAACCTATATATCTTACATATAATTATATTTTTTTATAATAATTTTTTGACCTACAATCATATCCACTTCCAACAAATGTATTACAAAATTATCATTTTTCTGTATGGTGTATTACCTCCTCACGAACTGTCATTCGTTCTTCCATTTCCACCTATCAAGGTTGGGTATGATGATGGATCTAATATATATATGATTGTTATAACATATTTCTTCCTCTTTATACTTTATATAAATTATAAATTTTTAATATTGATAACTTAGGAGATATGATAACGTTGCTCTTGTATACAAAGGACTACAGCCTCACAAAGCAATGTGATTCATCATTCACTAACACTTTATAAAGAATGTGATAAGGATTATGCTAATTTTTATATGTAATATAAATTAAATAACTATTTTATTCATTAAATGTTTTTATTTCAATAAATATAAGATATGATTTTACCATTTCACTCACATAAAGATGATAACATCATTTATGTATGTGTGGACTACATCTTCTACAAAGCAGTGCGATTCTTTTTTCATCACCACACTATATTGATTATATATATAATTATATTTAAATAAATAATATTGGTGATATGATATTATTAGAATTTTGAAATGGGAAAATATTTTTTACCTTCTTTCCATAATGAAAATTGAAAATTTGAAAGGTTACTCATGTGTATGTATAACCTATCATCCCTATGATTGTATCATAGTCTATTTTTCACAACCATATTTCATTTTTTTAAAAGTATAATTAACTTATAAATATTGTAATTATTTCTGGATTACTGTTATGGATATATTTAAACTATATAATATCTATATGAACCGAATATTTAATGAAGAATCATATATGGGAATCAAGGCAATTAACATTGAAACAATTAAAATATAGAATGATTATCAACAAGTTGGTGAAAATATGACATAAAAGGATTATATATGATATTTTACACAGTATTATGATTATATTATATGTTAATAACATGTTTAAACCAATATTAATGAGGTTAAAGCATGTTCAACCAAAAGGAATCCTCTGAAAAAGATTTCTTCAAAATTTACATTTCATTGAGGCTTACTTGTTATTATAACCCAATTCACTTTTATGCGTTGTATAAACATTCCATTTGACATGTAATATAATGTTTCGTTCATAAATCATGGTGTTGTAAGATTCATGTCGAATTATTTAATCCATTAAAAGTTATTTTACAATCACACATTTGTTTCTTAGTGCTATCATTCTACTGAAACCATATCTTTGTTGTAATATTTTTTCACTTGGAATTACAATTATCATAATCATAAATATTTTTGAGTTATTTATATGATTATTTTCGAAGACATATATTTTTTTACATATAGTATTTACATAGAATGTAATTTTATTAACTGGGGAAATATTGATAAATCATTATCCTTCACTCATTATGGATATCTGATCATAAGTAATATTGATTCATGATTTAAATCAATTATATGATAACAAATAATATTAATACCTAATATAATTTAATCTAATAACTATGAAATTCCTTTATTAAGAATTTAGTTATTATTATCAATGATATTTTCACAACTACATTATCACTGGATGCATTTAATTCTCATTTTATTGGTTTAATGAAATTTTTATTGATTTATTTATATTTATATATTTATTATTCCTTATATCATTATGATATAAACCTTTTTTATTAAATGTAATGTGTGTTCATTTATTTACATTTCCTTGTGTATTATTAATTATTAATTCATCATAGTTTTTTTGTCCTAAAAATTCCACATTAAAAGAGAATAGAATTCCATCAAATTTGGAAAAGGGTAAAATAATAAACCTAAATAAGAATTCTAAGAAAAATATTCAAATAAGTCGAGTATGTGAAGGGTGAATCGATTCTTTGAAGTGAAAATTTCTTCACAGACCGCCCCTTTGGGTTGCATTCCACCGTTTTAGAAAAGTGCCTCAAGAAGAAAGACCGTCCCTAAAAAGTAAATAGTTTACAGGATGAGGCTATATGGTTGGAACCTGTGAACAAAAATCAGATGGTTTGAGGTCATGAAAATTTATTTCCCCCACTTAAAACTAGAAACCCCATTAACAAAACAGTTCACAGGATGAGGTGGAATTGCAAGCACCCAAAAATGATGGCCCATGCTAACTAAGTCCACAGACTCCTACAAATGAAGGTTTATAACCCCAAATATATGACTGGACCACATAGTACATGGTCCCTCAATTATTCTATAATTTGAACTAAAAGGAGACCAAAAGTCTATAAATTAATTTCTAATAAAATTTCTCGGGAAGGTGCAAGCGAAATGACTCCTAGTAGTAAAACTATCCGACTATCTGCAGACTCGAAATCCTTTGTGGATGACCCCTTCGACACAGAGAAGCAGCAACACTGTGAACCATATATGGGAGACCCTTCAAATATTACCCAATATTTTTGGAATTTAGGAATTAATTTATGACCCTATGGAAAAAAGTATATTTCTTTAAAAAAATCCATCATGAAAAGACCCTTTGTGGCCAACCCTTCAAGGAAGATCCTTAACGGAAACTCCTTAACAGACCATTCTATTCAGCTAGCCCTATGTAGGAAAATTCTCTGCCACTAGCACTATGTGAAAAACCCTATGCTATCAATGGTCAATAACACTATTCCAACACCCCCACGCTCTACTCGAGATCAGTGATGGTAGGGATGGTACTGATGTTAAACTATATGAATCTCATCATCGCATCATGATGTTCAACAGTGATACCATTGTCCTCACTACATGAAGTTAAAATTTGATTCCATCATTGAATTTAAAAGGCTTTAAACTGTAGTTTACCCTATATTATAGGAATATGATACTTTTGGTGATGAACACAATATTCCTTATATGCTAAGATTAAGATTCCTCATGTAATAATCATGAGATGACCATCCCACAACCAATTAGAGGGAAATATTCATGGGGTAATCCCCTAACCTTTCCTGAGGATAGAGGCACTTTTTTCCTTCTTTGCCTCATCCTGGGAGGTAGCTGGATGAATCAAAATAGGTGATTATCCAGGTTACCAAAATAATAGTGGATATGGCATGATTAATGTCCCCTCCTGATCCCTCAAGGATGTTTCTTCATTCATCAGCGGATGGTGTGGGTCGTAAGATCATCAGATCTACTATTTCATCTTATTTCTCACACCAATAATGAATTATGTGGGGTTATAGGTTAGTGACGACCATTAAATCCGCACAATCTTCAATGAAAAAAATGGCTAGCATCCATCATTATGCCTCGAATACAAAGAGGCCTTCTCCACAGATGTAAGTACCAAATTCCAAACCCAAATGGGCCTCACACACTGTAAAAGTCCCGAAACCATTCATCAATAGTCAAAGTACCATATTACTAATTAAGCATCACCAAATGGGTATATCTAAAGAATAATCCCCATATCAAACTGAATATAGATAAATCCTCTTACAGCAGACCACCTATTCAGCATAATCCCCAATCATTTCCTTTAAATGGGAATCATACATGTGTAAGCCCCATCCTATGAAACATTAAGGGATTTGATTCCCAAATAAATGGGATACATATGAAGCCTCCTAGAGATCCAAACCCGACATCTGAATCAACCCCAATGTTATACCATCCGAATTTTCAATAGGGTTTTATTCCTTGGGAAACCATATCACTCTCTGGTACCTCTGGACACCTCATCTTAAGTCCCACACTACCCTTGACCATTAACCTTTATCTCAGACATCCTTTGTGTATGATGTTATACTACATTGTTGTTTCCTTTTCACGTGATCATAAAAGGTGATTTGTCCAGTTAAATAGAACAGATCTATTTGGATTCAGATTCCACTTATGATGATATGAAGGAATCCCATCTTATGGCTTCGATCCCAACATCGAAACAATTAGAATCCCACATGGATTACTGAATGCTCCAGATTAACTCATCATGTGGCTCAAAACCAATTTCATCACAGTAAATGAAAAACTAATCATTGATCTATACAATATAGAGTAACATTGATGGAGAACCTCCATTATATATAGATCACTCCATTGATAGAGAATGTTCGATATATATAGGTGATTCCAAACACATGTGTATTTATGGTGGATAATAACCATATTAACCAAGGATTCATGGGAATGAACCAAGTATAGATTCATTAACATGAATTAAATCTATAAGACAGTTTTATGATAAGAAATAATGTCCCCCTAAAAGGTTTTGATGATCTTGAATTCTCATCCTCTTGACTAATGTGATTTATTAAGTGTCATTGACCAATGTTCCTAACTGAACATATGGATTTGGAATGTAGGTCCATGAATGATAGATATGAGAACTAATGGCTGTTTTTGGATCCATGAACAAACCAGTTGGAGTCAATTCGAAGAAATTATACGATACACCAGCAATTGCACACCATTTGACCCCCTACAATGAACCCGACATGAAACAACTCTAATGAAAAATTTAATGGTATAATTAAACTTCATTGAAACCAATATCTTCCCTTATAATTTGACTTATAGAAAAAATTTCATCGCCTTCAGTTTGTTTCTTTTATCCGAAATCCAGAAATCTTACTGTGTTTGATATCCATGGTTATTGTAATGGGAATTATTTTATTCTCCCAAAAAAATGTTGTAGTTTTTGTTTTCAAATGTAATATGGTAATGATGTGTGTATCTTGTTTTCCAGGAATACTAAACTATTAATTATTTTGGGAGGAAATTCTTTATATATTATGCCAATATAATAAGGAAGACACTAACTCCCGCATACTGGGGTCTAGGTTTCAACAGTTGGTATTTCTGGAGGTTTAATATAATCCATAGGGACTAGATTATTGAAAATGTATATTAGGAATCTTTACCCTTTGATTGACATATAGGTTAAATGTATAAGAAGATAATAATGTTTTGGGAAGGTAGATATTATGTTGTTTTTTCTTACAATACATCCATGTATGCATACTATACATGGATGAGGTTTTAGAATAAATGTACTTATGTGTAATAACATCATTCGAATACCAGATCATATATTGAATGTCTTAAACACCCTTTTTGGGTTTTATGAGATTTTAGTTTACAAGGATTAACTATATTTTGGGTTAACATTATTGAATGTATATTTTTTATTGGAAATGTTAATTAAGGACTAATGACTTTATATTTAATAGACATAAAATTGATGTTATTGATAACTTTAATTGTCAATTTGATAATTAACGAAATTTTCATAATGTCAAATAAGATAATTATAAATTTTTGAAAAAAAAAGTTGTATTGAAATCCAAATTAATAAGGTTATTTATAGATTAATTTTATTTCAACGATGACCATCATATTTTTTTTAAAATGTTATATGAATTATATTAATCTAATTTATTTTAAAAGGACGACCCACATACCATGTGGTAACCTGTCATATCAAGAAAGGTTTTGGGGCTTAGTCCCATGATCTAAGGATGATAAGGGTTTATCACGTACTACTAAACTACCAGATGTCCTGGTTAAAAGTCATATTTTATTTCAAATATTTGAAACAAAAATATTAATGATTAACCAGTTGTTTTAGTTTTTATGTTAAGATATTAATTTTTTATATTGGATAATATATTCTAAACATATTCATATTGAAAAATAGTTATAGACATACAAAAAGACATATCACTCTTAAATGGAATTTTTGATTTTTTAAAAGATAAATTTAGAAATTTAGTCATAAAAAATCATATTTTGATATTCATTTATTGGAGTAAGTGATTAATTTGAAATTGATCTAATCACAACTAAAATATGAAATTATGATTATGAAATAGAAACATATTATTTGACTATATTTCCTTAGATTCTTATATATAAAAAATTCATCATCTTTAGGAAAAGGATGTTGAAAAAATTATTCTATTACATTTATATAATTTTAATCATATGGTATTTAAATTTTTTATAGATATATAGTTCTACAGACCATAGAATTATATTAATCATTCACTTAATTTTAACTAATGACCTCAATAACTCTCGATAATTAGTTTTGGTTTTATTGAATGTCCATATATTTACATGCTGTAAATTTTATACTATTTAAAAAACCTGTAATTGGTTATTCCATATGAAATTTATAAATTCATTTCTCTATTTTTAAGAGGATATTTTATTAACCCTTTTAGGATTTTTGTTTTTTAATAATTGTATTTCAAAATTTCAAACCCAAGATTACTAAGATCAATTTTATATTTTGAGGGAAAAATTATTTACGGTTTGGAGAATGCTACACTCCAACATTATAAAATAAGAACAATATTTCCGATAACGTATGAAACAAACTACACCAAGCCTAAATCAATCCCTAAAATGTAAATGTATTTATTTAATTTGAATCACTTTAATAGATTATAAAACATACAACCACGAGTATAAATCTTATACGACATAGAATAACATAATGACAAACCTTTCTGTTTTATGGTATGAAGAAAAAAACTAAATTTTGAAAAATATTGTTATATATTTCTTTTAAATGAAATTATTATTATTGAAAAGAAAATAAATTTTTTCCCAAATAAATATTTTTTCTAAAAGACGGTTTAGGTGTGAATAATTGAAAATTAATTTTTTCCAATTTTAGAAATTTCATTTTAAAAATTAAACATCATTTTTAATTCATCGTACAAATTTTATATTATGTTAATTTTTTGTCTTTTATTGAAAAGATATTTTTTTATGAATAATGAAAAATGCTGCAATTTAATTGAAAATTTTATTTTCAATTAAAATATTTAAAATATTTAATTATAATTTCAATTTTTTAAAAATAAAATTATTTCACTTATATATTAACTAAATAAATTTATGTCCCTAAAATTATTTTTATGTTGAATATTTATATAAGGACATTGTAAACTATTGATCATTTTCTCTAAAAGAATCCACATTCTTGTCACATCTATGAGATTAATTTATATTAATATTTTCCACTTATATTAATTAAATTTTAAAATTTTGATTCCATATCTAGAATTAGAATAATTTATAATTTATAATAAAGTAAATTTTTTTACCCCAGTAAATAGTTAAATAGATAAAATTATTTACCTTAGTTAGGTTTAAAATGGATGTACAAGGGGTTAAATAATGATTGGTTAAAATGAACTACCAACTTCTAAAACTCCCATGGATGTAAATATTTCTACACTATATATTATAGGTTCTAGAATACCTCATTTTTTTCTCATTCCATGATAAATATTTCAGTTTGAAAGAATATTCTCAAAAAAAATATCGGTGTTTCACTCACCTTACTTATTAAAGGCCACCCCTTTCCTCTCTTCTTAACAAATCAAAACCTCTTTGTTTTAGAGAATAAATATTAAATAACTTACAAAAGTATGTTAAATCATCCTAGAATGTCCTTTGGGGAAAACATAATAAATGATACTCGAATAAGATGTAACTCTCTACAAAAATAATTTTTATTTTATTTCTTCCACCACCTCCATCAATTCATATGAAACCATGTTTATTTATAAAAAAAAAATATATTAAATATTATTATTTATTTTTAAAATAATTTAATGACCAACAACTATCTCCACTCCAATCAAATGGGTTACAAAATCATCATTCATGTGAATGATGGACTACCGCATCGTGACCTGATGTAAATAATTATTCTATTACAACCATTAATGGTTAGTTATAATGATGTATATAATGAAACTATTTTCGATAGTTATAAAATAATTATATCTCAGGATTAATTATATAAATTATAACTTTTACCTTCTATATCATAAGAGATATGATAATTTCTCTTGTGTGTATGGTGGACTATAGCCTCACAAAGTGATGTGATTCGCCTTTCACTAACTCTTTATATGGAAGGAGACTAGGATAGATTTAATGATTATGTGATATATACATGAAATAATTATGATATTTATTCCATATTTATCATTTATTAAATATAAATTATAATTTAAACATTTCACTCAATAATGATAGCTTCGTTCCTTTATGTGTGGACTGTCGTCTTCCCGAAGTGATCTGACACTCATTTCATCACCAAATGAAAAAGAGGATATATATATAAGTATTTTTAAATAAAAAATATGGTTTATATGAAATTTATTATATTCATTTAATTACAAAATATTAATCACATATTTTCTAAAATGATCATTGAAAAATGGAAACATTACTCATGCTTACATACGACCTATCATCTCCATTATTCTAACATGGACCATTTTACATTAACATATTTTATGATTGGTTTTAAAAGTGCAATTATTTTATAATTATGGTAATTATTTCAAAATTAATGTTTTTTATATGATTAAACAATATAAATTTCACACAAACAATATCTTTCATGATGAAAGACACATGAGAAAATATGGAAATTAACACCCCAAACAATGAAAATATAGAAACATTTTTTAACAAATAGGTGATAAGATGTTATAAAATTATAATATATGATTCTATAAATATTAATATGGTTCGAGTATAAGCTAATAACATATTTAAATCCACTATACATGAGGTTATATATTGTCCATCCATAAGGAATCATGAGGTAGGGGATTCTATCTCAATCTACATTCTATTTAGAGTTATTAGTTATTATGCTCCAATGAAATTTTATGTGGTTTATATACTTCTTAAATGAAATTTAATAACACTATTCATTAATAATTCATGTAATTTTATGTTTCAAATTGGATTATTTAATCCAAGTTGATTTGAGTTGAAAATTACCATTCTATAAAAGATAATTTGTAATCTCACCTTTTTGTGCAAGTTATCTTTATATTGAAACCAACACTGTATTTTAGGAATTTTTCATTGGACATTAAATTCTGATTAAATATCAATATTAATTTATCATGTATAAGATTATTACTTGAACTATAAAATAATGTTTATATATTATCTTTACATTGAATTTTATTTGATTAACTTGGGAAATATTTATAAATATGTATCCTTTACTCAATACAAATTGTTGATAATATGGAATATTGATTTGAGAATAATTTATTTGATATATGAGGAATGATTTTGACCTATAGTTATGATTGGGACCCAATATTATATATACCTTAAATGTATCAAAATTCTTATGAGGTGAATTATTATGCCAAAATAAAATCTATTAGCCAAACCCAATTTTTTTGTACCGAATAGTTTAAACAACATTTTTAAAGGTATTGATTATATAGGTGTAATGATTCATGAGATCATGTGTTCTAATAATTATGTATATTATTCATTTATAATTCATTTATTATTATCCATGATATTTTCCAAATGATATTACGTTTGGATGAATTTAATTATCAGTTTATTGATTAAATAGAATTCATGTTCAGTTATTTAACATGCCATAATGATTATGTCGTATCTAATTATTATAGAAAAGATATTTATTAAATTTCATGTCTTTTCAGTTATTTACCTCTCCATATTGAATATTTTTTATTCATCAATGATATCATGTTCTTTGATTAACCCTTACTAAGTATTTTATACCACCCTTATTTAGTTTCCTTTATCAAGAATTTCTAAAGTGTACTATGTTCTATAAGAACGGATTTTCTAGAGGGAATAATTTTATTCTAAAAATATGTTGAAATTATATTTTAAAATTTAATTTGGGAATATTCTGTGTATCTTGTTTACCAAAACTATTAAACTATTTAGTCTATTTGGATGTTATTCCTTGAATCTTATACCAATGTAAAAAGTTAGACATCAACTCTGAGCTGTTGAGGTATGGGTTGATACATCCACATCATTTCAAGACTAATTAAAAAAATTACCTCCTAAAAAACGCAACCCCATTCTCATTGTCACACTCTCTCCTTATCTTAAAATCATTTTTCATTCCAACAGACAATGTTATAGATCTTTAAAGTGTTACCCGAGGTAGATCATCCAAAGGGTGTGTTAATTTTCTCAAGTGATATCTCATAATTATAATCTTTATATACACAATAAAAAATATTACAACCATTAAATTATGTTATCAATAGTATTATTATTTTTTAATATTTTATAATACTAATTTAATATCCATTTTCTACATTACATAAAAACTATTTGAAAAATGAGTATGTCGACAAGTGTATTTGCAGACCACCACCTCCATGACTAATATAGATGATATTTCATCAAATTGTTTTAATAATAGTTATAAACAAATATTTAATGGATTAATATAACTTTTATGACATTATTTAGATTATGAAATTATAAATCATTCTGCATATTCTTCTAGGTCTATGGAAAATGGACATTTTGCATGTGCAAATGTGAGGACTACAACTTCTGTTGAAGGGATTCTTTTCATCTTCAATTAGAAATTTATTATTCATAAATATATCTTATAATATGAATCACCACCTTTAAATAATTAAATAATATCATTATTCTTATGTGTTAATTATATTTTTTAAGAGAGTATTTTTCAAAAACATACTCACCCATATATTATAGTTTATTATTGATTGGGATAGTTTAACAACCTATATGAACAATGATATAAATTTATATCATGGATTAAAGGGAATCATAAATAATTGTGTTATTATAAATTTTTGGGAAAATAATTATTGGTTTTTTCTTTGTTATTGGTCAAAATAATAATTATTTTTTCATTAAGCTTCCATACTTTTATTCATTTATAATTAATTAAAGAAGCATATCTCTATATTTTTGTAATGGAGTTAAACCTAAAATACTATTGAAATGATTTTATAAAATAATAAATTATTTTCATAAAATATATTCTAGTACCAATAATGACCATGGAATGATAAAGATTGAAACTATAAACAAGAATTTACATTACCATTGTGAAACTAGTACTAAACCAAAATTTAAAGCATTAACATATGATAATGAAAATAAAATATAAATAACAAATATATTTTTAATAAATTACAATGGATTAGGTTTAGAAAATTATATATGTATGAATATTTGTTTTAAAAGGTTTATTATTATAGTTTTTTTTAATAAATAAGGGTATTTCATGTTCGACAAAGATTGACTAATAGTAAAGGGTTTCCATAACATAATTTCAAATTTTGGAATTAGAGATTATTCATTAACCCCAATATAATTAGATAAATTATTTTATTCTATGATTGTATAAAATTAAATATCCAATTTCTTAATTTTATGATTAAAAATAATTTTCAGGAACTCGTTTTCGAAGAAATTGTACACCAATTATTATGATATTCATAAATGATTTTGTTAAATAAAACTTCATTTCTTAAGGTTGTAATTTAACTTCTTGAACATCATTATTCTATGTCACATATATGTTATAATAAAATTTTCCTAATATATTACCCTTTACCTCTCTATAAACAATTAAATTTGTACTTAAAAACCCCTTCCCTGATTAATTTCATGCTCATAAGAGTATGAAGTTTTTATGGAAAATTTCCATTATTTATTATGGTTATTTCTATTCCACATCCACATTTTCTATAATCACATATATTCTCCATTATATTTTTCATAGTTATTGTATGTTATCTCATGTTTATTTCATTTTTTCCCTATCCTAATTTCAAATGCATATTCAATTATACTTTTTATGATGTGAGTTTAAATATGTTATTTCCAAAATATGAAAAGGGTTTCCCTTTTAATGTCGATATTTTTCTCCCTCCCCAAATATGATGAATTTAACCATTCATTATTTTCTTAATAATCTATTATAGAATATTATTTTTTAAATTATAAAATTGCATAAAATTTTAACTAATCATTTTCAAAAAGATTTTTGAATGTAACCCATTGATTTATCTTTTATGACTATATAAAAAATGTAAAAAATAATTTACGATTTTCATTTCAGATTTCAATTTATTAAAAAAATACCTATTTCGTTTGGAGTAAAGTTTCATGAATCACCCTCCAAATTCCACTATAAATTATTCCATTAGGTGATTGATTTTTGGGTATAAACTGATCTAATTCTTGATATTTTTTATATAATTCCATTTTAAGTGTCTATATAATCAATGTGAATTTAATATATGAAAACATCCTTTAAATATTTTTGGTTTCTTTAAAGATATTCCTTAAGGATATCATAAAACTTCTATCTCTGAATGGATTATAATCATATAATTAAATTAATTTATTTTGTATATTATTTACATAACCATATACCAATTAATCTATATTTTAAGTCTTAGAGATTCTTATATATAGAAACATTTACTTAATCGATTAAAAAAATATTGACAATTAAAATACTTTTCAATTCAATAGAAATATTTATTGATTACAAATAAATTTTGTTAATATATTTTATATTTTATTTATTAATTTTAATGATAAATTAATTGGTCTTAATTAGTGATGTGTGGGTCATGAAATAGCCCTTTGATAAATAGATAGGTCTCATGATACCAACTATTTAGTTTTTTTTTTGATGCCTTTCCTATTTATATATAATGTCCTGAATAATGCCTTGATGGAAAGGTTATGATTTATAAAATTATCCACTCTATACATATAAATAAAATTATTTTTATCCATTTTATTATATTTATTTTATGTCATATATGTGTTTATTTAAAACATATTAGATAAAATATGTTACATTTTTTGATTATCATTTATTTTCTAACATTATTTTCTTACCTTTTTTATTATATGATAGCTTTTTGTATAATAATTCCCTTAACCGGAATCTAAACACACCATTATTATATTTTAATTTACCTAGGTTGTGGATATAAATATTTAATAAGATATTTATAGAATAATATAATTTTTGGTGAATTTATAGGGGACATATATGAATTATTAATGTGCAATTAGTTCGAATGTAGCTATAGAAATATCTATTTAATGATAAATTTAAGGTCTATATTTGTTAATTATGTATCATAATTCTATAAAACTCTAAAAATTGTCATTAGAATGAATTTATTGTTATATTTGGTATAAATAATGTAATTATGGGATAGTTACATCTAGGGTGTCATGGTATAGTATTATTGGGAAAATGTTTTAGATACTCACGAATAATAACCTACAAAGAAAAAAACTACATATATAGGTTATATTTGTTTGTGTTGGAAATTTTTTAACTACCTTGGTCATTAAAAGGTTAACATATAATCCAACCATGGAGACAATATGGACTTTATAAGAATATTCTTTAAGCCAAAATTCACTCGTAATGAATTTTCTAAATTAAGCATTTCCTTTATAAGTTATAATAATAATTCAAAAATAGTTCATATAACCCTTATAGGTACTTGAGAATATCAAGATATAAGCAATAAATAGTATAATAAATTTTTCTAGTATATTTTTGGAAAACACTACTCATAAATTCCATACACACTAAGGGTTCATTAGTTAATCCAAAATGACTTATAATAAATCCAAATGTCCATACCTAATATAAAATATAGTATTTGGTACATCATTCACCTATACTCTTATTTTTTAATAAAATGAACAAAGATAAATCATTAATAAGTATAGATCACTTTGAATATGGTAAAACAAATTCATCAATTATTGGAAAAAGATATGAATTAATTTTCATAATGGAATTGAATTGTATATAATAAATTATCATCCTCATAGAACCATCCTTATTTCATAAAAATAGGATATTTACATCCATGTTGAGACACTGGTGAACATAAATATAATGTCATAAAGCTCATGTATTTTTTTCTTTGTCTTCACCAATTAAACTTATGCCACTATATAGGAAGTATTAGATGTACGTTTTTAGGGATATATCCAATAAAAAATCTCATATTTTGGCTGATGTGTAGGTAATTAATCTATAAATACATCAAGTTATTGTAAAAAATAGTGAAATAATCCATCCATAGGATATGCTTCCCATCCATAGATTACATTATTTCTCCTATATCCCCATGAATTTAATTATGATGAGTTATAAGAGGCCTCATTATATAGGGATTAGGTAGTGAATTCATCACTCTAAAATTAAGGTATTTTTCATCCATCAAAATATATAATCACATTATCTTCATTGAAATACAGTTTTCAAAAATTATTTTAATTGATGAATCCTTCATTAATGTGTCAGGGGATGATTCTATATTCCTAAAAAACGTACAAGATATAAAAGTGTGCATATATAGATAATAGTGTATTGTATTAATTAATGTTGGGTTGTCTAAGTACTTAATATTATATTATTTAGGACTTAAAATTCTACTACAACAATTTAATTAACCCAACCTATCCTCTTTGGGCTATTTTATGGTATATTCCCCTGATGTTTATAGTATTTACTTGAATGTCATCTTTTTTTTTGAAAATAATGCTTTATATATTAATGGTATCTATTTTATATTTTTATTCTTAAGTATGGTTGTCTTTATCTATACTCATATAGAAAACACTATTTTCTTTTATGAAAGTACCAAGGTATTTCTTCCTCATGTTTTATAATGTTGGGAATCCAAAAAAGACTATCTTCTATTTAAAAAAATTTATCTCTAAAAAGTACTCAATCATCATATTATTCTCTATAATAACGTTGAAAAAATAATACATCAATAACTCTTTATTGGTTTTTATATCACCTTTCGTTTCCTCCTCATAAGAGGAATATGATTTTGATATAAATTCCCTTTAAGTAAATGGATTTAGTCCATAAATTATGTGATGAATATATATTTAATGATTTTATATATAGGCTACATCATCTATTTATATACATATAAATTTAATCTTATACTCAGCACCATCTTCCTTCACATTGTGTCTAATGTTTTTAATTATATTTCCATGTCTTATATTTTCTAATGTGGAAAATAATTTTTATATAATATCATCATATATTATTTTCATTCCAAGATTTCGATTTATTAAAACATCTTACCAATTTGAATCAATGAAAACCATTGATCTAAATTTCCAAATTTAATATATACCTACATGATTACCTTATAAAATGTACTATATCACATTGAAAGGAATATCTTTTCTAAAAAATTAATCCATTATTTTGCTACAAATAGATTAGTTGTTCTGTTAAATAATGGTCGTTATTTCTACCTTAATTAGTCCACTATTGTTACACCATTTTTTGAAGAAAAAATCTATTCCTTACTCAAATGTTATTACACATAAATGAGTATACATTGAAAATATTTTGATTATTGTATCAACTATGGAACCATCCTAATTGACCTACATAGGAGTGAAATACTAGCATTGATTAATGTTTATGATATAATTTACAATACATTAATAATGTGTCATTTCTGAAAAATGGAATAAATTTAAGTGGTTCAAAAAGTTCACGATCATAGTACACCATTTCTATGAGTTTATTTCCAATTAATATTAAAATATTTTTGTAAAAAAAATTATTTTCTAGATTGTTTAATGATTTGATGTCAAACACTGAAATTCTAAATCTAGTTCTCAAGGATTCTTCTAAACATGCTCAAATTCCATTTGCAACACCTTGACTCCAATAAAATATAGGTGACTGTTATTTTAGTATATTGGAATAATAAAAAAGAGATTATAGTACATTAGATCTAATAGTTTAGTAGTCTTTAGAGACTAGATACAAATGTGTTCTATATAATAATTTTGAAAAAATATTTTTTTCATTACAGTTCAATGAAGGGTTTATTATTCTTAAATGAATATCCTTAAATCATTCATATAAATATTATTGATTCCCAAAGGAACATGGGAATACAATTAAGTGGTGAAATTTGGTGATCAGTAAGGTTTAGCATAATTTGGAAGCTATAAATGAATACATATAGAATAAATTTTGTGATAGAAATAAATTGTAATAAAAAAATTCCATCCAAATGATAATAAGGGAATGAAATATGTCTGTGAATAATATAGTAATGGAATTATGTAATAACAATAATAACACATATTTTTTATAAAAACTGAATGCATATTTAAAATATGATAAACATACCATAAATACCTAATGACAATTCATCATATATAAATAGGTAAGGCATACATCAAACACTCAAGAAAATTTTTCTCATGAATCATCATGATGCATCAAGGGTATATATATTTTTAGGTCCTATATGTTAATAATAAGTATAAGGAATCAATCATATGAAATATTTTAGATACAAATTCATATCATAATTTTCCAAAAGGAACCATTCAGACACATGTCTTAGTAATCAATACACGTCCTTCCAAAAGTATGGGGTATATAATTTTTTCAACAATTTCCCAAAACAATTGAATTACATTTCTATATAGGTGAATATGAAACATTATACTGTGAAATATATGATTTTCATAATGGAATATAAATTATCTTTGATGATAACATTGTAAATTCAGATAATTTTATCATACATGGGTATTATTTGGAATTATTCACGTTAATGAAATTGTTCGGAAATAATTTAATTATAGATAATGAAATATTGAATATTATAATAATGAAATATATTCTCATTATAATTTTTAATAGGGTATTATAAAAATATTTGAAGATATTTTATTGATATAATAATGGAATTTTATAGTGAAACATAACAACATTTGTTATTGAAATGAAAAGTAATTCAATGACATTTGAATGAGAAATGATGTAAAACCTATGAAAACCTTTAGTTTCTTATATCCCTTCAGAAATAATGAGAATAGAATCCTTATATACATCAAGTTTGGGATTTATATATATAAATGAAGATAATGGTTTTGTAAAACCCTACCTCAGTAAGTCTCCTAAGAAAAACTCATATAGTTAGATTTGAAATAGAAATAGTGATAAATTTTGGTACTCATGCCAATAAAATTATCTACCAAAAGTTTATTGATGCGGAAAATGTGAGAAAATATGATTATGGTTTGAGTTTTGAGGAATAG
This sequence comes from Viscum album, assembly GCA_963277665.1. NCBI lineage: Eukaryota > Viridiplantae > Streptophyta > Magnoliopsida > Santalales > Viscaceae > Viscum > Viscum album. The sequence goes on along the minus strand of OY728135.1, from coordinate 243,434,192 downwards.
GAGGATGGGTGATTTTTATAGAAAATGAGGTAGTTTTATGTACTAATTTCTAAACAATGATATCATCTTTAGGTTCTGGAAGAAACGAAACCATTGGCCTTCACGGGGTTTCAACCCATTTTTTTGAAATTTAGATCCATGTATTTGAATCCTACAATTATATGAATAAATCACTATTAAATCAAATATTATGAATAAAAAAATAATTCTTAAATAATTTTTTTTGTATTTGTAAAACAAATTTTAGGATTTGGTAGAATCTATATAGGTTTATAAAAATATTATTATTTAAATGAAATAAATTTAATTAAAGAACATATCTTTGGTCAATCAAGAAAATACATTATCAATAACTTTATTTTTATGTAATACTTTTATAATAATACATAATTTATATTTATACTATATTTTACTCTTTATCTATAAACTTATCTCATTGAAAAAAATTTAAAAAAAATTAACCATTAGATAATTTCAAAAGTTTGTTTCCAAATTGAATGGCAATTTTATGAAAAAAAACATCTATATGTGAGTAATTTAATAATAAAATAAAAGAACTTGGGTATTTTAAAATCATTTATTTATCACTAAAAATTGAAAATTCTCATTTATAATTAATATATATATATATATATTTACATTATTATTCATGAATATTTATTATTTATAATTAATGAATACCAAATGATTTGATTAATTTTGTAACACAGATTTATATATAATGGAATCATTACTATTAAAATGGTAATATAAGTAAATTAATATTATTATATTGAATTCCATAATGATTATATTTTAATATTCACCTCACACTTCAAATGATCATATTACTCTGACATATACAATTCAATCCAATATCTAAATTAATCTATATTCTTATCTTAGTTTAAATACCCTAATTATTCTATTTATTATTTATTTCTTTCTAATATTAGTGTGTCTTAAATAAATATAATTATTTTTCCAGTATAATCCTCCAGATTTGAAGATTATAGTGATAACCTATATTATTATGTGTTTTATAACACTATTTTCAACCAATATAAAGAATATAATTTTAATTTTCTATTTTAATACCATGTGTCATAGAATTATGATGAAATAATAAAAGTTTTAATGTGTAGTAATTTTTTCCCATGAACATTGACATATAACCCCAGGGGTCTCCTTTATTACATTAATTTCCTACCCAACACACTATATTTTATTACCCATTATGGTTTCTTAACAGACTAATGATTATCCAAACATTCCAACTCATGTTCTATTTATGTGATTATTCTTCACTCACAGACACCCAAGGAAATATACTAAGTGGTCACCCATCTTGACACTACTCCCAACCAAAAATGATTAAATATGTAGTTCTAATAAAGATGGACTCCAAAAAGAATGTTGTACATTATATCCATGGGAAGTTACATGTATCCTTTTAGGTTTCACTTTTTCATGGGTTTAATAATACTACCCCATTTATATAAAAAAATCCATCATTTTGGTCCCCATACAAAAATATAAAGATGTTCGACTATACATATATTAGGGTATGCCTTTGATACAATTTTTCATGACCCAACCATCCACAAGTCATGAACTACTAATAAAACCCCATGGATTTCCTATAATAACATAGTTACCTTCCCAAAACATCAAATTCCATTACCATTTGTGTCTCTATTAAGTATAATGACTGTCCCCATAAGCGAAAAAATGTTCTCTCATTGTTCTTTTTCTTTACTCACACACAACCTGGGAAACATGCTCGATGGTCACCCATCATAACTCTTATTAAGGATAAAAACAACTGACTATTTTTTTTCTAATAATGTATTATTATAAATATAATGGTGGTCCTTGTTGATTTTTTTTAATAATTTTTATCCTTTTAAGTCTCTATTTTTCAGGTGTGTTATAATATTTCTGTAAATTGTAAATTTTCAAAATATCTGATATATGAATAAAATCAAAAATAGTGCTAGAATCATCATTAAACTTATAGTATTTCATCTAACCACTCTATGAAATAATGTTATACAATTAGGCTATACATATAAAAAATAAAACGGAATGTGAAACAAACATATGAAACATATTTCCTAAATATGAAGTATTTTTTAAAATTACATTCTTTATCAAGGTATTTTGGATAATATGTAAAATTATTTCTTGTTAATTTGAATCATTTATTGAATTCTAAAAAAAATCTTATGAATCATGAAATAATGTGATACCCACAATTTTGGGTGTAGTTGTTTGGGTTCAGGGTGGAAAGTTAGAGGGTAAATCCATGAGAGTCTTTCATTACTACATTTTTCTTCCCCTATATTGTGTATCAAGGTGGAAAATATAATTGATATTTTATTAAAGTTGACCTAAAATTATCCTTATTTAAAAACATTGTTAGTTGGTACCTAAGTTTTAATGTAACATTTCTATTTATTTTGTGAAAAAAAGATAAGGTTGGATAAATATTAATTTATTTAATATATCTTTTTATTATTTTTCCATTATAAATATTCCAATGAAATGGGACTCAATAAAAAAATCTTGATATAGATTTTAATTTAATATTTTATGCACAAACGATTATGAAATAATATTTAATGTGACTTCAAAATTACTATTTTCACATTTCAGGACTGTTTATGAGAAAATTTAAAAAGTTGATCAAAATATAGTGAGTCATTAATTGTAACCTCATATAGAATTTATACCTATAGTTTTTATTATAATACAATTAAATGGTTAACTAAAATATTTAATCTCATTTTTATCCTAAATCTCCACATTAAACACATAAATTAACACCATATATCTAACCTTCATGGGATTTAAATGACCTTTTATCAAAATTTATCTCACAGATATGTGGTCTAAATAAACTATTGCAGTAATTAATAATACATATTAATTTAATTTATCATGTGAAAAACAATGGAAATGAACTCCATCTATATGGTGGTGTCTTTTTTTTGGGATTCATATAATATCCATGAAGTATATGCAATCACATATGACTTTTCTTCCATATTTTTATTATATTTTCACCAATAACACTATTAGATGCATCATACATCAACTTAATAGGGAGATAAAAACATGTTGGGTTGATGATTTATAGATTTATAATACTCCAATTTAGATCATAAAGCAATTATTTACAATAATAACGCAATATATTGTCAACATATTTTCTAATAATGTTGACAGTAATAATGTAATTATATTAATTTTTTTTAAATTTCATTAATTGAACTCGTTATAGATAGAGGCACAAAAAAATCCTTGGAAAAAAAATATTAAAATGAGTTTTTATATAGATTTCATGAAAAAAATACTCAAACGGGGGAAGATGAAGCTTATCCTTTTTAGGACTCAAACATCTAAAAATATATAGATCGGAAGATTTATATAATTTTTATCGAATTTAATCTTAAGGAAATTCATAAAGCATGAAATCATTCCCTTATTGGAAGATTAATTAAAATTAATGGTGCTAAACCCTCTAAAGTGGAGGAGTTGAAACAAAAATAGAATCGAGTATCTATTTTTTGAATATGGAAGATGATTCCCATTGGAAAGGGACAAATTCATTTATTATTCCAATTATTCCTCTAGAGATCGAAAAAATGGGAATCTAGATTTTAAAATCTAAACCCTAGGATATATAGAATATTATAATGTGATATTAACTTTAACCAATGTCAGAAAAAACACAACAATTAGAATGTTTATATTAGGGTTTATGGTCTTGGTTGGATGTTTTATCACCCATGGACCATTAATTAGAATATTTTTCTCAATTTTAATGTCATAATAGACTATTACACTATCAAATAGGATTTTATGATTTTTTCCACTTCATGTCTAGCTTCATTGGAATTTTCAATGATATGATCCTCTATTTTTTAAATTAGTTGGAATCTTTGATATAGTGAATGGAACTTCTTGAGAATATTTCTCTTTTTGATATAGAATAAGATAAGATTACACACTATATAACAAAGTAATAATTATTATTCATTACTAATTAAGTTTATTAATTCTTGATATGGTAAATAAAATAGTTTATAAGACTATTCAAGATAGAAGTGGGGTGAAAGAACCATTTAACATATTTTATACTAATGGTCAAATCCTGTTTCTCGAAGGTTGTTTTATGAGTCTTGAATCTATCAAGGACGTCATAAATAATTATGTGCCAGTTACTAATAAATATATAAACTAGGATACAACTCATATTTTCTTCACTTGTAATTTTAACTATCATGAGAATATTATTATCATAATATGTATTCACATTAAATATGGAAGTATTCCATTCATATATTTGGTCATACATTTTCTATAGGGGTGACCTGATGCTACAAAATTAAGTAAAAGTTTTATAATATTAATTAATAGTATATATCTTAAAAATGAAAATCTATAACTCAAGATGGAAGGATATCCCTTGCTAATTTCCTTACCATAATAAGCTAGTATTTTCCTTTATGGATTATAAATAGCATAGAGCCATGATAAAAATTCTAAATCCAAGAATTATGAAAATTATATGGATTCTAGATATATTTTATTGGAAGGTTGAGGTGGTAATATATAAAACATGTTTAAAATAATTGATGGATGGAGAAATTGGGACAAAAAATGGAAATGTTAAAGGAAGCACATCATGATAAATTTGTTGGGGCTTCTAACCAGAAATATAAGAATTAATTAGTTTTTAAATAAAAAATAAGTCATTCAAGTGGGTTATGTAAAGATACACTAAACCCTTCCCTATATCTTATGTTATATTAAAATACTTGTATAATTTCTGTGAGTCATAATCAATTGAAGGATTCAATTAATTTTAATCTTAGATCCAGGAATGATTGGTTAATTTATCCCATGGTTGATAATTTTTCATCTGATTATTTAGGATCCCAATGTAAGGATCATGTAAAAAAGAGGATTTTATTTTGAACAACTTCCTTCCCATATTAGGGAGGTTATATATTCATTTCCATTCATTCATAATAAGGATATATACATTGGGAACCAATGGGGCATGGAACTCTAAATTATATGTTTTCTTACCAATTCTGTGTGGCCATGCCTAACGATATGTTATAGAAACCTATTCATAACATACATAGATATTGCATTATTTTTGAAATATTTATTATATTAAATAAACACACTCCTGGGGACAATAATATTTTAGTGTCCTTTAGAAACATGGAAACATAAACACAGGTCCATGAGTGAGCTATGTCATCTCTAACTACATTTTTTAAAATTAGAAACCTTTTTAGACATATCATACAAAATATATATCTTTATAACATGGGAAAAGGAAACATATAAAATGGTTAGCCCATATGATCAGTAAGGGTAAACAAGGAAGATTAGTAAGAATAACACGAGCATAAGGGTATGAGAACATAAGCTAAATATTTAAAAAACATACCCGTCATATTTGAGATCACAATATTGAATCATTTCATAATGATGTGAACTTAAAAATTCAGGAATCCTAATATAATCAAAATAAAATGATCTATCAGAGAAAAATATAGGCATAATAAATTGATTTTTTGACATATATACAAGAACATTAAATCATTTTCCTATTGTTCAACGCTCACTGCCAACTCCATCCTAGTAGACAAATTCCTTTACTGTACTTATTTAACTCCTCTTTCCGACCATTTATTACTATACCAAGTTTACTCATCTTTCAGGACATGTATTTTTTATTGTTTTTTCATCCCATTCTTTCAACTTCTATCTCATGATACATAAAAATATTTACCCACTACATTGGAGGGAGATATAGGTCCCACTCTTTACATAATTAAATCATTTATATGTGTCTCAAAAGACCATAAGTATTCATCATATCACAAACCATGAAATTAAATGAGTGTCTTAAATACATAATCATACCATATATTATGTAAAAAAATACATGTTTCATAATTATTTCATCATAGAATATCATATTAAAAAAATAATATTTCAAAATAATTTCCTTATATTATAACATGTCAAAGATAAATGGGTTTCATAAACATCATATTCTCAAAAAAGAAACCATTAAGAGAAAAAATAATAACATTAACCTTTATAGTATCACATAAAAAACATAGATGTAAAATAATTTTGAAAGGCAATTGAAAGAGTTTATTAGAAAAATATCACTACCACTTTGAAAAAATCATTTCAAAATATAATTATTTTTGAAAATTTACTTTGTGGAATTTTTTTTGAAAATCAATAAGATACCATAATATTTGGGAACAATTTTCATTAAAAACAACATCTTAAACTTTCAATGTATTTTTTAGAGAAATGACAGTCATGATGGTTGGTAAATCTATACATGGAATAAATATTAAATGTATATTCTTTATGCACTGTAGAGTTTTTATAAAAGTTACTTAATCCAAAAATTACAATAAGGTTCCTTTGAAAAATTAATAAAAAAATAAAAATTTTCATTAAAAAAACATTTTTAAAAGGATATAAAAGGTATTTTGAATGTCTATTTAGAAAATATGTTTTTTTAATAAAACTAATATTACACCAAATATCTAAATTAAGAAAAATTTTCTTCTACACAATTAAATAATTATATTAAGTACCAAAGAGTGAGAAGATTATACAATTACTTGAAGGATTCATTATTACAGAGAGGAAAACAAAATTCATGACAATTCTTAATAGATGGAACATAGTATTTCATCGATGGAAGCATCATCATAAATAATCCTTATAAATGGTGAGATTGTATAAATAAATTCATACAACATTGGTCACTTTGAATCAATATTGCAATGAAGGAATATATCTAAATTAAACTTAAAACATCATGAAGATGAAAAATCATGATATTACATGTCAAATGGTATGTATATACACATAGTGAAAGAACATATTTCCATAACCTAATATACATATTAAAGAATGAAAAATGAGACAAAACCCCCTTACTATTTTGGTATCATCTTAACCATAAATCCCATGAAATTTAGATCCATAAAATCATATGTAATTCACAATAATTCTCATTTTGTCCGTCACACACAAGAATGATGATTTTGTAACCCATTAAATGAAAGAGAGAGGGTTTTTAGGTCATATAATTAACATATATATATCTCACTATATTTAAAATAAATAAATTATTATATATTCATGATATAAAAATTAATTAATTGTTATTAGGATCAAATAATAAAAAAATTCTTTATCGATGAATGTTACCTTTTCATTGGGTGTCTCCTTTTTTCTTTGCACTATAGGCCTTCTGTGGTTGGATTTATATCCAATGTACGGATAATTGTATTATATGATGTAATTTAGAAGTTATTTTAGTAAGTATTTTACAAACCATTTTGTTTTGAAGGTGTGAAGATATGGGAATATGGGTGTCCTTTTATAAGGTCGGTGAGTGGAAAACTTTTAGATTTTTAAAACAGAGAATTCTGACCCCATTTTTTCATGTAGTGTGGATCCAATAATATAAAAAACTCTTAAATATGATTTATAAGGTCTAAATATGGAAACAAATTGGGTTTTTATATGTTTTGTGTCATTTTATCACCACAAATTCAATTTTTAACCACTAAGTAATCTAGTTTTTTATATAATAGATGTAATTAAATTTAATTTATTCCAATAATCACATTGGTAAAAAATTAAGTTGGAATAATTATAAATTGAAATTTTTATTATTCCAAATATATAATAAAATTTTCCAAATTCAATGTACTTATGTTTCATAAATTAATTTAAAATTAATCACCTAGTGTTGTTGAAAAAGTGTCGTTTTAATGTGAATAATTTCAAAATATTATTATGTTTTATTATTCAATTTCAATATAAAATTGATTAAAATAAATTAAAACTGATTAATATATATATTGTTTGACTAAATATTCTTAAAAACCAAATTAAATTATAAATTTACTATATAAATAAATTATGTTAAAAGGTAGTCTTCAATTAAAATCTAATATTTTCCACTATTCATCAGAAAAATTAAATAAATCCCAAAAAATAAAAAAAATTCCCCCTAAGAAAATTTAAAAATTATGAATTAAAAAAGTAATATTATTTTATGAATTTCATATTTAAAAGTTTCAGAAATGAACATTATTACTATTCACAAAAATTCATAAAAATATTTTTTTTGAGAAAATAGTATTTTTAAAAACATATAAAACATTACCCAAAATTATGTATTTAACAAGAATAAGTGTTAATTATATAAAAAATTTAAATTTAATAATTAAAAAATATCTATCACTATTAATTTCACTCTTTTTATTTGATAGGTTATAATGGTCGTGTTTTAATAATCATTTTAATGATATATAATTATTTTGTTAAAACTTAGTGTCACACATAAGAAAAGATAAGATATTTTTGGGTAGAGTGCATGAATAACTTGTTGTAGCATATAAAATATTATTAAAATAGTTTATCAGGAAATTAAATCCATCAATGAAATATAATTAACACAAAAAAATAATATACAACTCAAGTTGTTGCATTCCATACCCCTTAAAATAAATTTCTCCTTCGAAATTCTTCATTCAAGTACAAAAAATAATGATACATATTCCTCATAATATCCTCATGTTCCCATGCTTCTTTTTCAAAATTTTAGTTTCTCTAAAAAACATAAACCAGGTGAGTGGACATTTTTTTTGGGAACTTTCTCTATATGATCTGGAATCTCTACAAGTTGTCCTTCATAAGAACTGTCACACTCCAAAGGTATGGCCTCCGAGTTCAGCAGATTTGAAGGATTATCTATTTAAATCCTTTAGAGATATAAATTTAATACAATTTGTACATGAGAGATGTTTTTTTAATGCACTAAGAAATATTCTATCATCTAGATATGATCCATAATTTAAAAGTTATTGATATACTTTAGTCTAAGATACCATTTCTTCTCAAATCTCATGACCTTCATGCATTGAGAAAATTTTCAAAACACCTTTTTAAAAATTTCAAATTCTTGATCTTGTGGTTGATTATTTTTACAAATTTTCAAATAACTCTAATATTATCTAATATACGCATAATTGGATTTGACCTTCCCTTCCATTTCCTCATCTATCTTATTTCCAAACAAAATTATTTCTCCATCTTCCTTCCAACACATTGGAGCTATACATATCATTATATAGAGGTATTCATAAGGATCTATCTAAATTCATGAGTGAAATCTATTATTGTAAGAAAAATCAACTATTGTAAGTTTTTGATTCGAACCTCCTTTTAAATTCAATGAATAATATAATAATATATCCTCTAGGTATTGAATAGTTTTTAGACTGACCATCTTTTTGTGGATTATATGAAGTTATAATACTCAATTCTATATCATGTTCTTGTTGAAAACTTCTCCAAAATATTACGGTAACCTGATAATCCCAATCTGATACAATGTGATTAGTGACTTCATATAGTGATATAGAGAGAAGTGTTCTCTAAAAGCGATGGTGTGTGCTGACTTATTAAGGTGATTGAATACAACCTATATAACAGTATTCCCTTTAGTTACTTTAGGGACTCCAATAAAAAAATTCATGGTGATGTTTTCCCATTTCCATTCTAGTATATTCAATTGATGCACCATCCCCTAATGACTTTATATTTTAGCTTTATCTTGTTGAAATACGAGAAACTATGATACAAACTATCTGATATCTATCATCATTCCATCACAAAAAAAACTTTTTTTTAATATTTATACATCATTGAACTTCCTAGATGAATAGAGAATAATGAACTATGATCTGCTTCTAAAAAATCATTCTTCAAGACTGTATGAAATAAAGTGATATAGGGTTCTTGAACCTTTCATTCCATCATGATCATGATTAAACTCAATAAAATTTCAAACCTTTTTTATTCTCTACAACATCTTTATAAACCTCTTTAATCATTACATTGAAATATGGTTGAATATTTAGTTGAGAAAGATAATAATTTCCACTTCTTCCAGATATCCAAATCCATTATTTAAAAATATATAAATATTGGATCTTTTTTATCCTCAACATGGATAAGAGTGCATAACCATTTCAACTAAAATAAGTATCCACCTTGTTATTTATCCCAGGGTTGTAATGTATTGAGCAATAATAATTTTTAATCATCTCTTACCATCTTATTTGGTCATGATCTCCTTTTTTGAATGAATATAAAATTTAAACATTTATTATAAATATATATATCACAAATTTTACCATAATTATAATGACACCATATCTTTAATACAAAAAATACTATGACTAAATCCAAATCATGAGTTGCGTCATTTTCTTTTGAATATCCAATTTTCATGAGGGATAAGTTTTAACCATGTTATTCTACATAAGGAAAAATCCCAATACAATTAATATAGATTACAAACCCATCTCAAATATATGGTAATGTAAGTACATGTGTTCTGGATAAAATTATACTCAGTACCTTGAAATTTTCCTCACATTCCTCTTTCCATAGGAACTTGGTTCCCTTCATAGTTAACATGGTCTTAGGATTAGATATTCATGAGTACTTATAAAAAAACAATCGACAATATCTAAAAAATGAAGAAAAATATGGATCTCACTAATCATTGTTGGTATGGGTCAATGTTTAGAAGAATCATTCATTGAGTTTTCAACTTATATATGTTCTTTTGATAATATATAACCCAATAATGAAGCCTTCAATAGCCGAAATTCTAACTTTGTCAACATTTCATACAGCTCCTCCTTTCTTAGGGTATATAGTAAAATTTTCAAGTGATCTTAATTATCTTACTTTCTATTTGATTAAATAAGAAGATCATATATAAAGACTAACCAAAACTGATCAAGGTAAAATCTAATGACTCTATTCATTAAATCCATGAATATAGTAGGGGAATTAGTAAGGGATAAATAAATCACTATATATTCATTGTTATCATAATCTATATGGACTTTCAACATTTTTAATATCCTCCTCCTTAACCCTCAATTGATGATATCCAGAAAAAAGGTCAATCTTGGAAATTTATTATGCTCTGTAATGTTTATTAAACAATTCACTAATATGGGGAAGATGATACTTGTTTTTATTGTGATATTGTTCATCTTTTGATAATCAATATATAGTTTTATTGATCAATATTTCTTGTTTAAAAAGGAATAAGTGAACCATAAGGTGACACATTTTTTTAATGAATCCCTTGTCATGGTTTTCCTAGAGTTAGTTCTTAAATTACTATAACTCAATAAGGCTAATTCTATAGATTGTCTTTGAAATTGGCGTGGCACCAAGTATGAGTTCTATTGGGAACTGAACATCACCTTTTGGTTGAAGGGTATGAAAATATTCCTAAAAGTCATAAAAAATTCTCACACAATAGGTATATCATTAATTTTGAGATTACCTCCAACCATTTAAGATAAAGACCCATTATGAATGGTAATTAATACCTATAAATTTGATGTAATATCAATTATAATTTTATACTTATCATCACATTGATTGATAAACTAGAGATGCGATCATTGTTCCATTATCAGTTTTCACTATTTGTTTTACATCTAATAGTTTGGGTGGTATCTTGGGACCCTTAAAAAATTATTTAGGTCTAAAATAATTAGTAGATTCAGAGTCAAATAAGACATTAGAAGTTAAATATTGGTAGGTATTTGTACCTTTCATCATGTCATTATCACAGCCGTTTTCAGAAACAATTATCAAATGATGTTTCTACATGCCCCACATATTAAGATGTTACTCATGTCGATCATCATAATTAACTATTATGTTTTGGAATTAGTTATAAAAATTTTCAATATCATTAAAATTGAATCACTAAATAGGTTCATTTGTTTCATCTTTTTTCTGATCCATTTTGATAGCTAACTTCTTCCTATCACTTTGGTAATCCATTTCTTAATAAAAATACCATAAAATGTAAAAAAAATTATTATTATCCTTAAGAAAAATTCCTAAATTCTTCATCCCACACTTTTACATGAATGAAATATCCTCTTCTTATCTCTATTGTTATTCAATTTTCCATTGAACTCCATATTTATTTTCTTGTCAAAACCATGAAATTGATATGTAACTCTAACCTACATTTCCACCAATATAGAACATCAAGAAATATCTTCATAGCTATAAATGTGTCTTATGGATTTTTCCCATCAGAGACTTGGTTTGACACCATTAAAGATTTGATCAACCTTAAATTCATGTTGGATGATAATACCAGAATCATACATAACAGTTCTAGATAAATTTTCCTTATAGGTACCAAAAGGTTCATCATCCTTTTTCCATATCTTGAGGAACTCTTTACCCATATTAATAAAAATAATTATAAGGATTTACATATTGAAAAATAATTCATTAACTCATACCAATACATGTAGTGAGTTTCAAAATGTCACATCTTATTCTTGATAAGAATTCAAAATTGATCAACATCACCTCTGAAATTGCAGACAACCAAAATAAAATCTTCAGTATCCAAACACTAGAGAACAGAAAATATCCTTTTAGTCAAACTGGTCCTTTTTTCAAATACTATTGCTTCAAAAGAGCATCTGAAAGAACGTGGGTGTTGCATCATGAATGAATCAATAGAATTTTGTTCCCTTATAAGTATATTTCGATTTACATCATTATTCATAGATTGAGAAAGCTAGGTGATCATAGAAATTTGATTTTTCATTCTAGATCCCTTATCATTTGGATTCCCAAGAGGAAATCCATTTAATGTTCCATTTCACTCAACATTAATGTGGTTATTTCAGGTTACATCAATTGACTAAAACCAAAAATCATAGAGTAAAAAATAATAATCAATGTGGGGAACCACATAATCATGAAAATTATCTTATAGGATTTCCAAATCATGACACCTTCATTTTTAAAACTATGAATTCATTGGTTTATCTTAGGTTATTCATATATATATTAAATTTAAATCCTTCAAGGTGGTTCATACAGTGTTTTGGAATTTTGAAAGAATATCCCTTTGGGTTTTCAAAAAAGATGTGCATTGTGGCTCATTCGTCGTCACTATATTCTTATCTATTCTAGCTTAATATTGTGTTTTTAGGGTTATAACCACAATATATATCTATTCAAGATCCACATATATTTTTCTTATCCACACAGTATTGTCATTCCTTGGAAAACAATCTCTATATCCTTTTCAAAAATTACAAGATATTTTAACATAGTTTAAACAATCCTTGTAAATATACATATAAATGTACTTTAGAATATGGTTAGGGATATTACTGTGGTTTTCTCAGCCCTGTTTCCAAATTTCCTATTAAAATATTATTTTATACGAACTATAGTGACCAAGTATTACCATAAAAATATATTACATCAGTTTTTATGAATATTTGCAACATTATATAAACACACTCATAAGGACCATAACAGTTTAGTTTCATTTGAAAAATAGAAACATAATCACTGGTCCATAAGTGAGATATTTCATCTCCCAATATGTTATTATGACTAATACCCCTCATAGGAATACTATATATAATACATAACTTCACAACATGCGGAAAATGAAACATAAAAATGGGTGATATTAGAAGCTTAGTATGTGTAAACAAGGGAGATATGTAAGAATAACTTGAGAAAAATATTACGAGAACATGATCTAAAAATTTAAAAGCATACCTTGCATATTAGAGATCACAGCCTTGAGTCATTATATAAATATAAGAAATTTAGAAGAAATTATTCATAAGATAATCAATGAAAATGAGCCATGATAATATAATAAAGGGATAAGACATGGATTTGTGTCATAACAGAAGATTATAATACCATTCCCATATTGGTCAAGGTTTACTACAAAAGCCATTATTATGGAAAAAGTCCTCTACTATACTAACATAACACCTCATTCTAGCAATGTATTACAGTACTGAGTTCACTCTTCAATCTAGCCCTGTATTACTATACCGGGTTCACCCCACATTTATTACATGTCTATCTCATGATATATATATATATATAAAATTATTTGGATGGATACATATGTCCCACCTATCAAAAAATGAAATCATACATATGTGTTCCACAAGATAATATGAATTCATCATATTATATCCATTGAAATGAAGTGAATGTAATAAACATTTAATCATATCATAACATGTCGAAAAGAGATAGGTTTCATAATAATTTCATCATAGAATAATCCATGAAAATAATTGAGTTTCATAATAATTTCCACATAGTATAACTCAGGGAAGTGGAACAGGTTTCATAAACATTTTGTCTCAAAAAATAAACCATTCAGAGAAAGAATAAGAATGGAATACATGGAATTTATCCCTAAAAAGAAAGGGTAACATAAAAATATTAAATGTTGAATGGAAAATAACTATTAAATAAAATTTAAAACATTTTATGAGGGAAATAATCTTTCCACTTTAAAAATTTATTTTTTTCGAGGAAAACATTTTTAGAAGCCTTTTTATTTCAAAACCATATTAAAAACAATGAATTTATAGAATATTGGAAATCAAGTTTTCATTAAAAATAACTTCATAAACATGAAAATTATTATTCAATGAAATGACTTTCATGATGTAGGATAAATTCATAAATATAGTACATGTTAAATGAATATTCATTTTTCACAGTCGAAGGATTAGAAATGTGACTTGATCCAAACATGATAAGAATATTCCGTTAATTTTTTTTAAAAAAAATAAATTGAAAAAAATTCTTTTATAAATGTTTTTGAATATCTAAAAGAAAACTTTTAAAAATATTTTTAAAAAAATAGTGTTGAAAGATAATAGATTTCCGACCGAAGAGATAAATAAATTATGATTTACTTAAAACAGTTTGTTAGTTATATTATTTAACAAAAAGAGTAAATCTAGTAACATTACTTGAATATATCAAGAATAACTAGGGGATAAGAAACCTCTTTAGTACTATTGAGATATGGATCATAATATTTAATCAATGGAATCATCATCATAAACAATCATGATAAATGATGAGATTGTAGCAGTAAACCCTTACCACTTTTTTAACATTGTGTCATAATTTATGATAAATAATAACATAAAATGAAAATAGAAATATCATTATGATGTGACAATTAATTATATTACATTTCCAATGGGTTTTACATACACCTCATGATATAATATAGGTTCAAGACAAAACGTAAGTCTCAAAGAAGGGAAATTAAGACAAAACCTTCTTACCATTTAGGTAATGTATTAACCATAAACCCCATCTAAGAGAAAAAAATGGATATGTAAATCCCATTAGTTATCCATAAAATAATAATAGAATACATCCATGGGTACTATACACACCACATATAAGAAATAGGTCGTGAACATGGATTGTTTCTCACAGAATGTAAAACTATGATGGAAATATCTTACCTTAAGTCTTGACTTCTATTGTAGTCAATCGATCCTCTTATATAATAAATATTATTTTATTAATAATCTAATTCATAAAAATATTCATTTATATAATACCATATATGATTTCCTTATTTCATTTTAGTACCCTTTTATTAACAACTCCATGATAATGTTTTGTTTCATGTAATAACCCATTTATTTTTATATATGTTATTATTTGTTATATTTTTAGTTGTAATAATTTAATCATAATTTAATAATATCATGAATAATAAAAACAATATAAATATTATATATATTAGGTATATATTTATTTATGATAATCAATAAAATATATGAGTAGGAAATGAAATACATCGTTCAAGGAGATAGTAGGACGTACGTACGGATGAATATTGATCTCATTTTATTTGTAACACCCATGTTATTCATTAAAGGTTCTTATATTTCTTCTATTTTTAACTTAACATCCCACCCTAAGTCCCCCATAATAACCCACAAATTTCATGGGCATTCGAATATGTTTTAGGGGAGAAAGGAGGGTGCATGGTTTTCCAAACCTTGCACACAAACAATGCACCCATGTCCAGCTAATAAAAATTAGTCAAATGACTACATTTCACTCCTAGGATTTATCCTAACTCTCCCATTTCTTCCACACCTAGAACCAAATTACCATGGAATCCCTGAAATCCTCTCAAAACCTCATTGGAACTCCATTTTGAAGGGGGATTTGGGGGAGGAACTTCACACAATCTCAAGTAAGTGTTTCTCCCTCTTAGTTCCTCATATTTTCCTGAAGTTTCATCCCATATCCTTGAGGTACCAATTTAACAGAGGGTAGGGTTCCAATACTAGGGTCTAAATTTGGGGTTTCTTTATCCAATATTTTTATTTTAGGCTCTATCTACCTTCCATGAGGTGTGGTGGTGGTGCGATTGAAGTTTCGTACGAAGGATTCAATGTTTTAACAATTTTTGTAGGTGATTCCATCTGTATGAAATCCTTGTGACTTAGATTGTTGTGTTTATAATATTTTCATTTTTATCTAATTTGAGTGTTGGTGGAAAAAATGTTTTTAGTGGTATTTGTAATGAAAATTATGTTAAAGTTCCATTTTTATGTGAAAATGGGGATTTTTAATATAAATATTTTATTAGTTCATTGAGGGATAACCTATAAATACATAGTTGATTTTATTGAAATTTATTTGGGATGAAAATCATGTCTTGAATGATTATTTCCTTTGGTTTTTTGTACAAATTGTTTTTAATGATGTTTTTGAAGCATATGAACTTTAAGTGCCATGTTTCTGTGAAAATGGGGGGTTGACAAAGATATCACTTATTTGTTCATATGGACCTACACTATAAATTATTTTTTGGTTTCATTGAAAGGTATTGGGATTCTATTATGGTTCTCGTGGCTTATTAGTGAGCACATGGTGTGGAAGGTGGGGATTTCATGGAATTTTTTGTGCAAAAAAATGTGATATTTGGGAAGTTGTTTTATCGAAAATCAAAACATTTTGTTGTGTGTTTTAAGTAGTATAAAGTGTGTTTAGATACTGTATTGTTTGTATGTGACCCATATTGGTGTTTTTATATGCAAAGGGATGTATGTAGAATACTGAAATTGTTTGAGCACAATGGGGGAAGCCCTGGTACCTAGGTGGGAAGATATGTACTACCACGCTAGTGATACGGATGGGCTTTGTCCCTGTTTCACGTAGAATTTTGGATAAAAAACTCTAACTGAAATATAAGGATGATTTTTGGTGACCAATAGTTTTTGGGTATGTTACCTTCAAGTGGATCGTGCATGGGAAATGATTGTGACATGGATATTTTATACCGAGGTATGAGGTATATAGGGCCCAATACTATCTACATCCTAGGGGTGTTCATAGTTTTGGTGATCATTGGATTTTTGGTATTTAATCTTTTCATAGAATTTGTTTTTATGTTAATAAAATTAGCTAACACGTATTATTCGAATATGTTGACATTCTGAAAGATTTATTTTGTAATCGTTTTTCAATTGAATGTTTAATTTCATGGAATTTGTCGCCACTTTTCCATACATATTAAAACTGCATGATTTATCACCTTGTATTGCATAATCAGTCCAATATTTGGGAGGCATCCTATTGGGATTAGTCTCACACCCTACCTAAAACCATTGGGTTTAATTATACTTGATTTGGTTTGACACTGGTAATAACAAAGCCTCTGGTGAAGGTGGTTCGGGTTGTTAGTCCCATCCAATGGTGTGGTGTTGTGGAGACGGCTCGGGGGTGATGACCCATTGTCATGTGGAGTCTTTTGGATGATTTTAGTATTTTTGTAATTATGTTTGGACATATTTTAATTTATTTAGAACCATGTATTATGATATGGTTTTGGTTAAGGATTGTTTTCCATGAAAATTTCAGATTCATATTATTGATTTTTTTTAATGTTTTATGATTTCATACTTGGGTAAATTGTTCCCAAACCAAAATTATTTATACACAAGCACTTGTGACATCCCACGGGGATAGGGAAAACCCGTAGGGCCTTGTCATATTCTAGATTTGGTCTTGGTATTAGTGAGAACCTGATTCCATTCATGACCAAATGGTATAAGAGGACGCCAATGTTTTTGGGTTATATTACTATTTTGGGATGAGTCGGGATAGATAGAAGTTGGGGCTGTTGGGGATTGGGTTTTTTCTCATGAGTAGGGTTCCTAGACCACACCTCTAGTGGCATACCATGAGTCACTATGGGACATTGGAATTGTCTGATTGACTTCACTTCCAGGTGAGGCGTGTAGGTTGTAGACCACACGTGGACATCAGGCGGGGGTGGAGTTGTTGTTTCTTTTAATAATTTAATGTATTTGTATTTTTTATATCTAATTAATTGGATAAATGTTTTTATAATTGTGTTATGGACTATTATTTTTGTGACTGTTGCATTTTTTAGCAACATGCCTCCCTAAAAAGCTTTCATGAAACCACAGGAGGAAGTCGAAGAGAGTTCTACCACACAGATTGATCATAGTCTAGTTGAGGTTGTGTTATGGGTTGTTCATACTCTGGGACAAGGTCTATATCCTATTAACATTCTTGTTATGGAAGAATAGATAGGTCCTAGAAAAGATAAACCTCAGATGTTTATGAAATACAAGCGTCATACTTTTCAAGGTAGAATAGATCCCCTGGAAGAATAGGAATGCCTCGAGAAGATCGAGCGCATGTTTCAGTTAATGGAAACACCTGAGGATGTCAGGGCGAAGTGTGACTCTTTTCAACTGGAGGGTCTCAGCCACAAGTGGTGGGAGTCAGTACTTCAGACTGGGAAGAATGATCAGATACATTGGGGAGATTTCAAGTCCATCTTCAATGACCGGTACATCTCAGATGTGTAGTCTTATGCAAGATACCAATAGTTTGTGGACCTTTCTCTGGGGAATATTTATGTGATGGAGTACGCCAACCATTTTTCTGATCTGGTTTGTTATTCCCCTGAAATAATCTCTAATGAACAAGAGAAGGCCCAATGGTTTGACAAACGATTTCGAATAGAGATATCCACCCAGGTTTTCTTGTTCAATCTGAGGACCTATGTTGAGGTTGTTGGTCGGGAGTGTATGGTAGAGATTGAACATAAATGTAGGGCTGGTTTTTTGAGAACTATATCAGCAGGGAGAAGTGGAAGCTCTATAAAGATGGAAATGAAGCGAGTATAGCAGGGGAGGAAGGGGGTTGTACTTTAGGCCACTCCTCCATGTAGTTTTCATCTGTGGATTCTAATGTGAGGTTGGTTGTGCACTATCAATGTGGGAGATCAGGGGACATCCAACCAGAATACCCGCTTCCTTTGAATCCCTATTATCTGTGTAGAGTTATGGGTCATTTCTAGCACTTTTGAGGGGTGGAATATCCACATGATAGTGGGGCAGGGTCAGTGGCTTCTGGAGGAGTGCCAGCACAGTCTGAGCCGTCAAGGATGGAGGATCTTTATTTGGTTATTGTGATGGTAGGGATGGGTCATCTTTTGAGAGGATCCTGTTTACAGCACAACCAAAGTCTATCACTCATCCTCAAGAAGAGACCAGACAACTCCTTGCGGTGGATCAGGCCCCAGCAAGATCAGAGGCGGGACTATCGATAGTTCGAGGTTCCATTTTTGATTGCATCTTATATAGCTACTGTAATTTTTGATATTGGTGCATAATTTTCATTCATCTCTTTATTTATTGTTGACACATTGAATTTTCCTACTAATTTTATATCTTTTTCAATGGAGTTGGTGACACTACATGGAATGAAGAAGGATCAGGGTCTTAGGTGCCTTTTGATTGTGCTCTCAATGTTAGGAGTTGAGATGGAGTGCGTCCTCTTGGCCATATATATGGATCATTTTGACATAATATTTGGCATGTATTGGCTATTACAATTATAAGAATAAATCAATTGCTAATGTGGTGGGTCAGTTTCACGGAACCTGACGGGAGTCTTCAGGGTTTTCATGGTGAATGTGATCCTCATTCGGGTCGCGTAGGACCTCCACTCCCATAGATGGAATGTATTATCTTCCAGTTATCATCGCTCATGCTAGTGGATGATGGTACTTCCCCTGATGGTGCACAACCTCTTATAGTGAATTTGTTTTAGTAGGTATTCCCAGATGATTTTTCCAGTTTTCCCCTAGATTGGGATGTGGAGTTCTTGATTGATCTGGTGCCAGGTAAAACACCCCAAGATTTCATAGTGCGTTATTTCTTCAAGGCAATTCAATACCTTGCACAACAGGAAACACCTAGTGAAAATGCACCACGACTTACCAAACTAGCCGTTCAAAAGCGGTTATGAATAGTAATAACTGAATTTTGAACTTTATATAATCCTTCTAATTTTAGAATCCATATTATGAGTTTCTTAGACCAAATGGAAGAACAAATTCATTTTTTCAGATAAAAGAATTATTTTTCAAAAAATGCACTTTTACCGACTTTTAATGGTGAACCCTTTTTAAATAAAATATTTGAAACTTTAATATATTAAATTTGACAAAATAAACTCCTTTTTTATAATCGAGAGATAAGAATTTAGTTTCAATAAATATTTGGTTCTTTTCTGATAGCTTTCATATTTGCGTGAATAGTGTAAATTACTAAATTATAATTAAAAACAACTTTTTCAATCGAAATAATTAATATTGATAAATTATGAATTTGAGTGATTTTAAATTATAATTAGATTATATTCTTACCATTTAATCCAATTTTGGTCATTGTACATTATTTCACATTTAAACTAGACATAAGCAAGTGTCAATCTTTTGATAGTTATTATTTCTTAAAAACACGCTTTTTATTTTGACAACAAAAATTAATTTTAAATTAGTTTCTGCCACTTCTGTGTTTTGAATTTAGAAAAATTAATTCAATATTTAGAATAAGGAGGTTTAAATTGTGAAAATATGTAACATTTATTTTTAGTCATTTTGAATAATTACTTCGGTAAATATTTTATTTAACATGGTTAAAGGGTAAATCCGGAAAATAAGGGAAACAAATAATATTAAATAATATTAAATATTCCTAAAACGTGTCATACCTCTACTGGTTGATACATGTCTCACCATGGGCATCTTTGGGTCGATTTTGGGACCCCATCGAGCCACTTGTATGCGATAATGACACATTATATTAATTAGTTAAAGTAAATACAAAAAATGACATAAGCATATATCTTTTAGCAAAACAATTTCCATATAGGTTTATATATATTATATTTTCAACTATAAATATTCATTAGAAATATAAAAAGATTTCATATATAATGGTATTTTATTTATAATTTTTATACATTGAATAAATAAATTTATTCATGACACAATAATGATGCAGTATTTTCATTATTAATGAAAGAATCAAATAATTGGTATTATAAATGTTAAAATAAGTATAATTTGAACATTTCGGTGACATCCAAGAATTTCATTCATTAATATGACATGTTTTTATTTCTTAAATAAATTTGGTTCTAATTAATAAAGTTTTTATGACCTTAACAAAAATCAATTATTAAATAGTGTTTAAATTGACATAAAGGAGTTTTAAAACAAATATTATATTATAAATTGATATTATATTCCTAAAAATATAATATTATGCCCAGAGACTTATATAAGATAGTTTTATCATTAATTAACCACTTGGAGTTATTTTTGAAGTTTATAGTTTGTTTATTAATCATATAATATAAAAATAAAAATATACATGGAAAATGTCAAACTAATTAACTAAGAGAAAAAACTAAAAGATAAGGTTAAAAATGTGACTCAAACCTATCTAAAACGTATTTTTTGAGTTGTTTTGCGACCCATCCTCACCTTATCCACGACATAAATTAGTTTGGAGCCATTAGAAACCGAATTTGAATTTACTATAAAATAATATTTCTAGATTTTCCTAAGGTGCCCCTCACCCCTCTTATAAAAGGGCACCCCACCTTCATTCTAATTCACATCAAAAAATACTTTTGGCTCGGCCAACACCTTCCCAAATACATTTTCACCTATCCTAAAATTAAACTAGAGGCCTTATTTTGATCATAAAGCCAACCTAAGGAGCCCTTTTGATCAAATCAACAGGAAGAACCCAAAGAAGAGGTAATGATTTCACCACTCTCTTTAAAGTTCCTTTATTCTTCCACTTCTTATTTCATTGTTATTTCCATTATTAAGTAATAAATCCAGTATCTTCTATATACTGTGATTTTATTATGAAATATGGTACAACCATATTCAGTATTCTATCCATCCTTTGAATGACATGTCACCATACGTGCGTACGTACGACATACCGTCTCCACGTCGTGGTGTAATTGTTATTCAATACATCATTATTTGTATGGGTATGATAATGATGTGTAATTGATGTAAATAATAAATTTAACATGATACTGATTCTTTATATATGATATAACATCCAATTATATATTATTTTAATATCAAAATAATGATATTGTCACGCGTGCATACGTACGGACTATCTTCTCCATGAACGCGATGTGATTCATTCCCCATCATATACATTCAAGAATAATTTTCATTTGATGATTAAAAATAATGTTTAAAGACTTTATATCATCCAGGATATGAATAAGATAAATCCAATCCATAATGATTATGACTCATATAAAAATAATATAAAGTAAAACGAATCATTTAACACCTAAAACAACGATAATATAGACATATTATTAACAACGCAATGTTAAGAGATCATATATGATATCATATTAATGTGTATGATTATCATATAATTTAATAACAATTATTTCACCATTATACATGAGGTTAAACTACCCTCAATAAGGGAAAAGTACAAGGTAAGGGTTTATTTAACAATCTCTTCATTATCCAAGGTTGTTTATATGCAATTATCTATTGGGACCTCTTTATCATCCAAATCCATGTTTCTTAGAAATGTATTTCAAAACATTTTTACTAGTTACTAGACTATGGGTTAAAATCATTTATACCATTTCTTGACTTTTTATAAGATTTTTATAAAGGAATATTTCCATCGTTTTCCAAACAAAGTCCTTTTTAACCTTTTCGACAAAATAAAGGTAAGAACGCCTTTTTTTAACTTATAAGGAGGGTGTGGATATTTTCCACCATTATTAAATTCTCGAAGCTTCCCTTACAAGCTTATAAAAATATTTTCAAACTAATTAATTTATTTTATAATTATTTGACTTTTAAATGATTTAAAAGAAAGAGATATTTCTCTCAAATAGTTTTGATTTCATCAATGTCAACATCCTTTGATGGATTTTAAGCTTATTTGAAGTTGATATATTATGATACAAAACATCCATATTGTATTGATGGTTTTGTGATATGCTTGAATGTGGATGTGTAATTTTTATACCATTCATGGTTTACGGAAACGTATTGACATTTCATATGCTAGTTTTAATATGAATGTTTGTGTTATGTTTAAAGTTGTTTATACGAGGAATGCATTTGACTTAGTAAGTGACGAGTAGAGCCTGTTATAGCTCCTCGATGCATCGATTGGTCTCATGAGACAAAATAGTGTCCTGGAAAAAGGCCTTGGAAAAATATTATTTGTAATCTTGGAACAAGGCATTAACTATGTGGTTATGATAGTCTAGCATTATGCATTCCATCATTATAAAAGTGGTTATTGATATTGCATGAGATTATTTGACTAGTAGAATATCCATGGGAATAAGTAAATGGCATTACTTTCATTTTATTTTTTATATATTGTGTTGAATTCATGTTTAAAAGGATTTTGTTTTATTTATACATTGCCTTAAATGTTTATGCTTATTTATGAATGATTATGCAATATTGTTATCCTTACTGAGCATCTGATCTCACGAATTTCTATGTTTTATTTTTCCCAGGATGTGAAGAAGTATTTTATGACTGACATGTAGGGATAGTTTGAGGGTATATGAGTGTGGAATATGGATACTATTTTGTTGTAGTTTTTCACTTTATGATGTAATGTATGACATATGAATGTATCTAGTGTTTCTAAGGCTACTAAACTAATTGGTCTTTTGAGACATGATCTTTTGTGATCATGAAAATGTTATGTAATAATGCACCGACTCTGGGTAACTGGGGTCGGGGCAATACAATTGGTATCAGAGGAAGTTTATTAGAAACCCTGGAAGCTAGATTTAGATAAACTCTGATTAGAGCACATAGACCGAAGATGGAAATTGGGGACTAGTATTGAAGAACTTCCTAGAATTTTGGTATTGTAGAGATTTTGTGAGTTTTCCGAGAAATACATCCCTATCTGGATACGACCATGTAGAGGCAGCTCTGGCATAGATGTACCTAGGGGTAAAACCCAAAAACACCGCTTTGAGATAGACTCGAATGGGAACCGGTGCTTGACAGTGGGACTTGCTGCACTCTTGGTTACGACACTCCTGGGGGATATGTTTAGGATAATTCTAATTCATTTATAATCCATTTTGAAGGGTTTATGAGTATATACATTTTCAAAGAAATAATTTTTATGATTATTAATTATATCCATAAAAGGTTCAATTTATGTCATGTGTTTTACAAGTTTGGATTAATGTATTGAGATTCATAAACTAATCCAGTGTCTACCATTGTATAGAAATGGCGCCCAGTAGAAGGAATGTGAAATTCAGTAATACGTATGATTCAAGGAGTAAGAAGGATCATATCTTTCATGGTATTATGCCAACATTTAAACAGGAAATAGTATCTTATATATTCTCAACATATTAAGAAATAGTATCATGTGTTAATAAGATAAGTATTGAATTCTCTGAGCCCTATGGCTTTGAAGGGAAGCCAGATAAGAAAAATATGGAAGAGAGGAAGATGGATAAAGGGAAGAGGGAAAAGAATAATTTTCTCATATGTGATAACTACGAGAAGAAACACCCTGGAACTTGCTTGAAGGGAAAGAGAGTTTGTTATAAGTGTGGAGAAAAAAGGCACCAA
The DNA here is from genome assembly GCA_963277665.1 of Viscum album. NCBI lineage: Eukaryota > Viridiplantae > Streptophyta > Magnoliopsida > Santalales > Viscaceae > Viscum > Viscum album. Next base: position 243,409,237 of record OY728135.1, on the reverse strand, counting down.
GTACGTGACTGCAAGGGTAAGAAAATGGTTTCAAATGTACAATTCTTCATCTGCAAGGATTTTGGACACTACACAAACCAGAGTTCAAATCATCAGAGTATTCCTCAAATGATGCTAATAGATAATAGTCATGTTATGAAACTACCACAGATGAGGATGAATGATTAGGGTTCTTATATTGTTATTAAAGAATTATATAATTTGAGTTTTGTATCAATATTGTACTGGTTATATTAATTATGAAGTATATAAGGATTGTATTGTAATACTATTTAATTAAAGACGTGAGATCGTGTGGAACCAAGAAAAGTGACTCAATAGCAGGTTAAATTATTGGAAAAATATATGATGAGAGAAAGATAAACCATAATATGGTTCTGATATAGAGGTAGTGATTTTGGAATAATACATGATTGTTTTGGATAAATTATATTGCATATTTTTTACTACCTTGAAACTGATTAACGATTTGTATATTTCATCATTTTTGTATTTTACAACATTTTTGGATGCAAGTTTTATATCCAGTATTCTATAAGGAATAAGGGATCATGATTGTAATCAATAAGGTTTTATGGTAATTCAGGATGTTGCGGTGTTTTAAAATAATACATGGTGTAGGTGTTCACATGTTATTACGCTGCAAAAAGGATCTTTATTGGGTTTACCTTCATTATAAATTTTGTATTGTGAGTTTTTACAGAAGTATTTTGGATAATTCTAGTTTGAGATTATATTTGGATTTCCCTAAGAGGACAACCCGGAGGTCGGGTGGCAACTCGTCGCATCCGGCAAGGCCGTGAGACTTGAACCCGCAACTGAAGAGTGACAAGGGTGTATCACCTACCACTGGCCCACGTGATGTCCTAGATTGGATAATGTAGTTTTTTTAAAATGTCTGGTAGATGAATTAGAAATTCATTTTTTGTAACACTATATAAATATGATAAATGGAATATTTTTTTAAGTTCCATTATCTGCTATATTGAAAGATGAGTTTGTGGTAGAAATTAATGAGATGATGGAAATATACTTGTCAAGTATATATATATATATATTCTTCTCTTATTCTATGAAGAAATTAATTCTTAAAAATTCGTTAAGGGATCTTAAAACTAAAAATATGTTATCCTAAAACCTTATGTTTTGTTGAATCGATGATATTTAAAATCATCATAGATTGATGGATTTGAGGCCCTCAATTAAAAAAAAATTTGTGACTGATGAACTCAATCACTCCCTATAAATATTTACGTTCCCCCCCAATTAAGTGTCTCTAATTTCCACCAATGTTTTCTTAATTGAGATCATAATTTGGTGATGACCCTTTCATTTCACTTTTCCTCTTATTAAGACTAGATTTTATTAACCCAATTTCTGATGTGGGTTTTCCCACAAAGATATTTTCTATTTTCAACCTTTTGATTTTAAATAATAATTTCAAATTGAGAGGAAACAATTTTTTGAAGGAGGGAATAATGTAACAAAACAATATTTCAGAGTGCATTATTTTTTCAAAGTAATCCAATAACTTGCACTACACGCAACACCGAGTTCAAATGCACCACGACTTACCAACCTATCCATTCAAAAGCGGTTATAAATAGTATTAACTAAATTTTGAAATTTATATAATCCTTATAATTTTAGATTCCATAATATGAGTATCTTAGACATAATGTAACAACAAATTCATTTTTTTAGATAAAAGAATTATCTTTCAAAAAATGCACTTTTACCAACTTTTAATGGTGAACCCTTTTAAAATATATTATTTGAAACTTTTATACATTAAATTTGAAAAAATAATCTTCTTCTTTAGAATCAGGACATATTAATTTAGTTTCAATAAATATTTGGTGCTTTTCTGACAACTTTCATATTTGGGTGAATAGTGAAAATTACTAAATTTTAATTAAAAACCACTTTTTCAATCGAAATAATTAAGAGTGATAAATTGTGGATTTGAGTGATTTTAAAGAATAATTAGATTATATTTTTACCATTTAATCCAATGTTGGTCATTGTACGTAATTTCACATTTAAACTGGACATATGCAAGGGTTAATCTTTTGATTGTTATTATTTCTTAAAAACACGCTTTTTTGTTTTGACAACAGGAATTAATTTTAAATTAATTTCTGCCACTTCTGTGTTTTGAATTTTGAAAAATGGATTCCAAATTTATAATCAGTAGGTACAAATTGTGTAAATAGGTAACTTTTATCTTTAGACATTTTGAATAATTACTTCGGTAAATATTTTATTTACCATGGTTAAAGGGTAAATCCGGTAAATTAGGGTAAAAATAATATTATAATAATAATAAATCACCTTAAAACGTGCCCTAAACCTATTTTTTGATACGTTTACGACCATGTGGATATTTTTGTCGATTTGGGGACCCCATGGAACCACTTGTAAGTGATAATGACATTCTATATTAATTATGTTAAAGTAAATACAAAAATGACATAAGCAAATATCTTTTAGAAAAAAAACATTTACATAGGGTTATTTATCTTATATTTTCAACTATAAATATTTATTAGAAATATAAAAAAATTTACTACATAATGGTATTTTATTTATAATTTTTATACATAGAATTATTAAATTTATTTATGACACAATAATGATGCAGTATTTTATTTATTAATGAATGAATCACATAATTTGTATTATAAATGTTAAAATAAGTATAATATAAAACTTTGGATGATATACACGAATATTATTGGTTACTATGACATTTTATGATTTCTTAAATAATTTTTTTTTGAAATAATAAAGTTTTTAAGACTTAAAAAAATCAATTATTAAATAGTGTCAAAATTGACATAAAGGAGTTTTTAAAAAAAAATATTATTTTATAAATTGATATTGTATTCCTAAATATATAGGGATGGGCCAAGAGACATATATAATAATATTTGTATCATTAATTAACCATTTGGGTTTCTCTTGGATGTTTATAGTATGTTTATTAATTATATAATATAAAAATACAAAGAAACATGGTACATGTCAAACTAATTAACTAAGAGTTAAAACTAAAAGATAAGGTAAATAAAGTGAACCAAAACTGTCTAAAACCTATTGGTTGAGTTTGTTTCGACCCATCCCCATCATATCCTTGAAATAAATCAGTTTTGAGACATTATAAACCAAATATGAATTTATTATAAAATAATATTTCTAACATTTCCTAAGGTGCCCCTCACCCCTCCTATAAAAAGACACTCCCCCTTCTCTCTAATTCACACCTTAAAAGCCTTTTGTATCAGTCAACCCCTTACCAAATACTCTATCAAATTTCTGAACATAAACATAGCGGACTTAGTTTTATCATAAATCCAACCTATCGAGCCCTTTTGATCAAATCAAAAGGAAGAACCCAAAGAAAAGGAAATGATTTCACCACCCTCTTTCAAGTTCCTTTCTTCTTCCACTTCTTCTTTCTTTGTTATTTCCATTCCAAAATAACAAATCCAGTATCTTATATATAATTTGATGTGATTATAAATATGATACAACCATATTAATTATTCTATCCATCCATTGAATAACATGTCACCATACGTGTGTACGTACGACCTACTGTCTCCACGTCGTGGTGTAATTGTTACTCAATACATTATTATTTGGATGGTTATGATAATGATGTGTAATTGATGTAAATAATAAATATAACATTATAATGATTCTTTATATATGATATAACATCCAATTATATATTATTTTAAAATCAAATGAATGATATTGTCGAACATGCATACATACGGACTATCGTCTCCATGAACGCGATGCGATTCATTCCCCAACATATCCATTCAAGAATAATGTTCATCTGATAATTAAAAATAAGGATTAAATACTTGATATCATTATGTATATGAATTAGATACATCCCATCCATAATGATTATGACAAATATAACAAAGAATATAATGGAAAACGAATCAGTTAACACCCAAAACAATGCTAATACAAAGATATTATTAACAAAGCAATGTTAAAAGATCATATATGATATCATATTAATGTATATGATTCTTTTATAATTTAATAAAAATTATTTCACAATTATATATGAGGTTAAACAACCCTCTACAAACCAAAAGTACAAGTTAAGGGATTATTTCACAATCTCTTCATTATTCGAAGCTGTTTATACGTAATTATCTACTCAGACCTCTTTATCATCCACATCCATGTTTCTTAAAAATGTATATCAAAAATTTTTTACTAGTTACTAGAATATGGGTTAAAGTAATTTATAACCTTTTTTTACTTTTTATAATATTTTTATAATTGAATCTTTTTGTCATTTTCAAAACAAGGTCCTTTTTAACCTGTTCGAAAAAATTAAGGTAAGAATGTCTTTTTTTTAACTTATACGGTAGGTGTGGATATTTTTAACCATTATAAAATTGTCGAAACTTCCCTTGCAAGATTATAAGAATATTTTCAAAGTAAATGTTTTATTTTATAATTATGTGACTTTTAAATGATTTAAATAAAAGGGATCTTTCTATCAAATAGTTTTGATTTCATCTTTGTCGACATCCTTTGATGGATTTTAAGTTTATTTGCAGTTGATTTATTAGGATACAAAACTTCCTTATTGTATTGAAGGTTTTGAGATATGTTTGACTGTAGATGTGTTATTTTTATACCATTCATGTTTTATGGAGAAATTATTGACATTTAGTATGCTAGTTTTAATACGAATGTTTATGTTATGTTTAAACCTATTCATACGAGGAATGCATTGGACTTAGTAAGTGATGGGTGGATCCCGCTATATATCCTCATTGCATCGGTAGGTATCATGAGACAAACTAGTGTCTTGGCACAAGGCATTGGAAAAATCTTATTTTTAGTCTTTGAACAAGGCCTTCACTATGTGGTTATGATATTCTGGCATTATGTATTCCATCATTATGAAAGTGGTTATTGATATTGCATGTGATTATTTAACTAGTAGAATATCCTTGTGAATAAGTAAATGGCATTATTTCATTTTATTTTTTCCATATTATGTTGAAATGAAAGTTTAAAAGTGATTTGTCTTAGTTATACATTGCCTTAAATATTTATTCTTATTTAAGAAAGTTTCTGCTATATTGTTATCCTTACTAAGAATCTGAGCTCACCCCTTTCAATGTTTTATTTTTCCCAAGATGTGGAGAAGTATTTTATGACTGACATGCATGGATAGTTTGAGGGGATATGAGTTTGGACTATGGAGACTATGTTGTCTGTAGTTTTTCACTTTACGATGTAATATAAGATTTATGAATGTATCTAGTGTTTCCAAGGCTACTAAACTAATCAGTGTTTCGAGACTTTACCTTTTGTGATCATGTCAATGTTATGTAATAATGCACTGACTCTGGGTAACTGGGGTCGGAGGGTTACACCAGGAACACAACCGATATATCTTGCCACATATCGGATGGACCCCACTGAGTTGAGGGAACTAAAGATAAAACTATAAGACTTCTAATATAATGGATTCATTCACCTAAGTGTATCTCCTTGGGACGCTCCTGTGTTGTTCATGATAAATGCTAATAGATCCCTCTGATTTTGGATTGACTACTAGAAGATGAATGATGTAACAATCAAGAAGAAATACACTTTTCCTTGAATAGATGTATTTTTTATTAGTTAATGGGGTAAAGGTTGTTTTATAATATATAATTTCATTTGGGATACCATCAACTCTGGGTGAAAGAGGTAGACATCCTGAAGATAGCCTTCCGAAGAAGGTATGACCACATCGAGTATTTGGTCATGTCTTTTGGATTGACCAATGCTCCAGTGGTATTTATGTAACTCATGAATAGGGTGTTCCACCAATATCTCAATTCATTCATTGTGGTGTTCTTCGATGAAATTCTAAAATACTCGAGATCTGAGGAGGAACACAAACATCACTTGGGGATTGTTTTGGGCACTTTGTGGTATCACCGCCTTTTTGAAAAGTGGTAAAAGTGAACTTTATGGATTAGGGAATTGAAATTTATGGGGTATGTGATCTCAGAGTAGGGGGCTTTAGTGGACCTCGAGAAGATCAGTGTGGTTATGTCATGGGAGAATCTGAAAAACGTGTTCAAGATCTGTAGTTTCCTTGAGGTGGGTGGTTATTATAGGCAGTTTTTTCGGGATTTATCTCGTCTTGCTTCACCGATGTCCACACTCACCCAAAAAGGGGTGAAGTTTGTTTTGAGATCAGAATGTCATATATCCTTTGAGGAGCTGTAGAGGTGGTTGACTACCGACCACATTTTGATTTTTCAAGAGGTAAAAATGGGGGTATATGGTGTATTCTGATGGTTCGGGTATGGGTCTTTGGTATGTGCTTATGCAAGATGATCACGTGGTGGTTTATTGCTCTCACAATCTCCAATCACAGGAAAGGAATTAACCGACCCATGACCTGGAGTTAGAAGATGTGATTCACACATTTATGACTTGGTGTCACTATCTCTTTGGGGAGAAGTTTGTGGTCTATTCTGATCACAAAATCTTGGCCTATATCTTATCGTAGAATGAAAACAACTTGAGGTAGCGTCGTTGTATTGATTACTTGAAGGGGATTTAATTTCACACTATTAATAACTCAAGAAAGGTAAAAGTAGTGGAAGTTTCCTTGAGACAAAAGGTAATAGTGAAACACTTGAGGAAGTGCAGTAATGAGTGGAATTTAATGTTACTCTTTTATCTGATGCATGTGGAGACCAAGGAGAAAAATGGGGATGCGTTCTTGGAAGGAAATCAGTTGACTCCTTCTATAGGGGAGATAATTTAGTAGAAGTATCCTAGTTATGGGCTTTGTCAGCATTCAAAGATATTTCATAATGGTGGGGAGACATCCTCTGATTGGTTGTCATCTCCCGAAGGCATCTTATGCTTCAAGGATCTTTTAGTAGTGTATTTATCTATATAGAAGGTGGTAATTGAGGATATCCACCAGTATTACTATGCTGTCCATCTGGGTGCCACCAAGATGTATTATGATGGCTTTCGGCAGTTATGGTGGCCTGGTATGAGACGAGACATCACGTGCATCGTTTCGAAATGTTACACATTCCAGTAGGTGAAAGGAAAGCATTAAAGGCCGTCCAGTTTGATCCAAACACTACCCATTCCTACTTGGAATTGGGACTAGGATTCCATGTAATTCATTATTGGTTTTCCTCATACACCATGGGGTAATAATTCCACTTTGGAGGTGATTGACCCTCTAACTAAATCTTCCCACTTCATCCCGATCAAAGATATGATAAAGTGGATGAGTTGGGCCATTTGTATCTTCAGGGGGTGTTGAGACTCCATGGTTTTCCATCAGAATGTTTCTCACATAGAGACCCACATTTCACTTCCCATTTTTGGGAAGGCCTACAGAAGACCTTGGGGTCACATATCAAGATGACCATGGTGTACCTTCCTCAAATGGACGGTCAGACTGAACGAGCGAACCAGATTCTAGAGGACATGCTCCGTGCATGTGTTTTGGACTTTGGAGGTTCTTGGGTTATCCATTTAGGGTTTGTTTAATTTACCTATAATAACAGTTACCGATCCTTGATTTGAAAGGACCCTTTTTAAGAAATCTATTGTGGGCCTTCTTGGTACCCCCCTATAATGGACTGAGGTAGGTGAGACATCACTACTGGGGATGAGCCTTATGCATGATACTTATGAGAAGGTAAAGTTGATCAGGAAGTGCTTGTTGGAAGTTCAATGTCTTCATAAATATTATGCTGACCAAGGCGTTGATACCAATAGTTTTTTGTGGGTGACAAGGTATTCTTGAATGTGGCCCCTCGTATGGGCCATCCTTGATTGGATAAGTAAGGGAAGATGAAACTGCGATATGTCGGCCCTTTTGAGATCACTAAATGTATTGGAAAGGTGAATTATAGGTTGGCCTTATCTTCTCAGTTGACATCCAACCATGATGTCTTCCATTAATCCCAGTTGAATAAATACAACCCAGATTTGTCCCATGTGCTGAGTTGGGATGAACTAGAGATAGAGCTTGACTTTTTAGTTTTTGAGCGGCCATTGCAAATAGTGGACTCCCAATAGAAGGTTCTTTGAGAGAAGTCTATTATGTTAGTCCGGGTTCATTGGCAGCAAGTTAGTGACACACATGAGACCTGGGAGCAGAATTCATGGGTTGAGGATGAGTAACCATTCTTGATTTCTGATCAAGACTCTAGTCGACTTTTTGGGATGGAATTTTTTCAGGGTGCGGTGAATTATCACACCCATGTTCTTCATTAAAGGTACATAAATTTCTTATATTTTTATCCTAACACCCCCCTAATTCCCCCTAATCCCCCATAAATTTTGGTGGAATTTCAACAATTTTTATAGAAGAAAGGAGGGTGCATGGTATGCCAAACTGTGTGCCCAAGTCCAGCTCATTAAAAATGAGTTAAAGGACTTCTTTCCCCTCACAAAAATTATCCTAACTCTTCCCTTTCTTCCCCAAAATGAACCAAACTACCATGGAATCCCTGAAAGTCTCTCAAAGCCTCATTAAAACTCTATTTGGAAGGGGGATTTGGTGGAGGAATATCACACAACTTCAAGTAAGTGTTTCTCCCTCTTAGTTCCTCCCCTTTTCAAAAATTTTCAACCAATTTACATAAAGTCACAGATGAATAGAAGATAGGGTTTTGAACCTAGGGTATAACTTTGGGTTTTATTTGTCCAATCATTTGATATTAGGCTCGATCTACCTTCCTTGATGTGCGATAGTGGTGCGATTGAATTTCCGCACAAAGGATTCAATGTTTTAACAATATTGGTAGGTGATTCCTTTTGTGTGTAGTCCTTGTGACATGGATTTCTATGTTTATAATATTTTCATGTTTATCTCAATTTATTATTGTTGAAAGAATTGTTTTTATTGGTATTTGTTAATAAAAGGATGTTTATGTGCCATTTTTATACGAAATTGCAGGTTTTTCATAGAAAACTTTTATTGGTTCATTTGGGGATTCCCTATAACTACTTTATTGATTTTATTGAAATATATTATGGATGAAAATAATGTTTATAGTGTTTATCTATTTTGGTTTTTTCAGTGAAAATTTGTTATAATGGTTTTTCTGAAGCATATGAACTTTAAGTGTCATGTTTGTGTGAGAATAGAGTTTTAACAAAGATATCACTTCTTGGTTCATATGGGGATTAACTATAACTGATTTTTGGGTTTAATTAAAATGTATTGGGATTCCAATTTTTTTTGGTGACTTATAAGTGTGAACATGGGTTGAAAATTGATATTTCAAGGAGTTTTGGGTGCAAAACATTGCGAGATTTGAGAAGTTGTTTATTGAGAATAAAAAACTTCTATTGTGTGTTTTATGTGGTATAAAGAGTGCATAGATAATTTATTGTTTGTATGTGACTAGTAGTGTTGTTTATATATGAAAAGGGATGTATTTATCATGGTGACATTGTTTGAGCACAAATGGGGAAGCCCAGGTATCTAGAAGGGAAAATATGTATTGGTACGCTAGTGATCTTGATGTGTTTTGTCCTTGTTTCACTTAGCATTTTGGATAATGACAAATATAACTAAAATATATGGATGATTTTTTTGGACCACTAGTTTATGAGTATGATTCCTACTAGTAGATCTTACATGTTAAAGGATTTTGATAGGGATATTTTACACTGAGGTACGAGGTACAGAGGGCCCAAGACTATCCAGTGCCTTAGGGTGTTCCATGATTTTTTGCTCATTGAACATGTGATATTTTTCCATATCTTAGGGTGTGTTTTGATGTACATTACAGTAGCTGACATGTATTATTTGAATTTGTTAACATTATGAATGTTTTATTTTGAAAACTTTTTATAATTGAAAGTTCAATTTCAAGGAATTTATCACCGCTTTTCATTACATATTAAAATTGCTTGTTTTTTCACGGTGTATTGCATACTCTTTGGAATATTTGGGTGGTATAATATTGGTATTAGGCTCACACCCTACTTAAACCCATTGGATGTATGTATACATGATTATGTTTGAAATAGTTAAATTCAAAGCCTCAGGTGAATGTGGTTTGGGTGTTTAGTCCACTCCTATGGTGCGGTTTTGTGGAGACAGGTCCGAGGTGATGACCCCTTGTCGTATGGAGTATTTGTGGCTGATTTTATACTTCTTTTATTTATGTCTGGATATATTATACTTCATTTAAAACCATGTATTCAGATATGTTTTTTGTTAAGGGTTGATTGGCATTAAAATTTCATATTCATATTACTGATTATTTTTAATGTTTTATTCTTTCATACATGGGTAAATTGTTCCCAAACAAATTTTTTTAACACAGGGCACATTTTCTATCCCAGGGGGATAGTGAAAACCCTATGGGCCTTGTCATGGGATGGATTTGGTTTCGGTATTTTTGGAAACCATATTTGGATCATGGCATTCTTATCTGATTGAAAGAAAGAAAAATGTTTGAGATACTATAATTAAAGAATAATTTCAATGTTATATGTATCATATATATTTATTAATAAAATCGTTAATACATTCCATGTCAATCATGAATGTATCAAATCACTATGCAAGGTGGAAGTATGTCACACACACTAATGACGTTATCATATTCATAAAAAAAAGAATGAATCAAGAAATATGTGATATTAAAATTTTGGAATCATAACAACATCATTAAAATTATAAATATCCTATATATTTAGTATTTCCATAATTATTCCTAATCTTTAATGATGGTAATTTAAAAATGAATGACATCGGTTCATGGGGTGATAGTCTACCATACACATGAATGATGATTTCATAACTGATATGATGTAAGTGTGTTCTTTTTCAGGTTGTATCAATAACATAAAAATTTCTATGTATATTTCAGATACATAGGTTATTATATAAGTATTATATAGAAAAAATGAAGGATTTTTGGAAGAAATAAAACAAAAATATTCATTGATGAATTTTACCTCTTCTTTGGGTATAACCTTTTGTTTCCACCAAAGGCCTTCTTTGGTTGTATTTCTCCAAACAATAAGGCTTATAGGATGATAGTTTGGAATTTTATAGGTTATGTTGTTAGATATTGTCTGAAAAATGGGTTTCTAAGGTGTAAAGAAAGGGTAATAACTGGTCTCCTTTTATATACTATGTGAGTGGAAAAATTGAAAATTTTTGAATGAGAGAATTCAATCTTCATTTCTTCCATGTCATGTGGATCCAAAAACTGAAAAATATTGATCCTTGATGGTTTAAAGTAAAAATATGTCTATTCAATGGGTCTTGGAAGAATTTTTCATCATTGTTACAACTTATATTCTATTTTTACCACAAAGTAATCATGTTTTTACATTAATTACTATAATTAATTTTGATTTCATTCTCTAATAACTTTGGTCAAAAATAAAGATAGAATTATAAAAAATTAAAAAAAATTATGATTATAAATTTGGAATCAATTTTTTCATATTTTGTTTTCATATAAATGGAATAACTTTATTGGAAATAAATCCTAGATATGTTTCAATAAAGCTGGATTTTAATGTGAAAAATATGAAAACATTAAAAAAATTATATTGAATTTCAATATGAAATTGATTAAAAATACAGAAAATATATTAGTAGATTTATATTTGAACTAAATATAATTTATATACATATTAAAATATTATTTTACTACATGAATAATTTATATGAAATGAAAGTTTTTATTAAAATCTAGTATTTTTCACTATTCAACAAAAAATGAAACTATTCAAAAAATACCAAAAAATCACTCTAATATAATTATGAAAGTTTGAATTCAAAAAATAAGTTTTATTTAATAAAATAGATTTTTTGAAAGTTTAAAAAATTAATATTATTATATTTCACTACTGGAAACCATGATTTTGTGATATGCACTTTTCCATCAAGGATTTTAGAAGTGTTGTGACTATGTGATAATAGCGATATTCATTGCATGAAGTGATTGAAGGTGTCTTATTTAAATAATACAGTCTTGTGATTTGATGTATAAATTCATATATTTTGGAACATTTTTTACTTATTTTACATCGAATATTATTCTAAAAATTTATCTATATTACTCCCCCTTAGCAAAAAAATGGTAAGCCCACCGACTATCCATTCCTAGGATCAACTATAAGCCCCTATGGGGCTAAGGATTACCACACCCAATAAGAGTGAAATTGGGATAGTTTGTGGAGAACAGAAGGTATTGTGCATGAAAGTTGTGGGTGGGATGTTTCTAAGGCCTATAGGGTGTGAGAATAAAGGGACACATACCATGGGTTATGATCCCACAAGGATAAAGACCGAGTTATGCTGTATGTAGTTTGTAAGGGTGTTGAACTGTATTCCCGGCATAAATGGTGAACTATAAATCTTTAGCTTATAAATAACAATGATTCACAGTTGAGGATTCTATGTGGGACTTCTTTATAGGAAAACACTATTCATCCATTTTAAAAAATGACAGATATGAGCACAGCCATCTGATCTTCGATCACCACCAATTATCTATTTCACATGCATCACATAAATAGAAATCAACAGAAAAAAGATTTACCATGTGGAGAACTTTTGAAATAAGTTGTGCATATTTGGAATTCCCCTATCATATCCTTCATCTAAATGACACTCTATCAATTAGAGTTTGTGATAGCAATCTACCCTAATGACATCGAGTCAAAAATAAAATTGAAACAAAGTAATACTTGACACATTATCATGAATGTATTTGAATAAGAGAATTAATCACAAGAACTTTTAATAAGAATTGAAAACATCACATGTCTTCACAACATAATGATCTATGTATCGTGTGACTATAAGGATTAAATTCAAAGAGCCACCTCAATAAGATGTCATGAGAAAAATAATATGGCCACCATTACTTCACATGAGCTCGAATGTTGTCCCATTAATATTTATAACCATAAAAAGAATCCATGTATAGGTTTTATTGGATGAATACATTAAAATTTATCAAAATCTATCATATGACATTATAGATGAAAATATAGGCATCACCTGGCCGGTGAAGTGATCTTTCAATGAAGAAAAAATAATCACACAAATCTATCGTCAACTATCTTCCACACCAAGAAGTTAATTATAGAAAAATAAGGGAACCCTTTCCTAGTAAACTAAAAATGTTCCAATAATAGATACATTCCATGTAGATGGTCATGTGATCACTGGAATCCATTATATAAGGCACCATGAGACACATGATACAGTGATGATGAGCATGCGAGGAAAGGCATATGACATCAAATCTTCACATGAAGAGGAATATATCCCTTCACCATGAGGGTCCCCCGTATGTAGATAATTAGATTTCACCACCACCACAACCAACACATTCTGCCTTACTCTAATACAAAGAGGCATCATCCTTATCTTCCCTTGACCTACATAAACTCTAAATCACTTCTTATAAACTCATAAAAGATATAGGATAGGGAGAAGTAGATAAGGATTGTAGAAAATTGGGGGGATCATCCACCGCCTCTGAGGAAATTCTATAAGTAATCATAGGATACACTGTGAGTTCCATGGTAGGAATGACACATATGATACATCTAGGATAATGAGACCATTTTATGTGTTAAATATCATGTGAATATCCCAGTTGTGCATGGTATTGCGAAAAACTATTGCGGGTATAAAAAATTTCATGTGGACACTTTTTGGCGTGCATGTGAACTAATGAGAACAACCAATGATTTACTAAGATGATTTTAGGAGGTGTGGAAATAATAAAGACCCCAAGCCATAAACCATTACCTATGGACCAACATACAGCTTTTTTATGTGTTTACATAGCATCCTTTGTAGATCATTTGGTCACATAATGAACATGATACCTCTCTTATACAGTTCATTTACAGAGCTCCTATGACCGTCTCTTTTCCATATAAAGTTGATAGATAGGATTCCTTGATCCATTGATACCTCTTCACATCCACTCAAGTGAAGGCACTCAAATATTATAGACACCCATTCCGGTGTATGTGGTCTTGAACGAATGAAAATAAAACCCCTCATTATTATAATGCAAACATGTGGCCTAAGGATGCTTTCAAAAAATAACAGGGAATGATTTACTCAACATGAATCATACCCACATATCTCGTCTTATGTATTCCTCCTCTCCATACAGTGTGTTCATTCACCTATTAATGTAGAAGCTTTGATACACATCACCCCATGCATATCCACAACTCTCATTGAAAGAACTATTTGAGGTATTGCAGACTACATGAATAAGGAACTTCATGAGGATCCATCATAAGTGGTTCTTCTCAATATTTATATCTCCTTGAAACACATGACATCTCATTGTAAATACATCCATTTGAAATAGAGGACTTAGGAGGTGTGGTTGTGGAATAAACCCACTATCCTGAACTCTCCTTCAATGAGAATACTATACTTGAAACCATTTTGCATTATTTTTTAGGGAATGACACTTCAATATTAAGGCATGTGAAAGATCACAATAATATTCATGAGACCATGTCACGTGATTAATTTAATATCATGTGATTATATCTTTCACCACTCATCTTCGGATGTCCTTAGGAGACCTTACACAAGTCATGTTGGTCATGCGGCAAGACTTGGACAATTTAGGATGATTATGAAACATGTTTTTAGAATATTCAAATTATCACATAATTACCTATAGATATTCCCGATTGATCATGTGAATTATTATTTACATTCTATCATTATCATGCAACAACCCCTTGACACGTCATCATTGTCAATTGACAACGTGATGAAAATCTACATTGATCATGTGAATCATCCATGGCATGTACACATTGATTATAAAAATCATATTTGACTTGTCTTATATGATTATGTGGAAACATCTAAGTCAGGTTAGTTGATCATTCAAAAGACCCAACACATAACTTATTTGATCATGTGGTATAACATAGACATGTCAACTTCAATCATGCGAAGACTCAATGGAATGTTATAATGACACCCTTGGATGTGTCTGTCATGTCAGGATAACACCCCAAACATGTCTGGTAGAAACTCAAGGACTACCGAGTAGAAAGCCATGTAATATTGGGAAAGTTACCTAATACATGTCCACTTGGTTCAAAATGAACACTTAGACTCATTCCTTGTGTACCTCCAACAAAGAACCTTCAGACTTATTCCTCCTTTAAAAGAAAAGTGTCCTTAATGAGATTGTGTTACACAATCATGCGGCCACATTGCTGACATTATCTTGGAAAGACCATTCATGGTCACCGTATCTATTTATATAGGAGAAGATAGATAATGAGTATACTAAATTGTAAAAAAGTATGGCCCTATAATTCCTAAAACCTGGAGGGAAACCTCAGTGTTTAATCCCCAATCAAATGAACTATGAGATCTCTCATTCCTACAATAACCAGGATAAGTAGGAATCCTTTC
Source organism: Viscum album (assembly GCA_963277665.1). Classification (NCBI taxonomy): domain Eukaryota; kingdom Viridiplantae; phylum Streptophyta; class Magnoliopsida; order Santalales; family Viscaceae; genus Viscum; species Viscum album. The sequence continues at coordinate 243,393,753 of OY728135.1, read as the reverse complement.
TAATGCCTGATGTCAAGCATGCCTCCAATTTGATTTAGGAACCCCCTTGTCTCCTACATTCCAACCAGCGGGAGCCAACTATTCCCTTCTTCTGATAATTCTAACTCTTCCACTAGTGTACTGAGAACCCAATGGAACTTTGAGAACTTTGATTCATGTCATAAACATGATATTTAGGATACATTTTTAAGGGATGGGATCCATACCAAAAATAGATACATGTAATCCTAAATGATTAAGCCTCAATTAATAACATAATATGATATTTCCCGCAATATTAGTGCATTAATTCTTGTATAACCCCTTGAATTCCTAAAACATAAAGGGAAACTTTAGTGTGTAAACATGGGTCAACTAAACTATAAGAACTATGATTCCTGTAATAACTAGGATATATAGGACGCCTTCCTAAGGCCTAAGATCAAAAATGAATCCACATCAGTGTATGTCTCTCCATTTCATTGACATTCCCACCATCGGGACCTAGTCAGTCCCATGGTCTGATCATTATACATCTTCAACCAGTGGACTGAGAACTTAACCAAACAATGAGAACTTTGATTCACGCCATAACTAGGATATGAAGGATTCCATAAAATGACCCAAGATCCATAAAAACACCCATACAGGGAAACCTTAGAGTGTAATCCATAATCATTGACCTAATATGATATATACCCCAATATCATGGCATCCATCCTAGTTTAAGATCCAAGAATTTATAAAACCGTAGTGACAACAATATTGACTCAGAGCGTGAACACCCTAATTTTCCCATTAGTGGTATAATAGAACACTAGACTATAAGAAATTTAATTCCTACTATAACCTAGATACCTTGGATTCCTCTCTAAGGGACATTCTCTAATAGGCAATCCATCTTAGAATAAGCCCCTAGCATTCCTAAATCCTAAGGGATCACAATACTTTCTCCGAGCATAACCACACAGCCTAGTCCATCTTTAGGTAATGGGGTAACCGGTCTACAATTACTTGGATTACTATCAAAATAGGATACATAGGATGCTATCCTAATTTCTAACCCTTAATGGGAATCACCATTGGTTTATGTCCCTCCATCTCCCAAAATTCCACCATCCCTCCTTATCCGTTATTGGATGAAAAGTGGGGTCAAAATCAGACATCATTTTATGTGTAATATAATTCCAGGTCTGTAATCAAGAAATGATGATTCTGATTCCTAATATAAAACATGATAGAGAGGATTTCCTCCTATGGCCAGAGCTCCATACCATATCCTCCATGAGAAGGGTAATATTACTTCTCATAGGAAATTTTGATGTGTAGGCCCCACAAAAATATCCTCTCATGAAATGTGTTTGATATTATGATATCTCTAGTTTCCAACACTGATGATGACTCATGTTCAATTGAAGACTGGTGATAATTGTATTGATATCATGATGATAATTACTGAAGGAAGTATATTGATTGGGATGTAATACTGATTACATTTCATCTTTTTTCAAAAGGTCATTATATCGAGGAAGCAATCTGGGGTAGCCGTATATTTTCATAAGTCACACCTAAGGACTCTTTTTATTTATATCTCAAAACATATGATCCCATATGGGAACTATATATACTCTAATTCCAATAAATAGAATGATACAAAGGCTGCCTCATCAGGATCTATGCTTGACATCCTTATTGAATGACGTTAAACTAAGTGGATTAGTCTAGTTCCTCATCCTTAAACTATAAAAAATGAACTATGTGGGTTTAGATTATCATTATCACTAGATACGTAGGATTCTATATAGAGGTTAAATCCAATATCCAAGACACCAACATCCTCCTTCGATGGAAATAGACACTATATTCCCAAACATGTTTATCAACTAATTCATAACAAATAAATAAGATAATGATGGATAAAACAAGATATATGAAACAATTGTGTATATTAACACATGGTCTTAATAAAATTATAGACACATGGGTAAAAACTCTCTTATCAGGTAATGGGAAGGATTTAATGAACATATATTAAATCTATTAGATTGTCCAGTGGTAGGAAACACTTCCCCCCAAAAATGGTGTGATGAGCATGCCCTTCCATCCTCTCGACCAATGTGAGTTCCTAGGTTCCATTGGGTATAAAACCCCAGTTGACAGGTTGTTGTTTGAATGTTGGTTCATACTAAGTTATGTATGTGGGAACCATTGGACATTCCATCTATTAAAAATAATGAAAAATGACATAATGAGATGTGAAGCACATTAAACCCACATAAGAACCATGTGTTACGACAATGGCCAATACATTTTTATTGGTACACAAAATGGTGAACCCAAGTGAATTTATTGAACTATGTAATATCTTTAATGTGTTAGAAAAAAGAAATATATTCTAGAATACTTTGAGTAAATTTATTATCTATTATTCATGAAACCAAATGGTAAACCTAACACATTTCATTTACCTGCACTTAATCTTGGAAAAGGCGAAGGGACGCCTCTTTATGCTTTAAGTGTGAAAGTCATTGATAGAACATATACTCTTATATATTATGCTCCACTAATATGGTTACTTGTATCATATTTAGGAAATCCTAGATTCCATAAATTTAAAATGACATCATCAAATGTGCCAACGTATTCTGAGATTGTTGAACAAGATTATTTGGCCTCAAGGCCACGACGTAGGCAGTCACCAAAATGCTGAATCTAGTTCTATTTGGTGAACATCATAGTCCAGAAGTACCAAATTAATTGATCCATCAAGAATTTGGAATCAGGTCATGAAATCTTTTTAAGGTTGGATCCTCATGGGACATCTTTCCCGTGATATGTTGCAGAATACGGAGTATCCCTCATTTCCACATTCAGCCACATTGGGAGATTATCCATATAGCACAACAATACATAAATTATAAACCTTAGGGAGGTGGATGATAATAGTTTCCTTGGAGGGATCCCATCCACTATTGTTATGATAATAGACAGGTGGACATGATTCCACAAGGGGGTGAATAGGAGGCTATTCCTACACGAACTATCTATGTTTTTGAATCCAGTTGGAGAACCCACTAGGGGTATCCAAATAATGTAGCTCCATAGCGAGATTTTATCTATGCTACCACTAATCTATATGTGGCCCACCAATATATCCTAATAGTGGAGTAGAATCAATCCCAAATCATTACTATCATGTAGCATGTTACATTACCCTAGAAAACCTTGGTGAATGGGGAATCCCCAGAAGCACCTGAACCTATAGGGTTGGTGGAATTTGTTTCATATTTTACCATGGGATCATCATCAGTATGGGCCCCAACCCCTCAAATAGTACCATGGGAAGAAACCTCTCAATCATTACCATGTGATTCTACTCATAAAATAGTACGATGGGTACCAAATCCTCAAATGGTTCTATAGGTACTGCCTTCTCAAATGGTACAATGGGAACCAACCCCTAAAATGGTACAGTGGGCAATGAACCCCTAAATGGCATATTGGGCATCAACCCGTCAAACAAGATTCTCTAATGGAGAGGTGATCCAACCTTATTATCTCTCTATCAATATGATATCAATCGAATATGAATAATTATCAATGGGTCCAGATGAAGTAACTATTGAAGATGAAAACCATACCCTCTGGTAGTCATATGAAGAACATAAGTTTGGCCAACCTTCTACCACTATCATAGGAAAAAATGTCTCAATGGTAGCTTTCATGAATCTACAAAAGGTGTTACCAACAATATTAGTATTTAAAAGGGAGATGATAGTGGTGCATCTTGAAAGTTGAAGTTGTTTATTTAGTATCTGGGGTCCATATTGGGAATCCCATCATCATCCACCACCATACCAATGACAAAAGAAAGGATTTTGACATAGATCATTCCAGCTAGCCCCTTGGGGATGACCAGAAAAGTTTTTCCGAAGAACATATCACTAAACAATAATGAGATAATAGGGATCTATAAGAAAAATTTAGGGATTCCTCCTTGGATTTATACATTGGAATAAAGTATCTACACATTCTTACAAAATCCCAACTCATAGTGATGTTCCCCATCCCATAAGGCTAGGGGAATTTTCTTGTTTTTCATCCCCACAAAAAGTGAAATCTGTACATTGTTCCTCCTCGCCCTGTTCTACAAATATGGGGACATTATCATATTATTAATACAACTTGTCCACATGGATATGGTATTTCCATATTTTTGAACACCACATCATGGATATTCTGTAGGGAATATGACTCCATCCATTTCCACAATTCCATCAGGAGAGTTTAGATCTTCATCAGCTACCCCTGGACCAATAAATACCCAGACTCTACACATCATTCTCCAAGCATATCATTATTCCCACCCAAATGGAGGTATATACAGTTTTTTGTATAAGAGGCAAGATCATCTATATCTTGAATATAGACTATGAAATGAATATTCTTTTCAATGAATAATTGTCCACATGTACTTTAATTATTCAATGGAAAATTGTTTGATAGAGTTCACAGTGATAAGAAATATGATTGAGGGAGGCATGATAGGCCATGAAAATCATTTCATGTATCATCGAAATCTCCACCACAAGGTAAAATGTTGATTTTTTGTTAAGTATTGGATTCAGGTTAATATTTACATAGGGATATTAGAATAATTAATACATTAATCCCCTCTCAAGACATCAGACTACTCTTAATAAGACAAATAAGTTTTCCAAGAAAGCATGATGCACATACCACTCAAATATGGGAGACTATATTTCGATAAAATATAGAAAAAATATTATTCATCCGCAAAAAAAATTCCATGGTTAACTTGACACTACGATTGAAAATTCATTGATGGAACTTTCAAAAATGAGGAAGCTGATTGAGGTTGAATTAACAACACATGACAACCATTTCCCCTATCACCGACCTATCAGGAAAAAATAGGTAGTCACACTGTATTCAAAGATTGGTTTGAGAGATAGGTAAGTGTAGGCTTGATTGAATTGAAGGATCATGAAACACATTACATATGCATTGTAGTCATCCAAGATCCATCAAAAGAGTCACTCTCCTCATAGGTTATTCACCCATGTCCTTACCAAAAGATGATAAAATGTAGGACTCATGTCCTTGCCATATGACACAAAACTGCATGGTTTTCTAGAACTACAAGGGGCTTGATTCGTATTCAAATGAGAACCATATAAATTCTTAGATCATATATCTTGGACCAACCACCCATATTCACATCCTTGTAGCCAGATGTTAAACTACACTACTCATGTCCACGCTGCATGACACTAAACTGTTTGGGATTATAGAACTTCTTATATATTTATTTTCCTTATAATTATATACATATGTATGACTAGATTTTATATCCTATCATATCCACCCATATTCCTGTGATTACCACAACATGTTAAACTCCACTGATCATTTCCTCACTGTATGACATTAAACAACATTGGTTTATATAAAATTGTACGACTTGATTCTCAATCTAAGAAGATCTGTTGGGAGGTTTGTATCCTATTTCTTCGCCTATACACCCATATTCACATTCATATCCCATTATGTTAAACTACATGGTTTATCCTTGTGCGCACAACATTACACTACATAGTTTTCTAGTTTAACTTATGGTTTGGTTCTCATTATAATGAGATATGGAGGGATTTGTGGATCTCATATCATTGAACAACCAAATATATTTATATCCATAACACTAGATGTTAAACTTCATGTTCGATTTCCATGCAATAATTACATTAAAAGGCATGGTTCCCATAAAACCCTAAGTTTTTATGGACTTATTTATTTTCTGAAAAGAATTATTTTTCATTAAATTCATGCATTGTAATAATTAAAACATTACATTCACATGAAACTAAATTTTATTGCATTATATGAAAATTTTAATTGGCGTACATTACATACAACACTAACCTAGCATATATTTCATTTAACAACGACTTGGTGTACATTACACACGACACTATGTTTCTATAAAATGTAATTTTATTGTTAAAATTATGTAAACAAAATAGTTATGACCTATAAGTTATAAATAGTAATATTAATTGTAATAAATACCTTTAAATTAATTTTTATAAAGATTCTATATCTATATAACATATTGATAATTAAGAATATAATAATTGGTGAACTCTTTATATGATTAAACATACCATTTTCATAAATGAACTCCTATTTATTTCCTACTATGAAAAGTAATAAAATTCATTCTATATACATTAAGAAATATAATAAGTTAAAATAAACTTCGTTTTTGAATTTATAATTTCAAAATTATCTTAGGGTTATTTTTTTGTATTTTTATGGGAAAATTCATTTTTTGATAAATAGTGAAAAATAATAAATTTTAATTCAAGACTTCTTTTTAATCTAATTTATTTATATAGTTAAATTATCTTCAAATTTTTTGTAATTTATAATTATATAACTTATACATAATTTAATTTAATTTAGTTCATTTTAACTAATTTCAGATTGAAATTGGACATTAAAACTAAACAAACCTTTTATTATTTTTACTTTATAAACCAGCAGTGTCATCCCGTATATGGGATTAATTTTAAATTATTTCATACCACATCTATGTTTTTAATTAGTAAAAATCGAATTTTTTTAATAAACATAATTTATAATTTCAATGATTAAATATAATTATAGAGATTAATAGAAAGACTAACATAACAGATAACTAAACCTTATACATAAAGACCAAAATGAAAAACAAAATTTGTACAAAATCCATTGGATAGACATATTTGGACCCTATCCACATTTTTATCTAATTTGGACAATAATTGGATCCACATTCATCATAAAAACATGGGTGGAATCCTATTTTTTAAAATGTACAAGAGTGACACTTCTCCTCCACTAAAAAAATGCCTCCTCTCCACCCACTTCATCACACATCTCCAGATACATTGGATTGATAATTATATATAAAAATAGCTCTTAAAAATCCATCCCCTAATCTTAAAGTCCTCACGTTAGAAGAAAATATATCCATGGAATCCCTTTGGTGAAAACTAAAAGGAGTTACCGAAGGAAGAGGTAACACCTTTCCTCAAGTTCTCTTGTTTTATTTCCATTATCCACCCCAAAACCTCTCCTTATTCATTAATTATACAAAAAAATCCATATCTTAAATATACAGAGGTATTTTTATACAATGGTTTCGACCTAAACACGCATTCACTTCGATCTAATGAGTAAGAAACATACTATTTATGTGTACGGTGAACTTCCACATCATGAAACAATAAATGTTCATTTTTTCATTTACCACCTTTCATGGTCGGGGATTATGATGGAAAAACTATTTATATTATATATATATATATTATTATTTATCATGCATTTAATATTCTTTAGTTATTTTATAATACATACCTATATACAATTCCTCTTGTGTAGATACCAAAATATTGTTTGTGGATGCGTGGACTACCATATCCTCAATGTGATGTGATTCATTAATACTTTAAATAAAATGTGTTAAAGAAGGATTTAGTGAACATAGATGATATATATAAAAAACATATAAATAATTATGTCATATACATATATGTCATTTATTTTCATTCATTCAATATGACAATAATACGGATACAACATTCATGCGTAAGTACGGTCTACTGTCTCCATGAATGGTGTATTCCATTTAATTCTTCAATATTTAAAATATTTTACTAATAAAAATATAATCAATATTAATGATATTTATATTAGAGATTAAATTCTTGAAATAATTATACATGTATAAGACCAAATATATAAAAAATGAAGACACATTCAAAAAACAAAGCGAATATTACCCATAGTGAAACCTTAACATAGAATTGTTAATAAGCAGGTAATATGAAGTCATAATAAAAAATTATATGGTAATAGATATAATAATAATATTCATTGATAAATTTATAATAAACAATTAATTATTTTATCATAGGTACGAATGAATATGATGAGAGTCAAGACTCAAGGTAGGTAATCTTATATCACTTTTTATATCTGTGAGATAAATTACATGATGACCACTATTTTCATGTGTGGTGTTTAAACTTCCCATAAATGTATTATATAATACACATTTTTAAATTTATGTTTTTTAAAATATCTATTCTATCATATTTATTTCATGGGGTTTATGTTTCAAAAGATACAAAATCAGAAAGGCATATTTGTATTAATTTTCATTCTTTAAGAAACATGTTTTTTTATACACCTAAAATAATTTTCCAGGAGTATACACTTCCATTTAAAATTTTGTATCATAAATATAATTATTTTATTTATTTTTTATAATTCATGTAATTTTATTTTCTTACATGGGGATTATCATTCAAATTTAACAAGTTATAAGAGTTTATTTAAATAATTTCTTTGATTTTTGAGATTGATTATGTTTATGATTATTTTGTTGAAATATGATGATCAATCCCTCAAGATCACTCATGAATCACCTTATCCTATGTTTTTCCATGATATATTAATTTATTAGTAACATTATTTTAATCTTTTTATTTAATATAGTTATGAATTTTTTTTAATAAAAATATGATCGCATTTCTCTCTTTGGTAAGAAATCTGTTTTATTTCAAAAACCATGTTTTCAAAAATGCATTAAAATGATATTTAAATATGGTATTAAATTAAAACGTATTTTAAAAATGTTTTATGTGTTTCAAAACATCCTTTATTTGTTTTCAAATCTATTTTAAAAGAAAAATGGTTTTCAAAATGTTTTTAATGTTATAAAAAATATTTTTATTGAGGAAATGATATTTTCTTCAAGAAATATTAATTTAAGAGATATTTCAAAAATTATTTCCCCTATAAGATTATATCCATTTGAGTTATTAATACCTTTTGTAGAAATATTTAAATGTTTCCATTTATATAATTCATTGAATGGTTTATGTATTGATGTTATGATGTTTATGGAAACAAATTTTACATTCATGGGTTATATGTTTATGTAACCCATTCCTCTTCCACATTTTATATACATATAAGACTTGTTTCTCTAAATGAGTTATACTACGACAAATTCTTATTAAACCCTATTACTTTCATTTGTTATTCTAGGATTAAATGATTATAAAAAATATATATTCTCCATAGGATATGGTTTGATTAAATTTTTCTGACACCCATTTCATTTCGTGGGTTAATATATAGTTTTTTATGATTTTTTAGAAATTTATGAATGATTTTATTATGAAATTTTTGGGACCTATTTCTTTTTCCAATTAATTGGGTAATTAGAAATGGCATATGAGATAAAAGGGTACATGGGTTGTAGCCCCACCCCAAAAAACAATATGGTTCCTGGGCTGTAGCCCAAGCCAAAATGTAAGAAGGTACATGGGTTGTTTCCCATGCCTAAAAGTAAGAGGGTACAAAATTTTTTGCCAAATAAAACAAATAATATGAAACAAGGGTTGTTATCTAAATCCTAAATTATGTACATGGATTGTATTCCATGCTTTGTATCTTATAAACGAATTTGTAGGTAACATTTACAATAGGTTTTATGTACATATGCGTCTGCCCCAAATTCCACGTCTTATTCCTAGGTTATGATTTCATGGATTATGTTCTTTATTTCCTTAAAATACATGTATTATTCACTACCAAAGTTTATTCCTTGATGAAAGTTTATGATCTTTGATATTTAGGGTGTTATCTTCTAATATTATGATCACATTCTCATTACCATATTCTCATGTTTATTCTTACATGAATCCCTTATTTACCATTACTAATCATTTCAGCTCACCCATTTTTATGTTTCCTTCCCTTGGTTACAAAGATATGTATTAAGTATGATATATCTAACAATGGTTCTATTCATGATGAAACTAGTGTGAGTTAATGTCCCTCACTTATGTACCAGTGTTTATATTTCCATGTTTCCAAATATACTAGATTAGTACGGTATTTGGGCGTCTATTTGTATAATCTTTTAAGTAATCCAAAAAAGTGATGTATTGATAATTTATGAAAAGTGAGGGTCATTATAGTTGGTGTCATAGAAAATGTTTCGTTAAAATTTGGAATCTAGGATGATAAAACCATGTCTAATGATATGTCTTAGGATAAGGAAAAGTATAATAAAATGTACTAGAACTTTGGTAATGGATAGAGTGAGTGGTTTGCAAGAAACACATCCCTATCTGTATACTTAAATTGGATGTGGCTCTATAATGAATGTACATAGGGATAACAAATCTAATAGGGTGTGTTGGGACTAAGTCAAAATAATTTGATATATGACAACGAGCCTTGCTACACACCTAGTTTGAAATTCTTATGGGATATACATTGTGAATTCAGAAAAAACATCATTAACCATTATAATGGATTTAAATTGAAGTTAGTAGTTAATAACCTAGGATAAACCTAAGGAGTCATAGATTGAGGAAGGTTACATAATTTAGACATATTATAAGTGATTATTTGTGATTATATTGTTCCTCATTATGATAATTGTTGGATACTCTATGCTTATTCTTTTCGTCAATGGATCAAACATGAAGGAACCCCACTAATGGTGATTGTGAAAACCAATTAATGGATTATCCTCATAAGAAACCAAATGCTATGGGAGCTAAAATGAAAAATTGGTTTGATATTGTCCCAAAAATATTTCATGATATGAATCATGGTGGACACCAAAATGAGAAAATGAGGGTACATCATTCTATTAAGTCATTCAAGAGGAAACATGCACCATATTTTACGAGGTCTTCATCTCAACTTTTTTTGGAATAATGGTTTAGTACCACTAAAAATATATTTTCTATCCTTCAATGTTCATAACATGGATACTTTATTGTAGTTTTTTTGTCATTTATAATGTGGACCAGAACAGTAGTGGACTGTAATCAAGAATACAATAAAGCGGAATGAAATTGAATACTTGGATATGGATGAGTTCAAGAAGTTATTTTTTTTAATAACTACACCCCTTGGATTCTTCATTCAATCATAGATAAAGAGTTCCTAGTGTTTAAAGAAAGATGTGAAGAATATTTTGGTACCTATGAGGTTAATTTCAAATTACATGGGGAGTATTCTTCAGGAATTATCATCCAAACAAAAGTAAAGCTGATAGGCTCTTCAATTGATTAAATCCACGTGTCAGAAGGGTGTTTTCCATAAGAGACTTTTATATCTATTAACAGATTTTTCATTTTGAAATCTAGTTCGAAATGGAATTTATAGTCATGTATCAATACCATTGTATTGACATGAAAAGTAAAATGGGGATTAAAAGAAAATAAAAAAACCATTAAGAAAAGAATATATGCTTTCATTTATTCTATTTGTGTGGGAAGAAGCATGAAGGAAATTTACTAAAGGGGTCTAAAAAGGTTTTAAGTGTGGAAGGGATATCCATAAAAAATTTTGTTTCCAATATAATGGTAAGAAGTTATTTTGTAGTGAGAAAAGCGAAAAATTAGTATAGAATGAACCTATCGTACTTCAGTGCAACATGTGTGTGGATAATATGAATTGTTCTAACTAGTTCCCAAAACTAAGGTCTAATGATGATGATAGACATCAGAAACATCTTAAGTCGAGGGATAATGGAAAATTTCATACAATCACTATTTCAGACATGGGTTGTGATAACTACATGGTGAAAGGTACACTTACCAACAACTCTAGAAATGCTAATGTATTATTTGATTCTGTATCTACCCAATCTATTATATCTGTCAAAGTTTTCATGTGTGTTAAGATTCCACCTTGATTATTATATTTTTAATTATCATTTCAAAACCCTAGAGGTTTGATGATTACATCTCAATTCTATTATTCCTCTCTAGTTGAAATTTATAGGTATTTGATTCCTATCATTCCATTATTCTATTGGTTGAATTTTTTTTCATCTAGGAATGGATTCAATTTCTCTACATAAAATCCACATCAATTGTCATAGAAGGGAATTTACATTTGATATTTCAAACCCTCATATTATCATCCATCAATATCATGATAATTATGAATGTACTATAGATATTACATCTAATGTATGGGTATTAATTCCTATTCATAAGGGCTGTTTATCTCAAATGGTTAGGGAGAAAATCATTATCGATGAAATTCCTATTATTCCAAAAAATTTGACTGTTTTTCTAGATTAATTTCATTGCTTTCTATAGATCTATGAATTTTATTTCTCTTAATAACCCATACCTACTTCCACACCAATTTCAAAGACTTCCTATAGAATAGATCTGTTTGAGTTGTATGAATTAAAGAAACAACTCTAGGAAAACCTTGATAAAGGATTCATTCGGCCAAGTGTGACCCCATGAGGTGTAGTTTGTGTAAAAGATAAATGGATCGATGAGAAAATGAATTTATTATCAGGAGTTGAACATGATCACGACCAAGAACATGTATCCTCTCCCTATTATTGATGAGTTATTTCATCAACTTCATGGATTATAGCACTTATTCAAGATTTAACATTGTTCTTGATATAATCAATTGATAGTGAAGAAAAGGTTATAACTTAGATATAATTTTGTTCAAGGTATGAACATTATGAATATATAGTAATTCCATTTATCTTACTAACTACCCTTTTATATACATGGATTTAATGAATAGAGTCCTTATAGATTAAGTTAATCATATTGGGGTGGTATTTATAGAAAATATTTTTATGTATTCAAATAGAAAGTAATACCATGAAAACTAATTGATAATTGTACTAAATACCCTAAGTAAGGATAAATTGTACATAAAATCTACAATATGTGAATTTTGGTGACAAAAGGATTAATTTTTATGTAACATAATCTCAAGAGATGGTATAAAAGTAGATCCATCAATGTTGGAGGATATTGAATGTTGGAAAATACCAACCATGGTGACTGAGATCTATAGAATTCTTGGTTTTGATAAATTATATCAATGGTTTTTTAGAATTTATCGCAACTATCAAATCCTATAACCATGTAAACTCGAAAGGGTGTCCAGTTCCTCTAGATAGATGAATGTGAGGAATATTTCAACCAACTGAATAGAAGGTATGGCAGTGAATCTATGCATACATTGCCATAAAATAGAGAAGGGTTTTTAATCTATAGTGACTCATTCACGAAGGGATTGGTAAATGTTCTTATAAATAGTAACATGGTCATATCCCATGTCTCACAATAGTTGAATATTCCTGAACAAAAATAGGAAACTCCGGATTTGGCGTTAATAGTATTAATTTCTTCATTAATAATATATAAGTATTATATTTTTTTTAAAAAGTGTGATATATATACCGATGAAATAAGAATGAAATATATATTTACATATAATTAATAGAACATGAGGTAGAGAAGATGGTTATATCTCATAAAGGATTATGAATTCTCAATACATTAACATCCTGGTAAAGAGAACAAGGTTGCCAATTATTTGATTTGAATGTATCGTGCTAGCTTATCCGTGATAATGATAAAAAAATAACCAATATTTCTTGATTTTCAAATTATGAATCTAAAAATCATAAATGTTGGGGAAAATTATTATCTTTCTCAAATTAATGATCAACCCCTTATCTAAGTAAAAAATAAGGAGGAATAGGAGAAAGAGGTAGATATGGAAAAAATTAAGAAATGTTCATGAGTTTAACCATGACCCAGATGGAATTATAATTTTCATGAACTATGTAGGTGTTTATTCCATAACATATTTGAAGGAGTTATTATAGGAAAATCATAGTTCTTCATTCTCTATTCATCCTTGAAGAATGAAGATATATAGGGGTTTGAAAGAATACATATGGTGGGATGGAATGAAGAGAGATAGTGTAGAGTTTGTGTCTCGATGATTGGTATGCCAGAAAGGTAAGGCTAACACACATAAGTCTAAGGGGATGTTGAATCCATTACCCATACTAGAATGGAAATTAGAAAAAATAACTATACATTTTTTTGATTTACTCCACATAACATATAAAGTATTTAATGCTATATGGGTGGTATTAGATAACCTTATAATGTCATCACACATCATCACTAACAGATAAGACATATATGAGGATCGAAATAATAGTATAAACATTAATGAAGTGGTAGGGTTTCATAGAGTACGACATTCCATTATATTGGATCAGGATATGAGGTTTACCTCTATGTTCTGGAGAAGTCTTCATCAAGTAAATGATACAATATTATGATTCAGCACTACATATCATCCTCATACATATGTTCATTCTAAAAGAAAAATTAAAAACCTAGAGGATATGTTGAGATCTTGTTTGTTAGATTTAAAAGGTGATTGGGATCAACACCTTCCTCTAGTAGAGTTTTCTTACATCAATAAATTTCACTTAAGAATAGATATTGCCCCTTATGAATTCCTCTATGGGAAGAAATTTAGATCTCTAATATGATGAGATTAATTTGGATAAATAAGGATATTGGGACTTGAGATCCCTGAAGAAATAGAATTGAATGTTAGAGGCATTCATCTGTATATCATGGCAGTACAAAGTTTGAAAAAAAGTAATGATTATGACCATTAGTATGATCATGAATTTGAATTTGGGGAAAATATGATTCTATAAATTTCTCCCTAGAAGAATGTTATGATATTTGGGAAATTATAGAAACTATGAGCTAGGAATATTGGTCCATTTTAGATTCTTGATCGTATTGGGATAGTAGCCTATCCCTTGGAACTTCCTCCAAATCACTCTCAAGTCCATAATTAATACCAAGTATCCCTAATGAGGAATCACATAACTAACCCTTTACAAGTACAAAACAAAGAGGTTGTACCACATAAGAAAGATCTTTCAATGGGAAAAACCCAATATAAATTCTAGATCATACAAAAAAAGTTTTACATAACAAGTCCACTCACCTAGTCAAAATTTTGTGGAAAAATCACCTGTTAGAGGAAGATACATGGGAACTTGAGGATATAATGAAGTATAAGTATCTTGCTTTTTTATACCTAAGTGACGAATTTCCTGGGAGAAATTTAATTTATGGGGGTAGAATGTAACTCCATAAATTTTTATTTAATTTCTTTCCTCTTATTGAATGAATTAATTTAAATTAATTCCTTACATTTCACTAAGTTAAATATTATTTCACACGACACCAATTTTTCATGCATTTTGTAAACACTAACTTGATTTATGTTATACGCAACACTGACTTGGCATACATTTATGAAACACCGACTTGGCGTACATGACATGCAACACCGAGTTTCTATGAAACATCATTTTATTATTATAATTATTTAAATAAAATAATTATAGCCTATTTTTTCAAAAATAAAATCTTAATGGTAATAAATAATTTTCAAATAATTTTTATAATGGTTTTAAATTAAATTTACATATTTGTAACTAAAAACAATTGTTTTTGGTAATGTATTTATATGTTTTAAAATAGTATTATCAAAAATGAACCAATTTTCATGTCTTTCTATGAAAAAATAATAAAATTAATATTAGACACATTTAAAAACTTAATATGATAAAATAAACATAATTTTTTAATTTATAATGTTGAAATTATCTTAGGGTATATTTTTGGGATTTTAATGAAAACATAATTTTTAGAAGAATAGTGAAAATAATGAATTTAAATTCAATACTATTTTTTCATCAAACTTATTTATATAGATAAATAAAATTTTAATTATTTTAAAAGTATATTTAGATAAAATATAAATAAATTTATTCAATTTCGGTAATTTGAACCAATTTCACATTGAAAAATTATATAAAATTTATTACCAACTTTTGATCATTTTAACTTTAAAAAATTGCAGTACCATCAAGTTTGTGAGATTAATTTGAAATTATTTTATGACACTTATGTGTTTGGAATTTGGAAAAAATGTTTCCATACATGGATTCATAATAAGTTATAATTTATAATTTATAATAAGTAAAACTCAATGTTTTATCAAATAAAATTAGTGAAAGTGATTAAAATTAATTATAGCGATTAATAGAAAAAAAATCACAAAGAACTAAACCTCAACCCTAAGGCTCAAAAATTCCTAGAAACATCTAAAAAATACATTGTATGGATATATTTATACCATAGACTCAATTTAATATAATTTTTACTATTATTTGATACAATTTCATTTGAAAAAACGTGTGTGAAATTTCCTTTTCAAAAACTTTCAAGAGTGCCACACCTCCTCCACTATAAAAAGGCTTCCACTCCTCGCACATCCTCAAAACTATCAAGAAACATTAATACAACTATTATATACCAATATATCTCCCCAAAATCCCTCCCATAATCTTATAATCCTCCCCTTTTGTATAAATCCATCCATTTAAGCCCTTTGTTGCAAACAAGAAGGAGTTACCCAACGAAGACGTAACATTTTCCTTCAATATCTTATGTTTTATTTCTATTCTCCACCAACAAAACTCTCCTTATTCAATGACTATAAACAATTATCCTAAAAAACATATATTTATTTACACTATGTGTTTGATATGCACTTACACAAACTTCCATCTAATGGGTAACAATCATACTGTTTATGTGTACGAAGCATTATAGCCTCACAAAATGTCTATTATTCCTTCTCTGTTTTACCACCATTCCTGGTTAGTAATTATGATGGAATCATTGTTTACGTGTCATATATAATATATTTTCTTCGTATTTATTCTTATGTAATTATTTTATAACACATACCTATATACTTTTCATCTTGTTTAAATATGATAATAACATTTATGCACATATGGACTACCGCCTTCTCAAATCGATGTGATCTGTTCACACAATACATGGAATGTTTTAATAATGTTTTTAGTGATAATATCAGATATGTACAAAATATTAATTCTACTATAATGATATTATATACATATATACATTTATTTCATTTAATTACATTCATTCAATATGGAAATAATATGAAAACTATGTTCATGCGTACACACAACTTCCCATCTCCATGAACGGTGTATTCCATTTCAAACATCAATATGCAATAAATTATTATTATACACACATACTGAATTTTAATTATATTTTTATCATGGTTGATATTTTATAAATTGTGATATAAGTATAAGGACCAATGACATAACAAATCAAGACATGTGTGAAGAACACAGAGATATTGCCCGAAGTGAATCCTTAAAATTGAATTTTAATAGTAGGGTAATATAAAGAAATAATAAAACCATATATGGTATTATATATAATCATATTGTTTTTTGATATATTTATAATAAAATTATATTTATTATATCGTATTTGTGAACAATTATGATGAGAGTCAAGACACAAGGTAAGAGAATTTTATCTCACCTTTTAAATCTGTGAGATACATTCCATGTTCACAACGCTTTTATTTTTTGTGGTGTATATAGTTAAAAAAATGTATTATATAATAATAATTATTAAATTTATTGTTATTTAAATATCCATTCTATGATCCTTCATTCACAGGATTTATCTTTCCAAATTTACCAAATCGGTACAACAGTTTAGTTATCAACCTAAATTATTTATTTAGGAGTATATATTTCCATTTGAAATGTTATTTCCTAAATATGATAGTTTTCAATATATTTTAATAAAAATTTAATTACATTTTCACTTATGATTTGTATGGTTCAATGTTACCAAGTGATACAAGTTTATTGAAATGATCCCGTCACTTATGAAGATTGTTTATGATTATGATTCATTTCCAGAAATATTGTGATCCATATCTCATGAACACTGATGAATTATATTATCCAATGGTTTTATACAAAATATTCATGTATTTGTACTATAGATTCCAAAAAGTTCTCAAGTGCTGAAGAAGGATTCCAAATGACAAAGCAAAGTCATATTCGGACCATGGGACCCTGTCCGGGGGGTCCGGAGGGACCGTGTGAAATAAAACCCTAGGTGTAAAAAAAATGTGTCGTACTTGGAATGTTCTAGGTTTCGCGAATAGGCCTCGGCCCAGGCGCGAAATAAATTCATGCCCCGCCCCGCGTGGTTGACATTTCGCGCCGCCGACCTTGGCGCTCAATTATTTCGCGCCGAGCTATTTTCTGCGCCTTCAAGTTACTATAAATAGAAGTCGACCCCCTTCCATTTCAGGGATGAAGAATCTGAACCGGCTGTCATGTGCTAAATCTGTCTTCCACACGCACAATATGTCCTTTAGGTACGGTTCTTTTCGCACCAATTCTCCCTGGGGTCCACCTTCGCAAGAGATCCCCATGGCTTAGACTGATTTCCAATCCCTTTGGGGTCCGCCCTTTGGACGCAATCACTTCCATTGCGTGCAAGATGAAAAATTGCATGAAACCCTATATATTGTATGCACCCCTTCTATTGTGTGCACCCATTACATTGTGCACACCCCTATCATTGCACATAGTCATTCCCACTTGTATGCAATTCATAATCCTTGCGCGCAATCCTTCTAGTCGCGTGAAAAACATCGACACCAATTCCGCGCAAATATCATTGATTCCGCGCCAGCCCATTTTTTTCACACATGGCAATTATTTCACGTGAAAGCCTCAAAGGTTGCATGCAATTCCCTGGGAACCCTCACCTTGGTGCTCCTCGGGCACCTCCTTGAGTGGGTGCCTGATGATCTTCTTAAGGACGCCATTTGTGGGTCACATCCAGGGCATCCACATCATGCGCCATTTTCTCGTGTGACCTTCTAGGCTAGTACGGACTAAATTCAAGGTCCGATGGACAATAACACCCATTGCGTTACTTTTCCTCATGGTTCTTTGCATTGGAACTCTAACAGCTACTGCTTCTTCACAAATCCACGCTAACGTGTACCCCTTGATGGTTCTCCCCGTGACACCCCCTCTCTACGGCTTTGCTGATGCCTTCTCTCCCACAAGGAATAGAGGTTACCGGTTATGTAAGTCCTCAGGGTGTGGAGCAAACCCACCTCATTGGAGCTGCAGGATGTTAAACTACCATACACCATTATCCCCAGCACATGACTTTAAACTGTGACCAGGCCTCGTGCCTCGCACATAGGGTCCCCCTGCCTTGGACATTCTCCACATCCACTAGTCTCCACTAGGATGGGATCACCCCTCATAGGGGATGATATCCTCATTATCGGAGTGGCGTTTATCCATGGGGAAGGGCATCAACCTTGGAGTAATCCCCTAGCCTTTCTTGTGGGAGGTAGCATCCTTACTTCTCCTCAGTTCCTCAATCCCAATGACCAAGAGGAAAGATGGGGAAAGGGGTTTTGTCACCCTTTCCCACTCCCGCTGGGCTTTTTCACCATCGGGCCTCCATCTTGGATTAAGCCCCGGCATCTCGGGCTGCTAACCACACGTAAGCCCATGTTTCACCTTTGGGCCGCTCCACGCGTATGCCCCACTCCACATCCCACAGACGCAATTTTCACGACCTGATCATCTGGTCTCTGATAGCTCTTGTTTCTCACACTGAGCATGACTGAAGTGAGCTTAGGGTGAGCACTGACCATGACAACCACCCTGGGCCACCTCGAAGTGTAAGCCCCAATCCATCTCGAACTACGGGGACTTTGATCCATGTCAAGGTAATGGTACGTAGGAAACCACCACGAGGTTCAAGACCCACAACCTCAGGCCACCTTAGAGTGTAAGCCCCAATCCATCTCGAACTATGGGTACATTGATCCATGTCAAGGCATGGTATGTAGGAATCCTCCATGAGGTTCAAGTACCACAACCCAGGGCTGCCTCAGAGTGTAAGCCCCAATCCAACCCGCACTACATGGACTATGATTCAAGTCAAGGCATGGTACGTAGGAAGCCTCCATGAGGTTCATGACCCACAACCCTGGGCTACCTCAGAGTGTAATCCCCAATCCATCCCGAACTATGGGGAATTTGATCCATGTCATGGAATGGTATGTAGGAAGACTTCATGATATTCAAGCCCCATAACCTGGTCCCACATCAGTGTGTAAGCCCCAATCCATCCCGAACTATAGGGACTTTAATCCATGTCAATGAATGGTACGTAGGAAGCATCCATGAGGTTCAATCCCCACAACCCTGGGCCACCTCAGAGTTTAATCCCCAATCCATCCCAAACTATGGGGACTTTGATCCATGTCAAGTCATGGTACGTAGGAATCCTCCATGAGGTTCAAGCCCCATAACCCTTGTCTGCCTCAGAGTGTAAGCCCCAATCCATCCCGAACTACGGGGACTTTGATCCATGTCATGGAATGGTACGTAGGAAGCCCCCATGAGTTTCAATCCCCATAACCCTGGGCCACCTCAGAGTGTAAGCACTAATGCATCCCGAACTATAGGGACTTTGATCCACTTCATTGAATAGTATATAGGAAGCCTCCACGAGGTTCAAGCCCCACAACCATGGGCCGCCTTAGAGTGTAAGCCCCAATCCATCCCGAACATCAGGGACTTTGATCCATGTCAAGGCATGGTACGTAGGAAGCCTCCAAGAGGTTCAAGCCCCACAACCCTGGGCCGTCTTGTAGTGTAAGCCCCAATCCATCCAGAACGACATGCACTTTGATCTATGTCAAGGCATGGTACGTAGGAAGCCTCCATGAGGTCCATGTACCAAAAACATGGGACACCTCAATGTGTAAGCCCCAATCCATCCCAAACTACAAGTAATTTGATCCATGTCAAGGCATGGTACGTTGGAAGCATCCACGAGGTTCAAGCCCCACAACCCGTTAATTCCATCCACCTTCATGTCGGTTCTCCCCCGTCCCTCATGACGTTAAAATATATTCATCTGAACTACGTGGTCTTTGATTCACCTCCATGAGGATACGTAGGAATCCTCCACGAGGTTCATGCCCCTCACTTATTTATCATCCTGACCTTTTCCTCAAGACTACGTGTCTCGGAAAGCTCATGCCCTAACCCGGAGGTTCCACTTCCTCTGGTTTCCATCCAAGCGTCCATTCTCACGGTTCGCCTCCTCAGGTGTCCCATCATTTCATCGAACTACGTGGTCTTTAATTCCCCGCCACGGGGATATGTAGGAAGTCTCTTCGAGGCTCAATCCCAAATCCATCGTCCATCCTGATTCTTACCTGGGCCGCCACATCCCAGTGAGATCATGCCACCCCATTCCACTCCACAACATTCAGGTAGCCACCCACGTGCTGGCCCCAATATCGGTGTTCCCTCCAGGGGGTTCCTCAATCTGATAAACTCTAATCAGTGTTCCGATCAGTTCAATCTCTCTTTGTTGGATGTTAAACTCGTGGCATACCCTGTGTTAAACATGGGAAGCTTAGGAAAAACATTGATACATTACCATGGAATATGGTTCCCCGCATTTGATGTGGGATGCCTTGGGATTCCGCTCACTCGAGAATCCCTCTAATAAGGGATTGAAGACAGACATGCCAATCCCCCAGCATCAAGACATTCAAGTGGTTCCAAACGTGACTACTCCCCTAACCGAAGGTTGCTACCCTGACCGAAATCTTTGGAACGTCCTGACAAAAGTAGCGTAATTAAATGGTGTGCATGAAGATATGGCACCGGGAAGAGTTTCATGAACTACGTCTTAAATAAATGAAGGAGACCCATACTAGGTGACGAGTTCCGAGGAGGAATCCACAGAATGAAGAACTGACATCCCATCAACCTGTTTCGAATCAAGGAGTAGACGTCTCTGAATAAGGAGAGAACATCGCCTGCCTTTGGAAAGTGGGATTGCGGGGCAACAACCGCGTGTCCTCTACGTGACGTGTGTACGTGCTCCGCAGCTAAAGCATCAGAAAAAGAAAAGGTGAACCTGACGTGAATATCTTCTCCTCAGCATGGAGACTAGTAGCACTTGAGGCACCAATGGATTAGCTTATCATTAGATCCAATCACCCGACACCAAGTCCCTAAAGAGAATAGTAGGCCTAACGTGAAACTCATCAGAAGATGGGATATTCAAGATGTTGAGAATTCCGTTCTACAACATTGTTAGCATGGATCCCTCTAACTAGCCACTGAAGATGGAATGGCGATGGGGTACTGGTTGAGAATTTCATTTCCTAGAGGTGTTAATGAGTTCATCTCTCTGCATTCAAGAACCATGTTGTTGCATCTAGAGCCCGATCACCTGCCCCCCGGTGCAGGGGCAAGGTAAATATCGACGTGGCTACCCCACATGGTCCTACCTCTTCCATGACAGTTTCGACCGCCACGACTACTGGCCACCCACTCCCTCTCTCCCCATTAGAAATTATCCAACAAATGGTAATTAATGACCTTGTATGCATGTACGAGGAGGAGGGGATCATCCCCACCATGGATATGGCCCGCTTAGATCTCGAGGAAATTGTGCCTCGACGTCAAAGCCACCCCTGTGGTCCACGCAGTGAGCCGGTGCTCCCCACCACAACATTGATTCATTTTGGGAGCATATCCCTAGAATGCCTTGACATCTCCCTCTCCTACGCCGAAGAGGTAGGGGATACTCGGATTAGCCCAAACAGAGTCCCGCTTAAAGGGCTCCCTGTGAGGGCTCCCACCAGGCCGCGTCAGCACCACCATCCGGTTCACCCAGCCACGGAGTAGGTAAGATATGCACCTGCACCACCGACTCCAGTTCCTCTGACCTAGCGCCAATGTTGGGTGAAAATGGAAGAGGGTTCCAGCCATGGGGCATCAACCTCTGCCACTACTGTGGCTCGAGCCACCGCTGACTCCTAACACAAACTCCTGGCATATGTTGAGTTAGGGAAGTTATATGCTCGATGTGGATCGAGGCCCCAACTGCCCCATGGGCAGGCTAGGTCGACTCTCCCGGTCGATGGCACAGCCAATGGCTGCAGCAGACCAATCCGCAACAATTCCATCCAGTGTGGAGGCATACTCTATACTGCCAATACAGAAGGTGCGGGTCCTCCCTGTTTCCAACGTCAGCTTGGAGACCTGCCCCATGCCACCTTCAACCCAAGAGAGGATCTTACCCATGAAACAAAAACTCCATATAGGGTTCTATCACGTGCTCACTACACTAGGTACAAGGTCACTCCCCTTGTCACAGACCGTGGGTATGGAAACATTTCATGTCTGGTCACTCACAAGCATGGTGGTCCGCACCATGTCCCTGTGCCAATCGGAGAAGGTCCTCCTCACCCCAGCAGCCGGAGAGGTGGATTACAACATGGAGGTCCTCCTCGTGTCCCTTTCGACATTTTTCCTGGTGCTCCTCATACCCCTGCTTTCTCGGGTGGAAACCCTCTCTGCCCCATCACCAGTGCCACTAGAGGACCCCATGTCAGAAATCAGCTCTATCTTGAAGAGCCACCTAGGGGCTGGAAGGCGGGTCATCGCCGCAGCAAGAGGAATTCTGGGGAAGGATGGACAAGAATCAGACCAGTCCGCTTCTCAGAATCTGAAGTGGAGAGTGACTCAGCACGGGAGCCCTCCCCTTAGTCGTCTAAGTCAAGGGATGGGGCAGTAAAGAGGCGCATCAACCTCTTTCTAGAAGAATGTGAGGTCCATAGGATCCCTGCCTCCCTCCGAAGGTATATCCATGAGGACGAGAACCTATAATGTGCCCAGGGACCGAACACACAGTCACCACCGTCATCTCCGAAGGTGCCTTCTGTCTTGGCTAGAGACTATGTAGAGCTATTTTGGGGGGGCAATAGAAGGAGAGCCACTAAATATCACAACCTCGGCAGTTGATGATGCTGTTTCAGGAGCCTTGGTCGCCAGTCCATCCTATCGTGATATAGTGGCCATGTCACTACAATCCTCCAAAAAAAGACCAAGATTCGGCGGCTAATCCGCCCGCTTGCCGTATTCTCCACCGGCCAGCCCACTGGCTCAGCAGCCTACCTCAGCGCCACAAGTTCCTCAGCTACCCTCAGATGACGAGTGGGGAAATTATAGGTCATACCCTGAATCTGAGCCAAGGAGCTTCTATAAAATCATAGCAGTGGGCCACATCCCGGAGAAGTTTTGGCTGGTCGCAGGACCGAATTTTGGTATGCCATATTCGCTCACCCTGGAGGAGTTTGAATGTTTCTACCAAACCCTCTGGGCGACTCAATTCTGTCTTAGCCACTGGCGAGTGACTTATCCTTGGATCTAGGTGCACCAGGAAGACATCGGAGAACAATGTCGTCTGGTTGACCTGGCCACACTCCCCATGGCTCAGCACCCTGAGTCACCTAGTCACCATAGGGCCCTCCAACAGCAATCTGTTCAGAGTTTCCAATCACTATACAATGTTATTAAGGAGGCTACCCCCAACGTGAAAGTCCATGGATGGGGGCAATATGCTTCCCTCTTCTTCAATGCAATTCGCTGGCAGCCCAATTCCCTAGGCAACATTGAGGGCATGTCCCTGAGAAGTGTTGCAGTCAATAGGACCGATCTGTCAGGGGGGAACGAGCAAGAACTTAATGATGGGAATGTAATCCCTAAGGATGTGCCCCCAAAGCTTGACCCATTGGGGTGGATTACTCGTCAGCAGAGGAACCTCCTAGGTCTCCCACCACCCACCGAGGCATTGGTACTCAACCGGAATGTCATTTAGGTCAAGGAGAACACCGGAGCTGCCAAATAGTCTGACCCATCCTCCTCTGTGAAAAAGACGGAAGATGACCTTGAGAAGGCCATGCTACGCCCGCAGCTGGCTGAGTAGAAGAATTTGGTCGATGAACTTCTAGCTGAACGCATTGCAGAGCGACGACCCGACTACGGTGTTCCTAGTCCAGGGTAGCAGGGTCATGAACTACTAACCCTCGACGAGATTCTCCCAGGCAACCCTGATCATGCCGCATTCACTGATAGGGCAGAAGCCGGAGCTCATGGAAAGAGGGTGCGGTATGTCTCCCCCAACCCTCCTGAACAGCACGACAATCCAAGGAACCCCTCTCAGGTTCCTCCGGTAGCCCCAAGGATCACTCCAAAATCCACTCCACGAGCCACTAAGCTTTTCTTTCGCATTGAAGATCTAGGAAATGCACTCATGGTTAAGGACCCCCGTCCGGACAGGGAACCCCGTCCATAAAATCCAATGACGACACTCATTGCCTTTCTAAAAGATTTGGAAATGCTACAGGTGGCCATCCCACAGTATGGAAGTCTATACCCGGCATGGGTCGATGATATGCCAACATCCCAGGGATTCGGAAACCCCACCTTCTCCCCCTTTAATGGGACAGGGTACCCGCCACAGAAGTTGTCCCACTTTAGCTTAATGTGTGGGCCTATGTTGGGGACCCCAACGTAGCAAGGGACCACCATGCTCTGTAGTTTTGTACAGATGCTAGAGGGGCCAGCATTTGTTTGGTACAACCAACTCCCCATCAGATCCGTGACTAGATGGGAAGACCTTCACAGGCAGTTCCTTTACCAGTTCAGCTCTACCACCCAGTAAATAAACATATCAGACCTCTTTAAGTTCAAGAAAAGGCTTGATGAGAGAGTCAGAGACTTTGTCGCCTAATGAAAGGGTCACACATACTCCCTTGACATGCAACTGACTCAGGAGAAATTACTGACGATGTGCGTAGGGAATGTCAAGACAGAATTGGTTCCCTCTCTGATCACTCATAACTATCCCAAAGGGTTCTGAGACTTCTCAGATAATTCCCAGTGCCTTGTAGAAGCCCTGAAACAGGCCAACCAAGAACATCCGTTGCCCCCTGTAATCATGGCAGGGAGGGCTGCCAAAGCCGAGCCCGCCATGAGGTCCCAGGTAGAGGCCCCCAGGTAGCTAGAATTTCTACCAGTGGGGCCAGCTCCACAGTCCCGCAGATGTCCACCACCACGGGCATAGTTTCCAGCCCAGCAGTGACCGCCTCTAAATCGATAGGCACCCACGCGCAATGCGCCGCCACCGCCTAGAAGAGATAATCATGTTCTTCCTCCTTGGAAGGCTCCTCCGGCTCCCTGTTGGGGTCAAGTTCCTAGAGCCCCCTTTCCAGAGAAAAGAAATCGGACCTACTCATTCGACGAGGCTCAGGTCCCCTTTTAGTTCCACATCTCCTTAGAGCAGAGAATTGTACGACTGCCTGAGTGCCGAAATCCAGAAGAGGCACATCTCACTGATCACCCAACTACTGAGCTTATCAAAAGATCCTGGGGCACACCATCATGAAATTCTATGTGTTCAAGGACTGGCTCCAAGACCAGACTGACAACAACATAGTCAGGTTGGGCCCGACCTCGGCACAAGTGGTAGGTTTCTTTGTGAGGTCAGATAGCAGTAGCGACGGTGAAGGCAAGTGGCAGTAGGTTTCTAACCACATGTCCCAGAAATATAACTACTAGATGGCTTGCAAGATGTTTGCCCGTGCCCATGGCATTATACATGCACGTCTGAATCATACGGAGCCTTAAAAACCTACGGCCACCACTTACATATCATCACTCAACCAGCCTTTTCCCAGAAGATCAAGCATCAACGGTGCAAGAAGAAGCAATGTGCCCCACGAATGCCATCATCATCCAATACTCGCAGTGACATTATGCCCCCAAATATGGGGATTCCCCCCAGAGTCTACCTAGTGGTGGATGACTCTTCATGTGATAGTCAAGGGTATGCTTCGGTTAATACTGTTGTGTTGGTAAACCCCTATATGACTCCCAACGAGGGGGAGCTCTAGGAAAACCTCCCCAATGTCCCCGGATGACACCAACGTCGGTGGTACCACGACCATATGGGTCATTGGGGCACGTCAGTTGGCACCCCAAAACAGTTCATGCATGCCGTAGAGACCAGATATAAGGCCCATCCCAGTACTCAGCACGCACAACCTCTTCATCCTGTGTCAACAGGCCCGCCTCCAACACCATTTGTGCTACTAGATCAGGCAGAACCTCCTCATTTGTGCCGCGGCCAGCTTCTCCCTGCTACAGGCCGATTTCAGTTGTTCGTTCCTCATCAGACAGTAACTCTTTGTGATTTGACTAGTGAGCAGCGGGATATTACCAGTACCATTCAGCCTCCAGTCCGGCCGATAGGGCCCGCCATGCCTTCCATCACAGACCGGCTCCCTGCATGCAAAAGTTCCCACCTGGCATGGAAGTATGACTTTCTCAAGCACCTCTCAGGTATCTCATTGAGGATTTCTATCCTTGAAGCAATTCTCATGTCGCCATATATGCGTGAAGCACTTCTTGAGGCTTTAAGGAGCCCCCACCAGTTTGAGACAGAGATAGAAGCTGCAAAAGCTATCAATGCTGAAACAGTTGAGGATATCGAATGCCAGGGCATCATTTCATTCACTAGAGAGGATGAAGGATCCCCCTTATAGGGGAAAATCCCCCCATATTATATCACTGGCCAATTCAATGGCATGGAGGTTTGCCACTATCTCGTTGACACCGGCTCCAAGATCAACCTTATCCCGACACAGAAACTGTGGAAGCTAGGGATATCCGATGACGACTTGACTCCCTCCGATTTATGAATCTAGGGATACCACAGGATAGATTAGACCCCAGTCAGCAAGATCCATCTGAAGACCCAGTTCGGTGGCCTAGTTTCCAATACTGGATTTATGGTCATCTCTTAGGACACCACGTTTAATTCATTGATGGGTAGGCCATGGGTCCACCTACATGCGGCGGCCCCCTCATCATATCACCAATTCCTTAAGTACTCCCTTAATGGTCAAGTGGGCATAGTCAAAGGTGATGCATCTACTTTTGCCTCTTGTGAAGACTTCTACTTGGATGTCGACTATTACAAGAGCAAGGACAAACAATTCCATTGAAGTGAAGCTGAGCCCGTCACCGCTACGACCGGCCCTTGGGCAGGCCTGAATGATGCCTACTTCTTCGTGATCCATCAATTAGAGGCCACAACCCCCGATATGGGGAAATGTTTAATCATTTCTGGGACAAGAGGTAACCATGATCACAAATCTAGGCGGTGTCGGATGATCACTTCATTTTCATACACAAATCAGGCTCTAGTGATCCCGGAACCTCCCACTCCCATCAGGTAACAGGACGTCCAGATCATGGAAACGACAGTACATCATACTTGTTTGTTTCATCGGGCTGGAATAAGTCGGCTCCAGCCGAAGCACCACTACTTATTTGATATTTTCAAGCCTGGCCCCTTGGGCAGGAGACCAGATGGGATCAGATCGACAACCTTAATATCCAGGGTCTCGGAAGCGCTGGAGTTCCCCGATGCAATGACCACTACCGAAAAAGCTAGTACCAGCCTCCCATCGTGGTCTGGTAACTCAAAAGAAACTTCCCCTACAGAATATCCCTCCATAAGTTGAGAAGAGGATATAGAGGATGCCCCCTTCCTTTGAGGAAGGTGTCTTCACAACGGTCTACAAGTCGGTACAAGTGATCGTTGGAAGCGAGGAAGACTTGAGACCAACAATGATCAGCACCGCTATGTCCCCTGAGGAGCAGCAGCGGTATGTAGGCTTCCTTAGACATCATCGTAATGTGTTTTCCAAGATTTACGATGAGATGCTGGTACTAGATCCTCATGTAGCCATCCACCACCTCAGTCTTCCGTCAAATCATCATGGATTCAAGAAGGCTCCCAGAAAGATGCACCCTTCTCATAGTGCCATGGTCGAGGCCGAGGTTGACAAGCATATCAGGGCCAACTTCATTAAGAAGTTCTAGTACCCCTAGTGGTTTTCCAAAATTATACTAGTCAGGAAGAAGAACGGACAGATCAGAGTCTGTATCGACTTCGGAGACCTCAACCGCCATTTCGTGAAGGATGATTTTCCCCTTCTATTGAGGGAATTATTGATCGACGTGGGGTACCTACCAATCTCTTACATGGATGGTTACTCTAGATATAACTAAATCTAGATGGCCCTCGAGGATGAAGAGGCCAAGGCTTTCAGGGCACCCCAGGGTACGTTCTGTTACCAGGTTATGCCCTTCGGCCTGAAGAATGCAGGCGCCACCTATCAGCAGGCCATGAACCGTGTATTCAATACAATCCTCGGGACATTGGTGGATCACTATGTGGATTATCTGGTAGTCAAATCTCACCAGCGCCAGGACCATCTCAAGGATCTTGAAATTGTTCGGCTTCCTCTGTTCATGCCACCTGAAGATGAACCCGTTGAAGTGTGCTTTTGGGGTCACCTCAAGCAAGTTCTTTGTCTTTGTTTTCAGGTATTGGGGCATCGAGATCAACTCGGAGAAGATGAAGGCCAACAGTTAGATGCCTCCCCGTGCAATATTTGGGAGATTCGAGGTTTCCAAGGCCACTTGGCCTATATACGTTGATTCATTATGAATCTAGCTGGAAAGTGTAATCCCTTCTATTGGCTCATCATGAAGGACACCGCTTACGAATGGGACGTAGAGTCCCAGAATTCCTTTGAGTAAATCAATCAGTATCTGCTCCGGACTCTGGTTTTGATGCCACCCATCTTTAGGAAGCCGCTGGTCCTCTATGTCCCCTCCCTGGAACGGTCCCTCAGAACCCTTCTCGCATAGAAGAACAATGAGGGTACAGAGAACAACCTCTACTACCTCAGACGCATGATCCTCGATATGGATACCATATACTCCACCATCTAGAAGAGCTACCTTGTGCTTGTATTCACCACATAGAAATTGCGGCATTAATTGCAGCACCACAAGGTACAGCTGGTCTCTCGAGTAGACCCGTTGAAGTAAATCCTAAGTCATCCCTTGTTGACAGGCCATCCAGCACGGTGGACGGTAATCCTCCAGTAGTTTAACATCAGGTTCATGCCTCATAATGATATTAATGGTTAGGCATTGGAAGACTTTCTAGCTGCCCATCCAACCTCTGTGGATCAGTCAGTGGACCTGGATTTTCCAGATGAGGTAATCATCTCAGTCGATCAAGACGTCCCGTGTTGGAAAATTCACTTCGATGGTTCCTCCTAGAGCCCCAACGGTAGAAGCCTCAATGATCCGAGGCTCAATAGGGTAGGCATGTGTGACACCCCAAGCATCCATGCTACGCTTCTCTTTGAATAAAACAGTAGCGTGTGTTGTATGCAACTTTGAGTTCAAACACACCACAACCAATCAAACTAGCCATTATTAGTAGTAATACCCACTTTTTAAAATTTTACACATTTTATCATTCAAAATGGACTTAATTTTTGGATTCGTAATATCCAAATTATAATAGGGTGAATTTTTGGTACTTTTCTGATAACTTTCATATTTTTATGAATAGTGAAAACTACTACATGTTAATTAAAAACAACTTTTTAAACGAAATAATTAATAGTGATAAATTATGAATTTGAGTGATATTAATGTATAATTAGATTATATTTTTACCATTTAATACAATTTTGGTCATTGGACCTAATTTCACATTTAAAATGTACAAAAGCGAGTGCCAATCTTTTGATAGTTATTATTTCTTAAAAACACGCTTTTTGTTTTGAAAACGGGAATTAATTTTAAATTAATATCTACCAATTTTGTGTTTTGAATTTATAAAAATGTATTCCTTATTTAGAATCATGGGGTCCAAATTCTACAAATAGGTAACTTTTATTTTTAGACATTTTGATTAATTACATTGGTAAATATTTTATTTACTATGGTTAAAGGGTAAATCCGGTAAATAAGGGTAACAAATAATATTATACTTATGTAAAATTACCCTAAATCATGTCTTAACCCTATTGGTTGATATATTTTCGAACATGGGAATCTTTGTGTCGATTTTGGGACCCCATGGAGCCACTTGTAAGTGATAATGACACTTTATATTAATTAAGTTAATGTAAATAAAAAAATTACATAAGCAAATATCTTTTAGCAAAAAAGTTTTTACATAGGGTTATATATGTTATATTTTCTACTATAAATATTTATTAAAAATCTACAAAGATTTCATACATAATGGTATTTTATTTATAATTTTTATACATTGAATAATTAAATATATTTATGACACTATAATGATGTAGTATTTTCCTCATCAATGAAAGAATCAAATAATTGGTATTATAAATGTTAAAATAAATGAATTTTTTATATTTTGATGACATCCAAGAATTTTTTTTTAATATGACATGTTAGGATTTATAAATGAATATAATTCTAATTAATATAGTTTTTATGACTTTAACAAAAATAAATTATTAAATAGTGTCAAAATTGACATAAAGGAGTTTTTCAAACAAATATTATATTATAAATTGATATTATATTCCTAAAAATATAGTTTTTGTCCAGGAGACATATATAATGATAGGTGTATCATTACTAAACAACTTGGGGTTCATATGGAAGTTTATAGTATGTTTATTAACCATATAATATAGAAATACAAAGAGACATGTTAAATGTCGAACTAATTAACTGAGAGTTAAAAATAAAAGATAAGGTTAATAATGTGACCCAAACCTGTCTAAAACCTATTAGTTGAGTTTTTTTAGACTACTAGCCACCATATGTTTTAAATAATACACTTTGGAACCATTAGAAACCGAAAAAGAATTTTATTATAAAATAATATTTCTAGTTTTTTCTAAGGTGCCCCTCACCCCTCTTACAAAAGGGAACCCACCCTTCTCTCTCATTAACACCTTCAAATCCTTTTGGATCGACCAAAACATGCCCAAATATCCTATAAAAATCCCTAAATTCATTCTAGAGGCCCTTCTTTGGTCAGAAATCCATCATAAGGAGCCCTTTTGATCAAATCAAAAGGAAGAACCAGAAGAAGAGGTAATGATTTCACCACCCTCTTTCAAGTTCCATTCTTCTTCCACTTCTTCATTCTTTGTTATTTACATTAAAAAATAATAACCCCAGTATCTTCTATATATTATGATGTTATTTTAAATATGGTACAACCATATTCATGATTTTATCCATCCTTTGAATTACCTATCACCATACGTGCGTACGTACGGGCTACCGTCTTCACGACATGGTGTAATTGTTATTCAACATATTATTATTTGGATGGATATAATAATGATGTTTAATTCATGTAAATAATAGATATAACTTAATAATTATTCTATATATATGATATTCTATCCAATTATATATTATTTTAATATCAAAAGAATGATATTGTCACTCGTGCGTACGTACGGATTGCCGTCTCCATGAATGTGATGAGATTCATTCCCCATCATATCCATTCAAGACTAAATTTCACTTGATTATTACAAATAAGGATTAGATACATGATATAATTCGGTATATTAATAAGATACATCCCATCCATAACATTTATGGATCATATAACAAATAATATAAAGGAAAACAAATTTGTTAACACCCAAAACAACCATAATACTAAGATATTATCAACAAATCAATGTTAACAGATCATATATGATATCATAATAATATTTATGATTCTTGTATAATTAAATAAAAATTATTTAAACATTATGGAGGTTGTTAACCTACCCTCATCTAAGGGAAAAGTACAAAGTAAGGGGTTTCTTATCTCACTTTTAATTCCGTGAGATTTCAATTGTTCACCACTTATTTATTACATGTGTTGTGTGTACTGCCCATGGTTGTATTCATTGTGTAATATAAATTAATTTATGGATATTTACATCATTATTGTATGATCCTTCTTTTATGGGTGTATGTTTTTTATATTACCAAATCAATAAGGGAATTTTAAATTTCAATTTCAACTCATTTGGATTTACGCATACTTCATTGATTATTTTACTCCAAGATTATGTGTGGAATAACTATTCATTTTCTTATGTCATAATTTTCACTCCCCTTTATGTGGATATACATTTTATACACATAATCACTCCATTGATAATTTTTCAAGTCATCAACATGAACTTGATAAGAGTAATTTTATCTCAATCCCCATTTGTTGAGTTAAATATCCAATTCATTTGAGTTTTTTTACAATAATATGTGTGAATGTACTCTGATTGATTTACACTGAATATCCAATCATATTTAGTGTATTTATATTTTTCACACAGAATTATGTTTTTTATTTATCCTTAACCTAAGGATACGGTCGTTATAAGAGATTTCATCTCAATTTACATTCCATTGAGACTTCTTTGTTGTTATACACCAATTGACTTTTATATGATGTATATAATGTACTTTGCCATAGTATATCATGAATCCCTTTATTCTCATGATATTATAATGTTTTTATTACCGCAATTATTTGTATTCAAATGTCTCTATTTTGGTTAGGAACTCTAACTAAAATATCATTTTTAATGTTTTAAAAGATTTATTATTCTAAATATTTCTCATTAATGTCCTTGTTTTAAAAATGTTTTTAAGGATTTATTTATATGGACATTAATGTTTTAGAAACAAAATTCCTTTTAAAAGTTTCAAAGTTGTATGGGACACTTTGGTTCAAAATTCTATTTTAAATGGATTCTCGACAAATAGTGTGACTTTTAAATGTTTTCAAGAAAAAGGGGGATATTTCTCTCAAATAGTTTTGATGATTATTTTAATCTATGTCGATATCCTTCATTATTATCGATTGAGGTTAATCTGTTACAATACAATCTTTCATATTGTGTTGAATGTGTTATGTTTGACTGTGGATGTTCAATTTTTATACCATTCATGGTTTTTGGATAAAGTATTGACATTTCAAATGCTAGTTTTAATAAGAATGTTTATGTTATGTTTCAAAATTTTCATATGAGGAATGAATTGGACTTAGTAAGTGATGGGTGGAGCCCTCTATATCTCCTCAATGCATCGGTATGTCTAATGAGACAAACTAGTGTCTGGGCACAAGGCCTTGACAAAATCTTCTTTGTAGTCTTGGCACAATAACTTGAATATGTGGTTTTGATAGTTTGAAATTATGCATTCCATCATTATGAAAGTGGTTATTGATATTGCATGTGATTATTAGACTAGTAGAATATCCATGTGAATAAGTAAATGGCATTATTTCATTTTATTTCTGCCATATTATGCTGAAGTTCACGTTTAAAATACTTTTGTTTTAGTTATACATTGCCTTAAATGTTTATGGTTATTTATGAAAGTTTCTGCTATATTGTTATCCTTACTGGGCATCCGAGCTCACCCCTTTCCATATTTTATTTTTCCCAGGAAGTGTAGAAGTATTTTATGAATTACCTGTAGGGATAGTATGATGGGATATGATTGTGGTCTATGGATACAAGTTGTTGTTGTGGTTTTTCACTTAATCTTGTAATGCAAGACTTATAAATGTATCTAGTGTTTCCAAGGATACTAAACTGCTTGGTATTTCTAGACTTGAAATTTTGTTTCATGTCAATGTTACGTAATAATGTACAAACTCTGGGTAACTGGGTTTGGGCCGTTACAGCTTGGGTATTGTCTTTATCACCCCGGTGCAAGCTATTCTGCCATTCTCGTTCCTACTGTCAGAAGGCTACACTAACAACGAGGCAGAGTATCAGGCCCTCATTAACTATCTTGAGTTGGACCTTGAGATCGACGTTCCCCATTTACATATGAAAGGGGACTCTGAGATAGTTATTAAGAATGTAAATGGTGATTATGTTGTCAGGAATCCATATCTCGTACCATTGTTAGAACGCACTCTCTAGCTAATGGCCCAATTCCCTTCTTGGCCAGAGGTTATCCATGTCCCTCGGTCGTTGAACGGTCGAGAAGATGTTTTGGACAGCTTAGCTGCATCACTTGCAGAGCCCGAACAGGATGATCTAATTATCCACGTTGCGCATCGGAGAGTCATAGATCTTGTTACCCAGGATGGCGATGATGGCCCATAGGTAAGCCATCTTACCGTTAGTGCCTCTACGTCAGGACCCCCGGGTCATCTAGATGAAATGATCGAAATGGTTGCTGATTGGAGGACACCCTTGGTTTAATAACTCCAACACAGAAATCTCTCATCATATTGGGCTAGGGATGAGTGAATCTGATGCCACGTACTACAGTTTACCCTCCAGAGCTGTCCCAGTCTTGAGCAGATTCTCTATAAGCGCGGGTTTGATACTGTTCTCCTCCGTTGTATTCAGGGGTTTGAGATTCTACAAGTCATACTAGAGGTTCACGCCGGTTCCAGCGGTGTCCATCAGGCTGGGCCAAAATTGTCTCAGCAGATCCGTAGACTACGGTATTTTTGACCCTCTATGATCCACGAGTACATCGAGTTCGCCAAGAGGTTCCATGCGTTCCATGTTCATGCTAACTTCATGCATCTTCCCCCGAAGCCTCTCCAAACTACCAAGTACTCTTGACCCTTTGTATTTTGGGGATTAGATGTCGTAGGACTATACCCACCGGCAATGTCTCGCCTATGCTGATTCATTATGACCGCTATAGATATCTTTTCCAAGTGGGCATACGCAATTCCGCTCAAGGAAGTCAATGTCCATTCTATAGTTGACTTTGTGAGTTCCAATATCTTGAATCAGTTTGGTTTACCTCATGCTTTATTCACCAATAACGGCACCAACTTTCGAGCAGCCTAGTTAAAAAGGTTTTACGCCAAGTACAACATCCTCTCTAACCATACCACTCGCTACCACGAATAGGAAAATGGACAGATTGAGGTGTTCAATAAAACCCTCACAAACATTCTGCAGAAAATTATTGGTCAGAAAAAGAAGAGTTGTCCGGATAAGCTCCCCAATGCCCTCTGGGCCTATCGGATGATGACTCCTAATTCCACCCAGGTGTCCCCATTTTCCATAGTGTATGGAACTGAGGCCGTCCTTCCCATCAAGATTCATTTTACCTCATTGTGCACAACAGTCTATGACCAGCAAGCGCCAGATAGAGTGGATGAAATCCGTCTACCTGAATTGGAAGCACTGGACGAGAATTGGGTTCGTGCCTTGTACAACCTAGAAATGAATCAAGGCAAGATGGATCAAGCCTTCAACAAGAATGTTCGCCTCCACTCTTTCCGGCAAAGAGAGTTGGTATTATCCCTCAGGGAACCAATAATCCCTAGCAGGAAACCACCCAAGTTGGAGCCCAAATGGGAGGGAACTGTCATTGTTCATAAGGTTTATTCCAATGGTACATATTCCCTGGTGACCATAGATGGTGAGTTTATAACTCCTCCCTCCAATTCTGGGTTCCTCAAATGATATTTTTCCTGAGCCCCTTTCAACAGGTCCTCCATGAACTTAAACTGGATTATGGTCCCGCACGACCTTAAATCATCGGTCCTTCATGACGTTAAACTGCATGCTCGTCCCGCTTGACATTAAACTGTATGTCGCCCGCTTGACGTTAAACTGTATATTGTCCAGCATAACATTAAACTGTATCTTCATGAAATACATGTGGCTCGATTCCCATACATATGGGATATGTAGGACCACCTTAACATTTAGATTTCAGGTCCATCCCCATCTCTTAGAGATCTCCCGATCTCTCAATCACCTAGTCCCCTTGACATGTTCTTCTCCACGAGGGAGATATATAGGTGTGATTCAGGGTTCTTCCCTCCATCACGTTGGGTTTTTGGAATCATTCCCCCCTTATCCTAGGTATCCGGCATCTATTGGTCACTCTCAAGTGGAGCCCCTCGAACCTTTACAGTGGTTCGCTGATGTGTCTAAGAGAACTCTAGTCTAGGACCTAGAGTGTCGGATTTAACTAGGGCAAGAATCCATCCACTTTTCAAGATTCATGTTCCTTTCATTTGGGACCCCGATATCTTTCACACCTGAAGGGACCCCTGAAAACGGCATGGATACTATTCCTAAGGGCTCTCTTACCATTACGGGCCAATGCCCCTGAGGGTTTCAAATAACAAATTGATACAAATCCCATGTTGAGAACATGGTCAGTGGTCGATTCTCATTTTTTTGACCCCATTTTAGGCTAACGTGACATGATGATATGTTGCGAACATGGTCAGCAGTAATCCTCCATCATCACGCTAGCCCCTTAAGGCCTTGAATGTTGGTTACATGATTCAAATTATTTTCCACCCCATCATGTCCTGGTGGAATCTTGACACTCTTGGAACTATCCCTAAGTGAACCTCCACGCGTCACGCGAATAAAGCTACCATATGGCATCCCTTGGGGCTCCCGCGATCCGAGCACTAAGATCATAGACTGAGATCTTCTCTAAGATCTATGTGGATCTTGATCCTCATCCTCTTGGGATACGTAGGATCACCCAGACATCGTGCTTCTGGGTCCAGCTCAGCTGGGAGCTAGCTTCTCCTGCCCCTTATCCTATGACCCTCATTGGCCTCCTAGACTGGGGCCCCTCTCCCTAAATCGCACACGGTTGTTATATGGACCTCATCCTCATTCACTTCGAGTATGCTCAATCGCGTCATGTTCATTCTTTTAGGTCCAACCCATATGACCTTAAACTATGCGGTCAGGTCCAATCACATGACCCTAAACTGTGATAATATCGTCCCGGCCGCACGAAGAAAAATGACACTGATTTTGATGACCTCATCATAGAGGACATCACATTGGGTTCCGGTCATCCACCATACCATTCATCAACACCTGTGTACGACTTGATTCTTATAGAGATACCAGTAATTCCTACCCGTGGCCAGTCACTTCAAAAAAACCACTCACCTTAAAGGACAAAAACGGTACATAAAATACTACCTCTTTTGGTGTTGGGGCCAGACCCACACACCCCCTTTCATCTATTGCACTGGTACCTTACAGTGCTACTTCCCAGAACTACGTGTGGCTTGATTATCATTCTCATGAGATACGTAGGAGTGCTCGGGCACTTCCCCGCGAGTGCAGCCAAACTTTCGTGTTTGGTCCCTTGGCCTAAACAGTTCCCCAAGGAACACATGATAAGCTGGACTTATGTCCTCATTCACTATAGTTTCATAATCACCTTTCCATGTGCCTCATGCATTCCATGTCTATCCTTGGTCTGAGTTCTATGACCTTAAACTAAGACCCCTTTAAGATCTATGTGTGGTTTGTTTCCCATCCTTATGGGATACGTAAGAACACCCATACATTTCACCTGGGGTCCAGTCCCGGGAATAAAAAATCCACTCCTTTCCCCCACCGTCGGCCCCTTGGCTGGACCCCTCGGGGAGCTGTGTAACGGCAGACTTTTCCCTGATCAGGTTTAGGATTCACCATAATGTCATTGGGAAGTGACAGTTCTCTCACTATAGAGGACCTGTCTAAAAGAAGGGATGATCCATTATCCGATTAATGCGCCCACCTAATGTGATTCCACCGTGGTGGCGTAATTTTGGGAGTGTTGGATTCTTTTCGGAAAAACCACCACTTCACTTTACATGATTTGTGTGCCCCTTTATTCAGATCTTCATCCTCTTTCATGTTTGAAGGGACCCCCTAAAAGTATGGATGCTTGACCTATGGTCCACCTGCTGTCCTAGACCAATGTTCCAGAAGACTGATGGACGATATTTGATTTTGGTCCCGTCATCCGAACAAGGTCAGTGGTCAACCCTCATTTGTTGTCCCCATTTCAGGCTAATGCAATAGGGATGTCATGTTTCGAACACAGTCAACAGTTTTACTTTATTGCCACGCCCCTCCCATAGTGTTCTGAATTTCAGTAACATGATTCACATATTTTTCTTTCCCCTATGTTCGGACTGATTCCAATGACCCTCGCATTTTCTCGCTCATGCTCTAGAGCACATTGAGAAAATGAAACATTGATCATTCTGAGGTCCTCTTCCTTTGATTGGGCCTCCCTCATCCCCTCAGAAATCAGGATTCAAATCTCGAATTGCCGATGCTTGGTTAACACTCCCACGATCAAACAAAGTAATAGTACGGGCATCCCTTGATTCGCACATCAGGTACGGCCCACGTGAGCTTATGAATGGATTCCTATTTATTTTAAGATTATAGTTCAGCACGTTAAACCAAATTAAAAAGTTAATAAAATTTTCTATACTTACAGTTCAAAAAAAAAACAAGTATTAAGGTGAGATAAGTTTATGGGTTCGACCAAAATAGGTCCCTTAAGGGTTGTCTTCTTAGATGGATCTCTCCAATGCTGCCACCTTTTGGCTGGTTTCCTCTAGGACTGCCTCCCGCCCCCTGATGACTCTTTCTTCATCAGAGGCCACATAGAGTTGTTAACTAACTCTAGACCATGCATGCACCTGTTCAGTTTGGAGTTCACCCATCTGGTGACTTGATTCCACTATTTGTTATTGGACGTCCACCAGTTGGGCCCTTAACAGTTCCACGAGATCAGAACGATTTTCTATGAATATCTCCTATTCTTTTTCCTATTCCTAGAGGCATTGATCCTGCTGCTCTGCCCTCAAAAATTCTTGGGGACTCCCCAAATCCTCCCGACACTAGGTGATGTTGGAGCGCTGGATTCTCTCATGCATCTTCTCAGCCATGTAGTCAGGGACTGTCAGTTGAAGGATTTGAGCGTCTGCCCCTCTAGCACAAAAGAAATGCAGCCAGGTTTGGAGTGACCCCATCTGCTTCAGCCATTCTGCCTGAGGCTGACTCTGAAAATGCCAGATGCACTTCCATCCCTTCTGTCGTGTCATTCATCTCTCCTCATCCATTTCTGAATCTGAATCATCGATTTCTTTAGGATCAGCGGGCCGATAGACATGGAAGACAACCACTAGGCTAGTAGATGGTTATTCCTTAGATATTCCTCCCAGGGGAATATTCTCCTCAGCCTCTGAGAAACCTTCCTCTCTCGGCTCGACCCTGGTGGCACCTTCGTCAACTACCAGCCCTACCCTGACAGCTGCATCGCTGGTGCCCGCCACTCACTGCTCACCAATTTCCAGGGCCAACACGGTTTGGGATGCATGTTCTAGATGGGGCGGTATGTTTTCTATCGTCTCGCTCGCAGGTGGTTCGGGTTCAGCAGCTTGACGAGCCTCTAATGTCGTGATCACTGTACAGACAAGGAGCACCCTAATCAGTTGAGTCCTCTGACAGTGAGTACTGGTATCGAAGTAAGAAACTTACAAGAACCCAAGGTGTCGGCCTCTAGTGTTCTATCCTATATAGGGGTTGTCATAGATGGGGATCCCTCTGCGCTCGTCAACTCGATAATGAGAATTGGTGCCCCACTTTGTCAACTGGCGCTTCCCTCCTTCAACTGGAGATGCTTGATCAACACTAATATGCTCCTGAGTAAGATAATTAAGGTGGACTGAGGATTTCAAAGGAAAGAGGAGAAAAAGATGAGGGTAGATAAGGGTCGAAACATACCTCGACCAGCTCAGTCACATCCATATCGAAGCCAATGATCTCGCCACTCTCCCAGAGACTCCCTTGGTGTGACGCCCTATATGGCCCTTCAACTTCGAGCTCCTCATCCCTTTCACCTTCACCTTCACCTTCTCTTTCTTCCTCCTCTCCTATTTCTCCGCCCTCTGATTTTTCATCACTATCATCATCCCCCAGTAGCATCGTTTCTTGATCATGCTCCTGGTTGAGCATCACC
This sequence comes from Viscum album, assembly GCA_963277665.1. Classification (NCBI taxonomy): domain Eukaryota; kingdom Viridiplantae; phylum Streptophyta; class Magnoliopsida; order Santalales; family Viscaceae; genus Viscum; species Viscum album. Next base: position 243,353,381 of record OY728135.1, on the reverse strand, counting down.
TTCACCAAGAGAGGTGGCTCCACACGCCGACCCCGTTGGTGTGTGTACATGTCCATGGCCATAAGATATGCATGACGATGATGTATTTTTACTCTGTCGAAAATACGGACCAGACCGACTTCTAGTAGCTGGATATCATCTCACATTATCTTCTGCAAAAGGGTTTTGGTGCTCACCGACTACCGTAGGGTTATCCAAGCAGACCATAGCGCGGGGAAGATGACATCTTGAGAAGTTTGAAGCATGTATCTTATTTATTTCCCAGGAAGTTCTCTGGCCACTATGAGGGACCCTCCTCCTCTAGGCAACGAGGGTGCAGCCATGCCATGTGACACCCCGCTGTAGAGGTCCCGACCTATTTGGGACATGTTTCATGATGAGCTTATGATCTTCCCCCTCTAGCGGAACCCTTCCTGCTCTCTCACCACCCGGGTTCCACACTGTCGACTTTGAGTTGTAGAACTCATTTCCTTAAATCCCCTCAGGGTATTATATGGCCCAATGTTCGACATACTCAGTAGAATGATCAGCGTCAACCCAAGTGGGAAAAAGGTGATGATGTCGCCAGAGCCATTGGTCGTGAACATCAGCCACAGCTGAAAAAGAAAACATGGATTCCTCTCCTCCCAGATGTTTTTTTGTATACTCTCTTTGGCATTCTCTGAAGGCACCTAAACTACCTGGAAAACCTAGAATACACATGAGGCTCATAGAAGATCTTTCTATCAATCCAGGTCACGATCACCCTGCATATGAATCTATGGAAGCACTCCTTATGCTCTAGTGATCCTTTCCCATCGTCTATCATTTGTTCAGTTGGGGTGGGGAATGGCCTGAAGGCGAAGTTGGAATGGTTACCAATTCTGATTTGTACTCTCTCCTCATTGAGAGTTAGCGGAATAACCCCGAAAATGTTCAGTATAGAGGGTTGAAGGCTGTTGCCTGGAGGATGGATGACATTTGGGAAAGTGTATCTTCCACAATGAGCTATAAACCATCCATGGAAAATCTAGAAGGGGCCACATACTCTCCTAGGTTATCCCCCTCTCGAGATGCGTCCCAAAATGGTGTACAGCTGAGCCATCAAGGGGACCCCCAGGTTGAAACTCTTGTTGGAAGCTATGATGCCAGCCATCACCAGGGTTGCTGGACGGACAACCATCCTTGTGTCCCTCACCGGCAAGAGCCACCAGCTCAAAAATATGGCATGAAATCTGGCATAACTACGATCCGGATCCTGAATCTTGTTTATGATGTATCCCCACGACTAGTAGTGCCACGCCTCTAGGATCCTCCAGTATGATCCACTCTTTCTCCTCTATTCCGCTGTTGGACACCATCTCCCCTACGTTGACATCTTGACTTCCAGATCTCTCTCCAAGAACAGGCGGAACCAGTCCTTGTAGGAGATATCCTTTAGGAAGTCCTTGACCCCCAGCTTCTCCTTGGCCAGCTTTAGTAGGTGCCACGTCAATATGGGGGTCCCTGATCTGTCTCCCCAGGTGATCATCGGAGGAAGGAATTCATCGTATTGAGGGCCCTCCAATGTGATACCGCCGATGCAATTTATGTCCTAGATATTGATGTAGAATTCCCCGTGATGGACATGGAATGTGTTGGTATTAGGGGACCATCAGGTGAACAGCTCTGGCCCAAGATTGTGATGACGGTAGAAGTGGAATTGTGATGTCCATACCACCTCAAATAAACCAATATGCCACATCTTGGCCCCAAATTGGTCACATGTATGGCAGACCCAATACGTCAAGGCCCATTCACTGGTAAAGTTTCATACGCACCATAGGTCTCAATCCTGCCTCAAACCTTTGGTCTCGTCAGTGACGCTTTAACGAAAAGTGCTTGCATAGAGGGTCGTGGATCTCTCCATGAGAGGGTCACCCCCAACAATGGTCCTAGTCCTGGGATTCATGACATATAAATCCATGTGCATGGTTAATATGGATGGATGACCGTTGTTGGTGATGTTATATCATGGAAGATCATCCTCACAGGTCACCCATGATCGCGGTGTATCCACCGCAAATCCCGGCATAGGGACCTCCTCCAGAATACTAAAGTCCCACAGTGGAAGGTTATTGGAAAATGAATACTCTTTATAAGCGGGGGTTAGAAAATTGAAGAGGGTATGGTTGATGGAGACAATCCTTTTCGTGACATAAACTTCTGGGTTTGCAGCCATTTCAGCCCTACGAGTAGCAGCTTCTCCCTCATCAATCTGGTTTGCGACCATCTTCTTTTGACCAGGTGTTTCAGTATCTAGCACGAAATCTTGGAGGTTGGCACATAAAATCAGTGGGCTTCAAGAAGTTTTAGGTTGTGGCATGAAAACCCCATGTTTACATGTAAAATGGCATCTGATCTCGGTGGAATTACGCGTAGCCGGAGCAGTTTTTTCGCATAGGGCCGGAGAGAATTTTGCGCATGAGAGCAGATATTTTCACGCATGAGAGCTCGAAGCCCGTTGCGTGAGAAAAGTCACACTGATCATGGGACCCACGAAGGCTTTTTTATGCTATTTCTGGATTCCGCGCCCGTGCGGAAATCGAATTCTACGCCTTGCTGCGTTTTTCGCGCCACATTAGATTTTTGCATGCATAGACCTTGCGGAGCCCTGCATTTCGGTGTTTCCCTCAGAATCTGACCATTGCAACCCCTCGCCGATCCAATTCCAAAGGGAGGAATTTTTAGACGCCGAACAAATGCTCAAATGCTGAATAGGCTTTCCAAACGACAAAGAAAATTCATATTCAGACCGGGGGACCCCGTCCAGGGGGCTTAGAGTGACCGCGCGAAATAAATTCGTAGGAGCGTTGAAAAAATGTGTCCTGTAGGGAATGTTATGGATTTTATGAAGAGGCCTTGGCCTAGGCGTGAAATTATTTCATGCCCCACCCCACGCTGTTGAAATTTCGCACCGCCGACCTCGGCGTGCAATTATTTCGCACTTGGGTATTTTCTACGCCCTCGGGTTCTTATAAATAGAAGGCCACCCCCTTCCATTTCGGGGCTAAAGAATCTGAACTGGATCTTGAGCGTAAAATTTGTCTTCCGCATGCGCCATATTGCCTTCAGGTACGGTTCTTTTCACGCCATGTCACCCCAGGGTCCACATTCACGCGAGATCCCCATGGATTGGACTGAATTCCAATCCCTTCATGGTCTGCCCTTTTCACACAATCCCTTCCATTCCGTGCAGGCTAGATAATTATTTGCAACCCCTTCCATTGCGCGTGCCCCTTCCATTTTGCGGACCACTTCCATTACACACACCCATTACATTGCACGAAGTCACCCCCACTTGCGTGCAATTCATACTCCTTGCATGAAATCCTTCGAGTTGTGAGCAAAAGCTTGACTCCAATTCCGCACAAGCATCACTGATTCCGCGACAGCCTGGTGTTTTTCACACAGGACCATTATTTCGTGAGAAAGCCTCAATGGTTGCGCACAATTCCCAAAGACCCCTCACCTCGATGCTCCCCGGGCGCCTCCTTGCATGGGCCCCCAATGTTCTTCTTATGGATTCCTTTCGTGGGTCACGTCATGGGCATCTACATCATGGGCCATTTTCCCATGAAACCTTCTCGGCTCGTACGATGTAATGTAACACCCCGAGATTTTATGAAAAATATTTTTTTGATTTCATTAATGTCTTGTATTGTACGCTACACCAAAAGGATCTTTCACAACACGCATCCTTGACTTGCCTTTCATTAGACGCAATCACGACCTTCCTCGATAGCGTGTGTAGTATGCAATACAGAGTTTCACTAAACAACGATATGCTATTAAAATATTATTAAAACTAGCCATTATGAATATTAATAACCACTTTTTTAAATTTTTTAAATTTTGTTTTTAAAAATGGACTTCATTTTTGGATTCGGAATATCGAAATTAGCTTAGGGTGATATTTTGGTACATTTCGGATAACATTCATATTCTGATGAATAGTGAAAATTACTAAATTTTAATTAAAAACAACTTTTTTATTCGAAATAATTAATAGTGATTAATTATTAATTTGAGTGGTTTCTAAGTATATTTAGAATATATTTTTACAATTTAATACAATGTTGGTCATTGGATGTAATTCTACATTTAAATCATACATAAACAAGTGTCAATCTTTTGATAGTTATTATCTCTTAAGAACACGCTATTTGTTTTGACGACGGGAATAAATTTTTAAATTAACTAATGCAACTGATATGTTTTGAATTTGGTAAAATAGAAATCATTTTGAGTTCATAATATCAAATATATCTTAGGCCTAATTTTTGGTATTTTTCTGGAAACTTTCATTTTTTGATGAATAGTGAAACCACTAAGTGGTAGTAAAAAAAATGAATTTTTCATAAAACTTAATTTTACCGCTTCTGTGAGTGTAATTTCAAAAATCCAAGAGACACGGTTGATTTCAGTAAGTATAATGTGGTTCAATGAGATTAACATGATTTTTGGTGAATAATAACTTTTTACTTTTTTTACCACGGTTAAAAGTAAATAGGGTAATTAAGGGTAAAAATGATATTATTATTACCATAACACATGTCCTAATTCTATTGGATAAGTGTAATTCGACCAAAAACAACCATAGGAATAAAATATGACCATTTAGGCCCACTTGGATTAGATTAGGAAATTTATTATTATTTAATTCAAAGAAGAGTTAAAAGAGATAAAATCAATGTTTATTTACTAAAACATTTATAATATAGGGTTATACATAAGATAAATTCGATTTTAAATATTCATTAAAAAGATAATAATATTTCCTACATAATGATATTTTATTTATAATTTTTAGACATTAAATAAGTTAATTTATTTATGACACAATGATGATGCAGTAATTACCATAATAGTGAACAATTAGAAAAATTGATATTATAAATACCCAAATAAATATAATACGAGACTTTTTATGAATTCCACTACTTTTATAGATTAATATGACATGTTAGTATAGATTTAACTAACTTTTTTATAACTAATCAGTCTGTTAGGATTTTCACAAAAATCAATTACCAAATAGTGTCAAAATTGACATAAAATAGTTTTTAAAACAACTATTATATTATTAATTGTTATTTTATTCCTAAAAATCTAAGGTTCGGCCAAATAACATAGATAAGGACATATATATTAATAATAAACAACTTTAGGTTCGTTTGGCTTGTTATGGTAAGTTTATTAACCATATAGTGTAAGAAAACAAAAAGACACGGTAAAAGTTAAATTATTTAACTTAGAGTTAAATCTAATTGATAAGGTTAAAATAATAACCTAAACTTGTCTAAATCCTATTGTATGAGAGTCTTCCGACCCATCCCCACTTTATATTCGAAATAAGACCCTTTGGAACCATTATAAACTGAATTTGACCTTAATATAAAATAATATTTTGAGATTTTCCTAAGGTGCCCCTCTCCTCCCTTGTAAAAGGGCACCTCCTCCCTCTCCTCCTTACACCAATTTGAGCATTCAATCTCGTCCAACCCCTGCCAAAATCTCTTCTACACTTCCCTAGAATCATCCTAGAGGTCTTGGTATTCTTCAAAGACCATCCGTAGTTCTTTAAGTGGAGGTTAAGTGAAGGCGCGTCAAAAAGAGGTAATATCCATTACCGATCTTTTTCAATTTCTTTCTTCTTCAACTTCTTCTTATTTAGTTGTTTCATGATAAAGTAATAACATCAGCATTTTTTAAATACTGATATGTTATTATAAATATGAAACAACTCTAATTAACCTTATATCCATCCTACGGAAAAAGGAAGTCACCGCGCGTGTGTACGTACGGAATAACGTCTCCACGCCGTGGTGTAATCTATTTTCCACCACCACATTAATTGGATGAGTATAATGGTGTAATGAGTAACTATATATGATTATTATAAAGTGATATTGATACTTAAATAGTATAAATACACTTCAACACAATTCCAAGACCATGGGAACAATATCATCACTCGTGCGTACGTACGGACTACCGTCTCCACGACGCGATGAGATTCATTATCCATGTTAACCATTCCAGAATGATTATAAAGTATATATAATGAAATATATGATGTGGTAAATCTACTGGATTTATGTATATATATATTTGATCTACTTACTTCTATTCAAGACAATAAGTAAAGGAAAACAACGTTCATGTGTACGTACGGACTACCGTCTCCATGAACGGTGTGTTTCATTTCATTTATCTATCTATTATATATATATATATATATATATATACTGAATATATATGATATATAAATCATATTTTGTATTCTGGAAGTAATTAAATCATGATATAAGTAATAATAATGTCAAGAACAACAAGTCCAAACACCTACGATAAATGAAACGATTTTACCCAAAACGCTTCTTTAACATGGAATTTACAAAAGAACGGGTAATATAAAGTCATAAGTGAACCATATATGTTATCATAACAATGAATATGATTATTTAATAAGTCAATGACATTATTTAAATCATTATACAGGAGGTTCGGACACTTACGAGGCAAATCGGACCTAAGGTAAGGGAAATATCACAATCTCATTTTTATCCGAGATTGTTTATAATTTGGAATTTACTGGGGTGTATTTTATCATCCACATACATTTTTCCTCAATATGTAATATTTATATCCTTCTACAGTAGTTTATATCCAATTTTACCCTTCAGTGAGTTTTTAGTAAAAGATATTAAATGAATCTTTTGTCGTTTTTCGTACGAGGTACTTTTTGACTTTTCCGACAAAAGTATGAGAAGAATGTTTTCTTTTAACTTATACGGCATGAATGGATTTTTAAAAAATTATTTCCAAGAAGCTTCCTTTACAAATTTTCAAGTTTATTTTTAATCAACTTCTTTTAGTTTAGAATTTTATGACATGTTAATAAAGGAAAATGTTTTTGAAGTAGAAAGGTTATTTTCCTCAAAAATGGTGTTCAAGTGTTTTATCAAAATTATTTTCCATCAAAGATAATATAGGGTTCTGTTTCTATCCCTATTATTACATTGATTTGATTATATTGTGATGGAATTATTTTGATGAATTCCTTTATCTTATATGAATTACTTTATATTATATGAATTGTTTTATGATGTCATGTTGTTTAAGAATCCCATTTTTATTACATGGGTTATGCAATGATGTATGATTTATGATTTTGTGGCACACATAAGAATGGTATCATTATGAGATGGGTGGGACCTATATATCTCTCTAATGCATTGGGTAATGATTTCATATCTCATGAGATAGACATGGCTGGAACGGTAGGTTATACCGGTTCAGTGAAACAGGACTGAAACGAGGAGTGAACTCGGTTCAGAAAGGGACTTTGTCCGATAAGATAGTCTTGGCAATGAGTCTTGACAAATAAGAAATGATTCTCTATGATTATGTGTGTATGCCAAAAAGTTTCATGTTTTATGTTATGATTATTGGGATTACATTTCACTACTATTATTTATCCAATGTTATGAAATTATGATCTCTTTTGCCGGTTAAGATTTTCAAAAGATATGTTCTTATGAATATGATGTGATTGATATTTCTTTTGTTTACCCTTACTGAGCATTTGATCTCACCCCTTTATGTTTTCTTTTCCCCAGGATATAAATAAAGGATTTAGGTTTAAAAAAAGAAGATGATTATGGGAGATGTTGAAGATCTTTCACCACGATTAGAAGATTATATTCCGAGTTTCCAAAGACACTAAACTATTACGGTCCTTGTGTATGTGTTTTTGTTATGTACTAAGTATTCCGCAAAAGTAATGTAATGTCCATGTACGTTAAGCCTCGGGTCTCTACAGTTGGTATCATAGGAAAGGTTTAGTCAACCTTTGGAAACTATGATGCAAAAACGTTAGTGAGATCCCTAGAGATATTTCTAAGGTATGTCTAGGGATGCCCCTAAGGATAAGTATACGTATAGGATATAGTCCTAGAACTATGGTAACGATCTTAGAATTTAACCTAAGATGTTAGATATTGAAGTTACTCCCCCTTTATTGTGATTTTTTCCTCTAACACTATTCTTTTTGGGTTTTAGAAAATGGATGGAAACAAGATGATTCACGATAATGGAGGATATTATGGACAATGTAATGATATTGTTCATGAGAAACCAAATGAAATGGGATTTGGAAGTCCAACCATCATTATTATGCCGAATCAGAAATCTCATAATATGATCAATAAAATCTATTTTGGTAAGTTTCCTGACTCGGTTAATAAGAGAAATATGGAGTTTCATGATGATCATAGAGGAAAGAAAGTTCAATTTCCCCTATGTAAATCATGTGGGAAGAGGCATCGAGGAGAATGTTTCAAGGGAACTGGAAGATGCTTTGGGTGTGGAAAAGAAGGACACAAAGCCAGTAAGTGCAATGGAAAAGGTTCTGTTAACACCATGGATGAGGATAATGGTATTGCTACGATATCAACAATGGTTAAATGTTTTAAATGTAGAATGTAAGGGCATTATGAAAACCAATGCCCCAAGGGAAAGTCTCATGATGAGAATCAGTACGGCTATATGAGAAGTATTTATGTTGATGATGATGAAGAGACTACAAATGATATATGAGTTGAAAGAATTGTTGAAGCTCGGTCAATGGTTTAAGAAGGTAGTGGAATGATTACATGTTAATCAAGTGTAATGTTGTATAAGTAATCTCATGGTACTATGGAATAAAGAGACATCTAAGGATTGTTACACTGTTGTCTTTCCTTGAGTTTTGAAAGTATATGATTAATGGTACTAGTATACATTAAAGGATATTCAGATATTTTTGGAATATAGATGATATGCGCATAATGAAGGGATAAGGAGAAAATTAAATGTTTGATAGTATTCATGAGCTCATGACTGATATAAGGAGAAGGCTATGTAATGGATTGAGTATATAGAATTTTTGGATTTTGGTATGTGGAAAGAGTTAACTTTTGACATCATTCATGTTTTCACTAAGGTTTAATGGGTATTCATTTTTCAAGAGAATACATGATTAAGGTATTCACATGATTGGAATGTGACCAACAAGATATATGGGGGATAAATGATGGTATTCACATGCTTGGTTGATGACATTTCAAGTAATCATTTTCTTTATATAATGAGCTTGGACCGAAGTATTTTAGATAAGCCTAAATATTGGAATGAATTATGTTGGACATAAGTTAGTATTATTTAAGTATAGAACTTTTGATATTATATAGTTTTATAAAAAAGGACAACCTACTGGACGGGCGACAGCCCATAATGTCGGACAAGGCCGTGGGAATCGAACCCACAACCAAAGTGCGACTGGCCTTTATCGCCTACCACTGGCCTACATGAAGTCCCTGTTTAGTAGAATCTAGTTTTATTATATTAAGCAGTACGATATATGAAGTATAAGTCCATTTTAGGAACCATATATCATTAATATCACTATAGATGGACTTATGTATTTTTTGATAACTTTTCTAACCTTTTTTTTGAGACAGATGGAATGACCCATCATTCTATCACATGATCTTCTAACAAATCACGAATGACAAATTCAACTTCATTTATTTAAGAGAAGAAGTGGAAATTGTCCAAAGAACGACCAATGGTAAGACTATACCGAAATAACGAAAGTATTTCTTCTCATTCCAATTTCATCAACATTTGGGAAACGATCTTGAAAACCAAAAATGTTGTCCAAGTGCTCTTATATCTGATGAATCATATGGTACCTTAGATAGTCACAAATTTATGGTTTTTTGATTTCTGGCTTTTCCATAGCCATGTTCTCTACCACTCTCCATCAGAACATGATGGTTAGATTCCTCTTCCATATCCATATTTTCACCTATGTGGAAACCCAGTGATTAGTTTATTTGGGTAACTATTACGTTTCATACTTTTGTTTTTAAAGATTGGTTTCGGTATTCCTTTTTACGATGTGGGTTTCTATTAAAGAAACATTCGAATAGTAAACCATTTATAACCCCGACGAATTTCGAGGGCGAAATTCATTTTAAGGGGGGTATAATGTAACACCCCGAGATCTTATGAAAAATATTATTTTTGATTTCATTAATGTCCTGTGTTGTACGCTACACCAAAATGAGCTTGCACAACACGCATCCTTGACTTGACTTTCATTAGACGCAATCACGACCTTCCTCGATAGCGTGTGTAGTACGCAATACCGAGTTTCACTAAACAACGATATGATATTAAAATATTATTAAAACTAGCCGTTATGAATAGTAATAACCACATTTTTTAAATTTTTTAAATTTTATTTTTGAAAACGGACTTCATTTTTGGATTCGGAATATCGAAATTAGCTTAGGGTGAAATTTTGGTACTTTTCAGATAACATTCATATTCTGATGAATAGTGAAAGTTACTAAATTTTAATTAAAAACAAATTTTTTAATCGAAATAATTAATAGTGATAAATTATTAATTTGAGTGGTTTAAAAGTATATTTAGAATATATTTTTACAATTTAATACAATGTTGGTCATTGGATGTAATTCTACATTTAAACCAGACACAAACAAGTGTCAATCTTTTGATAGTTATTATCTCTTAAAAACACGCTATTTTTTTTGACGACGGGAATTAATTTTTAAATTAATTAATGCAACTGATATGTTTTGAATTTGGTAAAATAGACATCAATTTTGACTTCATAATATCAAATATATCTTAGGCCCAATTTTTTGTATTTTTCCGGAAACTTTCATTTTTTGATGAATAGTGAAACCACTAAGTGGTAGTAAAAACAAATTTCATAAAACTTAATTTTACCGCTTTTGTGAGTGGAATTTCAAAAATCCAAGAGACACCATTGATTTCAGTAAGTAAAATGTGGTTCAATGAGATGAAAATAATTTTTGTTGAATAGTAACTTTTTACTTTTTTTACCACAGTTAAAAGTAAATAGGGTAATTAAGGGTAAAAATGATATTATTATTACCCTAACACATGTCCTAATTCTATTGGATAAATGTAATTCGACCAAAAACAACCATAGGAATAAAATATGACCATTTAAGCCCACTTGGATTAGATTAGGACATTTATTATTATTTAATTCAATGAAGAGTTAAAAGAGTTAAAATCAAAGTTTATTTACTAAAGCATTTATAATATAAGGATATACATAAGATAAATTTGATTGTAAATATTCATTAGAAAGATAATAATATTTTCTACATAATTATATTTTATATATAATTTTTAGACATTAAATAATTTAATTTATTTATGACACAATGATGATGAAGTAATTACCATAATAGTGAAAAATTAGAATAATTGATTTTATAAATACCCAAATAAATATAATTTGAGACTTTTTATTAATTCCAATAATTTTATAGGTTAATATGACATGTTATTATATATTTAATTAACTTTGTTCGAACTAATAATTCTGTTATGATTTTCACAAAAATCAATTACCAAATAGTGTCAAAATTGACATAAAATAGTTTTTAAAACAAATATTATATTATTAATTGTTATTTTATTCCTAAAAATCTAAGGTTCGGCCAAATGACTTAAATAAGGATATATATATTAATTAGAAACAACTTGGGGTTCGTTTGGCTTGTTATGGTATGTTTATTAACCATATAGTGTAAGAAAACAAAAAGACACGGTAAAAGTTAAATTATTTAACTTAGAGTTAAATCTAATTGATAAGGTTAAAATAATAACCTAAACTTGTCTAAATCCTATTGGATGAGAGTATTGCGACCCATCCCCACTTTAGCTTCTAAATAAGACCCTTTGGAACCATTATAAACCGAATTTGACCTTAATATAAAATAATATTTTGAGATTTTCCTAAGGTGCCCCTCTCCTCCCTTATAAAAGGGAACCTCCTCCCTCTCATACTCACACTAATTTGAGCATTCAAGCTCAGAAAACCCATGCCAAAATATCTTCTACACTTCTCTTGTATCATCCTAGAGGTCATTTTCTTCTTCAAAGACCATCCTTAGTTCTTTAAGTGGAGGTTAAGTGAAGGCGTGTCAAAAAGAGGTAATATCCATTACCGATCTTTTTCAATTTCTTTCTTCTTCAACTTCCACTTATTTAGTTGTTTCATGATAAAGTAATAAAATCAGTATTTATTATATAGTGATATGTTAATATAAATATTAAACAACTCTAATTAACCTTCTATCCATCCTACGGAAAAAGGAAATCACCGCGCGTGCGTACGTACGAAATACCGTCTCCACGCCGTGGTGTAATCTATTTTCCGCCACCAACTTAATTGGATGGGTATAATGGTGTAATAAGTATCTATATATGATTATTATAAAGTGATATTGATACTGAAATAGTATACATACACTTCAACACAATTCCACGACCATGGGAATGATATCATCGCTCGTGCGTACGTACGGACTACCGTCTCCACGATGCGATGAGATTCATTATCCATGTTAACCATTCCAGAATGATTATAAAGTATATATAATGAAATATATGACATGGAAAATCTAATGGATTTATGTATATATATATGTCATCTACTTACTTCCATTCAAGACAATAAGGAAAGGAAAACAGCGTTTATACGTACGTACGGACTACGGTCTCCATGAACGGTGTGTTTCTTAAATTTATCAATCTATTATATATATATATACTGAATATATATGATATATAAATCATATTTTTTATTCTGGAAGTAAGTAAATCATGATATAATTAATAATAATGTGAATAACAACAAGCCCAAACACCTACGAAAAATGAAATGATTTTACCCAAAACGCTTCTTTAACATGGAATTTACAAAAGAACGGGTAATATAAAGTCATAAGTGAACCATATATGATATCATAACAATGAATATGCTTCCTTAATAAGTCAATGGCATTATTTAAATCATTATACAGGAGGTTCGGACACTTACGAGTCAAATCGGACCTAAGGTAAGGGAAATATCACAATCTCATTTTTATCCGAGATTGTTTATACTTTGGAATTTACTGGGGTGTATTTTATCATCCACATCCATGTTTTCTCAATATGTAATATTTATATCCTTCTACAACAGTTTATATCCAATTTTACCCTTCTGTGATATTTTAGTAAAAGATATGAAAGGAATCTTTTGTCGTTTTTCATACGAGGTACTTTTTGACTTTTCCGACAAAAGTACGAGAAGAATGTTTTCTTATAACTTATACGGCATGAATGGATTTTTAAAACATTTTTTCCAAGAATCTTCCTTTACAAATTTTCAAGTTTATTTTTAATAAACTTCTTTTAGTTTAAAATTTTATGAAATTTTAAGAAAGGAAAATGTTTTTGAAGTAGAAAGGATATTTTCCTCAAAAATGGTGTTCAAGTGTTTTATCAAAATTATTTTCCATCAAAGATAATATAGGGTTCTATTTCTATCCCTATTATTAAATTGATTTTATTATGTTGTGATGGAATTATTTTTATGAATTCTTTTATCTTATATGAATTCCTTTATCTTATATGAATTGTTTTATGATGTCATGTTGTCTAAGAATCCCATTTTTTTAAATGGGTTATGCAATGATATATGATTGATGATTTTGTGGCACACATAAGAATGGTATCATTATGAGATGGGTGGGAACTATATCTCCCTCCAATGCATTGTTTAATGATTTTATATCTCATGAGATAGACATGGCTGGAACGGTAGGTTATACCGGTTCAGTGAAACAGGACTGAAACGAGGAGTGAACTCGGTTCAGAAAGGGACTTTGGCCGCTAAGATAGTCTTAGAAATGAGTCTTGACTAATAAGAAATGATTCTCTATGATTATGTGTGTATGCCACAATGTTTCATGTTTTACGTTATGATTATTGGGATTACATTTCACTACTATGATTTATCCAATGTTATGAAATTATGATCTCTTTTGTAAGTTAAGATTTCCAAAAGATATGTTCTTATGAATATGATGTGATTGATATTTCTTTTGTTTACCCTTATTGAGCATTTGAGCTCACCCTTTTATGTTTTCTTTTCCCCAGGATATAAAGAAAGGATTTAGGTTTTTAAAAAAAAGAAGATCATTATGGGAGATGTTGAAGATCTTTCACCACGATTAGAAGATTATATTCCGAGTTTCCAAAGACACTAAAATATTACGGTCCTTGTGTGTGTGTTTTTGTTATGTACTAAGTATTCCGCAAAAGTAATGTAATGGATATTTACGTCAGGCTTCGGGTCTCTATAAGTAACTTCAAGGTCCCTTGGACAATACCACCTGTTGCATTGCATTGCCTCATTCTTCTTCGCATAGGCATGCTAACAGCTATTTCTTTATCGCATAGCCACGCTAACGTGGACCCCTTGATGTTTCGCCCCGCGACAGGCCATCGCTACGGCATTTTCAATGCATTACCTCCCACAAGGAGTGGAGGGTACCAATTATGTATGTCCTTGGGGTGTAGAGAAAACCCACCTCATCCGAGTTGCAGGACGTTAAACTGCCAAGCACCATCGTCCTCAGCACATGACGTTAAACTGTGACCGGGCCACGTACCTCGCATGCAGGGTCCCCCACTTGGACATTCTCTATGCCCACTCGTCTCCACGAGGATGGGATCACCCTCACAGGGGATGATATCCTCCTTATCGGAGTGGCGTTTGTCTGCGGGGAAGGGCATCCACCTTGGTGTAAGCCCCTAGCCTTTCTTGCGGGAGGTAGCATCCCTACTGCTCCTCAGTTCCACGGTGCCAAGGACCAAGAGGGGAGATGGGGACAGAGGTTTTTTTCACCCTTTCCCTCTCCCAATGGGCTATTTCACCATCGGGCCTCCATCCTGGAGTAAGCCTCGACTTCCCAGGCTTTAAACCACATGTAAGCCCCTATTTCCTCTTTGGGCCGCTCCAGGTGTAAGCCTCAATCCATCCTGAACTACGAGGACATTGATCCATTGTAACACCCCAAACTTTTATGTGAAATATTTTGTTTTTATGTTATATAAATCATCAAAGGAATCTTTCACTACACACAACACTAGCTTGGCTTTCTTTACACGCAACATTGGCCTTCCTCGATAGCTTGTGTCGTACGCAATACCGAGTTTCACTAAACAATGATATGCTATTAAAATATTATTAAAACTAGCCGATATGAATAGTAATAACCACTTTTTTAAATTTTATAAATTTTATTTTTCAAAATGGACTTCATTTTTGGATTCGGAATATCAGAATTAGCCTAGAGGGAAATTTTGGTATTTTTCTGAAAACTTTCAATTTTTGATGAATAGTGAAACCACTAAGTGGTAGTTAAAAAAATAAATTTTTCATAAAACATAATTTTACCGCTTCTATGAGTGGAATTTTGAAAATTCGAGAGACGCGGTTGGTTTCAGTAAGTTAAATGTGGTTCAATGAGATGAAAATAATTTTTTGGTGAATAGTAACTTTTTACTTTTTTTACCACGGTTAAAAGTAAATAGGGTAATTATGGGTAAAAATGATATTATTATTATCCTAACACATGTCATAATTCTATTGGACAAGTGTAATTCGACCAAAAACAACCATAGGAATAAAATATGACCATTTAGTCCCACTTGGAATAGATTAGAACATTTATTATTAATTTATTTAAAGAAGGGTTAAAATAGTTAAAATCAAAGTTTAATAAGTAAATCATTATTAATATGAGGATATACATAAGATAAATTCGACTATAAATATTCATTAGAAATATAAAATGATTTCCTACATAATGATATTTTATTTTTAATTTTTAGACTTTAAATAAGTTAATTTATTTATGACACAATGATGATGCAGTAATTATCTTATTAATGAAATATTGACATAATTGATGTTATAAATACCCAAATAAATGTAATTTGAGACTTTTTATGAATTAAACTAATTTTCTATGTTAATATGCCATGTTAGTATTGATATAAGTAACTTGGTACGAACTAATAATTCTATTATTATTTTCAAAAAAATCAATTACTAAATAGTGTCAAAATTGACATAAAATAGTTTTTTAAAACCATTTTATATTATTAATTGTTATTTTATTCCTAAAAATCTAAGGTTCGTCAAAATTACTTATATAAGGTTATAAAATTTAATAATAAACATCTTGGGGTTCTTTTGGCCTCATATAGTAAGTTTATTAACCTTATAGTGTAAGAAAATAAGAAGACACGGTAAAAGTTAAATTATCTAACTTAAAGTTAAATCTAAATGATAAGGTTAAACTTGATACCTAAACTTGTCTAAATTCTATTAGATGAGAGGATTTAGACCTATACCCACCTTAGCTTCTAAATATATCAATTTGGAGTTATTAAAAACTGAATTGGACTTTATAATAAAATAATATTTTTAGTTATTCCAAAGGTGCCCCTCTCCTCCCTTATAAAACGGCACATCCTCCCCCTCTTCCTCACACCACATTGAGCCTTCAAGCTCGGCCAACCCCTGCCCATTTCTCCTCTCCACTTCCCTAGAAACATCCTAGAGGTTCTGGTATTCTTAAAAGACCTATTTTAGGTCCCTAAAAGGAGGACTCAAAGAAGCACTTCAAAGAAGAGGTAATGTCCGTTACCGATTCTATCATCTTTATTTCTTCTTCAACTTCTATTTCTTTAGTTGTTTCATTATGAAGTAATAACATAAGTATCACTCATATACTGATATGTTATTATAAGTATGAAACAACACTATTTCACCATCTATCCATCCTACGGAAAAAGAAATCATCGCGCATGCGTACGTACAGAATACCGTCTCCACGCTATGGTGTAATCTATTTTCCACCACCACCTTACTTGAATGGTTATAATGGTGTAAATAAGGACTATTATAAAGTGATATTGATTCTGAAATAGTATACATACACTCCAATACAATTCCACGATCATAGGAACGATATCATCACTCATGCGTACGTACGGAATACCGTCTCCACGATGTGATGCGACTCGTTCTACAAGATCTTCATTTAATAATGATTATATAAATGAATTTAATTAATTAATATGATATATATTACACTAATACCATTCTGGAAATGAGGTATCTATAAGCTAAAGAAAATAATAAGAATTTATTCGACAAAACACCCATAAGAACAAAAAGTAATTAACACCCGAATAACAAGTAGTAATGAAATATTACTAATAAGAAGCTAAGAATATGACCATATATGATATCATAACAATAAGTATGATTATGGAATAAGTAAATAACATTATTTAAATCATTATACAGGAGGTTCGGACACTTACGAAGCAAATCGGACCTAAGGTAAGAGAAATATCACAATCTCATTTTTATCCGAGATTGTATATACTTTGGAATTTACTGGGGGGTATTTTATCATCCACATCCATTTTTCCTCAATATGTAATATTTATATCCTTCTAAAATAGTTTATATCCAATTTTACCCTTCAGTGAGTTTTTAGTAAAAGATATGAAAGGAATCTTTTGTTGTTTTTCGTACGAGGTACTTTTTGACTTTTCCGACAAAAGTATGAGAAGAATGTTTTTTTAACTTATAGGGAATGAATGAATTTAAAAAAAAATATTTCCAAGAATCTTACTTTACAAGTTTTCAAGTTTATTTTTAATAAACTTATTTTAGTTTAAAATTGTATGACATGTTAAGAAAGGAAAAATGTTTTTGAAGTAAAAAGGATATTTTCCTCAAGAATGGAGTTCAAGAGTTTTATCAAAATTATTTTCCATCTAAGATAATAAAGGGTTCTGTCTCTATCCCTATTATTACATTGATTTGATTATGTTGTGATGGAAATGTTTTTATGAATTTCTTTATCTTATATGAATTGTTTTATGATGTCCTGATGTTTAAGATTCCCGTTTTTATTACATGGGTTATGCAATGATGTATGATTTATGATTTTGTGGCACACATAAGAATGGTATCATTATGAGATGGGTGGGACCTAAATCTCCCTCCAATGCATTAGGTAAAGATTTTATATCTCATGAGATAGACATGGCTGGAATGGTAGGTTATACAGGTTCAGTGAAACAGGACTGAAACGAGGAGTGAACTCGGTTCAAAAATGGACTTTTTCCACTAAGATAGTCTTGGAAATGAGTATTGACTAATAATAAATGATTCTATATGATTATGTGTGTATGCCAAAAAATTTCATGTTTTATGTTATGATTATTGGGATTCCATTTCACTACTATGATCTATCCCATGTTATGAAATTATGCTCTCTTTTGCAGGTTAAGATTTCCAAAATTTATGTTCTTATGAATATGATGTGATTGATATTTCTTTTGTTTACCCTTACTGATCATTTGAGCTCACCCTTTTGTATGCTTTCTTTACCCAGTTCTGGAAGAAGGTTATTAAGTAAGATATGCCAAAAGGGACTATAGATATGATGAAATAAATGGGAGACAATGTAGACGCTTTATGAACCAGTTGTTTATGTTTCCCAGTTTCTAAAGACACTATACCTATACGGTCCTTTCGTGGTTTTTTATATGTTATAATAAGTATGCTTCAATTTTGAAGTATTAACAATGTATGTAAATTATGGGTCGTTATAGTTGGTATCAGAGGAAAGGTATAGTCAACCTTTGGAAACTAGGATGTGAAAGCCTTAGTAAGAACCCTAAGGATAAGTCTAAGCATAGAACACAATTTTAGTGTTTTAGAAATGGCCATGAATAACCTAGGATAAGACCTTAAGTGTGAAATTTTATTCTTTATTATGTGGTTTTTCTATTATAATTAGTGTTGCTCAAACTATTCTTCTTGGTTTTAGTCAAAGGCTGGAACCCGAAGGAACCGTGTTAATGCGGAATGCGACGGACAATGCAATGATTGTCCCCCTGAGCAACCAAACGTTATGGGAGTTGGAATGCAAAATCTTGTAGCCATGATCACACAACTTTCTCAAGCTATGAATCATTCAGGACTTCCAAATGAGAAAAGGAAGGAGAAACATTCTGTTGAATCCTTCATGAGACAGCGTCCACCTTCATTCAGTGGGTCTACTGATCCATTAGTTGCTGAACAATGGATTAGTACTGCTGAAAAGATATTTTCAGTTCTTCAATGTTCTGAGCATGATAAATTCATCTTAGCAGTGTATTGTTTGGATGGTGATGCTGATCAATGGTGGAATCTTATTAATAATACGAGGAAAAGGGATGTAATTGAGTCCATGGAATGGGACGAGTTCAAGAACTTATTTTTCAATAAGTAATTTCCTCGTATTCTCCGAACAAAGATGGAGAAAGAGTTTCTTGAACTGAAGAAAAAGGATGATGAATCTGTTGGTACCTATGAAGCAAATTTTACAAAACTTTCAAGGTACGCTTATGGTATTATTATCCAACCTGAGAGTAAGATCGATCGATTCTTTAGTGGCTTAAAACCAAGTCTTCGAAGGGCCTTAACCATAAGGGACTTCAATAGCTACGAGGAAATCGTTTGATGTGCTCTCAAAGTTGAGATGGAGATTGGAGTAACCCATCAGTCATATGGGTTTGATAAGAAGAGGAAAATGGAAGTCAAAGGAAAATATAAAGAGCACACTGAAAAGAAGATGAGCTTTCTCTTATGCTCAAAGTGTGGAAAGAAACATGGAGGGAGTTGTCTTAAAGGGACAAGTAAATGTTTCAAGTATGGAAAGGAAGGTCATCGGGCATTTGAATTCCGCGATGATGGGAAGAAGATGTCTAATGATGCATACAAAGGAAGGGATACAGATAATGAACCTACTACACTTCAATGTTTCAAGTGCAAGGAGATGGGATATTATGCCAATAAATGCCCTAATCCAAGGGTTGATGATGATGGTCAACGTCAACAAACTCTTAAGGCTAAAGACAAAGGAAAGTCAAATGCAATTTCTATCAGCGATGTGGAGTATGATAACAATGTGGTGAATGATACACTTACCATCCACTCTAAAGTAGCAAATGTTTTATTTGATTCTGGATCCACCCAATCTTATATTTCTGAATAATTTTCTAAGGGTATCACCGTATTACCTCAACAATTAAATGTTTAGTTTGCTGTGACAACACCTAATAGCACAACGGTCGCATAAAAAGTTTATAATTCTTCTCCGATCGAAGTTTGTGGGAATTTTCTTCCAGAAAATCTTGTGATCCTTCCTATAGTGGAATTTGATGTGATTCTTGGCATGGATTGGCTTTCTTTATATGGATCTCATATTAATTTCCAAATAAGGGAAGTCACATTTCATATTCTAGATTAATCTATGATCGTATATCAATGCAAGGATGAACATAAACTTCCAGTGGAAATTCCTTCTACCTTATGGGACTTGATTCCACTAAATGAAGGTTATTTATCTCAAATGGTTGCTGAGAAACTCACGATTAAGAATATTCCCATTGTACGGGAGTTTGATGATGTCTTTCCAGAGGAATTACCGGGTCTTCCACCAAATCGTGAAGGTGAGTTTTCAATAGAACTCGTACTGGGTGCTTTGACTATTTCAAAGACACCTTATAGAATGGCCCCACTTGAGTTGTAGGAATTGAAGAAGCAACTCCAAGAGAATCTTGATAAGGGATTCATACGGCCTAGTGTGTCACCTTGGGGAGCACCTGTTCTATTTGTTAAGAAGAAAGATGGATCAATGAGACTCTGCATTGATTATCGAGAACTTAACAAGATCACTATCAAGAACAAATAACCTCTCCCACGCATTGATGACTTATTTGACCAACTACGCGGAGCTCATTACTTTTCCAAGATTGATCTTTGTTCAGGGTATCATCAATTAAGGGTCAAAAGGGAGGATATACCAAAGACGGCTTTCCGTACAAGGTATGGACACTATGAATTTATAGTGATTCCATTTGGTCTTACTAATGCCCCTGCTATCTTCATGGATCTGATGAATATAGTCTTTAGAGACTATCTTGATCAATTTGTGGTAGTCTTTATAGACGATATTATTGTCTATTCAAAGAGCAAGGAAGAACAGGAAGATCACTTGAGAATTATATTGAAGACCCTAAGAAAGGAGAAGCTTTATGCCAAATTTACCAAGTGTGAATTTTGGCTTCAAAAAGTTTCATTTTTGGGTCATATAATCTCAAAAGAGGGGATATATGTGGATCCAGCAAAAACAGAGGTTATCAAAAGATGGTCGAGACTAACAACAGTAACTGAGATCCGAAGTTTTCTTGGTTTGGCTGGATATTATCAACATTTTGTGAAAGATTTTTCATGATTATCTAATCCACCCTCCAATTTGACTCGGAAAGGAGTTAAGTTTGTTTGGACGGAAGAATGTGAAGAGAATTTCAAGGAGTTGAAAAGAAGGTTATCCAGTGCACCTGTGCTCACACTGCCTTGTAGTGGTGAAAGGTTTGTGATCTATAGTGATGAATCCAAGAAGGGATTGGGGTGTGTTCTTATGCAAAATGATATGGTGATAGCTTATTCCTCACGATTGTTGAAAATCCATGAGAAAAATTACCCAACACATGATTTGGAGTTAGCTGTGGTAATCTTTACATTAAAGATTTGGAGGTATTATCTTTATGGATACTGGTGTGACATTTATACTGATCATAAAAGTTTAAAGTATATTTTCACACAAAAGGAGCTGAATATGCGTCAAAGAAGATGGTTGGAGCTGATTAAGGATTATGACTGCTCAATCCATTACCACCCTGGGAAAGCAAACAAGGTGGCAGATGCAATATGTCGACAAGACCATGCCAGTTTATCCATGATGAGGATCACAAAAGATCAAATATTTATGGATTTACAAAGGATGGATCTTGGAATAATAATGGAAGGGGAAAAATCTTATCTTTCTCAAATGAATGTTCAACCATCTATACATGTGAAGATTAAAGAGGCACAGAAAGAAGATGTCATGTTACAAAAGAAGCTGAGAAATGTTCCTGAATTCAACCTTGATTGTGATGGGATAATAAATTTCAGGAATCGGGTTTGTGTTCCTCCCATCCCGGAATTAAAGAAGGAGCTGCTGGATGAGGCTCATAGTTCTTCATTCTCTATTTATCCTGGAAGCACGAAGATGTATAGGGACCTGAAAGAGTACTTCTGGTGGGATGGCATGAAAAGAGATGTTGCTGAATATGTCTCTCGATGCTTGGTTTGTCAGCAAGTTAAAGCTGAGAGATAGAAGACTAAGGGGATGTTACAAGCATTACACATACCCGAATGGAAATGGGAAAACATAACTATGGACTTTGTCACAGGACTTCCTAAAACATCCAAAGCCAATAATGCCATGGGTCATAGTTGATCGTCTTACCAAGTCTGCACACTTCATTGCTATTAGAGAGGATTTCTCTCTGGATCAGCTTGGCATGATATATGTAAAGGAAGTGGTAAGATTTCATGGAGTACCACTTTCTATTATATCTTATCGGGATCCGAGATTTATCTCGATGTTCTGGTGAAGTCTTTAGAATACTCTGGATACAGAGTTGTGTTTCAGCACTTCTTATCATCCTCAGATAGATGGTCAGTCTGAGAGAACAATTAAAACTCTAGAAGATATGTTGAGAGCTTGCTGTATGGATTTCAAATGTGGTTGGGATCAACACCTACCATTGGTGGAATTTTCTTATAATAATAGCATTCACTCCAGTATTCAGATGGCTGCATATGAGGATCTCTATGGAAAGAAATTTAGGACTCCAACATGCTAGGATGAAGTTGGGGAAAGAAAGCTATTAGGACCTGATCTCGTTGATGAAATGACAGAAATGGTCAGATCTATTCAACAACACATAAGAGCAGCTCAGAGTCGACAGAAAAGTTATGTCGACAACCGAAGAAAAGACATAGAGTTTGAAGTGGGTGATAAAGTGTTCTTACGAATATCTCCATGGAAAAGAGTCATGAGATTGGAAAGAAGGGGAAGTTGAGCCCTAGATATATCGGTCCTTTCGAAATACTGGATCGTGTCGGGAAGGTAGTTTACCGATTGGCGCTTCCACCGAATCTCTCTCAAGTACACGATGTGTTCCATGTATCTCTCCTGAGAAAGTATATACCTGATCCTTCACATGTACTCAGCTCAGAAGTTTTACCGCTGGAGCAAGATCTTTCTTATGAAGAACAGCCGATAGAGATTCTGGATCGTAGCGAAAAAGTCCTACGAAAGAAGACCACTCGCTTGGTGAAAGTTTTATGGAGAAACCACCAATTAGAAGAAGCTTCATGGGATCTTGTGGATATGATGCGGGAGAGGTATCCTCATCTATTTGTTACAAAGTGACGAATTTCGAGGGCGAAATTCATTTTAAGGGGCGTAGAATGTAACACCTGAGACTTTTATGTGAAATATTTTGTTTTTGTGTTATATAAATCATCAAAGGAATCTTTCACTACACACAACACTAGCTTGGCTTTCTTTACATGCAACCGCGGCCTTCCTCGATAGCTTGTGTCATACGCAATACCGAGTTTCACTAAACAATGATATGCTATTAAAATATTATTAAAACTAGCTGTTATGAATAGTAATAACCACTTTTTGAAATTGTATAAATTTCATTTTCCAAAATGGACTTCATTTTTGGATTCGGAATATCGAAATTATCCTAGGGTGAAATTTTGGTATTTTTCTGAAAACTTTCAATTTTTGATGAATAGTGAAACCACTAAGTGGTAGTTAAAAAACAGAATTTTTCATAAAACATAATTTTACCACTTCTATGAGTGGAATTTCAAAAATCTGAGAGACACGGTTGATGTCAAGAAGTAAAATTTGGTTCAATGAGATGAAAATAATTATTTGGTGAATAGTAACTTTTTACTTTTTTTTCCACGGTTAAAAGTAAATAGGGTAATTAAGGGTAAAAATGATGTTATTATTACCCTAACACATGGCCTAATTCTATTGGACAAGTGTAATTCGACCAAAAACAACCTTACCAATAAAATATGACCATTTAGTCCCACTTGGATTAGATTAGGACATTTATTATTAATTTATTTAAAGAAAGGTTAAAATAGTTAAAATCAAAGTTAAATAAGTAAATAATTTTTAATATGGGGTTATACATAAGATAAATTCGACTATAAATATTCATTAGAAAGATAAAAATATTTCCTACATAATGATATTTTTTTTAATTTTTAGACTTTAAATAAGTTAATTTATTTATGACACAAAGATGATGTAGTAATTATCTTATTAATGAAATATTGACATAATTGATGTTATAAATACCCAAATAAATGTAATTTGAGACTTTTTATGAATTACACTAATTTTATAGGATAATATGACATGTTAGTATTGATTTAAGTAACTTGGTTCGAACTAATAATTCTGTTATGATTTTCACAAAAATCAATTACTAAATAGTGTCAAAATTGACATAAAATAGTTTTTAAAAACTTGTTATATTATTAATTTTTATTTTATTCCTAAAAATCTAAGGTTCGGCCAAATGAGTTAGATAAGGTTATATATTTTAATAATAAACAACTTGGGGTTCGTTTGGCTTGATATAGTAAGTTTATTAACCTTATAGTATAAGAAAACAAGAAGACACGGTAAAAGTTAAATTATCTAACTTAATGTTAAGTCTAAATGATAAGGTTACAATTGATACCTAAACTTTTCTAAATTCTATTGGATGAGAGTATTTCGACCTATACCCACCTTATCTTTGAAATATATCAATTTGGAGCTATTAAAAACCGAATTGGACTTTATAATAAAATAATATTTTTTGTTATTCCAAAGGTGCCCCTCTCCTCCCTTATAAAAGGGCACATCCCCCCCCCCCTCTTCCTCAATCCACTTTGAGCCTTCAAGCTCGGCCAAACCCTGCCAATTTCTCCTCTACACTTCCATAGAAACATCATAGAGTTTCTGGTCTTCTTCAAAGACCTATTTTAGTGCCCTAAAAGGAGGTCTCAAAGAAGCACTTCAAAGAAGAGGTAATGTCTGTTACCGATTCTTTCATCTTTATTTCTTCTTCCACTTCTTCTTCTTTAGTTGTTTCATTATGAAGTAATAACATCAGTATCACTCAAATACTGATATTTTATTATAAGTATTAACCAACCCTGTTTCACCATCTATCCATCCTATGGAAAAAGAAATCACCGCGCGTGCGTACGTACGGAAGACCGTCTCCATGCCGTGGTGTAATCTATTTTCCACCACCACCTTACTTGAATAGGTATAATGGTGTAAATAATTACTATATGTGACTATTATCAAGTGATATTGATTCTGAAATAGTATACATACACTCCAATAAAATTCCACGATCATAGGAATGATATCATCACTCGTGCGTACGTACGGAATACCGTCTCCACGATGTGATGCGGCTCGTTCTACATGATCTTCATTTCATAATGATTATATAAATGAATTTAATGAATGAATATGATATATATTACACTAATAACATTCTGTAAATGAGGTATCTATAACCTAAAGAGAAGAATAAGAATTTATTCGACAAAACACGCATAAGAACAAAAAGTAATAAACACCTGAATAACAAGTACTAATGAAATATTACTAATAAGAAGCTAAGAATATGACCATATATGATATCATAACAATAAGTATGATTCTTTAATAAGTCAATAACATTATTTAAATCATTATACAGGAGGTTCAGACACTTACGAAGAAAATCGGACCTAAGGTAAGGGAAATATCACAATCTCATTTTTTATCCGAGATTGTTTATACTTTGGAATTTACTAGGGTGTATTTTATCATCCACATCCATGTTTCCTCAATATGTAATATTTATATCCTTCTACAATAGTTTATATCCAATTTTACCCTTCGGTGAGTTTTTAGTAAAAGATATGAAAGGAATCTTTTGTCGTTTTTCGTACGAGGTACTTTTTGACTTTTCTGACAAAAGTACGAGAAGAATGTTTTTTTAACTTATACGGAATGAATGGATTTTAAATAAAAATATTTCCAAGAATCTTCCTACACAAGTTTTCAAGTTTATTTTTAATCTACTTCTTTTTGTTTAAAATTGTACGACATGTTAAGAAAGGAAAAATGTTTTTGAAGTAAAAAGGATATTTTCCTCAAGAATGGAGTTCAAGAGTTTTATCAAAATCATTTTCCATTTAAGATAATAAAGGGTTATGTCTCTATCCCTATTATTACATTTATTTGATTATGTTGTGATGGAAATATTTTTATGAATTCCTTTATCTTATATGAATTGTTTTATGATGTCCCGATGTTTAAGATTCCCATTTTTATTACATGGGTTATGCAATGATGTATGATTTATGATTTTGTGGCACATATAAGAATGGTATCATTATGAGATGGGTGGGACCTATATATCCCTCCAATGTATTGGGTAAAGATTTTATATCTCATGAGATAGACATGGCTGGAACGGTAGGTAATATCGGTTCAGTGAAACAGGACTGAAACGAGGAGTGAACTCGGTTCAGAAATGGACTTTGTCCATTAAGATAGTCTTGGCAATGAGTCTTGACTAATAAGAAATGATTCTCTATGATTATGTGTGTATGCCACAAATTTTCATGTTTTATGTTATGATTATTGGGATTTCATTTCACTACAATGATCTATCCCATGTTTTGAAATTATGCTCTCTTTTGCAGGTTAAGATTTCCAAAAGTAATGTTCTTATGAATATGATGTGATTGATATTTCTTTTGTTTACCCTTACTGAGCATTTGAGCTCACCCTTTTGTATTGTTTTCTTTCCCCAGGTCAGGAAGAAGGTTATTAAGTAAGATATGCCAAAAGGGACTATAGATATGATGAAATAAATGGGAGACAATGTAGACGCTTTATGAACCAGTTGTTTATGTTTCCCAGTTTCTAAAGACACTATACCTATACAGTCCTTTCGTGGTTTTGTTATATGTTGTAATAAGTATGCTTCAATTTTGAAGTATTAACAATGTATGTAATGTATGGGTCATTATATCCATGTGAAGGAATGGTACGTAGGAAGTCTCCTTGAGGTTCAAGCCCCACAACCCTAGTACGCCTAAGAGTGTAAGACTCAATCTATCCCGAACTATTGGGACTTTGATCCATGTCAAGACATGGTATGTAGGAAGCCTCCATGAGGTTCAAGCCCCATAACCCTGGGCCGCCTCAGAGTGTAAGCCCCAATCCATCCCAAACTACGGGGAATTTGATCCATGTCAAGGCATGGTACATAGGAAGCCTTTACAAGGTTCAATCCCCAAAACCCTGGGCCGCCTCAGATTGTAAGCCCCAATACATCCCGAACTATGGTTACTTTGATCAATGTCCAAGCATGGTACGTAGGAAGCCTCCATGAGGTTCAAGCCCCAAAACCCTGGGTCACCTCAGAGTGTAAGCACCAATCCATCCTGAATTACTTAGAATTTGATCCATGTCGAGACATGGTACGTAGGAAAACTCCATGAGGTTCAAACCCCACAACCCTGGGCCGCCTCCGAGTGTAAGCCCCAATCCATACCTAACTATGGAGACTTTGATGCATGTCAAGACATGGTACATATGAAGCCTCTACGAGGTTCAAGCCCCACAACCCGGGGTCACCTCAGCGTGTAATATCCAATCCAACCCAAACTACGAGTACATTGATCCATGTCAATGTATGGTACGTAGGAAGCCTCTATGAGGTTCAACTCCATGACCCTAGGTCGCCTCAGAGTGTAAGCCCCAATCCATCCCAAACTACGGGGACTCTGATCAATGTTAAGGCGTGGTACATAGGAAGCTTCCACGAGGATCAAGCCCCACAACCCTAGGCCACCTCAGAGTGTAAGCCCCAGTCCATACCAAACTATGGGTACTTTGATCCATGTCAAGGGATGGTATGTAGGAAACCTTCATGAGGTTCAAGCCCACCACCCAGTCGTTCCGTCCACCTTCACGTCGGTTTCCCCCCGTCCAACATGATGTTATACTTT
Organism: Viscum album; assembly: GCA_963277665.1. NCBI lineage: Eukaryota > Viridiplantae > Streptophyta > Magnoliopsida > Santalales > Viscaceae > Viscum > Viscum album. The sequence continues at coordinate 243,325,399 of OY728135.1, read as the reverse complement.
ATTCATCTGAACTATGTGGTCTTTGATTCGCCACCATTGGGATATGTAGGAAGCCTCCATGAGGTTCAAGCCCCTCACTCATGTCTCATCCTGACCTTTCCCTCGAGCCTAGGTTTCTTTGGAAGCTCATGCCCTAACCCGGAGGTTCCACTTCCTTCGGGTTCCATCCATACATCCATTCTCACGAGTCACCTCCTCAGGAATCCCATTATTTCATCAAATTACGTGGTCTTTGATTCCCTGCCATAGGGATACATAGAAAGTATCTTCAACGCTTAATCCCAAAGCCATTATTCATCCGGATTCATACCCAGGACACCAAATCCCGGTGAGATCATTCTCCCTTATTACCCTCTACAGAATTCGGGAAGCCACCCACGTGCTGGCCCTAATATCGGTGTTCCCACTAGGGGGTTCCTCAATCTGATCCACTCTAATCAGTGTTCTGATCAGTCTTATCTGTCTCCGCTGGATGTTAAACTCGCGACATAACCTGTGTTAAACATGGGAAGATCAGGAAAACGTCAAATACATTCCCATGTCATATGGTTCACCGTGTTTGATGTGGGATGCCTCGGGCTTCCGCACACTCGAGAAGCTCTATAATAAGGGACATGAGATAGAAATTCCAATCCCCCAGTGTGAAGACACGCCAGTGGTCCCCAACATGACTACTCCCCTAACTGAAGGTTGCTTCCCTGACCGGACTCCTTGGAACTTCGTGAAAGAAGCAGCATAATTAACTAGTGTCCATGAAGATATAGCACCGGGAAGAGTTTTATAAACTACGTCTTAAATCAATTAGGGAGACCCGGACTAGGTGAAGAGTTACAAGGAGGAATCCATGGAATGAAGAAATAACATCCCATCATCCCGTTTTGATCAAGGATTAGACATCCTTGAATAAGGATCGAATGCCGCCTACCTTTGGAAAGAAGTAATGCGGGGCAACAGTCATGCGTCCTCTGCATGACAGATGTGTGTGCACCCCGACGAAAGTGTCAGAAACAATTTTCATTTACATCTCTTTGGTACATAAGATAATTAATAAAATGTTTTAATAAAGATATCCTCATATTTCTCTTTACATCTAGAAGTTGGTTTTATTTAAAAAAAATATTTCAAAAATACTTTCAAATGATTATTAAATATAATTTTCAGGAAAATGATTTTAAAAATGATTTATGGTATCCAATGCTTCCTTCATAAGTTTTCAATGATATTTTCAAAGAAAAATTGATTTAAAAACAATGTTGTGTGTTTTTAAAAGCATTTTTCAATAAAGAAAGGATATTTTCATCAATGAATGTTTTTTAAAGAAATTGTAAAATTATTTCCCATAAAAGATGAAATTAATTGGTGTTACTCATGCCTTTTTAATTAAATGAGTCACGTTTTCCATTCATATTCTTTCTCATAATGATGTATATTTTGATGGCGTGATGTTTATGAAAATATGTTTCCCTTTTACGGGTTATATGTTTATGAAACCCCTTCCCCTTATGTGGGTTAAATTCTTATGAAACCCATTTCTCTTCAATGGTCTATATCATGATAAATGATTATTAAACCCTATTATTTTTATTGGTTATTATAGGATTAAATTATTATAAAAATAAAATATTTCCCATTGGTTATGATAAAATTAAATGTTTATGATTCCCAAAGCATTTAATGGGTTAAGATATGATTCTTTATGACTTTTTGGAACATGTGTCTATGATTTCATTATGATATGGGTGGTACCTATATCTACCTCCAATGCATTGGGTGATGATAAATTGTATATGAGATCAAAGTGTAACTGGGTTATAGCCCATGACCAAAAACAAGAAGGTATATGGGTTGTATCCTGAGCCTAGACGTAGAAAAAAGAATATGGGTTGCATCCCAAGAAAAAAAGTAAGAGGGTACATGAGTTGTTGTCCAATCCGATAAATAAGAGGTTACACGGGTTCTTTTCCCAAGACTAAAGTAGGTACATGTGTTGTATCACAAGCCTATCAAGATAAGAAGGTCTTGGTAGATATCCTTGACATAAGGTTTTACATGTTTATATGTTTTCCACAAATTCCATGTCTCATTCCTATGTAATGATTTCATGGATTATGTTATTTATTTCGTTGTGATCCATGTATTCCAAACAATCACTAATTGTTCCATTATTCATGTTTATTATCTTTGATATGTAGGGAATGATCTTCTAATGTAATGATGATATTCTCATACCACTATTATCATGATTATGAATATGTGTCTCCTTTTTTTACCTGTATTGAGAATCTAAGATAACCTGTTTTTATGTCTCAATCCCTAGGGTATGAAGATATGTATTAGGTATGGTGTGTCTAATAAGGGTGTTATTAATGAAGAATAAAGTGGGAGATAATGTAGATCACTTGTATACTAGTGTTTATGTTTCCATGTTTCCAAAGTCAGAAGAAAAATATGTTCTATGGGAGTATTTTTGTATAATGTTTTACGTTATTTGAAAAAGATATGTAATATTGATATATGAAATGTGAGGTTCACTATGGTTCCCCACTTCCTTCCCAAAATACATCAAACTTCATGATTGACATCCCATTCTCATGATGATAAACTACATGACAACATCCAACCTGCATGATGAAAAACATCATAGAACATATCTCGGTCACTATACAGTAAACTGTGTGTCATCTTAATCTATAGGAAGAAATCATCATCATTAGTTGGAAATTACAGTTTCCATATGTACCACTAATACATCACAACCTCAATACCATTTATATTACAAAATCACCAATTACCCTCAGTGACTTAATATGGGTGTTATCCGAAAAGACGCCTCCCTAAACACATTGATCTTGGTGACAGTAACCCATTGTCAAATGCAGTAACATGTGGACATGATATAGTATCCTCATATACCTTCTATTTCAAACATTATCCAATATTATATATAGGAAGTAAACATGTGGCATGTATAAATCCTTTCACACATTCTAAATTTACATCGGCATATCCTGATAGGACAAGGAGGATAGGAGTGGATGTGTATCCCCACCTAAATTGAATACATATACCACCACTCCATGGTAACACAGAGAGTATAGAAATATATTCAAATACATACCTTGTTGAAGTGCCAATGATTTGTGATTACAATAGAGGAGAACCATTTGTATATTATAGTGTAGATACATGAATATGCATATATTCATATCCTAAAACTAGAGTAGAAGAACACTCTAATTAGTGTGAATAAGAAACTACTCAGGAGGAAGCTCATATCCTTGCTCTAGTACGAGATGATTATGAGCATATTCTAGTAAAGGTAGAAGAATAAAAACAAGGCTCATCCCCCAATTCCAATTGTGGGTCACCATGTGAGTGTAGCATATTCCTTGGGATAAGCTCACATTCATTTCAAAAAACGACCCATGACCTACTACAAAGGCTTGGGAATGGCATCATTTACACGTTCATTACAAGCCTCACCAATTTAGAGGAACATACACCTTAGTATAGGCTCATATTCTAGTAAACAGAGCTACTCAGAATATTCTAATAGATTATAGAAGGAGGCTCACATACGTTGTCCAATTCTAGTGGTCGGTCGACATATTTGGGTGGGGACATCATATTCATATTGGGGTCATATTCTCATTGAAATCAGGGATCAACAAGAGAGATAAAAACATGACTCATAATAGTATTGTATTCACATAAAAAAAGTCCAATGACATATTCCAAAGGCCCATGATTGGGCATATATCCCCATTCGAGATTACATCCACCCAGTGAGGTTACCACATGCCTCGGCACATGATCATATCCATCTCATAGAAGCTCATTCACATACTCTAATAGCTTCACAATAGTTTTATTATAATATTATAGCACAAAATTATTAAAAATTTATTCTATTATCCTTAATTGAGAAAGTTTATATCCCTACTCAATCCCAAAACTGATGGCATATTCCACTCATGAGGCAGAATGAGGCTAACACCCAGGACCAACTCAATGGAAAGTGTCCTAAAGGTTTTTGAAGACACATTATCAACATCACAATGATCCTTCAACTCTTAATACAAATAATAATTTCATCATTATCACGATATTCCTCCTCACATTAGTTTAGAGATGGATTACTGGGACACTACTCCAGATATTTTTCATTTTCAACCTCCCCATAGTGATATCATTCATGGAAAAGAAAATCTCCCCTCACATTCCAAGAAACATCCATATAGAGATGTGTTCAAAAAATTAGGAACCAAAATATAGAAATACTCTCAAAACACAATGGCTAACCATATGTTGTTCCCCATCAACCATCAACAACACTTCACTACAGTCAGCATGCCACCTAGAGAGGCAACCTCTATAGTTTGACTACGTGAGGAACATATATCTAATGAAGAAGAGGATGAAACTGGTATATAGATAGTGTTATCAAAAATAAACCTCCAAAACCTTTCTATACCCATTGACCCTTCCAATTGTGAGATCCCAAGGTGGTCAAAATGGGATTTTAATTCTTTACATTCACTAGAATATGTATTTGAATTGTCGAAGACTATAGTATGAGAACCTCCCTTATTCTGTATATTATGGTCACCTCCAAATCATGAGTACATTTCATTGGAATCAGGTCATAACCATATCCTCTATGTCCCAACACTCAGTATCAGAAGAGCATAGAAAATTCCAGTCGCATGTTGTCGCTACATCATGAGAACTCTCTGACTGATTCAAATATTTCCATCAGATGATTATATCCAAAGACAAAGAAAAGTAGTCCCGAATACTTACTATTAAACTATATAGATATATTCCTAAACTCGTGATATTAAATTTTACATCGCTAATCTTGAACACTTGTCATTAAACTATATGGATCTCATCCTAACCTCACAATGTTAAACTATACGAAGCTCATCCTACCACAAGACGGTAAATAGAATGGGGATTGTCTTGATCCCATGATGTTAAACTATATGAAATTAGTTGTGGAAGTAATAATTTAAAATTTAATGTCTCTCACATCCTAACTACATGACATTATAATGTACATATCTCATCATATAAATATGACCATAAACTGCACAACTTCCTTTTTCCTAACCGCATGATGTAAAACTACATGGATCCCCAATTCAATCTTCATTCACATTAGGTGACCCACTTCTTTATCACATGAATATAAAATAAATAGAATACATCCTTACATCAGGATAAAAAATATATGGATCCATTACATTCATCCCTTTTAATTTTGAGTCACCCATTTACTTACCACAATATGTTAGACTGCGTAGCTCATGTCCTTACCACAAAATATTAAAATGAAAGGGTTTCAAAAACTATGTATAGATTAATTCTAATTTAATGAGATACATATAGATACATCAATCCTATATATTGGACTCTCCACCACATGATGCAAAATTCCCATATCGTTTCTATAATATCCTCTCCATGGTGAGAGGAACCCCTATCATTTCTTATTTCTTACACCAATCATAGCTCCCATGGTATTAGGAATTTCTATAAGGGATCCCTGAATGAACATGGAATAAAATCTCCTAACAGTGTTTTATTTTTCCTAAATTTAAGATCTTAAAAGAAATACAATGATTCCTCATCACAAGACGTTAAACATCGAGATTATTGTCCCTTGCATGGTATAAAATTGCACATTTCTGTGGACCTTACTAGATGAGAACACAATTATTGATGTTGGCCTCCCCCATATCTCTTTTCATGACATACATGTGAATTGATTCCATTTTTCATAGGATGCATAGTGATCCCTGAGTCTCTAATCATGGTCTTAGCTACATCAATCAATGGGAACAATACCTCATCAGTGTTCGGGTCAGACCGACATAGAGAATTTCTGATTCAAGAACTATGTGCGACTTGATTTCTCATTTCAATGGATAGGTAATAATTCATAGACCTTAAATCATATGACCATTCACCAAAAATGGAAAAACATTCCCCCTCCCTATGTATGGGTCATATATGAATAGGGAACTCATGTTTATGAACTACATGTAGATTGATTATTTTCATAATTGGAATCACAGTGGCACCCATATCTGAAGACTCTATTTTATCCACAATCTTCCCTTTTCATGTTAAGGATCCCACATCATTATTGCATGAGGTTAAATTGGATGAAATCCTAAAATCTATGTGTGTCTTCATTAATTTCATCTAAGGATATGTAGTGACATAATAATAACTAATCCTAGGTCTAGATACAACAGTAAATGAAAAAAATGTACCCACCAAATGTATATGGGGAAATTCATACAGACTATTTTCACCTACGTGTGAGTCAGATCAACATATAAATTTCTTATCTAATATATCTTCCACAATGTTTCATGTCATTCCCCACATCCTTACAAAATGAATTTAAACTACATGGAAAATGTCATGGTCACATGACATTAAAACTACATAAAACATTTATCCCTACTACATGATATTAAGAGGAGCATACCATCACCCATTATCATTTCATATCAATGGACCACAAGGGCCCTGCCCTTATTCAACCAAAGTATGGGGTGATTCTAACATCTTTCAATCCCCTCAGCCTGTGAATCACACTTCATTTCATAAGCATCGCAATTTTTCATATACCTTTAATTTCTATTAGAAAGGAAAACATATCTCTATGTTTCGTCCATGTATTGATTCATAAGGGAATAGACATACCAACCAGATATATCATGGACCTATATTTGAGGGTATCAGATTATTGTGAGTATGATGTCACCATGGAAGATCTCAGCACCTATTTGTATTCTAGGCCATAAATGGTATGATTTCCCCAGGTCATTACTCATGACTCAAGAACCTAAATCTTTTATTGTCAACATTTGCATCTCCTGGTCAAAAATATGTTAGATTAATCTTGTCCAATGGTATCCTAATTGGTCCCTTATGTAACATTTCTCTAATATTGGGTCCATGTACATCACTACATCAAACTTCTTACACTTTGTTCAATGTTTTATGCCCTTAAAATCTAATTTTTGATGGTCCAAATTTCTTGACCATAAACTCAATGGTAAAGAGACACAAAAATGTTCACGATAATAACCCATAAATGGGAGCCTAAGAAAAATTAATGTCTTTGTTCTCTAAACTCTTCATCTCTCATGTTTAAAATATAATTAGGGGGTATTAGTCAATGAAATGGTAATTGGCCACCCTGGTATGGAAAAAGATAGAGTAATGTTTTATCAAATTTCATCACCATTATAACATGTTCACCATATGGTAGAAATACTTTTAGGGTTCTAAAACCCTTCTTGAATCATACATTTTCCATAAATGAGACTTCATGATCTAAGTGCCCTTATTTAACAAAAACCTTTTAATGGCCCTTGGAAACGGAAATAGATCTCTCTTTTTGGACTTTTTATTGATGCATAAGGTATTATACCTACTAATCAGAGATAAATATCACCTATATAATGGGATTTATGATTCTTATTAGATGGATTTCACTGTGGTAGAGATCATCACCTGAGGGTGTTCTAGGCCAATCTTAGCTTGATTCTCCCAAATCATCCTCATGACCAGATCACTTTGGATCATTATTTCTGATCCTCATAAGTTTACAATTCATTCATATTTTATATCCTCAGTATTACATCATATTGTATTGTAGCCTTTCTCAAAAGCAGTGATGTGATGCCCCATTTACGAAGCTCTTTATGTCCCATAAAATGAAACTCAAACAAGTGGATCATAGGGCTCAAAATTCCAAACATATGAGCTAATCTAAACTAGGGTTATAGAACCATTTCTAGATAGTCCTACTCTCCACACCCCACATCATTAACTCGATGTTGGAGTCATTTCAAATTGTTTATGGACATCGGAATGGAGTGGGGAATGAATCTAAATGATTATACTTGTAATCCATATGGGGTAATTCATATGGGATTTTAACAACCAATTAGAGAAATATCAACTTTAAAAGAAAGGAACTACAATTATTGTGAGCCTTGGTTAAGCTGTGGTAGAACTGAAAAACATAAGATTTTTTGGGTTTCCCCTAAATGTATGCCCCATTACATGAATTATCAATTTAGGATTCTAGAATAATGATTTACCCACTCCATATTCCAACTAACATAGTGGATTCATTATCCCTAGAATTTTCCCCTAATCCAATGATACCCCATAAATCGTCCTAGGCCCTTTGAAAATAGTGGGGACACATATTTTTGACCATCCTATTAATGCAAAATGAAACACCCCAAGTTTTTTATGAGAGTGACTTTTTATAAAATTTCATTGATGTATTTTTTTGTATTCTACACAAAGATAATATTGTTATATAAAAAACTCTTTCATGGATTGTGGTATACGCAAAACTATGTTTAGAATGTGTTACATACAATTTCTAGTTATTTTTGTTGAATTAATTTCACAAAAGACTATGTTTAAGCAAGATTTTAAAATATTTGTTGGGATAAAGTTCTATGGAAAATGAAATAAGAACTGTTCTCTTTCCAGGTATTGTCTTTTGTTGTCAATGAAGATTGCGAAGAAAGTAAATCACTTCAATTTGTGTAAATGGATGATAGAAGATGTGGAAGTTACAATAATTTTCATGGTAAATCTGATGATGATTTTTTTTTTATTTTTAAAATATGATATGTAGTTTAGAGAAATTGTGATGAAATATTTAGGTTGTAAAGGGGGAGAAAAGATGTTGTCACTTAGCATGGTTGGTTTTAAAGAAGTAGGTGTCTATGGTGGAATAGTTTTCCAGTGGTTTCCAAATTTTTAGTATCCAACATTCAAAGTTGGGATAACATTTAAAAAATAGGATTTATTTGAAGATATCATCAAAATATGGAAAATGAAATAATTTCAAGAGTATGTGGTTTATTAAGTAGATTTCGCAAAGACGTGATGAATTTTGACGGTGTTCTCTACATCTACAACGAGCCATGCGAATAGAAGAGGAATGGAGCATTGCGGCAATATAGGTGAAGTGTATTTTCATGGTACAATGAAAGAAGGAAAATCGTGGAGGCACAAATAATTTTATGTGACTCTATGCTGTTAGGACGAGCTTTTCAAATCCATAAAATACCCATGGGGCTTCGTGAAACAGAGTGATTTTCATTGAAAATTTAAGTCATCTTTGATTTGGTGATGATGTGGCACTTAGGTGGCTATATGGTTTTGGAATCAGTGGGAAACACATATAAATTGTACCCTACCCCTTTTATACGAGTATATAGACTCAAAAATAATTTTACAACTCTCGAATTGTCATGAAGGTTCATGAAGGCAGTGACCTTTGAGAAAGAAGTACGCTATGTGAAGGGAAGGACTTTCGCGATGAGGTGTTGAGATTTGCGAAAGAATTGAACTTCACAATGGCCAATGTGGGAACTATGAAATGGCGATCTCTCTGAATTAGTGATCTCTACAAATTGGTCAGATCTGCAAACAAGAGTGATCTGCGAAGTTGGGAGCTTTGTGAAGGATCTCTGTGAGTTGTAGAATTGAGTTCTCAATTTAAGTAGGTAGTGCTATATAAGTACATCAAGATATGACTGGGGTATTTTAATAATCAACATTCATAATTCTAGGCTGTTTCTACCATCTTCTATGTTGGAAGTAGAATATCTGCTTTGTGTGATCAGATTTGTGAATTGTTTTCAAGAAGCATAGAAACATTGATTTACCCTATTTGTGCTAAGAATGTGCTCAAGCACTTGAGGATTGTATTCCAAGTGAACCATGAGTGTAAGTGTATATGCTAACAATTTTATTACACATAAAAGGATTGTTTTCTAGTGGATTGTGTGGTAATGTACTATTTTTGTACCATACAATGGACTTAGCTACCCTTATTGACTAGTGAACCTTGTAAATATTGTGTTCATGTGGATGTGTATTTTTATTATGTTTTTTAGGTAAGGATCTCTTTAATAGTAGTATAAGGTTGTTTCAATATGAGGGAAACATAAAAGAAAAGGATATCATAGATTCACCCCCTCCACCTCTCAGAGATACATGGATCTGGAGTGGGTAACTTCAAATTGTATCATAGTGACGGGTTCCATTTGTTTGTTCTTTGTAAAAGTATTGAAGATATGTTTTGATGGAGAATATGAATTGTTGGAATATTAAAGGGATTTAGAAATTTTATATGATTAAATATCTTATCTATAAAGATATAATGATGACTTATCTTATGTCTCTTGGGTATGAATTTCATGAAACTACAAAAGATTGTTTTCTTGGTATCAATGACAAGGTTCCTATTACACATGCTTATAAGAAGAATCTTGAGAATGATTGAATATAAAAAAAATAACTTACTCTCATCACATTCTGAGTGTGAATTTTTAAGAGTGAAATTTATCGCTATAGCTAAAGGAATCTGAGATAAGATGAATAACATCTATGAATAAAGTAAAATAGTGAAGAAGGAAAAACTTAAAATCTAGAGGGTGAAGTATGATGACTTGAAAATGGGTGAGTCTAAATCTGTTTGGGACTTCTTTACCATGGTAAATGACATGTTCGGTAAAATCGGATGTCTAGGTGAAAATTTCATGGATTTTACAGTATTTGGAAAGATCTTTATAATTATTCCCGACCTGTTTTACTCTTTAGTTTCATCATTTGTACACATGGACCCTAAAATATTATCTCTGGATGATTTACATTGTACTCTCATCACTTGTGAAATGAAATGGGAGAAGACTATTAAGAGGAAAACAAAATCTGATTGGTAAATTTATTTCAAGGATGTATAGAAATAGAATTTTAAGAATATTAAAATTGAAGATGAAGGTGGTGTAATCGATTCTGAAGATGAGTTATTTCATAATGTTGAGGAAATTTTATCCTTGTTTTCTATGAATGTGAAAATAGGTGTAGGTAAATACATGGGGAATGTTCCCTTGAAATGTTTTGAATGTGGAGCTGTTGAGAATATGGTGGCTAACTAGACTCAAGGAAAGAAAGAAGAAGATAATGATAAAGATGAATGAATTCCAAGATGGTCATGGAAGAAACAGAGCGATAAAGATAAATAATCTATGACAGAGAAAGATAAAAAGTTCTTCAATTCCAATAGAAGAATCCTTCTTTCCAACAATAAGGAAGAAGTGGATAGTGAATCTAAATATGAATTTTTTTCTAAGAAAGATATAGAGAATACAATTATTGTAGTAGTGAATAATGACGATTAGGGGAGAAGCAGTTATGAATAAGAATAAAATCAATTTGAATATCATTTGGAAGAATAATTGAAAGAGTGTTTCAGAATGATCCTAAGGATGGTAAATAAAATAAGAAGCTAATAAATTAATATTCATTAATAAAACTAATGAAATTTTTCTTTGTGAGGATGTCATGTTGGTAAAAAAGATTAATGATTTGATTATTTATCTTGAGAGTGAAAATAATGGTAATGAACATATAGAAGTACAGCTCATGGAAAAAGAAAGAATATTTGGAACATGTCCAAATGAAACATTATGAAGTTAGATAATGGAATATATATTTCGAAAACTCAATATCCAAGGTTGGTGAATGTTCTATTATGAACAAACCAATAAAGGAAAAAAGTTACCTTTAATGTTTTAGAAGAAAGATGGAAATGTTTCTGATAAGAATAAAGCTAGAAAGGATATATATGTGGACAAAGTTAGAAATTCCGAAAAATTAGAAGTACCAAAAAATAATGAGTCTAGAACAATTAACACTACTTAAAGTTCTAATAAATTTGAATAGAAATTTGAGATGAATAATAATGAAACGTTCAAAAATAGGAAGGATAATAATCTGCAGAGTTCTATTAAGAATAGTATTGAGAATCATGGTCACAACTCTAGTCAGTATGGATGTTTTAGAGGTAAAAATTCATTCTATGGATATTGTTTGCATTGTACTGTATTAATACACATGGAAAATATTTTTTGGTTCAACCATTGACGTTAATACTATCCACATGTTATGGATAGCATGGTTTTAGGAGAGAATCAATCCAATTAAAAGAATAAGTATGAGAATGATGTTCAGAAAAAATCTGAGAAGGCTGTTGTGAAAGTTGAATATAGGTTCTAACTATTGAAAACTATTTGTGATAGATATTAATAGCAAGGAAATCTTGCTAATGGATATCTTGATTTCTGTCCATCACAACAAAAGGTTCTTAAAAAATATCACAAGTTGGAGGTGAATAATGAAAAGGAAGAGTATAAATCTCGTATTGTTGAAACCGATTTGAATTATACATAAGGAGAACGTCCATGGATTATTGATAGTTGGTTTTCTTCTCATATGAGTGGAGACTTAAAGTCTGTGAAGTGTGTGAATTACTTAAATGAAGGAATAGTGACATTTGGGAATGATGAATCTATGAGGATCAAAGGTGTTGGATCATCCATCACTAGGAAAGAAAAAATGAAATCTCAGAAAAAATTATCTAGTGATGGGATGGAACATAATCTGCTAAGAATTTCACAACTCTATGATGAGGGAAACAACTTAATGTTAAAAAAATATGGGTCTTTTTGTAAAAATTGAAATTTATGGAAAGGTAGTCATAAGATGCCAACGTATAAAGGAGAACTTCAGTCAAGTTGGTGAATTATAGAAATATTGTTACATGGGTATGTTGGATGAAAATCGGTTAAGGAATAAAAGGCCAAGACATATTTTTTCAAAGAAACATGTACAAGTTATCAACACAAGATAGTGTTCGAGATATGCATGATTTACCAAGATGAAAAGATTGGTGTTTCACATTTGTGAGCAAGGAAAGATTACAAACTATATGCATAATATAATTTACATTCATTCAAAACAACCCTTATAACTTATACATTCTGAAATCAATAGACCAATTAGAAAGCAATCAAAAAATGGAGATAAGTACTTCATTAATTTAATTTATGACTTTACTCGCAGTACTTGTGTTATGTACATGAGACAGAAGTATTATGCTCTAAAATGATTAAGAGTTTAAGGACAAAAGAATAGAAGGGAAGTGAGTATTCACTGAAGAAGTTTATAACTGATAATGGTGGAGAGTATAATAATGAATATTTTGATAGTTAACTTTAGAAGCATAGAATTTGACATGAGTTCAGTTAACCATACACACCTCAAAAAAATGGGGTGGATAAAATAATGAATAGAAGTCCGGTGGAAATGGGGAGAAATTTTTTACTTGAATATATTATTTCTCCTTATTATTAGAGGCATTCCCTGAGCATTTCTCTGTATATTCAGAAACGATGTTACTATAGTCCAAATTTAGATATGACTCCACATGAATTTTTATATGGAAATATACAAGTCTTAAATACTTAATATTTTTTAGAGTCCATTCATTATATGAACATAAAGGAGAAAACCTTGTTATGTTTGAGAAAATAGGAGATAGTGGAATTTTTCTTGGATATGCTCCAAAAGGAATAGGACAGAGATGTTTAAAGAAAGAAACAAGGAGATTTATTGATTCTACTAATGTGGAAGTTGTTTAAAATATTGAGAATGAAAAGAATAATTCTGAGGATGTGGGTGTTAAGTAGGATAAAGAAAGTATTTTTAACAATTATAAAAATGCTGTAGATAGTGGTAATCCTAGTCAAGAAGAAGAATCAAGCTCAACAATTTCATGTGATGAAGAAGAATATCCAACAACTAATCTTAGTCTGAGGAAGAAAGTGTAATAGCAAAGAATTATTGGTAATCAACATCATAAGGTTCATACAATAACAAATTTAAAAGCCATGACACACACTTCTTTGTATTAAAAAGTCGAACCGAATAATGTGAATGAAGTTGTTCAACATCCACAATGGGATCAGGCTATTAATGAAGATGTTGACTCGATAGAAAATAATTATACTTGGGAACTTCTACCCAAGCTGGATAGTAACCATATTATTGGTAAAATTTGGATTTTCTATAACTAGTTTAATAAAGAAGTTGAAGTGATAAGAAACAATGAAATATTGGTTTGAAAAGGGTATTCAAAAATTAAATGCATTGATTTTGATGAAACCACTGCTCTAGTGGCTTGGTTAGAAACAATCAGAATGTTTCATGATATTTCAACACAACAAGGCTACAAAATCATTCAAATGGATGTAAAATATCCATTATTGGATGGTGATCTTGATGAGTATTTTTACATTGATCAAAATTATAGATTTTTTAATGGAAAGGATGGATGTTAAGTGTGCATGTTGAAGGAGGATTTGTATGGGCTAAACCAGGCTCTGAGGTCATGATATTCTAAATTGGATACTTCCCTGTGGAAGATGAATTGCAAGAAAAGTATATTTTACATGAACCATTACATTGAGTAATGTAATGAGTTTTCTCTCATGATAATTTTCTATCTCAATGACATTACAGTTTCTAGAAATGATGAAAGATCATGTGAAAGTTTTTCAAGGGAGATGAACAAGTCATTTTAGATGTCCATGCTAGTAAAAATGAAATACTTTCTTCGGTATCACATTTTATAGGATAGGATCCACATTTTTCATTCTCAAGAAAAGTAAGCTATGGAACATCTGAAGAAGTTTGGCATGGAAAATTAAAAACGAGTTTCCAAACTGAATTTAGTGGCAAGCTAGTTGTGAAAGATGGAAAAGGTAAGGAAGTTGATTAGAAAGAGTTTAAAAATATAATTGGATGTCTTCAACATTAGTCTTCATCAAGAATCGACATCATATTTTGTTGTTACCTTATCTGAAAGATTTCAAAGTGGTCCTAAAGAATCAAATTTAATTGCTAGAAAAATAATTCTCAGATATATCAAAGGCAAAAAAAATTTTGAACCAAGTATAATGTATCAGAAAATATTGATCGGTTTGTGTATTCAAATGTTGATTGGGAATGAATGGTTGATGATAGAATATCAACATCTGGTGGTGTGTTCTTTTTGGTGGAACATTGTATTATCTAGAATAAAATGAAATACAATTCACTGAATCTTAGCATGGATGAAGCTATGTATGTTGCTTCCACTCAAGATGATACCCAACTTAAATGCATGAAAACTCAGTTGGAAGATCTACAAGTTGAAGTAATGTTACACATACTCTTGGGTTGTGACAATGAAAGTGTAATCAATATTACACGAAATTTGGTACAACATTATCATTAAAATCATATTGACATAAATTTACACTTCATCAAAGAGCATGTAGAGAAGAATGAATTGACTAGTGAGTATGTTCCCACATTGGAACAAGTTGCTAAAAATTTCACAAAACCTTTAACAATGGAAGAATTTTCTATGTTGAGGTTGAACATGGGAGTCCAACTTCCTTCTCATCAAGGTTGAGGTATGCATTTTTTTCCACTCACTCATATTAACTTTGAATGGTCTTTTCAAGGGGAAGAATTGTTTCATAAATCTATCATCATGGTTGAAGGAATAGAGGGGGAGTTGTGGGTAATCATTGAATCATATGTAAGTGTGTGAACTATTCTAAACATATATTAGAGTGGTTTTAGGCATTGAATCATTGATAAGTAGTCCATAGCATGTGCTTACAGTGCTCCGTGATTTTTGATTCTTTGTTGAAAAAAAAATCCAATGGGGGGATTTTTGGTACCAAGTTGGATGGAAAAAGAATTTATAAGTGTTCTATATTCAGTTATTGCATTTATTTTTCAAGTAATTATGAGAAAAATGTAAATCAATTCACTTTTTATAAGTGAATGAGGTAAGATAATAAAGTTACAATACATTCCACAGTAAATTTGACGATACTTTTCTGGTCAGTATTTCAGAAAAATTATATATAGTTTTGAGAACATGTGAAGCAATATTTATTATGTAAAGGGGGATAGAAGATGTTTTCAATTAGCATGATTGGTTTTAAAGATGTATGTTTCTGTAGTGGAACAATTTTCTAGTGTATTCCAAATTTTTAGTGTCCAAAATTTGGAGTTGGGCTACCATTGCGAGAAGGATATTTCCTTTAATATATTATCAAAACATGGAAAAGAAAGGAAATTCTTGAATATGGGATTCATGAATTAGATTTCGCATAGACTTGATAAATTTTGATGGTGTTCTCTATTACTACAAAGATCTTTGCGAAAGGTAGAGGGAATGAGCATTACGATGGTGAAGAATAAGAGTATTGAGGTGGCGCAAACCAAGAAGTGGAATCACAGTGGCACAAAATATTTTACAGGATGCTTCATGATTATGATAAGATTTTCAAATTTAGTAAATTTCGATGGTGATTTTCAAAACAAATACATTTTTGACCAAAATCTCAAAGATCCGCAATTTGGTGTTGATGTGGCGCTGAGGTGGCTAGAAGGTTCTTAAATCGGTAAGAAACACATATAAATAGGCACATACCCCCTTGATAATATTTGAGTGATTCAATGAGAATTTTAGAACTCTCTAATTGGGAAGAAGGTTTGTGAAGGTAGGGATCTCTAAAAAGGCAGTATGCTTTGTGAAAGGAAAGAGATTCATGGTGAGCCGTTGAGATTTGCGAGTGAAGTGAACCTTGAAAATACAAAATTGAATTCTATGAATTAGGGAGCTCTGTGAATTAGTGAGCTCCGTAAAGAAGAGTGATCTGCGTAGTGAGGAGCTTCGTGAAGGAGCACTGCAAAGAAGCACTATGAGTTGCAGAACTGAGTACCCAATATAAGTGGGAAGTTCTTTCTATGTAAAAGAATATATGATAGGGGCATATGACTAAGTATCATTGCGATGTATAGGAAGTTCCTACTAGCTTCTGGGTTGGAAAGAGAATAATGTTCTTGAGAGATCATATTTGTGAAATTTTGTCAAGAAGCACAGAAACATTGAATTATCCTATTTGTGGTAAGAGTGTGCACACGCACTTGTGGTTGTTTTCTAAGGAATACACGAGTGTAAGGTTATATCATACTAACTATATTCAACATAAAGGGACTATTTACTAGTTTTTTGCGTGGTATTGGATTGTTTCTGTAACATAACAAGGACGTAGCTACTCTTGGTGAGTAGTGAACCTTATAAATCTTGTGTTCATGTGGATGTGTGTTTTGATTATGTTTTGGAGGGAAATAACTCTCTAATTTAAGGCAAAGGATGTTTCAAAATGATGGAAACATAAAAGATAAAAGATATCACTGATTCAAACTCCCCCCCT
The DNA here is from genome assembly GCA_963277665.1 of Viscum album. Taxonomy (NCBI): domain Eukaryota; kingdom Viridiplantae; phylum Streptophyta; class Magnoliopsida; order Santalales; family Viscaceae; genus Viscum; species Viscum album. Next base: position 243,308,216 of record OY728135.1, on the reverse strand, counting down.
CTCACTGATACTTGGATCCTGACTGGGTAACATGAATTGGTATCAGAGTGAAATGTTCCCTTAGTTTGTTCGTTGTTGGTATTTAAAGATAGGTTCTGATGGAGAATCTGAATTTCTTGAATAGTAATGGGATTCCGATATTTGATGTGAATATTTATCATATATGGAAATAAATAATGATTCCTTAGCTTATGTCTCTTGGGTATAATGTTATTGAAGCTATAATAGATGGATTTCCTTTTATTGATGACAAGGATCCTTTTACACCTAAAGATAAAAAGAATCATGAGAATGATGGAAGAGATAAAAATATGTTATTCACTTCTATTTGTAAGAGATAGTTTTTTAGATTTAATGGTGTCACTACAACTAACGGAATATGGGATAATCTGAACAACATATATGAAATAAATACAATAGTGAAAAAGGAAAAACATAAAATATGGAGGCTTAAGTATGACAACATGAAAATGGGTGAGTCTAAATCTGTTGGGGACTTATTTACCAGGATAAATGAAATTTTCTGTACAATCATAAATCTTGGTGAAATGTTGGAGGATTTTACAGTAGTTGGAAAGATATTTAGAATTCTGTCTGACATGTTTTGTGATAATGTTTCTTTATTAGAAGACATAGACCCTGACACATTATCTCTAGATGAATTACATAATACTCACACCACTTATGAAATGAAAAATAAGAGGACTATGAGGAGAAAACAAAATCTGATAGGTAAATGTCTTTAAAAGCTGTAAAGAAAGAGAAGTCAAAAAAGAATCTTATTGAAGATGAATCTTGTGAATCTGATTCCGAATATGTGGTGTGTCAAAATATTGGTGAAATTTTATCCTTTTTTTCTAAGAAAGTGAAAATAGGTACATGGAAATATAAGGATAAACATCCCTTTAAATGTTTTGATTGTGGAGTCATTTTTCATTTTGAGGCTAATTTTTCTCAAATAAAGAAAGGAGAAGATAATGACGATGATGAAAGAATCCCAAGAAGGTCATGGAAGAGACATGGTGATAAAGATAAATATTATTCAAAAGGGAAAGATAAAAAGCTATTTAAGTCCAAAAGAAGAATCCTTTTTTACAATGATAAAGAAGATAAGGGTAGTTAAGCTGAATCCGAAAAATATTTTCCTAAGATATCTAGAAAGAATAACTTTATTATAATAGTGAATAATGAATCTTATGGGAGAAAAATTTCTGAAGAATAAGTAACCCGACTTTAATATCATATGAAATCAGAGTTGAAAGAGTGTTTGAGAATGATCAAAAGGCTTTATAAGGGAAAATAAGTTTATAAATGAAGAATCATCATTAAATAATCAAAAAAAATTTCTTGATGACAAATTCATGTTGTAAAATGATATTAATGATCAGAAGAATTATCTGGAGAGTTAAAATAATAGTAATTAACTTTTATAAGTAAAATTGAAGGTAAAAGAAGATGTGTTGGAAGTTGTCCAAATAAAACTTTCTAAAGCTGAAGAAAGGAATATAATATTCAAAAACTCAAACTTCAAGGCTTGAGAAATTTATAGTAATAATAAAGTTATGCCGGATTAAAAAACATATTTCTAATGGATAAGAAGAAAGATGGAAATAGTTTTGATAAGAAAAAATATGGAAAGGCTATGTATGTGGCCAAAGATAGCAATGCTAAAAAATCATAAGATCAAAAAAATCATGGTTCTAGTAAGATTTATACTACTTCTGGTTCTGATATGTTTTTACCAAAAATATAAGCTAAATAAGAAAGTGACTATTGAAAATAGGAAGGCTGATTGTTATCAGAGTTCTATTAAGAAGAGTGTAAAGAATCATGTTCACAACTCTGGTTAGTATGGAAGCTTCAGAGGGAAATATTCATTCTATGGATACTGTTGGTATTTTTGTGGATTTGGAAACATAGAAAATATGTGTTGGTTTATCTATAAACATTACTATTATTCCACAAGATATGAAAATCAAGGTTCGAGTTGGATTTAATCCTCTGAAAAGAAGAAGTATGAGAATAATGTTCAGCCAATGTCCAAGAAGGCTGGTGTGAATGTTGAAAATTGGTTCCAAAAAATGGAAACTATTTGTGAAAGATTTTAACGTCCTTGAAATATTTCTAAGGGATATCTTGTTTTGTTTCCAATATAAATAAAGTTTACTAACAAATATCAAAAGATAGAGGTGATGAATGAAAAGGAATAACAAAAATCTCTTATTGTTGAAATCGCTTTAATATCTAAAAGAGGGGAACATCAATGGATTCTTGACAGTGGGGTTTTTTCTCATATAAGATGATACAGAGTGTTTCTGAAGTATGTAAAATACTTCCAAAAAAGAAACAACGACATTTTGAAATAATGAATCTATGAGGATCAAAGGTGTTGGATCATCCATCATCAAGAAGGAAAAAATGAAATCCAGGAAAACATTATATGTTTAGGTGCTAAAACACAATTTACCGACTATTTCCCAACTCTGTGATGAGGGAAAAATGATATCTTCATAAAATATGGGTTTTTTGTGAATACTAAAAATGATGGAATGGTGGTTAGAAGATACCAACATACAAAAGGAAAATTCTTCCAAGTTATTGATGTACAAAACTCTTGTTACATGGGTATGGTGGATGAAAATTAGTTATGGCATAAAAGGCTAGGACATATGTGTCAAAGAAACATGTAAAAGTTATCAATATGAGATAGTGTTCGAGATATTCCTGATTTATCAAGAAAAATGGTTTGGTGTTGCACTATTTTTGACAAAGGGAATATTACAAACTCTATGAATAAGAGAATTGACATTTGTTCAAAACAACCCTTGGAACTTATACATTCTAATATCTATCAACTAATGAAAAATAAAGAAACAAATAGAGATAAGTACATCATTAATTTCATTGATGACATTACTCACATTACTTGTGTTATGTACATGAGACATAAGTTTGATTCACTGAAAATGTTTAAGAGTTTTTGGAGATTAGAAGTGAAACAATGAAAGTATTCAGTGAAGAAGTTGAGAACAGATAATGGTGGAAAATATATGAATGAATATTTTTTATTTTATATTAAGAAAAATGGAATGTTTCATGAGTTCAATTTACCATATGCACCTCAAAAAAATGGGTTTGCTGAATTATGGAATATAAGTTTGGTGGAAGTGGGGAGAACTATGTTACTTGAACTTATTCATTCTCATTTTTATTGGAGGTAATCCATGATAGTTTCTATATATATTTATAAATAATGTTTCTATAGTCCAATTTTAGATATGACTCTACATGAAATGTTCTATGGAAAAAATATATGTTTGAATCACTAAATAGTTTTTCGGAGTCCATGAATTATAATGAATAAAGGAGGAAACATTGGTATGTTTGAGAAAATAGGAGATGATGGAAATTTTCTTGGATATTCTCTAGAAGGTAGAGGATATATATTTTTCAACAAAGAAAATGGGAGAACTATTTATAAGTTTTATGTTAATGTTGTTGAAAATTTTGGGAAGGGAATGTATTCTTATGATGATCTAGATGTTGAGAAGGATAAGGAATGTTTTGTTGAAAATTCTGAAAATCCAACAGATAGTGGTAACTATACTCAACAAGAAGAATCAAACTTATAAATTTCAATTGATGAGGAAGAATTTCTAATAGCTCATCCTAGGCTGAGGATGAAATTGAAATCATAGAAAATTATTGGTGATCAACACTTGAAGGTTCAAACAATAAGAACGTAAAAATCTAAAACACACAATTCTTTGTATTCAAAAGTCAATCCAAATGATGTGAATGTATCATTTAATCATCCAAAATGGCTTTAGGATATGAATGAAGAGGTTGACCAGATATAAAATTATGATACATTCGAACTTGTACTCAATCCGGACATTAATAATATTATTGGTACAATGTGGGTTTTTTAAGAACAATATAAATGAAGAAGGTTATGTGATAAGAAGAAAAAAATATTAGTTCCAAATTTGTATTCAAAAATTAAAGACATTTATTTTGATAAAAACTTGGATATGGTGGAAATGTTAAAAGCAATCAGAATATTCCTTGCTTTTTCTATACAACAAGGATACAAAATCATTCAAATGGATGTAAAATTTTCATTCTTGGATGGTGAAATTGACAAGGAAGGTTACATTGATCAACCATGTGTATTTGTTACTAGAATGGTTGAAAATTATGTGTGTAGGTTGAATAAATATTTTTATGAGAGTAAATAGTATATGAGGGAATGGTATTCTAAATAGGATACTTTCCTGTGGAAGATGAATTTTATGAAAGGTAGAGTTGATAGAAACATTTACATAAAAAAAAAATCATGAGTTTTCTCCCATCGTAATTGTTTATATCAATGACATTATCTTTGATGGAAATGATGAAGGATCATGTGAATGTTTTTCTAAGGAGATAAAGAAGTAATTTGAGATCTCCATACTGGGAGAAATGAAATAATTTCTTAGGTATAAAATTGTACAGACGAGGAACCACATTTTTCTTTCTCAAGAATTGTATGTTAAGGATCTTCTGAAGAAGTCTGGCATGGAAAATTGGAAACCAGTTTCCACACTGATTTCAGTGGGAACCAAGTTGTCTGAATATGGAGAAGGTAAGGAAGTTTATCATAAATAGTTTCAAAAGCTAATTAGATGTTTTCAATATATGCCTCCATCAAGAACCGACAGCATCTATGCTATTACCATATGTGAATGCTTTCAGAGCTCTCTTAATGCATAAAATTTAATTACTAGGAAAATAATTCTAAGATATATCAAAGGCACAAAAAATGTTTGAATCCAGTATGATGTCTCAGAAAATATTGATATGTTTGGGTATTCAGCTGCTGATTAGGAAGGAATCTTTGATGATAGAAGTATAACATCTGGTGGAGTGTTCTTTCTGGGGAAATGTTGTGTTAGCTAGCATTCAATGAAATATAATTCTATGACTCTTAGCATGTCTGAAGTTTAGTATGTTGGTTCCACTCATGATGCTACCCAACTTATGTAGATGAATACTCAGTTGGAAAATCTACTAGTTAAAGTAATTTAACCTTGATCATGGGTTGTGATAATCATATTGAAATCAATAATAAAAGTAATCTTGTACAATATTTTCATTCCAAGAAAATTGACTTCATGTTCTACTTCATCAAAGTGAATGTGGATATAGATGAGTTGATGTGGGAGTATGTTCCCACATCATAAGAATTTCTAACATTTTAACGGAACCTTTACCAATGGAACCATTTTCTAAATAGAGGTTGAACATGGGAGTCCAACCTTCTTCTCATCAAGTTTAATGTATGCGTTTTCCCCTATCTCATCTTACATTTGAATAGTGATTTCAAGGGGGGAATTGTTTCATAAATCTATCCTCATATTGGGGAGTGGTGGGTACGCTGTGAATCTTATGTAAGTGTTGGAAAAATTATAACCATTTATTAGAGTGGATTTAGGAAACAAATATTTTTTGTTCCATTAATGTTAATGAAGTAGAGTAAGATGAAGAATTTTCTGGAGAAGGATGAGGAGGAAAGATGGAATGGTTTTATAGTAAATACTTTTGGACATCATTATTTTGCAATCAATAATTATTTTTTCCTATAATGAGTTATCTCACATAGGCTTAAAATCATTCAAAAGTAATCCACAACATGAGGATACAATGTTCAGTGATTTAAGATTCTTAGATGATAAGAAAATCCAATGGGGGTGATTTTTGGGACCATGTTGGATGGAAAACGAAGTAAGAAGTGTTCCCTTTTCAGGTATTGTAAAATATTTTAAAGGATGATTGATAAAAATGGAAATCACGTCACTTTGTATAAGTGGATGGTGGCAGACAAGGAAGTTACAACACATGCCATGGTAAATCTGAGGATTCTTTGTTAGTCTTTATTTCACAAAGATCAAAAGTAGTTTTCAGAACATGTGATGACTGATTTATGATGTACTGGAGGATAAAATCTATTTTCCATCATCACGATTAGTTTTAACAAAGATGGAGTCTAAGGTGGAACAATTATCTAGTGTTTTCCAAATATTTAGTATCCAAATATTGGAGTTGGTATAGCATTGAGAAAAGTGGATATCCTTGATGATATCATCAAAATATTTTAAAGTAATGAGTTTTGTGAATATATGATTAATTAAGTATATTTTCCAAAGACATGAAAAATGTTGACGGTGTTCTCTGAGATTATGACGAGATTTGCGAATGGAAAAGGAATAGAGAATTGGGGGGTGAGAATTGTAGTAGTGATGGTGAATAATATTATGGTGGAAGAAATCATGAATGTTCACCTTTTTGACACAAAGGATTTTACGGGAGTCTTCACGATTATGATGATATTTGAGAATCTGGAAAATAGACATGGTGCTTCATGAAACAGAGTGATTTTCTATGGAAATTTCAGAGCTCTGTGATTTGGTGCTAAAATGGTGCTGAGGTGGATGGAAGGTTTTTAAATCACTCGGAAACATCTAAAAATAGGCCCCAATCCCCTTGAGAAGAGTTTAGAGACTCAAAAATAATTTTAGACCTCACGAATTGTGATGACAGTTCTGAATGGATGTGAGCTCTACGAAGGAAGTAAGCTCTGTGAAGTGAATGAGCTACACAGAGAGCCATTGAGATTTGAAAATGAAGTGAACTTTTTAAAGACCAACATGGGATATATTAATTAGTGAGCTCGGTGAACTAAGGAGCACCACGAACTAGAGTTCTCTTCGAATATAGGAGATTCACAGAGGAGCTATGTGAAGGAGCAATGCGAGTTGCAGAATTGAGTACCCAATTTATGTGGGAAGTGATGTCTAAGTAAACCAAGATATTATTGGGGTACTGAACAAATAATAATTACGATGTCTATGTTCTTCCTGCCATTTTCTAGGTAATAAATATAATAAATGTTTTGAGAGATTAGATTTGTGAAAGTTTGTCAAGAAGCACAGAATCTGTGAAATACTCTATTCGTGCTAAGAGGATGAACAAACACTTGATGATTTTTTTACATGTTCTACATGAGTGTAAGTGTATATCCTACTCATTGTATTCCAAGTCAATGATTTTTTTCTATTGGATTGTGTGGTAATTGATTGTTTATGTACCATACCAAGGACATAGCTACTCTTGGTGATAAGTGAACCTTGTAAATCTTATGTTTCTATGGATGTCTATTTTGATTGTTTTTAGCATGTAAATAACTATTTAATTGGAGGTGAGGGTTGTTTCAAAATGAAGGAGAAATAAAAGAAAAATATATCACTGATTCACCCCTCCCCATTTCAGTGATACTTAGATCCTTACTGGGTAATATCAATAATAAAATCACTCTTCATGGATTTTATTAATGAAATATATATGTAATATATTCATTATAATGTTTAGAATTATTCTTATAAGTTTTCTAGATATGATATAAGAATAAATTAAATTTTTCAGATAAAAGAAGTATCTTTCAAAAAAATGCAATTCTGCCAACTTTGGATGGAACACCCATTTTAAATTTGGGTTATTACATTTTTTTATATTCAATTTGACAAATTAATCTTATTATTCTAAATAACGAAATCAATATTTTTTTGAATACTTTTTGGTGTTTTTATGATGAATTTCTTATTTTAAATAATACTGAAAAATACCACGTTTTAATTCAAAACAAATTTTTCGTCCAATTTATTTATATTTATAGATAATCCATTTAATTATTTTTAAAGTATAATTAGATTTTTATTATTATTTAGACCAATTTAGTTAATTTTATGTGTAACTCCTCATCCCCAGTTACCCAGAGTTGGTGCATTATTTCGTATCATTGGCATGATCACAAAAGATCAAGTCTCGAAAGATCGATTAGTTTATTAGCCTTGGAAGTACTAGATACATTCATAAGGTTTACATTACATCATAAAATGGAAAACTACAACAACATTGCTTCCCTAGACAACACTCAGATACCATATACTATCCATATAGGTCAGTCATAATATACGTCTTCACATCCTGGGAAAAAATAAAACATAGAAAGGGGTGAGATCAGATGATCGGTAAGGATAACAATATAACAGAAACTTTCATTTATAAGCATAAAAATGTAAGGCAATGTATAGAAATAAAACAACAGCATTTTCAACATAAAATTCATCATAATATGGAAAATATAAATCAAAATAATTCCATTTACTTACTCACATGGATATTATACTAGTCGAATAATCACATGAAATATCAATAGTTACTTTCATAATGATGGAATGAAAAATTCTAGACATTCATAACCACATAGTCAAGGCCTTATGAGAAGACTACAAATAATATTCTTCCAACTCCTTGTGCCAAGACACTAGATTATCTCATGATAAATATTGATGCATCGGGAAGCTATAGCGGGCTCCACCCCTCACTTATAAGTCCAATGAATTCCTAATATGAAAAGGTTTAAACATAACATAAACATTCCTATTAAAACTATCATACGAAATGTCAACGCTTTATCTATAAACAATGAATGGTTTAAAAATAAAAAATCCACAGTCAAACATATCACAAAACCTTCAATACAATATGGATGTTTTGTATCATAATAAATCAACTTCAAACAATCATTAAATCCATTAAAGGATGTTGACATAGATGAAATCAAAACCATTTTAGAGAAATATATCTTCCTATTTTGAAATCATTTAAAAGTCAAGTAATTATAAAAGAAACATTTTTACTCGAAAATATTCTTCTAAGCTTGTAAGGGAAGCTTCAATGTTTTTATAATAGCGTAATATATCCACACCCATCGTATATGTTAAAAAAACATTCTTACCTTTATTTTGTCGAAAAGGTATAAGGTACCATGTTTAGAAAATGATTGAAAGATTCCCTTCAAACCATATTATAAAAATTCAAACAAGGGTTTAAATGACTTTAACCCATAGTCAAGTAAATAGTAAAAATGTATTGGAATACATTTTTAATAAACATGGATGTGGATGATAAAGCGGTCCCAGTAGATATTAACTTAAAAACAACCTCGGATAATAAAGAGATTGTAAAAATAAGTCTTACTATGTACTTTTCCTCAGTCAAGGGTATGTTAACCTCCATAAGAATGGTGAAATAATTTTTACTAAATTATACAAGAATCATATACATTAATATGATATCATATAAGATCTTATAACATTGCTTTGTTAATAATATCTTAGTATTATCGATGTTTCGGGTGTTAACGGATTTGTTTTCCATTATATTATTTGTTATGTGAGTCATATTTATTATGGATGGGATGTATGTTATTCATATACAGAATTATATCACGTTTTGAAGCATTATTTTTAATCATTTAATGAAAATTAGTCTCGAATGGATATGATGGGGAATGAATCTCATCGCGATCGTGGAGACGGTAATCCATACGTACGCACGTGCGACAATATAATTCTTTTGATATTAAAATAATATATAATTGTATGGTATATCATATTTAAAGAATCATTATCATGTTATATTTCTTATTTACATCAATTACACATCATTATTATACCCATCCAAATAATAATGTATTGAATAACAATTACAACACGATGTGGAGATGGTAAGTCGTGCGTACACACATATGGTGACATGTCATACAAAGGATGGATAGAAAAATGAATTTGGTTATACCATATTTATAATAACATAAAATTATATAGAAGATAATGTAGTTTTTATTTTAGAATGGAAACAACAAAGAAAAAGGAAGTTGAAGAAGAAAGAACATGAAAGAAGTGATGAAATATTTACCACTTCTTCGGGTTCTTCCTTTTGATTTGATCAAAAGGGATCCTTAAGATGGTTTAATGACAAAATTAAGGCCTATAGGATGAATGGAGGAAAATTGAGAGGGTATTTGGGTAGTGTTTGGCTGAGACAAATGGATTTGAACACTTGAATTAGAGAGAAGGGTGAGTGCCATTTTATAAGAGGGGTGATGGGCACCTTAGGTAAAGCTAGAAATATTATTTTATAATAAACTCATTTTCGGTTTATAATTTCTCCAAAAATGGATTTTTTAAAGGCTAAGGTGATGATGGGTTGAGATACACTCAACCAATTGGTTTTAGATAGTTTTGGATCATTGTATTAACTTTATCGTTTAGATTTAACTCTTAGTAAAATAGTTTGACATTTACCATTTCTCTTTATATTTTTATATTATATGGTTAATAAAATTACTATATACTTCCAAGAGAACACCAAGTTGTTAATTAATGATACACCTATCAATATATATGTCCTTTTTCTGAACCTTCGATTTTTAGGAATAGAATAATAATTAATAATATAATATTTGTTTTAAAAACTCTTTTATGTCAATTTTAACACTATTTGGTATTTTGTTTTTGATAAATTGATAACAGCATTATTACATCAACAAAAATTCATCTAACAAACCATAACATGTCATATTAACCAATAAAATTAGTGTAATTTATAAAAATTCTCAAATTACATTTATTTGGATATATATAATATCTATTATTTTAATATTTCATTAATTAGATAATTAATGTATCACCATTGTGTTATAAATAAATTAAATTATTTAATGTCTAAAAAATATAAATAAAATACCATTATGTAAGAAAGATTTTTAGCTTTTTAATTAATATTTATAGTAAAATTTATCTTATTTGTAACCCTATATTACAATTGTTTTAGTTATTAAACTTTGAGTTTATCTCTTTTAACTATTCTTTAAATAAAATAATAATAAGTGTCCTAATCTAATCCAAGTGGACCAAGTGTATTCATATTTTATTCCAATGGATGTTTTTGGTCAAATTATAGTTATCCAATAGAATTACATCATGTGTTAGGGTAATAATAATATCATTTTTACCCTTAATTACCCTATTTACTTTTAACCGTGGTAAATAAAAGTAAAAAGTTACTATTCAACCAAAATTATTTTAATATTATTGAACAAAATTTTACTTAATTATATCAACTATTTCTCTCAGATTTTTTAAATTACATTCACCGAAGTGGTAAAATTATGTTTTATGTAATTTTGTAAATTCTCTTAGGAGGTGGGTAAAAGACGGTGAAAAGTTCAATAAAATTTATATATATCTAAAATAATTATAAACTGACTCCAATGAATTACATTGAACTTATATAGGTATTATGTATCAATTTTGACATAAAATACATTTATATAAAATAAATAATTGGTTAAATAAAAATTCGGGTTTAAACTATAACTCAGTGTTTTTCACTATTAATAAAAAATTGAATGTTTTTAGAAAAAATACCAAAAATTCACCCTAATCTAATTTTGATATTCTGAATAAAAAATGAAGTCCATTTTAAAAGATAAATTTTATAAAATTTCAAAAATTGGGTATTACAATTCATTATGGCTAGTTTGATTGGTTTTGGTGAGTTAGAACTCGAAGATGCGTACAACACACGCTATTGTATTATTCAAATAAAAGTGTGTCGTTGAAGAATGAGGTGTTACATTCTCCCCCCTTCAAATAATTTTATCCTTGAAATTTCTAGAATATTACTACATAAGAAGACTCAGGTGGTTCTACATCATAAGTTCCTCGTGTTCCCACGTTGCCTCGTCCATCTTATGGTATCTCCATAGAACTTTTACCAGACGAGTCGTACGGTTTCTCAACACTTGTTCTCTTGTATGAAGAGTCTTGATAGGATATTAGCAATAAGATAGATGGGGTTCCAGTTCTAATTCTTCATAGGTGAGTACATGCGTTAGGTTAGGCATGTATTTTCTCAATAGTGATTCATGGAACACATCGTGAACTTTGAAGAGACTTGGCAGCATTGCTAAACGGTAAGCTACAACCCCAATTCGTTCTAGAATTTAGAAAGGTATGATTTTCCCAAGACTCAATTTTCCCTTCTTACCGAAATTTATAACACCCTTCCATGGATATATCTTCAAGAAAACTTGTTCTCCTACCTGAAATTCCAAATCCTTCCTTCATTTATTGGCATATATATTCTTCCTACTTTGAACTGCATTGATGTGGTTTTTGATTACCTTTACCATTTCTATTGTTTCCTACACCAGTTCTGGGCTTACGAGTTTTCTTTCACCAACATCATCCCAACAGGTTGGTGTGAAACATCTCTTTCTATATAACGCTTCATATGGTGCCATCTGAATACTTTAATGGAAGCTATTGTTATAGGAAAATTCTACCAGAGGTAAATATTGATCCCACATTCCTTTAAATTCAAGTGATCGTGATCTCAACATGTCTGATGAGGTTTGAATAGTATGTTCTGATTTTGCATCAGTTTGGGGGTGGTAGGCAGTTCTCAAACAACGCTCAGTATCCAAGGATTTCTAAAGACATTTCCAAAATCTTCATGTAAAATGGGGATCATGATTAGAAACAATCGATAGTGGTACTCCATGAAGACTTACAACTTCCTTAATATATAGTCTTTCTAATAGTTCAAGTGGTAAATCTTCTCTTATAACAATAAAATGTGTTGACTTGGTAAGATGATAAAAAATGACCCATATTGCATCGTTCCTTCTAGGAGTCTTTGGTAGTCCAATGAGAAATTCCATTGTAATATTATCCCATTTCCACTCAGGTATGGGAAGAGGTTGCAAGACTCCTCCAGGCTGTTGCCTTCCAGCTTTCACTTTTTGAGAATCCATACATCTTGACACAAAATCAGAAATCTCCCTCTTCATGTTGTCCCACAAAAAATGTTCCTCCAAATCTTTATACATTTTGGTGATACCAGGGTGTATAGAGAAATTGGAACTATGAGCATCATCCAACAATTCCCATTTTAGATCAGGTATATTGGGGACACAAAGTCTGTTCCCAAATTTCAAAATTGCACTTTCATACACAAATCACTCAATCTCCCATCATTCACAACTTTAATATTCTTTTGAAACTCTTCATCATCAGTCTGAGAAATCTTTATCCTTTCTAGTAAAGATTATATGGCATCCATTTGAAAAAGTATTGATTTTTCACCTTCTATGGTTATCCCCATATCAATATTTAATAGATCCATGAAAATAGGATCCATTTCAAATCTCATCTTGTTCAAAACTCCATGATCTTTTCTGCTCAAAGCATCTACGACCTTATTTTCCATCCCCAGGTGGTAGTGTATCATGAAATCATAATCCTTGAGTAGTTGAAGCCATCTCTTTTGCTTAATTTTTAGTTATTTTTATGAGATAATATACTTCAAACTCTTGGGATCGTTATATATCTCACATTTTTCACCATAGAGATAATGTCTCCAAATCTTAAAAGCAAAGATTACAACTTCTAACTCAAGATCCTGTGTAGGATAGTTTTTCTCATGAATTTTCAGCTCTCGTGATGCATAGGTAATAACTCTATCATTCTGTATAAGAACACAACCAAGTCCTTTCTTCGACGCATTACTACAAATAACAAACCCATCATTCCATGATGGTAGAGTCAAGATAGTATCATTGAATAATATTCTCTTTAATTATTAAAAAAATTCCTCAAACTCTTTTTTCCAAACAAATTAAACCCCTTTTCGTGTGAGATTTGTTAACGGGTTAGCCAACCAGGAAAAATTCTAGACAAAATGTCGATAATAACCTGCTAAACAAATAAAACTACGTACCTCAGTTATAATCGTTGGTGCTAGAAATCCTTGGATTTCCTTACTCATAGAAGGATCAACAGATATTCCATCCTTAGAGACAATATTCCCATGAAAAGAAATCTCCTGAAGCGGAAATTCACACTTGCTAAACATCCCATATAATTCATGTCTTCTAAGTGTCTTTAGGATAATGCACAAGTTATTTTCATGATCTTCTTAGTTTTTGGAGTATACCAAGATATCATCAATAAATACCACTATAATTTCATCAAGATATTCATTGAAAACTCTATTCCTTAGATCCATGAAGATATAGGGTGCATTAGTCAATCCAAATGGCATTACTGTTAACTCGTAATGCCCGTACCTGGTTTGAAATGCTGTATTCAGAATGTATTCCTTCTTCACAGACAACTGATGATATCAAGACTGAAGTTCAATCTTTCAAAAGTATTGAGCTCCATGAAGTTGGTCGAATAAATCATCAATGTGAGGTAGGGGATACTTGTTCTTTATTATTATAGCATTTATCTCCCTGTAGTCAGTGCACAACCTCATAGATCCATATTTCTTCTTAACAAAAATGACAGGGGATCCCCATGGGGAAACACTAGGGTGAATAAATCACTTATTACTCAATCCCTCTAGTTTTTTATTTAGTTCCACTAATTCCACAGTGGCCATTCTATAAGGTGTCTTTGATATGGGCCTCGAACTAGGAATTAAATCAACGGAAAACTCAATTTCCCGTTATGTAGGATGTCCAGGTAAATCTTTTGGAAACACATCAACATATTCTTTCAAAATAGGTAAATCTTCAATTTGAACATTCCTTTCCTCACACACAATTATTTCATTCTCTTCCTCTCCAATAATTGAATTTAGTTGAGCAATTGGGATGGATCTAAATAATAATTAGGTGGTGACGTTTCTCCTCTAAGGATAAGGTACCCCTTATCATTATCATCAAAAATAGTAACCTCCTTCTTCTTATAATAAATTTTTGCATCATGGTCCGAAAGGAAATCCATACAGAGGATTATATCAAATTCAATCATGATTATGACGTTGAGATCATCAGATAAATAACATTTATATGACCTAATGGGGACTGATTCACAAAACATTGTTGTAATGATACTTCCCTTAGGAGTTTTGACTGAAAACTCCCTTGTTAAATCAAGTTGGAAATATATATTTTTCTTAGAAAATGGGGAAGATATGAAACAATGTGATGATCCAAAATCAAATAAAGCATTTTCTAAACTTGTGGAAACCATTAAATTACCTACCACTACGTCTTTCGGAGCTTCAACCTCAGCATTAGTGATATCATAATCATTCCCTTGATCCATTGGCCTTTTCTGAGGTATGTTCCAATGAAGTTTTGGAAATTAGTTCTCATAATTTCCCCTTTCCCTAAAATTGTAGAATTCAACATTTAAATCCTCTTTCTTCCCCTTGAAATCATGAGCTTTGTGGACTTTTTCACCACAATTTTAATAGACTCCCATTCCCTTCAGGAATGTACCATGGTGTTTCTTCCAACATTTACACCAGGATGGATATTCATGTTTTTTCTTCTTCCACTTATTTCCATTTCCAGAGGGTTCAACAGATCACCTCTTCTCTTGTTTTGATTTAATGTCATAATACTTAGAGAATTCTTTTTCTGTCTTGATAGCACATGAGAGAATATCTTTGTACGTTGAGAAGGATTGTGAGACTAATGCACAACAGAGAAATGTTTTTAACCCATCAATAAAATGATAAAGATTACTTCTTGGGTTATGCATACAATCTGTAGCATGCCTCACTAACCTTGTAATGTTAGCTTCATACTTTGTGACATTTTCATCCTCTTTTTTCATCAGACTCAGAAATTGTCTTTCCATATCTGCTCGATGGTCACGAGGAAAGTATTTTTATATGAAAATCTCATTAAACTCCCTCCATTATATATTTGATACTTCATCATCTTACATTGAGTTTTGATTCAATGACCACCATTGATCAACATTTCCAGTGAGGTGGTAAACTGCAATCACAATTATTTCCCTTTCACTACTCCCCAAGGCATGGAATATTTTCTATAAGGAATTTATCCATTGCTCAGATACTAATGAATTTGTACCCTAATTAAATTTTAGTGGTTTTTCCTCAGGATTTGATCTAAAAATGATCCTCCATGATGTGGATCAGAGTGCTCCATATGGGTAAGGTTATTATTCATAACCGGAGTGAGTTGTCCTAGTATGGTGATTAGCTGATCAGCCCCAGTTGTATCACCAGCTCCATTATAATTATCTTGACCAGGAGGGAAATCCCTACATAGAGTGAGTGCATTGATATAGTTTCCATTCCTTCCACTAGGATCCATTTATAAACAATGGCATATACTTGATTAGTTTATGAATCGAAATACATAAATCCAAGCATGTAAAACACTTAACAAAAATTGAATAGTTTATGGATATAATGCATAATCACAAAAAAATGTTTTCTTGGAGGAAGTATATATTCATAAACCCTTCATAATGTCTTGTAAAGAAAATTAGAATTATCCTAACCATATTCCCCAGGAGTGTCATAACCAAGATTGCAGCATGGCCCGTTGTCGTGCACCAGTTCCCGTTCGAGTCTAGTTCAAAGCGGTGTTTTCAGGTTTTACCCCTATGTACATCTGTTCCAGAGCAGCCTCTACCTTCTCATATCCATATAGAGATGTATTTCTTTGGAAACTCACAAAATCTATACAATACCAAATTTATAGGAAGTTCTTCTATAATAATCCTCAAAGTCTATCTTACGGATATGTGCTCTAATCAGAGTTTATCTAAATCTTCTTTCCATGGTTTGTAATAAAATTTCTCTAATACCACCTTTAATTCCCCGACCCCAATTACCCATAGTCGGTGCATTATTACGTATCATTGGCCTGATCACAGAAGATCAAGTCTCGAAAGATCGATTAGTTTAGTAGTCTTGGAAGTACTACATACATTCATAAGGATTACATTACATCATAAAATGGAAAACTACAACCAAATTGTTTCCATAGAAAACATTGAGATCACATAGAGTATCCCTGAAGGTTAGCCATAATATACTTCTTCACATCCTGGGAAAAAATAAAACATAGAAAGGGGTGAGCTCAGATTCTCAGTAAGGACAACAATTTAGCGGAAACTTTCATAAATAAGCAGAAACATTTAAGGAAATGTATAAAACTAAAACAAAATCCTTTTAAACGTAAAATTCATTATAATATGGTAAATATAAATAAAAATAATTCCATTTAATTACTCACATGGATATTTTACTAGTTGAATAATCACATGAAATATCAATAGCCACTTTCATAATGATGGAATGCATAATTCCAGACTTTCATAACCACATAGTCATGGTCTTGTACCAAGACTACAAATAAGATTTTGTCAAGGCCTTGTGCCAAGAAAATAGTTTGTATTATGATACCTTCTGATGCATCAGGGAGCTATAGCGAGCTCCACCCATCACTTACTAAGTCTAATGCATTCCTCATATGAAAAGGATTAATCATATCATAAACATTCGTATTAAAACTATCATAAAAAATGTCAATAATTAATCCATAAACCATAAATGGTGTAAAAATAACACATCCATAGTCAAACATAACACAAAACCTTAAATACAATATGGATGTTTTGAGTCATAATAAATCAACTTTAAACAGACTTAAAATCCATCAAAGAATGTTGAGATATATGAAATCAAAACCTTTTTAGATAAATATCTCATTCAATTTTGAAATCATTTAAAAGTCACGTATTTATAAAATTAAACATTTATATTTGAAAATATTATTATAATATTGTAATGGAAGCTTCGAAGTTGTTATAACGATGTAATATTGCCGCACCCACCGTATAAGTTAAAAAAACTTTCGTACATTAATTTTGTCGAAAAGGTCATAAAGTATCTTTTTTGGAAAACGATGGAATGATTCCCTTCAATTTTTTTTTAGAAAAAGTCAAAAAAAGGGTATAAATGACTTTCACCCATAGTCTAGTAATTAGTAAAAATGTTTTGGAATTTATTTTTAAGAAACATGGATATAGATGATAAAGAGGTCCCAGTAGATACTTACTTAAAAACACCCTTGGATAATAAAGAGACTGTGAAATTAACCCTTACCTTGTACTTTTCCTCGGTCAAGGGTAGGTTAGCCTCCTGTATAATGGTGAAATAATTGTAATTAAATTATACCATAATCATATACATTAATATGATATCATATATGTTCTTTTAACATTTCATTTTTAATAATATCGTAGTATTATCATTGTTTCGGGTTTTAACAGATTGGTTTTCCATTTTATTCTTTGATATAGGAGTCATATTTGTTATGTATGGGATGTATCTTATTCATATACATAATGGTATCAAGTCTTTAAACATTATTTTAAATCATCTAATGAAAATTACACTTGAATGGATATGATGAGGAATGAATCTCATCGCATTCGTGGAGACGGTCATCCGTACATATGCACGAGCGACAATATTGTTTTTTCATATTAAAATAATTTATAATTGTATGGTATTTCATATATAAAGAATAATTGTCTTGTTATATTTATTATTTAAATCAATTAAAAATCATTATTATACCCCTCTAAATAATTATGTATTGAATAACAATTACACGACGACGTGGAGACGGTAAGCCGTACGTACGCACGTATGGTGACATGTCATTCAAAGGATGGATAGAATAATGAATTTGGATGTAAAATATTTATAATAACATCATTTTAAATATAATATACTAGATTTATTATTTTATAATGGAAACAACAAATAAAAAGGATGTGGAAGAAGAATGGAACTTGAAAGAGGTTATGAAATATTTACCTCTTCTTCGGGTTCTTCCATTTGATTTGATCAAAATGGATCCATAGGTTGGATTTCTGACTAAATGAAGGCCTCTATGATGAAGGGAGGACATTTGAGAGGGTATTTGGGCAGGGGTTGGCCGATCTAAATAGCTTCGAAGGTGTGAATTAGAGAGAAGGGGGAGTGCCCTTTTATAAGAGGGGTGATGGGCACCTTAGAAAAAGCTAAAACAATTATTTTATAATCAAATCATTATTGGTTTATAATGGCTCAAAAATGGATTAGATAAAGTAGAAGGTAGGTATGGGTCGAAAACTACTCAACCAATAGGTTTTATATAGGTTTGAGTCACTATATTAACGTTATCTTTTAGATTTAACTCTTAGTTAAATAGTTTGACATTTACCATGTCTCTTTGTATTTTTATATTATATGGTTAATAAAATTACTATATACTTCCAAACGAACCCCAAGTGGTTCATTAATGATACAAATATCATTATATATGTTTTTTGGTAGAACCTTATATTTTTAGGAATATAATATCAAATAGTAATATAATATTTCTCTTAAAAACTATTTTATGTCAATTTTGACACTATTTCGTATGTTGTTTTTCCTAAATTCATAACGACACTATTACATCAAAAAAATTAATCTAAAAAACCCTACCTTGCCATATTAACCTAGATAATTGGTGGAATTCATAAAAAGTGTCAAATTGAATTTATTTGGATATTTATAATTTCAATTATTTTAATATTTCATTAATTAGATAATTACTACATCATCATTGGGTCATAAAAAAATTAAATCATGTAATGTCTAAAAATAAAAATATAATACCATTTTGTATTAAATCATTTAATCATTATAATGAATATTTATAGTCAAATTTATCTTATGTGTAACCCTATATTACAAATGTTTTAGTTATTAAACTTTGATTTTAACTCTTTTAACTCTTCTTTAAATAAAATAATAATAAGTGTCCTAATCTAATCCAAGAGGAACAAATAGGTTTGTATTTTATCCGTAAGGATGTTTTTGGTCGAATTATAGTTATCCAATAGAATTAGAACATGTGTTAGGGTAATAATAATATCATTTTTACCCTTAATTACCTTATTTAAGTTTAACAATGGTAAATAAAAGTCAAAAGTTACCATTCAACAAAAATCATTTTTATCTTATTAAACCACATTTTACTTACTGATATCAACTGTGTCCCTCGGAGTTTTGAATTTCTACTCACAGAAGCAGTAAAATTATGTTTTATTTGAATTTGAAAATTCTCCTAGGAGGTGGATAAAGGATGCTGAAAAGTTTAATAAAATTTTTTTATACCTAATTTTTTTATAAATTGACTCCAATTAATTAAATTGAACTTAAATAGGTATTAATTATCTATTTTGAACAAAAATAAATTTAAATAAAATAAATAATTATTTAAAAAAAAATCTGTTTTAAACTATAAATCAGTGTTTTCACTATTCATCAAAAATTGAATGTTTTCAAAAAATACCAAAAATTCACCCTAGGATAATTTCGATATTCCAAATCCAAATATGAAATCCATTTTAAATGATAAGATTTATAAAATATCAATATGTGGGTCTTATTAACCATAACAGCTAGTTTGATTGGTTGTGGTGTGTTACAACTCGAAGTTGTGTAGAACACACACTATTGTATTATTCAAAGAGAAGCGTATTATGGATGCTTGGGGTGTTACATTGTGTAATTTCACATTTAAATTAGATGTATACACATCTCAATATTTTGATGTTTTTTACTTTTTAAAAACTCGTTTTCTCTTTTCCTCAATGGGAATAATTTTAATTTAATTTTTCAAAAATATGTGATTCAAATTTTTAAAAATATATTGAATATTTGAAATTATAGGGTCAAAATTATGTAAATGGGATTATTTTTATTTTTTTGGATTTTATGAATAGTGACTGGAAATTTTTATTTACCATGGTTAAAGATGAACCGTGTAACTTAGGGTAACTTATAATATGATAAGGACAATAAAATTAACCTAGAATATTCCAAAGTACAATTGGATGAATAAAATTAGACCCATAACACCTATGTATAAGAATTGACTCATTTAATAGACACTTGTCCATGAAAATGACATTTATATTAAAATAAAACAAAGTGACAACATGTCATTCTCTTATTTCTTATATGTAGAATAATTTTAATATGGTGATAAATTTGAGACAATCCTTTTCAATAAATATTATCTAGAAATCTAATGAAATTAACCACATAATGATAATTAGTTAATAATTGTAATTGATTATATAGTTACCTTAAAATCTTATACAGTGATGATGTATATATTATTTAATTATTGAAAAATTAGTAAACTAATTTTAAATAAAATGATAATAACTATTAAAAGATCGGAAAAGATGACCAAATCTTATTCTTAGAGTATATATCGACCATAATCATCCAATGGTAGAGTTATTGACTATTTAGAGCCAAGTGGAAATTATTATGAGACTTATAATATTGTATTTAAAGTGTTCTCAGATTTGCCACATTAATTTTTTAATAGATAGAACTTATTTAATTTTCAATTATATAGAATATATATTCAATTATAAGTATATAATTGAATTATAGTAGATTTATCTTCATCATATTATTTTATATTTAATTTTCATTCAACAAATAAGTGTATTAAATAATTAAACAGTACTAATTTTGAAATTATTCTTTTAGTGCCAATATCAAATTAATGTTATTAAAAATTTTAAAATAAATATAATTTTGTATAACTAATATAAAAAAATTAATTTATAGGTTATCTTAACCTCATATGGGTATAATAAAATATTTGGTTCGAGGATAAGATCATATCCTGAAATTTTGAACAATATAAAAATTATATATTTTCAAAATTGACACTATTATTGTTTTGTATAAATAATGTTTTATTAAAATAATTTAAAATAATAAAAAAATTTTGAAAAAAGATAATAAATATTATATGGTCTATATTATTATAAATTATAAATTTATTATTTTATTTACATCAAATAAGAAAATAATTCACCCTTTAAATATTTAAATATGTGTTAACCTAGTTAAAATGAAATAGAATAAGTAAGTGATAAATTAAAATGATAAGATTTAAAATGGTTAGAAAAAGTATTCAAAAATTTATTTTTTTATGGGATTACATGATTATCTAATATAATCTTATAAATTAGAACATTTTTTGTGGTTTTTTATGAGGTTTTATTTTATTATAAATCAATACTTTTTCAGATTCCAAACGTGCCCCTCACCTCAATTGTAAAAGAGAGAAATATACCTCACCTATTCACTTTAAATTTAACCTTAAATATCATCCATATCATACCTATTTTCCTTATTTTCTTACCTAGTAACATTTTATAGGTATTTCTCCTATGAAAATACCAACTCTAGTGCCTTTACAAAGATATTTAGAGGGAAAATGTCGGAGAAGAGGTAATATCCTATGCCGATTCATTCAAATTATTTGTATGCATACTTCATCTTCATGAGTTGGATCCATTATAAAGTAATAAATCCATTATAATGTATATTACAAGACATTATTAGGGATATGGAAAAACCATATTCTACCTTCTATCCATCATACGAAAAATGAAATCACCACGTGTGCGTACGTACAGCTTATCATCTCCACACCGTGGTGTAATTTTTTTTAACCACCATCTTAAATGGATGGATACAATGATGGATATAATATCAATATATTATTATTATGACATAATATGGATTTTTGAAAAACAATATACCATCCAATTCCATACCATTTCACTTTTATGTGAATTATATCATCCCTCGTACATACGTACGACCTACCGTCTCCATGATGTGATGCGATTAATTATACATGATCATCATTTAATCATGATTATATAAATTAATTGGAGGAGTAAATATGATATATATTATTCCAATATCATTCTATAATAGATATAACTATAACTTAAGAATAAGAACTTATCTGACAAATCATGCATGAGATAATAAAGATGTTAATACTTGATGGATGAGTAATAATGTTACTAATAAAAATATGATAATATGATAATATATAATGAATATTATTATGTAATAAGTCAATTAAATAATTTATACTAATATAAATAAGGTTTAAAAACAAAAAAGTATATCAAACCTATGATAAAGGATTATTTTGTCTCACTTTTATTTCTGTGGTACATATGCCTTATACACCACTCATTTTTCTTGAGTTGTATTTACGTTTCCCAGGAATGTTTTTATGGTTCTTATTATGATAGTTATGATATTAAGATAATCTTATTTATTTTATTATGCATACTATTAAACTAATTATAAATTTTGTCAGGGATAATTTCGCTATCTCATTATTATATGAGACAGTTTATACGTAAGTATGTACCAGTGTATATTTATCATCCAGGTCCATGTTTCGTAATTATTTATTAAAAAATATTCTTTCTATTATTATAATATGGTATAGAGTGTTTTTTAACCATTAGAGAAATTTTATTAAATGATATGAAAGTAATCTTTTTTCATTTTTGATGTGAGTTGCTTTTTAACATTTGCAGTAAAAGTACGAGGAGAATGTTTTTTAACTTATAAAGCATGAATGGATTTTTACATTTAAATAATTCATTATTTTATCGAATCTCCATCTACATGATTTGAAGTTTATTTCAAGAAAAATTAATTTATTTTAAATTTTTAGGGCATTTTGAAAAAATATTTTTTTTTGAAGAAGAAAGCATATTTTCCCCAAAAACTAATTTCAAGTGTTTAATAATAATTATTTTCCATATAATATGGAATTATTTAATAGGTATATTATTCAATTATAATATTCCTATTATTCTTAGGATTTTAATTTTTTTATGGAATAATATATACGAAATCCATTTTTTTACATTGATTTTTTTATTATGTAACGATGTTTAAGAAACCCATTTTATTCCTTAGGTTATGCTATGATGAATGATTTATGTTTTTGTGGCACACGTAAGAATGAATTAATTATGAGATAGGTGGGACCTATACCTCCGTCTAATGCATTGGGTAAAAATTTATATATCATGATATTGACATGCCTGGAATGAAAAGTAAAACTAGTTCAGTAATATAGAGATGAAACGACATGTGAATCTGGTTTAACAAAAAGGGCTGGAACGAAAAGTAAACCCAATTTAGTAATGTAATTTTTCCACTATTATGGTCTTGAAAATTAGCCTGGTCTAATATGGAAATGATTTTTATTATTATTATGTGCTTTCCAAAATTTCATGTTTTATTCCAATTCTATTTTCTCATAGCTCTGGTTCCTTTATTATCTATGCCTTATAAACTACCAAGTTTTATTTCATGATTCAAAATATTGATATTTGTTATACATGGTATGATTTTCAAAAGTTATGTTCATGTTTTACATTCTTATGTTTATGTTTTGTTTTATATTTTCCATGTTTACCCTTACTGAGCATTTGAGTTCACCGATTTTTTTGTTTCTTTTCCCCAGGATATAACAAATGGTATTAAGTATAGTGTGTCAAAAGCAGTTCTAGTTATGACGGAAAATGCAGGAGATGATGTAGATGTTTTTTGAACCAGTTGTTTAAATTTCCCCATTTTCATAGAAACTAAAACAATATGGTATTTTGGAATCTTTTTATGTCATGTATTATGTATTCCCAAAAAGTATTGTAATGTTCTTGTACGTTATGCTTAGGGTCTGTACAGTTTTTATCAAAGTAAAGGTTTAGTCAACCGTTGAAAACTATCATGCAAAAATTTTAGTATGATCCCTAGAGATATTTATATGGATATTTCTCGAGATATCCTAAAGATAATTCTATGTATAGGTTCAAATCCTAGATTTTTTGATAATAATTAATAACATAGGATTAATCCTAATATATCATATATTAAAATAATATAAGTAATTTAAATTAACAATGTGCTTTTAATCTATGATATTTATTTCTCATACATTTCATTTTGGTCAAAGTCAATAACAAGATATGGAATTCATGTGCATTATATGTACCTAGTGGAAATCTAATTAAGTGAATCAGGATGGTGGTATCTTTATTGGTTATACAACTAAGGATAAAGAGACAATAAACAACATGAGAAATGTATAATATGATCTAACTATATCGTTTACAATAACAATAAGAAGCATGATTATATTAAGGTAGAGTAACCCTAATACATGAAACAAATTTAATATTATTATTAGGAATAAAGTAATGAAGCATAAATAATTGTCTATGAATCATATTGGATTATTGAAGTGTATATGTTTTGGAATTCAATGATTATGTATAAGCATTTTCAGTATAAGTTTCTCATTAAGGGTTAAACAATTTGTGTTGAATATTGATGAAGACATAGAAATATGATATAAGGGAAAGGTAATATTTTGATTAAGGGAATGTAACACTTAATGTATCCAATACATGGAGAAAATAGTTCTCATTTTGGATAATGATATATTGGATATGAAAAAGTAAATTTAACGGTAATGATTTCCTTAGAACTAATTATGGATTTGTTTTAAAAGGGGTTATGCTACTATATATGTAGTATACAATTATTTAGAAATTTTGGAATATTTCTAATAAGAGGTGGAATAATGAAACATGCATGTTTTCAATAAGGATATATGTTAATATATGTTATTACCATGAGTCATGATAATACATGATGATGGAATTCACATGTTTAGAATGTGACTAACAAGAGAAACCTTATGAAATATGGGGGATAAATATTAAACCGAGTTAGGAAACCTATTTTTATTGTTTTAAATTTCATATTTCATATGTACTATAAGTTTATCAATATATAAAAAGATTAAGTTAATATTTGGATGATTTTATAGAAGAAATTTGTTTCGGTGCGGATGTGCGTCGGGTTACGCTGTTCCGCCAGGACGCGTTCGCGCGTGCACCCGTCAACCCGAGGGGATGGGCGCGCGGCTTGTGGTCCCGCAGTCCCGCTTTCTAAGGGCGGGCGGCATCCGTCCCTTATTCAGGGGCGTCTGCTCCTTGATCTAAACCGGGATGATGGGATGTCGGCTCCTCCTTCCTTGGACGTCTCCTCGGAACTTGTCGCCTAATCCGGGTCTCCCTCATAGACTTAAGAATGTTCGTGAATCTCATTCCCGGCGCCATATCTTCATGGACACCGGTTAATTACGCTGCTTCCGCCCGGACGTTCCAAGGAGTCTGGGCGGGGCAGCAACCTGCGGTGAGAAGGCCGGGTGGCTCTGGGTGCTGGGGGCGTGTCGTAACACTGCGGCTCTACACATCTGTCTTCCGTCCCTAATAGGGCTTCTCGAAGGCATGATGGCCTGAGGCATCCCGTACTAGGTGCGGGGAACTGTGTCACCTGAGGTTTTCCTCAGCTTCCCGTGTTTAACACGGGGTATGCCGCGAGTTTAACGTCCAGCGGGGACGGCATCGGACCGATCCACACGAAAAGTGGATCAGATGACAGAACCCCTTGCGGGGAACCTCCGATGCTGGGGCCAGCACATGGGCGGCTTCCCAAGTAACGTGGAGTGGAGTGAAGTGGCATGACCCCACCGGGATGTGGCGGCCCGGGTAAGGATCAGGATGGATGATGAAGTGAAGAGCTTGGACCCCAGAGGGGCTTCCTACGTACCGCGCGTTAACACGGATCAAAGTCAACGTAGTTCGGGCATACAGTTTAACGTCATGCTGGACGTCGGCAAGCCGACTCACGAAGAGGTCGAGGCCGCCGGGCGGAGGATTGAACCGAACCACCTCGCACGGAGGGGGATGGAACGGCCGGGTGGATCACAGTTTCACGTCATGCTGGACGATAAAAGGGGAAATGGAAAAGGGGGGCTGTGGGGAGGCACCGTGGAGATACACACGGGCAGTCTCCCACAGGGGCGGATTCATAGGTGAATCAACGCAAGCGTGAACCCTGGAGGGGTCCACTGATGGACGAACCGATGTAAATACGACCGGGACGACCAGGTGGTGGGCTTGGACCTCAGGTAGGCTTCCTACGTACCCTGTATAGAAGACAGGGATAAAAGTCCACGTAGTTCATTCTGTCAGGACTTACGCACTTGGGGCAGCCCGGATGCTGCAAAACTCAGTTGGAAGGGACTTGGACCGAAAGCAGAAGACACCTCGATCCCAGTCAGACCCTCTACTGGCTTCGGCAGTGGGGAGGCGCAATGGAGATACACATGTGCAGCCTCCCACGAGAAACTAGGGGTTTGTAATACCCCGCCCCCGTAGGGAAAAGCCACTCCCATTAAATCGTCCCTAAAGAGGGGCAATCCCGACATCCCTGCAGGGACGAGCGGGTGGGGGCCACATCCAAACCGGGGGGACCCTGCGTGCGGAGCACGGGATCAGGTTGCGGACGGTTTAGCGTCTTGCCAAACGAAGTACAGTTTAACGTCATGTGTTGAGGACGAAGCGGACGGTTTAACGTCTTGCCGGACGAAGTACAGTTTAACGTCATGTGTTGAGGACGAAGCACTTGGCAGTTTAACGTCTTGCAGCGCGGACGATGGGGGCTAGGCAGTTTAACGTCGTGCAGCTTGGACGGATGTGCAGTTTAACGTCATGCTGGACGAATATGCAGTTTAACGTCATGCTGGACGTATGCGCAGTTTAACGTCATGCGGGACGAATGCGCAGTTTAACGTCATGCGGGACGAATGTGCAGTTTAACGTCATGCTGGGCATAGGTTGCCGGACGATGGGTGCATGTCACTTCGCACGAACCTGGAGGGCCGCACGGGAAGACAACGCACGGTGCGGGCACCCGGAATGAGAATCATCGGGTGCCACACAGGCGGGTACCCTTAGGAGGTCAACGGGGACGACCCTGGCAGATTGCGCGCAAAAAGGAAGCTTTGCGCGCAATACTGCGGGCCGGCGCGCAATCGGGGCGGCTGGCGCGCAATTGGGCCAGCGCCTTGCGCACGGATGCTTGAGATTGCTCACACCGGGCTTCGGATAGCGCGTGGGGGCAACGGCTCATTCTTTAACGAATGGCCACTTGAAATAAGGGGGGGGTGCGCGCAATCAGGCCGGATTGCGCGCACCCCGGGGGCAATTGCGCGCAAGCGGGTTCTTTTGCGCGCAAAGGCCTTAGGGTGAGTTTTTATTCAAATGAAAGGAGCCAGCGGGGATTGCGCGCGAAGGCGGACCCCGAGGCTTTCTTGCGCGAAAGAAAGGAGGTTACCTGAAGTTCGTCATTGCGCGCGGAAGGGGTTGAATTGCGCGCACGAGAGACGTTTCGACTTCCAGCAACCTTTGAAACGTTGGGGGTCGCCTTATATTTATAGGCAACCCCGGGCGCGGAATCCAGGGTGCGAGCGCGAAATTCTCCTCGCGGGTGCGGAATCGGGCGCGGCGCGCAAGGGAGTCGCGCGGACCCGCGGCGCGCAAAATTGCGCGCCGGACCGGCGCATTGCGCGCATCCCGGGGGGTTTGCGCGCGGAACATCACCTTTGCGCGCGGGCCTCTGAAATTCCGCGCAAGGCCTCCGGGCCCTCTGAAACATCCTTCCGACTCCAAATATGACCTCGCTTTCCGCATCCGGAGCTTCGTTTGGGAACAACGGACTTTTCCGGCATCTACAAAAGCCCCCCCTCGGAATCTGATCGGCGAGAGGTCGCAACGATCGGGTTCCGAGGGAGACGCCGGAATGCCGAAGTCCTGGGCGACGCGGGACTGTGGCGCGCAAAAATGGGTGTCGGGCGCGAAAGCGGCCGATGCGGTCGCGCAAAGCCTTTTCCGCGCAGCGCGGACCACGGCCTCGCCTATAAATAGGGGCACTGGGTCCCTCCGTGCCGTACACTGGCCTTCCGCGCGATAAGCCTCTTTGCTCTCGTGCGCGAAATTGCCTTTTCCGGCGCGGAATTCGCTCGCTCGTCGCGCAAAACCGTCCGGACTTCGCTCTGTTTTTGCGCGAATACCCGGGGTTTTTCGCGAAGGACTTCCCGATTGCGCGCCGTCCACTAGGATTGCGCGCCGCCTCTCAAACTTTTCCACCAGCCTCGTCCGATCCCGCACGCTTCATCCCTTAACCCGCACGACTCCCGAATCTTCCGAGATGGCCGCGCACAGAGGAAATGAAGGGGATGCCGCCACTCGCAGAGCCGAGATGGCGACGAACGAGGAGGTTTACGGAGCCAAGGAGATTGTTTCTAACAATAAATCCTTGTTCGACTTACTAACGCCGGCCCAGAAGACATACCCATTGTCAGACAACCTGCCGCTCTGGAACTTTGGCCTCCTGGATGAGGTTCCAGTGCCAGGGTTCGAGGTTGATGCGCCGCGAACCTGGGTGACTCGGGAGGACGAGTTGCCCCGCTATAACATCACCAACAATGGGCATCCGGCCAGGGAGACCAGGCACTTGGACGTCTACGTCCTGAACCCGAGGACGCGAACCATTGATGGGGGTGAGCCTACAGCGGCGAATTCTCCAGCCCTCTACTCGAGCACATACCGTCAGAGTGTCACTGACGACACCAAGGGCTGGCTGAAGGACTGGGACTTGCGATCTGGGGGAAACTTTACCAGTGAATGGGCCTGGGCGTTCTGGGTACGCCACACTTGCGATCACTTCGCAGAGGAGCTGCGGTACATCGGCCTGTTCGAGGCGGTGTGGACGTCGCAGTTCCACTTCTACCAGCAGTCTGAGCTCGGGCCGGAGCTGTTCACTCGCTGGTCCCCGGATACCAACACCTTCCATCTTCACCATGGGGAGGTCGGCATCGGTCTCTGGGACATCCACTGCATCGGAGGTATCCCGCTGGAGGGCTACCAGTACGATGAGTTCCTGCCACCGAAGAACATCTGGGAGGACAGGTCACGGACTCCCATTCTGACCTGGCATCTTCTTGACCTGGCTACGCAGCGGCTCGGGACCCAAGACTTCCAGAAGGACATAGCCTACAAGGATTGGTTCGGCCAGTTCCTGGAGCATGACCCGGCGGTCAAGATGCCAGGCAGGGGGATGCGGTGCTCGACCGCAGCTCAGAGGAGCCGGAACGGGTCGTACTGGCGGGTCCTGGAGACGGGCGATTACCGCTCATGGGGGTACCGCGTCATCGAGGCCCGGGACCCGAACGTCCGGTACGCGGCGTTCCTGGCCGCCTTTCTGAGCGGGTGGCTCCTGCCAGTGCGGGATGCGAGGATGGGCGTCCGCCCGGCGACACTGGCGATGGCGGGAGCCATGGCTGCCAACAAGAGATACAACCTCGGGGTCCCAGTACTGGCGAGGCTGTATGCCATTCTGGGACGCATCTCACGAGGGGGGTCGCCACGAAGGATTTGTGGGCCCTTTCAGTTCTTCCACGGATGGGTGGCTGCTCACCTCGGTGGGTATACGTTCCCAAATGCCATCAGTCCTCCGGGCAACGGCCTGCGACCCTCCCTGCTGAACATTGCGGGGGTCGCTCCGATGACCCTCAGTGAGGAGGGCGTGAGGGTTCGGATTGGAAATCATGCCAATTTCAACTTCAGCCCGTTCCCCACTCCTGTCGGCCAGATGATCGACAACGGACAGGGCCCGCTGGAGCAGCATGAATATTTCCTGAACATGCGGGGCGGGGTGCTCGTGGCTCGGATCGACGGGAAGGTGATCTGCGAGCCTTACATGCCGACCCGGTTCGCCAGGCAGTTCGGGTGCCTTCAACGGATGCCGAAGAGGGTATTCACTGCTGTTCGGGAGGAGACGAACCCTTGCGTCCTTCGCCAGATGTGGCTGATGTTTGCCGCTTTCGGCTCTGGCGACGTCATCACTCTCCCTCCTACCGGAGTTGACGCAGGCTTGGCAACCGAGTACGCCGAACACTGGGCCATCGCGTACCCTGAGGGGATTTTGCGGAAGCTAGTTCGGCGGCTCGAGGTTACCCGTGCGGAGACCGGGCGTCAAGGAAGGAGGCGAGGCGCCGCCACACGGGGGAGAACGGAGGCGCGCCAAACAGCGGGGCCGGCGCGAGCAGGGACTTCGGCGGCGGGCGCATCGCAGGCTGCCGCCACGACCTCGGCGCCCAGAGAGGGGGCGCATGCGTCGGTCGGGGAGCGGCCCGGGAAGCAGGTGAGGCGTCTGCTCGAACCCTCCCACGATGCGGTCTTCCCGGCGCTGTGGTCGGCCTGGATGACCCTGCGGCAGTCACTGGGGACCGACGTCATCTGGCGAAAGATACTCAGAGAAGGAATCTATCTGCCAGAGGTCAGGCGCCTCCAGATCACCGACAGGGTGGACTTCAACCGGCAATATGCATATCTGACGGCCATGGACGAGTACGCGCGCCAACGTGGTCAGCGTGCGGAGCCATCCCTTCTGGTGAAGGTGATTCTCGGTCTCGAGCCCGCTCCAGAACAGATGCCGCCGGGAGAAGATGACAGTAGCGACTCCGAGGAGGAGGAGGAGACGGGGGAGGATGAAGGCTCCGAGGGAAGGTCCCATCGGGGGAGCCCACGGGAGAGTGGCGAGGTGGCCGGCTCTGACAACGTTGATGTCACTGAGCTCCTCGAGGTCCGCTTCTATCCCTACTCAACTTGCTTCATCCATTCTCTTATGCAGCTTCTAACCCGTTTCTCCATCCTTCTCAGGAGCACACGGATGTCGGTCAGGCGTCCTCAACAGGAGTAGGAGAGGCGCCAGCAGGACAAGGCGGGGGCCAGGCACCCATTATCGTACTGTCAAGCGCTAAGGGGTCCCCTGCTGCAACTGTTCCTGCGGCGACCGGGGTAGCGGAAGATGACGCTCCGAACTCCCGTAAGTCTCCCTACTTTACTGCTGGTGCTTGCCATTGACGATCCGTGACTAACCATGGCATGCCCCGCGCAGTGATCTCAACATTGGAGGCTCGTCGGGTTGCCGAACCCGGGCCATCTACGAGTGGACCAGTGGTGGACATGCCGCCTGCTCCGGAACAGACCTTCCAAACCGAGCCGGCCCCACCAACTGCTGATCAAGGGGCTCCGGACATCGGCGGTGCTGACATCGGAGAGAGGTTGGGGGCTGACGAGGGTGTCAGCGCCGCTGGGGAGATAGAAGAAGGTTGCCCGGATGTTGGGGAACCTATCCCTCGTGAGGACCTCCCAGGGGCGGACCCTGCAGCAGACCTGCTGGCTGCCTTCCCTGCTTACCGGCCTGCCGACCCCGAGGAGATGGATGACTCGGACGCGGAGGCGGTCGAGGATATCCGGGTAACGCGATGCAGGGGGTGGAAGTGCATCCAGCGCTTCCTCAAGCGAGACCCATCGGAATGGCTGGGGCGCATGGGATCACTTCAGACCTGGCTGCGCTTCCTGTGTGCCGGGGGAGCTGATGCTCAACGCCTCCATCTGACGGTCCGTGATTTCATGGCCGAGAAGATGCGCGAGAGCCGCCGGCGTGCCGACGTCGCACAAAGTCGGGACATGTCGGAGAGCACGCAGGCGCTCATCGCGGCAGAGCAGGAAGTCCGGCGCCTCGAAGGGCAGGCGGCAGAGAAGGAGGCCTTCGTCGCAGCATGTACCGAGCTTGTGGAGCAACTATCGGCACAACTGATCGACGCTCAGGTACAGCTGACGGAGGCGGGCCAACAGATGGTCACACTCCAAGTCGAGCGGGAGCGTGCACAGGCCAGGATCGACGAACTGCGTGCTGCGACCGCCGATGAGGAGAGGGCACGCAGAGAACGAGAAGTAGCCCTGGAGGCCGCCAGCCAAAGGGTAGTGGCATTAGAAAGACTTATCCAGCACGCTAATCCTTAGGGGCTTTGTTTTTTGCCATTCCTAGAACATTTTGCTTCCGTTATTCAATATTTCGATCCATTTGTATGAATCAATATATTTATCTGCGTCTTTTGGCATACTCAACCACAAATTGTCTCGCGGGAGTGTTAACCAAGCTTCAGGCATCCGTAATGGGGCCTGGATTTCTAAAGAAAAGAGGGAGGTCATTCCTAATAAAGGAGACCTCAAGCCTAATCAATGTATCATCCCCCCAACTTGTTCCGACACACGAGCGGGACAACGCTAGGGGCGTTGAGATTTTATCTGAACATAGGGAAATGAGCAAGGGTGAATCGCGTGTCCCGAATTCAGAAATCCACAACGGTCGGCCTTCCAGGAAATGCCCAAGACGGTAGGCGGACAGTGGATCGACCATAACAACTGCAAGAGACAGACCGAAGGTCATTATTCATATTGCAGGAGGCGGACCACATGTCATCATGAATACCGCTTTGGGGTTCCTTCAGACACAAGGGTGGAAATCCTGATCAACAGGGCATGCGAAGCGTGGGGCGAAGTGACGATTTGTTCGGATAGAATCCAACGCTCTCAAAATTGCGCCACCGCGGGGAAAGCGTATTAGGCGGATGCACTAATCTGGCCGTGAATCACCCCAGTTCTCAGACAGAACCTCTTTGACGAGGAAACTGTCGCTTCCCATCATTGCGATGGGGCATCCCGAGCTGGGTCGGGGAGAATATCACAACTGCACCACTCTACCCGAAGTCAGGCCAGACGGCCGGCGGCGAGGAGGGGCGGGACTTAGCGATCCCTGAGGCTGGACCCGAGTTGGAATGCCCGGGCGTTCCTACGTACTCCATCAGGCTGGAGATCAAGCCACACGTAGTTCTGAGAGTGCAGTTTAACGTCATGCAGGACGTAGGACCCCATTTGGGGAGATCATAGTTTAAGGTCGTAGAGCTCGGACCATGGGGCTAGATCTTAGTTTAAAGTCTTAGAGCTCGGACCATAAGGAGAGATCTTAGTTTAAGGTCTTAGAGCTCAGACCATAAGGGGGGATCTTAGATTAAGGTCTTAGAGCACGGACCATAAGGGGGGATCTTAGTTTAAGGTCTTAGAGCTCGGACCATAAGGGGAGATCTTAGTTTAAGGTCTTAGAGCTCGGACCATAAGGGGAGATCTTAGTTTAAGGTCTTAGAGCTCGGACCATAAGGGGAGATCTTAGTTTAAGGTCTTAGAGCTCGGACCATAAGGGGGGATCTTAGTTTAAGGTCTTAGAGCTCGGACCATAAGAACTCAAAGCACGCCACATCGTGGTCATATCCCCTGGATATGCGAAGATGCACTGAGGGATAGTGTCAAGAGTGTCGAGGTTTCGCCTGGTCAGAATGGGAGGTGGAAAATGTGAATCATGCGGCCATTCACTCAAGGACTGGGGGCACCGGTGTAAAGATATGGGAGTACTGCCGACCGTGGCGGAAAAGCAGCATCAATATCGCACTAACCGTTGGTGGAATGAGGCAGAAAACGACCATCGACCGCTCAATCGCAGGATTCATATCGATTTGCTGCCCGAGGCCATTGGGGGTACCGGCCCGAGTCAGTGGGAGAGCACTGAGGCATTGTGTCCGAACCGTTCACGGGGGCTCCACCCAGGGCGTAGACGATGGGTCCGAATGAAAGGGAGCACGAAGCCTGAAAAGTGGAGGAAACCTGACCAAGCGGATCCTGACCCTCCTGGCAATAAACCAGAGTACTCTTGACACCGGTGGACCACGGCAAGGGGTCGGGGAACACGCCTTGAGGGTGACCTGAAGGCGGCGGATTCCCCAGAGAAGGGGGAATCTCTAAGAGGTGGGGGGCTGGACCCGAAGTTTCAAACATCCGGGCGTTCCTACGTATCCCATAAGGATGGGAATCAAGCCGCACATAGTTCTTGAAGCGCGGTGCAACACAATCGGGCACCAGCGCGGGGAAGAGTGCGGGTCTGACCCTCGCACACAAAAGGAGCGGCATTTGATATTTCTTGTTTGTCCTTAAAGATGAATGGTTTTTCTTTGTGCGGCGACATGCCCGTGATTGAGAAATCTCTGGCGTCGCCACAATAATCAAGCCATGGAAGGCATTGATGAATGGCGTGGTCATTAACCAGCGCCCAACATGAGTGTCCCCTGAGGAGGACATCACGATGCAGTGCCGTTTCTCGTCGGGCGGCCAAGACGATCACAGTTTACGGTCGTGTGGTAGGACCAGACAACACAGTTTAAGGTCGTGTGGTTCGGACCATGGAGGAATCCGCTTATTGCGGTACGGCGGACACGGCGGAGGTGGGAACATACCCAGCCCTGCGGTCACGCACGATTCCAAGAGAAGAGTCTTGGGATAGGGGTCTGCATATGTCCATCACCCGAGGGGCAGAGATGCTAGCCTCCAGATATACTGGGCCCAGAACGCAATTGTTCGGGCGACTCCCTCCTCCTTATGGGGACGAGGGTCCAGCTACGCATGGCCCTTAGGGAGGATATCTGCATATATCCTTGGTGCTCAGATCATGGGAGCCTCGAACGACATCATTACCCTGGTTGGTCTGCCTAACGTGTAGAGGCGTACCGGAGGTCAGTATGAAGAGAGTGTCAAGATTCCACTACAACGCCCAAAGGCGGAGTGTGATGAGGACTGCGCAACCAATGTTCAGAGCCTGAGAGAGCTGACATGGCGATCAAGGACGTTGCTGACGCATTCGCAACACAACATCCGATCGCGTCAGCCTAAGACGGGGCAAGAAAACGAGCATCAACCGCTCAATCGCAGGATTCATAACGATTTGCGGCCCAAGACCCACCGGTAAATCGACCCGGAGCGGTGGGAGAGCACTGAGGCATCGTACCCAAACCGCTAACGAGGATCCCTTTGAGTGAAGGCTCGAACAAGAGGAAGCGCGGGGCCTGAGAAGCAACAAAGGACTTGTCGGGATTGAATCTGACACTACGAGTCATAGACCGAAGCACCCAAAACATGTTAACAGATCTCCGGAAAGGGTCGGAGGACTCACCCTGAGAGCAACTGAAGGGGGGCAGGTCCCCGTGATCAACCAAGAGACGGGGCTGGACCTGAGACACAAGCGTCCAGGCGGTCCTACGTATCCCATAAGGATGGGAATCAAGCCATACGTAGTTCTGGAAAGGCAGTTTAACGTCATGCAGGACGATGAGGGGTGTGAGGTAGTCCCACACACGGGGGAGGCGTACGGCGCGGCCAGTAGACCGACGTGAATGAGGACATAATCCCCCGCTCACGCGATACGCCTCGCACAAAAAGGAGGGGAACTGGGGCCAGAGGCCCAACGCGGGATAGAGATTCCCGGGAAATGGGGCTGGGCCTGAAACATGAATGTCCAGGCGGTCCTACGTATCCCATAAGGATGGGAATCAAGCCATACGTAGTTCTTGAAGTGCAGTTTAACGTCATGCAGGACGATGAGGAAAAAAGAAGGGGGGAGCAGAAGGCATCCCCAAACGTGGGGGGGGGGGGGCGTACAGCGTGACGAGCAAACCGACGTGAATGAGGGCATAGCCCCGCACTCACACCATACGCCGCACACCCGGGGGAAACTGGGCCAAGGGCCCGAGATGGGATGGAAATTCCCGAAGGATGGGGCTGGGCCTGAAACACGAGGGTTCAGGCGGTCCTACGTATCCCATAAGGATGGGAATCAAGCCGCACGTAGTTCTTGAGTGGCAGTTTTACGTCATGCAGGACGAATGCTGAACAGTTTAACGTCTTGTAGCTCGGACGTAGTGCAGTTTAGCGTCATGCGGGACGAAGCACTTGGCAGTTTAACGTCTTGCAGCGCGGACGAATGCTGAACAGTTTTAACGTCTTGTAGCCTGGACGAATGCAGTTTAACGTCGTGCAGGACGTGGTGCAGTTTAGCGTCATGCAGGACGAAGTGCAGTTTAGCGTCATGCAGGACGAAGTGCAGTTTAGCGTCATGCAGGACGAAGTGCAGTTTAGCGTCATGCAGGACGAAGTGCAGTTTAGCGTCATGCAGGACGAACGGACACTCAGGCAAAGTATTGCTTGAGGAACCTAGCGTTGGTGGGAGGAGTGACACGCTCACCATCCATAGTCTCTAGGGAGTACGCGCCATTGGGATAGACCTTGTGGACAACAAAAGGTCCCTCCCACTTGGGCTCCAACTTGGGCGGCTTCCTGCCGGGGATCATCGGTGCTCTTAGGGCTAGCACTAGATCACCCTGCAGGAAGGAGCGGAGGCGAACCTTCTTATTGAAAGCTCGAGCCATTCTGCTTTGATGCCTATCCAAGTTGTGCAAAGCGCGAAGTCTATTCTCATCCAGTGCTTCCAACTCGACTAGACGGGCTTCAGCAACTCTGTCCGGCGCTTGCTGGTCGTAGACCGCAGTGCGCAAGGACGGTAACTGGATCTCGATGGGCAGGACGGCCTCAGCTCCATACACCAGGGAATAAGGGGTCATCTGGGTGGAATTGCGAGTCGTTGTCCGATAAGCCCAGAGGGCGTTGGGGAGCTTGTCCGGCCAACTCTTCTTGTTCTGACCAACCATCTTTTGCAGAATGTTAGAGAGGGTTTTGTTAAACGCCTCGATCTGTCCATTCGCCTGCGCATGATAGCGAGATGTATGGTTCGAGCGGATGTTATACTTGGCGTACAACTTCTTCAACTCGGCTGCTCGGAAATTGGTTCCGTTATCCGTGAGGATAGCGTGAGGCACTCCAAATCGATAGATGATGTTGGAGGTCACGAAGTCAGCGATCGAACAGGATTTGACCTCTCTGAGCGGAATCGCTTCTGCCCATTTGGAGAAGAAGTCTGTGGCGGTCAGAATGAACCGGCACTGGCGAGCTGTCGCCGGCGGGTAAGGTCCCACAACGTCCAGTCCCCAGACTGCAAAGGGCCAGGAATACCTTGTGGTATGGAGAGGCTCCGGCGGCCGATGCACAAAGTTCGCATGAACCTGGCACGCATGGCACCTCCTGGCGTACTCGATGCAGTCATGGATCATAGAGGGCCAGAAGTATCCCAACCACCGAATCTGGTGGGACAGCTTCGGCCCAGTCTGGTGGGCGCCACATGAACCAGCATGAACCTCTTGCATGACTCGTGGGATCTCGACTCCCTGAAGGCAACGGAGGAGAACACCATCAAACCCGCGCTTGTAGAGGATCTGCTCCAGACCGGGACTGCTCTGGAGGACAAACTGCGATGCGCGGCGTCGAACTCGCTCGCGCTCGGCCCGATCTGACGGAAGAATGCCATGTTGGAGGTACTCAACCAAAGGCACCCTCCAATCACGGGATGATTCGACTGCTATATCTGGGGTACTCGGGGCTCCGGGCATAGGGGCAACCGTGGTGAGGTTACTTACCAACGGGCCGCGATCTTCTTCCGGGATAACGGGAGCGATGAGCCTGCGGCGCGTCACGCGGACGATCAGGTTGTCCTGTTCAGGTTCCGCAAGTGACGCAGCCAGGCTGGCCAAAGCATCTGCTCGACCGTTCTGCGACCGGGGAACATGGACAATTTCCGGCCGAGAAGGGAACCGGGCCATCAGAAGAAGGGTGCACTCCAACAATGGCACAAGTTCCGGCTTCCTGACAACGTAGTCGCCATTGATCTGCTTAACGACCAGCTCAGAGTCCCCTTTCACACACAGATGGGGCATGTCGATCTCGAGAGCTAACTCGAGGCCGGTGATGAGGGCATGGTATTCCGCCTCATTGTTGGTACAGCCCTCTGACAACAGGAAAGAGTATGGCAGCACGGCTCGCTCCGGGGTAATGAAGACGATGCCCAAGCCCACTCTATTGAGCTTAGGATTATCGAGTCTTCTACCGGTGGGGCTCCGGGAGGCACCGTCAAAGTGCATCTGCCAGCATGGATCGGCTCGATCAACCGAGAGAATGGTCTCATCAGGAAAGCCTAGATCCAGCGGCTGATCCGCGGAGGTCGGGTGAGCGGCCAGAAAGTCTGCCAACGCTTGCCCTTTGATGGCCTTCTGAGACACATACCTGATGTCGAACTGCTGGAGAATCACAGCCCACCGCGCTAGACGGCCAGTCAACATAGGTCGGCTCAGGATATATTTCAACGGGTCTACCCGAGAAACCAACTGTACCTCATGGTGCTGCAAGTAGTGCCGTAATTTCTGTACGGCAAATACGAGCGCCAGGCAGCTCTTCTCGATGGGGGAATACCTAACCTCCGCATCGAGGAGCATGCGACTGAGGTAATAGAGGCTATTCTCTGTTCCCTCGTTGTTCTTCTGGGCGAGAAGGGCACCCAGGGACCGTTCCAGGGCGGTCACATAAAGGACCAGCGGCTTTCCGGATACGGGCGGCATCAGGACCGGAGGTTGAAGCAGGTACTGCTTGATTTCCTCGAAAGCGGTCTGACACTCTTTATCCCATACATAGGTGACACCTTTCTTCATAAGCCGAGAAAAGGGCTTACACTTGCCGGCCAGATTCGCGATGAATCGGCGTATATAGGCTAAGTGGCCTTGGAACCCTTGCAGTTCCCGGACGGTACCCGGGGGAGGCATCTGGCTAATCGCCCTGATTTTCTCTGGGTCGATCTCAATACCCCGGTATCTTACCACAAATCCAAGGAACCTTCCGGAGGTGACCACAAAGGCACACTTCAACGGGTTCATCTTCAGGCAGCGAGACCGGAGGAAGCTGAACACTTTCTCAAGATCTTTGAGATGGTCCTGACGCTGGCGCGATTTGACAACCAAGTCGTCGACGTAGCATTCCACCAGTGTGCCGAGGATTGGCTTGAATATGCGGTGCATCGCCCGTTGATAGGTGGCACCTGCATTCTTCAGGCCGAAGGGCATGACCCGGTAGCAAAAGGTACCTTGGGGGGCCCTGAAGGCAGTGAACTCCTCATCCTCAGGGGCCATCCGAATTTGGTTGTATCCGGAGTATCCATCCATGAAGGAGAGGGCTTGGAACCATGCCGTGGCATCAATCAACAGCTCTGTCACTGGAAGGGGAAAATCATCCTTCGGACAGTGGCGGTTGAGATCGCGGAAGTCGATGCAGACTCTAATCTGCCCGTTCTTCTTCCTGACCGGCACAATGTTGGCCAGCCATTTGGGGTACTGAACTTCCCTCACGAAGTTGGCTTTGATAAGCTTGTCAACTTCTGCCTTAACCATGGCACCATGGGATGGGTGCATCTTCCTGGGAGGCTGCTTGAACCCGCGATGGTTCGCCGGGAGACCAAGGCGGTGGACGGCTACCTGAGGATCTAGCCCCGGCATCTCGTCATAGCCCCAAGCGAACACATCACGGTGCTGCCTGAGAAAGTCCACGTACTGCTGCCGCTCCTCAGAGGGCATGGCGGCACTAACCAACGTGGGTCTTGGATCGGCCTCGGTTCCAAGGTTCACCTGTATTAACTCATCGACCGTGGCGGGGACGCCCTCCTCAAAGGCTGGGGGTGCGTCTTCCATACCCTCTCCACTCGGGGAGGGATCATCCACGGGAGAGACTGCGTTGGAAACTGCATTGGGGCTACCAGGTCCTGCTGGGCCACTGGTGCTGGCGCGGGCGGTCGCGGCCGTCTCATCAGGAGACTCGCGGACCGTCAAGACCATGGCGACGTCCAACCGGTGAATCGGGAGGACGTAAGCGTCATCCAGACCTGCCCAGGGATCGCTCGCAACAGCGACAGGCTCAACCTCACCTGCCAGGATCTGCTTATCCTTGCTCTTGTAATAGTCCGCGTCCAGATAACGGGCTTCACATGAGGCAAAAGGAGAGGCATCTCCTTGAAGCACGCCTACTCGACCATTAAGGGAGTATTTGAGGCATTGGTGGTATGACGAGGGGACCGCCGCGTGAAGGTGAAGCCATGGCCTGCCCATCAATGCGTTATACGCAGTGTCCTGAGAGACTACCATGAATTCGGTGTTGGCAACCAAGTCACCGAACTGGGTCTTCAAACGTATCTTGTCGACCGGGGTTTGCTCGGTGCGGTCGTACCCCTGGATCCTGAGGTCGGAGGGAATCAAGTCATCCTCAGACAACCCCAATCTCCAGAGCGTCCGAGTTGGAATCAGTTTAATCCCGGACCCCGTGTCGACAAGACAACGCCGGACTTCAAGGCCATTGAACTGGCCAGTGACATACAGCGGACGAATGTGTCCCTGTATAGGAGGGTCTTCATCCTTACCAGAGAACGAGATAACTGCCTGACATTCGGCGTCCTCGATCGTTTCGGCGTGAAAGGCCTCTGCAGCCGCAACCTCTGTCTCAAACTGGAGGGGGCTCTTCAGGGCTTCAGCGAGTGCCTCGCGCATCTCAGATGACATGCGCAGAGCCTCAAGGATGGAGAGCCTTGCTGGGATGTCGGCCAAGTGCTTCAGGACATCATACTTTTTGGCCAAGCGCGAGCTCCTGGTTGTAGGAGGTTGCTCTGCGGTTGGTGGCATGACGGGCCTTACCGGTTGGATCGGCGGCCGACTGGTACTTGGCGCATCTCGCTGTTCACTGGTCGCAGTCCGGGAAATGGTCACCGTACTGGAGTCAGGAGGCCGGGATGGACTTGTGGCAGGGCGGAGCTGGTCGCGACGCGGCTGAGGCGGTTCTGCCTGGTCCCACACCACAAACAGTGGCGGAGGCGAATCCGTCATCCCCGGATGGGGAGCCTGCGCACATTGAGCTCGATCTTGAGCCTGCCGCCTAGTCTCAGTGGCGTGCACGGCCTGGCCGGAGGTACCGACGGCTATGCCCCGGCGACTCCTGCTGCTGCGGTTCTTCCGACGGTGGCGACGACCGGGGACACTAGGGAGGTCCACCTGGTGTTCTTCAACGTCGGGAACCGAAAAGGGATTTACCAGCTCGACGGTGTTAACCGAAGCGTACCCAATACCGTCATCGGACGAATCATCCATCACCGGGCGGATCCGAGGAGGGACCCCCATCTCCGGGGGCATGAAATCGCCGAGAGTACGGGATAGTGGCGGAACTGGCGGGGCGCGCTCTTCCTTCTTGCGCTGCCGCCGTTTGCTCCTCTTGGAGGAGGCAGACCGGGACGACGATGCCGAAGCAGCACCTGCAGGTTCTGGGGGCTCAGGCTGATTCAAGCGCGCACGGATGATTCCCTGGGTGCGAATGGTCGTCTTGCGGGCCATCCAGTTATTGTACTTCTGGGATCCGCGGTCGGAGACCAGCTGCCATTCTTTCTCATCGCCACCATCGTCATCTGATCCCACGAACACGCCCGCTACCAGTGCTGGAGCTGGGCCCAACCTGATTACATTGTTGTTAATCTGGTCTTGGAGCCAGTCCTTAAACACATAGCACCGCTGGATGGTGTGCCCCAGGGCCCGATGGTAGAGGCAGTAGCGGGGGTTATCTGTGAGATGTGCCTCCTCTGGCTTCCAACACTCAGGCAGTCGCACAATCCTCTGCTCCAGGGCGCTCCGGAAATAACCGGGGACCTGATCCTCATGGAATGAGTACGTCAGGTGTCGCGGGCCCCTGGGAGCGCGGTCTTGACGAGGGGCTGGAGGGGCCTGCCGAGGAGGTGGACCCTGATTATCTCGCCTAGGTTGTGGCGGTACATTACGCGGAGGGGCCGGCCGGTTCTGAGGCTGCCGTTGCTGGGCCGGGAACTGAGCCCGTGGAGGCGGATTCCTGTGAGGCTGCGGAGCTGGCCTCACCGGCAGCAGCTCCAACGGCCTGGGAGCCTCTATCTGGGCCACAGCAGCGGGCT
The DNA here is from genome assembly GCA_963277665.1 of Viscum album. NCBI lineage: Eukaryota > Viridiplantae > Streptophyta > Magnoliopsida > Santalales > Viscaceae > Viscum > Viscum album. The sequence continues at coordinate 243,266,120 of OY728135.1, read as the reverse complement.
CAGCCCTGCTGGCTCTCCTTGCAGGAATCATAGGAGGCAGCGGGTGTGCCTGGCTGGCCTGTTGCAGGGCTTCCTCAAGACGTTGAGCTTTGTCTGAGAAGTCCCTGAACCCTCCGGGGTAGTTCTGAGTAATCAGGGAAGGGACCAGCTCGGTCTTGACGTTCCCGACGCACATTGTCAGCAACTGCTCCTGAGTCAATGGCATGTCAAGGGAATACGTGAGACCCTTCCATCGGGCGACGAAGTCCGCGACTCGCTCATCAGGCCTCTGCTTGCACTTGAAGAGGTCTGTGATACTCGTCTTCCGGGTCGTGGAACTGAACTGGTAGAGGAACTGTCTACGGAGGTCCTCCCAGCTGGTTACCGACCCGACGGGGAGCTGGCTGTACCAGACAAATGCTGGCCCTTCCAGTGTCTGAACAAAGCAGCGAAGCTTAGCGGCCTCCTGCTGCGCCGGAGTCCCCAACATAGGCCCGCACCTCGAGTTGAAGTGGGCTAAATGCTGTGGCGGATCTCCAGTCCCGTTGAAGGGGGCGAAAGTGGGATTCCCGAATCCCGGAGGCGCCGGCATGTCATCCACCCATGCTGGGTAGGGCTTGCCGTCCGGTGGGATCGCCACCTGCCGAGTCTCCAAGGCTTCCAAGCGGGCAATGAGTGCCGCCATCGGATCGTCCGGACATGGGTTCCAGTCCTGGCGAGGATCTCTAACCACGAGCGCATTGCATGGCCCTTCAATCGGGTCGTCGACCGGGTCGTCGAACTCGGCAGCTCGTGGGATGGCGGGCGGAGCGGCCCTTGGGGCAGCGGGAGGAATCCGAGCGGGATCTCTCAGGTAGTCACGCCGCTCGGGAGGGTGTGGCGAAACATACCGCGCCCTCTTGCCGTAGGCAATGGCCTCTCTCCTGTCGGCGAACACGGCGTAATCACGGTTGCCCGGGAGAGTCTCGTCGAGGTGCGGTTGTTCCGGTCCCTGTTGTCCTGGCCTGGGATCACCGTAGTCAGGCCGCTGCTCCGCAGCGCGCTCGGCGAGGAGCTGGTCAACCAGCCTCTTCTGTTCGGCGAGCTGCTGACGTAGCATAGCCTTCTCGGGATCCTCCTCTGCCCTCCGCATGGAGGCAGATGGGTCGGCGGGCTTTACAGCCTCGCTGTGCTCTTTTCCTTTGCTGACGTTTCGGCTCAACGTCCGTGCTTCAGTGGGCGCGGGGATCCCCAGGAGGTTCCTCTGATGACGAGTAACTCTCACCGATGGATCTGACGACGGCTTGTCTTCGGGGGGGAAGCCCCCGTCGTGAAGTTCCAAGTCGTTCCCCTCTCCCGACAGGTCAGCCATATTGACTGTTCCTGTCCCTGGGGATATACCCTCAGGGCCACCCAGCGAATCGGGCTGTCGGCGGATCACACTGAAGCGTAGGGCAGCGTACTGCCCCCATCCACGGATATACACGTGGGGAGTGGCTTCCTCGATAACTTTGCGGAGTACTTGAAAACACTCAACGCATCGTTGTTGGAGGGCCTCGTGGTGCCCAAATGACCCGGGGTGCCGGACCACGGGGAGCGTGGCCAGGTCAATTTGACGGCACTGCTCACCAATATCCTCCAGGTGTAGTTGACTCCCGGGGTATGGCATTTGTAGGCAGTGAAGACGGGAGTGAGTCTCCCGGAGAGTTCGGCGGAAGCATTCGAACTCACCCGGGGTGAGTGATTCGGGTGCATCAAAGCCCGGTCCTGCGACTGGCCAAAACTTCTCAGGGAAGTGGCCCTCTGCAAGGACGGTCCAGAAGCTCCACGACTCAAACTCGGGACCCAGATCTCCTCGGTCCTCTTCAATGGCTGGGAATGGACGTGGAACCAGCAGTGGTGCCGAGGCGGGCCGTCGGGCCGACGGGCTGGCCGGCGGCGAATACGGCGAGCAGGCCGATTGGCCTCCATATCCCGGGCCTCCCCCTGAGGGTGGCGGTGCCCCAGCTACCACATCACGATAGGATGGGCCGGCGAGCGAACATCCTGCCGTAGCATCGGTGCTCGCCGAGGGTGCACTAGATCGAGGTTCGACCGCCGGTCCCCAGATAAAGTCTCCGGCTTCTCCGATCGGGGCGGAAGGCACTTCCGGAGGGGCCGGTACCAACCGCAAGCTTGATCCTTGGGGGTCTACCAGGCCCTCGTTACTCCGGATATACCTTCGGAGAGAAGCGGGGATCACATCGATCTCGCTCTCGGGGAGCACGAGGCTGATGTGCCGCATTCCTACCCCTGCCCTTGACTGGCGGGGTTGGGGAAGGGGCTCTGTCGCCGAATCGTACTCTGCCTCTGAGTCAGAGAAGCACACCGGTCGGATCTCTGTCCGGAATTCCGTAACATTCTTCCCTCGGCGTCGACGCCTTGCCTTCCTGCCCCTGGGTGGTTCTTCGGGGCAGGGCTGATCTCTGTCCTGGCATCCTCCGGCCGCACTGGTGCTGGGGCCAAGAGGACTGGGAACCAAGGTGCGAGGGGCACCGGGACAGATATCAAAGGGGACGCGGGGAGAGATGATTCCGGGCAGGCCTCCGGGCCGGGATCGGGAGGTGGGATGACCCATGCCTCTTGGATCAGCCACACGGAGTAGACCCTGTTGGTGAATAGCGCTACCGCGAGGTGGTCCGCGGTGGCTACTGCCTGTACCAGCAACCGGGAGAGTCAACCCAACCTGCCTTTGGGGCGGTCGGGGCCTCGATCCGGGTCGGGCATAGGAGTTCCCCCGCTCAGGATGCACAGAGGCCTGGCGGCTGGAGCCAGCGGTGTCTCGGGCCAATGCGGCCGCTGTTGCTAGAGCCCCAAGGTGGGCATCCTCTTCCGCTCGTGCCCGACGTTGGCGTCGGGACAGACGAGTCGGAATGAGCGTCGCGGGCAGGTGGAGAGCCTATTCCTCGACTTGAGGGGCCTGGCGGCGATGTCGCCGTGGCCTGGCGGGAGCCCTTATCGTGGATCCCTGGAGCGAACCTCGGATAGGGTGATCCCGGGCATCTCCCACCTCATCCGCATAAGGAAGGGAACTGTCAGAGCGCTCCGAGGATAAACTCCCGAAGCGATTGGACGTTGAGGTAGGCAGCGGTGCCTCCCCGCGCGGCCCTCGGGGGCGGCGGTGGTGGCGAGGCGCAGCCTCCTCGAGGTCTAGGCGAGCCATTTCCCTAGTGGGGATGACTCCCTCTTCCTCGTATCTCCGCACCAGGGTGTTGATCACCCTTCTCTGGATGACCTCCGAGGGGGAGAGAGGGCGTGGTCGTCCCGCAATTGCGGCTGCTGGGACGGCTGCGGAACGGGCGGGACCGCGCGGAGTAGCCGCGTCGGTGTTTCCCCTGTCCCTGCGCCAGTGGGCGGGTGGCGATCGGGCACTGGATCGGGCGACCTGATTTCTGAAAGCAGGGAGAAAGACCCATTAACACTGACAGGAAAAAGGAATCGACAACCAACCATTAGCGCCACGACGCCTTCCGTGGGGGGAACCCAGGCCCTCGACGTTGCGAGACGGAGTGCCCGATTTCACTTCCCCAGCCCCTGGCGGGTAAGACTGAATGCTTGGCCGGGCAACATGCCGGTCTTCCAACACCTCTGAAAGCCATCGGTCTTCGTATCGAGGAGAAGAGATTCACGTCGGGTTCACCATTTTTCTGTTTCGGTGCGGATGTGCGTCGGGTTACGCTGTTCCGCCAGGACGCGTTCGCGCGTGCACCCGTCAACCCGAGGGGATGGGCGCGCGGCTTGTGGTCCCGCAGTCCCGCTTTCCAAGGGCGGGCGGCATCCGTCCCTTATTCAGGGGCGTCTGCTCCTTGATCGAAACCGGGATGATGGGATGTCGGCTCCTCCTTCCTTGGACGTCTCCTCGGAACTTGTCGCCTAATCCGGGTCTCCCTCATAGACTTAAGAATGTTCGTGAATCTCGTTCCCGGCGCCATATCTTCATGGACACCGGTTAATTACGCTGCTTCCGCCCGGACGTTCCAAGGAGTCTGGGCGGGGCAGCAACCTGCGGTGAGAAGGCCAGGTGGCTCTGGGTGCTGGGGGTGTGTCGTAACACTGCGGCTCTGCACATCTGTCTTCCGTCCCTAATAGGGCTTCTCGAAGGCATGATGGCCTGAGGCATCCCGTACTAGGTGCGGGGAACTGTGTCACCTGAGGTTTTCCTCAGCTTCCCGTGTTTAACACGGGGTATGCCGCGAGTTTAACGTCCAGCGGGGACGGCATCGGACCGATCCACACGAAAAGTGGATCAGATGACAGAACCCCTTGCGGGGAACCTCCGACGCTGGGGCCAGCACATGGGCGGCTTCCCAAGTAACGTGGAGTTGAGTGAAGTGGCATGACCCCACCGGGATGTGGCGGCCCGGGTAAGGATCAGGATGGATGATGAAGTGAAGAGCTTGGACCCCAGAGGGGCTTCCTACGTACCGCGCGTTAACACGGATCAAAGTCAACGTAGTTCGGGCATACAGTTTAACGTCATGCTGGACGTCGGCAAGCCGACTCACGAAGAGGTCGAGGCCACCGGGCGGAGGATTGAACCGAACCACCTCGCACGGAGGGGGATGGAACGGCCGGGTGGATCACAGTTTCACGTCATGCTGGACGATAAAAGGGGAAATGGAAAAGGGGGGCTGTGGGGAGGCACCGTGGAGATACACACGGGAAGTCTCCCACAGGGGCGGATTCATAGGTGAATCAACGCAAGCGTGAACCCTGGAGGGGTCCACTGATGGACGAACCGACGTAAATACGACCGGGACGACCAGGTGGTGGGCTTGGACCTCAGGGAGGCTTCCTACGTACCCTGTATAGAAGACAGGGATCAAAGTCCACGTAGTTCATTCTGTCAGGACTTACGCACTTGGGGCAGCCCGGATGCTGCAAAACTCAGTTGGAAGGGACTTGGACCGAAAGCAGAAGACACCTCGATCCCAGTCAGACCCTCTACTGGCTTCGGCAGTGGGGAGGCGCAATGGAGATACACATGTGCAGCCTCCCACGAGAAACTAGGGGTTTGTAATACCCTGCCCCCGTAGGGAAAATCCACTCCCATTAAATCGTCCCTAAAGAGGGGCAATCCCGACATCCCTGCAGGGACGAGCGGGTGGGGGCCACATCCAAACCGGGGGGACCCTGCGTGCGGAGCACGGGATCAGGTTGCGGACGGTTTAGCGTCTTGCCAGACGAAGTACAGTTTAACGTCATGTGTTGAGGACGAAGCGGACGGTTTAACGTCTTGCCGGACGAAGTACAGTTTAACGTCATGTGTTGAGGACGAAGCACTTGGCAGTTTAACGTCTTGCAGCGCGGACGATGGGGGCTAGGCAGTTTAACGTCGTGCAGCTTGGACGGATGTGCAGTTTAACGTCATGCTGGACGAATATGCAGTTTAACGTCATGCTGGACGTATGCGCAGTTTAACGTCATGCGGGACGAATGCGCAGTTTAACGTCATGCGGGACGAATGTGCAGTTTAACGTCATGCTGGGCATAGGTTGTCGGACGATGGGTGCATGTCACTTCGCACGAACCTGGAGGGCCGCACGGGAAGACAACGCACGGTGCGGGCACCCGGAATGAGAATCATCGGGTGCCACACAGGCGGGTACCCTTAGGAGGTCAACGGGGACGACCCTGGCAGATTGCGCGCAAAAAGGAAGCTTTGCGCGCAATACTGCGGGCCGGCGCGCAATCGGGGCGGCTGGCGCGCAATTGGGCCAGCGCCTTGCGCGCGGATGCTTGAGATTGCTCACACCGGGCTTCGGATAGCGCGCGGGGGCAACAGCTCATTCTTTAACGAATGGCCACTTGAAAGAAGGGGGGGTGCGCACAATCAGGCCAGATTGCGCGCACCCCGGGGGCAATTGCGCGCAAGCGGGTTCTTTTGCGCGCAAAGGCCTTAGGGTGAGTTTTTATTCAAATGAAAGGAGCCAGCGAGGATTGCGCGCGAAGGCGGACCCCGAGGCTTTCTTGCGCGAAAGAAAGGAGGTTACCTGAAGTTCGTCATTGCGCGCGGAAGGGGTTGAATTGCGCGCACGAGAGACGTTTCGACTTCCAGCAACCTTTGAAACGTTGGGGGTCGCCTTATATTTATAGGCAACCCCGGGCGCGGAATCCAGGGTGCGAGCGCGAAATTCTCCTCGCGGGCGCGGAATCGGGCGCGGCGCGCAAGGGAGTCGCGCGGACCCGCGGCGCGCAAAATTGCGCGCCGGACCGGCACATTGCGCGCATCCCGGGGGGTTTGCGCGCGGAACATCACCTTTGCGCGCGGGCCTCTGAAATTCCGCGCAAGGCCTCCGGGCCCTCCGAAACATCCTTCCGACTCCAAATATGACCTCGCTTTCCGCATCCGGAGCTTCGTTTGGGAACAACGGACTTTTCCGGCGTCTACAAAATTATTTTCTTACAATAGGTGGACTTATGCATATTTGATAAGTTGTGTAAACTTTTGGTTTTGATAGAGACAGATGGAATGAAAAATAATTTTCTATATGTATATCATGATATGATAACACTTGAGGAATGAGAAATTCAACTTCATTTAATTGAATAAGAGATGAAGTGTGAAAAAATTTCATGGCATGACCAATGGTGATGTTGTACTAAAATTAGGTAAGTATATATTATCATGGAAATTCATATCCTTTATGAGAAGGGATTGTGATGTAAAAAGATGTATCGTTATCATCATTTTTTATGATATCAATTACATATTTCACTGTTCTTTAGTTTATGGTGTTTTGATTGTTAACTTTCTATAGATCCCCCACTATCCTATGATCAGTGATATTTATCAATCTCTTTGATTATTTACATTTTTTCCATGCCTAAATCATGGCGAATGTTCTCATATGTATATACACAGTTATGATTTACATTAAGAAATTTTTATATTACAACTATTAATTTTTAAATGTATGTTTTTCATCATTGTTTTTAGAATATGTGTTTCTTTGAAATAAATTTTCACGTATTAATTTATTAACACACATGATGAATTTAGATGGTATAATTCATTTTAAGTGGGGTAGAATGTAAAACCCCAATATTTTTATGAGATAGGTTTTTTCTAAATTTATTTGATGTATTGTGATTTATTCTACAACAAAATAATATTTTTCTTTACACAATACCATCTTATCTTTCGGTATACGCAACACTATGCTTGTCTTGTGTTACACAAAATTTCTAGTTATTTTGTAAGAATTCATTTCATGAAAGACTGAGTTTAAGAGAGTTTAGAAACTACTAAAATAACTATTGATGGATTATATTAATGAAATATATATTTAATATATTCATTTTAATATTCAAAATTCATATTATATATTTTCTAAACATGATATAAAAAGAATTTTATTCTTTTTGATAAAAGAAGTATTTCTCAAAAAATAATGTTTTCTGGACTTTTGATGGTGCACCCAAATTAAATCTATTTTTTGACACTTTTTTATATTTAATTTTAAAACAAAAAATTTTAATTTTATAGAAGGAAATAAAAATTTTCTTTGGGTTAATGTTTGGTATTTTTCTGATAAATTTCATATTTTAACGAATAGTGAGAAATATTGTGTTTTAATTCAAAACCACATTTTTGTAAAATTTATTTATATTCCTAGATTATCATTTTAATTGGTTTTAATTTATAATTATTTTAAATTTTTATCATTTAATCCAATTTTGGTCATTTTATGTAATTTCACATTGAAATTGGATATATACACATGTCAATATTTTGATGGGTTTTCCTTTCAAAAAACCTTTTTTCTCAATTCCTTAAGATGATTAATTTAAATTTAATAATTATAAATTATATGTTTCAAATTATGGAAAATGGATTTCACATTTTTAATCAGTGCGTCCAAATTATATAAAGATGGTCTTTTTTTGGACTATATAAATTGTAACTTTGGTAATTTTTATTTTCCATGATTATAGAAAAATCATGAAAATTAGGGTGAAAATTATATGATAAGGAGAATAAAGTGACCATAAAACTTTCCAAAATTGTAATAGATGAATAAAAGTCGACCCTTAACATCTAAGGATCAGAATTAACTCATTTAATGGGGTCCATTCCATAAAAATTATGTTTATATTAAAATAAATAAAAGTGACAACATGTCACTATATTACTTATTATAAGTAGAATAATTCTAATATAGTAATAAATATGAGATATATTGTGAAATAAATTGTTTCTAAAAATATAAGGGAGCTATATAAATCATGGTAATTTATTTATAATCCTTTTAGATTAAAACATTATCTAAAATGCTTATACAATGATGATGCAAAAATTATTTAATTATTGAAAAATCAATACAGTAACTTTGAATAAAATCATAATAACCATTAAAAGACCAAAAATATTGACCAAATCTTATTACTAGAGTATATATCTACCATAATCATCCAATAGTGAATTTATTGACCATTTGGATCGATATGAAAAATATTATGATAGTTATAATATTTTATTTAAAGTGACGTCAAAATTGTCACATTCAAGTTGTAATAAATATAACATTAATAATGATGGATTCTATAGGTTATATATTATAATATATATAGTAATATTAAATATAGTAGATTTATATTTATCATAGGAATTTTTTTAATTTTTATTCAACAAATAATTTTATTAAATAATTACACAAAACTGATGTTGAAATGATTTTGTTAATTGAAATATCAAATTAATGTTTTTAAAAATTTTAAAATAAATAAAATTTTGTATTATTAATATATCAAATTAATTTTCTAGATTTATTTTTCCTCATAGTTATATAATAATAATTTTTTTTTCAAGTATAATATATTATCTTGATATTTTTAAAAATCCATAAATTCAATATTGTTAAAATTGACACAATTTTTTTTTTTGTAAAATATCAGTTTTATAAAATAATTTTTTAAATAATTTTTTAAAAAAATATTTAAAAAATATTTTATGTTATAAAATATTGTAAATTACATATTTATGATTTTATTTACGTCATAGAAGTTAATCTTTTACCCTTTTAATACTGAAATGTTTGGTACCCAAGTTAAAACGAAATAGAATAACTAAGCGATAAATTAAAATGATAACATTCAAATTGATAGTTAAAATGTCTAAAATTCATTTTTTATGATATTATAACCTTATATAATCTAAAATTCTAAATTAGAATATTTTACCAGGTTTTTGGATGTGGTTTTATCTTTTTATAAATTAATACTTTGGAAGATTCCAAAAGTTCCACTGATCTCAATTATAGAAGAGAACCTCCTACCTCACCTATTAACTTTATATAAAGCCTCAAATATCATCCATACTCTTAAAAATTGCCTTATAAACATCCCTGGTAACATTAAATATGTTCTAATCATCTCAAAATACAAACTCTAGTTCCTTTAAAGGGATATTTTGTGGGAGCATGCCGAAGAAGAGGTAATCTCCTCTACTGATTTTTTGAAATTATTTGTTCTCATACTTCATCTTAATGATTTGGTTACATAATAAAGTAATAAATATTGTATAAATTATTTTATGATATGTTATTATGGTTATAGAAAAACCATATTCGACCTTCTATCCATCCTACTAAAAACAAAACCACCACGTGTGTGTACGTAAAACTTATTATCTCCACGGTTTGGTGTATTAATTTTTCCACCAACATCTTACATGGATGGATATAATGATGGAAATAATATCTATATTTTATTATTATAACACGATATGGATTCCTGAATAAAATTATTCCATCCACTTCCAGACCATTTCACAATTATGGTAATTATATCGCTGCTCGTGCATATGTATGACCTACTATCTCCATGATGTGATGTGATTAATTATAATTGATATTAAATAAATAATGATTATATAAATTAATTGAATGAACAAATATGATATATATCAAAATAATAATTTTTTTAAATGATAAAACTATAATATAAGAAGAGGAACTAATCTAACAAAACATTCGTAAGAAAACAATGAAGTTAATACCTGATGGATGAGTAATAATGTTACTAAAAAATAGATGATAATATGATCATATATGATGAATGTGATATGGAATAAGTAAATTAAATCATTTAAATAACCATACAGGAGGTTATAATGCATATAAAGGATAGTATACCTAACGTAATGGATTATGGTGTCTCACTTTTTATTTTTGTGGGACATATGGCTTATATACCACATATTTCTATTGAGTTTTGTTTATGCTACATAAGAATTTTATTATGGTTCTTATTATGAATGTTATCATGGGATTATAATTTTATATATTTTATTAATTATACTATATGACTGATTATTAATTGGTAAGGGGTAATTTTGTAATCCCATTATTATATGAGATTGTTTATATGTAAGTATTTCATAGGGTATAATTATCATCCTTGTCCGTGATTCATAATTATGTGTTCCGAAAAATTATTTCTATTATTATAAAACATTTTAGATTATATTTGACCCATGGGTGAAATTTTATTAAACAGTATGAATGGAATCTTTTGTAATTTTTTATAAAAGCTACTTTTTTAATTTTCTAGAAATGTATGACCATAATGTTTTTTATCTTATATGACATGAACAGATTTTTACATTTTAATAACACATTATCTCCATAAATATTCCTCTACATGTTTTCAAAATTATTTTAATATAAATTATTTTATTTTAAAATTTTGTTTCATTTGGAGAAAAAAATATTTTTTTAAAAAAACAAGAGTTTTTTTCCTCAAGAATTAATTTCAAGTGTTCAATAAAAATTACGTTACATATATGATGGAATTATTTAATAGTGTTATGTTTAAAGTATACTATCCCTATTCTTCATATGGTTTTATTATGTTTTTTGTGGAATGAAATTAATGAAATCTGTTTTTTACATGGATTATGTTATTATGGAATTATGTTTAAGAAACCAATTTTATTCCATGGGATATGCTATGATGAATGATTATGTTTTTGTGGAATACATAAGAATGATTTAATTATGAGGTTGATTTTACCTATATCTCTCTCTAATGTATTGGGTAAAGGATTATATTTCAAGATATAGACATGAATGGAAAAACAATTAAATCCAGTTTCGTAATATATGGTTGCAATGAAAAGTAAATATTGTTAAGTAATACAGGGCTGGAATATAAAGTAAACCTTGTTAATAAATGGACTTTTTCATCTATGGTGGTCTTGTAAATGACCCTTCACTAATGTGGTAAAGATGTTTTATGATTATGTGTTTTCCAAAATTCAATGTTTTAAGAAAAATGATATTTTCTCATCGCTCTTGTTCCATTATGATTTATGCCTCATTACTTAAAATGATTTATTTCATGAATCACAATTTAGATATTATTTACATAGGGTATGATTTTAAAAATTTATAATCATGTTTTTACATTCATATGTTTATGTTTTGTTTAATATTTTCCATGTTTACCCTTACTAATCATTCGACCCCACCCTTTTTGTGTTTCTTTTCACCATGATATGAAGAAGGGTATTAAGTAAGGTGTGCCAAAACTGGGTTATGGTTATGAATGAAACTGAAAGGGATGATGTAGATCTTTTTGGAACTAGTTGTTTTTGATTCCTAGTTTCCAAAGACACTAAACTAATACATTCTTTAGGAATATGTTTGGGTCATTATTATGTTTTCTGTAAAAGTTAGGTAATTTACTTGTACATAAATATTATTCTAATTACACATAATGTTCTTAGATTTACCAAGAAGTGGAATATCTTACTTCGAGGAAGTTAACTAAATAATTGTGTGGTCTAGAAACACAATGGTGGAACTCAGAACATTTGGGTGCCTTGGGTTATCCCTGACCTCTCATCCCTATATTCCATATTCATCAATCAACTCTTTATAGAAATGAATTAATATTTATGGAATATCTTTCTCCAAGATAGAAGAATCTAAACTATATCAAATAAAGGTCCACATCAAAAAAATTTAAACGTCAATAATAGAAGTGCCCAGTCAAAATACCTTAAACTATCAAAATATAATGTCTACTATAAAAGTCCCTAAACTACAATGATAGAAGGTTTGAGCTTAATGATCCTAAACTACAATACAATGATATTTTAGTTTTCAAGTGTTTAAAACAACTATCTAAGGGATAGAAAATTCTTTCCAAGGTAAAAAATCAAAAATGGAGTAGGAACATCAACGAGGAATCACATATCAGTGGGAATTCATGAGCATTCCTTCAAAAAAATATTGTATGTTAATCACTCAAATATAGGACTTGGGGTCAATTTTCTATTACATGTAAGGTATTTATATAATGGATGGCCTATGAAACATCTCAACTAATACATATGCTACTACCTAGAGTTTCATCACCAGATAGTGACATTCCCCCTTCATACAAATGAGATGTATCTATGTTAGGACATTCATTATAGAGTTCTTCATCCCTGAACCTGTGTTCACAATGTAAAAACATGATATTATTGGCGGTATATTTTTAACTACAAATGACATGATCCATGTTCTCATGGGATATATAGTGACATCCTGGTACCTTGCCTCAGATCTATCCAAAAAATTCATTCACCCAAAAATTCACATTTTTTACCAGGAGACCCCAATATGATAAAATAGGATATACCAATGAGGAGTTTCATTTTGGAAGAATTCATGTGAAATTCTCAAGATAAATATTCTATTCTTCATTCATTAAAATCCATATGGTAATTTTGATATTGTATGGTGTAAAGGAAGGGTGGATTGGATAAATCAAATGTTGTCAAGTAAAGCCAAGCACTCAGGTTCAGAAGTATCCCCTTGATAACACCTGTAAATCCTTTTTTAATATAATCTGTATAATTACAATCAAGGGGGTTCATATCAAATCCCATTATATGCTCATATATGGGAATAATTATCCATGTTTACATTGGAACTATATTCATTTCATTCTAAATGAATCTTATTATAAAGGGTGGAATTCTGTTGGAACCGATAATTGAATGATATGCACATTATTGGTGATGATTTATAAAGAGAGTAAACATTGTGAAAATATTTATATTTATTGAAAAAATGTATTAGAAGTTTTATCATATCAGAATATGGTCTTTGGATTTGATAATAATTTTTTTTTATATTAGGCCATTTTTATACCAATTTTTCTTAGAATATTATTATAATTATTTATGACTATCACTCCAACATTATCCAAAAATATATAGAAATCCCACTAACTAGAAATGAAAAGGCTCAACCATTGGCCCATATGGGACCAAGGACAACCATGCCCAAAGGGAGCCATCTTGATCCAACCAGTGTATACTAGGAGGAATATTTCCCACATGTAGTGCGTGGACTCATGTCCAAGGGCTATATTGCGTGATACTGCAACCAAAAATATAATAGAGTAGGAGCTTATAGGGATGAGTCCTGATTGGTGGTGTGTGAAAGTGGTATGGATTTCAAACATCGTTTCCATCTCGAATAGTTCCTAGTAAGTATATGGCTTATAAAGCAGAGTGATTCATGGTGGAGGTTTTGATGTTGGACTCATTTATAAGAAGGCATTGTGAATCCATATTAGAAACCCATCGAATAATATCACAACTATCTGATCTTCAATATCCATCTTCCATTGATTTCATGTACATCACATAATTTGAAATCATCATACTCCATAACTCCCATGTAGCACACTTTCAAAATAAACTAATCAATAGACAAGAGAGAAACAATAATCCACTACAATGACATTGAGACAAATTTTGGAATTGAAAAGAAGTAATACACGTAACGTCATCATGAATTTATTTGGGGAACATATTATTTCATAATAACCTATAAAATGAAATTTTGAAATAACAAGTTGTCATCACGTAATGATCTATGAAACATGAAACTATAAGGATGGAGTTCGACGAGCCACCATAAAAAGATGTTGTAAGAAAGGAATATGGTCACCATTAGCTCATATTCTATCGCATGAAGAGTTATGACCATGTAAAGAATCCATATTTTGTAGGTTTTATTGGATGAATTAATTACAATTTTTAAGATGCTGTCATGAAACATCATAGAAGAAAACTGGATAATTGCATGATCGATGATGTGACCATGAAATGAAGAACAAATAATCAAATCAGTCTATCATCACTTATATTATACCCCTTCATGTGATGGATTTCCAATGCAATAGAAACACATGCCTTTTAACCTGACAATGTTCAGTGAATAAAGTCTTTGCATTGAGACAGCCGCATGATTATAAGAACCCATAACGTTAGGAACCACGAATCATGTGATACAATGGTGGTGATAGGGAAAGGAAAGTAGGATGACACAAAATCTTTACCAAAAGAGGAACATATCCCTTCATCATGAGATCTTCTTGCTTGTGGATAATACTACATATCCACCTCCACAGCCAACCCATGCGGCATTCCACTGTACAAAGTGGAATCATCCTCGACCTCCATCATCCTCTATTAACCATACCCCCCTGTGAAAAACACACACAATAGAGAGGAGAGGGAGAATTGGAGAAGGATATCATAAATAAGACTAGATCATCCACTAGATCAATGAAATAGTTCATGTAATCATTGGATCTTTCATGAGTTCCCTATAAAAACAACCTTAAATGATCCCTCTAGGATAATTCTACAACGTGATGGGTTAAAAATAATGAAAAGATCCCTATTGTATAAATTATTTAGGAAAACGACCATGGTAATTCACATTTTCTTGTGGAAACATCATGGAATGAATGTGAACTCATGAGCATGCCCTCAACTTTTCTGAGTAGACTTCAGGATGGGAGGCACTGAAATGTACCATCATCCATGAACCCTCACATATATTTAGACTTTCATACCCTATACGTGTTTCCCATTCCTTGTGTATCATCCTTTAGAGATCATGTGTCCAGATTATTAGCATGTGAACTCTATTATGCGGTGCATAAACATAGATTAGATGAGCATCTATTGGCCATGAAATGTTGAAATATGAATATCCCTTGATTCCATGATGTCTCAAACTGACTACTATGTGATGGACCTCAGACATGAGGCACACCCATGCCAATGCGCATGGTCATGCACCAGTTACCATGTAGGCCCTCATGCAATACAAAAAACCCATGGCCTTTTGATGCTCACACACATCCCTAGGAATGATTTCCTCATCATGAAACATCCCCAAAATTATCTTCCAATGTATTACTACTCTACATAAAGCGTGTTCCTTCACTCAAGAATGTAAAGGATTTGATACAAAACCCCCCACTCATGACCACATAACCCATCGCAAGACCTATTTGAGGTCACAAGGGTCACATGAACAAAGGACCCTCCTATAGATACATCATATGAGGTGTTCCAAAATATGTATATTGACTTGTAATATGTGAGAACTCTTGGGGAGGCCCTCCCATTTCCACAAAAGACTTTGTAGGTGCATATTTGGAATGAAAAATCTATCCATACACTCTAATTCCGTGAGAATATTGTCCATTCAACGTTGAGGCATTATCCCATAGGGTATTTTAATTCAATATTCAAGAAAAATAATGTTCATAAACATGGTCAAATGACCCCACCATGTGATTAATTCAATATCACAAGATATAAAAATTATCCACTGGTCTTGAAATTTCTTTAGGTGACCATGGATAATTCATGTTCGTCACATGACAAGCCTTGGATAATTCAGGCTGACCATAAGATAAATTATTGACATATTAGAATTTTCAGATGATTTCTTATAGACAAGTTAGGATGAACATGTGACACCATATAGACATTCCAAATTATATCCACTATACATGTCATTATTGTCACATGAAAACCTAAAGACGGGATGGTAATATCATGAAAAGAATCATAGTCATGTACTATTTGATTATGCCAACCATCTTTTACATTTCCACTGTGATCATGCAGAAACATCCAAGGCAATTCAGTTGATCAGGATAAAGTCCATAGACATATTCTCTTTGAACATGGGGATTATCATAGACGTGTCATATTCGATCATGTGATTCATTTGAGATATGTCAAGCTGAATCCCATGGATAGGTCTACCTTGCCAAGATGACACCAATACATGTCTGGTGGATAATCAAGTCATGTCTAGAAGGTAGCCCTGACATGATAGGAAAATCCCCTAAGACATGTCAGCTTCTTTTTGCAAGCACACTTAAACTCATTCCATGCGGACCTCCATCCAAGATCCTTTAGTCATATTCCACTTTAAAAAGGGATTTTTCCTTAATGAGATAGGTTTACACACTCATGATACTACCCATTGGTTTCATTATCTTGGGTAGATAATTCTTGGTAACTGTCTATCTATATCTTCCAGAAAATAGAGAATAAGTATACTAAAGGGAATCCATCCTGATATAAGACCATAAAAATCATAAAACCTCTAGGGAAACCTTAGTGTGTAATTCCCAATCAACTGAACTATGATAAATATGATTCCTACATTAACCTAGATACTTTGGTCTCCTACCTAAGGACTCAGCTCAGATAGTAATAAACATTAGTATAATCCCATGATGTCTCCGACATTCAATCCATCGAACCCTAATCTATTCCAAGGGATGATAATTCTACCTCTTCCACCAAAAAAATAGGAACCCAAAAGAACTTCTAGAACTAGGATTTCTTCCATTACCATGATATGTAGGATGCCTCCATAAGGACCTTGCTCCATACCAAACACCCTTATAGGGAAACCTCAGTGTGTAAGCCCTGGTCACTTACATAATATGATAAGTCCCCCAATATTATGGCATCTATATTGGTATTAGTACCTAGAAATCCTAAAATATAAAGAGAAACCTTAGTGTGTAAGACCTATTGAACTGAATTATGAGAACACTTATATCTTATAATAACCGGGATATATAGGATTCCTTCCTAAGTCATGATCTCAAATATAAATCCACTTCAGTATAAGTCCCCCCATGTCTCTAATAATACAACCCTTGAGACCCAATTAGTCTCATGGGTTTATCATTCTTCCACCTCCACTAGAAAATTGGGAACCCAACTGAATAATAATAACTCAGATTCATATCATAACCAGGATACAGACGATACCTTTCAAAAGCCTGAGCTCTATACCATACACCCTTACAGGGAAACCTCAATGTGTAATACAACCTCAGTGATGTAATATGGTGTATCACCAAATATCATGGGTCCATCATGGTTTAATCCCCTAACATGACTAAAACCCCATGAATAAAAATAATGTCATCAAGCATGATCACCAACCATATCTCATCAACATGTTAGGGGAACTCTAATCTTTGAGAAATATGATTCATACTGTATACTAGATATGTTGGATGACTCTATGAGGCCAATGATTCAAATGGGTATTAGTACCGAAATAATATACTAAAATTCCTAAAGACCCATGTAAAAAATAATGTTTCTAGGTGTGATAACACACTTTATCCCATTTGTGGGTTATGGGTTAACTATACTATGAGAACACTGATTACTTTATAAAAATAATACACCATAATACTTCCCAAGGCCCGATATCTAAAGGTAATCCACTTTTCTGTAAGACCCTATATATTCTGTAACTCTACCACACCTACTCATCCATCAGTGGATTAGAAGTGGTCTCATACATGTGAATCATTTTTAGTGTAAGACCATACCAAGATCATAATCGAACTATAATGACTCTAACTCCTATTATAAAAGAGGTCACATATAACACCTTCCTAATTCCCAATCTCGATACCGTATCCTCAATGAGATGGGTAATACTACCTCTCACAGGGGCAATTTGTTGTGTATGCCCCTTTCAAATATTCTCTCAAGAAATGTGTCTCATATTCCACTATCAATTGTTTCTCACATTGATCATGACATGCATGTGCTTATAGATTGGTGATGTATGTTTGATTAGATATCATCTTCACTCAAAGGGACATACTCTAGAGGAAGAAATTGAGGGTAGACTTATATGAATAACTCACACTGAAGTCCCCTTTTGCTGTATCTATCACAATGCAGACACCAATAAGAGAGCTGAGTAGATTATAATTCTTGTCTTAATAATGATATGTAGGATACCTCGTCGATGAATGAGCCTAGTATTTATGTCCTTATTGTATAACATAAAACAACATGGATTAGTCAAGCCATTCGAACTTAAAATACAAAACTGAACTATGTTTGTTTTGATTAATATTCTAACAAGATACATAGGATGCCCCATAAAGGATAAATCCCATATCCAAGACACCACCCGCCTACTTAGACATCAATAAACTCTATTGTTCCTAAACATGCTAATAAACTAAATCATTATAAATAAATTATATAACCATAGAGAACCAATTATATGTATAATAGTTGTTCCTAAAAATCAAGGTTGAATAAAATTATTTAAATAAGGGTAACCAGTCCCATATTAGGGAATCCAAAGGATTTCATGAATATTCCATAACTACATTAGGGATTCCCAGAGTAAAAAACAATATCCCTAAAATGGTTTGATGATCTCGACCTCCCATCCTCTCAACTAATACGAGTTATTATATTCCATTGGGTCTCTAACCCCAATTGGCCACCTAACTTTGGAATGAACATCCATACTCAGTTATAGATATGGGAACCATTTGAGTTTCTATTAAAGAGAAAAAAGTTAAAGCCTGATGGGAGGAGTTGTGAAGAACATTAAACCCCTCCTCACAACCTAGTATCAGAGTTATGTATTTTACCAACAAGAAGTTTTAATATTATAAAACCATTAAAATTAATATATAAAAATAATTTATCACTATTAATCTCAGTATGTTTAATTTCTAGGTTATAATGGCTAGGTTAAAATAATGATATTAACAATATTAAATTGTTTTTTTTAAATTAACTATCATGTGTAACACAATATAAGATATTGTAGTGTGATGTTCGATCTTAACTTTCTATAGAATATAACAAAATGAAAACATATTGTATAGTTTAGTGCAAGCCATCAATGAATTTTAATTTTTCTAAATAAAATTTCATAAAAACATAAATTGTTACATATGGATTCCTAAATAAATAATTTCATAAATCCCTAGATTTCTTTTTCTAGATACACTTAGAAGGTTATAATAAGTTTCCCATGGATGAAAGACTCACGATAATGATTTTGAACAATTTTTTATGTGTATTATTGGAAATATACATAGCACACTATTAATCATATCTTCAATAAATTTTACTTTGTTAAAACCCTATATAATATCATGGATGAAATATTTAAAGTGGATACTCTTAAGGTTATGATTTTAAATCCCTTCATACTCAATATAACCTCCAAAAAAACTTTTCCAATTAAATTAGTTCAACCCATGCATTTTTTTGAATCTTACCATCTGATGTGGAGTAATAGGAAGGTAAACATATATGATAAGTAAACAATCAACAAGAAAAATATTATGATATATATATGATAATTTATTATGTTGGTGTAATTTAAAAATATGGGTTTAATTGGGAATTTAATCTAAGAAATTTTTATATTTTATAGGAAATAAATTAATGTTTACTATATGAAATAAAATTTATTAATATTTTTTATTTTTAAATACCTCCCCCCAAATATAGGTTGTATAAAGATTAGAATTTATTTGACTTTCATAGGAATCTTGGGACATGTAAGATGTGGTAAAATGTTTAGGGGTTTAAAGGGAGGATCATTCATATGTTTTTTTATTTATTATGGGATGGTCATAACCCAAAAATATGATATAGAAGGTTTAATATTTGTGATATAGATCAAAAATATTCAAAAACTAGACAAAATTATTTATGGAGTTGGAATACAAATTAAACATCCACATGAGTAATATTAATGTAGAATCTCTCTCTTAAAGTCTTGTAGCAACTTCATATGATTTTTTGGATTCCTATATGAAAGAAAACTATTTTTCTGATACTTATGGAGAGGGTAATTGAATTTATGACATATTAGACACCATGTGATTTTGGTTACGGGGATGTAAATGGTATTTTTCCATGCTTGAAGAAAATTGAAGAATTCTTGTTACATGAGATTTATAAAGATCCATCTTTTTATTTTTTAAATATTTCCTAGGATCTTGATGTTTTCTTTATGGGAAATCTTATTATTGTTAAATGAAAAATATAACTAGTGTATGAAAATTATGTTATATTTTTAATATTATATTTTCTAAAATCTATTCTAGGTTTTCAAATCACATTACCAAAATAATTTCCTCTTCAACCATAAATCTTAATTTTTCACAATTGCATAAATAATTATCTCTAATTCATCTTTGTAAAAAATATTTAAATTTACAATTCATTAGGAATAAGATGTTCCATAAACAAAATATTAATTAAGAAATATGTCCATGGAATTTGTAGTCAAATCCAAAATGATACATAAAATATACCATAGGATTAAACCTCAGGAATTCTATAATCTAAATATATTTCCACATTATCTGAATTTTTAATTGTGGAAAGTGAAAATGGTTTTATATTAATCATTAGGAATAATTAAAACATGAAAACATCTCAAAAAATATTCCCCAAAATAATAATAACTTTTCCATGATAACCCACCAAGATTTAATTAATTAAATGGAATTATATTGTGTTTTATTCTCATCACATTACATAACTTCCTATAGTTAGTCAACACTAAGAAATTTTCTTTCACCTTGAATACGAAGATATCATTTATTTCATTTTCAATTATTTTAGGTCTACAAATATTTAGTATAATTTGAGTTAACGATACCCACAATATATAAAAAAGGGGTATATTAAAAATTTATTTAAAAACATATTAACTATTTTTATAATATCCTCTAACAATGGGTTTTTTTGGTATTTTTTATTATTTACTATAAAGTCAAACTTTATTTTTAATAATGATAATATGAATTGAAATTTTATTATTAAGGCTTTGAATATAATCTAAATTCCACCCCAACTAAAATAACATTTTCCTTCCAAATGTTGAAAATTGGTTATATTGGATGGGCAGTATGTTTTTGGAAATTATTATTAGAAACATATCATTTCTCATTAATAAGGAATACATTAAATTTGATAGAAATGGTTTAAATTCCATTTTAAGTTAGTGTGTCGGAATTTAAAAGAACATGTGTTAACTAATATTTAGAACATACCTTTATAATGATGAAACTATTGATTTTTTTTCAATATAATACAATAATAAAAATTAAATGCAATTAAAATATTGATCAATCAAAAAACAATTCACCTATTTCAACCAAATTAGTTTAAAAACCTTAAAAATAGATATTTATTACTCAATGAGTTTATAGATATACAATTTGTTCTCAAAATAATTATTGAATTTAAAAATTCATTATCCAATCTGAAAAAAGATTGTTTAATAACATGGGAGAGTATGGAAACATAATATTTATAAAGGGGTATTTAACTTTTTGTATATATATATAATAATATAAATCATCTATTATGAATATGATCATTGTGATTACCTATTTTTGCTGTCATGGGAAAGAGTTTCGATGTCATAATACCAAAATATCCCATTGTGAAAACCAACTTAAAAATATTCAATACACAACATTTTTAGTGATCTTGAATGTTTTATAATAATTGACTAGCCTATTCAGTTTCTAGAAAGATGAAAACCTCATGATATGAAGCATAAGGAAAAATGTATGTACCGGGAGATTTATAGAAATGAATAAACATATAATCATTCGGTAATATTGATATAGATAACATAATAGTATGTATTTGTATTCACTTTATTAGTCATAAAAATTATTTTCTGCAGGAGGAATAACAATATCATTAAAAAGAGAGATTCTTTTTTAGATGATTTTTATATATATTTATAGACATTCTAGCCTTCACATTCTATCATTATGTATAGGATATTTATTTTTTTATTTTTTTTAAATTATAATATGGATAAGGTGGTTATACGCCCATAAGTTACCATTGATAATGTCCCACACCATCATCAAGCATGCATATAGATAAGGGTTGGACTCAGGTAGAATTGGAGGAGAAATAAAATAAAAAATTTCTAATTTAAATCAAAGGATTGGGTTATTGATCTGTATGATAGGTTTAAATAAAGCCTTTTAAATATGAATTATTATGTAAAGGGACCTATAGTTGAATTTTGGGAGTCTTTTAAATGAGGAGGTTGTAGTGGGTTATAGAAATAATCCACTGTAACCCCAATAAATATCCTCCATAGTTCACGGAGTTGGGTAGTAGTAAGGAACCACTACTCATTTGATATATGTCATAATGGTATCCTCTCTAGAATATTATGATCCATATTACACTTTTTTTAAATGAGGAGGTAATGGGGTTTGTGGGGATTTAAAATATAATCATCACTTCAGGTTTCTTTTTATCTAATCACAGAAATGTGATCTAATCCTTCCTTCACATTATTATCCCATTATACATTTTATAAGGGGAATTTGTATTGGATATATCCCCTAATTTATTTTTTCATGTGATTTAATAATATGTTTCATATTATATGACTATTGTATATAGTAAGCCACATTATGAGATTTCATGCCACTATCATTTCTTATTATATTATAGGATTTTTTGATATCATGAAGAAATACCCATGAAAGTAATAGGGTTTGAATAGATATATCATATGGAATTTTATGTGATTTCATGAAAAATTATTAGATATATATGGTAGTTAAAAAGTATTTTAAAGAGTTTGAATAAATCTTCCTTGATGGCTAACATTAAATAATCTATTTTATAAGATGAAAAAAAACATACATGGGTAATTCATTTTATAAAATCATAAAAGACCAATGATCTTCTAAAAATTACCCTATATAGGATCCTATTATCAAGAAATAGTGTTAAAAATTCTCATTCATAAGTAGATAAAACTCCCATACCATGAACTCCCTTATCATTCCTCCTTAACATCATGAGGAACTAGCATATCATGGAGTGTATAAGATCTCGCTCCTATAATGAGTGACTAAATTATTTCTTGTTGATAAATTTCGAGGAGTTAATTCATTGAGATACATCTTGCTGATATTCATATAGCTAATATAATAGTGATTAATGATATATAAATATGCGTAACAATGTAAGGTACACATATACAGTGTCATCATTTACATCTTACATGTGGTTTCTTTTATGTATCCTACATATATTGGTTTAGATTTGTATATTTTTTCCATAATATTTAATGTGTTTTTTTATCATTTAAAATAATCAATTGTATTTGAGTCTTACAATGACTTCAGATTTAGGAAATCATGCTGAGAAATGATATTTTTTGTAAAATTTTATTTCTTGTTGTGTTCTTATCGAAAAATTTTATTTGCAAAATTGTTTCATCCAGTTTATTCATGGAGTATGATATGGAGTATCAAAGTCAGAGAATTATAAAAAACCCTCAGTTTTTTAATAGTCAATGTATATGACTTTTAGATATCAAATCTTTTAATACAATGGCACTACAATTTAAAAAATACAACATCATATGTCTCTTTCAATATTGGTTGAAATCATAAACTAAAATATAGTACGTAAGTGTATATCATAGAATACTCTATAATTTGTTATAGTAGTTCTATTAGTCATATAATATGAATAATGAATCATAAATATTTTATAAATACATACTTATAAATTGTAACTGACAATTTGAGTAAATCTTTAAGTATTGTTGATCAAGAAAAACTATTTTTGTTTAAATTAAATTATGAATAGAATAATATAATTTATAAATTGTTTAAATATTATAATAAATGGTATTTTGGGATATATAATAACGTGAAAAGTGTCTATAAATTACTTAATTATTATATGTTCATCATTAAATAATGAATCATTTATTAATAAATATTAAATAATATTAAATTCGATTATTGAAAAAACATTTTGTAATTCATATGGAATTCTATATATCATAAAAATAATTTGATTATTTAGAAACAATAAGTGTTTGTTTTTTAATATACAAAAGAAAATAATATAACATTTTTATATTTAAAATATAATTTTATCACATCTAAATAATTTTAATTGTTCAAATTCAAGCCTTATTTGAAGATATTCTTTAAACATAATAAAGTGGAGATTTTATTAATTATTTATTAATTTTTTGAATAATATTAATTATGTTATATTAAGATTATGTAACATGTTAATATAATAAAAAATTATTTGTAAATTGATTATATTTTTTGTAATATCATATATTTAATGTGAAATGGTATATAATATCAGATATTAATGAGTTGATTGTATTAATTGAATATGATATGATTATATTAAATATCATTAATTGTCAATTATGAGTATAAAAATTATAATGCGTTTTTAATGAACTTTTATTTATAAATTTTTAATAAATGTTTAAATCAGGTTTAAATAATTGAACTGTTTATTTATTTATATGCTTTTACATTGTTTGTTATTTATATTTACAAATTTTCTATATTACGTATATGTGTATTTTTGTTTAAATATTAAAAATTCATATATAAATTATATTTCATACATCTAAGGAGTCACATTCTAGGAATGAAAATGGGTTTAGATTCCATATATTGTATCCCAGTTTTCTATTTAGATTTATTCTCATTACTTTTATATAGTGTTTATATATATTATGTGTAATATTTGTGTTTAATTGGAGTATTTTTTTAGCAATGTATCCCTGGGATGATGGAATATGGGGCCAACTTCCCACTGAATCAGAGGTTTATTTTGTGATCTAGAAAGGTTGGGTTGGATATATCTAGCTCTTGAATTAATCATGGGGAGATTATAAATATCATATAATGGAAAACCATCACACGATGAGTTCATGTTTTTTATGAATGAGATGTATTTGGATATGTGAAATTATATTTAGATTCTATTACTGGGTGAGTAACACAGATGGTGGGGTTTTTTAAGGACTTACACTTCCATATTTTTTTAATATATTTTTTAATTGAAGTAATTTAATTGCATACTAAATCATTAGACTAATTAATATATAATGAGAATAACATGAGATATGTTGGAGAGATTATATCCACATAGAAATACTAAGTGTCATATTTCATCCAAAGGGGAACTTATTATGGCTTTTATCATCTAGTCGGGTACTTTAATGATTTTCCGGGGTTCTAATGGATTATCTTATATATAGAAAACAAGAATTGAGGAGAACTAAAAAATTAGGTCCCCCAATCATTAAATTACTTATGTGATGCAATTATTTTGTAAACCCTAGTTTTTGGGATACTTTTGGAATAGATTTGGGTTTGTCCATATATTTGATTAGACAACGGGTTCTCTACCTAACTATACATGAGTCATATATGATATGATTGAGATGATTCCCTACCTAAATATATATGTTTTCAGATAAACAGTAATGTTGAATAATTGGATAATGATATATGGATCCTAGACTACATAATTGTTTTTTGAGTTTAAAACAGTTCATCATTTCAGTGGGAGGTCATTTTTAAAATATTTTATTATTATTTTTAATTAATTATACTTATATAATTAATTATTTTTTATCAATTATAACATCAATATGATGAAGGAAAAATTAAAAAATTTCTTAGATAAAATATAAACATAATACAAGAAACTCATAAGATTAGTAACTCATGAAATATTCATATGTGATGAAAATGTATATGAGATAAAAAAATCCCTTCTAGGGTAACCGATTGAGGATGTTTTCCAACATATGAATATAGAGTCTTAAGATAATCCAAGAACTATTAATATGGGGTTTAAAAGGAATTTTTTGAAATTTTTTATTAAGTTCGTTAACATCATATACTTAGTATGATATGGTAATCCCATGATAATAAATCTGATTGAGTATAATTATGAATTTGAGAAAATAAATATATCCTATATGGATTATTCTGTTTGTAGAATAGATCCTATCTTCATAGTTAAAAATGATCCATAAAATTTTAATATGTATAATAAATGATTTCTTGATATTATAAAAGTGATGAGAATATATGAGTTTCAAAAATGATTTCATGGTATTAGTTTCATATTGACGGTATAAATGGTTTAGAGTTCAGGCGAGAATAAGAATGGTTAGTTAGAGAATTAAAATTTGTTTTTTCAAGTTTCCATTTAAGGATGTTTACAAATATTTCTATCAATAAAAAATATTGATTCCATAACAAGGAATTATTCCAAATTTTTAAATGGGTTTATGGAAGTCTATGATATTTCCATGGAAGGTAGTGCTATCATACAAGTCAATTCAATGAATTTCATGTGTATATGATGGAAAATGTTTACTTAAGAATTTATTTAAATATTTTATTGATCAAAAAAGTTAATAATTGATATAACATTTAGTTTTTATTCATCTTATGAATCAAATAGTTTCTACTTCAAAGAGATTAATATAATGAAGTGTATCGGGCTCATATAGATCTAAGTAAAGAACTTGTATAAATGTATATTCTCCCATATAAGAGAATTGATGTTTTTTGTTGAAAACATATTTTTTAAGATCAATATGAGATTAATAATTCAATAAATATGTTTTGTGATTCACTAAATTATATTGAATGATTTGGATTAGTGAAAAGTGTTAAAATGTTTTTATCAAATATAAAAGTCTTTTTTTATAATTTATTTCAAAAATTAAGGGGAGATGTTCTAATCACCCATTAGTGAAATATTTTTATGAATAATATTAATTTCAAAATAAAATTCTCCAAATACATTTAATATAATATATGATATAGAATGAATGATTTATTTATGAAATATTCTTATAAAAACTAAATATGTTTAATTTAATAAAAAATGATTTTTTTTTATCTTAGAAATATATTCAAAAAAGAATATAGTGTTTTTTTGTCAGTTGCAGTATGTTTTGTATCTTAAACTGTAATAAGTAAAGGATTTTACTAGTCAAAAGATATGTCAATTTTCACATAATAAACTAAATACTCTAGGACTTATGATTGTAAAGATAAATATGAATATAAACATTTAGTTATTGCAAAAAATAAATTTCACTTTATCTTTAAAATATTTTCAGATGTTTTGTAATTTTGTAATTCAAATAGTTTAGTTATTTTATGAATGATTTCGTGAAAACTTTTTATGGAATGGGTTCCATGATTAATAATTATATAGGTATTAGGTAAAATAATATTATATATTATCATTTTAATGTTGATAAATTAAGAAGTTTCAATATGTTCATGGAGTTTAGTAGTAGGAATATAATTCCTAAATATAATAATAATTAAAAAATTAGATCTTCATAGATATTAATCACAAAATATTATTGTGTTGTTTCATATGGTGGTGACATAAATGTTGTTGGAAGTATTTATCAATGTCATGAGTTAAGAAAAACCAAGAAAGTACAATAGAAAAAAATATTCCATGAAAAAATATCTTATATTATATATTATATAGGAAATTATATAGGGTTATGGTATGAATTGGGATAAGATTTTTATAACATTAAGTGTATAATATAAAAATTAATAATAATTTTATGATTCCATCACATTGAATGAATATATATTATTATATATTTCATGAAGTGTGGTGAAGATTCATCACTCAAAGTTTGACTTTAAGTTATCCCTAAAAAATGTCTATAATTAATTATTATATGTTATGAATAAATATTAAGGTTACCATGCATAAAATTCTTTTAAAGAGATAAATGATATTATCATGTGTTATAAAATGGGTTTTTTACATTGGATAACCTGAAATTTATACCACGTTGATTATTTTACACTATATCATTACTAAAGCTGGGTTTCATGAATAATATTTATATTCACCATTATGTGAAGATAGAGAGGTACCTATAAAGAGAACCTCTATAAATTGATTCATTTTTTATTTAAGCATTGAGTCCAAACAAATCAGGGGTGGTTGGGTATGTTGCGGATCATGTCATCAGTTGGATATCAATAAAGATGGAATTTATTCGCTTGTTTTGTTAGTATCAAAATATTGTCCCTCATTTAAATATGATGTAGTGTTCCTAACTACACATTACATTCACATATGATGTTGTTATCTATTCAAATATGGGACATGTTATTCACTCATCCATAATGGTGAATTAAATTCAATCTATTCATCAACCTATATATACTATACATAGAGAATAGATAGAATATGAGTATGATATACGGGATTTTCATACACCATATATTTTGGTCATTCGATTTCATATATGTATGGATTGTATGATAATACATGGTAGCATGTGATGTGATTGGTCAACATAGGTATAATGATACACGTGTTTGATGGATATCATGAAAAATACCTTAATAGATTTTGTGAATTTATGATTTTATAGAGTATTCTCTGTTCACACTTCTATGTATCCTGTGACTAATATTTTTCTCAACACTACAAATTCACAAAGGGTCAAAAATTGTTTTTAAATAAATAGGTATTGAGATTTAATCTTTGAATTGAACTAAAATTATTTTGGAGTTAACACAGAAGAATTTTAAATGTGATTTTAAAAAATATTACATATGATGTGATATAAGGTTATGTTTATCATATCTTTTTATAAAAGTGTTTTGTAAGATAACCAGAATGAGTTTTCTATATGGATTCACAAGTAATTATAAATTATTTAATATAAGTTCAAATTTCATATAAGTCATTTTCCCATTTCTGAATGTGTGTGATTATAGGAGATATTCTCAAAATTCCAATTTATATGTGACACAATAGGCCATGTGATATTATATTATTAAGGTATATATAAAGGAATGAAATGATATTCCATGTCAATACCATATCATATATTATTTTAAATTCATTAGATATCATAAGTCACATCAAATAGAAGTTGTAGGGTAAGACAAACAACATTGTTAGACATGGTAAATGATGCCATGACATTATTGTGGAAAATTATGGTTGCAGAATGTTAAATGTAAATGTTCAAGTGCGTATTTTACAATATATATAATTAAGTAAAATATTTTATAACATGAATATTTATCAGACATAGTATTAATTTGATAAATTCATGAAAATATGAGGATCATCCTTGAGGGAGTTTATTTAGACTACAATAATACGATTGTGGTGAGATTAATTGTTTTTACATTGACCAAACTCTAATTTATTGTAGCTTTGTTCTCCTATATCTTGAAAATCCCAACATTAACATTACATTGATGATGGAGGACCTCAATTTATTGATTAATGATTTAGTTTAATCCCATTGATAACTTTGATGGATGTATGTCCTTAGAATACCACATTGTGATCTTTATTAAGCCCATAGGATCGTTATTTTTTATGGTACCATTGTAGAGAATATGTAGGGAACACATATATAGCATCATCATTTCTTTTTTACATTTGTTTTCATTTATTAAGAATATTTAATCTTGGTTTGGGTTTATATATAAGATCCACTATGCTAAATAAGGTTTGCAAGGTCAATCGAAACCTAGTAACTTCATCACACTATTTTGATATAAGATCCTCATTATTATCAACATTTGTGATTCTCTTCACTTTCATCTAATTTATAATTTTTTATGTTGATGACTTGGATTTTTACTCAAATAATGGATTTTCACCTTTCGTTTCATAACTAGATCATTCATTTATAATGGTTAGAGATGTCTTCAGATTGATAAATACACATTTTATCTTATTATTTTACATTATTTATCCAATTAGTTTCTCTCTATTTAGGGTAAATTAAATAAAATTTATAGATTATTTGAGTTTAAATATTATGGATTTGTAGTTATGTGGTCCTAGATACATGTAAATAATTATCTTCACCTCAATAAATGTGGTTTTGGTATTGTATCTTCATGCGGTGAGTCTTCTTCTACATATGTTTGCTGGATTATTTTGATGTGTATTTTTTACCTTATTATTATTTTTAGAAATTTTATGAGATTTGTGCATTTTTTAGTATATGGTGGTCAGTGCATGAATGTATGTATAATTTGATAGCGTAATGATCTATATTGCCTTTATATATTTTTCATCACAAACATTTTAGCTTATATCATCATTCTTCTTAGTAAATTTATGATTATGTTGTTATTATTATTATTATTATTATTATAGTGAGCATGAATTAAATATAATTTATGTCCCCACAATAATGTGATAGACATTAATTGATTTAATATTCACTAAATAATTTTATAACCTTATATAAAAACATTATTGTAGTATTTTTAGTCAAATGAGGTACAATGTCTCATATTATATTTTTTTTAGCTGTGTGAGATATATATTTGGGACTAGGTTAATAGTGAATTTTTTTTGACATTTGTAATAGGATTTTATAGGTTAATAGATTTTGAAATGGGGTTCCAATGGAAAATGTGTTACTTCACAATGTGTACTTCATATGATTTGGATAAGGGGATTGGGTGTAGAAGATAACATTTTATAACCTCATTAATGATTTATAAAATCTATTTTTACCCCTGATTTCAAATAAATAAATGAAAATAAATTTTTATAATGGTTTTGTTTTATATAAAATCTTGAGTGATGATATTTTTAATGTGTGTGTATACTTGTGTTTTTTTATTGGTTAATGATTTCCTTGTATGTTAATTTTGGTTGTATATTAATGTATGAAAATATAAGAACCATATATAGAAACTTACCTTATATGTTTGATGTTATATAAAATAGTAGGTTTTATAGTGATATTTTTAGGGATATATATTTATGGGAACTTGGAATATACCTTTAATGATGGTTTTAATTAAATTATGATTTAATAAGATTTATTTCTCGAATATAGTTCATGGGGTTCAATGAAACATTGATTATGTGATCACACATTATTTATGGTCAATTTATGACATAACCCTTGGAATGATATAAAGAACACAATATTGATTAATTTATGAGAGTGACCAATGACTATCGACCTTATTGTAATGATTGGTATTCTAGATGATTTTTTAGAATCCATTTTTACTTTGAAGATTTATTTCATAATTTCCTTTACTGGAGATGTGGGAGATAATCCAAGTATAGTAATAATCCATTGATGTGAATTTTGTTTCACGGAATCAATCCAATGGTTATGATAATACAAGGCATGTACCAAGAATTTTGGAATAGGATGTGCCTAAATTCCCATCATAGTGTGGATGTCCAATAGGTGAGTGGGAACGCTCCTTAGTGGGTTAGCTAGTATAATCATGTCTTCCTTCCTTAGTGTATTGACTAAGAGAAGAGTTTGTTCCCTCATTAGTGTGTTCTCTAGGATGATACTGAGATCTCACCTTGGTATATTATGGATTTCATTAGTGTGATATATAGTGATTGGGCCTCTTTCATGTCACCTAGGGATACATACATGACCGAACTCTTGACTGGGATAACATCCCTATAAATAGATGATTTCTACTAGGGTACCCACCCTAAGAGAAGTCCCCATTATATACATTTGAATCTCTATGCATGAATACTAATCATTAAGGGTTATAAAAGTTCAAGGGAACACATAATATTAATAGTTATCAATTATTAATAAATATATTCTCTTCCCATATCATTTAAAACCCTTGAATACAAAATCCAAAGAATACCATGTTATCAAATTATATAAACCTATGATGCATTAACATACACTATATAACTTATGTAGCTTGAGAAAATCATGAATACTAAATTTTTTTAAGCTTAGTGTGATAATCTATTTTTAAGATAAGTGTTTCTACTTACAGAAAGAATGGGATTTTAGAATTATGATATGATACCATATGAAATAATTGATTATAACTACAATCCTTGGTAAATTTGATTAAATATTTTGGATTCAAGAATGTGGGAAGATGGGTTTTCGATGCCTGTACTATTCAAAGGTTGATATGGGTGGATTTTGTTCTTTAAGAAAGAAACTAGAGGTCTCTTGACCAAGTGGAAGTTACTCAAAATGGTTTCAAGGTGGAAGAATAAGAAATATCATATGGATAAATTTCAAACATATATATATAAATAGGTGGGTGGGGTTAATTTCATAGTAGATTCCTTTTTTAAGGATTACGTTTTGGATTGTTATTTGGAGTGACTGTAATGTCATATTAAATTTCTCCTCTATAATGAAATTAATGTTGGGAACTTGTAAAACCTAGTGGTTTACCCTGTATTAAAGTTACAAAATTCAAATTGACAAGAAATTATTATAGAATACATATATACTTATGTTGACTGATTTTTATTTCCATTTTTTTTTGTTCCATTTTTTGAATATTTTGTGAGATATCAAGGGTATATAAGATGTGTGTAACATCTTGGTATTTCCAATGAGTTTCCAATCCTTTTGGTTTTTAGTAAAAATGGTTTTTAAAACCTAATTTGAATACCCATCGATGTTATAGGTGTTTTGGAGGTGTTTTGGTCATGTTCAGAGCCCAGAGCAAACATTTTGAGGAAAAATAGATAGGCTACATGTTTAGTATAAACTCTGCAGGATAGGTCATATGGTTACACGAGTCGTGATAAGATTAGGTAGAGGGTTGAAGGAGACATCAATTTTTTAGGAAACTGTGTGGATAAAGAAGAACTCTTATGTGATGAACTTGTTATTTTTAGTAGATCCAAATATCATAGTTTTTGTATGGTTAGTAAAACTTTGCACAAAAATAGTGCAAGGTGCCCATTAGAACATTTAACAGTGCATGGATGGATCAATATTTATCCAACCATTTGTCCAAATTCTAAGGACCATAAATTTTTAAAAAATGGACAATTTTTCATTAAAATATTTTAAAACCTAAATATTTTTTATTTCCTTCAAATTTGGAATGTTTTGGACATTTGGAGAGTTATATAAAGGAAAACTCATTTTTCTATCATGTTTATCTATCCAATAATTGAATAAAACGCTAATCACTTCATTGGATTCCTACCAGTAAGTAGTCAAATTATCTTATGTTGTTGTTTGTTTTTCCTGGTTTCAATGGAGTTATTTACATGAAATATTATATTCCCTATTTCCTTGTTGTTCATTTGTTCAATTTTTTTCATCTTATCTGGACTAAATAAAAAGATGATACTACAGGCTCACTCTAAGATGGACCTATGTTGGTGTCTTATAACTTTACATTGATATTTGGTTCTTTATATAGAAATTTTATATTAATTCACATGGTGTACCTTCCGGTGGTGCCTGCTAAAATGAATTGAATAACTGAATTAAAAGGATTGAAACCAGTTAGAGATGACCACTAGTTCCTTTAAACATTATTAGAGGTTGATTCATCAACCTAGGACTCCCATGGTGTGTTCCATTCACTTTTCATATTTTTGTACCACCCATGGGGTGTGTATGAGAATTCCTAGTACGAGGAAGACCTATTATAAATGATTTTTTTGGTTTGGGATAACTATGAGATGGCTTTCCACATTTTCCAGGGTATTTTTTATATAATGTTTTTAAACCATTTCAATGAGAATTTATATATGAGCGGGTAAACTCATTGTATGAAATTGATTTTGAACTGTTTGTGAGATGAGATTATGAGTGAAATGTTATAGGATTCCTTGTTTGTTATACCCTGGATCATGATTCCATTAGATTCCTTGGTTGTTACCTACTTTGATCTTGATAATGGTTGTGGATGAAATAGATTTTATTTATCCTCATGTCGGAATTATGTGGGATAACATTGGCCTTGTTACCACTTGAATCTAGAATTCTTTGACATGATTTGGATTGGGTTGTTGACATGCTCCTTGGAGTCCACCCGAGTCTAACTATCCTTCCATCAAGATCTCAAGGGACTCGATGAGGATTCCTCTGTCCTTTATATCTTCAATCTATCCCTATGAGGTATAATGCTTCTAATTTTATGGATCAGCCATGGTAAATGTTTTCATTGTTGTATGGAGTGTTCATGGTGGATCTAATGGAATATATTACAGATATCCCAAGTACCAGTATAGGATTTCAGTTGTTAGACTGGATATGGAGACTTGTTTATTACTGTTTATAGATTCCTTGTTTTATGAGCATGACAATTGTTCGAAGGGAGTGTTTTTTGGATAAGGAAGTACCATTGGCCTTGCTTACTTTACAAACCATACTGGTGATAGAGGATTTTTTCACACTTCTTTAGCTTATATTGCACAACGTAGATTTTTTATCAACACCATTAGTTGTGGGATGTATGGATTTTATCCCACACCATCTTAAGGACTACATTGAGTAACCATTGAGGCTATATGGATTTATTTTGGGACTAATGATTTTCCCACAATACGATGATTGATTTCTGTCATAATTAGGATTTGGGGTGCATTGGACTGAGTTAAGGGTCATAATCCCCGTTGGGATATTACTTTTTTGTCTTTATGGAATTTTTATACATGTATTTTTATGATGCAATATACCTATTTTGGTTTATTTATAAATACATGATGTGATCATCATTTTACATGAAATAAACTTTATAATTGTTACTATATTTCTATCTTGTAAACATTTATCTTATGTTTGGTTATTATTGCCCTACCTCTATGGAGGGATACTGGTCCAGTTAATATAGTGTCTATTACAACAATTTATTCAATATTGTTGTTATTATTATATTTTATTTACATTATCTTCCTCTATTTTAAAATATAAAATGAAGGAATAGTCTCCCCATAGTCATAACCTACTCCCTCACTTCTATTTGGTAATGATATATTCTTAGGAATTTCTAACCCATGGAAAAATAAAATCTAAATTTCCACAAATGTAAATTGTTTCTTCAGGATTTCAACTATTAGAATTGATTTGATTCCACTATTGGTTAATGCAATTGGATTTTAATTTTATTATTGATACGATTGGAGATCTATTTTTTCAATTCATAATGGGAGGAGGTTATTCATATCATGAATCATTTTTTGAACTGTATAGGATGACATGCCATTTATTAGGCCACGCTATATAGGGTGCAGTGCTTGAATTCATGTCAATGATTTGTTCCTTGATTTATATATCTGTGTTTGATAGATGTTTCTATAGTGGATGTAGAGAAAAGGTTGGTATCTATTATAAAAAACCGTCACTTTTCATACATAGACATTATATAACTTTTTGGTATTACATTAAACAATACACAAAGAGATGTCCAAAGACAATATTTTTATAGTGCCTTCGGAAACACGTAAGCATAAAAACTAGTATATGGGTCGCTATATTATCTCCCACTAGGTTCTGAAATACTAGAATCCTCTTATACATTCCATACCTAAAATATATATTAATAACCTAGGGAAGTAAACCTAAAAAGGGGTGTTCTAAAAAACTAAATAAGGGTAAACATGGGAGATATGTAAGCATAAACATGAGCATAAGGGTATGAGAATGTGATCATGACATTAAAATATAATAAATTTCAAATCAATTATCCTAAACATGAATAATTGAATAAATATTGGAACCTCATAAGACATGAATTATAATGGAATGAAGAGAATAGGCCATGAAATCATATCATAGTGGTAAGGCATGGAATTGTGGCATGCACATAAACATTGAAAATCATATGTGAAGGCTACCTATGAATACCTTTATATCATGTTATCCTTGGGCTATGACCCATGTAACTAATTCAGGATTTGGATAAAAACCCATGTACCCTCTTATTTTCTGTATTAGTCTATAACCAGTATACCCCCTTACATCCAGGCATGGGATACAACCCTTGCACCTGCTTATTTTTGGGTGTAGGCTATAACCTATGTACCTTCTTGATTTTGGGATTTTCCTATAACCCATGTACCCTTTGAACTCATATATCATTTATCATTACCCAATTCATTAGGGTGAGATATAGGTCCCACCCTTTTCAAAATAAAATCATACGTAAATGTTCCATAAGATAATAAAACTTGCATCATATCATGAATCATAAAAAAAGACGAGTTTCATAAGAATCCTATCATAACCCCTGAAATTATTTGGGTATAAAAAAAATTCATATCCTTACCTATGAAAAATTGATATCTCTCATAATTATTTTTTCAAAGCATAATCCATGAAAAAATAGGTTTCAAGAGAATGTAACCAATGGGAGAGAAATAACAATCATTTACATCATTCCATCAAAACATAAACCACCCAAAAAAGAATATGAATGGTGTTATTGGATTGTATCACTAAAAAATTATGAGTTACACCAAAGGGTTTCATCTTATGTCGAAAATATTTTTAAAATATATTTTAAAAACATATATTGAAAAAATTATCCTTGTTGAAAAATTCTCTTTAAAATAAAAAACCTTTTTAAAAATTCTTTTCTTGAAAATACACTTCAAAACTTATATTGGAATCATTGAAAACATTTGAATTTTTTTTATAAAATATCATTCACAAATTATACTGAAATATTTAAATCATTGAAAGCAATTACTTTGAAACTAATCTTTTGATAACATATAATTAATCTTTTAAATCACTTAAAACACTTTTTAAATGTAAAAAAATTTTAAAACTTTTTTTATTTTAAAAACACATTAAATTTAAAAAAAATTAGGAAAAATATTTCTTCAAAAATAAATTTGTAAACATATAAAGAAATCTTGATTGAGTTATTTTTCATGACGTAGGGTAAGTCAGGATAAGCCAAACATTCCTTTTGTACCTTAAAAATTTAGAGAAGTTCTATGATTGGAAAATGAAAATATGATTTCTTTTTCAAAAACAGTTTTTAAAAGAAAAAGCATGGGTATAAATTAATGCTAAATAATATATAATAATATTAATAAATTTATGTAATTTTTTTTTAGAAACACGGTTTTTGAAGAACATAGATTTCAGACCAAAAGGAAAGATATATTCATATATTCATTAAAACATTTTCTTAGTTATCGTAATTGAAAAAATAGTCGGAAAATGGTACCATTATAAGGATATAACATTAATATTTATAGTGTAGTAAATATAATGATATTTCTTCAGATATGGATCATAAAATTTCATCTATAGAAGCATAATCTTAAATAATCTCAATAAACAATGAGATTGTAATAATAAACTATTTTCATTTTGGTAACATTAATTCAGGATGGAAAGAATAAAATTAAATGAACCCTAAAATATCATTAGAAAAATGAGATTCTTGATATAACATGACCTAAAAAGGTATAAAAACCTCATAAAAAATATAGGTGCATGACATGGCAGTTGTCTCAAAGAAGTAAAATTGTGATAATGTTCCTTCAATGATTTGGTAACATTTGAAACATAAGCCCAATGAAATAAATATCATCAAATGGATAAGTAAATAATAATAAAATTAATTATAATAATTTTATAATAAATCAATGGGAATTATACACACCACACAAACGAAATGAGTGGTGAGTAAGGAATGTATCTCATAGAAATAAAAAGTAAGATGAAATCCCCTGACACTATGTCTTGACTCTCATTGTAGTTATACAAGATTACTGTACAATAAATGTAAGTTTATTATACACTTTTTACATAACCAAATTCTTTTATATAATATAATATATTATTTTATAAGGACGTTATATTACCCTCTTATTAATAATTCTATGTTAAGGGTATGCTTCAAGTAATGTTTTCTTTGTTTTTCACATGTGTCTTAATCTTCTATACATTTTGTCCTTATGCTTATATAATTATTTCTAGAATATAAAACATGATATAAATATCATTTACATAATTAAAATTTTCTTATATTATTATATATAATATATATGTTTTAATTGTAATACACCGTTCATGGAGATGGTATGTCATACATACGCATGAACGTTGTTTCTATTTTATTGTTTTATTGAAAGAATGAATGTAAATGACATATATGTATATATATATATATATATATCTATCTCTCTGTGTGTGTTTATATATCATTATTCTAGTATCATGATTATATCATATATATAATACAAGTTAAATAAACCCATCCATGAGATATTCCATATAGAGTGTAACCGAATTACATCACTTTGAGGAGGCGGTAGTCCACACTTCTACATACGATGTTACCATATTCACACAAGATTGAAGGTATAATGGTATGGGTTATAAAATAATTACATAAGAATAAAGAAAATAAAAGGATCGTATATATTAAATATTAATATATATTCCATAACATTTCCCACCATGAGAGGCGGTAAAATAAGAATGAACAACCGTTGTTTCGTGAGGTTGGATTTTTTCATACACATAAACGGTATGTTCATTACCCATTAAGTGGATATTCATGTATGTGTATGTGAAAAAATTATTTCTAAACATATAAGTATATTCATTATAATATTTTTGTTATATAATCATGGAATACATATAAATCAATGAGTCAATAAAGAAATAAAACTAAAGAGTTTGAGGAAGTGTTTTACCTCTTATTTGTGTAACTCCTTTTGGTTTTCACCAAAGGGATTACCTGGATGGATTTATACCAAAAGGGTAGGATTCTGTGATGAGGTTTGTGAGGTTGAGGATCTGTTTGGGATGAACTTGGTTGATAAAAAGTGTCTTGATTGCTGTGAGTAAGTGGGATGGTAGAAGACCTTTTATAGTGGGGAAGTGGGACTCCAACAAATTATGGAGAATGGAATTCCACCCACATTGTTCCCATTAAAGGATGATCCAATAATTTTCAAAATTATAGGTAAGGGGGGTATGGGTATATATATGACCATTAAACGGATCCCAGATAATTTTTAAGGTCATATAGTCCCTTATAATTAAGGTCTATCCCACTATTAATCTTAATTTAACCTTAATCATTGTAATTAATTTTAATTACATTCACTGATAGTTTTTCTCAAATATTAATGTGATATTATTTTTCATTATAAATTATTATTATTCTAAATTTAGAATCCATTTTCCAACATTCATATCATAATAGTGGCCTCAAATAATTTAAATTTAATCCCACATATGGGATGGCAACAGAGGTTTTTAAAGTAAAAACGTCCAAAACAATGCTACCTTTTATACCCAATTTCAAAGTGAAATTGATTAAAATGAAATAACTTCTATTAATTAAGAAAAACATGATCCAATTAAACTTTTAAACCAATTTAAAATATAAATTATCCTTATAAAAAGTTATATGAAAATGAAGTTTTGAATTAAAATTCAGTATTTTTTATTATAAATCCAAAAATAATGTTTCTCATAAAAATCCAAAAAAAATCATCCTATGATAATTTTGGACTTCTAACATAAAAAATGAAATTTATTTTATAAAAACAATTTTTTAATAGTTTAAAAATTAATGTTATTTATTTTCACAAAAGTACTTGAAAATTAGTTCAATCGAGAAAATAGTATTTTTAAAAATATAAATAATTTAACAAAAAATTATATTTTTCATCATAAATATGTTTTATTTATATAAAAATATTATAAAAAATATTTTAAGAGTATTTTATAATATTAATATTATAATGTTTAACTAGTTATTTATAAATATATTGTTTAAAAATTATAATAATAAAATGATGTCTTATAGAAACTCGGTGTTCCAGGTAATGTATGTGAAACATAAATAGTTTTTTTCCTAATTAGGCTACAACAGACACCATATACTGTCAAATATAGAATGTTGAGTCATGGACCATCGGTAACATGGACAGGAATGTGCTATGGTTAAGATTGGTTGGATTCTATATTTTAGTTCTTATGGTGTATGGGACCTTATAGATTAGAAGTGGTGAATCCAATTGGTTCAACCTTTTAAAGAGAATTCTGTGACAATTGTGAAATAAAATGAAATAAAAATGAATAAAAAAATTAACCTAGAACCAACATTATAGTGGGTCGTTGGTATTTTATCTAATGACTTTTAGGACTGTCTCCTTTTACCCAGAACTAGATTTAGGAACAGGAAGAAGGGTATGGCCTATTAATAAGAAAGTTTCTTAAAGTCCCATGCTTTTAGGTGTGAAATTTTTATATCGATCATTTCATAGGTGTTTTTTTGGTATTGTAGAGACATTACACTAGAAAACCCTCAATTGGTTCTCTAGGAGGGTGGAAAAACCATGCTCTGAAGGTGGTGGGCCATGGGATAACACTATATCCTCTTATAGTTCTATCTAAGAAATTAGTGGATTTACTAGATATATCTTACAAGGCACAGTTTTGTGAGGGGTTTATATGCTATATGTAGACTATTTCTGGGGCACTGCATCCTACATCATATGTGGATGAGATGACATGTGTGTTCCATCTTCAAAATCCTCTAATGTTTTGGGGAGATTTTGGTCCATGGGTTCCTAAGATGTGGTAGAATATTACGGTGTCAATATTCAATCATCTAGAGAATTCTCCTAAGAAGATATTTAATCTCAAGACTTATATGTTATGTAGAGAAGTAAAGCACTGGTGGAATTTATTGAACCATAATGATAGGCTATGATGCATGGATTGGAGTGATTGCCAAACCACATACTCTGATTACAATTTTACTGAGACTCTGAGGTACGAACAATCTAGTGATTTAAGGCATCTGGAGCAGGGCATGATGATAGTGGTGGAGTATTCAACATTATTTACAGAGCTACAATGTTTTTCACTTCTATACCTTGGTAATAATATATAGAGTAAGATATTCTTCAAAGAAGGTCTCACACATGACTATTGATATCAATGCATTGTTTTCATATTGAATTTTATTATTTAAATTGTGAATTTGGCACTAATAAAAGTGTGGGCCCTAAGGGTAGTTGTGAGCATAGAGAAATGTAGTTTCTCAAGACAATGGTTCGGCTTGGAGTAGTAGGAAGGTATGTCTTGACGCTTCCTGTGAGGTGAGTGTGAGCCAAGCTATAAATATTGTTATTTTAGTTTTTTTCATTAATTTTTTATATCAGGACATGTGAGGAATTAGTGTGATCAAAACACAATTGAATGTTGAACATTTGGAAGGATTTTCCACATACATAGTTTTTTTAATGAACTTCTATTAGTGGAAAGGGGGTCATCTCTTATACTAGATTCAGGTTTGGGATTCATATCTCTACCTCAAGTGGGGATCTGGATTAGTACATGATGTTTGGGTAGAGGTGGTGGTCTTGGTCGAGGTATCCAGGAACCAGTTGTTCAAAGACAGTAGGGTGAGCCTTCTCCATGTAGTGAGGTTATGTCATAGTGCTGGCATTCTTTCCAGATCAATTTTTTGCATCCTACACATGAGGATCATAACATTGGGACTTCTATTGTGAGGGTTATGTTATTAGTAGAATATACTCTTGTATGTTCCATTTTTTATAAATTTTCATCCCATATATTGATATATACACCATTGGAAGATATTTATGGGATTGATGTTCATTTTTATAATGGAATCAGGACACTAGATTCTCCATTCTAAACTCAAAAATAGGGTATATTCTGGAGTAGGGAGAACCCCTTTGAGGTTGGCGCTTGTTAGTTCATATAGAATATATTTTTCCTTAAGATGGATGGGTTTGAATTAATACTTATAATGGACCATATGATTTCATATATATCCCATATTGATTTTTATCATTAGAGGGTGTCATTCACATCACCAAAGGGTGGAATTATCATTCATAAGGGTGAATGGTATTTCCAGACAAGCTAAGATAGAAAATAGAATAATGGGATTGAGGGAATGATAAACCAAATTAGTAGTTTATATCAAGATTATAAGGGATTATCTTTGGAATATTTACCTTTAGTGGATGAATATTTCAGCGATGTATTCTGGGTGGACATTTCTATTTTACCTCTTGATAGAGATGTAGTGTTCTTTATTAAGGTAGTTTAGGAACTTCACTACTATCCATTACTCCTTATTTAATGGTTACTATAGATTCTTAGGAGCACCAGAGGTAGCTAGAGCACTTATTGGTAAATGAGTTTATACGAATCAGTACTTCTCCATAGGGTTTTGTAGTCCTTTTTTCCAAAAATGTTGATGGAAACCATAAGATATATCTTGATTATAAGAAAGAGAACCAGTTGAAGGTTAAGAAACAATATCCATTACCTTGTATAGATAAAAAAATTCACCATCTGCATGGAGGTGGGATTTTCTGAAAAATTTATTTGAGATGAAGATATCCCTAGGTATGTGTTCGGCCTCCAAACATACCTTATAAATATTTTTTGTAGAAGGTATGGTCTATATGATTATCTGATTATTTCATTCGGTCTAATAAATGTTCAAGTAGATTTCATGGAACTATTGAACCATTTTTTCAACCTTATCTATATTTTCTTGTGGTGGTATTGTGACCCTTGATAAATGGGACTTCATTGAGATTCAAATACAATTTTTCTCTATGGTGTCCAATGGGCATATTCATGGAACTGAAAACCCCCAATGGTTCTGTATCCAAAGGGACCTTCTTTGTAAAGGATGGAGTTCATTAGAGAGTTTGACCCACAATTCATAATAACTAACATTAGTCAAGAGGATGGTATGTCGGGATCATCACACCCTTTTGAGTGGAATTATATCCTACTATGGGACTATGATATATATTGAAGATACGTTCCTGAATCCTTCATTAATTACCAAGTATAAATTAGGCCTTCCCAAGATTAGAAATTTATTTTTAGCATGTATGGTATTTTGATTCACTTGTATGTACCCATGGTTCTTCATCAATGGAGAAATATGTATGTATCCTAGGTTCTCTATAACTGCTATCCTCTTATATACTACTTAGATATTCTTTGGTTATTATTATGATGATTCTAGTTTTTTAGTCATGTAGTGGGGAACTCTGGATTTTATGGTTATCTAGGTAGAAAAATGTCACTTTGGATATTATCATCATCTATGGACTTGGAAGTTGATTTTATGTCAGGATTGAACAGATAAATGGGCTTTCTATGCATCTTTGTGAAAGGAATCTGAACCCATGTAGTTCAGTACCAATTAATGGGACACATATTGCCTTTTAAGGCCATGTGATAAGGAGAAAACCATACAGTTTAATGTCATGTGGCTAGGAAATATAGGATAAAGATTCCTAGTTAGAGTTTTGTGTGGGACTTATACCTAAGCAGCCCATGAAACCTCAATGGAATGTGGAATTCCATTTTG
Organism: Viscum album; assembly: GCA_963277665.1. Lineage (NCBI taxonomy): Eukaryota > Viridiplantae > Streptophyta > Magnoliopsida > Santalales > Viscaceae > Viscum > Viscum album. Next base: position 243,223,010 of record OY728135.1, on the reverse strand, counting down.
AATTAGACCATGCTGGGAATATGGACTAGAGAGAAGATGGTTGGTTTGTTTTTTTGGTTTTGAACCTCTGTGAGGCTTCCTACATACCCTGTTTAGATGGGAATCAAATCTCACTTAGTTCAGTATGTCTCACAAGAGAGTATAGTCCTTTGAGAAATATAATGTGTGCCTTACTCTTGGAGAGGATTTAAAAATAATAGGAACCATGAGTTATGTATCAACTCTTGATGGTTTATGGGTTTAACTTGGGGATTACTTATAAGGATTATTTTCAGATTAATGGAATTATTAATGGGGTTCAATCATGAGGATGGTGTCCCTTTAGCTCGGGCCCTAAGTGGGCTTCCTATGTGTCCTGGTTAGAGAAAAAATTAGAGTTCTCATAGTTCAACCATTCAGGTTGATCGTGTCGGTTTTATGATATTCACTAACCTCTAATCCAATGTTATTAATGCTTAGTGTGACAAACTAGATGATTTGAGTGATTCAATAAACCACAAATTGTCCTTCCTTCGCTGATGGAAAAGGGGGAGGGTGATGTCAAAAGAGGTTGGCTGATGGGAGAGGAGGAGGGAGATGTCAGAAGAGGTTGAGGTGACCTTTGAAGAGGTTAGGGCAATGGAGGAAGATCCCAATGCTACAACACATCATTCTATTCATATTACATTGTACGTGAATCCCATGTAAGAAATGAATAAAGGTTAATGTCGTAGTGTTAGAGAGAAGTAAGATAATATCCTCAACATAAAAGTATAGGGGTTTACAGTAGGATGGTTTCCCTAAAATTTTTCACGTAGGTGGGGTGGAGGATGAAATATGTCAAAATTAATGGAAAGTGTAATCCTCAACCTCCCAACTATGGACTGTTGTCTCCATATTTCATAGATGATAAGGGATGGACAGAGTACTATACCCAAAAATCCGAGATCGGGAACTCTTCAACAGTTCCACTCGGGTAAGGGTCATTATGGACATATATATATACAGATATACAGACGTCCAAGAGATCCTAACACCGAGTAAGGACGATTTTTAGGAACTTATAACCATATTAATACAAATAAAAATGTTATACATGATAATGTTCCTTTCCCCAAGGTTTTTAAAATAATGAGTTCTTGGTCGAGGTTTTAAATTTTTCCCTTTCAGGAAAGGGAGACAAAAGAGAGGCCTTTCTATGGGTGCCTTTGAAGATGGCATCAAAGATGGCTCAACAAGATTAAAGACTAGTTAGAACCACAAAGGTTCGTTTAATGGGTGCTCCATGAAGACAGTGCTCCTCATAAGTAGGATTGGGAGAACAGGATATGCTTGGGTGATGGAATACCTGGGAAACTATACATGGGTGACGATTTTATCAAGCCTTAAAGGGTTTTCACATGTGTTCCTAGAGGTATGTTGCACAAGTCCCTAGATATGGAAGGGATCATCAGGATAAGATTCATTAATTAGGGGTGGGGAGAATGCCTCACGTAGGATTTAAATAATTGAAAATCCTAGTGCGATGAAATTCTAATATTTGTCTCTTATTACATCTTCTTTATGCGTTAGAAAACTACCAAGAGGGTGTCTGAAGACTTGAGCGATGCAGTAGGGAACTCAGAGCAGCAATCTGCCTTTGGTAAAATTCTATTGTAAAAATGAAGACCCCATTTGTTAATTTATAGTAAAATATGGGACCCTAGGTTATGGTTATTCTTCATTAAAGTGGGTATCATGCATGTGGGTATCACACAGGTCGGTGGCATTCAAGTTCTTGGACACCAAATCAATTTGGGGATACCTTGTGGTAAATTCACTATAGGGTATTTACAATGCTTGGATTTATTCATCTATTTTCTCCTCATTTTTTATAAATAATGCTTTTTCCTTTATATCCAAGTGATAAAACATACTATCAAGAAATGCCCCCACCCATCCAAATTGGATCTGATAGAAGAAAGAGGGTATAATGTTGAGGTAAAGGGATGAAAATGATATATGATTCATGAAAGTTTCCATGATTTGTTGATCTCTATAGACTTCCAAACATGTTTTTTAGGTAGGTAAGCTTCCTTGTCTCTATATTGGTCCATTATTTTAGAAACAAAAACTCTTGAGAATCTGAATTCTCATCTCTTGGCATGCGATTCCTCAGGAAATCTCATTGAGGGCTTAATTTTCAGAAGTATAGTATGTATTCAGTTTTACACCACATTATCTTGGGTGGTTTTCTTGCAATAATCATTTGTGCGAAGACACTTGCGTGAGGCACTTGCATTCCATAATTCATTTTCCAATTTTCTTTATTTACATAATTTTCTTCAAAATGAACCTATAACGAAATAAAATTGATATTTCATTGAAGGTTTAATTTCTATTATGAAGATCCCAAAAATTGATGAACTAGATAGAAATTGGATTGATGGGATGATGAAAATCATTCTCCATTATTATTAGGAAATTTGATATACCACCCTCACTAATCAGATAGGATATCTGAAGAAGCATCACCATGATTTTCAGAAGATTGCATATCTATCACTTTACAGTTATAGCCATCAATAAGAATTCTTCTTGTTGGATCCAAAGAAGTGTCTCAGGAACTCTTGGTTTCATGACTATTATAACTTCTCAACCACACACATTTCTAGTTTAGGCAAATATATAAATGTCGGGATGACATATATGGCCTACTTTATTCATAATAGCACGTGTGATCCAGATCTGAAGCCACAAACTGCAAAAATCAAGATGCATTATTGATCATCAATTTTTAGAGATACACAAATGGATCAATCAAAGGGATAGAAGAAATTATGGGAATTTTGCTTAGGATGGGGTGTTATGACAACCTGGATGTGGTTGTACTGGGTGCATAAAACCAATGCGGAGTTCAAAAAACATCTAAAAGGCACTAGAATCTATTAGGCTATGTGGGTAGGGAAGTCCTATTTATATAAAAACAATTATTTTCATACCGGGGATGATGAGATGATAGAGCCTACAGATGAATTCTTTTCATCGTAGAAGTGGATAAGTGGGTATTGGTTTATGGGCTGTTCAAAAAATTATGGGGGCTCCGATCCACGAATATATGTTTGGGAAGTTCACCCCTAAGTGGGAAACATCGAATGATGTAGATAAGAAGCCAGTTTCAGCATGTGATCTATTGAACATGGCCCAAGAAATCAAGAAATTATATCTCAAATAATGGGGATATTCATCCATAGATGCTGATGGAAATTTTCATAAGGAAGGATAATGGTGTAAGGCCCCTCTTGATAATGTCCAATGAGCTATCCTATGGTGGAGAAGATAGTTGTACCCATCTCCTTCGGGAAAATGTTATAAAAATGATACTTTGAAAAATGGTGCTATCAAATAAAACCCAAAATTTCTACCAATACACATCTTTTCGGTTTTCTAGCCATGTGGCTTACTATGTATCTGATTCCTGTCCATGATTCTAAAGATGATATTAATAATATAACATTTTTTGTAAAAACCAAGCTATAATAGAAGATGTTAGTGGGGTTGTACACTCCTATTTTGGATAAAATCCATATGAATGTTCTACAGAATAATGCAGGGAAATATTGTTTCAGAAATTTGGGACCATTCTAGGTTTTATGGGGATGGATCACAGCTCATTTTAGGACTTATTACATGTAGAGTGGGATATAATTCCTTTTGAGCTCATTCCAACCATGCATCATGTCTCTGTCTGATATTTATCCATTACCCTTGAAACCTCAAGAAATTTAGAAAAGGGTGAGTTCATTCCATGATTTCAACTTCTTCCTATATTGGAATTTTCTAATGGGAAGGGTTTTTTGATGAAGGGATTCCCATTATATAGTTGAAATCATATATTCTCTCTTTTAGGGATAGTATGTGGTCCACTAGAATCGATGAGGAAATCATATTCAAGGCCTATTATCCTTACCATCTTTACACCAATTCAAATTATTGCAACAAATTATTATATCACCACAAGTGCATGTTAGACTAGAACAACATCTGATGGTGGATTGATAGTTATGGATGCATATAGTTGTGGAATTGAAGTGGGTGGTGATAAATATACCCCAGATGATGTAGCTAGCATGTTGACCACAATGTATGGTGAAACATAGATTTCATCATACCCTAAATGGGTACTGGATGATGATGTTCATTGGGATTGGGTAAAGATGTGGAGCAAGAAAGGTCATTATCATTTGGAAGGTGAATCATCTACATTAGAGGATGCATCATCTGAGTCAGAGAGAGAGGAAGAAGTGGTTCCCGGTTCATTAAAATGACCTCATTTCTGATATAATCCACCTACCAAAGTCAAAAGGGATACAACAAATCACCAAATGAAGTTTCACCAGGATGGTTTAGTCACCATCGCCAAGAAGAAAACCAGGTTCTATTTTCTCATCCTCCATCTGTAACGATAGGAATTTGGAATCCCATTAAATATATGGTTGTACGATCATCCTTATAGTAGGTCGAGATGTATTTTGAATATGTTTTACCAGAGGAAGTCCAAAAATAGAAGGACTTGTCTTTTAATACTGAGTCTATGTGGGAGATCTTATGTGTGGGGTTTCATATTCCAGGAATAGGAGATCTTAGAACCCCTTTTAATATTTTCTATGAGGATAATTTTGATGAAGGGGGACTCTATATTTTGGAATTATATATTATTTTCTATGAAATCAATGATTGTGTCCCTACCATAAGGGGAGTGAATGATATGATATATCATGGTGCTACTGAGGGGATCAATCATTCATATTTTTAGGAATGGTGTGACTTTGTTGATCTTGAAGATATAGGTTCTCCTCTTCTAGAAATCTTTTTTATTGTCCATTATTTTCAATCCAAAGTTTCATTTGTTAGGGGTAATACCATATTATTTTAAATATAGACAAGTGAAAATAAGTTGATGTTCCATCACCATGGTATATCCCCAGTTTTTCTTTGATCGGGGATGCTAGGTCACCCCTTGAATCAGAAGAGTTATCTTTAGGCTGAGAGGCCATATAAGATGAGATGGCTGGAGGGTTCCCACTAGTAATACCTTTTTAAGGGAGGTCTATTCTATCCCTCATTTTAAGAATATGGAGAAAAATAGATTATGAATAGTGAAATTCATTTCAACACACTTTGTCATATGTGGTAAGCCTTCCTTTTATCATTAATTTCGGCTTCATCCAGAGTAGGTATTTTAACTTCTTTGGATTTAAGGAACTCATTCTCTTTGTTCCCTTAATATAGTTACAAATGATCCTACAAGAACTATAGAGGGTGATTTATACTAACTGTAGATTCCTACTAATTGAATGGATCCTTTGACTAAAGAACTGTCAAGGCCCAATGATGCATCATTTATTCTTGGAACTAGTCCTACCACTGCTGTAGTGAGGGAGGAGGCATCTGGTATGTTATATGATCTTTATGGGATGCTATATAACAATGAATAAAATCCATTACTATAATGTTTCTTGTTTGTTTCATGCACCAAAGAATCCATTAATGACTGATTCTAACCCTATGACTGTCACTAAGGACTTAGTTTTGGGTCCCAATTCAACGAAGTAGGGTCATGAATAATCCTCTCCAAGTGTTCCAATAGGTGAGATTAATATGAGGCTTAGGTTTTAAATAGAATCCATGATTAATCTGGCATGGATTTTGATTCCATCATCAAACATACTAATATTCCTACTACATTAGAAGAATTTGGGATAATATATATAGAACCAAAAATAAGTGAGTATTTATATTCCATCCAACTATTATTCTTATGCCTTATTCTATAATCATGGTTGGTGGGGATAAGTATCTCTAACTTCAGAAACTATGATTGTGGCGGTACATGGAGGGGCATTGAAATCACTCTCAATCCCACTATTCAGGAGGAGCCTATGCAAGGGGACCATCAAATAGGAAGCCTTCTTGAATCTCATCTAGAATGTCCTGGGTATACCCAAGGGAATTTCCCTCAAAAAGTAGTGATAGACCAAACTACTAAGGCTTGGAATTATGGGGAGGATTTTTATGATGATTTCGATCTGATGTTGGGTATGGATCACTACATATTGTGACATTTACCCACTATTTCCATTATTTTGATTCTAATGATTATATTAATTCATAATTTTAAGATTATCATCTTCCAGGGCTCATCCTGAAGGCAAATATTCCACAACCTCTTAAAATCATTAGAAGGAAGGAGAACCACTTTTTAAGAGGGATTAGAATGGGGTATTTCATTACGTGCACTAATTCTGGAGTACATCTCTCCTTACGATAGTGACTTTGAATTGGATCCAAAGATGCAGAATGCTCTCCGTATTTCACATCTCCAGGTATGGTGAGATATATGGAAAACAATTTTTGAGGTTCCTCTTAAGGAACTACCGTCAATAATCCCATGGCTTGTAGCTTTGTTTAGCATAGTGGGATTCAGTGGATATTTTTACCATATAATTAATTATGTGGTAAAGGATTCTATTCATATTTAGGGGTAAGAGAGTAAGCATCAATGAGATCTCATCAAGGAAAAACTGCTCATCTAAATTGATGGTTTTTGAGCTATGTTATCCCATTATGAGTCTAATCATAGCACAAAGCTCACAGAATTCACATAGGAAATCTAGGAGTTGATTTTTCAAGTTTCACGCCTTCATCATGAATTAAGATCTACTCAATGGGAACTCTAATAACATCATTGTTCATTAAGATAATCGTAAGAATAAGGGATAACTAATATTGTGATTGCCAAGTAAGTTCTTTTCCAGGCCAAGGAGACTAAATCTAGTCGACAGACTTAACATCAACAAGAAGTTGATGGGGCTCATGAGGTTGTTCAACATATGAAGAGATATGTCAGAGGCCTCATGTAAAATAATATAGGGAGACTCCATTTTGTGTATGTTCCTTTGATATTTCTCCATGAATGAAAAGTGTATTGTTTTCAATCATATGTATTCACCCCGAAATACATCATGTAATAATAATATTAATGTTAATTTTCATAGCATTACATGTTCAGATGATCTAATCGTAATAACAATGATAGGTATGGGGGTATCTTTAACATTTACCTAACCCAAGGGGTCTAGTGAAAATAGTTCGACCGTTACTAGGGTTTTATGTAAAACCCTATAAACTTTGTGTCTTTTGTGTTGCAATCGAATTTATTTTCCAAATCCCAAAATGGAGGAGACCTAGCGAGTGAGACATGGATTTTTCTTAGGCCTCATTTTTCATGTTTTCAACATAACAAGTTTATGGCTTTTAGATTTTTATTTCTTGATATTTCCTAAACTGTACAGAGTGTAGGTCTAGGGAGCTGAGACTCGACATTTTTCCATAGTCCCATTTTTGATGTTTTAGCCTAGTGAGTAATGTGTCTCATTTTTTTGGATCTTTAAATTAATGCATGTCTGACTAATAAATATAGTGTTTAAGGTAGAACATCATTGACCATTAATTTGGAAATTATAACCCAAAAAGTATTGATGGATAAGAATGTTCAAATATTCATCAGATCATTCAATGGGAAATCATGAGATACTTTTTTGATATCCAAGCCTAACACATTGCATTTGAGAGTTGAGATGTTGAATCTCGAGAATAAAGTTACAACTGGATGAAAAACCTATTATGATGGATTTTTTTGCAAGTCCAACTGGGGAATGTACTACATAGTCAACTATCAGCATCCAGCGGCTGACATTCTCGTTTTGGTGGAGACTTATACAAGGACATCAAGGGAATGTACATCAAAGTTTCGTAAAAGAGTGTCCATGAATTCTAACATTCTGTTACAAATGAAGAAAGGGAGTTTAAGATTTGGATGTCTCAAAACAAAGTGGGTAGATTTTCTTAGAAAATATGTTTGAGAATAAAGGAATCATGTGTACCGACATAGGCCATAAATATGAAACAACTCATCTATGAATTTTATGTGTGAAGGAGGGTATATTTTTTCATAAAGGGGATTTGTGATATTATGATATTCAGTTTCAATTCCTACAGTAAGGACATTAAGGTGTTATGTAGTTTTAAGTCAGGCAGTAAGGAAATTAGGGGATGTGTAGTTTCAAGTCATGCGACAAGTACCTTATGCTATGTAGTTTAAAGTCGTGTAGTAAGGAAATTAGGTTTTGATGCTTAAAATCATATAGAAATAACATTAGGGGAGATTAATTTATGCTATTTAGCTTTGAAAAATAGTTTTATGGTTATCCAATTATCTTTAATCTATCTAGAAACATGTCAATATATTCAGTTATGGAATGGGATAGTTGTAAGCTATGATTTGGGGATTCCCGATTCCAGACATTGATATGGTAAAAAGTGGATATTCACATTAGATGAGGTATCTCCCATGAATTAAGTTAACATTTCTTCAAACAAACATGTTATGGTGGTTGTTTTATGAATGTCCAGTTGAGGAATGTACTATATAGTGTATAATGGTATCCTTAGGCTAATAGGTCCACTATGTGGGTGAATTTATGCAAGGAAAATAGGGGCACAAACTTTATAATCTGGTAATTTATTTCTCAAGAAATCTAACATTCTATTCCTAAAAGCTGATGAATATTTATGTAGATTCAGATTTCCCCATGCATATATTTTGGTTTGTGGAAAAAATGCTGGAATAAAGAATGGGTATTTCAATTAATAATTTACAAAGAATCAAGGAAATATGTTATCTACAAAGGTCTGGCCTAAACATAAGAATTGTGATGCTTATAGTTTATGTTCATAGGTATTGGATAATAATATTATGGAAACAATGGATGATATATGGTCAAATGTTCCTAGTTTATTCTAGTATGATTTGAATTTGTGATTTGGGAAGTGTAAACCACAATATTTTAAACATTATGGTCAGGATAATTTATATTGGACAAATTTACAAAGGATGACCACTAATTTATAGGCTCCAGTATATTGTTGTCAAATCTTAATGGGAAATAATAGAATTTTCCCAATAATGATGTTAACGCTATTTGATAAACCCATTATCGGGGCTGTTTTATGCATGGCCAACCCAGGAACGTACTACATAGTCAAATAGTGGCATCATTAAGATAACATGCTCATTATGTGGGTGACTTACGGAAGGAAAATTGATGCACACACTACATATTCACCTGAAGGATCTCTCAAGTATTAGACATTATACCACTAAAATGTGAGGAAAGATTATCAATATTAGATATTACTCAAAATTAGAAATATATAATGAAAAAGGGGAAATGTCCAATGAACAAGGGAATTATTTGAACATATATTTCCCATTAATTTGGAGTTCCCTACATTGATCTAACTCATAAGTAGAATGGGGAAATCTCTTGATTTCTCACTAGGATCTCTATAGAGAGGACCCAAAATAAAATATCATACACAGATTTTTAATTGTATATCAGAGGGTGTAATTTTTTATTTACCTGATGATTGGGACAAGGATCTATGGACTAGTCTTCACTATATATCTAAATGTGATGAGGACTAATACATATGTAGTTCTCTGGGAACCATGCAGTTTAATGTCATGCAACATGAAGATCAACCATTCATTTTAATTTTATGCGGTAAGGATAATGGTGTCTTAACATCAATAGAAATAAGACAATGTGGCTGAACCAAGGCATAGATCCCAAGAATAGATACTTATCTTTTTAGAGATAGAATCGAGACACATGTAGTTCTAACTGATACAATTTCATGTGTAAAATGGGGACTTGTATTGGATCTACTCTTGTAGATATTATTTCTACACTAGTGAGTATATGATCTTTCGTGGTGTTATCTATATAGGACAAAGATTGAAGATCAATACATTACTACGTATCTTATAGAGAGGAGAATCAACCCACATTTTGTTCCAAAATAATGGTACCCTGCCATGATTGAATTTATATTTGGAGGATAATGGGGTTTTATTTGAATAAGGGTTCATACATAAGTTGAGAACTCATAACAAATATCCTCAAATAGATTTGACTCGCACAGGGGAGAAATATGAATTATTTGTATAATGTTGTAATTGGTACCTCGATTAAAAGTCCAGGCATCACTACATAGATCATATGAGTGTGAATTAAGCAATATGTAGGCCTTAACGAACCACACAGTGTATTATCATTTTTTGGGGACATGAGTGATTCTAACGTGAAAAGTAATCTTATGGTTGTACTAGGGGATAGGACCCATATGTATTTAGGTATCTTACTGGATCAAGAATCAATCCATATGTAGATCTTGAGAATATCATTCAGTTTATTTTCAGGTGATGAGGACATTTTTTGTGCCTTTATTATGGTATTTCATACAGGAACATTCATAACCATAATGGGAATTGAGATATATTTTTAATATAGGGAACTCCTTCCCCAGATTTGTAAGCCTTCCTGAGTTTTGATTAGTGTGATAAAAAAGGATTGGTAAAGTCTTCTTCTATAACACAAAGGTAACAAAAATGAAAGATAGGGGAGTGAAAATTACTTAGTGGCTAAGCCAGGTTATAGAACACGGGATTCACTATATATATTCAAGGGGAGATAATCAGGCCACAAGTAGTTCTTAACAACTTCTCCTTACATCAATAATGTTTTAATGTGAGATAAATAGTATCTTTATAATTTCATTTCTGATGTTTGGGCCTAAAGTAGGAATTCTAGGTATCAACAAATATCTTGTTGTATTGAGAATCATGCCAGACGCCCATGAAGGTTTCCCCGTATATATATGATTCATGGAAGAGGAAAACTAATGGAGTTTATTTTCCAAAAATTACAACTCAACCTTGGAATATATATCTGGGCATCACTATATATCTCATTGGGATCAGAATCAATCCACACATAGATATTGAAAATTTTCCCCATGAAAGTTTGATCTGTACACAAGGAGGGGGTCTTAAATTTTGAGATGGACTAGTGGATACAACCCATGTGTCATTATGTATCTTATTATAATGAAAATCAATCCATACATAGTTCTTTTAATTCCATACAATTTGCCATTATGTCGTAATAAGGAAGGTGAACTAATGTGAGGTTATGATAAAATTATGGTTGGGACCAAGAATAAATTTATGGGAATAACATAATATCTCATATAAAATGAGAATTGAATCCCATGTGGTTATGAAAATGTTCACTATGTAGGTTTGATTAATACACATAGGTGTAATATGGTTTTTATTTAAAAATCTGCCAAACCGAAGATAGGAGATCTGAGCATCACTACATATCTCATTGGGATGAGAATCAAGACACACATTATTCATGGAATTCCAAGAAGTATGGAAAAAGTTAATCCAATGTGAAAATATAGAAATATTTTAGTTAGACCATGGTATTGGACCTAAGAGACCCTACATATCTTACTATATCAAGAATCAAGCCACTTGTAGTTCTTGAGGAAAGGTCCCGCTTACTAGTTTGATCCATTGACATAGGGAGTAAAGGATATTATTTTATTGTGGTTGCAGCTAGACCCAAGATTACAGATGTGGAAATCATTATGCATCTCAATAAGAAGAGAACCAATTCACACATAGATATTGAATATGGATCATCATATCAACTGAATTTTGATGTCAGAAACAAGGTAATTAATACTTTATAGAATAATGGTTGTTTCCAGGAGACAATATAGTATGAAAATCAAGCCAGGTGTTATGGAATAGTTCCTAGTATATAATTGACTCATATATAGGGTAAGGGAAAATTGTTTCTTTTATGTTCGTGGTTGGGTATTAGATTAGAGATCATGACTTCACTACATATCTCACTAGAATGAAAATAAAGATACAAGTTATTCTTGACAAACCATGTAGTTTTTTTTCATGAGGAAGGGACATGGGTCACATTACATGAATGAAACATTACAGATAAACTGGGGTATATGACTCAAGTGTTACTATGTATCTTGTTGGTGAATGAATAAATATAGACATAGTCCAAGATAATTATTCTTTATCAAGGTCTCATTAAATCATATGCAGAAATGGGGTTTGAGTGGCACTGAGCTATGTGATGTGTGCACAGGGAAGATAAAAATTGTTTATAGGACCATATGGAATTCCAACTCATGGTATCTTGGGGAATTTCATAATGTCAAATAATGGAGACATTAACCGTAGATTTTAATGTCTTGTGGTGAGGAAGAGTGGGGTTTTTTAGTTTCATGTCATACGACTATGACCAAAGGTCGTTCAATTTATCATCATGAGATAAGGATAATTATGATATGTAGTTTAACATCATGCAGTATAGACGTTTATGGTGCGACACCATTTAACATCCTGAAATTAAGATAAAATATGTATGATTACACAATGTATTTATTAAAAAACATTATATTGGTTATAGTTTTAGTGATTTATCCATTCATTGATATTAAAGAATAATCTCCATTAGAGTGGACCTTATGTATGGGGTAAGGTCCCTCCCACTTTGGATCAATCATTCGAGGTGTCTTTCCAGATATCATTTGATTACTACAGACCAAAACCAACTCTCTATGAACGAATGAATGGAGGACAACCTTCTTGTTAATGGCCCATTCTATTAATTTCATATAGACTTCCAAGTGATGCAAGGTATTAAATATTCATTAATCTAGTATCTCTAACTCATCCAATCATTTATAAGACTACTCATATGTGGATAGCTTATCATAGATGGAAACTCAGAGTGAGGGAAATTGAACTTCAATGGTCAAGACTACTTCTGTTCCATACACTAATGAGTATAGGATTTCTCATGTTTCATTACGGGTTGTATTTTGTTAATCCCATAAAGCATGAAATATCTTATTATGACTAGTTTTCTTTTCTTTATTCACTATATTATGTATTATGATAGACATTGTCTTGTGAAATGCCTCTATTTTTACATTGTATGTTGCATGTTTGTGATATAAATAGTTGGATTTGATATTTTATTCCTGATATAGCTTCTTTAGCACAGTAGATCAAAATTCATCATAATTTCCCTTCAATATTGTATGAGGGAACGAGAATATGGTATTGATATTGGTTTTGAAAAATCAAAAAATTATTTTGGCGTCGACTTATTTGATAGGTATTCCCTCAAGAAATTTGGATAATATATCAGTATGAGTAATGATGTACTCAAACTTATTGTCCATGGATGTAGGATAAGGCTCCACTACATCCATTCCCCATGTATAAAATGTTCAATTGTATTAAACTATATGAAGAAACTTCAGGGGTTGATTGATGAAATTTTCATACACTTGGTAGGGATGACAATTCTAAGTGAATTATGTGCAATCTTACATCATTGAATGAAAAAGTATCCAAGACTTGGGACTTGATCATAAATATTGTACCCATACTAGTTGTTACTATATGATCTTTCATGTAATTCATTCATGAAAATATTTGTTTATTCTCCATCAAGGTATCTGAGGATAATTTCATCAAAGCCTCATCAATATAGGATCTTCTAGTGATTTGCCTCATTATAAATAGGGAAATTAACTAATCTTTGCCAAATTTTCACTCTTCCAAATCTATTCATTGGAATTAATCCATCTTGAAAATATTTTTTGATGGATGTCATTTATCCTGTGGTAGGACCATATAGATCATGAATGAAGCCGATTTCATTAATTTCCTCAATCATGATTTTAATGAAAGGGGAAACCACATGACGATGAGAAATGTTGATGATTATTTCATCCCATTTGGATCTTCCAATGCAGTGGCTGAATTTTTCAATGCATTGGATATGAATTTTGTGAATGTGGGATGTAAAAAAATGTTGGATCTAAGGGAAATTATTCCATTAACCCTTTTACATTAGTACACAGAGGAATTAGATCTTCCTTTCTGATGGCATAATCCCCATTGATTTTATTGACTACCAATTATGAGTCACCCTTCACATCTAGGTGTTTCAACAGTACTATGTCTACCAATTCTAGGACTAGAATGGGAGCATAATATCTCACATCATTATTGGTACCACCTTTTGATCATAGAAATGAGTGTGGAAACACTGCTTTCTCTAGGGATATAAGTACAATTCCTAACCCAAATTTGTTGATCATAGGGTCTTTCATTAGTTTCCCTATTGTACTACTGGAATCCCTATCAAAATACACTTCTCATATTCATGGGCTATCCTTAATAGAGAATATTTATTCATCAGGTATATCATTATTTAACTAAGTATCTTCTACAGATGGCCGGTTGATAAGGAAATATTCCATGTCTTGAACCTTTACTATTTTATATGGCATGAATTTATATCAAACTATTGTAGAATAATTTCCCATTGTGCTATACATACTACTATCACCTGACAACAAAGGATAAAATTGAGTTGGTTACTGAAAGAGACCAAGTGGACCTCGTGATTCTATAGATAGTATCACGGCTTGTGATCTGCAACGATTAACATCAGGTATCCATTCTCAATATCTGAATATTTTGTCTCTGCATGAACATGGTTTGAATGAGATAATAAAGGATTTTTTTATTCCCAGCATCATTTTTCGCGAAATAAAGAACCTAGGTGATCACACTAAGGCAGTCAAAAAAATAAGTAGAGGCTTTATTTCAATAGGTGGAAATAATATCAATGTGATCAAGAGGTTTTTGATGGTATGAAATATTTCATGACAATCATTAGTACATTGATATGTGACACAGTTCTTCATTAATATAGTGAAGGTAAAACCCTTTACCTATTGATTGTATATGAAGTGTCGGATGTAGGAAAAGTTTCCTTGAAGTCATCTCAACTCTTTCATGTTTCGAGGAGGTGATATTCCAAGTATATCTTTAGTCATATTAGGATCGACTTTGATGCTGCCATGTTGTGCAAAGAAGACAAGAAATTTTACTGAGGTTACCCTGAAAGAAAATTTCAATGTGTTCACTTTCATATTATGATGGTGGATCTGATAGAAAATGTTTTATACATCATCAAAGTGATCAGATCGTTTCCATGATTTGACAAGTAAATCATCATCATATAATTATTCAAATTTTCCCAATAATAATTTGAATATGTGCTGAATTTTACATTGGTATATGGGACCAACATTCTACAAGACAAAGGGAATTACTCAATTGGAAAATATGTTTTGTAGGGCTTTGAAGCATGTGTATTTTTCATCATCTTAGTATATCTATATTTGGTTGTACCTAGAATATTCATCCATGAAGTAGAGAGATCGGTATCCAGTTGTTTAATCAATCAAGTGTTTTAGGATTGGAACTAGAATCTCATATTTTGGACAATGCTAGTTGAGATCTCTTAAATCAATGAAAAATACGAATCTCTCATTCTTTTGTTTCACCAGAACAATATTGACTAGAAATTTTGGATATTTCACCTCTCGGATGACATCATCTTCAATGAGATTTTCAACTTCATCATAAATTTTGGAGGCATGAGTTTGGTGTGTTAATCTTACTACATTCTTGTATCCCTTATGATCTTTTAGAAAAAACAAATGATGGGTTTCCACTGCGGTGTCAGGGCCTAGAATGTCTATGTAATTATATGAAAACACATCCCAATGTTTCCTCAGAAAAGAATTATACCATTCATGTTAATTTGGAGTCACAACCACGGTAATTAGAGTGGTCCATGGAACTTCCAATATTATTGGAATTATTTCTCCAAGTTCATCCATAGTGGTGTAGATGCCTTCCTCAAATGTTACTGGGTCATCCCTGCAATCTTCCTTAATTTTTTATTCCTCATGTGTTTCTTCTTTTGCCTCTTCATTTATGGAATATGTTGAATAAATATCATTAGATCTACTGGAGGAGTTAGTATTTGGACATCCATAAGAGGAGGAAACCATTTTGGCCCAACTGTTGATGAAGGATCTTATTAATGCTCAGAAAGGAAGATGAATGATTTAGAAACAACATCCCTAACGTTTTTCAATAGGGTGAAAAAATCCTCCAACATGGTTAAGGAAGTAGATATTTTCTATATCTTAGTGGATGGAATGAAGAAAAATACATTCATACTTCCATAACTTCTTTGATAGTTAACAACATCTCATGGATCGTCAGGTTTAGTTTCCACAACTAAAATTATCAAATCCACTAAATGAGTGTTCGGATTTGATGATACCCATTAAATTTGATTAATAGGAGGAATGTATTCTTCCATGATATTCTTGAATGGGTTAGATGGGATATTCTCTAGACCATTTGGGTCATTTTTTCTTGCAACAACAACTTCTATAGACCATTTTCCACCTTTTTTATAGAACACTGCATCAATTTACTGAGATTCACAAGATTTTGAATAGGTCCTTATCACCATAAAATGTCTTAATTTGATCGTTGAAGAAATATTTCAGACATTAATGGTATGAAGAAGGAATGGATGCATAAGGATGTTGCCCTGGTATTCTGAGATGAACATTGAAAGGTGTATCCTGTCGAACAACTATGAACATTGAATCAGACACTAAATCCGCAAACTAATTTATGAGTGTAATATGATCGATAGGTTCCTGTTCATTATTTTCATAACCATATGACATAAGAGTGGAGGGAGAAATGTGGGTTTGAGTGAGACCCAATCAGGGAAGTCTCTGAATCAAAATGAGATTGACCCATGGGCAATTTTCAATAAATCCTTATCGGACATCAATGTCATTTATCTTTCCAGATAGATAAAGGATCCTGATATTTCCTTGTATGAAAAAATCATCATCCTTGTCCATGAATGATTTGACCATATGGAATTATGTCATATAATTTTCTATATGGTAAACTTCAGTGGCAGAAACCTCAAATTCTAACTCTTGAGGGATTGAAAACGGCTCAATAAGTTCTTCTCTGAGATCCTTTAATAGATTCAGGGCATCCAGAATTAATTAATTAGAATGTAATTTTGCATGTGTCTTCAAAAAATTTTACTTTTGATCTTGATGTCTACTTTTCCTATAATTGGGATGTTTTTTTCATATACCATGGGAGTTTATGGTCCTCATTTGTACAGACCCTCTTTTGGGGAAAAAACTGAGAGCGCTTCTATTCTTCGTGGATTAGGTCGGAGAGGTCTGTCGAACCTCTGAGGAGGTAGCAGCATAGACATTAACCTATCTTCAAATATGATCATGTCGGGGAAATGAATTTCTTATGTGGGGGAGTTCCCTTTTTTCTTTTGAGCTCGCTGGAGGGATCTACCATGATTTTGGGCTACATAAATGGTTCAATCAAGGGTGTGGTTGAAGAAGTGGATCATAACATTTCCACATCTTACCATGTATCCTTGACCTTGACAACCTTGTACTTCAGTTTCACAATCATGAATCAGGAAATTCAATTCACAATAATAATCATCATTCGATAAGGGATTAATTAATTGAATAACATTAATGGAACCAAAGATCAACTCTTCATCTGATAAAGATTCTTCATGATTGGTCGACTCTTATTGTGTCTTTTGAGGGGAGGTTCCCATTATTTTGAGATGGTCGGTATAAAATATTCTAAGGTTGAGGAAAATATTCCCCTTGGAAAAAAATCATCATCGTCTGTTTACTTATTATCCTTCTAGTCATGTCCCTTTTTGAGGATTGGGATTCAGAGGAGTGAGCTTTTAGTGAAGTTGGATTCACTATAGTAAAAGCGGTAGGAGGCATAGTTTTCTATTTCAAATTTGATCATAGAATGGAATGAGTTCAGTTGATTTTTTTCTTGACCATCCAATCACTGAACTTCTTATCCATTTTTCTTTAGACTTGATTCCACTTTCCTTCCTCCTCCTAATTGGTAGCAGTGACCCAAGTACCTGGGATGGCCAAAATTTCATTTTCACTTTCACAAAAACCACCATCATTTATAGGAGTTCCTAAAAAACAATACACTCCAATTTAGGGTGCCCCAATATTTTATGAAAGTGTAAGTAGGTTTTTAGTTCCTTATCACCATATTTTTTAGGCTTCTAGGTATTGGACAATTGAACTATGATGTTTTCCAAAGCTGAGAGGAATTATTCGAGGAATTAGTCATTTCAAAAAGAGTATACCTATATTTTCAACTACTAAAACCATCTTAACCTTTTATATCTTTTGTCATATTAACGCATCAGTTGTTGTTGCTGACACTCAGGAGGTGGAGCCCTGTGGTATGACATGAGCTTCGAAGTAGGAGTGGGTAGAGGGACCTGATTACGGGTAACTGTAGCAACATCTTATTTTCATTCTCTTCCTGCTAGAGATGATGGAATTAAATGAGACATGGATTTAGTCTATGTAATGGAATTATCCACTTGTTAGGAAATTGAGTAAATTCCCAAAAATACACTTTTTTATTTCACAAGAATCAATTGTGTGCACAACTCATCATAGAGATTTTCCAAACAAAATGGAAGTAATTATTCTTAAGGCAGCAAGAGAATAAAGGAGTATGTTAATGCTTTCCACTATGTAATGAAATACATGAATCTTTCATTCTCCCGTTGTTTTTATTTCATATGATTGATGAATATTTTCTAATTATGCATTGATCTAAATTGTAAAAGGAACTTTTGATGGAGATCTCCGCATCTATTGATTGATCGGTACTACAAACTCTTGTACCATACAATGGATGGTCCCAGCAATGATTGTAAAAACCATACGAGTTTCACTACCACTTGTTCTCTAGGTGTCCGCATCATGGGATCACAGTGAGAGAGAGAATGTGTCAAGTGCTACTCTGGATCTTCTAAGGTGTCGAATATTAGAAATGTGGGATTCCAAATTTTTGGAAGGGGAGGATTCAGATCTAACTATTCAGGGTAAGCCTTATTTTCTATATTTAACAATGTGGGCCATCATTACATATCTTCCAATATAGTCTTCAATGTCTCAATATTGTTCATAAGAATTTAGGAAACATTTAGCTAATCCAGGACCCGAACAGGTGTGAAAACCGGAGCCTAAATGAGTGCAAAGAATGGTCGGAACACTGGTGGTGTCACTGCTAGTATTTTCCATGGGTAACCCATGGGAACAAGGCTTTAAGGATGTGTATGACCCTGGTTTGGTTATATATGTAATAGAATGAATTCATGATATGTATCAATAGTTTCAAAAAAACCATCTTTGTGGAGGTGCTCCCAATAGAAGTGTATATGGAGGATCGTCTTGTGGAGCCTATCTGAAAGTTATGCTGCATTATAATAACACAACATTGAGTCTTCCCAACTATTTCATATCCTATTCTTATTGAGAAAACAAATCCTCTAATGAAAGGGATTGACCCTCTCCAATGGGAAGGTGAGACATAGTTTGAATGTTGCATTTTTCCTCATTGTGTGCATTTAGATGAGGTATTGGTAGATTATTTGAGGGAATGACCAAATTTCATGTTAGAATCTGGTTTTATGTACTCACAACTCTTTAATTTACTTTATTGTTTACTACATAATGAATAGGAACATTCTCTTCTAACTCATTTGAACTGGAATCAAGTTCTTGGGGATCATCAAGGACTGCATCAATGACATTCATTAACGCATAATTTGTTTCTAGAATTCTGTCAGTTTCTCTAAGAGATATCCTTCTTCTACATTCTCTAGGAGGCCTTGTCCTCTTCTTGGTTGGCCCCTCATGAATGTTTTGACATATAGTAACCCAATGGGAATGTTCATGTTCAAAGTGAAAAAAACTAAATCATTGGATTACATTAACCTATGGGATTCATTTTGATTATTTCTACTGAATCAAGAAAAAACAGATATTGGCTTAGGAGGGGATTGT
Organism: Viscum album; assembly: GCA_963277665.1. Lineage (NCBI taxonomy): Eukaryota > Viridiplantae > Streptophyta > Magnoliopsida > Santalales > Viscaceae > Viscum > Viscum album. The sequence goes on along the minus strand of OY728135.1, from coordinate 243,203,252 downwards.
GGATGTGAAAAATACCCTGAAAAAATGGTCTTGAATTGTTCATGTTATTGTTTCTCAACCAATCGGGCTCTTTCTATTGGATCTTATGTTTAGTTTAAAATATCCCCCAGCCCTATAGGCTGGGGTGGCTCATGAACTGCTATGACTGATATCAGCACAACTGTTCTTATGATTTTATGAATTCTAGTCTAAACATGGGTTGGGTGTATTGTTTGAAACTCATTTAAGTCACCCATTTTTGAATACCGTAGTTCTATTTCATACATATGAACAATCTGACAACTATAATCCTTTATACTAGAGGCCTTCTTGATGCGTTAATAATATTGATTGAAAATTATTTCAACAGGTTGCTATCATCTAGTATCGCCATAGTGAGAGTTGGTTGCGGCATGTTCTTGTTGATCATATCATCGGTCAGTAATAGAATTCGTTTGTTGTAGCCACTCTGGGGAAATGACTTTTCATGATACTACCTTTGGAGGGCTTTGCTAGTTTGGGAGCATAGTGAAATGAAATTCTCCACTTGCATTTAATCCTTTGATATTAACATCAAATGGGGTATCCAGGATCAATCATCACAACCTCATTAATTCATCGATTCATGCCCATTAAAGGGATCCTTAGTGATTTTCAATATTTAGATGTCGAGAATCCCAAAGAGATGCCAATTAAATTTGGAATTGTAACCCTTCTATTGCATTACATGAGTTGGATACTCTTAATAAGGTAATATATTTTTCTTCAGGTGGAAAATAATTTTCAACTTGTTGAGGAAAATGTCATGTAAACCATACTTCACAAAAATCTCCAAAATGGTATATTGAGGTGTGGATAATGGCCAAAACTTGATCTCTATTTCACATGTAGCCAGTTTTTTCCTTATGTTTAACATATCATATTCATCTTTTAATTGAGGTTATTCAACCCGATCAAACCAATGTTGGAATTTTCCAACGATTTTAATGGGCTCGGCAAGATCCATAGGACATTAATCGGCTGGAATGGATGATAAATGTTCCAAGGGTGGTTTGGAGAATTATCATCACCATTGGATATATCCTGATTTAGAAAGGATCCCCCCACTAGTGATAAGGCGACAAACATGACATACCTTGTGTTTAAAAGTGCCTTAATTTAAGTAGGCTTTTTCATTATCACATTATTTGTTGAAGAATTATCTTTACAATGTGAATCAACATTACTGATAGAACATTCATAGAGAATTCCATCATGGGTAAGACTATCATGGAGGATTTTAGTAAGGGGTGGAACCACTTTCTACTTGGTCTTTTGTCAACACAGAGAGTTTTTGTGGATCCCATCAAGATATAGGATATCAAGATTTACCAAATTTTAATAAATTAAGACTTCATGATGATGTTCCCAATGAGGACCTTCATAATTATTACTACCACTACCATAAATTGGGAGTGGTAGGGTAGGATCTTGAGCTTCAACAGATAAATGTATGAAGGATTCTAGAACTCTAGCATTGAATAGAGAAACATCAAATATTGTCACATGATTTTCAAACTGTGTTTGATAAGAATTATTTTTGGATTCCTTCTTAAAAGTAGTTGAGGCCAATTTTTCAGAGTGTATATCAAGATAGGTTGGACATCTCTAGTTGGAATGCGTGTATGATCCAGATCCGGTTGTCTCTATGATATGGGGGAGTGGGCCCCATGTCCCACCTGGATGAGAACAAAGGTATTTATCTACTCTGGGGGTGACATAGTGTTCAGCCACCATTCTTATGAGGATAGGGTTATGTTTCCACCCATCGGGTAAATTTTTTCACCATTATGATATTCTAGATAGTTTCTTGGATATGGGTAGGGATTTGTGTCTACCTATTCACCATTTCCAAGATATGTTTGGTGACATCAATGGCTGGAATGGGAATTTACATCAATTTTGTTACTAGGGTTGGCATATGTACATGCACGTGTCCTCCGTTTCCTACCAATTGATACTAACAATACATTTGTGGGGGGGAAGAGTGTTTATTATGCCCTTTTTTAGTCATCAGGATATTCCAACTAACTTCTCCAAATGCTTGAAAATGAGGATATTAGAATGATTGATGAATGATGGTAACGCTTTGTGCATTCACATAGTTTTCTTCCGTGCATGTCCACATACTTCTTTGAGTACTTCTAGATGAGTCTATTGGAAGGTTTAGTTGGTGCAGGTAGGTGTATGTTTCTTCTCACAGGTCTCCACCGTATATGGTTGAGGGGATTCTTTGAATTCCACCAGAAAAGTTTTTTGGATGGCTTGACGGGTGTAAGAAATTGTATGATCTTTCTTACAGTACTCCACTTGATTTTAATGGTGGGATTCATTAGATTCAAACTTTCGAGTCTGCTAATGGGATTATTGAAGGTAGATGAGTGTATTTCCTCATTCACTGCTTGCCACTAATCTAGGGTGGTGGGGTTTTTCGGAGTGGGAAAAAGGTTATAACATGCTCCCTAATCAAAGGTTTTCATCCCCAATGGGACGACTTGTGTGGCTAGGTTTGAGGAACCAAGTCCAAAAATTCGAAGGAGACACCCTCATCATGTTGAGGGTATACTGTGGGGAAGATTTTGTGTTGATGATTGTTGGAAGGATAATTTCATATAGACCCCTATGTCTATTGGATGAGTCAATAATTGGTCTCCTGATACATTTCTAGGAAGTAAAATAGGGACTAATTGTTGTGTTCTAAGAATAAAATTATTAAACTATTGAAGAAAGTGGATGGATTTGTCTACTTTAGTACCATAGATCATCACTGAATAGAAAATCGGGGGTGCTTGTTAATATGGAGGTCATGTCGGGTGGACTCTATGGTCGGGATGATATTGTGTTGATTGTACTCTCATACCATCTCACTAGAGACCCAACATTGAATATTCTAAGTTGGGGATGGAATCTTTCATGTGAATGAGGATCTAGTTTGAGTAGCAGTCAGGGTGTTCTTGGGTGTAAACTTTAAGGAATCCAATGGATCCAAGGGAGTTCTAAAAAAGATTTTTGAAATATACAGTGATCTCTGGAAAAGAAACATCTCATTTCAGTTACCATGTGAAAAATATATTTCGTTTTCTAGACCTCATTTATCAATTCATATAGGTCAATAAAATAGTAAAAACATTCCTCTTAGTTAAGGATTCGAATCGGGTTCACCATTTTTTTCCTAAATAACTGGGTCTTTATTGAGAAACAAAATCATTATTCCCAAACAGTGTCCATATGGATTATTCATGGAACTAGAAAAAATAAAAGATTCTATATCCAAATGGATATCCTCTCTAAAGGCAGGTGTTTATTAGGTTTCTTGACCTACGATTCTTAAGAAATCACATGGTCGAGAGGTTGGGAGGTAGGGTTCATCACACCATTATTAGAGTAATTATTGCCTACAATAGGTCTCTCTTATAGATTTAATAGTTTTTCATGAATCCTTCATTAATTCACAAGTATAAAGTATATCATCCCAAGATTAGAAATCAATTTTTATCATATATGGAATTTAGAATCATCTATCTATATTTTAGGTTCTTCATCAATGAAGATATCTGTATGTAGCCTAAGTTCCCCATCAATGGTACCCTCTTATATAATATTAAGTTATTATTTTTTCATTATTAAGATGATGCTAGTTTTCGTGCAACACTGTGGGGAACTGTTTAATTTATGGTCCTCAAGGTAGATGAATGTCATTGGTGATTTTATCCTCATCTAAAAAGACATAATTTTTTTTGATATTGTGATCAAACCCATTAATGGGATTCCTATGTATCAATGTGAAAGGAATGAAAAACCATGTTTTTTGGTACCACATAAAGGGACACATTATACCTTTTAAATTAATGTTACAAGGAACCAACCATACCATTTAACGCCATGTGTCCATGATGTTTAGGAGGAAGATTCCTAGCCAATTTTTAGTGAGGGACTTATTCCTAAGATGATTTGGGAACCCAGGAAGAATTTTAACATCCAATTTGAACTTGACCCTGCAGGGAATATGGACCATAGAGAACATGGTTTATTTCGGTTGTTGGGTGTGAACCTCCAGGAGGCTTCCTACATATCTGGTTTGGATGGGAATCAAACCCCACATAGTTTGGTAAGTCTCACATGATAGTATGGTCCTTTGAGATAGATATGATGGGGGTTACTCCTGAACAATAATAACCTTTAAATGTGACCATGAGTGATTTATCAACTCATCATGTTTTGATGGATTAAATTGAGTCTTACTCTAAATGAGGATGACCATATTAAGGGAATTATTATTTGGGTTCAATCATGAAGAGGATGTCCCTTGAGCTTGGGCCCTATGTGGGATTCCTACGTATCTTGATTAGAGTAGGAATGATAGTTATCATAGTTCAATCTGTAATGTGAATTGTGATGGTATATTTATCATAACTAACTTCTAAGACCATGTGATTCATGTTTTTTGTGAGAAACAAGAGGCTTTAAAAGATTCAACAAACCACAAACTTTCTTTACATCACTAATATAAGAGGAGGAAGTCTTCAGAAGAGGTTGGTGAAACCATGAAAGTGGTCTGGGATATGATGGAATAATTTAGGTCTACAACCCTTCATTGTATTCAATTTATATTATATGTGAATCGAATGTAAGGAATTAATAAAGGTTAAGGATGTATTTGTAGGGATAAGCAAGACTTCAACCTCGTATATATAAGGCTAGGGGAAGACACTGGGATGGTTTCTCTAAAATTGGTTGTGTAGTGTGGGAGGAGGATTACATATGCCAAAAGGAACTGAATGCATAATCCCCACCCTCATAGCCATGGACAGGAGGCTCTAGATCTCAGAGATACGGAGGGATAGACTATGTCCTATCCCCATATTCTGAGTGCAAGAACTATTCATCAAAATCCCTGGGGTATGGTTCCTCATGACCATAGACATATAGGTCAACCAAAGTCCTAAGGGTCCTAGACCTCTATTTGTACAAGTGCGAGAAACCTATGATTGCAGAAATATAAATCCACATTGGAGACACACTGACGTGCCTTTCCGAAAGGATTTTTATATCCAGAGGTCTTATTGGTGGTTTTATCATGGCCCCTTTTAGGAAAGGGATAAAAATAAGGATAGGCCTTTCCATGGATGGCTTTGAAGAAGGTCTCAAAATGGCTAATTTAGACTGGAGTCCAAGGTAAACCAAGGAGGATCGCACAAGGTTTTCTCTGTGTATGTAATGCTCCATCAATATAGGATTGGTTGAATTATAGAATCATGGGTGATGGACTACTTGAGAAAATAGACATGGAAGTGACTTTTATCAAGCCTTAATGTGTTTAAAAAAGTGTTCCAAGATGTAAGTCGCATAGGTCCCTTCTTAAGGAATTGATAGCCATTATAGGAATAATTAATTAGGGGTTAGTAGAGTGACTCACATAGGTGTTGTTTAATTTCAACACCAGAAGGACTTAAGTTCAATTACCCCTATATTATTCCATCTTATTTATGTGTTATAAAACTACCTAGAGGCATTCAGAGGACTTGAGAGACATAATTGGGTGATCAAAGAAGAAATCAGACTTAGGGAAAATTCATATGTACAAATGAATACCCCAGTGGTCTATTTATAGGAAAATATGGTACCCTGGGTGAAGGTTCCTTTTTATGAAATTGGGTATTGCACAAGTGAGTAGCATCCAATTATATGGTTCACAATTGTTTGTGCGTCGATGCTACTTGGGGATACCATGGATTAATTTCTCTTTAGGGGCATAGCGATTCTTGGATTTCATCTTCTATTTTCTACTCCTTTTTTAAAAAATTTCCTTTGTTCCCATTTTATCCAATTGATAAAATGGAGTGTAAAAATTATTCATGGATGATATCTTGGGGAAATATCACAATCTTCATTACCATTCCAAAAATCTTGATATCATTTGGACACACAAATAGAGAATCATTTATATACTAAGCTCATAAAGTGTAAATTATGGATGGGTAAGATTCACTTACTATAACAACCTAATATTTTATGAGAATTGTTATTTTTATTTTCATTGATGCCTTGTGTTGTACGCTACACCAAAATTAGCTTGTTCTATAAGCAACACTGAATTATCTTTCAGTATACGCAACACTATTCTTGGCTCGTGTTACACACAATTTCATGTTCATTTTGTAGAAATTATTCTACGCGCCATTAAGTATAGATTTTGTTTAATGTATAAATGAAATAAGTTTTGATTATGTTATATGTAACGCCAAACGGATCTTTCACTACACGCATCCATGACTTGGCTAGAATTACACGCAATCAAGACCTTCCTCGATAGTGTGTGTAGTACGCAATACTGAGTTTCACTACACGATATATTATTATAATATTATTATGAACTAGCCATTATGAATAGTAATACCCACTTTTTGAAATTTTATAAATTTTATATTTCAAAATGGACATCATTTTTGGATTCGGAATATCGAAATTATCCTAGGGTGAAGTTTTTGTATTTTTCTGAAAACTTTCAATTTTTGATGAATAGTGAAAAACAATGAGTTATAGTTTAAAACTGATTTTTTATGTAAATAATTATGTATTTTATTTAAATTTATTTTAGGTCAAAATAGATAAATAATATTTATATAAGTTCAATGTAATTAATTGGAGTCATTTTATAATAATTTTAGATATATAAAAATTTTATTGAAGCTTTCACTGTCTTTTACCCACCTCCTAGGATAATTTGAAAATTTACATAAAACATAATTTTACTACTTCTGTGAGTGGAATTTCAAAAATCCGAGAGACACGGTTAATATCAAGGAGTAAAATGTGGTTCAATAAGATAAAAATAATTTTTGGTGAATAGTAACTTTTTTACATTTATTTACCATGGTTTAAAGTAAATAAGAGAATTAAGGGTAAAAATTATATTATTATTACCCTAACACATGTCCTAATTCAATTGGATAAGTATAATTCGACCAAAAACAACCTTAGGAATATAATATTATCATTTAGGTCCACTAGGATTAGATTTGGACATTTATTATAATTTAATTCAAAGAAGAGTTAAAATAGTTAAAATCAATGTTTAATAACTAACAAATTTTCAATATATGGTTATAAATAAGATAAATTTGACTATTAATATTCATTAGAAAGCTAAAAAGATTTAATGCATAATGGTGGTTTATTTATAATTTTTAGACATTAAATAATTTAATTTATTTATGACACAAATCTGATGATGTAATTACCTTATTAATGAAATATTAACATAATTGTTGTTATAAATACCCAAATAAATGTAATTTTAGACTTTTAATAAATTAAAATAATTTTTTAGGGTAATATGACATGTTAGTATTACTTTATTTAATTTTTCTCGAACTAATCATGCTGTTATAAATTTCACAAAAATAAATTACCAAATAGTGTCAAATTTAACATAAAATAGTTTTTAAAACAAATATTGTATTATTAATTTTTATTCTATTCATAAAAATCTATTGTTCAGAAAAATGACATAGATAATGTTATATATAATAATAATGAACCATTTGGTGTTTTTTTGGATTTTTATAGTAAGTATATTAACCATATAGTGTAAGAAAACAAGAAGACGCGGTAAAAGTTAAATTATTTACCTTAGAGTTAAATCTAAATGATAAGGTTAAAATAGTGACCTAAACTTTTCTAAAACCTATTGTATGAGAGTATTTAGACCCATCCCCACAATATCTCCGAAATAAATCAATTTGGAGCTATTATAAACCGAATATGGATTTATTATAAAATAATATTTTAAGTTTTTCCTATGGTGCCCCTCTCCTCCCTTATAAAAGGGCAACTCCTCCCTCTTCTCTTTACACAATTTTGAGCCTTCATGCTCATCCAAACCCTACCCATTTCCCTTCTAGAATTCCCTATAAACATTATAGTTGTTATGTTCTCCTCAAAAGACCAACTCTAGTTCCTTAAGAGGAAGCTTAAAATATGTGCGTCGAAGAAGAGGTAATCTCTTCTACCGATTTTTTCAAGTTTCATTCGTCTTCAACTTCATCTTCTTTAGTTGTTTCGTTATAAAGTAATAACATTAGTATCACTAATATACTGATATGTTATTATAAATATGAAACAACCCAATTTCACCTTCTATCCATCCAACGAAAAATGAAATCACCGCGCGTGCGTACGTACGTAGTACCGTCTCCACGTTGTGGTGTAATATGTTTTTCCACCACCACCTTACTTGGATGGGTATAATGGTGTAAATAATATCCATATATAGATATTATAACATAATACTAATTATGAGATATTATATCATCCAATCCAATTCAATTAAATAATTATGGGAATGAGATCATCGCTCGTGCAGACGTATGAATTACCGTCTCCACGACGTGATGAGATTCATTCTCCATGTTAACCACTCAAGAATGATTATAAAGTATATATAATGAATAATAATGAAATATATGAGATGAAAAATATAATGGATTTATATATATATATATATTTCATCTACCTACTTTCATTCAAGTCAATAATGAAAGAAAAACAACGTTCATGCGTATGTACGGCCTACCATCTCTATGAACGGTGTATTTCATTTCATTTATCTATCTATTATATATATATACTGAATATATATGATATATAAATCGTGATTTACATTATGTAAGTAATTAAATCATGATATAAGTAATAATAATATCAATAACAACAATTCCAAACACGTACTATAAATATAACTATTTTCCCAAAACGAAGCTTGAACACAGAATTTACAAAAGAACGGGTAATATACAGTCATAATTGAACCATATATGATATCATAACAATGAGTATCATTCTATAATAAGTCAATGACATTTTTTTTATCATTATACAGGAGGTTCAGATACGTACGAAGCATATAAAACCCAAGGTAACGGAAAATTATTCCAATCTCATTCTTATCCGCGATTGTTTATTCGTAAGTATTTACTGGGGTTATTGTTATTATCCATCACCATGTTTTATAACATTGTTTTTAAGTATGTTTAAAGTCTTTTTTACCCATTTTTTACATTTACCACATGTTATGAAAGAAATATTTCTTTTGTTTACCATACGAGGAAATTTTTGACTTTTCCGACAAAAGTACGAGGAGAATGTTTTCTTAACATATACAGCATGAATGGATTTTTACGGTTTAAAAACACATTATTTTCAAGAAGTTTAATCTAAATGATTTCATGACTATTTTCAAAAAAATATTTTTCTTTTAAAATTGCATGGAATTTTGTGAAAATAAAATGATTTTGAAGAAGAAAGGATATTTTCCTCAAGAATTCATTTCAAGTGTTTTATCAGAACCATTTTTCATATAAGATGACATTATTTCATATGTGTATGTTTCAATTATAATGTCTCTATGATTTACATGGTTTCACTTCTCTTATGATTAAATGATATGCATTTGTTTTATATGGATTATGTTATGATGGGATGATGTTTATGAAACCCATTTTATTCTTTGGGTTATGATGAATCATTTATGTTTATGTTGTGGCACATGTAAGAACGATACCATTATGAGATGGGTGGGACATATATCTCCCTCCAATGCATTGGGTAAAGATTTATATCTCATGAGATAAACATGGCTAAAACGAAAAGTTAATCCGGTTCAGTGATACAGGACTGGAACGAGGACTGAACTCGATTCCGAAAGGGACTTTGTTCACTATGATGGTCTTTTCCAAAATACAATGGCTACTATAGAAATCATAACATGTTCTTAATGGTTTGACACAATTACATGTTTTATTCCCATGATATTTTATAATTATTGTTGTTCCATTATGATATATGCCTTACGTACTGCCATGTTTTATGTCATTGCTCAAGAATTTTATGTTTAAACATTATATTCATGTTTTTAGGCTCAAATGTGTATGGTTTTCTTTATTTTCTCTATGCTCAACCTTACTGAGAATTTGAGCTCACCCTTTATATGTTTTCTTTTTACCCAGTATATAAAGAAAGGTTTTAGGTATGAAAACAAAAGGGGAAGATATTTATGGGAGATGTTTAAGATATTTCACCATGATTAAAAGAATAAATTCCGAGTTTCCAAAATACACTAAACTATTATGGTCCTTGTGTGTCTATGTTTGTTATGTATTAAGTATTCCGAAAATGTAATTTAATGTCCATGTACGTCAAGTTGCGGGTCTATACAGTTGGTATCAGAGGGAGGTTTAGTTAACCATTGGAAAATAGAATGCGAAAACTTCAGTGATATCCCTAGATATATTTCTAAGGTATGTCTAAGGATGTCCCTAAGGATTAGTATAACTATAGTTTACAGTAATTGAATTATGTTTATGATCATGAATAACCTAGGGTGAACCTAAGGTGTCCTGGATTAATGAATATGTGATAAGTTAGACCTCCCATAAGTGACTTTTTATGATTATGTGGTTCCTCATAATTTTAACTTTTTCTTACACCATGGTTTTTGGTTTTAGTCAATGAAGGGAACCAGAAGGAATTGGTTCAACATTGAATCCAATGGACAAATTGCATACTTTGAGCAAGGATAATGTGTTATTCCTAGAAAGAAAGATACTATGATTATTCCGAATCAGTGATCGTGATATATGATTTACAAGGTGAACTTTAGTGGTATTCCTAATTAATCAAATAAGAGGAAGATGGACTTTTATGCATGTTCGCATGGTGAGGATCATAGAGAAATGAAGATTGAGATTTATAAAGAAGGGAAGAAGAACCTTTATGAATACATCAAATGGAGGGGAAGATGATATCTGTGTGGAGAGAAGAGTCATAGAGTGAATGACTGTTGTGGAGTTCAATGTCTTATCTGTGGAGAACATGGGCATTACCCAAATAATTGCCCTGATCTAAGAGGTTACTTCTAAATCAAGGAAGGACTTATTCCATGAAAATCATTGAAGAGAATGGATTGAAGTGTTTATGTATTGCTATTCAAGAATACTTTTTTTGAAGTACATTTATGGTATATTGGAATATATATGTATTGGTCCACTGTGGTTTTCCATAATAATATGGCATTGGTAACCATGATAAGTGATTGAAATATTTTTGGAAAGTAGATGATATGCATAATAATGAGAAAATAATATGTTTGATAGTATTCATGAGCTCAAGACTAATATAAGGACAAAGTGATATCATGGTTTGAGTAAAAAGAATTTTTGGGATTTTGGTATGTGGAAAGAGATAACTTTTGAGAACATTCATGTTTTCACTAAGGTTCTATGGTAATTCATGTTGCAAGATAATACAAGATTAATGTATTCACATGTTTGGAATGAAATCAACAAGATATATCTTGTGATATATGAGGGATAAATGATGGTATTCACATGCTCGGTAGATGACATTTCTAGTAATTGTTTTCATTATAATATGAGCTTGGAAAGAATTATTTTTGATAAGCATATGGATTGGAATGAATTAAGTTATAAATATGTTTTTATTGTTTAAGGATATAACTTTTTCGATATAATTTATGGAATTTTATAATTATGTTGTTTTAGAAAAAGGAAAACCTACAGGACGGGCGACAACCCGTCGCGTCGGACAAGGTTGCGGGAATCAAACCAACAACTGAAGTGTGACATGCCTTTATCGCCTACCACTGGCCTACAGGAAGTCCCTAGTTAGTATAATGTAGTTTTGTTTTATTAAGCGGTACGATAGATGAAGTTTAAGTCCATTTTATGAACCATATACGATTAATCTCACCATAGACGGACTTATGTATATAACTTTTTCTAACCTTATGTTTGAGATAGATGGAATGACCTATCATTCTATCGCATGATCTGCTAACACTTCACGTAAGACAAATTCAACTTGATTTATTTAAGAGATGAAGTGGAAATTGTTAAAGGGACAAAAAACAGTGAGAATGTACCAAAATCAAGTAAGTATTTCTTCTAATTCAAAATTTTCAACTTTAGGGAAATGATATTGAAAACCAAAAATTTTGTCCTAGTGCTCTTATATATGATGAATCAGATGGTAACTTAGATCATCACAAATTTATGGCATTGTTATTGATGGTTTTTTCATAGCCATGTCCTCTACCACTTTCCATCATAACTTTATGGTTAAATTTCTCTTCCAAGTCCATATTTTCACCTATGTTCTCCTATGTGGAAACCCAGTGACGAGTTAATTTGGGTGGCCGTTATGTTTCATAGTTAAATTTTTAAAATTAAGTTTTTGTATTCCTATTTACGATGTGGGTTTCTATTAAAGAAACTTTCAAGTAGTAAACCATTTATAACCCTGAGGAATTTCGATGGCAAAATTCATTTTAAGGGGGGTAGAACGTAACAACCTGAGATTTTATGAGAATTATTTTTTTTTAATTTCATTGATGCCTTGTGTTGTACGCTACACTAAAATTATCTTGTGCTATACACAACACCGAATTATCTTTCAGTATACGCAATACTATTCTTGGCTCGTGTTACACACAATTTCAACTTCGTTTTGTGGAAATTATTCTACGCGACATTAAGTATAGATTTTGTTTAATGTATAAATGAAATAAGTTTTGATTATGTTATATGAAACACAAAACAGAGCTTTCACTACACGCAGCCCAGACTTGGCTTGCATTACACGTAATCAAGACCTTCCTCGATAGCGTGTGTAGTACACAATACCGAGTTTCACTAAACGATATATTATTATAATATTATTATGAACTAGCCGTTATGAAAAGTAATACCCACTTTTTGAAATTTTATAAATTTTCTCTTTCTAAATGGATTTCATTTTTGGATATGAAATATCAAAATTAGCATAGGGTGAATTTTTAGTATTTTTCTGAAAACTTTCAATTTTTGAGGAACAGTGAAAAACACTGAGTTATAGTTTAAAACCGAATTATTATCTAAATAATTATTTATTTTATTTAAATTTATTTTATGTCAAAATTGATACATAATACCTATATAATTTCAATTCAATTAATTGGAGTCATTTTATAATAATTTTAGATTTATAAAAATTTTGTTGAAGTTTTCACCGTCTTTTACCCACCTCATAGGAGAATTTGAAATTTTTTATAAAATATAATGTTACCGCTTCTGTGAGTGGAATTTGCAAAATCAGTGAGACACGGTTAATATCAAGGACTGAAATGTGGTTCCATAAGATAATTTTTTTTTTGTAAATATTAACTTTTTACTTTTATTTTCTACAGTTAAAAGTAAATAGGGTAATTAAGGGTAACAATTATATTATTATTACCCTAACACATGTAATAATTCTATTAGATAAGTATAATTTGACCAAAAAAACATTAAAAATATAATATTATCATTTAGGAACACTTGGATTAGATTTGGACATTTATTATTATTTAATTCAAAGAAGAGTTAAAAGAGTTAAAATCAATGTTTAATAACTAAAACATTTTTAATATTGGGTTATACATACGAAAAATTCAACTATAAATATTATTTAGAAAGATAAATAGATGTCCCACATAATGGAATTTTATTTATAATTTTTAGACCTTAAATAATTTTATTTATTGATGACACAATGATGATGCAGTAATTACCTTATTAATGAAATTATAACATAATTGATGTTATAAATACCCAAATAAATGTAATTTGAGACTTTTTTATAAATAAAATACTTTCCTAGGTTAATATGTCATGTTAGTAGTGATTTAATTAACTTTTCTCGAACTAATTAAGCTATTTTGATTTTCACAAAAATCAATTAGCAAATAGTGACAAAATTAACATACAATTGTTTTTAAAACAAATATTATATTATTAATTGCTATTATATTCTGAAAAATATAAGGTTCTGAAAAATTACTTTTCTAAGGTTATATATATTAATAATGAACCAATTGTGCTTCTTTTGTCTTTTTATAGTATGTTTATTAACCATATAGTGTAAGAAAACAGGAAGACACGGTAAAAGTTAAATTATTTATCTTAGAGTTACATCTAAATGATATAGTTAAAATAGTAACATAAACTTGTATAAAACCTATTTTATGAGATTATTTCTACCCATACCCACTTTATTTTCTAAATAAATCAATTTTTAGCTTTAATAAATCGAATATGACTTTATTATTAAATAATATTTTAGGTTTTTCTTTAGGTTCCCTTCTCCTCCCTTATAAAATTGCACCTCCTCCCTCTTCTCATTACACAATTTAGAACCTTCAATCTCGGCCAACCCCTGACCATTTCCCTTATCAACTTTCCTATAAACATTATAGAGGTTCTGGCCTCCTCGAAAGACCAACTCTAGGGCCTAAAGAGGATGCTTAAAAGTTGTCTGTCGAAGAAGAGAAAATCTCTTCTACCGATTCTTTTAAGTTTCTTTCTTCTTAAACTTATTCTTATTTAGTTGTTTTATTATAAAGTAATAATACCAGTATCAATAATATACATATATGTTATTATAAATATGAAACAACCCCATTTCACCTTCTATCCACCCTACGGAAAACAAAAACACCGCACGTGCGTACGTACGGAATATCGTCTCCACGCCGTGCGGTAATATGTTTTCCCACCACCACCATACTTGGATGGGTATAATGGTGTAAATAATAACTATATAAAGTTATTATAACATCATAATGATTATGAGATATTATATCATCCACTCCAATTCAATTCAATAATTATGGGAATGATATCATCGCTTGTGCGTACGTACGGATTACTGTCTCCACGACGCGATGAGATTCATTCTCCATGTTAACTACTCATTAATAATTATAAAGTATATATAATGAATAATAATTAAATATATGAGATGATAATGATCCTATATATGTATATATATATACATGTCATCTTCTTACTTTCATTCAAGTCAATAAGGAATGGAAAACTTCGTTCATGCGTACGCACGACCTACCGTCTCCATGAACGATGTATTTCATTTCATTTATATATCTATTATATATATATACTGAATATATATGATATATAAATAATAATTTACATTATTGAAGTAATTAAATAATTATATAAGTAATAATAATATCAAGAACAATAAGTCCAAACACGTACGATAAATAAAATAATTTTACCCAAAATGCCGCTTTAAAATGAAATTTACAAAAGAACGGGTAATATAAAGTCATAATTGACCCATATATGATATCATAACAATGAATATGATTCTATAATAAGTCCATGACATTATATAAATCATTATATAGGAGTTTCGGATATGTACGAAGCATATTAGACCTAAGGTAAGGGATAATTATTCCAATCTCGTTCTTATCTGAGATTGTTTATTCGTAAGTATTTACTGGGGTTATTGTTATTATCCATGTCCATGTTTTATCAAAGTGTTTTTATGTATTTTTAAAGTCTTATGTACCAATTTTTGACTTTTACCACATGTTATGGAAGGATTATTTCTTTTTTTAAAATATGGGGAACGTTTTGACTTTTTCGACAAAAGTACGAGGAGAATGTTTTTTTAACTTATACGGCATGAAAGGATTTTTACGGTTTCAAAACACCTTATTTTCAAAAGCTTAATCTACAATATTTCATGACTATTTTCAAAAAATCCTTTTCTTTTAAAATTTAATGTAATTTTGTGAATATAAAATGATTTTGAAGAAGAAAGGAAATTTTCCACATGAATTCATTTCATGTGTTTTTTCAAATTCATTTTTAATCTAAGATGACATTATTTCATATGTGTATGTTTCAAGTATAATTTCTCTATGATTTACATGGTTTCAGTTCTCTTATTATGAAATGATAACCATTTGTTCTATATGGATTATGTTATTATGGGATGATGTTTATGAAACCCATTTTATTCTTTGGGTTATGATGAATGATTTATGTTTATGTTGTGGAAAACATAAGAATGATTTCATTATGAGATGGGTGGGACCTATATATCACTACAATGCATTGGGAAAAGATTTATATCTCATGAGATAAAAGTGGTTTGAATGGAATGTTAATCCGGTTCAGTGACACAAGACTTGAACAAGGAGTGAACTTAATTCAGAAAGGGACTTTATCCACATAGATGGTCTTGGAAGAAATGCCTTGGCTACTATGGAAAGAATAACATGTGATTAATTTTTTTCCACAATTACATGTTTTATTCCCATGCTATTTTATCATGATTGATGTTCCATTATGATCCCTGCATTACGTACTGCCATGTTTTATGTCATTGCTCAAGATTTTGATGTTTAAAAATTATGTTCATGTTTTTAAGTTCAAATGTGTATGGTTCATTTTATTTTCTCCATGCTTACCCTTACTGATCATTTGAGCTCACCCATTATATGTTTTTTCCCTAGGATATAATGAAATTTTTTAGGTAAGAAAACAAAAGGGGAAGATCATTATAGGATATATTAGAGATCTTTCACCACGATTAGAAGATTATATTACGTGTTTGCAAAGACACTAAACTATTACGATCCTTGTGTGTATATGTTTGTTATGTATTAAGTATTCCGCAAAAGTAATGTAATGTCCATGTTCGTCATTTTGTGGGTCTCTACACTTACTAGGTCAAATTATCTTAGATATAGGAGTATCATTTTACCTAGCGAAGTTGAGAGATATAGTGTCCTGTGAGTAGCCCAATAATGTCTTTGACATACAGGGTTTCAGGGGGATAGTCGGATAATATAAGAGTTTCTTATATGACTTTATAGGTTTAAAATTGCTTTTTATAAGCTTAGATAAGATGGGTGTGATGTTTTTATGGTTAGATACCTATGAGATAGACTTTAAATAGTTGAAAGGGATATTAAATTCATCCTGGATCCTAATTCCTCTAGATTTTGGAAATTGATACACTATATATTATGATGCATTATGTTTTGGTCTTGGAGGAATTCTGATGGAGGGGAACAAAGTTGTTGTGTACTATCTCATTGGATGAGGCCACATGAGAAAAATTACACAATGAATGATCTTTATTTAGTTTTTGTTTTTCATTCCTTTTGTTGTTGAGTACATTATTTACTGGGAGAGTATTTTTTATTTTAAATGGACCACATAATAGTCAAGTTAATATTTACGCATTGTGATTTTAATCTGAGGTAGAAAATTTGGTTTGAGTACCCATAATCTTTTGAGTAAAATATTTACTATAATCCTAGAAAGGTAAATATAGTATCCAATGCACTGAGCATGAGGGAAAAAATAGTGGCATTTTAGGATGACAGTAGTGAATGGAATCTTATGGACTTGATTTTAAAGATACACTTGGTGGTGGAGGAGGTTCATGGTCATAACATTGTTTCTCCTTTAGATGTGAACACTACTCTTATTGATATAGTAAGAATAATACAATTATCTAATTATGATGTCTTATTATTATGAGATATTTTGGTAGGTGAGGACCCACCATATATTTTTAAAATGGGTGAGGATGAAACCCTATGTAATCATGGTTGGGATTATGTTCCAGTAAACATATATGAGCAGTTGATGTGGTAGTTTCGTGTCTTAGTTTGGGTAGTTCATCCCAGCATTAAAAAGATATATCATGACTTGCATATCCAATATTGGTAGACAAGGTTGAAACATGATATAATCAGTTGTTCACGAGGCTTTCCACTTATTAGTAGGTGAAGGAAGAAAATCAGTTACCATCCATACTTTTACAACATTTACATATTCCAAAGTAGAAATTGGATGATATAATGATTTATTTTTTTACAATTTCACTGAGGTCACCTCGAGATAGATGTGTTGTGTGGGTTGTTGTGGATAGGCTTACAAAAATTTCATATTTCTTTAAAATCAAGAATACCATTAGTTTAGATGATCTTTGGAGGTTGTATATCATGGAGATTGTTTGACTTCATGGGTTCCCTCACACTATCATTCTTGAGAGGGATTATTGGTTTACATCTCATTTGTGGCACTATTTTCTATGGTCCTTGGGTATAAAATTCTTTTGAGAATAGAAAACCACCCTCAAAATGTTGGCTAGTCATGGTATACAATATAGGTTCCTTAGGAAATTTTGTGAGCATGCATCCTAGAGTTTGTGGATTTATGGGGGATGAATATACCCCTTGTTGATTCACCTACCATAATACGTATCAATAGAATGCATAGGTGGAAAAATTATGAGGATTTTTATGGTAGTCCATTTCGATCACCCATGTTCTAGTTGGAGGAATGTGAGGCATCTTTATTGGGACCATGACAGATTTATAATACTTTTAAGTAGGTCCAGTGGATTAGAATTTGTATAGATACCACACAGTCTTGATAAGAAATATTACGTTGATCACCATTTATGAACTCTAGGGTTCAAGGTTGAGGATTAGGTATTTTACGTTTCTCCGAGATTTTGGTTCATATACGAATCAGGATACATGGTAATATTTTACTACAATATATTGGTCTATTCGATATTCTTGGTAGATTAAATATTTTAGCTTTTCTGTTTCAATTACCTTAGTGGAACCAATCCATTCACAATATCTACCCCTTATCTCAGCAACACTATTATCATTCAGACCCATCTCTTTCTTTTTCGACTGAGGAGGTTGAGTTATGGGTAGAATTTTCCATTGAAAAGAATTTTATCCATATCATTGATAGCATAACGAAGGTTCTCCAAGACTGTTTTGTTTCTCTAGTTTGGGTGATATGGAAGCAAAACCAATTATAGGATGATACTTGGGAGCGGTAGGCCTAATTACATGATTCATGGAATGAGTTATTCTAGATTTAATCTTGACTACACATGGAAGGGTAATTTGGTGATGAATTTCTATATGGTGAAATGATTGTAATATCCGGGGTTATCCTACGAGTTATGGATGTTTTTTTGGTTTCAATTCTCTTTTATGGCCATGTGTGAGTAAACTTTGATGTTATGGTTGGATCAGAGGTTTCATAGGCTTGTTCAAAGCCCAAATCCCAAATTTTGGTGTAAAAACAGACATGTCACATGTTTATTATAAACCATGTGGGACATGTTTCATGGTTACCAAAACCATATGAGGCCAAGGAATAGGGATAATTGTGTTTTTAATTTTTTAGGAAACCATACAGAGGGTGGAACAAACCTTTGAGACACACCGTTAATTTTTATCATAGTAGAATCACACAATTTTCACACGGGTAGGAAAAATGTTCACATTAAACATGTGATGTACCCCTTGACATAGTGCAGTTTGAATAGTTGGAACACGGTTTGGAAAACCTTTTATCCAAACCATGAAGCCAATATATTTTGAAAAAATGATGAAGTCTCCCTTAAAATATTTTATAAACTAAACTTATTTTACTTATTCGTCCTTTGGATGGACATGGGTGTTGGGAGAGTTCTTTGAAGGAAAATTCATTGTTTTTTATCATGTTTCACAATTAGAAATCATAATTTAACACAAATCATATCATTAGATTCCTAACAATTAGTGATTCAATCATCTTGTGATTTATACATTCTTTTTTGTTTCAATTATGTTAATTAGTTTCAATATAATATGCTTTATTTCCATGATCTTCATCTGTTCTTCATTTTTCTTCTCATATAGATCGAATCAAAAGCTCATACCAGACAACAACTCTACTAAGGACCTACGGTAGGTTATATATACATTTACCTAATGGTTTGGTGAATTATATATCTATTTTTAGTTTTGATTCATGCCATAGATTCTGTTGGTTCCCCCTAAAATAAATTGAATATCTGAATTAAATGAATTGGAACTTGTTAGGGATGACCACTAGTTCATTTGATCAATTACTATGGTAAGTTCGTCAACCTAGGAAACCATTGTGGTGTGACCTTTCCTTTTCCTATTTTTATACAACCCATGGGGTGTATTTGAGAATTCGTTGTTAGATTAATAGTAGTTATAAATGACATAAATGGCGTGAGGTGACTTGGTGAAAGTTTTCCTCCCTTACCATGTTACTCTTGATATATACATTTAAAACTATTTGAATGAGAATTTATATATTAGTGGGTAAACACATGATATGAAACTGATTTTTAATTTTATGTGAAATTATTTGATGAGTGAAATAGTGGTGGATTCGTTGGTCGGTATACCATGGATCCTAATTCCATTATATTCTATGGATCTTACCTCATTGGATCATGATAATTGTAGTGGATTTCTTAGATGATATTTATCCTTGGGTCATGATTCTATTAGATTCTTTGGACAATGCAACTCCTTGGATTTGGATTTGTTTGAATCACATTGGACATATTCTATTTATAGGATCATAGGACTCCACCCAATTCTACGAATGTTTCCATCAAGATTCTCATGAGACTCGATTAGGAAGCATTGGTCCTTTATTCCATTAATCTAGACTTTTGGGGTTTAACACTTATGATTATAGTGAATGGATATTCTAAATGTTGGCGTGGTTGTACTACATGGCCATGGTGGATATCTTGGAATGTATTATATATAGTTCAGGTAGGGGTATCAGATTTGAATTGTCATATTTAACAAGGTGACTAATTTATTTATGTTTATAGGTTCCATGTAATATAATCATGATTAGTTTTTACAGGGATCCTTGTTTAGATGAGATAATACTATTTTACACGCTTATATTACATTTAGTACTGATATACCAGTGATATAGATATTTTTCCACATTTCTTCAGCTTGTGTTACATAATGTGGATTTGTTATAGACATTTTTGGTTTTGGCATACATGGAATTTACCTAACACCAAATGGGGTTGTTGATTGGTAACAAGATAAACTATATTTCCTCCTTTGTATGAGTTAATTTGGACTATTATTATGGTAAAAAATTTACCATTTTAAAGGGAGTTTTAATATCTATTTTTATAAAGTGGGTTTCGATGAAATGAAACTTCATGTATTGATTCTTTGATAACTGAGATGATTTTTTTTGGGAAATATTAATTTTAAGGGGGTATAATTTAACCCCTTGAGATTTGGTGAATTGTTTTGAATTAATTTAATCTTTTTGATATTTTTCATTTCCTGAAACACAAAATATATCTTCTATTATATGAAAAAAAAAAATATTATTTCTTTCTAAGATACAATATGTTAATCATCTATT
Source organism: Viscum album (assembly GCA_963277665.1). NCBI lineage: Eukaryota > Viridiplantae > Streptophyta > Magnoliopsida > Santalales > Viscaceae > Viscum > Viscum album. The sequence continues at coordinate 243,182,130 of OY728135.1, read as the reverse complement.
ATATTCTATACCATTATAAGGTTTCACTACATGAAACACTGAGTTATCTTGCATTACACACAAGACCAAGCTTTATCACCTTTTAATGATGAAAATATTTTAAAACTAATTTTTTTAAAAAAAATATGTATATTATCCATCAAAATAATCTTCATTTTTGAATTAATATTTTTAAAATTATCATAGGGTGATGTTTTTTTATTTTTCTGAGATGTATTATTTTTTGATTAGTAGTGAAAATACTGAATTGTAGTTAAAAACTATCTTTTCATTTAAATTTTTATTAATGAAAAGTTATTTATTTAATTTTTTTCTAAGTAAAAATATATCAATTATATTTATACTGATATGATATATGTAATTGGAATAATTTTATATTTAATTTAGATAAAAATAATTCATTAATTTTTGAACATTTCAAATAAGAAAACCCACTTTCACGCAACATCGGCGTGATTAGATTTAATTTTCATCAAGCCAAATCATTGAATTTTTATTTGGAAAATATTAATAGATTGTTTTAATAAGAATTATATTTATATTCTAATAAGATAAACATATTTTTGTACCAAAATTATTAGTGAATGTAATTAAAATTAATTATAGTGATTATAGTAAAATGAAGCTTAATAAGGGACTAAACCTTGAGCTTAAGGGCCAAAATGACCTAAAAACTTGTCCAAAATCCATTAGATACCATTAGATCAGACATATCCCCTCTTTTGATTAATTTTTGTGTTATTGCTTCACATGTTGGTGAATTTGACCCATATAATATGTTACGTAATGGAAAAAGACAAAAAAAGTAACCTTCCTTACTATGAAAAATTATAAAGCATTATAGTATGAAATAAGCTACAAAGATTCAATTATAAAAATTATTTTTAATGTTAATTAGATTTTTTGGTCATTTTAATTTAACTTTATTTTATAGGGATGATATAATTACATTGAATTCTGAACAAACTATAATTCATGGATTATTTAGTTAATAATTAAATAAAATAATTAATGCTTAAACATTACAAGTAAAGTAAATTTAAGGAATTATTATGTTCCATTATTTTTGTACAATAATATAACATGTTACACATCTATGAACATAAAAAATTTATATTCCATCATTTATTGGTCTTTCCAAATTAATGTTATCTTCAAATTGTCAAAATTAAAATTAATGTTATTTTATATTAATGATAATTTATTAAATGGTTTAAGGTTATTGAAAATCCAATCATCTACAAGTATTTATTAAGTGTAAATTAATTGAAAATATTTTCCATAAATTGAAAAATTATCCTTTTATAATTAACATTTTGACCCATAGATTTCAAAAACATTGTTAGCATGGTTCGAGTTAAAGTAGTGTTTTTGCGTGTTAAATGCACTTGTTCTAAAATTAATTTCCAACACACATGGGATTTTTAATTTTAAAATTAATTATAATTTTTTTATTTCAGCGGCCCTATATTGTTTAATAAATCTCAAATAAATTTATACTTATTGGTTAAATTACTTAAGTTGAAAAACAAGTTACCTAAATGAAAATTCCAAATGAAAAATATAAGGAAACATAATGACTAAGGAAAATCATTATAAAAATGAAATTATTTATTTGTTTTGGAGATTTTAATCTTCCATAAATTAAGTTTATTCTATTATTTTAACATTTTTTAATCGCATGAGGTAAGGGATACCTCCAAATAATTATTACCTTTTGGTATTTACAAGTGCACCACCCCCTTTATTATACAAAGGAATTCACTCATCAATTAACATAAACATCTAAATAATCTTATTCTCATCCAAAATAAGCCCAAATATTCTCATAATATCTCTCCCCTAAACTTAGAATCATTATATTGTGAAAAGAGATAACCAAGTAATTCCTTTTGTGCAATCCAAAAGGAGTTACCTGAAAAGGAGGTAACATTCTTCTAGGTGAATTTACGTTTTATTTGTTTCCCAAACCCTTCATTTATTATTATTAAATAATTATATAATAAAATAATTATCCTAAATATACTAAAATTCTTTATGTTATTATTTTCACCTACAACTACACACACTTTTATAAAATTGTTAACTAACATACTGTTCTTCTATACGGTGAATTGCAGCCACAAAAAAACGATGTTGTTCATTTTTCATTTACCACCTATCTTGGTTGGGAATTATGATGGAAACTCTATTTTTATGTGATATATTTGTAATTTATTATGAATTTATACTTTTAGAATTATTATATTATAGATACCTTCATTATTTACCATTTTTTAAATTCGATAACCTCATTTTTAGAAGTGTGGACTCCCGCCTCCTCAAAGCAATATGATTCCTTCACACATTACATTGAATTTATTGAACATTATCCTGGTAAAATTATATTATATATATTAAATAATTAATATTATAATATAATATTTTAAATATTCATATATACATATATTTCATTTACATTTCATTCAATTTGATAAGAAAATTGAAATAACGTTCCTACGTACATACGACCTACCGTCTCCATGAACGATGTATTCCATTTCATATATCTATATTTTATATATTACTAAAAATATTTATATTATGAAAATATATGATATATAAAAATAGTTTAACATTATATAAATAATTAAATAATTAAATATTTATTAGGATCAAGAATAACAAATCACAATATGTACAATAAACAAAGAAGTTATTACCTAAAACATTAATTTAACATTGAGTTTTAAATAAAAAGGTAATATAAAGTAATATGTGAATCATATAAGGTATGATATATAAGAATATTTCACTGTTACTATTTTATAATAAACTTTTTTTTATTATAAAATATGTTTAACTTGTTTTAGTAAAGTCAAGATTATGGTAAGGGAATTTCATCTCACGTTTTATTTCGGTGAGATATAAGCCATATTAACCACTTTCTTATTTATTATGGTGTATATACATCCCTATTACTTTATATATATTTTATTTATTTTATTTAGTGATAATAAATTCTTTAATTTATGTTATTATTTCATGTAGATCATGATTTAAGATTTACTCATATAATAAGTATTTTCCCATCTTACTTTTATTTCGACGAGATTTATGATTTATCCATCACTATTTTTTGTAAGGTGTATATACTACCCATGAATATATTCAAATATTAGTATTCATAAAGTTATGGGTATTTAAATATCCTTTTTTAATGATATTTATTTCATTGGGTTTACGGTTCAAATGTTACAAAATCTATAATGTAATTTTGTCTCAACTTGCCTTCTTTGAGACACATGCAATGTTATGCACCTATATTTTTTGATGGGGTGTATATAATTCCCTTTTAAATTTTATATCGTGAATATCCTTATTCATTGATATTTTAAGCTTTGTGTAATTTTTTTATATCATGTGTATTATGGGTTAAAGATATAAATATAGCAATAGAGTATTACTATAATCTCATATCTTATCAAGAATATCAATGATTAGGCTTTAATTGATGAACCATTATAATCCATATTTCAAGAAATCTCATGAATTTAATTATCCTATGGTTATTCATTATCTCATCCTGTATTTCTATCATTTCCTAACTATTCGGTATATAAGATGATTAATAAATAGTTTTTATGAATTCTCGACATTACATCTCTCTACAGTAAAAAATCTATGTTATTTCAAAACCAAGTATTCTAAAAATGTTCTTATTATTTTTTCATAATTATTAAGAATATTTTAAAATAAATGTATTTAAAAATGTTTTCAATAATTATTTATATGTTTTCAAAGTATTTTAAATGAAAATGATTTTCAAAATATTGTCATATATATTATATAAGTTTTCAATGTAATTAATTTTCATAATATTTTCATAATTTCATTATATGTTTTGAAGTTATTTTCAAATAAAATTTTATTAAAATGTTTTCAAGAATATTTTATATTTTCACGAAAAAATGTTTTCAAAAAAAATTAAAGATTTCATTATAGGTTTTATTTGTTTATTTAATGAAATTGAATTGAAAACTTTTTTATTTTTTTTATTTTTTGAAGGAAAATGGTTTTCAAAAAGTTTTGATGATTTATTTATATGTTTCCAAAGAAAAATATAGTAATTTTCATTAAAAATTATTTTATAATTTTTCAATTGTATTTTTATGAAATCTGGTTTCAAAAAGTAATATATTTTGATAAATCATTTTTCAAATAAGAAATTATATCTACCTGAAGAATTATTTTAAAATATTTTTCCCATGTTATTCTACATCTATGATGAAATTTGTTGGTGTTACTCGTAAATGTATAAGAAATGATTTAAAGGTTCCAATAATATTATTCAAATGAATTGTTTATGTATTTATGGCATGATATTTATGAAACATGTTTTTCTTTCAAGGGTTATATGGTTATGGAACTCACTTCACATTCATGGGTTATATTCTTATGAAACCCGCTTCTTTTCATGGGTTATTGATTTGATGAAATGATTATGAAAACTATCCCTTCACCCAAGGTTATGATACAATTATATGTTTATGATTCCCATTTCATTTCATGGGTTATGATATTATTTTTTATGATATTGTGGAAATTTTATTTATGATTTCAATATGAGATGGGTGGGACCTATATGTCCCTCCAATAAAATGGGAAAATATTTATATCTTAAGAGATAATGATGGGAATGAAGTTGATAGGCTTGATCCACTATGGAATATTGAGAAACCCAATCAACTAACCCAATATGGGGAAACTATATCCACTCTGAAATGATAGGTAATTCTGATCCAATTTAGGAATATAGGGAAACCCAATAAAATATGCGATGATGAAAAAATTGATCCCTTATAAGGAATTGATTGTGACGAGGGATGGTGTTGTATCATGTATAGTGGTGTAGTCCCCATGATGTACCCTAATAATTTCAACCAATGTGTCTTGACTTATATGGAATTATGTTACATGTTTATGAGTATGCCAAAATTCCATGTAAAAATCCTATGTTATTATTTAAGAGATTATTCTATAGACTCCATTATGATTCATGACTCTTGAACTACTAAGATTTATCCCATTATTCATGTTTATGATATTTGATATTAATGATATGATCTTGTAATGTTATGATCACATTCTGATACCCTTATGATCTTGTTTATGGTTACATATCTCCATTCAGTACTCTTACTAAGCATCTGAGAACATCACTTTTATGTTTCATTCCCCAGGTTATAAAGTTATATTTTATGTATGATGTGTCTAAAAGAGGTTCTAGTCTCAGAGTACCTAGTGTGAGATAATGTAGTTCACTCATGTGCCAACATTTACATTCCCATTTCCATGTTTCTAAAGGAACTAAACTAATATAGTCTTTGGGCATCTATTTATGTAATGTATTAAGTATTACGAAAAAATGATTTAATGTATATTTATATAAAGATTGGGTTATGATAGTTTGTATCATAGCGACTATTTGGTAAACATTTTAAAACAACTATGATAGAACTTTGTGATATCACTATAAGTATTTCTAATGAAATGTCTAGGGATTTCTCTAAGGATATGTTTAAGGATGGGGAAAAGTATAGAAAAATGTCCCTGAATTCGGGTGAAGGATAGAGTCAGTGGTTTCCTAGAATTACATGTATGACTGTATACAGGAAGTGGATATGAATATGTAACATATCTACCTTGGGGTAACAACATTGAAAAGGTGTGTCGGTCCTGAATCGTGCGTAACTTGTTACATAGAAACGGGCCTTATTTCACACACAGTTTGACACTCTTGGAGGATATGATATGGAACTTCAAAAACTCATTAAAAACCATCATGATTCATTTATAAAGAAGATGACTAATAATAACTTAGGATAAACCATCCGTGTAATATATTAAAGAAGTACAAGCCATGATTTAGACATCCAATATGTTTTTTTTTCAGGATATATCATTTTCCACTATCAAAAATGTTTCTCACACTATGCTTTCTGGTTTTAGTAAATCGATATAACAAGAAAAAAATTTGATGTCATTGAATTTTTCAAACATGGAAATTATGAAAATATATTTTCTAATTGGAAATATATTGAATATAACCAGGAAGGGGGTACGATTATTGGTTATACAACTAAAGATAAAATGATACTGAATGAAATGTTAAAGCTATGGTCTGTTCTAACATTATTGTTTAAATTAAACGTATAAAAAATGATGAGAAAGAGGTTGAGGAACCTTAAGAAATGATTCATGTTTCATATTTTAAAAATGGTAATTAAGGAATAATAAGATGATCCTTAGTAATTTTTTAAGAATAAATTATGTTGAATGGAGTATTTATGTTTTTTAATTCAAATATTATGTTATATGAATCATGAAATATATAAGTATTTCCAGAATACATTTTTCATTATGGATTGAAAATGATATGTTTAATGGGGATGAAGACATTGTAAAGCGATTTAATGAAAATTTTATATTTTGATTAAGGTAAGTTAACCTTTAATATGTTAAATATATAGAGAAAATCTTGTTTAATTGGGATAATGTGATGATTTATTTATATAATGCAAATTGGATTTTATCAATGACCTTAGAATAGATTAAGGATTTTTTTAAAAGTGTTCTATGTTGTCATTGATTGAGTTTGTACCTTATTGTATTTAATGAGTACATCGAGTAATAATTTGAATAAGTAATCATGGATGTTTTCCAAAAGGATTTATGATAATTCAGTTTATTAACTTGTTTGAAGATAATATATGATGAGTGTATTCACATGTTTGCAATTTGATAACCAATCGATAAATTATTATATATGGGGGATCAATGATAAGATGATTTAGTAACCTTCATTTTATGTTTTGGATTTTCATATTTTGATGTTTTATAAGGTTAACCATGTATGGAATGGTTATATTAAACATCTGATAACTTTTTAGTGATTAAAGTATTATCTCGTCACATAAGGATTTTTAGATGTTGGATAACATCTGCAAAATATTAATTTGTGTTGTTAACTAATGACGAATGGAATGACTTATCATTCTAATTATGGATATCATGGTATTTTAGTTATTAAGGAATGAATAATTCAATAAAATTCCTAATATTATGAGATGAAGTGGGAATTGAACAAGTGACAACTAAAGGATGAGATTATCTATAATAGATGGAATGAATGAAAGTAAATATATCTCTTTGGGAAAAGTGTCTTGAAATAAAATTTTGAGTATTATTATGCTTTTAGATGATATGAATGACCTCTTACATGTTTCTTTAGTTTATGGTTTTTTTATTGTAACCATTATCTGGATCACTCATATTCTTGTGATCAGTGATCTTTATAAATTCTTATAATTATTTGTGTTTTTCTTCCATGGCCATGTTTTAACTTACCATATATATTCTCCTATATATGATTTTCTTTAGGTAACTGTTTTGGTTCCATATTTACATTTTTAAAGGAAGGTTTATTATTCATTTTTAATATGCAGGTTTCTATGATATGAATAGTAAAGTATTAAAATGTTGATAAACAAGATGAATTTTTAGGGAGAAATTAATTTTATGGGTGGTAGAATGTCACACCCTGTGATTTTGAAATTTTTTTGATCATAATTAAGAATTTTTTATATTTTTAATTTCATGCAACAATGAATATAGCTTGTGTCATATGAAATCATCGAGTAATTATTATTTTGTATGATACCACAAGTTAATATTTTTTACATGCTACAACAAGTTAAGATTGTGCAACACACAACACAGATTATGATTGTGCTAAACGCAAGACTATATTTCCCTACCTTTTATATACACACATATTTTAAAACTAAATCTTGAAACTGTTATAATTTTTATTTTTTATAATAAACTTCATTTTTTTCATAATTTCAAAATTAACTTAGGTATATTTTTTTAATTTTTCCGAGAAGTTTCATCATTTTATCAATAGTGAAAAATACATATTTTTAGTCAAAACTACCTTATTTAAATATTTATTAATTTTAAATTATAATTAAATTTTTTACAAATTTAAAAATAAGTCAATAATATATCTATTAATCTAATATAGGTCATTGAAATCATTATATATATATATATATATTGATATAAATACTTAATTTACATTTGTAAATTTTACATTAAAACCCATCTTTCTCACAATGTCTGCAAGATTAGATTAAAATTCAAACTAGCCACTTATATAAATGGAATTTATGGACACACATATTTTTAATCAGTATAATATTTACTTTATAATATGAGAAAATATTTTTTTGACCAAAAAAACTATAGAATGTAATTAAAATTACTCACAATGATTATGGTAAAATAACAATTATTAAAAGAATAAACCTTAAACATAAGGGACAAAATAACCCAGAAACATGTCTGAAATGAATTAGAAACCAATAGTTTGACCATATATCCTCCTTCTTATAATTTTATGATTTAATTTTAATCGTTTTCAATTAATTAACCCATATAATAAGTTAAAGAAAAATATAAAAAGGAAACTTCTTTACTTTTAACATTTGTAAAGTGTAGTGTATGGAAGAAGCTGGATAATTTTAGTTATAAAAATTATTTTTAAATTTAAATGGGGTTTTTTCATAGTAATTTTTCTTAAATTTTTTTGGGATGATATATTTATATTAACTGTTTAAGAAACACAAATCCATGGATTATATATTTAATAATTATCAAAATAAATATTCCTAAAAACATTGAATGTAAAGTAAATTTAATGAATTACTATGTTAAATTATTTTTGTAGAGTAATATATCATGTTACACATATTTGAATGTAATATATTTTATTTTCATCACTATTTTGATATTTTAAAATTAAAAATAATTTAATAATGTCAAAATTCGGATTACTATTATTTTATAATAAATGATATTTTATTAAATTTTTGAAAACTAATAAAATATTATAATTTGCAAACTGATTTTTATGTTTTAATAAATAAAAAATATCTTCCATTCATGGAAAAAATGAAATTTTAAAATTAACATGTTGAACCATTGATAGTAAAAACATCGTTGAACGATCTCGGTTAATATAGTGTTTTTACATGTTAAATTCGATTATTTTAAACTTAATTGAAAACATACTTGGGAATTTTATTGCGTAAATTACGTATAATATTTATAATTAATTGGGAGTATATTTTCAAATAAATCACACCTTAATTTAGTTTCAATGGTAAAATTAAATAGTTTGGAAATCTAGACACCTAAATGAAAAACCAAAATGAAAAATATAAGCAATAATAAAGAAAAACAATCAAAATTATAAAAATTACATTCTTTTTGACGTTGGGATATTCATATCAACCATAAATTAACTTTACCCCATTATATTTCCATTTTTTAAAGCACATAAAGAATGAAAAACCTCTCAATAGTGATTAAATTTTCATATTTACAGGACTGCCACCCCTCCATTATAAAAAAAATTAAATCTTCAATTTCATTAAACATCTCACCCCACATCGGAACATCCAGAGTCTTCGCCAATAGTTTTGAAAAATTCCTCCTCTAAACCTAGATGCCTCACCTTGTGAATAAAGAAAACAAATGAATCCATTTGGTGGAAACAAAAAGCAGTTACCTAAGAAAGTGGTAACAATATTCAATGTGCATTTATGTTTTATTTGTTTCAATAAGCCATTATTAATTATTATTCAATGATAATAAAATTTCACCAGTATGATAAATATTATAAATTTTTTTATGTATTTTTTTAATCCTACACCTAAAAATTTTCCATTAAATGAGTAATGAACTTACCCTTCTTGTGTATAGTGAACTACCATATCATGAAATGATGTTATTCATTTTTCCTTTACCACCTCCCATTATTAGGAATGTTTTATGTTACTATATTTTTATATGATATATATGATATCTATGATTTATTTATGATTTTTTAATTATTACATGACACATAAATTCATGTTTTCCATTTTTTTAAATAAAATAACCTTGTTTGTGAATGTTTGGACTACCGCTTTCTGAAAGCAATGTGATTCGTTCACCCATTACATATAATTTATTAAGGATGATTTTAGTGAAATTAATGATATATATGAAAAACAATTCTATTTTAATAGTATTTTTTGGATACATATATACATATATGGAATTTACTTCTCTTTCAGTACGACAAGAAAACGGAAACATCATTGATGCATACATATGGCCTACCGTCTCCATGAACGGTGTATTCCATTTCAGATATCAATATTTTATATATTACTAAAAATATTTTTATTCTGATTATATATGATATATAAATCATTATTTATGTTCTAAAAATTAGTAAATCATGATCAATGTAAGAGGATAAAAAACATCAAGTCAAAACACATATGATAAACAAAGTGGTTATTACACAAAATGTTACTTTAACATAGAGATATTAAGAAATGTGTGATATAGATTCCTAATTGAATCTTATATGGTATGATATATAAATATATGGGTTTTTAGATGTATAATAAACTTATATTTATTATACAGGATGTTTGAATGTGTACGAATTAAGTCAAGGCATTAGGTAAGGGAATTTCATCTCACTTTTTATTTCAGTGTGATACATTCCATATTCACAACTCGCTTCTTTTGTGTGGTGTATATACTACCCTATGAAATTTTATATATTTAATCACATTTATTTATATATATTAAAAGATTTTATATATTTTATTCTTTCCTGGGGATCATGATTCAAAAGTTACACATGTAGTAAGGGTTTTCTCTTCTCAATTTTATTTTTCAATAGATTTATACCTTATTGACCACTCATTTCTTTTGTGAGGTGTATATACTGCCCATGAATATATTATATTATTCCTATGTATAAATTTATTTGTATTTAAATAATCTTTTTATGATCATTCATTCATGGATTTAGGGTTCAAATTTTACTAAATCAGTAAATTAATCTTGTCTCAATTTTCCTTCTTGGAGACACATGCCTTGTTATGCACCTATAATTTTCAATGGGGTGTATATACTACCATTTTGGAATGTTATATCATGAATCTCCTTATTTCATGATATTTTAATCTTTGTATATTTTTATTCTCTCATTTTTATTATAGTTAAGGTTACCGTAGGGGAAATAGATTATTACTATAATCTCATCGCTTATAAAGATTGTTGATGATTATGATTTCATTGACGAAACCTTATGATCCATCTCTCAATAATTATAATGAATTTTTATATACTATGTTTATTCATGATATCTTCATGTATTGGTACCAATTTTACAATATTTTCTACATAATATGATTAATAATGTGTTTTTATGAATAAATGAATTTACCCATCTCTTCAGTCAGAAATCTATGTTCTTTCAAAACCAGGTTTTCTAAAAATGTTATTAAGAAGTCATCATAATTATTTAATTTATTTTCAAAGAAAATGGTTTTCATAACGTTTTCAAGATTTACATATAATATTCAATTTATTTTCAAATAATAGTGTTTTCAAAAAAAAATTCAAGAATCATATATATTTTTAGAGAAAATTGGTTTTCATAATGTTTTCTATGTTTGATTAATAAGTTTTCAATGTATTTTAAATGAAAATGGTATTCAAAAGGGTTTCAAACGTATTTTATTTCTTTACAAAATTAGGTTTTCATAATACATTCATGGTTTAATTATATGTTTTCAAATTATTTTCAGATAAATAGCTTTCAGAACATTTACAAACTTCTACTATAAGTTTTCAAGGAAAATATTTTTTAAAATGTTTTCAATATTTCATTATATGTTTTCCATGAAAATGGGTTTCAAACTATTTCCAAGGACTCATTTATATGATGTCATGTTTATTTTCATGTAAATATTTTTTCAAATGGTTTTATTTTTTAAAATTTTTTTCAAAGAAGAATTGATATATTCATCAAGAAATATTATTAAAGTGATCTTTAAAAATTATTTTCCTTATAATATGAAATATTATAGTGTTACTCAAGCCTTTTGGGAAATGATCCAAGGGTTCCCTTTATATTCTTCCTCTGAATGGTTTATTTTTTTATGGCATGAGGTGTATGAAACCCATTTGTCTTTCATATGTTATATCTTTGGGAAATCCATTTCACTTTTAGTGGATAAATGCATATGAAACCTACATCATTTCATTGGTTATGCTTTGAGAAAATGATAATTAAACCTATATATTTTCTATAGGTTCTCATAGGATTACAATTTTATGATACCCATTTAATTTCAGGGGTTATGATATGATTTTTTATGATCATGTGGAACATGTATGTATGATTTCATTATGAACTTGGTGGGACCTATATCTCCCTCCAATGAATTGGATAAAGATTTATATCTCATGACTGAATGAAGGAAATCATGTAGATGGGCTTGATCAACTGTGGATGATGGGGAAACCTATTCCACTATGAGAATATGGGGAAACCTAATCCACTCTAGGAATATTGGGAAACCTAATCCACTATGGGAATATGGGGAGACTTGATCAACTATAGGAAGTTGGGGAAACCCGATCCACTATGTGAAGATGGGGAATGCCGATCCACTATAGGTACATGGGGAAACTGATCCCTTATAATAAAAGTGAGACATGGGATTGTGGTGGGTCTCTCCTAGTAAGTTTAGTTCATCTGAATATCATTGATAAGTTATATAAATTTGTATTTACTAAAGGGAAGGATGTTTCTTGTTTCTGTGTATTCCACAATTCCATGTCTTACTCTGATGTTATGATTTCATGGATTATTCTCTTGACTACATTATGATTCATGCCTTGTGAACTACTAATATTTATGTCATGATTCATTTTTTTTTTGATTTTTGATATGCAAGGTATGATATTATATTATTTTTATCAAATTCACATACCCTAACACTCATGTTTATGCATATAATTCCCCCTTATTTACCCTAATTGACCAGACTAGATATCCCTTTTTTATGATCCATTCCCCTGGTTATGAGTATACATTTTATGTACTATTTGTCTAAGAGGGTTCATAGTCTTGGAGAACATAGTGGGAGGTAATGTAGCTTAGTCTAGTACAAGCGTTTACATTTCCATGTTTCCACTGACACAAAAATAATATGATATTTTGTCATCAATTTGTGTAATGTATTAAGTATTCCCAAAAATTTATGTATAATATTTTTACTTTAATATTGGCTCATTATAAACTTGTTCTTTACTATCCCTTATTCTTATCAATTGCTTTAGGTGTTTTCTAAATTTGAAGGATATAAATAAAAGAAAGAATATTGTGGATTGAAAAGTTATGGTAGAATAGATTTTATATTATAGAAGTTAAAATTTGAGGAATGCTTAATCTAGCGAGAAATGGACACTACGGGAAAAAGCACTTTTTGCGACGGGAATAAATCCCATCACAAAAAGTCCGTTCAAGTGGTTATTTGTGATAGAGATAACGACCCGTCACAAATAACCAATTATTTGTGATGGGATTTCATCTCATGTCGTAAAAAGATTGGCACAGGTACTGTGCCAGACCGCGCGAAGGTTATTTTCAATTGTGGGATCCCACCGTAGCAAATACCCGGCGGCAGTTAATAGCCTTTTGCAACGGGGCGACATCTCGTCGCAAAAGGTCTGTCGGTAGGGGTTATTTGCGATTGGACACGTCGCAAATAGCTTTTTAACCGCCGACATTAATTAATGTAGGCGTAGGTATTTACGACGGGACCCGTCACAAATAATCTAACATATATATTCCCCCATCCATTTTTCCTCTAATTCCTCTCAATTCATAGATCTTGTTTCTCTCTGAACTATGATTTTTGAGGGAGAATTTTTCTAAGTTGATTTTTTTTTTCACGAAGAAGTTGTGAAGCGATCTACATCAATAGAAAATCAAGCTTAATTGTATTTATTTTTTATTTAATTTTTTATTTATTAATTTTTTATTTCGTTTTTATTATTATGGATTAGTTGTAATTAAATTAAATTTAAATTCTTTTGTCATTTGTATTTATTAGTACTAATAAATTGAAATTTTTAGTAGTAATTTTTAATAATTAGTAGTAAATAATAATTATTAACGATAATTAGTAATGTATATAATTAATTTATTGTAATTAATAATAATTGGTAATAAATAATAATAAATACTAATAATTAGTAATAATTATTAATAATTATTAATAAATAGTTATAATAAGTAATAAATAGTAATAATGAGTAATAAATAGTAATTATGAGTAATAAATTGTAATAATGAGTAATAAATATTAATAAATTGTCATAAATAGTAATAAATTGTAATAATTAGTAATAATTTGTAAAAATTGTAATAATTAGAAATAAATTGTAATAATTAGTATTAAATTGTAATAATTAGTAATAAATTGCAATAATTAGTAATAAATTGTAATAATTATAATAAAATGTAATAATTAGTAATAAATTGTAATAATTTGTATTAATTAGTAATAAACTGTAATAATTAGTAATAAATTGTAATAATTAGTAATAAATTCTAATAATTACTAATAATATGTAATAAATTGTAATAAGTTGTAATATTTAGTAATAAATTGTAATAATTACTAATAAATTGTAATAATTACTAAAAATTAGTAATAAAATGTAATAATTTGTAATAAATTGTGATAAATATTAATAAATTGTAATAATTAGAAATAAATTGAAATAATTAGTAATAAATTATAATAATTATTAATAAATTTTAATAATTAGTAATAAATTGTAATAATTAGTAATAAAGTGAAATAATTAGTACTAAATTGTAATAATTAGTAATAAATGGTAATAATTAACAATAAATTGAAATAATGAGTAATAAATTGTAATAATTAGTAATAAATTAGTAATAATTTGTAATAATTTGTAATAAATATAGATAATTAGTAATAAATACAAATAATTAGTAATTATTAGTAATTATTAGTAATAATTAGTAATAATTAGTAATAATTAGTAATAATTAGTAATAATTAGTAATAATTAGTAATAATTACTAATAAATTGTAATAATTAGTAATAAATTGTTATAATTAGTAATAAATTGTAATAATTAGAAATAAATTGTAATAATTAGCAATTAATTGTAATAATTAGCAATAAATTGTAATAATAATCAATAAATTGTAATAATTAGTAATAAATTGTAATAATTAGTAATTAATTATAATAATTACTAATAATTGGTATTAAATTGTAATATTTAGTAATAAATTGTCATAAATAGTAATAAATTATCAGAAATAGTAATAAATTGTAATAACTCGTAAAAAATTGTAATAATTAGTAATAAATTGTAATAATTTGTTATAAATTGTAATAATGAGTAATAAATTTCAATAATGACTAATAAATTGTAATAATGAGTAATAAATTGTAATAATAATTAATAAATTGTAATAATTAGTAATAAATTGTTGTAATTAGTAATTAATTACTAACGATTTGGAATAATTAGTAATAAATACAGATAATTAGTAATAAATACAAATAATTAGTAATAATGAGTAATAATTTGAAATAAATTGTAATAATAAGTAATAAATTGTAATAATTAGTAATAAATTGTAATAATTAGCAATAAATTGTAATAATTAGCAATAAATTGTAATAGTTAGCAATAAATTGTAATAATTTGCAATAAATTGTAATTATTAGTAATATTAAGTAATAAATTATAATAATTAATAATAAGTTGTAATAATTAGTAATAAATACTAATAATTAGCAATAAATTTTAATAATTAGCAATAAATTGTAATAATTAGCAAAACATTGTAATAATTAGTAATAAATTTTAATAATTTGTAATAATTAGTAAAAATTAGTAATAAATTAGTAATAATTAACAATATATTGTAATAATTAGTAATAAATTGCAATAATCAGTAATAATTAGTAATAATTAACCATAAATTGTAATAATTAGTAATAAATTGTAAAATTTGGCAATAAATTAGTAATAATTTCTAATAATTAGTAATAAATATAGATAACTAGTAATAACTACAGATACTTAGTAATAATTACTAAAAATTTTCTATAATTTGCAATAATTAGCAATAATTAGGAATAATTAGAAAAAATTACGAATAATTAGAAATAATTAGGATTAATTAGAAATAATTAAGGATAATTAGCAGTAATTAGAAATAATTAGCAATAATTAGCAATAATTAGCAATAATTAGCAATAATTAGCAATAAATATGAATAAATATGAATAATTAGTAATAAATAGGAATAATTAGGAATAATTAGTAATAATTAGAAATAATTATTAATAATTAGAAATAAATACTATTAATTAGTAATAATAAGAAATAATTAGAATTAATTAGCAATAATTATCAATAATTAGGAATAAATAGCAATAAATAACAATAATTTGTAATAAATAGAAATACATAGTAATAAATAGCAATAAATATGAATAATTTGAAATAAATATGAATAATTAGGAACAATTAGTAACAATTAGTAATAATTAGAAATAATTAGTAATAATTAGTAATAATTAGTAATAATTAGTAATAATTAGTAATAATTATTAATAAAAAGGAATAAATACTAATAAATAGTAATAAATTAGTAGTAAGTCATAATAATTAGCAATAAATAGTAGAAGTTAGTAATAAATAGTAATAGTATGTAATAAATAGGAATAGTTAGTAATAAATATGAATACTTAGTAATAAATAGGAATCATTAGTTTGGAATAGTTAGAAAAAAAATTTAAAAAATTTTAAAAAAATTTAAGAACTTGTCACTATTTCCAGTGGGTTCACAACACTCGTTTTGCTTGATGACTTCTCTCCTTTCAACTCTAACCAACTCAAAATATTATAAAAAATGTGCTACTACATAGGCATATTCAATCTTGTATGCATGAGATTGGATAGGCATTCGTAGGATCATTTTTTTTATAATGTTTTCAGGCGGTGTCAGTTGGATGAAGACAATTGATCAACGAAAAGTGGGTTATTTTGTGCGAAAAATCATTTACTTGCATCATTCTCAAACTCAAATCAGAATGAAGAATCTGTTCAGAGCTACGCATATTCATTCTCATGCATATGAGAATGAATATGCTTACCTATGGCCATATTCTTGATTGTGATTTCAGTTTGAGAAATATGAAAGTAAATGAGTCGTCGGAAAAAAGAGGAGTTTTCAATCCACTGGGAATTGTGTCTAACTTAATTAATGGTAATTATTAAGAAGTAGTAGTAATTAGTTATCTTATTTTTTCAAATAGTGTTATTATAATTTCAAATTATTCAAAAATAGTGATGATTTTATATTTTGTAGAAAACTATGGAACAAGGAAGTCGACATCAGTCATTATTAGATGATCACACTTGGATAAATCAGCACAGAAATCCAAATAGTTCTGGTTTCAATCCTGTATATATTGAGGGTGTTGATGATTTCTTAGCATTTGCATCATTAAAAACATAATATGTTTCAGAAGGAACAATTAAGTGTCCTTTTAAAAAATATGCTCTGAGAACGTTTGACACATTTGAAATGGTTGGTGGACATCTCTTGCGGTTTGGTGTTGTACTAGATTATGTTTTTTCGTATCAACACGGTCAACACAGTTCTAGAGAAGATACTAATAACATGATTCCGGATCCATCACAGTTCCAAAATTTAGTAGATGATGTTGCAGGTCTATCTATTCAATAAACTGAAACTCACGATGATATTGATTTAACTCCTTAGTTGGCACCATCCAAATTTTATGAGTTGTTGAGGTCTGTAGAGGATTCATTATATCCTGGTTGCATGATAGGAAAATTAGAAGCAGTTGCAAAATTTATGGCTATTAAATCAGATAATGCAATGTCAAACAACTGTTTTGATCAGTTATTTTCTTTGGTTAAAACAATGTTACCAGAATGAAAAGTGTTGCCTACAAATCACAATGAGAGAAATAGGTTAGTTCATAATATTGGCCTTAGTTATCGGAAGATTCATGCATGTGAAAGTGGTTGCATACTATATTCTAGTGAGAATTAGTCGTTGGATAGTTGTCCCACATGTGGACAATCGAGGTATAAAGAAGCTCAACCTGGGAAGTCTGGATCGATTCCTGTAAAAAAGTTGAGATGTTTCCCCCCTACACCCATGCTGCAACGTTTATTTATGTCTAATAACACAACTTCAATGATGTCATGGCACAAAACCAATATTTCAACTGGTAAAAGTTGAATCATCCATATGATGGTGATTCATGGAATCATTTTGATTGTCTGCATCCGTCTTTTGCGTAAGAAGCCTGAAACGTGCGATTGGGTCATTCTACTGACGATTTATTTCTGTTTGGTTTTTATGGTAGTCAGTATTCTTGTTGGCCTGTCTATATAACTCCATACAATCAACCTTCATGGATTTTAATGAAGTAGCCCTATATCTATTTGACCTTATTAATCTGAGGAATTTTGAAAAATAATATTGATGTTTATTTGAAACCATTGATGATGAGTTAAATTCATTGTGGAGTAATGGTGTTAGTACGTATGATGTTGCTATGAAACAAAATTTCACATTAAAAGTTTCATTGATGTGGATGATTAGTGACTTTCCGGCATATGGCATGTTATATGGATGTTGTACACATGGTCTGAAATCATGTCCTTAATGTATGAAAGACAACAAAGCTTTTATGCTCATCAATGGAAAAAAAACCTCGCTATTTTGATTGTCATCACAGATTTCATCCAACCGATCATCCTTTTCGAAGGAACAAATCTCATTTCAGAAAAGGCACACTTGAAAGGGATGAACCTCCATAAATGATCCCAGGTACAGAGTTAAAGTCAATTGTATTTTCATTACCTCACATCACATTAGGGCCAAAATTAAACTAACAAAAAATTCATGTCTTTCGGAAAGAACATAATTGGATAAAATGAAGATTTTTTTGGATCTTCCATATTGGTCTGATTTGTTGGTCCTCCAAATGTTGGATGTCATGAATATTGATAAGAATAGTTACGATAATTTATTTCATATTGTTTTGGATACACCTGATAATACCAATGATACTGTAAAAGCACGATTAGATCTTGCCCAAATTTGCATGCGACCAGAAATCGAACTAATTTAAAATGTCAGATCACAGAGGTTAATAAATCAAAAAGTAGCTTATACACTTTCCAAAGTGTGTTTCTTATTAGTTTGTCCATGGATTTCCGATTTGAGACATCCAGATGTCTATGCATCCAATTTGGGTAGATGTTTTAAGAAGGGTCATATTACTAGATTAAAAAGGCATGATTATCATGTTATAATGGAAGGACATATGCTGATTGGTTTCAAAGGATTGTTGAATTCTATGATTTGGGATTCGATAACAGACATATCTTATTTTTTTCGAGACATTTGGGAGGTGAAAACATACTATGATGTGCTATGAAAATTGTATGAAGATGTTGTTGTAATTATATGTAAACTGAAAAAAATAATTTTTCCTGCTTTCATTGACTCAATGGAACATCTGATATTACATTTACCACAAGAAGATAAATGTGGAGGTCAAGTAGAGTTTCAATGGATATACCCATTTGAGAGATGCATGCATAAATTAAAGAAAAATGTACGTAACAAAGAATCAGTTGAAGACTCAATTTCTGAAGCTTATTTTCTAGAGGAAATTTCTTTTTTCTACTCTCTCTATTTTGAATCTGAATATCCCTCAAAACAAAACCGAATGGGATGAAACGAGGGAAATGTTAATGATGAAATAGAAAATCAATTATAAGGTTTTAATCTGCCAAATATTGGCTTCGGTGGAGTTCAAGAACTATGTCTTTCAAACGATGAACATCACAGAGCTCATACATATGTTCTGCTCAACCGTGAATAAATGATAGCATTTGTACTGTGAGTACTTCTATCACTTACTCTATAATTTCTTTTATAGTATGTAAACTTATTTTATTTATAGGATATATGATAATCATATCAAGAATCAACTTCCACAAATTACAGCAGGTTCTCTTGAATAACGCAGAGAAAAAAAATTCTCATTGGTTTCAAAAACAGGTAACATAAATTATTAATGGTTTAATAACAATTCAGTTTACTATTTATTATATAGATAATTGTTTTACAAATTTTTAGGTGTCTCAACATGATGATAAAATTGATAAGTGACTGTGTATATTGAGTAACCTACCATCCAAAATGGTTAAATCTAACAATGCATATGTGGTGAATGGTTTTCAATTTCATTCACGTGTATATGGGGAATCAAAAAGAAACAATTAACAGTGGAGTTTGTTTGAGAGGATCGCATCATAGAGAAACTGAAGTTAACTTTTACATAATTCTGGATGAAATTAATGAGTTATGTTATCTTGGACATAATTACATAACAATGTTTAAATGTCGGTGTTAGGATACTGAGTGTGGCTTGCATGTTCATCTGACTCATGGAACAATCGATATTAAATATAAAAGTATTCTAGTAGTAAATGAACCATTTTTACTAGCTCAACAGGCACATCAATTTTATTACGCAACGTACTATGCTTCTTCAAGGGACCTGAGTGATTGGTGGAGCATAATAAAAATTAAATCTCAGGAAACTCAATTTAATGAAACTGAATGTGGTTCCACTGAAGTGGAAGGAATTGAAATTTTTCAAGAGACTACTCAAAATCCATTTTTTTACAATGAAACATGAATATCTACGATGACACCCCACAATTAAGGGTTGATGGTGACGAAGATGTTAATGATGTTACAAATGAATTTGAAATGACAAGGGATGGTGAAAGTGAAACTCATGTGTATATTGATGATGTCAATGAGGAATATGAAGACATTGACATCGTCAGATAAGAAGATGATGATGAAGGTGAAAATTGAAATAGTTAAATGATGGTTATGATAATAACTAATATATATCTATATATAATATTTATTTTTAACTATCTGCTATCAAAAATAATTTTGTGCTTCAGATGGACTCTAATCTATTTCATGAGTTAGAGGATGTTGAGCTAGATTTGGATTAGTGGGATGTGGGATCATCTGAACCTCAGCCTACTGGTTGTTTAGGAGGTATGTGGAGGGGGCAGACCTTGCGCTACTGATGATTCTTAACCCCATCCTCGAGCGACGTCCACGTCTTGGCTTAGATCCATGCACACGGAGGTATGGTAACCAGTATATTTTAGTTAGCTTTCATTAATTTATTTATATATATACTAATTATTTAATAATTTATTCATTTTTCATAGTTTTTAACATATGTCTATTGGACATGGGAGCGTTATCTTGCGCAATTATATTTCTCAGCCATGGATCACATGGGAACAGATTCCTGTTGATGTGTAGGTCGGTATGTACAATCATTGGCTTGTACGTAAATAAATAATATTTATTTTGAAATTTATTTTATTAATAACTTGATATTATAAATTATTTGTAGGGTTTATGGTATCTCATAGATGATAACATGCATGACGTTATCCATGAAACATGGGAGGTGTCTATGCGTGAGCGTTTGCGTCAGTTTTTACACAATTTAAGAAAGACGACCATTTAAAAAGTAGGAGAGACAGTATTTAATGAGTCGTGTAGAGCCCACCGACAAGATTACATTTCATCACAGCTTTGGGATGGATTATGTGCGCACTAGTTGGGTAGAGGATTTCAGAGGAGGTCTTTATTGGGTCGACAGAACTGGGGAGACATGAGGTGATGCATCGAGCTAGTAGCCGTACATTCAGCACGCATAGAGAGAATCTGGTAAGTATTGATTTTAAATATTTTATATAACTTCAAATATGAACTGTTTATTTTATATTCATATAGGTAGTCAAGAATCCCGATATTACATAGTTCGATGTTTATCAGAGGATGTACAGTGATCCAGCCACCAGAAAGATTAGAGGTGATCGTCAATGTGAGATTGTGGTTAGTCTTATTTTTTTCAGTTTGACAATTAACTACATATAATACTTTCACAGTTTTAATTTCAAATTGGAATTGAAGGATACATATGAGTTTGTGACCTCTCAGACACATGCTGAGAGTCAGTACGTGGCGATTGATCAGACCAGTACCCACCATTTCGACGAGACGACATGGATGCAGGCGACTCATTATGGATTTGAGAAGGCCCGAGTAGTTGGTTTCAACTCTCATGTGACTCCTGGTACTTATTATGGTACTATTGGGATGTTGGCGTCCTTCTCGAGAGGAGCTCATAGAGATGCATCATCTTCTGCCTCACTATATCAGGAGCAGTTCTGAGCTCAGAATGACCTTATAGAGAGTTTGCAGAAGCAGTAAGAAGAGATACGTCTGCAGCATTAGTAGCAGAAGTGGTAGTACGAGGAGGAGATGCTTCGAGGGAAACAACAACATCACAAGAAGGTGGAGTACATTCGTCTTCTGACTCATAGTTTAGGGGTTGAGTTTCCTCCACCATATTCATCAGCTCCTCCACTTCCTCCAGAAGATGACCCCCCAGTGATTTGTTTTATGTTAAAAACATTTGTATTTAACATTTTTTGTAATATGAACTATATACAGCTTATTTCTTTTATATCGGTCTGAATATTACATAATTTAATTTTTATTATTTTTTGTTTTTTTGAATATTGTTAATTTCAATAATTTTTATTTATTTATTATTTTAATAATATTTGTATTATTGTTTCATTAATCATAATTTTATTAAATATATTTTTTCAGTATTATATTTTTTTATGTATGTTTATTATAATAATAATAATAATAATATTTTATGATTTTTTTAATTATTATTTGTGAATATTGAGAATTTTAATATTTATTATTATTATTATTATTTTAATAATATTAAAATTAATAGTTCAATAATCATAAATTTATTAAATTTATTTTTTAAAAAAATTATTTATTATTTGCGACGGGATCTATTGCGACGGGTTCCCGTCGTAAATAATATAAATAATTTTTTTAAAAAAGGTATCTGCGAAGGGATTACGGGCCTATCACAAAAAGTATTTCCGATGGACCCATCGCAAATAGTATGAATAAATATTTTCAAAAATATATTTGCAACGAGATTACGGGCCCGTCGCAAAAAGAATTTCCAACGGAACTGTCGCAAAAAAGATTTTAGATATAAAGTATATAATCATAGACTTATTTACGACGTTGATGTTGCCCATTGCAAAAAATTAATATTTGAGATGGGCCTATCACAAATAATACTTTTTATGATGCCTTTTTCTACAATGGGCTATTTGTGACGGGACACCATCGCTAAAGTCTATTTTCGACGGGATCCCATCGCAAATAACCCATCGCAAATACCTAGAATTATAGTAGTGGGAACTTCCATTTCTATTGGTTATACTGGATGAAATTTCAAAATAAAAATTGGAATGTATTAACTGGAAGTCATTAGGTGTGCTCAAGAAGATGATATCCTAAAAGGTGTCCTTTAACATCCTTGAAGTGGGGATAAATTCTCAGTTGCTGTTGAAGATTTTGAATTTGTATGAGCAGTCATCAAAAGTGAAAACATTAATTATTATGTGAGGAATTTATAACATGAATCTATCAAAAGGAATGCATTTTGTTGATAAAATAAATGACTTTAATGTGTTTAGAAATTACATATGGAATATTTGTGTGATTTTCATTAGACATATATAGAAACCGATACTTCTATAATCATTATAGCAATCTTCGATCATGATACTTACCACTGTGTGAAATTAATATGGAAAGGATGAATTTTTATTCTATACGATCAGGGATCTGATTCTATATAAATATATATATATAAACATGAATTCTTATGTGCTACCATAACAACCATTGTCATAAATGATATTGGTGTTCCACGTGAATTAGTTAGAAGAATAAAGAGGAAAATATAAATGAATAGTGTCATAAGAAATTGATTCCTCATATTGAATCTCCACATTGGTACTGTAGAATGAAATGAAAATTTCATAAATACTTTTTTGAAAGGCATGTTGATTCATAAAATAATTCTCTAACATTATCCACAATATACATTGCTTAATCAGATTGAAAAAATTGTATTAATTTTCAAGATTTTAATGGAGTCATTGATTTTTAACTCTAAATATTCATTATTGTAAACATATTATAACAGTTAAGGTAGAATTATTTATCAACAAGACTTTTTCATTCTCACCAAATAAATAATGAAGAACATATGATTATTTGAAAAGGTGATGTGAATATCTTCATAAAGAATGAATTCTTAATAATGTTTCATGGTGTTAATAAAATATCATGTTTAAGAATGAAATTTAATTATATTGGTGGAATTTATGATGCTATATTCAATAATATTATTTGTTTATGGAAGTAAAAAATGTCACATGCATGTGGCCAACAATGTTTTAGTGAGAAAATTATATGTGGAAAATAATTTGTAAGGAATAATGTATATCGAATACCCAACTACCATAATATAAAATTTGAGGAATGGATACATTGAGAACATTGGAGTGAAATGGTTACTAACAACTTTTGTTAATAGATTTTTGAATCAGGATCACTTGGAGAAGAAAACCTATGAATGTTATATCATTGTTAAGTAGTGGAATGTTTCATTTGTTTCATTGGACATGGATCTAATGAATTGGAAGCCTTATAATATTGATATATATGTTTGGGGATAACAATAGTTCTACATTTTAGAATTTTAATATAATATATTATCACTATAAATGAATCCACTAGGATAGAGTGGGTGGTTTTCCTCAAACAGAAATCAATTGTTTTTTATAATTTTTTTAGATGTGATCCTTAGTGAAGCTAATTCATTAAATAAACATAAAAACTATTAATCTAATAATGGTGGAGAGTATAGAGGAAAAGTGATTCAAATGTTTTATTAGATGAATAAAATCTATATAGGGAATATTGTTCTCAGAATACATTATTTAAATAGTGTTTCATAATAGTTGAATCCAAATTTTAATTTAAGATCCAAGAGAATGAGGTTATGCTTGAAAATAAAAAAAGAGTTTCTGTACAAATTATATAATCATGTGTATTAACTCATTAATGTATTCCCTTTAAAACTAATGGGATTCAAACCTTTGACGGGAATCTAGAATAGGTAATCAATTGATTTTACTCACATGATTGTATTCAAATGTTTCTCAGAAATCCATGTCCACAGAAGAGAATTTGATAATTTCAAATAAAAGTCAATAAAATGTTTCTTTATTATATATATTTATGAAAACTATTTATTTCATCTTTTGGATATAAATTGAAGATATTTTATTAGTGTTTAAAATATTGACTGAATAAAATTATTTAATAATTCTCATCCATAATGCTCAAGGGATATGGATGATAAAGGAATAGATTTTAAAAAATATGGTCTATAAGGAGGGAAACTATAAGAGTTTTCATGGTTTTCCAAGGTTTTAATAAATCTAGGGATAAAATAATAGTGTAGTGGTTTGATTTTGAAAATCATTTTCTATAAATTATGGACAGTGGAGAATCTAAAATACATGATGATGTGAGAGTTTAAATACCACATTTTTTTGCAACATGGAAATTGAGAATTATTTGGATCATTGTAAGATTATTATATATAGGATCTAAAAAATTTCCTCTAATAAATAGAGAATTATAAAGAAATGGATATATAATCTGATGAAAAAAAAGAAAAGTCTTGAAAATGGTATAAAATGTGGAAAGTTGTAATAGAATTTTAGTAAATTATTTTTATTCGTATAAAAAATTATATCCATTTTTTGATGTACATAATGATTCAAAAAGGACTCACTCTGGTTTCCTTGGAAGGAATATTTCTTGATAATAATAATTCCGGGACTACATTAATTATTTTTGATTTCTAGTAATAGATTTACATGCAGAAACCAAAAGGATTTTAAAAAACAGAATAGTAAAAGGTAGAGTGTACATTCATAAATTGAATTTGAAATGGGTTAATTGGGAACCAAGATTGTGGAACAATTATTTTAAATCCATCATGGGATAATATAATTTCATTTTTTTTAATGATGATTATTAACATAGCTAAAAGGTGAATGATTATGGGAGTTTCATCACTAGTTTTATTTATGCTGGGGACGTGTTATTTTCCAGACCTGTATTAGAAATGAATTAAGGATTAATATTTAATTATTATGTATTATTTTAGATGAAGGATAATTTTTCTTCTAGGAGTTTATTGGGGATTACTATTTAGAGAAACATAAATATCAGAAAATTATTCCTAAACATGTCAGCGTAATTCCCATAGGTGTTAGAGATATTCAAAATGAATGATTCAGAACCATTAAGCTCCCCCTAAACCAAATCATTCCAAATTTCCATAGAGGTGTTACAAAAAATAGATGATGATTAAAAATTCATGGGAATTTTTACTATTCATCATATGTTGGAAGTATTATTTACACAGTGGTTATTCTATGGCCTTATATCAAGCAAGTTTCAGATGTTGTTATAATATTCATGGAGAATTAGGGAATATAGAACAGGGATTTTATTAAGTATATTATTCATTATACCAAATGTTTTAGTGATTTATAACATTGTTTTAGAGTAGATATCATCATTAAAGGCTTTTAATATGTATACATTTATGGAGAAAAAAATATGAGTAAGTGAACTAGTCAAATTATTTTTTATTTCAGAGGGAAAATCATAAGCTTCATGATGATACTCTAAACTAAAGTACCATTATCAAAATATTAATCTTAATAAATTAAGATAACATAACAATGTAATCAGTAGAGGTGGTTTAATGGTGTATTTTGGGATATAATTGGAACTAATGACCTTAGAATTTTATTTTGGGACCTAATAAGTGAGAGGCACTTAGGAAATAATCTAGTGTTTCAATCACCAACAAAATATATTTATTCAGAGTACAACTTGACATGAAAAATTATGGGATATTGAATTCTATATCTATCGATGGAAAGTGTGATTCATAATTTTTAGGATTTGATTGTTTATGTCATTTTCTAGAAAATTATGGAGATGTGTTGTATATTAATGGGTATTAGATAACTAGTGGTCAGAATATCATAAAAGTAACCAAATAATTAAATTGGTGATAATAATAAGATATGCTTTGTAACATGGGGACTTAGGTCCAATTGGATTTGGTGGTGAGTTATTTAACATGATTCACATGTGGGAGATTGATAGGAATGGTATGAATTTTTTTAGCTATGTATTATAATTTCATAAAATGAAGAAATTCCAAAAAATGATATGGAACTGAATGAAGTGGTTCATTAAAAAAAATGTATTGGAACCACAAATTATTCGAACATTAAAATTTTTTATGGTATGAGGATGAGTTACGAATCCATACACTATTCACTCATGTTTAGAGGTTAATTTAGTGAATTAAACATGTATCTAGAGGTTTCATTGATTGAGTGGAAATCTTATGTATAGATTTAAGGGTTGTGGAACAATATTTCTGATATATGAACACACATATTACAAGGTGGGAGGGGTGAATTTCACTAGAATGACCCAATATACTCATACATTAATATTCAATATTTTTAGATGAATATTTATTATATGACACGAATACATGCCTATGGACCGTTATAGTTTAGTTCCTTTGAAAATATGGAACAAAATATTCTTAATTAATGGATGATCTTAAATGTCACCAATAAAGTTAATCCCCTTTCATAATCTTACATAAAAAACATTAATCATAACTTGGGGAAATTAAACATAAAAATGGATGATCTCATATTCTCTGTATGGGTCAAAAAGGGAGATAAGTAAGCCTAACATGAAAATAAGGGTATGATAATGTGTGCATAAAATTTAAAAAGAATACCCACCAAATCAAAGATAATAATATTGAGTTATGGAATAAAGACTGAAAGATCATAAGACAACACTCATAAGGGAACAAAGTAATGTGATCCATGAGAGAATAACATTGGCATAAGACATAGATTTGTGGAATATTTATACTAATTAAAAATAATATATGAAGGCTACCCACCAAAACATCCATAACATGTTAGGATTATTTTAACCACCCATGTACCTGCTTAGAGCTTAGGCTCAACATATTTGTACCCTATTTGTTTGCTTTGGGAAAACCACCCATATACCCTATAATCTCATATAACATGTATTTAATCATTCATGAACTGGCTTAGACCCCATAATACCCTAACACACAAGATGATCCTGACATAGCCTAGATGGTCTTCCTGATCCCATTGGGTTAGAGACTAGTACCTGGAATCATAAAACAAAAGAAAAACTGATATTTTCTACATAAACAGTGGAAGAAACAGATAAAATTATGTATGCTCAAAAGAAAACTCAAAATGGGGAATAGTAATAGAAGTCAAACAGGTGTATAAACCCAAGGTACAACCACAATGTACCAAGAAGAGAAAGATAAATAGCTCATTCCCCAAAACACACAACACTTCATGCTCAAATGATCAACTACGATGAACGATATGTTTTGAATTCCCCTTTTTCAAACATGGTAAAAGGAAATATACAAATGTGTGAAGGAAAATGTAGGGCACGAGAAATAATCCCAATAAGTTCTCTCTAAGAGTTTCACAATAATATTCCTAATAATTAACCAAATAATGCTGATAATTTTACGTAAAATAGGCATGGAGGTACATGGTTATATTTAAAAAAATCTTTCATTTCATTACAATTTATTTCAATATTTCAAAAAGTGTTTTAATAATCATTTTATATAAAATAGTATTGATAAATTCATATAGATTTCGAAAATACGTTTTAAAATAAATTCAATGCACATACAAATAATAACAAATGAAAAACATATTCAAATTACATGAGGAGGATTGCTCCCTATTATTACATCATTAAACACTAAAAAAGGTGATCATAGAAATATGTTTATACACATCCCTTAGACACTGGTCTAAGAGAACTAATTAGCATCCCATAGGGGATACTATTTTATACATTTTCCTTTTGTTAATTTTGTAAATCATTAAAAAATATAATTCATTTACTTAACAACACACTAACTACATAGGATCTCAAGTTCTCCATAACAAAAAATAATGGTAAAATTATTTCAAAACTATTTAAAATATTATTACCCCTTTCCCCATATCGATATTAAAATTTCATTTTAATACCAAAAAAAGTTATTTTTAATGAATTCATGCCCTTTTAAAGATATAAAAAAATAGTGGAACTTATGAAAAAAATTCTATACATTATATCAAAATCAATTTCAAAAATTCCATCAAATTTATTTGACACTAAAATTCATTGAAATTGGGGGTTTTCCCAGAAATCCTTACCATTTATATTTAAATCCCAATTTGAATCAAATAATTTTTTTACAATACAATTGAAAAAAATTTAATCTAATACATTAATTCAATGATAAATTAATTGTATGAGTATATACATAAATTCCTATATTAGATCATGAGATCACATAACACAACACCCACAATCAAAAACTACAATGATGAATGTACGTAATAGAGATCAAACAATCAATCAAAGATTCAATATTTAAGACAAAAGAGTTTAGATTTTCCAATAATAATAAAAAATATCAAACCCTAATGAGGCTATAAGAAGAGATCAGGAGAGACCAATTATAAAATATTCACATGAATAGATGTTATCGAATCTGATCCACCATGCTTTGATCCACCTGGAAAGATGGTTGGATGAGATAAAAAGGGTCCTTGTGAGCCTTCATAACCTATGGAATATTGATATGCAGAGTTAGGGATAAGAAATAGGTCAAATGAGGTTTCAAGAATTTATTTTATACTTTTTGAACATAATGTTTCCCATTCACATGGTTATCTGGGTAGGGACGAATGGTTTATCAAGACATTCACCTCTCTAAAGGGGTGAAAAATTTATACAAGGTGGGCTAATGGTTTTTCAAACTCTATGTCAGTTGTGAAAACCCTAAGTTCTTTTTTTGTATGGTTTACCCGGGGTAGGATCATGATTTGGGAAAACTGTGTGTGAACCATGAATAGCCTAGAATTTTTCAAATTTTTTAAAACATTCCCCCAAAATAATGCAAGAAAAAAAACAACCAAAGCATAGATAAATAATAGTGGTCTAGGAGTACCAAAAAATTGTAATAGGATTTAAAGAACTCAAAAAATATATTCTTTTTATCCATGGAAATATTTTCAAGAAGTATCCATGTAAAAGCGGAAAGGCCACTGCTCACTCATCATTGCCTCTATCTCCCATTTCTCAGATGTATCAATACTAGGCCTCTATAGCACTTCAACCAAAGGTTTCATACTCCCATTCATTACCTTAGATTTTGAATAAATTATCGAAACATGATCATCATTCATGGATACATCAAGATCAACTACAAGATATCTCTAGCTCAGAACATTAGATGGATCAGAAAGATACTTCCCCAACTAAAATATGTTGAAAACATTAGGTATCGACATCATCTTTACAGTAAGATCTAAATGGTGAGACACTTTCCCCACCTACTGAAAACCCATAAAGTGTCCCAATAAACGAGGTGTAAGCATCCCTTTCCTCCCAATATGTTGATGACCCAATCTAGGTAAATCGTTTATGTACCCTTGGTCACAAACTAAAACATCCAATTGTCTATGAGGACAATCATCATAAGAATTATACTATAATTATGCCACAAACATTCTCTGATGAATCAACTGAATATTTTATTTCATCTCTTGAACCATGGTCAGTCTAACCAATGAACTATCCCAATTATTCAACCAACCCAATGGATATTTTCAAGTCCATCTGTACAAATCCTTAAAAGGATCCATTTTTGTAACATCCCGAGATTTTATAAGATATATTATTTTTAATTCCATTCATATCTTCTGTTGTATGCTACACCGAGATTATCTTGCGCTATACGCAACACCGTTTTAGCATGCAGTATTTGAAACAGTAATCTTGGATCGTGTTACACACAATTTCATGTTTGTTTGATAGTAGTTATTCTACGCAACATTGAGTATATATATACATATATTCAATGTATTTTTTTATAAGCAACCACAAAAGAGTCGTTCACTACACGCAACCCTGACTTGTCTTGCATTACACGCAATCACGACCTTCCTCGATAGCGTGTGTTGTACGCAATACCGGGTTTTACTAAACAACGATATATTATAATAATTTTATTATAAACGAGCCATTATGAATAGTATTAAATAAATTTTGAAATTTATAACATTATTATTCATCTTACACATTTTCAAGAACATGGTATAAGAACAAAATAATTTTTTCATGTAAAATAAGTATTTTTCAAAAAATGCAGTTTTGTCACCTTTTGATGGCGCACCCACTTTAAATCTAGTTTTTGACATGTTTATAAGTTCAATTTTACAAAATAAAATTATTTTTTCGAATAAGGATATAAAATTTTACCTTGGATAAAATTTTCATGTTATTCTGATAACTTTCATATTTTAATAAATAGTAAAAACACGTTATACTTTAATTAAAAACAACATTTTTCATCGTAATAATTTATGTGGTTAAATTATAATATTGAATGGTCTTAAAGTATAAATAGAATATATTTTTACCATTTAATATAATCTATGTCATTAGCGTTGATTTTACCATGAATTCGTATGATAAATCAATTCAATCTTTTGTAATGTTTTAAACAAAAACCCGTTTCTTTCGACAACGAGATTAATTTTAATTTAATTTCTGAAACTTCTATGTATTTAATTTGGAGAAATGGTTTCCATATTTGGAATCAATAGGAACAAATTATATTGATATACTACTTTTTATTCTTGGGCATTATGAATAGTAACTACGGTAAATTTTATTTACCATAGTTAAAGGTAAATCGGGTAATTAAGGGTAAATATAAGATTATAAAATTACCATAACACCTTCCAAAATCCTATTCGATGACTAAAAGTAGACCCATATCACCTAAGGGTCAGATTAGAATCATTTAATGTTCCTTTTTCCATGAAAATAAGTTAATTATTTTTAAAACCAACGAAAGTGACAATATGTCACTTTCTTAAACCTTATAAGTATAATAATTTCAATTTAGTGATAAACTTCATGAAACATCAAAAATTAATAGTATAAAGAAAGATACTAAAATTATCTACATCATATTAATTTATTTATAATTTTTAGGGATTAAATAATTATCATTAATTGTGACATAATAGTGATGCAGAAATTGTTTATCTAGTAAAAAATCAAGAATATAGTTTTTATTAAACTAATAGTGATCATAAAAGTCACAAAACCCTGACCAAAACATATTCGTCATGTCAATTAAACCTTAACCATACAATGGTCAAATATTTTACCATTTGGAGCCTTATAAAAGAAATTATGACACTTATATTAGTTTATTTTAAATGATGCCAAAGTTGTCACCTTCATAATTTAATAAATATAAAAATTTAAATATTGTGATATTAAGATGATAAATTTTAGTGAAAGTATTATTATAAAATTTAATAGATTTATCCTCATTATAGGATTTTATTTTTAATTTTTACGCAACAAATAAGTATATTAAATAATTATATAAAAATGTTGTAGTAATTATTTTATTAAGAGATAAACCAAATAAACAGTTTTAAAAATAATAAAATAAATATTATATGAACTATTTAATGTTCTCCACTAATTTTTTAGATACATATGACATGTTATTAATCTATTAAATATTTTAGTTCGAACATATCTTATGTATATTGTTTATTTAAATTCAAATAAATGAATATTGTCAAAATTGACGCTATTGTTATTTTATAAAAATAACACATTATAAAATTGTTTAAAAATCACCAAAATATTTAAAAATTATAAATTTAAATTTATATGGTCTAAGAGTTTATAAAGTATCATATTATGGTCAATTCACAACAAATAAGTAATTATTTTTTATAATATAAAATTTACAATGTTATTACCAAAAATAAAATTAAATAGATTAAATAAGGATAAATTAGGTTGATAATGTTTAAAATAAATTCCTAACATGTCTAAATTTTATTGGTTGATGATATTACAACCCTATCTCATCTAATATTCGAATATAAGTCATTTTTGGAGGTTTTTAAGTGGGTATAGATTTATTATAAATTAATATTTTTAAGATTTCCAAAGGTGCCCCTCTCCTCCCTTATAAAAGGGAAACTCCTCCCTCTCTTCCTCATACCACATTGAGCCTTCATTCTCGGCTGAACCCTACCAAATTCTCTTCTAAACATCCCTAGATAAATCCTAGAGGTCATGGTCTTCTTCAAAGACCAATTTTAGTTCTCAAAAAGGAGGTCTCAAAAAGGCACTTCAAAGAAGAGGTAATGTCCGTTACCGATTCTTTCATGTTTATTTCTTCCTCCACTTCTTCTTCTTTAGTTGTTTCAGTATGAAGTAATAACTTCAGTATCACTCATATAACAATATGTTATTATAAGTATGAAACAACCCTATTTCACCATCAATCCATCCTACGGAAAACGAAATCACCGTGCGTGCGTACGTACGGAAAACTGTCTCCACGCCGTGGTGTAATCTGTTTTTCCAACACCACCTTACTTGTATGGGTATAATGGTGTAGAGAATAACTATACATAGTTATTATAACATCATTATGATTCTGATATATTTTATCATCCTCTCTAATTCAATTCAATAATTATGGGAACGATGTCATCGCTTGTGCGTACATACGGACTACCGTCTCCACGACGCGATGAGATTCATTCTCCATGTTAACCATTTAAGAATGATTATAAAGTATATATAAGAAATAATAATGAAATTATAAAGCTACTAGATTTATGTACATATATATATATATATATATATATATATATATTTATGTCATCTACTTAATTCCATTCAACTCAATAAGGAAATGAAAACAGCATTCATGCGTACGTACGGCCTACTGTCTCCATGAACGATGTATTTATTTTCATTTATCAATCTATTATATATATGTATATTCTGAATATATGTTATATATAAATTATGTTCTATATACTCGAATTAAGTAATCATGATCTAAGTAATCATACGAATAATTAAAAGTCAAAATACGGACGACTAATGAAACGATTTTACCCAAAACGCTCTTTAACATTGAATTTACAAAAGAACGGGTAATATAAATTCATAAGTGAACCATATATGATAACATAACAATGAATATGATTCTGTAATAAGTAAATGACATTATCTAAACCATTATACAGGAGGTTCGTATACGTACGAAGCATATCGGACCTATGGTAATGGATAATTATTCCAATCTAATTCTTATCTGAGATTGTTTATTTGTAAGTATTTACTGGGGTTATGTTTATTATCCATGTCCATATGTTCTCAAAATGTTTTCATAAAATGTTTACTTTACTTCCATGTATGTTTAAATACATTTTTACCCTTTTTTTACTTTTACCACATTGTATGGAAGGAATCTTTCTTTTGTTCACCATATGAGGTACTTTTTGTCTTTTCCAACAAAAGTGCAATAAGAATGTTTTTTTAACTTATACGGAACGAACATATTTTTACGGTTTTATAAAGCCTTATTTTCATGAAGCTTCCTCCAAAAGATTTCATGACTATTTTCATCAAAATCCTTTTCATTTAAAATTGCATGAAATTTTGTGAAAAGAAAATAATTTTGAAGAAGAAATGATATTTTCCTCAAGAGTTAATTTCAAGAGTTTTATCAAAACCATTTTTTATCTATGATGACATTATTTCATATGTGTATGTTTCAAGTAACACGTCTCTATGATTTAAATTGTTTCACTTTTCTTATTATGAAATGATATCCATTTATTTTATATTGATTATGTGATGATGGGATGATGTTTATGAAACCCATTTTATTTATTGGGTTATTATGAATGATGTTTGTTTATTTTGTGGCACAAGTAAGAATGATTTCAGTATGAGATGGGTGGGACCTATATCTCCTTCTAATGCATTGGGTAAAGATTTATATCTCATAAGATAGACATGGCTATAACGGCAAGTTAAACCAGTTCAGTAAAACAAAACTGGAACGGGGAGTAAACTTGATTCAGAAAGGGACATTTTCCAATAAGATGGTCTTTGCAGCAATGCCTTGGATAATATGGAAATCATATCATGTGCTTAATGGTTTCCACAATTACATATTTTATTCCCTTTCTATTTTATCATTATTAATGTTTCTCTATGATCTATGCCTTAATTACTTCCATTTTTTATGTCATTGATCAAGATTTTGATGTTTAAACATTATGTTTATGTTTTTAAGTTCAAATGTATATGGTATATTTTATTTTATCCATGCTTACCCTTACTGAGCATTTGAGCTCACCCTTTTTATGTTTTCTTTTCCCCATGATATAAATAAAGGTTTTAGGTAAGAAAAAAAAAGGGAAATATCTTTGTGGGAGATGTTGAAGATCTTTCACCACGATTATAGGATTACGTTCCATGTTTCCAAAGACACTAAAATATTACGGTCCTTGTGTGTCTGTTTTTGTTATGTATTAAGTATTCCGCAAAAGTAATGTAATTTCCATGTACGTCAAGCATCCGGTCTCTACAGTTGGTATCAGAGGAAAGGTTTAGTCAACCTTTGGAAACTAGGATGCGAAAACGTTAGTGAGATCCCTAGAGATATTTCTGAGGCACGTCTAGGGATGTCCCTAAGGATAAGTACATGTATAACATATAGTCCTAGAACTACGGTAACGATCTTAGAATTTATCCTAAGTTGTTATATATTGAGGGTACTCCCCCTTTACTATGTTTTTTTCCATAGCATTATTTTTCCCTCTAACAATATTCTTTTTGGGTTTTAGAAAATGGATGGAAAGAGGAAGATTCACGATAATGGAGGATATAACGGACAATAGAATGATATTATTCATGAGAAACCAAATGAAGCGGGATTTGGAAGTCCAAACATCGTTATTATGCCTAATCAGCAATCTCATAATATGATCAATAATCTCAACTTTGGTAAGAATCCTGACACAGAAAATAATAGAAAGATTGAGTTTCATGATGATCATAGAGGAAAGAAAGTTCAATTTCCCTCATGTAAATCATGTGGGAAGAGGAATCCGGGAGATTGTTTCAAAGGAACTGGAAGATGCTTTGGGTGTGGAAGAGAAGTACACAAAGTCAGTAAGTTCAAAGGAAAAGGTTCGGTTAACACCATGAATAAGGATAATGCTATTTCTATGACATAAACAATGATTAGATGTTTTAAATGTGGAATGTATGGGCATTATGCAAACCAATGCCCTAAGGGAAAATCTCATGAATATTATAAACATTGTCATATGAGTAGTATTTATGTAGATGATGATGAAGAGACTACAAATGAAATATGAGATGAAGGAAACGATGAAGCTCAGTCAGTGGTTTAAGAAGTTAGTGGAATGATTGTATGTTTATAAAGAATAATGTATGGTACTATGGAATAAATAATCATCTAAGGATTGATACACTATTGTTTTTCATAAAGTATTTGACTGTATATGTTGAATGGTACTGGTAACCATGGAAAGTGATTGAGATATTTTTGGAAAAAAGATGATATGCACATAATGAAGCGATAAAGAGAAAATGAAATGTTTAACAGTATTCATGAGCTCATGACTGATATATGGACAAAGTTATATCATGGTTTGAGTATATAGATTATTTTGGATTTTGGTATGTGGAAAGAGTTAACTTTTGACAGCATTCATGTTTCCAATAAGGTTCATGATTAAGGTATTCACATGATTGGAATGTGACCAACAATATATATGAGAGATAAATGATAGTATTCACATGCTTTTTATATGACCTTTTTGGTAATCGTTCTCTTTATACTATGAGTTTGGAAAGAAGTGTTTTGGATAAGCCTAAATATTCTAATAGATTATGTTGAACATAATTTTGTATTGTTTAAGGCTAAAACTTTTTGTTATAATTGTATTGTTTTAGAAAAAGGACAACCTGCAGGACGGGCGACAACCCATCGCATCGGAACAGGCTGTGAGAATCAAACCCACAACTGAAGTGCGACAGGCCTTTATCACCTACCACTAGCCTACAGGAAGTCCCTGGTTAGTATAAAATAGTTTTATTTTATTTAGTGGTATGATATATGAAGTATAAATCTATTTTTGGAACGATATACAATAGATGGACTTATGTATATAACTATTTCTAACCTTTTTATTAAGACATATGGAATGACCCATCATTCTATCACATGATCTGTTAACACTTCACGAATGAAAAATTCAACTTCATTTCTTTAAGAGATGAAGTGGAAATTGTTCAAGGCACAAAAAACAGTGAGATTATATCAAAATAAAGTAAGTATTTCTTCTAATTAAAATTCTTCACCTTTAGAGAAATGATCTTGAAAACCAAAAATGTTGTCCTAGTGCTCTTTTATCCGATGAATTAGATGGTACCTTAGATCATCACAAATCTATGGCTTTTTGATTTTTGGCGTTTTCATAGCCATGTTCTCTACCACTCTCCATCAGAACTTGATGGTTAGATTTTTTTTCCATATCCATATTTTCACCTATGTTCTATTACGTGGAAACCTAGTGATGAGTTAATTTGGGTAACCAATATGTTTCATACTTCACTTTTTAGAATAAAGTTTTTGTTTTCCATTTTACAATGTGGGTTTCTATGAATAGTAAACGATTTATAACCCCAACGAATTTCGAGGGAGAAATTCATTTTAAGGGGGGGTAGAATGTAACAACCCAAGATTTTATAAGATATATTATTTTTAATTTCTTTCATATATTCTGGTGTATGCTACACCAAGATCATCTTGCGCTATACGCAAGACCTTTTTATCTTCCAGTATACGCAACACTAATCTTGGATCGTGTTACACACAATTTCATGTTTTTTTTATAGTAGTTATTCTACGCAACATTGAGTATATATATACATATATTCAATGTATTTTTTTAAACCCAAAAACAAAGGATTCGTGCACTACACGCAACCCTAACTTGGCTTGCATTACACGCAATCACGGCCTTCCTCGATAGCGTGTGTTGTACGCAATACCAGTTTTTACTAAACAACGATATATTATTATAATATTATTATAAACTAGACATTAGGAATAGTATTAACTAAATTTTGAATTTTATAACATTATTATTCATCTTACACATTTTCTAGAACATGTTATAAGAACAAAATAAAATTTTCGGGTAAAATAAGTATTTTTTAAAAAATGCAGTTTTGTCGCCTTTTGATGGCACACCCACTTTAAATCTAGTTTTTTGAAATGTTTATAAGTTCAATTTTAAGAAATAAAATTATTCTTTGGAATAAGGATATAAAATTTTACCTTGGATAAAATTTTTATGTTATTCTGATAACTTACATATTTTAATGAATAGTAAAAACACGCTATACTTTAATTAAAAACAACTTTTTTCGTCATAATAATTTATGTGGTTAAATTATAATATTGAATTTTCATAAAGTATAAATAGAATATATTTTTACCATTTAATATAATGTATGTCATTAGTGTTGATTTTACCTTGAATTCGTAGGTTAAATCAATTCAATCTTTGTAATGTTTTAAACAAAAACCCGTTTTCTTTCGACAACGAGATTGATTTTAATTTAATTTCTGATACTTCTGTGTATTGAATTTATAAAAATGGATTCCATATTTGGAATCAGTGTGTCCAAATTATATTAATAGACTATTTTTTATTTTTGGGCATTATGAATAGTAACTACGATAAATTTTATTTACCATAGTTAAAGGTAAATCAGGTAATTAAGGGTAAATATAAGATGATAAAATTACCCTAACACCTGCCAAAATCCTATTGGATAACTAAAAGTCGACCCATAACACCTAAGGGTCAGATTAGAATCATTTAATGGACTTTTTTCCATGAAAATTATTTAATTATTATTAAAACCAAAGAAAGTGACAACATGTCACTTTCTTAAATATTATAAGTATAATAATTTTACATTAGTGATAAACTTCATGAAACATAGAACATGAATAGTCTCCATAAATATAATAAAAGTATCTACATCATATGAATTTATTTATATTTTTTAGGGATTAAATAATTATCATTAATTATGACACAATAGTGATGCAGAAATTGATTATCTAGTGAAAAATCAAGAATATAGTTTTTGTTAAACTAATAGTGATCCTAATAGGTACAAAAACCTGACCAAAACTTATTGGTCATGTACATTTAAACCATAAACATACAATGGTCGAATATTTGACCATTTGGAGTCTTATAAAAGCAATTATGACACTTATATTATTTTATTTTAAATGATGCCAAAGTTGTCACCTTCATAATTTAATAAATATAACAATTTAAATATTGTGATTATAAGATTATAAATTCGAGTAAAAGTATTATTGTGAAATTTAATAGATTTATAATCATCATAAGATTGTATTTTTAATTAATATGCAACAAATAAGTATATTAAATAATTATACAAAAATGATTTTGTAATTATATTATTAAGAGATAAACCAAATAAATGGTTTTAAAATAATAAAATAAATAATATATGAAATATTTAATGTTATCCACTAATTTTTTAGATAAATATGACATGTTAATAATCTATTAAATCTTTTAGTTTGAACATATCTTCTATATATTGTTTATTTAAATTCAAATAAATGAATAGTGTCAAAATTACTATTGTTATTTTATAAAAATAACATATTATAAAATTGTTTAAAAATCACAAAAATATTTAAAAATTATAAATTCAAATTTATATGGTAGAAAATTTTATAAATTATCCAATTATGGACAATTCACAACAAATAAGTAATTATTTTTTGTAATTTTAAATTTAGAATGTTATTACCACAAATAAAATTAAATTGATTAAATAAGGATAAATCAAGTTGATAATGTTTAAAATAAATTCCTAACATGACTAAATTTTATTAGTTGATGAGATTATAACCCTATCTCATATAATATTTGAATATGAGTCATTTTTGGAGGTTTTTAAGTGGGGTTAGATTTATTATAAATTAATATTTTTATGATTTCCAAAGGTGCCCCTCTCCCCCCTTATAAAAGGCACCTCCTCTATCTCTTCTTAACACCACATTGAGCCTTCAAGATCGGCCAACCCCTGCCAAATTCTCTTCTACACTTACCTAGAAACATCCTAGAGGTCATGGTCCTGTTAAAAGCCCAATTTTAGTTACCTAAAAGGAGGTCTCAAAGAGGGACTTCAAAGAAGAGGTAATGTCCGTTACCGATTCTTTCAACTTTATTTCTTCTTCAACTTATTCTTATTTAGTTGTTTCATTATGAAGTAATAACATCAGTATCACTCATATACGGATATGTTATTATAAGTATGAAACAACCCTATTTCACCATCTATCCATCCTACGGAAAACGAAATCATGGCGTGTGCGTACGTACGAAATACCGTCTACACGCCGTGGTGTAATCTGTTTTTCCAAAAACCACCTTACTTGGATGGGTATAATGGTGTAATGAATAAATATAAATAGTTATTATAACATCATTATAATTCTGATATATTGTATCATCCTCTCCAATTCAATTCACTAATTATGGGAATGGTATCATCGCTCGTGCGTACGTACGGACTACCGTCTCCACGATGCGATGAGATTCATTCTCCATGTTAACCATTTAAGAATGATTATAAAGTATATATAAGAAATAATAATGAGATATATGACATTATAATGCTACTCGATTTATGTATATATATATATGTA
Organism: Viscum album; assembly: GCA_963277665.1. NCBI lineage: Eukaryota > Viridiplantae > Streptophyta > Magnoliopsida > Santalales > Viscaceae > Viscum > Viscum album. Next base: position 243,141,273 of record OY728135.1, on the reverse strand, counting down.
TGTATGTCATCTACTTAATTCTATTCAACTCAATAAGGAAACGAAAACAGCATTCATGCGTACGTACGACCTACCGTCTCCATGAACAATGTATTTCATTCCATTTATAAATCTATTATATATATGTATATTCTGAATATATATTATATATAAATCATGTTTTATATTCTGGAATTAATTAATCATGATGTAAGTAATCATATGAATAATTACAAGTCAAAACACGGATGACAAATGAAACGATTTTACTTAAAACGCTCTTTAACATGGAATTTACAAAAGAACGGGTAATATAAAGTCATAAGTGAACCATATATGATATCATAACAATTAATATGATTCTGTAATAAGTCAACGACATTATTTAAATCATTATACAGGAGTTTTGGATACGTACGAAGCATATCAGACCTAAGGTAAGGGATAATTATTCCAATCTCATTTTTATCCGAGATTGTTTATTTGTAAGTATTTACTGGGGTTATGTTTATTATCCATGTCCATATATTCTCAAAATGTTTTCATAAAATGATTAATTTCTTTCCATTTATGTTTAAATACATTTTTACCCTTTTCTACTTTTACCACATCATATGGAAGGAATCTTTCTTTTGTTTACCATACGAGGCACTTTTTTACTTTTCCGACAACAGTACGAGAAGAATGTTTTTTTAACTTATACGGAACAAACGGATTTTTACGGTTTTATAAAGCCTTATTTTCATGAAGCTTCCTCCAAAATATTTCATGACTATTTTCAACAAAATCCTTTTCTTTCAAAATTGCATGACATTTTGTGAAAAGAAAATGATTTTGAAGAAGAAAGGATATTTTCCTCAAGAGTTCATTTCAAGAGTTTTATCAAAACCATTTTTCACCTAAGATGAAATTATTTCATATATTTATGTTTCAAGTAACATGTATCTATGATTTACATTATTTAATTTTTCTTATTATGAAATGATATCCATTTCTTTTATATTGATTATGTGATGATGGGATGATGTTTATGAAACCCATTTTATTTATTGGGTTATTATGAATGTTGTATGTTTATTTTGTGGCACAAGTAAGAATGATTACATTATGAAATGGGTGGGACCTATATCTACCTACAATTAATTGGGTAAAGATTTACATCTCATGAGATAGACATGGCTGGAATGGCAAGTTAAAACAGGTCAGTAATACAGGACTGGAACGAGGAGTGAACTCGATTCGGAAAGGGACTTTTTCCACTAAGATGGTCTTGGCAGCAATGCCTTGGATAATATGGAAATAATATCATGCTCTTAATGGTTTGCATAGTTACATGTTTTATTCCCATGCTATTTTATCATTCTTAATGTTTCTTTATGATCTATGCCTTACGTACATCCAGGTTTTATGTCACTGCTCAAGCATTTGTGTTTAAACATTATGTTCATGTTTTTAAGTTCAAATGTATATGGTATGTTTTATTTTATCCATTATTACACTTAATGAGCATTTGAGCTCACCCTTTTTATGTTTTCTTTTCCCCATTATATAAAGAAAGGTTTTAGGTAAGAAAAAAAGGTACAGATCTTTGTGGGAGATGTTGAAGATCTTTAACCACGATTAGAGGATTACGTTCCATGTTTCCAAAGACACTAAACTATTAATGTCCTTGTGTGTCTGTTTTTGTTATGTATTAAGTACTCTGTAAAAGTAATGTAATGTCCATGTACGTCAAGCTTTGGGTCTCTACAATTTTGATCACGGACTAGTAACTATTGCAAGAAGTAATCTGAAACATTCTCAAATTTTCATCCCAAGAACCACCAAAATCGAGGACATGTGCACGATTTATATAATTAATAATATGTATATATCTATCTATAAATGAATCCCTTTGTGGATGGTTTATCATAATCAAATAAACTATAGATCCCAGTTCCTCTTAAAGGCCTACCCAAAAGTCATAAGTAAATTTGGGATCTCAATCAGAGACTATAGTAGATTGAACTCTTCATAAACAAAAAAATCCATCTCACATTTAGATTTCCCATCTCCTCAACTATGCTTATATCGTATATGGGTATAAAGTGAGGCAATTTATTCATCCCAACTATCAAAACCCTTATCACATTATTCTTTATATGGGTACATGGAAACCCAATAATTGAGTCCAAAGAGATCTCATCCCACATCCATGTTGGCTCTAGAAGTGGCTGGTGAAAACACAAAGGGCTCCGGTACTCATCCTTGACCCGATTGAATGTATCAAAATGCGCCAAAATAATTAGAAATTCCCCATCTCATACCAATCCCCCAGAATCACAAAAACATATAATAAAAAATCCTTTTGGTTCCTAGGTTCACATCCCACTAGGAATTAATGAAATCCCCAATCATAGCCTTCCTCATAGATAAGGATACAAATTACCTATTATAGAGACATAGGATACTGTATATGGAGAAACACCAATCCAAAATGGTCTAAAAACAATAAATAGAGATCAAAATTCAATTGAAATAATAATCAAGATTCTCCTCCTGAATAATCATGTATAGAAGTGTGCAGTTCAACTGAACTCTATCCCAAATTTCCACATCAATTGATCCCCATACTATAATATAAATCTGTGAAAAAGGAGCCATCAAACATCCAATCGTCTGATGATTGTTTTATACCCTTAGTTGGAAGATTCATTCACAAAGAAACTACTACGAAATTTATTTTCCTTGGGGTATAAGAAATTTCAAAATCAAAAGATTACATGTACTCCAACCAACACCTCTGGTGAAGATTCAAATTTTTTTGAGAGAAGATATAACTCTTGATCTTGTGGTTGGAATACATTGTAAACAATTATATGAAAAGTAAATTTTATCAAATATTAAGAACATGCCTCAAAGCTTCATGTTCAAGGTAATTGGTCAGGAAATTATTCTTATGTGGCCTAAGTTGTTGAGATCCATAAGGAATGACACGATCAACATGCATAAGAGAACATCCGAAAACATAAATATAATGTATCCCATAAGACCACATAGCCCATCCCAGACTCAGGAAGAGTCAAAACTAGTGTACAACTAACAAATGAATTTCATCTCAACAACATAACTCTCACATTTATTATCCTAAACAAACATTACTCACTTCTGAGATACTATAATCATCATAGAACCCAACCTTGATAAATACATTACAAACTGTTGATAATATCGAGCTAAACCCATTAATATATGAATCTTAAAAACATTATCTTGTTTCCCCGATGTCATATAATCTTTTAGATACTCAAGATCTAATGGGATACCATGTTAACACATAAAATATCTAAATAAAATCACTTCATATATACATAAATAACATTTGATAGCATGGAATAATGATAGTGATTTCTCAACAATTCCATAACTACTCTCACGTTATGTATATGATCCTCCTTGTACATATAGTAAATATGGATGTCATCCAAAAAGGATACCATAAAAGTATCTTGATACTAATTGAAAATAATTTTAATTGAATCCATAATAACTATAATATCATTTTTTACACAAAGAAGAATGAAAAGGTACTCATAATGTCCATACATGTTCTGGATGTTTGTTTTCTAAATCTCAGATTCCTTAGACTCAATTGGTGATAACCATATAATTGATCAATAATTGAAAACATAAATTTACACTTCAAATGGATAGAAAAATCATCAATCCATGGAAATGAATACTTTTTCTTCAACATATCTTGACTGAGTTTCCAATAATCAACCAAATGTGGATGTTTTTCATTATCTTTCTTATAAAATAGAAAACGTTCCACCAAAGATTATACTCTCAGGCATATAAATAAATTATATAGATGACCATCCAATTAATTCATAAAAACTTTCATTTCACCTGGTTCCATATGGTAAGAAGGAATAGACACTGGTTGAGTACCCATAACTAAATCAACAAACAAGCCTACCTCTATTACTGGTATAAAAATAGAGAAATAAAAAGTAAAAATCTTAGTAAATTCGATGAAAAATGGATTGATATCATCAATAAAATATTATCACTATAGGATAAAAATGAAACACTAATACTCCTTTCACAAATCTAGATAAGAAGGTCCAGGTCATCTCAACCTCAGGTCACGTTCTCTCTGAAAGATTCTTCACACACTATCGGGTGCATTAAATGAAAACCATCAAAGATAATAATAAATTTGGGATTTATTGGATGAAATTGAATCCATCCTGAATATATGATCAGCAGGTTTCATACTGAGAACCAGTAAAATCCATGTAAGCTCAATATCTGATAAAGAGAAGGTATAATCCTGACAACAAAGACCCTTATCTCTATTCATTATTAGGTGTGCAGTACTGTCCATCACATAAGATAAAACCTCTATAAGAATATATAAAATATTTACAACATGGGTTGATATAAATGACAGATATGAACAAGTATCAGTTAATTCGGTCACTAAAGGTAAATATATAGTGATGGTCCCAATCACAATCATTGAACCCGAATCTTATTCATTTGTAGACTCTTACACTATGTGAATGATCTTTATTACAGATCCATGTGACCAAAACCCTTTAGTTATTGAAGCATCTGATAGAACCACCTATCATTTTGGTGTAGATGATCAACTTTCACCATATAGAGAAGAATATATTTGATATAACATCTGAATGTGACATGAGCATTCACATAAACCACATATTCTGGGCGCCTCAGTGGAAACCAATTTCGAGTGCCTAGGATTTACACACATGTTGGAAATCAAAGGAATAACTCTAGGAACTGAAAGATTCAAAGAATATCCCTTCTTTTAAGATCCACCATGGGACTCATCACACATTCTCATTACATTGATAGAATTCACAGAACTTCCACTAGGAGAAAAATGAACTATTTCCAACCATGGCTTACCAGCCAGGTCAATCTCGACCATCCACTCTATATCAAGAATTTTAACATAAGAATCTTTGATAAAAAAGAAAACATGAGAATAAATATAAGATCTAAGTCCCATATCAATCCTTTATGTCTCCATCATCTCATTTTATATAAGCTCATGTGAAAACATCACATGCTAAGAAAAGAGAATTTGATATTCTCTCATGGTATTTTCAGCCTACTCCAGTTTGAAAAATTTAATACCCTTTTAAAAAACCATAGAATTGAGATATAAATTCTAATTGAAAATGAATTTAATGTCTTTATGCTATAATAACACATGATTCATTTCCATCACCATGGTGTCCATTATCTCTTTCTAAGTCCCTATAGCTTAAAGGTGGCACATATCACCTTGATAGAGTATGATGTTTCCAATAACTAAAATAAAATATCAACTCTCTCCAACCAACCGTTAGCCTCCAGAGGATAGTTTGAGACTATGAATTACAGTGGCTTCTGTAATATGATTTCTAAATAATGAATCTATAATTCATCCTTTTAAGTTTCTACAGACGGAGCCTGAATGCGAAATTGGTATAGGTGCCTTTCATATTTAATGGACATCAACAACTATAACCTCAACTATATTATTTTCCACCGGAGATATATCTCACTATGGTTCATCAACTGATTCCTCCCTGATCCTATTCACATGTCTTATCAGAAGCATGATTATACACAACACCATCATGCAACATTGATGCTGCGAAAAAGGTTATTTAGATCAGAAATCAAACAAGAGAAATAAGAAAATTAATCCCAATAGATACATAATCAATATTTATAATTCAAATACAAAAATTAAAAGTAGGGAAAATACTAAAACTAATACTCCAAATGAAATTCCAAAACTACCCATGGTGACTTACGGCATGTTATGATGATAGGTAGATAAGAACTCAATCAAACCTACCTCTAATTTCCCAAGAATATTTCAATCCATATATTGATATCAATGTAATATTCTCAACATATACCTCTACTTCCACTTTGTCAAAAACTGACTAAGAAACATTGGTACCCAAATAATCAGGATAATCCTCACAAAGCTTGAATGAAGTTTGCAATCCCTCTATGCTGGAGAGGAACGCCGTCCATTATACAATATAACAGGAAAAAAAATTTCCCATATAAACAACTGAATAATTAGAAAAATGTCAGTATAATAAAAATAAAACTCCATAGTATTAATAATACCAGAAGGAAAATAGGTATATAAACCCAAGTTATAACCACAATGTACCAGGAAGAAGAAGATAAACAGCCCAATTCTTAAAGAACACAACACTCCATGTTCAAATGATCAACAACAAACACCTCCTTAGGGTGTTTTTCCCTTTCTCAATCATGGAAGAAGGAAATATAAAAATTCTTGATTAAAAAGGTAGGGTGGGGGAACAGATTTTAGTAGGGTCTCACCATGTGTTCCATAATAAGATACAATAATAATTAACCAAATAATTCATTCTATATTAAGTTAAACATGCAATGTTACAAGAGAATATTCATAACAAATCATTTTTTTCACTTCAATTGATGGAAATATTTAAAACCAAATATTTAAAAGTATTTTATATAAAACATTTATATAAATTCACAAGGCATGTGGAAAAAGTATTAAAAATAAGGGGATAAACATAAAAATAATCACAATGAAGAAACATAGTCATATACTAAGAGGTATGATAGTTCCAGGTTTTGGGATCCTCATACACTATTTTATGTTATCATGGAAATATGTGTACACACATCCCTCAAACAATTTTAAAGAGAAATAATATATATCCCATAAAGGATGAGATCTATTTCACAATGTTTTTTTGTTAGTGTTGTAATTTTTCAAAACTAGAATTATTTTCTAGAATAACTCACCAACTAAATAGGATTTCATTTTCTCAACAACAATCAATAAAGGAAAAATTATTTCAAAACAATTTAAAATAAAATTGCACCATTTCTGTTTTCAGTATACCATTTTTTATTTAAAAATGAAAACAAGGGTTTTAATTAATTCATGCTTTTTTCATGATAAACCAAAACATTGGTTCTTATCAAAAAAATTAATCAATATTCTCAAAAATAAATTTCCAAAATTTTATCAAATCCAATTGACACCCCAATTCATTAGAATGGGGTATTTTTACCAAAATCCATACCATTTTATTTTAAATCTAAATTCACATCATATAATTTTTTCATAATAAAATTGAACTCAATTTAGTCTAAATAAACCAATTTATGGTTAAATTTATTCTCCAGACATACATGAACCACCTACCTTAGATCACAAGATCACATAACGAAACACCTACAAGGGGAAATTATAAGAAATAATTTCTACAATGGAGATCCAAGATTCAATCCAGTATTTAAGATCTAAACCTAGGAAGTTTATATCTCTCTGAAAAAATAATAACTACCAATCCTGAAGGAGGATGAAAGAATATATTAGGATATACCAAGAAGGGAATATTCACATGCTCGGAGGATATTTAACATTATTCTCGACACTTTAATTCACTTATAAATAGGTTTAAAAAAGCCACAATGTGTTCTTGAGATATTTACTAACCTTGGAATACATGATATGTGGAGTTAGAGCCAAGTGGGAGGTATAAATTGGGATTTGTAAATTTTCATAATTTTAATAATTAATATTTCTTATTCACATCATTAGCTGGCCAGGGCCACACAGTTTGTCAAAATGTGTTCCCTAACCATGCATCCCTCTGATAGAGTGTATAGAATCTACGATGTGGGCCCACAGTTTTCAAATCATATATCAAATGTTAAAACCCACACTACGTGGGTTTGGATAGTTTACCCTAGGTGTTTTTACTATTTGGTAAATACATGCACTTACCATACACAACCCAAAACATTCCAATTTTTTAAAATTTTCTCCTAAAACAACATGAGAAAATCCCCAAAAAATGAATAGATAGAAAAAAGGTTCAATGAGTACCTAAAAATAGTAGCATGATTTTACTGTAATTTTATAACCTAGAATTCACTAGACCTGTTCTTTGAGCTATTTTCCACATGGCCTCAGTCACACATCTCCAAATACAAGAGGCTTTTGACTAGTAGTGAGTTAATAGGGGTATCCATGGAGAGTCTATTCCCACATATGAAAATAAAAACATCAAAAATAATCATAAGTCATCCATGAAGTAAATTAAAATTGTCTTTAGGCTATAAATAAATTAAATAAAACATGTTTTAATAATAAATTAAATTATATAAAAGCGGGACAAACCATGTCAAACATATAACCCTGGTCACCCACTCTATTGACCACACAAGGAGTATATAAAACAATCTAAAATTATAGTACATGAATATCCTACTAAATTGGTGCCAGACCACATAAATGGAATCCAAGACACCCCTAAGCTACTCCAACCCAATCGAAGAAATCCACACAAGTGAATACTCTCGATCATGCAACCTTGGGCCACATCCCTCACCGTTATGATTATTTGATAAACCTAAAATGACGAAATAAGTTCTTAATTCACACTAAGGTTCGCCTAAAGGGTTGAAAAATAATCTCATTAGGTCATTCTAATGATGAACCTATAATATGCTTCTATAAGTGCATACCCATGAAATATCTCAACCAAGACGATACATAACAAAAAATGTAAACAAAATAAAAATGGGAAACCACAGTGGATCCATGGATCTATAATCCACATACCTTGGTAAAATTTGCTTCATATATATATATATATATATACGTGTGTGTGTGTGTGTTATTACACATTCCTATGATATATATACCTAAATATGAATATGCATGAGTATAGTGAATGAAATAACATAAATCATCTGCGGTCAATCCCTAGATACATAATCCCAATCATCTGGGCATCCTAGGATAAGGTAATTGAGATAGATGTCGTACAACTCAATATTTGTATAGTTAAATTAATATATGGGTTTTTATTCCCAATTAGAAAAAACTTATTTAGACCACACCAAAAATGCTTGTGATCAAGTTATCTCACCACAATGGGATACATGTTATAACCCTAGGATCAACTGTACTCACCTCCAATCACTATAATGAAGTATAACATATTCCAATGGAAAATCATATATGTATCTTACAGATCTAGATTTCATTCCCCTAATTCCCTATAAATCCAGTTTGATGTATGAGTCCTAGGTCCTTGTTAGTTGGTGATCATGAAATTTCAACACAGATATTGTCTAATGGTCAAACCTTTTTATGATCTCATCAATGAGACTTCATTCCCACCACACATGGTCTCTAATTATGAAGTGTGTAAAAATACCTATAACTTGGGATATTGTAATCATCCCTGAGTATCCAACAGCATGGAGCACCATGTCGAAAACTAGGGTAAAGTAATCAATCAATGAGAGAATAATCATCCCCATTTCTTAGGAGAGTATAATCATCCACAAGTATAATCATCAAGATTTATGTGATTTTATTTCATAATAATTTGGAAACTATGCAAAAATCAATGAGAGCGTAATCATACTCCTTATACGACAAGTCAACGAGAGAAGAATAATACTCATTGATCAATAACTCAAGGAGTGAAATTTTATTCTCAATCGTATCAGCAGATATGTGAATAACATCCAAAAATATATTGATCAAATTATTGATCCTAGTAAGATCCTCTTGGTATCCCAATAAAATTAAAATAATAAAAATAATCATAGATATATACTAGTAATACGTCCAAGAATACCAAAAAATTAACATGATAGATCCAATGAAACACATTGCATAATCATTGTCACATAAACAGTAAAATGGTAAATGTAAAAATAAGTGTAAGGGTGGTTGAACACATAAACCAACCACTTCATCCAATGCCTCTCAGGATTAAAAGATCAGAATGGGTTCTAATGTCCCAACTACTCCATCTCTACCCAAACCTAGCTTACATGCTCACGTTTTGTCAAACATCATGGTAACCATTAGGTCCCTCAGATTAAAACACAAAAGAAGAATCCTACATTAGATCCTCGAAAACATCACATAATTGATAAAATCCAACTATATATCCTTATCTTTGAAGAAAAAATGTGGAATCCTACATGGGATCCTCAAAAGGGTACATAGGAAAAGGTTTCATACATGGTACCTCTCAAAGTAGCATTAGACGTAGAGAAATACTACATGGTATCCTCGTATCAGTATGCAAGTAAATGTGATCCTGTAAGGGATTACCTAGGTGAGAATGTATGAAAACATTTCCCCTAAGGGAACCTTAATAACATTCAAAATGTAGAGGTATACAACATGGAATCATCTAAGTTGAAAAATAATCTGATGCATACGAAAAGGGATCATTGAAAAAAAATCTAAATTCAAAAACTCATTCACCATATGGACACATATCATAAGGGAGACACCCTCAAGGATAAAACCAAAATATCACTGGTCTTGTGAGATTGATAATTGTCCATCTTATATAAATGAATAACTCTAAAGAGAAAATTTGGTTGAATTATCATAGGAAGAACCTCTCCCTTTGGATAAAAAAATCTTAAAATGCCTCGTAGGAGTGGTCAAATCACCTAAAGGGTTTTACCATAATGATCTATGTTGAAGGACACTCAAGTTGATATACTCATTAGTCCAATTATGAATTTTGGGTGTGAAGATTTTAAAAACACTTAAAGGGTATAAAGGGGGCAGTACAGGGTGTATATACTACGTACACAATGTGTACTCCAAAATCTCTTCCAAGGCGTGCAATCCAACAGGACACTGCTTTCAAAAGCCCATGTATATAGTGTGTTGATCATATGAACAACATGTAGCCTATATGGTTTACCAACCCGTGTACCTCACATGGCCTATCCATGTATGTATCTTGGTTCTGTACCTCTACATGGCATGAAACCGACATAGGGTGTGGCCATGTACTGTAACACCCCGAGATTTCATGAGAATTATTATTTTTAAATTTCTTTGATGTCTTTTTTTTTACGCTACACCAATATTATCTTGCACTATAGGCAACACCGTACTAGCCTGTAGTATATGAAACACTATTCTTGGATTGCATTACACGCAAGAGCACCCTTCCTCGAAAGCTTGTGTTGTACGCAATACCGAGTTTCACTAAACAGTGATATGTTATTAAAATATTATATAAACTAGCCATTATGAATAGTAATACCCACTTTTTGAAGATTTATAAATCTTATCTTTCAAAATTGACTTCATTGGATTCAGAATATTGAAATTATCCTTGGGTGAATTTTTGGTATTTTTCTGAAAACTTTCAATTTTTGATGAATAGTGAAAAACACTGAGTTATAGTTTAAAACCAAATTTTTATTTAAATATTTATTTATTTTATTTAAATTTATTTTAGGTACAAATTCATACATAATACCTATATAAGTTCAATGTAATTCACTGGATTCATTTTATAATAATATTTGGTATATAAAAATTTTATTGAACTTTTCACCGTCTTTTACCCACCTCCTAGAAAGTTTTCTAATTTACATAAAACAAAATGTTACAGCTTTTATGAGTGGAATTTATAAAAACCGAGAGAAACAGTTATTATCAATTAGTAAAATGTGGTTCAATAAGATAAAAATAATTTTTGTTGAATAGTAACTTTTAAGTTTTATTTACCACGGTTAAAAGTAAATACGGTAATTAAGGGTAAAAATGATATTATTATTACCCTAACACATGTCCAAATTATATTGGATAATTTTAATTCGACCAAAAACTACCCTAGTAAAAACATATTACCCTTTAGGTCCACTTAAATTAGATTAAGACATTTATTATTATTTTATTTAAAAGAAAAGTTAATATAGTTAAAATCAATGTTTAATAACGAAAACATTTTTAATACAGGGTTATACATAAGCTAAATTCGACTATAAATATTCATTAGAAATATAAAACGATTTCCTACATAATGGTATATTATTTATAATTTTTAGACATTAAATAATTTAATTTATTTATGACATAATTGTGATGTAACAATAACCTTATTAATGAAATATTAACATAATTGATATTATAAATACCAAAATAAATGTAATTTGAGACTTTTTATGAATTAAACTAATTTTATAGGTTAATTTAACATGTTAGGGTTGGTTAGATGAATTTGTTTCAAAGTAATAATGCTGTTAAAAATTTAGATAACACAAATTACCAAATAGTGTCAAAATTGACATTAAATAGTTTTTTAAAAACATATTATATTATTAATTTATATTCTATTCGTAAACACCTATGGTTCGGCCAAAAGAATTATATAATAATATATATGACATTAATGATACAATTGGGGTTTGATTGGAAGTTTATAGTATGTTTATTAACCATATAGTGTAAGAATACAAGAAGACATGGTAAAAGTTAAATTATTTAACTTAGAGTTAAATATAAATGATAAGGTTACAATGGTAACCTAAACATGTATCAATCTATTGGTTGGGATGATTTAGACCCATCCCCACACTAGTTTCAAAATAAGTCACTTTGGAGCCATTATAAAGTGAATATGAATTTATTATAAAATAATATTTTAAGTTTTTCCTAAGGTGCCCCGCACCCCTCTTATAAAAGGGCACTCCACCTTATCTCTAATTCACACCTCCAAACCTTTTTGGATAAGACAAAACATGCCCAAATACAATCTAAACTATCCTATATTCATCATAGAGGCCTTAATTTAGTCAAAAATCCAACCTAAGGATCCCTTTTGATCAAATCAGAAGGAAGAACCTGAAGAAGTGGTAAATATCTCACCACCTATATCAAGTTGCTTTCCACTTCCACTTTCAACTTCATTGTTGTTTCCATTCTAAAATAATAAATCCATTATATTACATATAATTTGATGGTATTATAAAAATTGTACACCCATATTAGTTATTTTATCCATCCTATGAATGAAAAAGTCACCACACGTGCGTACGTACGACTTACCGTCTCCACGTCGAGGAGTAGTATGTTATTCAAACATTTCATCATCTAGATGTGTATAATAATGACTATAAATGATATAAATAATAAATATATCATCATTATGATTTTTTATAAATGATATACAATCCAATTATATACGATTTTAATATCAAAGGAATGATATCATCCCTCGTGCGTACGTTCGGACTACCGTCTCCATGAACGCGATGAGATTCATTTTCCTTGATTAACCATTCAATTATGATTATAAAGTATATATAAAAAATAATCATAAAAGATATTACATAATAATTATACTGTATATATGTACATATATTTTTCACTTACTTAATTCCATTCGATTCCACAAGGAGACGAAAATAGCATTCATGCGTACGTACGACCTATCATCTCCATGAACAGCTTATTTCATTATGTTTATCGATCATTCATATATATTTATATTTGTAATATATATTATATGTAAATAATTTTTTACATTCTGGAATTTAGTAAATTTGTAAATAATTAATAATATCAAGAACAACAAGTCGAAACACATACGATAAATGAAACAATTTTACCCAAAACGCTGCTTTAACATAGAATTTACAGAAGAACGGGTAATATAAAGTCATAAGTGAAACATATATGATATCACAACAATGAATATGATTCTGTAATAAGTCAATGACATTATTTAGAACATTATACATGAGTTTTGGATACTTACGAAGCATATCAGACCTAAGGTAAGGGATAATTATTCCAATCTCGTTCTTATCAGAGATCATTTATTCGTAAGTATTTACTAGGGTTATGTTTATCATCCATGTCCATGTTTTATAAAAATGTTTTCATAAAATTTTTAATATTCTTCTATGTATTTTTAAAGTCATTTTTACCCTTTTTTGACTTTTATTACATTGTATTGAAGGAATCTTTCCTTTATTTACCAAATAAGGTACTTTTTGACTTTTCTAGAAAAAGTATGAGAAGATTGTTTTTTTAATTTATACAACATGAACTGATTTTTTATGGTTTTATAATGCATTATTTTCATGAAGCTTACTCTACAAGACTTCATGACAATTTTCAACAAAATTCTTTTCATTTAAAATTGCACGACATTTTGAGAAAAGAAAATGATTTTGAAGAAGAAAAGATATTTTCCTCAAGAATTCATTTCAAGGGTTTATTCAGAACTATTCCCCATCTAAGGTGACATTATTATGTTTCAAGTATAATGTCTCTATTATTTTAATGGTTTTATTTTTCTTATGATGAAATGTATCCATTTTTTTATATGGATTATGTTAGGATGGGATGACGTTTATGAAACCCATTTTATTTTTTGGGTTATGATGAATGATTTAGGATTGTTTTGTGGAACACGTAATAATGATTTCAATATGAGATGTATGGGACCTATATCTCACTCTAATGAATCGGGTAATGATTTATATCTCATGAGATAGACATGGCTAGAATGACAAGTTAATCCGGTTCAGTGATACAGGATTGGAACGAGGAGGGAACTCGATTCAGTAAGGGACTTTGTCCACTATGATGGACTTGGAAGAAATTACTTCGATACTATAAAAGTCATAACATGTGCTTAATGGTTTCCACAATTACATGTTTTATTCCCATGCTATTTCATCATGATTGATGTTCCATTATGATCTATGCCTTACGTACGACCATGTTTAATATCATTGCCCATGATTTTGGTGATTATACTTTATGTCAATGTTGTGTAAATTCAAATGTATATGGGTTTTTTTATTTTCTCCATGCTTACCCTTACTGAGCATTTGAGCTCACCCTTTTTATGTTTTCTTTTCCCCAGGTTATAAAGGAAGGTTTTAGGTAGGAAAAAGAAGATTATCATTATGGAGATGTTGAAGATATTTCACCATGATTAGAAGATTATGTTCCGAGTTTCCAAAGACACTAAACTAATACGGTAATTGAGAGTTTTATTTGTAATGTATTAAGTATTCCACAAAAGTAATGTAATGTCTATGTATATCATGTATGGGTCTATACAGTTGGTATCAGAGAAAAGGTTTAGTTAACTGGTCTTGCTTGTCGTTGATTGAAGTTATATGCGTCCCAAACTAATTACCCGTTCTTAGAACTTTAGTGTAGCATAAGTTCGGGGTCGATCCACAGGGAACCGTGTCATGTGTGAATTCAAATGAGTTAATACATAATTAGGTGAAGTATGTAGAATTTAGAATCGATTGGGTTGATTTTGGGTTTTGATTGAAACTAAATTGATATACTTTGAAGAAATGGGTACAGTTTGATAGAAAAAATGGGTAAATTTAAAGAGTTTTTAAAATGGGAAGAAAATACATGTTGAGGATATGGTGATTAAGGAGTTCTTCTTCAGATTGTTTAAATGGTTTTGTTGTTCATAATAATTCAATCATCTTGGATTTCATTTACTTACAAGATTTCTTTTGTACGGTTCCTCTTGTTTGGAGTTAGAACAGTTTAATCCTTGGTCCAGTAGTTAGTGTTCTTAATTATTTATTAAGTTAAGTCCATTATTTTAATCGGTGAAATCGTTCCAATGGTCATGGATGTTTTCACTGTTACTTTTTCTTTTGTATCACAGTGAATTCTTCCCTTGGTCCGGCTCAGAATTCTCAGTTATATTTAACATTAGATTAAGAAGAGTAAGATGAATTAGAATGATAAAACACAACTATATAAAACAACATACAAATTAAGATCCCTTCATCCACATCCCCAACACGAGGGGTTTAGTTACACATAGAAATTGGAGGAGAAACGACACACATGATACCTGATGGATTCATCGCGTAAGCGTTGAGGTTGGGTGTCGGAAGGTAGAATAGGGGAACTATGGCACCACGGTGGCTCGGGAATGGTAGAAACAGAGATTCTTCTCTCCTCTAATGGTTTCAAACTCCCAAATCCATAGTCCAAGGCCTCTTTTTATTGAAAACTAAAGTACACGGCGTGTATAGAAAGTACACGCCGTGTACTTTTCATCAACACTCTTTGGCGCCAATTTCTCCGCTGGCAGGTGGCCTAACACGCTGTCTTTGACTGTTGAACACGGTGCCGCCTAGTGGTTGGGTGTACATGGCATGTAGCGCTGCCATACACGGTGTGTAGTATCATAAATTTGGCTGCCATCCCCTTCTAGAATAGCAGACATGGTGTGTAGAAATTCAAACACGCTGTGTTCCTTCAGCGGCCACATGGGCGTGTGGACTTTTCTCAGCAATCACCGCTTCTAGAAAGTAGTACACGGCGTGTAACTCCGCCTCACACACGTGTATCTTTTGCTTGGTGACATGGGCATTTACTCCCTCCTTTGGTTCGTGTCCCTGTCTGGATGTACACGGCGTGTATAAAAGTACACACCGTGTAGTTTCAAAATTTTCACAGGCTTCCCTTGATTTGTGTATTTAGCCAGAAAGCTCCTGTAAGTAAACAGAATCACCAAAATCAAAGAGTATGTTCGTAAAACAACAGATATTTGTTGAAAACATGTTTTTAACTTCAATTATATATGTGGAAATGTATACACAAATTGGGTGCATCAAATTCCCCCACACGTAGTCTTTTACTTTCCCTTAAAAAAATCTCAACATCTAATTAAGAGAACCTATACATTAAAATGAAGGCATTTAATTAATCAAACGTATAACTGATAATGTTACTGAGGGAAAATTCTAAAAGGCACAAACAAATTAAATTCATTTGATATTAAAATCATGCCTCATATATAATGCTATTAACTACTCTCATCCTCTTTCAACAAATTTTTCATCCTATCAAAAATAAGCATGCCACTTGATGATTTAACTTACCAGTTAAAATCACACTCCACAGTCAAGATTTTTTAAATCAAAGTTATGCTCAATCTAAGGATATACACTCTATCAATAGTTTAGCAAGATATCTTGTTCTCTACTTCAAAAAAATTGAATTAAAAAAATCATGAGGGCTTTATCAATAAGCTTCATATGTCTCTGTGGATAAGGGTTGGTAGGTTTAGATGTAAAATAAAATTCTAAGGCTTGAAAAAGGAAGGATAATTCCTTTAAACAAAATTGAATGTTATTTAAAGTAAAAACTCACTGAAAATTCATCCTTCACAAGCTTAGTCAAATGATTTTGTAATCATCACCATCTTCCATAGGCAAGTAGGGTTCATGGGAAAATAAGCATAAGGTCCCCTTGTTTGTTTGTTTTTTTTTTGTCTTTGTTTTTTTTGTTTCTATATATATATAAAACAAAACACAAGGGAAACTCTTATGAATACAATGAGTAGATATTTGGAATCCATTCTGCCCCAAATAATCAAGAGTCACTCCCCCACACATTATTTCATGGCTGTACACAAAAATATGCCATGTATTTCCAACTCCCTCTTTAAAGCTCAAATGAAATATCGTGCAATGTTTAAAAAGAAATAGTGTAGGAAGGGGAATAGGCTTGTAATGTGTCTTTCTATAAAGTATGTTCATGGCTTCTATGGGCTTAACGAAGATTAAATGCAAGGTAGGTCTCAAGATAAAGCGGTGAAAACAATCTAGTGCCTCAATCATGTTAAAGTAATTCAAAAATTTCTTTATGTTTCGAAAAGAAAAACTTTCAATTTCTGGTAGTGATACATATTATAATAATCTCTCAAGAAAGAGGGTATTATAAAATAAATATGAAAAAAAAGGTTTAGAATACCTCTCAGGAGTGGAAAAATATTAAAGGGACAATCAGGTCATGGAATGCATATAAATGATTAGCCTAATCAATGTAATTTAATCAAGGACAAAAAGTTTCAATTGAAACAATATCAGCAATAATTTTAAAATACTTAAAAACTAAAATCATCATGTAACCTTTCCAAAAGTTTCTACTAATAACTCTAGAATTTATAAGAATTATTAACCAAAATTTATTTATATTTTGAAATATAGAATCTAATAATCATGTCTCCTAGAGTAGTTAAAGAGAAAAGATGAAGGTGACAAATATAGATGCTCCCCCACACTGAATAAGGAACATGGACCACCAAGTGCAATACTAAGGTAAAGGGTGGGCAAGGGGGTGATATGGGTGACAAGACGAGGTAATGCAGTAGAAGAAGTAAATCCAAAAAGAATGAAAATAAAAATGAAAAAATACTCCCCTCGTGAAAAGTGATTCCCAAGGTGCGCCATGACCATACCTGTGACTGTAGAGAAAAAGAAAAACTGAAAACATGCATAATATCACAACACAGAAAATGAAAAAAGAGATATATAAGAGAAAGAAAAATGTCACTATCATGGGGTCTCTTCAGGGGAGGCATCATCCTGTATAGAATCGGCTGGTAGAGACGGTGCAGGATGCGTGGAAGTGCGAGGCTCTGACTCTACATCGGGAAGGTAAGCTGAAGAAGTAGGAGCCGCAGGTGCTAGACTCAGGATCAGAAGCTCAGTTGCAGGCCCTGTCCCGGCAGAAGTGGTAGCAGCAGAGCTCACCATAGTTATTAGAACGGAATCTGTGGCCTGTACAGGAGATGGCGGTGGAGCAGCAGTATAAGGGCCAGGAACGGAGGGAGATGCTGGTGTCTGAGGTAGTGGAACACCAAGATACTGAGCAATATGCACCAACATATGCTCCATCTGGTCCTGGTGGCCGTCTAGACGAATCAAATGGCGTGCAATGGTGTCCTGGCGGCTGATGATACGAATGAACTTCTCCTCTGTCGTGGCTAGGCAGAGGGAAAGACTCAGATCAACCGAGGGTGTAGGGGTAGGTGGGATGGGGGATGGGACAGAAGAAGGAAGGGAAGAAGAAGTGGGGTTAGTAGGAGGTGGGTGAGGTGGTGAAGCTGGAGGGGGTGGGGAAGGAGGAGCGGGGTCAGCAGTTGGGGCAGGTGGGTCTGCAGGTGGCGGGGCACGAGCCTGAGCAAGGATGTAGGCACCCCTACTTCCGGACCAATCCCATGCGAATGAGAATGAGAAAGTCCATCCGCTGGGGTGAACCTAACAATTCATGAGGTAAAGAGTGCTCGAATACCCCCCAAGTGGTGGGCAAGACGGGTGGTGTAAAACCCGCTGTTCAGGTTGCCCTGTCGGCTGGTAAACATGGAGTCGAAATAGGAGGCGGCAAGATAGGGGAGGTCCGGGTAGTCGTGCCGGATGACACAAGTAAGAAGCTCCATGTGATGGACGGTCACGACACCCATATCCTCATGGCGGGGAAAAAGGATGGTGCTGATGCACCGGTGGGTGAAAAGAAGGACATGGTCGGCTATAAGAGTGCTCTTTTGGGAAGTGGGGGAGTACCGGTGGTCAAGCCCAACGATCTCCCGCCAAATGGCAATAAGGTCAGAGCACTCGGGTCGGGTCAAGTCCGAAATGGGGGGGTGGTCTGATAGGATTGGGGTAGAAGATGCACCCTTGGCCAAACTTAGTCATGGTAAGAGAGAAACGTCGGCCGCCTAGCCGGAATCGAACTACGGGTACCGCATCACCAGGTGTCTCTTGGTACTCCCCTCCATCGAACTCAATGGAGGCTGCAAACTCCAAAAATAAATCACAGAACACAGGAGTGCTGACCTGGAAAATCTCAAGGAGTGCGGTGTGCCCGAGAAGCACCTCCAACTCCTCCCAAATGCTGAGCGTTGCGGAATGCTGCTGTCAAGGTACCAGCCACTCAATGGTATCAGCCGACGAGAGAAGCGTCAGAACCTATCGTATGCGAGGTCGGTGACTGGGAATACCATGCAGGGATAGGGAGCACCTGCAGGTCCCGACCTAGGTGATAGTGTAGCAGCAACGTTTGGCTTTGGAGGTGTATCTTCCGAAAAAGAAGGTGGCTCAGTGGAAGGTCTTCTCGAAGAGGGACCAGCTGCTATGGATGATAGTATAGGGATTTTGGCAGCTGGTGTATCAGAAGTAGGCCCGGCCTAATATGAGGGATTGAGTGGCTGTAGAATGGACAATGGAGGGAGCTCAAAGACCAGAGCATCGGGGTCCGGCTGCGTCGGTGGTCGGAGTCGGATCCGACGATAGCTGGGCCTATCGCCCTCGGTGGCGGAGGCTGGCCGCTTCCTGCGGGAAGGATCATGATCTTCCATATCCTGAAATAGAATGAAAAAGAAAAAAAACAAAATAAAAAGAAAAAGGAAGAAAATAAAACAAAGAAAACGTGAGAAAACTGGAAAATAATAGTACACGGCGTGTACTCAAGAGTAAACAACATGTAGCCAGAATATAGAGTATCTCGTGTTCTCTGGAAAGACACGCCGAGGGTGGAAATAGACCACGTAACAGTACACGGCGTGTATGGAACATACATTCCGTGTTCACTCAAAGTGCAGGTGGTCGTGTAATATAAATGACACGGCCATATTGTTATCAGTTCAAAGAAAAAAATACACCCCGTGTAGGTACAGGCCATGGCATGTACTGTACATGAAGAACATGGCCATGTAGAGGGTGAGACACGGGCCAGCTAAACATCTAACAGACACGGCGTGTACCAAACACACACACCATGTATAGGAACATAGGGTGAGAGGCTGTGTAGAGGGGAGACATGGGCCGACTACAGATACAAAGGACACAGCGTGTACCGAACATACACGATGTGTTCTGGAACATGGGGTGACAGGCCGTGTTATGTGCCACACATGGAGCGGCCAAGTAAAATGGTCTACACAGTGTGTACTGAACATTCACACTGTGTATATGAAAAGATTCAAAATATTTTGGGTGTGGCTGTGTACAGAAGTACACAGCATGTGTTCTTCATTTTATGGTCGTGTACTGTCGGAAGTCGAATGGTCGGCCGATCCAATAAACACCCTAAACAAGTCTAAAAATTCTAAATAGAGGGTGGAGAATGGCATACCTTGACCAAGGATCACAATATGATAAGAATCAGAACATGAAACTCCCTAAATATACGGATCTGGAAGAAGGGGGTTCAAATGGCGTTCGGGAGAGGAAACAGGATGAAAGGATAAAAATGGGGTGGACGTGCAACATGTCCTCAAGTCGGGTGGCCCGCGGCTTATATAGCTGTTGTAAACGACGTGTATGTTTGGAACACGCCGTTTATCCCGATTTGTTTTGAATTATATAAATAAATATAATTATTATAGTAAACTATATAATAATTATAATTAATAATTTAAATAAAATAGATATATCTACAAATTATATTATACATAAACCTATACACGACGTATATCGGGAAATACACACCGTGTATTTTACAATAAGAAAAAGAGTAGTACAGCCTTTGGTCTGGTGCTTGGGGCGGGATTCGAACCGGCGATCAGCCGTTCCGAACGGACACCCTCAACCACTGGAGTAAAGGTTGTTCTGCTGTTCATATTTAATTTTTATATATATTTATTCTATATTTCCTATACACATGGAAAGAAAGAAAAGCACGGCGTGTGGCTTTTATTTAGGAAAGGATGGGGGTGAAGCGGGGAGATTATCGTGATTCGAAACAGGGTATTTTGAACCTGGTGCCGAGAATTTTCCAATCCACCAACTTCACCTGCATCTAAGTTCTTATTTTTAAAAATGTTTTCATTTATATTTAAAAAATCATGGCACACACTGCATATATGGGAGTACACGTCGTGGGGTTTTATTAAAAGAACAAATGATGGAAATGGGATGGTTGTCTTGATTCGAACCCGGCTGTTTTGAAACCGGATTACGATTCTAGACAACCGATCCATCCCCACCATGGGTTTTATTAAACAAATTTATATATATATATATATATATATATATATATCAATGGAAAATACCACACACGTCGTGTAAATAAAAGGAGGAACCCCGTGCCGAAGGTAGGTCAGGAGGATTCGAACCGAGGACAGCTCGAATAAACTCCAGTGACTTTGCCATCGGCACCGGCATCATCCCTAGTTATTTATTGGTTATTCTATATATTTATACTATTAAGATTATAAATTAAAAAGATAAGTACATGTCGTGTATATAAGTGGGACACAGCATGTATCCTCTGGGTTGCCTCCCAGGAAGCGCCTTTGTTTTTGGTCGTTGGCTTGACCTTCTTACCTTGCTTACCTGATATTTACGGTTGATAATGGTCCCAATAGTGGCCGTTTTGGCCATTTAGGAGTTGCATGTTCTCGAGATCTTCTTCAACATGAATGTCTAGAATGTTAAAGTTATCAGAAATATAAGAACATACCAGATCATCCACCAGGCGATCGTCCATAGTAGTTATTGTCGAACAATCCTCACGATCAGATAATGATGCCTGCTTGATGGCGTTGAGAACATTGTAGGAGACTCTCTCGTCTCCTACCCAAGAAAATAAGCTCTCCTTGGTTCACATCAATGACCGCCTTCCCAGTGGCGAGGAAAGGTTTTCCCAAAATAAGTGGTGCCTCCGGATCCTCCCCCATGTCGAAGATAATGAAATCAGCAGGGAGAATTAGCCTATTCACCTTGACCAGTACGTCATCTAGTACTCCATTCAGGTGTTTGATAGATAGATGAGCAAGTTGAAGGGCTACACGGGTAGGCCTGAGCTCATTGAGTCCTAACTTCTTGAAAATGCCGAGGGGCATGAGGTTCACACTGGCCCCTAAGTCGTAGAGGGCCTTCCCAAACTCGCAGGATCCAATAGTACAAGGAATGGTGAAACTACCTGGATCATGGAGTTTGGGAGGAATGGAATGTTGAACCACCATGGAGCACTCCTTCGTTAGTGCAATAAAGCCCAAATACCCCATCTTCCTCTTCTTTGAGGTGATTTCCTTCATGAATTTGGCATAGGTCGGCATCTGAGTCGGGTCCTCTGCAAATGGGATGTTGATATGTAGCTTCTTGAAGACATCCATCAATTTTCTGAACTGGTGGTCCAGCTTCCTCTGCTTCATTCTTTCTGGAAAGGGTAACGTAGGTTTGAATGGTTGGACTACCTCCTTTTCTTTATTATGTAAAGCCTCTTTCTATGGACTTTTGGATGAGGAGTGGTCAGTATTGGTACCTTTTTCATCAACAGTGGGTGTGGATGCACCTTTCTCTGCTGATTGGTTCTGTTGGAGCTCTTTTCCACTTCGGAGCATGATAGCATTGGCCACCTCCCTTGGGTTCTTTTTGGTGTTCCCCGGTAGTGTACCGGGCTGCATCCCTGAGTGTTGATTTGCCAGCAGGCCAATCTAATTCACCAAGCCTCGAATCGAAGCTTCCTGATTCTAGAATCGAGTCTCAGAAGTAGATATGAATTTAGTCATCAGATCATATAGCCTTGAAGAGTTCTCCTACTGAGGTGGTTGTTGAGCCGGTGGAGGAGGTGGCTGTCGTGGCCACCGTGGATGAAGGTTTTGATACCCTTGTTGCTGATAAGGACCATGCTGGGGGTTTTGAGGCTTTTGGTATTGGTTCTGGTATAGAGGCTGGTTGTAACTGGGTGGTCGCTGGGGCGGAGGATTCTGCTGTTGTTGGCCCCAGCCTGTGTTCTATTGATCTCGCCATGCCAGGTTCTAGTACTGTTGGTACTGGTTGGGCCCTCAATTTTGGGCAACATAACTCACCTCGCTCATCGAAGGGCCTCCAGTCGAACCTGGGCATTCTCCCATGATGTGGTTATCACCCCAGTCGCCACATGCTGGATGGTTCGTCGCATGAACATGAGATGCTCTTTTGAGGTTCAATGCGTCAATTTTCTTAGACACAACATCCAACTGAGCAGCTAACATAGTGGTAGCGTCAATGTTGTGCATACCCCACTTTTGATTCCCCCGCTCGGAGTGCCATTGGAAGCTTTTGGCTGACATGTCTTCCAGTAGTTCGAATAGTTCTTTGGGGTATTTTCGCATCACTGTACCTCCAGCAGCAGCGTCCAAAGCTGACATGGTATTTGTGGTAAGTCCTCCGCAGAAGGTTTGGACTTGCATCCAGAGTGGGAGTCTGTGATGGGGGCATTTTCGTAACATCTCCTTGAAGCGTTCCCAGGACTCGTACAAAGAATCAGAGTCATGCTGCTTGAAGTTATGGATCTCATTATGGAGTGTCATCGTCTTGGATGGTGGAAAGTACTTGGACACGAATGCCTGGGCTAGCTCCTCCCAGGCGAGGATAGATTGTTGTGGGAGCCCCTTGATCCAGTCCTTCGCCTTGTCCCGTAGAGAAAAGGGGAATAGAAGAATATGGATGGCGTCCTCGGACACTCCATGGTACCGAAAGGTGTCGTAGATCTCCATAAATTTGGAGAGATGGGCATTCGCGTCCTCGCTGGCCAGGCCTCCAAATTGGACTATGTTCTGGATCATCTACATGATAGCAGGCTTGATCTCGAAATGCTGGGCCTGGTCCGGAGGACGAACGATTCCCGTATCACCTCTGTGAATCGATGCAAGTCCGTACTCCATAAGGGTACATCTTGGAGGTTGTTGTTGATGGGGTGTAGGTTTCATAAAAATCTCTTTAGGGGAAAAGTATTGTCGTGGGAAGAGTTGTTGTGGCGGCCGTTGGTAATCCCTTGGGAGGAATTCCAAGAAGGCTCTAAGTGGTTGCTCCGGTAGACTAGCAGAGGGAGGATACTGATCCTGGTACTGATGCTCAGTCCCGTAATCTATGGCTAGTGCTACCTCTTCCTTGTTTTCCATGGTTTGTGGTTAATGGTTGTGAGTTTCTGTCCGTGTACGCCGACGAAGAAGCAAGGTCCGTTCGATTTCCGGGTAAAGCGGAACTAATTCCGAATACTCGTCACTTCTGGATCGTGTAAAACGTCTAAAAATACACTTTAAGCTCTGCAAAACACAAAAACGAAAATCAGGCGTAAAATGGAGAAACAAAAGAGAAAATTTTAAATGGGATTAGAAAAGAGATTTTTGATAATTTTTGATTTTTATTTTCACTTAAATCAATTATTAACAAACTTTAAATCTTAGAACTAAAACCAAACGTGTTCCCCAACAACGGTGCCAAAATTTGGTCTCGCTTGTCGTTGATTGAAGTTATATGTGTCCCAAATTAATTACCCGTTCTTAGAACATTAGTATAGAATAAGTTTGGGGTCGATCCATAGGGAACCGTGGCATGCATGAATTCAATTGAGTTAATACTTAATTAGGTGAAGTATGCAAAATTTAGAATCGATTGGGTTGATTTTGGGTTTTGATTGAAACTAAATTGATTTACTTTGAAGAAATGGATATAGTTTGAAAGAAAACAATGGGTAAATTTAAAGAGTTTTTAAAATGGGAAGAAAAGACGTGTCGGGGTTGTGGTGATTAAGGAGTTCTTATGCAGATTGTTTAAATGGTTGGGTTGTTTATAATTATTCAATCATTCTGGATTTCATTTAATTGCATGATTTCCTTGGTCCGGTTCCTCTTGTTTGGAGTTAGAGCAGTTGAATCCTTGGTCCGGTAGTCAGTGTTCTTAATTCTTTGTTAAGTTCAGTCAATTATTTGAATCGTTGAAATCCTTCCAATGGGCATGAATGTTTTCACCGTTACTTTTTTTTTTGTATCGCTGATAATTCTTCCCTGGGTCCGGCTCAGAATTCTCAGTTATATTGAACAATAGATTAAGAAGAGTAAGATGAATTACAACGAGAATACAAAACTATATAAAACAACATACAAATTACAATCCCTTCATCCAGATCCCCAACACGAGGGGTTTAGTTACACATAGAAAGTGGAGGAGAAACGACACATGTGATACCTGACAGATTCATCGTGTAAGCGTTGAGGTAGGGTGTCGGAAGGTAGAATAGTTGAACTATGGCACCACGGTGGCTCGGGAATGGTAGAAAAAGATCTTCTTCTCTCCTCCAATGGTTTCGAACTCCCAAATCCATAGGCCAAGGCCACTTTTTATAGAAAACTAAAGTACACAGCGTGTATAGAAAGTACACGTCGTGTACTTTTCATCAACGCGCTTTGGCGCCAATTTCTCCGCTGGCAGGTGGCCTAACACGCCATCTTTGACTGTTGAACAAAGCGCCGCCTGGTGGTTGGGTGTACATGGCACGTAGCGCTGCCATACACGGCGTGTAGTATCATAATTTTGGCCTCCAACCCCTTATAGAATAGCAAACACGGCGTGTAGAAATTCAAACACGTCGTGTCTCCTTTAGTAGCCACATGGGCGTGTGGACTTTTCATAGCAATCACCGCTTCTAGAAAGTAGTACACGATGTCTAATACCGCCTCAAACGGCGTGTATCTTCTACCTGGTGACATGGGCGTGTACTCCCTCCTTTGGTCCGTGTCCCTATCTGGATGTACATGGAGTGTATAAAAGAACATGCCGTGTAGTTTCAAAATTTTCACAGGCTTCCCTTGATTTGTGTATTTAGCCAGAAAGCTGCTGAAATTAAACAGAATCACCAAAATCAAAGAGTATGTTCATAAAAAAACAGATATTTGTTGAACTCATGTTTTTATCTTCAATTATATATATAGAAATGTATACACAAATTCTGTGCATTATTAACCTTTGGAAACTATGATGCGAAAACTTTAGTGAAATCACTAGAGATATTTATAAGAAATATCTAGGGATGTCTCTAAGGTAAAATATAGGTATAGGTTATAGTTCTAGAATTATTGTAACGATCTTAGAATTAAACCTATGATTTTATATATTAAAATTACCCCCTTTATTATGTTGTCTTCCTAGCCTTATTTTTTCCACTCACACTATTCATTCTGGGTTTTTGAAAATGGATTGAAACGGGAAGATTCACGATAATGGAGGATATGATGGACAATGTAATGATATTCTCCATGGGCAACCAAATGAAATGGGATTTGGAAGTCCAAAAATCACTATTATGCCTAATCAGCAATCTAATAATATGATCAATAATCTCAACTTTGATAAGTATCCCGACTCATCTAATAAGAGAAAGATGGAGATTCATGATGATCATAGCAGAAAAAAGTTCAATTCCCCTCATGTAAATCATGTGCGAAGAGGCATCAGGGAGAATGTTTCAAAGGAACTAGAAGATTCTTTGGGTGTGGAAAAGAAGGAAAAAATCCATTAATAGCAGAGGAAAAGGTTTAGTTAACACCATGGACATGGATAATGGTATTGCTAAGACATCAACAACGGTTAAATGTTTTAAATGTGGAATGTATGGGAATTATGGAAACCAGTTCCCTAAGGGAAAGTCTCATGAAGATAATCATCATGGTCATGTGGGTAGTATTTATATTGATGATGATAAAGAGACTAAAAAATACATGTGAGATGAAAGAATTGTTGAAGCTCAGTCAATGGTTTATGAAGTTAGTGGAATGATTTATGTTTATCAATAGTTATGTTGTATAGGTAATGGTACTATGGAATGAATACACATATAAGGATTGTTACACTATTGTTTTCCAAAAGTATTTGAAAGTATAAGTTAAATGGTACTAGTAACAATGAAAGGTAATTCAGATATTTTTGGAAAGTAGATAATATGCGAATAATGAAGGGATAACGAGATAATGAGATTTGGATAGTATTAATGAGCTCATTACTGATATAAGGACAATGTGATATCATGGTTTGAGTATATTTAAATATTGGGATTTTGGTATGTGTAAAGATCTAACTTTTGAAAGAATTCATGTTTTCACTATGGTTCTATGGTAATCTATGTTTCAAGAGAATACATGATTAAGGTATTCACATGTTTGGAATGCGACCAACAAGATATATCTTATGATATATGGGGGATAAATGATGGTATTCACATGCATGGTTAATGACATTTCTAGTAACCGTTTCCCTTATACAATGAGCTTGGATAGAAGTATTTTGGATAAGACTAAAGATTTGAAATGGATTATGTTGGAAAAAAGATAAAACTTTTTAAGGATATAACCTTTTTTCGATATTATTTCTGAAATGTTATAATATTATAGTTTTAGAAAAAGGACAACCAGCAGGACAGACGACCGCCCATCACATCAGACAAAGTTGCGGGAATCGAACCCACAACTGAAGTGTGATAGGCCTTTATCTCCTACGTCTGGCCTACATGAATTCCCTATTTAGTATAAACTAGTTTTATTTTATTAAGCGGTATGATAGATGAAATTTAAGTGCATTTTTGGAATCATATATAATTAACCTCACCATAGATGGACTTATGTATATTTGATAACTTTTGCTAACCTTTTTCTTGAGGCAAATGTAATGACCCATCATTCTATCACATGATCTGCTAACACTTCACGAATGATAAATTTTTTATTCATTTCATTAAGATATGAGGTGGAAATTGTTCATGGAATGACCAACGGTGAGACTGTACCAAAATCAAGTAAGTATTTATTTTAATTAAAAAATTATTCAACACTAAGGAAATGATATTAAAAACTAAAAATATTGTCTTAGTGCCCTCATATCTGATGAATCAGAAGGTACCTTAGATCATCACAAATGTATGAATTTGTGATTTTTGGCTTTTTCATAGCCATTTTCTCTACCACTCTTCATTAGAACATGATGGTTATATTTCTCTTCCTTATACATATTTTCACCTATATTCTCTTATGTGGAAACCCAATGTTGAGTTACTTTGGGTGACCGTTATGTTTTTAACTTCCATTTTTAAAATTAAGTTTTAGTATTCCTTTTATATGATGTGGGTTTCTATTAAAGAACATTTCTAGAAGAAAAACATTTACAACCCCAACGAATTTCTAGGGCGAAATTCGTTTTAAGGGGGGTAGAATGTATCACCCTGAGATTTTATGAGGATTATTCTTTTTATATTTCTTTGATGTATTTAGTTGTACGCTACACCGTGATTATCTTGTGCTATATGCAACACCGTATTAGGTTTTAGTATACACAACACTATTCTTGGCTTGCGTTAGATGCAAGAGAAACCTTCCTTGATAGCTTGAGTTGTACGCCATACTGAGTTTCACTAAACAACGATATGTAATTAAAATATTATATAAACTAATCATTATGAATATTAATACCCACTTTTTGAAATTTTATTAATTTTATCTTTCAAAATGGACTTCATTTTTGGATTTGAAATATCAAAATTTTCCAAGGGTGAATTTTTGTTATTTTTCGGAAAACTGTCAATTTTTGATGAATAGTTAAAAACACTGAGTTATAGTTTAAAACCGTGTTTTTATTTAAATAAATATTTTCTTTATTTAAATTTATTTTGGGTAAAAATTGATACATAATACCTATATAATTTTAATGTAATTAATTGGATTGATTTTATAATAATTTTAGATATATAGAAATTTTATTGAAATTTTCACCGTCTTTTACCCACCTCCTAAGAGAATTTGAAAATTTACATAAAACATAATTTTACCGCTTCGGTGATAGAAATTTCAAAACTCCGAGAGACACAGTTAATATCAAGGAGTAAAATTTGGTTCGATAAGATAAAAATAATTGTTTGTGAATAGTAACCTTTTTCTATTATTTACCACGATTAAAAGTAAATAGGGTAATTAAGAGAAAAATGATATTATTATTACCCTAACACATGTTATAATTCTATTGGATAAGTGTAATTCGACCAAAAAGAACCTTAAGAATAAAATATTACCCTTTATGTCTACTTGGATTTGATTAGGACATTTATTATTATTTTATTTTAAAGAAGAGTTAAAATAGTTAAAATCAATGTTTAATAAATAAAACATTTTTATAATATGGTTATACATAAGATAAATTCAACTATTAATATTCATTAGAAATATAAAAATATTTCCTACATAATGGTATTTTATTTATAATTTTTAGACATGAAACAATTTAATTTATTTACAACACAATAGTGATGCAACGATTACCTTATTAATTAAATATAAACCTAATTGATAATATAAATACCAATATAAATGTAATTGGAGAATTTATATGAATTAAACAAATTTTTTAGGTTAATATAACATATTAGGGTTGGTTAGATGAATTTTTTTCTAATTAATAATGATGTTATGAATTTAGAGAACACAAAATACCAAATAGTATCAAAATTGGCATAAAAGAGTTTTTAAAACAAATATTATATTATTTATTGATATTATATTCATAAATAAATAAGGTTATTCCAAAATAATTATATAATAATTTCTATGACATTAATTAACCAATTGGGGTTCTATTGGATGTTTATAGTATGTTTATTAACCTTATAGTGTAAGAATACAAGAAGACACGGTAAAAGTTAAATTATTTAACTTAGAGTTAAATCTAAATGATAAGGTTACAATGGTAACCTAAACATGTATAAAACCTATTGGTTGAGAGGGATTCGACCCATACCCACCCTATACTCAATATAAGTCACTTTGGAGACATTTAAACCGAATATGAATTTATTATAAAATAATACTTTAAGTTTTTCCTATTGTACCGCCACCGCTCTTATAAAAGGGCACTCCCCCTTCTCTCTAATTCACACATTCAAAGCCATTTGGATCGGCCTAACCCTACCCAAATAACCTTTAAACTGTCCTCCCTAAACCCTAGAGGGATTACATTAGTCAGAAATCCATCCTAAAGATCCCCTTTGATCAAGTCAAAAGGAAGAACCTGAAGAAGAGTTAAATATCTCGCCACCTATTTCAAGTTCCTTTCTTCGTCCACTTCCTCCTTCTTTGTTGTTTCCATTATAAAATAATAACTCCAGTATATTATATATACTTTTATGTTATTATAAAAATTTTACAACCATATTAGTTTTTTTATCTATCCTATGAATGAAAAATTCACCACACGTGCGTACGTATGGCTCACCATCTCCACGTCATGGTGTAGTTTGTTATTCAAACATTTCATCATTTAGATGGGTATAATAATTAGTATAAATGATATAAATAATAAATATAGATTCATTATGATTATTTATATTTGATATACCATCCAATTATATATGATTTTAATATCAAAATAATGATATCATCGCTCATCCGTACGTAAGGACTACCATCTCCACGAACGCGATAAGATTCATTTTCCATGATTAACCATTAAAGTATGATTATAAAGTATATATAATAAATAATAATTAAATATATTACATAATAATGATATTGGATTTATGTAAAATATATGTTTCACTTACTTAATTCCATTCAATTCAATAAGTAAATGAAAATAGCGTTCATGCGTACGTACGGCCTACCGTCTCCATGAACGGTGTATTTCATTCCATTTATCGATATATCATATATATTTATATGCTGAATATATATTATATATAAATCATGTTTTACATTCTACAATTATGTAAATCAGGATATAAGTAATAATATCAAGAACAACAAGTAAAAACACTAATGATAAATGAAACAATTTTACCCAAAACGCTGCTCTAACATGGAATTTACAAATGAACGGGTAATATAAAGTCATAAGTGAACCATATATGATATCATAACAATGAATATGATTTTTTAAAAAGTCAATGACATTATTTAAATCATTATACACGAACTTTGGATACGTATGAAGCACATCAGACCTAAGGTAAGGGATAATTATTCCAATCTCATTTTTATCCGAGATTGTTTATTCGTAAGTATTTACTGGGGTTATGTTTAATATCCATGTCTATGTTTTCTAAAAGTGTTTTGATAAAATTTTTACTATTCTTCTATGTATTTTTAAAGTCATTTTTACCTTTTTTTGACTTTTAACATATTATATTGAAGGAATATTTACTTTTTTTACCATATAAGGTACTTTTTGACATTTCCGGTAAAAGTACGAGAAAAATGTTCTTTTTAACTAATGCAACATGAACAGATTTTTTTACAATTTTATAACGCCTTATATTCATGAATCTTACTCTACATTATTTCGTGAATATTTTCAACAAAATTCTTTTCATATAAAATCTCACAGGATTTTGAGAAAAGAAAATGATTCTGAAGAAGAAATGATATTTTATTCAAAAATTCATTTCAAGTGTTTATTCAAAACTATTTCCCATATAAAGTGACATTATTAAGTTTCAAGTATAATGAATCTATTATTTTCATGGTTTGATTTTTCTTATTATGAAATTTATCCATCTGTTTTATATGGATTATCTCATGATGTGATGATGTTTATGAAACCTATTTTATTCTTTGGGTAATGAAGAATGATTTATGATTGTTTTGTGGCACACGTACGAATGATTTAAATATGATATGGGTGGGACATATATCTCCCCCAAATGAATTGGGTGGAGATTTATATCTCATGAGATAGACATGGTTGGAATAACAAGTTAATCCGGTTTAGGGATACCAGACTGGAATGATGAGTGATGTCGATTTAGTAAGGGACTTTGTCCACTATGATGGTCTTGGAAGCAATGTCATGGCTACTATGGAAATCATAACACATGGTTAATGGTTTCCACAATTACATGTCTTATTCTCATGCTATTTAATCATTATTTATGTTCCATTATGATCTATACCTTATGTAATACCATGTTTAATGTCGTTGCCCAAGATTTTTATGTTTAAACTTTATGTTCATGTTTTTTAAGTTCAAATGTATATGGGTTGTTTTATTTTCTCCTTGCATACCCTTAATGAGAATTTGAGCTCACCATTTTTATGTTTTCATTTCCCCTAGGATATATAGGAAGGTTTCAGGTAGGAAAAAAAGATGATATTCATGGAGATGTCGAAGATCTTTCACCATGATTAGAAGATTATGTTCTGAGTTTCCAAAGACACTAAACTAATACGGTCATTTGATGCTTGTTTTGTAATGTATTAAGTATTTCGAAAAAGTAATGTAATGTCTATGCACGTCAAGCATGGGTCTCTACATGTACCATTCATGACCGTGCACCCATCCATGGGTTGTTTTGATGAGTACTCAACTACAAGGTTGTGTCCCAATACATGGTCTGTATAACCCTTACTTGACGTGTATCTTCAAAATATCTTCTTCCCATAATAGGAAGAACACATAGTGTCTAATACTGAATATATATGTCGTTTTATTGGGATTTCAAAACACAAAAATCATCAAATATCATGAAACCCTATTTTTCCCCAAAAATAAAAATATCAACCCATAAGGGGTCCTAAGAAGCCATAATAAGGGATTAAAACTACAAAATGGATAATATATAGGTGTTTATTTAAAAAAGAGAAAATTACCTACCTTTGGGTGGAATCCACTAAAGGATCCCCCATTTTAACAATCTGTGGCTTTTGAAGGATGATCCAACTCCTTTAAAGATCAATGGGGGTACCTCTCTTCCCCTCTCCCTATTTCTCTGTCACCCTAACACTCTATATCTATTATCTCTTCCAATCGATGAAATAATCATATATAGGGGTGTATATGATAATCCAAAGGAATAAATAAGAAAAAAATGGAAAAGGAAAGGATGAAAAATAAAATAAAAAGAGGATGTGGCCCAGGATGGACACGATGCCCGACCAGGGAATATACACATACTAGTAAGACCCCCCATTTTAGACCTAATAGTGGAGAATGAATCTTCTTATGATGTTACTGTAAAAATATATATTTGAACACATGCAAATATATTATAATTAATTATTCCAGTAAAATTAAAACATCTTCGAAATCTACTAAACATTATTTGTCGGGAAAACTCCCTATTTTGAGGCCACTTGAGTGGTAATTAAAATTATATGATTTATCTGGTAAGATAAAATGACCATTTTACCCCTTATAAGAATTGGAATTAAAAAAAATATTCTGCTCAAATTTCTAGTTCAAGATAATACAGGTCCTTTCAACATCCCCACCATAAACCTTTTCTTCCCAAAGAATACATAATGGTCAAACACAACCATGATATCAAACCCTGAATCTACAAAATATAATATTTTTTCCATCCATTGAACAGTATCATTGGATAATGAGGTATCTCATATACATGAAACATTCAACTATGACTGATCTATTACTCCCCACCATAGGAATGCCCTTATCATCATCTTAGAACTAAAAAATGTCAATCTAAAAGTTCAGTTTCAACTAAAGATGAGGGTTACCACAACCAAGTTACAATGGTCTAATCCCTACCTTAATTCATACCATATACTTTTCTAAGAGTGAAAAATCAATAGGTTCCTTTATCAAAATAGGAAAGATATTTGAATATAAAATAATCTCAACATAGAGTGGACTCTCTATCAATGTACTTAAGATCATATCAACATAGGTAATGATAATCTATAACAAGGAGTAAACTAATATTCCCTAGATAGGTGTGTATCACTATCTCTAAGCCATTTTCATATCAAAATAGGGTACACTTTCCTTTAACCAGTTCCTAACACTGTGTCTCTTGACAATGTGTTCCCTGATCCAAACATAGGTCACCCATTTCCCAGAACCAATTCAACTTCCAATGTCTCATATACCTTAGAGAGATATTAGTTAATTAAACCAAAACATCCAAGAATCCATGATCATATAAATTAGAAAACATTGATCCTCATCTCATATCCCAACATTCATTGATTTTTGATTTAAAATCATACCATGCATAACTGATGTGTACCATCACCATCTAAGTCATGATCCCAAGATTCATCCATCATAAGGATAATATGACCGAGTCACATTGTATTTCAATATAATGAAGATAGTAGATCCTTATAACTCTTCTTAATAATCGGTAATCTCACATGTACAATGATATATTCAACAACCAATAATCACATTAAGTCATTTATGTCACATGCGTCAACTCATTCTCTAACTGCATTAGGAAAAATTGAAACACTCTTCAACATGGTTAGGCTCCCGAACAGTCCTACCAACAAAATCTAGTCTCAATAAATAAGTCAAAATATGATGACATCTCACCATGCCTATACCACAAAACTCGACCACTAACCTTGTATCTATCTCAAATGATCATATAACCTATCTCTCTTCCTAAATAGTCATGTATAAACCTTTTCCAACCTATCTCATAGGATTACCTCAATCAAACTGAACATATAACAACAAGGTTCTGATCTAAAACCAATTTTCTATAGTTATTCCACTAATACTCACAGATCAACTCTAATAAAATGGTATCTTGGTCTAACCCCCTAGCCTACAGTTCAAACCTCTCCATGTATTGTGAAGATAACAATTACCTACATGGGTCCAACCTTTCAAGAATAGGCCTACTAGGGCCCCGATCCTCATTGATCATCCTCATAAGGGTATTTCCCCTATAGTATCATGCCGTGACATATAAAAATGTAATGAACTAACACTCATTGGTAATCCATATACAATAATTCCCATGGAGGTCTAGTTCTCTATAATCATTTAGGCGTCTATCAACATCATACAAAACACAGACTAGATCACCTAAAATGAAAGTACCAGCAGCTAATGTTGAACTATAGGGTTCAAAATTATGTACATAGGATTGTATCAATGATATATTCCATATCATAATCACACAATATAGTTATGTATAATGTCATTCGAAGGTATACTAGAAAATGCAGTATATATTGTTACTAACACTTTCAATAACTGAACCTAAGAAAACAACACCCTATGAGGGGTTTATCATATGGGAATCATATTCTATATCGACAAACAAGGTTTAATACACCTCTGATGCATGAGGACTGAGTTATAATCCTCACCATTAAATGTCTCACCATAGGTCCACATCTACGGCAGTTGGAAGGTAATACATATTCAAGATAACAAAATTTGGTAGAATTCCGGTAGAAATTGTTATGGGAAAATTATATTGTGTTTTTTGGAAATGTTAAACAATTATCCTATATCATTAGTAAAATTAGACATTATCATGCATATAACATGTAAATAATCAAATATGATGCAAGAGTCACCTCTTTTCTTCATCATCCAAGAGTCAAAATTAATCTCGAAACTCTTTCTAATAGGCCAAGATCTATAAATCCATAATATATCATAAAATAAACACAACATTTGTGTCTCTCATAGGGAAAATAAAACACAACTATTACACCAAAGATCAGAACAAAAATTCCATACCCATGGAAACAATACTTCTTACTAGATTCTTCATTCTCAGCGTATGATTCTGATATCCATAAAAGGTTCTAACACATTCCTAAAATTCCCTTCTACCATATCCCAAATAGTAATACAATATAAAAATAAACACCTCTTATACTAATTTTCAACATCCTGACCTGGATTCCACTAGACCAGTTCTCTAAGATGGTTCTCTGTAAGGCCACAACTGCACCTCTCTATACACCAAAGGCTTCCAACTATGACTGAAGGATATGGGTGTGTCTATAGAGAGACTATGCCCTCATATCATAGGAAAAATAGTGAAAATAACTATATATATTCTAATAATTTAATAAACAGATTTTTGATGCAATATATAATCTCAAACAATAGTATACAATAATAAATAAAATGAAATGAAATCCAAAATATCTAGTTTATACATATAACATGGTTTTCCCTCTTGGTCGACCATTCAAGAAAGGGTACTTAAAAGAAACTTGAATAAATGTGTTGGAAGTCTAAGATAATCTGATGAAAACCATATACCTAGACTCCAAGACACTAATAATCTTTTCTATCGCAATAAAATAAAGCCATAATGTTCATCATCACTCGGTCATGAAACACTAATTTTCATCATTTATCATTATGTTTTGGTGATTATATTGAAAATTATACATAATGTCTACACGCACATCGATGGTCAAGGAAAGGGGTGACAAATAATCTTAGTAGGCCTCCACAAAATTGAACATATAATAAGATTTTTTAAGTTCATTACCATTCAATATGATCAGACTATCCCACACACAAATAAAAATTTAAATAAAATAATAATGTAAAACCAAAGTGGATCCATGGTTCTATGATCCCGGTCCTATAGGTAATGTTCTATAATATATATATATATATATTTGTGTCTGTATGTGTATATAAATTCCCATAAATATTTATTTACATAAATATGTGTTTAAATAAGTATTATAATGTTGTTTTCTTGAAATACATTGTCATTATATAATATTTGTGGAATCAATAAAACAATATACAAACTGACACCCATAGACCGTTCTATTATACTACCATTGGAAACATGGAAACATAAACACTAGTACATAAGGGAGTTACATCATGTAACACTAGGTTAGTCATGACTATCAACCTTGTTATTCACATCAAACATAGTAAATATAGTCATAACCTTTGGATGAAAACATAAATAGTGGCGATCTCATATCCTCAAAAAGGGTAAACAAGGGAGAGATGTAAGTGTAAACAAGAGAATAGTGTATAATAATGTGTTCATGAAAATATAATATCATAAATTTCATGTGAATGATCATAAACATGAATCAAGGCATAATTATTGGAATTTTATAAGACTCGAATCATAAAGAAATAAATAATATAATCCATGAAAGAATAACATATGAAAAAAATATGGTATTTTGGAAAACACATAAGCATATAATTTTATTTTCATAGTGGACAAGGAAACAATTGAAAGACCATATTAGTACTATGTGTTCACTCCCAATACAATCTTGGTAGTCATGGTTCACTCCCATGGCCTTCTTAGTAGAATTATTTAACTCCCCATACTATCTTGGTAGTGATTGTTCACTCCCATGGCCATATTAGTAGTCAAGGATCACTCCCAAGACCATTTTATTATATATCATGAGATATAAATCATCACACATTGCATTAGAGGGATATATATGTCCCATCCCTCTCATAATGAAATCATATAAACACGTGACACCAAATCATAAACAATCATATCTTAACCCATGATATGAAATGGGTTCCATAAACATGTTATCAAATCATATCTTATGGAAAAATATGGAGGTTTCATAATAATTTAATCAATATATAACCTATAAAAGAAAAATGGATTTCATAAATATATAACCCATTAAAGAGAAACTAGTTTCATAAAGACCAAGACATTAATCATTAACCATTGAGAGAATGAATAGGAATATAACATTTTGTTCATTTCCATGAAAGGCATGAGTAACATCAACAGATGTAATCTTATATCAAAAATAATTTTTGAAGGATATTTTGAAAATGATTCTTGAGGAAAATATCCCTTATTCTTTGAAAATGTATTGTTAATACATAAAACCATTTGAAAATAATTTTCATTATAAATAACTTGAAAACTTATATAGAATAGTTGAAATCATTTTGAAAAACTTTTCCCTCAAAAACATATAACATAAGATTCAAAACGTTTTACGAAACGTTTTTCTTTGAAAAATCATTAAAATCCTAAAAAGAAATATTTAAAATGTTTTGAAAACCTTTTTACTTGAAAGTATGTGAGAATATTGAAAATATTTTAAAATTTATTACATTGAAAATATTTTTCAACCTTTTTAAA
Organism: Viscum album; assembly: GCA_963277665.1. NCBI lineage: Eukaryota > Viridiplantae > Streptophyta > Magnoliopsida > Santalales > Viscaceae > Viscum > Viscum album. The sequence continues at coordinate 243,103,010 of OY728135.1, read as the reverse complement.
TAAGGCTTGAAAATATTTTAAAAACATTTTTACCTGAAAACTAATAAAATATTCCTTAAAACATTTTAAAAAAAAATTCTTGAAAGATAATTTCAAAAAAATCATATTGGTTAACCTCTTCAAATTTAAAAGGATGCTTCAAGTAAATGACGGCGGGGAAATCCATACTGGGCATATGAGTTAAAAAGAGAATTCTTTTTGAATGGTAAAAAGATTAAAAAAATGATTTTTTTGATTAGAAATTTTTTTTTGTTAAGACAAAAGAATATTCCTTTGACGGGATTGGTAAAAGAAAAAAATGGTTAAATTTTCTTTGAAATATTTCTAGATAATTTCTCAACATTCAAGGAACCCTTTTAAGAAATCATATATTTCTAATCGAAGAGAGGGTAAATTCATGATTTCTTAAAAACATTATTTTCTATATGATGTACAAAAATGTGTATAACTATGGTACCAATACATTAATATATCATGAATAACCATATGGAATATATTTCATGCATTTCTTGATATAGTATTCATAATATTTCATCAAAGAAAGCATAAGAACATACAATATTGAGAAGGGATGAGATTGTTTCAATAAAATCTTATCACAAGGTAATTTGGGATCATACAATAATTGTAAAAAAATAAATTAAAAATAATAAATTATCATTAAATTAATGAGATTAATCATATAGTAGGTGAAATGATATTATATACACCTCGAAGAACAATTTGAATGTATAACAAAACATGACTCTTAAGGAAAGAAAATTTTAGACATAAATATTTAACTAATTTAACAAATTTTAAACATAATCCAAATTAAATTAATATAATCAAATGGAAATGTGAATAACTAATGGAATTGGGACAATAGTATAGGTATTTTTGGGCTTTAATGTTATGCTTTAGTCTCTTATTATTCTTAATTTAACATTAGTTGTTGTAATTAATTAAAATTACCTCACTAATATTTTTTCCAAAAATTTAGTTGAACTTTTTATAAATTATACATTATTCAGATTCCAAATATTTAATACATTTTTAAAATATACAATCACAAAAATATATTAAATTAATTTAAATTTAATCCTGTAGTTAGGTCAACAATATAGGATTTAAAAGTAAAGATGATAAAATGTTTATAATGTTTATATATACAATTTCAATGGGAAATTGGTTCCAATTACCTAAATTGTGTTAATTTATAAATATTTAATATTATTCAACTTTTAATCCAAATTATAATCTAATTAAACCTTATAAATAAATTATATGTAAAGGCATTTTTAGTTAAAATCTAGTATTTTTAACTATTCATTAAAAAATGAAACCTTATAGAAAATTAATAAACATTTATCCTGACATACCATTTATGTTTTGATTCCAAATAAAATGTTTATCTTGACATATTAAATATATAAATGTTCTAAAAATTGGATTTAAAATTGGAACTCCATTAAAATGTTGTAAAAATACATTTAAAAAAATAATTTTTTAGAATATAATTGGATTCATTTTAATCTTATGTTTATAAAATCTATTGGATGAATATCGACAATATTTTATTTAATATATAACATATATATTACATTAACATCACTAATTAATTTTAATTGATTTAATTTATTATGGTTAATCAACTTTTTGAGCATAATAATAATTTTCAATAAAAATGCTCCCTTTATATTCAATTGGTTATTATATTCATTTCTAACCAATTTATTTATTTAATATTTTGTGAATGAAATATATTTACATATGTTAGATAACATTATTAAAAAAATAATTTAATGGATAGGTTATATATTATTATATTATATTTTGTAAAAATATATTATTTTTCTGTTACACTCAGTCTTTGGTGTTATGCAAGCCCTCAAGGTAAGTATTTACTGTGTGTAATGCAAGAAAAATTCAATTTTATTTGAAGATCAAGATACAATTTATGTTATGTATAGTTCATTTAACCCAAACATAGTTATTTAAAGTAAAATAATCTATTTTTAGTGGTATATGAAATAGAAAATATCAAAAAGATTAAATTAATTCAGAAAATAATAATACACAAAATATCGGGGGTGTTACATTCAAACCACCATAAATTGATTTTTTTTCCTCCAAATTATTCCAGGTTATTAATGGTTTAATACATGAGATTTTATTTCACAGAAAACTCAATCATACAAAATAAGACCAAAACATCCCTTAAAAATGGAAGGTTGGAACCATAAAGGTTACCCGATGGAACTCATAACGAGATTCCCACAGAGGAGAACATATATGGGATGTGAAAAAATGGAAATATAAGTTAAATCTAACTATTATGTTCAAATTGAGAGGTATAGTGAACATGGTGGGGAGAAAGAAAACATTAATAAATCTATATATATTTGATAACCTAAGAGACCTTATGATTAATTGTAAATTTATTTATTGGAAAATGTTTTTGATTTCAACATATATAGTCTTAAAGATGAAGATTTTCCATGAAAACATATACTTGCATCATTTCAAGGTGATGTCACCCTTTATTATTCATTTATCCTATTAAACTATTTTTTTAAAAAGAAAGAAACATTTTCATTCCTTTAGTACTAACAAATAATGATATCTATGATATGACATACCATTTGCAGTTAGTTTTCATCAACATAATTTAGTTTGAATAGGATTTTCAATATGCGTAAATCCTCATATGGAGTGAAAAAACATTAATCATACTGACTTCATCTGATATTCAACATAACATTTACATAAATGGTTATCCTTATAATGCTTCAAAAACATTAAAATTTAAATATTTGGAAACAATGTTATGAAAATGGATTTTTAATCCCCCATATATCACAATGTAAAAATTGGTTCTCACAATCAAAACATGTGAATACGCTCATCATATATTTCTTTGAAACATGGTAACAACTTTAATTACCATAAGTAGTTTTTCAAAACATTAATGATTCCTTATTCCAAATGTTACTATATATATTCCGTATGTCCAATAAGTTGTAAACTAAATCCATGATGAAATAGACTACTTTGTAAAAAAATCAATAATCAGATCCATGGTAATCAATGTTTCTCAATTTACTTCATCCAAATCAATCATATCTTCATCCAAGAGAAACTCAATATTCTCCTCATCTTGATCACATTAAGGGTTACCTTCCCTGAATAAAAATATTAAATTTCCATGAATTCATCACCATTAAACATACTATTTTTAATCATCAATGAAAAATTATTTTAAAAAATAATATATATTTAATTATTCATAAAAAATAATATTTTTATTCCAAAACATAATTACCTTATTCATACAACTTTATTCTTAAACAATTACTCATGATTTATCAATATATTCCTCAACACCTATTTCCTAGAATATGAAATATGAATAATGTTTCAAGGTTACCGAACCTCAATATAATCATTCTTCTTGTGATTAATTTAAACAACACTAGAGGAATATCACATACCTTTAACATATTGTTTGTTGTATCTTAATCTTTTGATTTATAACCATTACTGATAAAAACTTCTTTATTATCTTTATGAGATTTACAAATTGAAAATAAATTTTCATAATGAATATATTTTCCTTATTTGAAACATTCAATGTTAACCATTTTTATTGTAGTTCTCTCCATAGACTAAAATGAGAAAGAAAAGTGTGAGAAACTATTATCATAAATGGATACTAGAAAATAATGAAATGTTACTTATAAGATGCCTAGATTAAGGATCATACTTCCTTAATCTATGAAACTATAAGGACCCAAAATTTTATTAATGAAAATTACTCTTGATCTAATTAAATGTCTTATTATGTAAAATGGTTCTATGACATATGCACTTCATTGATATTATGATATGGATTTCAAAATACCATTATGAATTGTTACTGTTGATAATATATCCATTGAACATTGATCACATGATTAGTATAAATATAGGGCTTTAACAAATCCAATTTACATAGACATAGGAAAAAATGGCCCCATCTAGTAGAATTGCTCCATACGAAGCCCATTTCTCAGAGCTCGGAATGGATTTTTCTTCATTGGTATTCATTCTTGACCTAGCCCAAGCTAATCTTCAACGCATTAATCTCAAACAGAACTACCTACATTAAATGTGGAAGTTGATAGAGATTACCAACCGAGCGATTTTATTTGAGCCACCAAAAGAGTATGTCCCCCTTACACACATTACCCTTAGTTCATATGCAGGTGTTATAAGGGGTTATTTAACAGGACATTAGAACTATGATTATGTTCATTATTTTTGTATATAATAAAAAATATACATTTATTTTATTATTGTTACTTTGTAAATGGGTTTTATAGCATAAATAATATTTTTGGTCAATATTGAATTAAGAAATCAATTTCGATGAATTAATGGATTTTTCAATTAAATAATATTTAATAAAATAATATTCATATATTATATTTTATTAAACATAAATGATCGTATAATGTTTATGAATTCAATTATAAATTTTATTATGGTTTGAAATCTATTTTTGTCAAAACCCATGAATTTTATATATATATCGGTTTTTATTTTAAAAGTAAAAATTAACATATTTAGAAAATTATCTAGATAAAAAGAATATTATTTTTAGAATAAGGATGTCAAAAATATCCAATAGTAAATTTTTCTTATTTTTCTAAGACAGTTGATTTTTTGGGTAAAAATTAAATACCGTTTAATTATATATTGTGTTTTATGACATCATAATGACCTACTAGTGATGTAATAAAATACTATAAATGGTATTTATATAAAATATATGTTTTACCATTAAAATAATGTGATTTTAGGTTTATTGGGTTTATTTTACAATGCTTTAGTGGACCCTTCAAGCCTTAAAAAATATTTTAACATTTTAAATTTATTTCCTTGAATGTCTGACTCACTTGCACATATGAAAGAATAATATTTATAGAAGTTATTACATTGTCCTTAAAAAATAAATATTTACACTCCCCTTCTTCAAAAACCATTTGAAACCCCCATGGTTTTGTTTGTGGTTTTGATTAGTTTAATGTGTGGTGTCCAAGACCAAAATAATAAATAATTCCCTCCCTTTTCTGATATAAACCAACCCAAGCTCCCACTTCCACTTCACTCAATTCCTTTGTATCATGACCAACCCCTTCCCTCATTTCTATATAACCCTCCAACGAATCCCTAAGCTCCCAAGTAGAATCTCTTAAGTCTCTCTCAAGTCTTTGGTATCACACATCCTTGTAAGGGATTTCTTCATCTCTCATTTTTGTCCAGTATCTATATATTTCTATACCCTTGTCTCTTCAATTTAAAATATTAGGGTACAATTTAGTACCTCCACCATGCTTCCCTCCTTATTTTTTAATGATTATAAACTTGTTTTTCTTGCATTAATTCCTCCCATATGGTCCCGTTACTAGACTGAAATTCCATAAGGAATTTCACTCTTCTTATTAACATTGAAGCAATTCTATTGTGTTATGAATCTTAATTTCATTAAATATGTTAGGACATGTATCTATATGAACAAATTACTGTAAATTTCATGTAAATATTATGATAAACCCATTTATATCTCATCATCCATTTTTATGAATTCATATGTCAGGCCATTATGCTGCCGAAATCGCACGGCGATTTTCCAAGACAAAGTCTTTGTATAGTGAATACCATTCCCATTTCTCTATCCGGGGTATTCACCTTTATGAAAATTTAATTATTTATTATATATTTTCATGAATGAATTCCACATTCCTTTATCATGGAAAAATTATGATGTTTACTGTATCCATGTTATATGATCCATGTGGCACACTTATGCATGAAATGAAATAATTAAGAAGGGTGAAACCTGATAGCGCTCCAATGCATTGGGTAATGATTAATATCATGATACATCAATCTAAATGAGGGGTTACTCATGACAATTCAAGTTAAATGAGGTTTTACTCATGATCCATGTGCAATGAGCTTTGTCTCATGCTAATACCATGTCAAATGTTGTTGCCACATTTCCATGTTGTGATAATCATGCTATATCATGCATTTATGTTCATGTTTCTCCTATTATCCATTAATATGCCTATGGACAGACATGTATTGTAATATCTATGTTATTCCTTGTTTTCTCCCTTACCAGGCTTTATAAATCACCTTTTTCTTATGCACAACCTCAGGTTATCCGATGCAATTCTAAGCATGAAGGAATGTTGTGGTCATGTGAAAGAAGTTATCAATAAATATTTGTGTTTTATGTTTTATGTTATTATGTAATGTTACTAAGCCACAAAGACAATATACCTCTATATATTCTATGTTTTATTATGTATAAGTTTATTTAATAATTCATGTCGAAGTGGGTAATAAATTTAAGGGTTTTATAGTTGGTATCAAAGGATATCTTTATTTATCATTGGGATTAGGATTATAAAACCCAAGTGAAGTCCTCAGGGATAAGATTAAGTATAATAAAAACCTCCCTAAATTTTCGTGAGTATGTATTATGTGGTTTATCATGAATATACATCCTTGTATGGATACGAGCAGGTAGAGGCGGCTATGGAACAAATGTATCTAGGGGAAAAACCCGAAAACACTACATTCAGCTAGACATGAACATGAAATGGTGTACGACAACGGGCCTTGTTGCACTCTTTTTTATGAAACTCTTAGGGGATATTATTTGGTAAAATAAAAAGCATAGTATGAACCATTATTAAGGGAGTAAAAAAATTCCCCTATGAATATATGTTGGGAAGTAGATCAGGGATAACATATATTGATGCCTGTAAATTTATAAGATAAGGAAATAAAAGTAATTTACAAATCATACATTTTTGTATTCAGATTACCCATTATGTGTTACCCCTAACATTACTTTCATTACATACAATGGTTTATAATATGAGAAATCAGGATAAAAATTGATTCGAAGATGAACATGACGACTATTCTAATGATATTCTCAATATGATGGGAGAGGGAATCACGAACTTTGTCACAATACACTCTCAATTAACTGAAGTTATGAATAGAAACTTGGTTCAAGAGAAACATTCAACCCCCTAAGAGATATGAATTCACAATTGAGAGCTTCATGAGACAAAGGCCCCCGACTTTTAATGGATCAACGGATCCCTCAATCGTCAAAAAATGGACCAAAGCCATTGAAAAGATCTTCTCCATCCTTCAATGTTCTGAACATGAGAAGGTTATTTTGGATGCTTATCATATGGAGGATGAAGCTGGTTAATGGAGGACAATGATAAAAAATATGAAGCCTGAGGAAGAGATCTATGAATTGGAATGGAAGGATTTCCATAAAAAGTTTTTCGAAATATATTTTTCTCCCACCCTCTAACTTATGTTGTAAAGGGACTTCCATTCGCTCAATAAAAAAGATGACGAATCCATCAGAGCATAAAATGAAAACATTACAAGGCTTTCACGATACACCTTCGGATTTGTCGTTACCCCCGAATACACGATTTACCACTTCATTGGTGTGCTAAAACCTAGCCTACAGAAAGCCCTAGAAATTCGTGACTTCGAGAGCTATGAAAACAATTGTCTGATGTGCCCTCAATGTCAAAATGGTGATCGAAGAATATCAGGGGTATCATGGGGATAATAATTTTAAGGTGGAATTTAATTCTGGTAGTCTGATGAATAAATCCAATGGAGCTATGAAAACCCATCACCCCCCTTTCCAATGGTTTGGAAAGAACCACCCTGGAAATTGCCTGAAGGGGATGAGGAAATGATTTAGGTGTGGAATAGAAGGGAACCTAGCCATTAACTACTGAAAATAAAAAACCTATAGTTGCAACGTAGGATATGAAATCTTTGTTCGACCCTCAACACATTGTTCATTACTTCAACTAAAAAGTACTTGGGCAATTTTCAAACCAGTGACCTAAGAAAAGGGTTTTTAGAGGCAACCAACAACTTCCAGGGAAACATGGGTGAGGATTTTCCATCGCTGCCGCCAAAGTGAACTCTGAAAATTAAGTGGTGAAAAGTACGCTGGTTATTCATTCATTAATAGAGAATGTATTTTTTGATTCCAGTTCAATTCATTCTTTTATATCTTGAATTTTTAGTCAATCAATCGCAATAAGACCATTGGTTATAGATGTTAAGATGTTGGTGAGAGCGAAAAATGGGGAAATCATTTAATCTAATGAATATAACTCATCTCCTATCATTATTTGTTGAATAAATGTCTCAGTGAACCTTATAATACACCATTTGGTGGAATTTGATGCAATTCGTGGCATGGATTGGCTTTCCTTATATAGATCCAACATAAATAGCCGTGAGAGGGACATCACTATCCATATAGATAATCGACCCCTGATTCTGTACATGTCCAAGGAGGACAATAAATATTTTTTAGCACCATCATCTAAAGCGTGGATATTAGTTTCCTATGATAATGCATATCTAGCTTAGATTATTGAGTCCAATGAAGCAATCATTCTTGATGACATGCCTAATGTTATGGGAATTTGCTGAACTATTTCCTGGGGTATTTCATGCACTTCCTCCTAGAGGAGATGTTGAATTCTCAATTGATATTATACCTGGGGTGTATCAAATATAAAAGAATCTATATATAATGTCTATTGTGGAGCCTGTGGAGATGAAGAAAAAACTATAGGAGAATCTGGATAAAGGGGTTATATGCCCAAGTGTTTCACCATGGGGTGCACCAATTCTCTTCATCAAGAAGAAGGATATGTCAATGCGCTTTTTCATGGATTATCTTGAGTTCAAAAAAATCATGATAATGAACAAGTATCCTTTTCCATGAATTGATGACTTTGTATGACCAGCTCCATTGAGCACAATATATCTCCAATGTTGATTTACAATCAGGATATTATCAAGTAAGGGTTAAGAAGGATGATATCCCCAATTTTGCTTTTCATACAAGATATGGGCACTATTAATTCATAGTAATGACTATTAGACTCAATAATTCTCCCAAAATATTCATGGAATTGATGAAAAAGTCATTTGAGATTACCTCATCAATTTTTTGGTAGTCTTTATAGATGATATTCTAATAAAATCGAAACCCAAGGAGGATCATGATGATCATCTAAACACTGTACCAAATACATTGCAAAAAGAGAAGAAATAGGAAAAGTAAAACAAGTGTGAGTTATGGTTGAAGGAGGTCTCATACTTGGTTCATATCATCACAAGTAATGATATATCTATAGACCCTCCAATGTAGCTATAATTGAAGGATGGATGATGCCAACATTGGTAATAAATATCCATTGATGCATGGGGTCAGCTGGATATTATGGCCGAATTGTGATAAATTTATCAGGATTGTCCCACCCTTTACTAAACTAACATAGAAGGGAGTAAAGTCTTGTTGGAGTGATGAATGTGAAGAGAGTGTCATTGAGTTGAAAAAGAGGCTTATCACTACTCATTTTCTCACACTACCCACAAGTGGGGAACTTTTGGTGGTATGTAGTGATTCTTTGAAGAAGGTCCTAGGTTGTGTGTTGACGAAAAATGAGAAATTCATTTCCTATGATTAATGTCAATTGAATGTTTATGAGCATAACTATCCAACACATGATATGGAGTTGGCTATAGTAATATTCACTTTAAAATTGGAGGAATTACCTATTTTTGGAGAAGTGTGAAATATACCTGAACCACAGAAGCCTCGTGTATATATTCACACAGAAAGAGTTGAACAAGATCCAACAAATATGGTTCGAGCTGATTAAGGAATTATTTCTCAATCAATTACCACCATGGAAAAGAAAAGAAGGTTCCAGCTGGTCTATGTAGAAAGGACCCAAAAATTATATCATTGATGAGAATTAAAAAAGGATCCAATCATATGAGAATTTATGAAGATTGAAATGATACTCATAAACAAGGTAACATCATCAACCCTTTAACAAATAATTACTCAGTCTTCTCTTTTGGAAAGCTTAAAGGATGCTCAAAAAGATAATATTGGAATTCAGAGGAAAGTGTAAACTATCAAAAAAGGAAAATTCTCAGAGTTCAAGGTTAATTAAGAAGGAGTTGTGAGATTTGGGACAAGGATATGTGTTCCATAAAATCTATAGTTAATGAAATAACTATTTGAAGATGCACATAGTTGAAATTTCTCCATTCACCCCAGAAACACAATGATGTATCAAGATCTCCAAGAGAATTACTGGTGGGATAACCTGAAGATGGAGATCGCTGAGTATACATCAAGGTGCCAGTTATGAATGAAATTGAAGGATAAGAGGAAGAACTCTATGGGGATTATGCAAACATTACCCACACCAGTATAGAAATGGGATAACCTCACCATGGACTTTGTCACAAGACATCTGAAGACATACTATGGAAACAATGTAATATGGGTTGTTGTGGACCATCTTACAAATATTGCACACTTCATTGCAATTTGAGGGGATTTATCATTAGATCATCTGAAAAAAAAATATCATAGAAGTTGTAAGGATACATAGTGTACCAATAACTATTGTATCTGATCGAGATCCAAGATTGACCTCTATGTTCTGGATGAGTATCCAACAAGCTTTGAATACTGAGTTTAGATTCAATATGGCTTATCACCCTCAAACTGATGGCCAATCTGAGCGGAATATCCAAACACTTGAGAACATATTGAGAGAATTCTCAATGGATTTCAAAGGAGTATGGGATCAACATCTTCCTCTAGTTGAGTTCTCTTACAAAAAATATTTTCAATCAAGCATCCAAATGGATCTTTATAAAGGCCTTTATGGGAATAGGTCCATATCACTTGCATGTTGGGATGAAGTTGGGGTGTGAAAATGCCTAGGCCCATAAATGGTTGAAGAAATTGTGTAGAACGTTAATACCATTCATCATCAAAATAAGGATTCTTAGAGTCGACAAAAGAGATACGTTGATAATCATCTAGGAGACCTAGAGTTTGATGTCAGAGGCATGGTATTCCTCCACACATAATTTTGGAAGAGAGTTATGAGATTTTGGAAGAAGGGAAAGCTATATCCAAGGTACATCGACCCTTTGGAGATCCTTGATCACCTTAGAGCAGTCGCCTATCGACTAGAACTCCCACAAAACCTACCTCATGTACATGATGTATTCCATGCATCACTCCTAAAGAAGGGAATACCTGACCCATCACATATACTCAATAGAGAGGTGGTACCATTGGATAATTATCTCTCTTTTAAAGAGAATCCTGTGATAATCTTAGATCATAGGAAAAACGTTCTACGAAATAAAACAATACCCCTTGTCAAGGTGTTGTAGCAAAACTACATGTTTTAAGAAGTAATGTGGGAATCAGAGGATGTAATGATGTAGAGTTACTCACATCTGTTTTAGTGTGGGAAGAGAAAATTTTAAAGGAGAAATTTTTTAATGGGGGATGATTGTAACGAACCAAAGATTTATTAACGAAAATTCCTCTTCATCTAATTTCATTTCTTATTATGTAAAATCGTTATATAAAATATTCACTTCATTGGTTTTATTATTTTTGATTTCCAAATACCATTATAAATTGTTTCCATTGCTAATATAGTCATTGAATAGTGATAACAAGATTAATATAAATATAGGGAATTAACAAATACAATTTACTTAGACAATGGAAGCGATGAACTCATCCATTATACTTTCCCCATAAGAATCCCATTTGTTAGAGCTCGAAATAGAGGTGGCGTCGTCGGGCTTCACTCTTGACCAATACCAAGATGGTATTCAACACGTTATGCTCAAATGGATCAGCCGATGTGAGAGGTGGATATTGATGGAGTAACACCCGAGCGATGTTATCTAAGCCACCTGAAGTCTCTGTCACTATCGCACACCCTACCCATAGGTCATATGTAGGTGTTATAAAGGGTTATGTATTAATACTTTAGCATTATGATTGTGTTCATTATTTTTTTATATGGTAAATAATATACATTCATTTTATTATTGTTACTTTTTAAATGGGTTTTAAATCACAAATAGAACTTGTGGTTAATATTTAATTAAGAAATCTATTTTGATGAATTAATTTATTTTTTGAAATAAATAATAAATTAATAAAATATTATTAATAAATTAATTTTTATTGAATATAAATTATCATTTAATTTTTATGAAAACAATTGTAAATTTTATTAAGGTTTGAAATCCATTTTTGTCAAAACCCAAGAATATTTGATAAATATTGGTTTTTGTTTTAAAAGTAAAAATCCACATATTTAGAAAATTATTTAGATAAAATGAATATTATTTTTATAATAAGGATGTCAAATTTATCCAACGGTGAATTTTTCATTATTTTATGAGACAATCGAAATTTTGGGTAAAAATTAAATACAGTTTAATTATATAATGTATTTTTGACATCATAATGACATAATAGTGATGTAAAAAAATAATATAAATGTTATGTTCAGATAATATATGTTTTAAAATTATAATAATGTGATTTTAGGTTTTTTATTTATTTATTTTACAATGCTTAAGAGGACCCTCCAAGGCTTATAAAATATTTTATCCTTTTAAAATGTTTTCCTTGAGAGTGCGAGTCACCTCTACATAAGAAATCCTAATATTTTAAGAAGTTAGGCCATTGGAATTATAAAATAATTTTTTCAAATCGCCTTTTAAATAAACCATGGGAAACTATCATGGGTTGGTTTGTGGTTTTGATTAGTTTAATGTGTGGTGTCAAAAAACTAAACAATAAATAATTTCCTCTCTTTTCCTATATAAACCCACCCAAGATCCCACTTCCTCTTCACTAAACGAATTTTTAGATCAACAAACCCTTTCCCTCCACTCAATATAATCCTCCAAAGGTTACCCAATCTTCCAATAATCCACTCTCAACTGTCAAAAAATCCTTTGTTATCACACTTCCATGTAAGGGATTTCTTACTCTCCCATTTTTGTCCAAGTTTCTTTAGGTTGATATACCCTTGTATTTTAAATTTCAAATGATGGGGTATGATTTTGAACCTACCCCATTTTGACCTAATTATGTTTTAATGATGAGATACCTTTTTCTCCCTCATTAATTCCACCCATGTAAAACTATTACCATGTTGAAATTCCCTGAGGAATTTCACTGTTCTTATTTACTTTCAAACAATTATTTTATGTTATAAATATAAATACCATTACATATGTTGGGACAAGTATCTATATGACCCCCTTACTATAAATTTTATGTACATATAAGGAGTCATTCATTTCTCCCCCATCAATAATTTTTATGAATTCTTATGTAACACCATTATGCTGCCGAAATTGCACCATGATTTTCCAAGACAAAGTCACTATATTTTGAATACCATGTCCATTTCTCTATCAAGGGTATTCACTTAAATAAACATTTACATATTGATTATATATTCTCATGTATAAATTACACATTCCTTTATCATGTAATAAATGATGATGTTTAATGAATCCATGTTATATGATCCACGTGGCACACTTATGCATGAAAGGAAATGATTAAGAAGGTTGCACCCTAATAGCGCTCCAAAGCATTGGGTAAAGATTAGTATCACAATACTTCAAGTGAAATTAGGATTTTCTCATAGTAAGTCAAGTTAAATGGGGGTTTACTCATGATCCATGTGCAATTATCCTTAGCTCATTCTAATATCATGTTAAATTTTGTTTCCACATTTCGATTATATGATAATCATGATATGTCATGCCTTTGTGTTAATGTTTCTCTTATGATCCCTTGATATGGATACTGCCGAACATGTAATGTATTCTTCATTTTTTGATTTTTTACTCTCTTTCTAGGATTTATAGCTCCTCATTTTCTTATGCATTTACTCATGTTATCCCATTCAATGTTAAGTACGAAGGAATGTTGTGGTCATGTAAAAGCAGTTTTCAATAAAGATGTTGTGTTTTATGTTCTATGTTTTTATGTAATGTTCTTAATCCCGAAAGAAACTATAACTATAAATATTCTGTGTTGTATTAAGTATAAGTTTATGTAATAAGTCATGTTTATGTGTGTATTGATGATAAGGGTTGTTATAGAAACCATAGTTTTATCCTATGTTATTCATAACCAACCTTTATTTAAATCCTTAATGATGCTTCTTAATGAGTTTGTGAACTCTAAAAGAATATCCTCTATGAGTGTCAAACCAGTTGTCCAGCAAGGCCCGTTGTTGTGTACTACATTACCTAGAGTTTGGACCAGAACATCTTTTTGGAGTTGTTAACCCCTATTTACAACGATGAAAGACCCACAACCACTTGTAGTATATAGATAGGGGTGTATTTCTTTGAAACAACTCAATCTATCCACCACCAAAATTCATGTACATTTTCCTAAATGTTAATTCATCCTTGTACATATCCTTAGATACATCCCCAGATATATCCTTATAAATATACCAAGGAATCTCAATAATTTTTTCTCATTATAGTTTTCAATGGATAACTAAACCTTCACACTGATACCAACTATAACGACCCTCTCTTGACATATATAGGCATTATATAATATTTAAAAAATAAAAAAATACAATACAAATGAACACCCAAATACCATACTAGTATATTGCATCTGGAAACATGGAAACATAAACATTGGTACATAAAAAAAGTAATATCACCTCCTAGAAGGTTCTTCATAACTATCATCCTTCTTAGACACATCAAACATAATACATATCTTCATTTCCTGGGGAAGGAAAAATAAAGAGAGGTGACCTCAGATTCCTAGTAAGGGTAAACAATGGACACATGTAATAATAAACATGATATTAGGGTATAAGAATGAGAACATGAATGTAGAATATCGTATACTACATGTCAAAGGTCATAAACATTAATCCTGGTATAAATATTGGTAGTTTATATGATACGAATCGTAAGGAAATAAATAAAATCATCCATGATAGCATGAAATTGGAAAAAGACATGTAATTTTTTAAAACACATAAGAATATAATATGATTTCCATAATATCCAAGTCATCACTTACAACACTATATTAGTAGTATGGTGTCACTCTCTATACAATCTTAGTATTCATGGTTCACTCTCATGTCCAAAAAAGTTGCATGAGTTTGTTCCGCATAACATCTTGGTATCAATGGTTAACTCCCATGGCCATCTTAGTAACCAAGGTTCTCTCCCAAGACCATCATAGTATATCTCATAAGATATAATTATTTACTCAATGAATTGGAAGGAGATATATGCCTCACCAATCTCATAAAGAAATCATACATACACATTCACAAAATCATAAAAAATAATATCTTAACCCATTAAATGAGATGCATGACATAATCATTTAATCAAATCACAACTTGTGAAAAAAATACAAGTTTTATAATAATATCATCAAAACATAACATGTAAAAACATTTTCCATAAAAATATAACCCATGAAAGTAGAAGGACTTTCAAAAAGGACATAACATTAAGTATAAAGCATTAAGAGAATGAATATGAATAAAACATTTGGATCATTTCCAGGAAAGGAATGAGTAACATCAACAGATGTTATCTTATATCAGAAATATTTTTGAAATATCATTAAAAACATTTTCTTAAGAAAAATATTATTTATTATTTGAAAAGTATTTTTAATAAATAAAACCATTTGAAAATTATTTTTGTTGTATATACCATGAAAACCTATAAATAAGTCATGTAATGATTTTGAACTAATTTTCCATTGAAAACATTTAAAATAAACTTCAAAATGTTTTAAAAATGTTTTTCTGTGAAAAACATTTGAAAACAAAAAATAAATAAAACCTGAAAATTCAATGAAAAACGTTATACATGAAAAAATATGTATTGAGATTGAAAATATTCTCAAAATAATTTCTTTGAAAACATTTTTCAAAACATGTAAATTAGAATTGAAACCCATTTCAAAAAAAATTCCTTGAAAACATAAAAAAACCATGATTTCGTTGAAATAATTTTCAATTAAAATTACATTTAAAAACATTTCCTTGAAACTTAAACTTTAAAAATCCAAAAGAAGCTTCAAAAAAAGATAGTGGGTAAATACTTACATGTTATATGCAGTAACAAGAACATTCCTTTTTCGTGATAAAAAGTTTTGAAAAATACCTTTATTGAGAAGAGACAATAATATTCCTATAACTATATTGGTAAAATAAATAAGGGTAAAATTATATTTTATTTATTATAGGATAATGGTATAAAATTATTGGAACCCTTTTTAGAAAACAAAGATTTCCGACAGAAGAGAGGGTAAATATGGGCTTTCATAAAAACTAATTATTATCTTTCTTATGTATGAAAGTGTAGACTTGTGGAACCAACACAAGAATATAGGATGAATAAATTGAGTGTAGGAAAATTCAGGATTTTCATTAATGATGGATCATAATATTTCATCAAAGGAAGCATAAGAATAAACAATCTTGAGAAACGCTGAGGTTATTTGAATAAACTATTATTACTTGGTAAATTTAGATCATACACTCCATGTAAGAAAATAAAATTAAATGAATCATAATGTATCATGAAAATTTTATATTAATGGTATTACATGTAAAATGGAAGTACATACACCTCAATTCATAATTTAGGTGTATAAAAAACATGAGTCCAAGAGAAGGAAAATTGAGACAAATATAAATAACTGATTTGGTATCATTGGAAACTTAATCCCCATTAAAAATAAATAATATCAAATCAATATCTAAATACAAATAAATTTATGTACAAGATACATGGAATACCATCATTTCCAATACATACACCACACAAAAAGAGAAGATTGGAGAACATAACATGTATTTCACAAAAATACAAAGTGACATGGAATCAACTTACTCTACGTCTTGACTCTCATCATGCTCATTCAAATGACCTGTATAATAAATATAAATATATTATACATGTTTTTATTATGACCTTATATTACCCTCTTGTTAACCATTTTATGTTAATGTTTAACTGTAGATAATATTTTCTTTGTTTTTCGCATGTGTCTTAATTTGTTATATCATCAGACCTTATACTTATATCATGGTTCCCAAAATTAATCCATGATCAAAAAAAAATTCTATCCAGTATATGTGTATTATAATTATCCATATAATATTTAATTATGAAATGCAATACACCATTCATAGAGAAGAGACGCCATACGTACGCATGAACGCCATTTCTGTTTAATTGTTATATTGAAGGAAAGAATGTAAACACCATATATAGGTATATATATATGTATATATATCATTATTATAGTATATTTATTATTTCATATATATTTCATATATTTAGTAAATCCATCTATATTGCCTTCAACATACTGTATGAACGAATCATGTTGCTTTGAGGGGCGGTAGTCTGTATTTCCTCAAATGAAAGTAATATATTAAACAAATGGAAAGTATAAAGATGTGTGTTGTAAAATAATTACATAAGATTAAGTAAAACAATTAGTATTATATATAATATAATTAAATATATTTTACATCATAATGGACACCAAGAGAGGTGGTAAAGGAAAATTGAACAATTATCATTTAGTGAGGCGGTAGTCCGCCAACACGTAAACAGTACGTTCGTTACCCATTAGATTGATGTGTGTATAAGTTTAGATATAAATATTACAATAAGAAATATGAGTATAATTATGATACTGGTGTTTTTATATCATCATTTAATAATAATATTTGAGGGAGTGGATAAATAACATAAAATAAAGGACTTTGAGGGAGGGTGTTACCTCTTAATCGAGAAACTCCTTTTGGATTTAATCAAAGGGATTCCATGGAATGATTTCGTATCAAATGGTGATTTGAGGAGGAAGGTAAGGATTCATGGGAGATATTTTCATATATATTCTAACTATCCAATGTGTCTTTAGAGTTGTGACAAAGTGGGATGAGAGGGTGCCTTTTATATTTGAGGAGGGGTGGCACTCTTGAAATATGTTTAAGGAAAGGAACCCCACCGAAATTTTTTTATTAAACGTGTTGAAATAATGGGTAAAAATAGCTCCAAGGGAGTATAGGGTCTAAATATTGTCATAAAACGGCTATAGGACAAGTTTTTAGGCCATTTTGGGCACTGATGTTATGGTTTTGTCCCTTATTTTTGTTAATTTAACCTTAATCATTGTAATTAATTTTAATTACTTCAATAATATTTTTGTTCAAAAACTTTGTTGACCTAATTAAAAATTAGACATTATTATTATTCAAAATAATTAATCCATTCTTCTAAATTCTAATGAAAAATGTGGAAAAAAATTAATCTAAAATTAATCCCACAGTTGGGTAGACAATGCAGGTTTTTAAAGAAAAAATGATAAAACATTTTCTAAGTATTTATATCAAATTTCAATATGAAATTGGTTAAAATTACCTGAAGTTGATTAAATTATAAAAATATAATCTAACAACACTTTTAAACAAAATTAAAATATAATTTAACGTTATAAATAAATTTGACAACAAATTGTATTGAAATAAAATCCAGTATTTTTAACTTTTCATTAAAAATTAAACCTCATATAAAAATACCAAAAACGTATCCTAAACTATTTTTTATGTTTATATTCCAATTATGAAGTTTATTTTGTCACATTTAATATTTAATATATCCAAAATATTTATTTAAAATGAGATATGGATTACATGTTGAAAAAACTACCTTGTAAAAATATTGGTTTTTAAGATTAAATTTTTTTGTTTCTATTTTATGTCTATAAAATATATTTTATAAATATAAAAAATATTTTATTAAATAGATAACATCCATATTATATTAAAATCGCTGAATAATTATAATTACATTAGTTTATTAGGGTTTCATTAACTTTGCGATCAAAATAATAGTTTTCAATAAAAATATTTCCTCTATAATCAATTGGTTCTTATATAAATTTATAACTAAATAATTTATTTTATATTTTGTGAAAACCATATATTTACTTAATTTTTGTTAATAATACTCATAAAAACTCATTTAATTTCAATGATATATATTATTATATTAGAGTTTTAACAATATATTATTGTTCGGTAACAGTTGGTCTTGCATGTTATGCAGGCCTTCGATGGAAGTATTTGTTGGGTGTAATGAAAGATAACCTCAATGTTCCACATATGGGAATATAAAATTTATGTTGTGTGTAGTTAACATAATCCAAATATAGTTATTTACTATAAAATATTCTTTTTTTATTATTTCATGAAATACAAAATACAAAAATATTACATTTATTTGAAAAAATAATTCACAAAATCTCAGAGTGTTACTTGTATGGTGAAGGAAATGACATAGATCATCACTAGTCAGTCCATGGGTTCGTAATCCATATTTTTTAGATATATTGTGAAATTGGAATTTAGTGGGACTTCATACCCCTCATTTTGTGTATAATGAAAATGATCTCTAGGTATTTTATCATAACTGAAAATACATTCTTTGGCAAGCATCAAAAATGCATTTGAGAAACTATCATAACAAAAGGGGATACACATCGTAACCCTGGTTTCACCTGTACTCACCTCCAATCACTGTAATTTATGATTCCTTATAATGATGGATACAATCCTAAATATACTACCGAGATGGATGTTATACCACTCATACAATGCAATTCCATTATGATATTTCGGCCCGAGGTCATAGTTCATAGATTTTGACGACATTAGAAATTGGATATTCCTTAATGTTATATACATTAGAAAATGTATAAGGAGATATAATCAATGAGACATCATTCATACCCCTCAGGGTCTCAGATCAAGGATACCATAATCATCCCTATAACTGAGGAGATCATAGTCATCAATGGGTATCAAATGATGTAGAACACCATGTTCAATGTCGTGGTCAAGTCATCGATCAAGGAGAGAATAATAATTATTAGTGCTCATGATAGCGTAATCATCCAATGTATTAATTCTTAGGGATTACATGTCCTTATATCACAATTATATTGATAACAATCCCAAATTTAAGAGAGAGTAATAATACTCCATATACAACAAGTCATGGATATTTTAATCATTCTCATTATATAATAAATTTTGGAGAGTGGAATCATCCTCAAACACATGAGAAGATATGTGAATAAAATAAAAAACATATGGCTCAAAATTAAGATCATGGGATAAACCTTTGCGTATCCTAATAATATAAAAAATATTAAAAATTTCAATGTTGGATCCCAGGAAAATCATCTGAGCATCCCATGAAACGAAAAAAATATATCCCATGAAATAACTCTAGTAATCCTCATTGCATCATTAGTAAAAAATTAGAAGTATATGTAAGGGCGAGGTTGGATGAAAACTTAAACCCACCACTACATTCAATACCTCTAAGTCTTACATGTTTGCAATGGATGATTTGGTGACTCCTGAAACAATCTATACCCAAAGCCGACATACTATCAAAAGGTTGGTCAAACATTAGGTCACCCACTGGGTCCCTATGTTCAAAACACATGGTAGGAATTATATTTGGGATCCTTAAAGCATAAAAATAATATAGTACATCCTACTCATGATCCTCATCAATGATGGAAAAAGGAGTAATCCTTCATGGGATCATCATAACAGTAAACAAGAAAAGTAATCCTATATAGGACCTCCTAGAAGTAGCTTAAGAAGTAGAGGCATCTAAAATAGGATCCTTGGAACGATATACAAGTAAAAGGGATCAAAAAATGGATTTCATAGGACATCATGCATACAATTTCATACAAAAATGTAACATTGGTTACGTTGAAAAGGTAAAGGCATCATAAATGAGATCCTTTAGGTTAAAATATATGCTGATTCATCCAATAGGGTATCCTCTAAAACAAATAAACTCACAACCTACTAGGATAGATGGTAAAATATCATAAGAGATATATCCTCTGGTTTAAGACTACAAAAAAAATTCATGCAAGTTGAATCAAGTCCCATTATATTTCAAGGTATCACTCTCAGGAGACAACTGGATTTATTTGTTGGAGGAAGAACCTCTCCTTTTGAGGGAAATCTTGAAATACCTCCAAGGAGTCCTCAAATCACCTCAAGGGCTTTACAACCATGATATAAATGGAGATACGCTCATAATGTACTACTAATGATTCCAATTCTGACTTCGGGTTGTGAATATTTAAGAAAACCTGAAAGGGCACAAAGGAGGATGTAAACAACATGTATACTCAGTAAATGGAATTTACTCCCAAATCTCAAACTGGGCATAACCTCTAGCTGGACATGTCATGTAAAAACATAGATACATGGTGTTTTTTACATGTACACATTGTCTACCCTACAAGGGGTACCTTTACGTGTACCACACAATTCTTGACTATGAATATAACCTTTTTATGTACCTCTACATTGTGTGCAACCCATATGGGGTTTTTCTCGGTACTCTACTTTACCATGTACCCCTTTACGGGTTGTATGGTTGGGTACTCAGCTACACATCCATGTACTAGTATGTGTTATGTACAATTTATACACATAATGTTCCTCTAAAATATCATCTTACATGAATAGTAAGAAAACATAGTGTCTGATCCTAAATCTACATGTCGTGTGAACATGATTCGTAAACGTGAAACCCCTCAAATTTCCAAAAACCCCAATTTCCCCCCAAATCAATAGATCAACCCCTAAGGGGTCCTAACTAGTCATAATAATGCTCTAAAATAATAAAACAGAAAATCTATGTGTATATATGGAATAAACGTAAAAAACTTCTACCTTTGTGAATAATCTAGGGAATATTCACCTGTTTCCTCAATCCACAGATGCCTCGTGAACATACAACTCTTCCCAGGCATTGAGGTGATACCTATCATCCCATATCCCTCTTTATGTCTCTCCCTATCCCTATCCCTCTACTCTATCTATTGCGTAATGATTTTTGTCTATAATGGAGAATATACGAGAAACCAAAGGTATAAAGAAGAACAGAAAAAGGAAAACTCAAAAAAGTAAATGGGGGCCTCATTCAACCCCATTGCCCGACATAAGTTTATACCCCACCTAGGAAAAAACCTCATTCTGGACTCAACATTGAAGAAAAAATATTGATCTGCAACTTCAGTCAAATTATATGGCCTATCAAATGAAAGATAATAAAATACCAAAAAACTAATTAAATATTAATTATTTATTATTCGATGAAAATTCAAATGGCTCAGAATTCTACCAAAATCCTAATCTATCGTATAGCATATTTTTTATTACTCATCTTATGCTTACATTCATTCTATTACTATTATAGTGTATACTAATTCATTCTTGTTTATGTATCTATTATAATAATGTAGATTGTCCTTGATTCAATATTAACTAAATGATTGTATAACCATGGATAAACATATTATTGTTATATTTTTAGTTAAATGAGATCTAATGACCCATATTTTTTTAGAGTTGTGTGAGTTTGATTTTTTTTATGTTTTATAATGGATTTTTATTGAAATTCATAATAATATTTTATAGGTTAATAGATTATGAAATGGGTTTTCAAAGAGAAACATGTTATTTTACAATGTGTTCTTAATTTGATTTAGACATAGGGCATGGATGAGGAATCTCTCATGGGATAACCACATAAATGATTGGTGAAATATGTTTTTTACCAATTATTTCATAAAATGAATAAAATTTGATAATGTATTTGGTTTAATTAAACTCGCGAGTAATTAAATTTTTCATGTGAAAGTAGACATGTGTGATATCATTGGATTAAATCTTTCATTATATGTTATTATTGGTTCTATGTTAATGTATGAAAATATAGGAACCATATAGAGAACCTTATCTTATGTGATGAGTTTATTAGAAAATGGTTGGTTGTCTAGTGAGATTTTTTATGGTTCAATATTAATGGGAAAATGGAATGTATCGTTTATGATAGTGGTAATTCCAGGACTATTTAGTAATCTTTATTGATGGAGATGATTTTGTTGGGTTCAATGAATCATAGATTGAGTGATCAAAATTTTTTTATTATCATTTCATGAGATATAACTTGGAATGATATAATACAACTATCATCAATTAAGTGATGACAGTGACCTTTTACCATCAAGATTATAATTATTATTGATAATCTTGAGGATTTTTATCATCCGTATTTCCCTTAATGAATTATTTCATAATTACCTTTACTGTTTAAGGGGGTAGATAGTGTAACTATTGTGATGATCCATGGATGTGATTTGATTTCTAGGGAATCATTCCAATAGTTAAAATTAATACATGGCATGGTCTCTGAGTTTTATAATAGGATGATCATATATTCCCTTCATAGTGTTAATGTCCAAGAGGATAGTGGTTTCCCTCCTTAAAGGGTTATCAAGTGTGATCTTGGGATCCCTCCTTAGTGTAATGAATAAGATAATAGTTGGTTACCTCCGCAATGTATCCTCTAGGTGGATATAAATATATCAAATTTGTATATTTTGGATTTCTTCAGTTTTATATAGAGTGTATGGTAATTTTTATTTTCATTCAGCGATGCTTACGTGAATTCCCTCTTAATCAGGTTATCATCCCTCCGAAAAAATTACTTTCATTTGGGTTCCACCCTAAGAGTAGGCTACATTATTTTCATTTCTTGATCCGTTGGTGAATACTAATGATTAATGGTTCTAAAATATTATGAGTACACATGATAATATCATTTCTCAATGATTCAAGAATTTGTACCCTTCCCAAAGAATTTAAAAAAGATGCATGAACACTCGAAACTAATATTTTTTTATCAAATTATGAAAACCTATGATTCATTAACCTACACTCCCTTTCATATAGGGTATGAGAAAATCATGCATACTAATGTTTTTTAGGCTTTGTGTGACAATCTATTTTCTATCTAAGTGTCATGACTTCCAAAATTGGAGAGATTTTAAAAATATTTTGTGGAACCAACTGAAATCAGTGAGTCTAACAACAATCCTTAATGTAATTGATGTATGATTAGGGAATTGAAGATGTAGGGGGAAACTTTTTGGATTCATTCACTCTTCAGATCATGATATAGGTGGAAGTTTACAATTATCAAGAAACTAGAGGTTTCAATGATCAATAGGTTATTGTTCACAATGATCAGAAGGTCGTAGAACAAGAAATATAATATGGATACTTTTAAAACATATCATTAAATAGATCAGTGGGGTAACTTTCACAATAAAATCATTTTTATGGATATGATTCTATTATATTTTGATTTGAAGTGATTTTTATGTACTATTTCATTTCACCAATGTAGTGAACCAATTTTTGGGAACTTATAACCCCTTGAAGTATATCTTCTATTGAAGTTAATTAATTCCTATTGAGAAGAACATATTACAAAATATGTAAATACATATGTATCATGTTGTGTCATTTTTATTTCCATTTTTTTGGTTCTATTTTATTTATATGATGGGAGGTCCCATTAGTGTGAAAAATGTGTATGTATGGGGTTTCAATATTCTCAGTTATAGATACTTTGATTTATACTATCATGTTTTCTAATCCTTCTAGATTACCTGATTCTATATTTGTAGTTGTTTAGGTTATTTTCTAAATCCTGAATATCAGTGCAATACATTTTATCCAAGTACTGCATTATTTTTATGGGAATCTCAATTAGGTAATTATGAAAATGGGTCTTTCTTATCCCTTAGGATTATCCATTTAAGTGGGAGTTCTCTAATTTGTAAGGATTCAAATAAAATAGGGTGATGTGTGGCTAGACATGTTTGGATTTAATATATTTTATATTACATAAGATAATTGTTTAGGAATAGTTATTCTATATAGATATGGAGCTTCAATTTTTTGTGGTTAATCTAGGAGAAATTACATTTGAACAATAGGAATATCCTAACTGAAATATGGTTGGTGTGATCAAGATGATGCAATCCATGAAGATGGAATTCAACATCCTTGAAGTGATGAAAAATTCAATATACGTGTTGAATCATATAAATATATATGAGAAGAATTCCAAATTGAACAAAGTGGTTACCATGTGGAAATGTTCTAACATGAATATATTGTATGGAATTTATGGGTACATCCCTTGAATGACAACATTTTGTTTCGAATTGATATGAATAATTTTCTGGTGAATTACATTGAGCCCATGTTAGAATTGGTACTTATAAATTCATCTTAGAAATTTTCCTACATGATTTTTAATACTATGTAAAATTCCTATAAAAATGATGACTTTGTAGTCTAGGGGATCTGAGATCTGATTATAGATTATGAGACATAGAAAATTGAATTCTTGGGTGATACCATAACATCCAATATCATAGAATGATGGCGTTGTTCATCTTGAAGAAGTCAAAATAATATGTGGTAAAATACAAGATAATAGAGTCATGGAATATGATTGGTCATACTTACATTGTATATTGGTACTATTGAATGATGGGACAATTTCATAAATATTTTTTTTAAATACATGATATTTATAGATATTATTCTTTCCTTTTATCAAAAAAATTTATAGTTGGATCTGAGGAATGAAACATGATATTGAGTGTCCTGAGTTTTATGGTGTCATGGATTCATAAATCTAAGGATTCATTAAACTAAAAATATTAGATTTTCTAAATGGATAATTATTTATCAACAACCTTCAGCAAATATAACCATAAAAATAATTAATAACTTGATATTATTGGAAAATGTGATGTAGTTTTATGATAAAGAATATATAATATAAAAATGTTTATGGTTTTAAACACATATCATGTTTCTAAAATAAATTTCTTTATGTTGGTGACATGATGATTCTGGATTCAATACTAAAATTGTGTATGGAACAACACGGAAGGTTCCATGGTGGATGATGATAGTTATAAATTAAAAACATTATACATGACCCATAATTTTAAAGGTATAATGTATATCAAAGACCTATCTACCATAATATCGAATTTGAGGCATGAATACATTGAACACATTGGTGGGAAATGTTTACTAACACCTTCTATTAATGGATTATTGAATCCTAATCACTTAGAGAAGATGAATTCAGAATGATATAGCTTTGGGAACAGGTGGAAGGTGTCCTTTGTATCTTTGGGCATGTAAACAAATAATCAAAAGCCTTATGGGATTCATATATTTTTATGGGGAAAACACCATTTTTTTATCATATAATTTCTCTATAATATCTATGATAAATTATTTATTCCACAAGGATGTTTTGGGTTTTTTTCTCAAACATAAGTATAATGTATTTTGAAACTTTTGTTAATAGAGATCTGTAGTGGAAGCTATGACTTGAACTAACGTAAAAAAATATTTATATGATAATGGTTGTGTGTATAGTGGAAAATGTTTTCAAAAGTTTTATTATAATAAAAAAATTTATATAAGGTAGATTTTTCTTGGAACATATTAGTTAAATTGTGTTACAGAATGGATGAATATGATTTTGAATTAAAGTGCGAAGAGGTTGAGGTTAAGTTAAGAATTCAAAAAGGTTTTTTTTCTAATTTGGATAATCATGTGCCATATCTAATTTATTTAAATCCTTTAAAACCAATGGGGCACCATCCTACAATGTAAATATATAGAAGAATATTCGATGATTCTACTCACATTAATGTAATCAAAATTTTCCCAAAACCCCATGTCGATGGAAGAGAATGGGATATGTTCACACCTATGTCAAGGACATGTTTCTTAATTGGATAGGACTATGAGAAGTTTTTATTGCATCTATAAGATAACAATCATTGAAATTTTCTTAGAGACTAAATTATTCTATATAATGAAGAGATCATTTGGTTGGGTTCAAACTAAGATGATGAAGCATTTTGGAGAAAATATCTAATGAATTTTGAGGATGATTAGAATATATAATGTGTTTTTCAGAAAATTTAGGGAATAAAAAGTTTTAGAGATACAACATAGTACTATAATGGAATACAATTATAGTTTTATTCATGTAAAATATCATGATATACTAGAATTCTCATGTACTATGGATGAAAATAGAAATGATTTAGAAAAAAAAGTTCCATAAGGAGGGTTTCATTTGAAGTAGATGTTGTTTTCGATGATTAGAATAATAATAGGGTTATAAGACAAGTGTATAAGTTTCATTTTATAATTCAATTTCTATAAAGTATAGATATTGGATATTCTAAAATGCTTTATGATATATGAATTCTAATTGACTCATTGTTGTAGGAGTTGAAAATTTATGAAGAGTTGGATAATTACACGATTCTGATATATGGGAGCCAAAGAAATTACATCTAGGAAAGAGTGAATTATAGAAAACGTTTCTATCATATATTGGAGGAGTAAAATAATTTTAAATGGTAGAATATGTGTCTAGTTGTAATGGGATTTCAGTAATAAAATGGTTTTTATATCTGTGAGATATTATATCCATTTTAAAGAATATAATGATTTAAAATGATTTGACCCTAGTTTCCTTGGAATTCATATTTTATAAATAAAATAATCTCATGGTTACATTAATTATTGATGATTTATATGAATATATTTATATGGAGTAATAAAATGGTTATATGAGAAATGGAAATGAAAATGGTAGAGTGTACATGCATAAATAGAATTTTAAAGGGGTTAAAGAGAAACTAAGAAACCGAATTAAGAAGTTTGATTCATTCATGGAAGAATATAATTTTGTTGTTGTAATGAATATCATTAACAATACCAAATGGTGTATTATTGTGGGAGTTTCATCAGTTTTCTTCTCTTTTCTGTGGATATTCCCTTTTATTGAAATATATAGGAAAGGTTAGAAGTGTTTATATTTTATTTATATATACGATTTTAGATAAAGGAACATTTATCTTCTAAGAGGATATTTGGGATGAATGTTAAGAGAGACATAAAATTTTTAATATTATTCCTAAACTAGTCCATGCTTATCAAGAAGGTGTTGTAGATATTCAAAATGAGAGAGTCAAAATCCATGCACACCCCCTTAACAAAACCCTTCCAAATTTACCTATGGAAGGAGCCAAAAATAGATAATTAATACCAATACATATAGAATATTCAACATGCTTTAGTTTTGGGAAGTAAATATCATGCATGTTTTTGTTGTTGTTAGCATATTCATGGAGAATATAGTAATGGGGAACTAATATATTTTTAATTGACTTATTCAGTATCTAAAAGGATTTGTGTATTTAGAACTCTATTTTAGAGTAGATAATATATTACATGTGTTTTCATCTGCATAGAGTAGATGATTTACTAATATTAGGAAACACACCACTTTAATTTTTTAGGGGTATCATCTTGAGATTGGTGATGATACTACAACCTATAGTATCATATTTATCCATACAATCTGAGTATATTTAGATTATTAAAAATAAAACAATATGTTGGCGAGGTTAAATATTTTACATGTTGAAATCCTAAAAAATAAATAAATCCTAATTTTATTCTATGACAGCCAATGTATGATTAACTTAGTTAAGAATGTAGTGTTTCACTCACAGAAGAATCAAATTTAGTAATATTACAACATCATATGAAAGAATATGGTACATTGAATTATATATCCATGCATGGTGGATAAGATTTAGAATTCAGGGGATATGATTATTGGTATCAGTGTCTAGAAATGCTTGGGGTTGTGTTTTAAATTATTGGGGAATATATGGCTGGTGGTTAAAATATCATAGAAGTAACCACAAAGAGTTGAGAAGAATATTATATCTACCATAAAAAGGTGACTTGTGCATAATTGGAGTTGGTGGTGATTCCTTTGACTCAATTATCATGTTTGATATTGCTAGTAATGGTATGAGAATCTATTTTTTAGACAGTATTGTACCTTAATGAAATGAGTAACTTCCAAAAATATATTGTGGAATGAAATGATGTACATGAGTGGAACGAAGGTCTAGAACCAATTTTTATTTGAATTTTAGGAACTATCAGTGTAAGAGGATGAGTTCTGAAGTCATACACTATTCACTAAATATTAGAGGCGGATATGGTGAATTCACCATGCAGGTTTAGGTTTCCTTGATTGACTGGATGTTTTATGGAAAGATCAAAAGGTGGTGGAATTGTCTTGGTGGTGAAGGAACATGCATATTAACAGTTCAGAGGGGTGACATTCACTGTAAAACCCTATACTTATCAAATAATGATATTATATATTTCATAATTAATATTCATCACCTTCCAAAAAAACACTCCTAAGTACAATAACAGTTTACCTACATTAGAAACATGGAATTTAATCTTTATAATTTATGAAATATCTTCAATGTATCCGACAATTGTCTTCCCCATTAGTAATCCTTCATAAACACATTTCATCATAACTGGGTGAAAGGAAACATAAAAAGGGTGATCATAGATACTCCGTAATAGTAAGAGACAATTATATGTAAGCATAAAATGAACATAATGGTATGATAACAAGAGAATGTTATTTTAAAACCACACCCTTCAAATTAGAGATCATAATCTTGAGTATTTTAATAAAGGATGGAAATTTATAAGACATAAATCATAAGGGAATCAAAGAACAAAATCCAAGATAGAATAACATTTATATAACATATTTATTTTGGTAATACATATTAAAATAGAAAATCTATTTTCACGACTACCTTCCATACATCCATAACATGTTAGTATTGTGATAACAACATGTGTACCTACTTTAGGATTGGGATAACTTTGTATGTACCCTATTTTTCAGGCTTGTGATATCCATCTATATACCCTCTGATCTTATAGAAAATTTATTATTACCTAATGCATTGGATGTAGATATATTTCCCATCCATATTATAATAAAAATCATATATATGTGTTCCACGAGATCATAAGACATTCATCATACCATATCGTTTGAAATAAAAATGAATTTCATAAACATTTCATCATATAATAACCTATGGAAAAGAGACATGTTTCAAAATCATTTCATCATTTCACCATATCATTACCTAAGGAAAATAATCAAGCTTCATAACAATTCTAACATGTTCAACAAATGGAAGAGAAATTGGTTTCAAAAATATCTGTTCATCATAAACATAAACCATTCAGATAAATAATAATAATGGTACATTGGATCATATCTCCAATTAAGAATGGGTGACATCAAATGATTTCAACATAGATTAAAAATGATATTGAATGATAAATAACTTGTAAATTTTCATGAGGATAATATGCTTTATTTGAAAATGACAATCTAAAAATCAAACATTATAAAATATTATGTAGATCTTTATCTTTAAAAATAATCACGAAAACATATAAATGAAGATTTAAAAATTGTTTGAAATATATATGGAGTACAATTCTCTTTGTAATTTTAAAAAGTACTTTTAAAATCATAAAAATTTTGAAAATATTTTTCCTTGAAAAGAACCTTGATAACATATTATGTAATCCAAAAAGAAAATAATTTTCTTGACTGTGGTAAATTTTTTTCATGTTGTACATGTTAAAACAAATATTTCATTCACATATTTGAAAAGAAAAATGTGCGTCATTTTTTTAAAATGAAATAATGATTCATTTAAAAAAATTAAAACTTAAAAAAATGGGTGAAATTACCCTTAATAAATCATTTTAATAATGTTAAAATATTTTTTGAAAAAGTTTTTTTAGAAAATATGGTTTTATAATAAAAAGGGATTCCAACCGAAAAGACAATTTTTCATAAAAACATTATTTTGGAATCTATTAGTAAATTAATAGATTAAAATGAATGAAACATTTATTATAATTAAATAAAATTAGGGTAATAAAATTCATGAGTTTCTTGATATATGGATCACAATATTCTATCACCAGAAACATGATCACAAACAATCCTGAAAAACGATGATATTATAACATAAAATATTTATCACTTTGGTAACATTAAAACATAATAACCATGAATAAATATAATAAAATAAATCATATAAAATAATTTAGATAAATAAATTCATGATGTTACATTTTAATTTTTTTGTACGTACACCGGGTATAAGAAGATTTGTGTATAACATAATAATAAGTCTCAAATATGGAAAATTGATATCCAAATACATTATTCATTTGGTAACATTTTTCCCATAAATCCAGTGGATAATAGATCCTAAAATGGATATGAAAATAACTATAATTGTTTTAGAATCATAATAAAATACATTCATGGGTAGTATATACACCACATAAAAGAATGTTTTGGTGAATAAGGAATTTGTATCCTAGAAAATTAAAGTGAGACAATAATGCCATACTATTTTAGGAAAATTTTGAATCATAATTCCCAATAATTAAAAACATCGAATGAAACATTAAAAATAATTAAATGAATTATATTCTTTATATCACATGTTAAAGGGGTAGTATATAAACCTCAAAAAAGAAATGTGTTGTGAATTTTAATATGTCTCCCAGATATAAAAGAGACACTAGAAATCTATTACCCTAAGTAATGACTCCTTTCATGAACATTAAAACCTACTAAATACTAAATATGTGGTTATTGTTAATATATTATAGAAAAATATGTATACAAATCATAAAATTATGATTTTATTATGAAATTTTAGTTTCCCTTTTTTAACACTTCCATGTTAAAATAACGTTTCATGTAATAATAGCTTTGTTTATTGTATAAGTTTTGATTTTTTATTTTTTTTATTCTTAGATTAATCATCATTTTATAATCTAAATAATTTTAAATATTATATAAATATAATATATTTTCACTATATATAAATTTATAGTCAACCATAATGTCTAGTGATATAAAATTTAATATATCATTCATAGAGATGGTAGGTCGTATATACATCTAAAATTTGATTTCATATTATTGATTGATTAAATAAATAAATATTAAATAACATATCATAAATATAGAATAATTTTAATGTCACATATATAACATATTTTCATTAAAACCATCCTTATTTCATTCCATGAAAAGTGTGAATAAATAACACTACATTGCATAGTGGTAGTTTTCTGTATGCACGATGGATGATTTTATATTCACAATAATAAATTATATTGATGGTGTTTGTGATATAATAATTATATGATCATAAAAACATCATAAACATAATATATATATAAAATAATTATATCCAAACATGAGAGGTGGTAACGGAAAAATGAATGATGATTTCATAACCCATTTTATGGATATTGAGATGGTTGTAGATAATAAAATTAACATTACTACATATTATCATATATAAGGCACTGGTTGTATTTTTTCATCATTTTATAATAATAATTTATCGAGTTATAGTAAGAAATAAAATAAAAATGATCACAAAATAATGTTACCTCATCATCGCGTATCACCTGTAGGTTTATACCAAAATCATTCTTAGTATGGATTAATGTTAGAAATAAGTCTTCTAGGATTATATGAGGGATGTTGGGATGTTATTTTGGAATTTATAGGATGAAAAAAATGTTTTGAAGTTATGAAGAGGATTGGATATTGAGTGGATTTTTATAGGTGTGGGGAGTGGCATAATTTTAAATTTTTTAATAAAATAATTCAACCAACATTTATTAAATTTAGAAGGATAAATTATTGGGAAATTATCAATTATTGAAGTTATAAGATCTATATATGCCCATAATATGTTTTTTGGAAATTGGTTTTTTATTTTTACTCCTTATCTTTTTAGTTTTACCCTCCACCCACCCACTGGTAAATCTGTTTTCACCTCAACCGTGATAAATAAATTTTATTATTTTTACAATTAATTTTTGAGAAAATGAATATTATTTTATTATATAATAAAATTATATATTCTAGGAAATAGGGAATCATTTTTTCTAAATTAAATCCATATGATTAGGAACATTTATTTTAACATTAATCCTGTGGACGCGATGAGAAAGACTTTTTCTAAAGATAAAATGTTAAATTCTTTACAGTGCCTATATATCTCAATTCAATATAAAATTTGTTCCAATGACATAAATTGGATTAATGAATGTATAATTTATGAAATTATAATTTAAAAACAATTTAAAATATAATTTTACTTTATAAATAAATTTAACAAAAAGGCGGTTTGCAATTTAAATTCTTTATTTTTCACCATTGATCAAAAAATGAAACATTTTAGAAAAATAAATAATAAATCACCGTAATATAATTTTGTACAATAACATTTAATAATAAATTTATTTTACCAAATTCAGTTTTTGAATGTTTAAGTATTTATTTTATTATTTTTCAGAGATACAAAAAACAATCATTTTTTAGAGAAGTATTATTTTAAAAATGTATAAATAATATTAAAAATATTTAGTACCTTTTCATCATTATGTTTTTCATTATATAAAACCATTATACTTAATATATAAAAATTACTTATTATTATTTATATTTCTATATTTAATAGCTAGGTTATAACAATCTTGTTTAAATAACTATAATATATCATCATTTTGTTAATACACAGTGTCATGTGTAACATAAGCTAACCCAGTGTTGCGTGTAGTGAAATATCAACATGGTTTTGAATGTAATGCAACAATAACCCAGTTTTGTCTATAATTCAAGATAAACAAAATATTTAATGTAATTGAAATTTTTTAATAGATTTAATTTATTTGAATAAAGTAAAATTTCACAATATATAGGGGTGTTACATTATACAATCTTAAAATGATTTTCTCCCTTGGAAATCATCAAGTTTGTATAAAAAAAATAGGATAATTCAACCATATAATTTCATTATGTTCCCATATTGTTTCCTCAGGATAGTGGTTTCACCATAGAACAGTGACAAGGAAAGAGGTTGTATTTTATAGTACATTCATTATTCGGTTTAGAATATCTACGGGTTATTCCTCATAATGAATATCATGCTCCAATGGTAAAACATCCAAGTTTTGTACATGTGATGGATCAGGTATGTACTTACATAGGGCTGATACATATAATAAACTGTGAACATGATAGAGTTTCAATAGAAGCACCAAATGATAATCTATTGTCATGATACAACCAAATATTTTAATTAGACTGATATACCAATGGCTTAATTTTCCATTCCATCTTGTACAAAGAAATTCATAGGATGATCTTACTAAAAAATTAAAACTCTAGATCATGTGGATCATTATCAACCTAACACTTCTATTAACATTGAGTAGTTCATTGATGTTTGATAATGGATGTAACCTTCTCCTCCTTCTCATCATGTTGGTCCGCTCCCAATATCATTATTTCTATAACACCATTTCAGTACGTTGAAATTCTATACTTCTTTCCATGATTCACTTAATAAGGAGAAATTTGATTTCTCAATTGAATGCTATCATTTTTAAAAACTCAAACTTAGGAAAGTGTTGATACCAACCACCTTTGAAATACATAGTAAATGATCTTATATTATTTTTTAGGGTTTGAATTATTCTCTGAAACTGGCCATTAGTTTGAGGATGATGGTAGTGATGAAACCCAAATTTGTATCAAGGGATTTCTATAGACATCACCAAAACATAAAGGTAGACTCTATATTATGATAAATTAAAGTTTAATGTGGTACTCCATGAAACCTTACCACTTCCTTGTCTTATATTCTGGTAAACATATCCAATGTGAACTATTCTCTGATAGAATTGAATTGGGTTGAGTTTTTAATATGGTCAACTATAATCCACAATTATCACAACATCAAATATAATAAAAAATTTATATGATACCATTAACATTAATCATATGTCCAAAATGTGTAAATGAATTCCTCCTCAATTAAATTTATCACTATATATAAAACTAAATGGTTTCATTTCAATAAATGATTCCTAAAATATCATTAATCCTGATAAACTCCAATAATATAAAACCTCATAAGTGGTGTCAATGAATATGTAAATATGATCATGATTAAAATCATAAAACCATAATGGTATCCATATACTTATGTTAATATTACCTAGAGACTTATATTATTCCAAAAGATAATTCAAATATTATTCCTTAAATATTATATTATCTTATAAAAAACATTCATTAGAAGATTGTGATCAAAAATTTTTTATAGAATATAAAATGTGATTTATTTATTCTTCAATTAATGTAGAGGGTGAAAATAACATTAAATTCTACTAGAGTATGAACAATATTATCATTGTAGGGATCATTCATTCAAATTAAAACATGTATTCCCCAACTAATTATGGGAGTAGTAGTGTGCCCTAAGAATCATGATTAACTTCAATCTTCATAACAACATAAAATGTTTCTTTTTTTACTTTTTCATTAGAGGTTGTTATCATTGTTCGTTGTTATTAACCCACAGATTTTTGAAATTTTTTACAGAATTACCAAAATATATGTAATTAAAACACTAAATTGTGGGAGCTTAATTTTTTGGATAATTCTCATCAATAAATTATTTCGTCCAATCACGACATAATTCAATCACTCAATGACATTATATTCCACAATAAAACTTTTTATAAGTCCACTTAAGAGTATTTCCTCCCTGGTTCATTACACACATTTCTCATTAATAAATTCGCATATTATTCTATCTATATTTATTATATTTTCATATGGTTTCCATTTTAATCTTCTTATCAAAACCATGAGATTGATATTCAAATATAACCTCTATATCAACCTTGATAACACAAAAAAACTCTTCATAGATACTCATTTCACTTAACGATACTTCCATCAAGAAAACTTTTTTATTACACTAAAGAAATGATAAATATTACATTCTAGTAGGATGATAATACTAGGAGTGTACCTCACATGTAATGTAAAGATTTCCTCACAGGTAGTAATAGATTCATTATCCTTCAGATTAAACTCAAAGAAAACCTTCTACCATTTCATATGAAGAATAAAAGGAAATAATTTATTGAAATTCTTTTTCTTGAACACATCCCATTAAATAGATTTAATTTCATCATGTTGAAATATTTTCATGAAAAAACACACCATCAATCTAGTTCTCCATCCAAATTACAGATAGAAAATATAATTTTTTCATTCACTAGACTATTGAGAATTTAAATGTCTTTTTCTTGGTACTAATACATTTGAAACTAGTGTATCAGAATACCCACTAAAATAAAGTGTATTTTTACTAATAAAGGGCTCAAAAAAAATTTATTCCCTTCTTTATTGATTTTTATGTCCAACAAGATGCATAGAATGATAAAGTTGTGTGAGAATAGCATTGAGATGTTTCATTCTATCTCATGTAATGTTCGGATTCTCATGAGGAAAATCATTGTATTCTTTGTACCGCTAAGTGATAACATCATGCATTTGGGTTTCATCCACTGATAGAAACCAAAAAACATTGTGTGAAAAGGAATAATCATAGTGGAAAACCTCATAACCATGAGAAGTAAAAAATAAGATTCCTATATCACGGAAATTTACTTTAATCTATGACACCTTATTCTTATCCTACATCACAAATGATCATAGTATATTTAAATCCTTCATGATCATTTTTAAAAAGTTTTTTAATTTGCAATGAATATCCATCAGGAGTTTCAAACTTGGTGTGAAGTAAGTCCCAACATTATGCACTCGGTGATGATCAAGTCTATCTCATTACTCCCTTTTTGGAGTGAATTCCACTATGTACCTCTTTTCTAAACCCATATCCATGTGTAGTATCAATATAGGGATGCAATTTTATGGAAACCACTATATACATTTTTTTCCAAAATTCTATGATATTTTCCAAAAAATTGGCTCATCCATGCACTAATCCAAATATATATCTCATGAAAAATACTTATAAATGTCCCTAAGTATTTCATTAAACATTACTTATCATAGATTCTAAGGGTTAAAAGAACATTTCCCTTGATAACAACAATAACAACTAAGTATTCTCGTTCTTGGATACAACATCATTTCTTGTTAATATTAATTACATTACATAAACACACATCATAGGACCATTCTATTCTGATTCCTTTAAAAACATTTTATAAAATACTTTCAATTAATAAAATATCTACAATGTCACCCATAAATATCTTCTCATTTAGTACTCATAATTAAAAACCTTTATTCATAACATGGGGAATGGAAACATAAGATATTTTGAGCTTAGATGACCAGTATGGTTAAATGAGGGAGTTACATAGGAATAACATGAGAATAATGGTATTACAACATAACAATAATATATTAAAACCACACCCTGGATAATGATGATTGAAATCGTAATTCATGCTATAAATATTGGAAGTTCATAAGTCCAAAACCTTAAGGGGATAAAAAGAATATGATCCCTGATATCATAACATTATCATAATTCATTTATTTGTGTAATATACATAAGAATAAAAAATATTATGTCAAGAATACCCAAAATGACATTCCTGACATGTTACGCTTGGACTGGCCACCTATGTACCTTCTTTGAACATGGGGTAACCACCAGGGTACCATATTATTCTTGATTTGGATAACCACCCATGCACCCTCTAGATAAAAGAACATTTATCATTACCGTAAGAATTGAAGCCAAATATTTGTCCCACCAATCACATAATGAAAAGGATATATATATATATATATATGTGTGTGTGTGTGTGTGTGTGTGTGTGTGTGTGTTCTTTGCACAAGTTCATAAAATATTCCCAATATCATAACCCATGAAATGAAATGGGTTTCATAAACATTTCAACATATCCTAAACTACAGAAACAATACATGTTTCATTGTAATTTCATAATTTCATCATTATATAACCCAGAGAAAAGATGTGGGTTCCAATATACTTCTATTATGGTATAACCCATGGAAGAGAAATGGGTTTCTTAAACATCATTTCATCATAAACAGAAACCATTAAACGAAATAATAATAATTGTATCCTTTTGATCATATATCCAATAAGGAATAGGTAACCTGAAAAGATATCATATTATATGGAAAATGGTTTTGAAATATAAATCACAAGGAATGTTTATTGGGGAAAAACATTTCATTGAAAACTAATTTTTTGTAATAAAACATTACTAAATATTTTGGAAATACTTTTCATTGAAAAAAACATGAAAAATTATAAAGAAATATTTAAAAATAATTTAAAACATTTCATGTAGAAAATATCATTTATTAATTGAAAAATATACTTTTTAAAATATAAAACATTATAAAAATTTATTTCATTGAAAATAACCTTCAAAACTTATAAAGTAATCTTCAGAGAAAATAATAGTCATGATAGTGGGAAATTTTTTACATTTTTTAGAAGTTAAGAAAATTTCCTTTAACATTTTTAGTAAATAAAAATGAATTTTATTTTTGAAAAATAAAAAAAAATATTTTTATAAAATGTTTTAAAAATTAAAACATGGGTGAAAAATATTCATTAATAAATAATTTTAGGAATTATAAAAACATTATTGAAATGTTTTGTTTAGATAACATGTTTATAGATGAAAAAGTGTTTTCAATGGAAATGATTATTTTATTAAAACATTTTTTTAAAGTATTGATTATATCAGGAGAGGAATATTAGTTGAATACATTTATTCTCAAGACATAAAAAGAGGAGAATAAAATAATTAGTTTCTAGAGAGATATATCATAAGATTCTATCATCACAATAATTATTTTAAATGATCATGATAAACAATGACATTGTAACATAAAATCGTTACCACTTTGGTAAATTTGAAAATTTACCCACATGAAGGAATAAAGTTAAATTATACTTAAAATATCATGAGGATTATTAAATTCATGATATTACATGTCAAATGGGTTCCACATACACTTCGTACTAGAAGATATGTGTAAAACATAATCATATTTCTTCAAAAAACAATTGAGAACAAAATCCCTGGAATATTTAGTAAATATTGAAAGATAAATCCCATAAAAGAGAGATACAAAAATTTATATTTAAATAATAATAATTTTATTTATACGTTTGATCCAATTTGTTCATATGAATTATAAAAAACAACAAAAATGAAACAATTATTTACTGTGGAAATTTGTCAAGGAAAATAAATATGAGATAGAAATACCTTACCTCATTAGATATATTTTGAATTAGAATATAAAATAAAGAATAACATAAAATAAAAAATTAAATATTGATAAAATTTGGGTAAAATTTATATAATATGTAGAATTGTTGTTATATACACCAAACAAAAGAAAATATTATTAAATTGGCATATGCCTCCCAAAAATAAAAGAGAGACTAGAAATATCTTCCCATTAGTCTTGAATTAAATTATACACATTAAAATATTAAATTTAATAAATATAGGTTTGTTATAAATCTATTAAAAATAATTATTTATACATGTCATCCCATATATGATTTTTATTTGTTCATATGTTGCCCATTTATAAACAATTTTGTGGTAAAATTTCATTTAGGGTAATAACAGATTTGTTTTCATAAATGTTTTATTTTTTTATTTTTTGTCCTATTAAATCAATAATGAATTCATAATAACCATATTTTCATCCATGAAATAAATATAATATATTTTCAGTATATACATATTCAGTGTAATCCAGAATGTTTTGTTATTGAAAATAAAATCCACTATTCACAGAGATGGTATGTCGTACGTACGTGTGAATGATGTTTCCATTTTCATTCTAGATTTAGAGAAGGAAATTTAAATGAAATATTATTATTTATAAATTATTTTTATGTAATATATATCACATAAGTTTGTTAAGACCATACATTTTAACTTCAACGTAAAGAGTGAATGAATCACATCGCTTCTTTTTGCGAAAGTCGGCTGTACACACGATCGATGATATCATGTTCCCAAAATTGGAAATATTTAATGAATGTGTGATATAATAATTTCAAAAGACTTATAATATTATAAATATCATATATAAAAAATAATTTCATCATTATTTCCCACTGTGAAATGTGTTAAAGGAAAAAAATGATGTTGGCTCGCGAGGTGGTAGTCTGTTGTTGACACGAAGGATGAATCTGTATCCCATTTGATGGAAATGGTGATGGTTTTTGGTTATTATATAAATATATATATATATGGAAAATAATAATTTTATTTCATCATCATGGTATAATAATAATTGAAGGTAGTGGAAGAAGATGTAAAACAAAACGCTCGTTGATGAATGATACATATTCTTCAGGTATCCTCCTTAGGTTTGCACCAAAATCCATCATAGGATACATTTTTGGCCCAAATAAGATTTATAATATTAGAGGAGAGAATTTGGTAATTGATTTGGGTAGGTATTTTCATATCCAAAAGGGTTTGAAGGTGTGAAGTGGATATGAGAGGGTGTTTTCTTTTATAATTGTGGTGAGGGGAATACTAGTAATTATTTCAAAATAAAAAATTTCACCCACGTTTTTTCATGTCATAAGGCACCAAAGGTGGACAATAATAAATCCCAAAAGATATATGGTCTAAATATTCCCACAAAATTAGGGTTTTAAATTTTTTTTAACCCGTATATTTTTAGTTTGACCCCCCCCCCCCCCCCTCGGTAAATGAATTTTCACCTTAATAGTGGTAAATAATTTTTAATATGTTTATTATTAATTTTGGTCAAAA
Organism: Viscum album; assembly: GCA_963277665.1. Taxonomy (NCBI): domain Eukaryota; kingdom Viridiplantae; phylum Streptophyta; class Magnoliopsida; order Santalales; family Viscaceae; genus Viscum; species Viscum album. The sequence goes on along the minus strand of OY728135.1, from coordinate 243,062,424 downwards.
ATTATTTTGAACTTATTAGATAATAAAAATAATGAGAATTTATAATATTTAATCCAATTTCTAGCTTACATTGACAAATGTGGATAATTTTAGTTTAAATTTAATCTGGTAGACGTGATGAAAAAGAACGTTTTTTTATGAGAAAATGATCATATGTTTACACTATTATTAAATCCGAATCGAATATAAAATTGATTAAAATGAACTATATGATATTAATGGATTTATAATTGTACTAATTTTACTTTGAAATAATTTTAAAATATGATTTTTCTTTATAAATAAATTTAACTCATAATTTTTTTTCAATTAAAATTATGTATTTTCACTATTCATCATAAAAATGAAACTTACATAAAAATAATAAATAATTAAACTAAGATTATTTTGACATTAAAATTAAAAAATTTCCTTTATTTTATAAAATTAATTTTCTAATAGTGTACAAAATATTTTTTATTATTGTGCACAAAATTAAATAATGATCATTTTTCTTGAGAAAATGTTATTTTATAAATGGATAATAACTTTTCTAATCATTAAAGACTTTTTATCAATATTTTTTATTTATATAAAACCATTATAAATAATATTTAAAATGTATTTATTAATACTTATATCACTATTTTTAATGGTTAGGTTTTAAGAGCCTTGTTTAAATAAATATAATATATCATAGTTCTATTAAAACTATGGGTCATGTGTAACAGAAGAAAACCCAGTGATGCATGTATTGAAAAATTAACATGGATTTTCATGTCACTTAATAAAAACAGAGTGTTTCATGGAATGAAAGATAATATCCATCTTTAAGTCAATGAAAAATATATAAAGGATTAAATTTATTTAAAAAAAATATTCATTCAAAAAATCTCAGGGTGTTACTTTCAATATACATGTCATTATTAATATTGAGATTTTTTAGCTTAGGATTTAGTGTGATTGTAATTTCACATTCTATTTACCATTATTAGTGAACCTATTGATAATAAATTTTATCCCAAGGAGGTTTATCTTATTTATTTTCTTCAATCAATGTTTCTTGTTTCCTATGGAGTATTAATTTTTCATAACCACATAGATCCCGACATTCAACGTTGATTGATAATTAATTTAACCTTTATTAGTTTTTTTATTGTGATGAATCATGGGTGTGTTGATTGTGTGTGATTAGGGTGTGAGGATACATAGTTATGGATGCACTATTCAATGGTGTCATGTGTTTTAGACCATTCAGATTACATTGTTCTGTATTTGTGTTTCCAGAGGATGGTACATCCTGAAGCATGGATAAAAATGCAACAAGTCCAATGGGCACTTAATCCACAAAACTCAATCATACTCTAAATATAGTAGGAATAGTCTGTAATATTATGTTATTATCGTACCCCTAACTTATTCCCACATGATTTATATCTCACCATCACACGAAAATCACACCAAATCATATAGGCATGTAATCCAACTATTCCTAAATTTTTCATGCATCAACATACTTATTGATGCACTATTTGAAATCTTGTTCCCATACATACCTTGGGAAATCTATATACAAACTCCAACCAATCTAGTGTATCTATTCCAGAAAGATGTTCAATTCCTATATTAATTTACGCCCATGAAATTTGATGCCTAAACTATCCACTCCAAGGTTGTCATCAAATAAAATGAACATTTATATACCATTATCATAAGAAAATTAATAACCATATGGAAAACATAACGATTTGATCAATTAATAAATATAACACCTATAATTTATTCAAGGAAACATAAAAATAATTATCACTAACTTTTAAATAATTAAAAATATTTTTTAGATTCCATTTTTCAATCACATATAAATATTTACATGCCATGCTACATAAGAAAGAAAATTTAGCTGTGGTTTTTAGTGGAGGTCTACAAAATTACAATAAAATTTATTCTTTTTTAACAGCTATTTAAAAACAATAACTACAGAAAGTCTATTTATTAAAAAAAATTCATTAATTTAGCGGTTATTTTCCAGTGGTAGTTAAAATCATCAGTAAATATTATTAATTTTATATTTTTTTTATAAAATTTTACATAGTAGGTTATAAATTCATACATGAAGATAATAATAATAATTATACAACATTAAGAAATAATATACTTTTAAATTAATTTTTAGTTATTATATTTTATTAAAAAAATTATTATTTATTAATTTTTAAAAACTAATTATTAATAATTTATAATTCACTGAAAATTAAAATTTCTCAATAATTAAATATTAATATATAATAAAAATTATATATAATTAATATTTATTTATTATTTAAAATTTTGATTAATTATTATTTGTTCATAATAAATAATAAATAATAAATAATAAATAATTACAATTTATGATTCAAAAATAAATTAATTAATGATTAGAAATACGTAGTCCCTAATTATTATTAATTAAAAATATAATAAATTTGTCAATTAATTATAATTACTGTTTATTAATAATAATTAATTTTTTGTAATTAATACTTATTTACTAATTTTTTACAATAATTAATATTTACTAATTTTTAATTTTTAATAAATAATTATTAATTAATGTTCAAATTAAATTTTAATTATTAACTATTAAATATTTATTAGAATTTATATTTTTACGTAATGATTACTAATTAAAATTACTAATTAATTATTAATATAATTACATTTTAGTTATTAATTATTAATTATTACATATTATTTCATATTATAGTAAATTAATAATTATTACTTGTTAACTATTATATATTTATATTTATAAGCTATTAATTATTTAAAAAAATTTCTAATTATTGTTTATTATATTATTTTTTATATTATTTTTTATTACTAATAATTTAATATTATTCTTAATTATTAATTAGTTCTTATAGAGATGGCGCTACTCAGGAGATCTCACTTGACATGACTCTGTAAATTCTTAAATACTAATTCCATTCATTGGTGATTTTTTCCTCAATTTGAATGATGTATTTGTTTGGAAATATGTGTATTATTTTGTAGTGGGTGGTAGTTAACATGGGAAATTATATTCAAATATTGAAGCTATGTGGGTTTAAATATGTGAAATTGATAATAAAAGACAAAAACTAGTACTTAATGCTTGTTTGGGACCCAGAAATGAAAACATATAAACAGAAGAACAAAAAGATTATGAAATTTAAATTTAAATAAGATTTCAACATCATTCTACAATAAAATAGGTCCTTAAATGGAATTAAGGCCCTTTTTGGTCCTTAATATACATTTTCATTCAATATTTAGAAATAATGGTTTAACTAGTATGTCTTTAGAGGGCCTTTAGCATGCCAAATCATCTTCCAAGCATATCATGAGTGAAGAATAATTTCCTTTTTTTGTAGAAAACTAAGTATTTCTTAAGCATTGATTGAAGGATTGTAAGTTTCATTTCAACCATTATGCTACATATTCTTTTAGGTATAAGACTAGTGGTTTTGATTATTTGAAGAAACAACTATTCATATTTTAGAGCTTTAATAGTTATAGAATTTCAAGGCTTGGTAAGGGATTTTTTCATTATATTATACCCATGATGGAGCTCATGGTACGGAATTGGGGATCCAATTACATCTTTCTAAAATTCGAAATCATGATATTTTGGGAATGGGATCCATCCATTGATCAAAAAATTTCCAAAAATTATATCATGTATGTCTATATTCATATAGATATTCTGAACTCTTTCTTCTAGAAATCTCAAATCATGTATCATATTACATCAACGATTAGTGTCCCAATAAAATTTTATTTTGAAATATAGTGGGAATGGTATGATCACTACTCTATATTTTAAAAAAAATGAAATTTATGCTTCTCTAGTTGAGACATACATTTTTGGATACTAGGGAAAACTAGTTTCAATAGAATATTTAGTATAGATGTTTTCCCTTTTTTCATGGATTAAGAATATGATGGGAATAAAATATAAAACATTAATTGAAGATTAACTTGTTATTGTTGCAATAATTCTGTTAATTTTTGTTTATGTTATGGATTTAAAATGTGGGGATGTGATAAAGCTATATTGAGGAATATTGTACCTTTAGTGAAAAATGATTTCTCTACCATTGAATCCTATATGAATTTTTCTATAGTTCTGGTCAAGCCCACCATATAGAGAACATATAAGTTTCAAATTTAATATTTTAGGTTTCAACATGCTGAAAATATTAAAGAAGTGTGTACCTCTCAGTTGTCTCTGAAATTTAATAATGTGGGACCCATTCAATATGTAACTCAATATATGTAGGATAATCAAAAGTAAGGGAAATGGAATTTTAAAAAGTTCTATGACTCTTATAATGATAATAAGACCAAATGGATTTATGAGGATAGTTCATCTATGAGTGATATTGAAATTTAAAATGTGGATTTGAAGTATAAGATGTTTTTGAAATCTGGGTATTATAAAGGGAAAATGATAGTGGGTGAATGTTACATGGTGTAATTTTATAAATATAGTGTTGCAATCAGAGGTAGTGTTGTAGTATCTACTTCAAACCAGATTATGATGGCCTCAACGATGAGATTAAAAAACCCAATATCCAATTTCAGTATTATGTGATTTTAAACAAGAGATATAATGAGGTTTCTTCCCCTAAAAATAATGGGAAAGTAATTGGGTCTACCCGAGGAAAATTGGCCTCTATAATCCACTGAGAAATTATGAAAAGGAATTCTTGGATAGGTTCATATCTAGGAACACCATTTATGGGGGTCTTGATTATACAGATATCGATTTTTTTAAATATTATCAGAGAAGCATTTTGGTTAGTGGTATTGATGCTTAAAAGAAGGTTTTCACTCTCATTTATACATTGGAAAATGATATTACTATCAAACATGATGTTTCAAGGAGTTAATATATCATACACATAGTAGAGGGATATTCCCCTTCTATTATATTAAGATAATATTTATATGATTCTAGGTTTTTTTGTAGAAATTAATATTTTTAGAAGGATATAGATACAAATATAGAAATATGCTCTCATGCTCGATCAAAAGAATCATCTGGAGCTGCTCCATGGACCACTTTAGTTAGTGGTATTTATGCTTCTAATAATGATGAGAATATTTCCCCTAGTCTATTCAAAAAGTTATTTGATATAAATATCACATAAAAATTATATTTATGGTGGTATATAGGTTAAAGTAACTAATAACACTATATACGTTGAAATATGAAAATCTAAGAAAACAATGATTCTTGTTTGATGACATAAATGTTTTAAGAGTGTAAGGTGCACTGATAAGATTAGTCTAATAGAGAAAGAAAATATATATTATCCTTCCACGTATGTTTACATTTGAACCAAATAAATGATAACACTAGTGTGTAGTAAGGTGATTCATACATGAAACTTTTTTTAATTCTCAGGGTGTTTGGGGTATAACTTGTAATATGGGTACTCAATCCCATGATACTTGAAAATGTTAACATGATATTATTTGGTTTTTTAATTCATACTCTTTACTTATTGTCATAGTATTTCTTTTTTCTGGGCCTTTTCATGAAGTGAAATATTAGATTTACTATTGTTGGTTGGAGTTGAAGCTTCAAGGGTTCCCCAACTACTTAATGTGCACATTAAATGAGAGGATGACATATCTAGTTTAATTTGAATTTTTTGATTTTGTTCTCATTATTAATGTCAATTTTTGAATATCATCCCATTTTTTATATTTTTTTTAAATATAATAATGAATTTTGGTTTTCAAAATCATGGTTCTAAATATTTCTGAATATTAACTTGTGTCGTTCCAACTGTTGTATTAATTCTGGTGTCCCAAATTGAATTTCCCAACATTATAATGAGTATAAATTATGTATGGGTTCACTCCATAGGGAGACTTAGAGTGATTTTTAACTGTTGTTTATGGATAATTAATAAAATATTTTCAAAATTTAGAGTCATTTATTGATGGTTGTAAGTGTTTTTTAGGATTTTTGATTGGTTTTCTTCCTAAATTCATTACAAGTATACTGAAAAAAAGAAAAAAAATATGTTATTAACAATTAGTGAGGGTAATGAATTAGTTTTTCAGATCATTTGTTAATGTTTTCATAAGTAAATATAATTAATTTTTTGTGTTGTTAATCATAATCCCCAAATATGAGATTCAAATGTCAAGAAATATCATTGGTCCGGTAAGATACTTTTTATTTAATAGAAATCAATTTCTTGCTTTGAATGTAATTTCATAAGATTTGTTATAAAAGTAAACCATTTGGAAAAAATGGATGTACACTATGGCCAGTGGTTTAACAATAATCATTCCCTTTTGGATACCTATATACACTATTAATGATCTGATACAGAGTTTCTAGATATAAAACAAAATAAAAGCATAGGGATTGATAATTAGATGAAACTTCAGAAACACAAATAGTTAAAATCATTTAGACAAGATACATCATTATCCACAGTCCCAACACATTGAATAAACTAGGTACTCATTGAAAAAATTACAATAAACAATCTACAATTACCTCTGAGTTTCATTATATTCATAAAATGAAGATAAGTTTCCAAGCCACAAAAATACAGAAATCTCTAAAAAAAGGCTTGAACAAGTTTCAAGATACCCCTCTGATGGGATGATTGCATCTTGAATGAATATACCCTCAAAACATTCCTAGACATATTTCATTTTTATACCCCTAATGTCTATGAGTGGTTAGGGTCATAATGTTGAGTTAAAAGGAGGTTAAGGTGGTAAATGGGAAGTGGGTGGATGTCTATATACTAGTGCACTGATGTGGCACGCTGTTAGTTTAACTGTGCGCCAACAATGATATTGGTTGTGTTCATATGTTTTTTGAGGCATAATGTTTTATGCAGATGTTTCATAGATTCTATAATTGTACATAGACCATGCACATGGTTCTGTTTCTATAGGTTCCATCTCACCTGATTTGAGGGATGGTTCATACAATTTAGATATCCATTCAGGTAGCATGCCGAGTTACACTACCTCCTCACATGCTCACCCAAGATGGTTTACTAATGGATCCACACAGTTGTTTAACAATTTGGCAGGAATGTGTTTGGGTATTTCTTGAGTCTCAATGATCTTCATGGTTTCCTGGGGTTGGGTAAACTATTTAGGTGACTTATTAGTAGCCTCTAACCATGTTAAAAATGTTCTAAATTCCTCTAATTTCTAGTTGAAATTCCCAATTAAGGAAAAAAAAATTTGACCAACCATTGGATGACTAATTTCCTCCTATCAAGATATGTTAATATTTTAAAAAATGAAAAAAAAATCCTAAAACCCATTTTGATGGTGTTTTTATGTGTAAAAATTCTATTGGAAAGTAAGTTCACAAAACTCTCCCACACATGATTGGTTGTTTGACCTCAAAACATGCATTGAAAATCATCTAATAAGGGCTATAAAAGAAACAAGTATAAATTTCACAAAATATATTTAAAAAATTAAAGTGAATTTGCGATGAATAAATAATTATATTAGTTCCTTGATTCTTAATGAATCACCAACCTATGAAGATTGACACAACATAGGCTCAATTCAAAGCCTTTGAATATTCATTATTAAATCATTTCCTGTTTAAAACTAAATGTTTACTTCTTCATTTAAAATATTATTCCATCATCCACATCCATATCATCACACACTTATGTAGGAGAGGAAAATATCTCATCAACACTAATTTGTGGGATATCACTTTTACAGATCACAAAATCTCATCGACTTGTAGCATTGAGGAATGATGAACGGTCTAAAAAACATTTGGCATTATTTTTCATATATAACTTTTTTTCCATTGGTGTGAGATACAAGCATTAAAAGTTTGGTACCCATAGTTTTAAATATATTATCTCGATAAATTTGGAAAGAAAGTATTGATATCATGAAATTAATACAATGTAATAACCACTACTTTAGTATCAACAATTTCAATAATAAAATTCCTCCTATGCCTTAATTGAAATAAATTTTATGGTGATCCTTAATTCAAACAACTCCATCACAAAGATAAATTTTAAACAATTTTTTTATGAATGAATATATAATGTTTTATCTTTGAGTTTCAAATTCTCATTGTCATCAAAAATAGAATCATTAATCACGACATATGATTAATTTAAAACATAATTCTCTATTATAAAATTTTATTTAGATGATTACAATGTGTGACTTATATTACATCCCTTTATATTCATTCCATGAAAAAAAATCATCATTGAAAATGTCAAGGAAATGACCATGTGGTGTGTGAAAAGTAATCTACCCCCCATACATTAAACTGAGCATATTCCATTTTGTATATAGTTAGGTTGTGGTGGGTTGGTTGAAAGATTTATGAATGAGAAGGAGGAATGAAATAAATAAATTAATGAGAATGTGAAAAGAGAAAAACACCCCTATATAATGGTCATATAATAGTAATAAGTTATTATATAATAGCCCTCTGAGAGGAATAGTGTATCCATGAAAAATTAATCATCAACCTAATTTCATAGACATAAAAAGAAAAATTAATGATGAAATAAAATAATAATATCCACAATTGGAACAAATATGATCACACAATCATGCTTTAGAAGAAAAAACAATAACAATTTATTGAAAAATTCAAGTTCAAAAGGATGAATAAGAAGGTTAAGTAGAAAGGGATGGAGACTCAAAAAGAAACTACCATCCTTTTGAAGTACCGATTCCAAATTGGTATAGGAATTGAGCATGGCCGGCCTAATCCCATGTCAAATATTTGGTGGAATATTCATAGTATATTCCCTGATGTGGTGGAGTAGTAGGCAGAGTTCCCTCTTTAGGTGGGGTTTTTGTTTTTTATTCTCCCATATAGCAGGTCCAAGAAGGATCTATTTGAGAGGAAGCAACCCTGTACATATAGTAGACATGTTGTTAGTATAAGGTTTAAGAGAGTTTTCTTTACAAGCTGAAAGATTCTATCTGACAATGAGAAAATTCTACCATCCCATCAACCACATCATAAAAATATTTATCACCTTTCCACTAAAAATCTAGATCTCTATAAGGACTTCCGGAAAGTTCATATTTATAGGTGTACAAATAATATGTTGGTGGGGGAATTTATGTGGTTTTTCTAGATGTGTGGTACTATTCTATAGTAAGGATAACACATTCCAAAGTGGTAGGTGGAGTGGTTACATCATGGGAGACCTCTAGAGCCTTAAACCTGAATCATTAGAATATATAGTGCATGACATCAAGCTCATGCTTTTGAACATGTATATAAATAGAAATGTCAAATGTGGTAGGTGGGTTAAATGTAGTGAAATTTTATATATCAAAATGAATTCCAATAATTTCATCCAATAGAGTGATGTAGGGGCCACTAAACATGTATCCCATGGATTTATGAACATGTATTGAAGGAATTGTTTGAAGATAAAGGATAGGATGATTGGTGTCCTGATAATCATTGATTGAAAAAAGGGTCTGACATTTATTTTAGTATCTGACCTATGAGTGTATAAGGTGGTTATGATTTGGTTATGTATATGATGGGTGGGGTTTGGATCTTGGAGGCTTTATCTGTTTGGGGTACATAGGTCTGTTCAGGCTATGAAATAGTGGGACAAAATTCAATAGTTATTATGGGGTCATAATCTTAGTATCTCTCATTATATTTGTTGTCACCCTCAAAATAATAATCATAGATGTCTTCTGGGATGGGTAACACACCCAAATCTAAACAATACCAGTGCTTTAGAAGGCAGAATATGACATCACCAGATGCTTCAAAAAAATATCCATCACCATAATTGGAATAACATTTGTATAATGGAAAGGTTGAATATAATCCAAGTACAAGTTCCATAAAGTTGTGGTTATGAATGGCTAGTGATTTAGTGAGACATCCATGAGAAATAAGGATTTTATAGCTCATCAAAATGTCAAATAGCCTAAAGGCAATGAGGATCAAAATAGCAGTGCAAGATGAACTTGATAGTGACTGGCACATAATATCTATTAAGGTAATCCTTCTTTGTAAATTTGAGGTTGGGGCAAGAGATTTTATTGAAACCAAACGTAAATTCACTTTTAGAAGAGGCCATGGAGAGGTGTGGGTGGATTCTTACCGGCAGTAGAACATCAAATCATTGAGATGGAATAATATAGAAACCAGTAGTTGTATACTTTCAGTTTCATTATGTAATGCCGAAATATTTCATGGAATCCTAGAAATATTATAAAATATACCTTAAAATTGAGTTTTTTGAAACATTTGTTTCTTCGAGTGTATATTGTTATGTTTCAACAAGGATTATTTCGAAAAAATTGAATAAACCGTAGCATTAAAATCAAAATAAAAATTTAAAAAGGGGGTGGGAGAGGGTTAAATCATTGGGATTCCCTAACCTAATGGATTTAGGAGAATGAAAAATGTAATGAATGGATAAGAAGTAAAAGGGGATAAGAAAATAAGAAGAGGAAGAAAGAACCATTGGGACTGACTTGGACGAAGAATAGGGAGAGAATGAGCATAGTGGTTGAATGTGATAAAATAAGGAAGGGTGATCATGTTTGGGAGGGGGGTTATTTCAGGATATGAGGGTTTAAAATGGGTTGGTATAATTATTTATGTATTGAAATTTAGTGGAATTTAAAAATACACATGGTTACTGTGCACAAATTGTTTAACCATACGAGAACTATGATAGAGCTACTTGATTGGGAGCCCTCTTATACATTTTCATTGCATGGGCTGGTTAGTTGTATAGGCCTCCTAATCCTACTTCTGGAATGGGGTTCTACCATTCAAGGTTGATGTCCATTGTTTTTTTAATAATGAAAAAACCATGTATATGTGTTTTCATTTGATTTTTTTTTATTTTCCCCCATTTGAATTAATTTTACCCATTATAATAAAAACATTTTTTCCATGACTTTTTTAAAGTTGGTTTAAGGGTTCCATACGACATCTAAATATTTCATAAAAAATATTCAATTGGACATATATCACATTATATAAATCCTATAATTAAAACACAGAAAATTAAATATACATCACATGCTCCCATAAGAAACTCACTAAATAACAAATATTTTGATAATTTTTTAATTACCAAATACCTCCCATTCGTTTCTATATTTTATGTCTCAAGCATGACATATATAGGCATCTTGATTACCTAAAATTCACGATGGAGACAATTCCCACCATGTTCTTAATTTGAAAATAGAGTTTGGAAGGTTTCATGTTAAATTTGAATGTTTATTCATCTTCTCTAGTAATATCCTCCACACCACGGTGAAATACATTGATCACTATGAATGGCCCCAACCCTCCGGCCCTTGATTTTACATCAAAAAATATCAGATGTGAGTCAAAAAAGAAAACATGATTGTAGTGCTGGAATGATTTTTGAGAAATCAGGTTTTTATGAACCACATTTTCCCTCTCTTTATAAATAATTGAATTTTTATATGCCTCCCAGAAGATCTCATCTGGATCTAATAATTGGAGTTTTCACTTATCCCCTTTAGCTTTCAAATCATAGTTCAATGCCTTGAACATCCAATACTCCTTGTGTTCATGCTCCATGGGTAAGTGGAATGGATTTATAAATAAAAATAAAAATAGAGAAATGATCAATGATGTTTTGAATGATGTTTAGTATGTCCATAAATAATCTTTGAGTTTTTTAGACCAATATTGTTTTGATAGTAACACTATTTTTCTTAATTATTTTTTTATTTCACAATTTTAAACATCCACATTCCCACTAGACATGGGATGGTATGGTGTCCCCATATTTTACTTCACCAGACATTTCATGAGTACATTTCTCATCATTTTGTTATAAAAATGTTTTTCCCTTATAACTGATGAGGTATTGGGTACACCAAACCGTCTGGATATATATTTTTCTCAGAATTGAGATGACAACCTCTTCCATATAATGGGTTATGATATGGTATTCCATAAATATAGAAACAATATAAAGACATACTAGAAATTTTTTATTACCCTATGATAGTGGAAATGGCCCAATGAAATCAATACCCAACACATAAAATACTTCCACTTCTATTATGGGATACTATGGTATCTCAGCTCTATGCTTAGTATTACCCGTTCATTGGAATCGGTAACACTTTTCCACAATGATTCAAGAATACTTATGCATTTTTACCCATAAAAATATGGATTGTAATATTTTCGAAATTGTACGGTCAAGATCATGATTTTCTCCAGTAGGGGATGAGTGGAAAAATTCCAAAATTCCATTAACATCAACTTCATGTATGCATTAGTTAATTATTCTATCTCCACATGATCATAAAATCAGTGGATCCTCCTATAAATAATTCTTTAACTCTAATTGAAAATATTTCTTCTATGTATTTGAGAGATTAGGTTGGAGAACTACCATGTACATGTAATTGTAAATATCTATGAACCATGGATGAAGTTAAACCATTATTGAAAAAAATACTCATTATGGAAGTCTTCCTCTATCTCCCTATAATATTATTCATCAAGGTGTCGTAACTCCAAAAGGGAGAGATGATCATCAATAACTTTTTCACTCCCCTTATTATCGTGAACCTCTATATCAAATTGTTAGAGAAGAAGAACCCATTGAATCAACTATGGTTTAGCATATTTCTTTTGTAGTAGGTAAATGAGTGTTGAGTGATCAGTATTACATAAATTTGACTTCATATTCATAATGCATGCAAGAATTAATCAAAACAAGTATTCAAAAACTCCAGGATGTATAAAATAATCACACCAAAAGAATCAATAATATGAATAAGATTACAGACAATATGTAAGGACCCCAAATTTGTGTAAATAATAAAAATATTTCTTGTCCTCCCTTGACTTTCTAGTACATTCGTCTTTAATTTACCTTCTCTCTATGTATACATCATACATTTATTAGGATTGATGTAAAATATTCATTTTCTAATAGTGTAAATTAGATACCAAGGTATATTGTTCTATCCCAGAAGACACATGACAAGAACCATAGAGTTATATTCAACTTTCGCAACCTATATTTTGAAATGATGACATAGATAGGCTAGTTTCCTTCATATTCTACTATAATGTAATGGAATATTTTGCACCATAAATGGACCTAAATCCTAAAAGAAATGGCTTGATAAAGACCGTCACCAAACATCCTACACTCATATATCTATCAAGAAAACACATTTCAACATTCATAATTAACCTTGTTGTGGGAGGTTCCCATTTTTTCTATCTTACTTGTAGACCATGGTTGACATTTGAGTTCTGAAAGGATGTTGTAATGATGTTACATAACATCAATAACTTGGCTACAACATTGATAAATTTCCCTAATTCCACCATCAGAAATTTAAGTCATACCTGAAGATAAATCATTTATTAAGAGTGCATTCTATACTATTGTTCTGATTTTCCCATAGAATACAACATTCCACTCCAAAAATAACTCCAAGAACCATCATTTCTGTTCCCTTTTGATCGAATCCCATGAACCAAACTTTGAGCATCGCCTATATAGAGTCTCTATTAATGTTCGATTTTTTCACCTATATTGGGAAATACCAAACCGACATCACCCATTATACCTACAATAAAATGTGTAATGTTATCTCCTATTGTGGAATTAATAAAAATTGAAAAAATAAATCTAGGACCACACCTAATTACTAACCATTTTCATCAGTTTGAATCATCTGATTTCTTATTCTGAAAAAATGTTGATTTTACCAAGAATTTCATTACACCAATGTTTGGATGTTGAGTTATTGGTACCACTATAATTATGTATCATTTCATGGAAATCAAGAATAAAGAACCTAACCAATTATGATCCTATAAAATGAATATATTGGATTCATTGACCATCATGATATTCTCATAAATTTTCATCTGGTTTGGGTTCAGAATTTAATCATGAAAAGCAGGGTAAAAGTAAGCTTCCTTGATAGAAATGGTTGGAGTTAGGTACCTAGGGAAATGTAGTGTTTCACTAGAACAGTTGGTATTCCAAAAATCATTTTCACCAAGGCCCAATATCTATCGAATTCCCCCCTGTATCTCTTCCAGCCTATCAATCATGGAACATTACTGGCTTGATAGCCTTACTTGATGAGTGGAAAAATCACTCCAGTCATCCCCATTCCTATCATCCATGAACCTTTCCCAAAAAAATTTACCTACAAATATTTCCCCTGAAAAAATGGGCTTGCATGGATTGATTTTTTTCCTCCATGTTACGAAAACAAATACCCCATCCTCCACTAGCATTTTGATTCAATTCCATGAAGCCCAGTGTCAACAACTAGATTGATTAGCATCCCAAATATATTTTGAATAATCATTTTCCACCATTGTGATGGTCCTCGTCAGAGGATTGATGATGGATAGAACATGCATCTAAATAGATGTAAGGACACTATTTTCTAATGAAATTCTTCCTCCAAATAGAGGAACACTATTATTCTAGCTGAGAATTCTTCATGAAATTTGATTAATAATTTTTTTTAAAGAACCTTATTTACTCTTTTTCGGATAACAGAGAGACATATTAATCATCACTAATTGTCTTCAATGAAATCCCATCTTGGATTGAATCCCAAAGCTTTACCATTTGAAGAATTTTTTTGAACATGAAGACACTACCCTTTCATTGATTGACAATTTTTTAAAAAATAATTCTATATATTGAAATTATTTTATTAAACTCAGATATTGATATTTTCTTTCCATTAATTAAAAATAGAATGTCATCACCAAACATGAGATGAAAAAATATTCCATTATCAAACCTATTTTAATAGGTCCAAATCTTTTTACCTAAAATTCATTGATGAATATTCGTTGAGAGCATATCCTGAGCCATGATAAAGAGAGAGGGTGATAATGGTTCGCCATGTATGAACCCCAGGTTGATTTAAAGAAAACAAATCATTCCCTATGAGAGATATGTTTAACCATGGAGAGTCAAAACACTTGAAACATAAGTCGCAAAACATCCATTGGATCAAAAATTTCCTCATCGCCCTTAAAATGAATCTCAATTATATGTAATCAAATTATTTTTTTCATATCAACCTTTAACATAAGGGTGGATCCCGCTTCCTTTTTAAGTTCCTATATCATTTCGTTATGTTTTCCAATAAATCATTGGATACTACTCCCATGTACAATCCCATGAGGTTTTTTTATATTATTTTTGGAATGACGCTACAAAGATACACATTAATGTGAGTTGAATGAATTTTATATGAAACATTACATACAAAAAATGGTTTAATCTGGTTTATGACGGTGGGGTAATTTACTTGAGGAATGTAAAAAACATTTTTGGAATAAGTATATCTATTAGGCAATCTAACTCTAAAAAAATCAAGAACCTCCCTCCAAATTAAAACTCGCTAATGTTATAGGATTCAAAATAAAATGCTCCTTGAAATAAATACACCGCATGGGAAAATTCATGATTCATAGTGGTCATGGATTCCTTTATCTCTTAAATTCAATAAATTTCCATTAACACACAATTTTCAGTATCATTAATTATTATTGGAATTAAATTAATTAATGTATCTTCACCCTCCTAGATATCTTGTAGTCTTTCATTAAAGGTGTTTGGTCATGCCAGTAGTACAAAAAAATCAAAATTTAGCTTCCTAATAACCTCCACATCTGAGATGAATAACCCTTCCTCTATACAGAGCTTAATCATTATATACACCATTTTTTCTATCAAACATTCCTTAAATTAAGAAGTGTTTCGGTACCCATACTCTAATGATTATGCGTTGGATTTTTTCTTGTATACTCTTTCGACCTCAATATGTTTTTAAGAAGTGTTTTAGTCTTCTCAATTAGTAATGAAAAACTAGAGTCATTCTATAACTCAATATGGGATTACTATATCTTTTCAATGTTAATTTTAAGGCCCTCCAAAATGATTTCACCATTATTGTCTATATGTATCAACTCTAGAATATCTATACTAAGACATTGAAGTGTCTTTTAGAGACACAATAAGCTTGTGTCCCTCTTAGGATGATCCAATGAAGATTTCACCATTTCAAATAACCATCTAGTTTATTATAGATATAGGAATAAAAAATCACATGCTCCAAGTATCCCCCTTCTTGAGCATCACTGTGAGAGGATAGTGATCAGATAAGGTCGTGATCAGGTGAGTGACTGAATCCATAGCGATGGTATCCATTCCCTGAAGGTGGGAAGTGAGTCGATCAATTATACACCATATCCTTATTGGTCAATGGAAATTATTACAAAATTTAAATTTATGACAAGAAAATCCCATGACCAACAAACCCATAGAAGCCAAAAAAAAGTTTGAAATTAGTCATTGGGTTGATAGAAACTATAGTACCTCAAATTTTTTCAAATACATCCATCACTATGCTGAAGTATCCTCCAATTAACTAAGGAAAATGAATAGGTCAGAAAGAGTGAAGTTTCATATAAAGGTTATTTATTTCAAGTGAATCACATTTTTCATAGAAAAATGAGAAAAAGAATTCAAATCAGGCTACTAAAATCCTGGTTGTGATGAACTGAGAAGAAGTCTCAACATGATCCAGATTTATTCCTAATTTACAATAAATCCAAATATGTTTTTTTCTTGTTCTATCACTCATGGTGTTAGATAATCCCCTATTATTATTGAAAGATATGATGTGTATCACACCCTATTTTGGTTCCAAAAATGCTAAAATATAAATTTTTTGATGATAAGATTCTGAGGCAATGAAGGTACTTTTAATATGATCCCCAAAACCTCGCACCTTCCATATGAGGATAATAATCATTAAAAAATAGAATGGGTGGCCATGTTTCCTGAGATACCAGACATAGTAGTTGATGTAGAAGATTAAGAATACCTTTCAATCTCTCTATTAACATGACTGAAATCTGCCAAAGCACCCACCAAAGAAGAAGGTCCATGGACGGTACAACATAATATTATCCTTTTATTTCATCACCTGTATACCCTAACAATATGAATTTGTATCATGATCCGGAAAGAGCCAATGATATGGGAAACACAACATCATGAAATATATAAATAATCAACACATGTTCCAGTGAGGGTTTGGATGCATGTATTTCCACCATATCAAACTTAGGTATCACCTTTAGACCCGAGTTTTCCATATAAAACATAGAATGAATTGGGTAGTGGAGAATGAGAATGGGGTGGGATAACTAGTGATTGTGACATGGAAATCAGACAGTCTATGGAATCCTTGATACCCATGGATGATTTGATCAGAAGAAGCTTTGGAAACATCACATTAGAACCAAAGAAAACAGACGTGGGAGGAAAACTTTTAGTGCCCCATGAACTGATAAAACTAGTCTGACAATAGCATTAGGAGGTAAAAGAGTCATGTTATATAAGGAGACCAACAATTTGGACTCGATGAAAATCATGTGTTCTGAACTCAAATTTGAAAAAATTTCCTCATTTAGAGCTTCAACATCACTAATTTTGTTTGTAGGGGATGATTCTAGAACCCGATCCTCTTCCTTGAAACCCTCGATCATAGCCATCAGGTTATGATTGGTGTCAACACCTCTTAGAGGAACCAAGCTAGATGGATCAACATCCGGGTTGGACACCTTGAAACTGAGACATATTCTTTTGCAAGACTCCACCATGTAACCCTAAAAACAACACTTCCTACACAACCATGGTAATTCTTTATAAACATTTATCCACCAAGAAAACCCATCTCCATATTTTATAAGAATAATAGAAAAAAGAAGCTCTACCAAGTCCATCACTACGTAGATTCGGGGGTTGGACACCTATTTCAAGTAGTGTGTGTCCTCATTCAATCATAAAAATCTCTTTAAACCATTGTTAAGGGATTCCAAAATATGATTATTTTGTAGTGGGAGTTGTAGCATGGAGTGACTAATATTGAATGCATCCACTCTTTAAACTTTCCAACGTGGGCATCCCATGATCATCAAGAAGGGTGACACTCATGGAACTGCATAAACATTCTTACCTAGACTAAGATGAAAAAAATTCTCATGGTTGAGGAGGTGAGTGTCGAAGGAAAATTAGGGGAAAACATAAACTACATTAAATTTTTTGAGAACCAATGAATCCCTAAATTCCCTAAAGAATGAAATGGAAGGATTAACTCAAATGAATCTAGCTACCGTCGAAAGATCAGGAAATGACATGCCTATGAGATATTTTCAATGGAGAAATTGACCATGGGGAAACTGTTGACTTGATCCATGCATATGGTGGAAATCATGATAGTTGGGATGCTTCAAATACATTGTTTGACTGATGTATCCAAAGGAACTACTAAGGAATCCTTAACAAAATTCACAAAAAGAACCCAGGAGGAATATTTGTAGCACCAAGAATCCCCGTAGGACCCTTCTCTACCATGTGAGTAAGTAAGAGGTCAGAGGAACACAGAGGAGTATACCATCATGTCTGTGGTGCGTTCTTTTCTGAATCCACCCATAACCAAGTGATATGTATGAACAATTACTTTCATGAAATCAAAAAATGGTCAAAATATAGAAAAAAATACTACCAATTTTTCTGTATCGATTTTTTTGATTTATTTGAACCTAATTTAAGGTATGAATTTCATAATAAATAGGCCTAAAGATAACATCGAGACCCTTCCTAAAGAGTTCCCCCAGATCATAATCACTAGAATCACACATGATATCGAACTCTTTATTACAATCTAGAGAAACCAAGATTATATCTTCAACAAAATTTTGATTCAATAGTTGAAATTCCACAACATAAGATTTATTAAATTCAAATATGACATCATTTGAGAGGATATTACACAATAGTTGATCTATTTTCTAAAAATCTCACACGGACTGTCGTTAAATTCCATTTGTCTATGGAAACATAGTATTGCATGGATTGAAGTTTGAATGGGAAGATTGGACATTAATTATACTTTTTTGGGATTAACTACAGTCCCTTTTTCAGGTATATAGTGGCCCAAGATGATAAACTTTTGTACCATAAAATTTTATTTTCCCAATTCAGAACAAAATTCATATGCTCACACAACTTCTAAACTGGATCCATGTTTCTAAAACAAGGATTGAACAAAATTTCATTGATGGAAAATTTATCCATGAATATGTCCACAAATTTCTCCACAATGTCATGGAATATAACCAACATACACAATTGAATTGTGGTGGGAGTGTTACACATATAGAGGGACATGTAATGGTAAGAAAATGTTCCATACAGGAATGTGAAGGTTCTTTTTACTTAATCTTAATTGGATATATATATCTAGTTATATCCAAAAATAACAATCTAGATAGAAATGGAATTCATACCCTGGAATAAGTTCAAAAATTTTATCCTTAAACATATGTTGGACGTATTCTCTAACGCTGGATTCATTTAACAATCGCTAATTGACACATCATCTCCATACAAAAAACGGTTCAAGTAGGAATCAACTCCTTACTCTCATTAGTAATCACATTAATAGCCACACCCCCTTGGTAACACATGAAAGGGGTTGACCCATGGACTATGTAAATTTGGGGCAATTATTCTAGCTTCTAAAATATTGATTAATTTCTTTTTTCAACCTCCTTCATCGGAGGGTTGAGTTGTTTCTATAACCGCCTAGATGGTTTTGATCCTTTTTTCTAGAATTATATTGTCGGTAGAAATGGATGACCGATTCCTTTATGATTAGAATCTTTCCATCCAATATAATTCTTCCTTCTGATGAGAACCTGTAAAAGTAAATATTCTTGATTTTGTCTGAGGGACCCACTAAAAATAACATAAAGTGCATTATTTTCACCCAAATACCCCAAAATCAATGATGATAGAATATTCTTTATTTCATGTCATGTGGATTTTAGAAATGAAGGCACAATGAGTTCAACCTCCTCTATTTAAATACTATCTGAGAATACAACTCATTACCAATAATGACCACCATATCATAGGATTAGTTATAGAACTTCTTGTTCATGTTCATGATACATTTTAGGTGAATTCAACTAATTGATCGATGGGGAATATCCCATATTACATTATACGTAGTCAACATAATAGTTTACCTTGGTAAGGGTACAAAAGTCCTTAAATTCCACATGTGATTCTTGTTTGACAGCTTTTAGGGCATTATAAGACACTATTTTATCCTCCACTTGAACGATCAATTCTCCTTGATGGAATAAAATCAATACATTACTAATAGAAAAAAGGGTCTCTAGAATATCAAGGGTATATTTGAATTCTCCTCCATGTCAATTATAATGATTTCAGATGGAGGTATTAAATTTTTGACCTTTACTAGCATGTCTTCAATGTCTCCTTTTATATATTTGATGGAATGATAACCTAATTATAACAACACATGGGAAGGATTTAGATCATTGTGTCTCATCATCATAAAATAAAAAAGTTGAATTAAACTGAAACAGTCCCCTTGACAAAAATGAAGTTACCAAACTCGTAGAGCTGATCGTACATGGTATAGAAAAACCCCAAGGATCCTAATGCTTAAGCGTAATTGAGTATTAAATGACCGCGAGGAACTCCTTTTTGAATGTAATAATACCCAAATCCTCCATAATTCAAAATTTTTAAACAATTTACTTCATAAAAATCATGTAATTTGGAATTTGATTTAATTCCATTCCCAAGGGAATGTTGATGTGGAGTTTTCAGAACTCTTCCACACATTTTCTAAACTACTGATCCATCATTATTTTCTCCATGCACTCTAGGAAGGTATGGGTGGGTTCCTAGGGTTTTACCACTACTTTATCATTATCATATGTATTTAAATTCTCTTTTGAGTTCACTTTTGGTGATAGAATCACTTATACCTCATATTAGTTTTCAACGATTGGTGTTGTTTATAATGATTTTCAGTATAAACATTACATTTCATTACATTCATATATTGAGGGAGCACCCTATCACTTATCAAGGGTACTATGTTGGCTTCCTCCCATGGGTTTTTTATTTATTATTACATGATATTATACCAGTTTTTCTCACCAATAGTTTATTTTATAGCTTCAAAATTTGTTTTCTAAGGATTCGAATGGACACCTATTGATTTTAGAATCAGTTCTTAGTTGTGGTGATGAACTTAGATTTATCTTTTCTGATTTCGAAGCATGTTTCAATGAAAGATGTTGTTGAACACCTTTTTTGTTTTAGTTTTCATATATTTTGTGTCAGATATGGTTTTTGATACCCTTGTTGGTGATATGGGACTTATGAGTATTGGTTTCCTTGTTGTTGTCTCGTATATAGATTCTGATATTGCATTTGGCCATACAAGGGTGGATTCTGAGTTCATGGTTTAGTATTTTATTTCTAATACCACTAACAAGTATGTTCATTGTCATTCCTTGTAGGGTTTTGATATTGAGGGAGCATATTATGTCTATGTTTTTTAGAAACATAGGTCACATCAAATTTATAGGGGAATACCATTATCCTTGGACATTCACCTGTGATATGATTTTCACCACACACCCAGTATGCCAGATGGTTTTATTCTAGATCATGGGAGGTTGTTTTGAAATTTAGCACAACAACCTTCTTTGAAATTGCATCAAGATTGGAATCCAACATTGTGGTGTCATTAAAATTATGCATTCATATTTTCTATGTTCCCCACATATAAGGCCATCAGAAACTATTCCATAACATATCGTCCAAAAAATCAAACAATTCTTTGGGATATTTCTTCATTATAGTTCCAATAGTAGCCACATCCACTATAAATTTATTATTTATTGTGATACCCCCTAAAATTTCTGGAAAAACAACAATAATTTGATCCCATGGTGAGTAAATTTTCTTAATATTTTCTCGAAACATTCCCATGATTATTACAAGGACTCTTACTTGTTCTACTAGGAGTTGTAAATTTCTTTCCTTAATGTCACTATTTTGGATGGGGAAAGTAAATGAATAGAAAAATTTGAACCAAAACCGCCAATGTGAGGATGTAATGCTAGTAAAATCATTTGATCATATCTTTTCATTTATACTATAGTGAAAACAGAAAAAGATGTATCTTTATCAAATCCTTTAACACTCTATCGTAATGTAATGTGTCAAATATCTCCAAAAAAATTTTGAGAAGAGTATTGGTGTCTTCGATTTGTAAACACCCCAATTGTACTGTATTTTGGATGAGAATCATGATGGATAGATAGATTAAAAAAATCTTTTACTAATGAAAACAATGATCGTATCATCTCCACGAATTGAAGTTAATCCATACTCCATAAGAGTATGGTGTGGAGGTTATGATCCTTCAATAGGTCGAGGGATATATTGTAGAACCTATGGAAAATAAGGTCATATATTCAGAGGAATATACAGTAATGACTATTGTGGAAAATATTGTGGCTGCTATTTTTTCCCATATCCCAAGATAAATTTATATGGTGGTCCTAGATGACTCCATGGAAGGTACTCCATAAAATTTTTAGTGGATGTTGTTTTTGTTCACCATCAACCGAATGCTAATGGTAATTTATTCCCATAAAGTGAAAAATATTATCCAAATCCGGGGACAATATATGGTTACTCATATTCAATATTATCTATGGGATTTTTTTGGATGTTCTATCCCCAAATTTTTTGGTGTTCCCTTGATACTATTCATTCGGTTTCAGGTTCAAATGAATGTGTTTCTAAAAACTTGTCACTCTTGGAACTAGTGATTTGGATGGTCATGCACCTATAGTCCCACACAACACCAAAAAAACATAATAATTAAATGTGAAAAATCAAATAAAAAAAATAAAAAAAAATATGTTTAAGTGAATAATTTTTTGTAATTTGTGATTTTAGTTTCCACTTAATTAATCCATACTCAAATTTATATAACCCCGTTATAAAGCTTCTATAGAAATGACGCCATAATTTCTTTTCATTTCAGCAATTGATTGGCTTCTGGTGGACAAAATTGAATTTATCAACCTCATAATGACAATATTTTAAGTATAAAATAGATCCATATGTATTCTTATAGGGTTTTGTAACTTGATTTTGTTGTTAATTTACTAAAGAGTTTTGGAATTTTGGGGCTTTTGTTTTCTGGTTGTAAGAGTTTCTCAAGATGTTTGATTATTTCACTTCATAGATTCATTATATTTTTTAGTAAAAAGCAAACTTAAATTTTTTTTCCTATAAATCAGTAACTATAATGCTTCCGGGCTAAATATATTTACATAGATCATCACAAATAAATTTTCTTATTCTCTTGTGTTGTTCATAAAAATCCTCCACTTCATTATTAAAATTTGATGAAACATCCTTTATCAAATAAGTTATGTTTAATTTCAAAGAAATCAATTTCTTGTTCCAATAATTAATTCATAAAATCATTTATGAAAAAAAAAACCTTTAGAGACCACGAATGTACCAAATGGTCTTGGGTTAATTCATTGTAACTCCCCTAAGTATCTCTAGAAAAACTATTCTTGATATTATATTTTCCTGATTGGCCCGAAGGCCTTCCTTTTTATTGATTTTTGATAACAACCCTTTCAAGTGATGAGGGGGAAACCTTACAAGGCCCGTAGGATTAGAGATTACATGGCCCGTAGGCTTAGGATATTACATGACCCTATGGTCTTAGGGAATTTAACCAGACAATCTATAGGGAACTTCCCCTCCCTAGCATCTGCACCATGATAGTAGCTCTCTACCTTCACATGGCTGTCTGGCTAGGCTTCCCATGCATGCACAGGCTGGTCCCAATGGTATAGCCAAAACCTCTTATTCTGAAAAATCCATTTGGATCTGCTCTGGTGATTGCACCTGCTCTTAATCCACTTCTCGGGATGCTCCTTTTTTATAGTGTGTATGGGGAAACAGCATGTGGCCCGAAGGCCTTGAGTTGGCCCGATGGCCTTAAAGGTGGCCCAAAATCCCTACTGACTTGAAGGCATGTTTTCCCGAAATCCTTAAGGACTCCAATCCCAAACCGATGGCCCAAGGTGAATAGTCCCAGCTGCTATAGTACTGAATAGTACCTATTACATTAATTGCTATAGTGCCTGCTACAGTGCCCACACAATGTACAGTACTGCTACAGTACCTATACTATGTACTGTTCTGCTACAGTACCCAGCATAGTGTACAGTTCTTCTACAGTTCCTGCTATAGTGCCTGCTATAATACCCCCGAGAATATGCCTCTATATGGTTTTGAACCTGGGTCTTGTGGATGCAGTTAAGGATACCTCACCAACTGGGCTAAGGCTCAGGTGCTTGATCCTATATGGACTGTCACATATGAAAACAAAAGAAAAACTCACGGAATTTAAGATAATTAGATGAATGTTTTTAAACACATCAAGTTAAAATAAATTATCTTTGATACTTTATTAGCCACAACACATTCACATTGAAAAAAATATCTACTCATTGGAAAATGATGAAAAGAAAGCTCTTGTTACTCTTGATGTTCATTATAGAAAGAAAGGATGAAAAATTGTCAATCCACCAAAATAGATAAATCTAAAAAATATGTCTGACATGAGTTACTAGATCCCACTCTTCCTGGATGATTTCCTCCTAAATGAATACCAACTCCAATAATATTGTACCATTATAAATTGGATGAACCCCAAAGTCTATGAGTGGTTATGGGTCATAATATTGATTCAATGGGTAGTTATGGAGGTATATGGGAAGCAGGTGGCTTTTTGTTAACTATAATAGAGTTAATGTCCATGGGTAGTTTAATCATGTGCTAACTGGTCACTTTATTTTATTATTTTGTGTTTTTTGGGGAATTCTTTTCTATAAGAGTCGCACATTTCTTCAAAATGTGTGTAGACCTAGCACATAGTTTTGTTTTCGTTATTTTTGTGTTTTACAGCTATAGGGTTTCTTGACATAGTTTACTTTACCATGAGAATAATGTGAGAATTGCCTCTTCCTCCCCACGTGCTCTTCCTGCATGGTTTTGATAGATCCACATAGTTTTTTAACAATGTGTAAAGTGTGTGGCTAGGAATGTATTGAGGCTCCGTGATTGGCACAGTTTCATGGGTTGGGGTGCACATTTTAGGTGACATAGTAGTAGCCAATCACACTGGAGAAAGGGTCTAAATTCCTCTGATTTCCCTCTGAAATGCTCAGTTCATGACAAGAATTCTTGAACCTCTATTGGGTGACTAATTACCAACGATAAAGATATGTTATGGTTTTTAAAATAGGAAATGTGATCCTAATAAACATTTTAAATGTACTTTTAGGTGTCAAAATTCAATATCCCCATAAGTGAATCATTAATTATAAATTAGTAATCATTAATCATTATTATTTAATAATTAATTATTATTTATTATTTATCAATGATTAATGATTAATTATTAATAATTATTAATTAACACATAATTAAGAATTACTATATATTAATTAACAAATGAATGAATTGTTTATTTATTTTAAATAAATATTAAAAATTATCATTTATTAATAATTATTAATTCATTTCATATATATATATTTTTACTACTCATTTCTATAATGTATTTAACATATAGAAAAGTATCAATAAAACTTATTCATATATTGAAATAACCTTTTGCTTAATACTCATTTATTTAGGAAAGAATAACATTTTAATTATTTTTAGAGGGATCTTATAGATTACCTATATTCCCATATGTTACATGGCATTATAGAATAGTTAAATGTGCCCCAAAGAAACTTTATAGAGATAAAATGAATTCTCAATAGGGAATCAAACATTTTATTGTGACAATAGTTATATGTTACACCTCCCCCACCCTCTTCATTAGTAGTAATCACAGAATGTTCAATTCTAAATGGGTTTATCCCCACCTTTCCAAGATTAATTGTGTCGTGCTACCCTCTAATGTGTAGTGGAAGGGAATCCCCCCAAACCACATCAGAAATATACGTGGTATGAAGATTAAATGATTTGTTTCAGCACATGCATATCTCTTTTGAGTTACCCATACAATATTGCCTATGTGGGGCGTCACCACATAGCCTTCATATCACACATCATCATCAAAATACTCCAACAATTTATATAGTACCATGTAAGGTCACCCCCTCATCCAAATAAAAAGATTGAAGTCATACTGATATGTTTCATAATGCATATCCCTTGTTCGAAGCATCCCACCAAGTGATTCCAATTTTTCATCATACTGCATCATCTACAAATTGTTTCAATTCATTCCCTTGGTCCCGATATGGAACATGCTTCCAAATGATGATGGCCAAGATGCTAGTCTACCTAAACCCCAAAAATCATTGAATAGTACCACTACTAAAGTACTACTTTACTCAAATTTTAAATTCTTCTCCCTCCCAGATTTGAAACCAGGTCACTCATGTAAGATTACAGGGTTCTTAAAACTATGTTTGAGCCCAGCTATAATAAGAGGTGGAACTATTAAATTCAATTAGTATAGTGTATAATAAATAGTGTTAAAGAAGACTTGGTTAGAGTATTATTAGGATGGGTGACACCAATGGATGCTCTTTTGTAATAAAAAATATTGAATCAAGATAGTTAAATAACACTTATTGGAATATTAATTCAAGTAAATTATTTTGTTATATTTTTTAATACTCATGGAGTTAGGTGAGAATGAGTTAATGTTGTGTAAACATTTATGACCTCCAGGGATAATTTTGTTCCATGTAGGAAAAATTTGAAAAAAATTTGAATATAAATATGAAATTTTAAATAAATAACATATAAATTTTAAATAATTATAATTTAAATATGTTTAAGAAATATAATTTTTTAAGAAAAATAAAAAAATAATTTTTTATACAGATTTAATACATAAAAAATTATCCATACCTGTAATTTATTTGTGGTTTAAAGAACTATGAGAAAACCAAATCTGTTCTCAAAACAACTATTACTTGTTTCGATTTATTTTGGTTATTTGTGGTTTTAAAGAAATATTTTAAATTCATGGTGATTTATTAAAAACAATCTATAATTTAACTACAACTGAATTGGACTGATGCCTCTTTTATTAAAATGATAAAATGATTTAAGGATAAAAAAGGAGTGGATAGAAATCCAATAAATAAAATATATCAAAACACTCTTAAATAAACCAAATATAGAAACTATGCAAGTGTTATGTCGAGTAACCAGTGAAAACAAATTACTTATTACAACTATTTTATGCCCCTCCCAAATTCCAATGTAGATCACACTACCAAAACCAAGGTTCCTAAAAATTATTATATAGATCATCAGTTTTCAAAGAATTCTAATCCTCAAATATTCTTTTTTCTTGTCCTGTTATTTTTGAAAACTATATTTATATGATAAGTCCAAAATTTGAATCATCAGGTGAGGCCATATATTATCATCAATGTTGTATGAAATGGTCTCATTGATTTTAAGTTATTTGTTGTAACTAAAGAGTCCATATTTGATTTTCAAAATCAAACACTGAAATTTTGAATTAAAATAGTCAATATAAATACCAATAAGATCTTTTATAAATGTCTCTATCAAATACTCCTCCAATGTTAATTTGGAGTTATTGTACCTACCCACATCACATTATTCATCCATGTCTATTCTAAATCTATCAGATATAATTTTAAATAAATTATAGAAGTTAACCTGTAAAGCTATTTTAAATTTTTCATATGTGATTAACATAATAAAGAACACTATTAAATATGGTTTTATATAATTACCTTAACATCCATCCTTAAAATGGTTATTTTCAAACACATTACCATCATCGAGGCAACCCTGTCCAAATTATCTTTAGGGAAGGAATTACAGCCCATAATAAATTAAAATTGCATAAAAATTCACTATGATACTTTTATGTGATGAATACCTCATTTTTTATCCATCTATTTCAATTGAAAACAAATTATGGTCCATCATATAATGGATTCCCCTACTATGGTGAGCATGTTGAGATGAATCATTGATGGATTCCTTCATAGTGGGGTTTTAACAAATACCATCTTCAAAAAAATTGGTTTATTCAAAGCCTTCCTAGTTCAAGGATGTATTGTAGAACATGAATTTACCATGAAATTTTATGAAAAATATCATTCAACTCCTTCTTTATTTTTTCATGAATCAGTACTCACTAAGTGATAATTAATCCCACTTGGTAGACCATAGTTGTAGGATATTCATCATAAAATGTTTTCAAAAATAGATCATCTTAATCCCTCAATTCATCTTCAATATTTAACTCAAAAGAGGTCTTTGAACATTCCATAAATGGGGAATCAACATAATCCTTCTAAGTCATCCCATCATTTGGTGTGTTACTTCCTGTAACACCCCATGTTTTTATGAGCATTTTTTTGGATAAATTAATTATCATTGATAACTTGCATCACACACTATGATTTCTCGAATCCTGAGGCCACCTTATATGTTCCCCAATCCCAGTGGGCCACATGGACTCATGCACATCTCTTTAAATGCCAAAGGATGCTGACAAGAAGTGAGGGATTATGGTGAGTCTATGGGGAGACTATTCCCTCATTACAAGTGTGTATTACTATAGAAGAATGTAATCACATGTATATAGATGAAGAAATACCAGAATACAGATGGAAAACTGGAAACTAGAGACAACAATAATAATAAATAAAATAAATGGAATAAAACACAATAACTAATGATGATTTGTCATTTATCTAGAAAAATTGAAAACATGGATAAAATAAAGTAGACATACCATGTTACACAAAATCATAAAGGATATAAAATGACTATCCCAAGCATACCGAGAACCAGCTTGGTCATCTGCTACCAACTGCCATCCTAAACAGAAAGAAATCAAGTGTTCAAATCCGTATGATTTATTTTTTCAACACCTGAAAATATGTAATCTACCCTGGGTAGAAAACAGTGCCCATAGGGGGTGTGAAAGAAATCTCAGTGGGCCACCACCGACTTTGTCTATATAATCTGGACTGTGTGATAGAAATTTAATGGTGTGCAAGAATGCATATACAAAGAAAAAAAGAGTAATGTAAATAAATACCATATTACTTGCTTTATCCCTCAACTGGTGTTTGAATATAACTAGTCTCATAATTGATTATTACTAATATATAATTAAGTCCCATGTCGAAAATAGTGATGGTTCCAAGTTATTTTATGTAACCCCACAATGACATCAAATACTGAATATCCAAAGTAGTATCCATGGAAATGTAGTCCTCAAGGGAAACTAACTCCTTAAGAACTATAGTATGGATAAGGGTAATACTATTATTCAAGGATCATTATTTAAGGAATTCATCATGGGTAAAATGGTGCTACGAAAAGACCAGGCCTAATGGGATTTAACCATCAAACCTAAATGTCAATGTTGGATCCATGGATTATATCTGAGGAATCTTGTAATACTATATGAGGGATCCTACGGTGTCAAACCGGTCAATCAAGAATAAACAGGGATTATGATATAGGTGGGTCTCAACCTAATCAAGTTGTATCCTTGAATCGGGGTTGGATTCAAAAGTTTTCAAGGAATTCCCCTATAAGAATCCAGGGCGATATCGAGTCATGCCATTCCTATTTTTTATGAAGTCATTTAATATTTAATTTGGTTCAATCCTTGACATTATTTAGTGTTATGGGTTCATGTATCATGTAAAACTTTAATCGGGTAATAATTAATCAATAAGTCCATTTGGTTCAAGACTTGCCTTTCATTGATGTGACAAGGACAAGTAGTATGCATATGAATACAATTTAAGGCATATTAAATAATTAATGTTTGTTCCACTACCTAAAATTAATTTTTTAATGTGTGGTATGAATATGAAACCTATTAACCATTCAAATTTAATATGATCATGTCATATACGTTGTATACATCCCAATTTCCCATTCACATGTAATTATCAATCTAAATAACATAACTTAGGTGATTCATGTGGTGAGAATAAAAGTTACTTTCAATCATATAAATCAAAATAGATATCAAGCCTTTTAATATAGATAATCTTACCCTTAGAAGGGTCAAGCCAAGTCACCCCCGAATAGTGTATCAAACGTGTCAAATACTAAAAACCCAATTACGGTATAAAAACCTACATGGGATGGATGAAGTTGTGGGTGTAACCACAAAAACATTAATCAAATATATGTAAGGAACATAAACATATGGTTCTAATGAATATAATCATGGCGTGAAAATTCATAAAAAGTCATATGATGAATTAAGCGGTGCCCTTATAACAATTCCAAAATCAATGAACTTAAGGGATGAATTATAAACCACCCACCTTAGAGTTTTATGATCCATCTACACTGATATAAAACTCTAATTTAGGTTATAATTAATTAGATCTAAGAAAACTAGGAAAACACTCACACCATGATAACTATTATGAGATCAAGAGAAAAGAAGAAACACTCAAACAGACACGAGTACTTACTGTTGCGAATCTAACATGAAAAATGGAATCTCGATTAGATCCTAGAAAAAGGATATCCTTCAATCCATACCTTAGGCATTAAAAGATATCCAAATGAGAAAAAATTAGTTCCATATCACTGGAATCCAGTATAGGGAGGAAGATGAGGCTTAATTAGAACATTAATGGAAAAAAAGATTAAATTACACATAAAATAGACTGTACACGGTTTGGCCGCACGGTTTTCCACATCAACCATGAAAATTTACATGTGGAAGAAAGGGAACATGTACTATTAGACTGCACGATCATGTTCCAACTGTGCAATATGGTATTGTTTGAAAATAGGCCATCTGCATGGTTATGAAAATCATGTGCCAACCATGCGCAAAACGTGGGAAACAACCAGTTTTCCAGAAAGGATGTTTTTTGGGATCTGAACATTCCCAAAATAATACTAATACATTTTTTTAACCCATTAGTAATCCATATAAGGTCCAAAATAATTAATTATACCAAACATTAAAAGATCCCCAGCTGAGTGAAAAATTGGTTTCATAAAATCTTCCCCCCTTTAATGAACCCCTCCCTGAGTTCACCATCCAAGGTTGGAGAAACATAGTCTGAGGAGGATTATAGAAAATATGAACATATGTAGGTCTCCCACCTTCCAAGTCTCATCCCTCATGCATCCATGTGCTATAACACCCATACTAGAGGGACATATCAGCTTTGAAGAGCCTTCGTTCTCCTATCAATGATGAATACTTGATACTCCTCAAAGGTAGCATCATCAACTAAATCAAATTACATGGGATCAAAGGTATGATATGTAGAGACCCGAAGCTTGACGTACATGGACATTAAATTACTTTTTCGGAATAATTAATACATAACAGAAACAGACACACAAGTATCTTAATAGTTTAGTGTCTTTGGAAACTCGGAATAAAATCTTCTAATCATGGTGAAAGATCTTCAACATCTCCCAGTAAAGATCTTCCCCTTTTTTTTCTTACCTAAAACCTTTATTTATATCCTGGGGAAAAGAAAACATAGAAGGGGTGAGCTTAAATGCTCAGTAAGGGTAAGCATGGATAAAATAAAACATACTATATACATTTGAACTTAAAAACATGAACATAATGTTTAAACATCAAAAGCTTGAGGAATGAAATAAAACATGGAAGTACGTAAGTCATAGATCATAAAGAAACATTAAGAATGATAAAATAGCATGGGAATAAAACATGTAATTGTGGAAACCATTAATCACATGATATGATTTCCATATTAGCCAAGGCATTGCTGCCAAGACCATCTTAGTGGACAAAGTCCCTTTCTGAATCGAGTTCACTTCTCGTTCCAGTCCTGTATTACTAAACTAGTTTAACTTGACATTCCAGCCATGTCTATCTCAGGAGATATAAAATCTTTACCCAATGCTTTGGAGGGAGATATAGGTCCCACCCATCTCATAATGATAACATTCTTATGTGTTCCACAAAATCATAAACCATACATCATAGCATAACCCATGTAATAAAAATGGGAATCATAAACATCATGATATCATAAAAAAATTCATATAAGATAAAGGAATTCATAAAAATATTTCCATCACAACATAATCAAATCAGTGTAATAATAGGGATAGAAACAGAACCCTATATTATCATAGATGGAACATAATTTTGATAAAATTCTTGAACTACATTTTTGAGGAAAATATCCTTTCGACTTCAAAAACACTTTTCCTTTCATAAAATGTCATACAATTCTAAACTAAATGAAGTTGATTAAAAATAAACTTGAAAACCTGTAAAGGAAGCTTCTAGGAAATAATTTTTTAAAAATCCATTCATGTCGTGTAAGTTAAAAAACATTCTTCCTGTACTTTTGTCAGTAAAGTCAAAAAGTACCTCGTACAAAAAATGAGAAAAGATTCCTTTCATATATTTTACTAAAAATTCACCAGAGGGTAAAATTGGATTTAAAAAATTGTAGGTGGATGGAAACAATATTACATATTGAGGAAACATGGATGTGGATGATAAAATACACCCCAGTAAATACCAAAGTATAAACAATCTCGGATAAAATGATATTGTGATATTTTCCCTTACCTTAGGTCCAATTTGCTTTGTAAGTGTACGAACCTCCTGTATAATGATTTAAATAATTTCATTGACTTATTCCAGAATCATACTGATTGTTATGATATCATATATGGTTCACTTATGACTTTATATATATTACCCGTTGTTTTGTAAATTCAATGTTAAAGAGCGTTTTGGGTAAAATCGTTTCATTTGTCGTCCGTGTTTTGACTTGTAATTATTCATATGATTACTTATATCATGATTGCATAATTCTATAATATAAAAAATGATTTATATATAATATATATTGAGAATATACATATATATAATAGATCAGTAAATGGAAAGAAATACACTGTTCATGGAGACGGTAGGCCGTACGTACGGATGGACGCTGTTTTCGTTTCCTTATTGAGTTGAATGGAATTAAGTAGATGACATACATATATATACACATAAATAAAATATCATTATGATTACTTATTATATATAATTTATAATCATTCATGAATGGTTAACGTAGAGAATGAATCTCATCGCGTCGTGGAGACGGTAGTCCGTACGTACGCACGACCGATCATATCGTTATCATGATCGTGGAATTGTATTGGAGTGTATGTATACTATTTCAGAATCAATATAACTTTACAATAATTATATATAGTTATTATTTACACCATTATACCCATCCAAGTAAGGTGGTGGTGGAAAATAGATTACACCACGGCGTGGAGACTGTATTCTGTACGTACGCACGCGCAGTGATTTCATTTTCCGTAGGATGGATAGATGGTGAAATAGGGTAGTTTAATACTTATAATAACATATCTGTATATGAGTGATACTGATTTTATTACTTCATAATGAAACAACCTAAGAAGAAGAAGTGGAAGAAGAAATAAAGTTGAAAGAATCGGGTAACAGACATTACCTCTTCTTTGAAGCGCCTCTTTGAGTCCTCCTCTTAGGGAACTAAAATTGGTCTTTGAAGATGACCAGTACCTCTAGGATGTTTCTAGGGAAGTGGAGAATAGAATGTGGCACGTGTTGTCTGAGCTTGAAGTCTCAATGTGGTGTGAGGAAGAGAGGTAGGAGGTTCCCTTTTATAAGGGAGGAGAAGGGCTCCTTTGGAAAAACTAAAAATATTATTTTATTATAAAGCCAAATTCGGTTTTAAATAGCTAAAAATTGATTTCATTCGAAGCTAATGTGGGGATGGGTCGAAATCCTCTCATAAAATAGAATTTAGACAAGTTTAGTTTACTATTTTAACTGTATCATTTAGTTTTAACTTTAAGTTAGAAAATTTTACTTTTACCGTGTCTTTTTGTGTTCTTACACTATGAGGTTAATAAAACTACTATAACAAGAAAATTGAACCGCAAGTTGTTTATTATTAATATATATAACCTTATATAAGTCATTTGTTGAACCTTATATTTTTAGGAATAAAATAAGAATTAATAATATAATATTTGTTTTAAAAACTATTTTATGTCAATTTTGACACTATTTAGTAATTGATTTTTGTGAAAATCATAACAGGATGATTAGTTCGAAAAAAGTTACTTAAATCAATAATAACAAGTGATCGTAACCTATAAAATTATTGGAATTCATATAAAGTCTCAAATTACATTTATTTGGCTATTTATAACATCAATTATGTCAATATTTCAATAATAAGATAATTACCGCATCATCGTTGTGTCATAAATAAATTAAATTATTTAATGTCTAAAAATTAAAAATAAAATACCATTATGTAGGAAATCTTTTTAAATTTCTAATGAATATTTATAGTCGAATTTATCTTATGTATAACCCTATATTAAAAAAAACTACTTATTAAACTTTGATTTTAACTATTTTAACCCTTCTTTAAATAAATTAATAATAAATGTCCTAATCTAATACAAGTGGGCCTAAATGGTCATATTTTATTCCTAAGGTTTTTTTTGGTCTAATTACACTTATCCAAATGATTTAGGATGTGTTAGGGTAATAATAATAACACTTTTACCCTTAATTACTCTATTTACTTTTAACCGTGGTAAATAAAAGTAAAAAGTTACTATTCACAAAAATATTATTTTCATCTCATTGAACCACATTTTAGTCCTTGATATTAACCGTGTCTCTCAGATTTTCGAAATTCTACTCACAGAAGCGGTACAATAATGTTTTATGAAAAATTCAGTTTTTTAACTACCACTTAGTGGTTTCACTGTTCATCAAAAAATAAAAGTTTCCAGAAAAATACCAAAAATTAGGCCTAAGCTATATTTTTTATTATGAACTCAAAATGATGTCTATTTTACCAAATTAAAAACATATCAGTTGCATTAATTAATTTAAAAATTAATTCCCGTCGTCAAAACAAATAGCATGTTCTTAAGAGATAATAACTATCAAAAGATTGACACTTGTTTATGTCTGGTTTAAATGTGAAATTAAATCCAATGAACAAAATTGTATTAAATTGTAAAAATATATTCTAAATATACTTTAAAACCACTCAAATTAATAATTTATCACTATTTATTATTTTGATAAAAAAGGATGTTTTTAATTAAAATTTAGTAATTTTCACTATTCATCAGAAAATGAAAGTTATCCGAAAAGTACCAAAATTTCACCCTAAGATAATTTTGATATTCGAAATCCAAAAATGAAGTCCATTTTGAAAAACAAAATTTACAAAATTCAAAAAGTGTTTATTACTATTCATAACGGCTAGTTTTAATAATATTTTAATAGCATATCGTTGTATAGTGAAACTCAGTATTACGTACTACACACGCTATCGAGGAAGGTCGCAATTGCGTGTAATGCAAGAAAAGTCAAGGATACGTGTTGTGCAAGCTCTTTTTGGTGTAGCATACAACACAAGACATTAATGAAATTAAAAAAGAATATTTTTCATAAAATCTCGGGGTGTTACATTCTACCCCCCTTAAAATGAATTTCGCCCTCGAAATTCGTCGGGGATATAAATGGTTTACTGCTCGAAAGATTATTTAATAGAAACCCACATCGTAAAAAGGAATACCAAAACCAATCATTAAAAACAAAAGTATGAAACGTAACGGTTACCAAAATAAACTAATCAATGGGTTTCCACATAGGTGAAAATATGGATATGGAAGAGAAATCTAACCATCATGTTCTGATGGAGAGTGGTAGAGAACATGGCTATGGAAAATCCAGAAAATCACAAAGCCATAAATTTGGGACGATCCAAGGTACCATCTGATTCATCATATATAAGACCACTAGGAAAAAAATTTTGGTTTTCAAGATCATTTCCCTAAAGTTGATGAAATTTGAATTAGAAGAAATACTTTCGTGATTTTGGTATAGTCTCACCGTTGGACGTTCTTTGGAAAATATCCACTTCATCTCTTAAAGAAATGAATTTGAATTTGTCATTCGTGAAGTGTTAGCAGATCAGGTAATAGAATGACGAGTCATTCCATCTGTCTCAAACAAAAGGTTAGGAAAAGTTATTAAATATACATAAGTCAATCTATAGTGAGATTAATCATATATGGTTCCTAAAATGGACTTATACTTCATATATCATACTGCGTAATATAATAAAACTAGTTTTTATTAAACATGGACTTCCTGTAGGCCAGTCGCACTTCGGTTGTGGGTTCGATTCCCACAGCCTTGTCCGATGCAATGGGTTGTCACCCATCCTGCAGGTTGTCCTTTTTCTAAAACTACATTACTATAACATCCCATAAATAATATTGAAAAAGGTTCTATCCTTAAAAAATACTAACTTATGTCCAACATATTCCATTCCAATCTTTAGGATTATCCATAATATTGCAGTCAATTGTCATATTATAGTGAAAACAATTACCATAGATTTCATATAACAAGCATTTTAATACCATCGTTGATCCCCATATATCATAAGATATTTCTTGTTGGTCACATTTCAAACGTTCGAGGGACTTAATAATGTATTCTCCTGAAAAAAATGAATACCCATTGAACCTTAGTGAAAACATGAGTGCTGTCAAAATTTAACTCTTTCCACATACAAAAATCCTCAAAATTTTATATACTCAAACCATGATATCACTTAGTCCTTATATCAATCATGAGCTCATGAATACTGTCAAACATTTCATTTTCTCGTTTTCCCTTCATTATGCGCATATCATCTTTTTTCAAAAAATATCTCAATCACTTTCCATGGTTACCGGTACCATTGAAAACCACAATAGACTAATACATAAATATTCCAATATTCCACGATACTATATAAAACATTATTTTGGAATCCCATTACATAAACACTTAATCATTCCACCACATCGTTGTCATATTCAAAATCGCCAATAGTGATCACATGTGACTTCCCTTTGTCCTTTTCCTTAAGTAGTTGCTCATGTCGATCATCACTAACCCTTGGATTAGGGAATTTATTATCCTAATGCCACATTTCCTTACACTTGAAGCATTGAAGTGTTAGTGGTGCGTTCTCTGTAGTCTTTTCTTTATTCATATCATTAGAAACCCTTTTTCCATTACTTCGACACTCAGCTGCTCGATGAACTTCTTTTCCACACATAAAACATTTTCAAGTCCCTTTAATACAATCTCCACCATGCTTCTTTCCACAGTTTGAGAATAAGGAAACATTCATCTTCTTTTCACCAATATTCTGAGATTTCTCATTGAACTCCATCTTTCGTTTCTTGTCAAAACTATGAGATGGATAACTAACACCAACTTCCATTTCTACATTGATATCACAACGCACAATTTCTTCATAGCTACTGAAGTCTCTTATAGCTAATGCCCTTCGAAGATTTGGTTTTAAGCCACTGAAGAATCGATCAACCTTAATTTCAGGTTGGATGATAAATCTAGATGCATACCTTGAAAGCCTTGTAAAATTCGCTTCATATATACCAACAGATTCATCATCCTTTTGATTTAGTTTAAGAAACTCCTTCTCCATCTTTATTCGAAGAATACGAGGGAAGGACGTATTGAAAAATAAGTTCTTCAACTCGTCCCATTCCATGGACTCATTTTCATATCTTGGCCTCGTATTCTTGATAAGATTCCACCATTGATCAGCATCACATTCCAAACGATACACTGCTAAGATGACTTTATCATGTTCAGAACATTGAAGAACTGAAAATATCTTTTCAGTAGTACTGATCAATTGTTCAGCAACAAGTGGATCAGAGGACCCACTGAAAGAATGTGGACGTTTCCTCATGAAGGACTCAATAGAATATTGTTCCCTTCTCTGCTCATTTGGAAGTCCAGAATGATTCTTAGCTTGTGTAAGTATAGCAATAAGATTTTTCACTCCATCTCCAATAACATTTGTTTGTTCAGGAGGACAATCATTGCATTTTCCATTACATTGATCAACACGGTTCCTTCGGGTTCCAGCCATCGTCTAAAACCCAAAAAACAATACTATGAGAGGAAAAAATCACACTTGGGAAAACAATATAATAAAGGGGGCGTACCTTAAATATCTAACATCTTGGGTTACCGTAATTCTAGTCCTATAACCTATACTTATACTTAACCTTAGGGATATCCCTAGACATACATTAGAAATATCTCTAGGGATCTCACTAAAGTTCTCGCATCCTAGTTTCCAAAGGTTGACTAATCCTTTCCTCTGATACCAACTATAGAGACCTGAAGCTTGACGTACATGGACATTACATTACTTTTGCGGAATACTTAATACATAACAGAAACAGACACACAAGGATCGTAAAAGTTTAGTGTCTTTGGAAACTCGGAATAAAATCTTTTAATCGTGGTGAAAGATCTTCAACATCTCCCAGTAAAGATCTTCCCCTTTTTTACCTAAAACCTTTCTTTATATCCTAGGGAAAAGAAAACATAAAAGGGGTGAGATCAAATGCTCAGTAAGGGTAAGAATGGATAAAATGAAACATACTATATACATTTGAACTTAAAAACAAGAACATAATGTTTAAACATCAAAATCTTGAGAAATGACATAAAACATGGAAGTACGTAAGGCATAGATCATAAAGAAACATTAAGAATGATAAAATAGCATGGGAATAAAACATTTAATTGTGGAAACCATTAATCACATGATATGA
This sequence comes from Viscum album, assembly GCA_963277665.1. Classification (NCBI taxonomy): domain Eukaryota; kingdom Viridiplantae; phylum Streptophyta; class Magnoliopsida; order Santalales; family Viscaceae; genus Viscum; species Viscum album. The sequence goes on along the minus strand of OY728135.1, from coordinate 243,023,710 downwards.
TTTCCATAGTAGCCAAGGCATTGCTGCCAAGACTATCTTAGTGGACAAAGTCCCTTTCTGAATCAAGTTCACTTCTCGTTCTAGTCCTGTATTACTGAACCGGTTTAACATGCCATTCCAGCCATGTCTATCTCATGAGATATGAAATCTTTACCCAATGCATTGGAGAGAGATATAGGTCCCACCCATCTCATAATGATATCATTCTTATGTGCGCCACAAAATCATAAACCATACATCATAGCATAACCCATGTAATAAAAATGGGAATCTTAAACATCATGATATCATAAAACAATTCATATAAGATAAAGGAATTCATAAAAATATTTCCATCACAACATAATCAAATCAATTTAAAAATAGGGATAGAAACAGAACCCTATATTATCTTATATGAAAAATAATTTTGATAAAATACTTGAACTCCATTCTTGAGGAAAATATACTTTTGACTTCAAAAAAACTTTTCCTTTCTTAACATTTCATAAACTTCTAAACTAAAAAAAGTTGATTAAAAATAAACTTGAAAACTTGTAAAGTAATCTTCTTGGAAATAATTTTTTAAAAATCCATTCATGTCGTATAAGTTAAAATACATTCTTCTCGTACTTTTGTCAAAAAAGTCAAAAAGTACCTCGTACGAAAAATGACAAAAGATTCCTTTCATATATTTCACTAAAAACTCACCGAAGGGTAAAATTGGATTTAAAAAATTGTAGGTGGTTGGAAACAATATTACATATTGAGGAAACATGGATGTGGATGATAAAATACACCCCAGCAAATACCAAAGTATAAACAATCTATGATAAAATGAGATTGTGATATTTTCCCTTACCTTAGGTCCGATTTGCTTCGTAAGTGTCCGAACCTCCTGTATAATTATTTAAATAATGTCATTAACTTATTAAAAAAGAATACTCATTGTTATGATATCATATATGGTTCACTTATGACTTTATATTACCCGTTCTTTTGTAAATTCCATGTTAAAGAGCGTTTTGGGTAAAATCGTTTCATTTGTCGTCCGTGTTTTGACTTGTAATTATTCATATGATTACTTATATCATGATTAATTAATTCCAGTATATAAGACATGATTTATATATAATATATATTCAGAATATACATATATATAATAGATCAGTAAATGGAAAGAAATACACCGTTCATGGAGACGGTAGGCCGTACGTACGCATGAACGCTGTTTTTGTTTCCTTATTGAGTTGAATGGAATTAAGTAGATGACATACATATATATACACATAAATCCAGTATCATTATGATTACTTATTATATATACTTTATAATCATTCATGAATGGTTAACGTGCAGAATGAATCGCATCGCGTCGTGGAGACGGTAGTCCGTACGTACGCACGAGCGATGATATCGTTCTCATGATCGTGGAATTGTATTGTAGTGTATGTATACTACTTCAGAATCAATATAACATTACAATAATCATATATAGTTATTATTTACACCATTATACCCATCCAAGTAAGGTGGTGGTGGAAAATAAATTATACCACGGCATGGAGACGGTATTCCGTACATACGCACGCGCGGTGATTTCGTTTTCCGTAGGATGGATAGATGGTGAAATAGGTTTGTTTCATACTTATAATAACATATCAGTATATGATTGATATTGATGTTATTACTTCATAATGAAACAACCTAAGAAGAAGAAGTAGAAGAAGAAATAAAGTTGAAAGAATCGGTAACGGACATTACCTCTTCTTTGAAGTGCCTATTTGAGTCCTCCTCTTAGGGAACTAAAATTGGTCTTTTAAGAAGACCAGGACCTCTGGGATATTTCTAGGGAAGTGGAGAACAGAATTTGGCATGGGATGGCCGAGCATGAAGTCTCAAAGTGGTGTGAGGAAGAGAGGGAGGAGGTGCCCTTTTATAAGGGAGGAGAGGGGCTCCTTTGGAAAAAATAAAAATATTATTTTATTATAAAGCCAAATTCGGTTTTAAATAGCTCCAAATTGATTTATTTCGAAGCTAAGGTGGGGATGGGTCAAAATAATCTCATAAAATAGAATTTAGAGATGTTTATTTTACTATTTTAACCTTATCATTTATTTTTAACTTTAAGTTAGATAATTTTACTTTTACCATGTCTTTTTGTGTTCATACACTATAAGGTTAATAAACTTACTATAACAAGAAAAACGAACCCCATGTTGTTTATTATTAATATATATAACCTTATATAAGTCATTTGGCCGAACCTTATATTTTTAGGAATAAAATAACAATTAATAATATAATATTTGTTTTAAAAACAATTTTATGTCAATTTTGACACTATTTAGTAATTGATTTTTGTGAAACTCATAACAGAATGATTAGTTCTAAAAAAGTTAGTTAAATCAATACTGACATGTGATATTAACCTATAATGTTATTGTAATTCATAAAAAGTCTCAAATTACATTTATTTGTGTATTTATAACATCAATTATGTCAATATTTCATTAATAAGATAATTACTGCATCATCGTTGTGTCATAAATAAATTAAATTATTTAATTTCTTAAAATTACAAATAAAATACCATTATGTAGGAAATATTTTTAAATTTCTAATTAATATTTATAGTCGAATTTATCTTATGTATAACCCTATATTAAAAATTATCTACTTATTAAACATTGATTTTAACTATTTTAACCCTTCTTTAAATAAATTAATAATAAATGTCCTAATCTAATAAAAGTGGGCCTAAATGGTCATATTTTATTCCTAAGGATGTTTTTTGGTATAATTACACTTATCCAATAGAATTAGGATGAGTTAGGGTAATAATTATAACACTTTTACCCTTAATTACCCTATTTACTTTTAACCGTGGTAAAAAAAAGTAAAAAGTTACTATTCACCTAAAATTATTTTCATCTCATTGAACCACATTTTAGTCCTTGATATTAACCGTGTCTCTCGGATTTTCGAAATTCCACTCACAGAAGTGGTGAAATTATGTTTTATGAAAAAATTAGTTTTTTAACTACCACTTAGTGGTTTCACTATTTATCAAAAATTAAAAGTTTCCAGAAAAATACCAAAAATTAGGCCTAAGAAATATTTGATATTATGAACTCAAAAATGATGTCTATTTTACCAAATTCAAAACATATCAGTTGCATTAATTATTTTAAAAATTAATTCCCTTCGTCAAAACAAAAAGCGTGTTCTTAAGAGATAATAACTATCAAATGATTGACACTTGTTTATGTCTGGTTTAAATGTGAAATTACATCCAATAACCAACATTGTATTAAATTGTAAAAATATATTCTAAATATACTTTAAAACCACTCAAATTAATAATTTATCACTATTAATTATTTCGATTAAAAAGGTTGTTTTTAATTAAAATTTAGTAATTTTCACTATTTATCAGAAAATGAAAGTTATCCGAAAAGTACCAAAATTTCACCCTAATCTAATTTCGATATTCCGAATCCAAAAATGAAGTCCATTTTGAAAAATAAAATTTACAAAATTTCAAAAAGTTGTTATTACTATTCATAACGGCTAGTTTTAATAATACTTTAATAGCACATCGTTGTTTAGTGAAACTCGGTTTTGCGTACTACACAAGCTATCGAGGAAGGTCGTGATTGTGTGTAATGCAAGACAAGTCAAGGATGCATGTTGTGAAAGCTCCTTTTGGTGTAGCGTACAACACAAGACATTAATGAAATTAAAAAAGAATATTTTTCATAAAATCTCGGGGTGTTACATGGGAAGTGTCAACATTGTATTGGTGAAGCTGTGAAACATGGAATACGACGTGCATGGCTTGATACGTATAAGGAAATTGAAACCGATTGGCTACCAGCCCGACTCTCTCTATAATCTCAATCGGCCCTACACAATCATGTGAAAGATTCCCTTGCTTCTGAAACCGTCAATTCCCTAGCCTAGTAGATACCTAAAGGAAAACACAATCCTCAACATCGAACTCTAGAGTTCATAAAAAAATATTGGAATAACATTTCCATATATACTAGGTAGTAGTCATACACTGTCTAATCAATTGAACCTACTTTGAAGTCTCTTGAATGAGACAAGGACCTAGTAGGGATTCCTCACATACCTACAGCCAGCGTAGAGGTGAACGGAATGACCGACCATATAATGCCTCAAAAGGATCCATATGAATTATCACTTGAATGATGTTATTACAAGGGAACTAAATGAGGGGGGTATGATTCTTCAATAAAACGCCGAAATAAAGGACACATTAACATAGCATATCCACTAGAATCTTTATTTTCTATTCTAATAGTCCATTGGTCTGAAGGTAAAAATTTGTGGTTAGAAGCACTTGTGTTTCCATATCCTCCTGCAATCCCATCCAGAATCTTGACATGAATCAAGAATCCCTATATGAAACGATAGAACATAGGACCCTATGTAGTCATAAGATCTCAAAGACTTATAGTTTTCCTAGCTCATTAATTGAGAAAGCCTATGGAATAAGAATGAAGTTTTCCACTTCTGTCATTCAGTCAATAACTACTCATACATCATCGATACCCCTTAGTGACCTAGGTAAGATGACTAAAAAACCTATAGAAACATCATCAAATTTCCATTACGGTATTGGAAGTAGATGTAACAACCTTGTAGGTCTATGGTGCTCTGCCTTCACATACTGACTGGTGGAACACCTAGTGATAAAGCCTGAAATATGATGCTTCATCCTAGGCCACCAATACTAGTGTGGAATATCTCAATGCATCTTAGAGATTCCTGGATGAACTTTACACTAAGAAGAATGTGACTATTGCATTAACTCATATATCATATCAGTGGGAACCAAGATATGTCCATGAATATGCAGGATGTCGTCTCTATCTATAGACCAATCCTTAGGTGTGTTATCTCCTGATATAATCTCACAGAGAACCAAACCCTAAGGATTTGATAATTTTTTACCCTTCACATTCTCAATAATATAAAAGGTAACTATAATAGTTGATAAGAAATACATATTGTGACTATCATAAATCTCTAGATGTACCTCCAAAATAGGTCCATTAACTTCTCATTCATCATTGGCTTCCCGTACATCTTGTGTTTGAGTTTTCTGACTTACTTCATATGAAACCACATTTCACTTCCTAGTCATATAGGCATTACCATAATCAAAAGACTAAATTTTCAACCCATCTCCACCATCTAAGGTTTAATTAATTCGGAGTAAAGATATATTTTTTGTTCATGTGATCCGTGTACACCACATAGTTCTCACCCAGTATATAATATCACTACCAACATAAGGCATGGAAAAAATCTTCTAGATCAAGGTTGTGTGTCAGTTAATTCTTCTCTTGTGGCCTCAACTTTTGAGATCAATATAGAAATACATTATCCTCCTATATAATCACTACTTTTGGGCTATTTCCTGATGCATCATAGAAGATGGTAAAACCTCTGCAGGGCTCTAGAAGAATCCAAATAGGTACAGAGACAAGCCTCCCTTTCATCTTCTTAATGTATTTCTCACACTCTTGTGACCACAGAAACTTACACCCTTATTGGTAATCCTAGTAAGAGGTGATGAACGATATTATAACACTTGTATGAAACAGATGTAATATCCAGTATGTCCCAAGAAACTATATATGGAAAACATGTTCTTCATCTGCTACCAAGAAACTACAACACTAACCATTTTTGGGTTATAATATATGAATGATTATTATATTATATTTCACATGAATTGATCTTTTTTGATCTATAAGTGTAACATAGAAATATTGGAATAAAGTTGATACTCTCTCAGTGTACATAAAATCGTCTCATGATGTTTCACAGGTCTCTACGAGTGTGATAATTTACCAAGATGTCATCCACATAGACTAAGACAAAATAATCCTTATGGTGATCGAAAAACCCATTAATTAGTGCCATGAAAGTAGTGGATGCATTCGTAAGACCGATTTCCCTAACTAGGTACTCACATAGACCATACATGCGATGGAATTTTTTACACAGTATGTCGGATGGCCTTACTCAAAACTAATTATATCTTGGTCTCATGTTTATCTAGGAGAAGACCTTTTCTCCCTAAATCTGTTCAAGGAGATCATCTATTCCAAAAAGTGGATAATGGTTTTTAACTGTGAGTTGGTTTATGATTTTTTAATCCACACATAGACTTATGGTTCCATCTTCCTTCTTGACAAAAAGCACGGATGAACCCAAGAAGATGTGTTAGGTTGTATAAAAACATTGGCCTATAAATCCTCTAACTTCATCCTTATCTCTAGAAGCTCTATAGGTGGAGTCCTATATGATGAATGAAAAGTGGATATTCTCCCAGAATAAGCACTATTTTAAACTCTACCTCTCTCTTAGGAGGTAAGTCAAAAAATCCTTCAATAAAGACATCCCAAAAATGATATAATAGTTGAGGAAAATAATTTTATCATATACCCTGAACATATATGAAGATATTTTCAATCTAGGTGTCTACTCAACCTACACCATGAATCTATGGTAATTATATACCATCATAGACATCCCACTCATCCTTAGGTAGATAACTGCTGACCTATGGGGATGTAAATGATACCCTTTGGAAATTTCAGTGTGCAAATGTATTTTTAAGAACAAAATAATCAGTCCCAAGAATGAAATTAAAACATATCATATCGAGGATGAAGTGGTCCCATAATAATGTTTAACTTCATACCTCAATGGGACAATACCTACACTGAAATATGCCCTTTTTTGTACCCTTAACATCGTATATATGGTCATTATACCATAGTAATACTCTATATGTACTCCGACACTCTAGATGATAGATATAGTGATAAAAGTGTTCAAAGCACCAATATCAAGTAAATTACATACTATAGTCGATGCCCTAAGAATTGTACCTCATAATATAGTTGTCCCCATAGATTGATCCTTGGGTATTAGCTTTAATGCATGAAACTAGATTGATCCACAACCATGTGAAATAGATGGACTACCATGATCATAACTGCTCCACTAGTCCTACCAGTGATATTCCAACTCCCCGCCTCATGTGGAGTAAAAGATCCCACTCCTGAACGTGGAGCTGACACAAATCCATTTCTACTCGAAGCTAGTGTATATATACAATAGAAATGCTGAAGATTCCCCATATGGCTACAATCCCAAAACACTAGTGGGTCTCTTTCACAAAGAGGCTTATGGTTCCATTGTCATTCACAATACTGAAACACTAAATAGCTATTTCAATAGACACTCTAGTTGTCACTTCCGTAATGAGAAACCTCATGGGAATGCTTCCTATCACTGGAAAAACAACTAGACGAACATGGAACTTGTCCTCTATGAGTGGTACTATTCACGCCCCTCATGTTATGTTCAGTCATAAGAGCCTGATTGATTATTTATGGAAAATTATGCATGGGAAAGGCATTTACCTATTTATGTATGGCATATTGGTTCCCATCCATGAAACATCAAGCACGCCAAAGGTCACCACCGGATAGAACCGCTGCAAAGTGTGAAAACTACATGAAACACACAGAATACTCCATAATGGACATAGTACCACATTTGAGATGCATAAACCCTATATCGTTTTCATATTTCAAATTCTAAGGAACGAACTAATCATAGAAGGATGTCTGGAAATCAACCCATAAGATGACCCGATGACGATGAACCTGGGTAATCAGATCCCACCATTGCTTGAATGAATCTTGAAGAATGTATGTGTAAATATTGAACCACCAATATGGAGTCTTCTCTATATTATATGTGATATATAGGGTGGATTCTATCCAAGACTCACCCCACTATGGAATAACATCCCCTAAAAAGGAAGGAGGATTCTATTGTTGTAGCTCAAGAGTTAGATAAGCCGTTGTATGCGAAATTTGTGGAGCACCATTCATGGACTGCATCATACATAAGAAACTATCAAGAACATATGCCCCAATTCCTAGATCAGGTATATCCATTGGTCCCTCAAGTGGAAACTGTGGAGTTAATATTGGTTGCTCAGGTCCCACCATGTTTGGATCATGGTTGTTTCCACCCTCATAGCATTCGATACTAGGACATCATGGAGAAATTGTTCTACAATTGCCTATCACATGCCTCCGAAAAATCAATAAGTAGATAGATCATATTACTTTCTAAGGTTAAAAAAGGAAGGCACACTACCAATGGTATATTACCCCAACTTCCATCTTAGATGGCCTTGTATTGGTATATTCTCAAGAATAAGTTTCATTTCATTTTATATTTAATTTCTAGGTTCAATCCATTAACTTTCTTAAACATGAAAAGGCGAGTTAAGGGCATGAAACCATTTCATATTATAAATCATGTTTCACTTTATAATGGATATCTGTTCCCCCTGAGTCATTTCCCATACACCTCATCAATGAAAATTGTACCCATTTATTTATACCATAATGACTCAACTCGGTAAATTACTCATTCTATCCCATGAGGGCCCATACACCTCATGAATTGAGACATGAAATCACTCAAACACAGCCAAATGTAATACATGTACAAGCTAACTATCACATCATCCCTTAACCATCAATGGAATATAATTTAATGTAAAGAAATGAAATTCACCTCTATGGCATGGAAAGATGCTTGACTTGTGAATTCTAGGTGCCTAATCTGATTCATTTAACAAAAATCATTTCCCTTATATCATCAGACCAATGATAAAATATAATATGAGTCATAGAAACAACCAACAACACCAAATGTCATGTGCATCACCCAATAGTGAAATAATTTCAACAGTAATAGGAAAAAGCAGAACAATAATTATAATTTAGTCAACTCATCTTTTACCTTGAACATGGTTTCACGATGCCCAAGTACATATTATGACCAAGGACCTTGAGTTCCTAATCTCAAATCTATTGTCTCCAAAGAGTAAAGAAATAAAAGATCCCCCTTTGACACCACTTTGTGACACCCTGGTCCCGGATTCCACTTAAATGGCTCCCTGAGCCCGATGGGCCACATGGTGTCAAACACATCTCCCTAAATTCCATAGGATGTTAAATACTAGTGAGGGCCCAGGCTATGTCCATTGGGATTATATTCCCTTATTACCATATTGAATCACAATGGATGAGTGTAATGATAGGTAAATAGTAGTAAAAATACATGTAAACAGAAGGAATAAAAGAAAAAATAGATAATAGTAACAATAATTGAAATAAATGGGATAACAAAAAACAATAAATGATGATATGTCATGTATCTAGAAAAATGGAAATCACATATAAAAGACAATAGGCATAAATGTTTTCAAAAAATTATAAAGGAAATATAAAAAAATCCCAATCATCTCGAGTTCTGGATCCATCATCTGTTATTAAGCTCCACCCTAAATAGCAATAAATCATGTATTTGAAGTTGCATGCTTCCCATTTTCAACACTTCCATATATGTAATCTCCCCTAGGAACCAAACAACAGATAGATAGGGTGTGATATTAATCTATGTGGCCCACAAACATTGGTGTCTATAACATACATCCCTTGTAATGGAAATGTAACCATGTAAAAACATTCATATATAAAGTAAAGCCACATAATATAACTAAATACCCAAGTACTTGCTTCATCCCTCGGCTGGAATATGAACATAACCAGTGCATTAATTGATTAATACCAGTTTATAAATAAGTCACATGGTTAAAATAGATAAGGTTACATGTTTTGGCATGGCTAACCGTAATGATATCAAATAATGAGGTTTCAAGGTATCAACGAAGGCAATGTAGACCTAAAGGGTCACCAAATGAGTAATAACTATTTCCTACAAAAGGGTAAGAATGTAATCCAAGTATATTAGTCCAGGGAATTTCACAAAAAGATACCTAATGAGTCCAAGGAGTTGATCAATGTTAAAATGGGGATAAGAAATGACTGGACCTGATGGAATTTAACCAAGGCACCTACTTGTCAATGTTGGAACCAAAGATTGCATCCTAGGAATCTTGTAATACTATGTGAGGAATCCTATAGTGTCATACCGATCATCCAAGAAAAGATAAGGATAAATATCTTGGAGCACCTCATACTATAAAAGCATTATACTTTAATAGGAATGGGTTTCCAGAGTTATTAAGCCATTCCCCGAAAGGAATCCAAGGTGACCTCAAGTCAGGCCATTACTAGATAATTACGAAATCATGTAAAACATCATTTAGTTCAAGATTTTACTTTCATTTTTGTGATAGGTATATATAGCATTCAACCTTACAATCATGCCATAATTAATCAATATATCCATTTTGTTCAATCCTTTCCTTCTATTAGTGTGAAACGACCGACTAACATGAATAATTTATTAATCCACTTTAAGAAATATTCAATAATTAATGTCCATTAAACTACAGTAAATTAATTTGTTAAGGGTTTTTACAGACATGAAACCTATTAATCATTCACAGTTAATCTGTTCAAGTCATATACTTAGTATACTTTCCAATTTCCCTTTCACATTTAATAATCAATATGAAGCACTTACCATAGGCAAGTCAAGTGGTGAACATACATGGTAATCTCTATAATGAAAATAACAATATAAATCAATCTATTTAATATATAAAAGTATAAACTTAGAATGGTCAAGCCATGTCACACCCTATGGTGGCTCAAACATGTTAAATACTAAAAACACAGTTATGGCATAACATCCTACATGGGATGGGAAGATTTGTGGGAATAACCACCAATAATTAATAAAATATATGAAAAGAGAATAACCATATGGTTATAATGATAATTATCATGGAATATAATTTCATTAAACAATACATGATGAAATCAGTGGGCCCCACATGAAAATTTAAAAATCAACGAACATAGGGGATGAGTTATTGACCACCAAACTTAGGGTTGTATGATGCTACTCCTATGATATAATCCTATAATTCAGCTTATAATAACATAGAAATGGGAAATATAGAAAACCCTCACACCTCAATAACTAGATCGACATAAATAGCGGAGAAGAAATGATCAAATAGATATGAGTACTTACCGTTTCACATCCAACGTGAAGAATAGAATCTCAATAAAACCTCAAACATTGGAGATCCTTACATCCATAAATTAGGCCTTCAAAGATATCCTTAAAAGATTAAAAATAGGAGAACCCCGCGGGAATCCAAATTAGGGAGGAAGAGGAGCCCTAATTAGATCATTAAGGGAAAAAGTGTAAAATTTCCCATAAAATAGCTTGTACACGGTTTGGACACATAGTTTTCCAAATTGTGATCTAACCATGCATAGTTACCTAGTAAAGATATGGAACTTGCATGGTTAGACATCAAGTCCATGCACCAAACATGCGTTAACCATGCGACATAACTAGTTTTCCATTTATGATGTTTTTGGACTTCAAACATGATCCAAAAACCACTAAAACCTTTTTAATCCATTAGGCATCCATATAATGTCAAAAATAAATATTTAGACTAAAATTTAAAGGATCCATTCCTGAGTGAAAAAAAGGGTTCTTACACATTATAGACCAAGTTAAAAATTCTTTATACACTATTCTAAGATAAACATTCTATACACACAACACCATCTTAAATTAGGCTAATCGCAACACTGAGTTTCTAAAAAACATACTTTTGTGATTATAATTACATAAATGATGAAGTTATGACTAAGAAGTTAAAAATATTTATAAGAATAGTTATAAATTATTTCCAAAAATTATTTATAATGTTTTTATATAAATAAAACATATTGACAATAAAACATGTAATTTTTGGTAATGGCATGATATGTTTGAAAATACTATTTTCTCAAATGAACCACTTTTATGTTCATTGATGAAAAATAATATAATTAATTTTAAATAAATTTATAAATTTAATATGATAAAAAAGATTCATTTTTGAAATCCAAATTTTAAAATTATCTTAGGGTCACGTTTTGGAATTTTGTTTTGAAAAAAATATTTTTTCGTTGATTAGTGAAAAATAAGGAATTTTAATTTAAAACAGTTTTTTTCATTTATGTAATTAAAATAGATTAATTATATTATAATTTAGTTTTAATCTATAATTTGATTACTTTTAAATAAATTAATCCAATTTATTTCATTGGAACAAATTTGACATTGAAATTGGATATACAAATATTTGAATCTTTTGAACATTTCACTTAAATACCAACTATCATGACACGTCTGGGAGATTAATTTTAAATTAATTTCATCCACATTTTATTATATAATTTTGAAAAAAAATTATTATATATTTATAATCATCATAATTTATAATTTCTAATAAGTACAAATAATTATTGTTTTTATAAAACTATGAATGAAATTGTTTGAAATTAATTAAAGATATTTAGAGAAAAACTCATTTAAGAAAATACTAATCCATAAACATAAGGCCCAAAATGACCAAGAAACATGTCCAAAATACATTGAATGTTCATATTTCTACAATATTCCCATTTTTATTATATTTTTATCATTTTTGGAGTATCATTTCATGGAAAAAACATTAGTGGAATTCCATTTTCAAAACATTATAAGAATGCCTCTCCTCCTCCACAATAAAAAGGAAAGTACCCCTCCCATTTATTCATACCACTCAAACCCATTTCCACAGAACAATATTCCCAAAAAACCTCACATATCCTCTAATTTCATCATATAATCCTATATTTTGGAACAATTAAAACCAAAAAATCCATTTGGTGAAATCCTAGAGGAGTTACGCAAAGAAGAGGTAACATCATACCTTAAGATCCATTGTTTTATTTTAATTATACACCACATATAATTATATTATTATAATATAATATAATAACCTATGTTTCATAAATATACTAAGATTATTTTTATTCTAATGTTTAGAACAACACTTAAAAACACATCCATCTAATGCGAATCAAACATATTGATTGTGTATCTAGCGGATTGCTACCTTGCGAAACAATGTTATTCATATTTTCATCACCACATCTCATGGTTGGTAATTATTTTGGAAACTATATTTTTATATGGTATATATGGTATATATTATTTATTTATTATTGTTTAATTATTATATGAATCATACCTTCATGCTTTTCATTTTGTGTAAATACGATAACATTGTTTTGTGGACGTGTGGACAACCACCTCCTCAAAGAGATGTGATTTATTCACAATATATATGGAATTAATTAAGGATTGGTTCAGTAAAATAATATGATATATATGAATTATTAATATTAAATTTTAATATTATATATATACCTCATTTACATTTTTTCCTTCAAAATAAAAAAATGGAAAAAATGTTCATGTGTACATATTGTCTACTCTTTCCAAGAATGATGTATTTTATTTCTATTTATATATTTTATATATTATTATAAATATGTATATAATGAATATTTATGATATTTTTAATATGTTTTAGACTCTGAAAATAATTAAATCATGTTCTAATTTAGAGGATAAATAATAATAAGTCCAAACATATACGAAAGACGTTTCATTTATTACATGAAGCATAATATTAACATGGAACTTTTTATAAATGGGTAATATAATGTATAAATACGACCATATATGATATTATATATAACAATATGGTTATTTAATATATTTATAACAAGCATATATATATTATATAGTAATTTTGAATGATTATGACAAGATTCAGGGAACAAGGTACGAGTTTTCTCATCTTATTTTTCATTTATATGAGACACAAGCCAGGTTCACCGCATATTTATTCTATGTTGTGTATATAAATAAAATTAATTTACTTTGTGTTTCTTATAATTAAATTTATGGTAATTTACATATCCATTTTATGATCTATCTTTTAAGGGGTTTATGATTAAAAATTTTCCAAATTGAAAAAATAATTTTGTCTCAAATTTACTTCTTCAAGACACATTCCATGTTATGAACCTATATTCCAATATGTTGAATATAAAATGATTATTTTCATGTTATAAACATAATATAATTCTTTAAATGATATTTTAATCTTCATGTAATATCATTTTATTACATGGGGAGTATGATTCAAGGTTAACAAGTGGTAAGAGTTTATTACAACAATCTCATCATTTATCAGGACTATTTATGATTATGCATTCATTGATGAAACCTTATAATCCTAAATTTAAGAACAATAATGAATTTTATTCTATGATAATTAGTAATTATATATTCTTGTTTTACTACCATTTTTCATTTCTTTGGTACTTCATATGATTATAAAAGTGTTTTTTAAGAAAATCTGAATTTATCATGCTCTCCGATTGGAAATATGTGTTTCTTTAAAATATTTTTTTAAAAAAATGTTTTAAATTTTATTATAATATTCTCTTATAATCCATAAAATAAATTTTTACCCATGTTTTTCCTTATAAAAAATTAGTTCTTAAAAAAGGAATCATGTTGTCATTTTCCGATCGATTCACTTTTAAAAAAAATTTACGGTGATAAATGAATATTTGGAGTGTATGGATTCATCCAACGACATGATAATAACACCTTTGAAGATTCATTTATAAGTTTAAAATATTGATTTTTAAGAAAAATGTTCTTACTAATATTATAGATATTTATTTTTTTCAAGGGATTTTTTAAAAAAAGTATTCTAAAAAATGTTTTATATATAAAAAATATTCTAGATGATTTTAAAAGACACCTTTATATGTTTTATAAAATTTATTTTTAAAAAATAGTTTTCCATGATTTAATATATTATTTTATATGTTTTAAAAATATTCTCAATGAAAAAATTCTTCAAAATTATTTCAGGATTCTTTTATATGTTTTTAAGGAAAAAGGATTATAAAATGTTTTCAAGATTCATTTAAACATTTTCATGAAAAATAGTTTCCAAAATCTTTTCAAGCTAATTTTGTAAGTTTTCAATGAAACATGTTTTCAAAATGTTTTCAATATTCCATTATATGGTTTCAATGAAAATGGTTTTCAAAAGGTTTTTTTATATAATGGATTTTTTTTCAAGAAATGTTTTAAGGAGATATCAAATTATTTTCCATCCAATATGAAAACTCTTGGTGTTACTCATACCTTTTTGGGAAATGATACAAAGGTTCCATTAATATTCATTATATAAATGGATTATGTTTTGATGGAATGTCTTTTATGAAACCTGTTACTATTTCATGGGTTATATTCTTTTGAAACCAGCATATTTTCACTGGTTATAATTTAATGAAATAATTATTAAACGTGTCTGTTCTTCCACATGATAAGATATGATTACATATTTATGACTCTGATTTAATTTACTCGGTTATGATATTACTGTTTTTTGATATTTTGGAACATGTATTTATGATTTTATTATGATATGTGTGGGACCTATACCTGTAGACAATTAATTGGATAAATATTTATATATGAAGAGATATATAAGGTCAGAACATGGGGTGATCTCAATTCAATAAAGGACTTTGTATACTATGATTTTTATGGGAGTTAACCATGACTACCATGATAGTTTAGGTAGTGAAACCATAATACTAAGACATCATTTCCATCAATTCTTTGACGACTATGGAATCAACTTTATTTTCTTATGGGTCTTCTACAATTCCATGTCTTATACCTATTTTATTTATTCATGGATTATTGTCAAGATTCTCTTATGATTATTTTCTAATGAACATCAAATAATTATTTTATATTCTTTTTTAATGTCATTTTTATTCATATTATGTTCTTCTAAAGTCATTATCATGTTATAATTCTTTTATCCTCATGTTTATGCTTACAAATCTCCTTTTATTACCCACACTGAGCATCTAATCTCAAATATTTTTATATTTCCTTTCCTCATGTTATGAAGATATGTTCTATTTATGACCTACAATGAAGGGTGATAGTAGTTAATAACCTAGTAGGAGGTAATTTACCTCACTTATCTACCGGTGTTTATGCTTCCATGTTTCTAATGGAACTAGAGTAATATAGTCATTGGGAATTTTTTTGAATTGTATTTTGTATTCTGTAAAAATTGCATAATTTTAATGTTTTTTAAGTTAGGGTTTCAATTATTTGTATTATAAAAAAATTTTATCTATCCTTAGGATACTAGAATGAAAAAAACCATAGTGTAACCCAAAGGACATGTCTAATATTAAGTCTGTGGATATGGGGAAGTATATGAATATTTCATATAATTTTGGTAAAGGATAGAGTGAGTGGTCTACAAGAAATACATCCATGTGTGGATACTAAAGTGGATTTGGATCTATCACATATGTACATATGAGTAAAAACCTAGAAAATAACTTATTGAGATTGACTCATTTGGGAATTGGTGCATGATGATGGGCCTTACGACACACCTGGTTTTCCACTCCCAGGGGATATTCTTTTCAAACTCACAAAAACATCATGAACCATCCTCATGTTTTCAAATAGATGTTGTCTATGGATAATCTATGATAAACCTAAGGTGTAATTAATTAAATAAGGCTTCATAATTTAGACATATTATATGCAGATTTTTATGATTACGATGTTTCCTACTTTGATTAATATTTGTTAATCTATGATTTTTTATTTTAGTCAATGGTTGGAAACTGGTGTAATCACGTCAATATAGAGTATGATAGAAAATAAAATGATTTTTCTCCTAATCATCCGACTTATATTGGAGCTATAATGAATCATCTTAGTTCTATTCTCAATCAATTTTATCAATCTATGAATCATGATGGACATCCAAATGAGAAACGGAGGGAACACCATTATGTTGAGTCCTTTATGAGGAAACATCCACCTTTGTTTAGTAAGTATTCTGATACACTTGTTTATAAAAAATTTATCGTTACCACTGAAAATTAATATCAATTATATACTTTTTCAGATATTCTAAATTCATTATGTTTATTTATCGATTAGAAGCTGAGGTTGACTAGTGGTTCACTCTAATCAAGAATATGAGGTAGCTAGATGAAATTGAATCAATGGATTTGGATGAGTTAAATATATTATTCTTAAATAATTGTGTCCCTTAAATTTTTCATACAATGACGGAGAAAGAGTTCCATGAGTCAAATAAAAGTTATGATGAATCTTTTGGTACCTAAAAGGATAACTTCACAAGACCTTTGAGGTACACTTTTGGTATAAACATCCAATCCTAATGTAAAGTTGATTTTTTCTTCAATGTCTTAAATCAAAATATCATAAGAGAGTTGGCCATAATAGAATTTTTTATCCAAAAGTATTTTTTTAATTGTAATATAATTGTTTAAATGGATGTTGTAGTTAGGTATGCATCTCATGGTTGTGAAAAAAATAAGGATGGAGTTCAAAGGAAAATCTAAAAACCATAAGGAGAAGCAGATGAGATTCTGATTATGCTCTATGTGTGGAATGAAGAATGGAGGAAATTGTCTTAAGGGTTATAATAAATGATTTATGTTTACAAAGTAAGTTAATCACACATTTAATTGGCAAAGTAATTGGAATAAGTTATCTAATTATGAAAATGGAGATAAAACTGCATAGAATGCACCTCCCCCTCTTCAGTGATAACAGTGTAAGGATAATGGGCATTATTCTAACCAGTTCCCAAACCTATGGATTGGTTATTATGATCGTTTTCAACAACCTCTTAAACTGATTGACAATGAAAATCACATGAAATCAATATTTTTGAGAAGGGGTGTGACAATGACTTAGTCAAGGGTACCTATACCATCCATACTAGAACTGCTAATGTCTTATTTGATTCTGGATCTACCCACTCCTTCATATATAAATAATTTTATAAGGGTGTTAAGACTCAACAAAATATATTAGATGTGGAATAAACATTTAAAACACATAATGATACGATGATTTGTTCTTAATCATATTATTCATATAGGGCTGAAGTTTGTGGGAATTTGATTCCTATAAATCTTTTGATTCTTCAATTGGTTGAGTTTAATGTAATTATAGACATGATTTACCATTCTCTTCATAAATCCCACATCAATTTTTGATGAATAGAAGTTACATTTTATATTTCAAACCAACCTATTATAGTCTATCGGTATTATGACAAGTATAAAATTCATATGGACATTAGATCTAGTGTACGGGTCATAATTCCCATTAAAAAGAGTTTTACATGTCAAATGTTTGGGGATAAAATTGATATTTAAGACATTACTATTGACTGGTATTTTTAGGATGTCTTTCTAGTATTGATTCAATGCCATTAACTAAAATTGGAGTTTGAGTTCTCAATAGATATAATACATGTTTTCTAAAAAATATCAAAGATTCCCTAGAGAAGAGACCCTATTTAGTTTCATGATTTGTAGAAGAAACTCTCAGAAAAACTTGAAAATGGATTTATTCGGCCAAGTGTGTCACCTTGGGGTGTACCAATTCCTTTTTTGAAAAATAACATTGGATCAATGAAACTCTTTTTTGAATATCAGTAGTTGAACAAAATCGTAATCATGAACAAGTATCTTCTTTTCCATATTTAGGACTTGTTTGGTGAACTACATGGAGCTGAATACTTTTCCAAGATTGAACTTTATTCATGATATAATCGATTGAGGGTCAAGAAGGATGATATACCAAGGGAGAGATTCAATACAGGGAATGGAAACTATGAATATATTTTCATTATTTTTAGTATTACTAATTCCTCTACTATCTTCACAGATTCGATGAATTGAGTCTTTATAGAGTACCTCAATCAGTTTGTGGTACTGTTTATAAATTATATTATTATCTATTCAAATTATAAAAAAGTTCATGAATACCACTTGAGAATTATACTAGAGGCCAGTATAATGAGAAACTATATTTAAAATTTACAACGAGTGAATTTTGTTTGTTAATGGTTTCATTTTGGGGTCATATAATATCAAGAGAAGGTATTTACTAGATCCATCAAAGATAAAGGCTATTTAATGTTCTCACAGACTAAATGTGGTGAAAAATATTCAATGTTTATTTGGGTTAACTACACATTGTCAAAAAATTTTCAATAATTTATCATGAATATCTAATATTATAAACAAGTTAACTTGAAAGGGTTCCAAGATCCTCTCGACAGATGAATGTGTCGAAAATATTGATGAACTACCTTGAAGGTTCATTAGCTAACATGTTTTTAAATTACACAATAATGGAGAAGGGTTTGTAATATATAATTATTCACCCAAGAAGGGATTGGATGTGTTATTATAAATAATATAAATATATATAGCATATTAATCATGATAGTTAAACATTCCTTAAAAAAATACCCAACACCTGATTTGGAGTTACAACTGTAATTTTTGAATAAAAAACATATAGGAATTTTCTTTATGGTGAAAATTATTATATATATACTGATCATAAAAGTATGGTATATATATTCACAAAAGATGGAGAAAAACATGCACCATAGAATAAAATTAGAGATGAAAAGGGACTATCATTTCTCAATACCTTACCACCATGTAAAAGGGAACAAGTTGGTTGATGCTTTGAGTTAAAAGGATCATGTTAGATTATCCTTAATGAGGATAAAAAAAGATCAAATATTTATGGACTCTAAAGTGATGGATTCATAAATAATGATGGAAGGGGAAAATTATTATCTTTTTCAACTGAATGTTCATAACTCTATCTAATTAAATATTAAAGTGGTCTGAAAGGAAGATATAGAGATTTAAAATAAGGTTATAGATGTTCCAAATGTCATCCTTGATTGGGGTGTAATCTTAAGGATTATGAACCATGTATGTATTCCTTCTATATCAGACATGAAGAAAGATATATTAGGGGAATCTCATAGTTCTTGTCTCTCTATTCATCCTAGAAGGTAAGTTAGAAAGAATAATTCAAATTCTAGAGGATATGTTGATATATTTTTATTTGGATTTACAAGGTGGTTGGGATAAAAACCTTCCTCTAGTTCATTTTTCTTGCAACAATAGTATTTACTGAATAATTTATATGCCTCCTCATGAAAATCATTATGGGAAGAAATTTATATCTCTAATATGTTAGATTGATGGTTGAGAAAGACATCTATTAGGACATGAGATAGCTGGTGGAATGGTAGAGAATGTTAGAGTCATTCACTAACCTATCAACACAACTAAAATTCGTTAGAAATGTTATGTTGATAACTATAAACATGATATATAATTTTATATTGGAGAGAAAAAGTTTCTACGAATATCTCATTATAATAATATTATGAGATTCATAAGGAAATGGAATATAATACCGATGTATATCATTCCCATTGAAATTATTTATTGTATTGGGTTGGTATCCTATCACATGGATATTCTTCCAAAACTATATCAGTTCAATGATTTGTTACATGTATCTCTCATAAGGGAGTATATATCTAACCCTTCAAGTGTACTTAACTCAGATATCAAACCGATGTAGTTGAATTTTTCTTAAGAGGAATGACCAGTTAAAATTTTGTATCGTACAAATAATGTTATATGAAACAACACCACTAATATAGTAAATTATTTTTGAAAAATATCTAGTTATATGAAGCTACATGGGAACTTTTGAATATGATGAGGCTTAAGTATCCAATTTTTTTTATTAGAATGATGAATTTCGAGAGTGAAATTCATTTTAAGGGGGAATAGAATGTAAAACCTAGAGTTTTTATGAACCATTTTATGAATAAATTAATTTTCATTGTTTTCATGAATCACATGATACACCATGATAAACATTTTTTATATGCTAAATGGTGATAAACATGATCTACACACAACATCGACTCAACTTGCATTGCATGCAACACCGAGCATCTATGAAACATCATTTTATTATTATAATTAATTAAATGAGATAGTTTCAACCTTACGGTTAAACATAGTAATATGAATATTAATATATAATATTTAAATATTATTTATAAACTTTATATATAAATAAAACATATTTAAAAAAACATGTCTATATTTTAAATATATTATATGTTTGAAACTATTATTCTATCAAATGAAGCACTTATTATGTCCTTCTGTAAAAAATAAAAAACTAATTTTATAAAATTTTAGAATTTCAATGTTATAAAATAAAATTTATTTATGAAATAATAACATAAACATTATACCAGATTGATTGTTTTGGTTTTTTTAGTCAAACATCATTTTTGGATGAATAGTAAAAAATATGAAATTTTAATTCAAAAATTATTTTTCCTCTTAAAAATTTATATAGTTAAATACATGTTAATTTGGTTTTAAAATGTATGTAGATAATGTTTAAATCAATTAATCAAATTAATTTTATTTTAATCATTTTAAGAATAAAATAGGATATAAAAACATTTCAAATTTCTAAATGTTATCGCATAAAAACCTGTTGTCGCGACCCATCTACGGGATTGATTTTTAATTAATTTATTCCACTTCTGTATTAAGAAATTTTAAAAATGAATTAAATATTTTTAATCGTAATATTTTATAATTTATAGTAAGTCAAACTTGTGTTTTTTCAAAATCATTACTAAATGTGGATAAAATGAATTACAACGATTAAGAGACAAATTAGTTTAACAAAGGATGAAACCATAATCTTAAGGACCAAAATGACCTAGAAACGTGTCCAAAATCCATTTAGTATTCATATGTAGACCATATGATACCATGGACTATAATTGTACCATTATTGGTTCCAACTTACATGAAACATTTGTCGATCTAATTTCATTAAAAAATATAAAATAATTACACTCCTCCTCCACTATAAAAAAACTCACGCCTCCCAATTATTCACAGCTCTAAACCCCTTTGTGTAAATCATAAAATATAAAAATATACTCCCTACTCTCAAAAATTAATAATATATGGCTCCCTTTGGGATTAAATAAACTCCAGTAATCCTTTTGGTGAACTCCAAGAGGACTTACCCAAAAAAGAGGTATCATCCTTCATCAAGCTGCATGGTTTTATCTTCATTCTCTACCCCCACAACTTTTATTATTCCATTATTATATAATATCCTCAGTATACTCAATATAATTAGATTTTATTATTCTAAGGGTTCTTCATAAACTTACACAATATTCAATCTAAATGATAACGAAATTATTTGTCACGTGTACGATGGACTAATGCCTCGTGAAACGATATTGTTCATTTTTATTTTACCACCTCTCATAGGGGGGAATTATGAGGGAATTTAGTACCCACAGTACTTATAATTTAACCCTTAACTCATTTATTATATGTATATAATGTGTAAGGGTGATGGATTGGAGAGTTGGGTTAACATTCAATATGTTTTTTGGGGGAAAAGGAGATTCGCATGAGTTGCGTACAATTTGTTTAAACTGGGATGAAATCCATGAATAAAGAATGTGCAATTATAGTTTTTAGGTACTAACTTTGGCATGGTGTGTTCCTCTTTAGGGAGATCATTCAAAGATGTTGTGTGGGGGTTTCAAAAAGTCTATAGATAATGCATGTTTAGTGGACGTTTTATCAAACTATGTGAACTAACTGTGCGTAGTGTTAAAGTGAGATCCGAATAAAGTGGATCTCACGTGTTCTTTTCATTAAAATGATCATTTTTTCTTATAATCAGCCCTAACACGGGATTTATCTTCATATAAAATTATAGAACCTCTCCCAAGAAATTTGGAGTTAATAAGGAGGAATCCCTTAATGTTTTGAAGGCCGATTCTTGAAGTATGTGATCGTTCTTCATCGTTCTTAATCGATTTCATTGATATACTTAGATCTACGTATGCACTATTCTTGGTTTCATAGATTAATATCTGTTATGGGACTATCTATGATACTGAATTTCAAATACAATGATATTTATCCTTATTTTGTTAGGAGAAGAGATCTAAGGTGGTTTCTTGGAGAATTGACCCGGTTGTGTAAGTGTTCTTAATTCGTTTGTAGTTTTCATCAAAATAGTTGAGTTCGGTCGATTCACTCTCAAATCCACTTACTAAAATTTATTTTATTTTTTTAAAATTTGTTTATTTTAATGTAATTAATTTTTAAAATTATAGAATTAATTATCTTTAGTGATGATTTATGTTTTTGGTGAAATTATGTAATGTTGGTGAATTGTTGTGCAACATGATTTAGTTTATTGAACTTAATATGGTAACTTTAAATTAATGATTTGATGAAATATATAAATTGTATGATGGAAATGGGGTATTCTATACATTTTTTTATTGACGTAATTTGGAATTCAAATGATTTTTATGGAAATTGGTTTTCAATAAACATGTTTTTTTATTTAGAGTGTTTTTTGGCATGATCCGCAAGCATACTTGGTGCCTGTGTCAATGTTTCATTTCTACGGTTTTGTTGAAATAAAATCTCATGTTTAGTTCCAATGGTAAAATGGATCAAGAGATTTAATTACCTTTTGAAAACATGGTAGATCAATGAGAAGCCGCTTATGAGTATGTAAATGTCATAATGAAGCATTGAAGTTTGGTATTGTGGATATGTTGACTAGATTCGGGATTCCAAAAAAGAAAATTGAGAAAATTTTTTAAATAATTTTTTATTTAATTTTCTAGAAATATAAATTATTGGGAAATTGGTTTTAATATCACCTTTTTACCTTTGGTTACAAATCATTTTTCAACTTGTTTATATTTAGTTGTAAACTGTTTTGGGATATAGTTTTATATAAAGTATTTTATATTAATATAGATAAATCTTATAACCTAGTGGTATTAGTAGGGAAGTTATTGCGAAAATAATACTAAGTTTTATACTCACCCCTACTTGGGAACTTTTCTTCTTTTTCATAAGTTATCTTATGGGGTACAAGAAAAGGTAATGTATCACATGTATTTAGCACTACATCATCACACATTGGATATTTGGTGATTGTGTGGAATAGGGCTCATAGAGCCTGGGGTATTGGGGTCATCATAGAGTTTTTATTTGTTTTATTCTGTTAACTTTGATATTTTCATTGTCTTCCACTATGGTATAATTGGTTTGGTTTTTATTATAAAAGAAGTTGATGTTTTTTTAGTTCATAGTCCATGCATCATGTAGTGTTTGGTTGGTTATGGTTGTTTTTTAATATTTTTATTTCATAAAGGGTAAATATTCCCCCATGTTTATTTGAAACCATTCAGTATTTATTTTCATCCTTTGGTGTCTTAGGGATTTCTCTTAAGGAATAGTAATGAATTATTGTATTCTCAGTAAAATGGAAATAATTGGGTCATTACAAATGGTATCACCTATTTCAGTCCTTCTGTAAAAAATAGTCATCAGTTTTATTGGTGTTGGAGTTGAAAATAGTCCTTCCATATTCCTTGGGTTGTGATATTAGAAAGGAGTAGGATTTTTATGACATGAAACATAGAGCCTAAGAAGTCATAGATAAAAATTTTATGTTGAACTTGATGTTACTAGGGATTTGGGTACATATGTGTTTTGGAGACACACATAGGATTTGGAAATCTCATTTTCAGGGGTTTATCCAAAGAGACAAGCCTAAAATGAATTGATAAATAATTACTTCAAACTAGTATTACATATTTAATTTGGAGTAATTATTTACGATATGGTGAAAGGTGTAACTTTTTTAAAAATGTAGAAATTTTTTTCAAATGAATGATTTTTAAAATGCATGGTTAAAGTATTTTAAAAAATGGGTTGATTTATAAATGTAAGAATGAGTTTTTTCAAAAATGGTAGGATGTGGAATATGATTTTTTTGAAATAGAATGTTGAGATAGTTTATGTGACAACATATTAAATTATATGCCATCAGTTTCTAGAGAGTGAGATATACTGAGTTGGTTGTCTGTTTAAAAAACGGTTCCTGATATGCATTGTAGAAACAAACTAGAATAACGACGGCGAATGTGGTTTCACTAGAGCCACAAGTAAATGAAGAGATGGTTCATAGTATCATTCATGTATTTCAAGATTTGGATATGAGGAATCGGATGGATGAGCCAATGCAGGTGGATCATATCATCCAGTTCATAAAGTAGAATCCACCCATTATATAGGGTGATTCCGAACTCAAAAAGGAGGAGGTGTGGATGAATAGGATGAATCATATATTTGAATTAATCTGCTTACAGATGGATCTTCAATTCAATATGATAATATACATGATTGAGGATCATACATGCTAGTGGTGGGAACTAGTTCTGGATGCTAAAGAGGATCGGGGCCTTAAATGGGAGGATTTTGAGAAATTGTTTAATACAAAATTCTATCATCATACGTTTAATATCCCAAGGATGATAGACTTATTTTGCATAAAGTAGGGAAATCTCTATATCATATAATATGCGGCCGAATTCATGCATTTAGTGTGCTTAGAAAAAGAAGTTCTGGAAAGTGTGGCATTGAAGGCACACATCACATAATTGGGGATAAGGAAAGAGATTTGATCAAATATTGAAGTGATCTGTAATATGTATTATACAAAGACAATGTATAGGGAAATAGTGACTGAGTGGGGTATATCAAGAGCTATGGGAGGAGGAAGTATGATAAAACCTATGAGAAATGGTGGGAACTCAAATGATGGGAGAAAACAGAAGAGGGACACCTATTTCCAAGATCGTAGCGGGAATCCAAATCAAACCGCTAGATCAGTAAATCTTTCCTCACACCAAATATCTATACGGAATGCTACCAATGTGGTTCCATTGACCACATGAAGTGAGAATGTACAACATAACCAATATCATTCCATAACTACAACAAGATGGGACATATTAATCGATATTTTCATGTGCTCTGATGTCATGTGCTCGAAAAACTTCTCAAATCTCGCAAGCATCAATTTCGTTGATATGATGAGGGAATCAGATTCAGAATCCTCTATAGAGAATATCTAGACATTGTGATTCCATGAATACCTTGAATCCTCAGCAAGGAAGCGAGGAGGAGTGTGCATCACCGAAGCAGTTGTATGAAGTTGAGAAAATGATGGTGGATAATCTGAATAGACCATCTATAGTGAGATGTTGGATTATATTGAATTATACCATCCAGAAAGTGTTGTTTGATACGGGTGTATCTCATTCCTTCATTACTACTAGTTCTATTGATTTTCTATTTTTAAAATATGAGATGATGTCTTCTGTGAGAAAACATCAAAACCCACTTGGTGAAAGAGAATGTTGGCCCTTTGTGTGTGGAGAAGGTTCTATAACAGTTGATGGAGGTGAGCTGAGGTGGTACATATCAGTGTTTGAGATTGATGTACTCCACGTAATCATGGGTATAGATTTGTTGAAAATGTTCATATCTCGCATTGATTATTATAGAAGAATGTTGAGTCTCACAAATGATGATGGATTTAAGAATCTCTTTAAAGGAGAATGGGTTGTAAAGATAGTTGAAATGAGTTTTTTGGCACTATAAGTTGGAATGACCTCTTTAGTTGGTGACATTGACTATAGAATTATTTTATGAGATTGATTATAGAAGTGTTCATGTAGTTTTGTATTAATTTCCAGATGTCTTTCCCAATATCATTTCAGGTTTACCAACTTTAAGGGAAGTTGAGTTTATGATTGATATCCTTTTAGGAACCAGATATATTTCTCTTTTGTACTATAATATGGAACTAATTGAATTAAGGGAGCTGAATGTGAAGATGGAGGAGCAGGAAAGTAAATGTTTCATTCAACCAATAACGTTTCTATGTGCAACATCAATCTTCTTCATGAAGAAAGTAGATCAAACTCTTCATATGAGCATTGATTATCATAATATAAACCATGTTATGATAAATAAAAGATATCTACTTCAACACATTGATGATATGTTTGAATAATTGATGGGATTGTAGTGGTTCTCAAAAACTGACATGTGATTAGGATACCATCAATTGAGATTTCAAAAGGAAGATATTCTAAATATAGCCTTCAAAAGTAGATATGGCCACTACGACTATGTGGTAATGCCTTTTGGTCACAAGAATGCACCAGAAGTGATTATTTTATTGATTTGTAAAATATTTTAGAAATATTTTCATTCTTTTATTGTGGTGTTTATGGACGACATATTGGTGTATTCATGGACAAGTTATGAGTAGGAGAAACACTTGGAAATAGTGTTTGGAATCATGAGAGACCATTGTTTGAATGCCAAATTATCAAAGTGTGTTTTATGGATATAACAGTTATACATTCTCGATCATGTAACTTTGAAAAAATGTGTTTTAGTGGATGCTAAAAATATAGAATTTTTTTATCTCATGGCTACCCTCAAAGAATGTCTTTGAGATATGCAGCATTCTTGGTCTATCTGGTTATTACCGATGCATTGTTCCCGACTTCTCATGCATAGTCTCCCCAATTAAATCTTATACAATGAATAATTATCTAATTTAATGGATTGAAGGATGCTATATGTCTTTTCAAGAGATTAAATTTCATCACACATCGACACCCATTATGATTTTGACTGAATCAATATAGGGGTATATGGTGTACTGGGAAGCATTATGATAGGGTTTGGGCATTGTTCTCAGGCATGGAGTCCATGTTGTGGCTTATGGTTCAACATAATTGATAGTGCATCAGAATAACTTCCCAACATATAATTTGGAGTTAGCTATAGTTTTTCATGCTTTTAAGACTTGGTGTCACTATCTCTTTGGTGAGAAATTTGTCGTTTTCTATGTATCATAAGATCTTGAAACATCATTTCTCATAGTGAAATTTTAATATATGATAAAGATGATGGATGAAGTTTCTCCAAATGTTTGAATTATAATTTATTTAAACGTAAGGAAAAGGTAATGTGATGGCTATTTGATTAAGAATAAAGTCATACACTCAGTTGAAAAAATAAGCTTCATAAGAGTGGTAGTTGATGTCGGTCTTAGCCGATATTAGTGCGGAATGTGAAGACTGAGGTGATGTTGCAGTTTTTTGTTTAGTTTATGTGGTTCCTGATTTAGTAAATATGGTAATGGAGGCACAAATATTTAATGCATAATCTTTGGTTATGTGTTCAAAACACAATAGGGGGGAGACCGTTGAGGGATGGACACATGATGACAGTTCAATTATGTGGTTCAAAGATCAAATGGTTTTACTATTGGATTGTTAGGAGAATCTTCTTCATGTATACCAACATTCAAGATTTTCTGTACACCCTGGTATATAGAAGATGTATAAGGTGTTAAAGTCGCAATTTTTATCGAGCGGAATGAAAAGGAAGGTGGATGAATTCATTTTAAAGTACTTAACATGTCAGCATGTTAATGCAGAGAATGAGAGACCAGTGTGTATTTTTCAGTCTTTGCCTATTCCAGTGTGGAAATGGAATCATATAGCTTTGGATTTTGTTATAGGTCTCCCAATAATAATTCAAAAACACAATTTCATATTTGTGACAGTGGATCAGCTAAAAAATTCATCTCATTTTATTATAATTTATGAAACTAATACGGTGGAGGAACTATCCAAAATATATATCCAAGTGGTTATAAAGAGGCATGGAGTTCCAATTCCAATAGTCTCAGATATAGATCTGAGTTTCACACCATTTTTCACAAAATACTTATAAAAATACCTTGGGACTTAGTTAACATTGAGTATGGTGTATCATCCATAGGTAGACGACCAATCCGAGAGGATGATATATATGTTGGAAGACATGTTGTGGGCTTGTGTAATGGATTTTCCTGGCTCTTGGATGAATCATATACCGTAATTATAGTTATCATATAATAAAATCTATGAAACCATGATACATATGGATCCTTTTGAATCATTGTATGGGATTCCATGTCAATCTCAAATTTTTTGGGTGGAAAAAAGTGATACTTCACTATGTGGTATGAACCATGTCCATGAGATGATGGAGATTATATATTAGATCAGAAATACAATGAAGACAAGATAGAGTCATCATAAATTGTATGAGGATCATTGTCGAAGACCGTTGTTCTTCACAGCGAGTGATCATGTGTTCTTGAGAATCTCTACAAGGCATGAACATCATTATATTGGGAATCAATGAAAGATATACCCTCGATAAATTGGCCCTTTTGAGATACTAGAAAGGATTGGAGAGGTGGAATATCTATTGGAATTTCGAACACAATTTTTTGTGGTGGATAATGTGTTCCACATATATTATTTGAAAAAGTATCATCATGATGTTTACCATGTGATTATATTTGATCACGTTGACCTAGAGCCAGATGCCTCGTAGGAACATATCCCGATGTATATTGTTGATAGGCAAGAGAAATTATTTCCTGAAAAAAGCATCGGTCTAGTGCGGGTTTTATAGAAACATTGTTTGATTCATGAAGACACTCGGTAACATGAGAAGGAAATGAAACCTAAATGGTTGAAACTTTTTTAGGGCAATGATGGTTTTCTACATTCTTTGGAAGGAAAGACAAATAGCAGGGATATTGAAGTACCCCCAATGTTTTTTATGTAACCCTTACCACATTTTTTATGTTTGTAATGTGTATGGGAGAATTATGTGAGAGTTGGATGAACATTCAATATGTTTTTGTGGAAAATGGGATGTGCAGGGGCTACAAAAGGTTTGTCTAAATCGTGTGTAAATTTTAGAAGAAACTATGTGTATTTATAGTTTTTGAGGTAGTATCTTTGTCATAATGTGAACATGGTTATAAATAACATGTTATGAGGTTGTGTTAGGGGTTCAATTATTAAATAACAAATGCAGGGATAACACACTGCTTGTCTAAACTTTTGTACTATCTATGAAAAGGGTTAATGTGAGATCCTAAAAAAGTGTA
The DNA here is from genome assembly GCA_963277665.1 of Viscum album. Classification (NCBI taxonomy): domain Eukaryota; kingdom Viridiplantae; phylum Streptophyta; class Magnoliopsida; order Santalales; family Viscaceae; genus Viscum; species Viscum album. Next base: position 242,993,938 of record OY728135.1, on the reverse strand, counting down.
CGTCATATTGTTATACCTCTATACCACTCTTTTTTTCTTTTAAGTGGATATTACTCTGTATTATTCCATACTTGAAGGTTTGATAACCTCTCCCTTTTTATATGAAGTCAATCAGGATCCCACCCTTAATGTTTTCATGTGCGGTTGTCGACTTATGTGATCATTATTCATCGGTCTTGATCGATTTCTTAGATCTACATTGATATACATCTCTTCAATTATTGGTTTAATATATCTAATTGTTTTATGGGTATAACTAAGATATTTAATTCAAAAATGTATGATATTTGACCTTGTAGTTGGTAGGATAAGAGATCTAAGGTGGTTTCTTGGAGAATCAACTCGGTTGTGTGAGAGTTCTTCGTTCATTTTTGGTTCTTGTCAAAACGGTTGAGGTAGGTGTTTTAACTCTCAACTAAAATTTCTATAATTGATTTCATTATTTTCAAATTGGTTTATTTTAATAGAATTTATTTTTAAAAAGCATAGAAAAATTCTTCTTTAGTGATGATTTATTATTTTGGTAAAATTGTGTAATCTTGGTGAATTGTTCTGTAATGTGATTTAGTTCCATGTATTTAAAATGGTAATTTTATGTTATGGAATTGCTGTAATTTTTAAATGGTTTTATGGGAAAGTGTTTTTAAATAATAAAGGTATTTCATTGATGTAATTTGTAATTGAAGTGGTTTTTATGGAAATTTAATTTCAATAAAAATTAGTTTTTATTGAATGGTTTTTTGGAAAGATCCTTGGCCATACATTGTGTTTGTGTTCATGTTTTATTTCTAGGGATTGGTTAAAATTTTAACATATGATCAATGCCAAAGATCAAGTCGCACATGGGATATAATTAACTTGTGACGACTTGGTAGATCGATGAGAAATTGCTCATGTGTATGGAACTATCATACCGAAGCATGCATGTTTGGTAGTGTGGATGTGTGGACTAGATTTGGCATTCCAAAAAGGATATTGATAAATGGTTTTAAAGAATTGTTTATTTTTTCTGTATGTATAACTTATTAGGAAATTGGTTTTAATAGCACATGTGTACCATTGGTTAAAAATGGTTTCGAACATGTTTATATTATGTTATAAACTATTCTGAGATTTTTTTTCTATAAAATGATTTATATAATTGTTGCTAACTCATATATTATAGTTTATTGAGTAGGGAAGTCATTGGGGAAATCCTTCGGAGTTTTATACTCACCCCTTTTCCGGAAGTTTGGTTCTTTTACAGATGTTATCATCTACGACATGGGAAAAGGCATGGTATCACATGTATTTAGCAAAACCTCATGTTACATGGGATGTTTAGTCATTGTGGAGCATCGAGATTGTGGAGAATGAAGTCTTGTGGTCATCTTTGAATTTTTAGTTTCATTATTATGTTTAATTTCATAGTATCTTCCTCTTATACTATGGTATAGTGTGTTTTTTTTATTCTAAAATATGTTGTTGATTTTTCATTATTAGTTCATGAAACATATGTTGTTTAGTAGATTATGGTTGTTGGTTAATGGTTTTATTTATTAAAGGTTATATCATTCCCTAAATTTATTTGAAACCATTCGACATTTGTTGATAACCTTTGGCGTCTTGGGAATATCACTAAAGTCCTAGTAATGTTTCATTGTATTCTCAAGAAAATAAGATTAAGTGGGTAATTACATAGATACTATATTTTTATATGATATTCATGATATTTATGATTTCCTTATGCATCTATAATTATTATATAAAACATAACTTCATTCTTTACATTTTTGTAAATGTGATAACTTCGATTGTGGACATGTGGAATATTGCCTCCTCAAAGTGATGTGATTCATTCAAGCATTACATGGTATATATTAAGGATGGGTTTGATAAAATTATATGATATATATGGAACAATAATTATATGATAATTATATTATAGATATATTTTTAATTTACCTTTTTTCTTTTAAAACTATAATAAAATGGAAATTGTGTTCATACATATGTACGACATACTATATCAATGAACGATGTATTTCATTTCTGTTTATATATTTTATACATTCTTAGATATATTTATATAATGGGTATTTACATATATAGGTCAATTAAGAAAGTGTTTTTAGGAAAATATTACTCATCACCCTCTTCATTCGGAAATCTATGTTCCTTAAAAATCATGTTTTCTGAAAATGTTTTAAAAACATATAGTATTCACAAATGATATATAAAAGAAAATTTTACCCATGTTTTACCTTATAAACAAATATTTTTTTAAAAATGTAATGTTCATGTCATTTTTTGATCAAGGCACTTTTCTAAACAATGTACGGTGTAAAAGTAATGTTTGGAACGAATATATTTATCTTCCATAATGACAATACTTCCTTTAAAGCAAACATTACATGTTTAAAATATTCCATTTTAATTTAAAAAATACCAATTATTCTAGAATGACATTATATTTCTAGGTATATTCAATGAAAACTGTTTAAAAATGTTTTAGGTTTAAAAAGATGTTTTAGATGATTTTCAGTGATCCCTTTATATGATTTTAAATTGTAGTTTTCAAAGAACAAGAATTAAAGGATTTCATATATTATTTTTAATTTTTTCAAAAAAATCTAGCTTCTTTTATTAGTTTTCTAGGAAAACAGAGTTCAAAAGTTTTTCATTATTATTTTATAAATTTTTAAGGAAAATGGATTTCAATTTTATTCATGATACAATAATTATTTTTTGAGGAAGAATTTTTCAAATTGATTTAAACCATTAATTATACATTTTGGAATTCATGTGGAATTCCAATGTGTAATTCTAGGTGAGGAGATGCAAAGAGGAACAATACAGTGCAGTTTAGTGTGGTGTTGGAGAAAAAGATGCAAGATGACTGGCAGAGATATACGAGGGAACAACGAGTGTGATTTTCTACAACAAAGCCTCGGATCCTCAGAAATTGTGTTGCGTGCCAGGATGTATTGATGGGGGAACCCATGTATTAATTCATGTTTTATCTGGGTGCTTGATCAGTGAAATTATTCAGCTAATGGGTCATGTAATGTGTTTCATTTCAACCCAGTAAAAAATATATTTTCCTTCCAAAATAAAGGGGCTAACCCTAAACATTTTCAAATTTGTTATTAGTTATTCAATAATAAATTCCAATTATTCATTAATGACATTATATAATTAATTATTAATTCTCAATAATTTATACTTACTGATTAAATGTTAACAAAAAGTTTCATCAGTTGTTAATTATTAATTAGAATTTACTATTAACGAATTTTTAATTAATAAATATTATTCATTAGGAAAATTAATTTTAATTAGTAAGTATTAATAATTAATAACAATTAATATTTCATTAAAAAATTGAAAATATTATCATATTTTATTTATATATTTTATTTTATTTTTCCAATAGGTTAAATAAAATTTATTGATATATTATTAAATGTAATTTTTTTTGGATAGAGTGGTTATTACATAGAGATGTGAGAAAGAATAAATATGTGTAGGGTAAGGATGAGTGAACTCCTCAGAAGTTGTTGAATAATGAAATTTAATAAACAACTATGTTAAATAATACTTATTGACATATTAATTCATGAAAATGAGTTTGGTGAAGGGGTTTTCTTAAAAAAAGTAGGGAGAATGCCCCCCCTTTAATTAAGCCAACAAACATCCCTCAATTGTGGGAATAGATAGATCTAGTTACATTCCATTGGTCACCCTCCCTCCACGAGTGTCATTGGAGGATCAGTCAGTGCCGGTCACCAAGCCCCTCGCCAACCAACCCTAAACTCTCTATATTGACAACCAGTGCTACCTGAATTGATGTCGGCCTCCCTCACTTGATGGACTCTTCTTCATGACTCTCTCCACTCCAGTCTACATCGATCACCAGGACCCTCTCTCCTAACGATGAATTCCATTTATAAAAAATGTAAAAGAATTTGTAAATATATATATATAAATATATTAAACAATTAAAAATTAAAAAGAAATTTTAATTAAATATTTTAAAAAAATTGAAAAAAAATGAAAAATAAATATTTAAATAAATACATGTCTTTAATCCATTAACATTTTATTAAAATGAAATGAAAGAATCATCACCAAATGATTTTTAGTGGTTCAAAAAACACCTGTTATATGATTCCTCACATAGAAATTCAACATTATTTTTAGAAATCATCATGACACATCTAAACACTATTTAAAACATCACTAAATGATGTTTTCATTATAGTATCATGTGAACCTATGTATAGTTTATGATGCATGTACACACACACACACTATTACCTCACCATGATTAATATAAACAGAAAAATCATAACTCATAAACTTTAAAAATTATAAATTCATAAAATAATCACAAAATATAGTCACATTACATTAGTAACATGGGATTCAACAATATTTCATTTCTATAAGCACTGATATAATTCTATTTAATGTTGTGAACAACCTATCTATATCCTCAAAAACATAAACTAATAAGTCAACTAAAAAGGGGGTTGAGACATTAATTAACATTTTTTACCTTTTACACCACCCTAATATCAAACCATGGAATCCCACATATCCTTTTGTGTGCCTCTTCATGTGTCAGAGGTAGTAAAATTGTTATGAATGTCTATAATAATCATTGAGAATAATTTTCATAAAATTAGATAACCATAAAAAAATAATAAATAAGGAAACAAACATATAACATAAATATCAAAGTACACATTTGGAATCACTATAGAAAAACAAAAATATGAAATATCATATCATAATGAATGAATATATAAAACCCATTTCATATCATATTGGAAAAAAAATATGAAAAAGGGATAACCTAGTAGATAGATCCTCAATTAAAAATGTATACTAGGAAATACATGGAATACAATAATTCACTACAATAGAAAACTCATCCTTACCTTAGTACAATCTCAATAGCCTCATTAAGGTAATCCATCGTGATCAACTATCACCAAGATATTCCCTAATATATATCCCAAACCTTAGGCAAATACATACACAATGGTTCAAATGAAAGGGGTGGTTATAAAACATAGTAAGGAGCAACCCATGTGGCTCCTATGATATTCCACAATACATATTTGAGAGTAAATATAAAATAATCTAAAAATAATTAATACTCAAACCATAAAAATAACTTCAATAATACAAACATGGATAGTTTTGGTGAACCACATCAATCATAATCTATATAGTACAGTTTCGTTACACAAGTGACGGTCCCCTTATCCTAGTACTACCATAACATAGGGTGTCACAACCTCGGTATCATACTTCTTTCCTAGTAACATATTTTTATGTGGTGTTATAGTACAAGAGTTAACCACCTTTTCATTGTAACATCATGTCCTAAGGTTTCATAACATAGTTATCATCCTCCATTTAATAGTGTCATCATAATGTGGGGTGCATCAATGTAAAATGTGTCCATTATCATAGAATTAATTTAAACCAATAGATACCTCATCTAATAATGGAACTATCATGATAACTATTTAAACAACAATAGAACAAAATCTATACCATTCTATATCTCTTGTGAGTTATATAAAAACAATTATATAGTAAACAAGCATCCATATAATTAAATACTAGAGGTAGGAATAGAAGTAATTCCATAGAATGACGCATCCAATAAACTATCACACAGTAATAAATTTTTACATCTATTTTGATAAACTTTTTACAGACAATAATAATCCCATAAATACTCCAAATAACTCACTGTGATCATATCTATCTATCAAATGAATAATTTATTATATAGTAGTGGTATATAATTTTGTTAGGACAACTCGTAATATTGAAAATGTAGAACCATTATATTACCTCTATATTCTTACTATCACATCTAATTTATCTATATTGAGGTATCATTTAATTGTTTTCATATTTTCCATACACCAATCCTCAAAAAAAAATTTATAGTTGGTGATCATTTCAGGAAACTAGCCTTGGTAATTTAATACTTATATTCCTACCATGACCTATGAGGCATTCAATTATTAATAATATTATAACACCAATAATTCTTTTTTATGAGAAATCACGATGTCCATAGACAACAATTATTTACATATCAAAATAACATGGTCAAGGTGAACCCATTATTCAACCATCAATCATATGGCCCACTGTTAGAATAACCATTAAAAAGGCATAAGAATCCACCATAGGACCCTTGTAATTTATTACAACCCAAGATAACCATTTTAAGTCTACTACATGAATCTATTATAAGACATAAAAGGGAACATAATAATTGATAAAAACTAAAAACACATTAAATTTTATGGAATATCTATTTTAATCCTTTTGGGACCTCCTTATTCTATCACACAATTCTAGAGCCTATATGTCCCCATCTAGGTCTTTGTTAAAAAAATGCACGATCCTATATACCACATCACACATGAAACTCATGATAATGATTTTAATATATTAGATACCACAAAACGTATACCAATATGAGTTTATCCATAAAAAATATTATTGATTCTATCTATATTAGAAGATATATCAATTCAAAAATAAAATCTAAAAGATTTAGGAACATTTATAGAACACAAGAAAATTGAATTAAGTAGAGACTTATAGGTTAGTTACTACCTTAAAATCCCCTTAGAAAGATACTTCATACAACTCGTTAAAAAATATAATGACAAATGATAAATTTATTGGGAGGATGAGCCATTATAAATTGATAGTAAAAGGGTTGGAGGTTCTCCTTTCTCAAGATTGGTTATAGTAATAGGAATTCAAGTAATGAATTATTAAAAAATGTTAGAAAATAGATATAATATACCCAATTATATTGGTGGTCTTCCTTTTCCACTATATTACCATCAGACTCAAAATGGTCAACATAGACCCTAGTGGTTACCAATGAGATAACCCCAAATCAACATACCAAGATTTTATATATTTATACATGATTATATAATAAAATTAATTATTAAGAGAAACTCACTTAACCAGGAGGATTGTATCTTTTTAGTTAATCTACCTATCCATATTATTCAATGAAACAACATTAAATTCATCCATAAATATACTCACCTAAGATATCCTCCACAAATAACCCAAAATAGAAAATAATTATGTGAAATTTGAAAAATAAATTGGTGATTACGAATCCTCTTAATGGGAAAAACATATTAAGTATCAATCAAATCAATACTATTGATCATTAAGAATAACACAGAGGAGTGGTCATAAAAATTATATATAGTTATGGTTTACTTATTAAATTATATGAAATCGATATGATGAAATCAATACATGTTATTTATAAACCATAGAGAAAAATACTAACTACAGATAAAAAATTTTCATGGGAAATCATACAGAACAAATATAATCATATTTTAATAATAATATATGTCAACGTAAACCACTAATAGAATCATATTTTAGTGTATAAAAGTAACCACCCATGTATTATAACATTGTAGACTAAGATAAAAATCAATATTTCATAAAAAAATGGGTTATGATTATAAACAATTCCCCAGAACATAGTCGACTAGGCTTTCCATCCATGGCCCATAACATAGTAGACAACTCTAACGACCCACAGTCTGAAAAAAAGGAATTACATTGACTATAAATTTCCTATAATAATCTCATGAGATCAAAAATTTTCCCAATTCATTGATGATAATTATCATTATAGGTACACAAAACAAATAGAAATATTTTATTATATATCTATTCCACATGAACATACAAAATCCATCCTAGGTCCACCAGATTACATATCCTAATTAACCATTGAAAAATAAAATAGTTAATAAAAAATGTTTCCTTTGGTATGAAAGTAATGTAAAGAAATACTGGTAATGATACCATGATTATAAATATTTAGGTAATGTTAAGAAATATATCAAAATAGGTTTTAGATGGTGGAATGTAAAATTTTATTATCAATGATAAAAAATAATTAGGATGAAAGTAATATTTTTCGTAAATATTATTAAGAATATCACTATATTAAAATATCCATAAAGAAATTAAAGATATGTTTAAGAATTAATTTCAAGAAAAATATATATATATATAACAAAATAATTATATAGGTAAAATGTCTTATATATAGAAAATAATTATAGTATATATTATATATAAACTCATTTTGAAAGAAATCATTATAAAAAATACATTTAATTTGTAATAAAATTTAAATAAAATTTCTTCTACATTTTCATACAATATGTAGAATGTATGAAATAAAAAGTAATTAATGAAAATAAAAGTGTGGAAAATAAAATTAAATCATATAAATTATTGAAAAAATATTCCAAATACTTTGTTATAAATAACTTTTAAATACAATTGATATATAATAGAAAAATATAATCAATAGTGTGATCAAGAGGAATATAGTGTCCCAAGATAAAAATTATTTTTATTATAACTTTTACATAATTTTAAACATTACATTCAATAAATAATATTATCCTATGAACTAGTAGGTTCATTTTCTTAGGATTCTATGTATTTAACAATCTTATTTTACAAAACTCGTGATCATTTCTCCTTAAAGGAACCATACTATATTATATTAATGATAAAATTAGAATAACCTCATGAGTGATAATTATATGCCATAAGTGTTATTAAAAGATAATAACATAAGAAAACGAAGTAAAAATAGATAAACAAAGAATAATAAAATATGTAACATGGATTAGAATAATTTTACATAGTCCTTTTATCATGAGAGTATAAAATAATAATGAATATAAACATTTATGAATGGAACAAACAATAGAATTGGGAAACATTAATTTCAAAGGATACACCATTGATAACCATTATTACAAGAAACTAAAAGGAAATCATGAATATATATTTCAAGAGATTTAAAATTTTAACTAATGCATTTGTTATTGAGATAGGATCCAACCTGTGATTCATACATACTTATATGGTCCATGTAAAAATCATTCACTTTATTATCATAAAGAGCCCATGGAAAAATTGGATTCACAAAACTAGAATATAAAAATCACCCACTTTTCATAGAGAAAACAATGAAATAAAATCAGATTCATAAATTATCAGTATAGAAATTATTCAAATTCCATAAATAATTTATGGAAATAAAATGGATTTCATAAAATATACAAATGGTATAAAATCAAATATTGAACTAAATCATCTCATACCAAAAAATTTATCACCCAAAATAATCCCATAGTAAAAGAAAAATATAGGTTAAAATAAGAAAAATAACTCTATTATTGATATATTATAGGAATATAATAATACAAAAAATTAAAAAAAAAGATTTTTCAAATCATTTAGTATTCATCATTGTAAAATTCATATTTACTAGTCATTTTTCAATATTTATCTATTGTTATTTTAAATAATATATGTCAAAATAAATCCAATCATGGAAATTTATTTTGATCAAAAAAAATCTCCATAAAAATAAAATAGGGAAAATCCTTAAAAATATAATGTCATGAATGAACAATGTTTAGTAAGAAATTGTATAACTCAAAGAATGGTGTTTCATTTATCAAGTCCTCAACATTACACATTATCTCCATAGAAGTTATTTAACCTCATTTTTATAAATATAAAAATCATTATTATGTATTTCAAAACCATATTCACATAAATTTCCATTTATAATTTCCATTAATAACAAATCTCATCATTTATTAGATAGTCAGAATTTCATTTCAACATTGGGTGTTAATAATAATGAAAATTATAAATAAGATTCAAAAAAGTGTTGTTCATCATCCTTTGTATCAGAAATATCATCACATTTAAACCATTAATGGATCAATAATTGAATTTATAAAAAAAACATATAATGTAATCATTTCATCACATGCATGATTTTGTCACATTTCCTGAATACAAAATCAATGATTGACTAGTTTTAGGTTTTTTACTAATGTTGATTCATGACCTTAAAACCATATTTAATTTTTATTTTATCCATAAATAAAAACATTATTTATATAAATTATGTATCAATTCTATAAAAATACAAAAAATTTAAACTAAAACCCTCAATTAAGGTTGTAGTGAAAAATGGAATACATCACTGCATGGTCGTGGTAGTCCTCACAAACTCAGAGATGATGATTTAACTTTTTAGTGGGAGGATGAACGATTAACATGGTTTATCATTTCATGAAAATAAATAATATATTTATTTATTTATTTATATATTCAGCCAACATTTTAGACCAACTATGTTATGTGTTTAAGGACAACAAAACACATTACTTTATGTATGTGGCACTCCTCACATTTACATAGTTCACATTTTTTGTATTTATTACTAGAGGAGGGAAATGTTGTTAATTATTATACCATCATTATAATAGCATAAATATAAAAACATAAGAACAATTTTATCATTTGAGGAAAATTTAAATTAATTATTTTATTGATTATTATAGATAAAGAAATATAAATGATAATGGAGTTATTAGATATTTATACCACACTTTGGGGATTATATTCTTTACAAAGGGGGTAAAGAATTATAGGGAAGTAATTTTGAGAAGACCTGTTCCTATGAAGGTGTATAAGAATATATAAGTGAATTTTTGGTATATTTTGGGATGAACTAAGTGGGTATTTATGTGAAGGTATGTAAGGATTGGAGTGCCCCTTTTATAAGTGAAAAATGATGTATATTTTAGAAAAATAAAAACAATTCAATAATGGTAAGTATCTCTAAAATTTTTAAATAATAGAGAGATTATGGGATAAGGTTGATAAATTCCTCAACCATCCATTCTCACACATTTTTATATTTTTTGTGGAATTTTCTTTTGGGATAAATGAATTTCACCCAATTTTGATTTCTACTAAGGTAACAAGTTTTTTACCATAGTAAATTATCAATTATGGTTGAAAATAAAATGGTCTTTATTACATAATTCAGAAATATCAATTAGAATTTTAAAATATACTTTTTTATATTATATTTCTAATTTTTTTAATAATAATTGTTAAAAATCTAAATGTAAAATGTATTAATTTTTTTTGGAAAAAATATAAATTTTATTCTAAAATATAAAATAGGGGTTTTAAAATAAATATAAAATTTTAGAAATTATATAATCTCTTCTAAACATATAAATTTTTTGGAAAAATATTTCATTAATTTTCATTATATACTTTTTTACTAATAATTTCATAAAATTGAAGCTATTTTTAAAAGTAGTTTTTTTCACCACCTCAAACTCAATCATTTTAGAAAAATCCCAATAAATAATATTAAGTCAATATTTTTATGATAATATAAAATATTAATTTATATTTAAAATTAAATTTATAATATTTATAAATATATATTTAAAATAAAACTCTAGAATATTGTTAAAGACAATACATTATAAGTAATCATTTTTGGGTATAAGGAATGTTATTATAATGTTAGTGAAAAATGATAACAGTCTCAATCATGAAAAATGTTCATTTAAAAAAATAATTTCCATGGATAAAAATATATATTATTATATGCATAGAAAAATATTTTTAAATATTTTTAAAATTGATCTTAATTTTTTATGTTTGTAGTAAGTGGCTTGCCCAATTATATAATGACTACAATACCTTAGTTAATATCTATTTTAATAAAATGATTTGTTATCTTTTATGTGTTGTCTCTTCCTTTGGAGTATGATACCGAACATAACATTTATTTATGGATTATTTTACTAAAACATAGGTCATTACATTCTACCCCCATCAAATAATGTTTTCCTCAAAAATCTATTACATCACGAAATCAAGCGAGGGTATATTAATCTCATCACATCATCAAGTATCCCTGTAGAATCCAAAAAACATATGGTATCTCCATGGAAAATTAACTATGTAGGTAGAATTATAACATAACACCGTGTCTCTATTATCTATAATATCCACTCATTGTTCTCACTATGAAAGATAATTTTAAAACATCAAAAGATCTAAGAACACCATATGTTATTGGTATGCTATGTACATTCTCAAAAGAATACAAAATTATTATTATGTACTTAGGAGGGGTCTGGAGGGAGATAAAAGCGATAAGATATAGTCATGTCAGGGTTAAGGATCTCAAAGGGACTGATATACCTAAGGGTTAATTACCGTTTCTTCCCAAATATCATAATTCACTTTTACAGACACCTTTATAGGGAAACCTCGTTAGCAACTTCAAACTCTATATCTCATGGATGGTAATTTGTATAACTATTATTTCTAAATTTTTAATCTTTTATGTTCCAATGAATTTTGTGAACCTTATATGTAATTTCTTTAATATGGTCATGTCATATCAGTCACTTTTCTACCACCTCATCAAAAAAAGTAAAAGTACTACATCTCTTCACATATAGAGCCTTATATGATGTCAATTGAATGCCAGAATGGAAATTATTTGTATAGAAGAAATATAGTAGGGTGAGTTATTAATACTAATATCATTGATAATTCATTGAATATGATCTTAATATTCCCTCAATTACTTGGGTGGTCCTCTCAGACTAACCATCGGCCTAAAGGTAGTAAGTAGTACTAAAATTCAACTTACTCTCTGAAACCTTTTTGTGACTTTTACTGATCCTAGAGCTAAACCTTGGATCTCAATAATATACTATAGAGAAGGGTAATTCATGTAAACTTACATGTTCCTTTAATTATATATCATATTGAGTTTATCAATAGAAAAATCATCTCTGATGGAAATAAAATGTGAAGACTTTGTAAGCTGATGGACTAAAATAAAAATAGCATTATAACCATTAGATGTTTAGGGGATTATGATGAAGAAATCATTATAGATGTTTTCCTATTAACATACTAGTATGAGTAATTATTACAACATTACCTAAGAATTATTTCATTTATCCTTGTCTTACTACCATGCCAAGAATTGACATACATAATATTCAATCTCTCCCTTCGTGTTATCCTACCGAAAGTCTTGTTTTAGTTATCAATACATATTCATATATCTATAATGACAAGAGAAGCATCATCTATGTTCATTATTAAAACATTACCTCTTTAGTAATAGTTTTTATTGGACAAAAATATCAGTTACACGCCATATAAATATATCATTATTAATGTTAAACATTTGGAAATTTGATACCTTTTTTTGATCTCATTATTATCCTTATGGGATTCTTTAATCTTAAAATGAATGGATGGTTGAGCAGTTAAATATAAAATATTGGATTTATCACATTCCCTTATGAAATCAAGATTCACCCTTTAAAATCCATGAATATTGTGTGTCTTTTAAATCTCATCATAAATAAGTTATCATGATATTTCATACTCAAATCAACTGAAAAATTCTTTTCCATTCTAGAGAGGTAATTTATTGATCACTCATAATCATTTAACAATTCCAACCATATCCTTTGAAAAAATATTTGAATCCATCTATCTGAATATATATTTTAAATGATTTTTTCCATTATTTATATCACGCATTCACCATAGAGGTAATTCTACAAAAAATTAGATCAAAAGGCAACTATTTACATCGTTAAATGTTACATTGGGTAAATATAATCATGAGTCATTAATTGATGTGATACAATGAAATGTCATTTAGTAAGAAGAAATATTATAAGAACAATTTTAAGTATCACCATATATAAAAACCCTTCCCCAATTTATGGTAATGTAATAAATGTAATTATTAATGATCTCTTCTTCATTACCATAATACATTATTTATATTCCCCTATCTAGAGGAACATAACTCTTTTCTAGGATAACAAGGTTATTAAACTTGATTTCCAAGATACAATTCTCACAAATAATCTACATTATCCCATAAAGTGAGAAAAATATGGATCTTATTTTTTATAGTTTACAGAGTCCATTAATTAATAATTTCTTTAAAGGTTGTATTTACCGATATTCCCTCAAAAGTTATTAAATTACCATTGAATGACATATTTTTTTCACCAGAATTCAAAATTGCTAATTTAATAATACAAATTAACATTTCTTAATGTCGTTGAAACCATCTATAATTCAATTGCATTCTCTTACAAGAAATTAAAATAAATATGAATATCATCATTAAAAATATCCTCAAACTGATCTATGTAGTCTCTAAAGATATTATTTATTACATTTATGAAGATGGAAGAGGAATTTTTAATATGAATAGGTTCACTATAACTTCATCTTGTCTATACCTTATTGGGAATAATTATTTCTTAAATAATAACGTTTTGGTTCGTAAACTGATGTTATCTTGATTGATGTTCAATCAATAAAAATTAGTGATCTCTTTCATGTTTATTAAATAATTCATTGATATAGGATATATGATTTGTGTTATTAATCGTGATCATATTATAATCACAATATTCAATGAAAATGCACAATGATTAATCATTCTATTTGAAAGAATGACTTGAAAAGATCCTGGTGTAGCACTATTGTAGATAAAAACATCATTCAATTTTTTTATAAATACATCATTCATTACTCCAATTCAATTAGAGAACTTCTATATTTACTCTTTGAGAGAGGAATTGATCTAGTTATAAAATCTATTGAAAAATACACCTCAAAATCTAAGGTAAGACCAGGTAGTTCTTCTTATGATATTTCAGTATATTCCCATTCAATAGGAATTTCTTCTATGATAACATCCTCTTTCATAATTTCACCAATAAATTACTCATTTTTTGGTAACCAATCCCATTATATATTATTTATTTCAAAGGGGATGCTTTCATATGTTGATATATAAAAATATGATGATCTATGATATGAAATGAGATGTCATTCTCCAATAAATTTATAAGGGTAGTATGTATGGATATACAATGTGTACATAATATAATGTCAAATTTTTCAATGGGGGTAAGAATTTGATATGTATGATGTATCCTCCCATAACCCTCAAACAAAGTGGATTTATGAGTCTTATATGAAACAATTGTACCGTTAAGTGTTTTTATATATAGTTAAATATCCATTACATGATGTGGTTAATAAACATTCCTAGAAATAGTTTTTTATTATTATAGAATATTTATGTACATAAGTTAGTAAAGTCTTTGAAGTAAAACCATAAACATGGATGAAATTATTAATAAATGATGTGCATTATGAAACTTATGGATCTCTCAGCATCACACTATTTTATAAACTGTGCTGACTGAAAATTCATTATTTTTTATTTTTGAAAAACACTTTTTGGTTAACTGAGAACCTACAATTACAAATCACTTTGAGGAAATGTGAGAACCATATGATCTTTACAAGGATCCATTAACGGACTAAACAAACTAAAAAGTCGCACTGTAACAGCAATAATAAAACCGCACCCAAGAGCCTCCAAGACCAGAAATGCCATTATCAGATCCACCAACACCACCCCAATTTTCCAAATAAACCTTCGAACCAATCCAAAGTGGGGACATGCGTGAAGGGTATAGCCAAACGAGAAGAGGAGTATATCCCCATAGAATCACAAACCAGCTATGGAGTTGGACTCTTTATCGTTAACCAGGTGATGATTGATTTAATGTCTAGTGTACCATTTTCTTGGATATTTCCTCTTGGTACAATTTTCTGAGATCTTACTTATACTTATAGTATTTATATTACTAATTAAATATTAATAAATAAATGTATTATCTACTTTTACATAGCATATGTATGTTATCTTACACATAGACTTCCCCCTTTGACATATCTTTAGGGTTCTCACTAATGTTCTCTAAAATAATCTCCATAAATAACTAAACCATTCCCTTTGATACCAAATATACAGACACATGATAAAAAGTACTTTAATTTTAAATATTTTACATGATTTAAATCAATAATCTTTTTAATTAACAATATCCCATGAACTAATAGGTGTTGGAACCATGGCTGTTCTTTGCAGGAATTGGAGTTTGGTTTGTGTTTTTTTTTCAATCCTTACTGGAAGTTTCGAATGTGTGCCATCAAAGTGATCATACAGTTCAAGAAGACAACAGTATTGAAGGTGGCGTTGTTTCCCAGTGTTTTCCAGATTTTACAGCCTCAAAATCGGAAAATGAAGACATGGATTGTCTGCAAAAGGTGGTTCGCACAAAAAGGAATTGGTGCGCGAAATATTAGAGGTTTGCGTGAAATACTTAAGTTGGGCATGGAAAACAGCGGGATGCACGAAATATTTTTTCACACAAATAGTGTTTTGAAATTAGATTGGTGAAAAATGGAAAAGGCATGGGCTGCGCGGAAAATAAGGGTTGTGCACGAAATACTTGAGCTGGGCGTGAAAAACAGCATGTTGCGTGAAATAGCGGACAAAGTTTTTTGCGCAAATAGTGTTTCTGAATCACATCGTCAAAAAATGGTAAAGGCATGGGTTGCGCGAAATATCTGGAGAGGTGCGCAGAAAACAATACCTGCGCGAAATATTGCGCGCCAGATGAGAGGTTTTCTGCGCCGATGGGGATTTTGCGTGCAGGGGTCTCTGTCACCTATAAATATGAGGTGGACCCCTTCTTTCCAGTGTGTGGAAGACTTAGAGAAGATCTGATGTCTGATGTGCGAAAAATGATAGCGTAAATGGATTGCGCGAAATATTCGGAGTTGCGCGAAAAGGGGGATTTTTGCGCGAAATATTTTTCCGCGCGAAAAGTAAATTTTGCGTGCAATAGGATGGTTTTGCACGCAAAGGGTTGGTGTTGAGCGCAATTGTCAGTAAGGTTTGTATGAACGTTCTGGTTATCTGGTTCAGTGGTTCTGTGTGTTCTAGTGCATCTATTTCGGACTTCGATGCAAGCAGAGTCTCGAGCTGAGCAGAGGCAAAGACTTCAATGAAAATCTATTGAATAGACCTTCACGTCTATAAACTGAGTGACACTTCACCAACAGCAGTGAGCCAGGGGGAGTCAATGGGAGTGTCCCGAGGGAAGTAGTGAGCTATCCCTAAACCTTTGTAATGGCAGTGAGCCTGGGATAGAGTGACTAGGCCTGAACAATTGTAATCCACAACTTGTGAAGATTAGTGGATTTTGGTACGACTGGAAACTAGTCGGCGTATGCTCCTTGGACGTAGCCCTTAGTGGTGAACCAAGTAAAAAGTGTTGTGTCTTCTCTGTGCATGTGAAAGTTTTCTTTCTAATCATAATCATCATACAGGTTCAACAAGTTCCTACCAACGTGGGAACAAGATCCACCACATTAAAAGAAAAAGTTGTCACCCTGATTCACCCCTCCCCTCTCAGGGTGTCCCGGGGTCCTCCAAGTGGTATCAGAGGATAAAGGTTGTTGCCGTTGAATCTGTCGTTTGTTTCCATGGAGAATGCAGTCAATGCTAGGGGAGTCCCTCTCTTCGATGGAAGTAATTTTCAGATCTGGAAGAACAGGATGAGATCTCATCTATGATCTCTTGGAATGTAAGTTTTGTTTTCTACTGTGTAAGGAATACAAGTCATTGATCCAACAGGCCTGGCTATGACCAACACAGACAGGAAAATTTTTGATGCAGATGCTAAAGCACAAAATGCACTCACCGCAGCTCTTTCTGATCAGATCTATCAAAAAGTGATGAGTTGCACTTCAGCAAAGTCTATGTGGGATAAACATGAAAAAATTTATTAAGTAGATAGCAAGGTAAAGGAGGCCAAACTTCAGGTTTTACACAACAGGTTTGACGATCTTAAGATGCATCCTAATGAGAATGCAGAGTTTTTTTAATCAAATTACTGAAGTAGTGGGAGCAATTCGAGGTCTTGGAGAAGAAATCAAAGACATTGATATCGTAAAGAAAATCTTGAGAAGGCTTCCTCCCATGTACAATGCAAAGGTGTTAGCCCTTGAAGAAAGAGATCTATCTAAACTATCTCTGGATGATTTGTTAAGTAGTTTAGTGTCATATGAGATGAGAGTAAAACCCGAAGATGCCATGACTCGCGTGAGCAATGAAATGGCATTCAAATCCATAGACAAATTGAAAATGTCAGAAGACAGTGGTGGTGAAGATGAAGAAGAAAAAGAAATTCTTTCTCTCATCACCAAGAAGTTGAAAAAGGGAAAAGGTAAATTTAGAGGTAAGTTACCTCTTGCATGTTTCCGTTGTGGAAGAGTTTGGCACATTGCCTCTCAGTGCCAAATAAATTTAGATGATGATGAGAGCGAAGATGAAGACATTGAGAAGCCTCAGAAAAGGTTTTTCAAAAAGGGTGACTTCAAATCTGGAATGAAAATGCATAGGAAGAGTTTTTTCTGTGAAGAAGAAAATGATGATATTGAATTTTTTGAGGAAGAAGAACCAGAATTTAAAACCGGAATCCATGCTTCCATGATGGCTACCACTGAAATATCAGAATCCTCAATCAATAAAGTCATAGATAATCAGACTACTACTATTGGTAATCCAAATATTCAAATTAAGTATGCCTTCTCCAAGATTGAGAGTAAATGTAAGAGATGTAATAAGTGGAAGAAAATGGTGGAAGAATCATCAGAATATGTTGATGAACTTGAAGATGAAATTGAACGTCTGGAAGAATTTTTGAAAGTTCAGTCTAAAATCCTTGAAAGCAATGATTATGTAGTGGATCAAAAGCTGATAATTGAAGAGCAGGGAAAGGTCATTAATGACCTCATGTCAAGAATGAAAGAAATGTCCAAGACTGCTGAGGGTCTTGAGGAGGAAGTTGTTACACTTAGGAGTAAACTTGAGACTGAATCATTTTCAAAAGAATCAAGGAAGAAAATACCGTTTAGAAGATTCTTAGATTCAGAATTACTGGCAAGAGCCAAGTGTGGTTCTGATGTGGTTGAAAAAATCTTGAGTGTTCAAAGACCCGCTTGCATGGGAAAGAGTTGAATTGGCTGTGAAGCTGAGACATCAACTGCTGGAAATAAAGAGAGCCAAAATAATGACAAAACGAAGGTTGAACATGTTGAAACATTGCCTGAAGTGCTGAAAAAGAAACCCTCAATCCAAACTAGAAGGAGAACTGACAAGTATCCTCAAACATTCAGAAATGATAGGCAGTTCAACTATTCTCCCAAGGATGAAGGTATGAGGAGAAATGCATGTGAGAAGACATTAACTCTCATGATGTGTCAGTTTTGTGGCTATCTGGGCCATACCATGTCATATTGTGAAGAGGAAAGGAGGTACTTGAATGGAGAAGATCTGGGAAGTCAAAAAAGGAGACTGATTTCATATCCTCCATGTTATAGAAGAAACAGCTTCTATGGTTACTGTTTTAATTGTTTTAACGTTGTTCATAAGGCTGCTAATTGCAGGCAGAGAAAGGACATGGACACCTCAAACCGAAGTTCAAGACAAGTCAAGTATCGTCAGCAAGACAGTGTTGTTCTTCCAAACAGGTTTTCTCCTCTCGAAGAATATTTTGACTATGAAGAACCTGGGTATGCAGAAGAGATAATTGAAAGGCCATCAGTTCTATACACTCAATCCAATGTCTCATGGAAGGAAAGGAAGAAGAATGATAAATCCAACCTTGCAGAGGTGGCCCTCAATGCTACAAAGAACAACAGTTCTCGGATTCTAGATAGCGGTTGTTCATCTCATATGACGGGTAATGCGGGCCTGCAAACGGATATCAAAAGGACGGTTGATGGTACAGTACGATTTGGTAATGATGGGGCTATGAAAATCAAAGGGAGTGGATGTACCGAGTTAGCTAATGGATAACTAAAAAAGACTGAATTCCTTTATGTTGATGGCCTACGTCATAATCTCCTCAGCATGAGTCAACTCTGTGACGTAGGACTTATAGTTACTTTTAATCAGAAAGGCTGCACTATCAAGGGAAAGACAGAAAATTCACTTATGAAGGGATGCAGAATAGAAGGAAACTTATATCAGGTTGATATTGGAGAAAATGTATGTTACATGACTGTTGAGGAAGAAAACAATTTGTGGCATTGGAGACTGGGACAGATCAATCAACAAGAAATGGAGAAAATTTCAAAATTGAGAATTGTCGTGGACATTCCCAACCTGAAGCGTGAGCGTGAAAAATCTTGTGATTCTTGAATTTGTGGGAAGCTGGTCTGCAGTTCATATCACCCAAAGAAGAAAAGGGCATCTCACCTTCTTGATCTGATTCATACAGATGTATGTGGGCTGATAAATATTGCCGGAACTCAAGGAGAAAGGTACTTTTCCTTTTCATAGATGATTATAGTAGAATGGCATGTGTAATGGTCATTCACATGAAATGAAAAGTCCTTGACTGCATGAAAACATATCGGCGAATCGCTGAGAATGATACTGGACGAACAATCAAAGTGTTGTGATCTGACAATGGATGAGAATACACGTCCATTGAATTTGAAAATTATCTAGAGAATCATGGGATACAACATGAGGTGGCTGCTGTGAGAACTCCACAAAAAATGGAGTTGTTGAATGTAGGAATCGACAGGTGAACAACATGGCACGAACTATGCTGATTGAGAGTCGTATTCCACGACATTACTGGAAAGAGGTTTCTCAAGCTGCAGTGTACATTTAGAATCGAATGGGACTTTATATGGGTGAGACGAAGACACCATATGAATTGTGGAATGGATGGAAGCCTTCTTTAAAATACTTTCGTGTCTTTAGAAGTAAATGCTTCATTAGTAACAAAGAAGGAAATAAAATGAAATATGGTGACAATGCAGATGAATGAATTTTCCTCGATTACTCAATGAACAGAAAAGCATACAAGTGTTTCAAAAAGCGTTTAGGAAGGATTGTGGAAACCAGGGATGTTAATATAATTTAAGAGAAAAGTACAAATGCTTCAAGGATGTCATATAATGATATGATAGAAATTCAGGAAGAAAGTGAACATGAAGAAAATACAGATGCAGAAATAGAGGAAGTTGTTCAAAACACTCTGCAGTCACATCATGATGTTGACTCAGACGAAGAATCTGAAGAGGAAATCTTGGATGGTGAGAATGCGACTGAACGTCACAGGAGAAATCAAAGAGCAGAGATTGATCCATCTAACATAATTGGAGATATGAATGCACCCACACAGACAAGGAGGATGAGGAATAACACACCTTCTGTATTTCTATCAGTTTTAGAGCGATCCTCATTTGAAGAAGCTGCAAAGGATGAATCCTGGGTGAAAGACATGAATGAATTGTTAGATCAGATTGAAAAGAATCAGACATGGGATCTTGTCTAGAGTCCCAAAGGACACAATGTGATTGGAACAAAATGGATATTCAAGAACAAGTTTGATGAGCATGGAAGTGTTATCAGAAACAAGGCTCAACTGGTATGTAAAGGGTATTCTCAGATTGAAGGTGTTGATGTTGAAGAAACCTTTGCTCCAGTGGCTAGACTGGATTCAATCAGGTTGTTCCTTTCCATGGCTCTCCAGAGAGGATATAAATTATATCAAATGGATGTCAAGACAACATTTTTAAATGGTGTACTCGAAGAAGAAGTCTAAATTGAAAAACCTGTGGGTTTTCTTCTTGGTGCTGATGAATCAAAGGTCTGCAAGCTAAAGAAAGAACTTTATGGCTTGAAACAGGCACCACGAGCGTGGTACTCCAGACTAGATTCTTATCTGAAGAAGCTGGAATTCAAAAGAGGTAGAGTATATCACAATATCTATGTGAAGAATTCTCTGAAAGATTAGTTCATGGTTCTCGTTTACGTCGATGACATTATATTTGGTGGCAGCAGGCAGAAATCAATGGATGAATTTTCCAATCATATGAAATCAGAATTTGAAATTTCAGTGATTAGGGAGCTCACATATTTCTTGAGACCGCAGGTGACTCAAAAGAAAGACTACACTTTTATCTCTCATGAAAAGTATGCAAGAGAGCTACTGAAGAAGTTTAATATACAAAACTCCAAACCAATGTCAACTCCGATTGCAGTTGGAACCAATCTTGGAAAGCATGAGAATGAGAAATATGTAGATCCCACCATGTACAGGAGGATCATTGGGAGCCAATTGTACCTGACTGCGACATGGCCAGATATTTTCTTTTCCACATGTCTTGCAGCCCGCTTTCAGAGTAATCCAAAGGAGGAACATTTGGCAGCAGTAAAAAGAATCATGAGGTATATTCAAAGTACTCGAAATTATGGCTTATACTTTTCTACAGGAAGGGACTGTGAATTATCATCATTTTCAGATGCTGACTGGGCTAGCGATGTTGTGGACAGAAAGTCCACCAGTGGTGGAGCATTCTTTATTGGGAATAACTGTGTTGGCTGGTTTAGCAAGAAACAATAAAGTACTTCTCTTAGTACTGATGAAGCTGAGTATATATCCGCCACAAAGGCATCCACTCAACTTCTATGGATGAAGCAACAATTAACAGATATTGGTGATGAGGTAATGCACCCAATGGTGATTTTCTGTGATAACAAGAGTGCAATTGATCTTACAAAAAATTCTGTTCAACATTCTCGTACAAAACATATAGAAATCAGGTATCACTTTATCAAAGAAAAAGTTGAGAAAGGGGTGATTAGAATGGATCACGTGGGAACTGATGAACAAGTAGCTGATATCCTGACAAAGCCACTTTCATCGGCTATGTTTGAGAAGCATTGGTTGAACCTCAGTGTTCAGCCACCTCCCAGTGCATAAGAAGGTTACGGAGATCCCCTCTCCCCATTTATGGTAATTCTTTCTATCTGTTTATGGCTATTATACAGGTTTATAGAGGAGATACTATCTAGGGGGAGTATGGTTTGAGCTGAACGTTGATTAATTTACCGGCCTTTGGGTTTATTGTCAATGGGGGAGAAAGGAAAGGAATAAATTCAGGAATTTAGGATTGTATGTGGACATGTAATTCTTTTGTGACATGGGTATCCAATTCATGCTTCCTCTCTTGTTTTCTACACTGAGCATTACTCACGTAGACTTAGAGTGTTGGCTGAGTTGATGCTTGCATTTTTGGTATGCATGTGGATGGTGATATACTGATTTTATTTGGTGATTGCCAACAAACCCAAAGGGGAGATTATTGGAACCATGGTTGTTCTTTGCAGGAGTTGGAGTTTGGTTTGTGTGTGTTGTCAATCCTTGGTGGAAGTTTTGAATGTGTGCCAGAAAAGTGATCATACAGTTCAAGCAGACAACAGTATTTAAGGTGGCGTTGTTTCCCAGTGATTTCGAAATTTTTGGGCCTCAAAATCGGAAAATGAAGACATGGATTGTCTGCAAAAGGTAGTTCGCACAAAAAGGAATTGGTGCGAAAAATATTATAGGCTTGTGCGAAATACTTATGTTGGGCGTGGAAAACAGTGAGATGCGCGAAATAGTTTTTTGCGCAAATAGTGTTTCGAAATCAGATTGGTGAAAAATGGCAAAGGCATGGGCTGCGCGGAAAATAAGGGTTGTGCGCGAAATACTTGAGCTGGGCGCGAAAAACAGCGTGTTGCGTGAAATAGCGGAGCGATTTTTTTCGCGCAAATAGTGTTTCGGAGTCACACCATCGAAAAATAGTAAAGGCATGGGTTGCGCGAAATATCTGGAGAGGTGCGTGGAAAACGATACCTGCGCGAAATATTGCGCGCCAGATGAGAGGTTTTCTGCACCGATGGGGATTTTGTGTGCGGGGGTCTCTGTCACCTATAAATATGAGGTGACCCCCTTCTTTCCAGTTTGTGGAAGACTTAGAGAAGATCCGAGGTCTGATGCGCGAAAAAGGATAGTGTAAAGGGGCTTGCGCGAAATATTCGGAGTTGTGCGAAAAAGGGGATTTTTGTGCGAAATATTTTTCCGCACGAAAAGTAAATTTTGCGCATAATAGGAAGGTTTTGCACGCAAAGGGTTGGTGTTGCGTGCAATTGTCAGTAAGGTTTTTCTGCATGTTCTGGTTATCCATTTCAGTGGTTCTATGCGTTCTAGTGCATCTATTTCAGACTTCGATGCTAGTAGAGTCTCCTGCTGAGCAGAGGTAAAGACTTCAATGCAAATCTATTGAAGAGACCTTCATGTCTATAAACTGAGTGACACTTCACCAACGGTAGTGAGCCAGGGGGATTCAACGAGATTGACCTGAGGGAAGCAGTGAGTTATCCCTAAACCTTTGTAAAGTAAGTGAGCCTAGGACAGAGTGACTGTGCCCGAACAATTGTAATCCACAACTTGTGAAGATTAGTGGATTTTGGTACGACCGGTAACTTGTCGGCATATACTCCTTGGACGTAGCCCTTAGTGGTGAACCATGAAAAAAGTGATGTGTCCTCTCTGTGCATGTGAATGTTTTCTTTCTAATCATAATCATCATACAGGTTCAATAAGTTCCTACCAACGTGGGAACAATATCCACCACATTAAAAGAAAAAGATGTCACCCTGATTCACCCCTCCCCTCTCAGGGTGTCCCGGGGTCCTTCAATAGGTTCAATTTCATTGCTTACAGATCTTCATAATAAGCTTATTTTAAAAAACACAAGATAATATCTCTATAACGGTACCATATTAGACAATCTAATAAACATAACACTAGTAATAATCATCCAAAAAATGTAGGTAATTAAAAAACTAGAAATGGGTGAGTAAACTTTTATTGTAGGTGATAGATAAATTTTTCATCAAGGATGTGTTACTATATAAAGTTAAAAACACAAGCACAAGGGAAGTGTCCTTAAATAAGGAGTGATAATAATATGAAATTAGTGATCTTATAGGTAAGTAGACTATGAACTTAAGGCCATAAAATATCAACATGGTTGGACAATATCTATAACATGTATTAGAATAATTTACCACAAAAAATAAATCATATGGAATAATATAATAATGAATAACATCGTTTAACTATGTAAATATTATTATCATATGGAAACATTACTATCATGAGTCACGCCATCAGTTATTATGCTTATGAGCTTCTAAAATGTAATCATGATTAATTATCTAATGAGATATAAACTCTTACCAAATTCATTGGAGGTACGAATAGGGACCCACTAAACATTCAATCATACTTATGTGTTAAACTTAAAAATAATTCATTTTTCATATCATAATGAACACATGAAAATAAAATTGGTTTCATAAGAATTCTCAATGAAAATAATTATCTTTTCATAATGAACCCATTAAAATAAAATGGTTTTCAAAAAACGTCCAAATAGAAATAATTTACATCACTTAAATAACCCATGGAATTAAAATTGGTTTTTTAAAGCTTCAAAATGTCATAAAACAAAATCATAAATTAAATTATTTAATACAAAAAACATGATAATCCAAAATAATAATATAATAAAAAAATATAAAAATAAATGTGAAACACAACCAAATTTTAGAAACATTATTTGAGTATAATGAAAATAAAATAATGATAAGAGGTTTTTGAAAACATTTTTATTCATCATTTTAATGGCATGGTTATGAGTCTCTATTCTAAAAATATCATTTTTTAAAAAATAAGTGTAAAGAAAACAATTCTTAGATCTAGATATGGATCATTTTTTTTCGTTTTATATTCATTGTTACTAATAATTATCTCTTTATATGGTATTTTTATAACATCTTTTTAAAATCAATTTTTATTAGTCATGATTGTTTTTAACCGGGTCCATAAAAGAGTTATTAATAATCATTCTTCTCTAATAGTTAATAATTTACAAACAATTAAATTTGTTATATTTGAAATTTTATATGGACCTCAATTCTTTTTACTCAATCATATGGGAGTTTTACTTGTCTTTGGATAGAAAAAATTAGTGTTGGACTCACTTTGGGTTATTTAACGATATTGATGGACTACCTTATAATAATCACAAATTTCTGTATAAGCCATAATGAACCAGAATCATGATATAAATTCCTTAAATATATATATCATATATACTAATAAAATATAAACTAAAACCACCCATAAGGGAGGTAGTGAAAAATAGTATTCATCATTACATGGATGTGGTAGTTCGCACATAAAGATTGATGATGATTACCAATTTCTAAGGGAAAAAGAAAGAAATAACATGTATTATCATTTCATGAACATAAATATGACATATATTTATTACTCATTTATTTAATTCCCCATTTTACTAGGTAGGTTAGGTAGTGAGGGAAAATAAAACATGTTTCTTTATGGAAGTAATAGTTATATACACAACAGTTTTTTCAACTAAGGATGTCGTCCAATTTTAATCACTATACCAGCAAGGATCCAAGGGAATATAAATGTCTATAATCGGTCAAACCCAATACCTAATAAAATTATCACAGAATGCTTATAATATTAAATCACATAAAAATTGATTGACCCACATAAATCATATAATCAAATTTATAACATGGTTTATACTTCACCAGTATGCACAGGCACAATTGATGAAGCGAAATTGTGAAACAATGTTAAATGATTAAATATGTTATGAACAATTAAATTATTTTGTTATGGGAATACACCTCATTAGAAAATTTTGTTGAAATTGATTTTATCTACTGATCCATCCTTTTACCTGATACTCCTTAAATAATAACACATTTATAATATGAGATAATGGGAAGTGATCACACACCTTATAAAATATAGATATAATGACTAAAACCCAAGGATGCTATATATGTCACACCAAAATGATTATAAATTAATGGTTATTTCTTAATATATGAGCATCAACATGGGTGAATTAATGTTTCAAGTGAAATTATAGTTATACCCCACTCAATAAAGTAATATTTTTGGTAGTTACAAAATAAAAATATATTAATGAAAAAAATGATATGTAAATTTGAACTCTTCAAAGATAAACACATATACATGAAAAACATTTATCCAAAATAATAACAAATAAAAAAATTGTTCAAGGATTTTTTGATAACAACCCATATAATTCTTTAAAGGATGTTATAAAAGGATATTAATAGCAATTTAAGTCATGGAAACTGAATTACTTTACCCCAAAATAGATGTATGATTTAATATTAGATCCATATTATATAAGTTACCAAACAAAAAACATAATCAAATTAACTATTCAAAACAATACACATTATAAACGCTGGAACATCATGGAAAACCCAGTAGTATTAGGGCTCTTAATCCCATAGATCTTATAGGTTCATCATAATTGATAGTACATGTCATACTCATACTTCATTAAATGTAACATTCATAAAATACTAAATCATATGTCTTGAATTTCATCGATCTTTCTAAATTATGAGAAATTATTATAATATAAATTCTTAGAAATTTTACAATGAAGTATCACAAAGATATTCTCTAAAAAAATATTAATAAAAACCCTTAACCACTCTCAACACATTGAGGTGGTATAATTATTTAACGTAATAAACTATTCTATTTCATTATATTTGTAATCTATTCCTCAAATACACTATTTGAATTAATATATAATGATTTAGTAAACATATCTAAGTTTGACGGGTATCATTGTAAAAAATAGTAATAATATCTCATTCTTATGTCTATTTATTTTCAATATTATTTCACAATGTTAAAAAACATATATGAATCAAATTTAACACATTTTAACATAATTTATTGATTGTTATGTCTTAATAAATAATAAATACAACATTTGAGTACATGTAAAATAATGAGTGTATTGTGATTCAACAAAATAATGGATCCAAAAAAATATTTGATAGGGTCACACAACAAATAGATAACACTAGTAGGAGGGTGAATAAGTTTTATCATTCATTTTATTTTTATGTTATGAAAATCAATCAAGCACGTTCTATTAAGATAAATTTCACTCACCTAGGTGAATAATCAAATAAGAAACATAAGATTTTTTTATTGAGGTTATCCTCTTTTAATGATGACTATGTACTTAGTGTATGGTGTTTTTTATACCTCCAATATCTATTCCATTATCATTAATAGATAACTTCAGCTAATGGTTTTTCCTCATACCAATTACAATATTTTGGTAAAAAACAATTTCATTCAAGAACCAGTATGATGATATAGAAAAGGTTGAAATATTTTAATGATATATCACATAAGGAAGAAAAATCCATTTACACACTAAACAATTCTGGATCTTCTTCTTCTTCTACGTATTATATCCATTCCCCACCTCATAAGTTGTTGTTTCCCCAAAAACATTACTTATAATGGATATATAAATATCCAATATATTTAAACTTCTCTCTCTTCTTTCATGTATTCCCTAAATTTCATGAATATAATTTCCATATTTCTAGTATATTTTAAAATCCTTTTTTAAATCACCAATACCAACAAAATATATCATGTATAATATCAATTAAAATATTTTCAGTCATAGTCTTTTAAATTCGATGATATATCTAAAATATTATTTCTCTTATTTATTATTTAATCCTCTAAAAAATATACTTAAATAAAAATTATCATAACTATTTGAGAACATGTAGGGTATATGTTAAATTCATGTCCCCTCAAGTTGAATGGAAATTATCTCCAAAAATATCTTAACTTCATCATCATTGTGTTAGTTAACTATCTTAATAAAACATTTTTATCAAAATATATACGATCTATCTTAATTTTTATTTTATCATTAGATAGATTTTATGTGTGGTTTTCCTCTTTATAGAAAACTATGATCTCATGTACTCAAACATTCATCATTTAGTGGATTAGAATGTAATTAATGAAATATTTTCGAAGTTTAGATCATTTGAAAACAACACATAATCATCTTAATTAACCACATGTATCTCCCTTTATATTTTGAAATTTACTATAATCTATAAATTAGTCTCTAACATAAGAATAAAATGACTCTTATGGTTTCCCCTATACCCCTACAATTTTCCATTTCCCATTGTGTATGATACATCATAGGGGTGAAATGATTCATAGGAAGTCCAAATAACTCTTATGATATTCTTATTAACTCTTTCAAGGCCACAAATAAATATTCTAATCCTTACATCATGTTTATATAAAGTATTATATGACTCTTATGAATTCCATATTAACCTTTGGAAGTCTAAAATTACTCTTATTAACATTAATGTTTTGAATATCCATTAAAATAGTATTCATATACTTTGTTTAAATGAATAATATAGAAATTTTACTCAACATTACATCTTTTTAACTATGAAACATGAGGATAACCCTTATGGAAAGTGTAATACCAATAATTCCACATAAACACTAGATTTACTAATTTCATCATGAAATTTGATAACTTCTTTAATTTACATTAATCCATCATCAAACACTCTAAATAAACTCAAAAAAAAATTCAACAACTCAATATACTTAAAATACTTCACCAACATATATTTATATAAAATTCAACATAACACTCAATTTGGTTCGATAATCTCCCCCTTGGAGTTTTTATAAATTACATGACCATGAATTTTAGTTTAAAATCCATATCAAACAATTTCTAATCCTAAATCTCGGAAACTAAAATGTGAACCCTTTTTTCTCCATTATATTGATGAAAATGAAAAGGATAATGAGAAGGTGATTATGTCAACATCTATAAAGGATTGTGTTGTGAACCAATTAACTATATGTCTACATAATCCATTATTAGGGTAATAAAATTGTAGATATCAAATAAAAATTATGGATATACGTAAAAAAGTACAATATATTAAAATTAAAAATCCTCAGTTAGAAATTGAGAAGTAGAAATGTACATATTATCCTAGACTCACTCACAAAAATCCAAGAAATTTGAAAAAAATGATTGTTTCCCCTTTGAATATTAATTTTACCCATATAAATATTATATGAAAACAATGTATGAGTGGAGTAAACTCATGTAGTGACATAACTTTATGTGGAGAAGTGGTATACACTCCCATTTATAGTATCATATTGTCAAAACACTATATAAAAAATTACATTAAGATAACATTAGTAACTTATTTCATGGAGGGAATGAACTTTATTATCAACATAACTTAATTGTAATATTATTCATATATTTCTACCTTATATAAATGTATTTCTAAGTATAATAATTCATCATATTCATAGATATTTTTATGGAAGATTGAATATCATTGATTGTAATCAATGGATTATAGTTTAAACATTTATTTCCTCAAGTTGATCCCCCCATCTATATAATCTGTTTAGATACCTATGACAAAGGCACATATTTATCCATAGTTAATCTAAACGTAACTGGAAATTTATTTACTTACTTCCATGATACTCATTTTTTAAAAATAAATAATGCTCCACCTCTGGTGGACTTCCCTCAATCAATATTACCTACCCAGTTTGTAACACCACAGGTAAATAAAGAATATGACATTTTCATATTTATCCCTATTTGTGAATAAAATATTAATATGACTTTAAAGGGGACGCTATGCTCGATGGCGTACCCAACACGCAACAACGAGTTTCTTGGGAATCTTACGTTGCACTCTAATAATATTATTTTAAATGGTAGTTAACATGTAGTCGTTGTATTGGCGGGAATGGATAGAAATAACTAAAATATGATTATATATGTTTTTAAATGTTTTTACATTTATCCAATAAAAGATAAAGGCTTAAAATACGGAAAGAATTCAATTTTAGGCGTATATGCCCTAGTTTTCACTAAAGGTTCACTTATCACCTTTTGATGTTGAAACATCATTAAATATAGTTTTGTTCACTCTTAAAAATTATTTTGGACCAAATAAAACTCTTACTAAGAATCGGGACATCAAATTGTACTTTGTGTAATTTTTTGGTATTTTTCCGATAGAGTTCATTTTTTTAATGAATAGTGTAAAATGTTGTGTTTTGATTCAAAATATCTTTTTAATCTAATTTATTTATGTGATTAGATAATATTTTGAATGGGTTTTAAAGTGAAATTAGAAAATATTTTTACCATTAAATCCAATAGTGGTCGTTGGAATTAATTTCACTTTGAAATCAGACTTAAACTAGTGTCAATCTTTTGATACTTATTGTTTTATAAAAACATGCTATTTGCTCTGAGAACGGGAATTAATTATTAAATTAATTAATGTGACTAATATGTTTTGAATTTTCTAAAACGGACTTCATTTTTGAATTCGGAATATCAAATAAAGCTTAGGGTGAAGTTTTGGTATTTTTCTGAAAAACTCCAATTTTTGATGAAAAGTGAAACCACTAAGTGGTAATCAAGCAAACTGATTTTTCAGTTAAATGAAAGTTTACCACTAATGTGTATTGAATTTTGAAAATCCAACATACATGGTTGTCATTAATAAGTAAAATGTGGTTCAATGGGATAAAAATAATTTTTTGGTGAATAGTACCTTATTAAGTTTTTAATCGCGATTAGTGGTAATTAGTGTAGTTTAAGGTAAAAATGATATTATAAGAATGTGAAAACACCATGACACTTGTCCTACACCTATTGGGTGAGTAATGGCCGACCAAGAAAAGCCATGGGCCAACTTGGGGACCCCATGGAGCCCCTTTAGTTGGAAAATGACAATAATATATTTTTATTTAATGGAAAAGTAAAATTGACACAAACATGATATGTTTTACTAAAAAAAATTTTAAGTAGGGTTATACAAGTCATATTTTTGATTATAAATAGTAATTGGAAATATAAAAAGATTTCCTACATCATAGTAATTTTTTTATAATTTTTAGACATTAAATAAATTACATTATTCATGACATCATAATGATGCAGTGATGACATCATTATTTAACGATTAAAATAAAATGGAAATATAATGTAATATCTATGAACTAAACATTTCCAAAACTTATTTTATGGGTGTATTTCGAACCCTTATGACCTTATCCACGAATTATATCAATGTGGGACTTTTACAAACCGAAACACATTTTCAAATAAAGTAATATTTCCTTACTTTCCAAAAGGGCCCCTCCTCTCCTCTTATAAAAGGCCCCCACCTCTACCTCTTTTCACACACTCATCAAGCCTTTTTCTCGGCCAACCCCTTCCCATTTACTCTCTCCACATCCCTCTCCTCATCCTAGAGGATTCCCTTTGGGCAGAATCCTTTCAAAGGAAGCCTTTAGGCTCAAACTCAAAAGGAGTTACACTTTTAAAGGTAATTCATTCTCTCATGTTCATTTGTTTTATTTTGCTTCTCCAACCCCCTAAACTCATTTTATTTATTTCTTTTGTAACAACACCAGTACCTTCAATATACTAGGATGTTTTTATAAGATTTATTCGAGCTACACTCTCACACAACTACATCAAATGGTTAAAGAACATACGGTTTCCGTGGATGGTGAAATTCTGCCTCCCGAAACGATGATTGTTCAATACTCATTTAACACCTTCAAAGGTGGCCATTATGATGTCAATATTTTTATATATGATATATAATATGTTTATGTTTTCCTTATGCTTCTGTATTTTTCATTTTTGTCTTACTTTTATGGCTTCCATTATGGGTATACGCGATATCTTCATTTAAGGAAGTGCGGACTACCGCCCCCTCAAAGTGATTTGATTCGTTAAATACCATATGTGGGATGTATAAAGGATGGAAATATGATATTATATATGATATTATACTGGAATTATAATATACCTTTATATCATTATTATTCCATTCTATAAAATACGAAATAGAAATGAAAGTAGCGTTCATGCGTACGTACGGCTTACCGTCTCCATGAACGGTGCATTTCATTTCTTACCTCTAAATGATTATGTAATGTTATAAATGCATGAATTTACTGGATATATATGACATATATGATATCTAAATCATGAATACAATTCTGGATATAATAAACATTTGGCCACACGAACAACATGTAATTGTAAGAAGTCCACTTTCGACTTGAGAACCAAATATCGGAAAAACAAATATTATTAACTTAAATGATTACATAATGTTTATGACATGGTAATAAGAGGTATAAAAGGAATAATGAACTTGAAAAATGTTCTTAAGGAAGTAGAAATTAACTCAAGTTTATTATTCAGGAGATTAAAGAATGATCGAGTCAAGTCGGACCCGAGGTAAGGGATCCTACTCCTCTCTTTCTTTTTAAGTACACAGTTTTATGTCATTCCTTTTAAAGCTCATATTTCTTATTGTTGGGATGATATTTTATATTACACTTACTGTAATTTTCATGTTCATGTGATGAGAGACCCTATTCTCTCTCATCAATCCATTTTGGAAGTTTTTAGTGGCGCCGTTAGGCTGCCGAACTTTCGTAAGAGATCTAACCCCTCTCTTTCTTTTTAAGTACTCTCCTTTACGTCACTTATTTTAATCTCCTCTTTGTAATGTTGGGGGATGTTATATTATATTCCAATTTCTTAAAATTTTATTATAATGTGATGAGATACCCTCTTTGATCTAATCAATCCATATTCAGATGTTTTATGTGGCGTCGTTAGGATGCCGAGTTTTCGTAAGGGGTTTTTCATCTCACTTTTATTCAAGTGAGATTCATGCTACATTTTCCACAAATTCCATTGAGTGGTGTATGTACTTCCCATTATTCTACTCTTTGTGTAATATACTTTCGTTTATGAGTATTTACATCAATGATCTATTGTCCTTCTTTCATGGGGTGTATGTTTTGAAAGATACCCAAGTCGGTAAGGGAACCTTTCACCCTCCTATTTTTTTAAAAGACTTCTTTTGTTGGGTCTTTTAATTTACATATTGTTATGTTGGGATATGTTATCATATATCCTTATTGATGTAAATTTTATGTCCAAGTGATGAGATACACTTTTTATCTCTCATCAAATCATTTTGATGTGATGCCGTTAGGCTGTCAAGGGAACTTTTTAACCCAATTTCCATTTCTTTGGGTTCAAGATGTAGTCATTGAATATGTCATCCATTGAATATGTCATCCATTGAATATGTTTTAATGACCTTTTATTGTTTTACACTTAATATCCACTTATATTGGGTTTATTTATATTTTTCACACATATTTTTTAGATTGATTTGTCCTTAATTTAAGGATACCTTCTTATAAGGGATTTCATTACATTTGACATTTCTATTGAGGGTTCGTTGTTGTTATGCACTAATTCACTCTTATATGGTGTATATATAGTCATTTGGAGTATTATATCATGAATCCATTTATTCTCATGATATTATAAAGTTCTGACTAAATGTTATTCCTCAATTATGGTATTCAAGTGCCTCTAATTTTGGTAAAACCCCTTTAACCAAAATATCGTTTTAAATGTTTTAATTATTTGTTCTTATTAATATACATGTTTTCAAAATATTTTTAAGGATTTATTTATATGGATATTAGTGGTTTAAAATTTTAAGCTTCAAGGTGGTATGGGACACTTTGATTCAAAAATCTCTTTATTAAATGTTTTAAATGGTTTTAGAAATGGTTTCTTTTTGAATGGATTCATTATTTCAATATACTAAAATGTTATATTGTGATTGAAATGTGGAAATGTTATGTTTCCTTTATGCATGTTTTATGTGACACATTTATGTTATGGTTCTTGGTCATTGTTATGAAAAAGGGTGGTTCCGTGATAAACTAAGGGCGGGTGAGCCCGATATAGCTCTCCAATGCATTGGGTAACGCGAAGGAGTGAAACGTTAAGGTTTCTCCGAAGAGATTTAGGGAATATACTGTGATTGGTATTCCAAACGTAACCAAGAGTGTTACTCCCTACGTAAGAATGTTATGATTGCCTCAAGTTACCTTTATGTCTTATGTTTTCAATGATTTATTCATGATTTGATATGCCTATATTTTATGGGTAAAGTGTGATTTCATTCTAATGTATATATGAACTCATGTTTCCTTTCAATATTTTTATAACTCTTACTGAGCTTTTTATGCTCATCCCAAGTTTTTGAAATATTTTTTACAGGGCAAGGGAAAGGTACACGATGTGATGATAGTGTCAAGGATGTGTCAAGAAAGAATCCATGTTTTATTTTAAATATGTTTCCGTTGATGGGAAGAATGAATATTGTCTTTTATCTAACCACTTTGTTTAAATGTGGAATGTAATGAATGTTTCATGATCTAATTCTCTAAAACTCTAAACCAGAAAAGATCCTCAATGTGTAATCTTGTAATAACTCAAGATTAAGTAAGGTTTAAGGCTGGGGCCTTATAGTTGGTATCAAAGGTCGGTTTAGACAAATTTAGGGATTAGGAGTTTTTGTGAGGCACATGATCAGTCCCTAAAACTATTATTTCAGTTAAATCCTTGTTTTAAATTTTTTTTTTCAGGTCAAGTAAAGTCGGTTACGAATGGAAGGAGGAGGATCTCAAACAACATTTCTATCTCTTCCTGATGACATGCTTGCAATAATTATTGCAAAGTCATCTTCGGATGATTGTGAAACTTTTTCTAGCATACAACTCACTTGCAAGCGTTTGTTTGAGATATCAAACACCTCCGCTATACCTCGTTATCATCGTGGATCATGGGTTGTTTTTAGAAAAATACTATTTTCACAATATTCTCATGTTTTCAAGAGAGGTAAATATTATCAAGGTATTTTCAAATATTTTACCTTATCACAAGAATTTGAAGCATATTATGATTTTCAAAATGGTGCTGAGGAAGGAGACCCTTGCGCAACCTATTTATATTTGATTTTAAAATATAGTCTCACATCACATACTTATGGTATTTTAAAAGGACCAATGATAGAATGTTTCAACTCAATTTCGGTTCGACTATTTTTTAGAAATCATGTTTTATCAGATGTTTTGGAATTATATGTCATACATGATTATTTTCCAAAACTGTTTTTCTGTGAACACCCATATGACCCATGTTGCACGAGGTGTATTTTGATGGAGGAAGCAAATGATTTTGAAGGATCTCTAAATAATTGTTGTAATGCATGGGACTTCTACCTACGTGAGCAAGATGACGATGAGACCGAGTGGATGCCATGATCAAGGTATGATGTTATTCATTTTGGGAATTGTTTTATTTTATCTTATGGTAGTGAAATAAGACTTCAAGAATTAATGTTTTGAGA
The DNA here is from genome assembly GCA_963277665.1 of Viscum album. Classification (NCBI taxonomy): domain Eukaryota; kingdom Viridiplantae; phylum Streptophyta; class Magnoliopsida; order Santalales; family Viscaceae; genus Viscum; species Viscum album. Next base: position 242,957,991 of record OY728135.1, on the reverse strand, counting down.
TCATAATGAATTTGGATGAAAATTAAAGGTATAATGAAACTATTGAGTTTAAAACATGTTGGGGTTATTTTTGTAGTTTTATAAAAAGGACAACACGTAGACCGTGTGACAACCCGTCGCGTCGGACAAAGCTGCGGGAATCGAACCCACAGAAAAAAGTGAAACTGGTATTTATCGCCTACCACTGGACTACGTGAAGTCCCTGGTTAGTTTGACTGATTATTTCTAGTTATATGATTTTATGAATTAAGAGTAAGTTGATTTTGGGTTATTTATGAAAATGATTATCCTATCATGGAGGATATGTGATTAGGTTAATTACTTTTCAATACGAGACTTTAGGAGCAACTGATGTTGTTTGGAGATAAATGTTACGATTTAACATGGAAGACTATGTGACTAAATCCTTCAAATATTTGGGTTTCAATCTTATTTTGGTTTACTTTGAAGAATTTTATGGACAAATTGTTTATCTAATGGTCCTCGTTGAACTTTGGGTTTTGTTGGACAAATTTTGGAGATTAAGAATAGATTTTCTTTTTATAAAGGGTTATCCTTTTCTGGATTATCTGATCTTGTACTAGCCTTTTTGGTTTTGGTTTTGGTTAAAGTCTAAAGACATTGGAAGTATATAGTTCTATTTTGTGGATTAGGTGATTCTCTAGAAGTTGATTATAGTACTCTTAATGTGAACAAGTCTTCCTAAATACTCGTCTTTTGGAGAAAATATGAGTTTGTGTAAGGAATCTAATAAAAGTTGAAAGTCAATATGATAAGTGATTATGTTTCCTTATGAATAAATTCCTCAATAAAAATTAACTTAAAACAAAAATGTTTTCTATTAACTTTTCCTACTGGGGAATCGAATACCGTTTAACACATCACAAGTTTGTGATTTTCTCGTGGTTAACTTTCTCCTAAAAAAGTTTTCTATCACTCTCCATCAGAACATGACCCTTTGTTTTTTCCAACATGTCCATATTTTCATACTTGGAATCCTAGTATGGGTTAACTCGGGTGACCTCTGTACTTATCTTTCTTTATTTTAAAGTGATTGTTTTACCAACTCTTGTTCCGATATGGGACATTCAAGGATGTTTCCAAGCGCAATTTTAAAATTGCGAGGACGCAACTCCCAAAAGGGGGAAAGATGTAACACCCCAGGTAAATAAAGAATTTACATTTTCATATTTATCCCTATTTGTGAATAAAATATTAATATGACTTTAAAAGGGACGCTATGCTCGATGGCGTACCCAACACGCAACAACGAGTTTATTGGGAATCTTACGTTGCACTCTAATAATATTATTTTAAATGGTAGTTAACATGTAGCCGTTTTATTGGCGGGAATGGATAGAAATAACTAAAATATTATTATATATGTTTTTAAATGTTTTTACATTTATCCAATAAAAGATAAAGGCTTAAAATATGGAAAGAATTCAATTTTAGGCGTATATGCCCTAGTATTCACTAAAGGTTCACTTATCACCTTTTGATGTTGAACCATCATTAAATATAGTTTTTTTCACTCTTAATAATTATTTTGGACCAAATTAAACTCTTACTAAGAATCGGGACATCAAATTTTACTTTGTGTAATTTTTTGGTATTTTTCCGATAGAGTTCATTTTTTTAATGAATAGTGTAAAATGTTGTGTTTTGATTCAAAATATCTTTTTAATCTAATTTATTTATGTGATTAGATAATATTTTGAATTGGTTTTAAAGTGAAATTAGAAAATATTTTTACCATTAAATCCAATAGTGGTCGTTGGAATTAATTTCACGTTGAAATCAGACTTAAACTAGTGTCAATCTTTTGATACTTATTGTTTTATAAAAACACGCTATTTGCTCTGACAACGGGAATTAATTATTAAATTAATTAATGTGAGTAATATGTATTGAATTTTTTAAAACGGACTTCATTTTTGAATTCTGAATATCAAATATAGCTTAGGGTGAAGTTTTGGTATTTTTCTGAAAAACTCCAATTTTTTATGAATAGTGAAACCACTAAGTGGTAATCAAGCAAACTGATTTTTCAGTTAAATGAAAGTTTACCACTAATGTGTATTGAATTTTGAAAATCCGTCATACATGGTTGTCATTAAGAAGTAAAATGTGGTTCAATGGGATAAAAATAATATTTTGGTGAATAGTAACATATTAAGTTTTTAATCGCGATTAGTGGTAATTAGTGTAGTTTAAGGTAAAAATGATATTATAAGAATGTGAAAACACCATGACACTTGTCCTACACCTATTGGGTGAGTAATGGTCGACCATGAAAAGCCATGGGCCAACTTCGGGACCCCATGGAGCCACTTTAGTTGGAAAATGACAATAATATATTTTTATTTAATGGAAAAGTAAAATTGACACAAACATGATATGTTTTACTAAAACAATTTTTAAGTAGGGTTATACAAGTCATATTTTTTATTATAAATAGTCATTGGAAAGCTAAAAAGATTTCCTACATCATAGTAAATTTTTTTATAATTTTTAGACATTAAATAAATTAAATTATTTATGACATCAAAATGATGCAGCGATGACATCATTATTTAACGATTAAAATAAAATGGAAATATAATGTAATATCTATGAACTAAACATGTCCAAAACTTATTGGATGGGTGTATTTCGAACCCTTATAACCTTATCCACGAATTATATCAGTGTGGGACCTTTGAAAACCGAAACACATTTTCAAATAATGTAATATTTCCTTACTTTCCAAAAGTGCCCCTCCTCTCCTCTTATAAAAGGCCCCCACCTCTACCTCTTTTAACACACTCATCAAGCCTTTGGCTCGGCAAACCCCTGCCCATTTACTCTATCCACATCCCTCTCCTCATCCTATAGGATTCCCTTTGGGCAGAATCCTTTCAAAGTAATCCTTTAGGCTCAAAATAAAAAGGAGTTACACTTTTAAAGGTAATTCATTCTCTCATGTTCATTTGTTTTATTTTGCTTCTCCAACCCCCTAAACTCTTTTTATTTATTTCTTTTGTAACAAAACCAGTACCTTCAATATACTAGGATGTTGTTATAAGATTTATTCGAGCTACACTCTCACACAACTACATCAAATGGTTAAAGAACATACGGTTTCCGTTGATGGTGAAATTCTGCCTCCCGAAACGATGATTGTTCAATACTCATTTAACACCTTCGAAGGTGGCCATTATGATGTCACTATTTTTATATATGATATATAATATGTTTATGTTTTCTTTATGCTTCTGTATTTTTCATTTTTGTCTTACCTTTATGGCTTCCATTATGGGTATACGCGATATCTTCATTTAAGGAAGTGCGGACTACCGCCCCCTCAAAGTGATTTGATTCGTTAAATACCATATGTGGGATGTATAAAGGATGGAAATATGATATTATATATGATATTATACTGGAATTATAATATACCTTTATATAATTATTATTCCATTCTATAAAATACGAAATAGAAATGAAAGTAGCGTTCATGCGTACGTACGGCTTACCGTGTCCATGAACGGTGCATTTCATTTCTTACCTCTAAATGATTATGTAATGTTATAAATGCATGAATGTACTGTATATATATGAAATATATGATATCTAAATCATTAATACAATTATGGATATAATAAACATTTGTCCACACGAACAACATGTAATTGTAAGAAGTCCACTTTCGACTTAAGAACCAAATATCGGCAAAACAAATATTATTAACTTAAATGATTACATAATGTTTATGACATGGTAATAAGTGTTATAAATGAAATAATGAACTTGAAAAAGGTTCTTAAGGAAGTATAAATTAACTCAAGTTTATTATTCAGGAGATTAAAGAACGATCGAGTCAAGTCGGACCCGAGGTAAGGGATCCTACTCCTCTCTTTCTTTTTAAGTACACAGTTTTATGTCATTCCTTTTAAAGCTCATCTTTCTTGTTATTGGGATGATATTTTATATTACACTTACTGTAATTTTCATGTTCATGTGATGAGAGACCCTATTCTCTCTAATCAATCCATTTTGGAAGTTTTGAGTGGCGCCGTTAGGCTGCCGAACTTTCGTAAGAGATCTAACCCCTCTCTTTCTTTTTAAGTACTCTCCTTTACGTCACTTATTTTAAGCTCCTCTTTGTAATGTTGGGGGATGTTCTTTTATATTACACTTTCTGTAAATTTTATTGTAATGTGATGAGATACCCTATTTGATCTAATCAATCCATATTCGGAAGTTTTATGTGGCACCGTTAGGATGCCGAGTTTTCGTAAGGGATTTTTCATCTCACTTTTATTCACGTGATATTTATGCTACATTTGCCACAAATTCGATTGAGTGGTGTATGTACTTACCATTATTCTACTCTTTGTGTAATATACTTTCGTTTATGAGTATTTACATCAATGATCTATTGTCCTTCTTTCATGGGGTGTATGTTTTGAAAGATACCCAAGTCGGTAAGGGAACCTTTCACCCTCCTCTTTTTTAAAAGACTTCTTTTGTTGGGTCTTTTAATTTACATATTGTTTTGTTGGGATATGTTCTCATATATCCTTATTGATGTAAATTTTATGTCCAAGTGATGAGATACACTTTTTATCTCTCATCAACTCATTTTGATGTGATGCCGTTAGGCTGTCAAGGGAACTTTTTAACCCAATTTCGATTTCTTTGGGATCAACATGTAGTCATTGAATATGTCATCCATTGAATATGTGTGAATGACCTTTTATTGTTTTACACTTAATATCCACTTATATTGGGTGTATTTATATTTGTCACACAAATTTTGTAGATTGATTTGTCCTTAATTTAAGGATACCTTCTTTATAAGGGATTTCATTACATTTGACATTTCTATTGAGGGTTCGTTGTTGTTATGCACCAATTCACTCTTATATGGTGTATATACATTCCTTTAGAGTATTATATCATGAATCCATTTATTCTCATGATATTATATAGTTCTGACTAAATGTTATTCCTGAATTATTGTATTCAAGTGCCTCTAATTTTGGTAAAACCCCTTTAACCAAAATATCATTTTAAATGTTTTAATTATTTGTTCTTATTAATATCCATGTTTTAAAAATGTTTTTAAGGATTTATTTATATGGATATTAGTGGTTTAAAATTTTAAGATTCAAGGTGGTATGGGACACTTTGATTCAAAAATCTCTTTATTAAATGTTTTAAATGGTTTTAGAAATGGTTTCTTTTTGAATGGATTCATTATTTCAATATACTAAAATGTTATATTGTGATTGAAATGGGGAAATGTTATGTTTACTTTATGCATGTTTTATGTGACACATTTATGTTATGGTTCTTGGTCATTGTTATGAAAACGGGTGGTTCCATGATAAACTAAGGGCGGGTGAGCCCGATATAGCTCTCCAATGCATTGGGTAACGCGAAGGAGTGAAATGTTAAGGTTTCTCCGAAGAGATTTAGGGAATATACTGTGATGGGTATTCCAAACGTAAACAAGAGGGTTACTCCCTACGTAAGAATGTTATGAATGCCTCAAGTTACCTTTATGTCTTATGTTTTCTATGATTTATTCATGATTTGATATGCCTATGTTTTATGGGTAAAGTCTGATTTCATTCTAATGTATATATGAACTCATGTTTCCTTTCCATATTTTTATAACTCTTACTGAGCTTTTTATGCTCATCCCAAGTTTTTGAAATATTTTTCACAGGTCAAGGGAAAGGTACACGATGTGATGATAGTGTCAAGGATGTGTCAAGAAAGAATCCATGTTTTATTTTAAATATGTTTCCGTTGATGGGAAGAATGAATATTGTCTTTTATGTAACCACTTTGTTTAAATGTGGAATGTAATGAATGTTTCATGATCTAATTCTCTAAAACTCTAAACCAGAAAAGATCCTCAATGTGTAATCTTGTAATAACTCAAGATTAAGTAAGGTTTAAGGCTGGGGCCTTATACAGTTAGTATCAATTAAAATGTTTAGGCTCATCTCCACATTATTATTTATAGAAAATTATATTTGAATGTATTTGAGATGTATTTTATTATCAACTAGAATGTTAAAATATATAATTACATTGAATTAGATTGAAATTTCATACATAGAGTGAAGGAATAAACTATATCTAACTACAATGTAGTTAGATACAAGTGATATCTGTTTAGCTTCCTATATTCATTATCTATCACAACTATTCTATCACTTTCATTGTTATGTTTGTGTCTAATTGAACTAGAGTATAAACTCTTATTTCAACCATTATTCAAAAACAAAATCAATAATTATATTGAAAAACATTCTAATGAAATAGTTAGACGGACAGAAACATTGTTAATTTTTAATCCAATGGAAAACATCATTTCTCAATGTACAAACACGTCATATTTATTTTTCATTTATGTGTAAAATTATTCTAAACATTAATCATAATCACTATAAAATATAATGGATTCATCATATATAATCAAATTAATTTTTGTGACGCTGTTATTATTTGTGTATAGATCATTATCAACATATTTCTTTTTAAATTACATGTTTCTCAATTACATACAAACAATGAAATACCACACTATTGGAGCTTACTATAAGCCAATGTATTTTTATTACATTTAAAACTCTGTTTTCATCATCATAATGTAAAAAACCTACTTATTACTCTATATAGATTTATTTATATAGATATCCATTGAAACATTTATTTTTTCCATCCATATGGAAAATTTTCACAATTCTGTATAGAGAAATTTCATAGAAAATTATAATTATTTCATGTGATAAAACTATAGAAATTGTATCCCCAAATCCAATGCCTTATATTTGGTAATACCCATTTCACATATGTCTAGCATTAATTTTTTATACTTCTCTATTCTTAGTTAATTTGTTCATAAGAACCCATTTTTCCTTAATAATATTTTTCTCCATAGTCCTTGGATAATGTTATAATGTTTTATTATTTTTTAATTTTTTTCTTTAAAATCATTCTTAGCATTGATCTAAAATTTATGCTCAAAAGCTTCATAAGTATTATGGGGATCAATCATTGGGCATAGACTAGTGTGACTAATCTATATGATTCTTCATCTACTTTCCACTCATTTATTAAAGTCGAAAATATTATCCTTATTATCTCTATGATTTCATACAGATGAATTTATTCCTATTGAATTTTTAATTTCATCGACATCAATTATGTTAGAAATATTATAATATTCTCATTGAACCTATAATCATTATTCATTTTATTCTTCTACTTCAAAATAAGAAATATCCTCCAACTATCCATTGTGTTGGGGCTTTTTCTATCATAATAATTTTCATAGACTATCAAATCATTATAGTGTAAAATTATTTATGAACTATTGTTTTGGTAATTATTGTAACTTCTATTTGATGTATAACTAATGAATATTCAATCATCATAATTTTCATCATACTTGATGCAACTCCTTCCTTTCCTATAGATCAAGATTGATTTCCCAAAAATCCTTAAATGCATTTTTATTTCGTTACTTATTTTTTTAATAGGTAGTTATTGCTATGTTTAGAGTCATGTAACATCAATTTTTTATAACTCCATTAATAGAAATATATTGTAGTTAAAAGTATATTAAGGTTAAATTACCAACAAGAATAATTCAGGCTATATCAACAAGGATTCTATTTTTCCTTTTTAGATACATCATATTTTTGAGAGTATATGGAGAAAACATATCAGGACTAATTCAATCATTTTCTATATATTATGAAAAATATGTCTTTGTTTCTTCAATAACATTATATTATCATTGCCACATCATGGGAAAAAATTGTTTCTTAGAAATGATCCTAATAATTTTTAATCTATCCAGTGATTGATACATATGAGACATGAATAATGGACATGTAATTTTGGAGTATTTATCAATGAAAATGTTGAAATATTTAAATCTATTTTTTTCTTCTTTATCATAGGCCAAAAAACATTATACTGTAGAAGTTGTAACAGTTTCATTATTTGAATGTTAACTCCATTATGGTAATTTTTCATCTTGTTATCCTTTCATTAATGGTTATTTAACTATAATAATATCATATTTTAAAAAAATACATACATCTTCTTATTATTTGATTAACTTTGACATTTATATTTGGATAAAATGAAAAAGTCTTATTTTCCATAAATAATTTGTATTTTACAATCCCAAATATTAATATATCCAGTCTTCTCTACCATGAAATAGATTACATTATGTTCTCAGAAATTTTTTAATAAATACCCAATCATTCATCATAGTCACCAATAATCAATTATTCCTAATATAACTTCATTTAAATCATCATATTGTTGTTAAACACTCACCAGGTTATGGTTCATCCCAACAATGAATACCACATTATTAGTATTAATGTTATTCTCTATAATATTTCTTATTTCAACGCATTTATTATTTGGGTAAATTTTAGTTCCAAATATAAATAGTCCCCTTTACAATATTTCAACATTCATAAGATTACTTAATTATCTAGTAAAATAGAAATTATAAACATTTTTCATTGTCTATGGATTCTCAATTTTCTATGCCTTAAATTCATAATGTACTGAATTATCTTATTGATTATTATTTTTAATCTCTCCAAATTTATATATATATATGATTAAATTGATCTGGTGTAAATTTAACACATTAAGTTTATATATATCATTCTCTTCTACACCGACCATATTCTTCTTACAAACACTCAATGTTATTCTTCTATTTAATCTTCCAATATTGTTTTTGATGAATGTAAATATATATTATTTGATTCTATTATCCCTCCCCCCATTGACTCATAATATCAACATAGTCCTAAAAAGGAAATGTAATATAAGAAATTATTTTCAGTATTACAAGTTATTTCATAGTATAAAAACTAACCCTAATATGGTATAATTTGATGTAAATTGTGTGTCAATGTGGATTGTTATCAATATCAATTACTAGACCTGTGTTGAATAGTTTTGACCAAATAATATTTTTTTTATATTAATTATATATTCAAGGCATGTTTGAATATTTTTTTAAAATTTTTTATTTCAAGATGTGAGTAGGTTTTGAATTTTCTTCATCATTTTAAAATAAAATAGATTTTTCTTCTCACTAGATTATTATGGTGACACAATTAACACTTAAATGTAAAATTAATGAATGTGTTCTCATTTTTTGTTCAACATATTGGGAATAAATTATGAGAGTTGGTTCATAAATATTAAAATATCCATTACCTTTAATCTCCATCTTGTATTTATACAATTTATTCGGTTTTTTCTTTTTAGTAAAAAAAGTACTATTTCAATATTTCAAACTCCTTGTCCTAAAGTATATTAGTAGAGGTCATATCCTTGAAAATACTATTAATCTTTTCATTCATTTTTTTCAAAAATTCCAATTATTTAAAAAACTTCCTTTATCAATATATATATTTATTATCCTTAGATATTTTCTTCAGATTTGAATTTTCATCTATCAATATTCCAATCACTTTTTAAGACCTATTTATTAACATCCACATTGTATGTTCGTTTAAATATTCAATATTTGTTTTGGAATATTCATTGTTAATATGTGGTTCATCATCAGATGTATCAATTTCATCCACTTCATAAGTTAAACGATCATTTCTAGAAGATTTTTTATTAGTCTACTCATCATCATTCTTATCATCACTATTAGAAACCACTTATTAATTTTGAAAGAAGTTTATTCTAAAACTTTTTTGGTGACATATTGTTTTTCGGATATGATATAGATTTTCATTTTTCTAAAAAAACTTTTAATGGAGGAAAATTCATTAGTTTCATCAGATATTCAACCATTTTTTATATTTAAGTGAAAATTGTTATGAAAATAAAAATCATTCCCATAGTGGAAGTATTAAAAACGTAACATTCATTTGTTCAAACCTCACCCATTGGTGAAGTTCTATGACATGGGAGAACATGTCTTAATATTGTATCATGTATTATCCTCTTCATCTGAATATATCTTCTTAACATTCATTTTCAATTCTTTGAAATATTGTATTACAAATTCTTTTTTATTTTTTCAATGAATATGAAAAATTCAACTTATTTTCACATAATTAATGTGAGTATTATGCATTTCATAAATAGTAAAATAATTAATATCTGTATACTCTATTATTGGGATCATTGAATCAATTTTTTGAAGAATTATTATCATAAGTATATTTACCATAGTAGGATCTTTGAACTTCTCCATATAGCCTTTAATGGTACTCATAATAATATTTAATCTTTTTAAAATGTACACATATATTATTATTAATTATTTCTTATTTAATCAAAGAACATTATATAAATTTTTATCTTGACTCCCTTCACATTATTATCTTCTTAAAGAATTCTTTGATGTTTTACGTCATTCTCACTGGAAGTATTACATCACATAAAATTAGTAAATTCATTCAATGATATTGAAAAGAGTAGTTCATTTCTAGTCATTCCATATTTATCAATATTATTACTATCATATGGATACCAAATAGATGTTTTTTTAAATAATATTTCATAATATATATAATAAAGAACATCCAATCATAAATCCATAAAAAATGTATCATTATCTCTTACCATAAGTGAACACTTTTTCCCAGAAATATTGGAATGATTTTTTAATTCACAGAGTTGTGATGGTCTATGAAAAAATTATTATATATTCTATGGTGTTCCAGAACTTATACCAATTTAATATATCACATGATAATTATATAACATTTATAGGGGTGAATCAATATTATAGGTCTTTTTATTTTAAAAATTCCCTACATGTTATGGATTTCTTATCTAAGATTTATTTCACGTACCTTGGGGTTGAATAAAATAAAAAAACATTTTTTATATTTACATTCACCTCTATATACGGTGAATATATCCCTGGTGTATGGTGATTTTAATCCCTGTTATATGTAACTCTTAGAGCCGTATCACTCAAAACAGTAATCAGACAAGTCCTCCATTACACTCAGATGTGCCTCCCCGAATGATAGAGGCTTCTAGATAGTATCAGGGTATTTGGAGGTAATTTTGGGAGACTACAACCCCTATAATAGAGTGTTAAATCATAAATGAAATATCCATATAATATAGTATCTAGAAAAGATAAATTAAAAAAGGTATGCTATAGAAAACTGATTCTTAATACAAAAACAAAATCTTTTATGTGTACAAAAATGTAAAGAAACTGTGGCTCTATAAATACCTCATCCCGATTTCTTAACCAACTAAACCATATTAATTAATAATGAAATACTATTCCTTATAAGAAACTAAACATAAAAACAAATTAATTATAATAAGTCAACCTTGTGAAATGTAATGCTGGGTAGGGTGTGAGTATATAACTGAGTTGTGTGCTAACAAACCGACCAGATAATATATAAAATATGTATTGATATGTTCATATGAAATGATCAAATTTTATAAATGACCAATACTACTAAATAAACAAAACCATAGTTAATCACAAATTTATCCATGTCATGATGACTATTTTAACTAGTGACCCAACATCTCCAAGGGAGTATACATATAATTTGATCTAATCCCAATAACCACAGTTGATCCTCAAGACCATGACCCTGATCAACCATATCTTCTTTATCTACACACAGAGTGTCTATATGCATAAGAATCATGTGTAGAGACGCAATTTAAAATCATAGGGTACTCCTTGATCAAACATATATCATGATGGGTAGTGGACACTAAGGTCTCACTAGTCATCCCTTATCCTCAAGTCCTTAGGGTGAACCCTTTAATAGTACTAGAGTATTCTTAATGTTAAGAAAATGTATGATTCATAATAGGGGGATGCCATAGTTAATCTGATATGTATAGGAATTACTGATTCTTGGGAAACCCATGAAATGAAAGGAAATACCCTCCATGGATCACATGGTCAAAATCATGTCCATAAAATATCTCACAATACCTCACCCAAACCATTGAGGATCTATTAATCTAATCCAAGGGGGTATCCTATGTTTCAATGGAGGGGATCCAATAGTAAATATTAGATAATAAAACATTTATGCTAATAGATATACACCCACAAAGCATCTTATACATTAATTATATTCACATGAATCATGGGCCTTCACATTAGTCTACTAATATATTGATTCACATCCTAGAACCCAAGTATTTACTATGGTTTCATAATAAAAAAGAAATACCAATCAACTAGGTAATTCAAATAAATGTAAAGAAACATAATATAATGTTATATACTATGTACCTCCTCAACGTATCCACTATCACATCAACCAGATCATCAGGTTCCTGCAAATCTAAGCATCTATCCCAAATACATCATTTGATCGGATCCAAAACTTACCAGGTATCCCAAGGTCTCATCCATCATAATATGTGATTCCTAGGTATAAATGGAAATAATGATCATATAAATACAAGTAAAGTATTTCCAGGTTTTAAGGAAAATCTCTTAGAAGAACACAATGTAAATATAAAAATATATTAAGGAATATTTTAATACCCATTCCCATCATACTGTCTATACCCCATCAGGCTCACAGTTTTGGTATAGGTTAAATGGGAAAATAACTACATTATGAAAATTATACCAAACATGTTTTATCGAGGTTAATTGGTCTTTAGGAAACCCAATGGGGTCTCATATGGCAATTTATAGAATATAAACCTTAATAGGGATCCCTATGTCACAACATGTCACTTGGGCATCACCTATCACATGGGTGATGTCAAGATCCTCAAAAAATTATTGGAAAAAAACATGTTATAATGAGCCTCAAGGTGTATGAATTGTGGGAAATGACCTTACTATATGGTTCTTGGTACACCTCAATGTACATGGACCTATCTATAATTTACCTCATCTAACCCATATCTAATGTTTCTTATGTCAATTAATCTACAACTAGAAAATCTTAGGGGAAAAGAAACATTCAACGTAGACCAAATATCTTACCTAAAGGCCTCATGAAATATCTATAGTTCTAATGGTATATTCCCAATATAGGTATAAAAGTATATATTTTGACTCTACCTAGAGGTGTCTAGGGTTCTAAACTGTAGTCACAATCTCAAAATCACCTAGCTCTCCAATCAGGTTCTAAAAATAATATGGAAAACCGCTGTAATTAAAAATGTTAATTGAACATGAAAATTAAGTCAATATATTTGAAATTTCAACACCCTCAAGGGAAATTTTGCACATAAAAATAAACATAAATAACTTCTATTAAGGTATTTGGGAATTTATTGTGAAACAAGAACCTATTTTGAAGCTTTTTATATTATTTCTAAAGGCTATCATCTGATGTCCAAGAATGTCCACATTTAACCAAGCCTGACACATCACACAAGCAGTTGCATCATTACATGAGTCCAAAAATTAATTATAGTCATGTAATAATTAATTAATATATCTAAAAAATCTAATTACAAATTTTATCAACATGTCATAACTGTTAAACCTCTCATATAGCCCAACCTCCTCATCGAAATCCCAACCAACCAACCATTGATGGTCCTATCCAAGCCCCCAAAATGAACCCATGAGAAAGATGAAACCCACATCGATGTTTCCATAACCAATTTAATTATATTCATTGAAAATAAATTTTGAAATGTTTAGTATGAAATTCCTCAAAACAATCATTTAATAATAGCACCCAAACATAGTATGAGGATGTCCTCTTAATAAAAAGACAAGAAACACCAATAGAATCAGTCGTTTCCCACGTGATCTATTGGAATATGAACTAAAAACATTAAATTTAAAACTAAAATTATATATTAATGATGAATATGGAATGAAATGATACATAAAGGTGGTAAAGAGGTATTATTAGCCAAGAATATCCCTTAAGAAAACCATTCTTAAAGGTGATTAAAGGGGAAAAAGGAAGGGGAGAACTATTGTCCATGTGAGTGAAATAAAAGGAAAGGGAGGGGATTATCCCTAAATACTATGTTATAAGTTATTCGATTTTCCCCATATATGGGAAACTAGCTAGATGATGTGACTATCAGGGATTCCAAGCCACTGGCTATGCCATTGATGAGCCAGTGGTCCATTAGCTACAAGACAATGGTTCCAAAGTGTGTTGACAATCATCATTCCATAATCATGTGTTTCTTATTTTTTCAATACACTATTCAATGATTTGTTTCATGTAAAACACAACCTATTTTAGGTATGCTAACACCCCTAACTCCCTACCAAACCATAGATCCAAATACAACATCTCTACTAAATTAAAATTTAAACCCTGTCATGAAATTTCATGCCATATAGTAAGAAGGAACTGCAAACTCCACCCTTGAAAAACTTCTCATAAAAAAGAATTATTAATGGGATTATATTGAATATCATGACCTATACCTATCAACAAAAACTATTTATATTACTTCTTCTATATTTCAAAGAAAAATTCTCTCTTGAAGCATCAATCTAAAACTATGGTGCTCAAATCACAATAAAAATGACCCAATGCACATATTCATTACCAAAAGGAAGTGATGATTCTTTTCCAATCATGTATATCCTGATACACCCCCATTTAATCACCCATTATATCATCCATACAATTGTGTTTCACACTAAATTAAATCACTCACTTAGTCCAAAAGGATAATTCTAATATCTTGATGCTCCCCACACCTAGAATTTCCTTTTGAAACTTGGTTTATGTAGTTCTCTAACCTTATCAACACGGTGTTAATCATACCATACCCATTAATACATGGTAAAACCACATAAACATACAAAACAATTCTCTTTTCTATATTCCATATCATACGAACAAGCCTCTGTTATCCAAAGAGACACTAAACGTGCTATATTTTCCTACAAAACACAAACAACCTTCAAAATCCACTAGCCTTTCCTTAAATGGATCTCCCGATGTAGTTTATAGGTCACTATAACAAAAATCATGAAAAATACTTGAAGAAACTCCTCTTGATAACCTACACTATAATGCTCGACTACAACCACAAAAACACTCTAAAAAACAAATATTGATGCCCCTACTCCTAGAGGATGCTTGAGATTATCCCAACACATCAATTTTGGTATAAACCCATATTTTATTATGAATACACATGGGATTATATATATATACAAAAAATCATTCTCCACCATATCATAAGAGTTGACACATAATAAATCTGATCAAATTTAGAATATCTCAATTCTTCTTGATCTCGACGTTAATGCTCATGTTTGATCTAATATCACATTAGACTATACATCTAGAATTATTTAAATAATTCAGTTTTATTTAAATTAATTTTTTCACTAGTGTCATAATTACCAAACCATCATTTAAATACTTATCACATGCTCCCACTAACCATAAAACATGTGGGTCATACCATCTGTGACTGAAAACAAACTCCCCACTATAGGAGTGACCTTACCGTTTCATTACGAAATCCAAAATCCAATGACCATGGCCTATGAACCATATCTTCACATAACATAACAATTGGAGTTTCACAATAATTTAATTCCTATGTAGAAACATAAAACAAAAAGTAAAACCCTTTCCAAGATCATATGAATATCATCCATGGAAATCACTAAAATTATAAAAATAATGAGGGGTATTCCCTATATAGCCAATGGTGAACTCCCTATCATATGGATAACCTTACCCATCTCTTTTAGTTTCATCTACAAAGAGTCCATCACTGAATATGTTTCACTCTTTTCCTTCTACACTCATTAAAATTCTAGGATACAAATACCAAAATCAATCCACTAAACCTTACTAGCCTCCATCCCACTCAAGGATGTTATGAATATGAAAAATCAAATGGTTCCATTCATGAACAGTGTACATAACCTTAATCTATACTATATGAAACATATTTTTTATTTAAAACCAACCATTCCTAAACCACATATTTTGGATTTATGAGTCTCATGTCAACAAATGAGGTTAACATAACATGACCATTGAGCATTCTATATGGAATTTTAGTTCCTTGATCCAACTACACACTTGGAATTCATCCACTATTGTTCCAATCCACATGTGTCATACCATTACACACTAAAATGAATTTAGACTATATATGGTCTATAAATTGAACTGTCATGACCTTTGATGGAATCTTAAAAACTCACGGCACTCTAAGTGACACATATAATAATGTATAGAAATTGTGGCATTGTTCTTATAAAACCCCAAGGTATATCCATGAATTTTACTATAAACTCATTTTCATGTACCATGCACTGATCATAACATAATTCACTCACTCATTCTTCCTTTATCTAAGAAACCATAGCCCCAGAATATCCCATCTCATGACCTTAAAATTCTATGTAACATATAAATGTCTCCAGGTCTCCCATAAAGCTGAAAATCCAAAACACATAGAAGTTCACATCTCTCGAGATGTCATACATGATCCCATTCTAGAATCCCACAATAGAACACATGCCAAAAAACCCATTCATGGTATTTATGAACATATTAATGATATCCCATGGATAAATCATCAGCCTATTAGGGATCTAATCCTCATTGAGAATCACCCATAAAACCACTCCCTCAGGAATACCAAACTCTTTCAGGTTAACATACTTGTATATAATGATATATTCTTATAAGATATATGAAAAATTACCATGAACATAATATTTATTTAGATATAATGTTATTACAATATAAATTGGAATTATCTATATATGTTTTTTCCTAATCTATAAATAACTGATCCTATAATGTACATTTAGTCAACATATCCATGTAATGATCTATATCTACTGAAACATACTCACATAGTTTGGCTATGTACATATTCATTCCAAGATATATGTACTAAACAAGATCATAAAAATTCATCATATCATTCCCATGAAATGTAATGGGTGTTATAAACATTTAATCATATAATATCATGGGGAAAATATATAATATTAATAATTATTTCATCATATAATAACCCATGAAAATAATTAGGGTTGATAATCATTTCGTTATACTATAACTCGTGGAAGAGGAAGATATTTCATAAACATCATGTCATCAAAATATAAACCCTTCATAGAAAGAATAATAATTTTATACTTCAATCATATTCCTATAAAGAATAGAGTGACAAAAAAATGAAATATTATACGGAATATAATTTTTTATGATCATTTAATACATTTCTTGAGTAAAATATCTTATATTCTTTTAAAATCACTCATTAAAATAGAAAAACTTTTTGAAAACCATTTTCATTGAATATGCCATTAAAAACAAAATATTTACAAATTAATAAGAAAATATTTTCCTTAAAAATAACATTGTAAATATTAAAAATAAGCTACAATAAAATGGATTTCATGATGGTGGTTAAATCCATGCATTTCATACATGTCAAATAATCATTCCTTTTTCACTATAGAATGTTTTGTTACCTTTCATGATCAAAAAACGAACAGACGATTCCATTGGAATGTTTTTTAATTAAAATTATGAAATGGATAAAATTTTATTTAATAATAATTTTGAAATAGAAAAAAATACACTTTTGAAAATATTTATAAAAAAGATGGTTTTGAAATAAAACTGATTACCGGCTGAAGAAAAAAATAGAGTTTCATTTTTATAATAACATTATCATAATTATCATAGGAACCAAAGACTAGAAAAATGATACCATTACATGGATACATCATTAATAAAAAGAGATAAATAAATTAAAATAGTATTTCTATGATATAGATCATAATAGTTCATCAATTAATTAATCATCATAAAAAATCATAATAAAAGATCATATTGTTGAAATAGTCTCTTACCACTTCAGTAACTCTGAATTATAAATCATCGGTATTGATTATATAAATTGGATCTTAAAATATCAAGAGGATGTAAAAATTAATTATATTACAAGAGAAATGGTCTATACATGCACCTCGTGAAATAATATAGGTTCATAACATAATGTACATCTCAAAGATGGAAAATTGAGACAAAACCCCCATACTGTTTTGGTAACATGTTACCTGTAAATACAAAGAAATATAGATCCTAATATGGATATGTAAAACCGTATAATTATCAATATAATGGTCATAAAATAAATCCATTGGATTTATACACACCACATACAATAAATAGGTGGAAAACGTGACTTGTGTCTCACAGAAAATAAAAGTGTGACCAAAATACATTACTATAAGTTTTAACAATCATTGTCATCATTCAATCCTAATGTATACTAAAGATAAATTAATTATTAAAAAATTAAAAAAATATTCATTTATATCATACCATATAAAATTTTCTTATGACATTTTATCACCTATTTAATAACAATTTTGTGTCAAAGTAAAATTTCATGTTATAAATGATTAATTTTTTGTATATGTTTTTATTTGGTATATTTTAGTTTCTCATTATTTATTCATGATTTAATCATGTCTATAGTGATAAAAATGATAAAAATAATATATATATATATTATATATGAATTAATAAAAATATATAAAATATATAAATAGGAAATGAAATACACATTTGAGGGAGACAGTAAGTCATATGTATGTATGAACCATGTTTGAATTTTTTGGACTGAATAAAAGAAAAGTATACGATATATTATCATTACAGAATACTTTTCATGTCACATGTATCAAATACTTTTATTAAAAATATCCATAATACATTCCATATAAATAATTAATGAATTACATCGCTTTGAGATGTGGTAGTTTTCCATACACATGGACGACATCATAATATTCCTATAAAATAGAAATCCTGGAGAAATATTTGATATAGAAATTTCAAAATCATCATAAAATCATAAAAATTATAAATACAATATATATTCCACATTTAAATCATTAACACCTACCTTTAAATGTGTTAATGAAAAAAAGAACGACAATGGTTCATAGGGCTATGGTCTGTCTTACCCACAAATGATGATTTTATAACTCATTATATGGATTCTTTGGTGGATGTCTGTCATATCTATGAAATAAAAACAAATAATCATACCTATTATACTGAGGTTATTATATAATCATGATATAAAAATAAATTATTTTTTTAATAAGAAAATAAAATAAAAATATTTGTTGAAGAAAGTTACCTCTTCTCCAGGTATCTCTTTTTGGTTTTCACCAAAGACATTCCTTGGATCTATTTAAAAAAATGCATCTATGATGATATCAAGGAATTTAATAATTGATTTTATAATTGGCTGGCTAAACCACTAGGATTTTCTATTCTGGATATATGGGAAGAGTGGTGGGCTTTTATAAAGTAGGTGATTAGAAAACTAGTAAATGTTTGAAAGAGAGAACTTGATAAAAACATTTTTCCATGTAATTTGGCTCCAATAATGGGAAAATATTGATTATATAAGGTACACAGTCTATGTATGGATAGCCAATATGTTTAATAAATTTTTTGGGACATTTTTGCACCTTATATTTTGTGTTTAACCACTCAGAAATCTTATTTTCACATTAATTATTGTAATTAATTATAAAATTTTGACCGCTAAATTTTGTAAACAATTAATTTATCATTATTAGAAATTATAAATTATTTTGATTCCAAATATGAAATATATTATCCAAATAAATTTCAAATATGTAGATGAAATTAATTTAAAATTAATCTCATAGTCATGTCGAGAAAGCGAGTTTTTAAAGCCAAAATGATCAAACGATAGAAAAGATTTTATATTTAATTTAAATTTGAAATTGATTGAAAGGATATAAAGTGGATTAATATTTTTATAATTGAAAAATATATACATTAAAACCAAATGAATATATAATATAACTATATAAATAAATTATTTAAAACAACAATTTTCAATTAAAATTCAATATTTTTCACTATTCATCATAAAAATGATACCTTTCAGAAAAATTCCAAACAAATTACCATAATCCAATTTTGAAATTAAAAATTAAAAAATTAGGATTATTTTACATAATTTATTTTCTAAATGTTTAAAAAATTAATTTCATTAAAGTTTACTAAAAGACATTAAAAGAAATTCTGTGGTAAAATGATATTTTACAAAATATATACAAACATTAACAAAAAATATCTATTTTATGAAAAATAAATTTTATTTATATAGAAACATTAAAATAAATATTTAAAAATTAGTTATAACTATTAATTTCACTATGTTCAATGTGTAGGTTCTGGGTGCAGTAGAAGCGTGTTGGTGGATGTACCCAACATTAATTTTTTCACTAACAATAATCAATCTGAGATCTATCACGATAATAAAATATCAGATTATTGGAATAGAAATAAGAATGAAAGAAATGAAGGGAGTCAAAGAATCATAGATAGGATAATAATATGTTGGTAATAATAAATTTAATTAAAATATATGAATTACCTTGATGGAATTCTCTCTCCATTGTGGTTTTCGGTCAAGATTTGATGTGATCCATCTTTGAGTTATAGAATCCAAGTGTAAGATTCCTATAGTGGTGATCTGCACATTCTACACATATATTTGGACATCATTGAAGGTATCTTTGGGTGCTAGCACAGAAGATCCCTCACTTGAGATGTCCGCCTTCGATCTCCTTGAGATCCCCTTGGAAAGCGCTCTCCTTAATCTGGTAGAGGAGGATATCTCTTGTAACATGAGAGTGTTCTTAGAAGAAATGAATTCTCTCTTGGATTGAGATATTTCTCTAGATCTATTCTTCGCAACACCGAAAAATCACTAGTCTAATGAGAATTATATAATTGGTATTTTAATTACCTAGAATAATAAAATGAATTAATGGCCCACAAAAATTATTCATTTCATTTAATTCTTAGTAAGACCCCATCTCTAATAATAACAGTTGACTATTATTATTACTTGACATGTTCCCAGCGAATAACACCTAATATTATTTAATTAAATAAATATTATTATTTCTCCCAAATCACAATAAAAAATACAAGGCGTGTATATTAATATACAGGGCGTGAACTTTTGTTTTTCATATTCTTTATTTCCTCCACAAAATTTATTATACCTTGATTAATGGATATTTATTTCTCAAATAAATATCACTTCATTACTCACTAATAGATATCTTATTTCACCCATAATATATTCTCCCGAATTATTAGTGTCGAAATAAATGAGATCAGCCATCATTGAATAATTATTAAACCACGATCGGGAATAATCTATATTCAACGTGTTAAATTAATATTTAACAGAGATACATGGACCCCCATAGTGTGTGACACTCTAGAACTCATTCTCAGTGTAATTAGGTGGAGCCTACCAAAAGTCCATGGCTAGAATCTAGCAACACGCCAAGGCACCCATATAGAAAAAAGATAATTTTGTAATGATGTGTCACCACCAATGAACACTTACTGTGTAATGTAATCCCTTTTTCTCGATATCTCGAATCATGCGGGTTGCATGATAGTTACATCAACCCATGTGATTGATTATTCGTTCATCAACTTTCTAGAATTGAATTCGAACATTCCTTACCATGGATATTTAATTATTGAGTCCATATCAATTCCACCAAAGGGCATGAGATATCTAATTCCATTATTAAACAAGGGGGAAAATCCTTTCTCATATTATCTATTAATACAGTATTACTTATTACAAACCCAACATATCATACCTCACTGTGAATAGTTTTTTACAGTTTTTTTCAACACGTCTACGTGCACGAGTTTTAATACCCATTAATAATAATCATAATGTATAAGGACAAATACACACATCTACATACAGGAATATCCAATGACACTATGATATGTGGTTTTCCTAATGGTGAATCATGTTCTCATAATATCTACATGGATATTATTAAGGGTGCACATTATGAGAAGATTACTCAATATTTGATGAGTCCTCACCCCTAATGGCATGTATTATTTGTGTCCCTGAAATAACATCATCCATCCATTGAATATATATATTCAAGGACCGTGTTATTGAACTTTCAGGTTCTCATCATAAAAGGGATTCTCTACGACCCTTTAATGCAGTAGTTATCATTAGGAAATTATCACATGCATTTTCACATAAAAGAACAATCAATATGTGATATAGTATTTATTAATGAATAAATTTCAATGTAGTTGGTTCTAGGACTCCAAATCCAACATACTCCCACTTGGACTACAACCAACTGCTAATAAACTTTAACCTACCAGCTCTCACATGATATTTATGCTTCTAATAAGATATTCCTTTATTCATGGGGTCTGCCAAATTCTCTTATAGGGCCACTCTGATCACTACAACTTCACCCCTTTGATAGAAATCCTTTAAGAGGTGATACTTTCGGAGAATGTGTATTGTTCGTTTTTGTGACCTTGTATCTTTTGCACGATCCACAACTGTAGTACTGTCATAACACAATTTGATAGGATCGTTAATTATAGGAACCACATCAAGATCCTGGAAAATGGTCCACATCCAAACGGCTTCCTTGGATGCATTAGATGTCGCTATATATTTTTAATCTCTGGTAGAATTAGTGACAACTGGCTACTTTGAACTCTTCCACCTCACATCTCTTCTGTTGAGACAGAAAACGCACTCTGATAGCAACTTTAGATCATTATGATCTATCTACAAACTAGAATTAGTATACCATCTAATGAAAAGCTCCTAATTTCCTTCATACCCCAGGAATATATCTTTAGTTCTTATCAGATACTTAATTATTGTCTTAACAATAGTACAATGTTGTTCTCCTATATCTTCATGATATATGCCTACCATGTTCAGTGCATATTCAACATCAAGCCTGGTACATAACGTGGAAAATATTATTGATCCTATAGCCGAAGCATATGTGATCTTACTCATCCTCTCTTTCTATTGTTGTGTTTAAGGATGCATTTTCATAGAAATATATAGGCCATGCGACACTGGAACCAATATCCTATTATATTTTTCCATATGAAATATCTTTAGTATCTCGTCAATGTATGCACCCTAACATAGACTAAGAAGCCTCTTGGATCTATCATGAATGATCTTGATCCCTATAAAATAGGCTGCTTCACCTAAGACTTGCATAGAGAAACACTTGTTCAGCTTATCCTTAACTGACTGTATGACTCGTATATCGTTTCAAGTAAGTGATATGTCATCAACATATACTACTAATATAATGACCACATTCCCATTCATCCACTTATAAACTCATGGCTCACATTCATTCTTAATGAAACCATGGTCCTTTATGGCTTCATCAAGTAAAATGTTCCATGACCTATATGCTTTCTTTAGTCCATAAATGGATATATATAACTTGAAAACCCTTTTGGATTCACCTAGTGTCACAAAACCATCTGGTTGTATCATATAGAAATATTCCTAATGGTTCCTAATAAGGAATGCTATTTTGACATCCATCTTCCAAATCTCAAGTCATGGTAAATTTCTATGGAAAGTATGATTTTTATGGATTTAAACATGGAAACTGTTGAGAGGTTATCATCATAGTCAGTTACTTAACACTGTCTGAATCCTTTAACCACTGGCCTTTCTTTATAGGTGATATCTTGACCTTAAACATCCAAATTTCTCTTGAATACCCATTTTCATCCAACTGGATCAACATTAATTGGCTCATCAACCAGAACCCAAACATGGTTCTAATATGTAGAATCCATCTCAGAATTCATATCTTCTAGACATATTAAAGCTTCTGAGCATTATACTACTTTTTTTTATGAGATAGGTTCATTATTTTCCAATAATAATTATTAACCATCCTTAGTTACTAGGAAACCCAGTATCTATGGATCCCTTACCTCTCTTGAGCTCTTACATAGTATATGTGTTTCTGGAACATTTTCCACATGGACCTATCAAACTTGTTTCTTGTACATACTTCTATCTATCTTGAGCATCAAAATCATTAAAGTAAATCTTTCTCCCACTATCCATGTTGAGGATATGATCCATATCAAGAAAGAAGGATTTTCTGGAGACATTAACTTTATTTTCTGAAGGGTTATATAGGTATTATCCTATTATTTCCTTGGGATATCCTATAAAGATACACCTCATGCCATGGGGTGATAGTTTGTTTCTAGAGAAGGCATTAACAAATTCCTCTCATCCCCATACATGTGTGTGTGTGAAAAAATGGGTTTCTTTTCATTCCATAACTTATAGGGAATCCCATATGCCACCTTAGTTGGTTCTAGGTTAATGTTTATGTTGCAGTTTATAATGAATATCCCAAAAAGGATAATGGAAGATCTGCATGACTCATCATCAAACTCACCATGTCTAACAGGGTTAGGTTCCTCCTTTCACTAACACCATTCCATTGTGGTGTATATAGAAAAGTGAGCTAAGATAGAATCACAGACTCCCATAGAATATTGGTGAACTCTTGGTTCAGATATTCTCCACCTTGATCTGATTGATGTTTTTTTATCTTCTTACCAAGATGATTCTCTACTTCATTCATGAATTCCTTAAATTTCTCTAAGGACTCTGACTTATACCTCATTAAGTATAAATAACAATATCTACTAAAATCATCAGTAACAAAAATGAAGTAACAATATCCACCTCTAAATTCTACTAGAAATGGTCCACACACATCTGTGTGCACCAATCCTAGAATCTCTGTGGCCCTTTCAACCTGTCTACCGAAAGGTGGCTTGGTCATTTTACCTTTTAAAAAAGCATGACATATATCAAGTGGTTTTATCTCAGTAGAGTCTAAATAACCATCTTGAAAGAGCTTTGTCAAGCACATCTCATTTACATGACTATGAAGGTGATTCCACAACTGGGTGATTTATGATTCATATGATATTGTTTCATGATCAATTTTGAGCACATTAGTTTTTGTAATTTAATACATAAAAACCATTATTTAAATGTGCCACACCAAAACATAAATTTTTCTTATAAAATAAACAACCCTTATTTCCAAAAATGAAAATAAATCCATCCACATCGAAACAAGTTTCATAAATTATGTTCTTGGTAACACTTGGAACATAATAACAGTTATGTAAAACAAAAAAGAATCATAGTTGGAAATGAGATATGGTAATCACCAATGGACAATGTATCCAACCTCACACCATTGGATGACTGAAGATCCACCTATCCTCAAGAAATCATTCTAAATCAAGTTTTTCTGCATTTGAATATAGATGTGAGCCCCATAAGGTGTATCTAATACACAATGTGTAGAAATGGAAAGATTACACACGATAATGAACACACCTTTAGTGTCCCCATGCTTCTCGGTGCAATTACTATTCAAGTGTCTTGTCTTGACACATAAAATACATACTACCTCCCATTCCTTTCCTTGCCTCTGGATCATCCCCTTCTTGAAGGGACAATGCTAAGGGGGTTCAGACCATTTATGAACCCTTTTACCCTTTTTTGTGTCCTTAATTTTATTATTCAACATATGGATTGTGGGTTTTTCATGTCCCATGTCCTTATCTACATGGAGAATTAATGTCATAAGTTCTTATAGACTCTTCTCATTGTTTCTCATGTTTTAGTTTACAATAAATCTATAGATGGTGTTGGGTAGTCATGATAGGATGAGATCTGTATGTAACTCATCCGGAAACATAATCCCTAAGATGTCAATGCGTTCAATGTAGCCAATAAGATTGACTACATGAGGCCTATCTGTCATAGAATATACAAGCTTAGTTGTAAATAAATATTTGGAGATCGCATATCTCTCATGTCTCACCTTCTCATGATAGAGATCCTTATGTTGATACATCATTCTATACGCGTCCTTGTATTCATGTTACTTCAAGAGATCATTAGACATTCCTAATAGCATGAAACATTTTACATATGTGTCATCATCCATATGTTTCATATAGAGCGATTGTTCATTATCACTGTCCTCTCTTCAAGGTACAACTGGAAGAGGCTCTTCCAGCACATAAAATTTCCTCTCGTGGCGAAGGATGACATGTAAACGCCACTGTCATTCCTAGAAATTAGTGCCGGTGAGTTGGTTTTCCTTCTCGAGTATGGTTTTCAATGATATGTTTGAACTGATTTTTCAATTTTTTTTCCAATAAATAATATTTTAAAAGGTTTATTACATTATCATGATAAAACTGAGACAAATAAATAAATTAATACTTATTAGTCTCCCACTATTTTATTGAAATCCAATAGCCCTATCCATTGACATTGGATTATTCTATTGCATAAATATTCTAGTGGAATGGATCCATATTTCCCATCATATTACCCCAAATAGGGTTGGTCAAGAAACCTTAAGGGTTTTAGGTATGTATTCAAAATTCCAACTACATTAACTCGCAGCTCATAAATCCACTAAGTGGACTCCCCAATCCTGAAATCCTTTCATTTTAGATTTCCTCAACCTTTTACTCTTGGTCACAGTAAGTCTTATTGTGGAAGTCAACCCATTAGGTGAACCAAGTCAAGTCATCCCAAAACCTTTAATTAAAATTCTTCAATAATTGGATGCACCCCAACTATGGTTGGCCATGCACTTTGAACTATTATTCGATTCTAACCAAGATTATGGAAGGCTATACCAACTTGATATTTTCCTTAAGGGATTTTATTCTTTTATGTAATTTCTAATTTTATTATCTTTGATTTCATGATTTTTAATATTATGTGGGTTATACTTAAGTGATTAACCATGTAAAAGAAAATATTTACGCATAAGCTAATCTTATTTTATTTCCAGCTTGTATGCTTGTTTAGTTCATTAAGTGTGTGATCCTGACAACACACCCATAATTACTAAACCATGCGACTGATAAAAATAAAATAAATGGTATGATCATGTGTTTGTTCTATTAGTTAGTTTATTTAATAGTTGATAAACTAACCCAAGACCTAGGGGAGAAATACCTTGAACCTTTTGGGTTTTTGTTTACAACTTTCCACCTGTCCACCTTTAAATATCCTTGAATTTCTTTCACATTGGATCCAAACATGATCTACCTCCACAATATTGGGATCTCCATCTATTAAATATGATTTTCTCTCACTCATATGTGAGGGGTATAATGGGGTTTTACATAAAATAATCCTAGGGCATACAGGCCCTACATGTTAATGGGTAGAAGTCTCGCTGGCTAACGAATTTAATTTAAATAGATAAATAAAATTAATCCCTTCACATACAAAGTTACTAGCCAAACTCATGATCATCCATTCATGCAATTATATTTAAGCATAAATAAAACTAGCATTCAATTCATTAATCATTCTTGTTTAAGATAAATTATGCTTGAATTAATTAATTGTATTTAATTAATAAATCCTTTTATCTTGAACCGTTTTTATGAATTTCCTTCAGATTATCATCCATCATAATTTTTAAAAATTAAATTGATTTCACATTATTATTGAAGGTAACTTGTACCTTGGAAGAAACCTGGAGAATTCTCGTGCATAACTACCCAATGAGTTGAAATGAACATTACACAATGTCAAATTAAACACATATATATATAACACATATCATGTGTTGTGATTTAGCTTTACAATTGCACTATGTTACACGTCTCAAGAGTCTGTATAATATAATAAATTTTAATAAATCTATATAATTTGGATGAGTACACGACATGCTATTTTGACAACATGACATGTACTTTTTTTCAACATCCATATGAAGTACATGCCCGGGGACATGAAGTGTAGATTTACTTCGGAAATATTCTGAGTACGAGATATGTTCAGGGGGTCACATGTCGTGTAGTATCCGAGTTACACGGTTTACACCCGGGCAAGCTGTGTATGTGCTACACGGTACAACCCTAACCCAAATGGACTACACACCGTGTTAGTGGGCCATAAGGCATGAAATCCGAAAGCCATGTGCCACATGTTACTGGTAAACACATGGAGTCTTAAATACATCGATAGAATCTAATGACATGTCCCGGTTTGGCGGACAATCATGGTGCATGGAACCAATACTACACGGCATATGCAGCCGAATTCACACTGTGTGTTCTGGTGTTATACGAACAGGATGCTTTGGCACCTCCTAAATAGATCCTTCATTTTATTTTAATCAAAATTAAAAGAAAAAATTATTTTTATAAGGTGAATGTGAAATGAAAGAGGAGGAATAGATCCCAAGATTCATATTTAAATAATGATTAACTTGAATTGAAACAATTAAATTATCAACTGCATAAATCACCAATTAAAAAACTAAATAATTATAATCAACGATATGATTGCTCTGATACCACTGGTAGCTTCCAGGCATAGAGGAAGACATTGGTGGGTGTACCCAACATTAATTTTTCAATTAGAAACACTCTATCTAAGATCCGTTATGATAATAAAATTCTAGATCTTCATAATTGAATAAAGAAAAAAAAGGAATGGAGTCCGAGAACAATAGAGAGGATCATCATATGTGGGTTATAATTAATTTAATTAAAATACAAGAATTACCTTGATGTGATTCTCTCTCCATTGATGTTTCTGGTCACGATCCGATGTGATCCATTGTTACATTGTAGAATCCACATGTAGGATTCCTCTAGTGGTGATCCTCAAGTGCTCCACATATCATTGTACGTCGCTGAAGGGATATCCGAGTGCTATCGCAGAAGAACCTTCAATTTTGATTTCTACCTTCAATCACCTTGAAAAACACTTGCAAAGTGCTCTCTTTGATCTAGTGGAGGATGATCTATCTCATTACTTGAGATCATTTTTTATTAAATAATTATGTATTATCTTGAGAGATTTCTCTAGATCTATTGTGAAAAACCCCCCAAAATGCCAAGGATAATGAGAATTAAATAATTGGGATTATAATTACATAGAATAATAAAATGAACTAATTACCGGAAATCATTTATTCATTTCATTTAATTATAGGTAAGAACCATTGTCTAATAATAATAGTTGACTGTTATTATTTCTTGACATGTGACCAGAGAATTACATATAATATTATTTAATTAAATAAATAATATTATTTCTATAAAATCCCCATAAAAATTACACAGCATGTATATTAATATACACGACATGTACTTCTTCTTCCATTTTCTACATTTCCTATACCACATTTATTAGACCCTGAATAATGGCTATTTACGTGACAAGTAAATATCACTACATTATACGTTAATAAATATATTATTTCACCCACAATATATTATCATGAATAACTGCTGTCAAAATAAATTCGATCAGGCCTCCTTGTATAATTATTAGACCACAATCGGTAAGAATCATTATTCAATTTCTTTTTTTAATATTTAACTGAGATACTTCGACACACATAGTGTGTGACCCTCTAGGACTATTTCTCAACGGCTTTATGTAGATCCTTCCTAATGTCCAAGGTTAGTGTCTAGCTACACACCAAGGCACCCATAGTGAGAAATGTTAATGCCAAAATGATGCATCACCTCTTATGTACGCTTTTTGTGTAATTTAATCCCTTTATCTCAATATCTCAAATAATGTGGGTTGCATGCTAGTGCCATAAACCCATGTTCTCAATTATTCTTTCATTGAATTTCTCGGATTGAACTCACCCATTCCTTAAAATTGAAATGTATTTATTTAGGCTATATCAATTCTATCAGAGGGCCTGAGATATCTACTTCTGTTATGAAACATAAGGGTAAAAATACTTTATCACGTTATCTATTAATGTTGTATTACACATGACACACCCAACAAATGCTACCTCACTACGAACATTGTGTTTTCATTGTTTTCATCAATACATCTAAGTGTGCACCCATTGATAATAATCTTATAGTTTTAGGACCAATACACATGTCCTCAGATAGGAACATCCAATGACACTATAATATGTGGATTTCTTCCTGGTAGGTCTAGTTCTCATAATATCCACATGGATATTACAAAGGGCGCACACCATGAGAAGATGCCTAAAAGTTTAATGAGTCCTCACCCCTAATGGACTGCATTATTTGTGTCCCTCAAATAACATCATCTCTCCATAGAACATATATATTCAAGAACTGTGTTATGGAACTTCCGGGTTCTAATCATATCAGGGATCCTCTATGACCCTTTAATGCAACAACTATCCTTAGGACCTCATCACATGAATTTTCATAAAGAAGAAAAATCAAGATTTGATTAAGTATTTATTAATGAATAATGTACAATGTAGTTGGTTTGAGGCCACCGACTCTATCATAATGTTTTGGTTATAATGTCTATTTTTCAAAAAAAAAGATTACAAATATATCACCATTTTGATATAAAATAGTATCGCATGAAACATATGCTAAAACTGTGTTGCGTGAAGAACAATATTAACATAGTGTAGTGTATAACACAAGAAAATATTAGTGTATTTTTAAATATAATCTATCAATTAAATGTATATTTTTAGAAAAAATATATTATAAAAACTCATGGAGTTTCATTCTATACCCCTTAAAATGATTTTTTTACTCGAAATTCATCATGTTGGTATAACAAAATGAGGGTTCTTCCACTAAAAAATATCATAAAGTTTCAACATATATTATTAAAACTAGTGGGTTCATCAAAAAAGATGTGACCTGGTGGCTGGTCTTGTTTTGTATAACATTCTTTATACAATCCCAAATATCAACTGGTTGTTCCTCATAAGAGAGAAGATACTTCAAAAGTATGATTTCTTGGTTTAGTACATGTCAAGGGCTAGTTATGTACTTACACCAGAGAGATACATGGGATACATGATGGTCTTGAGAGAGGTTTGGTGGATGCACCATGTGACAGGATACCATCCAGATATGGTCAAATATTTCAAAGGGGATAATATACCAAGGGGGTAGATTCACATTCTTATATAATCACATAACCTTATTTCATGAAAAAATACTTATAAAAATAATTTCAATAGATTCAAATTCTTGATCACAATAGGGATTATCAACATAACACTTCTACTGACGTTGAAATTCTTTAATGTGGTTCTATATGGATTCGAATTTCTCTTCCATTTCCTTAGCTATCTTAGGTTCCAATAGATTAATTTCTCCAACTTCATTCCAGGAAGTCGGATCACTACATTTAATTCTATATAGGACTTAATAGTAAGCTATATGTATTCTTGAGTGAAATCTATTATCTTTAGAAATCTCAACTAGAGGAAGTTTTCAATCCCAACCACTATTAAGAATCAAGGAACTATATATCGTCATTTCTTATATAGTTTTATTTATTATTTTAGACTATCCATCTATTTGAAGATAATACACAATGATGAAACTCTATTCCTTATGAAGATATTGTTGAAGACTTCACTAAAGCATTGAGGATAACCTTGAATCTTGATAAGATAAAACAGAATATGGTACTCCATGTAACTTTAAAACATCATTAATATATATCCTAGAATTTTGATCCAAATATAATTCTTATGCAATAGAGATTAAGTGTGATAACTTATAATATAGAGCTACTAGAACTAAGACAGTATTATTCATATATGACATTTTAGGGTGAACAACAACGAAATCCAACGTGATGTTTTCCCATTTTGGGTTTAGTATCGGTAATGCATTCAACATTCCATTAGACTTTGGTCTTTAATACTTAACTTATGGAAATACCATGCATTGAGATACAAACTATGGAATATATATATTCATCACATCCCACTAGAAGTATGATTTTAATTCTCTATACATCTCCTCACTTCTCGGATGAGCAGAGAATGAATAAGTGAGATATTATTTAAAAAAAAACTTCTTCAGGTCTAGTTGGAATGTAATGCATACATGGTTCCTAATTCTTATCATTATATCATGATCAAGATTAATCTCATGAACATTTTTAAACTTTTTTTAGTTCGACATATTCCTTCAGTATCCCTTTAATCTTCACATGGATAGATGTTTTTAAATTCAATTAAGAAAGATAATACTTTCCATCTTCCTTCATGATTTATATATCTATATTTTTCATATCTATAAAAATTGGATATTTTTTTATCCACATCATGGATAATCTATAATGATCATTTCGACTCAAAACATCTTGCACATTTTTCTCATTCTCATGTTGGTAATGTATTTAGAAATAATAATATTTTATTATATGTAACTATATTCTTTGGTACATGTATAAATGTTTTTGTGTGAATATATATATATATTAATCTTTCATGAATGGTATATATATATATAAATTCTATAAAGATAATTACTCTATATCTTTAATGGAAAAAATCACTATGGATAACTCTAAATCATGAGTTGGGTACTTTTTCTCATGAGTCATCAATTTTTATGAGTTATAGGATGTAACCATATTAGTATTCACAAAAAAACATTTCAATCCCTTCATGGATGCATCACTATATATTATAATAACTTCCCTACTATAAGGAAATGTAAGCCGAGGTGTGCTAACTAAACTTCTTTTCAATTCCATGAAATTTTATCACATTCATATGTCCATAGGAACTTGTATCCCTTCCTAGATAACTTTTTCATAGCATTATATAGTCATGGTAAATTATACACATACCTTAAATAACATTCAGATAAACCATGAAAACTATGGATCTCATTCATCATGGAAGGTTTGGGATTATTCTCTAACCCTTGTTTTTTATGTGTCTACTGGTATACCCTCTTTTGATATTATATGATCCAAGAATGAAACATTTTTATCAAAAACTCATAAATTATAATTTTTCAAAAAAAATTCTTTTTCTTATGGTTCTTTAGTCCTATTATCATGTGATATTAATTCTACTCATTATCTTTTAGTAAATAATTATTTCATCTATAAAGAATATAATAAAGTGACAATCATAATATCTAAATACTCTATTCATTAAATCCAATAAGATAGTATGGGTGTTATAACGATCAAAATAAATCACTATATTTTCATTGTTTCTATACCTTTTATTTATTGATATCTTGGGTATATCCACTTTTTTAACCATCATTGATTATAGTAAGAATAAAGGTCAATCTTAGACAAGTGTTGAGATTTATGAAGTTAATCAAACAAGTCATAAATATTTTGAATAGGATACATGTTCTTTATTATGATCTTGTTCAACTCATAATAATAAATTTAGGGTCACATTGTTCTATATATTTTTTAATAGAAATAATTGGTGCACCGTAAGGTGACATTATTCATTGAATTAATACCTTATCAAGGTTTTTCTGAATTTTATTATTTAAATCCTATAACTCAATTTGGACCATTCAATTATGAGTCTTTAAAATTAGTGTGGCATCAGGTATGAATTCTATTGAGTACATATATTCATATTTTGGTGTAATTCTAGTTATCATTTATAGAAATACATAAAAAATTCCCACTAAAATAGGCCTATCATAAATGTCATGTTTCTCCCCAATAATTTGAGATAAAAACCATTTTTTAATGGGATTTTAAACCCATACATGAGATATAATCTCGGTTGTAATTTGATATTTATCATTACATTGATATAAGATCATAGGTTGGTTTGGAATATATAATGTAACTTACCTTCCTCAAAAATTGATGTGGGAATTATCATGTGAAATTCAATACATGCTTATGATGACATCAATTTAAACCAAATGAAGAATGGAAATATTTATAGAAAGAACATTCCCACTAATTTCAATCATCGGGAAATCATGACATGGAATGTGACCATCGTTCCATTATCGGTTTTCACTACTAATTCAACATCTAATCGTTTGGGTGGAATCTTGATACCTTATAAAATTACTTATATAAAAATGAATGGGTAAAATCAAAGTCAAATAATACATTACATGTTATAGAATGGATGGTAAGTGTACCTTTCACCACACCATTCTCACACCCCTCATCAGAAATATTGACCACATCAAATTTCCCCTTGTCCCTCATATTGAGAGGTTACTTACAAAAATCATCATCATTAACCCTAGGGTTTGGGAATTCTATAGCATAATATCCATTATCCTTACACTTGAATGATAGAATAGGGGTATTATATGAATATTTTTCTAAATTCACATCATTATATATCTTTATCACATCAGTTTAGAAATCAATTTTTTGATGACCTTAACTTATACACATAAGGAATTTAGTTTTCCCAATAAGATAATTTTGTTTATGGTTCTTCACACAATTTGAAAATAAAATAAATCATTACTTGTTCTCCCCATGGTTTTTACATTTTTCTATGAATTGAAAATCTATTTTCTTTTCAAAACCATGTGATTAATATGTTACTATAGCCTTCTTTTCGACCTTGATAGAAAATCAAAAAAAAATTCACAGATACTGAAATTTCATTTTGATAAAGCCCATTAGAGACTTGGTTTTACTTCACTGAATAATTGATCAACCTTACTTTAGGTTGGATGATAATACTAGAAGTGTACCTCACAATTATTTTAATATTTTCCTTATTGGTACCAATGAATTCATCATCAATTTTTCATAGATCTAGGAACTCTTCCTTCATCTTCGCACAACAAATATGAGGAAATATCTTATTGAAAATTATTTTTTTGAAATAATCCCAATACATGGAGTAAATACCATCTTATTGACTCATATTATTAATAAAAATATACCATTGATATGTTTTAACTTCCATCCAGTAAACATCCAATATGAATTATTCATGATTCAAACACAGGAGAAAAGAAATAATCATTTAAGTGGTGCATATCAATTGTACAGAAATTGGTGGATCATAAGACCCTCTAAAATAAGGTGGAAGTTGCCTCATAAATCAATCAAAAAAATGTTGTTCCCTCATTTTATCATTTCGAATTATAGTATGATTCATATCATAAAAGAGATGTGTGAGCACAAAAATGATAATTTGGATTCCGTCTCCCATAACATTTTGATTCTAAAAAGTACTACCATTACATTGTCTATCACACTCAGAATTAACATGGTTCTTTCATGTTCTATCCTTTCACTAAAATCAAAATTCATAGAGCAATAAAAAATAATCATAGTAGAGAATCACATAATCATGACAAACCACTTATATGATGTCTAAATAATTATATATTCCTTTCTTATGTTATAACACCACAGGTTTATCCTTGTTCATTCATATCCATATTCTATTTAAACCCCTCATGATGATTAGTACTATGTTTTTGAATTTATAAATTTTATCCCTGGGAATGCCAAACTAAGTGTAAAATAAGGACCATTGTCATTCACCAGCTCTTGATCGATTGTAGCTTAATACTATGTTTTTGGGGTTACTACCCCTAGGTACATATGTTCCAGAGATAAATCCACATACAGTATCCATACAGGGATTTAATTACATAGAAACCACTCAGTCTATCCGTTTTAAAAATTACCAGAATTTTTTAAATACATGAACACATCATTATAATTATACTTATATAAGAACTTAGGCAAATACATATATATCTCACAGATGTTTTATTATCCTAGTTTCCAGTGTTTAATTAAACCTATCCTTTGATACAAACTATAGAGACCCATGATTAACATACATATATATTATGTCATTTTATAAGAATATTTGTTTCAATATATAAACACACGCATAACAACCATAATAGTTTAGTGTTTATTGAAACATGGAAACATAAACACCGGTCAATAAGGGAGATAATGAAACTTTAACTACATTCTTCATAACTAGGTCCCTTCTTAGACATATCAAACGTAATATATATTTTCACAACCTTAGTAAATGAAAAATAATCAAAGTTGTACTTATAAGATTAGTATGAGTAAACAAAGGGGATATGTAATCATAATATTAGAATAAGGTTGTGAGAACAGTAGAATAACATGTTGAAAGAATACCATACATATCAAATACTAAAATATCGAATCATTTCGTAAAGATATGCACTTCATAAAACAAGAATAATAAGATAATAAAAGATCATGATCCATGAATGAATGAAATAGGAATAAGAAATGGATTTTTGGAATACATATAATCATATAGAATCATTTACACATTGGTAAAGGCTCACTAATATATACATCATATCAAAAAAATTCCATTAATGTTCTGAATTCAATCCTCTTTCTAGAAACACATTACTGTACCAAGTTCACCGCTCGTTCAATCCCTATATTACTATACCAAGTTCACTCGCCATTACATCAATGTCTATCTCATGAGATATGTTAATATTTACCCAGTTCATTGGCGGGATATTTCGGTCCCACCTATCACATAATAAACTCATACATATATATACCATAATATCATAAGAATGAATCATATCATAATCCATGAAATGAAATTGGTGTCATAATTATTTGATAAAATCATAACTCATGTAAAATATATAGGTTTCGTAATCATTTCTTAATAGGATATCATATTAAATGAAGTGTGGTTCATAATCATTTCTTCATTGTATAACTTGTGTTTGAGGACTGAGTTTTATAAACATCATTCCATCGAAACATAAGTCATCCAGATATATAATATATATTTTATCATCTGTGTGATGTCCCTAGAAAGGAAAGGGTTGCATAAAAATATAAAATATTATATGGAAAATAAGTTTGTAATATATTTTAATTCATTTCATAAGGAAAATATAATTTTCTCTTTGAAAAGTTCTTTTTATAAAATTAAACATGTTGGAAACATTTTAATTTGAATCCCACTATAATGAAGCTAAGTTATAGAATATTAGTAAAAACGTTTTATTTAAATATAACCTTTTAAACAAGAAAAGGATGATTCAGTGAAATTATGGTCTGAGGGAGGGTAAAGTTTTACATGACATACATCTTTAAAAACATTTTTTTTCCACTCTAGAATGTTACGAAAAAAAATACTTGATTAGAAAATGGCATTTATATTCCTCTAAAACCATTTTCAAATAAGAAAAAATAGATAGAAAATTATTTAATAAATCATTATTAAATTTTAAAAAAAATTGAAAAGATTATTTTAAAATTTGGTTTTGAAAGGAAACAAATTTTCTACTGAAGATAGAAATAAAGTATAATTTAGTTAAAACATTTTCATCATAATAATAATTACCATGGAGTTGAAAAATGATACTTTTACATGAAGATGTCATGAAAACCCAGAGTATAAAAAATTTGAACAGAATTCATGAGATATGGATCATAATATTTCATCAATGGAAGAATCATCATAAAAAATCCCGATATAAGTTGAGATTGTAAAAATAAACTCTTACTACATTAGTAACATTGAATTATAAATGTAGGTAATGAATAACATAAATGAAACTTAAAATATCACTAGGAAGTATAAAGTAATGACTTATAGTGAAATTTAATATATAATCACCTCAGGAAAAAATATAGGTTGATAACATAATGTATGTCTCAAAGAATGAAAATAGAGACAAAACCCCCTTACCGTATTGGTATAATCTTACATGTAAACCCCACGAAGGAGATTTCAAAAAACTGGATAAGAAATTACCAATAATTCTCATTAATAGAATCAAAAAATACATCAATGTGTAGTATGCACACAAAAAACCATAAATATGTGGTGAACATGGAGTCTATATCATGTAAAATAAAAGTGAGATGAAAATATGTTACCTTAAGTATTGAATTATGTTGTAATAGTTATATAATTATATATAATAAATATTTTTTTATTATAATTTTAATAAAAACACCATATTAATTTATATCATTAAATATATTATTTTGTTATGACCATTTATGACTCGTTTATTAACAATTCCAACTTTGTGTTACATTTCACTTAATTTACTCTTTGTTTTTCGTATATGTTTTTATTTGTTATATTTTTGGTTCTCATACATTAATCATGCTTTAATATTATCCAAAATGATTACCATGATATAGATAACATATATATTCAGTATATATGTATTTATAATTATTATAAAATATAGAAATGGGGAATTAAATACACTTTTCATGTAGACAGTAGGTCGTGCATACTCATTAATAAAATTTTCATTTTCTTATCAGATTTAAAAAAAGATCATTCTATGAGAAATTATCATTAAATAATTATTTTTATTTAATATTTATCACATATTTTTATAAAGCCTATCCTTATTAAATTCTACATAAATAATGAACGAATCAATTCACTTTGCGAGGTGGTAGTCCTCCGTAGGAACAAACAACATTATCATATTCCCACAAAATGTAAAGCATGTAAGAATGTGTGATATAAAAATTCATGAATAATAAAAAAATCCTATAAATAATTATAATCACATATATTCATCATTTACATCATTATTCTCAACCTTTAATAGTGGTAATGTAAAAAAATAACGACATCACTAAGTGAGGTGGTGGTCCTCCATACACAATAATGATGATTTCATAACCCATTTTATGGAAGTGTGTTTCTTTGTAGGTAGTATCCCTAAAATAACCAAATATTATTATATTTAAGATAGTATTTTTTAATAAAATACTAATATAATAAGAAATTAATGAGTTTGAGTAAGAAATAAATGAACAACTTTTATTGATAAATGTTATCTCTTCTTCAAGTATTGACTTATATTTTAAAAAATGGCCATCCTTGTGTGGATTTATACCCAAATTAAGGCTTTTAGTTTTATAGTATTTATTTTTAGAAGTTATATGTGTATTTTATGGCCAAAAAAAATAGCTTTCATGTTGTGAAGAGAGGGGATGAGGGGGTTTATTTTTATAAGGGAGGTATGTGTCAAAAATGTATATTCTTGAATGAGATAATTCCAAAAACATTTTTAGATAGGTTTTTTTAATTATTACACCTTATATTCTATGTTTAATCACTATGTAATATCGTATTTCCCTAATTTCTATTATTTATTTCAATTTCTTTTACAAATAATTTAGGTAAAAAACTAATTTGGAATTATTAGACATTATAAATTTTTATGATTCAAAATATCGATTTCATTTTTCTAAAGTCAATTAAAATAAGTGGCTGAAATTAATTTCAAATTGATTATGTTGACATGTCAAGAAAGATGGTTTTTAATGTAAAAATGATCCAATGTTTAAAATGTTTTTATATTCCATTTTAATGTGAATTTGATTCCAATGACCTAAATTTCCTTAAAATATTTATAATTGAACTACATATACATTAAATAAAAATGAAATTATAACTCACCAATATAATAAAATCAAGTGAAAAGTTATTTTTCATTTAAAATCCATTATTTATCGTTATTCATAAAAAAAGACACTTTTTTGAAAAATCCAAAATATTTACCCTAAGAACATTTTTAAATTATGAATTAAAAAATTAGGTTCTTTTTATAAAACAAATTTCCAAAATATTCAAATATTAATATTATTATAGTTCGAAAAATTTCATAAAAATAATTTTTTTTGAGAAAATTGTATTTTTGAAAACGAAATTATTCTTCAAAAAACATTATGTATGTTATAATCATTAAATTTAAATTTTAGAAAAACATTACAAATTAATATTAAAAAAATATTTTTTGTTATTCAATTAACTATGATTAATGGCTAGGTTATGATGGTCAATTTTAAATAAATATAGTAATAATATATAATTGTTTTGTTAAAACTTATTGTCACATGCAACACAAAAAAATTTTGTGTTGCATGAAGAATAATATTAACAAGGTTTATCATATAACTAAAGATTAAAATAGTTTGTATTTGAACATAATTCAGCAATGAAATTGAATTTATTCTCAAATAAAACATCATAAAAACAAAGGGTGTTGTAATACCTACATCTCCTTGTGTCAAATTTTCTTTAAGAAAGTGAATCGCATCAAAGGAAACATTATCCACTCATTGAGTATCCCATTCTCATGAATTTATCATAATGAGTAGATATACCTAGGAAGTCACCAGGTATACCACATCCTTAGTCCTTAAGGATGAAATCCACGGTCATACCTGGACATTCTCAATGCCAGGACAATGATTGATTCCTAGGCGGGGACCCTTGGAAATCCGACGTGTCTAGTATTGGATAATTCAAACGGTACCCAGTAAATTATAGGGAATACCCACCATGAATCCCATGATCTAACAATTTGTAATCCTATATCTTGTGTATCCTTAGATTTACTATCAATGGTGTACCAACCAGATCTGATGGGGTGTTATAGGTCTCAATCATTTGGATCCACCAATCTCCCTAGATATTTACAATATTTGTTCATAGGGATATACAAACCTCACACATCATTACTCCATTAAAATGCTAGGAATTGTGGGTATTCATGATGGTCCAATATTATCTCTATTATAATCCCTATAGAATTGGCTTCGCAAAAGCACCACAATATTTTAGGAATCCTATCCATCATAACATTTTCTCTATATGTATCCACACACACTTCGACACTAGATCCCATTTACCAAGTCTATGAATATAATCTATCATAAACAAAATAAATAGATTCTAGCCGAACTATCCAACTTCCATTAATATAACATTAGACTAGATCTCGAACATATTGGGTATCCTAGGGTCTCATCCATCCCAATTGGTGTTTCCTGGGTATCTTGTGCAATCATAATAATGTCACTCCCAATTGATGATTCTAATGTATATTGGGAAACCAAATACCATAATCCAATTATAATATAAAAATATATAATGATCCTCCCAATCAACTATGACAATCAAACATTCTATATCCCCTTAGGGTCACACATTTGGTACAAACTCTATCTGACACCCAATATTATCTTTTATTAATCCCAAGAACACTCATACAAGGTCGATAAATCATTAGGAAACACACTAAGGTCCCGTAATTCACCCCAAGTAAGGGAACCGTATGAAGGGCTCTTAGGTACATACATATCACTTGAGCATTACACATCACATAAAGGATGTCACACTCCTCAATGGATTAATATACAAAGAATGGAATCACAATACTCAATGGGTAAAATTTATAGGAAAAAACCTAAAGTGATGCTACATTTCCCAACTCTGTTTAAAGGGTCTTATAAGACATTATTCTCTCCCATCCCATATCTAATATACCACAAGGTTACCCAATTATACCTATTATATCATAGGAGAAAATGAATCACCCCAAATTATCATCTATATATTGAAGGCCTCAGAACATCTCAGTGGTCAAAACTATCACATCCCTAGTCTAGAATCCGGGTTCATCTATCACCACTAAAAATTAGTCTATTAAAACCCTATTATAATCCAACAATATCACACTCACTAGCACAACCCCTTAGGGTCTAAAAGTCACTGGAAAAAACATTACAATTAATTATTTCTAATTTAACGTGACAATTTATTCATTTTCTCAAGTAGTTAAATTCACTCAAGAGTTATAAAAAATATCACAAGTATCTTAAATAAATTTTATAAATCTAAATGGAAATTACCAAGAACCACATAACTATTTTTAATCTTTTCACATTATTTTCCAAAAGCCTGTATTTTCTAACCATGTCTCTTCAACGTCGGCCAAGCCTGATGCCTCACCCATAAACCTATCTCATCCCATGTGACCAATAATTAATTGTAATAAAATAATAATTAATTATTGTAAAAAAAATTTAATTATAACTTCTCACAATGTATCATAACTGCTAAACCACTCACTAAGACCTGATGTTCCACTGGAATCTAGAAAATCCTATCACCAGAGGTATGCTCTATGCCCCCGATATGAACCTTAAAATATCC
Source organism: Viscum album (assembly GCA_963277665.1). Lineage (NCBI taxonomy): Eukaryota > Viridiplantae > Streptophyta > Magnoliopsida > Santalales > Viscaceae > Viscum > Viscum album. The sequence goes on along the minus strand of OY728135.1, from coordinate 242,916,302 downwards.
CTGAACAGCATCACTAATTCCATCAATAAATTAATTTAAATTTATGGAAAACCATTAATAAACTATGTTTCATGACATACCTAAAATAAAAAGATGAACGATGTCACCCTGAAATGGCCTTGGTATTTCATTTATCTATATCGATCAAGAGCCCCAAAATAATCATCATATTTCATCATGGTCTAGTGGAATAAAAATCAATCACTAATCATGGTTGAAATCATTAAATAAAAATAATGTAAATGGAAGGAGAAGACCAATTTAAGTGGATACATACCATAATTCCCATATGAATTCCCACATAACAACCAACTTGAAGGGGATTGAAGGTGAGAATGGAGGGCGACAAATCTTAAAATTCAAAGGGAATCAAAATGGATAATTGGGGATGGCCAACCTAAAATCCTAATGGGGGAAAATGTATCATTTTATTCCTTTATATTCCATTTTCCTACTAGTACAAGAATACTAGGGAGCTGATGGAAGGATACTATAGCCACATCCACCCATCCCTCCATAAATGTTTCTTATCACATCTAGCCACCATTTGAACCTCATTCCAAATGATAAATCACCCATTTGAGTTTTATAACTCCCCTAATGTTTCCCATATATCATATATCAATATCAATCCCTTAATCCATTTCGAAATGAAAATTTCATCATGAAATTTGATAGATTTGAAAAAAAAAGTTCCTTCTAGAAGATAACTACTGTAATGATCTTCAATTAAGATACAATTTCTATAGCATAGATCTTGAATATGTTCATAATATGTCATATAATTTTGTATCGATGTTCTTTTGGAAAATATAAAGTATCATAATAATGTTTTATTATAGTTAAAAATAGTCAACAAACGAGCTCTATCTTTGTGGATTAGTTTTTCAATATCATTGGAATTTAAAACATAAAGGGGAAAGTGGTTATTTAACATTGATTATACCCAAATCCTATTTAATTGATTCAAATTTCTCAAAATGTGTATGTTTCATAAAAATATTAGAACGATGATCTATACTTTTGATAAATACTACAATAATATTTATTTTCAGTGTGAACTAATATTCTTAAAATAGAAGTATAAAATAGATAAAAATATAAAATGATATTAGGCATATTTTACCATTCCCTAAAGTAGTTCCTAATAGACCTCAAACAAACAATAAAAGATTAATTATATATTAATATTTTAGATATAATGTTTGTTATAATAAAATCATTGATGACTTATATTTTCTATTACTATTACTAAACAATCATTCCAACCTTTCCAAAATTAACAATATAAGAATAAAATTGATAATCTCTTGGAAAATATATTTTGATGCGAACAAATGATCTTATTCTATTGAATATGATTGAAAAATATATAATAAAAATAAACTCTTATCTTATATATAAACAATAATATTTAATAAAATTGTCCAATGTCGAATTAAGAAAAAAACTGACACTTTTTCATTGAGTGGGATAAACTTTGTGACTAAAATTCCCAAAAATAAAACTTATGAACATAGGGGTTAATAGTAATGTTTAGATGATCATACATAAGAGTATAAATTTTGATATAAAAATTTATAAAAAACTGTAAAAAGTATTATATGAAAAATATTACACATAAATGGTTGAAGTTCATTTTCTTGGCTATTAGAACTCTACTTTTATGCTTAAATTTTGAATTTTGGGATTCAGTACCCATATCGTCATTGCTATGGTAAAATCTATTGATATAAATTATGACACCCACATCTCTTAAACCATTAAATTATGAATAGACGATATTTTCATTGAAATAAAAACTCTTGAAATTTTTATTGATTGACCCTTATTTATGGAAAATAAACCCTTTCATTGAAATACCTATTAATATGTAATGAAAAAGGGTGCACACTTTTCAAAAAATTAATTTTTTGGGAAATATGATTTTTTTAATGGAAAAACAATTCTTGATAACAATTTTAATGGTTTAAACTATCTAAGTGAACTATGAAAACAATTCCTATGGAAAATAAAATTCAAATCAATATTTTTTAGATCATTAATATTAGACATCAGTTTTACCTCAAATCTGTGATATTTATGAGTTGAAATAGAGTTGTATTTAACATTCAAATTGAATGTAATATTAGAAATAGTATAATTATTCGTAAAAGAATCCATTTTAGCAAATTCATATACTTTATTCATATTCTTATAAATTTTTTAGATAAAATTCACATATTTAATAATCTTTTCAAATTTTAGTGTATCATCTACGTCATTCAAATAAAATACATTGATTCCAAAGATAAATTCATAATTGAATAAATAACTACCTTATCTATGAATTACAATTCAATAAATGGAGACATTAAATAGAAATAAATTATATTTTGACTATAATCATTATCATATGTATAATTAGGAGTTATTGTAGTACCTTTATTTACATTCCAAGTGTCCAAAACATTAAAAACCTTATACCTTCCTTCTTTAATTATAATCAAGAGTCTTTATATTCCCTTCAACTTAGTATTATTTGGTCTTATTTTTCTTGGTTTCTCACATTCATAATTTATAACATCTGGTGAGTCGTTCTTCATATAATTAAACAAATATATCTGATATTTGTCTATTTTATCATTTTATCTGATATTATTAATTGTATTAATTATATTCATCACCCTCACAATTATCATAAATTTAGCTTCATAATTTTTCTAAAATATATACTATTAATATCATTTAGAAGTTATATTCATAGTATTAGGAATTAAAGTTCTATATCTAGATATTTTATCTATAATTTCTTGAAAAAGAATCATAATTCCTCTACTTACTCCTTGGAATCTCCCTTTATGAAATTTTAATATTTCATTAGATTACTAATAAAATCATATATAACCATCTTCATAATTTGTGTATTGTCTTATATATTTTTTCTTTTCGAATCCATTCCATCAAATAAATATTTATTTTATTATAAAAATGTTAGTTATATATCATATCTCACACACTATGATTTATATCCATTCAAAATAGTATAAAATATTTGATGTATTTGAGCCATTGATTCCCCCAAAAGAAAAAAAAACATTAATTGTATATATGAAGCGTAATTGTTCTAGTTTCCAAATCATCAGAGGTACTAAAATAATAATATTTAAATTTCTTAAAAATTTCAATTATTTCTTAAGAATCAATATATCTAATTTTTTTATCATCTTAGAAAAATAAATAGTATTAAATATATTATAATTTAATTAATATAATGGCATATCATCATACTTAAAACTATAAATATTTTCTTCTAATATCTTACAATATCAAATAATTTTCTATTAATGATCCTCACCAACATTAATAACAAAATTTTTCTTCTAATATTTCCAATATTATTAACCTCCCACTTCATCTACGATGACTCAAATTCAAATTTTATACTATATTTTATGATTTATAGAGTATAAAATATTTCCTCTAAGAATATATTTGTATATGGAACTACACAAAAAGGCTCCAAAACCATTATTCATGATGGTATAGAAACATCATGGGGGTAAATTCACGTTTAAATTAAACTTTTAAATTTATCCCACTCAAGATAATAAACTATTCCGAATCTAAAAACAAAAAGTTTATTACAGTAAAATAGATAAATTAAACACAAATCAAACACCTGAACATTAAAAGAATAAAGATCATTAAATAAAAAATCCTAAAAATGAATAAATAATATAAAAAAAATTGAATAATAATAGTTATGCACCATTATAGTATATAAAAAATAATTCTAGTCATGGTAACTAGTTTCTTTTATCCCAAAGTAGTAGGAGGAAAAGTAAAAGGACCTTAAATATGAAATTGATGAACCTAGAACTTATTTGATCAACCTGATATTAAAAAACATGTTTTAATCCTCAGAATGTAGTCTACAAACCATTTCATGTATTAATATCTATCCCCATGCTTTACATTAACAATAATAGTTGGCAGTTAGTTTGTCACCTAGACATCATCAGAATCACTGTTTAGAAGATATATATTTAATGCCCAAAAATCATATTGACCTTATAAGATTAAAAGAAAGGATATAACTAAAATAATTATATCTTTTAACAATAAACATCATAAATTTATACTCTAAGAGATAACTAAAATATATTACAATCAAAGCCTCTTATACAACTATTGTAGTGAAAATAATGAATATAATAACCATTACAATATTAGTACCACCCACTATCTAATATATAAAGCTTATCCCAAATATATAATATTTTATACCACATACTTATCTGAGTTAGTTGGGTTCATTTGTAGGAAAATAAGAATCAATTATTTATCTTTCATTTTTGGAATTTCAATATTACTTCACAATGTTTTGAAAAATTAATGGATCAAGTTTATCATATTGAGTCATAATAATTAAAAAGTTGGTATAAAAATAAAAACTAACAACACATCATGTAATTATATGTAATATAGGATGTGTATTGTGATTTATCAAAAAAATATATAAAGGATATCATTTAAAAAAAATGGCTCACCACTAATTTAAACATAGACGAATTCAATCATTACCCAAGTTGAAAAATACAATGGTGATGATCATGGGAGTATAAATACCTGGATATTTCCTACTATAATCTAAAACTACCACACATAATAAGATTGACTAGAAGATTCCCTTATATTGGAACCCTACGAGTCAGAAGAGTTTAAGGGATAGGTGGAACATTGGATAAAATAGTAGAAAATTAGATGACAATATATGAAAAATATTATCATTGATAATGGTGGTCTCTCATAGACACTAGGAGATGAATAATGGTAAAGATTAAGACTATGTTTTAAAGACATTTGTTATGGGTGAATGTGACACTCCAAATGAAGGGGGAATACCATAATTTACGGATTTTTCAATTCAATTTATTAGTAAAGAGACTTTTGTTCATTAATTTTTTTTTCAAATATCTATAGGATGTCTAGTACTGGGTAAAAAACTACCAGCTACTAAGTGGTATTGACTATACTAGTAATGGGCACATGGGTCCATAAATTACCCATATATTTACAACATTGTACTTGATGCCATACCATCACCTTAGGACCTCTTTTATCTTCTTCACTTCTCTCCTAATTGTCTATTATACCTCTTATAACTTAGGTTTATATTATAAAAAAACACTTTGAGGCCAAATATATTGGTGAAAAATCACCCAAAATAATATGGGACTTTATAAAAAACAACAATCATGATAATACTTATGAAATTTCATCTAGCCTCTTGAAGAGTATATTAGGCCAAAAAGTTATTCCTACTACATTTTTGATCCCTTATTTCACTAGGGGATAAGCGTACTACCATTACATCCATACTAATGGAATAACCTATCCACATAAGTTTTTTTTCACATTATTTGATAATGATAAAATGGTATTCCATAATGGAACCATACACCTCCCACCCCATAACCTTATAAAACTAAAAATGAGAATGATCAAGTATATACCTCTATAGCCATGAGATGTGTAAAAAACATTGGATTCCATGAAACATGGGATTCTAAAATGATATTTATTCCATAACCTAAACATGCTTTAATGTATCAAAGCATCCAATGACTATATATGAAATTTTTCCGTGACGTTAAATTAATTTATGTCCCAAATGAGAGGAGACTCATAAAACTACATAATCAATGACCAAAAATTATATGGATTATCATTTATGGTACACATAATACATTTGGTGTCTTTGAACATTCTTCAACCCTATCTATCCCAATATGACCAATTTTGCAGTCTCACAAACACTTTTTAGTCTAACCAATGATGAATCCACAAAAGTTATTTATTATAATAGATATTTTCAATATCTCTTATATATTACCTCATATAGATCCATCTGAATGGGTACTTGATTATTGTTATTATAGTAAAACTCTATGAGAGGTAAATAATCTTCCAAAGATACCTTAAATGATGATGAAACATCAAAACATAAGTTTTAGAATGTGATTAGAATTTTGAGAATGAATATACATTTGAGGATGATAATATGTACATAGTTTTACATCATTTATATGAGTTTTTTGTAATCTTTTCATAAATTTATATTTAAATATGGGGTCTTGATCTAAGACAATTCCTTAGTAAACCCCATATAGTTTTGCAGTCACTGTTGAAAATTTTTCAATAAGTCATTAATTGAGAAATCCTCTAAAATAAGTTAAAAAAATATATCACTTTTTAAGGGATCCATAATTACTCAAAATAAAACTTTTCACTTTAGGTAAAGAGGTAGTATCATTTTGAAATACACGGTAACTTCATCTAATTTAAATTAAGGTATTGGAAGTGGTTATAGAAATACCTCTAGAATTTGATTCCCTTCATTTACTCATTGATAAGTATGATATGGAGGAACATCTAAAATGATTTATATATTCTTTACAGTCTATGAAAATTTCCATTTCATATCTCAATAAGATTTATAGATTCTCCATTGTATTTCATAATGATGGGACTGTTAATACCTTATAACATCTTCTCCAATATAGGTAGGAAGCACGAATCTCTCATGGGATTTGAAAAAATCCAAAAAATTTTGGACAATCCATTTAGTTTATCTCCACTAATATGTCTCTCTTTAATATTGATATAATATTTCATATATATCTAAAAATCCTTCAATCATTTCACAACTAAAGGTTTGAGATCAATTAGGCACAAGTTTATCTCATCATGGTTCATAGTGATATCTTGATGCATGTAAACTAACACAGATCTACTCTTATTTTCATATATTTATATAAACCAAAACATTTTTATACTGATACATCTTAAAAAGTGTAATACCTACAATATTTTACTTTCCTAAATTATTTAGATTCATAATATCAAATGATTCCATGTATTCAACCCATTCATAATAAATCATACTACCTGACCCATACTGGGGCTCAAGACGAAACCACAACAAGCCTTTCTCTACATGCTAGGGTGATAAAACAATTACTGAACGCATAAATAAACAAAGGAGGACTTTTCCCAATTACTTGTATGCATACACACAACTAAATAAATAAAAAAATACATAGGTAAATAAATGAATGATTCAACACTCCTATAAGGTAAATCAAACATGAATTAACCTCTAGACACTACAAGTGTATGGTATTTCAAAATAAAAATTAAAGCAGAAAATACATTCCAAACCAGAAACATGTCCCGGCCTAAAAAAACTAGAAAAGTACCGGCTGAATTCAACCATACCATCAAATCCCAAGATACAAAACCTTATGCGGTACAAACACCTAGTATCCCTATGTTATTCTATAGTCACATTCAACCTATTCATTTTCTGCATAAGATACAATATGTGAGGAAATGTGCCATGAAAGGATGAGTAAATACATACCTAGTAGAATACCCCAAAAGATGATGTGAGAGTAGTAAGATAAAAACAATAAAGAGGAAGGTAGTAGATTCAAAAGGAATTATAATAGTTTATATCTCAACCCAAAAAATATTTAAATTTAACTCGATTAATCAAAAGTGGAAAAGATAGAGAGTATATAAACTACCCATTGATCATTCACAACCTATTACAGGAGGTTAGACTCATCTAACCTTGATCAGATTGACATGGAAATCATGTGGTATAACTTTGACATCATTGTCTCTCCTGGAAAAAGAGTAACCAAAATAAAGTAGTTGGTAAAGAAGAAGGATATATATATATGCTCAGTCGAAGAAACCCAACCAAAATAATAAGGGGATATCAATCTCATAGCTTAGTCTAAGAAGAATATTTTACAATAGTTCCAATAGTCCATCAATGATTCCCAACATCTCACATGAATTCAATGAACACACAAGTAAAATAAACTCATTCAACACACCTTCATACTATCTTATTTGGGTGGTAATTATTCACACACATTGTTTTGGTTTCATCTAAAAAACGAATCTCTATCTGGAAATCATTCATCTTCTTCATGGGTCCAAAGCTATGTTAAACCACATCTATTCAATGTGCCGCAGAGCTGAGAGGAAAAAATATTCTTAGAGTACCCAATTTCTTTTTATAATATAGAGGTTATACTCAAATTTTCAATGGTGGACCCATGCCCAACCATGCTGGAGGATTCCACTATGGTGGTTGAGGACCAATTCCTAGACCAACTGAAGGGTTCCACTCTGAGTCATTGAGGACCCATTCCCTATACCGTAGGAGGGTTTCACTCGGAATGTCGAGGACCTCTTCCCAATCCAACAGGAGGGTTACACTCTAATTAGTCGAGGCTCTTTTTGTATCCTAGTTGGAGGGTTCCACTCATGAGTCTGTAGAGGACCCATTTCCCCTTGACTAGAGGGTTCCACTCTAGAAGCTATCAAGGACCCTTTCCCAACCCAGCCTAAGGATTCCACTTGGGAATAATCAGCTTGTGATCCTTCCTGATAACTGTAATCAATAGGGTCACCTTTTAATGTGTCCTTCTCGAAACAGTTGGTATCATGTCTCGAAATCCCAAATCGCGGGAACCATCACGTTCTATGTGATGAAACACTCTAGATATGCTACCTCTGGACCACATTCCAGGATCAAAATATGGAGACACCTAGGATAGAATACATCTACAAAGAGTTAAAGGGGTGCACAACATGTGATAGGACCCACAAAATATGTGGTATCAATCTGTAGTCTTCCTATGTCCCTGGACACCCCACATTCTTGTCCATGTAGGCATACATTCCCTGAAAAAGGACTACATGATGTGTCTACACTAGCCAGGGACTAAGACATGTGTTACTGGTCACGTCAGTCTACTTAGACCCCATGTACATGTAATACCATTCACGTTTTGTGAGGCCACATTGGATGTTGCATGTGTGGTCTGGTCGTGTCTATTTATATAGAACACGGTCTGTGCCCAACCGTGTGATGTGTCAAATAGTTCACTCACACATAGAAGGTTGTACATGGCTTGTCGATATTAGTACATGCTATGAAATATTTATGGGTTTCCAAAACCCTATCACTATTGGTGAGGGGCTACACACCATCTATTTATCCTTGAACACAATGTGTAGCCTATTTTTCTATTGAAAAAATATGTCTCCATGTCCGGTATTCATGCATCAAATCAAGCCACAAGGACATAGAATCCTCTTTGGTTCATCCCCAAACTCACAGATCTAGAAATTTCTCATTCCTACTAGTTATTGATCACTAGAAATCAGCTCAAATTCAATATGATAGTTTCTCCACATGCTCGGAATTCCTCCATTACTCAATTCATCATGATCTTATTTTTTTAATCAATAGATCAGGAATCTCCTCACAATGATCACAGATCTATGTCTTGTTAACTGTTATGTTTTTGTTTCATCTATTAGTTATGAATTTGAGGAGTCGATCAATCTTGGTACTTCCTGACAATTTAGAAAAGAGATCGTAGAGATCCATTTAGTGAAGAATGTGATGAAATGAGGGGAAAAAGAAAAAGAAAAAGGTCTAAAACAATTTTGGTCATGCAATATTGTCCGACGATCAAGAATGGGTTGCTCAGATTAGAAAAAAACGGATTGAACAAATAAATTTCTATACGTTGGCACATGCAAGGTTTGAAATTGGTGAAAATCCATAAAAAGTAATTGATTTGATCAATAAATTAATCTATTGATGTAAAAACACCAAAAGAAAAGTGTTACCTTGATTTCGGTTCAATATTTGAGGATGAAATTGTCCACCAATAGTTTGAGAGGAGAGGATGCAGTTATTACGTCATTTTCTGGAGTTTTTTCAATCTTTTTCCTGATCCTCCAGACGAATGAGGAAGGGATGTTCCCAAAATATTTTATAATTACAAGACAACCTTGTATAAATATACCTATAGATATATTTTCAACCATACTATTAGGTCAAAAATTGAATTAATTAGTTAATGTAATAATTAATTAATCCACATTAATACACCACAACCTAGCGAGGGGTCTGAACTTCTAACACCGACTCAATTTATATCATTCCAAGGGTAAACATCATGTACTAGAATACAATATGGTCATGGATTTCTAGTACGATCAACCATTTATGGTTTATCTAATTTTCTTTAATAATCTATGCATGCACAATATAAAATATAGTTAATATTTTTATAAAAAATATTCGAGAAAAATGGGCCTTAGAATCACATATTGTCATAGCTCTTAACTATGAAAATATATGTATAAATATTTAAATTTCTTACAGGGAAAAAAATTAAGTCTCTAAATAATCCCATCCTTCCAGATTTTGATCCTCAAAAAGCAAAAACTCTGAAAAAAATGTAGGATAATAGTCTTGATCATAGCTCTACCACTCATAATATCTCTCATACATTTTCATGTGCTTCCACAACATGCGGACCAAGAGGATGGTCTATCCGTGCAAGGTTTTCTCCTTCAGATCCTCAATTGCTAGTGGTTGATACACAAATGTGGCTCTATATTTGATTTCTAGCTCACCCCAGTCAATTTCATGGGTGGGGTCATGCATGTATCTCCTTATCTACAACTTGTGTAAAATTACATGCACCCGATCCAGTAATCAGTGGGGTGAGGTAGTAGGAAAACTCTAAAACCCTCTTCACAATCTTGAATAGCCTAATAACCCTTAGGGGTAGCTTTCCTCCATTCCTAAACCACTAAAATCCACATCTTTGGGGGGCTCTCAATAAAATGTGGCCCCCAACCTATAATCTCAAGGGCTTATAATGATGGTATACATAGGATTTATTTCTATTATGGGTCATTGTTATATGCCCATAGATGACATAAATTGTATCCTTTATCACATGAACCATATCTTGGCCCACCAGAGTTGACTCTTCAATCTCTATCTAGCACATGGGTGATCTATAGGGTCTCCGATATAAGGCCTTAAAAGGATCCATGCCAATGGTAAAGTGGAAGCTATTATTGTATGAAAACTCTTCAAAGGGTAAGTGATCCTGCCAGATTCTCCTGAATCACAAAAAATAATCCCTTTACGGATCATCTAGCACATGGATAGTTCTATCAGTCTACTGATTCGTCTAGAGTGGAAGGTGGTTGTCACATTCTCCTAGATCCTAGATGAGTCATTTAGGTCTCTCTATAATCATGGTGTAAATCATGTGTCAAGATCAGAGACAGTAATCGAGGGAATATTGTGAAGGTGAATGATCTCCCGTACGTACAGCTCCCCCAAACACTCCATCAAAATCTACTCCATAATACTACGGATGTGCACCAAAATCATGTTCTCATCAATTATAACCCAAATGTTGTGATGGCCCCTCAATATGTATGAAATCATTGTGAGAATATACACTATTAGGACATCCAACTTTCTCATTGATATCTAAAGACACGAAAACAAATCTGTTGGAACATGGTTCTCAACCTCTACATGAAAACTAGTGAGGCACCAAGAAAGAAACTCAGCTACGCTTTTATATCATGTCGGACAACTAAAAATACTGATTAAGGTCTCTTTATCTCTTCCCCACATCAGGATGTATAGATATTGGAGAAGTGTGAAATTATTAAATCACCTCCTACAGTATTGTGACTGGAACCAATGTTCATCCTTTGAATAAGATGATGTGATTTTCTCTTTCAAACTATTCATCAGGTGAGTCACCAATAGATATCTATTCACATAATTACTTGTAGTCAATGTATCCCAACTGGGACTCTCTCACATGCTTGAGAAGAAATGGTGTCAACACCTTCAACTAATGAAAATTCATACCCTCCTACTCCAGCAGGGCTAGCTGTAGGGAAGCTAGCCGCTCCAATGATTCCAACACTAAGTGGGACTTGGATATCCTACTATAGTAATATTATAGAATGTTTCCCTTCACTATATTATAGACTATATTAATTCATCTTCCTTCTATAACACCCCCTAGAATCATTATCTCAGGTTGAGGTCTCACATAACAAAGATAGACCTAAGTCTCTAGTGTTATGATGAAACAAAAATGTTCTCCACTAGAAGGTGGTCTCTCCATATCCTTAGAGAAAAGACTAATACCACCATCTATATATCATGAGTTGTGTAGTTCTTTTCTTCGGGGTATTAATTTCCTAGACCATTATGAAATAACTATATTTCATTGTTTCAACATGAAATTGAATATATTCTCAAATAAAACATCATAAAAACAAAGGGTGTGGTAATACCTACATCTCCTTGTGTCAAAGTGTCTTTAAGAAAGTAAATCACCTCAAAGGAAACATTATCCACTCATTGAGTATCCCATTCTCATGAATTTATCATAATGAGTAGATAGACCTAGGAAGTCACTAGGTATACCACATCCTTAGTCCTTAAGGATGAAATCCACGGTCATACCTGGACATTCTCAATTCCAGGACGATGATTGATTCCTATGCGGGGTCCCTTGGAAATATGACGTGTCTAGTATTGGATAATTCAAACGTTACCCAGTAAATTATAGGGAATACCCACCATGAATCCCATGATCTAACACTTTGTAATCCTATATCTTGTGTATCCTTAGATTTACTATCAATGGTGTACCAACTAGATCTGATGGGGTGTTATAGGTCTCAATCATTTGGATCCACCAATCTCCCTAGATATTTACAATATTTGTTCATCAGGATATACAAACCTCACACATCATTCCTCCATTCAAATGCTAGGAATTGTGGGTATTCACGATGGTCCAATATTATCTCTATTATATTCCCTATAGAATTGGCTTCGCAAAAGAACCACAATATTTTAGGAATCCTATCCATCATAACATTTTATCTATATGTATCCACACACACTTCGACACTGGATCCCATTTACCATGTCTATGAATATAATCTATCATAAACCAAATAAATATATTCTAGCTGAACTATCCATCCTCCATTAATATAACATTAGACTAGATCTCGAACATATTGGGTATCCTAGGGTCTCATCCATCTCAATTGGTGTTTCCTGGGTATCTTGTGCAATCATAATAATGTCACTCCCAATTGATGATTCTAATGTATATTGGGAAACCAAATACCATAATCCAATTATAATATAAAAATATATAATGATCCTCCCAATCAACTATGCCAATCAAACATTCTATATCCCCTTAGGGTCACACATTTGGTACAAACTCTATCTGACACCCAATATTATCTTTTATTAATCCCAAGAACACTCATACAAGGTCGATAAATCATTGGGGCACACACTAAGGTCCCGTAATTCACCCCAAGTAAGGGAACCGTATGAAGGGATCTTAGGTACATACATATCACTTGAGAATTACACATCACATAAAGGATGTCACACTCCTCAATGGATTAATATACAAAGAATGGAATCACAATACTTAATGGGTAAAATTTATAGGAAAAAACCTAAAGTGATGCTACATTTCCCAACTCTGTTTAAAGGGTCTTATGGGACATTATTCTCTCCCAACCCATATCTAATATACCACAAGGTTACCCACTTATACCTATTACATAATAGGAGAAAATGAATCACCCCAAATTATCATCTATATATTGAAGGCCTCAGAACATCTTAGTGGTCAAAACTATCACATCCCTAGTCTAGAATCCTAGTTTATCTATCACCACTAAAAATTAGTCTATTACAACCCTATACTAATCCTACAATATCACACTCACTAGCACAACCCCTTAGGGTCTAAAAGTCACTGGAAAAAACATTACAATTAATGATTTCTAATTTAACGTAACAATTTATTCATTTTCTCAAGTAGTTAAATTCACTCAAGTGTTATAAAAAATATCACAAGTAGCTTAAATAAATTTTATTAATCTATATGGAAATTACCAAGAACCACATAACTATTTTTAATCTTTTCACATTATTTTCCAAAAGCCTGTATTTTCTACCCATGTATGTTCAACGTCGACCAAGCCTGATGCCTCACCCTTAAACCTATCTCATCCAATGTGACCAATAATTAATTATAATAAAATAATAATTAATTATTGTTAAAAAAATTTAATTATAACTTCTCACAATGTATCATAACTGCTAAACCACTCACTAAGTCCTGATGTTCCACTGGAATCTAGAAAATCCTATCACCAGAGGTATGCTCCATGCCCCCCGATATGAACCTTAAAAATATCCCTGAGCAGCATCACTAATTCCATTAATAAATTAATTTAAATTTATGTAAAACCATTACTAAACTATGTTTCATGACATACCTAAAATAAATAGATGAACGATGTCACCCTGAAATGGTCTTGGTATTTCATTTATCTATATAGATCAAGAGCCCCAAAATAATCATCATATATCATCATGGTCTATTGGAATCAAATCAAAATCACTAATCATGGTTGAAATCATTAAATAAAAATAATGTAAATGGAAGGAGAAGACCAATTTAAGTGGATACATACCATAATTCCCATATGAATTCCCACATAACAACCAACTTGAAGGGGATTGAAGGTGAGAATGGAGGGCGACAAATCTTAAAATTCAAAGGGAATCAAAATGGATAATTGGGGATGGCCACCCTAAAATCTTAATGGGGGAAAATGTATCATTTTATTCCTTTGTATTCCATTTTCCTACTAGTAAAAGGATACTAGGGAGCTGATGGAAGGATACTATAGCCACATCCACCCAGCCCTCCATAAATGTTTTTTATCACATCTAGCCACCATTTGAACCTCATTCCAAATGATAAATCACCCATTTGAGTTTTATAACTCCCCTAATGTTTCCCATATATCATATATAAATATAAATCCCTTAAACCATTTCAAAATGAAAATTTCATCATGAAATTTGATAGATTTGAAAAAAAAAGTTCCTTCTAGAAGAAAAATACTGTAATGATCTTCAATTAAGATACAATTTTTATAGCATAGATCTTGATTATGTTTGTAATATTTCATATAATTTTGTGTCGATGTTATTTTGGAAAATATAAAGTATCATAATAATGTTTTATTATAGTTATAAATAGTCAACAAACGAGCTCTAGCTTTGTGGATTAGTTTTTCAATATCATTGGAATTTAAAACATGAAGGGGAAAGTGGTTATTTAACATTGATTATACCCAAATCCTATTTAATTGATTCAAATTTCTCACAATGTGTATGTTTCATAAAAATATTAGAACGATGATCTATACTTTTGATAAATACTAAAATAATATTTATTTTCAGTTTGAACTAATATTCTTAAAATAGAAGTATAAAATAGATAAAAATATAAAATGATATTAGGAATATTTTACCATTCCCTAAAGTAGTTCCTAATAGACCACAAACAAACAATAAAAGATTAATTATATATTAATATTTTAGATATAATTTTCGTTATAATAAAATCATTGATGACTTATATTTTCTATTACTATTACTAAACAATCATTCCAACCTTTCCAAAATTAACAATATAAGAATAAAATTGATAATCTCTTGGAAAATATATTTTGATGCGAACAATTGATCTTATTCTATTGAATATAATTGCAAAATATATAATAAAAATAAACTCTTATCTTATATATAAACAATAATATTTAATAAAATTGTCCAATGTCAAATTAAGAAAAAAAAGTGACACTTTTTCATTGAGTGGGATAAACTTTGTGACTAAAATTCCCAAAAATAAAACTTATGCACATAGGGGTTCATAGTAATGTTTAGAAGATCATACATAAGAGTATAAAGTTTGATATAAAAATTTATAAAAAACTGTAAAAAGGATTATACGAAAAATATTACACATAAATGGTTGAAGTTCATTTTATTGGCTATTAGAACTCTACTTCTATGCTTAAAATTTGAATTTTGGGATTCTGTACCCATATCTTCATTGATATGGTAAAATCTATTGATAGAAATTATGACACCCACATCTCTTAAACCATTAAATTATGAATAGATGATATTTGCATTGAAATAAAATATCTTGAAATTTTTATTGATGGACCCTTATTTATGGAAAATAAACCCTTTCATTGACATCCCTACTAATATTTAATGAAAAAGGGTGCACACTTTTAAAAAAATTAATTTTTTGGGAAATATGATTTTTTTAATGGAAAAACAATTCTTGATAACGATTTTAATGGTTTAACCTATCTAAGAAAACTACAAAAACAATTCCTATGAAAAATAAAATTCAAATCAATATTTTTTAGATCATTAATATTAGACATCATTTTTACCTCAAATCTGTGATATTTATGAGTTGAAATAGAATTGTATTTAACATTCAAATTGAATTTAATATTATAAATAGTATAATTATTCGTAAAGGAATCCATTTTAGCAAATTCATAGACTTTATTGATATTCTTATAAATTTTTTAGAGAAAATTCACATATTTAATAATATTTTCAAATTGTAGTGTATCATCTACGTCATTCAAATAAAATACATTGATTCCAAAGATAAATTCATAATTGAATAAATAACTACCTTATCTATGAATTACAATTCAATAAATGGAGACATTAAATAGAAATAAATTATATTTTGACTATAATCACTATCATATGTATAATTAAGAGTTATTGTAGTACCTTTATTTACATTCCAAGTGTCCAAAACATTAAAAACCTTATACCTTCCTTCTTTAATTATAATCAAGAGTCTTTATATTCCCTTCAACTTAGTATTATTTGGTCTTATTTCTCTCGGTTCCTCACATTCTTAATTTATAACATCTGGTGAGTCGTTCTTCATATAATTAAACAAATATATCTGATATTTGTCTATTTTATCATTTCATCCGATATTATTAATTATATTAATTATATTCATCACCCTCACAATTATCATAAATTTAGCTTCATAATTTTTCAAAAATATACACCATTAATATCATATAGAAGTTATATTCATAGTATTAGGAATTGAAGTTCTATATCTAGATATTTTATCTATAATTTCTTGAAAAAGAATCATAATTACTCTACTTACTCCTTGGAATCTCCCTTTATGAAAATTTAATATTTCATTATATTAATAATAAAATCATATATAACCATCTTCATAATTTGTGTATTGTCTTATATATTTTTTCTTTTTGAATCCATTCCATCAAATAAATATTTATTTTCTTATAAAAATGTTTGTTATATATCATATCTCACACACTACATGATTGATATCCATTCAAAATAGTATAAAATATTTGATGTATTTGAGCCAGTGATTCCCCCAAAAGAAAAAAACATTAATAAAATATATGAAGCGTAATTGTTCTAGTTTCCAAAACATCAGAAGTACCAAAATAATAATATTTAAATTTCTTAAAAATTTCAATTATTTCTTAAGAATCAATATATCTAATTTTTTTATCATCTTAGAAAAATAAATAGTATTAAATATATTATAATTTAATTAATATAATGGCATATCATCATACTTAAAACTATAAATATTTTCTTCTAAGATCTTACAATATCAAATAATTTTCTATTAATGATCCTCACCAACATTAATAACAAAATGTTTCTTCTAATATTTCCAATATTATTAACCTCCCACTTCATCTATGATGACTCAAATTCAAATTTTATACTATATTTTATGATTTATAGAGTATAAAATATTTCCTCTATGAATATATTTGTATATGGAACTACACAAAAAGGCTCCAAAACCATGATTCATGATGGTATAGAAACATCATGGGGGTAAATTCACATTTAAATTAAACTTTTAAATTTATCCCACTCAAGATAATAAACTATTCTGAATCTAAAAACAAAAAGTTTATTACAGAAATATAGATAAATTAAACACAAATCAAACACCTGAACACTAAAAGCATAAAGAACATAAAATAACAAATCCTAAAAATTAATAAATAATATAAATAAAATAAAAATAATAAAAAAATGTGAATAATAATAGTTATGCACCATTATAGTATATAAAAACTAGTTCTAGTCATGGTAACTAGTTTTGTTATCCCAAAGTAGTAGGAGGAAAAGTAACAGGACCTTAAAGATGAAATTGATGAACCTGGAACTTCTTTGATCAACCTGATATTAAAATACATGTTTTAATCCTCAGAATGTAGTCTACAAACCATTTCATGTATTAAGCTCTATCCCCATGATTTACATTAACAATAATAGTTGGCAGTTAGTCTGTCACCTAGACATCATCAGAATCAATGTTTAGAAGATATATATTTACTGCCCAAAAATCATATCGACCTTATAAAATTTAATGAAAGGATATAACTAAAATAATTATATCTTTTAACAATAAACATCATAAATTTATACTCTAAGAGATAACTAAAATATATTACAATCAAAACCTCTTATGACACTATTGTAGTGAAAATAATGAATATAATAAAAATTACAATATTAGTATCACCCACAATCTAATATATAAAGCTTATCCCAAATATATAATCTTTTATACCACATACTTATCTGAGTTAGTTGGGTTCATTTTTAAGAAAATAAGAATCAATTATTTATATTTCATTTTTGGAATTTCAATATTACTTCACAATGTTTTGAAAAATTAATGGATCAAGTTTATCATATTGAGGCATAATGAATAAAAAGTTGGTATAAAATAAAAACTAACAACACATCATGTAATTATATGTAATATAGGATGTGTATTGTTATTTATCAAAAATATATATAAAGGATATCATTTAAAAAAATGGCTCACCACTAATTTAAACATAGACGAATTCAATCATTACCCAAGTTGAAAAATACAACGGTGATGATCATGGGAGTATAAATACCTGGATATTTTCTAATATAATCTAAAACTACCACACATAATAAGATTGAATAGAAGATTCCCTTATATTGGAACCCTACGAGTCGGAAGAGTTTGAGGGATAGGTGGAACATTGGATAAAATAGTAGAAAATTAGATGACAATATATGAAAAATATTATCATTGATAATGGTGGTCTCTCATAGACACTAGGAGATGAATAATGGTAATGATTAAGACTATGGTTTAAAGACATTTTTTATGGGTGAATGTGACACTCCAAATGAAGGGGGAATACCCTAATTTAGGTATTTTGCAATTCAATTTATTAGTAAAGAGACTTTTATTCATTAATTTTGTTTTAAAATATCTATAGGATGTCTAGTACTGGGTACAAAACTTCCAGCTACTAAGTGGTGTTTACTATACTAGTAATGGGCACATGGGTCCATAAATTACCCATATATTTACAACATTGTACTTGATTCCATACCATCACCTTAGGACCTCTTTTATCATCTTCACTTATATCCTAATTGTCTATAATACCTCTTATAACTTAGGTTTATATTATAAAAAACACTTTGAGGCCAAATATATTGGTGAAAAATCACCCAAAATAATATGGGACTTTATAAAAAACAAAAATCATGATAATACTTATGAAATTTCATCTAGCCTCTGGAAGAGTATATTTGGCCAAAAAGTTATTCCTACTACATTTTTGCTCCCTTATTTCACTAGGGGATAAGCGTACTACCATTACATCCATACTAATGGAATAACATATCCACATAAGTTTGTTTCACATTATTTGATAATGATAAAATGGTATTCCATAATGGAACCATACACCTCCAACCCCATACCCTTATAAAACTAAAAATGAGAATGATCAAGTATATACCTCTATAGCCATGAGATGTGTAAAAAACATTGGATTTCACGAAACATGGGATTCTAAGATGATATTTATTCCATAACTTAAACATGATTTAATGTATCAAAGCTTCCAATGACTATATATGAAATTTTTCCGTGACGTTAAATTAATTTATGTCCCAAATGAGAGGAGACTCATAAAACAACATAATCAATGACCAAAAATTATATGGATTATCATTTATGGTCCACATAATAAATTTGGTGTCTTTGCACATTCTTCAACCCTATCTAGCCCAATATGACAAATTTTTCAGTCTCACAAACACTTTTTAGTCTAACCAATGATGAATCCACAAAATTTATTTATTATAATAGATATTTTCAATATCTCTTATATATTACCTCATATAGATCCATCTGAATGGGTACTTGATTATTGTTATTATAGTAAAACTCTATGAGAGGTAAATAATCTTCCAAAGATACCTTAAATGATGATGAAACATCAAAACATAAGTTTTAGAATGTGATTAGAATTTTTAGAATGAATATACATTTGAGGATGATAATATGTACATAGTTTTACATCATTTATATGAGTTTTTTGTAATTTTTTCATTAATTTATATTTAAATATGGGGTCTTGATCTAAGATAATTCCTTAGTAAACCCCATATAGTTTTTCAGTCACTGTTGAAAATTTTTCAATAAGTCATTAATTGAGAAATCCTCTAAAATAAGTTAAAAAAATATATCACTTTTTAAAGGATCCATAATTACTCAAAATAAAACTTTTCACTTTAGGTAAAGAGGTAGTATCATTTTGAAATACACGGTAACTTCATCTAATTTTAATTAAGGTATTGGATGTGGTTATAGAAATACCTCTAGAATTTGATTCCCTTCATTTACTCATTGATAAGTATGATATGGGGGAACATCTAAAATGATTTATATATTCTTTACAGTCTATGAAAATTTCAATTTCATATCTTAATAAAATTTATAGATTCTCCATTGTATTTCATAATGATAGGACTGTTAATACCTTATAACATCTTCTCCAATATAGGTTGGAAGCACGAATCTCTCATGGGATTTGAAAAAATCCAAAATGTTTGGATCATCCATTTAGTTTATCTCCACCAATATGTCTCTCTTTAATATTGATATAATATTTCATATATATCTAAAAATACATCAATCATTTCACAACTAAAGGTTTGAGATCAATTAGGCACAAGTTTATCTCATCATGGTTCGTAGTGATATCTTGATGCATGTAAACTAACACAGATCTACTCTTATTTTCATATATTTATATATACCAACACATTTTTATACTGATACATCTTAAAAAGTGTAATACCTACAAAATTTTACTTTCCTAAATTATTTAGATTCATAATATCAAATGATTTCATGTATTCAACCCATTCATAATAAATCATACTAATATCTATTGTGACCATTATTAATATATATTTTATTTCATTATTCTAACTACGAAAATCCAGCTACAAAAAATCCTGAGGATTCACATAAATTTTATATCACACTACTCTTAAATAAATATTTTGAAGATATTTGGTCCCATCAACATTTTCAAAAATATGATTAATTTTTTTGAATAGGTATTAGTTATTAATAATTACCCATGTAATTTATTTAGCATAGAGACACTGACTCCTACCAAAATTATTTGAAAACTATATGGGACAACACTAATGATGATTTCAAATTTCTAAAAAACCCTTGGACTATTACTCTTCATCGTGAGTTTTAAATTTTATAAAGTCTACTTCTACCATATGGTAAAGTGCAGGTGAAATAACATCAGTTCCAAGAACAACCATAATTGAAATATCCACCTCTTGTTTAGGAAAGATACATATATAATCATCAAGGAACCCATTAGTAATGAATCGTACTATATGATGAAACACTTCAGGTAGCTTTATTTCAACTATCACTACCTGACCCATACTGGGGCTCAAGATGAAACCACAACAAGCCTTACTCTACATGCTAGGGTGATAAAACAATTACTGAACGCATAAATAAACTAAGGAGGCCTTTTCCAATTACATGTACGCATACACACAACTAACTAAATGAAAAAATACATAGGTAAATAAATGAATGATCCAACACTGCTATAAGGTAAACCAAACATGAATTAACCACTAGACACTACAAATGTATGGTATTTCAAAATAAAAATTAAAGCAGAAAATACATTCCAAACCAGAAACATGTCTCGGCCTAAAAAAACTAGAAAAGTAACCGGCTGAAGTCAACCATACCATAAAATCCCAAGCTACAAAACCTTATGAGGTCCAAACACCTAGTATCCCCAAGTTATTCTATAGTCACATTCAACCTATTCATTTTCTACATAAGATACAACATGTGAGGAAATGTTCCATGAAAGGATGAGTAAATACATACCTAGTAGAATGCCCCAAAAGATGATGTGAGAGTAGTAAGATAAAAACAATAAAGAGGAAGGTAGTAGATTCAAAAGGAATTATAATAGTTTATATCTCAACCCAAAAAATATTTAAATTTAACTTGATTAATCAAAATGGGAAAATATGGAGAGTATATAAACTACCCATTGATCATTCAGAACCTATTACAGGAGATTAGACTCATCTAACCTTGATCATATAGACATGGAAAGCACGTGGTATAACTTTGACATCATTGTCTCTCCTGGAAAAAGAGTAACCAAAATAAAGTTGTTGGTAAAGAATAAGGATATATATATATGCTCAGTCGAAGTAACCCAACCAAAATAATAAGGGGATATCAATCTCATAGCTTATTCTAAGAAGAAGATTTTACAATAGTTCCAATAGTCCATCAATGATTCCCAACATCTCACATGACTTCAATGAACACACAAGTAAAATAAACTCATTCAACACACCTCCATACTGTCTTATTTGTTTGGTAATGATTCACACACATTGTTTTGGTTTCATCTAAAAACGAATCTCTATTTGTAAATCATTCATCTTCTTCATGGGTCCAAAGCTATGTTAAACCACATCTATTCAATGTGCCGCAGAGCTGAGGGGAAAAACTATTCTTAGAGTACCCAATTCCTTTTACAATATAGGGGTTCTACTCAAATTTTCAATGGTGGACCCATGCCCAACCCTGCTGGAGGATTCTACTATGGTGGTTGAGGACCAATTCCTAGCCCAACTGAAGGGTTCCACTCTGAGTCATTGAGGACCCATTCCCTATACCGTAGTAGGGTTTCACTCGGAATTTCGAGGACCTCTTCCCAATCCAACGGGAGGGTTACACTCTAATTAGTCGAGGCCCTTTTTATATCCTAGTTGGAGGGTTCCACTCATGAGTCTGTAGAGGACCCATTTCCCCTTGACTAGAGGGTTCCACTCTAGAAGCTATCAAGGACCCTTTCCCAACCCAGCCTAAGGATTCCACTTGGGAATAATCAGCTTGTGATCCTTCCTGATAACTGTCATCAATAGGGTCACCTTTTAATGTGTCATTCTCGGAACAGTTGGTATCATGTCTCGAAATCCCAAATCGAGGGAACCATCACGTTCTATATGATGAAACACTCTAGATATGCTACCTCTGGACCACATTCCAGGATCAAATTATGGAGACACCTAGGACAGAATACATCTTTAACGAGTTAAAGGGGTGAAAAACATGTGATAGGACCCACAAAACATGTGGTATCACTCTGTAGTCTTCCTATGTCCCTGGCCACCCCACATTATTGTCCATGAAGGCATGCATGCCCTGCAGGAGGACTACATGATGTGTCTACACTACCCAGGGACTAAGACATGTGTTACTGGTCACGTCAGTCTACTTAGACCCCATGTACATGTAATACCATTCACGTTTTGTGAGGCCACATTGGATGTTTCATGTGTGGTCTGGTCATGTCTATTTATACAGAACACGGTCTGTGCCCAACCATGTGATGTGTCAAATAGTTCACTCACACAGAGAAGGTTGTACATGGCTTGTCGATAGTAGTACATGCTATGAAATCTTTATGGGTTTCCAAAACCCTATCACTCTTGGTGAGGGGCTACACACCATCTATTCATCCTTGAACACAATGTGTAGCCTATTTTTCTATTGAAAACATATGTCTCCATGTCTGGTATTCATGCATCAAATCAAGACACAAGGCCATAGAATCCTCCTTGGTTCATCCCCAAACTCACAGATCTATAAATTTCTCATTCCTACTAGATATTGATCCCTAGAAATCAGTTCAAATTCAATATGATAGTTTCTCCACATGCTCTGAATTCCTCCATTACTCAATTCATCATGATCTTATTTTTTAATCAATAGATCAGGAATCTTCTCACAATGATCACAGATCTATGTCTTGTTAACCGATATGTTTTCGTTTCATTTATTAGTTATGAATTTGAGGAGTCGATCAATCTTGGTACTTCCTGACAATTTAGAAAAGAGATCTTAGAGATCCATCTAGTGAAGAATGTGACGAAATGAGGGGAAAAAGAAAAAGAAAAAGGTCTAAAACAATTTTGGTCATGCAATATTGTCCGACGATCATGAACAGGTTGTTCAGATTAG
The DNA here is from genome assembly GCA_963277665.1 of Viscum album. Lineage (NCBI taxonomy): Eukaryota > Viridiplantae > Streptophyta > Magnoliopsida > Santalales > Viscaceae > Viscum > Viscum album. The sequence goes on along the minus strand of OY728135.1, from coordinate 242,892,051 downwards.
AAAACAACTGATTAAACAAATAAATTTCAATACGTTGGCACATGCAAGGTCTGAAATTGGTGAAAATCCATAAAAAATAATTTATTTGATCAATAAATTAATCTATTGATGTAAAAACACCAAAAGAAAATTGTTACCTTGATTTCGGATCAATAATTCAGGATGAAATTGTACACCAATAGTTTGAGAGGAGAGGATGCAGTTATTACGTCATTTTCTGGAGTTTTTTCAATATTTTTCTTGATCCTCCAGATGAATGAGGAAGGGATATTCACAAAAGATTTTATAATTACAATACAACCTTGTATAAATATACCTATAGATATATTTTCAACCATATTATTGGGTCAAAAATTGAATTAATGAGTTAATGTAATAATTAATTAATCCACATTAATACACCACAAACTAGCGAGGGGTCTGAACTTCTAACACCGACTCAATTTATTTCATTCCAAGGGTAAACATCATGTTCTAGAATACAATATGGTCTTGGATTTCTAGTACGATCAACCATTTATGGTTTATCTCATTTTCTTTAATAATCTATGCATGCACAATATAAAATATAGTTAATATTTTTATAAAAAATATTCGATAACAATGGTCCTTAGAATCACATCTTGTCATAGCTCTTAACTATGAAAATATATGTATAAATATTTCAATTTCTTACAGGGAAAAAAATTACGTCTCTAAATAATCCCATCTTTCCAGATTTTGATCCTCAAAAAGAAAAAACTCTGAAAAAAACGTAGGATAATAGTCTTTATCATAGCTCTACCACTCATAAGATCTCTCATACATTTTCATGTGCTTCCACAACATGCGGACCAAGAGGATGGTCTATTCATGCAAGGTTTTTTCCTTCAGATCCTCATTTGCTAGTGGCTGATACACAAATGTGGCTCCATATTTTATTTCTAGCTCACCCCAGTCAATTTCATGGGTGGGGTCATGCATGTATCTTCTTATCTACAACTTGTGTAAAATTTCATGCACCCGATCCAGTAATCGGTGGGGTGAGGTAGTAGGAAAACTCTAAAACCCTCTTCACAATCTTGAACAGCCTAATAACCCTTTGGGGTAGCTTTCCTCCATTCCTAAACCACTAAAATCCACAACTTTGGGAGACTCTCAATAAAATGTGGCCCCCAACCTATAATCTCAAGGGCTTATGATGACGGTATACATAGGATTTATATCTACTATGGGTCATTGTTATATGCCCATAGATGACATAAATTGTATCCTTTATCACATGAACCATATCTTGGCCCACCAGAGTTGACTCTTCAATCTCTATCAAGCACATGGGTGATCTATAGGGTCTCACATATAAGGCCTTAAAAGAATCCATGCCAATTGTAAAGTGGAAGCTATTATTGTATGAAAACTCTTCAAAGGGAAAGTGATCCTCCCAGATTCACCTGAATCACAAAAAATAATCCCTTTACGGATTATCTAGCACATGGATAGTTCTATCAGTCTACTGATTAGTCTAGAGTGGAAGGTGGTTGTCACATTCGCCTAGATCCTAGATGAGTCATTTAGGTCTCTCCATAATCATGGTGTAAATCATTTTTCAAGATCAGAGACAGTAATCGAGGGAATATTGTGAAGGTGAATGATCTCTCGTACGTACAGCTCCCCCAAACACTCCATCAAAATCTACTCCATAATATTACGGATGTGCACCAAAATCATGTGCTCGTCAATTATAACCCAAATGATGTGATGGCCCCTCTATATGTATGATATCATTGTGAAAATATACACTATTAGGTCATCCAACTTTCTCATCGATATCTAAAGACCCGAAAACAAATCTGTTGGAACATGGTTCTCAACCTCTACATGAAAACTAGTGAGGCACCAAGAAAGAAACACAGCTACGCTTTTATATCATGCTGGACAACTAAAAATACTGATTAAGGTATCTTTATCTCTTCCCCACATCAGGATGTATAGATATTGGAGAAGTGTGAAATTATCAAATCACCTCCTACAGTATTGTGACTGGAACCAATGTTCATCCTTTGAATAAGATGATGTGATTTTCTCTTTCAAACTATTCATCAGGTGAGTCACCAATAGATATCTAATCGCATAATTACTTGTAGTCAATGTATCCCAACTGGGACTCTCTCACATGCTTGAGAAGAAATGGTGTCAACACCTTCAACTGATGAAAATTCATACCCTCCTACTCTAGTAGGGCTAGCTGTAGGGAAGCTAGCTGCTCCAATGATTCCAACACTAAGTGGGACTAGGATATCCTACTATAGTAATATTATAGAATGTATCCCTTCACTATATTATAGACTATATTAATTCATCTTCCTTCTAGAACACCCCCTAGAATCATTATCTCAGGTTGAGGTCTCACATAACGAAGATAGACCTAAGTCTCTAGTGTTATGAGGAAACAAAAACGTTGTCCACTAGAAGGTGGTCTCTCCATATCCTTAGAGAAAAGACTAATACCACCATCTATATATCATGAGTTGTGTAGTTCTTCTCTTCGGGGTCTTAATTTCCTAGACCACTCAGAAATAAATATATTTCATTGTTTCAACATGAAACTAAGCCCCACTCCTAAGGCATTACAATACACTAAGAACTCTAAGCCCTCCTCTAGTAGTCTCAACAATAGTAAACTATTAAGCCTATACTAAAACAACTCAAAGGTAATATAGCACCACTTAAACTAGGTAAATGAGTTCTCTTTATACATTAGGATGTCAAAGGGGCTGCTATTTTGGAGAATTCATCCACAAACCACATATCGAACCACATCAAACTATGGAAACTCTTCAACTCCGTAAAATTTGTTAATGTCTCCAAAGAAATCACTTCTTTTATATTTACTAGATCCATAGTTAAATCATGCTCATAAATGAAATTCCCTAGAAACAAAACTACATGAATCAAGAACTGGAATCTTGAGAGATTTCTATAAAACTAGTTCAATTAATGAGAAAAAAGAGCCATGCTCAAGTTCTCTACATGATCCTCACATGATGCAGTGCAGATGCATATGTTTTCAATGAAAAAACAAAAAACAAGACCAATTTTAGTTGTAAGACATTGTTCATCAAAGAAATAAACATGTTAGGGACATTCGTCACGCTAAATTTCGTCACTAGGAATTCATTCTTTCTATAGTTGTATTATAATGACAACATGGGAAGTTCATCCTCACTATCCTATTACTCGTTACAGAAAAAACTGAGACCAATCCATGAGAACCATCTTGCATCTCTCAAATGGTTAAATATGTCATAAATCCTTGAGAAGGGGTACTTTTTCTTGATCATGTCCTAGTTTAGGTGATGAGACTAAAATCCAAGTCATATGATCTCATACACCTTTTTCACAAATAGTACTTGAGCTCGCATGGGGGAAACACTGGGTCTGATTAAACCCTTTTCTCAAAGGACATCTAACTATAACCATAGCTAATAGAGCTTGGTAGATGATATAAAATATTCCTCAGATGATATAAGTTTTGTAATAGGATTAAAATTGATGAAAAAAATCCATATCCCACCCCATCGGTAGTCCCAGAACGTCCTCTGGGAAGACATCCAGGAAATCCTCCACAAATGAAGGAACTAAGTTTCCTGAAGAGCCTACTGAACTAAGGTATACACTCTCTATGTTATTGTCTATAGGATGAAACATCTATCTCACAAAACCTACTTGTCCTTTCAATGAGATCTCTCTTGCAAAAAATGGATAATGTCATCCCATCAACGTGTAGGAAACCGACTTTTACATGGTGATAGTTGATCGGGTTTTCACCATGGAAAGCCAAACAAATTACCAAGATGATATCAGAGGGTTTCATAATGACTTCCAAAAATTCCATGTGGACCTCTATCCTCGATGCAATTCCTCATTCAAACAACATATGAAATATATAGAAGAATCATTCATTGTATGAACCTCAAGAAAAATCTATTGTTCTTGAACCTCAACTAGGGGATTTAGCTCTCGCACCAGGAGTAGAGTGATAATGGAATCACTAGAAACTATTTCTACAAAAACTTATAAAGATTAGAATATTTATAGATCATACCTCTACTCATCTCATGAACTATGAGGTCATAGACATCCAAATCTTGCCATTATATATATCCTCGACCACCAGCACCCTATGCCTAAAATGGGATTCTAGGTGGTGGTGGTGGAAGGACCTCATAACTTCAACCTCCACCTACAACTCCTCCTACTTCCCTACTAGTTCTGCATCTTTGGGGACCACCCTATACAGACTAGGGAGATCCCTGATCATGGATTTTCCTCTTCTTTGGATATCCATCATATATATTTCTGGGCTTCTTCATATTCCTAGTAAGGTATTCTCATTCCATGGGACCTCTCCCATCACAAGTAATGACAATTTCCTCTTTATTCTTCCCTAAGGCTCTATGCTGCCTCTACCAATGCACCTGAGTCTGATAATGGAAGTATATCCTATTCCATGATCATGGGGTCTCGCATCTACAATATTATGTAGATGGATTAGCTCTATGATTCTTGCAACATGATCTATATATCTGGTATCAATCGGATATAAATATATTTTTCACGAGTTCCCACTCCAATACCCTGACATAGGTGGGGATGAACAGGGGAACTACATTGGCTCAAATATCTCTATGGAGTACCCACTCAAATAGCTATGCTAGTAAGTAGCCATCCTATATCATGTCATGAGAGTACCATGTGTGGTCTTTGAACCATTCCACGTACTCATCCATCGTCATCCCTCACTGCTGCAACTCCAGAAGCTCTTGGATCTAGACTGAGTGCATTTAGGAGGTGTAGTACTTCTTATGAAACAACTATTGAATGTTAGGCCATGAGAGTGGAGACTCATCATGAAATGGTTTAACAAGATCCCCCCAATTCTCATAGGCTCTATAGAAGATACTAGATAATAGTGCAACTACTTTATCAGTCGGGGCTTGAAAAATCCAAAAGAAACAATCCATCCACTCCAGCCAATCCTCGGTATATTGTGGATTTTTGTCTCCATGAAACCTCAATGGTCTTTGATTCTAGAACTCATGGAGCATGCTAAGATTACATTTATCCTCAACCATCTCTACTACCATGATCCGATTCTCAATAGAAGGAGGTGATTCTACCTTCCCACCTAGAAGAAGGGGGTCATCGTATGGAACCTGAACTAAGGCCTCATCATTCATCATATCATCATCAAAAATCAGAGCTGTTATCTAGGATGGCTGTCATCAGGAGGCATCTTGAATTTTATCAATGAGTATTGTATTCATGTGATCATATATAAAAATATATTTATATATAAAATAATGGGGATATGAATTAAGGAGTATGGTCAAATACTAAATCATATATCATGCATGAAAAATTTGTCCCTATAACAAAATTCCTTAAGATAAGGAGTTGACAAGATGGTAGTCATGGTCTAGGTGAATGGATAGGTCGGTCGGTGCACCATCACTAGACTCGATGGGTTAAAAGCCACACTCAAGACACTATGACAGTGTTTCCCTAAACCTATCTAATCCTACCAAGGGGATATATTCAAACAATGTCTCAGGGAATAAAAATTATCTAATACAATATATCACAACGTGACATAATCCAAGGATCAATCCACAACTACCCTACATCCACCTCCATGGGTAGTGGGTGGTGATAAGAGTAATTTGAATAACTAACTTAGGGATGTATTTTCCAAAGAACCTATATGAAAAAAAATAATCCAAATCAATGTAACAGTGTAGAGGAACTGTAAATAAAGATACAACACTGATATAAATTAAACCAATCATGCATGAACCTCTAGACAATATAAAAGTACAGTAGTGTAAACTGAAAACTAAAGGGGAAAAATAAATTCCCAACCATAAACATGTCCCAACTTGACAAAACTAGAAATTTAATATGTTAAAGACAGCACCACTCCTAAATACCATGATATGGCCATTGTGCACAGTCCAATCACCCAGTGTCTTTATGCTCCTCTATAGTCACTGCCAACATATCAATCACCTTGATAAGACAGAACAAGTATGGGAAAGGACCGTGTTGGGGGTTAGTATATACATACCCAGTAGAACACCATGAAAGTAGAGGGGGAGATATAATAGAATCAAAATAAAGAAGAAGTAAATAGATACACAAGGTACAGTGAAAGATTTATACTCAACCCAACAATGAGTGAAAGTGGACTTTTCCAAGAAGAAGGGGATAAACATTATGTGTAGATGAACTACCCTTCGTGCCTTCACCACCTTTAGTAGAAGAGAAGAATCATACAACCATGAGATGCTAGATACAGAAAGCAGGTGGCATACTCAGGGCGTCTTCAACTCTCATGGATTGAGATTAACTAAAACCAAGGATTGGGTATAAAATAATGACATATATATATATATGATTAGTATATGAAAACCAACTAAAAGAGAAAGGGGGTATACATATCATAGCTCATCCTAAGATGAATAGTATCCAACAGTTCAAAAATTACATCAATGATTCCAAGCATCTCATGTATCTGACATGAACACAAGAAGTCAATGGAACACATTCACCACACATTAATACAATCCTCTTTTGGCAGAGCTGGTTCACCCACATAGTTTTGGTCGCATCTAATATATGAATCTCAGTGGTGAATTTTATCCTCTTCCTTACGAGTCCAAAGCTATGTCAAACCTCATTTCATCAGTGTGGTGCACAAGTGAGGGGCCACAAACTCAGGGTAGAAGAACCATGCCCTAGTACTATAAGAGAGTTCTACTATGACAGTCTATGTGGGACCCAAGCCTATCCCAACTGGAGTGTTCCACTCTGATGGTAGAGGATGGATGCCCCGCCCAACTGGAGGGTTCCACTCTATGTCATCGATGACCCATGACTTGATACCATAGGAGGGTTAAAATATGAAATTTGAGTACACATTCCTAATCCAACTCTTGGGTTCCACTCTAATTCATAGTGGAAAAATGTACAACACAGTTTGAGGGTTACACTCTAGGAGTCATCGATGATCCATGCCCATCCTAGATGAAGGGTTCCACTTTGGAATAAGAATATGGTGATCCTTCATGATCACTATCATTTTGTGGGTTTCCCTAGAATTTTTTGTGCCTAGAAATTTTTTCATCCTATATCAAATCCAAAACTGAAGGCACCACCACATTCTACTTGGAGAGACAATCAAGATATGCTACTTGCGGTCCAAAATCTGAGTTCAAACAAATGAGATACTTATGAACGAACATTCCTACAAGGATCTCAATGGATACAATATGTGTGAGGGGACCCACCCGGTCTGTGGTCTTGCTATAAATTCATCCCATATCCCAGGATGACACAAGGATCCCAACTGTGTAGGGGTACACTATGTACAAGTGGTCTAAATGATGTGTTAGAGTTACCCAAGGATAGGGCTATTTTTTGTAGGCTGTGTCTGTGTACTAATGTACATTGTGTTTCAGGAAACTCAAGATTCCACTGATGTGGTTTTTACATGTCCATGCACTCAACTCATGGAATGTTCTTAACCGTGTGATATATCACAAGGAAAATGCGGTACATTGCGTGTTGAGATTAGTACAAGGTGTTCAATCTATATGGGTTTCCAAAACCCTAGAACATCCTGTTAAGGTCTACACACCATGTGTTCAACCTTGAACTTGGTGTGTAGTCGGGTTTTTTGATGAAAACATAGATCTCCAAACATTTTCTTGAAACCTCAAATCAGGCCAGACAGCTATTGATTCTACCTAGATTCCTACTAAAACACAAGGATAAGGTTGTGATTCACACTTGTTAGCAATCATTTTCCAAAAAATAGATCTCATTTGTCAAGAGGGTTTCTTCAAATACTCTATAAGACATCATACTTCAATTCATCAAGATCTTGATGTTTAATCAGTATATTGGTCATCCTAACCTCGCAACATCCCCAGATAAATGCCTTACTTGATGATATGTTGTTTCGTCATTGATTCAGCATCAATACAGGGGCCTGATCAAACTCGGTACCACTTGAAAATGTATAACTAAGACAACATGGCTCCAATCGGTGTAGACCGTGAAGAAACGATGGGTAAAAAATAAAAGTCTCTAAACATAGCTATCTAAGAGTTCTTGTACAACAATCAAAATGAGAATTTTAGATTAAAAGAAAATATAATAAACAAAGAAACATTTGTACGTTGGCACATTCAGGGTTTGCAACTAGCGTATATCAAAGAAAAATGTTGGATCAACTCAATTATTTAATATTATGTTGTAAAAACACAAAAATACTATTCCTATCTTGATTTTGGATTGATCATTCATGAATAATGCATTCTCCAATAGTTTTATAGGAGATAATGCATTCGTTTCATCCTAATCTGGTCAATTTTGGATTTTCTTCATCATTACTCTTGATCTTCTAGAGGAAGGAGGAAGATATATTCACACAAGATTTTATTAATATGATCAATAATTTGAAAAATATTTGTAGTCATATATTTATAAACATATTATTTAGAAAAATAATAATTAGTTATGTAATTTAATAATAAATTAATTTTTTAAAACCAACCTCCAATGAGTGAGAGGTCCGAACATCCTATGCCAATAAATTTTATTTCTCACCTAGGGTAAACACCACGTTTTGGACTCAAAAATGGTCTTTTATTTCCTATCTGATTAACCATTTAATATTTATCCCATTTTTTTAGAAGATTTCATCACAAAATATAAATTATATTTAATATTTTTATAAAATTAATTCCGAGCACACCATTCCTCAGAATCACATGCCATCTCAATGCCTAGAATAGGAAAAAAATAGAAATATTTAAAATACATAAATGGAAAAAATAGGCCTCAACATAAACTAATCCTTGAACTGAAAATCAACCCTAGAGCTAATCTACATAGCATGATCATATACCCACAAAACATTATTTTCATAATAATCATATTATTGGATTAGGGTTTGTGGATATCCATCTATATAAAATAATGAAACTCACCTCTCATAGAATGAAATAAATGTTTTGAACTCGATTACTCATCTATAACCAAGATAGGATAAATGATATTCATGTTAATTGTATAAAATTTCTAGATATTTCATAATGATCCTAGCACAAGAGGATATAAGAGACACTACTAACTACTCCCTAAGAATTTTCTAAATGGAGTATCAATATTGATGTTATTCTTATAATATCCCATTAATAATTCTCGTAAATACACAAATGAATGAATATAAATCAATATAATGTTCTCATTTCAGATAGAGAACAAAAAATAGTATATGATATTAGAATAGTACATCTCATTATAGAAGTATCTTCCTCAACATCTATCCCTAAATCATCCACAAAAAAATCTAGTTCTTATTTCTTGATGAACATATTCTTATGATCCCTTTTTGGGTCACTATTCAACTATATTCAAACACTTACCTACACACTTATAACTAGGGTGAGAATTTCTATAATGAAATTAGATTCACATAGTAGCTTTCCCATCAATCTGAACAAATGTTGTCCAAATCTACTGAGGTAATTGAGACAAAATATCATGAGTGTCTTTATAAAACCTATGGAATTGATTATACCAACTGATATAGTGATACTACCTCAATTAATACTAACAACTGGGTCAAATTTCTCCAAAATAAAAATCATGAAGAAACATAATTTTTCATTAATTGGGTTATCTAGCCTGATATTCCCAAATCATGTACACCACAAAAATTATAATGGAGGATATCCAAAATGATTGAAAACCAAAAATCCCCAAATCTAACTCCCCTTGAAGGATTCCCCATTACCTAATTGAACTTGACCCAAATTTTACCATTCAGAAGATTCCAAGTCTTTATAACTCATTGGTCATAATATACGACTATCATTGAGCCACCCTTACAAGAGTAAATACAACAAAACATTGTTTTTTCAATATAGATAATCATTATCATTATAGAGTAAATTAACTTACTAAATCCATTCATCATGTTATTTCTAAGTGATACCACCAAATTTGTTCAGTCTAACCATTGTACTAGTGGGTTCTTATCCTGGTAACCCTTTTTTATAGTATACAACTTTTTAGAAATTATTCTCAAATATTTAATTTTAATAGACAATGTTATAGGTTCTTCACAGTCATTGACCCCTAACAACATGGTAGGATGTAAAAAATGTAGATTAATAAATTGTATTAATGAAGATAATAACATCATATTCCCTTTAGGAAATAAGAATATTAGGATTTTACTCTCTATGCTACTAATCTTGTAATAAACCCATCCCATCTCACATACATCCTACTCATTGTAAAATATTTTTTATTATAAAAAATATATATTTTCAAACAACATATAAAATAATATTCTAAATTTAAGATTGAAATATCTACAAAATTTGGTTTCAAAACTAACTAAATCACATAAATGAATTAAACTAACCATCTCATCAATAAAAAATAATTGATAATCTCCATTTATTTCTTAATGGGGTAATAATTAGTATAACATTAAAATGATTTCACAAATACTAGAAAACCAATAACAATGAACATGATATACCACAACACCCTACTAATTCATACATAATCATTTCTAGAAATGAATCATGAGAATTAAGAAAAAACAAACCCAAAGAGAGGGTCAAAATCAAACATGAACCACCCAAGGTATATAATGAAACATTAATTTAAAAACACTAAAATATAAGGTTAATAGAAATGATTTTACATTTTTTATATTTCATTAATCATTTGGGTGTATAATTTTTGTGAATTTGGTCAAATGTTACCTAAAAATGTGGATACATCAACATTGTGTAAAAAAAATTTACAAAAAGTGGGCTCCATATATACACTCATTTTTTATTCAAATAAATTTTTATTCTATAAATAAAATCCAATACATTAATATTTGATGTTATATATATACTTCTAAACCATGGATCCAATGAAAAACATTTTAAAACATTATGTGAGAAAAAATCATAGTAAGGGACATAAATATAAGAACCTGGCATTAAACATAACATAATCTTGAGTTATGTCAAGAATTAACATCAATGATATTATTAGGTTTCAATTTTTAGATAACTAGGACATAACTATTACAAAACAACTTGAATATTACAAGTAGACACTACTACTCAGTATCCATTATTCATAAAATAAAAAATCATAAAAGGAAACATGTCTAGTTCCAGGTTTTAGACATCATGACTTTTCCTTGATCGAGTCCTTGACCCTATTAATATTTAAGTCTTGTGGAAAAAAAATTCAAAAAACATTGGATGAGAAATAAATAGCTCAGTAAGGGTTACAAAATAAGGAAGGAAAGCATTATTCCATCAATAAATACAAATCAATGAAACAAATACATTTCCATCAAAACATACCTTACGAAATAATATGATTTATGAATAACACATGGAAATCATAAATAATAAAGGTAACTTATTGAATTCATATCATACTTACATTATATCTATCACAACTACATAGGAAGTCGCATTTGGAATACTCATCACAATATATTCCCTAAATCTCTTAGGATAAAAATTAACATTTACCTTTGTCACGTTACCCAATGCATTATAGAGCTATCTCTGGATCACCTGCCCTAGGTTTATCACAGAACTATCCATATAGGTAAACAATTCCCATTAAGCATAGCATAAAAATAATACATAACACAAAAAATAAAGGAAAGATAAAATTTCCACATTAAAATCAAAATATATCATATCAATATATTGAAATAAATAATTATTTATTGAACCATTTTAAAACACATTTAAAACATTTAATAAATAGATTTTTGAATCAAAGTGACCCATACCACTTTGAATCTTTTATAATAATTTACATTTTAAAACATTAATGTCCATATAAATAAATACTAAAACCATTTTTAAAACATGGACATTAATGAGAATTATTTAGAAGAATAAATCTTTAAAACGTTTAAAACGATATTTTAGTAAAATAGTATTTAACAAAATGAGAGATGATTCAATATAATTAATTAAAGAATAATATTAATCAAAACATTTTAATACCTAGAGAATAAATTTACTCATGATATAATATTCCAAAGGATGGTATATACACCATATTAAATTCATTTGGTGCATAAAAACAATGATGTCTCAATGGAATGTAAATTGAGATGAAATCCCTTATAGAGATGGTATCCTTATATAAAGGATAAATAAATGAAATAATAATTTCTAAAAAATATAAATACATTCATTATTATTGGATATTTAGTTTAAATCAATCATATGGAATTTACATGTGTTCTTTTTAAATATAAATCAATGGCTTGGATGTTTAACTCAAGGAATGGAAATTGAGTTTAGAATACCCTTATCAAGTTCAAATAAATGACATGATAATTTATCAATGGAGTGAGTATGTGTATCAAAAGTATATCCACACAAAGGGGAGTGGAAATTACAACTTAAATAATTAAGTAGTTATTCCACATATAATAATTTCATGGCATAATTAAGAATAAGAAGATTAACCCAAGGAGTGGAAATTGGGTTAAAAAGTTCCCTTACCTATTTGGTAACATCCGAAACTTACACCCCATGAAAAGAAGATCATACAATGAAGATTTAAATACCAATAAATGAAGTTATATTTCACAAAGTGTACAATCATGGGAATTACATAGACTACACAAAAGGGAATAGTGGCTAATATATCATGAATCTCATTGGAATAAAAAGTGAGATGAAAACCCCTTACCACTTAGCAATCAATTGAGTCGTATGACCAAAAACATAATAAAAACCAAATTACTCAAAGAATACTATGAATATAAATATAATAATGATAATATATATCAAATGTAAGTACACAATACCCCACATGCAATAAATAAGTGGCGAACAATGGAAATATCACAGAATTTAAAGTGGGATAAGAAATCACTTACCTCGTGTCCAACTTGACTTATTTGGTCCCTGTTCTTCATGTGTATTAAAATTTAAGTTAATTTATGATTCCTTAAGAAAAATTTTAATTTTTATTATTCTTTATATATCACTTATTACCTTTATATAATAATTAGTAAATTATTTGAGTTCATATTGGACATTTGATCGATGTTCGATACATTATTAAAAAATGAACTTGTTATAATTAAAAATTGTCCATGTGGAAAAAATTCCATTATCTAAAGAATTATATACATGATTTAGATATAATTTATATCATATATATCCAGTTTATATGTATTTATAATTTTCCATATCATTTTTAGTTATGAAATGAAATGCACCATTCATGGAGACGGTAAGTCGTACGTACGCAAGAACGCTACTTTCATTTCTATTTTATACTAAAAGGAATGATAACATAATAATAAATAAATATATTATAATTATATTATATTTTAATATGATATATATGTTACATAATTTCATTAACTCCATCTTTTATACATTCCATGTATGTCATAAATGAATCATATCACCTTGAGGGGGTAGTAGTCCGCACTTCCTCAAATGATATTATCATGTTTACACATATTAGAAAGTATAAAGGTATGTTTTTAAATAAAAATTACAGAATCATATGGAAAATATAAACAAAAAATATATCATATATATATATATACAGTTCCATCTTAATGGCCACCATAAGAGACAGTAAGAGATAATTGAACAATAATCACTTCGTGAGGTGTTAGTTTTCCATCCACAGAAACAGTATGTTTTCACCCATTATATGGAGGTGTGTGTAAGTTTAGTTCGAATAATTCTCATAAAAACATAATAGTATATTTATTATAAGGTTTTTGTTATAAATTAAAGGAATAAAAAGAGTTTAGGGGGTTGGATAATTAAAATAAAAGAAAAGAAGTTAAGAGAAAATGTTACCTTTAAATTGGGTAACTCTCTTGGCATGAACCCAAAGGGTTTCTTGAAGAGCCTTATGCCTAAGGTAATTATCCTATGAGGAGGAGAGGGATATAGGGAGCTTAATTGGCAAGAGTTTTAATGATCCAAAATGAATTGAGAGGTGTGAATAAGTCATTAGAAGTGGTGTCCTTTTATAAGGGGGTGGAGGGGCTCTTTAGAAAAGATTGAAACAATTATTTTATTATAAACATATATTTGGTTTTAAAAGGACCAAAAATCATTAAAGTCTACGATAAGATGACTCATGGTAGAAATAAAATCATCCAATAATAATTGGACAGGTTTTGGATATTATTTTAATATTTATAAGTTTATTTATTTAAATCATTTATTAATCAGGTAAATACTGTATAATTTTTGTGTCGGAAATAATTTAATTTATATGATGTCTAAAACTTATAAAAAATTACCATGATGTAGGAAATCTACTTATATTTCGAATGAATATTAATAGATGAAAATATAAATAAATAACCCCATGAAAAAAGTAGTTTACTAAAATATATTTCTTTCTATCATTTTTTCCTTTACTTTAAGTTAATTAAATTAAAGTGTCATTATCACTCATAAGTGGCTCCATGGTGTTCAAAAATTGTCCGAAGGATTCCCATGGTCGGCCATGGATCATACAATAAGGTCAGGACAAGTTTTAAGGTAATTGTTTATTAATATAATATTTTTTTACTTAGATTACCATATTTAACTTTAACCGCGGTAAATAAAAGTCAAAAGATACTATTTAACAAAAATTATTTTCATCTAATTAAACCAAATTTTATGTAGTAATAACAACCATGTATATCAGATTTTTTAAATTCAATTCACCGAAGTAGAAAATTTTCATTTAAATGAAACTTTAGATTTTTAACTAATACATAATGGCTTCACTATTCATCAAAATTGATGTTTTTCAGAAAAAATAGAAATAATTCAGCCTACAAAATATTTTAAATTCCGAATTCAAAAATTATGTCTATTTTACCAAATTCAAAAAAAATAGAAGTTTCATTAATTAATTTAAAATCAATTCTAGTTTTCAAAACATATATCGTGTTTTTAAGAAACAACATCTATTAAAAGATTGACAATTGTTTATGTACAATTTCAAAGTGAAATTAGTTCCAATGACCACCATTGGATTAAATGGTAAAAAATAATCTAATTACACTTTAAAACCAATTACATTATGATAATCTAATCATATAAATAAATTAGATTAAAAGGCAGTTTTGAATTAAAATATAGTATTTTCACTATTCATGAAAATACTAAATTTTATCAGAAAAATACCCAAAGTGAATTTTGATGTCCCGCTACAAAAGAATAAATTTATTTTATCAAATAGAAAATATAAAATTGACCATAAAAATAATTAAAAATGGTTCGCCATCAAAATGTGGTAAATCAACCTTTTAAAGTAAATTATGCATAAAAGTAGATTCATTAACATTTTAAGCCTATAAATTTTATTGGATAAATTTAAAGACATTTTACAAACATGTATAATCATATTTTAGTCATTTATTTTCATTCCCACCATTAAAATGGCTATTCATTTACTACTATTTAAAACAATATTATTATATTATTATTTTTCAGTATGACTCAGCATTGTGTGAAACATAAGATTTCAAAGAAACTCATTGTTCCATATCGAGAATGACATTGAATCATAGAATACCCTTTAAAGAAAAATTAATACATAATTTAAATATATTAATAAATATGAAAATCACATACTCATTATTTACTAGGGATGTTACATCTTTCCTCCCTTTTGGAAGTTGCATGCTCACAAATTTAAAACTGGTCTTGGAAACTTAATTTAAAGTCCCACAATTGAAAAAGAGTCAATAAATATATCACATTAAAAGAATGAAATAGAAATACAATGGTCACCCAAGATAGTCCCATACTAGGATTCCATGTAGGAAAACGTGGATATGGAATAGAAAACAAACCATTAAGTTCTGATGAAGTGTGATAGAAAACATGGTGAGGAGAAAGTTAACCACCATAAAATTACAAATATGTGATGGGATAAATAGTCTTTGATTCCCCAGTAGGAAAAGTTAAATGTTAATGTTTTTTTTTTAAATTGATTTTCATAAAGTTTAGTAATTTATTTGTGAGCATAACAAAAAACATAAGGAAACATATATACTTGTCATGTAGACTTTAATCCGTTACTAGAATTCTAACACAAACTCTAATTTTCTCTAAATGATGAGTATTCAGGATGACTTGTTCACATTAAAAGCATTATAATAAACTTCGAGAGAATCACATAATCCACATAAGATGAACTAAAAATTTCCCATGTATTTATAACTTAACCAAAACCAAAAAGGTTAGTACAATATTAGATAATTCCCAAAAAGGATAATCGTTTATAAAAAGAAATACTATTCCTAATCTCCAAAATTCAACAAACAGTACCATAATTTCAACAAAGACCATTTAATAACAACATTCCTTAAAATTCTTCAATGAAATCCGAACTAATATTGAAAACTAAAAATCAGAATAATTTAATCCCATAGTCTTCAACAGTTAATCTTAAAATTTATCTCCAAATAACATCGACTACTTTTAAAGTCTCATACTAAAGTGTAATTAACCTAATCAAATATTCTCTATGATAGGTTAATAATTTCCATAAATAACTTAAAATAAACTTATTCATAATATCATATAACTAAAAATAATTACGCATACTAACCAGGTACTTCACGTAGTCCAGTGGTAGGTGATAAATCAGAGTCGCACATTAGTTGTGGGTTTGATTCCCACGGCTTTGTCCAACGTGATGGGTTGTCACGCGGTCTACGTGTTGTCCTTTTTCAAAAACCATATAATTTTATAACATTCCCAAAAAAGATATAAATACATAAAAAAGAACCATAACATATTTTAACCTCAAATTTTATCTAATAACTTTCATTTTTCATCCAAAAATGTATTAACCTATAATTACCTCAAATTCCAGGATCATATAAACCAAATTGGTTCTTTATAACTATATCCACAAAAGAAAATATAATTATTCCTTGAATAAAAATTTTCATATATCAATCTTTAGGGTTACACATAATATAAATAGTCATTGAAGTTAATCCCATCATTAAAAGAGCCTTAATACTTTTAGGCATTTCACCATCCTATAATCTACCATAACTCTTGAATCCCTTATATGTTGAAATCTTACTCATTCAACTTTCTTCATCATCCATTATCCATTCATTACAAACTTGTTATGAAATATTTCATTCCTACATACAAAAATAATGAATCATATCCTAAGATTCAATAATATCAAAACATATGTTAATAAATAATCCATAGCTTTCATTGGTCATTGTCAGTTTCTTCATCCTCAATCGGAATAGCATTAGGTATTGGTAAACATAGCATTGTATGGTCTCAGATATCCCATTATTGAAACTTATTCATAAGAAATCTATTTTTATAATTACCATGCACACCACATTTAAAACACTCAATTGATCCTTCAAAAAGAACATCATTCCCTTTCATAGAGTAAACTAGGTGCTTCCTTTTTCTATGGAAGGTTCTTGTATATGTCTATCATATCCACATATATAGCATCTTTAACTCCCTTTGAAACATTTTCCTATGTTTTTTTCCACATCCTTTATGACAACCCCGCTTTTTATTACAACTTAAACATGCTTTATTACATAAAACTTCACTTGATCCAACAAAGAAGATCGAGAGGTTTAGTGTATTTGGGGCTTAGGATCATTACATAAAAACTTTAAACTTGAAATACAACATCTTTATTGAAAACTTCCTTTACATGACCACTACATTCCTTCGTACTTAGCATTGCATGGGATAACCTGAGGACATGCATAAGAAAAGGGTGAGCTATAAAGCCCAGTAAGGGAGTAAACGATGAATAACATGAGGAGTGAAATACATGTTAGTCAATAGGTATATCAATAGAGCATAATAGAAACATGAACATAAAGGCATGATAAAGCATGATAATCATAACATGGAAATGTGGCAACAACGCTTAACATTGAATTAGCATGAGCCAAGGCTCATTGCACATGGATCATGAGTAAACCCTCATTGCACTTGAAGCACGAGTAAACCCTCGTTGCACTTGAATTAGCATGAGTAAACACTCATTGCACATGATGTATCATGATACTATACTTTACCCAATGCATTGGAGCGCTATAAAGGGCGCACCCTTCTTAAACATTTCATTTCATGCATAAGTGTGCCACATGGATCATAAAACATGGATTCATAAAACATAATAATTTCTTCCACGATAAAGGAATGTGGAATTCATACATGAAAATTTATAATCAATATTTAAATTTGCATAAAGGTGAATACCCTTGATGGAGAAATGGGCATGGTATTCACTACACAAAGACATTGGCTTAGAAAATCGGTGCGATTTCGGCAGCGTAACGGCGTGACATAAGAATTCATAAAAAAGGTTGATGAGAGAGAAAGGGGTTCCTCATAATATTTACATGTAATGGACAGTAATGAGATCATATATATACATGTCCCAACAATAGAAATGGAATTTAGATTCATGATACAAAAGTATTGCTTGAATGTAAAAGAAGAGAGAGAAGTTCCTTTCGGAATTTCGGCATAGTAACGGGTGTACATGGGAGGCATTTAATGAGAGAGAAAGGGTTCTCCCATCATTAAAACAATAAGAGGGAAGTATGGGGGATGTGTTAAACCATACCCCAACATTCATAATTGAAATTAAAAGGGCAATACAACTTAAAGAAAATTGACAAAAATGAGAAAGGAAGAAAAAACCCTTACTTGGAAATGTGCTTCCAAAGGCTAGAGAGAGGCTTGTGAGAGGCTTCTTGGGAGCTTGGGGCACCTTGAGAGGATTCTATAGAGATTAGGGCAGAGGTTGGACGAACTTCAAGGGCTTTGAGTGAGGAGGAAGTGGGAGCTTGGGTGGGTTTATATAGGAAAGGTGAGAGAATTCTTTATTATTTAGGTTTGGGACCCCTTATATTAAAATAATCCAAACCACAAACCATCCCATGGTATTTGCCCATGGTTTCTGGAAAAGGAAAGAGGAAAAAAATATTTTACAAGTCTAAGGTCCGAACTTATTAAAAAATTAGGGTTGCTTATGTGGAGGTGAGTCACACTCCCATGGAAATTAATTTAAAAAGGCAAAGTGTTGAATAAGTCTTGAGGGCTCCATTAATGCTTTGAAAAGTAAGTCAAACAAACCCAAAACATTATTATTTTAATGATAAAACACATATTGGCCGAACATAAGGATTATGGTATTTTATTACATCACCATTGGATCATTATGATGTCATAAAACACATTATATATTTAAATGGTATTTAATTTTTACCCAAAAATTTGACTGTATCGGAAAATTATGAAAAATTCACCGTTGGATAATTTCGACATCCTGATTCCAAAAATAATATTTATTTTATCTAAATAATTTTCTAAATATGTGAATTTTCACTTTTAAAATAAAAACAGACATTTATAAAAAAAATCACGGGTTTTGACAGAAATGGCTTTCAAACCTTAATAAAAATTTTAATTGCATTCATAAAATTATAAGATCATTTATATTTAATAAAAATTAATTTAATATTAATAATAATAATAAAATATTATTTAATTCAAAAATCCTTTAATTTAATAAAATATAATTCTTAATTAAATAATAACTAAAAACACTATTTGTACTTTAAAAACTAATTACAATGTATCAAAAAATTATATTCATTATTATATACAAAAAATAATGTACATGAACATGGTGCTACTTATTTGTTACATAACCCCTTAAAATAGCCGCATAAGACCTAAGGGTAAGGTGTGCGATGGTGACAGACTCTTGGGGTTTCTCGGATAACATCGCTCGAGTGGTAATCTCTATCAACTTCCATTTTTCCCGTAGACGATCACATTCGAGCTTGACTTGATGAAGCTCAGCTTGGGCTTGGTCAAGGGAAAAGCCCAAAGACGCCACCTCTTTTCCGAGCTCTGACAAATGGACTTCGTAAGGGGCAATTCTACCGGATGAGGCCATCGCTTCCTTTGTCTGAGTAAAAAAGGTTTCGTTAAAGCCTTATATTTATACTACTCAGATGATCACTGTTCAACGGCTATAAAAGTAACGGTCACAAATCTTAACATAAAACTAAAGAAGTTGACATCTTATAAAAACATTTTTTTCCATAAAGAAACATTTAACTGGATCAAGAGGGATTTTCCATTAATGAAACTTTGGGTCGTTACAACATTCCCCCCTTAAGAAATTTCGCCCTCGAAATTTTCCTTTTCCCACACTAAAACAAATGTGGGTAACTTAGCTTCATCATATCCTCCGACTCCCAAGTAGCTTCTTCAAACTTGTGGTTTCTCCACACCACCTTGACGAGGGGCATTGTCTTATTTCGTAGAACTTTTTCTCTACGATCTAAGATCTTCACGGGTTGCTCCTCATAAGAAAGATCATTTTCCAATTGTACCACCTCAGAAGAGAGTACATGTGAAGGGTCCGATATGTACTTTCTTAAGAGGGATACATGAAAGACATCATGCACCTTGGACATAGTCGGTGGAAGTGCTAGTCGATAGGCCACAGCCCCAGCACGATCAAGAATCTCGAATGGGCCGATGTACCTTGGACTTAACTTCCCTTTCTTTCCAAACCTCATGACCTTCTTCCACGGAGATATGCGTAAAAACACCATGTCTCCGACTTTAAACTCAAGGTCTCGTCGACGATTATCTGCATAACTCTTCTGTCGACTTTGGGCTGCCTTAATATGCTGCTGAATGGTTTTCACCTTCTCCACCATTTCTTCGACCATTTCTGGTCCAAGCAGCTTACGTTCTCCGACCTCATCCCAACATGCCGGTGTTCTACACCTTTTCCCATACAGGGCTTCATATGGTGCCATTTGGATGCTCGAGTGGAAACTATTATTATAAGAGAACTCAACCAGAGGAATATGTTGATCCCATCCTCCTTTGAAGTCCATTGAGCACACTCTCAACATATCCTCAAGTGTTTGGATAGTCCGCTCGGATTGGCCATCAGTTTGAGGATGATAGGTCGTACTGAAGTTTAGTTCAGTATTCAGAGCATGTTGAAGACTCTTCCAAAACTTATAGGTAAATCTTGGATCTCAGTCAGACACAATATATAGTGGTACTCCATGCAACCGTACCACTTCCTTGATATATATCCGTGCCAGTTGATCCAAAGATAAATCCTCTCGAATAGCAATGAAGTGTGCAGTCTTTGTAAGACGATCCACAACAACCCAGATTGCATTGTTGCCTTTGGGTGTCCTTGGAAGTCCAGTGACAAAGTCCATGGTGATGTTCTCCCATTTCCATTCTGGTATGGGCAATGGTTGCATCATCCCCTTAGACTTCTGCCTCTCTGCCTTCACTTGCTGACACACCAGGCACTTTGATGTATATTCAGCGATCTCCTTCTTCATATTATCCCACCAAAAGTTTTCTCTGAGATCTCGATACATCTTTGTGCTCCCTGGGTGAATAGAGAAATTTGAACTATGTGAATCATCCAAAAGTTCCTTCTTCATCTCCGAACTTGATGGAACACATAGTCTTTTCCCAAACCGTACAATTCCTTCTTCATTAACATTAAACTCTGAGGATTTTCCCTTTTTGATAGCTTCCACTTTTTCTTGGATTCCTGCATCATCCTTTTGAGCATCCTTTAACCTTTACAAAAGAGATGGTTGAGCAATCATTTGTGAAAGGATTTATGATGTTCCCTTCTTTATGATTCCCACGTCCATCTTCATCAAGTCTAAGAAGATTGGATCCTTCTCAATTCTCATCATTGATAGAATTGCTGGATCCTTTCTACTTAGGGCATCCGCCACCTTGTTCGCTTTCCCAGGGTGGTAATGTATTGAACAGTCATAATCCTTGATGAGATCTATCCATATTCTCTGGTGCATATTAAGCTCTTTCTGTGTGAATATATATTTAAGACTCTTGTGGTCAGTATATATCTCACATTTCTCTCCATAGAGATAATGCCGCCAGATTTTCAAGGCAAAGATCACCGCCGCCAACTCCAGATCATGCGTTGGATATTTTCGCTCATGGATTTTCAACTGCCTTGAGTCATAGGATATCACTTTATCATTCTGCATCATTACACATCCTAATCCCTTCTTCGAAGCATCACTGAATATCACAAAAAGCTCCCCACTTGTGGGTAAAGTGAGCACGGGTGCAGTGATAAGCCTCATTTTCAACTCCTTGAAGCTTTCTTCGCATTCATCACTCCAAGCAAACTTTACTCCCTTTCGAGTTAGCTTGGTAAGAGGGTTGGAAAATCGTGAGAAGTTTCTCACAAATCTTCGATAATATCCAGCTAACCCCAAGAAGCTACGGATATCAGTTACCGATGTTGGCCTCGGCCATCCCTCAATTGGATCTGTTTTGGAGGGGTCCACAGATATCCCATTTCTTGTGATGATATGGCCCAAGAATAAGACCTCCTTCAACCAGAACTCACACTTGCTGTACTTTGCATAGAGCTTCTCCTTGCGCAAAGTCTCTAGTACAGTTTTTAAATGCTCCTCATGGTCCTCCTTGGTTTTGGAGTATATTAGAATATCATCTATAAAGACTACCACAAATTTGTCAAGGTAATCTCTAAAGACTCTATTTATCAAGTCCATGAATATTGCTGGAGCATTGGTGAGTCCAAAAGGCATTACTATGAATTCATAGTGCCCGTACCTTGTACGAAAAGCAGTCTTGGGGATATCTTCCTTCTTCACCCTTACTTGATAATATCCCGACCGCAAGTCCACCTTGGAGAAGTATTGTGCTCCACGTAGCTGATCAAACAAGTCATCGATTCTTGGGAGAGGATACTTGTTCTTTATCGTGATTTTTTTAAGTTCACGATAATCGATGCAAAGCCGCATTGACCCATCCTTCTTCTTGACGAAGAGGACTGGTGCACCCCATGGTGATGCACTTGGGCGTATAAACCCTTTATCCAGATTCTCCTGTAGTTGTTTCTTCAGCTCTTCAAGCTCAACAACAACCATTCTATATGGAGTCTTGGATATTGGTAGCGCCCCAGGTATAAGTTCAATTGAGAACTCAACATCTCTTCTTGGAGGAAGACCAGGAAGTTCCTCGGGAAATACTTCAGCGAATTCCCTCACAATAGGCATTTCATCAAGGGTGGTTTCTTCCTTGGACTCAATCATCTGACCCAGATATGCGTTCTCATAAGGTAGTAATATCCATACTTGAGATTATGGAGCTAAAGGATATTCATCTTCCTCCTGACACTTGTAAAGAATCGGGGGTCGATTCTCCATATGGAGTGTGATTTCCCTCTCCCGACAATTTATGTTGGCTCTATATAAGGAAAGCCAATCCATGCCAAGAATTGCATCAAATTCCACCAAAGGGAGTATGAAGAGGTTCGCCGGGAAATTCAATCCACAGATTATAACAGGGGAGGACTTGTACTCATGGGATGCAATGATTGCCCCATTTTCCGTACTCACCGACATCTTTACTTCCATGATTTGTGGTGGTGCTGTGATTGTTCTACTAAACATTCGAGATATAAAAGAATGCGTAGAACCTGAATCAAAAAGTACATTCTCTATTCTTGAATGAATAACTAGCGTACCTGTCACCACTTAGTTTTCGGGGTTCCCTTCGGCAGAAGTGATGGAAAAAGTTCTTCCTTGCTGTCTTGGAGGTTGTTGGTTGCCTCCGATAACCCTTGGATTAGGGCACTGATTCGCAAAATGACCCGGTTCTTTGCATTTGAATCATTGAACAACGCGTTGAGGTTCGAGCGGAGCGTTCCTCTCCTCTGTCGCAGCCACGGGTCCTTCTTGCTGACAGTTAACAGCTAGGTGCCCTTCTCTTCCACACTTGAAGCATTTTCTTGTCCCCCTAAGGCAATTTCAATGGTGCTTCTTTCCACACTTTTGGCAAGTAGGGTGCTGGAATTTCTTAGCGCCGTTGGATTTATCCATTGGACCACCAGCATTGAAGTCCACCTTACGCTTCTTGTCCCCGTGATACCCCTGTGATTCTCTGATCTCCATTTCAACCTTGACGGCACATCGGACAATTTCCTCATAGCTGTCGAAGTCACGGATCGCTAATGCTTTCCGCAAGCTAGGCTTCAGCCCACCAAAGAAGCGGTCAACCTTGCATTCAGGGGTAATGACAAAGCCGGAAGCGTATCGTGCAAGCCTTGTGAAGTATGCCTCGTACGCTCCCACAGATTCCTCATCTTTCTTCTTGAGGGAAAGGAAGTCCCTTTCCATCTTAAGACGGAGGGTGCGTGGAAAATATTTATTGAAAAACATCTTCCGGAATTCCTTCCATTCCAAATCCTCGATCTCCTCCTCAGGCTTCGTATTTTTGATCAACATCCACCATTGATCAGCTTCACCCTCCATACGATAAGCTTCCAGGAGAACCTTCTCTTTTTCAGAGCATTGGAGGATGGAGAATATCTTTTCAATGGAGTTGATCCATTGTTCAGCGATTGTGGGATCGGATGATCCACTAAAAGTAGGAGGCCTTTGTCTCATGAAGCTTTCAATAGCTACTTGTTCTTTCTTAGGGGGGGTTGAACGTTCCTCTTGACCAGTGTTTCTATTCCAAACTTGAGTTAGCTGAGAGATAAGCGTGACAAAGTTCGCGATTCCCACTCCCATTGGATTGGGCATCTCATAAGTACAATCATCACACTGATCTTCACAACGGTTATTAGCCCGAGTTCTCCTATTACCGGCCATTGGATGGAATAAAAGAAAGTTAGGGGTAACACATAAAGGGTAATCCAAAGACAAAAGTTGATGACTTATAAATAAACTTTAATCTCTTTAACTCATGAGTATATAGGATTCAATCCAGGCTTTTCATGATCTACCTTCTAACATAAATTCTTAGGGGCATTTTTCCCTTAATAAGGGTTCATACTAAGATTGTGAATTTATCAAAACATATCCCCCGGGAGTGTCGTAACCAAGAGTGCAGCAAGGCCCGTTGTCCTGCACCAGTTCCCGTTCGAGTCTAGCTCAAAGCGGTGTTTTCGGGTTTTACCCCTAGGATACATCTGTGCCGGAGCCGCCTCTACCTTCTCGTATCCAGACAGGGATGTGTTTGTTTGATAAACCACTTACTTAGTATTTACCAAAACATAGGGATGTTTTTATTATGCATAGTCTTGTATCTAAGGCTTTACTGGGGTTTCCTAATCCCAAAAATAACTAAACCCATCCTCTGATACCAACTATGACAACCCTGCTTTTTATTACAACTTAAACATGCTTTATTACATAAAACTTCACTTGATCCAAAAAAGAAGATCGAGAGGTTTAGTGTCTTTGGGGCTTAGGATCATTACATAAAAACTTTAAACTTTAAATACAACATCTTTATTGAAAACTTCCTTTACATGACCACTACATTCATTCGTACTTATCATTGCATGGGATAACCTGAGGACATGCATAAGAAAAGGGTGAGCTATAAAGCCCAGTAAGGGAGTAAACAATGAATAACATGAGGAGTGAAATACATGTTAGGCAATAGGCATATCAATAGAGCATAATAGAAACATGAACATAAAGGCATGATAAAGCATGATAATCATAACATGGAAATGTGGCAACAACACTTAACATTGAATTAGCATGAGCCAAGGCTCATTGCACATGGAGCATGAGTAAAACCTCATTGCACTTGAAGCATGAGTAAACCCTAGTTGCACTTGAATTATCATGAGTAAACACTCATTGCACAGGACGTATCATGATACTATACTTTACCCAATGCATTGGAGCGCTATAAAGGGCGCACCCTTCTTAAACATTTCATTTCGTGCATTTGTGTGCCACATGGATCATAAAACATGGATTCATAAAACATAATCATTTCTTCCATGATAAAGGAATGTGGAATTCATACATGAAAATTTATAATCAATATGTAAATGTGCATAAAGGAGAATACCCTTGATGGAGAAATGGGCATGGTATTCACTACACAAATACATTGGCTTAGAAAATCGGTGCGATTTCGGCAGCGTAACGGCGTGACATAAGAATTCATAAAAAAGGTTGATGAGAGAGAAAGGGGTTCCTCATCATATTTACATGTAATGGACAGTAAGGAGATCATGTATATACATGTCCCAACAATAGAAATGGAATTTAGATTCATGATACAAAAGTATTGCTTGAATGTAAAAGAAGAGAGAGAAGTTCCTTTCGGAATTTCGGCATAGTAACAGGTGTACATGAGAGGCATTTAATGAAAGATAAAGGGTTCTACCATAATTAAAACAATAAGAGGGAAGTATGGGGGAGGTTTGAAACCATACCCCAACATTCATAATTGAAATTAAAAGGGAAATACAACTTAAAGAAAATTGACAAAAATGAGAAAGGAAGAAAAAAACCCTTACATGGAAGTGTGCTTCCAAAAGCTAGAGAGAGGCTTGTGAGAGGCTTCTTGGGAGCTTGGGGCACCTTGAGAGGATTCTAGAGAGATTAGGGCAGAGGTTGGACGAACTTCAAGGGATTTGAGTGAGGAGGAAGTGGGAGCTTGGGTGGGTTTATATAGGAAAGGTGAGAGAATTCTTTATTATTTAGGTTTGGGACCCCTTATATTAAAATAATCCAAACCACAAACCATCCCATGGTATTTTCCCATGGTTTCTGGAAAAGGAAAGAGGAAAAAAATATTTTACAAGTCAAAGGTCTGAAATTATTAAAAAATTAGGGTTGCTTATGTGGAGGTGAGTCACACTCCCATGGAAATTAATTTAAAAAGGCAAAGTGTTGAATAAGTCTTGAGGGCTCCATTAATGCTTTGAAAAGTAAGTCAAACAAACCCAAAACCTTATTATTTTAATGATAAAACACATATTGGCCGAACATAAGGATTATGGTATTTTATTATATCACCATTGGGTCATTCTGATGTCATAAAACACATTATATATTTAAATGGTATTTAATTTTTACCCAAAAATTTGACTGTCTCATAAAATTATGAAAAATTCACTGTTGGATAATTTCGACATCCTGATTCCAAAAATAATATTTATTTTATCTAAATAATTTTCTAAATATGTGAATTTCACTTTTAAAATAAAAACCGACATTTATAAAAAAAAATCACGGGTTTTGACAGAAATGGCTTTCAAACCTTAATAAAAATTTTAATTGCATTCATAAAATTACAAGATCATTTATATTTAATAAAAATTAATTTAATATTAATAATAATATTAAAATATTATTTAATTCAAAAATCCTTTAATTTAATAAAATATAATTCTTAATTAAATAATAACTAAAAACACTATTTGTACTTTAAAAACTAATTACAATGTATCAAAAAAAATTATATTCATTATTATATACAAAAAATAATGTACATGAACATGGTGCTACTTATTTGTTACATAACCCCTTAAAATAGCCGCATAAGACCTAAGGGTAAGGTGTGCGATGGTGACAGACTCTTGGGGTTGCTCGGATAACATCGCTCGAGTGGTAATCTCTATCAACTTCCATTTTTCCCGTAGACGATCACGTTCGAGCTTGACTTGATGAAGCTCAGCTTGGGCTTGGTCAAGGGCAAAGCCCAAAGACGCCACCTCTTTTCTGAGATCCGACAAATGGGCTTCGTAAGGGGCAATTCTACTGGATGAGGCCATCGCTTCCTTTGTCTGAGTAGAAAAGGTTTCGTTAAAGCCTTATATTTATACTACTCAGATGATCACTGTTCAACGGCTATAAAAGTAACGGTCACAAATATTAACATAAAACTAAAGAAGTTTCCATCTTATAAAAACATTTTTTTCTATAAAGAAACATTTAACTGGATCAAGAGGGATTTTCCATTAATGAAACTTTGGGTCGTTACATCCTTGACACATAGGTTTTTGAATATACATACCTTTATGATTATTACATAAACATCCGTGGGGATTTATTTCTCACATACACGATGATCATCCATAACCCAAATGGAATTATTACCCAAGGTGTATGGCGTAATCCAACAATGAAGACCATAGTGACCTCATCCCACTTACAGGTAGGAATGGGTAATGGATAGAGAAAACCAGAGGGACTTTGATGCTCTGCTTTCACATGCTGGCATGTTTAGCATCATGACACAAATTCTGTTATGTATTGTCTCATACCAGGCCACCAGAACTTTCAATGGACATCATAATAAATATTATTGCCCCCCGAATGGACATCCCACTAAGACTGGTGGTTGTCCTCCATCACCACCTTCCCCAGAGATAACGAAACTACTAAACAGCCATTAAAGCACATGATGCCCTTACGAGACGACAACCAATTATAGGATGTCTCCCCACCATAAAGAAACTTCATTGACCACTAAAAAATCTCATCACTATGTTATTCCCACTAGAATCAACTCCAATAGAGAAGGAGTCAACTAGAAACTCACCAAAAACGCACCTACACTGTGTTCCCTAGTATCCACAAGCATATGATAAAATAGCCCCATAAAAGTCTACTCATCACTGGACTTCCTCAAAGCCTGCACTAGAACTCTTCTATGTAAACTATCAACCACCACATTACCCTTTACTTGGGTATTGATAATGTCAAAGTCGAACCCCTGCAAGTACTCTATCAAACAATGTTGCCTCAAATTGGGGTCCTTCTATAAGAAGATATAGGCCACGCATTTCTGATCAGAGTAGACCATGAAAATATCCCAATGATGTAGTGATGCAATGTATTCAAAATATGATTCACCACTACCTACTCTAAGTATTGGGTTGGGTGGTTCTTTTAGTGTGGTCGGAGTTGGCGAGATCCATGTGCCACCACGTGATCATCCATCATTTGCACGCACCCAAGACTTATACCTGAAGCATCACAATAAACCACATATCCCTTTCCAGCCTCTGGAAAAATCAAAATGATGGAGGTAGTCAACAACCTCTTAAGATCCTTGAACGATGCCTATCATTCTGGGCCCCATACAATCTTCAACCCTATCCAGGTGAGTGTGGTCATCAGTGAAGCAAGCCGAGATAAATCCTGAATGAATCGCCTATAATTACCAGCCATGCCACGGAAACTCCTTATATAGAATACATTCATTGGTTACTCCCATGAAATAACTGCACTAATCTTCTCAAGGTCCACTGAAACCCCCTGCTCAGAGATCACATGCCCCAGAAGTCTCAGTTCCCTGATTCAGAGAGTGCACTTTGATAACTTTTCATAGAGGCGGTGATCCCGCAATGTGCCCAAGATGATCCTTAAGTGATGTTCATGTTTCTCCTCCATGCCATAGTATACTAGAACGTCATACATGAACACAACAATGAATAAATTGAGATAATGTGGTAACACCTTGTTCATGAGTTCCATAAAGACCATAAGAGCATTGGTCAGTCCGAAGGGCATGGCCAAAGACTCAAAGTGGTGGTGGCTCCTTCAGAAGGCTGTCTTCAGGATATCTGCCTCTCTCACCCTAATTTGATGGTATCCCGAAAAAAAGTATATTTTTGAGAACCTTTTTTCCCTCTTCAACTGATTAAAAAATTACCTATTCTGGGAAAAGGGTATTTGTTCTTAAATTTTACCTTATTCAGCTTCTGGTGGTCAATGTACAACCAGAGAGATCCATCAACCTTTTTGTGAACAACGTAGGGGTGACCCAAGGAGAGACACTCGGGCGAATGAATCCTTTGGATTCTATGTCATACACCTATATCATAAATTCTATCATCTCAGTGGCGGTCATACTATATGAGGGAAGAGATATCGACTGTGGTCACAGTGCCAGATCAATTGAAAACTCCACATCCTTCTCCGAGGGAAAACATAAAATATCAACTGGGAATACATCTGAAAACCCATCCACCACATGGAGATTTCCGATCTCTAATTGAGGAAGACCACTAGTCTTTGGATGTGCCCTATACTAGCTCTACTTAAAAGCTGACCCATCCCTAGCAACATGGACACCAAATGTAAATATTCCCATCCTCGATATCTCTAACTATACTAACACTCCTCTTGGAGTCATTGAACCTACCATGCTTAAAGGTGGACGTGCCACCCTTCAGATGAACTAAAAATGACCTAGACATCCACATTGGTAACAAGGCTTCAGAGGAAGTGGGCATGTTGTTTGGATGTGCCCCAGTTTCCCGGAAATTTGGCACACGACTGATCTTACAATATAATCCCTAGATGAAAACTTCCTGGACGAGTTGCCTGAACTTCCACCTCCCATATTCAACTGATTCTCCCGTTTCATCTTCTTCATTATGGAGCTTCCACTTCCAACTACTGATATATTTCCAAAAAAACTAGCCCTATTTTTACGATAGATCAACACCATACATGCCCGATCAAGAACATAGGCATAGGTCCTCAACCTAAATAGTAATACATGAGAGTATATCTTTGGTTTCAAGCCTTTATCAAACCTATGAACATTAAATTGATCATTAGAGACAATTTCAAGGGCATAAGTAACCAACTCAGCAAAACAGTTGGTGTAATCCATCACAGAAATGTTCCCCTGAACAAGGTCTATGAACTCTCGAGACCTGACATATGCCAAGTCCTCAAAGTAGTGTTGTTCACTGAAGAAGACCTTTAAATATCCTCAATAGATCTCCTGATTCTTCCCATTCTAAAGCACTGACTCCCACCACTTACGTCTGGGTTCCTCCAACAGAAAGGATGCACACATCACCATAAGATCCCCAGGTATTTCCAGAAACTCAAACATATGCTTGATCTTCTTGAGCCCTTCCTCTTCATCTTGGGGTTCTGAGCTTCCTCGGAATGTAGGTGGCTTGTTTTTTTAGAAACACCCAAGCATTATCTTCTCTTGGACCCATATATTCTACCCTAGAAGAAATTGGAGTAGAAGTCGGTCCCTGTTGCAGAGCTTGGACAGACTGGACCACAGCCTCGACTAGCCTCTGATCAATTAGTGTTGGGGAACTCTCTCTGACATCCTCCAGTGAGTGCATGGTAGCTTTTCAGGGACACATGTTGCTACAAAATCCAATATGCACAAAATAATAATCAATACAACAATTCTGAAAATTTAAATCAAATACATAAAATATAAA
The DNA here is from genome assembly GCA_963277665.1 of Viscum album. NCBI lineage: Eukaryota > Viridiplantae > Streptophyta > Magnoliopsida > Santalales > Viscaceae > Viscum > Viscum album. The sequence continues at coordinate 242,860,875 of OY728135.1, read as the reverse complement.
TAATCGAAACACATTTCAGTAATAATAGAAAAAATAACTCCACCCCCTCCTGATGTACAAGTGTTGTCTACATCCCACACGTATCACCTGGAAGTGAAGTCAATCCGTAAATTCCAACGTCCCCTGGTGACTCAAGGTCTGCCACGAGGGTTGTAGACTATGCACCCTAATCACGAACAAAACACTGAGCCCCAAAATTCCTAGCTCATTTTTATCCCAACTTATCCCAAAAAAGCAATATAATCATAAAACATTATTCTCATTTGATACCAATTTTCCACGAACAAAATATGGTCACCACCAATACCAGCACAAAACCCATCTTGCATCAACTCCCGAAGGCTGTTCCCTATCCCCACAGACTGGAACAAGTTCTCAGGTATCATTTATCTTGGATTGAGAATTCTTTACCAGAATATGTATATATAAAACATCAAAAAAATTTAATAAAATGAATCTGAAAAATTCATACCAACAAGGCTTATACAAAAATCCAAAACTGAATACATAAGTTCAAATGCAATAAAAAATGTCCAAAGAAATAATGAAACAGTAGAAAAACAGCCCCATAGACTCCACAACATAAGGGGTTATTTGACACATACATGACTCATTTTAAAGGAATTTTTAATTTAATTTCCATTCTTTTTTTTGTGGTTTACCATGCATTTTTTGGGGAATGGGTGAGTTTTCAGGATTTCGGTCAAACCATGAGCCCATTTCCAAATTTAAAAACGAATTTTGTTTTCATCATAAATTTTTCATTTTTCAATATCTTGTACCAATTAAACTTATAAAATACCCTCCCCTAACCTATTAACACCAGATAAATTAATTTGGACCCTTTAGGACTCAATAATCATGGTAGATTTGGGTTTTTATTTAAGGAATTGGGCCATCTTGAAATCCCATTTCCATTTTTGAAATCAAATTTTGATTAGTCAATAAATTATTCAATTTTAGAGATATTTTGGTGATTCCACCTCTTAACCTAGACCACTTAACCTAGGATCGCCCCCACTCTCTTCTTTATCTGTTTGGATATCATTGTCTTCTAGGATTTGGTCGAATCATATTAAGCGCCCTCAATTCGACCAGATTTAAAAAGGTATATTGATTTCTTCCTAACTCCTTAATTTCTCACCCTCTTTCCCCATTACAGTTCATAAATTACCCCCTCATCCTTATTTGAACCTTTATTGATGTTTTGACTGTTTTCAAATCCATCTACTAGTGTATGTGGGGCGGTCCATTAAGATCCATCAAGTAAGTGATTCTCTTTCATTCATCTTTCAATATTCTTAGGGTTTCATTCAATGTTTTTAGGGTTTATTACCTAATCCACGAGGTTACAAATTTACATTAACTGGGGTTTCGATACTAGGGTTTAACCTTGAGTTTTCATGGCCAATTCTTGTGGTTTTAGGTTTTATCTATGTCTCTATTGGTGCAGAGGTGGTGCAATTTGATTTTCTAATGATGATTCAAGCGTTATCATTATATTGGTATGTGATTACATATTTATAAAATTTATGTGAATTATACTATGTTTTTTTATATTTTATTTTTATTTTATTTTATTATGGCTGTAGAAATTAGTTTTAGTGGCGTTTGTATGGAAAATGAGTGTGAAGTGCCATTTTTAGGTGAATTTTTGTGGTATTCCTAGAAATCCTTTAAGGGTTCAATTGAAGATTCCCTCTAAATAGTTATTTGATTTTATTGAACATTAATGGGTTTGAAATGCATGTTTTCATTTTTATCCCCTTTGGTTTTTTCTGTGAAAATGTGTTTTAATGGTGTTTGTGGAGCATGTGATTTTTAAGTGCCGTGTTTGTGTGAAAATGGCGGTTTTACTAAGTTATCATTTCTTGGTTAACTTGGGGATGCCAAAAAATTGATTTTTTGGTTTAATTGTAATATATTGTGATTAAGTTTTAGTTTTTGAGATTTAAAATTGTTCACATATTGTGAAAAGTTTGTTTTTAAAGTGTTTTGGGTGCAAAACAATGCGAGGTTTTGAGAAGAAGTTTTATTGAAAATCAAACTATTTTGTTTTGTGTTTTAAGTGGTATGAAATGTGTGTAGCTACTATACTGATTTTATGTTACCAATAGTGGTCTTTGATATGAAAATGGATTTATGTGGCATTCTCGAATTTTTTGAGCACAAATGGGAAAGCCCAGGTTCCTAGGTGGCACAGATGTGTACTAGTACGTCTAGTGGACCATATGAGTTTTGTCCCTATTTCACTTATCATTTGGATAACGAAGACTCTAACTGAACTATATGTATGATTATTGGGGACCACTAGGTTATGGGTATGTTCCCTACTAGTGTATTGTTCACAATAATGGATTTTACTATGGTTACTTAACACCGAGGTACAAGGTACATGGGGCTCGAGACTATCTAGTCCCTAAGGGTGTTCCCGGTTTTTGTTTATCATTGGATTTGTTGTATTTTACCTTGTCTTAGGGTGTGTTTGGAAGTAGATTACAGTAGCTAAAATTTATATTTTAATGTGTTTACATTCTTAAAGTTTTACCTTTATAAATATTTGGAATTGAAAATTTCATTTCTTAGAAACTGTCACTGCTTTCTTTGCATATTAAAAACTACTTGTCTTTTCACCTTTTATTGCATTCTATTTAGAATCATTAGGTGGTATCCTATTGGTCTTAGTCTCACACCCAACTTACATCCCTTGTGTGTAAGTAGACTTTATTATTCCTGACTCAGGTAATGGAATGGCTTTGGGTGATGGAGGTCTAGGGTGTTAGTCCCCATCTTCGAGGTAGAGTTGTGGAGACAACATGGGGTTGATGACACCTTGTCGTGTGCAGTCTATGTGGATGTTTTTATACTGTTTATTTGTGTATTTGGACCATTTTCATTTCATTTGAACTTATGTATTCAGTTCTGGATTTTTTATAAACATTTTTGGTATGAATACTTCAGATTCATTTTATCAAATGTTTTTGATGTTTTATGTATACATATTCAGGTAAATCATTCCCAAACCAAGATAAATGATAGATAGGAACTTGTTCCAGACCATGGGGATAGGGAAAGACCTTCGGTCCATGACACAAGATAGGTTTGGTGTCGGTATTTTTGGCTACTAGAATCGGTTCGTGACATATATATTACACCATAACATATGAAAACTATATCCTTTTCTATTGGTGAGGAGGCATCAAATTATATAGAAAAGGGGAGATGAATATTCGGTCCAAATTTTGATCTCTGCACATTTTCATATGTGTGATTGATTAAATGGATGAATTGGGATGATATTTATTCATTAAAGTTATTTATATACTTATCGATGATCACACACAACATTTTATCTTTATTAGAAATAGAAAAAAGGGGCTATGTCTGATTTACTCTAGAAAGATTAGTCTATCCAAGTTACTATTTGAATTCCAAGCCTCTAACGTACCATACATTTATGACCATTAAAAATGAAGATTTATGCACGCTCATAGTTAATAATAATTTTTACTAGGATACTATCTAGAACTGTATTTAATTTCAAATTGATTGGGTTGTCCTATTTGATATGTTTTTACTTCTTTAAAAGTGTCCAAAATTGTCTAATGTTTTCAAGGCTTGGCTTGTAAGAAGGTTTTTGGGAATCACCGAATGGATTGAAAATTGATTCTATAATAAAAAAATGTATACAAAAATTTATGGAATCATAATAAAATTAATTTCTAAAATACAATTTGTGTATTAATTATTATGGATAAAATATATTGGAAAATTTAAAAGTTAAAATATAAAAAATTCACTAATGAAATTAAGCTCAAAATACTTCTAAAAGATAGAAATGTGACAATAGAACATAATATGAGACTATGGTGTGATTATATACCTTGAATTATTGTATAAAAGTTTTTAAATAATTATTTTTATCACTCCCCTATACTTATACATTGAACTCTGAGACAATCATTTATTTCTAAGGTTAAAAAAACTTCACAAAAGTATAAATGAAAACATAACTCAATTATCACATATAAGGATATATCATGCCTCCTCCACGGATAAAAATTACATAAATCCACAAAATAAATAAAATTCCCTTCAATATCAGGTTAATAATCACATTCATTTCATACCTATCTCCTTGGAATAATATTTTTCTAGTCACTCAAGGATTTTTTGGAGTTTTCTCATTGCCAAGAAAATTTGGTATCTCTATAGGCATTCTATCGTCATAATATCTCGATTTCATAGTGTCAAAAATGATTTAATAATAAAGGTTTTTATGGTTTTTCTATGGAAGATGGTTGGTAGATTTTAAATCTAATAACATTAGATAGAGAATGAGGGGGTTTATGCTCTAATGTGAACTAAATGGATGAAAAGGATTTTGCTCAAGAATGATGTTCTCATCAATTAGGTCAAAAATAAATCACATGCATACACCTATTGATCTCCTTGCGATGTTCACACTTAGAATACAATCATAAATGATAAATTTATCCCATATTTTTCCCATTTTATCATTTTTTAGCTTGAATTCAGTTCTGAAATTCTCTTCTGAGTTATAGTTATAAAAATAATAGGAAAATTGTTCTCTTAAAATTTTGGTCAAATCCACACCAAATATTTTAATGATAATTCTAGAACCCCTCAATTATTCCATTATGAAATTTATTCAACTTAATAATAAATAAACATGACAACACATTCATTTCATAGAAAACAATTTCTTCAAATAGAAAAAATATGTCACATCTCCTCCCTACTCCACTATCATGTTCAATAATAATCAACAATATAACTTCAAGAGCAGGTAGAAATGGGATAAAATTTAACACCACAAAGTTTCTTAAAGAGTAAATTTTACTAAATAACATATAACATCTTGATACATTATTGTATAATTAATATTTTTAAATTATTTTATATCTTTAAATTTATGATATTATTTGTTATCTGGCATCACAGAAAACAAATACAGTCTTTGATATCTTTCATTACATGCATGACCGAGTTTAACTGAAAACCGTATATTATTAAAATATCATTATTTAATATAATAAGATATAACATACCCGTTAAATTCACATTTATGTATATAATTAATTAAATTATTATTATAAATATATATTATAAATTAAATCAATATTTTTATATTCGTATAATAGATTTTATAAGAATAAGATAAGAAGAGACTTGCTTTTATGAAAAAAATATATTTCTCTAAAATAGAAATTTTACTTTTAATGGAAAAACTATTTTAAAAAGATATTTTTTCCAATTTATAAATTTTATATGTCATAATAAACGCAATTTTTGAATTTGTAACATAAAAAATTTCATAGGGTGATTTCTTAGTACTTTTCTGTGAATTTTCATTTTTAGATGATTTGTTAAAAATATTGAATATTAATTTATTTTTTTTATTTTTTTTTTATTTTTTGACATAGGTTAAGGGAGTGGAAAAAAATAAAAATTATAACTAGTTGTACATGGGGAGGATCGACACTGAGACCTCGGGAAACACCGCAATAGGGAAAACCACTTGTCTTCACTAAAGGGGAAAATCAATTCCAAAATGTTTTTTCATCCAATTTATTTATAAGGATAATTTTTTTTTTGGTATTAAAGTTTATATAGATAAATATTACATATATTAAAACAATTTAGGTCATTAGAATAAATTTTACATTGAATTCTTATATAAAACATTTCAATCTCTATTACATTATTACTTAATAATCTCCCTTTATCGTTCCATCCATGAGATTAATTTAAAAATATTTTCTACCACTTCTATGATTGGAATTTGGAAAAATGGATTAAATATTTCAAATAATCCATATTTATATTTATAATATTGTAATAATAGTTTGTGGACAAAAATATTAGTTAAATTGATTAAAATTAATTACACTTATTAAAGAAACAATTAGTTTAACAAAAGACTAAAACTTAAACATAAAACCCAAAATGACATAGAAACATGTACAAAATCAATGTTTTGTTCATATTTATACCATATAATACCATATATTGATTTTTTTTATTTATTACACATTATATTTAAAATATCAGAGGAATTCCCTTTTAAAAAATTTACAAGAATGTCACTCCTCCCCCACTATAAAACGAAACTCAACCCTCCATCTTATTCAAACCACTCAAGCCATTTGGATAACAAAAAATCTGATAAAACATTCTCCTAACATAATTACCATAATATTATAAGCCTCACTATGGTCTGAAATCAATCCAAGGATGTATATCGGTATAAACCAAGTGGAGTTTCCCTCATAAGAGGTAACGTTCTTCAATAATCTATTTTTTTTCATTTACTTATCCAACCTTTAAATTATTATTATATAATTCATATATAATAATATCATTATACTAAATAAACTATTAGTTTCTTAATTATTTATACCTAAAAAATAACACATATCCATCATAATTGGATCCACAATCATCATTTGTGTGTACAGTAGACTACAACCTCGCGAACCGATGTCGATCATTCTTCAATTTACAACCATTAAAGGTTATAATAATAATGGATATGTATTTTATATTTTATATTTATAGTATTCATAATGTATTTATTCTTTTGTAATTATTTTATAACACATCACATTATGCACTCTATTTTTTTGTGAATACGATAACATCGCCTGTGGGTGTGTGGACTACCGCATCCTCAAAGAAATGAGATTCATTCATGATATAAAAGGAATTTATAAAGGATATTTTTTTTAAACATAGGCGATTGATATGAAATAAATTTGATAATGGATTTATAATACAAATATATGTATAATTTAATATTCATTCTTTTAAATACGATAAATAAATTGATGCATTATTCATACGTATGTACGACCTACTGTATCCATGAATGATGTATTTAATTTCTTATATAAAAAATAAGGGATTATTCTAAATATACATATAAAATATATAAATGATATTTAGGTCATGTTTTCCATTCTTTAGATGATAGAATAATGATTTAATTAATAGGGAAAACAAGTAACAAGTCAAAACATACTTGAAAAACTAGGCAATTTACACCCAAAATGGTTAGGATAATGAAATTTTGTTAAAAACATGTAATAAGATATATAAGAAGTTAATATATTGATTTATAAATAAAAGTATTGTTATTTTATAATTTAGTGCCATTTTAAAAACCCTTATACATGAGTTTAAAGTATTTTTACCTAAAAAGGAAACACAAGGTAAGGGGTTCTTGTCCCATTTTTTTCCAAGACACATACACATTTTTCACTACTTAATTGTTTTGTGTGGTGTATACACTACCACTGTTTTATTTAAAACCATGAATAAATTTACCTTATGTTTTCTAAAAAGTATTATTTTGACTTTTCTATTCCTTTTTTTATTTACACACACACTTTACAAATTAATTTATATTTTGTTTTATCTTGTTCACCTTAATGAAATTTTTTACATTTTATTATTACAATTTTTCATTTGAATACGATAGTAATAATAACAATAATATTTAATATACTACATGATTTTATTTATGACCCGAGATATAATCTACATCGTACTCACTAAATATAGTTTCCATCATACATTCTACTAAACTGATAATATAAATTATTCTCAAATTTCATAACAAAAATTAACATACTCATTTACTATTGATATTTTATTTTTCTTGTAATAAATAAATTCATTTCAGTCACACATTATCGTATCCAAAAAATAGTTTTTTTAAAAGGAAAACATTTTTAAAAAAATGGGTCCATGTATTATCTTTTGAAATACATTATGAAATGATGTCGTTGTTTTAGTTACAAGATGGTAGTTGTAGTGCTAGTGTCCAAGTACCTTCGCATTTTCAAGTTAAAATCCAAATATTGGAGGAAAATATGACTGTTGCAGCCAAATCCCTTTAAATACAATTTCATTTTGAGAAGATCATAACTTTTTGAATGAACTGATACACTATGAGATCTCTTCCAAAAAAATGATTTGTGAGAAATCCTTAATGTTATAAAAATGTGAACAGCTTGTTTGACATACTTTTAATCATCAATAGATTTGTTGTTCTTCTTATGACAGCGATCATTTGTGATTATGATCTTGGTATTCTGGGGAAAGAAAAACATATGTTACAATAATTTATGGATCGAGGGATTCCAACTCTAGGAAGACAGAGGTACCCATCTCGGTTTAATCGATGGCTTGCAGGGATAACAAGACATAAAATAATCATTATACCGAGGGATTTGTCTTCTTTGGGTAATATAGCCTTGCATAAAAGTATAAATCAAAAGAACTCTAACCTAGGTTATTAGATACCCTTCTGTTTAGGTTAAAATAATGGTATTCTTCAAATTTCTACTATATTGTAGAAGAAAGTGAATTATTTAATATATTCATATTTACATTACTCATTTTGATTGTTGAAACCAATTTGATTATAAAAAATTTATAATATATTGTTATTATAATATTTTTAATTACACAATATGATTCAGTATGCTTGATGATTGAATCATTGTATTGTTTTACAATGATCATCATAACCATTGTGATTACAATATTTTACACTCTTACTCTGTTTAAATCATTTAAACTCTGAATATAATTAATTTCATTTACTACATGTAGATTACACTGTCACAATCAACATGATTATGATACATTAATAGCCAGTACCAAATAATTTTTCAATTGATGTTTTAATACATTAAGAGTTTTTTTGAATTGAATTAGCTTCAATTACTTTTTAACTAAATACCTTTATGGATAAAAAAATTACACCTACAATTCACCACCCTATTGTATTTTTTTATATGCATATACATTCTAATCCAAAAATTGTTATCAAATCATGATTCTAGTATTTAAATAACTAATCATATATTATCTTACTTACATTTTCAATTTTAATTATATTTCTTTAATAAATATTTTGTTTATAAATATTTGTTACACTAACATGTATTGTGGGATTTGAGATTTTTTATTTTCTAAATGATTACAGGGCTTAATGTCGGTTCCATTGATAATCCCAATCCTACAAGACCACAAATTATAGATGGAAATGATAATTAATATTGTAGAGACAAAATAAATACCTTTTTAATTAACACTAGATTTAACAATGTTGGTATGCTGACTAGAGAGTATGAAATTCTTGAAAAGGATGTTATACTATTCACCAATCATGAAAAATAATATTATGAACTGGATTGTATGGTATGAATCACTTTCATTTGTTCAATGTCTATAAATATATATCCAAATTTCTTCCTGTGAGGGAGCCAATAATATTTTAAAGAAACCATAGATTACTCATTTTGGTATATCTAAATTGGTTGAGACTGGACGAGCTATGCTGAGGGAAGACTATTAGGATTTTTAATTTATTTATAGGGAACCTATTTGTAAACTAAAACATAGATTTATAAAAATTATAAACTGTTCACAATCCATGGGAGATAAACAACTAAATTAGGAAACCCTTATAGATAATATCATAAACATCATGTGGGATGAGTGGGGATAAAAAATAACTCATGTTGATGAATCTAGAATGGATACAAGTGGTACTCAGTATGAATTACATAAATCTATTTTGAAATATGAAAATAGATTGAAAATAAATGGATAAAAAGACCAGAAAAAATAATTTTGGATTTTATTTTACTACTACTATAAATCAGAAAAAATGCAATACTCCAAAGAAGGTCATTACGTATACAAAGGGAAAAATATGTGATTAAATCAGATTTAGGTGAATCGGAACATTCTGAAAATGAGTTATCTAATCTTGATCGAAGTAGGATGAAGATAATTTGAAAGAAGTATTTTCATTACAAATATAAAAAAACAGATAAATATAAGAATGATATCGAAGTTACTTGTTATGAATTCAATAAAGCTGGACACATTAGACCAGATTGAAAAAAGATAAAAAGAAATGAAATGAAGTAATGACATTATAAAAGTAATAAAAACTACTATAATTAAAATGTAAATAAAGTCTTAAAGAGAAATTACTCATGGATTGGTTGTAGAGGAGACTCTTTAGATGAATCCCTAGACAATGAAAACTCTAGACAAAAGAATATTGGTCTTCTTTCGAGAATACCTATTAAAAATCAACATTTCAGGGGAAATGTACATGTTGTTTAATCATTGAAAAATATGTATTTTAGTGAAACTTCTCCTGATATGAATGGATATATTTTTTCTGAGTAAAAAAATTTATAACCATAAGATAAGTCTTAACAATTATATGAAGAAGATTGTAGATTTGAAAAAGTACCCAAAAATAAAAAATTTAATTTTAATAAGAATATTGAAAAATAAAAGTAGACAATACATAATTTAATAAAAGATATATCATATGACTCTAAATATCATAATTATAATGGTTTTGAAATTTATTATACATCTAAAAAGAAATAGGAAACTAATTATTTAAAGGATAATCTTTCAAAAAGATTTTGAAAAAGTAATTTTTGAGAAAAATATTTTAGATTCCGATCACACTTATGAATCTAATAATAATTTGGATATGAATTTAGATTTAAGACTAAGGTATGAAATAATTTATTTAAAGAGAATTTTAAAAAAATTTACCACTGGTAGATAATGTTTTGACAAAATTTATAAACAACTTTGTCCATAAGGTAATAGTTCATGAATGAGATATACTCATTCAAACCATTTTTAGTGAAAATTATTTTTTTGCTAAAAATACACATTATGTACTAAGTGTCACTGTTGAGGTTATTAGAATAAAAAATTTTCCTTAAATAAAATATAATCATTGGGATTTCATAAATCCCATTTTTCAAAACAAATATGGGTTCCCAAAATTTTTCATTCTTACATTTCTGGATCCATAATGGTTTGGATTCTGAAAACCTAATTTTTTATTTTCATAAAAATAAATAAGTGCCATAAAAAATGTGTATATATAGTGAGTTTTCCTAGGACATGATAGGTATGAAAATATTCTTTGAAAAGATTATTGAAATGAATGATGAAAGAGTTACTTTTGGAGACGATTTTTAAGGAATGATTATTTTTAAAAATAATATTTTTCTTCATGGAAAATCTTTTAATTAAAATGTTTTATTTTTTAAGGGTCTTAAGCACTACCTTATAAGAATATGTCAATTATGTTATAATGGTTATCTTGGAAATTTTAGGGATTATAAATTTATAATTTAAAATTCCAAGCATGAATTTATTCTTTCTCCCCATTTACATGAGAATATATCCACACAATACAATGATGACCTTAGGAGCCAAGGCTTACCATGGATTAGTGCAATAGAAGATCAATCATGGTTATATGATAGAATGTTAGGACACTATAAAATTATGAACATATATAAATTATCTATGAAAATAATTTTTAAGTATCCCAATGAACATAAATTTTATTCTTCAAAATTATGCGACCTGTGTCAATATGACAAATGACATAAGTCAAGTATTAAATAAAATAATGATGTTTCAAATTCTGGGGATTAATAGTTGGTACACATCGATCTTTTTTGTCCAACACAAACTAGAATTATCAGAAGAAAGTATTATGTTTTTGTTTTATTAGATGACTATACTACATATAAAAGGATCTATTTTCTAACAAATAAATATGAATCCTATTGTTTTTTAAAACTTCTATATCAAAAGTTAAAAATGAGAAAAACATTCAATTTGAAACTATTACATGTGATAATGGTGTAGAATGTGTAAATTATGATTTTGAAACATTTGCAGTAAAAAATACATTACACATAACATTTCATCACCTACAAATCCTCAAAAAAAAGTTTTATTGAAAGAAGAAATTGTATTATTCATGAGATAAAAAGAACCATGTTGAGTGAGAAATCTATTGCAATAATATTTTGGGTTGAAGTTGTGGGTACTAAATGTTATTCTATAAATTGTGTTTTAATTAGACTACTTATTAATAAAACACCACATGAGTTATGGACTGGCCAGAAAAACAAAAGTATTATACTTGAAGGTATTTGGTTATAAGGTATTCATTCTGAATAGAAACGGTAACTTACATAAAAATGCACCCAAATCAGATGATTATATTTTATTGGCTATTTCAATACATATAATTCTTATATAGCTTTCAATAAAAATTATTGTACTATTGAGGAAATAATATATGTTACATTTTATGAAAATAATACTCAAAAAAACACAGCCTGCATATTCTAATGTGTTTCTTGAAATTGATTATCGTACTTTTTTAGAAAACACTTTTAATAAGGAAAATACTCAACAAAATGTTTCTGATGTAATCACTCCAAAATACATTCTATATTATATTGATGAAAAGGTTTTACTAGACCAAAATTAGTTGTTTCATAAGATTACTCCCCATGATATTATCCTTGGTGATCTAAATCAACCAATAAGGACTATAATTTCACTGTGAAATAAATTAGAAAATCTAGAATTTCTTTCACAATTCAAACCTAAATGTAATGATGAGGTTTTAGGTGATGAAGAATGTATTAAAGTTATGAAATATGATCTATGCTAATTCAAAAGGAATAATGGTTGGACCTTGGCTGAACGACCTAAAGAAACTTCTATAATTTGTGTTATATGAGTTTTCGAAAAAAAATGTGATGAAAATTGAATAACAATTAAAAATAATGAAATAATACTTGCTAAAAGTTATAATCAACAAGAGGGGATACATTAGGAAGAATACTAAGCTCCCATAGATGTACACAAATATATTCATTTACTATTAGTCTTTGTAGCATTATTTAATTTCAAAATATTTCAAATGTATTTAAATTGTTATTTTCTTAACCGATATATTCCATAGGTTGTTATTTTTGAAAAAACTAATGGTTTTAAAGATAAAATATGTCCTGAATATTTTTTCGAACAAAATAAATCATTATATGGTTATAAACATGATTTGAGATCCTAGTATGATAGATTAACATAGTTTTTTCATTAAAAAAAATTTCTAAAGTGAATTGAGGATACAAAAAATTATAGTAAAGAAATAAAATAAATTACTTTCATCATTTATATTTATGTCGATGATATTATATTTGGATCAACTTGGAATAATTTAATAGATTATTATTTGAATCTTATGAAATATGAGTATGAGATTAGTATAATGGATGATTTAACATTTTTTCATGGTCTTAAAATTTCTAAAAAACCAGAAGGGACTTATATATCCCAACATAAGTATATTAAATATCTTCTTAAAAAGTATGTATATGACAAAACTATATATATGACAAAACTATATATATTATTACTCTAATCGATAGCTCAAATACTCTTGAAATTGATGAAACATTACCACAAGTAGATCAAACAACTTTTTTAGGGATGATAATATGTCTAGTATACTTAACAGCTAGTCATCCAAACTTAATATTTTCAGTATTCTTATGTTCATGGTATCAATAAAATCTAAGATAATTCCTTGAAAATGCTTTTAAAATAATTTTTCAATATTTAAATTAATCTATGGATATTTTAATTTTTTTAATAATTAAGAAATGAATTAAAATTGAATAGTTTTTTTCATGCTGACCTTAGTGGTGGTAGAATGGGTAGAAAACACACATAAGGAACTTTTCATTTCATACGTGATTTATTAGTTTCTAGTCTAGTGAGAAAAAACACTCAGTAGCACTTTCCACTACTAATGCTGAATATGTGGTAGCTTGATGTTTTTTTTCTCAAGTGTTGTGGATGCAACACATACCCACTAATTATGGAATGATTTTTACTAAAACTCATATACTATGTTATGACACTAGTGCCATAGAATTATGAAATAACCATTCACATTACTCCCATGAAAAACACATAGATATTTAAATTCGCATTCTTAGAGATCAAACACTAAAAGGAGATATGATTTTACAATTCATTAGCATGCAAGAACAATGTGCTAATATTTTTAGAAAAAAAATACATTCTGATTGATTTGAATACATTAAATAGGATTTCAAAATGAATAATATATAGTAATCATTCACATCTACTCCTTTCTTAAATCATCCCATTACATTAAGTTACCCCTTTTCAAAGGGGGAGTACATATGTTTGATACAAAAAAATTCCTAGCTAATATATTTTTTTATAATAAATAATATTAGTAACAAAAACATATTGGTAATCAAAATTTCTCATTCTATGAATTTTTCTATAATCAAAATGTTAAATAAAAAATGTTTTTTCATAATCAAAATTTTTCTTAAATTTTTTTTGTCCAAAAACAATTTTATATATCATATTCAAAAAAACTATTGTTACCAATTTTATTCATTTAAAATAAAAAAAAATTTAAACCAAAAAATCAGTCTTGACATTCAGAAAGTTAGAATTTCTTACACCACTATTTTAATTAAATTTTGATTGTTTGTTCTTAATTTTATTTTAAAACCTTTATCGAATTCATCTTAAATCTGATATTTTTTTTAAAAACGCCAATAGATCAAATATTTTCTCAACCATTGGTTCTTATTTAACTAATATCTGCTGTAGAAGCACAATATTCCTAATTACTTTGTATATATAAAGGAACCATACATTTTACAACATCAGTTTTTCTATCCTTTATGTCAAAGATATTCTCCTCCTAAAATAGCTGAATCTGAATTTTTCCATCATCAGGGAAACTTTCTATATTCATGTTAGAGTCCACTACATGCACTCCCAATGATATACATTCACAATAGATAACTCCAAAGGAATTTTATTTAATTAATTTTCAAATAGAAAGGTTAGTTGAAATATAATTTTATGAGAAATATGATTCTTCTTTAAAAGGAATTATATAGTTTCAATGTTGTGGGTATGTTTCAATTGAAAACCCCAAAACTAGTAAGGATCTTTTCAATGTCAATGAAGTTTTATATTTTTATAAGACTGTGAAAATTGATGATGATTTGAATATTTCATTTTCTATTTATGAAAAACAATACTCTTTGTCTATAAATTGTGATGACAGTATTGTTGGAATACACTCTGAGGGAGATGATATTTGTCCTTCCAATAAGCTCCCAAAAGAAGAAGGAAATTTTAATAGGAAAAGAGTAGAATAATATCTTTTTTAGACTCATGAGGATAAAATAATGGTATATCATTTTTTTCAAAAAATAGTTATAAAAATATATGGATGAGAAGATTTGTAGATCCATTGAAGGGTAATTAGGAACCCCTCATGTTTTTATATATTTTCACACTCTACTATTTAGTCAATATGAGAAAATTTAATCTGATGGGATTCATCCTTTTGAAAATCATGAAATTGATATCTGGATCTATAAAATATCAATTTATTATGTTTCCTATAATTAACAAAAATCTTCTTACAGAATGATTTATGTTATGTAAAGTGGAAGTATATTTTGAAATGAAAAGTTATATAGTTCACTTTTTCAGTGATGATACGATCAAACTGGTGAGATTACATTTTAATACAGCATCAATGATGTTTGAAAAATATGCTAAGGCTGCACAATCTAAAGAAGTAGTTGGGGGAAATAAATAGGTCTCAAAACAATCAATGTCGATTATTTCTATGAATGAATGGAAAGAACAATCTGAATCAACTAAGAATTCAGAGAACAAAAAAAATAGGTGAAGTGGAATCTGTGTAGTGGAAGAAAAAAATAATAGAAAGAGGGTTACACCCAATTCAGCCTTGGCCTTACCGAGGCTCTTTCCAAAAAAATCATTCCTATGAAATTATCAAGTAAGAATAAAAGAAAAAGAGATTGAATAAGATAATGGATAATTCCTTTGATATCAAAAATATGTTAAAGGGAGTTAAGAAAGCTACTGCCAATATTGTTTTAAAACAACATTTTGATCAAAGGCCATCCATTCCATCTGGAAAAGAGAAATGAAAAATAGAAAAGAAGGGGATGAGGAAGAATTATCTCCACCAAATAAAACACAAAATAATCCTCCAGAATATGTTTAAGAAATTTATTTAATAAAAATTGATGAATATGTTTATGTGGAATAAGAAATAGATGATAAATATGAAGAACAGTAATAAGTGTAAGAGAACGAAAATCAAGAATAATTTGTTTACAGTGAAGGTCCTTCAATGAAAATTCTCTTGGAATATTCTAATGAAATATCTTTTAAATTTACATTACCATGTATGCAATCATCAAAACATGTTTCTAATGAAATTTTAACTATGAAATTTATTCATATTTTAGAAATAGAAGAATAAAAGGAGTCTGATGGAAATAATAAAAATCATTGAAGGAATTTTCCCTTCAAACCCATTACAATGAGCTTCCTAATTTTGAAGAGGATACAGATTGTGGAAGAATTATGTTAATAAAAGGAGTACAATACATTGATAATGAATTAAAAAGGCTGGAAGATACAATTCCTTAGTTTCCCAAAATTGATGCCAATAATAATATTCTGTCAGATAGTCATAATGATATATTGGAGTCAATCAATGTTGGGAAAGAAAAGTTGCTAAGTGTTGAAGATGAATTAAATATTATAAAATAGTGTTTTATTGAAAGAAAAATAGAATTCAATAATTTTATCAAATCGTATTGTAATTTTAATGAATGTATCAAGACACAATAGGATTTATTTGAAGAAGTTACGATGTTTGTGAATAAAATCTCAATAGATTTCAATAAGATAAGAAGTGAAACCACTACTAAAGTGAATCATTTAGAAAAAATTACATCTTTAGAAGATACTCCACTTGAAGAAATCAAGGATTTATTAGGTATTCTCAAATACCATTCATTGGATATTAGAATTCTCAAGGAACTCAAGGATGAGGGATTTTATTTGAAGAGTAAAAATTATTTATTGACCAACATAATTGAAATCCTATTGAATGTAACCAAGGCTGAGGCAGACAAGTATTAAGCTCCGGAAGAAATGGTTAATGCTCAAGAAGAAAATTATCTTACTCTAGATGATATGATAAAATCCCAAGAAGAACTGATTCCTACCCAGGACCAATTTTTTTATGATCAGGAAAAAAAATCCAAATCTCAGGAGGAGTCTCTGGAAAAACATATGGAATATAGAAATGAGTTCAAGAAAATGAAGACAACTATTTTATAAATTAGGAAGAAGGACATGGAAAATTAAAAAGGAAAGAAATTAAATATTTGAACTCCTGTTTTATTATTTTAAAAACAATTAACTAATATTTGTAACATCTATATAAATATGATTGAATTTTTTCCACTTTTTGGATGATTTTAATTTCATCATTTTTTATATGCTCAAATACATTGTTTCTTCGAATATTTCACATCTATAACCCTTTTTGAGGTATTATATGTAATTCCATTTTCTTTTTTGAAAATAACAAAGGAGTAGAATGTTTTATAATGGGGGATAATTTCTTATAAATAGGGGGAATGTATTCAAAAGAGGGATAAATTATTAAAAATATAATTCTACTTGTAAGGGGAATCATTTTTTATATAATATGATCCTTAGAGATTTCGTTATCCTATGCGGAGGTTTTTTATATTAAAATATTATTCAGCTGAGTTTGAAAACTCAAAAAATGATATGTATAAGTGTTCAATTCAGAATATGAAATCTATTTACTTTTGTAAATTTCGTTGTTTAACATTTGGTTTGGGATTTCCAAAAAGCGTAAGATTATTTAGTCAAAAAATATTCTTTTGAATTTTCTATTCATTTTTTTTTCTAAAATTATAATCACTATTTACAAATGAAATCATATTTTTTTATCATGTTTACTTTTTGTATATTTGTTTTACTTTTTATCATTCTTATTTTTGATATGATTATAAAAATAATCTAACCCATAAGATTTATTATATTACATGATTATTGTTATGACCATAGATACGATCTGCATCGTACTGACTAAATATGATTTCCATCATAGAAAATATTTCACTAATATGAAAAATTGTTCTTGACTATCTTAATGAAAACCATCATACTCATTTACTATTAATATTTTAATTTTATAAGAATATATAAACTCTTTTAGGCCCCATTATATCATATCCAAAAAATTGTGTTGTATATAAAAGAAA
Source organism: Viscum album (assembly GCA_963277665.1). Taxonomy (NCBI): domain Eukaryota; kingdom Viridiplantae; phylum Streptophyta; class Magnoliopsida; order Santalales; family Viscaceae; genus Viscum; species Viscum album. Next base: position 242,842,792 of record OY728135.1, on the reverse strand, counting down.
ATTGTCTAAATAAATATGTTTTATGTATTCTATTTTGATAAATTATATCGTTGTTTATATTACAAAATGAATATTAGAGTTCCAGGTGTCCAAATATCTTTAAATTTTTTGGATAAATTCTTACCATTGGAGGAAAATATTATGATTTGATCTAATTCCTATAAATTCCAGGTCATTTGGAATAGATCATAACTTTTTGGACGAACTGATATACTGTGGGGGCTCCTCCAAAAATTGCTTTGTGAGAAAGCCTTAAAGTGATCATGTTATGATCAACTTTATCGACATACTTATAATATTTACTAGATTTTTTTTCTTCATGTTACATTAATCATTTTCAATTAAGATCATGGGATTCGAGGGATAGGAATAAATACATGCTGATCAATTATTAATTGAGGGTTTCTAGGGTTAGGAAGACAAAAGCGTCAATTACAATTTAATCGAGGGATCATGGGGATAGAATGATATAATATGATCATCGTATAAATGGATTATAATGAGGTGCATAAGATGGAATTGATTGAAAGTACAAAACAAGAGATCTCTATCCATGGTTATTGGATACCATTATCATTTTGTTAATAGAATTATATTCTTTTATATTTTCAAATTATTGTAATAGAATGCGAGTTGTATTATATATTCATTTATATATTTCTCATTTTTATTATCATAAACAATTTTATTTTAATATTTTTGTAATAATTACGATTATGATATTTTTAATTACTCAGTAGGACTCAGTATTCTTTATTATTGAATCCTTTTATTGTTCTACTCTAATCATTATAACCATTGTGATTACAAACTTTTTCACGCATACTCTCTTTAAATATTTTAAACTTTGAATATGATTAATTTCATTTATGTCCCATGGATTACATTATTAAAATCCACTAGATTATGTTACTTTAATTATTAGACCCAGGTCCCTGTTCGATTAATTTTTTAGTACATTAATAGGACTTTTGAATTGAATTAGTTTAAATTTATTTTTAACTAAAAACATTTTGGGATAAAAATGAATGAAATTAAAACATATAATTCATCCCCCTTTGTATTGTTCCATATGTATACACATTCCGATCCAACACCTTCATGATATTTAGAGTTTCATTTGAATTTGTTTCATTAATGGGATTTGAACATAAAATAATCAAGTGGGAACGAAATTTCATAACTTGGATCCTTTTTTATTGGGTTATATTACTTATTTGTTATTGTTAAAATTAAATGATTACAAGTCTAGTGACAATGAATATATATTGTTGTATTCACACTTATTGTGTGTTGATTTACAGTTTATAAAAACAATAAATTCATTCATTAATTCCCTCTTCAAAGTTATGACCGTTTTAAGGGATTATTTTATAGTAAAATTCTAATTGAGATTTATTATTATTGAAATTCCATTAAAGTGATTTATATGAAAATTTTCAATAAACCCTTTTATTTTATTCACCTCTAGTTATTCATGAACTTTTTAATGCAATTGTACCATGTTTCCACTCTTTTCTACTAAAAATGTTTTTGAAACTATTTTGAAGAAAAACCGATATCATTCCATTCTTTTGTCGGAGAACCTTTTTTCTTCTAAAACCCATATTTTATTAAAAATGTTCAAAAAAAATTAGCCTTTATAAAATTATTTATTTAATAAACATTTACCCATTTTATCTTTTATGAGGTTTTTCATTCTAATCATCTTGTATCTTTCTGATCAAGTGATTTTTCTAACCTTTTTACCCAGTAAAAGGAATGTTGTATTTACCTTGTACAAAATCTATGGATATTCCCTCTATCATTTCATTGATACTTCCTTGGAAACATTAAATTATTTCTTTTTAATGAAATTTTTTTCAAAACATGTTATCAATGAAACAGATTTTTGATTTGTTTTTCAATATTAAAAGAATATTTTCCAGCTGAAAGTGTTTAGAAGATATTTTAACATATTTCAATTTATAAATGAAAAAACCCTTTATTATTCTCCACTTTGGATGTGATGTATTGATATCATACTTATTTAATTTCTGGTTGTTTTATTGTGGATTTTTTCATGGATATTATTGATATTCACTGCTTTAATTCCATTATTAGTTCCCTTGACATATTAAATTTATTATGATCATTCAACATTGAATTTCTCGTAAATATCCACAACAGTTATCATGGAAATATTTATTTCCAACCCCATATATAATTTTTACATATATTTTTTAATTTGATGTTTATTTTAATTGCTATAGAAATATTAATAAAACTATATTCGTTATTCATTATAGATATTTGATAAGTTATATTATTTATTAATTAAATTGATTACCTGATTTGAGTATTGATTTGGACATTCAGTGATGGATGGGGCCTAAAATTTATATTTCCCCTCGATTCATTGACAGGTTTTTATGAGAATTTTGTTCGTTAATTAAATAGGTTTCCTCTGATACTCTTAACCTATCTTGTGAAAGGTCTTAACATTATAATATTTCATGTGCCTAAGACATGACATCCAATTTTTATGTATTACATTAATTTTGATTCAGTATTTATTATAAATGATATTTTCACTATGAAAAAATATATGGATAAATTACAATCTAATTTTTTTGATTAAATGACAAGTATTTTAGTTTTTTACCATGCTATATTAATTTTTAATTATCCAGTTTTTTATATTACATGTGTTTTCAGTTATTTTGATTTCCAAATTTTTTACACACGTCCTTCTCAAATTATTGATTACATGGAATTTGGGTTAATCTATTTACCTTTAGATAATGATTATAATCATTGATTAATTATTAATTAATTTCTACTTGCCATCACTTGTTATTTATTCTCACCCTTATTATCTTTCCTTTCCTCATGATTCTGTGAAGTGTACAATGAAAGATATGCAATTATATGATAAGATTTAGAAAATATTTCATAAAAAGAAAATATTTTGTTGAAATTTTTGTAGTCATTTCTAATATACGACTTGTGTATATCCACCTTTATAAATTTCACCTTCAAAATTTAATCTCAAGCACCTAAAAAATTAGGGTACGTCTATTTCATAATCTCCCATCGTTCCAATGCTTTCTCCTCAGACACATTATTCTGCTACTATTTATTTACCAGGTTATTTTTATTTCTTATTAAAACATTATATATACAAACTACGATCCTCACTGGTTTCTACTCATATGAAGGATCATTCTATAAAGGATCCACCTCAGGATTCACTACAAGTTAAGGGACATATATATACTTCCTCAAGAGGGATAAATGGATCACATAATGTACTAGAGATGTGTTAAGTGAGAGTGTTAGTAGATTTTCCATAGCTTTGATAAAATCAATAATCTAAAAGTGGCCTTTGTAACTAGGAACAATCATTTACTGTATCACCCCGATATTTTATGAGATATATTCATTTTAATTTCATTGATTTCATGTGTTGTATGCTACACCAAGATTAGTTTGTTCTATATAGAACACCATATTATATTTTCATATAAAAACACTATTATTGGTTGTTGTTAAACACAATTTCATGTTCTTCTTATAGAATTCATTTCACATAAGACCATGTATATGCAAAAACCTAAATATTATAATCTAGTTATTATATTGGTGGGTATGAACAATATTAACTTCCATATAAAAAACTTTTTAAATTAAAATAACTGAGTCTATAAAATAACTAAATCACACATTATAGATTCAATATAACGTTTACAATTTATATTATATAATTTCTAGACATGACATAAGAACAAATTTAAATTTTTGGATTAAAAAAATTTATTTCTCAAAAAATGGAGTTTCACCGCATTTTGATGAGGAACCCATTTTAAATATAGTTTATGAAAGTTTTATATATTATATTTAACAAAAACAATTCTTTGTTTGATGGATATAAAAATTCGTTTTGGATGAATAATTCATATTTATCAGATAAGTTGTAAATTTTGATGAATAATAAAATTATACTAAATTTTAAATGAAAACAACTTTTTTAATAGAAATAATTATGTAGATACATTATATTATTGACTGGTTTTAATTTATATATAGAATATATTTTTATCAGTCATTATTATTTATTTAATTATCATTAATTTTAATTTGAATTCATATGTAAAAACATTTCATTTTTTGAAATGTTTTTTACTTTTAAAAAATCATCCTCTCATTTCGATAAAAGAAAAAAATTTAAATTAATTACTTCAAATTATGTGTTTTTTAATTTGAAAAATGGTTTCCAAATATATAATTAGTAGTCCCAAAAAAATTTAATTGCTTTATTTTATATGTACAAATTATTAATTGTAACTTCTTTAATTTTTTTAATAGTGTAAAAGGGTAAAACAAGTAATTAAGGGCTAGAATACTATTATATAATTTTCCTAACACTTGTATAAATATAATTGGATGAGTTTGTTTTGACCTAAATACTTTTTTGGTCGAAATGGTGTTCTTTTGAAGCCACTTGGATGAGATAAGGACATTTAATATCTTTTATTTAAAGAAAAGTTAAAAATATCTCACTCAAATTTTAATAACTAATCCATTTTTATATAAGTTTATAAAAAAGGTAAATTTTATTATAAATTATTATATTAAATATAAAAAAAATCATATTCATGGTAATATATTTATAATATTTAAGAAATTTATAATTACCTTAAAGGCTTATACTTTGATGGTGTGCACATTTATTAATTGACGAGAAATCAATAAAAATATTTATTTAAAAATAATAACCATAAAAATACTAAATACTTTTTCAATTAATATTGGAAAAGTATATATAGACAATAATCATCTGAGGTTCGTTTTATTGACCATTTGGAGACAAATAGAAGATATTGCAACAATTATATTATTATATTGAATGTGATGTTAAACTTGTCACATTCTTAATTTAGTAAGTATAAGATTTTTAATGTTGAATTTTCTAGAAGTTAATTATACTAAAAGTATTATTATTAAATATTTTATATTTATCTTCATCATAGTATTTTAATATTAATTTTTAACCAATATATAAGTATATTATATAATTACACCAAACTGATGTAGTAATTATTTTATTAATGGAACTATAAATTTGATGTTATTAAAAATATTATAATAAATATACATTGAGATTAATAATATATATAATTATTTTTATAGATGATCTAGACTCTATAGGGAAATAATAAAATAATTGGTTCTATGATAACATCTTATCTTGATTTTTTTGAAAATCAATGAATTTAATAGTGTTAAAATTGACACTAATATTGTTTTTTTAAAAAAATATATAATTAAATTATTTAAAAATCATAAAACATTCATAAAAGAATATAATAATACAAATATGGTAAAAAGTTATCTAAATTGAATATTTATTATCAAATTGACATCAAATACATAAATATTTTCCCATTTAAATATTGAAATATTTGTTATGTTAATTATTATTAAATAGAATAACTATGTGTTAATTATAATTTTAATGTTTAAATTAATATAAAAACTTGTCTAAAAGTTATTGGTTGTTTTAATTAGAAACCTATTGTAACACCCCGAGAATTTATGAAAAATATTCTTTTAATTTCATTAATGTCTTTTGTTTTATTCTACACCAAGATTACCTTGCTCTATATGCAACACTGTATTAGCTTACAGTATACACAACACTATTCTTGGATCGTGTTACACACAATTTTGATAATAGTTATTCTACGCAACATTGAGTATATATATATATATATATATTAAATGTATAAATGAAATATGGTTGGATTCTGTTATATGAAACAACGAAGGATTCTTTCACAACATGCAACCCTGACTTGGCTTGCATTACACGCAATCACGACCTTCCTCGATAGCGTGTGTTGTACGCAATACCGGGTTTTAATAAACAACGATATATTATTATAATATTGTCATGAACTAGCCGTTATGAATAGTATTAACTAAATTTTTAATTTTATAACATTATTATTCATCTTACACATTTTCTAGAACATGGTATAAGAACAAAATAAATTTTTTGGGTAAAATAAGTTTTTTTCAAAAAATGCAGTTTTGCCGCCTTTTGATGGCGCACCCACTTTAAATCTAGGTTTTTACATGTTTATATGTTCAATTTGACAAAATAAAATTCTTCTTTTGAATCAGGATATAAAAATTTACATTAGATAAAGTTTTGATATTTTTCCGATAACTTTCATATTGTAACGAATAGTAAAAACACGCTATATTTTAATTAAAAACAACTTTTTTAATCGTAATATATTATGTTGTTAAATTAGAATATTGAATGGTTTTAAAGTATAAATAGAATATATTTTTACAATTTAATATTATTTATGTCATTAGCATTGATTTTACCTTGAATTCGTAGGTTAAATCAATTTAATCTTTTGCAATGTTTTAAAGAAAAACCTGTTTTCTTTCGACAACGGGATTAATTTTAATTTAATTTCTGCATATTTTGTGTATTGAATTTGGAAAAATGGATTCCATATTTGGAATCAGTGGGTCCAAATTAAGTTAATAAGCTACTTTTTATTTTTGGGCATTGTGAATAGTAACTACGGTAAATTTTATTTACTATAGTTAAAAGTAAATCGGGTAATTAAGGGTAAATATAAGATTATAAAATTACCATAACACTTGGAAAAATCCTATTGGATAGCTAAAAGTAGACCCATAAAACCTAAGGGTCGGATTAGATTCATTTTATGGACTTTTGTCCATGAAAATAATTTAATTATTATTAAAACCAAAGAATGTGACAACATGTCACTTTCTTAAATCATATAAGTATAATAATTTTAATTTAGTGATAAAATTCATGAAACTTCGAACATTAATAGTATCTAGAAATATAATACAATTATCTACATCATAGGAATTTATTTAGAATTTTTAGGGATTAAATAATTATCATTTATTATGACACAAAGATTATGCAGTAATTGTCTTATTAATGAAATATTGACATAATTGATGTTATAAATGCCCAAATAAATGTAATTTGAGACTTTTTATGACTTAAATTAATTTTCTAGGTTAATATGACATGTTATTGTTTATTTAAGTAACTTTTTTTGAACATATCATTCTGTTATGAATTTCATAAAAATCATGTACCAAATAGTGTCAAAATTGACATAAATTAGTTTTTAAAACAAATATTATATTATTTATTGTTATTTTATTCCTAAAAATCTAAGGTTCGGCCAAATGACTTAGATGTAGTTATATATATTAATAATTAACAACTTGGGGTTCGTTTGGCTTGATATAGTAAGTTTATTAACCTTATAGTATAAGAACACAAGAAGACACGGTAAAAGTAAAATTATTTAACTTAATGTTAAATCTAAATGATAAAGTTAAAATAGGAACCTAAACTTGTATAAATTCTATTGGATGAGAGTATTTCGACCCATCCCCACCTTAGCCTCTAAATAAATCAATTTGGAGCTATTTAAAACCTAACTTGACTTTATAATAAAATAATATTTTTTGTTATTCCAAAGGTTCCCCTCTCCTACCTTATAAAAGGGAACCTCCTCCCTCTCTTCCTCACACAACTTTGAGCCTTCAATCTCGGCCAACCCCTGCCAAATTCTCTTCTCCACTTCCCTAGAAACATCTTAGAGGTTCTGGTCTTCCTCAAAGACCAATTTCAGTTCCCTAAGAGAATGTCTCAAAGAGGTGCTTCAAAGAAGAGGTAATTTCTGTTACCGATTCTTTCACCTTTATTTATTCTTCCACTTCTTCTTCTTAGGTTGTTTCATTATGAAGTAATAACATCAGTATCACTCATATAATGATATTTTATTATAAGTATGAAACAATCCTATTTCACCATCTATCCATCCTAGGGAAAACGAAATCACCGCGCGTGCGTACGTACGGAATACCATCTCCACGCCGTGGTGAAATCTTTTTTCCACCACCACCTTTTTTGGATGGGTATAATGGTGTAACTAATATCTATATATTATTATTTTAAAGTGATATTGATTCTGAAATAGTATACATACACTCCAATACAGTCCCACGATCATGAGAATGATATCATCGCTCGTGCGTACGTACGGACTACCGTCTCCACGATGCGATGAGATTCATTCTCCACTTTAACCATTCATGAATGATTATAAAGTATATATAATAAGTAATCATGAAATATATGACATAATAATTATACTGTATTTATGTGTATATATATGTATGTCATCTACTTAATTCCGTTCAACTGAATAAGGAAACGAAAACAGCGTTCATGCGTACGTACGGCCTACCGTCTCCATGAACGGTGTATTTCCTTCCATTTACTGATTTATTATATATATGTATATTCTGAATATATATATATATATATCATGTTTTATATTCTGTAATTAATTAATCATGATCTAAGTAATCATATGAATAATTACAAGTCAAAACACGGACGACAAATGAAACAATTTTACCCAAAACGTTCTTTAACATGGAATTTACAAAAGTACGGGTAATATAAAGTCATAAGTGAACCATATATGATATCATAACAATGAATATGATTCTTTAATAAGTCAATGACATTATTTAAATCATTATACAGGAGGTTCGGACACTTACGAAGCAAATCGGACCTAAGGTAAGGGAAAGTATCACAATCTCATTTTTATTCGAGATTGTTTATACTTTAGAATTTACTGGGGTGTATTTTATCATCCAAATCCATGTTTCCTCAATATGTAATATTATTTCCATTCACCTACAATTGTTTAAATCCTATTTTACCCTTCGGTGAGTTTTTAGTAACAGATATGAAAGGAATCTTTTGTCGTTTTTCGTACGAGGTACTTTTTTGACTTTTCCGACAAAAGTACGAGAAGAATGTTTTTTTAACATATACGACATGAATGGATTTTTAAAAAATTATTTAAAAGAAGCTTCCTTTACAAGTTTTCAAGTTTATTTTTAATCAACTTCTTTTATTTTAAAATTGTATGACATGTTAAGAAAGGAAAATGTTTTTGAAGTAGAAAGGATATTTTCCTCAAGAATGGAGTTCAACTGTTTTATCAAAATTATTTTCCATCTAAGATAATAAAGGGTTCTGTTTTCATCCCTATTATTACATTTATTTGATTATGTTGTGATGGAATTATTTTTATGAATTCTTTGATCTTATATGAATTGTTTTATGATGTCATGATGTTTAAGATTCCCATTTTTATAACATGGGTTATGCAATGATGTATGATTTATGATTTTGTGGCACACATAAGAATGGTATCATTATGAGATGGGGGGGACCTATATCTCCCTCCAATTCATTGGGTAAAGATTTTATATCTCATGATATAGACATGGCTGAAATGGTAGGTTATACCGGTTCTGTGAAACAGGACTGAAATGAGGGTGACTCGGTTCAGAAAGGGACTTTGTCCACTAAGATAGTCTTGGCAATGAGTCTTGACTAATAAGATATGATTCTCTATTATTATGTGTGTATGACACAAAGTTTCATGTTTTATGTTATGATTATTGGTATTTCATTTCACTACTTCGATTTATCTCATGTTAAGAAATTATGCTCTCTTTTGCAGGTTAATATTTCCAAAATTTTATGTTCTTATGAATATGATGTGATTGATATTTCTTTTTTTTTTACCCATACTAAGAATTTGAGCTCACCCTTTTATGTTTTCTTTTCCCCAGGATATAAAGAAATGTTTTAGGTAAAAAAAGGAAGATCTTTATGGGAGATGTTGTAGATCTTTCACCAGGATTAGATGATTTTATTCTGAGTTTCCAAAGACAATAAACTATTATGATCCTTGTGTGTGTGTTTTTGTTATGTACTAAGTATTCCACAAATGTAATTTAATGTCAATGTACGTCAAGCTTCGGGTTTCTACACCTATATCGTATCATCATTGAAATTGGTACGTATTTTAGGGTTTTTAATGGGATTTTATTTTACTATAAATTATTATTTTTTCGGTTTCAAAAAGTGCCCCTCACCTAAATTATAAAAAGGAACCTCCTCCCTCACTTATTCACATAAATTTGAGCATTAAAGATCATACATCCCCTACCCTTTCCCCCTATTAACTTCCCTAGTTTCATCCTATATTTGATGTCCTTCTTCAAATATCAACTCTAGTGCTCTAAGATGAGATTTAGAGGAAGCATGTCGAAGAAGAGGATGTTCATATATATTCTATGGATAGTGGACCTATGGTAAGATATAATTTTGCAGTCTCATTATTATTTGATATTGTTTATACATAATTATTTAATAGGGTATATTTACTATACATTTCCATGTTTCCTAATAAAAATTGAAAAAATTATTACTATTCTTCTTGAATGCTTAAAGTACTTTTACCCATTTTTACTTTTATTACATGGTTTGAAATGAATCACTCTTTCGTTTTCCATATGAGGCAAAAAAAAATTCAAAAAGTATGAGAAGAATGTATTTTAATATATACTGCATGAATGGATTTTTACGTTTTCATCACACCTTATTTCCATGAATCTTTATCGACATGATTTCATATTTATTTTAAAATAAATTCATTTCATTTAAAATTACATGTAATTTTGGGAAAAGAAAACATATTTTGAAGAGGAAATGATATTTTCCTCAGGAATTAATTACAAGTGTCTTATCAAAATTATTTTCAATCTAAGATGATGCTCTTTAAATAGGGTTATGTTTCTATACCTATTATTAAAATTATTTTAATGTTTTATTAATGGAATGATATTTTATAAGGATTATATTATTTTGGAATGATATTTAAGAAAGAAAAATTATTTATCGGGTTTTGCAATGATGAATGATTTATGTTTTTTAGTGGAACGTGTAATAAGGATTTCATTATGAGATTGGTTGAACATATATCCCCCTCCAATCAATTGGGTAAAGATTCATATCTCATGATATAGGCAAGACTGGAATGGAATATAAATATAGTTCAGTATTATATGGAAGAAATGACAAGTATATCTCCTTAATTAATACAAGGTTGGAAGGAGGAGTGAACTCAATTCAGTAATAGACTTTTTCCACTGTGATGGTCTAAGAAATGAGCCTTGGCTAATATAGAAATTATTTTATATGCTTATGTGTTTTCAAAAAATCCATGTTTTATTACAATGTTATTTTCTCATGGTTCATGATTCCATGGTGATTTATGCCTTACGAACTCCTTATCTTTATTAAATGAAACCAGATTTTGATATTCAAAATTTATGATCTTGTTTTTAAATTATTATGTGTAAGTTTTGTTTTATGTACTCCATTTTTACCCATACTGATCATTTGAGCTTATTTTTTTTATGTTTTCTTAAGGTTTTAGGCAGGAAAACTAAATTAGATGATCATAATGGGAGATGTTGAAGTTCTTTCACCATGTTAGATGAATGTATTTCATGTTTCGAAAGACTCTAAACTAATTCGGTCATTGGGAATTTATTTTTGTATTTTATTATGTATTATACAAATGAAATTTACTATCCATGTACATCAATAATGGTTTGTTAGATTCAGTATTAGAGAAAAGATTTATTCAAAATTTGGGAACTAGTATAAGAAACCTTTAGTGAGATTCCTAGAGATATTTATAAGGTTTGTCTTGGGATATCCAAATGATAAGTCTACGTATTGGTTACTGATTTTATTAAAATTTTCATGACTTATTATATTCCCCCTTTACTTATTTTATATGAAATGTGCATAATTTGTGTGAAATATTAATGTTTTAATATTAAGTATAATTTTTGAGCATTTTTAGAAGTAGTCCAATTGAGTCAGTTTAATGTTTTAATAATAACTGTCACTATACTGATCCAAATTGTGTGGTTCTTGTTTTGTAGGATTCACTTTTCATTATAAAACATTTCATTAGAAGTTACCATGAGCCAATTCTGCCATTTGAAGGGTCATATGGTCCTCACAAACAAGACCAAATAATCTGTGAACAAACTGGACCAGCCTTGAAGATTGATTTACTGGGATCCATCCAGAAGTCCAAAAATAGTAACTCTCAACAATAATTAGGGGGACAATACATTTAATCTTGTATAAAAATTTCAAGGCCCAAATCCATGTACAAGGGGCCGAAATGAAGCTTTGAAGTCCATCCTACCATTCTGGCCGAGAATTAAGATCAGTATAGTATTCATGACATATCTCATGCTGTAATCATCAAATAGAGATGAGGTTTTTCAGTGTGAACTAGGAGATATTGACCGCCGACTTTGTTGAAGAACCCATTCGTATTTGAAGGATTATTCATATTCAAAAACCCTTTCACATTATGGACTTCAAAAAGACTGGATTGAGATGGACAGTTTTACTTTGTTTACTCAACCGGCTATAACCTTTGATAATTAAGTCCAAAGTACTCCAAACATTGAGAGTAGTCGGACAACTTTATTATCTACAACTTTTAAGAAGGATATTTCTCGAGATTCGGCTGTCATGATGTCCATATCTGCGAACCAATTAGAGGGGTATTGCTGGAATGTAAACAGTCCACTCCTTGGGCTGTAAATACTCTCCCATTCTCTCCTTGAGAGGGGGTTGGCATTTCAGAAGAGAGGAGAACATATTTACACGACCAAGGCCTTTCCAAAGGCTTGGGAGGATCTTCCATACTCAAGTTTTCACTTGAGATACCTTTCCTCCTCTCTCTTTTTTCACTTAATTTCGTGTTCTTCGTTTTTGTAATTTTGTAAGTATGTTTCTTTGTAATTCTGTTTTAATGCAAGTTACTTCTTCAATATATATTATTCTCATCCACCTTATGAATTTTAATATTTATGTTCTTAAAATATTTTAAATTCAGTTGAATCCTCTTCCCTTATTTTGCTTCCTCATTCAATCAAAAATCCGTTTTTAATTATCATCATCGTTCGTGTTTGTGTGTCGACGTACCACTCTTTTATAATCCCTTTATTTTTCTTCTATTCTTAATTTATCATCATAATTATTATAAACAGAATATTAAACAGCCAAATGGATGAGTAAATATCTCATTGGGGTGAGTTATAATTTAGGGATGTTAAGTGATTGAGAGTATTTGCTCGATGAGTATTCTTTAATTTAACATTGTGTATGTTGGACTTAATTTGTCATGGATTAATGACATATTTTGTTTAGCATGTGGTTTCCATGGATTATGGAACTACAAATACACTACCATACACATGTAATGATTGATATTAAAATCCTAATTAATTTAAGGCTTGGATTAACGCTTTAACACTTAGGAATTCTAATCTATGTCAACTTGTGAAGTGGGTGATAATTTAAATGCAATATAAAGAAAAGTTCAAGGATATCATAAGATTAACTCCGTAATAATGAAATCACCCCAATCTTTATCAATTTGTTGAATCAAACATCATCCATAAATTATTTCATAAGATCTTCAAACAAACCCCCCAATCAGAATACAATTAACTAAAAACAAACGACTATTTCAAAGTATCATCGCCGAGGATTCAACCCGAGTGCTTCTATACACATTAGCAGAGTACCGGAACTTTGACCGGTCGATAGGCGGCAATCGTCCATGCGTTTCAAATGGCACCATTTCCGGGGATGGTTCTTTAAGTAGTCATTATTTTCTGGTTATTGTAAAAAAAACCAAAAAAAAAACAAACTTTTTAAAAAAAAATTGACAAAAAAACACAAAGGAAAACCCGTCTTCCTATTTATTCAAAAATCTCTCTGAATGCCCCGTAGCCTTCCAAACAATCCCTCGGATTTGTTTGACCCTGAAATTCAGCGAACACTTCGCCAACTTTGGAGGAACATAAGAGATACTCAAATAATTCAAGAACCAGTCCTCATCCAACCAGTTGAAATTGAAATGGCCAATCCTAGGGAACAAACCCTAAAAGAACTTGTTGCCCCTGATATGAATTACCAACCTCTTGGTATTCAATATCCAAACAAAGAGTCTGACTTCGAACTCAAGTCGGGTTTGATTCATCTTCTTCCCCATTTCCATGGGCTAGCCGGTGAGGATCCACATCTCCACCTTAAAGAGTTCCAAGTGGTGTGCTCTACCATGAAGCCTCAAGGGGTTTCTAAAGAACAAATAAAACTCTGAGCATTCCCTTTCTCCCTAGCTGACTCTACCAAGTCATGGCTCTACTACCTCTCTCCTGGTTCCATAACTACATGGAATGACATGAAGTGTCTCTTTCTAGAAAAATTCTTTCCTGCTTCTCGTACCGCTTCCATCCAAAAAAAATAAGTGGTATCCGTCATTTCCCAAATGAATCACTCCATGAGTAATGGGAAAGGTTCAAAAAGATTGTTGCAACATGCCCACACCACCAAATTCCTAACCAACCCTTGATCCAATACTTTTATGAGGGGTTATTGGCTATTGATAGAACTCTCATAGATGCTGCAAGTGGCGGTGCTCTTGTTGACAAAACTTCTGCAGCTGCAAGAGATCTCATAAGTAACATGACTGCAAACACACAACAATTCCATACTGGAGCACATGATCAAGTCAAACAAGCCCAAGATAATCAATCATTAGAGCCTAACAAGATGACTGAGTGGATGAGTGAACTTACAGGTCTTGTGCGTCAACTAGCGATGGCTACCAAAGCCCCAACCTCATCTTCTCCGCAGTCACTATTCCCTGGACCTATCAAGAATTGGGGAATCTGTAGCTCCCCAGATCATCAAACAGACACATGTCCACAACTTCAAGAGGATCAATCCGATTCATCCAGACCAATGGAGCTCAATGCAGCATATGCTCAACGGAACACCAACCCTCAACTATCAGGTCAGTTTTTTAGAAACATCAACCAACCACACTCTAAGACCTTCTCTTCTTCCTATAACCAAGGCCTTAGGTATGGTAACCCCATGTCTCACCCCCCTAAATTCCCTCCTCAAAACCCAAACCAATTCCAATATGGTCAAGGTGGTGGTAACTTCCATCAACTTTATCCTTTTGTTCCTCAACATCAAAGGAACAATCCTCCTCCTGGATTCCACTATCCGAATGAGCCTTCCCAATTCCCAACCCAATACAATCGCTTTCCCAAGAACCAAAATCAAGGTAATCCCAATCCGGGACAAGCCTCTTCTTCCAAGTAACCATGGTAAAGTGTAGTGGAAGATCTTTCCTCCTTCACCCGTTCTAGCCTTAAAAACATTGATATTAAAATAGGTCAACTTGCATCCCACCTGAGCCAGCAACAACAATCAAATTCTTCCCAACTCCTAGCTCAACCATTACCCAACCCCAAGGGTAATGTAAGTGCAATTGCACTTAGATCAGGAAAGAAACTTGCTATGCCTCAAGATAAATCCTCAAACCCTCCTTTGAATTTTGTCCTAGAAAATTTAAAGAAAAAGAAAATTGAAAAGGAATCTGAATCCATTACATCACCTCCTTCCATTCTACTTAGGAACCCAATTCCTTTTCCTCAAGCTATTTCTAAACCAAGGAAGTCCTTTGAACCTGATCCTGTAATGCTCGACATGTTTAGACATGTTGAAGTCAACATTCCCCTCTTAGATTCCATAAAACAAATTCCTAATTATGCTAAGTTTCTCAAGGAGTTGTGTACCCACAAGAGGCAACTTAGGAGCTTTGAAAATTTTTCCACCCAGCAGTCTATTCCCATAAAGTGCAAAGATCTGGGGACCTTTACTGTTCCAGGCCAAATTGGAAGTTCCAACTTTGATGATTCACTCATAGACCTAGGATCCTCAATTAATGTCATGCCCAAATCCATAGTCTCCAACCTTTGTCTTGGACCCTTGCACCCAAAGGGTGTTGTCATTCAGTTAGCCAATTGAAGCACAGCTAGTCCTGAGGGAATAATTGAGGATGTCCTTGTCCGAGTCAATGATCTTATCTTCCCTGCTGATTTTTATGTCCTTGACATGGAAAGTGAGACTAAGTCTTCTCAATCTCCCCTAATTCTAAGAAGAACATTCCTCGTGACTACGAGAACCAAGATTTATGTCCATTCAGGCATCTTATCCATGGAATTCGGTGACCAACTGTTCATGTTCAACATTTTCCAAGCCATGCGATACCCATCTGAGGATCACTCTGAATTCTCAATCCATGCTTCTGAGGACACTTCTCAGAGTCAATCGAACCCCAATCCACCATGTTCTTCATGTTCTAATGATAAAGGATCTTGTTAAATCTTCACCATGATTAACAAAGTCATAAATGGTGAAGTTGACGTGGACCTTTCATTCATAGACTCCATAAATATAGAGGATCTTGAAAACTATCTTGAATCCCATCTCAACTCTGATCTCTACTGCTCCACCTTGGACAGCATTGAGAAAAATGAATCTGAAGAAACTGAAGTCCCTTCCTCCATTTATGAGTTGTCTAGCCCAAAAGTGAAAGATGAGATTGATCTGAAACCTCTTCCTGCACACCTGAAATATGCATTCCTCTTCCATGATCACTCATATCCTGTCATTATCTCTGCCACCCTTACTGAAACCGAGGAGTCCAAACGTGTTCAGGTGTTAGAGGAAACCAAAAAGGCCTTAGGGTGGACCCTAGAGGACATACCAGGAATCAACCCTGCCCTTTGCATGCATCACATGCATCTTGAGGAATCATCCAAACCAATTAGACAACCACAAAGAAGACTCAACCCACTCATCCTTGAGGTAGTTAGGGAAGAGATCACCAAGCTTCGTCAAGATGGTATTATCTACCCAATTTTTGATAGTGAATGGGTTAGTCCAATTCACATTGTACCTAAGAAGGGTGGGATAACTGTTGTCACAAATGAACATGGAGTGGTAGTCACAACTCGAGTGAAGAACAAATGGCGTGTGTGCATCGACTATAGGAAATTAAATGTTGAAACCCAAAAAGATCACTACCCTCTCCTATTCCTTGATCAAATGCTAGAAAGATTGGCCGGAAAGTCACACTATTTCTTTCTTGATGGAAACACCGGCTACTTCAAAATCCCAATCGCACCTCAGGACCACGAAAAGACTACTTTCACATGCCCCTTTGGAACATATGCATATAGAAGAATACCTTTTGGCCTTTGTAATTCTCCTGCAACATTCCAGAGGTGTATGATGAGTATCTATTTAGAATTCATAGAACACTGCATGGAAGTCTTCATGGATGACTTTACCATTTATGGCGAGTCATTTGAGTCATGCTTGCATTCACTCTCTCTAGTCCTTCAAAAGTCTGTCAAGTGAAACCTTGTGTTAAATTTTGAAAAATGTCACTTCATGGTTTCAAATGGGATTGTTCTAGGGAACATAGTTTCAAAAGATGGTATTGAAGTCGATCCTACAAAAATTGAAGTGATCCAATCTCTTCCTCAACCCACTTCTGTTCGAGACATCCGATCATTTCTCGGTCATACTGGTTTCTATCGTAGATTCATCCATAACTTCTGTAAAATTTTCCTCCCACTCACTCGGTTGCTCCAAAATGATGTCACATTCCATTTTGATGAGGTTTACAAGAGAGCCTTCATTGAACTCAAAACTGCTCTTATAGCTGCCCCGATAATCCAACCCCCAGATTGGTCCTTACCCTTTGAATTGATGTGTGATTCTTCTGATAGAGCTGTTGGGGCTATTCTTGGTCAAAGAAGATAAAAAATTCCTCATGTAATCTATTATGCCTCAAAAACATTGGATGAAACTCAATATCACTACACTGTGACTGAAAGGAAACTTTTAGTTGTGGTTTATGCCTTAGATAAATTTTGGCCCTATCTCTTAGGTTCCAAAATCATCATCTTCACAGACCATTATGCTATTATGTTCTTACTCAAGAAAAGTGATTCCAAACGAAGGCTAATAAGATGGATTCTACTGCTCCAAGAGTTTGACCCTAAAATCAATGATAGACCTAGAAAAGAAAACCTTGTGGCTGATCACTTGAGTAGAATTCCTAATTCTACTCATTCTAAAATCATTGATCCTGAATTTCCAATTGAGCACCTTTCATCTCTTACTCCAAAACTACCATGGTATGCCCCAATTGTAAATTACATGGTTTCTGGTGTTTTTCCTGAAAATTTTTCAAAAGAACAAAAAATGAAGTTGAAATGTGATTCAAAATACTATTTTTGTGAATAAAATAAACTTTGGAAAACTGGGGCAGACATGGTAATTAGGAGATGTGTTGATGAAGATGAATATTCTTCCATCTTAGAATTCTGTCACTCAATGCCTGGTGGTGGCCACTTTGGCCCACAAAGGACCTCCCGAAAGGTCCTAGACTCTGGATTCTTCTGGCCTTCCCTCTTCAAGGACTCACATGAGTTCTGTCAATCATGTCCCACATGCCAAAAGATTGGCATAATCTCCAAAAGAAATGAAATTCCCCAAAAGCCTTTAATATTTTGTGAAATCTTCGATGTTTGGGGTATTGATTTCATGGGAACATTTCCCCCTTCCAATGGATTCTCATACATTTTTCTTGCGGTCGATTATGTTTCAAGGTGGGTTGAGGCCAAACCCACTAGGAAGGATGATGCTCATACTGGTAGTGAGTTCCAAAAGACCCACATCTTCCAATGATTTGGCACACCACGTTCCTTGATCAGTGACTTAGGAACCCATTTTTGTAATAGAACCATGGAATCTCTTCTGAAAAAGAATGGGGTTGTACATAAAACTTCAAATGCATATCACCCCCAAACAAATGGAATGTCTGAACTTTCTCATAGAGAAGTGAAAAGAGTTCTTGAGAGAATTGTAAAACCCACCAAAAAAGACTGGCCTGAAAGACTTGGTGAAGCACTTTGGGCTTATCGAACTGCCTATAAAACACCCATTTGGATGTCTCCTTTTCGGCTTGTTTTTGTTAAAGCATGTCACTTACCAGTTGAAATACAACATAAGTTATTTTGGGCAGTGAAAACATGTATTTTTGATTGTGAAAAATCTGGCGAAGAATGATTATTGCAATTGGCTGAACTGGAGGAGCTTCGACTTGAATCCTATGAGAATTCCAATCTATACAAAGAGAAGGCTAAGGTACTCCATGATAGAAACATCCTAAGAAAGTTATATCATGAAGTTGAAAAGGTAATTCTCTTCAATTCTTGATTTCGTCTTCATCCAGGTAAGCTTAATTCTTGTTGGGAAGGTCCTTTTGTTATTACTAACGTTTACCCATTTGGTGTAGTGCAAGTCTAAGACCCCTCTTCCAAAAGGACATTCACGGTTAATGGACATCGGTTAAAGCATCACCATGAGAGGACATGAAATCCTGGAACAACATCAACTTCCACTGGATCCCCAACTTCTCTAGCCGACCTACCACTCGATAGAGAAGGCGACCCGCCAAATCCAAACCAGGGGGCACCTCTTTCCCTTTAACTCTCTCTATATTTTCCTCTCTCTACCTCTTTCTTCTTCTTCCTCTCTCTTTAATTTTTTTTAACCATTTTCTTTATCAAAACCTTTATTTTTCACTTTCTCTTTTGTGTGGGTGTATCTTTACAAAAATAAAAACCTAAAAAACCAAAAAAAAATCACTTAAAAAATAAAAAAAAATTATAAGTCATTCTTACTCACCATCGAGTTTTGAAATTTTGTACAACCATTTTGGGGAGTTAACAGACATGTTTTCATCTAAAAAATTTTGTATTTTCATTATGACATTGGATAAAGAATTTTTTTTCAAAACCAACACATTTTGAATGCTCAATTTTTGATTTGGAAAATTATTTTCCCCAACAGTGAGAACAAACATTTGCTTTCATGCCAAGGCCACCTATGGACATCTTTTCAAAATGCGTGTTTTCACCCCCATTTGTGAGTCTTGAGTTTGTGGACCTTCGAGCTGAATTTCCTACCTTAGTGTGTATTAATATGATAGAGGCATTTTCTGAACCACATGAAAATCACAATAGCCAAATAGCCTCCCATTTCCCTTACATTAATCCTCCTTTTGAAAGCCCCTTCGAGCCTATGAAAACCTTTTCTTTGATAGCCACATTACAAGCCCAATACCTTATCCCACCCAATATCAACATGGATTTTCATTTCATAAGTTTTTTGAAATTTAAGTGTGGGTGGGGAATGGATTTCATTTTTGGGTATCATTTCCTTACTTTTTGGTGTGTTATCATATTCTTGAGGACACACATCCATTTTAGTGTGGGGGGAGGTTATCATTCAACGGTATTTGGTAATGTATTGTACAAATGATATTGAAAAGTGTTAAAAAAATCAAAAACAAAAAAAAACAAAATTCAAAAAAAAATCAAAAAAAATTAAATAAATGGGTTGTGTCTTGGGTGGGTCAAAAATCCTTCTTCTTTAAAATTTGATCTTGTTATAACTATTACAATTAGTGTCGTGAGGAGATCAATCATATGTTGGGTTTTGAGTGTGACATCTATTCCAAGGTCAACTTTTGAAAAAACAAAGAAAAAAAGAACACTTGAATTATATTCTTATATCATTGGGAGAAGTTTGTTGGTTTGTAAATATTTCATCTTCTAATCGACTTCATATTTTCTTTCTCTACCGTGTCTTTCTTCACACAATCATTCCCTTGTAAATATGTGTTTTCATTTCCTTCCATGTTTTATTTCAAAAAAATGTGCATTGTTTTTTCTATGTTGGTATTTTAACCCTCTTATTCTCTCTCTTGGACATTATATTCCTACCGTCCCATAGCCATAGAAAATCCCCTTAAAAAGAAATCTTGATTCTTGTGCACTTTAGATAGGGATTGGAAGCTGAGAGCTCTTTTCAAACTCTAATATTTTCACTTTTGGTTGGGGAAAGAGTGAACCTCCCCAAATGAATTTTATCATCTTGAGAGGTGTGAGTTTTGAGTGTCCACATTTTCCATTTCTAAATATGAGAATGAAAAAATGAATTAGTTTTGGAACATTTTTTCTGTAACAACTTGTGGTGGAATTCAAAATGGATGAGTGAAATAGTCTAAACCTCCCCTAATTGGAGAAAACAAAATTTTAATATCTGTTGGTGAGTAAAAATTATTTTGTCATGTTTTTATATTTGTTGCACATGAGGACATGAACAAAACTAAGTGTAGGGTATTTGATGTTATTAATATTTCCATGACTTATTATATTCCTCGTTTACTGAATTTATATGAAATGTGCATAATTTGTGTGAAATATTAATGTTTTAATATTAAGTATAATTTTTGAGCATTTTTAGAAGTAGTCCAATTGAGTCAGTTTAATGTTTTAATACTACCTGTTACTATACTGATCCAAATTGTGTGGTTATTGTTTTTTAGGATTCTCCTTTCAATATAAAACATTTACTTAGAAGGTACCATGAGCCAATTCTTCCATTTGAAGGGTCATATGGTCCTCACAAACAAGACCAAAGAATCTGTGAACAAACTGGACCAGCCTTGAATATTGATTTACTGGGCTCAATCCAGAAGTCCAAAAACATTAACTCTCCACAATAATTCGGGGGACAATACATTTAATCTTGTATAAAAATTTCAAAGCCCAAATCAAAGTACAATGGGCCCAAATGAAGCTTTGAAGTCCAGCCCACCATTCTGGCCGAGAATTAAAACCAGTATAGTATTCATGAAATATCTCATGCTGTAATAATCAAATAGAGCTGAGATTTTTCAGTGTGAAATAAGGGATATATATGGCCTAAATTGTTGAAAAACCCATTCCTATTTTAAGGCATATTCATATTCAAAAACCCTTTCACATTCTGGACATCAAAAACACTTGATTGAGATGGACAGTTTTACTTTGTTTAATCAACCATCCATAACATTTGATCCTTAAGTCCAAATGACTCCAAATTTTTAGAGTAGTCGGAAAACTGTATTATATACAACTTTTAAGAAGGATATTTCTCGAGATTCGGCTTCCATGATGTCTATATCTGCGATCCATGTGGAGGGGTATTGCTGGAATGTAAACAGTCCACTCCTTGGGCTATAAATACTCTCCCCTTCTCTCCTTGAGAGGGGTTGAAATTTCAGAAGAGAGGAGAATATATTGGCATGAAAAAGGCCTTTCCAAAGGCTTGGTATGATCTTCCATACTCAAGTTTTCACTTGAGATACCTTTCATCCTCTCTTTGTTTTCACTTAATTTCGTGTTCTTCGTTTTTGTAATTTTGTAAGTCTCTTTCTTTGTAATTCTGTTTTAATGCAAGTTACTTCTTCAATATATCATATTCTCATCCACCTTCTATAGTTTAATATTTATGTTCTTAAAATAGTATAAATTCAGTTGAATCCCCTTCCCTTGTTTTTCTTCCTCATTCAATCAAAAATTCGTTTTTAATTATCATCATCGTTCGTGTGTGTGTGTCGACGTACCACTCTTTTCTAATCCCTTTCTTTTTCTTCTATTCTTAATTTATCATCATAATTATTATAACCAGAATATTAAAAACCCAAATGGCTGAGTAAATATCTCATTGGGGTGAGTTATAATTTAGGTATGTTAAGTGATTGAGAGTATTTGCTCGATGAGTATTCGTTAATTTAACATTGTGTATGTTGGACTTAATTTGTCATGGATTAATGACATATTTTGTTTAGCATGTGGTTTCCATGTATTATTGGAACTAAAAATACACTACCATACACACGTACTTATTTAGATTAATAACCAAATTATGTTAAGGCTTGGATTAAAGCTTTAACACTTAGGAATTATAATCGATGTCAACTTGTGATGTGGGTGTTAATTTGAATGCAATATAAAGCAAAGCTCAAGGATATCACAAGCTTAACTCCCTAATAATGAACTCACCCCAATATTTATCAATTTGTTGAATCAAACATCATCCATAAATTCTTTCATAAGCTCTGCAAACAAACCCCCCAATCAGAATACAATTAACTAAAAACAAATGACTATTTCAAAGTATCAACGCCGAGGATTCGACCCAAGTGTTGCTATACACATTAGCAGAGCACCCGAACTTTGACCGGTCGATAGGCGACAATCGGCCCTGCGTTTCAGTTACAATACTATTTTTTTTGTGATATTCATAAATAAACTTGTATTAATACTAAAATATCATAGATTTAAATATTATTACAAATTTATCTTACTTATTTATTTTTAATAAATAATAAGTATTTATCACACATTTATATCTAGTATTATTCAATTTTGAGAACTAGAGAGAACATAGTTAAAATGAATGTTTCAGATGTAGAATGTATTGGAATTCAAAAAATCAACTTTTGAGGTGTAAAAATCATGAATAGGATCTTAACGATGATATGAGTATTATTCATACTACTGAGGTTAAAGAGATGGCAAACGACCGGTGAAAGGTATGTTATGTTCTTCCTGTATTATTTTCATTAAACCTAAGAATATTGAGGTTCAAAAACCTTACAACCTGATTCATATTTTAGGAAATACAATGATTATGGATCTTGAGTAATGGTTTATTAATAAATTTTCATGATTGAGGTGTATATGTTTCATAATTCAAAGATTATGTTATATGAATCAAAAAATATATATGTTTTTTTAATATTGTTTTCATTAAGGATCAGAAAGGATATGTCGATTAGTTATAAGGAGAGAGAAAAGTTATACACTTTGAGAACACATGATTAAGTGAAATATAACCCTTAACATGCTCATTATGATGAGATAATTATGTATGGATAATGATATGTTGGATTTGAATAAGTAAATTGGATGATGCATGTTTCTTGATAAATAATAATGGAATTCTCAACAAGATGGTTATGTTATAGTTGATGAAGTATAATACATTTTGGGACTTTAGGTATATACCCAATACATTTTATAATAATAGAACATGTGTGTTTTGAATAAGGAAATCTGATTATTTGGGTGGTTATCTTGACTCAAGAGATTACATGATCAAGGTATTAACATTTTTATAATGTTACCACCAAGAGATAAATTATACTATATGGGGGATAAATGTTAAGAATTATTGTTAAACCTTTTTCTAAAGTTTTTTTATTTTCACATTTCAAATGGATTGTAGAGTTATCCATTTTTGGAAAGTATAAGTTAAAAATATGATGAAGTTTGTTAGATTAAAGTATAATCTCACTATAGGTGTATGTATGAATATTTGATAACTTAGGATAATCTCTTTCTAATGAAGATAGATGGAATGAACTATAATTCAATTTATGGATCGTATGATCTGATAACACTTTAGGAATGAAAAATTCAACTTCAATTATTTTAATAAGAGATGAAGTGGGAATTATTCAAGGAAGGACTAATGGTGAGATTGTATTGAAATAAAATATGTATCTCCTATCATCTTCTTCAATGTTAGGAAAAGTATCTTGAAATAGATAATTTTATCCTAGTACATTCTTAACTGATGAATCATATGATCCCTTAAATCATCATATATTTATGGATTTCTAGTTTTTAACTTTCTCCAAATATTTTTCCCTATCACCCTTCATATGAACTTAATGGTCATATTTTTCTTCCATATCCATGTTTTCTCTTCCCTCCTATGTTCTCCTATTTAGAAACACTGTTATGAGTTACTTTGAGTAACTATTATGTTTCTATCATTACTTTTAAAAATTAAGTGTTGGATTTCAATTTTACGATGTGTTTTTCTATGAAAAAATTGAAATATTATTCATTTTATATCCCTAAATAATGTTCTGAGAAAAATTCATTTTAAAGGGGGTAGAATGTGACACCCATAGATTTTATGTGATATACTCTTTTTAATTTCATTGATGTATTGTGTCGTACGCTACACCAAGATTAGCTTGTTCTATATGAAAACCCATATTAGCTTGTGATATATACAACATTATGATTTGATGTTTTTACACACAAGTTATTGTTAACTTGATATAATTCATTTCCCTTAAGACCGAGTGTAAGTGAACAACTAAATATTATAAACTGGTTATTATAAAGTCGAGTATGAATAGTGTTAACTTAGTTCTAAAAAAACTATTTAAATGAAAATAAGTGAGTCTATAATATAATAAAATCCCTTTTTAGGGATTCAATATAATGTTTAAAACTAATATTATATGTTTTCTATACATGATATAAGATCAAATTCAAAATTTTGGATAAAATAAGGTTTTTTCAAAAAATATTGTATTGGTGCCTTTTGATTGTACACCCATTTTAAATATACATTATGAAACTTTTATATATTATATTTAACAAAAAAAAATATTATTTATAAGTGGCATATAAATATTTTCTTTGCATTAATTTTATATATTTTTCCCTTAAGTTTTCAATTTTGATGAATAATAAAATTATACTAATTTGTAATTGAAAGAAAAACTTTTTTAATCGAAATAACTTATGTAGATAAATTATATTATTAAATTGTTTTTTATTATAAATATAAATTTTTTTGTCATTCAATATAATTGATTTTATTAGAATTAATTTTACATTAAATTCATATGTAAATTTTTTTTAATCTTTTCTAATGGTTTAACATTTAAGAAACTCGTCCTCTGTTTCTGACGACAAGAATAATCGTAAATTAATTACTCAAACATCATTGTTTTGAATTTTCAAAAAATTGATTCTGTATTTGGAATTAAGAGGACCAAATTATGTAAATTTCATTATTATTTTTTTGGATATTATGAATAGTATCTTCGGTAATTTTTATTAATAGGGTAAAAGTGTTAATTGGGAAATTAAGGGTAAAAATACTATTATAAAATTACACCAATATTGTCTTAATATCAATGGATGAGTGTGTTTTGACCTATTCCAACCTTGGGTTGAAATGTTCTCCTTTAGAAGCCACATGGAATCGATTAAGACATTTAATTTATTTTATTTAAATAATAGTTAAATAACTCACTCAAATTTTATTAACTAACACATTTTCAATATAAGATTATACAAAATATAAATTCAATTATAAATACTTATTTGAATGATAAAATTGATTTATTTATCAAGGTAATTTATTTTTAATTTTTAGGGAAAATATCACTACCTTAATGGCTTATAATTTGATGGTGTACACATTAATAAATTTATGAGAATTAAATTAAACAATTATTATTAAAATGTTACTAACAATAAAAATCCCTAATATGTTTTTCCAATTCATAGTGGTAAGCACCCGGTATTCGTACATGAAAAATGGGGGTTCAAAACCCATTGGGCGCACGTACTGTAAAAGTATTATAGCGGTACTGTTGATCGGTGGTTACTATAGCGACGTCAGGGCCTGTAGGAGCTACGGTACTATGCGGTACTGTAGCAGGCGGGTAACTATTCACATAATGGTCATTGGGCCCAAGGCTATGTAATGGAATACTTGCCCAATGGGCATTCGGGCTATGTAATGGGTCTCTCTCTACCTAATTAAAAGAGGTCTTTGATTTGCTTTAATATTAAAATGAGGCTTCGACCCCAAAATTTAAAAAAAGAGATTTTGGCACATATATAATTGTATGTAAAATGATATAAAAGTTTTCACATTCATAATTTAATATATATAAATTTTTTAATGTAGAATTATCTAGAAAGAAATTTGACTTTAATAATTCTAATGAAATATGGTATATTTATATTCATCATAGTATTTTATTTTTAATTTTTACCCCAAAATAAGTATAATAAATAATTACACAAAATTAATGTATTAATTATTTTATTAATGGAAATATCAAATTAATGTTATTAAAAATATTAAGATAAATATAATTAGCGCTAAATAATATATCTATTTATTTTTCTATATGACCTAGACCCCATATGTATATCATAAAATAATTGGTTCCATGATAAAATCTTATCTTTATAATTTTAAAAATCCATGAATTTAATAGTGTCAAAATTGATACTATTGATGTTTTGTTAAAAAAATATTTTAGTAAATTATTTAAAAATAAAAAACAATTATAGATAATACTGAATAATTATAATATATTTGAAAATGATCTACGTTACTTATTTATGGTTTGGTTGAAATAAAATAAATAATTACTCAACCCTTTTAATATTGAAATATTTATTTTCCTAATTAAAATAAAATAAAATATCTAAGTGTTAGTTAAAATGATAGCTTTTAATTTTTCATAAAAACATGTATAAAATTTATTAAATGATGAGATTCCAGCCATATCTCATCTAATATTCTAAATTGGGATATTTTGGAGGTTTCTGAGTGTGGTTTTATTTTATTATAAATTAATAATTTTGAGTTTCCATTAGTTCCTATCACCTCAATTATAAATGGAAACCTCCTACCTCACTTATTCACATAAATTTGAGCCTTCAAGCTTAGCCATCCCCTTTAATTTTCCCTTCTTAACTTCCTTACTTACATCACAAAGGTCCTTGTATTATTCAAAGACCATTTCTGATGATCTAAGAGAATATTTAAAGAAATCAAGTCAAAGAAGAGGATGTTAAGATACATTCAACGGTTAACAGACCTACAGTAAGGGATAATTTTGAAATATCATTCTTATATGTGATTTCGTATACATAATTATTTACTGTGGAATATTTATCATCCATGTACATGTTTTCTAAAAATGTTTTCATATAATTTTTACTATTCTCTTATGTATGTTTAAATTCGTTTTTTTCAATTTTTTACATTCACTATAGGGCTTGGAAGGAATATTACTCTCACTTTCCATACAAGGTAATTTATTAATTTTCCAAAAAATGTACGAGAATAATGATTTTATAACTTATATAGCATGAATATATTTTTAAGTTTTCACATCACCTTATATCCATGAAGATTTTTCTATAAGATTTCAGTTTTATTTTCTAATAAATTCTATTTTATTAAAATTGCATGGAATTTTGAGAAAAGATATAATTTTTGAAGAACAATATTTTCCATAAGAATTAATTTCAAGTGTTTTATCAAAATTATTTTCCATAAAGGATGATTCTCTTTAAATAGGGTTATGTTTCTATACCATTTATTAATATTATTTTGTTGTGTTAATGATGAAATGATGATTTAAATGGATTTTTTATTATAGAATGATTTTTAAGGAACCCATTTTATTTCTATGTATATGATATGATTAATGATTAATGATTTTGTGGAAAATGTATGAATTAATACATTCTAAGATGGGTGGGACCGATATCTCCCTTCAATGCATATGGTAAATATTTATGTCTCATGAGATAGACAAGATAGGAATTGAATGTAAATCCAGTTTAGTTATACAGGGCTGAAACAACAAGTATATATGGCTCAGTAATACGGGGATGGAACATGGAGTGAACTTAGTTCAGTGATGGAATTTCTCCACTATGATGGTCTTTGAAAAGATCCTTGGTTAATATGGAAATTATTTTATATTTTTATCTGTTTTACACATTTCTATGTTTTGTGTCAATGCTATTTTTTCATGGTTCATGATTCATTTGTTATTTATTCCTTACGAACAACCAATATTTATTTCATGACTTGGGATTTTTATATTAAAATTTTATTATGATGTTTTTAAATTCTTATGATTATGTTTTTTTGGATGGTCTCCATGTTTAACCTTACTGGGAATTTTAGCTCATACTTTATATGTCTTCTTTTCCCCAGGAAAAACATAATGGTTTTATGTAGGAAAACTAAAGGAGATTATCTTTATGGGAGAGGCTAATGATCATTCACAAAGTTAGAATAATTTATTCCATGTTTCCAAATACACTAAACATATATGGTCTTTGGGTTTCTATTTTTTTTATTGTATTATATATTCCACAATATAAATCTAATTTCTATCTCCGTCAATCATGGGTCGTTAGATTCACTAATTCTCAAACCACTTGAATTTATTCCAAGGTGATTTATGAAGGAACTACATATCTCTAAACTCAGACTCTAGGTGTTTTCAATGATTTTCTAAATATATTTTCTGTCAAATTTTTATGGATTTCAAATATTATGGAATGCTTTAAACCTTTTCTCCTATATTTTTGTTAATATAATTTTCCATTATATTTTACTCTATAACTTTATCCCACCATTTTTAGCCTTTCACCTATTCCAATACAAATGATTATAAGGTTTCATTTCAGTTCTAGAATGGAAAATCTTATATAAGAACACCACTAGGGGTCGGTTTTAATCCCAACATACGTGAAAATCCATCAACTAATATATATGTATGGTAAATATAATCAAGGTGATTAATGTATGAATATCTACATAAGGGAGATCCCTATTTAGGTGATCGATATATGATGTCATGGCTCGATGCAAGAGTGTTTATATAATAGTAAACCATAAATGTTTAATTCATGTATGAATGATTTTAGATTGGATGATTTTATATAAGTGATATTTATTGTTATAAATACTCTAATGGTGTTAATAATGATTGTAGAAAGTGATTCAGATGGAATAAGAATCTATGAGTTTTTCATTCCATGAATCTTGGACACTTGACTAAAACATTGTTCATTTTTTATTTTAACATCTACAAATAGTTTAAAAGGATAGTTATTTTCCTAAAAATAAAACCAAATTTTTAATTGATTGATATTTTTTTGTCAATTTCCATGAAATTTATACATGTGTCAATGTAATTACTAGATGAATTGTGAAGATAATTGGGTTCCAAGGTAGGTTTTAAGAACCCGAATAAATTAACACAATTAAGTGAATAATGGAATGGTGGAACACAATAAGAATATTTTTACACTACATTCCACACACAAACACATATATATATATTATCAAATAAATTTATTACAAATTTCTATAATTGTTTCTCATTCTCAATAGATTTTGTATCGTTGAATATGAAGAAAAATCTAAACATAAAAACATTATATATATATATTTCTATAATGTTAATGGAAATAAGATCTATAAATGAATTTTTGTAGCATTATAAAACATTATGAGAGTTAAAGGAAGAGATTTAAGAAGACCAGGTTTTGTTATATTGTACAAAATAATAAGAAGAAGAGTGAAGAAGGGTGTGATATACATCTTTCTTTGATCATGTATAGGGTGATAAGAATGAGAATTTTTCTTATCTTCTATTGTGAATATGTAGGGGGAGTCAATTTGATCCATGTGAGTAATTGAATAAACAAACTATCACATTCATGATTCTATGAAAGTAAGAGAATAAAAAAATTAATTATTCTTATACTGAAAATATACAACATTGAGAAGGTTATATTCATGAGATACTCTCTTGTTGTTAACAAAATATTTATTGTACAACTATCAGTAGGAAGTATAATGACCCAATTGGATGTTTTTGAACTATGGGATACAAAACACTCTTTTGGTAAATGTGTAACATTACTTCTAAGGTAATCATGATTTTTTTGTACTCGCAACTCTATACTTGTGGGTCATGTGATCTTGAAGTAATTGAAATCTCATATAGGGGTATTGTTCTTAATTTTATAGGTTAATTTTATAAGTATATTATGCCTCTAGTTTTTTCTTGTTTGGATACGATTAATTCAAATAAATAGTTGAGAAGAGAGAATGAGTGATCCATTCCCCTTAATAAGTGCAATGGTTAAAGTAAAGGGATGAAAGTTTTATGTAGTTTAAAAATTCTACAACATTAATTCACCAATCCACCCCATATTTTGATTAATATATCCAAAATTGATCCTCTCAATAATTCATATTGGAATGTTGATGTGTTTTTAGATCACATATAAAATGGTCCTCAGGTCATGCATGGATTTCATTGCACCCAATGACTTCAGTCCAGTTGTCTATCGAGGTATTTTTTTAACCTCAAGGCATTCAGGATACACCAAGGTCTTTAGGACACATGATTATGAAGATGTACCAGGAAGAATACAGGGGACAATGCTCCATAAAAGGATCTAGAGTAAGGCACATTCACCAGAATAGAGCTAATCAGATTGGAAGAACGATAGGGTATGGATTTGACATCCGTACCAGGACTATGAAGCTCTACATATGAATGCTAGCTGACCAACCTTGGGAATGTGGATTGCAGATATCTTTCTATATTCTAGGGAGAAGTTGTTCCATGTTATCTTGTCTGGGTGATTCCCTCTAATACATATAGGTCGTGTAATTATCTATAAGCCTTTGAGCATTGTAAGGGTTCCACCTCACCCCTTTATAGGTGGATTATAAAAAATAATAATAAAATTAATGTGTGTGTTATTTTTCATAAAATGTTTTATGATCGAATAAAAATTCCCAGATGGGAACTATGACATTATTCTAATTTGTATTACCATGCCTCACATTATTTAGTGATAGAAAATTGGGATTATATGATAATATTTTTAAATATTTTTCAATAAATAGTTTGTCAGGGTTTATCCACGATGTTTCATGAGGCTCCATGTCATTTTTTTGTTGCTATGAATATAATATCCATGAAATGTTTGTAATAAATAATCATATGTTAAAAAAAGGATAAAACATAAATTAAAGATATGGATTTATTAAAAAATCTACTAAATCACCATATTGAAAGAACGTAAAATGTGAAGTAATATTTTTTGGAATGGTACAAATTATTTTTTAAAAATTTATAGTTTATTTAAACCATGTATTATTGTTGTAAAATATGACAACTAGTTATATAGATTATAAGGTGAATGTTGGAATTAGTTTATGTTCAATGTAATGAAAGATATAATTATAGTTTAAATGATAAGTTATGTATTTTTTAGTAGGAACATCGCATAATATTTTTATTTATCAAATCATAGGATGCATGTTCATCACTAGGGTTTTCCATAGACTAGGCCTAAGAATAACTTTAACAAATAATGTTCAAGGTGAATTGTTTAGGTGGAAATTAATGGTTGGTATAATTCATTACAATACCAATATTGGTTAATCCACCAAATAGAAGTACCACTACCTCACACCTTGACATTAGGTGTTTTGTTAGTTTAATATAGGGTAATATATCTAGGTATTTTGTTACATTATTGTATTAATTCATTCAGTAATGAAATGGTATTTAATTCAATACAACATTGTTATTTAATATATAATCCTTATTTAGAAGTTAAATTTCACATAATTAAAGGGAAAATATGTAAAAAATAATTTTATATTTGGAATCAGGATGATAAAATTAAATAATAGATGAAGCTTGGTAATTATTTGTAAAAATAGTAAAACAATTGAAAAAAGTGATTAATTACAGTAAAATACAGTCAATATGACATCATATATAATTAATGATTATTGAGTACAAACAATTGAGTTATTATTTTACTAATTTTGGAAATAAAAATTATATTTGAGAATAACAACACATAATGGGGAACTATGGGGAGTAGTAGAAACCCTAAGATATTAAAAAAAATTAATATTGAATAATTTATTCCCTAGGATTCCACTAACCACAACTATAATAGCCACCCATCCACTAATTAATCTTCAAAAAAACTCTATTTATCTTTTCATATCTCGATCATGGAGTTTATCCCATTTATATCTCTTTAATATTGTATATATTGAGTGGATCTATGGTTCATCACTAAGATGAGAATCTTAAATAATGTAAGGGAACCATTTATCAATATTTTCATATACAATTTAAATTTAAATTATTTTACCCATTTCAATTCCCAATTTTAAATCCTAACATTTTTTTAATATCATTTCATGTATTTAATTTATGATATCAAATGCATTTGACATCATTTCATTCACAATATATTGTGTTCAAAAGTCGTTATAAAGCTAAAATTTCCCTCTGATGCATTAAATTTTATAATATATCATGATCTCAAATAAATATATATGAAATGTAATTATTTTATTATTGGGAAATTATTTTTCATATATGGGACCATGTATATGAAGGATTATGGTGATTTATATGAGAGGTTCTCTATTAGGACTCATGTTGTAAAAAATAAATTTTTGAAAAAATTCACCATTTCTTTAAAACCCTACTGACTTTTTGGTATCTCCTTAAGAAAATTTTATATCCCTAATAAATATTGAATATATGGGATTGAAAACAATTTCTTTTTAGGGAAATTATACATAAATTCATTTCTCTTATAAAATTGAAAATAAACCTACTAAATTAGTTTACACACATTCACAAACATAGTCTTTACATGTTCGTGATAACTACAATTCAATATTATTTTCTTTTAAAGGGTATTAATTTTCATTATGTGAATAAATAATTATTTCTAATAAATTTTAAATTAATTATTTAATAAAAATATATTTATTTATTTTCTAGATAAATATATTTTCATGTATTTATAATCCTTTTCTCATATATATAAAAAACATATAACAAAAGATTTATAAATCAATTATTTATTGTATTTCTATGTTTTCCATTCATAAAATCATTTTATATATTGTTTATACTCCAATAGTATATAATCAAATCATTATACATTTATGTAATGGGTGTAGTTCAAAATAATCTATCACTTAGTGCACTGGTAGGTCTCATGAGACAACTAATATAGAGTAATGGGATCATCCTTAAACATTATGTATGATTCCTTACAAAAAGGGATCCACGGTATATATAGGATGCTCAAAATTAGGAATCATCATCATTTTCATCATTATTTGACCATTTAATATCATTTAAGTGATTATTTATTTCCATTTCCATCCATGGATTATATTATTGTTAAAGGAACAACCATAGGCTCCTCACCAATATAAATTTATAATCATATAGAATGCATCATAGTGAATGACTGGGATCATCTCCAAATAACAAAGACAATCACTCTTCAGTATTTAATTCTATATTATTTTTATTTATGTTTTAATTTTATATAATTCAAAACAGGGAAATTATATGGAGGTTTTTGTGAAAAAAATAAATTATGAAATTAAAATTTTGATTAATAGAAAACTAGTGGTAGTAATTTAGTTATAAATCTACTTTATCCAATCATTTCCCTTAATTATGAATAAATCACAATCACTCTTTCCTAATTAGAAAACATATGACATCATATCTCTACCATCACATCTTGTAAAATATACATAAATTACACAATGACCATAGTGCATCATCCTTAGTATCTTGTTTAAGAGAGGGAGACACATGAAACCCCCCCCCCCAAAAAAAACCCCATAAGACCCCATGGTTTATTATTAAGGAAGCTCCAAACTCTACGAATTTTTTTCAGTTATAATGATTTCCCTGTGTGGTGATTCCCTCTCACATACCTGCTATCATATGACATTTCACTATCATATATACACCATTCCATTGCATAATCCATTAGTTGGTTAAACTTAATTAATATATAAATAATGAAAGAAGAAGAATTATAGGAGTAATAAATATATGATTGAAAATTATATAAACAATATCCCTCTAAACTGCTGAAAATGTAGAATAAAATAAATGTAAGTTGGGATATAATTAAAAAAATGTGATCATAAAATATCTTAGATATCCCCTATATGGATCGGTAACCTTTTTTTTGTTAGTTATCCATGAAGATGAAAACATAGGACGGTTCACTATGAAATAAAATAGAATAAAAAATGAAACCAAAATATGTTTATAATGGGAACATCCAAAATCCATTCGATATTTACCTTCATCTTTCATTTCTAAATAGTAATGTCATATGATATCTATCCATGTGAAAAGAGTATTCCCTATGATTGTTCCATATTGAATTGTATAATTAGGTTAACTACTTTCATGATTTACGAAACGTGATTTTAGTTCCCCTAATCAATTTTCTTCTCTATCAATGATCAATCCCTATAGTTCCTTTTAAAAAAACTACATATGATATAGGAATTATGTACTTGAAAAAAGATGATTCTCCCATTCTTAAAATCCACTTATAATTTAGATCGATCACAAAATATTAACTTATAATTATTGGTGCCAAAATTTACAAAGGGGAGAAGAAAACGTGAGGCACGAGGGGATGCCTTGTGAAGTATTCCTTCACACCCCGCATCAATGCAACCAGCGCGAAGCTCCCCCCTGTGAAACCATCGTGGAGCAAGGAGGCGGGAGGCTCTGCGAACCCTTTTAATGATTGCAAAGCCACTATGGAGAAAAGAGGTGAGAGGCTCCATGAAACTGTATGATGTTTTCGAAGCCACCGCTGAGCACGGAGGAGGGTGGCTCTGAAAACCTGTTTGATGATTGTGAAGAATCCACAGAGTAAGGAGACAGGAGGCTCCGTGAAACCGTTTTCCATTTGCGAAGCTACCGTGGAGCAAGGAGGCGAGATGATCCATGGTTACAACAAAATTACACTTGTCTCCTCGCCCAGAAATCTCTGCTTTGCGATTCCTCTTGCCTATAAATACAAGGCTCCCCTCGAGCCCAAAGAATAGATCCTTTGACCTTTCACTTTCTTACCTCTCAAATCATTATTCAAATTTTTATCTACAAACCATGACCTCTTTAAAGTACTTTAGCATCACGAAATTCGCTTCTCTTTGCTTGAATTCAACCCCACTTCAAAGAGGGATGCCCTTCACGGATCCCATAGGCTTCCATGAAGGAAGGGGATACCCAAGGGGACTCCGGTCTTTGTTGAGAAATAATGCTTCGTGAAGGACCCTCTATGTACATGTAACCAACATGCTAAAACATGGTCACTGTGAATTGCGAAGCACATTGCTTCGCAATGCTACGCTTCGCATGGAAACCTTGCTTTGAGAAAGCCTTTACGCTTCGCGAAGCACCTTCCATATGCACCTATTCTCTATGTCTATTATAGACCACTTCACCTCGCAAAGAAAACCCCTTTTCAAAGCCTCACCACTACAAAAAGCATCAGAGCTTTATGAGGATTCTAACTATGAACCCCTTTTATCCACAACTCCTCTTCCTGTGCGGCCCTCCTTGATTTCACGAAGTTATTTAAAGGTCCCTTGGGTGGCACCTCCCATTGTTTTTATTCATATCATGCTTCTTCTCATAGGCACGTTAACAACTATTTCTTCTTCTCATAGCCACACTAACAGGGGCCCCTCAATGGATCACTCCATAACACCCCCTCACCCGACATTGCTGATGCATTCTCCTCCCTAAGGGTGGGAGGTATCAGTTATGTAAGTCCTAAGGGGTGAAGAGTGAACCTACCTCATCTGAGTTGTAGGATGTGAAACTTCCATATACCATCATCCCCAGCACATGACGTTAAAATGTGGTCTCACCCCATGCATCACACATGGGGTCCCCCGCCTTGGACATTATCCATGCCCGCTCATCTCCACGAGAGTGATATATTACTCACATGGAATGAGATCCTCTTTGTTGGAGCAGCATTTGTCTACGGTGAAAGGGAAACCACCATGTTGTAATCCCCAAGCCTTTATTGCTGGAGTTATTACCCCTACTCCTCCTTTCTTCTGCCATGCTAATAAAAAAGAGGTGAGTGGGGCATAGGGGACTAGATTACCCCTTCCCTCTCCCGCTGGGCTTTGTCTCCACCCGAGCCTCCATCATGAAGTATGTCCCAATCTCCATCTTCCTGGGCTTCTACCCACATGTATGCCCCATTCCACTTCCCATGGATGCACCATCCGTGATGTGATCATTAGGTCTTTGCTGCCTCGTGTTTCTCACATCGTTCATGAATCACGTACGCTTATAGTAAGCACCGACCATGACATACTACCTGATCAGCCTAGAGTGTAAGCCCCACAAACTAGTAAGAACTACATGGGCTTTGATCCTTGTCAAAGCAAGGTATGTAGGAAGCCTCCATGAGGTTCAATCCCAATAAACATTATTCCAGAACCCTTCCCATCAGTTCACCAACACCAGTACGAACTACGTTGACATTGATCCTTTCCAAGTAAAGGTATGGAAGAATCCTCCCTGAGGTTCAAGCCCAACACCTATCGGTTGCAACCACTCCATGTTGGTCCAAATTTTTCCCACATGACATTAAACCACACGCCTCCCTTATCAACGGTGAGCTGTTGTCCCCGATCTAATGGCAATTTTTTCCCCTCAGTCAATGGTAAGTCGTGGTCCATAATCATCAGTTAGCCGTTGGGTTCCCCAATCGACAAAAATCCACTGGAACCCCCAATCAGCGGTAATTCATTGTGACCCCATCCAGCAGTAAGCCTTTGTGATCCCCATGCAGCGGTAAGCCATTTTCAACCCCAACCCATTGGTAAGTCATTGTCTTCCCTTTCATTGGGAACTACATCTCCGGTCCTTCCAAGCGACGTCAGACCAACTCTTAGGCTGTTAACCATGTGTAAGCCCTAGTATATGATCTGGTCGTTGTCCACTACGCACACCCCGATTCTATACCCTCATCCCGAACTACGTGGAATTTTATTCCCTTCCATGGGGATACGTAAGAAGCCTCCCTGGGGTTCAAGCCCATCACCCATGTCTCATTTTTGAATTTCCCTCGAGCCAATGTGTTTCGATAAGGTCATTCCAGTAACCCAGAGGTTCCACTTCCTCTGAGTCCCATCCATACGGGTCACCTCCTAAGGTGTCCCGTCACCTCACATAACTAAATGGAATTTGATTCCTTTACATGGGTATATGTAGGAAGACCTTTAGAGGCTCAAGACCAACACCACTATCACATTAAAGATGGTTCCATCTCATTTCCTCTCTACTTCAAGAAGAAATCGGGTAACTTACCATGCATTAGCCCCAGTACCAATGCACCCTCCAGCAGTTTCACCCATCTCATCCACTCTTATCAGTGTTAGGATCTGTCAAATCTATCTTCGCTAGATGTTAAAATTGCGGAATACCCGGTGTTAAACTTGGTAAAATGAGGAAAACCTCAAAGACATGCCTCTATAATATAATTCCCTATATTCTGTGTGGGATTCATGGGGGCTTCCGTTCCCTCAAGAAGCCCTATAATAAGGATAATAAACCTAGACGCACCAGTGTTCCAGCGTTCAGACATGTGAGTGATGTCCAACATGACTACTCCCCCGACCGAAGGTTACATCCCCGACCGGAACCCTTGGAATGTCCCAAAAAAAGAAGTTTAATTAACCAGTGTCCATCAAGATATGGCACTGTGAAGAGTTTCACAAACAATGAATTAATTTATAAGGAAGACCCGAACTAGGTGATGAGTTCTGATGAGGGATCCACGAAAGGAGGAACTAACACCCCATCATCCTGTTTTGATCAAGGATAAAACATACCCAAATAAGAAATGGATGTTTCCCACCTTGGGAAAGCGGGAATGTAGGGCAACAGTCAAAGAATCCTCAAACTCCAAAAATGACAGAAGCAAGCACCCCAACAAAAGCATCGGAAACATAAATGGTGAACCTGAAATTATGTTATTCCTGTAAATATGGAGATTAGTAGAATTCTAGACATTAGTGGACTAGAATTTCACTAGATCCAGTTATCCAGTACCCGGCCCCACAAAGAAAATAGTGGGCCTAGAGTGAAACTCACCAGATCATGGGACTAATGAATGTTGGACACCTCGGTTAGCGACGTTGCCATTGTGGATCCTTCTTAGAAGCTATGGAAGACGGAATGACGATGGGGCACTGGGCCTTGATTTTATTTTTTCAGCACTAAGGGTGCAATCTTCGTGGATATCTGGGCCCAAGTTGTCATAATAGGAAACTGATCACCTCCCATCCACCGACGTAGGGGTAGGGGAAGCACCAAATCTGAAATACCACATGGCTCTACCGCTTCTGCGACAACTTCCACACCCACAACTATTTGGTGACAACGCCCCCTCTCCCCTTATGAGTTCTTTCAATGATGTGTGATAAATGACGTTGTCCGCCGATACGAAGAGGCATGGATTATTCCGACTCAGGATATGGCCCACCAATATTTAGAGGCATCTGCGCCTCGTCATTACCACCAGGCCCAACTGCCACGCAGGGGGCCACTACTCCCCATTCAGACGCACAACCATTTTGGGAGCCTCTCGCTAGAACGCTTCAATGGATACCTCCCCTACACTGATGATGTAGGGGATATCCGAGCTAGCCTGGATGAGATCTCATTATGGGGGCTCCTAAGGATGGATCCCACTAAGTCGCATCAATGCTGCCACCCGGCCCCACAGGCTGAAGAGTAGGTAAGCTATGTGCCTGCCCAACCGGTCCCAGTCTGGTTAACCCGACGCCAACGTTAGGTGCCGACCGAGGAGGAAAACCTCTAAGGGGAATCAACGTCAACAACTACTATGGCTCCTTCCACCACTGAAATATTCCATCATCCCCTACTTACACTGAGCATGGTCACTCATCTACCTATCCCAGATCGAGGTCCCAACCACCCCACGGGCAGGCTAGGTCACTCTCCTGGTTTCCAGCATAGGTAGTGGCTACCACAGACCGTCCCGGGGCCACGACACCCAGTACGTAGGTCCTCCCCATACCGCCATCACAGAAAACACAGGTCCTCCATGATTGCAATATCAATATGGAGTTCCACCCCATACCACCATTAATCTGAATGAAGGTCATCCCTATGGCAGTAACAATCAGTACAGAAGCCTCTCCCGAAGTCATTAAAATGGGTATGGGTTCATTCATTCTTCCATAGGCCGCCAACGTGGAAATGTTACACATCCGGTCAATCTCTATCCTGGGGGCCTCCTCCCATGTCTTTATAGTGACGAAATAATGTCCTCCTCGCCTAAAAAATTAGAGGAGTAAAGGGAATATTTTCTCTTTAAGAACCCAACATGGAGTTCCTACCCGTGTTCAGCTTGACCAGTCTGATGACCCTTTTTGCACTGACACTACCAGGGGATGTAATCATGGAGGCCCTACCCATGCTCCTACCAGCTCCGGTAGAGGTCCTACCCATTCTATCACTTCCGGCGGAGATCCCCTCTACACATCAGCTAGTGGACACTGAGGTCCTCCCTATGTTCCCTTTTATATCTGTCATGGTGCTCCTCGCACACCAGATCACTCAGGCGGAATCCCTCTCCGTCCCAACACCAGTTCGACCAAAGGTCATCCTCACTCCAGGAATCTACCCTTTTCTTAAGAGCCATCTCGGGGCAGGAGGTTGGGTCGTTGCCGCCATAAAAAGAATACCAAGCATATTTAGACTGATATTAAACCAGTATGATTCTAATATTCTGAGGTCGAATACAACTCAGTGATGGAACTGTCTCCTAGATCCTCTGTGTCAAGTGTCGGGGTAGGAACAAGGCGCATCAGCCTCAAACTTCCACAATGTGAGGTCCATCGGATTCCCGCTGTAGAGACCTGAATCTTGACGTAAATTGACATTACATTACATTTGCGGAATACTTAGTACATAACAAAAACACACACACAAGGATCGTAATAGTTTAGTGTCTTTGGAAACTCAGAATAAAATCTTCTAATCGTGGTGAAAGATCTTCAACATCTCCCAATAAAGATCTTCCTTTTTTTTCTTACCTAAAAACTTTATTTATATCCTGGGGAAAATAAAACATAAAAGGGTGAGCTCAAATGCTCAGTAAGGGTAAACAAAAGAAATATCAATCACATCATATTCATAAGAACATAACATTTTGGAAATTTTAACCTGCAAAAGAGAGAGCATAATTTCATAACATGGGATAAATCATAGTAGTGAAATGAAATCCCAATAATCATAACTTAAAACATGAAACTTTGTGGCATACACACATAATCATAGAGAATCATATCTTATTAGTCAAGACTCATTTCCAAGACTATCTTAGTGAACAAAGTCGCTTTCTGAACCGAGTCACCCTCGTTTCAGTCCTGTTTCACTGAACCGGTATAACCTACCATTCCAGCCATGTCTATCTCATGAGATATAAAATCTTTACTCAATTAATTGGAGGGAGATATAGGTCTCATCCATCTCATAATGATACCATTCTTATGTGTGCCACAAAATCATAAATCATACATCATTTCATAACCCATGTAATAAAAATGGGATTCTTAAACAACATGACATCATAAAACAATTCATATAAGATAAATAAATTCATAAAAATAATTCCATCACAACATAATAAAATCAATTTAATAATAGGGATAAAATCAGAACCCTATATTATCTTAGATGGAAAATAATTTTGATAAAACACTTGAACTCCATTCTTGAGGAAAATATCTTTTCTACTTCAAAAACACTTTTCCTTTATTAACATGTCATAAAATTCTAAACTAAAAGAAGTTGACTAAAAATAAACTTGAAAACATTTAAATTAATCTTCTTTGAAATAATTCTTTAAAAATCCATTCATTCCATATAAGTTAAAAAAACATTCTTCGTACTTTTGTTGGAAAAGTCAAAAAGTACCTCGTACGAAAAACGACAAAAGATTCCTTTCATATCTTTTACTAAAAACTCACCGAAGGGTAAAATTGGATTTAAACAATTGTAGGTGGATGGAAATAATATTTCATATTGAGGAAACATGGATGTGGATGATAAAATACACCCCAGTATATACCAAAGTATAAACAATCTCGGATAAAAATGAGATTGTGATATTTCCCTTACGTTATGTCTGATATGCTTTGTACGTATCCGAACCTCCTGTATAATGATTTAAATAATTTTATTGACTTATTACAGAATCATATTCAATTTTATTATATCATATATGGTTCACTTATGATTTTATATTACCCGTTCTTTTATAAATTCATGTTAAAGTAGCATTTTGGGTAAAATCATCTCATTTGTCGTTCGTGTTTTAACTTGTAATTATTCATATGATTACTTAGATAATGATTACTTAATTCCAGAATATAAAAAATGATTTATATATAATATATATTCAGAATATATATATATAATAGATCAGTAAATGGAAAGAAATACACCGTTCATGGAGACGGTAGACCGTTCGTACGCATGAA
Organism: Viscum album; assembly: GCA_963277665.1. Classification (NCBI taxonomy): domain Eukaryota; kingdom Viridiplantae; phylum Streptophyta; class Magnoliopsida; order Santalales; family Viscaceae; genus Viscum; species Viscum album. Next base: position 242,800,980 of record OY728135.1, on the reverse strand, counting down.
CGCTGTTTTCGTTTCCTTATTGAGTTGAATGGAATTAAGTAGATGACATACATATATATACACATAAATCCAGTATATTTATAATGTCATATATTTCATTATTATTTCTTATATATACTTTATAATCATTCTTAAATGGTTAACATGGAGAATGAATCTCATCGCGTCGTGGAGACGGTAGTCCGTACGTACGCACGCGCGATGATATCATTTCCATAATTATTGAATTGAATTGGAATATATCAGAATCATTATTATGTTATAATAACTATGTATATTTATTCTTTACACCATAATACCCATCCATGTAAGGTGTTGGTGGAAAAGCAGATTACACCACGGCGTGGAGACGGTATTCCATACGTACGCACGCGCGGTGATTTCGTTTTCCATAGGATTGAGAGATGGTGAAATAGGATTGTTTCATACTTATAATAACATATCAGTATATGAGTGATACTTATGTTATTACTTCATAATGAAACAACCTTAGAAGAAGAAGTGGAAGAAGAAATAAAGGTGAAAGAATTGGTAACGGAAATTACCTCTTCTTTGAAGCGCCTCTTTGAGACCTCCTCTTAGGGTACCAAAATTGGTCTTTGAGGAAGACCAGAACCTCTAGAATGTTTCTATGGAAGTGGAGAAGAGAATTTGGCAGAGGTTTGCCGAGCTTGAAGACTCAATGTTGTGTGAGGAAGAGAGGGAGGAGGTGCCCTTTTATAAGGGAGGACAGGGGTACCTTTGGAATAACTAAAAATATTATTTTATTATAAAGTCAAGTTCGGTTTTAAGTAGCTCAAAATTGATTTATTTAGAGGCTAAGGTGGGTATGGGTAGAAATACTCTCATCCAATAGAATTTAGACAAGTTTAGGTTCCTATTTTAACCTTATCATTTAGATTTAACATTAAGTGAAATAATTTTACTTTTATCGTGTCTTCTTGTGTTCTTATACTATAAGGTTAATAAACAAACTATATCAAGCCAAACGAACCCCAAGTTGTTTATTATTAATATATATAATCTTATCTAAGTCATTTGGCCGAACCTTAGATTTTTAGGAATAATATAACAATTAATAATATAATATTTGTTTTAAAAACTAATTTATGTCAATTTTGACACTATTTGGTACCTGATTTTTATGAAATTTATAACAGAATGATAAGTTCGAACCAAGTTACTTAAATCAACAATAACATGTCATATTAACCTAGAAAATTAGTGTAAGTCATTAAAAGTCACAAATTACATTTATTTGGGCATTTATAACATCAATTATGTCAATATTTCATTAATAGACAATTACTGCATCATCTTTGTGTCATAATAAATGATAATTATTTAATCTATAAAAATTCTAAATAAATTCCTATGATGTAGATAATTGTATTAGCTTTCTGTAGACTATTCATTTTCTAAGTTTCATGAAGTTTATCACTAGTTTAAAATTATTATACTTATAATATTTAAGAAAGTGACATGTTGTCACATTCATTAGTTTTAATAATAATTAAATTATTTTCATTTAAAAAATTTAATTAAATGAATCTAATCCGACCCTTAGGTGATATGGGTCGACTTTTAGTCATCCAATAGGATTTTGACATTTGTTAGGGTAATTTTATAATATTATATTTACCCTTAATTACCCGATTTACCTTTAACTATGGTAAATAAAGTTTACCGTAGTTACTATTCATAATTCCCAAAAATAAAAATTAGCTTATTAACATAATTTGGATCCACTGATTCCAAATATGGAATCCATTTTTCCAAATTCAATACACAAAAGTTTCAGAAATTAAATTAAAATTAATCACGTTGTCAAAAGAAAACGGGTTTTTTTTTTAAACATTGCAAAAGATTGAATTGATTTAACCTACGAATTCAAGGTAAAATCAATGCTAATGTCATACATTATATTAAATGGTAAAAATATATTTGATTTATAATTTAAAACCATTCAATATTATAATTTTACCACATAAGATATTACGATGAAAAAAGTTGTTTTTAATTAAAATATAGCGTGTTTTTACTATTCATTAAAATATGAAAGTTATCGGAAAAATATCGAAACATTATCTAATGTAAATTTTTATATCCCGATTCAAAAGAAGAATTTTATTTTGTCAAATTTAACTTATAAACATTTCAAACACTAGATTTAAAGTGGGTGCGCCATCAAAAGGCGGAAAAACTGCATTTTTTTAAAAATACTTATTTTACCCGAAAAATTTATTTTGTTCTTATACCTTGTTCTAGAAATGTGTAAAATGAATAATAATGTTATAAAATTAAAAATTTAGTTAACACTATTCATAACGGCTAGTTCATGACAATATTATAATAATATATCTTTGTTTATTAAAACCCAGTATTGCGTACAACACACGCTATCGAGGAAGGTCGTGATTGCGTGTAATGCAAGCCAAGTCAGGGTTGCGTGTTGTGAAAGAATCCTTCGTTGTTTCATATAACATAATCCAACCATATTTCATTTATACATTGAATTTATATATATATATATACTCAATGTTGCATAGAATAACTATTATCAAAATTGTGTGTAACACGATCCAAGAATAGTGTTGCGTATACTGCAAGTTAATACGGTGTTGTGTATAGAGCAAGGTAATCTTGGTGTAGAATAAAACACAAGACATTAATGAAATTAAAAGAATATTTTTCATAAAATCTCGGGGTGTTACATTCTACCCCCCTTAAAATGAATTTCTCCCTCGAAATTCGTCGGGGGTATAAATGGTTTACTACTCGAAAGTTTGTTTAATAGAAACCCACATCGTAAAAAGGAATACCAAAATATGGCTTTAAAAACTAAAGTTTGAAATGTAAAGGTTACCCAAATTAACTCATCACTGGGTTTCCACGTAGGAGAACATAGGAGAAAATATGGATATGGAAAAAAAATCTAACCATCAAGTTCTGATGGAGAGTGGTAGAGAACATGGCTTTGAAAAAGCCAACAATCACAATGCCATAAATTTGTGATGATCTAGGGTACCATCTGATTCATCAGATATAAGACCACTAGGACAACATTTTTGGTTTTCAAGATCATTTCCCTAAAGTTGATGAAATTGGAATTAGAAGAAATACTTTCGTTATTTTGGTATAGTCTCACCGTTTGTCGTTCTTTGGACAATTTCCACTTCATCTCTTAAAGAAATGAAGTTGAATTTGTCATTCGTGATGTGTTAGCAGATCATGTGATAGAATGATGGGTCATTCCATCTATCTCAAACAAAAGGTTAGAAAAGTTATCAAAAAATACGTAAGTCCATCTATAGTGAGATTCATCATATAGGGTTCCTAAAATGGACTTATACTTCATATATCATACTGCGTAATATAATAAAACTAGTTTCTACTAAACAAGGACTTCTTGTAGGTCAGTGGTAGGCGATAAAGGCCAGTCGCACTTCGGTTGTGGGTTCGATTCCCACAGCCTTGTCCGATGCGATGGGCTGTCGCCCGTCCTGCAGGTTGTCCTTTTTCTAAAACTATATTACTATAACATCCCATCAATAATATCGAAAAACAAACAATACTAACTTATGTCTAACATAATCCATTCCAATCTTTAGGCTTATCCATAATACTGCAGTCCACTCTCAGAGATTTAATACCATCTTTGATCCCCATATATCATAAGATATATCTTGTTGGTCACATTCCAAACATTCAAAGGTCTTAATCATGTACTCTCTTGAATACCCATTGAACCTTAGTGAAAACATGAATGCAGTTAAAAGTTAACACTTTCCACATACCAAAATCCTCAAAATTCTATATACTCAAACCATGATATCACTTAGTCCTTATATCAATCATGAGCTCTTGAATACTGTTAAACATTTCGTTTTCTCGTTTTCCCTTCATTATGCGCATATCATCTTATTTGCAAAAATATCTCAATCACTTTGAATACCACATTAGACCAATACATAAATATTCCAATACATTATGATACAACATTATTTTGGAATCCCATTACATAATCACTTAATCATTCCACCACATCATTGTCATATTCAACATCGCCAATAGTGATCACATGTGACTTCCCTTTGTCCTTTGCCTTAAGCAGTTTCTCATGTCGATCATCACTAACCCTTGGATTAGGGCATTTATTAGCATAATGCCCCATTTCCTTGCACTTGAAGCATTGAAGTGTTGTTGGTGCGTTCTCTGCAGTCTTTTCTTTATTCACATCATTAGAAACCCTTTTTCCATTACTTCGACACTCAGCTACTCGATGACCTTCTTTTCCACACTTAAAACATTTTCTAGTCCCTTTAAGAAAATCTCCACCATGCTTCTTTCCACACTTTGTGCATAAGAAAACATTCATCTTCTTTTCACCATTATTTTGAGATTTCTCCTTGAAATCCATCTTTCGTTTCTTTTCAAAACCATGAGATGGATATGTAACACCAACTTCCATTTCTACCTTCATAGCACAACGCACAATTTCTTCATAGCTACTGAAGTCTCTTATATCTAATGCCCTTCAAAGACTTGGTTTTAATCCAATGAAAAATCGATCAACTTTACTTTCAGGTTGGATGATAATGCCAGATGCATACCTTGCAAGTCTTGTGAAATTTGATTCGTATATACCAACAGATTCATCATCCTTCTGCTTCATCTCAAGAAACTCCTCTTCTATCTTTGTTCGAAGAATACGAGGGAAGTACTTACTGAAAAACAAGTTCTTAAACTCGTCCCATTCCATGGACTCAATTTCATCTATTGGCCTCGTATTCTTGATAAGATTCCACCATTGATTAGCTTCACCTTCCAAACGATATACTGCTAAGATGACTTTATCATGCTCAGAACATTGAAGAACTGAAAATATCTTTTCAGTGGTACTGATCCATTGTTCAGCAACAAGTGGATCGGAAGACCCACTGAAAGAAGGTGGATGTTGCCTCATGAAGGACTCAATAGAATATTGTTCCCTTCTCTGCTCATTTGGAAGTCCAGAATGATCCATATCTTGTGTAAGTATAGCGATAAGATTTTGAAGTCCATCTCCCATAACACTTGTTTGTTCAGGAGGACAATCATTGCATTGTCCAGTACAGTGATCAATATGGTTCCTTCGGGTTCCAGCCATCTTCTAAAACCCAAAAAGAATAGTGTGAGAGGAAAAAATCATGCTAGGTAAAACAATATAGTAAAGGGGGAGCACCCTCAATATCTAACATATTAGGTTAAATTCTAAGATCTTTACCGTAGTTCTAGGAATATATCCTATACGTACACTTATCCTTAGGGACATTCCTAGACATACCTTAGAAATATCTATAGGGATCTCACTAATGTTTTCGCATCCTAGTTTCCAAAGGTTAACTAAACCTTTCCTCTGATACCAACTGTAGAGACCCGAATCTTGACGTACATTGACATTACATTACATTTTCTGAATACTTAGTACATAACAAAAACACACACACAAGGATCGTAATAGTTTAGTGTCTTTGGAAACTCAGAATAAAATCTTCTAATCGTGGTGAAATATCTTCAACATCTCCCAATAAAGATCTTCCATTTTTTTTCTTACCTAAAAGCATTATTTATATCCTGGGGAAAAGAAAACATAAAAGGTTGAGCTCAAATGCTCAGTAAGGGTAAACAAAAGAAATATCAATCACATCATATTCATAAGAACATAACATTTTGGAAATCTTAACCTGCAAAAGAGAGAGAATAATTTCATAACATGGGATAAATCATAGTAGTGAAATGAAATCCCAATAATCATAACTTAAAACATGAAACTTTGTGGAATACACACATAATCATAGAGAATCATATCTTATTAGACAAGACTCATTGCCAAGACTATCTTAGTGGACAAAGTCCCTTTCTGAACCGAGTCACCCTCGTTTCAGTCCTGTTTCACTTAACTGGTATAACCTACCATTCCATCCATGTCTATATCATGAGATATAAAATCATTACCCAATGCATTGGAGGGAGATATAGTTCCCACCCATCTCATAATGATACCATTCTTATGTGTGCCACAAAATCATAAATCATAAATCATTGCATAACCCATGTAATAAAAATGGGATTCTTAAACAACATGACATCATAAAACAATTCATATAAGATAAATAAATTCATAAAAATAATTCCATCACAACATAATCAAATCAATTTAATAATAGGGATAGAATCAGAACCCTATATTATCTTAGATGGAAAATAATTTTGATAAAACACTTGAACTCCATTCTTGAGGAAAATATCCTTTCCACTTCAAAAACACTTTTCCTTTATTAACATGTCATACAATTCTAAACTAAAAGAAGTTGATTAAAAATAAACTTGAAAACATTTAAATTAATCTTCTTGGAAATAATTCTTTAAAAATCCATTCATGCCATATAAGTTAAAAAAACATTCTTTGTACTTTTGTCGGAAAAGTCAAAAGTACCTCGTACGAAAAACGACAAAAGATTCCTTTCATATCTTTTACTAAAAACTCACCGAAGGGTAAAATTGGATTTAAACAATTGTAGGTGGATGGAAATAATATTTCATATTGAGGAAACATGGATGTGGATGATAAAATACACCCCAGTAAATACCAAAGTATAAACAATCTCGGATAAAAATGAGATTGTGATATTTCCCTTACGTTATGTCCGATATGCTTTGTACGTATCCGAACCTCCTGTATAATGATTTAAATAATTTTATTGACTTATTACAGAATCATATTCAATGTTATTATATCATATATGGTTCACTTATGATTTTATATTACCCGTTCTTTTGTAAATTCATGTTAAAGTAGCATTTTGGGTAAAATCATCTCATTTGTCGTTCGTGTTTTAACTTGTAATTATTCATATGATTACTTAGATAATGATTACTTAATTCCAGAATATAAAACATGATTTATATATAATATATATTCAGAATATATATATATATATATAATAGATCATTAAATGGAAAGAAATACACCGTTCATGGAGACGGTAGACCGTTCGTACGCATGAATGCTGTTTTCGTTTCCTTATTGAGTTGAATGGAATTAAGTAGATGACATACATATATATACACATAAATCCGGTATCTTTATAATTTCATATATTTCATTATTATTGCTTAAATATACTTTATAATCATTCTTAAATGGTTAACATGGAGAATGAATCTCATCGCGTCGTGGAGACGGTAGTCCGTACGTACGCACGAGCGATGATATCATTTCCATAATTATTGAATTTAATTGGAATATATCAGAATCATTATTATGTTATAATAACTATTTATAGTTATTCTTTACACCATAATACCCATCCATGTAAGGTGTTGGTGGAAAAGCAGATTACACCATGGCGTGGAGACGGTATTCCGTACGTACGCACGCGCGGTGATTTCGTTTTCCATAGGATGGATAGATAGTGAAATAGGGTTGTTTCATAATTATAATAATATATCAGTATATGAGTGATACTGATGTTATTACTTCATAATGAAACAACCTTATAAGAATAAGTGGAAGAAGAAATAAAGGTGAAAGAATTGGTAACGGAAATTACCTCTTCTTTGAAGCGCCTCTTTGAGACCTCCTCTTAGGGTACCAAAATTGGTCTTTGAGGAAGACCAGAACCACTAGGATGTTTCTATGGAAGTGGAGAAGAGAATTTTTCAGAGGTTGGCTGAGCTTGAAGGATCAATGTTGTGTGAGGAAGAGAGGGAGGAGGTGCACTTTTATAAGGGAGGACAGGGGTACCTTTGGAATAACTAAAAATATTATTTTATTATAAAGTCAAGTTCGGTTTTAAGTAGCTCCAAATTGATTTATTTCGAGGCTAAGGTGGGGATGGGTAGAAATACTCTCATCCAATATAATTTAGACAAGTTTAGGTTCCTATTGTAACCTTATCATTTAGATTTAACATTAAGTTAAATAATTTTACTTTTACCGTGTCTTCTTGTGTTCTTATACTATAAGGTTAACAAACTTACTATATCAAGATAAACGAACCCCAAGTTGTTTATTATTAATATATATAATCTTATCTATGTCATTTGGCCAAACCTTAGATTTTTAGGAATAATATAATAATTAATAATATAATATTTGTTTTAAAAACTAATTTATGTCAATTTTGACACTATTTGGTACCTGATTTTTATAAAAATTATAACAGAATGAAAAGTTCGAACCAAGTTACTTAAACCAACAATAACATGTCATATTAACCTAGAAAATTATTGTAAGTCATAAAAAGTCACAAATTACATTTATTTGGGCATTTATAACATCAATTATGTCAATATTTCATTAATAAGACAATTAATGCATCATCTTTGTGTCATAATAAATGATAATTATTTAATCTCTAAAAATTATAAATAAATTCCTATGATGTAGATAATTGTATTAGATTTCTGGAGACTATTCATGTTTGAAGTTTCATGAAGGTTATCACTAGACTAAAATTATTATACTTATAAGATTTAAGAAAGTGACATGTTGTCATATTTTTTGGTTTTAATAATAATTAAATTATTTTCATTGACAAAATTTAATTAAATGAATATAATCCGACCCTTAGGTGATATTGGTCTACTTTTAGTCATCTAATAGGATTTTGAAATTTTTTAGGGTAATTTTATAATATTATATTTACCCTTAATTACCCGATTTACCTTTAACTATGGTAAATAAAATTTACCATAGTTACTATTCATAATTCCCAAAAATAAAAATTAGCTTATTAACATAATTTGGATCCACTGATTCCAAATATGGAATCCATTTTTCTGAATTCAATACACAAAAGTTTCAGAAATTAAATTAAAATTAATCATGTTGTCGAAAGAAAACGGGTTATCTTTAAAACATTACAAAAGATTGAATTGATTTAACCTACGAATTCAAGGTAAAATCAATGATAATGTCATAAATTATATTAAATGGTAAAAATATATTCTATTTATAATTTAAAACCATTCAATATTATAATTTAACCACATAATATATTACGATGAAAAAAGTTGTTTTTAATTAAAATATAGCGTGTTTTTACTATTCATTAAAATATCAAAGTTATCAGAAAAATATCGAAACTTTATCTAATGTAAATTTTTATATCCGGATTCAAAAGAAGAATTTTATTTTTTCATATTGAACTTATAAAAATGTCAAAAACTAGATTTAAAGTGTGTGCGCCATCAAAAGGCGACAAAACTGCATTTTTTTAAAAATACTTATTTTACCCGAAAAATTTATTTTGTTACTATACCATGTTCTAGAAATGTGTAAGATGAATAATAATGTTATAAAATTCAAAATTTAGTTAACACTATTCATAACAGCTAGTTCATGACAATATTATAATAATATATCGTTGTTTATTAAAACCCAATATTGCGTACAACACACGCTATCGAGGAAGGTCGCGATTGCGTGTAATGAAAGCCAAGTCAGGGTTGCATGTTGTGAAAGAATCCTTCGTTGTTTCATATAACAGAATCCAACCATATTTCATTTATACATTGAATATATATATATATATATACTCAATGTTGTGTAGAATAACTATTATCAAAATTGTGTGTAACACGATCCAAGAAGTGTTGCATATACTACAAGTTAACACGGTGTTGCGTATAGCGCAAGGTAATCTTGGTGTAGAATACAACACAATACATTAATGAAATTAAAAGAATATTTTTCATAAAATATCGGGGTGTTACACCCGCCTCCCACCGCAAGTACATCCAAAAGGATGGAAATTTGGTAGCTATATAGGTTCCGTCCATGCAATCACCACCATCATCATCAGAAGTACTCTCTTCTTGAACCAGAGATCACAAAGAGATATTCAAGGGACCAATGGAAGATGAGAAGCAGTGTGGTCCCTCGCCAGTATCCATAGTCCCTGTTCCAAAACCTACAATTTCCAGCTCATCTAACTGTGATGTAGTGGCCAAGTCACTGAACCCCTCATAGGATAGACAAATACTCGACGGTTTGTTAGCTCAAACAATGTATTCTCCCCCGGAAAGCCTACCATCTCAATGGTCTGCATCAGTTCTTCTACTGTTCCCCCAACTACATCGAGTTGATGAGTGGAGAAATGAAAACACAGACATCGAGTCTATACCAAGGATCTTGTGGTACATTCTCAAAGAACACCATTTCCTGAAGATGTTTTGGCTGGTTACAACACCGAATTTCAGGGTGTCGAAGTCACTCTCCGAGGAGGAGGTTGGATGCTTTCATGAAACCCTCAGGCCAACTCATTTCTATCTGCATCACTGATGAGTGGACTATCCCAAGATTCAGGCTCACTTCAAAGACATTTTTCAACAATGTTGTTTGTTTGATCTGGAGGAACTCCTTGAGTCCTAGCACCTGGAGACACCAGGCCGCCATAGGACCCTCCAAAAATGATGAATCCAGATCTTTAAAGTGCTCTACGTGATAATCAAGGAGGCTTCTCCCCCACATTCAAATCCATGGTTGGGGGTAGTATACAGCCCTCCATTTCAGCTCTATCTAGCGCCATCCCAATTTGTCATGCGATATCTATGTTATGCCTCCAGGTAGAGTCGCAGTTAACATGGATGACCTATCAGATGGAGGGAATGAGCTTGAGCTCCTTGAAGGGTATATACCCCCTAGGGGAGTGCCACATCTATTGGATCCGTTGGGAAGGGCCAATTGGCCGTAGAGAAATCTATTGTGTCTTCTCGTGCCCAATGAGGCACTAGTCCCCAGCCAGAATCACAATCAAGGCAAAGAGAAAATGGGTGTCTTCAAACCCTTAGACCCATCCGGATCAGTTCAAAAGGTATAATAAGATCCCAAAAAATTTGTGTTGTGTCAATAACTTTCATAACAGAAGAATTTGATCAATGAACTTCTTGATGAATGTGATGTAGAGAGACGAAAAGACTACAGTGACCCTCAACTAGGGAAGTAAGGGCAAACACAAATCCCCCCCAGCGAATTGCCTCTAGGTGACCCTTATCATCCTACCCTGACAGATCGGGCCGATGCCGGAGCCTATGGAAAGAGGGCAAGGTATGTGTCAGCAAATCCTCCTGAATGGAATGATGATCCTTGGGACCCAGCTCAGGTTCCCCCCACATGCTCCATGGGTTTCTCCACTAGCCGCCCCATGAGCCACTGGGCCTCTTTATCATGCTGAATAAGCTGCCAACGTGTTGTTTGTCTGGGATCCCCGTCAAGACAAGAATACTCAACCAGATGACCCAATTTAGGCACTCGTTTACCATCTTGAGGCGTTGGAGACTCAATCGGTGGAAATATCGCCTGATGGAAATCCATATCTCGCATGAGTGGATGATATTCCAGCACCATTGGGTTTCGAAATCCCACCTTATCCCCCTTTAGTTGGGCGGGTGATCAACTGCAGCATGTGGCCCACTTCATCTCAAGGTGCGGACCCATGTTGGGAACTCCAGGGCAGAAAGAGTTTCCAAACTCCGATGCTTCATACAGAAATTGGAGGGGTCGACGTTCGTCTAGTACTTCCAGCTCCCCATCAGATCAGTAGCTAGATCGTAAGACCTCCATAGGAAATTTCTCTACCTGTTCAGTTCCACCACTAAGAAGACGAGTATCACGGACCTCTTCAAGTGCAAGTAGAGGCCTGATGAGCGCATTGCAAACTTTGTCACCCGGTGGAAAGGGATCTCATCTTCTCTTGATATGCCTCTGACTCAGGATCCACTACTGACAATGTGTGTAGTAAATATCAAGATATAACTGGACCCCTCTCTGATTACCCAGAACTACCCCCACGGATTCTGAGAGTTCTCAAATTATGCCTAGCTCTTAGAGGATGCTTTTCAACATGCCAACCAGGAATACTCGTTGCCTCTTGTAATCCCTGTGAGATGGGCTGACAGGGCCGATCCCACTATAGAGGCCCAAATAGAGGCCCCCCGGAAGCTACAGTTGTTATTGGTGGAGCTGCCTTTGTAGCCCCGCAGGGGCCCTCCACCTCAGGTACAACCTCTGGCCAACCAGTTCCCACCTCAAAATCAGTAGGTTCCCCCGCTCAATGCATGACCACTACCTAGGCGAGATAACCTAGTTCCACCTCCCCGACAAGCCCATCCAGCTCCTTTTCAGGGTCATTCTCTCATGGCCCCCTTCATCATATAATAGCTTCATTACTCTATATTTAATTTTCAAAAATAAAGGTAGTATGGCTGAAAACATTTATACGGAATCCTCTTTAACATTAAATTAACGAGATTCAATGTCCACATATTCATTATCTATCATATTTGGTAGTAAAATGTGCTCTTCAATCCTTTCCCCAAAACTATCTACCTTTTTAGTGTATTTAATTATTCTTCTCTGTTGGAAATAATCCATGGTATTCATTTTTTTATTTCAACACTAGAGAGATTACTTTTTAAAATTTTGAGAATAATTACTATAAAATGAGTTTAAATATATGTTATCTCCATTAATATTATCAACTCTAAATTATTCTTTAACCATTGCATATTGAATTATTATTAAGCATTAGGTAGGACATATATCATCAATGTTTTCTTAAATTATTCTCACTTCAACTATGTTATGCGGCTTTTTGCTTCGGGCATGAAATTTAGGTCTTGAGTCAATATTCATAACATAAGGGGTATCCATATATAGAGACCCAAAATTTTCATACATAAACATTACATATTGTGATATGAATATTCACTACATGACATTATGATCCATTTCATAATGTTATAGGTAACGTTCCTTCATAAAAATTGATATATAAACAATTTTTTCATTTGAGGTATATATAATCTCAGACTGTTTTCTTTATAACTTTAACCCTTCTAAGACAAATAATATTTAAAATATTTCATCATAAACTAGTGAAAGGAAACACAAGAAAATGTGATATGCTATTCTCTATTAGGTTAAATAAGGGATATATCAATAACAACTAAAAAGTAACATGGTCATACGGGTATGAGAATATGATATTAACATTTGAAAACCATACCCTGAATATTATAGATAATAATCTTGAGTCATAGAATAAATCATGGAATATTATGACACGTGAATCGTAATGGAATCAAATAACCTAATCCATGAGATACTAACACTGGAATAATACATAGATTTTTGGAATAAAATTTGCATAGAAAATATCTTCATTTATATTCAAGTCTCACATCAATGAAAATCATAGTGTATTGGGTTCACTCAAAATTCCATTATAGTATTAATTATTCACTCCCAATACTATCATAGTGGATAGAGCCCCTTAATGAACATGGTTCATTCCCAATTCCATTCATGATTCTCTCATGAGATATCTATATTTACACAATGCATTGGAGGGATATATAATTCTAGGAACAACTATCATATAATCATTTTCATTTATTATTTTTCACATAAGATCATAAAACAATCATCACACATCATAACACATGGTAATGAAATAAGTTTAATATGATTTTCAATATTTAATTGTATCATACCCTATGGACTATAAATGGGATTCATAAAAATTTCATTATCATAATCAAAAACCATATAGGGAACCTATATTGATTTATTACTTGGATGGTATCCCCAATAGATTATATGTAACAACAATGGATATTATCATAATTGAACATGTCTTTAAAATATCACTTTGAACTAGTTTTTTTATAAAAAATACTAATTTAAATTTATAATCACATATAAAAATATCTCACATATTGTAGAAAATAATTTTTTTGAAAATAATTTTTTATTTTTTATAATAATATTCCAATAATTTAATGGTTATGATGGTGGGGAATTATGTTTATTCCATATAAGTTAAAAAACATCCATATAAAACATCAGTAAAAAACTAAAAAAGTACCTTTTTCAAAAAAATAATATGAATATTCCATATAAACCATTTTTTGTAAAAAATAAATCATGAGAAAAAATTAAGTTATAGAATCATATAGGAATATTAAAAACATTCTTCAAAACATTTTAGAAAACATGGATATAGAAGGAAAACTTTTGTGATCGATGATAGAAATAATGATGGTTCTACTTAGATATGTAATTTTGTCCTCTTGAGTTCTAAATGAGAGATAAATTGAAGGAAAAATGTAATATTCAAAAATAATCCGAGGATAAGAATTATAATGATTTTATTGAGAGGTTATCATAATATTCATAATCAAGAACTTAATCAATAACAAACATTATGAGTAATATCATAGTAACATAATATCATTACCACATTGGTAAATATTGAATCATACCCCCATGAATGAATAACATAAAATGAAGCTTCAAATAAAATGAAATTTAGTAGATTCAAGATATATGTTGTTAATATTTATATATAAACACATCATAAATTACTATAGTGGCATATCATAATATATGTGATCAGGCCGGAGGTCATCACGGCCCTCAAAATTACATTTATTACTCCTACACTTGTATAGAAGTGCAGGGTCGATCCACAGAGAAGGAAGATGATAATTCTAAGTTTTATTCAAAATTAACTCCACTGTTGTCACCTGTGAAGTGAGTGTGCATCTTTTTAGATGTTTTTATTGTAAAATACTTTTTTTGTACTTTTCTTTAAGCCAAGAGACTAAATCAATTACTAAAATACTGCTGAACTAAGAACTACAGTTAAGCTAACTTAAGAAAACAGAAAACTAGAATAAAGCAGTAAGGTCGAAAGAGAAGATAAAATGTGAAACTCAAGAATTCCAATCTACTGGTTTAAAGGATACCTTCTCCACTACAGTTAATTGAATCGCACCTCAATAAAAAATGTGAAAAGTCTTCCTCGCCAGGAAACTCAACACACAGTAAACTGAATTTTGGATTTCGCCACTCTAAATTAAGTTAAACTACTTGAAAATTATATAATGATATCATTTGGAAATAATCACGCCATAATTTACCAATGTTGAAGACATTAACGCTTCTAAAATGATGCATTCAAGAACAACCTATCCAGTCTATATTGAATTTATTAATTTAGAAAACAATTGAGTTTTAAAGCAACTAAACAGAGAGTCATTAATCAACCTCACCGATTGATCAAGATTATGAAAATGTAAAGAAAATGAAAAAGACTAAAAGATTTACCAGAAAAATTGTATTCTCTAGCTAAAAAAAATTAACATTTGATCAACTTGATTTAAGAAACAGAATACAATCGATTATAGAGCATTGTAAAAATTAAGTAGAAGAAGGGAAAAGAACTCCCTCTATGATGCTCGTCTCTCGGGCACCTCCGCATCCTTATCTACTCTCATGCTGCTCCCCAGGAGTCTTTTCTCTGAAAATGATGTGTTAGTGGAATGAATAATGAGTATCCTTTCTAAATTCTGCTACTTCTCTCTGCTTAAAATACCATGTATCATCTGCTACACGTCACTACATGCTTCCACAGACTTCAAAAAGTCCTTCACTTTAGCACTGCACATACGTTTTATCTACGATAGGCACGTTGCGCTAGTTTTGACCTCGTAACTAACTCCGGATGAGTTAGTTTGAAGCACTTGGATGTGTTTTCGCCAATTGAATGAACCTACACTTGTTAAAAACAAAATAAAATAATTAAAACTCAAAAAAGTAAATCAATAAGTTACAGTTATTTTTTTATGTTTACTGTTACAATACTTATTAAAAAGTAATTAAAGTTAATTAATAGATATCTTAAATTGGTAATTATTATCTACTATTATATTAATTATAAAATCATCCTCTTAATATTACTATGGTAATACATAAATTTATCAAGAAGTTATTAATTAATTTAAGTTAATACTTATAGTTACAAAGTTATTAATTTTATCATTTTTAACTAAGTTATTAAAGATGACAAAATGAATAAATAAGTAAATAAAAATATAATATTTTAGATTGTATTAATTATTTTTATTATTACAATTTCGGTAATTAAATTTTTGATTAATTAATTAATTAGTTTATTTTAATTTAGTAATTAGAATTAATACTTATGTTTTAAATATTTTAAATTTAATAAGTTTATTTAATAGTTTATTTATATTTATTATTAATTATATATTTTTTTAAACATTATATCCATTAATAACAGTTATTATTAATATAGTTTTATATTTTAATTTATAATTTATCTATATATAAAAATTATAATTCTTTTAAATTTATAAATTTTATAAATTATTTTATATTTTTTTAACTTAGTAAGTTAACTTTTATGAAAAATTCACTTTACTTTAACTTTACATTAATTTTTTTATTTTATCTTCTTTTTTTACTTTGATTTTATAATAATAATTATTATTATTATTATTATTTTTCTCTTATTTATATTGCCCCTCCCCCAAATCGGCGCACAAGGGAGGATTTCTCGGATTCTAATAGGTGATGCAACCAGAGGAACAACGACTTCTGATTCTCCAAGAAACAGGGTGCGGCGCCTCTCTAGTACTTCTCTGCCGTAGCTTCAGCAGCATCCTGGCTCCCTTTCTCTAATAGGTTGATCTGATTCCTCCATGCAGCAGACAAAAACCTCTTCCCCTGCTTTCCCGACGATGGACACCACCAGAAGCGGGCAGTATCTCCCCTTGGTTCCTACAGCGCTGCAAACAAACCGTTGCGGCGGCCCACTACTCTTCCTCCTTCGAAACACAGCAGATTGTTTCAAACCCTCCAGATCCGGTGGCTCCAATTTTGCGGCCCTGGCTCAGTCTAAGCTCACCACGCACTGGTTCAGATTTACTCGTGGCAAGTGGCGGCTTCGGCTAGTGGCGGCTTCGGTGAGTTCCAACATCCACCTTGCTCTAGTAGTGTTTCTCCAGACCGATAGCAGCGGATCTCCTCAACCCTTCCTCCACCTCTGTTGAACTCAACCACAATGACAGTTCAGCTTTCCCTCGGCTCGGAGTCTTCCTTTCGGATGCATAGCAGCAAAGAGAATAATGGTGAGGTGATAAGAGGGATTAGAGAATGAAAACAAAATGGTGAGGTGGAATTATAATGGTGAGGATGAAAGTAATTGAGTAATGGTGAGGAAATAAAAAAAGCTATCTATGGGGATGAAAGTAGTGCATTCAGGATAACAGTGAGATGCAGCGGAGTTGGGTAACAGAATACTTCAACGGTGAGAAGAAAGAATTGAAACAGGGCTGTAATAATGAGGTGTGCAATGAGTTCACATAACGGTGAGGTATGGAAAGATGGGTAACAGTGAGATATAGCTCACTAATAGAGTGCAAGGTAATGGTGAGGATGCAGGGGAGTAAGTAAGGGAGCAGGTCACTGGTATGCATGTATAACGGTGAGGTTGGTGATTGGGGTACCAGTGACAAATACCTCACCGATGGAGGAATAGAATAGGTTCATTGTTAAAAATAAAAATAGAGGTTCTGGGGTCACCGTTAGTGGAGAAATAGAAGGCTACCATTTCACAATTAAAAAATCACCGGTAGACCACAATTAGAAAAAGAATAAATAAAAAAACTTCATATAATGATGAAAAAATTTTAATCAATTAATTAACTAACTAATTGAATACATAAAATTAAAAGCGAACAAATCAATTTAATTTAAACCACAATTTATTAACATAACTGATAAGCAGGAAGACTAAACATATTAATTAATATTGTTAGTCTAATCTAATGTAAGTAAATTAAAATATAAAATATTAAAATAAACGCTAACGTAATTAAATAAAATTACAACGGTGACCCTGAAAAATTTATCAGTGAGGTTGGGGTGAAAAATTAGAGTTACCAGTAGGAAAGGGTAATGGTGACAAAGGTCACCGATAAAAGAATGTTCACCGTTACAACACAAAACTAGTTTCCGCTAGAGTAAAAAGAATGCAGGTCATTGTTAGGCATTAATAGTAACCTAGTTACCTCTAGTTTGAGCACAGGTAACACTGTTATCGTTAGCTTGACAACCAATGTCCTAACAAGTGGTAACTAAATTCTTGTATGTGTAAACATTTAAAATTATAATTGAATTAATTTGAAAAATCATTAGTTATTAATAATGAAAAATAAAATAAAATAAACAGATATAGATTAAATAAACAAATTAAAAATTAGTTATATTAAAAACAAAGAAAGAATAAACCAAATATTAGGTCCATAATTACATAAATTGTTATAAAAAATTAATATTTGAAAAATTTAATTATAAAAATAAAAATGTTCATTTATTAAATAGAAAGTGTAAAAATAATTAAATAAATCATTAAAAATTAATAAAAAGGATGTGGAAAACTATGTAAAAATAAGGCCACATCAATATGTCTCAAATAAGAAATATTTACATGATAAACCCTTACCTTAAGATTCGTATTTCTTCATATAAATTTAAAAATCATGTATAATAAATATATAATAATTATACAATTATTTCATAACAATACTTATATATATCTTATCACATATTATTTTCATATAAAATATTATGACATGAGTATTCCCAATTATTTATTAAAATCATTATTCTTGGTGACAACTCCTTCATTTTTCAGGAATGTGTTGGTTTGGAAAATATGATCAATATGCATTGATCATGGTTACATCATCTATAAAATATTACCCATGATATGAATAAAATACATATTCTATATATATTTTTATATATTTATGTTCATCTACAAAATGTAGAGATAGAAAAATAAATTACACTATTCGTTGAGACAGTGGGTCGTATGTATGCATGAACATTGTTTTTAATTTTTGATATTTAAAATGAAATAATGTAAAATGATATTAAAAAATTAAAAAATAATGAAATCTTAAATATAAAATATATATTCATAAAATCCACCCTTGTTACCAACATGTAAAAAGTAAAGGAAAAATGTCACCTCACTTTGTGGAGATGGTAGTCCACAGACATGCACATGTGATGTTATCATTTTCAATTAAATTGGAAGGTATGAATATAGATGTGATATTATTATTCAAAATGTATAAATATATCATAAATATAATATATAAAAACTATACCAATCATAATTACCATAAAAAAATATGTGATAAAAAATGAATTATATTCCTACATGGTGATGGTAAGTCATACGTACGCATGAGTGATACTTTTACTTCCCATTTTATTTAATAAAGGCGTGGATTATTTTTAATAATAATAATAACATTAAATTATACCAGGGATACTAAATTTATTATTTTTTGATAAATATCATATATTTTGAGGTGGTAAAACTATATGCAAAAAAATAGATTGATCAGGTTATGGCGATTACCTCTTCTTTGAAAGCACTCTAACATATCTCCTCCTATGGACCCAAGGGTTGGACTTTTAATAATTGTGACTCCTTAATAATTTGGATATGTATTTTGAGATGTTCATTGGGCATTTTTTGGTCAATATAGATAGATCAAAGTAGTTAAATGAAAATAGGTATGTGAGTTATTTTATAATAGAGAGCAATGACACACATGGAATTCTAAAGAAGATAAAAATATTATTAAGAGATTCTAAGGAAACATGAATACAAATCGTCAGGGATTCGAAGAAAAATAAAAATGGTTTTAAATATAATCATATAATAAAATTAATAAAATTTATTTTTTAAAATTTTAAACATTATCTTTTTAATTCAAAATTTTATTAACTAATTTTAAGCATAACCACGGTAATGACTTTATCAATATAAAAGGGTTATAAATTTACATATGAGGAAACAATTGGATAATAAACGGAAATTTTTTGAATTTTTTGACCAAATATTTTCACATTGTACAGTTTCAATATTTTTGTGATTTTCATATGACGTAATAAAATATTATTTTCATAAAATATCATGAATTTCATTTTTGATCCAATTAATTAAATTTACATTAAAGACTCAATTGAAAAAAATGGTTTTCAAATATAATACATTAAAACAACAATAATTTATGAAATTAATCCGAAATATGTTTTTGTAACACAATAATTATATTAAATTGTATTACTTTTTAAAATTTTAATATCATTTATTTAATTTTTATTCTAATTAAATAAATACTTTATTGACTTTGTGTCAGAATTTAAGGTAACTATTAACTTACAAAAAATTAAAAAAAAATTAATATGATAAATAATAAATTATTGTTGTACATAAAAATATAAAATAGAAGTTATCCTCTTTATATCATTGTGTAAAAATATTAGAGATGTTAAACTCAAGAATGTGGCACTTTGTATTTGTTATTTTCTTAAATTAATATAATGGCATTAATTAGAGAAACAGGGTACCAATTAGAAAATACATTGAAGACATGGATTGAAATACCCAAACATCATTCAAATACTATGGTAAGGGAATGTATTATAAATAATTTAAATCCTTAAACCAATTTTTTGAACTAATTTTACCCTTACTAATGTGACGAAAATTTAATTTGATAATAATTAAATTGAAAAAAATAAAATGGAAATATTTACCAAATTTTATTCTCATGGTTACAAATATGAAATACATTTCTAATATTTAATTTCTATTAGTTTAATACATATATTATACTATAATTGCGCAAAACATGATGAAAACTGTTTTTTTATTATAAAAATAAATATTTTAAGCATAAAAATAAATAAATATATTTTATATCAATCCTAGATATATATTATCTTTGTTTTAAAACATATTATTGGGTATGTATAATATATATACCATTAAATTCAATCAATAATATTTACAAGTATAATTTTTAATGATAAAAACACATGTTTATCAGAATTGTTATTATAAAAACCGATATTCTTCATTCAAATGATTATATTTTTATTCTAACAAATTACTAACCAATGTATTTATTTTCTACATGTATAAGTTGTAATTTTTTCATAATTTAGTTTTTAAAATTCATAAAAATTAATTTAATATATGGGTTATAATGGTAAACTAAATTAAAGATCATTTAAACTCAGGTTTGTGTGTCTAAGAAGCTAACAAAGAAATGAAAATTATATATAAAACTATAAAATTAAATTTTAGGGTGTTACATTCAACCCCCGCCTCCTAAAATGAATTCTTCCCTCTGAAATATTTTCAATCCAATATGAAAATATTTTCATATATCTACTTCATCTCATTCTTAGATTCTCATAATGCCCCATCAATGTTTTAACTCCTCAAAATAGCATTAACGAGACTAGTAGTTTTTTTAGCACTATATCTCTGTGATCTGATATTCCAACCAGTTATTACTCATAGGAAAGATCATCCTTTAGTGCAATAATGTCTGATTTCATTACATGTGATGGATAAGGTAATTACTTCTATATAATAAATACATGGGACAAATCCTTGACATGAGAGAGGTTCGATGGGAGTTCTATGATGTAAGAAACCGTTTGTACTCAATCAAGAATCTCTATGGTACCAATAAATCTTGGGATGAACATTACTTTCCTTGTGAATCTCAATTCCATTATCCATTGAGAAATTCATAGAAATAACTTTTCACCAACTTCAAATTCCATATTTAGTTGATATTGGTCATTATAAATTTTTGGAAGACTAGTAGCTACCTTGATATGATACTAAATAATGCTCAATTTCTCTTCTATTTGCTCAGATTGTATATGTACCAATATATTTTTTTATCTAACATCATCCCAACACGTTGGAGTTCTACACTTCTTTCCATAGAGGTATTCAGAAACAACCATCTGAATGTTCAAGTGAAATCTTTTGTTGTTAGAGTACATGAAAAAATGAACACCATTGAAAATTTAAATATTTGGGACGGGTCATTTGCGATGGGGTCCCAGCACAAATAACCCGTGGCAAAAAACCATGTCAGAAATCTTCTTTCTTGTAATGTACCGCCAGAAATAGTGAGCCTGAGGTATTTAAAAAGCCATGTTGTGACAGTCCCATCATAAATAATTATTTTCTACTGGACCATCGCATATAATACTTTACGATTGGACCTTCAAAAAAACATTAAAAACAATAATAAAATTATTATTAATAAATTTTAATAAAATAATATTTATATCAATAATTTAATAATAAAAAAATAATATTAAATAATAATAATAATAATAAAATAATAAAAATAACAAATAAATAATAATATTATAAATAATAATAATAATAATATTTTTAATAACATTAATATTAATATTAATATTAATATAATAATAATATTAATGTTAATAATACTAATAATATAAATAATAATAATAATGATAATAAAAATAAATGGTAATAATTAATAATAACCAACATAATAATAAAAAAAATCAATATTCAAAAAAAAATTAAAAAATAATAATAACAAAATAATAATAATAATATATTAATAAATAATAAAAATAATAATATAATAAATAAATAAGTAAAATAAGTAAATATATATATATAAATTAAATAAATAATAATGTAATAAAACAATAAAATATAAAAAACACAATATACGCAACAATATAAAGTAACACACTATGTAGAAATTTAAATATATAATACTATCAAAACAATTTCATTCAAATTTTGTATTATAAAATTTAAATACATCACTAGGGGGACTTCAGGAGTAAGTGATAGAGGTGGAGGAGATGGTGGTGGAACTTCGTCCCTAAATCATGAGTTAGACATTGCAAATACTCCAGCATATCCTCATGCTGCTGCTACTACCGCCAACGAATATCATCCTCCTCCTCCTGCTACTATCAACAGATCTCTTCATGATCCCTACAGATAATCTCTATAAGCGCACCCTAATCACGCAGCTACTCCTAATAATATGCAATAGATGACAATGACTCTCCATGATCTCCTCTTGAACAGCATATTGACATCACTGATGTCCCATACTAAATCTTAGTCATCAATCGAGAGATGATACCAATAACTCGACCTTTCTCAAAAGCATACTAGGTCACCTGCATCCATACTACCTCATCAAATCGATGGGCACTAGTCTGATCCTCAGTCTCGGCCTGAATCCAAATTTGTGTCTGAGACGTCATGACCTCAAATGACTCCATCAATTGCAATTTAAAATTAAAATAGTTTAAATATTATTTTTAATTAATTTTAAAACTCAAAAATAAATTTCCTTGGCCACAATATGACACTGGAAATCACCTTTAATCTCTCATGTGACTGGAGTGTTGTACATATTTCTATAAATGTCAAACTCCATAATATCAAATTTTTTGACTCCCAATATGAATATAAAATAAATAGTTTACTTTTAAAGTTATAATTTTTTTCTAAAAAATTACTTACTATATTTTCTCTATTCGTAATGAATGTAAGACTATCGGCCAAATGTGTGACCTCCTTCCTACCCTGGTTTTTTGTCCTACCTATGATCCCCTCTAAAAATGACCACCCATCCACTGCCAACATAATCCATCCCAAACCAGAGCTGAAATGTAATCATGTCGGTGGGTGTGACAAGACTCATCAAACATTGTCACTCATGCTTTCGTCATTTATTTCTTTCCCAAATTGTGAAAAAAATTTATGGCAACTCTCACACATAAACCCCTATCATTCCTTCCAAATAGCATCGCTCATGCCATCATCGATGAGATACCATAAAAACTAGAAATTATTTATAATATCAAGTTATTAATTAAAAAATTTCAAAATAAATATTATTTATTTACATACCAGAAAATGAATGAACATATTGTGCTGAACATCAATGGGAATATGATCTCATGTGACCCATGCTTCCTAGAAATAATTGGGCAATATAGTGATGCCCTATCGAACAAATATATGATAAAATATGTGAAAAAAATAATAAATAATCAAATTTTTATCATATAAATAAATTAATGAAAACTAACTAAAATAAATATGTAAGAATACCCCTACATGTGTGGATTAAAGCCAAGACGTGGACAAATCTTGGAGATATAGTCAAGAATCATCAATCAGGCATTACCAAGCCACCTATGATTCCTCCCTAAACTGCTAGTAGTAACATCCAGCTCATGAAAAGGTAGATAACCCTCTTGAAAATGACAAAACATATCCCCATCCATTGGAAACATTAAATTATTATTATTAGTAAATATTTTAGAATATATATTTTTTATTGATATATATTATATATGTTTATAACCAGTATTTTGTTGTGTCAGTACTCATCTTCATCCACATCCTCACATATGATGATTTCAATATCTTTATATTCCAACTCAGCATCAACCATTTCCAAAGGAGTTTCAGTTTCATCACCTATTGTCATTTCAAATTCATTTGTAACATCATTTATATCATCGTCCCCATCGACGCTTTACTCTTAGGTGCCATCTCAAATATTTAAATCTCATCGTGAAAAAGAAGTATTTAGAGTAGTCTCTTGAAAAATTTCAATTCATTGAACTTCATCGGAACCACATTAACTTTGAGTAAACTGATTTTCCTGAGATTTAATTT
Organism: Viscum album; assembly: GCA_963277665.1. Lineage (NCBI taxonomy): Eukaryota > Viridiplantae > Streptophyta > Magnoliopsida > Santalales > Viscaceae > Viscum > Viscum album. Next base: position 242,776,537 of record OY728135.1, on the reverse strand, counting down.
TGATTATGCTCCACCAATCACCCAAATCTCTTAATGTACTATAATAATTTGCATAGTAGAATTGATGTTCCAAATGAGACAATAAAAATAGTAATTTAATTCAAGAATAATTTTATATTTATTATCAATGATTCTATGGATCAGATGAACACACAAACATCCATCTATATCCAACCAGTAAAATTTAAATTTTTTTAAAGCTGTCCCAGATGACACAATTCAATAATTTCTTCCATCATACCATAAAGTCATCTTTAGTTTCTCTAGGATGATATCCTCTAAAGAAACCACCACTATTCATTTTTTTTTGTTTCCACAAATGCACATGTATGAAATAAAAAACCATTCACCACAAATACATTATAAGATTTAACCATTGTGGATGGTGGGTTACACAATATGAACAATCGATTATCAATTTTATCATCATGTTGAGATAAGTGAAATTTTATAAAAAAAAATTATCAATATATCAATTAATAAATTTATTTTTTATGTTAAACCATAAATAATTTTTGTTACTAGTTTCTGAAACCGGTGGGAAAAATTAATTTTCTGATGTTCTTCAAGAGAAACTGTTGGAATTTGTGGAAGTTGTTTCTTGATCTGATTATCTTATAACCTATAAATAAAATAATATGAATTGACTATAAAAAATATTATATAATAAGTGATAGGACTGATAATAGTGTTAATGGTGTCATTTCATTATAGTTGTGTAGAACATACGTATGTGCTCAATGATGTTAATCATTTGAAATCAATCATTCCCAAACTCCACCGAATCCAAGTTCAGGATAATTGAAAACTGATAATTTATTTCTAATTTCATCGTCATCATATTCGTTATTATGTCCCATGAATTTTTTTTGAGGGATAATCATATTGAAATTAATGAGAGCATAAAAAAATTCTTCCTGTAAATATGATTTTATGATTGAGACTTCAACCGATGCTTTATTAAGTACTTTTTCCTCCAATTTCCACATCAATCTTTAAAAATTTTACGTCCATCAAAACTATAAAAAACCTCTATATTTTTCATTTAGTAGAAAATTTAATATAAAATGTCCCAATTATTCAATGAAATCTGATGAGAATATGTTTTTTATAGTTTACGTAAAATTAAAACAACATTATCTAGTAGTCTTATTAGTTATCATATTCGTTTTTTCTGCAAAAATGTTTCGAAAAAAATATTATATGTATGTTATCACACCTGAAATCATATAATTTAACAAAAATATTAATCTAATCTGCATAAGTTATTCCATTATAACATGACCGTCCTGAATTTTTAATGTAGTAATATGACCATTTCCGAAACATCTTCCAAAATTAGAGGCATAACCATATAGAAGTATCAAATATGAAATGCACCGAAAAAATAATAATTGATTTTATTAGTGTATTGTATAAGATTCTTTTGGATCCAATATGTTCTTGTGATCTGACATTTTCAAATAGTTCACATTCTAGTATCTAATAAATTTCTTCAAGATCTAATCATGCCTTTACATTATCTTTGGTCTTAACTGGTTTATGCAAAAATGTGTGAAATAAATTATCAAAATAGTTCTTTTTTGCATGAATGACATCCAACTTGTGATGGACCAACAAATCAGACCAATATGAGAGATCCCAAAAAATGCTCTGTTTTATCCAATTATGTTCTTTCCCAAAGCAATCAATTTTTAATTTGTTTATTATTGGTTCAAAAGTAATGGGAGGTAATTAAGAAAAAAATTATTTCAATACTATACCTGAGATCATTGTTGGATGTTCATCTCTTTCAATTGTGATTTTTTTGAAATGATAATTTTTTCCTTTGAAAAGGATGATTAGATGGAAGGAATCTATAATGAATATTGAAAAAACATTGGTTTTCCATTCATGATCATAAATTCTTTTATGTCTCTCATAAAATGAAAAATGACTTTGGACTATTTTTAATCCATTTAGATAACACAGTTCATCTACCGTTACTGTACACCAACCCGATCTGTGAAACCGATCTGTGAAACTGATCCGTGAAACTGATCTGTCAAACCGATCTATGAGACCGATCTGTGAGACCGATCTGTGAGACTGATCTGTGAGACCGATCTATGAGACCGCTCTATGAGACCGATCTGTGAGACCGATCTGTCAGGCCGATCTGTGAGACCGATCTGTTAGACCGATCTGTGAGACCGATCTCTCAGACCGATCTGTGAGACCGATCTGTCAGACCGATCTGTGAGACCGATCTGTCAGACCAATCTGTGAGACAAATCTGTTACTGTTCTTAAACCTGGAAACACTGTTCACAGAACTAAAAAAGTGGCAAAGTGTTGGGGATAAGTCACCTTGACCTCCCAAAATACCTCCAACACCAAATTTTCACAATGTAATGGACTGGAGAGGTCTGGGCCATTACACTATATAATCATTTCCAGTATTTTTTATAATAATAGAGAATTATTTTCAATGTAAGAAACCATATTTTTAACCTAGGTCACTCATTTTCATCAACTATTCATATCCTTTATAATATTTTGTAATGAAAACATGAATTATCTTATGCATATCCCCCAGGATTGTCAATCTAGGTGCATAGTAAATCCAATTATTATGCACTATGAGACGATTGGTTCAATCCCATGACCCTTTTTGGAGTAACTACCTTTAGGTACAAATATTATAGAACCACATACACTTATATTATCTAGAAAATGTAGTACTGGAAAGAAAAACGAAATAATCTATTCTTCCTCAAAAGAATAAAATTTTATTCTCTACTTGTCATAAAGTCCTTTCATATGATTATATAATCACAAGTATATGTTTTCTTAAATATATTTCCTATGTTTTTTACTATAATTACTCTAATACCAACTATGATAACCTTTACCCTAGTAATTCAGAGTCATTGTATTAATTTATTACATTGCCATTAGATACAAGAAATCGCACACTGAATGATGAACAATTTTGGTAGTCTCGGTAAACTAGATAAATACATGATTCCCATATTACAAATGAATACAAAAAATTAAGAAGAATTTTTTGTGGATAAAAGTATTCCCTCTATAACATCATTTAAATTAAATGAATGTATAATTTTTGGAATCCTAGGAATCGAAATAAAATAAGGGTGAGGTTAAATTCTTAGTAAGGGTTATATAAAGTGGATGCCATCATTAGTCTATTATCATAATCAATACAAACAGGTATATAAATGAACTCACTCTCACTTTATATAACTTGACTATCATAGTGAGATAACACTTAATCAATATATAATGGTAAATAACTAAAATCATATTCTATCTAATCAATAAACAATGAATGAAATGAATCCAGAGATAATATCATTGAAATAATCTCATGGATATATGATAAGTAAGAATCAATATGGAAATATAAATACAAATAATTATATTTACCCAATAAACAAGTATGTAAATAAATCAATATATAATAACACTTTGAAAATATCACGGATAATAAAAATTGAATTATTAATGAATGAAATGATTAAGCAAAGGACATCAGTTTCTCAAGCGTATGATATGTCTACTATCAATATATTTCACAAGAAAGCTTAAAAATATGCATAGAAAACCATTTAATATAGTATATATATTCACATCATTAGAGTACTGATTCATTCTATAATATGTCTTCAGCCATATCTACATGTCGAAACCATTCCTCATATATCAAATACACGATTTAGTTTATAAACAATATTCCTAATCATTAAATATCTTCATTGAATAAATAATATAAAATTTAATTATTTCCTTAGTCAATAAAATGAAATTCATATTCAAAGACTATGTTTATAAATTAGATATGTGTTATGAAATAATCATACTGATGATAAATAATGTGGATATTATGTGGAAATTTATTTTATAATTATTACTAAAAATTGAATAAATCATGGAAAAAATAATGACTACAAAATTAAATCAAAAAAATGAAGGGAAAAAATATATTATTTTAAAATAATCATAAAAAATATTAAATATGAATTAGGACAATGTGAATAAAAAAAATACGTAGGGGTGTATAATTAAAATAATGGTTTTTTGTCATATATGAATAGAAATTCCATAAAACGATCATTAAAAACATTCTTAAGGAAAATATCATTTTATTTCTGAAAATAACCTTTTAGAACTAAATTTTCAAAAAAATTTGATAATAATATTCTTTCAAAATGTACTTTAAAGTATATAAATTAATTTTTTGAACATTTAGCGGTCATGATGGCATGAAATTTGAAACAAATCATACACATTTTAATAGGCATTCCTTTTACCTTATTGTTATATAAAAAACAAGACTTGGTTTGAACATGATATAATGATTCCACTAAAAAATTATGAAATAAATATGGGTAAATTTATCTCATAAATCCTTTGTATAATTTTAAAAACACATATGAAACCACTTTTTGAAGAAATGGTTTTTGAAGAAAATATATTTTTTACTATTGAATGAAATAAATTCAAATTTTATTAAAAACATTATCTTAATCGTTTTTAGTACCAATGAATGGAAAAATGTTATTATTACATGTATATTTAATGAATAAACATATTTTATTCCAAGTAAATTTTTTTATTTGATAGTTATTCAATAATCACGTTCAATTTAACCTCAAGTATAGACAATCCCGACTAAAATGAGACTGTGAAATAAAATTTAACAAATATCATATCATTAAAGGGGGAATAAATCAATGAATAGATTATACATATCAAATTTAAATAAAAAATGATCAATATTACCAAAATAATATATTAAAAAATCATTAAACATAAAATAAGGAATATCAAAGCCAATGATGAAGTAATATAACCAATTTAAAGGAAATTGAGTTATGAAATTCTTTTCCAGTTGGTAATTTTCAAGTTAAATCCCCTTAGAAGAAATTTTTAAAACTGAAAATAAAAATATCATTTATTGTTATGGAATTATGATATTATAAATCAAATGTATATTATACACATCATATAAAATAAATTATTGGCATAACATTACAATGTGCCTCAATGAATAAAAATAGAGACGAAGTCCCTTACCTCAGACTTCATTTTCATTGAATGTGATTTAACATTATGTAAATTGGTTAAAAACATGAATTTAACAATTAAAAAGAACCATATTAATATTTTTGATATCCTATAAGACCCTTATATAACATCATAGTACATCTTCATTAATAACAATTAATTATTTTCATTGTCTTAGCTGTTTGTGCCTTGTTTTTCATTCATTCTTTTTTATTAAACTTCTTATTCCTTTTCAAATTATAAATTTCAATCATATCTAGAATATTATTCATGAAATAATCATTATATTTATAGAAAAAGTATTCTTTCAATACCAATTATTAATGATGGTTTTGATAAATTATGTACATTACAATCATAAAGATGGTAGTCCATTTTTTTTCATGAGTAACATTTCTGATTTTCAACGATCATTATAGAATGTAGGGTTGAAATAATTTATATTCACATAATGCTAATAATATAATTAAAAAATATTATTTAATTAAATGTAATTATATATATCATTCATGTGGTGTAGTGATTAAAATATAGTCATATTGCTTCATTAAGGTGGTAGTCCACATCAGCATGAACGACATTATTATCTTTCAGTGATTGAAAATGTAAGAAATAATATAATATATTATCTTTTAAGAATGATATATTTTAAATTAATATAATAATTATTTCATTTATATAAAATATATTCATTAAATATTTATTTATTACATTTCATGCAAAGCGTTAGTGAAAAAATCACATCACTTTGCGAGACAATAATTTGTCATACACACAAACAACATTATCATACCCCCTTCAGAATAGAAATTTGAAAAGTTATATATATGATATAATTACTCAAGATGAATAATTATGTAGTAAATATCATATATATATATATATATATAGTTTTTATCAATAATCATAACCAACCATGAGATGTGTTTATTGAAAAAACTGATAAATATCTTCATGAGGTGGTACACCTCTGTAGGCATGAGTGACGTTATTCATTTCCCATTTGAGGGGAGAAGAGTTGGATGTAGATAATTATATTCCAATAATTTTATCTAATTATATAGTATATTTTATTTTTATCATATATTAATAAATTAAGAATATTTTAATTATTTGGAAGAATAAATAAAACCAATATGCATAGTTAGGAATTTTACCTCTTCTTGAACCACCTCTTTAGGATTATACCAAATGTATTCTTAGAATGGATTTATGACCAATAAAATTATTATAATATTATGTAATGTAATTTTTTATTTTCAACTTTCAGGTAGTGTATGACCCAAAATGTATTTAAGGTGGGATGAATAGTGGATATAGGTATCCTTTTATAAGTGAGGTGAGTAGTACACTTGTAATTTTCAGAATGAAAATATTGTACCAACATTTTTTAAAAAACAAAAGGATATTAATTGATTAATTGTATATAATTTTACATGATAGGGTCAACATATGTCCATAAAATAGATTTTATAAATGTTTATTGGTAATTTTAACCCTTATCAATTAAGTTAAACCCCCCCATTAACCCCAATTTTTTCTTTATCAATGGTAACAATTTTTTTCTATTTTTACTATTCGTTATTGGAAAAAATTAACATGAAATGTTTATAAAATATAAATTATTTTGATTCCAAATATGGAATCCATTTTTTCAAGTTCAATTCCCAAAAGTATCATAATTCAATTTAAAATTATTCCGAAAGACGTGAAGAAAAATAGCGGTTTGAAAGAAGAAGTTATCATAAGTATACAAGATATTAATATCAATAATAAATTTAAAACTGATTCCAATGAATGAAATTAGTTACATTTTAATATAATCTGACAAATATTTCTTTAAAAAAATTATAATATAGTTTATCCATTTCAAATATTTAAATGAACAAAAGTTTCCAAGAAAAATCAACATTTTTCAATATTAATAATAAAATGAAACCTTTTCTAATAATGCCAAAATTTCACCCTACGAAAATTTTGGTCTTCTAATTTTAGAAATGATATTAATTTTACTAACTAAATTTTATAAAAGCACTAATAATTAATTTTAATGTATTTATTCGATGTATGAGTAAACTTTCTTCTAATAAAATACAACTTCTCAGAAAACATTTCTTTTACTTTTAAATGAATATTTATTTATTTTTAATAAATTGGTAACCAATGATATGTTTTTAAAAGTTTATAAACAATATAATTTCCATTTAATATTTATTAATATTAATACCAAAAAATAAAATGTATATTTTATAGTAGCGTACTATATTTACGTTCATTTAGACATGGGATTATGTGTTCCTCATGAAATAAAAGATATTAAATTTAAAGAAATATATTTCATGGTTTGTTTAAGCTCGGTGTTTCATGCCACATATAATATCTAATAAAAATTTATTCATTTATAATTTTGGTTCAAATAATTTTTTAATTTATATACACTGATAAATAAATGTTTATCGTTGTTATATATCATTAATTGGGAGATAATAATAAATGGAGGTCCCTAATCAAAAAAGAAAATGTATTTGTAGGTGGTAAACATGAAGTAAAATGAAATAAATGTGATTCTTATAGTAAAATAATTTCCTCAGAGTCAATCTAAAAAGATGTAAAGAAAATTCTTAAAATAATGAATAAATAAATAAGAGACATTGGATGGGTATGAGATTAATTGTATAATGATATAAAAGTATATTGGGAATTGACTATATAACCCCCACCCCCAACAACATGATTAATCACTTCATTGATGGTTTAATATCATTGTAATGATGATACTTAGTCTCCTGGATTTTTTTCACATTTGTTGATACTGTAATTATTTCAAGTGATACTAAAAAAGAGTTTTTAAAATTTATATTTTGTAAAATAAAAAATTCTAAAAATTGGATGGATGACCCTTTTGGTGAAAAAATTGGCAATGAAAATAATGGAATAATTGAATTCCCTATATGTAATAAATGGTAAGGAAAAATGTTGGGGTATGTTTAATTTAATTACGTGATTTATTTAAATGTGGAGATAAATGTAAATAAGATCATGGGTAAAATAGAAAGATATTTGGGAAACATCAACAAGAATTATGGAATATCATGTTGATGTGAGATAAAATCAATGATATTAAATTATTTTTATGTTTCTCTTGAAAAAACGTCATCACATATTAGAGTAAAGTTATGTTTTTTCCAAAACTCACACCAAATTAAAGGAACAATGAATATTTACAATTTTCACCTATAAATGTAAGAATTCTAGTATATGGTGTGATATGGATTCAATTGATATCACAATACCCAGATTAATAATCCTTTAATTATAAGTGAGTAGGTTATATCCATGAAACTCATGTATATTTTTCTCACTACTATTCTTTGATGCATCCCACACACAAGTGCATCTGAAATATTAATGTGATCAATAGGTTGAGGAATAGATTATACATCCAACCTCATATAATCTAATAGTAATATATAATATATAATGATTTATTATTCTCTTCATGTATGGTTTCAAGACTTCCATTTAATTTTCATGCACATCACTACATGCAATGTCTCCAATCACTATATTTATATTCATAAATAAATCATTTTTTTCTTAATATATGGAAGTAGAAATGTTACCTATCAACCTTACTTCTATGAAATTTATAGCCATCTCAGCAAATTATCTAATCAAATTTCTCTCTTGAATTATGTAGGATTTTCATAGTTTTGTTCACAAATTTCCTTCCCTCTCTAAAATATTCTCCTTATCATATACAATTTATTCACAGAATGTTTGAATAATATTCTAAAACATTTCTACATACTTTTTTTATACCTATAATAAATGTTTTCTAAATCTTTGAATGCTATTTCTCTTAAGGCTTCCTTACTTTATCATTTCTAATACTTCCAAGATAACAAGTAGAATTTTAACATACATCTTTCCTCATAAATATTAGAAGTATTACTATTTCTATTCAGAATTTCATTGTGTATTTAAACATAAAATAAATATATGAATTCATATGATATTCAATATAATGGAAGTCAATTAACATAATAATATTCTACATGGATTCTGCTTCTTCTAAAAAAACATACTAGAATAACAATAAATCGTTTTATGATTCTTATTTCATTAAAGATCATCTCACTCAGCATCATAATATTAAATTTTGTGAAATATAATTTTGTTTTTACATTATGTTAAAATTTTCACTAAGGAGCTGTTTTGTGCAGGGAAAATGATATTTATGTATATTGATTTATATGACGGTGATCCTTAAAAATCCCATGAAATGATGACTTTATAGACAAGAGTTTTTTAAACATTCAATCTTCATAGTTGTGTGATGGTTATATACTAGAGATGGTGTTTATGATGAGAAACATTGATGGTTATGCTGGACCAAATGATGGTTAGACATGTGTAGAACAATGTATACACAAAAGAATATGATGTTTGTGAAAGATAGGGATTTTTTCTCATACAGCCATGACATTTTAAATATTTTAACCCAAATCCACAAGATTATGGTTAAATAAATTAGGAGACGATGGCTATGAAAACTAGACATGATGATAACATAACATTCATGGCTTCGTCATTTTTTCATTTCATCACCCTATAAAAAAATTTCTATAGATATTTATCATATTTAATAGGAACTTCTTGAATAACAAAACAAAACAGTATTTCAACAAATCATGGGATTAAAAGTATCACCCATTTTAATTTTTCAGGACCTATGGAATATAAATAACTATCAAAATAAAAAAATATATTAATGAGTTTTAATTAAAAAATTATAATACTAATTGATTGAATTTGATGTTTAAAAAAAGAATATTCAATAATAAAATCATGTTGTCCATTAAAAAAAAGATAAAAGTTTAACCTCATCAATTCCTATTCACATTGATTATCTTTGATTAAATGATAACCCTTTATAATAAATTGGAGACATGACATTTATTTAATCATCATTTCATCATTATATAAAATAATCAATTATTATTTGATCATGACATCATAATCACATAAAAAAAATCTACAAATTGAAAAATTATATAAAGAAAAATATGAAATAACTAATTTTGAACTCTAATTGAAGAAAACTATTAAAAACATTCATGTATGCAACATGTTGAATTCACCACTTAACAGTTTTAAATATTATTCCACATTTAAACAAAACATAGGATGATAATCCTTAAGGATGATTTATGTTGCAATTGTTTCTCCCCATTTGAAATAATATTCATAGAAAAGTGCAGATACGGGAGTGAAGTACTATACCTTATAATTGAGATATGTGATATTGAAATCTCAACCATAACCATAAATTCTAAAATTATTTTTTATGATGTTTATCCAGAAGTAATGCTTCTTACCATTTTATAAAATGATTCCTTAGGGGATGGATTTTTGAACACATCTATAATTTTTCCCTTTATTGGACTCAATTGAAATTTAATTACATTTATCTCCACATTATCTTCTATTAACAGATAATTTATATGAACATGAATTATTATTGAATAATAAAAATGATTCCTTTATAAATTTATATCATTTTGATTATTGTAATCCACGAGAAGTGGAAAATTCAATTAAAATTTTACATCATATAAATTTAACTCCATATATAATAATTGAGTTGTAGAATTATAGGTAAAAACATACATTACATCATAAGTACTAAGTATTACGTAATTCTATTATCTTATATGCATAAAAACACTCCACTCACCAAATAAGAAAATTCAAATAGATTTGGACCTATGGACCCCAACACAACCTTCCAAAACAACATCTATATATCTAAACAGATTGAGAAAATCCCAGATGGAATATTTTATTTTAACCATATGTTCCATTTAATATGAAAAATAATACTATTAACAACACTAAAATGGGACCCTTTAGGTTTACATTGGTTCCTATAATATAGAGTAATAAAAACAGTAAGTATGGTTTTATATCTATAATGTAAAGTATAATTCTTATCTTTTTTAAAAATTCCCTTTATCATGTTTTTTTATATTATATTATTTAAAAATAATTGTTCTCACTAATATTAGTGTGGAAATGGGTTTTTGATCTTCTATGAAAAGCATTTTTATGATTTCTATAGCATAAATCTCAGGAGAAATAAAAATGTTATCTTTCTATTCACAAATTTGGAGGCTAAAAAAGTAGCTCTTTTCATCATGAATGGAAACATAAAATAATTTATTCATTTACTTACAAATCATCTCAAACAATTCATCATCAGATATAGAAACTATCGTATCATATACATTAGAAATAACTATATGATATCAATTTTTCATCTTTAATGTATAGGTAGTTGTATACTCCTCCTTTTATATAAATCTTTATTTTCATGAATATATCAAGCTTGTAATACCATGATTTTGGGAATTTTATCAACCTATATAAATATTTCTATAAAATTAAAATATAATTATAATATTATACATATATGAAACCACATGTTTTGTCATTGTAAACCTCCTCTTCCAACTCACCATTTATTGATGAAGACATAACATCCATTGGAAATAACATGTATTTATATTGTTATAAAACATAAATATATATTATATTGGTTTTAATAATTGAAATTGGAAATAGTTCCCTATCAAATTATTCTCTATAAACTTATAAATAATAATTTCATACTAATATTGATTTATTTTTCATTGCATCACCTATTTTGATAAATGAAATTGTAAACACCGCTAATATTCCAATAACATTATTCTATTCAAGCTTAGGTAGCAACTCCCAAGTTTCATTTTTTCACTATCTATTCAAATTAATTACTCATAGATTCTACTATATCTTTATTTTGAATTATTCTCTAATATATTTTTGTTCAACTTGAGTGAATAATATAGTATGAGTTATTTTGTCAATATTCTCTATGTTTTTAACAGATGTCTTTCATAGGAAATGACATTTTGGACATGCACTAGTATTCTACGACATTGATAAAAATATTAAGATTTTTATTCAACACTTGAAACAGATGAGTATCCAACTTCAACAAGTTCATCTCAATAGTCTGATCAATTTTTGAAACTACATCAGGTTCTTTAACAAGAAAAGCATCATCATAACTTTGGGAACATTGTAGATCATGTACAACATCCTCCATTGAATATTCGAAAATCTAAAAAACATTAGTAATAATAATTGTCACACATTATTATTATTAGCAGTAGAAATCACTTCCATTTGGAGGTTATTTTAGGAATATATGATCAACTCATTGATTTATAATCTTCCCATGATTTTACATGTTTCCAAGATAACAGAGTGGCTGCCAAACATATAATGTTGCTTTAAACTCAGAGAATTTATATAATACATCTAAAATGGTTACATGTTTGAATTGGTCTTTTTTAAATAATTATTTTGAACTTAACCCACTACATCAATATCTTTCCTCTTAAAATTTGGATATTTTTCCATGATAAATTATTATTTTCTAAGAAATCCCCAATAAACATATATTATTCCATTCATCCACATAATCTTTCTGTGGTGTGTATGGTGTACTATGATTTTTTCATATTCCATGATTATTATAAAACCCAAATATTTTATTTTGTTGATAGTAAATTAATATTCTTTGATTCATGAAACATTGATCCTAAACAACCCATGATATACTATAAAAATATTATTATTTAATATAATTCTTATAATCTAATAGCTCGATTGATGGAAATTAATATGATTAACAAAATTATAAAATATATAATGAAAAAATTTATAAATAAATAATATATTGATTAATTTCTAGGGAATAAGTACCTAATTTATAATGATAATAAATAAATCACATATGGTTATATATAATTAATGTATAGAACTACCAACGTTCTACAAAATAATTTTTTGTAGTATATGTTTTTTTTAATTTAAAAGATAAATTTATAATTTTTGAAAATTAAATTTTATTTAAAGGATTTAATTTTTGGTTTCATCATTACAAAATTTTAAAAGGTTAAATTTTAGAAATGTTTATAAATAGTTCATTTTTTGGTGAATAGGGTAAGATATTGATTTTAGAAATACTGTCAATTTTATGACATTATCATGATACAATAATGAATGGAATGTTTATAAATCCATTTTTATAGTGGTAATATATATTTAATAAATATATAATTAATTTTTAATATATAATTTGGAACTTATACATCTATGTTTGACAATTTGGAAATCAATTTAATGTACTTATTCATTTAAAAATTATTATTGGTTATTCACTTTTATTCAAGTAATCATATGGCTAAAATTAGATTTTTTTTAATTTCAATGTAAAAAAATCCCACTGTATGTATAATAATACAATAAATTACATGGGATAAATTATTATAAATTATTTTCACATAAACTCATTGTTATGCTTAAAATGAAAAGTTTTGTAAAAATGTTTCACATTGAATTTTTTCTAAATTATTTTAAATTAATTTCTGATCCTATAGAAAATAATTATAGGAGAATACATACCATTTTTGGAATTATTGTAATTAATATTTTTTATTTAGTTCAAATTAATTTTTTGTCAATATGAATAGTAACCATGGAAAATATTTATCACCTCAACAAATGGTAAAATGAGCCAAAATGGTCAGAAATAAATGAATAATGCTTCATGATAACACTAAAAAACTATGAAAATATAATAGGTTCATTTTATTTCTTCCATAACCTCATTGTACTTTATTCTATGATAATTTTGTGGAAATTAACTTGAGTAAGGCATAAATTATATAATAAATCTTCGAGTATTTAAACGTTTGTCACCCACCTCAGTTATAAAATGAAAAATCCACTTATCACATATTCATAAAAGTTTGTGCCCTCCTGATAAAAATATACATACCCAAATCCCTTTCTTAATTCATTCCCCATGTATTGGATTAATTTTTTCTTAATAGAACACTAACCTATAAAAGATCAATGCGTAAGCGAGAGGATGTTTTCTAAAGAAGAGGTATAACTCTTAACTACATTATTTCTTGTTTAAATATTCCTGTACCACCTTATAATATATCATAAGAATTTTTATATAATATAATTATTGTCTCAAATTTATATAAATTTTATTATACTTATTGTATAACCCTTTTTCATCACTTTTTCCTTCCAATAAGAAATAAAAGCATAACTCATGCATATGTACAAACTGTCATCTCTATAAAGTGATGTGTATCATTTTTTATCACTAACTCACATGGGAGATTAGAATGATTTATTATATATATATATATATATCATTTTTAAGAGATAAAAAATATTATTTAAATATAAAATATTATCTCTAATCTTACCCTCTTATCTGTTGGAAAATGAGAATGTCACTTGTGTGTATATGTGGAATACCTCCTCCATAAAAAATGTGATTATTTTTTAAATTTATTTTTTTCATGGTTTATCATAAGGATATATTTAATTAATATATAATATTTTATTATTTAAATATTATTCTATGAATATTTATCATTATATACATTCTTTTATTTTGAAAACTCTATTAAAATTAAAATTCCATCATCGGTGTGTGCATACTACCACCTCCATAAAAGATGTATTTTATTTATCTATTACCAAATGGAATGGTTGGAAATAAAATTATCTAAAATGAAGAAAATTTATAGTCAATAAATTATTAAAATTATGTAGATAATTTAATAGTTAATTAACAAAATTACACATGGTCAGTACACCGATTTAATTATGTAAAAATTTACTAAATAATCTAATATAGCTAAAGAAAGGAGGAATTATGAAATGAATGGATACCAAATGATTAAAAATAGAACAAAAAAATAATAAGTAATAAAAACATTCTTATGAAATAATTTATTAAAATTAAATTTAATATTCATGAGGAGATAACATGTCAGACCAAGCATGAATCCAATGTAAGGTTTTCTTATCTCAACTAAACTCCATTGAGTCGTATTTTATATTTTGAACATTATTTATTTTATATTGTGATTATAAATAACTTTTTAAGAATTTTATAATAAATTTATCATTATTCATTGTATTTAATGTTACAATTTCAATTTTCTCTTTTAAATGGCTTGTACTCAGATTTTATAAAAATTTTAATGTTTTATTTTAAAATTTATCTCTTATTTGGGATTGTTCATGATTAATTTGATTATGGATAAATTATATGAACCGTAACTTCATAAACCACATAAATTTTCTTGTACAATAATTATTTCTATGGTTTCTATGTTCTTTATCCATATTTTCTTTTATTTATTTACCAAATAATGAATGTTTTTTTCAATAAAAATTGATATTATTTTTCATTTTTGATTAGTATCCTTTTTCTTCCATTTAAACATTACCCAAATGATTTTTTATAAGTGTTTATATATAATTAAATGATGGGTGAATTAATTTTTTTACTACATTTATCTTACATTACAATGTTTAAAAATGAATCTTTTTAATGTTTTTTGAACACTTTAATTTTCACTACCATTATAAAAGTTTTAAATTAATGTTCTTTTGACATATACAATGTGAACAGATTTTCCAAATCCAGGATTTTTATGAAATATTTAAATTCCTCTAAAATATTCCATTGTTTTTTATGAAAACTATTTAATCATATTTCAATATTTTTTTAGTTTTTATATTAAAATAAAAAATAATATATTGTCTTAATGTTTTAAAATAATTTTTGAAAAACATATAACATGTTTTTTTCTAAAAATTTTAAAAAAATTATGGATTATTCATTTTAAGGATTACACTCATTTCCCACTAAAAATATCAAAATACATACCTTAATTTCAGAGATTTATTTTGGATTAATTTATGATCTTTTATCTTTTATTAATGATTTATAGATTATAATGTATTTTTTGACCATTCAATTCCATAATCATGTTTTATATAAATCAACATTCTTTATTAAACATTATTTTTATCATTCACATCGATATTATTTCATATCACGGATAAATTTATCATATAAATATTGTATTAAATATATACCATAAATTCATATTGTGTTAGTTGAAATAATATTACTAAGAATTTTATTTCATATACTTGGGAAATATTGATGTTCCACATTACATATTAAATAAATGTATTTATTGATTTAAAATTCATTTTTATAATGTTTTATATTTTAAATTCAATATATAAGAAATGAATTGTATATATATGAGTGATATAGAGATCTTGGTTATAGATATCTGTGTTATCCACTGAAATGTATCATGAGATAAAATGAAATGGGTATTGCTCAGCATATTTCACCCTATACAATCAAAATTTCATGGAAATAATCCTTCATGTTATGTATGATGTCCTGGAACGAGGATTTGGAGGTATGTTTCATGATTTAATGGACTCAGTCCCAGATAAAAAGATCCTAAAATCTAAAATTATACATTAACGTCATTAAATCTTCAGTTTCTATTATAAATGAGATTTTATAATTTTATTTGGATATGTTTTGATGATAAAGTTATTATTTAAATAGAACTTTTATAGATTATTTACTCTATAATAATTTTAATGCCATAAGTATTAATGTTAGATTCTATTGTACAATTTAACTTAATGAAAATATATGCTCCACCATTATTTTTTTCCTTTCTATATGTTATGAAGAAAGAATCATTGGATGATATTCAAGGATATAAGAACGTTTTTTACTATCTGATTTTATCTTCCAATGTCATATGGTATTCGTGTATGAATCTAGTATTTACTAATTGGTAAACTTATTAATAATTTGTGATATTATACATTTTATATTGTACTTATATAGTTATGTACTAATTGACTTTGGATTAAAGGAGTTGGGTAAATTACATTTTGTATCATAGGAGGGCTTGTTGGACCCTCGAGAACTATATTTTATATGGAAAAAATAGCATGAGAATTAAGATAAACCTGTAATGTTTTTGATAACATTTATCTAATTTTTTTCTATTGATCAATATTATCAATGATTATAAAATTACTATGTGTGTAAAATGTTCTAGATATGGGTCCTATAATAAAGAAGGGAAATCATATCAATACTCCTGGTCAATGTAGATATTGCCCACTATAGAACGTCAATATTATTGGGGTTGTAGCTGAAAATATTATGACAATATTATGGAATTTTAATTAGGTTATGAACAATAAAATTTTCCATATAGAGAAACTAGTTTCTTCTTATCATTGTGTAATGTTGCTGGACCGATTCATGTTGTAGAAGCCTTCATCTTTTATTGGAACTATTCATTTATTTATACCTAAGAAATATATAATATCACTCAAAAATATAATTCTGGATTTGGGAAATCAAGAATAGGAAAATCTTATTATTGTAATATATAATTTAATAGGATATGTATATAAATGGGGGTCATTGATTTTGAATACTAAATTAGAATATGATATTCGAATAATGCAATAGATAGGTTTTAAGATGATATTATTTCAGAAATATTTTCCTCTAGAATAACAAATGAATATAAAAAGAATTTTTTTTAATTTTAAAGATGAAGGAATAAGAAATTTTTTCAGATTATAAGGATTACTTTAGTAGATTATCAAAGGAGGTATTTATGTTTATTTGTAACCAAGAAATCAGGATTGATCATTTTTTTAATGAAATTAAATTGATCTTTCGAAGGGAATTATATTCAAAATCATTTACAACATTTGATGAGTTGGTATCATGTTCCATTAAGATAGAAAATAAATTCTCTATACCATATATTTGTAAATCAAATAAAGAAGATAAATGGATGATTGATCACCATGTCTATGGAAATTTGACTAACATGAAAAAGGAAGGATTAAAACATCCAAATGTTACATATTTTGAATGAAACATCCATAAAAATTATTAATTGGAAGGGAATTTGTTTTCAATGTATAGAAAAATGATATAAGGCACATAAATTTAAGGGAAATAAAGAATTTATCAATATCCAATTCTTCTACTATAAATATATAGATAACTATTTGATTCAATTACCCAAGCATCATGGATTACTTTGATAGTTTTAGTGTGGTATTTATTATGGTCATCTTGGTATACTAAACGAGATAAAGTGAAAGATAATCACCAATGATCCTTTTATAGGACTCTTAGGGAAATGGAGTAATTTTATAAATTTATCTTATGTGAATTTTGGATTCAAAAGGATTTTTTACTAGAAATATTATCTTTAAGGATACAATATTTGTTGATGTTTCTTTGATAATTCATGCCTTCAACACTATATATGACCATTATTATAAATACTTCTTTAACATAAGGAAAAATATTATAAATTTTTATCTATAAATTTTTATAATATATTGATATTTTTTATATCAGAAAAAAAATTATTGTTTTGTGATTAATTTTGAACCATGGGTGTTATTATTGAGGATTCTTCAATATTACTTCCTCATTTGATTGATTAATCTATAGAATATATGTTTTTTATTATCATAATTGTTTTTTATTTGAGAAAATTCCCTGAAATGGGAGGAATTAATGATGATAAAATCATATATATAATGAGGAATGTTATCTTCTAATTGATATAATGATACATTAAGAGCTGATTTTAGTGCTTTGGGAATGAAAAAAATCATCTTGTTCATTCCTATTTTTAAAAAGAAGATGAATTTAGCTACAAAACATATTGAAACAT
Organism: Viscum album; assembly: GCA_963277665.1. Classification (NCBI taxonomy): domain Eukaryota; kingdom Viridiplantae; phylum Streptophyta; class Magnoliopsida; order Santalales; family Viscaceae; genus Viscum; species Viscum album. Next base: position 242,757,777 of record OY728135.1, on the reverse strand, counting down.
AATCATGGAAATAGATAATTTTTTTTATTTTATTTCAATTCCTAAAATCACAAAAAGTATGACAAATCTATCTTGTTTTGTAAAAAATGTATGACCTAAAAATCAAGGTATCATTTTGGAAACTCATTAAAAAGTAAAATTTTTATAAAGAGATATATATTGTTTAATTTTCTTCTGAAATAATATGTTCCCTATTCTAATCATTGGAAAATTCATGATAAAATATATTATTATTCCATGATATACTCCATGTAATTGATGTTATAAGGATAGAAAATATATATGTATGGGAAAATTTAAAACCCCAATATGGTTGTTTATTGGTACCATTAACAATAATTTTTATACATGAAAAAATAATCCAAAAAGGATTTTGATATACTTATAGAATAATATTATTTCAGAATGAATGTTAAAACACAGTTCTTGGATTATTGGGTATGAATAAGAGTAACCACAGTATGAAATAATTTTGAATTTCGTTCCTAAATAAATTATTTATTGATTACTAGGAAATATGTTCTACATTTGTAATGCAATAATGAAATCACATAATATTAAGAAAAATTACTTTTTAGGGGGTCTCTTTTCTATAAAAGAGGGTTTTGTATATAAGTTTTTTTTTCATTTTGAAGGTAAATTTCTAAATATTAAAAATTTAATATGATAAAAATAAGTTCATTAATAGTTTTTGAATATCAAAATTATATGAAGATTATGTTTTTTGTTTTTTTCAAAAAAATTAGATGTTTGGTTGAATACTGAAAAATACTATTTTTACAAATACATTCACTTTTTTGAAATGATAATATTATAATAATGCATTGAATTCTTAGGATTGTTTTGGTAAAAAGATATATTTTATAATTATTATAATTATTTTTAAGTATATTTTTGATCTTATAATTATATGTTTGAATGTTTTTTAAATATAAGTAATTTTTGTTTTCAAATAAAAAATATGTTTTTTACTTCTATTTTTTTCACATTTTCACAAGGTACCTTTTATTTTTTGACTCATTTTAAATCAATATAAAGTTTTTTTTATTTTAGATAATATATTTAATTCCATGTTAATAAAAAATTATAGTTTATTTTGGTTTGAAATCATTTTTATTCCAAAGTGGGATATTTTTTAAAAATGTTTTTTGTGGAATTTTACGAAATTATTTTAAAAGAAATTGTTACCAAATATAGGAATTTGATCATTTCAAATGGATTATTTATTTTTATTTAAAATAATTAATATTTTATAATTAGTTGAACATAACTTTTTTATGAAAAATTAAACATGATAAATATTTATTACTTCAATTATACATAAAATGTTTAAAAATGTTCAGAATAATGAGATAATCCAAGAAGATAACACAAAGAACATGCTTAAATATAACTGTTTTGATTTATATTGAAAATAAACTTTATTTATCTTATTATATGACAAATTTTATTAGGCCCCAGCCTTAAACATTACTTAATCTTTAATTACTTCAAGAATACATGTTGAGGATCTTTTCAGGTTTAAAGTTCTAGAGAATTATATCATAAGACATGCCTTAATTACAAATTTAAACAAAGTGGTTACATAAAAGTTAGTAATCATTATTCCCATCAATGAAATCATATTTAAAATAAAACGTCGATTCCTTCTTGAAACTTTCATGACACTATCATCAAATCATGTACCTTTCCCTTGACCTGTGAAAAACATTTCAAAAACTTGGGATGAGGATAAAAAGCTCAGTAAGGGATATAAAAGTACAAAATGAAAACATTAGTCCATGCATGGAATCATAATTCACTCATAAAACATAATCACATACCTCATCAAATCATGAATAAATCATAGAAATCATAATACATAAAGGTAACTTGAGGCATTCATAACATTATTACGTAGGGAGTAACCCTCATGGTTACGTTTGGAATACCCATCACAGTATATACCCCAATTCTCTTCGGAGAAACCTTAACGTTTAACTCCTTCGCGTTACCGAATGCATTGGAGAGCTATATCGGGTTCACCCTCCCTTAGTTTATAACAGAACCACCCGTCTTCATAACAATGCCCATGAACCATAACATAATCGTATCACATAAAACATGCATAAAGGAAACATAACATTTCCACTTTTCAATCAAAAGATAACAATACAACACATTGATATAAAAACATTATGAAAACCATTCTCAATACCAAAATAAAATAAAAGTAAAACATGGAATTTATTTTTCATTCAAAAAAGTTATGGCTTGTAGAGGAAGTTGAAACTCAAATAATGGTCACGGCGGCGGAGAAGTCATTTTCGCCGCATACGTACGACAAAAAAAAACATTCCCTTTTGTCTTTTAGTAAACACTTTGTATAAAATGATTCCTTTTGAATAAACGTAAAAGTAATAGGGGTTTATACACTGTCTAAAAAAAGGTTGTGTATAAAAAAAAATATGCCTCAATGAAAGGAGACTGAGACGGTGGCCCTTACCTCGTGTCCGACGTGACTCGATTGCTCTTTAATCTCCTGAATAATAAACTAAAGTCAATTTATACTTTCTTAAGAACCTTTTTTGATGTTTATTATTCCTTTTATATAACTTATTTCCATGTTATAAATGTTATGTAATCATTTAATTTAATAAAGTTCGTTTTGTCGACATTTGGTATTTAAGTCAAAAATGGACTTCTTACAATTACATGTAGTTTATGTGTTCAAAGGTTCGTTATATCCAGAATGATATTCATGATTTTAATATCATATATTTCATATATATCCCTCATATACATGTATTTATAATAGTACATAACATTTAGAGGTAAGAAATGAAATGCACCGTTCATGGAGATGGTAAGCCATACGTACGCATGAACGCTACTTTCATTTCTATTTCGTATTTTATGGAATGGAATAATAATAAAATAAAAGTATATTATAATTCCAGTATAATTTCATATATAATATCATTAACTCCATCCTTTATACATCCCACATATGGCATTAACGAATCAAATCACTTTGAGGGGGCGGTAGTCCGCACTTTCTAAAATGAAATTATCGTTGTTACCCATAATGGAAACCATAAAGGTATGCCACAAATGAAAAATACAGAAGCATGAGGAAAAAATAAAAATAATATATATCATATATAAATATAGTAAAATATTAATGGCCTCCATGAAAAGTGTTAAAATAATATTGAACAATCATCGTTTCGTGAGGCAGAAATTTGCCATCCACAGAAACATTATGTTCTTTAACCATTAGACGAAGGTGTGTGTAAGTGTAGCTCGAATACTTAACATAAAAACATCCTAGTATATTGAAAATACTGGTGTTGTTACAAAATAAAGGAATAGAAAGAGTTTAGGGGGTCGGAGAAGCAAAATAATACATAAGAACACAAGAGAAGACACTACCATTAAATCGGGTAACTCTTTTTGATTTGAGCTCAATGGCTTCCTTGGAAAGACTTCTGCCCAAAGTTAGTCTTCTAGGAGTAATAGAGGTATGTGGAGTGAAAAAATGGGCATTTCTTGGCTGAGCCAAAGGCTTTAGAGGTGTGGGTAAGGTGGTAGAGTTGGGGGCCTTTTATAAGAGGAGAGGAGGGCAGTCTTGGAATGTTATAAAAGGTTACTTTATTATAAAATTCTTTTTGGATTTTAAATGTCCCAAAATTATATATTTCGAGGATAAGGTGATAACAGTTCAAGATACACCCATTTAATAGGTTTTTTACATGTTTATTTCTTAGATTTTACATTATCGTTTCATTTTATTTAAATCGTTAAATAATGAGGTAATCACTACATCATCATGGTGTCATAAATAATTTTTTTTATTTAATATATAAAAATTATAAAATAAATATCACAATGTAGGAAATAGTTTTATATTTCTAATTAATAATTATAGTCAAAAATAGGACTTGTATATCCCCATGTAAAAATTGTTTTAGTAAAACAACACATGTTTGTGACATTTTTATTTTAACATTAAATGAAAAGTTATTAATGTCATTTTACTACCAAATTGGCTCCATGGGGTCCCCAAGTTGACCCATGGATTTTCATGGTCGGCCATGACACATCCAATAAGGTTAGTACATGTGTCAAGGTCATTTCATATTATTAAATCATTATTTTTACCTTAAATTACAGTAATTACCTCTAATCGCGATTAAAAACATAAAAGTTACTATTGACCAAAAAATTATTTTAATCCAATTGAACCAAATTTTACATCTTAATGACAAACATGTATGTCTTATTTTTTAAATTCAAAACCCAGAGGTGGTAAAATTTCATTTAAACGAAAAATCAGTTTTTTAAGTACCACTTCGTGGATTCACTATTCATCAAAAATTGATGTTTTTCAGAAAAATACCAAAACTTCACCCTAAGCTATATTTGATATTCAGAATTCAAAAATGATGTTTATTTTACTAAATTCAAAACATATAAGTTACATTAATTAATTTAATAATTAATTCCTGCTGGCAGGACAAATAGCATGTTTTTATGAAACAATATATATCAAAAGATTGACACTAGTTTATGTCCAATTTCAAAGTAAAATTAATTCCAACGACCACTATTGGATTAAATGGTAAAAATATATTCTAATTTCACTTTTAAAAAAATTCATAAGATAATCTAATCATATTAATAAATTATATTAAAAAGATGTTTTTAATTAAAATACAACATTTTTCACTATTCATTAAAAAATGAACTTTATCGGAAAAATACCAAAAATTTACACAAAGTAAATTTTGATGTCCCGATTCTAAAGATAAATTTTATTTGGTCCAATAGAATGTATAAGAGTGACCAAAACTATATTTAATTATGGTTCTCCATCAAAAGTCGATAAGTGGACCTTTAGTGAAAATTAGAGTATCTATGACTAAAATTGAATTCTTTTCGTATTTTAATATCTTATCCTTTTTTGGATAAATGTAAAAATATTTAACAAACATATACAATCATATTTTAGTTATTTATATTCATTCCTGCCAATACAACGGCTACGTGTTAAATACCATTTAAAATAATATTATTTTATTACTAGTGTGAAACTTAAGATTTCAAAGAAAACTCTTTGTTGCGTATCGGGTATTCTATCAAACATAGAAACCCCTTAAAAGTAAAATTAATATTTAATTCGTAAATATTAATAAGTATGAAAATGTATTATTCTTTATTAACCTCGGATGTTACATCCTTCCCCCCTTTTGGGAATTGCATCCTCTCAATTTTATTCACTTATCAAAATAAGTGGAGGTATTTATCCCTCATAACATTTTTAGATTCCCACATTGCCTCTTCAACTGTATGGTTTTTTCCACAAAACCTTTACCTAATGAATTACCATATTCCGCAACATTTTCTCCCTATGGTCAAGAATCTGGACTGGTTGTTCTTCATAAGAGAGATTCTCTTCCAACTGAACTATATCTAGGCTCAAAACATGTGATGGATCTGGCATATACTTTCTCAACATCAAAACATGAAAAATATTTTGTACCTAAGATAAACATGGAGGTAAAGCCACTCGGTAAGCAAATGATCCAACCTTTTCCAGAATTTCATATGGTCCAATGAACCTTGGACTCAGCTTTCCTTTCTTACCAAATCACATCACACATTTCCACGGTGAAACTTTGAGAAAAACATGATCACCTACCTCGAAAGATAGATCCTTCCTCTGGTTGTCCGCATAACTCTTCTGCCTCCTATGAGCTGTTCTCATGTGTTTCTGAATCAACTGAAATTTTTCTTCCATCTCTTCTTCCAATTCTGGTCCCATTATCTTCCTTTCACCCACTTCCTCCCAAAAAGCTGGAGTTTGACACCGTTTACCATATAATGCCTCAAATGGAGCCATCTGTATACTGGAATGAAAACTGTTATTATAAGAAAACTCAACCAAAAAAAGATGTTGGTCCCAACTTCCCTGATAATCCATCAAACAAGCACGTATCATATCCTCCATAGTCTGAATCGTTCTTTTTGACTTCCCATCAGATTGAGGATGAAATGATGTACTAAAATTTAATTCAATACCCAATGACTTCTGAAGGACTTTCCAAAAGTTATAAGTAAACATGGGATCACGATTAGATACAATGGAGAGAGGAACTCTATGTAACCTGACTATCTCTTTAAGATACAAACGGGAAAGTTGATCTAAGGAAAAAGTATCTCGTATAGCAAGGAAATGAGAAGATTTAGTCAAGCGATCCACAATAAACCAGATTGCATTATTACCTCGTGGTGTCTTCGGCAATCACACAACGAAGTCGATGGATATATTCTCCTATTTCCACTCTGGTTTTGGTAAAGGCTAAAGCATCCCTTTGGGTAACTGCAACTCTGCTTTTACCTGTTGACAAGTCAAACACTTCACAGTAAAATCAGCAATATCCCTTTTCATTCCGTCCCACCAGTAATACTCCCGAAGATCTCTATACATCTTAGTACTGCCTAGATGAACTGAAAACGGAGAACTATGAGCTTCACATAAAAACTATCTCTTCAAATGTGAATCACAAGGCACCCACAATATCTTCCAAAATCTCAAAACACAATCATTTTCAATGTTGTATTCAGGAAACATACCCTTCTGAACCAGCTCTACCTTTTTCTGCAACTCTCTGTCTTGCTTCTGTGCTTGCTTAAATATGTCTGATAGAGATTATCTCACTGATACCTGAAACAAAATAGATAAACTTCCTGCACCAATAACTTCTATTCCAAAGTTCATCAAATCCTTAACCAAAGGATCACGTTCCAAACACAACATTGTTAATGAAGCATTACTTTTTTGACTCAAAGCATCAACCACTTTATTTTCTTTTCCCGGATGGTAATGAATTGTACAATCATAATCCTTGATTAATTTTAGCCATCTCCTCTGTCTCATGTTCAATTATTTCTGAGTGAATATATACTTTAAACTTTTTTGATCGGTATATATTTCACACTTTACTCCATACAAATAATGCCTCCAAATTTTTAAAGCGAAAACAACAACAGCTAATTCCAAATCATGTGTAGGGTAATTTACCTCATGAGTTTTCATCTGACGTGAAGCATATGCAATTACCTTATCATTTTTCAAAAGGACACATCCAAGTCCCTTCAATGAAGCATCACTGTATATAACAAAATCACCATTCCTGGAAGGAAGTGCCAAAACTGGAGCATTCGCCAATCTTCTATTCAAATCCTAAAAACAATCATCACATTATTTTGTCTAGATAAACTTAACACCTTTATGAGTTAGCTTAGTCATTGGACCAGATAACCGTGAACATTTTTCAACAAACCTTCGGAAGTAACCTACCAAACCAAGAAAACTACGGATCTCGGTTACATTTTTTGGGTCTTGGCCATTCTTCAACAACTTTTGTTTTAGCAGGATCAATAGTTATTCCATTTTTTTTGAAACAATGTGAGCAAGGAAAGAAATTTGTTGCAATTAAAACTCACACTTTCTTAATTTCCCGTACAATTTCTTTTCTTTTAAGGTTTGAAAGATAACCTGTAGATGACTTTCATACTTCTTTTTACTTTTAGAAAACACCAAAATATCATCAATGAAAACAACCAACATTTTTCACCTGAGTCAACTGTGAAAGCACGGCAACAAACTGTTTAGTTCTGATTCTGATCATCTCAGTATACTGATTTGGAAGGTCATTTCCCACTGTATGTTTTCCCAAAAAATATGTTCTTTTTCCTCTATGAAAATCCTTTCTTAACACATAAATTTCTTAGGCGAAGCAACATGGTAATCTTTAAATGCTATATCATTTCAATCATACCAGGAATTAATTTATAATTTAACAATTTTATAAATCCTAATGTTTTCTAAACCGACCTCTGATACTAACTATAAGGCCCTAGCCTTAAACATTAATTAATCCTGAGTTACTTCAAAAATACACATTGAGGATCTTTTCAGGTTTAGAGTTTTAGAGAATTAGATCATAAAAAATGCATTACATTCCACATTTAAACAAAGTGGTTACATAAAAGATATTACTCATTCTTCCCATCAAAAAATCATATTTAAAATAAAACATGGATTCTTTCTTGACACTTCCTTGAAACTATTATCAAATCATGTACCTTTCCCTTGACCAGTGAAAAACATTTCAAAATCTTGGGATGAGCATAAAAAGCTCAGTAAGGGATATAAAAGTATGAAATGAAAATAGTAGTTCATGCTTGGAATCATACATTACTCATAAAACATAATCACATACCTCATCAAATCATGATTAAATCATAGAAATCATAAGACATAAATGTAACTTGAGGCATTCATAACATTCTTATGTAGGAAGTAACCCTCATGGTTACGTTTGGAATACCCATCACAATATATTCCCTAAATCTCTTTGTAGAAACCTTAATGTTTAACTCCATCGTGTTACCCAATGCATTGGAGATCTATATCGGGCTCACCCACCCTTAGTTTATCACGAAACCACTCGTCATCATAACAATGCCCAAGAACCATAACATAATCATATCACATAAAACATGTATAAAGGAAACATAACATTTCCACTTTTTAATCACAAGATATCAATACAACACATTGATATAAAAACATTATGAAAACCATTTTCAATAACAAAATAAAATAAAAGTAAAACATGGTATTTATTTTTCATTCAAAAAAAGTTATGGCTTGTAGAGGAAGCCGAAACTCAAATAATGGTCACGGCGGCGGAGAAGTCGTTGTCGCCGCATACGTACGACAAAAAAAAACAGTCCCTTTTTCATTTAGTAAACGCTTCATATAAAAATATTCCTTTTTAATAAACGTAAAATTAAAAGGGTTTTATACACCGTATAGAAGAAAGTTGTTTATAAAACAAAATATGCCTCAATGAAAGGAGATTGAGACGATGTCCCTTACCTCGTGTCCGACGTGACTCGATTTCTCTTTAATCTCCTGAATAAAAAACTAAAGTTAATTTATACTTGCTTAAGAAACTTTTTCAAGTTTATTATTCCTTTTATATAACTTATTTCCATGTTATAAACATTATGTAATCATTTAATTTAATAAATTTCGTTTTGTCGACATTTGGTACTTAAGTCAAAAATGGACTTCTTAAAATTACATGTTGGTTATGTGGTCAAAGGTTAATTATATCCAGAATGATATTCATGATTTGGATATCATATATTTCATATATATCCAGAATATAAATCTATTTATAATAGTACATAACATTTAGAGGTATGAAATGAAATGCACCGTTCATGGAGACGGTAAGTCGTACATACGCATGAACGCTACTTTCATTTCTATTTCATATTTTATGGAATGGAATCATAATAAAATAATGGTATATTATAATTCCAGTATAATGTCATATATAATATCATTAACTCCATCTTTTATATGTCCCACATATGGCATTAACGAATCAAATCACTTTGAGGGGGCGGTAGTCCGCACTTCCTAAAATGAAATTATCGTGTTTACCCACAATGGAAACCATAATGGTATGCCACAAATGAAAACTAAAGAAGCATAATGAAAACATAAATATAATATATATCATATATAAATATAGTGACATCTTAATGTCCACCATTAAAGGTGTTAAAATAATATTGAACAATCATCGTTTCGTGAGGCAGAAATTCGCCATCCACAGAAACATTATGTTATTTAACTATTAGACGAAGGTGTGTTTAAGTTTAGCTCGAATCATTCACATAACAACATCCTAGTATATTTAAGATACTGGTGTTGTTACAAAAGAAAGGAATATAAAGATTTTATAGGGTTGGAGAAGCAAAATAAAACATAAGAACTCAAGAGAAGACACTACCTTTAAATCGGGCAACTCTTTTTGATTTGAGCTCAAAGGCTTCCTTGGAAAGACTTCTGCCCAAATTGAGGCTTCTAGGAGTAAGAGAGGGATTTGGAGAGACGAAATGGGATGGTTTTGGCCGAGCCAAAGGCTTGAGAGGTGTGGGTAAGGTGGTAGAGGTGGGGGCCTTTTATAAGAGGATATGAGGGGCACTCTTGGGATGTTATAAAATGTTACTTTATTATAATTTTTTTTTTCAGATTTTAAAGGTCCCAAAATTATATATTTTGAGGATAAGGTGATAAGAGTTCAAAATCAACCCATACAATAGGTTTTTTAAAATTTTAGGTCTTATATTGTACATTATCTTTTCTTTTTATTTAAATCATTAAATAATGAGGTAATCGCTGCATCATCATGGTGTCAGAAATAATTTAATTTATTTAATGTCTGAAAATTATAAAAAAAATATCATGATGTAGGAAATCTTTTTATCTTTATAATTAATATTTATAGTCAAAAATATGACTTGTATAACCCTATTTGAAAATTGTTTTAGTAAAACAACACAGGTTTGTGACATTTTTATTTCAACATTAAATAAAAAGTTATTAATGTCATTTTCCTACCAAAGTGGCTCCATGGGGTCCCCAAGTTGACGAATGGATATTCTTGGTCGTCAATGACACATCCAATAATGTTAGGACATGTTTCAAAGTCATTTCATATTATTAAAACATTATTTTTTCCTTAAATTACACTAATTACCTCTAATCGCGATTAAAAACTGAAAAGTTACTATTCACCAAAAAATTATTTTAATCCCATTGAACCACATTTTACTTCCTCATGAAAAACATGTATGTTGGATTTTTTAAATTTAAAACACAGAGGTGGTAAAATTTCATTAAAATGAAAAATCTGTTTTTTATGTACCACTTAGTGGTTTCACTATTCATAAAAAATTTAAGTTTTTCAGAAAAATACCAAAACTTCACCCTAAGCTATATTTGATATTCCGAATTCAAAAATGATGTCTATTTAAAAAAGATTAGAAACATATAAGTTACATTAATTAATTTAATAATTAATTCCCGCTGGTATTACAAATAGCATGTTTTTATGAAACAATATATATCAAAAGATTGACACTAGTTTAAGTCCAATTTCAAAGTGAAATTAATTCCAACGACCACTATTGGATTAAATGTTAAAAATATATTATAATTTCACTTTAAAACCAATTAAAAATATAATCTTATCATATTAATAAATTTGATTAAAATGAGGTTTTTAATTAATATACAACATTTTTTCACTATTCATTAAAAAATGAACTTTATCGGAAAAATACCAAAATTTTACACAAAGTAAATTTTGATGTCCCAATTCTAAAGAAGAATTTTATTTGGTCCAATATAATGTATAAGACTGACCAAAACTATATTTAATGATGTTTCTCCATCAAAAGGTGATACATGGACCTTTAGTGAAAATTAGAGTATCTATGCCTAAAATTGAATTCTTTTGGTATTTTACTCCTTTATCATTTTTTGGATAAATGTAAAAACATTTAACAAATATATAAAATCATATTTTGATTTATTTATATTCATTCCCACCAATAAAATGGTTACGTGTTAACTACCATTTAAAATAATATTATTTTATTACTAGTCTGCAACGTAAGATTTCAAAGAAACTCTTTGTTGCGTATCAGGTATGCTATCGAACATAGCAACCGCTTTAAAGTAAAATTAATATTTAATTCATAAAAATTAATAAGTATAAAAATGTATTATTTTTTATTTACCTGGTATGTTACAAATTTAATCTTATTTACCTTGGTTAAACATATATCATATAATAATCTTTCAAGTATTTAATGGTTTTCTACCCCCTCACTTTTAAAAGGGAACATTGTCCACTCTTATATCCACTAACATTGAGTACTCTATATTGAAACATCCTTTCCCAAACACCTTTATTAATTTCTTCCCAGCATCATTGAGGCCTTGGTCTCACTAAAAGACCAATATATGATGATTTTTGTAGTAATCCAAATGCGTTTTTCTAAATAAGAGTTATATATCTTAACCATGTTATTTAATATTTATTTTTTATTCTACCTCCTTTAGAAATATCATATGAATTCATATATAATAGTATCATTATATAAAATATAATGAAATTGGATTTTATGTATGTTATGACCGTTTTGAATACCATTTTCCTTCAAATGATAAATTAATACATCACTCATTCATATGGAAGGAATACAATCCTTACGAAATGTTGTATATAATTTCTTATAAATAGATCAACTGGATGGTAATAAAGACTGATCTAATTAAAATATATCATATTTATTAAATATTTATGGTTTTATAAACATAAAATATTAGATACATTCTTACACTACCATCCATTGGAAAATGATAACATCGCTTGTGTGTATATGTGGACCACAACCTCCACAAAAAAATGTGATTATTTTTTTTATCCCATTCCCATAGTTGATCATAAAGATATATTTAATGAATATATATTATTTTGATGATATCAAAATTATTATATAATGATTAATAATTATATTCATTCTTTTCAATCTAACAATTAGGAAAACTAATACATCATTATGTATACATCTAAACTACCACCTCCATGAAAAAGGTATTTCATTCTTCGATTAGCACCATTCATGGTTTATTATAAAATTATATAAAATAATAAAATTATATTCATGAAATCATTAAAATTCTTGTAATGATTTTACCCTTTCAAAACACCTTTAACCATGGTCAATACACTAATAAAATTTGGGAGAAACAGAAAAAACACTCTTAAGCGGCCAGCGTAAGAAAGAACTATGCAATGAGTAGACTAAAAATAACTATAAAATGGCCATTAAAATTTAATATAGGAAAAAAATGTTTTTAGTAAATATAAATTAACTATTCGTGTTGATATAATGTTTCTAACAAATATGGAATCCAAATAAACTATTTTTTATCTCAAATATACTCCATTATGACATATTTTATATTATGCACATAATTTAGTTTATAAGGGTTATAAACTGTCCCTGTGAAATATTATATCATTAATTCCTATTTATTAATTTTATTTATAGATTTTATTAATGTTTATCATTTTAAGGGGTTTTTATTCAAATGTTACTAAATCCATAAATGTTTATTTTACAATTTAACTCTCATTTATTATTGTCCAAGTTTAAATTTTTGTTAAATTTATTTTAAAAACATTCACTTTTTTATACTCTATCTATTTTTAACTCATAGGTTTATTTATAGGGTTATAATGTTTTTCATACAAATTTTACTCTATTTAGCAACAAAATATTGAAAGGATATTTTTAAAAAAATAGAACTTATAACTCTTTTCTTATGAAGAACCATTATTTTTTGTATCATCATACCAAAAACTATATGATTGATGTTTTTTTCCACTATTAAATTATTTGAAATTATAGTTTTATACTACCTCTTAATTTCTTTTAAAATGTTTAAAGTGAACATTTTCAATTTTTTTATGAACATTTTTTTTTTATTTTCTTTAAATACATTTACATTAATATTGTTTTAACATGTACAACATGAATTTATTTTTCAATATTGTTGAAATGTATTATCTATATATATTCATCTACACGTTTCCATGTTAAAAAACTATTTTACCATTATTAAATAATTTTTTAGATTATATATTAAAATAATAATTAATTATTTTCAAATTTGATATAAAGTATTTTTGAAATAATTTATCAGTTCTTTTTTACAATAATGTTACAATATATTTACGTAAATTTTATTTTAATGTATTTCTTCCATTTTCATAAAAAATTATAAAAACACTTTCCATTATTTCAAACATTCATTTCTAATGAATTGATAGAATTTATCATCATTTACTAATTTATGGATTATAATTTATTATGAGATCCTTCACTTTCTTTTGTCCATGTCCCATAACACTCTCCATTATTCATTAGACATTATATTATCCTTCATATCCATATTACTTTATATCATCTATATATTTATATTTTCAATATTTTCTTATATGTATACCATTTTTGCATACAGTTTTAGATAGATGAAGCTTATTATGAAATTTATTCTATTTTCTGGGTAAATATTGATATTCTACATTCCTGGCTCGATATTGATATTTTTTGATTGATGAGTAATTTTGATTATGTTTTATATTGTGGATTCTATATATAAGGAATTAATTATACATATTTAATTGCAGGGGGGTCTTTTTTTTAGATAGACCCATGATGTATCGACAAGTATTGTTAGAGAAAACATAGATCATATGTATCAGTGTATATAAGACCATAAAATAAAAATGTCTTGGATAAAGGCTATGATAATATATATTATGTCATATATAAAGTCATTAATGGTATAGTTCATGATTTCTTATCAAGTGTCCTTAAATAAAATATCATGAATTTCAGAATTATGAAATTCTTTCATTTAGTTTTTTTTTTATTTTCCATGTGATTATTTTATTTTCCATGGATATATTTTGAAGCTCAAGTTATTTATTAAATGATACGTGTAATTATTTCATACTCTATAATATTCTTTATTCATTATATATTCATGATATTTTTTATTATACACTTTCGCTTACCATGCATATGACATCACCCTTTTTTTCATATACCCATTATTTGAAGAAGGAATGTTGGAATTTTTTAAAGGATTCAAGATTGTTTTTCATGATATGTTTTTATCTTCCAATGTAACATGGAATTAATGAATGTGTCCATTTTTTCAATAGTTTTAAACTAATTGATAATTTTTGGTCTGATCCCCAGTTTCTTGTACTGATTTAGTAATTTGGGAACCGACTCTAGGTTGCCGGAGTCGAGGTCATTACATTTCAAAAGATTATATTCAAAATAAAAATTTGTAAACATAGTTATATTTTCTATTCAAATATTCCTAAGATACAAATATCACTACTTTTCTATACAATATTAAAATATTTAAAAACTATTAAAGACATAGCCTTATGTTTAATAAACATAACAAAAGTCATGTGAGTTGATTCGTAAATAATAATAATAAATTATTTATCTATATTGGTTTATTACTTCTTCATGGTCCCAAAGACATCTCGATGAATGTTCTCTAAATTATGAGTAAAATGAATTTCCATCTTATTGTGTCAATAATTTATTATCATACAATTTTTATAACATTGAAAAAATACAGTATATTTCTCTATATTAAAATAAAAAAATCCTTAAGAGTATCTCCTTGAGTGATTATGCTGAGGTAATGTTTTGTATAATGTATAATCCTTCGATGAAAAAATTTATTATCTTCTTTCAGGCATAGATTGCTTGAGTATCTTGCATTTCCCACATGAACTAAATTTCCTCTACTCCAAAATCCTCATGTAACTAATCTTTTATTTTCAAAATTTTTTATTAAGATCATATCCCTTCTAAAAACTATATATTTTCCACTATTAAAAAGATTATAAGTACTTAACATATTATTCTTCAATCCATCAACATAAATAGTGTTTTTGGATTCCATATTATTATTCCCTATAACAGTTGAACCAACTACTTTGGCGTTTAGATTCCCAAAAATTCTAAAGGTCACAAAGCCAAAATATCAAATTTAAAAATATTTCAAATGATATAAGACTTATGATATGTTAGAGGAATATACACTTTCCAAGTTCCATGGACATTCAACATTATATTATTTGAAATAAATTCAAGAAATTAATGATTTCTACATCCCTTTAATCTTATTCTACTAAGAATATTACGTATTAAAACTAAATTAACTTTGGTATGGTATAATGATGAGGCATTCATTTCACGGTGACAAGGACGGTCATATTTTCCATATAATTCCTCAACATCTTTTAACCAATTTTGATTAATCTGTATATAATTTTTCAACAATTTTATTTCATTTACTCCTTTTAAGGGAATGAATCCCACACAACCCTTGCTTCCCATACCTCCTAGTCATGTAATTTATATTGTAATTAAATTGAACCTTCTATTATGTATTCCCAAAGCCTCAACAGTTAAATAAGAATCCAAAAAGATAATATATTCCATTGAATACAACATTTAATAGAAAATATGGAACTACTCATTCTTCAAAATGTGATAAAAAAATCATTGCTCATTTTTGAGATCCGAAAATAATTTCATCTTCTAAAATCCACTTCATTAAATTAGACTTATTATGATCCTTTTTTCTTAGTAATGTCTATTTATAGAAAGTAACCATTTATTTATTTTTTTACGTACACAATGTTCTAGGGTGATGGTTCGGAGATTTTTGTGAAATTCCAATAAGTTTTTGGGGCTAAAGGAGAGGCGAATGGGTTTCACACGATTTGTCCAAATAGTATAGAAATCCTAGGAGAACACATGCACAATAGTAGGTTTGAGGCAGTATATTGGTAATGGTTGGTGCACGATTAGGAAGTCCATGTGAGGTTGTTCTTAAGGACTTAACTAATGCATGTTTAACACGGCGTTTTTATAACCTTGTAACTATATTGTGTGCGGGTTAAAAACCACTTCCTTAAAAAGTAGATCTAGGTCATACATTCCATTATTTCACTCATTTCCCCCCAATTTTCTATAAATGTAGATTTTTATTCTCCTAAGGTAAGAAAAGGTTCTCCCATCAGTTTTAGGGAAATCCAAAGGCTTCCCTCCAGTATTTGAGGTTGTATTCTAGAGTTGTGTCATCATCCTTCACTGTTCTTGTCACATTTCTTATGATATACATAGATATACTTATACTCGCTTATCAGATTATAATATCTACACCCCTCATGGGTATATTTAAGATTTTGGATGCCAAATATATTGAGATTTGGTCTCACTGTTGTTAAGGGAAGAGATCTGAGGTATTTTTGTAGAGAATCGACCAGGTTTCGTGAGCGTTCTTCATCCATTTTTTTTGTCAAAACAGCTGAGGTAGGTGGCTTCAATCTCATCTAAACTTTGTATAAATTAATGGAATGATTTAAAATTAATTAATTTTTATTGGATTTTTTATGAATTGGTTTCTTCATAACTATTAGAAACCCTTTTCAATGATAGTTTGTGGATATCTAGAAAATTTGTGTTCTTAAATAATGTGTTACATTCTTGATTTTAAAATGAGGATATTAAAATGGGATTTTTAGAGAACTATGAAAATTTATTTGAATAAAGTATTTTCAAAAACCATAATGGTTTTATTGAATTAAAATGGTGGATTATAATATATTTTTTTCAATAAAAGAACAATTTACTATAAACAGATTGAATTGGTTAAATTGTAATGGTTTTAGAATATTTGGGGTGAGTAAGTTCATGTTCGATGAACCCCTCAATAATGGAAGTGTACCATTAGGGTATAAGGTGTGTGAACCTTTATTGGTGGTGTGAGTTATTGGGACACAATGTGATTGGACAAGAGACTGCTCATGAGTATGGAACTATCAAACGAAGAATGCATGGGTGTGTGTGTTGTGATCCATGGAATGGATATGAAAAAATTATATTGTGAAATTGTATTTAAATCGATATTTAGTTGATTTTATGGATGTGTGACTTTCTATAAAAATTTTTGAAAATAAAACTTTTTTACTCTTGGTTATGAATGGTTTCAGAACTTGTTTATAAATAGTTATAAATTGTTTTTAATATTTTTTTAGATAAATAGTTTTAGATAAAAGTTTCTAACCTTTTTATCCTAGTGGAATGACTAGGGACGTTATAGGGGAAATCGTACTGTGTTTTATACTCACCTCTGCATTGGAACTTTGTTTCTTTTGAAGACACTATATTTTGAGCCATGGTCAAATGTAAAGTATCACTTGTATTTAACACCTTTTCATGATATTTGTATTTCTTGGTGATGTTAGAGCATGGATATATAGAGCATAAAGTCTTGTGTTCACTATAATGTCCTTATTATTTCTTCTATTTTTTACCTTGTTTTTGTTTGGATTTATCTCTAGCGTACATTGGTGTTGTTTTGTTTTAATTATTATAGTTGAGTTGTCATGTTTTTATCTTGAATCATATGGTGGTTTTTTGGTTATGGTTGTTTTATTAGTGGTTTATTTTGTAAATGGTAAATCATATGCCACATTATTTTGAAACCCATAAGAGTTTATTTCTAGCATTTGGAATCATTGGGATGTCGTTTATGTCCTAGTAATGATTTGTTGTGTTCCCAAGATAAGGAGAATAGGTGGGTTATTTGAAATGGTATCAGAGGATTCGATCAAAAATATTGTTTGAGATAAGTGGTATTATCTTGTTCCTTTATTTTTGGAAAAAGTAGTCATAAATTTTATTATTCATGGAGTTGATATTCGTTCTTGTCTTTTACTTGTGTTGCAATCAAAGAAAGGAGGACAATTGTTGGTACATGAAAGGTTGAGCATAAAATACATAGGCAACCTTATTATTCATAACATCAAGAGACCACATAGTTGAGAATATAAGTGTTTTGGAGACACTTATAGGAATTCTAAAATCCATTATCACGGGTTTAGCCAATGATACGAGCATAACATGTATGGTAGAGGAATAACATCCCTCCAAGATTCAAAATTTTATTTAGACAAATGATTTATGAATTTGGGAATTTGGTTTAATTTTTAATAATGTAGAAATTATATTCAAATAAAAGTATTTGGAAAATGAATAAATAACATAATTTGAAAATGGTTTTATTTTAAAATGAAATAACATATTTTTGTTCCAAAATGGTAGAATAGGAAAACCTATTTTTGGAAAACAATATTGTTGTAGTTGATATGATATAATATGAAATGCCAAGCTATTGGTTTACAGAGAGTGAGAGTTATATTGTTTATTGTTTTTTTAGAAAAAGGAACCCAGTAGACATCATAGAATCAAACTAGGAGAAGCTACTGAGAATGTGGTTGCACCTGAACCACAGGTGAACCAAGACCTGGTTTAGAGTATCATCCATGCATTTCAATCTATGGAAACTAGAAAACAAAGGGATGATCCAGGTCATGTGTATCATTCCATCCAATTCATGAAGTAGAATCCATCCATCGTCTGAGGTGATTCTGAACTCGAAAAGGTTTAGGTGTGTGAGAAAAGGATGAATCATATCATCAATTTAATCGGCACACTAGTGATGTTCAAGGTTAATATAGCCATTTATATGCTCTAGGATATTCCATGCTAGTGGTTGGAACTAATTTATCTTGCTAAATGTGATCAAGGCCCATGTTTAAAGTATTTGAAAAAAAAATCATCAAAAAATTCCATCCTCACACATTCAATATCCAGAAAATGATGGATATATATAACCTAAAGAAATATAATCTGGTTTTCATAGAGTATTCCATTAAATTTATGAATTTAGTGATCTTTAAACAATAGGTTGTGGCTAGTTCATCCTCGAATGCAAAAATCTTCGAATCAAATCTAATTCAAGAGATTCGATTGAAAATTGTGGTGATCAATATTACAAATTATACAGAGATGGTGAACATAGAGAAAATGGATGAGCATGATATATCAGGAGCTATTAGAGGACGATGTATGATTATACCCATGAGAAATGGTTGTAATCTAAATGATGGATGAAATTAGAAGGGAGACACCTATTTCCATGGTGGGAGCGAGACACAAAATCATGCAGTTGGATCAACGAACCTTCCCCCATGACCCAAGAAAAAAGTGGTTAGTTTCCAATGTGGTTCATTTGATCACATGAAGTGAGATTGTACGACACAACCTATAGAATGTCACAACTACAAGAATATTGACCACCTTTAGTTTTATTGTCACAGTTCTCTAATGTAGGGTACTCTAGAAAAATATAAGGTGTCACAAGAATCATAGTCTTTAACCGGAAGAGGGTGGCCAAATCAGAATCGTCAGTAGAATAGGGATGGCCATAGTTATTTTAGGATCACCATGACTCATCATCAAGGGAAATCTCATCATGGAAAAAAGGAGAAGAGTGAAGAAATGAATCAATTATTTGGAACTGAATCATTGATTGTGGATGATCAGGTTTGATCATCTATGGCGAGAGGTACAATTCAACTAAATTATACAGTTTTGAATGTGTTTTACGATACCAGTTCTTCACATTATTTTATTGAATCTCATGCTTTTAATTTTATATGTTTACAATGTGAGGTGATACCCTCCTATTAAAGCATCAAACTCCTCTCAGTAAAAGTAAACTTCGAGCCTTTGTGTGTAGTAAATTTTCTATAACTGTTGATGGAGATGATCTAAAGTGGGACTTCTCAGTGTTGGTGATAGAAGTATTTGATGTAATCCTAAGTATGGATTTGCTGGAAATGTTTAAATCTCACAATTACTATTAAATAATAATGTTTACTTTCATAAATTATGATGAAATCAACCATCTATTTAGAGTAAAAAGGGTTGAAAAGACAGGTGTGGCGGGTTTGTTGGCACCAACAGTGGAGACAATATTTTTCTAGTTGGCAGTGTTGACTTTGGCATCTATGGAAGAAAAATAGAATAGAATTTTTATAGAAATTATGGATAAATTTGTAGATGTTTATTCCAATAACATATTAGAGTTACCACTTATAAGAGAAGTTTATTTTACGATTAATCTTCTTCTGGGTACCAGTCCTATTTACCTTAAGTCTTATAAGATGGAACCAACAAAATTAAGGGCTTCTAATGTGAATTTGGAATATTTGTAAGGACAAGGTTTTGATCAATAGATGACATCAATTTGGGAAGCTCTAGTCTTATTCATGAAAGAGGGAGACGTAATTATAAGGATGTGTTTTGATTATTACGAGCCTAACCACGCTACGATAATGAATCAGTATCCAATTTCATGATTGATGATTTTTTTGATCAATTAAGGGGAGCATAGTGGTTCTTTAAAATTGAATTCTGATCAACATATCCCTAATTGCGAGTTTGGAAGGAGGATAATATGAAGATATGCTTCAGTAGAATATATGGAAATTATGAATATGTAGTGTCTCCTTTGGTCTTATCAATAAACAAGCGGTCTTTAAGACATTGATGAATCAAAAATTTTAGAAATATATGGATTCTTTTGTTTTTTTGTGTTTGTGGATGATATATTGGTGTATTAATGGAAAAACGATGTGCATGAGGAACACTTAGTGATAATGTTAGAAATATTAAGATACTATAATTTTTATGTGAACCTTTCAAAGTGTAATTTTTAGATACAAGAGGTATGATTTCATAGACATGAAATTAATAAAAAAGGGGTTTCAAAAAATCCTAAAAAGATAGGAACTATTATATCATGGTAAACTCTAAAGAATTTCTTTGAGACTAAAAATTTTCTTCGTTTAGATGGTTGTTACTGAAGCATTGTGTGTGGCTTATCACAACTAGCATCACCTATGAAACTTTAAAAAAGTAGAATGTTATATTCTGTTTGACTGTGGAATTCAGTAAGTCCTTTCAATACTTGAAATTTCAACTTACATAAGAACCAATATTTTTTTGAGAATCAGGACATGGGTATGGGGTGTGCTGTGATGCTTTAAAATTTGGGATGAAATTTGTTTGCATGCAAGGAGACCATGTGGTTTCTTATGGTTCAAGGTAGTTATGAGTACATGAAATGAGTTACCTAACACATGATTTGGAGTCAGATACAATTTTACATGCATTGAAGACATGGAACCATTATCTATTCAGTGAGAAATTTACTATTGTTGTAGATAATAAGAGCTTGAAACACATTTTCCTAGAGTGAGATTTGAATATGAGGTGAAGAAGATAGATGGATTATCTCCAAATGTTCTACTATTAGTTGATATATACACAAGGAAAAATTAATTTAGTTTCCAATTCATTAAGAAGAATTTCATATGCACAGTTGGTGAAAGAAGATTCAAATGAGTGGTAGTTAATATTTATCCTAGATAACATGTTGGTGGATTGTGAATACAAAGGTGGTGTTGTGGTTTTCTTTTTATTCTATATGGATCCTAATTTTGAAAATATGGTTAAATAGTCACAAACATCTGATGTGGAATTCCAGGCTATGAGTCGAAACTCAATGATGGGGAGACCATTGAGGTCTTGATGCTTTATTGGAGTTTATATTTGTGTTTTAGATATCGGATCATTGTATTTACGGTGTGTCAGGTGAAACTTGACCATGCTTACAACTATTTTAGATGATTTTTCCATCTGATAATATAGAATATGTATAAGGTTTTGAAAGGATTCAGTGGATTGGTATGGAATGGAAATTGGACGAGTTTGTTTTGAGGGGATGAACTTGTTAGAATATTAAGTTAGAATATAAATGACCAGTAGATATGTTTCAGTATTTACCAATCCTGATGTGGAGATGGGATAAGATAACCATGGATTTTGTTACAGGTCTCCCATGAATTGTTTGTAAACACGATGTCATATGGGCGATAGTGGTACATTTCTCCATGTTTTGGACCATTTCATTCATATTCATAAAACTCATATGGTGTAGGATATATACAAAATTTATAAACATTTGGTGATAAAGATTCATGACCTACCAATTTTGATAGTCTCAGATAGAGATCTGAGGCTGACATCTTGTTTCTGAAAATCATTACTGAAATCCCCTGGCACTATGTTCACTTGGAGAACGATGTATTATCCTTAGACAGATGCACAATATAAAAGGATGAAATTGATGTTGGAAGAAATGTTACAGGCTTCTGTAATATAATATGGAATCTCATGGGAATAGAACATACCCTTAGTAGAGTTCTCGTATAATAACAGGTATCATTCCTTGATACATATGACACAGTTTGAATCATTGTATGGGTGTCTGTGTCATTCTCTACTTTTATGTCTTGAAGTAGGTGATATTCACTATATGGGATGATCCTAGTCCATGAAAAAATGATGAAGATTTATTTGATCAATAAATTGATGGTGATGACTTAGTGTCATCATAAATATTATGTGGATCATCGTTTAAGACGGTTGTCATTCATTGTGAGTGATCATGTGTTCTTACGGATTTCTCACAGGCTTAAACATCATCATTTTGGGAAGCAATGAAATTTATCTCCCTAAAAAATTGTCCCGTTAAAGATAATAGAAATATTTGAATAAGTGCGATATCATTTGGCATTTCCACCATGGTATAGTTTGGTACATAATGTGTTCCATGTTTCTCAGTTGAAAAATTATCAGTCAAATCCTAACCATGTGATCAGATGGGATCAGGTTGGCCTAGAGTTAGATGCTTTGTTGGTACATATCAAAATTTGAATATTGGATAGCTATGTGAATGTATTTCATGAAAAAATAATCAGTCTAGTGTAGGTTTTATGGCAACATAGTTAGATTCATGGATAGACTTGGGAACACAATAAGAAAATTAAAGTGCAATGACCCAAACTCTTTCAGTGCAGTGATGGTTTTCTACTTTTTTAGGATGGAAAGACTAATGGTGGGGAGAATATAGTACCCTAGGTTTATATTATATAACCATTTCATTATGTTTATATGGATATAATATTTTAGGGTGATGGTTTGGAGGGTTTGGTGAGATTTAAATAAGTTTTGGGGGTTAAAGGACAGGCACATGGGCTACGCATGGTATTTCTAAAATATGTAGAAATTCTAGGAGAAAATTTTTGAAGTAGCATGTTTGAGGAAGTTGATTTGGAATAGTTGGCGCATGGATAAGAAGACTATGTGTGGAGTTTATAGATGCATACTCTTTAGGTATTATCTAACACACAGTTAGTGAATAGTTTGTCTAACAGTGTGACCAAGCTGTGTGCGGGATAGAAAATTCCTCCATAAAAAAGTCGATCTAGGTTATCCATGCCTCTAATCCCCACATTTTAGCCCCAAAATAGCTATAACAAATGATTTTTTCTTCTCCAAAATACATAAAAGGTTATCCCATCGATTCTAAGTCAATCTAATGGCTTCTCATGGTGATTTGAATTTGTATGACTGAGGTATGTCATCGTTATTCACCGTTCTTGTCATGTTTCCTTAAATCTACTTAGGTATAGTTCTCATATAATATCAAATTCTTAGATATAAACCCCTTTTGAGTTTATCTAAGATTATGGATTCTGAATATGTTTTGATTTTGTCTTGTTGTTTTTATGGGAATGGATCAAAGGTGGTTTGTGGAAAAATGACTCGGTTTCATTAGCGTTCATTGTCCATTTTCGGTTTTTTTTCAAACCGATTGTAGAAGGTGGATGCACTTTTGAATATTTATTATAGAATTGAATCCAATTCATTCAAATTTATTAATTTATTTGGATTTTATTGTGAATTTCTTACATCACAGTTGTTAGAAACCCTCTTCGGTGATGGTTTGTGGAAATCTGGAAAATTGGTGTTCTTGAATAAAGTGTTTGATTCATAATTTTAAAATGATAACTTTAAAATGGGATTTTCCTATAATTGTGAAAATGTTTTTAAAAAATGTTTTCTTCAATAAAATGAATGATTTTGTTGAAATGAAATTGGGTTTGGAATTATTTTTATGTTTTTCAATAAAAAATAGTTTTATTGAAATTTATGGAATTAGAATACATGAAATGGTTTGGGCATTTTTGGGTTATGTGAGTTCATGTTCAATGTTCCCCTAAATGAGGGACACATATAATTTGGGTACAAGGTCTGTGACCCTGGATTGTGGGTGTATGTCATTGGGACATAGGGTTATTGGAAAAGAGACTGCTCATGTGTATGGAACTGTCAAACTAATAATGTATGGGTGTTTTTGTTTTGAAACACAGAATAGGTATGACCAAATGATGTTGGGAAAAGGGGTTTAAATCCTTTTTGGTTGATTTTATGGATGTGTGACTTTATGGGAAATTGGTTTGAAATATAACTTGTAAAATCATGGTTAAAATGGTTTCAGAACTTGTTTATCTCTATTTTGAAACTGATTTGCAGAATTGTATAATATAAACTATTTTATAAAAATGTATCTAAAATTTCTATCATAGTTGTGTGAGTAGGGAATTAATTGGGGGAAAACTATTGAGTTTTATACTTACCCCTTCATCAGAACCTTTGTGATTTTATAGACACTATCTTTTACGACATGGAAAAAGGTAATGTATCACATGTATTTAGCACCACCGCATGATAATTGGGTTTTTTGGTGATGTTCGAGCATGGAGCAGTGGAGCATGGATTCATGTGGTCATCATGGATTATTTAGTTTTTATTACACTATTTACCTTTTTTTGGATTCCACTATACTATACATAAGTGTGATTGTTTTTATAAATAAGATTGTTGAGTTGTCATATTTATATCATGCATCGTATAGTGGTGGTTTGGTTATGGTTTTTTGGTTAGTGGTTTATTTCATAAAGGGTAAATCATCCCCCACTTTCTTTTGAAACCCTTTGAACTTTTTTCCATCCATTGGAATCTCAGGGAAGTCACTTAATGTCTATTAATGATTCATTGTATTCTTATGAAAATTATGATATGTTTGTCATTACATTTTTTGAGTCACTAGTTGTGGTCATTTTTGAATTTGTGTTCGTGTTTCTATATTATTATGATTTTTTATTATCACTATATTTTTAGAAAAAATATAGCCTTCATGGAATTATTATTCATATTCAACTCTTAAATAGAATTTTCAGATGTATTTTCTTCTTTTGAGGATTATTATTTAAGTCATCTTGAGACTTATTCATATTTGAACATTCTCCAAACTTCTAAAATAGAATTCTGAAGGTTGGATATACAGATATTCATTTGTTTTTATTTTTGTCCAATTATAATTAAATATATTCAAGGTGATTATCTTAACCCTCAATCCTTTAATCTATATTAATGTTAAGAATCATCTCACAATTTCTCATCTTCTTTAAATTAGCAATCTACATTTTCAATTTGGAGATTTCTTCTAGAAATATAAGTTATTTTTTAATGGAGGACCCATGAATCTTATTAATTTTTTTATATCTTTATCCACATTAGAGAAAATTTATTGTCTTTGTTTTAATTATATATTAATAATAGTATCCATTTCAATCTATTATTCTCCAAATTTGTAACTACATTCTTCACATAATTTTTTATATCATTAACTTTTTCTTCAAGAATTGTTTCACCACATTCATTATCAGATATGCCACCTTAATCTTAGTCCTTAAAAACATCACATTATATAGAAAAATAATTTTATCCATTTAAATATTAATTACTTATTACAATTATCTTTTCAGTCAAACATCAATTTATTTTACTTATTCTTGAAGATTCATCTAGGATTTTATTATTCTTCTTTTTTTGTCTTTTATCACTTTTTATTCTGGGTAGTTTTCAATACATTTCTGAATAAAATCAAATATAAAAAATATTAAATGAAGTTTTCCAAAACATATTCCTTTCCCTATTATCACTTTTATTGAGACATGGGGCATGAAGTCGTTATCCCTCTCATTAAAATCTTCTTCAAAATATGAATTTGTATGTCTTTGTCTTCAATTACAATATTCTTAGACTTATCAAGGTCTGAGGATTTAAAAGAAATTTACTTTTCATAATTTACCTTATTCATTAAATCCTTACATTTACCCATCTCAAAAAATATAAAAATATTAAGTATTCATGTAATGGCCCAGACCTCTCCGGTCCATTACTTTGTGAAATGTTGGTGTTGGAGGTGTTCTGGGAGGTCAAGGGGACTTATCCCCAACACTTTTCCAATTTTTTCTAGTTCTGTGAATAGTGTTTCCGATTTTATGAACAGTAACAGATCGGTCTCACCGATTGGTCTGACAGATCAGTCTCACAGATCGGTTTCCCAGATCGGTCTGACATATCAGTTTCACAGATCGGTCTGACAGATCAGTTTCACAGATCGGTGGGATAGATCGGTTTCACAGATCGGTCTGACAGATCAGTTTCACAGATCAGTGTGACAGATCGGTTTCACAGATCAGTTTCACAGATCGGTTTCACAGATCGGTCTGACAGATCGGTTTCACAGATCGGTGTGACAGATCAGTTTCACAGATCGGTGTGACAGATCGGTTTCACAGATCGGTGTGACAAATCGGTTTCACAGATTGGTCTGACAGATCGGTTTCACAGATCGGTCTGACAGATCGGTTTCAGAGATCGGTGTGACAGATCGGTTTCAGAGATCGGTCTGACAGATCGGTTTCACAGATCGGTGTGACAGATCGGTTTTACAGATCGGTCTGACAGATCGGTTTCACAGATCGGTGTGACAGATTAGTTTCACAGATCGGTTTCACAGATCGGTCTGACAGATCAGTTTCACAGATCGGTGTGACAGATCGGGTTGACAGATCAGTTTCACAGATCGGTTTCATAGATCGGTTTCACAGATTGGTTTCACAGATTGGTTTCACAGATCGGTTTCACAGATCGGTTTCATGTACAGTAACAGTGGGTGAACAGTGTTTCCATACTCCTATAGTTTTGCCCCTTTTGACATTTCCTTTGACGTAAAATACATTTAAAGCCTTATTTTAAGGGCTATTAATTCCGTTTAAAATGCCATAAATCCTATATTAATTATTCCTAAGGATTGGAATGTTTTACTTGGTCAAACCGCGTGGGTTAATGCGATCCGTTTTTAATGGAGAATTAACCGAATCTTAAACCGTCGCCCCATTAAATCTTAAAAAAGGGATGAGATATCATTATCCCTTGTTCTTTCCTTTGTTCTCATCTAAGAGATGCTAGAACCTTTCAATCATTCCCGTAGGAGTTGCACAATCAATCTTTACTCCTTGGATTGGTTCTGCTCTGTTTTGGATGCAACCGAACTGTGTCGGTCAATCTTCCCAATAAGGTATGTTGTATCGTCGTTCTTTTGGGGTTCATCTTCTCCTATAATCTTTTCCATAATTATACCATGTATTTTCTAAGATTCTAATGGGGTTTTCTTGGGGTTGGTTGGTACTATCGTACCGTCGCATCCTCCGGTGGATGCAG
Organism: Viscum album; assembly: GCA_963277665.1. Classification (NCBI taxonomy): domain Eukaryota; kingdom Viridiplantae; phylum Streptophyta; class Magnoliopsida; order Santalales; family Viscaceae; genus Viscum; species Viscum album. The sequence goes on along the minus strand of OY728135.1, from coordinate 242,729,916 downwards.
TTGTCGTGAGAGGAGGATTGTGACCCGTTGTGTGGATAAAGGACGTCAAGAAATCTTCGAGGTAGGGGATTCATGGCTTCTCTAATTTTATATGTGCAATCGTAGAATTAGCATGATTTATCCCTTTGGATCACAATGAAATTGACCTAATTAATTACTTGAACCGGATTAAGAGAATTGGTTGATCGCGTGTTGTTTCTTTATACCGTGATAACTGTTGCCTCATGTTTTGCTAGATAGAGTGTTATCTATGTTTTCTTTGATTTGATATTCATTCATGATAGAAATTGATAATGAACGTAAAGCTGGAATTAATTGGATAAAGGTAAAGAGGCATATAAATTAATCTCGTTTTTGTCATTGTTGTAGTCGTTCTAATTTGAGGATAATCAAATTAGGGAAGTAAGCATGGTTATTTATTTTTGATAGCTTACTAATTAGGTATCCCGTAATTGGAACCTACGAATAACAAATCTGTTAATTCAATATGGATTAGAGAACAGATTATGTGGGAATTTCTAAAAGGGTTCTGAGTTACCCTCTTGTTTGTTAAAGGGTCAAGAGCCCATGATGTGATGTTTGTTTTCCTGCTGCTTGTGCTGTGATGTGAGCCTAGATGGCTGTTGTGATATGTGGAGGCATGGAGGCCTTGTGGTTATGGCAGAAGATGACACCTAGAGTGGCGAGATGCATCAGTTTATTCATGTGGGTGTCGGGGAGGACACCAGGGGTGATGGAATGGGATGGATGTGGTTGCTGGTTGCTTGCGGTTTTCTTGAATGTTAATCTGCTTTGCTTTTCCCCACTGCTCAAGGCAGCTGGTCTTGCTACCCTTCTTCCGAAGGAGGAGAAGACGCGCGGGGTATGCCACGTGCTTCCCGTGTTTAGCCTCTTGAGGGGGAATTGGTATATGATCTTTCTATAGGCGGCAAACACTTGATGGGTAGTATATTTACTCACTGTGTTGAGCCTCCTTTGTGTTTATCAGCATAGGATTCTTTTCTAGAATGCCTGGGAATATGGAAAAGTAATTCTGTAATGAATGTTTTATTAAATGGTGAAAATCCACGGGGATGGAGATACTAGAATTTAAAGGTGATGTGAATCTTAAAAGGAGCATTGTTTTTGAATGTGATGCCAATTCAGTTTAATGTGGTATTGTTCATTCTTAATTAATGTTTAAAGAATTAATTAACGTATAGTGGAACTGATAAAATGAGAATGGAGTAATCTAATAAAGATCTTCAAATGTTTGTGTGCTTATAGGATACCTAGTCTTTGAAGTAGCAGCCTGGAGTCTGAGAGACGTTAGCTGCAGTTGTATCTAAGACTAAGTAATTCCCATAGTGTGGATGTGAGTTACATATATATTCTACATTTTTTTTGTGTTTCTATACGCTACTCCACTCTGTCGGTAAGGGCAACTGACACCCCGGGGATTCTGAGCCCTGGGGGGGGGGGTGTTTTCCCCAACATTCTGATGGGAGGTTGAATGGATGACTACCCCCTTTGGCTCCGCTCTCTTCTCTGGGTAGATACTTGTTCCATGAGGCACATCGGTTAGTTACCCCATATATGTGTGTAGAGGGCTGTAATGGCTTGTGGTTATTCACACACATATATTCTAGATATAGTATCCTATGGACTACTAAAGGTGTAACGTGTATAGGCTATGATGGCTTGAGGATCCTTACTCGGAGTATGGGATGTAATGGCTTGAGGTGTTATACCCGACGTATGATACACGTTATGCGAGCTGTGGTGGCTCCCGGAGACTACCTGGTTACTTTTGTTTGTGAGGATGGTGTGGTGCTTCGCCCAGGTGTCTGCGGGCAAGCCTATGTGGTGCACGAGGTGCAGATTGTGGAGCTTAGCCCAGGTGTCTGCGGGCAAGCCTTGGGAGAGAGATGAACAGGACGTATGTCGTTGGGGCAAAGCGGAAAACCAGTGGGGAAGTAGTATCGGGGTACCCTTGATATTCTATACTATATTCTATATTCTTGTATGCGTTACTTGGTGAGAGTAGCCATGGTGAGGTTGGGAACATAGTATACCTGTTTAGGTGACGAGTTAGTTTCACTTGTTGTTCACTGGGCTTTAGCATGCTTTCTTTACTTTTGCACGAGAGGCTTGGGGAGGATCCCACTGAGTATACTGTTATACTCACCCTATGTATATATAAACTATTTTTCAGGTCACCTGGAGCAGGTAGGGGATCAAGTTGGTTACTACTAGCTTGTGGTTGGAGGGGGAGCTGTTCGGGCTTGTGGTCGCTGCCGTTTTACATTCTTTTGGGTACTTTTAGTTTTCCCTTTCAGTTGTAGTAATTTTGCATGACATTTCATATATGAACATGGGTTTATTTTATATTTCAGTTATGAGTTGGAGTTGGTTGGAGTCTATTCTATCTCTCTCTTCCGCATGTGTTCTCTTAGAGGGTAATGCCTCCCATTTGTCTGTTTATTATACCCTCGGTGCTAGTCGCCAACCCGGGGCCTACTAGAGGCGGGACTTAGGGGTCATTATCTCTCTTCTCACATTGCCGGCCCAGGAGGGGTACACATTGTGGGGAGGGGGTCGTGACAGAGTGGTATCAGAGGTCTGGTTGAGGGATAGGATGGATTTTGGAGTTAGGCACAGGTGAGGATGCATGGGATGGTAGGGCAACAGTGTCATTCATGTTTAGAAAGTGGGGTAAACACTGGAGACCGGCAGAGACATAGGCGTCCAGGGCCCCCTATGATCTGTTGCACGAGCCTTTAAGTTTACGATGGCTACTAAACAAAGTGATACTGGTTGCAGGGTAGAGACCTAGGAAAGGATCATGCATCATTATTCTTTGCGCCTGTGTTTGAATGGGTAGACCTTGGGATAGGTAACCTGAAATTAATAAAACAAAAAAATTAATTTATTAATGTGAATCTTCCATATTCCAGGCTTATGAGTTCTAACAGTTTTTATTTTACAGGTATGGCTCCAGGTCGACGTCCTCGTCAGGTTTGCGCAGAAGATGCCCAGCAGGCTGTTCCAGCAGATCACCGCCGAGTAGAGGTTGACGAAGATGACACTTGGAGGAAGACACTTCGAGAGTTTCAGCGCCAGAGTCTACAGAAGTACGAGGGCTCCGTTTCAGATGCAGTCATAGAAGACTGGTTGGAGGAGGTTGAGATAGGTTTCAGTTCGATTCGTGCTTGGAAGGAACACTGGGTGTCCTTGGTTGTGACGATGCTACGTGGAGCAGCGAGGCAGTGGTGGTTCTTGTTCCTCGGTGATCATGAGGTGTCATCGATCTCATGGGAGGAGTTTCGAGACAGGTTTAGAGTCGAGTTACTTTCATCGACTGCGAAGGTGTCCAGTCTCCAGGAGCTTCTCACCCTTCGACAGGGGAGCTCAAGTGTTCGAGAGTTTGGAATCCGTTTCAGGAACCTTCTACGATATGATTCAGACCTGTTACCAGATAATGAGGCCAGGGTGAGGCATTTCGAGGAGGCTTTGCGTCCAGAGATCTAGCTCCAGGTCACCCCATTTATGCTGAAGACATATCTTGAGGTGCTGGCGAGGGCAGAGGTTGTTGAGAGGACTTTGTCTTGGACCGAATCGTCACGAGAGGGGAGTCGTCATGATTCCTCACGAAGAAGAGCTGTGGTACAGGGTTCCCGGTTTTCATTACAGAAGAATTTCCGTTCACCTGGGGGTAGGTCCCAACCCTTCCCATCTCATTTCTACAGAGGTAGCAACTCTCAGGCATATGCCAAGGGATCAGGTGCTTGTTTTTCTTGTGGTGGTCGTGGTCATCAGTAGCGGGAGTGCCCGAATTTTCAGAGCAGTCATCATGCACCGGGCGCTCCACTCCAGGTTCCTCCGTTGAGGAAGTTCCAGCCAAGGCAGCAGCAGCAGGTTGCAGAAGCTTTAGATCACTAGAGGGTAAATGGAACAGGTTGAGGACAGCCCCATGATGCTCCCCGTCCTCAGAGAGTAGAGCGCGGCCGTGGTGGTGGTCATCATCAGGGTCAGAGAGGCCGTGGAGGAGGTCGTGGTCAGCTTCATGCTCTAGCATTTCCAGCCCCAGGCGAGCCAGATGTCGTTTGAGGTACCCTTTGCTTGTTTTCTACCTTGGTGTATGCCTTGTTGGGTTCAGGAGCAACACACTCCTTCATATCACCTACCCTTGTCCATGCTTTGGGACTTGAGGTAGAGAGGCTTCCAGTGCCCTTGGCGTTGACTACGCCAGTTGGAGGTTGAGATAACATGTTTGAAGTATGTAGAGACTGTGAGCTAGTGTTGGGGAAACACCTCTCTTGGGGAGATTTCCTATGTTTACGAATACAACCATATGATGTCATACTCGGCATGGATTGGTTGTATTCGGTGTAGGCTATTGTGGATTGCTAAAGGAAGAAGGTCATTTTCTTTGATGAAGATGGAGAGGAAGTGGTGTTTGTTGCTGAGAGAGATCCTCGAATGAGTCATAGATGAGTTCCTTCCTTATCATCCATGATGGCTGGGATGATGCTGAGTTCTTCAGAGGTTCAACAGTTGGCGTTTCCTAGGGTCGTAGAGGAGTACCCTGACGTCTTTCCAGGAGAGGTTGTATCCTTGCCCCCTCGACGAGAGATCGAGTTTGGGATCGAGCTACAGCCAGGAGCGTCCCCTATCTCTATGTCTCCATATAGGATGGCCCCTTCTGAGTTATGAGAGCTACGTATTCAGCTTGATGGTCTATTGCAGTGTGGTTTTGTTCGGCCAAGCGTGTCACCGTGGGGCGCACCAGTTTTGTTTGTGAAAAAGGCTGACGAGAGTTTTCGGTTGTGTGTCGATTATCGTCGATTAAATAAAGTGACAATAAAGAATCACTATCCTCTTCCACGGATTGATGACCTATTCGATCAACTGAAGGGTGAAAGTTGGTTCTCAAAGATCTACTTGCGGTCAGGATATCATCAGATGAGTGTAAAGGATGAGGATATCCCGAAGACTGCTTTCCGTTGTCGTCATGGGCATTATGAGTTTGTTGTAATGCCATTCGGAGTGACGAATGCTCCAGCTGTTTTCATGGGGTTGATGAATGCTGTGTTCCGTGAATTCCTGGACAAGTTTGTTGTGGTTTTTATCGATGACATCCTTGTGTACTCCATATCTGAAGAAGAGTATGTAGAGCATCTACAAGCCGTTTTGGGAGTTCTTCGCCAACATCAGTTGTTTGGGAAGTTGTCCAAGTGTGAGTTCTGGGCTTGAGAAGTTCGTTTCTTAGGGCATGTTGTGTCCCAACAGGGAGTAGCTGTGGATCCATCGAAGATAGAAGTAGTAGTGTCATGGGTGGCCCCCAAGACAGTGTCATAGGTGCGAAGTTTCCTTGGTCTCGTAGGATATTACAGGAGGTTCGTAGCAAATTTCTCACAGGTTGTGACTCCTCTAACAGCTTTGACCAGGAAGGATCAAGCATTCATGTAAACTGATCAGTGTCAGGCAGCATTCAAGTATCTAAAGGAGAAGTTGGTAAGTGCTCCTGTTCTTTGTCTTCCATCTGAGGGAGTCCAGTTTGACGTCTTCTGTGATGCGTCACATCTGGGGCTAGGCTGTGTACTTATGAAACAAAGGTCAGTTGTTTCTTATGGGTCCTGACAATTTCTACCCCATGAACGCAACTATGCCACCCATGATCTTGAGTTGGCAGCTGTGGTGTTTGCGCTGATGTTGTGGAGACATTACCTAATTGGTGAGCGCTTTGTGGTTTTCACCGATCATAAGAGTTTGAGGTATGTTCTCTCTCAGCGGGACTTGAACTTGCGGAAAAATCGGTGGATGGAGTTCTTGCAGGAATACGACTTCGAAATATCATATACACCTAGGAAGGGAAATTTTGTTGCTGATGCGCTGAGCCGAAAGTCACGTAGTGATGTTGTGCGTGAATCCGGTGATTCTTGGAGAGTAATGGAGGAACTGTCAGCATTACATCTTGATATGGAAGAGTTTGGAGGTAGAGGTTGTCTTTTCCAGATGACGGTGCAGTCATCTCTGATGCAGAAGGTGGAAGAGTCTCAGCTGGGTGATCCAGAGGTGGAAGTTTGGAGAGACAGAGTTGTTTGTGGAGAGGCCCCTGATGGTTGGTCGGAGGACGAACAACACCGAGTGTTGTATCATGGCAGGATTTTTGTTCCCTTGGAGATGCGTGAGACGGTTCTCTGAGAGTTCCATAGCTCGCCCTTAGCAGTACATCCTGGTGTGACAAAGATGTACCGATCTTTGAGGAGTCAGTTTTGGTGGCCTGGGCTGAAGCGTGTAGTGGTAGAGTTTGTGTCTCGATGTTTAGTCTATCAGAGGGTGAAGGCCGAACACCGTGTTCCTAGTGGTCTTCTCCAGCCATTAAAGATTCCTCAGTGGAAGTGGGAGGACATATCAATGGACTTTGTTACAGGTTTACCTCGAGCTCCGGGAGGACATGATGCTATATGGGTGGTATTGGATCGTTTAACTAAATCGGCCCACTTCATAGCAATCAAGGAGTTGAGCTCAGTGGAGGTTTTGTCGAGGCAGTATCTGGAGGAGGTGGTGAGGCTTCACGGAGTTCCTAAGACGATCATTTCTGATCGAGATCCTCGTTTTACCTCTAGGGTGTGGAGAGGTCTCCAGCATGCTTTTGGTTCTCAATTATGCCTTAGCACTGCTTTTCATCCTCAAACGGATGGTCAGACAGAGCGAACCATCCAGACTCTTGAAGACATGTTGCGCTCTTGTGTTCTTGATGTTTGGAGGTTCATGGACAAATCACTTACCCCTGGTAGAGTTCTCTTACAATAATAGTTTTCACTCTACCATCGGCATGGCGCCGTTTAAAGCCATGTATGGCCGTCCATGCCATTCTCCGTTGTGCTGGACTGGGGACGGAGAGTCAGCAATTCTCAGACCAGAACTAGTGCAGAATACAACAGAGATGGTTCAGGTGATTCGTGAGAGGATGAAGACAGCACAGGATCGTCAGAAATCATATGCTGATCAAAGAAGGAGACCGTTAGAGTTTAATGTTGGGGATCATGTGTTTCTAAAGTTGACTCCCCGTCGTGGGCAGCGAAGGTTTGGTCGTGGAAGTAAGCTTTCTCCCCGGTTTGTTGGGCCTTTCGAGGTGTTAGCTCATGTTGGAGCTGTGGCGTATCGAGTAGCACTTCCCCCTCAGATGAGTCAGATACATGATGTTTTCCATGTATCACAGCTCCATCATTACCTTCATGATGAATCTCATGTTATCGATTGGGGAGAAATCGATATCGATGATGATGCAACCTTCGAGGAGCGACCTGTGGAGGTCCAAGACCACAAGGAGAAGGTGTTGCGTGGGCGTTCTATCCCCTTAGTTCGTGTCTTGTGGTGACACGGTGGCATGGAGGAGAGTACCTGGGAGCGTGAGTCACAGATACGTGCTCAGTACCCAGAGTTGTTTAATGTATATCTCCTTTCAAGTAATGATGTTTTCTTTGTGGTTGGAACTTTCATGTTTTATTTATGTACTTTTCATGTGATGTTATGTTTGAATGGTATGGATATGGATTGTTTATTCCCTTACTCTCGAATGTCGTGGTTTTTTCCTAGCTTTAGAACAACTCAGGGTGGTTTCTCCTTGAGAGGTATCTTATGGGGTGGTTGTTCGAACCCCTCTTTTCTTCTAGGTTGGTTTTTAATTCTCGAGGACGAGAATGTTTTGAGAGGTATCTAATGTAATGGGCCGGACCTCTCCAGTCCATTACTTTGTGAAATGTTGGTGTTGGAGGTGTTCTAGGAGGTCAAGAGGACTTATCCCCAACACTTTGCCAATTTTTTCCAGTTCTGTGAACAGTGTTTCCAGTTTTATGAACAGTAACAGATCGGTCTCACCGATCGGTCTGACAGATCGGTCTCACAGATCGGTTTCACAGATCGGTCTGACAGATCGGTTTCACAGATCGGTCTGACAGATCAATTTCACATATCGGTGTGACAGATCGGTTTCACATATCGGTCTGACAGATCAGTTTAACAGATCGGTGTGAGAGATCGGTTTCACAGATCGGTTTCACAGATCGGTTTCACTGATCGGTCTGACAGATCGGTTTCACAGATCGGTCTGACAGATCGGTTTCATAGATTGGTGTGACAGATCAGTTTCACAGATCAGTCTGACATATTGGTTTCACGGATCGGTGTGACAGATCAGTTTCATAGATCGGTCTGACAGATCGGTTTCACAGATCGGTCTGACAAATCGGTTTCACAGGTCGGTGTGATAGATCGGTTTCACAGATCGGTCTGACAGATCGTTTTCACAGATCGGTGTGACAGATCGGTTTCACAGATCGGTTTGACAGATCGGTTTCACAGATCGGTGTGACAGATCAGTTTTACAGATCGGTGTAACAGATCGGTTTCACATATCGGTCTGACAGATCAGTTTCACAGATCGGTGTGACAGATCGGTTTGACAGATCAGTTTCACAGATCGGTTTCACAGATCGGTTTCACAGATCGGTTTCACAGATTGGTTTCACAGATCGGTTTCATGTACAGTAACAGTGGGTGAACAGTGTTTCCAGACTCCTACAGTTTTGCCCCTTTTGACGTTTCCTTTGACGTAAAATACATTTAAAGCCTTATTTTAAGGGCTCTTAAGGCCCTTTAAAATGCTATAAATCCTATATTCATTATTCCTAAGGCTTGGAATGTTTTACTTGGTCAAACCGTGTGGGTTAATGCAGTCCGTTTTTAATGGAGAATTAACCGGATCTTAAACCGTCGCCCCATTAAATCTTGAAAAATGGATGAGATATCATTCTCCCTTGTTCTTTCCTTTGTTCTCAGCTAAGAGACGCTAGAACCTTTCAATCATTCCCGTAGGAGTTGCACAATCAATCTTTACTCCTATGATTGGTTCTGCTCTGTTTTGGATTCAACCGAACTGTGTCGGTCAATCTTCCCAATAAGGTATGTTGTATCGTCGTTCTTTTGGGGTTCATCTTCTCCTATCCTCTTTTCCATAATTATACCATGTATTTTCCAAGATTCTAATGGGTTTTTCTTGGGGTTCGTTGGTACTGTCGTACCATCGCATCCTCTGGTGGATGCAGTTGTTGTAAGAGGAGGATTGTGACCCGTTGTGTGGATAATGGACGTCAAGAACTCTTCGAGGTAGGTAATTCATGGCTTCTCTAATTGTATATGTGCAATCGTAGAATTAGCATGATTTATCCCTTTGGATCACAATGAAATTGACCTAATTAAATACTTGAACCAGATTAAGAGAATTGGTTGATCGCATGTTGTTTCTTTATACCATGATAACGGTTGCCTCATGTTTTTCTAGATAGAGTGTTATCTATGTTTTCTTTTATTTGTTATTCGTTCATGATAGAAATTGATAATGAACGTAAAGCCAGAATTAATTGTTAATTAATTGGCTAAAGATAAAGAGGCATATAAATTAATCTGGTTTTTGTCGTTGTTGTAGTCGTTCTAATTTGAGGATAATCAAATTAGGGAAGGAAGCATGGTTATTTATTTGTAATAGCTTACTGATTAGGTATCCCGTAATTGGAACCTACGAATAACAAATCTGTTAATTCAATATGGATTAGAGAACAGATTATGTGGGAATTTCTAAAAGGGTTCTGAGTTACCCTCTTGTTTGTTAAAGGGTCAAGAGCCCATGATGTGATGTTTGTTTTCCTGCTACTTGTGCTGTGATGTGATCCTGGATGGCTGTTGTGATATGTGGAGGCATGGAGGCCTTGTGGTTATGGCAGCAGATGACGCCTAGAGTGGCGAGATGCATCAGTTTATGCATGTGGGTGTCGGGGAGGACACCGGGGGTGATGGAATGGGATGGATGTGGTTGCTGGTTGCTTGCGGTTTTCTTGAATGTTAATCTGCTTTTCTTTTCCCCACTTCTCAAGGAAGCTGGTCTTGCTACCCTTCTTCCGAAGGAGGCGAAGACGTGCGGGGTATGCCACGTGCTTTCCATGTTTAGCCTCTTGAGGGGGAATGGGTATATGCTCTTTCTATAGGAGGCAAAGACTTGACGGGTAGTATATCTACTCACCGTGTTGAGCCTCTTTTGTGTTTAGAAGCATAGGATGCTTTTCTAGAATGCCTGGGAATATGGAAAAGTAATTCTGTAATGAATGTTTGATTAAATGGTGAAAATCTATGGGGATGGAGATACTGGAATTTAAAGGTGATGTGAATCTTAAAAGGAGCAGTTTTTTTTAATGTGATGCCAATTCAGTTTAATGTGGAATTGTTCATTCTTAATTATTGTTTAAAGAATTAATTAACGTACAGTGGAACTGATAAAATGAGAATGGAGTAATCTAAAAAATCTCTTCAAATGTTTGTGTGCTTATAGGATACTGAGTCTTTGAAGTAGCAGCCTGGAGTTTGAGAGACGTTAGCTGCAGTTGTATCTAAGACTAAGTAATGCCCATAGTGTGAATGTCCGTTACATATATATTCTGCATTTTTTTGTGTTTCTATACGCTACTCCACTCTGTCAGTATGGGCAACTGACACCCCGGGGATTCTGAGCCCTGGGGGGTGTTTTCCCCAACATTCTGATGGGAGCTTGAATGGCTGACTACCCCCTTTGGATCCACTCTCTTCTCTTGGTAGATACTTGTGCCATGAGGCACAGCGGTTAGTTTCCCCATATATGTGTCTAGAGGGCTATAATGGATTGTGGTTATTCACACACATATATTCTGGACATAGTATCCTATGGACTACTATAGGTGTAACGTGTATAGGCTATGACGGCTTGAGGATCCTTACTCGGAGTATGGGCTGTAATAGCTTGAGGTATTATACCCGACGTATGATACACGTTATACGAGCTGTGGTGGCTCCCGGAGACTACCTGGTTACTTTTGGTTGTGAGGATGGTGTGGTGCTTCGCCCAGGTGTCTGTAGGCAAGCCTATGTGGTGAACGAGGTGCATATTGTGGAGCTTAGCCCAGGTGTCTGCGGGCAAGCCTTTGGAGAGAGATGCACATGACGTATGTCGTTGGGGCAAAGGAGGAAACCAGTGGGGAAGTAGTAGCGGGGTACCCTTGATATTCTATACTATATGCTATATTCTTGTATGAGTTACTTTGTGAGAGTATCCATGGTGAGGTTAGGAACACAGTATACCTGTTTTGGTGATGAGTTAGTTTCACTTGTTGTTCACTGGGCTTTAGCATGCTTTCTTTACTTTTTCACGAGAGGCTTGGGGAGGATCCTACTGAGTATACTGTTATACTCACCCTATGTATATATAAACTGTTTTCAGGTCACCTGGAGCAGGTAGGGGATCAAGTTGGTTACTACTAGCTTGTGGTTGGAGGAGGAGCTATTCGGGCTTGTGGTCGCTGCCGTTTTACATTCTTTTTGGTACTTTTAGTTTTCCCTTTCAGTTGTAGTACTTTTGCATGACATTTCATATATGAACTTGGGTTTATTTTATATTTCAGTTATGAGTTGGAGTTGTTTGGAGTCTATTATATCTCTCTCTTCCGCATGTGTTCTCTTAGAGGGTAATGCCTCCCATTTGTATGTTTATTATACCCTCGGTGCTAGTCGCCAACCCGGGGCCTACTGGAGGCGGGACTTGGGGGTCATTATCTCTCTTCTCACATTTCCGGCCCAGGAGGGGTACACTTTGTGGGGAGGGGGTTGTGACAATTCATCTAGATTAAAATCATATAGATATTTTTCTTCAAAAGTAAATAATTTAGAATAAAATTTTCAGGATGGATGTACAATATATTTTTCAAATTACTAAAGAATCTTCTAATTTCTTAACAAATTTTCAACTCACTCTCTGAACATTATTTTCACTGGTAAATATACTATTGGTAGTATAATTATCTTTCATTTATATATATTTATTATTCTATTTCCAAACCTTAAATCATTCCTGTATTACTTTATTTTCATTAATAGACATTGTATAGTTAATATTAAATCACCTTTCCTATTTTGATTCCTTTAACTGTAATAAATTCACTCACTAAAATAGAAAATAAAATATAATTTCTTTTGTGATATTTTTTCAACATATTACTCTATTATGCCAAAATTATGGTATCACCTTTAGCATGTTGGGGAAATCCATCAATTTCATCCTCAAATGCATCATAATTGATAGAATAAAGGTATAAAAGATTATGTCTGTCCATAAATGGAATAATTTCCCATAAAATGTAGGAATCCCATTAATATTCATTGAATTTAAATTATATATTATATTTAATAGAAAATATATCAATATCCCCTTCTTTATAGATACTTCAACCCCGAAACATCAATCATTGGATCACAAATGAAGGGAAAATGGAACTAATACCACTTCTAAGAAACCAACATCATACATATAAGATCACTAAGAGGGGATGAATCAATGATATTAGATTTATTTATGTATCTCCAAAAAAAATTTCACCACTTATTAGAGTATAGTGATTTTTTCTGTCCTCACACAAAACAATCACACCAACATAAGGGAACATAGTATATTTACAAGGTTTATCTCTTAAACATGTTAAATATGGTCTTTTGTGTGATATTGACTCTTCTATTGTTCAGACTAACCCCTAGTATAATTCTATGTGTAAAAAATAGAAGGTTGTAACCTTCAAAATTGATTTTTCATGTGTATTAGTTATTCTTTGGGGATTATCATAGAAAAGTGCATATTGAACATTATAATGAGAAATGTCTTCAGTAATAAATAATGTGTATTCCTCCTATAAATTCTTATCATGTTTTTGGATATGATGAGTTCCTTTTATTCTTATTTTTTATAGTTTCTATACAAATCGTTAATTTTCAAGAAAAACACTACATGAAATATTACTCCCTATGTTTTAAGTGACATTATTTTTTCCCTAAATTTATAAAGAATATTTATATATTCCTTCAAAACAATTAATACATGATTTGAGATTGAATCATACAATATATGTATCAATATAATTAATCATTATAAAATTATAGCGGATCATTACAATAACGGTACATGAAACCATGTATCAAATACAATGGATTATCAAATATCATCGATGATTACTTCTATTAAAAATTTAAAAATAAAAATTTAATAATAAAAAGGAAAAGAATAATATCATTAGAAGTATCCACTTCCATGTACCACTACATCATTCAGGAATCTCCATAGTATAAAAAACCCAACAATGATAAATAATACCATGAGAGGAGAAAGAATGATGCATATCTAAAATGAAAACTATATAAAAGATAAGTGTTTCTTAAGAAGTGAGAATAAAATGAATTATTTATTAAGCATATATATAGAAATTTAATTTTTCTATTATAAATATGGTCATTGAAAATATAATAATTATAGAAATTGATATTAGAGACACATGTATCAAATATGTATACTAGATTTATGTATTTTCAGTAATGAGTTTAAACAATATATTTTAGAAATAATAAAAATGATACATAAAATATAATATCTAGCTAAAATAATTTATTTTTATATACTAGCATATTATTATTAAAGAATTCATTGGTAAAATTCATATAAATATTTTAATATCTATATATTGATAAAATTAAATGATAAAAATATAAATAATCCATTATAAATATATTTATGTTATGATCATTTTATTTTTAAAGTATATTTGTTTAAAATTTTTATTCACGCGCTATGAATTTTTTAAGAGAAAAAATAAATTTTAAATAAATGTCGATACAGTATATTATTGATATATATTAACTAAAATTTAATTTATAAATTATTTGAAATTTAATTAAGAAAACACAATGAAAACAAACTCTTTTTTTCTATAAAAGTGGGATTACTTATATTAGGGTCTAAATATAAAAGGAGATTATATAAATTGTAGGTTTGAAATATGATAAAAAATAATTATTTTTTTCTCATTTCAAAATTATCCTATGTTGAATGTTTTATATTTTTCAAAAGAAATTATTTTTTATGAATTGTAGATAAAATATCAATTTTACTAAAACATACACTTTTTGGAGATTATCATAATACAAAAATGAATTCAATTTTTTTTATCCATTTTTATATAAAATTTATATATTTATATTGTAATGAAAGTTATTTTAAAATAAAATGTTTTATTTATAAAACATATGTATGTTTTTTGGGAACTAAAGTGATATTTTACTCTAAAAATTGTTTTATACAGCTGTGTTAAAAGTAATTTTTCATGAAAATTTCCAATTAATCTAAAAAAGGGATTTAAAATTATAGATCATATTATTAATATTATTTAATAAGACCAATTTCAGGGGAAATTATATTATTGGTATTAAAGCAAATTATCTTGAAAACGATAAAATAAATATTTAATAAGAATTGGTTTATTATAATTGTATAATTTCTACCTCATAAAATAGACAAATATTTTTTAAAAATTACCCTAATATAAATTTAAAACCAATTTATGAATATATTATCACCCATTAAATTGGGTATTATTGTTAAAAAATATTATGAACACATAATTTTTAAAGCATCATTTTTCTAAAAAAAGTTTTTAATATATATTATTTTTTTAATTATAAATTTATTTATATCATAATTATAAATTATATTAAATTTTATATAAGTTAAATTTGGGTTTATTTCACTCACATTTGGTAATTAGTGTTATCTTATAATTTTAGTAAAATCTTAATTACTCAGATATAAAATGGTTGTGATGGAAAAAACTGGAATTTTAAAGTGTAAAAATTTACAAGAAAATGACTTACTAAATCTATAAAAAATGTGTAAAATGAAAAAGTTGATGATTTTTCAACCCAAAACCATATCCACTAATATATGGACTATTTTTTACCCATTTATAGTTAAATAGTTTTTTTGTATAATTGAGATGTAATGGGTATTTAAAAAATTTCATTTCCCTACACTTATAGAATTTCACTACACGACTCTAATTTTTATTTTATTCATAAATATATCAAAAAATACCTCTCATATATGTATATTACAGATTCATAATCTTCCATTCACTATAATTTCTCAATCCACTTTATTTTCGAGAATACGTTCTAGATAAATTTCAATCTCTTAATTCTTACGCCTTCGTCATTTATTCTCAATCTTCCACTACCACAAAAATATTCCATATAAAAGAAATTATTACAACATAAGAAATATTAATATTATAAATTATAACATTATAATTTAATATTACTTTTTTTACTCCCTTAAACCCATTCATAATTTGAAAAGATCGTCATGATTTTTGGCAGACTACCACCCCCGGAAAGACGAGTGTTATTTAACATAAACAATTTTAAAGGATGGTAATAAATAATTCATTAATGAAAAAAATATAATAATTCTAAAAATATTATTATTATTAAAAATAAAGAATTTTATTTTTATACTCTACCACTTGTTTCTTGTAAAAACAATGTTTTGATCATGTACGTGCGGACTAAAGCCACTACAAAACAATGTAATTTGTTTTCCCCTTTCCCCCTAACATGAATGACATTATAATTTAATCTAATCTATAAAAATGATATTCATGAAAATATTAATGTTATTTAATGACAATATATGTAAATATATATGTAATACTAATAATAATTGGTTATAGTAAATTTAATATCATTAAACGAACATCTCAAGGAATCTTTATTAATTCGGATCCAATATGGAATCCTATTGAACTATAAATATTATATGATAACAGATTAATAAAGGGAATAAAAATATAAACATATTTATATTATTAATATATTTTAAAACCCAATTAATAACTATTGAAATACTATGAGCGTTACATAGAAATGAACCTAAAAACCTCAAGTAACTAAATTAACAGAAAACTATTTTATAAATGAATAAGAAAATATAAAAAATAAAACCTATAATATGAAATAAATATAAATAAATATATTAATACAGTTTTTAATAAACCTAGTTTTATTTTACTTTATTTTATGTACACACATAGAATTAATTTGGACCTAATGTAAGGATTTTTAGATCAGGACTTTTTTTCATTGAGATGTGATTTATATTAACCACATATTTCTTTTTGTGGTGAATGTTTTTGACATGGATTTATTTTTATCATAAAATTCATGCAATAAAATTTACATTTAAATCTGTCTCATTCTATACCTTCCATTTATTTTCAATTTGAAATATTTTGACACTGTAAGAATCTTGTTTAAATCGAATCCCATATCGTTGTGTTGTAATGCTTCCTCTTAAACAACCTACATCTATGCATGTTTTCATACACCATATTATTTTATATTATAAATTGACATTATATATGATTAAAATGTAACTTAATATTTAAATCATCCTCCATCATAAATTTTATCCCCATAAAATTATGACATTGTTATGAAAAATTTTCATTCTCTATAATGATTATTTTTATTTTGTTTTTATGTTATCTCTTCCCACCATTGCTCTCATATACTATTTGGGAGAAAAAAATAAGTTACTTATTATATGATACTCATTTTTATCTATAAAACATTTATAAGAATGTATTATTATACTTCTAAAGTATGTTAGTTTCAACAATGGTATTTTATAACATTAAAATGGATCAACTAAACCACCATTGTTAACATGGGTTACACATACTATTAATTTTCACCATTATACGTTATATAATTATTATATAATTAAAATAATATATATATATATATATATTCCTTATGTACCTAAATATTTTTCATTTCCTTAATTTATTAGAATAATAAATGTTATAATTCCTCTTTTCTATTCTCTCTTTTAGGCAATCCATATTTATGGGAATATCAGCAATTCTTATTTCATGTTAAGTACCACCCTATAAAATGATTTTTTCCATGAATAATTTTTTAAAGACCTATTTATTTTTCAAAAACCACTCCTAGTGAAATTAAAGATAAAAGGTAAATAATAATGACTTCATTATTTAAAAAATAATTCATCCATTTAATAAAGGATCACCTAAGTGGTTTGGGTTTTTTTATTAATTTTGTAATCTTACATATTATATTATCTAATTAAGAAATAAATTATCAAGAACTAATTTAAAAAGTGTGATCTATGGATTAACACCCATGGCCTTAGAAAATTAATTATAAAATATTATAAAAGTACAAAGAGTCAATGGATATGAAAGATGAACAACTCGTACTCATGGTACCACAACAAAGCACCATGAATGCCTTCACAATAACCTCTTTTTGTGTCTACAACCCATTAAACATGAAATAGCCTATCATTTTGGATGTATACCTATCCTCAATTATTTTGGGGCTTCTAAAATGCCACCTTGATCATCTGTATCTGGTAGATCATCATTCACTCTATGAGAGTCAACATATTGACTTTCATACATATCATTCCTTGGTAGAAAGTCTTAATGATCTTGATTGACATTAATCATGTTTTTTTGCTTTATTATCATCCCAAAGTAAGGTACTAATAAGTATATGATTGTACCCAGCTAGGTCATGAATCATTAAAGTGACACCTTGAGAGGGAATCCCAGAATGAGTAGTGAATAAAACTATGAGATCCAAATTTTTAATATGCACATTCACTAGAGGGGGAGAAACCATAAAATCGTCAAATAAAACAAGTTGTAGCCGAAATTCCTTCATCCACATTTTTTCTAAATCATTTCTTATCTAGGACCTCAAGATAAAATTTAAATAATTATATAAAATTAATGGAATCCAACATATCAAAACAATTTGGTACACCAACACCATCTTTCTTCCAACATTGGCCTACTAAGCATCCACTCCAAACATGGAGCCAGTGATGGTGATTGAATTTAGAATAAAATAAAGACCCTTTGTCTCTCCAATCCTTGATTCATGGGTCTTTAGATCATAATAATTCTCGAACCTAGATATATAACCCTACATGGATCTTGAATCATTATAATCATGGTGAGAAGATGGCCCAACAAAAATATCAAAAATAGTGCCCACATTAGGGGTCTACTCTACCCTTTATCTTTCCTCTGAAACTAGAGCATCCATAAGAGCCAGTCCCTCAAGATAGGTGGAAACAACACCAGATATATGTCAAAATATCATCGTCCCAGTGGAAATATTTTTATTATTTGATGCCTTACCTCTTTGGTCATCCTGAACATATACTCCCAACCTAGATTCATTGATGACTAATGTAGTGGGAATAGAAGGGTGTCATTCTGCCTCTCCAATACTTGCCTCCATCTTCTTTTAAGGAGACTTATTTTCATTATATGTAGTCTCCTAAATGGATCTTGAATATTTCTTGGCATTGAATGAATAGGGCCCCAAAAATACAATAAAAGTACAAGAATTATGGGTACACTCCCCACTTCCACCTTTCCCCCATTAATAAGAATGTATATCTAAATATGTTGAAAAATCACTAGTTGCAGCCTGCGTTTTCTATTTTCCAATGGATGTCATTAGAGTCATCAAAGCATTAAAATCATAATACTTGTGTGAACTTATGACCATTTTATGCAGCTTCACTTATTAAGGATTTATATATGAATGTACAAAATAACATTATTCTTTTTTCCCTTGAGAATACTTATGATATAACCTTCATTAATTCATTCTGACAAGATTATGAGACCCACTTTTCTCTCTCATGTTCTCTCATTATTATGATTTTTATATTCTTTAATCTCATATTTTAGACCTTCTATTATTGTAAATTTTATGAAAATTAAGTTACATGAAACCAAGTATCACATAAAATGGATTATTACACATCATGGATAGTTATATCCATTAAAGCTATAAAAATTTAAGTAGGAAAATAAATTGAAAGGAATAATATCTTTAGAGATAAATACTTTGATGGACCACTATCACTATTAAGGATTTCTATTAGTATAGAAAAACTTATAATGATAAATAATTATATTAGGTGAGAGATCGTGTTTTGAGATCTAAAATGAAAAATGTAGAAATGAGCTGTGTGACTTAGGAAATAAGAATATAATGAATCATTTTAGTAAGCCTATACATAAAAATAAAATATAAAAATCATAAATTTTAATATTTCATATATGTTCATTATAGAAATGATCATATGATATTCATGTGTCAAATTGGTATACTAGAGTTATATTTTTTAGAAACAATTTTAAATAATTTATTTTATAAATAATAATAACGAATCAAAAATATAACATCTTATTAAAATATTTTATTTTTATGTGATAAATTATTATAATTATAGAATGATTTGATAAAAATAAAGTAAATATTTTAATATAAATGTATTGATAAAATTAAATGATTAATATAAGAAATTATTTATATTCATATTTAGTTTTAGATCATTTTATGCTTGAAAAAGTATTTTTCTAAAAAAAATTGAATTTTCACGTGCTATACTTTTTTAAAAGAGTACACATATCACAGTTAAAATATTATAATTTATATTATTGATAAATATTATTAATATTTAATTAGTAAATTCTCTGAAATAATATGAATAACACATATGGTCTAAAAACTAATTTTTCTTTAAAATTAAATTTATTTATATTTTGATTAATAATTAAATTATTTAAGTTATAAAATTTATTATTTCAATATTATATATTTAACATAATTTTGTAATAATAAATATCATATTTTTTATGTTTTAAATTTTTTGTATTTTTTAATGTAATTGATTTCTAGGTGAAGAGTGAAAAACAATGATTTTTCTAAAAACATCAATTTTACGACATTATCACAATACAAGAATGAATTAAACAGTTTTGAATATTTTTATTTAATATATATATATATATATCATTTAAAATTAATAATTTTTATATATGATACTCATATATTAGTTTTTTGAAACATAGTTAATAATCTACTAAAAAATGTATTATTTACTTGTGTTAAAAAATTAATTTTCATCACTTTTAGAAATATAATATAAAATAATGGATATTATATTTGAGGTAATAATTTTAATATTATTCATAAAGGAAATTTTTATTTTTAGTCATAAAAATAAGATTAGTGGGACTAAATTTAATTACCATGATAACAATAAAGCTATTATTTTAAAAAAATTGTTTCGTTCACATATTGTAATTTGTACCAAAAACAATAAACTATTATTTAAACCAAATGACTATAATATATTTTTTAAACCTATATATAAATATATAATAACACATTTAATTTTTCCTCAGTGTTTTTTATGATTTATAACACTTATTGGTAAAACAACATTTTTTTATAAATTTTTTTCCCAATATTATATATTTTAATTTAAAATTCAATTTTCAAAATATTTTGATATTGAATTTGAATAAATTTAAGTAAAATAAACTTCAAAAAACTCACATTTGGTAAGGATTTTTATCTTATAGTTTTATGAAAACCAAATTTACTTTTGTAAAAACATATTAATAGGTTAAAAATGAAAATGATAGAGTTATGAAATCTAATTACAAACAACTAAAAACATGTTTAAAATATGTGTTAAAATATATTTTTGAGGATTTTTAACCCAAACCCATATCCACTAAATTATTTACCACTTTTTTCCATTTACCCTTAAATATTTTCATCGCATCGTTGAGATGTAATTGGTATTTACAAAAAATAAATTTTCATCCACTTATAAGTGGAAAATATCAGTACCCATTAACTACAACTCTATGATTCATTTTAAACTGTAATTTATATAAAATTTACTTATCTTGAAATTATATTTGACCTAAATAATACCCTAGTCTCTAAAAGTTATCTTTTTCCCATTATTTACAAGATGATATTCTAGAGATGTTTCTTACTCTCCATATGAGTAACTCTTACTCCATTTTATTTTACTCTTATTCTTACTCTACCACTTAAAATATTCTAAATAAATTAATGTTTGATAATATTAGAAACAATAATATGTATAATTACATTATACTAATGAAATATAACTCTTATTCCTCCCTATAGAATATTATGAAAAATGAAGACGTCATCATGCAAAGGTATGGACTACCTCCACCTTTAATGACGAGTTCTATTTTTCATAAAATAATTACATATATGGACTAAATGATTTAATGAATGTGAAATTATAATAATTATACCAATATTAATATTATAAAATGATAAACAAAATGTTTATTTTAATACACTCTATTCTGATTTATGAAAAAACAATTTGTCGTTTCTGTATGTGGACTACTACCTCTACAGAGTGTGTATTTTGTTATCCCATTTCCATGTAAAATGGATGACATTAAAAATTTAAATAATATATAAAAATTATATTAAATAAATAATTAAAATTCAATTTTGAAAATATTTTACAATATATAAGAAATATAAATAAAGAATGTTTATAGTAAATTTAATTGCATTAAATAAACATATCAATGAAGTTTTCATAATTTTAATCCATTTTGGAAACAAAATGTGTTATATACACATATTTTTATGGATAAATAATGGAAATATAAATTTAGAATTCTGATTTTATGAATAAATTTTATAAATTTTTTTAAAATGGTCAACATACCAAGAGAGGTACAAGGAAATTGACTGAACTTCCTCAAGTAACCATAATATGATTGAACTATTTAAAAAATGAATAAAAAATCCTCATAAATATATATTATGATATGAAATATTAATGAATAAGGATACTAGAGAAATATTTAATAATCATAGATTATTGGGAATTATTCCAAACGAACCAGGACACAAGGTAAGGGTATTTTGTCACAATGCTATTATGGAGATATAATGATCATTCACCACATATTAAATTTTTTTCTATATGTATTCTATATAGATTTATAGTTTTTCATTAAATTAATAAACATATATGTTATTTAAATATACATATCATTTTTCCATCCCTATATTTTCAATTATATTGATTTTGACTTTGTAAGGCTGTTTTATCTCAAACCCCATTTTATGAAGTTATAATTTTTCATCTCGAACATTATACTTATATATATCTTATCATCCCGAATAAGATTTTATATTTTAAATAATATTTATCTATATATAAAATTTTAATTTTGATTCAAATACTTCTCCTATATGAATTTATTTCCTTTAAAATTAAGGCACTGTTAATAGTAATTCACATTCTCTTTAACAGTGATTTTTCTTCCATGACCATATTTTCCCTTCTCAATAATGGTCTCATTTTTTATTAGGGAACCCATAGTTGTTTTATCTTGTGACACTCATATTTCTCTATAAACCATTTTAAAATTATATTTAATTGTCCTTTTTATGGATGTGGGTTTTGAGGAAGTTATTTTAGAACATAAAAATTGATATTTTGATCCTCCATCCTAGGCATTGGGTTACACATGCTATTTCATTTTCACCCTTTCCAAAAATATTATTATCATGTAATTTTTTTATTATATATATATATATATATATTTTACATATATATATTGTTTACATGAATTTTATTGTTATTTGTAATAAAATATTACAGTTTCATTTTTGATTCTCTCTTTTAAGTAAACATGATTTTAGGGAACTTCTAAATTTCATATTACATGTTAAGTACCACAATTACCAAATGTTTTTAACCATTAATAGTTCATGAAAACACTATTTATTTTATTTTAAACCAGCATGGATCAATTATGGTTTACATATACCTAATAATCTCTTTCCGTCATTAAAATATATTTTACTCATCTCATAATGCTTCACATAAGTGGTTTGTTTTATTCTTGATTTTCCGATCCTCCTCATGAATGTTTCTGTAATGGAACTCAATCTTCACGATCTAGATTTCTTCTTAAAATATGAATGACTAAAATAATTTATGTCCCTCTAATTTTGGAAATATTTATGATATAGGCTTTACTTACTATTTGAGACAAGATTATGAAATCCACTTCCTTCTAATCGATTTTATCATGATTATGATTTATGTATGGGTTATTTTACTCTTGTAGAACATATATACATATCATGTTATAAATATGATGTTTTCTTCTTGATATAACTCAATTTCATTGGGTTATTATTTCACCTCATGAGACACTATATACGGTGTTCAAGTGGTTATCCTAAGAACACTATGTTGTGTTGTTTTGCGGGTAATCCTTGACTTAGTTTTACGGTGCATGCCTAGTTATTATAATAACACAATGTTATATTTTATTTTCAACGATCCTTTACATATGATCATTATTTCATGTTTTATATTGATTCCACTTATTTATGATTAAATTATATTATGATATCATTTCATTATTCAGGGTTTAATTACCGATCTCACACATTTATTCCATGGATAATTTTAATGCTTTTGATAGTACATGTTTTGATATCATGACTTATGGAAAATAAATATTATTCTATGTTCTTTCAATCATAAATTACTCCACTTTTAATTTTTTTCTATAATTCTATGATCTAACCCTTGATGAAAAAATTAATACTTTCCACTTACTGGACATTTTAGCTTACCCTAATTATTTTTCCACTACACATGTTATGAAGATTAATATTTCTAATGATATGTCTAAAAGGGAGTCTGGTGTGGCTTAATTATGGAAAAATGTTGACATGTTTTTTTAAATTAAGATACCAGAATAATGTTCCCTCAAAGACACTAAACAAAAAGTTTCACCGAGCTACATGAAATTATTGTCACATGTAATATTTAACTTAAGGAAACGATGTAAAATATAGATATATTTATCTTGGGTTGTTTTATAAGTCATCTATATTTATTCTCTACATATTCATCATGAAATAGGTACTTCAAAATTTTTTGTAGGAGTAACTTATTTTATGTATCCATTCCTTCTATAAAAATCATGGCTAGGTCACTTGATTTTATTAAAAAATATCATTAAAATTTTATAATATTTTTTCACCCGCTAGTTGACACAATTTTTGTTCTCTTTAAAGTATTATTCCTCTTCATTAAATAATTATTCATAGAATAATTGTAGAATGTTACCAAACATTTCATCTTCATTTTTTCATTAATAAATTATAAAACTATATTTCATAGGAAGAAGTTACACCACTAAAATTGGGGGGAGAATCGGTGATGTCTTTTATAAATTTTATTTATTTTAAAATTAATCTTTATTGAGCTATTAGGATCTGATCCACTAGTATGCCAAATCAAAAAAAATACGAATTCAATAAAAATTAATAGAATTGGAATAAATTTTTTAAATATTCAGTATCAATATGATCATACATATTATTTTTTGGTTAGAATCCCCATTAAAATATTCTATACTATAAGCACAAGCAGTTACAACATACATTTCTTCAATAGCATAGAGTCCCACAATTCGTTCAAGAGACCCTCTAGAAAAATAGTTCCACACTATAAGTTAAAAAATGATTTCAAATAACACAAGAAGAGATCACTTCCCAATGATGGATTGTTTTGTAAAATTATTAAAGATATTTATTTTTATCCTTTATGATATATATATTATCATATTCTCACTTTCTAAAGAAGATACAAGAACTGGTTCTTCCTCAGTATTTAAATTTCTACTTCTAAAAAATATTCTACTCATGTACTACATGAAAAAATAATTATGAACCTAAAATAATTATTTCATATCACATTTTTTATGCCATAAACTATCTAAACACAATATTACTACTTAACGAACTAATATCTACACTACGAGAGAGAAAAAGTTATCTCTGAAAAAATTCTCTACACATCAGCATTGACACTATCGATCAATTAAACTAGAAAAGAACCGTGTATTTATATGAAATTATTAAGTGGTTATTCAAGTATATTTCACATGATAATTATGAAAACATGGTATGTTATTTAAAATAATCCAACGATCTCTAAATATTGTGTTTACTATTAATAATATTCTCCACAAACTAAAATTGCCTCATAGAAATCTCACCACAAATCATATTCTCTGCATAGTATTTCAATTGTATGTGATATCGAAAAATATTGCACCTATATATGTAGAATTCATTGTCCTCCACATATAATATAATTTTAAATTAATCAAACATTTTTTGAATTCTAAAATCCCATCATCATAATTTAATTATCATGCAATGATTCATGTCTAAATAGTGTCTCCACAAAGCATAAATCATTCACAATTGACTATTTGAAAATTCATCTTCTTCATACTCATTTATTCTACTAAAAAACACTATTTATGAATCTCAAACACTAACATATCAATAAATATTCATGGAATGTAAAATAATATCTTCTGAATACTCTAATTCTTGTTTTCACTAAAAAATGCATGTTTTCAAAACATAGCTTCAATTCCATTCATTTGGGAATGTGTACATTTTCAGAGAATCTATATAATCCATATGCACATTCATATACAAATTTTCCATAAAAAATGAAAATCACATAGCAACCATTAGAATCAATTATTTATCTAAAAAAGCATCATGTTATAATACTTCTATTCCTCCATAAAAATTCATTTTCTATCTGGCATCGTATATCATTATTCCCCAGAAACTCTATATTGGAAAGCAGTTATATTCTTTGTGGATAATTTTCCTTATCCATTTTTATGCTATTTACATACTGGTTTGATTTTTCATGGCACATGAATTGGTATAATATTATTTGGCTTTCAAAAACTCATTTGAAAATGCATTTGAATACGGGTGGAATAAGATGATCTCAAATGATTATTGAACAACTCTAGTTCAAACAATATATCAAATCATAATGGTGAAATTTTATGTGTATCATTTAGTGTGGGTGAACTGTACCAATAAAGAATCCTTTATAACATCAATAAATAAAAGAATATGTTCTCCACTTTATAAGATAAATTGTGAGCGCAGCTCAGGTGCGCCAGATACAAGGGATTATCATCGATATTCCCTCCACAAACCACAAGCCTACGATCCATCTGGCTACAAGACCATATAATATGCACCCACATGTGTGCACTATGTTGGCCTTATACATGGTCCAACCCACACCCAGAGATCATTATGCCTCCTCTACCACCCATGAGATACCCTGGGTTACTTCCTTGATCATGGATAACCATTATGTCGCATAAATCTAAGGTTAAGCTCAGTATCAGTAACTATATAGTGGGAAGACACACTTTTTTTGTAAGGGCCAACTAAAATACTATGAATTATAGAATAACGTGAAACCAAAATATAATTTCCATGTTATCTACTCAATTTTATTCTTCTCAAGTGATCATACAAAGTTTTTTGAATGGTCTTCATTTTTATTGCCAAATGTTTCTAAAAACACAGTTCTACCTCTGTAGCACATGTATTTTTCAAGTTAATATTAGTTTAGACAATCATCAAAATAATCATGAAGAATTCCCCAAGAATGGAATCTAATTCCACTATATAGATCCATATGAATACTCCATGAATCACCACATCATCCAATTCCATTAGATTCATCTATAACAACTCTTTATGAAACATTACTTCATCCAAACTCACAAAAAACATATGATGTATCTTAGATAATAAATGAAACACTTAAGTTTAATAAAAATGGTTATAATTATTTTAATTTTGATTATCCAAAAGAATAGAAATTTAAAATAACATACTTTATCCTCTACACAACTTCTCATAACATTAAGCTAACAAGAAAAACTGGCACAATTCACTTTATTTAAAGATCATTCCATTATTTATCTTTTTATCCATTATGTCTACATGAATTCAAATTGAATTTATATAGTTTCATTCTTGTGATAACAAAAATAATGGAAACTTCCTTCTGGCACGAAATACACCATGAATTTTTATTTTTTTTCAAAACATTCTAGAATCATGATAAACCATATCATTATATTTATTTCATTGAATATCAACATAACCATCATCATCTAATTTAATCATAATATTCCTAATATAAATCATTGTAAAACATAATTTTCACACTCCAACATGTTTGAAATTTCTCTAAAGAATTATGTTTCTATAGGGTAAATTATAGTTATGTGGAATAATGTGTAGGTAGATGATGGTTACAATTTCATAAAATGAGTCTTATATCGAAAAATTGTTTTTCCATTTTTCACTCACTTCAAAAACATTACTCGTACATACAATATATGATTTTATGAAAAGATAGAATAATAGATATATAGGATAAAAGTTTGGTGATACATGGGAAAATTGTGGTTATATAGAGAATTATGATTATTACATAGAAAATATATTCACTCTTATACATCATTTAATTTTAAAATTTTCACTCAGTTTTACATTATTATGGTTAAAAAGATCAAAAGATGATTTCTGTATAGACTTTTCATAATGATTATGTAGTCCCCATGACATAATCAGGTGATTCAAAATTCATTTCAAAATATTTCATAGCTAATTACAAATAACATCTTCATATGTTTTGGAGTAAAATACACCACAAAATAATCTTAAACCATCACTTGAATTTGAACATGATTGATATGTTTAAAATAAAGAAAACACAATGATCATATCCCCTCAACACACTATAAACACAATAATATAGATGAATACCATATTTAATAGAATCATTTTCAATTCCACCCCACTACAAATTAAAAAAATGAATCTTGGGTTAAATAGAGAGGATTGATCACTTCACAATATTTCAGCTACAAGGAGTTGGGAAATTACTCTCATAAATTCCCCAATAACTAATAGAATCTATATCATAAGAGTTTTATTAATCAAGAATGATATTTTTAGAAAACAATCTCTGAATTTTAATGTCAAATTGATGTGAAAATACGTACTTTGATTATTCACTAATAGTTACCCACTACATTATTTTATTATTGATGTACATGCATTATTTTATACTACATGGTTGAAAATGATATTTAGTAAACCATTGAAACATTAAGTAATTATTTATTTTCAATAATAATAGTGTTATTTTGACTGAAACAATGTTATACAGAGTATTCTAGATTATAATTTATTAGAGTTGTCTGGTCGAAAATATAATTATCATAGATATGGTTGACATTGATATAATTTTGGGGATATATTAGCTCTATAATTTGGAATAAATAGTTTATTATAGAGATAAATAATTTATAATTAGTGAAGTGGGTATGAAATTAATTGTTATTTTAGTAGAGGATTAATCACTTTAATAATGTTAACAACCTTACTCGATAACCCACCTTAATGAAATCCATAATAATGAAATGGATGATATGGAATCTATTATGGAGAAGTAGGATCTGAGAATATAATACAAAACCACCATGTAAGAATATATTGACTTATTTCATTTTGAATTACCGATTTTTAACCCCTAGTAATGAAGTTGAATACTGTATTAATTATAGAATTGATGAAAAGTACATATCTAATCCACCCTATCAAATTAATCTGTTGAAGTTAGTTGAGTTAATGAAACAATTAAAAAAATGTGATAAAGGGTCCATTCATCCAAGTGTTTCAATGTGGAAATGAAAATATTAATTTCTATACTATAAGGATGGTTTAAAGAGGTTATGAATTGATTATTGGAAAATAAATACAATTTATATAAAGAATAAGTATCCATTTCCATGTATTGATAAAATTTGTGATCGAAATACAGGTTCCAGATACTTCATGAAGATTAATCTTTATTATTTTCTATTTAGATAATATTAAATAATTTAGATATTCCAATAAAATAATTTCTTACAGGGTACAGTAATTAATATTTCACATTGATGCATGTTAGGTTTACAAATATAGATCCTGTGTTTAGAATTCATGAATAGAGTGTTCACGTATGTTTTTTGTTTTATTTTTTATGATATTTATATATATTATAATTTTTTTTTGGATTATTGATCTTATTTAAAAATTACTCTAGAGGTTTTAAGGAAAAAGGATTCTTATGATAAATTTATAAAATATGAATTTTGGCTTCAATAAATTTCTTTCCATTCCAATATAGTATTAATGAATTAAAATTTTTTTGAACCATTAAAAAAAAGGTGTCAATAAAATTTCAAGACATAGAAAAATCACTAAAATATATTGTTAACTTTTCATAGATAGACTCTATAGGTAATTTATTTAAAAAAATTCTTGAATATCTAATCTATTGACTATGTTTACATGAATGAGGTAAAATACACCTAGACAAAAGAATGTAATGATAATATTGAGGAATTAAAGAGAATATTGGTATAGTAATTTGTATGTACTGTATTGTCATGTAAAGAAGGCTCGATTACTGACAGAGAAGCACTACAAGAAAAAGGGATATTTGTGATGGGAATTGGGTCCCCATCACAAAAGGTTTGGGGTAGGTTGCGCACTAGACCATGGGAATTGTATTTGTGATGGGTTTCTATACTTGTTAGTGCGTTTTTGTATTTGTGACGGGTCCCGTCACAAATACCTTTTTGACCACCATGCCTGATTAATATAGGGATTAGTATTTGTGATGGATCTCATCACAGATACTTATATCTTAAACAATCTAACCTATATATACCCACATCCGATTTTTTTCTCATTCCACTCCTTTCTTTACCCCACTCTTCATCTCTACTTGAATTTCCCCTATCAAATATTTTCAATATTTATGATTCTACATCGGATTCATATTCAAGTCTTACATCCTACGAAAGATTCAGTTTTAAGGTATTTATCATTTTCTTTTATTTTTTAGTTAATAAAGTTTATTTTATATTAGTTATAATTATTGTAAATAAGTTCGAATTAAACTAAATTACAATTAGATCATTTTATATGGAATTATTTATTTTTACAAATAATTACGCATGATCAATATTAACTAGTATTAATTAATATCTATTATATTAATTATTTTTTCATTAATATTAATTAGAATCATTATTTAAATGATTAATAATTATTAATAATTATAAAGAATTAGTAATAATTAGTGATAAGTAGTAAATATTAGAGTTAATAAGTAGTAAATTGAAATAAATATTTTTAAACAGCAATAAATAGTTATAATTAGTACTAATTAATAATAATTAGCGATAAACAGAAATAATTAGTAATAATTAGCACTAACTTTTAGAAAATAGTGTTAATTAGTAATAATTACCAGGAATAGGTCATAATTACTTGTAATTAGTAATAATTAGTCGAAATTATTAATAATTTTTCATAATTAGTTATAATTTGTAATTAATACAAATAATTATTAATAAATATGAATAATCATTAATAAATATGAACAATTAGTAATAATTATGAATAATTAGTATGAAATATTAATAATTTGTAATAACTGTGAATAATTAATAACAAATATAAATGATTTATAATAAATAGTAATAAATAGTAATAGTTATTAATAATTAGAAATAATTTGTAATTATTAAGAATAATTAAGAATAAATAAGAATAATTAGTAAAAATTTGTAAAAAATTATTAATATTTAGAAATAATTTGTAATAATTAGAAATAATTTGTTAAAAATATGACTAATTAGTGATAATTAGAAAAAATTGAATAATTAGTAATATTTAGTAAATATTAGTTAAAATTATGAATAATTAGCAACAAATAATAATAAATATGAATAATTAGTAAAAATAGTAATAATTAGTAATAAATTGTAATAATTTGGAATAATTCGGAGTAATTAGGAATATTTAGAGATAATTAGTGTTAACTTGTAAAAATTAGTAAAAATTAGTAATAAATTTTATTTATTGGAAAAAATATGATTAATTAGTAATACTTAGTAACAATTTGTAATAATTAGAAATAATTAGTAATAGTTAATAATAATTAGTAATAATTGTTAATAACTAGTAATAACTATTAATATATAGCAATTAATAGAAATGAATAGTGTTAAATAGTAACAAATAGTAATTATTATCAATAATTAGGAATAATTAGAAATAATTAAAAATAATTAAGAATATATGAATAATAAGGAATAAGAAGAAATAATTAGCAATAATTAGTAATAAATATCAATAAATAGCAATAAATATCAATAAATAGCAATAAATAACCATAAATAGTAATAAATAGAAATAAATAGAAATAATTACCAATAATTTCCAATAATTAGTAATTATTAATCCTAATTATTAATAATTAGTATTAATTAGTAATAAATATTAATAAATAGAAACAATTAGAAGTAATTATTAATATTTATAAATAAGTATTAATAATTAGTAATATCTAGTAATAAATAGTAATAAATAGTAATAAATATCAATAAATAGTAATAATTTGTAGTAATTAGTAATAATTAGTAATAATTTTTATTAAATAGTAATAAATAGTTGTAGTAAATAGTAGAATTTAATAGTAGTAAAATAGTAGTATTAAATAGTAGCAGGAAATAGTAGTAGTAAATTGTATTAGTAAATAGTAGTAAATTGTAGTAAATAATAGTAAATAATTTTAACTAATAGTAAATAATTTGTAGTAATCAGAACATAGTAGTAAATAATTATTGATAATTATTAATAATTTGTAATAATTAGTGATATTTTGTAATAGATAGAAATAATTTGTAATAAATAGTAATAAATAGTAATAATTACTACAATTTTGTTAGAAATAGTAATAATTAATAATAATTAGGAATAAATACTAATAAATAGAAATAATTAGTAATAAATAGAAATAATTAAGAATAAATAGAATAATTAGAATAATTAGAATAATTAGAATAAATATAATAATTATAATTAATAAAAATAATATAATAATCAAAATAACTAGAATAATTAGAATATTTTGAATAACAGGAATTATTATAATAATTATAATAATTAGAATAATTTTTCACAATTTCTAGTACAGTAATAATTAGTAACAAATCAGAACAATTTCTAAAAGATTAATAATTACTTCTAAATTGGTATAATTTCAATTAGATTAGTGGAAGCTCTTTTTCCCAACAGATCATCTCCTTGAAACATTCTCCCCCTTAAATCACTATGAAAATTTTTCTCCCACATACAGATATCTATTTTCATATGCACGAGAATGGAGTGCAGCACATCGAGGACACCATGCTCTCTATTCTCGTGAATAAGAAAATGGATAGGAATAAATTTTAGTAGATATTTAATACTAATTTTGATTAGATAAAGTTGTAAGGAGGTGAGTATTCGTGAAAAAGAGCATTCACCAATCCGCTAGAAATTGTGATGCTCGTAATTTGCAGTAATTAGAATAATATAGCTGTAATTACTAATAATTAGTGGTAATTAGTATAAATTATTATAAATTATTAGAGATTAGTATAATTTTTTTTAAAGAAAATAAATAAATATGAAATAATATAAATTAATATAAATTTAAATACATGTAAATTTGATATTCTCTTTTTTATACAGTTTTTCTTATATCAAATTATTCAAAAAACTATTTATTTTATATTATTTATAAAATCATAGAATAAGAAAGTCAACAACAATCATTATTAGATGATCACGCTTGGATAAGTTAGTGTAGGAATCTAAATGATTTTCGTTTAAATCCTGTATATATTGAGGGAACTGAACATTTCATATCGTTTGCATCATCAAAACCAAAATTTGTTTCAGATGGGAAAATTAAGTTTCCCTATAAAAAATGTGCTCTGAGGATGTTTAAAACATTTGACACTGTTGGGGGTCATATATCGTGTTTTGGTTTTCAACATGATCATTTTTTTTGGTATCAACATGGTGTATGCAGTTCTAGAGAAGATACAAATAATTTACTTCCAGTTCCATACTAGTGTCAAAATTTAGTACATGATGTAGTAGGTTCGTATTTTCAATAAACTATGACTCAAGATGATATTGTTTTAACTCGTGATTTAGAACTATCTCAATTTTATGAGTTGTTGAGCCCAACTGAGGATGCCTTATATCCTGGTTAGAAGATTAGAAAAGTTGAAGCTGGTGAGTATTTTATGGCTGTTAAATCAGATAATTTAATTTCAAATATCTATTTTGATCACATAATCTCTTTGTTTAAAACCCTATTATATGAAGGAAATGTGTTTCCCACAAATTTATAAGAAGTACAGAGGCTAGCCTGTATTCTTATTATTGATCATTATAAGATAAATGAATTTTTACATGATTTCATTATATGTTATGGTGAAAATTATTCATTGGATAGTTGTCCCGCAAGTGTAAAATCTAGGTATAAAGAGCATCAACTAGGGAAGTCTGCATTGATTCTTGTAAAATAGTTCATATATTTTCCACTTACACCCAGTTTGTTGCTTGATTTTATGTTTTATAAAACATTATCATTCATGTCATGGCACAAAACATTATTTAAAATAGTAAAATATTAAATTATCCCTATTATGTTGATTGATGGAATATTTTTGACCAAGTGCATTCTCTTTTTTCATTAAAAACCTGAAATTTGCAATTGGGTCTTTCTTCTGATGGTTTCTTCCTATTTGGTTCTTACAGTGTTTAGTAATCATGTTGGCATGTCATTATAACTTTGTAAAATTTACCTCCTTAGATGTTGATGATGGAGCCAAATGTGTTGAGGACCTTATTAATTCCATAAAATCTGAAGAATAATATTGATTTTTATTTGAAACCATTGATTGGTGAGTTAAATTTATTATAGTTTAATGGTGTCAAAATATATGAATGTTATTGTGAAACAAAATTTCATTTTGAAATCTTCATCGATGTGAAAAATTAGAGGCTTCCAATCAAAAGGAATGTTATCTAGATAGAGTACACATGGTCTAAAACATGTTTGTACTGTATGTGAGACAATAAATTATTTATACTATTCAATAGAAAAAACATTCTCTTTTTGACTTTCATCACATATTCCTTCTAATATATCGACCTTTTAGGAGGAAAAAATATCATTTTAAAAAAGGAACAATTGAAAGAGATGTACCTCCAATAGTTATATCAGGAATATAGTTAATAAAAATTAAATCATTATTACCTCCAATCACATTTGGACCAACAATAAACTAACAAAAATTTTATGGCTTTGGGAAAGAACACAATTGGATAAAATAGAGCATTTTTTGTGATCTACCATATTTGTTTGATTTGATGGTCTGTCACATGTTGGGTGTCATGCATATTGATAAGAAATATTTTTATATTTTATTTCATACAGATTTCGATACACCAGGCAATAAAAAATTAAATGTAAACGCACAATTAGATCATACCCAAATTTGTAAGTGACTAGAATTTGAGCTATTTTAAAATGACAGATCATAGAATTAATGATGTGAAAAAAGAAAATTGTACACTATCCAAAGAAAATTGTTTATTATTTTGTCAGCAGATTGTAGATTTGAGACTTTCAGAGGGTTATGCTACCAATTTGGGAAAATGTGTCAAAAATGGTTATTTTACCAAATAAAAAAGTTAGGACTATCATGTTATAATAGAAATTGTTCTTCCAATAAGATTAAGAGTTTTGTTTACTTCTATGATTTTTTATATGATAAAATACATATCATTTGTGTTCTGAAACATTCTCTTGGTGATAACAAACAATAATTCACTAAGAAGACTACAAGAAGATGTTGTTTTAATTTTATGTAAACTGCAAAAAATATTCCTGCTCACTTTATTTGACTCAATGAAAAATTTGATATTATATCTTCCATACAAAGTAAAATGTGGTGGTCTGTTACAGTTCTGATTCATGTAACCATTTCATAGATGAATGTAGAAATTGAAGAAAAAAATTATGTAACAAAACATTGGTTTAAGGCTCAATTGCAGAAGCTTATTTACAAGGGATAATTTCATTTTTCTTCTCTCATTATTTTAAATCTGAATATCCCTTCAAACATAAATGTATGGGCCATAATGAGAGAATTTTTTATGATGAAATGAGATAACAATTAGAAATATTTAATCATCCTTAACATGCCTTCAATGGAGTTCATGAAAGATGGATTTCAGTTGATAATCATCATACGTCCCATACACACGTTCTTATAAACTGTGAAGAAATGATAAAATTTGTACTACGATTTCTCCTATCACTTATTAAATAATAATTGTTATAGTAAAATAATATGATTTTATTTGTAGGTTATATGATAATTATATAAAGAAATAGGTTCCAAACATTACAATATCGTTTCTTCTAGAACGTTGGAAAAATAATTTTTCCTACTATTTATAATGACTGGTACCGTAAAGTAATAATGTTTTAATATAAAAAAATTATTAATGGTTATATTGATAATATTTTTAATGAATTTCATGTATTTCAACATGCTGAGAAAATTTATAATCGATTGTCTGTTTGAGTATCCCACCATCCAAATGGTTAATTATTATAATGTATATCTGGTGAACGGTTTTTGATTTCATTCATGTGCACATGGGGACTAATGAAAAACAATTACCAGTGGCGTTTTCTTGAGAGGATATCATCATATAGAATCTAACATTGGTTTTTATAGTGTGATGGAAGAAATTATTAAACTGTGTTATCGATGATACAATTGCACAAAGATGTTCAAATGTCCATGGTTGGATACTGAGAGAGTCTTGCATGTTCATCAGAACAATGGAATTATTGATATTAAATATAAATTTTTTTATTGTAAATGAATAATTATTATTGTCACATTAGGGACACCATATTTACTATGAAAATCATTGTTCTACTTCAAGAGAGTTGGGATATTGGTGGAGCATCATAAAAATGAAATCTTAGGAGGATAAATTTACTCAATTTGAATGTGTTTTCACTGAAGTGCAAGGAATTCATTTTTTTTAGAGACTTCTCTATAACAATATTTTCCATAAGGATACATGAATATCGATGATGATACCTCACAATTTTGTGTTTATTATGAAGATGGTGTTAATGATGTTATAAATGAATTTTTAATAATAAGAGATGATGAAACTAAAACTCATATGGAAATTGATAATATTGTGGAGGAATATGAATAAATTTACACCGTCATATATGAAGATGAATATTGACACATATATATACTATTTATAATCATATATAATATAAATATATTTATAATAGTTGTTTTCAACTGTTTTATAACAATAGACTTTTGTATATCAAATTGGCAATGATCTATTTCATGAGATGCAGGAGGCTGATCTACCCTATGATGATCATGATGTTGGATCATTTGACCATCACACTGTTGGTTGTTCCAGGAGAACTCATAGGGGGAATGGCCTTTCATGATTGATGATTCATGACCCTATCCATGAGCGACGTCCACATCTTGGATTAGATCCATTCATGTAGAGGTATGTTAACATGTTTATTTTAGTTACATTTTATTAATTATCATGAACAAATTTAAATACTAATTATTTGACTCTTTTTTCTTTTTTATCACACATTTTAAAATATAGCTATTGGACATGGGAGTTATATACTGGAAAATTATTTTTCAGATGCATGGGGTACATGGGATCATATTCCCAAAGATGTTCAACATCGCATGTTCGATCAATGGCTGGTATGTAAATGAATAATATTTAGTTTGAAATTTATTAAATGAATAACATGATATTATTTATTTATTGTAGGGTTTATGGTTTCCCATAAAAGAGATCATGTGTGACTCTGTCTAGAGGGCATGAAAGGGCTATATGCATGAGAGTTTCCATCAATTTTTGCATAATTTGAGGAGGATAGCTCTGATGAAACATGGAGTCACATAGTTTGATTAGTCTTGTTGCAGCCACCGACCTGATTACATTTCATCTTAGGTTTGAGATGGATTATTTTCACACTAGATGGGAGGTCATTTTCAGAGGATATCATCCATAGGTTGAAAACACTAGGGGAGACAAGTGGTGACACATCAAGATGGTAGTTGTACATTCAATACAAATAGGGAACATATTGTAAGAACATTTTATTAATTAATTTATACAAATATAAATTCAGAATATTTTTTTATATTCATATAGGAAATCTAACATCCCAATATTAAGTATTTTGAAATTTATAAGAGGATATACAGTAATCATATCACATGATAAATTAGAGTTGATGGCCAACATCATATCGTGGGCAGTATAATTTTTTTATTAATTTTAAAATTATGTAAAAATAATATCTTAACTATATTAATTTAAAATTACAATTGAAGGAGTCATATGAGGCTACAACATCTTGGACTCCGACTGATATTTAGGCTGAGAACAATGATCAAACATGTTCAATATTATTTGATGAGAAGACATAGATTTCGGTGACATAGTATGCATTCGAGATAGGATGAGTTGTTGGTATCAGCTCTCAATTGACGTTTGGGAGTTATTTTGGTACCACTGTGATGTCGACATCCATCTCAGGAGGAGATCGTGTGGATTCATCATCATCCTCTAAATTGTATCTAGAGTAGTTGTGATCTTAGGGTGATCTTTTAGAGAGTATGTGTAGGGAGTAAGAAGATCTCTGACAAAAGTAGAAGTAGTAGCATGAAGACCTCTAATGAAAGCACTAGAAACATGAGGAGGAGATTTGTCGATGGAAGCAACAACATCACAAGTAGACGACGAAGAAAAAGAGACATATAACTCTTGGTGCATTGATGATGATCCCTCCATCATCTCCTCCATCTCCCCCACAAGACCTTCTCCATTAGTGATGTATTTGTTTTATATTATTAAATGTCTGATTTATTTTTTTTAATATTATCTATTTACATTTCTATATAGTTTTTTATATTGCAAAAAATAATCCATTTATATTATTTCTTTAATTGTTTATTATTTTATTACTTTTTAAATTTTGTTTTGTTATATTATTTATTATATTTTTATTATTTTGTTTAATATTTTTGTGAATTTTGATGTTTTTATTATTTTAATTTTTTATTATTTTACTAATAATAATATTATTATTTCGTTAATATCAATATTATTAATTTATTAATATTATTATTATTTTATTTATATTATCATTATATTATTAATATTATTATTACACTATTAATATTATTTTATTTGTATTATTTTTTATTAACATTAATAATAATATTATTTTATAATATTATAATTTTTTTATTTTACAAATATTAATATTAATATTTCATTAACATGAATATTATTTTATA
Source organism: Viscum album (assembly GCA_963277665.1). NCBI lineage: Eukaryota > Viridiplantae > Streptophyta > Magnoliopsida > Santalales > Viscaceae > Viscum > Viscum album. The sequence goes on along the minus strand of OY728135.1, from coordinate 242,691,895 downwards.
ATTATTATTATATCAATATTATTAATATTAATAATAATATTATTATTATTTTCTGAAATTAATTTATTATTAATATTAATATTATTTTATTCAATTTTATTTTTTTATTATTTGAAACTATTTGTGATGGGGAGCAATATGTTTTTTTAAACCTTAGGGAATATATTTGCAACACCATTATCTGTAATTGGGCATTTGTGATTGGGTCTTGTTGTATGTAAACCAATTTCCAGAAGTAAAGCATCAATGAAAGGTCATTGATATGTTCTAATGAATGTTGGGGGATGGGTGTCTTATATATCCCAATAATGGAATCCTCATGAGGTTAATTATCCAACATATGTTTTTTAGTAAGTTTTATGTATACTTGTATTGATGATATGAATGCATTAACACTATGGGGAGAAATGTGATATACACACTAACCACAAGAGTTTAAAAAATATATTTACTCTGGTAGATCATAATATGATTGAAGTGAGATGGTTGGAACTACTCAATGATTATGATTATTATATACATTATCACCCCAATAAAAAAATGGTGGATAATTCATTAATTATAAGCGATCATGGAAACTTTCCCTTGATGGTGATAGAGAGGGGTTCATTTTTAATGATTTAACAAGAATAATATTGGGTGTCATAATATAAGGAAAAAACTCATACGTATTCCATGCAATTACCCAACCATATTTTCTATAGAGGATTGATATTTTGATGAGGCCCTATAAAATGATATGAGTGATGTGATCAATGGAAAGATGCCATAGTTTAGAATTGGTGAATATATATTTTTTTATTTTATTGTATTAGGAATGTGTTCTATGAAAACTATATGTGAAAAATGATTTATTTGATGTTAATTACGGCTCTATCCTCTCTATACTCCCAGTAAACACCATGTTACATAGGTATATCCATGAATAGTTCTTCCCGGTTAATATGTATAGACACATGGAATATTATAATACAAGATGCTTAGTATTCCCACTTGTAATGGATAAAAGAAAAATTCCAATGGATGTTATGTATCCTTTAATTACACCAAAGTATAAGTCGGATAATATTACTATTTGTTTCATTGTTTAAATTTCCATGACATCCAAGTGGGATGATTTAACATGGGTTTTTGTATATCATATTATAACATGTACTAATTTCCAAGATATTAAAGAACATATACATCAAATTAATCTAGCTATGTTATAAAAAAATAATGTTATAAGACAACACTCCACACCCATATCAATATTGTATAATAATTAGACAAGATTAAAATCAATATTTTAGGGGACTATTTTGAAGTATTTAATATAATAGGATCTTTTTATCACAACTTCTCATTCTCAAATATAGAGATAGTCTAAATGGGTTATTCAAGTATTATAGGACATGTTTAAGGACATGATCACCTGCTTCAATGGAATATGGGATCGGTATTAACATCTAATTGAGCTTTTATACATTTATAGTCACCTCTCTATCAATAAAATTACTCTATATTAGTCTAGTTATGGAATGAGATGTTGAACTCTTAAATGATTGGAAGAATTTTGTTACAGGAACGTGTTGGGCCAAAATGTTGTTTAAGATACATAAAAAAGGTAAGATACATCCAAAATCATATTATTGTGGCACAAAACTGGCAATCATAATTAACTTTTAAAACAAGATAAAGTATCTTCAATACCAAATATAGGGACTTGTTTTCCTAATGATGTCATCATGGAATGTTTTTGTGAGAAATGGAAATCAGGAAAAACTATGTCCAAGGTAAATTTGGTTGATTAAAATATTTGATTGGATGGGAGGTGTGGAATATCATTTAAAAGTGACACCAATCGATTTCAAGTGGATGATTTCACCTATATATATCACTTTTAATGAAGTACATGTGACACCCTTCATAATTTCGAAAGGATGATCATGTTCAGTTGGAGCCTGAAATGATATATAGTTAATAACTAATTTATAATATTTTATAAAGATATATAGAGCTTAAAATTCATTTTACTCAACCAATAAATATTCATTGGATTAATCAACAACGGGAGGATGTGCCATAAGAACCTAATGATGAAATGAGAAAGTCTTATCCATGTTTTTCCATGGATTGGTTTTTAATTTCAAGAAATAAATTATAATAATATGGAGAATGTAATACATGAGAATCATAATTATAAATAAACATATTTTATAAAAACATAATGAAGTATAAATCAAAGATATGAATTTATTAAAACCAAAATGACTATATATTGTAATTATGAAAAAAATAATAATCTGAGTCTTATTTTTATGTCTCCTAACTTCTTTTATCCAATAAAAATCTTAACTATTATAAGTATAACATAGATAAACATAAATACAATTCATCGATCCACGTATTTAATGATATATAAATGAAAATTATTTCTGGTGGATTGGTATAAATGAATTACAAGAAAATAGAATTTATATAGTAATTATATAACCAATGAAAATTGTTGTCATAGGAGATGCAATCATTATAATGTAACAATTGGAATATATTAATATTAAGGTTAATGTTAAGATTTATTTAGTGAATAAGAGAGAAATCATGGATTATACTTGTAGTTTATTCTCTTATGAAGTTGATTTTTTAAATATTGGGATGGATATAGCATTGTTGATGTCTTTCCAAGACCAGGCCCAAGAAGAACATCAATAATTGAGGTTCTTGTAGAATTTTATATGGATTAAGTAAATGTAATTAGAAATAAAAAAAATATGTATCATGCATAAATAACCATCCAAATGCACCAAAATGTTAAGCATTTCCTTGATCAATTATGTCAGTGTTATAAGGGGTTTGGTAAATAGGGGTTAAGTATTACTAATGTATAAATTCCTTTAGTAATGAAATGATATTTACACTAATATAATACTTTTAATAAATGTATCATCCTGAGTTAGGGGTTAAATATAACATAATTTAAGGATTAATTTGAAAAAATGGTTTTATTATTTAGAATAATGATATTAAAATTACGTAATAGTGATAATCATAATTTTTTTAAAAAATTCTATAAAAATTCTGAGATATGGTAAATTTTATATCACATATTTTTATTCAGGAAAATGTTATTCGATAATTTTTCAATTTATCCAATTTTCCAACTATTAATTATTTTAGTTTATTAAATGAGGTAATGGGGAACTATGAGGTGTATTGGAGAAAATGATTTAATATAAAAATAAAATATTATAAAATTTATTTTATTGGATTCCAATTACCACACCTAAATATTCCCACCCCTTCTTCACACTAGAACTATGTTCAAATTCTATATTAACTTTTATCTCATGGTGTCTCACCCATATATATCACCTCTATCATGGGGTGACTCTTATCTAAGAAGAATATGAAAGCTATGTTTCTTTTTTCACTTAAATTTTAATTTTTATTTACATATCCATTAATGTAAATTTTTATTTTTGGATTTCTTACTAAAATATTGTTATGATCTCATTCTATGTATTTTACCTATGAAGTTATATGCTTCTGGGACTTTTTGTACCTCACACTAAAATCTCTTCATAATCAAATATAATGTTGAAATTCTTTGAAGAGGCATTGAATTATATATTTAACCATGATAAAGAATCTATATGTTTATCATGTATTATTTGTGTTAAGGGTTAATTATTTGTAACATGGGAATTTTTTGAAGAATGTTGTTGTTAAGGTAGCTAGTTCATTAAAAATTTAATTTACACAAGTTCACATTATCATTCAATGAAAACTAACATAGAATTCTATCAATAATAAATTTTTTATCCCTAATTCATATAATATATATTTCATTACATAATACTAAATTTAAATTCTATTTATCCATTATTTATTTTCTCATACAATTATAAATTCTTATATTTAATAATTTAAGTATATATATTATCTTAATATTTATATGTACTATATAAATAGGATTTCATATTATTTTCTTGACAAGTGTACTTATTTTGACATTGTGAATCCCCAATTGAAAGATCATGAAACACACCTTCAGGTACTCTCATCTCATTTTTTATGTTCCTTTTCTTAGATCTTTTTTAGTTTTTTGGGTAACTTTATGATTTTTTCAAAGTTTTTTGTTCTTGTGCGTGGTTGAACCATGGTTATAGAAAACTATGATGGTGATCCTAGGAAATTGTGTGCCATATGATAAATTTAAATAGAATAGAGAACATTTTGAGCACAGTTAGTAAAAACAACATGTCTTAACCCTCAAACTACGTGCCATGAGAAACTGGGTTCATGCATGGTAGGTGTAGAGTTTGTCAAATAGTGTGTATCTTCCAGGTGCATGAATTGACAAATTATTTGGTCAAAATATGTAATGTGTATTAATTATCCCATATTTGTATATTAAAGTATGAAACATATTTTATTTCTCCCATTTCTCTTATAGTGGTGTTGGATCTGGACTAAGGGGACTCCCCTTGGAGATTTTAAGGATTCCATGCCTCTTAGTGATTATTCTCCATGGATATTTGTTTGTTGAATCGATTTTTTTAAAGGTATGATCTCATTATTTATCATCCTTATTTTTTATTCTAGTTCCACCCTTATCTTCTTAAACAAAACTGCAGATCAGGGTTGGTGATGCTAGATCTATGGTTTGTGGTATTATTATTTTTTGATTTATTGAAAATATATTATTCATATGGGATTTTTTGGGGAACTTTTTTAGTCATTATGCTTTTTCTAAAAAACATTTAGGATTGTGTTTTCTCTCCCACATTTTTTTCTAGTGATGATGAATTCTATATTTTTATTTGATATCCTTTTGAACATTTTTGACTCTAGGATTATCCATTGATTGATTCTAGGATTTGAATATATGGATATAGATTAATGATTTGGTGTTTATGATATTCTGATTTCAGGTAGGTGGTCTTATAAGGAAATTTAATCATTGGAACCCATCTATTCTTGTTTATTTTGACTTGATTTTCTAAATTATTTCAAAATAATGAATTGGATTAGTTGATTTTTTTATAAATGGAATAGTTAATGTTTTTTGAAGCACTATAATCATGTATTTTGAAATAAAAAATTATTTTTTAAACATTATTTGATTTGAAAGTATGATATATTGAAATAATTTGATGATGACTCTTGAGAAATGATGGAATAAAATGTTTTATGATTTCAAAATGAAAATAATTGTTTTTAAAGGACTGAGTTTTCATTAAAACCAATTGATATTTAATTTTTAAATAAAATGGAATTTTTTGAAACATGAACATGGTGCTAGTTTGAATAATTGATTAATGATCGTATATTGATTAAAATCGATAATTGACCCTCGTAGAGTGATTTAATTGAACCACACAAGATTCTGGGTAGTTATATGGGTAGTCGAGGATAAGCATTCTAGTAATGTATTATCTCTACATACACATGGATTAACAATGAAATTATTACCAAGCCATGTTTTACATAAAATTGATAATAGTTGGTTGTTTTTATATGGAATTTATTATCAAATGGCATGGTAGAATCCTATAGGGCTATTGTTTTCACACCAAACATTTTCCATTAGGAGTTTGTATAATTCATTATTCTGCATCCAAGAAAATAAAATGAAACACTTAGAGGCTCTAGATGTTATTTTTTAAAAGAAAATTTGTAGTTGTCAGTGACCATTAGAGTATGTTATACACTTGATATATGGAGATATCATGGTGATTTATTTTATGGATATGCGATGAATCATATTTTTATAAAATATTTTGTGCTTTAACCATTTTAATTATGGTACATTTCTCAAGATTTCTGCTATTGGAATACTATCTATTTATGTATAATTTGAATTGTTTTTTATTTTAATCATATCTAATAGTGAAAACGTTCCATAATTTGTTTATGCTCTGGAGGTAATCACTAACCCAAGGGGATTAATAATTACCTTCAAACCATTTTTGGACTAGTTTGGGTAACGTTTAGGCATGTTATTTGGATCATTTTGTGAAACATTTGTATTAAAAGGAGGCTAGGTCACATTTTAAATTTTGGTATGCAGTTTGGGATATCTTGGTAGATAGGATATATTATTTTTGATGCATAAGGGATAGTTTTTGAGTAACTATTTGGATAATTTTGATTGTATAAATCATTAAGTTACCATGGTTTTTTGTGAAATAGAAACTTTTTGGAAATGGTATAATCAAATTATAGAGTTTCAACAAGAATTAATCTTTGATTTTTGAACCTGATATGAATTCTGATTGATAGAGCTGATGTTATTATGTCACTTGGTTAATGATCTGTTATTTTCTATTTATGTTGTGTAGTACCATATCCGCAAGAAAACATTTGATTAGACATCAGGAGGGAGCTACTGATGAACTATATAAAGGGAACTATCTAGTCTAAGAGAACCACTTTCAGGTAGTTTTTTTTGTTCTAAGCATAAGTCCAAGGATGTGAACCTATTACTATAACATCCTGAGTTTGATGAAAGAATCACTTTGTTCAATAGCGTACACGATATGCTACAACGAGCTTAAACGAAAATTTATATATTATTATATAAATTTCACCATAAAAAACTAGTTTACAAAATTAGTAGAATGAATAGTATCAAATGAATTATGAAAACATGGTTTACTAATTTTTAAATAATGATTCAATGGTTACCAAATTTATTTTAAATGGAAATTAAAATCCAATTGAATATAAAGGATGTGTATTTATAAAAACCTATTTAAAAGAGAATAATTTTGTCTAAGAAATCATATCAATATTAAATGATTTTTATTTAATAAAAATTAATTTTAATATATTCAATTTAATTTTTAAAATTCATTTTATATGGTTTCTACATATGATATGAGGACAAATTCAAATTTTCAGATAAAATAAATATTTTTCAAAAACAATGCATTTTTCCATCTTTTGATTGTAAAAACTTTTTAAATATCCTTTTGGTCACTTTTATGTCATATATTTGAAAAAACAAAATTATTCTTTATAATCAGGACATCAAAATTTCCCTTGGTTTTACTTTTGTATTTTAATGATACAATTTATTTTTAATGAATAGTGAAAAATACTGCATTTTAATTTAAAACTGCCTATTCATCATATTTAATTATATAGTAAGATTTTATTTTTACTTATTTTTATAGTTTAATTGAATTATTTGTTATAGTTTAATACAATGTGTGTAATTGGATGTAATTTCACATTTAAATTAGATGAAAAACATGCCAATCTTTTGATACTTTTTTCATCCTAAAAACCCGCTTAATGGTTTTGACAATGAGAATTAATTTTAAATTAATTACAAAAATTAATATGTTTTGAATTTGAAAAAATGGATTCCATATATTTAATCATATGGTCTAAATTTTCTAAATATGTACCTTTTGTTTTTTGTACATTATGTATTGTAACTTCAGTAATAATTTTTTTTTCTACACTTAAAGGGAAAATTAGGTAAATAATGATAAAGATAATATTATAATAATATAAAACTACCCTAAAAATGTCTGAATCATATTGTATGATTCATGGGAGACCAAATATATACTTTTATCAATATTTGGTCATTTGGGAACCACTTGCGTGTGATAATGACATGTTATATAATTACTTTAAAGTAAATAGAAGTATAACATAAAGATGTATCTTTTTACTAAAAAAATTTTAAATTGGGGTTATATAATTGAAATCTTTAGATATAAATAGTAATTAAAATTATAATAATATTAACTACATCATGATATTTAATTTATAATTTTTATACATTATATAAATAAATCTATTTATGACAAAATGATGATGTCGTGATTACCTTATTAATGACTAAATCAAATAAATGATATTATAAATATTAAAATAAAAGTAATTTGAAAATTTTGATTCCATTCACAAATTTTTTGGATTATTATGAAATTTTATAATTTTACTAAATTTTGTTTTTTAATGAATCATGTTTTTAGGACTTTAAAAAATATCAATTACTAAATAGCGTCAAAGTTTTCAAATTGAGTTTTTAAAACAGACACTATTTTATTAAATGATATAATAGTCATAAAAATATATTATTCAACAAAATGACATATATAGTGTTACAAAATTTCATCTATGATACACTTGAGGTTCTCTATTCATTTTATAGTTACTATATTAATCATATAATGTAAAAATACAAGAATATGTGGTAGTAGTTAATTTATTTTACTAATGGGTAAATCCAAAAAATAAAGATAAATGTGCGACCTAAAATTGATTAAAAACTATTGTTTGAGAGGATTTCTACCCATATCCATATTATCATCTAAATATACAGATTTTGAGCTATTATAATTTAGAGATAAATTTATGATAACATAGTATTTCAAGACTTTCCTAAAGCTCCCCGACTCCCTCTTATAAAAGGCCAACACATCTATCGATTTACTCACTTCTGAAAACCCCATTGGCTCATTAACAATCAGCTCAAATAATCACCCAAAATCCCTCACTTACTTATAGAATCATTAACAATGGAATAAGTCAATTCAAGAAATCTTTTTGGCTCAAATCAAAATGAGTTACCCGATTTATAGGTAACATCTTCTCTCAAGATCCTTTCAATTATTTTCCTTATAAAACCCCATAACCTCTCATTGTTCCATTATATTATAATAGATCAAGTATAAAAAATATACTATGATGTTTTCATGCTACGTGTTTGACCTAAACATAGATACACCTCTATCTAATAGATATAGAACATATTGTTTCTATGTACGACGAAATATTGCCTCACGAAACCATGATTGTTCAATTTTTTCCTACAACCTCTAATGGAGGCCATTGTGATGGAATGGTATTTATATATGATATATATATTATAAATATTATATCTATTATTATTTATTTTTTATTTAAAACATACCTTTAATCATTCCATAATGTGTAAATATGATAATTTTATTTGAGGAAAGGTGGACTACCACCCCCTCAAAGTGATATGACTAGTTCATGACATACATAGACAATATAAAGGATGAAATTAAATAAATTATGAGACACATATATTATATTTTAATTATAATATACCGATGTGTCATTTAGTTTTCAGTCCTTTAATATGACAATGAAATGAATGTAGCGTTCATGCGTACGTACGACATACCATCTCAATGAACGGTGCATTGCATTTATAATATAAAAATATTATAAACTATTATAAATATATATATATTGGATATATTTGAAATTTAAATGATGAATAATATTTTGGGGAAGATGTTATTTTGACCTCATGGGAAAATTACATCAAAACATGTCTATTTTCAACTCAAGTACCGAATATCGACAAAATAACTGATATGATCAAAAATAAATATGTAATTTATTTAACATGGAAATAAGTGACATAAAAGGAATATTAAACACTAAATAGGTACTCAAAAACTATGAAATTAACCTATGTTTATTATTCAGGAACATAATTATTTTACATGATGAGTCATACTCAAGGTAAAGAAAATCAAAAATCAATTTCCAGTCATTGAGTTAAATATCAATAACATTTATTTTTTCCCAAGAATATGTGTGATGGACCACTAATTGTTTTACAATTAATATCCACTCATAGTCAGTGTATTTATATTTTTCAGGCATAGTTATGTCATTAATTTATCTGTAATCTAATGATTCAATTTTTCAAATGGATTTCTTCTCAATATCCTTTCATTGAGTTATATCTTGATGTTATGGCCCTTAATTATTCTATAATATGCATATAAATACCTTTAGTCTCGTAATATCTTGAATTATTATATTCTAATGATATTTAATGTTGTCATTCCTTAATGATTTGTATTTATGTTTTTCTCTTAATGTAAGGGAAATCTCAACTCAATCTCCATTCATTGAGTTAAATATCATTATCCTTGCTTACATTTTTCCAGGAATATATGTGAATGAACTCTTATTTTCATACAATGAATATTCACCGATATTGAGTTTATTTATATTTTTGATACATAATTCGGTCGTTGATTTATCATCAACATATTGATATGTTCATTGTAAGGGACTTGTCACAATATCTTTCCATTATGGTGTACTTCATTAATATACACCCCATTATTTTTTACTATGTATAATTATCACCTTTGACATTAAATTTCATTCAATGGATTTCAAAAAATATATTTTTCTATGAATAGTTTTACTAAATGAAAAAAAGAATTTTTTTAACATATGCGGTGACAATAACTTCCCCTCCATCATAAATGTTATTATATATTTGGATTCCTCTATATTCCATTGTGTTTTTAAAATGAAAATAAATACCTTATTCCATATTTGGGTTTTTCAGTATTGAATTTTCTTATGAAAATATATTAACTACTACAATATGTTGAAAGTGTTTCTTGTGATTACAAATGAAATTTTATGATTGAAATGTTGATAATTGCAATCTTTTATCAGTTGTAATTATATAATGGTACATGGACATTTGACGGGTAGTTACATGATATAACAAAAATGGATGGTTATTTGATAAACCAATAATGGGTGGTTTTGTGATAATACAAGGATGATTGGTTATGTTATACCCACTAGTGCATTGGTTATGGAAGTTGGCCTTATGGCTATTTCATTTAGTGATATTTGTGGATGTCATTGTATGGTTATTTCATTTAATTATGTTTATGTGCCAAGTTACCTTTATATGTTATATGTTTCTTTATATGGGTTTTTGGTAATCATTTGGTTACAAATAGGTTATGAAATGAGCTTATATTTAGGGAAGTATATTTACTACTTATTAAAGGTGAAAAGTATTATTTTATGATAAAGTATTCATGGTTTACATGACTTTTCAAGACTAATAGTTTTCATTCATTTGGAATCCCTTACTGAGATTTTTATGCTCATCCAAAATTTTTCAATGTTTTTTATAGGACTAAAAGAATAATAGAATCAAGTATGCGATCAATGAAAAGTCATTCTGTTTAAACATTAAACAACCCATGTTAATTTTTAAAAGGATTTTCTATTCGGGAAAAATTGGATTGTTAATAGAAGTGTATACATGTAATATTTAAGCTGTTATGTATGATTTATTACCTAATTCTATAAATATTTAAACCTAAAAAGGCCCTGTAAGTTTATTAATTTCAAATTGTTGACTTATCTCAAGATTATGTAATTTTTAAGGTTGGGGCCTTATAGTTGGTATTAGATGTCGATTTAGATAACATATGGGATTCAGATGTCTTCTTAAGAGATAAGGATGTCATATGAGTTTATAATTTTTATCTTGATCATATTTTCAATATCTTATAAATCCCTTTTGAGGATTTATGTTCCAAAATTTTAGGTTGATTAACGATATTTATGGATACATATATTTTTTAGGAAATCATGGGTTATTACTTTATGGAATGCAAAATAAGAGGCATAAGATAGAATTTGAGGTTAAAATATGTTATTGTTATTTTTAAGTATTTTATCTCATTTTTGGGAATGTTATAATATTATATAATTTTTTAAAAAGGACAACACATAGTTGGTGTGAAGACCCGTTGAATTAGAAAAATATGTGGAAATCAAACCCATAACTCAAGTGTGAATGGGATTTATCTCCTATAACTAGTCTACGTGAATTCCATAGTTAGTATGCCAAATGATTTTTAGTTCATTTTTTATGGATTAAGAATAAGTTTATTTTTTGACCTTATGTTTTATCAAATTGATATCCTTAGTATAGGAAAATGATTTCGGGATTACGTGATAATGGTTTTTTTGGAAGACGTTCACTACTTGAGAACACTATATGCCTAATGAAAATAAAATACTATGGGATTTAATTTGAGGATTAATAGTTGAATATTATTTTTTAAGAATATGTGTTTTTATTTTGGAAATATGGAGATTTGGGTAATTTATGGATATCATTAAGCTATCATGGATAATATGTGATTAGGTTTATTACTTCTTAGTATCGGACTTTAAGAGTAGTCGATGTTATTTGGAGAAAAATGTAATGATTTATCATGGAATTATTTGTAATGAAATCATTCTGAATTTTGGGTTTCTATTTTAGTTTGTGTTATTTTAATGAATTTTAATGAATTTTTTGAAGGGTATATGTTGAACATTGGTAATACTGTTGAATTTTGGATATTAAAAAGGATTATTTTTTTGGAGGATTATCTGATCATGTACTAACAATTTTTTTGTTAACATTTAAATGTAGTAGAAATATATATTTATCTTTTGGTGGATGATATTAGTTTTTATAATTTGATTATAGTGATTTAGGTTGGAAAACTTCTTCTTAAATAATCATGGTTTGAGAAAAAGATCAGTTTGTGGTGGAAACTCATTAAGGGATGAAACTCTACTTTTCAAGTAATTATATTTCTTTATGTTATTATTATATGTTGTAAACTAATTCCTCAACATTATTATGTGGATCTTAAATCAAAAAAAAATTCCATTTATATTTTCTTACTATGAAATCAATGTCCATTTAACCCATCACATGTTTATGGTTTTATATTGTTCATTTTCTCTTGATCATATTTTCAATCACTCTATTTCAAAACATGACATTTATTATTTCTTCCATATCCATTTTTTCAACATGGTACCCTAGTAAGTGTTATCTCAGGTGACTTTTTTACATCACTTGCTTTCTTTGAAAGTTGATGTTTTATTAACCCTTTTTCCGATGGGGGTTTTCAATAAATGTATTTTCAAAAGATAGACCCTATTTAACAACCCCAAATTCAAATTTAGAGGATGAAATTTATTAAATAGGGGTGGATGTAACATACCGAGGTTTAATAATGAAACACTATGTTAAATAGAGTTCTTCCTACACAACATCGAGCTTAAAAGAGCAACTAAATATTATTCTTTAAATTTCACCTTTATAACCTAGCCATTGGAATTGAAGTAATGAATATTAGAAAATTAATTTTAAAATTATGGTTTAATCTTTTTTAAATAATGATTCATTGGTTACCAGATTTATTATAAATGGACATAAAAACCAATGGAATATATGGAATGCAGTTTTATGAAAACCTATTTAAAAGAGAGTAACTATCACTTTAAAATCATATAACTATTTATGGATGATTGATTAATGAAAAATATATGTTATATATTCAATTTATTGCTTAAAACTCATCTTATATGTTATATATATATGATATAAGATCAAATTCAATTTTTCAGTTAAAAGAATTATTTTACCAAAAAGTACAGTTTTACCTCCTTTTGGGGGGGAACCATTTTTAAATATATTTATTTTATTTTACATGTTATATTTGAAAAAAATAAAATTCTTCTTTATAATCGGTTCATCAAATTTTAATTTGGTTTAGTTTTGGTATTTTAATGATAAAATTTATTTTTATTGAATAGTAAAAAATACTACAATTTAATTCAAACTGCCTTTCTGTCTCATTTATTTATTTAATTAGAATAAAATTTTAATATGTTGTAATATTTAATTATATTATTTTTCTTGATTTAATCTAGTTTTTTTATTCGACGTAATTTCACATTTAAATTGGGAAAAAACAGATGTCAACCTGTTGGTAGTTTTTACTTCTTAAAAATTGGATTCCTGGTTTTGAAAACATGATTTAATTTTAAATTAATTAATATAATATACTTATTTTTAATTTGAAACAATGGATTCCATATTTGGAATAAAAAAATTACAAATTATGTAAATAGATACCTTTTATTTTTGGACATTATGAATGGTAACTTAAGTATTTATTTTTATTTACCACGGGTAAAGGGTAAATTATGTAAATAGGAATAAAAATAATATTGTAATAATATAAAAATTCCCTAAAAAATGTTCGAATATTATTTTATGAGTCATGGGAGACCAAAAAAATCCATAGTCCTATATTTTTACAATTGGGAACCACATGGGTGTGATAATGACATGTTGTAAAAATTAATTTAAAGTAAATACAAATATAACATAATCATGTATCTATTCACTAAAACAATTTTTAAGATGGGTAATATAGTTGATATCTTTTACTATAAATTATAATTATAAATCTAAAAATATTTCCTACATAATGATTTTTTGTTTATAATTTTTATACACTAAATAAAGATATTTATTTATGACACAAGGATGATGTAGTACTTACCTTTTTAGCAGATGAATTAAATAAATGATATTATAAATATTAAAATAAATTTAATCTGAAATATTAGATGAAATAAAAAAAATAGATGATTATGGCATGTTATTTTTGATTTAATGTATTTTTTTGAAATGAATCATGTTTTTATGACTTTAACAAAAATCAATTACTAAATAGTGTCAACATTGCGATAAATGAGTTTTTAAAATAAAGACTATTTTATTAAATGGTATAATAGACATAAAAACTGATTCAGAAAAATTACTTATATATTGTTAAAAATTTCATTAGTTATCCACATTAGTTTCTCTTGAATTATATAGTAACTATATTAACATTATAGCGTGAAAATATAAGAAGACATTATAAGAATTAATTTATTTAACTAAGAGTTTAAACATAGAGATATAGTTAAATTTATTATATCAACTAGTCTGAAAACTACGTATTGAGAGTATTATGACCCATACTCATCTTATCCTCACAATATATCACTTTAGTGAAATTATAATTTGAAAATAAATTTCTAATAAAATAATTTCTCCAGTCTCTCCTAATGTGCCCCTCCTCCCTCTTGTAAAAGGCCACCACATCTACCCACTTACAGACACCTCAAAATCACATTTACTCATTACAATTATACTCAAATAAGCTCCAAACATCCCGCCCATACTCGTAGAATCATTACCTTGGGAAGAAGGAAATTCAATAAATCCTTTTTGCTCAAATCAAAAGAAGTTACCCAATTTAGAGGTAACGTCTTCCATCAAGCCCTTTTCATTTATTTTCCTTATCCAACCACCTAAACACTCCTTATTCAACTATTTTATAAAAAATGTATCATAAATATCTTAGGATTCGTTTATTATTAATTTCCTACCATAACATACACACACCTTTATCAAATGGATATAGAAAATACTGTTTCTGTGTACCGTGAACTACTACCTCATGAAACGATGATTGTTAAATTTTATCCTACCATAAATCATGGTGAAAATTATATGAATATATATTTATATATTATGCATAATATATTTATATTATATATATAATTTTTTATTTTTATTTGTTAAATACATTTTTTTATTTCCATAAAATGTAAATATGACAATTTCATTTGAGGAAGTGTTGACTACCGCCTCCTGAAAGTGATATCACTACTTCATTACAAACATGGAACGCATAATGGATGTAGTTAATGAGCTTATGTAACATATATAAAATATATATTAGACTGGAATTATAACATACCTATGTTTCATTTAGATTTCATTCCTTTAATATGACAATGAAATGAAAGTAGCGTTCATGCATACGTACGAACTACCATCTTCTTGATCATTGCATGTCAATTATTATTTAAAAATATTAGGGACTATTCTTAATAAATATATAGTTGATATATATGATATGTAAATCATGAATAATATTCTGGATTTTATGGACTTTTGACCATATGGAAAATTTACATAAAAAGAAGTTCATTTTTGACTCATGAACAGAATATCAATAAAACTAACAAATATGAACTTAAATAATTATTTAATTTTATAACAAGATAATAAGTGATATAAAAGGGAAAAATAAACATGAAATTGTTTGTCAATAATTTATAAATTTTCCTAAGTTTATTATTCTGGAACATAATGTCTGTACGTGACGAGTCAGACTCAATGTTAGGGAAATCATAACTCAATTTTCATTCATTGAGTTAAATATCCTTGTCATTAATTTGGTTTCTCCAAGAATATCTGTAAATGAAATATGATTGTTTTAAAATCAATATCCAATTATATTTAGTGTACTTATATTTTTCACATAAAATTAGGTCATTGATTTATCCTAAATCTAATGATGCGATCTTAGTAAGGGATTTCATCTCAATGTACTCTTATTGAGGCATATCTTAATGTTATACCCCATTATTATCCTATAATGTCTATAAAGAAACTTTTTGTCTATTTGTATCATGAATTTGTATATTCTCATGATATTTAATGTTTTTTTAATTTTATTCCTTAATTATTTGTATTCAAGTGTTTCTGATGTGGTAAGGGAAATCTTAACTCAGTCTCCATTCATTGAGTTAAATATCGATGTCATTGGGTTTGTTATTTCAAAGATATGTATGAATGACCATTGAGTATTTTACATGTAATATCCACTTATATAGAGTTTATTTATATTTTTCACACATAATTATTTCATTTATTTATAATTAATCTATTCATATGATATTTGTAAGGGACGTCATCTCAATATCTTTTCATTAAGGCATATTTCGATAATTTACACAACGTTCTTTATTAGAGTGTGTAATTATCCCCTTTTACATTTAATTTCATTGAATAATTTTTTAAATTAATCATTATCTTAGAAGCGTTTAGATAAAAGTAATGTTTTTACCACATTCAGTGACAATAACCTCTATGTCACTGTAAGTGTTATTTTATAATTTGCATCCTGTATAAGCCCTGTGTTTTGAAATGAAAAAGAAATCCATTATGGAATTTTTGGGTATCATGGTATTAAAATTGGTTTTTAAAATTAGTTAACTACTTCATTATCTTGAAATGATTTCTTTTTATTGAAAATGAAATTTTATGATTTAAATGTTGATAATTGTGTATCCTTTATGTGTAATTATTATATAATGGTACTTGGATATTTGATGGGTGATTACTTTGTAAACCAAAGATGGATGGTTCTGTGATAAAACATGGATATGTGGTTACATTATAACCTTCAATGCATTCGTTATGGATGTCATCCTTGTGGATATTCCATTTAGTGATTTGTGTGGAAGTCGAATGTATGGTTATTTAATTTAACTATGTTTATGTCCCAATTTACACATATATATATATATATTATATGTTTCCTTCTAGTTTTTATGGTAATATTTTGGTCATAAAAAATGTAATTAATGAACTTATATTTAGTGAATTATATTTAATACTACTTAAAGGAGAGAAGTATTACATTATGATAAAGTATTCACAGTTCACATGTTTTTTCAAGTACAACTGTTTTCTTTATTTATTTATCACTTACTAAGTTTTTTATGCTCATCCCATGTTTTGAAATTTTTTTCTTAGGATTTAAGATGAATAGAGTAAATGATGGGATCAAGGAAAAGTCATGTTTTTAAACATGAAATGAACCATGATTCTTTTTTAAAAAAATTTGTTTTATGAAAAAATTGGATATTGAGTACATGTGTTTACTTTTAATATATAAGATATTTTTTATGAGTTATTACCTAATTATAAATAGCAATAATCCTAAAAATTTCCTCGAAGTGAATTAAAGTTGAACTGTTGAATTATCAAAAGATTATTTAATGTTTAAGGATGGGGACTCATAATTATTATTCACGATACATGGTTAAATCCTTAAATAGATGATGTAAAAACCTAGAATTTCCATGCAATATTTTTTAAATAAAATGGTTATTTTACGAGTCTGTGAAAATTGACGACACGTGATTCCGAGGCCCGGTGTGCTCGGAATGACATTCTGAACGTTTTTTCGGGTACGATCAGTAAACATGTGAGCGAGTATTTGTAACTTTTGAACCGATGCTCAGAATTGAAATCTGAGAACACTGTTGAACTCACAGTGCTATTATATGCTTAAGGAGACCTTCACCTTGACAGTAGTAGGTCGAAGGAGAAAGTATGTTTTTCACTTTTCATGGGAAAATAAAAATAAAGTTATTTTAACATTTTATTTTTATTCTTGAAACATCTATTCATGGTTTATGGAGGTGGGATCCACCTGAACTAAATCCCCCGATTTGAATTCAAAGGTGGGGACCACTAGACTGTTTAACTCCTGCATTAATGAGGGGGGTGACACTAGGTTTCCTCTAAATTAATTATTCCATATCCCATTTAATTGTTGGAGCAATATAAAAATTAATGAGATGTGTCAGCATTTTTAATTGTGCCAAACATTTAATTTGACAAACTTAAATTAATAAGTTGACTATTTCACATTTGGGTGGAATTGGGAGGAAAGGGTTGGAAAGAAGATAACTTTTGGAGGATTATTCTCTCCAAAGAAGAATGCATTATACAAAGAAAAATGCTCTCCCAAATGAAGAACACTCTCACCAACGAGGAACCTCTTTAAAGATAACAAAACAATGATCGAGGAAACACTGACATCACTGACCTTCGTCTATCCCCAACGACTTCTTCTCCTTCCTCGTGACCTCCATCAACAAACTTCCAATATAGTTGTTTAATTATGTGTGATTAAGGATTTCTATGTTCTTCCCTTCTAGGAAAATAATGTGGATAACTCCCTAAATAGTTAATTCGCGATTGAATTCTTTTTGCGGGTTTGGGAATAATCATTGCCCGAGGTTATAGGGTTTGACGTTCGACATTCATGTTTTATCGAGCCACTTGCTATCACCCTAACGCGGAGGGTGCAGGACAAAAGAACATGGCCCGACCACTCTAAAAATCCTTCGAAGTATTATTGTGTTATTCGCAATGGAGGAGGGCGGGAACCGACACTAATGGGGCATGGGAACGGCAGCTGACACCCCACTGGACATGACAAAGAAGCAGCGTGCGACCATTCCACGTGGAAGAAAGGTGGCCAACCGGCCCGTCATGGCACCGCCCCACCTCACCACGGCCGCCCCTCCATACCACAGTGTCGCACCACCCTACGACCCCCGCACCGCCCCTCGTCCCCCACAAAGCACAGCGGCCCCTTCCCCACCCCACGGCCCCCGCGCTGCGTCGCGTCCCTGCACCACCCCGCGGCCCCTTCCCCGTGGCCCCCGCCCCGCCCTGCAGCCCCCACGCCGCTTTGCGGCCCCCACGCCTCCCTGCAGCCCCCGGGCCACTCACCATAGGCCGGGCCGCCCATTGCGGTCCGGGTCGACCCGAATCGGGTTGGGTCGGACCGGACTCAGACCAACTAAGACCCATTTTCACTTTTTTGGCCATAACATTGGCATCAAGCATTTGTTTTACAAACCGTCTATGACACCAAAAAACTTTGGTTAAGATGGTCCCTTTGGTATACCCCAGTTGATATTTAGATAAGTTTGGGGTATAGTCGGGTTTGATCGAGCACGAATCCAATAGGGCCCTCGGGACTAAAAGGAAAATAACTCACAGACCGGGCGTCTGATTGATGCATTGTCTATTTTGTTGGGACCCGTATGATGTGTCTTTCCATTGGTATACTTATTCCTGGTAATTATTGGCAGGTGGGGTATCGACCAATGGCTTTTGGAGTGGACCCTCCTGGAGATGAACAAGCTTAGTATGGGAACCCTGTAGCTGGCTGTGGCGATGTACTAGGATCATGTGTGATCTGAAAATGTACTATGTACTAGGTTCATGTGTGGGTTCGACGACATAATGACGATGTACTAGGATCCTGTGTGGGTCTGATGACATACTTACGATGTACTAGGATACTGTGTGGTTCTCACAACGTACTAACGATGTACTAGGATCGTGTGTGGGTCTGACGACGTACTGAAGAGGTAATAGGGTCATGTGTGGGTGTGACGATGTACTAGGATCATGTGTGGGTCTCACGAGGTACTAAGATATTGTGTGGGTCTGACGATGTTGTACGATCCATTGTGGGTCTGATGAGGATTTAGGATCCTAAGTTGGCCTGCCTCTTAATGGAGTAAGATGATTCAGTAGTAATATCTGATCATCTTTACTACCGTACCATCATTATACCTGGTGTGAGCTGAATTTGTACCTCAGTGGTACTTTCCTTCATCGTAATACCTTGGTGGTATTGGTCATTATGGAATACATGTGTGGTACTTACGTTCTTGGTGTTCTTTCCTTTGTGGAATAGTTGAGCTTTGGGATTTTGAGTTGGACCTTGTGTTTCCTCATGATTGAGATGATTTTACATGATAACTGAGGTATTTGTATTGGCATATACCTTAGTAGGGTTGATATTTGTTTTCATGCTTTTTGGTTTATTCTTTGTGGATTTTGTGAGACCTTGAGTGTCTTGGGGTCCCTAACAAGTATCATTATAATCACCCTTACACTTGATACTCTCGCACCATGTTGTGTTTGGTGTAGACGACAGACAACGCTGACTGAGGATGAGGGTACCAGGACTAGAGGTAGCTAAACGTGGACATTGGATGAAGCGTACCGTAGAGATGAATGTTCGAGAGATGTACCTACCCTTCAGGTAGGCTCTGAGGTGGTCATTCATATGAGCAGTTCAGTTAACTTGTACTTTCAATATTTCTTTTACATTCCAGTTGGGCTTCTATTCTGGCCCATTTTATTTACTGTACTCACTCAGTTTACTATTTAGTTTACATGAGTTCGTATCTTGTTATGTGCTTTGTTGCATGTGTTTACAGGTTATAAAGGAAATTCCTTCTCAATTTTAGGGAATACGCCTTCGGTGCTATTGGCCAGCCCCTAGCCTTTGGAAGACGGGCTTGTGGTAGTCACGACATGTGACCCGGGGGATGGGTCGTGACAAATTGGTATCAGAGTAGTCAGTTCTACCATAGAACATAGGACTCTGGTCTATTTAACTACAATAGTGTTAAGTGTAGTGAGTGTGGTTATTAGTTTAGGGAATCCAGTGTTGGTTCGGAGGGTGATGTATCCATACACTAGGACCCTGAATTTTTATTTCTGACTCAGTGCACGAAAACACTAACTCCGTGTCTGTTTTAAAGAGTTTTATTTGTGATATCTTTGAGTCAGCTCACCAAGTATAACTTATTGACCATGTTTCAATTATTTGTATTCAGGATGCCGCCATGCAGATGGCCATTTAGGGTTTCATATATAGTACACATTGACATCCCACCAAGCCACGAGGCCTCGGTGCAGGGCCCTCTTCTAGTAGTGGCACCAGCAGAGGCACAAGCGGTACCGTTACCTGTTGGGCCAATGATTCCACTAGCCCCAATAGTAGAGGGTGCACACCTATTGAGCGCATTGCACGAGTTCCAGTGCCAGAGGCCACCCAAGTTCAGGGGAGAGACAGACCCCCCAAATGGATGAGGATAGGATGGAGGTTATGGTGAATGTATTTCGAGTGGTTGGAACACTAGCTGATCTCATGATGATCCTTACCGCCTGTCTTCTATAGGAACCATCATGCAGATGGTGGATCTTGATTCTCTAGTTTCAAGACGAGGTGACGCTTCTCTGGGAAGACATCTAGATCCTGTTTCATGCAGAGATTGTCCTAGAAACTCTTCACACAGTGCATATACAAGAGCTTCTACATCTGCTGTAGGGCAACATGACTGTGGGTCCATACTTAGTGAGGTTCACCGACCTCTCACTCTACTCCCCTAATATGGTGCGTGACCCATTCTTCAGGTCCCGGATCTTCGAGCAGGTACTCAGCCGGGAGATCAGGGCTTCGATGATTTCTCTCTGCATCCCAACGCAGGCAGGGGTGTTAATGAGAGCCCTCTTCATGGAGAGTTTTATTGGTGAGTAGTCACCAGAAGCGAGACCCACCATCAGATGTCACGTAGCAGATTCTTCTGCAGCTGGCAGCAGACAGATGTCAGAGAGGTCCAAGAGTACCAGACGTACATGTGGGATACCGCATGACCCAAGATAGGTTGTGAGGGGTTCCGGAGACAGATCCAATCAAGTGAGGAACATGAAGTGTTTCACATACGGCGGGTAGTGTCACATAGCTCGTGAATATACGACCTTCCATGCGGATGATCAGCATACGGTCAATGGACCGCCAATATAGAGATAGATGTTAAACCGGGGAGTTCTGCAGGGGAGGAGGATGTAGAAGTGGAGACGATCATGCAACTAGTGGTGGGAGAAGAATAGAGGTGTTACCGCCACCACCAATAGGTGGTCCACCCAGACAACACAGAGCAGGTGGATAGAGGTAGGCTCAGCTCCAGTCAATTGAGGCCTACTATCATGGTTCTCTGGAGATGATACGAGGTAAAATTGGTTTCAACTCCACATTAGATAAAACACTTATAGACACATGTTCCAGTTATTATTTTATTTCCACTACCCTCATTCGGAGCTCATATATTCCGACAGAGCCATTGGCTTGATCCTTCTGGCAAGAGACTCCTACAGGATCCTATTTGACGATTAAGCACTAGTTTCAGTAGTGTGAGATTACTCTAAGAGTCATTAACTTTAGCTAGGATATCCTAGTAGCAGTGTTGAGGCCTTACAACATCATCTTTGGTGTGGAGTGGTTGTCTACATCCATGCTTCGATTGACTGTATTAGGCGTAATGTGTGGTGTGTCTGCACTGATGGGACCAGGTTTAGCTTCACCGTAGAGAAGGGAGCCTTTGAAGCACATGATGGGATTACCAGAGGAGAGTGTAGCCGATCACTCATCATTTGGATAGCCTTACCCTTGACGATGTTGATGTGGAGAGTCCATGTTATCCTATAGTGGTGGACCGGTATGTAGATTTCTTCCCTGATGATGTTCTGGGTCTAACTCCTCACAGATATGTGGAGTTTTACATTAACTTGTACCCTAGGATGGAACCAATATGTACAAAAGCGTATCATATGTCTCCCACAGAGCTTCATGATCTGTAGGTATAACTGTAGGACTTATAGGGAAAACGGTTCATTCGGCCTAGTGTTTCTCCCTAAGCAGCCCCGATTTTATTCGCCAAGAAGGCGGATGGGAGATTGAGACAATGTGTTGACTATCGGCACTTGAATCAGGAGACTGTGAAGAAAAGTACCCACTTTCGAGGATTGATGGCCTCTTTGATAAGCTGAAGGGAGGATGGTGGTTCTTGAATATAGACCTCAGATCATGCTATCACAAGCTTATAGTACAAGATGAGGATGTGCATAAGACAACTTTCAGATGTTGGTACGGCCACTACAAATTCCTGGTTATGTTATTCGGCATGACCAATGCTCTAGTAGTGTTCATGGGACATAGGAATAGGATCTTTCAGCCATACCTTGATCACTTTGTAGTAGTCTTCATCGGTGACATTCTGATCTACTCGACTACTGAGGAGGACCATTATTATCATTTATAGATAATTCTAGACACACTTCGAGAGCACATTCTTTATGGTACACTCTCGAAGTGCCAGTTCTGGATCCGAGAGTTTCACATTCTAGGAAATGTCATCTCAAAGGCTGTAGTTGTAGTGGATATAGCAAATATTGGGGCGATACTTGCTTGTGAGCCACCCAGGAGTGTGATAGAGGTACAGATTTTCCGGGGTTTGGCCGGATACTACCAGATATTTGTGCCAGATTTCTCCTGATTTGTAGGACCACTATCAGAATTGATGAAAAAGGGAGAATCCTTCGTGTGGTCAGAGGTATGCCAACAGAGTTTTCAGAAGCAGAGGCAGAGTATGACTAGTACCCCCCATCTTGAGGAATTTAGAGGAGGGCATAGGGTACGTAGTTTACTGCGATGCATCAGAGACCGGGCTTAGAGGTGTCCTAATGAAGGAGTGAAAAGTGATCACAGATGGTTATCGACAACTGAGATAGCATGAGAAGAACTATGCTACCCATGACCCGGATTTAGCAGTAGTGGTCTTTGCATTGAAGATGTGGCAAAAAAATATAATGGGGGAACATTTTACAGTCTACTCGGATAACAAGAGTCTCCAGAATATTTTCTCTCAAAAGGACATGAACCTAAGACAGCGGTGTTGTCCTGAGTTTCTACAAGACTATGAATTTGAGATAGTCTTCCCTCCTGGGAATGGAAACATTGTAGCAGATGAACTCAGCAGGAGGTCTGGTATTCAGTAACTAGACGAGGTGACGAAGCAGTTGTCCTATTTGCAGATATCATTTGTGGATCGCGATGGAGAAGATTTTGTATAGTATATTACAGAAACTCCCCCACTTCATCAACGAGTATGGGAGGCACAACATGTTGACTCTGATTTCGAGGCTCGACGTACTCAAATATCCATAGGACATGCACTAGATGAATTTTCTTAAGGTGGGGAGCATGTCTTCCTCTTTTGAGGACGTACTATGGTACCAGTGTCACTTCGGGAGGAAGTGTTGATGGAGTTCCACACATCCCCTATAGCAGTACATCTAAGAGTGGCGAAGATGTACAATGATCTAAAATGACAACACTGGTGGCCGGGAATGAAGAAATCAGTAGTAGAGTTTGTCTCTGGGTGCCTCACTTGTCGGCAAGTGAAGGAAGAGCATCAGGTACCATCATGCATGGTTCAACCTTTAAAGGTCCCAAAGTGGAATTGAGATCAGATATCCATGGACTTCATGTAAATACTTCCACATTCATCCAAGGGTCATCATTCTATCTAGGTGATCATCAAACGACTCACCAAGTCGGCCACTCTCTACCGATTAGAGAGAAGGGATCAGTAGAGAGAATTGGATGCCTCAATGTGCTTGAGATTTTTAAGCTACATGGAGTACCCTTGAATATTGTATCTGATCGTGATGCACGTTTTACTTCCCAGACATGGAAGCAGTTGCAAGAGGCTTTCAGGACCCAACTTCAATTAAGCACCGCCTTCCATCCTCACACGGATGGCCAGACTGAGCAGACCATTTAGACCCTCGAGGACATGCTTTGTGCTTGTGTCCTCGACATTAGTCACAACTCAGAGGATCACTTTCCTTTGGTGGATTTTTTATACAACAACTGCTATCAATCCACCATTGGGATGTAACCTTTTAAGGAATTGTTCGAGCAAACTTGCGCTATCAGCTTTCTGCTGGACTAACCTAGAGGAGTCAACACTAGTGGGACCAGAGATGGTACGGGATACCACAGAGAAAGTGCAGATCATCCAGGAGCAGATGAAGACTGCATAGAGCAGGAAGAAGTCTTATACCAATCGGAGACAGCGACATGTAGATTTCGAGGATGGTGAACATGTCTCTCTACAGGTCTCACAATGATGGGGTTTTTAGATATTTGGCCGAGGCGACATGTTATCTCTTTGGTTCATCAAACCCTTCCAGGTCCTCAGTAGAGTTGGCGAGGTGGCTTACTGCTTAGCTCTTCCAACTCAGTTGCACCAGGTGCATGATTTCTTCCACGTATCTCAACTGAGGAGATATATGCATGACCCATCTCACATCATCGACCGTGTGAATATAGACATCGACGATGGGCGATGTTTACAGAGGTTCTAGTAGAGATTTAGGATCGATAGGTGCAGGTATTTTGTGGGTGGTCGATACCTCTAGTGCGCATACGCTGGCAACATGTGATCCTCCAAGAGAGAACATGGGAGTGGGAGCCTCAAATTTGTGATCAGTACCCCTACTTGATTTCCTAGTTTTGAGTTCTGTCTTACGGGGACGTAAATCCCTGAGGCAGGGAAATGTAAAGACCTGGAATTTCCATGTAAATTTTATTTAAATTAAATGATAATTTTACGAGTCCGTGAAAATTTACAGAGCGTGATTTCGAGGCCTGTTGTGCTTGGAATGAATTTTTAAACTTTATTTTGGGTACTTTCAATAAACGTGCGAGTGGGTTTTTGTAACTTTTGAACCATTGCATGGAATTGAAATCTAAGGACACAGTTGAAATCACAATGCCGTTATTCTCTTAAAGAGACCTTCAACTCGACCGTAGAAGGTCAAGGGTGAAAGTTAGTTTTCACTTTTCCTGGGAAAAGAAATAAAAAATTATTTTATCATTTCATTATTATTCTTGAAACCTCTATGCTTGGTTTATGGAGGTGGGGACCACCCAAACTAAAACCCCCCGATTTGAATTCAAAGGTGGGGAACTCCCGAATCATGAAATCCATGTGGGTGGTGACCCTAGGATTCCTCTAAATTAATTATGCCAACCTCCATTTAATGGTTAGAGACAACTAATAATTAATGATATGTGTCATCATTTTTAATTGTGCCCACCATTTCATTTTGATAAACATAAATTAATAAGTTGGCTATTTCACATTTTGGTGGAATTGGGAGGAAAGGGTTGTCAGGATGAGACATTTTGGAGGATTATTCTATCCAATTAATAACACGTTCTCCAATGAAGAACGTGCTCCCCAATGAAGAACAATCTCACTAACAAGGAATGTCTTCAAGGACAAAGAACCGATGATCGAGGAAACACCAACTTCACTGACGTTTGTCTATCACCAACGATATCAAATCCTTCCTCGGGACCTCCATCAACTATCCTCCAAGGCATGGGTTTAATTATGTGTGATTATGGATTCACATGTTCTTCCCATTTAGGCAAAGAATGCAGATCAACTCTCTAACTAGTTGATCAACTGATTATTATTTTTTTGTGGGTTTAGGAATAATCATTGCCGGAGGTTGTAGGGTTTGATGTTCTACATTAAATTTTTATCGAACCACTTGCTATCGCCCTAATACGGAGGGTGAGGGACAAAATAACATGGCTAAACCTCTCCAAAAATCCTTTGAAGTATTTTAGTGTTCTTCACAATAGAGGAGGGTGGGAACAGACACCGATGGGGCACAGGAACGGCGGTCGACACTCCGCCAACTATGATGAAGACGCGGTGTGCGAGTTCATCATGTGGAGGAAAGATGGCTGACTGACGGCAACACCACCGCCCCGCTACACCATGGCCGCGCCACCTTACCGCGGCACCTCGCGGCCTCCGTGCCGCCCAGGCCCTCCACGATGCCCAGCGCCCTCCACAGCGCCTCGCGACCGCCGCGACGCTATTCAGCTTCTGCACTGCCCCACAACCTCTACACCGCATCGCGGCCCTCGGGCCGCCCAGCACATGCCGGCTCACCTCGCACAGGCCAGGTCGACCCGAACCAGGTCGTGTCGGTCCAGGCCGGGTCGGACCAGACCCAGACCAACCTCGACCCATTTTACCTATTTTGGCCATGACATTGGCAGTGGGTGTGCGTTTGAGGAACCATCTACATCACCAGAAAGCCTGGAGCAAGACGTTCCTTTTGGTATAACCCACTTGAGATTTGGATAATGTTGGTGGTATGGTCGGGTTGGATCAAGCACGAATCCAACTGAGCCCTAGGGACAAAAAGACTAATAACTCACAGAACGAGCATCCGATTGATGCACCGTCTGTTGCGTTGAGACTGATATAGTGTGGCAGTCGTTTGGGATACTTCTTCATGGGACTTCCTAGCAGTTGGATAATTGACCAGTGTCTTGTGGAGCGGACCCTCCCAAAGACGAGTAAGCTTATTGCGAGAACCCTATAGCTCACTGTGGTGGTGTACTAGAATTCAGTGTGGGCCCAACGACGTACTAAAGATTTACTAGGATCTTGTGTGGGTTTGACGACGTACTAAAAATGTACTAAGATCATGTGTGGGTGTGAAGAGGTACTGGAGATGTACTAGGATCATGTCTGGGTATGATGATGTACTAATGATGTACTAGGATCCTGTGTGGGTCTGACGACATACTAACGGTGTACTAGGATCCTCTGTGGATCAAATGACGTAATGATGATGTACTAGGATCGTTTGTGGTCTTGAAGACATGCTGACGATGTACTAGGATCTTGTGTGGGTTTGATGACGTGTTGACGAGGTACTAGGATCCTGTGTGGGTCTGACGATGTACTAGGATCTTGTGTGGGTCTAATGAGGTACTAGGAACCTGTGTGGGTTTTACAATGTACTATGATCCTCTGTCTTTCTAATGAAGATTTAGGATCCTACGTGGGTCTTCCTCTTAAGGGAGTAAGATGATTCGGTAGTTATATCTGATCATCTTTACAACTGTACCTAAGTTATACATGGGGTGAGATTAATCTATACCTGTGTTGTAATTTCCTTCGTGGTAATACCATGGTGGTATTCTTCAGTGTGGCGTAACTGTGTGGTACTTACCTTTGTGGTGTTCTTTCATGTGTGGAACAATAGGGCTTTGGGATATTGATTTGGACCTTGTTTTTCTTCCTGATTGAGATGGGTTTACTTGATAACTTAGGTATATGTATGGGAATATACCTATGTAGGGTTGAAAGTTGTTTTCAAGCTTTGTGTTTTATCATTTGTGGATTTTGTGAGACCTTGAGGGTCTCGTGGTCCCTATTTAGTATCATTATACTCACCCATGCACGGGCTATGCCCACACCTTGTTGTGGAGGTATCATGAGGTGGATGTTGGATAAGGTGTACCATAGAGATGACTGTTTGAGAGATGTACCTACCCTTTAGATAGTATCCTAGGCGGGCATTCACATGAGCTATTCAGTTCACATTTACTTTCCAGTTTTCTTGTACTTTCCAGTTGGGTTTGTATTCTGGCCCCTTTTAATTACTGTACTCACTCTGTTTACTATTAAGTTTACTTCAGTTCGTATCATGTTGTGTCCATGGTTGCGCGTGTTTATAGGTTATAACGGAAATGCCTTCCCAATTTTAGGGAATACACTTTCGGTTCTAGTCGACAGCCGCTAGCCTATGGAAGCCAGGCTTGGGGTAGTCAGGTACGGGCCCTGGGGGACGGGTCGTGACAGATGATAAAATATTTAATTCTCATGAGTTTCTTTATTAGAAACCCCTATCATTGTATGAATTATTTATCCTCAAGAGGAAGAGGATTGGATCAGAAATATTCAGTGACTCTTCATGTTTTTGGAGATTCCATATTCTATTAAGGTGATGTGTGTCGTCTTCGAACATGTATGGACATGATGATGATGATGGGCTGCTATATTTCCGGAAATTAAGAATATGGTCTTAGAGAGTAAATATGTAAGTGAACTTTTCATAGAGTATTTATATCTAGAGTTGATGGTTTTTGATGTTGACTGGGGTTGATGTACTTATTTTGGTTTTGTACCTATTTACTATATGGTACTTTTCAGGATTATTTTTTACATACCAAAGGATTTTATTTTTCTATCCGCTATTTTTGTTGAATCTTGTTGAATAATCATTCACTCATGTGATTTATTTATTCCCAGACATTAGGCTCTAGTATGTGGTGATAGAGAATTCACTTCTGGCCTATCACCTTATTGAATGATGGGAAACTCTAGGTATTTTTCCAAAAATATCAACTCTTTTGTGATAATATTAATCGATAAAATAATTTTTACTAAAAGATCGAGGATGATTATGTGATTTATTAGATATATGTTCATGAAATATTATGAAATCACTCAATGTATGTTTAATAGTGAAAATTCTAATTTTGGATTCAATAGGTTATCTTTTTGGGGAACATTGTTTCTGAAATAGGTATGTTAATTAATTTAGAGAAGTAAAACATTGTTATTTCTTTGAAGGTACCATATAATGTCTTTTATATTCAGATCCACTTTAGAATGGATGGGTATTATGAAAAATTCATGAAATATCTCTAATTTTTCTTATCTACTAACAACTCTCACTTAGAAGGGAGTAATGTAAATATGGGATTCTATGTGCCAGGATCCCATTGATGATTTGAAGAAACATTTTTCATTTACTCAAGTATTGAATTTCCTATAAGCTAGGTTTGGATATTTATATAATTTTTATTATTAAGGTTAATTCTTGTTATGGGTTATCATTTTGGGTGATCACATGGTGGATTATTGTTCTCAAATTCTTCAAACTCATGAGAAGAACTACCCCACAAAACATCTCAAACTCATAGATATCGTTCAATCTATTTTGAGTTGGAGTAAATACCTTTTTATAAAACTTTCATCCATTTTATGTAATTATATAATCTTGAGATATATATTGTGACAAAAATATCATAACCTTTAGCAGAGGCTATGTATGGAGTAAATATATTATCATGACTTTTGAAATACCAGCAACCTTTGAAAGGTAGTGTTGTTTCTAATTATTTGAATAGGAACATTCCATCCCAAGACATAAATGAATAATCAAAGGAGTGGAATATGATGTATCTCATATCTTGTAAGAAATTAGGAGTCTGGGAGGATGAGATAGGGATTAATTTTGTGTAGGTTTAGATGATATCATCCAATCATGGATAATTTTACAGGATCATAATATTATTGATGTGTTGTGAGGCATTATGGATTCTTTATATAGTGGGTAGAGCATCAGTCAATGGTCCTTATATTTTGAAGGTATCATATGCTTCAATAAGTGTTATTTGATTTTTTCACTTATGAGGATGGTTATGATTGGATATTTTCATCTTTCCCAATGGCTGGTGCACCATTCCACAATGAATAAATTTTATGATATCAGGAATTGATTTTAGAGGTCATTTATAAAATGGACATTTTTTATTTGGTTTCCTATTGTTATACCCATAAGAAATTCATGGTTGAGAATCACAAGCCTATAGAGTTTGTTTCTACCCCTTCTTATGATGACATGGATTTGGAACGAGATATTTATGGAATTCATGGTTAGGTTTCCGCACACATATTAACGAAATAATTTAATTTAGGTAGTTACTAGACAATTTCCCAAATTATATTACTTTATTCACATTCATTTTACCACTATGTTCAATGATTTGTAAACTATTTTAGTGAATGTGAACACAATATTTCATTGAGTTCCTTCTACCAATAATTCTAATAGGTATCCTTAGGTCACTTATCATTTATTAAGAGGCCTCTAAGAGGCTGTGATATCCCAAGTAATGTTTAGCATGATGTAACATCCTCCGATAGATGTTAAGATATAACTTGTGATGGAAATTCATCAGTACATGAATTGTTCTTGTTTCTATAACATTACAATATCTTGGGATTTTTATTGGGAATTTTTCATGTTTTACAATAATAAAAACTATCATTTATGAACTAAAATATAACCTTTTGGTCCATTTATCGATATCCTTGTAATTATTCCATTATTTTTTATAGATAGGTGAATCATCCCATGTGGGACATAGTTTAGTACCAAAGATGAAAACTAATATAAGAAGATACTACAGATGATGGTAATGATATAGAGATAGTATAAACATTATGTACATTTTTGGAAACATTCATGGTAGTTCTCAATTTGTGATTAGGTGATTTTGATAGTATCACCTTAGTTAGTTTAAAAACATATTGGAAGAATAATAATTTATCACTGAGAAGCATGTGACATTATGATATTGTTGAGTGGATTAGAAAATTGGATTGCCATTTGGATTTGCAACTTCATATAACATTGATTCATGACATGTCTCAAATTTCATAGACCAAGAAGTATCTTCCAGACTCATTTCATGTTTTTAATAATGAGAACCATTAATGTGGAATATAATTTTACTGTGAATGAGAAAAAATTTATTAATGTTGAATCTCAAAAAAAGGATCTCAATGATAATTCCATACCATTGGGTTGAGAGTTTTGTAAAAATGGTTATAATTCTCATGAGACTTGATAGAATGAGGAAATTATGGTAAATTAGATACTTCATATCATTTATCGTATGTCTTATTGATTCGATTTATTGGGGACCAATGCAATTATGGTATAGAGAATTATATCTTCTTGATGATCTCTTTCTGTTACTTGGATGCTTTTGTATTGATCAAACATTGATTGGACTTTTTTGTTTCTCTTATTTACTTTCATAATTTTTTATAGGATTCAAGGATTGTGCACTATTGGCTCATGGTTAAGGAAATTTGTTTGGTTCATCCCAGGAAACTGTGTTCCATATGTTGTAGTTATAAAAGAGGGGACATGGCTAGGTGATAAATTAGTGTAACTATGAAACCAACCCCACAAGATGATTTACATGGGATGGTTGGGTAATTCAAGGTTGGGGATAGGTTTTTTCAATAATTCATCCAAACCATTTAACTCTCCCAGTATCCCAGAATGGGGAACATAGCTGGAACCTGATTTTATAAACTGTGAAGTTATAACTAGTGGAGAATATTCATTATTTGGAAATTTTATTTTAAGACACAAATCAAATTTGATTTACCCCATTTATATTCTGATGGTTTAAGATCATTACTAACAGTACTCCTCTTTATGATTTTTGGGAATCTATTCCTCTTAGTGATTTTTTTGTTAGTTCTTTTTTTATTGGAACTAGTTTTCCTATGTAAGGAACTTGTCTTTTATCATATTTATTTACTATTCTTTATCCACCCTTATATTCTTGAATGGAAGAAAAGACTAGGGTGGCTGATGCTTGATATAAGGGTCATGATATTTTATTTTTTTCATTTATAGTATATATTTCATGAATTATATATTTTTTAGGTATTCGTTTGTTGTTTTTATATATTCATAAATTGATGGGGTGTGTGTTTTCTCCACCTCACTATCATTATTTTAAATATGATGAATTTGATATTCATATTCAATATTTTTTATTCTAGGATTAAATATAGATTGATTATATCATTGGACTCTCCAATTGTGGATCCCTTGTGGGGTATTAATGATATTGTTACTTGTGGTAGGTGGTTTTATAAAGAAAATTCATTCAATTTAAAATTTTAGTGGTTGTTTATTTTTAATTTTATTTCTAAATTTTTTCCAAATATTTATTTGAGTTACCTATTTATTTTTTTATAAATGACATAGTTTGTTTTTTATCTTCATTGATCATGGATTTTCAAATAGAGTATTGATTTCTAGAAAAAGAAATTGAATTGAATGAATGATTTGATGAAATATATTTATAAAGATTATTGAAGAATTATTTCATGAAATGATTTATTATTTCTAAATTAAATGATTTTTTAAATGGAATGATTTTTTATAAAAATCAGTTGATGTAATTTGTTTTAATGAAATGGAATTTTTTAAAACCTGATATTGTGGTCTATTGAAGTGATTTTTTAAAATAATTTGAGTTTGATTGAAATTGATATTAGACCCTGGTATGGTTGATTGACATGAAGCACATAAAAGTCTAGTTAGTATAGTGGGTATTCCTATAAAATCACACTAAGAATGTATTATCAGTATATATCAAAATATTGATGATGGAAATGATACAAATATTATCATGTTAGGCATTTCATTCGTTGGGGTATTCTTCTATTCTCAATAGGCATGGGATCAGGGGATGTGAGCACACATGGAGTCGTATTCTCTTGGTTATGTGATTGGATCATGGAAATTTAATCTACCTAAACCATAAAATTATAACCATGGGGTTATGATGGAAAAATAATTACACAAATATTTATATATATATTGGTTTCTTCATGCCTCTTTTAATAGAAAATATTAATCATGCATAATTGGTTGAAAATTATCATTTTACATTTTTTATACTATGAATTAAAATATTTTTCATCAAACAAATATGTTTTTATATGAAAAATGTAAAGATTATCATTCCATGTTTTACCTTTTTGGGTATACTTAGTTTTCATGATATGAAAATTCATATAAAATATCATCATTGAATCCTACTAAGATATTGTTTCGTACACAACTTTTTTCATTTAGGTGTTTTTACACTTAATTTTATCAAGTCCTGGAAAAGTGAATGCACTGCTTGGAGTTGGTGGATCTTCTTGTTTATTAGGATGTTGAGAGTTGGTAGTGATAGATGGATTATGTGATCTTCTTGAGACATAATGATATTTTGTTAATGTCTTTGATGGATATGTGTTGAATCTTATTTTCACACCATTTTTTAGAGTTGTACTTGTTGACATGTCGTACATTTCTCTTGATAAGAGTTGTTTTTAAACCAACTATTTATATATTCATTATTATTTTTTTATTTTTATACATTCATGTAGAAAAATAATTCACATGTTTTTTTTCTTATTCCCATGTGCTATTCACTATCCCATGGGGGTCATGAATTACCTTAGGGTCATTCCAAGACCGTTTTGGGTACTATTTAGGTGGGTTATCTTGGTGGATTAATGACAGAAATTATCACTAAAAAGTATCATGGGGATTCAGCTATACAACCGTATAATTTCATTAACCATGAAATTAAAATTTCATGTGAGTATAATCCTGTATAATATATGTGAAAATATTGACATATAATATTCATTGATCAATTATGCTAATTATTTCCATTTTCTCAAACTTAAACATTAATAAATATATTACCTATTATCCTAGAGTATATGATGAAAAAATTGGCATTAAATTTAATTTGTGGGTATCCGAAATATATATATTCTACTTCACTAATATATCTCTTGAGACAACTATGATAGGATACTGATAGAATCATTACCATTTATGATTGATGCCTTTGTGTTAGACATTTACACTATGTTTAAAATGTTTTTGATATGTATTCACATTATTTTCATCTTTATATGATTATATATATCTATTATCATCTATTGATTATGTTTAATTAATGTGTTAATTGATATGGAATCTTTTTTTAATATCATCATACTGTAAATGGAATTATTATTCCATGTTAGCATTATCCATATTTTACCCGATACAAATAATAAAATATCACCAATTTCTTATGTTTCTATTTTCCCAATGTAAATAATAGGTTAGTTT
The DNA here is from genome assembly GCA_963277665.1 of Viscum album. Classification (NCBI taxonomy): domain Eukaryota; kingdom Viridiplantae; phylum Streptophyta; class Magnoliopsida; order Santalales; family Viscaceae; genus Viscum; species Viscum album. Next base: position 242,657,331 of record OY728135.1, on the reverse strand, counting down.
TGTATGACCAACTCAATGGATAATATTAAGGAATAATATGGTATAGTTAAATGATGTAATATTTCTTTTTATTAGTTAATATTTATATATAAAATATCTTAAGGAAAATTGGAAATTTATCTTCGGTATGTGGTATCAAGTAATATAATTTCCATTCATGAGATGACTCATTATCTCTAGATGATTAGGGTCAGGGGAATTACAATTTATGAAATGATATATTTAAATTTTTATTTCAATATATTTCACCTATTATTGGGAGAAAGATAAACATGAAATTTCAATATAGAAGCTTCAGTCATTATCTAATTAAAAGTAGAAATAAGATTTTGTTTCAAGATAATTCATATTGTGTATTTTGAGATCACAAAAATGTAAGGATCCAGTTTGGTAAATATTTGGACAATTGACTGATGTTTTATATTTTTCTCAAATCCAAGAGACTTAAATTGTTGAATATTTTGGGAATATTTATTTCAATAAAATCACAAATATTCAAATGATACACAATAAAATTATATCTAATCAGGATATGAGATTTAAATATCAATTATAGAAAGTCTTGTATAAATATACTGTGGTAAAATGAATTTGAGTACCACATATCATCTATAGGTGGACAACCAATATGATAATATTATTATAATTATTAATGGAACACATAATTAATGTATTATTTATTTTAGAGTTCTCTTCTAGGATAATATTTTAATGCAAAGTTTTGTTTATAACAACAACTAAAAATAATATTTTTAGATCGATCTGTTTGAATAATTATATGTGAGGCCATTTCATTCCCCATTATGTTGTATAAAATTAGCTAAGGAACCATTATTTGGGATAATATTTGTGTAATATTCTCTTGATCTTGTTTACAAATTGAAGAAGAGATTGGTTATTACTGAAGGCATTTATAATTCATATGATAGTTTAAGGTGTATTATATTTGATTTTGGTATTAGGGATTAAGTTTTTCTTTTAGTATCACATGATTTGGGATATCAAGGGTATTGTTAATTAAGAAATGGTATCCTTGTAATTTTTTACTATTTGAGATTATGTATAAGTTTAGGAAAGTTTCTTATCACATGGAATGAACTCCAAATTTTAGAGTTGTACATGATGAATTTCCTTTATTATAGAAGAGAAAATATGAACTGATGTCATCTCTTATACATTAATGTGATAATATTGGGATAGATTTTAAAATATCATACATTGAGATATTAGTGTATATGATTGATCGAAGATATAGGTTGTTATGAGGAAATATTGCATCACCAGTATACATTCTATAACAACCAGATCCTGATATACATAGAAATTACATTACATTTTTAGAATATGTAAAACATTACAAAAATAGACACCCAATGACCGTATTAGTCTACTACCATAGGAATCTTGGAAACATAAACACTGGTACATAATTGAGCTACATTATATCGCACTAGGTTCTTCTTGACTCAAACCTTTCATAGACACATCATACATAACATGTATCTTTATAACTTAAACAAAAGTAAGAGACAAAAAGGGGTGTTATCGAATTATAAGTATTGGTATACAATGGAAACATGTAAACATAAACCTGATCTTAGGGATAATATAATGTGTTCGTTACTTTAAAAGATAATAACCATTATATCTAAGATCATATACATGAATCATGGTAGAAATATTGACAGTTCATGACAGATGAATCATAAATAAATAAGGAACACAATACATGAAAGCATAACATAGGAATAAAATAGTGAATTTTTGTAGACATATAAGAATATATTATTGTTTCCATATTATCTAAGGAATCACTTCCAAAACCATATTAGTTTTACATGTTAACTACCCATACCATCTTGGTAGTCATAGTTCACTCTCACGGACATCTTAATAGCATGAGGTCACTCCTAATACCATCTTGTTATTCATGGTTAACTCACATGGCCATCTTAGTAGTCAAGGATCGATCCCAATACAATATTTGTTTATATAATGAGATATAACTCATTACCCAATTCATTAGAAGGATATATAGGTCCCACCCATCTCATAATGAAATCATACATACATGTTCCACAAAATCACAAAAAAATCATATCATTACCCATGAAATGAAATGGGAATCATAAACATGTAATAATATCATAACATTTGGAAGAATATAGAAGTATCATAATTATTTCATTAAAATCATAACACATGAAAGAGATACAGATTTCATAAAAATATAACCCATGAAAGAAAAATCGGTTTCATAAAAATATAATGCATTAAAGAGAAAACAGATTTATAAAAATCATTACATCAAGAACAAAAAATTCAGAGAAAACATATGAATGGAAAAATTAGATCTTTCAATATAATGTAATGAGTAACATCAACAAATTACATCTCATATGGAAACTAATTTTTAATTATCTTTGAAAATTGTTTCATGTGGAAAATTTTATTTTGTCAATGAAAAATGATTTTTAATACATATAACAATTTGAAAATAATTTTCATTAAAATTACCATGAAAACATATAAAGAAGACATGTAATAATTTTTCAAAATCTTTCCCATTGGAAAAAAACTCACAACAATTTAAAATCTTTTTTATTTGAATAAACATTGGAAACATTAACCGAAAGCATGAAAATCGTTTCATTGAATAATCTTTGAAAACATGTAATGATATTTTGAAAATATTGTGAAAAAAATTTTACAAAAAAATTAAATTTAAAAACTAATTATTAAAATATAAACTTTTAAACATGGAAAGGAAGATTCAATGAAATGATGGCGGGTAATTCTGTATATTCGGTATGAGGTAAAAAAAATATTTCTTTTTCAAGAGTAAAAGATTAGAAAATTTCCTCGACTGTCAAATGAAAAGAATATTCTTTTGAAAACATTGGTAAAAGAAAAAAAGGATAAAAATGTATTTTACTGATTATATGATATTAGTATAATATTCTTTAATCCATTTTGTGAAATCTTGGATTTGAAGGAACATGGATTTCTGACCGAAGAGATTGAAAATTTGGGATTTCTTAAGAAAAGATTTTAACTAAATTATGTAACAAAGAGTGAAATAAGGATACCAATAAATGAATATATCATGAATATCCTAATGAATGTAAATGTAATGAAGTTTATTTTTTAATTGACCATAATATTTCATGAAATGATGCATAATCATAAACAATCATGAATAGCGATGATATAATTTAAATGAACTCTTATAACTTAGTAACATAGTACCAAACTCCGCATGTAAGAGAATTAAATTACATGAAGCTTAAAATATAAATACTGTAATTATATTCAGGATATAAAATTTCAATGGTCATAACAAACACATGTTTTAAAAATATATGTGGATAAAATGGTATTTTTCTCAAAGAATGCTAATTGAGACAAAGTAATTTAGTAATTTGATAACTTTTGAAACCTAAATCCCATGAAATAAATTTCATAAAATAGATGTTTAAATACATATAAATTTAATTATAAAAATCATATAATACATATATTTGTAGAATATACATAACTCAAAGGAATGGGTGGTGAATTAATCAATCATCTAATGGAAATAAAACGTGAGATGAAATCCCCTTACCTTATGTCTTGACTCTCTTCGTAATCCTACAGAACTCCAGTGTAATAAATAAAAAATTATTTTAAATATATAAAAGAACCATATTGTCACATATAATACCATATTTTTTTTAATATTAATTTATTTTACATTCTCTTTAATAATTTTATGTTAAAGTTTCATTTTGGGTAATATCTGCATTATTCTTCTCATGTGTCTTAATTTGTCATATCTTTGGTCCTTTTATTTATATCATGATTTATATAATGTCCACTATAATTTAAATATAAATATTTTAGTATATTTTTATTATAATAACACATATAATATAGAAGTTTTAAATGGAATAAACTATTCTTGGAGACGATAAGCCATACATATGCATGAACGCTATTTCTGTTTAAGGGTTATATTGAATGAAAGAAAGTCAAAGGAATATATATATGTATGTATAAATATATATATCATTATTAAATTTTTTATATATAATATATATCACATATGTTCACTTAATAAATCCTTAATACATTCCATATAGTGTATGAATGAATCACATCGCTTTTAGGGGTGGTAGTATACAATTCCTCAAATGAAATTTTCATATTAACATAAAATGAACAGTATTATGATATGTGAAATAAATGAAATAAAAAAAACTTAAATACATAATAAATATAATATCTAAAATATATAAATATTTTTTCTATCCTAGCTTCCACTATGAGAGGTGGTACAAAAAAATATAACTGTCATAGTTTAGTGAGGCGGTAGTCTGTCAAACAAGTAAATAGTTGATTCGTTACCCATTAGATGCAAGTGTGTGTAAGTGTAGGTATAATACAAAGTAAAAAAAACATAATAGTTTATTTAGGATTATATTTTAGTAATAAAATTATAGAATAATATGATTCTAGGGAATTTAGAAAGAAAATAAAATAATGGAGTTTGAAAGAGGGTGTTACTTATTAATCAGGTAATTCCTTTTGGGTTTGGCAAAAATGATTCTTTGTATAAATTTATTACCAAAGAAAGGATTAAAGGTAAACTGAAAGGAAATTGCGAGATATATTGGTAGAGTTTTTTTAAAACTAATTATCTTTATAGGTGTGAGAAAGTGTGAGGAGATGAGGCCTTTTATAATGTATGAGGGGTGACACTCATGTAATGTTTTGAAATAAAGGAACCCCACACAAGTTTTTTTATTAAAAAGACGTTCAATAATAGTTTATTTTATATTAAAGGGATTATAAGGTGTATATATTTCCATCCAATTGATTTATAAAAAAATAAATATGTCATTTTGGGTTTTAAATTTATGGTTTAGTCTTTAGTGATGTTTAATTTAACCTTAATCGTTGTTATTAATTTTAATTAAATTAAAAATATTTTTGTTAAAAAATTAAATTAACCTTATTAGACATTATAAATTAGTCTTATACACAAAAATGGAATCCATTTTTCCAAATAAAATTCATATAAGTGGTAAAAGTTAATTTAAATATAATATTGTCGTCGGGTCGACAATGTGGGATTTTAATTTAAAAACATTCAAAACATTTCTATGTTTTTATATCCAATATAAATGTTAAATTGATTCTAATGACATAAGTGAGATTAAATTATAAATATATTATCTAATTAAACATTGAAACCAATTTAAAATATAATTTAAAATTATTAATAATTTCAATGTAAAATCTGTTTTCAATTAATATCCAATATTTTTATTTATTCATTAAAAATGAAGCATTACATAATAATACCAATAAATTATCCTATACTAATTTTCATTTTTTGATTAAAAATATGAATTTTATTTTTTATATATTAAATATATTAATGTTCCAAATATTTTATTTAAAATGGTTTCACCATAAAAAGGAGGTAAGACAACCTTTATAAAAAAATAGGTATTTATGCGTAAAATTTTGTTTGTTCTTATCTTCTTCCTATAGAATATATTGGATGAATATACAAAAATTACTAAATATTTTCTGTATATATTATATTAATCTCCCTCCCTAATATTAATTAATTTAATTTGTAATGACAAAATATCATTGGGAGCATAAAAATAAAAATATATATGTTATATTAAATGTTTTCTTACATTTTGATTTCTAATAAATTTTTAACCTATGATAATGTCTAATAATTTTTTAGACCATATATTTTTCATAAGTTTGTAAATACTATTCTTAAAATCTAATTTAATTTCTAGGTTACATATTTTTATATTAAATAATCCTCTTATATTAATATATTATTGTTCGATATAAATTTTTTATTCATGTAATGTAAGAAATCGGTGAAAGTATTTATTGTATGAAATGAAAGAAAACCATTGTTTTTCATTTAGTCAAAGATAAAATTTATGTTTTTTTAGTACAGGAAATCTAAATATATTTCTTTAATATAAGATAAACTAGTCTACTATTACGTGAAACAAAAAATATAAAAATAACTAAATTAATTCGGAAAAATAATTCACAAAATTTCAGGGTGTTACCTAATACCCCCCCCTTAAAATTAATTTCAGTATCAAAATTAATCCAGACTATCAATAGTTTAATACATGAAAGTTTCATTAATAGAAACCTACATCATAAAAATGAATAATAAAACTTCTCTTAAAAAGGGAAAGTTGGTACCATAAAAGTTACCCAAATAATATATAGCTAGGTTTCCTCAAAACAGAACCTAGGTTGAAAGTGAAAATATGGACATGATGGAAAATCGTAATTATTTATAGGGAGTGATTGAGGTCATCAATCTAAAACAATTTAATTTTCAATGAAAATTTTATGCCTCACTTTCAAAAATCAGTGATGATTAGAAAGTACATCAACTCAATGAAAATAAAGGTATTATGAATTTTTTTTGATTATTTTCCTGACATTGGTTAATTATCTTATTGACCATGACTATAATGAAATATACTTAATTGATATTTTTATATAAACATGATTTATTTCTTTGGTTGTGATTTTATAAATTTCTATTTCATCCATTACCTCGTGGAATAAATGTCCAAAAATTAACATTAATGCATAATGAACTAAAATAAAATTTTAACGGGTCAGAAGGCCCATAAAAGAATGAAAAGTATAACTATTTGTCCATAAAAGATCAAAATTATTTAATCTATAAACATAAAAAGTAACACTAATAATTCATCATTAATAATTATATATTAACAAGGAAAAGCCATAGGCTCTTGGTATGCATGAAACCCTTATCATCCTTTGGTAATGGTTTCATGACCCATGGAATTGTCGAACATGATTTTTTGTCACCAAACATACATGATGTATTTTTCTAAAACCACACAAAATATAATATCGAAAATAAATAAGATGGACATCATTAAAATAAGTATAATCACTAAATATCCTTTTAGATAAATTTTTCAATTCAATCTTAATACATAAATACTTCCTCGATATATTAATGAAAACTATTCTTCAATGGTTTACAATATAACACTTTTTAAATATGGATATCCAAATAATTATAAAGTCACTAAATCATCAGAATATTGATCCTCATATATCATAAAATATCTATTGGTTCTCACATTTCAATCTTGTGAATAACCTCATCATATATTCTCCTGAAAATTTTAATAACTTGATTTATGAAATATACTTTTGGATTATAGGAATGATTCCTTATTCCAAATGTTACTATATATATTGCTCAAATTCAAGAAGTTCAAAACATCATCAATGAAAACATAGACTACTTTATCAACATATTCTTTATCAGTTCTGAGGTAATCAATACTATCTAATTTACTTGTTCATATAAAACATATCTTTATAAAATTTTCTGAACATAATGAAAATGTTACGGGTTATCTTCCCTTATTCAAAGTATCACCTTGTAATTAAATCACACTTCCATTAAATCCAAAACATTCAACATAAATTTAAGATCTCAGCCTTTTCTGGACACATTTTGGGCACGTTTTCTGGTACTGTTTGAAGATTTTATGTCTATTTAACTTGTAATATTGTATCGAGGTGCTTTTGGGTGAATGTCTAAGGAAACATAAAGGACAGTTGGTTGTGAACAGTTTTCTTATAGTTTGAAAAACTGTGCAACCAAACCATGCCAAGCATGCAAAATTGGATAGATAGGTTTTCATCATTTTCAAACCGTTTGAAAAACCGGGCAACCATACATTTCTAACCGTGAAAATGGGGATAGAGTGGTCTGCACATTTGGCACACAGTTTTCCCTAACTGCGCATCCCTACCCAAGAAACCGTGTGCGTGGGATTTTTATTCTGAATTTTTTTAAACCACATGAACCCCTAGTTCTTCCATATTCGACTTTGGCTTGGGATTTCCAAATTATTGGTGTCATAGAAGCCTTAAAGATGAATTCAACTATGATCCGAACACCGTTATTTGAGATCAAATTCTCGGATTTAAGATCATCTCTCCTCTAAGTAAGTGGATTTCGTCCTAATGCTTCTCCCATTCCTTCCACAGTATTTATGTAATCTTTTCCTGGAACATCTCCACTATTTCCATGGATCTAAACCTTTGGGTGTATATCTATATCTATGATTGTGGATCTAGATGTATATTTGAAATATATTGACTCCTTGATCTTAATTTTGGTTTTAGGGACTTGGATCTGTTGATTGATCGACAACGTTGTGCCACTCGGATTGTGGGGATTTCTATTTGGCTAACTTATATCCTGAAACTAAGGTAGGTGGCCGAAAAAGAATTCGCGTAGTCATGATTTAGATATGTGTATGATTTTTTATTGTTTTTCTAAATAATCTTGCTTATTAATTTTATAATTGGTGTAATTAGGGATGTGGAATTGAATTGAGTTTCCTCAGTGATTGTTTGAGAATTAAATCATTGAGAAAATGAATCAGGATACCCAAATAGATACATTACAGACCTATTATGGGTTGGGATCTTGTATTTGAGAGATTGAATTGTGAAGTTAAGATAATTAATTTTGGGGGAATTAATTATGTAATATAATTAACTGTGATAATTAATTATGTTCCATGATATTGACCAAGGACACTTAATTAAGGGAATTAATTATGTGCCAATATGTGATAAAGGATAATTAATTGTGAGAATTAATTATGATATGTTGATATTTGATATGGATAATTAATTGTGAAGAATTAATTTTGTAATGAGAATTGTGTTGATTGATTAATAAATTTATGAATTATTTAACTAGCTATGTGATTAGTTCATTTTAAAATTAACTAATGGCATTTGAAATGTTAAACTACTAATTGGATTAGTAAATAAATAATGTAGAAAATTCTTATGAAATAAGGAATGATTAAATGGATTAGATTTTTTTGTGCTAGACATGGAGTTCTATGCCAATTAGAAGATGTGACTTGTACATGGAGTTCCTCCCCAATAGTTATCCAAGAATGAGATTATTGTGTGTTAGGCATGCCGACCTACACCAAATGATAAAAGAAGTAATTGGAATGACAACCTACACTGAACGAGATTGTGTTACTAGGAATAACGACCTACACTAAATACATGATAATTATTAAAGATGATTCAACTGTGATTTTTGGTACTAGACATGATGACCAACACCAAATTAATGACAAAAATGAATGATGATTCAATTGGGAAACATAAATTGAAATAGGTCCAAACTGGTTAATTTAATATTAAATGACATTGTGATAACTATTTCTATTTTGAATTGTATTTATTTCTTCAAAAAACTGCATGAACTATATTTTGACAGGACTTGTTTTAGACACTGTTGGTTTTGGCCTTTTTAGTTATACTCGCACCCTATTTGGGCGACCTAATCAGTACTCAAGTAGAAATTGTTATTGTAGGACATGATAAGTTAAAGGCCTAGGGATAGGTTACAGTTTGGGATTGGAACATGGTATAGGGAACCAGACATGGTTTTAGGCCCTCTTGGGAGTTGTTCTGTCTTTACTTTTAGTTTCATTATATAAACATAACATTTTCATTATCATAATGTGGTTTAACTTTTAGTAAATATTGTATTTTTCATGTTTTGGTTATCATATGACATGTATTTATTTGGGTTATTTATACGCTTCCATCCCTTGTTTATTGTTATTTTCATTCATTGGTGTATTATTCTGTTAAAATAGGGTATTGTCTCTTGAAGAATGACTTACTAGACCCTCACTGCTAGTCAGAACCCTCTAGTATATGGGGAGGTGTGATTTAGGGCATGTGGCCAAGCATCCCAGTGCAACGTTTAGTGACTCCCAGGTCGGGACGTCACAAAGTGTTATGAGAGAGGTTTTTCTTTTCATTATTCTTCGTTTTTGTTACTATTTTGGGAAATTTAGACATGATACTAGGATGGGATATGAATTTTTAATGATCTCATTCATGGGATTTACAAACACATGTGTGGGGGAAAACTCATGTAATCTAGGTTGGACTATTTTGATTGATGTTTTTTGTTACATTTGGATACTATTACACCTTGGGTGATTCAATTGTGATGTGATGCGATATTTGTTTTTATAATTGTTGAATTATTATTTGTGTCCTAAAGAGCCATGATACATGAGTTTGTATGCATCATTCATGACACTCTAGGTTGTTATAGCATTCATTATTCTAGGAACTCATAGGGAAAACATGTTAGGGGTATATTGTTGAACATGAACTTTTTTCCTTATTGTGAGGTTGAAATAATGATGGAAAATGGGAATAAATTGGTAAAACCATTATTTTTTAATTCTGAGTGAGAAATTAATTAATTTCGGAATTAATTAATTTGTGATAATGTGATTAATTTATGGTTGGATTAATTAATGAGAATATTTATACCCTTATTAACCAAGACCTTGGAGTAACATGGTAAAGGGTAGTTATAATGCATCAGTGTTGATTGTGTGATGAGAAAAAGGGGTAAAGGATTTGTGGAAACTTTCTTTGTTGGTTTCTCTTATTAGGTTGTGTTATGTGATCTAAGTCATGTGTTCGGCCTAGTATGGGTATTCTTCCATGATGGTTATTGAGGGAGTGACAAAGGGGTATGGCCTGGAATTAACATACTTACATGGAGCTTGAGGAACCATTGGTGGAATCGGAGGAAGAAGGGGGAGTTCCGAGGGATCATTTCTCATTTAATGAAATTCATGGAGAGATACACAGGGTGGGGTTCAGAAAAGAATGTCTGAATTGACAAGGGATTTTCAGCTACATCACCTTCAAAATTTCACTAGAGAGGGTGTACCTAAGGGAGATTAATTCTATATTAAATCCATAAATATGATACATTACAATTTGGAGACTCCAGCTTATAGGAGGGTCACATTGGCTTCTGACATGTTGTGGGTTTTAGCAATGTTCTGGTAGGACATTCAGGTATGATCTTGACAGACTCATGAGATGTTATGGAAGCACTTTATTGAAAATATATCAGATCACTTCTATCTAGACACACTACGGAAATATAAGGAGTCATATTTTATGAATTTGACAGAAGGAAGCTTGTCCTTAATGGAATACGCTGGACGTTTACTAGATTTATAGTCTTTTTCTCTATCTTTGGTGGCAGATGAGGCTTCTTCGGAAAAATGATTTTAGGAAAGACTTAAGTGTGAGATTATGTCTCACATGAATATCTTTGGGCTAATGAAATTATCGGACGTGGTTCATGAGGCTCTCGTTTTTAGGGGAACATGAAGAAGGCTTCTAGTACTGGACAGGTAGCTATCACTGGGTGATCTGGGAATGTTCCTTCCAAGAGCAGGAAGTGCCAAAATGAGAATATTAGTCATGACAATGTAAATCAAGGTGGAATGTCATGGGGAATTGTTGCACCTGATATTTCTCATGTACTTTTTCACCAGTGCGGTAGGCAAGGAAATTATCAAACACATTGTCCACAACCACTAGTGGAGTGTTGGTTTTGTGGCAAGATGGGACACCAACATATGTTCTTCAGGAAGTAGGGACAAGTCGATGTTGAGGGAGTAGCTGCTCAGAGTCAGAGTGTGGGAAGGGGTTTTTTACACCATATAGGTCTGCTAGCTAGGGTTCTACTAGCAGAGGCGGTAGATGCAGTGGACATGGTGCTTCAGGGAATGAGTACTCCTATCAGCAGAGTGGTTCAACTTAGAGGAGTCAGACGACACAAAAGGGAATAGGGGTAGTGAAGTTACATGTATTACAACCTACACATGTGGATAGTGAGGCTCTTCCATCAATAGTAATAGGTACTATTCTAGTTGCCTCTACATTATCAACTTCTTTGTTTCATGCTAGTGCCACTCATTCCTTTATATTTTAAAATCATGTAAGTGGATTGAGCCTAGAGGTGGTGTTTATGTGTGTGGTGATGAATATCTATACACTTTTGGGAGCACGGTCTAGGGATATCTTTTTATTCAAGGGATGTTCACTAGAGATCAGAGAGTATCCTTTCCTTTGAGAAATGTTTGTCCTTGATAAAAAGGATTTCAACCTGATTATGGGTATGGACTGGCTAGTCACATACCGAGCCCCCATAGATTATTATCACAGAAGAGTGACCTTTGTATCTCATGAAGGTTACCAGAATGTTCACTATGGAGAATGGGATATCCATGTAGGAATACCCGGCCCAGTTACTCATCTATTGGTCGAGCTAATAACCAATGTTTCTAATCTATTACTGGATGATGGGAGTGGTAGGGAATATGTCCATCCACCTGTATTAAAAATGTTTTAGGATGTCTTTCCTCAATAATTTTCAAGGTTTCGACCTAAGAGATATGTGGAATTCACTATTGAGCTCATGTCGGGGGTTGAGCCTGTATCTATTCCACCTTATAGAATGGAACCAACTAAGCTTCATGAGCTCAAAACACTATTGGAATATTTGGAGGATAAAGGGTTTATATGTCCAAGTATGTCTCCTTTGGAATCACCGATTTTGTTTTCAAAGAAGGCTAGTGGGAGTTTACAATTGTGTGTCGATTACCAAAAGTTGAGTAAAATTACTATGAATAACTGATATCATCTACCGCATATCAATGATCGGTATGAACCACTGAAGGGGGATTCTGTATTCTCGATGATCTATTTGAGATAAGGGTATCTTCTTGACAGTGTTTAGACTTATGATAAACCAAGAACAACATTCAGCAGTATGTATGGTCTTTATGAGTTTGTCATAATTCCATTTGGGTTGACAAATTCAGAAATAGTTTTTATGTACTTGATGTACAGGATCATTCCCCTGTAATTAGATCAGTTTGTGGGGGTGTTTGTGGATGACATCTTGGTGTACTCTAAGAATGATTATTATAATGCCCAACATCTTGATATTGTCTTGAGTACATTGAAAGAGCATCGTCTATATGCCAACCTATCTAAATTTTAATTTTGGATTGATAAAGTATTTTTTTTGGGGAACATCATCTCAGAAGAAGGTGCGGTTTTTGACATAGAAATTTGCAAGTAGTGATCTTTTGGGAAGAGCCAATGAATGATTTTAATATTCGATGATTTTGTGTTTAACTGGTTATTATAGGAAGTTCATCCAGGACATTTCCCATTGGGTAGCGCCACATACATGTTTGAAAAAGAAATGGATAATGTTTTTTGTACCTAAAAATGTGAGATTTATTTCCAGTAGTTGCAGATGCTCTTGGAATCATCACCAATATTGATCTTACCTTAGTTAGGTGAGGAGTGCATGGTGTATTATGACGCTTCTAGGGTCGATCACAGAGTTGTGTTAATGCAAGGGGACAAATTTGTAGCATATGGGTCTTAGCAGTTGATTCCACATGAACAGGTTTAACCTATGGTTGACCTCGAGTTAGAAGTAATGGTTTACGCTCTTAAGTCTTGGTGACACTATATATTGTGTGAAAATTTCACAGTTTCGATGGATCACAAAAGCTTGAAGTATATCTTTTCACAGCAAGACCTGGATCTTTAGCTGCGAAGATGGGAGGAGTATATGCAGTCATTTGATTTTGAACTAGCATATACACCCGGGAAGGGGAATAGTATGTATAACGCCTTGAGTAATAAAACACATAGTTAGTTGGTATATGAGTTGAGTGAAGAGTGTATGATAATGATTTTTCTTGAAAAAATGCATTTAGTAGTTCAAGACAGTTAGGAGAGGATGACTCTGGTTTCTATAGTAGTGGAGTTTGAACACTTGAAATGGATCAGGTACAAGTAGTATGATGATCTGGAGTGTTTAGACTATGGGGAGATCTTCGAATGTGGGAAGGCACCTTCAGACTAGAATATTGATGAGGATGAGATCGTCAATGTGAAACATCGGGTTGTTTTCCTATGAGTCTGCGAGAGGAACTCATGCGAGAGTTTTATGATTCAAGGTGGGAGGTACATCCTAGGGTGAAAAAAATGTATCGTGATCTAAGAGGATTGTTTTAGAGGCCATCTATGAAAAAGTATATAATAGGGTTTGTAATAAGATGTCTCATATTTCAACATGTGAATGTAGAGCATCAACAACCTAGAGGCCTATTGTAGCCATTACTTATTACGGAATGGTTGTGGTATGACATGACTACAAATTTAGTTGTAGGACATCCAATGAATCTTAGAAAGAATGATGTTATTTGGATCATTATGGGCTGTCTAAAAAAGGTAGAAAACGTTTTTCCTATCAATGAAACCTTTACAATAGAGTAGTTTGGATAACTGTACGTGGGAGAGGTTGGTTTATTCTTTGGGGTTCCATGGAATATAGTTTCAAATCATGATTGGTGCTTTACTTCATTCTTCTAGAAAGGCTTATAGAAGTAACTTGGAACATGTGTTTTATTATGTACGACATTTCACCCATAGGCAGGTGGGAAGTTGGATTGCACCATACAGGTGTTAGAGGATATGCTGCGATCATGTGTGCTTGACTTTGGTGGTTCTTGGGAGAAGCACTTAGCCTTTGTGGAGTTATCCTATAACAAAATTTATCAGGAAACTATAAATATGGAACCATATAAGGAAATTTATGGTAGACCTTGTAGATCACCGCAATTTTTGTTAGAGGTGGGTGATTCAGAGCTGTTTGGACCGAGTCTCGTTCAGGAGACAGCAGAGCATGTACAGTTGATTCGAAAGTGTATGTCTACAGCTCAGATTAGGAAGAAGTCATATGACGATAAACGGAGATAAAACCTTGATTTTATAAAGGTTGATTGTGTTTTACTTTGGTTGTCTCCTATATTGGTTCAACATAGGATATGAAGGTAGGGAAAGATAGCGCCCAGATTTGTAGGACCGTTTGAGGAGTTGGAGAGAATCGGACCGGTGGTGTACCGATTAGCACTTAAAAATAAATTCAACACTGTGAATGATTTCTTCCATCTTTAAAAACTACGGAGTTATCACCCAGACACTTATCATGTGATTTAAGTGTAAGAGGATGATCTCGAGTGAGATGCATCCTTTGATGAGCATTTGATATAGGTGTTCGATCATAGTGAGAAAGTGTTACAGGGAAAGACCGTGTTGTTAGTTCATGTTTTGTGGAAACATGGAAGTGTACAACATGAAACATGGGAAATGGGAAGTATACATGAGAGCTTAATGGCCCAATATTTTCAGATCAAAATCTTAGATAAGTTCAAGTGTGTAACTTGAGGATGAGCTGTTATAAGGTGGGGAGATTGTATGATCTCGACATTCTCTTGAGTCATCTCAGGCACAATTTCAGGTACATTTTGAACATTTATGTACCTTTAACTTGTAATAGTGTCCTGGGTTTTTTTGGGTGAACATTTAAGGATAAATAAAGTACAATTATTTGTTCATGGTTTGTGCATAGTTTGAAAAACCATGCGAACAAACTGTGCCAAGTGCGCAAAACTGGATAGAGAGGTCCACACAGTTTGTGCACAATTTGACAAACCGTGTGACCAAACCATGACAATCGTGAAAACCTGGATAGAGAGGTCTACATAGTTGGCACACACATTTCCCTAACTGTGTCCCCCTACCTAGGAAACCATTCATGTGGGATATTTATACCGAAAATCGATTTAAAACCAACAAAACGCCTCATTTCATCCATATTTCGACCATGACTCATGCTTGGAAAATACTAGGTGTTCCCAAAACTTCTTGAGGGATTCCAAGGTGATATGAACACCATTCTTTGAGAATGAAATCCCGGATTGAATATCTTCTTGCCTTCAGGTATGTGGATTTCATCTCGATGCTTCTCCCATTATTTTCAATTTCTTTCCTTGATCTTTTCATGGAATATCTCCACTCTTTCCATGGATCTAATCATTTGGGTGGAGATCTAGAACATGGATTGTTGATAAATATCTATATTTGAATTCTCTTGTAGGCTTAATATTAATTTTGATTTTAGGTATTTATAACTGAAACTTAATCTATGACGTTGTACTGTTAGGATTTTGGGGATTTATGATGGGATAACTTCAGTCAGGAAAATGATGTAGGTGGTTGAAAAAGAAAGCCAATAGTCGTGATTTAGATTTGTGAATGAGTTTATAATTTTTTTTCAAAATAAACTTGATGATTGATTTCATAATTAGAGTAATTAGGGATGTGGTATTGAATTGAGTTTCTTTAGTGATTAATTGAGAATTGAATCCCAGAGCCAATGAATGAGGTTACCCAAATAGTTAATTTAGAGATATATTATTGTTTCAGATATTATATTATATATATTGAATTGTGGAGATAATATTATTAATTGGGGGGATTAATAATGAAATAACGATGTTGGCTATGTAAGATAATTAATTGCGAGAATTAATTATATGCCATGATGCTGACCAAAGATAATTAATTTAGAGAATTAATTATGTTCAAAGATGTTATCAAATATAATTAATTGTAAGGACTAATTATGATTTTTTGATATTTGATATGGATAATTAATTGTGAATAAAAAATTATGAAATGATAATTGTGTTGATTGATTAATTAACTAATTAATTAATTAATGAGTTAGGTTCTTAGTAAATTATTGATTTATCTAATGTTCATTGACATGTTTAATTAATTGTTGGATTAGTAAAGGAATAATGTGGAAAATTCTTGTGAATTGATGAATGGTTAAATTGATGAGAATTTTGAGGTGCTATAAATGGAATTATAGAACAATCCGAATATGGAACATGTGCATGGAATCCCTCCCCAATGGTTATCCAAGCTTCAGATTGTTGGGTGTTAGGAATGAAGACCTACACCAAATGAGAAAAGAAGTGCTAGGAATGAAGACCTACACTCAATGAGATGGTGGTGCTTGGCATGACGACCAACACCAAATGAATTTTAATAATGATTAATGATTAAACTAAAATTTTTGGTGCTAGGAATGAGGAACTACCCCAATGAATGACAACAATGAATGATGATTCAATTGGTAAACATGAATATCAAATCATCCAAATGTGTGGATTTAAGATTAAATGACATTGTGATGGATGTTTAAATTTTTCTTTGTATTTATTGCATCATAAAACTACATGAACTATATTTTGACTAGATCCATTTTAGACACTATTGGTGGTGGCCTACTAAGTTGTACTCCCACGCTATTTGGGCTGCCTGATTGGCACCTTAGTACACTTTTTGTTGCAGTACAGGATATGGGAAAGGCCCTGGGATAGATTGCAGTTTGGGATTGGAGTATGGGAGAGGGAACCAGATGTAGTTCGAGACCCTCTTGGGAGTTCTAGTGTCTTTGCATTCAACTTCATTGTAGACACATGTCATTTTCATTTTAAGAGCTTGTTTTAACTTTTAGTAAGTATTATATTTTCTTTTTTAGGTTATCATATGATATTGATTTGTTCTACTTAATTATACTTTTCCAAACGTGGTTATCTTTATTTGCTTCTGTTTGTGTATTATTTAAATAAAAAAGAGTATAGTTTCCCCAAAACCGACTTAGCAGAACCCCACTGCTAGTTGGAATCCTCCAGCATATGGGGAGGTGTTCTTGAGAGAATGTGCCCAAGTAGATTGGGTAACCGTTCAGTGGATCCCGGGTCGAGACGTCATAATAAACTTCTAAATCATTTCTGAAAAAAATAATTTTATATTTCACCATTCATGTAACATAATTTTTTTTTCCAAATACATAAAATCATTTATTATTAAACTGCATCCTTATTCCATTAACAAGGATACTTCATCCTATTACACAATACCTATTTCTTTTTACATTTCATCTATAGTATCTTCATCATTAGCAATTTAACCATTACTCAAACCACCTTGTTCATCCTCTTTAAGATATTTCTTATTGGAACATTGATTTTCATAATGACCATTTATTCCACATTCAAAACAATTAACCATAGATAATAACATATGGAGTCTAATATTCTCACACATTTCATTAACCAAACTCTTTATTTTCTCCTTATAGTAACAAGATTTTCATTCTTATTTTCCATAGTAAAAACATCTTATAGTTCCTCTAAGAAATTCATTTTGGGGATTATTTGAAAATTCTTGACACAAAGATAACCAGATCATCATTCCTCCATGGTCTCCATTACTTGAACTCTTAGGGATCTCTTTTCTTCTCTTCCATAGTGAGTTAGAGAGTTGGTTAAGGTACACATTGTTAATCATGTTCCTTGAAAACTGGTTTGGCATGATTAGAAAATCCTTAAATATTTTCATCGTACCATTTGACATATCATCAACATATTGTTCATCACACTCAATGTTAATGATTTTTTTTGTTAACCCTTTTGCTTAAAACAAATAACAATTAAGTAAAAAATTATTATCATGGTGAGGAATAACATAATCACAAAAACAACTTATATAATGTCTATATTATGACACATTTCTAAAAATATGTCTCCTCAAGATTATCCTAGGTTACTCATAAATAAATCCTATTTAAATGCTTCATGATGGTCCATGAATAATTTGGGAATTCCCAAAACATGTCCCCTGGGAGTGTCAAACTATGTGTACAACAAAGCTCGTTTCCATGTACTTGATTTCCTAGAGTCATGCCAAAAATAGCTTTTTTGAGTATTTACTCCTAGGTGAATCTATGCCAGATCTGTAGCCACTTATAGTATCTAGACATGGATATACTTCTAGGGAACCACCCACTCGATCCTTTACCAAAATTCGTGGACATTTTCCTAAATGTTGAATCATCCTTATAAAAATCTTCAGAGACATCCCTAAACATATCCTTATAACTAGGTATATCACTAATGTATTCTCATAATAGTCCCTAAAGGTTACCTAAAACATAATTATGCTACCAACTATGACAAAATAATCTTGACATGCATAGACATTACATTACATTTTCTGAATACATAAAACATTACAACAACAGACACCTAATGAATGTATTAGTCTAGTGTCTTTGGAAACATGGAATCATAAACACTGGTACATAAGTGAGCATCATTATCTCCCACTAGGTTTTTCTTGACTATAACCCTTCATAGACACATAAAAAATAATATTTATCTTCATAAACTAGGGGAAAAAATATAAAAATGGGTGAGCACATATTCTTAGTAAGGGTATAAAATGGAAACATGTTAACATAAACATGAGAATAGGGGTATGAGAATGTTATCATAATATTAAAAGATCTTAACCTGCATATTGAATATCATAATCATGAATCATTGAAAAAACCACGACTGTTCAAAATACATGAATAATTAGGATATAAAGAACATAAGCCATGAAATCATAATATATGAATGAAACATGGAATTGTGGAAGATAGATAAGCATATAATGTGATTTTTATAGTATCCAAGGAATCTCTTCCAAGACCATATTAGTATTATGGGTTCACTCCCCATACAATATTGGTAGTGAAGTTTCACTCCCATGGTCATGTTAGTAGCATGAGTTCACTCCTCACACAATCTCGGTAGTCACGGTTCTTTCTCATGGCCACGTTAGTACTCGTGGTTCACTCCCACAACCGTCTTAGTATAAATCATGAGATATAAATCAAAACCTTGTTCATTGGTGGTAGATGTAGGTCCCACCCATATCATAATTAAACCATACATACAGTTTCCATAAAATCATAAATAATCATATCATAAGCAATCAAATGAAATGGTTATCCAAAACATTTAATCATATCATAACCTGAGGAAAAACATACAAATTTTATAATCATTTAATCAAAAGAATAACCCATTAAAGAGATACATATTTCATAATCATATGACCCATGAAAGAGAAATGAGTTTCATAAACATACAAACCATTAAAGAGTAATGAGTTTCATAAAGACAAAGACATCAAGCATAACCCATTCAGAGAAAGAATTTTAATTGAACCATTAGATCATTTCCTAAAAATTCATTAGTAACATCAATAGATTTCATCATAGATGTAAACTATTTTTCAATTGACTTTCAAAAAAATTTCATCATTTAAATATCATTTCTTTAAAAAAAAAATAATTTTGAAGTCATAAAACCTTTTGAAAATCATTTTCATAGAAAATAACATGAAAACATATTAAAAAGACTTGAAATAATTTTGAAAATATATTTCCTTGAAATATTATAAAATAATATTCAAAAAACTTTAAGAACCGTTTTCTTTGAAAGCACATTTAAATCATTAAAAAAGTCTTGACACCATCATGAAAATCATTTAATAGAATATAATTTGAAAAACTGTAAATAAATCTTCAAAACCATTTGAAAACAATTTTCAATGAAAATTCATTTTAAAATCATTTTCTAAAAAATTAACATTTTAAAAATGGAATCGAAGCTTCAAAAAAATGATGGAGGGTAGATCTTTACATGATCTGTGAAGTAAAAATAGTAATCCTTTTTTGTAATGTAAACCATAGAAAAGTTACTCAACCAGAAAATGAAAATATTATGCATTTGAAAACATTTCGAAAGGAAAAAATGGTAAAAATTTATTTTAATTATTATAGGATATTATTATAATAATCTTGTAATTCATTTATGGAAGGCATAGTTTTTAAGGAATATAGATTTCTGAATGAATAGATATTAATGTTAGGATTTCTTAAAAACATATTTTTAACTACATTATGTACCAAATATTGAAATGATGATACCAACAAATAAATATATCTTTAATACAAAGAGGAGAACAAAATTAATGAATTTTCATGAGTGATGGATCATATTATTTCATCATATGAATCATAATCACAAAAAATTTTGAAAAGCGATGAGATTATTTCAATATAATCTTATAACATGGTATCTTTTAACTATCCTCCACATGTAAGAAAATCAAATTACATGTGTAACACCTGAGACTTTTATGAGAAATATTTTGTTTTAATGTCATATAAATCATCAAAGGAATCTTTTACTACACACAACACTATATTGTCTTGCTTTACACGCAATCGCGACCTTCTTCGATAGCTTGCGTCGTACGCAATACCGAGTTTCACTAAACAACGATATGCTATTAAAATATTATTAAAACTAGCCGTTATGAATAGTAATACCCACTTTTTTTTAAATTTTGTAAATTTTATTTTTCAAAATGGACTTCATTTTTGGATTCAGAATATCGAAATTATCCTAGGGTGAAATTTTGGTATTTTTTCTGAAAACATTCAATTTTTGATGAATAGTGAAAACGATGTGTTACTATTTAAAAACCGAATTTTTATTTAAATAATTATTATTTTTATTTAAATTTATTTTAGGTCGAAATTGATACATAATACCTATATAAGTTCAATGAAATTCATTGGAGTCATTTTATAATAATTTTAGATATATAAAAAGTTTATTGAACTTTTCACTGTCTTTTACCCACTTTCTAGGAGAATTTGCAAATTTACATAAAACTTAATTTTACCGCTTCTTTGAGTGGAATTTCTAAAATCTGATAGACACAATTAATATCAATGACTAAAATGTGGTTCAATGAGATGAAACTAATTTTTTCTGAATAGTAACTTTTTACTTTTTTTTACCATGGTTAAAAGTAAATAGGGTAATTAAGGGTAAAAGTGATATTATTATTACCCTAAAACTTGTCCTAATTCTATTGGATAAGTGTAAATCGACCAAAAACAACCTTAGGAATAAAATATGACAATTTAGGCCCACTTGGATTAGATTATGACATTTATTATTAATTTATTTAAAGAAGGGTTAAAATAGTTAAAATCATAGTTTAATAACTAAATCATTTTTAATATAGGGTTATACATATGATAAATTAGACTATAAATATTCATTAGAAAGATAAAAATATTTCCTACATAATGGTAGTTTATTTTTAATTTTTAGACTTTAAAAAATTTAATTTATTTATGACACAATGATGATGTAGTAATTATATTATTAATGAAATATTGACATAATTGGTGTTATAAATACCCAAATAAATGTAATTTGAGACTTTTTTTTATGAATTAAAATAATTTTATATGTTAATATGATATGTTAGTATTGATATAATTAACTGTTTTTTAACTAATAGTTCTGTTATAATTTTCCCAAAAATCAATTACCAAATAGTTTCAAAAATGACATAAAATAGTTTTTAAAACAAATATTATATTATTAATTGTTATTTTATTCCTAAAAATCTAAGTTTCAGAAAAATCACTTAGATAAGGTTATATATATTAATAATAAACAACTTGGAGTTCTTTTGGCTTGTTATAGTATATTTATTAACCTTATAGTGTAAGAAAAAAAGAAGACACGGTAAAATTTAAATTATCTAACATAAAGTTAAATCTAAATGATAAAGTTAAAATAAAATCTAATTATGTCTAAATTCTATTTGATGAGAGGATTTATACCCATACCCACCTTATCTTCGAAACAAATAAATTTGGAGCTATTAAAAACCGAATATGACTTTATAATCAAATAATATTTTTAGTTTTTCCAAAGGTGCCCCTCTCCCCCCTTATAAAAGGGCACCTCCTCCATCTCTTCCTCACACCACTTTGAGCCTTCAAGCTTGTCCAACCCCTGAAAAATTATTTTTTACATTTCCCTAGAAACATCTTAGAGGTCATGGTATTCTTCAAAGACCAATTTTAGTGCCCTAAAAGGAGGTCTCAAAGAGGGGCTTCAAAGAAGAGGTAATGTCCGTTACCGATTCTTTCAACTTTATTTCTTCTTCCACATATTCTTATTTAGTTGTTTAATTATGAAGTAATAACATCAGTATCACTCATATACTGATATGTTATTATAAGTATGAAATAACCCTATTTCACCATCTATCCATCCTACGGAAAACGAAATCACCGCGCGTGCGTACGTACGGAATACCGTCTCCACGCCGTGGTGTAATCTATTTTCCACCACCACCTTACTTGGATGGGTATAATGGTGTAAAGAAAAACTATATATGATTATTGTATATTGATATTGATTCTGAAATAGTATATATACACACCAATACAATTCCACGATCATGGGAAAGATATCATCGCTCGTGCGTACGTACGGAATATCGTCTCCACGATGTGATGCAACTCGTTCTACATGATCTTCATTGCATAATGATTATATAAATGAATTTAATGGATGAATATGATATATATTACACAAATACCAATCTGGAAATGAATTATCTATAACCTAAAAAGAAGAATAAGAATTTATTCGACAAAACACGCATAAGAACAAAAAGTAATAAACACCCGAATAACAAGTAGCAATGAAATATTACTAATAAGAAGCTAAGAATATGACCATATATGATATCATAAAAATAATTATGATTCTATAATAAGTCAATGACATTATTTAAATCATTATACAGGAGGTTCAGACACTTACATAACAAATCAGCCCTAAGGTAAGGGAAAATATCACAATCTCATTTTTATCCGAGATTGTTCATACTTTGGTATTTACTGGGGTGTATCTTATCATCCACATCCATGTTTCCTCAATATGTAATAGTATTTCAATCCACCTAAAATTTTTTAAATCCAATTTTACCCTTAGGTGAGTTTTTAGTAAAAGATATGAAACGAATCTTTTGTCATTTTTCGTACGAGGTACTTTTTGACTTTTCTGACAAAAGTACGAGAAGAATGTTTTTTTAACTTATACGGCATGAATGGATTTTTAGAAAATTATTTCCAAGAAGACTCATTTAAAAGTTTTCAAGTTTATTTTTAATCAACTTCTTTTAGTTTAATATTTTATAACATGTTATGAAAGGACATTTTTTTTTGAAGTAGAAAAGATATTTTCCTCAAGAATGGAGTTCAAGTGTTTTGTCAAAATTATTTTCCATCTAAGATAATATAGGGTTCTGTTTCTATCCCTATTATTACATTGATTTGATTATTTTGTGATGGAATTATTTTTATGAATTCCTTTATCTTATATGAATTGTTTTATGGTGTCACGATGTTTAGGAATCCCATTTTTATTACATGGGTTATCCAATGATGTATGATTTAGGATTTTGTCGCACAGATAAGAATGGTATCATTATGAGATGGGTGGGACCTATATCTCTCTCCAATTCATTGGGTAAATATTTATATCTCATGAGATAGACATGGCTAGAATGGCAGGTTAATCCGGTTCAGTGAAACGAGACTGAAACGAGGAGTGAACTCGGTTCAGAAATGGACTTTGTCTACTGAGATAGTCTTGGCAATGAGGCTTGACTACTAAGAAATGATTCTCTATGATTATGTGTGTATGACAAAAAGTTTCATGTTTTAGGTTATTATTATTGGGATTAAATTTCACTACTATGATTTATCCCATGTTATGAAATTATGATCTCTTTTGCAAGTTAAGATTTCCAAAATGATATGTTCTTATGAATATAATGTGATTGATATTTCCTTTGTTTACTATTACGGAGCATTTGAGATCACCCTTTTGTATGTTTTATTTCCCCAGGTCAGGAAGAAGGTTATTAAGTAGGATATGCCAAAAAGGGACTCTAGATATGATGAAATAAATGGAAGACAACGTAGATGATTTATGAACCAGTTGTTTATGTTTCCCAGTTTCTAAAGACATTATACCTATACGGTCCTTTCATGATTTTATTATATGTCGTAATTAGTGTACTTAAATTTTAAAGTATTAGCAATGTATGTAATATATGGGTTGTTTTAGTTGGTATTAGAGGAAATGTATAGTCAAACTTTGGAATCTAGGATGTGAAAGCCTTAGTAAAAAACCTAAGGATATGTCTAAGCATACAACACAATATTAGTGTTTTAGAAATGGACATGAACAACCTATGATAAGACCTTAAGTGTGAGATTTTATTCTTGATTATTTGTTTTTCCCATTATAATTAGTGTTTCGCACAGTATTCTTCTTGGTTTTAGTCAATTGCTGGAACCCGATGGAACTGTGTCAATGTGGAATGCGACGGGAAATGCAATGATTGTCCCCCTGAGCAACCAAACGTTATGGGAGTTGGAATGAAAAATATTTTAGCCATGCTCAAAAAACTTTCTCAAGATATGAATCATGCAGGACATCCAAACGAGCAATAGAAGGAGAAATATTCAATCGAATCCTTCATTCGACAGTGTCCACCCTCATTCAACGGGTCTACTGATCCATTAGTGGCTGAACAATGGATCAGTACTACTGAAAAGATATTTTCAGTTCTTCAATGTTATGAACATGATAAATTCATCTTAGCAGTTTATCATTTTGAGGGTGAAGCCGACCAATGGTGGAATCTTATCAAGAATACGAGGTAGAGGGATGAAATTGAGTCCATGGAATGGGAAGATTTCAAGAACATATTTTTCAATAAGTACTTCCCTTGTTTTCTCTGAACAAAGATGGAGAAAGAGTTTCTTGAACTAAAGAAAAAGGATGATGAATCGGTTGGTACCTACGAAACAAATTTTACAAGACTTGAAAGGTACGCTTCTGGGATTATTATCCATCCTAGGATTAAGATCGATCGATTCTTTAGTGGCTTAAAACCAAGTCTTCGAAGGGCATTATCCATAAGGGACATCAATAGTTACGAGGAAATCATTCGATGTGCTGTCAATGTTGAGATTGAGGTTGGAGTAACCCATAAGTCATATGGGTTTGATAAGAAGATGAATATGGAATTCAAAGGAAAATCTAAAGAACACACTGAAAAGAAGATGAGTTTTTGCTTATGCTGAAAGTGTTGAAAGAAACATGGAGGGAGTTGTCTTAAAGGGACAAGTAAATGTTTCAAATGTGGAAAGGAAGGTCATCGGGCATTTGAGTGCCGCAATGATGGGAAGAAGATCTCTAGTGATGCGAACAAAGAAAAGGCTTCATAGAGTGCACCTCCTACACTTCAATGTCACAAGTACAAGGAAATGGGGAATTATGCTAATCAATGAAATAATACAAGGCTTGTTGATGATGACCGATGTCAACAAACTCTTAAGGCTATAGACAAAGGGAAGTCACATGCAATTTCTATCAGCGATGTGGAGTACGATAACGAAGTGGTAAAAGGTACACTTACCATCCACTCTAAAGTATAAAATGTTTTATTTGATTATGGATCCACCCACTCTTTTATTTCTGAAGAATTTTCTAAGGGTATCGCCATATTACCTCAACAATTAGATGTTGATTTAGCTGTGACAACCCCTAATGGCACAATAGTTGCATCAAAAGTTTATAATTCTTCTCCGATTGAAGTTTGTGGGAAAGTGATTCTGGAAAATCTTGTGATCCTTCCTATAGTGAAATTTTATGTGATTATTGGCATGGATTGGACTTCTTTATATGGAGCTCATATCAATTACCAAATAAGGGAAGATACATTTCATGTTCCAAATCAATCTATGAGCATCTATCAATGCAAGGATGAACATAACCTTCCAGTGGAAATTTCATCCATCTTATGGGTCTTGATTCCACTAAATGAAGGTTATTTATCTCAAATGGTTGGTGATAAAATCACGATTAAGAATATTCCCATTGTACGGGAGTTTGATGATGTATTTCCAGAGGAATTACCGGGTCTTCCACCAAATAGTGAAGTTGAGTTTTCAATAGAACTCGTATCGGGTGCTTTACCTATTTCAAAGACACCTTATAGAATGGCCCCAATTGAGTTGCAGGAATTGAAGAAGTAACTCTAAGAGAATCTTGATAAGGGATTCATACGCCCTAGTGCGTCAACTTGGGGATCACCTGTTCTATTTGTTAAGAAGAAAGATAGATCAATGAGACTCTGCATTGATTATCGGGAACTTAACAAGATCACTATCAAGAAAAAATATCCTCTCCCACACATTGATGACTTATTTGATCAACTACGCGGATCTCAATACTTTTCCAAGATTGATCTTAGTTTAGGGTATCATCAATTAAGCGTCAAAAGGGAGGATATACCAAAGACGACTTTCCATACAAGGTATGGACACTATGAATTTATAGTGATGCCATTTGGTCTTACTAATGCCCCTGCTATCTTCATGGATCTGATGAATAGAGGCTTTAGAGACGATCTTGATCAGTTTTTGGTAGTCTTTATAGACGATATTCGTGTATATTCAAAGAGAAAGGAACAACATGAAGATCACTTGAGAATTATATTGAAGACCCTGAGAAAGGAGAAGCTTTATGCCAAAATTACCAAGTGTGAATTTTAGCTTCAAAAAGTTGCATTTTTGGGTAACATAATCTCAAAAGAGGGGGTATCTCTGGATCCAGCAAAAATAGAGGTTATTGAAAGATGGTCGAGACCAACAACAGTAACCGAGATCCGATGTTTTATTGGTTTGGATGGATATTATCAATGTTTTGTGAAAGATTTTTCATGATTATCTAATCCACTCACCAACTTGACTTGGAAAGAAGTTATGTTTGTTTGGACAGAGGAATGTGAAGCGAATTTTGAGTTGAAAAGAAGGTTATCCATTGAACCTGTACTCACACTTCCTTATAGTGGAGAAAGGTGTGTGATATACAGTGATATATCCAAGAAGGGGTTGGGGTGTGTTCTTATGCAAAATGATATGGTGATAGCTTATGCCTCACGACAGTTGAAAATCCCTGAGAAAAATTACCCAACTCATGATTTGGAGTTAGATGCGGTAATCTTTGCATTAAAGATTTGGAGGCATTATTTATATGGGGAAAGGTGTGATATTTCTACTGATCATAAAAGTTTAAAGAGTATTTTCACACAAAAGGAGCTGAATATGGGCCAAAGAAGATTGTTCGAGCTGATTAAGGATTATGACTGCTCAATTCATTACCACCTTGGGAAAGCAAACAAGGTGGCGGATGCATTATGTCGACAAGACCATGCCAGTTTATCTATGATTAGGATCACAAAAGATCCAATATTTATGGATTTACAGGGGATGGATCTTGGAATTAAAATGGAAGGTGAAAATTCATATCTTTCTCAAATGAATGTTCAACCATCTATACATGTGAAGATTAAAGAGGAACATAAAGAAGATGCAGAGTTACAAAAGAATGTGAGAAATGTTCCTGAATTCAACCTTGATTGTGATGGGATAATAATGTTCAGGAATCGGGTTTGTGTTCCTCCCATCCTAGAATTAAAGAAGGAGCTGATAGATGAGGCTCATAGTTCGTCATTCTCTATTCATCTTCGAAGCACGAAGATGTATAGAGATCTGAAAGAGTACTTCTGGTGGTATGGAATGAAAAATATGTTGCTGAATATGTCTCTCGATGCTTGGTTGGTCAGCAAGTTAAAGTGGAGAGACAAAAGTCTAAGGGGATGTTACAACCATTACCCATACCAGAATGGAAATGGGAAAACATCACTATGGACTTTGTCACCGGACTTCCTAAAACATCCAAAGGCAATAATGTTATCTGGGTCATAGTTGATATTCTTACAATGCCGTCACACTTCATTGCAATTAGAGAAGATTTATCTCTAGATCAGCTTGCCAGGATATATGTGAAAGAAGTGGTAAGATTGCATGGAGTACCACTTTCTTTTATATCTGATCGGCATCCGAGGTTTACCTCGATGTTCTGGTGAGTTCTTCAGCATACTATGGATACAGAGTTGAGTTTCAGCACTACTTATCATCCTCAGACAGACGGTCAGTCTGAGAGAACAATTCAAACTCTATAAGATATGTTGATAGCTTGCTCTATGGATTTCAAAGTTGGTTGGGATCAACACCTACCTTTGGTGGAATTTTCTTATAATAATAGCTTTCACCCCAGTATTTAGATGGCTCCTTATGAAGCTTTCTATGGAAAGAAAAGCATGACTCCAACTTGCTTTGATGATGTTGGGGAAAGAAAGCTATTATGACCTAATCTTGTTGATGAGATGGCACAAAAGGTCAGATCTATTCAACAACACATTAGAGCTGCTCAGAGTAGACAAAAATGTTATGCCAACAACCGAAGAAAAGACCTAGAGTTTGAAGTGGGTGAAAAGTGTTCTTATAAATATCTTCTTGGAAGAGATCAATGATATTTGGAAAGAAGGGAAAGATGAGCCCTAGATATATCGGTCCTTTCAATATACTGGATCGTGTTGAGAAGGTAGCTTACCGATTGGCGCTTCCACTGAATCTCTCTCAAGTTCACGATGTGTTCCATGTATCTCTCCTGAGAAAGTACATACCTAATCCTTCACATGTACTCAGCTCAGAAGTTGTACCGCTAAAACAAGATCTTTCTTATGAAGAACAACCAATAGAGATTCTCGATCGTAGGGAAAAATTCCTACGGAACAAGACCACTCGCTTGGTGAATGTTTTATGGAGGGACCACCAATTAGAAGAAGCTACATGGGAGCTTGAGGATATGACGAGGGAGAGTTATCCTCATCTGTTTTTTACAAAGTGATGAATTTTGAGGGTGAAATTCAGTTTAAGGGGGGTAAAATGTAACACCCGAGACTTTTATGAGAAATATTTTGTTTTTATGTTATATAAATCATCAAATTAATCTTTCACTACACACAACACTATCTTGGCTTGCTTTAAATGCAATCACGACCTTCCTCGATAGCTTGTGTCGTACGTAATACCGAGTTTCACTAAACGACGATATGCTATTAAAATAACATTAAAACTAGCCGTTATGAATAGTAATACCCACTTTTTGAAATTTTTTAAATTTTATTTTTCAAAATGGACTTCATTTTTGGATTCGGTATATCGAAATTATCCTAGGGTGAAGTATTGGTATTTTTCTGAAAACTTTCAATTTTTGATGAATATTGAAAACACTGGGTTACTATTTAAAAACCGACTTTTTATTTAAATAATTATTTATTTTATTTAAATATATTTTAGGTCAAAATTGATACATAATACATATATAAGTTCAATTAAATTCATTGGAGTCATTTTATAATAATTTTAGATATATAAAAAGTTTATTAAACTTTTCACCGTCTTTTACCCACCTCCTATAAGAATTTGAAAATTTACATAAAACATAATTTTACCGCTTCTGTGAGTGGAATTTGGAAACTCCAAGAGACACGTTTAATATGAAGGACTAAAATTTGGTTCAATGAGATGAAAATAATTTTTGGTGGATAGTAACTTTTTACTTTTTTACCACAGTTAAAAGTAAATAGGGTAATTAAGGGTAAAAATGATATTATTATTATCACCATCACACATTACTAATTCTATTGGATAAGTGTAATTCGACCAAAAACAACCTTAGTAATACAATATGACCATCTAGGCCCACTTGTATTAGATTAGGACATTTATTATTAATTTATTTAAAGAAGGGTTAAAATAGTTAAAATCAATGTTTAATAACTAAATAATTTTTAATATAAGGTTATACATAAGATAATTTTGACTATAACTATTCATTAGAAAGATAGAATGCTTTCCTACATAATGGTATTTTATTTGTAATATTTAGACTTTACATAATTTAATTTATTTATGATACAATGATGACGCAGTAATTATATTATTAATAAAATATTGACATAATTGATATTATAAATACCCAAATAAATGTAATTTGAGACTTTTTATGAATTCCAATAATTTTATATGTTAATATGAAATGTTAGTATTTATTTTATTAACTTTTAGCGAACTAATATTTCTGTTATGATTTTCACAAAAATCAATTAACAAATAGTGTCAAAATTGACATAAAATTGTGTTTAAAACAAATGTTATATTATTAATTGTTATTTTATTCCTAAAAATATAAGGTTCTTCCAAATGACTTAGATAAAGTTATATATATTAAAAATAAACAATGTGGGGTTCGTTTGGCTTGTTATTGTATGTTTATTAACCTAATAGTGTCAAAAAATAAGAAGACACGGTAAAAGTTAAATTATCTAACTTAAGGTTAAATCTAAATTATAAGGTTAAAATAATAATATAAACTTGTATAAATTATATTGGATGAGTTGATTTAGACCCATCCCCACGTTAGCTTCAGAAAAAATCAATTTGGAGCTATCAAAAACTGAATATGACATTATAATAAAATAATATTTTTAGTTTTTTCAAAGGTTCCCCTCTCCTCCCTTATAAAAGGGCACCTCCTCCCTCTCTTCCTCACACCACTTTGGGCCTTCAAGATTGGCCAAACCCTGACAAATTCTAAGTTCCATTTCCCTAGAAACATCCTAGAGGTCCTGGTCTTCTTCAAAGACCAATATTACTGCCCTAAAAGGAGGTCTCAAAGAGGCGCTTCAAAGAAGAGGTAATATCTGTTACCGATTCTTTCAACTTTATTTCTTCTTCCACATCTTCTTATTTAGTTGTTTCATTATGAAATAATAACATCAGTATAACTCTTATACTTATATGTTATTATAAGTATGAAACAACCCTATTTCACCATATATCCATCCTACGAAAAATGAAATCACCGTGAGTGCGTACGTACGGAATATCGTCTCCACGCCGTGGTGTAATCTATTTTCCACCACCACCTTACTTGGATGGGTATAATGGTTCAAATAATATCTATATATGATTATTGTAAAGTGATATTTATTCTTAAATAGTATACATACACTCCAATATAATTCCACGATCATGGGAATTATATCATCGCTCGTGCATACGTATGGAGTACCGTCTCCACGATGTGATGCGACTCGTTCTACATGATCTTCATTGCATAATGATTATATAAATGAATTGAATGAATGGATATGATATATATTACACTAATAAAATTCTGTAAATGAGGTATCTATAACCTAAAAATAAGTATAAGAATTTATTCGACAAAACACGCATAAGAACAAAAAGTAATAAACAACCGAATAACAAGTAGCAATGAAATATTACTAATAAGAAGATAAGAATATGACCATATATGATATCCTAAAAATAAGTATGATTCTGGAATAAGTCAATGACATTATTTAAATCATTATAAAGGAGTTTTAGACACTTACGAAGCAAATCCGACCTAACGTAAGAGAAAATATCACAATCTCATTTTTATCTGAGATTGTTTATACTTTGGTATTTACTAGGGTATATTTTATCATCCACATCAATGTTTCCTCAATATGTGATATTATTTCCATCCACCTATAATTTTTTAAATCCAATTTTACCCTTAGGTGAGTTTTTAGTAAAAGATATGAAAGGAATCTTTTGTCATTTTTCGTACGAGGTACTTTTTGACTTTTATAACAAAAGTATGAGAAGAATTTTTTTTAACTTATACGGCATGAATGGATTTTTAAAACATTATTTCCAAGAATCTTCCTTTACAAGTTTCAAGTTTATTTTTAATCAACTTTTTTTAGTTTAAAATTGTATGACATGTTAAGAAAGGAAAATGTTTTTGAAGTAGAAAGGATATTTTCCTCAAGAATGGAGTTCAAGTGTTTTATCAAAATTATTTTCCATCTAAGATAATATAGGGTTCTGTTTCGATATCTATTATTACATTGATTTGATTATGTTGTGATGGAATTATTTTTATGAATTCATTTATCTTATATGAACTGTTTTATGGTGTCACGATGTTTAAGAATCCCATTTTTATTACATGGGTTATTCAATGATGTATGATTTATGATTTTGTAGAACACATAAGAATGGTATCATTATGCGATGGGTGGGACCTATATCTCCCTCCAATGAATTGGGTAATGATTTATATCTCATGAGATAGACATGGCTGGAACAGCAGGTTAATCAGGTTTTGTGAAACAGGACTAAAACGAGGAGTGAACTCGGTTCAGAAATGGACTTTGTCCGCTAAGATAGTCTTGGCAATGAGTCTTGACTACTAAGAAATGATTTTCTATGATTATGTGTGTATTCCACAATGTTTCATGTTTTAAGTTATGATTTTTGGGATTACATTTCACTACTATGATTTATCCCATGTTATGAAATTATGATCTCTTTTGCAGGTTAAGATTTCCAAAATGATATGTTCTTATGAATATGATGTGATTGATATTTCTTTTGTTTACCCTTACTGAGAATTTGAGCTCACCCTTTTGTATGTTTTCTTTCTCCCGGTCAGGAAGAAGGTTATTAAGTAGGATATTCCAAAAAGGGACTCCAGATATGATGAAACAAATGGGAGACAACGTAGATGATTTATGAACTAGTTGTTTATGTTTCCTAGTTTCTAAAGACACTATACCTATACGGTCCTTTTATGGTTTTGTTATATGTTGTAATAAGTGTACTTCAATTTTGAAGTATTAACAATTTATGTAAAGTATGGGTTGTTATAACATGAATCTTAAAATATTATTAATTGAATAATATTGATTATATAAATAATAAAATTGGAGTATTAAGATATATTTGAAAAATATTGGTTTATAACATGGCATGTGTCTCAAGGAATAAAAATTGAGAGAAAATTAGTTTAAAGAGTTTGTAACTTCTGAAATATGAATCCCATGATTTTAATGTTAAAAAATGGATATTTAAATACCCATATATTTATGTATAAGAATAATATAATACATATATGGTAAGTATAAACACAACCGAAAAGTTATGGGTGGTGAATAAACCATGTATCTCAAGAAAATAAAAGATAAATGAAATCCCCTTACCTTATGTCATGACACTATTCGGACTCATAAAAAACTAATGTATAAGAAATATAAATTTATTATAAATCTACAAAATAACCATATTATTTCAACAAATACCATATATGATTTTATTATGACTTTATATTACCAACTCTTCAACAATTGTATGTTAAGGTTTCACATTGGGTAATATCCTCTTGGTTCTTCGCATGTATCTTAATTTGTCATATCTTTGGTCATATTATATATATCACGATTTAAATAATTTAAAACATTATCTAAATATAATTTATATTAAGTAAGTTTTTATTACAATAATACTCATAATATAAAAGTATCAAATGGAATACACCGTTCATGGAGACTATAGTCCATACGTAGACATGAAGAGTGTTTTCGTTTAATTTTCATAATGAAATAATGAACATAAAAATCATATATGTAAATATATATATATCATTATTAAAATAGATTTATTATATTATATATATCATATATATTCACTATATCCATCCTTAATACATTCTATATAATGTATGAATGAATCATGTTTCTTTGAAGGGGTGATAGTCCACAGTCCCTCAAAAGAAATTATCGTATTAGAAAAAAATGGAAATTATAATGATAAGTAATGAAAAATAATTAAAAATGATTAATGATATAAAAATATAATATATATATATATCATCCCCAACCTAGAATCTATCAAAGTAGTGTTCTGTGCTGGGTCGACACATGACCTCAAGAGCACCTCCCCGGCACACCAGAGGTTGCCCACTAGCAGTGAGCGTATAATAAGTCACGTGAGGAGACTATACCCCTTTTCCTAAAGTAATCCATAGAAAAAACATTAAAAAAATGGAAACAATATGAAATAACCAATAAATATGCATAAGAAAACATATCCTAGTAGGGTACATACCGAAAATGAAATACAACCATGTCATGCCATACTAGTAGTGCAAAGTGAATAAATCCAATAATAAAACAAATGGAAAAATCCCCAAATGGGCCCCGATTCTATTTATGAATCCTTCTCCATGTACATCCCTAGCCCAACTCAACATTGAAGATTTAGTCCCTTGCCCTCATCCAAACCTGCAACCAGGAGATCTGCTCGGGTACCCAACAGTGGCCTGAGCAGGGTTTGAGTACAAAACTCACTAGGCCACCACAGACAATGTCTAAAATATATCTAGTCTAATAGATAGTGCATGATGAACAAAATAAATTTTCTGTAAACAACTGATAGTTCGGGTTCCATAAGCTAACAAAGACAATTTAATTTATTCCTATCATTTATCTAAATTACATTCCTTATACCATATTCAATACTAAATCCATTTAATCACAGGTTCCATGGGCTAGGGTAAAATATAATCTACACAGGGGTATAATGAAATAAATCACAATGCATAGGGTAAATAATTCAAGTTTCTATCTAACTAGGGATACATGTATCAAATAAATACATTTTCCTCACCTTGAATCCCCAGTCCGGGTGGAATGCAATCGTTATGGGAATAGAGCATCCATCCCCTTCCATATCACCTGCATTTTTGGGTGGAGTTTATAGCATCAGTCTAACATGACCCTTGGGCATGGAACCTTAAGTCAATACCCCAATCTATCATTCCATGTGCACGTTCTTATTTATCAAGTCACCACAACCATACTATAACACAATCAATCATATTTAATGACAATATAATTCAAAATACATGACCACAACATGGTAAATAATATCATACCCTAACCCATTAACATCTTTGCTAAGTAAAATTCATATCCATCTATCCCAGCCTGCAATCCATTTTTTTCATTTTCTAAAAATCCAATTAATGGGTAACCGATAACCAAACCGAAACTGAACTAATAGTCTAGATCGGCGGTCATGGAACCCGCATACAAGATTACAATTCAAATTTCAAAATTCAAAAATGAATCGCACCCTGCCATCGTGCGCCTCCACCAAAGAAGATCCCCGACAAGACTTCATCGGCAAACTAACGACGTCTCCACTCAAACAGGCCGTCATCCAAATTTTAAACAACCAAAACAACCAGAAAGCAGATCAAATCCAAACAAGTTCATAAGTCCAACACACAATAAGCTCATGCAGGTCAACTCACTAGCACAGATCTGCTCCTCCACGTTCATTACCTCAGACAGAAAATGAAGGTAGTAACAATCCATACTGTTGGCCAAAAACTCAAACCAGAATCATCACAGAAACAACGATGACATCGACTCATCACACAACCAGAATCCAAAATCATGTTAATATGGAAAACGAACCAAAACTGAATGGAGGGACTCCCAAATACCTCTGCAAGAAAACCTCATTGATGACCATAGCCGCAAATCTCATCGTTGCCTTCGAACCCACACGCAGAGAACAAATCATCTTAGCACACCCACATCCGACACGAAACACGACATCAACCCCTAAGTCGGGACATCTGTAAGTCGAAATTGAGGAGACGATCCTCCACGACACCGGTGATGTCAAATGAATCACCGAGGGAGACGATCATGCACGACGCCGCCTGGAGGATTAACACCTAATTCTCATTTATTATCCCATTCAACAATTTCATCAACTCCCTTGTTACGTATCATTATCATATTCCCATTTTCCATTCCATTACTAAATTAAAATCTCACCATTTAATATGCACTAATCCCCTAAAACATTTTTATCCAAAATCTATTAAACAATTTTTATAACCCCATTTGACCCAACTTTCCCATTTTTAGGTCATTCCCAACAACACCTTATGCCTTATAACCCTAAGAATATCTATTATCATTCCATTTAAAAATTATAAAATTTTTAATACACATTATACATGGGCTACACACTTTAATTGACAAACCCTATCATTTTCCTATCACTATCTAGGTCTGGGTTTACCAGCGCACCCCATGGGTGGACCTAAAATGGTTATCCCTCCTCAATGCATCCCATAAAGATTTTCGGGGTTTCAAATGGCCAATTAGACACCCCAATTTTTCAAACACTCCAGTGGAACCAACAACAAAAATAGGGAAAATAAGAACATGAGATTCTATGCACGAATCAAAAATAAAACTAAGGGATAATACTTGTAGACAACCTACCTCAAATCTGTTGATGAACGCAATAATAATCTGGGTCGTAGATCCGGATTCAAGCACCCCTTGAATCCCCTACTCAGTTATTCGATCTGCAACCAATAGTTATCCAAACTTCTTAGGGGTGAAGGAGAATCACCCATGGGAGCTCTTGTGAGGTTTTGTTCATACCTAGGGTTCCAAGGAGTATGGGGGAGGAAAATCATGAGTGAACATAAAAATAATGGGGTGGAATTTTTATAATTTATTTAAAAGTTTCCATGTTTCATGGATTACCCACCAATTTTCCAAACCGTGAGAAAACTGTGCTGAGGAAACTTCTTACACACCCTTATCTTGCATGATTTTCCAGACCATGCACAAACTGTGAAGATTGCTACTACCATCATGGGGTCCCGTTACAAAGTTTTCCAAAACTGTGTGGATTTCCCAGAGATCCTGTTTTTGACCTTTTTCATTTCTCGAACCGCCAAAGCGATCCCAAACAATCTTAAGGACTTTTAAACACATATCTTGTCAAACAAAATGAATAGGACCAAGCCAAAACTTACAGAAAACATACCTTAAGACGATCTAGGATCTGACAACCTCCCCACCATATATCGACTCATCCTCAAGATGCTCTCTCAAGAATCACTAACTTATCTAACAAGGTATCATGCCACAAGGCCTGCCTATCCAATACCACCATCCAAGTTTATGTTTGTACATCACAAGGTTTTCAAACATAGATCAAAGCCATAGAATTGTCCCTCTAGTCATCTCCACCAAAACCCACAATACGAACTAGAAAACTACTCAAGGATGCATCGACATCACCTATACCCAACCACAAGAACATCATAGATAACACATAGACAACCATTCCTTACCCCCTACACATGGAAACTTTTACACAACATCCCATCATCATGGAGAAACCCATCAGCCCAATCCACTGTATTACACCTGACCCAAATCACATGGTGTCATTTTCCTGTTCCCTCAACACTAATGGTGACCAAACATGATATCACCCAAAGGGAAACAAATTGTCCTTCCAACCTCATTTCCTGAAGATTTCATTCCACAACTATATAACCAAATGAAACCCAAAACACTTGGGTATTCGACCAACTAAACCCATACCAAAGTTCTCTATCAGGGTTAACACACCTGAACGATGACCACTCGAGTCATTTCAACCTGATACTCTGGTTGCATCTTCAACTAGCCATTTATCCATTATGGTTCACTCCACCATCTTCGGTTACATGGAACCTCCACTTTTGAAAAAATCCCACTCAAACCTCAACCCTACATTCACATCACTGGACATGTTCCAACTAACTGAACCCCAACATTCATAAGAGCATTACTTTTACTTGGCATCCAGCTGTACCATCACACGAATTTCAGAAGACATCCCTACACTATCCATTCAATGACTAAGATCATCCTAATCTCACTCAAGTAAAAAATCATTTCAAAAAGTAAATTTATGTCACAATATGAACCTAGTGGTGGGTCACTCTCAGTGCACCCATTCAAGTTTACCATCTCAGGTCAGACCATAGCCAACTGGCATATCCCAGAACACTAACTCTTCGCTGATGGTATGATACCCCTATCTCAACTAACCAATATGAATATTAACTTGAAGACTATCATTATCTTCCCATGCACCCACTGAGGTAATTTCCTGAATTCCATGATAATTTCATCATCACAGCATTACCACCGTCCAGACTGTCACTGTCTTCACCCTTGGCATGACACCCCATCACATGGCCAAGGTTCACCCAACTTCAAGATGTTCTAAAACCACCCAAGGGTAAATTTCCTAAGCATAACCCTGATAATTGTTAGAGTAATATAACCTATCATATATTGAAATAACCTATTGTAATAACTAACGACACCCTTCTACGACTTCAGCATAGACATCAGAAGCTTAAAACAGAACCACCCTGATCCCACAATCAATACATGGATAATCAGTCACTACACTGATATCCCACATCTCCTCTCTAAGGATACTAACAAGCACACTACAAGTTCCTCATTGTAATCATGGTGCCACTACATAATCTTGATATTATCCTCTCAACATCTAAGACTGACTTATCACTCCCTACCTTAGGAGTGTTATTAACACTGCTCAGAAGAGGTATTCCAACAGCTGCATCTTATACCCAATCACAAACTGAATCACAAACTTATACATGGATTTCCATATTGTTCCCAAAACTATAAAATGAACAACATTTAATGCCCATTCCTGGCTTCTGTGAACACCACCCATGACATTTGTCGACATGCAGTCTATCCTTGGGACCTCATGCCAAGCCATATAGGGTGAACATCCTGTCATCAAACTCTACACATGTTTCTTCCAAGAGCATAAACCCCATGAAATCCCTCATACGAACAAAAACATTCATTTATCTTGGTTTGATCCATATCTTCTCAATCTACCTTTGATTATACCTGATATTGGGGCAGAATCGCCACTAGATGTGGTACGCTAAGATGTTTTTGAAGAACACCACTACCAATTTTTTCATTTCTGATGTCAAGCTATGGGACACCATAACCTTCTAGGTATCTTGGGATTCCCTGTTGAATGTGTCTCATCAACACTTAACCACCACCACTCAGGTGTGATTTCCAACCAGGTTCAACCATCACTCGACAGCCAAACTACCAAGCAGTCATGAACCAACGTTTCATATGGAACTACTTCCACCACACTTCTTTGGTCCTTGTGATTTGTCCCTCCTGGCTAACAACAGAAGCACAATGATCTACCACACCAATAAAACCAACCGTCTCACCCAAAAAAAATCATCTTACATATATCAGATCACCCACTTACTTACCTAACCATGTCTCTTGGTTAGTCTGCCTCATCAAAACTGAGGCAGCTTCTGAATCTCACCCAACAACCAAACCATTAATACTAAAAAGATAATCCATGTGACCACCCTCACCACAGCTCTCACCATCGATCAATAGAATATAACCACACATTCGCCACCATTGTCTTTTCTGATTGAAATTTATTTCCAGACCTCTATTAATTCTCACCAAAATAGGTGAGTCAAGAATTCTTATGGAAAAACTCTCAAAAACAAACCATACCTCCTGTCATAATCAGTAAGGTTTTCTTATGAAATAACCAGGAACAAATATACGATTCACAAAACCTAGGGGTACTTAGTATGAATTGAAACCCCCTCTGAATCATCTCTCGTGCTTTATATTCCATG
Source organism: Viscum album (assembly GCA_963277665.1). Classification (NCBI taxonomy): domain Eukaryota; kingdom Viridiplantae; phylum Streptophyta; class Magnoliopsida; order Santalales; family Viscaceae; genus Viscum; species Viscum album. The sequence continues at coordinate 242,617,393 of OY728135.1, read as the reverse complement.
GTACTTGAACCTATATCCAATCCCCCATGAGAACACCCTTGATTTTTAGAAACTATCATCACATAAGCACAACTCGAGAGTCACAAACAGCCATCAACCTTCCCACATAGCCCTCAAGGATAATCCTTCCCCAAGGGACACTATGAGTCCCACTATCAATGTACAAAACATCTACATATGCAGCACATGCCCAAAACCACTAAAAACCCTGTCCAAACTATATCATAGGTCACCTTGATGGTTGAATGATACAAACTGCCTATATTGGAGTCACAACCAAGATAAGCCATTAGTCATCCCTCCAAACCATACTTATCATGACACAAACAAAGAAATGCTTTTGGATGGAACTCCCACTCACATTCCAATGACCATTCTGCCTAGCACACCAACAAAACTCCAATATATGTTCCATGCCAATGGTGTACACATTGATCAGCACTATGAGAAATACATCCTCTTAATGTTTCAAAACACAACTTGTAAGGTATCTACTCACAAGGTCACCAAGACCCAGACACCATCTTTATGGTCCAGCATGTACTCTGTACGGTCATGAACCACAAGATTTTCCAGACTCTCATTATCGAACAATTCCTCGCAAGACAATGATCACCACCCCACCAAGGGTTACCAAAAAACACCACCTGGGCCATAACATAACTGACAAGGCCTCACAATCCAATTCCAAAGTCTCAGTCTAGGGCACTCTCACTGTCCAAACCTATATATAAAAGGGTCCATCTAACCATAAATTTGATACCCACTGTTGAACTCAATCATTCTCTTTTTAACTTATCATTCACTCGACACATAGAAAAATGACCAACTGGATTTAAATACAGATATAAAAACACCACTCTATCAACTGTAAACAAACCATTCTTCATAATTTATCCCAACAGTTATCATCACACTTTTAACACTACCCTCTACCATACCTACCATAGGTCATGGTTCGCATGGTGTAACCGATTTACTTAATTACAAGTCTCTCATAAACACCTCTTCAAACCAATTACTTTTTTACTAGACAATCCATTTCTCTTGGGCATGTCACCAATTTTACAAATTGTTACAATCATCATTTTAGTCTCATTTAAACTTTTCATTAGGCAAACTCAATAACCACTTTTCCATCACAACACAAATCTTTCACTTTTGTAAACCATTCAATATTTACAAATTATCAAATCCAAAAAAATTTACCCGGTTATAACATTTCTATATACACATTATTACTTAACTATTTATTGGGATTATTTTCATTCACCCACTTTCACTTCCATTATTAGGTATCATTATCTGCATAATTATCCATGAAGTAAAAAAAAATTAATTCTACTCTCTATGCCCTATACACCCATCCCATGTCTGTGCTTATAACAATGTGTTACACCTATATCATTAGCTTACTAAAATTATGCATGAATGCATAAACTCATGTGGTCTAGAAATGATCCAAATATAATAAATTATTCAAACCCCAGAACATATGAATCACCCAATGGTGAAATATCTTTCTACTGTAACACCACACATCATGAACAAAAATTCCCACCATGGGTGACTTGTGTTTTACCTCCTACATGGGTTAACTACACCCAAGAACATGATCATTACCAAGGACCAACATATCTTAATCTCATGTATACCATTGCAAAATAGTAATAAATAAAAAAAAACTCCCTCTAATACCACTTTGTAACATCCTCTACCTAGAAGCCACTAAACTGGTGCTCTGTGCCATGTCGCCACATGACCTCAAGTGAGCCTCCCCATATGCCATTGGTTTCCTACTAGCGGTGAGGTTCTAAAAAGTCATGTGGGGAGACTATACCATCATTACCAGAGTATGAAAAAAACCCAATAAAAATTATGGAAACTATATGAAAAAACTAATAAACCTGAATAAACATTAATTTCCCAGTAGGGTATAGACATAAAATGAAATACAACCATGCAATTTCATACTAGTAGTACAATGTAAATAAACCCCCAAAAAATTGACAAATATTAAAATGGGTCCTGACTCTAAATTTTAATCCTTCTCTATGTACATCCTGAGCCCAACTCAACATCCTAGAGTGGGGACCTTTCCCTCTTCCTATCATGAAACCAACATATCTTCTCAGGTACCCAACGTCGGCCCGAGTAGGGTGTGAATACAAATATTAGTAGGACACCACCAACAATTTCTAAAAAATATCATGTCTAATAGATAGTGCATGAAAGTAAAAAATAAATGGTATGTAAACTAGGGAAATTTCGGGTTCCATATGTTAACAACGTTCATTTAATTTATTACTAGCATTTATCCCAATTATGTTCCTTATTCCATCTTCATTACTCAATCCATTTAATCACATGTTACCTTGGTTAGGATTAAATATCATCTACACAAAGGTATAAGTCAATCAATCACAATGAATATGGGAAATAAATCATGTCCCTGTCTCAATATGGATAAACATTTTACATCAACACATTATCCTCACCTCGAAGCCTTGGTCTGGGTGGAATGCAATCGTTAGGGAAATACAGTCTCTGTCCCTTTCCCTAACCTATGAGTTTTGGGGTGGATTTTAGAGCCTCGGTCTAACTTGAACCATGGGCACAAAACCTCAATTAAATAACCTACTCTACCAATCCTTGTTCTCATGCCTATTTATCAAGTCACCACAACCATACCATAACACAACCAATCATATTCAATGTAGTTAAAATTCACAATACATGACAATAAAATAGGAATTAATATAATACCATAAACCATTAACACATTTACTAGTTACAATTGATAGCCATCTAACCAAATTCCCATTCCCGTACCCAATCCCATTAGGTATATTAAGCAACCCCCATGCCTTAGTCAAAGTCATCATTGACAATTCATTGACCCATTTTTTCCATTTATCATTTCACAAGCATATACCCACTTATTCATTTCAAGTATAATTATCATATCACATAACACAAAAACATTATTACATTCATTAATTTAGGTGTAAAACCTAATTCTCATGTATTAACCCATTACATGATTTCATCCATTCTATTATTATATATCATTAACATAGTCCCATTTCCTATTCCATTATCTAATTTCAAGCTCACCATTTAATAAGCACTAGTCCCCTTAGCAATTTCTAACGAAAAATCATCAAAATATTGATATAACCCCATTTAACCCAACATTCCGATCCTAATGTCATGCCCAACATCCCCTTATTACATATAACCATAAGAATCTTTATTATCATTACATTTACAACATAATAAAAAATTAAAACACATTCTACAAGGGATTAAAACGTTACTCAAAGAACCCTAACATAACCCTATCTCTATATAGGTCTGGGTTTACCAGCGCACCTCATGTGTGGACCTAAAATGGTTAATACCACCTTCATGCATCCCACATGGGTATTGATGGTTTTAATTGGTCAATTAGACACACTATTTTATCAAACACTCGAATAGAACCCAGAACACAATTAGGGAAAATAATAACAAGATCCTCCTTGCACAAATACAAAATAAAACTATGGGATAACACTTGTAGACCACCTACCCCAAATCAATTAATTAATGCCATCTTAATAAATGGCTTAGATCTCGATTCATGAACCATATATTCCCTAACCTGTGCATTCGATCCACATATAACGATGCTCCAAATGGCCTTTAATCAAAGGAGAATCAGCATTGGGAGCTCTTGGGAGTTTTGGATCATCCTTAGTGTTCTAAGGAGGAAGGGGGAGGAAAATCCCAACTGAACATAAAATTCCCGGGTTGGCACTTTTTTATGTTTCTTAATTGTTTCATGTTCGCATGATTTACCAACACAATTTTCCAAGCCGTAAACAAACCCTACGGAGAAAACTACCCACACACCCTTCTCTCGCATGGTTTTCCAGATCGTGCGCAAACCATGTAGATTATTACCGCATATATCGTCTCCCCTCACACATTTTTCGAAACCATGTTCAGACCATATAAATTTTCTAAAATCCCTTTTCCACCTTTTTCTTGTCCCGAACCTCTGAAACACCCCCAAGCCTTATTAATGACTTGGGAAACACTTATGTAGTCCAAAATGAAGAGGGCAAGCCAAAAAAACAAAAACATAAATTATAACAATCCAGGATCATAAAATATAACATATATAAATAGAGTTTCCATTATATCTTCTACCATGAGATCTAGTTAAATAAAAACGAATAATCATCATTAAGTGAGGTGGTAGACCTTTATTAAAGTAAACCGCATGTTCGTTACCCATTAAGTGGATGTGTGTGTAAGCATAGTTTGAATACATTGAATAAAAACATCCTAATATATTTAGGATTTTTTTTGTTATACAAGCATCTAATAATATTATTTTATGGACTAGAGAAATGAAATGAAAGAAAAGAGTTTGAAGGAGGGTGTTGCCTTATGATCAGGTGACCCCTTTTAGTTTATGCCCAAAGGCTTGTAGGGATGCTTATTTGACCAAAGAGAGGATTAAAGGTCAAAGGGAGAAATTTTTATCAGATATGTGGGTAGAGTTTTTTCAAAATAATGTGGATTAAGATGTGTGAGGATATGGTTGGAGAGGAGGCCTTTTATAATGGAGGAGGTGTGCCACTCTTGTGGTATTTCAAAAGAAAGGAACCATACCCACCTTTTTTTGTATGTGGTAAAATATTTGTTTAATGTAGATACAATTGAGGATATAGTATAAATAAGGTAATACAATGGATATGGTACATGTTTATAGGTCATTTTGGGTCTTAAATTTATGTTTTATTCTTTAGTTAAACTAAATTTACCCTCAATCATTGTAATTAATTCTAATTAGTTGAAAAATATTTTTGATCAACAATTATGTTAAAATTATTATAAAATAAAAATTATTATGATTCCAAATATGGAATCCATTTCTTAATATACAAATTTTTGAATTAGAAGAAACTAATTTGAAAATAATCTAATAGTCGAGTCGACAATGCATATTTTTAATGAAATAATGTTCAAAATATTACTTTGTTATTATAACCAATTTCAAATTATAATTTATTATAATGACCAAAAATTAAAAATATGGTAAAAATATTTTATAAATAATCTTTTAAACCAATTTAAAATATAATTTATCCTTATAATAAAATTATAAAAAGGCATAGTTTTGGATTAAATTCTAGTATTTTTAATTAATCATTACAAATTTAATCCTTACATAAGTATATCGAAAATTTATCCTATCATATTTTTTATGTTTATATTCCAATATGTAGCTTCTTTTAAGATATTAAATCTAAAGGTTCCAAAAAATGGATTTAAAATGGGGTTCCCATTAAAAGTCAGTAAAACTCCAAGTAAAAAAAATATTGGGTTTTAAGCATAAAACTAGGCATGTTTTATCATTTGCCATTCAAATATATTTTTTGAATATAAAAAATATTTTAATGAATTTTTATTTTATATTTTTTATTAATAACCCTCTATAATTTTAGTTTATTTAATTTATCAGTATATAACAACTTTCTGAGCATTATAAAAAAATATTTCCTTTATATTCAATTATTTCTTTTATTTTAACTTCTAATTAATTGGTAACCAATGAATTAATATTATAATTTTGTAAAACATATATTTTCCATAATTTAGTTAATATTATTTAAAAATTATAATTTAATATCTAGTTTTTATCTTATTATATTAAATCATTAAATTTAAATATTATATTATTGTTCCGAAATCCTTAGTCATGCGTGTAATGCAAGACATTGGACAAGTCTTTATTTATCATAATTCATGATAACCTTGGTGTTCCATGTAGATAAATATTAAATTTATATTTTTTTAGTTCTTTTATGACAAACATAGTTCTTTAATATAAATAAAAAAATTTTCAGTGTTTTCTGCCATGAAAAATATCCAAAATATTAAATTAATTCAAAAATATAAATTCACAAAATATCATGGTGTTAAAAATTCGATGTTAGTGTTTATCACTATAGTACGACACTTAAGAATAATAATATAAAATTTTATCCTAATATTTTGATATTTTCCTTGGTGATGCCCAGTGATTCTTCTCAATGATGAGAGGCACTTTTGTAGAGAGTTCTTAATGACCCAATCATTGAGGCTTATTTTTTATAGCATCAAAACTCGAGTCACCAAGGGAGGGTGATTAATTTTTAAAAAATGGCATATAATAGATAGATCATAATGCATGGGATCCAATAGGTTTGTAGTCATAATTATTGAGTTTCATAAATAAAATTTATATTTATCTGAAAACAGAAGAGACTTCAACTAAATACATGGAAATTTATTATTTCTCATTATAGATCCATATGTCACATGTGTTCATCTTCATAGTTTCCTGGGGAAATGGAAAAAAATTAAAATGGTGATAAAAAATTCTGGGTAAAGGGCAGTATATAGTAGAATATATGATATATGAGTATGGAATCAACAATATGGTAAGAATAAAAGTTTTCAATAACATGTAGAGTAGTGAGGATAATATATCCATGGATTGCATAATAATATTAAATAGTTTCATTGATAATAGTAAGTGAACTCTTAGTGATGGAATAAACAATTTCATACACATAAATATATTTTAAAGTCCTTGTTCTAGGAAATCATATGTAAATGGTTATGAATTACACCAAACACACAACTAATTTTTTCACATAATAAATACTAATGCATTGAGGGGATATATAATTTTGGGCCATGATCATCACACAATAAGTCCAATGCGTCCATAATATATAGATAATTGATAAATAATACAAATAATAATTCTATATAAATAACTTCTTACATAATCATTGATAAGTAATCAATATCTAACTAGATAGAAATTATGGATATATGAAATATGAATATTTCCCAATTAAATTGAACAATATGGATATCTAGGTGAATATCCCAAAATAAACGTAGAAACAAAAATATATGGACAATTTAATCGAAATTAACCTTGTAAAGGAATAGTCAAAAATAAGTATTGAATGTTCCTTTTATGATTTAGGGATAATAATAAAGAAATAGGCATTGAGATCAATTGTTTGAAATAGTATGAGGATAATAAACTAATAGAAAAATCCCACTTATAACCATACATCTAGATCTTGTTACTGACATACATATATTGCATAAAAAAATTTAAATAAAAAAATTCATCACAATAATAATATTCTCATATCCTGAATTTTGGTTCCCGAAGAGCTTGTGAATTGTCTAAATAATATCCCATAAAAGGATCAAATCATTATTATATTTAGATCAACATATTGTGCACTCTGTGAAGATCAATTTATTACTGAACCAATATTTTTTAGGTTGATTACCTCTAGATACATTTAATCCATCGATTGTATCCACTTATAGTATCTAGATAGGGATCTCATTGATAATAAATAACACACTCTTTAAGTTAACAAAATTTTAAGATGTTTTACAATTTTATATTTCTCCCTTGGGTTTTAAATTTTTTTGAGCATTACAACAACTTGTTATTGTGCTATAATAAGAGTGAATAGTTATTTCTCATTGATAATACGATAGGGAATTTATAACAAAAAATCATAATAACACTTCACATTCAAATTAAAATAAAATGTTGTGGATTCTATAAATAATAGATAATAAGGGATTAAGGACCTTTATATCATCAAAATAACATGTGTCATAATGATAGGTAATTAGTAATATAAAATTAACAATATAGAGATTATCTTATAATACCATGTAAGTATAAGAATATAATTATATTAAAATTATTTTAAATGATATTATAATAAAACTATCTTAGTTGGAAAATAATGTAGACTGGGAACCATTACCTTGAAAGGTAGCTTCTTACATCTTTAGAAGAGATCCTTTGATCCTTATAAACTCCATGGATAGAATCATGTGAGAATAAATGATTGGAGAACCATGATCACATTTTTTAGAGGAGAGGAATGTGTGAGTGGGTGGGTATTTATAGTAAATAAGGGTAATTGTTTTTTAATTTCAAAACAATGTATTTGGACATTATGTTAATAAAAAACATATACATTTTCCCTATCTGGGTTTTAACCCTTTGTATTTTATATGTAGGTAGTGTATTTTACATTTGAATGTTTAAAATCCTAAATCTTATAAAATATATTATTTTGGATGTGGAAAAGATTCTAATATATGGATAATTGTTTTGAAATCCTAAAATATAATTCTGGTTTTGAAAGATTCCTTATATGTTTTTAAAATTAATTTTATAACTTCTAAATATAGATATTACATATAGATTTTTTATGTACACTATGAGGGATGGTAGTCAAGGTGCATATGTTTAACAAAATTCTTTTTTCTTTTACTTTTTATCCCTTTATATATTCGAACCTCTATTCCTATTAGGATTAATGGATCATTCATGTTCACAAACACATTCACACGACATGAATGATATAAATTATATAACACAAAACACATGATATATTAATAAGGCTCATCCCCCAGATGAAAAAATTCATCTTTTATATATTTATGTTCAGTATAAGACACATATTCTCCACTAATAATCATTCAATAAATTACTAATGGGCTGGTATGAGATTACATCCACATCCAAATTCATCACTATATTATACCAGTTATTTTTTCTACATACTGGATCCTTTTAGTGTGATATTTCATATGAAATGATCATGTTGTTTATATTATCACACACGATTTAATTAATGTTTTTTTCTTAGAACATCTAAACAATATCATTTTTCATATCTGTATTATCTACATCAACTAAATGATACTTCTCCTCAATAGATCGTTTTTTGAAATCAATGAATGTAATCAATAGAACTATATGAAAATCTTCCCCATACACTTCTTAGTATCCAAATGATGAAACTTATGAATCAACACACAACATATTTATAAGATAAAACTTTTAATTATTCTCAAAACGTCTTCTTCATACACTCCAATATATGTAATATTACCACATTGAAATAATATATTAGTATATCTCACTATCTACCAGCCCTAGTAATTACTATTTGTTCAAAACTATAGAAAACAATCATATAAACCTCATATGAGATTGGGATAGTTTTATTTTTTCACCATTTGTTTCATGGAAATAATAAATATTTGGAATTCTCAATATAATTAGATCTTACATTGACAGGTGTCTCAACTTATAGAAATATTGTAATTTGTTTACCCTGATCTTCATCAGACATATTACATCAAAAACATCATTACACTAATACAATATTTCATCTAGTTCATATTAATTAAAATTACATTTCTTCTGATTCACATATCTTATTTCTCCTCATATATAAATTCAATTAAATTTTCGAGAGTATTTTATGAAACGTTTTCAACTGATTTTTAAAACATAACTTATGAAAAAATGAATTTAATTGATTCTTTATTTTTATACATAGAAAATTTTCAGGCATAGATTCTAATAGTTTTCCCATTCCTATATCATAAATAATTGCACAATACTATATTTACATTACATAATAGATATTATGTGGGATTCATATCTTCTTCATGCAAGAAGACAAATTTTCAACTCATTTTGTGTTTTTATTCGCATAAAGATTTCACGTAGTAATTATTAATATCACGAAAAATGAACATTTTTCATAATTATCTCCCTTATCATCACCTAATAATACATGACAATAATATTATCATTTCTCCATCATGTTTCCTCGTATCACATGGAAGTCACCTTTATCTATCTCAAACAAAAGAATTAAAAATTCATAAATCCTATATGAAAATATTAGTGTGTGACTATCTCTCTATTTGTCTAAAAACAGATCACTCCACAAATTTATAGCACCTGATATTCGATTATATTAAGTGAAAATTTTATTTCAATTAAACTATAGTATAATATACATTTTATTATTTCATGGAAAAAAAGATTTAATATGATTAGATGAATATCGATTTTTATAAGATGAATTTAAATTTTTTGTTTTTTTTTGTTTTTGAATTTCTAATTTTACCCCTGAGTTATACATTATTTGGATGATTTTATGGTTCCCAATATAACAATAAAATAAGTATTTAGAAAATTTTAATAAATGATTTGGGAGAGCATATCATCATTTTTTTATTTTTTCCATCAGAATAAGATTTTACAAATAATAGATAATGTTTTATTTGGAAAACAGTCCCTTTTATATAATTATGTGTTATATATTTTATAATTAATTATCAATATAATAGAAATATATAAAATATAATTTGGTGGAAATAATATAAAATTTTCAAATTACTCCATTTAAGTGCATAGTGTTTTGGATTTTAGTTATTTAAAATAATAATTAATGATGAAATATTTAAATTAATATTATAGATTATATATCTATATATATTAATTTAAATTAATTTTATTTTTATTACTATCAAAATAGTTAATGAAATATCATTTAATTCATTAGAAAATAATTTCCATGAAAACCATTTTTTCATCATGTTTGGAGGGATTATATTTAAAATAATTAATTAAAAATATTGGAATGGGATTTTTTATAATTAGTAAAATAAATTTAATAATCATTTAAAAAAAAATTATTAGTACAAATTTATTTTGTTAATTATGAATATTAAAAAAATTAAAAAATTTGTTACCACAATTAAGGTTAAAATGGATTTATAAGGGGGTAATCTAAAAAGATAAGGGTTAAAATGATTTTAAAACCTATAAAAATAATATTTTATGAATATATTAGGACCATATATTGTCTCACCTTTTAAATAGATTCAATTTTGATCCAATTTTCCTTTAAAGCGGCAAAATAAAATTTTAAATCTTTGTAAAATTACAAGTGTGTCACTCTCCTCAATTTTAAAAGGACACCAACTATCGTCACTTTTTCACACCTATTGTTCTATTTACCTTGCTAAAACCCTAATAAAATATTTCCAAAACATCCCTATACATGTTATAGTGGTTCTATTCATCCTAAAAGACCAAACAATGGTACCTTAACTGGATATCTAAAGGATACCTTTCAAAGAACATCTTGTTATCTTAACTAAAAACATTCATTTTCTTCTTCTTTTAAAATAGTAATTCATATCCAAACCATTAAAATATAATTACACCAATATATTCCATATAAATATATTTTTTATGTTGTTTTCATAATATTTATCAATCTATCTCTCCATGATATGGAAACAAAGTAGTCATTTATGTCTATAGTGGACTACTGCCTCGCGAACCGATGATTCCCATCGCCTCCTCACATGAAATCAAATAATGAGGAAAAAAATGAATATTTATATTATTTATAACATAATTATTAATCTATAAATGAATCATATCATTTAGTTCCTTTCTCTTCCACCAGTTATAAAAATATACCGCCCCTTCTGTGCACATGTGGATTCCCACCTTCACTAAGGTGTGGGATTCATTTTTCATTTCCTCTTTTCATAGATGATTATAAAAATGAGTGTTATTAATATGTGTAATTTTTATATCATTATAAATATTATTCATATTGTATAACAATGATAATGACATGAAGATCATAAATTCTGAATAATAACATACATGAAGAATGAAGTAGTTAGCACCCCAAACACTGGAGACAATGAATGATTGTTCACAAACGATTGATAAGATATTACAAATGTATCATATATGATAATATAAATATGTATATTTTTATATAATTTATTTATAATAAATATAAATTTAATATATATGATTTTAAATAATGGTCAACTATATGGAAGCATGATGTAAGGGATTTCATCTCCATTTATACACCAATGAGTCCTATTTGGTATTATGAACCTATTTTATTTTTTGTGGTATGTATACTGAAAATTAATGAATATAAAATTATTAAACTTTTTTCATTTTAGTCAATGATTCAATTTAGGATTATTCTTTCATGGGGTTACAATTTAAACATTATAATGGAGGTATTAATTTATTTTTCAATCTCATTTTTTGGGATTTCATGTATTTTCATTGAAGGAATAATATAATATATGATTCATAAACTCAATATATTTTATTTTCCTATATAAAATTAATGAGATTCCATATTTGACTCATAAATTTCCTCTATCTGGATCTTTAATGAATCAATAATATTCTAAAATTAAAATATGATTATATTCCACTTTATTGGAAGGGTATATTATTCTTCCATGTCTATATTTTTTCAAAGTTATTTTAAAATAACCATTTTATTTACAAAAATGATTTATAAAAAGTATTTTATGTTATCCTATTTTTACAATGATATAAGTGAAGTTCAATAATTTTTTTGCAATGTTTATCTATGAATTTGTTTAGTTTTTTTTTTCAAAATGATGTCTTTTAACTTATATGTCATTATCAAATTTTCTAACAAAGATAAATTTTTTAAGATCATTATATATTTATATATTATTTAAATGGTTTTATAGATAAAAATATTTAATATGAATTTATTTTAAATATTTCACTTAAATTTTATTCTATTATCTAAAATACCCAATTTTACTATATAATCATCTTTTTTTATGAATTGATTTCCTTGTTTTATCTCTGATTAATTTTTGGTTAGTTAAAATTCTCTTAAAACATTGAAATAATTATTATCATTTATCATAAAACATAAATTTTTCTTCCATATCCATATTCATTATATCATGGGTATTATTTTTTACTTAAACCATATTTCATTTGGTGTTTTGTTATGAATTTTATTTGATTGATATGTGGAATATTGATAATATATGCTGGTTTATAAAAATATATATTTTATGACAATTCATATTGTTTATGATGAAAATTGATCAATCAATATTTTAGGAATGCATTAGACAAATAGTTATGAATGTGGCTCAGTTATAGATACTCCCTCAATTCATTGATAGGTATCAGGAGAAAACCAAATTGGTTGGCCTTAATAAATAGAGTTTCAGTGTTTACCTATCCATATTCTAAAATATCTTATCCCATGGAATTGATTAAGATAATCTAAATTATGCATTTCCTTAATTTAGAGTTTAATTTTTATTATCCATGGGATTATTACATTGATATTAACAATTAATTGATTTATTTCTAAAGATATTGATTAAGATGAATGTGTTTTAATTTATTTACATTTCACTATTAATTATTCGTTATTTACTCATCATATCTTCAGCTATATATAACGCTTATTGACTGTTTATTCTCACACTTATTTTATTTTTCTTTCCAAAGGATATGAAAAATAAATCATTTAAAAATCATCAAGGATGATGAATATTTACTTTTATTATGTTTTATATTTAACTTCCATTGTAATATGAGAATCATGCATGTATCTAGATCTTCACAACTGCTAAACTGATCGATATTTAGTGATCTAATCATTTTTAACTAATTTTAATTTAATAACGTAGACATCGACTCTAGTTTACTGGATTTGGAGTTGCTATTTTTTATTATCTGATAAATTTTAATTGAAACCTTGTGAAATATATTTAAAAAAACATGGATATGGGAACATACCAATATGGCCGAATCTGAGGAATATCCTGAGAGTTGGGTAATTTCAAAATGATTTTTCTAAATTATAGATTATGTTGTTTTAAAAGAATATAAATCATCTCATTGATAATAAAAGTGGAAGTGGTGTAACTCCCCATGCTTCAACGGTACGCTTCTCTTTGAATAATACAGTAGCATGTGTTGTACGCAACTTCAAGTTCTAACACACACCACGACCAATGAATGTAGCCATTATGAATAGTAATAACCACTTTTTTGAAATTTTATAAATTTTATCTCTCAAAATGGACTTCATTTTTGGATTCAGAATATAGAAATTAGCCTAGGGTGAAATGTTGGTACTTTTTGGATAACATTCATATTTTGATGAATAGTGAAAATTACTAAATTTTAATTAAAAACTACTTTTTTAATCAAAATAATTAATAGTGATAAATTATGAATTTGAGTGGTTTTAAATTATATTTAGAATATATTTTTACCATTTAATCGTATGTTGGTCATTGGACATAATTTCATATTTAAACCGGACAAAAACAAGTTTAAATCTTTTGATAGTTATTGTATCTTAAAAACACGCTTTTTGTTTTAACAGCGGGAATTAATTTTAAATTAATAAATGATAATTATATGTTTTAAATTTTGTAAAATAGACTTCATTATTGAATTCTTAATATCAAAATTAGGTTAGGGTAAAGTTTTGGTATTTTTCTAAAAACTTTCAATTTTTGATGAATAGTGAAAACACTAAGATGCTGTTAAAAAACAGATTTTTATTTAAATAATTATTTATATTATTTAAAATTATTTTATTTCAAATTAGATACATAACACCTATATAAATTCAATGTAATTCATTGGAGGCAGTTTATAATAATTTTAGATATATAAAAAGTTTATTGAACTTTTTCACCTTCTTTTACCCACCTCATAGGAGAATTTGTAAATTCACATAAAACATAATTTTACCACTTCTATGAGTGGAATTTCAAAAATCTGAGAGACACGATTAATATCAAGAAGTAAAAAATGGTTTAATAAGATAAAAATAATTTTTGATGAATAGTAACTTTTTTACTTTTATTTTCCACGGTAAAAAGTAAATAGGGTCATTAAGGGTAAACATGATATTATTATTAACCTAACACATGTCCTAATTCTATTGGATAAGTTTAATTCGACCAAAAACAAACTTAGGAATAAAATATGACCCTTGAGGTTCACTTGGATTAGATTAGGACATTTATTATTATTTAATTCAAAGAAGAGTTAGAAGAGTTAAAATAATATTTTAATAACTAAAACAATTTTAATATATGGTTATAGAAAAGATAAATTAGATTATAAATATTTATTAGAAATATAAAAATATTTTTTACTTAACTGTATTTTATTTATAATTTTTAGACATTAAATAAATTAATTTATTTAAGACACAATGATGATGCAGTAATTACCTTATTTGTAAAATATTAAAATAATTGATAATATAAATACCCAAATAAATATAATTTGAGACTTTTAATGAATTCCATTAATTTTATAGGTTAATATTACATAATAGTATTGATTTAATTAACTTTTTCCAAAGTAATCATGCTGTTATGAGTTTCACAAAAATCAAATACCAAAGAGTGTCAAAATTGACATAAAAGAGTTTTTAAAACAAATATTATATTATTAATTGATATTAAATTCCTAAAAATATAAGGATCGGCAAAAGGACTTTTAGATGATATGTGTATCATTAATGGACCACTTGGGGGTCACTTGAGGTATATAGTAAGTTTATTAACTATATAATATAAATATACAAAGTGACATGGTATGTGTCAAACTAATTAACCAAGAGTTAATACTAAAAGATAAGGTTAATATAATGACCCAAACCTATATAAAATCTATTGGTTGAAAGGATTTAGACCCTTCCCTACCATAGGCTTTGAATAATCCACTTTGGAGGCATTAGAAACCAAATATGAATTTATTATAAAATAATACTTTAAGTTTTTCCTAAAGAGCCCCTCCCACCCTTATAAAAGGACACCACTTCTAAACAATTCCTCACACATCTAAAGCCTTTTGGATCATACAAACTCTTCCCAATTAATCTCCCTAAATTTCTATCCTCCTCCTAGAAGCCTCACCTTAAGCAGAAGGAACTTTAAGAGTCCTTTTTGGTTCAAACCAAAGGGAGTTACCAAAATTAAAGGTAACGATTTCTGTTAGCTTCTTTTATTTTATTTTACTTCTCCAACCCCTAAACTCCTATTATTATTTTATTTTTTAACAAAACCAGTATCCTAAATATACTAAGATATTGTTACTATAATTAATAGAACTACACTTACACACATCTCCATCTAATGGGTGAAGAACATAATGTTTCTGTGGATGGAAACCAAATGCCTCACAAAACGATGATTGTTAAATTATCTCCTACCACCTCTCATGGTTGCCATTATGATGACACTATAATTAAATATGATATTAATTACATTTATTTTATATATAATCTTCTGTAATTCCATTTTATATCATACCATTATTCGTTTCATGTTTTATATATATACGATAATTTCATTTGAGGAAGTGCGGACTACCACCCCCTCAAAGTGATATGACACGTTCATACCATACATGGAACATATAAAGGACGATGTTAATGAACATAATGAACATATATATGATATTATATTATACTTTAATATTAATATACCTATTTATCATTTGTTTTTTATTCCTTTTAAAATGTAATATGAAATGGAAGTAGCGTGCGTGCATATGTACGGACTACAGTCTCCACGACGAGATGAGATTCATTTTCAAGTTCACCATTCATCGACGATTATAAAAATATATATTACTAATAATAATTATGTAATATATGACATAATAATGCTACTAGAGATATATATATTTATATATATAAGTATTTATGTACTTACATATATCTTATTCACTTACTTCCGTTCAATACTCCATGATTACAGAAACATCATTTATGCGTACGTACGGACTACCGTCTCCATAAATGGTGTTTTCTATTTCATATATACGTCTATTAATAATTTTTATATTATAAATATATATGATAAATAAATCATATTTTATATTCTTGAAGTATTTAAATCATTATCTAAGTGATACAATCAAGAGTAACAAGTTAAAACACGTACGATAAAGAAAGCGATTATTACTCGAAATATTAATATTACATGGAAATTATTATTAAATGGGTATTATAAAGTCATAAATGAATAATGTATGATATCATAAATATTATTATGGTTCTGTTATAATTTAATAACATACTATAGTCTTCATACAGAAGGCTAAATGTACCCTCGACTAATGGAATGTGCAAGGTTAGGGGTTTTCGTCTCACACCTTATTTCCATTAGATTCATGCCATATTGCCACTATTACCTTTTTTGTGCTGTAAGTACTGCCCATAATTGCACTCTTTGTGTATTACACATTAATTTAAGTGTATTTACATATTCTTTGTATGATACCTCTTTCATGGGTTGTATGTTTCGTAAGTTATCAAATTGGTAATGGTTTATTTCATAATCTCTTCATTATCTGAGGTTGTTTGTACGTAATTATCTATAGGGGCCTCTTTATCATCCATATCGATGTTTCCTAAAAATTTATTTCAAAACATTATTACTATTTTACAGAATATGTGTTAAATTCATTTATACCCTTGTTTTACTTTTGATATAGAAGTTTATAATGGAATCTTTCTGTCATTTTCCAAACAAGGTCTTTTTTAACCTTTTCGACAGAATTAAGGCAAGAATGAATTTTTTTAACTTATACGGAGGGTACGACTATTTTTCACCATTGTAAAATCTTTTATGCTTAACTTATATGATTATAATAATTTTTTCCAAGTAAATGGTTTTATTTTATAATAATTTGACTTTATAATGATTTCAAAAAAGAGATATTTCTATCAAATAGTTTTTATTTTATTTATGTCAACATCCTTTGATAAATTTTACCCTTGTTTGAAGTTGATTTATTATGATAAAAATATTCCATATTGTATTTAAGGTTTTGTGATATGTTTGACTATGGATGAGTTATTTTTATGGCATTTATGGTTTAGGATTAATGTTTTCGCATTTTTTATGCAAGTTTTAATATGAATGTTTATGTTATATTTCATCCTCTTCTTAAGATGAATGTGTTGGACTAGTATATTCCAGTTTGGGGACTGGTAAAAGTAAGACCACTAGGTTGGGGTCCGGTTACAGCAGACCCTCCGTGTTGGTGTCTGGTTATTATAGTCACTCTTTGTTGGTGTCCGGTTATTAGAGGCAATCCGGGTTGGTGTCCAGTTATTAAAGGCACTCTGGGTTGGTGTCCGGTTATTAGAGGCACTCCGGGTTGGAGCCCGGTTTCAGAGGCTCTCCGGGATGGAGTCCTATTATAGAGGCTCTCCGGGTTGGGTTCTGGTTAGAGTTATCCCTTAGGTCTTGGCACGAGGCCTTGACACAGAAATTAAAGTTCGGAATTATGCATTTCAATCATTATAAAAGTGGTTAGTGATGTTTCATTTGATTATTCAACTAGTAGAATATCCGTGTGAATAAGAAAATGACATTATTTCATTTTATTTCTGCCATATTATTCTGAAGATCAAGTTTAAAAGGATTTCGTTTTAGTTTTATTCATTGCCTTAAATGTTTATGCTTATTTTTGAAAGTTTTTGCTGTATTGCTTACCCTTTCTGAGCGTTTGAGATCACCCCTTTCTATGTTTTATTTTTCCTAGGATTCAAAGAAGTGTATTATGATTGATATGCATGGTTAAGCTAAAGGGAATAATGGCGTTCTCAATGAACTATTTATGTTTTTTTTATGTTTGAAATTGTAATGTAATGTTAATGTATGTAATCTATTTTCAAAGACTGCTAAACTGATCGGTCCTTCGGGACTTGATTCATTGTAATCATACCAATGTATTAAAATAATTCACCGACTCTGGGTAACTTGGGTCAGGGCGTTACAGTTGGTATCAGAGGAAGTTTATCAATAACCTTGGAAGCTAGATTTAGATAAACTCTGATTAGAGAACATATCCGTAAGATAGACTTTGAGGATTAGTAGACAAGAACTTCCTAAAATTTTGATATTGTAGAGATTTTTTTAGTTTTCCGAACAATACATCTCTGTCTGGATACGAGCAGGTAGAGGTGGCTCTGGAACAGATGTACCTAGGGGGAAACCCCAAAACACCACTTTTAGCTATACTCGAACGGGAACTGGTGCATGACAACGGGCCTTGCTACACTCTTGGTTAGGACACTCCCAGGGGATATGCTTAGGATAATTCTCATTTTCGTTGAAACCCATTATGAAGGGTTTATGAGTATATACTTCCTCAAAGAAGTCATTTTTATGATTATGGATTAGATCCCTAAACTGTTTCATTTATGTCAAGTGTTTTACAAATTTGGGATTAGGAATTTCTATTCATTAACTAATCTAGTGTATGCCATTGTTTAGAAATGGCACCCAGTAGAAGGATTGAGGAATCCAGTAATACGCATGATCCAAAGAGTACGAAAGATCATATCTTTAATGGTCTTAAGCCAAAATTTAGAAGGTAAATAGTCTCCCACATATTATCATCATATGAAGAAATTTTATCATGAGTTGATATGATAAGTAAATAATTCTCGGAGTCCTATGGATTTGAAGGGATGCCAAAGAAGGAAATGATGGTAGAGAGAAGGATAGATAAAGGAAATAAGGTAAAGAAGGATTTTCCCATATGTGATAACTATAGAAAGAATCACCTTGGAAAATGATTTAAGGGAATGGGAGTATGTTATAAGTGTGGAAAAAAAGGACACCAAGTACGTGACTGCAAGGGTAAGAAAAAGGTTTCAAATGTATATTGCTTCATCTGCAAGGAGTTTGGACACTACAAGAACCAATGTCCCAGTAATCAGACTATGCCACAAATGATGCTATTGGATAATAATCAAGTTATGATACTACCACAGATGAATAGGAATGACTAGTGTTATTATGTTTTTATTTTTTAATTATTTCATTGAACTGTTGTATCAATGATGTACTCGAAATAAATAAGGATTTTACTGCAGTACTATTTCATTGAGGATTTGAGATTTTATGGTACTAAGAAAAGTGACTCTACAGTGAGTTAAACTTTTTGGAAGTTACATGGTTGAAGGAAAGATAAAACTTAATATGGTCCTAATATTGAGGTCCTGATTTTGGAATAAGATATGGTTGATTTGGGTAAATTTTATTGGATATTCTTGACTACCTTGAAAGTGATTAAAGATTTGAATATTCCATCATTGTTGGAGTTTACAACATTTTTGGATGGATGAAGTATATCCAGTATTCTATAAGGAATAAGGGAGCATTAATGTAAGGTTTTATGGTAATTTTGGATTTTTTAGTGTTTTAAAAGAATACATGTTGAAGGTATTCACATGCTATTATGAGGTGAAAAGGATCTAAATTATGCATACCTATCATATAAATTTCGGACTGAGAGTTTACAGAAGTATTTTGGATAAGTCTAAAGGTTGGAAGGGATTATGTTTGAAATGTTATTTTTGTATTTCTATAAAAGGACAACATACAGACTGTGTGACGACCTGTCGCGTCGGACAACGCTGCGAGAATCGAACCCACAACCATAGTGCAATTAGGATTTATCGCCTACCACTGGACTACGTGAAGTTCCTGGATGGTATAATGTATTTTCTTTTTTTTTAAAGGTCTGATATTTGAATTATAAATTCATTATATTTGAAACCCTATACGATTATGATAAATAGAGTATTTTTTAGCTGTATTATGTTTTGGGGTGAAAGATGAGTTTGTGGTAGAAATTTATTAATGGATAAAAATATAATTATAAAATAATTACATATCCTTATGATCATATTCAATCTCATATATAAATCCCGCAACATTAAGAAAAGGATATTAGAAAAAAATGTTGTCCTAGATGGTACCTTAGATCATCACAAATTTTTGGCTTTGGGATTGTTGGCCTTTTCATAACCATGTTCTATACCACTCTCCATCAGATATTGATGGTTAGATTTCTCTTCCATATCCATATATTCAAACATGGAACCCTAGTATGTGTTATTTTCGGTAACCGTCATACTTACCACTCTTTATTTTCAGTAGAGGCCTCAATAATCCATTTTTCGATGTGGGATTTCGACTAAGATATTTTGAAATGTCAACCCCAATTTTCCAATACCGAGCATAAATTTAGAGGATGCAATTTATTAAAGGAGGGGAGAATGTAACACCACATGCTTCAATGGTAGACTTCTCTTTGAATAATACAGTATCGTGTGTTGTACGCAACATCGAGTTCTAACACACACCACGACCAATCAAAGTAACCGTTATGAATAGTACTACCAACTTTTTGAAATTTTATAAATTTTAACTCTCAAAATAGACTTCATTTTTGGATTCAAAATATCGAAATTAGCATAGGGTGAAATTTTGGTACTTTTCGGATAACTTTCATATTTTGATGAATAGTGAAAATTACTAAATTTTAATTAAAAACAACTTTTTTAATCAAAATAAATAATAATGATAAATTATGAATTTCATTGGTTTTAAATTATATTTAGAATATATTTTTACCATTTAATCCAATGTTGGTCATTGGACATAATTTCACATTTAAACCGGACATAAACAAGTGTCAATCTTTTGATAGTTATTGTTTCTTAAAAACACTCTTTTTGTTTTAACAGTGGGAATTAATTTTAAATTAATAAATGAAACTTCTATGTTTTGAATTTGGAAAAATAGACTTCATTATTGAATTCAGAATATCAAATTTAGGTTACAGTAAATTTTTGGATTTTTATGAAAACTTACAATTTTTGATGAATAGTGAAAACCACTAAGATACTGTTTAAAACTGGATTTTTATTTAAGTAATTATTTATATTATTTAAATTTTTATTTTAGGTCAAATTAGATACATAACACCTCTATAAATTCAATGTAATTCATTGGAGGTAGTTTATAATAATTTTAGATATATAAAAATTTTATTGAAATTTTTCATCGTCTTTTACCCACCTCCTAGGAAAATTTGTAAATTCACATAAAACATAATTTTATAACTTCTGTGATTGGAATTTCAAAAATCTGAGAGACACGGTTAATATGAAGGAGTAAAATGTGGTTCAATGAGATAAAAATAATTTTTTCTGAATATTAACTTTTTACTTTTATTTACCATGGTAAAAAGTAAATAGGGTAATTAAGGGTAAACATGATATTATTATTTTTCCTAACACATGTCCTAATTCTATTGGATAAGTTTAATTCGACCAAAAACAACCTTAGGAATAAAATATGACCCTTTAGGTCCACTTGTATTAGATTAGGACATTTATTATTATTTAATTCGAAGAAGAGTTAAAAGAGTTAAAATCATAGTTTAATAACTACAACAATTTTAATATAGGGTTATAGATAAGATAACTTAGGTTATAAATATTCATTAGAAATATAAAAACATTTTCTACATGATGGTATTTTATTTATAATTTTGATACATTATATAATATAATTTATTTATGACCCAATGATGATGCAGTAATTACATTATTAGTGAAATATTAAAATAATTGATAATATAAATACCCAAATAAATATAATTTGAGACTTTTAATGAATTCCACGAATTTTATAGGTTAATATGTCATGATAGGATTGATTTAAGTAATTTTTTTCGAAGTAATCATGCTGTTATGATTTTCACAAAAATCAAGTACCATATAGTGTCAAAATTGACATAAAAGAGTTTTTAAAACAAATATTATATTATTAATTGATATTAAATTCCTAAAAATCTACTTTTAGGACAAAGGACTTTTATAATGATATTTTTATCATTAATGGACCACTTGGGGGTCGCGTGGAGGTATATAGTATGTTTATTAACTATATAATATACAAATACAAAGTGACATGGTAAGTGTCAAACTAATTAACCAAGAGTTAAAACTAAAATACAAGGTTAATATATTGAACAAAACCTGTCTAAAATCTATTTTGTTGAAAGTATTTTGACGCATCCCCACCTTAGGCTTTTAATAATCTACTTTGGAGCCATTAGAAACCGAATATTAAAATATTATAAAATAATACTTTCAGTTTTTCCTAAATATCCCCTCCCCCCCTTATAAAAGGACACCACTTATAACCAATTCCTCACACCTATCTAGAATTTTGGTTCATCCAACCTCTGCCCATTTAAGATACCTACATCCCTCTCCTCATCCTATAAGCCTCACCTTAGGGAGAAAGCACTTCAAGAGTCCTTTTTGTTTCAAACCAAAGGGAGTTACCCAAATTAAAGGTAATGATTTCTCTTAGCTTCTTTTATTTTAATTTACTTCTCCAACCCCTAAACTCCTCTTATTATTTTATTTTGCAACAAAACCAGTATCCTAAAAATACTAGGATACTGTTCTTATAGGTATTTTAACTACACTTACACACACCTCCATCTAATGGGTGATGAACATAATGTTTCTGTGGATGGAAACCAAACGCCTCACGAAATGATGATTGTTCAATTATCTCCTACCACCTCTCATGGTGGCCATTATGATGACACTATAATTAAATATGATATTAATGATATTTATTTTATATATAAGCTTCTGTGATTCCATTTTATATCATACCGTTATTCTTTTCATGTTGTATATATATACGATAATTTCATATGAGGAAGTGCGGACTACCGCCCCCTCAAAGTGATATGTCTCGTTCATACCATACATGGAATGTATAAAGGATGGTGTTAATGAACTTAAGTAACATATATAAGATATTATATTATACTGTAATAATAATATACCAATCTATCATTTTGTTTTTATTCCTTTTAAAATAAAAAATGAAATGGAAGTAGCGTGCGTGCGTATGTACGGACTACCGTCTCCACGACGCGATGAGATTCATTTCCAAGATCACCATTCATCGACGATTATAAAAATATATATTACTAAAAAGTATGTAATATATGACATAATAATGCTACTGGACATATATATATTTATATGTATAAGTATTTATGTACTTACATATATCTTATTCACTTACTTCCATTCAATACTATATGAAAACAGAAACATCGTTTTTGTGTACGTACAGACTACCGTCTCCATAAACAGTGTTTTCCATTTCATATATACATCTATTATAAATTTTTATATTCTAAATATATATGATATATAAATCATGTTTTATATTCTTAAAGTATTTAAATCAGGATCTAAGTGATACAATCAAGAGTAACAAGTTAAAACACGTACGATAATGAAAGCGATTATTACCCGAAATATTAATATAATATGGAAATTATTATTAAATGGGTACTATTAATTCATAAATGAATAATGTATGATATCATAAATATTAATATGGTTCTGTTATAATTTAATAACATACTATAGTCTTCATACAGGAGGCTAAACGTACCCTCAACTAAAGGAAAGTGCAAGGTAAGGGGTTTTCATTTCACTCCTTATTCCCATGAGATTCATGTCATATTGCCACTATTACCTTTTGTGTGCTATAAGTACTGCCCATAATTGTACTCTTTGTGTAATACACATTAATTTATGTGTATTTTCATATTCATTGTATGATACCTATTTCATGGGTTGTATGTTTCGTATGTTACCAAATTGGTAAGGGTTTATGTCACAATCTCTTCATTATCCGAGGTTGTTTATACGTAATTATCTAATAAGACCTCTTTATCATCCACAACCATGTTTCCTAAAAATTTATTTCAAATAATTCTTACTATTTTACATAATATGTGTTAAATTCATTTATACCCTTGTTTAACTTTTGATAAGAAGTTTATAAAGGAATCTTTCCGTCATTTTCCAAACAAGGTCCTTTTTAACCTTTTCGACAAAATTAAGGCAAGAAGGACAATTTTTTAAATTATACGGCGGGTGTGGCTATTTTCTGCAATTATAAAATCTTTGAAGCTTCCCTTACAAGCTTATAAAAATATTTTAAAACTAAATGTTTTTCTTTTATAATTATGTGACTTTTAAATGATTTCAAAAAAGAGATATTTCTCTCAAATAGTTTTGATTTCATCTATGTCAACATCCTTTGATAAATTTTACACTTTTTTGAAGTTGATTTATTATGAGAAAAATCTTCCATATTGTATTTAAGGTTTTTTTATATGTTTTACTATAGACGAGTTATTTTTATGCCATTAATGGTTTATTATTAATGTTTTGGCATTTAGTATTCTAGTTTTAATACGAATTTTTATATTATATTTCATCCTCCTCTTAAGATGAATGTGTTGGACTAGTATGTTCGAGGTTGTGGACTGGTAAATGTAAGCCCTGCATGTTGGGTTCCGGTTACAGCAGACCCTCCGGGTTGGTGTCCGGTTATTAGAGTCACTCCGGGTTGGTGTTCGGTTATTAAAGGCACTCAAAGTTGGTGTCCAGTTATTAGAGGCACTCCAGGTTGGTGTCCGGTTATTAGAGGCACTCCGGGTTGGAGTCAGGTTATAGAGGCTCTCCGGGAATTATTCCTGTTACAGAGGATCTCTAGGTTGGGTCCCGGTTACAGTTATCCCTAAGGTCATGGCACAAGGCCTTGACACAGAAATTAAGGTTCGACATTATGCATTTCCATCATTATAAAAGTGGTTAGTGATGTTGCATGTGATTATTCGACTAGTAGAATATCCATGAGAATAAGTAAATGACATTATTTCATTTTATTTCTGCCATATTGTGTTGAATTTCAAGTTTAAAAGGCTTTCTTTTTAGTTTTATTCATTATCTTAAATGTTTATGCTTATTTTTTTAAAGTTTCTGCTATATTGCTTACCCGTACTGAGCATTTGAGCTCACCCATTTCTATGTTTTATTTTTCCAGGATTCCAAGAAGTGTATTATGATTGATATACAGTGTTAAGGTAAAGGGAATAATCGCATTCTCAAAGAACTAATTATGCTGTGTTTTATGTTTGAAATTTTAATGTATGTAATCTATTTTCCAAGACTGCTAAACTGATCGGTCCTTCCGGACTTGATTCCTTGTAATCATGCCAATGTATTAAAATAATGCACTGACTCTGGGTAACTGGGGTTAGGGAATTACAAGTGGAATATGTATAGATGAATATTTGGGTAATAACCCCAGTTAGACTTAGTTGAGTATATCTAATCCATCATTATCATGTATAGTGAGTGAATCCTTACCAGACACCTGGTATGACTCTCCTCTAGGATATGGTTGGGTTTTTTCTTATTTTCATTAAAAATAATTATGATATATTTGAAAATATTTTATTATGATTTTTAGGATATTTTCAAAGAATCAAGGTTTATGAATCTATGATTAGATATTCATGTACTGTCCCACATTTTTGGAATATGTGAAATTCTAAATGAACTTGAATTATATTATTCGGGGGATGGGTCGTTCTTGAAACCAAGATTTGGAATTTAAATCTGAGTTTTGAAATTATCAAATTTTTTTTTGGACATGGATTAAAGCTTGAGTGGTACATTGGGTGTCACATCGTGTTTTGGGAGCATCGGTCTTCAAAAACTGAAAGCTGGGAAGAACTGGTCTGGGGTGATGGTTTGTCTGAAACTGTGCGGCCTACCATAGGAAAGTATGTGGCCTGTTTAGTGTATATTATGATGTCCTAAGATTTTGTAAAACCATTCACACTATGCCCCATAGTAATGTGTCTCATTAAAGGTCCTTTTATAGAGGTTATTCACATTTGGTTCACGGTTTCCAAACCCATTATCATGAATCATGGAACCCCCTTCATGGGCAATGGCACTTATGTTGTTGGAACATGATTTGTATAATCATGATTCCAAACCGTGCACATCATTTAATGGGATAAAATTACCATTTCTCCCTTCTAGACCATTATTTCTCTTCCCCGTATTTTTTTTCTCCTCCTCTATGTGTAACACCACTCCATCTCGAGCTTCTCCTCTCCATTATTATGTATGGAGTGATCTCCCTCATCCATCCTCCATTTTGAGTTCCATGAAGTGAATTGGATAGAACGTGGTGAGTCTATTACTCCTCTTTCCAATTATCTAGTTTTCATTTTCCATCTAAACTTATATCTTGGTACAACTCAATTCACCCTATTTTAATAGTGTTCTCCCATTTCATTGAATTATCTCGAATTTGAAACAATCAAGCCAGAAAATCGGACATGTGGGTCATACATTGTATATTGTAGGCGGTCAATAGGGTTTTCCTTTAATTCCTATACATTTATGGTTTAATCCATTTTTTACACCAGTATCTCCAATAGACACCTCTTAAATGTAGAATAAATTTTGTATAACCAATCACACTAATTCTATTATCTCTTTCTTATTAATTTGAACTTATTGATAATTATGGACCTCAAAGTGTAACTTACCTTAAGGGTGGGATTCGTGAATATCATTAATTAATTAATAGTTTTTCTAATAAAACCCCTATATGAGGTGGTTTGTATTTAAAAATACAATCATGTTGATAACATGAAATGTGGGTGGATTTTTTACCCTCCCTGCAATCCCTTTTCCAACACAACTTCTTATAAGTGGTTTAAACCGTACTCTAATGAAATATTATTGAGGATTTGGTCTAGAATGCTTATTAGTGTGTCCTTTTTATTCATTTCCATTTTTTGGTGTTATCTTCCATGGGAAGACCATCTAGACCTATTACTTTTATTAAATGCTAAGGATTCCTTGGTATTAGAGAGAACAACCTCAATAATAAAATTACTTGTTATGGGTGTAACCCCTATTTCAGTGTCCATGTAATTATTTTTGGAATAATTAGTATAAGAAACTTATCATAATTATTAATTGTAATGATAAATGGGATTATACATATTAAAAAAAATTTATAGATATGTGGAATGGATTCAAACATGGCATTCACCATTATTAATTTAAATGCCCGAATGGCCCAAAGACCTTCTTTTTTTTTATTGATTTTTGATAATTCCCCTTTCAAGAGATGTTGGGGAACCGTTACGTGGCCCATAGTCTTAGATATTACATGTCACATGGGATTATGAGACATTACATGACCCAAGGGTCTTAGGAAATTCAAAAAGACTATAAATACTAGGATTTCCCCCTCCCTAGCATCTACATCATGATGGTAGCTCTCTACCTTCGCATGGTCATCCTGCTAAGATTCCTGTGCAAGAACAGGATGCTCCTGATGGCCTTACCATACCATCACATTCTTCAAAATATTTTGGATCTTCTCTAGTGAGTGTGTGTTCTTTGAATCCTCCTATAGAGATGCTCATTTTTGTAGATTTTGTTTGGGGAAACTGTATTGATCATGTGAGCCAAAGGCCTTGAGGTAGCCCGAAGTCTTTGAAGGGCTTGAAGACCAAACTGGTACCGAAGGACCCAATAGGTGAATACTTTCAGCTACTACAGTACCAAATAGTAATTTCCATAGTACCCACTATAGTACTGCTACAATACCCCCAGAAATTATCCATCCTCTTAGTTTTGACCTCTGGTCTCTTGGATGAACATGTCGAGTCCTCACCAACTCGGCTGAGGTTGTTGGGTATTATTAATTTAAATAATAAAATGAACTATGAAATTCCATGATTGATACTAGGTATTTAGTAATAGAACGAATTTGATGATCTCATAGTATTTTAGTGATTATATGTACCTTGGGAGATACTTGGGTCTCCTTTTATAAAATTCCATGAATGGGATCATAGGTTACATTAAGTTGCGATACACCGAGATTGATACTTGGTATGCCTTATATGGGATAACTATTTGTTTCTAATCTACTTGAGGGAAATTTGTTCCCTAGGGGGAGAAACCATGTAGAGGACTAATGGAGGAATGCTTAGACCATGACACAAGAAATATTTAGACCCCTTTGTGAGATACCTGGGATGCACACAAAAGTTTATGACTTTTCAACATGTAGAGAGTAATACATAGGATTCCATTCATGGATCACCCTGGATGGACTCTGATAGTTATGGGTATTTATAGTGCTCCTGGAGTGATATATAGTATTCCATTTTGAATCATCAAAAATTGTCTCAGTCTACCTCGTATTGAATACAGTTCTCACTATTATATTAAAAGACTAAGAATGCATATCTATTGTCTAGGTAAAAATTCTCAAATCCTAATTACATTATTGGGATCAGTCCATCTTATGGTACATGTTATGATAGATTCCTTCCATTACACATGTATTTTTTACACGCTGACTCTCGTTCATATCCATTCTTGCATAGGTTGAAGCTTTTATCGTTAGCCAAGTGTATTTTTGGAACATGGTCTAACTTATTTATTCATTTTATTTATTTACTTCTTTACCTTCCATATACCTATATTGTCAAAGAATATATACCCATATTAGATTACGCTTTACAAATCATTGGTTCTAGAATAATGAGTATATCTCATAACTTGTTCGAGCCTCTATTGCTAAAGGTTACCTTAGAAGACATAATGTTTATAGGATATTGGATTATTTCTTGTGTTGTGCATTGTTTATGTGATTTTAGGACCATAGGACTGAGCAAGTTATCATAATGCTCATGGACAGCTCCCTCAATGCCCTTATTTATTTTCATTATCAATGTATTTTTTTTCATTTTGTACCTTCCCACATATATTGTAGCATCATATGGACATGCATACATAGATATACTCTTGGAAGTCTTGATTTATTATTGTATTTTATTATGTTATTATATTCTTCTTCTTCTAATCTTCCTATTCATTTATTTATTACTATATTCTTTGTTGACAATTGTTTTCTTATGATATAATATTATCCTACTATGATAATAAGGGTATAATATCCCCATTATACCACAATTAGGTTTTCTCATTTATTTCATAGCCACTGGCACTTGGGGTGGCACATATGAGGCCATGTGGTCACCCATCCGGCTATTGGCCCCCTAGTCAGTCGGTCCAAGACATTACAATATGATATAAAAGGTTTCTTCTAACATTTCCTACTATTTTGGGATGTTAGAAAAGAGACTATGAATGTTTATTCACAGGGTAAATATCCATTCATAAGATTGGTCAACACACATATGTGGAAAAGACAAAGTGGCTAGTGATAAGATTTCATTTCATGCGGGTTATTATTACAGTTGATTATGATTTCACCCTGAGTGATTGGTGTAGCTTTTGCTTCTTACTGATTTAAGAGATTTATGATATTTTATGTTTGGCTTGTTAATGAAAGGAGGAAGCACACCATGCATCATTAAATGCATATAGGTATTAAAATTACATTCATATTCAATGCCATGTATATTTCACTGTGAGGCTATTTAAAATTATTGATGTTCCTTGTGTGTTAATTTCCTACATGTTATATTCCATGATAAGTATTTTAGTAACATGATTTCTTTTTAGAATCATTTGAAATGCATTTGTATTATTGTTTTATAACATTATGTTTGATTTATTTAGTATTTTCTCTTGTACAAAATACTTCTATGGTTATTTCTTATGAAGTTGATTACCATTCATGGGTGATTTCCATGACTATATAGTAGTTTTCAGATTATTTAGTAATTATTTAGATCTTATTTACCGGTTTATTTTTATTTA
The DNA here is from genome assembly GCA_963277665.1 of Viscum album. Taxonomy (NCBI): domain Eukaryota; kingdom Viridiplantae; phylum Streptophyta; class Magnoliopsida; order Santalales; family Viscaceae; genus Viscum; species Viscum album. The sequence continues at coordinate 242,587,151 of OY728135.1, read as the reverse complement.
ATATGAATGATAGATTTAATATTCATATTATTTATAAAAAATTGGTTATTAATGTTACAATTTCATCATTAATGGGTTTTCCCACATAGATTTATGATGACACCTTACTGACCAATCCTGAGATGTTTCAATGTTGGGCCATTGGTCGAATGGTCTGAAACATTTAGTTTGTGATCATATGGGATATAGTTTTAAATTTATAATTTTTATGGGTGATTTATAATTTTTTAGTTGGTAACCCACATAATTGAACCATTATGTATAAATTTAAATTACCTTGAAACAGATGTAAAAATTAATGTTGTTAAATTTTGTCATTAAATGTTATTTTTTGACTTAATAAGGCCTTGTAACTCAATCCCAATGGATTAATTACTAGTATGGTAAAATTATTAGATTATTTATTGTACCAAGGTAGGTTATCGTGGGCATGTTGTTTATAATATTTATTTGACTTAACCCATGTAGGTTTGTCATGGTGCCATGTTCTTATGAGATGAACCTATTAAGCGTGTTTTAAAAATATTAGTGTTTTAATGAAATGGGGTTTCATTTTAATGAACCTAGAATTTATTTAATGGTAGAATTTTGGGAAATCATTTATTTATATAGATCATGAAACTTGTAGGTTTCCTTCCTTTTTTATTCTTTAATGCAAACTCTATGGGGGTATGTTTATGTGTTATTGCGATGTTCTTTTAAAGAATCTGTATCCACATAAATGGTTTTACATGTAAGAATATAGAGGTACCCGACATCATCAATGCCTATTAAATTAATAAAATAATTATATATCATATTAAAAAATATTACTATATTGGCCCTTAGTTAATTACAATTCCAAAAATAAATCTAAATCTTGCCTTCCACAAAATATTAAAATTGACATTTAATTTATCTAAAACCAACTATGATTAACATTTGAAAAAATGAATGATATTTAAAATGGGGTTTATGTAAAATATTTCCTATATCTTATGTGATTCTTGATAAAAATAAATGATTTGAATGTGGTCTAAAACATTCCTATCTTCCTTGTGACATTAGCTGAATAATGTTTCATGTATAATTTTTTTTTTCATATTTGGTACATGGTAATATTTAATAATGAATATAATTTAAATAAATAATTAAATATTTAATTGAGTAATGAATTAAAATGGATCATTAAGTGTTGTAATTGGCATCAACCCTTATGAAATGGTAGTTTAATCATTTTTGTGAACTTTACTTATATTGAAAATGTGATTGTTACTAATGTGACCTTTCATCTAGAGTTAAAATCTTTATGATAGATGATAGGTCTTAGTTAACCTTTCTATGCGACCTAGATATATGTTTGACACCTTCTAAATCTGTTAGGGTCTTCCCCATTATAGGTATCTCCCTCATGAGTGAGAACTTCACTAGCTACCCTAATGAAATTGCTGACACGTAGTGTTGTTTGGGTGTTGTATGTCCTTTGTTGGAATCATTTCTTGTAAAACATAAAATTTTCCTAGAATAGTGGTCATTATATAGTTAAAATATTTTTTGGTAATGAGCATCATAAAATGCTCAGTTTCAGTGTATTAGACATTCCTAGGTCATGGACAAGAGCTTAGTAGGTCGTGTAGTCCTTCATAATCATACTATTCAGAATTGGATGACTCAACAAGTTTTCAGCCTACTTTATAGTCATATGAATTAATATGAATTTAGGATAGTTATTTCTATGGTCCATCAGATACTTGAATGCATAATATTGTTAACAATATGTATATTACTAATGATATGTCATCCTGATGATGGAAACTTGGGCTTGTGTTTATTAACATACATTATTCCCATTGTGTTGTTAAAAGGGTAGAGAACTATGTATTTGGTGGTTATATGTTGATGCCTTGGGATGTTTCACTACTAAATCGAGTCATATAAGGATTATAGTAACTTGGAAATTATGAAAAACCAAATTCATCCCAATGCTCGGATTATGTTCCAAGATAGATCAGTTTTTTTAACGCGTCAGTCATGTTTTTTTGGCTTGTACACTAAGGATGATGGTGTTTGTGGATGTACCTCAGGGGAAGTGTCACATGTAAATCTAAATTTTGATCTTTTCTAGTATGATATTTAGTGTCTAGTCTATCCCTTATTTTGTTCCAACACTTTTTGAATAGTGTTAGCAATGCTCATAACCACTTTTAGTGGTCCATGGAGTGTCTGTCGTGGGATGATTCCCTATTTCATAGTAAATCTGGTGATGTAGACAATCCATATGTGGGAATATTGTATGTGTTAATGTATAGAAATTTCCTTCCAATAAAGAAGGGATACAACCAGGAAAGACACATTTTAAATTGATATTACTACTTTGGAATTCCCTTGAGGCTTTTGAGTTATGAATTATATAGGATTCTTGAAAGATAGTATGATGATGTAATTGCGGGATATGTAGGTAACCGTTGAGGACACCATTGATCAGGCATCGTTTCTTGTGGTTGTTCTTGGCCGATTCACGTGATTACTTGGATGGTAAAGGCATCATGTTCTGTTATTGATTTACATGTCAGTAGCCATGGACATTCTCATCCATGAAAATTCATCATGATATGTTCAGTTGACCCTTATGTATGTTGTTTTCCATGTTTTAATCAAAACCATACTAATCACTTCCTCTTACATATGACAAGAGTGTCTTGGGTCTTCTTTTTAAGGCTTAATATACTCTTCATTTGCTCTTTCCTTACTTAAAATCTTTTCCCCCATCTTAAAATCATCTTTGTACACTGTGAGATTGTCATTTATATGCCACAAAATATTTAAAAGTCATTGGGCTCATTACGCGTGCTTTGTTGGAGTTTTTCCCCATAAGCATTGTTACTATTAGAGGAATTAGTAGTCCTGAGTTATTCTTGGGTTCATGATTAAAAGTCTATATATAGAATCATGGATGCCAGTTATTTTCCCTAGGACATGACCAATAGATGAATGCCACTTTGGGATTTGCCAGTTTTTCTTGATGCGT